>CM060882.1:24535000-29945000 GCA_030762935.1 Hymenopus coronatus
AACAACATTTAAAAACATCATTTAAACGTTAGGTTGGGATGAAGGAATTTTCTTAAAAATGTTCTTGTCATGTTAGTTTGGGGTGAGGGAATTTTCTTTAAAATCGGATGTGTTCCAATCACATGACTCTCTCTACATCTCTGTAACATTTTATTGTTAAAGGTTGTTCTTCTATGTACAACATGCTAATAGAGATCAGCATTACCTAAATTGTGCTTATTACTTGCTTCCTTGTACGTAGAAGAGAAAACACACACACACACACTCACATAAATGGACATTTTCTAAAAAATCTTATTTGGGATGCAAGGGGTCCCAAAACATGTAGGTATATTCGGTGAAATCTCGGTAACTAATTTTTGGATGCAATACAACTATGTGCATAGTTCATGTAGAGAAAGTAATAGGTAATTCCTTATAAGGGAAAATGTGATACTGTGTTACATTCACGTCAATTTCTCTACCCTCTATCATTTGTTAATCTCTCTCCATTTGCTCTGCGTGCACCTTTCCTTGGGCGCTGGGTTTACGGCAAAGTGAGGATAGTGCAGTCAACCAAATTTTTTTTTTTTTTTTTTTTTTTTGTTGAGACTTCAACCATTTGGTGAATATGCTACTTTACTACGAACTAATTGAAATACTAACCGAAACACAACACTGGTGAATTGTGCGTGAACTTTGGGATCTACAGACTGTATGATACCTTGTCATTGAAATTAAATTGAATTGCATTGTTTTATTTTGAACGCTCTTTAACTGCATCCCGTTCTATATTTGTCGTGAAAGACCGTGTAATTTTGCGCGGTTTTGCCATCCTTGAGGTTCTTTTCGTGCTGTTAATCTACGACACGGGACCACCGCCTTTGCTTCCCTTCCGAAAGAAGCCATGCTAATGATTTTTACGCCCTCAGCAGGGTATGAACTCGCGGACCATTGAAGTCGCTGTATAACGTACTTCATGTCTCACTGTGGTCACCTTGCTCGTCTTCAGAAACTGTACGAAACCTACCAAATAAAGAACAGGGAGCCGAACGCCCAAGAAAACATGTGCACACAGTTTTAAGTACAAAATATTATGCAACACCCAAAACTTCGTCATTGAGTTTTCTCCGAAAATGTATGTTCGTAGGAGACCAGAAATAAAAACTTTACACTTTCTCTAGCAGGTATTTTATGTACATAGTAGCTAGAGAAGATATTGTATTCCACCTAAAATTCCATGTCGAGATCTCACGGGAAATAAATGTTTTGAGTCCCCCTGAGTCCGAAGAGGTGCGCCGTGGCCGAGTGGTTAGACCAATCGCCTCCTATTTGTGGTGGACGAAGTGGCGTCTGGGCGGGCTTTCTCCGGGTCCTCCGGTTTCCCCTGCCACTCATTTCACCAATTGCTCCATCATCACCTTTCCTATCATCCATTTCTCTTGGATTTCATATCATCCATTTGTTGACGCTCCTGCCTGGCTACGGGCCGACCACTCGTTCCAGTTCTTCATTCTACAGTTTGGTGCCGTTGGCTCCGCGACAGGCTTCTGACCCCAAGGCATCAGCTCGTAAGTCCTAGCGGGGTCTCGGTCCTAACTAGGGCGAGGGTAAGCCGACTACGAACGAACGGAGTCTGAAAAAACATTTTTAGAAAAAGGTCCGAAGGTGTGTGTGTCTAAATACCAGACTTCCTATTTATTTTTATTATCTTCTAAGGATGTGACACAAATATTTTCAAGGAAATCCCCCACCATAGACTACCCTTTACATGGAAATAAAATTTGAAATTTTTGTTTTTCTAAAAAATGGCTCTAATAGTTTTGATTAAAATATCGTATATTGAAGATATTTATATCATAAATAAAATGAATGTTTTGAATTATCTGGAAATAGTCTCCGAAGATCGTTTTATTCTGGATTAGTTTTACAGAATTTTGTATAACGGTTAAACCGCAAGAGATAGGCAAAAATTTGCTACACAAAAAATGTAGATCTCGTTTAAACACATAGCTTATGTCATATTTATACGTCTTTCTTGTAGAGCTGGCCATTTTCAAGTTATTCCTTATTTTAAATTACCTATCTTTTCTCAAACGGCACCATGCAAAGCGAACCGAACCTCAATTGTTTCACATAGCAACCAGCATTTAAAAGATGTGACTATCACTTTAGCTAATGTAGTCATCTATTTACCTTCTACTTACAAGGAAACAAGTGATAAGACCAATTCTGGTAATGTTTATCTAGATTAGCATGATGTAGATAAAATAATAATAATCTTTGTTAAGAACAGTTCGTGTATGGAGCAGCTAGAGAAAGTTCTGTAGCATCAGATAATTTTACAAAAAAGGTCCGTTGTGTGTGTATGTGTCTACAACATCATAACTCATAAACGATAAGTATTAAACTTGATATTTAAGAGACAAGATCGTTCAAGGATGCAATACCAAGATTTTCAAGATAATCCCCCCAAAACCAAACTACCTTTTACATGGAGCAATTTTGGAAATTTTCCATTTTCTGGATTTTTATTTAAATATCACACATTTAAGATATGTTCATAACAAATAAAATGTAAATCTTGGATTTTCTTGGAATAGTGTCTGAAGTCCCCTTCATTCTGGATGAAATGTTTCATAGTTGGTAAACCGAAAGAAACATAGAAAATCTCAACATGTTTATCTTGTTAATGCATAAAACTTATGTCAGATCCTTTTCCATTTTTTTTTTTTTTTTTTTTTTTTGTTAACCATTTCCGGGATGTTGAAGTTACTATTTTCAATTTCCTAAAATGGGAAGTATTCATTCGTGTTTTCTTCTTTTTCTTTTTCCTCCATGGCCATGCAGAGAGAACGGAATTTCAAAGTCATAACATTGCGAACATCAATTTCAACGATTTGACTTTCACTTTAGCCTAGTGTATCGTTTTATTTCTTTTGCACCTTCTAAGAAATAAGTAATAAGTCTATTTCTGTTAATGTTTATCTCGAACAGAATGAAGGATATACAAGAATAAGCTTTGTAGGAATAATTTTAGCCGAATAGGTAGAGAAAGTCGTGTGAACGGAATATATTATACACAAGTAGTACAGCTTCTACTAAATAATCTTATACAAAATCTTATTTTACTATCTACGTCATGCTAATCGAGACAACGCTTAGCAGAAAAAGTTTGCTTGCTTCGTTGAAGGTAAAAATGAGGAGACCGAACCCTAGTGAGATGTTTAAAAGCTGGTCACGATATACCGGCCTAGAAATATGAGTGGTGGCAGCACCAAAACCAATTCAATCTAATAACAACCAATAACTCGGAAATTGCTGCTGCAACTAAAAAGCTATTGTATATAAGTAATTGCGAGTTTAAAGAGATCTGCATTTTTGTGCAGTACGGTTTTATCTATCTCTTATGGTCACCATTTACTCAAAATTTTGCCAAGTGCCTCTCGAATGAACTGATATTCAAGGGTTGTTCAGAAAATTCAAGGATGCATTTCACTTGTCATATAAACATTTTAAACGCGCGGTATTTTAATCCAATTTTTGAGCAATTTTTGAAAAAATTAACATTTTGAAAAATCTTCCATATAAAGAGTAGTTTGGGGTGGAGGGACTCTATTGAAATTCTTCGTATTGCATCTTTGAAAGATACTGAATTTAAGTAGCAACTATGATGTATTTCTGACTTCTCACTTTTAACTTATAGTGTTTATACACACACACACACACACACAAACGCGCGCGCACACACGCATGCGGGCGCGGCCGTTTTCTTAAAATACCTATTTGGAATGACTTAAAATGTGTATTTGCGTGAAATGTTGACCTTGAATATTTGGGGTGTACAGTATTTCCCCTGACGTAGATGGCAATTAAAGTAATAATTATTAATTTTTATATGCACAAACAGATACGCACTTATTTTGATTAAATTTGGGAGACATAATAAAGTACACTTTTCTAAATGTAAGTAATTTGTAGCTGGAATACCTACTAATAGCTTTACTATTTGTATGAACGAGAGCATTTGGTGTTTATCGAGCAAGATGATCATTTTAAACGTGCTCTAAATATGTTACGAAATATCAATATCGAAGTGTTGGATCGAGCGTAAGAATCCTTTAGTTAACAGTGTTGCCAATTTAGTTGTTTTGCGACTAAATCTGGTATTTTTAAATTACTGTCTAGTTGGGAAATTAATTGTTTAATTGCTAGTATGAATCTAGTTCTTTTAAAACAGTTTATTTTTTTTTTTCTTGTGGTTTATGGGT
Source organism: Hymenopus coronatus (assembly GCA_030762935.1). NCBI lineage: Eukaryota > Metazoa > Arthropoda > Insecta > Mantodea > Hymenopodidae > Hymenopus > Hymenopus coronatus. The sequence goes on from CM060882.1 coordinate 24,539,251, forward strand.
TGTATTTTAGAAGCGATTTAGAGACCATTTTGCCCTTGAATGGCCTATACATCCAACACACAGGAAAAAACATACTGATGCTTCCTTGGTCAAACGCTGAGCTTGAAAAGATATTTAGTCAATTCATCTGGTGAAAACCAAAACAAGGAATCGAATGGTGAACGATATATTGAAAATCCGTGCATGTTTTCAAGAACTAATCAATGCTGCCACAATTATGCAACCGTTCTAATAACAATAGACCCAGTGGAAGCATATACATCTAAACCATCAACATTTGCTGCAGCTTTAGCTTCTCCTTCCCATGATAAGGACCAGGATGACCTAGATGTTCTCCTCAATTTTTAAGTAGTTTATTTTATGTTGTGTGCAAGTGGCTTTGCTGTTCTTTTATTTAAGATACAGAACGCATGATAAAAATCTAGTTCTTTAAAAGCCATTTTTGGTCTTTTTATACGCCAAATTTAGTTGGATTTTTTTTTTTTTTTTTTTTTTTACTGTTGGCAACATTTAGTTAAACGACAGAGAGAACACGAAACAACTTCTTGCATATTGGTTCGTAAATTTGCTACGTCCAATGGGGTTGGTCTTCATACTTATCTGTTTACTTTTCTCAGGTTTTTATCTCGTTCACAGATAACCAATATCTCTCGTCCTGTACGGCTTTGTTTGTGATTCTTTTCTGCCGGTTTATCTAATGTCGCTAACTTGGCAATGATACAGTTAGGTAAACTACTTCTTCTGCTTCTTCTGGTCAAACTCAAATTGTAGTGCTGTGATAACACGTCAGCATATTGGATATTGTCTACGAGATAAGATACATTTGTGTTAAATCATCGACACAACCAACTACAGCCATGCAGAACAGCGAGGATGGACAAAGGTTAGTGTAATGCAAGTATCATTGTGCTTTATGTTCAGCAAAACTTAGATTAGTTATTGTTCAAAGCAGACGCAAGTTCCAAGAACTACCGTACTTAAATTAAGCAAACTACAGTTTTCATAGTTTGTGCTTCTTTAGACATTTACGCCACATTTTGTGTATGCGCGCGGGGTCTTTAGGGAATGGTAGAATGTGACTGCGGAATTCATTAAGCAGGAAGACCAATGTCAACGACATAAAAGAACTTACAACATAGTAAGTCACCATTGGGGTTGTCATCTCAAAATAATTTCAGACCACCTTGTATGGTTTACCGGGAAAAATGCGAGTCAGTTGAGAAATTCAATGCTATGCCGGCATGTTGTCATGCTAGCTCAGTAATTGAGCAGCCGGCTAGAGACCGGGAGATCCGTGCTTCAAATTCCGGCTATGGCGTTGAATTTTTCAGTGTGTCTCTACCTATTCAACCAATGTCAATATTGTTGTTTACCGAGGGTTTTTTTGTTTGTTTAATCTTATCAGTAACACTAGTGTTGCAAATATCACTAACTCGAGTTTTTTGCGCTCATAAGCTGATTGTTAAAACACATTGTAGTAACCGTTGGTGAAAGTGCTTCTAATAATTTCTGCATCATGTCCTGATTTTAAACCAGCAACTTGATGTATGTGGTGTCATTTAGCACATATTGCAATTAAATAAAAATCTGATGTGTACCATTCACATGACTTTCTCTATATCCCTACAACAAATTATTCTTAAAAACTTATACTTCTATTAACTTCATGCTAATCAGTAAAACATTAGCAGAAATAGCCATATTATTTGCTTCCTTGTAAGTAGGGGTGAAATAAGGGAGTACCATAGGTTAAAGTGATAATCAAAAGCTGGTTGCTATGTCAGTGAAGTTCCTTTGTTTGTATGGACAGTAGTTGACAAATTCCTGTATGAGAAATGTGTGTTTTTCATAGCAGAAACCAAAAATAAGGAATGTCACAAAAACGACGAACTCCACGAAAAAAATGTAAATAATATAACTTGTGTGTTTTAACGTGCTCTACAGTTTTTGTGTAGTAAGTTTTTGTATTTCTCTTATGGTTTAGCAGTTATTAAAAATTTAGTAAAATTCATCCAGAATAAACTACTCTTCAGAGGCTATTCCCAGAAAATTCAAGATATGCATTTTATTTGTCAGGTAAATATCTTTAATATACGAAATTTTAATCAAAATCATTAGAGCCATTTTTGAGAAAATCGAAATTTTCGAAAAAAGTTCCATGTAAAGGGTAGTTGGGGGTGAGAGGATTTTTTTCAAAATCTTCGTGTCGCATCCCTGGAAGATACTAAACTTAAATACCAAGTTTGGTATTTTACCTATTTTTCGTTTTTGAGTTATCGTGTTCACAGACACACGGACACACGGACACACACACACACACGGACCTTTTTCCGAAAATGCTTTTTTTTTAGATAAAGGGGACCCTAAAACATATATTTCCGGCGAAATCTCGGCATCGAATTTTTTGGTGGAGTGCAATACCTTCTCTATACACTATGTACATAGTGCCTATAGAGAATGTAAAAACATATAGCCCCAGGCCGCGCCGTGACCGAGTGGTCAGACCACTTGCCTCTCACCTAGAAACATGACCGCATGTGAGATTTGTGGTGGACAAAGAGGCACTGGGGGGATTTTCTCCGGGTTCTCCGGTTTCCCCCGCCATCGCATTCCACCGGTGCTCCATCTTCATTCATAATCATCAGTGTCACCGCCTGCGGTGCCATAAGTAGTTAAAGCGGGCATTAAACACTACCCCAGTTGGCCAAAGCTATAAACAATTGCACATGATTGGGGTTCTTAGCGTTTACTTTCTTTTAAGCATACTGCAGAAGAGTATACATTCACATTATTAATTATGTTTTTCTAAAGTTTCAGCAATTAGTATCATATTGTTAAATTTAACACAGAATAATGGTGCTAATAATCTACCAGTGTCGCAAACTTCGGAATGCTCGTTTTAATTTTCAGTAACATAAATTACATTGCTAGATAAATATCAATGCAATATGACAAGGTGCAATAACTGAAATGTGTCTTTTAAACTACCTGCATGGGTAAATAGTTGTTTCTGACTGAACATTTCAATTCACAGCCGGGCTTTGAAACACGGATCTGCTGGGCTCCAGCCGTTTGCTATAACCAGTGAACTACCATAGCAACATGCCGACACGACATTAAATTCCTCAATTGACTCGCATGTTTCCGGTTAATTAAAGGGAGATGACATACCCCAATGATTTATCTATCCTACTCCTATCTTACACACGGCTTATATGGAAAAAATCCCAATTGATCAAAACCACATTCACAATGAGATGCAAACGCAGACGTAACGTATTAAAGGCGCAAGCGCGACGGAAGGCCATTCACGATGAAGTCGTAAGCGTAACGTAAGAAGTTGGTACGGGTTTCTAGATCTGTAAATCTCATTCGACTATCTGCCAAATACTCCGCAGGTTTCAAATTGAATAACATAACCAACAAGAAGAGTCACTCAATATTCTGTAAATGAATAAATAGTTTATAAAAATCTGATGTGTTCCATTTACATGACTTTCTCTACATCTCTGCAACAAATTATTGCTAAAAACCTTATTCTTCTATTTACTTCATATTAATCGAGAAAAAATAAGCAGAAATACTTGCTTCCTTGTAGGTAGAAGGGAAATAAGGGAGTACCATAGGTTAAAGTGATAGTCAAAAGCTGGTTGCTATGTGACTGAAGTTCTTTTGTTTGTATGGACACGAGATGACAAATTCTTGTATGAGAATAGTAAAAGTTTTTTAAAGCTGAAAATAGAAATAAGGAATATCTTGAAAACGATCAACCCCACGAAAATAAAGAGCTCTTCGTAGACTATTCCCAGAAAATTCAAGATATGCATTTTATTTGGAATGTAAATATCTTTAATATACGGGATTTTAATCAAAATCGTTAGAGCCATTTTTTAGAAAATCAAAATTTTCGAAAATGTTTCCGTGTAAAGGGTAGTTGGGGGTAGGGGGGATTTTTTTTTTAAATCTTCGTGTCGCATCCTTGGAAGATACCAAACCTAAATACCAAGTTTGGTATTTAACGGTCTTTTCGTTTTTGAGCTATGCTGTCCACAGACACACGTACACACGCACCTTTTTCTGAAAATGCTTTTTTTGGATTCAGGCGGTCCTAAAACATGTATTTCCGGTGAAATCTCGGTATCGAATTTTTGGGTGGAATACATTACTTCCTCTATACACCATGTACATAGTACGTATAGAGAAAGTAAAAATGTATATGACATAAATTGTGTGTTTTAATGTGCTCTACATTTGTGTGGTATGTTTTCTGTCCATGTCTTACAGTTTAGAGTTATGCAAAATTCCGTAAAATTCATCCAAAATAAAGTAATCTTCAGAGGCGTCCATAAATAAAAGGCTCCATTTCCAGACGGAGTTGTGTAAATGTGTGTGATAATGCTGAATAAATGTTTCTCCCTGTTTTATACCCTAAGTGTTGTATGAATGTTCTATGTAGGCTCCCTGCAAGAAGTTTAGTTTTTTGTTCCTCCATTTCCTTCATTAGTTAACTTATAACATTCCATTAATAGCCTCAAAAAGGGTAAATGCCTATATTGAAATAATAATTCTGTCAGTTTGTGTCATATATTTTGGTAAACACCCTTAATATGTGGAAATCCGATGATTTGGGTTTTTAAGTTATTTTTACTTTCTCCATACGCACTATGTACATAGTGTATTGCACTCCACCCAAAAATTCGATACCGAGATTTCGCCGGAAATATGTGTTTTAGGGTCCCCAATATCCAAAAAAAGCATTTTCACAAAAAGGTCCGTGTGTGTGTGTATGTGTGTGTGTTTGTGTCCGTGTGTCCGTGTGTCTGTGAACACGATAACTCAAAAACGAAAAGTCGGTAAAATACCAAACTTGGTATTTAAGTTTAGTATCTTCCAGGGATGCGACACGAAGATTTTGAGAAAAGTACCCCAACCCCCAACTACCCTTTACATGGAACTTTTTTCGAAAATTTTGACTTTCTCAAAAATTGCTCCAACGATTTTGATTAAAATTTCGTATATTAAAGATATTTACCTGACAAATAAAATGTATATCTTGAATTTCCTGGGAATAGTCTCTGAAGAGTAGTTTATTATGGATGAATTTTACTGAATTTTGAATAACTGCTAAACCGGTAGAGATGGACAACAACTTACTACACCAAAACTGTAGAGCACAGTATAACACACAATTTATGTTTCATACATTTTTTCGTGGAGTTCGTTGTTTTTGAGACATTCCTTATTTTTGGTTTCTGCTATGAAAAACGTATACTTTTCTCATACAGGAATTTGTCAACTGCGGGCCATACAAACAAAGGAAGTTCACTGACATAGCAACCAGCTTTTGACTATCACTTTAACCTATGGTAGTCCCTTATTTCGCTTCTACTTACAAGGAAGCAAGTAATAAGACTATTTCTGCTATTTTTTTTTCTGATTAGCATAAAGTAAATAGAAGTACAGGCTTTTTAAGAATAATTTGTTGCAGGGATATAGAGAAAGTCATGTGAATGGTACACATCAAATTTTTGCTAAATGTGTTGTAAATTTTTATGTTTTTCTTTTCATATGTTGGTATTGTAAACAGCTTTTTCATATCCAAACGGGTAAAGTATTATGGTTGCTTGTAAAAATATGGTAGGAAAAGTAATTTCATATTATATTAAACTAATTATAGCAAATATTGAGATTCGTAAATGTATCAGATTTTTATTGCGCACTAATGGGCTAAATCTGAAGGTACAGTTGATAGCTTCATTACATTTTAAATGAAAATGACCCTCACAGGCAAATTTATTGCTATAAATAGTATGAGATTTTTATATACAAATATTATGCAAATAATCGTCATATCCTTGTGCGCCGGAAGGAGTCAATCCCTTATATTGGCAATTTCAAATTTCTGAGTTTATACTGAGTGCTAATGGTTCAAATTTCATGGGAGCATAAGCCCAATTGCATTTTTATATTTTAACAGCTACTGCAGGTATAAATTTCTGGGCTAGATGCATGTCCAATTGCATTTTTATTTGTATCGGATTAAACGAAAATAAAATTTAGTTCTAGGTATGATATGTTTTTCTTTTAAACTTATACCGATTACTATAGATAACATTTTCAGAGCCAAGTGCAGGACGTAGTTTACTTTTCCACTTATAATGGGTATTATAGGTACAAACTTCAGGGACAAGTAAAGAGTCTATTCTTGTTTAGCCTTTTATTTTAATGCTATAGGTACGAACTTCATGGGTAAGTACAGAACCTGGTTATGTGTTGTACTTATGCAGGTACTTTGGATAGTAATTTCAGGGATAAGTACAGGATCTACTTTATTTTGCATTTATACGGGTACTATAGGCATAATTTAATAACGGATAAGTATAGGATACCGTGCCCTACAAATCAAACTCCAGAGCTATTTACTGGACATATTTTTCCTTTGAAGTTATGCTAAGTACTGCGAGTAAAAACTTCTGGTTTATGCGCAGGACTTAGTTTGCTTTTGCACTTATACGGGGTAACAGTTACAAACTTCAGCGAGAAATGCAAGTTTTGCACTTGTGCCAGGTGTTATAGGTACAAACTTCAGAGCTTAGTAGATGAGCTACTTAGCTTTTACACTTATTCCGGGTACTATGGGTAGAACTTGAGAAATACTTACAGGATCTATTCTATTTTTGCAAATGTACGGGATACTAAGATCGCATACATCAGGGATACACATCAGATGGTTTTTAATTGTCCTTAAAAGCGACAGCCCCGTGCCAGTAGATTTACTGGCATGTTAAAGAACCCTCAGGGACGAAATTCCTGCACACTGGCGGCGCTGATATGATCCTGGTCATTGACTGCGTCGTTAACAAACAAAATATTCAAATATTTTACAAACTTCAGGGATGAATCATAAATAGATCAGATTGATGGTTCACCTCTTTAGTGTTTCATTTGGTGAACATAAATGGGCATAATATTTGGCTATTTTTTACTATCTCTAGCCCCATATGTACAATGTATATAGGGATAGAGAAGTATTGCATTCCACCAAAAAATTCGATACCGAGATTTCACCGGAAATACATGTTTTAGGACCCCTTGTATCCAAAAAAAGCATATTCAGGAAAAGTCCGTGTGTGTGTGTATGTGTCCGTGTGTCTGTGAACACGATAATTCAAAAACGAAAAGTAGCTAAAATACTAAACTTGGTATTTAAGTTTAGTATCTTCCAGGGATGCGACACGAAGATTTTCAGAAAAATCCCCCCACCCCAAACTACCCTCTAAATGGAACTTTTTTCTTAAAAATGGCTCTAAGGATTTTGATTAAAATAACATATATTAAAGATATTTACCCAACAAATAAAATGTATATCTTGAATTTTCTGGGAATAACTTCTGAAGGCCTGTTTATTCTGGATGAACTTTGCTTAATTTGGCATAACTAGTAAACCGTAAGAGATAGACAAAAACTTACTATACAAACAATTTAGGTCTTGTTAAAATACACAAGTTATGTCATATACATTTTTCTCGTGGAGCTTACCGTTTTCGAGGTATTCTAATTTCTGCTAATTTTTTCTCGATTAGCAGTAAGTAAATAGAAGCATAAGCTTTTTAACAATAATTTATTGCAGAGTTGTAGAGAAAGTCATGTGAATGGAACACATCAGATGTTTTAAACTAATTTGTCTCAAAGTTTTTAACTTGCCAACTGCCTGACAAAGTACCAAAATTAAAGAAAATACTCAAATATGTATTTCAAATATATACATTCGATCATATGATCGTATACAGATTGGCTCAAAAACTTCTACACAAACATAGACAAATACACAGATAGACTATTACCAACACACATACGCCCATTCACACTCATGCTTACAAGCATGGACACCATTTGCAGATACATGAGATAAAAACAGAAATCGCCCATTTCAGGGAATCGAATCTAGAACCTCTACGACAAAAATTCTGAAAAATATCGAAGAAATATCAGACAAGATCCCATGCAATCACAAGAGATTAAACACAAATCACCCAATGCAGGAAATTGAACCCGGGACCTTCCGTATGAAGAAGTCAAATGAATGCACTAGTACAGATCTGCGAAATGGTATTACCGTGAGTCTCACATTAGCTGGGTGTATCATGAACTATGAGACAGTGCATGTCTTGTCCCGAGGAAAATAATTATTCAAGAAGGGAAAATATAAATGTGTAGTGAAAATGGAAACGGTAGAAAGACCCTGCCGAGGGAACTAACGGGACAGAAAAACAATGCTCTCCGCTGGTCAAGGGGACGCTTTCTGAGGCACTTGGTGAAGGACCTCCGCTCAACCAAGATGTGATTTTAGAATCCGTGTTGGAGCCGCACAGGCTACCTTTTGATTGTAAGACACTTGACGAAGAAACCCCGCACGACGAAGATGTAATATTTAAGCGCATGGTGTAACCCTTAATTGTGACGGAACTAATGCATACTATCACTTTAAGTGTAGTGTTTTAGATATGGTAGCTGGCAACCGTTTCAGATGACCGACTGCTGTAAACGTAATGATTCTCTCGCGTATTTATACTTTGTTGACCATGTCATGAAAATATTTTGATTAAGTCTCGTTGGTGTTTCTTAGAGGATAAGATAGCTTTTGTCCCCTTATGTATTTACTTTTTAATGAAATATGCGAGGTGGTCTGTCTGCTATTTTTAATTTCCCTTTTGAGTACGGACTTATGTATCTGACCAGCCTCTTGCAATGATATTTCTTTCATTTGAGGAAACCGTTTGGGTTCCTTTGTGTGATTTTCAACTGCGTAATGTATTGTGCGCTGGCTAACAGCTTTGAGAATTAGAGATTTTATTATGTTGTAGCCCTGAGAAAATTCTTATTGTGATTGTGTTTAACGCCCACTTTTAATACGTAAATACCGCAGGTGACGACACAGACGATACTTGGAATGGAGATGGAGCATCGGTGGAATGTGACAGTGGGGAAAATCGGAGAATCCAGAGAAAACCCGCCCTTGCGCCGCTTTGTCCAACATAACTCCCACATTCGGTCGCTTAGGTTCGAACCTGGACTGCCTTGGCGATGGGCGTTTGGTCTAATCACTTGGCCTAATGTAATATTTTATATTACATTAGGATGTTTTTTTCTTAAACTTTTAGCTTCTTTCGGTTTCTTATCTTTGAATGTCTGAGAAAACGTATTTAATATAGGAGCTGCGTTATTTGTCTGGTTCTTTCTCGTGTGAAGACGAGAAACAGGTTGCCTGCCTCTTGTTATACTGTATTCATTACAATAGAACTTTCTGGACTTTTGTGTCATATGTTTTTTTTCTTAAACTGTCACGAGAAACTTATCTAATATTGGAAATTCGCTATTTGTCTGGTTCTTTCACAAATGAAGACAGTAAATAGTTTGCTTTCGTCTTGTTATATTACGAGGGCCGTTCAGAAAGTAGCCTCCGGTTGATTGCAAGAAATTCACCAAGTTAAATAAAAATATTTTAATATATACATCTTACAACTACATCTTTGCACTATTTTTCTACATAGTCTCCATAACGATTGAGGCACTTATCGTATCTGTTCACAAGCTTTGAAATTCCTTCTGCATAAAAATCACCCGTTTGTGCCTGGAGCCAGCCTGTGACCGCATATTTGAGCTCTTCGACGTCATCAAACCGCTGGGACCCGAGCCATTTCTTCATATGCATGAAGAGGTGATAATCGCTTGGCGCCAGATCTGGGCTGTAAGGTGGATAGTTGACAACGTCCCACTTGAAGGGTGAGGACGGGCGTTATCGTGCAAAAAAACGATACCGGAAGTCAGCATACCACGGCGTTTGTTCTGTATAGCCCGTCGTAATTGTTTTAGTGTTTCACAGTACACGTCTTGATTAATGGTCGTCCCACGTTCCATGAATTCAACCAACAACACCCCTTTTGCATCCCAAAACACCGTTGCCATCAATTTTCGGGCAGAAAAATCTTGCCGGGCTTTTATTGGTTTGGTAGGCGAATTTGAATGTGCCCACATCTTTGATTGTTCTTTTGCCTCAGGGTTCACGTACTTAATCCAGGTTTCGTCCCCGGTCACGATTCTGTTTAACAATGGTTCACCTTCGGCCTCATAACGTGACAGAAAGTCTAATGCAGAGGCCATTCTTTGAGTTTTGTGGTGGTCGGTAAGAATTTTGGGCACCCATCGTGCACAGAACTTACGGTAACCCAATCTTGCTGTCACTATCTCGTACAAGAGAGTCTTAGAAATCTGTGGAAAATCAGTAGACAACTCCGACATTGTGAAACGTCGGTTTTCACGAACTTTTGCATCAACTGTCTGAACGAGTTCGTCCGTGACCAATGATGGTCTACCACTCATCTCTTCATCATGAACGTTTTCTCGTCCACTTTTAAATAAACGTACCCATTCACGGACCACTCCTTCACTCATAACTCTTGGTCCGTACACGGCACAAAGCTCACGATGAATAGCTGCTGCAGAATATCCTTTGGCTGTAAAAAACCATAAATCAGTACGCACTTCACATTTGGCGGGGTTTTCTATTGCAGTACACATTTCAAACGGCCACAAACACTAAACTAGCGCAGGTACGACTTTCACTCGACCACGGCTTGATGCCGACTGACCTGCTGAGTGCGTGAATGCACAGATGGCGTCGCTACTCCCCCCACTAACCGCACTGTGACCGATCGGAGGCTACTTTCTGAACGGCCCTCGTACATTCATTATAACAGCACTTTCGGAGTTTTTTTTGCGTCTTTTTACTATTCGTTTAAACATTTTGACTTTTTTATGTATTAAGCCTTTACTTTCAAAGATTCTCTTTCTAGAAGTTTAAGCTATATCAAGCTTTTGGGTGAATTCGTGAGAGAGTTTATTTTATCACTGTGTAATTTCTCGTTTAGGAATATTCTAATGCATTCCTTTGTTCGATAGGTTGTGCAGCCGTTTATATTCACATGTATAGGCTGTGTAGGAGTTGTGTTATTTCTGCGTCTTATTCGATTGAATAATCCAAACAAAGAAAACCAAGGTATATATACTCAGACCTGTGTGTAACGGCATCTGCACCTCGCACCCGTCTGTCCTGGAACGGGAACTTCATCTCGTGCTTGCTGTTATTATAACAATTCACTTGGAGTAAGTCGTAGCTTGTAAAGGATGCACCGTCGTTTTTCATTCTTAGCATTCCGCAAAATCTCTTGATCGTATGCATGTTTATCTCTGTTCTCGTTTTTATACTCATCTTAAAACTGAAGTGTTGCACCCGAATAAATCTTCTTTTACAGCATAGTCATGTTTTATAGATGGATACTTTTTTTTTCACTACTTAGGGCATGGTCCGGTGGCAGCGCTGTCAAAGTAATAATACAATGTACACTATAATTAAAATAAATAATATGGGAAAATAATAATAATAACAATAATGCAACATTAAACATTTCATAATACTAGTAATAACGCAATATTTATATTTACTATCCCGACTATAAATCATTCTTCTTTAGTCTCTTTTTAAAAGTATTTACACTTTGAGGCAAAGTTTCCAGTAACTCAGCAGGTATAGTGTTCAATTCGTTAATTATATTTGCGAAGGAAAATGTCCCTATATTAGTTTTCTGTTCCCTATTTCTTACTTCTTTTCGAGTGATATTTCTCCCGCAGTATAATGGCTTTAATAATCGCTTGAATATATCTTTCCATGCAGATTCCCTCTTATTGGTTCTATAAATTACGCATAACCTTGCTCGTCTCCTACGTTTTTCTAGTGTTTCCCAGGAAGTAGCGGTGTGTGGTTTTCAAATTGTTTTCTCTGCCTACAAATTTAACTGCTCTTTTTTGAACTCTCTCGAATGCCAATTTTTTTCCAACCCGATACGGATGCAAGCATGTAGCACTATATTCTAATATTGGTCGAACTAAAGCTGTGTATACCAAATTTTGCGACTTCCGTTGCTGCGTTTTAAAATCCTCATTACGAAGTGTAAAGCTTTTCACACCATCCTAGTGTACCCCAACTCCAATCTGTCATTTAGTATTATCCCTAGATATCTGGTGCTATTTAACCTGGGTATTTTCTTATATCTATATATTACGTTTTCCACTATTTTTTTCCTTGAATATATAATTGATTTCCATTTATTTGGATTTATCTCCATTTAAGTATGTGGCATCCAGAGTTGAATTTTGTAAACGGTGCAAAATCGGGGGATGGGGGTGCTTTTGTTCATACTCGCATGCTTTGCCTTAGTGATTTGTGTACCTGTGCGTGTATGTGTATGTATTGGCGTCTGCTACATATGTGTGTATGTTCGTGTGTGTATTTATGTATGTGTGTACATATGTAGGTATGTGTGCATGTTTTGTGTTTTAATCTTTTGTGATTGCATGGGATTTTTCGGCATTCCTTTGATATATCTGAGTATTGTTATCGTAGAGGTTCCAGATGCGATTCTCTACAATGGGCGATTTGTGTTTTTATCTCCTGTACCTTCAAATGGCGCCTGTGCTTCTAGATATGAGTGTGCATCGGCAAATTCGTGTATGTTGACAAATGCCTGTTTGTGTATGTGTGTTGGTGAATGTCTGTGTTTCTGTTTGTATATAAGTTTTTGAGCGAATCTGTATATGACCATGTGATCTAATGTTCCGAGGCACCGAATTCGACTTCCTGGCAGACTTGTGTAAATCGTCATGTATTTCAATGCGTGATAGTATTGAATGTACATTTCCCCTTTTAAGCCCTATATGTTGGATAAATACCCTAACAACACTTCCTGCAATTAAATAAAAATAAAGGGTTGTAGTTCACTGTTCCTCCATTGCTCCATTTCCTTAATTACTTATAAGTTGCCATTAATAATCTCAAAAGCGTTAAATGCCTATTTTGAAATAATAATGCTTGCCATTAATATAATATATTTTGATAAATATCGGTTTTTTATGTAGAAGCATGTTGATTTAAGGGTTTTTAATCGATTTTCGCTAAATTGTTCGCAAATTTGTTATTGTTTTTCTTTTCAAGTATTTTTATTGATTGTCTAAACACGTAAAGAATTGTGCTTCATTGTGAAAATATGGTAGGAAAAATATATTCATATATTAAATTAATGTAAGAAAACATTCGGATCGGCAAATGCTTTAAGTTTTTATTGCACAGTGATAGGCTATAGCTGAATCAATAATTTAAATTTTCATTCAATTCAAGATGAAAACAATTCAAATGTTTTATTGTAGCCCAAAATTTGCCAGCGTTAGAGTCAACTCGCTGTTTTCGCGGATTTCCGCGGGGGCGTGGTTGATAGGTGTTTGAAGGGTATCATTATGATTGACAGGTGTCAAAATGATTTACCGTGTCAGAAATTGTTGACAGATGTCAGGTATGCAAATAATATGTAAATGTATTTCTCTAATTATTATGCAATTTTATATGTAAATGTTATGCAAATTGTTTGTGCGTTAGAAAGGATCAATCCCTACTACTTGTGTTATTGGACTTTAGCCCTAAGTTTGTGCATATAGTATGCGATATGCATACAAAAGTGGTATAAGTATTACACCGTTCCCTGAAGTTTCTTGTTCTAGTGATTGGTGTAAACCAAAAGACGAATAAGACTTATGCTTAGCCCTGAAATTTGTATGTGTAATATACAGTATAAATGTAAAAGTGGAATAGTCCTATACATACCTTTGAAGTTTGTACATCTAGTACCCGATATAAACAGTAAAATACAATAAGTCTTACAATTAGCCCTGAACACCCCTAGTAATTGGTATAAACGCAAAAGTAGAATAGGGCCTAATTTAGCCCTGAAGTTTGTAACTATAGTACCCGTTATAACAGCAAAAGAGAAATATGTCCCATACTTAGCCCTGAAGTCGGTACCTCTACTGCCCGCTTTGATGCAAGTGTGGAATTTAAGTCCTATATTTATTCCTGAAGATGTTATCGCTAGTATGCAGTGTAAGCGAAAAAGCAGAGTAAGCCCTGTACTTTGTCCTGATATTTTGTCCCTAATATCCAGTAGAAGGGAAAAAGTGTAATAAGTCGTTTACTTAGCCCTGATTTTGTATGTATAGTATTCGATATACCAGCAAGGATGGAATAAGTTCTGAACCTAGCCCTGAAGTTCGCGCCTTTAGTACCAGTTATAAGTGCAAAGTAAAACAAGTGTTATACTTAGCCCTGAAGTGTGTACCTCTGATGTCCTATATATCTGCAGAAGTGTAATAAGAGCGATAGTTAGACATAAAGTTTGTACCTCTCTACCCAGTGTACTTACAAAAATGGAATAACACCTACAGCTGAAGCTGAAATTTTAACCTCGAATACCTGGTATGAGCGCAAAGTTAGAATAAATCCTACACTTAGCGTTGAATTGTGTACCTCTAGCATCGAGTATAAGTGCAAAAGTGGAATAGGCCTATACTTAGCCCTAAATTTTGTTCCCTTAGTACCCGGTATAAATGCAAAAGTGCAATGAGGCCTATGCTTATCCCTGATGTTTTTATTTATACTATCATAAGTGCAAACTTGGAATATGGCCTAGATTTAACCCTGACGTTTGTGCCTATGTGCAAAAGAGAAATGAATACTTGGTCCTCAAATTTATCTTTATAAGTGCAATAGGTTCTAAACATAGCCCTGACGTTTTTTTTCCTGTGATATGTGGTATATATGGAAAAGAGGAATAGTACCTAATGTTAGTGCTGAAGATTGTACCTACATTGGTGTGAGCGCAAAAGTAAAATAAGTTCAATACTTAGCAGCGAAATGTTGAACCCTTAATACCCGGTATAGGGGCACTAGAAGAAGATGCCTTAAGATATTTACATCAAATTTTCGATACACAAACTGTTCACAATATTCCATCTATGGGGTATGATGTTCATTAAACGATGACTTGCATTCATTAGCTCGATGTAGCCATTGATGGTGCTCGTTGACTATGATGCAGCGAAAGAATAGGTAGCTGCGAATCTAATCACAGACACCCAGTATGAGAGCTCTAAGCAAGCTACTGAGCCACCCCTGTGCCCCTATGGACATCTTTCTTCTTAGTCTTACTATCACTCCTCCGTTTTTCCTGACAAAATGACCAAGTAGACGCTGAGCATGGAGGGTGATATGGAGCATCCCTTTTGTACTTCCCTCCCCATTCTACTTCATTCTGCTTATGTTGTTAAATCGTGCCTCAAGAAGAGGCCCGGCTTTGCCGAGTTCCCTATTTCCGATCGCATCAAATTTCTCAGGCTTTTAATTTTTTTCCCCCTTGCTATTAAGCATGTCAGACACTTCCAGGTGCACAAATAGCTCATACATGTCTTTCTATCTGTAAGTAATGTTTTCCAAATTATTGTAGAACCGCGCCGTGGTCGAATGGTTAGACCACTCACCTCTCACCAAGAACCTGGTTCGATCCCAGTCAACCGAATGTGGGATTTGTGATGGATCAAGCGCTGTAGGTGCGTGTTTTCTCCAGGTTCTTCGGTTTCCCACGCCACCCGATTTCACCGGTGCTCCATCCTTATTTCATGTATCATCCATGCCATCATACCTGCGGTGACATATGTAGTAAAAGCAGGCCTAAAACGCTATAAAATGATTGTAGGAATATCACTGTTCTCTTCTTGAAGTGCAATTTATATTCTGTTTCTATTCCCATCTAGGAAAGCAGAAGTCTATTCAGTATTACCTGGAGACTCCAAATCGAATAAGTTTTTAGGCTAATATTAAATATGTACTTTCCTGATGTAATTTATATTTACAGAGATCATTAAACTTATATCAGATGAATGCCAGCTCTAGGGAGGAGAAAGCGGACGAAGAGATGGAGGTCTCTACCATGACTGATCAAGAGGATGAAGAGTACAACATGAGACATCCACGACGTGGTTATGCTTATATCTTCAACCACCAAAATTTCGAGCACCATCCTCCAAGAGATGGCACTCAAAAAGATGTCATAGCTCTCAGTAAAACATTTTCAATACTGGGTTTCAAAGTTAAAATTTATGATGATCTCACCTATACTCAATTGATGACTACGATGATGATTAGTAAGTAATAAGTGTGTAAGTGTTTTAACAATGGTAGTGCAAATGAGTCAGTTAAAATTATATCATACTCATAATTTTTATATTAAGCAACATATTGCTCTGTGTGTTTATATATGTGGAACAAAACTATAGCATCAAACATCAAAGCATCATTACTTTGCACGTTTGTGGTATTTGTAAAAAATATTTATCTTAAAATCATTAATTTACAAAATACTTGATGAGATTTTTTTTCAACGTCAACGTTTTTAATGCAAGCATAACTAATTCATCAGGAACATTCACGAATAAGTTTATAAGAATACTGTTTCATTATAAAGTTAACTTTTTTGCAAACAAGATAAAATCCGCTCCCCTTGTTTCATTAATCACTAATTAAATCGGAATGTAGTTCTGCATACCGTGATTCATATAGCGCTCAATCTAAAGTAGAGTTGTTGTGCCTTATTTTTATAGAATTATCAAATACCGCCACACCGTAATGGATAGCCTCTTGATTTTTTTGGTTAAATTCAATGTGTGTCATTTTGATATATATTATTGTAAGAAGTAACTAATTTTTGTAATGTATCAATTAATTTCCTTGTATGCCATACTGCTTCTTCATTTTTTTCTTTTAAATCATTCAACAGCTGCTGCCTTGGTATTTGTATATGTAGAATTCTATTAATATTATGATGTTTCAACAACACTTTGAATTTTTAATTGTAGAATTCTTTGCCTTAATCAGTTTGCAAATTTCAGGGAATAAGACCGGTTACCTTGATAATAACTTTAAAAATATTTGCAACATCTTTGCCACTTTTGTTCTTCAATGGCTTACCAAAATTTGTTTGGAAAACACAACAATGATGGTTATTATAAATTTATATTCATTGTGAATTTTAGAAACGCCTTTAAGACTACCAGAGTCCATTACTACTAAGTCAGCTTGCGATAAATCATCCATACCATATGTTATAACTTTTGTTTTTCATAATTTGTTCTGGTCGGTTTATGTAATTCATCTATTATTTGATTTCTTTCGGAATTCAACAATTGCAAACCTTGTCCAATTATTGTTTTTAAACGTAGATTTCTTGGATCCACATATAACATTTGGATACTATGTATGCTTTTCCATTTTTTGAAATCTTATAGTATTCCTAGTTTTGGTTTTGCACTTAAGAGAATATGTTGTAGTCATTTATTACATTAAAATTATGTGGAATAATAATATGGAATATTAAAGAAATGATTAAGCCACACAATTTATTAGGTCGGAACGCCCCTTGACAATAATTAAACAATTATTCTATATTCTTACGTTCTTTTCGTTATGGCCCAATAATTATTCTTATTAGTTAATATGTCACACACAAGTATGTGGTAATGGTAGTATTCCAAGCCATTTATAAGACGAAAATTACTAATCTAAACAGTAACGGACATACAGATTTATCAATAAATTGATTCCCGTTTGAATAACGAGTAAAACAGCACCTCCAATAGGATGAAATCGCGCTCAAGAAACTGCATATTCTACAAAATATAAGTACTCATTAGGTCGAACAGTAAATGATAAGTTAAATTAGGTCCATTTCTGTTTTTTTTTTTCTAATCGCTTAGGAGTAGAGTCTATTTGAACTTCTTTAAAATGGTTAAATATGGGACAAAAGTCCAAACCGTTAATTTGAAAAAGATTCTCCTTTAATACTCCAAACGGAGCTATTATGCGGATTAATTTTTTTCTTGAGATCATTAAGGTTTTTTCATCATCTATTTGAACAGGTGAATGAACATTCAGCAGTCGTTTACCTTCAAAATCTTAATCTTCATCTTCAGTAGTTCTCTTTGGCCTCGATAGAGATTTCACTTGCTGTATCTAACTGTCGAAGCATCATTGTGATCTGCACCATCTTTAACTTTCACTATTATTCGGTTTTTGAATGATATGTCGTTTTTTGTAATTTTGAACATGTTCTTCTATGTTTTCGTAAATACATTGTGAATAATTTTTCTTTTAGCTTCTATTTGGGTTACTACCTCCTGTGTTGTCCTATTTTATAATTGATTACATTTTTTAAGTACTTCTTCTGTTGTTTTAGTTCCTACGCTATATATTTCTGCTTTCATTTCCAGAAGTTTATCCAGTAAGTATTTTATATTATCTTCTTCCATTTTAATTGTTGTTGTTTCTTCCGCAGTTTTCTTAACGGCAGTTTCTAAAGCGCTATCGAATTGCTTTAATTTCTCTAATAACTTATTCTTTACAATGTTTTCAGTTTTTTTTATTAAATGTAACTAGAATATCGGTTTTAACTTTATCTTCTGCTGTTTTTATATTACCATTTTTAAGTTCAGCTAGCAAATCACTTTTAAGTGTGTCTATATCAAGGTTGATGTTATTCGTTATGGATGGATTTCCATAAATATTAATTCTCATTTATATACATTTAAAATAATGTTTCCATAAGTTGGGGCATGACTTTAATAGACTTTGAATAACCGGAAAGGAATATCCATCCGAAAATAATAAAGAATAGTAATACATAGACAGTCACAAATTGCTTGCGATGTTTGTTGTACTGTATCTGCTCTTAGAAATTTTAAGAAATCTATTGTATTTCCTTTTAGGTACTAAATTAAACACTTAGGTAAACTAGTTGGAAAAGAATCGAAAACATAATAAATTTTACCCTGTTTCCAGTGATGATGATGATGATGATGATGATGATGATAATAATAATAATAATAATAATAATAATATATCCAATGTGTTCCTATACTAGAATTATCTTCAAAATTAACAAATACACATTGTATATCTTATGGTTTCGATGGAAGTGTATCTGACATGAATACGCCTCTTAAATATTTTATATCTATTTTTACATAAGTCATAATATATATTACTTAAAGGTGGGATATTATCTTCCTCATTTTTAATACAAATTCCCTAACCGGCTTTAGTTCCATAGCTAAATTATGTTGTTTTTATTCCTCAAGTTCCTTTTCGTTTTTCTTGTTATCAAGAATGATTTTAGCAACAACAGCAATTCCATCCATGAAGGATCCTATTACTGTTAAAGTGCCAATAATCATAGGTATCGTAAATATGAAACCTCCATATCTTATTTGGATTTAACCGCATAGTTTTACCTCTTTAAACGTATCAATTACTTTGTTAAATTCACTCAATGCCTCGCTGTTTCCTACTTTAATAGGCGTAGGTTTTTTGGCTTCTATGAGTACTTTTATTTTAAGAATTGCTTGTAATATTGCAGATATTAGTACAATGGATCCACTATAATGAAAACCACTTCCTTTTTTGAAACTTGTGATAAATCCTTCTATGATAATGGTCATAATAACATTTATTAAATAAAATATATGTAGTTTTTATAAATAAATATACATTCTTATTATTCGTTCAATAATTCCAAACCCCAATATATGTTTTGTCCACATTCCTCCTCTGACAAATGCAGCATCAAACTTATCACTTAATGGTATGTCAGGGTCGTTTTGAATTTCTTTAGCTGCTAATTTTAATTCTTTATCTGCTATATGTCTTGATTCTAAATCTTTATTATCCTTATAAAATGTATCATAATTTAAACACGTAGCATCCAAATTATTGCTTAGTTCATCGCCTCCTACTAATCGTTCATCTAGTTTAGTCTCAGGACCACAGAAATTATACCTTTTTCATCGTATAAAGTCATACATATGCATTTCTGGCATTATTTCTGAATTCAAAACTTTATTTTAAAAAATCTGCACCATACTTACAACCTAAAATAATTTTTTATATACATTTAAAGAGGTCGTCCCTTTAGCACGCTTTTAGCGTAGCTGCTTGCCAAGCGGAAGCCCTGGGTTCAATTCCCAGTACTGGCGTGGAGATTTTTCCCCCGCTGGGAGACCTGGACCGGGTGCACTCAGGTTCGTGAGGTCTCTGGGGGGCCAATTGAGCAGCTACTTGATCGTGAAGTAGCGGCTGCAGTTCGTGAACACTGGGAGGGGGGGGGGTTCGAAGCGCTGACCACGTCTCACCCCCCAATACTTCACCCCATCCATGACGTCTGTCGTGGACCGAGATGGGGGAAGCAGCGGCCGAACGGTAGGCCATGGCTCTCTACGAGCTCTGCCATGGAGTCAGTTGTTTAATTAAACAACCTATTATATACGAGCATTTGGATAGGTTTCCAAATTCGTATCAATTTTATTTAATTGTTCAAGTAACAAGTCATAAAAGTTTGCTGTTTCATTCTTAATTTCTGGTCTATGATTTCCAGATTTCCATGTTCCATAAAGAATACCAACACGGTTTAAAAGTTGACCTATATTATCCAATAATAAATCTTCTTTTTGTTTTCCACTGTAAGTTTCTATTAAAAGTAAAGCCTCTAGGACAAGGAAAATATGAAAGAAATCTAGATTTGGGCCTTCCAGTTAATTTGTCTAACATTGATTTAATTTACATATCATACCTTTTATCTCTACTAGATTTTGATCTTCCAGTTCATAGATCATTACTTTGATAAATGACATTGGATTTTATTAAAGTATTTCTTCTTAGTTTAAATAATCGGCATCTGTAACTATATCATCTAGATTTTTTTTTGTAAGCAAAGTAGTTAAACCATCTGTACCTTATGTTTTTCCTTCGATAATATTACCTCCATTATGTATTATTTCTCAATTTCCAATATATAACTGTTTTCCTACAGCTCTAATTTCGAAAAATGGTTTTCATTTAGTTACTTTAGTAATTTTTGTCCTATATGAATGGTACTATAAACTGCAGTACCTTGTGGTTGTGATTGAAAATCTTCATCATCTAGTTCTTGTAATGATGAATGCTTAGCAAGTAGAAATAACTCACCAATAATGCTTTTATTTTGTGCGACTAACGTGTGTATTTCATTCTTATTTTCTGTAATGTCATCTATAAGGGGTTGATCTTTTCTCTTGTTTAACTCAAATTTCATTCTGGGATGTCGGTTCCAGTGTTTGAATTGTGCCATTAATTGTTGTCTTAATTTAAGACGTCTTTTAGATCTTTTAGTAATTGGTTCATTTATAACCCAAAAATATATTTCGCGTTTTACGTTACGTTTCACCTTAAGTTTGCGTTTACGTTTCACGTTTTCACGTTTCGTTTCACGTTTGTTTTTATGAAAACATTTACGCTAATTATATAAATTGTTGCGGTATTTTCCATCATTGGGTTTTCTTGTCATATCGATAATAATAAAACCAAGTGATCTTTCCAACACATGCTGCACAGATCTTTAAATTTATCATATCTGCTCCAACCAACTCATCGTAAGCATATTTAAGAGTATTATTGTCTTGTTTATATAAACATATAAAATTCTAATTATCTCGGATTAGTTTTGGAATTTTAGTAAAAGTTCGGCCTAATTCCTTTATGCCCGCCTCTAAAATATATTTCTTTTACTATATTTGGTTTTCTAAAATCGAATCATCTATAACAACCAAAGAATTATTTTTAATTTGTCTAATGATACTACACCCTCTTCTTTATCTATAAACGTTGCCAAACAAGTACCTGTTTCCTGTTCGATATTGTTAAATATTTCTTGTAATTGTTTGTATTTTTGTTGATATAAAGTCTTCCATAAAATATAATAATGATATGGTTTATCCAACGTTTTTTAAGAATAAAATTGTCATTCGTTAAGACTGTATTTCCACATCCTGAAGGTCCTACTATTAATCCTCTAATAGTTGCAAGTTATTCTAAATTCATCTTCCGCTTCTGGAATAAATGTCCTACCCCAATCAGTTTCCATTTATAAAACTTATTTTTTTTCTCACAATAAATATGCATTGCATTAGAAGGAAATACTTTAGAGTTACATTTGCGACTTTCTAAACCTATTACTATAGATAATGAACATATTTCTGTTGTAAGTTTTTATGCCACTTTCCTAACACCAAATGTTAACAGTTGTGTTTTTGAGAATATATTTGAAAAGGGAATATACATTGAACGACTTGCTTGGAAAATTAAGCCAAATACAAATATTGGAAAGAAAACCAACTGAATCTATGGATATAATCACAATTACTAATAAAGGAAAACAAGATTTAGATTTCACAAATTTTGGAAATTTATTGGGATTTTCTAAGGATCTTATTATTAAACCTGGCGAAACAAAAACTGGTCATGATTCACCTAATTTTATACCTTTTAACACGATTAACATTGGATGTAATTT
The DNA here is from genome assembly GCA_030762935.1 of Hymenopus coronatus. Taxonomy (NCBI): domain Eukaryota; kingdom Metazoa; phylum Arthropoda; class Insecta; order Mantodea; family Hymenopodidae; genus Hymenopus; species Hymenopus coronatus. Next base: position 24,561,567 of record CM060882.1, read on the forward strand.
ACCTTTAAATGCAAAATTCATTATGAAAAATAATAATCGCCAGCATAAACAAAGTGCTTATTTAAACCTAATGTACCGTTTAAAATCATAATATTTACGAACCAGCAAATTCTTATAAGTTGCCAATTCATCACCCTTATTCAGTCAGAGATATTAACATTTCTATTACGGATGAAAACGGAGAGCTTATAGATTCTGTTGGTTCTAAAATTGAAATGGGCATCAAAAACATCAAACAATATCAAACGAGATCATCTGAGCTAAATGATTCTACCAGATATAATTTAAACAAACCACTCAGCAATTTTGATGCAGTCTTTATATTGCTGCTGGTACTTATTTTCCCAGTAGAGCAATTGCTTGTATGTAATTCGAATGCAAATGGGGAATTTAATAAGGATGATTATATTAAATTTGTAAACAATTACTTTCTACGAATGTTGATAAAGCATATCTTTAAAGCTTTGGGCAAGTAATAGAAAAGTAGATCATCCTAGTTAAGAAAATGATGTGCTGATCTATTTGTTCCAAAATCTGATATGCACTTATATAAAGATGTTGGTTTTATTAATAACTTAAAACTTAATTGTGAATCAGGGCGTATTTATGAAGTATCGTACCAACTAGAACATATATTTAGTTTCTTTGAATATTTATTATTTTTCGTTTGGGACGTTATGGAAGAACATAATTTCACTAGAAAGAGCATAAATATTAATGCCACAACATTTTTCAATAATTAACTGTTCCATAATCCCGATATCTGTATAACAAGATTTCAAAGAAATAGACCAGACGAAATCGCCCTCCGTGGTGTAATGGTTACCATGCTAGCTTCATATACCCAAGGTCGCGGGTTCAAACCCGGCGGAGGACGATGGATTTTTTCGGGTGTAAAAATCCTGAGCATGGCTTCCTTCGGAAGGGAAGTAAAACTGTTGGTCCCGTGTCGTAGATTTACGGCACGTAAAAGAACCTCAAGCCTGATAAGAGAGGCCTCTAAGCAAAATTAAGCGGTCTTTCACGCCCAATATAGAATGGGACGCTGAGAACCACAGCAGTTAAAGAGCGTCCATAAATAACACGCCATTTCCATTTAGACCAGACGATCAGAAAATAAACGCTAGTGAATATAATGATGGTCAGCTTGAGAATTGGTGATTTAAAAATGCAAGAAATGAGGTATTTTCGATAGAAAGGCAACATCTGAAAATCATGAATCACTGTTATCAAATCTGACGCTTATGTTTCATTTACTATTAGATAATTTATGGCAGTAATGACTATGACAATTAGAAAGAATATTACATATGCAGAAATAATAAAATTATAAATAGTTATAATTTGGCACTAAAGTTCCAACTAACACAATCGTGTATTATATTATGGGTGGCGAGAAAACAATCTCTGTCGATCTAAGATTAAAACAGGTTAGAGAAGAAATTTAAATCTATTAAATGACAATCAGTATGGTTACCATTTTATCATACTAATGCTAATCAAACTCTAAATGTAATTACACATCTTCCCAATTTTGGATATCTTAGTGCGGAAGAACAGAAACTTAAATTAATCGATCAAAAAGTCTTACATATGCAACCTTATTGTTTCAAAACTATTATGATTTAACAATGTGCTTCACTCAATTCTGAAGAATTAACTCTAATTAATTCCAAAATATGTCCTTCTGGATTTATAACCTCCTCGAATAAATGGAAAACAAAACATTTAAGATGGCTTTATGCAAGTGCAAAAACAACTGTGACAAATATTGCGGGTTTATATTTTAAGTGTGGGAGAACCATAGTGGCTTGACTTTTGAACATAATATTTTAAAACCAGATACACTAATTTCAAACAGCCATTTAAACCATAAATTCCAAAACAAATATTGGTATTCCAGTACTAAATTTGATATAATTGGTGGTACTGCAGCACATACAGTTCAACCGGAACACAATAACTTTAGTAGAAATTCACATAGATAATACACAAAATTGGACATTCTCTGCGTTTATCCCATACTAACGGAAAAGGAGTTGCTATGCTTCCCTATTATACAAGCGATATTATAAATTTACATCATTATGTTGTTTTAGTATTACAAACACTTTACAGATTTCCATCTCTAATTGTACCAGTTACTCAACCTACAATAACCACAACACCAAATTCATGTGAGCTTAAGGATATTCACTCTTTTCCAATGACTAATCAATTAATGTATATATTTCAAGATAAATTGTTTTGGATCTATGATCTCCAAGAAGAAACTTATAACACCAAACCACAAATAATACGTGACTGGTTACATTTTTTACCTAAAGATTTCAAAAGAATAAACGCTGTGTACCAACGACCAAATGGCGTCGTTTAGAAGTGTTTAGTTGTGCTTGAAAGACTTTCAAAATGCAGTATACAATACCACAAAAAGTGTTTATGTACGATGCGTATGTGCTTATATAATCTTGTATGGAAGTTGTAGGGCAATTTGAAACTAAATTTCCTGACGTGTGGTTCCGTTCTGGGATACGGGATCAATTTGTGATAGGAAAGAAAGGTAACCAGGGGTGTGCTTAAGGAGCAGAAATTAGACGAAAGCGAAGAAAGGTTAGAATGGTCACCTCGAAAATCTCTAAGGTACTTTACACAAGAAACTGACAGTTTGAAAGCTTCAGCATGGAAAGCAACAGAGCTTTTAAAACTCAAACCATACAAGGTTGCTGTTATCCAGGAATTACTACTACATGATCACCAGAGTCAGGTGAATTTCTATAACTGGATTTTGAGGAATGTTAATGATGGAACAATCGATCCACGATTAATACTGTTTAGTGACGAAACATGGTTTCATTTACATGGACACAACATAACCTATATTATGCTTCAGACAAACCCAATTTTTTCACGAAACTCCCTTGAATGATCCAAAAATCCGGATATGGTACGCAATAAATGGGTACAGAATTACCATAAGTATGTAACTGTACCATAAATGCAGAAATAAAATACTAGCACCATGTCTCCAACAGCTGACGGAAATTGAATGTCGGTCCGGATATTTCCAACAGCATTCTGCCACCGGACATATAGCTGATGAAACATTGCAGTTTATTGCGGACTTTTTAGGATAATATTATTAGCAAGGGTTTATGGTCCGCTCAGTCCCCTGATCTTAGGGCAAGCGATTTTTATTTATGAGGCAACTTGAAAAATAAAGTATACAGAACTAATCCCCACACACTAGAAGAATTAAAACAAAATATCAGGACAGAAATTAACACTAGTTTGGAAGCTGGTCTGAAACCTGTAAATGCAAATTTCCTCAGAAGGTGTATTGATGCAGATGGACGCACTTCCTGTAACAAGGTATGTTTTGTATTTATTCTGATAGTTGTTAATATGATTTGAGATTCTATTTGACATCCACGTATGTGAGACTAGCTTACGGGCCGTGCGACTGCTAGTCAAGTGAACGGAAGACGGGCCCTGCGCCTGACGGCCCAGTTTTGTAGCATACCTACTATATATGAAAAACATAACTTACAATATGAAAATAATTCACAGATAGCTAGGAGCAGAATATAAGGACGATCTTCCTAAGTAATGCAGTCATACCTCATCTTGCTGGACATCACATTTGGGCGTATCAGTAACGCACTTAGTTCACATTCTTCTGGTCACATTCTCTGGCTGAGCGGAATATCGCAGCCTTCCTCAGCAATGCACTGATGCTCCATCCTCCTGGTCAATCATCTTTGGCTGAACAGAAAACAGCTACCTTCCTCAGAAAGCACTCATACCCCATTCTGCTAGTCATACTTCTGTAGCTGAGCAGAGTTTAATTGTGTTCCTACGGTATGCACTGATGCTCTTCCTACCGGTCACTCATCAGTGACCGAACAGAATAATATGGCATTGTTCGGTACCTCACTAATTCCCTATCATAGTCGCACACACCTGCAGATCATTTCATTCTTCCTCAGTAATGTATTCTCCCTCATATTACTGGCCATATAGCAGTGCCTTCCTCATCCCCCACCTTATTGGCCAAACATCAGCGGCTGAGCAGAAAACAGCACTCCTCATTCTTTCTGCCACACATCAGTATTTAAGCAGCGGGTAGCACCTTTCCTCTGCAATATAATGATGATAAATCTTCCTATTCCGACATCTGTGGCTATGCATTATATCGCGGCCCTCCTCAGTAATACACTCATGCGCCATACTATTGGTCACACACCTTTGCGGCCTTCCTCATTAATTCACGTATGCCTAATCCTACAGTGAAATGAACACAGCACCCTTCTTCAATAATGAACTCCTGCATAATCTTATTGGTCACACATGCAGGGTGAATCTGAATAACATCGAATAATTTTAAGTCAAAAGTTCAGGGATTATAATTGAATGTTTTCTTGCCTGGAATGCATGTCCGTAAATGTCTGGTTATCGAGCCAGAGGGCGTTAACATTTTTGAAACTCTGCATCGGGTTAGATGAAATTCCGCCGAAAAGGTCGCTAAATATTTTTGCTACAAGCCCTTTTGAGAGTTCTGAAATAACAGTAGCTGGTATCTTTAATCTTAAACAACACAACAATGCAAAAGTACCTTGAAAATCTTGATTTAATAACATGAAACTACATTCATGTGCTCTGAAATAGGTCAAAACCTTTAGCCGATCTACAATGCATGTTATTGTCAATAACATATGTAAATACCACTATTGTTGGTCTTATTTTCTCCACTTTGATACAAATTAGTTCAAAAAGTTAAAACAGTGTTAAATGATGCAAATACATAAATGCTTTTAAAATACTTCACACATAGTTAAAATAAGAACAAAATAAAAATTGAATAGGTGCTTAAAATGTTTACAAAAGATTTTAAAATGCCGACCTTGGACTTCCGAGCATAGCTGATAGTGTCATAGTAACGGTTACCGAGTTTTTTTTTTTTTTTTGTATTTTTTCTTTTCAAAAATACCTGGCATATCACCAATAGCATCAAATGCTACAAAGTTCCTGACCATTAGTTCCTCTTCACTATTAACAGGCGTCTCATACATAAGAGTCTGAACACGTTCCTGAAGGAAATAATCCAAAGGAGTTAGATCTTGTGAGCACGGTGGCATGATATTAGTGAGGTACCGGTCCAGCGATTAAGATACGTTAGAAAACCCCTTACATCACCGAAATAACGCTCAGGGACGCCATCACTTTGGAAGCACAATAACTGGGGCATGTTCAAGCATTTCTGGGAAAATGCCAAAACTGTAGGTAAATATGGCTCGTCAAACGTGGAGGTAGTAAATAGAATCCTATGAGTGTCATTTACAAAGCCTGCCCAAATCTTCACTGCAAAATTGTGTTGTAATTTATAGCTCCAATAGCTCAATGGTTTTCCTGTAACCAAATGTGACTGTTATGTGCGTTAAACATGCCATCTCGTGTAAAAGCATTCTCGTTCGTCCACAATATAGCTGTAAGAAATCTTAGTTGATAAAGCATTTATGAAAAAACCACCGGGCAAACTGTAGTCGGAGTTGAAAGTCATCTGGGTCCAGTGCTTGAACTCGGGTAAAATGATGTGTATGTAATTGCTGATCGCGCAGAATTCTTGTAACCGAATATTGGCTTTTATGCATGACATCCGCTATTGCTCGTGCTTGTAGACGGAGAATAGTGTATCCGGCAAGAACTTCCTCTTCTAGAGCCACTGTTCTTACATTTCTTTGAACTCCCGAGCGAATGCGTTTGCTTTTGGATTCTGTTCTCGCAGCCGTTGATGTATGGCAATAAAGGTGCTATGATGAGGCAAGTGTATCCCAGGGTAAAGCTCAGCATAACGATCCTGTGCCCTTTTCGCCCTGAATCTCACCTTAAAATTATTCGGGGTCATATTGACTCATCCTGCATGTGTCTGAAGAGAATATTGTGGTCCTCCTCATTTATGCACATATGAATGATCCTAATGTATCTGGCTGCACAGAACTAATCTGTCTTCCTCAGTAATGCACTCATGCCATTTCCGGGTATCCATACATATTACGCTAAACGGAACGTAGCGGCGTTCCTCAGTAATGCACCAACACCCCATCCTACTGCTCAAATGTTTTTGACTGAGCTGAAGATAGCTGTCATTCTCCTTAATGAACACATTCTTGATCCTAAAGATCACACATCGGTAACTGAGGAGAACATATAGTCCTCATTGCACGCATGCCTAATCCTACTCGTCACACATCTGTAGCTGAGCAGAACTAAGCTGCCTTCATTAGTCCTCTCGCCGTATCTTGCTGGCCACATGTTAGGCTGAACCGAAAGTAACGGTCTTTCTCAGTTCTATGCTCCGTACTACCAGTCATACATTGTTGACTTATCTGTATATTCTTTGTAATTCATTCATGCCGTATCTTTGAGCAGAACATAGCGCCTATCACAGTATCCATTCCCTCCCTTACTGGGACATATCTGTGTTTGGGTTGAACATCGTGGCCTTCATAATAATGCACTCATATCTTATCCTGGTGGTCACACATGTCTGAGCAGAACATGGCGGAATATCTTGGTCTTCCGCAGTAATGTACTCATTCCCCATCCTCCTGGTCACACATCTGTGGCTGAAGATAACATACCGGCCTTCCTGAACAATGCATAATTTCCCCACCCTACTGGCCACATATATTAAGCTGAGGAGAACATAGCGGACTTCCTGAATATTTCACTCATGCCTGATCCTTCTGTTCACATCTGTGGTTGCTCCTCCTTTCTGCAGGCCAAACTCTGAGGGTGGGTAGAACATAATCTTCCTTAGCAGTTCACTCATATCTCATCCTAATTACCACACATCTGTGGCTGAGCAGAACATAGCGGCCTTTTTCAGTAATGCACGTACGCCTCATCTAACCTGCCATACGCCTGTTAATGAACAGAACATTGCGCCTTACCAAGTAATACACTCATGCCCATTCCTACTTACCACCCTTCTGTGATTTAGGAGTACACAGCGGTCTTCTTGTTAATGCACTTATGCACCATCCTACTGTTATATATCTTTGGCTCAACGCAACATGATTTCTTCCTTAGTAAATTTAAATTCCCGACATTTTATTGCACAATAATAACAACCCTTAAAGAGTGACTGGGTGAAAAACCTTCCACACTTTATTCAGGAACTAAGGGTCCGGTTTTCTCAGTAATAAATGCATATGTTGATTGCTAACAACAATGTAATCGCTTTAATTCATCTAAGTGTAAATAAATGCTTGAGGAAATAATTGTACTACCAAAACTTCCAACCTCAGAAACGTTGGGTTTTCTCCAGCCACAAATAAAAATTAATTAAAAATAAATATAACTTGTACATACATTCCTGTGCAACGTAATTGTTTAGGCAAAATAGAAGCGGAAGTTACATTTATTTATACGTGCATATATAACTCGTTATATTAGTTAAAATAATCAATTAGTTCACGATTTACACAAAGCTAACGTTTAACAAAATCGGAAGAGCTGCGTCTGGGAAAGAAAAAAAAAAAAAAAAAAAAAAACGTACTTGAAATGTCCATGAAAACTGTTAAATGCTCTCTACCTTCTTCTAATGTTGGAGTGGCGGAGACTTTTAGGCGCTTTGTATAAGTAAGCAGTACGTAAGTGCAGCACAACGTCCACTATCTTCACCTCGACGAACTCTGCAGAACTCCGATACTTATGTAAGGAATTGCACCGGCATTTTGTTCCTAAATGTCGTTTTGTTGTGGATGTCAATCTGCCGCCGCGCCGTAGTAAAGAACGTTCTTAGTGGTCATTTGATGCCGTAATGAACTTGTGACAAAGCGTTGGAACTAGCTATGGGTGAATGTATTCTAGAAATTAATTTGTAACAATTCAAAAATAAACCCTTTCAATGTGGCACAAGCACCATGGAGTGTTTTCCATGCGATAACAGAATCTGCTAAATGCTGTGCAGTGCACATTTTGCTTGTGCTGCATTAACAGAAAGCAATGGAAGTCATGCCATAATCAGAAGCTTATCGGAATTTTAGTACTGGTATAAAATGCAAATAAACACAGACGCCTCTTATATACATTTCTACATTCAAAACTCTATATAAAATAAATGCAACAAAAATAATATATGTCATGAACAAAGATATTTCAGAAGACATCTCAGCACATACGGATCTCCAGAATCGTAAACTGAAAGCCGACATGTATGTATGCGCCGTTATATATAATCTACAGATAAAGTTTGTTTTCTTTTTAAAACCTCCTCTTGTCAATGGTTTCCAGCGTTTCAAAATTGAAAACAATTCATGTTACTACCTCAGGCACATCCCATTTGCTTTTTATATTGCAAGTATATTTTCTTTACTTTTCTTCCAACAACCATCCTCATTGTCTTGTTTGAATTGATCTCCAGCTTGTATTCCTCGCCTTCCTTCCATTCCTCTGCAGCTTCGTGTTTTGTTCCTCTTCGGCTATTAGTGTCTTTAATCAATAAACCTGCCGCTTGCTATTCTTTTCCCTCCTATTACTATTCCTTCCTAATTACAAAACAAATCCATGTGTGGCAACCCTGGGGTACTTTTCTTGCTTTTCTCTTTCCTCCGACTTTCTTTATCCTATCCAGATTTTAATGGGTTGTTGAGCATACAGGGATGCTCTTTCTTTCCAACTCTTAAGATCCGTCTTTCTTCAGTTTATTCCACTCGACCTTTTATAGATTCTACAGATATCACATACTTTCAGTTCTGTATAACACTTCATTTAAGGTTTGTCAACACTAAGTACCTTTGATTGAGACTATGTTGCCATTTTTGCAGTTTCTAAAGCAGACTATCAGGATTGTGACTGCCTGGTTGTGGTGGTTATGTCCTATGGAGAGCAAGGGTATATTCACTGCTACGATGCCAGTTATCCTCAACACAGGCTATGGAATTATTTCGCTGCCGATAAATGCCCTTCTCTGGCCAGCAAGCCCAAACTGTTCTTCATACAGGTTTGTTTTCTATATAGCGTATAAATAGATTTAAAACAAAACAAATCTGAAACTCTCATATTATTTTCTTCATCCAATACCAGCCGTATATACGAGCGTAATCCAGAAAGCAATGACTTTTTGGCTTTAATATAACAAGAATATATTTCATTAAGAAATTACTCTTACAATCACTAATAACGTTGAATTTTACTTTATAGCTACATAATTGACTCCGTTATTTAAGTATTTGTCAAATCTGCCATGGGTTTTTTAGAATTATATAATTGCAGCTGCTGCCAGTCTATAAATCCGAAATGTTTGGCTACAATATTACAACACAAGGAACGAAAAATATTTGGGAAGGAAATCTCCACTTGCCTAGTCGTTCACTAAATTCTTCAAATAATTTGTGAGTGACGGATGACCGAGTCGAGTTTTATCACGAACAGTTGTTCGACTATTGCTGAACATTTCACACCACTTTCTCACGCTTATTTCCTCCTTTACTGTATCACAATGCATTTTGTTTAGTTGACGGTAACTTTATGTAGTTCCAGGTTCCGGCATTCAGAAATCAATACCTTGAATAGACGCCCTAAAGCGATCCGGTAGATTTAATGCTCAAACGGTTGATTCTTCCTGGATTACTCTCCTAGTATTCAGATAAAATTTTACTCCTTTAAAAACTAATGTTAATCTCTCTAACTTCTATACAGAAAAGCTTCCAATTAGAGTAGTTTGGAATACATACACACACACACACACACACACATATATATATATATATATTTATTATGTTTGAATCTTTGATTGTATAATTAGGGGTTAATGGTATTATCAATTAATTACTGTAGAATTCTGATAAAATCAATTTATTTATATAGTTTATTAGTTTATTCCTTATATTGATTGGTATTAATAAGGATATGAAATATACGGCGATAATCTCGTGACTATTCCGGAGATCCTGAGTACTTATTTGGGGAAGACTTATTTTATGCTTTCCTATGCTGAGAAGGTATACATTACTTAACTGAAATACCAATGCTAATTTGAACATATGTTCAGTCATTTTGTTTCTTCTGTGTCTAATGTGCTACCCGCTTACGAGACATCAAATATAAACGCATATTTGTATTTTATAAAGCTGTTGTTAAACATATCACTTGTCGAATAATGTGTAACCCAGTTTTAAATTATCTGAAGCATAAGAGAAGCTGGAAAGATTGTGGTTTTTTTTTTTTTTTTTTTTTTTGTTTTTCTGGACATACACTAAACGTAGGAAACATGTGCATTTCTATATATACTTGAAAAAAAAGTTAGAACAGTTATTGAAATATTATCTTGCATGCGTCTATATGTGAACCTGTGTGTTCGTCCGTATGATAGTTAGTCCCTTGAAGAAGAATAAAAAAAAAATGTAGGGGCCAAAATGAGAAAAATTGTGTATATGAGTCTGTTATTGTTAGAAACTACTTTTTTCACATAAATAAATTCTCATTACACTGAACTAAAGCTAGCTGTCACTTCAGCGTTTATATTTATCGAGGGGCATCCGATATTGATTTACATTTTGTTTTCTACACACACTAAGAACTTCTATGCTTCGACAGATATATCCACTTTCTCAAGATAGTTTCCAATAAGTACACACTTGCAAGACAAAAATGGCAATTTCTATTGACTATCCTCAAGCCACTTTTTTAAGCATCTGACCAACCATCCTTAACAAAAGTAATATTGAATACATGCTCAAAATTCCAATAAATGGGGTTCGGAAACCAAAATTTCAAACGTAAATTTCATTTAAGTTTTAAAAGAATTTTACCACGATAAGTAACGTGTTGGCATGATGTATGTATATATATTGAATATTCTTGCTATAAGATATAAAAGCTCAAATATGATCTTCCACCTCATTGTTCTCTCAAGATTTAAGCCAGAACTTTCAAATTCTTCCATTACCATGAAGGTTTATGCACATTTTTACATTCCCCTATACTGGCCATGTTCAACATATTTTATAATGCTCCGAATAATTGATCAAGGGATGAACCTGTTTCTCATTTTGTTGCTCAGGCCGGCAGGGGTTCAGATCTTGACCATGGAGTGAAGCTGACACTGACGGGGGAAGGGCCAGCCATAGACACTGCCATTGCCAGATATATCCTTCCAACATGTGCCGATTTCCTCATTGCGCATGCAACGGTTGAAGGTACGGAAATGGGGTTTTATTTATGCTTTGGTTCTCAGCGTCCCGTTCTATATTGGGCATGAAAGACCACTTTTATGCCCGAAAGAATCCATCTCCTCCAACGGGTCTGAACCCGCGACCTTGGCTATGTGGATTGAAGGTATGTATACACAATTTGATGCAACCGAGATCAAAGATAATAACAGATTAGACTGTGTGCTCCCACAGACTTCACTGGTTTAGACTCCATTATTTGTTTAGCCTGCTTTCAAAATATCTTATCTCCAACTGTCTAAAATAGGTTTCAAATTCTATATTACACATACATGGTTTTAACGTTACGCAATTTCTAGCATCATCAGATTATATGGAAAATCGATAAAGAAACGGGTATGTTTCGATACTTTCTCGTACTATCACCACGTCTGAGTAGTGAACCTTAGAAATGACTTCTGCCAACTCCATCGCAGCCGATCCGAGCGCATGTAATCCATTCTATTAGAATGTGGACATATTCAGGTGGACCAACTGCCCCGTATTTGTCGTGTGCAGCTACCACTTCGTGCGATAATAGAGTTGCGCAATTCAATAGAGCTATTTCAAGCTCGTAAAACCCGCCAGAAAGCGAAATGGCCTGAGCGACCTTCGTGAGAGGCGAGTTGTCTGATCACTCGGTCCTTTGTGTGTGTGCGTGTGTGTGTGTGAGTGTGTGTGTGTGTGTGTGTGTGTGTGTGTGTGACCACGAAAACTCCAAAATGAAAAGTCGGCAAATGCCAAACTTGATATTGTGACAGTGCTCTACAGTTCGTGTTGGTATGTGAGTTAGCGGGGTTGGAGACCTTAGAACGCTACAAACAAAAAATTAGATGCGACGGTAACCAGAGACTTTGGAACGCTTCGACATGGTTCCAATAAGATCTGTGACGCTATTTTCTAGCTATAAAAGGAGGAAGAATTGCAAGCCAGTGCTCTGTAGTGTGTCGTGAATTCTGAGTCGTGAATGACTGGAATATTAGCGGGCAGTAGTGCGCGAGTAATGGATGGCGTCAACTGTCTATGCGTTGAAACGTCAAGTGAATCACTTGTAGCAATAAATTTAAGACTTTATTGTATCCTATTTTGAAGTCAATAAAACTTTTGTTACATTGGTGTCAGGAGTAGGTCATTTACGCCGAGACGCAGGAGATGATGAAAAGTTTGTTGTTGAATTGAAGGAAATTAAATAAGAAATAGAGAAGATGGAATCCGAAATGGAGAAGATGAGAAATTAAATAACTTCAGCGAATCCCTCATTAGAGAAGGTGCAGGCAGAAATGAAGACCGAAATGAAGGGTGTAAAACAAGAAATGAAAACCGGAATGCAAACTGCAGTGGAGAAGATGGACAAGACAACGGAATCGGCAACGGAGAACCTGAAATTGTAGCAAAATCGACGAACAACTAGCCGGCACGAAGAAGGGCGTGGAGGAGCTGGAAAGAAAGATGAAAGAGCTTGGGGAAACGACGAAGAGCCTTAACCATGGCGTTGATAACCCGGAAGACCTCGGGGAACGGGTAAATACCGTGAAAGGAAGAGTCGACAGCGATGGCAAGGAACTGAACAGCTTGATGGAAAAGATAATCGACGGAAGGTTGAAAGACTTGATGGTCGAAACGCCAGGACGCGACACAACATCTGTGCGTGTCAAGCTACGCAAGTACGACGGTATGTCAACCTCCGAAGTGTTCCGCCGACAGTTCGCCACCCACAACTGATGGTCAGCAGAAGAGGAAACCACACAACTGATTGAAAGTCTTCAGGGACGGACAGCTGAAGTACTGAATGCAATCCCGATCGGCGAAGTCCGAGGAGATCTGGAAGGCCTCGAGAATGGCTTCGGCAACAATCGCTTGGTTACTTGGCTGACTTACCGTAGTCAGCTTAAGGTGACGCTGCTACATCAAAGTAAGACGATGCAGAAGTTTGCCTTAGCCATCGAACATATTGCAAACAAAGCCATGGTGAATCTAGCACCTAGCTATATGCGCCAGGAAGCTGCTACTCGTCGCCGACGCGGAGATACAGCACCGCCTGATGCTGGACGACTATAAGACTATTAAAGTGATTTAATAGGCAGTTACGCAGCAGTTTTTGTTAGAGCATGCAGTCCAAGCATATTTGTCAGCGAGGTGCTCTTAATTTTATGAATATTAATGCATAATAAGAGAGGATTGTATACTTTTAATTTAGGTACATTTATTTATTTTTTGTACAAGTATTATACAGTAATATTATCTGAGTGGTCTTCAAACTCTAGTTTTGGATTATTAGAAGGATTGCGTGCTTTTGACAAACATACCATTTCATCAACATTGGTGATATCCTTAGGAAACCGGGTGTTCTTATGAATTCTGACATATTACTGTTTTGTTAATAGGGTACTCGGCCTGGAGAGACCCTGTTCATGGTTCATGGTTTATGCAGGTACTCTGCGAAGAATTGAATAAATATGGACGTACACTTGACCTATTCACTATTCTCACATCGGTGTGTCGCCGGGTTTCTACGGATTTTCAGTCAAAAGTACCACATGATGAACGTTTGCACCTGAAGAAGCAAGTTCCTGCATTCACTTCCATGCTCACTCGCCAGATGTTCTTTCGTGGTGATCCAGATCCAGATCCAGCACCTGCTCTCTCTCCCTCCCTCGTTACATAAAAGTGCGTAGCGCTTGTGGGTTAAAGAAAGAGATAAACATGTATTAAGTCACTAAGCGAACTTTTCAGAAAAAGGATATCTTTTAACAAACCTCATAGGATAACCGGATAATATCTATAGTGCTTCAGGAAATACAGCTTGGAATGCTGCCTCTCTATTTTTCCAAGTTATTGTAGTAGAATAGACTCAAACATTTATTTGTATTGGTGACAGTTTTAAGCAATCACTTCAATTACAACAATAAATAGGGCTTGTGAAGTATATTTTAAATTATTAATATCTGAGAATAAACAATAAAGGAAACAATATTTTTTTTCCTTAATACTTCCTAGTTGAACACAACTCCCTACATTTCCCAAATATTCTTATGGTTTTTATGTAAGATGTTATTACAAGCCTTTAGAGAATGTCATAAAGAGGAATATTGTTTATTCCCTAAAGAAACTAGTCTTAAGGTAAAGTGTTAGTCCCCATGATAAGCTAACATAAGAAGCAAATCTGTAACGCTGCAGCTTTCAATTTGTGACAGCTCCAGAGAAAGTTACCCAGTTGAGAAAAACAAAATGACAATATATACATACTATAACATCACGATTGTAGTTCAGAAAGTTCAACTATGTGTTGTGCATGTGTGCTGAAAATTTCAGCCTTCCAGCTCTCATACTTTCTGAGAAAAAGATACATAAGTATCCAAAAATGCTGTTTTGAGGAAACTGAATTTAAAGGTACAAATGTTCTAAAATGGAGTATTAATAGCTTTAAAGAAATGCAGACTAGCATTTAAAATATATTTAAATTGATTAAAATCTTCTTAACCCCCTCCCCCCCAAGGTATACATTTTCTGAAACTATAAATAATAGAGTTTCTATTGATGTCTAAAACAAAAAATGTTATTTTTCACCATTTCAGAGTAACTTGTCCCCTTAAAATAAAAGTTACGTGTTTATTTCTTGTATTTATCCTGCAAGCAGTATAATTCAAGTATGAAGAGTCGGTTAGGTGCCAGACTTTCTGCTTAATTCAGCGTCCTCCAACAATTACCCTATTCCAAATTACACAATTTATGAACAATATTTTTACTTTCTCTAATACGTATGTTATGCCTGAAAAAATCCATTGCCCTTTACCAGGTTTGAACCCGCGACCTTGGGTATATGAAGATAGCATGGTAACCATTACACCAGGGAGGGCGACACCCTTCCTGAAGGAGTGTTGGACTTCATGTGGGGCGGGTGGCACCGGTCTGCCTGTGCGACTGTCGGGGTGCTTCAGACTGACCCGTCTTTGCTCTGCCGTCGTCCTTGTTCGGCCACCCGATGTATCCTCTCACTACATTCCGCCCTGCTCCCGTTTCCTCGTGGGACGTATGTACAAGAACCGCAGGTTCGGTGCCGAGTTCCTTTGCATAGAATCGTACACGGTACGTTGTGTAATACGTAGAGCCGGTCAAAACAGCTTTCAGTCTCGCTCGTTTCTCGCTGCCACTAACCGTGCCTCTCGCAGCCAGTAGGAGAGCTGAAGTACTGTAGGCAGAAAGAGAGTTGAGTAACGAGCTTGCGGGATTCTCGTTTACTCGCAAGACTCACGGGTCTCGTTAACAACAAGACTGCGGTGTAATACGCAGTCGTTCGTGCTAGTGGAGAACTAGAACAATGAGATTAGGCACATCAACGGTTATGGCGACGACAGAGGAGGAGACGCTTTGTAAATTAGCAGATGGTTCTTATATTCTAAAGGACAAACCAGGCACAAGTCGTGGCAGTTCCAATTGGGATATCTTCAAGGTACCTACTTGTTAATTAATTCGAATGTGAATGTTATAAATACCAATTAATACATACTGTATACAGTGAATACATTTTACTGACACCATATCATTATTATATCGTTGCCCCACTCTCGAGAGTGGCGTGGCTTACGAGTAACGAGCGAGAGTGTGACCGGCTCTAGCCACATGTGTTTATCAGAGTGAATTCTGAATTCAACATACTGAACGCAGTGCTAATGCGTTCTTTTTTTTAAATACCTAATTGAACAGAAGGCTTTGCGGTATATATGACATTTTAGAAAAGAATGGCTAAATAATGAACAATTAAGGAATGATTGTTAGAGGTGCCCTAGGAACCTAGCAGTGCGTGGTGCCAATATTTCCAATGCAATCTAAATGTGTGCTTGTCAGATTTACTTTTTCATGGAAACAAATAAGAAACATCTAAAAGCAGCTGAACCCTTTTTAACTTCACAGTCAAAAATACTATTTCAGCCTATCAAAGACACGTATTAACGTGAAGCTGCAGAAGCTGTTCTCACGTTGTTTGTAGTTAACCACTTAACCTTTTAGACCTGACTAAGAAAATGTTCCAAAGTGCTGATCTTGAGTTTTAATTTTTATTTTAGAAAGAAAATTCGGAAATTACTAATTTTGATGGATTTTGACGGATGATTTATGAGCTGGTCTGACAGAGAACACAATCATGTGTGAGCAACGCACACAACCTGATCCAGCGGAACACGTTTATTGTAATAAAATGCAAGTCAAAATAAACATATGCACTGCTTTCAGTTATTCACATTCATTTGATAGCTGAAAGGTGAATATAAGTCACATGGTCAAGGGGAGATGTAACATATAAATACAATGGGTATCTCTACTTTATGAAAAACCACAAGCAGCACAGAGGAGACGGTATACATACCTGCCAAAGTGTTTAAAACAAACCAGCGCCAGGGAAAAGGATTTTGTGCTACTCAAATAAATGTGCTTAGATTAGAGCGGATAACAGAATTACTGCTTCAAATAATGTTTACATACTGATTTATAACAAAACTATAGATCATTTGCATTCCGTGGATTTCCTGGCGCGTTTAACCTTTAAAGTTAAGATTTTACATTGTGTATTAAACCACTCACATTTTCTTCTTACTGTTATGAATCACTAAAACGTCATTAACCCGATCGGGATCTATGCAGCTACGTTTCTCTGCTACAAGTAAAATTCCTTTCGCTTGCTGCACTACTTGCGGGAAGGCACAGTATTTCTTTAGCAACTTTGGAGAGTTTTGGAAAAGTACAGACTTTTATCTTCCACCAAGACAGCAAGTTCTTACAGTCATCAGCTGGACCATCCATGTTCAAATATATTTCGAGTTCATCTCTCCACGTAGAAGCAGATGGACGCCATTGTCCAAATCTTTTTATGGTAGAGGGCAATCAGTTCGGCTACTAAGCCGATGCCGAACTGATTGATAAATTTATTTTTTTTTCCCCCTCACCCAGAACTAACAGTTCTTTGAAACTTGGGTGGAGAAATGTAGCCATATAGTGGTTTTCGTGCAGTTCATTAACAATCTTCCCTTATATGAAGGTTTTTGCTCGTCATTTCACTACTTGCATTGTTTCGTCTCTTGACGCAGCTGATGACAGCGATACGGAGAGCCACTGGCAGTTCCATTGGAAGATTATAGAGGTTTAGAGAAATCAGTTAGGGTTTCCTTACGTCGACCACAATGTCGCCAGGCAGATTTGCATACTCAGTGTGCGAGTGAGAAGGAAATGAAATGCAAAGAGAGGAGGTAGCGACCTGGCAACGCAGAGCACGATAACGCATCTCATTCGCTGCGGGGTAGAACTCTTCCCATTTGAAAAACATAGTGATGAATTCGTAAAATCAGACTTTTTGTAATTCGAGGTAACCTCGGCCCCAATTAGCTTGAATTACCGTGGCACTATTGTGCCTTATGATAGAAACAATTATGAAGTATTGCATTCACATGGTTTTCTCTACCCGTTCTGCAAACTATTCTTACAGAAGATTATTTTATCTATGTAATACTAATCGAGAAAAATATTAGCAGAAATGGTCTTATTAATTGCTTCCTTCTATGCAGAAGGGAAATAAGGGAGTGCACTAGACTAAAGCCGCATTCATCCTTTAAACACTGGTCGCTAAGTGAACAATTGAAGTTTGGTTCGCTTTCCACGCCCAGGAGTAATCAAACGAGAGATGAATCTAAAGGGGGCTTCCCGCTTGAGAAAAGTTACATAGTTTGAAATTTAAACCAAAATAAAAGAATAACTCGGAAACGGCCAACTCCACAAAAAAAAATTGAGAGTTTCAGTGAGATCTACATCGTTTGTACAGCAAGTTTTTGTCTATCTATTACGGTTTACCGCACCTCTTTACCACAACCCCAGGTACCCTTTACATGGAAGAATGCTCGAAAATTTTGATTTGCTCAAAATTTGCTGTAATGGTTTTGATTAAAATATTGTATATTAAAGATATTTACATGACAAATAAAATGTATATCTTAAACTTTTGGGAGTAGCCTCTGAAGACATCTTTATTCTGGATGAATTTTGCGGAATTTTGCATAACTGTAAACCGTAAGAGATACGCAAAAATTTACTTAAGAAAAATTGTGGTGCTCGTCAAAACATACAATTTATGTATACATCTTTTTTTCGTGGGATTGACCGTTTTTGACATATTCCTTGTTATTGGTTTCAGTTTTAAAATCCTTATACTTTTCTCATACAGGAATTTGTGAACTTCTGGCCACACAAACAAAGGAACTTCAATCAAATAGCAACCAGCTATTAAAAGATCTGACTACGCTTATGGTACTCCCTTATTTCCCTTTTGCTTACATGGAAGCAAGTAATAACACAATGTCTGGTAATTTTTTTCTCGATTAGCACAAAGTAAGTAGAAGAATAAGATTTTAAACAATAATCTGTTGCAGAGATGTAGAGAAAATCATGTGAGTGCAACACATCAGAATTTTGTTGTCATATCTGCACTGCTCTTAGCAGAAACTTCGGTGCTGAGAGTATACGCAGGTATATTGTAGGTTATCAATGAGATGAGAACGTATTTGTGGCAAATCAGAGATACAGCCAATCACAACCCTGCAGGACAACTACAATGGACAAAGGTTAGTAAAATACAAGTATGCAGACTCTCAATAAATTATCATAATAAATATAACGAGAGCTCCAACTTTTACCTAGAGTAAAGTTATAGCTCGAGTTGTATTTAATAAGACTATTTTGTGAATAAAATAATAATGACTAACCCATATGGACACGAAGAATAATATTACTAAAACCTCAATTCGTTGAACTGGCTCCACACATTCTCTCTGTTTGTTTTTAGTATTCTGCGGCTTTGAGTTTTCAATTAATATGTCTATTTCAGCGATGGACCTTTCCCCAAAACGTTTTGGAACTTCCGCCATTATGTACGGGAATATCACTGCACATTGATGCATACTATTGTGAGACGAATATTAGTTCAGAGAGAAAACAAATGCACATGGGTGCGATAAATTTAGAAAAACAATTACACGTGGGTGTGATAAAAACGCTTAAGATGCAAAGATAATTAGTTCCGATTAGTTGGAATTTTATGCACTAATATACAGGATTGGCCACTTCCTACGGTCAAAGTTAATGTTATAAATCAAGCTAATTACTTTTCATAGTTGGTACTTCTTTAGACGTTTGTGCAAACATTTTGGAGCAATGTGGTTTCACTATTTGTTCAATCTTACATTTGAAACAAAACATCGGTGCTATGAAACACGTTACTTATTTTGAATGTGTTTTTATTTTTGGAATGTTTTAATATATATATATTAAACTAGCGGTGCCCATTTTACGATCAGGCCAAACCAACTTATATGTGTATCGACCGAGACGGTAGTGATCTCGGTATTATGCCACAGCGCAGAGGTGGCGCAGAATGTGTCAAGGGTGCATTTATCAACTGTGAGCTATCCCAGTCGTTGTCTTTGCATCGTGTTGTGAGATTTTTCGTCAATACATGTATTGTATGTGTTATCCGTTGGAATTTTCTTTTCTTTTATTCAGTGGAAATGCCTGCCAACAAATTCACGCTTGAAGAACGTATTTTTAAGTGCTATATATACTTGAAAACTGAATCATGTAGACAGATATTTAAACAAGTTCAGCAGCAATTTATGGCGTTCCAGGTAGAAACACTGTGTTTGGTCAATAAATTTAGAACAACCGTACTATTGAACGCTAAACTAAAGAAGCAACATGTTCTAACGCAGGAAAGCCAAACAAAATGAATGCTGTCTTTGAACGCTCACCTTAGAAATCTCTCAGCCGTGTTAAACAAGTTAATATTTCAGAAACGTCTGTTCATACAGTTATTAAACTCTTAAAACTAAAACCCTACTGTGTGACTATAAATCAGAAATTATGAGCATTACACAAGAAGAACTTCGGCTATGTTGAGAATGCTTACCCGCAAATGAACGCCACCTTCAAAAACACTTATAACAATATATTAATGATACTCGCAAGTAAAGCGTACTTACGAAAGGAAACTCCCGCAGTAGAAGTCACGTATTCAGGCGATCCGCGGCCCTGGCATAAAATGAAGGCAGTGTATTTGAACAACATTTCGCCAGAAGTATTGCTTTAAAACTCTGATGTGTTCCATTCATATAAGTTTCTCTCGGTAACAAATTACTGTTAAAAAGCTTATTCTTCCGGTTATTTCATAATAATCAATATAAAGATTAGCAGAGAGTAAGTAGAAGGTAATTAAGGGAAAAAATTAGGCTAGCGTGATTGTCAAATGTGTTAAAAGTTGGTTGGCGTATTCCCGTATGTGAAAAGTTTAAATATTTCAAAACTGAAACCAATAACAAGGAACTTAACGAAAAAGTCGTATGTGTTCCATTTACATGACTTTCTCTACCTCTCTGCAACAAACTATTGTTAAAAAGCTTATGCTTCTATTTACTTCATGCTAACCAAGAAAAAAATTAGCTCAAATAGTCTTATTGCTTACTTCCTTGTAAGTAGAAGCGAAATAAGGGAGTCGCATAGGTTAAAGTAATAGTCAAAAGTGGTTGCTATGTGACTGAAGTTCCTTTGTTTGTGTGGATAGGAGTTGACAAAGTCCTGAATGAGAATGTATTAGTTTTTCAAAGCTAAAACCAAAACCAAGGAATATCTAAAACATTATCAACTCCACGAAAAAAATGTATATAGCATAAATTGTGTGTTTTAATGTGCTCTACAATTATGTGTGCTAAGTTTTTGTCCATCTCTTACGGTTTACCAGTTATGCAAAATTGCGTAACATTCACCCAGAATAAAGTAGTCTTCAGAGGCTATTCCCAGGAAATTCAAGATATACATTTTATTTTTCAGATAAATATCTTTAATATACGATACTTTAATCAAAATCGTTAGAGACATTTTTTAGAAAATCAAAATTTTCGAAAAAAGTTCCATGTAAAGGGTAGTTTGGGGCGGAGGGATTTTCTTGAAAATCTTCGTGTCGCAAAGAGCAAGTTTGGTATTTAACGGTCTTTTCGTTTTTGAGCTATGCTGCCCACAGACACACACAAATACACACAGACAGACAGACACACGGACATTTTTGTAAAAATGCTTCTTTTTTTTCAGGGGACCCAAAACATATATTTCCGGTGAAACTCGGTATCGAATTTTTGGGTGCATTACAATACCTTCTGTATACACCATGTACATAGTGCTTATAGAGAAAGTAAACATGTATCTACAAATTGCGTATTTTAACAAGCTCTACATTTTTTACGTTGTAAGTTTTTGTCTATCTCTTACGGTCTACCAGTGATTTCAGCAAAATTCATCCAAAATGAAAGTGCTCTTCAAAGACCATTCCCAGAAAATTCAAAATATTCATTTTACTTTTCGTACAAATATCTTTTAGTCAAAATCATTAGAAGTATTTTTGAGAAAATCAAAATGTTCGAATCTTTTTCCATGTAAAGGATAATTTCGAATTGGGGAATTTTGCTCAAAAGCTTCTTATCGTAACGTTGGAAGATTCTAAACTCAAATACAAAATGTTCTATTTTACCGACTTTTCGTTTTTGAGTTATCGTATTCACAGTCTTCCGGACACACGGACACACCATGCGCGGACTTTTTTTCTAAAACTTATTATTTTTTTGGATACAGGGGACCTAAAACGAATTTCAATGTCATCACATCAATTTGATTAGATTTGTTTATCGGTTTAGTGTGGCATATTCCCTGATTTCCATTGTACCTATCAGGAAATATGCAATGAACCCATTTCTACAAATGTTTATCTCAGATAATATGAAGTAGATAAAAGAATAAGGATTTTAAGAATAATTCGTAGAAGAACGGCTGCAGAAAGTCGTGTGAATACAACACAGTAGGTTTGTTTTGGATTCGGGCAGTCTCAAACCGTGAATTTTGGTATGACATTTTTGGGTAGAGCACAGTACTCCTCTGCTTAAGCAGCAGAGAAAGACGGGACAAAATTTGGCAATCTCACGATACAATGCTTCGTGTGGTGGGGACGGTAGGAAAATGTAGCGTTCGTGAGGCGTTTCAAAGGATTTGGATGCTTTGTTTGGAATCTATATTGTCACCGATAAGGTTAATGATAAACGTTATGAAAATTATCTTCTTGTCAGCATGATCCGTATGATAATGACACTCAAGAGTTCCATTAGCCAATGAAGTATGGTGTATGCTAGACAATGACCGTAGTCCTAAGGTACTTAATTTATACGAATAAGATCGCGTAAGCCATGACTATGAGGATTATATTACAGTTGAGAGGCTCAGTCGTAAAACACATTAAGTAGCATATTTGAGAATTTCGCTTTTTGTGGCATGGAGAATTAGGTAAGGTACTGAGTGACAGTAGGACGAAGTCACTGTTTTTGATATGTGCAATTCATTTCAAGTGAAAGATACCTTTACTGCCAAAAGGGCGTTTTACACGATTTGAACATGTGTTCCCTCAAGTTAGTCATACCAAGCGGTTGAGATTAAGGTGTCACAGAGATATTCAGTGGAAGCGGTTTACTCTTTGGAAATACAAGGGCTGGATAAAAAGTAATGACAACTATTTTTTCTCTGAAATAAATGTATTGATAGAGGTACTGATAGTTACACACCTTCAATTCGCCCCCGTTATTTATGAAATGTTCGGAAGGCGTCTATTTCTGTTGATATCCCGTAATGACCGCCCTATAGCATAGATAATGTCAGCTCTGGTGTTGTACCGGATCCCTCGAAGTGGTTCTTTCACTTTGGCAATGACATTCTAATCACAGGGACTAATTTCGGGTGAGTACGGTGGATGTTCCACAATCTCTCGTTGCCAGTGGTGCAAGAGGTTCCTGGACAGCAGTGCCGGTATGGCATTTTGCATTATCATGCAGAATAATGGGGTGCTGTTCCATGAAATATCGTCACTTTCTCCTGAGCGCTGAACGAAGGTGGTTTTGTAAGAACGTGCAGTAGTGAGTAGCGTCTCAATAAATGGAGGCTTCCCGGTTCTCCTCGTCCAAAGAAGTGATGTCCATTGTATCGTATAATCGATGAGGTAATCCACTGCGAGGAATCGAGTACAACACCAGAGATTATATTGTCCAGGATATAGGGCGGTCAATCGAGACATCAACAGAAATAGACGCGCAGATGGCATACGACGCATTCTGAACATTTAGCGAAAGGTCATAAGGCAAGTATACTGAAGGTGTATAACTATAAATACCTCTATCAATATAATTTCAGAGAAAACATAGTTCTCATTAGTTTTTACCCAGCCCCTGTAGAAGATTTCAAGCTATTTTTCTCTTTTCTAGAGTCATTTCACAAAGGAAAAGTAACTACATAAATTCTTCCGTTTACTGTCAGTGCTGCTGTAAAATTAGTATTAGGTTGATGTGAATGACCAGATGACCTCTCCACTTATAGCTCATATTTTGCTGAACTATCAAGAGTACATCTATGTAAAGCAGAGAGGTCGTCCTTCCAATGTAACATTTTCTTCAAATGATTTACCCCAAAGATTTACAGATCCAGTTTCTAGTGATGCTATGAAGCTTAAATGTGTCATGTCATGCGTCCAATGGATTCCTCTTATTCGTCACCATTATTATTACAATGTGAAGTCTTCCAATAGCGAAATTAATTATATTATTACTTGCTTCCTTGTAAGTAGAAGAGAAATAAGTTAATACACTAGGTTAAACTGATAGTCAAATGTTTCAAAAGCGGGTTGTTATCTGATTAGTTTTACTCTTTGCTTCATCAGGAGGGAGAATGAGAATTATGCAACGTTCTCCTTTTATGACCTTGTTGATCTGTTAAATCGTCAGTTATTATTCTATGGTCAGAAACACTATGAATTTCAGAACCGTTACACACAAAGGGAACTTATGTGAAGGGGCCTTTAGAATCATTATCCACTGGACATTTCTTTGACATTAAATTCAATAAATAGCTTAACTTTTCAAAAGCAAGTGTACGTAACTTCCTTCGGCATCGTACGGACCAGCATTTTAATCTGGAGTAAACAACCAGTTCACGTCACGCGCCGGTTCATGACGAATGACATTTTTAAATTAGAAGTCACTTACTCACCTGTACTGGAGCATTGGTACACAGAAGCAGGAGGTTACCTAAAACATGGACAAATAATGAGAAGGACTTCAAAAATCCCCAAAATACATACGCACGTCGCAGGCAACTAAAAACACCTTAAACAAATTAAAAAAAAAAAATCTTATTTGTTCCATTCACATGACTTTCTCTACATCTGTGACAAATTATTGTTAAAACAACTTAAACTTCAATCTATTAAATGCTAATCGATTGGCAGAAATTGTCTTACTACTTGCTTCCTTGTAAGTAGAACGGAAATAAGCCAGTACCGTATGGTAAAACCAGAAGCAAATATTTTCAAAGTTGGCTGCCATGTGATTGAAACCCGTTTCTTTGCATGACCAGGAGTTGAAAGCTTCTTGTATGAGAAAATATAACCAATAATGAGAAATATGTCAAAAACTGTCAACTCCACAAAAAAAGTATATGACATAAATTGTGTGTTTTAAAGATATTTCTTTACTCTGGATGAATTTTGTTGATTTTTTGCATAACTAGTAAACCTTTAGAGATAGACAAAAACGTACTACACAAAAAATTTAGATCTTGTTAAAGCATACAATTTGTCATGCCTATATTTTTTTCGCGGAGATCTTCATTTTTGTGTAGTTAATTTTTGTCTATCTCTTACGGTCTACTAGTTATGGAAAATCCAGAAAAATTCACCCAGCATAAAGAGGTCTTCAGAGGCTTCCTGGGAAATTCAAAATACACGTTTTATTTGTTATATAAATATCTATAATATACAGTATTTTAATGAAAATCGTTAGAGCCAGTTTTGAGAAAATCAAAACTTTCGAAACGTTTTCCATGTAAAGGGTAAAGAGGCGGCTTTCTCTCAAAATCTTCTTGTCGTATTCTTGAAAGATACGAAACTTAAATACCAAGTGAAGTTTTTACCGAATTTCGTTTTTGAGTTATCGTATTCACAGACACACAGACACACATACACGCGGACCTTTCTCTAAAAATGCTTTTTTTTATACAGGAGACCCTAAAATGTGTATTTCCATGAAATCTCTGTATTAAATTTTTTAGTGGAGTGCAATACTTTCTCTATTGTATATTAAGAATAAACTGATTCAACAGTGGAAAAAGTACTGGCCTGAAAGTAATCAAAACAGCAAACTACTTGAAGCTTAATCTCATACATTATTTCCAAGAATCTATAAGGTTCTCAGCCGTCATCAACAGTCAACAGCTGTTGCTCTCTAGACTGAGAACTGACCACAACAAATTAACATATGATTATCTATTTACCAGGCATGATCCTCCGTTTTGTGGACATTGCAAAAAAAAAAAAAGACTGACAGTGAGGCACATTATTACAGAATATGGTCGCTACTTCAACTACTGGATCAAGAACCAGATTCCCACAGATCTTCAGGCAGCATTCGATGAACCGACCAATTTGTTATTCTATTTAATTCTTAAAATATAGTAAATTAACTAGTTTATTATAAACCTTTTTAAAACCCGTTAATATGTTTGAAATATTGTAACAATGTTAATGCATGTTGTCTCTGCAAGACCTGTGTTGCCACAAAATATATAAAACATTTTCAATACACTGTACGTAGTACAGTCAATGTCATTAAAACTACGCCTGACACTGTGATTTTGCTGGAAATGTGGACGTCTTTCGGGCTGAGCGTTTATACTCGCGACATTAACTAAGTTTATTTTTTGTAGTTTAGTTTTAGAAGATAATAGTTTATTTACACATATGTTTTTAGTTATTTAACACAAGTATTAGCGGAATTACGTTTTTGTGTGCAAAGACAGGCCCATAATTTCAAATGCTAAAGTTATGTTAATGCAATATTATATTCTACATATCCAGTCATAAAATTAACAATCATAAAAAAAGAAGAAGAAGAAGAAGACAAGCAGCGCGAGAATTGAACCTGGGAACTTATGAATGGAAGCGAGAACTTCTTAACTTCTCGGCCATCGTAACGTTGATCTGTGATTTTTTCAGTACTCATATGTTAACTATTGCGCTTTCAGTTATAGAACATTGTACAGTTTTTTCGTGTGCATTGTGAACACAGCGTTTACAAGATACACGAAGCTCTTCGATCGACACATGGAATCTGGGGATGACTCATTTTTTGTGTGTCCACAGCTGTACATTTGCGCTAGAGAAAGTAAAACTGGTCTTTTTTTGCGTAGCCTCGTGCAACTTCCTGTTATAATTATCTGTATATTTATGAAGTCATCTCATATTGATTTGTAGATATTCCACATTTCACATCCTGTAGAACTTTCCTCGAGAGGCTTCTATACCTTTTTCGATCATGCTCATTGTAAATGTGTGTCGTCACCCTCCGTGGTGTAGTGGTTACCATGCTGACTTCATATTTCCAAGGTCGCGGGTTCAAATCCGGCGGAGGACGATGGATTTTTTCGGGTGTAAACATCCTTAGCATGGCTTCCTTCGGAAGGGAAGTAAAGCCGTTGGTCCCGCGTCGTAGATTTACGGCATGTAAAATAACCTCAAGCCTCATACAGAGGCCTCTGAGCAAAATTAAGCGGTCTTTCACGCCCTTTTTAGAATGGGACGCTGAGAACCGCAGCAGTTAAAGAGCGTCCATAAATAACACGCCATTTACATTTATTTGTAAATGTGTAATTTATTCTTCATAAAATAAACGCCACATTAGAGAAGATAACGGCTGTTCTTACTGTCATATCTGCATTCATTTTAACAGCAAGCCGGTGTTGAGATAACACACAGATATATTGTAGGGTATCAGTGAGATAAGACGTATTTGTGGCAAATCTAAGTTACAGTCGACTTCAGTCATGGAGAACAGTGACGCTGGACCAAGGTTAGTGTAATACAGTTACCATTCTGCATGCCTATGTGCAGGAAAGCTTAGTCAGGAAACATTACTGTCAATAACAGATTCTCAAGTACCAAATCTAGCGTAATAAATCATGCTATTTACAGTTTTCATAATTGGTACTTCTTTAGACCCTTGCGCAAACATTTATGAGCAACGTGATTTCTGTATTCCTTATCCGTTACATTTAAAACCAAAATATTGATGCTATGAAGCGTATGCTACTTATTTTGAAAGCGTTTGTCTTTTGGGGTCTTAGGCGGAATAAGTCATGTCATATACGTAGTCCAAGCCAGAATTCGAGGCAAAAAGCCAAGTTGGTTGGCTAGAATGGACAGAGTTCAAATTTGCTTAATTCTCGTATTAAAATACGTGCCTTTGTTTCATGTCAAAGCTATAACCACCTTATGTGTGTATCGGCAAGGACGGTCATGGCCTCGGTATTATCTCGCTGTACATAAGTGACGCAGGACGCGTCAAAGGTATGTTTATCAGCTTGAGATGTCCCAAGCTTAGCCTTCGTGTTGTGAAGCGTTTCGACCAAATGTGTGTTGCGTATATGATTTCCTTAGGAATATTATTCTCTTATTAGTCCACGAAATGCCGCTCAGCAAATTCACGTTTGAACAGTGTATTTTTATCTACGACACGTATGTTAAAAGTGAATCATGTAGGCCGTGACGTGGCCGGGTGATTACACCACTCGTCTCTCATCAAGACGGGCCGGGTTCAATCCCAGGCGGCTGCATGTGAGATTTGTGATGAACAAAGCGGGCCAGGGGCGGATTTTCTTCCACTTTTCCGGTTTCCCCCGCCATCGCATTCCACCGGTGCTCCATCTTCATTTCATGTGTCATCAGTGTCATCGCCTGCCGTGCCGTCTGGAGTAAAAACAGGTGTTAAACAACAATAAAAAAAACTGAATCATTAGACAGTTGTGTAGACAATTTACTGATTATCGAGCTCCGGATAGAGACAGTGTGTTTAGTCAATAAATTTAGAAAAACATCGTTAAACGATAAACCAAAGAAGAGAAAACCATCTGTTCTAACGGGAAAGCTAGACGAAACTGGTGCTGCATTCAATCGAAATCTCCAGCTGCGTTTCACAGCAAGGGGCTGCTTCACAAACTTGTGTTTATACAGCTACTAACCTGTCAAAACAGAAACCCTACTGTGTGACTATAGTTCAGAAATTATAAACACCTCGCAAGGAGAACCTGTTGTAAAATGTGTATTAGATGTGAACGATCAGATGATCTGCGTATAGCTCATATTTTGGTGAAACATTATGGTTATATCTAAAGCAGAACGAAACATCTCTTTCAAATTACTTACCTCAGAAATTTACATATCCTGCTCTTATTCATGCCACAAGGCTTAAACTGTCATGTCATGTCACGCTTGCAATAATATCTGTAACAAAGAAAATACACCCGAATATGTTCTGTTTAAATGACCGCATTTGGAGAAAAATAACTGGATGGAGAGCTGGACGAATAATAGTATGAATTCATTAAGAAACAAATGCTTATTTGCTCACCTAGACAAGTTAGTGAACATAATTAGTCAACGTTTCTGGGAAGAGAGAATTGAACAAGAGGAAATAACAACTCACAAGATGGTAACGAAGAATTAAGAAGATCCGGAAAAATTCGAAACGAAGAAGCAGGTGGTGAAAAGGAGATAGAAGAGGGAGTAAAAGGTGAAATTGGAAATCAAAATATAGAAACATAAGCGGCTTTTATTGCACTTTATTAAGAAGGTGATTATGGAATGAATAGAGATGGAAAATATTGAGAGGGAAGATTAAGAAACGCATGCTGATTATAAATGGAGACTAGAGGTTGATGGAAGATGAAGGGAAGCAGAGGGAGGTGTAGAAGAAGGCGCCGGTGCAGAGTAGAATGACAGAGGGAAGCAAAGGACGAAAGAAAGCACGAAATGGAAGACTAAAGCAGTGCAGGCGAAGTAGTACTGACCAGGGGGAGAAGACTTTGAAGAACAAGTGTTAGTGAAGTGGTGAATAGTGTTAAAATGAAAATATAAGTGTGATTGGTGTATAGAACAATAAGGATATGAAACTGTTATAATTATTAAAATATATGTGTTAGGGGAGGGAAAGTTGAATTACCTTAATAAGTGAAAAAGTGAACGAACATTAATTTATAAAACGAATTACATATTGTATTGGTGAAATTAATAACTAATGCAATAAAAGAAATTATTAAAAAGACAATGTATAATGAACAGAATTAAGGAATCTGTTTTATAGATTAAAATAGAAGTGTTTACATTTTGGGGAGAGGAGTTAAAAATGTTTTTCCTAATTTATAACCTTGGAAATTAAAGGACTAATTTATATAAAGGATTTTATAAATTACATATTTGAGAGCAGGAGTAAGGGATATTAGTAGAATAGATAACTGGGGTTAAATGATGTTAATAATAATATTAATAATAATAATAATAATAATAATAATAATAATAAATTTACTATAATGGCTCATTCACGTTTCGAACACTATTCGTCTTCTAGTCTCATTGAGACGGACTTAACAGCAGACATTACTGAACTGAATCTTCACAGTAACCTTGCATTCGCAAAACATACTTGGACGAACCTTTGAAGTAGAGCTAGTCAAGTCATTTTTTAATCCCGCTCGTTTCTCACTGCCGCTAAGCGCGCCTCTCGCAGCCAGTAGAAGCAGCTGAACGCAGAGCTGGCAAGAGAGAGAGAGCTTGACCAACGGGCCTACGAGAGTCTCGATTACTCGCAAGACTCACACGTCTCGTTAACAGATGTGGTGTAATACGCGGAAACTCGCATAATTAGTCCTGTAAATTATATTATTTCATCTGTTTAAATGATTTAAGATTTAAACAGCCCACCAGGATAAGGATGATATTTAAATAATCCACTCTAGGCAAAGGGCAAAGGGTATCGAAATATGGTATCACAGAATCTGCAGATATGTGTGTGGCCTCCATGTTTATTTCAAATAAGTGTGTGTGTGTGTGTCTATATTTCTACTAAGAAATTTATGTTGTAAGAAGTGATTCTATTTTCGGTTGTAATTTGAACATGTTTATACATAGCAATACAAAGTATAGGTATGGCATAAACGATTGATCACTGGTTCAAACAGTTTGGATATATGTGCTGTTAAACGATGAGTCATCTTGAGTTATTGCTAGGCCCCGCATTTTTGGCTTTTTATAAATACAGTTATAGTCTTTTACTATCTTCTATTAACCTCTCTAGATTTTTTAAACAATTCTCCAAACTTTTTAACAATGTTCCTAGCCTTTTTTTTTTTTTTTTTTTTTTATGATTTTAAATAGTTTTCGTGCCGATTTAAGGAAGCCTTCTATAACATAATACAAATAAAAATATGAAAACTATTTTACTTCATGGAAGCATTCTATTAATATCTACTGTAATTTAAGGCAATTTGTTACACAGTATACTCGTGCTAGAACATTTTAACTAAATAATTCAGCGTGTATTTTTAACCAATAGCACTCACATAGAACAAACTTCATATTTCAGCACGATTGCTGTACACAACCATCCATACTTCCAAATTTTCTGTTGTTTTTTTTTTTATTCAATATATTCCTATAGGCAGATAAAGACCTTCCAGCTTCGCAAGAAGTCAATGGCGTCTATTTCATATTCACAATTTCTATACCAAGATAAATATCGGTGTAAATTATTTCCCTGGCTAATCCCACATGCACACTCAAAACAGAATTAAACGAATTGTTAAACAAGCATTGTAATTCAAATGAATTGAAGACAAAATTGATTCATTTTCTACCTATATAGGTATATACATATGTCTGTCTGTCTGTATGTATGTATGTATGTATCTGTCTGTCTGTCTGTCTGTCTATCTGTCTGTCTGTCTGTATGTATGTATGTATGTATGTATGTATGTATGTATGTATGTATGTATGTATGTATGTATGTATGTATGTATGTATGTATGTATGTATGTATGTATGTATGTATGTATGTATGTATGTATGTATGTATGTATGTATGTATGTATGTATGTATGTATGTATGTATGTATGTATGTATGTATGTATGTATGTATGTATGTATGTATGTATGTATGTATGTATGTATGTATGTATGTATGTATGTATGTATGTATGTATGTATGTATGTATGTATGTATGTATGTATGTATGTATGTATGTATGTATGTATGTATGTATGTATGTATGTATGTATGTATGTATGTATGTATGTATGTATGTATGTATGTATGTATGTATGTATGTATGTATGTATGTATGTATGTATGTATGTATGTATGTATGTATGTATGTATGTATGTATGTATGTATGTATGTATGTATGTATGTATGTATGTATGTATGTATGTATGTATGTATGTATGTATGTATGTATGTATGTATGTATGTATGTATGTATCAATGCATGCGTGTGTTTTGTTTTATTTTCGATTTTACATTTTTGCGCATTACATTTCTATCATTTTAGATTTGCTCTGATTTGTGAGCCAATTACTAGTATAAACTGAATAGGCTATCTAAAGAATCAAACATGCATTTTATGATTGGTTTATTCATAAAATAGTATATGAAGAAAAACAAGAAAGATATTAAAAGCAGCAACCTGCTCTTACTATAAGTACTATTTTATAATAAATGGTAAACAAATAAAATAAGAAAATAGGATCTGAAGCTTTGCTGGCGACGAACATATTCTAGACGTTTTTTTAAGAAGAAAGGAGGAAAGTTGGTGAGGGAAAATAATAATCAGCAACCCTTCTGACGACACGGGTATTCAACTCGAAGATCGGTCAATGGCTGGGATGGAATGTTTATGGAATGTTAGGATTGATAGTATTTGCAGTTTTGGGGGGGGGAGATTATTAAATTGAATGATTTTTAAACTCCTTATTTTATTTATATTTTAGACATTCTCGGGCTTCAAGCCGGGTGTAGTGATGAAGAGTCATCGCCGTTTCGGGAGCGTGCCAATTTCACCTGATTGAGCCATTCATCATCCTCATGATGGGAGAGATGCACGCTCCCGAAACGTCATGACTCTTCATCACTACACCTGGCTTGAAGCCCGAGAACGTCTAGAATATAAATAAAATAAGGAGTTTAAAAATCATTCAATTTAATAATCTTCCCCCCCCCCCCAAACTGCAAATACTATCAATCCTAACATTCCATAAACATTCCATCCCAGCCATTGACCCGATCTTCGAGTTGAATACCCGTGTCGTCAGAAGGGTTGCTGATTATTACCTTCCCTCACCAACTTTCTCCTTTCTTCTTAAAAAAATGTTCACCAAATCCTGTAAGTAGATTTGAGCAAGTCGACTGATAATGGGACATCCTTGGCATAGGCTTTAACCTTTCTTGTGAATATGTTATTGAATCGTAGCATTGATTAGCTGCTTTGTGTAGAGATTGCTTAGCTAACTACTTTTTCTCCAGTCCACATTGACTTTCCTAAGGTCCTTTTTAATTTTCTTGCAAGCAACTCTGTCAAATGTCATTTCCAAATCAAGTGTCACACACTTATTTGTGTGTATTTGTGAAAGAATGTCTCCCAACGGTTCGCAGCAATCAAATTGGATCTTTTGTGATTTTCCCTTCCTAAATTCAAATTTCATTCCTACCTTGTAACATAGGCGCCGATTCAGAATTCCTGAGAGCGCCTTCATTGAATAAGACATGAAATTGTTTAATTTTTGTGGAAATTTAAGACAGTCTAGCATACTCAGGAGTGGAATAATGAAATGTTATGATATTTATGATTGCAATTTACATCATAAAATGTGCGTAAAATCTACGTCTAGATCAAGGGAGGAGGGAACGAAACAGAGAGAGGTCCCTGCTGTGGTTGGTCGAGAGGATGATGAGTACAACATGAAGCATCCACGACGTGGAGTTGCCCTTATCTTCAACCACCAAAACTTCCTGCAGATGTCTTCAACAAGACGCTCTGAAAGAGATGTTGCAGCTCTTATGAAAACTTTCCAAAACCTACGTTTCGATACTCGAGTTTATACTGATCTCAACTACCGAATCTTGATGGATGTACTAGAGGAAAGTAAGTATCTAACTTAAATATATTATGTGTTTGCAATTATTTAACAATTGCTCCAAATTGCAATTTTTGGACTTAAACAATTTACAGATATACATCAATTAGAATATTTAACCAGAACAAAACTTAACACACAAAGTTTGGAACATCAGAACGAAATAGTTCCACATATTTGTTGTATTCGTACTTTCTGCACCACGTACATAGGTGGTAGAGGAGATATTGAAATTCATCCAATAATTTGGTGCCAAAATTTCACCGTAAGCACATATTCTGAAGAACTTGAATTAAATAAAATAAAAAGAAAAAAACCTGTCTTGAAAAAGGTCCTTCTATGTGTGTGTGTGTATGATTGTGTGTACGTGCGTGCGCGCACGTGTGTGTGTGTGTGTGTTCTAACAGAATAACTCAAAAACAGAAAATTCGTCAAATACCAAACTTGATATTCAGGTTCAGCTTCTTCCAAGAATATGACGTGAATATTTTCATGAAAATTTCCCCATGTCAAGCTATCGTTTAGATGGAACTTTTTTCGAAATTTTAGACTTTCTCAAATAAGTACCTAATGCTTTTAAATAAAATACTATATAATGAAGTTATTTTAATACAAATGCGATGTACATCCTGATTTTTCTAGCAATAGACTTGTCCTCTTCCTTCCGGATGACTTTTACATAAGTTGTAAATATAAGAGATAAACCAAATATTATACAAAAAATGTAGATCAGATTAAAGTACACAATTTATGCCAGGTATATCTTTTGTGAAGTTGAATATTTCCGTGAAATTCCGGTTAATTGTGTATATGTTCCAGTACTTAAACTTTTCCCAAATTAATCATTCTTTCTTCCTTTGTTTCTCGCCTGGCCATGTAAAGAAAACCGAATTTCAGTGTCATCACAAAACGACCAGCATATAAAAGATAGGTCAGTTAAGTGCAGTGTATTCCCTACAAGGTGCTAAGTAATAAGACAATTTCTTCTAATATTTATGTCGAATTGCATGAAATAGAAGAGTAAGTTTCGTAAGCTCAGTTTCTTACCAAATAGGTAGAGAAAGTCATGTGAATGCAACACATCAGATTTTTATAATAGGTATCTTCAAGTCATTAAGTTTCGAATTACTTTATATGATGTTTATTTTAAATGCCATCTTGAGCGCACCTAGATAAACTTGAATAACTAATTAGTAATAACCATGTGTAAAAACAATCTCATATTACTAATGATTAACAAGATAAACGCCTCACTGATTAATCGATATTTCTTAATCACAGAGAAGTATTTATGTATTTTACATTGCAATCTGGTTGGTTAATTTCTTTCTGGTGGCATCTAGATTGTAGCTTGAGACAGTACATGGCAAAGAGTTATTCAGAAGGGAAATATAAATCTTAGATAATAATATAAATTACATCAAGATGCGGAAATATAAATGTACAGTGAAAATGGGAAGGATAGAAAGACGTTAAACACATATACGTAGCCGAGTTGTTGTCACGAGCTGGTGGCACAAGATACGTTAAGAAGGTTGTGCATTGACCCGAATGGGATGTAAAGACACTGCCACAGGGGAACATAACATGACAGAAAACAATGCTCGCTGTTCAGGGGACAATGTTTGAGGTACTCGTCGTAGAAGATCGGCTGAAGTAAGATGTGATATTTAGGGTCCGTGGTGGAGTCGAACAGGCTACCTAAGAAAGAGAGGGAAATAGTTATTTTAATATTGAAGACAGTACAGCACATATCATTGCATCATACTAATAAATAATAGTCGTGGACGAGTCAAATGTAATTTCACAGTAGAAAACTAGGAGGAATACGTGTGTGTTCGACGGCGGCAAGCCCCCACACCTCTGGCTGCGCAGAGAGCTATGCGTGTCGGAAATAGAAGATTTTCTTGGAGGGCAGAAGGCGTGCGAGGTTGCGCGGAATACATTGATTGTAAAGGGGAAACAGTGAAATTTAAAACAGCTGTAATTACGTCATGAAGATACCTGAGTTGGAAATAATTGCAACAACACGTTCTTTATGATCATCAGCATTTATGCACGGGGATTAGACATTGAATGTCCGGTTGGGGATTGAATAAAATCACTTCATTGACTAGAGGGAATTTCATCCCACAACTGAACAAAACATAAGTAAATATTATAATTGAAGTTGAATATCGCATACCTGCGTATAAAGTGCTTTACAAAACGGGATGTAAGCATCACCGAAAGTATAATTCGACTTTAATTCTGTTTTTCGCAGTTTCTTCTCACTGATTCCATATATACTGTCTGCTTTTTTACTTTCTCTACACGTGACGTACCTACTTAGCGTATAGAGAAGATATTGTACTCCACCCAAAAAAGATACCAAGATTTTACCAGAAGTATACGTTTTAGGGTTCCCTGTATAAAAAAAGAACTTTTAGGAAAAGGTCCGTGTTGATGTTTGTATCCATGAACACGATAACTCAAAAACGAAAAGTCGGTAAAAACTCTAACTTGGTATTTAAGTTTAGTATATTCCAAAGATGCAACACAAAGATTTTGAGGCAAAAGCTCCCAGCCCAAACTATCCTTTACGTGGACAAATTTCGAAAATTTAGACTTTCTAAAAAATGGCTTTAACGATTTTGATTAAAATACCGTATATTAAATATATTAACATGCCAAATAAAATGTATATGTTGAATTTTCTGGGAATAGCCTTTGAGACCTCTTTATTCTGGATGAATTTTGCATAGCTAGTAAACGGTAAGAGATAAACAACAACAACAACAACTTACTGCACAAAAAGTCTAGATCTCGATAGAACCACAATTTACTTCATATACACTTTTTCTGTTTTAAAATATTTATTCTTACGGGAATGGGTCATCACCTAGCCCTGCAAAGAAACGCATTTCATACAAATGAAACCAGTTTTAAAAGATATGGTTATCGTTTAGCTTTCCCCCTCCCCCTTCTACTTACAAGGAAGCAAGTAATAAGTTCATGTCTGCTAATCGATTAGTATGAAGTAGATAGAAGAATAAGCTTTTTAACAATAATTTGTCAAGATATGCAGAGAAATTTATATGAATGGAACACATCGGATTTTTACTTTAATACACAAAGTCGTCAACAAGAATTATAAACTTGAGTTGTTAAGAGTGTGTCTGTAGTAAAGCGGTCAAAATGGAAAATATGCTGCACTCGATTCTAAGCTGATGTAAGACTTTTTATTTAAATATTATTCCAAGAGCCAATAAATATGAATGCGATAGTAAATGTGTGTTATGTTAATCGAGAAGTGCATTTTTAATGTATACTTCAACAATTTAAGCAGTTGTTATAGAAGGTCAAAGGGGCGATACGGCTATATTACCTAAGGCGCATGTAAATACAAACAAACATAAATAAAGCGCTTTAGCATAAAAAAAACACATGCGAAACTGGATTTACAGAGACAGTATATGCACAGTATAAAATTAAAATAAATGGGAAATTAGGACCTGTATTCCTCTTCAGTAAATTGTATTCAATACGTTAGTAAGCATTTGTGGTATACTTGTGTTAGATGGATAAGATATATAACTATAAATTTAGAATTAATTAATACTTAATGTAGTAAATTGTATGCAAAAATAATTAAACTCTATTAACCTATTGATTCTTAAACAAAATTGATTTAGGGAGATGCTGTCTGACTATTTTCTAGTGCAGCACACTGCTGTAAGATTTTGCTGCATGATAACACCTGAGTTTTGCATAAAAGTTTAATAGTAAGTTCTTAAAATGTGGTTTTCGAGGTACTGAAAACCCTTTTCAGCGTACTGAACATATGGCAAAAAGCATGCTCTGCCCTCCAGTTGAGAATGCGCGAGAGGTTTCAATTTGTGGTGGCGACACTAGCGCCGGCGGTGTGTCTAGGT
Organism: Hymenopus coronatus; assembly: GCA_030762935.1. Lineage (NCBI taxonomy): Eukaryota > Metazoa > Arthropoda > Insecta > Mantodea > Hymenopodidae > Hymenopus > Hymenopus coronatus. Next base: position 24,598,771 of record CM060882.1, read on the forward strand.
AATTAATTCCAAGGTCTTTGGACGGCGGATAAAGGCCGAACTAAATTAATAAAGCGCGTGTGTCTCACCACACCCTGAAAGAGTTTCCATGCTACTAATAAACCCTAAGCTAGGCCACCCATAAATCCACACCATTCCCTATACCCAAAACCCGCGCCCGGGGTACGAACCAGTTACCGCCCCAAGCTGGGTCTAACATTTCAGTTTCTGCTATATTTCGGTTTTATAGAATTAACGAGTGAGCGCATAAACAGTTGCTCAGAATATGCGTACTACTAATTACTAACTGATTTGCAGCATGGAGGAAAAACACCTTCAAAGGAAAAATAAATTATGTGTTCCATTCATATGATTTTCTCTATATCTCAGCAACAAATTATTGTTAAAGAGCCTATGCTTCTATTTACTTCATGCTAATCGAGAAAAAATTAGCACAAATACTCTTCTTATTACTTCCTTCCTTGTAAGTAGAAGCGAAATAAGAGAGTGTCAAAGGTTAAAGTGATTGCCAAAATTTGGTTGCTAAGTGACTGAAGTTCCTTTGTTTTGTATGCACAGGAGTTGACAAATTCCTGTATGAGAAAACTGTAAGTTTTTTAAAGGTGAAACCAAAACCAAGGAATATTTAAAAAACGATTAAATCCACGAAAAAATATATATAACATAAATTGTGTATTTTAATGTTATCTATATTTTTTGTGTGGCAAATCTTTGCCCATCTCTTACGGTTTAGCAGTTATGCAAAATTCCGTAAAATCATTCAGAATAAAGTGATCTTCAGAGGCTATTCCCAGACAATTCAAAATATATATTTTATTTGTCAGGTAAATATCTTTAATATACGATATTTTAATCAAAATCGTTAGAGCCATTTTTGAGAAAATAAAAAATTTCCAAAAAGCTCCATGTAAAGGGTAGTTTGGATGGAGGGGGGTTTCTCAAAATCTTCGTGTCTCATCCCTGGAAGATACCAAACTTAAACACCAAGTTTGGTATTTTACCGACTTTTCATTTTTGAGTTATCGTGTTCACAGATACATGGACACACTGACACACGGACACACACGGACCTTTTTCTGAAAATGTTTTTTTTTGATTCAGAGACCCTAAAACATATATTTCCGATGAAATCTCGGTATCGAATCTTTGGGTGGAGTGGCATACCTTCTCTATACACTTGGTACATAGTACGTGTAGAGAAAGTAAAAATTATAGATTAAATGCATAATTACTTGACAATCTAACTGAACTGATAGTAAAAAAGACAACGATAATACTTTTAGACGCATGAATGAATGTTTTGCAATTTCTTTATTTTCAAGGTTATGTCTGCTCTCATGAGGTTAATGAATAACACTAATAATTGTATTTTTTGAGAACTAAAATATCAAAATCAAGGAAACAGTCATTGAGGTTACTCTAATGATTAGTTTCATTCTTGTAATTTATGGTCAGGATTTTATTTGTAAATATAAACTGCAAATTTACTAATTTCGCATTCATTCAATAATAAGTTTCATTACTCTAATACATATGATATAATAAAAAAATAGTTAATATTTTAGGAAATAACAAATTACTTTAATCCACCCACATAAAGACTTCTCCGGGGTAGGGAGAATTCCCTCATAAACTGTCCCTTCCATTTCATAAAGATTGCCTGACTTATGTACTTCAGTATTTCTTGACGTTTCTGAGTAATGGTTTAAGCACTTTTTTTTTTACATATGGTGTTTAGTGAAAACTTCAGGAGATCTGAAGGCATGTATGAACTAAAATATTCATACTGGTTTTTGCTTTCTCTACGCATACTATGTACATAGTATATAGAGAAGGTATTGCATTCCACCCAAAATCCGATACCGAGATTTCACCGGAAATATAGGTTTTACAGTCCCTGTTTAAAAAAAAAGGATATTTTTAGAAAAATATCCATGTATGTGTGTCTATGTCATGTGTCCGTATGTCTGTGAGCGCGATAACTCAAAAACGAAATGTCGGAAAAATCCAAACTTGGTATATAAATGTAATACCTTCCAAGGATGCGACTCGAAGATTTTGAGGAAAATTCCCCCACCCAGACTACCCTATACATGGAAAAATCTTCGAAAATCTTAATTTTCTCAAAGATAGCTCTAACGATTTTGATTAAAATACTCCACGTTAAAGACATTTACACGGCAAATAAAATGCATATCTTGAATTTTCTGGGAATAGCCTCTGAAGACCTCTTTATTCTGAATGAATTTTGCATAACCAGTAAACCGTAAGAGACAGAAAAAAACTTACTCCACAAAAAATGTGGATCTCGTAAAAACACACAATTTATGTCATATATATTTGTTTCGTAGAGTTGATCATTTTTTAGACATTGCTTGTTATTGGTTTCACTTCTAAAATTCTTAAAACTCTTCACATTCGGAAATTCGTCAACTCCTGGGAACGCATTTCTACCACATGGCAATCAGCTTTAAAAAGATTTGACTATCGTTTTAGCCTAGTTCATTCTCTTCTTTCCTTTCTGTTTACAAGAAAGCATTATGGATGCTTACAAGAAAGCATTTCTACTAATCTTTATTTCGATTAGCATGAAGTAGATAGAAGCAGAAGCTTTTTAACAATAACTTCTTACAGAGATTTAAAGAAAGGCATGTGAATGGAACACATCAGATTCTTTTTCTTGGAATACTATCATAAGTAATCAGTACATTTGATAGATATACAAAGGCCATTCAATAGGTATCTTGTGGGGAATGAAATTGCCATTTTCTTGTTGGAATAATACTCTCTCTATTCCCCATAAGTAAGCAGCCGTATGGTTGATGTACGAGCGCCATTTAATAAGTATCCTGTTGGGAATGAAGATATCACCTTCTTGTTGCAATGCCACTCTCTCTATTTCCCTAAGTAGGCAGTACATATGATCGATGAACGAGGGCCATTTAATAAGTATCCTGTTGGGAATGAAGATATCACCTTCTTGTTGCAATGCCACTCTCTCTATTTCCCTAAGTAGGCAGTACATATGATCGATGAACGAGGGCCATTTAATAAGTATCCTGTTGGGAATGAAGATATCACCTTCTTGTTGCAATGCCACTCTCTCTATTTCCCTAAGTAGGCAGTACATATGATCGATGAACGAGGGCCATTTAATAAGTATCCTGTTGGGAATGAAGATATCACCTTCTTGTTGCAATGCCACTCTCTCTATTTCCCTAAGTAGGCAGTACATATGATCGATGAACGAGAGTCATTTAATAAGTATCCTGTTGGGAACGAAGATATCACCTTCTTGTTGCAATGCCACTCTCTCTATTTCCCTAAGTAGGCAGTACATATGATCGATGAACGAGGGCCATTTAATAAGTATCCTGTTAGGAATGAAGATATCACCTTCTTGTTGCAATGCCACTCTCTCTATTTCCCTAAGTAGGCAGTACATATGATCGATGAACGAGGGCCATTTAATAAGTATCCTGTTGGGAATGAAGATATCACCTTCTTGTTGCAATGCCACTCTCTCTATTTCCCTAAGTAGGCAGTACATATGATCGATGAACGAGGGCCATTTAATAAGTATCCTGTTGGGAATGAAGATACCATTTTCTTGTTGCAATGCCACTCTTTCTATTTCCCATAAGTAGGCAGTACATATGATCGATGAACGAGGGTCATTTAATAAGTATCCTGTTGGGAATGAAGATACCATTTTCTTGTTGCAATGCCACTCTCTCTATTTCCCATAAGTAGGCAGTACATTTGATAGATATACAAAGGCCATTCAATAGGTATCTTGTGGGGAATGAAATTGCCATTTTCTTGTTGGAATAATACTCTCTCTATTCCCCATAAGTAAGCAGCCGTATGGTTGATGTACGAGCGCCATTTAATAAGTATCCTGTTGGGAATGAAGATATCACCTTCTTGTTGCAATGCCACTCTCTCTATTTCCCTAAGTAGGCAGTACATATGATCGATGAACGAGGGCCATTTAATAAGTATCCTGTTGGGAATGAAGATATCACCTTCTTGTTGCAATGCCACTCTCTCTATTTCCCTAAGTAGGCAGTACATATGATCGATGAACGAGGGCCATTTAATAAGTATCCTGTTGGGAATGAAGATATCACCTTCTTGTTGCAATGCCACTCTCTCTATTTCCCTAAGTAGGCAGTACATATGATCGATGAACGAGGGCCATTTAATAAGTATCCTGTTGGGAATGAAGATATCACCTTCTTGTTGCAATGCCACTCTCTCTATTTCCCTAAGTAGGCAGTACATATGATCGATGAACGAGAGTCATTTAATAAGTATCCTGTTGGGAACGAAGATATCACCTTCTTGTTGCAATGCCACTCTCTCTATTTCCCTAAGTAGGCAGTACATATGATCGATGAACGAGGGCCATTTAATAAGTATCCTGTTAGGAATGAAGATATCACCTTCTTGTTGCAATGCCACTCTCTCTATTTCCCTAAGTAGGCAGTACATATGATCGATGAACGAGGGCCATTTAATAAGTATCCTGTTGGGAATGAAGATATCACCTTCTTGTTGCAATGCCACTCTCTCTATTTCCCTAAGTAGGCAGTACATATGATCGATGAACGAGGGCCATTTAATAAGTATCCTGTTGGGAATGAAGATACCATTTTCTTGTTGCAATGCCACTCTTTCTATTTCCCATAAGTAGGCAGTACATATGATCGATGAACGAGGGTCATTTAATAAGTATCCTGTTGGGAATGAAGATACCATTTTCTTGTTGCAATGCCACTCTCTCTATTTCCCATAAGTAGGCAGTACATATGATCGATGAACGAGGGCCATTTAATAAGCATCCTGTTGGGAATGATGATACCATTTTCTTGTTGCAATGCCACTCTCTCTATTTCCCTAAGTAGGCAGTACATATGATCGATAAACGAGGGCCATTTAATAAGTATCCTGTTGGGAATGATGATACCATTTTCTTGTTGCAATGCCACTCTCTCTATTTCCCTAAGTAGGCAGTACATATGATCGATGAACGAGAGTCATTTAATAAGTATCCTGTTGGGAACGAAGATATCACCTTCTTGTTGCAATGCCACTCTCTCTATTTCCCTAAGTAGGCAGTACATATGATCGATGAACGATGGCCATTTAATAAGTATCCTGTTGGGAATTAAGATACCATTTTCTTTTTGCAATGCCACTCTCTCTATTTCCCTAAGTAGGCAGTACATATGATCGATGAACGAGGGCCATTTAATAAGCATCCTGTTGGGAATGAAGATATCACCTTCTTGTTGCAATGCCACTCTCTCTATTTCCCTAAGTAGGCAGTACATATGATCGATGAACGAGGGCCATTTAATAAGTATCCTGTTGGGAATGAAGATATCACCTTCTTGTTGCAATGCCACTCTCTCTATTTCCCTAAGTAGGCAGTACATATGATCGATGAACGATGGCCATTTAATAAGTATCCTGTTGGGAATTAAGATACCATTTTCTTTTTGCAATGCCACTCTCTCTATTTCCCTAAGTAGGCAGTACATATGATCGATGAACGAGGGCCATTTAATAAGTATCCTGTTGGGAATGAAGATACCATTTTCTTGTTGCAATGCCACTCTCTCTATTTCCCATAAGTAGGCAGTACATATGATCGATGAACGAGGGCAATTCATAAGTATCCTGTTGGGAATGAAGATACCATTTTCTTGTTGCAATGCCACTCTCTCTATTTCCCATAAGTAGGCAGTACATATGATCGATGAACGAGGGTCATTTAATAAGTATCCTGTTGGGAATGAAGATACCATTTTCTTGTTGCAATGCCACTCTCTCTATTTCCCATAAGTAGGCAGTACATATGATCGATGAACGAGGGCCATTTAATAAGTATCCTGTTGGGAATGATGATACCATTTTCTTGTTGCAATGCCACTCTCTCTATTTCCCTAAGTAGGCAGTACATATGATCGATGAACGAGAGTCATTTAATAAGTATCCTGTTGGGAATGAAGATATCACCTTCTTGTTGCAATGCCACTCTCTCTATTTCCCTAAGTAGGCAGTACATATGATCGATGAACGAGGGCCATTTAATAAGTATCCTGTTAGGAATGAAGATATCACCTTCTTGTTGCAATGCCACTCTCTCTATTTCCCTAAGTAGGCAGTACATATGATCGATGAACGAGGGCCATTTAATAAGTATCCTGTTGGGAATGAAGATATCACCTTCTTGTTGCAATGCCACTCTCTCTCTATTTCCCTAAGTAGGCAGTACATATGATCGATGAACGAGGGCCATTTAATAAGCATCCTGTTGGGAATGAAGATATCACCTTCTTGTTGCAATGCCACTCTCTCTATTTCCCTAAGTAGGTAGTACATATGATCGATGAACGAGGGCAATTCAACAAGTATCCTGTGGGGAATGAAGATACTTGTTGGAATACTACTCCCTCTATTAAGCAGCCGTATGATCGATCTACGAGCGCATTGACGAATCTACATCAGGCTATAATATTATCTGAATGATGCTTAGTTTAGCTATCTGAAGATAACGCTACTTGTATTTCATCAAATTGCAGTGGATGCAATATGATTTTGGGCCTCCTTCAAACACAACCTCACACTCTTTCATACTGCACTTAGGTGCCGTTGTAGGCAACAGCTGGTGTCGGTTAGGTTCGGTCTTTCTTTTCTTCTGAGAAATGACAGCGACGTAATTTCTTCATAATCTCTGCGAACCTCGTTCATATAAAATTCGTCACTTTGCACTCGATCTGTCCACAAACGGTTTATAGCACCTCTTGTCCTAATTTCTCAGGAAGGGCCTCCCTCCCCCACATATTATATTCGTTGCCAGAAACAGCGTTCGGAGATTCTTCGTTGACTGTAACTTCCGCATCTCTTCAAGCAGTTGAATCTTTGTAAGATATATAGGTATGAACTAATTATATTGAAATGTATTTTGATAAAGTATCTTAATAGGGCTTACAGAGGTTTATCCTATTCTGTTTTTATTTCCGGAATATATACTCCTTAAAAGTTGTTCGCATATACAGCCTTAGTGAGAAGTTCATTTCTATTAGGGATATATGCGAAATTTATATTTCAATGTGACGTGTATTATCTCAACTTTGCTCCCTTTCCAATGATGAATTAGATTCTATGGAATGTTTTATGGAGATAATGATATACTGTTTTGAAATGCATTCAATAACTATATACACATTTCCAGCATTTAGAATGACAGTTTCATTCAATATCCCTATTTTTAGGATTAATTAGTCCAATGTAGGCCTAAGCATTGTAGGTATTTATTTATAGGCTACAGAATTAACCTAAAACTGTATTATCACAATGTAATTTATCCAGTCTTTTGTTAATAAAGAAAATAAAGGATATACAGAAATACATACTGTATCACCGTCCTTCCCAGTATATCTAAATAATAAGACGTATGCTAACATGACACAAGGAGAAATTTATTAATCCACATTAATCATTCAAATAATTTGAAAACATAATATATTCAAAGAATTGTACAAGCAAACACGAAAAAAAAACGGCACTAAAGAATAGAAACTTCTAGAAGTCAAACAAATTAAGAATCACCTATGAAAACCTATCTTAACCTTACTATCCTAAGCTAAACCACTCCTTATATCTTAGGAGTACGTTCAACATGAGGGATTAACATTTATCTATTTATCTCAACGTATTAAGTCAATTCATTCACTGCCTGTGTTATTTCCAGCATATAACACAGAATCAAATAATGGAAAAAAAAAGTTTTAGCATGGCTTCCTTCGGAAGAGAAGTAAAGTCGGTGGTCACGTGTCGTATTTCTACGGCACCTAAAAATCCTTAACTCTGATGAAGAGTCATTTGAGTAAAATTAAGCTGTGTTTCAAACCCAATATAGAATGCGACGCAGAAAACCACAGCAGTTAAAGAGCGTAGGTACATAAATAAAAATCCATTTAGTTTTCTTTCAACTCTTGTATAATCAAACAGATTTCTTTAGAGTGATGTCTTTTAACGCTACTTGAAGTACATCAACAACCTTAATCAATGAACCAGCGAATTTGCATCCTCGAAAGAAGATCGTTATGCATTATTCTTACTGCTGATACTTATCCAGACACTTAAATTCATCATCTTTGTAATATCCATATGATGTGATACTAACACCTACATTGTCTAAGCATTGAATCCAGAGCAATATTATGCAAGCTTAATCCAGAATCTTCGCTTGAATCGGATGCATCATCGGAATATGTCATCACACTTCTAGCATCACTTCTGATACTGTACAATCCCTTATTACTGCAAATAACAAAATGCGCTTTTAGAGGTGGAGTAGAGCTATTTCTTAAATTTTCACACAGCATACATCTTCTTTCCGTTCATAGTCCTGTAGACTTCATGCATAGGTCTCCACCAAGTGATTTCACATGTTTAAAAGTACCATAATGGATATTTTCAGTCACAATAGAATTATTTTAAATCTCAACAGAAACTCACGATGTTAATGGATGTCTGGAGTAAAATATTCAAGATTTCAAATTTATACACAATCTTTATAGCTTATAACCATCACAAATACAAATGTAATGCTAGACTAACTTAATCTAACTTAACTTTTATAAATTTGCACACTGCATATCAAACCCTATTGTTCCATTCTCATAATCCAAAAATCATAAGCTTTCGCCATACTTACTCTACAATGTTTATGTTTTGAACATTCACGAACGTGAATACCATACAAACAGTTCAAACTAACTAAACATCATTGTAAAACATTTACAGCATAACACCCAAACTTTCACATAAACCCATAAATGATAAGAAATGGTTTTAATTATCAATAATGGCAGTCCATTGTTATTCGTTTCATCTCCTGGCAACATTTGTAACTTGAAGAATATTTCAAATTTTGGACTTTCTTAGAGGAAACATGAATGCACTCCTCTAGAAAGAAAATTATCAGATAATACCTAGTGTGCCAAATTCTTGAAATCAAATCAGAAAAAATATCGTCATATTTATAGTAATAAAGCACTAGGGGGTAATAAGATTTGTTTTCCTGATGCTGGATGCAGTTATATCGCTGGATGACACATTCTCTTCAAGAGAGCCCATACATAGGGACTATGCTACCGTAATGCTGTTCTTTATTCAAGAGAATGTACATGTATGGGTAGACAATGGAAGTATGGAGGTATGGCATCTGGATGCATTGAAGGAAATGTAGAACTTGATAAATTAAAATTTGTGAATAAAAGCAAATGTGTGAATAATACATCCATGTCATCTCCATGTTTGGTTAATTCATTAGAATTGTTAATGTAGTTACATGAAGCATTCAAAACACATTTCGAAATGAAATAGGATTGGTTATAGAATGGTAGAAAGGTTTAGTGTGATAGAATGAATAGAAATGATAATTTCTGAAAATAATACCATAATAATTCTGTAACTAAAATGTTACCCTATCACTTTCTAATGTGTATGCTTTATTTATATCTTACATTCTCTATATCTTCTTTCATGCTGAGAAAGAAACGTTTGTATACCTAATTTGTTTTAATGATTAAAGTTATCTAAGTAACTGTAATGGAATACGGTTATTTGATTACGTGTTATGCTGCGTAAAAAACTTTGGCGGAATGAATTGACGTAACTAAGCAATAAATTCTCCTATGCTGCCATTGTTGTTGTTGTTATTATTATTATATTTGAAAGTGAAAAGGGAAAGAAAATGTAAACAATAATTCAGGTAAATTCATGCCTTAAGTAATTCGTAGAGGGTGCTGTAAAGAATCAGTTAGGACATTGCCGTCAGCTAGCCATTAGAGTATCACTAAGTAGGTGGAAAGTAAAGGAATACACTGTACTAAAGCGATAGTCAAATATTTTAAAAGCTGGTCTCAGGTAAATAATTGAAGTTCACTTGGATCACCAGGAAAAAATAAAATGTGATATGTTTCACTCACATGACTCATCTACCTTTTTCTCAACAAACTATTCTTTTAAAATTAATTTCGTCCACAACTTCACGTTAATCCAGATAAAAGTTTGGCTTAATATTTTATTGCATATTTCCTTCAAATTACACAGGAATAAGGGGATACCTAGACTTAAGCGATAGTTAAATCCTTTAAAAGTTGATCGTTATGTGATGGGATTTTCTTTGCTTGACCAGGAGCAAGAAAAATGATTAACGATAGGCGCATTTGTGGATTATATAAGTATTTTATAATTAAAACCAACAATAAAGAACATCTCGGAAAACTCCATAGGTTGTTTTATTTTGCCCTGTAGAATGCATTTGACGGATACCACAAATGTAACTTTCTTACGTGACTTTGTTAATTTTGCTTTATATGATAGTTAATTTAAAGTTTCTGTGCTTCTAGAACAGTCGGAATCAACTCAGGTTTACGTTTTCTTAACTATTTTGCAGCTGCCGAAGAGGACCATGGAGATTGTGATTCCCTGGTCGTGACGGTTTTGTCCTATGGAGGGCCAGGTTATCTTCACTCCTCCGATGCCTCTTATCCTATACATTTCCTATGGAGATATTTCACCGCCGACAGGTGTCCTTCTCTGGTTGGCAAGCCCAAACTGTTCTTCATAGAGGTTTGTTCATAATGTACATCACAATTTAAAACTAATTGGCGAGAAATATTCACATGGCTTTCTCCAAAAATTGCCATAAAATAATTCGTTCCTTTAAACATTTCAGCTAATCAGAAATTATACATAGCCATATCTTTTATTTTTCCTTTTTATTTATTTTTACTTTCTTTACACGTACAAGTACAGTGTGTAAAGAGAAGGTTGCGTTCCACCCAAAAATTCGATACCGAGATTTCACCGGAAATACACGATTTAGGGTCTCCTATATATAATATTTTTTTTAGAAAAGGTCCGTGTGTACGTGTGTCCGTATGTCTGAGAACTCGATAATTCAAAAACGAAAAGTCGGTAAAAATACCATACTTAGTATATAAGTTAAGTGTCTTCAAGAATATGACACGAAGATTATGAGGAAAATCCCCCCACCCAAAATATCCTTTGAATGGAAAAAATTTCGAATTTTTTTATTTTTACAAAAATGGCTGTAACTATTTTGAATAAAATACCGTATATTAAGAATATTTGCATGAAAAATAAAATACATATCTTGAATTTTCTGGGAATAGCCTCTGAAGACCTCTTTATTCTGGATGAATTTTGTTGGATTTTGCATAGCTGGTAAACCGTAAGAGATGGACAAAAACTTACTACACAAAAAATATAGAATTCTTTAAAACACACAATTTAGATCATATACATTGTTTTCATGGAGTTGACCTTTTATATATATTCCTTGTTATTGGTTTCAGTTTTAAAATACTTAAACTCTTCACATACGGGAATTTGTCAACTCCTGGCAAAGCAAATAAACGGATTATATCCACATGGCAACCAGCTTTTAAAAGGTTTGACTATCGTTTTAGCCTAATGTATTCCCTTATTTCCCCTCTACTTACAAGAAAATTAAGTAATAAGATCATTTCTGCTAACGTTTATCTCGATTAGTAGTAGGTAGACAGAAGAATAAGATTTTCAACAATAGTTTTTTCACAGATATGTGGATAAAGTCATGTGAATGAAACACATCAGATTTTTTCCAAATACACTAGTACGGAAGTGGTTATATTAGACAGGGTAGAGTGGCATAACCTAGCTGTTTTATATTACAAATCGATTGTGTTATTATTATTATTATTATTATTATTATTATTAGCTGTCAAAGGTTTGCGTTTATCTGGCGAGTAATGAAAACCAATTTCCAACGTACATTCAAGTGTTCATCAGATTCGAGCGAATTCTTTTATTCTTTTTTTCTTCTTTTTTCAGTTTTAAAGGTTCTGTTTTATTACTTCTCTGTATAAACGATCGCAATGAACTGAAGCTAGATTTAAAACATATACCATAAACAATTTCATAAAAGAATCAAATAAACCTTCTTCTACATTTTGACGTATGGAATGAAGCTTCTGTTATCTTCTTGGTTATGTTTACCTTTCTATAACGGCCATGACCCATATAGAATAAGTATAGCTATTTATAAAACACATGTATAGAAACGTGTGTGAGTGAGTGCATGTGTGAGGATGTCTTGTCTTTGAACCAACAAAACTTCAAAATTAAAATTAGAAATTAAAATAAAATTCAATTTTATTTTTGCATGCACCTTAACTGCTGCGGTTCCTAGCTTCCCATTCTATACTGGGCGTGAAAGACCGCTTAATTTTGCCCAGAGGCCTTTTTATTAGGTTCTTTTACGTGCCGTAAATCTACGGCATGGGAAACGATTTTACTTCCCTTCCGAAGGCAGTCCTACTGAGGAGTTTTACGCCCAAAACAGTTCATCGCCCCCAGGTAGGTTTGAACCCGCGACCTTGGGAATCAGAGGTTACATATTACCCCTAGATCACGTAGGACGACACAAAAGTATTGTATTTGAGTATAGCATCTTATAGAGATCTGACATGATTTTTTGAATATTCCGCTTCCCAAAACTACCCTTTGCATGGCAATATTTTTGGGAAGTTTTAATTCACAAAAATTAGTGGTTATAACAATATTAAAATACGATGTATTAAAGGTATTTATCTCACAACTAGAATGCATATATTGAATAGTCTTGTACACCACGTGAAGTGATGTTCGTTCGGAAGGAAATTTGTATAATCTTGTATAGTTGGTAAACGTTAAACTAATTTCAAGCACTACTGTGCAAAAGTTGAAAAACACATAACTTAATTTCCAACACTGCATGTGCATACTCATTTTACTTTAATATTATACTTTAAAAACTCACAATTAATGTTAAACACTACAAATGCAAAAGTTTTCAGTACTAATTTTGCACTCCTAGTATGACTCTGAACAATAAAGTACTTGGAAAGATTGTGAGGCGTAAACCCCCTTCTGGCTTCTGTTAAAATGCGTTTGAAAGCTGAGAAATTGTGTTCCACTACACACAAGGTAAGCGGTGTGAACTTCATCTCGGCTATTTCCTTAAGATTCCAACTCAATGATCCCTGAACTTTTTCTCCACAGAGAACGCGGTCAATTGTTGCTAGGACCTGCGCAAAAACAGTTTCCAACTTCTTTTTTATAGATTCTCCACTCGGTCCAGGTACCACTTTGTTTCTTGCCTCCTTTTTGACTTGCTATGCTTCTGTCATGGGGAGAGATGATTCTTCCAACTCTTTATTGCACTTTCAAAGTGAAAGAAATTTGCTTTGATATAGCTCAACTCCTGCAATGCTTTCTTTGCCTTTACAATGGTGGCTGCAACAAGTTCATTTAATGAATCAATTACCTCTACGACGCTTGTGTAGTTTTGCTGCAGATAGCCACGTACCCCACCGTGTTGCTACAGGCTGTAGAGGTAGCGGTATCGAAGAATGCTTCTCTCTGAATATCACCACTCGATTTGGTGCTTTCAAGAAAACCTTCTTCACCGAAGAAATTATTTTGTTGACTGAAGGATGCTCTTCCCGAATCTTTTCAGCTATCCGGTGGAGTCCATGTGCAAGACAGGTGACATGGACCATACGAGGATGGAAAGCCTTTAGATATTGACCCGCTTTCAACATGTAAGCTGCACTGTCGGTCACTAACAATCTCAATCTCAATTTTTCCTCTTCTATGACCTTTAAAGCATCCCTCACTGCAATTGATATGGCAGAGTGGTTGGTTTGTTGAAGTTCCTTGCATAGGATGACATGGGGCGTACTGGGTTCCTCAGAAGTGAGTTTGCCCACAACTATGGCGGCAATATATCTACCACAAGCGTCCGTTGTTTCGTCCACACTTAACCAAATGCTGTGGTCAGCGCTATCTGCCTTTATGTCTTCAATAGCTTTCTCATACAACTGGGCAATACATTCTTTCTTAAGGTGGACTCATATGGTACTTTAGAGTTGCAAAATTCTTGAAAAAAGGTTTTTCAATATTGGGTTTTGTAGTGTGGCAATTGGTATAATTGGCGACAGTAAAAGCTTCACATAAACGCATGTTAAATGGATGGCTTCATTAGAACTGCCTGGCTTTGATGTTAAGTTACTCTGCTTCTTTTGAGGTTCATTCCTAACAGTATTAGCAGAATGAGTTGCTGATTGTCGATGTTGCACCTGGTGAGAACGTTTTTCTGCTGGCACCTGTAAATTAAATGTAAACAAGAAAATTATTCAATTTAAATACCCACCACCGGCAAATAAATATGAAATAATTTTGGATGTGTGATGGAGTCTAAAGACAGCATACTTTAAGTTGCACTCCAGTATTATTTTAAAAAATAGCAGGGTGAAGAATTATCAAAATACAAAAAACACAAGAAATTATTCCTACCTACTTCTGACATGCGTTACAATAAATAACTTTTCCATCTGTAGAAAGGCTACTGTCGATCAGGATCCACTCGTGGAGCAGAGAACTTCTTGATGATTTGCTTTTGCTCATGGTGCAAACGACTGCTATCGTCACCAGTAGCAACTGAATTTTAAAAATGTCGTGTTAGAAACTCCCTATAACGGAAGATGCAATAATGCATACTACTTAACAGCGCTATTAAAATGTTTGTCTCTAGTTTTTACCTATTGTTGCGGCATGTAAGCATCACACGTTTCAGAAATGCCGCGTGCCACTGACCACCTCTTTCGAGAATAGCTAGAAAATGATAACTGAAGGCGGCGGACGTTTTAATCAGTTTATTATTGTAAGGTATTGCGCAAGATTTCATAATACAATTATTTGATAGTTTCCTTCTTCGAACGGCCTCCCTTCGTTTTAAAAATACTTTTATATTCATAAATCTACTCTTATTTGCTAAAATATCCGAATTAGGCACTTTTAGGTTCTATCACGAAAAATAGGCAATTTAGGATGTATAGAACTGAAGCATATTATTCGTTGGGAACTAAAACATTAAAATAAACGGAAGCTTGAGCTGTAGGAGGTCAGGAATAAAATAGGTCAGAACCTAAGAATCCGGGGCTTCGTTATCAGCAAACCTGACCTAGCTTTCAGTAAAAGGGCAAAGAGCGGTTATCAAATCAAAATACTACCTATGACTAGGACTGTTTCAGGGTCTCTCTATGTGTTTTCCCAACCACTAGTATCTTGCCCTTATTATCCTAATATTATAAAGTTCTCCAACGTACTGTAAATATCAATAAAAACTTGCTGTTAAATGTGTAAATGTTTCATTTAGTTTTTACGAGTTAAAGACAGTAAAATAAGGTTCTTGTCTTTCTGCAAAAGGGTTTATTTTTGTTTAATTTTGTCTACAATCCTTCGGCAGTATTATAATAGTATTCTTGCCTTTTCTGTTCCTTGCCTTCATCTTCAAATCTCTAACGTTAAATTGCTCTAAAAGTTGTGTTAGCGGCGTATGTATCCTAGCTTACTTTTCAGTCATTTCATTGATCATTGTTTGTGATGAAAGTATATGTTTGAAAGAATAAACAAAGTATATGTCACTTCTTTAGCAGCGTTTCGTAAGACCAGGAAACTATTAATGCTAGCTAACCACTGTGGAGCATGACGGTATGTTTACGAGGACAGTGCAACTCGATCCTTGCCAACCTACTTTCATTACTTCCGAAAGCGAGGGACAGGCACGCGACTTTGTTCCTAGTTAAGTGCCTAACCCACCCTGAGCATGAGGTGTTTTGCTCCTGCTCTTTTATTGGCGTTGAAAGATATAATTTTTTTATCCAAAATATTCTGAATAGCAACTTCACATCCTGTTTTGATGTAGTTTCGTGATATCCTGTAGATTCTGTAGAATATACCAAGAATATATCAGAAAAACCTATTAACCATACGGAATTTTAATTTTGAGATAATCAAACATTTGGAAAGTGTTTCTATGTAGAGGGTAGTTTGGAATAGGAGTTTCCTTGAACATCATTGTATCGTATTCTTGAAAGATACTGAACCTAGATGTCAAGTTTGGCATTTACCCGAATTTTTGTTTTTAAGTTATTCTGTTGACACACATACGGGTATATGAGCACACAACCACACTATCCTCACTCACTCACACATTACACACTACACTCTCATACGCACACTTACCTTTTTCTAAAAATGCATTCTTTTATTCAAAGGCCCCAAAACGGATATTTCCAATGAAGTATGGGGTTCGAATTCTTTGGTGTATTACAATACTTAGCCTAGTTACTGTGCGTAGAAGACAAATTAAGAGAAATAAAAGTAAACCAGGGGAAAAGTGTAGAATTATGGATGTTCATCGACACATAGCCATAAAATATAGAAATCGCATACGGACAAATGTGCCGGACAAATTTACATGAAGACAGTGTAAATGTTATAGCGAAGATGAGTTCCCAAACGTGTTTCTTATTGTTGACAGACTAGCAGAGGTGAAACGACTGTTGCAGAAAGGATGCGGTTGATACCTACGCAGGTCGACAGTGCCAGCACTGGTTATATCTTTCCGAATTTTGCTGACATCCTCATAGCATATTCAACAGTTCAAGGTATTTAATCTTTGACACTTCTGTACAAACTGTGAGACCCCAACATTGACAAATAGAAATACGGAATGCTACCAAACTCCCAAATTGTCCCACTTTTCCACAAAACACACTTTATCACAAATAAACACATTTTACTTGAACCAGAATATAGTGTGTACAGTTAAATTTAATTGTTCTTACATCTATGTATTTTGTTACAGAATCTATACGAAAATTTACTTCCATGAATTTCATCATAGTTCTTTAGGCCTTTTATAATATAACTAACTACATGTCTGAATTTTGATAATACATACAATAATGACTACCTAAGACATTTGTCAAAGTGCTGTCTGTTACCCGGAAGACAATGCCTCACTTCATCAGCCACATTTTAGCATGAAGTCAATGAAATACGATGACAGGCATCATTGATTTGTACTTTTTTATAGTGTTTAACGCCCTATTTTACTACTTGTGACACCGCAGGCGAGATTTGTGCTTGCACGTCTTCTAGAGATACTGGTTGAGTCTCAAAAACCTGTGGTCAAAATGCCTGTTGTAGCCACTCAATCTGCCATTTCTTAGGAAGCAGTCATGGAGTTTTAAGTGATGAAGAGCTAGAGAGGTCGGCAAATGAAATATCCCTTTTAAGGCAGAAGAGTTGTTCTTCCTTGTCTAACGGAGATTCCCGCTATGAAGCTAACACAGGTGGATAAAGGTAGAAGGTATCTCAGCAAGATAGCAACCCCAGGATGTGCCACAAATATTTAGTAAACCAACGGCTCGTAACCAACATGAAAATGGCAGACTTTGGCAAGCGGCTGGCACCAGATGGTATAGTTGGGTGTGCGGTTTCCAACATTCACCTAAACTTAATCACGATCACCTGCACCTGAAAAATAATAAATTGCAGGATTGATTCGTATTTATTCTCATCCTGTCACCGTTCCTTTCCCTTCGTATATCTAATATGGGCTTCGCTTTACGTTAACATTCTCAGACAGATGGTGGAACATCAACTTCTAAAAGACTTTTTGATAAATCACGAGATAGACATTTGTATACAGGAGGTGAATCTTTTAATATGAATTTTTTGTACGGCTTCGATTACGAGACAATCTTGGTGCTGAGAGCATCAGGAATTGTTTTCCGACATCACTTACAATTATACACTTTTGATTACCATACTTCTGGTAGGGCTATTTCGGCTGTATATGGTGGCATTACTTTCATGATTATCTATGCCTCCGCTCTTGTCGGTGACTTTAACTGCACGCTGCCAGCCAAGGATCAACGCGGAACCTTTAATGGGTGTATTACCTTCCAGCTATTAGTAGAGCAAATGCATCTGAAGAATACCAGGAAGTACAAGCATTGTTCCTCAGTCAGGCGGTTAAACTGCATGCATCTTTCGAATGAGCTGGCACCTTGCATTAATCACATGGAGATCGTACCTGTGGCATTCAATTATTATAAACCAGTATTCATGCAGTAGGGCAGCGATCAGTAGTAGAGATAGGAGTTATTGGGACCTCAACTCTCTTTGCTTACGAAAGAGAACTTTTGTCAGATTTCCAGGGTCGTTGATCAAGCTTGAAAGAATCATTCCTGTCATCACTGAATAAAGCCTCCTGGTGTGTGTGTGTGTGTGTGTGTGTGTGTGTGTGTGTGTGAGTGTGTGTGTGCGTGTGTGTGTGTGTGTGTGTGTGTGTAAATCCAAACCTGAGCTACCGGATCATAAGATGCAGATGATTTTGTTGAGAACATTTTGAAATAAAAATAATAATGGTTTTAATGTCTGTTATTTACATGATATATAAATGCAACATTGTATGAGAATCTCCTCTGTTTATGCAGCATCATACACAGACATGAAACATTAACTGAATGTCGCTTTCACAAAGGTACACTTACTGCTGGCAAATGAACATAAAAGAAAGGGGCTGTGAGAGAAAGCTTTCCTTCCTGTCGCATTTTTAGCACATTATAGGGCAAAACTGCTATTAGGTATGTCTGTCATTAAGGCTCATATTCTTCTAGTTGTATTTTATGCTATGTTGAACCTTGTACCTCAATTAGGCAGCAAGTATACAGACCACCAGGCTCACCTTCGCTTGCTAATGATCCATGTATTGTTGAAGCTACCGGTAAATTAAGCTGGTTTTCACATGTGAACTTTAGACCATAAAATGTAGTTAAGTTTTAGACAGTATTTTATAGCGAAAAACGTGCGTCTTGTGGTCCGAAAAATAGGGTACCTCTTTTGAGACGCAGCTTACTGTCGAGCTAAGGCTAGAACGGAAATCATAGAGTTTCGTCTTAAAGCACTTCAGAAGCTACACATACAGAAGCAGCAAGGTGAATATATCCATAAACTCGTAAAGGAAATCGAAGAACACATAAAGGCCAAAAAACATACGTGTTAAGGCGGAATTTGGTCAGATTACACCTGGTGGAGGTGGTACAGAGGGAAAAGCTAGCTTTTACCACCCGTCGAAGGAACGTAAGCGTGGTCACGGAAATTGGTCACTCAACCGGGTAGGGATGGAGCAACATTTATCGGTTCTTAAATGGGAAACGTTACGAAATTCTTTTATTTTCTCTCATCTCAAAATAATATGAGATCACCTTGTGGTTTACCGGGCACATGCCAGTCAGTTCAGAAGTACAATGCTATGCGGGCATGTTACCATGGTAGCTCAGTGGAAGAGCAACGGCTAGAGACTGGGAGATTCGTTGATCAAATTCCGGCTATGGCATTGCATTTTTCAGTCTGACTCTACCAATCCAACTTCTGTCCTATACACGGCTTGTGAGAAAAAAAAAGTATTTCAATACAAATTAACCATAATAGTTTGCTATACTATGAATCCTAGGACTTAAAGTACTTACAACATTGTAAGTCGCCATTAGGGTTGTTATCTCAAAATAATTTGAGATCACCTTGTGGTTTACCGGGAAACATGCGAGTCAGTTGAGAAATTCAATGCTATACCGGCATGTTGCCATGGTAGCTCAGTGGAAGAGAAACCGGCTAGAGCCCGGGAGATCCGTGGTTTAAATCCCGGCTATGGCCTTGAATTTTTCAGTCTGACTCTACCTATCCAACTCCTGTCCTACACATGGCTTGTGTGGAAAAAAATTATTTAAGTTTTTGTTATATTTATGGACGATTAATTCCCAATAATCAGAGGAGAAAAATGTATAAAATTACCAAACGTGCATATTCTTTATATGTTCGGTATCAAATTGGTGACCTGGAAAAACAATGGTGTTCTCATCAATGCTGTATCACTTGTGCGACAAATCTTCGGTTATGGTTACATGGCAAACTCAAAGCACTGCCATTCTGCTGTAGCTATGATGTGGGGAGAACCAACAAACCATATAAATGATTGTTACCTGTGCATCTTGACCGTCTATGAACAGTATCCAGATATTCCTTCTACCTGTTCCTGTACCCCTTCAGACATTTAGTAGCTATTAGACTTTTTTGTTTGCAATGCTTCTATGAAGGAATGTAGTAAGTTCCCTTCCACACAGTGTGTATGTTTGTTCGTTTGACATTTTATCAAACAATAGCTGTATGCCCCATTACAAGTAATATTAAATGCATTAAATGGCATTGCATTTTAAATCCACATTCTAATACATTTAATATAAAATTAATTCTTGATAATTTTAGTTATATTAACATCTTATTATTATATATTAGCTTATTTACATTGTGTCGGTGATAACACTCTAGGGTATGCATTATACAATGCTGCATAATAGAATCGTTTACAGATGAACTGAGTGGACAAAGTTAAAATATACTTTCAAGTAATTATTTATAAGATCTTGATTTGTTACTGGCCAGTTTCCACCATTCATGTGTACATCTTCTTTGTTGCCTTGTGCCACTACATTCATATATAAGATTATTCACTGTGGGTTGTGGGTTGTTACTTATTTGCTTAACCGGAGTTTACCCTTACAGAGTCATAACATGTTCTACGATGTGTGACAAATATATATTTTGCTTATAGGGCTATTGCTTTTGTTTAGCTCTAGCTGATCTACTATGTCTTTCAAATCTAACATTTTCTTAAGTTGGTATTACTTGCTAACATACAGCAGATCCTGTTATATACCCCCAATGTTTAATTTTCTTGAATAGGTACAGCTGATCCTACAAGTATATAACATTACTCTTGCTGAGATACAGCTGTCCTGCTACGCCTTACTAATATATATTTTGTTTAGCAGATTACACCTCCTGGCAACACACTACTCATGGATCGCGGTTTCTTCAGGCGCTCTGTGTGGAATTGGAAAAGCATGGGCAAACACATGACCTGCATGCTATACTCGCAATGGTCTGTCGCCGAGTTGCTCTGGATGATCAGATATTCGCGCCAGGAAACAAAATATGTGACAAGAATCAAGTACCTACCTTCACATCCATGCTGACTCGAAGGGTGTTCTTCCGCTAATTATTGAAAATCATCATGATGTCCCAGCTGGTTGCTTTGTATATTTGTGTTTAAAATGCTGATGTATCTGTTTTGTTGAGAAAAAAAAAACAGGGCAACGAACATTCCTTGAATTTCTAATAACTTTTCATTAGTAAACTTGAATCTACGAATAAAAAGTGCAGTGGAACAGAAACAATGAACTCTTAGTACCAATGATGCAGAATTCTGTTTTAGGAGAAATTCTTAGATAGTTCACTTCTGTATAGCAATATAGCTTGTAAGGTATATGAATTAAACGTAGTTTAAGTAGTAAAACTAAAGAAAACTGGAGATATACGAGGGTCGGCTGCTAAGTCCCGGACCTCACACAGATATGGCGCCACTAGGCCAGTTAGACGGTACCATCGTATAGTTTAACTCTTGACTAGCTTTTATTTATAGTTACAGGTCAATAGCTTGTTTAGTTTTCGAATGAAGCATTTTAAACAACACAACTTTAGAGTTCTCACGAAAATGGAGATTTGGAAAAACGAGCAAAGATTAAATACTTCCATTTGAAAGACTTAACGCCTAAAGAAATCAAGGAGGAAATGGACAGTACATTGAAAGACTCTGCCCCTTCATATTCAATTATTAAAAGGTGGGTTGCACAGTTTAAAATGGGACGTACGAGCCTCGCTCTGGACGCCCAGTAGAAGTGACAGCCCCAGAGATCATTGAAAAATGTCATCGTTTAGTACTGAAAGACCGCAGATTAAATTTTTTTGAGATAGTAGAGTCTGTAAACATATTAAAAGAACCTGCACTTAATATTTTAAGCAATGTTTTAAGCTTTCACAAGGTCTGTGTAAGATGGGTGCCGCGTTTGTTAACACCTGATCAAAATTTGGAAAGAAAAAATGTTTCTGTTAAGAATGTGGAACTCTACCGTAAAAGTCTCAGTGAATTTTTGAGACGGCTTATTACCATGGATGAAACTTGGATACATCACTACACTCCAGAAAATAAATCACAGTCAAGATAGGGGATTGCGCCAGGTGAGCTCTAAAAGGGCAAAGTCAATTTTGTCAGCTAACAAGGCTATGACGAGTGTTTTCTTGAACGCACAGGGAATTATATGTATTGATTACTTGGAAAAGGGTAAAACTATCACTGGTGACTGCTACGCAAGCTTACTGCAACGTTTGAGTGATGAGGTGAAAAGAAAAAACCCTCATTTGGGAAAAAAAGAAAATGTTTCATCACGACAATGCTCCGGCCCATCGTTCAGTCATTAAAATGGGGAAAATGTGCGAATTAAAGTTCGAATTGCTTGAACATCCACTCTATTCACCAGATCTAGCACCCAGTGACTACCACCTGTTCTCAAACCTCAGGACGAAGATTTCACAGCAACGAGGTAATTGATGCGGTAAACAGCTATTTTGAGGACCTTGATAAATCGCACTACAGAGATTGTTTAATTAAATTAGAACACCGATATGTGAAATGTATTAGCCTTTCTGTGAGAAGTAAAGGGGGAAAATGTTTAAATGCGTTTTCATTGAGACCCCCGGTATTTGTCAACCGACGCTAGTATAATATGATTTTTAAAACATTTTCTAGTGCTCCATGATATAAAACAAACCAATTATTTCATAATATTCCGGAATTTCCCATTACGCAAAACCATAAAATATTTTCTCTTCCCTTAACTATATAGCAAGTAGAGAAGTACTCCTAGTTTCCTAAAATTGGACACTGAGATTTTTTGGAAATACCGTTGATCCTCTCCAACATGAAAATGGCAGACTTTGGCAAGCGGCTGGCACCAGATGGTGTAGTTGGGTATGCGGTTTCCAACATTCACCTAAACTTAATCACGATCACCTGCACCTGAAAAATAATAAATTGCAGGATTGATTCGTATTTATTCTCATCCTGTCACCGTTCCTTTCCCTTCGTATATCTAATATGGGCTTCGCTTTACGTTAACATTCTCAGACAGATGGTGGAACATCAACTTCTAAAAGACTTTTTGATAAATCACGAGATAGACATTTGTATACAGGAGGTGAATCTTTTAATATGAATTTTTTGTACGGCTTCGATTACGAGACAATCTTGGTGCTGAGAGCATCAGGAATTGTTTTCCGACATCACTTACAATTATACACTTTTGATTACCATACTTCTGGTAGGGCTATTTCGGCTGTATATGGTGGCATTACTTTCATGATTATCTATGCCTCCGCTCTTGTCGGTGACTTTAACTGCACGCTGCCAGCCAAGGATCAACGCGGAACCTTTAATGGGTGTATTACCTTCCAGCTATTAGTAGAGCAAATGCATCTGAAGAATACCAGGAAGTACAAGCATTGTTCCTCAGTCAGGCGGTTAAACTGCATGCATCTTTCGAATGAGCTGGCACCTTGCATTAATCACATGGAGATCGTACCTGTGGCATTCAATTATTATAAACCAGTATTCATGCAGTAGGGCAGCGATCAGTAGTAGAGATAGGAGTTATTGGGACCTCAACTCTCTTTGCTTACGAAAGAGAACTTTTGTCAGATTTCCAGGGTCGTTGATCAAGCTTGAAAGAATCATTCCTGTCATCACTGAATAAAGCCTCCTGGTGTGTGGTGTGTGTGTGTGTGTGTGTGTGTGAGTGTGTGTGTGCGTGTGTGTGTGTGTGTGTGTGTGTGTGTGTGTGTGTGTGTGTGTGTAAATCCAAACCTGAGCTACCGGATCATAAGATGCAGATGATTTTGTTGAGAACATTTTGAAATAAAAATAATAATGGTTTTAATGTCTGTTATTTACATGATATATAAATGCAACATTGTATGAGAATCTCCTCTGTTTATGCAGCATCATACACAGACATGAAACATTAACTGAATGTCGCTTTCACAAAGGTACACTTACTGCTGGCAAATGAACATAAAAGAAAGGGGCTGTGAGAGAAAGCTTTCCTTCCTGTCGCATTTTTAGCACATTATAGGGCAAAACTGATATTAGGTATGTCTGTCATTAAGGCTCATATTCTTCTAGTTGTATTTTATGCTATGTTGAACCTTGTACCTCAATTAGGCAGCAAGTATACAGACCACCAGGCTCACCTTCGCTTGCTAATGATCCATGTATTGTTGAAGCTACCGGTAAATTAAGCTGGTTTTCACATGTGAACTTTAGACCATAAAATGTAGTTAAGTTTTAGACAGTATTTTATAGCGAAAAACGTGCGTCTTGTGGTCCGAAAAATAGGGTACCTCTTTTGAGACGCAGCTTACTGTCGAGCTAAGGCTAGAACGGAAATCATAGAGTTTCGTCTTAAAGCACTTCAGAAGCTACACATACAGAAGCAGCAAGGTGAATATATCCATAAACTCGTAAAGGAAATCGAAGAACACATAAAGGCCAAAAAACATACGTGTTAAGGCGGAATTTGGTCAGATTACACCTGGTGGAGGTGGTACAGAGGGAAAAGCTAGCTTTTACCACCCGTCGAAGGAACGTAAGCGTGGTCACGGAAATTGGTCACTCAACCGGGTAGGGATGGAGCAACATTTATCGGTTCTTAAATGGGAAACGTTACGAAATTCTTTTATTTTCTCTCATCTCAAAATAATATGAGATCACCTTGTGGTTTACCGGGCACATGCCAGTCAGTTCAGAAGTACAATGCTATGCGGACATGTTGCCATGGTAGCTCAGTGGAAGAGCAACGGCTAGAGACTGGGAAATTCGTTGATCAAATTCCGGCTATGGCATTGCATTTTTCAGTCTGACTCTACCAATCCAACTTCTGTCCTATACACGGCTTGTGAGAAAAAAAAAGTATTTCAATACAAATTAACCATAATAGTTTGCTATACTATGAATCCTAGGACTTAAAGTACTTACAACATTGTAAGTCGCCATTAGGGTTGTTATCTCAAAATAATTTGAGATCACCTTGTGGTTTACCGGGAAACATGCGAGTCAGTTGAGAAATTCAATGCTATGCCGGCATGTTACCATGGTAGCTCAGTGGAAGAGAAACCGGCTAGAGCCCGGGAGATCCGTGGTTTAAATCCCGGCTATGGCCTTGAATTTTTCAGTCTGACTCTACCTATCCAATTCATGTCCTACACATGGCTTGTGTGGAAAAAAATTATTTAAATTTTTGTTATATTTATGGATGATTAATTCCCAATAATCAGAGGAGAAAAATGTATAAAATTACCAAACGTGCATATTCTTTATATGTTCGGTATCAAATTGGTGACCTGGAAAAACAATGGTGTTCTCATCAATGCTGTATCACTTGTGCGACAAATCTTCGGTTATGGTTACATGGCAAACTCAAAGCACTGCCATTCTGCTGTAGCTATGATGTGGGGAGAACCAACAAACCATATAAATGATTGTTACCTCTGCATCTTGACCGTCTATGAACAGTAAACATGTTATAGAGTATCCAGACATTCCTTCTACCTGTTCCTGTACCCCTTCAGACATTTAGTAGCTATTAGACTTTTTTGTTTGCAATGCTTCTATGAAGGAATGTAGTAAGTTCCCTTCCACACAGTGTGTATGTTTGTTCGTTTGACATTTTATCAAACAATAGTTGTATGCCCCATTACAAGTAATATTAAATGCATTAAATGGCATTGCATTTTAAATCCACATTCTAATACATTTAATATAAAATTAATTCTTGATAATTTTAGTTATATTAACATCTTATTATTATATATTAGCTTATTTACATTGTGTCGGTGATAACACTCTAGGGTATGCATTATACAATGCTGCATAATAGAATCGTTTACAGATGAACTGAGTGGACAAAGTTAAAATATACTTTCAAGTAATTATTTATAAAATTTTGATTTGTCACTGGCCAGTTTCCACCATTCATGTGTACATCTTCTATTAATTTACTTCTTTGTTGCCTTGTGCCACTACATTCATATATAAGATTATTCACTGTGGGTTGTGGG
Organism: Hymenopus coronatus; assembly: GCA_030762935.1. Lineage (NCBI taxonomy): Eukaryota > Metazoa > Arthropoda > Insecta > Mantodea > Hymenopodidae > Hymenopus > Hymenopus coronatus. The sequence goes on from CM060882.1 coordinate 24,624,766, forward strand.
TTGTTACTTATTTGCTTAACCGGAGTTTACCCTTACTGAGTCATAACATGTTCTACGATGTGTGACAAATATATATTTTGCTTATAGGGCTATTGCTTTTGTTTAGCTCTAGCTGATCTACTATGTCTTTCAAATCTAACATTTTCTTAAGTTGGTATTACTTGCTAACATACAGCAGATCCTGTTATATACCCCCAATGTTTAATTTTCTTGAATAGGTACAGCTGATCCTACAAGTATATAACATTACTCTTGCTGAGATACAGCTGTCCTGCTACGCCTTACTAATATATATTTTGTTTAGCAGATTACACCTCCTGGCAACACACTACTCATGGATCGCGGTTTCTTCAGGCGCTCTGTGTGGAATTGGAAAAGCATGGGCAAACACATGACCTGCATGCTATACTCGCAATGGTCTGTCGCCGAGTTGCTCTGGATGATCAGTTATTCGCGCCAGGAAACAAAATATGTGACAAGAATCAAGTACCTACCTTCACATCCATGCTGACTCGAAGGGTGTTCTTCCGCTAATTATTGAAAATCATCATGATGTCCCAGCTGGTTGCTTTGTATATTTGTGTTTAAAATGCTGATGTATCTGTTTTGTTGAGAAAAAAAAAACAGGGCAACGAACATTCCTTGAATTTCTAATAACTTTTCATTAGTAAACTTGAATCTACGAATAAAAAGTGCAGTGGAACAGAAACAATGAACTCTTAGTACCAATGATGCAGAATTCTGTTTTAGGAGAAATTCTTAGATAGTTCACTTCTGTATAGCAATATAGCTTGTAAGGTATATGAATTAAACGTAGTTTAAGTAGTAAAACTAAAGAAAACTGGAGATATACGAGGGTCGGCTGCTAAGTTCCGGACCTCACACAGATATGGCGCCACTAGGCCAGTTAGACGGTACCATCGTATAGTTTAACTCTTGACTAGCTTTTATTTATAGTTACAGGTCAATAGCTTGTTTAGTTTTCGAATGAAGCATTTTAAACAACACAACTTTAGAGTTTTCACGAAAATGGAGATTTGGAAAAACGAGCAAAGATTAAATACTTCCATTTGAAAGACTTAACGCCTAAAGAAATCAAGGAGGAAATGGACAGTACATTGAAAGACTCTGCCCCTTCATATTCAATTATTAAAAGGTGGGTTGCACAGTTTAAAATGGGACGTACGAGCCTCGCTCTGGACGCCCAGTAGAAGTGACAGCCCCAGAGATCATTGAAAAATGTCATCGTTTAGTACTGAAAGACCGCAGATTAAATTTTTTTGAGATAGTAGAGTCTGTAAACATATTAAAAGAACCTGCACTTAATATTTTAAGCAATGTTTTAAGCTTTCACAAGGTCTGTGTAAGAAGGGTGCCGCGTTTGTTAACACCTGATCAAAATTTGGAAAGAAAAACTGTTTCTGTTAAGAATGTGGAACTCTACCGTAAAAGTCTCAGTGAATTTTTGAGACGGCTTATTACCATGGATGAAACTTGGATACATCACTACACTCCAGAAAGTAAATCACAGTCAAGATAGGGGATTGCGCCAGGTGAGCTCTAAAAGGGCAAAGTCAATTTTGTCAGCTAACAAGGCTATGACGAGTGTTTTCTTGAACGCACAGGGAATTATATTTATTGATTACTTGGAAAAGGGTAAAACTATCACTGGTGACTGCTACGCAAGGTTACTGCAACGTTTGAGTGATGAGGTGAAAAGAAAAAGCCCTCATTTGGGAAAAAAAGAAAATGTTTCATCACGACAATGCTCCGGCCCATCGTTCAGTCATTAAAATGGGGAAAATGTGCGAATTAAAGTTCGAATTGCTTGAACATCCACTCTATTCACCAGATCTAGCACCCAGTGACTACCACCTGTTCTCAAACCTCAAAAAAATGTCCTGGAGGACGAAGATTTCACAGCAACGAGGTAATTGATGCGGTAAACAGCTATTTTGAGGACCTTGATAAATCGCACTACAGAGATTGTTTAATTAAATTAGAACACCGATATGTGAAATGTATTAGCCTTTCTGTGAGAAGTAAAGGGGGAAAATGTTTAAATGCGTTTTCATTGAGACCCCCGGTATTTGTCAACCGACGCTAGTATAATATGATTTTTAAAACATTTTCTAGTGCTCCATGATATAAAACAAACCAATTATTTCATAATATTCCGGAATTTCCCATTACGCAAAACCATAAAATATTTTCTCTTCCCTTAACTATATAGCAAGTAGAGAAGTGCTCCTAGTTTCCTAAAATTGGACACTGAGATTTTTTGGAAATACCGTTGATCCTCTCTGAATGAAAAATGTATGTGGTACGTTCCGATAAATTTCTCTACATATTGTAGGATGCCCACTGCGAGGTAAACATTACCCCTACACTGCGCAGCCAAAAGGGTAATAGTTTCAGAGGTATCACTGTTCGCGCCTGCGAGAAGGAAGCAGGAGCCTCGGAGTTTAAGGTGCATGAGGGTGCGTATGTTGGAGAAGATCAGGTGCTAAAAATTAATAAGCAGGAGTGCGAGCATTCACAGGGGTTTTATTACTATAAAGTAGATAAATGTATAGTAAGGGATGAGAAAACCCAAAGGGTTACCCACACTCCATTCAGTACCTACCTGTACATCTTGAAGTTAATACCTTTTAAATAAAATTATGTCCATTCCTTGGACATCAGCAGCTCCGATGATAAAATGTTTTTGTGACCAGTTATTGAAGCTTTTATAATTAAGTCCATGCTTATAACAGCATTACTTGAGAGGACACAGCTATGTCAGCATTCCACATCTTGCCACCAATATCGATTGCTGAAACTAGCAGCCTTGCCTGTTGCTAAATGAAATGTAATTTACTCAAAATGACCATTACTGGTACCCAACAATAGTCGAAATGGGACGCCCCGTCTGAAAAATGGGGGTAGCTGGTGCATAAAAGAACTGAAACATTAAATCGACTTGTATATTTTTGGAAGAGCGCCGGTATAATAAACGCGAGTGAAAGAAACAGCGGAAACATTTTTGGCGAAGAGGAAGTGTGGATGAACAAATGAGGAATGCAGGAAAAAACAGGTTCTAGTCTGGAAAATTGTTGATATAATGGCTTTCCAATTTTCCTTCTTTTTTCTTTCTTTATTTGTTTTTGTTCTGCTATGATTCAAAAATATTTATTCCATTCTTTGTTATCTTCCTCTGTCTTCTTTGGTTATTAACTTCTTCCTTCTTCTTGGTCTTTTTTCCGACTTGCTTTTTTTATGCACTTTTTTTTCTTTGTACTTTCATATGCGGGTGGACGTCCTCGTTTTTATAGTATCTGCTACCGTGTGACTATCATTTTGAGTTCATGGGGGGGTGAAATGGGTAATAGGGCTGTCTGAAGTATATTCGGGGATTGCAACGCTGCGTCATTTCGTGACATTTTTGGGAAGAATTAAACGTAAAACTATATTTTAACTGGCTAAAATGGTGATGAGTTGTGTAATTTGGGTGTACAATATTCGGGTACCTAGCCATGCATAACACAGCTTTGTTTTTTTTTTTTATTACATTTAACTTTTTTCTTTTTCTTTCGTTTGTTGTGCGCTTGCGCGAGGGGCCCTTTAATAAGAAAAACGAAGCAAATTTCTGGATCAATCATCTTGCCAACAATGACTATCGTTTCCTGGCCTGCTTTTGCCCTGCAAAATAGAACACAACCTATTTTATTCTCCTGAAATAGTGGAAACAGTATCGGAGAAGTTGCCTCTGAGATTTACCTTCCTTATTTAAGATAGGGGACCAAAGATGCTACTTTTCTCATTTTATCTAGGGGTTGGTCAGGGGATGCTACTAAGCAACTTTTGGAATTAATTATTTTTGTAGCATACTTTAATCTCTAGCTACAGTGGATATATTGGCAAGTTATTGTTGTGTAATTAAATAAAAAAGTATGACTGCTCAGCCTTACGAATTTTCTTCTGAGCGCATATCCGCTAAACTATGCTGTCTTCAGCATTTCCTTCCACCTGCAGCTTATTTTCCTTGCAGGCCACCTGGAGCACTAGTAGCCTGTGCTCTTGCTGTGTTCTGCTGCGTCTTTTTATGTGTTAATAAAAGTGTATGTTCATTATTCCATTGTTTATTCGTGCATGATGTTCATCGATCATTCATCATCCTGCTTGAATGTGGTGAGTAAGGATGATTTTCTTAATTATTACTTCCCTATTAAGCCTTTGCTTGGACTCTTCGCTATTAAGTTTACTCGAAATCCTAAATACTTATAAGATATTATCCTCTTAAAATTAATTATTACTTATCCGGTTAAGTGGGTTCTGTTTCTGTATTTCACTTTTACCCACTGAGATCCCTCTTTAAAATTTTATCCTTAAATTGCGGTTTTAATGCTTCCAAAAATTCTCATTCTAACTTCACTTAATCTTTTCACTCGTATTTACATTGACTAGCGTGTGAATTCTTTATTTATACCCTTAAATCCTAAAATCTGTACCATAATCTATGACCTGTGGTAAGCTTTTAAGTTTTGTTTTACTGTCTCTCCTTCCATTCGCTTCGTTTATTTATTTTATTTATTTATTTCAGTTTTTATTAGAGGACTCGTTGTTCTTAAAATTATTACTTTTTATTTTGTTACTATTTATTTCGATGCTGTCGAACCAGCGACATTATCCTCATCTATTCTCACCAATATTGTTTACTTTTTTATCACAGGGGGAATGTAAATCGTATCTAACGGATGTTGCTTACTTAATATGATCTTACTTTCTCTTACTCTATTTTAACATTATCATAATTAACATTCCCCGAACTCCCTGTATGTCCATTTAATCTCCATTTTACTCCAGCCAGTCACTTTGATGGTTGCAAGTATGACCAAAGACTGTCATGGTGGTAAATGCTCTTTGGAAATGTAGTTTTCGACGTCTGCATGGCGCTTGTGTCGTCTGAGGACCTAAGGGGTTGGGTCACACCTAGGAAGTTTCGTTACATCTAGGGAGCGGGCTTGTAGAGCTCCTCGCGTCAAGATGAAGAACTACTGCAAGAGTTTCTTTCCCCGCGATTCAGTTTCGGTCGCCCGTTGACAATTAATCTCATTTCATCCTTCTTTCAGACACACATTAAGGCCAATGTGTTTACAATGTGAAACCTCCTCCGGAATGTACCAACCAATCAACCTAATCTGCAGCAAAACATTCTTATAAAAGCTGATTCTTCTCTGTACTCTATACTTTTCAAGATAAACACCAACACAGCCTTATTATTGTCCGTGCAAATAGACGAGAGCAGCGTAAACATGATGCGCAGTGGCATGACTGCCGCAGCCGATATCTTCGTGCGTTTACCTTCTGCATGACTATCGCTTGAAGACTCCAACTCTTCCCCCACTTCTTGAACTGCGCAACCTTAGATAATGCTATCGTCTATTTGCATGCACAATACATATTCTCTTGTAGGTACACGCGAAAAAATGGAAAGCACTAGTCTAAAGCAACAGCTATATTTAACACAGTTATGCCTTAACGCAGACGCATGATGCGAATTCGGCTTACCACTCCTGCGCGTAACGTGGATACTGTATCTAACGAGCACATTTTCACTAGCAGTCATTCTCGTAAAGCTGCTAGCAATCTTCTAAGTATTGTAACTCATAATTTCTTTTGTTGAAATTCCAAACATTGTTTCACAACTTCTAGCTTCATGGTGTGAAGATACAAATATTAAGTCAGAGGCTTATTTTTCTAAAATGATATAGAAGCATGTTTTCTATAGAAAATAAAAAAGTAGGCATTCCCATTTATTGCTTAAACATATTTCTCTGGTAAATATGAACAGTTATAAAGATTCGTGGAAGAGTAAATCTAAATATCATAATTTCAAAATTATGTCAAATACATACAAAACATTTTAAATTTTAATTCATCTTTATCAATTATCGTTGAAAACAAAACCCTTGCCAATGTGGATTAGTAAGAAAATATGAGCATGCTGGTAAGGCCAAAGAAGAATACGTAGTTTCAATAGCTTAATCAAAATTCAGAGTTGCAAAAGTCAGCAGATCTATTCTCTAAGATTGCTTAAATAAACGTAAAGTTTCGTCAACTTTTGAATTCCATGATTACGTGTGAAGGTGGGTATTGATATTTAGAGTTGGTTGAAATTCTGTGTATGGAGGTCTGATGCTTTGGAATGTATATTATCACGATGGATGCTCTGTTTAGCCAGGTGATCGAAAACCTCGTTGTATGGTATACCAACATGACCTTTAATCCACAGAGGGTCAACTTGCTGCCCCGCTTCAGTGGCTGAATGTACAAGGTGCAGAATATCATGCAAGTATTGGTGCATTTCTCTGCTCTACAGGGGTTGTCAATGGGTCAGTTGAATAAAAATCAGTAAACTCTTGTAAGTAATTACTTGGTAAGGAAAGTTAAGACTGATCAGTAAAAGTAATAACTGATTTTTAATTGAATAACAGTTCACTTTTGCTAAGTAATACTTTGGTGTGGAATGGTGAATATCAAAATCTCCTGCAAATGAGTCAACTAAATAGCATAAAAAAGGCTCATTTTCTGATGTGAACTTAATGCTTCACCCCTTACCATCTAGAAAATAGTTTGTTAAAAAGTTTACATTTTCACTTTCAAACCTAAGAAACCTTTCTAAATCACTGGGACTAATTACCTACTCTTGTTGTACCTCTTTACCTGATGAATGGGTAAAAATGCGTCATAGTTATTTGCAACTACTTTTGGAAGTCAACTCTACGGCAAACTTAAAAATACTTCAGCAAATACTTACTTAACAAGTAATTCTGAATGTTATTCAAACAAGGTTTATGTATTTGCTGGAAAAACTAGTAATTACTGAACAAGTAAGAGTAATAACTTATTAGTAATCAGTAAAGCCTGAACTGTGAGTAATTAGTTATGGTTTATTCAATTTGTTATCAATGTTGATTTCAAATAATGTAGGTAAAAGAGTTGACTGTATTTTATTCAACTGACCCATTGTCTGTTACAATGCAATTATAACAACGGTTTAATAACTCCACCATTCCTCTTTATATATATATATGACTTTATTATTCATTAAACATAAAGAATACAGTTTAAATCATAATCATAATACAAGACAAAATAAATCTAGATGCACCCTATGTAAGATTATCTAAGACACATCATTGCTAAAAACACAGGTTTAACACTATATAATAAATGTCCAAATACGATTAGGCAACTTCAGCAAAAATATGTTGTAACTTTTGCTATATATATAACACAGTATTGATGAATTTGAGGAAAATGTAAATATCACTTTAATATATGCCATCTAAGCTATATAGAAGCTACGTAATTTTGAATTGACGAAATCTATTGTAATATTTGCAATTACCTAATAATTGAAATAAAATGTAATTATGTATGTTTGTATTATACAATATATGTCAAAATGTAAATGGCGTGTTATTTATGAACGTTCTTTAAAACTGTGGTTCTCAGCGTCCCATTCTAAATTGGGCGTGAAAGACCGCTTAATTTTGCTCAGAGGCCTCTCTATCAGATTTGAGGTTCTTTTACGTGCCGTAAATCTACGACACGGGACCAACGGATTTACTTCCCTTCCGAAGGAAGCCATGCTAAGGATTTTTACACCCCGAAAAAATCCATCGTCCTCCGCCGGGTTTGAACCCAAGACCTTGGGTATATGAAGTTAGCATGGTAACCATTACACCACGGAGGGCGACTGCATTGTATGTATGTGTGAATTGTATGTTGGAAGAATAAACAAACAACTGAATGTATACTTTGGTGTTTAGTAGGGTTTCGTAAGTTAGATCAAGCCCTTAATGTTAGCTTATCACTGTGTAACATAAATATTATATTGAGAACGACACTGTTAAAGCATGTACTTCCCACCCTACGTACGCTTCCTCCGAATGTATGAAAGGTTGCGGATTCAAACCGGCGGAGGGCGATGGATTTTTTTTTTCTGGTGTAAAAAATGTTACTATGGCTTCCTTTGGAATTGAAGTACACGTTTTTCCCGTGTCTAAGATTTACGGCAGTACAAATTCTCAAGATTGATAAGGGGACCTCTGAGAAAATTAAGCGGTCTTTCGTGCCCAATGGGACGCTGAAAACCACAGGAGGTAAAGAGAGTCCATAAATGAAACTCAAGTCCTCCTTCCGATAGCGTAGTCCAGGCAGATGGCTTTGTCCTTGGGAATTGTCTAATCCACGCTGAAAATGGGGTGTTTTGATGATGTACCTTTATCAGCATTGAAAACTATATTTTCGTATCACATAGGGGCTGACCGACAATGTTCACATCTTGATTCAGGTCGCTTGTATGCTTAGGTAGTACAGGAAGTAAACATTCCTTTAAACGTCTCAAAGCTGAAGTGTTATACTATGTATCTTGATGTTAAATGGGGATATTATGTGTGTATTTTATTTTAAGATTAGTTTCTGTTCCTATTTCCAGACTGTCACAAAACTTACACGTTAAAATCTCGGGCTCAGTGTAGCAAGTACAGGGAATTGTTTCTAACTAGAGGTATTTAAAAAACATTCTATATTTTGTTTCTTTTATTCATTCCATTACAGGCAATAATTATTTAAACACTGTCCTTATCATTATGATAACTGTAGTGATTGCTTAAAACTGCTACCAAAGTAAACAAGTATACGAATATTCTGCTAAATGAGTTTGAAGAAATATAGGGCAAACATTACAATCAATGTTTCCTAAGGTACTAGATTCTCTGGTAATCTTAAGAACCTTCTTATGAGGTACGTGATTCAGGAAAACTTGACTAGTAGCTCAAAGGATGCATATGGGTTCCTTTAACCTACCAGCGTTATACACTTGAATGATAAACATGAATGTAAAGAGAGCAGCTGTTCAATCTGGATGGGCTGTGGTCTTCAACGGAAGAATACTTGCCGAGTGAGCATCGATGTGAATACAGGTACTTGCTTCCTATGGGCCAGATCAAAATCTGTAGCAACACGGCGACACACCGAAGTAAGTACATCAAGCAGGTCATGTGTACGTCCATTTTTATCCAATTCTTTGCAGAGCATCTGGATAAACCACGAACCATCACCTGGGTGTATATAGGCAACGTGCTCTGTTAACAGAATAATAATGTGTCAAGGAACTTACTCTCTCCTGCCCCTCCTGCTTCTGTCACGGAATTGAAATTGCTTCAGGGTGCATATGTTAAAATGGGTGTGACCAGAAATAACAGGTATCTTCGATTTAACCAAATTATATGTAGTCAGGCGTGGTAGAATTTTCATTAACTCTCACTACTATTGTTATTGTTTTGCTGAAATCATACGTTTGTCAGAGATGACAGGTTCAGTGCAGTCTCATTAGAAACATACCCCTGTTGATTATTGATACATATGTCAGAAATCAGGTTCAGTTTAGTTTTATTAGAAGTGTACACCTGTTGATGAAATGATGCATACGCCAGAGATGACAGGTTCGGTTCAGTATAATTAGGAGAATATCGCTGTTGGTGAAATAAATACACTTGCGAGAGATAAAATGATAAGTTAAGTCTCAATAGGAGTAATCCCTGTAGATGAAATGATTAATTGTCACATGTAATGTTCGTTGATGAAATGATTCATTTGCCAGAGGTGAAACGTTTAGTTGAGTCTCGGGTTATTGCCAGCTTCTGAAAGGATAGGAAACATTTGTCAGAGATGAAACGTTCAGTTGCGTCTCGGAATATTTGAGGTCGATGATAACAAACGTCAGTTGAGTTTGGATTATTACCAGGTGATGGAATGATCATTTGTCAGAGATGAAATGTTATGTTGAGTTTCGAAGGGTTACCAGTTGATGAAATAACACATTTGTCAGAGATGAGGGCTCAAGTGAGTGTCATTCGAATATTGCGCTGTTGATGAAATGATTGGTTTGTATAACTTGACCTTTTATACACATACAGTATTACATTGTACATTTATTGTATTCAATTCTTTTAATTTAGCAGATAACAGTTGAGAGTAAACTATTTTTAGTTAATTTTAAATTTTATAAAAATAATATTAGTAAAATATGAACTGTTGCTTAGGATTATGATCAGCACTTCACTAATTTATGCTACGAACAGAGTAATGTTTTCCGATCTAATACCATATTTATGCATCGCATACACAGGAGTGCATCTTTACAATATGGCAGGAACGTTTGAAGCTAACGTAATTAATACGGCAAGATCATAGTACCTTATTATTGATTACTCTACCTAAAAGGTTGTGCTTTCTGAACTATTCGTTATTAATATCCTTTAGATTAAACATAAAATACTATGTCCTACCCTCAATGAAAGAAAACTAATTAACTATAAATCACGAGTCGTGTTTTCTGTTATATATTTAGTTTGATATTTAGAACTGGTATAAATAAATTCTGTTATGTTACACTTGCATAAATTTCGCTACTCAGTCCGCTAGAAATCAATTTTTTGTTTAATCGGTATTATGTAACTTACTATCACATTTATAGATTTCGTTGTACATATATAAAGGAAACGATAAGTTAAACCGATACTCGAGACATTTAAAATCCCATTTCTATGTCATTGCTTTGAAATTTTCCCATACCAAGTAAAACGCAAACAGCGACCATAACATGAAAAATAATAAGTAAATGAAATTTATTTAATATCAAAGAGTATCTTGTAAATGGTTAAGACCACAAAAAAACTATTTGACATAAACGGTGCCCTTCAAACACACTATTTTTGTTTAGTGGGATTTTGTCTATCTCTTGGGATTTACCAGTTACACCAAACATTCACAATGAAGAGGTCCTCACAGCCTTTCACAGAAAGCTGAGGTTACACAGTTTATTTTACATGTGATTATACAACGGCCACACTAAAGTCATAAGCAACATTTTTAAAAAAGCTTAATCTATATTTTAATCTACAGACTTTTTGGCACTTTTAACATAGTCTCAATTTCTTTGCACGCGTTCTTCTTATGCTTGTACAAGTTTGAAAATACATTACCACAGAATTCCGTTCCAGCTGCCCGAAGACACTTCCGAACATGCCCCAGGTGATGCGGTTCCATAGTCTGGCGATTTGGCTCAGGCTTGTAATGATGGAGTCTGCTTTCATCACCTGTCACAGTGCTCAACAAAATCATTACCCACATTTTGAAACCTCTGAGGAGGGTTTTTTGTAATTGTTCTTCTTGTTTATTGCTTAATAAACCTGGGAACCGAAGGACATAAACGCTTCAATAGCTTAAGCTTTCAGCCATTTGTTGCACTATGTCCTACTGCAAGATTTGCAGCGATTTCATCCACAGTCTTCTCTAAAAAGCTCATTTAACTGTGTCCTTGTTGCGTTCCGTAGAGACAGAGGGCGGTCGCTAGGAGGCTCGTATTGGATACTCGCGTTCCCGTCTCTGAAACGTTTCAACCATCTCTTATCACTGCAATCTCTAAGGTCACGTTGAAATCTGAGGTGAATTTCAGCAGCAGATTTTTCCTCGTTGACACGGAAATGAATGGCAGCATGCTGTAGAACGAAACATTTATGTCCGCCATTTTGGAAATGCTGCCTGTGGTCACGTGATAGAAGCTAATGATGTCACAATATGGTTGCATGTGGTGTAAGACCTGCAGATTGTGACCCTGCAATCATTTCTCTGTAAGGATAGCTTGGGGAAGAACGATTTTCTTGGAAGCCTCCAGATTGCAATCTTGGAAGATATTGAACCTAAGTTTGATTAGAATAATATTGGTAATGTTCCTCAATGTATACGTTATCATGGTTTGCATAGCCATTACCAATATAATCATAACATTTCCCAATAGTTGGTAGTAACTATGTTAATATTACCCTATTCTAAGTACTTACGTATGTAGGGGGGAGGGACATACCAGTTGGTAAACAACATGAATCATTCGGAGGACTGAATGTCATACCGGTAAGTTGTCACAGTAGCTGAATGGTTAGAGCAGCCCCAAGGAGAGCGGGAGAACCGTATTCAAATCATGGCTGTGACATTAAATGTTTATTTTTCTCTAGCCCGTATGTACAATGTATATAGTGGATAGACTCTGTATTCCACGCAAAAATTCGATCCAGATTTCACCCGAAAGGTTCCCTGAGTCAGAAAAAAGAATTTTTAGAAAAAGGTCCGTGTATGTCTGTGTCTGTGGACAGCATAGCTCAAAAATGATAAGTCTGTTAAATACCAAACTTGGTATTTATCTTTAATATCTTCCAAGGATGCGACACGAAGATTTAAAAAAAAAAAAATCCGCCACCACAAACTACCTTTTACACGAAAAATGTTTTGAAAATTTTGATTTTCTCAAAAATGGCTCTAACGATTTTGATTAAAATACCGTATATTAAAGATATTTAGATTACAAATAAAATGTATATTTCGAATTTTCTGGAAATAGTCTCCGAAGACCTCTTTATACTGGATGAGTTTTGTAAAATTTTATATGACAGTTAAACCGTAAGAGATAGACAAAAAAGTAGATCTTGTTAAAACACATAATCTATGTCATACACTTTTTATGTAGAGTCTTCTGAGATATTCCTGTTATTAGTTTCAATTTTAAACTAAATAACATTTTCTCAAACATAAAGTGGCGTTTCTTTTCATTTTTTTTTTTTTTTTTTGTAGGCCGTGCAAAACGAAGCAAACTTCAATTGTTTCACATAGGACCAGTTTTTAAAATATTTGACTATCGTTTTAGCCTACTGTATTCACTTCTACTTACAAGAAATTAAGTAGTGATACAATTTCTACTAGTATTTATCTCGATCACGATGTCGTATATAAAAGAATAATCTGTTGTAAGGAAAGTTGTTTCTAGAGAAAGTCATGTGACTGGAACACATCATATTTTTCACCTAGTTTGACAGTAAAAACCAAGTTTGGTGTTTAACCGACTTTTCATTATTAAGTTATGCTATTCACAGACACACATATATGTACTATGCTCGCTTGGTTCCCTGGCGTTTCGTGCAATTTCGGAAGCAGAGAATGCGAGACATGAAGTACGCTTTACACGCGAACATGGTCCTTTGAGATCCTCAAAGAAAGAACCTTTGAATTCTTTCAGTGTAGTTGCAAGAGCGGCGAACGGGATTTCCCCTCTTCCCGTAAAACCCGCATAGTACACGGACCGCTGTTCAAAAATGCTTTTTACTTTCTCTAAACGTACTATGTACCTAGTGTATAGAGAAGATGCTGTATTGCACCCAAAAATGCATTACCGAGATTTCACCGGAAATACTTGTTTTGGGTCCTCCTGAATCCAAAAAAAAAATAATCTTTAGAAAAAAGTCCGTGCATGTATGTATTTAAGCTTGGAATTAAAGTTTCGTATCTTCCAAGGATGCGATACGAAGATTTTAAAGAAAATTTCCCCAACCCAGCTACCCTTAACATGGAACATTTTTCGAACATTTTTATTTTTTCAAAAATGACTGTATCGATTTTCTCTAAAATGCCTTATGTTTAAGATATTCTTATAAACAAACGAAATGTATATCATAAATTTTCTGAGAATAGCCTATGAAGACCTCTTCATTCTGGATGATTTTTGTATAACTGGCAAACCACAAAAGATATAGAAAAACTTACTACATAAAAATGTAGATCTCATTAAAACACACAATTTACGTCATATACATTTTTGTAGAGTTAGCCGTTTTCGAGATACTCCTGATTATAAGTTTCAATTTTAACCGCTTAAATTTTTCTGAAACGGGAAGACATCTTTCTTCTCGTTTCTCGTTTGTTTACTCCGGCAAGCAAAGAGATTGGAATTTCAATTGTTTCACATAGCGACCGACTATTAAAGGACGAGACTATCGCTTTAGGCTGTGCATATTCTTATTTCCCTTCTACTTACAAGAAAGTTAGTAATAAGACTAATTCTATTTATGTTTATCCTGATTAGCATGAAGTAGATAACAGATTAATGTTTTGAATGAAAGGTTTGTTCCCGAACAGCTAGGGGACACCATGTGAATGGAACACATTAGATTTTGTCGCTTCTCCTTACAAGGAACCAAGTAGTAAGGACAGTTTCGGATCATGTTTATCTCGATTATCCTCAAGTAGATAGAACAATCTTTTTAACAATAATTTGTTACAGAGATGTAGAGAAAGTCATGTGAATGGGACACATCAAGTTTTTTATATTCATGATACCTCAAAATACGTCTTTTAGGTGAAATCTGGGTATAAACGTCTTGGGTGGGATGCAACATTACTCCTACCAGGTAAGTAACCGAGAAAGTAAAAACTACAATATGCAGAATGTACTGGTTCAATAACTGACCCCTGTGGGACTCCACATTTTAAATCCGCTATCATCTCATTTGCAGTTGTATTATATGTGCAAATACCTGGGACCGTTGATTGCGCTATGAGGATGTCAGCACAGACTGGAAGGGTATAGCTGGCGATGGTGTCCACTTGAGTGCCTGTTAGGGTCTCCGGCATCCTGATCATCACTCCTGCATCAGACTTTTTACCCCTGCAGGCCTGAGCAAAAAAGATACAAGCCAGTCATAACATAAACACTCAAGGGAAATGTAAGGGTCTATGAAATTTTATTGTAATGGAACCAAAATCTAACAATTCTGAGTTAAGCCCTGAGGGAACTAGGGAGTGCAAAATGACCATATTAGACATTTAGAAAAATATGCCTTGGCGTGGTAAAATTCTTTTAAAATAATTTAAATAGAATGCATGCGGTTTAAAATGTTGTTTCTAAGCTCCATTTATTACAATTCCCATTTAATATTAATTTTAATATTTTATCTGGTCAAACATTTATAAGTCCTCCTTAAGGGTATACATAGGTAACATTTGTAATTTGTACATATTTTAAATGTTTACAGTAAATAACACACCCAATCACAGCATGTATAGACAATTTAACTGCAATTATCTGTAGTGCTTTTCGAGTTATTAATGCTATTTAATTATTGTATAGTCAACAAATATGATCCACATGGCAAAATTAAAGTATTACTGACCTTAGTTTCTGTTTAGACTTAAGAAATATTTGAGAAAATAGGTTGGAAATAGATGGTGGTTTAGTTTTTTGGAAAAAAAAATTATATACTTATGAGAACTATATATTTCACTAATTTTAGTGCACTAATTACATATTTCAATTAGTATTCCGAAAATCAATAAAAATCACTATCAACACTTTAATACTTATAGTTCGTATTATCTCTCTACAAAAATGGAAGAAAATCGAACAAAAACTGCATAATATGGAACATTTTGAACGTGTTTAAATTGGAAGAAACAGAATGTGAAAAAAGAAAAACAGTTTTGGAATTCCAAACGGCTATCTTACCTTGTGCATATGCGCATTTTAAAACTCGTATAAATTATTTCCAATAATCAGTAATACACACATAGTACAAACAATACAACCATTTTGTTTATTCTTAATAAAGGACCTATAAACAAAATATTACATTTTTCAAGCATTTCTCTCCATTTTCACTTATGTATACCCTTAATCAGTCAGGGTACGAGTACACTTTACAATGGTAATAGTGGTACTGCAACTATGTTTTAAATAAGATTTTATTGAAATTGTACTTTACTAAATGTAAGGATGCTATTCTCAGAAATATAAAGGCTGCAACGCTGAAAATTTGCAAACCCGTGTAAGATATGTTAAAAGCACCCAAGTTTACGAGGGCGGTTCAATAAGTACCCGTAATTTAAAATATACGGTAGTGATAAGACAAGTTGATGTTACGATCGTATATTACCATTTGTTGCACTCGCCAAACAAATTGTAGCCTATTTTGGATTTTGCAGCCATTTCAGTTAGTTGAGCAGTCGGTTGTGAAAAAGTGCAGTGGTCCGCTTTTTATTTTTGGATGGGAAAACTTAAGAAGAGATAAAAGCGAAATTGAATGCTGTTTATGTGGCCCTTCGCCACTTATGACAATACTTAATATTGGTCCAACAATTTCAAACATGGTCGAACATTCGTTTTGATGAGGGGCGCCCAGGACGCCCGGCAGATGTGATTACCGAGGAAAACATTGGAAAAGTCCAAAATGTGGCTCTGACTGACTGTGGAAATAAAATTCGCAAAGTGGCAGAAACCACAGATTTGTCGTTGGGAACGGCAATTATAATAAGTGGAGAATGGAAAGGTTTAAGTTCGATGACTGCCGCGTTTATTCATAGCTGACAACAATAGGGCGTGGGCTTCATGAAAACAAACGGCTGTTCTCCATTTCTACAAACGGTGCTTGTCAAATACACCCTTCGAGGTTGAGTATGTAGGCATCACACAAAAGTGCTTCGTGCGCTGCCTAATATCAGGATGATCTAATTTTCAATGTTACTTAAAATATACCCAAAAGTAATTCGAATCTGCGACATAAAACTTCGGGCTGGTTCAAGTTTAAGCTCTAAGACGGTTACATTTGTTCGGTATTGTTTCCAAACAGCATGTATCTCCTCTCAGAATAACACAAAAGCAAATAATTCTTACTTGAACCAGATTCGAATTCAGGATATTCGCAATAGGCATCACATTATCATTATATCATTTCACATACTCATTAATACCATTACGGAGAATGGGCTAATAAACTTAATAAATATATTGAATTTCCTTGAGGAGAAACAAAGAAGATTTCTAACAACATAATTGACAATGCCATTAATCCACGAATAAACATTTTGTATGAATAGTACGAAGGTGAATCAGGAAGTAACGACCGTTTGCAAATTAAAATCGCTCTCTGGCTTCTACCAAAAGAGAGTGGTTTCCTTTACATATTTTCTCAGTTGTGGGAGTGCCAGTCAAAACAAGCTGCATTGTACATTCTGTGATTGTTCCAAACTAACTGTGTGATACAAAAAGTGTGATTGTGAGGTAAGAAGTATTGTTTTGTTTTTTTTTATTGCTCAGAAGTTGCATAAATTTACTATAAACTAAACTAAATGTTTGGTGGCACAGTAATGAATAAAAGGATATGAGAAATTGTGTGAAATGTTCAACAATGGACAAACAAAGTGCATGACGAAATCGACCCGTACGTCCATCACTCATTACAGACGATTTGAAGAATGAAGTGAAGAACAAAATTGTGCAAAATAGATGTTTAACTTTTGACGAGTTAAAGATTTCTTTCACTCATATTGTTCTTTTTTTTTTTACTGAGTAGTATAACGACCGAATATTTTCTGTTAATAGATGACAGCATCTAAGTAAAACATGGGAAATTCTAGTGTTCATGGACAGGTATCACAGATGCTTAAATAACGGAGGCGAATATATGGAGAAGTAAAGTAAACTTCAATGTTGTAAGTAAATTTTTAAAATGCAATATTTATTCTAAATATACTAAATCAAAACGGACATTACTTCCTAGATTGCGCTCAAATACAGCTTATATGTGATGAACAATTCTCAGAGTTTTACATTTTATTTATTTTAAACCGGGTTTATGTTATATGGACAACAAACCTGTATGAAGAACAGTTTGGGTTTGCCGGCCAGAGAAGGGCATTTATCGGCGGTGAAAGTTTTCCATAGTTTTTCTTGACGATAAGAGGCATCGTAGCAGTGAATATATCCTTCAGAAGATCCATGAGACATAACCGTCACAACCAAAGCGTCACATTGTCCATGGTCTAGTTCGGCAGCTGCAAAATAGGCAACATAATGTAAAGCTGAACTAAATCTAGTGTACTTGGTGCTCAGACATTTTAAATTAAATGTTGTATAAATTACCAATAATAAAATATACAGATGTGAAGGTATGTGGCATGGTAAGATCTACTAACTAGCATTTGACAAGGCAGAGTCGAATAAACTGAAGAAACTAGTTTGTGTGAGTTGGAAAGATAGAAGCTCTCATTTTAATCAGAAAACCAGTTAAAGTCAGGATGGATAGGTGGTAAATCAGAGGAAAATAGAAAAGGAATAGGTGTGCCACAGGGTAGCCTTTTATCACCCACCCTATTCTACTGCGTAAATTTGGTGAAGAATTGTTTTAGAGGTAAGATATTAGGAGGGAAAATAATACCATGCATTAGGTTTACACCAATACTAGATATTTATAACAGAGGAGTAATGAATCTTAAACAGAAGGCTTATGAAAAGAGTGGCGAAAAATACGAATTGTAATTAAATTCGGAGTATGGCTGTTAAAAGAAAAGTAAGGAAGATACACCTGCGCATCTGAAATGCGGTAATGGAACAAAGGGACATGCCTGAGGTCATAAAAACGATCATAATGACTGTTACCTCCGTGGTCAGCGAGCTGACTTCTCACCCGACTTCTCACTTCTCGGAGATCCCGAGTTCGACTCCCGCCTAGGGCAGAGAAGTTTTCTTTAATGAAAAACACTCCCAATTCCCTAGAGAGTCTACAAGTGTGCACGTGAGAGTGAATATGTGAGGTGGGGAGGGGGGTGTTTCAATAAATAAATAAATAAATAAAGTCCAGGAATTGCGAAGTTCAAATCAGGTCCCCTAGCCACTCCCAGTGTTGAGATGAACTGCTTGGACTATGTGGCCGTGGCCCTTCCCCTTCGGTCGTTTTGGCCACCCATCGGCTACTTTCCATTAATCGTATTCTCCTGGAATCTAACGCACAAGAAGCCTATGATGACTGCAGTGTAGAACCCCGTCCGGAATATACCAATGCATTGGTACGTAGAGATGGAGGTGTGTAAACCTGAAACTTAATATTGCGATTTTACCAAAGGAATACACTATGAGGTGTCTCCCAAAGTCTCTCTCTCATCAAAAAGAAGAAAAAAGTAGAAAGATTAACTGCTCGAATGTTTTTTCAATACTAAAATTCAAATTTACTGAAGTAGCAGAGTTCACGGCTACGTCAAGGTTTACGTCAAGGTTGCAAGGCAAATTTTCCTTTATGTCTTCTATCGACTGAAAACGGGTGCCTCGAAGTGGTAACTTGAGTTTTGGAAAGAGAAGGAAATCAGCAGGAGCCAGATCAGGTGAATAAGGTGGTTGTTCGGTGACATTTGTTGAGTTTTTGGCCTGGTGCGTTATCGTGGTGCAGAATATATGAGTTGTCGTTCCACAAATCTGGCCTTTTGCGCAGTATTTGTTCTCTCAAACGCCGCATAACGCTCAGATAATTGTCTTTATTTACCATCTGACCTTCTGGCAAGAACTCTGAGTACACGACACCGCGATAATCGAAAAAAAAATTGTCAAGATGACCTTCAGTTGTGATCGAGCTTGACGTGCCCTTCTAGGTTTCGATTCAGTTGGAAGGTGCCATTCGGAAGCTTTTGACTGGTTTAAGTGTCAAACTCGTAAACCACGTCTCATCACCAGTTACAATGGATTTCATGAATGTGGGGTCGGAACTGGCTCGTTCCAGCATGTCTTCAGCAATCCTTACGCGATTGAGTTTTTGTAGAAAATTCAAGACTTTCAAGTTTAAAATTGTACGAATCGATTCGTGAGACAGAAAGTTCAGCGGCAATCTCTCTGAGACCTAAATAACGATTTTCAGACACCATTTTCTTCACTTTAGCGATGTTCAGTTCAGTTGAAACCGTTGATGGTCGACCGGAGCAAGGCACAGCTCGACCACTTTTGAATGCAATGCACCACTCATATGCACGTGTTTTTGATAAAGTAGATTCACCGTAAGCCCTCTGTAACATTTTCAGGGATTCGGCACATGAAATACCATTTGCAATGCAAAATTTGAGACAGATTATTTGCTCAATATCTGTATCCATCGTAAAATCGCAAATCACCTATGAGATGAACTAACAAAATGGCGTACTGTAAACAAACTAGATGACAGATGACGATCAAACTCCGCGTGGGTATAGAAGAAAGTTGTACTAACTTAGCGACGACAATAATTTCGAATCCCCTTTTAAACAGGATATTTAAATGATAAATTCCCGGTACTTTCTTGACAGAATGTACACATGCAACTTGTAAAAATTATTCTCATTATTTTCATTCTCTATGAGACAGTACATGTCTTGTCCCAGGGAAAAGAATTATTCAGAAGGGAAGTATAAATCATAGCTAAGTATATAAAGTATAGTGAAAATAGGAAGGATAGAAAGACTTTTAACACGTACAAGACACGAGCTCGGGGTGCAAGATCCCGCTACGGGGTCGTGCATTCTACCGATGGAAAGGGGTGAGAATGCCCTGCCCGAGGGAACTAACGGGACAGCAAACAATGCTCGCTGTTCAGGCGGCATTGTAAGGCACTTGGTGTAGGAGCCCCGCACAACCAAGATGTGTTATTTAGAATTCGTGGTGGAGTCGCACAGGCTACCTTTTAATTGTGAGGCACTTTACAATGAACCTCCGCACCACTAAGATGTGATTTTTAGATTCCGTGGTGGAGCTGAGCAGGCTACCAGTGAAAGAGGGAAATAGTTGTTTTAATACTGATCCGAATACAAAAACATATCATTACATCATAATAAATAAAATAGTCGCGGGCACGTAAACTATTACTTCATAGGGGAAAATTAAGAGAAATACAAGTGTGTTCGACGGCGGATAGATCCCGAACTAAATTTATAAAGCACTTGTGTCTCACCACAACCTGAAAGAGTTTCCATTCCCAATACCAATAACCCTGAGCTAAACCACCCACAAACTCATACCATTTCAAAAACAATAACACGCGCTCGAGATCCGAACCCCTATACCATCCCATCTACCACTTACAGTGTACAGAGTGTATTGCATTTCACCCAAAATTCGATACCGAAATTTCACCGGAAATACACGTTTTTGGGGACATATGAATGCAAAAAGAATATGTTTTTAGTAAGATCTGCGTGAATATGTGTTCGTACGCGCGCGCGTGGGTCTGTGTCCGTCTGTGCACATTATGATCAAAACAAAGAGTAGGAGTAATTTCAAACTTAGTATTTAATATGAGTATCTTTCAAGGATGCAACAAAAAATGTTAAAAAAAAATCCTTCCATCTGAAGGTAATTTTTACATGCAGCATTTTTTGCTAAAATTTTGTCTAGAATACCTTTAAAGTTTCAACTAAAATACTATACATTAAATATATTTACATCACAAATAGAATGCATATTTCTGACGTTCTCTTATTTTGCACGAATAGTAAATAAACCTAAGAGAATTGCAAAAGGCTACAACACAATAAAATGTTGATCTTATTAAAGCTTACAATGTATGTGATACTTTTTTGTGAAGTTTAAATTTCCAATATATTCCTTATTATTGTTTACATTAATAAGTTTCTCAAATTGGAAAGACGTCATTTTTTCATTTCTGGCAAAAGGGACCGAATTTCAGTATTAGCACATAGCGAGCACCTTCGGCTTAAGTATGTCCTTATTTCTGTTGTATCTACAATGGAATAGTATAATTCTTATGCATTACACTCACATACATTTCTCTAATTATTATGTAATTGTAGTCTTACAAAAGTTTATCATTTTAGCTCACGTTAACCGAGATAACCATGAACAGAAATGAGATACATCTACAGACTTCCACGGCCTAGTCCATTACCCCAACTTTGGTTTCCGGTGTAAGCCGCGTCATTTCTTTCACTACTCTCTGACGAAGTTTCGCTGCAACCTCTGTTGAGCCAGTGGCCCGAGGAAGAAGCTCAACACAGATTGCAGCGAAACGTCGGCAGAGAGCGCTGTAAGAAATGACGCGGCCTACACCAGAAACCAAAGTAACTCCAGTTATCAGAAATTATTTTATTACCCCCTTGTAGGTAGAAAGAAAATTTGGAAATGCACTAGGCTAAAGCATTAGTCATATTTTAGAGCAAGGGAGAAACATTGTTATTATATGTAATAACTGGTGCAAATTTCAAAAAGAAGTCTTACATAGTGTGGATTTTCGAAATTTCACAGATTCATCATTTTAACCTTTTTCTTTTTGAGTTATGCTGTTCACAGACAGACAGACAGAGAGAGAGAGAGAGAGAGAGAGAGAGAGAGAGAGAGAGAGAAACCCTTCTCTATAAAAAAAGAAAAGAAAAAATCTTTTGATTTAGGAACCTCAAAATAAGTATTTTCGGTGAAATCTCGGTATCAAGTTCTAGGGTGGAATGAAACACCGTCTCTGCTTACTATGTACGTGGTAGAGAAAATAATACAACAAAGCTTAAAACAGTGATATTCTAATGTTTCAAGTTTTGAATAACGTGCTGCAATTGAGTTCTCCATGCGCACGAACACACGCACGCACATATACAGAAACGCTGTTGTTATTCGAGGGCGGTTCAGTGAGTACCGCGTAGTAACGAAAGCGACATCTTTTTTCAAACATAAATAATTTATTTTAATACAGCCCCCTTTTATGTTTATACTTGTCTTCCAAATTACCTGTATTTTTTAAACCCACCAAAAATAAGGAATATAAGGTGGCAATACGGCACGATTATCTTTTCATTGGATATCATTTTAATCCCGCGAACCTTTTCATCAGACTTAGTGACAAAAACAAATTGTATGGAGCTAGGGGGTGCTGCAGCCGTTCATCGCGTAATTCATGCAGTTTGGTGGCGATAACTCTGGAAAAATATGCGGTGTGTTTTGGTGAAACAGCAATTTCTTCTTCGCCCAATGAGATCGTGTCGAAATCCTTTTCCAATCGGGTCGATAACTGTAAACACTGTAGCGTTTCCCAGTAACCGTTTTTTCTTTTTCTAAGAAGTCAATGAGTATAGCACCCTTCGCATCCTCTCCCCCCCAAAAAACGTCATCACCACCCTTCCGCAAATGGGTCCATAATAGGAGCTGACTCACTGGAAGCAACCCGTTGGTTTGGTGCTTTGTTTCCGAAGTATAATCATGAATACAATATTCATCGACTGTGAAAACTCGACACAAAAAGCACCTACTTCCGATTTCGCTTAAATAGCTCTAAACACAGCTTAGAAGCTGAAAGCTCCTATCTCCCGCTTGATGCTCACAGTGAATGACTGCGGCACCCATCGGGCCGACAGTGTTTTCATCTCCAAATTTGCATGCAAAATATGACTTGTCTATCCCTTTGAAAGATCTATGGCCTCTGCCCTTTGCGAACTTTGGTTCGACGTTCAGCAAGAGATTTTTTTTCAATATTTTCTGGACAATCACATTTCCGAGCGTCCTGGTCACACCTCATCAAAAACGTAAGTTCGATCACTGTTATCATAGATGAAAAACCTTCACCGGTAACAGCATCCAATTTCATGTTATCTCCTCGCAAGTTTTCCTATCCAAAAGTAAAACAGCGAGTCACTGAACGATACTGCACTTTTCTCATGTCAGCAAAAACTCATTGAACCACCAACCGAAATTGTCCAATCCAAACTAAGCTATGAAACAGTAATAACTTTGTTTGATGATGTGCAACAAATGACAGTTCCCAATGATAACACCAACTTGCATTGGCAATACAACTATTTTGAAACACGGATACTTATTTAACCGCCTTCGTAAGTAATATAATAAATTTGAGATAATTTTAACTTGAAGAATTCATTTCACTGTTTTTTTTAAAGAAAAACTAGCAACACTTAATACTTACTGCTCTCCAGGGTGTCAAACAATTTCCGAAAGTTGAGATCTTCATAAATTTTAACATCGAAACCCAGATTTTTGAATGTCTGTGTAAGAGCTTCGACGTCTTTTTCAGTGCCCTTTCTTGAACGCTCACACTCGAACGTTTTGTGGTTGAAGATAAGAGCATAACCACGTCGCGGATGTTTCATGAAGTATTCTTCATCCGTCTGTCCAACCATGGCAGAGACCTCGATCTGTTCCTGTGAGCTGGGTCCTTCATCTTTCTTCTTCCTTGAACAAGGAATTCATTTCACATATACTTTATGATCACTGTAAATAACCATTCTACATGAAATCAGAACATATCATTATTTCACTCTTTAGAATATTGCAGCTTACCTTAAATATAACAACTTTACTTATTTGCATATATCTTATTCTAAAAACATTTTCAGGTAATACTGAATTGATGACTGTGTTCTTAGCTAGGAATTGAAATACATTGAATCTATTGGACTTCAGGAAGGGAACAGCAATGAGATTCAGTTGTATTGCTGCGGACAATGATATGAACATTACTTACAGAAAGACATAAAAAGAAACTGTATGTGCATCTTATGTATCTGGAAAAATCGTTTAATAGGGTAGTTGCAAGGAAAAAGACAAAAGTGGGGAAAGTTGATTTGAAATGGAAAGAAACAGGTCAGTTAAGTAATCTCCACATGAGCCTCAAAGCATATTCAGAAGGCAGTATTACGGGGAGAGACATATGACAAGTATAGTTCTTAACAACCTCAATGTTCAGATTCTATTCGGAGAATTTGGTAAGCAATTCTTTCAATGAAAACGGAGAAGGTTACTTAGAGGAACAAGAAAACTCTATCGGAGCTCCATGGATCTCAGTAGATTCCTTCATAGCCCTTATACTGAAGATCCATGGTTTGATTCGCGGCTGGAGATTTCTTTGGCGTATCATAGACAATGAACCCTGGTACTTCTAGCCAATAAATAGGTCCAATCATTGCTTAGTGAGCGTTGTAAACCATATAGGAAAACGCTGATACCAACATTATGCATTTTGTGATACTTCATAACATTTAACCTACTCTTCTATCGGATACTATACGCACAAAATTCAGAGCTCACTTTAGGATATCGAAACAAAACAGAAGTCCAATAAATCTTGTCTGGAAACCGGCTGTTTCCAAAATGTACTACTGCACTCAGTGCTTTGAAATCGTTTTCAAAAGTAGTTTATATTGTAAACATAATATTGAAACTGTTTATTACCTCAAATAGGTATGGGCATTTGGAGCGCAATCGCAATATTGTGTCTTTTATATACCACATTTCGTACTGTTGCAATTAGTCATATGTAGGAGATAATGACAATTGAAACGCAAATTGCATAACATCGCTTGAGAAACTAATGACCCATCAAACCCGTTTAATATAACCACCGACAAGTGAGTAGTTTTTATTATTATTTTAGTGTAGACAGCTGGCATGACAGTGTAGCTAGGACTACTGTAGCTTATGAGCAAAACTTTTGCTATACTTTGAGCGGTCATTTGACCAGTTGTGAGGTTTATGTGTAAAGGGGTGAGAATCATCTATGCTTTCCATAACAATAAACCCTATTGCAGGTATGCCGGTCCTCTTCGTCGACAGAATAAATTATGCCAATAGCGAAAGAACAAAGCCGGTGTGTTTCGGTATTAATGGAGGTCCCTGGCTAGTCAGTAGAAAATGTTCATCGGAAATTTTAATTTAATACAATTTGAAAATAAAATTAGCTAGAATCTCCGTTGATACATCATGCGCCACATAAATCCGCATCGAGTAATTCTCGCCAACCCAATGCAAGCCTCAGAATCCGTCTAAGATTATAACGGCAGTAGCCGCACTCATCTAAACAGGGCCATGGCGTCCACAATGGAGTGCCTCCTTACTTTCAGAGTTCTTAGGTAAAGTTGTGTTCATTGAACCTCTGAACTCAGCGGTCGCTCTATCCAACAGGTTCAGAAACTGAATAGCCAGGTGACGATGGAGTGGACAGCTCTGAGGTGGAGCGACTCGCCCCAGAGATACTTGTGGAAGTGCTCCAGCGCCTTTAGTTACTCCCACACAACCCTTAACCGATAAGTGAGGAATCCAACTGTAAAACATGCGACGCGAGACTTTTAAAAGTAGATTGTGGCATTACATGCAGCAGTCTTTTCGTTGAGCTGTGAAACGAAATGTCTATTATAATATAAAAGTAGTCTAAGAAGATTTAAAGTTATTCCACTCCTCGCTGATCTCCTCTCTCACATCTATTTGCAACTTTCATATTTCTGAACCATCGCTACCGGCTTGTAGATTTCCAGGCATCTTGAAATGGTAGTCTCTAAATTAATATGTTTCTAAAACACACTTCTCATTAAAATGGCTTGCACTTCCTGGTGCCTTGAATCACGTGTGGCAATTTTTAAATATACACACTTCTGAAAAATACCTCTCATTAAAATGGCTTGCAGCTTTCCTGGTGCCTTGAATTACGTGTAGCAGTTTTTAAATACACACATTTCTGAAAAACACCTTTCATTAAAAAGGCTTGTAGCTTTCCTGACAACATGCGAGTTTCTATGAAGCATAAAGTACAACGTTGCAGAAATGAGCTCACGATGACTGGCTGCCGCACGCTGAAAACAGTTACACATCACAGACATTGGTGAAGATACTCGTGTATTATCATGCTGCTGAAAATGATAACACGCGCTTTACCTTTGTTAATAAAAACCTCTCAGATAACGCACTGATTAGTGTCAGAAGTTGCCGCCATTTTGCAATTCACCAAAAAGCGCGTCGCTTCAGCCAATGAATGCGTATGAAACACAAATGAGAGTTAGGCGTTAACTTCACGTGGAGTAAAACACAGCGTTGCAACGTCTTTGATGTTTTCTTTCTCATTCATCTCATTCGTGTAGTTTTCTGAACTTCACATATGCAAGTGGTAGTTACTGTGTATTCTTAAATATGTGGAGGCCTCGGGACGTGTCTAGTTTTGATACTAGAAATAATCCAGCTAGTTTTCTCTTAGTGGTAACACTAGTGGTGCCAGTAACAATGCTGGTTCTACTTCTAGTGTCGCTAAGAGGGCAGCAAGTGAAGGAAGAGGAAAAGGAAGCAAGCCGCCTTTAAGAGCACTAACTAAACATGTAAAAACGTAGGCTTTCACGTCCAGCGTCTATACTAATATAACTACTTTCATTATTTGGGCTTGTAGGCCGTGGTCTAGAAGGCATCGAAGATACCGACGTTTCGCCAAGTACTGCGCTTGGCAACCCCAGGGTGAAGTGGTCCGTGGTCTGATCAGATCTCAAATGTTCTGTAGTTATATTAGACTAACTAAACAGTCCCAACAGATAATAAGTAATGTGTTTCAGTACATGGAAGCCAATAAAATAGGAAAGGGACCTACCATTGAAATTGCATAAGCAGCAGGCTTAAGCACACAAACAATAAAGTTGCACGGATACTTCCCATTATGCCAAAACATAAGGACAACGGGAAACCAAAGTTTGGGAGGGTTGATGCTTCCACCTTTGACATAGTTCGTAGAGAGGTGTATAGGTTTTACAAAATATGGCAGGCACCAACGGTTTTAGAATTGTTGCAAGAACCTCAAACCTTGTGCGATTTTCCTAGTAAAAGGGATACTCTTAGACAGTTGTACGTGAAGTTAGGGCTCCACTTTCGAACGTTAAATAAGAATTGCAAGGATTGTGGCATGGAGATATTGGTACTTGAGTGCATTAAACTATTTCAGGCAGGAAGGGTATCATATAGTTTATTGAGATGAATCTTGGTACGATACTCATGACGTAAGAAAAGGTTGGGAGGACGGCAGTTGCCCTAGCTGCCTTTTAGCCTCTGTGTCACGTGGGAAAATAATCATGATTTTGCATGCAGGCGGTAGCCAGGGTTGGATTGAGGGCTGTTTATATTTGTCTTCTAAAAATATTTAGGAAGTCTTGGCTGATTCACATCACGAGAAGAATGCTGAAATATTTGAGCTTGGTTTAAAAACACATTTTTGAAAAACATTCCTCCTAAGGGTGTTATTGTGTGTGCTAGTTATCATTCCTGGCTAAAGATTAAAATTCCCACCATGTCCAACAGAAATGACGAAATGAACAGACTCATGAAGGAACATAATTTAGATCTACTCAGTCCAGCTCATATAAAAGTCGTGTTTTTGGAGACAATTCGGGAATCCAATATACATAAAGTGTATGTAATAGACGAAGTGGCAAAACATCATGGCCATGAAGTCCTCAGGTTACCACACATTGTCTCAATCCGATTGAGCTGATATGGGCACGCCTTAAACATGCCATAAGAAAGCGGCATGTGACTCCTTCTACAAGAGACAGAGTATGCAAAGTGTTGAGGGAATGTGCACACAATATAGATTCGAGTGTGTGGTAAAGATGTGTTCAGCACACCATGCAACAAGAGCGAAATTTCAACTGTGGGATGTTTCGCACGACAATGCTTCGTTTGGGATATATATGAGTGAAAATTATAGTGACAGCGAGGAAGGCGAAGACACAGCGTAATGTAAGTAAAAAATGTGGCTATATATTATTAGCACTGTGCAGTATTCTCGTTGCACTTAATAAGAACCTTGTTAATGATATTACGCACTTGGTACTATAAGAAATAAGTACGTGTATGCGTGTAAACGTGTTTACTTGCAGAAAACATGACAGCATCGCTTTATGGTCACTGAATCCTATCGCAGTCTTTGATGCCGCGCATATTAACCTTTTCAGTAGCATGATAATACATCTGCATGAACTGCTGCATAATTACCGCTTTTTGAGGGCGAATTTGATACGGTACTTGGTCCTTTTATTTGTAACACGATTGACAGCACATATATACATAACAACTTAGAGATACAGTTAAATACAAAGAAACTGAAACCAAATTTCCTTACCTCTTTTGAATGAGAGAGGCATCTGTTTGTATTCTGTTTCTGGGTTCTTTAGGAGGCCGAAGGCTGGCATTCCTGTACAATTTTCAAAACAAAAGTGTTAATGTGTCTGGTTTAAAGCGTTATACATATTTTGTGAAGTACGTTTTTGTAAATCTCTTTCTTTTTCAGTCAAAATCATCCAAAATGTCTGTAGACAGTTTCGCAGGCAATTAGAATTTTTATGAAATACAATATATAACCAGCTATGATATAGAAGTAATATTACTGAATATTCGTTGACATATTTCAAATTGAATGATAGGTAAATGAATATAATAGCAGGTTTATCCGTTTTGATGCTTTATCCATAGATCTTATTAAGAGCTCGCTTTTTATGCTATACAACTATTTAAGAATGATTGATATAAATTCGAGTGTACAAAATAGTGGAAGATAGTTTGACACACCGAAGAAATATGGGTCAGAGTGGTTACTGGTTACGACCACATCACATGCAAGCGTACTGGGCTGTTAACCTAAGATGCGACATTCTAGGAGACCACATTAATGCACCACCCAGACAAAATGGCCAGCTTTATTTGCAATTCCTACAGAATCAGCTGAATTTGAGCATCTTCTAGAGAACATCTCACTTCAGTTAGCTGTGAGGTATTGTGAGGTAAGCTTGTTCTTCTATCTACCTTATTCTAATCGAGACAAACATTAACAGAATCCGACTTATTACTTAGTTCCTTAGAAGTAGAAGAGAAACAAGGGAATACACTAGGCTAAACCGACATTCAATTGTTTTAAAATGTGGTTCCTATGGCACTGAAATACGTTTCTTTAAGTGGCCAGGAGTTAACAAGTTCCTGTATGAGAAAAGTTTAAGTATTTTAAAACTGAATCTAATAACAAGGAATATCTGGAAAACGATCAACTCCACGAAAAAAAAAAAGTATTTGACATTTGTGTGTTTAAACGTGATGTACATTTTTGTCCATCTCTTATGGCTTACCAGTTACGCAAAATTCATTCAAAATAAATAGGTCTTTAGAGGATATTTCGAAAAAAATTAAGATATACATTTTATCTGTCATATAAATATATCTTTAATATACTGTATTTTAATAAAAATCGTTAGAGCCACTTTTGAGAAAATCAAAAATTTCGAACTATTTTCCATGTAAAGTTTGTGGTGAGGAGGTTTATCTCAAAATCCTTGCGTCGCACCCCTGGAAGATACTAAACATAAATACCAAGTTTTTTACCTTACCGGCTTTTCGTTTTTGAGTTATCGTGTTCACACGACAAACAGACACACACACACACGGAACATTTTCTAAAAATACTTTTTTGTGGATACTGGGGACCCTAAGACGTCTGTTTCCGGTGAAAAATCGGTAACGAACTTTTTGGCCGAATGCAATACTTTCTCTATATACGATGTGCATAGATAGTACGTGCAGAGAAAGTAAAAATTTTATGTGTTCCATTCACAACGTTCTCTACATCGCTGTAACAAATTATTGTTAAACAGCATATTCTTCTATATACTTTATGATAATCGAGATAAACATTCGTAGAAATTGTCAAGAAAATCGTCCCACCCCTAACTACCCTTTACAAGGAATGTTTTTTGAAAGTTTAGATTTTCTGAAAAATGGTTCTAACAATTTAGATTAAAAATTAAGCTTATTTTCATGACAAATTAAATGTACATAATGAATTTTGTGGGAATAGCCTCAGAAGGGCTCTTCGTTGTGGATGATTTCTGTATAACTTGTATAACTGCTAAACCGTAAGAAATGAAAAAGAGTTTATTTATAAACGCTCTGCAACTGCTATGGTTCTCGGATTCCCATTTTATAGTGGGCATGGAAGACCGGTTAATTTTGCTCAGAGGTTCTTTTACGTGCCGTAAATCTACGACACGGGCCCAACGGCTTTACTGCCCTTCCAAAGGAAGCCATGCTAAGGAGTTTTACAGCCGAAAAGAATCATCGTCCTCCGCCGGGTTTGAACCCGCGACCTTGGGTATATGAAGTCAGCATAGTAACCATTACACCACGGAGGGTGACTTTCTTTTTGTAGAGTTAACCCTTTCCGAGATATTCCGTGTTGTTGGATTCAATTTAAGCTACTTTGACTTCTCAAACTGGAGGTTATCTTTCTTTTGTTTACTCCTGCAAGACAATGGAGTTTCAATTGTTTCACATATAGATCGGCTTTTAAAGGATTTGACCATCGTTTTAGCCGTTATTTCCTTCTACTTACAAAGAAGCAAGTAATAGACCAATTCTGTTAATGCTTATCTCGATTAGAATGATGCAAATAAATGAATAATCTTTTGTAAGAAAAGTTTGGAACGTACCAGATTATTTAACATTCACACACCTCTAAAAGTATATTTTACTCTCTGTTGGTAAACTTATTAATGATTCAGACTAATAAATAAATAATAAAGCTATACATTAACACAATAGTAACCAGACTGCCTCGTGGTCGGCTGGTCAGCGAGCTGACTTCTCACCCGGAGATCCCGGGGCGGGGAATTTTTCTCTAACCAGAGTTATTCCGTATCCCCCATTGAGTCTGGAAGTATGTATCTACAGACAAAGAGGTGTTTCTAATGCAAAGCACCCGATGTGACCTTAGATATTAAAGGGGGCTATATAATGTGATAATTAAAAAGAATAGTAAACATCATTGTCGATGAGCAGTTGTTCCAGATAGATCGCACGATATAAGATTTATATTAGAGGTGGCGTATAATAAATGGAACAAATATACAAACATTTAAAGTAGTGCAGTATATGGAAAGTGTAGTTATACAACAGAGTGTAGGTTATCAGGCACAATCACACTTGAGTTGCACTAACCTTTCTTCAACATCACGGTTCTGCATGGCTGTAGTTGACTGTGTCGTTGATTTAGCAAAACTGTGCCTTATCTCACTGATAACCTCCAATATACCTGCGTGTTATCACAGCATTAAAATCCCGAAGTTGCGAACTCAGTCCCAGCACAGGGCGATGGATTTTTTTTTCGGATTCAAAATCCTTAGCATGGCTTCCTTCGCCCTGACCATTTTTGGCTCAAGCCTGATACAGGCCACTGGGCACAATTTCCAGTCTTTCAAGCGCAATTTACAAACTGGAACGCTAAAATCCATAGTGGTTAAACAGGGTCCATAGATATAACTAAATTTCAACAGCGTAAAAAGTTTGCGGAATACCTATAACAAAAAATCTGATATGTTACACTCACATGACTTTCTCTAGCCGTTCTACAAACTTCTTACATAAGATTATTCTTCTTTCTGCACCTTGTTAATCGAGGTATTCAGCACAATCTTCTTATTACTTAGTTCCTTATAAGTAGGAAGAAAATAAGGGAATACACTAGGCTAAATCGATAGTCAGATGTTTTAAAAGCTGTCGTTATGCAATTGTCATTACAAATCGCTTCTTTTCTTGGCCAGGAGTAGAACAAAAGAAAAACGGACACTCCCGTCTGAAAAAAGTATAAGTACTTCACAACTGAAACTAATAACAATGAATTCCTCGAAAACGGTAAGCTCCACGAAAAAAAATGTATATGGCGTAAATTGTGTATTTTAACAAGGCCTACATTTTTTCTATAGTAAGTTTTTGTCTATCTCTTGCGGTTTATTAGTTGTGCCAAATTAAGCAAAATTCATCCAGAATAAACAGGTCTTTATAAGCTATTCTCAGAAAATTCAAGATATAAATTTTATTTGTCAGGTAAATATCTTTAATATACGGTATTTTAATCAAAATCGTTAGAGCCATTTTTAAGAAAATCAA
Source organism: Hymenopus coronatus (assembly GCA_030762935.1). Classification (NCBI taxonomy): domain Eukaryota; kingdom Metazoa; phylum Arthropoda; class Insecta; order Mantodea; family Hymenopodidae; genus Hymenopus; species Hymenopus coronatus. The sequence goes on from CM060882.1 coordinate 24,657,128, forward strand.
AATTTTCGAAAAATGTTACATGTAAAGGGTAGTTTGGGGTGGGGGGATTTTTCTCAAAATCTTCGTGTCGCACCCCTGGAGGATACTAAACTTAAATACCAAGTTTGGTATTTTAGCTACCTTTCGTTTTTGAGTTATCGTGTTCACAGACAGACGGATACACGGACACACACACACACGGACCTTTTTCTGGAAATGCTTTTTTTGGATTCAGGGGGTCCTAAAGCATATATTTCCGGTGAAATCTCGACATCAAATTTTTGGATGGAATGCAATACTTCTCTATCCCTATGTACATTGTACATATGGGGCAAGGGAAAGTAAAAATCTGATATGTTCTATTTACATGACTTTCTCCACATTTCTACAACAAATTAGTGTAAAAAGCTTATGCTTCTATTTAGTTCATGCTAATCGAGAAAAAAATAACAGAAATTATTGCTTGCTTCCTGGTAAATAGAAGCGAAATAAGGGAGTATCAAAGGTTAAAGTGATGGTCAAAAGCTGGTTACTTTATGCAAATCGGGAAAAATTGGTCGAAACTGTCTTATTACTTGTTTCCTTGTAAGTAGAAGCGAAATAACGGAGAACCATTGGTTAAAGTCATAGGCAAAAGCTGGTGACTGAAGTTCCTTTGTTTGTATGGACAGGAGTTGATAAATTCCTGTATGAGAAAAGTATGTTGTTTTTTTTTAAAGCTGAAACCAAAAGCAAGGAATATCTTGCCAACATGGGTAGTGTGGTGGTAGTGTGTGTGCCTCATATTCAACAGGTCGTGAGTTCGAATCTCACTTAGGGTGAGTTACCAGGATGAGGTTTTTTCGAGGTTTTCCCTTATCCTGAGAAGACGAATGTCGAGTAACATTAAGTACAAGAACCCCGAGATCATTTGAGCATCATTTCACCAGTTTCATGCATCGCATGATATGATCAACCAAAAACAAAAAAGGAATATCTCAAAAACAATCAACTCCACGAAAAAAAAATGTATATGAAATAAATTGTGTGATTTATCATGATCTTCATTTGTGTATAGTACGTTTTTGTCAATCTCTCACGGTTTACCAGTTAAGCAAAATCGAATAAAAATGATCCAGAATAAAGAGGTGTTCCCAGAAAATTCAAGATATACGTTTTATTTGGCATGTAAATATCTTAAATATAAGAGATTTTACTCAAAATCGTTAGAGCCATTTTTGAGAAATTCAATATTTTCGAAATTTGCTCCATGTAAACGGTAGTTTGGGAAGAGGGGATTTTCTTGAAAATGTTCGTGTCGCATCCTTGGAAAATATCAAACTTAAATACCAAGTTTGGCATTTAACGGTCTTTTCGTTTTTGACCTATGCTGCCACACACACACACGCACACACACACACACACACACTCACACAAACACACACACAAACACACGCGCAAACATGGACATTTTTACAAAAATGTTTTGTTTTTTTTTGGATTCACTATGCATATGGTACGTATAGAGAAAGTCAAACTGTGGTTTAACGTAACACTTATCTTTGGCAACATGAGGAAAAATGGGAAAAGTCAGCCAGCACAGATAACCTGTACAGGATGTGAGATGTTATCTGAGGGGAGATAAAAATGCGTCAAAAATAAATAGGGAAATCACACTAAGTGCTACAGATATTAAGGACCAACATGAAAGAAGTTGTTTCCCATTTTCTTGTCGTTTTTTCAAAGGTAAAGAATATGTATTGGAGCCAACAATTCGATATCGATTTCAGTAATACATATAAAAGTACTTTCACAAACGTGATGTGTCCCATTCACATGACTTTCTCTACCTATTCTGCCAACAAACTATTCTTACAAAAGAGTATTCTTTTATCTACATCATGCTAATCGAGAAAACATTAATAGAAATGGCCTTATGACTTGGTTCCTTGTACGCAGAAGGGCAATAAGGGATTACACTAGGCTAAAACGACATGTGCACATTTGAAGTTCGGTTCGCTATGGATTGCCAATAAAACGAAAGGGAGATGAAAGAAAGGTGACTCTATTTGAGAAGATACGAAGTTTAAAACTGAAAAAATAACAAAGAATATCTCGAAAATTCCCAACTCAACAAAAAATATGTAGATATATCACATAAATTGTATGTTTTAATTGTTTAATTGTTTGTGTAGTAAGATTTTGTCTATTTCTTACGGTTTATCAGTTAAGCAAAATTCAGCAAATTTCATCCAGAATGAACAATTCCTCAGATCTATTTCCAGAAAATTCAAGGTATACATTTTATTTTTGAAGTAGATATCTTTAATATACGGTATTTTAATCAAACTCGTTAAAGCCATTTTTGAGAAAAACATTTTCAAACATTTTTCCATGTAAAGGGTAGTTTGGGATGGGGGGATTTTCTTGTAAATCTTTGAGTCACATCCTTGGAAGGTACCAATCCTAAATACCAAGTTTGGTATTTAATGGTCTTCTAGCTTTGAGCTATGCTGTCCATTCTCTCTCTCTCTCTCTCTCTCTCTCTCTCTCTCTCTCTCTCTCTCTCTCACTCTCAGAGAGTCTCAAAACCTGTATTTCGGGAGAAATCCCGGTATCCAATTTTTGGATGTACTTAGTGCGTGCAAAGAAAGTAAAAAGATTACCTTGTTCGGTCACGCTCTCGTGTGTCTGGGTAAGCGCGCGCGTATGTGTATTACAAGGTGTTAGGGGAAAGTTGTCAAGGAAATACCCTACCTAACATAAAACTTCTTATAGGGTAAAAAACAATTTAATGATTACATTCCCATGACTTTTTCTATCCATCATTTTTTATAATGTTTAACGCCCGCCTTTAATACATATGGCACCGCAGGCAATGACAGTGACAACATGAAATGAAGATAGAACACCGGTGAAATACGATGGCGGGGGAAACAGTACAGCCCGGTGAAAATCTGCCCCTGCGCCCTTTGTCCACCACAAATCTCACATGCGCTGATCTGGAATCGAACCTGGGCTACCTATTATATACTTTTATATAGTTTTTACAAACTATTCTCTTTATATTTGTCTGTCATGTTAATCGAGATAAACGTTTCTTTGCAGATGCCTAATCAATAGTCGGATGTTTAAAAGCGGTCGCAATACACTGACTTAGAAATATGACAATGGGAAAAATAATTGAATAGCCAGAGCACTAAAAGTAAATTTAATTCAATAAAAATCTTATTTCGGAAATTACAGATGCAATAAAAAGTTATTTCAAATAAATTATGTTTTTACAGGGATCTACATTTTTGGTGCGGCGTTTCATCTATCTTTTATGGTTACCAGTTAAACAAAATCAATTTCGAATGAAAAGGCCTTCACTGTTATTCTTAAATAATGCAAGATATGGTCTTACTTATTATATGAATATCTTAAACATGCGATATTTTAATCAAACTCATTTAAATTGTTTTTTGAGAAAATAGAAAATTTCGAAAAAAAATTCAAAATTTTTGGGGTGCTTGAATTTCTTGAAGTTTTTCGTATCGCATCTTTGAAAGATTTTGGACTTAACTACCAAGTTTGGATTGTTCCGACTTTAGGTTTTTAAGTTACGCTGTTCACACGCATATAAACACAATCGCTTGGACCTTTAATTCAAAATGATGTTTTTATTCAGAGGAACTCAAAACATGTATATGTTGAAATATCAGTTTCTAATTTTTAGGCGGAATACTATATTTTGCCTTATCTATACATAGGTCACAGAGAAATTAATAATAATTACTTGTTACATTCACTAAAACGTGTACAACTATTTTGATTAAATTTGATATACTTAATAAACTGTTTATTTAGCGCCTTCAGTAAATGTTAGTTGTGAAGCTTACTCAGAAACCTGCTACATCTATCTATGTGTACGGCGATTTTTGTATATGCAGGACTTTTCAATAAGCGTGCTATTTTGTTTTACACTCTATTTTATTTTACCTCACTTTAACAACTCGGTCATATCGCGAAGGAAATGTTCGATGATGTATCTCGTTTATGGTAGATGGTGGACAATGGCCTTTTAAGATCTCATCCCCATTCCATACGACCTTAGCTTAGCGCCAAGCAGATGGTGTTAGAAGGCCGTCCAGTCAAGCTGCACTACTACTGTAGTCAGTGCCATCTGAAGTCGGATAGCGCAGTGAGTTAGCCTTCTAAACTCTCATCTCCTCACACCATTATTATCATTTAGCTCCTCGACAGGCAGCTGGGGTTAGGAGTGCCGTGCGACGACGGCATAAAAACAGCAGGATGAAAGTCATCCATTTCCAGGCCCCTTACGGACCTTTATATGAACAATGCGATATATCTGTTATGGATGAATCCTGAATACGAAAACTGAAAGTGAACTAGTCTAGGGTTGTTTATAAGTAATGCAGTCGCTGTTTCGGCTGACTGATACGAAAATTAAAATGGGTCATTAATGCTGTCATTAATGCGAGCCAAGTGTTTTCTCCATTGGTCATCCAGTTCATGAAGAATAACAGGAAGGGGTCTGATATCGGTAATGGCCAGAACGGTATGGTTATTGTAGCCATTTTGATAAGCGTGTGTCATCCGTCTAAGAAATAACAGGTGTTTACTTACAAACGATTGTAAGGGGAAACATCCCTCTACGCAGGTGCAGCATATAACAGTTGTTGCGGAATTACAGCAGTAAAGAATACAAGCTTTATCCGTCGAGAGAGGGATGTTCAAAAGTGAACAACAAACGAAGTCCTCCGAAAGTCTGAAGAGTTTTCTTAAACATGTTGAATTTGACTGTAGCAACTGAGCCGGGAATCAATGTGAACACCCAAATATTTGGTGATGCTTGAAACAGGAAGGACTTGGCCATGTAACGTGTATCCAACTGGATGTGCCCCAAAGAAGCGAAGAATTTGACATTTATCAGAATTTACACGTATCCTCCAGGCCTCCAGAAAACTACTGAAACGGCTAGATAACCATGTAATGCACTATCCAAATAAACAGCAGAAGAACGAAAATGGAGAATAACGGTGTCATGTGCATAGGTCGCCAGGTGAATAGTATGTAGAGGCATATCGTGTGTATAAAAGTTATAAAGAAACGGGGCCAAAATAGACCCCCATGGCACTTACCTGTGAATATCTCGGAAGGATGGAGAGCGACCTAATAAGCGAAAAGCAAATTTCCTGGATCGGAGAACGATGCGAGCAGATGAATAAGTGCATCAGAAATATTGCATAGAATCCACTTATAAAGAAAGCTGTCATGCCAAACTGAGTCATAAGCTCTGGAAACATCCCAGAAAATAAGCGTTGCCCTGTTATTGTCGGTCTTAACCTTCCAGATATAAACGAAAGAACAATCCCGCTGGGACAATCTTACTTCATCACTCCGAAATCTGTCATTATGATATTATTTTCCCGGATATATCTACCCACCTGCATTCCGATGGTTCTGAGGACATACTCGATATTTTATTTCAGACCCGCAGTAGATTTGCTGCTCCGTATATACCTGCTTTGTCATCTGACCACCTTCCTGTCCTGATGATTTAAATGCTTCCTCTTCTCGTGTGTATCCATCAATGATACCTGTTGTGACCTCTGACTGGACTGCATACAAAGAGTACCTTAATGCTCCTCTACCCTCTCCTTCCCACTTTGCTATATTTCACAGCCTAAACTCGACCCCACTGTATCCACTTTTACGAACACCTTAAAAGAGACATACATCAGCTGCAGCACCGTTCAGCGGTGCGCCCAACCAGTTCAGCCTGCAGATTTCTACGACCGGTTCAGACTTGTGCAGGCTAAGCGCAGTGCTCGCCTTCTTTGGCAACGTTCTAGGAACCCCGAGATGGAGTATAACAGGCACTCGGCCATTTTGAAGCGAGACATCCGAACGTGTCAGGAACTTGTTTTTCTCTTAAAAATTCAGGATGCCGCAGAGCAAAGAAATCCATGGATCCTTCGCACCTCACGTTGGCGCCCACACGCTCTCAATACTACACATGTACCGTCTATCCTCCAGCAGATATCTCGGATGCTCTGATTACTCATTATGCTGAACAATTTCAGTCACATCCTTCCAACCCTCGCTATTTTACTTCTAATCAAAGTATTGTGACGGCTGTCTGCGACTTTGTTTCTCGAACTCCTGTTCAGTCCTGTTCCTTCGTAAACTTCACTGAATTGTCTCAACTACTACATGGACTGTCTATAAGAAAATCTTCAGGGCCTGGTCGCATTATTGTTGAGCAACTTAAATCTCTGCCACAGAAAGGAACCGCTTGTTTGTTGTATTTGTTCAACTCCTGCGTACTTCCCAGCGTAATGGAAAATTGCAACGGTTATTTGTATCTATAAACCCGGAAAAGCTTCCTCTTCCTATAGTCCTATTAGTCTTCTCTCTACACTAGGAAAACTCTATGAGAAACTCATTCTGAAGCGACTATCTGCATCCTCGCAGTCCACATCACCAGTTTGTATATATTAGGTAGAAATCAGCGGAATTTCAAGTCGCTAGGGTCACAGATTCTATCTAATGTTTCTCTTTAGGTGGGGTTCGTTAGGCGCTGTCCTTCTTATCCCAAAACTTTCAAATTCGGCCCAGACCGATGGGTTTGAGTTTGCTTAAAAGTGACAGTCTCATATCAGTAAATTTACTGGCATCTAGAAGAACTTCTGTAGGAGAAAAATCCAGCACATTGTGGCACTGATATGATCTTGGCAATGAACATCATTATCTCCTCTCCACCCCCTTACCCTCCTCATATGGAGGACAAAAACAAACTTACAGAAGGCTTACAGCCCCCCTCCAAGACTTATAAGCTGATGTCTGGGGCAAATGTCTGTTGAGGAGCAGCCGGGCTGTGGATCAAACAGTATTCAGGGATTGGGGATCAGGTGATACAGCAATTGGTGGAATGAGTGGCGGGGATAGCCGGAGGAACCGGAAACGTCACCCAGACCCGCTTCGTTCGCCACAAATACCAATTCCCATGGACCACCTAAGATCGCGTTACAAGTATTGTGAGTACTTGTTAGGATATTTCAGGGCATTTTGAAGATGTTTGAGCTCTAGCACAAGAATTATGATCTCTGAAGCTTGTATTTTAGCTCGATTTACAAGCCTTCGGAAAATATGCATTTCAGGATTTTTTCTTTCTCTAGCTCTTACTGTACAATGTACATAGTGGATAGAGATCGTATTGTATTCCACCCATAAGTTCGATACCGAGATTTCACTGGAAATATATGTTTCGAGGTACACTGGGCCAGAAAAAAAAATCATTTTTAGAAAAAGGTGTGTGTGTGTGTGTCTGCCTGTGTGTTTGTGGACAGCATAACTCAAAAACAAGCATGGTATTTAAGTTCAGTGTCCTCCAAGGATGCACAATAATATTTTCAATAACCCCCCCCATACCCAAATAACTTTTACATGAAACGTTTTTCGAACATTTTGATTTTCTCAAACATGATTCTAACAATTTCGATTGAAGTACCACATATTAATATATTTACATCAAAAATAAAATGTATATTTGAATTTGCTGGGAATAGCCTCTTAGGACCTCTTTATTCTGGATGAGTTTTGCAGAATTTTGCATAACGGTTAAACCGTAAGAGAGAGACAGAAACTTAATACACAAAAAATGTATATCTCGTTAAAACACATAATTAATGTCATATACGTTTTTCTTGTAGAATTGGCCGTTTTCGAGATATTTCTCGTTATTGGTTTCAATTTTAAACTACTTAACTTTTCTTGTAGAATTGACCGTTTTCGAGATATTTCTGTTATTGGTTTCAATTCTAAACTACCTAACTTTTCTCAAACTGTCGAAGCAAAGCAAACCGATTCTCAATTGTTTAACATAATGACCAGGTTTTAAAAGATTTGACTGTCGCTTTAGCCTAATGGATTCCCATGTTTCCCTTCTTCTTACAAGAAAGCAAGAAATAAGACAAATTCTGCTAATATTTATCTCGATTAGCATGATCTTGATAAAAAATTTTAAGATCGGCTAGAGAAAGTTATGTGAATGTAGCACATTAGATTTTGAAGGTATTTTTGGGATTCTTGAAAAGATATGAAGCAGGTATTTAAAGTCACTATGCAAACAATTTGAGGGCATTTTGGAGCATTTCAGAACATTTTGAAGGTATTTTGGTGCTCTAGAACAGATATGCAGGCGTCTGAAAGAGGCGTTTTAGCACTTTTACGGATATTCGAGGCATTTATAAAATATTTTGGACTCTGGAATAAACATTTTAGCGCATTTTTCGGCATGTTGATGGTAATGTAGGTGTCTAGTGCAGGAATTAGGTATTTTAGCCTCCTTTGAGGCCATTTTAGAGCATTTTGAGATATGTTTAATGTATTTAGGGTTAACAAGTATTTTTGAGGTGCTTTTAAAGTTATTTTAGGACATTTAGAGTAGTTAGGATAATGATTATTTCCAGATTATTTGTCATTTTCCAATAATTTCACTCATTTCCTGCAGTTTTTAACCACTCCAAAAAGAGGAATTGTCAAGCTCTATAAAATACGCCTCTGTCCCGCTGGTGACCTCACATTGGTCTAAATTGTGTTCCCACAAACCATTTCTTCTTGTTTGGGCACAAGAAGAAATCTCATGTAATCAGGTATGGCGAATATGGGGGGGGGGGGGGGTTGCAGCAATTCATGCAGTTAGGCGGCGACAACTCCGTAGACTGTGCTGCTACACTGCCGCAGTAAAACGCTATATCCTTCTTCACCAAATGGGACCATTTCTCCTTCAAGTTCATAAATGAGGCCATAAACTCACTGAAGTATCGCGCAGCAATCGTTTTTCATTTCTCTAAGAACTCAAGGAGTACTGACATCCATTCGGACCCCCCCCCCCACATCGCTATCTTTTTTTCCGGCCGATGGGACCGTTTATGCCTTCTTTGGACCGACAGCAATCCATTGTTTTGATGTTGTTTGGTTTCCGGAGTGTAACAGTGAATCCAGGTGTCATCGATGGTGACAACTCGGCGCAAAAAGTCCTTAGGATTTCGCTTAAATAGCTCCAACAAAGTCTCGAGGCTGACAGCCGCACTCGCTTACTACTTACTGTGAGCAATCGCGGCGCCCATAGGGCCGACATTTTCATCTCCAATTTATCATGCAAAATAAAAATGTCACTTTCCATCGACGTAGATATGGCCTCTGATTAAGAGTTAATCATTTAGCCACAGTGGTCTGAATTTTTGAAGTCATGACACCTCAGAAGTGTTGTCAGGTCTAAGGACACTTTATAAGCTGTCGATCGCTCTCTCGGCTTGGTTCTTGATGATCAAGAAGCCGTGATGTACTTCACCACGAGCAAGAGAGTAGTTGCATGACAACAATAACAGTTTTACTTAAATGGTGTTAAAATAGCGTCAAGCTGTCATGTACGGCCGCGCCGTGACCGAGTGGTTATTCCACTCGCCTCTTACCCAAGGGACCCGGGTTTGATCCCAGGCGACCGAATGTGTGATTTGTGGTGGACAAAGCAGCGCAGATGCGGATTTTCTCCGGATTATCCGGTTACACCGCCATCGCACTCCACCGGTGCTGCATCTTCATTCCATGTACCATCGTACCATCGCCTGAGGTTCCATATGTAGCAATATTTCTAAATTGACAATAATAAAACTAGCTGTATCGTGCCTCTGTTATTCTCAACCCACCCCTCCGCCTCAACAAGCCAAAATCCATTTGAGCTTCCAATCCCCTAGGATTACAGGCTGAGGTAGGAGGGTGAATAATCCATAAACCCCGGTTATCCCACAATAACGTGAGGTTTTACAAGGAATTCCTCGGTAATCATATCTGTCTGCGTCCTGGGTGTTCCTTGTCAAAAACGGATGTTCGACCATGTTCAAAGTCGTTGTACCAACAGCTAACTGTCACCACAGTTTATGAAAAATCCTTATAAACACATCCAATTTCGCTTTTATCTTTTCGCAAATTGTTCCACCCAGACTAATAAGGATGCATTTCTGTAAAATTACTATTTACGGATCGTATCGTAATTTACTGACATTAAAGCTATTGCTATTTTCGGATTCAACCTAGAAATTTAAATAAGAATAATTCATATAAGAGCATAATTACATGTTTGTTTATGTTCCTAGTTGTCCGCTGAAAATTTAAACGTTTTTGAAGTAAACTTGTGATTAAACTTATTTAAAAATTATGATTCAGCACAGCATATAAAAGCATATGAAATGTATGAAATGTATTGCACACTTTGTTTAAATTCAGGGAGTTCTAGAGAATATGTTTCTGGAAATTCTGCCATTTACCTACTATTTATTTATTCTTCGTTGTGTTACAGAAATTGTGTTTTATTAAAACACAGGCATAAGATCTACCACTATGCAGATTCTCAAAATCGCTTGTAAAACAGATAAATTGCCCAATATGTATCAATAATAGCATTCAGAGTTCCACTTCCTGTAACATGCACATTTAATATAAAGGTGCATTTTACTACTGAAAAGTTGGTACGGAAATTAGGGAATATTGATGTTTTATTAGTCCAACAATGAATGTACACTTAGAGTATAAACACAAGCGGTGTGCCGTCTTCCCAAGAAAACCAAGCAAGCACTGCTGGAACACCTTAAAAAGAAAGAAGCTATAATTCCATTTTTTTTTCTGATTTGTATGCACATTTGAATCATTATATTACAAATTAATGTTTAAATTTACAGGCTACTTACATTTCCTGTATTGTAACATGGCATATTTATGTATTGCGTCTTTCTAACTATCGTTGACCGGCAAGAGCAACAGCTGTGATTGCCCTCTAACTTGTACCTTCCATTCTTCATCCTACGCTACTGAATGGAGGTTCCTATGGCAACTAATATCAGCACAGTTTCCAGCTGTATCACGTGATACAAGGACCAAGAGATATATCCAGGTACACCCAATCAGTTAGCCACCTGCTGGGACTGACTTGTGATGGCGTAACCACGTGATACTTTGCATTTTTCGTGTTTGTTTCTAAATTAAGTTTGTTTTATTGTTTCGTCCATTATTTATACTGTATAATATATAAGTGCCACAAGTTTCTGAAGACGTTTGATTAGTCAATTTGTTACAAATACCGTGTCGCCGAAGAACATTCGGAGGAAATAAAACGTCGATTTCTGAAGGAAGACGAATACATTGCCAAAGTTAAGGTAACATCAAAAGAATATCACTCCCCATTTGCAGAATACCAATTATGAAAATTGTGATTGGCTTACTGAAACAGAATATATTGCTGCATGTGCCTATTCTATTTATTTTAAGAATAACAGCGGTGTTGAAAAGCTTTATACACACTGTTTACTTCAAAACTGAAACTCTCATTTAGAGGACAGGATGAATCAAAAACGTCCGATAACATTATTTAACTATTTAGAACTTTGGACCACAGTTTGCAATATGACCTTAAAATTGCGAGAATACGTCCACAGCATTGAAAGTGGTGTGCAATCACAGTGTAAATGGTTTAAATGAATATATTGCCAGGGTACAAAATTAAACAATACTTACAAAAGTCTGGCTTATATTTATCATACTACCCGAGGACACAACCAACTTTTCGAGTAAATCACAATTTCTCTTGTTTACTGTTTGGATTGTTTGTTGTAAAGAGCTCTCTTACAACAGAGTGGCTATTGAAGAAGTATTTTATAGTATAATTTTACCTTCTAGAAAATATTTGAAGCTGACAGTAATATTTTGTTTTATTTTATTAAAGAATTGTTATTTTTATAATCAACAAAATTATAAGTATTTCAACCCTATGTAAATAGTAATAAAGACAAAATAAATAAAAAGTAAGACATTTGATTTGCCGGCTGCTTGCGTAATCTGTTAAGTCTCTGCTAGTCCCTGACAGACACGTTTATAAAAAGCAGCAGCTGCACGATCAAGATGGATCATGGCGATCAGCGGAAGATTACTCGACGTGTGAGCATGGAAGAAAATGCAGGAACTTGCTTCTTGAGGTCCAGTTGTTCGTTTTGTGGCACGAATGACTGAAATTCCGTAGCAACTCGACGACCCACAAATGTAAGTATAGTGAGCAGGTCACGCGTACGCCCGTGCTGTTCCAGTTCCTCGCAGAGAGTCTGGATGAACCATGAACCATGAGCTGGGCTTCGCCAAGAGTAGTAGCCTGTTAAACAAATTATATATTTGCTGTAGATCATAGATTCAACTGTCTCACTAGGAACGTTACCATGTTGATGAAATGATACATGTGTTAAACTGTCATTGGATCAGTTATAATATCGCCCTGTTGAAATGATACATATGTCAGCAGATCATAGCCTCAGCTACATCTCACGGAATATTACCCTGCTGAAATGATACACCTGTCAAAAGAATCATAGGATAGCTGCAACTCACCAGCACTCTGCTAAAATAATATATGTGTCAAGAGATCGTATGATTACCTGTAACTCACTAGGAATAACACCCTCCTGAAGAGATCGGTGGCAAGAGATCATAGGATCAGTTGTAACTCACCAGGAATATTACTCTTCTGAAATGGTACATATGCCAAGAGATGATAGAATCAGCTGTAACTCACCAGAAATATTACCTTGCTAAAATGACACCTGTGTCAAGAGAACACAGAATCAGCTGTAACTCAACCAAAAATATCACTCTCCTAAAGGTACATGTATAAGAAGATCATAGTCAACTGTAATTCACCAGGAATACCTCCCTGTTGAAATGATACATGTGCCAAGAGAGTATAGTCTCAGTTGTAACTTACCAAGAATATCATCTTGTTGAAATGATGCATGTATCAAAAAATCATAGGCTCAGCTGTAACTCACCAGAAATATTACCTTGCTAAAATGATGCATGTATCAAGAGATCATAGGATCAGCTGTAACACACGAGCAATATCATTCTGCTAAAAGGGTACATGTATCGAGAGATCATAGGATCAGCTGTAATTTGCTAGGAAAAATGAAAATGGCGTTTTATTTCTGGACGTGTTTTAACTGCTGTGGTTCTCAGCGTCCCATTCTATACTGGGCATGAAAAACCTCTTAATTTTGCTCAGAGGCCTCTCTATCAGGCTTGAGGTTCCTTTACGTGCCGTAAATCTACGACACGGGACCAACGGCTTTACTTCCCTTCCGGAGGAAGCCATGCTAAGGATTTTTACGCCCGAAAAATTCCATCGTCCTCCGCCGGGTTTGAACCCGCGACCTTGGGTATATGAAGTTAGCATGGTAACCATTACACCATGGAGGGCGACAACTCACTAGGAATATTACCCTCCTGAAGAGGTGCATGTTTCAAGAGATACAAGTTGTAGCTCACCGGGAATATCACCCTGTTGATAAAATATATATATGTCAGAGATAATAGGATCCGTTGTGTTTCACAATCGTGATTCTGAAATGATCAATGTATTACATATTATAGGATCAGCTGGTATGCCAGAATGATACATGTTGTGGAACAATACATGTGTTAGACACCATAGAATAAGCGGTTACACCAGAAATATCATCCTCTTGATGGAATGATACATGTGTCAGAGCTCCTAGGATCAGCTGTATCACCCAGTTGACAGAACGATGCATGTGTCAAACATCATAGGATCTACTATGCCTCAACAGAAACATAAGGGACTATTACAATGAAAAGTAAGGAATAAACATGCATATGGAGCCATGCAACACTTCACCAAAAGAAAAGTTTCCAAACTTCAAACTTTGTACTTGATTTTGTGCATAAAGAAGAACCGTATATTGTATTTCCATGCATCTCGAATTTCTTAACACACAATTGTGATGCTGTAGTTTACGCCATCTACTGCACAATCAATGTCTTTTCCCCTTGACGGTACCAGCAGGGTTTAACTCAGATTGGTGCGATGGGTACTGCAAAATTCGATCTGCACCATAGATTCCCAAAGCGGCATAGGGAAGGAACTAAACTGTATTTGGTGACAAAGTCTTCTATCTTAAATGTGCTTAAAAATCTACGGTTACCGCCATTTTCATGCCTTGTTTTTCGAAGATCGTGTAATTTTTAAAGCAAATGGTTAATTTATTCTTATAGCAACGTGATATGCATATACGTTCATTTATATTATCTGTTTAATTCCACAACAATGTAGACAAATACAGTTATGTTACTATTTTCCCCTACTCAGGGTGTCTGAGAGGATATGTTTCTAGCTATACATTGTTTCCTGTAACTTGCATGAAGAACACAGGTTATAAAATTTAAGAATTTGAAACTTTACATTGTATGTAATACACAGAAAAGTCAAACATTAAATACCTTCAACCGTTGAATATGCTATCAGGATGTCCGCACGAGTGGGAAGAGTATACCAGGCTTCGACATTGTCTTCCTGTGTCGTCATCAACTGCATCCTTACTCCAGCATCCGTGTTTTCACCTCTGCAAGCCTGAATGTCAAAAGAAAAACGTGTTTGTTCCTTCATTTGGAGCTTAACAACATTGCTGTAACACTACAGAACCTTCGCCTGAACGCGTGACGGAAATGTTCTTGACACTAGGAAGTTATCTAGTGTTATGCAAAATGCGTTGTGTTCGATTCATGTTGTCGACTGTAGCTGCTACCGAAGTTTTGCTTTTTAGAGCAAGGCAAACTGCGTTCATTCGATTTGTCCCTCTGTTTTCTGGATGTATTTTATATTTAAAAAATACATAAAGTATTATTGGTAGAAATTACTTGTGATTGACATTCCTGCTAACACGTGACTGTCTCGATAAGTGTTACCATATTTACTCGCTGTCCTTCTGCACCGCGACATGTTTCTGATTCCTCTAGAGTGCCTCCTTTCCATGCATTTTCTATCACAGTTCTCATTTTCCCCATTTTGCACTAGTGGCCTCATCTATTCCTTTTAAAATTGTGGTCCCGTACTTTACTAAACGTAAAAGTTTTATTATTTCGGCTAATGTAACCTCAACTCGCCTATCACAGCTGTAAGATGTTTTGAAATCGCAGCGTCACTTGTGGTAGTTCTAGGATGAGAACACGAGCAATATCCAAGTTATATAAAAGGTAGTAACGATTATAAATGTAAATCCCTACGGAATCAATCTGTATAACACAACGTAACTTTTTACGCAATGAAATCAATGAGAACGCGCGCATTATTTTCCACTGAACCCGTAGGTTGCAACGCCTATGACGGTAATGCATTTTTACACTATGATTGCTCAGCATCTTACGAGCCCCTACCAGCAGTGTCAATCACAAGGCAATTTCCCACCAACATTATTGAAACTACCTTTATGAAAAATAACCATTAGTTATGAACCTCGAAGTAATTACAGTGCAAATTATCAAGTCGTTATAACCACAAACATAATTAAAATCTCAAAATATATTTTAAAAAAAAGTTCTCCTTGCTCAGCAATGTATCCGAAAAAAATAACTGGTGTATAAATGTTACCTCCCAATAGGAACGATTTACAAATTAATTACTGATTATCATAATATTATATTAATAAAAATAATTAATAAAACAAGTTCATTGACCAGGTCTGGGTTAAAACAATCCCTCATCCTAATTGGCAACAAAGTTCCAAACTTTGCTATATTTTGTAAACAAGGGTTTACTCAGCTATGGTTGAACTATGTTGTTTGGAACGTCATTGAATCAAGCAAGGCCATCCACTCTAGCCAGCAAATATCGTTCAAGCATACCCCTTCGAACGAATTTGACCCGCTGGGTATTTTAGATTACACACTCCACTCATATGTTTTGGTATTTGCCCCATTTTGTTTCCCAACTCAGATTCACTGCACGACACTACAAGCATGATATTTACCGGCGGATTGAGATATTTATAATCCCTTCAATGCAAACGCATAGATTCCTCATGCAAATTATAACTACAATATCCACATATCTTTGTTATATAAGAAGTTGGAAATTATGTCCTTGTGCATCCATATATCTTTCACAATTTTTAAAACAATCTCCATTAACGCGTATTAATAATTAATGAAGAATTATTGTTCTCTTAAAAAGTGGTACAGGAACAATATTAATATATGATTATTAAATGATTTGCTTTATTTTAGAATGAATAATTTTTATAGTGTTTAAGCCCCGCTTTTACTGCATATTGCACCGCAGGCGATGATACTGATGTTACATAGAATGAAGATGAAGCACCGGAATGGAATGGGGGAACCCCTGCGCCGCTTTGTCCACTACAAATCCCACAATTAGTCGCTTGGAATTGAACCCGGGACTGCCTTAGTGAGAGGCGCGTGGTCTAGCCACTCAGCTACGCCGCGGCCTAGAATGAATAAGGTTTTATTACCCTAAATATATGCAATGAGTGTAATTTTAGAACATTGGAATAATTAAAACTTAAGACTATTTGATACATACATAATTTTGCATATGTGAATTGTGGCATTACTGAATTCTTATACCATGGTGTATACAGTTGACGGCAAAGCTAGCGGCCGCGAGCTGTGTCCAACGAGAGGCCCGGATCGGCGCAACTACTATACGCGCGCGTTTTCTTGGGCGCTCGGCTCCCTAGTCTTCATTTGATAGGTTTTGCGTAATTTCGGAAGCGGAGCTGAGCAACAACATTGAGATAAGAAGTACGCTATAGTCCCTAGTGTAGAATAACGTAGTCTTACCATCCGTCCGGGATTTGACCGCACAGTCCTGGTTTTCTTATACTGTCCTAGGTCAATAAGTTAAAATGAAATTAATAAGTTAAAACTAAATGTTGTACCTCTTCCAATCACCCAAATATGACAAATCAGTTGTCACATCCCCTTGAAAGTACCGTGGAAATTTCTTGTCATGTCTGTGCAGTCACTCGCTAGATAAACGCCAGCCGTGGCTAGAGGATAGTAACAAAACAATTTCGATTTATAATACAAACAAATGTATGTTGCCACCGTATCCTGCATAATATAACATTTTCTAAACTAACCTATGTGAAAACAAATATATGCGTAATATAATAATTCTTGGCTAAAATGTTTTACATGAATTAGTGGAGAAAGTCGTGTAAGTATTACTCTCCAATTTGTTGCAAATGTAGGTGTATAATATGAAGACTGCTACAAACCTGTACGAAGAACAGTTTGGGTTTGCAGGCCAGAGTAGGACAATTATCGGCAGTGAAAGGTTCCCATAGCTTTTCTGTAGCATAAGCCTTATCATAGCAGTGAATGTATCCTGGATCTCCATGGGACATAACCGTCACAGCCAGGCAGTCGCAATCTGTGTGATCTTCTTTGGCAGCTGCAAAATGGGTAATATAATCTCTAAGTTCTGTCTGCCTGTAATTGGTGTGCAGAAACTTTAAATTGTCTATTACACAGAGAAAAATTAAGAAAATAGCGATGTGGAATTTTTGGATCCGCAAAAGGCCCTTGACAAGCCGAGTGAGATAAATGTATAGAGCTTCGGAGTAAACTTTTTTGTGGACTGGAAAGTTAGACGGTTGCAAAATAATCCGCAACCAATTAAAAGTCAGGATAGGTTAAGGTAAATCAGAGGGAAATACAAAAGTGTACAACGGGACGCCTCTTTAAACCCACCACGCTGAAACAGTAAGTCTATTTTGACTCTAGGAAATCCATGTCTTAAGTGTTATGAATAATGGGAGAACAAGTTATAATTCCATTTAAAGAGTATGTAATTGGTTTGTGTTGTGATTTGTTATTCATTTGTTTTATATATATATTAAAGTTGTAATTTATTTTGTGAACCGTGCATTGCACATGACATTTCGCAGAGATCATTGATAGTAAGTACACATTTACTCAGAGCGGCTATAGCTTGCAGCAGTTTATAATCGCGATACGAGTAGGAAACTCGTTTGGCTAAATAGTGATTATATAAGTACTAATATAAAAATACAAACATATCGTAAATTTTCACAGCAACTGCCAGTAACAAACTTTCATAACTATTAAACTTAATATATTTAAGATACATACTTACTTTCTTCTAGTACATCGGAAAATTTCTCGTAATTTAGATCGATATAGATTCGAGTTTCAAAACCCAGCTTTTGGAAAGTTTTGGTAAGAGCTTTGACATCATTTTCTGAGCCTTTTCTTGAAGCCATATATTCGAACGTTTTATGGTTGAAGATAAGGGCAGTTCCACGTCGTGGATGTGTCATGTTGTACTCTTCATCCTCCCGACCAACCACAGCAGGAACCTCTATCTGTTTCTTGGCCACATCTGTTCTCTCCTCCTTAGATCTAAACATTCATTTTACGTACATTTTAAGATTATTGTAAATTGTATTTATTTTATGCCATCACTCTGTATAGTATTTCAGGTAGTATTTCAAAACTTAATTATTAATCTGATGTCTTATCCCATGAGTATATTTAATCATGCCTATGTTCTAAGTAGAGGATTTAAATTGAAGAACAATTACACTTCAGGAAGGGAAAGACATAAGAGATCCAATTTTATTCCTGCAAATAGCTGCAAAATATTACTTAAAATATAATATAATTTTAATCATCCGTTTGATCACAGTTTGTGACATAGGATAGGTAAAAAACTTACAACTAGGATTCATATTAACGGATGTATGCAACAATATATAAACTTTATTTTTACCAGATAATTTGCTTATGTTTAATACTTTCAAAAAAATTCCCTACCCTGTAAAAACATGCTCTAATGAAAACTTACTGATAGCAAATTTAAATTATGTGGTGCAGATAGACTTTGTAAGACTGCCTGCAGAAATATGCACAAAAATATATGTGGCACTAGATTTGGAAAAGGCATTTGACAGATTGCAAGAAAATTAAAGAAACCCTCGGGAAAGATAAAGTAGCTAGAGATGAAATAGTTAGCTAAGTGTTATCTTCGTGAAGCAGCTAATCAACGCCAGGTTTCACCACATATTCACAAGAAAGTACAATAAGTAGGGGATACCACAGGAATGTATTATATCACTATCACTATCTCTCTCTGTCTCTCTCTTCAGAATCTATTTGCAGAATTAGGTCAAAAACTGTTCAAGAAGAAGGGAGATTTTATATCGGGGCAAGCTAAGTTAGCTTCCCTATTCAGATAAGTAAATTTGTTCTCCATCCACACAACACAATGGTTGTGACATTGTATTTTTTACATTAGTCACTCTTCAGTTTTCCTGCACATAGTGGTCCAATTTCCGGGGAACAAATCACTCTCTTATCTATTTTTCTCACTCACACATAAACTCATCTTCTAGGTACCTCTCTCTCTCTCTCTCTCTCTCATTGGCGTATTGAACATAGCATTCTTCTAGCCTCACACATAGAATGTAAACAGCAGACGCACTGAACTGATCCTCACAACAACCTTGCCGTCGCTGAAATTAGGCTTCTTTTTATACTCGTACACCTTTCAGAAGGTTCAGTATAGATGAGGGGTAGGGAGAGGTCTGAGAGCTTCTCCTCTCTCAACCAATCATATGCAGGATATCAGTGAACACACCTGGTCCAAGGAAATCTGGCGGAAGCTCCGTCACAGCATTAAGGATGTTGAGCAAGAGATTCTGCTAACAAATGAGGTAAGGAAAAATATTATGAACAAGATGAGTTTCTCCTCTCTGAAAAGTAGTTTAAATGGTTTCAGCTATTCATTAAATTGCTTTGGTAAAATAATCTGTTAGCCCTGGGAACATAAAAATGAAACAGATTTTGAAAGGTTACACATATACATTTTTTACTGTGGTAGCATCCTTGATGATGTTCTTCAAGAAAATCCTTGAGCACAGCTTTGGCTTCTTATTAGTTGAAGCCAGAGGTACGCCCAAGTCCCTCTATGCCGGCAAATGCCAAAGACGGTTTAGTAATGCCCGAATCTCGCAAGACTTTCGTGTGGCAAAATGGAGCAACTTAAGCACCAGGTACAGTCCATTCGTATTCTTTTCGGCTAGGGCTTCTAGGAGAGGGAAGGGTGGCGCTTGATGCAGGTATAGGTCTTTACCTTTTCTGGCCGAAAAGGATGTGAATAGATTATAAAATGGTGTTTGGTTGTTTTACACAATTTGGTTCTACATTTCAGCGTAAAAACAGAAAAACCAAAGAAAAAAAATAATGTAGAACAAAAGCAATCCATTATTTTTGCAATCACTAACTTAATAATCATAAAATAAAAAGGTTTCTAAAGGATATGTTTCAAAATTATTATACTACCTATTTTTCCTTTATTCGATTGTCAAGGTATTAAAACTGTTAGATCCTATCAAAATTCGTGCAATAACGCAGTTTGGGTGCCTTCTGGGTCATATGTTCTGCATTTAAACTTAACTTTCACATTCACATAGCTGTTACCTTTACACTTTTCTAAGAATGTTTTCCAAATATTATGTTCGAAAGTATGCGATTCCTCTTTTTCGTGCCAATGCAAGGGCCGGACACGTTGCCACAACTAAACGTTTGCACTCTTTTTTCCCCCCGCCATATATGCAGCATTTGTAAGTCTTGATTTCAAATTATTTCTGGAAAAGCATGTGTGGTGGATAACGTAACGTGGATAGCTAGATGTATACAACTGTATTTTTGAAGTAATCTTCGCCCCCGGCCTTCCACGGTATGGGTAGAGGATGTGTTCTACAGTGTTGGGCGGCGTATGGTTGGTTGGAGAGAGGCAGAAAAATCATGAACGCTAACCGGGCTGTGAGAACCTTCTGGACCTTCTCTTCCCTTGTCCTGTACCGAACTTCTTAGGTGATCTCGTGCGGAGATAAAAGGAAGCATACTTACCGCAGCAGTTAAATTTATAGTAATTTTATTTGCGTGATTTCTGTGCTCAACATCAGTGAGTGATAGTAAGACATATTTTATAAAATATTTATATAAATCACAGCTTCAATCCAATTATTGAAAATAAACACTTGAGAAGTAGAAAATTCTTATCAGAAATGTCTGAAAGGAGATATTTCAGTATATTTCAACCCACAAAAATTGACAGCAGTATATGGTGCAACAATAAAAGTTGACCTAATGTACTTACTTCCTGTTAACAGGCCTGCTTTCCGTTTCCGTTTCCATGCTCATTCCGGGACCATCATCCGTCTTATTGTTGCCACACCTGCACAGTTTCGCAGAAAAGAAAATTAGTTAACAACAATGTTAGGTAATATTCAGCAAATCAAATGAAAAAAAAAAAAAAAAGATCTGTAAACCTATATTGAAATAGCCTCTATGTCAATAATTAAGCTCGTTACGACAAAAACGAAATTTTTTACATCCTATAGCACATATGCACAAAGTACAAAGCAGGTAGAGAAGTTGTCGTATTCCACCAAAAAATTCGATTCCGAAATATGTTTTCGTGCCCTCTGAATAAAAGAAAAATAGAAAAAGGTGAGTGCGTTATTCTGTGTGTGTCAGTGTTCGAATCTGATTTATGTGGGGAGAAAGGTAACTGAATATAACATTTTTTTTTTTTTAATTGTATCATGATCACCGTAGGTTATTTCCATTGGGTTTTTCAGTTTATGTCATTAAACGCACGCACATTCACTCTCACATACATGCTTATTTTAACAGTACTTGTAACTCAAAATATATGTATTGTGATATTTAAGCAAAATTAAACATCAGTTCATTATCTGGCAAGAGAACGTGTTTTTTTTTTTTTTTTCTACTTTCTCTATGCTCACTATGTAGGAGTGTATAGAGAAGGTATTGTAATGCACCCAAAAATTCGATACCGTGATTTCAACGGAAATACATGTTTTGGGTCCCCCTGAATAAAAAAAAAGCATTTTTTAGAAAAATATCCGACTGTGTGACTGTGTGTGTGTGTGTGTGTGTGTGTGTGTGTGTGTGTGTGTGTGTCTGTGGGCAGCATAGCTCAAAAACGAAAATACCGTTAAATAGCAAACTTGGTATTTAAGTTTGGATGTGACACGAAGATTTTCAAGAAAATCCCCCCACCCCAAACAACCTTTTATGGAACTGTTTTCCAAACATTTTGATTTTCTAAAAAATGGTTCTAACGCTTTTGATTAAAATATCGTATATTAAAGATATTTACTTGACAAATAAAATGTATCTCTATCTTGAATTTTCTGGGAATAGACTCTGAAGACTACTTTACTCTGGGTGAATTTCACGGAATTTTGCATAACTGCTAAACCGTAACAGATGGACAAAAATTTGTCGTACATAAAATGTAGAGCACGTTAAAACATACAATTTATGTTATATACCTTTTTTTCGTATAGTTGATCGTTTTTGAGTTATTCCTTGTTTTGATTTCACCTTTAAAAAACATACCTTTCTCATACTGGAATTTGTCAACTCCTGTCCATACAAACAAAGGAACTTGAGACACATAGCAACCAGCTTTTGACTATCCCTTTAACCTATGGTACTCCCTTATTTCGCTTCTATTTACAAGTAAGTAATAAGACTATTTCTGATATTTTTTCTCGATTAGCATAAAGTAAATAGAAGCCTAAGCATTTTAATAATAATTTGTTGCAGAGATGTAGAGAAAGTCATGTTAATGGGACACATCAGATTTTTTTTTTTTTTTTGCCTCAAATAGCTATGAACTTCATAAATGAAAATGACTTATTCCACCAACGAACCAAATATGCAAACGCTTTCAAAGTAAGTAAACCGTGTTTTTGCTTTGAGTTTCAAATGTATTCTTCCACAAATAAATAAATCGCAATGCTCCGAAATATTTGCACAAATGACTAACACGAACTATGAAATGGGTAGTTAACTTGATATATTACAATAGTTGTTGGTACAAGAGAGTGTATTATGGACAGTAATATTATCTGATTAAGCTTTCCTGCATAGGAGTATAACACGGACAATGTTACTCTATTACACTAACCTTTGTCCATTGTCGCTGTCCTGCATGGTTGTATTTGACTGTATCGTTGATTTGCCACAAATGCGCCTTATCTCACTGATAACCTACAATATACCTGCGTGTTATCTCAGCAGCGACATTTTCCTGCTAAAATGAGAGGAAAATGTAACAAAAATCCTTGTGTATGTGAATAAGATAACTCAAAAATCTAATGATTTCCATTTACGTGACTTCCTCTACATCTCTGTGACAAATTACTGTTAAAAAGCTTATTCTTCTATCTACTTCATGATAATCGAGATATACATTAGCAGAAATGCTTTCTTATAAGTAGAAGGGAAATAATGGAATACACTAGGCTAAAACGATAGTCAAATCTTTTATAAGCTGGTTGCCATGTAGATAAAATCCGTTTCTTTGAATTGCCAGCAGCTAACAAATTCACTTATGTGAAAAATTTTAAGTATTTTAAAACTGAAACCAATGACAAGGAATATTTCAAAAATGGTCAACTGTACGAAAAAAAAAAGTATATGACATAAATTGGGTGCTTAAACGAGATCTACATATTGTGCAGTAAGTTTTTGTCTGTCTCTTACGGTTTACAAGATATGCAAAATTCCTCCAGAATAAAGAGATATTCAATAGCTATTCCTAGAAAATTCTAGATCTACATTTTATTTTCTGTGTGAATATATTTAATATACGGTGTTTTAATCAAAAACGTTCGAGCCATTTTTAAGAAAATCAAAATTTTCGAATTTTTTTCCATGTAAAGGGTAGTTTGGGGAGGGGAATTTTCCTCAAAATCTTCCTGTCGCATCCTTGGAAGATAGTAAACGTATATACCAAGTTTGGTACTTTATTAACTTTTCGTTTTTTAGTTATCGTGTTCACAGACATGCGGACACACACACACACACACGGACCTTTTTTTTACTAAAAATGCTTTATGTGGATACAGGTGACCCTAAGACGTCTACTCCCGGTGAAATTTCGGTATCGGATTTTTGAGTGGAATGCAATACCTTTTAGTTATGGTGTTCACAGACATGCGGACACATACACACACGAACCTTTTTCACTAAAATGCTTTATGTGGATACAGGTGACCCTAAGACGTCTACTCCCGATGAAATTTCGGTATCGGATTTTTGGGTTGAATGCAATATCTTCTCTATACACTATGTACATAGCACATGTAGAAAAAGTAAAACCGAAAAATTGGTTAAATACCAAACTTGAACTTGATATTTAATTTCACCTTCCAAGGATACGCCACGAAGATGTTCAAGAGAATCCCCCCACCGCAAACTAACCCTTTACATGGAACAATTTTCCAAAATGCTGTTTTTATCAAATATTGTTGTACGATTTTTATTAAAATAACGTGTATTGAAATATATTTCATGGCAAATAAAATGTATATCTTGAATTTACTAGGAATAGCCTTTGAAAATCTGTTCATTCTGGATGACTTCAAATAAGTGGTATATCGTAATTTATAGACAAAAACTTGCATACAAAAAATGTGGACAACATTAAAACATACAATTTATGCCATATATTCTTGTTGAATTAATCATTTCCGAGAGATTCCTTGTTATTGGTTCCAAATTTAAAATACTTTTCTCAAACAGGAATTTCTCTTTTCATTTATTTATTTATTCTTTTTTTTACTTCTGGCCATTCAAAGAGAATCTAATTTCAATCACATAGCAACCAACTTTTGAAAGATCTGACTATCGCTAATGTATTTCCTTATTTCCCTTCTACTTATAAGGAACTAAGTAATACTAACACTAATATTTATCTCGATTAGCATGAAGTAGATAGAATAATTCTCTTTTGAAAGAATAGTTTGTTATGAATAGTTAGAGAAAGCGATGTGAATGGAATACCTACATCGGGTTTTTCATCCTGGTTAAACAAAGGCAAGATAATTTCAATTACATCACACAGTGACCAGCTTTTAAAAGATTTCACTATTGCTTTTAGCATAGTGTATTCCCTTATTTCCCTTTTACTTACAGTAAAACATCATTTCTGATAATTTTTATCCCGTTTAGCAAGAAATATTTAGAAGAATAAGTTTTGTAAGAATAATTTGTTGCGAATACGTAGAGAAAGTCATACAAATGGAACACATCCGATTTTTATTTTCTTAGCTACTAAACGTAGAGGAACTGTTATTTTCGACCCAGAATTTCTACGTTGGTATTAGGAATTACACATCAAATGATGTGACTTTACTTTTTATATACGTATTAAGAAGATAGAGAAGGTATTGTATTCCACCGAAAAATTCGATGTCTAGATATCAGCGGAAATATGTTTGAGGTCCCCTGATAAAAAAACATTTTTAGAAAAAGGTCCGAGTTTGTGTGTGGGTGCATGGGTCTGTGTGTGTGTTTGTAAAAACAACATTGCTCAAAAAAGAAAAGTCGGATAAATACTAAACCTGGTTAAGTTCAGTATCTTTCAAAGATACGACGCGAAAATTTTCAGGAAAATTCCCCAAGCCCCAACTACCTTTACATGGAACATGTTCGAAAATTATAATTTTCTAAAAAATAGCTCTAACGATTTTATTTAAATACTTTATATTAATATATTTTCATGGCAGACAAAATCTATATCATGAATTTTTCTGTAAATAGCCTTTGACTAGATGACTTTTGTACAACTGGTAAACCGTAAGAGATAGGCAAAAACTTACTACAGAAAAATGTAGATCTCGTTAAAATATACAAGTCATGTTATTTAAATGGTTTTTAGAAGTAACCGTTTCCGAGATATTCCTGTTATTGGTTTCAATGTTAAATTATTTGGCTGAAACGGGAACTCAACTTTCGTTTAATTTCTCTTTTGTCTACTCCTAGTCATGCAAACAGAACCGAATCTGAATTGTTTCACGTAGCGACCAGCTTTTAAAAGATTTGACTATCGCTTTAGCCTAATGTATTTACCATATTCGTGCTTCTTAGAAATAAACAAGTAATATCACAAATCTGTTTATCTCGATTAATATATCTTTTGTAAGAATAAACTGTTGTAAGGCTAGTTTATTTGCAGAAAAGGTAGAGAATAGCATAAGAATGAAACACATCAGATTTTTACAATAGCTCTTGGGAATAAAATGCACTGCATTACTGTTCAAGTCGCCTTTAATGCAATGTAGCTTGAACAGAAGTGAGGTAGATAACGTAAAATTCTAAGATGGTATTAATGTCGTAACCTGTCAAATCCCGTCTTATTGTGAATGTAGCATTGGTCAGTTCACGGCTGCGCATTTCCTGTATGGCCAAATGTTTGGCTAATTATTTAGGCAATATCCCCCACATTGAAAAATCGCGAACCTGTGTGCAGTGAATTTTGTTTAAAAAACAACAACGTGATGGCTGCTAACAAATGATAATCTGAGCCTTGTTGTCATTTGTGCATTTACTGTTAGCGTGAAAAGTGTGGATTTAGAAGATAAATTTGCGTCACGGAGCAGCACATATTTGTTTTACAGATGTGAGAGCTTGGATCGCTGTTATCAAAATGTAAGACAATTTTACGTTGAAAAGTTCCCACATACACACCATCATGCAGGCAAGCCATTTAAACATTAAATCGTAGATTTGGGTGACAGGTTTGTAGTATTTAAGGGGACGCTGTGGTAAACATTCCTAGTTTTTGCCAAAAATCCGAAAATTGATTTCACTATTAACAAATAATGTATATTATTCTCTTTCTTGTAACTTTATTAAACTCATCATTTTTAATTGCCCTAGTGGTTACTTTAAGGGTAGCCTGCAGTACTTTAAATGTCTTTACCCTCAGTTTTTACAATAAATTCGAATTTTAAATCTACCACACATTAACATTTGTCCATCATTGTGGTTATTTAAAGTTGAGAAAGCAATATATAAACCAATAACTAAAAAGAGTATAATAATATGTTTCGAAATTTCACAAAAGTCTACACCGGATTTTTCTACCTGCCCGTCATCATCCAGGCATGCCGTACCACTTATTATTCAACCTGGGACCTACCCATCCTAACCCACGACAGATAGAGCAGGGGCTACCCACATCCCACTAACAACATATTTCTAGTGGTGAAATAAAGGTTGTCTTGGAGACAGAATTCAGCTCGACTCGAACCATATAACTTGCAGTTTTCCGCACCATATAACTCACTCGGAATTATAATTTGTGAGTACTTACCTTGTGATTGGCATTCCTGCTGACACGTGGCTATCTCTGTAAGCTGTTGCTATATTTACTCGTCCGTCTGCAGCGTCGCATGTACCACTGTTTCCTCTAAAACGCCTTCTTCCATGCATGTTTATTTTCTCCACACGTACTCTGTACATAGTGTATAGAGAATGTATTGCAATCCACCCAAACATTTGTTGTCGATATTTCGCCCGAAATAAACGTTTTAGGGACTCCTTTGTCCCAAAATAACAATTTTGGAAAAAGTTCCGTGTGTGTGTGTGTGTGATAACTGAAAAACGAAAAGTTGGTAAAATACCAAACGTGATCAAATTTGTATCTTCCAAGGATGCGGCACGAGGATTTTGTGGAAAATCCCCCCACCCCAAACTACCCTTTACATGGAAAAATTTTCGAAAATTTTGATTTTCTCACAAATGGCTCTAACGATGTTGATTAAAATACCGTATATTAAAAATATTTATATGGCAAATAAAATGTATATCTTGAATTTTCTGGGAATAGCCCCTAAAGAACTCCTTATTCTGGAAGAATGTTGAATTTTGCGTAACTGGTAACCCGTAAAAGATAGACAGAAACTTTTCTGCACAAAAATTGTAGATCACGTTCAAACACGTAATTTATGTCATATACGTTTGTTTTTTCGTGGAATGGACCAATTCTGGGATATTCCTTGTTATTGTTTTCAGATTTTCTCATACGGAAAGTCCTGCATAGAAACGGATTCCAACCACATGTGTGGCGTTCACGTGGGGGCGGGCGGGCAAGTATGTGGCGTTCCCTACTGTTTGTAATGATGAGTGTGTGCGCATATAGTCCCCTATTAATTACTTGTAGCAATGCACTCTCCTCGCGTAACTGCCTGTAGAGGCAAATGCTATAGTTGCCTCAGCTCAGATCAAATTTCCGATGACGTCGGTCGGTGAGCCACATTAGAAGAAATACTTAAGGGACATTTGAGTTCGAGACACCTGGACGCGACACACCTGCGCGTGTCAAACCCACAAAGTACGACGATACGTCGACTTTCGAAGTCTTCCGCAGACAGATTGCTGTCGTCGCTACCCATAACAGTTGGTCGGCAGAAGAAAAAACAGCGTAACTAAATAGCCCAGCATTCAGGGGTGGGCGGCGGAAGTCTTGAATATGACCCTGACGTAAGCGTCGTTCGAAGACATCTGGGAGGCCCTCGAGAACCGCTTCGGGAACCATTGCTTGGCCGCAGCTTATTATAGTCAGCTGAAGTCGAAGCAGCAGCAACCAGGAGAGACGTTGCAGGAGTTTGCATTGGCATTCGAACAAAAGCTCTGGTGGACCTTCCGCTCAGTTACGTCTCCCGAACAGCCACCTCCTCTTTTATTGACAGGATGCGTGACGCCAAGACACGAGTACCAGATGCTGGGTGAGTACAAGACCATTCACGAAGCGCTAACAGCCACGCCGAGGCTAGAGGAGTTTAGGGTAACAAAAGTCCCTGCATCGAGGACCAGGAGCATCCGCTACGACGAGAATGGAAGAGCAATCCATGGACGTCGACGTAGATGGAGTAGGATATTTAGGGGATGTGGCCAGTCCGGATACCTGATGAGGGTTTTCCATACCAATCCGAAGAGCATATGGGAAACGAATAGTCGCCCTCCGTGGTGGGCTAACTTCATATGCCCAAGGTTGCGGGTTCAAATCCAGCGAAGGACGATGGATTTTTTCGGGCGTAGATTTTCGGCATGAAAAAGAACCTCAAGTCTGATAGAGAGGCCTCTGAGCAAAATTAAGCGGTCTTTCACGCCCAGTATAAAATGGGAGGCTGAGAGCCACAGCAGTTAAAGAGCGTCCATAAATAAAACATTTCATTTGGGAAACGAATAAGTACCAGTGTGGCGAGGGGCATGTTGGGGATGTCGTCATCATCCCCTCAAGTGACATTGCGTACCTTTGGGTAGACGACTGGATGACAGCCTCCTCGGCTGGACAGTTGGAACGTTGTGCCGGGTTCTAATTTAAATGGGCGCCGCCGTGACCTGCCATCGCGAAGAGTTTGCCGTCGAGGAAACCAAATCGGTCCTACCAGATAGTAATGGCATTGGGTGACCGCTTGCCTATGGAGAAGGAGGTTTTGCTAGAGATAGCACTTGGTCGGAGGCTCGTAAGTCTGTGGATATTCGTCGCGAGGGTGGTGAGGATGTGATACTGGATCTGGATGTGCTCAGGAACCACGGCGCGGCGGTCGACGTCGTCGTCAAAAGGGTCCTGCGACTCAGCCGAAACTTTTGAACCGTTTTCAATGAAAGTTGCTGCCAGTGAAGACAGCCACTGATGAACACCATATTTTGCATCGTCATCGCTGTCAAAGCGCCTTCTTCCAAACTCACGCTTCAGGTTCAAGAGCAAGGTGGTTAGAAGGCGCAAGATCGGGGCTCTACGGTGGGTGATTGAACTGTTCCCGATAGATTTGCGTGACACCAGCAACATGGGGATGTGCGTTGTCATGAAGCAACACAATACCTTGACTAAGCATTCCATGCCTTTTGTTTTGAATTGCGTGCAGAAGATTTCTCAATATTTCACAGTTCGTATCGCATATCTCTGGGACGGAACTCAACAAGCAAAATGCCTCGTCTGTCTCAGAACACACTGCACATACTTTTTCGTAATGATAATCTTAATTTTGGATTTCTGTCGTTTGGGGAATCCTGTGTGCCTCCACTTCATGGACTGTTATTTTGATTCTGGAGGGATATGAGCTAAGTTTCACCACTGGTTACTATCCTGCTTAAGAATTCATCTCCCTCATCTCTGTATTGGGTAAGAAATGCCCAAGCACTGTCCAGGAGTTTCATTTTGTGGACATTCGTAACCATCTTCGGAACCCAGCGGGAACACAGTTGGCTATAATTTAAGCGCTTAGTGATAATTTCATACAAAACTGTTTTTAAAATTTGTGGTAAAATATCACAAAGCATTCTTATTGTGAACCACCTGTTTTCACGAATTGCCTCGAACTCTTGTTCAACCAAACCACTAGTGACAACAGAAGGTCTCATGACAACTCATGCTTCGGCATGAATATTGGATCGTCCATCATTGAACTGCCTAACCCACCTTTTCCCATTCCATTTGTCATTACATGTTCACCGTAAATTTCTACAATTGATGCTGAATTTCAGCTAGCTTAACATTTAGTGCGTTCAAAAGCCGTATTACGGAATACACTTCACAGTTGGGAGGATCAGAAATTGTGTTAAGTATTTTGAATGATCACTAACAACTTAAACACAACACGATCCGGCTGTAGTGGCGTCAGTGGAAAGACAAATGAACCAGAGAGATGAGTGCGCACACGTGGAACAGCGACACTAGCACTGCGGTGGCGGTAGAACGAAAAGGTACATAATTTCCGGACAAGTCTCGTGTATAACCAGATTATGTCTATTTTCGTATGCACAATCTGAAATTTCCAACTCATGCCCAATTTACAATGACATAAGCGACTTGTGAGATGTCAACGCCATAGCTGGGATTTGAACCACGAATATCCTGATTCACATTAGACATGATAGACATTAGAATATTTCAATTGACTCTGCGTTTCTAACGTCTGTCCTTCACACGGCTAATGTGGAAGTAAGATATTACAATATCACAAAGTGCTCACAATAAAGATGACGACACAATTTGGTATTACTGCACAAAAAACACGCATTTCCGTTTTACTTTCTCCACATACACTATGTACATAATAGGTAGAGAAGGCATTACACTCCACCCAGAAATTCCATGTCGAAATTTCTTCGGAAATATATATTTTGCGGTCCCCTTAGTACAACAAAAGAACATTTTTAGAAAAAGGTCCATGTATGCGAGTGTGTAACTGGGAGCATGATAAATCAAAAACGAAAACTCAGCTAAATACCATACTTGAATTTTAGGTTCAGCATCTTTCAAGGATTTTCTAGAAAATCTTCCACTCTAATTTACCCTTTACATGGAAAATTTTTCGAAAGTTTAACTTTATCAAAATGGCTCTAAAGATTTTGATTAAAATGCCGTATATTAAAGATATTTACACAATAAAATATATATTTTGCATTTTCTGAGAATAGCCCCTGAGGACCTCTTCATTCTGAATTACTTTTGCATAACCGGTAAGCTGTAAGAGATAGACAAAAGTTTATGCACAAAAAATGTAGATCTCGTTAAAACACACAATTTATTCATACACCTTTTTTCTTCTAAAAGTTTACGATTTCCGAGATATTCCCTGTTACATGTTTAAATTTTAAAATACTTTACTTTTCTCATAAAGGAGATTCGCATCCGTTTCACATCTCTTTTAACCTAGCCATGGAAGGAGAACCAAAATTTAATGTCAATCGCATAGCGACAGCTTTTAACAGATTGACTGTCACTTTAGCCCTTGTATTCCCTTATTTCTTCTCACAAGGAAGCATTGCATAAGACTACTGCTTATCTTGATTAGCTTGATGTAGAGAAAGGAATAATCTTCAAATGTTTGTATTTGAACTCAATTCATTCACCTCAAAATAATCTACTATTTCTTCCCATAGGAAATGTATTTCCATGGAGGTTATGTCATCTTAATAAAAACACACAAAACTATTCTGTGGATGCTGCCATGTCCCAACTTCTGCTCAACTTTGGCGGCATGTTAAATTGCAAAAAGAAATAAGTATTCTATTCACAATCTCTTCTTCTAGCGAAATTGAAATTGGGTTTTATTTATGGACGGTCTGTAACCTCTGCGATTCTTAGCGTCCTATTCTATAGGTATATTGAGTAGGAAAGATTACTTAATTTTTCTCATAGGGCTCTTTATCAGGCTTGAGGTTTATTTTATGTGCCGTAAATCTACGACAGAGGACCAACTGCTTTACTTCCCTTCCGAAGGAAGGCCATACTAAGGCTATTTACGCCTGAAAAACTCCATCAACCTCCTCCGGATTTGAACCCGTGACCTTGAGAACCAGAGGCTATTATGTTACCTCTAGATCACGGAGAAGGACTGGTTGCAGTGGTTCTCAAACCTGATCTTCTCTCTTCCTTCATCTTTAATTCTTCATAAGATCTACATTTCTTTAGCAGATAAAGCTTAATTTATGTTACCATACAGTTAATATATTTGTTTACTTGTACTAGGTTCTTTACACTATTTCTATGGCTTGGAGCTAATCCAGATTTTATCCCAGGGCACACAAAATAATAAAAAGCCCTACTTTCTACAACAGCACCATGGACTGTCTGCCATCTGTTGGTATTTTGTAGTTTTGTGTGTGTGTGTGTGTGTGTGTGTGTGTGTGTGTGTGTGTGTGTGTGTGTGTGTGTCCCATTTCGGTAGTCCCGCAGTTTATTTGAACAGTAGACTGTATACTTATTAATTAATCATATTTCCACGGCTGTGGCCCTCGTGTGCACCGAGCACTCTTCTGTTTTTCAGGGAGTGGGGTAATACAACAATATCACGTGGATATACTTTTTATTATATCTGTTTATTGCTTGTTAAAGAATTCTCATTCCAGCGCTTGCACTAACTGTACAATGAAGCAAAAAGAAATCGAAGAAGCACGCCAAAAAAGGTATAAATAATGGCAATATAAGTTGATTGTTTATCGACGAAGTTTCTAATTTGAAAGAAGTGTGAGCCTTGAAGAACGTATTACTATTCGCGAAATTATCATTGTCGCGATTACTGAGCATATCACGTCTGCCCGACACGGATTCCAACAACGTCTGCAAAACCTTACCTTAGTTGTTTTTCACCAGCCTGCAGGTTATGACCACGTGTGCGGTCTCCTGTCGCCAAAATGCCACCTAGGTGACCGGCATCTACGTTTCTTTCGTTTTATGTTATATATTTAAGTTTCTATAATTTTACTATTTGGTAATGTGTTGCTTATTGAGCGTGATGATGTGCAGTTCATTATACAGAGTGATTTATGTAGAACTGGCACATTTCTTTCTTTAATTATTCCGTTGGAAATTCATTCAATAACCCAATTTTAGCACCAAATTAAGCAGAATGTTCTGGGGTTTCGATTCCTTCTCACTAGATGCGCAGATATTTATGTTTTATTCCTAATTGCATTGTTGGCAACTGTTTCGACATTTCGTTCTTGTAGTCAACGTGAAAATGCAGTACGATGTAGAGCTGAGTCAAGGATATTTTCAGCAAGATGGCGCTACATGTCATACATCAAATGAATCCATGAACCTAATTGCAAGTTTCTTTGACGACCGGATAATTTCCAGGAACCTGTCGTCACCGAAATCTCCAGATTTGACATCGCCGGACTTCTTTCTATGAGGTTACTTAAAAGACAGGGTTTACGCCACACGTCCCCAGACATTGGACGATCACACATCACAAAGGAGATTCAAGCTATTGACAACAGTCCTCCAACGAGTGGCCAATAACATGGAACGACGTGTGGGGTTGTGCCTTATGCAGGATGGAGGACATTTTTAACATTTGCTATAGAGGTAAATAATCTCCCAAAATTCCTCTACAATTTAGGTATAATAAGTGGTCGCTAGCATAACACGTTTTGAAACAATTAATGAAAGAAATGTGTCAGCTCTATGTAAATCACCTGTTTTATCTGCTGTACACTCTGAAACTTGGTTATTATTTAATTTATCAATTGTATTACTTAAATACCCATGATTAACTATCGCAGTCAATAATGGACTGTTTCGCCATCTAGCAACACTCTTAAAGTGAAAAAAATTCCTGCTGAAAAGCAAAAACTGCGAAAAAGGTTTGGCTCTTTGGTCGCACGGTCTGCGTGTCTATCATTGCAAACCCACTGTTACTGCAACTTTCATGCTTATTTCAGTTCGTACGCTCAAATTCTAAAACATTACTTTGAACCATTCTGCACGCTCCTCAACATAGCACATCTAGAGGATAATGGGATTAGAGAACATGTTTATCCAGCCACTCCTCGCACTTGCTTCTGGACTGCTCCAGTGTCTTCCAGGGAACAGGATCGGTCTGGTTCCAGGCGCTCTCCTTGTCCCCTGGCTGGGACAATGTCAAGGAGTCGTAAGCAGAGAGCATCCTCCACATGCCAGAACTTGTATCGTACAGATCCTCTTCTCCTGCTGCTGCAGCCAGAGCCGCAGAAACAGCCTTCTTCAGACTGGGCTTCCGTTTCTGCACAGTAAACATCAACTTGTTCTATATGTACATCACTTTCTCTGCTTGTTCTTCTATAAACTATTCTAATAAACGTATATTTTTATATGTATTTACTTCTTGCTAATACAAACTTTCAATAGGTAGATAGTTACATAATTCGTTTTCGCTATAAGAAATGTGCACTAGGACAAAGCGATAGTCAGATTCTTAAAATGCGGATCGCCTTGTGATGATGTTTAGATTCCACTTCTTTGCATGAGCAGGAGAAAAAGAGAATAGCGACTTGCCATTTAAAAAAGTATAAGTAGTTGAAAATTTAAAATCACAAATAAATAATATATTTAAAATGGTTAGTTCCAAAAAAAATCATTTAACAGAAATTGTCAGTTTAGCAACATACAGAGATAATTCAGAGTGAAAAGGACTTTGCAATATACGAGTATCATTTATCAAAATACTTGTATCTATACTCCTAACACTTGTATATATGTTGAGAAAAAATGTGCACCCAAAAAGTGTTGTTATGTTAGCTTTAAGTCTTAAGATTTACACACACACACACAAACATACACACACACACACACAAGCGCGCGCGCCCATCTATAACGTCATTGCTCATGAAGATTGCATATTTACATAAGACCTCGTTTCACATTGCTGGTTCAAACAGAAACAGATTGGTCGACTTATAACGTACATACGGAAGTTTCCGAGTTCCAAGATTTCACGTTTCCGTCTACATCAAACATTAGAAACTAGACATTTAGAGAGTAAACTTCATCTTAGATTCTTCACATAACTTGATGTGCATTCTACACTCTCACTTCACTTTCTCTGAACATCTCCCCATAGAGCAACTACCCGATTGCCTCCGTATAAAAAGCCAAAAAGGGTTGAGGTAAGAAAAAACAACACTAAGATCTGGATTTCCAGAGAAGTCAACAGCGACTGCAGTTAGTTATTGCTCTTTTTGATGTATATAAAATCTTTTGTTGCTGGTCCTTCTGTAAATTCTTAATTTTTCTGTGTAAACAATCCGTTAAATCTACAGTATTTGCTGATACTGATTTCCCTCGTCTATTTAACAGTGAATGTTTGTTGTGTACTTGCAAATGTTTCCCTGCCGTCTTTGTATAATTTAAATATGAGGATGGCGAGGATTTCACAAGGACAGTTCGGGGCTATCAGCAAATTTAGGGGGAACTTGAAGCTCTACATTAGGTTGTAGTGTTTGCTCTAAAAGTAATGGTTTTGAACTTGAAACAACGAGCATTGTTAGAAACCAATGTGGCGTGAGGAAAGAACATAGCAGAATGTCACTTCGTAATGCCAAGAATGCGTCAGTCTTGACGATGCACCAACTATCCTTTTGTCGATTTGCTAAATTACTGCTAATGGAGATAGGAGATGGACAACAAGGGAGTAGTCACAGAGGTGAGTATAGTGGCGCTTTACGTGAGTTTACGTACGGTTTCGTATGATGTGTGTTATCGGGTTCGGAAGCAGCAGCTAGCGACGGCATACAGGTAGTCACGACGTCTACTCCACGTGAGTTCCAACGCAGCTGTTTCTGCATATCAGGCATAAGCTACAGTTGATTACAGCCCGCCTGGGTAGTGTGGTGGTAGCGTGTCTGCCTCATATTCAACAGGCTGTGAGCTCGAATCTCGCTTAGGGTGAGTTACCCGGATAAGGTTTTTTCGGGGTTTTCCCTTATCCTGTGAAGACGAATGTCGAGTAACTTTAAGCTCCATGGACCCCGAGATCATTTGAGCATCATTTCATCCATCGTCTGATATGACCAAGCAGGTTAATGGACGTTAAGCTACAAAAAAAAAAAAAAAAAAAAAATGATTACAAGGGAAACGCCATGAGTCACTGATGCCTTTCCCAAATATCCTCACGACTTCTGAAACGATAGCGGAGTCTAACTCCAATGGAGTCGAAGTGAAGATGTATCTTAACACGCATGCTACCATTGGTTACAAGAGGAACGTTATTGGACAAATATTAAGTGCGGTCGCTGATGCCACCTCCTTCTCCCTCAGGTCAGTAGCGACATCTGAAACTAGGGCTGAGTCCGCATAATTTTGTTATCAGACGTTAACGAGGCTTTTGCAAAAACTATACAGTACTATAATCACTGAATATAGTCTTTGAGTAACCAGATCCCATTGCCTTTAGGAGGTACAAAAATGGCACGTAACGCCCTTACTGGTTACCGTTTGGCATGTTACACAAGGAAATATTAACATGAACACGATTGTAGGAGACTGAACTGACGCAGCAGACCAATGAATGGCCTCGTCCATCACCATTTCAGCCCAAAAGGCTGAACTGGGAATTAGAAAAAATGAAACATATTAATCGCGAAGTACGATGTGCAGAGTACCATACAATCCCTCCGAACCATACCGCATACTGTCAAACATACTGTCAGTGCATGCTCTGCAAAGGAAGTGACATCATTTTCAAACACTCCATTCTCCCGTACGATAATGCCTGCTGTCACAATGCTGTTTTCTGACTTTTACTTGTGACATTAACCATATTCACTGCACATGAGTCCCTGTGACTGGAGCTTCTCCAGGACTAAAAGAATCTCTTTGAGAGAAGCCTTTCCATACATGATTAAGGCAGCAATTATTGTGGCACTGCTACTGGTATCCTGCGCCTTGCATAAATCTGGCATATAGAGATTCATGGTTATACTACAAACCATTTAGTTTGTACGCCTATGTTTCCACTAATTTTTGCCAGCCCCCATAAAAATTACAAATATGCCATTGATTTTACATATCTAATTTTGTAACAGAATGAAGTTGGACGCTGCAGTCAAGTGCGTTCAGAGATTATCAGTATGAATCGTATTAACATGGTTAGCATGTCAATCGACATATATAATCCATACAAATAATATACGCGTAGGGCATTTAATCGCGCGGAGAACGTACTGCATAACCAGTATATGTGGCGCGGCGCGGTCGCTAACTACGCGAAAATAAATAAGAGCGAATAAATTATAAGTTATTTAGGCGCAGATTTAAGAACATTTTGTAATATTACCACCCACATTAATCGTCGAAGAGTCAGAATTGGCGCTCACCTTAAGGCCGATCGCTGCAGGAAGTACTTCTTCGTCAGTTGAGCGATATTCCTCGATGCCTCGAGCGAATGATGCCACAGTCTCGGCCATAGAACCAGTTGGTGGTTTCCTCAGGCAGGTCCTTTTCATATCAACCAGTCTCTTACTCTCTGTCAGAATCTCGCTAGTGCTCATGGAACACAACTCGTCAGTACTGGAAGCTGCAACAAGATCAGATTATTGTGCGGATAACTTCAGAGAGAATCAAGCTATAGCATAAGGAGGCCACATCAAAAAATACCAATTACTGGTTTTAGCTGCCAAGTGCCGAAATCGAAGCTGAAATTCTTCAACGAGAACTCAGCATGCGATCCAAATGGACACTGCTGTTACAGAAGGATAATCCTTCAATAGGGTTTAAAAACAGTTGTTTTTTTCGATGGGTGTGCATAAGCACTAGCCGCTCGTAAGCATACATCCAGGGTGTTCACAAAAGTTTAAGAGTTGGTTAGACCTGATTAGACATCTGCAGCATATTAGTTATAATTTTGAACAATTTTATACAACTGCAGCTGATATCAAAACAAATTTAGCAACGATTATTATTATTAGTGATAATGATGCACAAGTTGCCTTACAAAGAAACAGTAATGTTTGTAGACGTTTGTTCTGTGCGTGATGTACATCATTAAGTATGCACAGTGTTCAAGGTAAGAACGAAGTAATGTGTAAATTAAATTGCATAGACAAGGTGGATAGTCTGAAATATGCGGTTCCTCGCTTATGCACGTTACGTACTCTACCGAGGTCGCTAGATGGCAGAATTAAGGCTTAAAAAACAGTGCATTAAGAAGCGTTAACATCACATCTAACGACCCTGACTTCTGCCGCAGTGAGCTACCCACCATCTA
Source organism: Hymenopus coronatus (assembly GCA_030762935.1). Classification (NCBI taxonomy): domain Eukaryota; kingdom Metazoa; phylum Arthropoda; class Insecta; order Mantodea; family Hymenopodidae; genus Hymenopus; species Hymenopus coronatus. The sequence continues at coordinate 24,695,338 of CM060882.1, forward strand.
GTGGCATTAACGTAACACTGTCTTGAAGATATGTACACAGCGCCCGGTTTCAAGCGTGCACGATCCTCAGTATTTTGATCCATAAGGCATTTACGTCATACCAGTCGCGTATGCCAAAACTCCTTAATACGTGTACAAGTCAAGATGAGCTGACCACCTTGATACCACAAATCATCGAGAAGAGTAGCGCGGTAGATTTAAACGTCGTAAACTTTAAATTACCGCATGTACGTTACGCTTAATAGCATTCGAAGAAAAATATCCAATAAATCCACAAGTTGTCAAAAGTAGGTGTTCAGGTGCTCTTGTGCTCTTATATAGCAGCGGCCATTGGGCACAAAGATGTTTGTTTTTAGTTTAGGATGGTTAGATGGGTAGGATTTACAGACATGAAGGTTAAAAAAAAAAAAAACTCCCTCAGGACGAAAACCCGGGACACGCATCGACAATTGACAGCGTCGTTAAAAAAAATCCAGACCAATTTGGGAAGTAGTCATTACGGCACATGCGACAAGGAGAAGGTAATAATGTTAAGAAACAAATGTTCATTCTGGGGGCCTATGGACGCAATTTTCTGCATGCTTTTATTCAGACTGGGGGATGTTACATCATTCTGCTAATATTGCTAACATAAACTTGCAAATTGCACAATTTACGAGACTTATCATTTTTGTTTAATAAAGATTGTTACTATGCTAATAAAATATTTGAATTTATCAACGCCACCGGTAGAAATTCGCAACAATAACATTTTACGTTACGCCATTATTTTGATGCAGCTGACCAATACATTTGGTTATTAAAACTGATCACATAATTTATTATTACTTTCTCTACCATGTACAATGCATATAGTATGTTGAGAAGGTATTGCATTCCATCCCAACAAATCTGTGCTCCATTCACATGACTTTCTCTACATCTCTGCAATAAATTATTGTTAAAAAGATTATAAGCTTACTCCTCTATTAACTTAATGCACATCGAGAAAAAAATTAGTAGAAAAGGTCATATTACCTGCTTCCTTGTAATTAGAAGGGAAATAAGAGAGTGCCATAGGTTAAATCGATAGTCAAATATTTTAAAAGCTGGTTGTTATGTGATTGAAGTCCCTTTGTTTGTACGGCCAGGAGTTAAAAAATTCCCGTATGAGAAAAGTATAAGTATTTAAAGCTGAAACCAATGACAAGGAATATCTCAAAAACGGTCAACTCCACGAAAAAAAAAAAAATATATATATATATATATATATATATATACCATAAATTGTGTGTTCTAATGATCTGTACATTTTCTATTAGGTAAGTTTTTGTCCATCTCTTACGGTTTACCAGTTATACAAAATTCCGCAAAATTCATCCAGAATAAAGATGTCTTCAGAGGCTACCCCCAGAAAATTGAAGATGTACAATATTGTTATAAAAATCCTTAGAGCCATTTTTGAGAAAATCAAAATTTTCGAAAATTTGAATTTAAATTTTGGTATTTAACGGACTTTTGTTTTTGAACTATTCTGCCCACAGACACACACACACACACACACACACACACATGGACATTTTGCTAAAGAAAAAAATTCTTGGTTTCAGAGGGTCTCAAAACATATATTTCCGGTGAAATCTCGGTATCTAACTTTTGGGTGCAATACAATATCTTCTCTATACACTATGTACATAGTATGTGTAGAGAAAATGAAAATCATATTGAGACTTCGCCGGAAATTACTTGGTATTTAAGTTCTACATCTACTAAGGATACGACTCAAAGATTTTCCCAGAAAATTTCCCTCTCTGTGTAACACACTTTTCGAAAACTGATTTTCTTAAAAATAGCTAACAATTTTGATTAGAATATCAGATGTTTAAGATATTTTATGACAAACGAAATTATATCTTGAATTTTCTAAAAATGTCCTCTGAAGTCCTCTTCATTCTAGACTTTTGTATAACTAAATATCGTAAGAGAGAGAAAAGAACTTACTATAGGTACACGAAATGTAGAACTCGTAAAACACACAATGTACGTGTAATTTTTTTACTAACAATTTTCGAGATATTCCGTGTCATTGGTTTCAATGCTTCTATATTATACTTTTCTCAAATGGAAAGTAGTTATTCGTTTTTCTTTCTGCTGGTCCAGCAAAGAGGACGGAATTTCAAAGTTTCCACATGGCGACCAGCTCTTTAAAAATTTGACCGTTGCTTAAGTATATTGAATTCCCTTAATCCCGTTGTATCCATAAGGAAATATGTAATAAAATATTTCTGCAGATGTTTATGTCGATTAACGCGAAGCAGATAGTAGAATAATTTCAGTTTCTCTACCACGCACTGTGTACATAGCAGCTGGTATAGAAGATTTTGTTATTGCTCCGAAATTCACCGATACTGAGATTTCACCGGAAATGTATCTATGTTTTGAGGACTTGAATCGAAGAAGGACTTGTTTAGAAAAAGTTCCACGTGCACGGTGTGTGAACAGCATAACTCATAAATGAAAAGTCTGTTAAATATCAAACATGTGTTTAGGTTCAGCATCTTTTAAACATGGGACACGAAGGTTTTTAAGAAAATTCCCCAGCCCAAACTACCCGTTACATGGAACATTTTTCAAAGTTTTTGATTTTCTCAAAAATGGCCCTAACTTTTTTATTAAAATACCTTATGTATACGATATTTTATGACAAACAAAGTATATATCTTAAATTTTCTGGAAATAGCCTCTGAAGACCTCTTCATTCTGGATGACTTTTATATAACTGCCAAGCCGTAAGAGATATACAAAATTTTACTCCACAAAAAATGTAGACCTCCTTAAAACACACAAATTATGTCAAGACATAGAACAGTTTTCCAAGGTATTATTTATTTATTTTACTTTTCAAAAACGCATCTAATGGTTTTGATTAAAATACCACATTAAAGACATTTTACAACAAATACAATGTATATCTCGAATTTTCTAGGAATAACCTTTTAAGTGTTCGTTCGGAAGGAAATTTGCATAATCTTGTATAATTTATATACTTTAAGCGATATATTAAAAAGGTATCGCACAAAAAATATATATCTCTTTAAATACACAATTTATTTGAAATAACTGTTTGTGGCTTTTTCCATGTTCGTGATATCCCTTGTGAATGGTTCAAATTGTTCAATGCTTTGTCATTCTTTTAAAAATAATGTCGATTTTCAGTTTTTTCTCGCGCTTGCATGGAAAGGTAATAACATTTTTAGACCAGCTATAGTTTCCATTTCTTCAACATTTGACTACCGCTATTCGCTTTGTACCTACAACGAAATGTTTAATGTAGTTGTTATTGCAAATGTTTATCTCGATTAAAACGAAGTAAGTAGAAATTTTATTGTGGTTTGTATATCCACTATTAAAAGATAAAGGGTAGAGAAAGTCAACTGAGTGTAGTACATCAGATTTTTATTTACGGGGCCTCAAAACAGTATTTCCTTGAAATCTCAATACCGAAATGTTGGATGAAATGCAATACTTGATCTGCCTGCTATATAGGTGGGGATAAATTTGATGAATGGTACATTAATATGTATACACTTGTGTGCTAATTGTTTTTACTTTCTCTACGCGAACTATGTACGTAGTGTACCGAGAAGATATTGTATTCCACTTAAAATTTCGATACCGAGATTTCACCGGAAATACACATTTTAGGGTCTCCTACCCCCATTCTTAGGTTTTTTTTCCAAAATGAATTGCAATCCAATTTATAGCTCAAAACCTAATAATTTTTAATCAAAAAAAAATTAGAAAAATATCCACGTGTGTGTATGTGTGTTAAAAATTAAATGGAGTTTTATTTATGGACGTTCTTTAACTACTGTGATTCTCAGTGTCCCATTCCATGCTGGGCGTGAAAGACCGTTTAATTTTGCTCAGAGGCCTCTTTATCAGGCTTGAGGTTCTTTTACATGCCGTAAACCTATGACACGGGACCAACGGCTTTTCTTCCCTTCCGAAGGAAGCCATGCTAAGGATTTTTACGCCCGAAAAAATCCATCGTCCTCCACCGGGTTTGAACCCGCGACTTTATATGTGTCTGAGGACAGCATAGCTCAAAAACGAAACGACCGATAAACACCAAACTTGGTACTTAAGTTTGGTATTTTCCAAGGATGCGACGCGAAGATTTTCAAGAGAAAAAAAAAAAACAGCTCCAACTACCCTTTACAGAGAAAAAATTCGAAAATGCTTATTTTCTCAGAAAAAGACTAACGATTTTGATTAAATCTGTTATATTTAAAATATTCACACGATAAATAAAATATACATATCTTGAATTTTCTGGGAATGGCCTCTGAAGACCTCTTTATTATTGATGATTTTTTTCTAAATGTTGCATAACTGGTAAACCGTAAGAGATAGACAAAAATTTACTCCACGGAAAATGCAGATCTCCTTAAAACCCACAATTTATGTCATACTTTTTTCGTGGAGTTGCCCGTTTTCGAGATATTCCTTGTTATTGGTTTCAATTTTAGAATACTTTTCTCATACGAGAACTTTTCAAGTCCTGGTCATACAAAGAAACGGATTTCAATCCCATAGCCACCACATTTTAAAACACTTGACTGTCGGTTTAGTCTAGTGTCTTCCCTCATATCCCTCCTACTTACAAGGGATTAAGTAATACGACCGTTTCTGCTGATGTTTATCTCGATTAGCACGAAGTATATATGAAAATAAGCTTATTAACAATAATGTATTACAGAGATGAAGAGAAAGTCATGTGAATGGAACACATCAGATTTTTTCAAGAATGGCAGTAGCGAGTTGGATTAAAATACAGTATACTGTAGATATTTACATGGCAAATAAAATGTGTACCTTGAATTTCTGGGGAATAGCTCTGAAGTTCTCTTCAATCTGAATTACTTATGCATAACTGATAAACTATATGAGATGGGCAAAATGTTACTGCGCAAAAATGTAGATCTCGCTAAAACACACAATTTGTTTTGAGAAGTTAACCATTTCCGAGATATGCTTCGTTATTAGTTTATATTTTAAAATATGTGATTTCACCCTGCGACCATAATCGCCGTACGTGTATGAGCGGCTTGCTTCGGAAGTTACAGCTGATTGTTGCCGTGGAATTGTTACACCTAAGTGTAACAAGTGCACACGTGTGCTGTCGGCAAGTTCTTTAACATCGAAGCCGCGCATTGTTACACCTGCGTGAGTCTATGACACCTGCAATTTTTTCACGTATCACTGCTTCTAAATGGAAATGGAGTTTTGTTTATGGACGCTCTTTAACTGCCGTGGTTCTCAGCGTGTCATTCGACCACTCAGAGCCCTCTTTATCAGGTTTGAGGTTCTTTTACGTGCCGTAAAACTACGACACGGGACCAACGGTTTTATTTCCCTTCCAAAGGAAGTCATGCTAAGGTTTTTTACGCCCAAAAAAAATACATCATCCTCCGCTGGATTTGAACCCATGACCTTGGATATGTGAGCTAGTATGGTAACCACCACATCACGGAGGACGACAACAGCTACTTCTGGAAGTTTCTTGCCACGTCTGTGACAGGTATAAAGGGAGAGAACGAGCCCTACAGAGAGTTCAGTTTCAACTGGGAATGCATAACGTGCAGCAGTTGAGTCAGTTTTGACAGGAAATTGGTAGCGTGTAGTGGTAGCCGCCGCAGCGAATGTCGAAAGGAAATTCTGGGCAGAATTTTTGCGAAAGTATCGAATAAACATATTTATTTGTAAACTTGTTTTCACGTGTAATCAGTGGAAGAAGTAAACAGTTGTTTGATGGAGTAATAAAGAAGGGTTTTGTTACAATACTTAAACTTTTCTCATAAGGGAATTTGTCAACTCCTGAAATGCAAATAGAACCGAACTTCAATCACATAGCAACCCGCTTTAAAAAGAGTTGTCTATCGATTTAACCAAGTGTAGGTATTGCCTCATTTCCATAAGAAATAAGACCAGTTCTGTTAATGTTTATCTTAATTAGTATGAAGTAGATAGAAGAATAAGCTTTTTCGTTGCGTTTCGTAGTTGGGTAATCCCCCTCCCCTAGTTAGGACTGACACCCCTCTAGAACTTACAAGCGAATGCTTAGGGGTCAGAAGCCTTTTGGGGAGCCAACGGCACGAAACCACAGAACGGAAAACCTGGAACAAGTGTTCGGCCCGTAGGTATGACATAAAATGCAAGCGAAATGGATGACAGGAAAGATGATGATAAAATAATTGGTGGAATAAGTGGCGGGGGAAACCGGATGACTCGGAGAAAACCCGTCCAGACTCCATTTCGTTCACCACAAATCCCACATGCAGACGCTTGGGATCGAACTCGGGTCGCCTAGATGGGAGACGAGCGGTCTAAGCGCCGCCGCAGAATAAGATTTTTAGGGAGAATTTTTACAGAGAGGTAGAGAAAATCATATGAATGGAACAGGTCAGATTTTGTTTAAAGGATTCTTCACAGATATGAAAGAAAGTATTTATACTATAACTGTGTTCTGGGCTCGTGAGCCCCGTATGATGAGGTGTGGGGACAGGGGAAAGCGATATCTGGTTACTGGAGCTGTTATGCACATATGTGTATTAATCTGGTGAGCCCACTTTACAGAAGTAGTTCAATGCTATAAGAAAATTTGTATTCTTTTCACCATGTCTGTAGTTAAGAAAATATGTAAGATAGTGCATTCAGAAGGGCGTGAAATTATAGATAAATGTGATAAAGAAGCTCTGAATAAACAGTATCTATATCAACGGGCTGGTATTTCCATGCAAATGATAAAGAGAATTCGTAAGGAGAAGAAAGAGCTTCGACCAAAGGGAGGAACTAGTGTATTGAGCACTCCTGTAAAAACAAGAACTAATCCAGAACATACTGTTGTGTAAATCGATGACTTTGATGCTGCCGTTATACGCAGAAACGAGTACCGCCAGCTAGGAAATCGCTGTCCATTGTGAAAGAGAGAAAACATTTTTCTTGGGGAGAATTGTTAAAGCTAATTTTGAGAAAATCAAAGTTGTCAAAAAATAACACACATACACGGTTGTAGGGGTGTATTTGTTTGTTTGTTTTTTTTTTCTTGAAAATCTTTGTGTCGCATCTTGGAAGATTCTGAACTTAAATAGGTACCTACTTTGGTATTTAACGCGCTTTTCGCTTTTGAGCTATACCACACAAAGACACTACTTTCTTTTCTTCCTCTTCTTCTTCTTCTCTTCTTAAAATGAAACAGCGTGATCAGAATTGGGTACGGCCGCTACTATATTCAGGTAGGCTCATGTTATTCTTCGACAGCGTTTATATTTGCGTGTGCCATCTTATCTTTTGTGTATGCATTTCTTTCAGGGTTCACGAACTGGGAACACAACTATAACTCTGCTGGTTTATTCCCCGTGTTTTCTCCAGGTTTGAGAACTTACTGTGATTCCAGATGTGAATCATTCAGAAGACACGTACCTATCTATACATAACTTACCTGTCAGCGAGGCACGCAGATGTATCAGAAGTGAAAGTACATATTCTAATCGAGGGGTCAAACAATCATTGTGCATTCTTACGCGACAGCTCCTTCATCAGCGTCCTGAAGTCATCGGTGAAAGCCATCACATCATCCGTCGTTAAACGTTTCTTCCTCCTCTCAGCTATCTGCACGTTTGGGTCGAGCTGGAGGTCCGAGAAGGGAAGAGAAATTTCTGAAGATAGGTCGCTGCTGGTTGACACTATCTCAAAAAGACTTTCCCCGGGCGATAGGAAAGTGAAGAGGTCTGGCACACAGGTATCTGCCGGTGTAGGAAGACTGCCTTGATCTGATACAGTTGGCTGACTGCTTGATGTCATCTCGATCGATACCCTAAAAGTAAAGAAGGAGGTTTATCTTAGAGCATCATTCCATTCCTTTAAATTAAACAAACAAAAAGCAAACAAAAAAATCATGAATCAGATAGAAAATAAGCTTTTTAACAATAATTTGTTATAGAGATGTAAACAAAGTCATGCGAATGTTATGTTCCATTCACATGACTTTCTTTACATCTCTGTAACAAATTATTGTTAAAAAGCTTATTTTCTATCTGATTCATGATAATCGAGATAAACATTAGCAGAAATTGTCCTTATTAGTTGGTTCCTTGTAAGTAGAAGGCAAAAATCTAATGCATGTGAAGCTTTTCTAGCTTTTCGGCAAACAAACCTTTTATTCAAAAGATTAATCTGTTATCTACAATATGCTAATCAAGATAAACATAAGCAGAATTAGTTTTATTACTAGTCCATTATAAATAGAAAGAAAATAAAAAAAAAAAATGTATAGTCTCGTCCTTTAAAAGCCGGTCGCTATGTGAAACAGTTGAGGTCCGGCAAACAAACGAGTAAAAAGATGTCTTCCCGTTTAAGAAAAGTTTAAGTGGCTTAAAATTGAAACCAATAATCCGGAATATCTCGAAAACGGTTAAATATACCACAAAAAAAATGCATATAACATAAATTGCGTGTTTTAATGAGGTCTACATTTTTTGTGTAGTAAGTATTTGTATATCTTTTACGGTTTGCCAGTTATATAAAAGTCATCCACAATGAATATGTGTTCGGAGACTATTCCCAGAAAATTCAAGATATAAATGCGTCTGTCATAAAAATATCATAAACACTTTAATTAAAATCGATAGGGCCATTTTTGAGAAAATTAAAATATTCGAAAAATATTCCATTAAAAGGGTTAGTTGGGGGTGGGGGATTTTCTTTAAAATCTTCGTGTTACATCCTTGGAAGATACCAAACTTAAATACCAAGTTTGTATTTAACGGCTTTGAGCTAAGCTAACGGTTAATTGTTTGATAAATGGCCATAGTACTGCTATATTTTTCCGCCCCATTCAATGTTAAGGTAACGCACCAGCTGATCGAGACAATGACGCAACGCATCAGCGAAATTCAAATACATTTTTATGTATTAACTGTCCTGTCCTTACTCCTATCGTTTAAAATAAAGAAGCAAAAAAGCTTTCCAAGCGACGAACACCTAGAGTAAGTACTTATTTGTTTGCGCTAGATGACCGTAGTACTGCTCTGTATTTCCTCCCTATTCAATGTTAAGCTAACGCAACAGTTTATCGAGACAATGACGTAACGCAGTAGTGAAATTCAAATACATGTATATGTATTAACGGCCCTTTCCTTATCCCTAATGTTTAAAATAAACAAGCAAAGAAGCTTTTCTGGCGACGAACATCTAAAGTACATACAAATTTATTTGCCGCTAGATGGCCGTAATACTGCTCAATTTTTCTTCCCCATTCAATGCTAAGGGAATGAACCCTGTTATGGAGTTAATGACGCAAGATAACAGTGAAAATCAAATATATTTCTTATGTACTAACTATCGTTCCCTTGGTCACATCGTTTAAATAATGAAACAAGAAATAAGTATATTTTTGTTGTAATCTTTAAAATGAACAAGTTATAAACTATGCGCATAACCAATAATTCTCTTGGAATCTGAAAATGGCGGAGAAATGACGGTACCCGAATAGTAAACTATTTTAGGTTAACTTCCTATTACATATGTTGGTTATTTGAGGTTATGTGGTACACGAGCTAGCTAAAGATGGTTTCATCAGAACATAAGATACCCCTGTCACCATTTCACTGCAATTGCGGTGCTCTTAATATATTTGATATATTTAATATATTTGATCAAGTAATATTTTGGGTTAAATGGAGAACTTTAATACATAGAGCTATCATCAAATAAAAACGTATCACTTGCCCAACCAGATCTACTTGCTCTTTAGTTGTTATTCTTAAAATAGTTTTGACATAGAAGAAAATCAAGAAGGAGGTGGAAAACATTAGGAGTAAAGGAAAGAAAGAGACTTGGAAGAAGCACGAATGTTACTTGGTGACTTTCTCCTTAATGTAATTCATTACCTATTTCAGCGTTTACCCGCCACACTACGGAAGCGCTGCCATTATTGTTATTATACCCACGCTGTTAACTGCATGTTATCCTTTCCACACTACCTTATGGGTGCGCTGGCTTCGCCCTTTTCGCAATACCAACTACATTGCGCAGATCACTGCGCTTTGCAAATACAAAGGCATCATTGGACAATGGGAATTTTCCAGTTAATACTTCTATTGGCCTCATTTCATTTCCAACAAAGTTATGTCACTTCACAACGTCAAAGGAATAACTATATCGGAAGTGTTCCCAAATATTGGTGTAAATTACAAAAAACTGCTTGGTTGAGCGAACGAGCCATTTTAACAGCAACTAATAACAATGTAGATGATTTTAATATAAAAATTCAGAGTAAAATTTAAGGACAAATGCAATCATATAAGTTGATCGATTCCATTACCGATCCAAATGAACTCGCCAATTATCTAACGTAATTCCTAAATTCATTAGATTTGCTAGGATTACCGCCACACAATTTACAGCTCAAGGTGACTCGGAATAATTATGCTACGTAATCTCAATCAGCCGAAATTGTGTAACGGAAAAAAACTCGCTATTAAAAAAAAAAGTATGAAAATTTTGATTTAAGCTATTATAATCATAGGAAAGTTCAAAGGCGAGAATGTGCTTATTCCAAGAATATCACTAATGCTAACCGAATTTCCTTTTGAATTTAAGCGTGTTCAGTTTCCCGTGCGCCCTGCATTCGTAAATACCAAGGTCAATTGTTAGAAATGTGTGAAATATACCTTGAATTGCCGTTTTTTTTTTTTTTCCATGGGCAGTTGTACGTTACGTGCTTGAGAGTCGGTAAACCGTCGGCGCATTGTCTTCTCTCCGGAAGGAAAATTGTACATTACAATGTATTACAATAAAGTATTGTGAAATTATTTAAATGTAATTTTATTTCATTGCATGGTCGTATTGTAAACGGAAGATTTTGTCTCAGTTTTTTCATTAGGTACACCACCTGTGCGAAGCAGAGGCGGGCAGCTAGTTATATATTTATATATAGCAGAACTATGTTTTAAAATCAAATCCAAGGAGTATTTTACCGGTTAAAGGATAGTTTGGGGTAGGAACAAATTCCTTAAAAGCTTTGCGTCGCATTTTTGGGAATATATTGAATTTAAATATTAAATTCAGTATTTATTGGACTTTTCTATTTTACTTTGTCCACACGTACTATGTACATAGTGTACCTATAGAGGAAGTGTTGTACTCCACCAAAAAGATCGATACCGATATTTCACCGGAAATACATATTTAGAAACTCCCTGAATCGTTAAAAAAAAAATAGAATCATGTCCGTGCGCGCGCGCGCGCGTGGGCAGCATTGTTCAAAATAGAAAACACCATTACACACCAAATTTGGTATTTACGTTTGGTGTCTTCCAAGGATGCGACACGAAGATTTTCAAGAAAATCCCCCCAAAATGGTTCTAACAATTTTGATTAAAACACCTTATGTTTAAGAAGACTTCTTTATTCTGGTTGAATTTTGCATAACTGGTAAACCGTAAAAGATATACAAAAAGTTACTACACAAAAAATGTAATCTCCTTAAAACACACAATTTACGTCGTGTACATTTTTTTTTTTTTATTCATGGAGTTGACCGTTTTCGAGATATTTCTTGTTATTGGTTTCAGTTTTAAAATACTTTTAACTCTTCTCATGTGGGAACTTGTCAACTCCTGGCTACGCAAAGAATCGGAATTTAATCCAATAGCAACCTCACTTTAAAACATTTGACAGTCGGTTTAGCCTAATGTATTCTCTTATTTCCCTTCTACTTATGAGGAACAAAGTAATAACACCATTTTTGCTAATGTTTATCTCCATTAGCATGAAGTATAGAAGAATTACTCTTAGATTAACATTAATTTATTACAGAGATGTACAGAAAGTCATGTGAATGGAACACATCATATTTTTGGTTATGTAAGCTGTTCACAAACAGACACGCGCGCGGATCTTTTCCTAATAATTCTTTTTGGGAGGAAAGATTAGCCTCGGATCATATATTTCCCTGAAATATCCGTATTAAAATGAAGAGTAGAATTCGGTGCAGAGGGACAGACCCGTTTAGAAATAGCGCAGTGCAGGGTCATGCGTCGAAATAGTTTCCTAACTCGTGCTAGCTTCAGTACTACGCATTTTCCAAATGTTTGTGTAGTGCAAATAAATGTCTTTCCATTGCTGTAAAAGTCGACCATTTCTGTTACCATTTCACATGCGCCACTTATACGACAAAACATATAAAACGTTCACCTTTCCATTCCATTCATGTTTGCTAATCTAACTGAAAACGCTTTCAATTTATGCAACATGGACTTTGTTTACACACACACACTATGTGAATAAAACATTCCAAATGTTTGGAATGCCTTTACATTTGCTATTCCCCTGATCTGTAGTATTCCTGTTTTAAAAGATTTGTTGAGATATATCGCGTTTAGGCGAACAGTAAATAAAATATGGCTTACAAATGTGAGCATGCAATAGTATGAAAGATACACAAACAATCTTAAGCATTACTGACGATCCATATTTGAAGGTGTTGAAAACATTAAGTTATTCAGATGTGAAAGTCGCCAGATTGCCAAAGTTTTGATTTTTCTTGGGATCATTGTGGTTTTAACTCCACAGATCCCTCGGCTATGCTTTGCGGCTTAGGACCCTAAACGTTTATAATAGACCAGTAAGCCGATACTAATGACAGAATAACAAAGTACCGCCGTATTGAAATAATGCCAAGTGATGTAACCATCGTACGGTAATAATTTATGAAACTGTGCATACCTTGGTTACGCCTAGAAAAATTGGCAGTTGGTTTCCAACAATATCCTAGTTCATTTGCACATTTACCAACCAAGCTTTCTTCATTATTCAAGGCAAGGTAATTTTGTTATACGTGTGCTCCTCTTTGTGTACTAGTTGCTAGGCAACAGAATGACACAGATATAATGTTCTGTCCAACAATTGCGAAACGCAAATACCTCTCCATCGAACCTGGAAAAAGTCGATGTGTAAGCTACCTATTAGCATTTCACATGCATCGCATTTAATGCTTTTACGATATACGGCACTTATTCATTTTTTGTTATTCACGATTAATATCTCGCTTTTAAGTTACGCAATATGAAATTTTGTTTACACACAATATTGGGATAAAACGTTCAGCTGTTTACATCGCAAGTTGATTTTTGTCTGCCCTCAACTCTTTTGGAAAAAGCTGACGTGTTCCATTCACATGACTTTCTCTACATCGCTGTAACAAATTATTGTTAAAACGATATTCCTATCTACGTTATGATAATCGAGATAAACATTAGCAGAAATTGTCCTAATTACTTGTTTTCATGTCAGTAGAAGGAAAATAAGGGAATACATTAGGCTAAGTGATGGTCAAACATTTTAAAAGCCGGTTGCCATGTGGAAGAAATCAGTTTCTATGCAGGACCACAACAACTTTCCGTATGAAAAAAGTTTTAGGTATTTTACATCTGAAACAAAAGAGATATCTCAGAAATTGTCAATTCCACGAAAAACAACGTATATGACACAAATTGTGTGATTTAACGTGATCTACATTTTTTGTATAGTAAGTCTTTGTCTATCTCTTACCGTTTACGAGTAACGCAAAGTTCATGAACATTCATTCAGAATAAAGAGGTCTTTAGAGCCTATTCCCAGAAAATTCAAGATATACTTTTTATTTGCCATATAATATCTTTAATATACGGTATTTTAATCAAAATCGTTAGAGCCATTTTTGAGAAAATCAAAATTTTCGATTTTTTTTCCAGGGTAGCTTGGGGGAGTATTTTTCTCAAAATCTTCGTGTCGCATCCCTGGAAGAAACTTAACTTAAATACCAAGTTTGGTATTTTACCGACTTTTGAATTATCGTGTTCAAAGACGCATGGACCTTTTTCTGAAAACACTTCTTTTTTTTTTACAGTAGACCCTAAAACGTGCATTTCCCGTGAAATATCGGTATCAATTTTTTTGGGTGGAATGCGATACCTTCTGTATATATTATGTATATAGTACGTGTATAGAAATAAAGATGAAGTAAAGCCGTTCGTTCTAATACCCAAATTTGCAGGTTCCAACCCGGCGGAGAGTGATTTTTTTTTTTTTTTATGTAAAACTCCTTAGATGGTTTCCTTCGGAAGGCAAGTAAAGCCGTTGTCCTGGTTTAATGTAAAAGATAAATTCACCATGTTTCACCTCGCAAAACGTGATTTCCTCTATAGTACCATCAATGGACCAGTTGATCCCTCGTCACCATGTGACGAACTCGCAAACTATAAATTCCCTGACCAAGAAACCACTGCATAAGTGACCCAATATACGCCGACATGGATGAGTGAACATATACCCAACTTACGCTAGCCACTCTCTTTTATTACTTTCTCTACACGTACTATGTGCATTGTGTATACAGAAGGTATTGTACTGCACCCAAAAATTCGATACCGAGATTTCACCGAAAATGTTTTGAGACCCCTGAATAAAAAAAAAAGCATTTTTACAAAAATGTACGTGTTTGTGTGAGAGAGAAAGAGAGAAAAAAAAGTGAGAGAGGGGAGAGGGAGGGCATAGCTCAAAAACTAAAAGACTGTTAAATACCAAACTAGGAGTTAAGTTTATTTTCTTCCAAGGATGCGATACGATTTTCATGAAAATCCCCCCACCCCAAACTACCTGTTACATTGAAACGTTTTAGAAATTTTTGGTTTTCTCAAAAACGGCTCTTTGATCAAAATACCGTACATTAAAGTTATTCACAACACAAATAAGATGTACATTTATCATTTTCTGGAATAGCCTCTGAAGAGCACATTAATCTGTCTGATTTTCGCAGAATTTTGCATAATGCTTAAACCGTAAGAGATAGAAAGTAATTTACTACACAAAACATGTAGATCTTGTTAAAACACACAATTTATGTCATGGGGTTTTGTTGTAGACTTTTGTTTCTAATATATTCCTTGTTATTGGTTTCAATTTTAAAATAGGTACTTGTACTTTTCTCAGGCAGGAAGTGCACATTTTTCTTTTGTTCTACTCCTGGCTAAGCTAAGAAGAGATTTCCAATGACAAATCGCATAACAATAGCTTTTAAAATTTTGAATATCACTTTAGCATAGCGCATTGCTTTAGTTTGCTTCTACTTATAAGGAACTAAGTAATAAGTATGCTTATCCTGATTAACATGTAGAAAGAAGAACAATCTTTTGTAAAAAGTCTGTCTGTAGAACAGTTAGAGAAAGGCATGTAGTATGTACAATACATCAGATTTTTTCTTACTCTACACGTACTATGTACATAGTGTATAGAGAAGGTATTGTATTGCACCCAAAATTCAATACCGAGATTTCACCGAAAATATACATTTTGGGTCCCCCTGAATCCAAAACAAAGCATTTTAACAAAAAGGTCCAAGTATGTGTGTGCATGTATGTGTGGACACCATAGCTCAAAAATGATAAGACTGTTAAATACCACACTTGGTATTTAAGTTTGGCATCTTCCAAGGATGCGATACAAAGATTTTCAAGAAAATCCCCCCACCCCCTACTACCCTTTACAAGGAACATTTTTCGAAAATTTTGATTTTCTTAAAAATGGTTCTAACGATTTTGATTAAAATGTCAAATATTGAAGATTTTTACTTGACAAATAAAACATGTATCTTGAATTTTCTGGAAATAACCTCTGAAGACTACTTTATTCTGGATGAATTTTACGGAATTTTGCATAATTGCTAAACCGTAAGAGATGGACAAAAACTTAGCACACAAAAAATGTAGAGCATATTAAAACATACAATTTATGTCATATACATTTTTTGTGTGGAGTTGATCACTTTTTTTTTTTTTTTTTTTTTTAGATATTCCTTGTTTTTGGTTTCAGCTTTGAAAAGCTTGTACTTTTCTGATACAGAATTTGTCAACTTCTGTCCATACAAACAAAGGAACTTCAGTCACATAGCAACCAGCTTTTGACTGTCACTTTAACCTATGGTACTCCATTATTTGCCTTCTACTTACAAGGAAGCAAGTAATAAGACCATTTCTGCTAATTTTTCTAAATTAGCAAGATGTAAATAGAAGAATAAGCTTTTTAACTATAATTTGTTACAGTGATGTAGAGAAAGTCATGTGAATGGAACACATCAGACTTTTTTATATGGCTTCGACAAATTATTCTTGTAAACCTTTAGTCAAAAGCTGGTTGCAATGTAACAGAAGTTCCATTGTTTGTATGCACAGGAGTTGACAAATTCCTGTATGAGAAAAGCATAAGTTTTTTTAAAACTGAAACCAAAACTAAGGAATATCTTAAAAAAAAAAAAAAAAAAAAATGATCAACTCCACGAAAAAAATGTAGATATAACATAAATTGTGTGTTTTAACATGCTCTACATTTATTGTGTGGCAAGTTTTTCTCCATCTCTTACAGTTTAGCAGTTATGTAAAATTCCATAAAATTCATCCAGAATAAAGTAGTCTTGAGAGGCTATTTCCAGAAAATTCAAGATATACATCTTATTTGTGAGGTGAATATCTTTAATATACAATGTTTTAATCAAAATCGGTAAAGCCATTTTTGAGAAAATCGAAATGTTTGAAAAAAGTTCCATGTAAAGGGTAATTTTTGTGTCGCATCGCTGGAAGATACAAATCTTAAATAATCTTACTGACTTTTTGTTTCTAAATTATCATGTTCAGACACACGCACACACAAGGGACCTTTTTCCAAAAATGTTTTTTGATACAGGAGACCCTAAAAATAATTTTTGGTGAAATCTCGGTATCGAATTTTTGGGTGGAGTGCAATACCGACCCTAAAAATAATTTTTGGTGAAATCTCTGTATCGAATTTTTGGGTGAAGTGCAATATCTTCTCTATACATCATGTACATAGTATGTATAGAGAAAGTAAAAACACCAGCAGTTTTGTTGCAAATTACTGTTACATTAATACTTGTGTTGGTTGATTGTTATTCGCTTGTTTTTATAAATTATAAATCAAATGTGTTTTGATCTTTTAATAACTAGGCCTGGTATATATGAGAGCATAAAACTTAAAATGGTTATATCTCAAAACAATGTTTTTGTAATGAACTGTTTCTTTGAAAAGTCATGTGGAAGACAGAAGTTAAGAGAGGTAGAATCAAACTGAAAAATTCATTGCCATAGCTGGGATTTGAACCAGATCTGGTTTCCATCCAGTTGCTTTGAATGTTGAATTCTTATGGAAACATGCCACAAAACACTAAATTCTCCAACTTGTATTTTTTCCAGTAAACCACAAAAAGATCTCAAATAATTTTGAGATGACATACATCAATACTGACTTAATTCTCTGTAAGTACGTTAGTCCCCAGTTATAATTAACCAGCTATTAGTTCCATTGTTTCTTTCTTATCAGTCATGTGTAAGAGAGAAGTTGGAGGTAGAGTCAGACTGAAAAATTCATTGCCATAGCCAGGATTTGTACACCAGATCTCCTGGTTTCCGTCCAGTTGCTCTGACCACTGAGCTACCAAGACTAAAGAGAACATTGAGACAGTTGGAGAATCAAGTGCCATGCCAGCAGGTTGCCACGGTAGCTCAATGGTCTGAGCAACTGGATGGAAAGTAGGATATCTGTGGTTCAAAATCCCAGTTATGATAATGAATTTTTCAGTCTGATTCTACCTCTTCAATGCTTTTGCAGTTGCATCTGTTTGATACTAAGAAGTTGACAGGATATTGCATGAGCCACTATGCAACTTTGTGGTTATAACATAGAAGTAAAAATAAGAGTAAAATATAATTGATCTTTATCTGAAATTCCTACATTTCAAAGTTATGCAGTTGACAGCGTACACTTATTAAATAGAAAACCACTCATCTGGGAAAATGACAGGTAACGCAAATGTGTACCAGAGCTCATCAATCAAAAATCTGATGTGTACCATTCACATGACTTTCTCTATATCCCTGCAACAAATTATTCTTAAAAAGCTTATACTTCTATTTACTTTATGCTAATCAGAAAAAATTAGCACAAATAGTCTTATTACTTGCTTCCTTGTAAGTAGAAGCAAAATAAGGGACTACCATAGGTTTAAGTCATAGTCAAAAGCTGGTTGCTATGTCAATGAAGTTGCTTTGTTTATATGGATTGGAGATGACATGTTCCTGTATGAAAAAACAAGTTTTTCATAGCAGGAACGAAAAATAAGGAATGTCTCAAAAAACGATGAACTCCATGAAAAAAATGTATATAACCTAAACTGTGTGTTTTAACGTGCTCTACATTTTTTGTGTAGTAAGTATTTGCCCATCTCATTTTAATCAAAATCGTTAGAGCCATTTTTGAGAAAATCAAAATTTTTGAAAAAAGTTCCATGTAAAGGGTAGTTGGGGGTGGGGGTTTTTTTCTCAAAATCTTCGTGTTGCATCCCTGGAAGATACTAAACTTAAATACGAAGTTTGGTATTTTACCGACTTTTCGTCTTTGAGTTATTGTGTTCACAGACACACACACAAGGACCTTTTTGTGAAAATGCTTTTTTGGATATTGGGGACCCTAAAACATATATTTCTGGTGAAATCTCAATATCGAATTTTTGGGTGGAGTGCAATACCTTCTCTATAGACTATGTACATAGTGCGTATAGAGAAAGTAAAAAAGAGCTCACTATTTCAATACAAACTATACACGGACACTTACACCAAAACAAGTTCAACGTGATTTATAGATAAGGGATATCTGTAGAGCACCATTGTAATGAAATCTTTTACGAATTTTGGTTCAATTCTGATTAAAATACATTCGTTTCAAATATTTCTATCTCGAATTTTCTTGGAATAGCCTGTGATGCCTTCTTCATTCTGGATGACCGTTGTCTTAACTGGTAAACTATGAGAGATAAGACAATCTCTTATTACACAAAAAATGTAGTCAGGCATACAATTTATGTCATTTTTTTTACTTTCTCTATATGTACTATATACAGGATGTATAGAGAAAATTTGATACAGAGATTTCACTGGAAATACACGTTTTAGGGTCTGCTGTATCTAAACAAAGCATTTTTAGATTAAGGTCCACGTGTCTGTGAATACAATAACTGAAAAAAAATCAGTAAAATACCAAACTTGGTATTTAAGTTTAGTTTCTTCCAGGTATGCAACATGAAGATTTTGAGAAAACTCCCTCCACCT
This sequence comes from Hymenopus coronatus, assembly GCA_030762935.1. Taxonomy (NCBI): domain Eukaryota; kingdom Metazoa; phylum Arthropoda; class Insecta; order Mantodea; family Hymenopodidae; genus Hymenopus; species Hymenopus coronatus. The sequence continues at coordinate 24,714,537 of CM060882.1, forward strand.
CAAGCTACCCTTTACATGGTAAAAATTTCAAAAATTGTTATTTTCTAAAATAATGGCTGTTACAATTTTGATTAAAATACTGTATATTAAGGATATTTATATGGCAAATAATATGTATATTTTGAATTTTCTGAGAATAGCCTCTAAAGACCTCTTTATTCTGAATGAATTTTGCATAACTGGTAAACCATAAGAGATAGCAGAAACTTACAACACAAAAAATGCAATCACATTAAAACACACAATTTAGGTCATATGCATTTTTTTCGTGCAATGGATCCTTTCTGAGATATTCCTCTTTATTTGTTTCACATTTAAAACACAACTTTTCTCACATGGAAAATTAACTCCTGACCCTGCATGGAAGCAGATTCCAACCCCCTGCAACCAGCTTTTAAGAGATTTGAGATTTGTTCTACTGTTATTTTCCTTCTACTTACAAGGAAGCAAGTAATTAAGAAAAATTTTGCTGTTTATCTTGATTATCATAGAGTATAAAAATATGCTCAACAATAATTTGTTACAGCGATGTAAAGAACATCAAGTGAATACAAAACACAGATTTTTTTATTGGAGTTGGCAGTTGTAAACAGTGGAGCACCATTGTAATGAAGTCTAAGAAATTTTGGCTCTAACAATTTTGATAAAATACCATTGGTTTTAGATATTTCTATCTCAAATTTTCTTAGAATAGCATGTGATGCCTTTATTCTGGACGACCATTACATAACTGGTAAACTGTAAGACATGACATCTCTAATTACACACAAGATATAGTCAAGCATATAATTATGTTAGATACATTTTTTTTTAGTTAATTCCAGAGATATTCCTTGCTGCTGTAGTTCTGCTACCTTCTGAATTTCAGTTCTACCATAATTAAGTGCCATAATACAGCCTCACACATAGCACTCCAAGAGTTCTGCCCAATCTATCCACTTACTTGGATATGCAATATTGAGATGCACCCTAGCCTTCTGAGTGAAATGTGCAGGCGCTCCATTGTGCATAACTCATTAAGTTGGTTTCTACAGCAAGAGGGACAAGCAAAAGTCTGATGGTTTGGTAGTCTTCAGTCTTGTTTCTTGTGAATTGCTTTCTGTTCCATAAAAGAGGTGCATATCTACACATTCACTGTTTGTGTAAGGCTGCATACAGCACTGCAACAACTAAATGATGAATTACCGTGAAGCAATAGTGGTGTGTCTACAACACAACAGCACAATACTGAACACGATGCAAACAAGTGGCATTTCCTTGGATTATGTTGGTGTTCTGCAGTATTACAATAGCTATGTAGATGAATATGAGACACAGAAAAGCTGCACTGCCCATTCTTTTATCTCCTCCCTAAATAATACCTTTTGCATCCATAACCCCAAATTAATGCAATTTCAGATCAAAGTACTAGTAATCAGGTTTAGCAGCCACGCTTTTAACTGCACCTGGGTCAGGTTGTGCACCACTTCCCTCCCAACATTTTTCCCATATATACCAGTTTATATATCAAAACAAATAGGATGAACAAATGAGGAAAACTAGAACTATTATTTCACAAATTGCAACACTGAATGTCTCTTATAATGCTTACAGAAGAAAACGTTCTCCTTGTGCTCGAAGTCAGGCATTGCAGCATCTTAACAGATTAAAACGTGTTGCTATTGTTCTTGGGGTACGCTGGTTATTTTTCTCCATACATTATTTTGTGGTTCTTGTAATTTTCTAGAATTAGACGACTCCCAACCTGTCCCACAAACTTCGAGAGACTTTCTTGGCAAACATTCTAACCATATCAATATTTTCCAGTTAAAGCATGAAGTTTTTTTCCCCAGTCTAACACTTGACTCCGTGCTTTAAAATTTCTTAGCTACCTTATAAACTATATTTCTGTTAAGGGTAATAAATATTAGGAAAGCATTCCCGAAATGCTCTACAATAGACAGAGATTCATGTTTTATAAAGTTGCAACAAGCAAAAACTCTTTGTTTTAGAGTATATTAGACCATAAATGCCCTAGCATACAACTGAAAACCAAAGAACATTCTCTAGTGCCTTCGTTTATCATATACATGGCCCGAGTCAGGTCAAGCCATATGCGATGCAATAGCAGACACTGCAATCTCGGCAGGCGAATGGGACATGTCCGGGACCCAAGTACCAATAAAGGGCATGGCCGCTAACCACTAGGACTAAGGCCCCATTCCCTTTACTTTCTTATTCATCACTTCTATAAAAAAAAAAAAAAAATACACAGGTAACTGACGAAAAAGGTCGTCTCCTTAGCGCGGTGGTAGCGCAGCTGCTTACCAAGCGTGAGACCTGGGTTCCATCCCCAGTACCGGCGTGGGGATTTTTCCCTCGCTGGGAGACCTGGCCCAGGGTGCACTCAGCCTCGTAAGGTCCCTGGGGGGCCAATTGAGGAGCTACTTGATGGAGAAGTAGCGGCTCCAGGTCATGAGGACCGCATTAACCGGCCGGGAGGGACTCGAGGCGCTGACCACGTCTCACCCTCCAATACTGCACCCCATCCATGACGTCTGAGGTGGACCGAGATGGGGGACGCAGCGGCCGGGCGGTAGGCCAAGGTTCCCCGTGAGCTGTCATGCCATGGAGAAAAAAGAAAATTGACGAAAAAATCATGCACACTTTTCAGATCAGAAATGAGCACCATTAGCTGGATATGAACCTTTATTTTTAATTCTATTGTTCTACTCTTAAAGAATTAACATGTGACTTGCCTTTACTTCTGGGTAGTTTCTCAGATATTAACTCCACATGGAAATAATTTATTTTTTTGCTTTCTTTGTTTAAAGCGGTAAGCTCACTGGTGCAATATGAAACATCAGAGCATAAACAATGCATCTCTGATGATGTAACAAACTCTGGATTTCACATGTATTATCCATCTAATGAAACAAATATAAATGTAAAAAATAAAAGAATTTGAGTCTGTTTTTGTAACACAACCATCACTTATTTTTACTTACAGGGACCAGTTTCGGGAATATTTGTTCCCATTTTCAACCCTTAATGTGAACAAGTATACCTGAAACCAGTCCCAGGAAGTAAAAATCTCATGTGTACCATTCACATGACTTTCTCTATACCCCTGCAACAAATTATTCTTAAAAAGCTTATACTTCTATTTACTTTATGCTAATCAGAAAAAAAAATTAGCAGAAATAAGTCTTATTTGCTTCCTTGTAAGTAGAAGCGAAATAAGGGACTACCATAGGTTAAAGTGATAGTCAAAAGCCGGTTGCTATGTCAATGAAGTTCCTTTGTTTATATGGATAGGAGTTGACAAGTTCCTGTATGAGAAAAGTATATAAGGAATGTCTCAAAAACGATGAACTCCACGAAAAAAATGTATATAACATAAACTGTGTTTTAATGTGCTCTACATTTTTTGTTTTTTGTCATTCTCTTACGGTTTAGCATTTATTCAAAATTCAGTAAAATTCATCCAGAATAAACTACTCTTCAGAGGCTATTCCCAGAAAATTCAAGATATACATTTTATTTGTCAGATAAATATGTTTAATATACAAAATTTTAATCAAAATCATTAGAGCAGTTTTTGAGAAAATCAAAATTTTCGAAAAAAGTTTCATGTAAAGGGTAGTTGGGGGTGGGGGGATTTTTCTCAAAATCTTCGTGTCGCATCCCTGGAAGATACTAAACTTAAATACCAAGTTTGGTATTTTACCTACTTTTCGTTTTTGAGTTATCGTGTTCACACACACACACGGACCTGTTTTCGAAAATGCTTTTTTTAGATAAAGGGGACCCTAAAACATATATTTCCGGTGAAATCTCGGTATCAAATTTTTTGGTGGAGTGCAATACATTCTCTATACACTATGTACATAGTGCCTATAGAGAAAGTAAAAATAAGTGATGTTTGTGTTACAAAAACCAACTCAATTTCTTTTATTTTTTATTTAATCACATCACTGTCACAAGCTGCAATGCATTGTAATTTTAATTACATTATTCTGTTATTTAAAACATTAATAGGAATGCACAGTGAAGTAACTAATTAAACAGGAGTAAAAACATAGATTACACTCAAAACTTCACTCTTGAAATAAAGTAACTTACTTCGGACATGTTTTGGTGGCTTTTGCCACCATTTTCAATGGAGGTTCACTGATGAACTCGTGGTAGCAGCCTGTAGAGGTCTCTCTTCTGGATGGATGAATTTTGAGATGAGTTCATTTGTTTGTGGAATGTCAAAATTTATGTTTTTGTTTTTTAAAATTAATAGACTTTCCCAAACCGTTAATCCAATTGGAGTCTCATTTTTGGACTCTAAACTATAATTTTCACAGCGAGCCCCAGCTATTAAAATTAGTATAGAATCCAATTGGATTAACGGCTTGGGAAAATCTATTAATTTTAAAAAACAAAAACATAAATTTTGACATTCCACAAACAAATGGACTCATCTCAAAATTAATCTATCCGGAAGAGAGACCTCTACAGGCCGCTACCACGAGTTCATTTGTTGAAAATGGTGGCACAAGCCACCGAAACATGTCCAAAGTAAGTTACTTTATTTCAAGAGTGAAGTTTGAGTGTAATCTATGTTTTACTCCTATTTACATCATTCTATATTTGCAATTTTTTTTTTAAATCTGGGCTGTCTCAGCTGCACCAATAGATGTTTGTCAGTCAAATGCATATGCACATTGACTATGCATAATTCATTTGTGAAAATAGTGCATCATACAAATCTTAATATTATTTACTCAACTAAATGGTAGTTTAACTTCACAGCAAAGTGCTACAGACCTTGTGTAACAAAACCCAAATGTATGCAGTAATTTTAAGCTTGGGGAAATGGTTAGCAATGTGTTACAACCAGTCACCAAAGAAAGCACTTGATGTTGCTTATATGAGGTTTACTGTCATGCAGCTTGGTGGCATGTAATTTCCATAATTTACTTGCAACAACATTTTGAAGCAATATTGTAAGGTTAAATCAGTACAAAGCATTCATAAGCATTTTAAACTTTTAATTCCATAATAATCCAAATCAAAGATCAAGTACAGGTTTAAGCAACTTGAGCCAATTCTAGCTGTACTTTCTTCCAGGAATCCAATGGACCATGTTCAGGACGATACTTCACATTGCAGCCATCTCCAGCCAAACGGCCCTCCTCTTTCAGTTTCTCGTAAACTTCACGTTCATATTTTGTGAAACCCCACTTCTTTGATACATAAATCTAAAAAAAGAAAAAAAGGAAAAAATTAAACTTAGGTTTTCAAACTATACATTTTGCTAAAATACAATGTTCAACTGTTAAAAAATTGCACTTTTAGAAGCTCTACCAAGTTTATACAAACTACACTAAGGGCCCATATCTGGTTAAGGTAATGCTTCTGTGAAATTTGAAGATTCAGTGTGTAAGAAACCTTATTGAAATTTATACCAGTTATTATACATAATAGTAGTAACACTTGATTTTGGAATTTTGCATATTACATTAAATTTTATATTAACAGAGATAATATAGCAGTTTAAGAGACTGTCAATTTGCCCATGATCTTAGGTATACAGTGACAAAACTTCTTCCCAAATAAAAAGTTTACTTTATGATACTCAGTTCTATTGTTCCCTTTCAATCTTTGTATCAAATAGTTTCCAACCCATTGGAATTAGAAACAAAGGTGTATGTAATTTTAAATTGCATTAAGGACCAGCACTATAATAATTATGCAGATATAGTGAATAATGCTACATTACAACATTTGCAAGGAAATGTATGCAGTCAGGAAGGAAATATACGAACTACTTCTGCCCAATAAGTCTGGCATACTTTGGACATTTGTGGGAATATGTATATCAGTAATACAGTAGCTTATTCTTATAAACACTCAGTGAGAGTACCAAACATTCATCTCAAGATAAAGTAGGAGAAAAAAAATGTTTAATTTTGCATTGCTAAATCTCATTTAAGCACTAGCAAATAAATGAAAGATAATCCAAACATCACTTATTTAGTCAGCTTGAGCTGACTAAAATACCCTTTTGCTCTACTTATTTCTGTAGCAGATGGTGTGATGCATCACAAAATATACAAGAAAGGGCAGCAAAAGAAAACAAACCAACCATAATTATATAGGAAATGGTCTATTTCAAACAAAACTCATTCTTTCTACAGATGAATGTCGCTTCACTTTGTTAAATCAATTTTCAAAAATTTTGAAAGATAATATATTTCAAAGGAAAATATTTCAAATTAAATTTAACAATAAATGAAAATAAAATAAAACTTGCATTAATATCTGCTATACCATCTGCAAGTTTTGTTTAAGTATTATTCAACATGTACAGCCATGGACAAAAAATGAGTCACTCTTACACTCCATTGTTGATCAAAGAGCCTCCTGCATCTTTGTAAAATCTGTGTTCACAATGCACACGAAAGAACCGTGCAATCACCCGTTGTTACTGACAGCAAAATGGTTAGCCTATGAGCACTGAAAACAAATCACAGAACGCCATGGTGGGCAAGAGGTTAAGGCCTTGCTTCCATTCACAAGTTCCTAGTTCAAATCACACACTGCTTGTCCTTTTTGGTTTGTTAATTTTATGACTGGATAGTAGGACATATTGCATTTATATAACGTTGGCATTTGAAGTTATGGGCCTACCTATGCACACAAAAACACAATTCTACTAACACTCATGTTAAATAAAACTAAACAAAAATGAGTAAACAATCTAAAACTAAAACACAAAAAATAAACAAAACTAATATCAGGTGTATGAACCCTCAGCCCATATAACTGTGCTTAATCTTTGGGGCATACATAATGTAGACAGGTCGTCTCCTTAGCGCGGTGGTAGCGCAGCGGCTTACCAAGCGGGAGACCTGGGTTCGATCCCCAGTACCAGCGTGGGGATTTTTCCCCTGCTGGGAGTCCTGGCCTAGGGTGCACTCAGCCTCGTAAGGTCTCTGGGGGGCCAATTGAGGAGCTACTTGATGGAGAAGTAGCAGCTCCAGGTCATGAGGACCACATTAACCGGGCGGGGGTGGGGCTCAAGGTGCTGACCACATCTCACCCTCCAATACTGCACCCCATCCATGCTGTCTGTAGTGGACAGAGATGGGGGACGCAGCGGTGTGCAGTAGGCCAAGGTTCCTCGTGAGCTGTCGTGCCATGGAGTTATGTTAGTAATGTAGACAAAAATCTACAAGACCCCAGGCTTCTTGAATTTGTACCCAGAAGCCATCTTTTGCCCTTTACCCATCTACAGGTACTACCTTTTTATCTCAGCCCACACATTCCAGCTGTAAGCGCTAAGGATCTGTTCACCTCTCTGAACCTCTGATGTTACAATATTGTAGTTATTACCAGTAAAACACAAAACTACATAGGATATAACATATGTACAAGTAAGATATTCTACCTTTAAAATGCTATTATCAGCTATTTTTTATTCCAGAGATTTACAAAAAGAGGCAAATTACCTTTTGGCGACCTGGGAACTTGAACTTGGCTCTTCTCAAAGCTTCAATTACTGCAGCTCTATGTCTATCACTTGTGCGAACACTCATTATGGGCTGACCAATTCGAACACGAGCTACGGTCCCTTGGGGCTTTCCAAATGCACCACGCATACCAGTTTGGAGCCTGTTGAAACAAACAAATTTCATAAGCAAAGTGCATTACACAATTTGCACAATGTAAATGCACTTAGGTCAAATTTCTAAATTAGCTTTGCTGATGCCATCGCCACAAATGATTTACACTTCAATGCACATTAGAGTACCTCACCACCACTCTTTACTCTCTTATGTTAAGTTCCTCTATGTGCTCAATACAGTTTTATTCAATTAAATTTTCCTATATTCTTTTTGGTCCAAAAATATCTGTTAAGAACAATTTTACTTTATCTAGCATCTGCCTATAGAAAAAACAAAAAAAAAAAAAAAAGAAGAAAAAAAAAAAAAAAAGGTACACACTACAATTCCATGTAGAGATCTCACCAGAAATACATGTTTTGATATCCACTGAATTAAGAATATATTTAGAAAGAGTCCTGCACCTGAGAATGTGTATGGGAATAGCATAAAAACTCTTTGAGTGTTCCATTCACATGACTTTCTCTAGCTGTTACACAAACACCTTACAAAAGATTCTTTTATCAATTACATGCTAATCAAGATAAACTTTAGCACGGTTGGGCTTATTACTTGCTTCCTTGTAAGCAGAAGGGAATTTATTAGGCTAAATCAATAGTCAAATCTTTTAAAACCTTCCCTGCAGCAAAAGAAGAATGATATTTTATCCTGCGTGATAAAAGTTAAGTAGTTTAAAATTGAAACCAATAAGAAGGAATATCTCAGAAATGGTCAACTCTACATAAAAAATTTGATGTGTTCCATTCACATGACTTTCTCTATATCTCTGCAACAAATTGTTAGAAAGTTAATGCTTCTATTTACTTCATGCTAATCGAGAAAACATTAGCAGAAATAGTCTTATAACTTGCTTCCTTAAAAGTAGAAGCAAAATAAGGGAGTACCCTAGATTAAAGTGATAGTCAAAATCCGGTTGCTATGTGACAAATTCCTTTGCTTGTGTGGACAGGAGTTGACAAATCCCTGTATGAGAAAAGTTTGTTTATTAAAGTTGAAACCAAAAATAAAGAATATCTAAAAAACAATCAAATCCAAGAAAATATGTATATAACATAAATAGTGTGTTTTAACGTGCTCTACATTTTTTGTGTAGTAAGTTTTTATCAATCTCTTACAGTTTATAAGCTATGCAAAATTTTGTTAAATTTCATCCAGAATAAAAGTAAGCTTTCAAAGCTATTGCCAGAAAATTGAAGATATATTTTATTTGTCGGGTAAATATCTTTAATATATAATATTTTAATCAAAATCGTTAAGAACCATTTTTAAGAAAATCAAAATTTTCAAAAAAAGTTCCTTGTAAAGGGTAGTTTGGGGTGGGGGGGTGTTTCTCCAAATCTTCGTGTCGCATCCCTGGAAGATACTAAACTTAAATACCAAGTTTGGTATTTTACTGACTTAGTGTTTTTGAGTTATCGTGTACACAAGCACACTGACCTTTTTTACAAAATGCGTTTTTTGGATACTGGGATCCCTAAACATATATTTCTGGTGAAATCTTGGTATCAATTTTTTGGGTGGACTGCAATACCTTCTCTATACACTATGTACATAGTACGTATAGAGAGAGTAAAAAACATAGTACAAATCACGTATTTTAACAAGATCTACAGTTTTTGTGTAGTAAGTTTTTTTGTATATCTCTTACAGTTTAACTTATGTATACTGTTAACTCATCCAGAATAACTCATCTTTGGAGGCTATTCCCAGAAAATTCAAAATATGCATTTTATTTGTTTTGTAAATACTTTATTAGATACTATTTTAATTAAAATCATTTCAGCCATTTTTATGAAAAACAAAATTTTCGTAATTTTTCCATGTAAAAGGTAGTTTGGGTGAGAGTTATTTTCTTGAAATCTACATATTGCATCCTTGGAAGATTTCTGGTGAAACTGAACATTGAATTTTTGGATGGAATACATTTCCTTCTGTACCCACTATGTGCATTGTACATACATGCTAGAAAAGTAAAAATATAAGTTACATGCACAAATTGAGATTTTTATTACTTTGGTTTCACTTTCTCTAAACATGTGCCTGTAAGTTATGGTTTAGAAAATGAATCTGGTGTATTAAAAATCTCTTTTTGAATATATATAATAAAAATAGAAAATGCTGATGTGCTCCACAAACAAACTTTCCATACAAAAGATTCTTTTATCTTTATCATGCTAATCAAGATAAATATTAGCAGAACTGGTCTTATTACTTACTTCTTTGTAAGAAGGGAAATTAGAGCATACACTAGGCTAAACAATAGTCAATTCTTTTAAAAGCAAGTCACTATGTGAAAAAATAGAAATTTAAAAAAACACAAGAAACATTCAAAAAAAGATAACTCCCATTTGAGAAAAGTTTTAAGTAGTTTAAAAGTGAAACCAATAACAAAGACTATCTCGGAAATTGTTTAATCTACAAAATAATGTATGCACATATGACAAATTGTCTTATTGAGGACTACATTTTTTGTGTAATAAGCTTTTTAAATTACATAAAAGTCATCCAGAATTTAAGTCTTCAGAGGCTAGTCCCACAAAATGTAGGCTATACATTTCACTTGTCATATCTTCAACATGTGGTATTTTAATCAAATCCCCTACCACATTTCCACTTTATACATTAGCAATTATATATTCATAATTTAGTAAATTTTCCATATCTATTTTAAAAGAAGCTAGTAACAATGAAGAATAACACAAATATTAATATAAATATAATAATAGTTGCAACAAATCTTATCGTATCTTTTGGAATCCTTGCTTTGGACTAGTTTCGCAATGATTTCATTGCATTATCAACAATTCTACAATTAAATTACATTATCAACAATCTGAAATTTTTTGACACTCTTACCAAATTTGTTTTGATTCCAGTAGTTACCAATGCATTAGTACACAATCCACCTAGTAGCAGTAACCATAGTCCAAAGCAGGATTCCAAAAGATAAGTGAAGATTTGTTGCAACTTTTATTTTTATATTAATATTTTCCATATCTGTTAATGTGTAATTCTTGAACCTCATTAATTACATTTATTAATTTTGGTTTAAGAAAATGGAAATACATTTAAGATACATAAAATCAAAAGTTTAATTTATGCAAATTCAATTTTAGCTGCTTTATCTTGACTGTTTTTTAAAACTAATTTCGGAGCCTGTGTTAGGTGCCTAAAATTCATTTTAAGGGCCTAAATATTCAAAGATGACATACCTATCAGCTCCAGCACACGATAACATCTTGTTGATCCTGATGACATGGAAGGGATGTAGGCGCATTCGAATGTGAAATTGATCCTTGCCACAGTTCTTTACCATGTACTGAAAAATAAAACAATTATAGAGATGTAATGGTATCGAATTTGTCTTCATTAAAGGCTGGTTTATAACCAATAACGGTAACTGGCACAAGAATGACAAAGTTGAAATACGTGTGTTTTACTCAGAGCACAACAATGGCAGAAAACTTTCCTGGGCCCCAAGATCAGGAAATAAAACTTACCAGGGTTTTATTAGACTCATTATTCTGGATATTACTCTTCACTACCAAGATTATTCTTGGAAGCCATGACGAACAGCCACCACACCCCACCATTATCTCTATTCTTTCGAATTTTGAAAGGTGTATTTTAATTTATGGATGCTCTTTAACTGATGTGGTTCTCAGCGTCCCATTCAATGTTGGGCATGAAAGACAGATTAATTTAGCTCAGAGGCCTCTGAGCTTGATGTTCTTTTACATGCCCTAACTCTATTACATGGGACCAATGCCTTTACTTCCCTTCTGAAGGAAGCCATGCTAAGGATTTTTACGCCCGAAAAAATCCATCGTCCTCTGCCAGGTTTGAACCCGCGACCTTGAGTATATGAAGTTAGCATGGTAACAATTACCCATGGAGAGCGACTTTCGAATTTTGATATTGCTTAATCCACATTGTTAGCTGAATTGGAGGGAGATATGCATTCCTGTTCTCGTTTCTGGGCTATTATGAACCAAAATCTTGTGTCCTGTTCTCATTTGTTTTGGTTACCATTCTTGGGTTATTAATTATGAACCTGCCCAACTGTTCCCATTTTTATGCATGCTTCTTGGAAGGGAATTGGAACAATTTTAAAGGCTGTTACAGAAATTTTAAGTTAATTTGGCATTAAAAAAAAAAAAAAAAAAAAAAAAAAAAATTACATAACAGTACAGAAAAGGATATATGTACCATTGGAATTCGGTTACTGTTATACCCTTTGTAACCCCTCCTGGGTAAAATTATGTTCAGTATTTTCTCTCCTGGGTAAAATTAGGTTCAGTATTTTCTAAGTATTTAACGTAATATGGTATTCCTGTAATTGACAAAATGAAAACGCACAGAAACAAGCGTATGGTGAATATTTACATAAAGTAAATGCTGACTTAATCCAGCATCAATCAGTGCTATTCAGTAACTTGTTAGTGGCTTTAGCAAGTTTTTAAAACTTTAACCAGATGTTACAGAGAAGGCATGAAATATCCAAATGAACAATCACTATCACAATACTTTTCCTTTGCAACAGTAAAATCAGATTTAGACACAAATGTACTGACATGCTTTCATACATGCTTCTGTTCAGTACACTACTCTACAGTGATCATTACATAGCAGAATGTACAGGGTTTGAGGGAATTAAAATGGGCTTCAACTTTCCAATAATGTTTTTTTGTAATATTTAAAATGATCTCATTTTATTATTTTTATTCTCCGAAAAAGCATTTAGACTCTATTGCATCACATACAGGTTAGGGTTTTACTCTCACAATTTACTACAATGATAAAAAGGCTTGCCGTCAATCCTTGGTGAATTCACCCTTTCTATCCTGAAAATGTGGTCAAGTGAATAAGAATATGAGAATATCTTAAGATTAATCAGGAATAGATGTCAACACTTGTGACCTGTATCCCCCACTCATCCTTTTTAAGAAATTTTATTATATAGTAAATGTATAGTATAACGTAAAGAAAGTGCTTCATATTGCAACAATTGCCCATGTGCAGAGGTGATTCCCAACATAAAAAATGAACTGTGCTAGATTGGCAAAGTTTCAACTCATATTCGTAAGTATTACACTCATTTTCCCCACAATCTTGGATCACTATGATTTAGCCACACGATCCTATGGCTACACTCTGTAGTGGCTACAATTATTTCATTGCTCTACTTTTATATATATATAAAAAAGACATCTCTCAGGTAGGTTTGCTCTCAATTATGGACTTTACTTTGCTACTCAGCATCTAGCAGTATTTTTACTCATACTGGAACTCGGAATGGCAAAAAAACGGCCTATGGAGCAAGCGCCAAACTAGAGAAATAACATTATGTTGCTAGCAAAATCTAAGATATCAAATAACAGATAAAGATTTGCAAGCAGATAGATACTGAGTGCAATTCTATCCTGTATTTCTTGAAGCAATTAGATTTAAACAATTTCACTGTAACTGGAAAGTAAACAAACAGAAGCACAAGGTGGAAATAAACTTCATTGGTTGTGGTTTTTAGCACTTGTATTATTCTTCCACAATATAGTTCCATACTGTAATAAATATTCTAATATCTTTGTGTTCTGTAAAACATAAGATGTATTACTGTAGAATAATGCCAGACAGTTATTGTAACTATTTAGAAACATTATGACATGGTCAGTAGCGAACTTGCCTTCCCACTATCTTAACGTGCACTGGAAGCAAAATCGAGTAAAGCTTAAATTGGAAAACACTAAGTTATAATATGATAGTATTTAAGTAATGAGTGCAAATCAGATTGGCTTTCGATACAGCATTAATGTATGGTGTAATTGTTTAACAAAATGAGCACAATAAATTTAATTTATTTAAAATAGGAAGTAATGTGATCTTGTTCTTGAGTGCATGTGGACTCTGTGTTAATCAAACCAATTGACTGGAAGGCAGATTTCAGTGCTGAATAAAGGAATACATTACTTCCAGCTTACAGCAAACAAAAATGAATTACCGTGAGAGATAATCTGGTTATGACTGCATGCATTTTAGCAATGTTCCTTGCCCTTTTCAAGCAAACTGACTGTCTGACCTGTCTTTGACAGCTCCTTCATATAAGTGAGGGTGCAATTCTCCTGCCGTCTGATGATTGTGATGGACACCTATGGTATCAACTTCTTTCCAGCAAGATCAGGATGACCTCTGTATTGCCATCTTGAAACTGCTAGCCTAGTTTTGAGGTGGATCTTTTGATTGGATAAATTGCAGTGACATCAGATGGAGGTATTTTAAACAATTTACGACCTAACTACTGTTATTATGAATGAAATTTTCCCCCTAGTGATGATAGCTTTTAGTAATTTAATTTCTTGTAGGTAGCCCAAAAATAGTTAACAGCAACTGACCTTTCCATTTGCTTCAGTATTTCTTTGATGCTCTTTTAAACTTTTTTTTTTTTTTTTTTGTTTTACCCATAACACCATCACAATTGCAGCAGTCCATTTGATAAATTCCAGACTTATTTAATCCCCTAACGATTTTATTCAAAAGTTTATTTAATAAATTCCAGTGCCAATATCTTAAACACGTTTTAAACCGTGAATATTTAACATGTAAATTTCCTATATGTTGCATTGTCTTTATTGGCTGTTGAATTGAATAAGTAGTTTTATTTTTCTGATTTTTTAGTATACTGTGAACTAGTTGACTAATGAACCCTTGCTGATGACTGCATTGATAATATCACTGACTTCTTTTTGATATTCATTTGTTAAAGGTATATAATCTGTACATTAAATTTTGGAAAACTGAATGTTGATATGTTTTTGGACTGCACTTTTTACTTTCTCTATACTCACAATGTACATAGTGAATAGAGAATGTATTGCACTCCACCAAAAATTTCGATACCGAGATTTCACAAGAAATATATGTTTTAGGGTCCCCTGTATCCAAAAAAAGTATTTTCAGAAAAAGGTCTGTGTGTGTGTGTGTCCGTGAACATGATAACTCAAAAACGAAAAGTCTGTAAAACACCAAACTTGGTATTTATGTTTAGTATCTTCCAGAGATGCGACACGAAGATTTTGAGAAAAATCCCACCACCCCAAACTACCCTTTACGTGGAACTTTTTTCGAAAATTTTGATTTTCTCAAAAATGGCTCTAACGATTTTGATTAAAATATTGTATACCAAAGTTATTTACCTGACAAATAAAATGTATATTTTGAATTTTCTGGGAATAAGACTACTTTCTGAAGACTACTTTATTCTGGATGAATTTTTCATAACTACTAAACCGTAAGAGATGGACAAAAACTTAACCTGTAAAAAATGTAGAGCACGTTAGAACACACAATTTATGTTATATACATTTTTTTCGTGGAGTTGATCGTTTTTGAGATATTCCTTTTTCTTGGTTTCAGCTTTGAAAAACTTATACTTTTCTCATACAGGAATTTGTCAACTCCTGTCCATACAAACAAAGGAACATCAGTCACATAGTAACCAGCTTTTGGCTTTCACTTTAATCCATGGTACTCCCTTATTTCGCTTCTACTTACAATAAAGCAAGAAATATGACTATTTCTGCTAATTTTTCTCGATTAGCATGAAATAAATAAAGGATAAGCTTACTAACAATAATAATTTACAGAGATATAGAGAAAGTCATGTGAATGGAACACATCAGATTTTTTTTATGTGTAACCATTCACATGACTAGGCCTCCTATAACTATTTAACTTCACTCTGGAATAAAATGAAAGTTATTCTGCCCCCACTGAAACCTTGCACTTGAGAGTTAAGTGGTATACCACAAAAAACAGAGAAGCTTTATCCGTTTTGACTCTCTGAACCAATCACAAAGCAGCATTCCAGTCAGTCGATCAGACAACAAACGAATCTAGATGCAGCACCATTGGAACATTTGGCTATTTCCAACTGTGTGCTCCATTTGTGAACTCTTTAACACATGTGTAGAGTTATTCTGTGCAATCTATGTATTATTCATTGTTATTTATATTTGTTATTGTTGATAATGTATTTGTTTGTTTTATTTATTTATAGATATATTTTTCTACATTTCATTACCTATATATCATATTTATACAAGATTTGAGGTGTGATAATGCCTCCAAAGCAATGCCGATTACTGATTGGCAAAGTAAAAATCCTTTGCATGAAGGTATGTCAATTAATAGCCAGAAATTGGAGCTATTAAAAAGGGGCTGGAAATTCTTTGAAAGTGAGAAATAAGTGAAAGTAAATGGGCATCCCTTTATTCCTGCTGATAAACCTGTGGAGTGAACTTCTGCAGCTCTTGGACTAAGTATGAGAACTGTAAAAAGCAAGGGGGTGAAACTTCAAAAGCAGGAAGACGAAAGACACCTGAAACATCTGGAACGCAGCAGGTATTTTGTCAATGCCAGGGAAGAAAAAAAGGCAGCCTCATCCGGTCACAAATCTTGATGCTTTCCAATTAGACACCATACGTGGGCTATAGTAAAAAGGAGTATCCGACCATACCAAAGCTCTATTTCTCTTAAAGGAACAGAGCTTTTCACTGGAAGTTTGACATTGCTGAAAGCAGTCTTGAATAATTGATGTTAAGTGTTGGAAAAGACTTGCATTGTTATCGCATGAAGCATGTTTTATACAAATTATTGGACAAAGATCTCGACAAAATAGTATGGCTGGAAGAGATGTGGGTCAATGCTGGAGAAGCCGTGACAAAATGTTGGCAGACAGCACCCCAGATAGTAGTAACCATCAGCTGACAGGGAAAGGAGCCAGTTGATTGTGGCCCATGCCGGTTCTTCGGATGGGTTTATTGAAGATGACCTCCTAGTCTTCAAATCGAAGAAAACTAGCAATTGTCACAAGCTGCTTTTATATTCTCTGCTGAAAGAAAATAATGTCACACCAACATATGTACCAGATGAATTAGGCAGGGAACTTGGCCATGAAGTGATTATATTACTGCTGTATCACTGTCATTTTAATCCCATTGAGCGACATTAAGAGTTATGTGAGGGAAAATTACAAGACTGTCACAATTACACAGGTGGATAGACTTTTGCAGGAAGGTGCAGTAAGGGTGGAAGATTCACTTCATGGAAGAAGGGAAGTGAGTTATGTGCATATAATACAAAAAGCACAGGAATAGACAGAATCATCAGTGAATATGAACCACTAATGATATGTCTTGGTGCCTCTGACGATGGAGACTTGGAAGGAATTGAATAAAATACTAAACTGGTGAGCAAAAATCACTGTTATACCTTTCTCTTAGCAACAAGCTATTTTGCATTAATTTGTTCTATATTGTAAATTTATGCTACATACATTATAGTATCACTGTTAGTTTCATTATTCATCGGCATTCATTTACTAGGAACACTGTTTATATTCGTCTTCACACACTTGTAATCAGCTGTTGTTTACTAGTTACTCTGGCAAGGCGCAAAGATCAACCTTACTGTCAAGTGCAAGGATTCAGCAGCTAGGCTATACAACAGAGAAACAGGAAATAACAGGCAGGTTAAAGGATAAGAATACTTTAATTTTCTATAGGAATGTTAAGAAAGAATGGGAAGAGAAAAATGCATTGATGCTCGTGAAAAAATGGAAAGAGAGGGTCTAGCATGGGCAAGAACAGGAACAATGTTAATAAAAGGTCCAAGTTGATAAACATTTATACCCACTATGTGGCAATGTCGATAACAATTTAACTATATAATTGAGCGTGAGGAAACCACAATGTGGACAGATAATATGGAACATAAACTGGGAAAAGTTACCAGCAGAGATATTGTACTTAAAGAAATGTGGAAGGACAACCGCCAAAGAAAGAGAGGATCTTAATAACAGAACTGATGAGATTGTAATATATACAGCACTCTTTAAGTTATAACAGAACTGATGAGATTGTAATATATACAGCACTCTTAAGTTAATAAGTATGATGTTTGTAACTTGAAAATATGAAATAATCTATTGAACTCCAAGCTCTTATTATTATGAAACATTAAATCCAAAGAAGGTAGCATGCAATTTTGCTCAATTTCCATTGCAAATTTAATATTCTTGTCCTGTGTATTTAAGTGAACACCCCTCTGTTGTTTCAATGAAGAGTGCATGTAAAAAACACTAGGACAACTTCAGATCAACAAAAAAACTAATACGTTGGCTAGCATCAAAGCTGCCCTCTTTTTCAAGACTGTTAACCCCTGCAGAAAACTAAAACATCTTGATGCCATAATATTTCTTATCTGGGGAAAAGTTAAGCACAAACCATCCAAACAAGGGAACCACCTGCAGCAGGGCAATTCCATCCAAAGTGAAACCAATATGGAAAAAATTAAATGTTACTAAATTCACACTTGCGCTATATCAAATAAAAGGTTGAAATGTCTTTGTTATAGAAGAGAAGCCAATTTTTTAATATTACATAAATGTTTGTAGTGCCTAGAACAAGCATGTGTCACAGAAAGAAAAAAACTGCTAGAAAATGTTTTTGAAGCAAGAAATTCTAATAAAAAAAGACACAGAAGAATAAGATGTTTTCAACATCCATCAGGCTTGTTAACCATCAAGAAGATTGTTTTTAGATTTCATTATATTTATATATGGTCTAAAGTAACATTTTATTGCATTGTGTGCTTTATGTTATGTCCGAAACAAGTTTTATACTAAAGTTAATGTAAACACTATATTTTTACATGATATTAATATAAAATGTATGGGGCTCTTTTAGTTCATCTTGTGCAACATGCAGATAATGTTATTAAATTTTTAACTTAAATTAGTTTGTCAGAAACCATGTTATACATGTAAAACTGCTTTTGCGGTTTTCTTTAAAAATGAAGGTTGGAGGGATATTTTCACTAGCATTAAAGGAAATTCTCAATTTTTTTTCTATTGGAGGCCATATTACAGCTCTTTGTTGTATATGAAGAAGTTTTTGCTTACACAGTACATAATATATAGGTATATACTTTACCATAAGTGTTAAGTGTGGTAAGTATAGATTTATATGTGTATTGTGACTTATTATATTAACTTGGCATTTGTACTGCAATTCATAACATTTCAGCAGTACATTTTTACGCTACAGTTGCTGTTTCTTCATTGCTATAGATTTGAACAATCGATACAATGGCACCTGTGAAGGAATGTGTTAAAAAGCACCGCCAAAACCTGAGTGAGGAAAAGGCTGCAATCAGAGAAAAAGACAGATTAAGAAAGAACGAAGCTCGCAAAAAAATGTTGTCAGTTCAACGAAATGAAGAATCAAGGAAATCTGTAAAGAATGTTGAAAAAACTTAGTCAAACAAAAGGGCCAAACTTGAATTTACAATCACCGACCAAGGTACATAAATCCCCTCAATCTCTGGGAAAAGCTATTGCTAAAGTTGAAAGATCACTTCCTAAGAGCCCCAGGAAGGAGAGAGCAGTGATTGCTAAATTAGCTGCCTCATGGCTTTTCAACAAAAAATAAAAAGCCACGTGGCTTGAATACTTTTTTAGAGGTAAAGACTATGGTTATAGATTTTTATGAATGTGATGATATATCAGGCTCCGGGCAGAAAAGAAGCATCATCATAAGAACTCCATCGAGTAAAGAGAAGAAACAAAAGAAATATCTTTATATGGTTGTGTCAGAAATATATGAATCATTCAAGATTGAGTATCCTTATATCAAAATTAGTTTCTCATCATTTGCATCACTTCGGCCACAGCATGTGCTCCTTTCTTCACAAACTCCAACTAATGTTTGTGTTTGTAGCTATCATGCCAATGTACACTTTCTTCTGAATGGTATTCCAAGCTTTCCTGAAATATGTAGAAAACTTGTTGAAACCATTGTTTGTGATCCTGGACAAAAACATTGTATGCTTGGCACATGTAGGTGTGCGGAAATTTAAAAAGGTTTGAAGACTTCATTAAAAATACTGATATTCCAGATAACGATTGTATTAAATGGTACCAATGAAATAAGGATGAATCTGGATTTGTTGTTAAGGTGGTTCAGGAGGGTTCTGTCATTGATGCTCTGCAGGAACTGGAGAAGAAACTACCAGCATTTCTCACTCATTGCTTTGTAAGAGACAAAGCAGTTATTTTGAGAGTGCCAAATCTCATCTAGTTAGCGACTGTAGTTGAATTTTACAAGTGGATTTCAGTGAGAACTTCAGCCTTTGTCAGCAAGATGAAATTCAAGGTGCTTACTGGAACAGTGACCAAATTATCACTACACAGCAGTGGCATACACAGCTGCAGGAGTAATTTCATATGCCATTATTTCTGATAACATGCAACATGATAAATTTTCCATTCATGCCTTTAATCAGAAAATATTTGCTGATTTGAAGTCTCAATTGAATGGCTTAAAGAGGTGCACATCTCAGATGGAAAAGAAGATTTGATTTACTGTTACATTGGCATTTCTTCTGCACATCACATGGTAAAAGAACAGTTGGTGTAGGAGGAATGTTAAAACACCTATTCATTGTAAATGTATTTTATGTTTCTGAAGCAGAAGCTTTAAGTTATAATGCTAAGTTGGAGGAGTGTTGGGATTCTATACTAGCCATTCCAAACACTCACAAAATCCATTATGTCCACACTGTGGATAAATATAATGTTGTCAGAAGAAATAGGCACTCACTTCCACATCAAAATGGCTACTGAAGAGGAAGAAGAATATGATATCTCAAACATTCTTGGCAGGAAAAGCAGTACCATTTCATTGGTTTCTTTTGGCCAATGGGTTGGTGTCAAATTTAAATCTGAGCGAGGAATTTACCATTATTTTGTTGGACAGGTTGTTGGTGAAGTAAAAAATTGTAATGTATCTATAAAATTTATGAAAAAAAAAAAAGTAGGAAATAAGTATATATGGCCAGATAAAGGTGACAGTGATGTTGCATTATCACAAATTGTGTTTTAAAAGAGCCTTCCATTGACTCCAGAGAGCAATTAACATTTCTGGATAAACCAGATGTTGTGTAAAAAGTTTAAAAACTCTTTATATAATTTATAATGTTGGTAAACTGTTCAGTTGCATTGATAGTTTAATTAGTGGATACTAGATAATATCCTGTTGATTTACTGTTTGTAAGGATATATGAAAAGTAAACACTATAGCTATATATTAATATAAAAAAATAATAGTTGCAAACAATCTTCACTTATCTTTTGGAATCCTTGCCTGGACTAGTTTCGCAACGATTTCATTGCATTATCAACATATCCTTTTGGTCTCTTTTTTGATGTTGTTTATTTACACTGTTATGGTTACTGCTACTAGGTGGATTGTGTACTAATGCATTGCTAACTACTGGAATCAAAACAAATTTGGTAAGAGTGTCAATTGGAGGTATATCAAAATTCATTGCATGATTTCTATACTTTAATATAAATATTTTCTCCCAAACCATTAAATCTATGGGCCCATTTAAGTGTTTTAATAATTTAACATCTGGATTAAAAATTAAAACACTTAATTAATTATTAAAACACTTAAATGGGCCCATAGATTTAATGGTTTGGGAGAAAATATTTATATTAAAGTATAGAAATCATGCAATGAATTTTGATATACCTCCAATTGACACTCTTACCAAATTTGTTTTGATTCCAGTAGTTAGCAATGCATTAGTACACAATCCACCTAGTAGCAGTAACCATAACAGTGTAAATAAACAACATCAAAAAAGAGACCAAAAGGATATGTTGATAATGCAATGAAATCGTTGCAAAACTAGTCCAGGCAAGGATTCCAAAAGATAAGTGAAGATTGGTTGCAACTATTATTTTTATATTAATATTTGTGTTATTCTTCACTGTTACTAGCTTCTTTTTACATTTAACTATAGCTATATATATATATAGTATTATATTACCAGTTAATTTTATAGAATATTTTTATTTCTTTTGTTAGTTACTGACAGTAGCTGCAAAATGTTTAATTCTTTTGAACTTTACCAGGCGTCTTTGCTTAGTTTTCCATTGGTTTGTCAGGATGGTTACGTCCATAACAAAAACTGTTACGTCCATAACTTAACTATTTTATTTAAATAACTGAAGAATAAATTAATTAAAAAAATTATTAATGTTTAGTCTGAAAGACTGGAGCTTTCTTATCAACTCTAAGCTATTTGTGTTTTAATGTGTTAAAGCATCTCAGAAATATAGAATATAGAAATTTGTAAACATCTGAGTTTTCTGAGTTACATCCGTAACAGCAACATTTTAATTAATAACGCAAAATAAATTGTAGTTCTTTATACTATTTATTGTACATTCTATGATATGAGTTGTTCACAAAAAAAAAGTTACGCAGGCATTTATTGTACATCTAGCTTAAATTAAATTGGTATAAAAGTTTGCAAATGTTACATCTGTAACTATGGAATTGCCCAGCAGCAAACCAGTTTCTAACCAAGAGCTACCGCTGATGATTTCTGGAGGTGGACAAAGGACTATCCATTAGAGCTAAGCAGCTTCTATACTCTACAGAGTCCACAGAGTAATCTGAAATTTTGCTGCAGGAAGATCATATTCCAAGATGTGAAAGTTCACCTGCATAGCTGAGTTGAGTCAGGCAGACAGCTGGATACAGATCATGTTGCTCAAGACTAACCAACTGATCTCACATTGCCTTACCAATATAACTTATCTCGTTAGAGATTGCTGCAGATCAGAGTGAGGAAGATGTAAAGGATTGTAGACAGCAGTCTCAGGAACACTAAAAACAATGACTATAGCTTTTCCCAGTAGAGGGCAATACACAGGAGATTAGGTGCCAATGGATAGAGGAAAAAAAAAAAGTGTACAATGGTGATGTGAATAGTGCTTAAATAGTGGTTTATTGCCCTTCCATCACTACCAGCTACACGAGTCTTTTGATATCTCCACATCTACATATCTTACCACAATTTAAATAGTTCAGGATGACAATTGGCATTTCATTTCCAAATTACAGGTCCAATAAGAAACACTATGGATTCCTCATAGCTACACCGTATGTTTTCTGTAAAACTTATTAAAGGTGAACATTTGGTTGAAGCAGAAGTTAATGCAAACACCTCTTTAATTTGGTTCTTTGGTTGAGGTCAACCATCCTTTAGGTAATACAGGTATGCCTTCAGTTAGAAGATTCATAAAGAGCAAACATTAAAAGATACTAATACAACCTCACTTTAAAAGTTTCAAATTTCTTCAATAACAAACTTTTGAAGCTTCTACTTTATTTGTCGCATGGATGATTGAGGTTTAAATGGGCAGATCCTGCAGTTATATTCTGTTTTCATTACAGCCTTTGGCTGAAAATGCTCCACTTCTTTCCTTCTAGAAAACATCCCTCAGCTGCAACTTGCAGCTTTTCACTTAAGCATGACAAAAAGTGCAATAAGTATAGCAGTTATCCAAACCTTTTATTATTATTATTATTTTTTTTTTATTTTTTAGAAAGGTAGGAAATGTTCCCGATTAAGGGTCTGTTTATTGCACAGCATCACATATCAATACCAACTTTAGAAATTGAAAAATTGCTCTAAAAATGAGCAGAAGGTGTCATGATAACGCAAACAGTTAATAGCCACTAGATGGGAGCAGTAGCACGTTTATTTGTTGTTAAATGGCAGTAGTATGCTCAATTTTGCTTCCTCTTCAATGCTAAGGGAAAACAACTATTTATGGATGATGCAAGAGAACAGTGAAAATGAAATATATTTTTATGTATTAACTATCGTTCCCTTGGTCACATCGAAGTAAAAAAAATTTAAAAAAACCAAGTTCTTTCATGTACAGATAAAGTATAATTTTGATTCACAAAAACTATTTCGTGAGGCACATGTGTGTATAGACTCCAATTAAAATTACAAATTGCTAGCTTCACACCACTTCCAGTAATCAAAAATTATATTTTTGATGTCGCATTTCTTTAAAATTAACAGTTATAAACTATGTGCATTAACCAATAATTCTTGGATTCTGAAAATGGCGGATAAATGACAGGATCCAGATATTATTCCGTTTAGGTTAACCAACATATCGCAGATGTTGGTTATTTGATAAATTGTACAGCAAAAGGTGATTTCATCAAAACATGAAGATACCCCCTTCTTCATCACACTGCATTTGCGATGCTCTTAATAAATAAGTAATATTTTAGGTTAAATGAAGAAATTCAACATACAAATCTACTATCAAGTAAAAACTTACCGACTGTTTTGTTTCTTTTTAACGAAAACTATTATTATTATACATTTAAGAATAACTGTCAGCCCAACCAGATCTACTTGCTCTTTAGTTATGTCATTGTTACTCTATTTTTTTTTTTACATAGAAGAGTGGAAAACAGTAGGACGAAAGGAAAGAATGAATGTTACTTTGTGAGGGAAGAAGAATGCAGGTTCAGTTTTGGAGGGAAATATGATAGTTTATGTACAATTTTCGGAAAGTCACAAGAAACCTCTGGAACACTCAATATGGAAGCACTGCCATTATTATTATGCCAACAGCATTTCTGCTTTCCCACACTGTTAATTGCATATTTCATCTTGTCCACATTACCCTTCCTTACTGCAATACCAACCCCTCCTTACTGCAATACCAACTATATATGTTCCATTACTCAGATCATTGTGCTTTTCAGCTGCAAAGTTTGGCCGCCTGATGCTAAGTGGCCTATAGACCCCTTGTCGGCAACATTACCAAAAGATGAACTGGATGCAATATAATAGGTAATACTGATATCTTTTTATTGTCTTCGGAAAGCAGTAAATTCTAGATAATTAGGGATTTTTGCTGTTTAGTTTTTAAAATTACAATTTAAAACAAAGATTAGTTGAATCGTTAGGTGAAAAGTTATGTTAATGAAACAGTATAGTTGTAAGTGATCAGCGACTTGATTTAATGGAGTAATGAGGAAAATTGGGCTGTGCTACATTCAATATGGTTACTTGTAAAATAAGCAAAAACTATCAGTTTGGTACAAAATGTCTTCAAGTTTCTAACAAGAATATTTTCTTACTGGTCTTTGTATTGATATATGTGGAGCAAGAGAAGGCTTTGCATGGTCTAGAACAGTGTTGGTGAAATTGAAGAGTTTGAGAAGAGAAAGTGATGGAGAAATGCCCCTTGTACCATCTGAAAGCTTAAGAATATGAACAAACTAAGATGCTTATGATAAGATTAAGTAAAGCAGAATGGTCGTTTCAAAAGAAATTAATGTAAAATCTATTGGACTTTTGTTTGTGTAAAGAGCCAAATGGTTGAGGAAAATAAGTCAGCAGGAAAAACATGAAAATTAAATGATAGTATGTATAAGATTTAAGATATAAGTAGAATCCAATAGCTTGATAACCTCTGGGTTTGTATCTGTTGGGCCCCATGGTACGGCAACTTGTGTTGATAAGTACGGAAATGTACACTAATTTGTGAAACTTATGGATATGAACTTATTACTGGACTTTAAAACAATGGAAAATGCATCATTCCAGGGGGTTCAATATTATTCCAGGGCTTCACTCTCATGTCTGAGTACCTTGTTTTATTTATTAATTGCTTATGGTATCCAGTAAATAGTATAACTAATGTAAACCTGAATTGATAAGGAAGATATTAAGCACAAGATATTCATACAAAGTCACATTATTCACCCTTCAGTTTTGGCAACCTCACATATAGAACAAACTAGTGCAATGATGAAATATAACATAACCGACGTAGTAAAAAGTTCACTAATGAAAATGATGCTAATGCTGTGATCCAAGGTTTTTCCAATTACAGTATTATCGGCTATACCCTGACATCACTCCAACTGCACTTCTCTCCTAATGTATCCCTCAGCTATGCTTTGTGGTTTAGAGCTTACTAATGTAGGCAACACTGGGAATTTATAACTGCATGCCACTAGTGAAATTAGTTCCTTAATTAAAATAATTTACTCTCTGCATTCAGAGTACTTCAGTCAAATTACTTTTCTTTCAAGCAATGACACATCTGTATATGATTGTTCTAACATATGAAGATTGCAGCACGTGCAACCATCATCTTTACTGACCAAGCCAAGTCGAACCTTCAGTTCATTAACAGTAATTATTCACACAGAGAAAACTGGGTGTTTCTTATTGCACAAGCAAGTTGCACATAATGGCATACTCTACAGGGTCTTCTGAACTCCAACATTGCCAGGGGAAACTTAGTGGTGAGAAGCAAATAGAGCTCACATCAGAAGTTACAGATGTTAAGCATTTGCAGTGTCGAGTAAACTGAAAGCATGTGCTATGCATATAGTGATTCCGAGTGGCATTTTATCTGTCATTCAAAGCCTAAATCTAGCCAATACTTTACCATTTGATTATTTCAGCAAAATATTTGTCATTACAGAATTTTTTTTTGCAAGATTATTTACTATCTGTGCCACAATGCAAATGATGTGCAGAAGAGCAACTCTACTTCTATCTTGTACACACAAAAAAAAACCGAACATGTCAAATCTCTCATTTTGGCCCTATGCTGCATCTCGACACTAAGATATGCTACAATGCGCGCCAAAAAGTGCGAAGAGTTTCGGTGACTACCCGGATAATGGTATATACCATTAAGCCCACTAAATGAGCATATGTGTTAACATGTTTAATACATGCATGAATTCATAATAGATGGGCTTAGAAAAACAAAATTCACCAGTTCTTTACCTTATTGGCGCAAATTCGCCCGGCTTCCAGTGCCTCAGATGATAACTGTTCATATTCATCTGAAACTAGATGAACACACAGCGGGAAGTCTTCAACACGTGCCTTTTTCCTTCCTAGATCGAAGATACGGATCTTGGGATCAGGCACACCACGGCAGAAGCGAGATTTTGGATATGGTTTGTTTTTACAATACCGATAACTGGAAAAAAAAAAAAAAAATACAGCACAATTTAAAAAGAGCTAACTTAATCCAAGTGATTGCGTCCTGAGCATTTTATATGTAAGTCAGTTTCTAATCGAAAATGGATTATTTAATATTGCACAAGCTTGTGTCATGCTCAAAACTTACCATCTCGCTGGTCTTCTCCCCATTTTGAACCTGTAAACGGAAAAATATTCCCAATAATTGCGCCCTTTATAGAATGAAGTATGCTCCAAAACTCAATAAATAAAAATGTTTTATAAAAATGTCATTGAAATCTATGGATTAAACAAGATTAATTCAGATTTCTCACTCACCAAGCCTATAACCTGGCTCACCACACTTCACGTATGATCAAGGCGGAAGCCAACAATATAAGTATACGTCATTCCGGTTGCAACTACCAACCTTACAAATATCGTGACAGGAAAATGGATTGTCTATTCCAAGAATTAAGTTGGTCATTTAACAGTTACATTACCTTGAATGCCTTTTGCAGTTTCATTCTACGCTCAATAATACATAATCGTTTTACATAAGTGCTAAATAAATGCCATTGGCAAAACAATCCACGTATATACATATTTGCTTTGACAAACATGTATAGCGTAATGTTTGGCTTAGCTGTCTGGATTTCAGCTCGCTCACCAGGCACTTACGCTGTTTGTTACTAAAATGTCTAGAAACTGAATATGAAAATATCAGCGAAAATGAACGAATTAAATAGCTAAGGTAATTATGCGTAGTTTTTTCTGCTTTAAGACATTGTTATATATGTGAGCATTTAAAATACGAGACGCTCTTATTTTGACAGCTACTCTGATTGCAGCAGACGAAATCAGTTCACCAGTGGCAGCAACTGAGGGCGGCAGGTTGTTGGTCGCTTGACAGCTCTGAAGGCGAACGTGAACCGCTGCGATACAATAATTCATTTTACGAGAATGAACCACGCGTATTATCCAATCTAATGTACGTTGAGAGTGCTAGCAAAATGACAATGTAATCTCGTAAGGTAAGTGCCTGCTCTAAGACAACTGGTATGTTGAGGGTGATTTAAAAAGTTTCATGTTTTGCATTGACATTTAAATGCTGTCAGCAGGGAATTGTAAAATAATTTAATTTGTATCTGTTATTATTCATTTCTAAAATATAGAAGCGGTTAAGATTAAAAACAATTATTTTATTTATGTAGGTAATTGCATATATTTTGCAGTGACATTAAAATTAAATTAAATTGCAAAAATAAGTATTTTTAACAAAAGAGTTAACTTTATTTATTGCAGCAGCAAGTATGATGTCGGCATTGGTGCCTGGAGCTCTTCTGGATACTACCAGATCTGAGGAAAGGCAGCATTTGTTAACTGAGCTTCTTGAAGCTGTAAAGCAATGTCAGATTCGATTTGGAGGGCGTGCAGAGCTGGCCACTGAAAGTGATCCTCGAGTGGCAGTTCTTTGTAACAAACTTGAGGCAGTCTTAAGTCATGGACTTCGCCTTAAGCCACTACTACCAAAAAATAGCTCAGCGTTAAGGTTTTTAAATTTCTTTCAGCTTTTGCTTAAATCTTTGTCAAAGGCAATTAAGTGAGTTCAAAGTTATTAAATATTCCTATCTTTGCTGTCCAGTTTTAAAATGTAGATGCTTACCAAGCATTATGGCTGCATACCTTGCAAACAATGTTACAAATAGATCAGTTCATTACTAATGGAATTTCTTTATAAAATGGTGTTCACCTGTGGTGGAGCTGAATAAGTAATGCTGTCTCTCATTCTGAATAGGGTTGCCTGATTTTCAAACTGAAAATAACGAACACTCTTAGTGATAAATGCACAATATTCTTAAACATTAAGTATGTTGGAGTCATATTGACTGCTATTTCTAGTTTTGTTTAACAAATTATCAGGCAATGCTATCATAAAATTCTCTGAATGGTTTTTGTAATCACAATAATTGGTAACTAATATTTTAATGTGATAAATTCTACCAGAAAAAAATCTGATGTGTTCCATTCACATGACTTTCTCTACATATTGTAACAAATAATTGTTATTAAGCTTATTCTTCGATCCACTTCACAAACTATTCTTAAAAAAAGATTTAAATTATCTACATCATGTTAATCAAGGTAACATTAGCAGAACTTGTCACTTGCTTTCTTGTAATCTGAAGGGAAGCAAAGGAATACACTAGGCTAAGATGATAGTCAAATCTGTTAAAAGCTATCACTATGTGAAACAATTGAAATTTGGTTCTCTTTGCATCGCTAGGAGTAAAATAAGAGGTATGAAACAAAAGATGACTTTGCGTTTAAGAAAAGTTTAAGTAATTTAAACCAATAACAAGAAATATTTTGGGAATGGTTAACTTTGAAAAAAAAATGTATATAACATAAATTGTGTGTTTTAACAACATCTGTACTATTTGTGTAGTCAGCCTTTGTCTGTCTTTTACAGTTTACCAGTTACACAAAAGTCATCCAAAATGAAGAGGTCTCCAGAGGCTATTGCCAGAAAGTTCAAGAAATGCATTTCATGTTTCATGTTAATATCTTAAACATGTTGGCATTTTAATCAAAAGGGCTAAGAGCCATTTTTGAGAAAATCAAAATTTTAAAAAATGTTCCATGTTAAGGGTAGTTGAGGGTGGGAGAATTTTCTTTGTGTCGCATCCTTGGAAGATACTGAACTTAAATACGAAGTTTGGTATTCAACAGACTTTCGTTTTTGAGCTATGATGTACACATACACACACGTACACACTGCTTTTTTTTAATTCAGGTGGACCCAAAACATGTGAAATCTCGATATCAAATTTTTGGATGGAATGCAATACCTTCTCTATACACTATGTGCATAGTAGTGTAAAGAAAGTAAAAATCTACGAAGAGCTGGAAATAAATGCAAATCCCCATCAGTATAATACACGTCAAAGGAATGACCTTCACATACACTTTTGCGAAATGTCTATTGCTAAAAATGATGGGAAGAATTTGGGGATAAAATTATGTAACAACTTGCCTGTAAACATTAAAGAAATGAAAAATATTTGTTGATTTAAAAAACAGTTAAAATCCTGGTTACTTCTCACCTTTTTTTCCATAGATGAGTATATAAAAAATTGTAAATATTGCATATCTAAATTGCATAAATATTGTATTATCCAATATCAATGTAATGATCATAAGAGTAAAGTAAATCTGAATGGTAGTAGATTTAGTTTAATATTTTTCCAGATATAAAAACTATTTGACTTTGTTTTGTTTTCCTGTATCTCATCATTGCTTATAAAGACTCCTCCATGATTGAGTAGTTAAGAAGACTGACTTCTTTCTTATGTACAGGTTCTGGGTTTGATTCCTGGATGGGGTGGGGTATTTTTCTTTAAACGATTCATTCCACTTCTAAGATAGTGCAACTAACTTTAGAAGCATGTGCACAACAGCACTTAAGTTCACTTTTCTGTCACATATCTAATCTAAACAAACGGCATTGAAACAGTGCAGAGGAACTGATAATGTACACACACACCCCCACATGCTGTAGATAAGACTGACACATTGATCTGTTTGCAGGCAAGTGACTGAAATAGTATCCAGCAGTTTACATCTAGGTCGGGGGCCAACACATGACCATCAGGGTGAGTAACAATTCTGTCTAGTCAATCTAAAAGCATTACTGAAGTTCCTCATATACCATTTCTTGGAGACTGCCTTTGTAGCTGAGTAATCAGCATTCTGGCTTCTCACCCAGAGGTCCTAAGTTTGATTCCTGGCTGGGATGGAAAATTTTTCTTTAGTTAAAATCATACCCTATCCCCCTAAAAGTCTGGAAGGATGCATGTGAGAGTGAATGTGTGTGCTTAATAGTAAAATACTGAAATAAATCTGTGTACCGCTCACATGACTTTCTCTACAAATATTGTCACAAAAGATTATTGTGTTAGCTGCTTTCTACATTGTGGTAATCAAGATAAACATTACAGAAATAGTTGTATTAGTTCCTTCTAAGTAGAAAGGAAATAAGGGAATACACCAGACTAAAACAATATTCCAATATTTTTCAACCTGACATAAGTGAAGTTTAAGTATAAATATCAACTGATTGGTACTTCTAAACTAAAAGTAAGAGAGATTAATTTTGTTCTCTTTCAGAAAATCTTAAAATCAAGTACAGTACATCGCATGAAAGTCAATTACATTATCAAAAACAATGTTTTTTGCAGTATAGATGTTGATAGAAATTACAGGTTTGTTTTCATTAACACTAAAAATAAAGTAACTAATAAGCAATAATCAGTAATAGTAACACCAACATCACTTAAACTCGACTACTTGATTATGTTTCAAGATAGTGTATATCCATCAGCAATTATCCAACTAGCTATATCTGCTGGTTGTAGGTTGGTGGTGATTGCTGTGATGGAGAAAGTAAATTTGCCGAGAATTTTCTGGTGACAAATCAAAATTCATTGAATGCGTCCTGTTTATTATGAATATAATTTTTTCCCAATGTGTCACACTTGAATGCATATCTGGCTTATTTGAATGGTTAAATGTTTAGCACAGTTTTCACGATTGGTAGAACAGAAGTAATGTGCTATTGCAGATTATTTTGTTTGCATTTTGCACATCTCATCTGTTCTTAAGTCTGTTTTTTATGTCTATTAGTTTGGCTAATGTAGTAAATAATTACTATCTATATTTACTTCACTGGTTACAATATAAGCTAGCAACTTTGCAATATTTTCTGATGAGATTGTCTTTCAATCACAGACCTGGCCGCGCCGTGGCCGAGTGGTCAGACCACGCACCTCTCATCTAGACAGCCCGGGTTCTATCCCAAGCGACCGCATGTGAGATTTGTGGTGGATAAAGTGGCGCAGGGGTGGGTTTTCTCTGGTTTCCCCTGCCATCACATTCCACCGGGGCTCCATCTTCATGTATCATCAGTGTCATCGCCTGCGGTGCCAGAGCAGTAAAAGTGGGCGTTAAACCCACCAAAAGAAAAAAATCACATACCTGGGTAGATCATATAGATTTTGTGTAACAAGATTATCTATTATAATCTGCAAGAAATCTGTATCTATTACAATATTTCAAATCTTTCAATAATTTGAGCTTGCTGGAAAAAATTTATCATGGAGTAATCTATCCACGTCTAACTTTTATTATCAAAATATGGAGTATTTCCTGCAATTTTTTTATAATGCAAAAGAAATGTATAAAGATAATATACAACTTAAAACCATTTGATACATGTAAACCTGTATTCATCAATAATGGCATATTGGCACTATATTCACTATATGTGCAATAATAATTACTTGCAATAGAAAATAAAGTGAAAAAAAAACCAATAATATCCACCATTATTGTCGCCCTCCATGGTGTAATGGATGCCATGCTAACTTCATATATCCAAGGTCGCAGGTTCAAACCTGGCAGAGGACAGTGGATTTTTCGGGTGTAAAAATCCTTAGCATGGCTTCCTTTGGAAGGGAAATAAAGCAGTTGGTCTCATGTCGTAGATTTACAGCACGTAAAAGAACCTCAAGCCTGGTGGAGAGGCCTCTGAGCCTCTTTCACATCCAGTATAGAATGGGGTGCTGAGAACCATAGCAGTAAAAGAGCATCCATAAATAAAACGCTATTTCATTTTCATCATCATTACATTAAACATAATACACATTATTTTAGAAGAGGTTTTAGTAAGAAAATATCATAAAAAATGTAAATGTTCAAGGTTTAATTGTATACCTATACTATAAACTACTAAATGACAAAGAACTATCTGGATCCAAATTTGAGACAAAAGTAAAGATATACCTCAACAATAGATGTTTATATAATCTAGATAACTTGTAAATAAATCTACAATGTTATCACTTTAGATTATTAATTCTTTATGTATTAGTGTGAATCTTTTCTTGTTTTTCAATTAATTTGGACAGTGTCATAAATTTGTAAACAAAGCTGTTCTTATTTTAATTTAATATATGTATGAAGGGATCAACAATAAGTGATGACCCACTTGCTGGTTGTATACTTCCTCATATTCAAATGATTCAGAGTTTTAATCTTGGTTAGAGCTTAAACCTGGATAAGGTTTCTCTAGGGTTTTTCTTTATCCTTAGAACACAAATGTTAGGTAAATTTAAATTCAAAAAAACCCATCACATTGTTTCCCCCATTTCACTCACCATTCAGTAATTGATTTTAAAGGATTAATAAAAATTGAATATAACCTATCCTATTAAAGAAATACTAGAAGTAAGTCTTCAACAATGTAGGAGGAGTAAGTCGACTTATTGTGTATGATCTGTTAGTCCACTTAACAATTTAAATGAGTAATTGGAAAAAAGTATAAGTTGAGTTACTCCTTCTACATTCAGATGTTAACTCACCCCCCCCACCCCAAAATGAAGGCTGCACATTGCTAATTCAGAAAACCTTGTTTTCTTCTACCCATAATTTATTGAAATTTTAAGGGAATAAAGCATATGATCACATGTATTCCAACAAAATGTTGACTTCTTAGGTTTAAGACCTTGAAATAAAAATGAAATTAAAAAAAATCAGGTTCAAATTTGGGGATGAAAATTACAGCACAATACTTGGTTTTCTTGCCAGTTCATTCCAACAGATAATTCAGTTGTCATAGTATTTCATATTGCAGACAGACTCCTGTTAGTTGTAACTCACTGCTCTTTTACCTTGAACCCAAGCTGGTACAGCCTGATGTAGAAAATCTTTCTTTTGATAGGTTAGAAGGAATAACTTCTAAACCAGTTTTTAGGATGATTATTCTAAACTTTTTCAACATTTCATAAATGGATGCTTGATTTTGTATAGAGAAGTAATATGATCACATTGCAAAAGTGTGTTCAAAGGAAAGTTGTAGTAAATTAACATCAGATTTAGAAGAATGTTTATTTTGAGATTGCAGTATCCATTAAATTGAAATTTAATGTAATTTATAAATTGAATTTGGAAAAGTGAAGCATAAAGTGAATAGAAATAGATCAAGAATATCAATAAACAAAAGTTGAAAAACCAGATTTTTTAAATCTGATTGTACCTATAAACTTTCAACCCCTTTATATGTAATGAACTTATGAGCCACAATGTCTCAATTTTAATTTTCTGGCAATAATTCCTTTCCCATTATCATAGTTTTTCTGTAACAGTTTTATTTTGAAAAATTGCAGTGCTTTGGCATTATGTACGGGAACATCTTACCCGTCATGAGTATGAGCGTTATTTGGTGCTGAAGCAAGTGTGGACAGATGTAGGACGAGGCCGAGCATGGCTTCGTTCATCTCTCAATGAACATTCCCTAGAGCGCTACCTGCACTGTATGGTGGGAAGTAATGAACATTTGTCTATTTTTTATGAAGACTGGGCATTCCTTTTGGACCAAGAAAGAAGTAGTATGCTACCCACAATGGCTGCAGGTGTGTGTGTGACTTTCTAACAAGTATTATTTTAGCATCTAAATAAAATACTTAACCCTTAACTGGTGATGTGGTCTCTCCTCTAAACACAGAAATGTATATTGATGTGCATAAAAAGTGGCCAATTCCCCTAGATTATAATAGCATTCTTCTTTAGTTTCACCTTCGGTAACCAACTTTTGACTCCACCCACTCAATATCAGTTCTCTTTGATAGGCTGAAAAATAATTCAGTTGTGTAAAACCTAACCAATGAATGATGTTTATAATAAAGCTGTGTAATGGTTTATATAGTTTTTGTAAAAGCCTGGGTAGTATGGTGGTAGTG
This sequence comes from Hymenopus coronatus, assembly GCA_030762935.1. Lineage (NCBI taxonomy): Eukaryota > Metazoa > Arthropoda > Insecta > Mantodea > Hymenopodidae > Hymenopus > Hymenopus coronatus. Next base: position 24,748,870 of record CM060882.1, read on the forward strand.
TGTGTGCCTCACATTCAACAGGTCTTGTTCCAATCTCGCTAAGGGTAAGCTACCCAGATAAACGTTTTTATCAGGGTTTTCCCTTATCCTGAAAAGGATCATTTGAGCATCATTTCACCAATTTCATTCATTTTCTGATATGAACAACCAGGTTAAAAGACGTTAAGCTACATTTAAAAAAAAAAAAAAAAAAAAAAAAGCACACAGTGAAAGAGTAGTGATTATCTTTTCTTGTAACTCGTTGGCTAACTAAATTATTCCCCCTCAATCTGTCTTACCAGATGGTTCTGATTTTATCACATATAGGACCATTAAATTAAGGCATTTACCATATAGTAAATGCTGGAAATGTTGATCTGCTCTCAAACAGGCAGAATATCAGTTAAAACTATTATATGTAATTTATAGCAATACAGTTTTAGGTTTAACATACATGTAGTATTTCTCAGAAGAGATGAAGGCACACTGTTTGTTCAGCTAATTTGTTTTGTGATTTTCGATGAATATGTTCTAACTGGCACCGATTTCATATAGTTTATTTTCTTTTAAAACTGATCTTCTCATTGAATGTTTTTTGCCTAATATCGAACTTGAAGCTTCAAACTTATGCATGGTCGCATGTATAGTTTTCTTGCAGGTGGTACAGAGTTTGGAAACATTTCAACAAGCTCCCTGTGTACATGGCAAGCAGATTTATATTTAAAGTGAACTTTGCATATAAACACACGCTCTTCCACAGATAAGTGATGCACAATGTTGACTGATAACAGAAGCATCTACTGACTGGACCTGATGCAGCAATAACAGTAAGATATGGTTTCAGTGTACCTTAGAGTGAAAATTGGCTGTCTGAAGAGGGAAGAGCAAAGCAGATATAAGCCGCAAGAGTTACCTTATAACTTAACAACCCTATACAAAAAGCTGAAAAGAGGGCAGCAAAGTAAAACACTTCCTTGCCATGTAGTGTTAAAGAGGGTTAAACAATTTATGAAGGGGTAAATTAACTTGAAATTCTATCCTTAGATAGGGTTTCATAATGCTTATTTGCATTCACAGATAAATGTGATTTATGTGAATGTTGAATAATTGCAAAAGGTATAGATGTTGTAATTTGCTGATATTTCTGAAGTTTTAGTTTCTTCTGTCTTGAGTGAACATTCAAGAAACTTATATTTAGCTAATGACTTATATTTTGAAATCCAATAAATGTTCAATAGTTCAACTTTTCCTAAAACTGTTGATTTTTCCTCTTTAAATTTGTGTATACTAAATGTTTTATTTGTATTGAAAATTTGGTTTTAGTGTGAGTTATAATAAAATATGTTAAAATACTCCTTGAGGCATACTTTTTAATATAAAAATAACAATAAAGTATCCTGACACAACAATTATACATTATAAGCATTAAAACAATGCATGTTAGAACCGTCACCATTAATGTTAAAATTTTTGCATGCCACCAGCTAAGCGTGAAGAATACAAGTAGGCTCTGTTTTGTGTAAATAATACTTGTTTGGTTGAAAGTTACTTAGCTTAAACATTTGCATGGATTTTGAACTGGTTATCTCCATTAGTGTTTATATTTATGTCTGGGAGGTTCGGCGTCTGATAAGATAATGTCAATGGTGATTAATATTAATAAGCTAGTAAAAGTATATCTGTTTTCCATATCATACAGAAAGCTACAAGGTCTGCCATAAGAGAGATAATGAACTACTTTCACAAAACTTAACTGTCAGAAAATATATCATAAGTCCTTGAATGCATTTTAACAGAATGCAATACCCTGCAGTGCTAATTTATAAATGTTTGAAGTATCTTTTCTCAAAAACTTTCCTTGATATAAAAATGAAAAATTTGCATAATAAATATGCTTTCACTATGTATCCTATTTAAGTATATTTTCTTTCTCTAATCTCTTTAATTTCTGTAACTTGCATTTCATCAAAAAATTCTAATTAAGAATTCATTAGAAATACATGTTTTAAGACTTCCTTTAACAAAACAAAAAATATTTTTAATGAAAGATTTTTGTGTATCCACTCTTGTCTCTGTAAACAGCATAAACCAAAGGAAAAAATTGCATGTGTTCCATTCACATGACTTTCTCTACCTGTGCTAAGAACAAACTATTCTTATTAAAGACTCTTCTTTTATCTACATCATGCCAATCAAGGTAATCATTAACAGAAATTGTCTTATTATTTGCTTCCTTGTAAGTGAAGGGAATACTAGGCTAAAGCAATAGTCAAATCTTTTAAAAGCTAATCACTATTGAAGTTCAATTCACAAAGGAGAGACGAAATGAAAAATGACTTCATTTGAGAAATGTTACTTTAAAATTGAAATCAATTACAAGCAATATCTCAGAAGTAGTCAACTGTATAACAAAAATGTATATGACATAAATTGTGTGTTTTAACAAGATCTACAGTTTTTGTGTGGCAAGCTTTTGTCTTATTTCTTATAGTTTTCCAGTTATACAAAATTCAGCAAAATCCATCCAAAAGGTACAAGTCTTCCAAAGCTATTCCCAGAAAATGCAAGATAAACATTTTGAGATGTAAACATGTTTAATATACAATATTTTAATCAAAATCGTTAGAGGCAGTTTTGAGAAAAACAAAATTTTTCAGAAATTTTTCCATGTAAATGGTAGATTGGGATGGGGGGACTTCCTTGAAGATATTCGTGTCAGATTCTTGGAAGATACTAATTTAAATACCAAGTGTGCTATTTAATGGTCTTTTAGTGTTTGAGCTATGCTGTTCACAGACACACACACACATAGACATTTTGTCTAAAAATGCATTTTTTGGACTCAGGGGACCTCAAAACTTGTATTCTATTGGTAGAATACGATACCTTCTCTATACACTATGTGCATAGTAGGTGTAGAGAAAGTAAAAAGTTGTATATATTATCCTGCCGGCCTTAGAAGAGAACCTGATATAAACAAAGCACAAAATACTGGTCTGCAAGCTGTATTACTACACCCTGGGCAGAACAAATGCACAATTTGAAGACACATGCTTCTGACCTGAATTACCTGACCATCATAAATACATATCAGCATTATCCTCTTTTCATTAATGTTGCTACTTCATTTGAAAACAGACAGTTGCTTTACATTTATTGTGTAATAACCTAGATCAAAATGACTCACTCTGAAATGATTGAGTGCTGTGCATTGGAATATTGAACAACATACTTCAACATAAGAAGCCCGAGAAGACTTTGAATTAATACTTTAACATGTTTCCTGCAGCCAAGTAGGAGTTATAAACTATTTAAAATATTGAAGTAATAATATAAAATATACCTTATTAATTAGAATATAAAGGTGGTGCTAGTTTTTCAGTTTTGTGTATTTCCATGCCAAACAAGTTGACACTTTTTATGGAAACACCATAAACTCAAATGTTAAATAATATCTTTAATCGCTAAATCCAGATAATTATCACAAAACTTCATAAATACATTCAATACTATAGCTTTTCAAAATATTATTTTTGGGTTGTTTCCCATACATATATATTTTGATGACTCATAATTATTAACCTTAACTATCATTAACCAGACTGTAATAAATAATTTGAAAATAAGTGAATGCAGCTAAATGCAGCGAGACTGACCAACTGCATTTTATTAATAGAAAATGGTACATATGTATATCTCCGTTCATTAAGTTTTATTTACATATATACGATTTTAATGCAGTGTGAACAAAAATATAATGTTCTAACAATACTTTCTAACAACCTAAAATCTTATTTAATCTAAAACAAAATTAATTTCTATAGTTCAACATGAAACTACATTGTCGTAATCCATGGCCAATGCTCACAGCCTTTGTTTACATTAGGTTCTTTTCTAAAGCTGGTGGAATTGTGGATGTTTGCACCAGCCAAAATAATTAGACCCAGTCCAAACCTAAGGTTGTTATATTGTAACACAAGTCCATGCCTAATTTTGTCTTAAATATTATTATTTTGCAGTTGTTGGGCCAAACATCAGGCCCCTCCTGGAAGGGAGTCTTTGGATTGGGTTGGACTTAATGTGGCAGTGCCCTGATACTCGTGGGAGATTGGGTATGCCGGATAGGATTGTGACATGCCTCAATATCCTCCGGCACTAACCTGGAAAGTTAGTAGACACAAGCTGGTACATGTCGCCCCCATTGAGTTTGTTTGGTAGTGTTCCCTTCGGGGTTGATGCACATAAGTGACATATCCACTTCCGTCCTTGCTGGCACAAGGGAGGCTGGATTGTAAAATAGATGCCAGCCTAATGGAAAACTCCCATGGATTTCCCTGGGCTCCATGCATACCTGATTAGAACAGGTGTTGCATTAAGAGTAGACATCCAGTCCAAACCCAATATTGTTATAACAGTCTTTGTCTAAGTTTGTCTTAAATTAAATTATTTTGCAGTTATTATTATTATTATTATTATTATTATTATTATTATTTCACGAAGTGCTGCTATTTGTAATGCAAAGGGACTCAAGTTTGCTTAGACACAACATTTTTTTCCTGATAAGGGATACCCTCAATTTAGGAGCACTTTACAGAAGTAATGACAGCTGTGGTCCTGGAATCCACCAGTTGTAAGTGGCACATTGCCTTTTCAACCAATGTCACCTATAAGTGCACTCTGTCCAGGATATCTTGGATGTGGATAGGCACAGTATGCAGCAGCCTTGCTGTTGTAACATTATCTGTACTTGGTCAAAGCAAGCATTTATTTATTATAGTAATATTACTACTTGTGTGGATTTGTGCATTACGCTATAATTGTGTTATTCTGGGCATCTCAGCATCAAAGACAAAAAAATTGTGATAAATTAATTTCTTTCCTCTTTATTTTTTTTTCAAAAATTGTGTTAATGATTTTAATTAAAATGTTGTGTTTAAAATATTTACATGAGAAATGAAGCAGTATGTTGAATAGTATGATTTTTCTTCACATTTATTTCCAAGCCTGAACCCAGTCCAGTCTAGTGTTTGATCCAAACCTATGCAGATCTGTAATACATATAACAAACCTGGTTCTTAAGTTCCCATCTTCAGATATTAATGGTGTTGCATAAAATCACATCTAAGAAAGATTCATCTTGTATGTAGATAATAAGTTCAAATACTTCATATGAATTCTCCTAATGTAATTTCCTTTTAGGCAAAAGTCAGGCTGAATCTCCTTTTCAATCTGCCAAAAGAAGCTTTCCATCTATATATAAAAGCAAAACTGATGAGGTGGAGAACTACACATATAGGTGCTGCACATGTTCTGGAATAAAAAAAAGTTTTAGAATTCCGTCTAAGAGTAATGATGATAATCTGGTGGGTTTTGTAATTATATAGTTTTTGTTTTCAGGTTTGGGCTCTATTCTATTTGCCATAAGTATCGACAATACAGATCTGAACCAATCAAGCAGCTTAAACTGTGATTCAGAACCACTGGTGCCCTCCCTCACACGCTCGGAGCCAGTAATTTCATCTGTTTCAGGTTGGCATATAAATATTCTTGATACTAGCATTACAGTGTGTGTCTACCTTAGGCTTTTGTTGAAATTCGTCACTTAGTGAAGACCCTAAGAACATGAAAAGCTGGCGTGTAGTGTAACTTCATTCTACACACCATCTAATGGGGCCTCTAAAAGATGGTAGATGATAGAAGGTTAGGTTAGTTTATCCCAAATAAGTTACATCATTTCTTGAAGTATTAAACGTGTACTTTTGTATGTTTTCAGCCTATGCCAGCTTTTCATATCTAGCTTAGACGTTCACAATATTACAGTTTTGAAATATACAGTGTGTCCCAGATAAAGTGTTGCAAATGAATATCTCATAAGTGAAAAGAAAAACTAAATATAAGCATTCCAAATCTTACTGAAAGAAGGACTTCCCAAAGTATTATTATGCAACATATTTCCAGGCACTTCTTAAGAGGTACAGTTGAGCCAACTTTAGAATTTTAAATGGAACCAAGATACTATTTATTTTCTCTGCACGTACTATGTGCATAGTATATAGAGAAGGTATTGTATTGCACCCAAATATTTGATACCAAGATTTCACCAGAAATACCCTGAATCCAAAAAAATAATTTTTAAGAAAAGGTCTGCATGTGTGTGTGGGGGGGAGGGGGGAGACAACATAGCTCAAGAACTAAAAGACTGTAAAATACCAAACTGATAAAGAGGCCTCTAAGCAAAATTAATTCATGCCCAATATAGAATGGGATGCTGAGAACCACAGTAGTTAAAGAGCTCCTATAAATAAAACACCATTTCATTTTTTATTTTTTTTTCTCTACAAACTGCCTTGACATGCCTGTATTGAGTCTGTCTTCGAACACACCCAAATAATACGCACACACACACACACACACTTCTGCAGTATACCAATTCTTTTTAACTGCATTACTGCCTACTTGTCTTTTTATTCTATGAACTGAACGGAACTGTATTGTGTATTGGTTTCCAATGCTCAAATTAAGAATAAACATAATGAATAATCACATTCTGTGATTACACATTCAGTACTGCAACAAATACAAATAAACCAATGGAGAAGTGAGTTGTTGCTACTCCAAGTTGTACCACACAATAGTGAACAATGTCTGAATTTGGTAGTGAGGGGGACATGCTGTAAAATTGTTTTTTGCTAAGGATACCTTTCTGATTGTTTTTTTTTATTTTGATATGAACGAATCAATGTGTATTTCAGATGCAAAGAAACGACAGGAACATCGTAGAAGGAAGCGTGTACCAGCACAGATAATCTCATTTGATGATGATGATCTGCCTGACCAACACTCGAACAGCATAGTTGTTTCAGCCAGTGCACCTCCAACTTGTCTTAACTCTCCAGCAGGAAGCCAGGGTAATGTGTTTGCAGATGTTACCTCAACAATCAGCATACCGTCTCATAATGTGAGTGCAGTATTAGTTTCGTTCTTTAAAGTGAAGATAGGAAATGCAGAAACTTGGGCAGATGAAACAATTATCTATAGCGCACTAATCAGTGTACAGTAGGAAACTATTAATGGCGTCAGCATCAGGCAACTTTAAATTTAGTTACAAAGAGCAATGGTGAGTGTTTTTGGGAATGCAGTATACAAGAGGTTATTAAAGTACAGAGTAGAGTCAGTCAAAACCTGTTCCACTCTCGCTCATTACTCGTAAGCCATGCCGCTTCTTGAGAGCGTGGCAACGAGAATCTTGTGTATCAAGAACTAGTGCTCACAAGTGAGGAGATTCAAGTATCCTCACAACAGGCAAAGTAGGTTGAAGTACAATTCGTAGTATAAACTGGTTATGCAAAAACTAGGGGCAGATTTTTAGGTTTTAACCTATTTTTTTCTCCTTGTAAGTAACTTAGAGGTTTCAAAGTACTTTTATATTTCATGCATTTAGGTGCCAATGTGAGAATCTTTTCAACTTAAAAATAGAAAAGCTAAATGGGACATTAAGACCTAAGACAAGTCTAAAGACTAAAACCTAAAAATCCTGACCTTAGTAATAACAAGATCTATTGTTTAACTATATATATATCTCCCAAAGGTGTTCACAGTAAATGGTTTGAATCTGCAATTAACCGTTAATGACATGCCTATAATTTGTGTACTATGTGTATAACTTTACTTATCCTCAAATAAACATGTCCAGATTACAACCAAAAACAGAATTACTTCTTGCAACATAAATGTCTTAAGAATAATAAAGTATATATACACTCATTTGTAGTAAAAGTGAAGACCACATATACATATCTGCAGATTCTGTGCAACCACATTTCGTTTTTAACCCTTTGCCAAGTGTGGGTTATTTAAATACATCCTTATCCTGGTAGGTCATTTAAATCTTAAATCATTTAAACAGATGAAATAGTATAACTTACAGGACTGATTATGCGAGTTTCTGCACACTACACTGCAGTCTTATGAGTAATTGAGACTCTCATATGCTCGTTGGTCAAGCTCTTTCATACCAGCTATTTGTTTAGCTCCATCTACTGGCAGCGAGAGTTGCGCTTAGTGACTGCGAGAAACAAGTGAGATTGAAAGCTCCAGTACAGAGTCATTAAATTATAGTGTAACACCTCTTGCAGCCTATCTCTCCTTTGCTCTTCCCTCACCATCTACCAGGATTTCAGACAGCCAATTCCTGCTGTAAGGTGCAATGGCACCATATCTCACTATTGTTGTGTCTGATCCATTCAGTCAGGTGCCTCTATCAGAATGGCATATCACTTTGAGGAAGAGCATGTGTTTATATGTAAAGTTCACTTTAAATATGAACATGCTCATCATGAGCTGGTTGAAAGGTGTCCAAACTCTCTATCACCTGCAAGAAAATCTATACATACAATCATTCACCACTTCAAAACTTTGGATTTGATGTTACATAAGAGGCATTCAAGGAGTTTTAACAGAAAATACACTAGATTTAATCAGTGTCAGTTTAAAGCAACCACCTTGAAAATCACTAAACAAATTAACTCAACAAACAGGTGATAATAATCCATCTATTGTGAGAAATGCTATACGACTGTTAAAACTGAAATACTATTGCTATACACAATATTTTTATAAGATATGCTGCTTGTTTGGGAGCAGAAGATCAAAATTTCCAGCATTTTCTAAAAGGTAAGGATTTTGGTACATCTTTGCCAGCACACCACTTGCCCAGCAACTCTGTTCTCTCGTGGAGTGGCAAGAGGGGTTACCTTATAACAACCCTATATAACTTTGACATTTTTCCTCCATTATGGGATAGGTCAGTAGCATCTAGTGATATTCCAAGTGTTAGGTTCCAATTACAGCTAGAAACTCCCTCACAAAGATACACCTGTTATATGCATTGGAAAGGGTAGTTATATTATATCTGTTATATTAATGCTGTGATATATTATTTGCACATATACATTCCTTGCATTCCTACTATTTAATCACAAACTAATGCACTGATTATAATATCAATTATTTTATTATATATTATAGTGCTAATATTGTATTGTAATATAATTATTAATAATTATTTGGGCTCATCATTTTTAGGTTAGGTTATTAGTCTACTAGATTATTACTTTTAGAGCTTATCGTTGCATCTAACTAGAAATTTGAATTGTTTTCAAAATTCTGGTCTATACATTCTCTGTTTGTGTGGGGTTTTATTTTTAGAGGGAGAAAATCTGCATAGAAGAAAACCAAGAAATGTAATTCTTTGGTTTAGGCAAGTATGCCAATATCATATTAAAACTTAACCTTTGAGTCTGTCTTCACAGTGTTATAGTAGAGTGATTTACAATACTTAAAAACATATGCATGTGACGTAAATTATCTACATAATATTGAGTGCTTAATTTAACATTTAAGATGTGTCTAGGTTATTGGTTATGAGTAGATAATCAACGATTATGGCAGAGAAGGACGGTGATTGCCAAACTTATTGCAATCATCTATTTTCAGTGTTAATATACCATATTTATCCAAATACAAGACAATGTTTTTTTCAAAATATTAATGTTCAGAACTGGGAGGGGGGTCTTGCATTCGTGCTATATATATTTTCCAATACTATGCCGCGAAAAGTTGCAAACTTTGCAGCTAAGCTGCTACTGTCACCAGCAAACTCAGAAATACTGGTACATTTCTGTTCTTTCTCCATCTCTCTGCATAAATTCAAATTAGGTAAAAAAATGTACATTGTGTATTAGTATGTTTTTTAAATGGAAAATAATGTACATCTTCGTCTTGACAACTACACTGCCACCATAGTTGCTGTCATGTTTTATCATCGGTCACATATCGTACATTTCCATTTTCTCTTCTGTTGTCTAAATATAAAATCATATCCATCGTCATCGTTACAGTTATGCTGCCACCACCACCGTCGCACACATACTGTACACTTCCGTTTCCTCCATCAACTGCTCAAAATGTAAATTTCTGCGCAAATTCAAATTAAATAAAATAATAATGAGGCACTTAATCAGCTCAAGTGTCCGTTAGTTTGCTTAAAATATATGGAAAACCATTGAATTTCATGTAAAAATTATCATATCTTCTTTTTATATATGAAGGTGATATACTAAATTCCAAAACTAAGTTCTGAAAAATGTGGGTCGTCTTGCATTCAAGGTCGTCTTGTAATAATCTGAAATATGGTATGACAATGGCTCATAATACTAGCAGAAAATCGAAATAGTGTGTCTTATGTAAATAGGCTATCTGGTGATTTCTGTTGTTATATATCTCAGGAACTCAAGTTAGGACATTGAGCACTCAGGCATGTGGCATTGCCATCTTTATGTTTTAGTAACCTCTTGTATTCTGTGGCCCCTATAAAGTACATAAGTGTAATCTTCAAATGCTTCTGGAAGCTCTGTAGTAATATTTTACTACTTAAATGGAATTATAAAAAGAAAAATAGGTTTCATTTATGTGATAAACCATTATAATGCAGGTAATGAGATTGACAGATAACCCATCTTGCTTAATATAAACAGTAGAATTAGTGAGCAATTACACAAAAATCTCACAAAACACATGTACATCAGCAAATTATGATCACTACTTTTGGGTGATTGTATGACCACTTTGTGATTTGAAGCACTGCTGAAGGCATCAGAACAACAACTTGACTAGAGTACATGTTCAGTCTATAACATTTTTGCCATACTCACTTGGGAAGCAATATAACATAGATTTCTTTTCCATTATATTTAAAATGCATTTTTTGGAACACTATTGGTCTACAACATGCTCTCAAACTAACTTCAAATCCATAACCAGGACACATCAGTATGTTTTTTTCGCGAATAACTGAACTTTCACAAAATATGAAACAGACATACATTATTTTCCCATATATGGTTTATATGATTACAAAAATTTAATTTAAAGAAGTCTAACTTTATTGAACTTATTAACACATCAATTTACTGTACTTATTTCCAAATCAAATTACTTTTTGCCTTATCCAGGAAATTTTTATTACAGAACACACAGGGGGAAAAAAAGAAGAAAATATTGAGTTAAACAGTTAACCAGTTAAGGATAATAAAGGTTTTACTATATTTTAAAATTAAGGCCAAGATTATCTTATATTTTACCTATCATAACTTAAAGTAAAAATTTCACTTAGTGTTTTACTGGAGACTTAAGAAAACTTTGTTAAATGGGGATTTACACTAAATAGAAGTTTGTACAGAAAATAGTTTATATAAAAAAAATCTTAATATTAACTGTTGTTTAAAAATTAAAGTCTTCATAGCACTTATGTATGATTTGGGCTAAGTGGTTGACATGCAATTAAAAAAAATTTGTACTCAGTCAGAAGAACAAACTACTCCTGTGGAAGAGTGTATGTCACCACAGTCAACACAAGCATCTGATTCTGAGCGGCCTAAAGACCTCTGCCTCAATCACTCACTGCAGCATCCACCATTCAGTGAAACATCTGCTGATAGGAGCATAGACATTCAGTAAGTTTGGGATTTATTTGAATACTATATTTCCATAATTGTCTTCATAAATACAGAAATAACCCAAGTACCATACACCTACTTGAGAGATTCATCAGGTTGACTGGATTGCCAATTAGCCAAGTTGCAATTTAGAGCCCTAGCCCAATGTCAACAATTCCTGAATTTTCACATTTTCTTTTCCTAGTATTACATATTGCAACATAAATATTGAAAATGCCTATTCTTAGGTCTGCAAATGGGAAACAAAAAGTAAACATCCTAACAGGTGCAACTAAGAAATATTGTTAAGAAAAGGTGTGTATGCACAATTTTTACATTGCTTTTATGTAACATAATAGAAATGTTATTACTTGCTGCCAAGAACAAGATTAAGGTATACATAGCATAATTATGTTGCAGCTTGTTACTAATGTAGAAATACTTCGCTCTGAAAGAACAGCTGGTTCTTTGAGTTTGAATGGATGGCATTGTTGATAATAGCTACTCAACAAAGATATATTACAGAGCCCCAAGATTGCCAGCCCAAAATAGATAAAACAGTGAAAGAATATCAAACTGACTATATTTACTTTCTCTACACACACACTATGTACATAGTGTATAGAAAAGGTATTATTATGCACCCAAAAATGTTATGTCGAGATTTCAATGGAAATATGCTTTGAGGTCCCCCTGAGTCCAAAAAAAGCATGTGTGACTGTGGACACCATAACTCAAAAACTAAAAGATCGTTAAATACCAAACTTGTTATTTAAATTTGGTATCTTCCAAACATGTGACAAAGATTTTCAAGAAAATCCCCTCACCCCAAACTACCTGTTACATGGAAATGTTTTTGAAAATTTTGATTTTCTCAAAAATGGCTCAAACAATTTTGATTAAAATATTGTATATTAAAACTATTTACATCACAAATAAACTGTATATCTTGAATTTTGTACAACTGGTAAATCATAAGCAATAGACAAAAACTTACTACACAAAAAATGTAGATCTCGTCAAAACACAATTTGTCCTTTACATTTTTGTAGCAAAGTACAGTTTCTGAGATATTCCTTGTTATTGGTTTCAAATTTGAAATACTTATATTTTTCTAAGACAGAAAGTGTCCATTTTTGGTTTGTTCTGTTCCTGGCCAAGCAAAGATGCAAATTATATTGACAATCGTATAACAAGTTTTAAAACATTTGACTATTACTTTAGCATAGTACAGTCCTTTAATTCTCTTCTACTTATAAAGAGCTAGGTAAGCAAGAACATTCTGCTAATGCCTATCTGGATTAGTATGGTGTAGAAAGAAGAAGAACCTTTTATAAGAAGTTTTTAGAACAGTTAGAGAAAGTCATGCGAGTTTAACACAGATTTTTTTTTAATTAAGTATTGTCTAAAATTATCACTGCTGCATGTTTAAATGTAAAATGTTTTCAATAGAGGTTAAAATAGAAATTTGAAGTAGCCCAAGAGGCTACAATCACCCAGTCTGAGATTCATTAGCACTAAAACATTGTTGGGGTCATTTTTACCCATTTGAAATATTGGCAGCTTACATTTACTTTAAATTTTGGAACGTCCAATTTCTACCATTGAAGTGGCTGCAGTTATCGAGAGAGATAAGATAAGACTTTTTGAAAACTAAAATTGTAATGGAGATCAAAAGGAAGAATAAGAGAAAAGTGGAAGAAAATTTCAGAATTTTAAAACTATAGTATATCAAGAATATCGTATTAACAAATTTGCATAGTTGTTTAAGATGAAGTTTGATGCTAGGTGGGTAGTGAATCTGGCATTCATTACATCAACAATACAACGTTGGATATGTGTTTGCAAGAGGGAACTTGAGCATAGGTAATTTGTTAGATAAGTTAAGAGTAACAAATAATGTGTATTATTTTGATAAATTGTTACTTTCTCTGCTGCTTATCTGTATTATGTAGAGGAAGAGCTGTATTCTGACAAAAATGTTATACAGAGATTTCACAGAAATTCACATTTTGAGATCCCATGAATCCAAAAGAAGCATTTTTAGAATACCATCCATTTATGTGTCAAAAAATATATAGGTTGAATAGCAAGCTTGGTATTTAAGTTCAGCATCCTTGAAGATGCTACATTGTTTTCAAGAAAATCCTCCACCCCAAGTTCCACTTTATTTTCATTATTTTTTGTTTTCTCAGTAATTGTTAATAACAGTTGACTAAAATACCATAGAAATGGAAATAGAATTTATTCACCGTAAGAAATAAAATGAATTCATGACTTTGTCAAACTCAAAATGATAAATACTTTAACAAATTGATTACCCTTCTATACACATTATATTTTACAATAACCACCAAAATAAATAAAATTAACACTAAGTACAATCTTGATCTAAAAGGCAGTCATCAAGCTGAAGTGTCCCTCAAAACAACAGAACCCTAGTTATGCTTTGAAAACAACTAGTTTACAGATAAGCAGCTGGACAGATTATTTACCAAAATTATGATCTTAAAATTCAAAATAAACAAAAGTTAAGTGTTTTTAGTACATCAGATAATCAAAATGATGTATTTATGAATGTGTCAACTGAATAAAACATGTAGTTTGAGTACATTTCTAACCTCCTTCTAAATGTTTTGCTCTGTGGGACTTTGATAGCCTCAGGGAGTTTATTGTATAAATTAACTCTTATAAATTCAGGCTTTTGGTTAATCTGCATTGTTGGAACTGAATTGCTGTTGATGTTCTTTTATTGTATGAATGGTGTTCAATGTTAAGCTTAAAAATGCTTATTTCAGTTTAAAAATCTTTATGTTTAAGATTTTTCCATGACAATTTCATTCATGACACATGATTGTAGGAAGTGGCCAATCCAGTACATTGACACATAAAATTCCAACCAATCAGAACTCGATATCTCTGCATTTTAAATTAAAAAAAAAATTCATTCATACTGTTTCCTTTTAAAAAAAAAGCTAGTAACTTAAAACTGTAAATTTTTCTCAGAATATCTCTTTAATTTGAGAAGGGGGGAGGGGGAGACAACTTTTCAATTTTTAAAAGCTTTTCACTTCTATTAGAACTGTCATTAAAGTTATTCTTGATCCATTTAATTAGCAATCTTATATTTTCACCAAGAATGTTGTTGGAACAAATTGCATTGTTGATAAGTTTGGGAAAGCATATTTTTGGATTTTACACATGTCTGACTGCAGCTGATTTGTTCCAATATTATTGCATTTTGCATGCATTGTTTGAAATACATTCTGCACAACATAAATCCAGCACAAATCAGTTATGCAAGATGGCTTCCAGGTAAGGTGACCATGCTTTAAAAATAAGAAAACAGGACATGTTACCATTTGTTTCAATGAATAACACACTAAAGTAGATTGCTAAAACTGTTTTTTTTTCAATAAATGTTTAGGCTTGGAAACTAATTTTAAATGAAACATTTAACATGATGTGATATTGCATTCAGTCCAGACAAGCAGTCCTTTAGAATTATTAAAGCAGCTTGCATTAATATTTTGCTTATAAATACATTTTTTTATTAATATCTTTCTGTCACATAGCATTTTATGAAAGTTTACTTAAGTAACTATTTGACTATTAGACTATTAAACAAATGCAAGCCATTTACTACCAAGTTCTGGGCTAGCTTTTTTAATTTTCTCTAGCACATATTTTCAATGAACATAGCAGATAGAGAAGTTATTGTATCCAAAACAAAACATTTTTAGATAAATGTCCATGTGTGTGAGTGTGCACATGCATGTGTGTGAATTTGCACATGCATGTATGTGCCAGTGCATCTATATGTACACCATAGCTCAAAAACGAAAAATACCAAACTCCGTATTTAAGTTCAGTATCTTTCATGGTTACGACACAAAGATTTTCAGGAAAATTCCCTCAACCCAAACTTCCCTTTACATGGATCTTTTTTTTTCAAAAATTTAGATTTTCTGAAAAATGGCTCATACATTTTTATTAAAATGCCATATATTAAAATATTTGCATGGCAAATAAAATGTGTATCTGAATTTCTTGAGGATAGCCCCTGAAATCCTCTTCATTCTGAATGAATTTTGCATATCTGGTAAACAGTAAGAGATAAACAAAAATTTAATACACAAAAAAATGTATTAAAAACACATAATTTATAAATAGGAGTAAAAACATAGATTACACTCAAACTTCACTCGAAATAAAGTAACTTCGGACATGTTTTGGTGGTTTTTGCCACCATTTTCAACGGAGATTCACTGATGAACTTGTGGTAGCGGCATGTAGAGGTTTCTCTTCCGGATAGATGAATTTTGAGATGAGTCCATTTGTTTGTGGAATGTCCAAATTTATGACCTTGTTTTTGTTTTTTAAAATTAATAGATTTTCCCAAACTGTTAATCCAATTGGATTCTGTACTAATTTTAATAGCTTGGGCTCACTGTGAAAATTATGGTTTTGAGTCCAAAAATAATGTGCAACAGCTGAATTATCGGTCTGTTTGTATTTTAAATATCTCATGTGTTCTTTGAAATGTTGTCCAATGTTTCGTTTCCTGATTCACTCTAGTTTGATAAAATGCTATTTTTTCTTATAGCTTAATTGACGTGTCCTATAACATGTATCGTGTTTCTATAGATGAAAATAAATACAATACAATAGCAATAGTCAAATGTGTAAGAATTGGATGCTATATGGTGGTCCTAAAGTTCCATAGTGTTTTCAGAAACTCGATAAGACTTTAAAAGAATGACTGAGCATTGAACAATTCAAACTGTTAAAATGGATATCTCAGAAATGGCTGATACCAAAAAAAAAAAAAAAAAAATTTGCAATAGACATTTATCTACCTTTTTCGCACAGTACATTCTCATCTATTGCTTAATGTTTACCAGTTGTGCAAGATTATATAAATTTTCTTCCAAATGAAGAGGACTTTATAGGCTAATTTTCCTCAAATTCAATATACATTTTGTCATATAAATATCTTCAATATATGGTAGTTTAATAAAAAAATCAGTGAACCATTTTTGAGGAAATTAAAAAATCTTAAAAAATGTTCATGTTAAACATTGTTGGGGTGTGGGGAATTTTCTTAAAATCTTGGTGTCGCATCTTTGGAAAATAATAAACTTAAATATCAAGTTTTATATTTATCTGACATTTTGTTTCTCGGTTACACTGTTAACAGACATGTACGGAACCTGTTTCTAAAATACTTTTTTTGGGATTGAGAGTACCTCAAAATATGTGTATGCTAAATGCTTTGTATTGAATTTTTGGGTGGAATATAGTAGTTCTCATACTATATATAATAGAGAAAGTAAAAAATAGATATAACTTCTGAAACAATGAAAATATTCACATAAATTTTACAAGAAATTATCAGAATAGTCATGCAAACTTTACCAGAACTGCACCATGCTAACATGGAGTCTTGCATTCCAGTATGAAAATATAGATTTTCCAATCTAATTCTCTTTAAAATATAGAAAACAAAGAGCATTTAAATCCAGCATAAAAAATGCTTTATACATATATATATATCTATGTAAGCTGTGAAATGTATACATTAACTTCTTATATTAATAATTAAATTCTTTCTTTCTTGTCTTTATTTATAAATTTTATTTTAAATGTAAATAAATTTTATATATAGTATTATTAATATTAGAAGGTAAAATAATACACTTGTTGATATAGCCTACATTAATATATTCTGTACAGAATTTGATTTGAAAGATTAATAAAACTTAAAATAGCCTTCCTTACCAGGAAGTTGCAGAATGTGTTGTGGAGACTATCTCCATCATCAACGTAGATTCATTGTTTGCAAATTGTTTACAGAGGCTCAACTGTTAATAACATTGTGAACATTCGACAAACAGTACAAACCCTAACACCCGTCAACAACGTGAGTGTTGGAGAACTCATTCCAGTTTCTCTGACTGATGAGGCACAGTCCGAGGAAGACTCTCTCTCCGTCCCAAGTTACTCTGAGGTAAGGACAAATGTACACTTGTAACTTGGGATTTGAGTGTGATGCAAATTATTTTCCCAGAGTTTACTTGTTCCGCACTACATGCAAAATACAACATAATGGATATGTTAAAATGTAACTTAGTAACATACCATATTTTACAGATTGTAAGATGCACATTTTTCTTTAAGAAATTGCCTTCAAATTCAGGTGTATCCTATACTCAAAACTGATATTAAAATTTCTAATGTTAGATTTAAAATTACCAGCAATCTTAAAAATAGCCTTATATTCAATACTGTGGAAAATCAATTAATATCTGGCAACATTGGATTCAACAAACAAGAGTTGCAGGGATTCACAACAATGCTATCTCTGTCTCCTTCCCACCTGCCATCACAAGCCATGTACTCTGTCTAATTTACTATTATTCATTGTAGTCTTATGAACTTGATCAGTATGAGTACAATATTTTTGCTAGTAGCCAGTTTTTATCATTGAAAAAATTAAAAGCTTTCGTTTGATGTGAGCTATAGTTGAAAGTAACAGCATATACAGAAGAAACTTGGAAACAAAGCAGTCAAGTGGCATTTCAGAAGAAACCATTCATGATTGGTGGGGTAGTAAAGAAGGGAAAAAAATGAAGACTAAATGTGCAAATAAAGGACTAAATGCAAAATGGCCAAAACTAGAAGATGACGTACTGAAACATATTCCAGGACACCATGAAAATGGAATGGGAATTAATACAAAAATGGTTCAATGTTTATCTTTAAATATCAACACAGCCATGAATTATAAACTCCCTCATACAGATTGCTTATCCAACCTCATTGCCTGTCCATCAGATGCCACTATGATCAACCCTTCAACAGCAGCAGCATTGAATCCAGAAAGTAGTGCTTCAACAGCTGATGATGCAGGCAAGGGCTCACAAAACAGTTGTCCTTCATAAAAATAAATGAAGTAGGTGTAAAAGTAAACCATGTTATTTCATTTTCCACATTGTTTTATGGACCACAACCATTTCTTTTTTACTTAAGTCAAGTACTCGCTTGCCTTCTTAGTATCTTTATGAAAAAGTTTAATTAGAGCTATCTTTTTGTATAATTGTAACCATTTCGTATCTATGCACTCTTTCCTCCAAAGGTGTGTTCCTTTACATTAAACTACATCCTTCATATTTTCATTTCCCCCATGTATTGGACATTGATTCTGTTGGAGCCCCTTTCTCATGTCTTTTATAATACTGCCGCTTTACCTCTGGCTCTGACATTTTACATGATCGAGAGAAGCACTGATGCCTACTCTTGTCACTACTGTTTCTCTCTTGTAAAATGCAAGCAATGAAAGCTGCAATAATAATATTACATCTATAATGATAACTATAAGAATAACTGTAACAAGGATGATACAGTAAATCACACACATACAAAAACCAACTTTACTTGGATTAAAGCAAACAACTATTAGCGATACATGCTTTGCCTACAAGAGAATTCACAATATAGTTAAGTGCAGTGCATGCTCTTGGGGAGGAAGCATGTAATTGGTTCTAGCACACACACTTTCATCCTTTACTTCGTCAACCCAATACTGCAAACCGTGCTGCATTGCTTTCTTTTCTTTTGCATTGTGTTTTGATATAGATAAGCTATAAGCAACAATGGTAAACTGTTAGAAGTTTAATCTTAATAATTCAAGTTGGAGCCTGCTGAAGATAAAGTGCACATATGCTTTGAAACATGTCCAAGTAAAAATTTTTCTGTTAGTGATATTATAGTGTTGTTATGATCCAAGTCAATTAAACTTCTTATTCAATACGTCACAGTTACTAACTTCTGTATCCAAATTATATTGTAAATTGTATTTATTGAAAATATTACAAGAAATCAAATTAGAGTCCTGATGAACATGTTGAAACAAGTCAGAATAATTTCTTGTACTGTGGAAGTTCACAGTGCTAGTATTGCTTAGGTTGTCCATTCTGATATATACCTATCTCTATGTTTGCCTTCCCAAAATGTTAGGACCAAAAATACAGTGGCTGTGCAATAGCCTCCACACACCTGCTTATACCTAGCAATTGAATGATTGGCATCTGGCAGACAAAACAAAAGGGACTAAACAGCAGTGCTAAGACAACGGATCATTGTGTGGTATCTCTCCCAGTTGTACCAAGCAATACTCTCTCTTTGTTCCTTATTTAATTCAGCTATTACAAATGAAAAATACCATAGTAGGGAAGAAGGAAGCAACTACTAAAACAAAAATAGAAATTTATAATGCAATCATAGCTCCGATCACACATATGGCATACAGAGTAGCTCTTCAAGATAAATATCTGAGTTGATGACTGCATGAAATGAAATTTATAACGAGAATAGTAGCAAAGACCAAGAGGGGTAGAATTCAAAAGAGGCTGGTCATGTTAGAAGAACTGGAGCAGAAGGAAAAGCAAAGCAGTTTTTTGAAATGTGAGTGAAAGGAGCAGCAGGACAAGGAACATCTCATAAAACACGGGAAGATAGAACAGAAAGAATCAGACTGAAATGAGGGGAAAAGTGGCATAAATGAAGAAAATGTGTGGGAATCAATTGGGGTGACAGAAATTGACTGAAAAGAGTTAACCCAATGCTTAACAGGAAAATGTAGAAAAAGAAACTCAACAGTTGACATTCCTGTAAGATAAGCATTACTGTCAACTCAAAAGCTGTAATTAACACCAAGTATGGCCATATCTTTACCACACACATATTTTAGAAATAATTGCTGGTATTGGTGTCAAGAAAACAATTTTACAAGGGCATTCTTTATATACCAAATGTTTCAGTTTTTGCTTTAATTATTTGATGTGCAAAAAGTAAATGACCAAATATAAATTGAATTGCCATCATAACCAAGAGAAGACTTCAGTATTTGTAGACTTCTATTTCTCTCCCCCCCCCCCCAATGGAATACCTAATGGATAACTTGATATGTGCATTAACTGACTCCCCCCCAGAAACACACACACACAAAGTTTAATATCATAAATTAAATATGGGTATGTTATAACTTAGTAGATAGTGATTAATACATTTGAGCTTCCAAATCTGGCAGTTTATTGCAGTAGAAAAACACCATACTTTTTTGCATATCTGAACAATGTATTTTTTCCATTGAGATGCCTGTTAAAAAATATTCCCAGAAATGAAGTATGGTCTCTTTCCAGGATAGGTTCATTAAAAACTTCAGAAGCAATTAAATGTTTACTTTGTCTCTAGGAGACTGCAAAGTAGAATCTGAACTGGGTATGTTTGCTGAATGAGCTTTTGCTAAAGTGTGTTGTAAAAATTTAAGCATGTTGTAAGACTTTTTATTTTTGATAATATCAAAGAATTTAAGGATCAGGTATTTAAACCTTTATAATGATGACTGTAAAAGTAAAACTATATCAGCAGGCTGTGAATTCTTTAGTCACAATTGACATGTTGATTTTTATTGATACCATGTTTATGGCAGTGTTAAGTTTTTTTACATAAGTTTAGGATACTAGTATTACTTGTCATACAGAAGTGGAGTTTTAACTGCTTGTGATCCAGTTAGCTCTAGTAGTATCTTGGAAGTTAGATTAAAATAAATGACAACATGGCAAGAAATATGCATGTTTTCACTGCACTACTAACCCTTCATAATCAGGATGTAAAATAAACGTATACTTGAATTAATGTTCTTCCAAATTCAGCAACTGCAGTCAAATGAGCTTGTGGTAAAGGTAGGGGAGGGCCCATGTAAAATAACTGGTTTGATGGCATGTGCAGATGATGATAGTGTTACATTTGTCTGCAGTTGGGTGAATTTTGCTTTTTGTTCTAAAAATAGTTACAAATACTACTTTTTTGTTTTTAACACTAGTATACTATAAAAATATCAAAACAAAGACCTAAGATAGTCTTAATATTTTCTAAAAATAGTAATTTTATATTGGACGTCTACACAAATCCATGTTGGAAAAGAGGATAATACATTATAAAAAGTGAAAGTATAATATTATATTGCTGTATACAACTATTATTATAAACTCATGTGAAGTTCAGTGTTAAGGTCAGAGTTGTACAGTGCCCTTAATTTTTTAAATGTAATGAGTGAGTCAAAGTGTTTTGCCTGTCTGCGCTTTGATCTGCCGCAATCATAGAAAGGTGCGGATGAAACCATACATTTTTAAAACTACTTTTAACCTTACCAACTTTATGAAAGGAGATGCTGAAACCGGCCACTCGTTGTCCATACAGTTTTGGTTCCCCTTTAGGAAACTATCCATCACTTACCATAGTTCACCTTGAGAAATGTTGAGAAAAGGCAAAATCACGTAAACTGACTTGTTACTTCTCTAAAAGAAAGGGGGGAAAATTGTATTCACATATGTATGGGCTGTTGACTTGAAAAAAATTGACCCTCTAACGCTTTTTGTGCAATCTTTCTGCAAATTGTACTTTCACCCGGCAAACTGACTGATTTAACA
This sequence comes from Hymenopus coronatus, assembly GCA_030762935.1. Taxonomy (NCBI): domain Eukaryota; kingdom Metazoa; phylum Arthropoda; class Insecta; order Mantodea; family Hymenopodidae; genus Hymenopus; species Hymenopus coronatus. Next base: position 24,770,837 of record CM060882.1, read on the forward strand.
CGTAGCAATCATAAATAAAGACATGCTCTGCAGTAGTAAGTACACTTTGTGACTAAGTAGGACAAAATAATAAATCATTTGTAATAACTGAACTACATCATGTCACTATCAACTCAATACTGTTCTTCCAGAGCAGAGCAAAACTGCATCAGAAGTGTAATCTTGTTTACAGCAGCAGTGCTGAATCATGTGTCCACACGCACCGTGGATAAACCCTGCACAACCGGTTTCAGAAATTTTTGACTCACTCTGTGGTTTAATTAGAGTGTTGCCATTTTTAAGGCCTTTTTTTTTTTCCTTTTTTCTGTACAGAGTCATATTATATACTTTTGTAACATTATTGTAATGTTACATTGCTGGTGTGCAGGATACTGATTGTGCAGCAGCTGCTCTTCTAGCCACTCAGAAGTTACTTCAAACAAACTGTGTGGACTTCGGTTCCTCTTGCAACACAACTACAAGTATTCGTACCTCAGAACCTGTTGTTCATGTTAACAGTGAGTACAGCCCTTTTGCTACTTAAAGTAGAATCTATTATTGAATACACATTTCTTGAATCTTGTACATAGAGTAACACCAGAGTAGATGGCTATAGCTTTTAAAATTTTGCATTATATGAAAAATTTCTAAAAAAAAATATGTTTAAGTAGCTAAATGGTTTCCTTGATGATTAATCTTTGTAATAATAAACACGCAGGATCAAATAAATATTTTGGATGAACAAATCCTGAATTTTAAAAACTTATGCATTGGTCATCTCTCCCTATGAGTGCGGGGGAGATGGCCAGTTGTAATGGGATAGATAGCCACACATTTTTTTGTACTTAAAGAGCATGCTTATGTCCACCTAGCATGATCACCACATTCCCTTCTGGTTTTAAAGGAACAAAATTGTTTCTGAGCCAGTCAAAGAATATATTTGTGTTTATATATGCTGATTTATCAGACATGTAGACAGCTGATCCTTGAAGCATTCCATCTTTAAATTCCTGCTTTTTGTTTTTACCTCTCATTATGGAAACGGGAGGAAGAAATATCCTTTCGGAATTACAGCAAGTTATAACTGTAATAGTTTCACTTTTTCTGAAGATGTCTCCATTAAAATCACTTTTCAGCAATCGCCTACCCTGGACGATTATTTCAACTTTAGACCTGTTTCATCCATGATAAAAATAGATGATGGTTTGTTGAACACACATTACCCTTCTTTCTTCTTCCACTTTCTTCTAGTGGATGAAAGTAATATTTGACTTTCTTTCAATTCATTCCTCAAATTTGTGCTAAAGAAACGCCTTCAGAATTACATAAAGAAAGACCAGGATGCCTGAATAGAAATAGCTTCAGCCAATCACATCCTGTTTTTTCTGTTTCTTTGTTAAACATGTGTTTCACGCCAAGTTCTTCAGCAAAATAGTTTGCTAGTATGTGAATATAATCTTTTGTAAGAGGAAAACCATGCATATATCTTTAAAAATGCAAAATATGCCTTCGAAAAGGCTGGCCAACTCTTCCAGAATGTTGTAGGCCATCTCTTCCATTTGTAGAATTGAGAAGGTTACAGTCCAAAAATAGGAGAACAATATAATTATGCAATCAATGTCAGTAAAGTACTCGATGTGCATTTATCCTGCCACAAAGTTTCCCTACTGTCTTGAAAAGGCATTGGGTTTTCACTTAGTTCATTCACCACTGGAAAAATAAGTAACAACAGAAATATACAGGTGGAAATGCTACCATAAACAGTGCACGAATCAACAATCGATAACAGGATTGAAAGTTTGTTGGCAGTTGAATTTCATTTTACTCTGTAGATGAATATTTAAGTGACAAATCTGTCTGACAATACTGTTAATAATCATTGTATTTATAAATATTACAATGTATTGCATTTTGTGTATATTAGTGTGTGTGTTTTATATTAAAATTAAACTGATCTATACTTTGACTTGCACGAATGTGTCAAATGAATTTTTTTAGTATTTAGCAATGACACAAGGTCTGTAAAGCCTGATGTTTTGATATTTTACACTCTAGTACATAATTGTAAATCTTTGCATTGGAAATTCTATAGCATATTTGTGAATATGTATTGTAATTTGTTGACATTTATGAAGAGTACATAATGCAATAATGTTTTAGTTTATATAATTACTACTAGTAACTATTATATCGATAATTTGAAAACTATCATCTGACATAACATTAGTTTTACATATAATGAAATTATATTTATTTTTTTTTTGCAATATAATTTATTTTGGGTCGCTTTAACACCATGGTCATATCGCGACCTATTTATACACTTTAACACCATGGTCATATCGCGACCTATTTGTACACTTTAACACTATATTTTGATACTCTTTGTTTTTATGTGCATGCAAAAAATATTCTGTTGTTTTTGTAACCTATGCTTTTAGCACTAGAGCTTTATACATTTTTTTCATAGTATATAAACATATGTATACATGTATATGCCTTGACAAGTTCTATGTTCAGTGGCTTTCTGGCCTAAACGAACTTACAGAATGCTTTCTAATCTAATCTAATAAAGTTTTACTTTGTTTGCTTTCCTGAAAACATTAACTTAACATGTGTATTGTGACAGGTTAATAAAAAGAGCAAGAAAGATTTTAATTTGCTAAAATGTTTATAGATGAAGTACAAGAAGCGCTCCTGTCTCTCTTATCTCAAAAGGAAGAACTTCAGGCTGAATCTCGCTCGTTAAAGCGCATGTTGGATCAAGCTCATGAGGAGAATTCTGAGCTAAGGGCAGAGCTGAAAGAGAATGAACGTGTCCTTCATGAGAAGGTGGAGCGACTAGAAAGTCGAATACAAGCATTGCTGAGGTAATGATGAGACTGAATTGCACTAGGGTTGCCAACTCTCCCAGGAAATCTCATATTTAACATTTATTTTGTTCAAATCTCAGGCCTTGAATTTGACAAATTTTAAGTGTTTGATTGCATACTTAAACTAGCCCTTCAGATTTGAAGAGAGCTTTTTAATAGTGTCCTGTATGGCCCATTTATAAGATTAGAGCTTCAGTTTAAATAACTTAGAACCTTCTAAGGTATTCAGTGTTATGTTACATCTTAGGAACGAAATACATCAGAAAATAGGGTCAAGGTTTCCATTACTTTGAAAAAAGAAAAATAAATGTGTACATAAATAATTTGTATAAGATAGTTCAATGTGCACTTAGTATGTCAAGATCAAATGCAGAAACAAAGATTAAAGTTATGATTTTCATTTACACTGAAATTATTTATCATGAAAATTGATATAATCTGAAATTAATAGTTGTTTTAATTATAATTTTTATTAAAATGATCACTTATTGTTCGTTGTTTCTCTAATGGATAATAAGTGGGCTGAGACACAGAACTGAAGTACTATAGATCTCATAAAAAGAGAGTTTCAAGTGACCTTAAATTTTATTTATTCATGTAAAAGATGTTTTTTTCTTAAACCAATTTTTGTACAAACAGATGAAGTGACATAAAAGGAGACATATTCTGTTGATAAATCTAAATGCAAAGTGATGTATTAATGTTAAGATGGCATAATATAATGAACTTTATTTACAGTAACAATGTAATAAATAAATGTTTGGTAAAAAAATGTGTACTCGCTGAATGTATTAGAACACTTGCTTAACTATCCCTATTTTCATATCTGAAAGTTGGCAAGCTTAATTAGAACAATTAAATATAAATGATTAGTTGCAGTACTGTGAGCTATTTTTTTAACTCTATATGTGGCAAGTTAACTAAAATTATATAATTCCAGTTGGAACAGCAGTAATTCTAGTAGCTCCTGTAAGGAGAAACTGCGGCCAAGATAGAAGCTTTAGCTGCAGATTTTTGTAAACTCGTGAAACAATATGGCAGCATGAAGCAAAAGTGTATGCCATATTGGTTTCATTATATTCCTCTTATCCATTAACTTGTCTAGCTTATTATTTAATTTGTGCTTAAGATGTAAACCAAAGGTGAGGTGTGATTACAATTATTACCTCTGGCCATTTTCTTGTACCTTAATGTGATTTTTCCTCAACATTTCAAAGTGCATCAAAAACTAATCCAAAGTAATCAATTGACTTTTTTTTTCTTCTTTCTTTCTTCATTTCTTTAACTTGGCTCTCTCTAAATCAATTTTTGTTGAATTATTAAATTTTTCATTAATATAATTAAAATTACTCTTTTTTGCTGTCTCTTTGCATACTAATTTATTTATTATCATGTCCTTATACACATGTGTTGCTCATATTGGCAACATAGCACTTAGTTGAGAATTTGGCTGCTAACCTGTCAGACCCCAACTTACAAAAACAGAGCTGGCTCCAGCAAAAATCAGTTTGCCTCCTCGGCTGTCCTCGAGACTCATCAGGCTAGGCTTTGCACGAGAGGTTTGTTGTAGTGACTTCCCCCTTCTGGTCTCTGACCACATAAATGCCCATTATACCATGTCAGTCAGTCTTGCTACTCCTGCCTGAGAAGACAAGCTGCAATGCATTGCAATCAGAATCAAGTTGTATCACAAGGAGCCCATTTTATGCCATAATAGGCTAGAATGTAAACAGCCAACAGATTGGCAATAAATTCTTTGTTATTTATAAATTTAATAGAAATTCTTCACAAATTTACCAGGCTTTGTAGCTAGCCCACAGAATATGCCCATGCACAGTGCTGTAGTTAACTGACATCATGACCGTGTGGATTTGCATAAGATCTGACTTTAAATCTTTGCCGATGATGTGTATATCCTGCAGATCTGCTCATGATTGTCAAATCACATTCTACTGCTGTCATTTATTTATTGATCTGAACATAACAGGCATAAGCCCAATTACAATGTCCATTACAAAATATAGTCGCAATAATTTTATAAATCGACTTCATGTATTAATAACACACAAAACTTGAAAATGGAAATAAAGGTTACAGAGAAAGAGAAATAAAAGAAAAGGGAGAACAAAAAGGAATAGAAACAGCAAGGTGGCATGGTCATATGAGCTCTTAGGTCCATGCTGTAATTCCATAAGAAAGCACTGGTCCTGCAAAAATGTTATATAAAGATGTAATAGTTTTGGACAATTGCAGGTTTAAGACGTTATTTATTACGTCCTTAGTTTTAGTATATTTGTTAATTTTCTAGGAGGTTTGCATGGAAAATGGTTGATAAAAATTAATGCTGTACAGTTGTACCAAATTTATGTGAAAATGTGTCAATTATCTACTGTTCTCTTTTACTTTCTTCACATGAATGATATTTGTGACAGGGAGAATGAGCTGTTGAAGCACCAGCTGCGCAAGTATGTCGGTGCTGTGCAGATGCTGAAGAGAGATGGAACACAAGCGCATGAAGCTCTTGCCAACCTGGAAGCTTCTCAAAACAAGGCTGGGGATGCAACATATCCAGACTACCATCATGAAGCAATGGAATATGAAAAGAAGCTTATTCAGGTAATAATATTCAAAAATATGTTATATCTACACGACTCATTTATTACTATGCACATTGCATGTGGGAAGAGAGATAGATTTTTCAATTTCAAAATACCTTTTTCTGTCTTTACTGTATGTGATTCTTAAATTGAACCTAAATGATATTGCAGGCATCTTATACAAGGGTGCATAAAAAAGTAACGGGAATTATTTTTTTTCTAAATATATGCCCATCAAAAGTCACCAATCATAGTAACACAGGTCTGACCTTGACTGACACTGGGATATACACGACACTGTCCATGCGCTGTTCAGTTTGTCTAAGGGAGCATTGTGTAAGCATGTGTTTCAGTGACCCAACATGGGTTTCAAGTTAGGACAAATGGGTAGCAGTTTGGGTTTTGTGTTCTTCTGAAAAAATCTGGAACTGAAACACTGCAAATACGAGGGGCATACTGAAAGTCACGAGCAACCCATTGTAAAAATGTAACGAAACGAATTACAGGATCGTAATCTACAGATTTTAAGCCACATGTTGACATATTGTGACATCATTAAGTTCTATCACGTGACCACAGACGGTGTCTGAAAAATGGCTGACATTGATGTTTCGTTTCGACAGCATGCTGTCATTGAATTCCTTGTGAAAGAAGGAAAATCTGCTCCTGAAATTCATCTCAGACTTCAACGAGCGTATGGAGGTGTCTGCATGGGTGCCAGCAGTGTTAGAAGATGGGTGAAACATTTCAAAGATGGAAACACGAGTCTGCAAAATGCGCCTCGTAGCAGGCGTCCTCGAACTGCCTCTACAGAACGCAACAAGGAAAGAGTTGATGAGCTCATTACAGGAGATAGGCGTTTCACTGTGAATGAAATTGCTGCGCAACTTGGAATAGGACATAGTGCAGTGCAAGAAATGATCCACAGCTTGGGTTATCGAAAGGTCTGTGCCCGTTGGGTCCCCTGTTTATTGACTGAAACTTCAGAGAAGAACCATTGCACAAAACCTTCTTCAGAGATTTCATAATGTAGGTGATGAATTTTTGACGTGTATTGTGACGAGATGAGAGCTGGTTCCATCACTATGAGCCAGAAACGAAACGTCAGAGTATGGAATGGCACCACTTGAACTCACCATCGAAGAAGAAAGCGAAGACAGTGCAGTCTGTAGGAAAAGTTATGGGAAGTGTCTTTTGGGATGCACAAGGTTGCATTCTGGTTGACTTTCTTGAACCAGGACAAACCATAAATTCTGCCCGCTACATCAAGACACTTCTGAAGCTTCGTCGGGCTTTGCGTGATAAACGCCCTGGAAAGAGGATCATCCTTCAACAGGATAATGTGCGACCGCATACTGCCCGTGCCACTATGGTAAAGATCAGGGCATTAGGGTGGGAAACTCTTCCACATCCTCCCTACAGTCCCGACTTGGCTCTCTCTGACTACCATCTTTTCGGTTCTGTGAAGGAGCACATGCATGGCTAACGCTACGAGATGCTGGAGGATATTCGGAAAGCAGTGCGTCAGGGTCTGCGGGCAGCTGGAACGGAGTTCTATCACAAGGGCATTTTCAAACTTGTAGAACGATGGGAAAAATGTGTGCAAAACAATGGAGACTATGTCGAAAAGTGAAAGAAAGTCTGTAGATTATGATGATGTATTTGGTTTGGCTTAAAAATAAATATTAAGATTGTAAAACAGTGTTGCTCATGACTTTCAGTATGCCCCTCGTAATACCGGAAGCATATGGAGACCAAATTTTATAAAAAAACATATTTTTGATGGCATAAAAAATTTCAAGATGGTGATAAAACAGAAGGTGCAACTAAGTGCAGGGAAAGTTATGCATCTTGTGTTTTTTGACAAAATTGGAGCAATTTATGGCCACATGGTTCCTAAACACACCACAATAACTGTTCAATACTACAGTAATGTTCTTAAAGGGCCAATCAATAGGAAAATGGCTACCAAGAGACCAGAACTGGCTCTCAATGGACGATGCCCCTGCTCATCAAGCCATAGCAACATAAGAGGCAATCACTCAACTAGGTATTGAAATCATGTCCCACTCACCATATTCACCAGATTATCAACCTGCAATTTCTACCTGTTTCCGCAAGAGAAAAAACATCTTTGTGGGTGCCATTTTCAAACCAATACACAACTAAATAGTGTTATTTGAGGTATACTGAACAGAATGTCAAACAAGGGCTTCTCTGTGTGTTTTGAAAAGTGGATATAACATTAGAACCAGTATGTAGTCTTAGAAGAAGATTATTTTGAAAGTTTGTAATCAAATTTTAATAAAAAGGATCATGGTGTTCCAAAATTTTTTTTCCCCATTACTTTTTGATATTTTCTCTTGTTTATGTATTACAAGATATTCTGTATGTAATGAGTTAATACAAGGGCTGATCAACAAAGACTGAGACTGATTTTTTTTCACAGATGTTTATTACTACAATTCAACGTTCACATGATCTTTTTCAAAGCAGTCAATGCACTTTTTATAGCATCTCTGCTAGTCCTTGAACACATGCTGCAGACCATTGTTTGTCAGGTCCTTGAGAAACGCCTCACTTTTCTTGAGCACTGCTTCAGAGTTCTCAAACCGAATACCCCTAAGCTTTGCCTTTAATGATGGGAATAAAAAAAATCACAGGGTGCAAGATCGGGGCTATAAGGTGGATGTAGTGCACAGGTAATGTTGAATCGAGCCAGAAACTGCATGACTTGATTTGCGACGTGAGGCCGTGCATTGTCATGATGAAGTTGCCACCCAGTCCAAGAAAGCTCTGCTTCTTTGCAATGTGCTTCCTCAGTGTAGCCAATACTGACGTGTAGTATGCTGCTGTAACAGTAGTGTGAGGGGGTACTGCATGCTGGCAAATCACTCCATTACGGTCAAAAAAGGTGATCACCATCACTTTCCCTGCAGATGGAACAACTTTTGCCTTTTTTGGTGTTGGAGAACCTGGCGATTTCCACACTGTGCTGGCTTGTTTTCCTTCAGGATCATAATGATGCAGCCATCACCCATCACCGGTGATAATCAATTTAAAAAATGCATCCCCTCCGTCAGCAAAGAGACGCAGCACCTCACGGCTTGTCTCCATTTGCACAGCCTTTTGTTCGAGAGTCAACAGACGTGCACCCAACGAGCACAAACTCGGGTCATATGGAGATGGTCGTGCATAATTGTAAACACACTGCCATATAAAATTCTCAACACTTCACTGAGGTTACGTAATGTTATACACCGATCCTCTCAGACAATCACAGCAGAAGCCGAAACACCAGGCCCACCTTGCTTAACACTGCCAAGATGGCCTTCTTTGAAGTCCTTGAATCACCTAAACACTGTTGCATGAGGTAGTTCATCTTCACTGTACGCTTGCTTCAGCTTTTCATAAGTTTCGGTGGCTGTATGGTTTAAATGAAAACAGAATTTGATTGCGCTGTACTGCTCCTCTCGCATCACCTCCATTGTCTAGTGTGCAAAATGCATTACTACCAACGTACTGATATGAGAGTACTGCTGCCTACTGACATTATACGTAAAAACCTGCTCTTTTCAAATATTTATGTTACAGATACAAAGCTATGATGGAAGCTACAGTAAAAAATCAGTCTCAGTCTTTGTTGATCAGCCCTCGTATGTTCTGTAATTTGGTATGATTGCAGGTTGCAGAGATGCATGGAGAGCTTATGGAATTCAATGACAGGTTACATAGATTGCTACAACAGAAGGATGCTGCATTGCGACGGCTAAGGGAAGAGTTAATAGATTTACGTGGTCCTCTACCTGATGATGTAGCGACTTCAGATGATGACCTCAGTGTTACCAGTGACTATGATACTAGCTCTCTTGGTGCTGCTGCCAGAGCACTTGTCAATATTTGGATACCGTCAGCATTCCTTACCGGAGGTTCCTCAGATGTCCATCATGTATATCAGGTAATACAGTTGTGCACATTGATTTGACTTGATTGAAGTGAGTAGAATTTGACCAATTCCATTAACTGATTCAATTAGTATCCTTTTAGAAATTACAGAGTTGGAACTGTAACAGTAAATTGCTAAAGATAATTTTACTCAACATGTTCCGAAGCATGTGCGCTTGATTTTCAACACTCTCCAAGAGACACACTATTTCTCTCTGTGATATTTGAGGGGAGCTTTGATGTGATGGGTGCCCTTATGTATTTCCAAAGGTTGCTGTGTGGTGGCAATTCAAATTCATTAAGTTATCATGATGCCTTATGATGTGGATTTTCTCCCAAATATTTAATTCTGCTGTGAATCTTGCTGTGCTGATTTATTTCATGACTTAATGTACAGAAGTGCTATGCCATGGTAGATTTTTTTGTTTGTATTTTATTGCTCTAAGAAGTTCTTTCAGTTCTTCAGTCCTCTTAGGTGTACAGTTAGTTAAATATATATCATGGAATAACGATTTAGATAACTTTTTAAAAAAATCAATAAAGGCCTTACCTGATACGAGAGTTTGCAAAAACATGTAACTTAAATGTTCTCAAAACTATATACTGTGGTTTAGTTTACTCTCACATCCAGTATGGTATAGAAGTTTGAGGGGGTTGCAGTAATACCCTCATTCAGAGCATTCTAGTGCTCCAAAACAAATGTATTACAACAATGTTCAAAGTGGGAAGATGTGAATCTTGTAAGGAAGTCTTTAAAAGAGAAGGAATGTTCACTGTAGTGTCTTTGTACATATATAGAGACATTTGTCTGACAGAAATGCACAAACCAAAAACAAATAGGAAAATACATAGTTAATGAGACTGGATATAAATTAGGTCTGCACCAGAATAGTCATAATGTAAAATATATAAACAAAGATCTTTTGATAATTGGGTTGTATATTGTCAATTAAAGTAAAAAGTGAAAACAACAGCTTTAGATTTTAACAAAGTGTAAAAAAATATCTTCTAAACAATCCTGTACATAATATTAAGGATTTTTTAAACTGACCCACTGTCATTTTCAATATTTTGTTCTCCTGTATAATACTAATGATCCAAAGTAATTGCAATTTTTAACATTCTATTTTTGTACTTGACAATGCTTAAATTTTTTTTGTCTATGGGCAATAAATAAATAAATAAATAATTATTACTATTATTCCTAAATTTCTCTTAGCTTTTTCTATATAGAGTTTGTTGCAGTCTGCACATTTGATTTTGTAAATGCCAGATTTTCACTGTTCTGGAATTAGATCCTTCAGGTTGATGTATAGTATTTTCTGAAGGCTGTACATTTTTGAGACCCTAAGGTGATGTTGATTCTTTTAAAACTTTTTAAGATATGATGTACACTTGGATAGCAACTTGGTACACTTGAAGGTGGGTTTTGTTTTTTATTTGACTTAGTTTTGTAATGTCTATAATTTGTTTTTGTCATTTGAATTTTCTTAATTTTTTTATTAATCAGTTGTGGACTGAAGCCATTTTGACTGCTGCGTGTAGTGTCTCTTCATATCATTTTTTAAAAAAATTTTTTTATGGTTCCATTTATACCTCGTCTTTAACGGCAAGGTTCTTTCAGCAACATTTCATTTTTGGAACATATTGCCTATTGGCAATGATAGTTACCTCATCTACTGTTATTATAGGGTTACTATGTTTCTTTAATTTTATTCATTAGATCAAACATTCACACTCTCATTCATACTTCCAGACTCTGGAAAAGATAAGGGATATACCTAGAGTGAAAATATCTACCTCCCAGCTAAGAATTGAAGCTAGGACCCTTCACACAGCAGGCAGATGCTGTACCAATTGAGCTATGGGGCTAACGTTTATTCAGTCTTATACTCTTCTTCTTTTAATGGTATGAAAACTATAATAATGATGATGACGACGACGACGATGATAAATAGTAATTTATTTGAGCACTAAGTTCAATACATGGTGACAACCTTTTGTTGCCCAGGTGAAACTATTAAATGCTGCATGTGTATATGTTATGGGGGGTTATAATAATTGTTTTTATGTAGTTACAAGTTGGGTTGGTTTATGGTAAACGCCAGATGTTATGTGATTTGGTTCTCTGATTATTTGGCAAGATATTATTTCCCTCTAATTCATGGTGAACTATGTTGATTTTTACTGGATGATCAAAGTATCACGTATGAATCATTTGGGTACAATGGCTATGATGTCATCTACTATTTATGCCAGGTTTTAAACATGTGTAGGAATTTAAAATAAGAACTGAAGCTTTCCTGGCGACGTGTTAATTCAAAATCTTCTCGGGCTTCTAGCCAGGTAAAAACTTGGCTTGACACCAACATTTCGAAGAAGTGCATCTTCCTCGTCTTCAGGGTGAACTGATGGTTTGAGCTTGCGGAGACTGGTATTTATAAGAGCTGGGATGAAGCTAACATCTGATTGGTTCGCGTGATATTATGGCCTGGTATTTAAGATGCCTGAGACATGGGCACGGACTTCGTAGAAAACTATTTATAGCAGTTATGTGTAGGAATACTGTAGTTATGTGCGTTCAAAGAAGTTCATATAAAGGTCTGCCAGGGGTAGTGATAGAGACTTTCGCCTTATTAAACCAGTGGTTTGTTGGTACATTTTGCTGTTTATTGAGAAATTGTTCTGGCTTTTGCATAATTCTGTTACTAAGACATTATGCAGTTCCAAAAACACACAAAGCAGGAAATACAATGATGCCAATAGGCAATAACAAGATTCACCTAATTATAAACAGGCAAAATGGTTAGTACACAAATGTAATGTCTTACCAAAAGAAGAATTCAAAGACCTCATCAACAAAATACAAAACATAGAACTAAAACCAGAGGACAAGTTAGTTACATTTGATGTGAAAGCATTATACCTAAGCATACCCATACCCATACCCATATCCTGTTCTAAATTTATTGACTGAACATTTCACAGTGTGTCTACCCAGAACTAGATAAAGAAAGAATTGCTGTTGAAGTTCTCTACAAGATATTTTTGATGTTTGGAGGAATTTAGTAACAGTGACAGTCAAATTATATGTTATATTAATTTGTTGAGTTGGTTTTTTAACACTATGTCATTTACATTTTTATTATGAGGGACTAGCTTCGAAAGCCTATACTCTCATTTTCAACCTCACGGGTCTAACTGCCGTTGCTGGTTGCATTTGCTTGTGCTCTCTTCTCTGGTGGTGAAATGATGAACTTCTTAACTAAGCTGTCTACTGGCAGGATTTCAAAGTTTATTAGGTGATCTTTGTTTTTCCATATGAGGATGTTTTCTCAGGTTGTGAGTTCATTGTGGGCCTGACATGGTTTTTAGCAATTTTGGATTTGGATCTAGATTGTTTTCTTTCCAGAAGTAAAATACTACTGCCGATTTATCTTCTTGTTTTGGATCTGATTTTTAAATTTCTTTTGGTTTGTTCTATGTAGAACTTTTCATAATTTGTGCATTTAATTTGATACGAGGGCCGTTCAGAAAGTAGCCTCCGGTTGATTGCAAGAAATTCACCAAGTTAAATAAAAATATTTTAATATATACATCTTACAACTACATCTTTGCACTATTTTTCTACATAGTTTCCATAACGATTGAGGCACTTATCGTATCTGTTCACAAGCTTTGAAATTCCTTCTGCATAAAAATCACCCGCTTGTGCCGTCGTCATCAAACCGCTGGGACCCGAGCCATTTCTTCATATGCATGAAGAGGTGATAATCGCTTGGCGCCAGATCTGGGCTGTAAGGTGGATGGTTGACAACGTCCCACTTGAAGGACTCAAGAAGGGCTGTTGTTCTGCGAGCAGAGTGAGGACGGGCGTTATCGTGCAAAAAAAACGATACCGGAAGTCAGCATACCACGGCGTTTGTTCTGTATAGCCCGTCGTAATTGTTTTAGTGTTTCACAGTACACGTCTTGATTAATGGTCGTCCCACGTTCCATGAATTCAACCAACAACACCTCTTTTGCATTCCAAAACACCGTTGCCATCAATTTTCGGGCAGAAAAATCTTGCCGGGCTTTTATTGGTTTGGTAGGCGAATTTGAATGTGCCCACATCTTTGATTGTTCTTTTGCCTCAGGGTTCACGTACTTAATCCAGGTTTCGTCCCCGGTCACGATTCTGTTTAACAATGGTTCACCTTCGGCCTCATAACGTGACAGAAAGTCTAATGCAGAGGCCATTCTTTGAGTTTTGTGGTGGTCGGTAAGAATTTTGGGCACCCATCGTGCACAGAACTTACGGTAACCCAATCTTGCTGTCACTATCTCGTACAAGAGAGTCTTAGAAATCTGTGGAAAATCAGTAGACAACTCCGACATTGTGAAACGTCGGTTTTCACGAACTTTTGCATCAACTGTCTGAACGAGTTCGTCCGTGACCAATGATGGTCTACCACTCCTCTCTTCATCATGAACGTTTTCTCGTCCACTTTTAAATAAACGTACCCATTCACGGACCACTCCTTCACTCATAACTCTTGGTCCGTACACGGCACAAAGCTCACGATGAATAGCTGCTGCAGAATATCCTTTGGCTGTAAAAAACCTTATAACAGCACGCACTTCACATTTGGCGGGGTTTTCTATTGCAGTACACATTTCAAACGGCCACAAACACTAAACTAGCGCAGGTACGACTTTCACTCGACCACGGCTTGATGCCAACTGACCTGCTGAGTGCGTGAATGCACAGATGGTGTCGCTACTCCCCCCACTACCCGCACTGTGACCGATCGGAGGCTACTTTCTGAACGGCCCTCGTATATTCCTGACCTATTTTCTGGTGGAATTTCATCTTTTATTTTTGAATTTAGTAACTTTATGACAGAAAATCTGTTTATTGGAGCCAGGGTGATGTTTTGTTCTTTGAAGATTTTTTTGAATTTTCTAAATCCTTGGGGGTGGTAAGTGAATTTTTTGAATGTGTTGATATTATAGTTTCCTGCTGTTAGGGTAGTTATTTCTTTTATGGTTTTTTTCTGCTTTGCTTTGTTGAGTTTCTTGTATACAAGGTTCTTACTGTATCCATTTTGTTCTGCTGTTTGAATTATGGTTTATAATTCTTTGTTGAATTCAGTTGTGCTCATAGATACATTTACTAATCTATGTGTGAGGCTGTTTATTATTGCATGTTTGTGTGGTAATGGGTTGTAGCTTTCATTTTTAATGTAATTTTCTGATTGAGTTGGTTTTCTGTAGATTCCAAAATTTACTTTTGTGCCGTTTCTGATGATTCTTAGATCTAAGAATGGGAGTTCTCCATTGGTTTCTGTTTCCATTGTGAATTTTGTTTTTTCTTGTATGCTTAATAATTTTATAGCATTATCTAAATGTCTGCTTGGCACTATTGCAAATATGTCGTCAACATAGTGGTACCACACCTTGAAAATCCATGAAACAAGAAGATAAATCGGCAGTAGCATTTCACTTCTGGAAAGAAAACCATAATCTAGATCCAAATCCAAAATTGCTAAAAACCATGTCAGGCCACAATGAACTCTCAACCTGGGAAAACATCGAAGATCACCTAATAAACTTTGAAATCCCGCCAGTAGACAGCTTAGTTAAGAAGTTCATCATTTCGCCACCAGAGAAGAGAGTGCAAGCAAACGCAACCAGCAACGGCAGTTGGACCCTCATAATAAAAATGTAAGTGACCTAGAGTTAAAAAACCAACTCAAATTAATACCACATATTGTTTACATGATTATTTCATGTAATTATATATAAAAATAAGCATTTCTGTGGAGTAATAAAAGAATAACATGCCAAGGATATGACACACAATACATGTATTGTCAAAACACTTCACAACACAAACACAAAGCAATGGCTAACACATCCTGCATAGTGGTCATTGGCGTCTTACTCATCACATGATCCGCGGCCATGGTATCAAACAAAGGCACTGTAGACTTGTATGTTATTTTGTATTTAACTATTCTTAGATGTTCTTATAATCTTATTTCCAGATTTCTTTTGATTTTTCCTCTGCATAGATTGTTGCAATCTGCTGCACAGTTTATTTTGTAAATGCTGCATATATTTTAGTGGTGGTTTTGTTGTTACAATTCCAACTCAAAAGATAAATCTAATTATAAACAATTTAAATTTCTAAGTTCCATATACAAATTACATGAAACTGATTTTGTCACCCTTATAATTAGTATACTGATTCTAAAGTTTACTTGCTTTTCAGGTATTCATACGTATACGGGATGATGAATGGAACATCTACAGGCGATATGCACAGTTCTATTCTCTTCATAAGGAACTGAAGAAACGAGATGCAATCGTTAGCACTTTTGATTTTCCACCAAAGAAAACTTTAGGAAATAAGGTATAACACTCCTTTTCTCCTAGCAAGTTGCTTTTTTCTCTCTAAAGACTACCCATTAATTTACATCAATTAATATAGATAAAGACTTTGGTGAAGGAAAGCAACAGGAAACAAAACCTAGTTTATGCAAATTAAATGTGAATTAAGTGTTAATGACATTTCTTTGCCCTGATCATTTAATTATCATTATTTGCAGATAAAAATAGAAAAACATAAATGTAAAAAAGAAGTTAGTAACAGTGAAATAACACAAATATTAATAAAATAATTAATAATTGTAACTAATCTTGACTTATCTTTTGAAATCTAAGAAAGTGATTTGAATAGATGAGAGTGACTTTCTGGAAAAGAAACAAAGTAGATGTGATTGTTCAATTGCAGGATGCAAGGTTTGTTGAAGAACGTCGTCGCAGATTGCAACATTATCTTCGCTGTGTGATGAATCATCTTGTACAGACCAATTCCGATTTGTCAACAGCACCAGATAAGGATCTCCTCATTAGTCTTGTTCCTTTCTTTGGGTAAGATGTTTGCTTAAATTATGGTTTCTTTGATAAAGTGATTAGTTTCCAATGATTAATGCTTAGGAAGTACTGCTAAAACTGGTGGATTTCAATTCAGCTTAATGGTATAAATAATATGGGGAAGACTTTTAACATTTCCAAAAGAAAATGCACATATATTCACTACAATGGCTATTCATCATACTTATTTTGCATTCAATTAAGCCATCATAGTTAGGATTTTGTTTAAGGTTGCCAGATATCGTTAGGTTCACAGAAGTCAGTTTCTGTACTTGTGCTTTAATTTTGTCATTTGCAAGCTCATAAAACTTAGAAAATTCTGAAAATAATTCTGCCTGAGAAAGGTTAACTAGGTATATATTTCCTTTTGTGACGAAATCCTGAAAAGCAAATTGTTCAATACACCCAGAGGTCCTGGGTTCGATTCCCAGCTGGACCAGGGAATTTTTCTTAGCCAGAATTATTCCCTATCCCCCACAGAGTCTGGTAGTATGTATGTGAGAGTGAATGTGCATGTATATTTGAAAAAACAGAAAATGATTAAAGGTTAAAGACCCTACAGTCAGCAAGTTGTTTTTAAGCAAAGTCCCCAAAATGGCCATAGATATTAAAGAGGGCTATATAAATGAAACAAATCAGACTTGAAGAATTCAATGCCATGGCTGGGATATGAACCATGGATCTTGCGCTCTCCTTGCTGGTGCTCTTACCACTGAGCTACTAAGGCAAGATATCTGTATGTACAGTAAAGTCCCTCATCTGATTTAGGTATCTTGGGTAAACCTTTAAGATGATCTCCAATATTAAAGATGGATCTCAAGGTAACTTGCAATGCTACAAGTATATTATAGCTAACTTTTATTATAAATTAACCAAAATGTTTGTTTAAAAGGCTATAGCCACTCAGCCAAACTGTTATATGGGTTTCACTTTAAGAAAGGGTCCTGTTGTAAACAAAGAGGCACGCATGAAAAAAAATTGTGTACATTCATTAGGTGACATCACAGTTTAGATGGTAAATAGATGACAAAATAGTTTAAGTACTGTATTTATCCAAATGCAAGATTACCCCCCTCTTTTTTTTAAGATCTTAATTTTGGAATTTAACATATCATCTATATAATGTGGCATTGTGAAATTTATGCCATGAGATTAGTGTGTGTGGGTTTTTTTTTCTTCTTACTTATGAATGTCCTTTCTTATCTCTGCCTCAACTGAAATGGCAAAAATGGAGGGGATGGTTGTGATTTCTTCCATTGACATGATTCATGGCTTTCCCTTCAGTGAATGCAGATATTCAAGAGCATGGACTCATGACCATTATACAAAGATAACAAAAGCTCTGACCAATGATAGTTTCACACTCAGATCAGGTCTTAGAAAAAACTTGTGTAATGTAGAATGTGAAGAGATGCCTCTTCTCCATTTTGCATAGTATACATACATTAAAGGTACAGAAATCTATTTATGTAAATGATTCAGGTTTTCAAACAGGTCCATATACAAGGTCTTGTTGCTAGTATTCACAGAGCTAAATATTAAATAAGTGTAATTACCTTATGCTATTTGCATGATTAAAATTTAAAGGAAAGTTTTATAACTATTTAATATTTGAATGAATTCATGGCCCACTTTCATATGGCCAATTGTTCACTATTTCTACTATTACAGTCAAATACTGTATTTAAGGGAAGGCGTAAGATTTATAAGCATACATTAAGTTCAATTCTATGTTTAGATTTTCTATTTCAGATATGCTATAAGTATTGCTCTCTATATTAAAGAGAAGTTAAGTTGAACATGCTTTCATTTCTGGTAATTGCTTGATTCCTTTGAGATACAGTATTTCTGTTAATTTAAATTGAGTTTCTAACCATTCTTCCGCTTCCTTGTGGCAAATTATCATCGAGTAGGTGGGAAAGGAGTTGCTATAAAAAGATCACACAACTTAATTTTTAAATGAAATTTCAATTGTTATACATTATTTTGAACACACTAAGGGACATTTAAATGATTAAGTTTTTTGTTACCTAATTGCAATTTGTACAGAAATTCACATAATGACCAGCAGATAGAGGAAGAAGGGAGAATGGAAAGTCTGCTACAAGAGCAGTGAGAGAAAATGATTGTGGCAATGACAGCGCAGCTGCAACAATGATGGATACTATTTTATACAGTACATTTGTTACAAAACTTGGCCGCCAACAGCATGGCCCATGTGACCTTCAACTGCTTTTCCCTGCATATGCATCCTATGTCTGTTTTGTCATTACTCATATGTCAATCTTACTTCTGTTCTAGTCCAGTTCACACATGAATAACATTAAGAATGTTTAGAAGTTTATTTGACAAGGAGTAGATTAATTACACTAAACAACACTTACTTGGGATTTTTGCCCCAACGTGTTTCAAAGGACTAGTTTCCTTCATTGAACATCGATGTCCGATTGAAAATGAAGGAAACTAGTCCTTTGAAACATGTTCTGGCAAAAATCCCAAGTAAATGTTGTTTAATGTAATTAATCGACTCCTTGTCAAATAAATGAATATAACAACACTTTACAAACTTCCAGAAAAAGAAAAGTGATGTTTAGAAGTGTTTAGTTTTGCTTGAAGTGCTTTAAAAATGTAGTATACAGTTCCACACAGTGTGTTTGTTACAATAAGTATGAGCTTTCATCATCTTTTAGGGAAATTGTAAGGTAACTTGATAGGATAAATAATGTAATTTTATTACTTTTACTAAATTACTGACCATAATCTATGTTTACTACATTTAACAGAATTAAACTGTAATCTTAAAATATCAAAAATGTTTGTGCACTAAATTTCTTGGCATGCGTGTTCCAAGTAGAGGCTTGTAAATAAATTCAGGGAGATGGGATCAAGTTATGATAGAAAACGAAAGGTAAACAAACATGTGCTTATGGAACAGAAATTAGTCATAATTGGAGAAAGGTTAGAACGGTCACCTCGAAAATCTCTTAGGCCCCTTGCACAAGAAACTGACATTTCGAAAACTTCAGCATGGAAAGCAACAAAACTTTTAAAACTGAAGCCATACAGGGTTACTGTTGTTCAGGAATTACTACCATGTGACCATCAAAGTCGGGTAAATTTCTATAACTGGATTTTGAGGAATGTTAGTGATGGAACAGTAGATCCACGATTGATACTGTTCAATGACAAAGCATGGTTTCATTTACATGTTCATGTGCCATCACAACACAATCAATATTATGCTGCAGACAAACCCAATTTCGTTCATGAAACTCACTTGCATGATCTAAAAATCAGGATATGGTGCACAATAAATGGATACAATCCTGTGATAAGGTATGTTTTGTGCTTATTCTGATAATTGTTAATGTAATTTGAGATTTTACTTGACGTCCCCGTCCACGCATGCATGACTGGGTGACGGGCCATGCAACTGTCAGTGAAGTTTTTAGAACGTGACCGAGAAATGGACTATGTGCCCGACAGACAAGTTTTGTAGCATACTTACTTGACTGTATTTTGACAACATACTAATTTAACGCATCATTGCCCGCTTCTGTAGTGTGGGGGTAGCATGTATGCCTTACTTTCAAAAGGTTGCAAGTTCAAATCTCCCTTAGGGTGGGTTACCAGAATAAATGTGCCCCCCCCCCTCCAGGAGATTTTCCTGAGAAGATGAATCTCAAGTAACTATAAACTTCATGAAACCCTACTTCATCCATCATCTGATATGATCTATTAGGTTAAAGGACATTAAACTACCCAGAAAAACAAAATTAACAACACATCATTGACCATTGTAAAATGTTATACCTAATTAGAATTTATGCACATCACATTGTGGATAGAGAAAGAGGGAAGGATTGAAAACATAACAGTTTATCTTTGATCTTTGGCTCCCTATACATTAAGCACAACCACCAATGAGAAAGGAACTCCTGTATTTTTATTTTGGTCCTGGAGAGAATCTTTTTTCCAATGAAATGCTTATAATCTCTTTAGGACCCTTAAAACAGATAATTTACCAAGAAATGAAACCCATAAATCTCCAACATAATATCATGGCCTTGGCAACAATCTTTACCAATTTCATTATGCTTCACAGCTGTACTCTTGCAGTTGAAAACTTGCTTACATTTCCATGCTATTTGGAAAACATATTACAAATATAAAATAACTCCCAGTTCTCAATATTAATAATTTGGAAAAAATTATCTTGTATTTAGATCAATACAGTGTTAATGAAAACTATTGGGTCACATTGTGCCAAGTAATAAACTTATGTTTAACATATTGTGACAAAGCCATCCGCATGTAACCTTTTCTCACCTTAGCTGAGGTGCACGGCAGCAAGAGCTGATATGTGAGACACAGCAGTTGGAGACTTTGCATAAACAAGATCAAGAAGTATGCTGCAGCTGTAACCAGGAGCTTCTGGAATGCAACTCTCATTCCTTCTCGAATGGTTGGCTTCGAGAAGTTTCCAGAAAACAATTTTTCCCTTATAAAAGCCAGGAGGATTCAGTGCAGTATGTGTTGTTATTTGAACTGAGTAGTAAGTGACTGCAGTGTTATCACACAGAGGGATGCGAGCCATGGATGGCATTCTCCCATAAACTGTAAACTGTCTTATGTCAAATGAACTTAATTGTTTATTTGTAATAAATTATTTAGTCAATAAATATAATTGTCACACTGGTCATAGCGAATACTCCTGGTCCTCAAGGTGGGCACAGCTGTTGTCTTGGAGGCCTCCATTCTGAGTGCTGCCGTTAACACCTTGTGGATCATTTTATAGTTGCTGAGCACAGGTGCTGTTATATCTTGGCATTAAGCACCCCATCAATGATGGAGTAAGCAGCTTCCTGCGACACATAGCTGGGTGGCAGATTCAGCATGGCTCTTTTTGCAAGCTGTTTGATAACTAGGGTGAATTCCTGCATCGTCTCGCCTGGATGTTGCAGCCTCGCCTTAAGTTGATGGAGTAGGCTGCAGCCAAGCAATGGCTCCATGGTGGTTCATGAGGGCCTCCCTCCCTAGGACATTGCCAACATTGGGAACACATTTAGCACTTCCGCTGCCCGACCCTGGAGGCTTGCTATCATCAGCTGTATGGTTCGTCTGCTGACCATCAGTTGTGGGTGTCGGCAGAAGACTTCAAAGTTTGATAACCCACTGTATTTGAGTGATTTGATGTGCCTGGATGTTGTGTCGCATCCTGTGGTCTTGACCTTCAATTCTTTCAACTTTCCATTGAGCACCTTTTCCATCATGGATTTCAGTCCCTCTAGCATATTAAAGCATTCTTAGAGGTCTTCCAGGACATTAAGACATTGGTCATGGTCTCTTGTCATTCCACCAAGCTCCTCCAACTTTTATCTAAGTTCTTCCATATCCTTCTTCAATTTTGGTAGAAATTTCCCTTTTCATCTTAGGCATTTCATTTCTCATCTTCTCCATGCTGGATTCTAATTTGTTGTCTATTTTCTCCACTGCAGTTTCTATTCTAGTTTTCATTTCGGCCAACAAATTTTTTATCATCTCCTCCACCTCGGCATAAATATCCCACTCAGGACACCAGTGCAACAAATGTCTTTATTGACCAAACAATTTGCTACAAATACACAAGATAGTTTAGTTTATGGCAGAATGCCATCCATGGCTCGCATCCATCTGTGCGATAACACTGGAGTCACTTACAACTCAGTTCAAATCACAACACACAGTGCACTGAATCCTCCCTGCTTTTATAAGGGGAAAATGGTATCACAAGTTTTTGGGAAACTTCTCGAAGCCAACCATTCAAGAAGGAACAGGCATTGCATTCCAGAAGCTTATGGTTACAGCTGCAGCGCACTTCTTGATCTTGTTTACGCATGGTCTCCAACTGTGGTAGCTCACAGTGCAGCTCACACTGCTGCATGCCTCTACGAATGTAAGAAAAGATTGCACGTGTGAACTGCATTGTTAAAATATTTTTATGTACAACTGCTGCAAAATGAGTCCAAAATAAGTTATCAAACTGACTTTATCAGAAATTTGACAAATAATATGTTCATTCTTCCAGATGCGGGAAGTTGGGACCATTTGGTCAAGTGTATGCTATATGTGAAAAAATTACAAAGAGGAGTATATCATACTCTGTGAAAAGTATCCCATGTTAGCTGTTCAGGGTAATGTTAACTTGAAAGAGGAGCCATTAGCAAAAGTGGTTTCCTTGTAGAAAGGAAATAAGGGAATATATTAGATTAAAGCGATGATCAAATCTTTTAAAAACCTGTTGCCATGCAATGCAATGAACTTTGGTTTTCTTTATATAGCCAAGAGTAAAACAAGAGAGATATGAAACAAATAGCAACTTCTTGTTTGAGATAGATAGTATATTTATTTTAAGATTGAAAACATTAAGCAGGCATATCTTGAAATGGTTAACTCAAAAAATGTACAGGACATAAATTGTGTGTTTAACAAAATCTACAATTTTAGAGCAGTAAGATTTTGTCCATCTCTGAAGGTTTGCTGATTATGCAAAAGTCCTCTATAATGAAAGAGGGTCTCAGAGGCTATTCCCAGAAAGTTCAAGATATTAGTGTTCATTAGTATAAAAGTATGTTGAACATATGGTATTTTAATCAAAATCACTAGCCATTTTTGAGAAAATCAAAATGTTCAAAAAATGTTACATGTAAAGGACAATTTTGAGGTGGGTGGATTTTCTTGAAAACTTGGTGTCACATGCTTGAAAGAAGCTGAACTTAAACATCAAGTTTAGTATTTAACCAACTTTTCATTTTTGAGTTATGCTGCACATGCATGCACTCTTTTTTTTAAAAATTTCTTTTGTTTTATTCAGAGGACCTCAAAATATATATTTTTGATAAAATCCAAACATCAAATTTTCAGGTGAGATGCATACTTCCTCTCTATTTATTATACATACATGAGAAAATCCTCTAAATGTAACATCTATTTTTTTTATTGCTAACAAAAGCTGATCTATATTGTTCCAAGAAAGGGATTAGTTTAAGAGCTAATCAATGCACCTTGTAGGCATTTAAACAAACAGCAGATATGATAAAGAAATCCTGCATGTGTTGCAGAGACTTGTGCAGTAATATGGATGAGAGAACCAGACGCAAGAGACCAAGTTCTCGTAATCCCTTCTCAAGATTGGCTCGTAACACTGGAGACAATTCAATGATGGAACACTCTCCTCAGTATACTGGTTTATAATAGCAGTAAGTAGCATATTTTATTTTAGTTGTCAATGTTCATATATTGGAGGTTCACTCTGAAAGTTTGAGAATTGGTAGCAAGGAGTTATAAGCCAAAGCATTTCTTCCTAGCTTTAGATTGAAGATCAGACAGTAACATGTGCAAGCCTTGGCACGTGCTAAGAATGTGCAGTCGGCACAGCTATGTATGTGGTACAGGTGCTGCATGTCAGACACTGGGATGGAGCAAAATGAAATGGAGTTTTATTATGGAATCTCTTTAACTGTTTTGATTCTCAGCATCCCATTCTCTGTTGGGTGTGAAAGACCACTTAATTTTGCTCAGAGGGCCCTTTATCAGGCTTTGCAATTCTTCTACATTATGTAAATCTACAACATGGTATCAATGGCTTTACTTTCCTTCCGAAGCCATGCTAAGGATTTTTATGCCCAGAAATATGCATCGCCCTCTGTCAGGTTTGAACCAGCAACTTTGGGTACAAGAGGCTAGCATGGTGACCACTACGCCACAGAGGATGACAAGCAGGAGCATTTCCGCGCTAAGATCTTCTATAACTTCAAAGAGGAGAGAGAGAATGCCTTGAAAGACTGCATTGTGCATTTGAGGGTCTTTGCCCTTCACAAAGTACTATTTGTCATTGGTTTGGACAGTTTAGAAGAGGATGGGATGCCCTTGCAGATGATCATGTAGGATGGCCAGCTTCAGCAACAATGGATGAAAATGTGGTGAAAGCAGAGTGCATGTAGTGTGAAGATGATCGTTGCAAATATTTTCCAGAGATCCTGAATATTGAATTGGCAGCAGTGTAGGCAGTCCTTAAAGAAAATCTTCATATTGAGAAGCTCTGTTGTCATTGGATCCCTTACCACGTCACAAATGAGTAGAAACAGGTACATGTGCAACAGACCCGGAAATGCTAGAAAAATATAATGGGGAAGACCCAAAAACATATATAACATTGCAATAGGGACAAAAGTTGGATATACCAATAAGATCTGGAAACCAAGCAACAAGTCATTGGTCTGGGTCTTCACAGAAGAGGATTCCCCAACAAAAGTGACGTGGGCAAGAAGTATTGGCAAGAAAATTATCTGTTGTTTCTTCTCAGCTAATGGTCATATTGTAACAGGTTCACTTGAGGGACAAAATACTTGCTGCCAAATGGTACACCATAAAATGTCTACCACAAATCTTCAATAATTAAGAATAAAGCATCCAGTCAAGCATAAAGACTAGTCTGCTTCAAATTTTATTGCACTATGTCAATGCCTCTGCTCACATAGCAGAACAAACAGCTTAATTTCTGCGGGAGTCGGTAGTCAAATATTTGTTGCATCCTCCCTATAGTCCAGATTTGGCCCCCCATGTGGCTTTTTCTATTCCCTCCTCCAACCCCCCCCCCCCAAAAAAAATTGAAGTCAAATAATTTGAATCTCCTGAAACTGTAGCAGTTGCTTACAAACCATATATTTGCACTCTTTCCAAAGTAAAAGTGACAGTAGGCATCTGAAAATATAAGACATTACAAAGAATGCAATGAAGAATCCTTGAAAAGATACAATGATCAGATCTAAAGTTTTAAAATGTTACCACATTTATTCTCAAAACTTTCAAGAGTGACCCTGATAATCTGAAACAGGTACAGCCATAAAATAATTACCTTCAAAACCATTTGAACTTATGAATTAAAAATACAAGCACAATTAATAATTGGGTTACTTTCTTATTTAAAACAAATTAATATGTACACATAAAACTTAGCATCAATTAAAAGATTATATTATTTCAGAGGTGTTACCACTTAGTGTTACGGTAACTGATTTTGGCACTCCTGTTCCTGTCATTTGATCACCACTCTGCTGCCCTCTTGTGTACAATTCACAGATCTTTATAGAACTCTTAGCAATAAAATTTTTTCTCAAATGGAAAGTTCCCACATAGTAACTGATTTAACAAATTTAATCCAGTTTTATTATTTTATGTCCAAAAGAGATACAATTGATTAATTTCAATATTACAACCCTCCATGGTGTAATAGTTACATGTTAACCGCTAATACCCAAGGTTGGAAGTTCAAACCTAGTTTTTTCAAACATAAAAATTCTTAAGATAGCTTCCTTTAGAAGGGAAGTAAAGCCATTAGCCCATGTAATGTTTATTTGTACCTTGAAAGAAAAGGTCCCTGGTGTAAATTCTGTCATTTTCACATCTGCAAATCATGATTTCTTCCTGTGGTGCCATCTTTGAGTAGATCTCTCATCATGCTGTATGCATAGTGGCAAACTAGAAGTTCCTTTAATTAAGAAACCATTTATAAGGTGGCTCAGTATACCGACATTGGCGTCATGAAACGTGTTTGAATGAAATTCAATATTTGTTCCTATAATCTAATATTCAAGTTTCTCTCAAGTTTTCCCAATAGAATTTGAATGGAAAAATGTGAATGATACAAAAATCAGTACATTAACTGAATTTAAATTCTTTAATTTGCACACAGTGAAGCAAATGATCAAATTATGGAAAATGGATTATTAAGCACCCATATTGCTCCTATTTCCAAATTATGGTATGACATGTCTTGAGGACCTATTGTCCAAACTCTCAGCTGCTGGTTGACTACCTGGTGATTCCCAGATGTTCTTATTTCATGGGTATCTGTACCATCGCTAGAGTGGGGTTGATGAATTTAGAGAACTTTATCATTTGCTGAAATTTCAAAGTCATAATTTGTTGCATGGAACTTTTGATGTATATTCTTTCCCATGCACTGATATTAGAAGCTTGATTTTTTTTGTTTTATATGTGCTGTCATTAAACTGGTTAGTGGAGTAATATGAATGTTTAATAACGATTCATTTTCCATAACATTAACTGAATTCTGTGCATAAGTACATCAGATATACTGTGCAGTATGTAAGTGAATATAAATTAATGAATATTTTTTAATTTGCTCTGTAATGACAGTGTCAATAAAAGACTCATATTTATTAGAATAAAGTTGAAGTCATATAAGCAACATGTAAGCAAGCATATGACATCAGTTTGAAGCTGCAGCAATTTTATATTTATATAAGTTTGTTAGCACAGCACACTAAATAATTATAAGAGTGATAATTGCTAACATTAGAAATCTGTGAATCACTTATATATAACCAAGTGAGAAGATTATTTTTTTCTCAGTGTGGCAGATTATGTGCATTTTCTGAAGAAGTTAGATTGATGGCCTGGGAGCGCAGAATTTCCTATTAATCAGATTCACCTCTATTTTGTTTCACAAACAAATTTTTCTTATAAAAGATTATTCTTTTATCTGCATCATGCTGATCTAGATAAACATTACCAGAATTGGTCTTATTACTTACTTGTAAGTAGAAGGGTAATAAGGAAATAGACTGGGCTAAATGATAGTCAAATCTTTTAAAAGCTGGTAAAAAAATTGAAGTGCCATTCACTTTGCATAGTCCCATTTGAGGAAAGTTAATTAGTTTAAAATTGAAACCAATAATAATGAATATCTTGAAAATGGTCAACTCTAAAGAGAAAAACATATGAGACATAAATTATATGTTTTAATAATGATTATTGTAATCATTTAATGAGATCTAAATTTTTTTGTGTAGCAAGTTTTTCTATCTCTTGTAGTTAAACCATTAGCAAAATTCAACAAAAATAAAGAGCTCTTCAGAGACTATTCTCAGAAAATTCATAATATAAATTTTATTTGTGATGTCAATATCTATAATATGCAGTATTTAAATCAAAATTGTTCAGAGCCATTTTTGGAAAATAAAAATTTTCAAAAAAATGATCTAATGGTAGTTGAGTGGATATTTGTTTGAGGATGTCACATCCTTGGAAGACACTGAACGAAAATACCAAGTTTGGTACTTAACTGACTTTTCGTTTTGGAGCTATGCTGTCCCTAAAAATGCTTTTTTCGATCTCAGGGGACTTCAAAACATGTTTCTTGTGAAATCTTTTATCAAAATTTTGGGTGGAATACAATACCTTCTCTACCCATCTATGTAGATACATTGTACATATGGGCTAGAGAAGGTAAAAATTCTCTAGATCATCATGCACGTTTCATAAAGAATGTGGTGCAAAGGAGGATCCAGGATATCTGTAATGGAGGAGCACAGTAATTGGGGGATTCCCTGGAAAATATATAAAACCTCAGGGTTTGAGGTGAAAAAATTTTGAGGAACATATTGTGAAAGGTACAAAATTAATAATATTCTATCTAATGCTAATAATACATTGAACCGCTATTCAAAAGTACTGTGATGATAGGGATCTTTGGGGGTGGAAATATCCCTTAGTGGTCACATTTAAATAAAGCTTTCTCACTTGGCGTTCATTGCAGATACTATATTTGTTACTAACATAAAGGTACATATGTGCCTCAGGCAGCTTGGCCCTACCTTTATGTTGTGTTTCATCATTCACCACTCTGGAGGGAGTAGCTTAGTCAATAATGACGATCTACAATGATTGTTACTAATTCGTAGCCTCCACAGATTACTAACGTTAACGGCTCAATCCAATTACTACTGCTCCCCATGTGGGAGAGTGCTTATATGTAATATTGGTCGATTTCCGGTCAGGGCGGAAATTGGGAAATCATGTTGACTTAGAAATTATTAAGCTTTTGATATTTGAAATATCTGTCGTTACCGGATACACTGCATCCACTGGGGTTAAACCCAAGACAGGGAAACTACCTACATATATCCTGCTGGGAAATTCCTTTCCATATTACTCAAGACTTCTTAAGAGAATAGAAAAAATTCCATGATAAATAGTATAATTCAACATTATGGATAAAATAGACTAAATCTTATAACTTCATAATACCTATACATTACAGTATTACAGCATCGAAAATACACCAAAATAATTGTGAATTAAACAGTACACAAGTAAACAACTTGTTTTACTTTTGACTTATACAAAAAAGAGCACTCCTGTAAAGAATAAAGAAACCTACTTTCCTTCTACATACAGTTTTATTTAACTCATAAAGTCACATTTCTGTGTTTTTGCTCACCATCTGTTATGATGATGGTGACCGGCAGCATAACCTCAATTTCTGTAGGCTTTTGTAGAACTTGAAAATGTTCCACTTGTTGAGAAAAATAATTGCTCAATCTTTCTTAACTATAAAGTAACGCATTTTGTAATCAGAAACCAACATAAAAGCAAAGTAATCATTACATAATGGCAAATATGAGTATAACCATTAGAATTGTAATATTGTTTTAACTGTTGCCCTTGCTATGTCGCTGCATCTCACTCCCCACCAACCCTCAAGGCTCAGCAGACCTGAATAAACCAGTAAACATAAGCTAGGCTAGGGAAGCTGACTACCACATTTATTTTTTTTTTATCAACGTAAATCAATGATACTTAAGTTTATATTTATGTTATTAATATTGTATCCAGTCTTTTAACCTTCATTTAAGATGTATTATGCTGCAGGCTGTATTGTTTTTAATAATGTCTTGCTTTCTGAATGTCTCTTGACAGGGGGAGGCAAATGAAAATAATTGAATCATTAAGAGTTTAAAAAATAGCGAGGAGTAGAGGCTACATTAAAATTAAAGAATGAGGTAGAACAGCTTTAAGTGACAAATTGTTTATAAAAAAGACTTAAATGTGTAAAATATTGCTTTCTTTCAGAGATTATTAAGTTGCAGTACAGAGGCACCAAGCAGTAACATGTCACTGAAAACAACTAAAAGTGATATTTGCTATTTCATAGTCATCTATAATGTAAGAGCTGCATTTTTAAAAGATATTCCCAAGAAAAGCTAAGAGCTAAGTAGTGTTTTGTTGTGTTAGCATAGAATCTGGCAGAATGGATATGAGATGAGTAAAACAAGCAGTAAAAATGATAGCATTTGTCAATTAAAGATTATAACACATTTTCCAGTAATGTTTATGCTATGTTATTTGTGCATAGTATTGTTATTTATTTGTGCTATTTTTCTTCCAACAAAGGATTACATTTAGGAATTAAAAGTAATTTTGTACCTAAAAGGATGTATTTTATTTCATGTTTTTTTGAATTTATTTGAAATTTGTAAAATATGTATAGATTATTCCTCACATATATATAGAAATTATATTTATATTATTAATATTACTTCTACCATTGTCGTTGTATTCAGTTTTTCCCCATACCTATTTTTATACCAAAGGAACAAGCCTGTAATTCAGCCAAATAACATTAAAGTTGATATTGTATATAACCTATGTTGCAGCTTACAAATGTTCTCAGGATAAAGCCACACAGTATGATGTGTGCGGTGCAAGCATATGTACAAATATTGCTTCTTTTATGTGTGTGATTTGGATGTTATAAAGAGATCTGAAAGGAAAGCTAATTAAGTTACAATGTAGCATCAATAGAGACCACCATAATATGAACAAAATGATGCATCTCAGTACTAAGCTGTATCCATTCTTAAAGCAAAGTGACTGATATTTTGAATTCATTATGAAAAGACATTAAATCTGCCTGTCAGTCCCTAACAACACATTTTTTTTTTTTTTTTCATTCTGAGCTGCTTACCATATGGTAGAGGATATATTCATTTGAGCCAAAATTGGATGATTGATTTCACTTCCGAAGTATATTTTGTGACTTCCTGGTTACTCATCCCAAAACTAAAGATTGGAAAAAGGTCCATTTATGTGCATTGGCCTGTTGTCAGGAGCCCTGAAACAATCTCGGTATTTTAAGTATGCAAGTCCAAGAGTTTTTTAGAAATCTCCCTATCCCTCTATATGAGAAATCTCTGATAGCTTTTGTTTGTGCTTTTGCTTTTAACAGTTCTAACAATTAACACTAAAATACTATAAAACTAGATTTGAACGAGGAATAAAACTATGAAATCAGCTTCATTCTGAATGAAATTATTTGCATGATCTGTGGTTCAATTTCCAGTCAAGGCATTGAATATTTCAGGTCAATTTAACTTTCCAACTAGATTAAAAATGCAGAATACAGATACACTTGTAAATAGTTTTTAACATATCATCTGAGAGTCTCAGACCTCATGGAATTTATTTTTATTAAATTCAGTATGACTATACAATCTCTAAACAATACTACTGCATTCCTAGAACAGCATTAACTTATATTGAAATTAAAAAAAGGGGAAGTATAATTGAGATGTTTACACGCACTAAACTTTTTTTTTTTTCTTTTTTCATATTAGTTATATATATACCCATTTTAAAGCAGAGAATATAAAAGATGGTATTAATTTTCAACATAGTGGATACATGCATTGACCAATGCACATAAACTGTTAAATGCACTTTTATGCAGGATTATAAAAACAAATCTATTTTAGCAGATATAATCTAATTCTGTAACATATTTAAGGCATTAAAACATATTTTAATAGCTCTCTGCCTTGCGCATGTGGGCATGAGGTTGGCAAGCCAAAGCCCACAAGAGCTGTACTATATTTAACTTTCAACAATGCTATACTAATTTGTGTAACTTATATTAGTTTCACATGAACTTGTCTTTCTAAGTAAGCTCTATGAAACAAAACTGGAAATTCCTTTTAGAAATGCAAAGAAGAAAATTGTGTATTACAAAATTGGACAAAGCTCAAGGTACAGAAATTAATGAAAAATAAAAAAAAAGAAACTTGCTATCATCATTGAACATGTTAATAGTTTGATTAAATAAGTTTTACCAAAATTAATAAATACAAACATTTCACAATTTATAAAACTTCATGCGCACCTTCATATTTTGTTGGTCTCTAAGCTTTACCTTTCCAAAACATGTTTCATCTTATGTAAATCAACTTTACCCATAATATTAAACTAGACAAGATATTTTGAAAACTAAAACTCTTATGCTAAAAAGTTAAATTCTCTATTTTTGTACCCATTAAGTTTAGAATTGTAAGCCCCCTTAATGCCAAGTAAACAAGAGATCTTCAGTCCTCTAATAAGTTTGTGGGTGGGCACTAAGAAAAAGTTGAATGTTAACAAAGTGTTTGTAAGGTTATTTATTTTGCTTTTAAATAATGATAAGAATACCTTGCTTTCCACAGAGCAAAAGGTTGTGCACCTTGAAATCTATAAAGTTAGAATAAAACTACTGCTTATACTCTGAACAAAAAGTATATATTTACATATGATTCACTCTAAATAAATTCATTTTCATAGTTGTATTTAAAAAAATATAAATCATTCCACTCGCTACTTTGTTGTTATAACCATTGTTCTCTCATGTCAGAGGAACAGACAATGTTAAATGCACCAGTACATTCACTGCAGCCACAAGCAGGCTGCTGCCTCTCGCCTTTGTTTACCTCAAGTATTTTATTTTGGGAAGAGTATAGCTGGTTAACTCAAAAACAAAAAAACACCATCTATCATCACAATTTATTTTGCTGTGATTTTATACATATTCCTGTGATCTTACACAAAAAATCAGGGAATGGAATGAGAATTGCTCTCTATAGGCCAATTTTTTGTGCATACATAAAATTGAAAACTTACACCTTGAAGCTTCTATATTTGTGTAATTCAATGCTTATTTTCATGTTTACATGAGACATTATGAACAGTTCCATGCAATGCATATCATATATTTTTTATGTTGTGTTTATGTTTAGTTTTCAATGTGAATGGGGCCTAATACTTTTTCTTTTACTGTAGGTTTGAACAAAATTAAAATAGGGAAGCTTTTAGCATCCTCTCCTAAATGTTAAAGTATTATTTCTATTTACTGCTAATTTATAAATTGCAAAATATCCATTATGCTTCTATTTTTGTTTTTTCTGTCAATATAACTATTAACAATAACTATTGTACTATTTTGTTTTCACTTCAACAGGATCAAACTATGAAATTTGGAAACCGTTATGTAGTAATTAGTGTGAATTTAAGTTTTCAGACCAATTCTCTTAGTAGTTCTTGAGAAGGAAAATATTTTTTGCATTTTTGATATAGTTTTAACTTTTTCACCCAAATTTCTATATTGTTTTGCTAAGTTATCATACTTTGCAAATTAAGGATAATATTTTAGAGAACAAATAAGCGATTTGAGTGATAACTAATACCAAAAAAATAATGCTAGTAAGAAATTACTTTTTAGGACAAAGTGCTTCAAAAGTCCACTCATGTGTTGAGGTTCTTTAATTACAAACATTTATCAGTGTGCAGAATATGTATTTTTCAGAAGTTTTGACGGTTTCCACAAATTGGTGCCCATAAGTGTGTATGAATAAATAATTAAGTTTAAAGATTTTGTTTTCTTTAGTTCCTTTCATTAATTTTCAACAAATGCAAGCATGAATTGCCTCGAGAATTTAATATCATTCCTGTAATCCAGAAGCAGCTGCTTACATACTTCACTTCAGCTTCTGTTTGAGATAAACATAACCTGCCCCTTCTATGTGAATTCTGACTCATAGTTGCCAAAGTGGTTTCTAAAGATATAATAAATATACAAGTAAAGTGTTGACAAACATTTCATTGTATCCCTGAGATTAGACTTGCCAGATGTCATGTATTCAAGAGGGAAGAATTGTGTCCCATATTGTCATACAGAAAATAAAAAATCCCATAATTTTGTCTGTTTAAAGAATGTATTTTGAAATGTGTGCATGTTAATTCATAAATTGGCATCATGGTCATGTAGTGCTGTATATGGAAGCTGTGTGTGGGCATAATCACATTATATAGAGTCGTATGGTGTCAAGCCATAATGCTGAATGACTAAAGAGGAAGGAGATTTATTGAGCTTCTTGTTGTATTTTTATTTCCTGCATGTTGAAAGAATATGAATGATTTCTCCCATAAGAAAATAGGCTATATATTTAACAAAATATGAAATGAAGAAAAGTATTGGTGGTTATTGCCGGTTATTGCCCATGAAAAATAAACAGCTTCAAAGCATGGTGTAACAGTTACAATTATGAGCTTTCTCTTATACATTGTGGTGAATCCACTTTGAAACATGTCTATACAATGTATTACAAAAGTGCTGTGAAGTCTTCTTATAAGCAGAAAGTAACTTAGTTTGTGAGCGATAACGATTAACAGGTGAAATTGCTGTGTGTTATCATAATGTAAAACACAATCTCGGTTATAATAGTTTATAACTCATACAGCTTATGTACCTAAGTAGGAGCTCTAGTTGGGACAAAGTATAAGCGATTTTCTTTTATAAAGAGAGTTTAGTTTCATTGAACAGTTCAAAATTTGAAAAGAAACTTAACATTTTTGGTGATAAAATTTAACTGAGAATGTTAATGTCATATGATTGTAAAAGGGAGTATTTTTAGTTTCAAACAGAAAAAAATTAAACACTGAAGTAAATATTTAATAAAGGTTAATAACTTTGATAAAGTGTGAAATTAAATCACACTAAATTGTGGTGTGGCTTGTCAAAGGCTATATGCAGGCTTTTCTGATCAATACAATGAATATTAGATAAAATTTGCTGTATGGTGGGAAAATATATTGTTTTAATTAATGCACATAGTCTAGGGCAAAATCACCTTTAGCATTCCTTTGAAATTTTATCACAGAGTACAAATGCACATTGAATAGATATAAATGTAGGCATTTTTTGTAAGTCAATGTTTAAGTACTGCATCTAGCATTCAGAGAGTCAGTTATTGTCATTTAAAAATCTGGCAAGTCTACCTCAGATGACATCTATACACCTGATATAATGTGCACTAATAATCTCAGAAATGGGGCCCTGGGGTAGCTCAGTGGTTTTGTTCCTGACTCTGTGGTAGTGGCCCTATTCAAGTCTTCACCTCTGATTAGTTCATGTGAAGTATCCCTAAGACACGTTGTGGTCTGGAGTTCACAGTAAAAGTTGAAGGTTCTATTATTGTTCCATTCTGTTTACCCCTCATCAGAGGTAACAGATTTCATTCTTTGGGTGCCTCCTGTTAATAAATGGGCCCATACATTGCATAGTAAAACAAGGTTTTGCCAGGAGTCATCGACTTAAGGGGAAAATTTTAAACCAACCACCCAAATCTCAGAATTGTAGGCTACATTTTGGAGTGCCCACTTGGATGTTTTGAAATTTACAGATTACCATGTATTATATGAGCACAGGAAAGATGGGTATGGCATCTGTCAGGGATTACAATGTAAGCTTTTTCTGTTGCACCTTAACAGATTCTGCAAACAGAAGAAAAAAAAGGGGGGAGCAATTTTCAATTAATGCTACGCTTATTAGATTTCCTCCAGAGAATAAACAAAAAATGTGTTCATCACTTTGCTTAGTTCAATTTATATTTTTTGGCTGTTAGATGTTAAGAAGCAATTTTTACAAATGGCAATGTAGAATTGTAAATACTCTTCAGCATGAACTCATGCCTAGTGTGTAAGCTGTGAACAAGTCTTTAATGGAAAAGCCATAGTGTAAATGTTATCACATAAGTTCATAGATTATTCTTTTTAGGAGAAATACTAGAATGTAAGAACTGAGATTTTTTATTTTTAACTATTCTATATCAGGCAAAAAGCTAGAAAGCTCATGTATGTGAATATTCATAGGTTCATCACAAGTAATAAATCTAGAGCTTCTTTATGTCAACATCTATTAATGTAGAGGAGAAAATTAAGCATTGTCTTCTGTTAAGGTCAAAATTTACCTTATCATAGTGTCCGCATCATTATCAGTTCTTTTTTTTTTTTTTTTTTTTTTTTCTCTTTTCTAAATTTATGTTGTTGTTAAGAATGCAGTTTTTGAAGTTTCATACAAGGTGGGAGGTGAATAAGTGTACATATTTGTATCAGCATTCTAGAACAATGTGATCATCCAGTATTTGCAGTTTTTTTTCTTTCTCTCCCCCCCCCCCTATTTTCTAAGATTTCACAATGTTTTTAACCTGCCTATTATTCCCTAACTCAGACATTAGGTGATTGTTTATGTAACAGGTTACATGGTTGACTTTGCTTTGCCTTGCCTTGCCCAACTATAGGTGGCATGATGTCATGGAAGAATATCAATCACACTGAAACTTCAACCTATATAACCATACATTTTTGTTTTCATATAACATTATTTGATTAGGTATCACTATGTATTCAGGGTTCAACTTAAGAGTATTTAACTCAGGGACATTGTTATGCTTTATTTAAATTTGGTTTTATTGAACAGATACATAACTCAAATCAACACCTAAGCATTTGCACTTCTATTCTTAAGCTAAAAAGCCCATATTGCTCTTACAAAGGTGAAACATTAAAATTAAACCTCAAAACTTTAAAAACCTTAAATCAGGAATCTGTGTTTTGTACCCTTTCATGCACTACAGTTAATGTTTGTCTTTGCGAAGATTTAAAAGTCACAAATGACAAAGTCCCTTGCAGCATTGGCAGATTCTCCAGTTGTGGCATAAATTAAATGAATATCGCTAATTCAGCACATGTAAAACTATTCATTATGTAAAGGAAAGTTTGTGCCTGAGTCAGTCCCTTATTTCCTCACTCTTGAGTCAGTGAATGCAGATCGGCAGTTTTGCAGTTGTACTAAACACAGGTGCTGGCTTTGAATGATGTAAACAGGGCTATTCAAAATACATTCAACCCTGAAATTTGTGCCTCATTTAAGGCAATGCTATTAGTAAGCAGACAAAATGGTATATGCTTATGTGTTATATGCATTGTTCTCTATTAAATATCAACCTATTTGCTCCTATTTACCTCCCCCCTGTATATTGCAGATCTAAAGAACACTTATTCCAACATGATAATGGTGCAAGAGTCCTTGTAGAAGATTATGTAAGTAAAGAAAATAGAAAAGTGCACTTAATGCCAAAGTAATACAGTAAGCAAATTGGCATGTGAACATTATTTTGAAGCCTAAGCTATTTATGAAATATATGCAAACTATCTTGCCAAAAACAATCAGGGTGAAACTACATTCATTAATATATGTAAAGAAAATAACATTTATCTTCTACTGTTGAATGTTTTATAGGCATGGATTCTTTCTACTATAGTTTTTACACGATTACATTGTTTTCATTCACAAATGAATGTCCTTTAAATTTTCACAACAAAATTAAAGGACAGATACATTTGGAATTAGCTACACAATTTGTGTTTAGCACACATGATTTCTATTAAATGTTTAATTTTTCTGATCTAATTGTTAATAAATATTTTGTAAAATAAGAATACAGTGATGGATGGAGTACAATAGTTGAAAGAATATGCTTGGAAATGAAACATACAGTTAATGTAATATGAATCATTAAAGTTTAATTATACATATTTGTTATCAATTTATTTCTTCTTCCTTTTATATACAGTTGCTCTCGATTATCTGCAGTGGGAAATAAAACAAAACAACAGTTAATCCAAAAATTGCCATAATCCCTGTTACATGTACTAATGTGAAGTATGTTTGTACATTATTAAAATGGTTGCAATGCAGAAATTACTATTTAACTCACCATTTTGTAGATGTCCCTATTAGCATGATCTGTTTAAGAACCACCTATTATTAAATTGAATTCATTAATGTGGCAAGTATTAACACACACTTCACTTGCTTACACTATTGGTTCATCTGCTGAGGATGCGGGCAACGGTCCGCGAAACAATTGTCCTGCACAATAAAAGTAAGTGAAGTGTGTGCTAATACTTACCACATTAATTAATTCAATTTGATTATGCCTTTGCTGTAAGCAGCTTCAAAATTATACAACACTTACTATTAACTCAGTTTGCACATAGTGTTTTTACAAATGATGTACTACTTTAACAAAAATAAGCTATTTATACATCATAAAAGCTACACTATGTATTCTGCTCTATTTACACACCTGTAATGTCTTTCAAATTCTCCTGAAAAAGTCTACTTCGATTTTTGTTTTTAAAAAAAAATCTCATTTGCCAGGACTATATCTCTGACTGACATTTTCATTTTTAAGAAGCACTTTGTTTAGCATGAATGTCCATAGTATGTGGAAAAGGTATTGTATTCCATAGAAAAATGTGATACCAAGATTTTACTGAAAATACAAACTTCCTTATTTAGTTGAAATTAAGTAAGAAGCAAATTAAAAAACGTCAATGTGTCTGTGACAGCATAACTCAAAATAGAAAAGTCAGTTAAATACTAAACGTAATATTTTAAAAAGTTCGGCACCTTCCAAGGGTGCGACATACATGTTTTCAAGAAAATCCCCATATCCCAAACTACTTTTTACATGGAAGATTTTTTGAAAATGTTGATTTTCTCAAAAACTGCTCCAATGATTTTGATTAAAATACCATATGTTTAAGATGTTTTCATGTCAAATGAAATGTTTATCTTGAATTTTCTGGGAAGGTATTGGTTTCAGTTTAAACTTTTCTCAAATAGAAAGTTGTCTTTTGTTTCATCTCTCTCTTGTTTTACTTCTGGCCATGCAAACAGAACTGAATTTCAATTGCTTTACATAGCGACTAGATATGATTATTGCTTTAGCCCTTATTTCCCTTCTACTTACAAGGAAGAAGTAATAAAAGCCATTTTTGATCATGATTAGCAAGATGAATATAAAAGATTAATCTTTTATAATAGCTTTTTTAGCCTGCCTGGGTAGTGTATAGTGGTACTGTGTGTGCCTCACATTCAAGTCATGAGTTTGAATCTCACTTAGGGTGGGTTATCCATATAAGGTTTTTTTTTGGGGGGGGCTTTCCCTTATCCTGAGAAGACGAATGTTGAGTGACTTTAACCGGGAGCTTAAGGCCACAATGAGATCATTTCATCAATTTCATTCTTTGTCCAATATTACTAACCAGGTTAAAGGATATTAAGCAAGTTGTTTGTGGAACAGGTAGAGAAAGTCATGTCCCACTTCTTAATTAATGAAGTTTTAATTTATGTGGCAGCAAGGAATCCTCCTAGGTAATTTAGCAAATTGCATCCATTGGAGAGCTGCTGAATCATTAGATATATCTACACCATTCTTCTTTCTCCATGCACACATCAAAGTTTGTCAATCAACACTGACAAGTGTCTGGTCAACTGCAAACCCTTCAATTGTTCTCACTCCATATTTTCACAGTCAGATGCAACTTTTAATCCAGAACCTGAGATTACATATTTTGACCAAGGGATTCCTGTTCAAAGGTTAAATGGTCAGGGAACAATAAAGTACTGTGAAAGTTTACTGGACAAGAGCCATGTACAGTCCTTAGCAAGTCATGCTCCACCAAAACAATTTGCAATACATACCATCAAGCAGGTAATGGAGCCCTTCTTTGAATCAATTCCTATGGCTGAGCCCTTTAGTACTTAGCAGGGAAATGCATTATTTTAATTATTAGTAGGTAATTATCACAATGTGGTATTTTTTTCCTTGTATTAAAATTAACAGTATACATGTTTGATTTAAACTTAAAATTATTACTCATAGTAAATAGAACAAAAATAATTACTTTGATTAGTTTTTAAGCATTGCCTAAAGTACAGTTGTATTAAATGTAACACAGAATATTCTTGATTATCTACAGCAATGGAGGTCAGAAGTTTAGCAGCTAAATTAACAGTTTCTAATCCAAAACTGCTGAAAACGATTCTTTATAACTGAATCAAGCTTCCCTTGGCATCTTTAGATGATGGTATTGTATCCTTTATGCTTAGTAGTAGTAGTAGTAGCAATAATAAAATTTATTTGAATGCTAAATTCCATACAATGCACTGGTGGCAACCTCTTATGGCCCAGGCCTTATCTGAGTGTGCCACAACATCCATTTAACAGACACATTTAATCACAACAATACCTCTATCATACTATTAATTTACCATGAGCTCTCTTTATTACACCTTATCTATTTTCCTTGCCTATTTCATCCTAATATTCCATAAGAATGTCCCTCACTGGTCTTTTCTTTGTACATTTTTTAATAACTTTCCATGCCTGTTGCATTCCCCCCATATCTAATCCTCTCTTCTACTTCTAGGGTCCTTGTCCTGTCCCACTCCTGTTTCTTTTGCTCAAGTATCTCTCCTTTATTACAGCATAACTTCCCTTTCCTTCATTCAATCACTGCCTTCCTTACCATTCTTCTCATCTCCTTACATTCTCCATCAAACCATGTACCACATGCTTTCTTCACTTTATTACTTATCTCTATATTCCTACCAGACCATTTCAATACAAACTCGCTTAACTCAGTTGCTACCTCGCTTTTCCCCCTCAATATCATTAGCTCAATACCATGTATACACAATTTACCCTCTGTTGAGTCCATTGTCTCACAGAATTTATATATTTACATAGGATGTCTCAATGAGTATATTGCTCTAGGTAGAGACTGTCCTTTAGTGAGGTGGTTAGCAAAATACAAAGAATAAACTAAACACATTAACATCCAGCTATAATTTTCCATTCTATATCTACAGTCATTCTTCCTTTCATCCAGTTCACCAACATAATTTTCTACCCCCCAATAACTAACAAAGGAAAATGTGCACTAGTATCAAACATATTCAACATCTTAAACTTGCCCACTTGAGGCAACATCTCTCTACTACAAATTATATAATCTATTGCACCTTGCCCCATAACACTGGAAAATGTAAATTCCCCTAATATATCGCCCCCTCTCCCTCAAGATCCATTCAGAATTGTTAACTCATTGTTTTCACAAAACTCCACCAACTTTAAAGCTTCTTCATTCACAATTTTATCTTTACTATGTCTTAGCCAGCCTTCACCACTTTCCTCTCCCTCTCCTTCCCACCACATTCAACTCTTCTATTTCCAGTTCTTGCATTGAAATCCCTGCTAGTACAACCTCTATCCGTTTTTTCAACCTGCTTTACCTCTGTGTCATTGTCTATCCCTTGCAGTTGCAGGAAAGAATGTGGCTTAAACAATAGGAGAAGCTCTTTTACTAATTTATTACTAGTACACAAGTGAACCTCTGTGAAACTTTCAAGTCCTTCAATGTGGTGCCCAGATAATCTACAACTCATTGCCAATGACATGGAGGTCATAGTAACCCAGTAGCAGCCCCTGTCCTGTGATGTTTCTGATGGACCACACCTAAGCCTGCAGAATCTCGGGAACAGTCCAGAATCATTGAATGTCTCGAAAGTGCTTTCTTTATCTTTGGAATCAAGTAATAATCACAGGGGTTTAAGTCTGGTGAATATGGTGGATAGAAAAGCATTCCCCCCTCCTGCAGTGACCATACAAATCAGCTACAGGACATGCCATTTACTCTGGAGCGTTATCCTGCAAGACATGTGAGTGCTTCCTTCACAATGCTAGTCTCAGGTTATTCTCCAAAAAATGACAGAAATACTGTGCCTTAACATTCTATCCTTGCAGAAGAGAATGTGTTAGGATGACCCCATCACAGAAGCATCAGTATAATTTTCACATTTGTAGGAGTATGATGTAACACTGTTATGTGAGATGACCCATAATGCTGCCACTCATTGGATTGGTGCTAGCTGAGGTTGGTATGAACTGACCCATGTCTCGTCAAGCACAATAATGTGTCATAAGAAGGCATTTCCGTATGACCATAATGCTCCAGGTAACTTTGAGAGGAGATATCGCCTCCAGGAAACCCTCTCAGGCAATTCTTTAGAATAGGAAACACAGTCAGATGAGTCACTGCTATTTCCAGGGCTAACTTGCATATCCTCTTCACTATCACTAAGATGATCCAGCTGCATCATGTGTTCCATGCAGTCACACCCCTCTTTGAAGGTTCTAGTCCACCTCGCCAGTCTTGTATGGTAATGCCATCTCCCCACAAGTCTCAACAAAACCTTCATGACATTGTGCTGTAGGGTCACAGGCACATTGAACTTTCAGTGAAGGTTGCTGCTCCTGCTTTGTAAACATGGCAAAACAAAACATCTTAGAGCAAGGCGGTAACTAACTTCCTCTCTCCCAGTGTTTGCACTGTAAATCTGATGGAAGACCCATTTACTGGAGGATAGATCGGACATAGACTAACAATATGATAAAAGTGATAATAAATAATTCCCTTTTATTTCGCTTTCACAGCAGTGTTTCCACTATTTTTGTTACATCCCACATATTAAGTTGACTATCTTGTCTTATCTGTTGTCCCTACTTCTCAAAAATGTTGTGAGGCTGCCTCTGCATTAGATTGTATAATAAGTCCTTGTGAATTAAGCTGTTTGCCAAATATGTTAGTCTTTCTTGTCCCTGAACTGCAAATTTAAGTTATGCCTTAATTGTTAGTGTAGAAAACTTTTCTCCACCCAAAACACTCATCAATGTTAAAACTATTCAAATAGGCATTTACCAGAGCTTTTAAAACCTCTGTCACACTTCACACCCTTTCTTCCCACTTTATGCCCCAAAACACTGAGAACTGACTTGTCTAATGGTAATTATCATGCCTCTTTTATTATCCTTTGTCCACCACTTGAAAGATTTTTGTAATGCAGCACTCTTATCGTTTTGAGGATTCCTTGCAAGTCACCTTGTTTAAAGGTGTTTAAAACATAAACTTACTGTTGATACACTTTCCAGCCCGTACATAGTGTAATATACCACACACTATAATATTTTGCGGATTCATCTCTCCACTAACTTTAACTAAAAAAGCAGTAGATGGAAATAAGAAGTTGTAGTGGAGCTAACTTCAGTGAAATAAAAGAACACAAGCAATTAAGAGTATTCAAACACACAACAACTTTATGCAAACAATATTTTTAGACTTGCTGACTCAGAGAAATGGTGATTCCAAACATCCCTAGGGAAGGGCGGTGAGTGACTAAAAGACTGCTTTTCTTTCATGAGTGCAATAAAACCAGGGCTAGCTCCTGCAAGGGGGTTTGCTAAATACCTGTATAGATAGCTTCATTGTAGCCTCAAACAAGCCATTTTGGTAGCACATGTAACATTTAAGTTCCATTTCATTATCATAGCAACTGGCAACAAACACACAGCTACATATTGATTGACAGAAAAGATCTGTCTTTTTAAGACCCTCTTCAAGTTTGTCAGGCCAGAAGGCAAACATCCCCCCTCTACTGCTTCCTTCCTTGCTCACAGATGTTTCTGACTGGAATTTTGGATAATTAAGCATGCAACAAATTAAACATCTGTATTCAAATTTAATACAACTAAAAATAAGGTTCCTTAGGTTTACCTGAATAGCCATTACTGATAAAGTGAATTATAGGTAGTATGTTGCCTGACCATGGGTTGCATATGCATGTTCCATACACTGAAATTACCCTGGGGGTTTTCTGCATTGGTAGCTGGTGTTGCACTCTAGGGCGCAATAAAGAAATGCCCAGTAAATAAGGAAGGATAACATCAGATGCCATTGCAGTATAAATTTCTGCATTCAAATTTGTTTATAGATTATTCTTTTGTTTGAAATGCTTTTTGCAATGCTTATAGACAGAAGTATGAATGTTCCTGCTATGGGGCGTAATTCAAATTATCTGGTTCACTGGAAATCTTTGCATTTGGAGGTACTGTTAGTAAGCAAGACATGTGAGAGGAATACTTCTTTTGTAGGCAATGGATAATAGAAATTTGGCAGAGTCCAAGGTACTTTGCCATTCTTCCACATGGTCTGTGACATATAGAGTCATTCAGTTTCTCTGCTACCACAGTATGAACATAAAATTTACTCAGCCTCATCTAACATTTAATTCTATGTTGATAGTTTTACAGCTCTAAGGGAATCACTCAGAATAAGGGAGTCATCCAAATATCAATGACAAACATAAAGAATGGCTTGGTATATGGCATTGAGCTTTGCAGTATAACTGGATGTGCTACTATGCAAGCAGAGAGTATATGGTTCAGTTCCATTAACAAAGGCCATTTTTGCACCTATTCCCATCAGTATATATACATATGCAGTCATTGAAATGTGATAAAAATTATAAAAAACAGCATGGATGCTAGACACAGGTACCATAGACTTCCTACATGCTGTCATCCCAATATCTACTTGGAATGTAGCATGTAACCATGGTGGGTGCACACTTTCCCCTTTGGGAAACATGCTATATTCCAGCTTCTCTTTGAATCATACTTTTGTTTGAATAATTCCAAGAACAGCTTCACGCACATGACCATTGTGAATGCTCTCAATGGGTTGAGAATGAAGCACTCAATTTCAGAGAGAAAAATATTATTGCCTTAAAATATGGTAATCGATAAATTTAATTGTAGTATTACAATGCACTGTATTTCTTCAAGCTGTTTTGAAATACAAATATATCCTTTCACAAGAAATAAGCAGTTACTTGGCAGCAGAAAAGCAAACAAAATATCAGTGAGGACTGATGTGATTGCTAGAGCCAAAAATTAGTGATCATGGATATAAAAAGCACCCTAAGGGTAAACTGTTAAAGAATGGTGAGAAGCAGATTGTTTTAAATGTGTTTCATAAGTTAAAGAAGCACAATCCAGATATTTTAGTGAATGAACTGATGAAAATAACAGTAAAGTACACCCGGCATTGTTCCGTTCGCAAAGAATTTAAAAAAACTGGTAGTGTTTAAAATCCCTTGTAAAAAGACAAGAGAGCTAAAGCAGTTTTAGGAAAGTGGATGGCTTTGTTAAGTGCATAAGTTTTATTTTTTTGACAAGGAACCATCTACAGTAAAATGTTAAATGCTATCAATAGTGATCCTGATTTGCCAAGTTTTAAATGTACAAGTTTCCGTACACTACTTTTAGAAATGAGATTTTTGTTTGCAGAATGAAAAAATATCAACATAATAGTAGATAGGGATGATATTGCGCTTAGGAAACAATAAAACTTTATAACTGACAGAGATGTGTCAGATTTTAGATGAAGCACTGACTCAGGTGACAACAGAAATGTGGCAGGTTGACATCACGTGTGTAAACAAGGAAGAAGAAAAGCTGTGGCAACTGGACTGTCTCACTATACTGTGCCAATAGTTTAGTGATAAACTTAAGTGAACACAGTTCAGGGTCATCCTCAGATTCCGACCTGGGAATTGCAGCATTACCTGCTAGCGAAAATGGCTCTGCATCTGATTAATGTAAATATAAAAGTGCTTTAAAATCACATCTTTGTTTGAATATATTCACTTTGATATTATTTTTTGGTATATTTCTGAACATCATTTAATAAGAAAAATTTATTTATTGAAGCAAAACTTACTAGTAAGCAATTCTTGTTCATAGAACTTGTTACAAAAAGTGTGCTAAGGACAAATATACAATAGCATTTCAATATCATGCTTCCAAAGCTCTCTGAAATTAAAAACTGCAGGCCTTGATTGTGCTGAAGAATAAATAATGCATCTGTAATCCAACTTGAATAGGATCAGTGTGTG
Source organism: Hymenopus coronatus (assembly GCA_030762935.1). NCBI lineage: Eukaryota > Metazoa > Arthropoda > Insecta > Mantodea > Hymenopodidae > Hymenopus > Hymenopus coronatus. The sequence goes on from CM060882.1 coordinate 24,815,728, forward strand.
ATAAAGATGCAACAACATTGTCCAATACACTCCTCAAGATTTTCCTCTTAGTATACGTAATATGTTCAGAGAACTGTCACATCGTGCTTTAAGCTGTGTTATTGTGGGATCAGCAAAGCTTGCGATCGAATATTAACCCAAGGAATCTTGTCTCTCTGCGAATGATGATAAATCTGGACAATGTTGGAGCCAATGTGGTGATCGCCTCCTACATCTCCAGAAGCTAATACAGAGTGACTTTTCTGTCAGCGTATGCTGAGACGGCAAAGTCTTCTATAAATAAGCAGGGCAACACACCTGGGGGAACACATTTTGATATAGAATTAATCACTATAGCTAATAGCATGACCCTAGTACCAATTACTGTGGCACTCCATTCTCTTGAACAAAAATATTGGAAAAAACCGAGCCAAACCTCACTCGGAAAACATGGTCCCTCATAAACTCCAGAATGAACAACGGTAGGCATCCATGTAAATTCCAGCTCTGCAACATCTATCATAAGCCTTCTTGAGTTTGAAAGATAACCCAACTGTTAGACTAGATGAATCAGTGATGCATTGATAGCAATACAAGCTACTGACTGACATTGTCGAAAACTGCACTCAGTGTTGAATAAGTGGCAAGTTTCTAGCTGCCATACTAACCGTCCACTGATCATGCATAACAAACATAACTGGTGAGAGAAACAGGATGATAGCTGGACAGAAGATGGTGGTCCTTTCCAAGTTTTGGAATGGGCATGATGGTGGACTCCCGCAACTTTTCAACCCAAATACGATTATAAAAAAAGCTTTACCTTCAAGAGAGAGAGATTTGCAACATTTGGACAAGGGCTCCATTTGGACTGGTACAGAGGTTCGCGAAATAGAAAGTGTACGGTCTAACTCTGCTAGGATGAAAAGAGAATCCTTGAGATTCCACCTAAGCCTTAATTGGAAGGAACTCAGGCGAATAACTGAACTATACAAATGAGCAAAAGCACTACCAAAAGTGTTAGTCATGCCCAATGTATCAACAGCGCCTGCAGCTGTTCAATGCATATGGATCAATTTTCCAGCCACAGGCCTTAACTTATCCCGTATAACGGAGGAAGGTGTATGTCTATTAAATGAAGTTACAAACTTGCTCCATTATGCATTTTTGCAATTCTTAACAATTGGTCTAGATTTGGCACGCAGCTTTTATACTGTATCAGATTATCCAGTGTAGGGCTATACTGGAAAAACCTGCCAGCACAAGTAACATTTCGGCATTCATCTGTCCACCAAGGAACCAGAAATCGACAGGGTTGGACAGTTAATCGCATAAAATAGTGCCTAGCAGCAGAAAGAATTGTCTCATATATTAAAACAGCCAAACAGAAGTAAAGATTCCAGTTGGCTTGATCTAATCGCCATCTACGTAAACATGTGGAATGTATATCTTATATTAGAAACAGAAAGTGGTCACTAGAATATTAATCAGAGATTATATACCATCCTAAGGAAACTGCTATCTGTGGTGAACAAACTGCTTAATCCAGGTGTGAAAAAATATTGAAGGCATCAGAAAGAAATGTAGTCTCTCCAGTGTTCAGGAGAGCTAGGTTATGATTGTCCAAGAGATCGACAATGAGTTTACCCTTCTCACAAGCCCTAGGTGAGCCCCAAAGTGAGTGGTAGGCATTCACATCACCTACAAACAGAAAAGGCATCAGATGGAGGCAGAATCTGGTGGAGGGCAGCTTAATCCTAAAGCAACTGACTGAATGTCAGACTATAAGGATACAAATTCAGCGAATGCATCATCCCTGATGAACATCATAGCGCTCCATGGAGATTCATCCAGTCACTGCACCAACAGTTTTGGAAGCAGTGTCTGGAGACTATTTAAGTAGTCTGCAGCTATGACATAAATGGCAATCCATGGCAAACATTTAAAATATTTTTATAACAAACAAAATGCATATTTTGAATTTTCTGGTTATAGCCTCTGAAGACTTCTTCATTCTTGATGACTTCTGTATAGCAACTTGTAAACCATAAGAGACAGATAAAAACTTACATAATTTATGTCATACACTTTTTTGTAGACAGAACTGTTTCCAAGATATTCATTGTTATTGGTTTCAATTTTAAATAACTTAAACGTTTCTCAAATGGGAAGTCATTTTTCATTTCATCTCTCTTTTGTTTTACTCCTGGCTAAGAAAAATAATTGAATTTCAATTGTTTCACATAACAACCAGCTTTTAAAAGATTTGACTAGCACGTTAGCCTAAAGTATTTCCTTATTTCCATTCTACTTACAAGGAAGCAAGTAATAAGACCAAGTCTGCCAATGTTTATCTTGATTAGCATGATGTAGATTAAAGAATAATCTTCTGTGAGAATAGTTTGTATTTTGTATGTGGAGCAGATAGAGAAAGTCATGTGAATGGAACATCAGATTTCTTTATTGTAGATTCCTTCCAATAAAATTACATTAAAAAATTACACATCTAAGTACATAAAATAAGTAGACCTGATATGTAATTAACAAAATACATAACACTACTCTGAAAATAATGTAATTTCTTATTTGCATAAAAATATAATTCCAAAGTTATTCTGAGGTCTAAAATGTAGGTTCATACACACAATAGTTGAGCAGATTTTCTGCACACAGGATCTAAATACTACTTAAGAACCCTTCATTTTCAAATTAAGACAAATGTTCTTCAGTGTTTTTGTTTGTTGCTACCATTTTATAGGTTAGCATGTTATACTAATGGTCTAGGATAAACCAATGTTTTGAAATACTTCATCTGCTGTATAGAAAAATCACACAACAAAACACATGATCCATGTGTCACTTTGAACCTATCTTTAGAACCTGCTATTGCTGGTACATACCTTGACATGCCAGTGTACAAATAAAAATTCATGGTAGGAAATGTAAAGAGGGAAAAGGACAGCAAAAATGAAGGATTTATATACATTAAGAGAGATGAGTCTAGTTCTGTAGATATTCCATCACTTCTGAAATTTGTGATAGAAATTTATGCTGTAAATAAGAATTTATGCTTGATCAATTACTACTTCTGCCAAATATCTTATCTTTGTTGCTTAGGTACATAGCAGTTACATTAAAATAAGTCACTGTTTGGAATAATCAGTTCCCTCTCAAGTGCATCAGCCAGTGATTTTGGGCCTCTTCCAATCATGTTCTGCTATCTTTCTTTGCAGAAATGTAGTCTGCATGTTTGACCCAACTTTTTACAGGTACTTTATTAAACAATTTCAGTTCTTCTCAAATTCTTGGTTCTTCATCCACTTTGGTAAAGGCGGAGCAGTTTGCCTGAAGTAAACATAGATCAAAATTGATTTTTTTATTAAAATATTACTAGCATTAGTTTTGTAACATTTGACATATCTGTTTTTGGAAGCAGAAAGGTCTACAGCAGTTTATAAAGTGAACTTAGAAATATCAAAGGATGTTTAAGAAAGAATGGGGAAGGAAAAATACACGGATGCTTGAAGTAAAAGGGGAAGGGAAAGATTTGCATAGGGGTAATAAAAATGAACTCAATCCCACAAGGGTAAATGTGCAAAATCAATTATCCATAATCTCAAAATCTATTTGAGATATCTAATTTTTTCCAGATATTGATGTATGCATTTTAAGTTATCTAATCTACTTATAAACAATAAATTACTTTAATAATGAAAAGAAGATTACACCAACTTTGGTTAAAATTTATCTATTTTTATTTCCTCTACTACATTTAGTCATATCTCACCCAAAAATTCAATTCTGAGATTCCCAGAATTCAAAAAAAAGCATTTTGTACCTTCTCTAGCACATACTAGTATATAGTAGGTAGAGAAGATATTGTATTCCACCTAAAATTTGATGTCAAGATTTTTACTAGGAATATATGTTTTGAGGACCCCTGAATCTAGAAAGGCATTTTTAGAAAAAAATCTGTCCATGTGTACGTATGTGTGATTACCATTTATATGGAGGATTTTTTTAAGAAAGGTTTGAATTTCTCAAAAATAACGAGTTTGATGTATATCTTGAATCCTCTTCATTTGAAAAGAATTGTATATAATATACTGTATAAGATAGAAATTTTGTATAATATTGTATAACTGCAAAAAAAAAATTATTTCTTCAACACCATTTATTTTAAATAACTTTTTCTGTGCCATAAGCCAATTCTGGAATATCCATTATTGATGGCTTAAATTGTTTAATAGTTGGTCATTCTTTCAAAATCCTTTCAATGTTCAGTTGTTTCTTGTGATTGCACAGAATCAGAATATGAAATCTTAAGGCCAGTTTAAATAATGTCCAGTTGACTATCACTGTTCTCTTTATATTTAATCTGAAATAAGGGCTGAAGCTATTTCTGGAAAGGTTTTTCTTGATTAAAGTGAAATTGATAGAAATATAAATTTGGTGAAATAGTTTGTATACTATTATATATATATATATAAACAGGTTATTATCATAAAATTCAATTTAGCTATCTTCAATAGTATCGGATAAAACTGATCACTTGTACCAAAAGGTGCCATTCACAGAGTAATCTGTTCAAAGCAAAATGGGAAGAAAAAGAGAGAGAGAGAAAGTTACATACTTGCAAAGAAATAAGCATCACTTGAATATATTAAGCTGCCATATTTAACAATATTGACATCAATAAACTAATACGTAAAAGAGTTAATACTTCAGATTATGTTAAACATATATATTCAATGAAAAAGAAATTTAACACAATGAAAACAAATTTAAGATTGAATTTTGTGGAGTGGAGTCAACTGAGCACTGAAAGTTTTCACTCGCCATACAATAAATGCAGGAACATGATTTCGTAGGCTCTTGCCTGCATTATCAATTGCTGTCTACTGGCTTGAGTATTCAGTAATGGTAAAGGCTTGGTTGGTGATTTATCACGTGGTAACATGGATTCAAATCATTTTGAATAAACATTTATATAAAATAAGAACTATAGCTTTCCTGGCGACGTGTTAATTCAAAATCTTCTCGGGCTTCTAGCCAGGTAATAACTTGGCTTGACACCAACGTTTCGAAGAAGTGCATCTTCCTCGTCTTCAGGGTGAACTGATCAGTTCACCCTGAAGACGAGGAAGATGCACTTCTTCGAAACGTTGGTGTCAAGCCAAGTTATTACCTGGCTAGAAGCCCGAGAAGATTTTGAATTAACATTTATATAATTCGGAATCTAAGAAGTTTACAACTCATCCTTAGTTCTTCATAATGAGGATCTCTTCCAAAATTCCTTGTGGTGTTTAAGAGTCTGATATCTTCACTGATGTTATGGTTGTTTCTCCAAAAATGGTCTGCTGCTGCTGATTTGTCTGTCTGTTTGTCTCTAATTTTTAAAGTTTTTAACTTCCTTAGGCTTGTCACAATCTAAACATTTAATCTAATATACCCCTAGTTTTTTGTTTCTGGATTGTCCAGTTTATTGGATTTAACCCTTTATTGCATGGTGCTGCATATATGCAACAAAGGTGATTAATCAAAGCCTTTAGTATTTTCAGTGGATTTTTTTTCTTCTAATTTTGTATTACACTAATCTTCAACAATAAAATTTGGCTAGTTATAGCTCTTATATTGTAAGAATGTTAATATTTTTGCAATAAAACTGTAGTGTTTTTTTATATATATAAAAAAGAGCAAAATGCATGCAAGTGCAGTAAAATGTAACCCTGTCAGCATTCAAGTATGCCATCACACCAGTTATTTTACTTGAGCCCTTCCCTTCCTTTACCACAGCAGTGGCAAATTCTCTATATACCGCATACATTGCTGGTGTACTAAACTTGAGAGTGTTCAAAACGACTTTTAATAAACATGCAAAATAAACAGAATGTTTTGTATGTCATTTCGACTAAATACGAAATGATCACAAATTTGTGTGGTTAAATTTTCCTTTTTTATATACATATATATGCAGTGATGTGCGTGTGTACATCTACCTCACCGCAAGTTAAAACAATAACCATGTTCTCAGCATTCTCCGCTAGCTAGGCAAGGCCGCGAGCATCTAGTCCATCACAAGTTGAAGCGATAGCCACTCACTCCCATTTCTCCATTAGAGAGACGAGGGGGAAGGAAGCTTAGATGCCAGCTGTTAGCTCTCAAAATGCACTGCTAAATTTTGCAATTGACAATTGCTTTTAGTCTGTATTAGTGTTGTTTTGCTTGTAAGTTTTTGTGAAAATGACTGATGTAAGTGTTACTGAAACTAGTGGTCCTTGTGGCTGTGCAGTAGAACATGTGTTAAAGACTGGATTTCAGAATTTTGAATTTTCTGAAAAACTTAAAATAAAAAACATTCCAGAAATACCAGGTCTGATTGTAAAATGTCAAGTAAAACGAGAGTATAACAGACATTTCTGCATTAGCAATTATTCTAGGTACACATGGTTAACTGGTTGCCCCAAATTATACAAACTCTATTGTTGGCTGTCTTCTTTTTAGTAATGACAAAAGCAGTACCGATGGTCACAATAAGGATTCAACAATATAGATTCTCTAACAGGTTCATTAACTGAATACCTGCCGGCAAAAACGTTGTAGCCTTCAAAAAGCACATTTTTCAAAAGAAAATAAATAAATTTCTGCATCCGAGCGAACTGCGGTGAAATTAAAACAAAAGATAAAAGGTGTGTTATGTTCACGTTTGCCAATATAACCTCACACATGCCTCACTCTTACCACATACAATGTTTATATCCAGTATCTATAAAAGTGAGGGTTACAACGTTTTTGCCGGCAGGTATTCAACTAAGCATGAAAAAAACAAAACATCACATATCTTGTGCATTCCCTCTTTGTAATTTTGGCAATACAGGAGTAGACCTGCAGCTAAATGCTCATTACAAATTTCATAGCATAATGAAATGGTAACAAAGAACTGAGAAATATTGAATAGACTCATTGATGTTTATCACTTAGGGAACCAGGAATTTGCTTTGAGAGGACACGACAAGTCAGACAGTTTCTTTGGTAGTGGCAATTACACAGAAACACTGGATTTACTCAGTACATATGATCAACTTTTAAATAATTGTTTAAAAAAATGCTAGAGTTTTCCAGGGCACTTCGTCATCCATTCACAATATTTAATAGAAGCTGATAGGGGCGTTTTGATTAACTGTATAACAAAAGAACTTGCACCTGCTAATTTTTTGGCTATTCTTCTAGATGTGTGTTCAGACATAGTGAACAAATCCCAACTCTCTACCATTTTATGTGTAGTTAAAGAAAGGTTCATGGGCTTTACAGATGTCAGTGCAGACAGATCTGCTGATTCACTTTACAACCATGTACTTACAACAGTTAAAAAATGTAATTTTTGTAAGAAACTTGTCACTCAGACATATGATGTTGCGGCCGTAATGTCTGGTCAATTAGGTGGTCTGCAATCTAAAGTAAAAGTGGCATTTCCTCAGGGGCATTATCTGTTCGCTGTTACTGTCATATCCTAAATTTGGTTCTGCAACAGGCAGAATGTATTGCGATATGTACTGATAAATGCAGATTTTTTTTTAATTCTATCAGGGCATTCTAATTTCATTCCACTAAAAGAACGGAAACTTTGCTACTTTTGTGAATAAAAAGTTACCAAAAGCAGCTCCAACACGCTGGAACTTCAATTCACGCCTTGTCAACACTGCACAAGAGCAATGAGATAACCTGATTTTGTTCTTTGAATTCATAACAGAACCAGAAAACAATGTTGATTGGGAACCTGATACATTGGTTAATGCACAAGGTTTTCTTTATTTTTTGACGATTAGATACTCTCTTCCTCATTATTTGCTCATACCAATGATCTCTTCAACATATTACAAGACAAGTCTATGGATATTACATATTGCCATGTAAAGGTAATCCAGACAAAAACCCTTTAGAAGAGCTGTTTGGCGAAACATTTCTACTGAAATGATAAATGAAATGCACAAAAGAAAAGGAAGAACAATGGATCAAGTGAAGTTACTGAAGTTATGTTCAGGAGGATATTCTATCAAACACAAAATAGGTTTTCCGACTACAAAAGTTTTCATTTCTTTGTTCTCCCTGATTCATCAAAATTCAAAAACTACAGAACATCTTTTCCCTGATTACTGTTGCTCAAAATTGTTGGACACCTATAGCTCAAATTTTGATTCGGCACGTCGGAAAAATGAACTTAGTGTTGTGTATTCTTTTGAAGATTTTGAAGGAAAGTCAGTAGGTGAAATAGTGAAAATGATGAACGAAAGAGATCTGGTGTGGACTATGCCTGAAGCTTACAAATTAGCTTGTCTAATTCTAACTGTACCAGCAACTGCAGCTTCTGTTGAATGGTCATTTTCCACTTTAAATTGAATAAAATTTCACTGTAGATCTACAGTGGGCCAAGAAAGATTATCCTCTCTGTCAATGATGTCCATAGAAAAACAGTTACTTTATATGCTTCTAAAGGATGTTGAAAATTTCACGCAAGCTGTTATGGAACTATTTCTGAAGAAATCTCATCGGTTGGAGCTAACATTCCAGTAAACTTGCAAGTACTAACACTAGAATAAACAATAATTTACATGTACAGGTGTGCCTGGCATTATGCAAGTAATTGGTTCTCATGAATTATCATGTAACACAAAAAACACGTGAAGTGAATGTGATAATCATATTAGCTATTTCAAGGTAAACATGAAAAAAAAAAAATAGTTTTAAACAGATGCATCTGTTTATGTCATTTGTACAGTATTAAAATCAGCATTTTTTAAAAATCACTTTAAGCGAAAACATGTAAAGTGAGATTGCGTATAACTAAGTACAACAATTACAAAGGGAGCGGTGTACCTAAATTACTGACCAAGAATCACCATTTTAACACAGTTACATTTGACTGCAGTCCCTGAGACTCGAACTTGCAACATTTGGCTTTAAATGGATGGCCAGTCTACTTCACGTAGCACTAATGATCATGGCTATTCAAGTCACTTCAGTTGTGGTGCCGGTGAAAGGGATATAAATACCAGTTTGTGAATTAGAGGAAGAGCGGTATATATAGCAAAATAGTTCATGCAATTAAGGGTTAATTAAGTTTTATATAGAAAATCTATTCTGATAAGTCAAGACAATATGTTTTTTTGAAAATCTTTTGGAGTTTATGCATAGCAGTAGGATGGAAGGTAAACTTCTTGTGTTGCATGTCCTGTTTCTGATTTTTGAGTTATTCTTTCAAGCATTTCTCTGCTTTGAATGATGATTCCATATTATTAAAAGGTAAGTTAATTATTATTATTTTATAGGCAAGACTGTTGATTTGGAATGCATGTGTCTGAGATTAAAACCTATTTAAGACCAGAAGAAATTTTCAGGAGTTGCAGTTTTTGGAGAAGATCCTCATTAAGAAGAATGGATGAGTCATAAACTTTTATTGAAAATGGTTCTAATGTACACCACCATGTGATGCACCACCAACTAAGCCGTTATACTTACTGGTTACTCAAGCCAGTCAACAGCAACTGATAATGTAGGCAAATGCCTACGAAGACGTGTTCAAGCATTTATTGTATGGTGAATGAAAACATTGAATGTTCAGTCGACTCCACCTCCAAAAAAATTAATCATAAATAAACATATTTTGGAATCAACATTTTTCCCTGAGACATCCGAGGGAGAATTATTAAAAATAATAAATAAAATGAAAAATAAACATTTGAAAGGTAATGATGGCATCTCAACCATATTTTTACAAAACAATGTATATTCAGCATAAAGGAATATAATGGAACTTACGAATGCATGTATAATTTCAGGGATATTCCCAAAACATTCAATTGTAAAATCTTTATTGAAACATCTTATGTGTTACATTTACATGACTTTCTCTAATTATTCTGCAACAAACTATTCTTAAAAAAGTGTGTTCTTCTACTTCATATTAATCCATGTAAACATTTAAATAAATGCTTCTATTACATATTTCCTTGGAAATATAGAGGCATAAGGGAATACACTAAGCTAAAGTGATAGTCAAATCTTTTAAAAGCTGGTTACTGTGGTGATGCCTTTTACTCACTACTTGATCAAGGGCAAGAAAAACAAATAATGGGATCCCATTTGAGGAAAGTATATGTATATATTTTAAAACCAACAAATAATAAGGAGTATTATGGAAATGATTGACCCCCATCCCCCAAATGCATTTGACATTTGTCTTTTTTTAATGAAATTTAATTTTTTTATTATTAAGTTTTTGTCCATCTCTTATGGTTTCCCAGTTATGCAAAAGTCTCATTCAAAATGAAGGGAGCTTCAGAGTCTCATTTATGCACTGACAAGCTAACCTTTAACATTGTCAAGTTTATTAGTTTTTGACTAACTGACCGAGATACTGCAAAGGCTTCTGACAAATAACTTGAACTGCAATATCGCAAAACCTCTCACCTGTCTGGTGGAAGAGCATTGGCCTTACATGTGTTCAGAAGAGGCAGAGAGCGTGTTCCAGGTGCTAAAGTCAGCACTATTTTAGGATTTCTACAGCCTGGTGTTGACTTTATTGTGGGCACCAATGCCACGTCACCAGCATTGGTAGGTTCTATCACAGATCCAGGATAGCCAGGAACAGCTTATAGCCTACCACAGCAAAATGCTCTCCAAAGCAGAGAAGAACTACTGCATTACCATATGAGAGCTTCTGACAATAGAGCCCTTCTCCAATACCTGTATAGTCAACCGTTCCACCTGAGGACTGACCACTCTGCCCTAACTTGGCTGTTAAGTTTCAAGATAGCCCATTAGGTATAGAGGATGCAAGAGTACAACTTTATATGAGAACATTGGAAAGGAAGGAGCCACACCAAATGTGGATGCCATGTCCATAGGACCCTATCCAGAGGAGTGCAGCCCCTGCACTAAGGAGAGAAGGAGCGTGCCACAACTGTTCATGTTATTTCAGTGATGCCTGCAGCTGGGTGGGATAGCATAGGACTGAGGAGGGAGCATGGTGGATGCCATCTTTTGGGAGAAGTGGAGGGCTGGTACTAGACAGTGGTAGCAGGAGATCGCACCAAGGAGCACTGTGTACAAGATCTACTAGGCCCAAATGGGATTCTTTGAAGATCAAGAATGGGGTGCTGCTTAAAGTATGGGAGTCACCTGATGGGAAGATCCTCCCTCAGAGAAGGTTGAAGAAGTACTGCAGGAAGTACATGCAAGATTTTGGGACTCAACCGAACCATTCACAAGCTCTGACAACGATACTGCTGGCTGAGACTACGGGCAGATACTGAGAGATGGTGCTGCTGTCATGCATATGTAGCAAGTCACAACCTACATATCAGGAGCCAGGGTTACGTGCAACAGTAATACACAGGAACACAACTTTGAACACATAGCCATCAACATAGCCATTTCCTGTGTCCAACATGGGCAACATGTATCTGTTAGTTGCCATGGATACTTCACCAAGTGGCTAGAGCTGTATGCCGCCCCTAACCAAGAGGCCAAAACCATTGTGAATAGCCTCAGAGAAGAACTGCTTTGCTGTTATGGGGTACAAATGGGTGATCAGGACACCAATTTTGAGTCCAAACACCTCATGAGGGAAACATTGGAGTGATTCTGAGTGCACAAGATGCACAAGACACCTCTTCCAACGCAGTCAAATGGCATGGTGCATCAAGACTCTAGAAGAACATCTGAGGAAGGTTATGTCGAATCATCAGAGAGACTGGGATGTGCAAGTGCAACTTTTTCTTGCTGGCCTACCACTCAACAATCCATGACAATGCCAGGTTGACACCAGCCAGTTTGGTCTTTGGCAGAGAGCTGCATCTACTTGTGACTTGATGTTCAGGAGTCCTCTTGGTTTAAGGAAACTACTGAAATAATTTAATCAAAAGCAAACTATTTCCAGAAGGTGCAGTTTTTAAGTATAACATTTAGTTAAAATTCTAAACAGAAAACTTACTCTACATTTTAGTCAATCTTCAGATTCCCTTTGTCTTTTAAGTCAAACTTTCAGGGCAGTTTTAAGCATTCTCTCCCTTTTCCAGTACTAGTAAATAATTTAGATTCTTCTAAAATTGGAATAATTCATCAAACTGTCTTTGCAATATGCAAGCCTCGTAATAGGTGATGAATGTGTTATTGTTTCCATGTGTTAATGTGATTCTAATATGCCTCCAATTAAAACTTTCAAAAGTGTCCTCTTTGCACAGTGGATTAAAGGAAAGGTTTTTATTACATCAATGGAGATGTCATTATTCTGCAATTGTTGCAGTACAGAGTGAAGCGCTGCTATTCTTTTTCCAAAACATTACAAAACCTCTTTAAAATAATTAAACTGTGTTCATTTTTAATCACATCTAGATAAGCACAACATCTCTTATAATTTCAGATAAAATGTACTAAAACAATTTAAAATTGATTAGATTGTTACATAAGTCTCACATGTTGCTAAAAGCATGAAAAAAAATAAGGTGCATATTTTAATGTATTTTTTGCTTGATTGTGACTTTTCATAGTTTAGATCAGACCAACTATATTTAATAGGGGCAGATTGCTTACACATATTCACAGTCCTTCGGGCCTGGCTGGGAGGAAAGTGTATTTGACAACATGTCGCCGGCGAAGGTCATATCACAGTGCTTGCATTTCCTGGAAATTCATTCAGCCCTCAATGTACAGCTTTATTACATACTGTAGGCAGACCCCTGTGAGTAGCTCTCTGCTTTTTGGTGCACACCATAGTGCATGTATGGGATGTTATAGCACATGAAATTCAGTAATAAGCATTAGGATGTCATATCATAAGGCCATGTGTTTAAAGCTTGCCTACATACCACTAGCAGCTATCCAGATTACCCAATCCACATAATTAAATCCTGCTGTCAGGTACAAGATAGATTTTTCTTGACCACAATTGAGGAAAACTGCATGCTTATGCAAAACCTAATCCAATGAAAATCTACGTACCTGATAGGGTAGGCAGGTGCAGGCAGCATAAATCACAGAATTGTACATCTAAATTGTAAATTAGCCTTTTATGCAAACATTTTCTCTACAATATGTATGAATCTTCTTATATCTGGTCATTTGTCAACAACTGCATTGCACATAAATAGAAAATGAGTAAATTTTAGCCTATTTGCAGGGAAAGGGAGGGGGGGAAAAACTGAATTATTCCAATCACATGGCTTTCTCTGCCTTTCTCTAACAAATTATTCTTAAAAAGCTTATTTTTTTATGTACTTCTAATCAATGTTAATCAAGATAGACATTTCCATAAATAGTCTTATTATTTAAACGTAAAAAGAAGCTAGTAACAGTGAAGTAATAATACAAATATTAATATAAAAATAATAGTTGCAACAAATCTTCACTAATCTTTGGAATCCTTGCTTTAGACTAGTTTTGCAATGAATTCATTGCATTATCAACATCAATTTCCTTATGGTCTCAGTTTTGCTCTGGTTTTTGATGTTGTTTATTTACAATGTTATGGTTACTGCTACTAGGTGGATTGTGTACTACTGCATTGCTAACTGCTGGAATCAAAACAAATTTGGTAAAAGAGTCAATTGGAGGTATATCAAAATTCATTGCATGATTTCTATACTTTAATATAAATATTTTCTCCCAAACCATTAAATCTATGGGCCCATTTAAGTGTTTTAATAATTTAACATCTGGATTTATTTCACGATTAGCATGGCATAATATTGGTTCCTCAAAATAAATACAGTATAAAAAATTTGTTAGGCTTTTCTAAAAAGGATGAAATTTCAAAAAATAAAAAATCTGGCATTTATCAATTAATTTGTTTAAATTGTGACCTTCTTTATATTGGTAAGACCAAACGTCATTTGGAAACCAGAGTAAAAGAACACTTTAGGAATATTAAATACAAACAAATTGATAAATCAGCTGTAGCAGAACATTTTTGGAAATTTAATCATGAAATAAATCCAGATGTTAAATTATTAAAACACTAAAATGGGCCCATAGATTTAATGGTTTGGGAGAAAATATTTATATTAAAGTATAGAAATCATTCAATGAATTTTGATATACCTCCAATTGACTCTCTTACCAAATTTGTTTTGATTCCAGTAGTTAGCAATGCATTAGTACACAATCCACCTAGTAGCAGTAACCATAACAGTGTAAATAAACAACATCAAAAACCAGACCAAAACTGAGACATTAAGGAAATGTATGTTGATAATGCAATGAATTCATTGCGAAACTAGTCCAAAGCAAGGATTCCAAAGATAAGTGAAGATTTGTTGCAACTATTATTTTTACATTAATATTAGTCTTATTATTTGCTTCTTTATAAATAGAAGGGAAACATGGGAATACACTAGGCTAAAGCAATGATAAAAACTGGTTACTAGACAATTGAAATTTGGTTCCTTTGCATGGCCAGGAGTTAACAAATTCCTATATGAGAAAAGTTTAAGATTTTAAAATTAAAACCAATTACAAGGAATATCTCAAAAATGGTTAACTGCACACAAAAAACATATATATGACATAAACTGTGTGTTAGATCTACATTTTTTGTGTAGTAAATTTTTGTCTTTCTCTTAATTTTTACCAACTATGCAAAAGTCATTCAGAATGAAGAGCCTATTCCCAGAAAATTCAAGATATGCATTTTGTCATATTAAGTATATTTTACATACAGTACATGTAATCAAAATCGTAAGAGCCATTTTTTAATTTTTTTTCCATCTAAAGGTTAGTTTGGGGTGAAGGAATTCTCTCTCTAGCACACATACACACACATGTGGGCAAACCTTTTTCTAAAAATGCTTTTGTTTGATACAGGGGCCCTAAAACATGTATTTCCAGTGAAATCTCGGTTTGGGTGCAATACTTTCTCACCTATGCACTAAGTACTAAAAAGAGAAAGTAATAACAGACCTGGTTGCATAAAAATTCACAAAATAAATAATAAATAATCAGAATTTTCAAAAAATTTAAATGTCCACATTTTTCAATTTCCCAAATCATGAAAAACAGTTTCCTGGAAACAAAAGGTTCCTTTTATTACAAACTTAAATAAATCACCAAACCTTCCAGATATACTTACCAGGACAAACTGTTGGTAAAATGAGCTTGGAAGTCCTGGAACTTCTTTTAAATCTTCTATTTTAGTAAAAGGGGAATCCCTGACCAAACTGCAAAAACAACAAAAGTTTGAATAGTGGAAGAAGAAGCAGCAACAATACATCTACAATGAAAACTAAATCTCTGACTTTCCACTAATTTATTCAAAGGCTTCAAAGTGAATTTTTACTTCTTTACCAGGTTAAAACGTGCAACCTTCAAATGTACTCACCGGTAATTGTAAATGATAAAACCTGTTTTAGGACCAATTGTAGGTAGCTTCACAAGATCTCTTATTGTACCATTCAAAAGATCCAGTATGTGTTTCTTTACTTTTGACACAGGGCTCAGGTCTAGTGCATATGATATCAAATCTGAAAATACAACAAAGCATATGAAAAATTATGTGCCATTCAGGTTGAAATTGCTGTTCGAAACAAAAATAATTTGACAAAATAATATATTAATTTGTATGTAAAAAGAAAGCTAGTAAGAGTGAAGTAACACAAATATTAATATAACAATTAATAATTGTAACAATTCTCCACTTATCTTTTTGAAATCCAATGGTTTTGCAATAAAAGGATCTATTGCATTGTCAGCTCAGGTTATTTTTGCTCTTGTTGTTTATTTACATTATTAAGGACACTGCTACTAGGTGGAGTGTGTACTAAGGCATTGCTAACTACTGGAATCAAAACAAATTTGGTGAGAGAATCAATTGGTAGTATATCAAAATTCATTGCAGGATTTTTATTCTTTAATATATTTTCTCCCAAACCATTAAATCTATGGATTTATGTATTATCATATCAGTATGAGTTTGTTTTAAGTATATTCCAAAATTCAATTTACTCTGGTTTAGCGGTGCATTTTTCTTGCTGATCTTTTCAATAGTTATTTTGAAATACAGGTCACTAAAGCATTCCCTCTAATTTTTAAAACTTGGTATAGATATGCAGTGGATATATTTGCTATTGTTCCTGATAAACATGTAAATGATGCTTTAAAACTTTTAAATTTACAAGATAAGGTTAACATTCACATTAGAAATTGAAAGTGATGGCTATCTTCCTTTCCTAGATTTAAAAATAATAGCAATAAATTGAATTTTAGAATAAACAGAAAACAAACTCATGCTGATAATTACATAAAAATAATGGCTTTAACCCTTTTTACATAAATTTGCTGTTTTTAATAGTTTAATTTATAAGTTAATTAATTTACCCCTTAATAAAGATGAATTCTATAAAGATATAAACACATTATAATCACTGCTTTAATTAATGGTTTTAATACTGATTTTATAAATAAAAAAATTGAGAAGTTTAAATACCAAAAAGCTATTAAAGGTTTCTACTCTTAATAAAATAAAAGATAGTTACATTTTTAAAAAATTTACTTATCAACTTTGGGCAAATAAATTCACAAATATTTTCAAAGAGCATGGTATAATATTGGTTCCTCAAAATAAATACAATATAAATAATTTGTTAGACTTTTCTAAAAATGATGAAATTTCAAAAAATAAAATATCTGGCATTTATAAATGAAATTGTTTAAATTGTATACTTGTTTACGTTGGTAAGACTAATAAACATCATTTGGAAATCAGAGTAAAAAAGCACGTTAGGAATATTAAATACAAACAAATTGATAAATCAGCTGTGGCAAAACAGTTTTGAAAATTTAATCATGAAATAAATCCAGATCTTAAATTATTAAAACACTTAAATGGATCTATAGATTTAATGGTTTGGGAGACAATATTTATATTAAAGAGTAAAAATCATGAAACGAATTTTGAAATACCACCAATTGATTCTCTCACCAAATTTGTTTTGATTTCAGTAGTTAGTACACAATCCACCAAAAAGCATAACCATAACGATGTAAATAAACAACAGCAAAAATAACTTGAACTGATAATGCAATAGATCCCTTTATTGCGAAACTAATCCTTAAATTTCGAAAAGATAAGTGGAGAATTGTTGCAATTATTGTTATATTAATTTATTAATTATTGGCATTTTTCACATTGTGAAGCATTATAATTTACTAACATTGGTTGCACTTATACTCTTATGTTTCACAAACTTTGTTAGTAAATCAATAAAAATAATGGTTCTAACTTACCTTTGGAGCTTATGCATGTGCAATTACGTTTGCCGATCTTCCGAGATTTATTGGAAACAGCATGTAAAGAACTTTGTGGTTTCTTACGGGAAATTTGAGGAGACTTCTTAGGATAATATGCTCTTTCTTTTGTTGTATTAAGCTGCCTTTCCTTAAGGACACGTATTCTTATTGATTTGCGTGGCGAAAGAATGCTGACCTCCTCTGAATCAGAAGGTGGTGTTTTCTGTTTCCTCTCAAAGAATTCATTCTTTTCATTGGAATTATCTCTAGGAGTAGAACGTCTGCTCAAGTGTGGTGGCGATACTATATTTGGTGAAGTGTTTATCTCTGTAGTATTTGCAGATGTTTTGCGTGGATCCTGCAAATCAAAAGATTCCTTTTAATTCTGTAACACTTTGAATCCCTATCATTTATTCACCTGTGGAAGATTCAAGAAAACATATTAGAAAAAATAAAAATCGTAAACAAACTTTGAAATACTCAACAAATCCTACAAATAAATTTAATTTGCTTCCAGAAAATGGCACTAATATTGCAACAAATGTAACCTAGTAAAGCTATCAAACTGTCAAATTAACAGATAATAAACAAAAGTGGTAACAGCTAATGAGGGGATTGATTATATCCTTCATCCATATATAATACAGTCCAACCTGCTTAAACCATCTCCTAGGGTATTTTTCTGTGGAACCAGTTGATCTTCCCACATGGACTGTATTAATATTCTTTCCCTTAAATGGCCACCTAACACTACAGTAAGGGACCACATAATTTTCGAAAAAGACGTAATCAAATGACCACCTCCAATACTTTATCATCCAGGCACCATCACAGGCTTGCCTTATATTCTAGGAAGTGGTTTTCATTACAGGATGGATCCTCCTTTGTCCCTTTCTCCCACAAGGTCAATATGGGGTTGTCACATTTGTAAAATTAATTTTTTTTTTTTGCAGCCTAACGTCCTTTAACTAGGTTAGTCATATCGGATGATGAATGAAATTGGTGAAATGATGCTCAAATGATCCTGGGGTCCATAGAGCTTAAAATTACTCAACATTTGTCTTCTCAGGATAAGGTAAAACCCTGGGAAAAAAAATTTATCCGGATAACTCAGTTAAGCGAGAATTGAACTCGCAACCTGTTGAATGTGAGGCAGACATGCTACCACCACACCACCCAGACAGGTTTAAAATTGTTGTTGGTCTTCATAGGCCCTATTCTGGGGTATGAAGAACTGATTTATTACAGTCATTAGTTATGAGGGGAATGATTTTCCTTTCTGAAAAGGAAAAATTTATAAACTGCAATTGTTTATAAATGTAAAAAGAAGCTAGTAACAGTGAAGAATAACACAAATATTAATATAAAAATAATAGTTGCAACCAATCTTCACCTGTCTTTTGGAATCCTTGCCTGGACTAGTTTCGCAACGATTTCATTGCATTATCAACATATCCTTTTGGTCTCTTTTTTGATATTGTTTATTTACACTGTTATGGTTACTGCTACTATTTATGTGACAACCACCTAGTAGCAGTAACCATAACAGTGTAAATAAACAACATCAAAAAAGAGACCAAAAGGATATGTTGATAATGCAATGAAATCGTTGCGAAACTAGTCCGGGCAAGGATTCCAAAAGATAAGTGAAGATTGGTTGCAACTATTATTTTTATATTAATAACTGCATTTGTGTTTACTAATTTGTTTAACTAGTTGTAAATAAATTAAATGACATCTTAATCATTCAGTACATTTAAATGTTTGTTACTTTAATGATTTTACTCCTACTGATGGCTATTTACGTTTTACTTAGTAATTATTACCCAATGTAATACTGAAGTATTAAGGAATATATAAATAAAAAATTGTTGCTCAAATGAAGTCATATTTCCCAAACTCCAAAACACCATGTGCTGTCACCGCCATTACTACTGCCATTGCCACCACCACCACAACCACTAACAAAAGCCTGGTAGGCTTGTGGTGAGCCTAGATGTCATTGTTGTGTGCCATCTCTTGTTAGGGCTTTACTTCAGAAATGGTTTGGGATATTAGTAGGAAGGTAGGTGAGTTTTAGCGTTCTGGTTGTTAAGAAAGTAAAACTATGTTTGGGCTCCTCAAAGGTTCTTTTTCAAGAGCAGCATCCTTCTCACTGCTTCACTGCTGTCCTAGTGTAACAAAATAGGTGGTATACATTTTAATGAGTATTTCCAAAGGGAGTACCTACATTCAGCTTTATAGCTGTTGGCTGGTGAACCCTCCCTTCCCTTCTGGCAACATATTTTCTAAATGAATATTGCCAATATATGAAAATATTACTAATAAAATGTTCCATACACTCTTTGGCTGCAATGTGATTCATTATGATTTGTTGATCACAGATCCCTCATCTTCTCCCTGGTCCTGTTCTGTGGTTTCAGCCAAATCACCTCTATTATTCTAAAAAAAAGTTCTCACTTTGCAGCTCAAGACCTCAATACCTAAGCTTTATAGCTTAGGTCCTCAATCCCTTACCTATGCATTGTGGATTAGGCTCTCAATCCCTTAGCTATGCATTTGTAAATTAGGCTCTCAATCCCTTAGCTATGCATTTGTAAATTAGGCTCTCAATCCCCTAGCTATGCATTTGTAGATTAGGCTCTCAATCTCCTAGCTATGCATTTGTAGATTAGGCTCTCAATCCCTTAACTATGCATTGTAGATTAGGCTCTCAATCCCTTAGCTATGCATTTGTAGATTAGGCTCTCAATCCCTTACCTATGCATTGTGGATTAGCCTCTCAATCCCTTAGCTATGCATTTGTAGATTAGGCTCTCAATCCCTTAGCTATGCATTTGTAGATTAGGCTCTCAATCCCTTAGCTATGCATTGTGGATTAAGCTCTCAATCCCTTAGCTATGCATTGTGGATTAGGCTCTCAATCCCTTAGCTATGCATTGTAGATTAGGCTCTCAATCCCTCAGCTATGCTTTGTGGTTTAGACTCTCAATCCCTCAGCTATGCATTGTGGTTTAGATTCTCAATCCTTCAGCTATGCTTTGTGGCTTAGGCTCTCAGTCCTTCAGCTATGCTTTGTGGTTTAGGCTCTCAATCCCTCAGCTATGCTTTGTGGCTTAGGCTCTCAGTCCTTCAGCTATGCTTTGTGGCTTAGGCTCTCAATCCCTCAGCTATGCTTTGTGGCTTAGTCTCTCAATCCCTCAGCTATGCTTTGTGGCTTAGGCTCTCAAACCCTCAGCTATGCTTTGTGGCTTAGGCTCTCAATCCCTCAGCTATGCTTTGTGGCTTAGGCTCTCAATCCCTCAGCTGTGCTTTGTGGCTTAGTCTCTCAATCCCTCAGCCGTGCTTTGTGGTTTAGATTCTCAATCCCTCAGCTATGCTTTGTGGCTTAGACTCTCAATCCCTCAGCTATGCTTTGTAGCTTAGGCTCTCAATCCCTCAGCTATGCTTTGTGGCTTAGGCTCTCAATCCCTCAGCTGTGCTTTGTGGTTTAGATTCTCAATCCCTCAGTGTTGCTTTGTGGCTTAGGCTCTCAATCCCTCAGCTGTGCTTTGTGGCTTAGACTCTCAATCCCTCAGCTGTGCTTTGTGGTTTAGACTCTCAATCCCTCAGCTATGCTTTGTGGTTTATTCTCAATCCCTCAGCTATGCTTTCTGGTTTAGACTCTCAATCCCTCAGTTATGCTTTGTGGTTTAGACTCTCAATCCCTCAGCTATGCTTTGTGGTTTAGACTGTCAATCCCTCAGCTATGCTTTGTGGCTTAGGCTCTCAAACCCTCAGCTATGCTTTGTGGCTTAGGCTCTCAATCCCTCAGCTATGCTTTGTGGCTTAGGCTTAGATGATATGCTTGTGATGTGTGTAGTGTATGAGAATATAAGTGAAAATATGTGAAATAAAGAAATTTATACATGCTAAGTAGAAGTTAATAATTATTTGTGTATTCCCCACTTTTTTTACATTGCAAATGCATTATGAATATTGTGATTCCAAGCAGTTCTCCTCTCAGGAGTTTATTCCTTTTAATATATGGTAAGTCCCAGTGTACCTCTCACCCTCCAAACTGCACCCCATCCATGACGTCTGTTGCTGGGTGGTTAGACCACTCACCCAGGTTGCCCTGGGTTCGATCCCAAGTGACTGCGTGGGATTTGTGGAGGACAAGCAGTGCAGGGGCAGGGTTTCTCCAGGTTCTCTGGATTCCCCCACCATCACATTCCACTGGTGCTCCATCTTCATTCCATACACCATCAGTGTCATCGCGCGAAGAGCCACAGTAGTAAATGCAGGCTTTTAACACAAAAAAGATCTCTTTCACAATTCTGAAAATGTTGTAACCTTAATTTAACAGTTACATGTACTAACAATTAGTGACCACTTTAGGCAGGTTTCACTGTACTATATTATTCTAAATGCAAGAAGATCCCCTTTTCTGTGCACCTGATTTTGGCATTTAGCTAAGAAACAAGAACCGATACCCGAAACAAATTCTGGAAATCAGGAAGACAGCACTACCATGACTGACAAACATCGTGACGAGAAGACGTCAGATTGTAGATACTCCTGCCAAACACCGAAGCCTATGACAGAACAAGACAAATGCTCATAAGATAAAACACCATCTGGAATGATTTCTACTCTATAGAGGCCATGACGATGGAAGAATGCAAGTAGGCAAACTACGACCTTTGGCCCGTAGTTACCATGTTAGCACATGGATTCCATCATAAGCTCTGCCACAACAAGAAATTCTACCAGCCAAACGAAGAATGCATGTGCAAATTGTGCAACAAACCATATGAAAGATACCACACACAAAACTGCTAGAAAAGACAAATGACAATTACAATGCTAGCCCTAGAATAAATAGTAATCAATTTCATTCTTTGCACTGTGCACACTCCCACTAATATAAGAAGCAAGAAGATAATGATGTAAGAGGCTGTAAATATACTAAAAGATCATGCGGGTAATATTTTAAGTAATGTTTTGATCTTGCACAAGGTCTATGCAAGATGAGTGCCACATTTGTCGATACCCGTTCAAAAGCTGCAAAGAAAAACTGTTTCTGTTAAGAATGTGGAGCTCTACCGTAAAAATCCCAGTGAATATTTGAGACAGCTTGTTACCATGGATGAAACTTGGATACATGACTACACTCCAGCAAGTAAATCACAGTTAAAACAGTGGATTGTGCCAGGTGAACCAAATCCAAAAAAGGCAAATTTCAATTTTGTCAGCTAACAAGGTTATGGCAAGTGTTTTCTGGGATGCACAGGAAATTATTTTTATTGATTGCTTGGAAAAGGGTAAAAGTATCACTGGTGAACACTACGCAAGCTTACTGCAATGTTTGAGTGGTGAAGTGAAAAGAAAAAGACCTCATTTGGCAACAAAAAAAAATCTTGTTTATCACAACAATGCTCCGACTTATCGTTCAGTTATTGCAATGGGAAAAATTTGTGAATTAAAGTTTGAATTGCTTGAATATCCACCCTATTCGCCAGATCTAGCACCCAGTGACTACCACCTGTTCCCAAACCTCAAAAAATTTCTTGGAGGACAAAGATTTCACAGCAACGAGGAGGCCTTTGATGTGATAGTCAGCTATTTTGAGGACCTTGATAAACTGCACTACAGAGATGGTTTAATTAAATAAGAACACTAATATGACATATGTATTAGCCTTTCTGGGGATTATCTTGAGAAATAAAACAAAAAATATATTTTTTAAATACTGTTTTCATTGAGAGGCCCAGGACTTATTAGCCGACCCTTGTATATACTTACAAACATAGGGTATAGGTATGCTGCAAATTGTAATATGCATGTACATACTAATTTAATCAGATAATAAAGTTTATATCATGAAATTCTAATCAGTCATCTTCTGTATCTTTGAGGCTCAAGCTTTTAATGTGGTAATGTTTCGCATTTTACAGAGGTTAGGGTGGAGTACAGGATTGGCATCAAGAATCCTGCTGCCAGCAGATAACGGGGAGTGGCAAGTAAAGGAGTGACAAACAGTTTAGAAATAATGGAACAGATGGGTGAATTTGCTAGTTAATATGGATTATGCATTTTTCTATCATTATCCTGTTTAATTCTTAACATAATAAGAAAGATACTCACAGATTGTGGCGTAGAACTGACTGCTAAGCTTGATACCAATCGAGCAGATCTCCTTACACTTGTTTGCAAAACTCTTTCAGAGCTTTTAGGAGTATTTATCTGAAAACAGAATCATTAAAAAAATGAATTTTCTTTGCAATTATGCATACACAATGTAATGTATTCTTAATTTCCTGTTTGGAGTAATATTTCTGGAAGCCAAATTTATTATGTCCAGTCATTTTGTTTATGTTCATCACTTTAATATTTGTTAAATCACAGCCCCATAGAATCAATGTTATTTTATTAATAAGTTTAAAATTGATATTATTGCACAATTATTCATTTATTTTAAATAAAGGATACTTTAATAAAGCATACTTAATGTAAATTAAAAGGATGCCTTAATAATGATACATAAATTAAAGCTCATATATGATTGAATGTTGATAGAGGATTATGAGAGGGAAGCCAGTGATCAGCCTTCCTAGCATACCCATGCATCAGAGCATTCTCAAAGAGGACAGATATGCTGCTGTCTTTCCAAGAACTGTATTCACTTCTCAGGTATATGCAATTAACACTTTGGAATCTATAAAAATATTGCCAATATATGCAAGTATTATGAGTACTAAAGAAAGAATTACGCAAGTTTAATAGAAGGGTTGTAATTGCAGCTAAAAAATGTATGAAAAACAAATACAGTCCTCTCACAATAAGTCTAGCACTATATAAAGCATTATTAAAAGACAGACTGGTAAAGATGATATAAAAGAAATTAAAGTAAACCAAGTGACCACAAATGATCCCCAGAGATGCTTTTAATGAATATTTTATTCAAGTAGCAGAAAATTCACTGACAAACAAACAGCCTAAGAGAGATCCAACTTCATACCTTTAGCAATCCAGTATGGAAAATTTTACATCCTTAGAATAGTACCCACAAGTGCAACCTAAATAAAAAAAAAAAAAAAAAAGTAATACAATCCCTTAAAACCAAGAATTCATCAGGATATGATGAAATAAGCACAAAAACATTAAAGGTATCTACTGACATTATTTGCAAACAGTCATAGACATAACATGTCCTTCTTAAAAGGGATATTCCCAGACAGATTAAAATATTCAGTCATAAAATCACTATACAAGAAAGGGCAAATCTCAGAAATGTCAGACTATAGACCACTAACTTTATTTACAGTTTTTTCGAAAATCTTTGAAAAAATTATGTTTAAAAGAATTTATCACCATCTAGATAAATATAATATTTTAGCAAAAGAGCAGTTTGGATACAGGAAGAGCACATCAACCTGTGATGCCATTTTCAAGATAACAAATTAAGTTTTTAAGTCCTTGGATGGGAAACTTAATAACCTAGTAATATTCTGTGATCTACCAAAAGCATCTGACTGTGTTATTCATGAAATACTTCTATCAAAATTTCACACTATGGTATTAGGGGCAAAGGGTATCAATGGATTACATCTTATTTATTGAACAGAAAAGCAAAAGGTTGTAATAAGTACTTCAAATAATAGCACTGGTCTGAAATAAAGCATGGTGTGCCACAAGGTTCTATTCTGGGTCCCTTATTATTTTTAGTGTATATAAATGATCTACCTGCAGTAATAAACAACACTGCCTATCCAGTTCTTTTTGCAGATGACATAAGTATTATAATTAAAGAACACAATGTCAGTCAGTTCCCAGATTCATCTAATAAAATCTTCAACACACTAAATAATATTTTGGGGAAATTCAGTAGATGCTAAGAAAGTGCTCATTATGCAAAAAAAAAGGTAATCAAAATAATGGCAGGGGTAAGACGAACAACTCATAGCAAACCAGTTTTCAAAATATTTGGAATTTTACCATTACACTGCAAATAAATTCTAGCCATATTGTCATTTGTAATAAATAACCCAGAAAAGTTTACAAAAAATGCAGATATTCATAATAAAGAGGACAGACATGGACAGGACTTACATAGACCAACAAATAATTTGCAGTAATTCCAAAAAGGGGTTTACTACAAAGGAATTGCTTAATTCAATTCTCTCTCCTATATAAGAATTGCAAATGAAAGCAAGTTTAGATCAGAATTAAAAAGATACCTTATTACTCACACCTTCTATACAGAGGAGGATTTCATTCAATCAAAAAATACTGGTAATAATGTAATTTTGTAAATACAATAAACATGAATATTCTAAGAATGCATGTGTACGAGTAGGCTTTTGGAAATAGCATGTAATTGTAAATTATGCAAAACTGACACCTTGAAAAATTCATTGTCAAAGTTATTATTTGTAAATAAACGTATTAATAAGCATAAATAAATGTAATTCTTGGCATGCTCTACAACCTAGAGTTTAGGCATAGAGTCTAATCTCAAAATAGGATCTACAGATTGCAATATTATGCACATGCACACACCCGCACACACACACAATATTTTCTGAATAAATTCCAAATTCACCAACTGTTCCACCAGTGATTATTCAAACAGTTTACATCTTGTTCCCAACCAATAGCAAAGTGATAACATTCCTTTGTGAGGTAACCTTGAAGATTTCTTAATTAATTGAGAGGACTTCATTAGTTTAGGAAATTCTATCAGCTCAGAGCAACACTGAACTGCCTCTAACACAGTTCAGATATGACTGAGGCAGAGAATTTGCCCTTGATAATAGCATCATTGAACCAGAGAGGTAAAGTTTGCTAGAGCAGAACACTGCAGGCAGCTGCCAAAGTTCAACCCCCCCCCCCCCCACAACATCAATTAATTAGTATATCAACACCATCACATTCTGGTATTTCTATATGGCTCCTCACATTATGGAATCGCTAAACTTGCTTCAGTCCATAATGCCAGTGCTGATTTCCACTTGATTTAAAGGAAGTCATACAGAGCTATAGAGGACACAGCATACAGCAGGTTACTTACTTAAATATAACTTTGACATTTTTCCACCATTATGGGATAACTCAGTAGAATCTGATGGTATTTCATTTATGTCCCATTCATAGCCAGCAACTAACGTGCAAATATGCACCGGTTACATGCACATTGGCAAGGTAATTATATTGTATCTGTTACATTTGCTGCCTGGTTTATTATTAGCAGGTGCCTAAACTGTGTTCCAACCATTTAATCATAAGCTGACACATTGATTATAACATGAATTAAATTATTACATAATATTATACCAATATATTACTATATTAGTTATATTAATTAGGCCAACTATATGAGTATTTAATAACAATATTATTATTTATGTTATTATCATTAATTTTAAATCATACCTTTGCAGTTAACTAGAAATTTGATTTTTTCTATTTATTTATTTTTATTTTTTTGTTGCAATTTCTGGTTAATGTAAGCACTGGGGTTTTTATTTTTATAAGAAGAAAAATCTATATAGAAAAAAACCAAAAAAATTGTCCGCTTTAGGTAAGTACGCCAGCCGGTATATTAAAATATAACCTATAAGATAGGCTTCTTACTATTACAGAACAGATATTTACAGTTTAACAACATAATGCATGTTACATAAATTACGTCCATAACACGATTAAGTGCTTAATTTAACATTTAAGATGCATCCAGGTTATTGGTAATAGGTAATCAACAATTATGACGGAGAAGGAAGGTGAGGCCAAAATCATTCAATTATCTATTGTTAATTTTAATATAATAATGATGTGAAATATATATGACAATGCTCATAATACTATTAGAAGACCAAAATAGTGCCTGTTATCTGGTGATTTCTCTGGTTATATATCTTAGGGGCTCAAGTTAGAATGTTGCCCACTCTGACATGCAGCATCAGCCATCTTTGTTTTTAGTAACCTCTCACAGGCTGCATTCCCTATACTTGTGATTTGCAATCTTTGTGCTATAGGCTTGGTTCATACACAACTGGAAGCACCAAGTCAGGATCCATGCCATATACTGTATTTTTAAGGCCATAAGACACAGTCATGATTTTGTAATGACAATTTTGAAATAAAAATAATAAAAGTTTTATTCTCCATTACTTACATGATGTAGGTATGCCATACATTTCAACAAAAAGTATCCTTTAGACTTCATTTTCACTTTCACTCATATCTGAATTTTCCCTTTCCACAGATCATTTTCTCAATTGGTGGGGAGCCCAAAATGCCTTTCTGTTGCCCTATTACCATGCTCTTTTGCATATTGAACAACTAATTTGAATGCAACGCTGTATGAGAATCTCTTCGGTTTAGGCAGTATTGCATACAGACAAGAGAGCTTAGAAAAATTCACAACTGAATGTCGCTTTCACAACAGTACACTTGCTACTCGCAACTGAACCTAAAAGAAAGGGGCTGTGAGAGAAAATTTTCCTTGCTCACATTCTTTAACCCGTTAATGGGCAAAACTGCCTGTCATTAAGGCTCATATTCTTCTAATAGTGCTTTATGCTATGTTGAACCTTGAACCTCAATTAGGTAGCAAGTATAGTCCACAAGGCTCACATTCCCTTGCCAATTATCCATGATTTATTGAAACGACTGGTAAATTTAGCTGGTTTACACATGTGAACTTTGGATCATAATGATCAAAATACTGGAAGTGGTACACAGTGAAGCGTAATTATACGTTAGATAAAATGAGTCAAATTTACACTTGAATTACTTCACTAAGTAATAAATTACCTGGACATGTTTCGCAGGCTTATGCTGCCTACATCATCAACAGATTTCGACTGGCCGGCCTGTTGTTGGTATTTTCTGTGGACTCCTCTCCTTTCTCTGGTGGCTGATAGATGAACTTGTAGAGCGGGTTGTCATCAGCAGGAATTCCAAAATTCATAAGGCTAGGTTTCTGCTTTAAAATAAAGATCTTCTCCCATATGTTTAAATCTAGCAGTCGCTGTACTGATTTTAACAAGTGGACATTATCTTTGATTCTATGGCTATTGTCCCAAGCATGTGAGGCTACTGCTGATTTCTCCATTTGGTTGTTTCTTAAGTGTGCCAGATGTTCCTTCAACCTGGTTCCTATGTTTCTTCTGGTTTGTCCTATGTATCTTTAATCACGGTTTTTACAATTGATTCTGTAAATTCCTGATTTCTTGGATGCAGGTGTTTTGTCCAACTTGTTCTTTAGAAGGTTTTTTATGCTGTGTTTGTTTTGTGGGGCTAAGAAGATGTTGTGTTCCTTGAAAATCTTTTTGAATTTGTTGAAGGCCTGAGGGTGGAATGTGAATTTTTTTAAAATATTCTGGTTTTTATCTGCCATGAGGGTGGTTGTAGCTGCTATTTTTCTCTTTCTCTCTATTGTTTTTAGTTTTTTCAGGACATGTGTTTTGTTAAAACCATTGTTCTCTGCAGTTTTTATTATTTGGTTACGCTCTTTTTCATATTCTATCTTCTCCATAGGGATGTTAAGTAATCTGTTTAGCAAACTGTGATTGCACAGCTATTCCCAGAAAATTCTAGATATACATTTTGTGATAGAAATGGCTTTAATATGTGGTATTCTAATCAAAATCATTAGAGCCATTTTTAAGAAAACCAAAATTTTCTAAAAGTTTTCCATGTAAAGGGTAACTAGGGGTGGGGGGGATTTTCTTGAAAATCTTCGTGTCGCATCCTTGGAAGATATCAATCTTAAATACCAAGTTTGGTATTTAAACGTCTTTTTGTTTTTGAGCTATGCTGTCCACACGCACACGCACGGACCTGTTTCTGAAAATGCTTTTTTGGACTCAGGGTGTCCTAAAACATGTATTTCTGGTGAAATCTCCATATCAAATTTTTGGGTGGAATACAGTACTTCTCTATCCCTATGTACATTGTACATACAGGGCTAGAGAAAGTAAAAATATTAACAGGGAAATAAGAAAAAATCTGATGAGTTCCATTCACATGACTTTCTCTACATCTCTGTAACAAATTATTGTTAATAAACTTTTTCTTCTATCACTTCATGCTAATCAAGATAAATGTCAGCAGAAATGATCTAATTAATTAGTTCCTTATAAGTATAAGGGAAGTACAGGAATACAGTAGGCTAAACCGGCAATCAAATATTTTAAAATGTGGTTGCTATGGGACTGAAGTCCATTTCTTTGCATGACCAGGAGTTAACAAGCCCCCACATGAGAAAAGTTTGAGTATTTTAAAACTGAAACCAATAAGGAATATCTTAAAAATGGCCAACTCCAGAAAAACAAAATGTATAGGACATAAATTGTGTGTTTTAATGAAATCTGCATTCTATGTGTAGTAAGTTTTTGTCCTTCTCTTAAGGTTTACCAGTTATGCAAAATTCAGAAAAATTCATCTGGAATAAAGAGGTCTTCCGAGGCTATTCCCATAAAATTCAAAACATACATTTTATTTGTTATGTAAATATAATTATAAGCGATTTAAATCAAAATTGTTAGAGCCATTTTTGAGAAAATTACAATTTTCAATTTTTTTTCCATTTTAATGGTAGTTGGGGTTGGGGGGATTTTGTTGAAAATCTTTGTGTCACACCCTTGGAAGATACTGAACTTAAAATATCAAGTTTGGTATTTAACGGACTGAAGAAAAAGACACAGACACGCAAGCTCACACACACACATAGGCGGATATTTTACTAAAAATATTTTTTTGGGATTCAGTGGGTCCCATAACTGTATTTCTGGTGAAATCTCGGTATGAAATTTTTGGGTGCAAAACAATACTTTCTCTATACACCATGTTCATAGTATGTGTAGAGAAAGTAAATCAAGTTCTCTTTATTCTTTTAGTGGTATAACAAAACCTAAACCCTTAACAGAAGAGGTGGTAGAAAAATGTTTTTTCAGGGATCATCAGGGATGTACTTGTGTGCTTCATTATTACTACAAAAGTTTAGCTCAAATTTATTGGTACTCACAATATTTGCTCTTTTTATGAAGTTTGGTACCTCAATGTTGTTCACTTCCTTAGTTATGATTGAAGCAGTTTTATCTGGATGCACAGTTGACAACGTATGTGCAAAATACTTCTGAGACAGACGAACAGATCTCCGAATGTTGTTATGAAAAACTGTTCCAGTCAAATCAGAGAGGTCTTCACGAAGAGACTACACATAAAGAATTTCATTACAAGTTTAGCATGTGCTGTCATATTAAGAATAAGATGAAATACAAATACAGACAACTGAATATTAGTACTTGCCATTAGGCGTGCATTCTTTAAAGTTGAGAAGTTTTCCTTCATAGCTTCATTATTTTGGAGTGTTTTTTCCAATTCAGAGCGTATAATATTAGGAATCTCATTCATCCAGGCTTCCCTAAATTTTTCAACATGTCGCTTTACAACAGGACTGTAAAATAATTCATTAAAAAATAAAATAATAAACAAAGGATTTGGTTTTAAGAGCACATACAGTATAAAAGATAGGGGCCATTTTCTACAAAACCACTGAGCTGTAATGTAAAAACTGGTTCACAACTGAGAACAGCAACTAAAATGAGAACAAAAAAGTTAAAATACATATATTTTAATGGGAGCATTCACAATTGACGGGAAGCTTTCCCAGACCCTTGGAATGGGAAATACGACTTGGCCAAATTTTAACTATTGTTGTATAGGTAGAGTCAAACTGGAAAATTCAATGCCATAGCCAGGATTTGAACCATGGTTCTTTTGGTCTCTAGATGGTTGCTCTAACCTCTGAGCTACCACAGTAACATATCAGCATGTCATTAAATTGCTCAACTGACACGCATATTTCCCATAAATCTCAAGATCTCAAATTTTTTGAGATGACATATCCCAATGGCGACTTACAATGTCTTAAGCATTTTAAGTCCTGGGTTTCATAGTTTAGCCAACTATAAGGTCATTTAGTGTTAATTTAATTGGACTAAATTTTTCAGTCTACTGTACCTATCCAACTGTCCTACACATGGCTTGTGTGAAAAACCAATTAAATTATAACTTTCCTATTCTGATTTCTGGGCATGGCATATTAGATTCATGTAAAGCTTCACATGTAAAGATTATTCCATGCAATTCTGACATGAAACAGCTGTTAGAGCTCATTCTAGTTGCAATTCTTTCGAATTTTGACCTTGGTTAATCTGCATTATGTTGGCTGAATTGGAAGCTAGTAAAATATCATTCATGAGCTAAAAACAAATGAAATCCAATGTGCAAAATCGACCATACACTTGGCAATCAATACTCTGACTATGTCCTACGGCCATAATTGCCGAACATATGTGAATGGCTTGCTTTGTAAGTCATAGCTGATTGGTGGCATCCTTTGTCACATCTGCGTTAGTGGACATCTGTGCTGGCAGCAAGTTCTTTTGACAAAGCTGTGATTGTTCTTCAATTCAATTTTATTCATCCTTTCAATCATTTTGTACAATGTACTTTGTACATCAAGTTAATAGTTATCTTTACAAACTAAACACATATATACAAATATAAAGCTAACATGCTACCCAAACAGATATTTATTAAATTCTAAAAATTCATCTACACTGTAAAAGCAGTGTTCTTGTAAGAAATGCTTCACCTTTAATTTAAACATATTATACTTTTCTGTTGCTTTTATAGATTTTGGGAGTGAATTATAGACATTTATGCAGGAATGCTGAACTCCTTTTTTACATATATTTGTTCTGGAGGAAATTAAGTGGGACGGTGATGTATATTATTCTTTGTTTGGAAGTGATGACTGTTCTTTTTCACAATTAGCACTAATTCTGGTAAACACATACATGCCGGTGGAAGTATACCCAGATTTTGGAATAGTGGCCTACACGCACATAATCTATTTTCACCACACATTGCTTGGATAGCTTGTTTTTGCTTAGTAAATATCATTTTGGCTTCTAGTGAATTACCCCAAAATATTATGCCATATCTTATTCTTGAACGTATGTTAGCAAAATAAGCTATTTTTACTACTTCAAGACTAGCATTTTGTACTAACATTCTTGAGGCAAATATGTTTGTACTTAATTTATTTGCAAGAAAGTCCACATGTATTTTCCATTTCAGATTATTCTGTCTCCATATGCCAAGGAAATTTGTTTCTACCTTGTATGTTATTGTCTTATCTTTTAATGTTATTATCAGAATATGTTTTCATTC
The DNA here is from genome assembly GCA_030762935.1 of Hymenopus coronatus. NCBI lineage: Eukaryota > Metazoa > Arthropoda > Insecta > Mantodea > Hymenopodidae > Hymenopus > Hymenopus coronatus. The sequence continues at coordinate 24,848,215 of CM060882.1, forward strand.
TTATTTTCTACAATATGATAGTCAAGACAAACAGTACTAAATTATTACCTTTTATCCATGATATCAGATCTTTACTAAGTGTGCTGTCGGAAGGCTCTTAGACTCGAAGCTAGGCATTGTTATACATGAGTGCATTTATGACACCTGTGGTGCTTTCCAACCGTGACTGCTTCTGGAAATTTCCTGCCACATGATGACAGGTATAAAAAAGGTAATCAAGCCCTGTCACGAGTTCAATTTCGATAGGAAATTTGTAGCAAACATTGGTAGTCATCACTGCAGCAAACATCAAAAGGAAACTATATGGCAGAAGGCTATGAAAGCATTGAAGGATAATTATTTGTGAGCAGATTGAGTATAATCAATTATTGTCGAAGTAACAAAGAGTTCTATGTTGCAGCATACACTTTATGCAAGATTGCACACTGCCACACTACCTCTCTGAGGTCTGAGATTTCCTGAATTTATATTTTCCAGATAAATGGCTTGGCCAAGATGCACTAATTTCATAGCCCCCACGCTCACCAGACCTGACACCTCTTAACTTTTTCTTGTGGGGATTCGCCAAGATTACAGTGTTTGTTCCACCCTTACCAACTTTCTACCAGAACTACGAATCTGCATCACAATTCAACGAGTCAAGCCTGCTATACTGCAATAAGTTTGGGAACAAATCAACTTCAGATGGGGTGTGTGCCCCATAACCAATGGAGGTCACAAACAACCTGTTTAGGTAAAACTTGATCTTTTGTCAGTCAAGATGACACCAAAACCATGTCTGTAAATAAAATGAATAAAGAATCTAGTGACTCAAGGTAAAATGATGCAGCCCTAACATCCAGTATTAGTAATTTTTTTAGTAATCTGATAAAGGCTGTATTTCCTATTTCACATGGTGATACGATAAACAAAAGAAGCCAAAATAGAATCGGACAGGTGACCATCAGTAGGTATATAACCAAAGAAATCACCACACAACCTATTTACAAATGAAATCGTATTTGGGTGTTCTGATAAAATTATAATTTCACATATGTTGTTCTATAATATTCTTTTCTTCAATAGAAAAGTTTGATCATCACATTTTTGCTCTACAGTAATTGCTGATCAAGAACCAAAATCCTTTGACATGAATGATCCGTTTAGGGTTAAATTAAGCACTCAAGTGTACTATAAACATAATTTAAATACTAAGTTCCGTTTAGGGTTAAATTAAGCACTCAAGTGTACTATAAACATAATTTAAATACTAAGTATATGTTACATAAATACTTAGGCTTTCATGGCTAGCGTTGTAAACTACAATCTTGTTGGACTCCAGAGCTGGACTAATAGCTTTGTTCCCTGAAGATGCCAGACACAGATTTTGGCCAAACGTCAGCAATGAAATCATTTGGACCATGGCCTAAAAGCCCGGCTACCATTTAGAATCGAGTTTTGGTATACATTATTAAACATTGCAAATTACAATAATATACGAAGTGAAAAGAATCCACAAATAGATTCACCTTTGTGTCCACTAGTATCCAATGTTTAAGAGCATTTATATTTATAAACTATATGGTAATCATTTCCTTTCATGAGGAAACTGAGATCAAAGCAAAGAATTAAGTTCTAATTATTAGGGCATGCATATATCATTTTCAATCATTTAACAAAAATCACACTTATAACATGTTAATGCCAGATACTCATAGTTTAACATATAATAATGCTGTTACAATATAGTTGCTATTTAACATAACAAGATGATAGGATTTACTATTAAAACCTTTTTATGATGCTGTTACCTGAGATCTATGGAATCCATGAAGCTTGAAGCAACAGAGCTGTTCAGTTGTAAAGTTGATGTATTTTCTGCAGAAAAGTTCAGGTTTGGCTTCTTGAAGACACCAGGCATGCTGAAATATATTTAATTTGAAAGTTATAAGTTGAAGAAAGTCAAGTAAACAATAATTTGAAAAATTTGTTCAGGCTTTAGTGACACTAAATTGACTTACTTAAAACTGGTTTTGGAACATGTTACAGAAGCAATTACTTTCAACCTTCGCCTTAGTCTGATGAGCAATGATATTGCTAGTGTTGGATAAAAAGATAACATGATTCCCTAAAGATACAACCGCTGAGCTTATTTAATTCATTGTGTTTTTTTCCTTTTTGTGATGGAAATATTTTTCTTAAATTTTATAGCAGCTGATATCACTTTGGGATGATGACACGGTTGGCGATCCAACTAATTTTTTATTTGTATATTGGTAATGCCTCTGAAATGTTTCTTTCCTTTTGTTTTACCTACAGACACCAAGTTACAGTTTTCACAGTTGATTAAGTAGATGCCTGATTTTTGCTTTGGTAGTACTTTGTCTTTTAAAGGAGGAGCAAACAGGTTCTTTCTGTGGGTATAGATTTATTCTGAAACTGATTTGCATCTCTTGAAAATGTTGCTGAAGCTGCAGTTTAGACCAAGATGGTACATGAATGTTGCAAATTGTTATAATTCTTGTGTGCAGAGGGTAGTGTTGTTTCTGACCTTCTTTTGTTTCTGAATTTTGTTATGCACTGTGTTTGGTTTGAAACCATTCTGTTGTGATATGCAAAGGATGTATTTATGTTCCCGCTGATATTCTTCTTTGCTGAGAGCTAAGTTGACCAAGGCAAGACTGTTGAATATGGAGCGTCAATGGGATTTGTAGTTGAGTTTCACTATTGATGCAATTATTGAATGGATTTCAACAGATGCCATAAATTAGGTATTCTGTTTCCTGGTGAGCTCCAGATCTAAGAGTGAAAGAGACCCTGCATTTCAAGTGAGAACATATGCAATTTGTCCTGCAGATTTAGAAGTTTGAGGATGTCCTCAAACAGTTTTGCGAGCACAGTTGCAAAAATCTCATGTTTTGGAAGACCAATGGAAAGGATTTGGGGTTTTTGCATCTCACGTTTTCAAGAAATACAAACCAATTTTAGCTACACAGTATAAATATGTACCTACAAAAAGAATCAGATTCCTCCTGCTTTAAAAGGCAAAACACTACAACAAAAATCAGGCACCTACTTTATTAACTATGAGAATCATAACCTGTTGTCTGTAGGTAAAACAAAAGGAAAGAAACATTTCACTGGCATTAGCAACAAACAAATAAAAAAATCAGCTGGATTGCTAATCATGACATCATCCCAAAAGTGATATTGAAATAAAAATCTGATGTGTACCATTCACATGACTTTCTCTATATCCCTGCAACAAATTATCCTTAAAAAGCTTATACTTCTATTTACTTTATGCTAATCAGAAAAAATTAGTAGAAATAGTTTTATTACTTGCTTCCTTGTAAGTAGAAGTAGAAGCGAAATAAGGGAAATAGGTTAAGGTGATAGTCAAAAGCTGGTTGCTATGTCAATGAAATTCCTTTGTTTATATGGATAGGAGTTGACAAGTTCCTGTATGAGAAAAGTATGTTTTTCATAGCAGAAACCAAAAATAAGGAATGTCTCAAAAATGACGAACTCCACGAAAAAAATGTATATAACATAAATTGTGTGTTTTAACGTGCTCTACATTTTTTGTGTAGTAAGTTTTTGTCCATCTCTTACGGTTTAGCAGTTATTCAAAATTCAGTAAAATTCATCCAGAATAAACTACTCTTCAGAGGTTATTCCCAGAAAATTCAAGATATACATTTATTTGTCAGGTAAATATGTTTAATATACGAAATTTTAATCAAAATCATTAGAGCCATTTTTGAGAAAATAAAAATTTTCAAAAAAAGTTCCACGTAAAGGGTAGTTGGGGGTGGGGGCATTTTCCTCAAAATCTACGTGTCGCATCCCTGGAAGATACTAAACTTAAATACCAAGTTTGGTATTTCACCGACTTTCCGTTTTTGAGTTATCGTGTTCACAGCCACACAGACACACACACGGACCTTTTTGTGAAAATGCTTTATGGATATTGGGGATCCTAAAACATATATTTCCGGTGAAATCTCGGTAACAAATTCTTTGGTGGAGTGCAATACCTTCTCTATACACTATGTACATAGTGCGTATAGAGAAAGTAAAAAGTCAGTATATCTGCTGATATAAAAGTTGGGAAAATATCCATTATAAAAAGGAAAAACCACGTAATGATTTTTGAAATCCTGCCCTTAACCCTGCATTGCATGGTGTTGCCATTTGACAACAAAGACGATCAATCATTTAGTATTTTTAGAGGGCTTCTTTTGTAATTTTGTATTTCACTAACCTTCAACAATAAAATTTGGCTATTTATAGCTGTTATAAATTGTAATAATATTAATATATTTGCAATAAAACTGTAGTGTTTTTTTAATAATAAAGTGCAAAATCCATGTAACTGCAGTCAAATGTAACACCATAACACCAGTTATTTTACTTGGGCCTTCACCACCCTTCACCACAGGCACATTTGACTGCAGTTGCTGGGACTCAAACTCACAAAGTTCGGCTTTGAATGGATGGCCAGTCCACTTTGTATCGCACTAATGATCACAGCTATTCAAGTTGCTTCATTTCTGATGCCGCTGAAAGAGATATAATTATAATAATAATAATCTTTATTCACCTTTCGATTTATACATAAATCATGGCTTCATCAGTATATATATTTACAGTAGTATGTACAAGTAACAGTATTTATAAATATATAGTTTTAAATTTTTTAATGTTGGAGGGTATATGCTCTAAGAGAGCTTTAGTTATTGAACGTTTAAATTTGCTGTAGACCAGTTCTTTATAAAGTCCAGGTAATATCTGTACAGATTGGTTCCACAATGGGAAATGCTACTGCGACTCTCTACGGCAGAATGTAGACTGTATAAGGTTCAAAGATCTAGTATTGTGTGCTTAACACATATTATTTGTTTTAAAGAGGTTCCTGTTTTTGTGAATGAAGCATAATTCTTCAAGTACATTTATATAGAAGGGAGAGGCAAGATATTTAATTCCTTAAATACTGTTTTGCTTGGGGTTTTCACAGGAACTTGTTTTATGATTTCTAATATCTTCTTTTGTATTTTAAAGGTAGCATATAGATTTGTGGACCTGCCCTATACTGGAATACCATAGGTTAAAATGGATTGAACATATCCAAAATGCATAGATCTTAATACACTTGTGGTACACACTTTACTTGCTACTCTGAATGCATAGCAGATTTTGGACAATCTGTTGCCTCAATAATCAATCATTGCCTTTGTTTATGGGGTGACTATTAATGCAAATTTGTAGTTCTTTATAAGTTTTACCTGAGCTGAAGTTTATAAATGTTGTCTTGTTTACATTTAATTGGGGATTATTTCCTACTATCCAATTTATGTAGGATTTTGTTCTTTCGATTGATATCATTTTACGGGGTAGAGAGGTTACTATTTTTATGTACAATATTGGTGTCATCTGCAAATAAAGTTATTCGAGTGTCATTGAAATTTGATGGCAAGTCATTTATATAAATTAAGAACAAAATACGTTCCCAAAATTGACTCTTGTGGAACTCCATCTTTTAGAGGTGCTGAAATAGAATGGCAACCATTAACTTCCACATACCGTACCCTTTGGCTTAGATAGGACTTAAACCAATCACTCGCTATATCTCTTATGCCAACTTTATCTAGTTTATCCAATAATATTTTATGATTGACTGTATCGAAAGCCTTTGAAAGATCTAGAAATATACCAACTGCTTGCTGATTATGATCTGCTGTTTTAAGGATATCATCTACAAACAAGTGTAGAGCATTCATAATGGACTTATCCTTTCGGAAACCAAACTGAGAGTAAGCAGACATATCACATTTTTCAAGAAAGGATACCACTCTATTATATATTATCCACTCAAGTATCTTTGAGAATACAGACAAGATTGAGATAGGTCTATAATTTTAAGAATTATCTCTGTCTTCCTTTTTGAAAATGGAAAGTACTCTAGCTATTTTGAATACCTGGGGAAAAGTTCTAGAGCTTAATGAAGCATTACATATATCTGCTAACGGCTCAGCAATATATGTTACACAGGCTTTAATTACAGAGTCTGGTATACCATCTGAGCCACATGAATATTTATTTTTTAGTTTTTTCACATCAATAATTTCAGTTTTTGTTACTGGATGTTTTCCTTACCAGCATATGTGGATTCTTTATGTGTGGGTTGCAGGGAGTTTAAGTTGCCAACCATGTTTGAAAAATGGCTCATAAAAGCATTTGCAATATCTGTTGGCTTCTGGGCATCCTTAAGATTAATTTTCTCATTATTAGATTTAATTGTTCCTGTTTCTTTCTTTACTATCTGCCAGAGAGCTTTATTTTTGTTTGATGCATTTAGAATAAATCTGTGGTTATACTGCTTTTTAGCTTCATTAATTACTTTCTTAAGTGTGGATGTGTATGTTTTGTAGTATTTTTTAAAAATCTCATTAGTTGAAGTTTTATTTATTTGGCTAAGCAATCTTTTCCTACTTTTCTTCCTTTGCGATCCATCCATATTTTTTGTTTCCCACTTTTTAGATATAAAGTCTGGTTGCAAAATAGAGGAAGAGCAGCATATGTAACAAAATAATTCATGCAATGTAGGGTTAAGTAACCTCAGCAGTTGCCTTCTTAGGGAACCATATAATGCCACCCATGCAACGACAGCAATCATAAATCTAGTTTTGCCTAGCAGACCAAGGAAAAGATGAAAGCATTTACTTCTGAAACATGTTCCAAAACCAGTTTTAAGTAAGTGAGTTACTGTCATTGACCAACTTAATGTTTCAAGTGCAATGTTTATTCAAAGAAATGGGACAGAAAAAACTTAAATACAGTTTGGCAAGAAGTATTTTATTCCAAGAGACAAGTAAGAAAATCTGACGTACACTACATGGCTTTCTCCAGCTGTTCTACAGAAAAACTTCTTACAAAAGATTATTCTTCTTTCTATATCATGCTAATTGAGATAAGCAATAGCAGAATGTTCCTATTACTTAGGGGAACTAAAGGAATGCACTATACTAGCTCGATAGTCAAGTATTTTAAAAGCTGTCGCTGTGATTGTCATTGAAAATCACTTCTTTCTTTAGCCAGAAGTAAAATAAGAGAAACACATGCAGCCTCCTGTCTGAGAAAAGTACAAGTATTTTAAAATTGAAACCAATAGCAAGGAATATCTCAGGAATGGTTACCACCACTACGAAAATGCCAAGGACATGAATTGTGAGTTTTGAGAAGATCTACATTTTTTGTGCAATAAACTTTTGTTTATCTCTTACAGTTAACCAGTTATGTAAAATTCATCAAAACTGATGTGGACTTTAGAAAATATTTTATTAGTCTTTAATGTACGGTATTTTAATCAAAATTGTTTGCATCATTTTTGAGAAAAATCAAGATTTTTGAAAAATTTTCCATGTAAAGGATAGTTTGGGGTGGGAGGATTATTGCATCCCAACTGTGATAATCACATACCAAAATAAACTGAGAGACATTGCATAAGATGGCTCTGTCACAATGTTCCCTCCACAGGGCTGTTGTCCCATCAATGCCATTATAGTGGGCTAGACAATCCAAATATACTACTAGTTTCTTCCCTCAGGGTAGCCTCTGGATGCAGTAGACGGTATCATTTATCCTCTTCACCACAATGTACAGCCCCTGCCATGATTGCTGTAACTTGGGACAGCGTCCCTTGGTCTGGATAGGGTGATATAGTCACACCAGATCACCTCGCTGGAAACCTTGGCTGTCTGCCTGCTGGTCGTAACAGGTCTTCCTCTGATCATTCGCTACCTGAATATCTTGACTGGTCATCTCATGCATGTCGTGAAGTTGATCTTTGAGATGCTCCACTTAGTTGACTGCTGGCTGTTCTATCCCAGGAGCACTCTCGAAAATCAAGTCACAAGGTAGAAGCATCTCTTTGATAAAGACCAAACTGGCTAGTGCCAACCTGGTCGTGTTATAGGTTGAAGAGCAGTAGACCAGTAAGAAAAGTGGCACCCTGACATTCCAATCTGTCTGGTGATTGGCCACAACCTTCTTCAAATGTTCTCCTAGGTCTTGATGTATCGCTCAACCATACCGTCTGACTGTGGATGAAGAGAGGTTCTTCTAGGGTCTTGATTACTGGTCAACCATGCCGTCTGACCATTCGTGAAGGTGTCTTGTGCACTCCGAGTCACTCCAATGTTTCCCTCATGAGATTGGACTCAAAGTTGGTACCCTGATCACTGTGTAGCTCCAATGGTACCCCATAACAACAAAACAGTTCTTCCAAGATGCAGTGCACCTCCGGCCACTTGGTGAAGTAATCCATGGCAATCATCTGATGCTTGTTGCCCCTTTCAGACACAGGAAATGGCCCAGCTACGTCAATGGCTATGTGTGAAGGGTGCTCCCATATTAAATGGCTGCATGCGACCCAGACTCCTGGTATTTAGGCCATGAGTTACCACCCCCCGCCACATGCATACACACACACACATACACACATTAACAGCACCATCTCTCAGCTTCTGCCTTAGTCTCAGCTTGATGGTTCGGTTGGGTCCAGTACTTCGAGGATCAACTGCTCTATCACGGTCTTCCCATCAGCTGACTCCCATACTCTGAACAGCACCCAGTCTTTGATGTTCAAATAATCCCATTGGCCCAGTACAAATTGCATAGTACTCCTATGTGCGATCTCCTCCCAGCTCGGTCTAGCCCCTGCCTCCACTTCTTCCAGGAGTGGCACCAAGTCAGCATTGCCAGCTACACCCTCCTCAGCCCTGTGCTATCTCATCCAGCTGCAGGCATCGCTGAAATAACACAGACAGCTGCGGCATGCTCCTTTAACCTTAGTGCAGTGGCTGCACTCACCTGGACAGGGTCATCTGTACATGGTATCCATATTGTTGTGGCCCCTTCTTTTCCAATGTTCTGATGTAAAGTTGTACTCTCACAGACTCTAGACCCAATGGGCCATCTATCCCTCAAGGTTCTTGAAACTTAAGAGCGAGGCGAGGTCAGTCCTCAGGTGGAATAGTTGACCATACAGATACTTCAAGTGCTCCAGCATCTTTACTACTGCCAGGAGCTCTTTTCTGTTTTGGAGAGTGTCTTACTATAATAGCAATAATCTGGCCACCCCAGATCTTGAGTAGAACACCGCTAACGCTGGTGATGCTTGTCTCTTCTGACCACATATAAGTCTGGTGCTCTTCCATCAGATAGGTGAGAGATTTTGCGATGTTGGAGAAACCTCTAATGAACTGGCAGTAGTAGCTGCTTAAGGCCAGGAAACTTTGCAGCTCCTGTTTGTCTTTTGGAAGCCAATCTCTCACCAGCCGAACCTTCTCTGGGTTCGTGACCTTTCCAGATGATGAGACTATGTGGCCCAAGTAGCTCACTTCCTTGCAGAAGAGTTGGCACTTCTTCATGTTCAACTTCAAGTTAGCTGCCTGCAGCCTTTGAAGTATCTTGGCCAGGTTCTCAAGATGTTTTTGAAGTTACTACCCACGACGATGTCATCCAAATGCAACAGACAGGAATCATAGGTCAGCCCTCTCATTACTGATTCCATGAGGCACTGGAAGGTGGCTGGTGCATTGCAGAGGTCAAAGGGCATAACCGTAAATTGCTAAAGCCCCTGGCCAGTCAAAAATGCAGTCTTCTCCTTGTCTAAGATCTATAGCCACTTGCCATATCCCAATTTCAAATCTAAAGTCAAACTCCTGGGCACCAGCAAGTGTGTCCAGGGTGTCGTCAATCCAGGGTAAGGGGAAACATTGCTTTTTAGTAACAGTATTCAGCTTCTTGAAGTTCACACAGAAGCATCTCACCATTCTTCAACTAGACTTCGGGGGAACACCAAGGGCTCTCGGACTCTTCAATGATTCCACTAGATTTCATGTCATCTAGCATGTCCCATACCTCTGCTTGCTTAGCCAGGGAACATGTCTTTGTGGTTGCTGGATAGGTTGCTTATCTCCAGTGTCAATATTGTGGAGTACTTGGTCAATGCAACCATAATTGCCATTCCCTTCGCTGAAGACAGATTAGTATAAGCTGAGAAGACATCAGACTCGCTCCAGTTGTGAAGTGGTCAGATGGTCGACTGCCCTCTTGAGCAAGGTTTTCAGCCATGGCACCAGGCCCTTCGATGGAGCTGGCAGTTCGGATTTGTCACACGGCTTTACACTTGCAAGTGGTTCACTCTGTCCTGGCCTGGTTCTCCTGGTCGGTGTCCATTGAGTTCAGCAGCCTTACAGGTACTTCCTCTTGACAAGGCAACAATGCTCAAGCAACACATACTCCATGCAGTGATGTTTCCTAATCAATACCAAGTGTATTGATCAGTGCACCTCTAACACCATCTAGCTTTTTACAGGCACAACTACATTGTCCTCCAGGATCACCCTGCAGATTCCCGGATAATCTTGTGGATTGAGTAACACCTCATCTCGACCAAGTTGCAAAACCCTCCGGCCTTTGTCAACATTCCCTTGTGACTCCTGAGGGCATCTAATCCCAGTATCACATCCTCAGTCATCTTGTGACGAACACAAACAGGCTCATGGTGCTCCGTCCAAGTGTCAACTCAGCAGGGCCTCCTTTTCCACTGGGTGTTCATGTCGGCAAGCCCTTCAGCACATCAGATCTGATTAGTCAAGAATGCACCTGTGTCTATGAGTATCTGGTGCAGCTTCCCTTGTATCCAGCCATCTGCTATGAGGCTGTCATCCTTTCTTCTTCCTAAGGCAAGTAGCAGGTGATGGACTCTTCTCTACGACTCTCAAAACTGTTAAAGACAGTTTTGTAAAAAAGTGAAATAAAGTTAAAAATGTTCATATAAGAGTACTTCAGGGTCCAAACATTTTCTTGAGATACTTTTTCCCTGTTTAAAATAGATACTTTCCCTATTTGTTTTCTGTTTTTCCTGAAGAAATTTCCCAATGTACTTATTTGTAAGTGTACTCCCTCCAACTATAAATGTCAATATCATCATTACTTTCTCTAGCCTGCATGTACAATGTACATACTGGATAGAGAAGCTATTGTATTCCACCCAAAAATTTGATTTCGAGATTTCACCAGATTTTTGTTTTGGGGTCCCCTGAGTCCAAAAAAAGCACTGAGCGTGCGTGTGTGTGGACAGCATAGCCCAAAAATGAAAAGACTGTTAAACACCAAACTTGGTATTTACGTTTAGTATCTTCCAAGGTGCCACACAAGATTTTCAAGAAAATCTCCCCACTCCTAACTACCATTTTCATGGACAAATTTTTGAACATTTTTCTCAAAAATGGCTTTAATGATTTTGATTAAAATACAGTATATTAAAGCTATTTACAACACAAATAAAATCTATATCTTGAATTTTCTGGGAAGTGCCTCTGAAGACCTCTTTATTCTGGATGAATTTTGCAGAATTTTGCTTAACTGCTAAACCGTAAGAGATAGACAAAAACTTACTGCACAAAAAAATGTAGATCTCATAAAAACAATTTATGTCCTTTACATTTTTGTTATGGAGGCAACCGTTTCCAAGATATTCTTTGTTATTGGTTTCAATTGTAAAGTACTTATACTTTTCCCACAGAGGAAGTGGCCATTTTTCTTTTGTTCTACTCCTGGCCAAGCAAAGAAACGATTTGCAATGACAAACGCATAACAACAGCTGTTAAAACATTGACTATCACTTAGCCTACTGCATTCCCTTAATTCCCTGCTATTTATAACGAACAAAGTAATAGGAACATTCTGCTAATGCTTATTGTGATTAGCATTGTGTAGAAAGAAGAATAATCTTTGTATGAAGTTTGTTTGTAGAGCAGCTAGAGAAAACCAAGTGAGTGTAACACATCAGATTGTTTGTCCAAAATTTTGAAAATTATGACAAAAGGTTTGCTTAGTTTTATTAATGTATAAATGATCAAGAAATATACTGTATGTTCTTAACTACTAGTTACCCTGGAGTGGACTGCATCCAATTATAAGCACCAAATGGTCTTCTTTGATTAGCCACGCCACCAGGCTTAGGTTTTCCCCTCTTCAGTTTTGTTGATGGAGTCTGTTCAACTCCTTCTGGATTAGATGTCTGCAATAAAATAGATATGCAATATCCAACATTATATGCCTAGAACATAATGTAGCAGAACACTAGGTAGCCCATGAGAATAATGTTTCCAGTTTTGATAACTGGATAAATATTTAATTTACATACTGCATTTGCATCATAGTGATGGCATTACATATTCCCAAACAAAATGTCAGTATTTACTGGCATGAAGTCTTTTCCATTACCATCATTAATGAAAATCTAACTTTCAGATATCACATTAATCATATCAACAGATATGTACAAATCCTGATCTATTAAGGAATTTGGCAAAATACCTAAATGCAGAACACCAACCTATTACAGAATAATACATCCACATCTAGAATAATATCATTGCAGTATAGGGCAGCACTTTTGTAGAAAACAAAATATTTACTGCAATATCTTTCTATTTTTATAAAGTAATTATGCTTGTAGTTAGTAAAGATGGAATAGATACTCTAAATAAGGACTATCTTAAGTACCATACAGGAACATAAAATGATTTTCACAGAATAAATGTAAATAAAAAGACAACTGACAAAGATCCCTTAATAATGGGCAAATTATTATACCATAAATCACCATGTATGTGGTATTAATTTGTTGAGTTGGTATTTTTAACACGTCACTTACACTTTCATTATGAGGGACTAGTTTCAGAAGGCCTATGCTTCCATTTTCAACCCCATGGGTCCACTGTCTTTGTTGGTTGCATTTGCCTGTGTTCTCTTCTCTGGTGGCGAAAGGATGAAATTCTTAACTAAGCTGTCAACTGGTGGGATTTCAGTTTATTAGGTGATCTTTGTTTTTCCATATGAGGATGTTTTCTCAGGTTGTGAGTTCATTTCAAAGTTTATTGTTTTCCTGAAATGAACTCACAACCTGAGAAAACATCCTCATATGGAAAAACAAAGATCACCTAATAAACTTTGAAATCCTGCCAGTCGACAACTTGGTTAAGAATTTCATCCTTTCGCCACCAGAGAAGAGAACACAGGCAAATGCAAACAACAATGACAGTTGGACCCGTGAGGTAGAAAAAGGAAGCATAGGATTCCAAAACTAGTCCCTCATAATGAAAATGTAAGTAGTGATGTGTTAAAAACACACACTCTACAAATTAATACCACATATAATTTGACTATCACTGTTGCCAAATTCCCCTAAACATCAATCAAGTTTACTTTCCTTTCTATTACGTGTTTCATATTATTTACTGAACACTTATTTAAGATAGAAAATTGTAGTTCCACAATGAATCAAGAGCATGTTTAAAGCAACCGACTACTTACCTTATATCTTTCTGTACGAATGGATAAGTTTGGTTGTACCTTCATATTTTTAGCTTGCTCAGCAAACCTGAGAGTATTTTTAGTTTGTATAAGATCTCTGCTAGAAGGACTTATACAAATAATTATGGTGATGTAACTCTTCAGGTTCAGGGAATCTGCAACAAAAATTCAAGGCACTTATTTTTATGTGCATCATTTTATTTATATAAAATAAGGCTTGTGCTTGTTACCATTTGGTTGAAGGAACCAAAATAAACCTAAACATCCACATCAACCATCAAGATCCTGTGGTTGCAAAATAGAAATAGTTCATGTGCATATACGTACAAGGGTCAACCATAAATAAGTTTCCCTATCAATATTCATTATCATTTACATTGATCTTCATCCACCACTTCTGAACTGCTCAGTAGTGGTAACAGGCCTGCTGCTGTGCTCTTCATCAAGTACATTTTGCTGTGCTTCCAGGAGCCATGAACGCCAGTGGCGAACTATTTGGATGCTCATGCATCCTTCACCATAAAACATACTAACTCGCAATGAATATTGATAGCCGTTTCATTTTCCACCATGAAAAAGCGAATAACAGAACGGAATTCACAAGCAGACATGCTTTCAAGTGGAGGCTCCATGGCAGCTGACGCCATACTGGCAAACGTGAAGCAAGCACATGCTGTTAAAGGTCAAGTGCAGCCACCATACCCCAATGAAAGTTCCTGCAGTACCAACTTAATTTTAAAACATGTGGTTTGTAGAGAAAAAATCTGATGTGCTTCATTCAAATGAGTTTCATTACATCTCTGTAACAAACTATTGTTGCCTCCTGGGTAGTGTGGTGGTAGTGTGTCTGCCTCATATTCAACAGGTCGTGACTTCCAATCTCACTTAGGGTGATTTACCCAGATAAAGTTTTTTAGGGTTTTTCCCTTATCCTGAGAAGACGAATGTCAAGTAACTTTAAGCTCCATGGATCCCGAGATCATTTGAACATCATTTCACCAATTTCATTCATTGTCCGATATGACCAACCAGGTTAAAGGACGTTTAAAAAAAAAAAAAAATTATTGTTGAAAAGCTTATGCTTCTATTTACTTCATTCTAATCAAGAAAAAATTAGCAGAAATAGTCTTATTGCTTGCTTCCTTGTAACTTGAAGCAAAATAAGGGAGTACCATAGGTTAAAGTGATAGTCAAAAACTGGTTGCTATGTGACTTTTTTTTTTGGTAGTGTTTAATGCCCGCTTTAACTACTTATGGCACCGCAGGCAATAACACTGATGATACATAAATGGAGATGGAGCACCGGTGGAATACGATGGCAGGGGAAACTGGAGAAATCCTGCCCCAATGCTGCTTCGTCCACCACAAATCTCACATGCGGTCGCTTGGGATTGAACCCGGTTCGTCTAGGTGAGAGGCAAATAGTCTAACCACTCGGCCATGGCGTGGCCCCTGCCATGTGACTGAAGTTCCTTTGTGTGGACAGAAGTTGACAAATTCCCATGTGAGAAAAGTAGGTTTTTTAAAACTGAAAGCAAAAACAAGGAATATCTCAAAAAAGATCAACTCCACGAAAAAAAATGTATATAGCATAAATTGTGTGTTTTAATGTGTTCTGCATTTTATGTTTTTGTGTTGGTATAAAATATAATATGTGTTGATATTGACATCAAAATATTGGAATGTAAGAGAGCAAAAGGCTTCACTGCCAACTGCTCAACATTAGATACCAACCAACCAATCACATTTTTTGTGTGGTAAGTTTTTTTCCATCTCTTACAGTTTTAGCAGTTATGAAGAATTCTGTAATATTCATCCAGAATAAAGTAGTCTACAGAGGTTATTCCCAGAAAATTCAAGATATACATTTTATTTGTCAGATAAATACCTTTAATATTGAATATTTTAATCAGAATTGTTAGAGCCATTTTTGAGAAAATCAAAATTTTTGAAAAAAGTTCTATGTAAAGGGTAGTTGGGGGTGGGGGATATTCTTGAAAATCTTCATGTCGCATCCTTGGAAGATACCAAACTTAAATACTAAGTTTGGTATTTAACGGTCTTTTCATTTTTGAGCTCTGCTGCACACACGTACACACCTACCCAACCAAACACACGGACATTTTTCTAAAAATGCTATTTTTTGGGGGATTCAGGGGGACCCAAAACATGTATTTCCAGTGAAATCTCGGTATCAACTTTTTGGGTGCATTACAATACCTTCATCCATAGTACATGTAGTAAAAATAGGGAAACTTATTTATTGGATGGTCCTCATAATAAAGGTTAAATGTTAGTAAAGTATTAACACCATTCTAAAGAATACAAATTATGATTATAGTAAAATTACATTAACAGAAAAACAATTTTACTCTTAGGAAAGGCACACACCCTGTTTGCCACAGTATGACCATAATTACACACAACCAAAATTATCTATATCAAATCAAAATCAATATTGTAATTCTGTCATGAAACAACTGTTATTTTAATTAATGAAATAAAAGAGATGTTTTGTGACAGAATTATTATGTTAACTTCTGGCATTCTCATTCCCTGATCCAAATGTCATGATTTTTATTTATGGGGTTGTTTAAAGACAAATTGTATCGTTCTAACACATACAAAACAACAGGAACTTAGTGATAGCATTAAGCAAAAAATCCCAAGGATTCTTGCTGCTGAGCTTAAGCGAGTGAGAGAGAATATTTTTAATTTCTCTAGCATGTATGTACAATGTACATAGTGGATAGAGAGGATTTTTTTGTTTTTTTTAACTTAACGTCCTTTAACCTGGTTGGTCATATCGGACGATGAATGAAATTGGTGAAATGATGCTCAGATGATCTCGGGATCCATGGAGCTAAAGTTACTCTACATTCGTCTTCTCAGGATAAGGGAAAACCTCGAAAAAAAATCTTATCCAGGTAGCTCACCCTAAGCGAGATTCGAACTCACAACCTGTTGAATGTGAGGCAGACATGCTAGAGAAGTTTTGTATTCCATCCAAAAATTTTATACTCAGATTTCATGATATGTGTGTTTTGAGACCCACTTAATCCAGAAAAAAGTATTTTTAGAAACATGTCCGTATACATGCATGTATGTGTGCAACATAGATCAAAAAGGAAAAGTCAGTTAAATTCCAAATTGATATTTAACCCTTAATCTAATTGTGATGCTGTTTTCATACGCTTTAACTCTTTCCAGCGGGAAAGTCTGTGTATTTTCTACATCACTGCCATAGAGAAAGGTTTTCTGGAACATTTCTGGACGTTATCCTCATTTCAAAACGTTAAATTAGCTCCAAATTTAATTTCTCTTGCCGGTGTTTGTTTATCGTGGTTGAAACATGGCGTCGTCTGGCCGAAGGCTGAAGAGAAAATAGAGCTTCAGTTTGCAAGGTATTGGAAGAAAGCACATGATTTCGAATTTTCAGATCTTGTTGAAAGAGTTTCTAACATCAACTTAAGGGAGGAAGATGTTATATTCTAGCTTCAGCGGTGAAAAGTGCATCCGATACGCATGCAAATAATCGGTATACTTATCAAAATGGATTTATGGAGATGTAACCAGAAGACAAATACAATGTGAATCAACTATTCAGATATGCAACAACACAAGTGCTAAATTGTACAGCAATCTATGTTAGATTTGTATCCTATTGCTATATGCTGTTTTCATTAATAGTGGCATCATGCAACAGGATGCTGTTTTAGTAAAAAAAAAAAAAAAAAAAACTGATGTGTTCCATTCACATGACTTTCTCTACATCTCTGCAATAAATTGTAGTTAAAAGCTTATGCTTCTATTTACTTCATGCTAATTAGCAGAAAGAGTCTTACTACTTGCTTCCTTGCAAGTAGAAGCAAAATGAGGGAGTTCCATAGGTTAAAATGATAGTCATAAGCTGGTTGCTAATTAACTGAAGTTCCTTTGTTTGTATGGACAGGAGTTAAGAAATTCTTGTATGAGAAAAGTATAAGTTTTTCAAAGCTAAAATGAAAAACCAGGAATATCTTAAAAAATGATCAACTCCACGAAAAAAAATGCATATGATAAATTGTGTGTTTATTGTGAGCTACATTTTCTGTGTAATAAGTTTTTCCCCATCTCTTAAGGTTTAGCAGTTATGTACAATTCTGTAAAATTCATCCAGAATAAAGTAGTCTTTAGGGGCTATTCCCAGAAAATTGAAGATATAGATTTTATTTGTCAGGTAAATATCTTTAATATACGATATTATAATCAAAATCGTTAAGACCATTTTTTAGAAAATCAAAATTTTCAAAATTTTTTCGATGTAAAGGGTAGTTTGGGGAGGGGGGATTTTCTTGAAAATCTTCGTGTCGCATACTTGGAAGATACCAAAGTATTTCTTTACCAATTTTGGGCTTTAAAGATATTTTCGTTTTTGAGCTATGCTACACACACAAGGAAATTTTTCTAAAAATGCTTTTTTTGGATTCAGGTAGTCCCAAAACATGTATTTCCGCTGAAATCTCGGTATCAAATTTTTGGGTGCAATGCAATACCTTCTTTATACACTATGTGCATAGTTTGTATAGAGAAAGTAAAACTCCATACTTTCATTTAATTAGATTGAACTTTCTGTGTAGCGAGGTTTTGTATGCCTAATTATTGACTATTTTGGGATTTTTAATTTTATTTTCAAAATGTTCTTTTGTTTTCAATTTTTTAAAAACATTGTAGAGACCTTCCATACATATAATGCATATTATACAGTAGACAAGGCTATGTTCATTGGTACTCATTTTAATACTAATAATTTAAAATCCTGCTTTCTCCTCTTAAATTGCTTGGCACTTTTCAGACAGTATTTTGCTACTCGGGCTGGCTCTAAAAGGGTTAAGTTCAGTATCTTACAAGGATGCAGCAATCAAGAAAATCACTCCACTCCTACTACCCTTTGCATGGAACATTTTTCGAAAATTTTCAAAAATGGCTCTAATGATTTTGATTAAAATATTTAAGACATTATCATGAAAAACTAAATGTATATCTTGAATCTTTTGGGAATTGCCTCTGAAGACCTCTTCATTCTGGATGACTTCTGTATAACTTTTATAAAACTGGTAAACCATAAGAGACAGACAAAAACTTACTACACAAAAAATGTAGATGTTAAAACACACAATTTATGTCATATATATTTTCTTTGTAGAGTTAACTGTTTTCGACATATTCCCGAGTTATTAGCTTCAGTTTTAAGGTACTTAACTTATCTCGAAGGAGAAGCATCTTTCTTTTGGTCTATCTTTTGTTTATTCTTAGCAGAATTGTCTTAATGGTGCTTCTTTGTAAGTAGAAGGAAAATAAGGGAATGCACAGGCTAAAGGCCTCAAGATATTTTCAAAGCTGGTCACTATGTAAAAACAATTGAAATTAAGCTATTTCAATTGTTTTTACATAGTGACCAGCTTTGAAAATATCTTGAGGCCTTTAGCCTGTGCATTCCCTTATTTTCCTTCTACTTACAAAGAAGCACCATTAAGACAATTCTGCTAATGTTGACATAAGAATCTTTTGTAACAAAAGTTTGTTTACAGAACAGCTAGAGAAAGTCACGTGCATGGAACACATCAGATTTTTATAAGATGTGCTGCCTGTTTGGAAGCAGAAGGTAAATATTTGCAGCATTTACTATAAGGTAAGGATTTTAGAGCATCTTTACTGGCACCTATTTCCCAGTGACCCTAGTTCTCTCGCATAGTGGAGAGAGAATGCAAGAGTTACCTTATAATTTAAGGACCCTATATGTGGCATCACAGTAACCCTCATAAACACCATGTGAAAGAGCTCAACTGTAGGGAGACTGGATTTTAGCAAACTTTTGTCTGTGCTGTGACATGTTTGGCTAAGTTAATTAAGGTTTTGCAACAATGGAATAGAATGAATCACCAGTAACCACGAAATGCAGACATATTTCAAGAGTAAAATTTGCAGGAAAGGCTGCTCTCAAAAATGTGACCTTTAGTGGATTATAGGTTCTATCTTGCTCAAAACAAAGTTAAAGTCACTTTCGCTCATTCTCAAAACATTTTTTGTTCAATCCAAATATATCCTCAATTTTAAGCTCATTTAAAATGCTTTTACTCCTGTGCTGATTAGTCAGATAGGGACTTAACCACATTCTTCTTCTTTCTTATAACAAACCAAGCAGAGACACCAATAGCCAAATCCCCTTGTATACATTTAACATGCTGAATGAATGATAATAGTTTTTTCTACACAAGCTGTGTGTAGAACAGCTGTTGGATAGGTATAGTCAGATTGAAAAATTCAATACCATAGCTGGGGTTTAAATTACGTAATTACCGGTTTCTAGCTAGTTAGTCTAACCACTGAGCTACCATGGACAAACACTAATATGGAATTAAATCCCTCAACTGTTTTGCATGTTTCCCAGTAAACCACAAAGAATCTCAAATTATTTTGAGATTACATATCCCAATGTCATAAGTACTTCAACTTCCAGGCTTACCAGAAAACATGCAAATCCAGGAATCAGTGGTTAGAGCAACCGGCTAGAGATTGAGAGATCCGTGGTTCAAATCCTGGGTTTGGCATTGGATTTTTACTTTCTCTATACGAACTATATACATAGTGTATAGAGAAGGTATTGCACTCCACCAAAAAATTCAATACCGAGATTTCACTGTAATATATGTTTTAGGGTCCCCTTTATCTAAAAAAAAGTATTTTCAGAAAAAGGTCCAGGTGTGTGTGTGTGTGTCCATGTGTCTGTGAACACGATAACTCAAGAACGAAAAGTCGGTAAAATACCAAACTTGGTATTTAAGTTTAGAATCTTCCAGGGATGCGACACAAATATTTTGAGAAAAATCCCCCCACCCCAAACTACCCTTTACAAGGAACTTTTTTCGAAAATTTTGATTTTTTAAAAAATGGCTAACGATTTTGATTAAAATATCGTATATTAAAGATATTTACTCGACAAATAAAAAGTATATTTTGAATTTTCTGGGAATAGCCTCTGAAGACTACTTTATTCTGAGTGAATTTTCTGGAATTTTGTATAACTGCTAAACAGTAAGAGATAGACAAAATCTTACCGCACAAAAAATGTAGAGCACATTAAAACACACAATTTATGTTGTATACATATTTTTCTTGGAGTTGGTCGTTTTTGAGATATTCCTTGTTTTTGTTTTCAGGGTTGAAAATCTTAACTTTTCTCATACAGGTATTTGTCAGCTCATGTCCATACAAACAAAGGAACTTCAGTCACATAGTAACCAGCTTTTGACTATAGCTTTAACCTATGCTACTCCCTTATTTCCTTTCTACTTATAAGGAAGAAAGTAATAAGACTATTTCTTCTAATTTTTCTAGATTAGCATGAAGTAAATAGAAGCATAAGCTTTTTAAGAATAATTTGTTGCAGGGATATAGAGCAAGTCATGTGAATGGTACACATCAGATTTTTTCAGTCTGAATCTACCTATCCAATGCAGAATGAATGTTTTAAACCAGATTTTACTAACTTCCCTCCTCCTTCCATCTGTTACATCAACTTTTGTGCCAATTCAAACAGCTTAAAATTTTTTACCATGCTGTGCTATACAAAATATGTTGTCTAAATAGAAAACTTTATGCAGCATTGTCTTACAGTATGCTGCCATTGCCACAGTCACCTCCTATCGCAAAAAATACATTAGATTTCCGTTCTCCCCTCTCCCACTCATTAAAAAAATTAAATCAAATTCTAGTTAGTTAATATGGTTTACAACAATGTGTTATGATAGGTATATTGTCTAAACAGAAAATCTTATCCATCATATTTGAAGCTCCATTGTCATATCTCTCCCTCTCCCCTCTTCCTCATCCCACTCCCTCCAACCCCTGACCACTCTCTCTCCATATCTCTCCCACCCGCCTCTTTCTTCCCCCCCTCTCTCTCTCTTTCTCTCTCTCCTGCCCAATATGTGAATTTCTGCACAATTTTGCCATTAAAAAAAAAAGGAGAGGACTCCTCATCTTCAAAGTGAATCCCAAGATTACCTTCCTTTAGTGGCCCAAGTAGATGGAAATTTGATGGAGCTAGGTCAGAGCTGTAAGGTGGATGGGCATGCTGCAAGCATGGGAGAAAATCTACATTGTTAAAAACCAACACCACACATTAATAAAAAATAAAAGAATTTGAGTCGATTTTTGTAACACAAACATCACTTATTTTTACTTACTGGGGAGTCGGAATTAAGGGTTGAAAATGGGAACAACTGTTACCCGAAACCGGTCCCCCCAGTAAGTAAAAATAAGTGATGTTTGTGTTACAAAAATCGACTCAAATTCTTTTACTTTTTATTTAATCACATCACTGTCACAAGCTTCTATGCATATTTGCAAGTTTTGAACCACACATTAAGTTTGAATTGCACCACAAAACATGTTGTGGAAGTTCATAAGTTCATGACCCAGGGACCAACACAGCTCAACATGAAACATCCTGAGATTCAGTTGGAAACCATCAACAATGAAGCCCACATGGCTTAGAAACCAGTCTGGTAAAACAATATTTAAATGATACTTAAAGTGTTACAAATGCAACTCACCTATTCAGCTAAAACATCCTTTTTTAGAAAAAAATAATTGAATGAATATAAAAGTTATTTCCTTAATAAAATGTTACTTACCCTTCAACACAGTTGTCAATAAGGATGATCTGTAAGAAACAAATTTTGAAGATTTTCCAGATAAATCAGATATTACACATCCCAAATTCAACACTCCTTTGTTTATATTGGATCCCTCTGCAAGGGCTTCACCCTTGTTACCAGTGTTGCGTGCACCTTCTGACCCAGCAAGGTCAACCAAATTAATCCGTGACTCTAAGTCCGAATTCCTGAATGAAAAAATACACAAGTAAATTAAATTAAAAAATAACAACATGATGTTTTGCATTCATTGATGTTATGCATTCTCTACCTATTCTTCTTACTTTTTGTTGATCAAGATGAACTTTCATTACACATTTCATTGCAGTATAAGGATGTATAAGCCAGTGGATTTTTAGAAGGCAATATCTATGGAATGGCTTTGAAACTCCATGTACTTTACATGACCATTAGAAGGAAGGAAGGAAAAAAGAAAGAAAGAAAGAAAAACTACAGTGACTTTATCATATTCTAAGTGTTTGAACATTTAAATAATTAACAAAGAATATCTTTAAACAGTTAATGCCACAATTTATTTTGAAATAACTTGTGTGCTTCAACAAGGCCTCCCCTTCTTTTTTATACATATATATATTTTTTTCAGTAGGGTTTTGTCTATTTCTCATGCTTTATCACTTATACAAAAGTCACTGAGAATGAAGAGGACTTCATAGGCCATTGTCAGAAAATTCAAGATATACATTTTATTTATCACACAAATATCTTAAACATATGGTATTTTAATAACATTTTTGAGAAAATAAAAAATAAGGAAAATGTTCCATTTAAATGATAGTTTGGGGTGGGAGGATTCCTCTTGAAAATCTATATGTAGTATCCTAGTAAGATATGAATTCAAATACCAAGTTTGGTATGTAACTGCCTTTTCATTTTTACTTTCCCTAGCATGTACACACAATGTAGGTAGTAGGTAGAGAAGATATTGTATTCCAACCCAAAAATTTGATAGCAAGATATCAATGGGTGTATCTACCAACACTTGTTTATGGCTCAGAAAGCTAGACAGTATTGCAGAAACATAAAAGTAGAATTACAAGCACAGAAATGAAATATTTACGGAAATGTACAGGGAAAACCAGAAGGGACAGGACTTGAAACTTGTCAAATAAGGAATATACTTAATCAAGAACCAGTAATATAAAAGATAGACAAATGTTTTAAGATGGTTTGCACACACAAATAAGATGGATGAGAGAAGGCAACAGAAACAGGTATGGGAGACCAGAGGGGAAGGAAGAAGAGGGAGAGGACGAACAAGAACATAATGGAATGATGTAGAGAAAATAGTGAATAAGAAAGGAAAGACTTTGAGGGAAGTTAAACAACTAACTAGGTATAGGACAACATTTAGGAAATGGACAACAACTGGCTGAGGAAACCGACTCTCGAAAGCCCATAAGGGAGAGGAAAAGGAAAAAATATTAATGGAAATACATGTTCCAGAGACCCTGAAACCAAAAAACGCATTTTTAAAAAAAGGTTCTTGTGTATCTCTGTGAACTACTGTTCACAGAGACGAAAACGAAAACTCTGTTAAAACACCAAACTTTATTACTTATGTTCAGTATTTGGCAAGAAGATTTTCAAAAAAAATTCCCCTATTGCAAGCTATCCTTTACATGGAGCATTTTTTGAAAATGTTAATTTTCTAAAAATTGACATTACGATTTTCATTAAGATATATACTTGAGATATTCTGATGTTAAATGCACTGTATTTCTTTAATTTTCTGGGATTAGCCTCTGAAGTCCTTTCATTTTGGATGGTTTTTGGATAACTGGTCAACCATAAGAGACAGAAAAAAATCTTTTAAATTTTGCAAATATGCAAAGCGCTTGTGACAGCAATGTGATTAATATTCATGAAAAGAATTTGAGTCTGCTTTTGTAACACAAAACATCACTTAGTAATTACTTATTGGGGCTGATTTTGGAACATTTGTTCCCATTTTCAACTCCTAATTTCGACTGAATCTCACCTTGTGGCATCAACGATGAGGGTATGGGTGCTAGTGCTGGATCTTCTATCTGAAGGTATGGAGGTAAATCAAAATTCATAATATACTTCTTTTTGTTCATGATGTAGATCTTCTTGTACGCATTTCATTCTGCTGATTTTTAGCTGATAATAAGCTGGTTTTTTAACAGTTTAATATTAGGCGATTTCATGTCCTGATGAGCAACTGCTGATTCTTCTATTTGTACTTTAGGTTTCACATATGTTCTTCTAATCTGGTTTCCAAACTTCTTTTTGTCCTTCCTATGTATACAAAATTTTAGTCTGAATTTCGTAAATTCCCAGTTTTTTGTTTTCTGGAATAGGATCCTGAAATTTATTGTGTGCTTAAGGATGAAAGCTGAATTTTCTGAACTAAGGCTGGTGGTGGTTCTATGTGTTTGTTACATGGTTCAGTATTTTATATTTGTGATTCTCTTGTCTACTGCACTTTCGTAGAAGCCATTGCCGGTATCTATTTTGGGTTGTTGGTATTCTTATTGGTATTCACTATTTTCCACAGGCTTGCTATTCTGGAGTGCATATTTGTGGGTTTTCTGTGTATTCCAAATATTAGGTTTTGCTTTTTTGTCCTGAATATTCTAATTCCAAAAATAATAGTCACACTCTTCGGTTCTATGGTGAACTGAATTGATTTGTTTTGCATGCCAGAATTTGAGTGCATCATTGAATTTCTCGGGAACTATGGCAATGTCAACTGCATGATTGTACCATTTTTTGTGCAGATGTGAGAATATATACATAGAAAGGACAAAAAGAAGTTTGAAAACCAGATTAAAAAACATTTGCGAAACCTAAAATACAAACAAATAGAAAATGAGCAGTAGCCCATCATTTCTAGTAATCAGGACTTGTAATCACACCTATTCTCCAATCATCTTTACTTCACCAGTAATGTAAACAAAAGCAACAGGTGGCATGGTTCTGACTTGTTCCCAAATGTTTTATAGATTTTCTCCATCACAGAATAGGTGCTTCCTCTTAAACTGCTGAGCAAAGTATAGTTTTCTGCAAAACATAATGGCCTTCAAATGGGACCACTCCCCCCTACCACAGGAAATAACCATTAGCAAACAAAAGACGAGCTTGTACAAGGGGTGAGAGGCAACTTAGTAAAATCTCCGTTTCCTGGAGACTCAAAGACTGTTTGCAAGCAAAATTCGTACCTCGTTAAGAGACCAGTAAGTGGAAGACTTGGCAACTGCAAGGGTCGGTTTCCAACCAAAAACCACCTTAACACAAACTTTAAATTCACACTGCCTTTGGCAGAAGGTTATCATGTTCTGAAAAATGTTGTACAGAAATGTCATATTAAAACTAGTCAATGTTGTCTAAGTAATATAGGACAAATGATCAAAGAACAAAATTTCCTGAATTTTAATCATTATTCCTTTGCGTAACAATGCACATGGGTTTTGCAGTTCACAGTAAGGTTGCTTCCAATCAGTAAATAATGGCAGATGTATGTAGTGAAACATAAGCAAGGTAACCCCTAAGAAGTGGCGAGAAATTAATTTTTCTTCATGTATATAGTAGTTTTGTAAAAAGTACCCACCCTTGCTTTAGACAATATTCAGAATGTACTGGTGTTTCTGAAAATAGCGTAAAGTGTGCAAAACTTTTAAATTGGCCATGGTGCAACATTATGAAACCAGTCCCAGTAATTACTATGTGTTATTTTGCTTTACAAAATCAGACACAAATTCTTTTCACTGAAGAAGAGAAAATCAATTTTTGAAGTTAATCATTTGCAAGATACTCCTAGCTATTGTTTTGAATTTTAAAATACTTATACTTTCTCAAATGGAAAATTGTTATTAAATTTTCTTTCTCCTGGTCAAGCAAGGAGAACAATATTAATGCATGGCATGTGACCAACTCTTGAAACATTTGACTATCGCAGTAGCCTAGTGTATTTTCTTATTCTTGATTCTACAAGGAACTATGTAATAAATGTATTTCTGCAAATGTTTATATCTATATATGTGAAGTACAAAGAAAAATAAGCTTTTGTAAGAATACTAAACTTAATAGTGAGTCAATGGTTAGAGCACATCACTTTCACAAAGTCCACCATATATTATAATTTTAATCACTCTTTGTAAGAAGTTTGTTGCAGAATAGGAACTAAAAGTTGTGTAAATTTAACAAATCAGATTTTTTAATTTTGTTGCACAGACACATACACACATACCTTTTTCTGAAAATACCCTTTTTTGATTCAGGAAAGCTCAAAACATATATTTCAAATAAAATTTGAATATTAAGTTTTTGAGTGGAATTCCAAATCTTCCTCTACTTACTTTCTAAGCAGTAAAGAAAGTAGAGAAAATAAAACTATTACATAGAGAATATTTCCTAAATCATTACAAGGTAAGCATTAAAGTGAAGTAGTTCAAACATTTGGCCACAAATTAAATATTTTAAAGGTGCATTTCTACTGGTTACTTTTTATATGGAACATGTTCCCAAAAAAAAATTAAAAACAAAGGAATTTGAGTTGGTTTTTGTAACACAAACATCACTTAGTAATTACATACTGGGACTGGTTTCAGGAACACTTGTTCCCATTTTCAATCCTTCATTTGGAATGAAGTGTTCCCAAGTGATGTTTATGTTACTAAAACTGACATAAATTCCTTTGTTTTTAATTTAATCACATCATTGTCACAAGCTGCTTTGCATATTTGCAGGATTTCAATGTTCCAAATAGTTTGGGTCACACTAATTGGAACTAATTTATACTGTTCTATACTTGTTCCATACTTGCTTCATGTTCCTGGTATACAACCCTAAACATGTTCTGAATATGTTGACTTATTACCGCTAGAGCAGCGATAATGAAGTTCTGGAACTTGTGCTTGTGCAGTTCAATCTTGCTATATAAAATGGAGTGGTTATGTCCTTACTATGAATATTAATAACAGAACTGGAGTAGAAACTCTTAGAATTCTAATGGTGTGGAATACAGGAAACTCAATAAAAAAGAGAAGAGTTGGATAGGTGGAGTCAGATTGAAAAATTCAAACATATTTTGAGATCACCTTGTGGTTTACCACAAAAATGAGTCAGTTAAGAAATTTAATTCCATGCCAGCATGTTATCATGGTAGCTAAGTGGTTGGAGCAACCAGCTAGAGACTGGGGAATCCATGGTTCAAATTCCGGCTAGAGCATTGAATTTTTCAGTGTGATTCTACCTGTCCAACTCCTGTCCTATACACAGCTTGTGTGAAAAAAAAGAATTAAACTAACAAAAAAGGGGCATGTTTGAGTGATATTTTGGAAGTTTTAGGTACAGACACTGGGAAAGTAGGAAGAAAAGACCATAACCTCACATCTCAGCTTCTTGAGATAAAAAGGGATAGGAACAAGTACCATGTTTGCGCCCAAAAGAAAATTGTTCGACCATCTTAAGTTTTAGAGGATGAGTATGCTACTTATATAAATATTGCCAACAGCAGCAAAAATGCAAGGTGCAGTAAGGTTAGAAGTATAAGCAAAATATTCATTATCTCGGAAACAGGCAGCGGTATAAGGCAGTATATTTGAGAATTCATTTAAGTGTTTTTGTTTTTGTTTTACCAACACAATACACTCCTGTATTCTAATTGTTCTAAATCCCTGGTAATTCTAGTATAACTTATTTCAATATTGAGGTATCTGATCCAAGTAAATCACACTTCAATAAGACATTTCGTTTCCACCACTGAAGATTTTTGCTCTTTTTCAAAGTAGTAACAGAACATGTGACAGCTGCAGTATAAAACCATAACTCAATATTTATATTCACTGAATTTGCTCTAATTAATGGCTAATTGAACTTGAATGTTCCAAGAAACTTTTTCGAATGAGTTCCTGACCAGCCTAGCAGTTTTTAAACATGTATAAGGAACATGTTCCAGACAAATACCTTCAAGTCAACAGTGGAAATGCACCTTAAGAAAAAAGACACCATGTTGATTACGTATAATACATCTATAATGAACTTCAAAAAGGAAAATGGCAACAATGAGACAGAAAAGACCTTATGCTAAACAGTGAAACTCCAAGAAATTAAGCAAAACAAACCCTTTTGATTGACGGTAATATACAGTGAATATTGCATGTGATCTTGAACTACATGCATTCATCTTGGTTGATCTTGTGTGTCTGTTAGAAGCACCAGATATCAAATATTGCTTTACTTCCTCATACTGTGTCACTTCCAAGCATGTCAGATTTTGAACAGTGAAATCTAAAACAGAGAAGTTATTGTCTATAAAACTATTTAAAACATATTACAACAGCAGTTTAAGACTATGTGTATATGTGTTGCACGAACAGAGTAAGAAAGTCTCACACAGTGCACTCCTGTTGCTATCATTCTTGTCATCTGTGGACTGTAAGGAGTACCAACATAGGCAAACTCTTCTCAAACAGCAAGAACAACAATGTTAATGTCCACATTTGCTAGTGTAGCAACCCTGGCAAAAGCAAGAGATCATAGATATTATATGTGCATAGTGTTACACTTATGTGCCACACAAGCCCACTGATGAGATGGTGCTGCAGCAAAGTGTGCAACTGATATTTGGGAGGTCAAGGGTTCTGTCCACATCAACCACACACACCTACTGGGGGTTTGTCACTCAGGCGAATGCTGAGGTGCTTATTCTCTAAGACTTCCTTTCCATCATTCCCATTCATGTCATTTCCTTATCTTCTAGGTTCGCATTATCATGTTTCCATGGGGAATTGAAACCAATTTGAGTGCAATTAATTATCTTAATGAATACTGCATGGAAATGCAGATTCATATTTTATTGAATTTTGGATCCAATTCTCTTAAAAGTGGGAAACGTCCAGATGATTTGATGTTCACTGTCAATCCTGCATGTACAAATTTCCTTATCAATCTCTGTTGACATGCGTACCTTGTATTATACAGCATCACCAATGAACATACACTTCATTCACTTTTGTGCATGTGTCTCTGTTCACATGAGTACAAAATCATATAGTGAAACTGGTTTAGTAGGTAGGATGTTGCCATGGTGACCAAATAGTGAATTTTCTGGTATTATACATGCAATTTATTTGTAAAAATTAAACCTAGCAATATTATTTAGTTGACATAACACACTTTCAGTTTCAATTATTTATTTGGCTACCAAATATTTGTCAAATAAAACAATTGTTAGCACAATCATATAGAATAATAAAATCAAGACAGTAGACAAACAATATAAGGTCACTTAAAATGTTAAAAACTTGCACAACAATAGTCTTAAGAATGGTTTGTTTCTGTGAAAATATCTTTTAAAATCAGTGATTGACAAGTCTAAATGACTTTTCGCTCTAGCAAAAAATATGTATGAATTTTGAAGTGCACCATATATAAATAAGCATGCTTATTAAATAAAGGAAATGACAATATACCAAATTGGATTGATATGAGGGTGAATAATTACACATTGCCTTAATTCAGAGAAGTTGTTATCATATGTCTAGGAAATAACAATCAATAGCATAGTTTCTGCCAATAAAATAAAAGAGGTTACCTCTGACAACCAATTTACTGGAATTTTGACCCAAGAGATCATAAGCATCTTCATTATAAATTTCCATAAATGATATCCTCACACTTGCTTCGTTTTTGAAACTTGTAGATAAAACATCTTTCATTACTCTTTCCAGGATTCCTCCTTGGCTCTCTTCATTGGTGTACTAAAGTAAAACACATATGTAATCATGATAAATAAGTCCATTTGATAAGTATGCAGATATAACTTACAGCAATGAAATGCTGATAATATTAAAGATTTTACTTTCTCTATTTTTAGTACATAGGTAGTGAAGCTATTGCACACCACCCAAAAATTTAATACCAAATTTTCAAAATTTTGATTTTCTCAAAAGTGGCTGTAACAATTTTGATTAAAATACTGTATATTAAAGATATTTACATGACAAATAAAATGTATTTCTTGAATCTTCTGGGAATAGCCTCTGAAACCTTTATTCTGTAAGTTTTGCATAACTGGTAAACTGTAAAAGACAGACAAAAACTTGCTACACAAAAAATGTAGATGTCATTAAAACACAATTATGTCATATACTTTTTTTTCAGGGAATTCACAATTTCCGTGACATTCCTTCTTGTTAGTTTCAGACTTAAAATATTTAAAACTTTTCTTATACAGGAATTTATCAACTCCTGCAAAGAAATGAATTTCAATCATTATGTAGCAACCAGCTTTTAAAAGACATGACTATCGCTTTAGCCTAGTGTATCTCCTTATTTCCCTTCTGCTTACAAAGAAGCAAGTAATAAGTCATTTATGCTAACGTTTATCCTGATTAACATGAAAGAAGGATAAACATTTTAACGCTAATTTGTTAGAGATTTAGAGAAAATCATGTGAATGGAACACATCAATTTTTTTCTCTGGAACTATAATATTTACAATAATGAAAATGTGTACATTAAAACTACATATTTTTTATACTACAAAGATATTTTTTAATGTGGGTATAAATTGTTAAAATATTTGTAACATTAAATGTGGTGAATGTCTCCCTGAAAGGTTTCTGCATTTCTCCAAAAATTCTAGTATTTTTAAAACTCTATACATTATCTTTTATTCATTTTATTGCTAGAGCTTATAGTTACATTAACATACACTTCCAGAAATATTTAGAAACAAATTATATTTTTAATTTGTAATGAATGTAACGTATACATTTTTGGGGAGAAAGAATAGCTTTTATTTTTCATCAAAAAAGGATATAACAATTTGTGATATTGTAAATATGACTAAAAAACCATACCAAAAATGGTTACAGAAATACATTTAAATAGTTTTCAAACTTATCAGGGAAACAGATCTTAAAAATAAAATTTGCAAAAAATTATCACCAAGAATATTATTTCTATGCTAATGCTTTCTTCTGTTTTCGATATTCATCTCTTTTACCTTCTTAAGACACACTGTGGCTTTTAATTATTTCATAACTCTTCATTATATAAGTATTTTCTGTTTGTTTCTCTCTTATAAACTTTGTAATATTATTTTTATATGGTGGGCTGTCATAGTGCATAATGTTTCATACTACCTTCGCTATATACATATAAGAACCATTATTTCTTTTATCATTCTTTCTCTCCTGTCACGATATCGTGTTCGATATCATTTCTTTGCCTCAGCCTAGCTAAGCAATGAGCAATTGGATTCTCGATGCTGCAGTTATTTCAGACAACTTGTTGCGAAGGAATGCAAGTATTACCAAAAAATAAGGAAAGTGGATCCATACTGTTTGAACAATATGATTTTTTACTGATCAATAATCAATGAAACGAAAGCTGTTGGTTAAAAATACAAGATAATATACTTTAAAGCTATACCTACATAACACACAGTGTTTGTTACGCTCAAAGCGACACATAGTGTGTTGCCTCCTTCACTACTTCTGTTATGCTTTGCATGCATCAACAATGCTACACCACATATTTAAATTTTCATAGTTTACATTTACTTATATAATACATTTTCTTCCCTAAAATAAAATTAAATTTGATTACATCTCTTCAGCAACTATTACATTTTATACCATCCCTCTCCTTTAGAAAATTATAAATTATATTTAATTTCTCTTTACAGTTCTTTTCCTTTTTTTATTTTTTCTTTAAGGCACTTCCCGGGGTTCTGACCCATTAAATCTGCTTCTTTTACTTAAGATATCTGTTCACTTAAACTCTTGTCTATAAACTCTTACACTTTCTTAACTTTGGTGACATTTATTGTTAAATGTTAACTGTACTTTTCTCTTTCCTTCATTGTGACTTAAATGTTTCTAATCCATCTTAAATACTGTTTCTCACTGCTCAGGATGGGTAATTCCTGGCAAGGCTTATTGTCTTCCATGCCAGTTGCATAAATTATACATTGGGGTGGCTTTTCTTTGGGGTTAACACCATCTTAGAGTCATTTACAGTCATCTCTCAGAATACAAGGGATTGTTAATTCTTTATACTACTTTATACATATCATCCCACAACTTCGCTATTGAAGGAAAAAAAATAAACTCATCACAGTTAAATAATATTAATAATAATAATAATAATAATAATAATAATAATAATTATTATTTTATTGTAGCCAATACAAGAGTATCTGACATTGTCAATATTATCTAAAAATTAGTTATTTACAAATTACAATAACATCTGACATTCTCAATTTTATTTATACAGTAAGAATACTATTATTTACAAAATTGATTTTTATAAGAAAATCTGACCTTATCAATCCTTCTGAAAAACTGCAATACTTAATTACAAAAGTGATTATTTACAAACATTCATTTATATCCATTGTTAATATAAGCATTTACCCATTAAGAATAATTTTAATACGCATGAAAATGTTGAATCTTTAGTGTTCTTAACTGCCAATGATAATTTATTATACTGTGCATTTCCTGAGTGACTGGACCGTTTTGCGATGGCCTTGGACTGGGTGACGAGTGGTGCGCCTGCCGCCAGAGAATAACACTCTACTACTGCCATGTCAGTCGAGTTGGATCAGTGGTGAGGGAAAGAGGTGTGTATGCATGTTAGGAGTGACATTGTGATGTCTCATGGTGATAATTTGTCCAGTACTAATGGCTCAGTACACTTTAGAACAACACATTTTTCTGTATGACACATATGTGAAATACTCTTCAGCAAGAAGGTGTCATAGAGAATTTAAATTTTGTTACGCAGGTGTTCGAATTCCTAGCAGGACAACTATTCATAAACTTGTCAATAAAGTCAAGCATACAGGATCGTTTATGAACACGAAATATGTTAAAAAACGCAGTGTGCTATCAGAAGAGAAGCTTGAAGTAGGAGGCCCAGTTACAGCACTCGCCACAAAAACCACTGAGACGTGTAGGAGGTTGGCATTTCCAAGACGTCAGCATTTAGGGCAACGAAACTTCTGAAACTTAAGCTGTATAAGGTAACTGTAGTTCATGCTTTACAACCACAAGATCCTGTACCTAGGGTTAATTACTGCAATTATTGCGGTTTTTGCAGTACGTTTATAATTGTGACATATACCCACTTTTAATGTTCTTCACTGATGAAGCATGGTTTTATCTTAAAGGTCACATTTCTACACAAACCTATAGATACTGGGCTACGAAAAATCTCCATATTATTCATGAAGTTCCTCACCAAGCTGTAAAAGTTTGGGTTTTGTGTGCAGAAAGTGCGCGTAGAATTATTGGTCCCATATTTTTCAACACAACAGTTGATTAACATGATGTAAATTCCATTTTAAAGAGACGAACGATTGTTTGGGTGATTTCAGCAGAACTCAGCTACAGCGCACACTACTGCGAATTCTATGTATGAATTGCAAAGTGTGTATAATGACAGAATACTTAGTCGAGATTTGTGGCCATCTCGTTCCCCTGACCTATCTCCATGTGATTTTTATTTATGGGAAACATTAAAGAAAAAAGTGCATGCCTCCAACCCGCACACGTTACAAGAATTGAAGGACATCACAAGAGAAATACAGGCAATCAATCAAGATGAACTTCAAGTGAACCAGAACTGTTTTTGGAGATATAGAGAATGTATTTGCGTTGAAGGTCATTAATTTCATCATTTATTGTGATTTCAGGTAAGCCTAATGTAAATTAGTACAGTAGTTAGAGTTCCATACACATAACTTGCCGGTCCTTTAGGCATAATTCTGGCGGAGAGCACACCGGCCCTCACCCATTACTGCAGCCGCTGGGCAGTTCGGTCGCTCAGGGAACACATGTACAATACAGCTCCTATTTTTGTGCTCACTTATGATAATCATTTGCATGCCGTGTATCAAATGAATCCTTCTCCTATTTCCTTTAAAATAAAATGTTGGGTCGCTTCCAAATACCACCTTTTGAGCCTATTTAGGGAATATTTTCTATTTTGTAATCATTCATTTCTAAATTACATTGCTCACCACAAAGTTAGTGGGTTGGAAATATTAGTGGAAGACACCATAATTGCTGAAACTGACCCATTACTTCTTGCTAAATAAAATATAATTTATTCAAAATAGCTATGTGATACCCATATATATATATTTCTGGAAGAGATTCTCTTAATACAATTATAAGCTCTTTTATGACTGAAAAAAAAAAGTGCATTTCTGTTGCATTAATCCGCATTTAGATAGTATAACCTGAACACGCCAAAAAGTGTATTCTTTACTTTTCAGTAATTTTTATATGATAAAGTTAGAAGAATCCAAAATACCCAGTTAGAAATGTTATTTGTATTACCTTAGGTTCCATTCCAATTGTGTATGTTTTGCCAGTGCCAGTCTGTCCATATGCTAAAATAGCACTGTTGTACCCCTGATATAGATATTCCAACCTTGGTTTTATGATCTCTTCATAAACTGTGGATTGTTCTGATGATTCATCAAATATATGGTCAAAGATTGATAAACTTATACCATTTATGTGCAACTGAAACAATCACAAAAAAATCTTATGGTATATTCACATAACTTTCTTTAGTCATTATTGTTTATTTTTATATAGCTTCTATAAGCTGTTGTTACAAAAGCTTTATTTTTTCTATCTATTACATGTTAATATACAAGTATAAACCTCTGCAGAAATATTTTCATGACACATTTCTTTAAAGCAGCAAGTGGTATAAAGGAAATTGAATTGATTTTAAATACATGAGGCTGATCTTGAAGTTAGTACTTTTTATGAGGTACAAGCAACAAGTGTATACTAATAGTACTTTATACAAATATAAAAAAAAAAGCGTTACATTCACATGGATTTCTCTACGTAGCCTGTAACAAACTATTCCTACGAAAGCTCATTCTTCTATCTACAACATGCTAAATGAGATAAGATTAACACAATTACATACTAAGTTCCTTATATGCAGAAGGAAAATAAGGGAACATATCGGACTGATGTGATAGATCTTTTAAAAGCCAATCAATAAGTAAATAATGTTGTTCACTTTGCATTTCCAGTAGAACAAAAGAGAGACTAAACGAAAGGTAACCTTCTTTGAGAAGATGCATAGTTTAGAATTGAAACCAATAGCAAGGAATATCTCGAAAACAGTCAACTGTGCAACAAAAAAGTATATGACAAATTGTGTGTTTTTATGAGCCCTACATTTTTTGTGCAGTAAATTTTTGTCTATCTTTTACGGTTTAACAATTATGCAAAAGTCTGCAAAAATCAACCAGAATAAAGTGCTCTTCAAAGGCTTTTCCCAGAAAATTCAAAATATACATTTTATTTGCATTGTGAATAACTTTAATGGACAGTACTTCAATCAAAATCACTAGAGCCATTTTTGAGAAAAACATTTTCAAAAATGTCTCAATGTAAAGGATAGTTTGGGGTGAGGGATTTTCTTGAAAACCTTTGTCAAATCCTTGGAAGATAATAAACCTAAATACCAAGTTTGGTATTTAATTGTTTTTTTAGTTTTGGAGTTATGCTGTTCACAAACACACTCGCATACCTTTTTTTAAAAATGTTTTTTTGGATTCAGGGGATGTCAAAACATATATTTCCAGTGAAATCTCGGTATCAAATTTTTGGGTGCACAACAATACCTTCTCTAATCACCATGTACTTAGTATGTGTAGAAAAAGAAAAATAACTTAAAAAAATTCAAAACGATGATGACGATAATAATAATAATAATAATAATAATAATAATAATAATAATAATAATAATAATAATAATAATAATAATAATAATAATAGACAGGTAGGTGTCCCAGAAATGTTATAAATTAAAAATAAAAGAAAAGTAAGAACTTTTTGGAAATAAATGTGTTTTAAGGAGAACGTTTTTGTGTAGTATGTTTTTTTCACTTGTGTCTTATCATTTACTAGTTATAGAAAATACCTCTGAATGAAGAGAACTTTACAGGCTATTCCCAGATAATTCAAGAAATACATTTCTTTTGTAAATGTATGGTGCTTTAATTAAAATATGAGGAATTTTTAAGAAAATCAAAATTGTAGAAAGCATTCCATGTAAAGGGTAGTTTGGGGTGGAGATGCTGACTTAAATACCTAACGTCCCACTTTCTTGATTATCAATTTATATAGTGATGTATTAAAACATTTGATAACTCTATTACGAGTAAGTTTATTACATAAAAATATGTGTTACAATCACATGACTTTCTCTATATGTTCTGCAACAAACTGTACTTGTAAGTCTATCTCCTGCTAATCAAGAAAAACATTAGCAGAAATAGCTATATTAGATATTTCCTTATAGGCACAATGGGAATAAGGGAATACACTAGGCTAAGAGATAATAAAATATTTTAAGAGCTGATCACTATTAAAATTGCATTTTTCTGCATGACCAGGAAGAAAATAAGTGAATTAATACATCCCATTTGAGAAAACAAGAATATTGGAAAACTGAAGCCAATAACAAGGAAAATCTCAGGAATGATTAATTAAAAAAAAAAATAAGTATTACATAAATTGTGGTTTTTATGAGATCTTCAATTTTTAAGTAATAATATAATATCTATCTCTTATGGTATACCAGTTATACTAAAGTCATCCAGAATGAAGAGCACTTCAGAGGCTATTTCCAGAAATATCATTTGTCATGAAAATATCTTAAAATGATATTGTATTTTAATTAACGTTTAGAGAAATTTAGTAACAGAGAATTTTCAAATTGTGCGCTTTCTCTCACATACATGGAGTTTTTTTTAAAAGTCCTTCTTTTAGATTTAGGGGGTCTCAAAGCATGCACTTCTGATGAAATCCTTGCATTGAACATTGGGTTGAATTCAATACTTCCTGTTGATTGGAATGGCCCAGTTGGTTAACCACATGCCTTATGATCCCAATGTCATGGTTTAAAAATAAAATTATACTATCAACAAGAATAGCTTACCTCTGATCCATTTGGAACTTCCTCTACAACAGTTTTCACTTCATTATTTTTGCTTTCTTCTGCAGAAAAAGGCCGTACTCGTAAAGCAACTACAACTGGTTTTGCAGAGCAATCCATTGTGCCTGAAAAGTGAATAGTGTTATAATTTCATCCCTATTGAAACAAAGCAGCTAATGTCCTTTTAAGATCTTAAATCATTACAAATTGTCATTAGGCAATGATATTGGCATTTCAGTACCTGATTCTGATAGCTTTAAAATAGTATCAACCTCCATTCATACATATTAAATTTAAACTTCCACTCAACTCCACAACTTAACATCTTCTCTATAAAGTTGGAATGTCGTTGTGTCTTCCAGTGTACTTAAAATATTCAGGTAACACACAATTAATATTCAGATTAACACAATAATCAATATTCTCCCATAAATATCATCCTTTTCAGCACACACTTTAAGCATAACTGTTCAGCGCCTAAGCCATTAAGGTAACAGGGATATTTTTAGGAGAGGAGTGGAGCATTTGCAGCAAAAGGCCTCAACAGTAGGGTGATGACAAGGCACACAATTAAAAACATATAGGTTATCAGGGGTGGCAAATATGGGCTAAACTCTAAAAAAATTATAACAATCACAACTGTCTTTTAGATAACATACATATGCTTATGCATTTACTTATAATGTTTGATGTTGTTCAAGCTACCATAACCTTCGTTTGTCTCTCCATGCTAAAATACCTAGATTGTAACTATTATAAAGGTTTACATTTGCAATGACTGCTATTACTATTGATGCGCAAATTAACAAAAATCATTGACAGTAAGTATCGGGCTCTTCTTTCCAACATGTAATGTATTGAGTTAGCCACTGCAAGTAAGAATCCATGTTGAGAGAAGACATCTAACTTTGACCAATACTGCAAGACATGATTTTCTTGTGTTTTCAAAGTGTTTTTTGAAAAACAATTATGGGGTGAGTGAAAGCAATAGTGAGGCGATGCGAGCAAAAGGTTCCTCTGGTTTAGTCGAGCGTTAAATAATAATGACTAAAGAAAATATATACTATAAGATTTTTTTGTGATTGCTTCAGTTGCACATAAATGGTATAAGTTTATCAATCTTTGACCATATATTTGATGAATCATCAGAACACACTACAGTTTATGAAGAGATCATCAAACTAAGGTTGGAATATCTATATCAGGGGTACAACAGTGCTATTTTAGCATATGGACAGACTGGCACTGGCAAAACAAACACCTAAAGTAGTACAAATAACGGTAGTACGGCTTAGTCTAAAACTGAACTGGAATTTGCAATCTTGCAGTGTGCAAGATTACCGAGATTGCATCGAGGTTAGGTTACGTTAGCTTAGCTAGGTCTGAAAATGCACTGGATCGAAATAAGGGGTAAAATTAGTTTCTGAAAATTGGCTTTTCTTTCCAATGCCAAACGCACATTGCCAAACCTTCAGACAGCTCGCCGTCTTGCGTTACATGTTCGAAAGAATACTCAAATATTTGATTAAATTTGCTCTTAAAGAAGTTAGGTTCCCAGATTTGTATTCAACCAGAACTAAATTACAGCAAAATGCATTATTTACAATGAATTACTAAACTCTCGTGACAAAATTGCTACAAGCTTCAAACTGCCCTCTTAACTCCAATCCCTTAGACTAATTAATGGACTTTGTCAATATATTTTATCAAACTGCTATGTTATCTAGCTAACCACTCCATAGAAAGTGGAGTATTTCCACAAGAATTGAGAATAACACAAATTAAACCCATCTTTAAAAAGGGCAACCAACAAGATGCTAACAATTACAGACCAATAGCAATACTATCAGCCTTCTCAAAAATATTGGAAAAACTTATGTACAACAGGCTGACAAAGTTCCTAAAAAAGTATAATATTATCAATGTATGTCAATTTGGGTTTCAAAGAAACAAATCTACTAATATGGCTGTAATGAATTTTGTTAGTAACATTTACGATGTACTAGACAAAAGCGAGCTAGGGATGGGACTATTCCTGGATCTTACCAAAGCTTTTGACATATTAGACCACAAAATACTACTAAGCAAACTGTACAAAAGCAGAGTTAGAGGTGTTGCACTTAACTGGTTTAAATCGTACCTTAGCGAGAGAGAACAAGTAGTAGAGATTGACTATATAAATCCTGATGGGAGGGTATTAATGACAAAACAATCTCAAAAAAGAAAACTTCAAGCTGGAGTTCCTCAAGGCTGTTTTAGGTCCCCTCTTCTTTTTGCTATACATCAATGATTTACCCCAATATATAAAAAATAATGAAGTATCAATGACCCTGTTTGCTGATGATACTAGCATTTTCATTAAGGGCAATTACAAGGAGAACCTCAAAGAAAGCATCTCGGTCACTACTATGGAACTTCTAAATTGGTTTAAAACTAATAAACTAGTGGTTAATGAAGACAAAACTGTGTCAATGAACTTCCATCACAAAACATGCAAGACCTCTGTGAACTTCGATATCAAATTAGGATCTAAGTCCCTGGAAAATGTGACCCAAACAAAGTTCTTGGGCCTATGGATTGATAATAACTTAAACTGAGATAACCACATTGAAAAATTAGCCATTAAACTCAGTAAAATAAATTTTCTCCTATATCAGTTAAAGATAAAAGTTTCTACAGAGACACTAAGAACCTGCTACTTTGCATATAATCATATGGGATTGTATTGTGGGGGAACTCAGTTAACAATAAATTAATTTTCAAGCTGCAAAAAAAGGCCATTAGAATAATCATGGAGATATCAAGAACTGAAAGCTGTCGTGAGCACTTTAAAAAATTAAACATTCTACCATTACCATATTTATACATAAAAGAACTGCTGGTTCATGTTAAGGAAAATATAACATGTTTATCAACCAATGCTGAGGTACATACATATAATACTAGAACTAAAAATAATCTGCACATGAGCTTTCATAAAACCAGTCTATTTGAGAAGTAATTTAAACATACTGGAATTAAACTGTATAATCATCTTCCTATTTATTTGAAAAACAAAGGTTCTATAACACAATTCAAAAATGAAATCCATAAATTCCTACTTAATAATCAGTTCTATTCAATTGATGAATTTAAGAGTCATGGCAGAGATAAGTTTTGAAATGATGTAAACTGAGAAATCTATATCATTTATTGACTCATAAACTAATACATTGCTTTTATATGCCTTGTTACATGTCTGAGAACTGCTAGGCTGAATAAACGAACTGGAAGAAAGATGTCCCACCAGCAGTTAAAAAGAACTTAATCCGGCTCTCACTACAAGAAATTTTTTATATTAAATTGATGAATTTTTGTAATTCTATAATTGTACATTTATTCAAATAATGTATTTTGGATTCCATTATTATTAACTATTTGTACATATAATTTTTGACTTGTCCTATACTTAATGTAAGTCTTACTGGATGAAATAAACTTAATACTTATACTTATTCTTCCCTACTCAAAATGAATTCCTAATATATTCCCATTAACAACTAAACCATTGCTTGAATCTTATAACATATTGTCATATATTCATCTTACCATATGTTTGAAATAAAATAGCTATTCACTTCATTCGTATGTAAACTAATTTAAACAACTTGCCAACGATTTTAGAGGCAGGCTAACCAACAGCACCACATTGACTACATATAAAAACAAACTGCTTTGCTCAAAATTTACCGCTATCTGCCATGTCCTAGGTGAAGGTATTTGATATCACTTTTAGTAATAAAATACCTAATTATATTTTTATATGTAAGTTTCTAAACAAACTGTCTCTTTTCAACAGCTCAGAGAAGTTTTTCTTCTCATTAGTTTCGGATCAATGGTTTAGGATATACGAGAAGCAGAGATTATATCTTACAAAGAATACACAGTAATCTTATAATATCAGTATAATTAATTAATCAGTATATGCCTAGAAGGCATTACTAGAAGAAAGAAAGAAAGAAAGAAGGAAAGAAAGAAAGAAAGAAAAAACGAGTGTACTGAAAAGATGATATGCAATGGACTAATCTTATTCAGCAAGCGGCGGACAAGTCTGCTTTTATCTATATCTGTGAGCAATCAGTAAACACGTAGAAAGAACCAATCTGTCCAGCGCCTTAATAACGTGACTATCGCCACTCGTGACGCACAGCGATGATAAAATACACTAAACTGCCACCAGTTCTTAGTAAATTACGGAAAAAAGTCTTCCACAGCCAAACACGTGAAGTAGTTGCTAATGTGTATCAATTTATAATGAGAAACACTGCTGCGGGTGCCCTTGTTAAGCTTAAGTCCGTACACATGCGAGTAGCGGCGACCAATGGTGAGTCGATAGGATCCATCCGTAGAATTAAATTTGAATTAAAACTTATTCAGTTAAGCGAAGGCGCATCTTTCTCATTACCTCATAAAAATAGTACCGCCATATTCTTACAAGAGACTATTCATTTGTCCACATCATGCTAATCGAGATAAACATTGGCAGACACTGTATTATTACTTGTTTCCTTGTAAGTAGAAAAAAATAAGGGCATACATTAGCCTAAAGCGATAGTCAAATCGTTTAAGTTACCGCTGTGTGAAAAGTATATACCAACGAGGTTAGGAATAAAAAAACACAGGCATGAAACGAAAGATGTCTTCCCATTCACAAAAAAATTGCGTATTATAAAATTAAAAACCAATAACAAGGAATATCGTGGAAACTATACGAAAAAAATTAAATTAAATGTCGTGTTATTTATGGACGCTCTTTAACTACTATGGTTCTCAACGTCTCATTTTAAATTGGGCGTGAAAGACTGCTTAATTTTGCTCAGAGGCTGAAGTGTTCCATTCACATGACTTTCTCTACATCTCTGCATGTGTCGTCGCCCTCCGTGGTGTAATGATTACCATGCTGACTTCATATACCCAAGGTCCCGGGTTCAAACCCGGTGGAAGACGATGAATTTTTTCTGGCGTAAAAATCCTTAGCATGGCTTCCTTCGGAAGGGCACGTAAAAGAACCTCAAGCCTGATTGAGAGGCCTTTGAGCAAAATAATCGGCATTTCATGCCCAATTTAAAATGGGACGCTGAGAACCACAGCAGTTAAAGACCGTCCATAAATAGCACATTTACATTTTATTTCTTGGATGTGTCGTGTATATTGCATTTTTTGTAAACTTTTTTGGGTTTTACTTCACATAACAATGTTACTAGAATATATTCACAGATTAATGACAAAATTCCAAACTGTTTGAATAGTGATTTGCACTGAGTTGATTGCACTGCCCCTGACCTGAAGCTTTCCTGGCGGCGGTATGAAAATAACTTTTCTCGGGCTATCAGCTAGGTGAATTCTGGAATAATTTCCAAGCTTTCAAGAGCTAAAGTCGCTCTCATCTTCAGGGAATGATGTAGATGCATCTGGCCGGTCCCCCACCGGACTACTATATATAAGGCGATCCCGGAGTCTCTACATCATTCCCTGAAGATGAGAGCGACATTAGCTCTTGAAAGATTGGAAATTATTCCATAATTCACCTGGCTGATAGCCCGAGAAAAGTTATTTTTGTACTGCCCCTGTTATTATAATTAATACCCCTCTTTTTTTCTTTTCATAATAAGCACTGTTTTTTTGGTATCTATCGAATTTCCACAGAATATGATTCTAAAGTCGTCAATGAATTAAAATAATAGGCTGTATTTAGAATGTTCTTATTTATAAACTGAACAAATGGTCTTATTGCAAAACATGCACAGCTCAGTTAGGATAACATATAATCAGCATGGTGTTTCCAGTTCATATTACGACTGTAATAAGACTCAGGAATTTTATGTTAGTTGCATCTGCAATTTGATTACTTTCATATTCTATCCTTAAGTCTGAAATACCTATTTTGATTTGTGAAAAGAACTAATGTAATTTTTTTTTAATTTGTACAAATGTTACTTTCAAACCAATTATGAAGTATGCGAGTATTTTGTTGGTTGAACCTAGGAGCTGGCTGGTTTTTAAGTTCTTTAATTACAATAATACATGTATCATCCGCAAGGAGAACTGGACAACATTGTTATTTATCCCTACAGGTAGTTCGTCATATTTATTTCAGAATATTAAGAGTATGCAATTCTATTTTTGAAGTGTTTATTATAACCTTTAGTTTTCTGTTCGATAAGTATGATGCAATGCATTGATACTTTTTGCTCATTATACCATAGTGTGATAATTATTTTGATAGAATTATTTTACAATGACGAATACAGCACTTTCTTCCGCGGGCGATATTAAGCCTGATGGGAGCGGGGGAGAAGGTTTATAGACTTCAATTTTTAGTGATGCCGTATTTATAAAATATCAGTACTAATACGTATTTTGAATTGAACCCTAATCTCTGACATTTAATAACGTTAGTGTTACAACTAAGTAGGAATATCCTAAGTTATATCTTAATGAATAAAATTATGGGATACAATAGAATAATTATTATTGCATGCAGTGGCGGCTCGTAGCCAAATTATCTGGTAGGGCACAAATTTAAGATTGACTAAAATTAAAACTAAATTGAATGTTATTTATGGACGCTCTGTAACTGCTACGGTTTAAGCGT
Source organism: Hymenopus coronatus (assembly GCA_030762935.1). NCBI lineage: Eukaryota > Metazoa > Arthropoda > Insecta > Mantodea > Hymenopodidae > Hymenopus > Hymenopus coronatus. The sequence continues at coordinate 24,891,895 of CM060882.1, forward strand.
CCCATTCTATTTTTGGCGCGAAAGACCGCCTAATGTTGCTAAGAGGTCTCTTTATCAGGTTTGAGGGTTTTTTAAGGTGCCACAAATCTACGACACGGTATCAACGACTTTACTTCCTTTATGAAGGAAGGGATTTTTTCGCCTGAAAAAAAATCAGCCGGGTTTGAACCCGCGACCTTGAGAACCAGAACCCCTAGATCACTGATGACGACAGACTAAAATTAGTGGATACTAAAATCTATCAGTAGATGTGAAATGCTAATTTGTGTATTACCACTAACCTTTCTGTTTGGAGATAAGTCCGTGCTTCGATCCTTTGCTTGCAAAAATACTTCCATAAATCTTTGATTTAAGTCATAAATTGAACGTGACATGTTCCGAGAAATTTGAACACGAACCGTCAGCTTCACTGTGTATCATACGTCAACACATAATCAGAGAGGTGATCTGCTGCAAATTAATGCATAGCTCGTCTTAAAAGCTGATGCACTTGACTTTAAGATTCCAGTCTTCAATACTACCTTACACAATTTTAATAGCTTATGTATGTTAATTACAAAATTCACGATGTTGCTTTTCACAAACGAAGCTCCCTTTTCTCTCAGAAAATTATAGAAACTGCTCATAAACTAAGTAGATCGCGATCGTGATATTGTCTTAAGCATTTTTATAAGCAATTGTATACTTTACAAACTATCGCATATCTTTCGTAACAGTGTTTAGAATTTTCCCTCTTAAGGCGAGTTTTAACACTGCCGTTTCTTTGAACGCTAGCAATTGATAAATCGGCATATCACTCTACAGTTAATTTCGCCAAATTATTCTCCAGCGCATTCGGATTATGTTTCATTAACACGTGAAATGAAATACTTCAAGGCACTGTTTCACCACTTATCAGTTTACTCTTAAGGTGAATATTGTAACTCAGCACTCATTCTCAAAACTCTAGCCACTATCACCTCTCGCAAGTAGGGTTCATTTTACTGTTTATTTACGTCCATAACTTCAATATCTGTTGGTTATTGGGCCTTTTCCTGTTTTTAAGTGAAGCTTCAAAAGTATCGTGAATCTATTTCGCAGTAAACTTAAGGTACTTACACAACACACTACTAGCCTTGAGCGTTGGCGCGTGAGCGTACCTTGTCGTCTACTTGTTACCAAGTACCAACATTGTAAATTGTTACACCACATAAGCTTCTTTTTGTATATTTCGTTCGGCAGGTTTATATATCAACTTTATTTTCAAATAAGAAGACATTCAAACTTAAGAAACATTTCTTATTATTCACTCTTACACGTGAAGGGATCTTTGGCTAAATATTTTTGTCAGAGATTTGACTCAAACTTTAATTTTTGCTTATTGTCAGTTATTTTTTTATTTCTTTGCGCATGTGCAGCAAATGACCACAGAGGCTTCCTGTCCTACGAGAACCTTCCCGTCTCGGTCCCTTTAACCCCGCACCAACAAATTAACTCCATCTAAAAGTATTGAATGCTTCTGCGCGTGCGCATAGAATGACCACAAAATCGCTTGTATCCGAAAAATGCGGCCGCTTACTATTTCCGACAGCCATCTTCACTACAACTGCCCAGTGTGCATAGTAGATTTAAATTTATACAAAATACGTTATATGTTATAGCATTCTACCTAATAATATAATGGAAAAATTATTATCTGAAATTGTTGTAGGGAGGGCACATGCCCCTGTGCCCCAAAAGGCCGGCTGCCACTGATTGCATGCAATAACTTACATTTACAGCAAACTAATGCATCGATGCTTTATTTGCAGTATATCTGTTGATGACGCCATCAATAAAAAATTCTGTAGGATCCTCGTCCGTTTCTGTTGAAATTTTCACACCAGCTTGAATCATATCCTGATCCATCCTATTTCTGAATCTTGTAATTACCCCATACATTGTGCCGAATGATCCGGCAGTGGAAATGGGAATGCATAGTACACAGTCAGCGAGTGTCTTTAGTGCTTCATAGCTTCAAGATAAAAGAAGCAAAATCGGAATACGAATCTTCTAATTTGTTACGCGCTATATACTTAAACAAACGCAAATATGCCCGCCTGGGTAGTGTGGTGGTAGCATGTCTGCTTCACATTCAACGCTTAGGGTAAGTTGCCCGGATAAGCCTTTTTTCACTTGTTTTCCCTTATCCTGAAAAGACGAATGTCGAGTAACTTTAATCTCCATGGACCCTGAGATCATTTGAGCATCATTTCACCAATTTCATTCATCGTTTGATATGACCAACCAGGTTAAAGGACGTTAAGCTAAACAAAAAAACAAAAAAACAAAAAAACAAAAAAAAAACGCAAGTCTGTAATAACAGCGTTAACATCTTTAAGTCCTAATATCAGGTATAGTTCTTTACAATCATTACCACTATATTCTTGAAATGTTTTAAAGTTTTCAAAATATCACTTGATTCTATCACTGTCATTGAACCTTTCTTTAATTTCATTAATCATATTTTTCACAAATTTCCTTACATTTTCATAGTTTGTTTCTTATATTCCGTGAAATGCACAGTTTTAAGTTCTATTGTATCCATTTGTAGTTTTTTTTTTTTTTATTTAGTGTTTCATATTCCGCACTATGGTTGTCGCAATCACAGAGGCGATCGACTTGACTTAAATGTTCCAGAGTTGCAGAAACAAGCATAGGGAGTTGTGAAATTTTGAGTGATTGCTTTTGCAAAACTTTACTTAAATGAAATTGTAATTCATCATTTCTAACAAGATTCCTCCTGCCAACGTTTCTAAAGCCGCACCGTCCTTGTATATATGTTCACATTCCATAAAAATGGGCTTGTAGCATAGGAATATAGCATAAACTGTGAGACACGTACTCAATCAGCGGATGTCAACAGCTTTGGGTATTTTTAAAACAGGTTGTTCTAAAGCACACTGAATTTCATGCAATATATTTTCTCGTTTAGGAGAAGCAAAACCTTATCAATGCCCTTAAAATGTGTAATGTGCGCTTTATTATAGTGTGTTTATTCCTACAGATGGTGACAGCAAATTGATAAATTATGTGCTCTGCAGTGAATGTATGATAACCGAGCGCGGATCCCAGTGACAGAACCACTGAAATTAGCAGCACCATCGAAAGAGCATGTTACTAATTTTGTCGTAAGAAAGTTTTCGTGTTTTATTTTACTATCAGTTGCTGCAAATATAGTTTCAGATGTAATACTCTTCAATTCAACTAGACATAAAAATAATTTTCCTCATTTCAAAAGGCGAAGACGGTGCAACATAACCGCCTATCAACGAATGTCAACTTTGGTTAAAAAAAAATGTAGATTCAAGGGCCATTAAGAAATAGTTTCTATCGCAAGAATTGTTTCGTCTTGATAATCTATAACCTCACCAATGTAATTTAAAAATTCTGAAGCAGTATATATGTGGACCTTTCAATCTGAAATTTGACCCACGAATTAGAGGTTCGTATTTTGTTGTGTGGGAGATTCCTTCCTTATTAAGGAAATACTTCGAAATAAAGAAAACGCTCTTTGGGGATTTAACGTTTTTTTTTTTTTTTGTTTTTTTGTTTTTTTTTTTTTGTTTTTTTTATAGTTTCATCTTGTTAAGTATCTGCGCACGAACGGAACATTTAATCCCCGAAGTTTACAATTTTCAAGTGCAACAGCCTTTATTTTCTGATTTGGCGTGCATTTCTAGTCTTCCTCCGTGCTTCCAGTAGCTTGTCTAAGTTTAGTGAAAGGCACAGAAATGAACACACTCTGTTTTTTTATTTATTTCTTTTATTTTTTTTTTTAAATCGAGAGCTTTAATATAATATTAAATGCATTTCATACAATTTCCACCCCGATCACGGTCAAAATACAACCAATTGTACCTACACTCCCATTTTTGTACATACTTAATCTCAAGTCCAATACTTTGTTTAGGATGACAATTTGCAACTTGAGGATAGGCCAGAAATAGAATACTTTTCATTCGAAGATGAGGAACACTAACTAAAGATTCAGTAAGCAATTCGTCATTCACATACATGAGCATTTCTTTCAATAGGCTCACACTCGTTTGTATCTGGTGATATACACTGCCTTTTATTAGAGGTAGCGGAGGGGAGGGGGACAAGCAAATATAGTTTGTTGTTTCGACATTGCATTTCGGTATTCGAACTGACGAAAACCGTACATTGCACAAACACATCCTCTCACAATAGGTTGTTGATTGACTAATCGTTAAAATAGCTGCATCGGTACTCATTGTTGCTTTTAAAGAAGTTATGATCCCATAGGAAGAAGAACGATAATTAAAACGCTTACCTACTGTTTCCTATTTTTACGGCGAAACTAGTTGTTTTAGTAATAATATAGGCAACAAAAATAAATAAAAAAAAAATACATAATAAAAAATACAACAAATGAAATTTATTTCGGCAATTAGAGATTTATGTATTTTAAAAAGCCAGAAAAAGGCAACATAAAACTGCAGGGATTCACTCACAGAAACGTAAATCGTACTGATATACTTTCAAATTGATGACAGATATAACACATTTATAAAGGCATTTTGCCAAAGTTACGGTCTCCACTTAGTACATTGTACCAGCCCAGACGACAATTTAAATGCTTACATTTTTTTGCCTTTTATTGATATATACATTTGCAAATAGACATGCATTTCTCGGGGGGTTTGCCCCCACCGGGGCACCCCCTGAATTCTTTACTTGTTTTATGATTAACGCAGTCAAATTGCCTTCGAAAGATCATAGAATACACTCCTGACGTAGACGGTGCTGTTTACAGAGGAAGGACAATCTACTAGGAACTGCCTATACCTGATTTAAATCAGAGAAATAGAAGGGAAAACACTGCACTGAGAACTGCACTTATTAACAACACCTTCAGGTATTAACATTAATTTATTATTTCATAACATTTACATTTGCTGTGATTTTTTAAGTTCAAACTCCAGCTTTAAAATTTTCATTTTCAGTCATGTTCCTCCTCTAAGCACTCCAACCTCCTCTTGTAGAATTTTATCCTAATGTCTTCTTCCTTTCTTTGCTTTTCAGGGCATGATGGTCTGGTTGAACTGGCACTTGTAGATACTGAAGGCTCTGGTTCAACAGGCTGTATTTCTTCCTCCTGAAAATTGCAGACCTCCACTAAGCCCTCATCCTGCGGTGAACTAGAGATGACCTCAATATTTAAGTTTGTAATAGCTTCGGGATGGAAATCCACATCATCGTCAACGTCACAATGAGCTGGCAAAAACTGCGGCCTGAATGCTGCAATCAGTTTGTGGCCACTTTCGTCCAAAGAAGACGGCACAAACATACCCCCTCCGGTTTTGTAAAGTTTGACTTTATCTTCAGCATTTATTTTCTTTGTGCGTTTTTTATGTTTTCATAAAACAATCTTAAACTTTTGCAATCGCGTGCAATAACATTTCTGGAATTAAATTCCGAAGTTATTTCCTTCCATGTTTCCTCCTTTCTCTTTGTGGTGTTGCTGTCTGTTTTCTTGTTTTCTATTATATCTTTGTGTTTTAGAACAATATCTATTAACATATCTTTCTCTTCGCTTTTAAAATTAGCAGAACGCACCTTTTTCTTTTCTTGAGTATCCATTTTAAGGTTATGCTTTCAAGTCGCAGTATTGTAAACGGAGGAAAAAAAAAAAAAAAAGAAAAAAAAGAAAGGGAGTTTACGCATTTAATGAAGATAACGTCAACTAACTGTTTTTGATAAATATGATTTAAATATAGAGTCAATTATTATACCGTCTATATAAAATCAAACTATTTTCAGGAATAAAAGCCATAAACAGAAATTTTCATTTAAGTCTTTCTTATGTCTAAATTGGTTATCCTGTGCATTTGAATCCAACAAATCGGAATGGTCCCGAAGATTCTCGAGTCCTTTCGATGCAATACGAAAATTGCCATATGTTGGTCATGTTGCCATATTTGATTTTGTGTTCTCGGATCAACAGTGAACTGAGTTCATTAAACTATGATCAGTATTATACAACCCACGCCGAGAAGCTATGTTCATTTCTGATCTTCGGTTATTAAGGAACTACAGTTAGCGATTTTTATGCAACCGGGCCCTAGTGTATTAAGTTTGGCATCCAAGTACATATATAAGAACCTCATTAGTTAACGTGTAGATGGCATGGTCTTCCTGAATCCAAACTAGTCCTTTGCTAAAAAGAAAAGAAAATCACATTTATCTAAATGACGATCAATTCTTTAAAACATACTTTTCAATTATTTGGAAAAACATGAGAGTAAAGACTGGTCTATAGTTTGACATTTGTGATATATAATGAATATTTTAATCTTTCTGGGAATGTCCCCGTTAAAATTAGTATATATGGTTTAAAGGTTGGCAAATGATATCAGCAAATGTTTTTCACATTTTTGTGATTATTTCACTATATCCTATCGAATCCCTGCTTTTCAGGAATGGCACTATTATTATTATTTCTTTTTATTTTATTTCGGTTGCACGTTTGGGTGCTATCTTCAAAATGTGAAAATTTCTAGACAGAATTCCTGAAGATACAATGGATCTTGCTTAGTTTGATTCTTTTTCAATAAGTTGTCTGCTATTTGAATGAAATATTCATTAATTGGAGTTATTTTATGTTGAGAGTAGCCCTCCGTGGTGTAATGGTTACCATACTAACTTCACATACCCAAGGTTGCGGGTACAAACCCTGCGGAGGACGGATTTTTTCGGGTGTAAAAATCCTTGGCATAATTTCCTTCGGAAGGGAAGTAAAGCCGTTGGTCCCGTGTCGTAAATTTACGGCACGTAAAAGAACCTCAAGCGTGATAGAGAGGTCTCTGAGCAAATTAAACGGTCTTTCACGCCCAATTTAGAATGGGACGTTGAGAGCCATAGCAGTTAAAGAGCGTCCATAAATAACACGCCATTTACATTTTTTATATGCTGAGGATCACTTGTAGTTTTGATTTGTTTGACTTTATATAACTTTTTATATCGTTTTCTTAGCGACACTTGCCAGTCTCCTTTTTAATAATCTTCCATATAGGTCTGGGCTTATTGTGTAAGGATTGTATTTGTTTTTTCATAACATCGCTTTTCGCAGAAGTTATATAACCTTTTTTTAGAATTTTACAATACACTTTATAAACATGTAGCGATGTTTACCTCTATCATAGTTGCTTTCCCGTCTTGCTAAGTAAAGTTCTCTTTTACGTCTGCTCCATATTGTTATACCCTGTGTTAACTAGTTAGTTTTAGAAGAACTATTAATTTTCTTTATTGGGGAGGAAAATTAGAACTATGGATTATAACGAAAATGTTTAAGAAAAAAGTTAAAATTGTCATTTACATAATTTGTATATATCTTTCCACGATTCCTCAGACGGTTTGGCCTTACAACATGCAGCGCTTTATTTTATTTATGGTTCTAAAGTTGGTTTCGCAGTTTGTTTTTCTGTAACTGAGAGTAAAATAATAAATGTTTGTCCCTCCTGGTCTGAAAGTCCATGAACGAAGCATTGTATTGCATGGTATTCATTTACAGACCTATGTATGATAATGTCTATAGCTTTTTTGGAATTATTTTTTATTCTAGTCGCATAACTGGCTGTATGTATTAGATTATATGATCTTAATAATAAACAAATTTGTTGCTTTTGATTGCTGTCTAACAAGAAGTTTATTTTTAAGTCACACGTAAAAAAAATCGAATATTTTGTTTAAAGTGTAGTTTTTAACATCTAGATTATGCAGAAAGTTTTTGAGACTTCCTGTGGGAGCTCTATATACTGCAAATATAATTATTTCGCTTATTATATTTATGTGCACAGCGCCACATTCGAAAGTTTGTTCCAGTCAGTACTTTGCAAGACCAATTTACGTGATAGGTTATATTACTTTTTACAAAGATACTCATACCTCCTTTATAATGTTTTTGCCTACAGTGCCAAGCTGCTGTTTTATAACCATCCATTGTAAAATGCAATATTTCCTGTTTTTTTAAGTGATGTTCTGTGATAGATAGGATGTGTGGACTACACTTTTTCAGGTTTTAAATGTAATAATCCATTTACTTAATAAGCTTTGTATGTTATGGTGAAATATTGTTAGTGTTAATTCAAAATCTTCTCGGGCTTCTACCCAGGTAAAAACTTGGCTTGACACCAACGTTTCGAAGAAGTGCATCTTCCTCGTCTTCAGGTTGAACTGATGGTTTGAGCTTGCGGAGACTGGTATTTATAAGAGCTGGGATGAAGCTAACATCTGATTGGTTCGCGTGATATTATGGCTTTTTTTTTTTTTTTTTTTTTTTTTTTTTTTTGGAAAGGGGAGACAGAGAGAGAGAGTTGGAAGGTAGAAATAATGGCTTATTTCGCCATTAGGTGAAGTGCGGGAATGGGAAGGATGTTACGGGTTCAAAGGAGATGTTCCGGGATGGTGAGGTTCCGCTTAGCACCCTCGATAGTGCGGGAGTTTACTGCTGGCCGAACTAAGCGGCAGCTCAGCAGAAGTGGAGAGAAGGTTCCGGGTGACAGACATGACCGAGGCCCTGTCTGGCACCCGGGGAGTTAAGGAAGGTCTGAAGGGAGTTGTGGGTGTTTCTTTATTTGTTGCTATTTTGTGTTTTTCTTTTTTGACCTTGATAAAGGCTTGTCATTGTGTGAGTGTCCTAAGGGAGGGAAATTTTCGTCTGGTTGGTCCAGGTCGTTGGTTTGTGGTGGAGTCCTGTGGTCAAGTGGTGGAAGAAGTTCTGTAAGTGTTGGGGTAATGAAAGGGGAGAATGTCAGTGCAGTCTGGATGTTGATGTCTGTAGTCTGTTTGTGGGTGTGTGCTGTGTTTGGTGTCAGGTGTGCCGGTCAGAAGTCTGGTGTTTAGTGTGGTGGTCAGTCTAGAGAGGCCTTCGTCCAGGGATTTTTGAATGGCTGCTGCGTTGAGTTGTGAACTGTAGTTGGTGGTGAAGGTCCTTAGTGCATTTGCTGTTGCGGTGGTCAACTGCTGTAGGTCCTGGATTCCGGCCTCAATGTCGTGTAGTCTGCGTGGTGTTGTACTTTGTGTCTCGGCGATGGCGGCGGTGATGGCAGTCAGCGCCTCCTCCAGTAGAGCCAATCGGGCGCTGATGGGCAGGACCTCGGAATGAAAGTCCTGCACTGCATCCTTCATGGAGCTGTCAGATGGCGCTGCTGTTGCTGCTTGCGGTGGAGTGTTGGTGATGGCTGGTGAACTTGTAGTGGCTGCTGGAGGTGATGCGGCGTTGACTGGGCTTGGGTGTGGTGGTCGGCGTCTGCTTGGGTAGAGCGGGCACTGCGCTTGCCCCGTGAAATGGCCGAAGCCATCACACGTCGCGCAGTACCTGCGCCGGCGACGAAGATCATGGGCTGTGCATTCGGCAGTGAGGCTGCGGTAGCCACAGTAGTGGCAGCGCGGTGCAGCACTGCAAGCATTCGCGGTGTGGCCGAATGCACAGCAGCGGCGACATGGGAGCTGGCGACTACCTCTGCTGGCCTCAACTGTGTGACGGCGCCCACAGATGAGCAGAACGTCAGTCAAGGCTGCAGTGTAGTCGACTGCGTCGGCGAATTCGAGGCGCACCAATGGTGTTGGACCCCTCGAACTAGTGATGCGGGAAGTCCGTATCACTGAGGGCCACTGGTGGCGAGCTGCTGCGGTGATGAAGCGGTGGGGGAGGTCCCGCGGAACTCCCCGGATCACCGCGCTGTGCCTCGCAGGAAGCACAGGTTGGCTGGGCTGCGACGGCTGAGTTGAGCAAGGCTCGGTCAGAGCGGCGGTGGTTCGCAGAAGTCCGGCAAACGGCAAGGAGTCCACCTTCGGCGTGGCGGTGGTGGCATCCGGTTTGGAAGTGGTGTGTGTGACACTTCCGCTTGTTGCCAGAGTTTGTGTGTGCTGCGGTGTCTGGGATGATGGAGTTGGAGTTGCTGCCGAAGGCAGCGTCGGCGTCGGAGTCCTTTCGGGTTGCCGGGTGCTTGAGACAGCAGCGACCGGCGTTTGCGTTGGCGGTTGCCCGGCAAGCGCGGAAGCTAAAGCCGGGGAAATCGTCCAAAACTCGCTGTCATTCCTCGGTGACGGCGGCGGCGACTCACCCGGTTCAGGTGTGGCTGACGGTGAGGTTGCGGCGGTACTCTTCTTCTTACGGCGACCTTTCTTCGTCATCTCGGGCTTTTTTTTTTTACCGTGGAGGGGGAAAATGCATTACGCATTCAACCCCCAGCCGAAGTGCAATGGCTGGGAGGATATGTGGGACTCTCCGCTTCCTCATGCGGCATACCCACTAAAAAACCCCTCCACGTTACAACAGTAGTTTGTTGAGAATCTCGTGGCTTTGCGCGGTCCCGCTGATGCACCCGCGTTAGTAGGCGAAAGATAGGAAGCTGCCGCACGTTGTGCGGGAGCGGCTGAAAGGTTGTTTCTAGGCTAACAGCCATGGAACCTGACTGCAGCCTAGGGAGTAGAGGTGATGTTGGAAAGGAAATAAAGGGTGGAAATTGAGGAGAGAATAGGACGTAGACATTACGGATTATACCTGCTTCGGAATTGCGACACGAAGCTCCAGGTAGCCTTCCACTGTGTTGGTGGTCGAGTATCCCCGAGCCGTGCGTGCCCCTCAGCCTGTACAGGAGGAGGAGGAGTGTTGGGTTGCTGACGTTTTGATTGAAACAGCTCAGCAGAGTATGCAGCTTGCTTCAGGAGAACCTGCCTCAGAGGCTGCATGAGGGCGTCGATCCTGGTAGACAGGTCGGCGGCTGTAGTCTGCTGGCTGGTGGCTGCTGCGGCGTTGGAAGCTTGCAGTTCCTGCAGCTTCTGTGTGAGGAGGCTGCATGTCTCTTCCAGAGCAGCTAGTCGAGCGCCGACGTTCAGGATCTCCGCGTGGAGGTCCTGAATGGCTTCTCGCGTCGCAACCCTCGCAAGGGCAACCCTGACGCCAAGGCAGCGTCGAGGTCCGAATGATCCTGAAGCTCCAGCCTCACAAGTGGTATAGGTCCCCGGTTGCAAATTATCCTTGTGGCCCTCAAACAAGAAGGCCACTTGGATTTCGCTGCGGCGAGGAGGTGCCGGGTGGAAAGGTCCCTAGGGACCCCCCGTACCACGGCACTGAACCGGGGCGGCGGTGACGTGGAGCTGGGCGGCGGCGGTGTCGGCGATGGCGGCAACTGCGGCGAGGGTGTAGTGGCGGCCGGCGGCGAAGCAGGGCTTGCCGGACCGGTAGCAACGGAGGTGCTGCCTCCTCGGCGGCTGCCGAGGAAGAGGCGTCGGGTGCTGCCTTAGCAGCGGCGAGTCTGCGCTGTCTCTTCTTGGCCATCTTGACGAGTCGAAGAAGAAGCTCCGTCCCATCTCGGGCTTTTTTTTTTTTTTTTTTACCGTGGAGGGGAAAAATGCATTCCTGCATTCGACCCCAAGCCTTAGTGCAATGGTTTGGGGGATATGTGGAGCTCCCCGCAGAGTGCAGTATATCCACTAAAAAAACCCTCCACGTGTTAATCGTTATATATAGAGTACTTTCGTGCAAACATGCAATAGTGTCCCGCATAGCACCCCGGTTAGTAAGTGAGAACTACTTAGCTGGCATGCATTGCATGCGAGCGCGTTAATGCTACTTACTGGGATTGTCCATGAAACCTGAACAAAACCAGTGGATAATCATGCGCTACTTTGTAAGTGTTTTATTCGTTAATGTTATGTTCTATTTCTGCAGGGTGTGCCTGCTTGTCATATTAGGTAAAATGTTATTTGACATGCACTTAAATTTAGTCTTATAGTATATGTTTAGAATGAGTTCCGCTTCTGCGCTGTTGCTTCGGGAGATTTCTCCGTCCGTCAGTGGTTGCGCAGCCGCTCGTCGCTAGTAGCAGTACCGGGCTCATAGGCCTTCGTCATCTCGTTTGCCATGTAGTTGCCAAGGTCGTCTAAGTGATTGACTCCATATTGCAGCTGCCCGAAGTACGCTGCCCGCGTCGATCACAATGGGAGGCCCCTTCCCCCGGTCCGCCTCAGCTGTAGCTGAGGGCTTTAGGGCTCTGCGACGGGCTGGTACTGAAACATATGTGAAGAGAGTCCAGTCCAGTGTGATTGGCAGGCTGAGGGCAGCCCGAGGTGTTTTAGACGTGTCCCTGTTCTCAGAGAGAACTTAACCACGTTCTGACGGGATTGTGGGTTTTGTAGGATGGCGGGTGTGTATTGGGGTTGTGGAGTGACAGGAGGAGGCGAATATTGCTCCTCGACGGTTGCCTTGATGGTGCAACGGCCGTTGTGCACCGCTGGTGTGTTTTTATAAAGAATAAATATATATATATATATAGTTGTGTGTTAGAAGGGGAGAGGTTTTTAGGGAAGGAGGTTTGTAAGGTATTGTTGTATTTCGTCTTGTGTTATAGTTCTGTCGAAAAGTGATAAAGGTCTGTTGTGTTTGTTTGCTTGTGTGTCGTAGTTCCCTAGCGTTTCTATTACAGGGTTGTGATGTGCACTTAATTTTTGATACGTGTCGTACGTTAGCTTTTTAATGAATTGTTCGATTGTATGTATTTTGAGTTCTTCGTGGAGTATGTCAGCTGGAGCTGTGTATGGTACCTTAGATACTAAGCGTAGAATTTTATTTTGGAATCTTTGTAAGTTTTTGATGTGGTTTTCGGCGGCATACCCCCATACTTGGGATGCGTAAGTAATTATAGGTCGGATTAATGTTTTGTAAAGTGTGAGTCCCATGTTAAGGCTTAGCTGTGAGCCAATGTTGATGAGTGGGTATAGCCTGCCCAATTGGGCATTGGCTTTTCCACGAGTATGAGTAATATGCTTTTTCCATGTTAGACCTTGATCCATTTTAAGTCCAAGCCAAGTTACCGTATCTGTCCATCCAATATCTTCACCAAATATGGTAAGTGGAGGCAGGCGGTGTCTGGGAAATCTGTGATTGATACGCTTTGTGAATATGATTGCTTGAGCTTTTGGTGCATTTACTTTGATTCGCCATTTGGTAAGCCAGTCCTCTAGGTTATTAAGGGACCTCTGGAGTCTGCTGTGAATGAATTTCGTTTTTCCCGATTGGGTCATTATGGCGGTGTCGTCCGCATAAATGTATAGTTCTGTATCTTCGGTTTTTGGGATGTCATTTATATAGATATTAAATAGTGTTGGCCCGAGTATGCTGCCTTGTGGCACTCCGGCTTTGATTGGGCGTTCGGATGACAGGTGATTGTTTACTCTGGATTGAAATTTTCGATCACTTAGGTAGTTTGCTATGAGTTTAATGAGTGAGTCGTGTATATTTATTCTTTTGAGCTTCTTTAGTATGCCAGCATGCCATACTCTGTCGAAGGCTCGTTCGACATCTAATAATAAAGCACCTGTTGATTTGTTGATGTTGAAACCGTGCGTTATAGATTCGGTTGCCCTGATTAGTTGAAGAGTTGTTGAGTGTTTGGCTCGGAATCCAAATTGTTCTGGAATTAGTATGTTTTGTTTGTTTAGTTGAGAGTTGAGACGTTTGAGAATTACTTTTTCGAGAAGTTTTCCAAGTGTGCTTAGTAGACTAATTGGCCTGTAGTTGTGCGGTTTGGACAAGTTTTTCCCCTTTTTGGGTAAGTGGACCACGGTGGCTAGTTTCCACCTTTTAGGGTAATGTCCACTAATGAGCACGTAGTTGAATATGTCAGCCAGTAGCTTAATTGCCCTTTCGGGCAAATGCATTAGGACCACTGTTGGGATGTTATCTGGCCCAGGGGCTTTTCTCTTTGGGAGGTGCCTGATTAGCCAGTTTATTTCACTCGGGCAGGTTTTTCTCACTAAGTTGTGGGTGGCTGTTCTTTGAAAATTTCCGTTTCCTCTATCGTTGCCTCCGTAAATTGAGGGCAGCAGGGAGTAAGATTAGGCGTGCAGATTTCTTGCAGTGTGTCTGCGAGCATATCTGCTTTTTGTTGGTCTGTAGATGCTATTGTTTGATTGTGGTGTAATGATGGTATTTGTGTTTTATCGCGTGTTAGACAGCGTGCAATTCTCCACACCGAGTCTCGTTCGTAGTCGAGGTTCTCAAGTGTATTCTGCCATTGTTGAGAGAGATGGTTTGTTGTTCTCTCTCTGACAAGGGTATTTAAGTGTCTAACGTATTCCTGGTCTACAATATGACGTGTTTTCTGCCATCGCCGTCTAGCTCGGTTTCTTTCCGCTGCTAACATTTGGAAGTCAGGTGGTAGTTGTGATTGGTATTGCTTAGGTTTGTTTATTGGTACAGCTTCTTTGGTTGCAGTTTTTATTGCATTTTCTAGTTGAGTTACCGCCTCATTCATGTTTTCTGCTGTATTTAGCTGTGTAGTATGTAGGTGCTTGTTGATAGTGTTTGCAAACCTATCCCAGTCTGCTTTATTGTAGTTTAGACGCTCGACTGGTGGATTGGGGGCTGCAGTGTCCTCTAATGTTATGATCACCGGTAAGTGATCGGAAGAGAGTTCGTTCTTAACTTGTAGGTTGATCCTACGAGTGAGATTACGCGTCACTGCAATATCTAGAATATCAGGCCTTTGGTTTCGGCTGAACGGGATATACGTATGTTCCGTAGGAGTGTGAATTATTATATCAGAATTATTTTCAAGGTTTAGGAGGGCCGTGCCTTCAGGGTTAGTCTCATTGCAGTCCCAAATGAGGTGTTTTGCGTTGAGATCTCCGGCTATTAGCACCCTGTTGTTTACCTGCGAGATTGAGTTAATGTCCGCTATGTTTAGTACGCCTGGGGGGGGGGGGCATATGCCGCCGTAATTAGAACCTTGTTGTTGTCAATGGTGATGTAAATACTAGTAGCTTCTAGAGTTGAAAATTGCGGCTGTGGAGCAACATCATGGGCAATGCTATGTTTTATTATTACGGCCGTCCCGCCACCGCGTCTGTTTCGATCGTTGCGGTGGGTAGTGTAACCTGGCATGTTAAATCTGTCTTTGTCGCTTAAATGAGTTTCTGTAATTAACGCTATGTGTATGTTGTTGCGTGTTAAGAAGTCTCTAAGTTCAGCCTTTCGTCTTTTTAAGCCGTGTGCGTTCCATGTCATACAATTGAGTTTGGGTGTGTGATTCATAGGAAGCCAGGAGAGGTGAGGAGTTGGAAAAAGTGTCTCGGGCTTTTTTTTTTTTTTTTTTTTTTTTTTCGAGTGGAGGAAAAATCTACCTTATAGACTACCCGGGCACGTCCGGAGTGTCGTGTTCTGCCACGTGGCCCTACCGACTAAAAAACCTCCACCGGTGCTGGAGTGGATAGGGAGAAGGATTTCTGCGGTACCGCTGTTGCACCCGCGTAGTACTGGTGGTATTAACTGGCCCGCTGTGCGGCCGCCAGAGGAGATATTGGGTGCCGGCAGGCAGGCTTGGCCTAGACCCAGCCTGCCCTCTGGCGAATTTCAGGAGATTGTGGAGTAGAATTTTTAGGAGTAGGATATTTGGACAAGTGGGAGGGAGATCGTGCTACCTAGAGTCTGCTAGGTCTTTGTGGGTGCTGCTACGCTGGCGCTGCGTCTCTGAAACAAACTAACTTATTGTTAATTGTCTGTCCTAAAACTACAATCGCTTATTATTATGAGGTAATAGTTGAGGTCTGCCATTGGCTCCGTCTGTGAGTATATACTAAGTTTAGAGCTATATTAAGCTTAGCATTTGTGTGGGTTCCGCCTATATAGGCTTCATCTTTGTGATATTTATACAAGTGTTGTTATCTATTTTACGAGTAATATTATTACATATACTGTTACATATATACATGAGTTATTATGTTCAACCTAAGACATCGTTAAAGTGTGTTAGAAAGTATATGATATTATCCGTCCTAGTCATACTCCATTTTCTGGGCGTTGTCGTATAGAGTGCGCACATGGCTGGCTGCCTGCCTATCATATTGCAGGTGCGGACCCGTGCCACTCGCGGGGGGGGCCCTCTTCCCCAGGGACCGCCTTGGCTGGGTAAGCTCAAGGGCTTAGAGGGCTGCTGAAAAGGAAGATTAGTAATGAGTGTGGATGTGTGTGTGTTTGTTGTGAGTGAGAGGCAGGAACTGGAAGGATTGTCGCAGTCACTGCCCTACGCTGTACCAGATCTAGATTTTTATGCCCTTATCAGGGTGTCCAGGTATTCTTGTATGTTGATTTCAGGCTCTCCTATTCCGATGGTTCTGTCAAAGACTACCAGTGGGCGGGGGTGCTTATCGTGCTCGGTGTCGTAATTTCCTAGATTTGGGATGAGCTCGTTGTGGTTATTGTTTTTGCGTTTATAAAGGTTGAATGCCAAGTGTTTTATGTAGGTCTCGATGGAGCAGATTTTGAGCTCCTCATGCAGAGCCCACGTTGCTGCTACTGCTGGTAGTTTAGCTATAATGCGCAGTATACGGTTTTGCATTGTTTGTAGCCGTTTTATGTGTGTTTTGGCCGCATATCCCCATACGGGTGCGGCGTATGTTAATATTGGGCGAATCAAGGTTTTATATAGTGTTAGCCCCATGCTAAGTTTGAGGCCGCTATTTAAATTTATTATCGGATAAAGTTTGTTAAGTTGACCGTTAGCTTTTGCTCGTACCATGTTTATGTGTTGTTTCCCGTGAGGCATTCGTCCATCCTTACCCCTAAGTAAGTGACTGAGCTCCCCCCACTCGATAGGCTCTTGCCTGTAGGTAAGCGGTGGGAGGGCATGCCTTCTTTGCCTATGCAAGTGGCGCTTCGTGAAAACTATTGCTTGGCATTTTCTGGCGTTAATTTTTACCCTCCATTTCGTAAGCCACGGCTCCAGTTCGTTTAGAGCATTCTGGAGTCTTAGGTGAATGATCCGTGGTTGGGTTGACTGTGTTACGAGTGCTGTATCATCGGCGTAGATGTATTTTTCTACCCGGATAAGTGGAGGGAGGTCGTTTATGTAGATGTTAAACAGCACAGGCCCTAGGATACTTCCTTGGGGTACGCCTGCTTGGATAGGACGGAGGGATGACTCCGCCTCCCCTACTGCTGTTTTGAAGGTCCTACCTTTCAGGTAATCTGCAATTAAGGTGATCATTGAGTCTTGCACTCCGTACGTGCTTAGTTTTCGTATGAGGCCCGCGTGCCATACCTTGTCAAAGGCGCGTTCTATATCAAGTAGAACTGCTCCTGTTGAGCGGTTGGTGTTAAAACCCCTCGTAATATTTTCGGTTAGTCGCAATAGTTGGTGAGTGGTGGAGTGTTTGGATCTAAATCCAAACTGTTCCTTGGTCAATAGGTTATTCTTGATTATGAATGTGTTAAGTCGTTTGTGTATAATTTTCTCCAAGAGTTTACTCATCGTGTTTAGGAGGCTGATAGGCCTATAGCTGGTGGGCTGAGAGAGATCTTTGTGTTGCTTAGGGAAAAGCAAAATTTTTGCTTCTTTCCACTGAAGGGGAAATCTTCCGTGTTCTAAGGTATAATTAAATATTTCCGCAAGCAATTTTATTGCCTTCATCGGCAAGTGTTTGAGCACAACGTTCGGGATTTTGTCTGGTCCCGGTGCTTTGCGGTTGGGAAGGTGCATAATTAGCCATTTAATTTCCCCGGCATTCGTTTTTCTTGTTTTATTGTGCGTTTGTGCTGTTCGCAAGGAGAGTGCCAACCTTTCCGTGTCCACCGCGAAGTTTTGGTCGCAGGGATGAGCGTTTGGATGGAAGGTATTTTCCAGCGCGTCTGCAAATGCTTCCGCTTTATCCTCGGGCGTCTCCTTTATTTGGCCTTCAATGCGGAGAGGTGGGATATTTGTGGCTGTCCGCGTGAGGCATTTCGCAATCCTCCAAACCGATTGGGTCTGTGGGTCCAAGTTTTCCAGGGTATTGTTCCACTGGTTGGGTGTATATTCGGCGATGTGGGTACTGGCCCTGATTCTTTGCTCTTCGTATTGGTTTCGATGGATTAAGTTTCGGCTGCGTTGCCATTTCCGTCGGGCATTATTCCGTTCTTTAACTGTTTGCCTGACGTCTTGCGGAAATTGCACCCTGACATTCCTAGTACACCTTTTTATGGGGACGTGTTGCTCTATGGCGTGGTGTATCGCGTTTGTAATTTGTGTCACCGCTAGCTCCTGTGTCTCATGCGTCGTGACCGCTGCGGTGTTTATTTGAGCGTCAATGGCCTCTTCGAAGGTGGGCCAGTCTGCCAGTCTGTAATTTGGTCTAGTCTGTTCTGGCCGAAAGGATACTGGGGCAGCAACTTCCAGTATTACTGGCAGATGATCGGACGTGAGGTCATTTAGAACTGTGTTCCGTGTATCGTGGGTTATACCTTTTAGTAACGCAATATCCAGAATATCTGGTAGATGATGTTGTATTCGCGGGATATATGTGGGTTCTTCTGGTCCTGTTATTAGTGTATTGGAATGATTTATATATGCCAGAAGTTTGTTACCTGCCACATTGGCAGTCCTGCAGTTCCATAGGAAGTGCTTGGCGTTAAAGTCCCCTGCGGCTATGACTTTGGCGTCCATTCTCATAAGGGCGTCTACGTCCTCCGTGTCTATGTCACCGGGCTGGTTATATTCCGCAATCATTGTGACAGTCGTGTTGTGCAATTGCACATTGACCGCTGTCGCTTCAAGTCTGTTTAGTTGCGGGATTTGTTTTTGGTAGTGTGTTAGGGAGCTCTGTATTGCTATAGCCGTTCCCCCGCCTCTGCGATTTCTATCGTTACGGTAAATGTTGTATCCAGGGATTGTAAACCTATCTCCTGTACCCAGATGGGTTTCATTGAGTAGAGCTACTTGGATTGAGTTCCTAGTAAGGAAATCTGTGAGTTTTTTGCGTTTTCTTCGGAAGTTATTGCAGTTCCAGTATAGAATGTTAACTGTTGTTGCGAAAGCCATTTCTAGATGCTGGTTGTGAGTATGTGCAGATATCTGGCGACATAGTTGAAAAGGTAAAGTGCGTCGAATTTGGGATCGGAGATTGATTGTAGGAGCCACTTAGTGTGTTCTTTGAAGGCTTCCCAGCCTACAGCAGGTGAGACTCCCATACTGTTCAGGAGTTCGCTCAGGGCCACGCCATTGTAGAATGCTTTCCGGACGGTGAGTGCCGTTACATTGAATGCGCTACATTCATGTAGATGTGGGGGAGGTTGGTGTGTTTCTGTTTGTGTCTGAATTGGTGTGTCAGTGTGTGTGTGTGTGGTGTACCTATTTCTACTGGGGTGCACTCTTGATTAGCTGGAGACAAGTCGGGCACTACCCGTCTTACTTCAGCTGTAGAAGGGGTCTGGTTGGGGGCTGGTCTGTTCCTTCCGCGGCGGTCCTGTACGTACCATTGCCCTTCTGTGTTGTTGGGAGCAGCCACCTGGTTCTGGCGATGTTCTCGGTGGGGTCGGGGGGCCCTATTTTGCTGCTCCCTCGGTCGTGGCCCGTTCAGTGCGGCCTGGTAACTGGGGCAACCGCGCCAAGTTGCTCCATGTCCTGTGGCATTACACAGGGCGCACCTACGTTCCTCCAGGGGAACCCTGCAGCTAAAAGAGGGGTGTTGGCCTGTACATGTGGCGCAGGTTTCATGGGGTGCCTGACACTCTTTGTGCGTGTGCCACAGCATCTGGCAACGCTTGCATTGTTTGGGCTCCTCTGCGGTCCTGTACTCTTCTACTCTAACCCTAAAGTGAGCCAGGAATTTGAGGCCTCTAATGCGCCTATTCTCTGTGGTGTCCTCCAGTTCCACAAGGAACATGGGGAGGGGGGCTCTATCCCTAGTCCTTCTGCGCATTTGCACAGCTCTGATGGCCTCAAATTGTTGGTCTGCCAGTGCCTGCTTTATGTGTGCTCCGGAGAACTCGGCGTACAGTCCTTTAATTACATATCTAATGGTCCTGTTTTCTGGGTGTGGGAGAAGATAATACTGTACCCTTTCATTCCTGAGGTGCTCAACAAATTTGTTGTAGTCCTTCAGGAAGAACATCTTTATCGCGTATTCTCCGAAGCGGTGGGCGGTGTGTATCCTATACCTGTGTGTGGGTGTGTATTTTGTGTCAAAGGATTGTGTGAGTGTGTGTATTCGTGTGTACTGGCTTTTGTTAACAAACACAGGTGCGAGATCCACCCTGTAGTCTGTGAATGTGTTGGTGTTTGGGTTAGGTGTAGTCATAACCGCGCCTGCATAGCTCTCCGGTATCGGTGAGTGTGCTTGAGGTAGAGGAGAGGGTATCATGTCATTCACGTCCGCATCATGTGAGGGCGCCTGTGGAGCGTTGGGAGGTGACGCTTGCGCTGTTGGTGTGAGCATGAGGATGTGTGACTGCTGAGTGGGTGATGGTGCAGTGCGTGATTCATGAGAGGGTGATTGATGAGCGGCTTGTGGATGAGTCTGTGGTGTGGGTGAGGGTGGCGTGAGTGTGGGTGATTCAAGAGAGGGTGATTTGTGAGTGGCTTGTGGTTTAGTGGATGATATGTGTGTGGGTGATGTGAGTGTGAGTGATTTATGTGAGGGTGATTTGTGAGTGGCTTGTGGCTGAGAGGATGATGTGAGTGTGGGTGGCTCTTGAGTGGGTGATGTGAGTGTGGGTGATTCATGAGAGGGTGACTTGTGAGTGGGTTGTGGCTGAGTGGATGATGTGAGTGTGGGTGACTCCTGAGTGGGTGATGAGAGTGTGGGTGATTCATGAGAGGATGATTTGTGAGCGGCTTGTGGCTGAGTGGATGAAATGTGTGTGAGTGAGTCATGAGAGGATGATTTGTGAGCGGCTTGTGGCTGAGTGGATGAAATGTGTGTGAGTGAGTCATGAGTGGTCGAGGAGTGTGTAGATGATTTGTGAGTGGGTGACTTATGAGTATGAGCAGGTGCAGTTGGCGCGGAAGCGGGTAGTGTGGTATGTGAGGTGCATTGCTTGCGCGCCGATGAGCGTGTCCGGCATGAGGTGGTGGATGATCGCTCTGTCATAATCAGTTCCTTGGCTACTACAGGCCTTTTGGTGGTTGACAGGGATGAAGGGGATAGCTTCTGCGGGTGATCGCTTCGGCCTACCTTCGTCATGATGCAGGTGGTGAATGATAGAGAAGAGTCAAGTGTGTATGAAAAGAACTTAATTTAGAGCTAGCTACAAGAAGAAGGAAGAGAGAAGAGTTTTTAAAGCCTAGTTATTCTGCTGCTGAGCCACTGACTGGAGTTGGGCTACCGCTCTTTTTGTGTCTGGCTTCAGCAAGCAGCTCCTATTTTAATGCTAGGGGGCCAGAAGGGTACTTAAATACTAATAGAATAGAGGAAAATAGAGAAAGAAAAAGAGAAAGAGCAGCTACAGGGCGCTGAAAAGCGCGAGAAACAGAGGACCTGCCCTAAGGCGCCTTGGTTCCAGTCGTACGACTGTTGGCTGCGGCCTTGTTTCTCTACCCTGCTATACTGTTTATGTAGAACTACTAGTCCAGTCTGAGCTTCTTCGCAGAACGCCGGAGCTGTCACGGAGAGGATGCCGGGCGATGAGCGCTCGTTCGCCGGGTCGGTTTTGAGCGGAGTGCGCCGGTTCTTGTGAAAGCGGAACGCGGCTGCCCGTCTTCGTAGATCTCCGCTGGTCTTCGCTGGGCCTCGGTTTCTCTAGTGTCCTCTCGAACCCCCTCTCGGGTTTTTTTTTTTTTTTTTTTTTTGGAAAGGGGAGACAGAGAGAGAGTTGGAAGGTTGAAAGAATGGCTTATCTCGCCATTGGGTGAAGATTAGAAGAAGGGAAAAATCGGGTGACATAGGAAAGGAACAGTGAATGGGGAATGATGGAGTTCCGCGATTGCACCTCCGTGATTATTGGTAAAGTTGATGTTGCTGCAGCACATGGGGCTGCAACAAGGAATGGCTTATCTAGTCTGTAAACATGACCCGAGGGCCCTGAGTACAGGGCTAGGGTATCTTGGGTGTGCTTTAGTACTGCTCGGGCTTTTTTTTTTTTTTTTCGAGTGGAGGAAAAATCTACCTTATAGACTACCCGGGCACGTCCGGAGTGTCGGGTTCTGCCACGTGGCCCTACCGACTAAAAAACCTCCACCGGTGCTGGAGTGGATAGGGAGAAGGATTTCTGCGGTACCGCTGTTGCACCCGCGTAGTACTGGTGGTATTAACTGGCCCGCTGTGCGGCCGCCAGAGGAGATATTGGGTGCCGGCAGGCAGGCTTGGCCTAGACCCAGCCTGCCCCCTGGCGAATTTCAGGAGATTGTGTAGTAGAATTTTAGGAGCAGGATATTTGGACGAGTGGGAGGGATATCGTGCTACCTAGAGTCTGCTAGGTCTTTGTGGGTGCTGCTACGCTGGCGCTGCGTCTCTGAAACAAACTAACTTATTGTTAATTGTCTGTCCTAAAACTACAATCGCTTATTATTATGAGGTAATAGTTGAGGTCTGCCATTGGCTCCGTCTGTGAGTATATACTAAGTTTAGAGTTATAGTTAAGCTTAGCTTTTGTGTGGGTTCCGCCTATGTAGGCTTCATCTTTGTGATATTTATACAAGTGTTGTTACCTATTTTACGCTTAATACTATTACATATACTGTTACATATATACATGAGTTATTCTGTTCAACCTGAGACATCGTTAAAGTGTGTTAGAAAGTATATGATATTATCCGTCCTAGTCATACTCCATTTTCTGGGCGTTGTCGTATAGAGTGCGCACATGGCTGGCTGCCTGCCTATCATATTGCAGGTGCGGACCCGTGCCACTCGCGGGGGGGCCCTCTTCCCCCGGGACCGCCTTGGCTCGGTAAGCTCAAGGGCTTAGAGGGCTGCTGAAAAGGAAGATTAGTAATGAGTGTGGATGTGTGTGTGTTTGTTGTGAGTGAGAGGCAGGAACTGGAAGGATTGTCGCAGTCACTGCCCTACGCTGTACCAGATCTAGATTTTATACCCTAATCAGGGTGTCCAGGTATTCTTGTATGTTGATTTCAGGCTCTCCTATTCCGATGGTTCTGTCAAAGACTGCCAGTGGGCGGGGGTGCTTATCGTGCTCGGTGTCGTAATTTCCTAGGTTTTGGATGAGCTCGTTGTGGTTATTGTTTTTGCGTTTATAAAGGTTGAATGCCAAGTGTTTTATGTAGGTTTCGATGGAGCAGATTTTGAGCTCCTCATGCAGAGCCCACGTTGGTGCTACTGCTGGTAGTTTAGCTATAATTCGCAGTATACGGTTTTGCATTGTTTGTAGCCGTTTTATGTGTGTTTTGGCCGCATATCCCCATACGGGTGCGGCGTATGTTAATATTGGGCGAATCAAGGTTTTATATAGTGTTAGCCCCATGCTAAGTTTGAGGCCGCTATTTAAATTTATTATCGGATAAAGTTTGTTAAGTTGACCGTTAGCTTTTGCTCGTACCATGTTTATGTGTTGTTTCCACGTGAGGCATTCGTCCATCCTTACCCCTAAGTAAGTGACTGAGCTCCCCCCCACTCGATAGGCTCTTGCCTGTAGGTAAGCGGTGGGAGGGCATGCCTTCTTTGCCTATGCAAGTGGCGCTTCGTGAAAACTATTGCTTGGCATTTTCTGGCGTTAATTTTTACCCTCCATTACGTAAGCCACGGCTCCAGTTCGTTTAGAGCATTCTGGAGTCTTAGGTGAATGATCCGTGGTTGGGTTGACTGTGTTACGAGTGCTGTATCATCGGCGTAGATGTATTTTTCTACCCGGATAAGTGGAGGGAGGTCGTTTATGTAGATGTTAAACAGCACAGGCCCTAGGATACTTCCTTGGGGTACGCCTGCTTGGATAGGACGGAGGGATGACTCCGCCTCCCCTACTGCTGTTTTGAAGGTCCTACCTTTCAGGTAATCTGCAATTAAGGTGATCATTGAGTCTTGCACTCCGTACGTGCTTAGTTTTCGTATGAGGCCCGCGTGCCATACCTTGTCAAAGGCGCGTTCTATATCAAGTAGAACTGCTCCTGTTGAGCGGTTGGTGTTAAAACCCCTCGTAATATTTTCGGTTAGTCGCAATAGTTGGTGAGTGGTGGAGTGTTTGGATCTAAATCCAAACTGTTCCTTGGTCAATAGGTTATTCTTGATTATGAATGTGTTAAGTCGTTTGTGTATAATTTTCTCCAAGAGTTTACTCATCGTGTTTCGAAGGCTGATAGGCCTATAGCTGGTGGGCTGAGAGAGATCTTTGTGTTGCCTAGGGATAAGCAAAATTTTTGCTTCTTTCCACTGAAGGGGAAATCTTCCGTGTTCTAAGGTATAATTAAATATTTCCGCAAGCAATTTTATTGCCTTCATCGGCAAGTGTTTGAGCACAACGTTCGGGATTTTGTCCGGTCCCGGTGCTTTGCGGTTGGGAAGGTGCATAATTAGCCATTTAATTTCCCCGGCATTCGTTTTTCTTGTTTTATTGTGCGTTTGTGCTGTTCGCAAGGAGAGTGCCAACCTTTCCGTGTCCACCGCGAAGTTTTGGTCGCAGGGAGCAGGGATGAGCGTTTGGATGGAAGGTATTTTCCAGCGCGTCTGCAAATGCTTCCGCTTTATCCTCGGGCGTCTCCTTTATTTGGCCTTCAATGCGGAGAGGTGGGATATTTGTGGATGTCCGCGTGAGGCATTTCGCAATCCTCCAAACCGATTGGGTCTGTGGGTCCAAGTTTTCCAGGGTATTGTTCCACTGGTTGCGTGTATATTCGGCGATGTGGGTACTGGCCCTGATTCTTTGCTCTTCGTATTGGTTTCGATGGATTAAGTTTCGGCTGCGTTGCCATTTCCGTCGGGCATTATTCCGTTCTTTAACGGTTTGCCTGACGTCTTGCGGAAATTGCACACTGACATTCCTAGTACACCTTTATATGGGGACGTGTTGCTCTATGGCGTGGTGTATCGAGTTTGTAATTTGTGTCACCGCTAGCTCCTGTGTCTCATGCGTCGTGACCGCTGCGGTGTTTATTTGAGCGTCAATGGCCTCTTCGAAGGTGGGCCAGTCTGCCAGTCTGTAATTTGGTCTAGTCTGTTCTGGCCGAAAGGATACTGGGCAGCAACTTCCAGTATTACTGGCAGATGATCGGACGTGAGGTCATTTATAACTGTGTTCCGTGTATCGTGAGTTATACCTTTTAGTAACGCAATATCCAGAATATCTGGTAGATGTTGTTGTATTCGCGGGATATATGTGGGTTCTTCTGGTCCTGTTATTAGTGTATTGGAATGATTTATATATGCCAGAAGTTTGTTACCTGCCACATTGGCAGTCCTGCAGTTCCACAGGAAGTGCTTGGCGTTAAAGTCCCCTGCGGCTATGACTTTGACGTCCATTCTCATAAGGGCGTCTACGTCCTCCGTGTCTATGTCACCGGGCTGGTTATATGCCGCAATCATTGTGACAGTCGTGTTGTGCAATTGCACATTGACCGCTGTCGCTTCAAGTCTGTTTAGTTGCGGGACTTGTTTTTGGTAGTGTGTTAGGGAGCTCTGTATTGCTATAGCCGTTCCCCCGCCTCTGCGATTTCTATCGTTACGGTAAATGTTGTATCCAGGGATTGTAAACCTATCTCCTGTACCCAGATGGGTTTCATTGAGTAGAGCTACTTGGATTGAGTTCCTAGTAAGGAAATCTGTGAGTTCTTTACGTTTCCTTCGGAGGTTATTGCAGTTCCAGTATAGAACGTTAACTGTTGTTGCGAGAGCCATTTCTAGATGCTGGTTGTGAGTATGTGCAGATATCTGGCGACATAGTTGAAAAGGTAAAGTGCGTCGAATTTGGGATCGGAGATTGATTGTAGGAGCCACTTAGTGTGTTCTTTGAAGGCTTCCCAGCCTACAGCAGGTGAGACTCCCATACTGTTCAGGAGTTCACTCAGGGCCACGCCATTGTAGAATGCTTCCCGGACGGTGAGTGCCGTTACATTGAATGCGCTACATTCATGTAGATGTGGGGGAGGTTGGTGTGTTTCTGTTTGTGTCTGAATTGGTGTGTCAGTGTGTGTGTGGTGTACCTATTTCTACTGGGGTGCACTCTTGATTAGCTGGAGACAAGTCGGGCACTACCCGTCTTACTTCAGCTGTAGAAGGGGTCTGGTTGGGGGCTGGTCTGTTTCTTCCGCGGCGGTCCTGTACGTACCATTGCCCTTCTGTGTTGTTAGGAGCAGCAACCTGGTTCTGGCGATGTTCTCGGTGGGGTCGGGGGGCCCTATTTTGCTGCTCCCTCGGTCGTGGCCCGTTCAGTGCGGCCTGGTAACTGGGGCAACCGCGCCAAGTTGCTCCATGTCCTGTGGCATTACACAGGGCGCACCTACGTTCCTCCAGGGGAACCCTGCAGCTAAAAGAGGGGTGTTGGCCTGTACATTTGGCGCAGGTTTCGTGGGTGCCTGACACTCTTTGTGCGTGTGCCACAGCATCTGGCAACGCTTGCATTGTTTGGGCTCCTCTGCGGTCCTGTACTCTTCTACTCTAACTCTAAAGTGAGCCAGGTATTTGAGGCCTCTAATGCGCCTATTCTCTGTGGTGTCCTCCAGTTCCACAAGGAACATGGGGAGGGGGGCTCTATCCCTAGTCCTTCTGCGCATTTGCACAGCTCTGATGGCCTCAAATTGTTGGTCTGCCAGTGCCTGCTTTATGTGTGCTCCGGAGAACTCGGCGTACAGTCCTTTAATTACATATCTAATGGTCCTGTTTTCTGGGTGTGGGAGAAGATAATACTGTACCCTTTCATTCCTGAGGTGCTCAACAAATTTGTTGTAGTCATTCAGGCAGAACATCTTTATCGCGTAGTCTCCGGAGCGGTGGGCGGTGTGTATCCTATACCTGTGTGTGGGTGTGTATTTTGTGTCAAAGGATTGTGTGAGTGTGTGTATTCGTGTGTACTGGCTTTTGTTAACAAACACAGGTGCGAGATCCACCCTGTAGTCTGTGAATGTGTTGGTGTTTGGGTTAGGTGTAGTCATAACCGCGCCTGCATAGCTCTCCGGTATCGGTGAGTGTGCTTGAGGTAGAGGAGAGGGTCTCATGTCATTCACGTCCGCATCATGTGAGGGCGCCTGTGGAGCGTTGGGAGGTGACGCTTGCGCTGTTGGTGTGAGCATGAGGATGTGTGACTGCTGAGTGGGTGATGGTGCAGTGCGTGATTCATGAGAGGGTGATTGATGAGCGGCTTGTGGATGAGTCTGTGGTGTGGGTGAGGATGGCGTGAGTGTGGGTGATTCATGAGAGGGTGATTTGTGAGTGGCTTGTGGTTTAGTGGATGATGTGAGTGTGAGTGATTTATGTGAGGGTGATTTGTGAGTGGCTTGTGGCTGAGTGGATGATGTGAGTGTGGGTGGCTCTTGAGTGGGTGATGTGAGTGTGGGTGATTCATGAGAGGGTGACTTGTGAGTGGGTTGTGTCTGAGCGGATGATGTGAGTGTGGGTGACTCCTGAGTGGGTGATGTGAGTGTGGGTGATTCATGAGAGGATGATTGGTGAGCGGCTTGTGGCTGAGTGGATGAAATGTGTGTGAGTGAGTCATGAATGGTTGAGGAGTGTGTAGATGATTTGTGAGTGGGTGACTTATGAGTATGAGCAGGTGCAGTTGGCGCGGAAGCGGGTAGTGTGGTATGTGAGGTGCATTGCTTGCGCGCCGATGAGCGTGTCCGGCATGAGGTGGTGGATGATCGCTCTGTCATAATCAGTTCCTTGGCTACTACAGGCCTTTTGGTGGTTGACAGGGATGAAGGGGATAGCTTCTGCGGGTGATCGCTTCGGCCTACCTTCGTCATGATGCAGGTGGTGAATGATAGTGAAGAGTCAAGTGTGTATGAAAAGAACTTAATTTAGGGCTAGCTACAAGAAGAAGGAAGAGAGAAGAGTTTTTAAAGCCTAGTTATTCTGCTGCTGAGCCACTGACTGGAGTTGGGCTACCGCTCTTTTTGTGTCTGGCTTCAGCAAGCAGCTCCTATCTTAATGCTAGGGGGCCAGAAGGGTACTTAAATACTAATAGAATAGAGGAAAATAGAGAAAGAAAAAGAGAAAGAGCAGCTAGAGGGCGCTGAAAAGCGCGAGAAACAGAGGACCTGCCCTAAGACGCCTTGGTTCCAGTCGTATGACTGTTGGCTGCGGCCTTGTTTCTCTACCCTGCTTTACTGTTTATGTAGAACTGCTAGTCCAGCCTGAGCTTCTTCGCAGGAACGCCGGAGCTGTCACGGAGAGGATGCCGCGCGATGAGAGCTCGCTCCCCGGGTCGGTTTTGAGCGGAGTGCGCCGGTTCTTGTGAAAGCGGAACGCGGCTACCCGCCTTCGTAGATCTCCGCTGGTCTTCGCTGGGCCTCGGTTTCACTAGTGTCCTCTCGAAGCCTCTCCCTCTCGAACTCCCTGCTCGGGCTTTTTTTTTTTTTTTTTTTCGAGTGGAGGAAAAATCTACCTTATAGACTACTCGGGCACGTCCGGAGTGTCGGGTTCTGCCACGTGGCCCTACCGACTAAAAAACCTCCACCGGTGCTGGAGTGGATAGGGAGAAGGATTTCTGCGGTACCGCTGTTGCACCCGCGTAGTACTGGTGGTAGTAACTGGCCCGCTGTGCGGCCAGCAGGCAGGCTTGGCCTATACCCAGCCTGCCCTCTGGCGAATTTCAGGAGATTGTGGAGTAGAATTTTTAGGAGTAGGATATTTGGACAAGTGGGAGGGAGATCGTGCTACCTAGAGTCTGCTAGGTCTTTGTGGGTGCTGCTACGCTGGCGCTGCGTCTCTGAAACAAACTAACTTATTGTTAATTGTCTGTCCTAAAACTACAATCGCTTATTATTATGAGGTGATAGTTGAGGTCTGCCATTGGCTCCGTCTGTGAGTATATACTAAGTTTAGAGCTATATTAAGCTTAGCATTTGTGTGGGTTCCGCCTATGTAGGCTTCATCTTTGTGATATTTATAGAAGTGTTGTTATCTATTTTACGAGTAATATTATTACATATACTGTTACATATATACATGAGTTATTCTGTTCAACCTAAGACATCGTTAAAGTGTGTTAGAAAGTATATGATATTATCCGTCCTAGTCATACTCCATTTTCTGGGCGTTGTCGTATAGAGTGCGCACATGGCTGGCTGCCTGCCTATCATATTGCAGGTGCGGACCCGTGCCACTCGCGGGGGGGGGGGCCTCTTCCCCCGGGACCGCCTTGGCTGGGTAAGCTCAAGGGCTTAGAGGGCTGCTGAAAAGGAAGATTAGTAATGAGTGTGGATGTGTGTGTGTTTGTTGTGAGTGAGAGGCAGGAACTGGAAGGATTGTCGCAGTCACTGCCCTACGCTGTACCAGATCTAGATTTTTATGCCCTAATCAGGGTGTCCAGGTATTCTTGTATGTTGATTTCAGGCTCTCCTATTCCGATGGTTCTGTCAAAGACTGCCAGTGGGCGGGGGTGCTTATCGTGCTCGGTGTCGTAATTTCCTAGATTTTGGATGAGCTCGTTGTGGTTATTGTTTTTGCGTTTATAAAGGTTGAATGCCAAGTGTTTTATGTAGGTCTCGATGGAGCAGATTTTGAGCTCCTCATGCAGAGCCCACGTTGCTGCTACTGCTGGTAGTTTAGCTATAATGCGCAGTATACGGTTTTGCATTGTTTGTAGCCGTTTTATGTGTGTTTTGGCCGCATATCCCCATACGGGTGCGGCGTATGTTAATATTGGGCGAATCAAGGTTTTATATAGTGTTAGCCCCATGCTAAGTTTGAGGCCTCTATTTAAATTTATTATCGGATAAAGTTTGTTAAGTTGACCGTTAGCTTTTGCTCGTACCATGTTTATGTGTTGTTTCCACGTGAGGCATTCGTCCATCCTTACCCCTAAGTAAGTGACTGAGCTCCCCCCACTCGATAGGCTCTTGCCTGTAGGTAAGCGGTGGGAGGGCATGCCTTCTTTGCCTATGCAAGTGGCGCTTTGTGAAAACTATTGCTTGGCATTTTCTGGCGTTAATTTTTACCCTCCATTTCGTAAGCCACGGCTCCAGTTCGTTTAGAGCATTCTGGAGTCTTAGGTGAATGATCCGTGGTTGGGTTGACTGTGTTACGAGTGCTGTATCATCGGCGTAGATGTATTTTTCTACCCGGATAAGTGGAGGGAGGTCGTTTATGTAGATGTTAAACAGCACAGGCCCTAGGATACTTCCTTGGGGTACGCCTGCTTGGATAGGACGGAGGGATGACTCCGCCTCCCCTACTGCTGTTTTGAAGGTCCTACCTTTCAGGTAATCTGCAATTAAGGTGATCATTGAGTCTTGCACTCCGTACGTGCTTAGTTTTCGTATGAGGCCCGCGTGCCATACCTTGTCAAAGGCGCGTTCTATATCAAGTAGAACTGCTCCTGTTGAGCGGTTGGTGTTAAAACCCCTCGTAATATTTTCGGTTAGTCGCAATAGTTGGTGAGTGGTGGAGTGTTTGGATCTAAATCCAAACTGTTCCTTGGTCAATAGGTTATTCTTGATTATGAATGTGTTAAGTCGTTTGTGTATAATTTTCTCCAAGAGTTTACTCATCGTGTTTAGGAGGCTGATAGGCCTATAGCTGGTGGGCTGAGAGAGATCTTTGTGTTGCTTAGGGAAAAGCAAAATTTTTGCTTCTTTCCACTGAAGGGGAAATCTTCCGTGTTCTAAGGTATAATTAAATATTTCCGCAAGCAATTTTATTGCCTTCATCGGCAAGTGTTTGAGCACAACGTTCGGGATTTTGTCTGGTCCCGGTGCTTTGCGGTTGGGAAGGTGCATAATTAGCCATTTAATTTCCCCGGCATTCGTTTTTCTTGTTTTATTGTGCGTTTGTGCTGTTCGCAAGGAGAGTGCCAACCTTTCCGTGTCCACCGCGAAGTTTTGGTCGCAGGGATGAGCGTTTGGATGGAAGGTATTTTCCAGCGCGTCTGCAAATGCTTCCGCTTTATCCTCGGGCGTCTCCTTTATTTGGCCTTCAATGCGGAGAGGTGGGATATTTGTGGCTGTCCGCGTGAGGCATTTCGCAATCCTCCAAACCGATTGGGTCTGTGGGTCCAAGTTTTCCAGGGTATTGTTCCACTGGTTGTGGGTACTGGCCCTGATTCTTTGCTCTTCGTATTGGTTTCGATGGATTAAGTTTCGGCTGCGTTGCCATTTCCGTCGGGCATTATTCCGTTCTTTAACTGTTTGCCTGACGTCTTGCGGAAATTGCACCCTGACATTCCTAGTACACCTTTTTATGGGGACGTGTTGCTCTATGGCGTGGTGTATCGCGTTTGTAATTTATGTCACCGCTAGCTCCTGTGTCTCATGCGTCGTGACCGCTGCGGTGTTTATTTGAGCGTCAATGGCCTCTTCGAAGGTGGGCCAGTCTGCCAGTCTGTAATTTGGTCTAGTCTGTTCTGGCCGAAAGGATACTGGGGCAGCAACTTCCAGTATTACTGGCAGATGATCGGACGTGAGGTCATTTAGAACTGTGTTCCGTGTATCGTGGGTTATACCTTTTAGTAACGCAATATCCAGAATATCTGGTAGATGATGTTGTATTCGCGGGATATATGTGGGTTCTTCTGGTCCTGTTATTACTGTATTGGAATGATTTATATATGCCAGAAGTTTGTTACCTGCCACATTGGCAGTCCTGCAGTTCCATAGGAAGTGCTTGGCGATAAAGTCCCCTGCGGCTATGACTTTGGCGTCCATTCTCATAAGGGCGTCTACGTCCTCCGTGTCTATGTCACCGGGCTGGTTATATGCCGCAATCATTGTGACAGTCGTGTTGTGCAATTGCACATTGACCGCTGTCGCTTCAAGTCTGTTTAGTTGCGGGACTTGTTTTTGGTAGTGTGTTAGGGAGCTCTGTATTGCTATAGCCGTTCCCCCGCCTCTGCGATTTCTATCGTTACGGTAAATGTTGTATCCAGGGATTGTAAACCTAACTCCTGTACCCAGATGGGTTTCATTGAGTAGAGCTACTTGGATTGAGTTCCTAGTAAGGAAATCTGTGAGTTCTTTGCGTTTTCTTCGGAGGTTATTGCAGTTCCAGTATAGAATGTTAACTGTTGTTGCGAGAGCCATTTCTAGATGCTGGTTGTGAGTATGTGCAGATATCTGGCGACATAGTTGAAAAGGTAAAGTGCGTCGAATTTGGGATCGGAGATTGATTGTAGGAGCCACTTAGTGTGTTCTTTGAAGGCTTCCCAGCCTACAGCAGGTGAGACTCCCATACTGTTCAGGAGTTCGCTCAGGGCCACGCCATTGTAGAATGCTTCCCGGACGGTGAGTGCCGTTACATTGAATGCTCGGGCCTGGTATTTAAGATGACTGAGACATGGGCACGGACTTCGTAGAAAACTATTTATAGCAGTTATTCGGCTATTGTTCTCTACATCATTCCCTGAAGATGAAAACGACATTAGCTTTTGAAAGCTTGGAAATCCTTCCAGAATTGACCTGGCTGATAGACCGAGAAAAGTTATTTTCATATCGTCGCCAGGAAAGCTTTAAGTCATGGTTCATTTACTGATGTATCTCTGATTTATTCTTAAAAAAGGCGCGAAATTACTAGCAACTAGAGCAGGAATATTACAGAGACTATCAATAGTTGTGCATGAGAGACTCTCAATAATGAAATACATTATATAGCTGCGAGAGTTCAGATGCAAACCATGGTTAGCGCAACCATATCTCCCAATGGATGACGCGTCAACAATTTTGAGGTCGGTTCCCTCTCTACCAAGAAACTGGTCAAGCCTCTGATTAACTGGCCTCAACATCCTGTTAATCCAAGGCTTTTCATATCTCCAGAAGAGACTCACAAAGCTAACATTATTGCGGCTATTGGCATCTGCAAAGTGGTCCACGTACATCTCATTGTGTAATTGAGATTCCTATCCAAGCTATTTCCAGGTCCCCCCCCCCACTATTACTACATGTTCTCCTGTATTGAGATCCTTTGAATATTCTCTAACATTCCCCACTATGTGACTCAGACCAGCATTGGGGTTGAAGATACTGGTACCAGCATATTCCTCCCCCAAAAATGCCTGATATCTTTCTCTGATGCCCCTCGCATATTATCTGTTACTCACCTCCAACTCAAGAAAATTGTCACGAGCACATCCAATACTAGGTACCCCATATTTTGGATTGGAATACACCTGAAATTCCGGTGATTTACTTCTACTTTTACTCGCCAATCTCAGGCTTTCAATTTCGGGTCTTACAAGTTCTAATTCCTTAGGTAGGCTTAGTTTGGTGTTCACATAACCAAACCTTATCCACACTTTCACTAGATCTGTACATTTTGCACGTGCGGATATCTTCCAAGCGCTCGCAAGTTTTACATTGAATAACGACACCACCGATTAGAGAAAACAAATTCATTCAATGTTTTACAGATTTTTAGGTTACAAACATTGCATATGACTAGGGCTGGGCAAATGATACCGCAGCTCGATCAGGCTCGAGCAAGTCCGATACGCGGCAGGTGTCGATACAGTCTCGTGTGCTGATATCATGGTGTAAAAACATAGATAGCTATATCGCAACACCCTTGGGCCTTCGCATTTCTCAAAATGCATTTTAGTTGTACACTCGTTTGTTCCTTTCAAATAGCAATAAACACTAACCTTAATGAAAGGTGAGACATTTCACGGTTTCACTAGGTGCGCCTTCACCAGCACCCCGCTGCTTGCGGGCACAATTAATCGTCTCTCAGGACCACATTGCAGATTCCGGGAAGTTCATGGAGGCAACACATCTCGGCATGGACGCAGGATCTTCCGCCGACGTCGACCGGCGCCTCGTGGCTCCTGAGGGCATCCAGTATCACATCCTCGGCCACCTCGCGACGAATACTCATAGGCTTACAGTACTCCGTCCCAATGTCAACTACAGCATGACCTCCTCCTCCTCAGGTAAAATGTCGCCCGACGCCGCCATTAGTTGTTAGGGCCGAATGGGTGTTCCTGTCGGCAAGCCCTTCTCCACGTCAGTTCTAATTATGGCCACAGCTACAACTGTGTCTACAACCACCACCACTATCCAAGACAGCCTACCTTGTATCCAGCCGTCTATGATGAGGCTGTCGTCTATCTTTCTAGAGCATGCAACATCACTCGAGGTGTTGGCGATGACGGCCCCGATGGCTATCCTTCCATTGTTTTTCCCCTGCTGTTCCACTTTGTTGGGTACAGTCGCTCATTAGGTGTCCCTCAGCACACAGCACTGAAAGGTCGTCATCGTTTCTGGATTGCCTACCTGTCTGTCGCAGCGAATACTCCCGGCTTTGAGGACGGTGCAGCTGTTGTCTTGTCGCCTCCATTGTTACTGCTGCCGTAAACGCCTCTTGGATGGTCTTGTAGTCGCCGAATATAGGGCGCTGTCGTTACTCGCAGTTTTTTTATAGTGTTTAACGCCCAATTTACTGCATACGGCACCGACGGCGATGACACTGATGATATATGCAATTAAGATGGAGCACCGGCGGGGAAAACTGAAGAACCCGGAGCATACCCACACTTGCGCCGCTTTGTCCACCAGAAATTCCTCATGCGGTCGCCTGGGATCGATTCCGGGCCGCCTGGATGAGAGGCGAGTGATCTAACCACTGATCTAACCACTCGGCGTCACGCGCCACGTCGCAATAAGAGTAGGCGGCTTCCTGAGACAGGTTCCTAGGTGGAGGGTTCAGCAGGAACTTGTTCACCAGTTGCTCAATCGCTAAGGCAAACTCCTACATTGTCTTTCCTGGCTGTAGTCTCGATTAAAGCTGACTGCGATAGGCTGCAGCCAAGCAATTGTCGAGGGTCTCCTAGATCTCTCTGGACATCATAAACGTAGAATCGCATTCAGTACTTCTACCACCCATCCCTGGAGGCTTACTGTCACATTTCTGGCTTCCTCTTCTACTGACCATCGGTTGTGGAAGGTCGGCAAAATATCAGTGGATGACTTAAGAAGTGGTTGTTCCATCAAACTTGAGAGGCTTGATGCATGCAGAAGTTATTTCACATCCTGTTGTCTCAACCTTAAAATCTTTGTCTTCCATCTAGTATCTTTTCTGTGTGTTCAGTTTTTTGACACTTCCATCTAATATTCACTCCAGGGCATTATGGTATTTCATCCATGAAGTTCTTCCATCTTTTCCCCAAGATTTTCCATTTCTTTCTCCATGCCAGCAAATACAACAAAGATATTTTGATGCACAGGGTCTAGATAACACAAAGATAAACATTAAATGAGATCTTAACCTGACATAAATATATATTTAGTGACATACCAGGTAGATGTAATAATTCAAGTTACTGAAGTACCACCATATTCACATAGTATGATAATTTACCCAAACTCTAAGAAAGAAAGAAAAAGAAGAAAAAGGAAATTGTGTTTTATTTATGGGTGCTGTTTTACTGCTATGGTTCTCAGCATCCCATTTGTGAAAGACCACTCACTTTTTTTCAGAGGCATCAGGCTTAAGGCTCTTTTACATGCCATAAATTGATGACACAGGACCTCCCTTCCAAAGGAAGCTGTACTAAGGTGTTATATGCCTGAACAAATCCATTGTCCTCCTATGGGTTTGAACCCATAGTCTTCGGTGTATGAAATTAGCAGAGTAACCATTACACCATGGAGGGCGACAAGAAAACACCAAGGGAGAAAGGACATAGATTAATAGATAAAATGTTGGAAAATGGAGTTATAGAACCAAGTACTTCTCAGACTACAAATTCTAAATATTGGAGTGTAAAGGATGATAACCTATCTCTAATAGTGGATGGAAGATATGAGGGTTGGGGCAAAAGTCATGGCGATAGTTTTTTACTTGTAGCTATGTAAATGGATCACAAGCATATATGTGTCGTGTGGAAGTTCTGCAGGCATAGTGTGAATGCAGAACAACAGATGGCTCTATGATAGCTGGTAGTAGGGCGAGGGCTGTGAAATCAGTCAGTTGGCGAGTGTCGTTCGAGATAGAAGTAACCAATGTTGAGCAGCGCACTTACATTAAAATAGCCATTCTCTGAGGGAGAAATGCAATGGAATGTCACAGCAAATTAGTGGAAGCCCTTGGGAATGATGCCCTACCATACTGTACAGTAGCAAAGTTTCAGCAAGTATGTGTGTCAACCAGTGATGAGCAACGTTCGGGACGACCTGTCAGTGAGCGGACAGATGTGGCAGCGTGTGGTGACAGTAGCAGGGGATTACTTTGAGGGTCTTTAGGCCCAGGTTTGTCATGTCAACTCTATGTGTACTGTGTTGTCATTCTTTTGCACCGTGAAGGCGATATTGACCTGTATACTAATAATAAATTAGTGTGTTATGATATTCAGTGCACACACATGTAGTTAACACCTTGTCCTTTCATCTGTATATGCCACATTTTCCAACTGGACTAGTATCTTCAAGAAAATAAATAGTTGCCATGACTTTTGCTTAACTCTTGTATATAAATAAATTTATGAGAGAAGACCATTTTCAGAGTGAAGGAATTGATCAAACAATTACAAAACTCTCAAGAGGAAGATATCTTACAACTATTGATCTTACTAAATCTTATTGGCAAGTTGAACTTGATCCACAAGTAAAAGATTACACTTCACTGCAGTTTTCTGCAGCCCAATTTCACTTCTGTGTTAATCTGTTCGGACTTAAAACATCAGCTTTTAACATGTATACATAATATTTTTGGATGTGCAGCAGACCCTTTTTAATTAGATATATTGATGATTTTCTAATTATCAACGAAACATTTGAGGAACACATGATCAATGTTGGCTATGTGTTGAACAACTTAAAACATGAGATGACAGTAAATATCAAGAAAACAAAATTTTGTGCAAAGGAAAAAAAAAACTTTCTAGATATGTGGTAATTGAAAGCAGCATAATGCCCGATAACAAGCGCATCAAAGCAATTTTCAAAATTCTCCCGCCATATGTGAAGCAACTAAGAGATCTTTTGGAAACTCTAAATTTCTAAAGTAAATTTTTCCTAGATATGCAGTGGAAACAGAACCATTACATCAGCTACTCAAAAAGAATATGAAATGGAGATGGATGGAGACACCAAACTTGTTTTGACCGAGAACTGTTTGCAAATTCAATATTGTTGGAGAAACCCAGAGAAAATGTACAATATAAAATTTATGTAGATGCTTCTGTGCAAGGATTTGCAGAGATCCTAAGACAATAGGATTTAAATATTTTATTTTATGCCATTAGTACAGCTTCAATAGGACTTGCTCCTATAGAACGCATTTCATCCATTAAGCAATTGGAAATCGGAGCATATTATTTTGTACTAAGCAGATTCAAGATGTATATTTACTGACAAAAGTTTAAAGGATTTTTTGACCATGTAACTCTCACATTTCTCCAAAAAGCAGATTATGCAGTGGAAAATTAGCAAGATATATTCATGCTATATCAAATTTTGATTTACAGATAATTTACATTCCAGGGAAGAGTAACACATTTATTGTCCATATTGAATTACAATTCACAAATCCCTGAAAGATCAGAACACCCATGAAATAAGATGAAAACTTTAACCATTGATATCCAAGTGAATAAGGAATTAATGAGAAAATTTCAGAATATAGGGGAAATTAAAATGAAGATGAAAACTTTAGGGAATTAAAGAAGCCAAGGAAAAACCATTGCATTAAGGGATGGTATATTGTATAAAAGGCACAGGAAAGATACTTAGTTGGAAGATGATAGTTCTAAAGTACATGGAAAGGGAGATAATAAAAAGTTTTCATAAGGGACTTGCACATTCCTGAACAGAGGACAACATCCATGATTTTAGAGAATTTAAATATCTCTGAACTACAACAAAAGGTACATGAATTCATATCATGTTGTGATTTGTGTCAGAAGGCTAAACAGATAAATGCGGCATATGCTTTCAA
The DNA here is from genome assembly GCA_030762935.1 of Hymenopus coronatus. Classification (NCBI taxonomy): domain Eukaryota; kingdom Metazoa; phylum Arthropoda; class Insecta; order Mantodea; family Hymenopodidae; genus Hymenopus; species Hymenopus coronatus. The sequence continues at coordinate 24,929,662 of CM060882.1, forward strand.
AACCAATCCAGGTATCCAAGATAAACCTAGATATTTTATTAGTGTTGATATACTTAGACCAATGCCAGTGAGCCAATTTTGAAATCAGTTCATTTGTTATGACATTTTCTTTCCATAAAGAAAGTCACAAGTTCAGTGTGCACAAATTGCATTTTGAAATCTTATATAGTGGAAGGACCTATTCAGGCAATTTTGAGTGATAATTCAACTACATTTACTAACAAGAAACATAAAAAAGCATTGAACAACCACATGAAATATTAAACATTATTTTTCTTCCAGGTATATACACAATTTGAATCCCGTGAAAAAGGAGATAAAAGAAATTTCAAATTATCTCAGAGTGTTGTGACAACAGAGCAACTGGTAAAACTACATAAACTTTATTTAGAAACTACTAAACAAATCAAATAGTCATATAATAGGATAAAAACCCATAGAACTACACAAAGGAAAGAAAATGAATGTTATTTGTAATAAAATACCTGCAGCAATCATGGATGAAACTGTAGAATAAGTAAAGGGAGAAGAATTGTTTAAAAGATCACAGGAAAGAATGAAAAAGGGCAAAAGCGAGAAAATAGAAACATGAAGAGAAGCAAATGAGAAGTTGGACTATTCAAACTGGAGGATTAGTTGTGGTAAAGACAAAGACATTATCAAACAAAGTCCAAAAGTAATACTGAAGAATGTTTTTAAAATACCATGGACCATATGACGTTATACATGTATATGGAACAGAGAAGAAATCTGTAATTCATCCATAGAAAGATAGTTGGAAGGTTCCATAAACAGAGTTAAAATCCTATCAGCAAGAGGTGAGAATGAAGAAAAAGAAGAAAAAATTGTGATGTGATCTCATTATCATTAATAGTATTGGAATATAAGAGGGTATGGGACATGTAAACAATATGTATACATTTTCTCATGAGATAAAGCAAATAAGGGTTAATTAGAAATTTGTAGTGTAAATAATTAAAAGGATTATACAAAATGCTTAGGTAGTCTATGGAAAGAATATCCAATAGTTAAGTAAGAGAAAAGAAATGGTAAATATAAATAATTGTTTAAGGCAAATTAAGTGATATAGATGTTTTGCTCAGGTATTTTCTAACATTTGAAGTTATTTATCATAGCGAGGTAATAATTGTTGACATACCAGAAAAAGATGGTCAGCAAAACAGAAAACAGATAATGAAGCCAAACTTGGGAGTTGTAAAGTATAGTGTAAGACTTAACGAACGGTTCCCATTGTATATTGAGTATACAAGGGGAAATACCATGAACCTTCAAAGAAAGTGAAATGAAAGGGAAACCAAGCTATAATGTGTGTACAAGGAGTCAGAATGTGAAGTGCATACAGTGTGTTCAGTAATTCAGCAGACTATCATCATAATAAACCCTTTTCAAAATTATTGAAAAATATTTTTTATTATGTTCATAGTGGGGCATTTGAGGCAGCACTAATGACTACAAGAAGATTGAATAATTAACAAGCAAGATAATGTAAATATTTTATATGTAATATAGCATGATTATATTAATAGAGGATGTTATCATAAGCATAATTATGAGAGAGAAGGTACAGCTGAAACTATATGTCATAAAAGCAAAATCTTTTGCAAGATTTTTGTGGACAATAGCCAGGGAACTGGGGTGAAATGTATAAAATAATGTCCTTGAGTTAAAAAGACTATGCTAGTCTTAGAAGGGGTGGTGAGATTATGGAAGCCACTCAGAGTTAGAAGCCTAAGATTGTTGATAGGATAGTTTCTATTGGTTCAAGAAAAGTGACACTATGGGAGCAAGAAAGAGAGCCAATTAAAGCACAGTTTTGATGCTTAGGCAAAACGAAGGTGTTAGATATATATTCTAAGAGATGCTGTTCTCAAAACAGCTTGCTTTAGGTAAAAGACATTTAGTTGTTCTCCCGCAGTATTTTGGTATTAGAGATTACTTCTGTAAGAAATATATGCAAAATCTAAGTTTCACTTGTAAGTTAACGTGTAATATGGTTCCAGCTATGATTGCATTGAAGTATAACATGTACATATATTGTGAAGTCTTTGTTAACAGTTTAAATAAACTGTTTAAACTTAAAATTGCAAATATGTTATCTCTGAAATAGTTCCTTTACTGTTCATGCCTTGTGAAAGAGATACTTGCTTGACTGAGAAACCTAACCAGCCAGAGAAAATATGAATGATAGGTATATAATGGATTCATTGTTGAAAAAAATTATTCCTGACTCTTGCTTTCCACTAATAGCCTGATTTTGACCAAGCCTTCTTTTGACAAACAGGAACTTAAAATATCAAAATATTTTAAAACAAAACCAATCAGCATATTCTATAATCAAATCAGGTCTATTCGGTCTGATCAAGTTGGTTCCTGTCTAAGCACACAGGTACAGACTACCTCCAGAAAGGCACTTGCTGTCTAAAATCATTCAGTGACTAAAGCATTTGCTGAGAGAATGTGTTCTGTATTGTTTCTCTCTAAGGTGGATAATTAAACTTTTGACACAGTGTTCCTAAGCCATTTTAGCACACCATGGTATTAATGCAAAGCAGTTATCACCCCTGCAGTGAACAATTTTTTATCTAATATATTTTAGCACAACTTGGTTTTTGAAAATGGTACTACAATTACAAGTAAAACTTTAAATTGGAGGAGTAGTTTTAAGTGATTTTAAATGAGTATGGAACCTAGTAAAAAATGCAGGTTGTAATCCTTCGAAGATGTCAATCATTTTATTAGAGACAGAAAAACTGAGTCATGTCACAGCGTGGATGCTTAAGTTATTTCAACAAGTACTAATGGCTCCATGATTTGTGATAAATGTAGGAAAGACGTAGTCAAGTTTAAAAATACAGCACCAATCAGTGATGAAAATGCTGAAGATGAAGATTCTTCTGGATTAGAGGAATCATCTGGACAAAGACCCAGACTTCACTATATCTTCAAACTTGTTCAAACACTTAAATGTCACTTCAAGAACTAGGTTGATAAGAAAAAAAAAAACATCTAAAAAATGTAAATGGCGTGTTATTTATGGACGCTCTTTAACTACTGTGGTTCTCAGCGTCCCATTCTAAATTGGGCTTAATTTTGCTCTGAGGCCTCTCTAAGCACTACTGATAATCAAAAGTAGAAAAAAGTCTACTCATTAATGAAACATAAAATTTTTGTTGCTGCTGAGACTTCTTCGCCAGCATCAGGAAGATAATGAGCAAATTTAATGTGCTTAATTACCTTGTTTGGCAATCAAAAACATTTTTAAACGAAAAAGGGTTTATTGAAGGTTCAAACCCAACACCAAGGAAATGTTTACCCATAGAAACTGCCAAAACTGTGTTTTAATTTTATGAAAACATGAGGTTAGCCAGGCAATGCCTGGTATTAAAGATTGTATGACAGTTACAGAACCAAATGGAAGTAAAGCAAAAACATCAAAAACACTTTTGTGTAACCTTAAAGAAGCTTACAAACATTTTAAAGCCAAGTTTCCTAATATAAAAATAAGCCTCTCTAAATATGCAAAGTTGAGACCAAAAGATTGTGTATTAACAGGACAGAGTGAAACACTACATTTATGTGTACACAACTCACCAAAGCATAAAATTAACAATTGAAAATGTCAAACTAAATACGGTAACAAATGGCAACTTAAACAATTACAAGCAAAGCACTGCAAAATTGCTTTGCAACATGGGAAATTGCAAATATTGTCCAGGAGAAATTGTAATATGTAAACACTCTCTTCTTGGAAATCTAAATGAAAGAGTTCTATTCAGCCAGTGGGTTTCAGTTGACTGCTGTAATCTGGAAATCGCACAGAAAACTTCCGAAGCATTGATAGATTTATTCTGTAGTAAGATGTGCTCTTTGGTTAAGCATGACTTCATTACCAAGGAACAAAGAGGGTTCTTTAACTCCACAAAAGAAAATCTTAATGAATTTGTTGTTACATATGACTTTTCAGAAAGTTCTACAGGATGAAGCTCAGAGTTACTATTGGACAAGCCAACAGATTATTATACACCCTTTTGTTATATATTACAAACAGGAAGACAAAATTGAGCATGTGAGTTTTGTCATTGTTTCTGAGTGCCTAGAGCACAATACAATTGAGGTTTACACCTTTCAAAAGAAGCTTATTTGATATCTAACAAACAAATTTCAAAAGCTTTCAAAGATGATTTACTATTTTTCAGACGGTTCTGCTGCTCAATACAAAAATAAAAAAACTTACCGAACCTTTGCTTCATGAGGAAGACATAAACATAAAAGTCGACTGGCAGCTTGTGCAAGTTTGCAGAGGCCATACCACAACCAAATCCAAGCTGCTCGAGATCTAGTTGAGTAGATAACTAGCAGGGCAGTAGAAAACTTAACAAAAATAGACTTTGCCTATTTCACTCAAGAACATTATGCTGCTTCAGAAATATTCTTGATGAAGCGTTGACAATCAAAGGAACACAGCAATTTCATGAATTCATTCCCAACACATCAAAATTATTAGTAAAATACTTTACAGATGAACAGTAGGGTTGGGAAAGAGAGGTAACTACATCACCAGACAAGCTGAAGTTACAAGGTATACAGCTGGAACACAAATGTACATAACAAATTGCAGTACATGTTCCTCACACATAGACAAAGAAATTATATTATATGAACATGGGTCTGGAAATGCTTTGTTACCATGTTACAACTCATTTTCTCCAACCATTAATCATGAGAAACACACTTGAACAGAATGTACCAGCATAACACAGGCAACTCTTTCTCACAGGAAATGTTCAATATGCTCTCCGTGAGCATTGATACATGCATCAATCTGTTGTCATAGTGAATCCCGAATGTGCTATTGTATCACTGGAGTACTGCATGTCGTTTTGCAGCCTTCTATTATACAGACATGGAGACTCTGAACATCTGGTACTGGGGTTCAAATGCCACCACAAATAAAAGTCCAGAGGGTTTATGTCCATTAGCATGAAGGCCAGGCAATTGGTCCACCAAATCTGTTATATAGAAGCTGATGGTCATAAACACTAAAATGAGGAGGTGCTACAATGTGCATGAAGTATATGTTTTGTTGCAAATATACAACAAAACATGTGGAACATTCTCTACCAAATTATGGTAACTTTGTTCGTTGAGCCTGGATAGAAGAATGCAAGGCCCTACCAAAATACCAGCCAAAACATTGATAGAAAATCTTTGTTGATGACTTGCTTCAACAGTTGCATGAGGATTGACATCAGCCCATACATGTCGATTGTAATAATTTATAATCTGATCTTGTTGAAATGATGCCTCATCTGTGAACAGCACCATTGTACTAAAATTAGAGTTGACACATTGTTGTATAAACTATTCGCAGAAGCAAACCTGTGCAGGAAAATCAGTTGCTGATAGTGCCTGCATATGCTGTAAATGGTATGGATACAGCTGGACCTCATGTAACACTCGCCAGACAGTCATGTGGTCAACATTCAGTGTTGCAGCTACTTGTCTTGTACTGACACTATGGTCTTCTTCAACTGCCTCCTGTTGAGGTGTCCTCATCCTTCTAGGTCTTTCTCTGAAGCGAGTATCAGGCTGAAATGCCTCATGTTCCCTAAGACGATGATCAATGGTTTCAAAAGTTTTCCTGTTGGGACAACTTTGTCCTGGAAATCTCTCCCATACAAATGTTGTACGCGAGTGACATTGCCATCTGCTAATCCAAACATCAAATGAGCATCTGCCATCTCTGCTTTTGTGTACACTGCCATTGCACAAGCCAAGTCTGAGATCAATTTTTTAATATATAGTAATTCATGTGCTTGCTAAGGTTGTACTGCTCACTGCAACAGTTGATTTTACCTGTAAACAAGCAATGTTGTAAGTATGAATGGCAACAGGGACATGTAAAACAAAACACTGGCGGAGCACTTATGATAATGACAATGTACCTACACATAAACAAGAGTGCACGTTTCCCATGATTGATGAGTTGGAGAAAATGAGTCGTAACATGATAAAGTGTTTCCAGGCTCATGTTCATATGACATAATTTGTCTATGTGTGAGGAATATGTCCTGCAATTTGGGCAGTACATTTTTGTTACACTCTGTATCAAGCTACGTCACCACCGTATGACAAAAACTGGTGGCTTGGGTACATTTTAGACAAAACTGAAGACCTTGATTAAGTGAAAATAACTTTTCTTTATTTATGTGGACCAGCCACTTCATTCTCCTATCATTCATATGCGGATTTCCTGGGGGTGTCAGTTGATGTTCTCACAAAAGTGAACCTGTTTACACCAACTGGAAGAACATACACTCTTGTTAAAAGCAATGTACTTTCAAGCCATACCCAATTGGCTTTTTTAAACTGTGAACTGAACTGTGAAAGTCTGAGATAATTTTTTGAGAAACTGCTTTCAACTCAAAATTGAATATTTCCTCAGATTAGTATTAATTTATACTTCGAAGATAGATATTTAAAAATTATAATTAGTACCTATATGTTTAATATTTTTATTTTTATCTGTAAAAAATTAAAAAAGCAATCAACTTTATTTAATTATAGAATATACTGATTGTATTTTGATATTTCTGATACTTTTCAGTATATGTTAACTAAATTCCTATTTGTCAAAAGAAGGTTTGATCAAACCCAAGTTAGTGAAAAACAAGAGCATGGAATATTTTTTTAACAATGAACCTATTATCATTCCATATTTATATTTTGCCATATGATTTGCAACAGTATTAAATATGTATGGAAATATTTTGAAAATTTTAAATTATATACCTTTTGGAAAAAAGTTAAATTATAATTTCTATTTGTATTTTGAATAAATTTCTTAATTAGAACCTAAGCTATTTTGTATATCACTGGAAAGAGCATAAAAATGCTGCAAAATTACACTTTTCCCAGCTCTCTAGCTCAATTAGAGCATTCCCTAGAGCAATTTTAAACAAGACCATTTACGCTTTTTGGCCAATTTTTTAAAATTTTACATAGACATATTTCAGAACCGGTTTGTAATATAAGAACATTGAAATGCTATTTTCCTTTGTCTCAGTGCCCACTATGAATATACCAAATTTTTGAAAAATCTATAATGGTGAGGTAACATTTTTATTTGAAGTATGTTGATTTCACATGGATTGGCCGCTATTATGTATCTTGTTTCCATTCTTAAATACCATGATTTTTATTTCTGAACATTTATTCTTAGTTCACATTCCTTACAGAATTTCCCTTTTATGAGAGGTTTCCAAGGATTTCTTTGTGGTGATGAAGATCAAAAGGTAGTAACTTCAATAGCATTCTTAAACAAATGACAATTAAAGGTGGAAAAAATTGGTGAATAAACAATTATGTTATGATAAAAAAAACACCTGAGCTCATTAGTGTGCTTTGTTAAAACCAAATATTTTGAATAGTTGTAAGCAAAAGTATATACTCCTCATAGTAATATGAAGGGCAGTCAAATGAAAACCTTAAATATTTTTTAAATTTAATTTATTGAACAAATAAGGAACACAAGTGTATCATTTTTCTACATAGTCACCTTGCAATTCAAAACACTTCCTCCAGTGTGTAGGAAGTGCACAGATTTCTCTGGAAAAAAAAATCTTGAGGTTGTGTGCACACCCACTTGTGCACCACCTGGTGTATCTCTTCATCGGACCGAAATTTCTTTCCTCCCACTGCCTCTTTAAGTGGCCCAAACATGGTGTGAGATCTGGTGAGTATGGTGAATATAGAAGAGACTCAAAGTGAAGGTCATTCATGGTTGCAACTATTGCAAGGGTAGTATGAGGTCATGCATTATCATGTTGCAAAATGAACACCAGTAGTCAGCAGTCACATCACTTTGATCTGATTGCAGGCCAAAGTTATTTTTTAACATCTAGGTAGAATAGATAGTGATGGTCTTTTCCCTAAGTGTGTAGTGTTCCAAAATAATGCCTCGTTCATTCCAAAAGAGTGTCAGCATAATATTCCCTGCAGATGGCTGCATTGGAACTGCTTGGGTTTTGATGATGAGGAATGGCTCTATTCCTTGTTTGTTCTCTTTGTTTTGGGTTGAAGGTGTCCCCAGGTTTCGTCTCCTGTAATGATTCCTGCAAAGAAGCCATCAACTTCTGCTTCAAAGCCCTGCAAAAGTTCTTCACAGGCATCAATATGTCACGCTTTCAATTCTGCAGTGAGTTGTCATGGCATCCATTTTGCAAAACTTGAACATGTCACGAATGATGTGATGTGCTGAGCCATGACTGATGTTCAGATTTATGGTTGTTTCACCCACTGACACACGGTGATTTTCCACTGCTGGTATCTTATCACAGTGTGCCTGACATGGGTGCAGATTATCTGCCACAGAAGTCACCCCATTTGTTTGAACTTCCTACTCCACCCATACACTTGCTGCAGTGATAAACATACATCACCATACTGGACCTTCATTCACCGATGGACTTCAATAGGTTTCACACCTTCGCTGCTAGAAAATGTATGACACCATGCGGTTCTTCCTTGCTGAATGTTGCTAGCGGAGCAGCTATTATGAACTGGTATTGTGGCCGCATTTCGCTTGTCTCCAGTCTTCTACCACCTGTAGGGCTTTGGTAGCACTCCTGGCAATGTATAGATCAAAGGCACAAATTTTAGATTTTTAATTACATTTAAGGTTTTCATTTGACTCCCACTTGTAAAATTATTATTAATATTTATTACTAATGATATATCTATTAATTTACAAAACTGAAAATGTTTGCAATTATCTCAAACTATTTTTAAAACATTTTAGCATAAATGATAGAAATAATCCCGACAAAATCTTTTCAACATTTCCAAAGTGGCGATGTTTTATTATCAGTTTGGAGTATGTAATTATTGCAAAAAACAACTAAGCTATAACAGAAATAGGCAGGATGCTGTATCATTAAATCTTGAATGAAATTATGCCTAGCCAGTATACCACTGGCACAAGAAACAGGTTTCTCAGTCCTACTTCTCTAAATCCTTTGCTCCTACTGCCCTATGTATAGGCTGGCTCACAGGTAAACTGCCTGATGAGTAGGCAGGTGGAGAAAGGAAAAATTGCAGAAGTGTACACCTCTGCTCCCAAAATAGGAATAAAACTAGAGCACTGCACACAAATAACAAAGTTCAAATTATTTAATATTTTATTATAATTTATATAATAAGTTTACAATCTACAAAAGATCAATAAAGTAATATTAAGGGCAATAAAATCATAGTCACAACACAAATTCATCAGTAAAATGACACAGTAACAATGTTATAGCTTACAGTCTGAAAACACATACACATGCATCATCCAACAAGTTGGCCAAATGAATTTCACTAAGATACTCATCACAATCAGGCACCTGCACATTGTGTTGAGCTGTTTTCAATCACACAGCAAATTCTTTCAACAACTATTAGAGTAGATATCTATGAAAGAGGCATCTACATCTTTATATATAATACATATTTACTCTTTCAGACAATACATTTCATTGTACGTAATGAGCCCACACATGAAGCAACCATTTTGAAATGTTGAAAATGCCATATTATTTCATACAATTACTAATGAACATCTTTGGTATTGGGTCGATCAACACAATCTGTGGAAACTAATCAATTTTTTTTTTTTTTTTTTTTTTTTTTACATTATGTTGAGAATGGATGGCATCTTATGTCATTTTCTCTACAAATCTCTACCATTGCATTATGTTATACTATTAGGGACCTATGATAAGGCAAAAAATGTTTTAGAAATTTAGCACATTTAACCCCTCATTTTTAGCTCATTTGTTTTTTAGCATTCACTATAAATATTAGACAAAGTAGAATTCCTTTCCTTAAAAAATGATGATTGCTCTACCTCACATGCCATGAAATTTAATTGTAAAGGTAGAATTAGACTAAAAGTTTCAGCACCATAGCTGGGATTTGAACCCAGATCTTGAGCTTTCTATGCCTTTGCTCTAACCATCTGATGTATCATTGCAACATCCAGCATGACATTAACTGTGAATCAATTGGGGGATATAATCCAAGCCATATAATAGAGACTTGGATAGCATGGGAAAAGAATTATATAACAGATTACCAAAAGAAATAAAAGAAATTCGTAATATTAAAGTAGCTCTAAGCACAATTAAAAAATATTTAATTGAGAATGCATATTATAGCATGGAAGAGTACAAATGTAAATTGTAAATACACATTGTAATCATGTACATAGATTTAAACTTGACCAGTCCTTTATTGTACATTTTAAAGGATGAATAAAATGACATAACTCAGTATGTTACAGCAAAGGCACAGAAAGCCAAAACTCCAAGGCTCAAATTCAGGCTATGAAATTGCATTTTTCAATCTTTCCTAAAGTTATGTGCTTTACTTCATTGTAATGTTCAGAATAAAAAGATTAAAGACTGTTGCACGCAGCACAACATATTACTGAATTGCTAAGATGCAAAAGCATTTTTACAGAATACAAAAATAAAATTTCATGTTTCTATTTACTTTTGGGCTGTCGTAGGTTTAAGTTTCAAATATGGGGTGTGCATTAGATTTGTATGTATAGCTAATTCTTAAACTTAGAGAATTACATCCAAATATATATTTTCATTTTATGTTGCAGTAAAGCATTAACTGATAGCTTTTAAAGCAGAGAAATAAATATCCACGAAATTCTCTCATAAAAGGCAGAAAACTCCTCTCTCCCAGAATAATGTTTTTTTACTTAATATAATTGCAGCTGTTAAATTCAAGTACCAATGAACTGATTGGTACACCAACCACTAGGCATATGGAAAGTACATTAGAAAGACTGACAATATCAATGAAAATTAAAAAAAGGTACTACAAGCTTGTCTTCTTTTAAATTACCAATATTTTAGTCTGATGAGCTATTGATTTTAAATAATTTAGGACTTTTCCTACATTTACTAGATTAGTTGTTCAGAGGAAATGACAAAAGAAGCTAGTTAAGCTGGGTTTACAATGAACTTACCATAAGTATTTTGTTTTTCCACTTCTAAAATAATATATTTCACACTATGAATATATTTGTATATCTAACAGGAGAACTGAGGAATTATTTCATTGCCAATTCCTGGCTTTGGTCATGCACAATAATAAAATGTCAATTGTTTAGTGGATCATGCAAAAGTACTCTTGTTCAGAAATAACCTATTACATCACTGATATTACCAGTTAAACTAAAATAAACAAATAAAGGGTGATTAAACATTTTTGGTATTTCCACTTGAAGATGTTAGTGATTTTATGTGTAGAATCCATAGGTTTATCACAAACTCTGTTACTATTGTTACAAGATTTGAATTGAACTGTCTTTCTGCTGCACTCTCTTTATGCAAAAGCATTTATAGAAATGCTACTGAAACAGAATTCATTGGGATTATCTATCTCAAGCCTAAAGAAAGAGATATGTTGAGCAGGTACTCATGCCTCTGTTTTTGTTAGGCCCTCAGAAAAAACAATTTAAAATGTTTAAAGTTATTTATGAGCTTGAATTCATTGAATCTATAGAATCATTTGGATGATTGAATATTTTACATGGAATTGCTTGTCCTACACTGTACCATTTTAACACATTCTGTTTCCCATTTTGTGTATGCTGCTTACCAGTGGATGTGAAGGCTATGCTGTACAGAGGCTGATGGGTTAGGATACCATGTATCTCAGAGTTAAAGTGTGTTATAATGCCTCATTGACGGAGTTCAGCTAATAAGATAGTTTCAACCTCTTGGGGTACTTCTTTGCTTCATGCAAAGAAGAAATGAGGAGAAAAAATCTAGGTAGAGCAGCATTGGGCAAGATAAAGAAAATCCTCAGAAATTCTGATATATAAGCAAGAAGACGAAAATTCAACTAATTTGGACAAAGGTGCTTCCTATAGTACAGGTTGTTGGACTTGGACAAGCAGGACAGGAGAAAATTAGACAGTTTCAAGCTATGTACTTGGAGAAGATTGTTAAAAACCTGCTGGATTGAAAAGAGAACCAATGCATCAGTGATAGACAAGATTAAACCTAAACATTCCTTTGAGACAATGACTACAAAATTAAAACATGTATATTTTGGACATATAATGTGGGAAAAAGACTCGATGGAGGAGCTGATGTTAGAACTCATGGAAGGAATAAGGAAAGCAGGCAGACAACATGCAAGATAGATACATGGTATTCAAGAAACTATGGGACTGGAATGGGAAGAACTAATCAATGCAAACATGACAGGAACCAATGGAGAGCAGAAACATCAAACACCTAGATGGCCCAAGTTTGATCCCAAGTGACCACATGTGAAATTTGTGGGGCAGGTTTTCTCCAGGTTCTCCGGTTTCCCCTGCCATTACATTCCACTGGTGCTTCATCTTCATTTCATGTATCATCACTATCATTGCCTGCAGTGCCACAAGTAGTAAAAGCAGGCATTCAAGGCAGTGGAAAGCCGAAGGAGATTCAACATGTAATTGGGTTGACAAGAACCTCTTCTTGCAATGAAAATCCAACTGGATCTCCAGGAGTCAGCTACGACTCAAGAAACACTCAACTCAACTCATAATGCCAAAGTTCAAACACTTCAACATACAAAATTTTCATGTATGAATCCTATGCAACAATAAACATTTGTAGACAAGTGAGGCAATTTATAGTCAGATGCCTTGTAGTTTGCCTCATTGAGAAATAATTTTTAGTCTTATGGACATAGATACATATTTAGGGAATTGGGTGCATTATTGGCAAACAGAAAGTAAATTACTGTATTCTTACAGAGGAAAAAATATCTGTTTCTAGCTTTCCGCAAACAAAACTTTTATTCAAAAGATTAATCTTTTATCTTCAACATGCTAATCAAGACAAACATAAGCACAATTAGTCTTATTATTTGATTTCTTGAAGCTATAAGGGAAATAAGAAAATGCACAGGCTATACGATAGTCCAGCTTATCATACAATGAGTTGGCAACCATGAACATAGAAAACAATAAGCAATACTCCTGTAGTTCCTACATTTTCCTACAGCACTTCAATCTCACTCATTGCACTATTGATCTTTGTCCTCATAACCAGCATCAGTATTCATATTGTTGGCATCACTGTCTTTTTGCAAGTTAACAATAATCCTGTAATGTTTATTTGCATAAACACTATACAATGCTGCATTAAAGCTAGCACATTTCACTCCTTTGTGGACAGAAATGTTATTACTTCTGCACATATATGATGGCACAACTACTCCCACCATCAATCTGGTGGCCTAGGTTCAATCCCAGGGGACTTCATTGGGATTTGTGTTGGACGAAGTGGTAAATTTTCTCCAGGTTTCCCTGCCACTAATGCTCCATCTTCATTCCATGTAGCATAGGTCATGTAGGAAAAATGGACATTAATCATACAAAAAAGCCGAAGGATTGCCGAAACACAATTAAAGGTTTTGCTCTTGTCTTGCCTTACAAGCTATAATTTTGTTTACAGATGAAGATTGGTTTTATTATATGGCCATGAAGAATTAATGTGAATTTAAATTTTCATAAATTATATTTACCAGCACAAGGACATTATTTCCATCTTTTATGATGAAGCTATGTAGTTATTGCAGTTATAATATGCATAAAGAATCCATGTGCTGCACATAAAGGACTAGAAATATCAAAGTCTGCCGGCAAACAGCTTGCTCCACAGTGCCAAGAAAATTCCAGCCACATATCCAAATGAAGGCTTGTAGTCGTTTTGCATATTGAAAATGTTGTAAAGGGAGAGAATATTGAGAGTGCTTTTAAGAACTTAATTTGATAATGAAAATCTCTGTAATGTCAAATAATTATTATTTTAGCCACATAGATTTAAATTGAAATTACAATACCCATCTAATTATCACAACTATTTTGTATATAATACTGTTCATTGTTAATATTGTGAATCCATGTATGATTTTTTCAATTAGTATCTATGTAATTCTGTTCCTAATTTTGTATACATTTGTACATATATCTTATTGACAACATCAGAATCTGAAAAATCTATTGACAATAACTATGGTATTTTATATACATTATAAATAGGAAGCTCTAAGCAATGAGGTTTTTACTAGTACTATCTTAAATTCTCTTTGTTTACATTTCAGAAAAAAATTATAAGGAACAATGAAAATATCATCTGATAAAACTTTAGAATGTGCTCTTAATCTATATGTAACCTGCCTACAAGTCAAACAGGATGCTTATAAAATACTGACATCTACATTGAAAACCCAGCCTTATACAAGCAAACTAAGCGTTTCATTGTTTCATGTCAATTTTTCTGTTTTATCTTATTTTAAACAGCAGTTTCAGCACTTCTTTTGGCCATTAAATTATGATAAATATCCCAAATATAAAATATTCTGATATGGTTAATAAACCATTTTATAAGACCAGCAACAACTTCAAAATAAAAACACTAATTTAACAACTGACTAAGACTGCAGTATATTTCAGGTGTAAATGAAATTATTAAAAAAAATTAGAACATTGCAACCATGAGAAAACTGCCGAGAGAAATGTTCGTGGATAGGGACAATTTTCCTTAAGAGGTTAGCAAATCTTTAAGAAATGGCTTTCCCTTATTCTCTTTGAAGCAGAAGTTCTCTTGGCTGCAAGACTTTGCTTCCATTCACACATTTTTAAATGAATGCCTGGTATTAAATGCTTTGGTTATTTTTAATTAAAGCAGCAGTGTTACTACTTGCTCTCTGACATACAAATATTGTGCTAAACAGCGTTGAATACACAATTTTGTAATGATTCAACTATAGCATATACAAATTCTGAAGGCATTAGATGAAATAATATAAATGAAGTATCTGCATCAAATTGTGCTTTCAATAATCAAAAACAACTGATGTATGGATTTTGTTCTTGGTCAGTTTCCTACTCATGATTCTAATACTATTATTTCGATGGACACACAATATGCCTTCAAATGTGCTTCTTTCTATGCACATTGATGTTAAAGTTGCATTATGTTTGAGCTCAGTATTTTAAAGAACTCTAATATGCAGGAAGCATTTCATTAAAAACTATATTACAGCTCATAAATACAAAGACTGAGTTTTGTTAGTAATACATAGCAGATAAAAATGTTAGGAAAAATTGTCAATATATCTGTTACTTGGTAACAATAGTAAATTGTGTCTCAATTTCTGGCAACGATTGTATTTAAAATATGCCCTTTCAACATTTTCATCATTTCTCTTTTTTCAACGTATATTATCTTTTCTCACATCTATATACATACACAAAACACACTAAATATGCCATATCAAACTTCAAAATGCTCTTTGTAAGATTAAATTGATGTTTTCAAATGAAGCTGTGGAATGTTTTAAAGCAACTAAGACTGCACGCAGCTGTTGCGTCAAAGCTTCTGAGTACTTCAACAGATGCTCACTTGATGTTAACTTTGAGATCCTGGATGGTAAAATAATCTTGCATTTCATTTCATATTTTAGTGGCTTTTCCTAAACTTCAGGGGAAATTGGCTTTATTTAGAAACAAAACCACATTGAAATGAGGAAGCTATTCAAGATCATGTAGGTAATTTTTTGGGTGAATTATGCAAAAAGTGATGTCTTGGCATCATGTCTTTCATTAACATGGTTCAGCAAAAGAAACTTATATAACAACAAATAACATCACAGAGCTGACAAAATGTGAATTACTCAAGAGAAGGTTAAGACATGAAGTCATCGTTAGTTCTCAAAACCTTTAAGTCAGCATCATGATATAATAAAGAATTACATTTTCATTGTTTGATATGAAATAATCAAAGGCATAAACTTCAGTTGTCATTTGAACACACCTGCAAACCTCCTGAAATCCACAAAATTTTCTCTAATCCACCAAAACATAATGGTTTTGTGATGATATGGAATTTAGAATGCATAAAATGTTCAGAACAGCAAATTTACAAAATTATATGTTAAATAAATGGGAATCCCATTTTATAAGATTTCTTGAATGCCTCGTAGTACCTTTTGTTTCTGACACACATGATGAAAACCGTTTGCTTGTACCACAATAAAAACACTAAAGCAAGCTACACCACTTTCTACACTATACACAGATTTCTATTACATATTTACGTTTCATAAACATTAACTATGAATAAAAACTCACTAAAACATATTTTGGAGCCATAAAAAGCAAGCTTATTTTACATTAGGGAGTTGACATTATATCCACACCTATTTACTGCTGGTTGCTAGAAGTGAATAATGGTGCAATCAAATTTTAAATCTATATGCTATGCATATTGTTACACCCCTAGTCAAGGGGGACTATTGAGCTGTGCATTCAATCTGCAATGCAATCTACACTTGAATGCTTTGTTATGCATGAAATGAAAATCTGTAACATTTTGAATCAGCCTACAAAGCATAAAAATGCTGCCTCCTTTGCTTTAAAGCCATAAAGGTACCTCACTCCCTTACAGTTTATTGACAAACTATAAAATTTAAGAAGTATAGCGCAATATTTAAGAAGGAATACTAATTAGGTATTGAGTTTATTATGTGGCTAAAATTTAGTTGAAAAAGCATTGCTTTAGACAGCCTGCTCCATTATATTAATAACAGAAACAGTGTTAACTGTGGGTTTATTGTAATTTTAATTTAATTTACTTTGAAATATTAATGAGTCGATGTTCACACTTAAACTTCACTTATGTCAAGTTATAAAAACTTAAGAGCATTTTCAAAGACATTCATCTCCATCATTAGCATGGTGCAACTGATGGTTATCTATTTTTCCTCTTTCCTCAGCATGAAAATCTGACTGCTGGCATGTGGCAATCAACTTTATTACATTGCTGATTGCCAGGATTTCAAAATGTAACAAATTCTTGGAATTCTTAAAATGAAGATCTTTTCCCTGGTGGTGCGTACTTGTTTGGTTGTCAATGGTTCTAACACATATCTGCCTTGGGCTTTGAAATTTGAAAATATTTTCACGAAGATTGACTTGACAAAATAAATTCACTTTGAGGAAATTATTATTAAATAAACTACTGAATAACATCATTCCCTATGATTTGAATTCTGGTACTTATCAAATAAAATGTGATGATTGTGATTAATCGTATATAGGAGTAGGTAAGAGAAACTTGAATATGAGATTTAAAAGGGATAAAAAACATCAAATTTAAAGTATTGACAAATCAGCAGTTGCATACCATATGCAGACAATCTGTTTAGGCAGCAATATTCAAAATTACACTTTCCTCAAAATGATTTCCTTAGAAGCCACTCAATGATTTAAATGAAAAAACTGGGTAGGTGGTGGTGCAAGCCTTGCAAGATTACTTGCACAAAATGTATGTAGAACTTTTTCTTCCACAGTGTTACACTAAAACCATTGCAAAATAGATATAATTTGTAACAAAGTTTAAAAATACTGTCCCTTCTTCCTGCGTACTTGTAATCAAAAAAAATAACTACTGACATTAATACTGAAATGAAGAGATAATACACATACATTTTCTGCAACAGTTTCTTTTATGCAACTGGCTAACTTGGTTTATGGCTACTTTGGTTATTGATTGCATTGCTTTTGAGTGTACAAAGTGTTTAGATATTTTCTTTACTGAACCACAGAATGCCTTGAAGTCTTTTTCAATTTTCCTTTAGGCCAAAAAATTACCAAAATGATCACCAACAGTCCTCTAACAAAATTATCTTATGGAAAGGAGAGTAAAACTTTTTAAGCTTTACACCAAAGCAGTGCAATTCCATTTGAGACTTAAAGTTAGTTCCTGCTACATCTGGCAGTTAATTGGCATAGACAGATGCCATTCTGAAATTTTTTCTAACATCACATTTCTATATAAATATGATACTAAATCATGCACTCATCAAGACAATAATTTGTATTATGGGCTCTTCCATTTCAATCATTCGAAATGATGGCCAAAATCAATCTTAAAAAACAATTTTTTTTTTCTTTTGCTTTATACAGTCTTAAAATTTTTGAGAAAACCCAAGTTTTACAATTAAAATTGTTGAAATTGATTGTATTGTTAACCTTAAACGTAACATTGTGGCTAATACATTTGCATTGTCTTGTTTTTTAACAGTCTCAACAGTAAACCTGGTATCAATTACTTGAAACAATTCTGCAAATATTTGTAATACAAACATTGAGGAAAATGAAAATAAATTGCTTATGTATAATTTGAAGGTTAACCATGAAAATAAAATAATAATACATTTAATCTGTAACTGTTATAACACACTAGATTTAATTTTTATTTAAAAGTTGCAGGTGCTGAAAGAAATGAAATTATTAATAATGGAATTCAACATTATACAAGTGCTATTGTATTATTTATTAATAATTTAAAGCACTTAATGAAATGAAGAGACCGAAAACTACTTCAAGAATATTTTATACTGTATTTCATTATAAATGGTTTTGACAGTTTGCACCCTCTCCCTCAAAATTAGGTACCCAGTTACACCCAAAAGACCAGCCAGAATGTACTTTGCAATTCTTGCTATTCATTGTTCTCTGAAGCATATTTTGTCTTGAAAACAGGAATGCAGGTTTGTAACTACATATAATGCTGCCTTAACTTGATTAAACCATCTTTTGAATTTAATTCTCTTATCTTGATGAATTTACAAGAAAGTATCACTAAAATAATACTTGTACTTAACTTGTTTACACAGAAAAATGGAAAAGAATGGAAATAAAGAGGACATGAGACTGTGTATCAAGTTACTGAAGCATTGTATTGTATTCAGTTTTGTATACTGACGCAGAGCACATGCCTGACGTCTTATATAAACATTTTGTGTTATTGCCTCAAACACTATCAGTAACGTTTTGCCAACATTAGTCTCTTAGCAATATTGTGGGTTATTCTGCATTGAAAACTTTAGTTTTGTGAAGTTCTAATGACACTTAAATAAGTAAAATCTACATATAGCTTTTTATATAATTCATAAAATACTTATAAAAAAAAACTGCCTTCTACCAAGTGCAACGCTGTACAATATTATGAAACCAAGAGTATTAGTTATGAATAATTAAAATGCCACCCAACAAATTTAACATTCAATGCTGAGACAACTATTGGGTTTCAGATGCTAATATTCAATAAATTTTCTTTTTAGCACCTTTAATAGGAAAAGAAATATTTATTAAAAAAAAACAAAAAAACAACAACATTTTTAGCCATTTGATTTCACATGGTATCTCCCATACATTCTGTTTGTTTACAAAGACTTGGAATGAACTGCTGAGAGCTAAAGGGATTGTTAGTAGGAATGTACCACAACAAAGACTGTGCTCCCTTACATCAGTCCCTCCCTCTCCTATCCATGTTCGTTCTGTTAGCCAACTTTTCAACTCCCAAAAGTAAAAGTTACCAATATGCATGTAAACTGTGTCAATCTGCATAAAGGCTGGTTCACTTGAACATTACAAACTAGACTACAGCAAATTTAAATGTTCAATACTGTTACTTGTACATATTACTGAAATATATATATACTGATGAAGCCATAATTTATGTATAAATCGAAAGATGAATAAAGTATTATTATTCACAATAACTTAGAATGGAAACCAGAATGAGATTCATGAAGTTAAAATAAATGTACTCAGGTGAGCATTCGCAATTAATGGATATTTTCTTAGGAAAGAAAAAGAAGACTTGTGAAATTTAACTTTCTCATTCTTCTTCACAAGACAACATACAACCACTGCATAAATTATTCAAGGGAGCCATGACATGACCACCCACTAGAGCTATCTTTAGCTGTAAGCTGTAAAAAGGAAACCGAAAGAAATTCCAGCTAATGTGTGAAACCGGAGAAAACCCGCCCCAGCGCCGCTTTGTCCACCACAAATCTAACATGCGGTCGCTTGGGATCGAACCCGGGCTGTCTAGGTGAGAGGCGAGTGGTCTAACCACTCGGCCACAGCGCAGCCTGTGTTATATTAGGAAAACTGATAGTCACGGTGGAAACTGCTTTCTCTTCTAACATGTACTTAACATAAAATTTTTAGGAATAACTATTGATAAACTCCTGAATTGGAAGCCACACATACAATGCATTACATTTACAATAGAGCACACTATGTAATATTAATGCTAAAATGTCTATGCACTCCTCAAACAATAAGAATGATATACTTTTCCTATGTGCAGTAAGTACTTGCTTATGGCATAATCCTTTGGGAAAATTCAACTGACGTAAATAAGCTGTTTATAACTCAAAAGAAAATAATTAGAAACATGTATAACTTAAAGAAAACCGAATACTGCAAAACACATTTCGTACAAAACAATATACTAACCCTACCTTGTTTGTTTATATTAGAAACAGTTTGCTTCATAAATAACAACATCCATCTCTTTAATTCAAACAACACTGTACATGAGCATGCCACTAGAAATGAGAATAATCTCCACTTGCAAGCTGCCAGAACAACAAAAACGATTAATTCCATACTACATGCAGGAATCCTGATGTATAATTTAATCTCAAAAATGATAAATGACAAGCATCCACTGATGTTCACCAAGCATGTTAAGAAGTTTTTAATTGAACAATGTTTCTACAATCACAAGAGTTCTCTAACCACAATTCATGAACGATATAAATAGGACCATTATGTTGTATATAATTGTTAATATAATCATGATTACTGTGTATAGGATTAGATAAATTTCAGATAATTGTAATCTGAACTTGCTGAAGCCTTGAAATTGTAATTAATTTCCAATTGGTGAATAAAACATACATAGTTGCATAGATTCAGACTTGAATGCTAACTCAATGGAGTGAATTTTACGGAAAACATGTGCTCATGCTTAAGATTGCACAGGATTCAAGTATTTTTTGATTTGTTGCTGTTTTGACTTATCTGCAAAACCTCTTCTAAACTCTGTTGCTGAGAATCAATTAAATTTGGTACGTAAATCCTTAAAATATAATGCTTAATATCAAATCAAAATAATTAATTTTGCTTTATGATCAAGAAATAATTTACATTAAGTCAGTCCCGCAAACCAGCAAATGCAACACAAGAAAAAAATCCCATTCATAATATTATTACAAACATTAATGAACCATTAGATAAAACATGAAAATATACAGCTAAATGTGAAAAATAATTTACTAGTAGTGATATTAAAACAAGAAATGTATTAATTTACTGTAATCATTTCAGTAGATTCTACACATAGTAGATCCTATACTTACTATTCTGTTATTGACAAAATTAAAATGCTACATTTCCAAATTTTAAATGTATTTTCTATAAAATAACTTAGCTTATTCTTGAAATTAACTAATACTCTGTAAAAGTATATATACAAGCGATGTTAAGTCTTCTATACCGTACTATATATTTTTTTAATTTCCTGAAAAGTTAATTTAAGTGGAAATGATAGGGTTTGCATCTAAGAGCCTCATATGCAATGCATAGTTGGCTATTACCTAAAAAATCTGATGTGTTCCATGCACATAACTTTCTCTGTATCACTGCAATAAATTATTTTTAAAAAGCTTATGCTTCTATTTACTTCCTGCTAATCGAGAAAAAATTAGCAGAAATAGTCTTATTTCTTGCTTCCTTGTAAGTAGAAGTGAAATAAGGGAGTACCATAGGTTAAAGTGATAGTCAAAAGCTGGTTGCTATGTGACTGAAGTTCCTTTATTTGTATGGATACGAGTTCACAAAGTCCTGTATGAGAAAAACATAAGCTTTTATAGCTTAAACCAAAAACAAGGAATATCTCAAATACAATCAACTCCACGAAAAAAATATATACAATATAAATTGTGAGGTTTAATGTGCTCTACATTTTTTGTGTGGTAAGTTTTTGTCTGTCTCTTCCGGTTTAGCATTTATGCAAAATTCCGTAAAATTCCCACAGAATAAAGTAGACTTCAGATGCCATTCCCAGAAAATTCAAAATATACCTTTTATGTGTCAGGTAAATATCTTTAATACACAATATTTTAATCAAAATCGTTAGCCATTTTTTAGAAAATCAAAATTTTCAAAAAAGTTCCATGTAAATGGTAGTTTGGAATGGGGGGATTTTTCTCAAAATCTTCGTGTCACATCCCCGGTAGATACTAAACATAAATACCAAATTTGGTATTTTACAGACGTTTCGTTTTTGAGTTATCGTGTTCACAGACACATGGACCTTTTTCTGAAAATACTTTTTTTGGATATAGGGGACCCTAAAACATAAATATCAAGTGAAATCTCAGTATCGAATGTTTTGGTGGAGTGCAATACATTCTTTATACACTATGTATATAGTGCGTATAGAGAAAGTAAAAATAATAGCAAAACCACAAACAGCAAAAACAGTAAACATTAATACAGAACTGAATATAAGGTATGTATGCCATAAATAAAGAAATGATGCATGGTACTTGAAGAATCCAAAACTGTTAATGGATCTGCATGTACTTCATTGAGTTGAAAGCAAATGATAAAATATCTTTGATCAGTTACAAATAAATGTAATCACAATCCATGAAATTCACTTTCCACTTTGCTAATGATATGGATGCCCATTCTTCCTCCTGGAATATTATGAACCAGCCTTTCTGAAAATGTTTTAAAGAGTAACAGTTTCTTTACTTTTTAGCATATTTTCTTACACTAGCTTTACACAATATATGTTAAAATGCAACACTTGTAATAAAGGCTAATTTACCAGAAGCTACTTGCAATAACAAATTTTTAACCTCCATTATAGTCAGCATTTCAAGCACTATTGCATTTAACTTAAGCTAGGTACAAGGCTTTATAGTTTAAGTCTCCTGCATTATAATAAATGTTAAACATGTATTTAAAAATAAGAAGTTAGTTGATTTCTGCCATAGTAATGAATTATACAGGTTCTGGCAAAAAGATCTGCAGTTTCTGCCAATTTAAAATGTCATACTTTTGCCAGGCATGTATCTATCATTCATATCTTTAATCAGATAAAATATATGTAAACTCTTCAAGTGCAAAAATCTTCATAAGAGAGAACTCTGAATAGCTCTGAAATATGACATAGTATAAAGTAATATTATTAAAATACAAGAAGTTTAGAAAGCACCAAGATGTCAAGACACTGCTTAAAATATATGCATATTTATGTATAAATATATCAGTAAACATTTCCAAATGTTAGAAAATCATATATGAAGTTTTATAACATATAGCACAATTACAATAAATTACCACTTCATTCCATGTTTAACCCTTTAGCAGATACAGTTTTGCAAGCTGCGGCATCGTTTAGATCTTAATAATTTTCAAACAGCAGTCATTCCTCCATTTTTGTTACAGAGCAAGTCAAAACTCTTGGTTATTATTATAAATGTTTCTATTTAAATGGTATTCGAGAAATAAAAGCCAACTAAATACTTGAACATATTAATAAACTAGTCAACTCATTATTGATTATTTCTGTTTCTAATTGATTACCAGATAACTGTTCATTAATTTTTTTTTTTGAATTGAAAGCATTGGACAAGAGAAAACTACCATTACTATGAATTTTGGACATCTTGGGCATTTCTACAAGTTCATCCAAAAACAACATAAAATTCTTTACTAATATATAAAACTAAGTATTTAGAAATTAAATTCCTTATAACTTGAGTGGTTTAGGCATGCATGGTGTTTTATGCCTCAAACACCATTTCACGTTCAGCTCAAAACCAAACTCAATGAAACAATGACTACTGTTTGAAAATTAACCATGCTATAGTCAATAAGCGCCTGCTTATTGACTATAGCATGGTTCATTACTTTTTCATTTCAAAAATATAATTCTGAAACAAATCTTTTAACTTTTCCATCTAAATAAGGGACACAGCACAACTGTACAATATATTATACAGATAGTGTAAGTGTACATTGTAAATTAAAGGTAAAAATAAACCAGTGAAATTCAGCAAAATATTGGCAGAAGAATATGCTATCAGTTTTGTAGCAGCATGCGTGTATTCAACCTTAGACAAAAACATGAATTTATTTCCTAATCAGGAGATGGCATCAGTGCAATTATACTGCTACGACCTGCACACTGGCATTGTTATTGCACTTAGAGTCCAGAATTTCTGCCTAGGCACACCACTTGTATGACGCAGAAAAGAAAGGCAAGCTGAGAAAAAGAGATACATTTAATTGAACCAAAAACCAAGCAAATGTTGTTTGGAACATTTTTTGTTTTTAAACATGTTCACATGGATAAACACAAAGGAAGTGTAAGGCCAGAACAGTTCCTTAATGTTTTAAAATCTTTAAGATTGGTTTTGGATAACATAAATGCAATGTTTCCTAGTTGTCCTCCATGGTCAACGGGTAACATGTTAGCCTATTATTACCAAGGTCAGGGGTTCAATCCTGGCAGAGGATGATATATTTTTCATTAGCATGGCTTCCTTTAAAAGCTAAGTAAAGCTGTTGGTCTTGTGCTATAGATTTACGGCAGGTAAAAGAACCTCAAGCTGATAAAGAGGCCTCTGAACAAAATTAAGTGGTCTTTCATGTCCAATATAGAATGGGATGCTAAGAACCACAGCAGTTAAACATCAATAAAAATAACTCAATTGCAATGTTTCCTACTTTATCACCAGTCATTCAATTAGGTGACAGTCCAACTGTAACTTAAAACGTGATGTGATCCAGATGTGGAAAAAAGTGTTGAATTCATGTGATTTTCTCTACTCGCTCTTCTACAAACTGTTTTTCTTCTATTTCATCATAATCTTTTGTTACACATTCATTCTAAGAAGAATACAGTAGATGAAAATGAAATGCAAATCAGTTTGTGATGGCTTTGAAATTCCATGGTCTCAGGAAGAGTAAAAATTAAGTGATTTAATATTTTAAAAAGTCTGATGTTACATTTACATGACACTCTCTTATTCTTACAAATGCATATTCATCTGTCTACATCATACTAATTGAGATAAACATTAGCAGAAATGGTTTTATTAAAATGTTCATAGGTACAAGGGCAATACATTAGTACTAAAGCAACAGTCCAATCCCTGAAGTGGATAAGAGGCAATTACAATGTGATGACAAAATTACCTACTTGCTTGAGCATGACCGGGGGTGGGATGAACACAGACATCTCATTTCAGAACAGTACAAGCATTATGAAATTTATATCAACAAGGTATATCTTGAACCAGACACTGGGTTCATCCATACCGGCCTCTGCTTCTCAACAGGCTTGTAGGTCCTGTGGATGGAAGTCCTACACATGAGGATAAACAGAAATAGGAATATCTTGGAAATAGTTAACTCTACAATGTATCCGACATAAATTGTTGTTTTTAATGAGGTTTGTCTTTCTGGTGGAGCAAGATTTTCTGTTTCTCTTGTGGTTCACTGGTTATGCAGGACATCCAAAATGAAGAGGGCTTCAGAAGCTCTTTCCATAAAATTAAAATACAACTTTTTATTGTGGTGTAAATATCTTTTAAAAATCATTAGAGCCATATTTGAGGGGAAAAAAAAAAAATCTCCCATTTAAAGGCTTCAGGATGGAGGTACTTTCCTTAAAATCTAGGAATATAATAGACTTGAATACTAAGGTTGTGTTTAACCGACTTTATGTTTTGAGTATACATGGAACTTTTTCTCAAAGTGCTCTCTTTTCTTTTTTTTCCCAATACCGTACAACCCAAATACATCCAAACTGCTGTACACAAGGTTACTGTGCCGGCTTGTTTTTCTCTACTCTGTAAGCTGCAGTATTGAGCTGATGGTGATATCATGTGGTTCAGCTATTACCAGTGTGCTTTATTATCTTGTCCTGTACTTAGTCACAAGAGTATTATGGCTCAGCATTTGTGTTCTTCTGCACAGGGTGTATTTAGTTATGAGATGTATGTGTTAACACATTTTGTGAGTGGACTCTCAATAGTGTATATAATGGCAAAATTAACCCACATTTAATAATTTTCATGGACGAGGATTGGTTCCAACTTCATGGATATGTGTGTGCACAAAATAATCATTATTGGAGCTCTGAGAAACTTAATACTGTTAAGAAATCATCTTTCATGTCGAAAAAATTGGTATATGGTGCACCATTAGCGGAGATAGAGCTATAGGCCCAATTTTTTCGAGTACATAGTTGACACCCATACATTACATAAATAAATTTTGCTCTTTTTTTTTTTTTTTTTCCTTCTTTCTTTT
This sequence comes from Hymenopus coronatus, assembly GCA_030762935.1. Lineage (NCBI taxonomy): Eukaryota > Metazoa > Arthropoda > Insecta > Mantodea > Hymenopodidae > Hymenopus > Hymenopus coronatus. The sequence goes on from CM060882.1 coordinate 24,955,949, forward strand.
CATTTTTTAGAGAATTAACAGAGAGGGAGCATGATTTTGCCTTTTTTCAACAAGAATCTGCAATAGCTCATATAGCCAATTTTTCGATGAGAATTGAAAGTGTGTTTCAGGACAGAATTATTAGTAGAGATTTGTGGAACCATTGGTCCCCAACCTAACCACTGCGATTTCTATCTTCTGGAGAAACTTAAAGCATAAAGTGTACAAGACAAACCCCACACCCTGGAAGAATTAAAATAAAATATCCACCAGGAAATTGCCCACAATTCTCAATGTGAACTACAGTGAGTGATGGATAGTTTCCTAGAGATGCCAAATATGTATGGACAGTTTCAGCATCTCCTTTAATAACATTGGTAAGTAATGCCTTTAAAATAATTTTAAAAATGTTGCATGGTTTCATCTGCACCTTTCTATGATAGCAGCAGATGGCAACAAGGGCCAAGGACGCGGACAGGCAAAACACTGCGCAGCCAGTTCGGCTGCTTTTGGATCACCTGATATATTCAGGAGCTCCCAGAACATTTCTGGTAAAATCTTGCTACTGAATTTTAGGCTGGAATGCAATACCTTCTCTACCTACTATATACATTATAGTGGTAGAGAAAGTAAATATGTGTAGGATTTGTTAGAACACAATGGCTTTTAACAAACCTTTATGGTGTGGGGATGGAGTCCCCAAGTTCAAATCTCAGGATATTACCTGGATAAGGTTTTATTCCAGTTTTCCTTTATCCTAAAAAAATGATCATTGGGTAACTCTAAGCTACAGGGAGCCTGGGTCCATAAGCAGAATTTCATAGATTTCATCTTTCTCCAATAAGCCTTGGTTGTACGATGTTAAATAAACCCGCTTTCAGTTCGATTTTTCATTCCTATTGTCAAGTAGGTTGTGGTCGGTCTCTCTCTCTCTCTCATTCACTGCAACAGGGCTTCAGAACTATGATTCTCACAAAAACACACTGTAACGTCCATTGAAATGTACTTATATTAAAACATCACTTCAGAAATTTTATGAAAGCAAAATTTGAATGAATCTTTCTCTAAAATGTTTGCAAATGGAATCATTATACATACAAGGATTACTACAAAAGTCATGACCATTTCTAGGCCATGCCATGGCTGAGTGGTTAGACCATTTGCCTCTCACCTAGCAACTTGGGTTCAATCCTAAGTGACCACATGTGGACAGAGTGGCGCACGGGCAGGTTTTCTCCAGTTTCCCCCAACGCATTCCACCAGTGCTCCATCTTCATTCCTTGCATTACATATCATCGCCTGCAGTGCCACAAGTAGCAAAATTAAACACTATATATCAGATTGGATGAGAAATTATAAGGTGTGCAGCAGATCCCAATTACTGCAACATCATGTAAAGGCATTAAACTGAGGCAGATGGAAATGTAGCAGATGTTTAAAAATTGTGCAGGATACAAGACAGGTTGAACATAGAAATAACGATTCATCTGGAGGGAATGCAAGAAAATGTCACAATGAGCTTGTGGAAATGTTAAGAAAATTATGTTCCTCCATGTCACAGCAGAATTTGCACAAGGAAGAGAAGCAACTGCCGACAAAATCCTTCCAATCAAGTTAACAGTCATTGTCTCCCACATTAACATACAATGGGTGCACCCTGCCATTCACGAACATTCCAGTAGGTATGTTCTGAACTTAAAGATGCTACCACCCATTATAATCCAACAATCCATATAACTGATAATAAATTTGAAATGATACACTGTGAAGCTCAAATTAAGGATGCAGCTGATGATGGACAGATCCTACAATATCAGTTCTGCTGTATAAGCAACAATTTTGATTACGCCTTGTGAGAAAACGGCTCACTGGTGGATTACTATTAAAGCATACTGAATCTTCTTGTGCAGCTGATTGAAAATACTTGAGTATCACCTAACTTGCATGAATGTTCTCCCTATCAAAATTTAAGCAGCACAAAAACAATTATTTGTTTACTGACAATACTATCAGCTGCTAGGATCATATTGCTGCCAGTGTGCTGGTATTTCATCCTGAATTAGTTTTAACACACAAAAATATTGGTCTGGCTAAAGGATCACAGAATATGCTTATGGGCACATGAGCTTTGATGCTTATCAAACAAGAGATTCTTTCACAGCCAGGAAGAGCATGTTTTAACACTGTCATTGGCATCATGCAGTGGATTCTATAGGAGTCAACTTCAGACATGTATATGCATAAATGTAATTTAAGATGCATGTTAGGATGTTTCATACTGTGACCTACTCCTCAACATGAACACATGGATGGTGGGATAATTGATTTCCAAGACACTTGTGTTATCCTAATATTTCTTATACAAAGTCTGTAGTATGTAAAACTCTATTTAAGTCAAAGTAAACTAGGAGTGCTGAAGTTTTAAGATTCATTGTTAGAGCTGACATGTTCAGCACTAGCAGGTACACATGCACATATTAACTGCATTAAAGTGAAACTACATCTGGGAATTTTATTCATTAACATTTAAGAATCAACATGACTTCATTTTTTTTATACTTGTGAAATGATTTATTAGCCATTTAGTTTGCCCTTCATTATGGGAGCGTTGTCATATTGAATTCCTTTTAAGTGGGATGTGACACATGCAAAGTGAATCTACTACTATTTGGGCTAAGACAAAATATTTAAATTTTGTAAAGTGATTCACAAGGAAGGTATGCAGTAAAGTTTGTAACACAAATGTAAAATCATAGTTTTAGCTAAAATAATTTTCACAATACAAATATATTATATCATAATGCACAGTGATGTAAGCACTGTAATGGACATTATTAAATGTGTCTGTGTACTTATACTTGTAATTAATTACTCAGAACTTGAATGTAAATTATTGTCATGCTAAATAATTACTTTAAACAACATAAGGCATTTGCTAAAGTCTAAGAGTGCAGATGTTCACTTCCCATTTGCCTGTAGAATGGTGTACTTGCATAACGTGAGCCATCACATTTATAACCATCTGCACTTCGTAATCAGGAACGGTGTGTGTTTAACCTACTGAATCAGTTCTTTAGACAGCAATATAGCAAATGACATAGTGATGAATTTAGTGGCAAGTCAAAAAAGCAGGTGTTGCAAGTCAGGCTGGAAGCATTATTTTTAGGATCTACACATTTTTCAAAAATTAAATAAGGAATACAGATATCAACTCAATTCAAAAGTAACATAAAACCTTACTGCTAAAGCATGTGGTGTAGGTAAAGCAAGTGTGTCTTACATTTGCAGAGGTGCTTCAGGTTTGTGTTGACTAGAAAACATATTGGATCTCCAAAATGGGTTACAAATTTGACTTTAACAAGGTCTTCGTTGGAGTATTACGACCAAAGTGAATTTCCAACAATAAAATACTGTGCTCTTAGAACTAAAATTTCATAGACTGGGTCATATTCATCAACTTGCAGAATTTTGAGAGTATTAGGGTTCAGGTACCAAAAGTCAAATGATGGACATCTATTTTTAATGGAGAGGATGAGACCTATATTTTACTTAGATGAGACAAGAGTAAATAAAAACCATGCTCAAAGTCAATCTGGCAAGACTCCTCCAAAAAGGGTGGCACAAAGGAATCTGTTGGAAAGGAAGTCAGCTCATCATTTTGTCATGTAGAACTGCTAAGAAAGGATTCTTACCTGAAAGCAAATGGATTTCCCTCTCTCCTAAGCTACCCCAGACTATCATAAGAAATAAAAGCTGATACATTTAAAGAATGGTTTCTGGATAGATTCCTAAATTATTTGGAAGAAAGCATGTTACAACGGACAATGCACCTTATTAAGTTATTGAAAATGCAATGATGAATACGGCCAGCAGAAATAACTAAATGATTGAATGGTTACAATAAAAGGGAGTTGAATTTTCGGCAACAGAAACTAAAAGTGAATTATTGCATATAATACTCGTGTTTAAAAAGCAGGAGAAACTGTATCAACTGGCAATTAAAATGGGGTATTAGGTAATTCACCTCCCCCCCCCCCTTAACACTGCCAGAACAATCCAAATTGAAATAAGAACTGAAGCTTTCCTGGCGACGTATTAATTCAAAATCTTCTCATCATCATCAGTTCACCCTGAAGACGAGGAAGATGCACTTCTTCGAAACGTTGGTGTCAAGCCAAGTTTTTACCTGGCTAGAAGCCCGAGAAAATTTTGAATCCAAATTGAGTTAGTGTGGGCTCAAAATTAGGGGTTGCAATCAGAAATAACATTTTTAAACTGGAGTTGAATGACTTATTCATAAAGAAATTGACAAGGTAACACAAGAATGGGAAAACTACACAGGATATGCAGAACTATAAGAAGTGAGGAAATAAATAAGAGTGACAAGATTTTAGAACAATCATAAATTTGTAAGACTCAGATGATGATGGTGGCGGAAACAATTCCAAATTCTCTTGATGCGACAGCAATACAGATGTGACTTGGACAGTTCCATTGGATTAAAAAAAAAAAAAAAAAATGTGAATATTGATGTCCAATTTGATTTTTAACTGTATTATGGAAATTAGGAAAATTCAATCTGGGTTCTCTTATGTTTAACTTGTATGCTCCAGAATAGTGAGAGAGAGGAGGAAATGAAGAAAGTGGGGGATGGTGAGCATGCAAATGCATCTCATTTGCTCCACAGCAGAACTCCTCTCATTTGAAAAATTTATTAGGAAACATGAACGACTTCTCAACCACCACTATAACTTTTAATTTAGTGACATTTAAACACCTATGTTGTCATTTTGACTGTGTCGTGTACATTACAAATATTAATGCCCATCATTTTGGCATCTGTCCAGTGATATCTGTTGAATGAGAATTAAAATTTCTGATGCTTGATTAATGAAAATTGTCATTACTTGTTAGTATTTAATATCTCTGAAATGGTGACTTGTTTTAGTGTCTAAGCTATGGAAACATCAAGAATACGTAACTTCAATTTTGCCACTACAAGCGTAAACTGGATCTAAAAAGGAATTGAAAAGTGCATACAAGAATATACAGATGTGTATAAAACCAAATGCTAAATACTTGACAGAGTTTCAAATATTCTAGCCTAGTGGCAGTCCTCACCTGGCAAACCCAAGGAACTGGAAAAGCAATGACTGTAACTTCAGTGATACCCAATCTTCATAATGTGTTGCTTCTATTTCTACTTATGACTATGTGCACCATTCTCATTTAACAAACCCTTCATGGGCATTGAGCTTACTGCAATAATAAGAATTTAACTGGAATAATCTCATAGCATTGCAACAATGTTACTCTACAGTCTAGCTGATGGTTAAACGACTGGCATTAACTTTGGTTGAATGAACCATTACAGGTTAACTAATTTGAATGCACCCAGAAGTATATAGTAATGTCTGTTTTTCACTAATTCTTTGGTTGAGTACATGCTTTTACTTGTTCAGCGTGCAATGAAAGCTCCATGTTTCTTTAAACAAGTACATGTTATTAAAAGTAAACATTGAGTCAATTAAGGGCACATCACAACACTCACATTTAAATTTCCCAGAACATGTTTTGGAGGTTAGTTAGCACCACCAGAGCAATTGATGGATAGATCAGCTTCACCACCAACAATCAGTCGATGTCTGATTGACAATGGAGGAAACTTAACCTCAGAAACAAGTTGTGGGAAATTTAAATGTGAGTGTTGTTTAGTGTCATTAATCGACTCATTGTTTACTTTTAAATCGATCTCAACCACACTCAACTTCCAAAATATAAAGTAAAGTAATTCACGTGTTAATATTTAACGTGCAATTTCTAAGAAATGACTGAATGACTGTAAAAATTTCTTAAAACTGAGCAGAAAAATATACTCAACTATCGTGCACCTCTATTTCTTTTCCTTTCACCCCTATTTGAGTTTAATTCAGCTTTGTTGACATTCACCTTCTAAAAGTGATACAGGACATAATAATATAATGGTAACTTTAAATTGTGGTACTTATCTGTTATATTACTGGATTATATATGAACCAATATATTCAAATCTGAAAATACACTGACTGCACCAGATGAATTCATGGTTCCACTTATTTCTGTGTTGTTCTTGGAAATAGTATCAATTAATATAATTGTATGTAATGCTGTGATGTGAATTTTAGTTATGTTATCAGGTAGGAAATTCAGGGCATCTATAGCATGTATGAATATTTACAAAGCACGGTGCTCAACTTTTATCACAATGGTTGCAAAAATAGTGTGCTACTTTTTGCTGGGAATTCCAACCTATACGTTTCACAATTTCTTTTTTTTATACAGCTGAAGTGAAATAAATGTTAAAAGAAAGAAAGAAAAAAAAAATCTGATGTGTTCCATTCAAATGACTTTCTCTACCCCTCTGCAACAAATTGTTAAAAAGCTTACGTTTCTATTTACTTCATGCTAATCAAGAAAAATATTAGCACAAATAGTCTTATTACTTGCTTCCTTGTAAGCAGAAGGGAAATAAGGGAGTACTATAGGATAAACTAATAATCAAAAGCTGGTTGCTATGTGACTAAAGTTCCTTTGATGGTATGGACAGGAGTTGACAAATTCCTGTATGAGAAAAGTATAAGTATTTCATAGCTGAAACCAAACACAAGGAATATGTCAAAAACGATCAACTCCACGAAAAAAATGTATATAATATAAATTGTGTGTTTTAATGTGCTCTACATTTTGTGTGGGTTAAGTTTTTGCCCATCTCTTACGGTTTAGCAGTTATGAAAAATTTCGTAAAATTGATCCAGAATAAAGTAGTCTTCAGAGGCTATTCCCAGAAAATTCAAGTTGAAAAGGGTAGTTGAGGGTGGGGGGATTTTCTTGAAAATCTTCGTGTCACATCCTTGGAATATACCAAACCTAAATACCAAGTTTGGTATTTAACGGTCTTTTCGTTATTGAGCTATGCTGTCCACAGATACAAGGATCTTTTTCCAAAAATGTTTTTTTTTTGGATTCAGGGGGCCCCAAAACATGTATTTCTGGTGAAATCTCAGTATCAAATTTTTGGGTGCAATACAATACCTTCTCTATATACTATGTATATAGTACATGTAGAGAAAGTACAAAAAAAAGGGGGGGGAATCAAATTCAGTGGTAAAATCCTTGAGAAACGTTTACACAATGTACCACAAATGACTTCATCACAAACTTAATATTTTATCATGGTAAAATCTTAATCAAGAATGGTGATCTTAGCCATTTCTCTCTAACTTCTGAAGAAATGTGCCAAACTTTTGCATTTTCAATAATAGTCTGTCAAGTTGGTGGCATTCATGTGTTTGAAGATACATTTTTTGTTTGTTTGTTTTGTTATTGGTAATTTTAGCAACATTCAAATACACCCACAAAAATTCTTTTGTATATTTCCTAAATACAAATTCTCGTGTTTTTACTCACTGAATGTTTACCTTATCTAAATGCACTATTCTTTCAATTCCATAAATGCCACAAATATTTTACTTTAAATAGAGCCAGCAATTGCCATCTTTTGTATGAATAATCATGCACAGTACAAATGGAATACTGTAATCTTAATCTTTGACTCTAACCTCCAGTGCAATGGCAAGCCAAGTCAGATCCATTTACAATATTAGCTGGAGTCACCTGCAGATGGTGCCTACTAATTCTGATGGGAGGAACAATGGAAAATGGGAATTATAACTTCAACCTTGGACTGCAAATCTTACTGTGCCTTGGGGATATAGCTAGCAGAGGTGATAGCCTGGAGAGTGGAAGTAAAAATAAACCAAACACCCTCAAATTGAGAGCCACAGACGAAACCACTGAGCTACCCCAGCAAAAATGTAAATTGAGGTAAAATTGAAACTGGAAGAAAAGATTTTTCTTTGCCACATTAGCATGCAAACAGAATAAAAGGTCCTATATACATGATATTACGAAAATCTATTTTATTACTGTTGATCAATACTAAAACTAATTACATACAATTATAAAAAACACAATCAATTCAATTGTAGTACACAAACAGAAAATTCAAAGATATTTGGAGATACACATTTGCTGAAGTGCTCGCAGACATGTACACAAGAAAAGCTAAATGCACATTAGTGAAGCATGACTGTATATGTACACTTGTACATATGTACAAATATATAATGCATGCTGCTAAACCATGCAAGTTCAATGCCATCACATAAATGAAACTCAATACTGCCATTTATAGCAATAACTTTGTTTGAACATATCTAAGAATGAATGCCATTATCTAAACGAAGCTCCAAAATGACATTCAGGAAGTTTGAAGTACACAAAAGTGAATGTGGGTTAAAAATACACTATAATATGGACATTAAAGGAACTGTAAACAAAAATGTAAATAACTGGAAGCAGTTTATTTTAGGAATGTAAAAACTGAGTTACACAGCACTTTCATTATTAAAACTGAGACTATAGAAGTTTTATATGCTTCAAATTTTGCCTTGCATGGTTGTCAGAAGCTTGTTAATTATATGCATATACTTTTTTTGCAAACAGGAACAATTAGATTACTCAGAAACAGACTTCTGTGTAAGAGTTCATTATTAAAACTGAGACTATAGAAGTTTTATATTCTTCAAATTTTGCCTTGCATGGTTGTCAGAAGCTTGTTAATTATATGCATATACTTTTTTTGCAAACAGGAACAATTAGATTATTCAGAAACAGACTTCTGTGTAAGAGATTGAGCTTTATGATGAGGCAGAAAGGGAGCCAAAATGAATTGTACTACAAGCAAAGTAGAGCCTTTAGGTGTGTGCAACGAATTTCAAGCACAAAAGTGCAAAGGAATTTCTTATATTTACTTCATGCCAAGACATTGCACTTATGGTTCAATCTATGTAACTTTAATAAGATATAAGCCAGAAAAGACCAACGAAGGCGCAAAATTGAATATAGGTTAACCAGTTAATCCTTCGGAATCATAAAATGTACTTTCACTTAAATATCTTTGTAATTTGTGCCTCTTAATTTTTTTACACAAAGAGTTTGTCCTCCTTATGTTGTGAATGTACTGTTGTATAAAGTGCGATTCCTACGGCATTAAGCTATTTGTAATAAAACTTTTAACAATGGTAATAGAAAAATTCCGACGAAAACTGAGGATGGCTTCTATAACAAAGGCACTCCATCACATTCATTCAGGGAGTGGAAGAAGAGCTTGACATCCAAAACATAGTTTTAAAAACTATACTTTTGAAATGAAGTGCTTCATCCATTGAACTTCTCAATTATATTCATGCACATGGTGATCAAATTTATGTAGATTTGCTTTAAAGCTTATATAAATTGAGGTCACTGATGACAGTGTACCTTTTACTTAAAGTATGGTGTAGAATACATGGCAAACATCAAGATTGCCAAGAACAGTGTATAATTTTTTTTCTTAATGATAAAATCATGAAAAGCACCATGGTTAACACTATACTTCAAGAAGTACCTCTTTATGCGTCATGTTAATGAATTTTTTAATAATATTATCTATATTTTCTAAACAATATTAACCCGAAATCCTAAATAATAAAACCTTGGTGTGTTGCCACCAAGTCTAAAACCCCATTCACAATGAAGACATAACGCACCAATAGCATGAAGGAAGACCATTCACAATACAGGCATAGGTGTGATGCAGGAACTTTGCTCAGGTTTCTAGATCTGCAGAAATATTGCAAATGCGGTTTCAAATGGAACATAATACTCATTATGTAAATTCATCAAATAATAAGACATAAAAAGTATTATACCACGCAACAATTAGCACTCAAACCTATGTGGTATGACCAAATAGAAGGAAACCATAATTGTACTGCAAGTGGATGCCATAAAATCTTGCCTTAATATCATGTAATGTTCAGATGGACATGCATAAAGAAAATTCCCCCTCTAGATATAAAACGTAAATATATGTTTGAAATTTATAAACTGTTGTATTAAGCAGCATGTTGCATGTCCATGTGTATGCTTCCATTAAGTTACATTGGTGCAAGGTCTAATAGTTATGCTCCAGCTGTGTTAGTTTTCATTATAATTGGGGCTTAATTAGTTGAACAACAAATACACACTAACAGTAAAATATTTCAATAGCGACTTGCACTTAATTGATTCAGACTAGCTCATTAAAAATCCTAAATATATTTGATCAGAATGAAGTTGATTTTTTTTTAAATTAATATGTGCAACTATGTTAGCCTTTAATACACATTTTAATTTGTATGTACAACTGTATTAAATTAAAAGTCTACATTAATCTTGTAGTTGAAACAGTTTACATAATGCCATCTCCTCCTTATAACTAAATTTTATGCTTTCTTTTGAATTTCTACAGAAAAACAGAGAGATGAGAAAAATAGCAATACTTATAAAGACAAGAGCAGTATGAATGCAGGAAACAACCTTCTTCCAACTGCAAAGTGAGCATTATATGCTAGCAACTGCTTTAAGAAATTAATCACAACCCTGTTCTTTTATGCCACTGTGAAACAGAAGAAGTGCCATTTGCCTGGTATTTGAAGGCACATGCTTCAAGAAATGCAATATGCCTTATGCACTTTTAATGACAGGCTTTGAATGTCAAGCAATTAAAGTGGAGAAACATTTCTCTCCCACAGTAACCTAAATATTATTCTATAATTCATGAAAATGTAATAATATTGGGCACCTTTATATAAAAGCATTCTCTTATAGCTTTACAAAATTCCAAAATCACACTCACACCAGTTTTATGCATTTTCACACACTTTACTGAAACAAAATTAAAATTAATGCTGTCCATTAAACTGTTAGTACACAACTGTGTCTAAAACACATTTATTACAGTAAGACACGACAACATTACAAATTAAAACAAAAAGAGGTGCTTACTCACCCCTTTAAGCCCCTGTACAAAAGAATGTGCACTCTGCCAGATCAACAGGATTTGACAATCGTCAGAAATCCCCTCAGACTTAAAACAATTCATATTAACATAAATCACAAACTTTATACAGTTATTGCTTGGATCTCTGTATTATTAAATTTTCCTTTCCTGACTTTGAGGAGGATTTCCTCAAAAGTTCAATATACATAAAAATATTACTATTTTCCCATTAAAATGGTTTAAATGACAGCTGAATGATTTGATTAACAGTGGGAATAAGCACTGTGTGCATAATATAGATTTTAATGACAATTTTACAGACATCATAAATGCCTAATCATAATCAACAGAGTGCAATTCGTAACAAAATATAAATATATAAATTACAAGAAACTGGTTGGTCATTCATTTTGACAACTTAATTGACACACATTAAAAAAATGCACAAGCACTATCACTTTCATTATCAGCAAGCTTATCAAACTACCAGAAAGTGACAGTGTTGTTTTTGTTGATCTTACAGTCATTTGCATACATTTATTAACTTAAAAGTAGCAAGCTTGGTTTTGAACATTATTAGGCATTGGGTCAGAATATTTATTACACCTTAAAGTCTACATTAGATTTTATAAACACTCAATGATTAAATGCAACGTGCAAATAAATTTTGGCTCATCAGCAACGATTTCAATTTTTTTTCTGAGATCAATAATGTGCACTTTTCTCATTTATAAGGTAAATTAAGCACCCTCCACATTTCTAGTGTTGCAGGCACCCATCTTTAGAAGCTGCTCATATATGCCAATGCAACACCAGAACGCTGATTCAGTGATACATATAACACATCTCTTATTCTAATTAATGGAGTAACAAAGGGAGCCTGAGTGAAAGAGCACTTTAGTTAAAAAAAAATTAAATACAATAAATTTGGAAAATATGGGAGTACTAAATGTTAAGCCATGCATACAGTAGGAACCCTGAAATTACCATAAATAATTTCTTTAACAAGGAAAGTAAAATTATTTTAATGACATTTCACATATTTTGACATCTTGCATGATATTTTGTTCAGACACCCTATGAACTTGTCTCACTATGTGGCACCATAAAATATGTTAAAAAAATGCTTATACCACATGAAAATTAAAACCAATAAGCAGTTCATTAGTCTCTTGTCTGCAGAGGAAAAATTTATAATGAAATTAAATACAATAGCACATTGTGCAATCTAAGGTGTATCCCTAACAATATTCCCATACCATGTTAATGTACATAATTTAAACAGCCGACACACGAGCATGCACTTAAGATGCCTTTCACAGTAATAAGAGGAAGATAAGTGTTATCAAAAGCAAAGAAATTTAAATCCCACTGGTAATTTATGGCTATGTGAGCCATTTATACAAATAAAATCCTTTGGGTGTTAACGAGGTGCTATAGCTTTTAACTACATAGATTGTATGCATTATTGCACATGCATAGCTTCAGTAAGCATGCATACTAAATAGGGCCAACATTTTGTTTATGTCTGGCATATCTTGTGGTATTTAAATAAAAATGTTTTAATGGTTCATTATTTCTTTGTAAAATTGGTTCTTTATTTTTCAGGATCCCTACTCAATCAAACTAAATCAACATTTAGGAAAATACATTCTGTGATTTGAAGGCCAAATGCTAATTTTATTTTGCTTTCAGCAGTAATGGTATGCTCTTTCCCTATACAAGGGAAAGGAAGGAAACTATACCTGAATATGTTGGCAGTGCACGTACAAATCATGCACACAAGAGCTTAGATGCAAAGATGAGTTTTATCCTTTTGAGCACTAATATTGACCCTCTATTTAAAACTCCAAAAACAATTAATGCCCCCAAGTCAGAATGTATTACAGATTGCACATAACCATATACATATATAATTATTAAACCACCTCTACAGCTTTATATGAACTATGTACATATTGTGACATTTTAAAAATAAATTATAGTTCAGGAATTTAAAACTTCTTATATCTTAATACTTGCATCTCCAACCAAATATAATACTTATCATTCTCTATGGGGGGTACACTTATTGAAATACACAACATTCGCTGCTACAGCTAAAACTGGGCATTACACCATTCTTGTTAGTAAAGAACATCCATTATGGACTACTGTAACAGGCTGCAATCCATAATGAAGAGCCTTTTCTTATGAGACACTGTTGAATATGTGAGATCATTTTCCTAAACAGTGTTTATGGCAGTAGCAAAGAATTACTTTGCTTAATTACTGGTAATTAAAATGCTTGACTTCTTTCAGTCTCCTATCAAGCATAAGGTACTGTTTCATTTCACAATAAATACGTTCCTTATGAAGATTAATCCACATTTACTCTGTTCTAGACTGGGGCTACATTAACACGATAGGAGGGCTGTAACAATAATACTAGCATAAACGGAGTCACCACACAGTGAGATTCGACACATGCAACTGTCTCGGACACCAAAAACACAGATGCTTCAGTCTCATCTACATAAAGGAAAATAGGAATAATGCTACAGCAATAAACTAAGTAGTTTCTCCACCCTGGGTATATCTTGAGACTAGATATTAATCTTTATAAAAATGCATACTATTTCTGAGTATTCATTCTGTTTTAAACTAAATATCTTGAAACAGCTCGTAGCAGCCTACATCTTTGCCAACTGTCCTGCACTACAGATCTACAGAACATTTGGCAAGGAAAGTTTGTGTGTATGTTAAAAAACTTAAGTGTTCTACCATGCAAACTGTTAGAATTTTTTTGCATGTATCAAAAAAATAAATAAATGTCTGTTCACGCATGTGTCAATACTAACATTATATGATGGGACTTAAATTTCAATCAGGCAGCAGAAACAATTTTGCACAGAAAGACAGTGAGCAATTTACAAATTTGGCTTGTATGTAACAAAATTCCTTAACAATCCTCTTGGGAGAGATATATTACAAACAACTATGTAAACTCGACACTGGCTTTACTGTATCTCCTTGCATTCCTACATGTCATCCAATTAGGAACTTATATACAATTTATAATTTTATGTCAAAAACCCCAGCTGTGTTACTAAAACGAGTGAACACAGTGGTATATGGCAGTACAATACTGAAGACACAATTTATTTGTGGCCACCTTTCCTCTTAGTAAGAGAAGAGGTGTTTGTCTGATATGCTGCACAGTCACGGAAGAAAGGTGGGGTCTGTTATTGCTTATCTTTCTACCTAAGGAGGAAAAGTCATGGAAAATTCCTACATATCAACTGAAGAAAGGCAAAGAAAAATGTGCCTTCATTTTGGACCCAACACTGATTGGCATTTGGAATAGCAGTTCAAGTTACACAAATATCTGAGTAATAAATTAAGATAATTCTATGTGCCAGCTTTCGTTAATTAGGATGCACAGAGACCTCTTGCTGACACCTGTTTGTTGCATGCAAGGCAAACTCTGCAAGTGGATTTGAAGGTTCAGTACTCCTCCGATGGTGGCCACCTTCTCCAACTCCCTGATTTGAAGACTCATCATAACCAGAATCAGATGAGGAATCGCTGTAAGACTTTGCAAGCTTGCTTACTTTTGTGCTGGTGCCACTACTACCTTCATGACTACCTGATACTGCATCACTGGAACTAGAACTTCCAGTTGCTGCCTTCTCTGGCTTCTGTTGTTGCTGCTGCTGCTGTTGAGTCTTGCAACCCCGACAGGGCTTCAGGAATCGAGGATCCAGAATCACAGCGCCATACGGCCCTTTAAAAATGGTGCCACAACACACCTTTTCCCTACATGGAAACAATTGTAAAAGTATTTTATTCTCACATATTGTAAAAGAGGTATGCTTAACACAGTGGTTAATGACCGCTCTGAAAATTGAGACATTCTACAATATAAAACACTCGGATTTAAACACCGCATTAAGACAACTGCCATAATTAGTATACACTGGCTCATTTAACACAAGTTAAGTGTACAGTAGATCATCAATTCAAAATTAGATAACTCACACAGTTAATCTGACAATTTTAAACCATATTTTCGATAAACCACACTTAGAGAAAAGAAGAAAAAAAGAACATCACTCCAGCCATAAGATCGCTAACAATTTTGCATTGTTTCTGCCATAGCACAAAATTGAACAAAGTAAGGGAGGGCAATGCACCAATGTTGTTCAATTTATAATGGTATTTGTTAAGATTGCTGAAACTATGTTTTCCTTTTGTCTGCCTCATGCTAGGCTGCATGATGCTTATAATACACTAACATAGAAGTAAAAATTGCAAGTATTACATATGAACAACAGTGAAGAGAACAACTAAAATGCAGAAGATTTTAAGATCTGCAAGTCCCTCTTAAAGGGAAGGCTATAGTAATGTGTATTTTTAATCTGCCAAAAGGTGATATTGGTTTACAAATAGGAGTCCTCTTCAATTTGTACTCATTCCTCCAAGCTATTTTTTCAGGTGTGGAATAAGTTGGCAGCATGCATACTGTAATAAATTACCTAAAGTTTACTAAATAAGTTTATCCTATGCAAGAATTATTATGGTAGCAGTTTAATCTGGAAGTAACAGAACTCAGCTGCAATTTACTCCTTTAGTTATTCTACAGAAGAGCTCATTACTACCGGAGCTTTGTTTTGTTTGCAAAATTAACTTAAAGAGTGATCACGAATAAGATGTTTGAAAGGAAATGAGGGATAAACTTAAGCAAAAGATATGTTTATTGGTAGAAAATCCATTTAACAAAATCAATACAGCATTAAAATAAAAATAAATAAAACAGCGAGGATGCTTGATTTTTAGAGAAATGCCTGAAAAAGCATGATGGATGACTTTAATGCTTGGTAAAGATACTAAAAGAAGCTTAAAATTCTTTGGACACAAGTTCTTAATTGTCATATCTGCATCACAGATCACTTGCATATTGATATCCTATGATGTAAGTGCAAGTATGCCATTCAACCTTCATGCCTATCTTGTCATTCACGTTGACAAATGCAATCATAAACAGCCAATCACAAGATGGCATTAAACAGCTAGGCTAACATGGCAGTCCATAAACCAACTGCTGGCTAGGTTATATGCACATAAAAATGAAGAACTAACTGGTTTTAAGGACAAACCCTCACAAAAGTTTCACCTACAATCACAGTTTGTTTTTCTGTAACTTTTATGGCGATTCCTAGCCCATAGTCTTACACAGAAATGCAATTAGCAAATCAACAAATAGCTACAGCAAATGTATGTGAAATGGAATAAACCATGTGATGAGAATTGCTCACTGATGGGTAGTTTCTTCATATTTGATATAGAACTTGAACTTGCAGACTTCTAATTTGTATTTAATTCAATGTTTTTTTATTAGGTTTACATTATACTTAAATTTTCGTTGTGAATTGGGACCTTAATGTTCCAAGAGGCTTAAAATGAATGTAGAAATGTCTTCCTTATAATGAAACATTACTGGAGCCCTCTAAGTTATCAGATTTACCTCAACTGTCCCGTGATATTCTCACACTGCATTCACCTGCCCTTTTCTGTACTATATGCACCATCATCCACCTGCCCTTTCCTGTGCTATTATATTCCTTTATTTTCTTTGCCGATATCATGTAACTAATTGTTGTCTTTTATATGTTGGTGAAAGTAGCATTTTTTTGTGAATATTACAGTACCAATAATTAAAATTGTACTGCATTACAGAAACTTGCACGATAAAATTTCTTGAAATCTTGCTAGAACAGATATTGAAAATGGTTCTTACCGTTTCCAAAAGGTCATGTCAAGAAAGCTGCTTATTGCTGGTGTAGACAGTCTTCGTTTACTACCCTTCTCTGACCTATGTGAAGACAGAGAGGGTAGTGCACCCGAGTCATCACTAGGAGTGGGGCTAGGAGCCAAGCTTGACAGCATACTCATGTCAGACATGAAGTCATCCCCTGGAATTTCAAGTGCATATATTAGGATGTTTAAGACAAAAATTATTGTTTTTGATAAGAAAAGAAGATAATCGAGAGGATTTATGATTTGCAAATTATGCTCTGAATTATGGAGATCATAATTCTAAAATGAAGTGGTAATTGAATTACTTGCAAAAGCTTATGCAAAAAATCAATGTGATTTAATTATACAAAATAGTTAGGAGAATGGTTCAATTATCTAGTGAAAAAGCTATGAAAATGGAAGCTAAAGAGTTTATATAGCCACATCAGAAAGCCTCAAGACAAAATTAAATGTTGTGCTCAAAGAAAGAAAGCGTATATTGCACAAAATAATTCAGAATGGTTAGAACACTAAGTTGTGATTCAGAATGAATAAGAAAAAAGTTACATTTACATAGAAGGCAAAATAGAAATAAAAACTATGTTGAAGAGGACAAAAGTTAATTAATCACTATCTTCACAAGGGTAAGCAGCAATAATTCCTACTTGAAATGATGATTTTGCGACTGCTTACGATTGATACCTGCTGGCTTTAGATATGATTAAAGATTGGTACAGTAAAACTTTGTTTATACACTTATAGGGTGGAATAATGAAAGCATACACTAGGAAAGGAAAATGGGATTGGTTGGAGAAGAAAGAAAGTTATATCAATCCTAAATCAATAATATAATGCGCTGTAAGAAATCCAACATATCAGATTCTGTACAACTTGATTGGTGTCTATGCAAAATACTAAATGCCAACCACTATGTAACATCACTGACAATTGTGTGTTCTCTTCTATATGAGGAAATAAAAGTGAAATGTGCATAAACATGGCAATGACTTGCATAAATACTGTAACCTTTTTCTTTTTTCTTTCCAATCCATTCCCCATCAGCAAGAAGAACTGAACAGTCGTAAGTACAGATTGGTAATGTACTAACGTGCAAAAAAGAATGCAAGGGTGAACGGGCGAAAAGAATAAATAAATATAATAATAATAATAATTGGACATAGATACAGAAAATGGATTCTGAGTAATAGTACAAAAAGAAGAAAAAGAAAAAAACAAAAATTAACACAGCCAATAATAAGAAGAAAATAAAGTCAGCACACTCACTCCAAACGAGAAAGAAAATCTACAAGTAGTTTACATACCACCCTATATCTTTCTACAAATTTCAGGAGCAGCTTCAAATGACACATCATTCTAACCCCAAAAAAACAATTACTCCATAAAAAACACTGAATTCTAAATTAAAAGATTATATTCCATAACAAACAGCCAGGAATATATCAGTTCAGCTGCAATGACTGAAAAAAATCTATATTGGCCAAACTAAAAGAAATTTAAAAACATGACCAAAGAACACCCCAGAAATATTAAACAAAAACAAGATAAGTCGCTTGACACTTTTGGAACGATCAACACACCATAAATAGAAGTTCAAAAATACTAAAAAATACTGGAAGAAAAAACAAAATTTAAAAATTAGGAGAACATGTACATTTGGAAAAAAAAGTATAGCATTTTCAATTTTGATAACCCACAGGCGATCTACAGATGCAGAGTTCATCAAACTTCTACTAGGGACAAGGACAACTCTCACAGCAAGCGATGCTGGCAGTCAACTAAGGGAATTGACAATGGAAGCATATAGGTTCTGAACCACGTTTTCCAATAATAAAAATAAGTGATGCAGTGTTTCACTGTAAATAAGAACCTATTCACCATAATGTCAGAGAGTCACAAAGAAAAACTTTCTTTGGTTGATAACGCTGCAGACAGAGGGATGGCTAGTCACAAAACCAGGGCCCAAGAAAAAGGGTATGCATACAAATTAAAAGAATGTTATAAGTGAAAGAATTTGAAGATTTAAATAAGAGTAGCATATAAGAGGTAATTGCACCATACATATTCTAAGCATATTAATAAGGCTAAATTTGAGGTTGTAATCTTGGAAGTTATGTACAAGAAATAATATATATAATTGTTGTTGACAAAGCCTCCATAAGATTTGTAATTCTTAATAATAAGAGAGAGAGAGAGAGAGAGAGAGAGAGAGAGAGAGAGAGAGAGAGAGAGAGAGAATTTTATCACATCCTAAGGAAACAATCAAATTAATACTATGGTTAGTATTTAACTTTTCATTTTGGAGATGACCAGTTCCCTTTCTTTCTTGTGCACAAACTTCTTTATATTATTTTATTCAATGCCTCAACATGTGTTAGTTCCAGTGATATCTCTTAACAAAATTGGTTGGGTGAAATCCAGTACTTCCTCTACTTAATATACGTAAATAGTAGAGAACATAAAATTCAGTTATTTAACAGCTGATGTCATAATGAAGCTTTAACTGTGTCAATAAGATAAGCATTTAGTCCTTGGAATGCAAGTGTGCCTCACAAGACATATGAAACATAAAAGCACTATCAACTTCTTACCTGCAACATCATCACTAAGAGCCCCTGGACTATCTTCACGCCCTGAGCGTTCATTTTTCATGTAGATATGCTTCTTCTTTATCAACTTCTCTACCTTCTGAATACTATCTGTTTTCAACTTCAACTTCTTCTTGTTTTTTGATTTGAACTTCGTTAGAGATTTTGTTCCTGGGCCAGCCCGAGCATCCACTACCTAATAGTGGCAAACAAAAAAGTGTAATGCATTTAATGATCCGCACAAAAAAATATGGCACACCACTACATAATGAAACCTTGCTTTTATTTTCAAATTTCAGCAACACTGCTATCTATACTCCTAGGGTGCATATTTAATTCTACAATATTTAAAATGTGTGATAACTTCCAAAAGCTGACAGTTAAATGAAATCTAATGTAATTGGTGTGCAGAAGTTGGTAACTGTGATGTTTATTTGAATTAGAAATTACTGAATTGGAATATTCTCCAATAAACTTTTCTTGAAAATCTTTTTTTATCTATCTACTTGATGTTAAACAAATTAAGAGTAATGTTAAAAGTGAAATTATTTTACTAATTATATTCAAGTGGATTTTTTTATGTTTTAACAGACTCATCTCTTATAATTAAGAAATGACTTTATTCCATTATTTCCTTCTACATACAAAGGGAATAGCAGTAGTAATTGTTATTTATGATGTAAGAGCGTAAAATTAGTATGTTTGATTCGTATAGGATCAAACAAGCAAGGATCAAAAAGAAACTTTACACTCGTGTATCAATGTTTCTTTTCTATGAGAATTTTCTGATAAAAGAAAAGCAATGAAAGTTGAAATTTTGGTTCTTCTACTTTTGCAGCTTTAAGAATATCACAATTTTAAAAATCCACAACTTTCTCAAAATACTCATGGCCTGTTATAATTTCAATTCATATTAATGGTAAATGTACGGTTCATATCTATTTATTTTGGCAAGCATAAAGTTGAAACAAAATACTTTACACTTGCTGCACTTCTTTGCATGTAGATTCCGTAAAAATCAAGTTTGCGATTTGAAGTGAGCTCATGAACTACTCAATTGCGCTCGATCAGAAAAAATCTTAAAAGCTGGTCAGTATATGATGGATCGATTATTTATTTGCTCCCATCTCAAGCAATGTTCAGGACGTTGAACATGACATACAATTACAAGATCTGCAGCATAACATACCCAATTTTTTCTGTTGTGCAATATGTAACAGAATATAAAAATTTCTAACTTTCACTATTTCAAGAGCGAACTTCCCAACATTCATTAATGTAAGTAAAATATAATGAACTATATTAATACATATATATATGGCATATTTGCATATTGCACGACATTAAAAAATTACTCTACAGCCTGTGGGGAGCATGTATATAAGAATTTTAAGAATCTTTCTTGAAAATGATGATTTGCCTAAAAGCTTCACATAACCTCAAAAGTTTATTATACATTTGTATTGTAGCATAGTAACATCCTTTTTAGAGCAGTTTTAAGCTATTTGTTGTTCTATGCAAATCACCTTCATGGCTTGTATTGAGAGAAAACAATGAATCATGTCTGGAATGCTAAATTTGTGTAAATCCTACAGCACCCTGTATACACCATCCGCAATATTTGTGTAGTGGCAGCAACAAGTTGTCACAAGTTCCAAATCTGAATATTTCTTACCCATATGATCAATAATCATAAATACATAACTTAAGCTTCAACAACAAACTATTAATATTAACTAAACTTATTAATGACATAAAACATGGTACAGTATTGTACAGCATTAATAAACATGCCCCTTCCATGTGTGTTCACTGGGGCACTATAGCAAAACACAGGTTACTCCTCAGGTGAGGACCGCAGGTTCAGTTCTTGCATGTAGCAAACATTTTATCCTTTCTTTTTATGATGCTGAATCAACACATTGCGACTATTTCAGATACACTTATATCATACATGACATTCACTTTAATATGATGTTTCTTTAAAGGCTTATTCTACTGAACATCAATATGCTGGCACAAACTTCCCTCTCAATGGGGAAAAAAATGTATAGTAAGAAAAAATACTAAACATATTGTTAAGAGAACCATGTTTTGAAACATTTTTAGATATCCAATTTTGGGCAAATTTATTTTACAGAACCAACAAGAAAATGCCAACTGCAACTGGAATAACGCGTTATTCTCACATGAAGGCGACAATTTTCTTCCACACTAAGGGAAAGGTGATTGTCTATCGTCCAAAGAGGTCCTGATACAATGCAAAATACATGGCTTCACAATTCCATCAAGGTCATGTATCTGTATCGTTTTGGAGCAGGATATTAAGGGATGGTCTAGGTGTGCTCTACAGGTTGATGATGCACTGAAAGGTGTGCAGTACATGGTAATACTTGGTAATATTTTGATTTCATCTGTGAGGATGAAATATCCTGATGGAATTGTTGAATTTGTACAGCATACTCATCCTGTCCACAGATCTTGAAAGGTTTCAAATTGATTTTTTGAGAGGCAGGATATCAGAGTGAAGACTGGCCTCCCCATTCACCAGATTGGACCCTACTGAGAATGTGTGGGCTGAGGTAAACAGGGAGTTGCACTCTAATTTAACTATAGATGGACAAAGGACAAGACATGGCTTCTGGGCACAAATTCAAGAAGCCTGGGAGGTATTTAATTTTGTATATACCCAGAAGATTGAGAGCAGTTATACAAGCTGAGGGTTCACACACCAATATTAATTATGTTTATTTTTTTGTGTTTCAGTTTTAGAAGATAATAGTTTATTTACACTTGTTTTTAGTTATTGAACACAAGTATAAGTAGAATTATATGTGTGGTTGATAGGTCCATTAACTTCAAATGCTGAAGTTAGATTAATGCATTGTGTTCTATAACTCCAATCATGAAATGACAAGCAGCACAAGATTTTAACATATAGCTTCTGAGTGAAAGCAAGGCCTTCTTAACCTCTCTGCCACTGTAATGCTGTTCTGTGGTATGTTTTCAGTATGCATAAGATTGCACAGTTACAGATCATTATATAGTTCTTTTGCACACATTGGAACACAGCTTTTACAAAGATACACAAAACTCTTCGATTGCCATTTATAATCTGGGGATGACTCATTTTTTGTGTCCAAGACTGCACATTAAAGTTTGTTGTGAAGCTCTTGTGATTATCTGCAAGATAGCTCAAGCAAGTGTGTGTATTATATGTCAGCAAGAGTTAAGAAATTTCTGTTTTAAATAAGGGCCTACATGAATAATGGGGCCCAATTCCACTGATGTCACACACTGAGAATAATAAAGCCACATCTCAAATAAGAAACATTAACAAACTGGATATGCCTCACCATAGATTAAGTAAAACAAGTAAACATTATAAAATAATAGGTATAAAGTTTTTTAATGCACTACCAGAAAGAATATGTAACCATAATCTTCAGGTATTTAAGAATAGAATCTATATATAGCTGATGAAAAATCCTGTATATAGTATTCAGGAATCTGATGAGCTGAACAAGAATAGTATATGAGTTTGAGTGTTGTTTTATATATTATATAGCCAAGGAAAATATGATTGTATATATAGTTGTAAGTGACGAAGTCTGTTGTAAATTTTTGTATTAACCCAATGACAGATAAAGTCAAATTTTTAATTTTTACTTTATTACATTTTTAAATTACCTATGTGAGTATTATTTGGTGTAAGGCCATACTTAATTTCCATAAAGAGCACTTTATGTCCTTATAATTTCCTTATATACACAATACAAACTTTTGACATACTCTCCAAAATTTAGCAGACTCGAGTTGAGGCCTCGATATGCATGGCTTTTTTTTGTAGTATAAACGCATTACTGATGTAAGCTGAATTACCCTAGAAGATTATTTCGTATCGCAAAAGGGAGTGAAAATAGGCAAAATATCTTCAATATAAATGTGGTTGGTTGGTATCTAATGTTGAGCAGTTGGCAGTGAAGCCATTTGCTCTCTTACATTTCAGTATTTTGATATATTATCATGTCGACTCAAGGTTGGGCAGCGCAGTAGATGGTTTCCATTCATATCTTCTTTAAGGTACAGAAAGGACACAGAGGAGATCTCACTATACCAATCCTGAATAAATGTTTGAGACAGCCATGGCCTGTTAGTAGTCTAAAAGTTGCTACAGAGGATTTTCTTGGTAATGTAGTGATTCTGGTCGTGTTATTACATAAATTTTCCCATGGTTTTCCTTTTGTTTGTAATACATTATCTTCTTTAATTTTGCTATTATATGTTGATGTAATTATTCTTTTGCTAGAGTGATAACTTATTGGATCAGATGAATTTTATGTAATTTTACTACCTTTTTTGGCTAGAAACTCAGATGTTTCATTACCCTGTATTCCGCTATGTGCTGGTATTCATTGAAGTATTAATCTTTTATTTAAATTCATTAGTTGTTTTATGATTTTGCGACATTCTGCAATATTTAAGTTATTAGGTGTTACATCAGATGTTATGGATATAATAGCTGCTTTAGAGTCAGATAATAATTTATTTATATGATACAGTAGGTTTTGTAAGCTCTGAAGTATTGCTGAATGTCTCCATCAAAATTTGTAGTATTTAAACTTAATCTTTTGAAGAAAGAGAAAAGAGGGCATATTGTACCACTGTTATTTGGTAAGCTAGAACTGTCATACACATGTAGCCATTCATTGGTAGGATATCTTAAATTTATTATTTCTAGTGTCATTTGTTTCAGAACACATGAAGAGATTTCAGATTTTGTAAATTCTTCAGCTAAGTGTAGATAGTGTTCAATATCAAATAGTTATAAACTGTTCACAAGTAACTGTCGTTCATAACAATTCTACCATATAATTTCTTTTGATGTTCAATGGCAAGACGATATACAAAATTCCCATCAAACTCGCTTACTGTTGCACACAGTACATTTCCAGGAAATTTAAGAAAATACAATTCAATTGCCATGACAATATCTTAAAGATGTATTTTAATTAAAATGAAGGGCCATTTTTGCAAAATGAAATTTTTTGAAAAAGGTTCCATGTAAAGGGTAAGCTTTATAAACTTTTTAATGTAAACAATCTTTTGTTACTATATGCATTAGAGAAAATAAAACTGTGATAAAATTAAAATCTGTTTAATTCTGAAAGGTATATGTTGTAAGCACATATTTACTTTTCTTCTTAATAGTTTTATGAATTTCAGATTAAATAGCAGTTTTCACCTCTGTTATGGGTTGGTTTCAGCAACTTAAGTTATATGCACTCTTAGGGTCAGTTTTACCAGCCAATGTGTAAGTGATGGAACACATAAGTTCACCCAAACTCTGTTTAATCAGTATTTAAAAGCATTAACTTCCCATACCTTAATATTAAGCTTTTAACGAATCATACGAGCTGGAAAATGAATCAACTTGCTGATGAAAGATTTCTGTATTTGGCATTTTCAAGGTACCATCTCAAAGAAATTTTTAAAGTGACAGTAACTGTCCAAAGTTATTGCAAGTTAGATGGAAAATATGACCAATTAGAATACTACCATTAATAACAGGCCCCTTTCCTGCCTTTGGCTTCATAGTACCATTTTAAGCAGTTCTGAGCACTATTTGCACTTAGGAGAAACCATGCAATGAAATTCTAGACAATACTTTATAACGACTTGAAATTATTTCCACACAAAATAAGATGCTACAGAGACATATCTTTATAAATGACACCATGTGATATCCCTTGTATCCAAAACATTTTCAAGTTAATTCAGTAAGACCACATGTAAGACTGGATATTGATCACAGTGATCATTAAGGAGCATTTGAAGGAAAGAGTATTGCAGCAGGAAACCATGTAATGTAATGCAATTGTGAGCAGCTAATTTTGATTGGTACACTGCTTATAAACATCACAAATCTCTGCAAGAAGTCATATGTCAACAAGGTGGACACACCTAACATATAATAATTACTAGCTGATCATACACAGGATTTATGGGGAAGGAGAGATGTTAAATAATTTTCAATGATGCTTTGTGTGATACCCAAACTTCTTGATAAATAATTTTCCTTTAGAAATAAAGATCTTGGATCACTACCAAATAATGCACAAGAATTTTTTTGCTTATTAATTCATTGAATTTTGGATACTCTTGAACTGCTATGATTCCCAGCATTCCATTCTGAATTGGGCATGCAAGAAGTCTCTATAAAGATTAAGGTTTCTTTACATGCCATAAATGTATGACATAGGAACACTGGTTTTACTTCCCCTTGGAAGTAAGCCATGCTAAGGATTTCTATACTTGAAGGAAAAAATCCTAAGAAAAAATTAAGAATTTCCTCAGTGCTAATTTAAATTTCCCTATTCCCATAAAATATTTGTTAGCAAGTCTAAAAGAAAGTAAATGTGGGTTATCACTTACATGGCGCCAGTTCCTCTCGCTCCCCGCAGGAAGTTTCTTCCATCTCTTCACTAGCAATACACACGCATTGCAGATCTCTCCAGAACGACGTTCATGCAATTGGAAGCAATCCATGAAGTCGTCTTCATACTTCTTACTATCTGTAAACCTTGAACTGAAACAAAAGTTGTACACGCCATATAGTCTTTCCAATATGAAATTTGGAGCCACTAGTGGCTCACCAAACATGTTTGAAAGCAATAGAATGGTAATAAAAGCACAATATTTTCAATTAGATTAGCCAAAATAGATTTTTTTTTATAGAGTTTGTATGTGTGCTACCTTCATCACTAAGAATGCCTGAACTGATAAATATGAAACTTTATCCATAATATAAGCAAGGTTTCATGAACAGATCAGTTTAAAGCATATTTTTCCTTTAACACAGCAGGCTACATTAAATTGCCTATAAAAAGGGTATTAGTGGGAAGCACAGCTGAAAGTTCTAAATAACATGCTTTTGTAGAGAGCAGCAGAGAGACAAATCACATAAACTTTTCTGGGCAAGAGGAGAGTAGATGGACAACAGTAATACAAGAAAAAATGTCACTGAAAGTTTCATTTATGATATTAAAATGGAGGAATATCTAAGAAATTTTACCAAATTTTCATTATCATTATTCAGTAATAACCCATGTATTAAAATTTTATTGGGAAGAAAAAGAAAAAGAAAAAAAAAAATTCATTTGAGCTTTGAAGTTATTAATTTTAAAAAGATTTTGTATTAATAGAAAAGAAATAAAAGTTAATTTTAATAGTATAAATAAATTCAAATCAGAACCAAGAAAAATAACACATTTGATACATCACAATTCTAGACATTTTATTTATTTACTGTAGAAGACATTAAACATAAAAAGAGCCAATGTCATGTGTGTTTTAAGGACATTTACATTTTTGTGTAATATGCTTTTGTCTATTATAATTTGTAAGTCATGAAAATTCATCCAGAATAAACAGGTCTTCAGAGCTATTCTTAGAAAATGCAATATATACATTTTATTTGCAATGTAAATATCTTTTATACATGGCATTTTAAGCAAAATCTTTAAGAGCCATTTTTGAGAAAATTTGGGGGAGGTGTGTTCCTCAAAATCTTTTATCGCATCCTTGTAAGATAGTAACCTTAAATACCAAGCTTGATATTCTACCAACATTTTAATTGAGTTATTGTAAGGTCTTTGGCCCCATTTGGCATCCTAAAATATATTTTTTCAGTGAAATCTTGGCATCAAGTTTTTGGGTGGAGTGCAATATCTTCTCTACCTACCATGTACTATATAAAGTAAAAATTACTCATATAAACTTATATGATAAAATATGATCTAAATATTGAGATAAGCAAGGAATGTAATTCCTCTTTTCAAATTTGGGCTTATGCAAGATAAAGGCAACACAGCTATTTTTAGTTCTGATCTTTCATTAATATATATGTATAGCAACAATGGTACCTTGTTAGTCTATTCACAAGTTTGTTACAAAGCCTTTTATAGTAGCAACAATTTTTTTTTTTGAGGTGGTTGTTAACTTTGGCATGCATGACATCCATCCATACTCTATTCAATTTATTTATTCTCTAAAATGAACTCGATTTGACCTAATACAAGTATTGGGGAATTCCTTCACTGCTTTCCACAGTCCTATTCTTGTAGATTGTGAAGCCTCCCATCATATCAAACAATAATAGCACCATTTTCCATTAAAGTACTCGGTGGTGGTGTACGCAAACATCCAGTAAATTATCAGCTTCTTATGAGCCCAAAAAAGAGGCAATTTTCCAATCCTATGAAGGGCTATCACAGTAAGATGATTTGTGTTATCTCTTCAATCTATTGCTAAATCTTTTAAATACCATATGCCCTTAGCTACAATACAAATCTAGAATGTTTAAAGTGAGTTTAGCAGCAAGCATGTTATCTAACTGTTCTAAAACCTCGTATTTACAAATGTTTATAAATACCAACATACAAAAGTGACAGTTTGTGATTCAACAACATATGCAATGTTTATGGATTACTTAGTTTAGGAAGAACTTTTCTGCAAATGTCACATTTCACTGACAGATTGTTTTAGCAAGTACATCAGTATAGTTACCTCAGTGTGTAATTATAAATGAAATGTATGGTGGCATGATGAAAGCACCTCCAAGACGAAAAAAGATACTTGTTTAGAAAGGCTGGGTTACAATTAATAATGATAGGAAAATAAGTATAATTACTTTAACATTGTATTAGTAGTAGTCACTAATTAATGAGAATGTGTCTGAATAGAGTTTAAAACAATGAAGCTAGTAACAGCAAAGCTGCTACATGAGTTAATTATTTATACATATTTTCTGACAACTCTTCACATATCCTTTTAAAATAGAAATTAAAAAAAATATTGAAATGCTACCGAAACATATTATAAACAAATTTGTTTACTACAAGTTAATGAGGAAACATTTGTCAGAGTTTATTGTTGCCATAATTTAGCAATCCAATGCATGCAGTTTAATAAAATGTACAATGGCACAAAGTTGTTAATTTTTACTAATTTTTACTTTCTCTACATGTACTGTGTACAATGTGTACAGAAAAGCTATTGCATTGCACTAAAAAATTTACAATACCAAGATTTCATCAGAAATAGATGTCTTAGGGTTCCCTGTATTTATTAACAAAATCAATATCTTTCTCTCTCTCTCTCTCTGTGTGCGTACATGCAGAACGAAGTCAGTAAAATAGCAAACTATATAAGTTTAGTATCTTCCAAGGATGCAACATTTTGAGGTAAATCCTCCCTTCCAAACTACCCTTAACATGGAATAAGGTTCAAAAAATTGTGATTTTCTCTAAAATAGCTCTATAAAGATTTTGATTAACCCTTTTAGTGCCAATCACGATCTACTGTGATCCAAAAATTCTGCAAGAATTGCCAATCACAATCTTATTGTCATGCTATTTTCATATGTTTTAACTCTTCCACTAAAAAAACCATTTCTTTACACTCCAAAGTGCTAAATTACCTCCAAATCTAATTTCTCTAGCCAGTGTTTGTTGATGGTATACACATGGCATCATCGAGCAAAAGGCTACCAACCCAGAAAATAAGAGCAGCAGTTTGTGATGTATTAAAAGAAAGAGTTTTTTGAATTTTCAGAACTTGATGAAAGCGTTTGACATCGACATGAGAGGAATGAAAATACATCAGTGATAATGACCCTCGTAGGCATGCAAATAATCAATGTACTTATCAAAATGGATTTACAGAGGTGTAACTAGACCCGACAGACAATGTGAATAAACAATTCTGCTAAGCAATTAACACAGGTGCTAAATTATTACATTTATATTGTATTGCTTTATGCCTTTTTCATTAATAATGGTATCATGCTTCTGTGTGTGTTTTTTTTTTCTTTCAGTTTTCAGCTTTCAAGTTACGTGAATTCATTTTTTTATTGTAAAAAATAAAGCAATAGACCAAAACAGGATGCTGTTTTATTAAAGAAATATCTGTAGTTTCATTAAATTAGCCTGAATTTTCTGAGTAGTTAGGTTTTGTTTGCCTAATTATTCATAACTTTGGGATTTTTAATTTTATTTTCAAATACAATAATTCTGTTTTTAATTGTTTAAAAATATTGAAGAGATTCTCATCTATATAATGCATATTATACAGTAGACAAAAGGGTTTATTAGAAATGAAAAAACATTCAGCTATGTCATTTGGTACTCATTTTATTACTCATAATTTAAAACCCGGTATTTTCTCTAAAATTCTTTGGCACTTCCAGACAGCATTTTGCTGTTTGGGCTGGCACTAAAAGGGTTAAAAGACTCCTTTATTCTGGATGAATTTTGCTGGATTTTTCATAACTAGTAAACCACAACAGACGGACAAAAACTTACTACACAAAAACTGTAGGTGTTGTTAAAACAAACAATTTATGCCAAATATGTTTTTTTCATGGAGTTGTCCATTTTTGCAATATTCCTTGTTATTGGTTTCAGTTTTAAAATGCTTAAAACTTTTCACATACAGGAATTTGACAACTGGCAATACAAAGAAACAGATTTCATCCACATGGCAACTAGCCTTTAAAAGGCTTGTCTATCGTTTTAACCTAGTATATTCCATTATTTTTCTTCTACTTCACATCAATTTTTACTTTCTCTAGCCCCATATGTACAATGTACATAGGGATAGAGAAGTATTGTATTCCACCAAAAAATTTGATACCGAGATTTCACCGGAAATACATGTTTTAGGACCCCCTGTATATATATATATAAAAAAAAATTCAGAAAAAGGTCCATGTGTGTGTGTGTGTCCGTGTGTCTGTGAACACGATAACTCAAAAACGAAAAGTAACTTGGTATTTAAGTTTAGTATCTTCCAGGGATGAGACACGAAGATTTTGAGAAAAATCCCCCCACCCCAAACTACCCTTTACATGGAACTTTTTTCGAAAATTTAGATTTTCTTAAAAATGGCTGTAACGATTTTGATTAAGATATTGTACATGAAAGACATTTAGCTGACAAATAGTATGTATATCTTGAATTTTTTGGGAATAGTTTCTGAAGACCTGTTTATTCTGGATGAATTTTGCTTGATTTGTCATAACTAGTAAACTGTAAGAGATAGACAAAAACTTGTTAGGTCTTGTTAAAATACACAAGTTATGTCATATACATTTTTCTCATGGACCTTCCAGTTTTCAAGGCATTCATTGTTATTAGTTTCAGTTCTGAACTACATATACTTTTCTCAGACGGGAATGTTCGTTTTTCTTTTGTTCTACTCCTGGCCAAGAAAAGAAGCATAACGACAGCTTTTAAAACATTTGACTATTTGTTTAGCCTAGTGTATTCCCATATTTTTTTCCTACTTATACGGAACTAAATAATAAGAACATTGTGCTAATGAGTACCACAATTAACAAGGTGCAGAAAGAAGAAGAATCTTAAGTATGAAGTTTGTAGAGCAGCTAGAGAAAGTCATGCGAGTGTAACACATCAGATTTTTTTTGTTTCATTTGTAATGCACCTTTTAACTTCTATGGTCATATTTGGATATGACTTGGGTAACAAGTGCTAGTGTTTTCTTGCTGAACTGTAAGGTTTGTTAATGTCAAGTTTTCGTTTTATATTATCAAGTATGCATATTCACTCTCCCATGTATACTTCCAGACTTTGTGGGGATTAGGGAATAATTCTAGTTCATAATGGTTTGTTTCCTCCAAATTTCAATTTTTTGAACAATACTTTTATATTTCAAAACATATTCCGTACGATTACATAAATGATTTTAAGTGGGTTCACAAAGACAAGACAGCATTTATTTGTCTACCAGAAACGACTTAACTGTTCAACGCAGGAATTGGAACAGAGAGGGAGAATGAAATCTGTCAATTTCTAATCTAGTTTGAACAAGGCACTAAAATTTAGGGTAGTTTCAATATACAGTAAAACCTTGTTGATCCAGACCCCTTTAAACAGGATTTTGCTTAATCTGGACTAGTATCATTAAAAAAATATGCAAATTGCTTACTTAAATTATAGTGCTGCACTAAGAAACTTATGGACATTGTCCCTTTTATTTTTGCACGGACTGTACAATAGGAATTTCTTAGGAATACGAGGAATACATTAGTGACAATGGTACATTAAGCTGCCCTCCTTCCCACACCCTCACTGTACCTGCAATAAGGCTTGCTACTCCTACTTGAAGGGTTAGTTTAACACTTGCCTTTCTCAGTCATTAAGCTATAGAAACAAATTGAGTGCATGTCATTTAGTAAACCTACAAAATTGGGGAAAACTAAACAATACAATACACGAGAAACTGAAAATTATCGAAAGGCTTGAAAATGGTGCCACTGCTGCATGTGTATGTGCAAAATAAGGAATTGCAAAACAAATAGTTTTGGACATAAAAAGGAAAAAGGGTTAATTCTTTAATCATTTTTTATTAAATAGGATGTAAATGAGGAAAATTGTCAGATCAAACAAATGAGACAGTCGGCTGAACAAAATTAGAAGAAGTGACATAGAAGTGGTACAAACAATTTCATGCAAGCGGAATTGTAGTGAGAAGTGTTGAAATTCAAGCTGCTGCCGAACATCAAAGGTATCAAGTGATTTTCGGCTAGTTTGGCCTAGTTATACAGATTCCACAAGCGTTATAAGTCAGTGAACAAAAAAATGTGTGGAGAGAGCTTGAGTACTGATACGTCAGTTGTCGACCCCATTTAGAAAAAAACTAAAATCTACCATTCAAGTAAAGTTAGTTCATGACTGATGAAGAAATTGTGCAAAGTGTAAGCAATGCAAGGGATAGTAGTAGCGAATCTGAGGATTTAGGAAAGTCAGAAGCAAAATTATGTGAAAACAGCACTTAAATTGTGTAATACACTTTGTCGAGAAAACTGAGAACAGATTTCTGCATTCTATCATATGATAGATCTCACTGTGAAAGAGATGTGTGATAGACCCCAAAAGAAAATTGATAGTTTCTTCAAACCAAACAAATAAAGAGTGTGTAATTAAAATCAGATGGACCTATTTGTATCTTATGTTCTAATAAAATCATACAGTACTCTTAATTTCATTCGCAATTTTTCTGTGGTGTTTATTTCACTTAATCTGGACTTTTGATAATCCAGACACATTTGAGCCCCAATTGGTCAGGATTAATGAGGTTTTACTGTATTTCGAATTTGGTTTAAATCAAATGTAAGGGTAGAGTGGCTTTTAATTCATGATATTTAGAACTATTTAATACACACTTGAAATTTATCCTGTGCATGCATTTATACTGCTGTTTATTACATTTGCTTCAATGCAGTCACTTCTCCTGTATGATTAAAATGAGATGACTATTACTTGTGGTCTATTTCATTTTACATCTTGTATGTTTATATTATATACAAAGGAGACCAAGTCAAGCACACAAAATAACATGAGCTTGCTGTATAATTAGCATTCACGTTAAAGCAATAAAGCGACTATGAATTTGACACAATTTAAGCTGGAATGAATTCTATTAAGCCTTACACTTTAAAATGTCATTAATCTTCACATTCAAGAATAAATTAGACAGACAGGGTGGGAGGTGAAAAGTACAAATATGTGTATCAAAGTTTGGATGTTCCAACATTTGCAACCCCCCCCCCTGTTATTTCCTAAGTTATGTTTATGAAGCAATTTCATGAAACTTTTAGGATGGTTATTATTCCATATCAGATGCGGTGATTGCTTATGTGAGAATGCATTGCCTGACTATAGATGGTGTGTTATGAAAGAACAATATTGATTGTGCTGATACTTCAGCATTCATAACCATATGTTTTTGTTTCCATATCTGATTAGGATTCACAATGTGTTCCATTCATGTTATTTTCTCTAGCTGTTTCACAATCACATTCTCCTTACAAAAAAATATTCTTTAATCCACATCATGCTAATCAATATAATATTAATAAACCTGGTCTTATTACTTGCTTTCTTGTAAGTAGTAGGGAAATAAGGGAGTACACTAGGTTAAAATGATAAAACGATTTTAAATCCTTTAAAGCAGGTTGATATGTGAACAAGTAAATTTCAGTTTGCTTTGCTAGTAAAACAAAAGAGATGAAAAGAAATGTGACCCCAATTGGGAAACATATAGGTAGCTTAAAATTGAAACCAATAATAAGGACTATCTCGTAAACAGTCAACTGTGCAACACTAATGTATATAACAAAAACTGTGTTTTTTAAAAAGATCTACATTTTTTGTGTACTAAATTTTTATATTATATTTCTTATGGTTTACCAAATAGGCAAATTTCAGAAGATTTATCCAGAACGATCATATCTTCATAAGCTACACCCAGAAAATTCAAGATATACATTTGATTTACCATGTAACTATCTTTAATACATGGTATTTTAATCAAAATTGTTAAGTCATTTTTGGGAAAATTTTTCCATGTAAAGGGTAGTTTGGGGTGGGGAGATTTTCTTGAAAATAGTTGTCATATCCTTGGGAGATACAAAACTTAAATACCAAGTTTGATAGTTAACGGGATGTTCGTTTCTGAGTTATGCTGTCTACACACATGTGTGCACAACATAAGACATTTTTTTACTAAAACTGCTTTTTTTTTTTTTTTGATTCAGGGGGTTTAAAAACACGTCCAGTGAAATTTTGGTATTGAATTTTTGAGTGGAATACAATAACTTCTCCAACCACTCTGTACGTTGTACATATGCCTAGAGAAAGTTAATATTGAACACAATGACATTAAGCCTTATTTAAATATAGTTTATTAAATGCACAACTAACACTTTCATTCTTTAATTTACAAAATCAACCTCATCGCTGTTGCAATAGTGGGAAATTAACATTAAACTTCAACACTTACAAAACTTTAAAATTGGGAGTTCAGAGAACCTGTATGACATTTTTTGGAACATTACAGTGAATTTTTTTTAGGAAGATGATTTAACAATTGCTGTTGATACAGTTCCTAGTAGCATTTACAGATTACCCATAAGTAGCATAAATTAAATGAGTATCTGCTAATTCAGCATGCATAAAGGAAACTTTGCAACTGAATCAGTTCCTTGTTCTCACTGCAAGTATAGTTTGGTAGTGTATGAGTTGTACTAAACATTGGGCCATTCAAAATTATGCCTCATTTATGATAATTGTTATTAGTAAGCTGACAAAATGAAATATACTTGTGTGTTATATGTATCGTTCTCTACTAAATATCTAATTGTTATCAGTGTTTTTATAGGAGTAAACCTTTTTAGTTTCTGCACTTTCTGATTGTAGTGCTTTATTTAAAAAACATGCTGAAAAATCATTAAAACTAACTTTTTATACGTACATTTTTCTCAGACATGATTTGATTGATTTTAGTTGCATTCTATTTGAATAGAGATTCAGGTATGTGAACGTAAATGTAAGTTTTGAAGGCAAAAATAAAAATAACGTTTGTTAAATGGATCACATTTAACTTTCATAATCAATGACAAAAGTAGTATGAGTTCCACAAGTGTATAAAATTTTGAGGTCCTTAACTAGTACATTGTTTCAAAAATTATGCCTGATATGCAATATAAAAAATCTGATGTGTTCCATTCACATGACTTTCTCTACATCTCTGCAACAAATTATTGTTAAAAAGCTTATGTTTCTTTTTATCTCATGCTAATCAACAACAAATTAGCAGAAATAGTCTTATTACTTGCTTCCTTGTAGGTAGAAGAGAAATAAGGGAATACCATAGTGATAGTCAAAAGCTGGTTGCAATGTGACTGAAGTTCTTTCTTTGTATGGAGAGGAGTTGACAAATTCCTGTAATAGAAAGCTTAAAGTTTTTCGAAGCTCAAAACAAGGAATATCTCAAAAACGATCAATTCCATGAAAAAAATGTATACAACATAAAGTGTGTGTTTTAATGTGCTCTACAGTTTTTGTGTGGTAAGTTTTTGTTATATCTTACGGTTTAGCAGTTATGCAAAATTCCATAAAATTCACTCAGAATAAAGTAGTCTTCAGAGGCTATTCCCAGAAAATTCAAAATATACATTTTATTTGTCAGGTAAATATCTTCAATATACAATATTTTAAACAAAATCCTTAAGAGCCATTTTTTAGAAAATCAAAATTTCCGAAAAAAAGTTCCATGTAAAGGGTAGTTTGGAGTGGGGGGATTTTTCTCAAAAATCTTTGTGTCGCATCCCCGGAAGATACTAAACTTAAATATCAAGTTTGGTATTTTATCGACTTTTCATTTTTGAGTTATTGTGTTCACAGACACACGGACCTTTTTCTGAAAATACTTTTTTTGGTTACAGGGGACCCTAAAACATATATTTCCAGTGAAATCTCATATAGAATTTTTGGGTGGAGTGCAATGCCTTCTCTATACGTATTATGTACATAGTACGTATAGAGAAAGTAAAAAAGCTGATGTGTTCCATTCACATGACTTTACTTGCTTCTTTGTAAATAGAAGCGAAAAAAAGGGAGTACCGTAGGTTAAAGGATAATCGAAAGCTGGTTGCTATATCACTGCAGTTCCTTTGTATGGACAGCAGTTGACAAATTCCTGTATGGGAAAAGTATAAGATTTTCATAGCAGAAAGTAAAAACAAGGAATGTCTCAAAAACGATGAACACCACGAAAAAAATGTATATTACATAAATTGTTCGTTTTAATGTGCTCTACATTTTTTGTGTGGTAAGTTTTTCTCCATCTCTTACAGTTTAGCAAGTATTAAAATTTCCGTAAAATTCATCCAAAATAAACTACTCTTCAGAGGATATTTCCAGAAAATTCAAGATATACATTTTATTTGTCAGGTAGATATCGATATATTTTAATCAAAACCGTTAGCCATTTTTGAGAAAATAGAAATTTTCGAAAAAAGTTCCATGTAAAGGGTAGTTTGGGGTGGGGGAAATTTTCTCAAAATCTTTGTGTCGCATCCCTGAAAGATACTAAACTTGAATACTAAGTTTGATATTTTACCAACTTTTCATTTTTGAGTTATCGTGTCCACAGACACATGGACTTTTTTGTGAAAATCCTTTTTTTTTTTTTTTTTTGTTTGTTTTGTTTTGTTTTGACATAGGGGACCCTAAAACATATATTACTGGTGAAATCTCAGTATCGAATTTTTGGGTGGAGTGTAATACCTTCTCTATACACGTAAGTGTAGAGAAAGTAAAAATGAGTTATATTTTTCGCAGTATCATTTTTAATGATCTTTCAAATATTAAGAATGCCACCAAACTGATGACTAGAGCATTAGATTGCTATACTTTGAAGAAAAAAAAAATGCTTCCAATTTTTAATAAATGGATGATTGTTATATGCTATTAGACCTATTTTTTTTTTAAAAAAATTGCTCTGTCAGGAAAAGCAAAATTTCCGACAGAAAGTTAGTAAAAAAAAATAATTTAAAATTACTTATTGCTCTTGTATGGTCATCAAATTCAAATAATTTTTGAGAATACATAACATTTTAGTCGGTATGGACAAGACAGAAGTCAGGAAAAGATAGACTACCTTAAGTCCACAGTAGTGTCATTTTTCACTAGAGCTGAATGGCAAATACACTAGGTATTTTTCAATACAAGATTGAACTGGTACAGAGATTTGCTTCAATGAATTGACATTAAATTATTAAATATGTGTTGCATTGTAGTTAAAATGCATGTAGGAATAAAGTTTCGTTAGAATGATTTTGAACGTAAATTGTTCATTAGTTATATCAACGAAATTTGATTATACTCTTTCACACTATCACATTAAATGACAAAGCAAAACGAGGTAATTTTGTTCATTAGTTTTGCCAAGACATAATACATAATATTTCGTGCCGGGAATGTACCCTAACAGAATGGCAGCTAGTACTCACGCCGAAATCAATGTACCTGCTCAATGATTACACTACTGACACCATTTTGACATACCTGCTGGATTTTGCTCTGCAGATGCAGCATCCCGTGGAAGACCTATAGACTTTGGGTTTGTGAAAGCTGAACATTGTCGGCGTTCTCTCGTTATCTGGATGCTCCAAATGTATCACCTATAAAACAATAATACGTTTTGCAACATGACTATTGTTGAATCTTTGTTGACAAAAGCCAGAGCGTTGCCATTCCTCACCGCCGCATCGGATTCATTGACCCTGGCAAGTCAACGGCACTACAACGCTGTGCCGGCCTTGAAGCGCTTCAACACACCGCTTGCTTCTCCAAGATGGCAACGCTGCGAGCTTGGTTGGCTGCTTGGTTAGGTGAGCGAGCGGGGGAGGATAGGCGCACGCGCCCTCATAGACGCACCATTATAAAAAAAAAAAAAAATCTACAGACTCGCGTAGGACCGCACGTACCCGTCTGTCTGCCACATTTGTGAATTACTGGACGTGGGAGCCGATCGATCACGTTGCTCTCATGTTGGATTTCGAGGTGACATTCGATTTTACAGCGCGACGCCGCGGTCATTCATTTACGCAACCCGCACCTTGTGTTGTAAATTAATTTACTTAACTGAGTACGTAATGTGGCAATCGTCCCTCAGAGGTTTAGCAGTTCACAAACACACTTTATACTTCACAAATTAGCACTCCCAAATTTGCAACCTGACTTTTATATCTGCAATGACAATTGAATAATACAGCGGTTATGAAATCAGGCGTAGAACCGCTTGAAAAATGTGTATTGCATACATTTAACGCTGTCTCAGTAGAATTGACCTTAATTTGCTCCTGATGGATATGTAAAAATAAGGTGGTCAATTTTAGAGAACAGAGGACTGTTCCTAATTTGATGCATTAATGGCTTCAAGCATATTGGAGGTGATGTTTCAAATCGAGAAAAAGAAACGTAATCTACTTGCAAGAGTCGTGCGAAATATAGTGAATGACAAATGAGTTGCTATTTTTTCATAAAAAGAACTGCCGCGTGCGTTTGGGGATAATCCGATAAAAGATGCATTTGGTTATGAAATGTAGGTGATTCAGTGCAAAGTAAGCATTCTAGGCATGTTTTCGAAAGCGGGTTTCATACACAGGCGTGTCAACATCAATATCTTTCACAACTGTGATATTAAGAAATAAGCATGCCGTCATTTCTCGCCGCTCTGCAAAAAATCTATTGAACAAATCTAAATATCCTTACGAATTTTAGGCACATATAATCACCTTTTCCAGTCCCAATTTTATTTTAATAAAATGGATAATAAAAATTAGCATTCATTTACTTTCTGAATTCTCGATAATTTGGTGTTCCTGAAAATATAATACCCAAAATAGTTCATGAACGCTACCTGAATGCAGCAGCACTAAATTATTAAGGATATTATGCGTGGGAAATGGCGTGTTGAGTGCATGCACATATTTTAATGCTTTGATGTCTGCTGTTTTGCGACGTGTCTTCAAATGGGGTTGAAACAGTTAAATCTCTGGGACATTTCAGTGCCCATATGCCATGCCTAATTTCCAGAAACCAGCAGCAATGCATTTTTCGTAGATCTGACTTTGGCAATCGACTTATTTTTGTAATTTCGTGTCCGCACGTAATTCAGCTTTCGCTTCACGTAAAGTTTGGCCCAGACCTTGGGAACTCCTGCTGAATGGGGAACAAGGGCATTTGTTGATAAAGGCCACGCGATGTTTTACGGCTGCAGGATACCCCTCCGTAGAAACTATGCCATGTAACACTACCTATTTAAGCAGTTTTGGCACAGTTGATGCAACGACTACCTGCATCAATAAGTCATCCATCTTTAACACAAAAGTAATGAATGGAACTTGAAGGTAAACCAGGACATGACTCAATTGCCGTACTTAAGGGGTAACGTTGAAAAAAATATGAAAAAGAATGGTTAGACTGAAAATATTTAGAGGTACAAATTGATGGGGGTGAAAAATGGAAGAAACATGTTGGTTTTGGCGAAAGGATGTAAATAGAGGATACCAGATAAAAATATCAACTGGCTAGAAAAAAAATGTGTGGTAGTCGAAGCAAAAACGTTATATGTAATTGAAATATGAACACTAGATAGTTGGTGGAAAGCTTGAATGTGGTGCACAGAGTGTTTTGAAGGAACATTTTAGGCCAGCCAAATACATCAAAGGGATTTGCTCAAACTGAAATGGGAAGAGTAAAGAAAATGTGTATTATGGAGAGTTTTATATATTGGTATAGAGTATTTAATCTAGACAAAAGGAATTTGATACGGAACGCTTACAATTTCAAGCAAAATATTTAAGGAAAAATGGCTGGAATTACAGTAT
Organism: Hymenopus coronatus; assembly: GCA_030762935.1. NCBI lineage: Eukaryota > Metazoa > Arthropoda > Insecta > Mantodea > Hymenopodidae > Hymenopus > Hymenopus coronatus. The sequence continues at coordinate 24,995,475 of CM060882.1, forward strand.
GCAAAATTAAGAGAATAACAGATTGGGGGAAATTTGGAGGGAAAATAATGTAATGATTTTTGGAAACAAGATATAGATATACAAAAATTGTTTAGTAACATAGGGAGAAAAGATAATCGCACACACACCAGTAAAAAGTACATGGGTAAGAGAAGTATATATGGATAAATTAGATAAGGAATAAAGATAGTATTGCTTGAGTACAAGCAGGCAGTGGAGACTAAAATGGATCAACGGAATAGTGCCCAATACATGAAGGAAAGGAAGATATGGAGCATGTGATTTTTAATCAAAGGTACAGAGCTTTGGAAGAAAGAGTGCAGAAATAGGAAATGGTTGAAAACAGTTTTAACTCTTTTTAATAAAGATAGCAAGAAGGTAGGCAGGTACTTAAGTAAAAAAAAAAAAAAAATGGATGTGGTCAATAGAGAGATGCAAATGAAATATATGTACACTTATGGGTTGTAAAAATAAAATGTTAAACATGATTATCTTGCACATGGTGCACTTTTATTATTATAATGAAATGTTTTAGATATTAAGGAAAACCTAGGTGTGACTATGGTAGGAAAATGGCCTGGACTGATGTTTAGCCATATTCTTTGTATTGCCATAACTAGTGGAAGACTTGAGAATAATATCTACATTAGCCGAGAAAAATTAATCAATCAAGTAACAGCTGATCAAAATTAGAATGAAACCTGTATGTCAAAATGTGAAGTGTGAAGTATTTAATATAGGGCGAACTGGTATTTCATATTAAATCATTTAAATAGATTGCATAACACATAAACTTGAGAAATATGGCGACCGCAACAACAACAATTACTGGCTCTGCCAGTTATAACTTTAAAGTCGTACTTCTAGGAGAAGGTTGTGTGGGGAAAACTTCTGTTGTTCTGCGTTATGTAGAAGATAAGTTTAACGATAAGCATATCACAACGTTACAGGTATATTTATGCTACTTCAATCCCCACTAATTGCACTTCCTTTGCAGTTTTTAAATGTATGTCAATATATATTTTCGTCTTTATTGCCAAACTTTAACATGCATACATTAGCTTGTGCTTGGTGTAAAGACAACCATATAAAGGGTACTGTGATGAGACAATACTTAACTTTAGAATAACTCCAAAAATTCATATCGTATGCCCAACCTGATAGTCGGGCATTAATTAGTTCAATAACTTAAAAAGCTACTATTCAACATTAAATATAAGATTGGTAACAGATGAAATACCCTATTGATAAACTACTTGGCACTTAATCATAGCTCAATATTGAGGGTCGTAATGCTGGGATTATGATGATAATGTAACTATCTTGCAGATAACCTTGCGGTGCATGAGCACAGTACAAGGCAGGCAGGTGATTTACATATATCAGTAAATAACTTGGTAAAGCTATAGTTGTTTCAAAAAGGATGTTGCTATTCTTCAATAAACATATATAATGACTTTCCAAGTGATCTCAAGCTATTAGCATATCACAGTAAAGAAAATCTTTAATAAAAATTTTAAAATGTTCTTATATACTCACTCCTCATATACTGTTGATTAATTCCTTAATATCCCTAAAAGTAAATATTACATGTATGGCAGATAATACATAATTGTAATTTACAGCATGTTATGTAGGTTTACTCTTGCAATGGTGATGTCTTAAAAAAAAAAAGAGGGAAAAAAAAAAAAAAAAATCTTTATTAGAAAGATAAAAATAAATAATAGTATTATTGGTGATGGGTGATCTATTGGTTATGATGCATGTTCCGTTTGTATGTGTTCAAGTCCCTGGGCTCTTGCACGAATTGGGACCAAATGAACAAACACAAACATTACATAAAAATTATGTTTTTAAAATAATAATATTATTAATTTTACTATGTGAAGTAGAGGTTTGGACTTTTCTTATATACATTAACAAATATTAGAAAACTGAAATGACATGGCTATTACATGTGTCAGAGGATAAGAAACCAGACAGTACTTGGTACATGGAAGACCAAGGGGAACACCCAAAAGCTGTGAGAGGAATACATTGAGAAATTGGCTAAGAAGCTAGTACTTCACTTTATTAGCATGAAGGCATTAGAGAAAGGGGAAGTTTTAGACGAAATCTTTTGTTTTGAAAAATGGAATATACTTACTCCAAAACGGTAAAAGATATTTCATGAAACCACAAAAAAAAAAAAAAAAAAAAAGAGTCGATATTTCACTTTTTTGTCACAGTTTTAATTGGAGAAAAGGTTAGATTTTCTTATACATTCATCATAAAGTGTGTAAGGACGAGGAGGGGAGGGGTGATATGATTTTGGTAGGAAAAGTGAAAGAGCGGTTGTCAAGTTTCACGAGGTGGTATCAGAGTAAGGTGAATAGTAAGACATATAGAAATAGGTAGTAAAAAAGGTTTATAAGAGCAGAGGTAAAGGTAAGAACCAAGGCAAGCGCAGTATAAATAAGGTGAAAAAAAGGAGAAAGGTAAGAGAAAAGTAATAAGAAACTAAGAGGAAAAATCTGATGTGTTCCATTCACATGACTTTCTCTACATCAAATTATTTTTAAAAAGCTTACGCTTCTATTTACTTCCTGCTAATCGAGAAAAAATTAGCAGAAATTGTCTTATTACCTTCTTTCTTGTAAGTAGAATCGAAATAATGGAGTACCATAGGTTAAAGTGATAGTCAAAAGTTGGTTGCTATGTGACTGAAGTTCCTTTGTTTGTATGGACAAGGGTTTACAAAGTCCTGTATGAGAAAAGTATAAGTTTTTTATAGCTTATACCAAAAATAGGAATATCTCAAAAGCAATCAGCTCCACGAAAAAAATGTATATAACATTAATCGTGTGTTTTAACGTGCTCTACAGTTTTTATTGGTTAAGTTTTCGTCCATCTCTTACGGTTTAGTAGTTATGAAAAATTCATCCAGAATAAAGTAGTCTTCAGAGGCTATTCCCAGAAATTTCAGAATATACATTTTATTTGTCAGGTAAATAACTTTAATACACGATATTTTAATCAAAATCGTTAGAGCCATTTTTTAGAAAATCGAAATTTTCGAAAAAAGTTCCATGTAAAGGGTAGTTTAGGGTGGGGGGATTTTTCTCCAAAATCTTTGTGTCACATCCCTGGAAGATACTAAACTTAAATACCAAGTTTGGTAATTTTACAGACTTTTCGTTTTTGAAAACACTTTTTTTGGATACAGGAGACCCTAAAACATGTATTTCCGGTGAAATCTCGGTATCAAATTTTTTGGTGGAGTGCAATACATTCTCTATTCACTATGTACATAGTGAGTATAGAGAAAATAAAAATCAACATTTTCGAAAAAAATTCAATGTAAAGGGTAGTTGGGGTGGGGGGTTTTTCTCAAAATCCTTGTGTCGCATCCCTGGAAGATACTAAACTTAAATACCAAGTTTGGCATTTTACCAACTTTTCGTTTTCAAGTTATCGTGATCACAGACACACATGGAGTTTGATTAAAATCTCTTAAATTTAAGGTATTTACTTGACAAAATGTTTATCTTGAATTTTCGGGGAATAGCCTCTGAAGACCACTTTATTCTGGATGAACTTTACGGATTTTTGCATAACTGTTAAACCGTAAGAGATGGACAAAAACTTACCACACAGAAAATGTTGAGCACATTAAAACACACAATTTATGTTATATACATTTTTTTCATAGAGTTGGTCGTTTTTAAGATATCCCTTGTTTTTGTTTTCGGCTATGAAAAACATACTTTTCTCATACAGGAATTTGTCAACTCCTGTCGATACAAACAAAGGAGCTTCAGTCAAATAGCAACCAGCTTTTGACTATCACTTTAACTAATGGTACTCCCTTATTTCGCTTCTGCTTACAAGGAAACAAGTAATAAGATTATTTCTGTTAATTTTTTCTCGATTAGTATGAAATAGAAGAGCTTTTTAACAATAATTTGTTGCAGACATGTAGAGAGTCATGTGAATGGAACACATAAGATTTTTTTAGTTAAAGGGGACTCTAAAACACATATTTCCAGTGAAATCTCGGTATCAAATTTTAGGGTGGAGTGCAATACCTTCTCTATACACTATGTACATAGTGTGTATAGAGAAAGTATAAATACATACTACCACAGCAAATAAAAAGTACCCAATATAATCATAGAATAAATGGCTTTAACAAGAGCATTACCTTAGCAACATTTTTAACAGTAGCTCTTTTCCCTGGTATTCACTCTAGATTTATCTTTCCTTAATATCTTTTGTGCTGCCTACTCAAAACTATTCTGCATTTTATTTTGAGCATTAAGATTTTGAAACCCTGAATTCAAGGCTTTGTTTGATATGTTTTAGCATATACCTCCCAAAATTTTGACCGATTCAAAAAGTCTATCATTACACACTCCACAATAATCAACAGATGTCAACATTAAAGGGTTTCAAATAATTAACATATCTTTGCACCTGAACCATAAAGGTGATGAATGAAATGTTAAAATACGTCTGCTAAATTTTTTGAGGCTTCATAAATATCTATTGCCTCTTTGCAATAAATATATTTCACTTTTCTAATCAAAAGTTTAGCTTTGAAACAAATGCAGACATTTTTTTACTGGTTGCAAAGTTTGTGTTGCAGATGGTATTCAGTAGAGCTTTTATTCAAACAGAAAGCAGTTAAGGTTTCTTGCATGGTTCTAAAGTAAATATTAAACTTTTATTTAACAACACTGTCATTTGCCCAGATCTTAGCAGTGCTGCTGGTGTGCTGGAACTTCGTCCTACAGGTAAATCTGACATAAGGCTAGCCCTTTTAAACACCCTTAAAAACCATTTGTCTAGTCCAGTTTGAAAACCTGCAACCTTGGAATCAGAAGACCAATACCTAACCAAATGAGCCACCCACCCTGTAAATCCAAAGGAATGCTATATCATATTATCCTTAATGCATTTCAATTAGCTTTTAATAGTTTCAATAGTCATTCTCTCCATTTCCATACATGATCTAAATTTGATATGCTTATTATTCTCCATTAGAGCAACTTTGCAGTTACTTATAAACTTTTAGGACCCTAAGCTGCACAGTATGGCTGAGGGATATTTTTTTTATAGAGTGGGGCAGTTGCAACTGACTGCAGAATGACAGAGTGTAGCCGAAGGATCTGTGAAACTAAAACACCAAAGAACCCAATAAATCTAAACCTCTGTAATCTAGCAGATTTCAAATCTGAACATTTAAGTATTTTCAACACTTCAAATCCAGATTGCTGAGGAAATTTTATCTTTTCTCTTTTAGTATGCAACATATCAACAAGGGCCTGGGCATGCTATCAATTCTCAACTTCAAAACATATGGTGAACACAATAAATGCTATAGTGATATAACATGAGCATTTTAACCATGTACAGGAAGGGGAGAAAAAATCTGCAATATGAGCAAATTATTAAGCTTCTGTTCTGTGCCTGTTAGGGGCTGCATTGCTTGTGCTCATGGATTTACAGGAATAGAGGTCTGTAATTTATGAAACTAACAAATACTAAACACAGCATTTAATAGTATAAAAACCTCTTGAAAAAAAAACAATTGCCTGTGCAAGGAGTGTTAGAAATGCTTTCCTTTATTTTCCAAACAAATGAGTTAAAGAGCTGAAGCTTTCCCGACAACATATTAACTCTTAAGCTAATAATAAAACTCTCAGGCTTCTAACCAGTTAAGTACATGGACAGACTCTTTTTCGAGGATGTGCATCATCTTCAGGGTAAACTGATAACTTTAAAGTCCAGATTTGTGTATTTATTGTGCCCAAGTGGAGCTAGCATCCGATTGTTTTGCGTGATATTTTTGGCCGTGAAGCTACTGATATTTAACATGACTGAGGTGTGGGCATGGGCCTCATAGGAAACTATATATGGCAGTTAAACGCCTAATGTTTTGAACATTACCATTGTACTGAAAACAGCCACAGAGCCAACACCAGGATAGTGGCGAAGTGTTCCGAGCTACTGGGAAAGAAGAGTAACGAAGCTTTGGCCATCTCATTTGAAGTAAATAATCTCAATGCAGGCCAACTATGTACAGGGTGGGCACCAATAAAGAGCTTTAACACCTAATTCCCAACTGCAGTCACCCAAGATTTTAGAAAACTTCACTGCATTCTTATACAACAGATTGTGCTTAAAAACATGCATGCTATAAATGTTTTCAAACAGATCTGTGCTCAAGTTCAAAACGTTAGGCATATAACCACCATATATAGTTTTCTACGAGGTCCTTGCCCATGCCTCAGTCATATTAAATAGTTGCCTCATGGCCAAAAAATATCATGCAAACCAACGAGATGCTAGCTTCACTCAGGCACTATAAATATGCAAACCCAGACTTTCAAGTTATCAGTATACCCTGAAGACAAAGATGCACATTTTGAAATGTGGGAGTCAATTCATATATTTACCTAGCTAGAAGCCCAGGAGCATTTAAGAGTTAAATGAGGAGTTACTTATAACTCGTATGGCACAAAAGTTTTGTTTTAAATAAAACTAATAAGCAGTTTTTTACAAGAGCATGTTGCCATGCAGCCTCTTATTTTCCTCACCCTCTACTTTTTCATGCCATGACCGCATAGGTAAATGAACCTTTTGTTTCTTCTGATCACACGCTAGAATATTGCATTTGGCCAGATTTAAATAAATGAGTTAAATGCTCTTTACGGCATTATTTATTATTCCACTCAATCAGGGAATTATACAGTGAACAACCCTTATGTGACTAAATTACAAAATAATGCAGAAATTACCACAAACGGAAATAAAAATGTACTAGGAATTAAAGATAATACATTCTTAAAAATTACAGTTCCATTTCATTTTAAAACACACCTATTTTCACAGCAATTCATTGAATAAAAAGGGGCACATTTTTTTCATTGCTGATATATTCTTGCAATCGATCTTTTTTAAATTCCAAATACAAAACTTGTCTAATATTGGTTAAATGCATTTTTAATAAAGGATGGATATACTGACATTTCCTTCTACGCTATACGACTTGGAAGCAAAAAATGGAATATAACAATTTTAATCTTACTTTGCCATGCTGAAGTAAAATGCCGAAATTGCCAATAAAATGCATTTATGCTCTTTATAAAGAAAAATACAGAAAACCCTTGCGAAAATGTAGCGATAATCTAAAAAAGTATAACTACTCATTCGTGTTCTTGCACACTAATCAAATCTGAAACATGGGCAATTCCTAAAACCGACCAGCGTCACATAATGCCCCATGCTACTGTGATAAGGCATGCATGTCCATCAGTATGCTAGGCACTAATTAAAATAAATACATTATAAGATTGCAGCTTGCACCGTGACTCGAGTTAGTGAAAACTTAAAATCGTTCTGCCCAAAATAAGTTACGTGACTATCGCTACTCTTACTTTCCCAGGTGGATCATTGCATGCACGGTTTTGTAAAGGAGTCAGGATCTAGAGTATGACATACTTAACCTTCTGATACCACATTTATGGAATATAAACCGTCTGAGTTCTTTAAATAAGTGAAAAATAATGAATTCTTAATTCAACTTTAATTCAACTGACCCCTTTACACGACTTCACATTTTGTCCATGCAACGCACTAATGGAGATCAATTTAGACGCCGCTTCTTCAATTGCAGAACATGAAAACGTAATGGTAATTTAGCATGACAATTATACGTAAAACATTCTCGGTTATCACATAATATCATTTCATAGCTACTATCACAGTATTATACTTAATTTACTTTTAAAAATAGATATTTTAACACTGTTGGCAGCTTACCTTTTTCAATATAGGTGACGGCTATGCTCAAAGGCTTGTTTGCGCAGCGCTCTTGCGCAGGCTTTCCGAACCTAATATCATACTGCTAACTAAGTCCTATTGAAAGTATCTTTTCTATGACACAATATTTGTTGTGGCAATTTAAAAAAAAAAATAAATAAATTTAATGATGATATTTCATGTTAAGCTTTAGCAAATTACAAAATATGATTATTATAAAATGTTCCGGAAGTATAATCCCAATTTATTGTCATAGATACACTGCCGCTATAGAAAGTCGATGCAGCAATTTTCACATTGGTTTTGTGCCGCCAAATTTTATTCAAAAAATGGCAGCTTATTTATAACTTTCAGATAATTTAATTCCCATAGGCTTATATGAGCATTTTAGTTGCGGAAATCAAAATGATATCCTTCAATTGATTTCATTCATATAGAATGCAGTGTGCATTACATTATGACCATTCTAATGGGCCAATTTAAATGAACTGGGTAATCAGTTTTGCGTTAAACAAATGTTTGTTTTTTGTTTTGTTTTTTGCCTTTAAGGTTATTTATTTACAGTTTATTAAATTGCAAAACGAAATTAAACCACATCATGATAAGATATACATAGTTATTGTAAAGATACACAAATACATAATGTAACAATTTAGATACCATGAATTAGACCATGTCCTGCATTTATATTTTTAAAATATGGACAAGATATAATAAATGAGCTAACAAAGAATTTGTAAATTGTACACGTGTGCTTACATATTTCTGATTTGTTCATATTTTGTTTTGCATATCGACTTTTCTCTTCTGCATGCCTCTTTGTTAATCGAGTGCGATCAACTCTGAAAGCACTAGCTTTCAATCAATAAAGTAAAAATTAGAGGTTAAAACTAAATCAAACGAAATACTTTTGCAAGTTATTTTCGAAATTTACAAACTGAAATTAAACGATACTTTTGGCAATTTAGTTCACAGAACATCCCACTAGATGCCATGTTGCCATAACTAGTGGCAGACTTGAGAATAATATCTACATTAGCCGAGAAAAATTAATCAATCAAGTAACAGCTGATCAAAATTAGAATGAAACCTGTATGTCAAAATGTGAAGTGTGAAGTATTTAATATAGGGCGAACTGGTATTTCATATTAAATCATTTAAATAGATTGCATAACACATAAACTTGAGAAATATGGCGACCGCAACAACAACAATTACTGGCTCTGCCAGTTATAACTTTAAAGTCGTACTTCTAGGAGAAGGTTGTGTGGGGAAAACTTCTGTTGTTCTGCGTTATGTAGAAGATAAGTTTAACGATAAGCATATCACAACGTTACAGGTATATTTATGCTACTTCAATCCCCACTAATTGCACTTCCTTTGCAGTTTTTAAATGTATGTCAATATATATTTTCGTCTTTATTGCCAAACTTTAACATGCATACATTAGCTTGTGCTTGGTGTAAAGACAACCATATAAAGGGTACTGTGATGAGACAATACTTAACTTTAGAATAACTCCAAAAATTCATATCGTATGCCCAACCTGATAGTCGGGCATTAATTAGTTCAATAACTTAAAAAGCTACTATTCAACATTAAATATAAGATTGGTAACAGATGAAATACCCTATTGATAAACTACTTGGCACTTAATCATAGCTCAATATTGAGGGTCGTAATGCTGGGATTATGATGATAATGTAACTATCTTGCAGATAATTATAACTTCAGAATAAACCTTGCGGTGCATGAGCACAGTACAAGGCAGGCAGGTGATTTACATATATCAGTAAATAACTTGGTAAAGCTATAGTTGTTTCAAAAAGGATGTTGCTTTCTGCAATAAACATATATAATGACTTTCCAAGTGATCTCAAGCTATTAGCATGTCACAGTCAAGAAAATCTTTAGTTAAAATTTAAAATGTTCTTACACACTCACTCCTCATATACTGTTGAGTAATTCCTTAATATCCCTACAAGTAAATATTAAGTGATAATTGTAATATACAGCATGTTATGTAGGTTTACTCTTGCAATGGTGATGGCTTAAAAAAAAAATTTCTCTTCTCTCCCTTATTTATCAGAAAGATAAAAATAATAATAGTATTATTGGTGATGGGTGATCTATTGGTTATGATGCATGTTCCGTTTGTATGTGTTCAACAACCCTGGGCTCTTGCTCGCAGTGGGACCAAATGAACAAACACAAACAAAAAAAACAAATTAACGTAACATGAGTTGGCTTAATGCGAGTAACGTGAAAGTTTAACACATTGTATTAAATGGAGTTATTCAAAGTTGACTAAATGTGTCATAATGTGATGCAACTTAAGTAGTATCAAACTTTGCTTTCCCATTAAGTGATGTCATTTGGTAATTAGAACATATTGACGTGAAGCAGTAGCATGCATTACATTACATTGCAATCTGTAAATCCTATTTTGAGATTAGATTGTATGCCCAGACTTCAGGATGTTGATGTCAAGTAATGTAATAAAAACAGCAATCAAGAGTAACTGGTGTAGCGTTAAATAAAAGTGTATCCTATAAGGTCTTCAGTTTAGCAGCATTTCATAACTTCATGTTATGTCCTATCACATTTAAATTAAGTTCATCATAATCCCAGCTTAAGCCCCAAGGCTTAGCTGAGGGATTGGGCTACCTAAAACCCCAATTATCCTTACAAGTAAAGCAGAAACTTTGAAGCTTTTTTAAGCACTTTTTAATAAGACTAGTATTATTGAATTTCCTAGATAGTCACCATAGTAATCATAATACTCTAAAACAACTGTTTGCACCCATAAACTATATGCAAGATAAGCTTTTTAATGAAAGAATATAGTAAGTGCTAATTTATAGAATACCATTTATTACTTTTGTATCTTCAGCATTGCCTAAAGTGTATATGGTTTTTAGAAAGTAAGTCTTATGATAAAAAGGTACATATTATTAATTTTTCTTAACTTAATGTATTTTCAGGCCTCATTCTTAAATAAGAAGATCAATATAGGTGGCAAAAGAGTGAATCTCTCAATATGGGATACAGCTGGCCAGGAGAAGTTTCATGCTTTGGGACCAATATATTACAGAATGTCAAATGGAGCCATATTGGTATATGATATAACTGACGAAGATTCTTTTCAAAAGGTAATTTGTAACCTGACTTTTGGTACAGATGTTTAGTTTTTGTGGCTTAGATAAACAGTTATTGAACTGGTTTGCTTTATACCAAATGGGTGGAACCATCATCAAATTCCAAATATTAAGCCAAAACATTATTCTAACTATTAGCTTTCCTGCTTAGTGTAATTAATATCCGAAAGTAGGGATATAAATAACCAACTGCCAGGAGAGAGAAGGGGAGCTTGGGCCTGATCCCTATATCCAGGCTTGCCATATCCAGAGATGGTATCCCAGTGTTTTCCAAGCTGAGGTTCTGAGGTCTTAATCTGTGCATTGCATATTATAAAAATGCCATGCAAATGGCTAGAAGTAAGCATCTGCATAGACAGCTAAGGACTCTTAAAATATTTAATGCACAGGTTGTTGGATAGACTCCATACCAATGGCCTGATCACTTATTTAGCCTAGGCAAAGGTTCTGCGCCTCCAAACCCCAATAAGATGTTGATCTAATGTGCAGGACTTTGATCCATCAGTTTTTCCCTAGCCAGTCAAAATAAATTATATCTCTTCCCATCTGGTACAGCTTTCCTCAATTCAGTGCATTCCTTTAAAATCTTGTCATCATTGCAGATCTTTCTTGCGTTGTCATTCATAAAACCAAACCTACGTAGATATTCTGCCAAGCAGTCATGTTCTAGTGAGCAATTGCTTCTTTCCTTGGGACATTTTTTTTATTTTTTGTACTATTTATTTTATGTTGGAGTAATTTTTATTAGAAATCTCCTTTTGAATATTATGTTGGTATTTTTGTTCTATATTAATTTTGATATTTTTTAGTCTACAGACTTTATAGGTTTTGAGTGTAGAACTGCACCCTTTTGGCCAGAAAGTCTGAAGTCTTGTTACCAATCACTGCCACATGTGCTGGTATCCATTGTAGTATTATCTGTTGAAATTTTGTTTGGAGTAATTTACAATAAGATCTCACATCCTGAATATTATTAGTTTCATATGGACTGTCATATTGTTCTGTTGCTTGAAAGGCAGAAACTGAGTTTGTGAGAACCACTACTTTATTTTCTTTTATATCAGTCCTATAGTACATCCGTTCCAATCTTCGTTGTATTGCAACCACTTCACCATCAAAATTTATGGATTGTCTAGGCAATGTAAAATAATGTGAAAAACATTTACAATATATACCCCCTCCCACATTATTTCTCAATTTTTCTGCATAACCACCTGTGTATATTCTGAGTGGCAGTTTTTACTACCACTTTCACCAAGTTTTCATACACTTTTTAAGGAATTATAGGTATTGAAGAAACCCTTATTATTTAATTTTATGATCATTTAAATTCATGACAAGTATGGGAGAAACTTCAAATTTTATTTTCCTTACCACATGGATCTGAAATTATTTGACGGGCTCACCAGTAGTTTCTGTTCCAATATACAAGATGAGTGTTGGCTTTTAGTGGAGTTATTTCATATATAGTGACATGCCACAAAAGGGGTTGGTTCCTATGAAATTAAGACCTGAGCCCTTGTTTGTATGCCATCTTATTCTATCTAAATGCCTGCAAGCCCCAGGGATCTAATAAAACAAGTGTTTTATCTGCATTTTATGCTTTAATGAGATTTACATATTTTTTGCATAGTAAGTTTTTGTCATCTCCTACAGTTTAGAAGTTATGCAAAAGTCATTCAGAATGAATAAGCTTCTGAGACTATTCCCAGCAAATTCAAGATATACTTTCACTTGTCATGAACTGTCTTAAACATATGGTATAATAATCAAAATCTTTAGAATCATTTTTGAGAAAACCAACATTTTTTAAGAATTCTTCATGTAAAGGGTAGCGTGGGTGGGTAACAGGGGCATGTTTGAAGATCTTTCTGTAGCATCCTTAGAAGATGCTGAACTTAAATACCAAGTGTGCTATATTTAACCAATTTTTCATTTTTAAGTGTGCTGTTCATAAACACATAGACCTACTTCTAAAGATGCTTTTATTTTTTGGATACAGAATGTCTTTAAGATATATTTTTAATGAAATCTTGGCAACAAATTTTTGGGTGAAATGCAAATCTATTTCCTATTTACCCAGTAGAGAGAGGAACTGGTAGAAATAGTTTGCCTACAGTTGCATGTGAAGATTTAGTGATTAACCATCATTTGCACTTTAAAGGTGAGAGAAGTGAGTAGTAAAGCATGTTAATTTAACTGAAATTGTGAGTGGATTGATTGACTCTTATGACATGTTTCGGAGACCTTCATCACCTGCATATCCACTGATATCTGGAACAGGATGCTCCAACTACTCTAGAAAACTAGATGCCAGTACAATCTACACTGACCTAAGCAATCGCTTCCAGATGTCAAAAGACATGTAGTTGGGTGGTCATATCCCATAGGCAGAAAAAGAGGACACTTTTACTAAAAGTCTATTCAAATCACACCAAGGAATTTTTGGAGACTCTCCCTAAGAATTTGTAAACTTCCAATTGCAGCTCCTAATGTATTAATATAAAAGCAATTTTTAAACAAATATTTCAAATCAGGCTTAATTCACATTTATAATTTGATTTTACATAAATTGTTCGAAAAAAATGGATCCCTATACATAACTACCTCACCCCCCCCCCCCACATTAATATTTTTCTGGCTGTGCTACTGCATTGGCTTAGAAGAAAACATTTCACTTAAAATTATTCTTGTCTAGTGTTATACTGATACACAAATATAAGTACATTTTTTTGTAGCTTAATATCCTTTAACCTGGTTGGTCATATCGGATGATGAATGAAATTGGTGAACATGTGCTCAAGTGATCTCAGGGTCTATGGAGCTTAAAGTTACTTGACATTCATCTTCTCAGGATAAGGGAAACCCCTGAAAAAAACCTTACCTGGGTAACTCACCCTAAGCAAGATTCGAACTTGCAACCTGTTGAATGTGAGGCAGTCACACTACCACCACACTGCCTGGGCGGGCTAGTATAGTTGTTGTTTCTTTCACATTAGCCATGCATAGGACAGGAGTTGGAAGGATAATAGCCAGACTCAAAAAGTCAATGACATAGCCAGGATTTGAAACAAGGATCTCCTGGTTTCCATCCAGTTACTTAATCACTGAGCTGCCACGGCAACATACTGACACAGTATTAAATTCCTCAACTGACTCATGTTTTTTCTGGTAAACCACAATGAGATTTCAAATTTGGTTTGAGATGATGTACCCTAATGGTAACTTACAATTTTGTAAGTACTTTAAGTCCCAGACTTCGTAGTTTAATTAACTATTAGGTCAATCAATATCATCTTGACTGCACATGTCTGCATTCACAAAATGTTTTGATTGGACCCTATTTGTAGCCAACCTCTTCACTTCACTCCACTCCACTCCATGTTCTCCCTCCTTTAGCAATTTCTTTAAAAACTGTTATCTTCTGTGTATTTTTTGGTCTTCCTCTTGTACTACTACCCTAAGGATTGCAATCCAAAGCCATTCTTTCTACTGCTCCATCTTCTTTTCTTAGCGTATGTCCTATCTAATTCCACTTTTGTATTGTAATTTCTTTTTGGTTTGTTATCTTCCATACTTTTAATTTTGAGATTGCATCTGGTCATCTATTAACAAATGTCTGTAGTTTATTTTGTATAGTTTTATTTGTTTGCCATTTTACAGCCAAATAGAAAAACTGATTTCACATAACTGATAAATATTTTAATTTTAGTATGTCTAGATATGATATAAGATTTCCAGATTGGGTATAACTGAATGAATGCACTATTTGATTTTTTATTTGGTTTTTAATATTTTAAAAGCTTCACAATCCTTGTCAATTATGCTACTGAAATATTAAAATTCTTGAACAATATCAATATTGTTTATTATGATCTTTTTTTCTTTTTGTTATTTAATCTCATTTCTTTAATTAAGGTCAGTCATTCTGAAATAAATATTTGTTCTGTTTTAGCCGTGTATAGGAAGCAGTTGGAAAGATTAGTCAGACTAAAAATTCAATGCCATAGTCAGGATTTGTCAAAACATACAACTTTGGCCATCACATCTTTCACCACTACTATTTCTGTTATTCTAGCCCACTTTTACAGCTTGCCTTCACATATTTGTTTAGACAATTTATTAATCCATGACAAATAGATGTAAAATTCCGGAGAATTTAGTCATTTGAAATTGCAATGAACAGTTATTACTGGCCTCAGTATGTCTACATTTAATTGCCTTTCATTGATCCACTGAACATCAATCAAAGAATTCCTTTTAACCTTGCATTGTGCCTGGTGGTATAAACAGGAGTTTTGCTATTTTTTATAATTCAGAACAGAAAGCTAGTCATAGGAAACATGGCTGTGCCTTGGCCGAGTGATTACACCATTTGCCTCCCACCTAGACAACCGGGTTTCGATCCCAAGCGACCACATGTGAGATTTGTGGTGGACAAAGCGGCATTGGGGCGGGTTTTTTCCGGGTACTCCGGTTTCCCCTGCCATCACATTCCACCGGTGCTCCCATCATCATTCATGTATCACCAGTGTCACTGCCTGCGGTGCCTTAGTAGTTAAAGCGGGCACTAAACACTACCAAAAAAAAACAACATAGGAAACACATTACTAGTAAAAAAATATGCTATGATCAAAGGACACAGTTAAAATCTGATGTGTTCCATTCACATGGCTTTCTCTAGCTGTTCCACAAACAAGCTATTTTTACTAAAGATTATTCGTTTATCTACATCATGATGATCGACATAAACATTAGTAGAATTGTCTTATTACTTGCTTCTTTATAAATAGAATGAAAACAAAGGAATGCACAGGCTAAAGCAATACTCACATCTTTTAAAGCTGGTTATATGAAACAATTGAAATTCAGATCTCTATGCTTGCTGTAGTAAATTCTACAGACCAAATGTTTGACATAAATTGTGTGTTTTAACTAGGTCTACATTTTTTGTGTAGTAAGTTTTTGTATATCTCTTAGGTTTACCAGTTATACAAAAGAGATACAAAAGTCATCCAGAATGAGAGTCTATCTTTTGAGGCTATTCCCAGAATAGCTTTAGAAGATATACATTTTGTTTGTCATGAAAATATCTTTAGTATATGGCATTTTAATTAAATTGGTTAGAGCCATTTTTTGAAAAAATCAGAATTTTAGAAAAATGTTCAATGTAAAGGGTAGTTTGGCTGAAGCAAATTTCTTGAAAATCCCCCCACCCCCAACTACCCTTTACATGGAACTTTTTTCGAAAATTTTGATGTTCTTAAAAATGGCTCTAATGATTTTGATTAAAATATTGTATATTAAAGATATTTACCTGACAAATAAAATGTATATCTTGAATTTTCTGGGAATAGCCTTTGAAGAATACTTTATTCTGGATGAATTTCACGGAATTTTGCATAACTTCTAATCCGTAAGAGATGGGCAAAAACTTAATGCACAAAAAATGTAGAGCACATTAAAACATACAATTTATGTTATATACATTTTTTTCGTGAAGTTGATCGTTTTTGACATATTCCTTGTTTTTGGTTTCAGCTATGAAAAACATACTTTTCTCATACAGGAATTTGTCAACTTGTGTCCATACAAACAAAGGAACTTCAATCACATAGCAACCAGCTTTTGATTATTTGTTTAGCCTATAGTACTCTCTTAATTACCTTCTGCTTACAAGGAAGCAAGTAATAAGACTATTTGTACTAATTTTTTTCTCGATTAGCATGAAGTAAATAAAGCATAAAGCTTTTTAACAATAATTTGTTGCAGAGAGGTAGAGAAAGTCATGTGAATGGAACACATCAGATTTTTTTACAAATAATATTGCCTCTAATATATAAGTACATGCCAAAGTAAGTATCCCAAGTTTTTTGAATAGTGATTTACATGAACATAACTTCTTTTCACCACATATAATGCGAACAGCTTGTTTTTGCTTAATAAATACATCTTTAGCTTCTGGTGAGTTTCCCCAAAATATTATTCCATACCTCAGTCTAGTATGTATGTGAGCATAATACACCATTAAAAGTATATGAAGGCTGACATGTTAGCTTAAAATTTTTAAAGCATATATATTCCTCTTTAATTTGTTTACAAGGTGTTTAATATGAGATGTCCATTTTAAATTACTTTGTATCCACAAGCCTAAAAAGCTTGTTTCAGTTTTGAATGAAATCAATTGATTGTTTAATTTTACTTCAGGGATATTATTATTATTGTTATTAATATTTATGTTATTGGTGATATGAAATTTAAGACAAACTGTTTGATCAATGTTTAAAATCAAGTTGTTATTAGCTAGCCATGAAACCAGATTTTTACTTGTTTGGCTTAATGTGTTATTTAACATTTCATTACTCCTTTCAGTTGTTAGTAAATTGGTATCATCTGCAAATAAATAGAAATGGACCTAAAATTGAGCCTTGCGGTACTCCTTAAGCTACATCAAGTATGTTAGAACGAACTGCAGAAAGAGTATTAGTGTTAGTGCTTATATATGTAACCTCTGTTATTTGTTTCTGTTTTTTGAGATACGACTGAAACCAGGTGTAAGCTGGCCCTCTTATGCTAAGATCTAACAGTTTTGTTAGCAACATTTGATGGTTAATTGTATCAAAAGCTTTACTTAAATCTAAGAATATGCCAATGGCTTTATCTTTATTATCTAAGGCATTTATAACACTGTTTATGAATGAATATATTGCAGTCTCAGTTGATTTTTTGTGTCGAAATCCATGCTGTGAGTTATTAATTATATTATTTTTTTCAATAAATGAAAGAAGTCTCCTATACATTACTTTTTCCAGTATCTTTGAGAATATGGAAGGAATAGAAATTGGCCAATAATTTGAAGCCTTAGTTTTTTCCCCTTTTTTTGTGCAGTGGTAACCTGCATTTGTAATCTTTCTATTATTATGGTCAAGTTCTATATTGTCTTTTGTATGACTCGTTCTGTTAGTTGTCTGATTTACTATTTGCCATATAATTTTAATTGTATTATTAGAATTTTTAATGATGAACATAATATGAGTGAAACTATAGTGTCACCATTCCACTCACAATTTCCATTATATAAACCATAATTTAAATAATGTCCCTGTTTAATGCTGTTTTGTTTTCATTTTTTAAGGTAAAAAATTGGGTAAAGGAACTGAAGAAAATGCTTGGCAGTGACATATGTCTAGCCATTGCAGGAAATAAAGTAGATCTGGAGAAACAGAGAAATGTATCTGTACAGGATGCAGAAGAGTAAGTATATCTGAGCAATGTTGTACATACTTTCGTGTAGCTTTCTCTACCTGTTTTACCTTAACATATCAAATTAATCAATAGGAAATACAATAAACATAAATTGAAGTTAGCAAGTGTAAAAAAAAGTCCAGAAATGCATACGTTTCATATATTTTGTAGCATTTTATGTTTCTTTTTGAATTGTAGTCAAAGGCAAAACATGTTTCACAATTCATTAATATATTTGCGTCCAATGTGTTTCTTCAGCTGAAGAGCCAAGAAACCCAAGCATTTTGGACCTATATGGAATTTGTTTAAGTACGTTAATGAAAGCTGTGAAGGCAATGCATGTGTGAAAGTTGATAAAAATGTAAATATTTTCTAATTTCTTCTATTTATAGCTTGTACTTTTCATGCTATAGAATTTATTTTTATATAACAAATTAAAATCCACAAATTTGGTCCTGTACTATATTGGGAAAGCACCTCATTAAACTTCAAACTCCATTTTGTTTGGTTCTTTTTTTCGGCATTTCCACTTTTGAAAATGCTGCTTAGATCACAGTTGATAGCTTTTTATTTTGAAATTTTTGAGAACTTCAGGAAATACAGATTTAAGAATTGTTGTGGGCCAATTAAAAGAACTATTCTCTACACATTCAAACAATTTTTGCTAAAAAAAACTTATTCTTTCATCTGCTTCAAATTGATGAAAATACATTGTCATTAATGTTTTTATTATAAATTTCCTTGTATGTACAATGGGAATTGGAGATTTTAGGCAATAATCAACTTTTTAAGAGTTGGTTGCTATGTGATTTAAAAATTCTTTTCTCTTTGGTTTACCAGCAGAAAGAAAAACAAATAATGACTTCTCATTTGAGAATAATACTATTTTAACGCCAAAACCAATAACAAAGAATATATTGGAAAGGTTAACTTCATAATAAAGAATGTATTGACTGTAAATTGTGTGTTGTAACAATACCTACATTTTTTGTGTTTTAACTTTTTATCTCTTCTCTTATAATTTATCAATTACAAAAGTCATGCAGAATGAAGAGGCATTCAAAGGATTTTCCCATGGAATTCAAGATACACATTTTATGTCTCATGTAAATATCTTTAATATACATATTTTAATAAAATAAAAAAAATAACAGTTGCATATTATATTAAAGTGCATGTAGAATAAATTACATACTTTTGATAATATAGAACAAATTAAAGCAAAATTGCTTGTTACAGTAAGAGAAATAAAACATATAAGTATGGTATAACAATGGTTTTCAATCACTGGTTAAGAATTGTAAAGGCTTAATTCCATCCAAGTCTGTATCATATTCATTTCTTGGAAGCATCATTGTCGTCACAGCACTCTAGGTCCATTAAGAATTTTATATCAAAAGTCAACTATATCTTTCAGGACTGCTCGGACGATGAATGAAATGATGCTCAAATGATCTCGGGGTTCATGGAGCTTAAAGTTACTTTCAGCAATGTCTTGCCTCCAGTGAAAAGTTCTGCTTCCTTAAGAGATATAAGGAGCTTTGGAATGGTCAGATACTATATAGGTGTATATCCTTTCTACTATAATAGGCGTATATGTATTAATATTAGTAAGTATTAGCCCATAACACCCCCTGGGGACATGGGCCTCTTTCCTTAGAGAAGTGACTTGGTTTGGCAGTCCTGTTTAGCCATTCCAGGAAGGATCCTCATTTTGATCTTAACCGCTCAGGTAATTTGTTCTAAATAACATGGTATTCCCTTTTATAAAGTATGCTGTTGTTTTAAGAGTTAATTTGGCACATTTTTTGGTCTGTTATATGCACTTAAACACTTGGTTCTCTAGTCATTATTTATTTTTCTGCTGATTGACACCTGTCATCTGGGCTAATGCACTTATTTACTTGTATTCCATGTAGCCATTTTGATCTGATGCTACCATCTCCTGTCTTTTGCTGTGGTGGTGCATCTGTGCATATTTATGGTGTCTAATTGGAAAGCATCAACATTTGTGACCAAATAAGGCTGCTTTATTTTTTTTCTCTCTTTTTTTCTTTTCTTTCTTCAATGGAGTTACTACTTTTCGCAAATTTCAGAAATGCATTAAACAGCCTTCTCTCCCAGTACAGTAGACATATATGAATCAAACTTTTTTGAAATGAACTGTACTCAGTTGATTTTCAAGGAAAACTGATTTTATTTTTACCAAGTTAAACATTTTCTACCATTTCAGTTACCATGGTTTGGTGTGAAAAATTATGTCACTTAGCCGGCAGCCATTCTTTTGAATATAGGTTTCATTTCTTCGCCAGAAAGTATTCATAATTCTCCCTAGCACTGCTTGGTCAATGAAATGAAATGGCATTTTATTTATGGATGCTCTTTAACTGTTGTAGTTCTCAGCATCCCATTCCATACTGGGCGTGAAAGACCGCTTCATTTTGCTCAGAGGCCTCTCTATCAGGCTTGAAGTTCTTTTACGTGCCATAAAGCTACGACACGGGACCAACAGCTTAACTTCCCTTGCCATGCTAAGGATTTTTACACCCGAAAAAATCCATTGTTTTCCGTTGGGTTTGTGCCCTCGATCTTGAGTATATGAAGTTTGCATAGTTACCATTGCACCACAGAGGGCAACACTTGATCAATTGTACCCACCTATTCTGTAATGGCATCTTTCAATGTCATTAAGAAGACATAAGTGCAGATTTATCTTTGTGAGCAATGGAACAGAAATTCCATGGCACTGATTATTGCTTCTTTAGCTACTTCCTCGTCATGAAAGGATTTTGTTCCTTTTTGCTAAAACATAACAGACTTGTAAGAGGCCATTGTCACATTTCTATTTTGCTGAACAGGCTTTGTAAATACATTTTGCACTTGTGTTTTCATAATTTAGAATTAATAGGAAATTCACTATTAAAGGTTATGTGATTTGTCGAAAAATGACCTACCACATTACTTTTCTTGCAATCAGACACACTACTGTTACATAATAAACACACAAAGTTCCCTCCAAATTTCACAAAACAGTACTGCTTCTTCCAATCAGTGTTAAAACTGTAAGATCTTTGTCTCTTAATCATATTAAGAACATCCTTCCAACACAAGATGCATAACTGAACCTACATTCACAATCTCTCAAGTTATTCTGAATGTTGTTTAAAGGAGTGAACTTAATGTTACAATAAAGCTTTGTTGGGATTAAAGTGACTCTGTCTCCAATTCACAACAATTGAGGTCTATTATTTGTTGAGAAAAATAATGAGTATAGCTTTGAATGTATACCCATAGACACAAAAAGTG
Organism: Hymenopus coronatus; assembly: GCA_030762935.1. Lineage (NCBI taxonomy): Eukaryota > Metazoa > Arthropoda > Insecta > Mantodea > Hymenopodidae > Hymenopus > Hymenopus coronatus. Next base: position 25,016,990 of record CM060882.1, read on the forward strand.
AGTCATCCCCAGATTCCATATGTCAATCGAAGAGCTTTGTACATCTTCGTAAAAGCTGTGTTCACAATGCACACGAAAGAACTGTACAATGGTCCGGGACTGACAGCGCAATGGTTAACTTCTGAGTAATGAAAGCAGATCGCAGAACATGGTTATGGTGGCCAAGAGTTTAAGAAGACCTTGCTTCTACTCATAAAGTTCCTAGGATCAAATCTCACACAGAGGTTTGTTTGTTTTTTTTTTTTTTTTTTTTTTTTTTTTTTTTATAATGGATATGTAGAACATAGTATTGCATTAATATAACTTTGGTATTTTAAGTTATGGACCTATCTATACACACAAAAACATAATTCTACTAATACTCATGTTAAATAACTAAAAAAAAATGTGTAAATAAACTTCTAAAACACAAAAAATAAACATAATTAATATCGGGTGTATAGACCCTCAGCCTGTATAACTGTCTTCAATCTTTGGGGCATACACAAAATTATATGTCTGCTAAAAGATCCCAGGCTTTTTGAATTTGTACCCAGAAGCCATCTTTTGTCCTTCACCCATCTAGATAAATTGGAGCGCATGTCCCTTTTTGCCTCAGCTCACACATTCTCAATAGGGTTCAAATCTGAGGGAGGCCTGGCTAACACTCTGAAACATTTGAGATATGTGGACAGTATGATTATCCTGCACAAATTCAACAATTCCATCAAAAATATCTCATCAGAGGGAATCAAAATATTATCAGGTATTACTGTGTACTGCACACTGTTCAGTGCATCATCCATCTGCCATAGCAAGACTATCCTTTGATATCCAGCCCCACTACCATAATGGAATTGTGAAGCCACATACTTTGCATCATATCGGGACCCCTTTGTACGATAAACCCTTATGTATGGAAGAGAATGTCACCTCATCTGAGAATATCATATTATTGCAGTTGGCATTTTCCTGTTCGATCAGTTTGTGAAGTGTGTATTGGATTGGTTATGGAGGGATGTGTTGAGTTAAAAAAAATAAAATAAAACAAAAGTTCCTACCACCCAAAAAAATAAATTTGTCCAAAATTGGATTCCTAAAAATGTTTAAAAGCATTGCTTTTCTTAACAATATATTTAGTATTTTTTCATACTATACAGATTCCTCTTCTTTTTTTTGACAGAGTTGTTTGTGCTTGATGCACATGTACCATATTGCTGTTTGATAGAAAAAACCCTTAAATAAGCATAATAACCATCATATTAACTGTACCAAATGTTGTGTATGAAATAAGTATTTTAAAATGAATAGCTGCTATGTGTTGTTTCAATATCATTAAGAGAAAGGGAGGGAAAAAATGTTTAAGTGTTTGCTACATATGAGAAGCAAACCTGCGACCCTCACCAAAGGAATAACCTATGTTTTGCCATAGCACTAAGTGAACACACATGGAAGGTGGCAAGTTTAGTAATGCCATAGAATACAATTCGTGTTTTTTAACTAATATTTTTAGTTAATATTGATAGTTGTTGAAGCTGAATTTGTTAATGATTATTGATCATATGGATTAGTAATATTAAGATTTGGAACTTGTTGCTGCTGCTACACAACTGTATCATGGAGAGTGTATAAAAGGCACTGTGCTGTATAGGACTTAGATGATTTTGACGTTCCAGACATGACTCGGTTTTTTTGTCTGCAAGTGTCATGGTCAGGGTTGTATATTAGGAAGAGGTTTGGAAGGAAGTAATTTGATCCTGACAAAATTAATTTGTCAGGGCCAAATTACTTCCTAGGACATGAGTTAGCCTGAAGAATTTAATGCTTTAATCAGGATTTGAATTTCAGATCTCAGTTATGGCATAGAATTTTTCAGCCTGACTCCTTTCCAACAGTGTATCTCCATAATGAACGTAATTGTCAGTCTGTATGTTACAGGTATGCTACATCTGTAGGAGCAAAGCATTTTCACACTTCGGCAAAGCTTAATCAAGGAATAGAAGAAATGTTTTTTGAATTGAGTCAGAGGATGATCGAGCATGCTCAGAATGAAGACCTTCAAAAAGCTGGTTCACTAGGACGATCAGGCAGTACACGGCGCAATGTAGTTGTTGTCGAGGATGAAGATGAATTAGCAGCCCAGTCCAAATCTGGTTGTTGCAGCGGCATAACATCCAGCTCCTAACCCATGTTCAATTATCCATATTTATTATGTATATCCTTTAACTCAAGGAAATGCAATATATTTTTCTGCCCCAAGTTGCTGATGGAGCTGAATGTAAATTATTAACATGTTTTAAAAATGGAAGTGTTGCCACACGTATAAACATTTGTAGTTCTGATAAAACTCTTGTAGAATTATTACAAGAAACTGTTAAACCATAGAATTCTTCTAAAGAAAGGTAATTTTTCATAGTTAATACCTTATTCCCCATCCCCACATAAATAATGGCAAGTACTAGGAAGCATATACATTCTAATGGTAAACTTCCTATGAAATTGCCAGCTCCTGCAGTATGATTGTATAACAGCATTTACTTCATGTAATTACATTTGAATTTAAACAGCATTCCAAGCCAGCTTGTGGTAGTTTGCATACTGTGAGTTGTCTCCAGGATGCTCAGTGATTCAAGAGTGCTGTTACATTCCTGCTAGTGTGCAAACTTAGAGCATTGCTTTAACTGACACTGAAGACTCTTGACATTGTAACCAAAATGATTTTTTGCTCTGTTCCATATGGTGCATTAACAATGTGTTAAATGATCAGTTATTTACATAGAAAAACTGAGCATGTGGAGGGGTAAAGCATCAGTATACCTTATGCAAGAAAAGTATTAGTGTTGATTAAACACTTTAAGTTAAAATGAAAAATCAGACAATAAACTTGCTTGCCAGTTACCTAATTGTGCTTTAACAATAAACTGGAGTTAGGGAATGATCTCCATAGCTAACTGTTAAGCGAGGCCATATTTTGTGTAAAAAGAGAAGTTGTGGAGTTGAGTTTCTGTTTTACTAATGCAGCATTTTGTACACTTGTAGGAGGGAAAACACATATATGTAAACATATATTTAAAAAGCTACTATATGAAATTGGACTTCTGCTTCTGAGCTATGTATTTTGTCACTACTTAGTGATTCTGTGATGATGGAATTTAAACCACCCATTTAAATGGGCTATTTTTAACTTTGTATATAAGTTTTGTTTTTTTGTATCTGACTTTGTCAGCATGAGATTTTACAACAAATGCAGATATAAATACAGGCCTTGTCACCATATGAAATAACTGTATAAACCCAGCTTTCAAAGTTTTTAAATAAAGTATTAGATGTTAATTTTGTTCTTATAATGCTTCTCATGTGATGTTTTCTATTTACTAGGAAATGGTTTACACACATAACCTTTTCAGTTCCCATATATTTTACAGACATAGTTTTTCTAATGTGACAGCATACCTGTTTTGTGAATTATGTGTAGTTTTTACTTTCTCTACACATAATATGTACATAGTGCATAGAGAAGGTATTGTATGGCACCTAAAAATTTGGTACCAAGATTTCACCAGAAATACACGTTTTATGGTCCCCTGATTAAAAATTTATTTATTTTTTTTTTTTTAGAAAAAAGTCTTGAATTTATGAGAGCATGCTAACTCAAAAATGAAAAGTTGGTAAAATACCAAACTTGTAATTCAAGTTTAGTATTTTCCAGGGATGCGACACAAAGATTTTGAGAATTCCGCGGTGGTGGGTAGGATGTAGCCCAATAAGTTGTGGTGACGTCTCCAGTTCGGGAAACATCATGTTGAAGCTGAAGGTTGCTGCTACTGTCGTGTTAATTGATATGTGTAACTGTTTGATGAGTTGTCGTTGGCTGTAGGCAATGAGTTCACCGATTTTGTCCATCATGTCGAGGACCCTAATTATGGTGTCCCAACCATTAATGACTTCCCTAGCTGCTTCCAAGATCATGTTAGTGTTTCCAATTTTAGTAGGTCGTGCAATGTTGAGCTATAGGAGAAGCTCTGATGTGCTCTGCGATGGCTGTTGAGATTGGTGATATCTGGCATCGGCATATAACTACAGTGGAGGCATGTTCTCTGTTGGTATCCATGCAGGCTGTGAGTTTGTTGTGGTATTGTTTAATGCCCATTTTTACTAAAAATGGCACTGCAAACGATGACATTGGTGATACGTGGAATGAAGATGGAGCACCGGTGGAATGCGATGGCGGAGAATCTGGAGAAAACCCGCACCTGCGTCGCTTTGACCACCACAAATCCCACATGTGGTCGCTTGGGATGGAACCCAGGCCGTAAGGTGAGATACGAGTGGTCTAACCACTCAGCAACGGCGCGGCCGGCTGCGGAGGTAGTGGTTGCCTGCTCACAGGAAACCGGCGACGAAGTTCGTGCCCAGTGCACTCTGTGGTGATAGTAACTTCGCCACAGTAGTGGCACCTCGGTGGAGAGGAGCAGAACTCCCGGCTGTGCCGGTAGGTACAGCAGCGACGACAGGACCGATGGCGCTCCTGACGGCTAACATCAACGAAAAGGTGTCGTCCTGGAGGAGGCTGCATGTCTGCGTTGTTTATTCTTTTGCCGTCTCGCAGAGTCTCTCAACACGCTACAATTGTTTCTCATGTTATAGGTAGAAAATGACGTGTATATATACAAAGTGTCCCAGAGTTCAACCGCATAAATAGGCAGGATTGAAGAGGAGTTCTAGATAAACAATTTGAGGTAGGGATTCTATTGTCTAAAAAAAATGTAAATGGCATGTTATTTATGGACACTTGTAACTACTGTAGCTCTCAGCGTCCCATTCTAAATTGGACGTGAAAGACCGCTTAATTTTTCTCAGAGGCCTCTCTATCAGGCTTGAGGTTCTTTTACGTGTCGTAAATGTACGATACGGGACCAACGGCTTTACTTACACCCGAAAAAAATCCATCGACCTCCACCGGGTTTGAACCCTTACCTTGGATATATGAAGTTAGCATAGTAACCATTACACCACAGAGCGATACCTATTGTCTATTTTGCCAAATGTCAAACTTGGGGCATGTTTTCTGGATCGCACATCAATGACCGTAATTTAAGGAATGTGAACTATGTATCCTTTTTTCATTCAGAATGCCCCTATTTGTATGCCTGTAATCGAAGGAATGCAGTAATGGTGCACAGTCAATACGTTATTTAAAATTATTGAACTTGTAGCTTTGGCAAAACTGCCTGTTCTTTGACGGTGTGCACGCCACTTTTAACAGTTCGGTAGATTTCAGATCATATGTACGTATTTAGCTTTAGAGCTCCGCTGTAACATATTGGTGGGTGAGTCGGTATAACTCTGGTCAAGAATCCCCCAATACAAGGATCACAACTTCTCGCTTAGTTTAAATTTCAGAAATAAGACGATAAGCCCTTCAGTACAAATTACTTTTAAAAGACTGTGAATGATATTTACGTATCGTTCAATATTAAATGCAGCGATTGTCAAGGAACCTAAGCAGATTAATGTAACTAGGGTGACCAGGCGTCATCTTTTATCCGGACATGTCCTCCTTTCCAAGCGTTTGTCCGGTGTCCGGGCGGATTTTTTCAAAATCAAGAATTATTCTCCGTTTTAAAACTTCTACACTCAATCAATTTAAATTGTTTCCGCCCTTGTTTTTTGGTTACTATCAACAGATGGCAGCCGACTTCAAAGAGTAGACTTACCACTTAGAATATAATCTTTGGCTTTGCCAGTAAAATCGATATATTTCCACTATTTCGCGTTGTGTCCATTGTGTGATTAGTTGATCACCAAGAGAGTTGGACTGTTTTGCGTGGGCCGTTGTATTTTGATTCTCTAAACCACGTGGTTCCTATAATTACTTGGAACCTGATTACTGTTTATGCATTCAAGAAGATGCCGAGACGGCAGTGTAAATTTTCCGATACTTCAAGAAAGGAAGAAACGACTTCGAAGCAGAATGCAAAATTTGTGGAACATAGTCTCAGTTACAAATAAAGGTTTGTAATTATTTTATGCGTTGTTTCTGGTTCTAGACTTTTCACTATTTATTTGCCTATATATTTATTATTGTAGTTAACATTTTGTTGTATTCCCTGTAAATTGAGTATGTATATGCGTATGAAAGACGAAAATCACAGGCCGTCATTATTTCTGGACATCTAGATATAAAGTAAATTTTCTTGATTAATAAATTTATAATAATATATAGCCACATGTCGTTTATTTGTTGCAATAGGTATTTGGAACACCACATAGTAACCCAGAAACACAAGAAAAATCTCCAAGGTTGTGCTTCAACATCCAATATAAACAATTGATTTAATCAGCAGCAATAACAAGTAAGTTCTGCATTAGCTCATTGGGTCCTTGCTAAGGAAGGTACCCTAGCTTTCCATACTGTTAGTTCCATTTTAGTTAGAGGTCTATGGACTGTATACCAAAATTAAATGAAGCCACATTCTTCGATTCTGATGTAGCAAAGAAGATTTCATCGGCGAGAACAAAAACAGAGTGCATTATTAATAGTGTGATTGCTCCTCATGCTGCAGATATCACTATTGAGTGTTTAAAAGGGACAGTGGCGGCTCGTGAGCATTTTTCTTGGTGGGGCCAGATGTGAAAATGGTTACAATGAAAGTAAAAGAGGGGTTACACCTTTTAAAACAAGGCACTTTAATTGCACTGCCAAAAAGACTACAATAAAAGAAATGTGGACAAAAATTAGGTAAGGTATATATTTTTAAGCATAAAGTAAATAATAATAGAAAATAAAATAGAACTCACCAAGTGGCAGTGTTACTTGTACAGGAGCTCAGCACGTTTATTCTTCTGCGCGGCAAACATTTCAATCACTCTGTTGTTGAAGTTAGGGATTTCACGAATTTCCTTTTAGTGAATGGAACAAACAACCAAGGAATTAAGCCTATCTTGGCCCATGGTACTCCTAAGGAAATAATTCTTTTCAATGCACTTAAAATTCTCTCTGCCTCAGCTGTAGAAACTGGAGTTGTTAGTGCAATTTGCAGCGTTTTCTGTACTTCAGAAAATGATTCCTCAAAGGAGTTTTGTGTGAAAAAACTGAAGTGTTCACTGAGTGAAGGGATATTTTTGAATATATCATTATGATAAATCACTGACAGTTCATTGGCTAACTTTTCGTGGGATATAATGGGACTGTATTCTGATGCAAATTTTCTTACAGAGTCAGCAGAGAAATTTTCTCTGAATGTAATAAATGTCTTTGGGCAAATAATTCCAAAAGTATTTAATATATGAGAACGTAGGAACCGATCTTTCATTTGGTTGATCACTGTGTCACACACTTCTTTGGCATCTGAATTCAAGTTCACTTCAGAATCTAATTTGGTGGTTTTCTTGAGGGAGGAGCAAAGTTATCAACATGGTATCTTCTAGTGTTCTTACGAATTTCAGACACAGCTGATTCAAAATGTTGTAAAGCATTAGATTCTGTAACCCTATCGTCACTCTGCATCTGAATTGTGTTGTACAGAATGTCAACATGTTTAATAATGTCACAGAAAAAATTTAAAAGGAACAAAAATTCTGCACTGTTTAATAAATTCTTCAAACCAAGAGTTTCCCTAATAGTTATATCATCCCACCCATCTTCCTTCTCAATCTTCTCAAAACACTCTAGTAAATAAGCTTTGTGCTCATGAACGCTATTCACAACCCGTGATTGAAAATTCCATCTTGTAGAAGCAGCTGGAATGCGTTTGTTGCATACTGAACGCAACAAAGCACTACGTTTTGGCGAAGAAGAGAAAAATGTCGTGAATCCATCAATGTTGGCGAAAAACAACTTAACTGATTTTATGTATCTAGAACACGCATTTTGTATAACCAAATTTAATTGGTGAGCATAGCAGTGTACATACTTGGCATAAGGGAAAGAGTCCAGCATCAAAGTCTGAACACATCCATATGTACCGTTCATTACTGTTACACCATCATATGCTTGTGATATGAGTTTTTTTTTTTTTTTTTTTTTTTTTCAAACATTGAAAGGCTGCAACTTCTTTTTCAAAATGTCACAGAGACCACTGGCAGTTTGATCATGAATCTTCAAAGGAAAGAAATCTTTCAACGGGTTTACACGCATTAATGTACCGTAAAATGTTCACAAATTGACTGCGGCAAGCTATGTCCGTTGTTTCGTCAGTCTGCACAGAAACATAATCCGCAGCATTTATGTCTTTCATTAGTTCCTCAATGTAAACCTGATACATGCAATCCAATAGTTTATTCTGAATAGTATGTGAAGTGTATTTACATACTGCAGTACTGTCACTGTTGAGGTGATCATCTAACATACTGTCGATATTACTGAGGTGAGATGACAAACCTAAGAAATTGCCACGGTTTGCTGATTCCTGAGATTCATCGTGACCCCTCAATGCTAGATCATGGGTTCCACAACATTTTATACACTCTATCTTTCTGTTCAGTATGTGTCTATTCTTAGTGACTATTTCATTGTGTTTCTGAATTGATATTTTATGTGCAGAATCAATCTGTGCAGCAATATTTACAGTTACTAATAATTTAAATTTACAGACATTTTATAAGTGAAGTGCACTTGCCTCGTGTTTTGTAATTCGTTCACTCAAATGTTTCAGATCCTTACAACCTACCGTCGCGCACAGACCTTCACCACCAGATAACAGACGGAAAAAGCAAAAGACACTGTGTTTCTCTTCACTTGCAGTTAGCCACGATTTCTTCCTAAACCAACTGTTACAGAAAGCTCTGTTCTTTTTTCTTCCATCGTATTACGTAAATGTAAAATTAATCGGTTAATGTTTGCCCAATCGCTTAATTTCAAGTTTGTCTTCTATCTTTAATGAATGAAAGGGATTTTTCAACAAATAATCCACTCTATTCATTTTAAAATTACACTACTTTGTCCATTAAACAATTACAGTTCCAACAACAATTACACGAATGCTAGACTTCATGTAATGGGCCAGGTGACTGCGGCCCCAAGCGCTGCTGTGTGCCCCCGGAAGAGGAGTGAAGGGAGGTGAAAGAGATATAGACACGAGATTGGCAAGGCATGAAGAGGGGTGAGGGGTGACCGCGGGCCCGTGTGAGCTGGCCCCACGTTCTTCTTCGCCAAAGGACAAGAAGACGGGCGCAGTTGTCCCGTGTACAACACTGTGCTTTCGTAATGGCATATGCCGAAATGCAAGCTTGGGTAACGATTAAGAATCATCATATAATAAATTATTGTTTGCAATGATTATTACAATTGAATAAAATACAAATAAATTATTTCTTCACTCGTAATTAAAATGCCAACAAGGTGCGTACTATTATCGGTGGAGCCCAGCCCCTCTGGCCCTTAATGACTATCCGCCCCTGAAAAGGGCTATCTTGTTTTGGTGTTTCTACTGATGCTAGCCACTATGGTCACCCAAAGATGTTTCTAATTCTAATCCAATAATTTGATTATGAGCAAGGTGGCATTACAACGAAAGTAGTAGAACTCAAATCTACTGCAAATGAGACCTCTGAGACTTGTTGGCTATGTGACTGAAATCCTGCACAACTTTGGTGTTGCCCATAAGTGTGCAGTATTTACTGGGACAATGTTAATACAAATATTGGTGGTATTAATCGAAAAGAGGGAAAGCAGTTTACAGCAAATTAAGTCTTTAAATGAAAACTTAATAGATATTGGCTGTCCTGCTCATATTTTGCACAATGCAATACAGCATGGGGCTGACTCTTTATCTGTAGATATTGATTGTTTAACAATTAAACTGTGTAATTGCTTATAAGTTTATACTGTGAGAACGAAACAACTGAAATCTTTTTGTGGGTTTGTTCATATTAATTATAAGCCGTTGTTGTCTCACCGCGAAAGTAGATAGTTATCTCTTTTTCCAGCTGTAGAAAGAGTGATGGAAATGTATTCAGAATTAAAATCGTATTTCTTAGTTGAAGGTAAGCCACCTAAAGTCAGTTCTTTGAGAACAAGTTAGGAGAAGCATATTTATAGCATAAACATTCATTGACGGTTGTGTTCCAGTCAAAGATATTGGAAATAGAAAGAGAAGAAAGTTCTGTCGTTGAAATAATGGAGATTGTAGAAACAGCAATAAAGGCCCTGAGGAACAGACTGAAAGGGAAATTCATTTGCTTGAAAGTAAGAGAGATGTTAGGCTGATGCTTTCATGGGTGAAGCTTTGCTGTTGTATGAATCTTGTTAAGAATATTTGAAACGATGGATCCAAATGTTTGATGAATGTACATGTTTTAAGTGGATGTCTCTGAATGCAGTGATGTTGAAAATGTAAATGGCGTGTTATTTATGGACGCTCTTTAACTACTGTGGTTCTCAGCGTCCCATTCTAAATTGGATGTGAAAGACCGCTTAATTTTGCTCAGAGGCCTCCCTTCCGAAGGAAGCCATGCTAAGGATTTTTAAAAAATCCATCGTCCTCCGCCGGGTTTGAACCCGCGACCTTGGGTATATGAAGTTAGCATGATAGCCATTACACCACGGAGGGCGACACAGTGATGTTGAAAAGTGTATTGTTTGTTTGTAAAGAAAATGTAGTTCTCTAGAAATTGATGATGTAAAATGTTTCGATCAGTTTTGTATTTTCAAAAAATTCCTATCTGAGAATATTAATGATTCCGATTTCAGCAAGTTGTTTTCTAGTCAAAAATAGGCTAAGTATTTCAATGCTGGTCAACCAGTAGAATCTTATTCTAAGTTGTTACAGCTGGCGGAGTATTTTTTGTGTATACCAGGTCATAATGCAAATGTAGAAAGAGTGTGTTCTCTAATTACAACACAGTGGACTGTTGATACAAATAAGTTTTTAACTGAATCGATAAAAGGATTATTGATGGTTCAGTATAAAAGAATTGTCTTATAAATATCTACAGGGAAAACCAGTTATTGGAACACATCGGGTCATCAGAAAAATATCAGCAACGTATGTACATGTTAAAGAGTATGATTATGTTTCATTTAAAATTAACGGTTTTCATTTGTCCTTTTTTCTCCTCCTAAAAATGCCGTACTTTTTACAAGTCCTCATTTTTAGCGATATAGATCTGGCCGCGCCGTGACCGAGTGATTATATCACTCGCCATTCACCTAGACGGCCCGGGTTCGATCACAAGCGACATGTGATATTTGTGGTGGACAAAGCGGCGCAGGGGCAGATTTTCTCCGGTTTCCCCCGCCATCACATTCCACCGGTGCTCCATCTTCATATCATGTATCACCAGTGTCATCGCCTGCGGTGCCAAAAATAGTAGAAACGGGCGTTAAACACCTCCAAAAAAAGTCAGCCAAAATGCAACAGCAAAATTAGGTCTGATTAAAACATTTATGTAATGTGTGGTTTGCAACATAGTAACTAAATGATTTTAGCGGTGGAATAAAAAAACCTCGGCTATTGCTAGGATTCGAACAGAGGTACTTAGATGTTATCTGTATGTACGTAATATGCCGTTTTAACGGCTTGACCTATTGTGGTGCGCGAGATGGTACTTCTGAAAACCTCGTCTAATGCTTATTCGTGACTACTGCGAGAACCATGAATTGCTAAACATTGTGTTCATAATGTAAAAAATATCTGTTCGTATTATGTGTAATGGTATAAATTGTTTCAAGGAGGTGCAAAACGGAGCTCACACTGACTAACATCCTGTGATAATTTAAAGTGTGAACTTCTGATCCCATGTGCTTTTTGGTGCCACGTGGTACCATTTCGCATTCTGGCTTACCAGAATTACGTTAAAACAGATGGACAAATACTGATACAAACTTAAATTGCTTGTGGTGAGGTTTACTACACTCCTGGAATTTTTGACAGGGTGGGAGGTTTATTTCTTCTATACAGAACAAGTGCATTCAAAGACACATTTCTGATTGGTATATAGTTCTTAATTAGTTTTATGTAAATACTTGTTCTACTACTGAGATAGTTGTTCTATTTAATTTCATTTGAAGTTCATTCGACGCAATGATAATATTGTTTCGTAAATTATGAACCGTGCTTACAATTGTGATATGTACACACATAACACATCAATGCATGACACTAGGAACTTCTTCAAGGGTATGGAGAAGTGTACCGCTTCAGGTGTTAAATTGCAATTGTTAATTAAACGTTTTTCGTTGCACATACTGCCAATCATATTACATTTGTTTTATTTGTCAATACAATAAAATCATAGTGCCTAACGCAGCAAAATATTTACGGCTCATTATAAAATGCAAACAAAGGCGACAACATAAAAATGAAGGTACCTACGGAGGCTTGAACATTTAACTCCCTCAACATCTTAAGCCCGATGCCCACACGCTAATTATAACGCTAAATTATGTCATTATGTTTACGCTCTCCGAATTGGGTGTTTAGGTCACGGTCCACATTGATCAGTGGCGTGCTAACTCTTAATACATGTTATGCTGTAGTAAAGAATTTAAAGCACATAGGTCCCCTATCTCAAAACGTTTATCCTGGACCCTCTTCAATCCTGCCAATTTGAGCGATTGAATTCTGGGACACCTGAAGCCTGTCGGGGAACCAACGGCACGAAACCACAGAATGGAGAACCTGGAACGAGAGGTCGACCCGTAGCCAGGCAAAGCGTAGGGAAGTGGATTGCATGAAATGCAAGCGAATTGAAGGACAGAAAAGGTGATAATGGAGCAATAGGTGAAATGAGTGGCGAGGGAAACTGGAGGACTCGGAGAAAGCCCGCCCAGATGCGCGCTTCATCAAACCCCACATGCGGGCACATAGAATGGAACCTGAGCCGCCTAGGTGGGAGGTAAGCGGTCTAACAACTTGGCCACTTGTACAGTAAGTATGCTACAAAACTTGGCCGTCAGGCGCACAGTCCGTCTGCCGTGCCACGTACTATATATACATTTGTGTGGCAGTCGCACGACCCGTCATTCAGTCACACATGCTTGGACGCCAATAACATCTCAAATCACATTTATAATTATCAGAATAAACACAAAACGTACCTTATCACAGGAGATGCTGGAAATTCCGTCCATCTGCATCAATTAATTTACGGCATCTTCTGAGAAATTTTTTAATTACACACGCATTAGCTCAGCTTCAGAAATAGCAGTAATTCCTGTCCTGATAATTTGTTTAAATTCTTCTATGGGGGGATCAGTTTTGTATACTTTATTTTTTCTAGTTGCCCCATAAATTAAAATCACATGCTGTAGTATTTGGTGACCAAGCGGGCCATAAATCCTTACTAATGATTCTATTCTAAAAGTTTTCCGCAATGAACTGTAATTATTCACCAGCTGTATGCGCGGTGGCAGAATCCTACTGGAAATATCCAGACTGACATTCAATGTCCGATAGCTATTCGAAACATGGTGCTAGTATATTATTTCTGTGTCCATTTATTGCGCAGTCCATATATCGCATACCCCGATATTTGATCGCGCAAAGGAATTTCAGGAACGCAATAGGGTATGTCTGTAGCATAATATCGGTTGTGTTATGATGACTCATGACCTTGCTTCATCACTGAACAGCATTAATCGTGGATCGATTGTTTCATCATTAACATTCCTCAAAATCCAGTTACAAAAATTTACCCGACTCTGGTGATCATGTGGTAGCAATTCCTGGACAACAGTGACCTTATATAGTTTGAGTTTTAAAAGTTTTGCTGTTTTCCATGCTGAAGCTTTCGAAATGTCAGTTTCTTGTGCAAGGTGCCTAGAAGATTTTCGAAGTGACATTTCTAATCTTTCTGTGATTTCGTCTTATTACTGCTCCGTAAGTGCCCGCCTTTTAGCTTTCTTTCCCTACCACAAATTCATCCCGTCTCCCTGAACTTATTTACCCTATTCGGAACATGCATACCAGGAAATTTAGTTTAAAATTGCCTTACAACTTCCCTACAAGATCATATATGCACATACGTATCTTATATAAACACTCTTTATGGTACTGTATATTACATTTTGAAAGCACTTCAAGCAAAACTAAACACTTTTAAACATTCCTAATGTTTTTGTTTTGTAGTTTAACGTCCTTTAACCTGGTTTGGTCATATCGGACGATGAATGCAATTGATATGATGCTCAAATGATCTCGGGGTCCATGGAGCTTAAAGTTACTCGAAAATTCGTCGTCTCAGGATAAGGGAAAACCCCGAAAAAAAACCTTACCCGGGTAACTCACCCTAAGCGAGATTCGAACTCACGACCTTTTGAACGTGAGGCAGACATGCTACCCAGGCGGGCTTTCCTAATGTTATTCACGTGTGAACTGGACTAGAACAAGTCTGACGCACGTTGACGACAGAACGGATGTAGGACGCGCGCGCAGTGTTCACGTGGGCCGTGCTCCTTGTGGCCAAGGTTTGTAACAAACGTACTGTATGTATTAAATTTTCTGGAAATAGCCTACGAAGTAATCTGTTTGGGAGGAATTTTATATAATTTTGTAACAGATTATTCATAACCATTTAGGATTCTTTAAAATACAACATTTATATCTACTATTTGAGACATTTTTTCCTTCTCTCTCTCTCTCTTTTTTTTTTTTTTTTACTGTCACTTTTCAATTGTGTCTTGCAATATCATGGAAGGAGCAATGCCAGCATGCAGCTATATATGTAACTACTGCTTCTGCTTTCTGTATCCCTCCAAAGAAATGTGTAATGAAATTAATTCTACAGAGGTTTATTAGTAATTTGTAGTATTTATATAAAATAAACTATAGCAGTTACAGAGAAAGTAATGTGAATTTAATTTTTTACTTTGCCTACTTTTGATCTATGTTAGTAAATACTGGATTTCATCCAAAAATTTAATATTGATACTTCACCAGAAATTATGTTCCGAGGTTCTCTGAATCAAAAAGATTTGTTTATTTTTGCCGCTTAACATCCTTTATAATTGGTTATATTGCACAATGAACGAAATCAATGAAATGATGCTTAAATGACCTCTGGATCCAAGTTACTTGACATTTGTCTTCTCAGGAAAAGGGAAAACTGTGAAGAAAACCTTACCCAGGTAACTCACCCTAAGCAAGATTCGAACTCGTGATCTCTTGAATGTGAGGCAGATGCGCTACCCCCACATTACCAGTAGTATTTCCTGTAACTTCTAAATGGAGCAAAGGGCATCATTATATTTCCATGATTGGATTTGAATTTCTAGTTTGTGAGTTTGAGAGTTTGCCACTATGTGCCATGGTGATGAGGGATCAGCTCGTCGCCCACAGATGGTACTGTAGCACAAAATCAGAATTTGTGAATGAGAAATGGTGGAAAGATTTGTCCAGGAGCCTTCTTTTTTTCAAGGTATGGGGTTCTTATGCAGCACCACTGTCTATACTTCCTTTCCAAAGGAAACCATGCTAAGGATTTTTGCGTCCGAAAAAAATCCATCACCTTCTGCCAGGTTTGAACCTGCATTCTTGAATTTTAGAGACTGGCATGGTACACCACGGAGGGCGACCACACTATTGAGGGAGGCCAAAAAAAGATTACAAAGCAGCATAGTCTATTTTGTGTGTTATGTAAGACTTTCCTTGAACAACAAAATTTATAAATGAAAAGTCATTTAAATACCAAACTTCATCCAGGGTCTTTCAAGAATATCCCACCCCATCCCAAACTATGCTTAATAAAGAAACAACTTTCCTTAATTTTTTTCCCCTAAGAAATGGCTTTGATTTGATTAAAATGCCATACTATAATGGCAGTGCACTCCCCAAAGGTATTGGTGCCTGACCTAGCTTTACAATAGAGAGTACAATGGCTGGGCAAACAAAAACTCTTGTGTTGCTTCACACTAAGACAGTCCTGAGATTAGTGGTTGCTACTTTGAGAACAGTCCATCTCTGGTATGTGTATCCTGAGACATAAACAACTGAAGCTTTCAGAGACTGGTTACAGACTATATAAGGACAAGTGCCGACAAGGGGTGTGAGAAGTTTAAATGATTGAGTAACAAATGCAAAAACAGTGAAGTGAATAAAAGTGCAGCTGAGAGTGGACAATGAGTGCAATTGTGAGCTATGACTCCAGTTATTTTGTCTACCATGTTGTATTGCGTTGAGTACCTTGTGGCAAATAAAGTGGGTTTAGCAGAAACTGTTGTTCTCATTTGTTATATTATGTTTAAGATATTCATATGACAAACAAAATGTATAGCTAGAATTTCTGTGAATAATCTATTAAGTGCTTTTAATTTTGAATGGATTTTATTCAACTTGTAAACTATCAAATAAACCCAAAAATTTACTAAACAAAAACTCAAAAAACATATATTTGGCTAAAATTTGTTTTTATACCTTTTTGGCATTTATCATTTACAAGATCTTCTTTGTTATTGATTCAAATTGTTTCCAAGTGTTAATTTACTTTTGACTTATTTTACTTTCTCTACACATACTATGAACATAGGGTATAGAGAAGGTATTGCATTTTATCTAAAATCTAATACAGAGATTTCACCAGATATACATCTTTAAGGGTCGCCTGTATATAAAAAAAAACAATTTTAGTAAAATGTCTGAGCATGTGGGGGGGGGGGGGGGTGTATGTGAACATAACTCAGAAACAAAGAGTCCATAAAATACCAAACTTGGTATTTAAATTCAGTATATTCCGAGGACGTGACACAGATTTTGAGGAAAATTCCCCCATCTAAAACTACCCTTTACGTGGAAAAATTTTGATTTTCTTAAAAATTGCTAACAATCTTGATTAAAATACTGTATATTAAAGATATTTACATGGCAAATAAAATGTGTATCTTGAATTTTCTGGGAATAGCCTCTAAAGTCTTTTTTATTCTGGATGAATTTTGCATAACTAGCAAACCACATTAAATGACAAAAATTTACCACACACAAAATATAGATCTTGTTAAAACACCTATTTAAGTTGCATACATTTTTTTCGTGCAGTCGACAGTTTTTCAGGTATTTCTTGTTATTGGTTTCAGTTTTAAAATACTTAAAATTTTCACATATGGGAATCTGTCAACCCCTGGTAATACAAAGAAATGGATTTCATCCTCATGGCATCCATATTTTCGAAGATTTGACTATTGTTTTTGATTAGTGTATTCCCTTATTTACTTTCTACTTACAAGGAAGCAAGTAATTAAGACAATTTCTGCTAATGTTTATCTCGATTATCATAAAGTAGATAGAAGAATAAGCTATTATAGCGATGTACAGAGTCATGTGAATGGAACACATTAGATTTTTTCTGTCATGCAGTAGAATAGAGTTCGTCATGTATAGAGTATGTTAAAGCTCTTGTATATAATTCACGTTTTATATAAGACTGTTACTTAAGCCTTCTGCAAATGTTAAACTAGATTAACAAGAGGACAGAGGATAAACTTATGTAGGAATAGTTTATAAACGAAAGGCTTGAGAAATTGATGGAATGTAGCACAAGACTTTTTAATTGGAAAGGTAATAATTTTTTTTTGTAGTTTAATGTCCTTTAACCTGGTTGATCATATCGGACAATGAATGAAATTAGTGAAACGATGCTCAAATGATCTCGGGGACCATGGAGCTTAAAGTTACTCGACATTCGTCTTCTCAGGATAAGGGAAAACCCTGAAAAAACCTTATCTGGGTAAATCACCCTAAGAGAGATTCAAACTCACTACCTGTTGAATGCGAAGCAGACATGCTACCACCAATGTTATTTAACAGCATTTTTGTTTTTTAGTTAAAAACACACACACATGAACCATTTTCCAAAAGTGCTTTTTTCCATTCAGGGCACCTAAAAACTTATATTTCCAATATAATCATGACATTGAATTTTTGGCTCTGATTTTGATCAAAATTCCATATGTTTGAAATATTTTCATGATAAATTAAATGTAATGTAAGAGCTGAAGCTTTCCTGATTAACTCTTCTCAGGCTTCTAGCCAGGTAAATAGAGGGATTGACTCCAATGTTTCGAAGATGTCAATCCATTTATTTACCTGGTTAGAAGCCTGAGAACACTGCAGTTAAATGAAATGTATACATTGAATTTTTTGGGAAGCTCTCCTCATTCTGGATGGTTTTTGACTAACTGGTAAACCATACCAGATAGAAAAAAACTTACTACACAAATAATAAGATCTTGTTAAAGCAGACAATTTATATCAGATACTTTTTTTTTTTTTGTGTAGTTAACTGTTTTCGTGATGCTCTTTGTTACTAGTTTAAATTTTCTAAGTTTTTTTTCAAAAGTTGAATCATCTTTGTTTTTGTCCATCCTGGTCATGAATAGAGAACAGAATTTCAAAGCCACCAGATAGCAACCATTCTTAAAACATTTGATTATTGATTTAGCCTAGTATTTTGTCTTATGTCCCTGTAACTATGAGGACATGTGAAATAAAAGCCCTTTCTGCTAATGCTTATTTTGAATAGCATAAAGTAGTAGAAGAATAAGCTTTCTTTAAGAATAATTAGTTGCAGAATAGTTGGATAAAGTCAGGTGAAGGTTTCACATTTTTTTTTTCTTTTAAATTTTACAATGCATTTGTGTAGCCGTGAAGTGCGATTTAAATCAAATTTCTGAGGTAGACATAAAGAGTATTTAAATAAGACACCACTGGGTTAGGGTGCAAAGTCACTACTCAGAAAAAACAAAAATAAGACGTGAAGGTTGTACTTTGACTTTCAAACATGTGCCTACAAGCTTAGTTATGAATTCAGTTTGTTAAATTCTAAATTAAGGTAAAAATGTTGTCATAAGAATAAACTTAATATTTTCCTGCTAATTACAAAAATCTGATGTGTTCCATTCACATTACTTTCTCTACCTCTCTGCAACAAATTATTGTTAAAAAGCTTATGTTTCTATTTAATTCCTGCTAATCGAGAAAAAAAATAGGCACAAATAGTCTTATTACTTGCTTCCTTGTAAGCAGAAGGGAAATAAGAGAGTACTATAGGCTAAACTAATAATCAAAAACTGGTTACTATGTGACTGAGGTTTCTTTGTTTGTATGGACAGGAGTTGACAAATTCCTGTATGAGAAAAGTATAAGTTTTTCATAGCTGAAAACAAAAACAAGGAATACGACAAAAACGATCAACTCCATGAAAAAAATGTATATAAGATAAATTGTGCGTTTTAAGGTGCTCTACATTTTTTATAATGTAAGTTTTTCTCCATCTCTTACGGTTTAGCAGTTGTGCAAATATCCATAAAATTCATCCAGATTAAAGCAGTCTTCAGAGGCTATTCCCAGAAAATTCAAAATATACATTTTATTTGTCATATAAATATCTTTAATATACAAAATTTTAATCAAAATCGTTAGCCATTTTTGAGAAAATCGAAATTTTCGAAAAAGTTCCATGTAAAGGGTAATATGGGGAGGGGAGATTTTTCTCAAAATCTTCGTGTCGCATCACTGGAAGATTCTAAACTTAAATACCAAGTTTGGTATTTAACGACTTTTCGTTTTTGAGATATCGTGTTCACAGACACACACACATGCGCGGACCTTTTTGTGAAAATGCTTTTTTTGGATATAGGGGACCCTAAAACATACATTTCCGGTGAAATCTCGTTATCAAATTTTTGGGTGGAGTGCAATACCTCTCTATACACTATGTAAGTGTCTTTGTATTAAGTTTTTAAATATGATAAGGATTTAAAGATTAATGCTGAATAGATCTTTACACTGAACTTCACTAATGCAATGGATTACCTTCAAACATGTTTTGCTGACATCTTGCCTCTAATCATTAGCTGTGATCACAATTACACAAGTGATATAAATACACTTCTCTGTGTCAACAAGTGATAATTACATGATTAGGATTTCTATAATTCAACGTATATATGAAAACACTTTCATTCCATTGTTTTAGTTGGCGACTCTTTCAAACTCAGGAGTTGGATAACTGGAGCCACCGATTTCAGTTTAGGAAGGTGTGCATAACTCTGGGGTGAATACACTTGGTAAGGTATAACACCACCTTAAAAGGAGACTAAAGAATGCAAATTGCCCAAAAATGGCATATTTAGTTTTTGTACAAAATTATAAATCTGAATTTCTTCTTTAATTTGACTAAGCCTTTGCCTCAGCATAGTAGGAAGTATCTCCAAGGTCAATGTGGTTCAGAGTCTGCAGTAACCGCTGTGGGTCCTCTCATTCCATTATCATTATCACACCATCAGACATAACAGACTCCATCCTCTAGATGGCTCATTTAATAAGTAATTCCATATATCATTTGGTGGAACTAGGTTTCCCTGAAGGTCATCAACCAAATGGGCAGAATAGTCAACCAACCAACCACCAACTTTGTAGACACAGTACTTCCACTTCTTTGCATATAAATGAAAGTTTGTTTTCTCCATTTTTGCTTTCAATGTTTTTTTTTTTTTTTTTCTGTGAATGACATTCTATATTATAAATGATCCTTCTCTAAGAAACTATTTAAGATTGTTAATTACATTTTGATATTATAAAAGTTATTAACAAGATTGCTTATTTTTTTTAAAAAAATGATAAATTTTAATAAAAAGAACTGAGAGAAAATAGTTAACAAACCAACTTATTGGCTATTAGTGGATCAGTGAACTAAGAAGACCTTCATCTACATTCTATAAAACTTAGTCTGATATCTTAAATAGTTTCCAAGATAAAGGGCCATGAGTTTAGCATATTTAACATTAGCAGGATAGAGCATTTAACTCTGATAAGTAATAAACTGTTAAACCAGTAAACCAGCCAACTGAAGCTTCCACAGCCAATGCTGGTAGAAGACACTAATGATATGCCAGTGTTCAGATGACAAAAGGAATGTATTTCACTATGTTATTAACTAGTTTTCCATTTCATACTGATGTAATTTTTTTTTTATTTTTAAATTTTCAAATTATGTTCATACTATAAAATCTTTACAATAATTCTTTTTCTTTAAATACATAGTAAAAGCAAAAAAAGGCACTTTTCTGGCAAACTTCTGGGACTGTATTTATAAAGAAAGGGGCTTTTCATATATTTTATAAAATTTGACACATTAAACACACACAACAATTCTGGTTTGGGGTTCTTGTACAGTCCATCACAAACCATAAATATATATGTACACTGCTACCTAAAGTGACAACCATGTCTAGGAATTAAAACACAACACACAAATAGAGAGACTGTTTCTGACCAAATTTCTACTAGCACTAGAATACCAAGGCATAGCACCATGAGATTACCTTTAGGTACTAAAATAGGAAAAAAATCCATCAACTGCCAATGTGATAAAAATAAATGACATTACCATCACAAGTATTTATATGTACTCATTTAAAGCTTCTTGATATCTCTTACAATACCAAGAATAAGTAAACTTTAGAAATCCCTTGTTGATGAAAGCACTATGCCTAATACAATACATTTGTTTCTGAAACTGGTTGTTTTCAAAACTAAATTTTCATTCTATGTATTCTGTATTTTAGGTAAAAGGTGTGGACTCATATCTCCCATTTGTTTGCTATGCATTGCAGCCAACATTACATACATATAGTTCACTTATACTGGACAATGAATAAGGGACTAGACGTTCTGCATGTACAATAATGGAAATTTATACAACAGCAGGCAACATTAACTGCATTTACTATTCAACATAAACTGCAATAAACAAATGAAATAAGAACAAACACCTTGGTATTTCATAACAACTGTATTAAATATTCAACCTTTGAAAGGTTTTTTTTTATTTTTAAAACTGTTAGCTTTGTTGAGTTGACTTGATGAATAAAATTTTACTCCAAAACTCTACTGAAGTTCTCGATGCTAAAATCTACAAAATGGAGTACTGCAAAACGGATATATTATTTTCATTTTCCACCTCGGTTCTTGCCCATCGTTGTAGACATCGCTGTTCATTCTGCAGCTTGTGCATGTATTTCCTTTCCTCACTTCAACACTTTTAAGATAATGTTACCAACAGGCTTTTGAGTCCTGTACATCACACTCGCATATTCATCTTAAAATTGCTGAAGCCAAAAGGTAACTGTCAAATTACTGACATTTAAATAATTATAATAAATTACATGTCTATGTACAAGGTTCGAGTTGCATGTTTCATCATTTTGATAACTTGCTGATTACCCGGATCAAGGCACCGTTTTCATCTTTCAGCCGCTGGTTTTCACTTTTTATCTGTTCCATCAACTGCAACAAAATAAATGAGATTTACTATGCTCTTAAACAGGAATACTACATACTGGAATAAGTATTTACACTCTCATAATTATTTTAATTTCAATACATTTGCTCGCATATAAAAACCACACCACTAAAAGCAGCAACAGACTTATAATATTGAGCTTCAATGTGAGTGTAACATTGCAGGGTAACGTTTTGCTCTTGTATGCATATTCAATATTTTAAGTCTGTTGCCAGTATAAAACAATGACAGTGGCACCAGGGACTTACACAAAAGAATATCACAGTTGGGAATGTTTCAGTAAAGGTATTTACTTGTAAGAAATTTTACTCTGGGTAAAACATGCTCAGTTTCAACGACTTCTATGGATTTTGTATTAGTCTTAGGATTTATTAAGTTGAACAACACAAGTCCTTATTTTATTAGCAGGGTTTCAGGTTCACCATCAAAATAATGCTGGGTGGATTGCAGCAACAATATTTAGAATGGTTGAAGTTAGACATTGTGAAACTATGACTGCTACATTACAGATATTCAACATTAAATATTGTCTAAAATTCATGTTTAAAAGTTCATATTTAAACACCATCAAAATTTCTACTACAAACATTTTCTTTTTGTAGTCAGCTTGCCATCCCTGTATTTAGGACTGACAACCCCCTAGGACTAACATGCGGGTACCTAAGGGTCAGAGCTAACAACACATAACCACAGAATGAAGAACCTGGAACAAGTGGTCTGCCCACAGCCAGGCAAGAGCATGAGGAAGTGGATGATATGAAATGAAAGCGAAATGGATGATAGGAAAGTTAATGATGGAGCAATTGATGGAATGAGAGGGGGGGGGGGACCAGAGGACCTGGAGAAAACCTGCCTAGATACCATTTCGTCCACAACAAATCCCACATACAGGCACTTGGGATCAAACCTGGAGCTTCTAGGTGGGAGATGAGCGGTCTAACCATTCTGCATGGTGCAACCTTGCTACAAACAATAGCAATCATATTGCTATGTGGTGACACTGTAGAAGAGATATACTGGAGGTCAAGACATCCTCTTCATTGTAAACTGCCTGAACACAGCAATACTTTGAATTTCACTTTACCATTTAATTCTAAAGTATGATTTCACTTCTTAAAGGAAATTTGTAAGAGTGATATTATGCAAGATCAGGCAGGCTCTTGGAAATCACTAATTTTATGCTATAAATGGTAATAACATCAATGTAACGCATTGATCAAATGCAACATGCAATTGTACACTACATGAAATTAGCATTAGAGAAAGGATTTTAGGATGTTTAACTTCCCAAACAAGGAGCTGCCTTGTTTGAATTCATGGTCCATCATTACAACTTCTTTATTACACACTGGTCTGCCTACTCACTATATGCTTTGAAAATGAAATGATAACATTGTATTTTATTTATCTACATTATTTTTCCAGGGATAATAATTTTTCTGGAGACAGAAACTACTGACTGCACTTGATTAATCTGCCCTCTGAGAGATAGGGCTGTGGTTTACCAGAAGGGATGCTTTCATTAGCAATTTTCTCAAAATCACTTTACAATGCCTGAAAGCTCAGTTTTTTTTTTCCTTTAAGAGAAAGGTTTGCAACTATTTTGCCTTATGATTTGTTTATAAAACTAAAACTTCATGCTGACTGCAAAAAATTGAATTAAAATTGGTAGAAATCACTGAAGATAATAACAAATATTTCATACTTGCTTTTCACAACTATGTTTAAACTTCAAAAATTTTTAGCTAAGAACCTGTTAAACAAGTAATGGAATGAAAATCTAACAACTCTATGTATGGATTTTTATAATTGACCCTTAGTATTTGTAAATGCAGTAACAAAGCAAAAACTGTCTGCAACAAACCTAGTATTAGCAGCTTTAGTTTATGAAGAAAATGCTTCTCTAAAGGAGTCAGATATATATATATATATATATATATGCTTTGAAGATTTTTTACTGTCACTATGTGCTCAAATGCACGGGCAGGTCGCACCTCTACTTTGCCCCCTGTATTGTTGCAGGCGTGAACATTTGCACAAGCAGCTGTATTACATAGGCCACTTCCTTATGTACAAAAAGTTTTTTTTTCGGTGCTTAAGGAAAACCTGCATCCAAACTTATGATCCCCTGGATTTTCGCAGGGGTCCACACCTTAGTAAAAGGAACACATGCAATAATGCCACCTCTTCAGAAAAAGCTTGTGCTTGCCTGTTTTTGCAGCTCTGGAAATTTCCTGCCGGACACTTGGGGGCTATATATGGAGGACAGATGGGGCAGAGAGGATGTCAGTTGCAATGGAGCTATCGGAGAGAGCTATTGGATTAGAGAGGTGGTTGAAGCAGTGGATAGCTAAGTGCACGAGTGTTGAAGTGGCAAGAATTAAATAAACATTTTGTTAATTATTTTGACTTAGAACACACTGTCAGCCCACTGGAAATTACTCCAGGAAATTACTTAATGCCAAAGTACTCATACCATTATGTTGTTTATTTTTCAACATTCACTACTGTTTAATGAAATCATTGAGAAAAACATTTTTTGTTTTGCCTATCATGATAAACATCTTGGCTGACAAAATACTGAATTTATTAAACTATGCCCATTCATAAAATACATGGCACACATGTCTTGGACACTAAATGTAATTAAATGAAAATTGGGAAGGAAATATCCCAGGCCTAATTTTAAGGCATCTATTTGGCATTGTCATTCAGGAGACCAAATGAAAATCTTGAAAAGGACCTAAGTCACAGAGGATGGCCCTAGCAGGATTCAAACCCTTGCAATGTTACAATGTATAGGGAAAGTTATGATAGTGTGAGAATTTTTAAAACAGAATTTCAAGTCCCCTGTACAATTTCAGGTTAGGTTGCTCAATAGATGATTTGTTGGTGTGTAATGTGTTTTCAAGTGCGTGGGTATGTTTCAAGATTTCTTTGCAGACATGCTACCTGTTTTACCACAGAGGCGGTTTCTACCGCTGTTATAATAATTTGAATGCTAATACAAAATGATTGCCTCCATGGTTGAGTGGTCAGCTTGTTGACTTCTCACCTTGGGGTCCTGGGTTCGATTCCCGAATTGGGCAGGGAATTTTTTCTTTATCAAAAATTCTTCCCTATTCCACCACAGAGTCTGGAAGTATGAATTTAAGAGTGAATGTGTATGTGTTTAATGATATAAAAATTATTAAACTAATGTCTTAATCCTACAGTTAATGAGCGATTTCACCAAGTCAAAGTCCTCATTATGACCATTAAAGTTAAAGGGGGTTTAACAAATCAAACAAACAGTAATTTAAAAAAAAATACCAAGTCAATATTTTATACAGCAAAGCAAGTACTACAATGCAAATTTTCTTCAGGAATTCTCCAAAGGTTTAGACAAGTTGTCTTTAATTAGCATTTGTAATAGTTCTGTTATGCTTGGAACCAAATTCTACACTCAACGTTTAATTCTTTGTAATAGGTTGAATGAATATTGTATTTTTAATTAATGTAATTTACTGTTACTTCCCTGTGATCACATCACCTTCCAAGCAAATAGATGGGTTAAATATGTTCATTTCTATCCTCTTTAATATGAGCAGTTCTTTCAGTAAGTATTTAAGTCTAATTAAATGATATTGTCATTTAGAAGTGACATATCCTACATCTCCTCAATGATATTTCTTTTCTCTGCTGCACTGAACAAATAATATACAAGGTACATTCACTGATTTTTTAGCCAAGGGGAAATATTTATATATACTTCTATTTACATCATGCTAATCAGTAAAAAATTAGCAGAAATAGCCATATTACTTGCTTCCTTGTAAGTAGAAGCGAAATAAGGGAGTACCATTGGCTAAAGTGATAATCAAAAGCTGGTTGCTGTTCCTTTGTATGGACAGCAGTTGACAAATTCCTGTATGAGAAAAGTACAAGTTTTTCATAGCAGAAATCAAAAACAAGGAATGTCTCAAAAACGACAAACTCCACGAAAAAAATGTATAACAAATTGTGTGTTTTAACATGCTTTACATTTTTTGTGTAGTTTTTGTCCATCTCTTGCAGTTTATCAGTTATTCGAAATTCAGTAAAATTCATCCAGAATGAACTACTCTTCAGAGGCTATTCCCAGAAAATTCAAGATATACATTTTATATGTTAGATAAATATCTTAAATATACGAAATTGTAATCAAAATCGTTAGCAATTTTTGAGAAAATCACAATTTTTGAAAAAAATTCCATGTAAAGGGTAGTTGGGGTGGGGGGATTTTTCTCAAAATCTTCGTGACGCATCCCTGGAAGATACTAAACTTAAATACCAAGTTTGGTATTTTACCTACTTTTCGTTTTTGAGTTATCGTGTTCACAGACACACACGCAGACCTTTTTCCGAAAATGCTCTTTTTTTTAGATAAAGGAGACCCTAAAACATATATTTCCGGTGAAATCTCGGTATCGAATTTTTGGGTGGAGTGCAATACCTTCTCTATACACATAGTGTATAGAGAAAGTAAAAATGCTACTGTTGTTCTGTTTCATTTTTCAACAAGCAACAATAGCAACTAACGTTCAGTTCTACTCTTAGGCCCTTATCTAACTTGGATGATTTCACTCCTTGTGTACATTCCATGCAAATTAATCAGAACAAAGTAACATTTTTCATGCCTTCTTGAATTTAATCATAAATTACTTCCAATTTATATTTCTTAATACTTACTCTCCTTTCGTTTTTACTTTCTCTATACGTGCTATGTATATAGTGTATAGAGAAGGTATTGAACTCCATCAAAAAATTTGATACAAAGATTTCACTGGAAATATATGTTTTAGGGTCCCCTGTAACCAAAAAAAGAATTTTCAGAAAAAGGTGTGTGTGTGTGTGTGTGTGTGTGTGTGTGTGTGTGAGCGCGCGCGTGCGTGTGTGTGTGTGTAACATGATAACTCAAAAACAAAAAGTTGGTAAAATAAGTTTAGTATCTTCCAGGCAGGCGACACGAAGATTTTGAGAAAAATCCCCCCACCCCCAATTACCCTTAACATGGAACTTTTTTTGAAAATTTTGATTTTCTACAAAATGGCTCTAACGATTTTGATTAAAATATTGTATATTAAAGATATTTACCTGACATATAAAATGTATATTTTGAATTTTCTGGGAATAGCCTCTGAAGACTACTTTATTCTGGGTCAATTTTATGGAATTTTGCATAACTGCTAAACCGTAAGAGATGGACAAAAACTTACCACACAACAAATGTAGAGCACCTTAAAACATACAATTTATGTTATATACATTTTTTTCATGGAGTTGATTGTTTTTGAGATATTCCTTGTTTTTGGTTTCAGCTATAAAAACTTATACTTTTCTCATACAGGACTCTGTGAACTTGTGTCCATACAAACAAAAGAATTCAGTTGCAGAGCAACCAGCTTTTGACTATCTCTTTAACCTATGGTACCCCCTTATTTCGCTTCTACTAACAAGGAAGCAAGTAATAAGACTATTTCTGCTAATTTTTGCTCTATTAGATGAAGTAAATAGAATAATTTGTTGCATGATATAGAGAAAGTCATGTGAATGGAACACATCAGATTTTTATAAGTTCTATCACATAATTAGGTATGACTCCACAAGATTGGAACATATATTTTTGAGATCTAATCATGAAACCACACTTGAATTAAAACTAATATCAAAACATTCTGTCTAATTTTGCAAGTCTCTTTGTGCAAATAATCCACAAATTTTCTATGGGGTTAATGTCAGGCAAATTCCCTGGCCTTTCAAGCACACAAACATTTATTCCTTGAAGAATTTCTAGGGCTCATTATGAACCTGAAAATTCAACAGACTGTAGAACACCCTAAGAAGAAAATGTTTCACCTGTGAAGGACTAGGACCCTTAATTCCAGTTGAAGGCATAAAGAAAAGTGATCAGTACATCACGCTACTGGTGTGAGTTGTTTGTGAACTCTAGAAAAGGTTTCTGGAAGGTGACAGAATTTTTCAGCAACATTTAGCTTCCTGCCAAACTTCTAACAAAAGTGAGGAAATTCTAAGTATTAAGAAATGTAAATTGAAACCAATTTATTATATTCATGAAAGCATGAAAATGTTTGATCAAAAGAATCAAAATACTGGAAGTGGTACACAGTGAAACATAATTACACATTGATAAAATGAGCCTTTCACCAGAGAAAGGAGAAGAGTCCACAAAAAATACCAACAACAGGCCGGCCAGTCGAAATCTGTTGATGATGTAGGCAACATAAGCCTGTGAAACATGTCCAGGTAATTTATTACTTAGTGAAGCAATTCAAGTATATTCGACTCATTTAATCAATGTGTAATTATGCTACACTGTGTACCACTTCCAGTATTTTGATTCTTTTGATCATTTATTTGGCCTTTATATCATTTGGAAGAGATGCCGGCAAGTTAGCAATATCAAAGATGGATGATTACGAGGTAAGCGCCTCCAATATGTATGCTTCTTTCAACCACGGGCAATGTGGTTATAAACAAGAATTCAAACACTATTTAAAGCTTAAAGAAAAACGGCATCTTGTCTCAGCGGATATAAAATTTCTTAAAACCTGCTTTAGAAAAAAGATCTGCCCAAAATCATTTAGAAAATCCATCAAATGCAATACTAACGGACATGAACAAAAAATATTGGAGAGGAAAGTAATTCATATGAACATTTCCAAACAGTATAGCACACTAGCGGATTTACACATTGAGACATACTATCTGCATCTCAAACTTTCAAAAATAATAGGAAATACATTATGGACAAATCTGGAACAAAATTCATTTGCTAAAATCTGCAAAAAAAGTAAATAAAAAGGTCTCATGTCAGAAAAAGAAAGTCAAAAATCTAATGCCACACAGAATCAAAACAGACAAAAATAAACCGCAAAATGTGATCAATCTTTCGGACAAAACATTAAAAAAGGAATTGGATTTTCTTAATAAAGAACAAAAAAACTTGCATACAACACTCTAGGAATGTAGAAGAATTTATAGTTGATATTGAGGTCGCAATAGAAGGAAAAGCTGCTGCCGAGAAAAATGCAATAATGATTAAATGCGAAAAACCACTGACCAACATTCAGAAACAGAAACAAAAAAGTAACCCTTTCAAAAACATAAAAATCCTTGAATGAAAAAGACATCATTTACACAAAAGCTGACAAGGGAAACAAAATGGTCATCCTAAATACAGAAGACTAAATAAGTCGCATAGAAAAGTTTTTGACGAGTGACAATGTTCACTGCAATAAAACAGACCCTTTAAACAAATGCACAACCTCCATAAACACAGCTATAAAAACCAGCAACTTTATCCCAAAATCACATCATTGGAGAATGAAAGTAGACAACCCATCTATTCCTACTATGTACGGACTACCAAAAATCCACAAGCCAGGAAACAAAATGAGATTAATAGCAAACAACACCAATGCACCTACCAATAACCTAGCCCAACGCTAAACAAAAAATTACTCAGTCTCCCAAAATTTGAAACCCGAAGTATAAATAACTCCATAGAGCTAATCAACAACATAAAAGACATAGACTTGTCTCCTTTGACGTCAGTTCTTTATTCCCAAGCATCCCCATTTCCATCCTAATGCAATACTGCCAACAATGGTTTCAATCCATAAACTTGATGAAAAAAGAAATCAAAGAATATTCCAAGCTCATCCACATCTGCATTGAACAATACTTCATCTTCAATGGCAAATATTATAAACAGAAATCAGGCCTCACAATGGGAAGTCCCCTGTCACCAATCCTGGCAAATCTATTCATGAGCTTTTTCAAAACAAAAATCACCAATGGATTCCCTCTCATTTTCAAAACCTGGTTCAGGTATGTTGATGATGTATTTGTCATAGTAAATGCTAAACTAATAGAAGATGCACATAAAATCTAACATCTTCAACCCAACTAGCCACAAACATGCAATCATACACAGTTTGCTTAACAGATTACTTAACATCCCTAAGGGGAAAATAGAATATGAAACAATATGGTTTTAACAAAACACTTGTTCTGAAAAAACTAAAAACAATAGAGAGAAAGAAAAAAATAGCAGCTTCGACCACTCTCATGGCAGGGAAAAA
Source organism: Hymenopus coronatus (assembly GCA_030762935.1). Classification (NCBI taxonomy): domain Eukaryota; kingdom Metazoa; phylum Arthropoda; class Insecta; order Mantodea; family Hymenopodidae; genus Hymenopus; species Hymenopus coronatus. Next base: position 25,047,334 of record CM060882.1, read on the forward strand.
AAATTATTTTCAAAAAATTAACATTCCACCCTCAGGCCTTCAACAAATTTAAAAAGATCTTCAAAGAATGCAACATCATCTTAGCCCCACAAAACAAACACAGCTTAAAAAAACCTTCTAAAGAACAAGTTGGACAAAACACCTGCATCCAAGAAATCAGGAATTTACAGAATCAACTGTAAAAATTGTGATAAAAGATACATAGGACAAACCAGAAGAAACATAGGAACCGGGTTAAAGGAACATCTGGGACACTTAAGAAACAACCAAATGGAGAAATCAGCAGTAGCCTCACATGCTTGGGACAATAGCCATAGAATCAAAGATAATGTCCACTTGTTAAAATCAGTGCAGTGACCGCTAGGATTAAACATATGGGAAAATATCTTTATTTTAAATCAGAAACCTAGCCTTATGAATTTTGGAATTCCTGCCGATGACAACCTGCCTACACGTTCATTTATCAACCACCAGAGAAAGGAGAAGAGTCCACAAAAAATACCAACCACAGATCGGCCAGTCGAAATCTGTTGATGACGTAGGCAACATAAGCCTGCGAAACATGTCCAGGTAATTTATTACTTAGTGAAGCAATTTAAGTGTAAATTCGACTCATTTTATCAATATGAAAATGTTTACCACTACTTCCACCATCATGACTCTAGAAGATATACAGTTAAACTGCTAAGTGTTCTTCATTAAGAGGATGTAGGAAGTTAAACTTGGCAAATGTTTTAATGCAAATTTCTTACTTTCTGATTCTGTTTTTGTTTCTCAAGCTTTAATTTTATTTATTTTATTTTCCTGAGATGGCCATGGAGCCACTGGTACAGAGAACACAGGTTGGGAAACTTTGCTACAAAACAATGCTATCTTTTTACCAAGAAACCTATCAAAAACAGTATGGAAATAGTGATGGGAATTATTCCAACTGGTGCAAATGTTTCACTGTTTTTGAATGTGACATAATGTAGACTACTTCATATTCTGTATACTCACAGATTAGATTGCAAGTATGCTGCCATTAGTTCACATGTAAAGACAAAAAACACATGCTCAAAAAAAGGTACATCCACTCCTACACTACACTCAGTTGCACATAAGAAAGGTATATATCTAGTAAAAATCATTTTGGAGCAAAATAATGATGGCTAAATATCATAAGATATTTTTTATTTCATCCAACATGTCTTCACCATTGTTTCACAGTTGTAAGAAAGTTTACAACTGTAGACCATTTTCCATCTTCAGAGCTATATTTTTCCTACTTACATGAAATTTACAAATATTTGCATTGATTTTACAATAAAATAAATCTTGAAATTAAGAAAAATGAATTGAAGTTAAGCACTACAATGGCTCCTCTTACCAAATTACTGGACATGTTCCGATGACCAATTATGCAATTCTTAAATAGGGCTAAAACATAGATTACACTCAAACTTCACTCTTGAAATGAAGTAACTTACTTCAGACGTGTTTCGGTGGCTTTTGCCACAATTTTCAATGGAGATTCACTGATGAACTCGTGACCAACAGCAGAGAAAGGGGTCAATAGGTCCTTGAAACATGTCCTGCTGGTAACAGCTAGATGGAGCAACACGAGTGCTCAATGTTAACCCATTTTCCCTAATTTAATGGTTTACTATGTGCAAGTTTAAATGAAAACAATATCTCATCACTGAAATCCTGTCAACAGCACAATCATATTTAACTTGCATGGGTCCACCCCATCCTTTATTACAGACTTTCTAGCACCTCAGTGAAAGTTCAAAACTAACCAACCTCCAACATTCAAATCCTATTCTTGCTTAACTAAGCTACAAATTTAACAACCATAGTAACAATTTTTAGGGTATTAATTTGTTAGAATATGATTTTTGCTAAAAATAATTTGAGGCACCTTGGCATAAACCTCATCTGTGATAAAATTCTTAAAAATTAAATTGTTCAATGTGTACAAAGGGACCTCTACAATATCATGCTTCGCTCACATTCAAGAGACTCCAAATTCAAATCTTGCTTAGGATGAGTTATTAGGATACAGCTTTTTTCTGGAGTTTTCCCTTATCCTCAGAAGATGTCAAATTAACTCTAAGCTCTATAAACCCTAGGCTCATTTGAGCATCATTTCACCCATTTCTCTCATCCATCATCTGACATGACCAACCTGAACTGAAAACTTTCCAAATATATTTTGAGGAGCACAAAAGCATTGACTTGACCCACTCCCTCTTTTTTCCAGCTCTTCCATGATAACCATTCATTGTGTATGGTGACCTACCCCAAGCTTTTGCTCCACTTAAGATGTCAGAAAAGTTTACCTCTGAGGTTAAATCAACTATGAAGATTCCAAAATATAATCCTATGTTATGATGATACTTGGTATAAATATGTGAAAAAGAACATGAAGAGCTGGATTAACTGTAAAATGTATGTTGCAGCTCATCTGCATGTTAAAATGAACCTTAAGTGGAAAATATCCATTGTAATTCTTACAATATTAAAATTGTATGTGAGCAAGCAATTGATACACTTAAGGAACTTAATTAACTCTTCAATAAAATTACATATGGAACATCTTAAATTATAATGATGACCAATTCTAACAGCTTGAAGTTTTAAGACTCATTCATTCAGTTTCACCATTAATGAACAAAATGTTTGATAGAAACAAAATAAAACCAGGAAGAAATGTTTAGACTATATGAGTTGGTGAACATTAAAAGAAAACAAATAACACAGGAGAACAGAGGTATGTTTACATTATCATAGCAATGCAACCATATTACTCACTTGTTAACTACATCCAGCAAGAAGTATATTTTCTGGATGTCCATTGAAACAATCCTATAAACATTATCTCACAATACAGTACATTAATTTCTTTTCTAAAAAAATTATTATAGCTGAATTTGTGGATGATGGGTCTGTCAATATGCATGTACATAGTAATTTAAAATCCTTGTCACATTTCAATATTAGACAGTTGAAAAGAGTAAACACAACTGATCCAGACAGATCATTCTGTTATACCAAACGTACTAATATTTCATTTCTGCAAGTGTAATTCTTAATACAACATAATAGTATTAAATGACTAAACTGGAGGTCTAGTGGATGCACATGCAAACATTTTAATACTGTCAACCATATCTTTCAAAAAGAAAGTTGCACACCAGATTTTGCAATTATTAGTATGACAATTGAATTTCAAGAATGCAATTCACTCAAATTTTCATTTATGAGCAAGTGCAGTATAATACACCCAACAAACAAATAGAAAAATAAGTTTTGCATTACAACATGCTCCTTAAAGAAGCAGTCTTTCATAAAATTCCATGAAACTTGAAAAGAGAGGACCATGACAAATAATTATAACAGCATTATATAAATTCAGAGAAATAAAAATGTGTTCATACATACACACACACATCTCTAATGCTCTGGAGTTAACATGAATTCATCCTCCTTTTTGCTACCCAATATTTATAAGCCATGTTCTGATAGTCTTGAACTGCACAATTTTCTATATGTTGTCTATCATTTTCACATCTTGGCAACACAATTTGGACATGTAAATATTCCAATTCTAGTAAATACTTTACCAGGCAGTCATGACTGTGATATGCTTCAAATTAGCAATTACAGATTTTCAAGGTGAATCTGGGATTACAGTAGGGTTTTCAAGTAGTACTTTTATATTGCATTTTTCAATTTTTTCTACATAAAAACCCTTCGAAAACCCCCATACCACAATTGTGTGATCACATCAACTGTGATAGGGTGTCAACATGGTCTTCTGGGACCATAATATGAGGTACGTCCAGAAAGTAAGTTCTGTTTGGTAATAAAATTAAATTGTGTACAGATACAGAATAATTATTTATTGCACAAAATTCTACAACTCTTAAACTACTTTTCCACATAACTGCCGAAATTTTGCAGGCATTTGTCATAGCGTGGCACAAGTTTTTGTATACCTTCTTCATAGAAGTTTGACGCCTGTGTCTTCAAAAAGTTGGAAACATTTTCTTTCAGCTCTTCGTCATTGTTGAAGTGTTGACCGCCAAGGAAAGACTTGAGATGTAAGAACAGATGAAAGTTGCTAGGAGCGAGGTCAGGATGGTCAAACACGTCCCAGCCAAATCCCTGTAGGAGGTTTTTTGTCACATTTGCAGTGTGTGTGGTCGTGCGTTGTCGTGAAGAAAAACAACACCTTTTGACAGCAATCCTCGGCACTTATTCTGTATTGCGCGGCGCAATTTCCTAAGTGTCTCGCAATAAACATCTGCTTTGATTGTTTGACCACGCGGTAAAAAATCAATGAGTAAGATGCCTTTCCAGTCCCAGAACACTGTGCACACCATTTTTCGAAGTGTCAAGATTTGTTTCGGCTTAACCTTTGCTGGGGATGAAGCATGCCTCCATTCCATTGAATGCCACTTACTTTCAGAGGTGTTGTAAGAAACCCAAGTCTCATCTCCTGTGACTATCTGTGTCAGAAATTCTTCGCCATCTTCATCATAACGGGTTAAAAACTGAAGTGCACTGCCCATCCGTTTAGTTTTGTGTTGCTCAGTAAGAATCTTTGGTACCCAACATGAGCAAAATTTACGAAATTTCAGTTTTTCGGTAACAATTTCATGAATTAGTGATCGTGAGCTTTGGGGAAATTCCATAGTGAGAGCACTAATTGTAAACTGTGGTTTTCCTGGATCTTGTCATCAATCGTGTGAACCAGTTCTTCTGTAACCAAAGATGGACGCCCACTTCGTGCACTTCACTACTTCCTTCATTGAACTGTCGGACCGATCTTCTCACAATTGAATCACTCATCACATTTTGTCCCTAAACTTCGCAAATTTGCTGATAAATTTCAATTGGTTTCACCTTTCTAGCATTCAGAAAACGAATCACAGATCTGATTTCACAAGCGGCGGGATTTTCAACCAACACCGACATTGTAAACAAGTACAACAAAGCATATGTGGCTGACAGCGATTTCAAAATGGCGCACGTTTCTTCTCCTGGATACTTAGCGTCTACCGCGCACGTGCGGAACTGCGATCGCAGCGCTGCAGCGGAGATAAATTGAAGCGGAACTTACTTTCTGGTCGTACCTTGTACATTTTGTTCCAATGGCTGAACCCCAACATTTGCTCAGAAAATGCTCTAATTGAGTTACTGGATCTGCTCTCTCTCAACATCCAATGCAGCATGTGGCTTTAAACAGATGATGCACCACCTCATTTTGGGACTCGTGTGCGTGCCATAATGCAGCTGCATTTGGCACTTAAATAGGTCAGGGTGGGCCCACTCTCTGACCAGCTTATTTGCCTGAGCTGATCTAAATTTATTTTTTTTGTGGGCTTCACAAAGGCTATGATTTATTAAACTAACATTGACTCAGGCAAACTTGTAGCACCATAGTCCTCACCAGACATCTTTGAAACGGTTAGGACAAAGTATGGCATGTTGATGCACTGCTCGTCTGTATGTCCATGGACATAAGTTTGAACACCTATTGAGGTAATGAAAATTGATCCATACTGGTAACATAAAAATGGAGCGATGGATGCTTTCTTTCTTTTCATGTTTTGTTTGTTAAGTTGGATCAACAATTACATGACACAGCATTACAGTTAAACCCTGTTATATGAAAGTTACATTCCTCGGAATCACAGTACTTTCAAATTTGCATAAATTGAGTCATTTTATATTTAAAATATGGAGCTAGGTTCTTGTTTACTCATATATGAACTTTAAAACAGCAAAGATTCTTAGTACTTTTATCAAAAATAACCATTATATTTCTTAAACACATTTAAAAATTTATATTACTAAAACTTTTAACATGAAAACACAATAGTACACAAAAATTGTTTCATTAAAGTCTACATCAGAAGAATCAGAATATTCGTTTCAGTTTCTGTGACAGATTTCCGTACATGCAAACCTTTTGTAGCTAAGGTGTTTGAACTGCCAAACTGTTTTGCAAAGAAATTATTTAATTGTCGGCTGTGTAGTCTTTTTTGCCAGCTGACTATACAGCTCTTTGTAACATTAAGGGAACGTTCAACTTCTCTCTTCTCTATTGCACTCCTTACTTCAGGATCATGTTCTTCAAAAATTATCATTGCAAACATCGGTCGTTCAATTGCCTTGACCATTTTCTTTGTTGTCAGCTTTCCAACAGGCTGAACTTCAACTTCTGTTTTTTCTTATTACTGTTCACACTGAAAATTAGCAAATCTTCATTGCTCAGATCCTCGGAATGACGGTTTAGGTGGTCTTGCTCACTCTACATTGACATCGGTGAATCCAATCTACAGTGCCATGTCTGCAATTTCTCTTGTTGCACTGGTGATACTATCACTGTTTACTTCATTTTCTAACAATGACACACAGTCACCCTCCGTGGTGTAATGGTTACCATGCTAACTTCATATACCCAAGATGGCAGGTTCAAACCCGGTAGAAGATGAATTTTTTCGGGCATAAAAATCCTTAGCATGGCTTCCTTCAGAAGGGACATAAAGCTGTTGGTCCTGTGATGTAGATTTACGACATGTAAAAGAAACTCAAGCCTGATAGACATCTGAGCAAAATTAAGTGGTCCTTCATGCCCAGTATAGAATGGGATGCTGAGAACCGCAGCAGTTAAAGAGCATCCATAAATAAAACACTGTTTCATTTTAACACTGACACAGCTTCTGGCCACAGTTTCCTCCATATACCATTTATACATGTCCTTGTGTCTCTAATGGTATCAATTGCCATCTAAATATTAAAATGTCACCAGGAAACCTTGATGTTATGTTCATCATCTGAATTGCATTCTTCTATAATATTAGAGAAAGTCTTTTGCAGATAGTTTATCTGCAGCTTGAATGTAAAGATAACTCCCTGGTCCATAGCTTCCATGTACTTAAAACTAAACTCGTGTATATGCGAAAACATGGATAGCAACCCGAATATAATGGGGGTCTACCTGCACTTGCCATTTTCACATACCTAATTACTTCACTTCTTTCTGCAATATTCTTCTGTACTGAAATACATCAAAAATCATAGTTCCTTAACAAAATATACTTAGACGGTTTTTAACTGTTCCAAAGTTTGTCAGTTTAATTTAGAAACTTCCTGTATGTACAATATATGTGATATTTCTTTTATGGACTGCCCTGTTTTCATTTGTAAATGCAGGTTAGCCAACATAAAATGTCATCAATGTTCAACAGTTACCTATTTGATCCTTTTCATCATCTTTTGATGTAAAATCAAACCAAAATCCCATTAAAAAAAAAAAAAAAAAAAAAAAAAAAAAAAAAAAAAAAAAAAAAAAAAAGAAAGAAAAATCATGAAAATACAAATAGTAAGAAGTTTAATTATGAATGTTATATGCCAGAGAACCATTTAACACAAATAATTGAGTTTTTAATGTAGACATATAAATATTATTTGTATCCAATTTTTAAAATAATTCTTCTATGTTGCTTTACATTAATTTAAAATCTGGAATGTTATTTATATTACCTCTGTAATAATTTGTTTAAATTCTGCTCGAACTGACTGATCTCAGTTTACTCAAAGCCATGAACTCTGTAATTTCAATTAAAGTACCGTGCATTTGCAGATCGGCCAGAACGCTCTGCAGTGGCCTTGGACTGGGTGACGATTGGTATGCCTTTCACCAGAGTTGCACGTAAATGACCAGTAAGTCGTGGATACAGAACGCTAGCTATTGTACTAACTTTATTAGGTTTACCTGTTAACAGATGTCGAATTTGATGACCTTCAATGGGAATACATTCCATATATATCCAAAACAATTCTGGCTTATTTACAAAAGTTCATGTTGACTGATTGCCTACATTTCTCTTGTGATGTTCTCCTTCAATTCTTGTAACATGTGAGGATTTGATGCATACACTATTCTTTAATGTTCCCCATAAATAAAAATCACATGGAGATAGGTCAGGGGAACAAGTTGGTCACAATTCTTAACTTATTATTCTATCTAATGCATGCATAGAATTCACAGCAGTGGAGCTGAATCCCACTGAAACCAGCCAAACAATCTTTCGTTTCTTGTTAGGTGTGGAAAAAAAATCATTTAAAATACAATTTACACAAATGTGTGAATCAACTGCTGTCGAGAAATATGGAACCGATAATGTTATGTGCATTCACTGCGCATTAAACCCAAACTTTTGCAGCATGATGAACTTCATGAATAATATTGGAATTTCAATAGCCCACAATCTGCTGTTCGGAGCAGAAATGTGACCTTGAAGATAAAACATGTTTCATCAGTGAAGAATGTTGAAAGTCTGTATATATTGCCAATATGAATGGACTGCAAAGTTAAATAATTAACCCTACTTACAGGATCTTGTGGTTGTAAAGCATGAATACAGTTACCTTGTACAGCTTAAGTTTCAACAGTTTCGTCGCCACAAAAACTGACATCTTGGAAATGTTAATTTTTTGTGGTAAATGTCTCAGTGATTTTTGGGGCGAGTGCTCTAACCGGGCTTCTCTTCTGTCAGCACACAGCGCCATTGAACACGTTTCGTTTTAAAAAAAGTTCCTGTATGCCTATTGACAAGGTCATGAATAGTTGACCTGCTAGGAATTTGAACACCTACAAACTGATGTTGAAATTCTCTATGGCACTTTCTTACAAACGAGTATTTCACACGTGCCTCATACACTAAAATATGCTATCCAAAATGTACTCAATCATTATTAATGGACAAATTATCACCAGGAGACAACACATGTGCAAACAGTTCTTTCCCTCATGACAGATCCAACTTGACCACACGTCAGCGGTAGCTATAGCACTAATCTGGCAGCAGGCAGGCATGCCAAACCTCACCCAATCCAATGGTGTCACAGAGCAGTCCAGCTGATCAATGAATAAACAGTATTACAGATTGAAATAAACTGATGTAGACTGGAAGACTGAAAATGTAGATCAAATTTGATATCTCCAGTACAGCCATAGAAAGGAATGTATTTTAAAGATTATATTCTCATAAAATGTAGGTGCCATTTTCAGAGAGATAATTTTGGTTTGCTGCTCTGGAGACTTAATAATTTTGCTTTGTGCTGCATTAATGCTGTTTCTATTATAACACACAATTCTGTGCTGTCAATCTCCAGATTTTGGTCATCTACCTTCTCTCTCTCTGGTGCTCTTCTTGCCTTGTTATTGGTCCACTGAAAGACTTAACAAAAAACTCACCCTTGAACAAACATTTCTATTGGTGCCCTTTTAAAACCCACATTATGTAAACATGGTAGATAATATCAGGAAACATTTCCTGGTATACCAGTTCCAAATAGAAATATGTCTGGTTCATAAGTTTAGGACAATGGGGTCGCTAAATGCTAACCTTAGAAGCAAAAAAGTCATGTTCTAATACAAGAAAAAATTGATGGAATTGATGCATCACACCAATGCTCTCCAAAAAGACATATTGCACAGTAAGTTGGCATTTCAAAAGCATCTGTTCTTACAGTTACTAAATTTTGCAAATGAAAATCTTAGGACTACTGTTCATGATGGGGAATGCCATGAATTACTCAATGCAAATGGATTTTCAACAACTTATAACAAAGTTAATACTCATTACAATGCTTGTTTCCATGAGTATAATATTAGAATAAAACCCTCTTGGTATAGCAGACAATGCACCTAAAACATACAAATGCAATCCAGGGTGGATTATTAAAAGATTACTCAGTATAATACTTAATTGAATAATAAAGAGCCATATGACATAGAAATAGTTCTTTATAATAAGCTTCCTAGAGGATTAAATCTTCAAAGTACAAATGTATTTAAAAATTACTTAAAGATTATTTAATAAGAAAAGTTATGCATAGTATATATGAATTTATATCTTATTTGATAACTGTGACTTGGTTTACATTATTGTATATGATTTGTTTGGGATTAGATGTGGCTAGGGAAGGGTGTGTAAGTGGAAGCAATTATAATTAAAATATTTTATTGTGAGAACTATCAGAGAGATGCTGCCCAGCGCACAACATGATTAAAGGACTAAAATAAATCCAGTGTTCAAAGTTCAGGCATTTCCTGATTCTCTCTTTCTTTCCAATCTTACCCCCAACATGACACTTCCCATGTTGCTGTAAGACCAAATGCTTATAACCCACTCAGCAAGTGAGCATTGATTCCTATGGTATTATTACTTACCATTTCATTTGTATTGTCCCTTCTTTTAACTTTCATGGTCAAATCAGGGGCTTTCTTTCAACATTGGTTTTAGTTTAATTTTTGAAATGAAACCTGTTCACTCTCACAGGGATGGGAATGATTCTTGCTGAAGAAAAATAATCCCCACCAGGAATACCAACCACAATGTTCACCACTCGACAGATGCTAGGTGATTTTGCATTCATAACTTGCTCTTTAACACTGATGAAATTAGAAACATAAACACACTTATTTTACTGGAAAAGTTGTATAAACTAGAAGCACCTTCTCTTCCCATTAAGGGTATGCAACTTTTAAAAATAATTTTGACAGATATACTTTTTAGCATCTCTATCAAAATAATCCATTCAGTCGCAATCCTCAACATTAATATAGGAGAGGATGTGTGAATCTTTAGAACTGGCAAAATTGTAAATTTATATATATATATTTCCTGGAACTGAAACCTGTAAAGCTTTCCCTCATCCAGCAAAACTTAAAAGTGGAAAGAAGTGATGTGTTATTGAACTTCGAGTAAGATGATCTGAAACTAGTTACTGACATCGCTTAATTTACTCACTTTTAACACTTCCATCCTCATAGGCCTGCCATGTTGATTACCTATCATCTTGTGTTGGTAAAATGTACTTCCAGAGAGGACTTGGTGGTGGTAAAACAAAATTCATTTGTTGTGGACTGTTTCAAACTGTGGATCTTCTCTCATGTATCTAACTCTGCTGCGTATTTGGCTGGTTTAATTAATGTGATATTCGGTTTGATATTCGGTAAAAGTGTAGATTTGCCCATCTGCTTGTATTTTAAGCTTCTTTTATGTTCCTTTAGCCTAGATTCAAGATATTTTTTTTTTTTTTTTTTTTTTTTTTTTTTGTGGTATAGGGTCATTTAATTTATTGTTAAGTAATTTCTCTATGTTACTCTTGTTCCTAGTTTTAACATCAATTCTGGATGACCAACTACAACTCCAAACCAGACATCACAATAATCAAACCAGCCAAATATAGAGAGATTTACACACATGGAAGGGAAAGAGGGAGGGTGGGTTTTATTTATGGATACTCTTTAATTGTTGTGGTTCTCAGTATCCTATTCTACAGTGGATGTGAAAGACCTCTTAATTTTGCTCAGAGGCTTCTTTATCAGGCTTGAGCTTCTTTTATGTGCCATAAATCTATGACATGGGATCGATGACTTTACTTCCCTTCCTAAGGAAGCCATGCTAAGCATTTTTACAACCAAAATAATCCATCGCCCACCACCAGGTTTGAGCTCCTAACCTTGGGAACCAGAGGCTAGCTTGTTACCCTAGATCACAAAGGGCAACACTATCCTGACAGACAACCAACACACCAATAAAATCATCATCATAGGTCAGCAGACACCTTCTAAAAATGGCAACAACTGCTTCCTAAAATATATTAAAAGTTAGTTAAATAAGTGATTTCAGTATAACTGGTACTCAATCACCTTAAGTAAAGTTCAAAGCTTGATAATTTTATGACATGAAATTTAAAAATGTGTGAAACTTTCAGTGCTGTAAATGAACAAAAATTCCATGAGTAATAAGTAAATGGTTATCTGTTTTAAAAGAATCCTTGAAGACTTGATAGTACTGTTTCTATCACACATATTGAAATTCTTTCTAGTACCATGATAAACATGTATTAAAGGAAAGAACACCATTTAGAAAACTACACAGATTTACAATCCATATTTTAGGACTATAAATAAAAACTGTTACAAAAATGCAAAACCCTGCAGTCATAAAATGTGAGTAATATTAATAATTTATGTGAAGGAGTTGATATTACAATTCACATCCTCTTTACTGAATTCATGCCCATTTGCTGCCTGTCATTAGATGTCAATAGTCATGCAATCATATTTTAAGCCTCATGGTGTATATTTTGTCACAGCACAGTAAAGGGAGAGCATGATTGTGATGAAGGGTGGATTACATTCAATCTGTTATTTTATGTTACAATATAATGCAACAGAATGTAATGCTTTGTCATGTCCATTATGAAACTGCAACATTTTGAATCTATCCACAAAGCTGTAAAAATGTTGCCATTGCCATAAAGTCATACAAAGGCCTCTCCCCCCATACATTTTAGGCAACCTAGAAAAGTTTACAAGTTTGTTTATACTTTAACTACAAACAAAACAAAAGTGAGTTTGTGGAACTCGCAAGTATGGAAACATGGTACCTGTTATACATTCTACTGACATTGTATACATGTAACTACTAAAATTATGGACAAAAATAATTTCACAACAAACAAATAAATAAAAGAATGTATCCATTGAGATACTTGCTTACTGCTAAAACGCCATATGCAGATCGAAAGTTATTTCTGAAATCATGCACAATAATCATGCACAATTTCTTACACTAAACAAAAATGCACAAATGCCACTTGCACAAGCACTTCAGCAAATCTACTAGCACTATTCTTTTAACTCTGAAGGGGGTATAACAAAACCTATTAGAATTACAAACTTTTTAACTTTGCATTACGTGTAATTCATAGCATAGGTAGTGTAGTATTTAAAATCTTGTAAACAGGAGATTTTTTTAAAAGATTTAGAGGATAAGATGCTTAATTTTTAATTCAATACTAAACACAATCCATATGAATAAAATCTACCCAAGGAAAGAATTTCAAATCAGATACTTTATTAATTAAACCAGCAACACTCATTATGGGGAGGGACATCTGATAGGCATTCTGAACAATTAGGATTAATTATGTCAGAAATGTTCAAGTCAGCTTATAGACAAAAATACTCCAAAGGTTCCCTACTAACGGTTGTAGTACATTTGTCAAATTAATATACTTTGCCCAATACTAAATTTAACAAAGTTCCATGATGGGGTTTCAAATTTACGACATCCAAAATGGTTATACTATTAGGATCTTTTGATAGTCAAGACTTCTTCATAATCATTATTTGTATTTCTTTTATTAGGTTTTTATCTTATTACTGCAGGATTAATATTCATCCAACTTTAATCAATAACATTTGCAAAATAAAAAATTAAATATAATTATACTGGGTGGAAGATATGGCATATATATTAATTTTTTAAAATAGCAAGATATACAAATGAGAACAATGAAAAGGTCTACTGGCACTTTACTTCTTTCATACATTTGTAGCTAAAATGAGATTTGGCTAGGGTGCCCTTTCCCTGGTAAATGGGCAAGAAAAATTGTGAGAAAGAGACAGGATGACTGCTGCTCTCAATAGAATGAAAGTTAATTTTTGCACCCATCACTCCACTGAGTGCAGATTTTCCTCTAGTTGCACAACTGCTGAATGAAAACCAACTTATGGTCTTGAATAAAGAATAATGGGCATGTCTGGAATCTATTCTCCTTCTAGTAATTTATGCTGCATCAGGTGCTCAGTGATGAGCAAGAGGTGTACAAAACCATTCCATATTTTAAGAAGGCTCCTGACATACTTTACGGAAAAAAGGCAGTGTTAACACAAGAACATTTTTGGCACGACACAAAAAAGAGCCCCACCAATTATGACCAAGGTCATGGAGAAGTGCTTGCAATTGCTTTTTGCAATTCCAAAACAGTAAATGTTACCTATTACAGCCACTCTGAGGTTAAAGGCTGCTTATAACAATAGGGGAATGTTGGCAAACAATCTGGGATACAATTCTATGACATCACAGAACCACATACTGAAGTATTAATGTGTCAAAAGCTGGATGCTAAATACCATTAAAATATCCTTCTATCACCAGTTTTAAGTATTTGGGAGGGGAGTGGTTCAATGACACATGTTAAAAGAGTGTGTGCAAACTGATTCTTCAAAGAAAGCGACAAACTGCCAATTCATTGGGAAAAATTATTTATTTTATAACCAGGAGAAAATTTCTTTGGGGGTTGGCTCAAATGATTTAATAAAAAATTCCTACTTTATTTTGATCCACTATCAAACAAAATAACATATTACTTTTTTATAAACCTAATCCTCCAGACAGATAAATTTAATGCAAAATGTTTTATTAAATAGCTGTTTTGTTACACATTTGATTAAACACAAGTAAAATTCAAATAAGAACCACTGTTTCTATCCTGCAGATCATCACTGTCAAATAATTTTATTTCTTAAATAAATGACTTTAAATTTTAACTGAACTACATTACAACATTTAACAAATTTCCTTCTTATGATTATTTTCTGGAGAGTGAATACATTCCTCATTCTGAGACCAGGCATTATTACAAGTCATTACTACAGAAAATAAAAGATTTAGCATATTATGTCAATGCTGACATCATCATAAGTGTGAACTTTACAGCCTAGAGCTAGTGCAAGGTTAGATAGTATTGTTGCTTGAAAAGAAAAGAAAAGTGCTAAATTATAGCACAAAGGCATTTCTATGAAATGATGAGAATGAAAAATGCTAATCAGGTGTAGTTCTATCATATATAACAATATGACACACTGATTGTTTAATTTAGGGAATTGAAAGGAGTGCAAAACTTTTGACTCTGCACACAGAATCACATATGTAGACAGTATAAATATCCTCCCTTCCACTGAATATTCCATATAAAAATTATACTACTATTTTAAAAACTTATCATGCACTTGTTTTTGTTATGTTCTTAGCTACAATTCCATTTTGTTGCACACAAATATAAGTGTCATAATTTTTTTCTTACTCTTATTACCATGCCATTGCAATGAAACACTGGAAAAGAATATCTCGTCACAAGATATTTATAAAAACAAATCAGGCAGAAATAAATTTGCCAACTTCCATTGGTAAAGTCATCAGCCAGAATTTCCAAGGCTTTCATTTACATCCCTGTAATATTTACAGCACAAAAACCTATACAATGTACTATCTAGCATGCACATATCTAAAACAATAACTACAGCAGAGAGGTTTCATGCATACTTATTTCACACATCTTTTAACGACCAAATTTACTCTGTCTTAAGTTTGTGCAGCCCTGTTTAATGATAGATTCTTGTCCAGTATATCAAACTGGTAGATAGGAGCTGGCAAAATATGGTAGATTGGCCTGCAGAATAAAACCATGTCCTGCAAAACTAGCTGTTTTGCAAACTGAACTAACAAAATAAAACATGTCCTATTTTGGCATATCTATGGAAATGGAAACTTATATTTTATATCAGACAGTTTGCAAGAACTTCTAGCCATGGTTAGCCATGCAGTTGTGTAGTGGAAGTTATACATGCTGTACAGAGAATATTTTAAGGTTGATTTTGGTGAAAAATAATGCAGCATGTCCAAAGACCATACATGATGCTCTAATTCCAAAGAGCTTGTAAAATATATTTGCCAATAATTTAATACATTACTTTTTGCTTTTGACCATAACAACCTATGCTGACAGTATATCTGGCACAGTGCAAATTCTTTAAAAAGGAGCTTTATTTACCTGATGCTAAACAGCTAAGGATGCTAAACATTTCATTAAATTCCAAAACAAAGATCTTCACTTCAAAACAAGAGAGATGGTCACATATACACAGTCCTTATTTTTTGTAATTTATAGTGCTGTTGTTTGATTTCCTATACAGTTTCCAGGTCATGCTTGAACTCGGAAAGTGGGCAGGAGAAAGCCAGCGGAGTGCGAGGGAAACAGTGACATTTTAGTTACCATAATTTTCTTTCAATGCTGCTTGTGTCCATTTGCTTCCAGTGAATGCTTAGTACAAGTTAAGGTGTTCGCATAAAACAGGTGTTTGTGTGGGCTCTATGTTACGGGTTCATTGCTTTATAAAGTTTGAAGCCTAGTAAATGTGTTTTCTTGTGCACTACTTTACATTACTTTTAATACATGTGTGTTGCATGTGCATTAAGTTTGTTTAGATAACTGATATGCCAGCTGAAAAATTTACTCTTTAACAACAAATATTTATGTATGATACATCAAAACAGATCTATGTTGACAAATGTGTAGGAAATTAATGAGAGAGATTTGAATATTTCTGAGTTGAATTTGTAGCACTTAAGTATCGCTTATTAGCTTTGCCAGATGGTTTCGAAGCCATGTGGGCTTCATTGTCGATGGTTTCCAACTGAATTTCTGCAGTATGTTCTATGCTGAGGTGTGACAGTCCCTGGTGACAGTGACGAACCTCCACAATATATTTTGTGTAGCAATTCAAAGTTGAATATGTGGCATTGGTTTTAAATGATGTGGATTTTCTCCGGATGTCAAATTCTGCTGCATATCTGATGGGTTTTATAAGGCATATGTTTGGTGATATTTCATAGTAAGTGGACCAAGACTGGTGTACAATGGCTGAATTGTCAGTTTGTTTATACAGGGTTACTACAAAAGAAATAGACAACTTCAACTGCCTGTAAAACAAAAACTATTAGAGATAGCAACCTAATTATTTTGGAGGTATGTTGAGAAACTCTCAAAGTTTCGTTTGTTACTATTGGTAACGCTGTAGGGTTTTGTTTGTTGTTGCAGAAGCTGAAATGGTGGAAAATCCTGTGGAAAAGTTCCTGTTCTAGCAAAGCAGTTTGTGGCTGTGAATGGGAAGTGGTAAACAAACCTGGGGTTTTTGCTGTTCACTTGGAGAAGAACGACTCTTTTCTCTAGAATATAATGAGTGTACAAGATGTACACATATCATTTGCACAAACATTATCCCATCAAAGGAGGAGTAATTTTGAGAAAGCTCCCGGTTTAATTTGGCAAAAAAGTATTTTAAAAAAACTAGTTACTAAAGCTACCCAAAATATTTTTAGTGAGGTGAGAGGTGTGGAAAATGAGCTTTATTGACAGCCAACATTACAGAGAGAGAGAGAAAAAAAAATAAAATTGTTATAACTGCTTTTGTTGGATGCCAAGGGCATCTGGTGGATGTTCTTCAAGATTGTACAAAAACAGGTGAGGCTGACAACCAACCTGAAATGTTTCTTGAAACAATTGTTTCTTCCATACTGGCCAATGTTGGAAAAGAGTTAAGACTGAAAACCCAAAGGCATAACTGGGATTTGAACTATGGAAATCCTGGTCTCCATCCAGTTGCTCTAACCACTGAGTTACCATGGCAACATCCTGATACAGCATTAAATTCCCCACTGACAAACATTTTTCCAATAAACCACACAAGGAGATCTCAAATTATTTTGAGATGATATTCCCCAATTCATAAGTACTTTATAAGTCGTCATTATAAGATTTTCCTTCTCTATGAAAGCAGTGTTGACAATTCAAAAGCTGGAGGAAGTTTACTGGATGGCATTGAATACCCTCACTATAGAGCATATGCATACCTCTTTGGATTGCTTAGAAAGTCTTTGGGGACAGCAATTTAATGATGATGCAGGGGTACAAGAGTTTGCTGGCTGCAAACATAGCCCTCTCTTTCTTCCTGAGCAGTGGAAATGAACAGACAAGTACCAAAAAAATTCCTCTAAGTGAGAGGAAGAAGGTAATAAGGGGCAAGGCATCCAAGATACAACAAACATGGCACAAAGGGAACTAAATTAGCTGGAAGGAGTACTGGAACAAATTATAGGAATGGAAACGGATAGTAAAGAAGAAGAAATAAGAAGGAAGTTGGAAGAATTTAAGACCAAAATGATGAATATTAGAAGAATAGGAAGTCTGGAAAACAAAAACATAAGATATAACTTATTTTCGGGGAATAAAGGAAAAATAGGAGAAGAGTCCAGACGAGATATACCACAGCTGTTAGGAAGAAAATTAGAGATGGAGTGAGTAACTATGAAATATGTGAAGCAATTAGATTTGGAAAGAAGAGAGTAAAGCAATATAGTGGTGAAATGTATTAGCACACAAATGGTTTATAATGTGATAGAACAGGTGAAGAGATTGAACTTTAATTAACAGAAATTTCACACATGAGCAAAGGGGACTTTTGAAAAGACTAGTAAAATTAAGAAGATGGATGCATAGGCAAAGAAAAACAGCATTTATTCAAAATTTTAAACTATGCATTGATGGCAGACTGGCAGAAGGAGAAGGCGAGAAAAAGGAAAATGAGGTGGAAACAAAGTGAGCAGTAAACCAGGAAATCACAAATGAAATGATGAAGACAAGATTCCAGGATGTAACATTGACTTACGAGATGAACAATCAAGCAAGGTGGAGTTAGCGAAGTGAACAAATGACAATACAGCAAGGAGAGGAAAAGCAATAGGGAGAAGGAAAGGAAGCGGAAGAAGGCAACCAGAGATGCAAGTAGTGAAAGTGAAAAGGTGGTCAGCAGGGCATAGGATAAAAAGTGCACAGGGGGAAATACCAAAGGCAAGCATACACAAAGAGAGTAAAGAGTACAAGAAAGAATTTGAGAAGTTTGAATAGATGGAAAATGACAGACAACAAGTATGTGTTTGGTGGAACAAAAGGAGGGTGAACAGGAAAGCAAGATAGGTGTTTGGAAGAATGAAGTGATGGGCAAGTGGATTACAGGCATTATGTGTGAGAAAACACGAACAGAGGAAATAGGCACATCATGCCATGTGACTAGACAGAATAAAAGATAGAAGGATATAGACAGAAGAGAAGGGACGGAGAGAGAAAGAGACAAGGAAAGTTGAAGCATGAGCTATAAAAAGTAAAATAAAGGTGAAAGACATGGGAGGAAAGGCAAGTGGAAAAAGATAGTGAATAGAAGTTAAGAGGGGAAGTGGGAGGTTAAAGTTAGAATGAATTGGGCATCTTTGAGAGCAAAGATGACAGTAGAGCAGAACAGAAATCACAACAAAAATAGGTAGAAAAAAATTAATGAAGGGAAATTCAAAAGGGAGAGCAAATTTAAAGAAAGATATAAGCAAGTCTGAAGGCATATGTACAAATTTAATTGTATGTAAATATGTACAGGGCAGTCCAATAAATGAAGGGGATGGTTCGAAGTTCAGATTACAGCCCAAGAGGTATACAATTAGTACAAAATAAAACTCAATTATTTCTTTCATTATTTAAGAAAAGTACTACAAATTAAATTTATTTAGAAAAAAAAATCTATCCCTAAATCAGGAAACTAAGCAGAAAAATGATGTATTATACATGTTAGTAAATAATTTGAAAAAAAAAAAATCAGTTTATATTTGATTTTCCTTTTTGGACATAATGATCACCTTAAGTAAGTTTCCAAACATCCATCATACTCTCCCAGTAATACTTATCTTTTGATTTCTTTCAATTCAACAGTTTCTCTTTACTCCAAAAATACTGTGTGTTTATCATGTATACCTCTAACTGAGAAAACCTGCATTAAGTATTTCCACCCATGTGCTATAATAAGCCTTAAGGGACAAAAGAATTTTGACAAAACACTCTTCAGTTGCCTAACACCAATGCCTATGCTTCACGTTTACTGGCCATAAAAATGAAAATATCATTTATATTTGATCTGCACTTGTGCCTTAAACAGATGGGGTCCCATTGAGCCGATTCACTATCTTGCACATTAAGCAGCATCGCAGGAATCAAGTTAAATTGCAGTTCAATTCTCAATGAAAACAGATGCTCATGAAGAATTTTCTTTCTATAGTTTCCTAAGAGCAATGTGCACCATGTTGGAGTACATTACTTTGGAAGTAACCTTTACTAAAGAGTCTACATATACTAAGGAAAGGTTACTGTTGGAGTAATTTACTCTGGCAATAATGTTAGACAGCTAACTACAACTTAGTCTTTTAGTTACGACTACAGAAGAGTTCATTATACCTGAAGATATGTTTTGTTTATGTGATTTATTTGATTAAATCATGGAAGAGGCTATATGATATAGGAAATGGTGGATAAACTTCAGCAAGAAAAAGAAATGTTTGTTGGTAGAGATAATGGAATTGTATTTAAACATAGAGTGCAAAGAGCAATGTAAAGATGTTGGTTTTAAAGAGAAAGCCTAAAATATTGCTATGGATAGTTTAATTTTCATTGAGCGACAGGAAACATACTGAAGAGCAGTTTAAAACTCTTTGAAAACAATGTTTGTAATCTTCATACTTACACTGCAGATCACTTGTGTGTTTATAGAGAAATACTTCAAATTTCTGAAAAGTTCACCACTTTCATTGAATGGGCACAAAAGAGGTACATGTGTGTAGTCAATTGCACCCAACATTTTGTGAGAAACTTACGAAAATGAAGAATTGCATTTGATTTTCTAAACACTCATTTGTGGGCATATTTAGATACCTTGTTCTTAACCTGTGCTCCAAGATGTAATGTATGATATGACCAGCAGTGCCACAGCAAAACTTATAATAACAAAATAGCCTACAAATGTGCATCTTGAATGTCTTTATTCTCTTAGCACATTTACTTGACAGCAATCACAATGTTCAGTCAAGTTTATAAGATTGCCTGCAACTCTCAGAAATGTTTCATTATGAAGAATTGCCTTTTGGGGATACAGTCACATTGCTGTGAGAGTTTTGTTGTAAATGTTCTCCAAAAGGTTCAACATTTTTATAAAAGGTTCTCTTTTAATATTAATACATATCTTGAACTCGCTATATATATTTTGGATTTTACTTGTCCTTTATTATACACACTATCGCATTCCCATTGCTCTCACAGTGATCATAAATTTAATCAAGGTAATCCATGAGCGCATCAGTATACCTTCCTACAAATACAATATAGTATTGTAGTTCAACAAGTGAGTTACTCTAATAAAGTTCCAAAAAACATTTTCAAACCTATATTTGCACTGCTTATTCCTATAGCAACAAACTACATGTCATTGCTCTCTGACATTTAACTCTGTAGTAATTTACTCCAGGGGTTTCTGAAGGAGTTACACACTTTAGGCAGCATAGTTTACTCTCATATGGAAGTTGCCAAATTACTTTAATATTAATATAAAAATAATAGTTGCAACAAATCTTCACTTATCTTTCAACATTCCAAAAGATAAGTGAAGATTTGTTGCAACTATTATTTTTATATTGGTATTTGTGTTATTCTTCACTGTTACTAGCTTCTTTTTACATTTATACTTTAATAGTAGTTTACTATGGAAGCTTGCTTTAGGTTGGTGCACACTGCCCTACAAGTTGGAAAGTGTTTGAATAATCAAAAGTGCCCATCTTTATTTGTTAAATAATTAGGCAGCAAAATTATTGTCCAACAAAGAAACAGAACATCTTTACAGCCAGAACTACAGCAAATTTGAAAGAGCCATTATTGTTTTAATACAAACATGAGCCAAAACTCATTGCTCAAACAATGAATGCTAGCAACTGTCAGTGTCATTTCAGCTCCATCAAATATGCTAGAATTTCATTTTACAAGCTTTTTTTTTACATGTCAACAAATCCAATGGATTTAAGCATGCTTAAGGTGAGAGGGAACTGAAAAGTTTTAATTCAAAATTTGTCATTTTTACCATTTGCTTTATAAATCAACCACTGCACAGTTTTGAACCATCTATCACAAATGGTATTTAATTTGAAGTTCTATAAAGATCATTATTTTGACAAAAGATTCTGAAAAATCAAGTAAAAAAAACATGAATTGTTCCACTTAAAAATTTTCATTATCTTTTAAAATTATGATTTTTTATTCATGGGTGAACGGATTACAAAAGTTTCATCACAAAACCTTTTTGAAATTTGTAATGCAGATCAAATATTCAATAATTGATTATTTCTTTAAAAATTTAAACTTTCCTCAGTGATACCTTGCACAAATACCAACAATGGCTGGCATAAAACCTGCAATCAGTAATCAACCAAGTACGCAACCCAAGCTGACACAATTATACATATGATAGATAGCTGTGCAAAAACTACTATAAATACAAAAGGCATGTACCTAGCTAAAATGTTACAATAAATACAGCACAATCTAATTTTATCCTAGCTGCTTGGCAGGTAATAAATCCTTTTTTTACTCACAATTTTGCACATACTGTCCAAATATTTTCCAGAAAATAGAGCCCCCTCCCATCTTCCCACATAAAGACAAGCCTACACTTATCAGCAAATTATTATTCCAAGCACCAGAATGCTAACTAGAAATTCTATGATTAAGCAAAAGGGTGCTTCAGTACAAATCATTTAGGATGCCAAAAATGTACAGCAAAGGGTTAAAAAAAATGGCAGGATGGAACGTTTAAAGCACATATCTTTTCATGCTAAGGTAAGTAATTTTTTAAATTTATAGCAAATCACATCATTGTATATACTGCATAAAATGTAATTTTTTATGTGCCAATCAGAAAAACAGTTGAGAATTTCTGATGATTCATGCCAGAATGCTGCTGAGGAAACTGATATATGCGCTTTAAACTGAAGGAGATTTCTCTTGTTTTGGATTTCACTTAAAAGTCTCTAAACAACTTGTCTAATGCAGTGAATGCTTGCAATTCTTAATCAAAATATCAGTCATCAACTCCTTTGAAATCTGTTTAAAACAAAATAAGTACAAGCTGTCCAGGTGACTGATAAGTAAAAAACATAATCATGTACTGCTTGTTAATCACACGTTGCTGAGCGAGCGGGTGACACAGCACATGCGGATAATGCGGACAGTTCAGAGGAAGGTTATCTTTACCTATTTTGTGGCATGGGCGGAATTGGTCAGTTTCGACACCACACGGGTCAATGCCCGGTTTTCCGCTTTCAACCTTTCATTTTCAGCTTTGAGTTTTTGCAATTGCTGTAAAAAGTAAACATTTAAAACATCATCTCCCCTACAACACAAACCTTTGCTTATGTTAGTGACAGCTTAAAAAACAGAAATAGATTAAAAATAAATTACTTAAATAAAGCCTGTGAAAAATGGAAAAATTATAATATTTCATGGAAAAGTTAAGATACAGTTCAAGAAGAAAACATTATAAAATATTTTACGATAAAACTTATTTGCTACAAAATTCTACATTAACAAATTCTAACTCCTGCTTTCCAAATACAAATCATTCTCATTACATCACACTCATGCTTAGTGCTAATTTACATGCCACATTGTTGCATAATGCCATCTCTACATTATGCAGTCGCCATACTAACTACTAATACATCGAGAAGAAAAATATCTGAAGCTTTTTGTTTGCTGGTGTTTGACTGTAGTTTGCTAACACACATGCACAGTATCAACCCTCGTTTTTTAAGCCTTAATGCATTAATAAGCAATGCTCATTCTTTCTCAGAAAAAGAAAGTAGCCCACATCAACAGAGCATACTTGAATGTATGTGTAACAGCGGTTTCAACTGTTTTCTTATCAAATTCATTCAGAATTTTTTCAGTGTTGCAAGCCTGAAAAGTAGTATATAAATTCAAAGAAAAGCAGTGGGTAGAAAACCAAAGAAATTTTTTTCATGGTGGTCAATAGCTCCATATTAAATTAAAGCATATTAAACACCTTCAAATGCAAATAAGACTGGCAATTACCATCTCACCAGTTTCATTTGCTCTCACTTTGTGTGTTAATACTGGGAAGGAGAGAAGAGAGGGGAAACAAAACAGTTTTTGTTTTTAAAAGGAATAGCTCAAAAAAGTCTTTAGCAAAATTTCAGAGATCCTGCTCAAGAGCCAATTGAATCAATGCTAATGCTTCTTGTCACTTAACAAGGCTTTTCTACAGAGCATTTATGGTTACCATTTCCTTGTACTCTATCATGGGAGGGTTTCATGGTGTTTACATGGGAATTGTTTGACCATCATATCTGTTGATATTTCCCCAGTTAATTTCTTCAATTCAGAACTTTTGGTGGTTAAACATTGTAACAATTTAGTATATATTCCTACATTAGTAATGGTTAAATATAACAGTCAAATAAAATGACACTGAATTACTATAAAGCACTGAACATGGTCCTTAAAACAGTCTTTTGATATGCACTGAGAGGACTGGGAAGTATAAGATGATCAAGTTCTAGATTTTCTATTTTTATAAAAATAAATTCTTTGATTCTCTCTGAATAATATTTATGATTTACTAGCTGAATAATACATTTAACCCTTAAAAAAGTTATTAAGTGTAATAAACCCTACAGTTGTGTGTACCATTAAATAACATATTTGAGATGCACATATCTTCACACTTGCATTCTTATTACTATTATTTATTTATTGTCATTAGTTATGATGACCTTTTGTAAAGCATCTCTCTTTGGCAGTGTGTGTCATTCTAATAGTAGTACTTGTTAGGTGGACACCACCTGCAGCATGCTCCTTTATCCTAAATGATGCTAACTTTTGCCTAAACAGAAGCAATACAGAAGCCTCATATTTCTGTTCAAAGTGGTCATCATGCCAAAAGCTAACTACTCCAATATTAGAAGGACAGTTCAATAAATATCCATGTTTCAAAACAAATGACATTACTAAGGCAAGTTTGTGTTACCTCATGTATTGTCATTTGATACATGTCGCCAAAACAAATTTGATATTGATTCAAGCTAGTTTAGATTTGGCAGGCATTTTACTTAGTTATTCAAAAATCTTTCGCTAAAATGGGAAAAGTGCAGTATCATTCAGTGATTTATTTGCCTTTTACTTTTGGATTGGAAAACTTGCAAGGCGACAAAAGCAAAATTGAATGCTGTTTATGGAGACCGTTTGCCACCAACAAGTTAGATATTAGTTCAGCGATTTGAAACGTGATCAAACATCCATTTTCGATGAAGAGTGCCCAGCTCACTTGGTAGATATGGTTTCCCAGGAAATCATTGTAAAAGTTCACAATTTAATTCTTTCAGATTGTTAAATAAAAGTTCGCAAAATGTTAGATGCCAAGAGAGCCCCTAATAAAGGTACTGAGGTCATTAAGGCACTGCCTTCTGAACATGAGGTCTGCAGTTCAAACCCTGCCAGAACCTTCTTCCTGATCAAGGTTTATTCCAGTTTTCCTCAGGTCTCAAAACTGGGGAGGTATCCAAAACATAGGCCTAGAATGTCCTTCCCAAATTATCATTCCATGTACACCAGTGGCATTGCTTTTGCTGCCTTATGCAGTAATGACAGGCATTAAAAAGACAGACAGCCCCTACCTCATGTACCTTTTTTCTCAGAAGTGCTAGATTCTATTTCCTTTTATCTAATATGGATCCAGTCTGTTTAAATTTTTTAAACAAGCTGTAAATTGTGAATTTGCTAGGAATGGTGACAAACCATATACTCTCACACCTTCAAGCAAAACTTGAACATAAAATCAACAACAGCTTCACATAATGCACTCCCCATATATACCATGCCAAAAAGCATTAAATGGAGCTGCAAATGTTGTTAGCTTCCATCACCTGCTATGATTCAGGTCTGGTGGCAGCTAGTTACATCATTCAAGATTAATTTGCTAGCTCTGTAAAGCAAAAACAACTGACTTGAGGGTAACACAAATAATTCACTCATGAAATTCAGCTTCTTTATTATGCTTAATCCCAAAGCCCAAAATCCAGCAAAACATTTATTAGAAAGATGAAACTTATGTTCGCTGCTACAATGAAGCTGCACACTTGCAGATGAATAGTTTATTCTCCAAGGTTATTTTTTTTTAAAGCACGAAAACTGTTGCATTTACAAGCACATAAAGTGAGCATCAGCATGATGTATGGTAATACTCTTGGCACACTGCACCTATTAAGACTCCTATTTCTCTCCAGTATGTCTAATTACTGCTCTTCTCCAAAGTTTAAGACTTAAAGTTATTGAAGCAATTTTAGGTAGTTTTATATTGCCACTACCACACAACATGATTCTATTTTCTTTATAATCATCTATACCTTGGTTTTCCAACTTTCAATTTGCGTTGTGGATATTACAAAGGCACATGCACATCTCAAAGTGGTTTGAAAATTATAGTTTCACTGATATAAGTGTTTCAATTCTTTAAGCAAGACATTTAAATAAATTTAGTAAATTCAGAATAAATAGTTATCAAAACTAAATCTTCAGTTTTATAAATTGTATTTATTCTTGACGTTAATTCAAAGTTAGCTACTAAATTCACAAGAAATACTAATCGATTCTTTGCAGATGTCTGTAAACAGGCACATTCTTCCACCATAGGCCACCATGTTGCAGAATTAATTTATAGAATGATCTACCAGAGTGGAAACACAACTGTCAATTCTCAAAATAATGGCACCAGAATTAAAACTGGAAGGGAGAAGTTGTCAAAAATGTGTGCATCCACTGTTTGAAAATTCATTGTTGATTGCTGAAGCCTAAGTTGAATATATTTTTCTGAAGGCTTCATGAACTACTTTATATTAACTTGATTTTTGCAGCACTAATGTAAAAAATTATACGTTTTGAGGGCTATTGCCATCATCAATTGTGCTTTGAAACATGTTACAAAATCTGCCATTATTGAAAACCTAGTCCTATAACCAACACCTCATTTTACTCATGGTGACATTTTAACTTCCTGCTCAACAGAAACAGCAACAAATCATTAGAATCATATTTGTTATTCCTATGGGGTAGATTATATAATTTTACACATACCAACTTCACAAAAAATGGTCAGAAAGCTATATATACAAAAATGAGCATTTAACATATTTCAGACTTTATTTAAATTGATACAAAATTGTCAATTATTTACATGGAAAGCTTTTCAAAATTTATCAATTTATGGGCAACCCATAGAGTTGTTCATAAAATGAAAAAATGTTAACATTCACCTACATGTTTAAAACTTAGTTGAAATCATTCCTAAATTAAGAATACCTCTCCTAAAAGATGGATTACTACTTAAAATGGTCATAATAATAATAAGCATTAACATTTCTTATTTTGTAATTTAATGTCCTTTAACCTGGTTGGTCATATGGGATGATGAATAAAATCTGTGAAATGATGCTCAAATGATCTTGGGGTCCATGGAGCTTAATGTTTATTTGCATTCTCAGGATAGGGGAAAACCCCCCAAAAAATCTTATCTGGGTAATTCATGACCTCTTGAATGTGAGGCAGGCAAGCTACCACCACACCACCAAGACAGGCAAAACATTATCAATGCTATTATGCTATTTCCATACAAAATGAATGCTTATCAGTACCAAACACAAAAAGCACTGAAAAATTACTAAAATTACTAGGCAACTCTAGTGGGAGTAGTCAAAGGCATGAATTCTCATGGCAGTGTTAGTATGTTAATGTAGTTGGAGATGGCCACCAGTGGTGCCAAAGAAGCAAGATCTTCGGGATTTGCTCAATAACTGGAAGTGGCATTATTTAAACTAGCACTCAAAACAGTTACAATACTGAAACATTTGCCAATTCAAATTTTAAACATTTGAAATAAAAATTATCCTTTTAAAATTATGTAGTTCAAACATCTTGATGTTTTGTGAGATTTATTACAGTGTAAAACACATCTTGGCATACTTCACACACTTCGGCAAAGTGTTCTGAGTTTGTGGTTAAAGCCATCATTAATTTGATAAACACTAGAACAGAGCATTTCATTGAAAGAACTAAACAACAGTATAATACCAAAGTTTAACTTACAACTGAGGGGCCTACAACCCTTCACTACTAAGTTTAGTTTTGCATTGTCTGCCAAACCTAATTGCTTCAACCGGAAGGAAGTTATGGTCATAGATTTCTATCTACCTGATGTTCTATATTATTTCTTGGACTGATTCAAACAATGCATGGCTTTTGTGCAAAAGATGTTCCATTAGGAGCTTTGAATACTTCCATTACAAATTACAATTAGTAAAGTTGTGCAGCAGCATTATGAAAATTGCGTACTTTTTGGTCCATCAAATTGTGAAAACTTGACAGTAAAAATAAAGAAGTAATTTAGTTAATGCCAACAAGGGGGAGTGCTAAGCCAGCAGTGATAGAGGAAGGTTGTGTTTTGAGAGGTGCTCCTGTGGTGAAGGAAGAAGGATCTAAGTCACGATGGGAGTGGACATTACAGTGTATATAACAAGAATTGGACAGTTTAGAAAAGTAAAATTGGTGAATAGTAAAAACAGTTTTGGAGAGAAGATGACAAACATATTGGTTTTAGCAAGTGTTATAACTTTCTTGTTAGTGATTGGAGGAATTGAGGTAAACCCCGGCCCTGCAGATATAATAACAATGCTGGAAAACCTGAGAAAATGAACAAAATAGAAGGCATGGAACAACGAATAGGTAAACAATTAGAAAAGATGGCAACAGATATCAAAGAAGATGTTAGAGTTGAGGTGCAGGAAGCAAGAAGGGAAGTTGAAATGGTTAAGGAAAGAATGGAAAGATTGGAAGAAAGTGAGAGATTTAATTTATAGGAGTTAAGGAAAGAAGGTATAAATGGCCAGCAGAAGAAATATTAGAAATAACAAAGGAAAAGCTGGATTTGGAATTGTATAGATGGGAAATTATTGAAGCTTATCGAGTTGGAAGACAACTTGGCAACAGAGCAATTATAGTGAAATTTGCAACAGCCCAATTAGTACATGAAGTACTTAAAAGAGCCAAGAAATTAAAAGGAACAGACATTTTTATTAATAAAGATTTATCACCTAAGAAGAGAGCTCTGCAAAGAAATTTGGTACAAAAAAATGAAAGAAGCAAGAGCCCAGGGAAGAAGAGCTTATATTAGAAATTTCCAATTGTGGATAGACGGAGAAAAGACATCGCATCTGGACAAGAAGGAGCTAAGAGAATCTCAATCAGGCACAGAGGAAATTACTCAGCAGATGTCAACGCCAACTTTAGGAAGTACGACAGGAAGATCAAAGTCCAAGCAAAAAGGAATGGATGTGGGTGAAGACGGGGAAAGTGTGTGTTTGAATCAAAATTCGCCTGTCAGCATGGATATGAGAACGGCATATGCAGATAGGACGTCATCCAACATCCTTACGAGAGAAGCAACAGCTGACAAAGTAATGACATCAACAGAGGAAGCAACAGGAGGAGGAGCCACTGGAGTGACGTCACCCAAGAAAATAGTGTCACCGAGAAGAGGGGAAGTAATAGCAGCACGTAATTTGGCTTCGAAGGGAAAGAAGGTGTGGCAACAGAGTGGCGGGGAGAATACAGAAGGGGAAGATGACAGCATTATATCATCCGAACATGGCAGTATTCTAGTTTTAGACAGAAACAAAGCGGTTCCTCCCTGAGAAGGGATACAATTAAGGAGTAAAAGAACACTCGAAACATTTAGATTTAGATCAGGCTCACAATAGGGAAGGGAGAATATAAGGAGGCTTGGATTCTGGAATTGTGAGGGAGTTAAAAACAAAATATATGCAGGGAGTTTAAATCAATTATTGACGAAACTCGATTATCTCACGGTAGCTGAAACATGGCTAAAAGAGGACCAGGTTTACGTAAAGGATTGATTTTGTAGGGATAAAAGGAGATAAGGTAGCAAGAAAGGGGAGGGCATCGGGAGGCATAGGCTTTTTTGTAAAGAAGACGTTAAGTAAAGGAGTTAAAGAAACTTGGTCAAGGAGAAAAGAAATACTATGGATTGTATTAGAGGAGAAACAAATAGTTGAAAATGTTATATGTATAGGTATAGTATACAATCCTCCTCTTCCTTCGCGCTTTCATAATCCAGACCTCCTTAAACACCTAGAGATAGAAACAGAAAATTTAAAGAGAGATATGGTAATTCTGAGGTTATATTAATGGGAGATTTTAACATTAGGACTGGCGAAAATGATGTTGTTGGAGGGAATAGCTGGATGAGTAATGATATATTAGAGAAATCTGAGAAGATTAGATACAGCAAAGATAAGATAGTTGATAAAGGGTATATGAAATTTATAGAATTCTGTGAATTGAATGCCTTTGATATTTTGAATGGGAAATAGACTGTCTCAGAAATAACCTGGAAAGTAGTGGGTTAGGGGAAATGTGGAGATGATAATGTGAATAACTTCTGGATATTGGCAAGGAAAAGATTTGAGGATATAGAAATACAAAAAATATTTAGTAAAATAACTGAAAAGAGATCTTTAGTTTTCTATATAGCAATGAAAGCCTCATGGGGTAGGGAAAAGTACATAGATGTGACAAATAAAGAGGAGCGAGAAGGTATTGCATGGCTGAAAGCAGGAGTATAGAGATTAAAAGGTTTAAGGAAAGGTATTCCACAAAACCAATGTCCTATATGTGGCGGAAATGAAGATATGGAACACATTTTATTTAAATGTAAAGGGACTGAAATTTGGAGAAAAGAGTATATTAATAAGAAATGGTTTAAAATAGATAGAAAGGTAGCAGTAGTTGGAATGTTTCAAAAAGATTGTATAAAAATTGTCCAATCTTCTTACTAAGTGAAAAATAAATGGGTATGGACAGTAAATAGACAAAATGGTGTAATAAACTAGAATTAATAAACTATTGTAAAATATGAGTATGACCGGTAAAGAGCCAGGGCTGAACACCAGTCATATTCACCTGTATAAAGCTTAGCATAAATAAATAAAATAATGCCAGCAATGCTCATTTTTATTAGTATTATAAGCAAAACTCTAAATAGAAGACTCCATTGAATAACTATAAACTAATAAGACATAAAATTCTAACCTGCATACTTGCTCAGAAGATCATCTTTTATCCTAGCAACTTGTTGCTATTCAACGATACCAAACACATACGCATGATAATGCATTTCAAGCTTTATAAATCACATGTTTAGTCTGCAAGGAAATGTTGTAGTGCTATTTGCTAGTGCTGTAATATTTTTCATCTTTTCAAGTTACAAACGTCATATATATTTAGTTACTTTCCTGGAGTTACTGAATTTGGTATCATATGCAGTTAACACCCAGGTTGTGTACATGTACCTTTCCCTCTATTTGTACATTTGTATACTCTATCAATGTACTATGTTTGGTGCTGTAATAGTGGACAGATCTCAAACATCAGATGGTTTGGAGCTAATAATGGAATTTACACCTCAGTGGTACTGTTTGGATTGTTACATCATTTTGCTATTTTTTCATAATAAATTGATGCTACAGGTGGGGGTTGAAAACTTAAATAATGTAATCTTCTGTATTCTTTAATTTATTCTGCAATGCACAAAAAAACAATTTTCATCTCATTCTTCAAGCCACTGCTCCAATGTAGAGAATGGAATGTCATTCCTCACTTCCTTCCCCCCTAGTTGACATGCAACATGTCCATACCAACTTTACAAGGCAATCTATTGCATTCAATGGTACCTCACAATGGGCAGAAAAATAGTTCAACTTCAGTATTTAATAGAGTAATGAAAATGAATCAGCATTTATGCTTCACTTTTAGACCATTGTGTCTTTCTTTACAAATAATTATGGTACACTACTGCTTTTGTACAGCTAATTAGGTTTCTATTGAGCAGGTTATATTATATGATCAAGTGTGCTTTAACATTTATTCCAATGGCAAAAGTATGCAATAATATAAAAGCAATTATAACAAAAGGCAGCTAAAGCACATTGCAATACTGTTTAAGTTCTGTACACTTATCAGTATGATCCATGTAATAATGTAGTAATATAGCATTTCTTATCATTCCCATACCATTCCAATACTACTGAAGAATGCTGCAGGCCTATATTTTTATAGATTTTAACAATGGAAAGAAAGAAAATAGTATAACTGATTTGCAAAAATGGATAATAAAAATACACAGAATTACCAGAAAGTTTGGACTGTTCCTTACAACATTTGCTATTTTAATGTTACCTTAAATACTGCACTTGTTGGGACTACATCACATATTTTGTACATAGTTTGAAGAATTTATAGTCCCTGATATATAGAGAATCCAAAACCACTTCTTCCCCGAATAGCCACCCATTCTTAAATCAGTATTCCTTGAACATTCTCTTAGTTATACTTGAACTTTCTGAAACAAACTCAAAAACTTGCCCTTGTCCAGCAAAGCAGAATAATTTTGCAATGGCATTACATTTCGAATGTGTAAAATGTTCAGTGCAGTAAATATTCAAAAATTGCATGCAAGTTAACACAATTTTAGTTTTATAAGAACCCTTGAAGACCTGGTGGTACTGCTTCATGATGAAGTTTGTACCACAATAGATATGCATTAAGGCAAAGAATACCTCTGCCTACACACAGATTTCTACTATATGTAACATGAAGAGATAAAACAATTTTCACGAGGGAGTTGACTTTGTAGCTCATATCATCCATTACTGAATGTTTGTGGCTATTTACTGCTACCTACTAGAGACGTAATGTAAATATGCATCTATGCATTCTGTTACAGCCCAGTGAAGGGGTTCAAGGATCAAGAAGATAAATACACAGATAACCTCTGGTCTATCATAGCAGCATATACCCTACCAAAGTACATTCAATGTGTAATCTTAAGTTACAATATCATGTAATAGAATTTAATTCTTTCAAGTTTAAGGAGAAAATTCTGCAACACTTCCAATCTGCTCACAAAACTATTTTTAAAGACTCCTTTGCTATAAAGTTGCTAAGAAGGCCTCCACTCCTGTGCACTTTAGTCAAGCTGTGGAGCAATTAATTTATTCCCTTTAATTTTTTATTAATTTTATTTCTTAATTTCTCTGTAATTGTACAAAATGCACTAGATAATTTTGTGCTGTTTATACATTTGGTACAAAAAGAAAGCTGTAATACCACCTTTTACGAATATAATCTCAAGATGTATGCAGAGGTACTAAAATAAGATTATATAAAACTATGTTCAAGATTGTGTTTAGTTACGGATATCAAAGTTGTGTTTGTAATAAGAAAGAGGAATTTATGATCAATACATCTGAAACAAGTATTTTAAGGCATATTCTGGGTCCTATTTAAGAAATGGGGATTGAGACATTTAAAATGAGCTGTATTAATTATAAAATGAACCAGCTTTCTCTATAATTTAACTTAAAAGATTGCAATGGACTGGTAATTTGCAATGTATGGGAATGGGGTGTATATCAAAGATATTAAATACTACAATTGGCAGAAACAGAAGTATTGGTTAACCAAGAAGATGGATTGATAATGTGGAGCAGGACAAAAGGAAACTTTTATGTACTATAAACTGGAAGAGGAGACCAAAGGATATACAAGAATGAAGGTGCTTGATAACAGAGGGCAAGGCCTAATATTAGGTTGTTCTGCTGGGAAGCTGGGAAAGGAGGTGAGGAAGAAGAAGAGATTCTGCATGAACAACACCATTCCCAGTGCCTTATTTATTTCCACTGTAAAAGCTATTTTTACTTTCTCTATACGTGCTATGTATATAGTGTATAGAGAAGGTATTGCACTCCATTAAAAAATTTGATACCGAGATTTCACTGGAAATATATGTTTTAGGGTCCCCTGTGTCCAAAAAAAGTATTTTCAATAAAACTCCCTGTGTCCGTGAACACAATAACTCAAAAACAAAAAGTCGGTAAAATACCAAACTTGGTATTTAAGTTTAGTATCTTCCAGGGATGTGACACAAAGATTTTGAGAAAAATCCCCCAACCCCAAACTACCCTTTACATGGAATTTTTTTTGAAAATTTTGATTTTCTAAAAATTGGCTTTTAACGATTTTGATTAAAATATTGCATATTAAAGGTATTTACATGACAAATAAAATGTATATTTTGAATTTTCTGGGAATTGCCTCTGAAGACTACTTTATTCTTGGTCAATTTTACAGAATTTTGCATAACTGCTAAACTGTAAGAGATGGACAAAAACTTACCACACAACAAATGTAGAGCACCTTAAAACACACAATTTATGTTATATACATTTTTTTCGTGGACTTGATTGCTTTTGAGATACTCCTTGTTTTTTTTTTTTTTTCCGGCTATAAAGACATACATTTCTCATACAGGACTTTGTGAACTCGTGTCCATACAAAGGAATTTCAGTCACAGAGCAACCAGCTTTTGATAGCACTTTAATCTATGGTACCCCCTTATTTTGCTTCTACTAACAAGGAAGCAAGTAATAAGACTATTTCTGCCAATTTTGGCTCCATTAGATGAAGTAAATAGAATAATTTGTTGCAGTGATATAGAGAAAGCCACGTGAATGGAACACATCAGATTTTTTAAAACATAGTTGTTTAGTTGCTAATATTGAGTAGTTGGCAATGAAGCCCTATGTTCTTTTGCATTTCATTACTTTGATGTTGATCAAAAGCTGGGCAGTAGAGTAGGGACTTTCTCTCCATATCATCTTTCAATTCACAGAAAGGGCATAGAGGAGATTCTACTATGTCAATACTTTGTACATGTTGAAGTAGTTGTGTCCTTTTAGTAGTCTAAAAACTGATTTTCTTGGTAGTGTAGTAATTTTAGTTGTATAACATACATTTTCCTATTGTTTTCTTTTTGTTTGTGACATATACTCTTCTTTAATTTCTGTATTGTATGTTGATATAATTATCCTTTTGATAGAGTGAATAGACAGTGGATCATATGATTTTGAAGCAATTTCACTACCTTCCAGCTGTTTCATTACTTTTATTCCACAGGTGCTAGTATCCATTGAAGTACTATTTTTTTTAGATTAATTGTTTTATAATTTTACAGCATTCTGCAATATTTACATTTTTGGCTGTTGTATCAGATGCTATAAATATTCTAGCTGATTTGCTCTTATAAATTTGAGACTGGAGATTTTATAAGAAACGAAGGATCACTAGAATTTCACCATGAAAATCTGTAGAATTTAAATGTAATGTTCTATAAAAAGAAAAAAGTGGGTGTACTGCACAAGCATTACAGCTATATTTTCATAAGTTGGGATCAGACAAATTATAAACTCTAAACTAAGTGCTATGTTGCCAATGTGAGTAATGCATGCATCAGGACATGATAATATATGAAATAGTACACAAAGAAGCAGCAAAAATGAGTAATTTTAATTATATTAATGAAAAAGGTTGATAATTCAACAAAAATTGATTTAAGGAATACCTACATCAGAGAGCTAAATTAAAGAAATGAAGAAAGACGTCTATCAATTACTTTGAGCCAGTCTTGTATTCGTTTTGAAGTGTCAAGGATAGTTTACATTAAGGTTCATGAAAATGGCCATAGGTAATCGTAATTGTACCTTATCTTTGCTTTTTCATCTTAACCACAAATTAAATAACAAGATAAACAAGTTAATGGGTAAGAAGAGTGTAAATAAACCAAATCAATTAGACTTACACTTCTGCTGCATGCCACCATATTTGTTCATGTCTAAGAAAATTGGGAATTGCTTAGCTGCAATCTGAACCTAAGAAGGATTTAGCACATAGTAATTTGGCACCAGCAACTCTGGCAACAAAACAGCTGTCGCTATAACAATAGGCCTGCTGCCCTCATTTGTATTTCCAATTGCAGTGCTTCTGTCAGAAACCAACTTAGGAAAATAGAGCTATAGAAGCAACATTATTTGTTAATCTGGATCCATCAACTAAACATGTAGCAATTCATTAGCAGTATATATTAAATTTACTTCAACTGCCATTTGTTTCAGAGCAGAGGAGAGGTGTCAGATTTTTTAAATTCTTCAGCTAAGTGTTCAATATCAAACATGTCTAAAGGGTTGACTTATGTTTATAAAGAATTAAGAACACAGCTCACAAATGGCAATTGTATTGTGGCAATACAAGAAAAAATTTTATTTTGACACACCTGTACACCTGAGGATGTTAATCTTCCAAATTATAAGCAAAATATCAATGCTTCTTGTTCAACAAATGCAGTATTTTACATTTTCATAAAGATTTGGATTATAAAATTGAAAGAACTATTTAATACTTTTTGTTCATTCTTCACTGGGAGTTTTATAGCTTATACTGCCAAATATTTTATAAGAAAAATATTTGTGTACTAAACTGTTTTGAATGTGCCACAGAAATAAATTATATTTGAAAAATGCAGTAAGTCACAGAATATAAAGCCTTATGCACATCAAAAGCTTTTAATCACATACTTAAAATAAGCTTTTAATCAGATAACTAAAATAAGTCCTAAATAAAAATTGCTTGCACTTAAAAAACAACAAGGCATTACCTCTAGTTTTAGCAGTAAAAATGTCAATATTAATCTTTAATTGTATACTGACCTTCAGTTCCTCTTCCATTTCTGAAAGCTTCCTTTCCATTGCTCTCCTTTCTCGTTTCTCCATTTCTGAGGAATTCTTTACATTCTGTGAATTCAATTGAATATATGAACATCAATTTCAAGATTATACTTGCTTCTCAACTTCAATAATATGGTAGATTAAATTAATAAAATTTTTAATTTCACTATTAAAAGAGGCTACAAACTGGGTTCTGTAACATACAAGTGTATTAATTAAAATGAAGTGCAGTTGCACTTGACAGTTCATGTGGTTTCAAGTAATGTTGGCTGTATTGTTGTTGCGTCATTGCAATATCCACCTTTCTATTGCATCTCAAGCCGCATATAAATGACAATAAGCCTGTAGTATTGGAGGGTTGCAAATACATTTATTCTGATGTTACTATGTATTCATTATGATAAATTTAAAACTAAATGAATGTAATTGTTGTAAAACAAGAGGGAAAGAGAGTAGATTTTTTCAGCAATAAATCATCAATGAAGCTGAATATAAGAGAGGATACTTACAGCAACAGAAGTATTCTCTAATTGTGTCTTTGCCTCATGCAGTTCATCTTCAGTCTTCTTAAGCTTTTCTCTCAGCCTATCGTTCTCTGCTAAGGATTGCTCGTACAGCTGCAAATAGACATTCTATGTTCACAATAAGATATGTTGTTTTGATTTAACATTTATTTTAATATTCTAACTAGATCAGGCAACTTTATTATCTCTGATGGCCAAACTTAACTTCTAGCACCCAACCAAGGCCCACATTACTTGGGACCTTGAATCTTGCATCAGTCAACTACAGCTAAGCTTAATATATACTCCAGTACTACTATACTTACTACTATGCTCCAGTAAACATAAATTAATATTCATATTAATATTTTTTGAGTGATTCGTTTAAAATTATATTCATTTTTTTTTAATAAATATATATGGTTGCAACATATTACAATGAATATTTAAAAATAAACAAAAAGTTGCACTGAGGATATTACATATTCTTAACAGTTCAATGTGACACATTACATTTCTTTGTTTTGGGTAATAGATCAGTTTGGTACCATGTTTGAAGTGGCTGTTCTTCATACAGTTTCTAAGTTTACACCAGTTAAAGATGTAGGCTTTTCTAAAAAGGATAAACTGGCATTTATCAATTAAATTGTTTAAATTGTGACCTTGTTTATATTTGCAAGACTAAATGTCATTTGGAAACTAGAGTAAAAGAACACTTTAGGAATATTAAATACAAACAAATTGATAAATCAGCTGTAGAAGAACATTTTTGGAAATTTAATCATGAAATAAATCCAGATGTTAAATTATTAAAACACTTAAATGGACCCATAGATTTAATGGTTTGGGAGAAAATATTTATATTAAAGTATAAAAATTATGCAATGAATTTTGATATACCTCCAGCTGACTCTCTCACCAAATTTGTTTTGATTCCAGTAGTTAGCAATGCATTAGTACACAATCCACCTAGTAGCAGTAACCATAACAGTGTAAATAAACAACATCAAAAACCAGACCAAAAGGAAATTTATGTTGAGATTGCAATAGATTTATTGCGAAACTAGTCCAAGGATTCCAAAAGATAAGATTTGTTGCAACTATTAATTGTTATATTAATAGCATAGCACTTACTGATGAAAGCTCTTATTATGCATCATGTACATGAAGATTAATGTCATTGCCATTATTGAACAAGAATAACCAAACCGATGGTAGCATAGCATGAAAATACAGGATTTAAGTTGTAATTTACTCTTGATAGTTCTGCTACTAGGGAAGGTAAAATACCCAATAGCCAATCCAGTAGCTAGAAGTTTGATAAAAATATGTGGCCATGTTTGTAGAGGGTGGAGCAAATTTTCTTCAGTACCAACATGAACAGCTCCATTCCATTATGGCTCACAATTTGTACATGAGTGTACATGTTTTAATCAAATTCTTTAAGGGCACTTGGTAGAGACAAAATAGCAATTTCCATCTTGAAGCTCAATGAAATATATATTAAGGTTTCTTGGAACCTAAACAAGCTATCCTAATGAAAATGTTACCACTTATAAAACAACTTCTTGTAATTCAGAGACCATAGTCAAACCATAACTTAGGTTAATAACGGCTAACTTGTTATTTCAATAAACAAGAAAATTTGCAAAACTTTTCATATATTTTATTCTTTACGTACTCTGTTCTAAAAAATATAATGGTGTGTGATGCATTTTGTGCATATGCAACAAGTACTATTCTAAACAGCTGGTGAAAGCTTTTATGTACCTGTCTATGAAATCCCTAAAAAAATTATAAATATCCAAATAAAAATAAAACAAAGTGTACATAATTACATATTTTTAAAATTGCTATTTTTGGATAAAATATGTAATTCTTTCACTAGCTATATTGAGTACCATGTTTTAAGAGACTATATAGCATGAAGTGGTCACTTTAGTTGTTCAGGAGAAAAATGCATCTAAATACAAAAATATGCGAAAAATTTTGCAATTTTCTTGTTTATTTAAATATCTACAAGTTAGCAATTATTAAATTAAGTTATGATTTGACTATGGTTTCTGAATTAGAAGAAGCTGTCTTATGATAGCTTGTCTAGTTTTCAAGAAATCTTAATATATTTTTCATTGAGGTTCAGCATGAAAATTGTTACTCTATTTCTACCAAATTTCTTTAAATTGAGAAACGATACTAGAAAACACATAACACATATTAATTTAATATTCTTTATTTCTATTCAAACATATTACACAAAATATGTTATGTGTAGTTAACTGAGGTATTTACTTATGAGTATTATACACGCATGATTTTTAAAAATCTTGGTTTACAGCGATTACCCAACTATCACAGAAGTGCACTTACTACCAGCTATCTCGCAATATATGCTGTATTATATTTACCTTCTTGAAATCAAGTTCACCATTTTCACCGCCATCTTTCGCTGAATGTGCAGGTGTTCCCGATCGGCTGTTGCTGTTACTGACTGAAGCATCACCGCTACCTCCAGACACTGAACTGAGACGTGAGGAATGGCCAGATAACTCACCACCACTCTGAAAACACATAAGCATCTTGTTCATGGTATTTGTGTTTTGCTTTCAAGAACAAAAGTTGGAACACTTATCACTAAGGCTTGTTTCATGCACATCAATAAGGGCGTCACATTAAAGGTTTTGCCTCATGCTACGTACACAGAAGTTGCTATTTGGTTCTTTTTTATGATGAAAGTAGCTCAACTAATAATATTATCAAAACATCTGTATCTAGTTTTATGAGAGAGGTCTAAAATACATGCTCACTGAGAAATGTCTGCTTTGAAGCTTTATTAAATGCTGCATTAAGGCATCAAAATGGAGCTTATTGTTATGCTTGTGTTC
The DNA here is from genome assembly GCA_030762935.1 of Hymenopus coronatus. Classification (NCBI taxonomy): domain Eukaryota; kingdom Metazoa; phylum Arthropoda; class Insecta; order Mantodea; family Hymenopodidae; genus Hymenopus; species Hymenopus coronatus. Next base: position 25,086,985 of record CM060882.1, read on the forward strand.
TATAGTCACATCAGACTAAAACTGTTAACTATTGTGATCCAAACATTTTATTTTTATTACAGAAAAATATTGCATGAACATTAATTGTAGCAATGATAGGAAAGGCTCTTTAATTCTGAGAAAACAAATATATAAAGTTTACATTGAATCAAAGTAATGATTTCTTTGTAATGTCTGTTGCACAGTGACTAACAATGCAGACTCTGAATCTATAATCCTGGCTTGAGATTTCAATTTATCTTTCGTTATTAAAAACAAATTCCATATGCAAGTTGTATAAGAGTGACTTTGAAAATTTTCAGAATGAACAATGAATTTTGGCAAGCCAAAACAGGTCTTCCCCAAGCTTTAGATTGAAATTCAGTAGTAATAAATATGTGGAAGCCTGGATGCACTCCAACAATGCACAGCATCAGCACTTATGCATATGCAGGTGTTGCTACACTATATTAAGATGGATCTCAAGTGAGAGCACTTTCGTGTTATGATTTTCTTCACTTTACAGTCTATTTAGGGTATAGAGAATAACTTAAAAGATACTGCTTTGGGTATTTGGAGATCTTTGTCTTTTGCAATTCATTATTTATCAATGGTTTGTAGAGTTTAGAAGCAGATTATGACATTCACAAGTCTCAAATATTGGATTAGCAGCAGTGAACACCCATCTTTAAAAAAAACTTCATATCAAGGATTCTGCAGTTGTTGGATCTACCACCGCTACACAAATGAACAGAAACAGGCATATGTGCAATGGTGGGAAAAAATGATGGAAAAATTTGATGGGGAAAGTTCTAAAAACAAATTTATAATTTTACAGGTGATAAAAATTGGATATAAATGTAAAAAGAAGCTAGTAACAGTGAAGTAATAACATATATATATATATATTATTATACTATATTAAAAAATTGGATATACTAGTACGATCCAGAAACCAAGCATAGTCATTAGTCTGGGTCTTCCCAGGAGAGGATCACACAACAAAATTGAGGCGAGCAAGAAGTGTTGACAAATATGATTTGTTCATTCTTCTCAGCTAGTGGCTATATTATGACAATTTCTTGAGGGACAAAAGACTGTCACCAGATGGTACACCACAAAATGACTTATGTAATTTTTCAATGAAATGAATAATGGTCTGCATGAAGTTTAGTTGTACCACATTGCATTAGAAACAATCAAATTTCTGTAGGAAATTAATCCTCTGTTGCATGATGTTGCCATTTGGCAAAAAAGATGATTAATCAAAGATTTTAGTATTTTTGGTGAGCTTTTTTTCTTTCTAATTCTAAGTTACATTTACCTTCAACAATAAAATTAGGCAATTTATAGATGTTTTATATTGTAAAAATGTTAATAATTTCGCAATAAAACTGTAATGTTCTTTTTATATAATAAAGAGCAAAATCCATGCAACTGCAGTCATATGTGACCACATCAGCATCCAAGTGTGCTACCACACCAGTTATTTTACTTGGGTCCTCCTCTTCCTTTACCACAGACATTTTACTTCAGTCACTGGGACCAGAACTCTCAACATTTGGTTTTGAATGGATGGCCAGTTCACTTCACATCACACTAATGATCATGGTTATTCAAGTCACATGAGCTGTGGTGCAGGTGAAAGGGATATAAAAACAGGTTTGCAAATTAGTGTAAGAACGGCATATGTAACAAAATAATTCATGTAATATAGGGTTAAATAGGTGTTCCATTCTTCCCAATTATATATATAATTAAGTTAAATGAGTGATGCAGTAGCTGCTTATGAAGAAAATCTCTGTAATCTTTCCAAAAAAGAATGACATTAAGTATTTTAAAAGTGGTTTGAAATGATAAGGCTATAGAACATAATAGAGAAGATGCATGATGAGATCTAATGCTTAAAAAACTTTTGGAGTGACCTCGTATATGTAAGATTAATTTGACTATGATGTGAATGCTACTATATGATGGGAAAATGTATTCAAGTACTCACAACAAAATACTCATTTTCTAACAGGGCAATAAAAAGAGCAATATGCAGCAAGATTAAGTGATGGTCAACGTGTTAGGGATGAGGAACCGGCTTGGTTAACTGCTTTGATAGGTTTTGGCACCCGTAGAGCCATGGGTGAACAAGAGCTTTCTCTGCCTATTATGCAATGCTTATTATACAGGTTTAAACTAATCAAAAGGTTAACCCTCAGAGATTTTAACTCATTTGAAGGCACAGTTTGGAATGCTACACTGTTCCACAGTCTAGTAATTACCTGGGCCATATTGTTTAAGAGTGGCTGAGAAATTGTATAAAACACAGATCATGTTAGGTCAAGTCTCATACATGACAACATTCATGCCACTCGAGATTTATTGAAGGTGATTGCTGCTGCAAAAAAATTTATTTACTACTCCCGAGGATTTTACATGATTTTCTTCACAATCAATGTATGGTGAATGCAGCTTTCTATTACCAATTGTTATTATCAAATGTAATTGTAAAGCTGCCTATTGAAAAAAAGATGCCATATGCTCATTAGAGATATCCTTCTACACATTGCTCAGCCTCACACCATGAATTTGACAAGGTACACATTGGAGAACATGCACTGGGAAACCCTTGAACACCCTCCCTATAGTACAAATTTGTCTCCTGTCCCCCTAAACTATTTTCAGTTTGCATCCATGAAGATTCACTTGGAGCAGAGCATTTCAAAACCAATAAAGACATTGAGAAACACATGTGCAATTGGTTGACGATGTACTCTCAAATTTTTTTTGAACAAGGAATAAGTTTCCAAATCATTGACAAAACTGTGTAGAGCGTGAAGGAGGCTATGTAGAGGTAGAGAAGGTGTATATGCTTATATACACATTGTCTATATATTTAATCAATAAATATATTTAAAAAATTACTATTTATATTTGAATCACCCTTGTAAATATGAACCAAATTCTATTTTGGTTTCTGGTTAAAAAAGCAAACAATGCCGTGGAAGTTCTTTGTAAAAAGCTATAAAATGCCATTCACTGTGAATATTTTTCAAACAGCACAGTGTAATATTTTTCTGACATACAATTAGAAGGTAAAATGTTCAGTGCAATGAATGTATAAGAATTATATGTAAAAAAAATGGGAATTCCAAATTATAACAATCCTTGAACACATGGCAATACTGTTTCTTTCAGTCACACTTACTGGTACCACAACAAAGAAAAGCAACACCATTTTCTAGGATATACACAGACTTTTCAAAAAATGAGAAACTAGATCCAACAAACATAGAATGTGAATTAGATAAACAATTTACAGGAGGTAGCTAACATTACATTAATATTGTCCATTACTGAACGTTAATGCCAATTACTGACTATTGGTTGTTAGTGGTCACTAGCTGAGGAATCAAATTTTAAATCTACATGCTACACATTTTATTGCAGCCAGTGATGGAAAACCATGATCATGATGGATACCAAATACAGAAAAGCTCTGGCCAGTCATAGTGATATGACTTCGATTGTGGTGCATCCCCAATAATAATTATTATTCACTGTATATTATATTTTTGTTACTAGTTTTACTTTTATTTAAATAGAATTAGCTTTAATAATAATAATAATAATAATAATAATAATAATAATAATAATAATAATAATAAATTCAAAGTTACCACATCAAACTGTCATTACTGGTTGTTAATTTCTGGTAATTTCCAACCAATACTGAAGATGGCAGTGGTAGCACATATGAGTTACAAACACAGCTTTTTCTTACCTAAGCAAGCAGTAGATAGTTTGAGCAATGTTGACCATTGTATCTGTTTAATATTTAATAATTATAACAAAAACGTGAAGTACACACTTGTAAATGAGTTTTTAAAATATTGTATAAGATGATAAATGACTAGTGTTTAATGTGACTGTCATTGAAAATGTTTCATATTTGTGAGAAGTAAATTAAAACAAAGTTAACATATAAATGATGCAATATTAAAATGACATCTCATGTAGTTCATGGATGGATATTATGGGAGCCACCAATTCTGAAGTCAAGTCTGACAATTATCATGCAATTGAGTGCTTATTAACTTCAACTTTTTCATGGAAAACTGTAAAATTACTGAATAGACTTTGAACCTAACCATACAATTGAAATTTGTCATTTCAAGAGAAATATTTAAGTAAGTGTTTGTGTGGGTCTTGTTTATTGTTTGATTATGAAAAAGGTGTGGAATAATAGTAGTTATAGTCACTTGACAATATTTATACACCTAGTAAATAGCATAAAGACTTGGCTGTAAAAAAGAGCTACATCCATTCAGAAAGGAGCAAGTATGAAATTTTCTCTCATAGAAATGTAAACGAATCTAACTTTTTATTTATTAATTTTTTTTAATTTGGCATTAGAAATCCAATGTTAAATGTTTTTCATATTTTTTAAAATAAGTTACATCCCCTAAGCAACAGGCAGGATTCACCACTGCTTATCATAGTACTTATTGTATACTCATTAGAGTGATACATTCAGTCTGTAATCAAGTTGCAATATAATGCAGTAGAATTTAATGCTTTATAATTTGTGATGCAAATTTGTAAATCTTTGCTTAAAATATCTCCTTTGCCTAATAAGGCCTTAGCTCTTGTACATTCTATGGGAAAATCACTAAAGTTGGCAGATATGCAATTCCTATATTTATAGTCATAGTAATTCCTGTGCGTGTTAACTTCTTACTATGCAAATCAAATATATATTTTCCTAATTCTTAAGTAAACATGGAATGCACAGAGAAAGGAAATTGAACTTAGTTTTTGCAGCACAGTGGAGGTTACAGAATACTGAAGACAAAGAAAGATGTTACAAAAGCTGATAACCTAGGTATTACTTAGGTAAATTTTGATTTTTACCATAAGGATCTTTAATTTTTGTTACTTTCATGATGGGTAGGTTTCATTATTTTTTTGGCAGTTTCATGGTAAGTGGATATCAAGCATAACTTCTGAAAAATGTTTAACGTGGAATTAACAGTAAATTACAAAAATTAGCAACTTCATTTAATCTTTTTTTAAAAATAATTAACAATGGAGCATGTTCTCTGAATTATCATAGAACAATACGAGAGATGACAATATGAATTTTGATATACCATCCAACGATTCTCCAAATGTTTTGCGTTCAGTAGAGACTTCAATAATGTACAACAGTAACAAGAGTCAGGTAAATAATCAGATAGTAAAGAATATGATATGAAATATATGTCCTAATTTTTTTAAGAATGACATTTGAAGTTTTAGTTATTAAGGCAGTCCAAATTACATATTTATTGTGGTATTCTTTTACCACTTCACTACTTCAAAATGTAATTCTGCTATAAATTGTTTATTGTATGTGGTGGTTAAAATGCACAATACATTTTAAAGCTGATAAAAAAATATTATAAAACTGAGTAAAATAAGTAGTGGTTCAGTATTGCTATGTACAATAATTTGGAAACTGGATTTAAATGAAGACACAATTTAAATGCCCCGCACAGAAGTTAAGAAGTGTTTTAATACACTTCTGTTTATGCAAAAAGCATGATAAAGTTTATTTTACATATTTTGGTTATTCCATTTATCAAATTCATCACACTTTACTCTCACAATTATGATCACTTTTCCACAGACACTATGTGATTATGTAACACAAAAATTCAAAGAGGATAACTGTTTCTTACAGAATAACCCTCAGAGCCTCTTCGAGAAAGGGTAGAGAGTGATGTGAAGGAACCAGAACGAGGCACTGCACTTGATAGTTGAGAAACACGTGATTCAGTTAAAGCTCTGTTGAAACTACTACTCCTAAGAGGAAGAGTCCTATTGCTGTAATGACTTCTTGATGGTGAGGATGACCGACCAATACTGGAAGATGATGCTGTATGGTACAAGCCTGAATGTAGAGGCAATGTAAGCCCACCATAACCAGATGCTGTGCCACCATAGGTTGAGAGGGAGGAAGGACTTGCATGGTATGAAGCACTACTTCCATAACCTCCAAGTCCTAGAAGCCCCAAGTAATTACTACTCATAGGACTGGAGCTTGGAGAAGGCGACGAAGCTGGGCTATAGAAGCCCAGACTTCTGGGTCTTCCACCAACAGATGAACGGATGGATGCTGGTGATGAGCGACGTGGTGCAAAACTGGAACCTCCCAGAGTTCCATTTGTATTTCTATATGATGCCATTCAAGTTATGTTGCCCACAGTGACATTAGATTCTCACGGTCAGACTCAGACAGAGTGACTAACTCACTCAGCTGAGAGGCTGTTCTGTCTGTCACTAGCCCAAGTTAGAACACAAATAGACTCCGCCTACTCTCCTCTTTACCTCCTGCTCTTCCTTCCTTCCTCAACCAAAAAAGTGATGACATAATGGCCCCATTAAAACCAAAATCCTACACATGACATACTTAAGCAACTCTATTCTGCAAAGGCATAGTATGGTTCAGATCATTTAATTCTCCTTAATTAGGAATATATGTGACAAGACACATACAAGTTTTTAAACATTGTTCAAAATAATTACTTTAAATGCACAAATTGACTAACAGCATTTATCTTTCATCTGCTCTGATAAGTTTTATTTAGAATGACAATGCTTAACATATTTTTATCACAGTGCTTTATATATTTATTCCTTGCATGTAATTCTTAAAATCACAAAACTAGTGGTTTATTAATGTTTGCAGGTCTGCAGGAAATGCACTTTTAGGGTTGGGGGGGGGCAAGAAGAAAAAATTTCTCTAAAAGCCTTCACTTTGCATGCTGTAAAGTATGAAATTAGAAATTTTTAGGACTTCATATTTCTGAAGAAAGAAAAAAGAAATGAAAAAATAAAAACAAACAAATGTACATTAAAATGTTTCTGTTGGATTCAGAAGGGTTCAAAAATTTATTGCTAACAAATTCTTTATGCAGAATTTTTACATTAAATACTATTTTGGAATTGAGGAACCTAAGAACAAGACTTCCTTGAAGAATCAATACAGAATCTTTAATTCAAATGCACTGCTTCTTCCACTATAGGCATCTAGTCAGTAGAGAAAATTATTTTCTGAATTGGAATGGCAGAACTATAGTCTTTGACATTTTGATACTATGAATATTTAATAAGTTACAGCGATTATTCATCATCACCATTTCAGTTCCAAGCATTTCTACTACTTTCATACAGTTCCCACATTTATAATAAGGACAATGAACAATCACAAGTTTATGCAATATTAAATCTATCAAGTTTTAATATTTACTTAACTGATTTTCTTTTTGGTAGACCAATGGATATGGAGGAAGAAAGAGATAACTATATACTCCTCTCTCTTCCTCTTAGGAGTTCCCAGCAATATTCAAAATACCCATTCAAATAAATAAAATATTTTTTGTAGTCAGTCACGCATTTTAGTTACTGATGGGTTAAACTATTTTGGGAAGCAATCCAGTTCCATTGTCTTTTTAGCACAAAATATAACAAACATTTTGGTAACCTTAAATAATAATTATAATAATAATAAATAATAATAATGATGATAATCATAATAATAATAATAAGAATAATAATAAAAATTGTGTGTATTCACATAATTTCTCTACCTATTATACAAGGTATTTAAAATAATTTTATTGATATTGAATTTAATAATTTGATTATTTTGGCATCAAATTAATAAAATAACAATTACAACTACATATAAATTGATTTAAAAGCTTATTCTTCTATCTACTTCACATTGATCCATATAAACATTTGCAGAAATACTTTTATTAAATATTTCCTTGCAGATACAATAGGATCAGGGGAACACAAGTAGACTTAAGCATAGTTAAAACCTTAAAGAACTGGTCACTGTGTGATGGCTTTGAAATTCTCTACTCTTTTTTGACCAGCAGAAAATAAAGTAAATTTGCGAAAGGTATAAGTATGAAAAAACTGAAAAACCAATAAGAACATAAATTGTGTTTTGACAAGATTTACATTTTGTAAGCAGTAAGATTTTGTCTTTTTCTTAGGGTAACCAGTTATGTAAAATTCATCCAGAATGAAATGGACTTTGGAGGCTATGCCCATAAAATTCAAGATATACATTTTATTTTTCATGAAAATGTTAAAACATATGGTATGTAATAAAAATGGTTAGTCATTTTTTGAGAAAATCAAATATTTCAAAAAATGTTCCTTGTAAAGGAAGGGAACTTTCTTTAAAGTCTGCATGTTACATCCTTAGGAAATGTAGAGCTTATGCGTCTGGTATTTAACTTTCTTTTTTAGTTATGCTGAATGCATGCATGCATACACACATACCTTTTTCTGAAAAAGTATTTTTAGATTCAAGGGACCTTAAAACATATATTTTCACTGAAATTTTGACATCAAATATTTGGGTAGAATGCAGTACTGCCTTCTTTTTTGCTATACATAGTAGAGAAAGTCACAAGTTCAACAGCATAATTAAATCTAATAGGCCAGAAAATTTCTAATCAGCATTAAAATTGCAACTGTACATCAAAGTTATTTGCCTTTCCATACAAGACACTACCACCTCCACCCCAAAAAACTACTTTCATGATCTATTTTGAAACCATTTCATTAAGTTGCACATGAGAGAGAGAGAGAGAGAGAGAGAGAGAGAGAGAGAGAGAGAGAGAGAGAGAGAGAGAGAGAGAGAGAGAGAGAGTAGAGCAATGTACATTCTGAAACATCTGCAGAGTTTAAAGTTAATAGCATAACAGAGTATCAATTTGCAATTATCAACAAAAATTAAAGTAAAAAAACGGTTACTTTTGTTGTTTTTTTCTTAAATTTCTTACTTCCAGAAATAATCTTCTTTGCAGGAAATGTTAGGGGTTAAAGATTATGAGGTTTATTGTACTCAATGATGTCACAAGCCAAGAATAAGTTAGGGCACTGTCTTGATTGGCATGTGATAGTGGTGCCAAATGCTGCCCGAGACACAAGTAAACATGCCAAATTGGAATAAGAGATTCAAAACACTTTAAGAAAACATGCTCTGCTGCAAATTGCCCACTATTTATCACCTACTCTTCTTTCTTCACCAACTAGGTCACCTGAACCAGAAATATCTCAGTTTTATTATATTTACTGGTATTTCAATTTTAACCCTTTTATTTCATTGCATTTGCTGTAACAAAGCAACTAATATCATTTTTTTTTTTCATTTTGTAATTTACATATGCCTACTTAGAGGAGTTTTAACTTGGCTACTTAACATTCTTTAGATTCCTATAGTCATAAATATTCACCAGAAGTAGTTACACACATTTGGAAGCATGTAGAAAGGCTAGGTGATATTGCATACTCTTTGCATGGGCAGATGAAAAACAAAAGAATTTACACAATATTTAAAAAAGATATTGCTTAAATTATTGCAAAATCTCTCTTACAGGCTAATGCTGAAAAATGAGTTATTTGATAAAATAATATATTCTAAATAGTTTTACAATGCTTTTAGTTAAACAATGTTGATATGTTATCCATATTATTTTAAAGTTCCCTCTCCAAAACAATAGTTTTTCATGGGATGAGGGAATTTTCTTGGATATGGTATTGTCAAATCTTTGATGGATATAATCTTGTGTTGTGTGTTCACAACTACACATGAACACATTCACATACATGGATAGACTTTTGCTTCTTTTTAATTTTGGGGGACATCAAAATTCATATTTCTGGTAGAATCTAAATATCAAATTTTTGGGATGTGTAGGTTATTCAGTTTAATGTTTTACTTATCACATTTCTAACGCAATAATGGCTTTTCTGTCATTTAAAAATAGCAACCATGAGTTAATTAAAGTTAATATTATCAGCTGTAGCTATTAATGATTTTTTGATAGTTATCAAGAATTATGTATTGGCTTAAAAAACACCCACCCACCCACCCACACACACACACAGAATGATGACTTTTCATTTGAGAAAAGTATAATCATTGGAAAATTAATGAGATTAGATTTTTTTTGTTAAGATTTCTTACTGTTTACAAGTTATGCAAAAATCATTCACAATAAAGAGGACTTCAGAGGCTATTTCCAGAAAATTCAACTAATGTATTGTGTTTGTCATGAATGTATTTTGACCATCATTTTTAATCAAAATCATTAGATCCCTTTTGAAAAAATTAAACATTTTTAAAGAAGTTCCATGAAGGGGGCAGTTTGGGGTGGGAGGATTTTACTAAATTCAAGTTTGTTATTTAACTAATTTTTGTTTTCGAGTTTTGCTGTTCTCAGACACACTTGTTTTAAGAATCCTCAAAACATGTATTTCCAGTGAATCTGTTTGAATTTTTGGTGGAATGCAATACCTTCTCTTACTACTATGTACAGAGTACTTGGTAAAAAAAGTGATAGCATAGAAAGAAATGGCGGTGGGGGGAATCCATATATTTAAAATTAATGTATATTCTCATATCCTATAAAGCCTTATTCTTTGATCTGCATATTCATGTTATTTAGATTTGCAAAAATAATTTTAAAAACAGATTTGCCAGCACTTGACATTCATGTTGTTTTAATGAGATCTACAGCTTTTAGTGCAGTAAGTTTTTTTTCTATCTCTTACAGTTTACAGATCATAAAAATCTGATGTGTTCCATTCAATTTACTTTCTCTACACCTCTTTCACAAATTATTGTTAGTAAGCTTATTCTTCTATTCTCTTCATGCTAATCAGGGTAAACACTAGCAGAAAAAGTCTTATTATTTAGTTCCTTAGTTCCTTAGTTCCTTATAAGTAGCAGGAAAATAAGGGAATACACTATGCTAAACTGAAGTAACATTTTTAAAATGTGGTTGCTATGGGATTGAAATCCGTTTCTTTGCATTGCCACGAGTTGACAAGTTCCTGTATGAGAAAAGCTTAAGTATTTTAAAACTGAAACCGATAACAACAAATATCTCGAAAACGGTTAACTTCATGAAAAAAATGTATATGACATAGATTATGTAATTTAAGCAGCTCAATATTTTTTGTGCATTAAGTTTTTGTCTATCTCTTATGGTTTACTAGTTATGCAAAATTAAAAAAAAATCATCAAGATTAAAGAGCTCTTTATAGGTATTCCCAGAAAATTCAAGATATACATTTTATTTGTCCTGTAAAATCTTAAATATAAGAGATTTTAATCAAAATCGTTAAGAGCCATTTTTGAGAAAATCAAAAGGTTCGAATTTTTTTTCCATGTAAAGGGTAACTGGGGATGGGGGCATTTTCTAGAAAATCTTTGTGTCACATTCTTGGGACATACTGAATTTAAATATCAAGTTTGGTACTTAGCAGACTTTTCATATTTGAGCTATGCTGCCCTCAGACACACTTAAGGACCTTTTTTTTAAAAAAGATCATTTCCAAATGCAGAGCAGACTTCACAAGTTATTCAGAGAAAGTTTAAGACATAAATTTTATGTCATGAGATTATCTTAAACATAGGTTATTTTAATCAAAACTGTTGAAAGAGAATAAAAAAATAAACACATTTTGTAAAGGATAGTTTGGGGGGGGGGGTTCTTGAAAATCTTCATGTTGCAACATTGGAAGATGAACTTATAGTAAAACTGTCAGTTACCAATTCAAGCTACATTTCAGAAAATGTAATATATAAGCACTAGTGAGGTAGAATGCTAAACCCCTTTTAAAACAGTTTTGCTATTGGTACTGGGCACTATGGTTGCTATGAACATGGGAAATAAGAACTTTAAATTTAAGAAATGCCCTCAATTAATGCTGAGCAAATGCTGTTAATGGTCCAGGTGATTTGCACGAGAAAGAAGCCGCTAATGTCAATAGCACCTTGCTGGCAACCTGCACTGTAATGAAATAAATTGTAGAGGTAGACAAGCTAAAATATTGCCACAGCTAAACAAACAAACCAACAGACAGCCAGTAAACTAGCATTTTAAAGCTTTAGTTACAGCATTTAAAGAGGTAATTCGGCATGCAAGATAACTTTTGATATGCTCATGCAGATATTGCAAGTTAACATTTTAAGTAACAGACATTCATATTTTTGAGTTATGAAGGCACCCTTGAGAACATCAAATTAAATTAACCAAGAAACTTCAAAGGCAAGAAGCACACATCTGGGAGAGACAGCCAAGATAAAAATAGAACAGAGGAGGTTGAGAAGCCAGAAACACTGATTTTCTATTAATAACTCACAACAACTTAATTCATTTGTCACTTTTTTTCCTTGCTTGTATATTTCAAGTTTCTGAAGCAATGACAGAAACTGGAAGAGTATGACTGGAGCACACTCTTCTGCCACTATTCACAGCGATTTGATTTACCACTTCTGAAGCATATTTCCCCTAAATCTAAATGCAACGCTGTATTTAATTCAGAGCATTATGTCAGTTCCTAAAAGAGCAAATGCCACACAAAATCCTTCCAATTAAAGAGTATTCACAAAAAATTGACAGAAAATCTAAGATATACATTTTGTCATGACAATATGTTTAATATATGGTTTTTAACTGAAACTATTAAGCACATTTTTGGGTAAAGCAAAAATATTTAAAATTTTCCCATATAAAGGGTAATTTAGGGTGATGGGATCTTGCATCTATGGAATATACTGAACTTAATACCAAGTTTGATATGTATTTAACTTTTCATTTTAGAGTTGTGCTGTTTACATCATACATGTGAAGTTTTTGTTTTTCTCCCTTCTAAAAATGCCTTTTTATTTAATTTATTCAGGAGACCTCAAAACATGTATTTCTGGTGAAATCTCAAAATTAAATTTTTGGATGGAATATAATACTTCCTGTTACCTATCAAAGGTGGATGGCAGAGAAAGTAAAAATTAGTTGCTAATGTTAATGCTATGAGTTCCATAACAATACTAATGCCAATTTATTTAATAATAATGATAATATTCAACCCATAGATCGGTACATGATTTGGGCTGTCACAGAAGACATGGATACAATTTGTAACTACAATTACAATAATGCTTATAACTACTATTTACAATAGTGCTTACACCTATTATTAGCTTTGAGCTTAATCCTGGTATGATACATCATATTGAACAATTAAAAAACCTACATTTGTAGTTGTAAAATTTTCCTATTACCTTAAAACTATAATTTAAAATATTTACAATCGAATTTCAGTGGCTCAAAATAAAACATTATTATTTATTTAAGAATTTATCTAGTGTATAAAAACATCCCTCAATACAAAATTTCTTAATTGTTTTATGAATTGATTTGGCTTTAATATTTTTTATCTCCTCAGGTAACTTATTATAAAGATAACATGCTGCAAACTTCGGTTTAATCTTATACAATTGAATCTTATGAGCCTGTACATGAACATTTTTACTAATTCTGGTTTTGTGGTTGTATGTTTGGTTGTTACTTTTGCAATTCATAAATTTTGTTCTTACTCACATTATTGTTTCAAATATGTATAATGAATTTAATGTTAAGATTTTTAAGTTTTTGAAAGCTCTCTACATGATTTAAATTGTTGGAAATCCTCACCTATAAAGCTGGTGGTCTCATGTTTATATTTACATCATGTAGAAAACCTAAAGCCTGATAAAGAGACCTCAGCAAAATGAAGCAGTCTTTCATTGCAATAAAGAATGGGATGCTGAGAACTGCAGCAATTAAAGAGCATCCATAAATAAAACTCAATATCAATTTCCACCTCAAGTCACTCTACTTGATGTTATTTGTATTCCATTGTGACTTCAATCTTTGAGAACTTAAGAATATATTTTCCCTATCCCACCAAGATTTTAAGGTATAGTATTTGGGATGAAGTATTACAAACCACCCTTGTTTAGTAAACAGGATGGTCATTTTTTCTTTCTTTGAACATAGGGACTATATAGCGCCCAAGATGGCCAACATCTCAATAATGGCAAAGCTACACTACTGGGCCTTTTTTCACAATATTTACAAATTACAAGGAAAAGTTTATAACTGTTTGTAAACTGTGTTTGACAGTAAAAATCTCTTAACCTGTAAAATTTGAAGATAAACAATTTACAAATGTGGAAATTTGTATTTGATTGTCAAACAATACTTGTAAATACTTTAAAATTTCTTTGTAAATATTTGAGCTTCTTGTTAAGATCAACCTTCAAACTTCCATTGTGAAACAGATTTTTTTTTTTTTAATTAGAAATTACAAACATAATTTACAATCTACAAGGATTGTAAACGTTGTGAAAGAGGCTCCTAGTCTAATAAACTATACCCTCACACAGCAGTCATGTAACCACTAGATTTCCCCATGACTGGTTGTTCCATTGGTGAACCTACAAATGTTTTGTGGATAGAATGCTATTTACAGGGTTCTAGATATTTTCCTATTTGTCGTCAAGATCTACAAAGTGCATTTACTTTGATTCTCGGAATACTCTTGGCACACCTGAGAGAGTGTGATGTGAAGAGACAGGAGTAAGGAGGGGAGAGAATAAAGGCTGACAGTATTCATGTGGCCACCTGCCAAGCAAAGAAACAAAACCTAGTACCTGACCACTTGACAAGTACATGAAAAGAACATTTAGAAGTGATATGTCAATGAGTTACAAAAACAGAAAGCTTCATGTTTAAAATCACTTGCATTAATGAGAGGCATTCATATACCACTAAAATAACAATTTGAGAGTTTCAGGATTAGCACCAACAGTAACTTGCAGCCTTTTAAGTGTGCATTGGTTGCTATATTTGCTAAAATCAGCATCACACATCAACACAAATGAAATGATAATTGAGAATTCAACTGAGCTCCAGATCCAAATACTAGAGTTACTTACATTTGTCTAATAGGATAGGGAAACGCCCAAATTTTATTAACTTAACTCAACCCAAATGAGATTCAACTTGGGTGTTCCAGATTGATTGGATTATTTGCTATGCATTTAACCATTGATGGTTTTTTGCAACTGAGCGTTCTCTGCAATTTGACCTATGACAATTGGTCCCAAAAATTGAAATTATCTTAGTGATATTTAGTGCCATAACTAGTACCAGACAATAATTGGTCCCAAATTATAACACAAGATTTAAAGCATTTAAGCATGCATGTGCTTTAAAATAATTGCTATTAATATTGTTGAGGAAACCTTTTACAAATGAAATTGGCCACAATGAACTCCAATTTCATTTACTATTCACAGAATCTTAAATTACAAATTGCGGAACTCATGGATAATCACATGGAGGAGAATGAACATTTGCACTCAGAATTTTATTCTATCATTGCATTGCCACCTATCCCCTTCAATTAAACTAATAGTGGCCAGGAAATTAAAGGTATATTAGATAAACTTACAGAAGCATTAGCTAATGCTATGATACCGAATATTAGATCATGTGGACACAAATTATTTACAAGAACAACACAGTAAACAGCATTACAGACAACTCATGTTCTCTATTCCTTTTTGTAATGCCACCAAAAATTTACTCTCTTCTACCAAGAACAATGAATCATCATCATTAGGTAGCAAAACTGACATCATGGGTAAGTTCCGTCTGTCCTTCCACCAGAGTTTGTACAAAACTCCAGTCAACACAGACAATGTTTCTCAAGAATAGTCGCTGTTACCAAGATTACATTAGTAAAGGAGAAGAATTTCATTATCTGTATAGACTTTGAGTTGATAAATATTCTTTTTAGGTTGACAATAAACTCATTTTATTTGTAAATAAATAGTAACATTACTTGAACAAATTCTCCAGTATCACTTTGCGCCATGAATGGTACAAGTAAAATAGCAATGCCAATTAGTAGTTTGATACAAAATGTCACATAGTATAGACAAGACTATGGGACACATTGCCTGGGACAAATAGTCCTACCAAAAATTGTTTTCTCATTTAGTAAGATATGATTTTGCAATTACATTAATTTAGAATGAATGTATAAAACTGCACGTAAAATAAATGCAAATTCCATTTTATAAGCATCCTTGAAGACCTGGCAGTACTACTACTCTGTCATACATTCAAACTTCTTTCTGACACTATAATAAACACATATTAAAGGAAAACCACCACTTTCTGAGCTATACACAGATTTCTAGTCTATATTTTATGCTTCATAACATGAACTGTAAACAAACACTATTACAAAAAATCTTAAGTGTTCCATTCACATGGTTTTCTCTACATCTCGGTAACAAATTACTGTTAAAAAGCTTAATCTCCTATTTACTTCATGCACATTAGCACAACTGATGTTATTACTTGCTTCCTTGTAAGTAGAAGGGAAATAGGAGAATATACTTGGCTAAAGCGATAGTCAAATCTTTTAAAAAATGTTGCCATATGGATGAAATCAGTTTCTTTACATTGACAGCAGTTTACAAATTCCTGTGTGTGAAAAGTTTTAAGTATTTTAAAACTGAAACCAAAAACAAGAAATATCTCAAAGCTGGTCATCTCCACGGGGGAAAAAAAAAAAGAAAGAAAAAAAATGTATATGACGTAAATTGTGTTTTTAATGAGTTTTACATTTTAGTCAGTTTTTGTCTATCTCTTATGGTTAACCAGTTATGCGAAATTCATCCAGATAAACATGCCTTCAGAGTCTATTCCCAGAAAATTCAAGGTATACATTTTATTTGCGATATAAATACATTTAATATATGGTATTTTAATCAAAATCATTACAGCCATTTTTGAGAAAATCAAAATTTTTGAAAATTTTTCCATGTAAACGGTAGGTAGGGGTGGAAGGATTGACCTCAAAATCTTGGGGTGCATCCTTGGAAGATATTACACTCAAATACAAAGTGCTGTATTTTACTGACACTTTGTTTTTGAGTTATTGTGTTCACAGACACATGGACAATTTTCTAATTTTTTTTTTTAATACAGAGAACCCTAAAACATGTATTTCTGGCAAAATCTCAACATCAAATTTTTGGGTGGAATGCAATACCTTCTCTATACACGATGTACATAACATGTGTAAATAAAGGAAAAATGGGAAACCTATCCTGCAGCCATAGAACAATAACACTTTACAATTCAGATCGTTCATTACTGAGTGTTTGCATCGAATTATTGTTGGTTAATGGAGGTCACTAGTGTGCAAAATTCATACTATGCATTTTGTTCAGCCCAGTGAAGGGGAACCATGATTTTGATGAAGGATAGACAGAATAGCTCTGGCTTATCGTAATATTGTATAAGCTATTAGTGTGATCTGATATCTTAATGTTATGCCTGAGGTAAACATCTTAACACTTTTAAACTGCCTAAAACTTGTAAAACATGCCTTTGCTATAAAGTAATAAAAAGTCTGTGCTACTGTAAAATGTTCACATGCTTTAAGAGAGATTATCTCTGTATTATTTTCAGTGTTAAATTGAATTATTGTTCTCAACAGAGGTTTGGTAACTGTAAAGTTAAATTGAGTTTTATTATGAACACTCTTTTAACTGCTATGATTCTTATAGTCCCATTCTATATTGGGCATGAAAAATGCTTAATATTTCTCAGAGACCTCTTTATCAGCTTGAGGTTCTTTTATGCTCTAAATCCACTTCCCTTCTGAAGGAAACCATGCTAAGGATCTTTACCCCCAAAAAAATCCATTGCCCTCTCCCCGGTTTGAATGCACAGACTTGGCTACCACAGTGTGTTACCACTGACCAAGGAGTGCCTGTATGCTCTTATGTCTGGCTCATGACAGTGAATCAACATGGTCGAACATGCTTGACAATTGTGGCATGGAAGCTAATTTTAAAGTTACAGTTCCAAATGTCACTACAGAGGCATGGATTCGCAACACCAAGATTTCCCAAGATTTTTTTGAGATGCTTGAGAAGCATGATACCATTTGTGATGAGCACAAGGGAAGACCCAGAAGACCTCATACAGCAATATGGGCAAACCCCAAATCGCTTGACACATAACCTGCAAAGCCAGCTAACAACAAATAGTTTGAAACAAACCAGTAGATGGAGGAAAGAAAAAAAAAAACATTCAATGGGTGCAGTTACTGATTCTTGGATAAATAGTGATTTAATGTATATAGTAAAATAATACAAATATTCTATTTTTAATTACGTTCTTTAAAATTTGCAATTATTTTGTTAGAATCTGGCTAACGCCTATATAATTATTTTCATCTGTGGCAACAGATGTCCAGACAAAAGAGAACTGTACTTCAAAAAGTATAATTCATTTGTGAAAACCACACATAGGCAAAATTATAGCTGCAAAGAATCTTAATTGTGTTTTGCCATTAATTACAGTTTAATTAGATCAACACCATGTTTGCCATAGCACAAATATTTAACAAAAGTAATATAGTATCATTTTACATGTTTATATTTTGATGTGTCCAATAGTAAATGTACATTGTACAAAACAACTTTAACAGATCAGTTGATTATCATTAATTATTATCATCATTATTATTAAATTAATTATGGTTACAAATCCAGGTTTACTCTTGCAGGATTGCCATGCATAGAATATACAGAAAAAAACAATATCACTTCCTGGCAAATTATTTCCTCCTTAAGAGTTTCTAGAAAGGGAATATACTTATTAAATTTTGTTATACTTATTTGTATTTTGGAAGGACTGCAAAGAAGGAAAGCAATACAGCTGCTGCTCTTGAAACTCTCCATTCTACAGTTTCAACTGCATGGCAAAGGCTTAATTGGATCATACACATTATTTAAACTTCTTCCTATTGGTTGAGCTCATTTAAGTGTTTATTTAACTATTTACTCCCTTTTAACCTTTTAGTGACAATCATGATCTAATTGCGATGCTGTTTTCATACATTTTAACTGTTTCCAGCAGGAAAGTCTGGGTACTTTCTACATTGTAACCATAGAAAAAGGTTTTCTGGAGTGCTTCAGTGCCATATCTTCACTCTAAAGTGTTAATTTCGCTCCAAACTTAATTTCTCTAGCTGATGTTTGTTTATGCTAGTTGCCTAGCCGAAGGTTAGGAACCAAAGAGAAAATAAGAGCTGCAGTTGACAACATATTAGAAGAAAGCGAGTGATTTTGAATTTTCAGATCTTGATGAAAGAGTTTCTAATATCAATGTATATACATATTCTAGCTTCAGCGATGAAAATGCATCCAATAACAACGGACCTCATATACATGCAAATAATTGGTATACTTATCAAAATGGATTTATGGAGGTGTAACTAGATGACGAATACAATGTGAAATCAACCATTGTGTAATAACATAAGTGCTAAATTGTACAGTAATCTGCGTTAAATTTGAATCCTATTGCTTATTGCAATTTTCATTAATAGTGGTATCATGCTTGTGTGTGTGTTTTGGTGACTTTTTTTTTCAGTTTCAGGTTACATGAATTTATTTCTTGTATTTTAAAAAAATAAAACCCTAGATCAAAACAGTACAGAAATGTCTATACTTTCATTTAATTAGCATGAGCTCTCTGTATAGTAAGCTTTTGTATGCCTAAATATTTATTATTTTGGGATTTTTAATTTTATTTTCAAATTTTTCTTTAGTTTTACAATTTTTTAAAAATAATGAAGAGACTTCTCATCCATGTAATGCATATTATACAGTAGACAAAAGGATTTACTAAATATTAAAAAAAGATTCAGCGCTCTGTCATTTGGTACTCCATTTATTACTAATAATTTAAAACCCTGCATTCTCCTCTAAAATTGCTTGGCACTTTTCATACAACATTTTGTTATTCAGGCTGGCACTAAAATGCTAAGAAAATAAAGTATACAAATAACCTTTGTTAGTTTATATATTTCAATGTAATCACTCCATGTTTCTTTTGAAATTTTAATCCAAAGCCATTCAATTTATGTAGATATAGCTAATTTTGCCAGTCAATAATTACAGTACTACTTCTGGCCTGAAGTCTCTTATTGTGATTTAAAAATTTGGGCAAGTCTAACACTAACATATGGAGCAATCCCCACGGAAACATTGACTAATACTATTCAAGCAACCTTTCAATGTTGGATATGCATCTGGCCACAATTTTGAGAACCAAAACTAACTTAACAGGTGCAGGAATCCTGTATTAAGCCTCTAGCGAATAATCAAGTACAGTACTAGCACAACAAAGAATTGGTGTTTGTTTCAAGTGTAATTACATTTTTTGATAAATCTTGCATTTAAATAACATACTTCATATTATAAATATTAATGTCACCACAGTACATATTGTGAAAACATTTTTTTTTAGAGCTTAAGTCATGAAATCTATGAAATTTCCGCATTCTAAAATTATTATACAAAATCTCTGGAAACTGTGTAATACTCCAAACTATACAATTATTTTAATTAAACCGAACACACAATCCTAAAAATGATTCCATTAATTACAAATTAATTAATCTAACATTCTATAAAACTGTTAAAATCACAATTTCTGAAAAATTTAAATAAATGCTAAATAGTTAAACATGTATTTAAAATTAAGGTATGCTTTTTCATCTGTATACTCATTCTTGGAAGAAAACATCCCCCCCCAAAACTTTAGATATTTATTACAGATAAAAATCTTTTATTCTACTACTTGATGACCATGATTGTTGTTTTGTTTACTGCTTTTAAACCAGATATGTTGTATGTTGTATATATTATGAATGAAGGAAATTAAGATAAATGTGGTGATGAACCCCAGAGTAAAAAGGATTCCATTAATTGCAAATTAATTAATCTAGCATTCTATAAAACTGTTATAATTACAGGGTCTGAAAAATTTAAATAAATGCTAAATAGTTTAAACTTTCATTTAAAATTGAGGTATGCATTTTCAATCTGTATACTCATTCCTGGAAGAAAAACATACCCCCAAACTTTAGATATTTATTACAGTTAAAAATCTTTTATTCTACTATTTGATGACCATGATTAATTGTTTATTTTGTTTATTGCCTTTAAACCAGATATTTGTAAGATTAGGAACTTAAAATAAATGTGGCAATGAACGCCGGGGCTGATTGGAGTAATAAGAATCTCAAGCAGAGCGCCAGCTCAACTGAAAGAGAGAGACAGAAAGGGAGGGAGAGAGAGGGAGGGAGAGAGAGGGAGGGAGAGAGAGGGAGGGAGAGAGGATACTAAACTTAAATACTATGTTTGGTATTTTACCAACTTTTCGTTTTTGATTATCATGTTCACAGAAACACACAGACCTTTTTCTAAAAATGGTGTTTTAGGATACAAGGGATCCTAAAATGTGTATTTCTGGTGAAATCTTGGAATCAAATTGTTGGATGGACTGCAATATCTTCTCTACCTATGTACCATGTACTATGTAGAGAAAGTAATAAAAATAACAAAATGATGAGGAAAATGGAATTTTTAGTGGATTAATTACTTCAGCTTACTTATTAACATAACTGTCTATAAATAAAATTTGCAAACAATTGAATTTATTTATTTTAACTTATAATATGTAAAAATGAAGCTATGTATTAATATAACAATATTTGTAACAACTCTTTAATTATATTTTTTAAATTATAAGAAACCAGTTTTGATGTATTGGATTGGTTTGTGAGGGGTGTATTGTATCAGTTTGAGGGGTGTATAGAGTAAAAAAAAAATTAAATTTTTATTGCATCTTCAACTTAATTTCCTCTTCTTGCTGCATTGTTTATTTACTATATGTTTTTGATATTTTTTTGTCCTTGAGGAAAATTTGGATTTCTTCTGGTGTTATGTCCCTGAAGTTACAAAATATATTTTTCAAATAATAACAAAACTAACATTTATTTATCAATTGTATAAAATTTGGCACTAATAAAACTAGAGCCATGCTGAAATCACATCATCCAATGTTAACGTGTATTTCCATCTCATCTGTAATATTGATGAGGTGATAAATACTTTTCTTTGGCTATCAGCATCAGTTTAAACTTAAAGGTGATTAACAGCAACATATTGCTTTTGATAGGAAAATATCCTTGCCTAAATCACCTCTTTGTAAAATTATCTCAATTTGTAAATTTTGGTGCTTAACACCTTTTAAAATTCCAGTCCTCAATTACATAGTGCAAACAGAAAACCATGTATCTATGAGAAGAAAAGATGGTTCCATTACTGCCAAGAAGGAAGCTATGGCAACAAGTGTAAGACTTTAGATACAAAAAACTGGCAAATTTATTTAAAACAGCAGAATGGTGAAGCATGCTCTAGCCAAGAGGTAAGATTGCAGAACGAGTAGGCAGAATGCCAGAGCACCAGAATAATGAGTGTGTTCAAATAGCACATGGATCAGCAGACAACAACTTGGGCTTGCTTACAACAGTCAATTCTACATCTCAGATATTTCCCAAGAGCCAACAAAGAGCACAAAAGGTGTAAACACATGAAATCTGTAAAAATAAAGTTTGTCAGCAGCAGTATTCTAAAGACCTCAATGAAGTTGAGAGAAATAAAACCAGGTCCAACAAAAAGGCAATCCTGCAGATTTCTAGTTTTGTTTAGCATTTCCTTTGTAAAATTATACAGAAAAAACTACTGTTTGGATTGAATTTTGAACAGAATGAAGCACGAATTAACTTTCATCACTTATTCCACATTATGCATATTCTACAAGTTATTCCATTTATAAATCAAATATACTGAACAGTGGCAGGAGATTAGACTGTACCTTAATTTGGCAATCAACTACATATCACTTTTAAATTTCTAAAAAACAGTATGACAACTTTTACTACTAACAATTTTGAACAAGCAGAAAATGTGGAAAGTGTTCTGCACATTTTAATTTCCTCTTTCATACAATTTTGGTAAATCATTACTCAAACTTTGACTACAATATTATTAGAAAATTAGCACATGCTTTTGCACACAAAATATGCATCTACTTCTTGTAATGCAAAACTTCATGAATCTAGCTTGAGTAACTTCTGAAGAAGCACTGAATTGTTGAAAAACTATAACTTTCCAGGAACACACAAAATAATAATAATAATAATATATTGGCAATTTCTTTACCAAATTAATAGTGATATATTATTTATAAAGCAAATCTTATTTCCTTGCTCTTTCATTTTACAGACATGACATGTCATGATTTATAAAACTTGGCACCTTGCAAGAGTAGCTAGCAGCCTAGCTCTACCCCTGAACAACACATTTCTGACTTTAAAGTAGAGGTCAATTTAACTCTCACCAAGATAGTATCATTTTTCTAATATTGCTAAATGTTCAAAATAACAAGCTGATATTGGGGTTTAGATTTTAAGTAAAACTTTGCTACTTTGAGAAGGTAAATGTAGTTTAACACAAAATGTTTTAATTATCTTTTTTGGTGTGAAAAGAATAACTGTTAAAAATGACATATTAGTCTGAATAAGCTATGGACGAAAAGTCCATTTAATGCATAACACTGCATTTATTGATGCTTTAAACACATTTCACAACAGAAACTCTGTCCAACTTAAATGATAGTGAACAGTTATGAACTATATGTTTCCAAATTTCTAACTACATTTCTTTTAATACTGGGCTCTAAGCTCACAAGTTTGCTTCCTAATAAAACACAATAACAATGAGTAATGCTTATTTATTTCTCATTAGCTTATAGGTAATGTGACTGTCAGCTGAAATAAAGCCCTTTAGTAACATAGTAGCTTAGCTGTTCCTTGGTATCATAGTGACCGTGCAGCTATGTAAATGTTATTCATTTTTGAAGATATATGTTTATAATAATCAGTTTATATATAGGGTGTTTGGGAAGTAAGCAAATTTGAATTTGGCACTATTTTGCAATATGACGGTAGACAGCCATGTTTCGTGTTTGTTATCTACTATCCTTTCCATTAGTAGTCTGATAGCTTTTGTTGTGGTGAGCATTGCTGTTTGATGTTCTGTTGCTTATGTTATGAAAACAGAACAACCATGTTCTGTTAAAACACAAGAAAACTCGGTTCGCCGACAGGATCAACAATTGAATTTATCACCAAGTTCACTGCATGTAATCTTTTCAAAACATCTGAAAATGCATGTGTACAAAATTCAACTTACACAAGAATTGAAGCCTACAAGATCATGCTATCTTACGCCTTGCGACTTTTTTTTTGTGTGGATTTGTAAAATCAAAAGTGTACATGAACAAACCACAAACAATACACCAAATGAAGGATGCAATTCAAGGGTTATTTATGATATAACACAAGAGGTTTGTGAATGAGTCATCGAGAACTTCAATGAACGCATTGCTCATTGCCACATGGCCTTTGATGGTCATAAGGAGATATAATTTTTCATACATAAATGGGATATGTCATTTAATGTGTTTATAAAAAAAAACATTACTTTTTCAATACATTTTGTATGCTCTATTGCACTTTCATATTTGTCCCTACTTCCTGGACACCCTATATATCTGTTAACACTGTCAATTGCCAAAATCATATCAGTGCCACCAGTGTGCTGGAATATTGTCTTGCAGGAGTTGCTTTACATTGTAGTAAATCTACTGACATGGGGGTTTTGAGCACACTTAAAAACCATTGATCTAGACTAATTTGAACCTGCATCCTTGGGATCAGAAGGCCAGCACCTAACCAACTGACCCACATCCTGTAAAGCTCTTATAGATAATGTATTCAGAGGCAGAATATTATTTCTTTTAAAGTGGCTCTGCAATACAATGAAATTGTCATCATGGATGCAGGGAAGACTCAAGTATCTCATCTCATTTTTCCTTTTATTGAACAGTCCAGGAATAAACTTACAGGGTGTTTTTTTTTCTGTAAACCAAGAAAATGATAAACTAATAACTTATGAATTCTTGGAAGATGAATGTGTTCTTTAGTGAAAGTCTGTTTGGAAACAAGGTAGATAGTATGAACTGTGAGAATCTGTTTTAAAACTCCTGCAACCTGTCTGTCTTAATGACATCTTACCAGCATGGAAAGCAATGCAAGGACCAACAGCAATCACCCATATGTGTTACATTCATGTTACATTCACCTAACTTTCTCTACCCATATTCATTTAGTTTTACATAGCTAGTACAAATTATTCTTACAAAAACTTATTTTACATCCATTTCATATTAATCCAAAAACCGCTGAAGAAATAGTTTGATTATATATTTTAATGTAGGGTCAAAGCGGATAGAGGAAACCAATGGATGTATAAAAGTGTCTATATCCAAGCCTTGAAATTCCACTCTTTCCAGTTTATCATGTTGGAATAGCGACAGCACTTTAAACAATGACAAAGTTTTGAAAAATTCAAGCCAATAATAGATATCTGAGAAATCACTGATGGCATTTCTGAACATATTATATAGATCTACATTTGTATACATTTTTCTCTCTCTGAACATTACTAGTTATACAAACTTCCTTACAAATCATTCCTGATAAAATAAACATTTTAAAATTTTCTTCATAAAGGACAGTTGGGGATAAAGATACCTTCTTGTTGCATCTTTGGAAATTACTGAATTTAATTCCAAGTTTGGCATTTAACAACATTTTACTTCTGCAGTGTGCCTGCATACACACCTGATGATCCTCTTCTAAAAAACACGTACTTCCAGGGAAGTCTTGATATTAAAGTTTTGCATGGGATGTTACACCGTTTCTATCTACTAGGTACATGGTGTAGAAAAGTAAATGAGGAAGGTGTCCATTTTATCCTAGATGGCAACATACTGTTTTCTTGCAGAAAAATAAACAAACTTCTGTTTAAAGAAAATATCACATGAAATTGCTTTTTTTAAGCTTAACATCCTTTAACCTGGGAGGACATAATGAATGAAATGGAGGAATTTATGCTCAAATGAGCCTGAGCCCTGTAGAGCCTAAAGTTACCTGACATTTGTCTTCTCAGCATATGGGAAAACCCCAGAAAAAACCTTATCTGGGTAACTCGTCCTAATCAAGGTTTGAACTCGGGACCTATGGTATTCTTTGTTCAGCAATGGAATTGTTTATTTAAATTAAATTCCAATATTTATCAAAGTACCCCACTTAAAGTATATTAGCACTCCATCATTATTTTCCAGTAACTATGTTTATAAAATGTTCTTTTTCCATGTTATTTTGTGCTAGACACACATGATGAACACACTGACCCTTCCCAGAAGAAAGGAGGAGTGAGTATGGAATGAGTTATTACACTGTGAGACCATGGAAAACTTGGCACAGTCCACATTTCCATTGGCTAGGTTCCAGTAAAGAGCAATCAACATTTGCTGCAGAGTTCCCCACCATTATTCCTAAAAGCACTGGCACAAAGAAAGTAGCATGTAAACATGAGTGTAAAGCTATAATTAAATGCCTCTAAATCCTTGGTGTCCGTGCATAAAACCTACATTAATGAAATTTTAAAAAAGTTTAGCCAAACTTTACGCACCAGTATTGTATTAGGCAAAATGTAAAAAGAGAGGAAGGTTTAAGTGTGGGCAGAAGCAGACATTAAGTGGGTGTATGTTTACGAGCTCAGCTGTGTCTACATAATGATTCTTTCAGCAGTTTCTAGAAGCATGTCATATTCATGATATTGGCACAAATGTGGCTCTGGCAGTTAAATGGACCAATTAGTGAGTTATAGTTACCAAATCTTTACCACCCACTTTTTGTTGAAATTTCAGCCTCTTCACTGACTGGAAGTTTGTATATTATTTTTCAACCAGAAAACTCACATAACTGAAATACTTTTCTCTTGTCTATCCACCTCCTTTGTAATTACAATTTTTTATATCCATAGGTAATGAAACCTTTTACCCAAGAAATTGATAACAATGCAGAACACAGTTTAGTTCTATATTTATTGGTCAATAAATATTTAAAAATATAAAACACATAAGATGTTTTGATACTCAGAGCCAAATAAACATGCTATTTTATTTGATAACTGAAATATAAAATCTCAACGTGGGGAGCTATATGCATTCATGTGGGCTTCTTATTCAACATTCAAAAAGCAACCAAGGCATAAATCTGATGTGTTACATTACATAACATTCTCTATCCACTAACATGTATTTTTATGAACTTCTATACTCTTATGAAAGCTTATTTTTTCTTTTGACTTTATATTAATAAAAATTATTTGCAGAAATAATTGCACCACACATTTCATTATAAATGATACATTGGATCGAAGTGATAGATGTTTAAAATCAACCAGCAGTATGATGGCCTGAAAATTGCATAATATTTCTATCACATTGCAAAAAAGCAATGGCACTTCAAAAAATCACAAAAATATAAACAATTTAAAGCAATAATAATGTATTTCTTGAAAATAACTGATTGACAAAATAAAGATAAAAAAAAAAAAATTCCATGTAAAGCTTAGTTTATGGTGAGGGGATTCTCTTGAAAATCATTCTTTGTATTTTGCTTACTGCCACACTAAAGGGCAGTCTCCACCTAGAGCAATATGCTCATTGGAATATTCTATGTAAATAAATAAATAAATATCTTTTAGCTTTTCCTTTTTAGGTATTGCTTTTCACACATGTACACATATGCTCACACCTATCCGCTCACACCCACCACACCCTTTCCTCTTTTTTTTTGTGTGCGTGCGCGTGTGTGTAAATCCAGTGAGACCTCGTATGAAATTTCCATGTTAAATTTTTAATTTTTAGTGGATTCTAGTACATGCATAAAAGAAAAAAATCAGTATCAACGTTATTGTTCCTTTTAGGAAATCCCATATTGTGCAGCACCCTATCAATGTGCAACATAATCCTTCAGTATATTAAATGCACAAATTACACATTGGCTATTACAACAGTTAACATTTCATATTCTAAAACGTACAATATTTTTAAGTTAATTTTTGATGCTTCACTTTATTGCATTAAATAAATTCAGATTCAGGATATATTTCACAATTTTTAAGTAGCACTGAAGATAAAATTGAGTGATTATACAACTGTAAAATATATCCTATTTGAAATTTATTAAAACAACTTTCTCTGCATATTGAATAATTTTGGCTTTTTTATTAAAATAGCAATATATTTAGTGCATTTATGATTACCTTGTGACAAACTATTCTAAGATTATTCTTCTATCTACTTCATCATAATCAAGATAACATTAGCAGAAATGATCTTATTACTTGCTTCCTTGTAAGTAGAAGGGAAATCAAGGGAATACACTAGGCCAAAGCGATAGTTGGTTGCTACGTGATTGAAATTTGGTTCTCTTTCCATGGCCAGGAGTAAAACAAAAGAAAAGCGATATCAAATTCCCCACTTTATGTTTTAAGTATTTTGCAATTGAAACCAATAACAATCTTGGAAATTTTTAAGTCTACAATAATACAAAAAGAGTGTATGAAAAATGTGTATTTTACAAGATCTACATTTGCAGTTTACCAGTTATGCAAAGTCATCTGAATGAAGAAGTCTCTAGAGGCTATTTGCACGCACACTTAGTTTGCTAAAAATGTCTTCAAAACATTTCCAGTGAAATCCTGGTATCAAATTTTTTGATGGAAACCTTTTCTACCTACTATGCATTTTGTACATACTTTCATGCCCAAAATAGAATAGGATGTTAAAGAGCATCCATAATAAAACTCAATTTCATTTCATTTAATTTCAATTCTTTTTAGCATACTTGACAGATGAAGTAATAAGTGAAGCATCTGTTTTCCTAACTTGAGACTTGATCTATACATATAAAAATGAATCACCGAAATGTATGTATACGTATCACTTCCGAATGACTGCACCAAATTGAGCAATTCTTGTTTTGTTGCATTCATTATTGTGACAACAAGGTTTTTGGAAAAGAAAATGTTTAAAAGTAGTATGGGAAAGTTTTTAAAATCTCATAATATGAATGAAAACAGGGTCATGGGAACGCATTTTGGTTAATAGCCGCCAGATGGCAGTGATACCATGGTTATTTGTTGCTAAATGGTCGTGGTACTGCCATATTTTCCCTCCCCATTCAATATTAAGGTAATGCACCAGTTTATCAACACAATGCAGCAATGAAATTCAAACACATTTTGATTTATTAACTGTCCTGTCCTTAGTCCTATTGTTTAAAATTAAGAAGCAAAGAAGTTTTCCTGGTGACAAATGCCTGGAGTAAGTACTTATTTATTTGCTGCTAGAAGGCCAAAGTAGTATTTTTCCTCCCCGTTCAATGGTAAGGTAATGCAACAGTTTATCGAAATAATGACTCAATGCAGCAGTGAAATTCAAATACATTTTTATGCATTAACTGTCCTTTCCTTACTCCTTCGTTAAAAGAAAAAGAAGCAAAAAAGCTTTCCTGGCAATGAACACCTAGAGTAAGTACTTATTTATTTGCCGCTAGATGGCCATAGTATTATTTTTCCTCCCCATTCAATGTTAACACACCAGTTTATCGAGACAATGATGCAATGTAGCAGTGAAATTCAATGCACTTTTATGTATTAACTGTCTTTTCATTACTCCTATCGTTTAAAGTAAAGGACAAAAGCTTTCCTGGTGACGAACACCTAAAATATGTATTTATTTATTTGCCACCAGATGGCCATAGTACCTACTGCTCTATTTTTCTTCCCCATTCAATGCTAAGGGAATGTACCCAGTTATGGGGACAATGATGCAAGATAACTGAAATCAAATATATTTCTTCTGTATTAATTATCGTTCACCCTGTAACAACGTTTAAATAAATAAGTATATTTTTGTTGTAATTCTTTAAAATGAACAAATTATAAACTATGCACATAACCATTAACCCTCTTGGAATCTGAAAATGGCAGAGAAATAACAGGATCCATTTTAGGTTAACTTCCTATTGCAGATGTTGGTTATTTGACGTTGGTACATGACCTAATAAAAGAACATGAAGATACCCAAGTCACCATCACACTGTAATTGCAGTGCTCTTAATACATTTGATAAAGTAATATTTTGGGTTAAATGGAGAAATTTAATACATAAAGCTATTATCAAATAAAAGCTTATCAATTGCCCAACCAGATCTACTTGCTCTTTAGTTATGTTAGCCCTAAATATGGCTGTTTTGACATAAGAGAAAAGAAAGAAAGAGGTGGAAAACATTAGGAGCAAAGGAAAGAAAGAGATTCAGAAGAAGCATGAATGTTAGTTTATGATTTTCTCCTTAAAGTAATTCATTACCTATGCTAGCGTATACCCGCCACTATGGACGAACTGCCATTACTCTTATTATGCCGACATCTTGGTTGCCCACGCTGTAAACTGCATATGTCATCCTTTCCACAATACCTTAAATGTGCGCTGACTTCGTCCTTTTTGCAATACCAACTATATGTGCTACATTGCACAGATCATTGCGCTTTTCATATGCAAAGGCATTATTAGACATTGACAATGGGCAAATTCCTGTTAATGCTTCTACTGGCCTCATTTCGTTTCCATCAAATTTTGGTCACTTCACAACATAAAAGGAAGAATTAATATTGAAAGTGTTCCAAATATTGGTGTAAATTACAAAAACTATGCTTGGTTAAGTGAACGAGCCATTTTAGCAGCAACTAATAAGAATGTAGATGATTTGAATATAAAAATTCAGAGTAAAATTGATGGACAAATGCATTCATTTGAGTTGGTTGATTCCATTACCAATCCAAATGAAGTCGTCAATTATCTAACAGAATTACTAAATTCATTGGATTTGCCAGGATTACGGCCACACAATTTACAGCTCAAGGTTGACTCGGTGTTAATTATGCTACGCAATCTCAATCAACTGAAATTATGCAGCAGAACAAAACTCACTGTTAAAAAAATTTATGAAAAATTTGATTTAAGTTACAATAACATAGGAAAGTTCAAAGGCGAGGATATACTTATTCCAAAAATACCACTAATTACAACTGACTTTCCTTTTGAATTTAAGCATGATCAGTTTCCAGCATGCCTTGCATTTGCAATAAGAATAAATCCCAAGGTCTATCATTAGAAGTGTGTGGAATATACCTTGAATTGTCATGTTTTTGCATGGCAGTTGTACATTGTGTGCTCCAGAGTTGGCAAACCATCGCCACTATTTGTTTTCTCTCCAGAAGGAAAATTGTACATTACAAGGCAGTACAATAAAGTATTGTCAAATTATTTAATTGTAATTTTATTTCATTGCATGATCGTACTGTAAATGGAAGATTTTGTCTCAGGTTTTTTTTCATTACGTACACCCTGTGCAGCTAATTTTTAATATTTGTGTATTTATTTCACTGTTACTAAATTATGTTGCTACTGGTTATTTAATACTGTCTGGATCAGCGAGATGAAAAATTAAGCAAATTTAACTGTGATTACCGGTAAGTTGACATGGCAAAGCATTTTCGGAGAGTGGGGACTTAGCTGATCATTTATGTGGTTTCTGTTTAATATGCAAAACAAACTGACAATAATCCTTCTCTTTTAATGTGTTTTATTGAAGATGTTTCCACCGAAATTTAAAAGGGCAATATTCCAAAACTTATCACATTTAATGTTTCCAAAGTGTGCCATTACAGAGGAGACTAAATGGAATTATACTATTCCAACAGAGGAGAAACCAAGTAATTAATGTGAATTAGCATTAATGGTCCACACTCATCTACATGCCTTGCTTGTTTTATCAGAAACATATTCCCATTTTAATGCGAGGTAAGTAAGTTCTGTTTCAATTTACCTCCGCTGCAGCGCTGCGATCGCAGTTCTGCACATGCACGGTAGACACTCTGTATCAAGGAGAAGAAACATGCGCCATTTTGAGATCGCTGTCAGCCACATACGCTTTGTTGTGCTTGTTTACAATGTTGGTGTTGATTGAAAATCTCGCTGCTTATGAAATCAGGTCTGCGATTCGTTTTCTGAATGCTAGGAAAGTGAAACCAATTGAAATTTATTGGCAAATTTGCGAAGTTTACAGACAAAATGCGATGAGTGATTCAATCGTGAGAAGATGGGTCTGACAGTTCAATGAAGGACATAGTGAAGTGCAAGATTAAGAACGAAGTGGGCGTCCATCTTTGGTTACAGAAGAACTGGTTCACGCGATTGATGACAAGATCCAGGAAAACCGCAAGTTTACAATTAGTGCTCTCGCTATGGAATTTCCCCAAAGTTCACGATCACTAATTCATGAAATTGTAACCGAAAAACTGAAATTTCGTAAACTTTGCTCACGTTGGGTACCAAAGATTCTTACTGAGCAACACAAAACAAAACGTATGGGTAGTGCACTTCAGTTTTTAACCCGTTATGATGAAGACAGCAAAGAATTTCTGACACAGTCACAGGAGATGAGACTTGGGTTTCTTACGACACCCCTGAAAGTAAGCGGCAATCAATGGAATGAAGGCACACTTCATCCCCAGCAAAGGTTAAGCCAAAACAAATCTTGACACCTCGAAAAATGACGTGCACAGTGTTCTGGGACTGGAAAGGCATCTTAATCATTGATTTCTTACCTTGTGGTCAAACAATCAAAGCAGATGTTTATTGCGAGACACTTAGGAAATTGCGCTGCGCAATACAGAATAAATGCCGAGGATTGCTGTCAAAAGGTGTTGTTTTTCTTCACGACAACGCACGACCACACACTGCAAATGTGACGAATAACCTCCTTCAGGGATTTGGCTGGGAAGTGTTTGACCATCCTCTGTACAGACCTAACCCCCCCCCCCCAGCTTCTTTCATCTGTTCTTACATCTCAAGTCTTTCCTTGGCGGTCAACACTTCAACAATGACGAAGAGCTGAAAGAAAATGTTTCCAACTTTTTGAAGACACAGGCGGCAAACTTCTATGAAGAAGGTATATAAAAACTTGCGCCACGCTATGACAAATGCCTGCAAAATTTCAGCAGTTATGTGGAAAAGTAGTTTAAGAGTTGTAGAATTTTGTGCAATAAATAATTATTCTGTATCTGTACACAATTTAATTTTATTACCAAACGGAACTTATTTTCTGGACGTACCTCGTATATTGGGTTATTAAATTATAAGGCAACCCCTCTCATGGCCTCTCAACATTGGGGCCGCCAGGAAACTTGTTCCGGTAGAGACATACTAAAATCCCTTACAGTAAATGCTGGAAACACTGACCTGCTCTCAAACAGGCAGTATATATCTTGTAAAAATGATTTTGCTAATTCGCTTAAGCTTTACAGCAGGAATCATTTTGATTTCTTGTATGATGCTATCAATCACTAAGTTTTTGTTATGGACAAGGATTAGAACAATGAAATTAAAAAAGGTGGTTCATGAGAGAATAAATATTGATTTGCAGCACTCTTGTTCCTGCAGCCTAACTAGATGCAGGTTCTATTTGTGGAGTTCTTTGAAACAAAAAGTATATCATTCTAACCCACCTACACTACAGGAACTTAGTGATAACATCATGCAAGAAATTGCAAGTATTCCTGATGTCAAGCTTTTTACAAGATATGCTCCCTGTTTGAAGACACATTCAACATTGGCCAATGCATTTCCAGCATTTACTACAAAACTTGGCCGCAAGGAGCACGATCCATGTGACCTTCACTGCATTTCCCTGGGCACATGTGTCCTACATCCGTTCTATCATCACACGTACATCAGTCTTGCTTCTGCTTTAGTCCAGTTCACATGTAAATAACATTAGGAATGGTTATAAGTGTTTAGTTTTGCTTGAAGTGCTTTAAACATGTGTATAAGTACCACAAAAAGTGTTTATATAAGACATGTACGTGCTTACATCATCTTGTAGGGAAGTTGTAAGGCAATTATTTGAAACTAAATTTCTTGGCATGTATGTTCCAAGAAGAGATACAGTTCGTTTGCTTGTAAATAAATTCAGGGAGATGGGATCAATTTGTGATAGGAAAAAAAGGTAAACAGGCATGTGCTTACGCAGCAGAAAGTAGATGAAATTGGAGAAAAGTTAGAATGGTCACCTTATACAAGAAACTGACATTTTGAAAGCTTCAGCATGGAAAGCAACAAAACTTTAAAGCTCAAACCATACAAGGTTAGTGTTGTCCAAGAATTGCTACCACGTGAACACCAGAGTTGGATAAATTTCTGTAGCTGGATTTTAAGGAATATTAATGATGGTACAATTGTTCCACGATTAATACTGTTCAGTGACAAAGCATGGTTTCATTTACATAGTCATGTGTCATAACAGTACAACCAATATTATGCTACAGACAAACCCAATTTCATTTAAGAAACTCCCTTGCATGATCAAAAATATGGATACAGAATAATAGGGCCTACTTATTATGAGTGTATCATAAATGCAGAAAGATACAGAAATAATGTACTGCCACCATGTTTTGATCAGCTGATGGACACTGAGTGTCAGTCTGGATATTTCCAGCAGGATTCTGCCACTGCACACACAGTTGATGAATCATTACAATTTATTGCAGAAATATTTGAGGATAGAATCGTTAGACCATTTTCACCCAGAGAATAGGTACTCACGTAAAGAGACATGTGCACAAAAGCAAATCAAATGTACTTTCATTGGCTGATGCTGCATACTACAAGGTACATTGGCTACAAAATAGTTTGCTGAGTACTAAAAAACACTAATGTTTTATGTATCAATGGTATGCTTAGCATGTGCTTTTTGTAGAACTGCAACAAAATAAATCTAAAGTGAACAATCCAATTGGGCTTAGTTAGAAAACAATCAAACAGAATTTGCAGATTGCCTTCATACATACATAACATTGCAATCTGTAGATCTGTAGCCTAGCACTAAATGGAACATTATTAAAAAAGAGACTGGTAAATGTCACTCGAAAAATGACATAAAAGAAATTAAATAAACCATGTGACCACAAATAATCCCCAGCAGATAGCAAATGCATTTAATGAATATTTCATTCAGGTGACAGAAAATTTACTGACAAAGAAACAGCCTAAGAGAGATCCAATTACGTGCAGTCAAGAATCCTGTATGGAAAATTTTACATCCTTAGAGATACAAAATAAAAAAGTAATACAATCTCTCAAAAGCAACAATTCATCAGCATACGATGAAATAAGCACAAAAACATTAAAGGTATGTATTGACATTATTTGCAAACCTATAAGTCATGTGTAACATATCCTTCTTAACAGGGACATTCCCAGACAGATTAAAATATTCAGTCGTAAAACCATACAAGAAAGGGCAAATCTCAGAAATGTCAAACTATAGACCACTACCTTTACTTACAGCTTTTTCCAAAATCTTTGAAAAAAAATTATGTTTAAAAAAATTGATTGCCATCTAGATAAGTATAATATTTTAGCAAAAGAGCAGTTTGGATTCAGGAAGAGCGTATCAACCAATGATGCCATTTTCAAGTTAACAAATGAAGTTCTTAAGTCCTTGGATGGGAGATTTAATACACTTGGAATATTCTGCGATCTATCAAAGGCATTTGACTGTATTAATCATGAAATACTTCTATCAAAATTACTACACTATGGTATTAGACGAAAACGGTATCAATGGATTACATCTTACTTATCGAAAAGAAAGCAAAAGGTTATAATAAATACTTCAAATAATAGCAATGCATATTCTGAATGGTCTGAAATAAAGCATGATATCCCATAAGGTTCTATTCTGGGTCTCATTATTTTTAGTGTATATAAATGCTCAATCTGCAGTAATAAACAATGCCTATCCAGTTCTTTTTGCGGGTGACAAGTATTATAATTAAACAGCACAATGTCAGTCAGCTCCCAGGTTCATTTAATAAAACCTTTAACACACTAAATAATTGGACTGAAAGTAGCAAAATTCACATAAACTTTGAAAAAACTAACTACATTAATTTTTGCAAGAAGCATAAAAACATGGCAGACCTAAGGGTAGAATATGAAAATAATCAGATTGCAGAAGCCTGTAATACAAAATTCCTAGGTCTTATAATCGATTGTAACATGAATTGGAAACATCATATTCATTATATCTAACCCAAACTGAGCTCTGCATGCTTTGCAATCTGATCTTTAATTCAGCTTATAAATAAGGGCATACTAAAAACTGCTTATGTCATTCATTGATGACCTATAGAATCATAGCTAAAAAAGTAATTATATTCATTATGCAAAAAAGGTAATAAGAATAATGGCAGGGGAAAGACAATAAACTCGCTGCAAACCACTTTTAAAAATATTTGGAATTTTACCATTAGCCTGTGAATATATTCTAGCCAAATTGTCATTTGTAATAAACCAGCCAGAAAAGTTTACAAAAAATGCAGATATTCACAACAAAGAGACCACACATATGTAGGCAGAACTTACATAGACCAACAAATAATTTGCAGTTATTCCAAAATGGGGTTTACTACAAAGGAATAGTTTTGTTTAATTCACTTCCCTGTTGTATAAAAGAATTGCAAGTGAATAAAAACAAATTTAGATCAGAATTAAAAAGATACCTTATTACTCACACCTTCCATACAAAGGAGGATTTCATTCAATCAAAAAAATACTGGTAATAATGTAACATTGAAAATAAAATAAACATGAATATTCTAAAAATGCATGTGAACAAGTAGGCTTTTGGAAACATCGAAAATGATGCAAAACTGATAACTGACACCTCTGAAAATTCATTGTCAGTTATTTGTAAATAAATGTATTAATAACTATGAATAAATGTAATTCTTGATATGATCTACATCCTACACTTTGGGCATACAATCTAATCTCAAAATAGGAATAGGCCTGAAGGTGAATCAGGAAAACTAAAATTGTGGTAGTCTAGGTGTTCATCGCCAGAAAACCTTCAACTCTTATTTAAAATTGTGGTGTTTAAGAAGGGAAACTATGTAAAGATGAAAAGTGGTTCATGGCAGACAAAGAAATTTAAGTTGTCAACAAGTTCTCATATCTGGCTATCAAGCTGAGCAGTAATGGAGAATGGGAGAAACAAAAAGGAAATGCATGTATAATGGTTAAGCAGAGTATGGCCATGAAAGCAATACAAAAATGTCTATATATGATGCCAGTAACGATGCCAGTAACGAACATTAATATTAAGTGAAGGCTAAGTTGAAAGGCCTTATTCTGTCTTGGTTGAATCGCGATGGATTTATGGAGAAAATTTTGGGAATAGGTGATTGATAGTGTAATATGGATTTACCGTATTTATCCGAATACAAGAAGGCCTTGAATGCAAGACAACCCCCATTTTTCAGAACTTAATTTTGGAATTTAGCATATCATCTATATACATATATATAAAAAGAAGACATGTTTAAAAGGCATATAAAAAGAAGTATTTTTAAATGAAATTTAAAATATATTTTGAGCAAACTAAGGGACTTTTAAGCTGATTAAGTCCCTTATTTATTTATTATTATTTTTTTAACTTTGTGCGGAAATTCTTGTTTAGAGTGGTTGACAGAGAGGGGAGTATGGAAATATTCAAATGGATGCGCTGGAACGGCGATGGCAGCATAACTGTAATGATGATGATGGATATGATTTTGTATTTTTGACAACATACATAAGATTAACACATTGTAAATGTTTTTATCTTTTAAATTTGCGCAGAAATTCATTGCAAGTGGTAGAGAACCAGAGAAAGAGATTGGAAATGTACCGGTATGTTTGTGATTGGTGGTGATGGTGGCAACTTAGTGGCAACAATGATTATGGACACAATTTTCAATTATGACAACACATTTAATATATCATAACACATTTGACTTAATTCAAATTTGTGCGTAAATTCATGTTTTGGATCGGAGTGATAAAGAGGGGAGTACAGAATGTGTGCGATGGTACAACATGACTACAGTGGTAGCAGGAGCATAGCTGTAAAGATGGTCATGGATGCTTTTTCTATTAACACAACATACTGATATAATATATTGTAAAATGTTTTACCAAGTTCAAATTTACACATAAATTCAGAGGCAGAGGGGAAACCAGAAATGTACCAGTATATGTGCGGCCTGAGGAGGGAAATTTCGCAGCTAACCTTGCTCTTTCAGCTTGGCTATTGGCTTTACATGCAACCACTGATGTCAAAGGCAGTCCTATAATTTTATTTTAATCTCGGTGAGTAATCTTTTTTCTATGAGAATGCTCATAGACTTGTTAACAGCTAATTTAACTTGAAATAAAATGCACAAAATCAGCCACATTTGTCGTGACCTAGGCGGTAATCTATACTATTCCCCCCAGACTTTGACACTGCCATAGCTGCAAAGTTTGAAACTTATTTTTTCCCTGTATGATATTTGGAAAACAAATGCAAATGCAAGATGACCTGCCAGTTCTGAACATTAATATTTTGGAGGAAAAAAAAAACAAACTTTGTTTTGTATTCGAATAAATACAGTAGTATTAAGAAGTCTCTCTAAATAAATTTGGGAGTTCCCATTAATATTACAAATGCAGCAGCTGTATTAGAGTTAGGAAAGGTAAGTGTGAGAGGGTTAATGATGGAGAAAATCCTGAAAAATTTGTCCCCTCTGTGGTGTAATGGTTACCATGCGAACTTCATATACCCAAGGTCGCGGGTTCAAACCCAGCGGAGGACGATGGATTTTTTAGGGCATAAAAATCCTTAGCATGGCTTCCTTCGGAAGGGAAGTAAAGCTGTTGGTCCCGTGCCCTAGACTTACGGCACGTAAAAGAACCTCAAGCCTGATAAGAGAGACCTCTGAGCAAAATTAATCTGTCTTTCACGCTCAGTATAGAATGGGATGCTGAGAACCACAGCAGTTTAAGAGCATCCATAAATAACATGCCATTTTTTTCCCCCCTGAAATATTTATTTTGAGTCAAGAGTTACCTGATACAGAATTAGTGAAAAAATGCCTGATATATCAAGAAGGAAATTTGGATACTATATCTAATGCGTGGCTGAGGAAAATCAAGGAACAGGTAATTTAAAAAAATCTGATGTGTTCCATTCACATGACTTTCTCCAAACCTCAGCAACAAATTATTGTTAAAAAGCTTATGCTTCTATTTACTTCATGCTAATCGAGAAAATATTAGCAGAAATATTCTTATTACTTGCTTCCCTGTAAGTAGAAGCGAAATAAGGGAGTACTATAGGTTAAAGTGATAGTCAAAAGCCGGTTGCTATGTGACTGAAGTTCTTTTGTATGGACAGCAGTTGACAAATTCCTTTGAGAAAATTTTGTTTTTTAAAGGCGAAACCAAAAACAATTAACTCTACAGAAAATGTATATGAAATAAATTGTGAGATCTACATTTTTTGTGTAGCAAGTTTCTGTTTATCTCTTACAGTTTACTAATTATGCAAAATTCAAAAAAAAATAATCCAGAATAAAGAGGCTTTCAGAGGCTATTCCCAGAAAATTCAAGATATCCATTTTATTAGTCCTGTAAATATCATATAGAGATTTTAATCAAAATCGTTGGAGCGACTTTTGAGTAAATAAAAAACTTCGAAACTTTTTCCCATGTAGAGGGTAGTTCGGGATGGGAGGGATTTTCTTGAAAATCTTCGTGTCGCATCCTTGGAAGATGCTAAACTTAAATACCAAGTTTAATATTTAATGGAATTTTCATTTTTGAGCTACACACACACACACATTTCTAAAAATGTCTTTTTTGTATTCAGGGGTCTCAAAACATATATTTCCGGTGAAATCTTGGTCTAGCATTTTTGGGTGCATTACAATACCTTCTCTATACACTATGTACATAGTACGGGTAGAGAAGCAATAAGTTAGGAGGTATTTGGGTCTAAAGGGATACTTTGGAAGAGGTTTCTGTAGGGAAGTGAGATTAAGAATGGAAGATATATATAGGCATATCTTATTTGCCGAGGTCAGGTCATTGTACAAGGAAATAAAAGATGATCCAGAGAAGATGTACATTTTAATTTGTATAAAACATGAAAGAGTTTAGATTGAGTGTTTGGAAACTAAGGGGATTGAGGGGAGAAGTTATCCCAAGAATGTGGCCATCTGTGGGAACAGGAAGATGAAAGTCACATTTTGAAAGTCACATTTTATATCAATGTAAGGCCACAAAGGACTGAAGAGAAAGTGTAATAAATAAGAATAGGTTATTGAGGAACAAAGAAATAGCACTAAAAAATGTTTTGAAGATCAGAAGCAGATACCTAAATTAGAGGAGTTTAGTGTGGAAGGTAAAGAGGAAATAGAAATGGTCAGTTATAAAACATAGTACTTAGATCAGATTTTAAATGACAAAGGATAGCTATGTAATATTATAAAACTTTGAACACTGAAACAGTTATGGCCTGGCCAACTATCTAGGTTTAAGACGAGTCCTAACTATTTATGTACTTAGCACTTTAATAAATAAAACATGGCCTACCTCCTCATTATTCATCTTAGAGTAGTCATCTCCTTCCCTACCTGGGGACTCCTGTCTATCAGGATCTACCTCCTGCAAAAGAAAAGTATCTCCATTATAAATATCCTAAGGGCTTTGTTCAACCCCTCCTCTGCCAAAGAACTAAAAGTAACTTCCCTTTACATAAGTAGTTTAATGTATTTAAAATTTATAATGTGTCCACATTCAATTACATATTATAGCATATTATTATCTGCCTAAATGTGGTTATATTTCAACTATAAAGATCTCTTACATCAGGCATGACGACACCTGTTGATCTTCTCTTTGGCCTTCTCCGCCTTTGTAT
This sequence comes from Hymenopus coronatus, assembly GCA_030762935.1. NCBI lineage: Eukaryota > Metazoa > Arthropoda > Insecta > Mantodea > Hymenopodidae > Hymenopus > Hymenopus coronatus. Next base: position 25,127,572 of record CM060882.1, read on the forward strand.
GACTGCTTGGGTGGCTTGTGCGTTTCGAATATCATTTTCTTTATCCTGATCTGCAAAATACAAACATTTGCTTCTTGTAGTGTGGCAACTATATCGTATACTCACATCACTGTATTAAGCAAAACAATATATTGATGTTTGGAGGAATTTAGTGACAGGATGGTCAAATTATATGTTTTATTAATTTGTAATTAATAAAAAACAATATATAATCATTCTGTTTCCTTTTATAAAAATATAATACAATAACATCCCAGAAAAACATGAAGAGGTTTAGGAATTCAAGTATTTAAGAATAAAATTAAGAAATTGTACATAAAAATAAACTACTTCACTACCCAGCCTTCAAACTGAATACTAGCCTTCCATCAAAATAATGGAGTGCACTTCATTGCTAAATGCTAAAATTAGAAACCAACCACCAACCAACAATTAAAAAAATAAATAAATAAATAAAATAATAAAACAAATATGAGAATTCTAATGATAACACTCATGAGACTTTCTCTACCCATTACTTCACATACTCCCTTATGCATGACAGCAATAATATAAAAATCTTCCATAAATGTTATGTTCCAACCTAGGAATGATGGCAAAATGATGGCAAATTAAACAGTATGAACTTAATTACATTCAATGTGCAGAAACACAGCAATCAAATGTTCAACTGGGGCAACAAGCTCTTGTAATTGTAAACATGCAGCACAAAATATTTTGAAAATGACAAAGCTATGAAAAAGTGTGTTTTAATGAGCTCTGAATTTTTCCTCTAGTAAATTTTCATTTATGTCTTATGATTTCCCACTTTTAAAAAAAATGCTATCAGTATGGATAGGATTTCACAGGCTATGGATAGAACATTCAAGATACAGCACATTTAATATCATCTTAATATCTCAAATATATATAACAACCTCCTAAGAGCTAATTTTGATCAGAAAACAAAAACAATGAGCATTAGTTCATGTAAAGGAAAGTTCGAGCCAGAAACATTTTCAAAAACCGAGAAATACCTGTGCAACAATTTCTTTGTGGTTGTATACTAAACTCAAATTAAAAATTTGGTGGAGATAATCAACTGATGCGCCCAAACAGCATTTCCATATTACATATCAGAAAGTGACTAATTATGAACAAAAAAAAATTAATATCTTAACAGTGGTAACAACATTAAGTCATTAAACTTTTGTTTTATTTCCAGTATATGGTGAAAAAGTCAAAGCAATCAGAAGAAAACTACATTTTTGGATTTTTACACATGCACACTCTTTAACGATTATTGCTGAGCCCATTTACAGAAACACTTACCTTTATCATCAGGAGGCTTTGTTTGCCGACGGAGAGCTAACGTAACAGAGGTGTCAGGCGTGGAGACTTCCACAGGGGCTGAGGACGGTCTGACAGGCGTGCTTGAACTTCCAACTGGCCTTCTGATATAAGCTGCAGTACTTTCACTAGGGCCACCTTTACTTCGAACATCTTCTAGCATGAACTATACATAACAAAACAAATATAAGCACCTCTGTGCATGGAGTTTGCTTACTATCTGCATATTAAAAACAACAGCTAAATTCAATAATTCTACAGTTGTGTACTATAAAATCAGATGTGTAATGCTGCTGTAGAGCATGCATAATTGTTCATTTTGCCTTGCTTCTGCTGAGGTAATGCTAATTTCTGGCTATTTAGTACCATACTGATAAGCCTACCAAATTAAATTCTTGATGCCACCTTAAACAGCATTTAAAGGTCTATACTTTACCAAATACGTTAAAACTTTTACATGTTGTATTCACATACTTTCTTTTCTCTCTCTCTTCTACAAACTATTCTTATAAAAACTTATAATTCTATCTACATTTCCAAATAAATTTCCAATTCACATTTACAAATTTCACTGTGCGGTATAGTACATACATACGAGGGGCATACTGAAAGTCACGAGCAACCCATTGTAAAAATTTAAATTTCAACAATGTAACAAAACGAATTGCAGGATCATAATCTACAGTCTTTAAGCCACATGTTGACATACTGTGACGTCATTAGCTTCTATCACGTGACCACAGACGGTGTTTGAAAAATGGCTGACATTGATGTTTCGTTTCGACAGCGTGCTGTCATTGAATTCCGTGTGAAAGAAGGAAAATCTGCTCCTGAAATTCATCCCAGACTTCAACGTGCGTATGGAGGTGTCTGCATGGGTGCCAGCAGTGTTAGAAGATGGGTGACACATTTTAAAGATGGAAACACGAGTCTGCAAAATGCGCCTAGTAGCGGGCGTCCTCGAACTGCCTCTACAGAACGCAACAAGGAAAGAGTTGATGAGCTCATTACAGGAGATAGGCGTTTCATTGTGAATGAAATTGCTGCGAAACTTGAAATAGGACATAGTGCAGTGCAAGAAATGATCCACAGCTTGGGTTATCGAAAGGTCTGTGCCCGTTGGGTCCCCCGTTTATTGACTGAAGACCACAAACTTCAGAGAAGAACCATTGCACAATACCTTCTTCAGAGATTTCACAATGAAGGTGATGAATTTTTGACATGTACTGTGACTGGAGATGAGAGCTGGTTCCATCACTATGAGCCAGAAACGAAACATCAGAGTATGGAATGGCACCACTTGAACTCACCATCGAAGAAGAAAGCGAAGACAGTGCAGTCTGTAGGAAAAGTTACGGGAAGTGTCTTTTGGGATGCACAAGGTTGCATTCTGGTTGACTTTCTTGAACCTGGACAAACCATAAATTCTGCCCGCTACATCAAGACACTTCTGAAGCTCCATCGGGCTTTGCGTGATAAACGCCCTGGAAAGAGGATCATCCTTCAACAGGATAATTCGCGTCCGCATACTGCCCGTGCCACTGTGAAGAAGATCAGGGCATTAGGGTGGGAACCTCTTCCACATCCTCCCTACAGTCCCGACGTGGCACCCTCCGACTACCATCTTTTCAGTTCTGTGAAGGAGCAGATGTGTGGCCAACGCTATGACGCTGGAGGATATTCGGAAAGCAGTGCGTCAGGGTCTGCTGGCAGCTGGAACGGAGTTCTATCACAAGGGCATATTCAAACTTGTAGAACGATGGGAAAAATGTGTGCAAAACAATGGAGACTATGTCGAAAAGTGAAAGAAAGTCTGTAGATTATGATGATGTATTTGGTTTGGCTTAAAAATAGATATTAAGATTGTAAAACAGTGTTGCTCATGACTTTCAGTATGCCCCTAATAATACATGTTGTAAAAATCTGACTATGTGATGGCTTTGAAAATTCCATCTCTTTGCATTATCATGAGAAAAAATAAATAGTGCCTTACCAACTGAGAAAAGTGGAAGTATTTGAAAATTCAAACCACCAATAAAGAATTTTTCTAAAATTGTTAAAGCTACAAAAAATGTTGAGTAAATTGTATGCTTTAATGAAAAATTCATAAATATTTTGTATAGTAAAATGTTATCTTTCTGTTATGGTTTACCAATTATGCAAAAGTCGTTCAGAATCAAGAGGACTTCTGAGTGATTTCCATAAAATTCAAGATACATATTTTGTGATGCAAATATCTTAAACATACATTATTTTTTATCAAAGAGTCTCAGTTTATGAAAACTTTACTAAGGATGAATGTGAAATTTTGCCAATATGCAAAGAAGCTTGTAACAGTGATGTCATTAATATTAATTTAAATAATTTGAGTTGGGTATTGTAACACAATCACTTAGTAATTACGTACTGCGACCAGTTTTGGGAACACTTGCTCTCATTTTCAACTTCCAATTTGGGCTGAAAATGGGAACAAGTGTTCCAAAACAGGTCCCAATAAGTAATTACTAAGTGATGTTTGTGTTACAAAAACCGATGCAAATTCTTTGAATTAATTTTACTATGATTATTTGAGGTGGGGACATTTTCTTGAAAATCTTCAAGTCATATCTTTGAAAGATGCTGACCAAGTTATTACTTTCTCTAGACGTATGTATAATGTATTGCCAGTGCAAAACTTCTGGAATATGACCCAACTGCAGAGTTAGAGTTTGCAACATATTTTACTTTACTCACAGTGAGCAAAATATTGTACAGTCTGCATTGAAAGTGTTCTGCATCTGTTTATATTTTCAGAGGGTAGTAACTAGTGTTTATTTTATTTTTGTGGCATTACTAACAATGGCTTCTAAGTTTTCAAAGTTAAGTGATATGATATTACATAGAGCAGAGAAATAATTGCAAATGTCCTTCACTTCATGAAAAAAGAGGCAGAGATGAAGGAATGAAATATATGTTCACCATAGTTCTCCAAAAGCCTGAAGAGAATGACTTAAAGAGTAGTCAAAGCAACTGGTATTTTACTGAGTTAAGTTTCCAGTTTAAGTGAATAAAGGAGTACCATTTGACAAAAAACATAAGGTCCTCAAAAGTGTTACAGAAATAGACAATTTTGATTAATGCAACATTTGTAGTATGATTCACAATTTCTATGCGGAAGAAAAAAAAACAATGACAACAATAGGAGATTGTTCATTAAGTTAAAAGATAGCATAAACTTTCAAGGTGGTGCTACAAGCCCCAGGACATTATAAAAGATTTGGGGTTCAAGAGGAAGAAAACTAAATAAAATAGAGTGCTAAAAGATGTGGAGCAGTTGTATCGCCAGCAATTTGAAGAAATTGGTAGGCCAGAATGGGAAAATGTATGTCAACAGGCTGAGAAAATTGAAAATCATTATTTTGAAAAAGATGAAATTGTAGAGAGTCAAATAGAAAAAAGTCTCATCCAGGATGATGGTGCAGAAAATAGCAGTAGCAGTGATGAAAACAATGACATGAGTGAAGACTAAGGATGGTCAGATGCGGAAGAAACGAGGCAGACGATTGACGCTCTTTATGTTAGACCATTTTTATGATGATATTTGTAGATAACCGCTAGCTCTCACTAAGATTTTCACATGTCCAGGTATATTCTGCCAGTTATACATAGTAGATAGAGAAGATATTATATTCCACCCAAAACTCGATACCATTATGTCACCAGAAATACATGTTTTGAGACCTCCTGAATAAATGAAAATCATTTTTAGACCATTGTATGAATGTGTGTGTGTGTGCGCGTGTGCATACATAAGCGTGCACATGCATCATTGCTCAAAAATGAAAAGTTGGTTAAATACCAAACTTGATATTTAAGTTCAGTATCTTCCAAGGGTGCGACAGGAAGAGTTTTTCAAGACCCCCCCTCCCCAATTACCTTTTACATGAAACATTTTTCAGAAATTTTGATTAATTCAAAAATGGCTCCAACAATTTTATTAAAATACTCCATGTGCAAGATATTTTCATGACAATCAAAATGTACATATTGAATTTTATGGGAATAGTCTCTGAAGACTACTACATTTTGGATGACTTGTATAACTTGTAAAACATAATGGACAAAAACTTTACTACATAAAAAATGTAGATCTCATTAACACACATAATTTATGTCATATACTTTTGTTTCATTTCTTTTTGGTTTAATACTGGGAATGCAAAAGAGAACCAAATTTCAGTTGCTTCACAACATTTAAAAGCTTTGACTATCGCTTTAACCTAGTGTATTCCCTATTTCCCTTCTATTTACAAGGAAGCAAGCAATAAGATCATTTCTGCTAATGTTTATCTTGATTAGCATGATGTAGAAAAAAAATTATGAGAAAAGTGTTTGTTGAACAGCAGGAGAAAGTCATGTGAAGAGAACATGCCAGATTTCTTTTAGCTATGATGTTTGCTCACACTTGGCTTTTTCTAAAGATGAATTTTTTACAGAGCAGGGGTTTCTACTTACTATAGAGTAGTAGTATAGAAATTAAAAACATAGTTGATATTTTTGATATATTATAGACTTTTTGTTTGGGGAAATTGTGTCTGGCATGAAACCGAGAGGAAATGGGAGCTAAAGACCAATTCAGGCAATTAATATATAAGCAATTGGAAACATTAATATTGGTCAGTCATCTCTGAACTAAAAATAATAAATCAGAAGTGGAGCTAAGGTTGAAAATGGAGACCAATATCTCTAAAATATGTTCCTAGTAATCCTATTGTGGTTTTCTTAAGGAAACAAAGTCATTCATTCCCCTTATTAATGAATATAATAAAGCAGCTCACACAATACATCTGTGAAACAAAAATATATTGTTAAAAAGTGCTGAAATATAAGATACATTTCTTAGGACCTACATTAATTTAATATTTGAAAATAAAATAACCACCAAAATGACAGTTTGGTTCCGAGTAGACATTAACCCTACATCCTCCTAACGTTAACAAGTAAATTAAGGGAAAGCCTTTTCAAATTAAGAAGCTATTCAGCTATAATGAAGATACACTCTGCTCTTTAGTATTACGTTTATGATTTTGTACACACAAAAATGTTCTTAATCTTCTTAAAACTATTCAATTAGGGGAAATATCTTATAACACTGAAACATTTTAAACACAATTTTCATGTCTTATTGGTTGCAAAAGTGAGAAAAAACATTTCAGACATGCATACACACACAAAATGAAATCATCCCATTCCTATTAAGCAAAAATATACATCAATTTTTACCAAGTAAAACAAAATAGTGTGGCAAATGTACATTTAACTCAATTGTAAGTGTACATACAACAAATTTACACAAATGCAAGCTACAAACACATGGAACTGAAAGCGCAGCGGATTATACAGCTTACATTACATAGAAGTTGCACAAAGGCCCAGATATGGGCGTAGTATTTGACAAGGTTTAAACTTATTCCATCTGATCTAAAAGCAGGGCTAAACTCAAAAGTATGGCTAAGTACCTCCAAATGAGACAACATGGCTTTCAATACTTATATTACTTATGTTATCTTGCTTAACTTAATGCAGTACCATTGCTTTTATTTCTTGCTGAAACACTTCAAAATCTTAGTGGGGAGAAGAGCGTTAGTAAGAGTAACTATGGTCATTCTTTGTCACTTACTTAAAATAGTATGTTCTTCAAAGCACAGGCTTCTCAAATTAAGTCACATTTAAAGTCTGTGCTTATTTACTTTTCTTACTGAAGCAAAACCTTAAATGTACATTTTTATGCTTAAATGTTACTATATTTTTACTGACTCATAATTGGAACTAAAACTACAAATAGATACATGTCTTGTAATAATGGGAGCAAAACTAAACCACAAAATTAATGACCAATACTTTTTAAAATAAAAAGTAAAAATGCTTGAACAGTCCTTCACTATTTCTGAATATTGGATATGCAATGTACATAAATTATTTTTCTCATTTTGTCAAAACAATAAACCACCAATACACAAATGCTTTTCTATGTATGGCTCGTCTTATACATTTCCATAAATTTTGCTTGTCACATTTCATTTTGAGTGCACAATTGCTAAAAAGATGATATAATAAACTGCAAACTGCTCTAAGTAATAAACTCTTCTTAGTTTGCATAAAAAAGAGTCAATGATTCTGCAGTCAAAAGCAAGAAATTGTGTCTCTGAATGTCCAGTTTTTCAATGTCTCCAGAATAACTAGATATTCACTAATCAGAGATGATTATGAGGAAATACAAGCAGTACAATGTCTCAGAGAAGGTCTCTGTGTGATTTCACCATGCCCCAGATTCTTAGGTTCTGACCTATTTTATTCCTGATATCTTATTCTCCAACTTTCAGTTTGTTTTAATGTTTAGATACTAACTAGTAATATACTGCAATTTTATAGTCTAAATTGACCTAATTTTACAATAGGACTCGATAAGACCTATTTTTTGCAACAGAATTGAAAAATCCCTAATTCGGTTATTTAAGCACAGTACATTTATATAAAAATATTTTGAAAACAAAAGGAGACTGAATAAGGAAAATGTCAAATAATCATGATCTTATGAAATTTTGAATTTTCTGCATAAGAAAGTTATTAGAGGTTGTTTTAGTGCAAAGTTCAGATTTTGGGTAATGGCAAATAATCAGTGGCATTATATTTAGAAAAAATGCAAGAATAACTGATTTGGAATTCTAAGGAAATAGCAAAAAAAAAAAAAAAAAAAAGTACCCACCAAGGATGAGACAAAAATGTTCTAGAAAATCCCTTACTATCTATGCCATAGCTGGGATTTGAACCATTCATCTCCTGCTCTAACCACTGAGCTATTATGGTAATATGCCAATACTCAAACTCTCCAACTGCCTCACATTTTCTCCTGTCCTATACACAGCTGGTATGGAAGAAGCAATTATTTCACACTTAATGCATAATGGTTGAAACCTACAAAGCTCGGGACCTCAATTACTTACAGCATTTAAGTTTCCATTTGGGTATGCCATCTCAAAACAATTTGAGATCTCCTTGTGTGGTTTACCAGAAAAAATGTAGTCACTTGGGGAATTTAATGCTGTATCAGCACATTGCTATAGTAGCTCAGTGTTTAGACCAACTGGATGGAAACCAGGAGATCCATGATTCAATCCCAGCAATGGCATTAAATGTTTCTCTTTCCAACTTTGGCAAGAATAGCTTACGAAAATAGGTAGAGAAAGTCACATGAATGTAACACACACTTTTTTTCTGTTTTTATTTATCTATTATTTGGGGGGGGGGGCCAAAATGCAATGAAGCATTGCGTTAACCTATTCTGCTAGTGAGATCATAGACAACTGGCTTGGACAGCTAGGTCACATTTTGGGGCAGGTAGTACACTACCATTTGAAAGCTAGAATTAAGCTTGGGGAACAGAGGAGATTACTCTGGCAGAGGTTGGGCCAAAATTTGTTAGTACCTACATAAATAAACATGCAGGTTCCATCATGCATCACTTTTTATACAAGTCAGTATACCTTATGTTATTAGTAAGGGGTCACATTACATAAAAAATATTACAATGGTGTTCTAGGGCTGTTACTGCAAATCCACACTCCATCTCATGCAATAAAACTCTCTCAATGACATTCAGCAAACAAAAATTGGAGGAATCATAGGAAGGAAAAAATGTAGGTATCAAATTTGTTGTGTATTCTACTTGAGGAAAAGAAGAAGCTAGGAGACAGAAATTCTGAAGATATTACCAATACCAATACACCACCTACCACACCTCTATTCTAAAGCAGTATAACATGTCTGTTTACTACTATAATTTATCAAGCAAGAAGTACATTTGCATTTTGCCATAATGTTGTCAGCACCTGTGCCATTTGTTTTACATGAAGTATTTAAACACACAACACAAAGAACAGCACAAATCTTCACAGCCCTGCTCTACTGTAAAGTGTAGTTAAAAATAAGCACCAAGGTTCAATATATATCAAATTAGCTATCCGTTATGACTGTTTTCTCTACAAAATAATTAAAATATTTATCAGTTATACATTTTGCCTACATATTTGTTTTCAAATCACAATGTGAAACCTTATGATGTTTCTAGCAGTGTTATCTTATTTTTGTTTTTTAATACTAAATTTGAAGTTCATAAGTATCCATACACAAAATTCTATTATACTTAAATACTTTAATATATATTATTTTATGAATTCAGTGAATCAATGATTAATTAAGAAAAATGCTTTTGTTTGAGTGAAATATTTTTCTTTCACTCAAAGCTTATCAAAGTTTTTCAATCATATGCAATGCATTTAAATGTATGGCATTCAACAGGAGCCATATTAATTGAAGTGGCAAGTAACCTACACACAAGACAAAGTCAGCGTTTTCTGCATCTTATAAGAATGCAGCTATGCCTGATTTATGCTTTTAGCAGCTACGTCACAAAACAAAGGAAGAAATATGTTCAAGCTTTGCAAAATAAAGATTTTAAAGGCTTCATGGTATTATATTCCAATTCACAGATACACACTCTAGGCAAAAGTGAGTTGGCACTTAAAAAGTTTTCAGCAAAGATCTAAAATCAGTATTGGGCACTTGCAGATCCTGCTGCGCCTTCGATTACAATCTCTCTTCCTATACTACAAACACTCACTCTCACTTTCTCTCTGTGTCAAACAAAAAATTTGATTTTGAGATTCAATGGAGATGCATATGCAGTGTTTCCCTGAAACCCCCTACCCCCAAAAGAAACAGTTTATACACAGTATCTTCCTCATTGCTGGTTTTCTCAAAACTAACATGTCTTTAAGATATTAAAAAGACTAATAAAATGTATATCATTCATTTTCTGCAAATGGCCTTTTAATTCTTCTTCATACTGACCAAATTTTATGTCACTGCAAAACCATGAGACACAAACTAACCGAAATCTAAAAAAAGCATAGATCTTGTTAAAACACGATTTGTCAATTTTTCGTAGAGTTAGTAATATAGAGATGTTTACAAGATTGTGAAGCTACTTACAGTGAAGGCTTATCAGATTGATTAACTTTCACACACACACTTAATGAAGTGTGTGTGTGTGTGTGTGTGTGAAAGTTTACCTTTAATCAATCTGAAACATTTGTTACTACTGCTTACAATTTTTTTTGTTTCCAGTGTTGTCATACAAAGGATATAGAATATCAAAGAAATGATACATTGCCCAATTTTTCAAGATTTTACTCACTTCAGCTTTTATCTCTTTTTTATATAATACAAAATGTGTAATGAATATATTTCTGCAGACTTTCGAGTATTATTATAGTTGTTGACTTTCCAGAAAGAGATCAAGGAAACTTATTTTGCAGAGCATATTCAAGTTGTAGTTTAACAATTATATACCACTTACTAAACAGATTTAAACATTATGATAAAAGCTATTCTACATGCAATGAATGAATTAATATTAGAAATGAGAATAACATTGTTTTTTAATATGTGACTTGAGGATTTGCTAGTGCATTGCCAAAAAGATTAGATGATTGTCTATAAATATTTTCTTGTTATGAGTCCTTTCATGGTTGTGGTCTAGTGGTTATTAGTTTTCTTTTTCAGGTGACATGTAGCATATGAAACTTCCATTGTAGATTTTGCAGCTTCTTTTGCTAGTTACTCAGCCTTCTCATTTCCAACAATACCTGTATGTCCATTAACTCGGGAGATTCAGGCATGGAGGCTTTGAGCTATTGATCTTGTCAGAGGCTATTTGGATGGTATTGTACGTATCATTTATTGAGCTCAAAGCTTTTGTTAATGTATACTTTTTTTATTCTTTGCATTATTTCTCTAGTCTGCCTAAACTAGAATTAAATTCAGATTAGGTTAAAACTGCCACGTGAGCTTATTTAGAACTTTTCCTAAGTCTTTTTTGAATGGTGTTTAAAGGCTCTTCTTACTATATATGGCACCATAGGTGGTGGAGATTGGTGAGGAAATGAAATGATTTGGAACATTTACCAAGTTATGAAGACTAAGAAAAACCTGGAAAAATCTTCAGTTAGGAAGGACAGTCCTGGAGGACTCATTCACAAGTCCTGTCTTAATGATATAGGCTATACAAATCAGTTTTCTCAGTTTAAGATTTATACATGAAAGCTAAGCTTTATCAGTTTAAACACCAAAGATGTACATAAATTTTATATTTTCATTCATTTGATACATCTATCTGGTTAAAGAATGTTAAACTTATAATATTTACATAGAAGTTACACAGATCTTGAAAAATATCTGGTTTCTTTCTCCTCTGTCTTTAATGAGAGTTACAATATAAATTTAACCCCAGCTTATGGAGCCTAAAGGCACATTATTAATCTTTTTAACAGTTAAGAGAGAGAGACTTCAAATAAATAGTACCACAAGCCTAGCTGCATATTTTAGTAATAACTAAAATGTTCAAAATGCTTCAAAGAATAAATAAAATGACTATTGTAAATGGACTTATTTTGCTGTTGAAACAAAATTGGTGTATTTTATTTATAAACTGTAGTGTTTTATAGCACAGGTGCAGATAACAAGCATGGCCCAGGCTTACAAATACGCTAATGGGGACACACCTTACTCCTGTCTCCATTATCAACCCTAAGTCTCCAAGATGGACGTCGATCTTGACTGATGGGCACTTCCTCCTTCGGGACACCACTGGAAGGCACGGTTGGGGTAGCTGTTGTGATTGTTGCAGTAATTGACGTTGAACTAGTGGTAGGGATGATAACAGAAGGCTGTGGAAACCATATGGATCATATAAAGCAAAAACCCAATCTACTGAAACCCAAAGCGGTTATTATATACAGCAAATGCATTAATAAACAAAGAATACCATTTCCATTGTTAGTTGAAATGCAAAAGGTAAGTAAAGTCTTTAAGCACAGTATAGTAAACTCCTGATTACTCACAGGTGGATTATTTGGTAAAGGCTGGTTCACAATAACTAAGAATCGAAATCAGAATTAGAAAGTGTGAGTGAGTGAGTGAGTGAGTGAGTGAGTGAGTGAGTGAGTGAGTGAGTGAGTGAGTGAGTGAGTGAGTGAGTGATTATAATGTGAGCATTTTCAATAGAAAGCTTTCTCAGGTCCCAGGATTAGAAAAGACTTGGTCAAATTTTTTTTAATTTCCCCTTCTCTTGCATATTCAAATTTCTCCAGTGAAGAGTTGAAGATTATTTCATATAAATTTTCATTTGTAGTTTATTTATAAGCAAAACACCAGCAAAAATTGGTAGACAGAAACAAAGTATAAAACCAACAAATAACTAATGTAAGATATTAATAAAGGAATGACAGTTGGAATGACATAAATCTGTAGAATTGAAAAAGTAATGAATTTGCATTTAGAAAATGCTTACTCTATCAAATATTGACACTGGCTAACCTGCATTACTGCTGATTGGAAGTAGGTGAAACAATAGTATTGGTCAGTTACAAACAGGCGATATCTCAATATGCAAAATCAACTATTTTACTCTCAATTTACAGTACACTCCTGTAAAACTGAAACCGGCAGTTTGGAATTTCAGCTAATCTGAACAGAATTTGTGATAGAGGCAAAGAAATTTAATTTTAATTGGAATGTTAGGAAAGGATTTAATCTTAGAACTGAAATTAAAAATTACTTTTAAGCTAGTATTTAGTACAATACAATGCCTTCACTCTGTGGTCAGACCACAACCTTCTTATATTCACAGTGGCTGCATTACACTAAACATAGTGTTTTTCTGCTGCCAACTAATGCAAAAGATACACATTCAAGGTTAATCTTTTCAGCTGTGATTATTCAGCTGCTCCTTTGTGCCCATGTTATAAAGATAGTTTGTGCATCTTAAAGGTACAAGTTTATACATCTGTTCTGTGTGTGACTTGCTAAAGAATGTTATGGTCTAGTCATTAGTCCACTGAAATGCCTACAGACACATAGACACATTCATATTGAATAAAGAATCTTTATGTACGATAAATATTTAAACCAAACAGACAGATATGTAGACAATTTCATCAAAAAATTTCCTGGTTATCCAATTTTGTGACATATGATTAATAACTTTAGGACAACATGATCGCTAAAGCTAAAAAGGGAAAATTACATGTTCTAATGAAGGGAAAGGTTTACAAAATTGGTGCAGCATTCAAATACTCTCTTAAGACCAAGCAGTGTTCCATAGCAAATAGGTGTTCCAGAAACCTCTGTTCTTACAGCTACTAAACTTTTGAAAACCTACAAAGTGACTATAGTACATAAATTTAAAACCTTGTAACAACAAAATGTGAATCAACTTCAGCAACTAGATTTTACAAAATATCTTTGTTGGTACTGTTCAACCACATTTATTAATTTTTTCATATGAAGCATGTTTTCGTTTAAATGCCTCACAGAACAAACAGATGGTTGTTTGTAATCTACGGTAAGGAACTAAGACATCCCTCATCATATAAAAAACCACCAGCTGTGATATCCTATCTGGCAGACCTGAGCTCGGGCTATCACTTTGCAGCACAGCTTCCACTGGAGCAAACTGCAAACTGCTATGAATTAGAGGGAGGTCCAGTTTATTCCACTTCTCCTGGCAGGCTTTATTTGCATCTGCACCATAGAGAGTAGCGATTTCTATGTGCACAGTTGGTGTAAGGACGTTAGTCTGATAATATGTAGAGTTTATTTTCACATTTTTATATAGACAGTAAATGGTTAATTTGCTTTGTAGCTGTACCCTACTATTATCATGCAACACTTAGGAAAACTTTCCTTTGCTTCCATATACCAACTTTCACAATTTTTGTTTCTTCCCTGGGTTTTTAATATATAACCTGGGTTTGTAGATAAACATATGCCTCATCTTAAGTGGCAATAAACTTTCACTTTTCACGAGCAAGGTATTATTCATCATGCTTCTGCTGGCACATTTTGCAACGTGTTTAGGCACAGCTTATGTATCCAGCTCTTATAGCATTTTTCTAGATTCAAATCCCTACACCATAGTTCACAGCAGTAGCAGAGATTCCTAATTTAAATGCAATGGCCTTCTGACTTGCAAGATTTGGTCCAGAGATAAGAGTCTTAACCTTTTGAATTATCTTCGGGGTGCAGCTGGTGGCTAGTCATGAATTTACCTGTTTCTTGGCCTTTGGAATAAGACCTGATCTGGCCTTACCTGTTTTGTTAAGCACATATGAGATCCCTTGCTTGGATACAGTAAACCCATGCCTCTTGTAGTCCTTAATAATCTCGGAATTTGAGTATTTTGTATCAGAAAGGGCAGAATGGTTCTATTTTCGACACCATTTGTGGCAGCAGGAACAAGAACACACAACTGAACCAACACAGCGATACTTATACTGCTGCACTTTCATTTGGTTCTCTATGTTTCAGTGCAGAGCTAGTGTACTTGCCCAAATTTATTACCATAGATCGCAAACAACCCTCTATAAGTATCAGAGCACAGCAAAACAAAAATTACGACTATTATGCAAGACCATACGTGAATGTAAATTTCATTCAATGCCAGGGCTGTCTTCATGTAGATGGACTCCACTTATATAACAAGGTTAGTGTTCATTGTACTACATATTACTATCACATGTGAGTAAGTAACATGGGAGTTAGAGAATCTGCAATCTCATCATAAAACGACCACACTATAATATCCAAATGCAATAATGTAGGCCAACATTATTAATTAAATTTTAGTATAGCATGCAGTAGCTTAAATAGAAGTGAAGCTAAACAAATGGGATGTATATTTGATTTTAATGAATAAACATAAGAAAGCTGCTTCAACAATTTTATCATTATACACAGACATGGAGTTGTGACAGTTCCAATGTTTAGCTACTCGTTATGTTTAAATTTGTTAAATTGTCCTCTCATTATTTTTCCAGCCACTGGCAGTCTTTTCCAACAACAAATTCAACAGCCAATTTTGTAACACTTTCCCTGCTTGTCCCAGAGCTTGAGTGCTTCCAGTTTTCATTTAATGTACAGGAGCTACATTTTCATTTATTTGTCATGTACTGCACAAACAAAAACAGGCAATTAACTAGACCATACACTTGAACAACAGTCATGGCCTACTGCTACTGATCATGTTGAGCGGCTGTTTTAGTGTGCATTTCGGAGTCATCAAGAGTACTGACCACATGGTTGTCTATTTTTAGCCCATTTCATAGAGTGGCAGTTTTACTCAAAGCCATACTACCCTGGCTCCTATGTTTCAGATCTTTGCTGTAAAGAAAGCCATAAAGCAAAACAGTTTAATATTTTAATTATGTACACAATATATATAGTGTTTTATAATCCAAAGGGACCACAGGCCCAGTTAGGTTTTCTGGAGTTCTGCTGTAGTCATTCACATGCATTCTCGTTTTCAGTGCCATTCTGGCTTTGTTCTCAGGCTATTGTGAACTAGCTTCAACCATGCAATAATTTTCAAAATTTCAAAATCCAAGTTATTTAAAAATCATCCATATATCATTACTGCTATACTAAAAGTTCATTAACATTGCTCTGCATATATAATAGCAATAAATAATGTGCATAAAATTATAAAATGGAGAAGAAACCATAGCAATTATTATTCTTGATGTTGGATGGATTAGCCACTTCTCACATTTTATGTATTACTTTTCTTAGCAGTAAACAAAGTTGAACCAGATGGAAAAACGCTGCAATGGCATAAACTTGAACCACAAATCCTCATTTTATCATGCCAACAGTATCAATAATATACCATAACCAATGTCTCTGAATGTGCATTGAACTCTCATCTGATTCATCCTTTCATGTTAATAATTTTATTTTTGTACAAGGTTAAGGATTAAATACTAATAACGCATTAATCAATATGTGCAGAAATGCCACATTGCAGGTTGACTTAAAACCAATACCTGGAGAGTTATTAAGATTATGATTATACTCCATGCTGTAGTGGCTACCATGTTAACCATGCTTGCTGTGGTCATAGGTTCAAACCTGGAGAAATGTAACAATTTTTTTCAGTGTAAAAAAGTTATATTGGCAAAAAGAAAAGAATCATTTGCCTGAGGTTCAACGAATACCAGACAACAAAACAAATAAATTGATCAATTAATAAAAATTCCAATAGAATTGACCACAAAGTATTAATACAGAAAAATGGGAATCAGTTTACAATTTTCATCTTTAAAACAATATGATCTCATTTCCAAATTCATCCGGCCAAATGCAATATCCAACATCTACATCAGGAAAATTATGACTGAGCTAAAGCTCAAACATGTTTGAAAGTAATTCATAAAAATAGTGAGGTTGAGACATATCAATATTAAATCATCAAATACGATATTTCATTAATAACATTTTCAGTTTTCTGGCAATTAGGAGTTTACTGTATGTTTTAGTAAAACAATTTACCAAAGACCAGGATACTTCCTAAAAAAAAAAACATTAAAGTAATAAACTCATTTGATTATTTATTTTCCACTACAATAATGCTTATTCTGCTTTTGCTCTCTTGCATCATGCTCCTTCCAAGCAATATATTTTTAAAATAAAAATTTTAAACAGGCAGACTTATAATATAGCAAATAGGCTGATTTTTGTGTATTTTTAAACATAAGTAATTTTTACTTTCTCTACACATACTATGCACATAGTGTATAGAGAAGGTATTGTAATTTACTCAAAAATTTGATACCGAGATTTCAGCAGAAATACATGTTTTGGGTCCCCCTAAATCCAAAAAGAGCATTTTTAGAAAAATGTTCAAAAACAAAATTACCATTAAACACCAAACTTGGTATTTCAGTTTGGCATCTTCCAAGGATGCGACACGAAGATTTCAAGAACCCCCCCCCCCATCCCAAACTACCCTTTACATGGAACTTTTTTCGAAAATTTTGATTTTGCAAAAAATGGCTCTAACAATTTTGATAAAATATCGTATATTTAAGATATTTACCTGACAAATATTCTGAGTTTTCTGGGAATAGCCTCTGAGGACTACTTTATTCTAGATGAATTTTAAAGAATTTTGCATAACTGCTAAACTGTAAGAGATGGACAGAAACTTACCACACAAAAAATGTAGAGCACATTAAAACACACAATTTATGTTATATACATATTTTTCGTGGTGTTGATCATTTTTGAGATATTCCTTGTTTCTGGTTTCAGCTTTACAAAACTTATGCCGCATTGACAATGAAATGCAAGTGCAGATGCAATGTAAGCGCAAAAGTTTGGACTCATATTATTTAATGTAAGCATTTACATGGAAACACGCAATGCAATGCAAGAGTTTCAAACTCCAAACTTTATCTTTGCGTTGTGTGCAAAGAGAAATAATTCTGCTTCTTTTCTCTATGCATTTCCTATGAATTCAATAACAAATGATCACACTGCAAGATTTTGCAGGGCCTGCTGTACATGCATGCTTTTCTATTTGGCCATGCCACCCCATCTCTAATCTCCCTCAAGAGGTTATGACAAGTCTCCTTGCGAATCCTTTTTTGATTTAATGGATGTAACTATCATCTGTGTATAGATTTATTGGTTCTCAAATCGAAGACTCAGAGAGATAATTCTTAGTTCGTTAAATGTGTAGCTTTATCACTTACTACGTCTCTATGCTTGTACTATTTTCAGTAATTCTGCACAATGGCTCTATTTATTCTGCCGTCTGAAAAACGGGAACTACCATGTTGGTATCTACCGTGGGAAATAAAAATGATATGTGCAGATTGTGGTGAAATCACAAGTCATTTAAAATCTGTTAATAAATAGAAGGTACAGAATTACCCTGATTTACGTATAATTTGGCGGGTATTGAATTCACGGTCTTTGCTGGATCTCAATTGCAGACTTTATATGTATTCTATTGAATTAACGGTCTTTACTAGATCTGAATTGAAGACTTTCTATTTATTAATGGATTCTAAATAACTTTCTGTGTTTTCACAGAATCTACACATTTCACTTTTATTTCCTGCTATAGATACCCGACGTTACCTCCGTTTATCAGACAGTAGAATTAATAGAGCTGTTGTGCAGAATTACCCTATTTATTTTCAATAATTTTGAATGAGCAATTATTATGACATCATTGCCGATTACGTCAGTTGTTAGTATGTAATGTATTTATTTTGTAAAAGATTGAGTGACTTTTCTTATGTACTATTGTTGGTTATGTTATTCACTTTGTACTTGCGGAGCGCTTGAAAGATATTTGCATATAACTTGCAGATCTAGAAAACCATGACAACTTCTTGTGTTGCGCTTACCACTGCATTGTGAATGGCGTTTCCTTGCATATGCGCTTATGCTATGTTACACCTGTGCTTGCATTTCATTGTGAATTTAGCATTATACTTTTCACATATAGGAATTTGTTAACTCCTGTCCATACAGACAAAGGAACTTCAGTCTTTTGACAATCACTTTAACCTATGGAACTCACTTATTTCACTTCTATATACAAGAAAGCAAGTAATAAGACTATTTCTGCTAATTTTTTCTTGATTAGCATGAAGTAAATAGAAGCATGGGCTTTTTAACAATAATTTGTTGTAGAGATGTAGAGAAAGTCATGTGAATGGAACAAATCAGATTTTTTAGGCTTATGATGCCAGACTAGGAAAAAATACTTGGGAAGTAATCTCCAGATGAGATTAATGTTATACTATGGAAATGCTCAAATTTGTGATAAAGAGGAAGTACAGATGTACTCCACTGACAAAAGTTGTTCTAATGTTAATGTCACAGTTTCATTTGATGGTTTTCTTTACAAAGTACATTCAAATAAGGATACAATGTTACAGCTTTCCCAAGCTGTAATATTAATGTTTTATGTGATTACATTTTAAAAATCTAAATAGATATTAAAAAATACATAAAATGGTATTGCTGAACTTTGTTGGATATGAAGCACTACAAACTCTCATGTGGTGTGCAACCTATTAGACAGTGAACAGAGCATGCAAAAAATTGATTCACTTTGTTCTAGATATCCTTTTCTTAATACTTTTGACATCTGAATCAAATTAAGAAAAACACCATGACATATTAGAATATTTCTTATAATTTATCATCAATTTTAAAAATGGCTAGCCCATTCTATAGAGAGAAACAAAATGATAACTTTAGATGCATTCCTCTCAAGTAGTTTGTGAAAAGCTGTTATATAAAAAAGGTTCACCTTAAACTCTGCTTACAATGTACAATCATTTATTCTATAAATGTATAGTAATCATACATGTTAGTGACAAAAAATGTTAACATTTTCTTTAGTAAAAATGAGAACATGTTTTTGATTAGCTAATTACATCTTAACACAATCTAGAAGAAACATAAATTTACAGTGTTTAGAATTTATATTCTGAGCTTTAATGAGATTTTCTCTCAAATCATTAATTCTACAGCTCCTGTTAAATGTTCCAAAACCTTAACTCTCAGTTTATGCACTTGTATGTCTGCAGTGTTACTCTTTGCTTTATTTATATAGCCCTCTTTAACTGTTATAATAGTATACTAAATTTCCCGAAAGGTAAATTTAAATGTTCAATTTAATTATATTTGCCATGTATGTAGTCACACTTATAATTCCAGATTATGAAAGGGAATAACTGTAATTGAATAAAAATGTCCCCACCCTTGATTGAGAAACTTGAATGCTGATTTGATCACAACAGTCCTTCATTTGCCATTTTCTGTATTTGATTCTGTTTTATACGAAATAGTATCATTGTTTCAGAAATTAACATTCAGATCACAACTATACCTACCTTTCAATTCCCCCCCCCCCTCCCAACTGTTTTATTTTTTTTTACTTATATATCAGCAATTGTGAACTTCTGCAAACAATTTCAAGTATTTTATTTCTGTACCTATGCAGAAGGCCACATTTTTTTTTTCTTTTCTTTTGACACAAAGTCTCACTTAGCCCCCATTAACACTTTCCAAGCTTTTGGGAGATAGAAAACAGTTGTAATGGCAGAAAAATTGACCACTGCAGCCAAAAATCCTATGTTGACCAACTAGAAATATAACCAAAAAAACTACAGAGACACTCTTAAATTCTTATTTTTGGCTCTGGTTAGAATACAGGGTCTATAAAAAATACTGTACATATATTTTAATCACAAAGCTAGCATTGAACTTAATTATATATCATGAAATAAACAGTATATTCCTGCACCTGTTCAATTATTTTCAGTTCTCAAAGTGGTAGCCACTAGTGGCCAGACATACTTGACAATGACAAAAGATTCTTCAACAATGCTGACCCATAGACCAAACAAACACTTCATCCTCATTTATCATGTATTGAAACTGCTCATAAAATTCCATTTGTTGATCAGGATCATCCTCATTTAATGCTTAATAATAAGGGGTGCTGTGATAGCTCATTAGTTTGGTTTGCAATTCTCATGCTGAGGGTTCATGGTTTGATTCCCAGCCTTGGGATGGCACTTTTAAATCTGCTTTATTCAAGCTTTCACTTCTGACTACATGTGAAGTATCCCCAAGGCCTGACATGGTTCAGACTCCATAGTAACTGTAGATTCTCTTACTCCATCATAATTACCACCCCCTCATCAGAGGTACCA
Organism: Hymenopus coronatus; assembly: GCA_030762935.1. Taxonomy (NCBI): domain Eukaryota; kingdom Metazoa; phylum Arthropoda; class Insecta; order Mantodea; family Hymenopodidae; genus Hymenopus; species Hymenopus coronatus. The sequence goes on from CM060882.1 coordinate 25,148,520, forward strand.
TGTGCATGCCTTTTCTTGGGCGCTTGGTTCCATAATCTTCATTCAGTAGGTTTCATACAATTTCAGGAGCAGAGGCAACATTGAGACATGAAGCATGCCTATACGCCCTGATATCTAGTAGCTTCAATGCTAAGGTTTCATTGTCTGTAGATCCCAGAGTTCCCGCATGTTCACTGTATTTTGTTTAATAATTCAGCTAGTTTGCAGCAATGGCTGAGGCTCTCAAAGTAAAATAACTTTCTTTGGTTGACAACTCTCTTTCTTCCCCCTGGTTCTCACTTCCCTGTAAAACTAGCACTCAAGAAAAGTTGCAATGTAGTAATAGACTCTGCCTTCTGGGTACCTCCAGTTAATACATCGCTTGGTAGAACATTTCTCCAGGGGTAATTGATTGAATGGAGAGCATTGTAAAGCAGCCTGCCATAATTTTGACATTTGCACTTCCATCTTAGTGGGTTTCAGAATGCACTCACACTGCTCAATCTCACGAGCACAGTGTATAGCAGACTTCTGAGACATTGCAAATTAAGACCATAGGCAAAGAAGCAGAACTTATAGAATATCAGGACTTCTGGAACTTCTTTTGTGTTCATCAGAAAGGTAACATGCATCTCAAAACTTATCATAAAGCCATTAAATTCACAAGAATGTTGGAAGTTGTGTCGCAAGCTCGGGCCTCCATGTCCATTTAATTTCAGTGATATTTTCAAATTTAAACCACAAGTTAAAAATGAGCTTCCATTTTATGTCACATGTGCTCCAGACATATCATCATATGTCGCAGGTTAGTCATAAAAGCCATACTGACCTCTGCTGAGACAAAGCCATATATTCTGTAAATAATTCCAAGCAACACTGAAAAGACTAAGCAGACATTATTTATTATAGTTGGTATATCCAATTTTTATGGCACCTATATAATTACATTCGAGGTGACATAACAGTTTATTGTTAAGTTCATCATCATAATTTTTATTCTGTTGTATTACATTTGCAAGATGTGTTCACTTCATTGCTTTACTAGCAATCAGACAATATGTTCTACAAAGATAGAATATTGTAATTGCGGTTTGATGCAACAGTAAATTGGTACATGTATCCATGCTATGGGATACTGATCACTTCCTTAAGGAAGAAGGTACCTTGAAATGGGTATAAATATACATTTTTATTACTTAATTTCATAGTTTAAGGGGTGTTTTATCAGGATATAAATGAATTTTGAAGCACACCCTATTTAAAGGTCCTAAAGGATAGCTAAAATGACAGTAATGCACACTGGATCATGCCCCTTTTAGATTCTCAGATGTTTGATACAGTTGCTTTAATTGTCTAGTTCTTGGCACTTTCCTTTCTACGATTGGTTATTTTATGCTTTCAGCCATAGGCTAACCTATTTGTACTGTTTATCCCTATGTTTGCTGATGCCAGAAGCTTGCACATGTTTACAGTTTCACTGAGCAAACAAAATGCATGTAGCTTGTGTCCAAGTAGTAATGCTTTGAAGATTGTTAAGCCATATAGCAATGCTAAATATTCATTTCCCAGCAACAGGAATACATTACATGGTTTGAAAACAATATTAATATATAGGATATGTTATGGGAAGGGTTTGACATCTCGGAAAACATGTAAATCCATGAACTTGCCAAAACTCCCACCTAAGCTCTAAAAATATACCTACCAGTTGGAGGCATAGGACTTGCACAAGAAAGCTAGACAGAGTAAGAAACACAAGAAAGATTATGATACTACTCAAACTCCAAATGATGGAGTAGGAATGCTTTAAAAGGTCAATAACTAATGTGCAACTTAAAGTCTTTTTCCTTAAACTTTTATTTCTTTCAAGCTTAAGTACCTTTTCTCCAAAACTATTCATTCCAGAACAATGAACTTTTTACATTCTATGTTACATTAGCAGGGTTTTATATATATACACATATTTTAACCAAATACACTATAGCTTAATACAGGACACACTGATATTTCGCACGACACGCGCTGCCAGTGCATTCTAGTGGGTTGGCCTTGAGTGGCGATCAGCTGGTGTAGCTGTAGCTTCAGTATAGCCTATGTAATAGCAATAATGATTAATTATAAGGTAATTTAGCTGTATATCGGTCTACACAGTGTTATAAGGATTATCATACAGAAGTATTGATCCATGTTTGGTAAGGTTTGTGCTGTGTTTGGCTGCAATAACTTTGAACTTCTGAAACTTTCCAAGACCTTTTTCCACGAGATAAAACAATATAAGATTATATATTGTGAAACGTTAATATACATAACCACTCCAAGATGCAATAATCTGCAAATGAGATCATTTCTGAACATCTCTGAGGAAAATCCATTTATTGAAATTTATAACAGTAGAGTGTATTTTTTCCATGATGTTGAAATCGGTGAAAAACAATTTGAAACGGCATTCTATAATTTGTGAAGATAGAAAGGTTTCTTGGAACCATATTGTAGAATTTTATAAAAAAAAAAGACATAGCCATGAAAACTCGGTTAGCTTCAACGTTGACCACCCAATATATTGAACTGCCACCATTTAGTCCAATGAGGGTACGTTTGACCTTTTGTGTTTTAAGCCATTCTGTCTGTTGTTGCATTAAAACGCATGTTGTTTTCAATTCTATGTCTGATGAAACATTAGCTATTGCTAATTTCATTGAAAAAATCCGATGCATTCCATTCACATGACTTTCTCTACATCTCTACAGCAATGCATTGTTAAAAATCTGAATCTTCTAATTGCCTCATGCTTATCAAGAAAAAATTAGCAGAAATTGTCTTATTATTTGCTTCTTTTAGTAGAAGCGATATAAGGGAGTACCATAGGTTAAAGTGATAGTCAAAAGCTGGTTGCTATGTGACTGAAATTCCTTTGTTTGTATGGGCAGGAGTTGACAAATTCATGTATGAGAAAAGTATGTTTTTCAAAGCTGGAACCAATAACAAGGAATATCTAAAAAACAATCAACGCCACGAAAAAAATGTATATAACACAAATTGTGTGTTTTAAAGAGCTCTACATATCTCTTAAGGTTTACCAGTTATGCAAAACTCTTGCAAAATAAAGATGTCTTCAGAGGCTATTCCCAGGAAATTCATAATATACATTTTGGCATGCATATATCTTTAATATACGACATTTTAACCAAAATCGTTAGAGCCATTTTTGAGAAAATCAAAATTTTCGAAAATTTTTCCATGTAAAGAGTAGTTGGGGGTGGGGGGATTTTCTTAAAAATCTTTGTGTCGCAACCTTGGAAGATACTGTACTTAAATGCCAAGTTTGGTATTTATCGAACTTTTCGTTTTGAGCTATGCTAGGCAAACACACACAGGTGCGCACGTGCGCGCACGCACGCAGACATTCTTCTAAAAATGCATTTTTGGAGCCAGGGGTCTCAAAACATATATTTGCAGTGAAATCTCGGTAGCGAATTTTTGGATGCAATACAATACCTTCTCTATATACTATTTTTATATTACGTGTAGAGAAAGTAAAAATGGACTGTCTATTTGACATTTTCAACTTGTCTCAAAATCATTGTGCTAAAGAGTTGCGCTATGCAATAAATGACGAACGTAAACATTTACTGTATTTGAATGAATTATGAAAATTCTTCGAAAACATCACTGTAATGAATGGTCAGCGTAAGAAACCTCATTGTTTAAATGCACATATTGGCATTAAAATTATTGTGGCAAGAGCTAAAATGTCAATATGGTTTCTCATATTTACTTACAAGACGACTCACACAAGACTGTTTGGAAATTTTGTTTTCTGTTATTAGGGACAAGGGTGGGAACAATGTAACCCCAGATTCCTCAAAATTCAGACAATGTCTTAGACTTGCAATTACAAATCAGTTATTACAATCGTCTGAAGATAGTAATTGTGCCTATGGATGTAAGCAAGTTTTTAGTTCTAAAGTAATATTTACCGGAAAAATGTAAATCATTTGCAATTCAGACTTCTGCACTAATTATACCAGAACAGCAAAATTGATGATTTTCCAGTTAATGTTCAGCAGCGTGCAGAGTCATGTGGATGCACGTGGATATGTGGAAAATTGCCTCGTGAGAAATGTATAAACAAATAGGCAGACATCGATGAGAGCAGATGTAGTAAATTAAAATGTGCATATTGCTCTGAAGCGTTATGGAAACGCTAGATCCATATTTCACAATGAATCTGCTTATACAATGTACATCGAGCAATGCTCTGTTTAATGAAAAATTTCTTCATTATCTTTCTGACAGACTTAATGTTAAACTAAGGTTAAATATGCATGTAGATGATGCATTATTCACTTGCATATGTGAAAGTTGTAAATGTGTGTTTATTGACAAAGCATTCAATGTGTTAATAACATGTTATTTGAATGATGAAAATGGAAAAAAGAACAAGAAAAAACCAGGTAGAAACATTAAAGCAGAAAATGTCATGCAACTAAAAATAATTCCTGTAGATCCAATACCTTTACATTGTTTTGTATTGTATTGACAAAATATTGTTTGAATACATAAAAAATAACAATGCATTTTATAATATCATTATTGGGTTTCCCTTTCCTAACATTCAAAATTAATCGCCACTGTATGCCTGTCTCTCAGCTTAACACAGGGGAAAATGGAAGAGTCCAGTATTAACCTCCAGTGTATTTGTTTTAACTCTCTAATACCAATATTAAGACTAATGATAGGATTTTTCATTTTGAAAATTTACAAAAATAAGCGTACTTCTATATTTTTTAAGATACTTCTGTAAAAAAAATATTACTTTGTTGCTAAGGAGCATGAGCGTAAGAGGAAAAAGTGCCATTTGTTCCTCTTGCAGTTCTTGAGAAATGGTACATTGAAATTGACAAATTATCATAGCAAGGATAGAAGGTACCTTCTCACCTTAATATAGTTTCCTTGTGATACACTATTTTTATTTTAGAGTTACTCTCTTTATACAATGTAAGCATAATTACAACTAAAGAATACTAACACAGGAATAAAGATTTTCTGGATACATATTTACACATATTCATCCTCTGCATAGGAGACACTACACATAAGTTCTGAGTTATGACATTTTCATAAAGTGAAGCTGCACTCTCAATAATTTTGAATATTGAGAAAGTTAATATTCTATACAAAAAAGATTACATGGAAGGAATCTATGAGACAGCTTGCTACACACATTAATGACCAGCTTACCAAATGAAACCCAATGAAACCATGACAATAAATCAGTCTTTTCCTGATAACATGAAAACTATCAAAATAATTATGTTTTCCTTACAATGGTTGCATTTTATACACTGGATGAATTGAAGAGAAAGTGAATGGTTAATGTACAAAAATATGCAAGTTAGGACCACCTGGCAGTCTATAACTCAATAGATGAAAAGCTCATGACACAAATTCAGTTGAACAAAACCACTTTAAGCCAACATGACCAAGCAAGTTAACATGCTGTTCATAACTGGTGAGAGTAAAAGTCCTGTACATAAAACATTATTTTCACTTTTATATGGGCAGATAAAATAATAAAATAGGTAATGACAAGAATAACATGCTATAACAGTTTTCTAGTGTCATTTAGATCCTTGATATATTTACTTTTTACAGGAACTCGCACAGTGAAACCAACTTGAATAAAAGTTTAGGATTGAGTTAATGTATTTATTAATGTATTAACTACTGGCTGCTGTATGGCTATACTTAGGTTAGTGCCATTCAAGGACAAGAATGTTAAAATATTATCAATGATTTTTCGATTAACTTTTATAAAGTGATGATAATTTCATTAATGACTACTGACTATTTCACACCATTAATCATCTTGATAAAAGATAATTTTTGTCTAAACTAGAAGTATACTTACCAACTTCCTGAAATTGAAGCCCATAAAACTATGCCTCATCCAACAAAGCATACTAATTTTGCAATTATACAAAATTTGGAATGTGTATAATGTTCAGCCCAGTAAACGTACAAAAATTTTACCAAAAATAAGAGCTTCCACTATAGCATATTTTCCAGGCAAATTGTAAAAGCTAATAAATATGTAAGAGAAGATGACTATTTTTATAGTAAAAGAAAGTTTTCTAATGCCCTATGCACCAGCATGCTAGTTTATCTAAGCTCTTAATACTGACCAGTCCTATGACATCTAATGATCAATCATTCTTGGATTTCTGTAGGGATTTGTTCCTTAGTAAAACTAATTAATTTTCCTGGCAATATCATTCCACATTCATCTCAATTATCTCCAAAGACTTATAGTCATTTATGAATAACTCAAACCTCTGTTGTGCTGGTGGAAAAATACTGAGTTCATTACAGGGCACTATTGGTTATATTGGAGAAAAATGTTTCATTTTACAGAGCCATTGTGGAACTCGGCAATCTCCTTTATCATTTTGTCAACACAGCAAAATCAACTAAATAGCATCCTTTGCTATATTTGACAGGATGTCATCACATAGAAATGAGTCTGCTGAAGGACTAAAATATTAGAAAAACAGGGTAATGGTGCTTTATGAAAATTTAGAAACGATACAAACGATACACGACTTGAAAGCCATGAACAAGTAAATAAAGCTCTTATTCTTCTCTAAATGACTGATGCTTGAGGTTTTAGTTCAATGGTGCCAAGCTTGGTGAATCGCTGGTCAAAAGAAATTGCCAAAGTTTTGTTCAACACAGTTGTACATTTTATACTGCATTGACCTACTAGAAACTGGATAAACTGATAACTAGGGATAGCATCTTGGGTACTGATAGGCATAGTTGCATACCACCTGCACGTGCCACATGTAAACAAGTTGTAATGCAATAGGAGTAAAAACATAGATTACACTCAAACTTCACTCTTGAAATAAAGTAACTTACTTCGGACATGTTTCGGTGGCTTTTGCCACCATTTTCAATGGAGATTCACTGATGAACTCGTGGTAGCGGCCTGTAGAGGTCTCTCTGCCGGATAGATGAATTTTGAGAAGTTACTTTATTTCAAGAGTGAAGTTTGAATGTAATCTGTGGTTTTACTCCTATTTAGTTACTTCACTGTGCATTCCCATTAATGTTTTAAGCTGTAATGCGTTGGGGAAAGTGGCTCAACGCAGCAGTATACTATGCTGTATATTCAATACCATTTTACACATAATTTATGCCTTTAATAATAGTGCATGCTCTTCTATCAAGATTATAAAATCTTTTGCCTCAAATGAATTGCATAAAGATTTGCAATTCATACAGAAGAACTTTGCAGATATATCTATGACAAACATGTTTGGAAACATTGAACATTGACATGCCTCAAGCCCTGAAAGCTGTTGAACTTGTGCAAGCAATTAATCAGAGACCTGTGACACCTGTTTTAGACGCTGTGAAAAAAAAAAATAAAGTGAAGACAATGTTTGGAAAAAATGTCGGATTTTCAATAATGTGTGAATGCTACAAGGTGTTGCTACAGAAATAATTGCTGATGGAGTATCTTGCCAATAGCCAAAAATGTGTCATATTTCCATTTTGCTCCAATCACATCTTGTGATGTGGAGCCAAGATTCTCACAATTTAAAGCCTGCTTATGTGCCAATTGAGACGACTCACATTTGATAGCAGGCAATGCACAACAACATACTTTACATGTTGTTGTTGTGCATTGTAATCTATGTATCTTGAGAGAAAATGAAATGGATAATGATGCTGATGAGTTCTTGCAAAACAGCAATTGAATGTATGGAAATATTAAAATTGTTAGTTCCCGTGAGTCGTGGTATTTATGTTTACCACCCACCCAATCTCATCACCTTCCACTGGTAGTGAAAACATCACAGTCTATCACACAACTACTGCTCCATTTTCCTTCTGTTAGTACCACTATGTACACACTACATTGTCAACATATCACAACCATATACCATGCTGCGCTAACTTTGATTCTGTCCCGCTATCGATCCCCAAGATGCTATCTCTACTGATAACATAACAAAATTTGTAACAATAAGGAAGGGAGAGAGAGAGAGAAGTTTTATGCAAACATGGGGTCACAATATCCTCCCTTTGTTTTGACTGCAGGACCTACAATGTATAACAAAGACACGTGCCTCGGTGAAAGTTTGCATTAATACAAGAAGCGGTATATTGTTTGTACCTTTTCTGGATCTTGTGCATAATATACCCTGAAAGCTTTATTTTCAGAAAAAGTTAAACATTATGGAACAAAGATTAATTGGAACATCAGGAGCTGAAAGATACAGACATAAAACAATAACCTGCTCATATTAACCTGTTATCATTTAGAAACCTTGGAAAAATTAATTTACAGAATTTTCATTAAAAACACAATGTTTTTAATATGCAATGTTACCTGGTCATTATTACTCAGCTGCTGAGTTGCTTGGTGCAATTGCTGTTGATTTTTCTTTTTCACCAGCTGCTCTGCTGATTTTATTTCTTCTAATGTGACTCCCTGAGTTGATCTCCTTGTCTCACGAACACGTTTGGCATGAGCTTTTCTTTGTGTTTCAGACTCTTCATCCCGGACAGGTGGAACAAAGGACCTATACAAACAGATTTACTCTTATTCTCTCATTTTGGCATCAATGTATACTGAAAATAAAATGTAGTATCTCAGTTACTAGACAGTTTCTTCACAAACAGTTAGTACACTTTCATCCAAACACTCACTTTTAGAATCATACAAAACAGATACTAATTATGCAAGTGGCTTTATTTTTAATAATAGGAGGTATTAACAGCATTAATATTTTCTTAATGTTATTAATATGTACAAATCAAATTATTAAATAAAATGAAGTTTATCATTTGAAATACCACACCGCTGAACATATTTCTAATGTTTTAATCTTTTCTACCAGAGTTTCTTTTTTTCTTGATTTAAGATTTCAATATATCAGTGTTACAAAACAACAAACCTTACTGAGTAACCTTGGAATTTCCCTGTTTACTGCTGCATAAGTAAATAGTAGATTTTGGGAATTATGAACTGTGTACTTTAACTAGCAGCATGAAGTCCAATATTGTATACTCTCAAGCACCCTTGATTGTACTCTTATAACTAAAGCACATTTGGTGCTAAAATTTTGAATTTGGAGTTTAAAACAAACTGTGCAGAGGTATTTAAAATATATTAGTATTGGTTCAAAGCAAATAGTTTATATAAAAAGCTAAATGTGAATAGCAAATGTTTTTAAAAATATATAAAGCAAAAATGTTGCCAATACTTTCACATTTATTCCATAAAAAGTTGTGTCCAAAATTGAATCTATGCATGCTTTATGATCTTGTTTTATATTAAAATGTGCTACTCTGTAAAATACATACAATAAATGTTTCCTGGTAATTTCAATATTTTTGAAAAACCTTTTTTCCAGTTATTACACAATTTTCTATTATATATCTTTCAAATCCTGCCAAGAGATGAAAAATCCTAGGTTTCCTCACTTAACAGGAATATATGACAAACTCATGGTTTTAAAACTCTCTTCAGTTAGTGTTGGCAAAAATAAAGTAAAATTTTCCTTAAGAAAGGGAATCATTAATCCATCACAGTTACCAGTTTTATCTGTACTTGAGCCTGCAGATCATTATGTTTCCTATTTAGTTTTAAGTATATCTAGTTATTTAATTTTAATTCTTTGGATCTAAAAGATCCAGAGTATTTTATATACAAGTAAGTAGTCCCCTAATTACAAATATTCAGTTATGTCTAACCAAAAGCCACTATCAAACTTTTATGCTGATGTGAAGCTCTTTACTTGAACTGATAATTTAAGGTATGTCATAGTTTACCAAAACATTCTCCTTACAATGTTTACTCGTTAGTAATTAGGGGGCTCTATTAATGCAGAAAGTAATGAAGTAATCAGTTACACATGCATCAATGTAATCAATAGCAAAACTATTTAAATAGCACACATGCAAAAATTTCAGACAACACCTTGGATTAAGTGAATTGAAAAATCTTTATGAAAACAATATCAAGCAAAGCGTTGTTAAACATGCAACAATAAAACACTTAACTTGGAAAACAAGAACATTAAAACAAGTTTGCAGTACTCATTTGCACTTCTCTTATGGGTCTAGAATTAGATAGGCCAATTTGAAAATAGCCTTCGACCAATTGAAAGTTTCTGCACCTACCACTAATTTCATTCTGAAGCTCACAGTAAATGAAGCATGTGTTTATCAGTAGAGTTCTGGAAATTGTATGGGAAGGAAGATTGTCAATATTAACCACAAAATCACATAAGCTGGTATGAAGTTATTCATTATGGTTAAGTACACCTCATAACACTATCATTTTCTCCATGGCTTGCCTATAGTAGGTACAGGCTAACCACTCAAACATTTTATGAAGAGCTCATCAAAAATAAACATTTTGAGATCCCTTGAACCCAAAATAATCTTTTTTAGAAAAAGAAGTGCATACATTCACCCACACCTAATCCAAAAACAAAGTCAGATAAACAAGTATCATATTTGAGCCAAACACTACTACAGTATAAAAGATAAAGAGTTTCAAGAAAATCCCTTTATATCAAACTACCCTTTACAAGAAGCATTCATTATTTTTAATTTTCTCAAAACAGCAATATTGATTAAAACAGTGTATGGCTTTGCATAACAAACAAAATATTTATCTTGAACTTCTCATTAACTTATCAGATTCTCTTTATTCTGATTGAATTTCATGTGATTTTAGCATAACTGCTAAGCCATAATATAAAAATCTGATGTGTTACATTCACAAGACTTTTTCTACCTATTCTGCAAGAACTAATTCTTATTCTCCTATCTACTTCATGCTAATTGAATAAACATTAGCAGAGATGGTATTTTTAGATCTTCTTATAGGTCCAAGAGGAATTAGGGAAAACATTAGATTAAGGAGAGAGTGAATTCTATTAAGAACTAGTCTCTATACAATTTATTTGAAATTCTGCTTTCCTTGCACAAACAAAGTGGATAAAAAAATTACTTATCATTTCAGAAAAATGTAAGTATTGTGAAATTTAAACCAAACACAAGGAATGTCTCAGAAATGTTAACTCACAAAAAATATATATGCTACATAAATTGTGTGTTTTAACTATATCTACATTTCTTGTGTAATAAGATTTTGTTTAGCTCTTACAGTTTACCAGTTATGCAAAAACCACAGAGAATGAAGAGGGTTTTAGAGGCTATTCCCAGAAAATTCATGAATTATATTTTATTTGGCATGTAAATATGATTTGTTCCATCCCTGGAAAAACCAGTGTGTCGTAAGCACCAAGTTATGATATAATGGCTAATGGCCTGCACATTCTGTCCAAGTATCATAAGCCTAACACGGAAATATAACACTTAAAATTGGAGAAAACTAGATACATCATATTATGTGCCAGAATATATTGAGTGACAGTATCGCAAGCACCACTGTTTTTTCTCTGGATGCTTAAATATCGTAAGAGACACACGAGATTATCGTGACATAGATTAAAGATAAATGCTTGCAGAATTATCATAAGGACCATCCTACTGCTCTACACTAAACAACCTATCCCTCTTTGAGCATTTCTCACAATTTCTTTCTTCCACAAAGAGAACAGAATAAATACTTTTCCTATCATTCTGTCAACATGACATTATGTTTCTTTTGTGTATTTTGTTTTCCTGCCCTTAAAAGTAAATTGAACAGGAGGAGGTAGCGTTGTTTTCAGTGGTTTTATGGTAATCATTTGCAATGGAGGTCTATTCTAGAGATTATAAAACACTCCAAATGCAGAAAATAACTCTCCAACACAACCTACAATCTTTTGCCAGTGATACGTGAAGAGGTTAGTCCAGAAAATACTGTTACTGACTGTTCATTAATGATGGTTTATTGTGTAAATTTAGTGAAACTGTTCAGTGTGAAGATAATATTTCTGTTGAAGCAATAAATGAATCATGTAGTAGCATGAGCCCTATTCATCCATTAAATAATGCATCAAGTAATACAGTTGTTTCAGAAAGAGGATTTTCCACCTGTCTTGTAATATTCACCTAGAAAATGGAAAGTGTTGAAAAAGGACATGCCATTGTGGCTGAGCAGAGCAATGAAGAAATCAGCAATGGCATTTGAATGATAACAATGAAAATGATGAAGATGTGACAGTAACCAATAAAAATAACCATAGAGGAATACAAACTGAAAACCCAAACTACAGAATAAGAAGGGCAAAACAAACTGAGTTCAGGACATGGTAAGCAAATGAAAGCTAATCCTGCTCCGGGAAACATGTCAAAATAACTGCTACAATTAGTGAAGAGGAGAGAAAATTAGTGTTCAACAACCATTACTTGATGAATAACACCTGACAGGAATATATCAGTTCAGCTGCAATGACTGTGAACAAATCTACATCGGCCAAACAAAAAGAAATATAAAAACAAGGGCAAAAGAACACCACAGAAATATTAAACTCCAACAAGACAAATCTGCGGTAGTTTGGCATTTTTGGAAAGAGAAACACACCATAAATAGAAGCTCAAAAATCCTCAAACATCACAAGGAAGACAGAATTAAAAGTTTGGGAAAACATATATATTTGGAAAAACAAGAACCGTGTTTTCAATTTTGAAATCCCGCCAGGCGATCTGCTGATTCAGAGGTTCATCAAACCACCACCGGGGTCAGAGACAACCACCACTGGGGACAGAGACAACCACCACAGCAAGCAATGCAGGCAGTTGACCAAAGGAATTGACAATGGAAGCACATGGCTTCTGAAACATGTTTTCCAAAATAAAAAGTGATGTAGTGTTACAAAATCGACTCAACAAAAATTTTTCAATTGTTAAAACACATCACAGTCACAAAGTCCACCATATATCAAGGAAAATTTATACAAGTCGTATAAAATTGATTGCAAATCTGTAATATCCAAGGTGCTTAAATGCATTTTTAAACTCTTCAATCTTGGATTTCATGTTAAAAAAAAAAAGAAAAATTTAAAAACTGCGAGAAAGTAAAACATACTGGGGAAGAAAACCTTGACATTGACAAGAAAGAAGCACTCGAGCAACATTTACAGGAGAAAGAGGCTTGTAAAGGCATGTTTTTGAATGATCAGCAATACAAGGAAGATAAAACCATCTTTTGATATGAGGAAATTCTGAATACTCATTTGGTGAAAGTACACTTTTGTATTGTGGTCATAAGGTTGCTGTTTACAATTTTATTATGTATGAAAAACCTCTAAGGATAGATACTTTTATGTGTAGAATGAGTCAGAAGGTAAAGGGGAACAAATACAACTTGCATTGATCTTTCTAAATATTTATGCTCAGTTGACGAACTGGTTACAAGTTTACCAAAATTTCACTTTATTGTGATAGCTCCCAGAACTAAACAGGAAAAGATCCAAATATGTGAATCAAGTTCAACTGTCTTATTGTCAGGCCATACTTACATGCCTGCTAACTCAATACATTCAACAGATACTTTTGTTAAGAGCAAAGTAATCTAGGTTCCATCTGGCAAGGACAAACCTGATACCCTATGATACTCATTTCAAAGACTGGAAAACTGTGTCAAAAATACTGTCAACTTCAGAAGATGGAGAATCATTCAAAATTCCAAATCAGCCCTATTCAACAAGCATGCTTAAAATATCTTAATATATTTTTATTATAACAGTAAAGAGATCACTAGTATCAGAGTTACAGTCCATCGAACACGAAGAAATCTGTCTAAGATGTATCTACAAACTTTACTACACAAAAACTGTATGCCTTTTACCCTCCAATTTCTGAGAAGAAATACCTGGATTTAGAAAGACTATGTTCAATAGGTGTTATTCCTGCGATGTACCTTCAAGAGTTTAGAAGTCTGTCAAGAGAACGCAATGTTGAAGATAAGTTACCAGGGACCAATGTACAAAACAAGAATATAAATATGTAATAGAGCATCTGTATTTGAGTATTTAATAAGGTTCTCTTAAAATACGTTTTCAGTAAAAGTTTTCTTTGTGTGTTAATGTATGTGATTAATAAAATCATTGAAACTATTCATACTACCTATTTAAGGAAATGTGTCTAAAAACTTGAATCTCTACCTCCAGGTAGTCTCAAGATCCAGATGCTTTATGGTTAATAACAATGTTTTGAAAATACTCATTCCTCATAACCTGCAATATTATCCTAAGCAACATTTCTAACATTATTAAATTACAGTGTTTGACTAATAATTAATTGTGAGAGAATGTATTCTCATATTATAGCCAATTGTTAAATAACCTTTGTGTTGGTGTACAGAAAAGTAATCAAATATAATTTCTTTCAATGAATACATAACATTTTTTCTCTTTCTTGTAAATTTTGTAAAATGCTGCTTAGGACACTCTGGTCTTCTAAGGATGACATAAAGGGTAGTTTAGGGTGAGAGGAATTTTCTTGAAAAATCTTCCTGTCAAACCCTTGGAAGCTGCTGAACTGAAATATCAATTTTGGTATTTAACAGACTTTTTGTTATGGACACAGATGCACACCAGGGACCTTTTTCTAAACTTGCTGGGTTTTGTTTATTACCCTAAAAATGTGTTTTTCTGTGAAATCTTGGTATCCAACATTTGGATGGAATGCAATAACTTCTCTACCTACCATGTATACTGTAAAAATGAGCTTAAGCATATGTGTTCAAAAGAATATAATTTTATAACAGTATCCAAACTTGTGCATGCAGCTTGTTTTACATATGTAAATATTAGTGATATTGTCCATGTCTAGCCAGACGTTTATATACGAGTTGGACAGTGAGCACAGCAATTGTGGCACAGTCAAGTTTGGTCAAGCTCTTACATTTCAACATGTATTCACATGTTAACACCTTTCACTTCAATAATGCTAAAGAATCAACAATCCACTCTGTTTCATTTACTACAACCCAAGTAGTATAATATTTAATTACAAATTACTTCACTGTTTCTGTTATTACTGAGTTTAACACATACAGTAAGAAATCTATGATAATCATAAATGTGCATTTAAGAATAATACTCAAATTCATAAATATGATTGTCAGGCTTGTAGGCCCCGATCCAAATGCATCTTCAGGGGAACAAAGCTTTACACATAGCTTTGTTTCCCTGAAGATGCTGCATGCAGATTTCAGTGAAATATCTGTGTGGAAAACAAACAAGGTCTACAAGCCCAGCAATCATATATAATAAAGTTGACGTCCACCATGAAAGCCCAAGCATTTAAGAATTATACTTTTTAAAAATATTACTGAGACCATTTTACAACCAAAAGAAGCTTTTTGCTACAAAAGTGCAATAAAACAAATAAAGATTGGGCTAATTGAACCATCAACACTTATCTCTGTTTTACTCAAAGGGGAACAGTGTGCTTATATGACTGACAATTATAGTCCAGGATCAATTTGTTAAGCTAGACTAACAAGGGGACATTGTCACAGGCCAGGCTGTGATATTTTAGCAAAAGCAGATTGAAAATCAAATGCACATGTCTTGGTTTTCTCTCCTATAGGCCCATGTTGAATAAGAAAACTATGATTCACAAATTAAAATTATTTACTAACAGTATTTAATTCTTTGCATATATTGTGTTTGAAAAGTATTAAATGACTAAACTTGATTATATTACCTTTAGTGCAATCTTTGCATGCAGATGCTTTGTCTCGATGCAGGTAAATGCATGCTGATTGATGAGAGGAAGACAGATCTAAAGTCAACAGTTACAATTTTAAACTGCAATTTTTTTCTAGGTCCTTTGGGAGAGTAAGCTGAGACAGTATTATTCTTTATGTATTCTCACAGCAAAAGCTTGCAGCTCAAGCTGGAATATCGAAAGTGACAATGACCCCTGTAAGCCACAATAAATAAACATTTCTCCCTCCCTTTTCCATCCTACTAAATGACTGTCAAATCAAACAAAATGACTCAAGTTTTGTTTTCTTTAATCTATCCTTTATTTGCCCCAAGGTACTGTTGCTTTTATAAAATGGCCAAGAACAATCTTCAATTAGCATTATTAAGGCACTTTATTTCTAGTGTGAACGAATGATCAAGGTATTTGTTTGCAGCGTTTCTATGTTGTAAATAACATGCCTGTGTAACATTAACCAGATGATCTTCAGGTAAGTGCATATTTTTTTGTTTTTCTTAATAGATAATATTGGGGGGGGGGGGGGGGGGTTAATACAGTCAAATGTCATTATAACAAATTTCTCTGGACTGAAATTTATTTTGTATTCAAATTTCATTAAATCAGTTACTTAATATTATCTTAAAATGGGAAAAATTGAAACTTTTAAATCTAAAATGATATTGTATCTATTTTTACATAGTATCTATGTACATAAATATTAGGAATGACTATGAAAGAAAACTATACAGTTTGAAATTGGCTACTGAAGTAACTTCATACACTTTGTACCATTACATAATTAATGAACATGCAGTAAACATGTATCTACGCAAGCATAGACACGAACCACACAAAATTGGTCACAATTCAGTAGCTGTTATTCTTTTGCACCGTGAAACGATAACTTTCCTCTATTTCCTTTTAGTCCTTGATAAATGTTGAAAGCTTAGATACACTTTTTATTTCTTTGTTATATCCAATTTCTTTAGACCTGGACCTTTATCAACTACTAAAATGTTCAACATTTTCCTTAGGGAAAATTGCTTTCTTTTTACCTTCTCCTATTGTACTGGTTGATAATGTTTAAATCAGATCTCTGAGCACACTGAAATTCCCATCTTATATGTAAGTTTAATCATATTAGACTATAAAAACCAGACAAAGTGACAGTTTACCTTTTAAATAGACTGATTGAATTCAGAATTTCAGCCTAACTTTTGTCCTTTTAGGATTTAAGCTGAGGCAAAACATGGTAAGATCAAAGATGAACAAATCACTCTGCGTGAAATGTTCTATGATTAAGAATGAATAAATCACTCTCTGAATCAGGAAACGATACTGTAATTGCTCAGTAAGTCAGGAAAACATTTCAAAAATGCATTCAACTGGTCATATATTTATTTTGGAAATTTATTATTTTCGTTATATATACATTTTCGTCACAATGACATTTGTACAATTGAAATGGTTTAACTTAACTGCATATGGAGATACAGAAGGGGAATTCAGTTTTATTCATTGAACTAAAATAATTGTTAAAGTGGCATACATAAAAATGGTAACTGACTATTTTATTGCATTAAAATTTAAATTATGGATTAAATTTTCAAAGTTTTATGCTGCCTATGTCAGAATTTAATTAAAACAAAATATGTGTAAATCTGCTACTTCACACTTGCATCATTACTTATGGTGAGTAAACACTGAAATTAATAAAAATATTAACCAAAATATTTAATAACAAAGTTTATGAACTTTTGTTTACAAACTTCAATATTCTGGCACAATGTAATGTGTTATTTGGGAGGTTACAGGGGACAGCATTAGGAAGAAAAAAAATAATGTAGCATTCATTATTACACTGAGTAAAATTCAAGAAAGTTGGTAAAGGGGTTTGCGCCTTAAGAGCAGTTATATTTATAACACCAGACATCACTGAAGCTTATTAAACAAAGAAAAATTTAATTTATAAGCTGTCAATAGCAATTTTAAATGTGAAGGCTATGTCCTGTTTTAGGCTAAGCTAAATGCTACAAATAACAAACCCGGCAAGCCAAAAAAGACAGCATGAATTTCAAAGAACTGTAACCTTAAAATATTTTTAAATTTATTTAGTAATATTTGAATAAACAACCTATATTCCACAACAAATACTACTACATTCATATTGCAACAAATTTTACTCCATTCCTTGATGACTTTAGTTTACATTTGGGCTCCATGTGAACTGTTGTAATCTTTATGCATATTTTCTACCAATCCATTTTCTATTTATAAATTTCAACTGTCTTAAAGATCCATCTATGAGAAGGTTGGTGCCAGTAAAATATCACATCATCATTAACTTCATCACCATCTTCATCTTGAAGTACCATATTCACGATCTTTGAGCAGAAGTCTGCTCATTTGAGAGATACACAATTTTAAAACAATATAGGTAGCTTGCACCACTTTTAAGTCCATTGTTTATACTTGTTCTGCCCAACATGAAAATACATGAAATTAAGCCACACACATACTAGTGGCAAAATGATTACTGTTTGGCAATGTACATCCAATTCTGCAGTGAAGTTTAAACTCTCAATTTGCAGTCCATGCAAGTACTTTCTTTATTCATATTACAAAAAAAAAAAATATTTTTAAATTTACATGCATACTATAAGCAAATCTTTCACAATAACAGCAAAAACAGACAATTAAGAAAATTGGGAAAGAAATCTGAAGCGAGAACAATATCATGCCAAAAGTTGAAAAATGTTTAAGCACATCTCCCAATACTGTTGCAATATTTCTTGGGTGAAGGCAGTAAAAAGTGAGTAATGTAATCTCCTGAAAAGTGGAATCACTGTATGCTCATAAATGTTTTCAGGCTTCAAGACAGATGAATATTGGCGGAACACAGAAGTTTTAGGAGCGATGCAGGCTCTCGAAACATCAATATTTCATCGCCAATTCACTTAGCCTGAAGCCCAAGAACATTTTAAGAGACTATACATGCAAGGAAAGCCTCAGTTCTTACACCAGTGTACTAATTTGGTGTGAGAGGCAATATTCTTTATTGAGTTTTTCCTTTTCTTTTTCCTCTGTCATTTCCTATCTAGACACTTCCAAATCATATAATGTAAAATGCTGGTTTAAGTTTACGAGACTCTCTTATTAGTCATTGAGAATTGTTGAGAAATACTGTGATGCCAAAAGGAAATATTTATTATCCAGGGGTAAAGTCAAAATCTACGCCAGGCAAAAAAAAAAAAAAAAAAAAAAAGCTTGAATGCAAAAATAGGCTTATCGTTTTGTCAGAACAGGTGAAAAAACTTTTGCAAATGTCCCAGCCCCTCCACAAAAAAAAAAAAAAATCAATTACATCCAACTCCAAATTCAGGTATTAGAATTGCCAACACATCCTAGCAGAAAGATTATCTTCACAGTCTCCTGCACAAAAATTAGCCTCCCTTTGCCTCCCAAATGTAATTTTAATAAAAAACAGCATAAAATTACCAGCTTTGTTTCTCATCTCATTTAACTCTTTAATAGTAACCTGATTCTTAAAAGATACTTCTACTACAGTAGCAGCAGTTTGTTTCAAAGTTGTCCTTCGTGATCTAGGGATAACATGCTAGCCTCTAGGTCCCAAGGTTCAAACCTGGTGGAGGACAATGGATTTTTTGGGACACAAAAATCTTTAGCATGGCTTCCTTCAGAAGGGAAGTAAAACCATTAGTCCCCATATCATAGATTTACAGCACATAAAAGAATCTAAAGCCATTTAAAGAGGACTCTGGAGGAGGAGGGGAAAAAAAAAAAGCACTATTTCATCCCAATGGAACACTATAACCACAGCAGTTACAGAACGCCCATAAATAAATCCCAATTTAATTTTGTTTTAAATGATTAATACTTAGCCCTTTTTATGAGCATCCATTATCAACGCAATCCATAATATCCTTTACGTATAGGCGATTCCCTATACAGGTTTGATGAATTTAACTACAAAAATGTTGGTAATGTTAAATCATTTTGATATGAATTTTGCTTCATTTGCTGTATAAGTACTCATATTTTTTTTTTTTTAAGTAGTGTTTAATGCCAGCTTTAAGTACTTATGGCACCGCAGGCGGTGACACTGATGATACATGAATGATGGAGCACCGGTGGAATGCGATGGTGGGGGAAACCGGAGTACCCGGAGAAAACCCGCCCCAGCGCCGCTTTGTCCACCACAAATCTCACATGTGGTCGCTTGGGATCGAACCCTGTCCGTCTAGGTGAGAGGCAAGTGGTCTAACCACTCGACCATGGCGCGGCAAGTATTCATAGGTCCTTCTCTTGTATTTAAATGAAAGATCAAATTTAAATTAGGGGGGGCATGAGTAATTACCCACATAAATTGGTACATGAATGACGTAAATGCAAATGTTCAGCATTTTTGTTGTGCAATATATTTTATGTGCGACTACTATTCTTTAAAAAGGCTTTTTTGCCTTTATGCTTAAAAATATATACACACAAAATCAATGTGTTTTGCATAATAATAGGAATGGAAAATACAGATATGGAAGAATTGTCCAACAACTATCTGAAATTAATTAAACACTGTTTCGCTTCTCAGGTTATACTCTGGAGCCTGAGCTTTCACCACAAAGAAAATGTGCCTTTTCCCCAATAAATGTTACAACAGCATATTTTAATAGCAATACAGTAAGCTGGCTTGTTAGGTACACTGCAGAAAGTAAAGGAAGGCAGGCAGACAGCCTACTACGCACTTGAAGAAATTCTTAAAGATGTTTCCAGGACTAAGCTTACTTCCCCCTGGAGTGGTAGGGGTGCTGGGTGTGGACACACTGAAATTAGGCAAGTACTTCATCTCATTTGGAATACATGCAAACAATAAATCACAATGATGAGAGCAGATACCATCACATATTTAACGATCACCAGATTTGATACACAAAAATAGAAAGAAAAAAGAGAAAAAATAAATTGAAATTTTCAAATTTGAACAATTTTCATATTGCATGCACTTGATGCAATTTTTCCAGCACATTTAAGGCAATTCCTAATCTTAATATCTGCAATATTCTTCTCATAACCTGAAATTATTGAAATAAAAGAATAAAATATAAAGCAGCACATTCAATTCAGGTGAACAAAATATTTTATCATGTGTACATAAACTGATTATTTTTATTAGAAATTGCTCATCCACCAAAACTGTGTGTTTAATACATACTTTTTATGATAGTATTTAAAACATCTTGCTAATATTTTTGTGGGAAAGATAAACACACAAAAATTTGTATTTGGTCCTCTTGAATGTGTCCTGACCAAGTGGCCATTGAAACTTTATGAAACAGCAGTTGACAAAAGCAGTGAGCATATGAAAAAGTGGCCTGCCTATCACTAATGTTTCAAAGTGGTCCGGTTTCCAGTGCATAACAAGCTCAGAAATACTATCACTTGAGTTGGAAATGTGAAAATGTTTTCTGGTTTGCTTTCAGGTCACCTTGCATTACTTGTAGTTCTTTGCCTGTTGCATTCTTTGGAAGTTCATTGTAATACTCGAGAATATCCAACCTAGAATCCTCTGGTCAATGTCATATATCCATTTCTCTCATATGTTATACCACTTGACAAAATGACCAAGCCTGACAAAAAATATGCATAAGGGGCATTCACATTGAAACTTTGAAGTAAGCATAGAAGAGTGTTTCATGATATCTTAATGCATGTTTTCACATTGGCTGATGTTGACATAAATATGGTTATAAACTTATAAAATAAACAGAAATTTGGAAGCTCAAAATTTTTCAAAATTTTGAGATATCTGTCTCAGCATTCAAGTGCATGTCTACAGCATACACACAAAGCTAACCAATTAGAAAGTAATTCTCCAAACAGTTCGTCATGTGATCATTCAGCCATCCCCTCAAGTTTTCTGTCACCATGTGTTGACTTGCTAAATGCAGCTTGGCTGCTAGCCACCACCATTTTGCTTCAGGCGCAACCTCTGAACTCCACTGCACCTCGCTGTCATGGATTCGGCGATTCTGTGGGCTTACTCAACCTGAAAAGGCTCTGCTGCTGCACATTAAAGGTGGCCTTGATTTGTCAGGGTTGCCCTTGTTAGGAAAATCCTTGCTCACCAAGGTCAGCCACTCACACCAACCCAGCCAATGCTACTCCTGATCTTCACTGTTGAGGTGTCCCTAGTGTGGAACCAACACCCTCACTGCAAAGTGCACTGACACATCTTCTGCTGTTGCCAGTATTATGCCACATGTGCACAATACTGAGCTTGCAATTTTTAAAGAGCAAGCTCACAACCTGCACTACCCGAGGAAAGGCAACCACCTGTCATCTTCACAGACACTCAACTGGAGAGGCAACATGGGATGTCACACAGAATTCCATATGGAGGTACTGAACATCAGCACTCACTTAGCCAGTCACCCTCCATGGTGTAATGGTTACCATGCTGATTTCATATACCCAAGGTTGCAGGTTCAAACCCGACAGAGGATAATGGATTTTTTTGGGCATAAAAATCCTTAGCATGGCTTCCTTCGGTAGGGAAGTAAAGCCGTGGGTCCTGTGTCGTATAGAAGGACTCTGAGCAAATTTAAGCAGTCTTTCACGCCCAGTATAGAGGACGCTGAGAACCACACCAGTTAGAGAGCGTCCATAAATAACATACTTACATTTACCCACTTAGCCACACTGGAAGATACACTTGCCACCATCCTCTAGGTTGCAGTCAGGGCAGCAATGCATCTTCCATGCATTCTAATGTGAGTACCATGCAGGACTGTACCACCTTCACCTTAGATTTCTTTTCCAGTTCTTCTTCCTATACCCCGTCTGGTCAAGGTTTTTAATGGGTAGAGCCATAGCTCTTTCTGGGGTTAGTCCTTAAACGATTTTTTTCCTTCATTCTGGAGGGGTGTTGCCCTCCAAGGTATAGTGGTTAGCCTCATATATCCAAGGACGTGGATTCAAACCTGGCAGAGGAACGATGGATTTTTTCAAAATCCTTAGCATGGCTTCCTTCAGAAGGGAAGTAAAGCTGTTGCTCCCATGTCATAATTTATGATGCGTAAAAGAGCCTTAAGCCTGATAAAGAGACCTCTGAGCAAAATTAAGCAATCTTTCACGTCCAATATAAAATAGGATGCTGAGAACCACAATAGTTGAGCATCCATAAATAAAACTCCATTTAACTTTAAATCTGGGGGGGAGGATAAGTTTAAGATTATGGATTAGGAATTACTGGGACACCCATAAACATTGTAATAAAACAAATTATGGAGGTAGGTGGTGCGTTCTTGTGAATTTAACTTCCTTTAACCTGGTTCATGTTAATAAATCTATACATATCTTGTAAACTGTTGATTGTCATTTTGCAGGCTGCTGTTTCAACTTGTCTAGTGATTGGCTACAGCTGAATGTTGCACTTTGTTGCTGTGAATGATAGCATACCCCGTTAAATATAGCAATAATCTACATTATATGATAATAGTTAATTTTCATTGTGAATAGCCTTAAACACAGGCAAGGTCACTATTTACCAAGAGCTGTAATCTTGTCTAAGGCTAAAAATCATGTTTTAAGGTTAGCAGGAGAAGGCAGGTAGGCCAAAGTCATTGGCACATTCTGGTTTTACTCAATCCAGATTATTTCTTTAGGAGTACAACAAAATCTACCTTGATAAAACTAATCCAAAAATGAACTAGCAAACCTAAGAATGAAAGGCATTAACTTATCATCTAAATAAGGAATTACATCAACCTAAAGAAAAATCCAATTAAAAATATTGAACGAGACAATCTTCATCGAGGTTCTTAGATAGCAAGATTTATTCCTGTATCTCAAAAATAATAAATGAATATATTGGCAACATTGAAAGTACTACTATTTTTCACTTTCTCAATACTCACTATGTACATAGTGAATAGAGAATGTATTGCAATCCACCAAAAAATTCGATACCGAGATTTCACTGGAAATATATGTTTTAGGGTCCCTGGATCCAAAAGAAAGTATTTTCAAAAGGAGTGTGCGTGTGCGTGTGCGTGTGTGTGTGTGCGTGTGTGTGTGTGTGCGTGCGTGCGTGTGTGTGATCACGATAACTCAAAAACGAAGTCGGTAATATACCAAACTTGGTATTTAAGTTTAGTATCTTCCAGGGATGCAACACGAAGATTTTGAGAAAAATCCCCCCACCCCAAACTACCCTTTACATGGAACTTTTTTCGAAAATTTTGATTTTCTGAAAAATGGCTCTAACGATTTTGATTAAAATATTGTATACCAAAGTTATTTACCTGACAAATAAAATGTATATTCTGAAATTTCTGGGAATAGCCTCTGAAGACTACTTTATTCTGGATGAATTTTTCATAACTACTAAACCGTAAGAGATGGACAAAAACTTAACCCATAAAAAATGTAGAGCACGTTAAAACACACAATTTATGTTACATACATTTTTTTCGTGGAGTTGATCGTTTTTGAGATATTCCTTTTTATTGGTTTCAGCTTTGAAAAACTTACACTTTTCTCATACAGGAATTTGTCAACTCCTGTCAATACAAACAAAGGAACATCAGTCGCATAGCAACCAGCTTTTGGCTTTCACTTTAACCTATGGTACTCCCTTATTTCGGTTCTACTTACTATAAAGCAAGAAATAAGATTATTTCTGCTAATTTTTCTCGATTAGCATGAAATAAATAAAAGATAAGCTTATTAACAATAATGATTTACAGAGATATAGAGAAAGTCATGTGTGTGGAACACATCAGATTTTTTTCTCTCCATTCACTGCAGCCACGTGTCTTGCTTAGGGGGCAGCATTATGGTGATACATTACAAAATCAATGTTATGTAAACAATGGCATAACCTTACTATTCTTAGCCTGCAAATCCTTGCTCTTATCATGGCAATTTGGCAGTGATATTTTCTGTACAATCCCAAATTAACATTTTTAATCTCCTTTTCTACTGGTATGACACAGAACAATAGAATTCCTTAAAAAAACCTGAGATGTGTGTTTTAGTAATTTGACTAATACCATGAGGAGATTTGTTTATACTTATATTACTTTCAAAATTTGCTTAGTAACGAAGACAAAATGATGATGTTTTTTCTTGAGAAGTCTTTATGAACTTCCCTGTGATTCAGTAGCACTGCATCATTCATTGAGCAGCAAGACAACTATGGTGCTTTAAATCAAATATCAGATCAGGACATAGGTTTTGAAGGTGATTATCTTTATAGTCTGCCCAATTTTCAGGAATATCTTTTTCAATTTGCCCTCAAAGCAAATAGTGCATGCATGCATAATTACTTAACCAATTACAGAAAAAACAATAAAACATATTACTTCCAATAATACTGCCATGAAATTTCTTCATTTGCATTATACTTTGTGACCCAAATACATCTAAATTGCTGCACAGTGTTTTTCCACTGCATGCATGGAAACATAACACACAGCTGCTGTACACAAGGTCACAGTGCTGACTTGTTTTTCTCTGCTCTGCGAGTGCAGTATTGAGGTGACAGTGATATTGTGTGGTTGAGTTATCAAAAGTGTGCTTTATTATTTTGTCCTGTGCTTAGTCACAAAGTGTTTTATGGCTCAGCATTTGTTTTCTATGCACAAAGAATTATTTATGATTCGTATGTGTTAACATATGTGTATACAATGGCAAAATTGACCCACAGTTAATATTTTTCCATGGACAAGGCTTTGTTCCACTTTCATGGATATGTGTGCCCTCAAAATAATCGTTATTGGAGCTCTGAGAAACCTATTCTTGTTCATGAAATACCCCTTCATGATAAAAAAATTAGTGTATGGTGCACCATTAGCAGAGAAAGAGTTATATGCCCAATTTTTTTCGAGAACACAGTTGACACCCATACATGCATGAATACAGTTCCCCCCCCCCTTTTTATTTAGAAAATTAACAGACAGGGAGCATGATTTTTTCATTTTTCAACAACTTTTAGCTCACACAGCCAATCTTTTGATGAGAACAATTGCAAGTGTGTTTTAGGGCACAATTATTAATAAAGATAAGTGGCCCCCTCAATCCCCCGACCTAACCCCCTGTGGTTTCTATCTCTGGGGTAACTTAGAGCATAAAGTGTAGAAGACAAACCCACACATCCTGGAAGAATTAAAACAAAATATCCGCCAGGGAATTGCCAGAATTTCTCAATATGAACTACAGCGAGTGATGGATAGTTTTCTAAAGAGGTGCCAAAAATGTATGGAAAACAGCTGTGGCCAGTTTCAGCATGTCCTTTAATGACATTGGTAAGTAAAGCCTACTTTAGTTTTTAAAATGTTGCATGGTTTCATCCGCCCCTTTCTATGATAGTGGTGGTGGTAATGAGTGCTGAGGGCGCAGACAGGCAAAACACTGTGCAGCCTGTTTGACGTTTTTGGATCACCCAGTAGTTCTTTCAATTTCCATAAACTTCATTAGCAGAATAACACTTAGTACTCACTATTGAATATTTCATGTTCATGTCATTAATCAGGGCACCCACCATTTTAGAAATATTCATATGCTCTTAAGAATTACAGTAGTAGTGCGACTAACTGAATTTACACTTTGCCCTCAAAGGAAAAGCTGGTGGCTATTTTGCCACATTTTGGCAATCAACATTTATCCGACAAAAGAAAAAGTATTTTCCTGCCTAAAACCTTAAACTTGGAAGCATTTAAATGAATGTCATGTGAAAAAGGTATCTGCACTCATCAGAATTTCAAAAAAAAAAATTATGAAGATGCTGATATTTAAGAGGAATCAAATAATATTCTGTGTGCTGTTGAAAAATAAATGTCACAATATACACAAAAATGTCATTAAAATAAGAAGATTTTATGAACATCCTATGTTGTATTATCTGCACTAAATATACAGCTCAATTTCAAAGCGTAATGTTTGTAATGAGGAGAGGGAGGGACAGAGAATAAAAGAAAGAAATCAGCAAAAGAATAGCTGTAAAAAATAAGACAGATAAGAGAAACAAAATAAATAGACTTATAGATAATAATGAATATTTTACAATTTCCAAAATTTAGAACATGTTTTAATTTTCAGCTTAACATCCTTTTTTCCATAAAATTACTTTTGACAAATCTACTTCAATAAAACTAGCAAACGGAAGTTCTTAAACTAAGATACCTATTAATGAAATGCTTTTAACTTTTGCAGGCAAAATCACTGAATCTTACAGACTACTGTGTTATGCTTTTGGTTTTGTTATTTTCTAGATTCTTTGACATAAATCTTAAATTCTTCAATCCTGTTCTAGAACAAAACACAGCTAAAAAGCCCTGACAAGCAAAATTAATGATGTCCCAAGCAAAAAGCTGTAAAGCAATATTTCAAGGTTAGTATCCAATTTTCTGAACCTATTTTATTTTTCTATTTATTCTAATTCACATGGTCATAAAATAAGTATTTTTCTTTAACTCTTTTAGTAGCTGATGAAATTAAGTTTCACCTTTACCGCATTAAGGCCAGTTGTATACATAGTTAATCCGAGTTTAATATACGAAAATCTCTATTACTGATACAATATTTGGTTAAATGACAATATTAAACTTCATTTTACCTTAATCCAAATCTGAGCCTAGCAATTTTAATGAGCACCTTAAAATACTAATTGATATTCAATACTTTTTTCCTGAAAGTTGAAAACCATAATTTAAGAGTTATGATGCAGACTGAGCTACCATGTGTTATGAGGAAGTACAGGGTTACTGCAAAAGAAATAGACAATTTCAACTGCCTGTAAAACTAAAACTATTAAGAGATAGCAACCTAATTATTTTGGAGGTCTGTTGAGAAACTCTCAAAGTTTCGTTTGTTACTATTGGTAACGCTGTAGTGTTTTGTTTGTTGTTGCAGAAGCTGAAATGGCAGAAAATCCTGTGGAAAAGGCATATTGCGTGTTGGAATTTGCTAGAACGCAATCAGCAACTGTTGTCCGACATTTTAGAACACGTTACCACAAAACGCCACCGACTAGACAGTCAATCTACGACTGGTATAGAAAATTCGAGACAACGGGATGTTTGTGCAAAGGGAAGAGCTCGGGAAGACCAAGAGTTTCGGAAGAAAACATTGAACGTGTTCGTTCTGCCTACATAAGAAGCCCACAGGAATCGACATCTAGGGCAAGCATACAATTACAAATTCCACAGCAAACTGTATGGAAAATCTTGCAGAAGTGACTGCACATGATGCCTTACAGATTACAGATGTTGCAGTTTCTGAGTGAAGAAGATAAGGTCATACGGCGTGACTTTTGCATCGACATGTTGCGACATGATGAAGACGATGCTGGTTTTTGTGAGCGCATCATTTCATTTTTGTGGTAACGTGTTCTAAAATGTCGTTGGACAACAGTTGCTGATTGCATTCTAGCAAATTCCAACACGCAATATGCTTTTTCCGCTTCTGCAACAACAAACAAAACACTACAGCGTTACCAATAGTAACAAACAAAACTTTGAGTTTCTCAACATACCTCCAAAATAATTAGGTTGCTATCTCTAATAGTTTTTGTTTTACAGGCAGTTGAAGTTGTCTATTTCTTTTGTAGTAACCCTGTATTGCAGGAAAATGAGACTATAATAATATTATAAAGAGAGAAAATGTAGGATATCTCAAAAGCTACTCAACAGATTTTGATAGTTCTTCCACCAGTGAAAAGCACAATTTATTCTGATAGACATGGAGTTTGAGAACATCTAATTTTGTTTCATACATTACTAAAAAATTAAAAAGGAATTACAAAATATTTGTTCTTGAATACATACACATTGGGATTTTAAAGAATTTATTTGCAAAGAAAGTTTTGACTTTTATTAATAACAGAAGTGTGAAGTTATTGCCATTTTAATTCTGATTTTATACATAAAAAAATTGAGAAGTTTAAATATCAAAAAGCTATTAAAGAGATTTCTACTCTAGAGAGAATAAAAGATAATTGCATTGCACTTGACGAATATTAAATACAAACAAATTGATAAATCAGCTGTGGCAGAACATTTTTGGAAATTTAATCATGAAATAAATCCAGGTGTCAAATAATTAAAACACTTAAATACCCATAGATTTTAATGGTTTGGGAGAAAATATTTATATTAAAGAACAAAAAACATTCAATGAATTTTGATATATCACCAATTGATTCTCTCACCAAATTTGTTTTTGATTCCAGTAGTTAGCAATGCCTTAGTACACAATCCACCTAGTAGCACTTACCATAACAATGTAAATAAACAACAGCAAAAAGACTTAGCCTACAATGCTAAAGATCCTTTTATTAGTCCTGTGGATTTCAAAAAGATAAGTGGAAAATTGTTGTAATTATTGTTATATTAATGCTTTCTTCTGTTTCAACTGTAAATTTAATGTGATTATCTTACAAACTCAATTTCAAAATATGATGTTTTAGATTTTGGGGAACTATGGCAAAAATATCAAAACGTTTGAAGATTTCACAACTTGACATAAGCGAGTTTTGGTGTGAATATAAACTCATATATTTTACAAGTAAATTAGATTAAAAAGGTTTTGACTTTTAGTTGAGAATGCCATAGGTTAGAAAATAGTTGTTACTTCACAGAATAATCATACAGAATAAGACAAATCCTGCACAAGTTTCATTCTAAGCAATATATACGAAGATGGTCATGATTTAATATTTAAGGGCACCCATGGTGAAATCAGCAATTTTTCGCCAAAAATCCAAAAATTGGTTTTCATCATTAACAAATAATATATCATCTCTTTTACATAATACTATTAAATTGAACTGTATGCTATTTTTAAATGCCCTAGTGGCCATTTTAAGACTAGCCTGCAGCACTTAAATCATCGTTACCAGTTTTTGCAATAACTTTTACTCCAAATTAGCGAAAACACTCACCAAGAGTTTCAGCTATAATTGAATTAAAAATTTCTGTTGCTTTCAGAGAATAAACAAAAGTATAGGTTATCATATATATAATTCAAAATATGTATAAGAATTGCCATAATTTACACTTTCTGGTATATAAAATATTCCAGGTACCACAGTTTTGACCAGAACAGTTTCAAATTTTATGTAGAAGCCCCTGAATACTTAACAAATGAAACTTGCCTAGTCACTTTATGTTCATTTTAATCAATAATAGGATTGAGTTATGACATTATTAATTTTTTTTTAAATAAAAGAGTTAAAGTTAGATATTTGAAAATGTTTGACTTTATAACCAATCATTTAAAAACAAATTTAATGGGTAATAAACTTAATAGAGACCTAATTGTTGAATATGAATTAAAAATACAAACTGAGGCACAAGGAACATTTTATATAGAAGGATAGAATTAATAATTACAATATACATAAAATGGAAACTACTCATCTTAAAAGAGATGAAATTTGGTTGGTAACATGTGTTAAAATATATATGCAAATAATTTGGTTCATAAAGAACAGGAATAAGGTAAAAACATTCAATTTGAGTTTAGAAAGCTATCCTGCTACAATGGGCAGCCAGCTGATACAGTAAAATATCATTTATATGCTTCAATTTATGCACTGTTTATACTTGTTTTTGAGGCCCTAGCAGATTTTCTATAATTACTACACAATTTTATTTCATTTACATGTTTTTGTTTATGCATTTTTGCACTTATACAATCAAATATGAAGTCCTAGAAGAACAAGCATCATTTTTACCTTTACAGTTTACGCTTAAGCTTAAACTTTTAATAAATGATTGGAAGTCACCAAAGCTATTATTTATTCAGTCTTAGGTTGATCTGTGCCAAAACAGATCAACGTGACCAGTGCATGAGTCACCTGATTTCCTCAATATTGTTTACACATTAACAGTTGCTGGTTGTTACTGTATAGAATCATGGAGGACAATCAACATGGATTTCATTTTGCATCTTCGTCAAGTTGCATAAAGCCTTATGGTGATTAAAAAAGGAAAAATAACTAATAAAAATTAACTTCAACTCATGGTCTTTAAAGATTGCTATGGAAATTAATAAGCCAGAAAATGCGGTCAGTCTGCATTACGATATCCATTTGCGTCAGCAAAATTCTCTTGGTGGTGCTCTTTACTAAGTGTTTCAATTTTGGTTTCCAAATGATAATGAGAATTTAGCTGTAACTTTCAACTCTTATTATTCTTTTTACTGATATATATTTCTTGTAAACCATGTTTCAAATAAAAAAAGAATTACTGATATTAACTGCAGGTTCAACTCTATCAATTGATAACAGCAGAAAATGTTCCTTTAGCTAATAACTCTTACTCTTTTCCTTATTTGTATACAGTGTGCAGAAAATTATAGAATATAAAGAGGTTACCAAACTAGGTATTTTGAAGTTGGGAGCAATGGGTTGTAGATGCAGTATAACACCAAGTTCCATGAACATAAACAGGTGTGTATGTTCCGTCTAAAGTAATGAATACTGTTGGAGAATGAGAAACATGTATGTACAGCACTGAACAGACAGTATTACTCAGGAGCATATTCTGTGCGATAGCTGGCTAGTTATGAAGACCAGTAAATTTGTTAAGAAAGAATTTCTATTGAATTTATAGATAACAAAGAATTTTTTCCTAATCTGTTGGCTGTTTGCATTCTAGCCTATTGTCATAGCATAAAATGGGCTCCTTGCAATAAAATATAAACTCTGTTTACAATGTAAAATAGCTTGTCTTTTCAGACGAAAATAAAATGCTGATAGACACAGTTTAGTGAGCATCTTAGGACGAAATGTAAAGTGGGAAATTAGTAAAACATACTTCTCAGGTCCCTTCTCTCACCATCCAAAGCATAGGCACCAAGTCTTGAGGATAATTGAAGCAGTTAAACATTTGAAAAATAGATGGAAGTGGTTAATTTCATATTTTTAATTTAAAGTTTTGGTTAATAATAATATCAGTTATATAGTTATAGATAACTTTTAATAAATCCAGAACAAAAATGCACACAATTCCAAGTGAAATGCCTCTGTGCAAGGGTCACTTCGAGATGCAAAGGAATTAACCTGGATAAAATCAGTCTGACTGATGGAGTTTTTCAAAGTATTTACCACTACATGTTATGCACTTTCTCATTCTTTCAAATCACTTCATGAAAGCTCATTTTTGTATGCTGCAACAGCTTCTTCAGGGCTCAAAAACCTACCTCTTTTCACGCATACAATTTTTTAGTGTGGGGAATAAAAATACACCACTTGGAGCCAAATAAGGACTTTAGGGAGGATAAGCCTTCAGCTTTGTCTCTGTGGACTCCAAAAACTGGATTGTTGCATTAGCTGTGTGTGCAAAGGCATTGTCGTGGAGCAGAATTCTTCCCAATCCTGTCCTTGGCCGCAATTCCTGAAGTTTCTCAAAAGTTTGTGGTAAGCAAACTGTTGTATGCCAGTATATAGTAACTGGGCTTTGTTCCACAAGAGGAAAGGTAGCCACATTACAAGATTTGGAAAAGAAAGTGGCCACCATTTCCTTCTCAACGCTGTGCAGACACTTCACTTTCATTGGAAGATCCATCATCCGGAAAGATCCACACAGACGACCAATGTTTGGTCTCACAGTCAAACTGGTAAATCAGAATTTTGCCATGTGCTTCCATTGTCAATTCCTTTGGTCGACTACCGGCATTGCTTGCTGTGGTGGTTGTCTCTGTCCCTGGTGGTGGTTTGATGAACTTCTGGATGAGTAGATCGCCTGGCGGGATTTCAAAATTGAAAACCCGGTTCTTGTTTTTCCAAATATATATGTTTTCCCAAACTTTTAATTCTGTCTTCCTTGTGATGTTTTTGAGGATTTTTGGGCTTCTATTTATAGTGTGTTTCTCTTTCCAAAAATGCCAAGCTACTGCAGATTTTTCTTCTTGTTTGAGTTTAATATTTCTGTGGTGTTCTTTTGCCCTGGTTTTTATATTTCTTTTTGTTTGGCCGATGTAGATTTTTTCACAGTCATTACAGCTGAACTGATATATTCCTGGTTTGTTTTCTTGTGGGATATCATCTTTTAATTTGGAATTTAAAATGTTTTTTATAGAGTAATTGTTTTTAGGGGCTAGAATGATGTTATGTCTTTTGAAGATCCTCTGGAATTTGTAGAAAGTTGTAGGGTGGTATGTAAACTTCTTGTAGATCTTGTTTTCTTTCTGGTTTTGAGTGAGTGTGCTGACTTCTTTAATTCTCTTTCTATTTTTGGCTTTATTAACTTTTTTGTACACCAGTTCTGCCCGAAATCCATTCTCTGTAGCTATGTCCAAAATTTTATTAAGTTCACATTGGTATTCTGTTTTTCCCATTGGTACATTTACCAATCTGTGTGTAGGGCTGTTGAGTAAAGCATGCTGATGGGGAATGGGATTGTAACTCTTTTGTTTTATATAGCTGTTGGTGTGGGTAGGTTTTCTGTAGATGCCAAATGTAAGGTGATTATTAGTTTTTATGATTTTTAGGTCGAGGAATGGTAGTTGTCCATCACATTCCTTCTCCATTGTGAACTTTATAAACTTTTCTTGCATATTTAGGAGTTTTAGAGCATCTTCTAGGTGTCTTTCTGGGACTATTGCAAAGATTTCGTCTACATAGCGGTACCATATTTTGAACATCCAGGGGAATGCCTTTTTAATCCTAGTTTCCATAGTGCTCATGAAGAGATCTGCTAATATAGGTGACAGCGGGCTGCCCATAGCTAAACCAGATGTTTGTTTGTAATATTTCCCGTTAAATGTGAAAAAATTTTGATTTATGCACAGATTCGTTAATATGATAATATTCGTTAATAATACTTCTTCTGTTGTTTTTCCTATTGCAAGTAACCAATTTTTGATGTGGGATTGTATGCTTTCTGTAGGTATGCTTGGAAACAGAGCAGTAACATCAAAGGAAACTAACATATCGGTTTTTTCCAATTTTATGTCTTTAATTTTTTCGATCAGATCTAGAGAGTTTTTTATACTTGCTGTTTCAAATTTAGGGAAGGAAGAGAATCTGTTTGTTAACCATTTTGCTAGATTATAAGTAGGTGCACTTATATTGTTTATAATTGGTCTCATTGCATTTCCCGGCTTATGTATTTTTGGAAGGCCATAAATTCTGGGCAGAACTGGATTATCAACTTTAATTTTGCATTTTTCTTTTTTGTCTATTAGTTTACATTCTTGAATACTGGCATTTAATTTAACTATACATTGGTTTAGAGGGTTCTTTTGTACTGTAGAGTATTCTTCTTTTTCTAAAAGTGTTTCCATTCTTTCTACATATTCAGTTTTGTCCATAATTACTATTGTGTTTCCTTTGTCTGCTTTGCTATAAATTACCAGTTTGCTTTTTAATGCTCTTATTACATTTTTTTGGGGGTTAGTTTTCTTTTTGCTTTCTATTGTTTCGATAATTTGGCAACATTCACTTTTTATTATGTTTTTATCAATATCATTTATGTGCTGGGTGGCTATTTGTACGTCCGCAATGTAATCGTCAATTTGCAATAGTCCCAGAAAGACACCTAGAAGATGCACTAAAACTCCTAAATATGCAAGAAAAGTCTATAAAGTTCACAATGGAGAAGGAATGTGATGGACAACTACCATTCCTCGACCTAAAAATCATAAAAACTAATAATCACCTTACATTTGGCATCTACAGAAAACCTACCCACACCAACAGTTATATAAAACAAAAGAGTTACAATCCCATTCCCCATCAGCATGCTTTACTCAACAGCCTTACACACAGATTGGTAAATGTACCAATGGGAAAAACAGAATACCAATGTGAACTTAATAAAATTTTGGACATAGCTACAGAGAATGGATTTCGGGCAGAACTGGTGTACAAAAAAGTTAATAAAGCCAAAAATAGAAAGAGAATTAAAGAAGTCAGCACACTCACTCAAAACCAGAAAGAAAACAAGATCTACAAGAAGTTTACATACCACCCTACAACTTTCTACAAATTCCAGAGGATCTTCAAAAGACATAACATCATTCTAGCCCCTAAAAACAATTACTCTATAAAAAACATTTTAAATTCCAAATTAAAAGATGATATCCCACAAGAAAACAAACCAGGAATATATCAGTTCAGCTGTAATGACTGTGAAAAAATCTACATCGGCCAAACAAAAAGAAATATAAAAACCAGGGCAAAAGAACACCACAGAAATATTAAACTCAAACAAGAAGAAAAATCTGCAGTAGCTTGGCATTTTTGGAAAGAGAAACACACTATAAATAGAAGCCCAAAAATCCTCAAAAACATCACAAGGAAGACAGAATTAAAAGTTTGGGAAAACATATATATTTGGAAAAACAAGAACCGGGTTTTCAATTTTGAAATCCCGCCAGGCGATCTACTCATCCAGAAGTTCATCAAACCACCACCAGGGACAGAGACAACCACCACAGCAAGCAATGCCGGTAGTCGACCAAAGGAATTGACAATGGAAGCACATGGCTTCTGAAACATGTTTTCCGAAATAAAAAAGTAAGTGATGTAGTGTTACAAAATCGACTCAACTAAATTTTAATTGTTAAAACACATCACTGTCTCAAAGTCCACCATATATCAGGATAATTCACAGAATTTTGCACCTGTAATGATGTCAGGGACCAGCCAAGAACTGCCTCCATCGAATCTGGCCACCATTTCTTCATACCATCCTCCATGGGTGTGCTTTTGAAGATCAGTTAAATTGTGGGGTACCCAATGGGACGACACCTTCCTGATGTGAAGATAGTCGTGCAATATTTTATAAACTGCTGGCAATCCAAACTGCATAGTTGCCTCAATTTCCTTAAATGTCACACAATGTGTTTGCAGACCATTATTTCTACAGAAGTTATATTTTCTTCAGTCACTGCTATAGAGACAACTACTTCTAACCTTGACCTTTAATGAAGTTCAGGCTACTTTAAACTCTTGAAACCATCAAAAAACTGCAACACGGGAAGGAGCAATGTCCCCAAAAGCCTGTTACAAGCACTCAAGACTTTGGGTCTGATTTAAGCCGATTTTAAAATCAAACAAAACCATTGTGTGAAAGTGCTTTCTGTTAACGTCCATTTTGGAAATCAGGTGTCACCACAATAGAGGATGTTAACCTTGCGCTGTAAATTGTGAAGGGAAGAGGTATGCCAAATAATTCACCTTTGTACTTGCAAATAATGTGGCTATCCAATGGTACAATCAGTTTAATTGATTGACCTTGGTTTAAGCATATCTCAAAACTCATACTGACCCTCATGTTACATACCATCCGTTTCACACACACCCAACGAGTGACCAGCACTATATAAGAGTACATTTGGTTTATATTTGACTTGTTACAAAACAGGTTTCGCAATCAGAGGCTCCGATTTAATGTTGACACATATAGAAGTAAAAAAGTTGTCAAAATGCTTGTTTTGGTATTGTCCTTCCGCTTCATTTTCAGCACATTGTTTTTCTACACTAAGTATATTTCTTGTAACTCCTGCTCCAATTTGTTTCAAATATAAAAAATAATATGTACAACTGATACTAATAACAGTAAATATGGATGTATTTCCCTATGTATAATCACTGATAGAGATACAAATAAACTCTGATACCAATTTTATACAACTGGCCCATTTGCACAGTGCATGATTCAAATATAGCCTTTAATAAACTGACATGATTCTGAAAGACATACAAATGTTATTTAATTGCTGCTTCCCATCACATTTAAACATCTGGAGCAATCACCAGCATGCATGTTAATGTATTCCTCTGCACAAGACATTTTCCTGCAACCCAATGCTTCTATTATAGCTTAAATTATAAATCTATGCCATTTTTAAAATATCTTGCAAAACAAATGTATAAACAAAGCCTTTGTCCTATTTTCAATTCTCAGCAGGAAAGCAACATGCATTCATTGTCCATGTGGTGACTGAAAAGTCAAAAACTTAGCAATTCATCTTAGCCTGATGTTAAATTATATGTATCAATATCCTTTTATGAGAGATACAATGCACTTCTTATTTATATCCAAGCAGCAAGTATTTATTTCAACGGCTTCATTGCTATTCTTGCCAATTTGTATCTCCTATACATTCCATGTTGAAAACATTGTATGAGATGTATCTTAACAATTGTTTCAGTCCCCAAAATATTAACAATACAATGTTCAGTCTTACCTTCTGACTTGACTTGTTGGCAAGGGACTTGTGGCTGTAGGTGAAGTGGCAGTGGTAGTAGTAGTTGTAGCAACTGTTGTCGTAACAGTAGATGTAGTAGTTGATAAGGCATTGGAATTAATCTTAAGATCTTCACGTGGTGCACGCCTGAACAATAAATAAAATGTTATTACGCCTGAACAATAAATAAAATGTTATTACAAGTACATATATTTTGAAGTACAATTTTCGGCTCAGCAATTTAATATTTATAATTTTGTACTCTTAACAGTGATAAGTTTAGGAGATTTAAGTTTGATTTTAACACAAATTAATAACCTTAATTATTCACTATATTACAATTTTGGTTTCTAGCACTGAAAACCCTTAAATATATTTTTGTTTTAAAAGAAACATCCATGTGAGTGGGTGGCATTGTAATCAGAATGGAATATGCATAGTAAAGAGGGAGCAACCCATAATTATCACCTGCTGCATTTTACATAAACATTAAATTTAAGAATGTGGCAGTGACAAAAAAGGGTAAAAAAGGGCCCATGACCATCAGGGTGTTAAGTTACTGGATTTGTTGCTGTTTTGCAGCGGACTATTCAACGGTCTACAACCAGTGGTGTGATACATGTGGTCATGAAAGACGATGTTGGTATTGTGAACAGAAGAAGATCCTGACCGAGGGACTGGAGTTGCATTTCATGCCTTGTGAATTAAAATCGCTTCCCTACCCAACAGGAATTGCTGCATTTAGTGAATGAAGGTCCATCCGACCTGTGCAATGGAAAAACAGTGCAACAGGAATTGCATAGAATGATCCATTTGGAGTTGGTCACCTCACAAAACGTCATTGCTGACACAGGCACATAAAGCTGTGCCTCTTCAACTAACTAGAAATCATCAAATGTGGACAGTAGCTGGCTGGCAGTAGAATGTAGTCTGAAGAATCAGGTTTTTGCCTTTATTCAAAAGATGAATGCCATCAAGTGAAGGCCAACTAAAGCATTTCATCCTGAATGTGTGTAAGGTAAGGTTCAAACTGAAGGCCCGTTTGTGATGTTTTGGGGATGTTTTTCTAATCATAGATTGGGCCTGCTCATTGAGGTGGACACTAATATGAACCAGTATGTTTATTTAAACATTCTGAACGATAAGGTGTTGCCTTTCATTCAACATCTGCATGATGAATATGTATTCTTAGTACTATTTTTCAGATGACAACCGCACAGTTCATCAGACTAGAAGAGTGTGCGACTGGTTTGATGAACACTCCCCCACCCTATTGCATATCAATTGGCCTGTAAAATCACCTGACTTGAACCCCATAGAAAATCTATGGGACACATTGGAACAGTGGATAAACCACCAACTCCAGCATCCCTGCAATTTGGTGGAATTGCATGATCAAATTCTCAGCAAGTGGCTTAACCTGGATACGACGCACCTGCACAACCTTGTGGACTCGCTTCCTAATCAAATCCAAGCAATTATCAAGTCTAGAGGTGGAGTTACACATATTTAATGATGCTTGTAATAATTTCCCTAGGGATAAGAAGATCCATGAGCTTATCTATGGTTTATTGTACTACCCTCTAGATGATGTTGCAGCTTACAACTGATAATTTATTAATACTGAATTAAGCACCCCTGATAATTTATTAGTATCAAAATACCAAATGGTGTGGAGAGAAATTTCTAGCAACTTCTTACTCAAAAGTTAGAGTGTTTAACCTAATTCATGAGCACAATAGAATAATTATCCCTGTACATTCTATATATATTATACCACATTTATCATTTACTAGATGACCTTTAGCTAAATTTGAATTTGGATGGAAATTCATGTAATGAACAGCAGAAAAAGGGAAAGGGAAGAATGAAAATGTGAATGGTGGGAGGAGGTAAGCATAAAACTAAACTTCTCTCTTTACGTTTTGACCATTGGCTCCCAATACAACATTAAGTACAGCCACTGATGCAAAATAAAACCGTGTAATTTTATTTTAGTCTCGGAGAGAAAT
Source organism: Hymenopus coronatus (assembly GCA_030762935.1). Lineage (NCBI taxonomy): Eukaryota > Metazoa > Arthropoda > Insecta > Mantodea > Hymenopodidae > Hymenopus > Hymenopus coronatus. The sequence goes on from CM060882.1 coordinate 25,187,420, forward strand.
ATTTTTTTCCAAATGAGAATGCTTATAAACCCTCTAGATCTGTTAACAGCTAACTAAGGTGCAAAATGAAAGGCACAAAATTAGGCTGCATATGTCACAACCTTGGAAGTGATCTTATCATTTCCCTCAGGCTTTGCCACTGCCATACCCACAAAATGTGAAACTTATTTTTTTTCCTGCATGCTATCCGAAAAACATATTGTAATTGTAAGACAACCTACAGTTTTCCATAATAATATTTGGGGGGGGGGGATGGGGGGGGGGGGGCCACCAGCAACAACAAAAAAACCCAACAAACCCAGGCTTATATTTTGGTAAGTATGGTATTTGAGAATAGTCATAACATGTATTACAATCTAAATGATGAAGATTATTATTATTATTATTATTATTATTATTATTATTATAATATCCAAATAAAGGAATTGGAAAGTTGAAACACAACATTACAAACATTTACATGAATGTGTTTCAGGAACATGACTTATTCCTGAAACACAAACTGTTTATGTGATATAGTATTACAACCACAAACTCATTTAAATATTTCACATCACAGTTACAAACTTTTTAATCTTCAAAATTTAAGTATAACAGTTGAAAATGAGTCGGAATAGTGACACTCACCTCACTTAAATGACATTTTTTCAAAACATATGTTTCAAGGGCGTTTGCCCTCTTCTTCAGTTGAGGTCCGACTGATGGCTGGAATTTGTGCTCTGTGGTCTGTTACGATGGAGACATCTGGTGTTCTCAATAGAAGTTCATAATCGTGTGGCTGTATGTCAAAATTCATCAGTTGGTCTTTGTATTGTGTAATGAGAATATTCTCCCACACTGTGAGTGCTGCTGGGTTGTTTACAGGTTTTAGCAACTTTATGTCATTTTCTATTTAATGATGTGATGTCCAAAAATGGTGTGCTACTGCCAATTTATCTGTCTGTTTCTGTTTAATGTCTGAAATGTTCTTTTAACCTTGTTCCTAATCTTCTTTTTATTTCACCAATACAACATAAACTGCAGTCCTTGCAGTCAATTCTGTAGATGCCTGATCTCTGGTTTGTAGGTATGGGGTCCTTAATATCCATTTTCAGTGTGTTTTTTATGTTGCATTGGTTACTTGAAGCTAAACTTGTATTTTTTGAAATTTTTTTGTGAATTTTCTTTCTGCTGTTGGGTGATAAGTGAATTGTTTATATATAACTTTTGGTTTTTGTGTGGACAGAGTGGTGATTTGTTTTAAGGTTAATTTCTCCTTTTGTTTTTCAACTTTTTGGACAATGATGTCAGGGTTAAAACCATTGGCTGAGGCTATTTGTTTTAATTGGAGGTATTCTATGTTTCTGTACATGGGAAGACTTGAAGCGCACATAACCTCCAGTTTTCCGAATGTATTAAAAAAATGGTTCAGATATGTTGATTATATTTTTACCGTGGTCCCCAAAATATTAGCAGAAGACTCTCTTAAATTATTAAACCTACAGGACAGGCATATATAATTCACAATGAAAACAGAAAAAGACCATATTCTACCATGCTTGGACCTAAAACTAATATGGAAAGAACAAAAGATCACTTATGGCATCTACAGGAAGACCATACATACAGACAATTACATAGAACGAATAGTTTCAACCCAGAACCTCACAAACAGGCAGTCTTCAACAGCTCAATACACAGACTTCTTAGCATCCCACTTGAATCAGAAGAATACAACATAGAATACCTCCAATTAAAAACACATAGCCTCAGCCAATGGTTTTAACCCTGACATCATTGACCAAAAAGTTGAAAAACAAAAGGAGAAATTAACCTTAAAACAAATTAACCTTAAAACAAATCACCACTCTGTCCACACAAAAACCAAAAGTTATATATAAACAATTCACTTATCACCCAACAGCAGAAAGCAAATTCACAAAAAATTTTCAAAAAATACAAGTTTAGCTTCAAGTAACCAATGCAACATAAAAAACACACTGAAAATGGATATTAAGGACCCCATACCTACAAACCAGAGATCAGGCATCTACAGAATTGACTGCAAGGACTGCAGTTTATGTTACATAGGTAAAACAAAACGAAGATTAGAAACAAGGTTAAAAGAATATTTCAGGTATATCAAACAGAAACAGACAGATAAATCGGCAGTAGCACACCATTTTTGGACATCACATCATTAAATAGAAAATGACATAAAGTTGCTAAAACCTGTAAACAACCCAGCAGCACTCACAGTGTGGGAGAATATTCTCATTACACAATACAAAGACCAACTGATGAATTTTGAAATACAGCCACACGATTATGAACTTCTATTGAGAACACCAGATGTCTCCATCGTAACAGACCACAGAGCACAAATTCCAGCCATCAGTCGGGCCTCAACTGAAGAAGAGGGCAAATGCCCTTGAAACATATGTTTTGAAAAAATGTCATTTAAGTGTAGTGAGTGTCACTATTCCGACTCATTTTCAACTGTTATACTTGAACTACTTCACTTGTCTCAAACTTCTGAGTTTTTTAATCTTCAGAATTTAATCATACTATTGTTTATCTTCCAAGTTTGTCTATGAAACAAAAGTTGATCCATGGAAAGAAACTGTTAAAACAAAGATTTTTCAAGGTTTAATCCAAAACCTAAACAGAAATGAGACCCAGTTGATGTCATCAATTATTATTGCTACCTAATGCAAGTACTCTTGCATTAAATGTTTCATTTTGTAACACAATATTTATAATAACATGCTTCCTTAACTTTAAAGCTACATAAACATTGCACTTACTGAGCACATGAACAGTTCTACAAATCTTCAAATATATCTAAAATTCAGAATAATACATGTTTCATAAGATAAAAGGAATCCTAAGCTTTTACAAATCTTCAAGACTTATTATCATGTCAGATAAAAGCTTTACCGAATAAAAATATGTAAAACTATCATGACAATTTTGTGTTTCCTCTTAAACTGCAAATTTTATAAAACAATACCCTGGTATACATTTATACCAAGTATGTTTTAACTTCATGCTGTACATTTTATTTTTTGAAATTTACAGTACTTCACTCTTCCCCCCTTGCCCTTTTATAGTAGTTGTAAGACAATATAAAAAAAGGCCCTTATATACTCTCTGATAAATGTGTGCCTTTGTTTGGCAGTGCGTAATGACAAAATAAATAATATATATATATTTTATTTCAGTTCCTTGTATGTGTTATTTTTAGATCTTGTATTAGTTAAGAATAACAAACTATGCTACTGTAAGTTAAATGCTGTAACATTAAAAACTATTTTTAGCTACTTAACAACAAATATTCTTAATGCCAACTCATGAGCTTAAATGAGTGGTTATTAGAAACTTTATTATGTCAGCAGAAATATAACAAGCAAGCAACTTGGAACATGGAGGTTATGTGGAAACAACCGTACCTTGATAAGTGTTTCTCGCGGAGAGATGCGGAGCGGGTTGGAAGGGCTGAAACGGGAGACGAGTGTAAGGTAGGGCAAGAGCCAGCTTTTATTCTTGCTTGTAACTCCATGTATCTGCGATAAAACCTGCATGCATGACAGAGAAAAAACAAAACATGGGGGGAGAAAACAAGGAGGTAGAAAATTTCATGCAAGCAACAGACAGCTATTCAAAACCATAACATTTTTTAAAATTATTTAGTAGCTAATGAATTTTGGCTAATAAAAACTGATACAAGCAGTTCAAACTATTTAACATCTATGCTTGCATGCGACTATAGACCCCAACTATAAGTTTAACGATTGAACTATTCTAAAACCCTGCATAATATATTAATCTATTTGGCAAACATGCTACCGTATTTTGAGTTGCTGCTCACTATGGTTGAATTTTAGGAAGAATTTGCAGGTTAAAATTAAAAACTTTTGCTGATGCTGTTTACTTGCCAGTTTTCCGAAATTGAAACCCATAAAAATTTCCCTCATTCAGTAAAATTTTACAATGATATTTAGAATGTATAAAATTTTCACTGCAGTACGTGTTCAAAATTATATGTAAAATAAATGGGAATTTCATTTTATAAGAATCCTTGAAAACCTGGCAGTACTGCTTTTTTCTGAAATACTTCTGATACTATAATAAACATATATTGAAGTAAAGAACACCACTTCCTTGGCTATATACAGATTCCTAGTTAATTATATAATTACAACTGGGATGATTCTTACAGAAACTTCACTCAAAATAATCAGAACTTACTGGGACATGTTTTGGAAACCATTGTCTACACAGCAGGTTGAAAATGGCAACAACAGTCTCTGAAACATGTCCTAGTAAGTTCTGGTTATTTTGAGTGAAGTTACAGTAAGAATCATCCCAGATGTAATTATATGTCAAATAACTTCACTGTGCTTCCTATATAACATTTATAAAATCCTAGTTAATATTTTATTCTTCATAGCAGCTATATAAAAACTTTCACACAAAAAAAAAAGGGGGGGCGACATACCTCACCATCACAGAATACAAGTATGATAATTCACATGAGGGGAGTTGACTTTTCAATTCAAATCATCCATTACTGAATAGTCCTGCCTGTTTACTGCTGGTTACTAGAGGTCACTAGCAGTGAACCCAAATTTTAAATCTACACACAATGCATTTTGTTGCAGCCCAGTGAAGAGAGACCATGATTATGATGAAGGATAGACCCACAGATAAGCTCTGGGTTATCTCAGACTTTGTTCAATTAGCATGGTATTCAGGCTGTACTGTTACAATATAATGAAACTGAAGCTTGTCATGTCTATACAAAACCTGTAACACCCTGAATCTGTCCACAAAGCCATAAAAATCGGCAAGTATGAGAATGTATTTAGGTAGCAAAAGACTATATGACATGAGAAAGAAGAAGAACCAGCCTTTCTTCTAAGGCACAATTGTTCTGATGAATAATTCCTCTGCTTGTCTTCTATTACAGTTACATAAATAGGAACAACTAACATTAGAAACATTTGCATCATGGCAGTGTTCGTAGTTTCATGTTCCACTGATTTTTATGCCTAATTCAGTGTCTGGGAATTTTTAATGGAAGAATTATTTTGATACCTGTAAATCATATTTTACGCATCAAAACTAGACATAGCAACCTCACTTCATCCTGCAAGTGCTATTTGATAACATGGATGACTGTCATGTTGTGGGGAAAAAGATGATCAAGATTTGTCTCATAGCTTACATGAGATTGCAATAAAATAAATAAGAAAAGAAAAATAGAATCAATATTGCTTTTGTATATTCCTTGACATTATAAAAAAGAATGCATACAATTATTTTAAAAATGGTATTCTACTTTATGAGAAACTGATAATTGGCCATAAAGAAATTTTAAACAAATGGAAACAACATTATCAGGAAAAATCTATGGATAAATATACAAATATAAGTAACAGAGACAATACAAATGATATAGGTTTGAGTAGAAAATGTAATTTTCCAATGTTAATGAGGAGAAAATATCAGAGAAAAAGGAACTAATGCCAGAGTTTGTTAAATATTCAGGGAAAGAATTAAGTAGAATACTGAGAATCCTTTTCCAGAAAATATGGACAGAAAAGAAAATCCAAGAAGAATGGGAAACTAATTTAATTATTCCACTATATAAAAATGGTAATCAAAGTGAATGTTCTACGTACATATATGTTCAACCTCAATAGTGTACAAGTATATATGAGAATATTATTAAAAAGATTAAGAGAGCAAGTGGAACAGGATTTGGAGGTAGAACAATGCAGACATTGTTGAGAATGTAGACAAACACAGAACCATATACTTTCCTTAAGCATGATGAAGGCACTTGATACAGGAAAGAGTGTACACCTTGGATTTCTAGAATTGGAAATAGTATTTGACTTATTATGTATAGAGGAAATTTGGAAAGCTCTAAAAAATAAAGAGTATCTACCACCCTTATTATGGTAATACAGGCAGTATATTATAAACCGAAAAAAATAGCAAGACTAGATGAACAAGAATCAGAATCTTTGGATAAATAGAGGAGTTAAACAGAGATATTCCCCCAGCCCATTATTGCTTATAATCATGATGGCTGAAATGTGTGAAAGAAAAACAGCAAGAACAGTAGTTAGAGAAATTTATAATTAGTTTAGGCACCATCATTTATATATACCAAAGGTATTATATTGCCTGCAAAGGACAAGAATAATCTATTGGTGGCAATAACAGAACAGAAGGAGGAACTGATTAGAAAAAGGCTAGAATTGAATACAGGTAAAAGTAAAATAATGCATGTAGGAAAGCAGGATGAAGAAATCATAACATATAATGACAAGAATTTGGAACACACAGATATTTATGAATACTTGGGAGTGCTATTAAGTGAAGCTGGAAAAATTGAGCAAGGAATAACTAAACAGAATTAGGAAAGCCAAATCAATTTTCTATATAATTAATAGTACAACAATAGTAGTTAAAAAGGAATTATCCAATAACTCAAAAACTATGATTTTTAAAATAATATTACCAATTTTACTTTATGAAGCACAGAGTTGGATTCTTCTATAGAAACATTAAAGTAAAATAACAACTATAGAAATGAGATTATGGGAAAAACTATAAGAGACATGGTCAAAAATATAACACTATTTGGGTATCTCATCTACAATAGAAATACTAAAACAAAGGCAGCTATATGGTTTAGACATGTGCCCTGTATGTTGGAGGAAAGGAAATCAAAAAAAATATTTTAAGCAAGATCAGAAGGTAAAAGATCAAGAGGAAAGACATGGAAACTATATTTGGAATTCATAGAGAAATTGGGCAGAGTAAGAGGTAAAACTATAACAAATGAGAAGAATGGTAAAGGATCAGGTGGAGTGAAAGAAATTGATCAAGGGTAGTACTCCATACTTAACAGCAGAAAGAAGTTGAAAGAAAAGAAGCAGCAGCATTCTCTTAGTTTTTATTTGCCAAAACATGAGTATGTTTAATTCATAAAAGCTGTTCTACTGCTTGTAAATATGTCACTTCTGTTGGGAGTTGGCCTAAATCAAAGATTATTATTATTATTATTATTATTATTATTATTATTATTATTATTATTAGCCTGAAGAGCAATTTTTGTACATTTAAGTTCACAATTGTTGTCAAGGATAGTGTAAGCATATCCAAAATGTTTTAAGCACATACTAATTGTCATAATTATATCAGCATTTGATGCCAAACAAATTTTTTTAACACTCAGTTGAAATACACAAAGTTACCTTTAGGAAGTATTTTACATTTTTATTACATATTGACTGCCTCTGTGATTAAGTGATCAGGGTTTTGACTTCTCATCCAGAGGTCCCAGCTTTGATTCAGAATTGGTTGTGAATTTTCCTTATGCAGAAGAGTCCACAGAGCCTGGTAAATATTGGAGTGAATGGGAGAGTGCTCAATGTAAAACTCCATCTTCCAGCAGCTATGTTAGCATTCTCTTGTTAGCTGGAGGCCCGCTGCAGATGGTGTCCACTACTTCTCATAGTAGGGTGGTGAAGATGGCAATGGAACAAGAGGACCTAAGCTTTTACTATGGACTTTAAACCTCATTGGGCCTTAGGATACTTCACATGATTTAAGTCCAGGTGAAGGCTTGGATAGGGACAACTGCAAATTACTACCCCATAGCCAATAACTGACCATACACTAACCTATACTTTACACACCTACCCACCCATTCACACCACACAATCTGCACCCCATCAATTCTATAAAACTTGCCTCCTAATTTTGGAGTTTATGTATAAGAGGACTTTTTTAATATTACAAACATGTTAGAAAAAATAAACTTTCATCATGTAATCTGTGATGTCCTGATTGCATGGTTACATGCTGTGGTCTAGCTGTATAGCCCATTAATATTGTGAAGAAAGAATTTCTATTAAATTTATAAATCACATAGAATTTATTTCCTAGTTGTTTGTATTCTAGCCTTGTTAGGGCATAAAATGGGCTCCTTGTGAAAAAAATTCTATTCTGTTCACAATGTATTGTGGCCTAGTCTTCTCAAGTGGGAGTAGCATGACTGATCAACATGGTATAATTGGCACATAAGTGGGAGACGAGAAGGAGGAAGTTGCTACAACCACCTCTTAGGTCTTCTCTCTTACCATGTGCAATCTAGCCAACAAGTCTCAAGAACAGTTGAAATAAACCAATTGTACAGCAAGTCTAGTGATTTTCATTACTGAAGATAGGGATTCTTTATTTGCCGGTGGACACAGCATCAGAAATTATCCATATCAAAAATAGATGAAGGTGATTAAATTAAAAAATAAAAAAAAAGTCAAATTAATGAGTAATTACAACTGTTATACTCTTCATGCTATAATTATTATTATTATTATTATTATTATTATTATTATTATTATTATTATTATTATTATTATTATTGCTGTACATATTAAATTTCATTGAAATTATTTACATTTTTGAGGATAAGTTTAATTAAATCCTGAACAAAAATGACGTAATTCGTCAATTGAAAAATTAAGAGCCAGCTCAGAGTTTGGTTGCAGCATATGCCTCTGACTGGCTGATTCCTAATTAATGATTGAAATATTCTTTGCACTATCCCATAATACTTCATTTAGTAGGCAAATATTTCATATCACTGAATGATTTGGAAAAAGCATTCAAGATGATGCATTTATATAACCTAAAAAATATTTATCATCTTTGCCCAGAGTAAATCAAAAGAAATGAAAGAATATTGCAGCATTTACAACATTCTAATACAGACTATATTGTGGGCTAGGAAGTGCAATACCCAACTTACCTAAGAACACTATAAGTTCAAGCTAAATGTAATTTTAATTACTAACTGCCAGGAGAGAAATCTGCAAAGGTATCCATTTCTTTAAGATAGTGCAGCAACCTTAAATGGTGATTGACAAAAACCTTATGTCTCTAACATTATTATGTACTAGGTTATGAATAGCTGTTTGCACCTTAAAAACAAATTGAGTTTTAACAAAATCAATGCATTAGTAGGTTTGGTAACTTTAACACAAAAATCTAAGTCTTAAAACATGATCTGTATGGGTATGGAAAACAGTAATTATTTTAAGCAACAACATTTAAAAATGCAATATAAGCAATTAAACATCTAATGATGTTAGTCAGCTAAAGCAATAAATATATAGTGAGAATACTTTAGGATAAGATATTTACTTTTCATCAGACTCAAAACTCTGAGTTCGTCTTAGGACAACTTCTGGTGGCTCTACACTGTTTCTTGTTTCTGGTCCTGGAGGTGTGGTGGCTTTCTCACCTATTCCTACAAAATGGGATTCAATTAGGTAAAAGCATGCAATGAACTTTCAGGTGTTTTTCCAGAGTTGACATATTATATTCTAAAAGCATAAAATTCAAGTAAAATGTTCTCATATAATATACAAGGTATGTTCAAAAAGAAACTGAACTTTAGCTTTATCAGTTTTATTGCTTATGGTACAACATTTTAAGCACTGTCCCCTTCAAAATAGTCCCCTCTACAGGCAATATACCATTCCCATAGTTTCTTCCATTTTTGGAATGCCTCTTGGAACAGATTTTGTGGGATAGCACACAGGTCTCTCTCTGCTTGTCCTGAATCTCCTCTATGGTTTGGAAATAATGTCCTTTCAATGTTTTTTCAGTTTGGGAAACAGGAAAAGGCCTGCTGGGGCTAGGTCCGGAGAATACAGTGGATGGAGCACAATGGGAATGTGGTGTTTTGCTAGATAGCTGCAGACAAGGAGTGATGCGTGAGCTGGCACATTGTCATGATGCAACATCCAATTCTGCCTTTCCTATAATTCAGACCTCTTCCTGCGCACAGCATCCCTCATGTGCACTAGGATTCCCCGGTAGACTCCCTTGTTTATCATGACCATGTGGCACAAATTCATGATGGATAATGCCTTTGTAGTAAAACAAAACACAACCAACTTCACCTTGACCTTTGACCAACTCATGTGTGCATTTTTTGGACTAGGTGACCCTTTGCCCACCCACTGCGACAACTGCATCTTCGTTTCATCATCATAGCTGTACACCCACATCTCATTCATTACCTGTTATGATGTTCTTAAGAAAGTTTTCATTGTCATTAGAGTGGAAAGCATTTCCTCACACATTGAAACACAGGTCTGCCTCTGATCTTGTCAATAAACGCAGTACGAATTGGCACTGACAAGATGCATCTCCAGTTTTTCACTCAAAATTTGATAGCATCATCCTACGCTGATGACCAAACAGTTAAACAACGATTTCTGCAAATCACAGCACAAATTCTATCCACATGGCCATCATCTGTTGCTGAGGAATCGACATTCTCCCCTGTTGAAAATGTTTAAACCACCCATAGCACTGCATATGCTTTGCTAAGCATTTGCCATGTTTCTTCTGTGAAAGTTTTGCCAAGTTTATGGCAAAATTTCTCTCTCTCTCACGCACACACATGCACCCACCCACTCCCATTCCCACACACATGTTGTTCTTCAAGCGCCTTCATTATTACTTTGTCACTAATCCAATGAGTAGACTGTACACGTGCTTACTTCAGCGACTGTGGTCGCTTGCTAATTGTCAGAGCGTAACTTGGCAAACGGCAGTTTGTTGTCTAAACTTGCCCCTAAGTGCGCTCAGTAGCCTTAGCATGTTCACTCTGCTGATTGGCGCACTATTTCAAAAGTTTGGTTTCTTTTAGAACACATCTTGCTTCTCAGTTCTTAAACTTAAGTTTTTCTCCCCCAAAAAATCTTGCTTTTTATTAACTCTGCCCTCCAAATTAACTCCCAACCAAACTTCCATTCCATTCAGTTTTATTCTGGTATCACATGCACTGATCTCATTCAGTACCAAGTCATCAAAGTTCTCTTATTCAATTTTGTCCCTACTCCCAAATAGAGCCATCTAAAAGTGGTGACAGATCCACTGTTAAATTTATTGCCTGGACTCTCCTACAAGATGACCACATATCATGGGCAGAAAGAAAGACCAAATTCACTAAAAGTCTACTTATAACTGAGGAATTTTAGGGATTTACTTAAAATTTGCAAGTTCATAAAAAATTATACACGATATGATTTTTTGTTTAGGTTTAAGAAAACAGGATTACAATGATTTAGAAGATAATTGTTTTATTTTACTCAAATTATTATTTAGTCTTGAACCAATACTCAAGAGTGGCACAACTTGTTTCATAATTATATGAGTCGCCTTCTCTCTCTCTCTCTCTCTCTCTCTCTCTCTCTCTCTCTCTCTCTCTCTCTCTCTCTCTCTCTCTCTCTCTCTCTCTCTCTCTCTCTCTCTCTCTCTCTCTCTCTCTCTCTCTCTCTCTCTCTCTCTCTCTCCACCCCCTTCTCTCTCTCTCTCTCCACCCCCTTCTCTCTCTCTCTCTCCACCCCCTTCTCTCTCTCTCTCTCCACCCCCTTCTCTCTCTCCATCACCTTCTCTCTCTCTTTCTCTCCATCACCTCTCCTTCTCTCTCTCTCTTTCTCTCCATCATCTTCTCTCCTCTCTCTCTCTTTCTCTCCATCACCTTCTCTCCTCCTCTCTCTTTCTCTCCATCACCTTCTCTCCTTCTCTCTCTTTCTCTCCATCACCTTCTCTCCTTCTCTCTCTTTCTCTCCATCACCTTCTCTCCCTCTCTCTCTCTCCATCACCTCTCCTCTCTCTCTCTCTTTCTCTCCATCTCCTTCTCTCTCCATTTAATTCTCTCCATCACCTTCTCTCTCTCCATCTTCTTCTCTCCACATTTAATTCTCTCCATCACCTCTCTCTCTCTCCATTTAATTCTCTCCATCACCTTCTCTCCTTCTCTCTCTTTCTCTCCATCACCTTCTCTCCCTCTCTCTCTCTCCATCACCTCTCCTCTCTCTCTCTCTCTTTCTCTCCATCTCCTTCTCTCTCCATTTAATTCTCTCCATCACCTTCTCTCTCTCCATCTTCTTCTCTCCATCACCTCTCTCTCTCCATTTAATTCTCTCCATCGCCTTCTCTCTCTTATCACCTCTGTCTCCATCTCCTTCTCTCTCTCCAACTCCTCTCTCTCCCCATCTCCATCTCTCTCTCTCCATCTCCTTCTCTCTCTCTCTCTCTCCATCTCCTTCTCTCTGTCTCCATCTCCTTCTCTCTCTTTCTCTCTGAATCTCCTTCTCTCTCTTTCTCTCTGAATCTCCTTCTCTCTCTTTCTCTCCGAATCTCCTTCTCTCTTTCTCTCCATCTCTCTCTATCTCCATCTCCTTTTCTCTCTCTCTCTCTCTCTGTCTCCATCTCCTCCTCTCTCTCTCCATCTCCTTCTCTCTCTCCCAATCTCCTCCTCTCTCTCCCAATATCCTTCTCTCTCCCTCCCTCCCCCAATCTCCTCCTCTCTCTCACCCTCCCCAATCTCCTCCTCTCTCTGCCTCCCCCAATCTCCTCCTCTCTCCCTCCCCCAATTTCCTTCTCTCTCCCTCCCCCAATCTCCTTCTCTCTCCCTCCCCCAATCTCCTTCTCTCTCCCTCCACCAATCTCCTCCTCACTCCCTCCCCGATCTCCTCCTCTCTCCCTCCCAATCTCCTCCTCTCTCTTCCTCCCCCAATCTCCTTCTCTCTCTCCCTCTCCAATCTTCTTCTCTCTCCCTCCCCAATCTCCTTCTCTCTCCCTCTCTTTCTCACCAAGAATACTTAATTGTTGAATCTATTTATTTCATGACAAATATGTGTAAAACTGCACACAACCTAGGTGCTTGAAATTGTATTGAACTGCTATTATTGACATCACTTTATGAAAATTTAATTGATCTTTTTCGCCCATTGAACATTAATAATTTGCAATATTTGTTGAGTATAGTAAAAGAGAATTCTGCTATCTTAATAGCTCCAAACGGAAGTTAGACACACAGGAAATTTATCACAGTAAATATAATTAGAGCATTATTGTAGCAAACACATTACACACATTACTAATCAAGGAGTTTACTACCTATGACTAAAGAGCATAGTGAAAAATACAATTGTGAGACAATGTATACTTTATTTGGTTTGTATTTTAAAAGGGAGATAATGTGATTTAAATTCAAATTTTATTCCTAGTTACAAAAAGAGGACATTTGCCAAAATGTTTGAAAATTCACACAGCACTTTTTTGCACTATAAAAAGGGACATTTTGGTAAAAAGCAACACATGGCACCCTAATCTTCTAGGTAACTTTAACAAATTTAACATGGTGGTACTTAATGTTTTAAAACATTACACTCAAAATGCAAAATAATATTGGTAAGCCATATTCATTGAAAGGAAATAAAAGCCACAAAACCATAGTAAACTGCTTCAAAAACTATTGACAGTATGAGCATTCGAGAATCAAAAGCCCTAAATTGACCATAATTCGGTGCTTTAAACCATATTCACTCTAAGGTTGATCTGCACCAAAACAAACCCATGTAGTCAGTGCACCGTGGTTCAACACAGCAGCAACGTGCAGAAAGCAATCCCAGGTTAATAATTTAAATTTTAGAATGAATTTGCTCTTAAATGATATAGTATTCTAAACAAATACCTAAGAGCTACAATCCCAACATGCAATTTGTATCACTCACTAATATCCAGAACATTGTTTACAACAGTTGCCATTTGTTGCTGTTTAAAATCATGGGGGATGGCCGCCATCAATTTGCTCTTGCGCCTTTGTTGAGTTATTTAAAGCGTAAGGTTGGCAAATCATTGACTAGTGTGAAAAAACAATAGTGCTGAATGTTTATTATTAAGTTTTGTGAGAAATATTGAACACTTCCCATAAAAGGGGTGAAATTAACTTCCTTATGTCACCAGTGTTTCAGCTCTAAGCATAAACCGTGCTTGTTAAGAAAAAGCTGAAAAGTTTGATTTAATTGAGAGAATAGATATTTATTTCAATTTACTTATCTGTCCCCCTCACAAGAAAAGTAGTTATACCCAGGGAAGAAAAGAAAGTGTGTGAAACATGCAATGCAGGAATGACGATTTTATGAAGAATGTAATTTGTGTAACAGTTCACAATTTATTTTATAAAATTGAGCCACCAATAATTGTTTTAGTGCTACAGCAAATTAAATGCTAATTCAGATTTGCCTTATTTTGCAAAAAGAATATTTTATAAAATTTTATGTAAAACTGGGTTTGCATTTGTCAAAAGAGTCGAAGAGTTGCTTAATTTCTTTGTTCCTTTTCCATTATATGCTGTGTGTACTTTCTACATGGTGATGAACTATGATAGTATTTCTGGTGCAAATGGTAAAAGGCTACTTTAAAACAGTGCATGGGTCGCCCGAGTTTTGTTTTAATCAAAGAATAATAGAGGTAAACTGTATTTCCGATAAACTGTATTTTTCACTGTCCTTAAACCAAACACCATTTAAAAATACCATATTTGTCTAAATACAAGACAATGTTTTTATCCAAAATATTATTGTTCAGAACTGGCAGGTCGTCTTGCATTTGTGTTATGTTTTCCAAATACCATTCAGGGAAAAAGTTTGAAACTTCACAGTGGTGAAATCAGGGGCAAATATATAAATTACCACCAAGGTCTTGGTGTATGAGGCAGATTTTGTGTGCTTCATTTCGCACCAAAATTAACTATAAACATTCTCGTTGGAAAAAAAAATTACTCTCTGAGACTAAAATAAAATTAGAAAACTTCCTTTCACATCAGTGGTTGACCATAATTTATATTGAAAGCTAACAGTTAGGCAGAAAGTAATTACCTGTGCATTTCCTTCTCCCACTACACATATACCAGCATGTTTCGAGTGTCCCCTTTGTCTCTGTGCAGCCCGCAATCACGCAAATTTGATTTAGGTGAAAAGTTTTACATTATATTATAGAGGTATGTTGTCTTAATAGAAAATAGCATCCATAATCTCCCACCATCGCTGCAGTTGTCACATTCTACCATTGCACGCGTTCCATACATCTCTATAGTCCCCTCTCCCAGGTAAAACATGCATTTACGCACAAATTTGAATTAGGTAAAGCACTTTAAGATATATTACACTAACATGTTACCTTAGTTGAAAGTCATATTTATGATCACCATTACAACTAAGCTGATCAGTACATATCTATTTTCTCTTCCATCTCTCTTCCAATCAACATGAATTTCTGCGCAAATTCACATTAGGAAAAAAATTACGTATATTGCCTAAATAAAAAAAAAAATATCTTCAACATTGTAGTTATTACTACCACTGCTGCCATCACATTGTACCCTTAATGCACATTTCTGTACTTGGAGAGATGTAGGTAAGAGAGCGGAGGTCAACCACTGAAAACATGAATTTTTGTAAAAAAAAAAAAAAAAAAAAAAAAAAAAAAAAAAAAAAAAGAAGAAGAAGAAGAAGAAGAAGAAGAAGAAGAAGACTCAACCAGTTTAAGTGACCATTAGTTTATTCAAAATATATGGTAAATAACTATTGTAAAATATGAGTATGACCGGTAAAGAGCCAGGGCTGAACACCGGTCATATTCACCTGTATAAAGCTTAGCATAAATAAATAAATAAATATGGTAAATCTTTATATTTCATTTAAACATTAAGTTATGTCTTCTTTTATAAAAATGATATGCTAAATACCAAAATTAAGTTCTGAAAAATGGGGGTTGTCTTGTATTGAGATGAATACAGTATCTGAGATTATTTCTGTCATCGATTGCTGATTACAGTATGAGCTGAATGGTTTCTTCATAAATCTCCCAAACATTTGACCATCATTACACCAGCCTAGAGTTTGAAGAAGAAACCACAAGACTGATATTGTCATAATCTTCATTTCCATCTGATTAATTTTTATACCTCCTCCTTTACACAGCTTACTTATACTTCTAACTCCACAGACTTGCAGTAGCAGTAACCGATTCACACATAACATAAATGTTACTTATTGGTCAAGGGCATATTCTTAAACAAGCAATATCCTCCACCTTTAGGACATCAATCTGATTAATGAACAAATCAGGTAGTAATACTGTGTGCATTCTAGTACTTAGAAGAAAAATGAGCACACAAGGCACTTACGTAACGTGAGAGGTTTAGCCTGTTCTGCTACCCTTGTTCTGAAGGACCCAGGTTGCCTCCATTCTCCAATAGAATCTTCAGCCTCACCAGTAGTTTTGGGTGGCGAGCCTGAAGCCTGTTGAACAGAGAAGCATCTTAGTTGCTTATTTTCTTACACATGTTTGATATTCTTTACAAGATAACTGATAGACATAACTGCAATTTTTAGAGCAAAACTTTGTCTCCTTAAAAAAAAAAGTTAAATGTATGTAGCATTAATGAAGATAACTTTCAAAAGCAAATGCTTAAAACATTAGCAAACATTATCTGGGTGTTTTCCCTATCCTTAAATGCTTTGTACTTCATTTGTGTTCTTGTCTGTTGAAAGAAATCAAGACAGCACATCAAATGAACCTATCCAGTAGAATAGCCAGTACAGGGGGTGTTGAAGTTAGATCCATTTTTTAAATATTTGTATAAAATCAAATAATAATTATAAATTATTCCCAAGTTGAAATACTTTAAAAATCAATTTTGTATTCATAGATTAAGGTGCACCAATTGAAATGAAATTAAAATTAGACTTTGCTATTGCTTTTCACATTTTCTTTTAGCAAGGGATAGAGGTTCCAGTCCCCCAAACCCATCCTAGCTACACCTGTGCTACATCCAAGTGGGTCATTATGATCTTGATAAAGATCAATAAATCTGGCTTCATGCTCTAGTTATAATTGTGGACCAATTCATGAACTCAAGCTGTTCCATCCTGCATTTTCCCACTTATTGTTAATATCCAAAAGCAAACATTCCTGCTATAACTACACTAGATAGATGTGATATAAGCTGCAACAGAAAAATAGTGATTCAAGGCTGCTTAAAAGTTACCTGCAATTAAATGATCCAATAGAATTAAACAATGCTTCAATGTTTTAACTTTTAAAATGACCATTTAAGCATAGAGTCTTGTTGGTGCTGTAATTTCTGAATGGATGACTCAAACACTTTGAAGAAGAATGAATACATGTTTTATTTACATGTGTTATAATGGAAACTATTTCTTGATGACATTAACAGAACAGCAAGAAAATTCTAGTTAAAAGTCTAATTCAGAAAGGGGTGAAGACAGAAAAAAAAAAAAAAAAAAAAAAATAACAAAGAAGGAAACAATAGCAAATGAAGTAATCAAATGCATGCATTAATTACTATGCATGTTGACCAGAAAATTGAAGCCCTCTGTATGTAATAGTGGAAAGGAGTTGGAATAGTCTGTATATATCAATTATTCTACAAAGTAATGCAATACTTAATGCAAATACTCTTCTTAGGTTAAAAAATGTTTATACTACACTACTTACTGCATTAGGAACTGATTTAACTTCAGGAACAGCAGGAAATCTTGAAGGGTCATCCCTGTTGGCCTTATTCTTCTTTTCTGGTAATAAAAATAAATTGTTATTTTCAATTTAACAATAAAGCACAAAAGTTTCAGTAATGCTCATATCCATAACTCCTTGGACATGCAAGAGACACATTTAAGGACTCCATTGCATACTGATTTTCTTTTCTTTGGAGAGGTTAAAGTCTTTAATGTTTACCAAACTTTGGAAATCTGTTATCAAGACATTGTTGGGTGCAGACCAATATACCCTAGCTGGATCTGTTCTAAGATTATATGGTGATGTAAACAAAGTGGCAAAAATGTTTTATCAGAATCTGTGATTGGAGAGAATGGTCACATCATTGTAACAATCACATGGTCAACTTGTACATGTTGTGAACATTATCTAGAAAGACAACAATATTGTTTGCCATTTACCAATGTTTGCATTGCTTGCATCACATTCATTGTTAAATGTTATGCTAGAGAAGTAAATGCTGTCATGCCAGTGATATAATTCTTAATATTTTACTCCTTTCTCTAAGACTCAACCCTGTATAAAATTGGAATGTTTCTGCTCATAAACCCTAAACCCATGTCATGAAGAAAGTGGAAACAAGTTTTATTAAAGTTTGGCAAATTGGAATAGCTGTTTAAAACTTGTAGCACTTTTTGCAATTACTGCTGGCTTTTTTTTTTTTTTTTTTTTTTTTTTTTTCCAAAAAAGTTATACTCCTTATGATAAATAACACCTCATTCAACAAATTTATCTCCATTCACCTTCCACTATGAACTTATTTCTTCTGTGGATTTTTCCAGGTATTTAGAGCTGATGTTTCCAATATTTCAGTGTGAAGCAAAGTTGGCTGAAACGCAATTAACTCTAATAATTAACTGTACACAATTGTTAGAATATTTTTCACACAACCATGTTTTAAAGGTTTCCCTCTGAGTCATTTCACATATTGCAAAGAGTGCCTACGTTGTACAAACTGAAAGATGCACTTCCTCGTCCTCTTGTCTGTGCAAGTGTAATAGGTATTCACAATAATGCATTAAACTACTTTTATATTTATGAAACAGAACACAATGAACGAATGCTTTACTTCCATCCTTTGTTACGACAATATTAATAACTTCATTTGATAAAAAATCTATAAAATCTAGTGCATTTACCTACTATCTCTCTCATACTTGAACTCTTTAAGCTGTATGTATGGGGTAGAGCTACAACACTACTCTTCAGTTTTTAAGTTGTCTCCGATCTGTTGTTCCCTTATAGAGTCCTTGTCCACTCCACTTCACATTTCCTAATTATTTCCCTATCATTATAGTTGTTTCTGCCCTTGAACTCACCAGCATTTTAATCATTATTTCTTGATTTAATTATCCCATTCTTTGCTCCATATATCATCTCTCCATCTTTTAACTGTTTCATGCGGTGTTAAACTTCCCATTTTTATAAATAATGCATTTCCCTAAGCAATTGTTTCCTATTCATTTTAATAATGCTCCTGTGCATGTCCATGTAAGACCTATTCTTTTGGACATTTCACATATATCTACATATTTTTCCCTCTACTATCTTAAACAATCTCAAAGAGCTTTAATCCTCAAAACTTGCCCTTATCTTGTTTGTCTTCCACCCTCAACCTTAATTCTTTACCGAAACCAGCCTTCATTTGTTCTACTAGCCAAATGCTCCTTATGCGAACTTTTTCTACAATCACACCAATCTCCCCTTACCATCTCTCTTCCAATTAACATATTTTTGGAACTTCAAGCATTTTTAATTATATTATCATATAAATTTACATATCTATACCAGTACTTCAAAATCTCTCCACTACTATGCCTTTTTGCCCTACTCTTCCTAACTCTGCCAGAGCTATGCCCCTTGGTGAACTCTTGGGTAAACCTAAAATTTTCTTGCAAAACATTCTATGAACTACATCAATCTTTACTCATTCCTTTGTCACCCCTCAGATCTCTATTCCATTAAGCATCTTTGACTCCACTACTGCTTCATAAAATCATTTTAATGTGGATATTTTGTATAAGCAAACTTTAAGAGCTTTCATTATTAGTTTTCCTTCCAATTGTGAGAATCTGGTCCTCAAGCATCAAATTCTTTCACTAATTGGTTCTCCATTTATAAACCACCTTTCCTCTCTAATTTTGCTGTTTTTTTTTTAAATACCATTATGCAAGACATTTCAATATTTACCCTTAAGCCTCACCTCCTGCAAAATCTAACAATTTCAATAACAGCATGCTATAACCCTATCACTGTTACCGCCCCTGCCACAAGATCAACACAAGCAATCCTGGTATGTCTTTCTTTCCTAAAACTGGACAATGCTTATCGCTTTTCATTTATGAATAAATTAAATCATAGCGAACTTTGTTTGCATCCTTGCCTAACACCTATATTTTGTTGCAAATTATCAGGTGTGTGAATAAAATGAGCCTCACTTTTTCCCAGTAAACCAATGAAGCAGGGAAGACTTCATTCAGTGGAGGTGTGGAGGGCATATTCATGTGCAGTTGTGAATTTTTTTCCGCCCACAACTGCTATAGTGATTGGTCTTCCAATTTCAGTTTTTGTAAAATGACAGCACTTGAGCAGTGATATTGTATCAAATTTTGCCAAAAGCTTGACAATACCCAAGTGCAAACCATTCACAAGATTCAGCAGTCTTTTGGGACGATGCCATGTGCACTTCACAGATAAAAGAGTGGTATAACCGCACATCAGTGGAGAGTGAACCACATTCAAGTAGGCCCTCAACGAGCCAAAATGAGATTATTATTGAGTAAGTGTGGACTATGGTGTTGCAATACCATTGTATCACAGTCCAAGAAATTGTGAAAATGATAGGGTAAGCACTGGATCAGTACATTCAATTTTGACACGATTTGGGCACGAGGAGAGTGTCCACAAAATTTGTAAGCAATGGCATCTGGACATCGCAAAGAACATGTTGGACAATGCAAACAGTGACTTTCTGAACACCATGATCAAAGGCTATGAGTCAAGAAACCTAGATGCAGTTGTCATAGTGGTAACATTGTCATTCCCAAAGCCAAAAGAGCTCGAAAGATCTGTGGGAAAGTCAAGGTCATGTTGACCAACTCCCGTGGTATGGTGCTTCATGAGCAAGCATCACAAGGCCAAACCATCACAAAGGTGTACTGCTACTCGTCACCTTTGTGATGCTGTGCAGTACAAGTGACAAGCTCTATGGACAGTGAAAATTGGTAGCTCATCATAACACACCTGCCCATTCTGCGCAATTGATTCAGGCTTTCATTGCCAAACACAACATTTCTTTGTATGTCAGGCTTCCCCGACATGGCTTGTGTGACTTAGCAATTTCCCAAGCTAAAAATGCCTCTGAAAGGGACCCGATTTGAGTCAAAAGAATATATCATAAGGAATGTGATGGCTTCTTAACATTCTAAAAACTGTGTCCCACAAAGGCAGGAGTCCTGGGAGAAGTGTGTGCATTACCAAGGAGACTACTTTGAAGGGGATCAGTATTTCGAACCTCCAAATCAACTGTATTTTTGCCATTCAGTACTTTTTGGACACACCTCGTACATCACCACACATTCTTGGAACAGAACCAATATTATTGCTTGTACCAAAAACCAACTTACACGGTTCTGTTTTCTCTAAAAGCAAAATCATTTCTGCTAGTACTTATATCTTTACTACAGTTGAAGACAGGAATGTGATACTATCTTGAACAATTTAATTTGAAAGCACAAATGCAATGGATTTGTGTGCATTCAATAAATAAATACAATTTTATTATGACAATCATAAAGAAAAATTTCAAAATTCAAAATAATTTTATAGCCATTATTTAATCATAAATTATATAACAAAAGACACTCCCCTCTTTCCTGGTGACATCCTAGAGTTACTTCCATATTATTTTTCCATCTAATTCTCCTTTTGTGACTAATTTATAAAGCAGGTGTGTCAAAATATAAAACTTTACCATTTCCAATCTGTGCAAGGAAATCCTTCTCTTTACTAGAAATAAATTGCAGGCCCGCACATTAATCTAAGGCTGCAGTGCATGCGCAGAATCATTTCTTGTCATCAGGCAATAATCTGGCTACATGCAACAAGCAGAACTCTTTTAAATTATGATCAAAATGGATATTAATGGTCATGATATTCAATTTGATTCTTGTGGTACACTTGAGAAATTTCTGAATGCAATTTACAGATTAAAAATAGAGCCAACTTCATTAGTCCATGGCATGAATTGTCTTAAATTCACATCTCTCTTACACTGTATTATTAACATCACATCTTCATTAAGAATGGGGTCCAAGGGCTCCAGTGTTTTTTTTATTATTATGTATGAATGATTTTTTTCCATCTAGTCCACAACTCAATAGAGAAAACAGCACAACCACATTCACTTTTATACCTGCTTTGAAACAGATAAAACAATGTAGATATTTCTGAAAAATATGTTGCTAAGCTGGTCTTGCAATATACAGGATTTGATTATTATTAAAATATAGGGAATTATTTTGGATGATTTGAAAGAATAAGAAGGGTTTGAGTGGAAGCATTTTCAGCAAATTCCACTACAAAAATGTCTTGGTTTTTTCAAGAAATCTTACACATTTTTAATTTCAATACTATATGCTGCCAATTTCAATTTATTGGCATTTAATTAGGTCATTAATTGAGAAAATGCAGATAGCATTGAGCCAGTTTCTGAAAATAATTCCTCTCACTTCTGTAGACTAGATGCAAGTATGGTGATAAGCCTGGCATATCAAAACCTCTTATAAAACGTGAATTAATGATGGAGAAAATAGGTAGCAGCCAAAATGGTTTCACTCTGGATGTTGACACAACTTATATATTGGTAACATGCAAAGGTTTAAACTCATATCTTAACCATTTTTAAAAATGGGAAGCTCTGGTTAAGTAAATGCAGTACATAAAGCATATTATTATTTTACAAAAATGAGAAGAGTTGAGTGATTCTATGATTGGTCACTGCTGCAGTCTTTCACCTTAGTAAAAAATTAAAATTCAATTCTCCACTTGTTTTTTCACTTTAGCAGGGTGCAAGTGTGAGCAGAAGTTTGAGTTGGAAAGTTAATAGCAGACATCCAATAAGAAAAGTATAATAGTTACAGTCTTTTTACATAATACATATGGTATTTGGTAATTATATCTGCTCAGGTAGAAACAATGCTAATGTAACTTACTATTTTGTTGCAAATAGTTGAAAATTGATTGAATTTTACGAGTATATTTTTAACCCTATAATTTGCCCAATTTGTTGATTTGTACACTAGATATGGTTGGTTCATAATAAGTTGAGAATGGTAACCAAAATGGAAACACGAATGGGAAACAAGATTGTGGTTCAGGTTAACCAATGACCACAATGAACTCTAGCAAATGTTTCATGTCATTTAATAGAGTAAAATAATCTCTATAACAAAGAGTCTAATATGCACAATATGGATCTAATGTATTGTGCCTGGGAAGGAGAACATTAAAACTGGCCAAGCCTTCTTTTCCATTCCTGGGGCCCAGGAAAAACTTCTCATCAATTGTGAACACTCCCATTAAAATATAGGGTCCAACAGCGGAATTATGTTTATATAAGAAAACATTTTTTCATAAGTAGAACATATGGCTCTTAATCAACATAATATGCTATTTATTTCTTGAAAATATAATCTTTCAAATAAAACCATTCGCTCACAGACACACTTCAAATCTTGCCTGCAAGTTGTGCATGATGCAACATATTCAGTAGAACATTGCAGTTTGAATTATGAACAGTGGACCTTTAAAGACAAACTTCTTCATCCCATAAGAAGTCACACATGGTCAAGTCTGGGGATCTTGCTTGCCAGGTGATATCACCTCTAATGGAGATAAATTGATTTCTCAAAAGTCTCCTTATGGCATTTGTGTTGTTTAACATCCTTTACAAAATGTTAATCTTGAGAGAAAATCACAAGGCAATAGTTGGTGCACTATCTAAAGCTTGTACAGATGAAAATGAAATTAAGAGTAAACATCGGCATCATACTCAAACTTTGCTAGTCAAATTAAGTAATTTACTTAAGCAGTTAACATATTGGCAGTAGTAAACAAAAAGTAGTCAGGGACAGCATTAAATTGTTAAATATTCAGGATAACCCCATAAATTTGCAATAGAAAAAGAATCCAATAATAAGCTTCCTTTCTTGAACCTAAAAATAATCAGGAACACAACAGACTAGAATTTGGAATCTAGAGAAAGGCAACACAGATGGACTAGATAATAAATAATAGCTAAAACCCAATTTCATACCAACTTGCCACGATTAACATCCTTGCATTCTGATTGGTAAACCTACCATTAAGCTAGAAAGAATACAAACTAAAGCTTAATCAGACCACAGAAATTGCACAAGAGCATGGCTACACAGAGCATTTGATAAGGAAGAAAACTAATAAATTTGTGAAACAGAAGAACGTAAAAGAAATCAGCACTCTAAAAAAGAGTAACATCAGAAACCCCCTTCAAAAAATGTGCTAACCAGCCTTTGGAACACCAAAAGTCCCAAAAGATTTTCAAAAAATGGAGCATCAAGTTAGTCCCACTAAACATAGTTTAAAAAACCTCCTTCACATGAATAGGAAAGATACAATTCTCTCCTCAAACCAATGGGCAATATATGAAATCAGCTGCAAGTGTATATAGGAAAAGCAAAACGAATGTCGGGCAACTTTAAAGAACACATGAGGAATATAAAACCTGTAGCACACCATTTTTGGACTATCATGAACCCAAATTACTGAAATCAGTAATCAATACAATTGAATTAACAGTTTGGAAAAATCTATTTGTTCTAGAAAACAGAAACATCATAAATTTTGATATACCATGAACAAATGATCGCATCTCAAAATTTATCTACCCAGAAAAGAGATATCAACAGGCCACTACTGTGAGTTCATCAGTAAATCTCTGCTGAAGATGGAGACAATAGATGCCGAAACATGTTTGAAGTAAATTACTTATTTAAATGTATTTTAACTAGTGAAGTTTTACTGTGATTTTACTCTTAATTGATTCTTTATTTCATTGTATATTGCCATTAATGTTTTAAATGAAAATGAAGATTTAAGTGCAATATTCTTCTTAAAGTTTTCTCCAATAAGTTCACTACAGCAGAATGCTTCACCACCAAGCAAGCGTATTGAACTGCTGTTCACTGCAACTCAGTGCAGCAACATTCTGTGGCAGTGTCCTGCTACTAGAGGCCGCTTCTTCAGTGCCAAACCACTTTTTGCAAACTTTTTAACCCATATTTTATGGAATGAGCACACGGGACAGGATCATAGCATCCAAAATTAAAATTAAATAAAATTGACATCTAGTAACATAATAACTAACATTGTTTTTATAAAAAAAATTACTGGAAAAGCATGTTGACCTGTCCACTGATCTATGTTACTGAATGACAATGCCATAGCAACAGAATGTGTTTGCAATTTTCAAGTTATTCATTAAGCTACAAGAGAAAATATAATATAAATTTGCCTGTTTAACTCGACTGTATTTCAACTTTCACATCCTCTTTCTGGTTATCATTTTCAGCTGTCACCAGCTGATAGCCAGCTGGTTCTTAAACCCTAATAATTTGCTGGACTAATTTCCAGTGAATGGTCAAGTAAGAATGGAATAATATGAGAGCTGCGAGGAAAAGAAGGCTACAACATTTGTATCAAGAGCAGTATACAGCACATGAGAAACATGCTATAGCTATGAAAAACATGAATTTATAGGAAACCCACAACCAATCCAGAAAACAGTAAGACTCCAATCACTACTAGTTTCCCCATCATAGAATATACTTGAGAGCTGGTAAACCAAACTTATAGGGAGATCACATTTTATCTGGAAGGAAGGAAGGAAGGAAAGACCTCCAACATTGATTAATTCTGACAGGTTTAATTACATATTACTTGAATTTTATACTTTTGTATATTTCACCAAATTTAATTTTATATTTTCCAAACACTTTCTAACTTTTGACATGATTAACTACTTTAAATGATGTATATCCAATAGCCAGCTGCAATTCAAGGCAATGTAGAGAATTAGTTACTATCCTGTCCACCAATTCTAATTCTTTCAATTATTTTGTATCTTTTAACAAATATAATACATTGTTAATTCCAAGATTTTATGTTGTAAAGGAGAAGAAAAATACTACAAAATTAAATACTTAAATTTAAAAATATTTGATCACTGGACAACACTGCAACCTGATTAGGGATCACCACAGTGGGGGAAAAAAGGAAATAGGTACAAAAGATAGAAAGATGCTGAATTAAATAATGCATATGAGCCAAGAGGTTATAGCATGCTCAATCTTACCTTCCTCATTATCACTACTATACGTTTCACTATCGCTAGATGTTTCAGAATCATCCGTGGATTCGCTTGAGTTGCTTGTCGTCTCTTGGCTCTCTACAGCAGCATGCAAGCAAGAGAACTATGTGAAACCATCATTCCCAATGCATTAATGTGCAAGCTAATTGTCTTTTACCACAACCAAGCTAATGAGTTATGTTTGCTCATGCTGTTTGTGCTAGCAGCTAATTTTGTGCTAAGTTAGAACCCACTCAGAGATCAAAGTGTGGTACATAATCAAGGAAGCCACACATGGGAAAGTAAAACTTCAGGAGGTAACCCTTCATGTCTAGAAATGTACAGAAACTGCATCAATGTGCAGCGATGTAATTACAATGCTGCAAAACAAAGTGTGAATACAGTAAAACCTGCTCAAATCAGACATTGAAAAGCTGGAATCCTGTCCTTTTGAGCAAAATGGAAATCATATGAGGTGTAATTTTTCATAAATGAAAATGAAAATAATTTGCAGCTGCTTAAAATGGAAATATACAATATTAAAACATGTTTATTTTGAGACATGCTATGCTTCCAAGAAAACTTTAAAGGTGCTCTGTATTTTTGGGACATGCTGTACTTCCAAAGAAATTGCAAATGTAGGTCATTTAGATAAATGAGGTTTATTTATAAACGTACATACAGGAGTGGAGACAACCTCAAGATGATAAAAGAGGTTAAAGTTGCAAATAAGTACTTTTCCTTCAGTGTTGTCTGGAGTATGTATTATGAGAACAGTTTGGCATTTTAAAACATGGGCCATTGCATGAAAATGTGGCACTTTCTCAGATATGCTAATATATGCTGGATTATGCAGTGGTTATTGAACTGCATGTGCACTAAAGTGAGTGCTTTTTAAATAAAATATGTGAAATTATTGGCATGGTATTAGCAATCTTAAATGTATGCAGAAGAAAAAATCTGAAATATATGAATAATATGGAAGCCTCGTAACAACTGAAAAAAATTTAGGAACATGTCATGTCCATCTTGAACAGGTTTCACTGCATAAATATTAGAGGATAGCAAAATAAATACATATGTTCAGAGAGTCATTTTCACAACATCACAGAGATTACCGAGTTGAATAAAACTCAGGTCATTGATCTTCACTTATTCTTCCCTTACTAGGAACCTACTACCATACCATGGTGAGTTACCAAAACATATGCTAAACCTCATCTGATTCACTCATTCATCCTAGTCTACTTCAAAGCAGGGTTTAAGCTAGAAAATAAAAGTGTCGTAAAATACAGCCAATGAAAGCGAGAAATTGTTTCACTCCAAATGGAGTTAACAATACCTGAGAGGTGGCAGAGAAGCAAAGGTAAGATATAAATTAACCTTTGGGTAGCACAATAATTTGATTACAAAATCCATCCCTTCCTCTCATGCCAACTTGCTGTGTTATGCTCATTTTTAATGAATACCCAAATTAGAAAAAAGTTTTTATGACATCACATAGAAGGCACATTATAGCCCACTTTACTGGCATGTCTCAACAGTCAACACATGCAACACCTACAAATTAAAAGCATTTTTCTGTGAAGATTGTTCCATTTTATACCTTCAGTTCTAAAGTTCATTGCATTTCTCAACCTTGAGTAGAAAGCAACTGCAACTAAAACCCTGCTTCAAGGTAAGCTTCAATAATCCAAAATATCCTATCTTAAAACATAACTAGCAGTTATTCAAGTACATTTAATTTTCAAACTTTATATTGACAATTACAAGAGTTAATTTGATTGCATAACTGACTTGTTTTCATGCTGCCTGCATAGGTCAAAGTTAGAGAACTTAGCAACATGGCTAAAACTTAAACCATGGAGCCATTTACCTACTGTGATGAGATATCTAATTGCAGGTTAAACCACTTCATCTGATTTGTATATCAAATGAGCACCTCGCTAGACAGTTTAGTGACAAAGACACACATCCATATTTGGATGCCCTGATTGTGCTCTCAACTTCAGCTGAAACACAGCCAGTGAGGAAGAACAATTATGATATTTATCCAAGTACAAGACAATATCTTTTTCCAAAATACTAATGTTGAAAACCGGAATAGTCTTGCATTCGTGATATGTTTCCAAAAAGCATATTGGGAGAAAAAAGAAAGCTTCGAATTTTGTGGGTGCGAAAGTGGTGAAGCCTGGGAAAGTTGTAAAGATGACTGGCAAGGTCATAAACATATACGGCAGGTTTTGTATGTTTTAATTTGCACTACAAAGTTAGCTGTAACAGACCAAGGATTGTACGCATTATTTAAAAAAAAAAAAAAAAATATTGTCAAGGCTAACATAAAAATGAAGAATTTCCTTTCATATCAATGTTGTAGAAGGACCCAATGGTCAAACAGAAGCGAGGTTTTGTTGTGCAATTCATAGTAGTCATACTAGGTATGTTTCTGTTCACCCCTCTCCATTCTATTCATAATGTGAATTTCGCACAAATTAGTGTAATTTAAAACTTTTTACAACACTGTGTTACATTAAGCATGTGGTCTAAATAGAAAATCTTATTCAGCATTGGCTTGCAGTGCACTGCCATTAGCAATGTCAACTATTGCACACAGAGTGGTATAATTCCATTCTCCCCTCCTCTATCCATTACAAGAATTCCAATGCAAATTCAAATTATGTAAAATTGTACAGAATGATGTCTTACGTTAGGTATATTGTTCAAATAGAAAATTTTATCCATCATTGTTGAAGCTCTACTGCTGTTGCTGTCACCTAGCTATTGATTGATATACTTCCATTCTTCCCCTCTCTCCCCCACACCTGCCCTCCTCCAGGGCATAATTTCACAATAATAATTAACAAATAATTAGACAGAGAGACTTAACTTTTAAGTCTTCCTTAATTTGATCAAAATATTTGTTCAAAATATGTGTTAAAAATTAAGTTGGCTTTTTTTTTTTTTTTTTTTTTTTTTTTTTGTAGATGATGTGCTAAATTCCAAAAACAAAGTTCTGAAAAAAAGTATGTTAAAACAAAAGATTAATTAACCCTATTGGCCATAGATGTTCACATCAATGCATAATGGATTTTGCACTTCTGTTGTTACCTCCTGTATCTGTAATAACAATTCCATTTTGATTTGCTCATTTTTTCTTTCCTCCCTAGTTTGGTCTGCTTTTCAACCTGTATCCAGATGTTTAATTATATTTCTGTACAGTTCTGGACAGTTTTATTATTTCAACTGTAAGTAATCACCTCCTGAAGCTTGCTCTACTGTGTAACCTTACCATGTATTTCCTAATTCTGCAATACACTTAACACATGCATGTTACATACAATTTTTAGATGATCATGAATAATTACTAATTTTACATAGATTAAATTAATGAAATTACCTATAAACAATGTATTTGTTCAAGAAGTTTCTTAAACTATTATGACTAATGAATTTGAAGATTTTAAAATTAAATTGAATAATATTGCTAAGGACAGGAATTTGGAAATAACTGAAAACATTTTAAAGTTAATGTTCAGAACAGCAATTACTTTCTAAGGTAGGGAGTGTTAGTCAACGATTCCTGTAACTCCACTAGTTAATGGCAGATAATGCAAATAGCAACATTAAAGTAACATATGATTTACATTGACAATATTAATATGTTCATAAGTAGGTCCCAAACTAGATTTGCTGCAAAGCTTGAAATGTCTGATGATAACCAGAACAGTGTGGTGTATCTCACAATCTCTAGAGATCTCGGTGGATCTTGCTCCTATACACTTGTTTGTGAAGGAAGTCACAAGGATGAGTGCATACTAGCTTTAGACAGTACAAGAATAGTGCTTCATGCTACCATACAAAGTACACTGCTATTTTATCAAAACTTCAGTAGATGTGGCCTATTAGCCTGATGGTAGGGGATGATGGGGACAAGTTTAATCTAAATGCATTAAGGGAGTATATTAAAGAAATGAGTGGTGTATGGTTGTGCAAATGTGAACGCTAAAATTTGCAAAAAAACTATTGGAATGATGTACTATGCAATACTTCAGCAAACTTGCAAGACATGCCTACATTTTATATGTCGCCCTCCGTGGTGTAGTGGTTACCATGCTAACTTCATATACCCAAGGTCGTGGGTTCAAACCTGGCGGAGGACGATGGATTTTTTCGGGCGTAAAAATTCTTAGCATGGCTTCCTTCGGAAGGGAAGTAAAGCTGTGGGTCCCGTGTCATAGATTTACGGCACATAAAAGAACCTGATAGAGAGGCCTCTGAGCAAAATTAAGCGACCTTTCACGCCCAGTATAGAATGGGACGCTGAGAACCACAGCAGTTAAAGAGCGTCCATAAATAAAACACCATTTCATTTTTACTTTTTATAATTTTACAGGAGAATTTTACATCATACTGAATACATAATGACTCGTCTATCTGTTTTATTGTGTTTTTTATTTATTATGCATTTAATAGAATTAATAATTATCTGTGAAGTCAAAGTAGGTAGCTATTTGTTTTCCTACCAAACATGGTGGTTTTAAAATTGTACGGCAGACGAAACAGCTTAGCACCACATGGTGTGAGCACATGCATTTGCAGAAGAATACATTCTGATTTGTTTACATCGCTGGTGAAGTAAGAATGGATAGATAATAGGACCGCTTTGCCATTCCCTTTGAAATTTTCCTACTATCTTATAGGCTGAGTCTTTCGTTTCCAACTAGCTTCTACCAGTGTACAGTATATATTTCTCAATTTGTTAATACGAGGGAGAGTCTAAAAGTTTTGAGAATGCACAATGAATTGTAGTGAGCCAAAAAAGCTTTTACTAATTTCAGATTGAATTTCAGATAGCAAACAATGGTATCATCTGGACCATGTATGTATAGCAAGTGTTGCTACGCCATATGATAGAATGGATCTCAAGGACAGCATATGATAGAATGGATCTCAAGGACAGCATTTCCGTGCTAGGATTTTCTATGACTTTAATGAGAGAGAATGTCTTGAAAGATGCATCATGCATTTGAGGATCTTTGCCCTTTGCAACCCACCATTTACCGATGGTATGCAGAGTTTAGAAGAGGAAGAGCTTCTCCTGAAAACCAAACAGGATGTTTGGCTACAGCAACAATGGATGAAAATGTGGTGAAAGCAGAGTGCACGTTGTGGGAAAATCCTTGCACACAAGATCAGACTCCAGAAGCTGTGAATATTGGATCATCAGCAGTGAAAGCAATCTTGAAACAAAAGCTCTGCTGTTGCCAGATCCCCCACAAGTACATGTACAATAGTGCCAGGTGATTGAAAAATTCAATGGAAGATCCAAAAACATTTAACATTGCAACAGGAGAAGAAAGCTGGATTTACCAGTATGATTCAGAAACTAAATGACAGCCATCAGTCTGGGTCTTCCCAAGAGAAGGTACTCTAACAAAAGTGAAGTTAACGAGAAGTGTTGACAAGAAGATCTGTTCCTTCTTCTCAGCAAGTGGCCACATTGTGAAGATTTTGCTTGAGGGACAAGACTGTTACAGCCAGATGGCACACCACAAAAAATCTGCCACAACTGTTCAAAGAGCCAAGAAAAAAGTGTCCCAAGACTGGTCTGCATGGAATTTTGTTGCACAATGACATTAACTTTGCCTAAACTGCACAAGAAACAACTCAACTTTTGTGGAAGTCACACATTTGTCCCATCCTCCCTCAAGTCCAAACATGGCACCATGTAACTTTTTTCTATTCCCCAATGTCAAAGAAAAAATTTTAGGTGAACAATTTGAGCCACCTGCATCAGTAGATACTGTAGAATGATCTGCACTCTCTCCAAAGAAGAATGGAATTCAGCATTTGAAAAATATTTTGAAAGGATGACACTATGTACAGAATATAATGCAGAATATTTTGAAAAGATACAATTATCAGATCTAAATTTTTTATATTTTATTGCATCCATTCTCAAAACTTTTGGAATGACCCTAATACATATGCTAAAGTAGCAAAATATGAAGTGAAAGTCACGACAAATTAAAATTGCAATAGCAACCTACTCATTTTCATTTAATACAGGATCCTTAAACTACCCCAACATCTTATAAAATAACCAACTAAATTGTGTTTTTTTCAGACGCACTTAATCAGAGACTATGATTTAAACTGATAGGTGATATGCAGTTATTTATATGGCTGTTGGCAGAATATAAAAAAATGAGTATATGATTGCATTCCATACATAATACAATAAAATATAATTACTTTTCTGTTAGGACCAGCTGAAAAATTGAATGCCACAGACAGGATTTGAAAACGGTTCTCCTGCTCTTCAAGCATTGCTCTAACCTTGAGCTACTGTGACAACATGCTGGTGTGGCATTCAACCCTCAAACTGATTAGTGCTTTTTATCCGATCAACCAACAGATAAGGCTCCCTTCAGAGAACACCTTAATGGCCACTTAACAACATTCATAAGCAATTAGTATCCAGCTAATATTACCATAGTTATTCCACTATTACTGGGCAATTTTTTTATTGAATTTGTAATGCTGTTACATTTATATTACTATGGCTAATGTAAATACAGCATCATTACAAATGTAATAAAAAAATATTTCTTGTTTAAGCCTTTGATATAGTAACACCTTAGGGAGAAAAAAAAAAAAAAAACTCAACAGAAGGGTAACTTAAGATGGTATCCCTGAAAACAGGAAAATCATATGCTAGTAAACTTCAAATGAAAGCCCATGAAAAAAACATGATCATCCAAAAAATATATGTTCATGCCTTCATGTTGTGTGTTAAGTCCTTTAATTTATTTGAAGTAGATAAATGCCTTTTCAAACGTGTTTCATTACAAATTCTGAGAAAATTTTACTTAAAAATAATCATTCAAGCTATTTAAATGAAATTTCTTTCAGTTACTATAAGAGAAATCTGAACA
This sequence comes from Hymenopus coronatus, assembly GCA_030762935.1. Classification (NCBI taxonomy): domain Eukaryota; kingdom Metazoa; phylum Arthropoda; class Insecta; order Mantodea; family Hymenopodidae; genus Hymenopus; species Hymenopus coronatus. Next base: position 25,220,192 of record CM060882.1, read on the forward strand.
AATGGAATGTCAGAAAATAAAATGTAATAGTAATTAAGTACCACAGTTAACAAAAATCCTCATTATTTACTATAAAAATCAGAATGTTAACCACAATTTAATTATTCAACAAATGGTGCTAAACACACATTAAATCAAGAAATATTACCTAACTTGAATGGAAATAAAGATAAACTGATGTGAGAGGTACTATGATGGGGAAATAATTATTTCCTAAATTGTTCTGCACATATACAAATTACACAGAAACTGAAAAATTACCACATGAATAAACAGCAACTTTCAATGAAATAAAATTAACCCTAGCCAATAAGATAACAGCTTTAGAATGCAAGCAATAGGCCACTCACCACAACAGAAAACATAAATATGTCAAATACAAGTTGCAAGTCTTACCAACTTCCTTATCTGCTAATGGTATTGTTGGTTCTTCCCTTTCTGGCTCGGTTTCAATTTCCAACTCAACCTTCTTCACTTTATTGTTACCTTCTTCGTTAATGTTCTGATCAAGAAGCTGACGATCCAAAGAAGCATCTTTATTGATCAGATTTGATTTATCATTTACTGACATTCTTGTTATTGACGACCTGTAAAATGATTGTTCGTTATGCAAGCAATTATAAAGTTTAGTAATAACACAGATGCTGAGGCTTTAACATTCTCCTCAAGATTTTAGAGAGGCTAAGAAGCAAAAAAAGATACACTCTGAATTCTTATGGCCAATAGCAGGCTTAAAGCTACATACTTAATAATTGCTTAAAAAGTGCACAATTTTGGAATTTATTTTAAAGCTTATACAAGTTCTAAATTGTGTACACCTGGAAAAGGAGTATAGGGGTCATCCTTTAAACCAGAGAGAGGATCTGTATTTAAGAGCACTTTTCTTGAATCTTTCAAAAATCTGCACAAAAAGATTTTAGAAAGAGAATGTATGGCCAACATGCGTTCCCTTACAAGTGGTTGAGACAATTTCACGCTTAACAGTAAGATACTGATTCCACTACATTATGGGGATATTAATTTCACTAGTGCTGTATAATTATAAAACAATTTTTCAGGAATTTGAAGTGAAGTTTTTAATTCTTAATGGCAGCCAATGGAAAAATGTTCTTGTCAAAGTATAAAAGTGAATATAATAAAATATATAAAGAAAATATAATTATAAGTGGCCTCTAACTCTGCACCATCTGCAAGAAAATCTGTACATGCAATCAGGTATAAGTATGAAGCTTGGGTTCAGTGTTACAAAAGAAATTTCAATGAAAGATATGGAAGCACTTTAGCATTGAATATATAAGTACTGTATGTACACCAACCGGTAATAAGCGTTTCCTTATTAAAAGGCAATACTTATTGACTGCCTCCGTGGTCGAGTGGTCAGCGAGCTGACTTCTCACCCGGAGGTCCCGGGTTCGATTCCCGGCTGGAGCGGGGAATTTTTCTTTAACCAGAATTATTCCCTATCCCCCATAGAGTCTGGAAGTATGAATGTGAGAGTGAATATATTTATATTTAGTAATATAAAGTTTAACCTAATGTTCTGAACCTACAGTTTCACAAGTGAAAGCCCTCGATATGACCATTGATGTTAAAGGGGCTTAAGCATCTCCTTTCCATATCAATGATGACTATGAATTTGCCCCTAAGAAATAAGCTACTATTATTTATTTTACTTAAATATATTAAAAAGAAAACTAGTTTTGGAAATAATACTTACTAATCAATTCAAAGCTAGGGTTACATTATACCATTATCTTTAATCTCCCAAGAAGATGTCTTAATGTGAAGTAGCATTAGAAACATTTTCATGTTATACATAATAAGACAAATGACATAAATTCACCATTCCTGGCCTAGATACTCAACAGCATCATGCATTTAATGTTTGAATAAAAATTCACATTGATTTTCAGAAAACCAAAAAATTCCCAACTTCAAGTCAATTCAAATTTAAAGAAAACAGAGCCATTCAAACAAAATCTAACATGAAAAGACCAAGAAACAAAAAGGGGCTATAGTTTGTTTTAAGAGACACACCCTCAATGATTCAGTTACACTATAAATTTGTTCCATCCTTAAAATAGCAAAATCTTTCAATTATTTAAACCCTTTCACTGTTGAATATTTTACATGCAAAAAATAACAAAACTGCACTTCTTTTTCAGCTGTACATATATAAAAATACTAAAATTAGTATTTTAATTATGTTTAATTTAGCTGCAAATTATTACACTTAATTTGTAAAAGCAATCAGCTGGCATACTGACCCCCTCTTTGCATGGTTGGTGGCCTTCTTCTGAAGAATGTTAATATCTCCTCTATCCCGCTGGAGAGCTGCTTGTTTTTTTTTCAATTCTTCTAAAAAGCGGAACATTTCCGTGTCCGCAACGTCAAATGCAGTTTGACCCTTGAGAGAAAAACATACAAATGAAGTAAGCATTAAACTGTTATGTTCCCTGAAAAGAAAAACATTGTCACACGTGTGACACACATGCCTGAGAGTGAAGCAGTGAGTCAATTTCTGTACACTTTCAATATATTATATCAAAACCCTGCTGTAAGTTACAAATCCCATGCAAATATAAGGAGATCAAATTTATTCAGAATTTCTTTTCTAAAAGGAATTGCAGAAATGAGAATGCATTTCAAAACTGCCAAAACCAAAATTGGACCCTCAAACCTACATGAGACTGCACTACAATATTTGCGTACTCTTCTGTGAATTTCTTCATTTCCAGAAAAACAAATTTTAAATGAGCACTAATATTTTCTTGGCTAAGAAGAAGTGCAATTCAAGGAAAATCACGTAGTAACGTTGCCTCCTTTGTGGTTAGAGGAGTAGAATGTCAGGCAGACAACCTATGAACACCAGACAAGCTGCCAGAATTACAAGTTGCCGTTAATGGGGTAAGAAGTTGGTACGTATGTATAGCTTCCGTAATGGGTGAATAATGCATATAATCAACAATTTATATACATATGGGTAGCTGGCCTTATTCCATAACAAAATAAATCAGGGTCCCTTCATATGTGATGAAATATAGATTCATTTGCTACATAACGTGAAATAACTATTAAATCAAACCTCTTATAATATTAAATTAATCTTAAAATCTGGATGTTAATTTGCTAAAGACCAAGTGCTTTCACATAGTTGTAGGTGGTAGTTAGCTACATAATCCGAAATAGCTATTAAAGCATAACCTAATGCAATTCTGAATTATTAAATTAATCTTAAAATCTAAATAATACATAATTCTCTCTCAATGATAAAGAGTTACAGGTGGCAGTGTATGACAATCTGACATTACATTCCATAAACTTCTGGATATTAGATTGATTTAAAATGCAGATGAACAATAATTAACATCTAAAACAAAATGTCTAAAAAGGAATTATTTGATCCATCATTGACGGCAGTTTATGAATATTGTAACGACAGCCGAGTCTGCCCTCTGCTTGAGGGCACGGCTGAGGGCCTGCTCTAACGATAGAATGAATGGACACAACTGGGCAAACAAAGGCCTTTGTATTTCCCTGCAAGAAATGTCCAGCATTCCTTATCTCTATCTCCAGAGAAATCCACTTCCATAGTAAGGTATCTCTAAACAGATAAAACGTGATTTCCTGTAATTTCTACGACTGGAACCTTCGGGCCCGGCTGTGAGAGGCAGACCTTACCAAATTATTTAAACTATATTCAGGAATGTATCAAAATGTAAAAACCATGGTTTTAATGGAAAAACATGAAACTATGGAAATAAAATCACATTATTCTGACCAAAAATTATGCTTGACCCTTGTGATAGCTTTAAAATTCCATACTCTCTGCATTTTTTAACTTTTATCATTGATATAGTCCCCTTTAACTTCTTTGGTCATATCAGAAGTTTTTTCTTAGCAGCATCTGATGGTGGCATTACTTAATTAAGAGTAAAAACATAAGATTGCACTCAAACTCACTCTTGAAACAATATAACTTACTTTGGACATGTTTCAGTGGCTGTTGCCACTATTTTCAATGGAGATTCGCTGATGGAACTCTGGTAGCAGCATGTGGAGGTCTCTCTTCTGGATAGATGAATTTTGAGATGAGTTTGTTTGTGTATTCAAAATGTATGACTTTGTTTTTGTTTTTTAAAATTAATAGATTTTTTCAAACTGTTAATCCAAATTTAATAACTTGGGTTCAATGTGAGCTTTCTCTAATGATTTAAAATTTAAAAGGAATAATATTTACTAATTTTCACGTCTTCTTTCACTGGATGTTGCAGTTATGCCTGCTTAAGCTGGTTGACTTTATTATTTTGCTCATTATCTATTACAGAAAAATTTTACACCATGCTAACCCCAACACTGGGACAATTTGCTGGTGACTGCAAATATATTTTATTAATAAAAATGTTTTCGGAGGAGAGGGTTTGATGTCCTTTAATTTGATAGGATATATTAGACAGTGAATGAAATGGTTGAAATGCTGCTCATATGAGCACTAGATCTATAGAGCTCAGAGCTTCACGTTTTTCAGATAAGGGAAAACCCTGTAAGGTCCCTTATTCGGTCGATTCACCCTCACTAAGATTCAAACTCAGCCACTTATCTTCCACGATGTTTTTGAATAAATGTCTTGTTACTTACCACATAGTTTTTCATATCCATATCACAGAAGTTCTCTACTAGGATTTCACATGCCTCTTTCTGGCCCCAGTGAGCAGCCGCATGTAAAGGTGTCCACCCATCGAAGTCTTGAATGTTGACATCAGCACCACCTTGCAAATGGACACTGGAAACAATAACATTTTCTTCATGCAACAAAATATTTTTTTGATCAATTTCTTATAGCATATGCAAAACTTGATGGCAGCTGGTAGTTGATTCTGTAGGACAAGCGCAACATTGCCACACAAAGAAAGGAGCAAAGTTACACACGCAAGTGTTAATAAGAAATGAAATGAAATGGAGATTTATTTATGGATGCTCTTTAACTGCTGTGGTGCTCAGTGTCCCATTCTATACTGGGCGTGAAAGACAGCATAATTTTACAGGCCACAAATCTACAACTTGGGACCAACAGCTTTACTTCTCTTGCAAAGGAAGCCATGCGAGGGATTTTTACGTCCAAAAAAATCTGTCCTCTGCCAGGTTTGTAGCCGCGACCTTGGGTATATAAGTTAGCATGGTAATCATTACAGGGTGCATGAATATTAAACTTTGGTAGATGGAATTATATTTTTATTTAGATTGCATAATAAATAAAAGTGAACTATATTTAATTTCATTTTTGGTTGTTTTGGCGGGAATAACTAAAAGCACTCAGATTCCATTTTCAGCACAATTACCAGCTGCTATGGCAGCTCCTACACCACTAATAAGAAATGAAAGCAATTAAAAATAATTTATACAGGCATAGCTGAATATGAATTGTTAAGTTAACAACTACAGTAATCTGAATTTCATACCTTAACCTCCACCTGCCTATCTACTTACCTTCCTCATAAGGAGGACTTACAGTGCTCCCCCAGGATTTACAAGTTAATGCCTGAGGTCAGCTGCCTGTTGAGGAGCAGATGGGCTATGGATCAAATAGAGTATATGGGAAGTGAGAATTAACCCAATGCCTGGTATGAGCATCTGGAAGTAGATGATACAAAATGTAGGCAAAATGGATAATAGGAAAGATGGAGAAATTATGGAAGAACTGCAGGGGAAACTGGAGGACCCAGAGAAAACTCACCACACACTGCTTCATTCACCACAAATCCCACATACAGTCCTAGGATACCTAGGTGAGAGGTAAGCAGTCTAATCACTCTGCCAAGTGCTGCCTCATACCTTAATATTCAAGTTCCCATTAGGCCTTGTCAGCAAATACTGGGCCACGATTATGGTGGTTTCTTGATCAGGGAATTTCTAGTTCACCACTAAGAGCACATGGTGACAAGAGATCAACTCTTTGCCCATAGATGGCACTATAGAATAAAATCATGACTTGCAGACATGAAACATGGCAAATTCAGCCCAGGCACCTTTTCTTTCAAGGTGGGGTTCTTTTACATGCAAATGAACCGCAACTTGACCAACAATTTTACTTCCCTTCCTATGGAAGCCATACCAAGGATTTTTACGTCTGTAAAAATCTATCACTCTCAACTGGTTTGAATCCCAACTCACACCTTAATAATCTTGTACAGACCAAGTAAAAAAAAGAAATAAAGAATACAAATTGGGATTAAGTTCCTGTTTTGATGATGCAAAACTTCCCATTTATGTATTATTGTACTTTCACTACCTTGTTCATTAAGAGACACTTTGACTAAGCATGAATAAAAAATTAATCACTATAACTCTGAATTATGGAAACTGAAATTTTCACTGCTAATGTGAAAAAAAAAATCTATACTGAAGCTATAACATCAGCAACTTAGAGATCTTTATCTCATGCTGGTTCTGGTTTGTTTTGTGTCATATGCTGAAACAAACACAAGAGGCACAAAGGGGGTTGAACAGAGAACTTGAAAGCAACTTAGTAGAATCCTTTGTTAAAAGACAAGTTCAATGCACAGCTATATCTGTAATTATAATAGACTTTTAGTCTACAAAGTTTAAAATGAGATGCTCTTCATGAACTCTCTTTTGTGAAACATAAGTACGTTTTGTGGGTGCAAATGATGTTTGTATAACCCTCTTTATGCCATAATTTCACAGCCTTAGCTGTACAACAGTGCCAGCAGGAGACTCACTTGCTCCTCTCACCATCCGCCTTTAAACTTTGCTTTAGTATACGAGTCATTCATTCCACACGAAATAAGACCATGGAAAATCTTCCATTATTTCTATTCCAAATTTTGTGTGCCAACAGGGAGTAAGGTTTCTGAAAAACATGAATATTTTATTGTTTATATTTTCCATACTATCAATATAACAAATTATTTAATTGTTTTTATTTTTTGAGTTAAATAATTTGCCAAGTCCTCCTGATATGCAAGAATATGTAAGTATTAATCACAATCTTTTGATATTCTGCCTCCTGTAACAGACTATAAAGTGAATGTTATTTAATTTTTGGGAGTTCATGAAGTAAAAGATGCAATTGCTTTAACTTGCCACTGCATTACTTCATTTTAAAAAATTTGATGTTTTCCATTAAGATAACTTTCTCTACCTGCTCTATAAACTATTGTTATAAAAGATAATTCTATATACTGCATGCTGATCGAGATAAACTTTAGCAAAAATTGTCTCATTATTTAGTTCTTTATAAGTAGAAGGGAAATAACCAAATAACTAGGCTATAGCAATAGTCAAATCTTATAATTACTATGCGATGATGTTGAAATAGTTAGGGATGGGATATTTTGAAAATCCTCTTGCCGCATCTTTGATACTAAACTCAAATACTAAGTTTGGTATCTTGCAGATGCACACCATACACTGCTCACATGCACTCAAACAGAGATAAAGAGAGAGAGAGAGAGATCATTTTCTAAAAATGTTTATGTTGGCCTCAAGGACCTCAAAATATATTTCCCATGAAATCTTGAAAATTTTTGGGTTGGTGTTCAAATGTACGGTGGACTAAGGAATAAAAAATCACCTCAAAGCAATGTATGAAAAATTAGATTTTTAAATAATAACATTATGAAGAGATAAAACTTACAAATTTTTGAGTGGAATACAATACTTCTCTACCTGCAACGTACGTAGTATGCATAGTAAAAATAAAAATACCTATATTTCCACGATATATATAGGGAGAAATACCAGTCTTCAATGGTATCACTGAAAGAATACAAGAAAATAATTCCTAAAAATTTTGCAATGGGAGGAAATAACGAAGTGGCATCATAAATTTTTGACGAAGATAGTTGTGTTGCTTCACTGTTACTAACTAGTATTTACAAGATATACAGTATGTTATTTCAAATAATATTGACTCTCATTTTGAGTTTATGCACATACCTTAAGACCCAAAAATATCTAAACTACTGCACAGTGTTTTTCCATAGAAACACAACACACAGCTGCTGTACACAAGGTTCCAGGTGCTGACTAGTTTTTCTCTGCTCTGAAAGTGCAGCATTGAGCTGACAGTGGTATCTTGTGGTTGAGCTATTACCAATGTGCTTTATATTTTGCCCTGTACTTTGTCATAAAGTGTATTATGGCTCAGCATTTATTTTCTACTGCACATGTGTATGTATGTATTAACACATTTTTTAAATGGACTCGATCATTACTGGATCTCTAAGGAACCAACTATTGTTCATGATATTCCCCTTCATGACGAAAAAATTGGTGTATGGTGCACCATTAGCAGAGAAAGAGTTATAGGCCCAATTATTTTTCGAGTCTACAGTTGATGCCCATTCATAAGTAAATCATTTTTGCTCCCCCCCCCTTTTTTTTTCTTTTTTGAGAATTAACAGGCAGGGAGCATTATTTTGCCTTTTTTCAACAAGACACTGCAACAACTCATATAGTCAATCTTTTGATGAGAACAACTGAAAGTGTGTTTCGGGACAAATTTATTAATAGAGATTTGTGCCCCCCCCCCCAACCTAACCCCCTGCGATTTCTATCTCTGGGATAACAAAGTATAAAGTGTACAAGACAAACCCACACACCTTGGAAGAATTAAAACAAAATATCCACCAGGAAATTTCCAGTATTTCTCAACATGAACTATAGCAAGTGATGGATAGTTTCCTACAGAGATGCCAAACATGTACGGACAATGGCGGTGCCCATTTCATTATCTCCTTTAATAACATTGTAGCATTGGTAAGTAAAGCTCAAATAGTTTTAAAAATGTTGTATGGTTTCATCTGCGCCTTTCTATGATAGCGGCAGATAGCAAGCAACAAGTGCCAAGGGCGTGGAGAGGTAAAACACTGTATAGCCAGTTTGGACGTTTTTGGATATATGCAGGTATATTTTTCGAAAGCTGCCTTTTTTTTAATGTAGTCCTAAACATGTATTTTCTGTGAAATCTTGGAATCAATTTTTGAGTGGAATACAATACTTCCTCTACTTACAATAGGTAAGCAGAAGTGAAAGTAGAAAATGCAAATCCTATCTCAGCAAAAAATTGATTGTTGCAAGTCAGCTTATGATAAACTACCAGAGTCAGACTCTGTATTTACCTGCCTCTATACATTTATGCGACAACAAATAGTGTAATATTTAGAGCCGAATCATACCTCATTACTTTGATGTAACCTTTGGCAGCAGCGACATGCAGGGCAGTGGCACCAGTTTTAGGATGAGGAATGTCCTCCAAATCCCCGCTGTTGAGCCACTCTTTGGCATCTTCCAACATAATCCTCTCTTCTTCATTCCGAGCTTCATCACAGTCAATACCTAAAACAAAAATCTGATGTGTTCTATTCACATGACTTTCTCTACCTGCTCTGCAAATAAAATATTCTTACAAATTGTTCTTTCTATTTGATTCTAATCAAGATGATCAGAAATGGTCTTATTAGTTAGTTCCTTTTAAGTAGAAGGGTAATTAGGTAATACATTAAATTAAAGCAATAGTCAAATGTTTTAAAAGCTGTTACTATACGGCTTCTTTGCATGACCAGGAGTAAAACAGAACTCTCATTGATGACTACCTGTTTGAGAAAAATATAAGTACTTTAAAACTGAAACCAATATCTCAGAAATGGTTAGTGCCTAAACAAAAATGTATAGGACATAAGTTTGTGTATTTTCACAAGATCTTCATTATTTGTGTAGTAAATTTTGTCTCTCCTTCAGTGTACCAGTTATCCAAAAACCATTCAGAATGAGCATGACTTCAGAAGCTATTTGTAAACATTTTGTCATGTAAATGTATTTAATACAAGGGCCACTATTTATATTTTGAGCCTTGGTAACACTGACTCTTGTAAGTGCCCCTTATGTTTCCACTGGAAAGTTTGACATTGCGAACCTTAGCTTATTTCAGATATTTTGCCAATAGAGCATTATTTGTGTTGTTTACAGTGACTTTAAAATTGTATCTCAGCGAAAAGTTGGAATTAACTTATAAAAATGTTTGTGTGATGATTTATTATGATTTTTGATGAGTATTATCAAGACAAGAGTACTACTATATTTTGCGAGGAAGTTCCATGCTTTGCCACTGTGAAATGCTGGTATAACATGTTTAATCGTGGCCACCGTTCGCCGACTGACAACATTTGTGACAGTAGCCCAAAATCAGTTGTGTTATAAAAACATTGATGCTGTGCAAAAACTGATAGTGCAAATCATCATGCCACATACTGTGAGATAGAGGCATACTTAGGCATTAAGTTCCACCAGCATATATAAAATATTGCATAATCATTTAGCCATGAAAAACGTTTGCTCTCGTTGGATTCCACATATTTTGACAATCTCAAAAAGACGCTCATGTCCATTAGTGCATACAAATGCTCAAGAAATACAATGGTGGTGCCTCAAAAGATTTATATAAAATTCTAAAGGTGACGAATCGTGAATCTATACATGCGAGCTGAAATGTAAATAACAGTAAACTGTATGTGTATTACGTGATGAACCATATCAAACAAAAGTTGCTTGTAGTCTAAGCACTTTGAAACAAATAGTCGCCTGTTTTGTTTTTTTTTCTTCAGAAAAATGGTTATGTGACAACAGTGCCTTTAGAGCAGTGTTTCCCAACCTTTTGAAGTTCACGGCACCCTTGGGAATAACATTAAACACCAGGGGGCAGCCTTCCTTGAATTAAAAGAAAATTAAGCTTAATATGTTAATTTATTGAAATATTATATAATAACGTACACCATAACATAATACAGTAAACTTTACTACAATCACTGAGTAAAAATACATCAATACATTTTGTTCGATTAATGATTAATGTGAAACTTGTGATTGATGCTTAGAGCACAGATATGTGATGTCGGGTCTTACAGTTGACAGTGAAACACGCAAATCATCCTCAAGGTTATTCAGTCTATTTCTTGCTTTGCATTTTATTGTCGCTATAGCAGAGAAGGCTTGCTCGCATAGATAGGATGCTGAAAAGGGCAAAAGTGCATTAATTGCTTTCTTCATTAGGTTAGGGTACTCCTCTCTCCATTGAAGCCAAAAACTAGCCACCGACGCCTCACTCTTGGTGAACTTACCTTTGAGTGTGGAATCAGCGCAAAGATCAATAAATTCATCTCGTTCGCAAGCAGTGAAATCTGTTTCCTCTGCACTATCTACGAAATCAAATGGTGAGACAACCCAGTCGAGATTCATAGTGGAAATAGTTGGAATGTACGCATCTATTGCATCTTGCAATCTTGATAAGTGATCACAAATGTGGTCTTTCAGTTTACCCAGATCTTTATCTCCTGCCACATTAAGAAGAGATGGAAAGTTCGACAAATCTCCTTTTTGAACTGCAGACTTCTAAGAACTAAGTTTTCTTTTAAAACCTTTCATTTTATTGGTTGAGGAGATTATTGTTTCATGTCGACCCTGCATCGAAACATTCAGTTCATTCAGCTTATGAAAAATATCTGCCAGATACGACAGTTCAAAACACCAAGAATCACTTAGTAAGAGCTCATGAAATGTGTCTTGATTTTTATCCTTAAAAAAAGTTTTTAGCTGTTCTTTAAGTTCGAGAAACCGGTTCAATACACGACCCCGCGACAACCACCTTACTGTGTGAAGTAACAAAGAGCTATGCGCTGCATCCGTTGCGCGACATAACTGTTCAAAAATTCTGCACTTTAAAGGTCGAGACTTCATATAGTTCACCGTTTTCACAACTTGGTTAAACACTTCAGCATAATCTTCATTACACGCTTTCTCGACTAATGCCTCTCTATGCAGAAAACAGCGAGTTATAATAATGGATGGATTTTCATTGAGAGCTCTGGCAGTAAAACCTTTAATTTTCCCAGACATAGTTGGTGCACCATCTGTACATATACCACCACAGTCTTTCCATGAAAGATCATGGTCATTGAGATAGGAATTAATAGAAACGAAAATATCATGGCTGTGGTTGTAGTCTCCAGCGGTCTACAGAACAGAAACTGTTCACTAATTATCTTTTTCATCAATATATCTGATAAAACCAAGTAGTTGCGGTTTGTCACCAATATTGAGACTCTCATCTACTTGCAAAGCAAATGTTCTGCAAGTTTTTATTTTCTCCGTGACTTGTTCGTTGATATTGCATGACATTTCAGATATCCTGCGGCTGATTGTGTTGTTGGACAGAGGAAACTTTGAAACTATAACTTGACATGCAGGGCCAAAGATTTCTTCTCCAAGAGTATGAGGTTTCTTTTCTTTAGCTATCAGTTCTGCTACTTTAAATGAGGCTTCAAGAGCAGTATCACCTATGGTCATTCTCTTTACCATTCGCACAGCTGTTTTCTTCTCCCCTTCTACTATATGTGAAAAATACATTACACTTTTCTGTGACACACTAGGATGCTTTGTTGTAAGATGCCGCTTCAGTTTGCTAGGTGTTTCGCCACAAACTAAACACACAGGGATAGGGTTTTCCTCGTTATACCACTTAAATCCATACGCTAAGTAACTGTCCTGGTATGTTATTTTCTTTCATTTGTCTTCTTTATGTGGTGAATTCGACGGTCCGGGAGAAACTGTAAGATTTGGCTTCTTAAAGCAAGCAGTAGAAGCCGACTGTTCACTTTCACTGTCCTACGTTTAACGATGAACTTATCCATAGCTAAACACTGTGAATCAACGCGAGGAGGACAACTGAAAGCGCCAAGCGGCATACACTTTTATATATTCATCTGTCGAAGTCTCGGGAATGTTCGTGAGGAAGCGAGTAGTCTCGGGAATGTTCGGCAGGGTATAGCTGTAATGCCATCTGTGGGATACTAGTAAACTGAATTATTGAAATGAATCGACCAGTATCACCATCTGCTGTGCATGAGAGTAATTGATTTGACTTATTTTATTTCAAGACCTTATAAGACCTAAGGCTTCAGTAGAAGGTATTTTTTTTTTGTTTATTTCAATATCTCGCGGCACCCCTTAGCCAATCACACGGCACCCTAGGGTGCCGGGGCACACCGGTTGGGAACCGTTGCTTTAGAGGAACGTAAAATGGTCAATTTTAAATGGTACACAGCCAATTATTTGCCAGAAGCCTTGGGTAAAATAAGGAAAACATACAAGGACCGTTATAGCATTCATAAAGAAATGTGAGCAACCACACATCTCATCTGACAACAAGACTATTTTAACATTTAAAAAGTCGAACTGATGACTCATCCGTGATACAGTCCTGATTTGGCACCCAATGACTTTCTTTTGTACCTGAACATCAAGAATAAAATGCGTGAACAAAACTTTTGTTGGCAGAAGAAGCCACTGATGCATTCATAAACCATATTTTGGGGGTGGCTCAAACAAATTGGAAAAAATGGTATGACAAATGATTTGAACACATGCAAGAGTATATTGCTCATAAAACAGAATATTTCAAGAAATAATAAAACAATTTTCAGTGACAACCTGCTGGTTTTTTTTTTTTTTTTTTTTTTTTTTTTTTTTTACCATTAGGCTCAAAATATACATAGTGCCCCTCTTATATAGTATTTTAATCAAAATTGTTAAGTCATTTTTGAGTAAGAATGGGGGAATTTATTTGAAAATCTTTGTCACATCCTTGGGAGATACTAAACTTAAATACCAAGTTTGGCATTTAACAGACGTTTTGTTTAAAACAAAACAAAAACAAAAAACAAAAAAAAACAAAAACAAGGAAAAAAACTACAAACAACCATGAGTACACAGGCGTAAGCTGATCTTTTGCTAAAAGTACATTTTATACATTCAGGGGACCTCAAAACATTTATTTCTAGTGAAATATCATTAACAAACTTTTGAGAACCTACTAGAATGTCATAGGAATGTAAAATACATTTCTTACATTTTATTCAACAAAATTTACAGTATTTGCATTTTGGCACCTTATAAAATTTAAAAGGATAAAGCTGAAATTTACTTTTGAATATACATTTTTAATTACCATAAGCTCCTCTAATTTATGGCAATTTAATTGTTAAAATCCAAAATTCCACAACCAAAGATTTGTGCAAAAGTGATCTACTCCTCAAGATTGAAAATTTGGCGAGTTCTGCTTCCATCTGTACATTATAGTGAAAATTAAGTTATTTTTAAACATTTACACACCTAAAATATTTCGCCACAAAGTTTTATACTTGTAAGTTAATATTTTTCCAACGCTTAAAAATGGGTATAACCACTTGAAAAACAACTGAAACAATTGTGGTCAATCTATGTGCACACAACCATGTTAGAAACAAGTACTAAAAATAATTTTGTTATAATTAAAATGATCAGAAATGTGTTTATAACAAAGCCTTACTTAGACAAAATAACAAAAAATAACTTGTATGGTACCATGCCTGCCTCATATTCAACAGGCTGCGAGTTTGAATCTTGCTTAGAATGAGTTACCTGGATAAGGTTTCTCTTGGAGTTTTCGCTTATCCTGAGAAGACAAATTAGAGTAACTTTATGCTCCATGGACACCGAGTTCATTTGAGCATCATTTCACCAATTTCATTCATCGTCTAACATGACCAACCAGGTTAAAGGATGTTAAGCTACAAAAAAACTGTCATTTTTCAACAATAAGATGTTAATGTGATGCAATGTTAGTTAATAAGCAGGAAAAACATCTCTTTTTCTTAAAATACACTTATTTTGATGGAAATATTAAACTAATGAATATAAGGCACAGCAATATTGCAGACAGACTTTCTCTTCTAAATGTTACTTAGGCTAATAAATAAAACTGTTCCAGGCCAATAAATGTGTGAAACTGAAATATTTGTTGGAGCTATTGAATTATCTGACACCAGTATTAAACAGGCCTATCAGAATGTCAAAATAGTGCAGATGGCGATAAACAATTGACATCCATTTTCATGCATGAATAAGTGTTCTTTTACCATTAAAGTTATTGTTGTTATTATTGATGATGATGACGATATGATTTAACCAGATGCATAAAAAGTTGTATTTACTGTTAATGACAGAACTGTGTCTGATATTTAATTTAAAATATTACTATTGTCCAGTTCCTGTATTCTAATGATATAAATTCATATTACTTTTATGTAATACACAATATAATTATAATTAAAGCATAATTAGTAAAATTATTGCACCAGTTCATAAAAGTAAAGTTCAAATAGTTGTTGACCATTGATTGAAATGTAATATATTGTATTTATTAAAAAAGAATGTTTGAAGACTTTCACAAAATTTAAAATTGTCATTTTAAAAGAATGAGGGTTAGACTGTTTTTGTAAAGATGTCTTCAATTTTAACTGTAAAGCTAGTAGAGTCTATAATGAGCTGTTTTCTATGCACAACTAGAAAATTTTACCACTCAAGCCTAGGATGTATACAAGAGTGTGGATTTGCAGGGTTCTGAAACAGGATATACCTGAAAATATGAGGTGAGCCATACTTTCATTTCATGTTACTTTTAGAGATTTATGTGAGAGGATAACAACTGGATCCATCAAAAGATGACTAAAGGATTTAATGGATGGGCATGATTAACTTCAAACTTTTTTAAATATTTATAGGTCCAAAAGTCAAACATTCAGACTAACTTCCAGCCATGATAGGTTAACTCCTAAAAATGCCTGCCTCCTTATCCTGAGAAGATGAATGTCAAGTAACTTTAATCTCTAGGACCCCGAGATCATTTCACCAATTTCATTCATCGTCCGATATAACCAACCAGCTTAAAGGATGTTTAGCTTTACAATTAAAAAAAAAAAAAATAAAAAAATAATAAAAAAAAAAAATCCTAAAATTATTACAACAAATTGACTTTTAAGTCAACCAATTACATATGTTAACCACTAGATACAAAATAAAATTCAGTTTTATTTATGGACACACTTCTTTAGTCTTCAGTATCCCACTCATTTGGCAAAAAAGACTGCTTAATTTTGTTCAAAGGCCTTGTACTAGGCTTGAGGTTCTTTTACATGCCATAAATCTATGACACAAGAAGTTGCTTTATTTCCTTTCTGAAGGAAGCCATGGTAATGATTTTTACATGTAAAAAAAATCCATCACCCTCTACCAAGTTTGAACCCGCATCCTTGGAATCTAGAGCTAGCATGTTACCTCTAGACCACACAGGACAACACCAGACTTAAGGATACTCACTCAAACGTTACACTTTCACTTCACAATTATTGGAGTACTAACTACGTGCAAGCAAACATATGGTGGTAATAAAATGAGAGATGGGCCAAACAAATTATGTTGCCAATCAACAAATGGAATGATAATTTTTCAAAAGAATACATTAAATTCCACATCATCTAAGAATATTTAGTACTGTTTTTATGGATGAAATTGAATTAAATATGAACTGCAATTACTTTTTCCCCCCTCCTTTTTAAAGAAAAGTACTGAAACCACCAACAAAAACAAAATTGCCAGCTCATTTTTCTACAATCTCTTGATTTTGATAAATATTTTTGCAATCGAATTGGCAACTTTTTGATGCTGTCCTCACAGCCACTGTCTGGGTAGCTCAGCTGATTAGGTGTGCTGGCCTTCTTAACCTAAGTTCAAATTGATGGTTTTAAGTGTACTTAAAAGCAACTGCCCTATGTTAGTAGGTTTACTGACATGTTAAAGAACTCCTACTGGACAAACTTCTGGCACACCTGACACTTAAGATCCGGACAATTGACAGCAATATTAACAAACAAAATAACTTCATTTAATTTCCTCTACCAGTGTATCATCATTAAACTGTTTTCTTACCAGTTCTCTATGGCTTTCTTCTTTCTTTGTGGTCAGAACAAATGGTAGTCAAAGGGTGCATATCTGGAATGCGAGGGAAAGTTTCAGAGGTGTCCAATGCACTTTCTACAGCCCCCCCTTGGGGTGAAGAGACAAGGAGCTCACCTGACTAGCAATTTCTAGAAGTTGAGTTTATTATTGATGATGGCTTTGAACAGTTCCAAAGCTTATTCCTACAAGTAAAGCAATTTCAGAAACTGTTATGTGCCAATCTTCTTTAATAAGGTCACTTACTGCACAAATGTTGTTTGCAGTGATGCTAGTCAATGGTCATGTTTTGGGGCTTACTTTCTACTGCCTCTCATCTTGCCAAATAATGTTTGTGCCATTCATGCACTTGGGTCTTTAAAAGGGTTGTTTCCCCAAACTGTGCACAACTATAAGTATCATATATGATACATTCAGGAGATTCATGGTTCACACAATGCCAGGACCATCTTCTCCGATTTTTTTCCAGCTTCATCACTCATATCTGGCAAATGCCAGGAAGGTACCCTAAACTTAGGCCTGAATGTTTCCTTTCACATAATTCCTTTCCAAGCTAGTTCATTTGATAATGTATTATCATCAGTGACCACTGCCTGTGATGGCGTATGTAGAAAAAACAAGTGTCAAAACACTACTAAAAATAATTACATATTCTATCTCATTTGTTCATAATTCATTGATACTTCCTTTAGTTTTTGCTGTATTCTCAATTTTAACTGTATGTTTCTGCTTAGGTGTCTGTAATCATCAAGTTCAGTTAAATTTTCTATTTTCAGATTTAACCTAACTTGTCATGTTCATGCAACTTCCTTGTACTTTATGAAAATGGAGTTTGATGGAAGGGGGAGGGGCAGTGATAGTAAGTGCAATTGCTGAAGTCTACAAGGCAGTAGTTGTATATATTTTCTTATTCATTTCTTATTGTTTAAATGTCCAATATTCATTTTTTATATTGCTCATAAAAATAACACAAGTTTAAAATTGGAATTTTAATTTAGGGGACATTCATACATTAAAATATCCATTGTGAAGCTCTCAAACTATAACTGTTACTATTATTATACCTAACTATTTCATTTTAACAATATAAAAATGTGAAAAAAGAAGCATCACATTTTGATAACGGAGACATTAACAGGTTCAAGTACATAAACACATAATTAGATAACATACTGCTTTCTTAGAAGAAATAATTCCAGCCTCAATGTTTACGTAAAATCACAAACTATGGTCATAAAGCATATCTCTAAGTTCAAACACAACTGTGAGAGTTCTGAGCATTAACACAATGATTGATTTAAACCAAAACTCACCCAAAAAAGAACACATGCTGTTAGTCAAATAGATGCCAATATTTTGAGACGTTAATATATAGAAGCCAAGTGTTTTTATACCAAGTGTTTATTTTTTTTAATGGAAGGAAATTGATGCCATATTGATTTATTGATTATGTCGTAGAGGAAAAATTATTTACTGAAAGTAATTAGCTTGTAAGTGTTCTGTGAATATCAGAATATTGAATTTAATGTGTATATAAAGTATAATTTCATTTATGATCAGAACCAATTATTTAAAACTTTCAACAATGATAATTACATTGCTACGTGCATGAAAAAGGAAGTTGTTCCTTTTAGTACACCGCATCCCCAAGCGATTGATATCCATATTTAAATAGTCATTAAGCGCAAATAGCTTATGAAATGAATGTTATATATACCAAAAGTACTTATTTATAGATAAAAGTAAGTCTGTATTATATACTTCCTTAAAGAATGCTTAATAAGGAGAAACATGTAGAATAAGCTTTGAGTCTATATAAGAGCGGAACAGATACTCAACTCTTTTTTTTTTTTTCTTTTTTTCTTTTAGACAGTTCCAGAGTCTGGTCGGGACTCCGGCGCTGTATACCCTACTTTTTATTTACCTAATTTGTTTACTTTGATTACTGTATGATTACTGAATTTCTGTTTTACTTTTTACACACACATACACAAACATATAACACCCATGCCCAAGGCAGGACTCGAACCCACGATCCCCTGCGCTGCGAAACACCAAAGCGAGATGCTTTGGCAAGCGCAGTCATGGGGACCGGCTACCTTTGGCATTCCTCATTTGACAGTCTTCATGTGATCATCATTGCTCGGTGCAAGGGTAGCGCCCTATGCATTTGGCAGGAACACATGCTTTATCACGTTAGTGGAATGTGATCTTAATTTATCAGTGCCATTTTACAATGTTAATAATTATTGTATCCAGTGACTTTGAAGAATATACAAAAACATTATACCAGTGAAACCAGTGTATCACTTAAAAGTATTTTATTACCTGTAATGCATTCTCTCCCTCGCAGCCACGATCCTGAGACAATAGCAATCAATCTAATAACAGCGAGTTATCATAAAAAGAAACAGGAATCTCAATTAGTTCGCCAATGAAGCCAGACCGAGGCAAGTCTCAGTTTATCATTAAACAAAGATTTTATGAACCCAAAACACCATGTGGTAGTTAACTATGCCATACTTAGTGATGCCACATAATTAAATTTGTAACAACTTAAATATCACCCAGTTATACAAAATGAGTATTTAAACTGTTTAGCTTGTCTTTCTCTAGTCTGTGAGATTTAACTTGTAAGGTTTGGCTCTGTCATCGCCCTTTAGGGCACTCTACCTGTTCTGTGTAAATTATTTAAAAGCACACCCCTCCCTCTAGCTGTTGTATAAAGAGAGAGACAACAAGAAGGTAGGTGTTTTTCTGTCTTTTTTTGGACTGACAAGTTATACTGCACAAGATTCTAATCTTGTATCTATAATTTTGTCTCACTAAATTGTTTTGAACAGATGCCAAATTATTACCTTGTGAATTGATATACTGTTGAAGCATCTCCTCCATTTCATCTGATTCAGCAATGTCAACTGGCAGTTCTCCGTCATTGTTGACTGCTGCAACGTTTCCACCATGTTCTATCAGGTACCTGGCACAGCAAAAAAATAATTTACTAAACACTTTGCACATAAAGAAAGAGCATCCATGAAACAGAAAAAAAAGGTGGTTCCAGATGCAATACGTACAATTTCTAATATGACAAAAATCATTTCACAAGACATTTAATTCTAAGAGTTTTCATGCATAGATTTGAAGTAATTTTCTTAATGTCAGTATACTAGCTTTAACACAATATTAATACTATGCCAAATGAATTACAGTACATACTTGGCAATACTGATGAAACCACAAGATGCTGTGGCATGCAGGGGTGTCCAGCCCTCATTGTCACCCCTATTTACATCTGCCCCATGCTCCACAAGAAACTCCACCATGTCAAGATTGTCATCTATGCAAGCCTGTAAACAAAATGTAGGCTACTTTAATTCATCTTTTATTAATGGATTTACACAATTTTTTTTTTTAATTAAGGAAAGCATTTTAGAGTACAGCTGGCACAATATTATATGATCCAATGGCCTTTTTCCCCCCTGCAACTGCTATTATGTTTGGCAGCAGTTTATGTATGTTGTGTTGATATGATTAATCCTGAAAAGTGATATTCAACATTCATTCAAGAAAAATAGTTTGTCTTTTTGTAATCACATTCACTAATAGAAGGCTGAAACATTTTATTTGTACATCATTGATTGGTCTTTATTAAGTAACTGGTAACTTTTCAGGTTTTTTTTTCCTAACAAGAAACAAAAATTTTGTGTGTTCTATTCACATGACTTTTTCTACATTTCTGTAAGAAATTGTTATTAAAACGTTTATTCCTCTCTCCACTTCATTCTAATCGAGTTAAACACTAGCAGAAATGGTCTTATAGCTTGCTTGCTTCCTTGTAGGCAGAAGATAAACAAGGGAGTATACTAGGCTAAAATTATAGTCAAATATTTTAAAAGCTGGTTGCTATGTGTTTGAAACCTGTTTCTTTGTATGGCTTGGAGTTGACAAGTTCCTGTATGACACAATTTTTAAGCACTTTATAACTAAAACACAATTTTAACTTAGTATACTCCCTTGTTTATCTTCTGCCTACAAGGAAGCAAGCAATCTATAAGACCATTTCTGCTAGTGCTTAACTCAATTAGAATGAAGTGGATAGAGGAATAAAGTTTTTAATAACAATTTGTTACAGAAATGTAGAAAAAGTCATGTGAATAGAACACATCAAATTTTTCTGTTTTTTGTTAGGAAAAAAAAAACTGAAAAGAGACCAGTTACTTAATAAAGACCTATCTAGGAAATGGTAAACTCCACAAAAAGAAAAATATGACAAATTGTATATTTAACGTGATCTATACTTTTTGTGCCATGATTTTGTTCATCTATTAAAGTTTACCAGTTAAGCTAAAATCATCCGAATGAGGTCTTCAGAGGCTATTCCCAGAAAATTCAAGATGTACATTTTATTTGCCATAACCTTAATTTATGGTAAATTTGTTAAGATTCATTTTTGTGAAAATCAACATTTTCAACATTTTTTCCATGTGAAGGGTAGTTTGGGGTTGTAGGATTTTTCTCAAAATCACCGTGACACATCCTTGGAAGATAGTAAACTTAAATGCCAAGTATTTTATGATTTATTTTTTTTTTTGTTTGTTTGTTTGTTATGTTATGTTCACGTGCGTGCATGTGGGCCGTTTTCTAAAAATGCCTCTTTGAATACAGGGGACCCTAAAACATGTATTCCAGTGAAATACTGGTATTGAATTTTTGGCTGGAATTCAATACCTTCTCTATGTGCTATGCACTACGTAGAAAAAATTAAAATATTCACAGTTTATACTCATCTCTGTCTCTAGCTGCACAAAGTTATAGAAACAACGCTGGAGAGTTTAGGATAGACACCTCATGGCAATGTATTAGGATTTAAATCTGATGACCCAATGAACTCTGTGTGCACTTAGGATTTTAAGGTTTGTTCCATATTATTAATCAATCATGGAATTGTTATGTAGTTTTACATCTCCTATAAAGTTAACCTAACTTACTCTTTTAACAACCAAGCTAATGTAAACAAGAGTGATGTAATTCAAGCAAAAATATTACTCTCAGTTTTCTTCCAATTATGCATTTTTAGGTTCACAAAATTCAAAATAGTGCTATTAAAAATCTACGTGGGTGAAAGAGCTGAAATTGAGTTTTATTTTGTATTTATTTATATTTATGGACAATCTTTAACTACTATGTTCTTAGCATCCTATTCTATATTGGGTGTGAAAGACTGAAAATTTTTCTCAGAGGTTCTTTTACATGCCATAATATCATGACGCAGTATCACCTGCTTTACTTCCCTTGTGAAAGAAGTCATGCTAAGGATTTTTTATGCCCGAGAAAAGTCCATTGTCCTCCACCAGGTTTGAACCTGCAACCTTGGCCACTAAGGCTAGAATAATATGCCCAGACAGTGGAGGACCAGAGAGAGAAAACCAAACTTTACTTTGAAGTCTAAGAACAATCAAAGAGGTAAGGTAAATAGATACATGGCATTACCTTAACACCTACAAACCCCTTTATGTTGAAAATGTTTTATTAGTTTTTATTTTCTTCAAAATGCTCAAATAATCAACTAAAATGTCACATATCTTGAGCTATTTGCATAATAAATTATCATTCTTGGCTTGTTTTTTGAATAGTCCGGGGTCACACATAAGTGTGTGTGTGTGTGTGTGTGTGTGTGTGTGTGTGAGAGAGAGAGAGAGAGAGAGTGAGAGAGTGACAGTAAATTGTCACTCGTGATATCTTTTTTAAATAATTCAGGGTCATGCATGCACATGTGTGTAATCCCAAAAGCCACTCAAATGATTCTTGTTAATGCTTTCATTCTTTCTGAAGACATGAGCTACAAACGCTTATTTAGTTTCTAATCACAAATTGCTAAAAAACTAAAAGGGATTTACAAAGTTAATGTATTATAATAGTTACAGATACCATTTTAACAAACACTGCTTTAACAAAAATTTTAAAAATGTTTTCTTGAAGTGGTAAGGAATTATATAGCGGGGGGGGGGGGGGGGGTGCAACAAGGTTGTGCCCTCATTTTTTCTAAAGTGGAAATTTATACAAAATAAGGTTGTTAATGGATTTGGGACAAGGCAAAGATATTTGATGTGTTCTAACAATACCCTCAGAATGGTTTGTTTGTTAACGATGCTATCAATTGTCAGAATCATATTAGTGCCACCAGTAAGCTGGAATTTTGACCAGCTTGAATTCTTTTACATGCCTACTGACATGGGGCGTATGTAAGGCTGGAATTGAATCCAGTCTCCATCTGGTTGCTCCAACCACTGAGCTACAATAGCAATATGTTAACATGACATTAAATTCCCAAAATGAATCATATGTACCCAGTAAAACCATAAAGAGATCTCAAATTATTATGAGATGACACACCTCAATAGTGACTTACAATACGTCTGTGCAAGTACACAAGAGCAGTGTAAACATGATGCGCAGTGGCATGATCTGACTGCAGCATTCAACCGGCAGTCAATATCTTTGTGCATTTACATACTGCATGACTATTGCTTCAAGACTCTGCCTCTTCCCCCAATCAGGAACTGTGCAACTTGACTGCTCTCATCTATTTGCATGAACAATACTTTTAAGTCTTGGGCTTCGTAAGTTTAACCAACTGTTAGGTCAATTATTAATCACTTGTTTTTCCAGACAAGCTGTATGCAGAATAGGACAGTATAGAGTAATTTGCAGTGAGAGGCGTTATGGGAAATATGTCACATCCTTGGAAGATGCTGAATTTGAATGTCAAGTCAGGTATTGGTCTTTATTTCAGAATTCTTCCGCCCCCCCCCCTCCTCTCTCTCTCCCCTTCCCACTCTCACTCATACCTAAAAATGCTTTTCTTTGGGACGGGAATTCAGGAAACAAAAGGTTTATCCCTGGTGAGATTTCAATACAAAATTGTTGGGTGAAATACAATGCTTCCTCTATTTACTGTAGATAAGCAGCAGAAAAAGTAAAACTACTACACATATTTGTTTTGTTTTAAAAGCATAGCAACTTGTCAAATCTGAAGTTGCCAAAATGTGCATTTAATATTAAAGACACAAAAACTAGGATACCTCCCTTTTACTGGTCTTTAACAAAACTTGGTTGGCACAATTTCAACGAGTCTTTACAAATGTCTACATCTGCCCAGCACTTCCCATTCATGTCGTCCAACCAAATGTTTGGCATTCTCAAAATGTTTAAAACTTATGTTATTCTTACTTTAGAGATCGCAATGAACTCCTATGTGGCAATTTAATAGTGTTTTCAAAATATCACAGCTGAGAAAAACCCCACAGTTAAATCTTCTTGGCCTATCAATTAAAATATTTCAGAAACCAATTTGAAAATAGTTAGATTTTAATTACTGGGATTTTTAGAAAGAAAATACAATAAATGTATAAAAAAAAGTAACTAAAATAATAGATGTGGCTGATAAATCAACATGTATATCCCACAGGAGAAACCAAATGTGAGCTAATCCAGAGTTCCTGTTCATATATCTTAAAAAGCATGCATTACAGAAAGAAAACAGTACACATACCAAAACAAAGATACTTAAAATTATTGCACATTAAGCTAATTTTTATTAGCAATCAAATCTTGGAGCAGTGCCATGCTGCTCATCTAGTTGGAGACAATCCAAGTTGTAGTCTAGACTGAGGGGATTTCCCAAACTAATGGAAGTCAGTATCCCACAAGTATGAAAGGCTTTCATCGTGCTGCAGAGATCTCGAGAGGCAAGTTCACTGCACTGATGCAACAAACAGCTTTTGACATTTACTGTGACCAACTGTCCCTAAACTCTTCATTCCAGGAGAAGAGTTTTTACAAGTTATACCATTTCAAGGTTTCTCATAAACATGAAATTGTTTTTAATGCACCAAATACACCACAATTGTAAACTTTACACATATGAAAATTTATCAGAATATTGTGGCTAAATATGCTGAAATATTTCAAAATAAAAAAATATGTGTTCCATTCACATGACTTTCTCTACATTTCTGTAACAAATTTTTGTTAATAAGCTTATTCTTCTATCTAGTCCATGCTAATCGAAATAAACATTAGCAGAAACAGTCTTCTTACTTAGTTCCTTATAAGAAGAAGGGAAGTAAGAGAATACACTAGGCTAAACCAACAGTCCAATGTTTTAAAATGTGGTTGCTATGACATTGAAATCAGTTTCTTTGCATGGCCAGGAGTTGACAAGTACCCATATGAGAAATGTTTAAGTATTTTAAAACTGAAACCAATTACAAGGAAATTCTCGAAAACAGTCAACTCCATGAAAAAAATATATGACATAACTTGTGTGTTTTAAAGAGATCTACATTTTTTGTGTAGCAAGTTTTTATCTATCTCTTATGGTTTACCAGTTATGCAAAATTCAGACAAGTTCATACAGAATGAACAGGTATTCAGAGGCTATTCCCAGAAAAGTCAAGATATAAATTTTGTCTGCAAATACCTTAAATATAAGAAATTTTAATCAAAATCATTAGAGCCATTTTTGAGAAAATCAACATTTTCGACATTTTTTTCATGTAAAGGCTAGTTGGGGGTGGAGGGATTTTTTTTAAAAATCTTCATGTCACATCCTTAGAAAATACTGAACTTAAATATCAAGTTTGGTATTTAAGGGACTTTCAGTTTTTGAGCTCATTCACACATGCACACACCCACATGGAATTTTTTCTAAAAATAATTTTTTAGATTCAGGGAGTTCCAAAACATGTATTTCCTGTGAAATCTTGGTATTGAATATTTGGGTGCAATATAATATTTTCTCTATACACTATGTACGTAGTATGTGTAGAGAAAGTCAAAATTATAGGAGTTGGGTTGGTAATTAAAATATAGTGTGAGCCAGGAGTTTATTTTAAGTTTTTTGGGTGGAAGGGGGTGAAAATAACTAGCCTTTGTAATATTTGGAGTGAGACAGCCATAATACATTGACATACACTGCTGCTCATTAATTATAAATGAACAGTCACAACCAAAGGGAAGGTGAATGAAAATAGCTGTCCTATTTCACATCTACATGTTTACCATTACAAAAGCAATTCAATCAAAATGAACATCCACTTATTTTCTAAATAGAAATCAAAGAGAACAACAAACAAGAAGTTCACTTTCAGTCACTGCACTAGTTCATAGATGAATACATGTCTAGATGGCATTAGGGGTGGGCTGATGTAAATTCCATGGACAAACAATCCTAACACAATCATTTGAAGGCTATTCCAGGTTTATAACACTGATTTCTATAAAGTGGATTTTACAACACAGGAATATAAATGTGTTGTACCAATTGCTTCCCAATTGATCTGATTGTCCTTCGGGGATTGTCTCATTCAGCAAGTGATGACTGAGCCCATTTCTGTGATGGAGGCACCCAAAGGTCTATTACCTCCTATGGTAGGGTAACAAGGATAGTAGCAGGATGAGAGGACATACAGTTTTTACTGTGGACTCTGAATCATGTTATGCCCACATAAGTTGGTCAGAAGTGGAGGGTTGGATAGGGTAAACTTAAAATTGCCACTCCAGAGTCGGAAACCGAACCATGGATCCTCTGCGAGCACCACAAATAAAACCACTGTGCTACCAAATATAAATATATTGATTCCTATTAAGTGAATTTTACAACACAAGGATATAAATATACCTATAAAGTGGATTTTGCAACACAGGGATATAAATATATTCATTCTTGCCAAGTAGATTTCACAACAAGAATATAAATATATTGATTCCTACAAAATGAATTTCACAACATAAGGATATAAACATGTTTATGCCTACAAAGTAGATTTTACAATACATAGATATAAATATACCGATTCTTAAAAGATGGATTTTGTAACCTGGGTGATTCCTACAAAGTGAAATATGCAAGACAGAGATTTAAATATATTGATTTCTACTAAGTGGATTTTGCAATACAAGGATATAAACAAGTTCATTCATACAAAAGGGATTTTGCAACACAGAGAGATCTATATATTGATTCCTACAATTATATTAATTTGCAACATATAAATATAATTACTCCTACTATGTGGATTTTACAACACACGCACATAAATATGATTCCTACAAACAGATTTTGCAACCCAAGGATATAAATATACTTATTCCTACTCAGATTTTGCAACAAGGAGTTTGTAACATGATTCTTACAAAGTGGATTCTGCAACACAAGGAATTTATATAGTGATTCTTACAAAGTGCACTGTAAAACAAAAGGACAAATATATTGATTCTACGAAGTGGATTTTGCAATATAGGGATATAAATATATTGATTCCTACAAAGTGGTTTTTGCTACACAAAAATATAAATATCTTTATTCCAACAATGTGGATTTTCAACACAAGGGTATAAATATATTGATTCTTGCTAAAATGGACTTTGCACACAAAGATATAAATACAGGGTGTAAAAATATTAATTCCTACCAAATAGATTTCACAACACAAGGATATAATTATATTGATTTCTTCAAAGTGTAATTTACTACACATTATATAAATACTGTGATCCCTACCAAGTAGATTTTAAACACATGGATATAAATATTCTTATTCCTAAAAACGACCTACCAGTGGATCTTACAACACATGGGATATAAATATACTGATTTCTACGAAGAGAATTTTACAGCACAAAGATATAAATATATTGGTTCATCACACACATGAATATCACTGTGAAATGTTAGCAAAGGCAAGACTAGATGTTGCCCTAAAGATAACTAGAGAAATGCATACTCTCTTGAAATTTGGCATAACAGAAAACTGCTGATGATGTTTGTTATAATTTTATTTTACTTATAACTTGTACTTTCATGCCACTTAATTACCTTTCTAATATCAACAATTTTAATGCAACAAATGCCAATTTAATCGATCCCATACAAATAAGCATTGCAATATGTAAAAACTATTTTTTTTCAAGTCCCCCCCCCCCTTTCTTTATTTCTTCAGCATTTTCCAATATTCAAGATACTCTCTGAACAACAGCTCATAAAAATAAAATATTAGTTTTGGGAATTAATGATAAGAATTTCTTTCCTTTGAAGTTTTAAAAGTAAGACTTAATTTTGGTTTACAACACCAATGTTTTATTATGAAACTATTAAAACATCTACTTATCTTAAAATGTTAAGCATTACTTTAGGAATTTAAAAGTTGCTGGACACCAGTTAAAAAAGTCTGTTGTGTTGCATTCACTATGGTTTTTTTTCTAATTACTTCTACAAAAACTTATTTTTTGGTTTATATTATATGAAATAAACCTTTGGAGTAGTAGTTCATAAAACATTCCATTGTAGGTGCAAAATACAGTCAATAGTCACATATCAGTATATCATGCTATCCTTGAAATTTGCTACTCTTTCTGTGATACATAAAAAATAAGTGAATAGCAACAGCACTTTAAAAATATCTGATATGTAACACTTACAAGACATCGTCTCCCAGAATTCAACAAGCTGTTCCCATGAAATCGTATTCTTCTATCTGCCTCATGTTATTTAGATTATCATTTGTAGAAATCCTATTATAAATTTTGCTGTTGGTACAAGGATAAAGTAACAGTTGCCATGTGATAACATTGAAGGTCCATTCTCCTTTAATATCCACGATAAAAAAAATGAATGGCAACTTAACATCAAAACAGATATTTCTGGTGAAATATTGGATGAAATGCAATTCTTCCTCTAGTTACTACAGGTAATTTAAGCATCCCATTCTATAGTTGTGTGAAAGGCCACTTAATTTTACTCATAGGCCTCTTTATCAAAATTGAGGTTATTTTATATGCTATAAATCTATGACACTGGACCAACAGCTTTATTTCCCTTCTAAAGGAAGCAATGGTAAACAGGTTTGTTCCAGTGGCGAATTCTCCCATACACTGCCGGTGTCCTAAACTTGAGATGGTGCAAAACGACGCCCAATAAACAAGCAAAATAGTCAGAATTTTTTTAAATTGTGCGCGCACATCTATCTCACCGCAAGTTAAAATGATAACCTCTCAATATTCTCCGCTAGCTAGGCAAGGCCAACAATGGTGTGCGCGCGCATCTACTCCATCGCAAATTGAAGCGATGGACACGCATTCCCAATTCTCCACTAAAGAGGGGAAATACGCTGAGATGTCAGCCGTTAGCTGTCGAAATGCACCGCTAAATTTTGCGATTGACAATCGCTTTCAGTCTTATCAGTGTTGTTTTGCTCGTAAGTTTTTGTAAAAATGACCGATGTAAGTGTTACTGAAGCTAGTGGTTTATGTGGTTGTGTAGTAGAACGTGTGTTAAAGACTGGATTTCGGAATTTTAAATTTTCTGAAAAATTTAAAATAAAAAACAATGGCAGGCCCACTCCCGAACTACCAGGTCTAATTAAAAAATGCCAAGACAGAAAACGAGAGTATAACAGACATTTCTGCATTCGCAATTATTCAAGGTAAAACTGGTATTAAACAAACTATTGTTGGCCATGTCTTCATTTTAGTAACGACAAAAGCAGTACGTCCGTCTGGTTAGTGTGGTGGTAGCGTGTCTGCCTCACATTCAAAAGGTCCTAAGTTCGAATCTCGCTTAGGGTGAGTTACCCGGATTAGTTTTTTTCCGGGGTTTTCCCTAATCCTGAGAACATGAATGTCGAGTAACTTTAAGCTCCATGAACCCCGAGATCATTTGAGCATCATTTCACCAATTTCATTCATTCATTGTCCGATATCACCAACCAGTTTAAGGACGTTGTACCACGTGGTCTTAAGAAGGATTCGACAATTTGGTTTCTCTAATTGGTTCATTAAGTAAGCATGGAAAACCAAAAAATCACATCTTTAGTGCATTTCCTTTTGTAATTTTGGCAATACGCGAATAGACCTGCAAATAAATGCTCAGAAATCATTACAAATTTCAATGCATATTGAAATGGTAAAAAAGAACTGAGAAGTATTGAATACACCCATTGTTGATCACTTAGGAAATCAGGAATTAGCTTTTAGAGGAAAGTCAGAAAGTTCCTTTAATAGAGGTAATTACATAGAAACATTGGATTTACTCAGTACGTATGATCAACTTTTAAATGATAATTTAAAAATGCTACAGTTTTCCGGGGCACTTCGTCATCCATTCAGAATAATTTAATTGAAGCTGTTAGGCGTGTTTTGGTTAACTGTATAACAAATTTTATGGCTATTCTTCTAGAGAGTGTTCAGACATAGTGAACAAATTCTAACGCTCTACCATTTTATGCTATGTGAACAAATCGGGGGAAGTTAAAGAAAGGTTCATGGGCTTTGCAAACCTCAGTGCAGATAGATCTGCTGATCCACTTTAAGCCATGTACCTACAACAATTAAAGAATTTAATATGTGTAAGAAACTTGTCGCTCAGACATATGATGTGCAGCCGTAATGTCTGGCCAATTAGATGGTCTGCAATCTAAAGTAAAAGAGGCATTTCCACAGGAATTATTTGTTCACTGCTACTGCCATATTCCAAATTTGGTTCTGCAACAGGCAGCGATGTGTATTGATAAGTGCAGAATTATTTTTCAAACTCTATCAGGGCTCCCCAATTTCTTTACTCATTCCACTAAAAGAACGGAAACTTTGCGTGCTTTTATGAATAGAAAGTTACTAAAAGCGGCTCCAACACGCTGGAACTTCAATTCACGCCTTGTCAACACTGCACAAGAGCAACGAGATAACCTGATTTTATTCCTTTAATTCCTGACAGAACCAGAAAACAATGTTGATTGGGAACCAGATACATTTGTTAAAGCATAAGGTTTTCTTTATTTGTTGACCCGGTTGGATAATGTGTTCCTCCTCAAAATATTTTCAGCAATATGTGCTTAAACCGATATTCTCTTCAACATATTACAAGACAAGTCTATGGATATTGCATACTGCCATTCAAAAGTAATCCAGTCTAAAAACATTTTAGAAGAGCTAAGAAGAGAAGGGTTCCAAAATATTTGGGGAAGCATTTCTACTGAAGTGATAAATGAACATACACAAAAGAAAAGGAAGAACAATGAAACAAGTGAAGTTACTGAAGTTATATTCAGGAGGATATACTATGAAATTTTGGATAATGTGCTCTATCAAATACAAAATAGGTTTTCAGACTACGAAAGTTTTCGTTTCTTTGCTCTCCTTAATTCCTCAAAATTCAAGTATTACAGACCGTCTTTTCCTGATCACCATTGCTCAAATTTGTTGGACACCTAAGGCTCAAATTTTGATTCGGTACGTCTGAAAAATGAACTTAGTGTTGTATACTCTTCTGGAGATAAAAATGTTGAAGGAAAGTAGTTGGTGAAATAGTGAAAATTATGAACGAAAGAGATCTGGACTGGACTATGCCTGAAGTTTTCAAATTAGCTTGTCTAATTCTAACAGTACCACCAACTACAGCTTCTGTTGAACGGTCATTTTCCACTTTAAATTGAGTAAACTCTCACTGTAGGTCTACAATGGGCCAAGAAAGATTATCGTCTATGTCAGTGATGCCTATAGAAAAAGTTACTTTGTACGCTTCGGAAAGATGTTCATGAGAATTTTACGCAAGCTGAAATGAAACTGTTTCTGAAGAAATCTCATCGATTGGAGCCAATATTCCAGTAAACTGATAAGTACTACTACTAAAATTAACAATAATTTAAGAATACAGGTGTCCCTCGCATTACGCATGTAAATGGTTCTCGTGAATTATCAAGTAACACAAAAAAAAACACGCATAGCCCGCCTGGGTAGTGTGGTGGTA
This sequence comes from Hymenopus coronatus, assembly GCA_030762935.1. Lineage (NCBI taxonomy): Eukaryota > Metazoa > Arthropoda > Insecta > Mantodea > Hymenopodidae > Hymenopus > Hymenopus coronatus. The sequence goes on from CM060882.1 coordinate 25,251,843, forward strand.
GCGTGTCTGCCTTACATTCAAAAGACCGTGAGTTTGAATCTCGCTTAGGGTGAGTTACCCAGATAAGGTTTTATCGGGGTTTCCCTTATCCTGAGAAAATGAATGTCGAGTAACTTTAAGCTCCATGGACCCCGAGATTATTTGAACATCATTTCACCAATTTCATTCATTCATCGTCCGCTATGACGAACCAGGTTAAAGGTTGATAAACTAAAAACAAACAAAAACGCGTCAAGTGAATGCGATAGTGATATGGGCTATTTCAAGGTAAACATGAAAAAAATGAGTTTTAAACAGATGCATCTATTTATGTCATTTGTAGTGTTAAAATCGGCATTTTTAAAATCGCTTTACGCGAAAACGCGTAAAATGAGATCGCGCATAGCGAGGGATGACATTTTATAGAGAGAAAAAAAACGATGACAAAGGGAGCAGTGTACCTAAATTACTGACCACGATTCGCCAATGGTTTGTTCTATTGTTTCTTAGTAAATAAGCAATGCAGGTATGACAGTGTGTTATAAAGATAGATCCGCCTGCGATGCCATTAGTAGTTAAAGCGGGCGTTAAACACTACAAAAAAAAAAAAAAAAAATAAAGATAGATAACCTAATTTCCAAACTGAGCCTATTGCATTTATTTTCAAGCTATAAGGTGTTTGCTTTTTCTGGCATTTTCATTTTTGATTGTTAATATGTAATGGACAAACCTTTCAGAGATTTAATCCATAAAATGCCAATAGTTGATTTAACTTAAAAAGCAAATTTTCACCAAATCATGAAATAAAAAATCCTAGTTTCTGAAAAGTATGTAATGAAAACCCCCTCACAAAAGTCCGAAAGAAAATCGCGACGATTTTAGCGCCGGGCCCTGCACGCAAGGGCCATTCATCCATTACGTCACAAGGCGCGGGTTTGCGTGATGGAACTTTCAGAAATAGAACTGTACCGCACATCCATAAACATTCCGTTAAAACATGCGGTATGGCATTGGCATCCGACACCAACGCGGCACCTTCGCCAACAAGTACCATCTTCCAGGCAAAAGAAAATGCTTGTAGCATTCGCGATTTCTTCCACTCACGTAACGTCTGCAACATGCGCGGTACCCGCCGAAGAAAACGCTGTATGTTAGCTTGGATTCATCAGGAAGTTATTCGCTTATCCGCCTGTCAAATATAGGACGAAAAGGATTCGGCGCTGGAAAACTTGAAAACGAAGGCGAAAAACCCATACGCCTCTTTAATATCTGCACTAATATTTAAAGCTTGTTTAATGTGGCTATTACACAAGTGGATTCTTGTTTCCCGAAATTATTGTGTGTTTAAAAACTGTACGGCTGTAATCTATTTAAATTATCGTGATTTAACTTCTTTATTACTTTCTTTCCACGTACTATGTACATAGTATATGGAAAAGGTATTGCATTCCACCCAAAAATTCGATACCAAGATTTCACCAGAAATGCATGCTTTGGGTCCCGCTGAATACAAAAAAAGCATTTTTTACAAAAAGGTCCCCGTGTGTGTGTGTCCGTGTCTGTGGACAGCATAGATCAAAAACGAAAAGATCGTTGAATACCAAACTTGATATTTAAGTTTGGTTTCTTCCAAGGATGCAACACGAAGATATCAAGAAAATCCCGCCCACCCCCAGCTACCTTTATTTGGAACTTTTTTCGAAAATTTTGATTTTCTCCAAATGGCTCTAACGATTTTGATTAAAATACCGTATATTAAAAACATTTACCTGACAAATAATATGTATATCTTGAATTTTCTGAGAATATTCTTTGAAGACTTATTGTGGATGAATTTTACAGAATTTTGCATAACTGTTAAACCGTAAGAGATACACAAAAACTTAAAACACAAAAATGTGGAACACATTAAAACACACAATTTACGTTTTATGCAGTTTTTTCGTTCATCTTATCGTTTTTGAGATATTCCTTGTTTTTGATTTCAGCTTTGAAAAACTTATACTTCTCTCAAACAGGAATTTGTCAACTCGTGTCCATACAAACAAAGAAACTTCAATTCAAAATCTTCTCGGGCTTCTAGCCAGGTAAAAACTTGGCTTGACACCAACGTTTCGAAGAAGTGCATCTTCCTCGTCTTCAGGGTGAACTGAAGACGAGGAAGATGCACTTCTTCGAAACGTTGGTGTCAAGCCAAGTTTTTACCTGGCTAGAAGCCCGAGAAGATTTTGAATTAACACGTCGCCAGGAAAGCTTCAGTTCTTATTTTAAAGAAACTTCAGTCACATAGCAACCAGTTTTTGCCTACCACTTTAACCTATGGTACTCCCTTATTTCGCTTCTACTTACAAGGAAGCAAGTAATAAGACTATTTCTGCTCATTTTTTTTTTCTTGATTAGCGCGAAGAAAATAGAAGCATTAGCTTTTTAACAACAATTTGTTGCAGAAATGTAGAGAAAGTCATGTGAATGGAACACAGATTTTTTTTATGATGCATCTTTAATGTTAACTACATTGAGCCAAATTGTAATTTTGTTATGTTTCGATCTAAAAATCCACCAATACACCCTTCTACGTCTTTCGATGTTTAAAAATCTATTCACATAACTTTCTCTAGCTGTTCCAAATACAAACTATTCTTACAGAAGATTATTCTTTAATCTACATCATGCTAATCGATATAAATAATAGCATAATTGTTCTTATTAGTTGCTTCCTTTTACATAGAAGGGGAATAAGTTAGCCTAAAGAGATAGTCAAATCCTTTAAAAGCTTGTCGCTTCGGTTTGCTTTGTATGGTCACGTTTAAGAAAAGTGTAAGTATTTTAAAGCTGAAACCAAAAACAAGTAATATTTCAAAAAAGACCAGTTCAAAAAAAATCCAATGTTTCATTCACATGACTTTCTCTACCTCTCTACAATAAATTGTTAAAAGCTTTTTCTTCTATTTACTTAATGCTAATCGAGAAAAAAATCGCAGAAAGGGCTATTACTTCCTTCATGTAAGTAGATGGGAAATAAGGGAGTACCGTGGGCCAAATCAATAATCAAATCTTTTAAAAGCTGGTTGCTAAGTGATTGAATTACCTTTATTTGTTATACTCTTACGGGAGCTGACAAATGCCCCTATGAGAAAAATATATTTTCAAGCTGAAACTAATAAAAGGAATATCTCAAAAACTATCAACTCCACGAAAAAAAAAATGTATATAATAAAATTGTGTTTTAGCGAGATCTACATTTTTTGTCAAGTAAGTTTTACCTACATCTCACGATTTACCAGTTCTGCAAAATTCATCCAGAATAAACAAGTCTCAAAGGCTATTCCCCGAAAATGTAAGTTATACATTTCATTTGTCTTATAAATATATTAAGTACAAGAGATTTTAATCAAAATCGTTAGCCATTTTCGAGAAAATTGACATTTTTTCCATGTAGAGGGTAGATTGGGGGGATTTTCTTGAAAATCTTCGTGTCGCATCCTTGGAAGATACTGAACTTAAATACCAAGTTTGGTTTTTAACGGTCTTTTCGTTTTAGAACTCTGCTGCCCGCCCACCCCCCCCACCCACCCACATATTTTTCTAAAAATGCTTTTTTACTTTCTCTAGCCCCGTATGTACAATGTATATAGGGATAGAGAAGTATTGTATTCCAACCAAAAATTCGATGTCTAGATTTCACCGGAAATACATGTTTTAGGACCCCCTGAGTATAAAAAGGTATTTTCAGAAAAAGACCCGTGTGTGTGTGTGTGTGTGTGTGTGTGTGTGTGTGTGTGTGTGTGTGTGTGTGCGCGCGCAGCATAGCTCAAAAACGAAAAGAGGGTTAAATACCAAGCTTGGTATTTAAGTTTGGTATCTTCCGAGGATGAGACACGAAAATGTTCAAGAAAATCTCCCCACCCCTAACTACCGTTTAAATAGAAATATTTTCGAACATTTTGTTTTTCTTAAGAATGTCTGACGATTTTGATTAAAATACTACATATTAAAGCCATTTCTATCACAAATAAAATGTATATCTTGAATTTTCTCGGAATGGCTTCTAAAGACATGTTTATTCTGTGTGAATTTTGCTTAATTTGGCATAACTAGTAATCCATAAGAGATAGACAAACGCTTACAGACAAACGCTTACAATACAAAACATGTAGATCTTGTTAAAATACACAAGCTGTGTCGTATACATTATTTTCGTGGAGCTTACCATTTTCGAGGTATTCCTTGTTATTAGTTTCTGTTGTGAAGTATTTTTACTTTTCTCAGACACAGTGTCCGATTTCTTTTGTTCTACTCCTGGCCAAGCAAATAATCAATCGCATAACGACAGCTTTTAAAACATTTGACTATCACTTTATCCTAGTGCATTCCCTTAGTTCCAGTCTACTTATAAGGAACTAATATTTATCTCGATTAGCGTGCTGTTGAAAGAAGAATTATCTTTTATAAGAAGTTTGTAGAGTAGCAAAAGAAAGTCATGTGCGTGTAACACATCAGATTTTTTGGATTTAGGGCGTCTCAAGAGATTTCCAGTGATATCTGGGCATGGAATTTTTGGGTGCAATTCAATACCTTCTCTATACACTATGTACATAGTACGTGTAGAGAAAGTAAAAAAGCGTATAATGTGTTTTAAGGAGGTCTGTAATTTTTTTTTTTTTTTGCAGTAATTTTTTGTCTATCTTTTACGGTTTAAGCGTTATGCAAAATTCCACAAAATTCAACCAGAATAAAGAGGATTTTCAGAGGCTTTTCCCAGAAAATTCAAAATATACATTGCATTTGTGATGTGAATATTTTTAGCATACGGTATTTTAATCAAAATCGTTAGAGCCGTTTTTGAGAAAATCAAAATTCGAAAAATTTTCCATGCACACAAATTGTGACTAAGCCCGCCCCTGTAAGTAGTTTGGGTGGGGGGATTTTCTTGAAAATCTTTGTGTCGCATCCTTGGAAGATACCGAACTTAAATAGCAAGTTTGGTATAAACAGACTTTTCGTTGTTGAGCTATGTTGCCCTCAGACACACACGGACTTTTTCAAAAAATAAGATGTGTTCCATTCACATGACTTTCTCTAAATCTCTCTAACAAATTGATAAAAAGCTTATTCTACTCTTTACTTCGTGCTAATCGAAGAAAAGTTTAGCAGAAATGGTCTTATTACTTGCTTCCTTGTAAGTAGAAAGTAAATAAGGGAGTATACTAGGCCAGAGCGATAGCCAAATCTTTTAAAATCTGGTTGCTATTTGGTTAGAAATTTTCGCTTTTGAGCTATGCTTCCCACAAACACACGCGCGCACACAAACGGATATTTTTCCAAACACATTTTTTTTAAATTCAGGGGATCTCGAAACATATTTTCGGCGAAATCTCGGTACGAATTTTTGGGTGCAATACAATACCTACTCTATCGACTATGTACATTGTACTTGCGGGCTATAAAGTAAAAAGTGTTCTTTGATGCCGCACAACCTTAACTTCACTTCAGAATAAAATTGATACTTTCATCGTATATTGACTGGTCCAACACTGCTTTATATACTATGTATATCACTCTGTAGCAGTAAATTCTTTTCTTTTCTTTTTTAAATAATTTAACGCCCTTTAATCTGATAGGTGACATTGGACAAAGAATGAGCTTGGGTTCCATAGAACTTGAAGTTACTCCACATTCATCTTCTTAGGATAAGGAAAACCTCGGGAAAGAAAACATCTGGATAATTCGCCCTTTCCGAGATTCGAACCCGGGAATTCTTGAATGTGAGGCAGACACGCTACCACTATACTTACAGGGGTGGCCATAGTAACAATTTGTGTGCATTTTTAAAGCTACAAATGAACTTCCTATAAAAAGGTGGTGTTGTCTTGTACCTGTCAATTAAGTTTTGTAACTAAGGGAGGAGGGCAGGTCGAATCATGAGAGAGGAGATGAAAAAATCTGATGTGTTCCATTCACATGACTTTCTCTACATATCTTCAATATATTAGTTTTAAAAAGCTTATACTTCATTTATTTCATGCTAATCGACAAAAAATTAGCAGAAATAGTCTTATTACTTGCTTCCTTGTAAGCAAAAGGGAAATAAGGGACTAGCATAAGTTAAAGTGATAGTCAAAAGCTGGTTGCTATGTTACTGAAGTTCCTTTGTTTGTATGGACAAGACTATTGACAAATTCCTGTATGAGAAAAGTAAAGTTTTTCGAACCTGCAGACAAAAAATAGGAATATCTTAAAAACGATCAATTCCACGAAAAAAAATGTATACAACATAAATTGTGTGTTTTAATGTGCTCTACATTTTTACTTTCTCTACATGCACTATGTGCAAAGTGTATAGAGAAGGTATTGCACTCCACCCAAAAATTCGATACCGAGATTTTACCGGAAATATATGTTTTACGGTCCCTTATATCCAAAAAAAAGCATTTTCACAAAAAGGTCCGTGTGTGTGTGTGTGTGTGTGTGTGTGTGTGTGTGTGTGTGTGAACACGATAACTAAAAAACGAAAAGTCGGTAAAATACCAAACTTGGTATTTAAGTTTAGTATCTTCCAGGGATGCGACACGAAGGTTTTGAGAAAAATCCCCCCCACCCCAAACTACGCTTTATATGGAACTTTTTTTCGAAAATATTGATTTTCGCAAACATGGCTCTTAATGATTTTGATTAAAATATCATATATTAAAGATATTTACCTGACAAACAAAATGTATATCTTGCATTTTCAGGGAATAGCCTCTGAAGACTACTTTATTCTGGACGAAGTTTGCATAACTGCTAAATCGTAAGAGATGGGCAAAAACTTGCTACACGGAAAATGTAGCTCAAGATTAAACACACAATTTATGTCACATAATTTTTTTTCGTGGAGTTGATCATTTTTAAGATATTCCTGTATTTTCATTTCAGCTTTGAAAAACACACTTTTCGCATACAGGAATTTGTTACCTCCGGTCCATTCAAACAAAGGAACTTAAGTTACATAGCAATCAGCTTTTGGCTATCATTTTAACCTATGGTACTCCCTCATTTCGCTTCTACTTACAAGGAAGCAAGTAATAAGACTATTTCTGCTAATTTTTCTCGATTAGCGTGAAGTAAATAGAAGCATAAGCTTTTTAACTACAACTTGTTGCAGAGATGTAGAGAAAGTCATGTGAATGGAACACATCAGATTTTTTATGTGGTTAAGTTTTTGTCTATCTCTTATCTTTTGTTATGCAAAATTCCGTAAAATTCACTCAGAATAAAGTAGTCTTCAGAGGCTATTCCCAGAAAATTCAAAATATACATTTTATTTGTCAGATAAATATGTTTAATATACGATATTTTAATCAAAATCGTTAGCCATTTTTTAGAAAATCAAAATTTTCGAAAAAAGTTCCATGTAAAGGGTAGTTTGGGGTGGGGGGATTTTTCTCAAAATCTTCCTGTCGCATCCCTGGAACACTTAACTTAAATACCAAGTTTAGTATTTTACCGACTTTTCGTTTTTGAGTTATCGTGTTCACACACACATGGACCTTTTTCTGAATACAGGGGACCCTAAAACATACATTTCCGGTGAAATATCGGTATTGAATTTTTGGTGGAGTGCAATACCTTCTCTATACACTATGTACTCAGTACGTGTAGAGAAAGTAAAAACATGCAAGTCCAGTGAATACGAGTTAAAAAGTGAATGTAACGATTCAGTACGGCAGATATGAGAGTCATCTTGAGACAAGAGGAGTAGAACTCGGTTGTAACAGTTCCCTAAGCTTCACATCAAGACTGTTCAACTCGCCTGGGTAGTGTGGTGGTAGCGTGTCTGCCTCACATTCAAAAGGTCGTGAGTTCGAATCTCGCTTAGGGTGAGGATAAGGTTTTTTTTTCGGAGTTTTCCCTTATCCTGAGAAGGCGAATGTCGAGTAACTTTAAGCTCCATGGACCCCATTTGAGCATCATTTCATCAATTTCATTCATCGTCCGATATGACCAACCAGGTTAAAGGACGTTAAACTGAAGAAAAAAAAAAGAAAGAAAAAAAGACTGTTCGAGTCATGGCCCACAAAATTTAAATGTTTCTAATTATTTTCTTAAAATAAACAGTTTTCTTCATTTAGGTTCTATTCCTCCTTTGAATGCTCTTAAAAATAACATGTGATTTGATTTCCATGTTGTACATAGTAACGTTTCGTTGTGATAGTATCCAAGAAATTATATTTAATGTATTACACTATGTAACAAAGCATTATATTAGGACGTAAATATAAATAAAATTCAGAATACTGAGCGTAAAATAAGCGTGTTCATTTAAAACCTAATTTGTCAATCATAAAAGAAGACGTTGCTTGGTCGGTAGTGGGCCTGCTGCTATGTTAGGGGGTTCAGGGTTGGATTCCCGGCTCGGGGTGGGAAATATTTTCTAGTCAAGATTATTATCTAGCTTTCCAGATGTCTGAGAGAATGAATAGGATTATGTGCGTGAAATGAAGTGGAATTTTATTTACGGGCGTTCTTTAATTGCTGTGGTTCTCAGCGTCCCTTTCCATGCTGGGCATGAAAGACCGCTAACTTTTGCTCAGATGCCTCTTTATCAGGCTTGAAGATCTTGTACGTGCTGTAAATATATGACTCGGGACCAACGGCTTTACTTCCCTTCCGAAGGAAGCCATGGTAAGGATTTTTACGCCCGAAAAAATCCATCGTCCTCCGCCAGTTTTGAACCTGTGTGAGATACATAAAATGCAATGACAAAAGCACACGATTTAAGCGTTTTGATGTTTACTTTCTCTACACGCACTATGTAGATAGTGTATAGAGAAGGTATTGTAATGTACCAAAAAATTCAACCGAGATTTCACCAGAAATACATGTTTTGGGACCACCTGAATCCAAAAATAATAATTTTAGATAAAGATCTGTGAGCAGCTCAGCTCAAAATCGAAAAGTCGGTTAAATACCAAACTTGGTATTTAAGTTTAGTATCTTCCAAGGATGCGACACGAACATTTTCAAGAAAATTCCCCCACCGCCAACTACGTTTTACATGGAATATTTTAGGAAAATGTTGATTTTTTCAAAAATGGATCTAACGATTTTTATTAAAATACTTAATGTATAAGATATTTTTATGACAAACGAAATGTATATTTTGAATTTTCTGGGAATAGTCTCTGAAGGCCTCTTCATTCTAGAGGACTTATATAACTGGCAAACCGTAAGAGATATACAAAAACTTACTACACAAAAATGTAGGTGCCATTAAAACACTCACTTTGTCATAAACTTTTCTTGAATGGGAAGACATCTTTCTTCTCGTTTCTCGTTTGGTTACGCTTGACAAGCAAAGAGGTTGGAATTTCAATTGCTTCACATATCTGCCGGCTTTTATATGATGAGACTTAGCCTGTGCATTTTCTTATTTCCCTTCTACTTACAAGCAAGCTAGTAATACCTAAGACTAATTCTGCTTCTGTTTATCTTGATTAGCATGTAGGTAACAGATTAATGTTTTGAATAAAAGGTGTGTTTACCGAGCATCCATAGGAAATCATGTGGATGGAACACAGATTTTTCCCTTCTACTTACAAGGAACCAAGTAATAAGGCCCATTTCTGCTCATGTTTATCTCGGTTATCAGGAAGTAAAATAGCAGAACAAGTTTTTTAACTATAACTTCTAAAATTTGTAGATCGCGATCTACGAAGTTACCAAATATAACTTAAGACTAGACATGGTAGATGTTCAATGAAAACAAAGACGAATTCATGCAACCCAAAACCCGTGCCTCATTACAATGTCAATTTCTACAACTACGCATAGAGTGGTCCTCTAATAAGCAATCATAAGTTGAACAATTGCTCATTCAGTCCACGCCTACAATCCACTGCGAAACCGTCAGTTTTTCCTCGTTAAATGCTTGTCTCATGACCGTTATTACACCAGAGTGGGCCGTGGAATAAAAACTGTGATGACCTTAAAAGAATGCAATATGGACTGCCACGGAGGAATTCACATCAACTACCTCGCTCTGGACTGCAGAATTACACACTGCCTTTCTGTGTCCATGGCTGCAGGTTTGATCCTCGTCCAAGACAATGACGTTTATATATTTTTAATGCAGAAGCCTCGTATTTTGCTGGCAAATCAAAGAACTCCCAAAAACCAAAGTCACGGCCTACCGACAATGTTCCTAAAAATACCTAATGTCTAAATAATAACCAAATAACATTTATGCACTCCTTAAGCACTGGCCCCATAAAGCTGGCTTAACAGCAAGCTCTGGAATGTTTCAAGATATTGTCCATGACCCTTTGGCTTTAATCATCTCAAAGTGTTATTTTCAGATAACGAAAAACAAGAGGCAGTAACCCGATAAGGCGCTGCACTAAAACGCTGTGCAGTTGTTACACAACCAAAACCTATCCACGACAGCGACAGTTGAACTCCAAGCTTTGTTTTCGAACACATACCTCTCAAAATACGTATTAACGGTCATATTAACATGTTTATGAATTCATTTAAGTATCATAATTATTTCTGAAAAATGTAACTGTAGAGAACAATGTGGGAGCAAGTTGCCATAAATCTGCCGCCGAGTAAAATGCCGAGGGATGCAAAATTATTCCAACTTTACTAACTTTAACGCCGCTATTAATACACACAACAAGACGGTGTTACCTACTGGTGATACATGAAATTAAATCATTGAGAAAGGAAATTTGGGAAGAAAACCTAGGCCTAAGTTTAGGTATCTCCCTGACCTTCCTCAGTAATGCCTGAGGAAAACATGGAAAACAACTTTTAGGGTGCACGGTGCAGTTGGGATTTGCACTGCAGGCCCCTGTTCTGCAGTTCGTACCTTAACGACCGCGACTAACCGTGACGGTTTTCATTTTTAATAATCATCGTATTGACCGTGGATCGTCAAATCAAAAACTACGTTCGAGAATACGTCCCATTTATGAGGAAGAGTCAAGCGAAACGCATGGATCCTAAATTACAAGATGAAATGTACATTTTGGAATCTACGGGTAACAAAAGGGAAGGAAGTATAAGCTATATATTTAAGTTATCTAAACTAGCGACTACCTCGCTAGCTTAGATTACTTTTGCGGGAGTTTATTTTGAAAGAACTGCACCAAGTTAATGTTTTGTGTATCGAGCGCTGCTTATGACATTTATTTCTTTATACTCTTATGGTTTGGTGGTACTGAGACTCTGATTCTAAATTTGAAAAGTGACAGCTTGATATCTGTTGGCAATATATTAAGCACTATTCAGTGTAATCGCTGGATTAGCAGACGACTCTATTGTAAGCTTATCGAAACGCCAAAGAGCAAGATATGAAGATTACGATGACGTAACAGCAATTTTTTTATTGATAATTTTTATTTCTTTCAAATGGTTAGCGTCACAAAAATATTTGACACACAATTTGTGTGCTTTAACGAGCTCTACATTTTTATATAGCAAAGTTTATCTCTTCCTTTCAAATTGAAAGTGTTAAGAAGAAAAGTATATTATTTGACACATGAGTGTATGTAGGCAGAGGTTGGAAAGGTAGAATAATGAAATATTCAGTGTCATAGCTGGGATTTGAATCAGAGATTTTCTGTTTTTTATGCCGTTGCTACTATGACAACACGCCGACAGAAAGTTCGCCAGCTGTCACGCATTTAAACCACAAGGCGTTCTCAAATTCATTTTCACTTTATCTATGCGTACTATGGACATAGTGTATAGAGAAGGTATTGCAACCCACCCAAAATCCGATACCGAGATTTCACCGGAAATATACGTTTTAGGGTCCTCTGCATCCAAAACAAAAAGCATTTTCAGAAAAAGGTCCGTGCACGCGTGTGTGGGGGGTGCAGCATAGCTCAAAAACGAAAATAAAATACCAAACTTAGTTTGAGTTCAGCATCTTTCAGGGATGCGACACGAAGATTTTTTAAAAAATTTCTCCCACCCCAAAACTACCCTTTACATGAAACTTTTTTTCGAAAATTTTGATTTTCTCAAAAATGACTAACGATTTTGATTAAAATGTCGTATATTAAAGGATATTTAACTGACAAATAAAATGTATATCTTGAATTTTCTGGGAATAGCCTCTGAAGATTACTTAATTCCGGATAAATTTTACGAAATTTTGCATAACTGATAAAATGTAAAAGGACAAAAACTTACCACACAATAAATGTAGAGCATGTTAAAGCACACGATGTATGTTATATACATTTTTTCGTGGAGTTTATCGTTTTTGAGATATTCCTTGTTTTTGGTTTCAGCTTTAAAAAACTTACACTTTTCTCATACAGGCATTTGTGAACTCCTGTCCATATAAACAAAGGCACTTCAGTTGCATAGCAAGCAGCTTTTAACCCATAGTTTAACCTATGATACTCCATTATTTCGCTTCTACTTACAAGAAAGCAAGCATTAAGACTATTTCTAATTTTTTCTCGGTCAGCATAAAGCAAATAGAAGCATAAACTTTTTAACAATAATTGTTGCAGATATGTAGAGATAGTCATGTGAATAAAACAACAGATTTTTATATAACCAGGCAATAGGAATTTCCAAGCATTAACGCCAGGTCGAAAGGAAATTGTAAAATGTTGATAAATGATACAGTGACGTCATTAATAACAACACATCCCGTTCCTCGTAAATTTTACCGACACCGCTCGGGTACCGGTAATGGGTCTTACTTAACGTCGGTGACCTTTGGCCGCTGTTGTTTACATCTTTTTATCGATAGTTGAAAGTTGCCCAGGGTTTGATGTTTTATCCCTAAAACGTACAGTCTTAGTGACCTTGTCCAATAGCCTTGCGCTTCTTTAGAGTCATTTAAAATGTGTTACAGACACTAAAAAGTTAATTAAAAATCTCAGGCCATTAGCAAGAAAGAAACACGAATACTATGCAAAAACACTGAACCATCACATGTTCTAATGATTTCTCGTGAATGCAAACTAGTGACTTCCACGTTGTCACATGGGGCCTCGTTATTTGCAGAGAAAAATCTCAGTTGGGAACAAATTAATAACAACGTCAATGTAACCTCGTTAATTCACAGTAATCAATGTACATAATACTAAGAAAACTCACGAAAAACAAAACAAAATAAAGGCCAAAATTAACGTACAAAAGAGTTGCAGAAGTAGCATTTAGTTTGGGTTGATGCTGTTATCATAGTTTTATAAAACAGTTCGAAATGTTTACTTTTCAACCAAGCGATTCTAGCGCCTTTTTACTTTCTCTACACGTACTATGTGTACTGTACAGAGAAGGTATTGTATTGCAGCGAAATATTCGATACCGAGATTTCATCAGAAATACTTGTTTTGAGACCCCCTGAATACAAAAAATATTTTTAGAAAAAGGTCCGTGTGTGCACAGCATAGCTAAACAAAAAAAATACCAAAATTGGCATTTAAGTTTGGTACCTTCCAAGGATGCAAGATGCAACACGAAGATTTAAAAAAAAAAAAAAAATCCCCCCCCCACAAAACTACACTAAGTGTAACATTTTTTTTTTTTTTTTTAATTTTTTTTTTTCTCAAACATGGCTAACGATTTTGACTACAGTGCCGCCTATTAAAACTATTAACATCTCAAATAAAATATATCTTGAATTTTGTGTGAATAGCTTCTGAAATCTTGTTCATTCAGGATGAATTTTATTGAATTACTGGTAAACCTTAAGAGACAGACAAAAAACTTACTACACAAAAGATGTAAGTAGATCTCGTTAAAACACAACTTATGTCATACATTTTTTTCGTGGATCTGACCGTTTTCAGGTATTTCTTGTTATTGGTTTCATTTTTAAAATATTAAACTTCACTCATACGAGAACTTTTCAACTCCTGTCCATGCAAAGAATCTGATTTCAATCCCATAGCAACCACATTTTAAAACACCTGACTGTCGGTTTAGCCTAGTGTATTCCCTTATTCCCCTTCTAGGAACTAGTAAGACCGTTTCTGCTAATGTTCATCGATTAGCATGAAGCAGATAGAAGAATAAGTTTTATTAACAATAAATAATTTGTTACAGAGATGTAGAAAAACGTATGTGAATGGAATGCATCAGATTTTTATTTATGCATGCATCACTACAAGTGGTACTAGTGCTGTAATTATTTGACACTAAAATTACTCCATGATCGTCAGAAAGGGTCAATGCATATGTGAACTAGATATTCCTTTGTTGAGGTCAAAAAGTAATTATCCTTATGTTGATACGTTCGAACTATTACGATTATCGCTGAAAAAATAGGTGCAGATGGTCCTGAAGCTTGTGTAGGCATTGACATCAAATTAAATAATTAATCGTGTGAAATTAGGGAGGGGGAGGTGGATTACGAATGCTAACTTAGAAATATTCACCCTATTTTGGACAAATTTGGTCGAAATCGGTATAACCGTGTAGAAGTCTATAAGGAACATACATATATTGACTTCTATACATTATTACAATGGTCCGAGTCTGAAGGCAAGTGCATAAGAACTACTCTGGCGGGATATAGTATACCCTAACAGCGACTTACAGTCTCTTTCAGACGCGTAACACATTCGCCCTCCGTGGTATAATGGTTAACATGTTAACTCCATATACCCAAGGTCGCGGGTTCAAACCCGGCGGAAGACAATGGATTTTTTAGTGGGGAGGTAAAGCCGTTGGCCCCGTGACGTAGATTTAAGGCACGTAAAAGAACCTCAAGCCTCTGAACAAAATTAAGCGGTCTTTCACGCCCAGATTAGAATGGGACGTTGAGAACCACAGCAGTTAAAGAGCGTCATAAATAAAACTCCGTTTCATTTCAGTCCCGTTACAAAAAAAAAAAAAAACGTTAAAGATGCTGTTAATTGCCAGGATCATATCAGCGCCACCGTTGTGCCGGAATTTCGTCTCGAAGGAGTTCTTTTACAAAGGGGCTGTCGCTTTTAAGTACACTTAAAAACCATCAGTTAGGGCCGGGTTTGCATCCCCGACTTTGGGATATGAAAGCCACCTCAACTGAGCTAGTCCCGGGGCAATCAATGATAATTGTTTTCATACATGCCGTGTGTACGCTAACGTTGTAAAGGTGGAATTAGACTGAAATTCAAATCTCGTTCTGTGATACTAAATATTTCAGCACGATTCTTTCTAAATTACGTCGTTTCTTGTCTGCATGGTTCCTATTTTCACTCTTTATCTAGGATGTTATATGTTATATGTTATGTTTCTTTATCTTGTGTTATCGAGGCATATACGGCTCTTGGAACACAATAAATACTGAAGTGCAATTGCAATGTATTTCAATTGAAATACGAGGGCTAAAAATAAAGTAGTGGCAACATTGATAAAACACAATATTTATTGGACTCATAAGTACAATTGCATTACATTCCTTCAATGTAGTCACCCGCAAAGTCCCTGACCTTTTGCCAAATGAGGGCAGCCGTTGGGGACCGTTGGCAAGGCGATCTCTGTTGATGACTGCGATGGAGCGCCCTACTGCGCGGACTACAGAGGGGTTCCTTCAACTTCGGAAACAGGTCAAAGTCACAAGGACTCATGTCTGGTGAGTACGGAGGATGTTCCAAAGTGGTGATCGTCTCGCAATAAACGTGGACGTTTGCGCCGCATAGCCGGACGAAGATGTCGCTCCAGAAATCGGCAAGAGTAGTCACTGCTGACGGTTTGTCCCTCAGGCACAGCATGCGTAAGAATAACCCCTCGTAGTCGTAGGCCACAATCAGCATCAGCTTCACCTGACTTGGCTCCTGTCGAACTTTCTGTGGACGTGGTGAACCTGGGTGACGCCATTCATTCGACTGACGCTTCAATTCCGGCTCATAGGCTCGTGCCCACATTTCATCAATGGCGACAATACGCAGGAGAAATGCATCTCCTTCGCTGCGGTATCTGTCCCAGGTGGATGCCAGCCAGTGCATACCGGTGCCATTTCTGTACCTCAGTGAGTCGATGTGGAACCCAACGGGTCGCAATTTTCCTCGGGTGAAGACATTTCGTCAGGATATGCCACAGTGTTTGATGACAGAGACCAACCTCTACGGATAGCTTCCGGACAGTACATCGATGGTCCATGACAACGAGAACACTCACGATGTCAATATGATCTTGTGGAATGGACGGCCGACATGTGCTATGCAAATCCGCAGTCTCGGTCCGACCTGCACGAAATGCCTTGACCCATCGTGCAACCGTCCTGTACGGCAATGTATTCCCGCCACAGGCTTCACGTAATCCTAGATATGCTGATGCATGTTTTCCACGCGCAACCTCGATTTTAACCCACGAACGCTGATCGCCTTTGGTAAACATGCTTTAGAGCGGTGCACTTGACAACGTTCACTTCAACGCTACACAGCAACAACACTCTCTCACCTGGCAGCCCGACCAATGCACACCACGCATCGACACTAGTCACCTGATCGCTCCCATATCCTATTGGCTCATACCCGCTCTCCTGTGAATGGGGGACCATGTTGCCACTACTTTCTGTACAGCCCTCGTATATTAGCCAATTAGCATTTTAGTATTTTAAACCACTGAACAGAACATGGAGTCTATACATACTCAACACTGACAAAATATGAATGAGAATAAATAATTTAAAGCCCGCCTGGGTAGTAAGGTGGTAGCGTGTCTGCCTAACATTCAATAGGTCGTGAGTTCGAATCTCACTTAGGGTGAGTTACCCGGATACGTTTTTTTTCTTTCGCGGTTTTCCCTTATTCTGAGAAGACAAATGTCGAGTAACTTTAGGCTCCATAAACTCCGAGATCATTTGAGCATCATTTCACCAATTTCATTCATCGTCCGATATGACCGACTAGATTAAAAGGCATTAAGCCACATAAAATAATAATAATAATAATAATAATAACAATAATAATTTAAATAAAAAGCTGATGTTCCATTCACACGACTTTCTCTAAGTCTTTAACAATCTATTCTTGAAAGCTTACTCTTCTATTTCATGCTTATCCAGAGAAATATTAGCAGAAATGATTTCATTAGTTCCTTACAAGTAGAAGGGAAATAAGGGAACACGACTAAAGCGAGTCAAATCTTGTATAAGCTGGTTGCTATGTGATTAAAATCCTGTTCTCTTTGCATGGACAGAAACTGACAATTTCCGTTTGAGAAAAGTTTAGGTAGTTTAAAACCAAAACCAACAAGGAATATCTCCGAAATGGTTAACTCCATAAAAAAAAATTGTATATGACAAAATGTGTGTTTTAACGAACTCATATTTTTTGTGTGGCAACTTTGTTAATATCTCCTAAGGTTTATCGCTTATGCGGAATCATTGTATGAAGAAGTCTGCAGAGGTTACCCAGAAAATTTGAGATATGCATTTTATTTGCCGTACAAGTATCTTTAATACACGGCATATTAATTAAAATCGTTACACCTTTGAGAATATCAAAATGTTTTGATTTTTTTCCCCATGTAAAGGGTAGTTTGAGGTGGAGGAATTTTCTTGAAAATCGTGTCACATCCTAGGAAGAAGCTAAACTTAATTATCATAAGTTAGGTGTTTAACAGACTTTTCGTTTTTGCGTTGTGATCACTCTCTCACTCTCTCTCTCTCTCTCTCTCTCTCTCTCTCTCTCTCTCTCTCTCTCTCTCTCTCTCTCTCTCTCTCTCTCTCTCTCTCTCTCTCTCTCTCTCACACACACACACACACACACACACACACACACACACTCACACACTTTTTTTCTTCTAAAAATGCTGTTTTGGACACAGAGGATCCCACAACGTGTTTCTGAGTTGAATGCATTACCTTCTTTGTGTTAAAAGAATGTAAAAATTGCAAAATAAATCAAAATGTTATTTCAGCGGTCATTCAAGTTGGCCCAGACAACCATGATAAAATCCTGTTATCACTTTGTTGACATGGCCGTTGATCCTCTTCACACAGTTTTGGAAATCTGTCAATAATGTGGGCATTGCATAACAATGTATATACTGGGTCAGCGACACATGTGAGCGTTACTATATTTAAAACAGCCCACGGTTAATGCGGCGAGCACAGATTTATTTATGAACTGTGAGCGGGCTGAGAGCGTGGCAGCCTGCCGGCAGATTGATTCTCACAGTTTACGTCACTAACATAAAATAAAACTTGATCAATCCCAAGGCGATGTGCAGAACGGGCTCCAGCAAGCTTCCTTCCTAGAATCTTTGGGCGAGGAATTCCTAAGAAAACTTTTGCGCTCAATAAAGTCCACCCATGTAAAACATTTCCATGAAACCACGTAGAGCTAGGTTTCCATTAGTCTTGGAAGTTGAACCAACCACCTTGCACCCACGTGCCAGGTTCACTACGACTAGTCTGTTGAATTGCAGAACTTTCGTCTTTGAATGTTCAACAGAGTGGCCCACTTCCTTGAGGACTTCCCTAACGCATTCAAATACATCTACAATAATTTTTGGTCGATAAAAGTAAATTCTAATACTTAATGTTCTTGGTATGGATCGCACATTCAATCCCGCATTTAACCTGGTTACTACGCAAACAAAGGTGAAAGCAACAGTCGTGTAGAACAATAAATAAACAAATAAATAAAACGTCTGACATGTCACACTCGCATGACTTTCTCTAGCAGCTCTACAAACTTCTTACAAAAGACTATTCTCCCTTCTACACAATGATAATCGAAATAAACATTAGCAGAATGTTCTTATTACTTAGTTCCTTATGAGAAGAAGACAACTAAACGAATGAGATATGCAAAAGTGATAAGTTAAATGTTTAAAACTGTCATGCGATTGTCAATACAAATCTCTTCTTTGCTTGGCCAGGAGTAGAACAAAAGAAAACCGGACACTTCCTCTCTGGGAAAAGAATAAGTACTTCACAATTGAAACTAATGGCAAGGAACATGTCGGAAATGGATACATCCACAACAAAAACGTAAAGGACTTAAATTGTATATTTTGACAAAATCTATACTTTTTGTGTAGTAAGTTTTGGTCTATCACTTACGGTATAGCAGTTAAGCAAAATTCATCCAGAATAAACAGGTCTTCAGAGACTATTCCCAGAAAATTCAAGGCATACATTTTATTTGGGATGCAAATATGTTTAATATACGGAATTTTAATCAAAATCGTTAGATAAATTTTTGAGAAAACTGAAGTTTTCGAAAATTTTTCCATGTAAAGGGCGGTTAGTAGTGGGGTATTTTCTTTGAAAATCTTCGTGTCGTATCCTTGGAAGATACTTAACCTAAATATCAAGTTTGGTATAAAACGGTCTTTAGTTTTTGAGCTACGCTGTCCACAGACACACACGAACTTTTTTCTAAACATGCTTTTTTGGGACTCAGGGGACCCCAAAACATATATTTCTGGTGAAATCTCGACATCGAAATTTTGGGTGGAATACAATACCGTCTCTATCCACCATGTGCATTGTACATGAGGGCTAGAGGAAGTAAAACTCGGATGTGTTCCATCACATGACTTTCTCTACATCGCTGTAACAAATTATTGCTAAACAGCTTATTCTTCTATCTACTTTGATAATCGAGATAAACATTAGCAGATATTGGTTAATTATTTGCTTCCTTGTAACTAGAAAGTAAATGAGGAAATACACAAGGCTAAAGCGGCAGATACATATTTTAAAAGCTGGTTGTCATGTGGTTGAAATCCGTTTCTATGCATGAACAGGAGTTTACAAATTTCCGTGTGAGAAAAAAAATTATTTTAAATCTGAAACAAATAACAAGAAATGTCTAAAAAAAATGATCAACTTCACGAAAAAAATGTATATAATATAAATTATGTGTATTGACGAGTTCTACATTTTTCTTTAAGTAAGTTTTTGTCTATCTCTTATGGTTTACCAGTTATGCAAAATTTCACAAAATTCATCCAGAATAAAGATGCCTTCAGGGACCATTCCGAGAAAATGCAAGGTTACATTTTGTCATGTAATATTTAAAACACGATATTTTAATCAAAATCGTTAGCCATTTTTGAGAAATCAAAATTTTCGAAAAATCTTCCTTATAAAGGGTAGTTTGGAGTGGTGAGATTTTCTTGAAAATCCTCGTGTCGCATCCTTGGAAGATGCTGAACTTAAATGCAAGATTTGTACTTAGCAGACTTTTCGTTTTTGAGCTATGACAGGCAGACGGGCATTTTTTTCTAAAAATGCTTGTTTTGGATCCGGGGATCTCAAAACATGTATTTCCGGCGAAATCTCGGTATCGAATTTTTGGGTGCATTACAATATCCTCTATACACTATGAACAGAGTACGTGTGGAGAAACTAATAAAGTGAACGCTTATTGTTATTAAATTCTCGTTAATTTGTTAATGACGCTGTCAATTGTTTGGATACCAGCGCAGCCCGTGTGCTGGAATTTCGTCAGGCAGTAATCTGACACGGGGCTGTCGCTTTTAGGCACGTTTAAAAACCATCGATCTGGGTCGGGTTTAAACCCGCGATCCAGGTATCAAAAGTCCAGCACTTAACCAACAGAACCACCCAGACCGACAATGAACACTTATGTCGGTCAACTCTAAGGTCCTAGCTCGACTCCCGACTGTGGCGGGGAATACTTCTTTTAGTACAATCTAATGTTAAAATTTGCAGTTCAAAGAGTAAAACGTAATTTTGGTTCAGGGGGTTTTAAAATGTTGAAAAAGAGCAGCTGTACATGTACAGTTGTCATTTTATACATAGAGTTTCATTTATTACTTTCTTTAGCCCCATATGTACAATGTGCATAGGGATAGAGAAGTACTGCATTCCACCCAAAAATTCGATGTCGAGATTTCACCGGAAATACATGTTTTAGGACCCCATGAGTAAAAAAAAAAATCAGAAAAGGTCCGTGTGTGAGTGTACGCGCGCACGTGCATGTGTGCGCGCGCGCGCGCGCGCGCGTGTCTGTGGACAGCATAACTCAAAAACGAAAAGACGGTTAAATACCAAACTTGGTATTTAAGTTTGGTATCTTCCAAGGATGCGACACGAAGATTTTCAAGAAAATGCCCCCGCCCCTAAGTACCCTTTACAATGGAAACATTTTCGAAATTTTTGTTTTTCTTAAAAATGGCTCTTACAATTTTGTTTAAAATACCACATATTAAAGCCACTTCTATCGCAAATAAAATGTATATTTTGAATTTTATGAGAATAGCTTCTAAAGACCTGTTTATTCTGGATGAATTTTGCTTAATTTGTAATAACTAGTAAACCGTAAGAGATAGACAAAAACTTACTATACTACAAATGTAGATCTTGTTAAAATACACAAGCTATGTCGTATACATTTTTTCGAGGTATTCCTTGTTATTAGTTTCAGTTGTGAAGTGCTTAATACTTTTCGCAGACGGGAGTGTCCGTTTTTCTTTTGTTCTACTCCTCGCCAAGCAAAGAAACGATTTGCAATGACAATCGCATAACGACAGCTTTAAAATATTTGCACTTTAGCCTAGTGCATTCCCTTAGTTCCATTTTACTTATAAGAAACTAAGTAATTAAATTCTGCTAATGTTTATCTCGATTAGCGTGAAAGAAGGATTATCTTTTGTAAGAAGCTTGTTTGTAGAGTAGCTAGAGAAATTCATGTGAGTGTAACATCAGATTTTTTTGTTTTAATTTTGAAAAGGATGTGTTGGAAGCTTGCTTTGATTAGTTGTCTAATCCATTTATACCTCAATTATTTAACACATACCAATAATATTCAGCAATGCTTCGAATTTCTACCAATTATCTTTTATTATGCTTTCAAGGATATGATTTTATCGAATGAAAATACCAGCTATTTACTGAACCGTAATCAGCGGTGATTAATAGAATGCGTCATCCATCTCGACAGCATAATTAAAGATGCTTCAGATAAGAATACAGGAGCAAAAATTAATCAAAGTAACAGGTCATTCCAATTAATCTTCTCTAAAGCCATGTCTGTAAAGTAATCAAAAACACCATTCTAATGAATGTAAAATTTCGAAAGAAATTACAAAATTCCAGTACCTCAACATTCACTTCAGTTTCAATTGCCGAAAATCAGCAGATTCTTCTACTTTCAAAGTTGAAGATTAGGTTTTTAATCAATGCACATTCAAATACGGTAAATTTCAAATAAATTACATTTTTGAAACATATATAGTGTTCTGGTGTTAGGTTATCTTAATTCTGAACTTCTACTCGTTCCCACTGTTGTTCGTAGCAATGGTAATTCCTATTATTTTTGGTTACTCATTCATTAGACGCTATGATTTGATTTTGAACACACAAAAAAAAAAGGAAAAGTATGTTACATGTTATTCATTGAAGTCTTTATAAACAAAATTCGAAGTTACGAGTGAGATTATCTACTTCAATAATGTATTAGTCCAACTTTCTGAAATTTGAGCGGTTCATAAAGAATGAACTTGTATAAACGCAGGGGAAATCGATTGCTGTTTATTAAAAATCGTTATTGGAATTTTGGATATTGCATGTATTTATATAAACAAATCACGGAGGTCCTGGGTCTAGATCTTTTCTCTATCTCATACGGAACTATCAGAATTACATGCCCACCTTAACGAATGTCATCCAGAATTTCTAGAAATGCACCGTTATCTTCAAGGCTGAAATTTCCTCTTTGAGACCATAACAGACCGCATGGCTTAATACTTGCATGATGTATTTGAAAAACAAATATTGCACACATAAACAAATGAAGTAGGTACCTAATAAAACATCATATTGGTGATGTTGAAATTATATACAAATGAAGGTGCTAGATAGAAGTCAAATACTTTTCCACGGTTTTTTACTTTATCTACACGTACTATGTAAATAATGTATGGAGAAGATATTGTATTGCACCGAAAAATTCGATACCGAGATTTCACTGGAAATGCATGCTTTGGGACCCCCTGAACCCCCCCCCCAAATTAGAAAAAGTGTGTGTGTAGCATGGCTCAAAAACGAAAAAGTCCGTTAAATACCAAACTTGATACCTAAGTTAAGTATCTTCCAAGGATGCGACACGAAGATTTTCAAGAAAATTCCCCCCCATCCTCAACTACCCTTTACATTGGAAATAGTCGAAGCTTTTTATTTTCTCAAAAATGGCTCAAACGATTTTGATTAAAATCTCATATCTTTAAGATATGTATATGACAAATAAAATATTGAATTTCTGGGAATAGCATCTGAACACCTCTTTATTCTGGATGATTTTCTTTTTTAATTTTGCACAACTAGTAAACCGAAACAGATAGACAAAAACTTACTACTCAAAAATTGTACTTCTCCTTAAAACACACAATTATGTCTTCATTTTACTTTCTCCATACGCACTATGTACATAGTGTATAGAGAAAATATTGCACTCCACCAAAAATTCGATACCGAGATTTCACCGGAAATATATGTTTTAGGGTCCCCAATATCCAAAAAAAGCATTTTCACAAAAAGGTCCGTGTGTGTGTGTGTGTGTGTGTGTGTGTGTCCGTGAACACGATAACTCAAAAACAAAAAGTCGGTAAAATACCAAACTTGGTATTTAAGTTTAGTATCTTCCAGGGATGCGACACGAAGATTTTGAGAAAAATCCCCCCACCCCAACTACCCTTTACATGGAACTTTTTTCGAAAATTTTTATTTTCTCAAAAAATGGCTCTAACGATTTTGATTAAAATTTCGGATATTAAACATATTTACCTGACAAATGAAATGTATATCTTGAATTTTCTGGGAATAGCCTCTGAAGAGTAGTTTATTCTGGATGAATTTTACTAAATTTTGAATAACTGCTAAACCGCAAGAAATGGACAAAAACTTACTACACAAAAAGTGTAGAGCACATTAAAACGCACAATTTATGTTATATACATTTTTTTCGTGGAGTTCGTCGTTTTTGTGACATTCCTTATTTTTGATTTCTGCTATGAAAAACGTATACTTTTCTCCTACTGGAACTTGTCAACTCCTAACCATATAAACAAAGGAACTTCATTGACATAGCAACCAGCTTTTAACTATCACTTTAACCTACGGTTGTCCCTTATTTCGCTTCTACTTACAAGGATGCGCGTAATAAGACTATTTCTGCTAATTTTTTCTGATTAGCATAAAGTAAATAGAAGTATAAGCTTTTTAAGAATTATTTGCCGTAGGGATATGGAGAAAGTCGTGTGAATGGTATACATCAGATTTTTTTTTTCTTTATGGTGGAGTTGGCCGTTTCGAAATATTCCTTGTTATTGGTTTCAGTTTTAAAATACCTAAAACTTTTCTCATGCAGGTACTTATCTCCTGGACACGCAAAGAAACACATTTCAATTCCATAGCAACCACATTTGCATTTGTCTCGTTTTAACCTACTGTATTTCCTTGTTTCCCTTCTACTTATAAGGTACTAAGTAATAATTTCGTTTCTCTTAATGTTTATCTCAATTAGCATGAAGTAGATAGAAGAATAAGCTCATTAACAATTTGTTACAAAGATGTAGAGAAAGTCACGTGAATGGAACACATCAATTTTTTCCTCTTTCTTTTTATTTGCATAACCTCTATTAACTTCTATGATGATAGTTCGGGCTTTGACTTGAAACAATTGAAGTGTTTACAATACGAACTCTTGTAGAAAAAAGAGAGATGATGTGTGCGTACACATACAGGCAAGAACTTCGGCAGCTATCAGAAAAACGTGCAACATCAAAAACATCACATCACTGAAATTAGAAACGGCTATGAGACTTTTTGAAACAACAATCGCACCAATTGCTAATTATTGAGCTTATATGGTACAAACAAAAAAAAATCGCATGTGTTCCATTCACATGACTTTCTCTACATCTCTGCAACAAATTATTCTATTTACTACATCTAATCGAGAAAACATTAGCAGAAATAGTCTTATTACTTGCTTCCTTGTTAGTAGAAGCGAAATAAGGGAGTATCATAGGTTAAAGTGATAGTCAAAAGCTGGTTGTTATGTGACTGAAGTGCCTTTGTTTGTATGGACAGGAGTTGACAAATTCCCGTATGAAAAAAGTATGTTAGTCAAAGATGAAACCAAAAACAAGGAATGTCTAAAAAAAAAAAAACCATCAACTCCACGAAAAAAATTCATATAACTTAAATTGTGTGTTTTAACGTGCTGTACATTTTTTGAGTGGTAATTTTATGGTTTAGCAGTTATGCAAAATTCCGTAAAATGCATACAGAATTAAGTAGTCTTCAGAGGCTATTCCCAGAAAATTCAAGATATACATTTTATTTGTCAGGTTAATATCTTAAATATACGATATTTTAATCAAAATCGTTAGAGCTATTTTTAAGAAAAGCAAATTTTCGAACAGTTTCATGTAAAGGGTAGTTTGGGGTGGGAGGAATTTTCTCAAAACCTTCGTGTCGCATTCCTGGAAGATACCAGGTATGGTATTTTACAGACTTTTCGTTTTTGAGTTATCGTGTTCACAGACACAACGACACACACGGACCTTTTTCTGAAAATATCTTTTTACTTTCTCTATACGTACTATGTACAGTATATAGAGAAGATATTGCGCTCTACCCAAAAATTCGATACAGAGATTTCACCGGAAATATATGTTTAGGGTCCCCCTGTATAATAATAAAAAATTAAAAAAAGAATAAAAATAAAAAAGAATAAAAAGAATAAAAATAAAAAATAATAGAAATAAAAAAATAATAAAAAAAAAAAAAAAAATCAAAATAAAAGCATCTTCAGAAAAAGGTCCGTGTGTGTGTGTGTGTGTGTGTGTGTGTGTGTGTGTGTGTGTGTGTGTGTGATAGCTCAAAAACGAATAGTAGCTAAAATACCAAACTTGGTATTCAAGTTTAGTATCTTCCAGGGATGAGATACGAAGATTTTGAGAAAAATTCCCCCACCCCAAACTACCTTTTACATGGAACTTTTTTCGAAAATTTCGATTTCCTCAAAAGTGGCTCGAACGATTTTGATTAAAATTTCGTATATTAAAAATATTTATCTGACAAATAAAATGTATATCTTGAATGTTCTGGGAATAGGTTCTGAAGACTACTTTATTCTGGATGAATTTTACGGAATTTTGCATAACTGCTAAACCGTAAGCGATGGACAAAAACTTACAATACACAAAATGTAGAGCACCTTAAAACACACAATTTATATTAGATACATTTTTTTCGTTGAGTCGATCGTTTTTGAGATACTCTTTGTTTTTGGTTTCAGTTTTAAAAACTTATACTTTTCTCATACAGGAATTTCTCAACACCTGACCATACAAACAAAGAAACTGGTCACACAGCAACCAACTTTTGACTATCACTTTAACCAATATTACTCCTTTATTTCGCTTCTACTTACAAGGAAGCAAGTAATAGGACTATTTCTGCTGATTTTTTTCTCGATTAGTATGAAGTAAATAGAAGCATAAGCTTTTTAACAATATTTCGTTGCAGAGATATAGAGAAAGTCATGTGAATGGAACACATCAGATTTTTTGGATACAGGGGACTCTAAAACATTCATTTCCGGTGAAATCTCGGTATCGACATTTTGGGTGGAGTGCAATAACGTCTTATACATTATGTACATAGTACGTGAAGAGAAAGTAAAAATAGTGACATGGACAAAATTGAAAATGTTGAAGATTTATAAAGAAGGCAATAAGGGCAAGCAAGTACTCACCAAACACACTGGCGTATGCACAGCAAGAGAAACATTATTCTTAGATATAAGGATCAAGACACCGCTACCAAACACACAAGCGGCAAAAGAAGCAGTAACACGAAGGGAACAGTAGCAGAAAGAGACAATGAATTCTTCGGTACGGATGTCATGATAAATACTGAACGAACAGCAACCAAACGTAGACACACAATCATAGGACTTGGAATACACCATTTAATATGTTTACATAATACCATCACGCTGAAGAACAATGTGCTTGCAAATGATGTGAACTTCAACAAGCGTAAAAAACGGACGGGTACTCTAATTGAACTTATAAAAGGCAAGTAAATCGTCATAACTCATAACCTTGAATTTCTAATAGGTATGCTCATTCGAGCGCAGTTTGATTTTAATAAAATAAAAAGCAATAAAAGGAGAACGATTCTAATTGCAAAAAATCTGATGTGTTCCATTCACACGACTTTCTCTACATCTCTGCAATAAATTGTTAAAAAGCATATGCTTCCATTTACTTCATGCTAATTAAGAAAAAATCTTATGTGTATCATTCACATGACTTTCTCTACATCTCTGCAACAAATTATTGTTACAAAGTTATGCTTCTATTTTCTTCCTGCTACTCGAGAACAAATTAGCAAAAATAGACTTATTACTTGTTTCCTTGTAAGTAGAAGCAAAATTAGGGAGTACTATAGTATAAAGTGATAGTCAAAAGCTGGTTGCTATGTGACTGAAGTTCCTTTGTTTATATGGACAGGAGTTAACAAATTGCTATATGAGAAAAGTAAGTTTTTCATAGCTGAAGCCAAAAACAATGAATATCTCAAAAACGATCAACTCCACGAAAAAAAATTATGTAACATAAATTGTGTGTTTTAACGTGCTCTACATTTTATGTTGACATGTTTTTGTACATCTCGTACGGTTTAGCAGTTATGCAAATTTCCGTAAAATTGATCCAGAATGAAGTAGTCTTCAGAGGCTATTCCCAGAAAATTCAAGATATGCATTTTATTTGTCAGGTAAATATCTTTAATATATAATATTTTAATCGAAATCGTTAGAGCCATTTTTTAAAAAATCAAAATTTACGAAAAAAGTTCCATGTAAAGGGTAGTTTGGGGTGGGGGGATTTTTCTCAAAATCTTCGTGTCGCATCCCTGGAAGATACTAAACTTAAATTCAAAGTTTGGTATTTTACAGACTTTACAGGAATTTGCCAACTGCTGTCCATACAAACAAAGGAACTTCAGTGACATAGCAACCAGTGTTTGACTATCACTTCAACCTATGGTACTCTCTTATTTTGTTTCTACTTACTAGGGAGCAAGTAATAAAGACTATTTCTTTAAATGTTTTTTTTCTGATTAGCATGAAGTAAATAGAAGTAAAAGCTTTTTAAGAATAATTTGTTGCAGAGATGTAGAGAAAGTCATGTGAATGGTACACATCAGATTTTTTAAAGGCGACACCAAAAACAAGGAATATCCAAAAAACGGTCAACCTCACGAAAAAAATGTATATAACGTAAATTGCGTGTTTTAACGTGCTCTACATTTTCAGTGTGGTAAGTTTTTGTCCATCTCTTACGGTTTAGCAAGTATGCAAAATTCATCCAGAATAAAGTAGTCTTCAGAGGCTATTCCCAGAAAATTCAAGATATACATTTCATTTGCCGTGTAAATGTCTTTAATATATGACATTTTAATCAAAATCGTTAGAGCCATTTTTGAGAAAATCAAAATCTTCGAAAAAAATTCCATGTAAAGAGTAGTTGGTTGGGGGAGGGGATTTCTTGAAAATCTTCTGGTCCCATCCTTGAAAGATACCAAACTTAAATACCAAGTTTGTTTTAACGGTCTTTTCGTTTTTGAGCTATGTTGCCCACCCACACCCACACAGACGGACATTATTCTAAATGTTTTTATTCAGGGGGTCTCAAAGCATATATTTCCGATGAAATCTTGGTATCGAATTACAATACCTTCTCTATACACTATGTACGTAGTACGTGTAGAGAAACTAAAAATCTGATGTTCTCCATTCACATAGCTTTCTCTACATCTCTGTAACAAATTATTGTTAACAAGCTTATTCTTCTATATACTACACGCTAATCGAGATAAACACAAGGAGAAACGGTTGTATTAGTTCCTTATGTGTAGAAGGGAAATAAGGGAATACACTAGGCTAAACCGACAGCCAAATCTTTCAAAATGTAGTTGCTATGGCATAGTTTCTTTGCGTGACCTGATATTGACAAGTTCCCGTACGAGAAAAGAAAGTATTTTAGAACTCAAATCAATAACAAGGAATATCTCAAAAACGGCAGTCATGCACACGTATGGATATTTTTCTAAAAATGTTTTCTTTGCACTCAGCAGACCTCAAAAGATATATTTCCGGTGAAATCTCGGTATCGAATTTTTGGGTGCAATAAAATACCTTCTCTATACACTATGTACATTGTACGTGTAGAGAAAATAAAAGCATCTCCACACCAGCCGGGAATCTGGCCTGAGACCTCTTGGTTGAGGAGTTAAAATTTGACTAGTCTTAACTGATTTCTGCATACAACTTATTTGCCCAGCATGTTAGGAAGATGGGATTTTCTCGCAGTTGCACCTTCCTATGGGAACATATGAGGCGTTAGAGGTGCTGGTCCCGTGCTCAGATGTGCGATGACGTTTGCGGTGCTTAAAGATTCACTCCATTACCAGATGAGTAGATCTACGACCTTATGTTGTGCAAGTCTATTACCGATGAGGTGCCTCAGCTAGACTCAGCCTGCATGCTGGTTTGACTCACTCGGGGTGGAAGCAATGAGGGTAGCTTAGGGAGTGATCTTATGAAATTGCTTGGACACACGTTACTTTTCCTTCAATTTATTGTCACTAGAAGACACAGACAAGCACTTTGCTTTACATCCTCATAAGTCAATTATTTACTAGGAGCTAAGTCTAGATGCGCGTCACTGACTTTATCACTTTATCCATCACTGAGGGCGCCGATGACTAAGTATCTATGAGAGTTGCGTTGTTTAACTTGAAAGCCGGTGTAACTATGTGACAGCCCTGACGTAACTTCGATGCAACTAACAGACCGCCACGATGTGCGACAATCTTCTCCTTATATAGCAAAATTGCTATCATGGGGACCCGGTGCTGAAGTCCACGATGCCGGTTCCCCTTAAGTTGCGCCTTTTGAGGGCTCTCATGGTCTCCTTGCTAATCTACGCCTGTGAGATCTGGGGCATGGCGGCAGACACCAGTCTGCTGTTGCTTCAGCGGGTACAGAATAGATGTATCCGGGCTATCTATTCTGTGCCTCTTGGCTTTCCAACGAGACTCCTGCACGAAGCCTCTGGTCTACCATACCTGGAGGACGAGATTAGGCGTCGGGCAACAAAATTTTCAACGAAGGGTTACCATTCCATCGGAGCGCCCTCGTTAGGTCTCTTGGGGATTACAATTCCACAAACTTCAGGCGATACCGGCTTCCCCGCATGGCTTGCGGACATCCCCGGTAACAGAGGAGCACCTCCAACAGCTGCTACGGCTAAGCTCCTTACAATCCTTCAAGAGTTGCTTGGATTCAAAATTAAAACCTCAAATAAACATTTTTAAATAAACTCACACCAGCGGTGCACAAGGGTCGTTGCACCATGATAGGCAACCGTCTAGGGGCAACACTTGCCTCCTCCCGCCACTCCACAACCCCAACACTCACCCTCCATCCTGCAAAACCCACAATCCCGTCAGAACGTGGTTAAGTTCTCTCCGAGAACAGGGACACGTCTTAACACACCTCGGGCTGCCCTCAGCCTGCCAACTGCTCTGGTCTGGTCTGGGGACTTCTTTCTGATTGGTCAGAAAGGCCGCAAAACTGGAGTCGATATTACCCAAAATACATTTTCTTCCCAGGATGCAACATAACACGCACGTGACAATTGTTACACAATGGAAAAATACTATTTTCCAAACTAAAAGGGACTTTACCATCACACGCAGCTCGTACGTGCCCGGACAAAAGAGCATCTGCTAACAATGAAAACCTCTCGCTCCACTTTCAAAGTTTGGCGTAAACAACTCTCAACTGCTCTTACTAAAAGCTGAATTTTACATTCTTAGTACATGAAATCATTGATTATTGACACTCTTTAAATATAAACTGATAAACAATTAATAAAAATGACAATGGTTATTATAGAGAAGCCAACTAACGGTCTCACATTTAAGAGTTGAGAGACCGTTTACCTACTCGTTTCAAGATTTTTAAAGCTATACAAAATATGGAAAGCTTTCCGAAAGTCGTACGCCTCCCCCCTCCCCAAATCACCGTCATGTTGAGGACAGATGAGACAAAATATTGCGGATTCACTTGGAACGTAAAGTTAAGCCTGTAGTCACGAACAGCTTCTTTCTTTAAACTTTCTCAACACTTATTATGTACATAGTGTATAGAGAAGGTATTGTATTGCACCCTAACATTCGTTATCGAGATCACCGGAAATACACGTTCAAATGATCCTGTATCCCAAAAAGCATTTTTAGAAAGAGGTCCGTGTGTGTCCGATTACTCAAAAACGAAGAGTCCGTTTAAATACCAAACTTGGTACCTATTTAAGTATCTTCCAAGGATGCGACACACCAAGCTACCCTTTATGGAAACATTTTCCAAAATGATTTTCTCAAAATTGGCTGTAACGATTTTTATTAAAATGTATATTAAAGATATTTACATGACAAAATGTATATCTTGGATTTTCTGGGAATAGCCTCTTTATTCTGGATGAATTTTGCTGGATTTTGTATAACTACTAAGCTATAAGAGATAGACAAAAACTTACTACGCAAAAAAAAAAAAAAATATATATATATATATATATATATATATATATATATAGAGAGAGAGAGAGAGAGAGAGAGAGAGAGATATTTCGTTAAAACACATTTATGTCATACACATTTTTTTTTTCCGTTGAGTTGACCATTTTTGAGATATGCTTTGTTATTGGTTTCAGTTTTAAAATACTTAAAAACGTTTCACATCGGAATTTGTCAGTTCCTGGTATTTCAAAGAAACGGATTTCAACCACATGGCAACCAGTTTTTAGAAGATTTAACTATCAAGTGTATCCCATTATTTCCCTTCCACTTACAAGAAAACGTTCTACTAATATTTATCTCGATTAGCATGAAGTATATAGAAGTAAAAGCTATGTAACAATAGTTTGTTACAGAGATATAGAGAAAGTCGTGTGAATGGAACACATTAGATTGTTTTGTTCTTCACCTCCCATTCCCCTCAAAGGTCCACGTTCCTGCTATTATCCTTTCTACAATGCAATAGGAACTAATTTACTCCGAGCATACTATCATGTTTTGTGTAGCCCAAGATATTCGTCGCAAGCTGATACCTATTATCTAATCAGTTTAATCCACTAATCGAAAATGTCCTGACAATTTTCAACAAATGGGGAGTTTTGATTGTTTAAAATAAAATGAAGTGGCACAAACTGCTATGGTCATCATCGCGGACGTCACGTTTTAACTGAACTTTCATATGTATGACATCACGGTACAAACAAATGATACTTTGGTTACTGGTACAAAAGTAGGTATATCTCTAATGACATGCACATAGTTTCCAGAGATCACATCAACAATACAGACGATCTCATTCTCGCCATAACTGAAGTCGCGATATGACGCAGAGTGTCATAGAAATGTAGACCACATCTAGCTGTGACATACTTCTATGATAAAAATTGTACCCACCATCATACCTTTGATCACATCTGTGATTAAAAAATAAAATGGCAGACATTACATGTGTTCAGTGGCTATAGGCAAACCGCTCATTTCCTATTATGAATCAAACGAAATGCTTCACAAATCCAAACATAATTATTATAAAAAATAGAAACAAAAGACTGGAAATATATAAAAGCAGAGCAGAAGCCATTATGTAGTTTGTCGCTGTATATCGTGTGGCGCCAGTACGTCACTGTCGTGTCGGTCAAGGATTAGCACCCGTGAAATACTCTATAAACAAACGTGCACATACCTATGAAGAGTCCATTGTGCCAGCTATGCTCGTTCCTGTAGAACACAAGTTGTCTCTACTCAGGGGAGTAAAGAATAACTGTTTAACATGCGATAGACTCAAGAAAAGAGATATTTCACTACATGATTACTTTTATTCGTCTTTGTTGCTGGTTGAGGCACTAACCCTACGAGCGATTCCCGACATGAAAATTCTTGAAAATAATGCCATAATCACACTTCGTGCGGAAATTAGCACGAAGTGTGATTATGGCATTATTTTCAAGAATTTCCGCTATTGCTGAGTTCTTCTTGTTGACGGTCAACACACACAATACGTTGCAACAGCAACATTAATCACTATCACCTTCAGAATCGGAGTAAGAGTAACAATAAGGGTAACAGTTGCAGGTAACATTAAGCCTCGCGTAACATTTACGATAAGAATTGCCGTCAGATTAACATTCGCCATAAGAATTCACAATAACAATCACCACAGTAACCTGGTTTCCAGTCCAGTGTAATTGGCAGGCTGAGGGCAGCCCGAGGTGTGTGTTAGACGTGTCCCTGTTCTCGGAGAGAACTTAACCACGTTCTGACGGGATTGTGGGTTTTGCAGGATGGCAGGTGTGTTTTGGGGTTGTGGAGTGACAGGAGGAGGCAAATATTGCTCCTCGACGGTTGCCTTGATGGTGCAACGGCCCTTGTGCACCGCTGGTGTGTTTTTATAAATGTTTCTTTTGAGGTTTTAATTTTGAATCCAAGCAACTCTTGAAGGATTATAAGGAGCTTAGCCGTAGCAGCTGTTGGTGGTGCTCCTTCGTTACCGGGGATGTCCGCAAGCCATGCGGGGAAGCCGGTATCGCCTGAAGCGGCGGTTTGTGGGATCGTAATCCCCAAGAGACCTAACGAGGGCGCTCCGATGGAATGGTAACCCTGGTTTCTTGTGCACGCATCGCTTAAATACCTAAAACCTCCAATATTGCACTCCTTCCTGATTGGCTAAAAAGAAGCGCGAAAAAATAGGTTGTCACGTGACTAACTTGGTAAGTTCTTTGTATTCCACCCACGTGACCATTCCTTATAATGAAGGCTCGGTTTCCAGAATATTCGTGGATAAACTCCTTTAACCTTCAGCCTGTTAATTTGTGTCTCTGATGCTCTAAAAATCTTTCTCTACCAAAGCAATTATTGTGCCTCTAGCATTAACAAAGCAAATAACCTTGGCGAGCAAAATAGAAGCTTCTACACCCTAAGGTTCTGCGTTCTACTGAAGCAGATATTTCTTATATTAAACCTATACAAAACTAATAAGATACATAGCGTGCTAATATACTGTCGCAAGTTCATGAAGGACAAACGGATAATGATGTGACGAAAAACTTGAATGCATTGAGAAGCTAATATTTAGAAGAAAAATGAAAGTCACTGTGACAGCCATTAATTATCATTTGTGCTACTGTCTTTGTTATTCAGAATCATAAATATAGTATTAACGTTCTTTAAGAAATGGCGTTATAAAGGTTAAGATTTAGGTTAGGTTATACGAAAATGTAGATGAATGCAATAGAAACTTAAAATAAATTTATAAACATTCAATATAATGGCACAACATTCTAAATAGAACAAAATAGGAACCATTATCACAGATGGTGTTATCTGTTGGATATGCCGTTTAAATTTGTAATAAAAGATGTGCAAAAAGGTTTGACATAGTGTAATATACTCGACAGCTTTAATGTGATCACAAGGAGTGATCAAAGGTTTTATCACATTCTGTGGCACAGAAATGTGTTAGTTAAACACTGGCCTGAGTAAGGGTGAGAAACTCCGGTAAATCACACAGAAATCAATGCGGCAGAAGTAAAGAACTGCATAAACGATTTGTAGTGACACGTATGCTGGTATTGTTTTATGAACCTCCACTTTACATATTTAGATTCTTCAGATAAAAAAAATAAATAGAATAAAAGAAACTGCCCCTTCCTGTTCATTGTCAGATACCTACCACATAGCTTTCGTGTGGCCGGCATAACGAATTTTCTTGGTGGCAGCAAACACCCTATTACCGGTTTAGTCAATATTATTCTTAGCCCAATCCACTCAAGCGCACATTTCTCATACGTAGCCAACATAACCACATACCTTAGTCATAGATGTTGCAAACTGCGTCTTTGTGTTGCCACATATCTCTCACCCTCTAACAAACTTTGCATTAACATTCATTAATTCTTCATGGCTATAAGTTGGCTTGGTCCGTAAAAATAAAATAAATACGAGTCAACAGAACGATCATTAACATTCACCAAAACCCAATTGCAGATATTAACTCCATTCACGTTATCACTTGGCAGCAACTCCTGAATTACAGTTGCCTCAAGGTGCCTTGAATTTTGCAGGACGTCCATATTGGATATGTTGAAGCTGAGCAATAAAAGTTCACATGGAACGGGTGTCCTCGAGTTGTTGTGTCCCACCTACCTGCCGTAATTAAGATATTCCTGAGAAGACGAAAGTCGAGCAACTTTAAGCTCCATGGACCCCAAAATCATTCGAGCATCATTTCATCAATTTTATTCATCATCCGATATGGCCAACCAGGTTAAAGGACGTTAAGCTAAAAAAAACATACTCCATTTTGTAATTTTTACGAACGCACAACTTTTTTTTTTCCAAGATCCGCGAGTCTTCTGTTCTATTAAGCATGTGTTGCCCGTATGCTTTGGCGAAACCATTGGAAATGCCTAAAAATTAACTACAAAAATAATAAATTAACAATTAATTTTTCTCAGAAATTTCTTTGCATTTCGCTCTAACTTTTCTCGGATTTCATCCAGCTTTTGCACCTGTAAGAACACGGTGATTTACTTTCGGGTTATCAACAAACATGTCATGTTTCTCTAAATCTATTCACAAGTTTACGAACTGTTGCTCTGTAAGACGCAAGAACGTCATAGGAGAGTCACATAGGAATCACACTTGTAGAATCTGTGCTAATCGCAGATATAGAGAGATTACATCGGAAATCCCCTATCCTTGTGAAGCATTGTGATTGGTGAAACACTTTTTGCCAAACAGCCATATTTACATTATACTTTTGAGATGAGTACGCCTTGGATGGGTTAAATGTACACACAAAAATAAGATTTTGAGGTGTTAATGTTCAATTAAGTAGTAAATATAGACTAAGTTTTAAACCAGTATAATGGACAATACGCGTGTTGTGTTTGGTTGTAGTTTCTCGAATAGCAGAAGCAAAAACAAGGAAAGAGAAATGTATTTCAATACATAGGTTAGTGTACTTATTTAAGTGATTTTTCGGTGGTACTCTTATGAAATATGCTATACATTACCACAGAACAATTTTGTATTGTTTCTTAGATGTTAGATTTCAAACTCGGAAAGGCCGCTTAGAAGCTTGGATAAAGACAATTAGCAGACAAAATTGGCAACCTACTCTGCTTTATAAGAAACCTCTTACTAATTCGCCCATTTAGTAGCTATCGCAAGAAATAATCAATATCAAATTATATGCTTAAGTACCAGAACCGTGATAATAGGGGGCGTGTTCCTCGGACTTGGAATGCAATGGTAATTATTGCAATATTCTTCGACCGTAATTTTTTATTAATTTCACACATTCTACTAAAGCTTTAAACCAACCCTTATAATATGTGGTACAGCCTTTTGTAAAATTAACAGTAGTTTTGGACCAAGAAATTAGAACAAAATAACAAGTGATTCCAATTTATCAATAATAACTTTTGACAGGCCAAAAAATGTGATTGTATTACACATTCCTTCAACTAGAGATCTCTCTCCTTCCACTATCCTTTGTTTTTTCTTCAAAAACTTGGAAAACCAATTAATTTGGCAGATGTTGCGTGCGGTGTATACGGTAGTGTGTAGTTCCGCAAGATGGCGGCTGGGCACAAAACGTGCTTCAGAGACGCTAGTTTCCGCCATGTGGTGCTAATATTCACTTTTTTTTTTTTGCAAACCATCTTTTATACGATGGTTGCGCGTCTGCCTCGCATTCAACAAAGGGTGTCATAATTATTTGCCACAAAACCGGGACAAAGGTAGAAGCTTAAGTTATGAGTTGTACCTTATTAACGATGTCAATACAATGCACATCAGTACTTTAGAAGAATACTTTGAGAAATTGAGAACTAGATGTACAATTCACATTTTTTAAATGCTCATTGTGTCTTGATTATAGACACTTTATTATGAATTTCCCATACTTTGCAGAGAAGTTTACAGTTTACTTCCAAATGGCACTTTTACTGGTTGCTAAAAAACCAAAGCGACATATTTTCTTCCTCTCTCAGTTTCCAGAGCCGACTAGCACGTGGTAAGCAAAAATCAATCTCCAACAGAGTACGCGAACAGCTTGTTCGTTTGCCAATACTAATCGATAAATGTAGACCAAAGCGATTGAAGTAGTTTCCAATCAAATAGTAATTAATAATGGCGATTGAGGCAGAAATTCCAAATGCATTTCACGGTGGATATCGTGGAAATACTGTAAAATGTTTATATCCAGTGAATCCGAAATTTTTTCCAATCCGGCCGAGATGCTTTTTCCAAACCTCGAAAATGAGACCCTAATTCGAGAGATCCCGAGTTCAAATTTCGATTAGGGTGAATTACCTGGATAAGTTCTTTCGGGGTTTTCCCTTATCCTGAGAAGTGGAATTTCAACTAAGCTCTAAGAACCTCAGACTCATCTGAACATCATTTCACCCATTCATTCATCTTCCAATACGACTTAACAGATTAAAGATTTGTTGTATCACATTTCCATGGAGAATTGGACTCGATTGAATCCAATTCCAATGAAAACGATCCACGTTTCCATGTTAAATTCAACACAAATTGAGATCGTTTTGAATACGCTAGCTTCGAGAACAAATAATTCAAACTTCCATGTTAGTCGACTTGAACTTGCATGTTTTAGTTTGTTACTCTATGTATTATTAGCAGGGTTTGAAGTTAAGCTTTGAGAAGAATGCATTCAAAATGTAATTTTTGGAAGCTACAAAATAGTTCTGTTGTGTTCATGGCAAGTTTATTGTTCCTGAATCAAAGTGGGAGCAAGACGACGGGAACAACAGGAAATAATGTTTCTGTCAACAAATTCAGGCCCAAGACATGTATATAACAACTCAGTTATAGAAGAGACGGGCAAAACGTAGGCCAGGATGTTGGATGAAACAGGAGGAGGATTGGTGGCAACGTATTGTTCATTTCCATTCTAAGTACGAAGACTGGCTTAAAACTTCAGCATGAGCCATTCCACCTTTAAATTTATGCGCAAGTACCTTGAACGGCATCTAAGGCACAGAAAGGGAGGGGGGGACCAGCACCAGAGGTGTATGCTGCAACCAAGTACGGGGTAGCTCTTTCTTTGTCTTTCTTTTTTCCACTTGGCAAATTAAGTTATCCCTAACAATGTGAATAATTTCAATGAAATGCAATACATACAGTTAACAATAATACGAAAAAGAATATAACAATTGTAACTACTCCTTAACAAGGCATTGCTCATTAACCAGGCCTTTAAATTAAAAACCAATGAAAAATAACCACCTCCATCTATTTTTAAAATGGATAAATTCTGATTTAGTGTCCATTAGAAGAATTATATTGATGTACTCCTTTTTATACGTGTTTATTTTATTCTTTGTACTTTACTTACCGTCTCACTAAAGGGAAGCCCATACCTAGATCAACATGCTCATTGGGACGTTCTATGTAAATAAATAAAACTACTTAAGAATGCCTATCATCAGCAATAAAATCACTGGTGGCTATACTGCAACACATCGGTTTGCCACGGCTGTCCTCGAGATTCGATGGCTATGCTTCGCATATCAAGAGAGAAGACCTTGTTGCGACTTCCCCTTCTCGTCTCGACGCGCTAATATGGCAAATATACCACGTCGGTCAGCCATGCTACTCCCGCCTGAGAAGACACGCTACAATTCATTGCGGAGGGAATAGTTTTATTGCCTTTTTATGGCGTGACAATTGACTAGAATGCACACAGCCAACAGATTAGGAATGAATTTTGTTATTTATAAAGTGTAATAATTCTTTCTTCACAAATTTAACGGGCTTCGCAGCCAGCCTAGCTTACCCACAGAATACCCCCCCTAATGGCAAATACTCCAATTTCGGTGGAAAAATAAGATGCCAATGTTCTTATGCAGAAAAGAAGTTGGTTGCCAACCAGTTTGGTACTCACAAGACAATGCTGCAGATGTTTGTACAGAGTGTGAGAGATTATACGATAAACTAAAAGACAATTTCTTGAAATTGCCGAATGAATTG
Organism: Hymenopus coronatus; assembly: GCA_030762935.1. NCBI lineage: Eukaryota > Metazoa > Arthropoda > Insecta > Mantodea > Hymenopodidae > Hymenopus > Hymenopus coronatus. Next base: position 25,290,898 of record CM060882.1, read on the forward strand.
GAAGAGATTAATGGAACCATATACCAATTCTACTCCCTGCATGTGGATACCGCGATTTCATTAATCGCAAGGGCTGGCCATCGTACAATGTAATGGCTGTTGTGGATCATTTATATAGGTAGGCATTTACTTATTTCCTCCGATATTTTCACATTGCTACTTCACTTGCATCCATTTATTAGTCTATTTATAACACAAGTCTAACATGTTAACTGTATTATGTAACTGTTTTTCCACAAAAGCCATGTGGAGTTTGGTAGACTGAAAAATCCGATGGCATAGCTGGGATTTGAACCAGCTAGAGAACGGGAGATCGTGGTTCAAATGTGTGTGTTATGCTTTAACCAAATAATTTAACAGAATGCGAACCTCTAGTGTATTACAAATTGCCAACATTCTATTGCTTTATCTTTTCTTTTGCTTTTACCAGGGTCCGATATACAACAAGCCAGCATACGGGAAGTGCATTTGATGCACCAATACTTTTTTTTTTTTTTTTTTTTGGAAAGGGGAGACAGAGGGAGACAGAGAGAGAGAGAGAGAGAGAGAGAGAGAGAGAGAGAGAGTTGGAAGGTAGAAAGATGCACCAATACTGAAAGACTCCAGCTTATTTAAATGTTTAAATGTGATTCCACCCCAGAGAAGTAGGAGCTTAATAAATGGAACGGAAATACCATCCTGCTTAGTAACCCAGCACATGCTCTCCTACCTTGGTTGTCAACGTTATAAAGGAAAAGGTGCCTAACAAAAGTCCTCCAATGTGTACTTAAACAGCGGTAGGTTGATGGTCGAGAATGCCTTTGGTCATCTCAAATCAGACTTAGTTGTTTGTTAAACGAATAGAGTGAATTTACAGATTTGTGCCTCAGATTATTCCTTGTTCAATTCTTCCTAATATGAATGAGACAAGGAAAGGTAATTTTCAGCAAAACTGGGTTGAAGCTGTGGAAGGAGCAGAACTGGCATTTCCCCAGCCTTGTCATACCACTGCAAAGAGAGTTTTATACAGACCGGTGCGTAATGTATCTACCAAATTCGGTTGAGAAATAGTCGTGCCAGAACTCTAGGAACGACAGTTGAACAGCATTTGATTTTAGCGCAAAGTACTATGTCACATACTGCACTTTAAAGCATGGTTTTTCTACAACAAGTGTTCCCCAATCGAGTGATCTCCCGCTTTGGAGATTTAACTTTAACCGATTTAAATCTCCAGATTTAATAGTTCCAAATAATTTCTGTGGGGATAATTGAAAGAAAAAGTATTCTCGCACCGTTTACAAACCATTGGGAGTTGAAAGATACCATCGGCCAGGAAATCAATGCCATTCCACGGAAGATGGCCCAACGTGCCATGCCTTCAAGAATGCATAAATGCAGATGGGCGCAATTGGGCTGTCGTCATATTCAAGTAGTGTTGATGTAAGTGTAATATCCATAAATGCAAATGTATATTGTTTCACTTTTTACAAATAAAGTAGTTTCACTGTTATTTGGGGCTTAAAGTAAGTTTTTCAAAGCTGAAACCAAAAACAAGGAATATCTCAAAAACGATCAACTCCACGAAAAAAAAAATATATATATATATAACAAAGTGTGTGTTTTAAAGTGCTCTACATATTTTGTATGGTAAGTTTTTGTCCATCTCTTACGGTTTAGCAGTTATGCAAATTTCCGTGAAATTCATCCGGAATAAAGTAGTCTTCAGAGGCTATTCCTAGAAAATTCAAGATATACATTTTATTTGCCAGGTAAATATCTTTAATATACGATATTTTAATCAAAATCGTTAGAGCCATTTTTAAAAAAAAAATAAAAAATTTCGAAAAAAGCTCCATGTAAAGGGTAGTTGGGGATGAGGGGATGTTATTGAAAATCTTCGTGTCGCATCCTTGGAAGATACAAAACTTAAATACCAAGTTTGGTATTCAACGGTCTTTTCGTTTTTGATCTATGCTGTCTACAGGCAGACAGACACACACCTTTTTGTAAAAATGCTTTTTTTGTCTTCAGGGGGTTCTAAAACATGTATTTCCGGTGAAATCGCGTTATCGAATTTTTTGGGTGGAGTACAATACTTCCTCTATACACTATGTACATAGTACGTGTAGAGAAAATAAAGTTACATTATCTCAGAATCGGCCAACTTTACACAAAAAAATGTATATGACATAAATTGTGTGTTTTATCGTGATCTACATGTCTTGTGTAGTAAGTTTTTGTCTATCTCTTACGGTTATCAGTTATGCAAAATTCATCCAGAATAAACCTGCCTTCAGAGGCTATTCCCAGAAAATTCAAGATATACGTATTATTTGTCAGGTAAATATCTTTAATATACGATATTTTAATCAAAACCGTTAGAGCCATTTTTGAGAAAAACAAAATGTTCGAAAAAAGTTCCATGTAAAGGGTGGTTGGGAGTGGGGGGATTTTCTTGAAAATCTTCGTGTCGCATCCTTGGAAGATACCAAACTTAAATACCAAGTTTGGTATTTAACGGCCTTTTCATTTTTGAGCTATGCTGTCCACAGACACACGCACAAACACAGGGACCTTTTTCCAATTTTTTTTTATTCAGGGGGGGCCAAAACATGTACTTCCGGTAAAATCTCGGATTTTGAGCGCAATACAATACCTTCTCTATACACTATGTACATAGTACGTGTAAAGAAAGTAATACATGACTAATTGTGGCTTTTAACAAAATCTACATTTTTGGTGTAGTACGTTTTTTGTGTATGTCTTATGGTTTAGCGCTATGTAAACTTCTGCAAAACTCATCCAGCATAAAGAGGTCTTTAGAGGCTATTCCCAGAAAATTCAAAATATACAGTTTATTTGATGTAAATAAGTTTCATAAGCGGTATTTAAATCAAAATTGTTAAGTGCAAAAACAAAATTTTCCATGTAAACGGTAGTTTGTGGGGATTTTCTTGAAAATCTTCGTGTCGCATTCTTGGAAGATACTAAACTTAAATACCAAGTTTGCTTTTTAACGGTCTTTTCGTTTTTTAACTAAGCTGTCCATAGACACACACGAGTCTTTTTCTAAAAATCTAATGTATTCCACTTATATGACCTATACCTCTAACAAAAAGTTTATTCTTCTATTTACTTCATGGTAATCGAGAAAAATTAGCAGAAATGGAAGTACGAGAGTCGGCTGATAAGTTCCGGGCTTCACACAGATATGGCGCCACTAGGCCAGTTAGAAGGTAGCATCGTACACCTTAACTCCAGACTAGCTTGTAGCCATAGTTACAGGTCAATAGCTTGTTTAATTTTTGAATGACAGCATTTTAAACAACACAACTTTAGAGTTTTCACGAAAATGGAAGATTTGGAAAAACGAGCAGCGATTAAATACTTCCATTTGAAAGGCTTAATGCCTAAAGAAACCAAGGACGAAATGAACAGTAAATTGAAAGACATATTCAATGATTAAAAGGTGGGTTGCACAGTTTAAAATGGGACGTACGAGCACTAGTGATGAGTCTCACTCTGAACGCCCTGTAGAAGGGACAACCGCAGAGATCATTGAAAAAATGCAGCGTTTAGTACTGGAAGACTGCAGATTAAAGTTGTTTGAGATAGCAGAGGCTGTAAACATATCAAAAGAACTTGCAGATAATATTTTAAGTAATGTTTTGGGTTTTCACAAGGTCTGTGCAAGATGGGTGCCGCGTTAGATGACACCTGATCAAAAGTTGCAAAGAAAAACTGTTTCTGTTAAGAATGTAGAGTTCTACCGAAAAATCCCAGTGAATTTTTGAGATGGCTTATTACCATGGATGAAACTTTAATACATCACTACACTCCAGAAAGTAAATCACAGTCAAAACAGCGGATTGCGCCAGGTGAACCAACTCCAAAACAGGCAAAGTCAATTTTGTCAGATAACAAGGTCATGGAGAATGTTTTCTGGGATGTACAGGGAATTGTTTTTATTGATTACTTGGAAAATGATACGCAAGCTTAGTGCAAAGTTTGAGTGATGAGGTGAAAAGAAAAATACCTCATTTGGCAAAAATAATAATAATAAAAAAAAAATCTTGTTTCATCACGACAATGCTTCGGCCCATCATTCAATTATTGCAATGGGAAAAATATACGAATTGAAGTTCGAATTGCTTGAACTCCACCCTATTTGCCAGATGTAGCACACAGTGACTACCACCTGTTCCCAAACCTCAAAAAATGTCTTGGAGGACGAAGATTTCACAGCAACGAGGAGGTCATTGATGAGGTAAACAGCTATTAAGAGGACCTTGATAGATCTAACTACAGAGATGGTTTAATTAAATTAGAACACCGATATGACAAATGTATTAGCCTTTCTGGAGATTATGTTGAGAAATAAAGCAAAAAAATAAAAAAATTAAATACTGTTTTCATTGAGAGGCCCGGGACTTATCACCCGGCCCTCGTAGAAGGGAAATAAAGGAGTACCATAGGCTAAAGCGATAGTCAAACCTTTTGAAAAGTTGGTTGCTATGTGATTGAAGTCCCTTTGTTTCTATGGCCAAGAGTTGGTAAATTCTCGTATGAGAAAAATAATATGTATTTTATAGCTGAAACCAATAACAAGGAATATCTCAAAAACGGGCAACTCTACGAATAAATGTGTAACATAAATTGTGTGTTTTAACGAGATCTACTTTTTTGTGTAGTATGTTTTTGTCTCTCTTTTACGGTAATGCAAAATTCCGCAAAATTCATCCACAATAAAGATGTCTTAAGTGGCTATTTCCAGAAAATTCAAGATACACATTTTGTTTGTCATGTACATATCTTTAATATACAGTATTTCAATCAAAATCGTTAATCATTTTTAAGAAAATCAAAATTTTCGAAAATTTTTCATATAAAGGGTAGTTGAGAGTGGAAAGATTTTCTTGAAAATCTTCGTGTCGCATCTTTGGAAGATACTGAACTTGAATACCATGTTTGGTATTTAACGGACTTATCGTTTTGAGCTATGCTGCCCATAGTCACACACGCGCGGACATTTTTCTAAAAATGCTCTTTTCCTTTGGATTCAGGGAGTCTCAAAACATATTTCCGGTGGAATCTTGATATAGAATTTTTGGGTGCAATACAATACCTTCTTTATGCACTATGCACATTATACGCGTAGAGAAAATAAAAATTGTATTCCATTCACATACCATTCTCTACATCTCGGTAACAAATTACTGTTAAAAAGCTTATTCTTTCTATCCACCTCATGCTAATTGAAATAAACATTAGCAGAAATGATCTTATTTCTTGCTTTTTGCAAGTAGAAGGAAAATAAGAGAATAAACAAGGCTTAAGTATAGTAAAATATTTTAAAAGCTGGTTACCATGTGGATGAAAACCGTTTCTTCACGATTATGAGAGGAGTTGACAAATTCCCATATAAGAAAGGTTTTTAAAATTGAAGCCAATAACAACAAATATTTAAAAAATGGTCACTCCACGAAAAAAAAAAAAATGTATGACAAATTGTGTGTTCTAACCTAGCTTACTTTTTTTTTCTTTCTTTCTTTTTACTAGTAAGTTTTGGTTTAGCTCTTACGGTTTACCAGTTATGTAAATTTCGCAAAATTTATCCAGGTTGAAGAGTTCTTCAGAGGCTATTCCCAAGAAACCCAAAATATACATTTTATTTTTCGTATAAATGTCTTTGATGCACTATATTTTAATCAAAATCGATAGAGCTATTTTTGAGAAAATCAAAATTTTCGAATCTTTTTCCAGATAAAGGGTAGTTTGGGTGGGGAATTTTGCTCAAAATCTTCATGCCGCATCCTTGGAAGATTTTAAACTCAAATACTAAGTTTGGTATTTAACGACTTTTCGTTTTTGAGTTGTGTTCACAGACACGCGCGGACCTTTTTCTAAAATGCTTTCTTTGGAGTTAGGGTTCCTAAATCGCTCATTTCCGCTGAAATCTCGGTATAGAATTTTGGTTAGAAAGCAAATATGCTGTGTACAATACGTTTTAAGAAAGAAAAAAAAAATCTTGTGTTCCATTAATGTGACTTTCTCTACAATCTAACATTTTGTTAAAATGCTTATGACGATCTACTTCTTGCTAATAGAGATAAACATCAGAAATGCTTATTGTAAGTAGAAGAGAAATAAGGGAATACGCTAGGCTAAAACGATAGCCAAATCTTTTAAAAACTGATTGCCATGTGGATGACATCCGTTTCTTTGTATTAACAGGAGTTGACAAATTACCGTATGTGAAAGGTTTTTAAGTATTTTAAACTGAAACTAACAAGGAATATCTCAAAAATGATCAACTACACGAATATATATATATATATATATATATATATATATATATATATTGTGTGTTTTAACGAGATTTACATTTGTTTGTAGTAAGTTTTTGTCTATCTCCAACGGTTTACTGGCTAAACAAAATCCAGTAAAATGCATCCAAAATAAAGAGGTCTTCACAGGCTATTCCCAGAAAACTCAATTTTATTTGGCATGTAAATATAATATACGGTATTTTGATCAAAATCGTTAGAATCATGTTTAAGAAAGTCAAAATGTTCAATTTGTTTCCATATAAAGGGTAGTTTAGGGTGAGAAATTTCTCTGAAAGCCTTTGTGCCGCATCCTTGGAAGATAATTTAAATACCAAATTGGCTTTCCTTTTAGAGTTATAGTGTTCACAGATACACGAACACACACACGGACCTGTTTAAAAAGGCTTTTTGGTTACAGGGGACCTTTTGACCGGAATACAATATCTTCTCTATACACTAGGTACATAGAGAAAGTAAAAATGCTTTTTTGAGCTCGGGGACCTCAAAACATTTCCGTTGTAATCTATACATCGAATTTTTGGGTGGAATACAATATCTTCTATATCCATCATGTAATATGTACATGCGGGCTACAGAAAGTAAAAATCTGATGTGCTACACTCACATAACTTTCTCTAGCTGTTTCACATTCAAACTATCTTGGAAAATATTTTTCTTTTATTTACATCATGCTAGTCGAGATAAACATTAACAAAATTGGCCTTATTTCTTCCTTTCTTGTAAATGGAAGGGAAATGTGGAGATATATTAGGCTAAAGCAATAGTCAAATCTTTTGAAAATTGATCGCTATGTGAAATAATTGAGGTTCGATTCGCTTTAAGTGCAACTACGATTTAACCACATCAAAGTTTTATCACGTTTCAGAGACTCTTGCTCAACAATGATTTGATCGCGAATGATGCAGATGGCTATAGGAGGATATTGTGAGAACACCTTCACCCTTATAATTTTTGACAAAAGTTAAGTCTCCCAGGACGTGGCTCAGCTGCCATGCCAATGGCACTGACCATCAGGGCATGGGATGGCTGCTATTTAGACTTGAAAAGATTTATTTTGAAGATGTACAATGAAGTGTAATATGTTGCATTCAAATTACATTGCACTACTCAGTGTAATGTAAAGTACTTTTTATACAAAAACTTTTGCTTCTATTTATTTCTTATCAAGATATACTTTCTTTATACATTTTATTGTAGGTAGTAGTGTAGTATGTGATCTGAAGTATAAAAAGCAAAAATCCCATGACAGCTGTATTAGAATTAACACAATTGGTAATTGGCAATATATTCTAAATGCTGTGGATATGCCCATTCCAGTTATAGATGCGGTATTAATGGGAGAGAAAAGATAGCAACATATTACAGTTTGTACAAAGATGCTAAGTTGAACATTTTTCTCTAAAGATGGTTACACTGAAGTTTCTCTTATTAGATCAGCTTGAACTAAAGGGCCCTTTGAAATAATAATTTGTTTTTGGTGTTCTTTTATTTTAAAAGATCATAGATTCACCTCCCTTTTTATTTATGACAGCCTGAGATACTAAATCTCTTTGACATCTTAGTGCCCATTAATTATAATTATTCAATTCATTGAAATATTGCATTATTTTTAAAACTATTTTATAGCCTTCATTTAATGACACATTAAAACTTTATTTTATATGCAGTTTAAATAAAATTCCCTTTTTTTTTTTTTTTTCCTTTTTTATAATTTTTTATATCTTTATGTTTGTCATTCTATTTTTAATGTCACTATGCCTAGTTATTTTTGCTTTATTGTTATTTTGTTTTGGGTAATTCAATCCATATAATAATTTTTTTCCTATTTAATAAATTTGCAGTTCAATGACTATATTTTTTTTCAACTTTTCAAACTTCATTTTAACTATTTTTATAAATTATTTTGTGTTCCATAAAAATGTATTTGTTACTTAAAATTGTCTTGCTTCATTAGGCTATCCATTTTATATTTAAATAAGAATTTCCTTTCCTGATTACATTATTCATTCTTATTGGATTTCCAAAATTGGATATTCCATTTTTGAAACATATCCTTTTATACATTTTGTCCACCAAATACATTGAACTTTTTCTTCTATATTAAAATATTCTTTTTTCTATTTTTATTTTTTTCCCCCCCAAAATTTCAACAAGAGGTGCATCACATTTAGTGTATTAGACTGTGCAATCATGGCATACAACCTTGAAGCTAGAATAGGAACTGGCTGGTAGCAAGCCAGAAACACCTTGGGCTTACCTGGATTTGAATATAAGATCCTTTGGGTGTTAGCCAGCAATTATCTGTTGAAGACATCAAAGCTATTTTAGTTTTAGATAAATAGGGTCCTCTGTAGAGATGAAGCCATAAGCTTTGCTTAACAGTAGTTTAATTTTGACTGCAGTGATGAAAAGTTTAGCTGCATTGGTGTTTGCAAATTATGCAATTCAAAACATTTAATAATTTCTTCGATCAAATTAACCGCAGAGTTTAAAAGCATTGATAGAGTTGATGACAGCCATGGCAAAACATTTCTAAGAACAGCATAACTCCCACACTAATAATTTGAAATTCCTTTAAACAAATGACGCTAAGTTGTTCACATACATGTCATTCACAATTAATAGTTCATTTCAACTTTCAGGGCCATCTAAAAATTAAACTTCTCACAATCCTGCCAAAATACTTCTCCTATCTTCCCACTCACAAGCCAGTACAAAAACTGATTACACTCATAGAAAATTTTAATTCATGAGCCTCAGGGGAAAATAATTCTATACAGATTCATATCAGTACTGCCAATTTATCAATAGCATTTTTAAACTCTACAGTAAATGATATTTTGTTACTCCATACAAATAAAAACTAAAATGCAGCATCTTGTTAAGATTTCTCATAATGTTAATGCTACAAAGCTTGGTCACAATTTGCCATTATCTCCTTAAGTGTCTGTTGCCTCAGCCCTCCTTTCATTTAACCTAAGTAGATTATTACTGCTCTATTAGCATTTTATCTTGATTGATTTTAAGGTGTCAATGTTATATAGTATTTCTTGAATATCACTTAATAGATCCAGATAGCACAAGTTCACCCAAGGAGAAAATATACACATAATTCAGAAGCAAATCCACTTCCAAAAAGCTTCAAGAAATAAAACAATCTGTTCTAAATTCAAAGAACTGTTATTGCTTCCAATCTCATAAAGTTTACTGAGATAATAAAACTATGACAGTCAATGTGTGTGGGTTTAGAATAGCCTAACTCATTAAAACAAAAAATTAAGTAAATAAAAAAAAAAAAAAAAAATTGTTCAGATGCCAAACCTTTTAGCATTCTACAAGGATGCAAAAGCTTATTAGTCTAGCCACTTCATGCTGACACCCAGATAAACTTTTGTCTACATTTGCACTTTTCATAATAACCTCTTATACAGTAGGTAACACAGTAATCAGATTATTAAAAATAGTGGCTTTGACTCTTCAAGGAAATCCTTTTATCCCAATTTATCACTTTCTGAAAATTCTGAAAAAAAAAAAATAAATAAATAAATAAAACTAACAATTTTGACTAAAATCCATAATGACAAATGATATGTATATTTTGAATTTTTGGGAATAGCCTGTGAAGACACCTTCATTCTCAATTATATAATTGGTAAGCTGTAAGAGAGAAAATCTTACTGCACAAAATATACAGACCTTGTTAAATCACTTGATATATGTCGGTAATATATCCCATGTATACTAGCTGCCAGCAAGCAGAGGCAGCATGAAAAAATGCTAGTCCCTTTACAAAGCTTCCTGGATTGTTGGAGCCATCTCCTGGCCCTTTAGAACAAATGGTCCATGCAATAATGGCCCTTAAATCAAATGGTCTGCCCAATAGTGGCCCAAGCAACAAACCCTTTATGCAATCCCTGTACTTCTGAAAACTTCCTTGAGAAAGTTTTGGAGAAGCCACCCCTTTTGAAAACATTCCACCTTTAATGTGGACACTATATATACTGGGCTGTTAGCACCTAGTGGGATTCAATTCAGTCGGCTAGTCAAAGTCAGCTGAGATTCTACACAATGAATGAAGTCTTTTGGAAGCGATTGGAGCTGTCATTTTGTTTGATATTGAGTGGAGTTAACTATTTCTGAGACATTATTGGTCAGGAATTTAATATTTCTATTATTTTCTTGAATGGAAAGTCATTTTTTCTCATGGGCATGCAAAGAGCATGGAATTTAAAAATTAATATGTTGTGTTTTATTTATGGACACTAACTGCTGTGATTCTCAATGTAGGATTCTATATTGGGCGAGACACACTGCTTAATTTTGCTCAGAGGCTTCTGTATCAGGCTTCAGGTTCTTTTAGAGGCACAAAACTGTGATACAGGACCAATGGCTTTATGGCTAAGGACCTTTATCCTCCCCCCTAAAAAGTCAAAGCCATCATTTTTAATAATCTGATCACTGCTTTACCTACTGAATAGGAGGTTATTATGAAACATGCAAATATGGACGAAAGTTTATCTGGTTAACATGAAGTGGCTAGAAAAATATGCTTTTGTAAGAATAGTTGGTGGGAGAGTGAATGGAGAATCATGCGACCGCATTACATTCTTTTTACATTAAAACAAAATTGAAATTCACTGTCTTTTTTGTTGAAGTTTACTGATATTAGGACTCCTTAAAAATATAGAAAAGAATCTTTTGTAAAACATGTGTTCCGACACAGAGCTACTAACTTCTACCAACATCCTGCAGGCGAATCAACTGATTTTATGTGTATGTGGGCCAATCTCATCCTTTTCACAGACTTGATAGTAACCTAATTTGATTCAAAATCTTCTCGGGCTTCTAGCCAGGTAAAAACTTGGCTTGACACCAACGTTTTGAAGAAGTGCATCTTCCTCGTCTTCAGGGTGAACTGATGGTTTGAGACCATGCAATAAGAATATCGATTATGTTCCATCTCATTTCAGCCAAAAATAATTTGAACAATATATTGTAACAACGCCTTTATGTCGGTGCTGATGAATAATTTTTATTTGTCATCGCTACAATGCTCATTACACAACTATCAACTGTTTCAGCTGTCTCTCTAATAAAACTGCACTCTCCAAAGTCTGCCAGAAATGACCAAGTCTGGCTGCACTCCTTATACAACCCCAAATTGCAGCAAAGAACTTCCACAGTCAGTGGAGGAGAGGACCTTGGATCTTACGTGTGTTTATTTGCTAAGGTAATGAAACAAAAACAATTCGGGGTGGCCACATAAAACACCCATCTGTACATTTGTCCACCTCTCTAACAATATTGCAGCTACATAGGCACTATTCGCACACACTTGTACTAATCCAGCAGGGTAAGATAGAGGTGCAAACTGCACATGCATTTGGACATGTAGACACTATATACAAGGTTCATTTCAAAAGTCCTGCTCATAGTGCATGCATGACTGTTACAGTGGCATGATACATGATCAAGTTGAAATTTATGTCGGTTGTGAGTCAGATTTAGGCTAGCAGGTTGTATATGTTTGCTTGTTCGCATGGATGTGTCATGAGTAATTCAGTTTTAAAATGGAAGCTGAAACCAAGTCAGGTTGAACTACACATATTGACCAGCACTCCACATCAAAATCAAATCCCTAAATAGAAAGAACCCTCTGAAATTTACAATGATTTGAGAGAGGTATGTGGGAATAATGTAGTGGATCATAGACAGTATCACAGTAGTCTTCTCATTTCTGTGAAGGTCGGATAAGCACTGAAGACAACCCAAGATGTTGAAGGCCATCAACTGCAATGGAATGCACCTCACAAATTATCATTATTGAAATTTTGAGAGAGAATCCATGAAAAGCATGAGGCAAGAATGTCTGTCACTTCAGTTTACAGAATCATTATTAAAAAGTTGCTGCCAGATGGATTTTGCATTATCTGAGTGAAGAGCAGAAAGGAGGTTGCAAAAGAATTACCTCATTATCAAACAGAAGAAGAATTTCTGAAAAGGATTGTTGCACTTCATGAAACCTGGATATAAGATTTTCGGCCAGAACACAAGTCTGAGTCACAAAGGAAAAGTTCTCTCTCCATGGCAGAAAAAATTCTGTTATCAACAGACAAAAGGTGAAACTGATGATACTTGCATATGAGATGAACAAAGTCATAACTAAAAATACAGTGCACCAGGAGACATCTGTAACAGGCACATACAAGCTGTTTTTGCAAAATGTTTAGTGTCTGCAAATTTGTCAAAGAAGGCCTGACATGCTTGCAGCTAGTATCCTCATTTTGCATGACAATGCAAGACTGCATTATCCTACCGCAAGAAAAATGATCGACAAATAAGGATGAGAAACGATTTACTTCCACACCCACCATATAGTCCTGATTTGAACCCACCAGACTGATTTTTCTCCAAAATTAAAGGAACTACTCTGTGCAAAACGTTTTGAAACAACTGATGAAGCTTCCACTGAGCTGACCCAAGCAATCACACAGGTACACATGAAAAAAAAATGTAAATGGCGTGTTATTTATGGACGCTCTTTAACTGCTGTGGTTCTCAGCGTCCCATTCTATTGTGGGCATGAAAGACCGTTTAATTTTGCTCAGAGGCCCGAAAAAATCCATCGTCCTCCGCCGGGTTTGAACCTGCAACCTTGGGTATATGAAGTCAGCATGGTAACCATTACACCACGGAGGGCGACTGGTACACATGAAGGTGCCATATACCGAATACACATTTTCAAAAACGAGAAGCTGTTGAAAGCAAGAATGGGGATTATATTCAAGGCCTGTAAAGGTTTCTGTAAAATAAATTATTTTCAATTCTATTTTACAGTGTTCAGAACTTTTGCATGACCCTCATAGTTAAAAGAACTTTAAAAGGATTTAAAATCAATGACTACAATTTTTTTAATAAATGAGACAAAAACCTTATAAAAAAACTTAATTGCTCTTAACAGCTTATAATGAATAAAGATCAAAGACAAAGCTCAAAATTATTGTTGATTTGGTTGGCTGCTGTTTCGAAGGTTCAAATCCAGCCCAGTCTTGATGGTTTTTTAGTACTTGACAGTAACAGGCCCATGTCAGTGGATTAGCTGGCATGCAAAAGAACTGCAGAACTAAATTCTGTCATACCAGCAATGCTGATATGATCCTGCAATTGACAAGGTCCTTAAAAATCTTTATCAAAACAATTACCTGTATTTTGGCACAAAATGACCTCCATAACAGAATACTTGCTATACAGAGATGTTAAGCAACCATAGACAAAACTGCTATAGGATTTGGACATTTTGGTATAAACAGCATTATCAAGACATTTACAATGAGGTGGCATTGACTTAATAAGTTTTACACTATAATTAACATCAAATTGGATACAAACTGGACTGTGCTAGCCTAGCTATATTCAAAACCAAACTAAGAAAGGATATACATATTCTGACTATCCAGTTTTCAAGATTTGTCACAAAAGTGATTTCATTCAATTTTCACTGTAGCTTCACTAATATGATTCAGTTCAATTTCCACTGTCACTTCACTAATGTAATCTAGTTCAATTTTCATGTTTCCATGCAACATAGAAGTACAATGAAATGCATGCAAATCAGCCCCCTCTTCTTTCTGCTTCATTCATTGGGACATCAAACATGACATTTCTAATCTCTTACACTAGCACCATTCACTGTACGGCACAACCACTCTTGTAGAACAGCACTTTATACTGTTTCGAGAACAAAACTAACTCACATGCACGTTTGATTATATAGAGTCATTAAATTATAAGGTAACCACCCATGCACCCTCTCTCTACTGCGCAAGATCTAAGAGTCGCTGAGAAAGTGATGCTGGAAAGGGGCACTGGAGTCCTTACCTTAAATAAATGCTGAAAATATTGACCATCTGCTCCCAAACAGCCAGTATAACAACTTAAAAATGTTCTCGTTCATTGACCTAAACTCAGCAACAGAAATCCCTGTGTAATCTACAGAAAGTTAGTGATGTGCAAGAAACCACAAGGATTCCTGCTGCTAAGCTTAGACAAGCAAGTGAGAATATTTTTGTAAATTGTGCTGATCATATGTCAACATTTCCATAATTTATCTTAAGATATGTATTTTAGTGATTCTTTGCCAGCACCAATTTCCCAGCGACACTTGGATCTCTCACATAGTGCCGAGAGGCCCCGACAGGGGTTACCTTATAATTTAAGTTCTGGAACATTTGCAGGAAGAAAGAAGCTTCCAGAAGAATCTAGTCATCTCTCAATAGTGCTCCTAGTGTTTACTCTGTGCGAGGGTAACAGTTTAGTTTAACTTCAGAATAAATTTATGAATTTTTCCAAGTGTAGGATGTAGTTATGTTTAATGTAGAGCCATAGTCTTCATAGAGCATGTTTTGGAAGTACTTGGTTCTTGAGTAATTAATGTTTAAAGCATTTACTAATTTCTAGAACTTAGTACATTTTCGTGATATAGCGGTCAGTGATTCGGAAGGTATGATCTCATTGATTAATTGTTCTGCCAAATGGTTTAAGATGATGTGATATGGCCAATGATATTCAATGATTTGATCAGGTGATAGGTCATTCAATATTTTCAGTTGCTTAACAGCTGTGAATTGAAAAAATGTAAATTTAATTGCATGTTATTTATGGATGCTAACTACTATGGTTCTTAGTGTCCCATCCTAAATTGGGCATGAAAAACTACTTAATTTTGCTCAGAGGCCTCTCTATCAGGCTTGAGATTCTTTTACGTGCCGTAAATCTACGGCATGGGACCAATGGCTTTACTTCCCTTAAGAATTTTTACACCCAAAAAAATCCATTGTCCTCCACAGGGTTTCAACCCGTGACCTGGGTATATGAAGTTAGCATGGTAACCATTACACCACGGAGGGCGACAAAAAAAGACAAAAAAAGTAATGGCCCTAATGTTGTGCAAATGTGAAAGTAAATGTAAGCTTGTTATTTTCGGTGTATTCAGTTTTCCTCAGAGCAAATTGTTGAGCTATTTATTAAACATGGATATATAAACTGATACTCGCAGAGTATTTGTTCATGTGTAAAGATGAATCTACAGAAAGCGGTAAATATTAAGGTAAGCTAAAGTTGAATGGAGTTTGTCTTCAAAGCGATTTTTTTTTGGAAAACGAACATAAGGCAAACAGAGGCCATTAGGCCATAACAAGCCACTGTGAACAATTGAATTTCCGAAAACTATTTCTAAGGGTTTTTGAAAAAGTACAATGCAAATTAGGGGTTTTTTAAGAAAAAAAAAAATAAAAAAGCTTGAAATCTGTTCTGTACTCAAAGTAAACTTTTACCTGGGCACATATTTCCTTCAACCTACTAGTTGGTGGTGTCTTCTGTGTGATAATTGATGTCCATAGTTATGCTATAATATTATTTATTTTAAATAAAATTAATGACTAACTCATTCCATAAATTGGGAGATTCAGAACACTTCAAGAATTGCAACAATCACCTAGCTAGTTCATGAAATGAGCAATTTCATTACCTTCACATAACATATGTAACTAATCTAGACCAAACTTGGGACTTACTCTTAGAACCATTACACCCAATGGTCACAGTGATAATCTGACGGCTTAAGCCCCCTATTTATTTTATGGCCAAAATGCATTCATGTATTATATTTGTCATAGAATACATACAGAATCTCTTAGTACTTTATTAAATTAAGCACTTTTGCAGAAAGAACCGTGTCATACCGACTTCTTAATATTTAAAAAAATCTTATGTGTAATATTCACATGACTTTCTCTACATCTCTGCAATAAATTATTCTTAAAAAGCTTATACTGCTATTTTCTTCATGCTAATCAGAAAAAATTAAAAGAAATAGTCTTATTACTTGCTTCCTTGTAAGTAGAAGCGAAATAAAGAATACCATAGGTTAAAGTGATAGTCAAATGCTAGTTGCTATGTCACTGAAGTTCCTTTGTTTGTATGTATGGACAGCAGTTGACAAATTCCTGTATGAGAAAAGTATGATTTTCAAAGCAGAAACCAAAAACAATCAACTCTACGAAAAAAAAATGTATATAACATAAATTGTGTCTTTTAACATGCTCTACATTTTCCGTGTGTTAAGTTTTTGTCCAACTCTTACAGTTTAGCAGTTATTCAAAAAACCGTAAAGTTTATCCAGAATAAAGTACTCTTCAGAGGCTATTCCCAGAAAATTCAAGATATACATTTTATTTGTCAGGTAAATATCTTTAATATACAACATTTTAATCAAAATCGTTAAGAGCCATTTTTGAGAAAATAAAATTTTTCAAAAAAGATCCATGTAAAGGGTAGTTGCGGGTTGGGGGATTTTCCTTAAAAGCTTTGTGTCGCATTCCTGGAAGATATTAAACTTAAATACCATCTTTTCGTTTTTGAGTTATCGTGTTCACAGACACATGGACACATACACACACACACACACACAGACCTTTTTCTGAAAATGCTTTTTTTGGATACAGGTGACACTATTTCCGGTGAAATCTCGGTATCAAATTTTTGGATGGAGTGCAATACCTTCTCTATACAGTATATACATAGTGCGTATAGAGAAAGTAAAAGGTCTTAAAACGGGCAAGAGGACTTTCTTTGGATACAGGGGACACCAAAACATATATTTCCGGTGAAATCTCGATATCAAATTTTTGGATGGAGTGCAATACCTTCTCTATACAGTATATACATAGTGTGTATAGAGAAAGTAAAAAGTCTTAAAACGGGCAAGATGATGGGTTAGAGCTCTTTTAAGTATTCACATCTCCTCTGTAAGCTACTATTATATGCATTTTCCACCTTTTTTGTTTTGTTTTACCAAATTCTATGGTGAGGAGCCATAATGAGTATGTGAAAATTAAAAGTCCAGCTTTGTGTTGATATTATTCTGTTCACAAATCCCAGCAAATCTGTACTATTACTGACTATTACTAATTAGAACTTGATAGAATCAAGATTACCATTAGGTAAAACAACACATTACAATAAAAACCACAAAATTAAAAAAAAAATGACCCAGAACTAAGCAGAAGATAAATATGGTAGTAATAGTAGGAACTGCAGTACTGTGGTTTCACTTTATGTTCAAAGGACATAGACAAAACACAACACAAGCCAGTCCTCAATGGCTGGTTGGTGAACTACAACTTCTCCCCTTAAGGTGTCATCTCTTCTGTCCTCTATATAAATTTGTTCGAATAAGATCTAACCTTTTTTGGTTATTCTAGTGCAGAGAAATTTTAAAACCCCTATTGTAGAAGTTCAATTTATGAAATAAAATGTATTCATTTAAATTCACCTATAAATAACCGAACGATTACAGCAGATGGTTTTGGTGCTATGTACATGTGATGTAGCTTGTTGCCATTTAAGCCATCAGTTTACTCCTTGGCACACATTAGTGAGTTGTGTAATTATATCTTTCGATAGTCATATTCGAGAAACAATCCTCTGCCACTGTGGAGAAACAAATTTGAAAAACCTTTAAAAATGGAGAGAAGACAAGAAAATTGTGCTAAATGCTTTTTAACAAATTCTGCAAAAAGCCCCTTTTCTACAATATGTTAGCAAGAATGGTTAATACATTTAGCCAAAGAATGGAAAACTATGATTCCAACTTCTGACAGATGTCATTACTAGCTGCTTATGTAAAGTAGCTCTAAAATGATCACAATTCAAGAACTGATCAATTGAATGGTTAAACTCCCACAGATGATCCAAATTTGAATATATTATGTATAGATTTGAAAACTGCTAGATTGCAGAGGTTTTAATCTTCTTGGGCTCAATGGGCTTTAAGCTCGACACATCCCTCAGCTATGCCCTGTCATAGCTCTGCAGTCACTAACTTCAGTTGTAACCGTTCCACTTCTCTATTTATAAAAACATCCTCTGAATGTGCCTTTCAGCTTAAAGCTCTAAACATTTAACAGACCAATAAATAATTACAAAGAGGATCTAATGCCAGAATAACAAAAGTAAAAAATCTGGATCATGTATGGAAGTAAGCGGAATTGCAGTATTCAAATGCTCAGTATAACAAATATGTTCACCTATAGCCTGAAAATGAACCTCGTCCCCCTCCGCCAAAGTGAAAATGTTTTTAATTCATGCTTATTTTATATGCTCTTACTACTGTTAACACCCACAAATGGTTTTCATTAAAGTGCTTCACATTTTACCTACTGTTCCAGTGAAAACTGACAATTCACTGTTTGCAGTAAAAGCAAACTCCTACCTTTTTATTACCAGGTTGTAAGATGAGCAGAGTAATAACGTGAATTGGTACTATGGTAATTATTTACAAGTTGGGCCGCTAACTCTCTCCGCTGCGACTTATGCCAGTTTTGCACTCTAACGGGACCGGTGTGGTTAGAGAGGGATTATGGGTGGGGAGATGGTTTAAAAAAACTAATGTATCCATTGCGCTGTTAGGAGTTGTTGGAAATATCGATAATGAGGTACTACCACAATATAAAATTAGAAACATAAATTTATATACACAAACTAACCTAAACAGATTGGAACCTAATCTCGCGCTAAATTTTAAATCCACAGGCTTTGTAATTGTCATCATAAATACAAAGTCAATCAATCGCACTTAGTTTCATTCGATTTTAGAGTGGCCGAAGTTCTGCATAATAAAATTCACTGAACAGCTGTATCTATGTGAAACATACTTGTCATACATCAGCTCAGCGTCCAGCGACATATGCCGGTGTTGCATTCCACAACACTGTTCGCCTGCCGCCGACAATGAAACCCAGGTTTTAGGCACTTTAGTGTGTAGTATTATTATATATTTACATTGCAAAAGTACTACAAGCCTTCTTTATTTATATTCTACTCCTTCTAGGCAGCATACTTCATAAATATTCACAAAAAAGGATCGCTACGCGTACGTAATAAATTAGCGTTTAACTTAATTACGGAGCTTTTCCAATAAAAAAAAATTGGTGAAAACATAACAAGTATAAACCAAACTTATAGTCAAACTACAATTTGTTTAATTTCTAGAGGGGCCCAAGTTCTCTATAATTGCCGTACTACAATTCTGTCAATCACATTTAATTGATTTATGTTAAATAGCTAAAAATCCCCAAGCTAAGGAATGTACATATATTCAAGCTCTTTGTGACGATTTGTTCTGAGTTCCCATCATTTCCACGTGTGCTTGGCAGAAGTTAACAAACCCTTTGTATCATTCTACTTTGAAATTAGTGTGAAACAAGAATAGCAATACTCTTATCCAAGAATAAGAGTAACTTTTTACAACTGTTGCACCATGCATTCCAATGCCTAGTACAAAAATTAATATTAATCACCACTTAAACAAAACCGATAGCTGCTACAGCAACCTCTTATAAAGTGTTTTAAATCAGTGACAAACATGTTCCACCTAGTTATTTGTTTATATAAAGATGTTTCAAGTAATGTATTATAGCTTATCAGTTCTATCAGTGTTACCATTCTAAAACTGTCCTGCTGTTTTTATCCAATGGTAAATCCACTGACAGTGTTTTTAAAGCACATTCAAATGCCTTCTTTCTTTGTTAAAGTCAAGCTGCAACTTTGGACACAGAGCCTGGAGATTTTTATTTATTTTATTTACATAGAATGTCCCAATAAGCATATTGCTCTAACTAGAGACTGCCCTTTATGAGGCAGTAGGCAATGTCAGGGAGATGTCCCTGTTAAACTTATTAAATTAATGTAATATTGATTGTATCATTTCTAGTGCAGAAAGGATAAAATTTCCACAGGCAATCCAGTTTTGAGTGTTGAAAACGTTAACATATTCAGATTTGGAATACACTGCATTACTGAGGTTTTGATTTCTTCCTGGGATCAGGTGGTTTCACAGATCCTTCAGCCACAACTTCTCCACTCTACTCATAGAAAACATCCCTCAGCTACGCTTTGCGGCTTAAGGGTCTAAACTTTTATAATAGACCAGCAAGTAACTTCAAAGCGATTCTAATGGCAAAATAACAAAAGTACCAAATCTGAATCACTTATGGAAGTAAAGCTGCAGAATGATTCACTGCGCTCATTCACAAAACTCGGGCACTGTGTCCTCAATGCAAACAAAACTTCCTTGGGTTTTTTATGACCAGAAAGTATTATCGTGCAACTATTTTTAAATTACAATTTGTTATGCAAATATGCATTGGAATGTTCCAATTGCCAGATTCCTCAGGTTCTTTTACTTTCACTTGTTGCGTTTACTGCACCCTTAACAAAAGAAAAAAAGGCAGAAATGTCCTTAAATTTCGGTAATCTTTAGAAATAGTTTAATTTGACACTAACAATTTCGCAAGAGCTCAAGAGGCTTTTAAGTTGGATAGGCATAAGGTTAAGTTGCACTTATATTTACCAACATCTACAGGGTTCCATTAACTACTGCGTAAAATTCCTCAACTATCGTTTGCTAAAGAAGTTTAAAACATCTGAGAAACAAGCTAACTTAAATGCAACTGTCAAATTTTGGTTAACACTTTCTTGTTTAGAAGCACTGGAATTACAAAAGTGTCTAAGCACTCAATTCCAAAATGTTCGTCATTTATTAATTTTCTCGTAATACTTCTCGTTAAATTTCTTGAAACAAACCGAATGAAATAGACAGCTGAGTGAAAATTGACGGCCATCTTGTACTAAATAATCCGTCCCACTTCTGTAGCCGTCAAATTTGAGCATATAATTTTATGCTGCTCAGGGAAACCGGAAAGCACACAGATAATTGAATAACTTAATCACTCAATGAACTGTCATTGTTACCTGGTGGAGGGCTGTCAAGCCGTCAACATTTGCTGTATCGATGTCAGCCCCCATTTGGATCAGCCGTAAAACCTCTTCCTTGTCGCCTGCTGCACATGCTGCTAGAAAAACACATCCTGCAGAAAATTGGATTTTTCTGTTCTTGTTTTTAGGCACTGGAGTTTCACGATTAGTTTCCGATTCTTCCCAACGTCTTAACTGTTCTGCTCTTTTAAAAAGAGCCGAATTAGACCTAGTCTCAAGAGACATAATAATCTACACTGTCCATACGTTCCTCAGGTTAACATGGAGGGAGCGGTCAAACTAAACTCGCCTTGGAGTATGTCATCTCACTTACTGCCTTCGGCTGCCCAGTTACTGAGCCTCTGAGACAAGGCACATACACAAACCTCGTCGACGCAATGCAGAGGAACGTGCTGAAAATTTAAGGATACATTTATAGTAATATGTGGCACATCTAAGAAAATCAATATAAACCCATCTAAATAATGATTTCGGATTTCATAATCCACGGTATGCATCTATTTTACCTGCAATATAATGCAATCACTGACAGTAAATTCCCATGCACTGTTGGCAATACTGAATTGAGCATAAAGTTAAAAAACAACAACAACAAAATGGAAGCAAAAAAAGTAGAGTTCAAAAAAATTGAAAATGTAATTATTAATGGCATATATTTACAGCTGTCATAGTATGCTATTTCCTGAAATTAAGAAACTAAAAAATAGGAGTCTTATAAATTAGCATCTGAATTTCCAACTGAAAACTTTAGTGTGGATAAAAAACATAATAAAACCGTAATATGTGCGCAAGTAAATAATTGCGGAATTAGATGCAGGTGTGAAAGTTCATGACAAATGGAGAGATATACAAATATAAAATGTCCGATTTAACTAGCCGCACACTCCGTTATAAATTGATTTTATGTAATTATGACTAAATATTCTTCGCCAGTACCGCCTGTGCAATAGGACGGTTGGGCGGGGGAGGGGGGTGCGAAGGGTTAGTGGGTTAAGTCCAAACTGAAAGTATCAATTACAGATGAATAGATTGAATTATACGCATCAGGCTCAAATACATAAATTTTAAAATATACGGCTACTAGAGGTCTTTAAATGAGATAGAATGGGAATTCAAGATTTAAGAAGGGAAAGAAGAAAAAACAATAATATAGTACAAAACTGCACTATAAATACTAAACTATTAACACCATAATAATCGCATAATTTTGAAGACTACCAAACCAAGCTCTAATCTATCTGGTGGCCCGGGTTTGATCCCAGGCGACCGCAAGTAGGATTTGTGGTGGACAAAGCGGCGCAGGGCGGGTTTTCTCCGGTTTCCCCGCCATCGCATTCCACTGGTTATTAAAAGTGGGCGTTTAACACTGTCATAAATAATAATAGTAATGACAATAACACTAATAATAAATAATAATAGTAATGACAATAACAATAATAAGTAATAATAATAATAAAAATTGTATGTATTTTTATTCCATGTATTATCAGTGTCATCGCCTGCAGTGCCATCTGTAGTAAAAGTGGGCTTTAAACTGTCAAATATAATAAAAGCTGTTGATTTAATCATTTTTTTCACACTAGCTGTGTGTAGGACAGGAGTTGGATCGGTAGAGTCAGACTGAAAAATTCAATCTCATAGCCAGGATTTGAACCACGGATCTCCCGGTCTCTAGCCGGTTGCTCTACCACTGAGCTACCGGCTAGAGACCGGAAGATCCCTGCTTCAAATCCCAGCTATGGTATTGAATTTTTCAGTCTGACCCTACCTATCCAATAAAAGCTCTTATCTATGCACCAAAGGGAAGATGAGAAGAGGAACAGCCAAGGACCTTTGCCACGAGATTGCATAAAACTCCCCCATGAAAGGAAGAAGCAGAAAAAAAGAAAGTAATGAAGGTGATTCGAATTATGCAAAAGCCTAATTCCAAGGGTCATTCAAACCATTGTTAAAAATTATGGCTTTGCTACCCATGTACATTTTGGAATTTATTAAATATAATTCATAAAAAAGAATGGTAATCATTTTTCAGATTACCAAAAATATGCACTAGAAAGGAAAATGTGAATGTCCCACTTATGACTATAAAGCTAAACAATAAAATACACCACTCAGTATGAGATATTAAGAATCAAAACTTTTTTAGCAAAAATTCAAAGATCTACTTATAAACAACTTATACTCAGTGAAATAATATTCTATATTCAGTGGCTTTCTGGCCTAAACGAACCTACAGAATGCTTTCTAATCTAATCTTAAAAGACCATAGGGTGTGAACATTATAACAACATATGAACAATTAGAGTGAGATAAATTAATAAGAATATTTTTAAAATTACATACTTTATGAATCTTAGATTTTTGTGAATTATCATCATCATCATCATCAATAATCACCACCACCACCATTATCATCATCATCGATGTCATCATCATCATTGTCAGTTGCCCTCTGTGGTGTAATGGTTACCATGCTAACTTCATTTACCCAAGGTCGTGGGTTCAAACCTGGTGGAGGATGATGGATTTTTTTTCAGGTTTAAAAACCCTTAGCATGGCTTTCTTCGGAAGGGAAGTAAAGCTGTTGGTCCCATGTCATAGATTTACGGCATGTAAAAGAACCTTAAGCTTGATAGAGAGGCCTCTGAGCAAAATTAAGTGGTCTTTCACGCCCAATTTAGAATGGGACGCTGAGAACTACAGTAGTTAAAGAGCGTGCATAAATAGCATGCCATTTACATTTATTATCATCATCAACTTTAAGCTCCATGGACATCATTTGAAACCACTGGAACATTATATCGCTAATTTCATTCATTGTCTGATATGGCCAACAAGGTTAAATTACACACACAAACACACTTACACAAAAATATTCAAATGGGAGTTTAGACATTTTCATCTTCCATTTCATATTGCACAATGGCAGCAAAAAAAATGGTGTTGGGTATGTTAATAATTGGCTGCATATCTCATAATTGATGACATGTTCAATGTCCCTGAACACCACTCAAATGGGATCAAACAAACAAAATCTATTAATTCCCATTGTACTGGTATTTAATGATACCCCTTAACTGTCAATCATTCATTGACATTTTTTTGCATTAAAATAAATAATGCCTAAAATTTAATGTACGTTGCAAACTATAAATCACAAACTAATGCATATAAGGGTGACTGGGAATAAGAATAAACCTGATGATGCTATTAAATAGAAGTAAAATTATTCCTCCTCACAAAAAAACTATTCCTGTACATTAAAATCAGATGTATTAATCAAAAGAAAATGTTTATCTACAACCATAGTTATGCAGTACTTTTTTACTTTCTCTAGCCCCATATGTACAATGTACATAGGGATAGAGAAGGTATTGTAATGCACCCAAAAATTTGATACCGAGATATCACCAGAAATACATGTTTTGGGTCCCCCTAAATCCAAAAAAAGCATTTTTGGAAAAAGGTCTGCGTGTGTGTGTATGTGTGTGCGTGTGTGTGTCTGTGTGTCTGTGAACAGCATAGCTCAAAAACGAAGAGACCGTTAAATGCCAAACTTGGTATTTAAGTTTGATATCTTCCAAGGATGCGACACGAAGATTTTCAAGAAAATCCCCCCACCCCCAACTACCCTTTACATGGAACTTATCCCTTCAAAAATTTTGATTTTCTCAAAAATGGCTCTAACGATTTTGAGTAAAATATTGTATATTAAAGATATTTACCTGACAAATAATATGTATATCCTGAATTTTCTTGGACTAGCCTCTGAAGACTACTTTATTCTGGAAGAATTTTGCATAACTGCTAAACTGTAAGAGATGGACAAAAACTTACCAGACAAAAAATGCAGAGCACATTAAAACACTCAATTTATGTTATATAAAATTTTATCGAGGAGTTGATCGTTTTTGAGATATTCTTTGCTTTTGGTTTCAGCTTTGAAAAACTTATACTTTTCTCATACAAGAATTTGTCAACTTGTGTCCATACAAATAAAGCAACTTCAGTCACCTAGTAACCAGCTTTTGACTTCACTTTAACCTATAATACTCGCATATTTTGCTTCTACTTACAAGGAAGCAAGTAATAAGCCTATTTCTACTAATTTTTATCTCGATTAGCATGGTGTTGAAAGAAGAATCATCTTTCGTAAGAAGTTTGTAGGGTAGCTAGAGAAAGTCATGTGAGTGTAACACATCAGATTTTTACTTTCTCTTTACAAACTTTGCACATAGTGTATAGAGAAGGTATTGTATTGCACCCAAAAATTCAATACCGAGATTTCACCAGAAATACATGTTTTGAGACTCCCTAAATCCAAACAAAGCATTTTTAGGAAAATGTCTGTGTGTGTGTGTCTGTCTGTCTGCCTGTCTGTGTGTATGTGTGTGTGTGTGTGTCTGTGGGCAGCATAGCTCAAAAACAAAAAGACTGTTAAAGCCCAAACTTACTATATAAGTTTGGTATCTTCCAAGGATGCGACACAAAGATTTTCAAGAAAATCCCCCCACCTCAAACTACCCTTTACATGGAAAAAATTTTGAAAATTTTGATTTTCTTAATTTTGATTTCTAAAGATTTTGATTAAAATATCGTAGATTAAATAAACAAAATGTATATCTTGAATTTTCTGGGAATAGCCCCTGAAGACCACTTTATTCTAGATGAATTTTACAGAATTGTGCATAACTGTTAAACCGTAAGAGATGGGTAAAACTTACTACACAGAAAATGTAGCTCACAAAAAAACACACAATTTAAGTCATACACATTTTTTTCGTGGAGTTGATCATTTTTAAGATATTCCTAGTTTTTTGTTCTAGCTTTGAAAAACTTATACTTCTCTCATGCAGGAATTTTCTAACTCCTGTCCATACAAACAAAGGAACTTCAGTTACATAGCAACCAGCTTTTGGCTATAATTTTAGACTTTGGAACTCCCTCATCTCCTCATTTCGCTCCTACTAACAAGGAAGCAAGTAATAAAACTATTTCTGCTAATTAGCATGAAGTAAATAGAAGCATAAGCTTTTTAACTACAATTTTTTGCAGAGATGTAGAGAAAGTCATGTGAATGGAACACAACAGATTTTTTTTTATAGTGTTTAACGTTCGCTTTTACTACAAGTGGCACTGCAGGTGATGACGCTGATGATACATTGAATGAAGATGAAACACCGGTGGAATGTGATGGTGAGGGAACCCGGAGAACCCAGAGAAAATTTGCCCAAGCCTGCTTTGTCCACCACAAATCCCACATGTGGTTGCTTGGGATCGAACCCAGACCATCTAGGTAAGAGGCGAATGGTCTAACCACTGGGACACGGCGCAGCCTTATACAGTACTGACAGAAAGTTTGAACTCACTTTAATATCTCTTCTGAAGGCACTGCACTGAAGTGGTTCAAATGGCTGTGAGCATTAAGGTGATAGGTAATGGAGTGGCTAGCCATTCAAAACCAAACATCACGAGTTCAAATCCCAGCAACTGCAGTCAAATTTGCTGTGGTCAGGGGGAGGGGTCCAAGTAAAATAACCAGTGCAATGTTATACATGCTTGGAAGCTGACAACATTACATTTAAATGCAGTTGCATGGATTTTGCTCTTTTCTTTAAAAAAAATTATTACATTTTTCTACAAAAATTGTATAACTTTTCAATATAAACCAGTATTAATAATTATAGTTTATGCTTGAAGGTTTGTAATATGCAATTAGCCCTGAAGTATGAACCCTGTTTATATAGTTATGCTTAAGCAAACGTGATCTATAAGTCCTGATGGTCAGAAAGCATTAACTGAAGCTATAAATGTATAGGCACTCCCAAATTTAAACCTTATTTTCTCGCAAAAATTTTACTTTCTCTACTTATACATGCACTAAGATGAGTTTCTGTCACTAGCATAAATCAGTCAGTACAAAATAATTATTATGTATTAATATAATTAGTGCACAGAAATTAGTAACTGTGGTGTGTATTTGAAAATCGGATGTGTTCCAGTTACGTTACTTTCTCTAGCTATTCTGCAACAAATAATTTTGATAAAAGCTTATTCTTCCACCTATTTTATGTTAATTGAGATAAATGTTACCAGTAATGGTTTTATTACTTTGGACTTATCAAAGGCATTTGACTGTGTAAATATAAAAATATAAAAATATGGGGTCCATGGATTGGCACAAAAATGGATGAATTCATGCATTAAAAACAGAAGGCAAAGGGTTGAAATAACTCATAGAAGCAGTACTGGTATTATAACAAAAGGTACATAAAATTTCCAAATGGTTAGACAAGGAGTACCACAAGGCTTGAAATTAGGTCCATATTTGTTTCTAATATGTATTGACATTTTTTAATTGGCATAAAGGAATGGAAATGTAGCATATGGAGATGCAGACGATATGACAATAATAATTAAAAGTAGATCAGCTGCTGAGGTAGAATTGAAAGTAAATGAGTTACCAAATGAAAAAATGAAAATAATACTACTTAAACTTAGACATGATATTAAATACTAAAAAGATAGCCTGAATAAATTTTTTATTACAAATTGTAGTTTAAATAGTATACAACTGGAAATAGATGAAGAAAAAAATATCAGACATAGCATATACATTTTTAAGTATGATAATAGATAAACAGTTAAATTTGAGGTCATTTTTAATGCATAGAAAAAAGAAGATAAATACTGATATGTATACAATGAGACAGGAAGGAAAACCATAGTTGATGAAGCACTTAAACAGATGTACTTTGCTTTTATATACTCACATATGGGATGATATTATGGAGAAATATTTCAGCAAAAGAAGTTGAAAAGATTTTTAAATTGCAAAAGAAATCAATTAGAATAATAGGCAATGCATAGTAGACACAGGTGCAGATTAATTTTTAAACAATTTGGTATATTGACTGTTTCCTTATATATATTTATGAAATTATAAAACATTTTTATAAGAAAATGAATAAAAATTATGGTATACACACATAATTTAAGAAACAATTATGATTGTGGCACATTAAGTAGAGGTTGTATAAAAAATCAGATGTGCTCCATTCACATGACTTTCTCTATATCTCCTCAACAAATTATTGTTAAAAAGCTAATGCATCTATTAACTTCATGCTAATCGAGAACAAATTAGCGGAAATAGATTATTACTTGCTTCCTTGTAAGTAGAAGCGAAAAAAGGGAGTACCATAGGTTAAAGTGATAGTTAAAAGCTGGTTGCTATGTGACTGAAGTTCCTTTGTTTGTATGGACAAGAGTTAACAAATTCCTGTATGAGAAAGGTATAAGTTTTACAAGGCTGAAACAAAAAACAAGGAATATCTAAAAAACGATCAACTCCACAAAAAAAATGTATATAACATAAATTGTGTGTTTTAATGTGCTCTACATTTTTTGTTTGGTAAGTTTTTGTCTATCTCTTACGGTTTACCAGTTACACAAAATTTCATAAAATTCACCCAGAGTAAAGTAATCTTCAGAGGCTATTCCCAGAAAATGTAAAATATACATATTATTTGTCAGGTATATATCTTTAATATATGATATTTTAATTAAAATCGTTAGAGCCATTTTTTAGAAAATAAATTTCGACATTTTTTCCATGTGAAGGGTAGTTTGGAGTGGGGTTATTTTCTTGAAAATCTTTGTGTCGCATCCTTGGAATACTGAACTTAAATGCCAAGTTTGGTAATTAACTATTTTTCCCTTTTTGAGCTATGCTGCCCACAGACACACACACATACACACATTTTTCTAAAAATGCTTTTTTTGGATTCAGGTGGTCTCAAAACATGTATTTCCGGTGAAATCTCGGTATCAAATTTTTGGGTGCATTACAATACCTTCTCTATACACTATGTAGATAGTACGTATAGAGAAAGTAAAAATATGGGAAAAGAACTCTATAATAAGCTACCTGAAGAAATAAAGCTGTTAAAAAATATGGATTTAACTATTAAAGCAGAGAAGAGGAACTTAATGGTAAATGCATTTTAAGTGTGGGAAATTAAATTAAGAAATATTTACATGGATGACAAATAAATTGAAAACAAATTGGGGGAAACGTGTAAAAAAGGGGTTTATATCAGAACTTTTTATGTAAATATTGTAAAGGTTATAAGAAATGCATTTATAAACCACTATTGTTATACAGGTGAGTGTATTTCTGAACTTATGATCTATCCCATGTAGTTGGAATAAATATATAAATAAATCTGTAAAAAAATTAGAAGGGAAATAAGGGAATACACTAGGCTAATTCATTCATTCAAGTTCCATCACAGTATGTTAACATATTTGGGCCATTTTTTACTGTGATTTCTTGATCAGGGAATCAACTCATCACCCATAAATGACACTATAGGATAAAATCTCAACTTGTGAACATGAAGCAAAATGGATTTTGCCCAGGGACCTTTTCTTTCAAAGGTTTGGGATCTTTTATGTGCAAAGATACATTACATGGAATTAATGCTTTACCTCCTTTCCAAAGCAAGCCATGCTAGGTTTTAATGTCCAAAAAAATTCATCACCCTCTACAGGTTTGACCCAGCAACTTCGGGTATCTGAGGCTGGCATAGTAACTATTATATTTTGGAGAATGACACATTAGGCTAAAACTATAGTCAAATCTTTTAAAAGCCAGTTGATATATGATGCAACTGAATTTTAAGTGATGCAAGATGGATAATTTGACTGCATTTCATTCTTCTGTGTGGCTACATGAGTAAATGTATAAAGTAAATAAATAAAGGATTGTACGGCTCTTCTCTGCAACTGTTAATGCACAATTTTTTGTAAGTTTAATGTGACGAAAATATTTTTTTCAAAGTACATCTATAGATCTTTTTATCTAATATGTAGTTAAAATCACTTTTAATATGATTTTCTGCCACAGAACATCTCTTAACATTAACTTAAGATTTATAATTTATTAAAATTGTTAGAGCCATTTTTGAGAAAATCAAAATTTCAAAAATGGATCTGTGTAAAGAGTAGTTAGGGGGTGGATAGGAAATCTTCATGTCGCATCCTTGGAAGATACTGAATTTAAATACCAAGTTTGGTATTAGTTGGACTTTTTATTTTTTAATTATGTTGTTCATAGACACATGCATATGTATGCACACACACCCAAACACACACACACATGTAACTATACATGCACACATGGACTTTTTTCAACAAATGCTTATTTTGGGTTTCAGGGAACCTCAAAATATATATTTCTGGTGAAATCTCAACATAAAATTTTTGGGTGAAATGTAATACTTTCTGTGCCTACTCTGTATTATGTATGCACCTTTTCTTGGGCACTAGATTTATGGGGGAGTGAGGACTGGGGAGAAGAACAGAGAGGTCCCCGACTGTCTTTCCACAGTGTTGTCAACCAAAGAGAGTTTCTTTCTTTGCAGGCCTCAGCAATAATGATGAATATGTTATCTAATATGCTGTGAATTAGTTGAGTTATTAAACGAAACACAGTGACATACATGTGTGTGTGTGTGTGTGAACTCTGGGATCTACAGACAGAATGGAGCCTTAGCATTGAAATCACTTAATAACAAATTATATAATGTATTTCATGTCTCAATGTTGTTGCTTTGCTCTTGTTCCGAAATTGAGTGAAACCTACCAAATGAAGACTAGGGAGCCCCTGAGCTCAAGAAAATGTGTGCACATAGTACATTAAAAATTGCCTTTTAGTAATGTTCTAGTGTTACTAATTCCGATGCAAAACAATTTCTAATTATATATTGCTTATATAATATAGATCATGCAAGTCAGATGCATATCATGAATACAACTTAACATGAGCATATTATATGTATTAAGCCAATATAAGATTCTGAACTTAGTCATACATAAAGTTACCATGCCAGTTATCAAGGAATTCCTGCAATGAAATAAGTTATAGGTAACTCCTGTCCTACACATGGTTTCTGTGAGAAAACAATGAAATTATCACAATTGTCCATAATAGTTGGCTATACGAAGAATCCTGGGTCTTGAAGTACTTATGACATTGTAAGTTGCCATTGGAGTTTGTCATCTCTAAATAATTAGAGGTCACCTTGTGGTTTACCAGGAAACATGCAATTCAGTTGAGAAATTTAATTCCATATTGGCATGGTGCCATGGTAGCTCAATGGTAGAGCAACTGGCTAGAGACTGGCAAATACATGGTTCAAATCCCAGCAATGGCATTTTTCAGTCTGACTCTATCTATCCAACTCCTGTTCTACAACCTTTTCGCGGCATATGGCATCAATTTTAAAATGCAGGAGAACTGATATGGACGTAATATGACATCCTGTGCATCCATGCATTTAATACTTATTTAGCCCTAATTATTTTAATTTTTGTCTTTTATAAAAAATTTAGATAAATTCTAGAATAAATAAAGTCTTACCTTTAAAGGTTCCTTTTTGAATGGAACATCTCAAAACATGGATAGACACATAAGGTCACATCTCCACATTTATGGCATATCATGTTAGTCTCTTTACAAACTCCCTTTTTGCGACACACCAAACACCTTCGAAATGGACGCAACTGTTTTGCTGTCGGTGGTATCCTTTTAGGAAGTATCCTTCAAGTCTAAGGGGTGCAGGGGTTGTAGATTTCTTACCTCCTGTATGAAGAGGCCTCTGAATGTTATAGTGCTCAATTAGGCTACGAGCTATTGATATGCGGAAGTCCAGGTAGGTCATCATCTTGCATGGGTTTAGAATTCTCCAACTTACTAAACAATTGTATATGGTGATATCCAGCTGGTGCAAAAATACCTTTTTATACCATTTAACTGTTTTTTGTAAAGAAGGATATGATTGCAATACCTGATCTACTAGATCCACATCACCCATATGCATGTTGTATTCCTGGATAACATCAGGTTTGAAAATTGACATTTTGGTGTGGACATCTATTTTTCCAGTGTCAATCATCAATTGGACAATGCCATAACCACCCTCCTATCTTGCCAAGTAATGTAGGTCAAGGGTGGGAGCTGACGCACCTGCATTTCTCCTCTCCTTAGAGTATTTGTATTTACATTCTTCAGCAAACCAATATGATTTGAATGTTTTGTTCCAATTGCATTTGTTTTTCTTTTGTATAAGGCCATGTATAATTTAGGGGAGCTGTACCAATTATCTAAACATACAGTCCTACCCTGGTCAAGTATAGGTTCCATCAGGTGCATTACTATGGAGCCAGATAACCTCAAATCTTTGTCTCCAGTATTATCAGTTCCTTGACCAGTGTAAATGCAGCTATTACTTTTGCAAAGATCAAAACTCTTTATGCCAAATCTGCCCCTCTTTATTTTGATGTATTGCTTCCAACCTAAGCAGCCCTTTCAAAGCATCAAGCTTTCAGCTACAGTGACCTTATCATCAAGCATGTAATTTTCTTTGAATTTTGAAATAATATATTCCAAAACCGACCTAATTTTGTGTAGTTCATCATTTACATTTTCTGTGCTGGTGAAATGAAGGAACCACAAAATGGAAGTAAACCTGTCATTTGACTTGCATTTCCCAAAAAATGGAGTAGCTAGCATGTCGTCTGTAGACCAGTACATGTCTAAAGTTGGTTTACGAATAACACCCATGAGCATAATTAGACCAATTAGCCTGTAAATCTCATTCAGTGTTACTTCTGCCCATTTCTGAATTCTACTCTTAGGCCCTAAATTGCCTTTAAAAGTCAGATCTTCCTTTACCTTACTCGCATAAGCATTTGTTTCTGTAACAATAAGAGACACTAAGCCAGCAGTAAAAAATTTTGTGAAAATGTCAATTGGTTAGCTGTTAGAAGTCAGTTGAGCTTGGGGTTGTGCACCAGAGGCTGTACTCGTGAAGATATGTCTAGTTGTTTTGGAGTCATTTTGACTGCCCTACAATGTTGCTTCTTCACGAACACCTGAAGGAAGAGAGTCACTTTCTTCCTCACTGCTACCTATATCCTCAATGCCCCCCTCAAAATCTGAAAACTCGCCGTCAATATCAAATTAGCACTGTCATATAGCAAAAATTCCTCCACATTATCTGAAGTTATTTCTGAAGCCCATACGTTGCCTACACAAGCTAATTTGTTAGGTACATTGCTAGTTGAAGCCATGGTTAGCACTGAGATACAACATTTTCAAATGTGCTTTTCTAATAGTTAAAACAAAAAACTGAGCCCTGTAACTACACCGCTCTAAGACATAAATAGAAACGCTGACAGGGAGATTTGATTTCTTTGCAGCTTGGGTGCTCCTCATGTAATTGCATCGTAGCAATAAACAGAATGATAAAACCTTGAAGCCAAGAACATTCTGCTTAGCTAGCTCTATGTATATACATTTGTATGCACATAGCAGAAGCCTTACTCACAACGTAAGTACAGAATGACTCTTGCTACAAAGAAAAAAATTAGTGATATTTAAACTTTTGTTAACATAGTCTCTCTTTTGTTTCTATGATAGATGTATAGTTCCTTTAATGAGCTTTAAGTCAGTTTTTGTTTTATTAAAATATCTTAATAAATACCAAAGATATGAATGTTTATGTATGAAGCATATTTACCTACATTTAATAATTTAAATGCCTTGAATTGTGTATTGGGTATCCATTACCGGGTGTGCAGTGTTTAAATGGCCATCGCTCAAGTTGTTAAATAATCAAAGGATTGTTTGCATGCTGCAAAGATCAATTTGCCTTTTTATCTATGTTCTGAATTACACCTGTAAAACCAATGAAATGTTCTTCATTAGTTGCCTAGGTTGTCACATAGAGGAAAGTATTTTCGACAGTTGCAGCTTCTGCCTTAATATCAGAGAAACAAAACATGTTTCAGAAACTTCTTTTCTAATTTTGTAGTTTTGACTGTGCTGATGTGAGAATTAAGTCATTCTAAACATCAGGCGAGGTAGTATGAAAAGAAGTGGAATTTTCCAGGTGATGTTTGAGAGACACACACATCATGTTTTGTTATTCAATGAAATTCCCTCTTTTAGATGTTTCAGCACTCTCAACGTGGCCACAGACAACTCATATGAAATGTGCCAAAGTTGCTCAGTTTGTTCTACCTTACCTATATGTTAGGCTGTTCAATGGTTACTTTAATTAATAGTTTATATACAGAATTAAATTCCACAGTTTTCACCAAACAGTTTTAACTCTTTTTCACAACACATTTTTTGTTGTTTTTTTTTTAATGCAGAGGCACTTAAATATACAATTTATTGGCCAAGAACATCAACAGAACATGCAGATAAAACAAACACTAACAATAAAATAATGTAATACAAAATGTACAGTGTAATACAGATATAAGGTTGGTGATAGTAGAAGCATCAACTTCTCTCTGGCCACCCAATAGCAATCAGTGATCTTAGTTGATGACAGGGCAGTACAGTGGTGAAGATGGTCATAGCCCATATCTGCATTCGACTTACATAGTAGGCAGGAAGGCTTGTTAAATATTCCAATTCAATAGATGTGGCTGGCCAAACAATCATGCCTTGTAGCCATTTGAAAAGTGGCCACAGCTTTCTTTTGCAGTCAGTCTGGTATTTTGGCTTTTATCTTATCCTTCCATAGATGGTTCTTTATTTGTTTAGCAAGCATGCCTTCTTGCCTTTTTATTTTAGAGTGAATAATTAATTTCATGGTGTAATCACAACAAATATAATTACAGGAATATTTGTCCTTTTACTTCTAGTTTCAAATCAACACTCTGCTTGCCATCCAAACCAACTTTTCCTTATGAAACAAAATACATGACCAACAAAACAATTTATTTAGGTACTATGCCCACAGAGCCATGATTTACGTTTATAGACTATTCTTTATCATTAATATGTCTCAGACATTATTAATGTTATATTTAAAGAATGTTTTGGCTCTTGCTTTAATTATATTTTCTTTTACAGTAAAACTAAAACTTCTCTCGCCTTCAGTTTGTTGATCTCACAACAGTTAGATTACATGTCTGGTGTACTTGGTTTACACGAAATAAAACGCTTTGTCTCCAACACATGATTCTCTTGTGGTGGCCCATGCAGATGTACAAATTCTGCTCTCATTTTCTTGGTATATATTTCATTACACATTCACTCAGAATTACCATCCAAAATGCTGCATATAGTAACCTAGTTTAATTCAAAATCTTCTCGGGGTTCCAACCAGGTATGGCCCGAGAAGATTTTGAATTAATACGTCGCCAGGAAAGCTCAGTTCTTATTTTAACCTAGTTTAATTCGCAAGAAGTTAAAAGTGTGCAATTAACTTCTGCTGTTAAGCAAAATAATGTGAAAATTCACTTTAAAATCACCTTAACCTTATCAAGCAAGATATATTCTATCTTGTTGCATCCACTGCTCACACATTGTTTGACAAGACTGGCATATGCCATAAAGAAAATGCATATACCCAATCACTGGCATGATATGTGAACAGTGTTTCATGGAAGAACCATTGTTCAAAACATAATTCTTGACAAGCATTATACCAATAGGATTAACACAGTAGGAACCTGCAAATAAAGGTAAACTACTAGGATATATCACCTACAAACATTGACTCTAAGTCCCTGGTCAAAAGAGTTTGTAACAAAGCTTGTTTTGGACAAGATTTGATTAACTCAAATCCTGAAGACCAGGTACTAAAAATAAAATACTATGCTTAAATAGAGTTAACATTGTATTAGATATGTTGGGTAATATACTTAGTATATTGATACTAAAATCTTCAACAAGAATATAAATGTTGGGGCTCAGTGCAAAAAATTAAGCATAATTAGAATTTGAAGATCATCCAGTATATATTACTGTACAAAATACCTGTAACTTCCAGAAGAAAAATGACTTGATTTAAGTAATGGAAGATTACCCAATTTTTAGACCATTGAAGAACATTTCATTGAATGGTTGAAGAAAACTGTATTTATTTATTTGTTTATTGCATCCATCAGCTCAGCAACATGATATAGGACAAGTCAATTTGAATTACAATACAAGTATACACAATATAGTGTTTAACAGAAAAATACAAAACAAGCATGAACAACATAAGATATAGTAACAAGGCATAATCTACTAACATTACTACTTAAAACAAAATTATAGTTTACAGTTCCTATATATCATAGTTTTGTGCTTCCTATGCCATAGCCAAAATATTTAACTACTCAGTAGAATTGCTTTTTTAGCAGAAATTTGTAAAACCAAACAAACAAACCTATTATTCATGGTTTAATGAAGTTAAATTGAGACTATATTTATTGGAAAGTGAAGCGCTTTATTCCTGACATGAAGACTAATAATAATTTATGTGTATGCAATATCATAAGCAAAAACAAATGCTGTCAGAAAAGTGTTTTTATTATAAATATATATTTTCTGGTCCCTAGCTGGTTACTTTACCATTGAGCTACTATGGCAATA
Organism: Hymenopus coronatus; assembly: GCA_030762935.1. Taxonomy (NCBI): domain Eukaryota; kingdom Metazoa; phylum Arthropoda; class Insecta; order Mantodea; family Hymenopodidae; genus Hymenopus; species Hymenopus coronatus. Next base: position 25,327,510 of record CM060882.1, read on the forward strand.
TGCCTATGGCAATATGTCTACATTGCATTAAATTTTTAACTAACTATCATGTTTCCCGGTAAACCACAAGGCGATCTCAAATTATTTTGAGATGACATACACCAATGGCGACTTACAATGTCGTAAGTACTTTTATACCTAGGATTCATAGTGTAGCCAACTATTATGGTCAATAGGTGTTAATTTAATTGTTTTTTCACACAGAACATGTGTAAGACAGGATCCGTGGTTTAAATCCCAACTATGGCATTGAATTTTTCAGTCTGACTCTACCTATCCAACTCCTGTAGAGAATGCTCAGGTTCAGTATATATTAACAGCATAGATGTGATTTAGGGGGTGCAAGGTATTTTCTGCTCCCATTATTTATAAAGCTAGAGGCATTGCTCCTCCAACAATTTTACTGAAGGAGCCTGTCCCCCTAAAATTCAAAGATATTCAAATGTACTATGTAATCAAACAAACATTACAATTGTTTAAATAGAGTAGTAGTAGTTTATTTCATTCATTTTCCTGCATAACAGCATTGGATACGTCAATACAATAATGCTATTCACAATAATGTGCCAAAATTTAATACAATGAAATAACAATTGTGATATGACAATCATTGTATAATTTATAAAAATAATAAAGTAAATGTAGTCCTAAAACTAAGTAAATAATGATGCTGATACAGTTATGACAATTAATGACAATTCATTTTACAATTGCAATACCTCTATAAACTTATTTACACTATAAAACCTATCTGTCACTAACATTTGCTTCAGAGTTGTCTTGAAACATCTCATTTCAGGCTTATCAAATTGATTGGCAATTTATTAAATATTGCAGCTGCAGCATATCGAACCACTTTAGAATAGAGCATTGTTCTGTGTGATGCTGTTACTAAGCATGTTTTCTTCCTTGTGTTATGATTGTGTATTTGATTGTTTGTAGTGAAGTTTCCATCATTTTGTTTTGTGTAGAATAGTAAGCAATATATCTACAGACTTGGTAAAGTTAAAATCTTTAATTCCTTAAAAAAGTTTCCTCAAGAGTCATCATTCCTTGCTGACTTTATGCATTTTATAATCTATTTTTGAATTTTGGAAACTAAATGACTAACTCTGCTCCATCCCCAGAAATTATGTCATGTCTCATTAAGTTTTCTGCATAATCAAAATATAAAGCTTTTATGTCACTGCTGTTAAGTTCATTTTTTATTATTCTAAATGAGAAATAGGATTTCTTAAAATAAGAGCTGGAGCTTTCCTGATGATGTATATCTTCAAAACTTTGGAGTCAATCCATGAACTTATTGGGCTAGAAGCCTGAGAACACTTAGAGAGAATTTATTAAGTTTTACTAATAGATTATGAATGTGAATTCCCCAACTTAAATGTTGATCCAGCCATATTCCCAGAAATTTTGCTTCTGTCACATAAAAGACCTGAGCGTTGTATAGCTTGATATCAAGTATGCCAGAATTCTTATTTCCTTTATGATAAAAATGATATTGCTGCTGATTTATTTGCATTTATAGGTAATATGTTTTCTGTAAGCCAAGATCCAATTTGGCTGGTTATACATCTTACATTTTCATTTCACCTAATTATAATTTATATTTTTGACCATTTGTTTACAATAATTTAAGTACTACTGAAGCCAATCCCTCTTATCTCATATGTGTGTAACTTCCTCTGCAGAGTTTTGTGTTGAATCATGTCAAATGCTTTTGTTAGATCTAATAATAAACTTGAGTACTCTCTATCACTGTCAATAGCATCCAAATTTTATTTGTGAACTCAAAAATTGCAGCTATAGTGGATTTTCCTTTACAGAACCCTTCTGTGCAGAATGAATTACATTATATTTCATAATAGAATAACCCATGTCACAAAGGATTAATTTACTTCAAATGCATGTTAAACAAAAGTAATGATGATGCAACCAAGGTTTCAGTTGCCTGCCAGGGTAGTTTGTCTGCCTCATATTCAACAGATCGTGAGTTCAAATCTTGCTTAGGGTGAGTTACCTGGATAAGTTTTTTTGGGGGTTTTCCCTTATCCTCAGAAGACATGTTGGATAACTTTAAGCTCCATGGACTCCCAGATCATTTGAGCATAATTTCACTGGTTTCTTTCATTGTCCAATATGACCAATCAGGTTAAAGGACGTTAAGCTTAAAAAAAAAGTTTCAGTTGACATGCTATCAGAATTGCAGAGTACAAATACTCTTTCCTGTTTAGAAACAATTTTGTAACTTTAATATCTGTGATCAGTTTTTGCAGTAAAGTGCAATTGAAAATGTAATTCATTTTGTACCTTTTGAGGAATTGCATTGCATGACTAACCTCACATTTGAGCAATAGAAAGCATTTAAAATTATTTATCTTTTGTGTGGCAGCATATCAAACTTTTGTGTAGTCCCCTAAACACTATTGCTGTCATTCATTGCCATTGTGATGAAGCCTTGAATTTATATCTTCATTCAGTGGTATAGGAGTTTATAAGCAGAAATGAAATTTTATTCAGTAGTGTTTAATGCCAATTCTTATTACATATGATACTACAGATTTTAGACACCTGCTACATGGAATGTGAATTTGGGAAGGAAACATCCAAACCTTATTATAGGATAACCCCCACCCCCACCTGGCAATTTCAAGTATGTGGATTGGAAGACCTTAATAAACAAATCTCAAGCAGGGAATGTGGCCCTGGTCAGATTTTAACCATAAGCCTCATGAGTTCACATCTTAACAACCTTAGTTTTGATAGAAATGAACTAAGATGTAACTAGGCATCTGACCACAGTCACTGACTTTCCTGGGGGATATAAGTCCTACTTATGTACAAAGAGGATAAACAGATAAAGAAGAAGAACTGAGGTGTAACACCCTTTCAACAGAAACAGTGAGATAAGACTAAACAGAATTAGCATTATCCTTTTTTCGAACTTCAAGTTAATCAACTATTTGTTTCTTTTTAGGCAATTTAAAATATATTTACTATGCTGTGATTACTTTTAATTGCACCAACTATTTTATTAATACCCAACTTTATGGCACAATCCAGCCCCACCCCCCTCCCAAGTAGAACAAGTCAATGCCTATGATTAACAGCACCAAACTTTTCTTATGCTGTTACATTTGGAATTGGGATTCATCCTCCTGATATTTCAGAGAACCATGCTTTTTACCCGATTTATGTACCTACTGTGTGGATAAAGGAAGATGGACCTTGGCTGCAAAGGGTTATGTGTTTTTAGAGAAAAACGAGTCATATGTAGATAAATTAGTAGCAGTTTAAGTTTTCACAAATATCACAATTCCCTAATTTGAGTATTGAAATGTCACTTGTGATTAATACAATTTTACTAACTCCACATTTCGCTTATTTGAAGAGAAATAATATTGGAAAGGTATATATATTTCATTATAATATAGTTTTAGATTATATTTAACGTTTTATAAGCATTTTCCTCGAATTACAACAGGTGTGTTTAAGAGGAACTTTTAAACTTTTTTAATTACTTTTTTATTTATTTATTTTTTATATTCGTGGCTTTATTGGCTTATTTGATTAGTGACTAAGAGGAGGGATGAAATAAGCAAACAGCTTTTCTACCAGGTTCTTCAATTAGTGTATATAAAACGCACATCGCATTGTAGGATTTTTAAATATTATGGCCACACAACAATGATGATAATGTAATTTGAATCTTTAAGCCAATAAAAATGGTTAATGTTATATCTACAGCGGTAAATGCCGGTCTAATATGTTGGTTGCATTGAATACGTCATATGATTTTATTTGTTCCTGTCTGCTGTCTGGTTAGTTCAGATATCGACCGTTATGTGTCGCGCTGTCTATGGATTCTGACTGAGAGTTCGTCACCCGTCGCATCGCACTCCATTGGGCTATTAACAATTTGGGGGATAGTGGCTTCCTTGGGTTTGGAAAATAGACTTGGTGTTGTTTAAGTGAAATGGAATAATAGAGCTGTGATTGGAGTTGCGTGACGATTACGGACAAACAATGTGAAAGTGTTAGAATAGCGTGAACCCAAGTCAAGTATGTAAACATCCAGAGTTTTAAAGTGATTACAGTACTCGTTTTCTTTGTATTCGTTGCTGTATACCTTATATGGGATTTGTATTAATTCATCAAAGAAGCATCACTTATTTGAGATCACACTCTTATTTTCATTGGACGTGATATTGGGACATTCAGAGGTGAGTTAAGATTTATTTTGAGGTTGAGGTAGCTTTTCGTACTGAAGACCTTTAATATCCATTGTCATTCCCAGCGTTATCACAGAACTGTAATGACATTAGGACACCTCTAGGCAATTAATTTTAAATTGTTAATTATCCAATATTTGCCTGAACACTTCTTAATTTTACTTTAGCTCCTTAGTTTATTTTATGAGTTTATAACCAATGAATATTGTTGGGATCTATTGAATAAAGAAAATCTTGAATATAAGTAATAAAATCAACATTTATAGGTTTAGTAATACTGTACAAACTATTATACAACAAGCAATAGCTTTTCATACTATTAAATGGACCGCATAATCTGTTTACGTATTTCATAGTTATTCAGACATCAAATATTAATATTGTTCAAACGTGTGTGAACCTGTATATGATTTTCATTGTTGATGTCAATATAAGCATTCCTTTGGAATTTACATTTTATGTTAACATAGTGAGGACAAATTTATAAAGCCTACAGACAACGAGTTGTTTCAAGTGAAAAGCCCCTGGTATGACCTTAGGTGTTAAAGGGGGCTATATAAATGAAATAATAAAAAAAGTTCATAAATGCTGCAAAGCATAAGCAATTATTTTACGTTTGCACAACCTATTATGGTTAGCCATATCAGTTAATTATAGTGGTGAAAACTTCTGAGGAAAATGTTTGGTTAGTATGACATTGTAATGTACAATAGAAAATTATTTTTAATTAAAAGAAAAATGGAGTATTTACAATTCTGCTGATATTTTCAGCGTTTATTTGCATAACATTTGGCAATATTTTTTCTTAGTCTGCTTACCCTCCCCGTAGTTAGGACTGATAGCCCCCCTAGGAGTTATAAGTGGATGCCTAGGAGTCAGAAGCCTATCAGGGAGCCAACGGTACGAAACCAAAGAATGGAGAACCTGGAACGAGTGGTCCTCGTAGCCAGGCTACGTGAGGAAGTGAATGATATGAAATGCAAGCGAAATAGATGATAGGATGGGTGATGGTGAGTGGCGGGGGAAACCGGATGATCCGGAGAAAATCCATTCCAGACGCCGCTTCGTCCAACACAAATCCCACATGCGGATGCTTGGGATTGAACCCGGGCCGCCTAGGTGGGAGACGAACGGTTTGACCACTCGGCCACGGGGTCAGATAATCATGATACATGATTGTAGAAACAGCTGTGTAAGTTAATTTTATAACAATTTCATGCGTCCATCATATTTTTTATAGATTGTAAACAGTGCAATACACCTTTTTGTCAAATTTTGTACAAATGCAAAGGAACACTCATTGTTAGTTTCATCACTCAATGTATTTAACTGTATAACACATCTCCAGTTTTCATTTCACTTGGTCACTGAGTATATTCTTTGTGGCAGAAAATTCATTTTGTATAATTTGAAACTAACTGAAAGTGCTGGTGGACTATAAAGTTGCTGAAAATTGAATGATTAAGTCAACATGAATGTTGAGCATTATCAAAGTTAATGTGTTGTTGCTTTAAGCCTTTAACAGGAGCCACTGGAATGAAGGTGCCAAACTTAAAGGCTATGTAATGTTGCACTTGTGGTGAAGAATGCCCTCTGGCACCTTCAGAGGGGACTTGAATGATGTGCACTGTCAGGAAGAGTTTGGTTCATCTGTTTATCCAGGTCTAGAAGTTTCTGAGCTACATTCTGTAGAATTGGCACCTGTTGTGGAAGCATTATTTGCCGTGTTGACTAAGTTTAATGGCATGGTCATGACAACAGAAATACATTGTGCAATACATTATGGTTATGCCCACCCTTCCCCATTGTAAATTTGTAATGGAGTAGCTACATAACAAAACATAAACAAATTAGAACAATATAAGTACTTATATTTTATAGTGATTTGCTTTAAATGCAAGAAATGCGGTAAGGTAATTCTACTCATCGTTATGGTATGTTTCTTAGCTTGTTTACCACTTTCAATCCAACAGATTGTTGCCCATCTCACCTACTCTTTGTAATGCTGTTTATAGAAAGATATTAATGAATTTAATTTTTAGGGTTCTAACAAATTTTGCTGATTGTTTCATGGTAGAGTGGTCAATGTGTTGACTTCCCACCTCTAGGTTCCAGATTCAGATCCTGGCAGAATTCCCCCACAACAGTGGGGTAGGGTGTTTTTTTTAATCAAAAGCATTCCATATCCCCTACAGAGTCTGGAAGTATGCATGTGAGAACAAGCAGAAAAATCTGATGTGTTCCTTCCTCATAACTTTATCTAGCTGTTCCACAAATAAACTTTTTTTTACAAAAGATTATTCGTTTAGCTATGTCATGCTAATTTAGATAAACATTAGCAGAATTGGTCTTATTACTTGCTTGCCTATAAGTATAAGGGAATACATTAGGCTAAAGTGATAGTCAAAATTTTTAAAACATGGTTGCTATGTGAAACAATTGAGGTTCGGTTCACTTTGCATACTCCATTTGAGAAAGGTTAATTGGTTTAAAATTGAAACCAATAACATGAATATCTTGAACGCGGTCAACTCTACAAGAAAAATGTATGACATAAATTATGTGTTTTAATGAGATTTACAGTTTTTGTGTAGTAAATTTTTGTCTCACGGTTTAACCATTGTGCAAAATTAAACTAGAATTAAGAGTTCTTCGGAGGATATTCCAAGAAAATTCAAAATATAAATTTTATTTGTGATGTGAATATCTTTAATATGTGCTATTTTAATCAAAATCGTTAGAGACATTTTTGAGAATAACATCATTTTCGAAAAACATTTTCCATGCAAATGATAAGAGTGGGATGGAAGGATTTTCTTGAAAAACTTTGTGTTGCATCCTCTGAAGAAATGGAACTTAAATATGAAGTTTGGTATTTAAGTAATTTTTCGTTTTTGAGCTCTGCTGTCCACAGACACACACACATGAACCTTTTTTTAAAAATGCTTTTTTCAGACTCAGAGGATCTCAAAACATATATTTCCGATGAGATCGTGGTATTGAATTTTTGGGTGGAATACGATACCTTCTCTATCCACTATGTACATTGCACAAATGGATTAGATAAAGTAAAAATACCTATTAAGGGGGTATGTATGGGTAGCCATGTTTAAACAAAATGCACACATTTAAATAATAAATATGAATTAATCGAGTTGAAAGATTTTTAAAAATCAATTTCACATTCATAGATTCATAGATTAAGGCACAACTGGAATTAAACTTAGCTTTTAAGGGATTGAGATTTCTTGGAACATTTTTAGTTTAAGAAGTAAATACTATTCATTTGAACAAAATTGAATGTGTGGTGTATGCCTTATATTGTAAACAAAGCAATAAAATAACAGGTTATTGGTAGGAAAAAGCTGAAGCCAACATTGTTTCTTTTCTACAGGCTTTTCTATCACAACTTTAAAAACAGAACGAGCTGTAATTTCAATGTCTAAGAATCATATTCAAGCCTTTATGATGGTCTGGGTAACTTTCAACTTGCATAGTTGAAGGTTTGATTGGTGCTTTTCTTCACTTATTTTCATGCATTTTATAATCTGCATGATTAAAATATATTAATTTAAACAATTGTTATGCTGCATTCACATAACTTGATCTATTTACTGATCTACAAGCGATTGTTATAAAATCTTTTCTACTAAAATCTTATTGTCAGCAGAGATAAACTTTAATTATCTTTCATATATAGCTTAATGCCCTTTGACCTGGTTGATCATGTCGGCCGATGAATGAATTTGTGGTGAGATGATGCTCAAATGAGCTCGTGGTCCATAGAGTTTAAAATTACTCAACATTCGTCTTCTTAGGAGAAGGGAAAACCTAAAAAGAAGAAAAAAAAAAACTTATTTGGGTAACTCACCCTAATCGAGATTCAAACTCGTGACCTATTGAATGTGAGGCAGTAACGCTACCAACAGGCAACCCAGGTGGGTCATTTATTATACTGTTCTATTTATAAAAAGAATACAGTGTCTAAAGCACTAGTCAGATATTTAAAAAACGGTCACTATATAATGGCTTTGATATATGAGGTTCTTTGTCTGATCTCTTACTGCTTGAAAAAAAATATATATTGAATATTCAGATCAGTAACAAATTTTTTGGGGGAAATTTGGTCAACAACACAAACATTTTTATTTGTTATTGTACTGTTTAAAAGATTTAAATTTTTTGTATAATAAGAATTTCTCTCTCTTACGAGTTACTAATTACATAATATTCCTTCGGAAGAAAGAAAATTCGGCATACTATTCCCAGAGAACATGTTTTATATCTTATGCAAATTCATAAACATTTATTTTTAAAAACATAAGAAATAAACATTTTCCGTGTAATGGGTAGTAGAGATTTTCTTTTAAATCTTTGTCACATCCTTGGAAGATGTTACACTTAAACATCACAAAGGCTTTTTCGTTTTTGAGTTATGCTATTCAGTTAGTTAGGAAGGGGACTTGGGACTGAACCCGCGAAGTTATAGCTGTATCATACGAGCGAGATCAGGTGAGAGGAGACACAGGGAGTCCAGAGCCAGGAGCAACGGCACAACAATTAGTGTCACTGGCAGTTACCAGATGGGGACTCCTCACAGGGCCTAGCGCTCTCAATGGGCGACTCTTATATTCCAGCAACCATCCAAAATTTAGCGGACGGTGAGAGTTCCAGAGCGCATCCTTTTTCTCTACGCACAAGCACCATCGCCAAACTTCAAAACCTGAAAGAAACCAACGGGGAGAAGAATGAATTAAATTATAATGGAGCAACATAGAGGTACAGGAAAATCAGGGGAAAAAAGAAACACTTCAGCATTCGCTGTGTGTCTCGGGAAAACCCCGAAAATCAGCTAGGGATCGAACATGAGACCTCCCGAATGCGAATCGTTACCGCGCCGCCACCTCATTCGGTTATATACCAAACATGACTTTTCGTTTTAGAGTATGCTTTTCATATGCGCATCACAAGGACCATTTTTTTCAAAACTTTTTCTTTCTCTACACGTGCTATGTGCATAGTGTATAGAGAAGGTATTGTATTGTACCCAAAAATTCGATACCAAGATTTCACCGGAAATACATGTTTTGGACTCCATGAATAAAAAAAAATATGTATTCCATTCACATCACTTTCTCTACAATTCTGCAACAAATTATTATTGTTAAAAAGCTTCATTTACTTCTAATCGACTAAAAAATAGCAGAAATAGCAAGTAATAAGACCATCTCAATTAGCATGAAGTAAATAGAAACATTAGCTTTTTAACAACAATTTCCTGCAGAGAAGTAGAGAAAAATGGAAATGGCGTGTTATTTATGGACGATCTTTAACTGCTGTGGTTTTCAGCGTCCCATTCTATACTGGGCGTGAAAGACCGCTTAATTTTGCTCAGAGGCCTCGCTATCAGGCTTGAGGTTCTTTTACGTGCCGTAAATCTACGACACGGGACTAACGGCTTTACTTCCCTTCCGAAGGGGTAACCATTACACCACGGAAGGCGACGAGATGTAGCAAAAGTCATGTGAATGGAACCCATCAGATTTTTTAAAGCTGTAATTAGTAACTATCTCAAAAATGACCAACTCCACGAAAAAAATACATATGACATAAAGTTGTGTTTTATCGTGATCTACAGTTTTTGAGTACTTAGTTTTTATCTATCGCTTACGGTTTACCAGTTATACAAAATTCAATCAAAATCTTCCAGAATAAAGAGGTTTCTAGAGGCTATTCCTAGAAAATTCAAGATATACATTTTATTTGGCATGTAAATAGCTTAAATATAAGAGATTTTAATCAAAATTGTAGAGCTAATTTTGAGAAAATAAACTAACGAAATTTTTTCCATGTATAAGGTAGTTGGGGGTAGGGGGATTTTCTTGGAAATCTTCGTGTCGCATCCTTCGAAGATACCAAACGTAAATACCATGTTTGGTATTTAACGGTTTTTTCGTATTTGGGCTATGCTGTCCACAGACACATACGGACCTTTTTCCAAAAATGCTTTTTTTTTTATTCAGGGAGACCCAATACATGTATTTCCATGAAATTTCTGTTTCGATTTTTTTCTGTACACTATGTACACAGTACGTGTAGGAAAAAAAAAAAGCTTTTTTAGAAAAATGTCCGTTTGTGAGAGTCTGGGCAGCATAACTAAAAAACGAAAAGTCCGTTAAATACTAAACTTTATATTTAAATTCAGTATCTTCCAAGGATGCGGCACGAAGATTTTCAAGAAAATCCCCCACCCCAACTACCCTTTACATTGAAAAAAAAAAAGTAAATTTTTATTTTCTCAAAAGTGGCTCTAACGAAAAATTAAATGGAGTCTTATTTATGGACGCTCTTCACCTGCTGTAGTTTTCAGCGTCCCATTCTATACTGGGAGTGAGAGACCGCTTAATTTTGCTCAGAGGCCTCTCTATCAGGCACGTAGTTCATTAACGTGCCGTAAATCTACAACACGGGACCAACGGCTTTACTTCCCTTCCGAAGGAAGTCATGCATTTTATGCCCCAAAAAATCCATCGCCCTCCGCCGGGTTTGAACCCGCGACCTTGGGTATATGAAGTTAGCATGCTAACCATTACACCACGAAGGGCGACAGGCTCTAACGATTTTGATTAAAATACTGTATACTAAAGATATTTATACAATAAATAAAATGCATATCTTGAATTTTCTTGGGAATAGCCTTTGACTACTTCTTTAGTTGGATAAATTTAGCGGATTTTACATAACTGATAAACCGCAAGTGATAGACAAAAACTTGCTACACAAAACTTGTAGATCTCGATAAAACACACCATTTATGTCATATACATTTTTTTTTTTTTCGTGGAGTTGGCCGTTTCGAGATCTTCCTCATTATTGATTTCAGTTTTAAAATATTTATCAAATACGCTTAACCACGCAAAGACACGGATTTTAATCCCATAGGAACCATATATTAAAACGTTGACTGTCCGTTTAGCCTAGTGTATTCCTTATTTCCCTCTACTAGGTATTAAGACCGTTTCTGCTAATGTTTTAGCATGAAATATATACAAGAATAATTTTATTAATAATAATTTGTTATAGAGATGTAGAGAAAGTCATGTGAGTAGAGCACATCATTTTTTTTATTCGAACCACAAAACTGGTATTTCTGTAAATATATCGAAACTTTGAGTGGGATGTAGTACTACTATCAGGTATGTGGTAGAAAGAGTAAAAGTAAAGAAATTTACCCCAATAGCAGCAGACGTAATGAAGAAATGCTTTCCAGCACATAGAGCACTGAATTCATGTGCAACAGTTACGGGTTTATTCAGAAATAGCATAGTAGGAAACATAATGGTTAAATAAATCCTAACAAATAAGCAGTTTCGTTCAATCTGGCTTCTAAATGACGGACCAGTTGATGACATCAAAAGCTGTGAAAGGCAGAAAGAAAAGTTTAAATTTCAGGTAGCTTGCACAAGTTATCGACTTAATTCTTTATTTGTTCCGGTGTACAGAGGACACGTTGTGTTTGTCAAGAAACTGATAAATCTGGTATTAAACTATACTATAAACAATTGTCTGGGAAAAACATCAAATGTAAATTGTTTATTTGTCAATTAGACGCTTAGCTGGCCGTCCGGAACTACTTGTTTGGAATTCTAAGAGACAGTGAACACATTCATTCGAAAGTCTGTCTTAATTCTTATAACAGGATGTTCATATTCAACAGACAGATGGAAGCGAGAAGTAAAAGAAATGGCTTAGCATTTGTGGCATCATCTTACAGGTATAACTGTACAAATAAATCAATTAGAAGGTGCCAATGCTATTTATTGCTCTTGTGATTCAAACCCTTCCTAGCTTGCTGTCTGATGTTTATACTCAGGTCCCAGGTATTCTTTATATGTTGTGGTGTATACTATTATTATTTTTATATTATTATTAAATTGTGTTTAATGTACTTTCATACTGTATAAACAGCTTTATGATATATTTGTGGTTTTATTGGTAGAAAGAGTGAAGAGTGTCTACCTATATGGCCAGGAGTACATGTGATAAGGCGTTAGTTGTCACAGTTATGATCATGAACTTTGTGTTATATAACAAATAGCAAGATAAGATTGTTCATTTTTACTTTCTCTATAGGCACTATGTACATAGTGTATAGAGAATGTATTGCACTCCACCAAAAAATTCGATACCGAGATTTCACCGGAAATATATGTTTTAGGGCCCCCTTTATCTAAAAAAAGCATTTTCGGAAAAAGGTCCGCGTATGTGTGTGTCCGTGTGTCTGTGAACACGATAACCCAAAAACAAAAAGAAGCTAAAATACCAAACTTGGTATTTAAGTTTAGTATCTTCCAGGGATGTGACACGAAGATTTTGAGAAAAATCCACCCAACCCCAACTACCCTTTACATGGAACTTTTTTCGAAAATTTTTATTTTCTCAAAAATGGCTCAAACGATTTTGATTAAAATGTCGTATATTAAATATATTTACCTCACAAATAAAATGTATATCTTGAATTTTCTGGGAATAGCCTCTGAAGAGTAGTTATTCTGGATGAATTTTACTAAATTTTGAATAACTGCTAAACCGTAAGAGATGGACAAAAACTTACTATACAAAAAATGTAGAGAAAGTTAAAATACACAATTTATGTTATATACATTTTTTCGTCGAGTTCGTCGTTTTTGTGACATTCCTTATTTTTGGTTTCTGCTATGAAAAACTTATACATTTCTCATATAAGAATTTGTCAACTGCTGTCCATACAAACCAAGGAACTTCAGTGACATAGCAACCAGTTTTTGATTATCAGTTTAACCTATGCTACTCCCTTATTTCACCTCTACTTACAATGAAGTAAGTAATATGGCTATTTCTGCTAATGTTTTACTGATTAGCATGAAGTTAATAGAAGTATAAGTTTTTTAAGAATAATTTGATGCAGGGATATAGAGAAAGTCATGTGAATGGTACACATCAGATTTTTAGTGTCCAGAATGTGACGAGACTTAACGTAACATTTGTTATATATATATTTAATTTTGGGTCTGTGTAAGTGAATTTCTTGTTACTGAGCTTTCATGTTTTATTAATTTTGTTTAATAAATCATTTTTTTGTTCAGAATCTTACTTAATTGTTCACATGATCACTTTTGTCTTGTACCTCAACCATAATAATTTGTACTGACCTTATTTGGAATCCCTGGTCTTAATACAGCTAATTTTGTCCCGTTTTAAAAAACCAAAAACTCAATTGCCCGCCTGGGTAGTGTGGTGGTAGCATATCTGCCTCATATTCAACAGGTCGTGAGTTCGAATCTCGCTTAGGGTGGTTACCCGGATGAAGGTTTTTTTTTTTTCGGTTTTCCCTTAACCTGAGAAGATAAATGTCGAGTAACTTTAGGCTCCATGGACCCCGAGATCATTTGAGCATCATTTCACCAATTTCATTCATCGTCCGATAAGATCAACCAGGTTAAATGAAGTTAAGCTAAAAAAAAACAAACTTAAACTTAAACGTCGTATTCCTTAAGTTATTCAAGCAAGTTTATATTTTCCTTTTCTCCAAGGTTCAATATGCAAGTATTAAGTTTTAAAAATTTGGCTCGTTAAATTTGAATTAACATCGAATCAAGCCTTAGCATGACCTTATTTGGTGAACTTACCTTATAAGTACTCAAAAGAATAAGCTTTTGTAAGAATAGTTAGAGGCAAGTCATGTGAATGTAACAATCAGATTTTTTTATACTCATTTAACATAACCTATAGCACTTTATGTGGGTACTCTGTATATAAAAGACGGCCTCCAAAATGCGAGTCGTGTACCGAGATCTCGTTCAATTATTTATTTATTTTTTGTTGTGGCCTAACGTCCTTTAACCTGGTTGGTCATATCGGACGATGAACGACATTGGTGAAATGATGCTCAAACGATCTCGGGGTCCATGGAGCTTAAAGTTTCTCGACATTCGTCTTCTCAGGATAAGGGAAAAACCCCCAAAAAACCTTATCCGGGCAACTCACCCTAAGCGAGATTCGACCTTTTGAATGTGAAGCAGACACGCTACTAACACACTACCCAGGCGGGCAATCATTTATTGTTGTCGAGGGTTGCGACATAGGCATGTTCACTTTGCTTGTTATACCTACGTTTCCTGACTGTGAATCTAGGAACCAAATTCCTCCTGTTTTAAAAAGACGAGTGCCCATACTAGCTGGGAATCGAAGCTGGAAAAAGTCAACATGCCGAATATCTCATCTCTCATTCCCTGTTCAATTGTTCAAACAGTTGTGGGCGAATTATGTAACAAATGAAATGCTTCTAGACGCAAACATTGCCAGGTTGCTGTGTATTGTTAATGTATAAAAGCAAATTGCTAAGAGTCATCAAGGGTTCGCGTTGTAAAAGACAAGGGAGAAAGTGTGAGAAGTGGTTCAGTAAGGAAAGCACTATTCCTTTACCTTTTATCATCCCCATCTCATTCAATTTGCATATGCGGAGCTCTCGCGCCAGAAAGAGGCAAGAAGGTTTGTAACGTGTGCACAGTTTTGGGCAAACAACTGTAAAGAACGCGATCATAACTTGAGCATTGAAACTAACGCCTTACAAGCCGTTGGCAAGATATTTACTTTCTCTACACTTACTATGTACATTGTGTATAGAGAAGGTATTGTGTTGCACCCAAAAATTCGATACTGAGATTTCACAGGAAATAGATGTTTTAGGGTCCCCTGTATCCTCCCCCCCCCCAAAAAAAAAATAGGACAAGGTCCGTGTGTGTGCCTGAACACGATAACTCAAAAGGAAAAGTCGGTAAAATACAAACTTCGTATATAAGTTTAGTATCTTCCAAGGAAACGACACAAAGATTTTTAGGAAAATCCCCACACCCCAAACTACCCTTTACGTGGAAAAGTTTTTATTTTTTGTTTTCTCAAAAATGGCTTTAACGATTTTGATTAAAACACTGCATGTTAAAGATATTTATATGGCAAATAAAATGTACATGTTGAATTTTATGGGAATAGCCTCTGAAGACCTCTTTATTCTGGATGAATTTTGCTGATTTTGCATAACTAATAAACCGTAAGAGATAGACGAAGACTCTCTACACAAAATATGTGGATCTCGTTGAAGCACACAATTTATGTAATATACATATTTTTCGTAAGCTGCCCATTTTCGAGATGTTTCTTCTTATTGGTTTCAGTTTTAAAATACTTGGCACCTTTCAGAACTTGTCAACTCCTGGCAATGCACAGAAACGCATTTCATCCACATGTCAACCATCTATTGAAATGTATGACTATCGTTTTAGCCTAGTGTATTCCATTATTTCTCTTCTACTTACAAGAAAGTATTTCAGCTAATGTTTATCTCGATTAGCATGAAGGGAGATAGAAGAAAAAGATGTTTAACAATAATTTGTTACAGAGAAAATCATGTGAATAGAAAACAGATTTTTTTTATTATATTTTACCCAGAGCTTATAATGGCCTCAAGGAAATTGTCCAAAATATCCTTTCATTCGATAATGCATCAACACTTATGCTCGGATTACGATGAACTTTTTAACGTGAAGTTAAAAATGCTGCAACACTGAAGACCTATTAGGATACGCTTTAACTTAACGTTGCAGGAATTACTCTTGATTGGTCGTTTTTACTGCTTCACACCGATTGGTTCTAATTATCATCTGACATCACTTAACGTAACGGGAAGGAAAAATTTGGCACTGCAAAACTGTCAACTTACGTCACGTTTAGTCAACCCTAAATAGTAATGACTTTCACGTTATGTCGCGTTAAGAACTTGTATTATTGAAATTCCAAACTAAGAATGCTAGCTTTTTGAAATTTATACCTCAGATGTAATATAATGCAAATAACAGGGCAAATTTCATCCATTTTGTTCTAATGGTTTGGAGGTTATGGTCAACTTGTTTGTTTTATCACGTCACTAAAAATTCCCTTGCGACAAAAAAATTAAAATGTTGGTGTAATATTTTAATACTATGTTCACAATACATCTAATTTTTGAATTTGCATTAGGTTTCTCTGTTTCTCCTTTGGTTTAAGCTCCAAAAATGTTTAAAGTTATGAATGTGCTTTTTTACTTTCTCTAGCACCATATGTACATAGTGGATAGAGAAGGTATTGTATTCCATCCAGAAATTCAATGTCGAGATTTCACAGGAAATATATGTTTTGGGGTCCCCTGAGTCCGAAAAAAGCATTTTTAGGAAAAAGTCCTCTTTGGGTGTGTGTGTCTTTGGACAGCATAACTCAAAAACGAAAAGACCGTTAAATACCAAACTTGGTATTTAAATTTAGTGTCTTCCAAGGATCCGACACGAAGTTTTTCAAGAAAATCCCCCACCCCAAACTACCCTTTACATGGAAACTTTTTTGAAATTTGTATTTTTGGGCACATTACAATATCTTCTCTATACACTGTGGGCATAGTACGTGTAAAGAAAGTAAAAATAATTTTAGATTTTTTGACTGTAGTCAAAATTTCACCCCGTGTCCCTTAATGCAGAGTATTAGACTTTCACGTTACGTGAAGTTCATCGTAATCCCGGGTTCAGATAGCTTCTGGTTTCCAGCATCTTGAGTTGTCATCGAGTCTGAGATGATTGGTGCCTAGAGTGAAATATTATGATTATATTTATTTGAGCTGCTGGATTGAAGATTCGGTGTTGGAATGCTGGTTTTACGAAGACCAGTGAATAATTGTGCTACTTTGTGGAATTATATTTCAACATTATTGAGTTTACAAATTCCTGGTCGGCTAAAGCTTCCCTATATAAATATTTAATCGAAATCGTCGCTTATTTTACATAACGTGGATTATACACTATATTTTTCCCAAAGTTTATAATTCCGGCGTTACTTTTTGAATCTTCAGATTTCTCAGGGTGTTCTTTGGTCAGAGCACTTTGAGACACTGGAAGGAGGAGATACAGACGTGAGCGCTGCGCCGGCGGTTGCCACAAAGACCTTGGGCATGAGTAACTCTGCCCTTTGGACTGCCTCAGAAGATTCTAGCCGAAGAATATATTATGCATGCAGTGTCAACTATCTAAGCGTTGCTGTGTCGCTTTTACCTGCCTTCACGGTTTGCATTCTCCCTTGTTACTGATGCTGATTCTCGTTTTATTTGAAAAAATTTAGCTTTACATCCTTTAATTTGGTTGGTCATATCGTAAAATGAATGAAATCGTTGGAATGATTCTGGGCTCATGGAGCTTAAAGTTACTCTCGTCTTCTGAGGATAAGGGAAAACCCCGAAAAACCCTTATCCGGTAACTTGTCCTAAGAGATTCGAACTCGCGACCTCTAGAATGTTAGGCAGACCCGAGGCGGGCTTGCTGATTCTTATTTTGTTGGGTACTATTTACCTCGTGACTTATCGGTAACCGAGGGCTGAGGATAGATATTAGGGTTGTTCCTTGTTGGCTTAACTTATACACACAGAAAACACGCGTTATGCCATCTCTATTATTATTGTTTACATTATTATTCATTTTAGATCATTATCCAGTGAAACATGTGATTTAATTGGGGGAATTCCATAGTACATTCTTGCAGTAATTTTTACTTTCTCTACAGGTAGTATGTACATAATGTATAGAGGAGGTATATTGCATTGCACACAATAATTCGATATCTAGATTTCATTGGAAAAAATTAAGAAAAAGGTCCACGTGTGTGTCTGTGGACAGAATAGCTCAGAAACGAAAAGATCGTTGAATACCAAACATGGTATTTAAGTTTGGCATGTTCCAAGGATGCGACACGAAGAGTTTCAAGAAAATCCCCCCCACTACCCTTTACATGGAACTTTTTTTCGAAAATGTTGATTTTCTCAAACATGGCTCTAATGATTTTGATTAAAATATCACATATTAAAGATATTTATCTGACAAATAAAAGGTATATCTTGAATTTTTTGGAAATAGCCTCTGAAGACTACTTTATTCTGGATGAATTTTACGAAATTTTGCATAACTGCTAATCCGTAAGAGATGAACCAAAAATGTAGAACACGTTGAAACACACAATTGAAGGGTTGAGAACCTTGTGGGAAAAGCAACATTTTTTAAAAATGGAGAAATAGAAGATCAATGTTTTTTTTAATATCATAATTTATTGAGCCAAATTACACATAACTAAATGCCACAACAATTTAGAATATATTTTATATCTTATATTAAGGTAGAACAACATTAATGTGGCTTCATGCAAAATTAGGTTTTACAGTTATTTATCGGGAGCCATTTTCCTTTGCTGGGATTTGGCCCAACCTAAAGAAATGTAACTGGCCCATTTCCATACATCTGCTGATCATCATTATTGACTTGCACACGCAAACTCTTGTAAAAATCATGATTCGCTGGAGAAATAAATGGTAGCATGGACATACGATCATCATATGCGGTAGCGTGATTTGCTGCATGGATTTGGACCACACTGACTAACAGAATTTGTAGTTTCATTTAGACCGATATTTTGAAGCTCTACTGTTTGTAAACGGGAAATGCTGAACATGGCCCACTGCAATATAAGATGTATAACCATAAACTATACCGAGAGATGACAACAGCTCAATTTTGACCTCGCATGGAGATGGCCCACTATGGTTCTCAGCCCTTCAATTTATGCTATATACATTTTTTTTTTCTTGGAGTTGATTGTCTTTTAGATATTCTTTGTTTTTGGTTTCAGCTTTAAAAACCTATACTTTTATCATACAGGAATTTGTCAACTCCTATCCATACGAACAAAGGAACTTCGGTCACATAGCAACCCTATGACTTTAACCTGGTGTATTCCCTTATTTCGCTTCTACTTACAAGCAAGCAAGCTTCTGCTAGTTTTTTCTCGCTTAGCGTGAAGTAAACATAAGCATAGGCTTTTTAACAATAATTTGTTGCAGAGATGTAAAGAAAATTATGTGAATGGAACACATGCTTTTATATATAATATTCAGGAGGTCCCAAAGCATGTTTCCGGTGAAATCCCGGTATCGAATTTTTGGTTGGAGTACAATGCCTTCTCAATAAACTATCTACATAGTAGAAAGTAAAAAAGTGTTTAAGATGGGCGGTTCATTTTAAGGTGTCTAAAACGTATGTTTCATGTGGCAGTGAGAAAGTACCAGTGTTTAGCAACGTCCGAGTCGATCGATTTCTCTCGCAACGATGCATTGTCGGTATCGAGATCTTGTCCTTAGTTTCACGAAAGCGGCCTAAAAAGTACTTGATGTTGAACAAGTTGCGGCGATCGGTCTGCAGTAACACGTTTTCGCTTGGAAGTAACAAAAAATGCAATTCACTGGGAGAGTCAATTTCATCGATGCTCTTTTAACATGCTCTTCATCTGTACAGTTTTCCTTAGATAACGCACGCTGTAAATGGACAACGGAGGTGGAAACCTCGCGCATTGCGATCTATGCAGATCTATCGTAGCTAACATCCCCCAGGAGGATGGAATGAGGTGAAAGAATCGTTGGAGGCCGCGGATTTAGGATAGGATAAGGACGAAGGCCACGCAGTGACTATTGTACCTACGCCACACAAGTGAGCCTCCGGGAGGGAGGGAGGGAGGGATGGATGAGGTGAGAAGATACCAGAAGTGATAACACAGCAATGACAGTTTCCAGATTGAAGCAACCTGACAATCTAGCAGACTGTCTCCAAATAGGATCACCACATCCCGACAATCTGCCGAAGTCGATGAACGGAGATAGCCGCTGTAAGCATCCTTTTTCTCTGCCACGCCGCACTGAGCACCATCGCAGACGCTTCCAAACCTGAAAAAAAAAAAAAAAAACCAACGGATGAAGGATGAACGAAATGACAGTAGAAACGATATGTAGGATCAGGAACTTGGGGGTTGACAGACATCTACAGTATTCGCTTGGCGATCTGGGAAAACCCTCCAAAAACCCATGGGTGAGGTAAGTCGGCCACGAGGATCGAATGCGGGGCGGGCCACAGATGAAACCGCCTGATCCATCTCGCTCGGCCAGGCTACGGAAGTCCCGATGACTTGCCCACTGCGGGTCGCCATAGAGGGCGTGCAAGCTACCCGTCAGCAGACATCTAATTTTCACTGGGAGAAATCTTTCCGTTAAGATGCACCCGTGCCATCTGCCGCACCATCGTACACCACGAACCAAGAAACACATATGACAGATTCAAAATCTTCTCGGGCTTCTAGCCAGGTAAAAACTTGATCAGTTCACCCTGAAGACGAGGAAGATGCACTTCTTCGAAACGTTGGTGTCAAGCCAAGTTTTTACCTGGCTAGAAGCCCGAGAAGATTTTGAATTAACACGTCGCCAGGAAAGCTTTAGTTCTTATTTTACATATGGCAGAGTATAAGGAAAAAGGAATGAAGGGGAAACAGTGGTAGAGGAGAGATAACTCCAGCACAAACGCATGGCGACCCGGGGAAATCACGAAAACCCATTGGTCAGAGTGGGTCCGCTGGGATCGAACCTTGGACCCCGCGAATGAAGTCACGTAAGTTAAAGCGGCGCCACCTCGCTCGTTGGTGCGCTATAAACTAAACAAAATGGAATTTTAATGGAACTGAAAATGCATAAGAACCTCGACTATACATAAGATAATAAGATAGTTTTGTTACTAACTGTGCTGCAAGTGTCGAAACCGTTTGTTAGACGCCACTCATGTAAATGCTGGTCAGTTCCATTCACAATAAAATTAACCGTAAGACTAACGCAAAAAAGCCCGCATGGGTAGTGTGGTGGTAGCGTGTCTGTATCACATTCAACAGGTCACGAGTTCGAATTTCCTTAGGGTGAGTTATCCGGATAAGGTTTTTTTTTTCCCCTGGGATTTTCTCTCATCTGAGAAGACGAATGTCGAGTAACTTTAAGCTCCATGGACCGCGAGATCATTTGAGTATCATTTCGCTGCTTTCGCTCATCGTCCGATATGGCCAACCAGTTTAAAGGGCGTTAAGTAAATAATAAAAAAAAAAACACTTAATGTAAATTTATTGATCAAGAGGCTTCTGAGGAAAATTAAGCGATCTTTCATTCGCAGTAGAGACTCGGTCGTATAGGGAAATTGTGACTTTTGGCGCCTCTAGCGGCAGGGAACTTATAATATGCGAGTGGAGCCGCGTTAACTTATGCGACTTCTAGGGCTTGTGCATTAAAGAAGAGTGCACAACTTGTTAAAAGTAATTATATATTCCAGATGAAAGAAAAACAATGCGGAGAAATATTCAAATTTGTTTGCGAGAAACAAGTGTTACCCTAGCGCTCTAAGTAATTCACCTTAAAATAATAACATTATTATCTGTAATATAAATTATAACTTCTATTTACAGTGCTGATTTAAACACAAATATAGTATTGTGTTTTATTTCAAAATAACTTTATCAGCTTAATTTTCCGTATTATCTATCTACAGATCTGTGTTGTGTGAATTACTTTGAGTATTGTTATTATTGTTGAAGTTCTTGTTTTATTAGTCCACTGGAATGCCTATCCAAAAATTTACGCATGAGCAAAGAATGTACCTATATATAATATACAATTAAAAATTTGATATGTTCCGCCCACATGACTTTCTGTACATCTCTGCAACAAATTATTGTTAAAAGGCTTATTCTTCTATTTACTTCATACTAATCGAGAAAAAATTATTAGAAATGGTCTTATTACTTGCTTCCTTGTAAGTAGAAGGGAAATACGGAAGTACCATAGGTTAAAGTGATTTTTCGAAAATGTTTGCATGTAAAAGGGTCAGTTGGGGTGGGGAGATCTTGAAAATCTTTGTGTCGCATCCTTTGGAGATACTAAACTTAAATACCAAGTTTGGTATTTAACGGACTTTTCGTTTTTGAACTATGCTGTCCCCAACACACTGACCTTAGTCAAATGTGTGTTCTTGTTTTGTTTTTTTTTGGCTCAGGAGACCTCAAAACATATTTCCGGTGAAATCTTGGCATCGAATTTTTGGGCGAAATACAAAACCTTCTCTATCCGCTATGTGCATTGTATATATGGGCTAGAGAACGTAGAAATGATTTTGTTATTATAGCGGGGACTTACTTATATTTCCAATGAATGTTTGGCATCAACTTTTGGGCGGAATACAATACCTTCTCTACTTATGTACCTACTAAGTAGAGAAAGTAATAAGCTAATGGTGCTATGTAATACTGATTGTGTTAACTAAACGTTACACGGGAACAATTTTTGGGTGACATTTACATGACATCCCCTACACACTATCGCTTAGATATTCTGAGGCAACCAAAGGGAATGGCGATAGTCAAATGTTATAGAATTGGACGCTTTATGGTGGTCTTAAAACTATATTTTCTTTACATAGCATGGCGAGAAAGAACTGAAAAATGCAAAATGTTAAGGATAGTTGTGACGATACTCTTACAAATCACATTTAGAAGCTACTGAATTTAAATAGCAATGTTGATAATTACCCTAATTTCGTTTACCAGCTATGCTGTTCACAGAAAGTACATAGTTATACGACCATTTTCTATTTTTAATTCGGAGGCCACAAATCGTGTATTTCTGGTGAAATCTTTGTATTGAATTTTTGGAAGGAATGCAATAACTGTGTAGGTATGTGCTGAAGAAAGAAAATAAACTAAATTAGTCGCTGCATTTTAACAATAACATTGTAAGTAACAGCTTCTGTAGGTAGTGTATGAAAATATAAATGCTTTTATGAAATGCGATCATATCATTACAGCTAGAATACTTTCTAACGAGGTGATTTTTTTCAAGTCGCAAAAGTATGTCAAAAATTCCATCTTCAGTGTCCGATGAATTGCCAACAGTTTACTATCATCGCTATATTTTTCGCTAAGATTATCAACCTCCAAACTTCTGTTCCATCAGTTTTTTCCCCCCAATAGTGATAAATTGAATTTAGTTTTGTCAGTTGTAGAACCCTAATGAGTAGTTCCATCTTCATCTCTCGCCTGGATATTAACACTTCGCGTTTATTATGACTCGATTGCTACTGTTGTGTCTGCAATGAGTTTACTGCAACTAACACGCGCTCCTTCGACGTTTGAATGAGTAAACATGGTGGCTGTAACGATATTTTCCAATACGCCTGTGGTCGACTTGTAAGACACCGATCGCGCAAACACGATCAATCAGTATAAATGTACTTGATGCAGAACCTCAGAGTTGTAAAAGATTATTAAAACTATAACATTATTAAAGATGCCACTATGAAAGGGTTTTTTCATAAATAATACGAGTGTTTTCATCTTGTCAATAATTCGCAACCGGAGCTAAGCGACGAAAAGAGATGAAAACACGAGTTGTATTTGATAAGACAATTCAGCGAAATCGACTATTAATAATTCATAATCCAGGGTTATTCAAAAAGAAAGAACAGATTTCAAACTTTTATTGCTTCCAAACTACAAAAGATAGAAACATGATTCCAATGTTCATGGAGAGAGAAAAGTTTACAATTGAAATAGCGCGGGGGGTAGAAGTTCCAATCACGGCTGTATTGGTGCTGTTGATTGTTGTTGTATGTCTGTAGTGAAATGGCGGCGACACCTCGAGAGAAATCGTTTTGTGTGGTGCAGTTAGCAAAGCTAGAGTCCATTGTTACAATTCCATCGAGCATTTCGCCGTCAATTTAATAAACAATCGTCGCGTCACAAGCAAATTTACGAGTGGCATCGAAAATTCGTAGAAGATGATTGCATGTGCAAAAGGAAAAGCACGGGACGTCCTCGCACATCGGACGCGAATATCGAGCATATTCGTACTCTATACAAAAGGATCCCAAAAAAATCCACATCACGAGCGAGCAAGCAACCAACGGTATGGCGAGTTCTGAAACATCGCCTGCACCTGAAGCCATACAGACTGCAGTTTTTGCAAGCATTGAATCCTGGCGACCACAAAAAAAGGTACGAATTGTACATTGACATGTTAGAAGATGTGGAAGAAGACAATTTTACTCAACGATTAATGTTTTCATGCAAGATGGTACCCCGCCTCATTTCTCTTATCACGTCCGACGTTACTTGAATAACACGTTTGCAGGACGTTGGACTGTGAGAGGAGGAGCAGATCAACTTTATCGCCGGCGGCCTCCCAGGTCTCCAGATCTCACTCCATGTGCTTTTTATCTATGGGGTTATGTAAAAGACCGTGTTTTTATCCCTCCTATGCCTGGCACTCTTGAAGATCTACGACATCGAATTGTTGAAGCTGTAAATTCGATAATTGGAGACCAGGTGATTCGTGTGTGGCAAGATATGTGCCACCGTTTTGTCATATGTCGTGTAACACATGGTGTTCATATGAATGCATATTATAAAAATGGACACATTTCTATCTCCATGAACGTTGGAATCGTGTTTCTATCTTTTGTAGTTTGGAAGCAATAAGTATTTGAAATCTGTTCTTTCTTTTTGAATAACTCTGTATATACGAGTAGGGAGATTTTATCGGTTATGATTGTAATGCTTAACATTAGTTCTCAAACGGTAGATGACGCATTCGACCATATTTATTTGCCGAATGTTTTTTCTCTTCCTTCCTTCCTTCCTTCCTTCCTTCCTTCCTTCCTTCACTGTCTACACCCAATGTACTAATATCGATAGCAACAATAGAAATAGGGAACAATTATTTTATTTCAGCTTTTAATAATTAATACATGAAATGGAAACAAACGTTATTTTATTTTAGGTTATTGCACTCATCTCATACATAAGAAATACAAATAATGATTATTTTCACTCCTTTTTTAACTAAATGCATTATGAACTGGATAAAACTTGAAATAAACATTGTAACTGGATTAATTGAGCGTACAATTGTGGAACCGACAGTTATTAAAAGTGAAAGTTGGCTCCTTGGATTGTCACCTTGTTACGTACGTCAGGTGCGACAAGATTTCGAAGAAATGAACATCAGCTGCGATACGATCTTCGACAATATCACTCCAGTCAGATGACTACAATTGGTTGAAATTGCCTAATCTCGGCCACTGCGTTGGCGCGTTAATAGTTGAGCTGAATAAAATTGTCTCAGGGCAGTAACCCAGGCGCACAATGAGCCATTGCATTGGCGCTTTAATAGTTGGGCTGAATTGTCACTCTAATTTCTATTAACTCGTTAGAGGTACGCATTCTAACTTCAGTTGATATGCGCAGGCCAACTGTCTTTCCTGGCTTAATGTCGTTTAACTCGTTAGCATACCCGTACTTTTTTATTTTCCCCAGAAATAAATACATTGCATGGAGTTTCATAGCAGCTCATTTTGATTAGAAAGGCCTTCACGGTGGCCGTGGCCTGTTTAGGACAGGACAATTTTTAAGTACTCCGTAGCCTCTTCACATTGATTCAGTTTGAATGACGTAGCCGCTTCTTATAACGACCCAGCAATGCTAGAGAAACTCATCAACAGCAGCTGTTGGCTATGTTGCATTCACGTGACTTGAACCATTCTCCAAAACTGGTCTATGTACTTGGGGATACTTGAGATGACTTATTTGTAGCAATCGTTTTATTATATATTTCCTTGTATTAGTAGGTACAGTAGAAATTATGGAATACAGTTGGCTAAAGCGATAGTCAAATCTTTTAAGAGATGGTCGCTATGTGATGCACTGAATTTCTTATTCTTTGCAAGATCGCGAGAAAAAAACCTATTGCGAATTTGCAGTTTAGAAAGCATAACGTATTTGACAATTCAAGCATATATTAAAGACTATTTTGGAAATTATTAATGCCACAAAAATTGTATTGGACCTAATTTGTGTGGTCTGACGAAATCTACATGTTTTGTGTTGTGAGTTTTTTTCTAGCTCATACGGTTTACCAGTTACAAAAATTCATTCAGATTGAAGAAGACTTCAGTCAATGTAGATTATCTTGAGCATTTGATATTTTACCTAAATCGTTAGAGCCAGTTTCGAAAAGATAAAAATAACGATAGTGATAGATTTTCTCGAAAATCTGCGTGTCATATACTTGGCTGAACTTAAACACCAGTTTAGTATTCAGCAATTTATATTTTCTCTACTTCGTACATATTACATAGGTAAAGAAGATAATGCATTTACTGAGATTTCATTGTAGATAACACGTTTAGGGCCTCCTGAATCCAAAAGCAAAGAATTTATTTAGAAAAATCTGATGTGTTCCATCACATGACTTTCTCTGCATCTCTGTAACAAATTTTTGTTAAAAAGCTCATTCTTATATCTACTTCATGATAATCGAGATAAACATTAGCAGAAATTGTCCTTATTACTTGTAAATAGAAGGGAAAAAATCTAATGTGTTCCATTCACATGATGTCCTCTAGCTGTTGGGTAAACAAACCTTTTATTCAAAGCATTAATATGTTATCTACATCATGCTAATCAAGATAAACATAAGCAGAATTAGTCTTATTACTAGCTTCCTTGTAAGTAGAAGGGAAATAAAATACATAGGTAAAGCGATAGTCTCGTCCTTTAAAAGCTGGTTGCTATGTGAAATAATTGAGATTCCAATCTTTTTGTTTTCTAGGAGTAAATAAACGAGAAACGAGAAGAAAGATGTCTTCCTGTTTGAGAAAAGTTTAAGTGGCTAAAATTGAAACTAATAATCCGGAATATCTCGAAAGCAGTTAATTCTACAAAAAATGTATACATCATAATTTGTTTTAACGAGTTCTACATTTTTTGTATAGGAAATTTATGCCCATCTCTTACGGTTTGCCAGTTATACAAAAGTCATAAGAGATTCAGATTCTATTCCCAGAAAACCTAAGATATATATTTCGTTTATCACAAAAATATGTTAAACATACTGTATTTTAATCAAAATTGTTAGAGCCATTTTTGAGAAAATAAAAAAAAATCGAAAAATGTTCACGTAAAGGGTAGTTTGGGGTGGGGAAATTTTCTTGAAAATCTTCGTGTCGCATCCATGGAAGATACCAAACTTGAGCTCTGCTGCCCACAGACACACAATGGCGCGCGGACAGTTTTCTTAAAATGCTTCTTTTTTTTATACCCTCTCTATACACTATGTACATAATACGTGTAGAGAAAGTAAACAGATCAGTATAGATGAACAGTATACCAAACTTCATATTTAAGTTCAGCCTTCCAAGGAAGCGACACGAAGATTTTCAAGAACATCTCTCTTCCCTAACTACCCTTTAAACGGAAATATTTTATTGTATAAAAATTACAAATAAAATTTATATTTTGAATTTCTTGGTAATACCCTCTGAAGTCATCATTCTGAATGACGTGTATAACTGACAAACCGTAAGACATTTGACATAAATAATGTTAATTCAAAATCTTCTCGGGCTTCTAGCCAGGTAATAACTTGGCTTGACACCAACGTTTCGAAGAAGTGCATCTTCCTCGTCTTCAGGATCAGTTCACCCTGAAGACGAGGAAGATGCACTTCTTCGAAACGTTGGTGTCAAGCCAAGTTATTACCTGGCTAGAAGCCCGAGAAGATTTTGAATTAACACGTCGCCAGGAAAGCTATAGTTCTTATTTTATAAATAATGTGTTTTAACCGAAATCTACATTGCGCGTGTACTAATATTTGCCTGTCTCTTACGGTTTAACAATTATGCAAAAGGCTGCTCCTAGAAAAATCAAGAATGCATTTTATCATAAAAATGTCTATACAATGATGTCTTAATCAAAATCGTTTGTTTTTTGAGATATTCAAAAGTTTTGGGTGGGGGATATATATAATTTTTTTAAATTGTGTTGCATCCTTAGAGGATGCTGAAATCGACTTTCTGTTTTTGAGATATGCTGTTCAAACACGCGGACATTTTTGTTAAAATACTTATTGATTCATGGGTTCTCAAAATATGCTGGTACTTCTAGTGAAATCTTGGAATAGAATTTTTGGTTGGAATTTCCTGCTCAAAATTTGAATAGCGGACGTTTAAAAGTTGTGAAGTACAGCAGGAGTGTATTAGCCATTACACCAAGGCAGGGAAAAACTGTATTAATTGGTTTACATTGTTGAAAAGCTTCAGGCGTGCGGAACATTATTTTAAACAACCATAGTTTTAACAATGTGCTCTGCAGCGATATTACTAGTTTGAATTAGCATGTTACTCCAGAAGGAATGCGTTGTTTGTCATTTTTACATGGCTTGAACTTGAGACCACTTGAAATCATGCGTAATGCTGCTACAAGACTTTGTGTTCTTTCATCGGCCCACTAGGCTTGACAGCTGCGTGGGCCAGCAGTGATTTGATAAACGTTGGCATTCTGCACTCAAGACAGCGCCAGAATACCATTTTGCATACTTCGTGACTTTTTTTTTTTTCTTTCCTCGGCCCTGTATTTTCCATTTACCTCATGTGATAACTTTCTCTACATTTACTATGTACGTAGTGCATATAGAAGGTATTGTATTCCACCCAAAGTTAGATACCCAGATTTCATCACGTGTTTTCAGACCCCGGAAGTTAGCCGTTTCCGAGTTATTTCTTTGGTAATGGTTTCAGTTTTAAAATACTTATACTTTTCTCAAACAGGAAGTTGTCCGCGTTTCTCTTGTTTTACTCCTGACCATGCAAATAAGCGCATTTCAATGACAATCGCATAGCGACAGCTTTTAAAATGTTTACTATTGCTTTAGCATGGTGTATTCCCTTAGTTACCTTCTACTTGAAGGATGTTAGTAATAAGACCATTCTGCTAATGCTTATTTCGATTAGCATGGGTAAAAAGAAGAATGATTTCTATAAGAAGTATGTAGAATGGGTAGAGGGTCATGTGAATGGAACACATCAAAATTTTCTTTCTTACACATTTTTCTATTTTCATACCATCGCTGTGTTACGATGCGTTAATTTGTCGTTTTATATCCTTCTGTAGTTTTGAGGTAAACAGCCTGAGACCCATAACTAGTAATGGATGGTAAAGAAAGTTCTGAGTAGGCATAAAAACCTCGTTAAAGTGTGTTTCCACTGGCAACTTTTTGTGTGGAAGTTGCAACACAATTTGAGCAGAAACTATGCTTGTGGAATACAGGGAGCATGTTTGAATGCTATTTCGACAGCTTTAGTGACGGGTAGGGGAATGTAGGGGAAAACGCAACTTCAAGTCTCATTAAAAATGTAACATATTTTTTAGGGATAGGAAAAGAACTGTGTATGTGCTTAAATGACGATTTTTGCACCATCTGAGGTTTTTAGAGAGTGCGAATAAACCTCTTAATAGCAACGATAGCAACAAAATGTAAGGTGTAATAGGGCTAGTAGTGCAAGAGAATGCTCATGGAAAGATATGAGTGATGGGGAGGTTGGTTAAAACCGGGACAGAATCGTGGGAGAGACCATAACCCTACCGCGGTAGGTTGACTGTGTCTACACGGGATGGAGGTGAAAGGATGTAACACCCAGAACTGGGAAATAGCGGGGAAGAATTGTGGAAAAAATCCCCGACAGTGCCGTAAAGCTACGACACGAGACCAACGAATTTCCTTCCCTTCCGAAGGAAGCCATGCTAAGGATTTTTACACCCGAAAAAATCCATCGCCCTCCGCTGGGTTTGAACTCGACCTTAGGAACCAGACGTATGCTACCCTTAGACCACGGAGGACGACTAGGGATTGAAAGGCAAATGAAGCATGAAGGAAATGACATGGAACGATAAACACCCCCTTTAACTCTCCGAAACAACTACATTTTAAAGCATTTTAACCCTCCCCAGTTATCCCTTTCAGTTAGAAGTCATTAAAATCTGTCATATTTGCAATAACGTGCTATAAGTAGCCCATGATACTCTATTTTTAACGAAACTGATCCAAAATTTGGTGATATGAATATGAAAAGCCTTATTCTAACTCCCAGCTTTCAAATTTTTGGAAACATTCTATATCCGAAGACCATCTGGACAAATAGAGCTTTTCAGTGGTGAAAGAATTATCAAGCTCGGTTGTGATTTTTTGAGATTACCATAAAAACACGAACATACACACACATGCACTCACGTACAAATGTTCTGCATAATATTAATACAATATAGATGATGGTGAATTGAACTATTATCAAGTCTTATCTCTACTATCATCAGACAAATTAATATTGTGTTCCTTTTCCGAGATTTTAAATGCTTGTTTAAGAAACATTGAGATCTTCGTTCGTTAGAGAATGCGCATTGAGACATTAGAACTAGAAATAGTTTCCAGGAGTCTAATCGCAATAGCGTATTGCAAAGCGACTATTGGAACACAAACTTCTGATCCGGTCAGAAATCATGTATCACTTCTGATTGTCGATAACAGATGCCAAATCAACGTTAGTGATAGACTAGTCATTGAAGTGTACCTACATGAAATGAATAGGAACACATCTTTAATTTACTCCGGCGGAATACGTTGGTGCTACAACAGGAATAGATGAGCTGTCCGTGGTACTGCAATATGGAAAGGAAATGAAAAGACTACCATATTTTTTTCTTCTCGGAAGAAATTTAGTTTCAGCGAATTTGAAAATCAAAATTTAGAAAATGTAGTAAGTTCAAATACTTGAAAAATATGCTGAAGAAAGACTCCTACTGCACCAAGGGGATTAGATCACGGATTACCGTGGCCAAGAAAGCCTTCACGAACTTGACCCTACAGTTATTAAAACTCTGGTAGAGTTTACATTTATAGCATTGCTCTATATGGTTCGCTTTGAGCAAAATGAAGAAGAAATATTTGGAGAGTTTTGAGATGTGTTGGAGACAGGTTGACAGTGTTAAGTGGACGGACATGGTGACAAATGAGAGTTTCAGAGAAGTTACACACAATTCGAGGAGCAAAGCAAACTAAATAGGGGGGACATTCTAAAAAGAACCTGCCTGTGGCATGACTTCATAATAGGAACAGTTAGACTCGAAAGAACAACAATTCAGCTGATAGACGATTTAAGGAAAAATTGGAAACATTGAATACTGAAGGAGGAAGCAGATGATAGAAAACGGTAGAGAACAAAATTAATGTTCAAAATTTGAGGACCTGCCGAGAGACAGACCTCCACCAGCCCGCGCCATTGCCGAGAGGTTAGACCACTCGCCTCTCACCTAGGCGGCCCGGTTCAATCCCAGGCGACCGCATGTGGGATTTGTGATAAACCGGTGTTCCATCTTCATTCAAAGTATCATTAGTATCATCGCCTGCGATACCATTTGTAGTGAAAGTGGGCGTTAAACACTATTTTCAAAAACACCACAACCACCCTGGCGGAAGTACCATCACAGAAAGAGTAGCCAAAGCATTAAATTACAAAATGCACTTGTTTGTTTATCGAAGTTGAAACCTAATGTGTACAAAATGTCGCCACATAAGAGACATCCCAAGGCATTGTTTGAAGGCATCAAAACAAAACTGTACGCCATTGGAAACATTAGGCTTAACTTGTAAGGCATCCTTTCCACAGCAAATTTGTTGTTGTCTCTATGTGTTGTGGTTGAGGGAAGCAGTTGCGTGTCGCTTGTATTTATCGGACCGCGTTACAAGTATAAACAGTGTTGCCATGTACTCAACTTGTAATTATGCTTTGGAAAATATATAGTGTTGTCTTTCTAAACAAACAAATTATCCTATATTTGTCTGGGATGTTCAGTACTCCGTTTAAAGCCTATTCTAGAATAAAATGTAATAATGATAAAATTATTTTACAATGAAATCCGATACGATGCTAAATGTTCATTAGTTCGATACAAAGAGTTGTGTTGAAGGACATTTTGAAACTTGGTACACGGTTTTCCAAATATTGACCTCACTTTTGTTTCACACCATATGGTGATTAAATATAATTACAAAGAGATTTTCCACATTGATTTAGATGTATTATAAAAAAGAGGTAGATAATAGCTATTTATGCATCTAGTCCGCTAAAGCTCTCTAAAATAAATGTAATATTACCACTGTATAAAAGGCAAACTTGTCCATCATAGTGGTGTGAGGATGGTGGTCTACCTCACATTCAAGAGATCCTGAAATCGAATCTCGGTTAGAGTGAGACTCATATGTGACCGTGGCAGTTGCTTCCGTAATTAAATTATTATAGTTATTACAGAATTGGATTTGAAATTATTTCTAGAAATATTTTTGGTCTTAACAGAAAAATATTGAACAGTAAACGTTTGCATAAATCATTTGTGTATGAAAAAAATTAGCAGAGGAAATCATTTGAATTTTATACATTAAATTTTCCTATCCTCTTTAAATGCATACATGCATTGCAGATGTTGAATCATGTGATCTATAAAGAAGGGATGGAAGTTTGATGGTTGCCGGATGCGGGCTTTGTGAAAATGGAACTCTGATCCCAAGCTTCGGTCTTGTGAAAACCGTGGACTGAGTTGGGTTGTTAAAAATATCCCAAGTACAGTATTTCACTTGCGTTATTAATAGTTTCCAAAGTATTTCACAATTAAGTTTACATAATACGAGATAATACCTACTCAGGGCAGGGTTTATTGCCACTCTTCTATATTTAACATATTTATGAGCCTGCCAAAGAGAAATGTTGTTGGGAATGCTCTTAAATAACTTGTTGACAGTTCTTGAATACCTCTGTTCCAGGTTGCACTCTGCGCTCAAAAGAATACCCAGAGGAACGTATTTATTATAACCTGCGCTTTTATAGCCTTTATTCCTACTGCGGTAGGCAGAGGAAGTATTAGTTAAGAATTGGGTGTCGAACTTTCACTAGAAATTTAATGTGTTGAGGAGGTCTCTGAACACAAAAAAGACTCTTAAAAGTCCGACACGCGCACTTCTTTGAATAGCAAAACTTAAAAATGAAAAATAAACTTAATAAAAAGGAAAGATATAAAGGTCATTAAATTATAAGGTAACCGCTCTCGCGGCCTATGTCTCCTTCGCGCTTCCCTGGTCATCTACTGGGTCTTCACACAGGCAGTTCCCGCTCTAAGGTGCATTGGCATCATATCTTATTGTTATTGCTGCGTTAGAATCAGTAGGTGCCTGTGTCGTTACTGTCAGCATGTGCGTCACTTACCTTTTAATTTAACGACCCTATACCATTCTCCAAAGATGTGGCGCGAAAATTTTCACGAAATCCCCTCCAGAAAGGGACTGAAAGTATTTTAATTTTTATTTTTTAAAAAAATGCCTGCGCTATTTCGGCTAAAGTACGTCTGGCATTTTTACACAAAAATAAAATGCACATCTTGAAATTTCTATGAATATTCTGCAGAGCCCTCTTCAATATGATTGAATTTTATATTTCTTGGAAACTATAAGAGAGACACACTTTACATAGCACTTTACTATAGTTTCCTCAAATTATTTTTCCCATTACTTTAGCCGTTTCCGAAATTTATCAGGTACATTTAAAATATAAAAGCATCATCTGAGGGCGGATGCTCAAAAGTTTTCATTTTCCGTTTTTCTTTTCCTCGTTGGCTTGTCGTTTATTCCTGTCTTCTTCCAAGTTGTATATATACAACTTAAGGTAAAGCACCTGCAAAATTTGCAAAGTATTTATGCAGTATATAAGTTATCTTGTTGAAATTTACGCCAGTAATAACTTATGTATTTGCCATGTTTCAAAATTATATCTTACATGCCTTTTTACTTTCTCTAGCTCAAATGTGCAACGTACATAGTAGATAGAGAATGTATTTGAAACTGAGATCTCACCTGAAATATAAGGTTTAAGATACATGCTAAACAGATCTGCGCATAGTAGATGACTGTGAATATCACTTCAGCAAAGAAGAAGACAGCTTAAAAAGAGCTGACGGTATGACATACATATCTATTCCCTTAATTTCCATTTATTAAATTCAACAAACGTGTATGCAATGAAAGTGTGAAAACTTCTGACTGATTTGCCTTTATTCTTAACATTTTCAACTAGCTTTGATCGCGAGACAAAAGAGGCGCAACCACCTGGGTATTGTGGTGTTAGCGTATCTGCCTCACATTAAACAGGTCGCGAATTCGAATCTCTCTTAGGGTGAGAATATGCGTTTCTTTTTGGGGTTTTCCTTTATCCTGAGAAGACGAATGTCGAGTAACTTCAAGTTCCATGGACCTCGAGATAATAATGAGCATCATTTCACCAGTAAAATTTTCATTCCAATATGACCAACCAGGTTAAAGGACGTTAAGCTTAAAAAAAAAAAAATCATGTGTTCCCATCCTTCACATGATTTTGTGTACGTCTATGTAATAAATTATTGTTTATAAGCTTCTACTCCTATCCACTTCATGCTAATCGAGATAAACACTGGCAGAAACGGCTTATTACTTAGTTCCTTATATAAAGGGAAATAAGGGAGTGCGCTAGGCTAAACCGACAGTCAAAAGTTTTAAAATGTGATTGCTCTGGGATTGAAATCCGTTTCTTTGCATGGGCAGGAGTTGACTAGTTTCCGTATGAGAACATAAGTATTTTAAAACTGACGGCGCGTTTTATACAAACTTTACCAAGCCATTTCATTGCTTACCAACTGAGCACACCACTCATGCAGCAAAATGAAATATCTGAGTTATGCATTGAAGAACATTGAAAGGAACCATGTCCTTTAACCTTAAAATCAGCGCAATACATTAGTTTGTGGTCGTATTTATACAGTGCACCTGTTCAATTTGTGGTCAATACTCGCTCGCAGATATGATCATAAATACCCTTATTTTAACACCTCTCTCGCTTTCCTTTATCCTCCATATCATCTCTGATTTTGTGCACGTTAAGTCTTTTGAGAACATGTGGTCTATCTCTCTTCATCAGACCAACCAATTAAATTAGGTGGAGAGCGTGCTGCTGTGAATCTTAGTTACAAAAAGTGAAGTGCTGGCCATATTGGTGGATGATAAGCAGTGAAATAATTATAAGCCTATGGTCAGCAAACTCCTAAATTTAATGCTTTAAGCGTGTATATGTCCAGATGTTGGAGTGCATATTACATTCAGGGAATGTTATTAAAAACCTTGTTTACGATCCGATGACAAATGCTACAACAGGTCGTCATCGGAATACACGGCTATTCATATGTACGAGTATTTAAATCGTGCAGTTTATGTAGGACACCCAATACGGGGTAGCAGTTACCCCTACCAGTGAGCATCACTAGGGGGTTGCAGGATGTGCTCACGCATGCGAAAGAGTAGCAGGTGCCCGCAGGATTTAATGTCCAGGAGGGTGTACATGTGGGAAGAGATGGGAGCTATAAAGTATGGGAGGAGACACGTAGCTTTTACTATTTCTTGGGGGAATTAATAAGAATGCATGTTTAGGAAGCTAAAGGGGAGAAAATCCAATGGACTACCCTAGTTTCACTCAATTCACGTGGTGTATTTTGATATTCTTAAAGTTGACACTTTTTATGTAAACTTTGTCTTTTTGACAACGTCGATCCGGAGTGCGTCCGATAGGGTCAATAGCTCACATGTAAGGGCTCCCCTTGACCTAGTTATCGGAGACTTTATAGTTAAGACCATGCGTATTCTAGATTCCTTTATGAGGACACGACTTTGTCAGCATTTACGATACCTTGCCACCAATATTGAATGCTGAAATTGGTGCAAATGAAATATAATGTATTCAAAGTGAACATCAGATACCCTACAATATCTGATTCTCTCTCCCTCAAAGGATCACACTCCAAAGCCGACCGCACTACCCGCACTCCTTCTGCTTCCGTTTAAATGGTATTAAACTAAGCACTTTGAGGTTAGTGGAATGGGCTCAGGTGTAGTGTAACAACAGGATTGTTAATGACTTTATGGAACATCTTCATTTGCCAGTCATACAACAATGAGAAACTAGCGCGAGCTATACTGAACAAGACTATTACCGTAACATCCAACACACACACACCTAGGGAAAGTAGCTAAAGCGCATT
Source organism: Hymenopus coronatus (assembly GCA_030762935.1). Lineage (NCBI taxonomy): Eukaryota > Metazoa > Arthropoda > Insecta > Mantodea > Hymenopodidae > Hymenopus > Hymenopus coronatus. The sequence goes on from CM060882.1 coordinate 25,363,641, forward strand.
CCATATAACTGCTCCATTCTCAACTGTCATGTGGATTAGTATTCTCTCGTTATTATTTCCTTGTAGATTCATTGTGATCGCCCTCCGTGGTGTAATGCTAACTTCATATACCCAAGGTCGCGGGTTCTAACCCGGCGGAGGACGATGGATTTTTTCGGGTGTAAAAATCCTTAGCATGGCTTCCTTTGGAAGGGAAGTAAAACCGTTGGTCCCGTGTCGTAGATTTACGGCACGTAAAAGAACCTCAAGCCTGACAAAGAGGCCTCTGAGCAAAATTAAGCGGTCTTTCACACCCAGTATAGAATGGGACGCTGAGAACCACAGCAGTTAAAGAGCGTCCATAAATAACACGCCATTTCCATTTTTTTTTTTTCTGTAGATTCATTGTGAATAGGGAAATAAAGTAGGCTTAAACGATATTAAAATATTTTAAGAGCTGGTCGCTATGTGAATGTTTTGATATTCCTTTTTCTGTGCTTGTTCAGCAAAGAAAAACGAATGACGATTTGCTGTTTGAGAAAAGTATAAGTATTGGGAAATTGAAACTAACAAGAATGTATATTTCGCAAATGATTAACTCAAACATTTTTGACATAAATTGCATGTATTCACGATATATCCATTTTTTGTGTAGTATGTTTTTAGCAATGTCTTACAATTTACCAGTTGTCATTCAGAATACTACAGAGGCTCTTCCCAGAAGATTCAATATGTACATTTTATTTATGATTAAAATGTATTAAACATATAGTAAATATGCTAATCAAAACCGTTAAAGCCATTTTTGAGAAAATTAAAAAATTGGAACACTTTTCCATGTAAAGGGTAATGGGAAATATTTGTGTCGTATCCTTGGAAGTTACTGAAATTAAATATCTATCAAGTTTGGTATTTGGCTCACTTTCCGTGTTTGAGTTGCTGTTCTCTCTCTCTCTCTCTCTCTCTCTCTCTCACGCACACACACACCCGCACACGCGCGCGCCAACGTTTTTATAAAAATCTGATGTGTTCCATTCTCATGACTTTCTCTAATCTCTATTACAAATTATTGTTAAAATGCTTATTCTTCTACCTACATTATGCTAATCGAGATAAACATTTGCACAAATTGTTCTTATTACTTGGCTTCTTGTAAGTAAAAGGGAAATAAGTAAATGCACAGACTAAAGCGATAGTCTCGTCCTTTAAAAGCCGGTCGCTATGTGAACAATTGAAATTTCAATTTCTTTGCTTGCCAGGAATAAACAAACGAGAAGAAAGATAAGAACTAAAGCTTTCCTGGCGACGTGTTAATTCAAAATCTTCTCGGGCTTCTAGCCGTTCAGTTCACCCTGAAGACGAGGAAGATGCACTTCTTCGAAACGTTGGTGTCACCTGGCTAGAAGCCCGAGAAGATTTTGAATTGAGAAGAAAGATGTCTTCCCGTTTGAGAACAGTTCAAGTGGCTTAAAATTAAAAGCAATAATCCGGAATATCTTGAAAACGGTTAACTCTGTTAAAAATATATATTACATAAATTGTGTTTTTTAATGGGATCTATATTCTGTGCAATAAGTTTTTGTATGTCTTACGTTTTTCCTTTATACAAAAATCATCCAGAATGAAGAGGTCTTCAGAGGCTATTCCCAGAAAATGCAAGATATGCATTTCGTTTGTCATAAAATAATTCAAACATACGGTATTTTAGTCAAAACCGTTAGAGCCATTTTTGAGACAATCAGACTTTTCGAAAAATGTTCCATGTAAAGGATCGTTGGTTGGTGGGGGTTTTCTTGAAAATCTTTGGAAGATACGCAACTTAAAAGCAAGTTTGGTATTTAACCGACTTTTCGTTTTTGAGCTATGCTGCCCACAGACACACACACACATACAGACAGGCAGACACACACATGGTCCTTTTTCTAAATTTGTTTTTGGATCCAGGGGTTCCCAAAACATGTATTTCCAGTGAAATCTCGGTATCGAATTACAATACATTTTCTATACACTATGTGCATAGACGTGTAGAGAAAATAAAAATGTTTTTTTATTCAGAGGACTCTAAAACGTGTAGGTTTCCGGTGAAATCTCGGTATCGAATTTTTAGTTGATTGCAATACCTTCACTACGTCCTATGAACGTGGAAATAAAATTAGATAAGCGCCTTCTTTTAGGTTTATATCATGACGGTGTTTATATCGCTTGATCTTTAATTAGATATGGAAAATGTATCATTAATTGCCATTCGCTTCCATTAATGCCGTCACCGCAGCTTTGGGAGGCATACACTGACCTTTAATGTATGTATCACGCACTTAAGCTGTGTCTATCTGTTTTCGCGCATCCACTGGTGTTGTGTTTTACATGCACAGTTCTAGATTTTCACATATGAATATATAACTGTGAGCAATAGCTCTTTGACTCTCAAAGAGAACACATTTACTTAACATTATTTTAATCATTTGTCCAATCTCCATTTGTGCCCAACACTTCTTTAGCCGCCTAGGCATTGAATCACTAAGTGCTGGAAGAACTCTGACTCGAAACGCAAATGCTCCTACATTTTATAATAGTGTTCCCGGAGGGATCAACAACGGCAGAACGCTCCACTCATCCACACGCACGCACACACGCGCCAGCCGAGAAGGTTGGTTAAATGTCTCCTGAAGCAGTAGAGATGGGATGTAAGTAACCGAAGGTACATTAGAAAATCAAGGGAAAGGAACGAAAGGAAGAAAACGTAAGCAAGAAAGCTTATAAGAAAAAGATTAATCGTGTAAAGGAGTGTAAAAGAGTGCGAGTTGTGCAATACGGTACAAGCAGGTATCACAGTCGGAGACTGATAAATACTGACACATGTAGAGCAGTAAAAAAGATTCTGGTTCCTAACCTCAAAATGTTAATTTTGGTGCTGCCTTTCTACTTCGCTTCTCTCTGCAAATTAATATTTTTGAAATTGAAATTTTGTACCTATCGAGGAAAGAAAAAAATCGATTTATTTAAATGGTGAGCGTGTCAATACCCCCTAACAATTTGTTATTGTCTAGACCGAAGGCACTGCTTCAGATGCAGGTAACTTCTCATGGTCTAAACGTTCAGCAGAAAGAGTGCATCTCGTTACATTAACTGTCATTTCGGTTGGGAGGGTTGTCGTCCTCTTGACGCCCTTAAGTAGTAACTCCATTTCACAAATAATTGGATATTCACACACACAAGATTTTGTTGACAATTATTTTAAAAATTCGCATTCATAATTTAATTTAATTGAGTTTTGTGTTGAATATTTTACCATTAATTCGCATTAGTTTCCTGCTAATTAACAGACAGGAATACTCATTTGAAATAAAAATTAACAGATAATATAGTAGCATTAATATAAAAAAAAAATATTTCCAAATTCAAACCATTTATTTCAAATCAATATCATGAATAGAATTAAATATCACACATCAGACATCACCAAACTACAGCATACAAGTTATGTCATTTTTGCTGTACGTAGTTGTGTTACAGCTAAGTTACACATAGAGAAGAATATCTCGCTTTGTCGGTAGACAAAAACATTGAAGGGACTTTTATTGCAGCTTTGTTTCGTTATTCCCGTGCGCCCATATATGCATCATTCAAGCTATTTAGTGTTAGAACAAACTTTTTCTTGCTTGGTACCTTATTTTAACGTCTGGTAAGTATTCTAACTGCTAACTTATTTTCGTGAAATTGCAAATATTGTTCACGATTTCTGTTCGTGTCATGAAGATGTAAATGTTAAAATGTTAAATTAAAGTTTTATTTTTGTAACGTGAAATAAATGCACATTGTCTGTACAGATAATAAAACATGAACACTTCTCATTTATCGCTAAAAATATTACTCTTGAAAATATGAAAAACTAAAAAAGTCGCGAAAAAATAAGCCTATACACAATCTTAAAATTGTCAAATGTTTACAAAACATTTTATCTTTTAATGCAGCAACATTCTCAATTATTATTAAAAACAAAAACTCTTACCTGAGTTATTAGGTGTATCGCGAATTCTGGATGAAGTAGTGAAGTAAGTGGACCTTCTCCTTAAAGACATGCACCTATATTTGGATATTTTATTGACATTTATACCAGTTGATTACACACAATAATACTGACATGTTTGCTATGTATCATAAATCTAGCTTGTATGGTTATTAAAAATAATATGTTATACTGTCTAAGCGCATTCCTCTAATAAGCATGAGCCACCTGATGTATTTTTAAAACATTTAAGTATATACAAAAATTCAGTTTTACAGAAAATAGTTTACAAATAGATCGATCATGTATTTGTTATGTTAGTCCTAATTACTGTGGAAAAATTAAAACTTTTCACATCTCTAAAACTATTGAAATTTCAAAATTCAATACTTTTTTTTCTGAAAATTGAACCATTATTTCGAAAAAGTATATGTTCATTTTATTTAATGTGCTCTTGAGAGGCAGTATAGACGTTTGAAACAAATTAGTGAAAAGCTGCATCTTGTGGAATATTTTCAGTATGAACATGTGTTTGAAAAAAGTATGGAAGAAAATAAGGTTTAAAGTTCGGAGCGCATATTAATACGCATGCGCTTGACCATTTCAGTTAATTTATAGTTAAAGTGTGCCAAGTGGGAAAAACAACATATTTTTAAGTTTAGAATTCATTTCATTTTATGATGAAAATAAATTACTTTATTTCGCAATTTTTGTTCAAATTTTAGAAACGCATTACCTTAATGCGTGTAATGATCTGTCATAATGACCAAGTAGGTTTAATAGATGAGAGGAAGCATTTTCTCTTAACCAGCTCCTTAGCCAGATCCCCTGCTATCGAGCACTCGATTTCTGAACGAGGTTTTGTTCTTGTCTGCAGATGTAAGGTTTGAGGGTACAACTGAGCTCTACAGACTAACTAGTATAATTTAAACTAATAAGACCAATTGAAAGGAAAAGGTCTTGTTGATGCACAATTTAACTGCCAAATTGGGTAGAAAAGAAAGAAAAAAAAATGGAAAGCGGAACAAGAGGACTCTTCAGGTGAACGCCCCCCAGCCTATGAGCAATGCTGAGAAAGCACGATGTTCCCTTCCCTTGTGGGAAGCAAGCTTTATGAGAAATTTTGTGAAAAGGAAAAGTGCAAGTGGAGTATGTAATATTATGGCTCATATTTTCTGCTATAGTCTGCGAGCAAGTGAAAGTTGAAGAAATGCAGTTCTCTTATGTGATATTAAAATGCTCTTCCCACATTATCATGTGTTAATGTTCTGCTTCAGTCGCTGTTTCGTCTGTGAAGTGCCTTTTCGAACATCTTGGTGCAACATACACAGAGCACCATTTTCTTTCAGTAAGAACATGCAAATAATTTGTCTTTTTTGTGTAATATATTTCTTTCAAAAAATTAAAATTTAAGTATACGAGCCTATTTAAAATAATTTAATTTTATCAGTGTGCTTTATTTGGGTCGTAGTATTAAACATCCTATTCAGATTGAAGATTTTTCGAAATTTTCGATTTTTCTCAAAAATGGCTGTAATGATTATGACTAAATTACATGTTAAAACATTTACATGGCAAACAAAATATATACCTAATTTAAATTTGTTGGGAATAGCCCCTGGTCCTTAATAACTGGCAAACATAAAATAGAAAAAAAAAAAACTTTGATGTGTTGCATTCACATGACTTTTTCTATCGGTTCTGCAAACAAACCATTCTTACAAAAGTTATTTTTTTAAATCTATATAATGCTAATCAAAATAACATTGCCAGAAAGTTCCTTGTAAGTAGAAGATGAATAAGCTAAAACACTAGGCTAAGGCCACAGTCAAATCTTTTAAAAGCTATCGCTATGTGATAGTCATTGAAATCCTGTTCTATTTCCATGGCCGGGAGTAAAACAAAAGAGATATGAAACTGATGAGGGCTTCCCAATAACAGGAAATATCTCTGAAATGGTTAGCTCTGACAGAAAAAAAATCCGATGTGTTCCATTCACATGACTTTCTCTGCTTCTGTGTAACAAAGTATTGTTAATACGCTTATTCTTCTATTTACTTCAAGCTAATCGAGAAAAAATTATCAGAAATAGTCCTATTACTTGCTTCCTTGTGGGTAGAAGCGAAACATGGGAGTAGCATAGGTTAAAGTGAAATCAAAAGCTGGTTACTAGGTGACTGAAGTTCCGCGTTGACAAATTCTTGTATGAGAAAAGTACACGTTTTTCAAAGCTGAAACCAAAAACAAGGAATATCTCAAAAACGAACAACTCGAAAAAATTGTATATAACATAAATTGTGTGTTTTAATGTGCTCTACATTTTTTGTGTGTTAAGTTTTTGTCCATCTCTTACGGTTTAGCAGTTATGCAAAATTCCATAAAATTCATCCAGAATAAAGTAGCCTTCAGAGGTTATTCCCAGAGAATTCAAGATATACATTTTATTTGTCAAATAAATATCTTTAGTATTTGACATTTTAATTAAAACGTTAGAGCCATTTTTAAGAAAATCAAAATTTTCGAAAAATGTTCCATGTAGTTGGGGGTGGGGGGATTTTCTTGAAAATCTTTGTGTTGCATCCTTGGAAGATGCCAAACTTAAATACCAAGTTTGGTATTTAAACGTATTTTCGTTTTTGAGCTATGCTACCCCCTCCCCCCCACACACACACACTCATACACACAGCCACACACGGACATTTTGATAAATCTCAGTATCGAATTTTTGGGTGCAATACAATACCTTCTCGATACACTATGTACATAGTACGTATACAGAAAGTAAAAATATGTGTGTGTGTGTGTGTGTGTGTGTGTGTGTTTTAATGAGAGTGTGTTTGTGTAATAAAGTTTTGTCTCTTACGTTTAAACCAGTTATGCAAAGTTATTCAGAACGAAGAGAACTTCAGGGGCTATTCCCAGAAAATTAAGGATAGGTATACATTTTATTTGCCATGTAAACATCGACATAGGGAATTTTAATCAAGATCGTTAGAGCCAGTTTTAGAAAATCGATTATCTCGAAAAATGTTCCATGTAAAAAGTAATTTGCGGTGGGAGGATTTTTATGAAAATCTACCTGTCGCATTCTTACGATATGCTAAACTTAAATATGGTATTTAACCGACTTTTCGTTTTTAAGTTTTGCTGACCACAGACTTTCACACACGTTGACCTTTTTTTCTAAATCATTAAGTTTTTGTATAAAGGGGTCCTCAAAACATGTATTTCCAGAGAAATCTCGGTATTAATACATTACCCTCTCTACCTACGATATATAGATATAAAGTAAAAAAAAAAAACTTACCACACATTAAATGTAGATTTTGCTAAAATGTGTTTAAAGGCGGGATTTAAATGAAAACCTGATGTGTTCCACTCAGATGACTTTCTCTACATCTCTGTAACAAATTATTGTTAAAACCCTTATTCCTCTTTCTACATCAGGCTAATCAGATAAACATAAGAAGAATTAGTCTTATTACTAGCTCCTTGTAAGTAGAAGAAATAAAATGCACAGGCTAATGCGAAAGTCTCGTCCTTTAAAAGCCATTCGATATGTGAAACAATTGAAATGCTATATCTGCTTGCCAGAATTAAAAAAAATGAAAAAAAAATATGTCTTCCCGTTTGAGAAAAGTTTAAGTGGCTAGAATTGAAACCCATAATATCTCGAAAACGGTTAACTCTACCAAAATAAATAGATAAATGAAAAATAAAAAAAGGAGGTATTGTGTCTCTTAATGAGATCTACATTTTTTGTGTAGTAAGTTTTTGTATATCTCTTACGGTTTGCCAGTTATACAAAAATCATCCAGAATTGTCTTCAGAGACTATTCCCAAAGAATTCAATATATATTTTTTATTTTTAGTGTTTAGCGCCCGCTTTTAGTACTCTGGCACCGTAAGCGATGACACTGATGATATATGAAACGAAGATGGAGCACCGATGAAATGCGATGGCGGGAGAACCCGGAGAAAACCCGCCCCTGCGCCGCTTTGTCCACCACAAATCCCACATGCGGTCGCTTGGGATTGAACGCTTAATGAGAGGTCAGTGGTCTAACCACTCGGCCACGGCGCGGCCCAGAAAATTCAAGATAAGGTGTTTTAATCAAAATCGTTGGAGCCATTTTTGAGAAAATCAAAAATTTCGAAAAATGTTCCATGTAAATGGTAGTTTGGGATGGGGGAGATTTTCTTAAAAATCTACGTGTCGCATCCTTAGAAGATACCAAACTTAAATACCAAGTTTGGTGTTTACCGGTATTTTAGTTTTTGAGCTATGCTGGTCACACACACACACACACACACACACACACACACACACACATACATGGACCTTGTTTTAAAAATGTTTTGTTTGTCTTTTATTCAGGGGAACCCAAAACATATATTTCCGTTGAAATTTGGGTCGAATTTTTAGGTGCAATACAATGGCTTCTTTATACACTATGTACACAGTACATGTAGAGAAAGTAAACAGTGCTCTGTGTTAAACGAAACGTCTGTGTGGTGCATGTGCTTCTATGTAGTCAGCTATTTATTGGTATCTGTTCTGCATGTTACCCAGCTTTGGGTTTTTATGAATACGATTGTATACGTGTTTACTTTTTATAATTATGCATAGATGTACAATAGGACCTGTTACATTTAAATTTTCAACTTAGCACTGCGCTCGTGATGGCCACGTCACTGGCCCATCCCTTCCTTGATGCGATGTTCTCGAGATTCTGTAGGTTTCACACAGCTGAGGAAGTATGAAACCAGCAGTCCGGTAACAAGGTCACCAGTTGAAACGCGGAACAGCACTCGGGGGATTTCTGCACACACACACACACACACACACACACACATGTGCGTCCTTGCGTTACGGTAGCTCTGACAAACCAGTTTACTATTTACATACCGTATCTCTTCAAGGGTAGACCGCCTCAAATATTATTATTATTATTACCCCATTATCATTATTCTTGTCTATTATGGCTTCAAATTCCATCCAACAATAATCTCGTCAAAGCAACGTGTAGCCCATGCATTGCAGAGAATGATTCTTCTAAATTCCTTCTCTGCCTATTATGTACCATTCTTCACAAAAGTAAAAACCCACTTTTGGTTTGAACACGCGAACACCTAATTCTCAGGCTTTCGTGAATAGATGGTATGAAAATGAAATTTGTCATATTATGCTTCCTTTCCTGTTCAAGAGCGCATGACAGCCTTCCTCGCCTGCTTTATCTATTTATTTATTTATTTAAGGGAACACCGTGATCTGTATAACGTGTACGAAATATACATTTCACAAATTAACTAAATGTATATTTCGCACAGGTTATATAAATCATGGAGTTCCCTTAAATAAATAGATAAAGCAGACGTTACACGGGATTCGATCACATTCCGATTATTATGATATTCCACAGTAACACACTTGAACCATTTCTGCTATTCTAATCGCAGCAGGTTCCACTGTTGCTGGTTAAACTTACCTTTATAAGCTGGGTGCTCCAGCACAGTTTTACTTCTGGTCCACAATTTAATCGAAGCACAACACATTTTCTGCAAACTGGAGCAACTGAAGTTGAATTTGCAATATTTGCCCATTAGTTTACAATTGTTGCTGAAATGTTGGTTTCCAAAACGGTGAGATGAGACGATGGCTGCCATGCGCTCTTGAACAGGAAAGGAAGCATAATATGGTAAATTTCATAGCTGAGAATTAGGCAACCCTTCGTGCGTTCAAACCGAAGTTAGGGTATAGGTATACTTTTGTGAAAGATAGTGCATTGTACTTTGTAGAGAAAGTAAAAATGTAGATCCCTTTAAGGCACACAACTTACATACTGGGTTGACCATTTCCAATATATTACTTGTTATTTATTTACATTTTGAAATGCATATACTGTTACCAAATGGGAAGTCGTTATTCGTTTCTTTCTGCTGATCAAGTAAAGAGAACTGAATTTCAAAGATCATAGTGATCGGCTCTTAAAAGATCTAACTATCGTATAAGCCTACTGCAGTCCTCTATTTCCATTGCATCTACAAGGAAATGTGTAATAAAAGCATATATTCAAATGTTTATCTGGCTTAATATGAGGTAGGTAGAAGAATACATTTTTAAAGAATAGTTTGAAGAATGCTTGTGGATGTAACTTATTTCGCACACACAAGTAATTTTGCTTTTCAAAAAGTTTCCCGTGACATGAAAGTACTGTGTTCAGCGATATTAGATCTCTCCAAACCTATAATATACGCATCAACTGACGCTTAGTTCTTTGTACGACGAACATTTCTATCCGCCAAGCAGCTTTCTCACTTTTAAGGAACAAAATATGAAAGTGTAAAGGAGCCGCGCCAGGTAATTAGTGGATGTGACAGCAAGTCCCACTTCGTTGGTTTTCGCCATTGTACGAACACCTCGTGAGGGCCACCATCATCCGTGATGGAAGACGACCTTCTTTGCCAGACCGGCCTTTTCTTGCGTATTCTAGACGTTTGATCCAGAAAGTCAACATAATATGTGGATTTTTTTTTCAGCGGAAAGATAATCATCAGCATCAAGATCGGATCTTCCCGGCCTATTTCACACTTGGGCTCCTTGAGTGGTGCAGAATATTGGTGCTTCCATTGTTTCAAATGTGAAGTAGTGTACCCATGGCTATTTCTGCTTTAACTTATGGATCTGAAACATGGATAGTGACTGTAGAAAATGAAAGAAGTATACAGACAGCCGAAAAGAAATTTCTTAGACCTATAGCAGGATACACAAGTTTAGATAAATCAAATGAAATAAGGTAAAACTTAAAAATAGAAGAATTAAATAAAATAATAACAAAGTACAGAACCAACTGGATACAACATTTTGAAAGAATGTCAGTAAACAGGACACCTTGAGATTCATATAACTACAAACCCCAAGGCTATAGAAATCCAGGACGACCAAAAAGGAGATGGACACACCAAGATTTTGAAGCCGAGACAGGCCAAAATGGCCTAAACCCGTGAAGGAGAAAAAGACATTTAGTGACGATCAAAATCTTCTCCATTTTGTCTTGCTTTTACAAAATTCATCACGAAAGCAAAGCACTACAAATGCATTTTACCGAAAAGCTGTATTTTTCTGGCATGCTCAAAAATATACCTGATTTAAAGAAGAACTTAGGTTCTCTCCTTGGAAAAGTAGCTAAATGATATTAAGTAAGATATATGTTCGAGATGCTAGTAGTTAAATTAAGTATATACCTAGAATGTTGTTTGAGTAATTTAATGTAACTGGAAGAGGTAGACTGCCGCCATGGTCGAATAGTCACCGTTTTGGCTCGTAACCCATAGTTCCCGGCTGAGGCGTGTAACCTTTTAACTGAAATAATTTCCTGCCCTCTACAGATATTAAAAGTGTTTTTCGTGATAAAAAAAAGTCTGTTTCATTCACATGCCTTTCTCTAGCTATTCTGTAACAGATTATTCTTACAAAAGCTGATCCTTCTCTCTACTTCATGCTAATCACGATAAGCATGAGCAGAAATGGTCGTGTTAATTACTTCCTTGTAAGTAGAAGAGAAAAAATTCCATGTGTTCCATTCAATGACTTTCTTATATCCCTATGACAAATTTGGTGGTATGCATAAAGTCAAGCATAAGCTTTGCCTTGCTAATTTTCAAGTGTAATACTTGGTTTCTAATGCATAAAACAGCTTCGACTTGACTTAAGTCTAGCGTTTGCTTTGGAGCCAACTAGCTGCCTAGCTTTGGCTTGAATTTTCCAGCAATGTAAATTGTATGTATTTAACGTTATCTACATATTCTGTGCAGTAAGTTTTTTTTTTTTTTTTTTTTTTTTTTCTTTTTTCTGCCAGGCTTACCAGTTATACAAAACTCGGTCATAATAAAGAGGTTTGCAGAGGTATTTTTCCAGCTTTTTTTTTTGTGTACAGAAACACTAAAACGTGTATTTCCAGTGAAATCTCGATATCGTATTTTTGGATAGAATGCAATTCCTTCTCTACCTACATATATACTAGAGAAAGTAAAAAGGGAATACACTAGACTAAAGCGTCAGTCAAATGTTTCAAAAGTTTTAGCTATGTGATTAATGTTGATTTCTTTGCATGGCCAGGAGTTCAAAAATTCCAGTGAGACAAGTTTTAAGTATTTTAAAACAAATTAATAACAACGAATATCTCGGAAATGGTCAACTCCACGAAAAAAATATAAACGATATAAATTGTCTGTTTTAACGAGATTTACATTTTTTTCTGTATTAGGTTTTTGTTTATCTCTCACGGTTTACTAATTATCCAAAATCTAATCCAGAATGAATACATCTTTGGAGGTTATTCCAAGAAAATTTAAAATACACGTTTTATTTGCCTAGTAAATATCTTTAATATACGGAATTTTAATCAAAATCGTTATCGGCATTTTTGAGGAAATAACATTTTTCAAAATGTTTTCCATGTAAAGGATAGTTTGGAGTGGGGAGGAGGATTTTTCTCAAAATTTTCGTGTCGCATCCTTGGAAGATTCTAAATTTCCAAGTTTGATATTTTACTGACTTTTCGTTTTTGAGTTACCATGTTCACACACACACACACACACACACACACCAGTTTCTAATTTTTTTTATGCAGGACCCTAAAACACATATTTCTGGTGAAATCTCGACATCGAATTTTTGGGTGGAGTACAGTATCTTTTCTATGTACTATGTACATACGTGCTAGAGAAAGTAAACAAAGCATGGTTAATACCCTAGTCAAATGAGTTAAGGTAAGTCATTTATTTCTCAAATGAAAGTCTATACAATTTAAAAGGGCCACACAAATCAAACGCTCTTTAAACTACACAGCCATTAGTCTGAAGGGTGTCCTTTTCTTCGACCCTTAACAGTTTTAAAAGTATTTAACCTTGAACATCATACATTTTTACTTTCCCTACTCAGTACATAGGTAGAGAAGGTATTATAATCCACTCAAAATTCGATACGGAGAAGATTTTTACGAAATACACGTTTTAGGCTCCTGTGTATCAGAGAAAAGCATTTTTGGAAAAAGATCCGTATGTGAGTGGATGTGTGTGTGTGTGTGTGTGTGAACATGATTACTCAAAAACGAGAAATCGGTAAAACAACAAACTTCGTATTTAAGTGTAGAAGCTACTGGGGAAACTCCCAGCACTCTAAACTACCCTTTACATGGAAAATTGTTTGAAAATTTTGATTTTCTCAAAAAATGGCTCTAACGGTTTTGATTAACATGCCATATATTAAAGATATTTGCATGACAAATAAAATGCCTATTTTGAATTTTTGGGGAATAGCCTCCTAAGAGCTCTTCATTCTGGAAGTCTTTTGTGTATCTGGTAAACCGTAAGGGATAGACAAAATCGTAATAATAAAAATGTAGAGCTCGTTAAAACACACTTTGTTATATACATTTTTTCATAGAGTTGACCATTTCTGAGATACTCCTTGTTAGTGGTTTTAGTTTTAAAATACTTAGGCTTTTCTCATACGGGAATTTGTCCACTCCTGGCCGTGCAAAGAAGTGAATTTTAGTCACATAGGAACCAGCTTTTAAAAGATATTACTTATCGCTTTAGCCTAGTGCATTCCCTTCTACTTATAAGAAAGCAAGTAGTAAGACCATTTCTGCTAATGTTTATCTCGATTAGCATGAAGTACACAGAGAATAAGTCATTTAACAACTTGTTATAGAGCTATAGAGATAGCAATGTGAATGAACACATCAGAATTTTTTCTAGTTCAGTTCATTTGATTGTGTCGTTTACGTGACATGTTTGAATAAGTACATGAACTCATTACTAACACAGATCGATTTGAGAAATAAAGCAGTAGAGTGTTATTTTTACAAACTGCATATAACCAATTTGACGTCAATACTAGGCAAACATGTATTTTAATTAACATAGCTTATGAGAATAACCTCAGTCGCTTGACTATTACACATTAGATCATTTATTATTAATTCTGAAGTCTTTTAATCATATTACTTTCTCTAAACGTGCAATGCACATTGTGTATAGAGAAGGTATTGTATTGCACTCAAAATTCAATGTCGAGATTTCAACAGAAATATGTTTTGAGGTTCCCTGAGTCCAAAAAAAAAAAAAAAAAATTAAAAAAAGGTCGCGTGCGCCTTTTAGTGTCTATGGACAGCATAGCTCAAAAACTAAATGATCGTTAAATACCGAACTTGTTATTTAAGTCTGGGATCTTCCAAGGATACGACACGAAGATTTTCAAGGCTCCCCTTCCTACTCAAACTACCCTTTACTTGGAAACAGTTCCGAAAATTTTGATTTTCTCAAAAATACCCTCGATTTTGATTAGAATATCGTATATTAAAGATATTTGCATGACAAATAAAATGTATATCTTGGATTTTCTGGGAATATCTTCTGAGGATCTGTTTATTCTGGATGAATTTTGCATAACTAGTAAATCATAAGAGGTAGACAAAAACGTAGTATTAAAAAAATGTAGATCTTGTTAAACTACACAGGTTTCAATTTTAAAATTTTAAACTAGGTATCTTCTCAGACGGGTCACCTTTCGTTTCATCTTTTTCGTTTTTCTGGAAATGCAAAGCGAACCGAACTTCAAATGTTAACATACGATTTGACTATCGGTTTAGCCTGTGTACTCCCTTATTTCCCTTCTACTTACAAGGAAGCAAGCAATAAGACCGTTTCGCTAGTTTATCTCAATTAGCATGATACAGATAAAGGAATAATCTTTTATAAGAACAGTTTGTTTGCAGAACAGGCAAAAGAGTCATGTGTTTTTTTTTTTTTTTTTTTTTTTTTTTTTTTTTTTTTTTTTTTTTTAATGCGATCGCAATATCAAATGTTTGGGGTGAGTCTGGTATCGTTTACCAGCTTCCTTTAATTGTGGGAGGAAGAAGGAAACAATTAAAGTGATGTATTTTACCTAAATAAGAAACACCAATATAAGTGTATGCAAAGAAGTAGCGCATTAAGATATTGAAGATGCATTTTCAGAAGTAGGGCTTGACCTTTGTTGATGCAAAGGCGACCTTTTCTTTCATTTTCCACAATCTGGGAGTAGTTCTGTCATCGCGCCAAGATCGCTTTGTTCATCAGAGCGGAACGAGGATACACATCTTGGAAGAGAATTATCAAAAATAACACTCGCTGATGCGTCAAGAAGGTGTACCCAAGGATACCGCTTCTAGAATATCCCCTGCGCCAGAACTCAGGGTTATGTAAGTCATGTCCAGCAAAACTTAACCTCCTATTGACATTATAAACAGGTTGTGGTGGTCACAAGCGTGCAGAATTGGCCTACATACAATTATGTGTATCCCAGCGTGCGAAAACAGCTTTCAGAGTTGAAAAATAAGTAGCTTTATTACTTTCTTACCACGTACAATGACCATAGCCTTCCATACCGAAATTTCACGGATGTTTTGAGTATCTGTGAATCCAAAAAGAGCAATTTTAGAAAAAAGTGCACGTGTGTGCCTTGAATCGGTGAATAATAAGCCTGTCAAATACCAAATTTGGTGTTTAAGTTCAATACCTATTACGAAATATGTACTGAAACTAATCACGCATATGTTTATCTCAATTAACTTGTAACAGAAAGAAAAAAATATCTGATGTGTTCCATTCACATGACTTTCCCTACATCTCTGTAACAAATTATTGTTAAAAAAACTCATTTTTCTATCTGCTTAATGCTAATCGAGATGAACATTAGCAGAAATGGTCTTAGTTCTGCTTTCTTATAAGTAGAAGGCAAATGAGGGAACACTGCGCTAAAGTGATAGTCAAATCTTTTAAAACCTGATGACTGTGTGGTTGAAATAGTCTCTCCATGCCAGGAGTTGACAAATTCCTGAATGAGAAAAGTGCAAGTATCATAGAACCGTAACAAATAACAAGGAAAATCTCAAAAGTGCTCAATTCCACGAAAAAATGTATATGTCACAAATTGCGTATTTTAACGAGATCTACGTTTTTATCTGTCTCTTACGGTTTACTAGTTATACAAGAGTTATACAGAAGTCGTCCAGAATGAAGAGTCTTCAGAGGGCAATTCCCAGTAAATTCAAGATGAATATTTCGTTTGTCTTAAAAATATGTTAAACTTATGGAATTTTAATCAAAATCGTCAGGATCATTTTTGAGAAAATCGAAGAGTTCCATGTAAAGGGTAGTTAGGGGAGGGACGATTTTCGAAATCTTCGTGTCGCATTCTTGGAAATCACTGAACTCAAATACCAAGTTTGGTATTTAACCGATTTTTATTTTTGAACTATGCTGCCCACAGACACACATACACAGACATTTTCTAAAAATGAATTATTTTTTTTTTTTGCTTCAGGGGGTCAAAACATGTATTCTCAGTAAAATTGGGTGGAATACAATACCTTTTCTATCCACTATGTACATTGTACATAAGAGCTAGAAAAAGTAAAAATATCTTTGGTCGGTTAAAAACAAATGAAATCTCAATGCGCAAAATCGATTTGCCACTTTGAGATCGATATGGTTATCAATGTTTACCGGACTATTATAAACCAACATCTTTTATGCTGGATCGGTTTCCATTCTTGGGTTATCGTGGACCGGTCTTAACGGCTATATACAGTTATTCACAATCCATTCCGAATGAAGAGGACATTATTTTACGAGCATTTCGTTATTACTTTCTCTCCACATACATACTAGATAGAGAAAGTATTGCATTCCATTCAAAAATTCGATAACGAGAGTTCACCGAATACATCTTTTAAGGACTCCCGAATAAAAACGTTTTAAAAGGGGTTCGTGTTTGAAAACTGCGTAACTCAAAATCAAGAAGTCGGATGATTAACAAGCTTGGTATGAATATCAGTATTATGCAAATACCCTCTGAAGTTCTTCATTCGGACGGAATTTTGCATAATCTGTATTCCTAGTATATCAGTACACGAAAGCGTATTATATAGCAGATGTATACCACTTTTAAACACACAATTGATTGCAAATAACTTTTTGTGACATACGCCATTTCCGAGATAATCTTTATTGATTCGCCTGTTCAATACTTTGTAGGGTTGACCCCGCAGCTTAGGCAATAGAGCTCCTATCTACTGTGCGAATGGTTTCAGAAATTGAATTGCATTTTATTTATGGATGCTCTTTAACTGCTGTGGTTCTCAGCGTCCATTCTATATTGGTTGTGAAAGACCGCTGAGAGAGGTTTTGAGTTTGATTCCAGGCTGGAGGTGGGAATTTTTCTCTAGCCAAGATTATTCTTTATCCTCCCCAGAGATTGTAAATATGAATGAGTGTGAAATGTGTGTGTGTTTTCTAATGAATTAAAACCCAAAGAAAAATCATAAATCCAATTACTACATACGAATTAACAGCATTGCCAATGAGTAATATGCTCCAAAATTAAAGGCGTGTTATTTAAGAAACAAAAACGTTGTTATTCTTTTAAACTCCTTTCGATATTCAGTTAATTCTCGCGTTTGCATAGAAAGATCGTTGCATTTTAAGTCCAGAACATAGCGTTCGACCTTTAATTATCGCTATTCGCTTTGAATCTGTTACGAAATATGGAATTGGTTATTTCTCTTAAAATGAAGCAGATGGAAAATAAACTTTCGTAAGACTTATTTGTATTGCTACTAATAAACGATAGAGGCTAGAGAAAATAATGTGAACGAAATAATATTTAGTTATGCTGTTCACACTTAAATACGGAGTTTTCTTTTTCTTTATTGTAAAAATCAATTGATCAGCATGTCATCGTGCTATACAAATTGTAGATATATAGAAAATTAAAAGAAAATATCACTCTAAAGAATGCTAATTAAAGGGGATGCCCACATGCGAGTCCCCCAAAGAACATGAATGTATACTCGAAAGAGAAAGTAAGGAAAAGAATATTTATACATCACAGTATCCTTAAGGGAGGATAATGTCCTGCAGCAAGCGCGGCTTCAGGCGAGGTGGCGTCCCAGGTCAAAGTATGTAGCAGCAGATGCTTGAGGAAGGTGAGTAAAGAACTTGCTGGTCGCAGCCAAGATGTGCTCCCGTCGTGCATTCCGGATGTACCATGGGGCGTTCACATAAATACGCAACACTTAATTCTAGAATACCTGAAGCCGTTGTATCCTAGTAAGAGAAACACAACCCAAACCGGACAGGCATACATAGTCAACTCGTAGAGAGGATTTGCGGTTTATGACTGGTTAAAGCTGATGCAAACGAGAATATGCCTGATTGAGATTCGTGTTTATGTGAGCATTCCAGGTTAACCGACGATCAAGGTGAACTCCCAGATACTTAACCGCTTGCTCAGAAGGTAACCATGGGACCTCCGTGTCATAGAGTTGGAGATCTGCGTAAGGCGAAGAAGAGCTTTATGAGCTACTGGGTTGAGAGCAATCCGCCAGCCAGCTAACCAGTGAAGGAAGATGTCCTGAAGATGTATTTTCTGCAAAATTTCATATCGAAGTTTTGGGTGACGGTCTGGGTGCTTCAATTGTTTATTGCTGCCTTGCGAGTTTAAACCAGCCCAGACCGATGGTTTTCAAGTTTGCTTGAAAGCGACAGCCTCTGGTTAGTAGATAAGTGGCATATAAAAAGTCCTGAGAGAGGGAATTCCGTCACAACGGCGGCGCTGGTATGTTCCCGGCAATTGATAGCGCCATTAACAAAATACTTAACTAGGTATGTTACAGAGAAAGTTAAAAAAAAAAAAAAAAAGCTGACGTGTTCCATTCTCATGAGTTTCTCTACCTCGCTTTGGTATTGTTAAATAGCTTATTCTTCTATCTACTTTATGATAATCGAGATAAACATTAGCATTGTCTTAATTACTTGTTTCCTTGAAAGTAGAAGGTAAAGAAGGGAATACATTAGGCTAAAGACACAGTCGAATCTTTTAAAAATGGTTGTAATGAGTTTAAAATCCGTTTTTATGATGCATGGCCAGGAGTTTGCAAATTTCCATGTAAGAAAAGTTAAGTATTTTAAAGCTGAAACAAATTACAAAGAATATCTCAAAAATTATCAACTCCACGAAATAGTATATGACATAAATTGTTTGTTTTAACGGGATCTACATTTTTGGTGGTGTAAGTTTTTATCTATCTCTTACTGTTTACCAGTTACGCAAAATTCATCTTCAATAAAGAGGTATTTAGAGGCTATTCCCAAAAAATTCAAATATAAATTTTATTTGTCATGTAAATATTTTTAATATACGGCATTTTAATCAAAAACATCAGAGGCATTTTTAAGAAAATAAAATATTTCGAAATGTTTTCTATGTAAAGGGTAGTTTGGAGTAGGCGATTTTTCTCAAAATCTTCGTGTCGTATCGCTGGAAGATACTAAACTTAAATACCAAGTTTGGCATTTTGCCAACTTTTCGCTTTTGAGTTATCGTGTTCGCAGACATACACCCACACGCACCCTGACCTTTTTCTAAAAATGTCTTTTACTTTCTCTACACGTACTATGTATATAGTGTATAGAGAAGATGTAATGCACACAAAAATTCGATAGCGAGATTTCACAGGAAATACACGTTTTGAGTCCCCCTGATTCCAATACAAAACATTTTTAGAAAAAGGTCCGTGTGTGTGTGAACAGCATAGGTAAATACGAAAAGACCGTTAAATACCACACTTGGTATTTAAGTTTAGTATCTCCCAAGGATGCGACACAAAGATTTTCAAGAAAATCCCCCTACCCCAAATTACCCTTTACATGGAACATTTTTCAGAAATTTTCTCAGAAATGGCTCTAACAGTTTTGATTAAAATACCTTATGTTTAAGATATTTTTTAACAAACGAAATGTATATCTTAAATGTTCTGGTTTTAACCTCTGAAGACCTCTTCATTCTGGATGACTTCTCTATAACTGGCAAACCGTAAGAGATAGACAAAAACTTACTGCACAAAAAATGTGGATCTCATTAAAACACACAATTTGTCTTATACATTTTTTTTTATTTGTAGAGTTAACCATTTTTCAGATATTCCGGATTATTGGTTTCAATTTTAGCCACTTAAACTTTTCTCTAACGCGAAGACATCTTTCTTCTCATTTCTCGTTTGTTTATTCCTGGCAAGACCTTTATTGGAATTTCAATTGTTTCACATAGCGACCAGCTTTTATAGAACGAGACTATCGCTTTGCCCTGTGCATTCTTTTATTTTTGTTCTTCTTCAAGGAAGTTAGTAATAAGACTAATTTTGCTTATGTTTATCTTGTTTAGCATGATGTAAATTACTGATTAATGTTTTGAATAAAACGTTTGTTTACCAAACAGCTAGAGGACATCATGTGAATAAAACTTGTTAGGTTTTTTCCCTTCTACTTACAAGAAACCAAGTAATAAGGACAATTTATGCTAATGTTTATCTCTATTATCATAAAGTAGATAGAAAAATACGCTTTTTGACAAAAATTATTAGAGATGTAGAGAAAGTCATGTGTATTATACACATTTTTTTTAATACATGGGACTGTAAAATGTGTATTTGCGACGACATCTCGTGTCGAATTTTTGGGTGGAATGCAATATCTGCCCTATAGGTACACTGCGTACATTGTATATGTAGAGAAAGTAATTAAAGGAGTGTTTTGGGGGGGGGGAGGACTATGACATTTAAGCAATAGATTTTTACGAATAAGTAAAATAGAATAACAACTATTATTTAATGGTGTTTTCATAATTTTAATTCTCTGTTAACGTTTAAAGAAAAGTTGGGTTGAGCGTCCTGTTAAGCGGAGTTCGGCCACATCCTCCTGCTAGGAATGTGACAGGAAACGTTGATATGCGTCACATGTGGTAGATGCATTGTTCATGTTTATGAGACATGCTTTATCAGATCTACTTCTATCGCATACCAAACACCCTTGTAAACCCCTGTAATGATGAAACTACTTCTGTTCTTCTACCTGCTTCATGTTAATTCAAATAAACATTTGTAGACGTGGTTTTTGTTGTGCATTAATGGGGTAGAAGGAAATTCAATAGGCTGCAGTGAGGATAATTTACCTAGTATGCATGCACCTTTTCTTGGGCGCTTGTTTTACGGCCAAGCAAGCGCAAGGGAATAATAGAGTCCGCCCACTGTATTTTTTTATAGAGTTCAGCGTCCGCTTTTACTACTTGTGGCACCGCAGGCGATGACACTGGTGATGCATGAAATGAAGAGCACCGGTGGAAGGCGATGGCGGGGAAAACCGGAGAACCCAGAGAAAATCCGCCCCTGCGCCGCTTTGTCCACCACAAATCTCACCAGCGGTAGCTTGGAATCGAACCCGGGCCATCTAGGTCAGAGGCAAGTTGTCTAAGCTCTCGGCCACGGCGCGGCCTCCGCCTGTCTTTCTGCAGTGTTATCAACCAAAGAAAGGCTCTTTCTTTTAGGCTCTTAGCCATTTTGGTCCATATAAATGTTATACGGTGGAGATCCAATTTTTTATCAACTCTATTTTGATTTTTTGGACATCCTGAAGTTTATATTTTAATTCTCCCAATAACATTAAATATTTGAGGATTTTATATAGCTTTTATTTTGGTGAATATGTTATCTAATTTACCGAAAACTGGCTGAATTATTAAACGTATAGCGCATGTGCCTGACTCAATATGCCAGAATGTATAACGCATTTCCTGTCTCTGTGGTTACCTTGCTCTTCCGAAATTGCGAAACCTACGAATGAAGACTAGGGAGCCAAGCGCCCTAGAAAATGTGCGCATATGGCACGGCCTTCGAATGGGCGTCCCAGAAGGGAGAGAGCAGGTGAAGATACCCGGGCGGCCGAAACCAGGAGTGACGGCACGGCAATGACAGGGTCCCTGAGGTTTACAGACTGAGACCCCCGGCAGTCGGATAATAAACGGTGACCCTCCTTCTCCTAGAAAGCCCTTCAAGGGGGCAGTGCATATACCCCGGCAACCAGTCGAAGGTCGGGGATGGAGCAAATTCCACTGGGAACATCCTTTATCCCTGCCGAAACTCCTCGCCGACACTTCTAATCCTCAAACAAACGATGTGATGGATGACATGGAATAATAATGGAGGGGCAGGAAACTGGGGATGAGAGAAATCATTCCAAAATTCATCTGACGATCCGTCGACCCCCCCCCCCCCCAAAAGGTCAAAGTGACCGGGAAGCGAACGGATGACTTTCTGAATGCGAGTTGCACGACTCTCGTATTCAGTAGATTTAAGTTAAAGCTGTTAAAAGCGGATCGCCGTGTAATGACTTGGAAATTCCGTTCTCTTTGTATAATCACAGGTAAAAACGTTAGTCAAGAATGTCTCGAAAACATTTGACTTTGTTTTAGTTTAGCGTCCTTTAAGCTGGTAGTTCATATCGGACGATGAATAAAATGGTTAAAATGTTAGCCCGGGGTCCATAGAGCTTATTCGATATTCGTCTTCTCAGGATAAGGGAAAATCCGTTAACTCACCCTAAACGAGATTCGAACTCGGGACCTCTTTAATGTGAAGCAGACACGCTACCACAACACTACAGAGGCGAGCATATGACTAATTGTTTGATTTAATGAGATCTACATTTTTTGTGGAGTAAATTTTTACCTTCCTCTTATGGTTTGGGAATTATACATATGTCATCAAGGACTTGAAACTTTTCCGGGCATGATTATTAACGATTTCTTCTGGGGAGGTCAGTCAGGTAAGTATTTGATTAATTTCTGAGTTTTCAACGACGTATCAGCCTCTTCCAGTTCGACTCGTCTGAGCAAGAGTTATCGTGCGTAATCAATCACAAAATTCGGAGCAGAGCTGGAGGAGGTGCGTGACCAAATAGACGTCACTCGGCGAAGGTCATGCCACAATACTTGTGTCCTGCCACTTCATTTTCAACACTTGATGCAGCCGAGACTGACTGGTTGGACCGCTCGCCTCTCACCTAGGTGGTTCGATTTCGGTAGGCTGTCAATGGGATTTGTGGTGAATGAAGCAGCATCTGGGCGGGTTTTTCTCCGGTTTTTCTCGCCATTCATTGCACTAATTGTTCCATAATCACCTTTGCTATCATCCATTTCACCAACTTCTTTTGTAGCTTAACGTCCTTTAACCTGGTTGGTCATATCGCACGATGAATTTAATTGGTGAAATAATGCTCATATGATCTCGGGGTCCATGGAGCTTAAAGTTACTCGACATTCGTCTTCTCAGGATAAGGGAAAACCCCGAAAAAAACAACAAAAACATCCGGGTAACTCACCCTAAGCAAGATTCGCCCTCGCGACCTGTTGAATATGAGGCGGGCACGCTACCACCACACTACTACCCAGCCGGACTACCAACAATCATTCACTACCTCACTCTCAGCCATCCTGGCTACTCTCTCTGATCCAATGCCTCTGCTAAACAGGCTCTGACTTCAGGAGCTGGAGGGCCGCGCCGTGGTTAGACCATTCACGTCTGGCCTAAACGGCTCGAGATCGATCCCAAGCGACCGCACTTAAGATTTGTGATGCACAAAGCGCAGCGAAGGGGCCATTTTCTCCGGGTTTTGCGGTTCCCCCCTCCATCGCGTTCCATCGGTGCTCCATCTTCATTCCATGTATCATCAGCGTCATCGCCTGCGGTGCCATTTGTGGTAACAGTCAGTGGGCGTTAAACATTTTAAAAAAAATCAGGCGGTGACTTATAAGTCCAGCTTTCGAGGACGAGAGAGAGAGAGAGAGAGAGAGAGAGAGAGAGAGAGAGAGAGAGAGAGAGAGACGATAGTTTGCCCGCTTTGCTGCGCCATATTGCATATAGTGTAGCCCTTTTTTATAAGCTTTATTTAAAGCATATTCTATTATATTATGAGTAAACTACATGCTTGGGTAAACATATAGATTGTCATATGATTGATACTAAATATAATTATCAATCAATAAATTATATGAACTAATTTCTACTTAGAGAACTTTGACATATTTAACTTATTAGTGAGTAGTCTGAAAGTAACCAATAATTTACATAAAATTGTGTTAATATGTGAATTTACAAATTATCAAAATGTATACTATTAACAAATCTACCGAAACTTTTAGTGTATTTTTGTAGGTGTAAGCTTTTTTATGTCTTGCGTCCAACTTCCACCTGCCATTATTATTGCTTCTTTGAAGTCTTCTTTCTCGTCTAACACGCTACATTAAAAAAATCAAATGCTCTTTGTACGTTTTGTTTACACTTAAACATTGGATTTTTATTTATTTTGAAACGATAGTAGTGTAATATAGTTTTGCAGTCTTTATTTTCTCTTCACGTACTGTGTACATGGTGTACAGAGAAGGTATTGTATTGCACCTAAAAATTCGATACCGAGATTTCACCATAAATATATGTCTTGACACCCCCTGAATAAAAAAAAATCCCTGTGTGTGCGTGCGTGAATGTGTGTGTGTGCACGTGTGCGCAGCATATCTAAAAAACGAACAGTTCGTTAAATACCAAACTTGGCATTTAAGTTCGGTATCTTCCAAGGATATGACACAAATATTTTCAAGAAAATATCCCCCACCCCCAACTACCCTTTACATGGAAAATTTTCCAAAAATTTTGATTTTCTCAAAACTAGCTCTAGCTATTTTCATTAAAATATCGTATATAAAGATATTTACATGCCAAATAAAATGTATAGTTGAATTTTGTGGGAATAGCCTTTGAAGACATCTTTATTCTGGTTGATTTTGCAAAAGTTTGCCTAACTGGTAAACCGTAAGAGATAAAAACTTACTGAACAAAACATTTAGATATCGTTAAAACACACAGTGTGTTATATTATATTTTTCGTGGGGTTGAAGGTTTTGAGATAGTCCTTGTTATTGGTTTCAGTTTTAAAATACACTTTTACATACAGGAATTTGTCAACTTCTGGCCATACAAAAGGAACTTCAGTCACAAAGCAAGCAGCTTTTAGAAGATTTGACTATCATTCTAGCCTCTGGTACTCCCTTATTTCCCTTCTGCTAACAAGGAATCGTTTAATAAGACCATTTTTGCAATTTTTTTTTCTCAATTAGCATGAAGTAAATAGAAGAATAAGCTTTTTAACAATAATTTTTTGTAGAGAGGTAGAGAAAGTCGTGTGAATGGAACACATCAGATTTTTTTTTTCTTTCTTTTTGTAGTTTCTCCTTTTAATGATTGTTGCCATTCTTGTTGCTATTTTTCAAAACTTGAGGTATTACTTCGCTTTTCGCCATGTTGCTGTAGTTTACTCCTAATCTATTATCTATTGCTGCATCCTTTGTAAGTTGATCCGCTGTGAGTTACTCTTTGCTCGGACGCGGACCAAAGCTGAGTCAGCCTGCTATAAAGGGACAGGACTATATTAATAGGCACGCTTTTTCGCGCAAAATTTTGTTCAGCGTTTTTCCATACTCAAAATGCTTTACATGATGCAACTGTTACTCATGTGTTTCATAACTTTTGCGCTGCCTCTCAGAAGTACACTAAAGAAATTGACCATATTCTTTTTCGAATGCTCCAGTTTTGACAAAATTATTTTGAAACTCCAAGAGAATATAACATTTAATGGTTGTTCTACGATATTAGGAGTTAATGTAAAATGTCTCTAATGATACATCTATTTGTAATCTCATTTTTTGTAAAATTTGAATATTTTAAGCGAATAGTTTTTAAAATGCATGATATGAAGCATTGTGATTATAACATTGAATCTAGACAGTAAACATTATTGTGTAAAATACCACGTAGGTTAGAATTTTGAAACTTGGCAAAAATGTCACTGCTTTTTATGCAATACCGCTATAAATGTCAACAAG
Source organism: Hymenopus coronatus (assembly GCA_030762935.1). Classification (NCBI taxonomy): domain Eukaryota; kingdom Metazoa; phylum Arthropoda; class Insecta; order Mantodea; family Hymenopodidae; genus Hymenopus; species Hymenopus coronatus. The sequence continues at coordinate 25,389,446 of CM060882.1, forward strand.
ATGTTTTTATATATTGTGAATTTTCCAAATTCCACAGAGCGTTACCTTAAGCTAGTTCAGCCCCAAGTGTGTACTAAACGAATATGTTTTTATTTTGTCTCAAGTACTATGTACATACATAATAAGAAAAGAAGGCATTGTATTCCACCCAAAATTCGATACCGTGATTTCACTGTAAATAAATAAAAAAAAATAGACAAAGAGGTGTGTGTATGTGTGTGGTGGGAAGGGGGACAACATAACTCGAAACGAAAAGTGCGTTACATTTTTCGTTTCTGAATATTTAATTTTAGAATCTTCCAAGAATACGACACAAAGATATTCAGAAAAATTCCCCCTATTACATGAAACTTTTTTTTCTCGGAAATTACGATTTTTTCACAAATGGCTAACGATTTTGATAAAAAAAATTACCATATATTAAAGATACACAGATGTCAAATAAATAAAAATATATATATATAATCTTAATCACCTGCGAATGACCTCTGAACTCCTTTTCATTCTGAAAGACGTTTGCTTAACTAGAAAATAGTAAAGAGAGGGATAGAAATTTAGTACACAAAAATTTAGTCCTCGTTAAAACTCAGAATTTTTGCCGAATTTTTGTTGTTGTTTTTTTTTTTTTTTTAGTTAACCATTTCGAGATATTTTATGTTATTGGTTTAAATTTTCCAATAATTACCTAAATGTGACATCGTCAGTCTTCTTCTTCGTCTTTTTTTTTTTTTTTTAATACTCCTGATCAAGGAATGAGAACGCGGAATTCGAAATCATCACTTAGCTACCAGTTTAAAAGCTTGACTATGGCTTTAACCTTGTGTGCTCCCTTATTTCTCTTGTACTTACAAGGAAATAAGTAATAATACAATTTCTGCTAATATTTATCCTGATTAGCGTTAAGTGCAAAGAAGAATAAGTTTTTATAGGATATTTATTGTGGAATAGGTAGAAAAATGTAAGTGAATGGAACACATGCCTATTTTCCCTTGTAATTCACATATCAATATTCGTACAAAGCGTAACTTTGTACAAATTCGCAAAATTCACATAATTCTCAAGTGAGCATTTTCCCCATCTGCCAAGAGACAAAATTCTAGCATTAACTTAACAGAGGGCAAAATAAAACACTTCATTTTGCACACAATTGTTCTTGACTACCAGATCTATGTTCGTGACCTAAAACACCGTTTATAAAAACAAGCGTAAAGACTAGAACCATTTCAATTTATCGGACTTTGCCAAATTTGAAATGTCAAGGTGAAGAGATAAATGTCTATTTCACTAAATTACAATAAAAAGTTCTCCAAATATAGTATAAGAAGGACAGGGTTTTGTGGACTGTATTGTTCAGCATCCAAATGGACTGGACGTCAGATTAATTTTCGGTTGGGTCATTTTTACTTTTTTTAGTCCGTATGTGGGTAGAGAAGGTATTGTATTGCACCCAAATATTCGTGTATGTGTGTGTAGCATACCTCTAAATAAAAAAGTCGGTTAAATACCAAACTTAGCATTTAAATTCAGTATCTTCCAAAGATGCGGCACAAAGATTTTTAAGAAAATTCCCCACCCCCAACAACCCTTTACATGGAACATATTTCGAAAATGTTGATTTTTATCAAAAATGGCTCTAACAATTTTTATTAAAAGGTCTATGTTGAATTTTTTATGCCCAGCCTCTGAAAACCTCTTCATCCGGATGACTTGTATAATTGGTAAACCGTAGACAAAAACTTATTACACAAAAAGTGTAGATATCATTAAAGTACACAATTTATGTAACACATATATTTTAAAGAGTTTTCCGTTTTCGAGATATTTCGTGTTATTAGTTTCATTTATAAGGTTCTTTTCTCAAACGGGAGACATCTTTCTTTCGTCTCTCGTTTGTTTATTCGTAGCAAGCAAAGAGAACCGAATTGCAATTGTTTCGCGTAGCGACCGGCTTTTTAAAGATCTGCCTTTCGCTTTAGCCTAGTGTATTCCCTTATTTCCTTTCTAATTACAAATAAGTAAGCAATAAGACCAATTCTGGCAGTGTTTATCTTGATTAGCTTGACGTATATAAAATACTCTTTTATAAGGAAAGTTTTTATAGAACAGCTAGATAAATTCATTTGAGTGGAACACAACAGCTTTTTTTGGCGTGCTTTGCTTTCGCACGCAAACTATTACCGTTACCAACACAACGTCTTGGAGATAATGTGCTTGTCCATCCATCAAAGGCAGAATTAAACAAATGTGTAAAAAATTATGTTTTTTCTGTCACACATACGACTTTTTGTACCCTTCGTTTATTATTTGCCATACAAACTAGACCAACTTCGTTTTAATTCAAACACATCTTTGCAATAATAACTATATTATATGTTTCGCTAAAGATGCAAAGGACATAGGATAGTCAAATATTTCAGAATTGAACGCTCTATACTGGCCTTAAAATCCCATATTCTTTCCTTGTAATCCCGAGAACAACTAAAAATCGACAGGACTTTAAAAGAATGACAAAAATATTGATGGATATTTCGAAAACATTGCTTATTGCACAAAAAGTTGATTAGAATAAATTGTGCGTCTTAAAGACATCTGTATTTTATATGTAGGTAGTATTTTTTGGTCTACAAGTTAACAGCTACCCAAGATTACGGGCCGTTCCCCATGGCCACGCTCGCTAAAGCGTCTCGCTTTGGTGCTTCGTGGGCAGGGGATCGTGGGTTCGAGTCCCGCCTTGGGCATGGGTGTTATATGTTTGTGCAATGTGTATATGTTTGTAAAAGAAACAGTAAAACCAGTAAACTAGTAATCAGTAAAACCTACGGGGGGAAATGTAAATAAGGATACAGTACCGCAGTCCTGATCAGACTCCGTTACAAAAAAGATTACACAGAATTACTTCCGAATGAAGTGGCCTTTACAAGTTATACTCAGGAAGATGTGTATTTGTCATGCAAATACCTGTAGTGTATAGTATTGTAATCAAAATGGTTTGAGCATTTTTGAGAAAGTCGAATTTTTCAAAAAATATTCCATGTAAAGGAACATTTTTTGAAAACTGGTAGTAGAGGGAGGGTGATTCTCTTAAAATCCTTCGTCTCGCATCTTTGGAAGATACTGCACCTAAACACCAAGTTTGGTATTTAACTGTCGTAAGTTTTTGAGTTATGATGTTCATACACGTACTCTCTCTATTTTTTTTATTATTATTATTATTATTATTATTATTATTATTATTATTATTATTATTATACGGTCTCCCAAATAGTTGTTTCTGGTGAACTCTCGATATCGAAATTTTTAGGTGAAATACAACAATTCCATCGTTCCTCCGTGGTCTAGGGGTAACATATAAGTCTCTGATGCTCAAGGTCGCCAGATCGATCCCGGTGGAAGGCGATGCATTTTTTCGGTCGTAAAAATCCTTCTTTCGAAAGAGAAGTAAAACCGGTGGTCCCGTGTCGTACATTTAGGCATATAAAACAACCTTAAACCCGATAAAAAGGCCTTTGAGCAAAATTGAGGAGTCTTTCACAACAATATAGAATGTGACGCTGAGAACCATAGCAGTTAAAGAGCGTCCATAAATAAAACTCCATTTCATTTCAGAGACAACAAAGCATTAATTCTAGTGCATTATGTTGTAACTTAAGATTACAAAGTGGTGTGCACACGGAGCTGGTAGTACCTCTAGTACCCAGCGGTAAATGAGCGTGAGCAGCAAAGTCAACTATTTCATGTAAATTGTTTTGTATTTTTCGCGTGGTATGACTGCATCGTATGCTTCCCATTTTTGTTGTTGTTTACAGTTAATATTATGAAACGTAAAATGTGAACTAGAAATCTGTATGTAACCTTGGAGCATGTTTTTGTCATTTTTATGCTACTCTAACATCTAAGGTCACATCCGCATTCTTTGCTTTAATAGTATGTGTTTATTGTGGAATCAGGATGAATGTCAGCATGTGTGACGAAAGAAGCAGTACTACCAGGCCTTCAAGGATGCTTATAAAATGGAATTTCAGTTTATTTTTCATATAATTTGTGTACATTTACGGACTATCAGTTTTCTTACTTAACATTTTTCGTAATCCCAAAATTACGAGGTACGTCCAGAAAGTAAGTTCCGTTAGGAAATAAAATTAAATTGTGTACAGATACAGAATAATTATTTATTGCACAAAATTCTACAACTCTTAAACTGCTTTTCCACATAATTGCCGAAATTTTGCAGGCATTTGTCATAGCGTGGCACAAGTTTTTGTATACCTTCTTCATTGAAACTTGCCGCCTGTGTCTTCAAAAAGTTGGAAACATTTTCGTTCAGCTCTCCGTCATTGTTGAAGTGTTGACCGCCAAGGAAAGACTTGAGATGTAACGAATCACAGATCTGCACAGACAAGCACAACAAAGCGTATGTGGCTGATAGCGATCTCAAAATGGCGCACGTTTCTTCTCCTCGATACAGAGTGTCTAACGCGCATGTGCGGAATTGCGATCGTAGCGCTGCAGCGGAGATAAATTGAAACGGAACTTACTTTCTGGACGTACCTCGTATTATGGTTTGCTAGACGAGGGAAAGTGCGAAGCTTTAAATTTCATGAAGTTAGCAGGTGTGCAATATTGAGAATATTTATTTTTTTTATGATTTTACTACTGTCGCACCGAAGGCGATTACACTGATATACATGGAATGAAGATGGAGAACCGGTGGAATGTGATGGGAGGGGGGGTGGACCGGAGAACCCGGAGAAAACCAGCCCCTGCGCCGCTTTGTCGATCACAAATCTCACATGCAGTCGCTTGGGATCGAACCCGGGTCGATTAGGTGAGAGGCGAGCACTCTAACCACTCGGCAACGTCATGGCCCTTTTATGTGGAACAGATGTCATAAAGAGAATCAGGAAATAATGCCTTATTCTGTAAACGAGGTGTTATATTATCTATCTGGGACATTGTCGCAGATTTGAATGCCATAAGAAAATTTTATTCACACACACACTCACATCTTAGTTGACGTAGCAGGTGTACAACACGTGATAACCAGTACTTAGAAAGGAATGTAAGATCAGTAAACTTCAGGAATTAGCTTTGCAGTCGACTTTCATTAAGGTATTCTGTAATGTTAATACAACACACTGGTTATTTTATCACCATTAAGTTTAAAATCCTTGGCTTGAACCCAGCTGGCCACTTCACCTAAGGAAGTTGGCATTGAAACTCTAATTGATATGCATAGTAGAGAGCAATGCCTCATCGGCAAACAACATTGCAAGTTGCATATCAGATTGCCAGGTAAATCATTTATCACCATTAAGAAAAACATCTGATGTCCTCCATTCACGTGACTCTCTGTAAGGCACTGTTCTTATAAAAGCTTATTCTTCTACTATGCTAATCGAGATACATGTTAGCAGAAATAAATATTATTACTTAGTTCTTAATAACCAGAAGAGAAATAAGGGAATACACTAGACTAAAGCGATAATCAAATCTTTTAAAAGTTGGTTGCCATATGATTACAGTTCGTTTCTCTTTGCATGGCCAGGAATAAAACAAAAGAAAAAGTAATGACAAATTCCCGTTTGAGAAAAGTTTTTTCAAGTATTTTAACGTTGGAACCAGTAACAAGGAATATCTCAGAAATTGTATGTTTTAACGAACTCTCTATTTTTTGTGCAGTAAGGCTTACCAGTTATGCAAAAGTCTCCAGAGTGAAAAAGTTTTCCCAGAAGACACGAGATAAGTTTTATTTGTCATATAAATATCTTAATATACGATATTTTAATCAAAATCGTTAGAGCCATTTTTGGGAAAGTCGAAAATTTCGAAAAATCTTCTATGTAAATGATAGCTTGGGGTGAGTTCCTGTCGCGTCCTAGAAAGATAAACTTTAATAGCAAGTAAGGTATTTAACTGACTTTTCGTTATTGCGTTATGTTCACACACAACACACATGGACCTTTTTTCTAAAAAAATGCTTGTTTTGGATACAGGAGACCTAAAGCGTGTATTTTCAAGGAAATCTCGGGATCGAACTTTTGAGTGAAAAACAATATTATCTACCTTCTCTAGCTATGTATTAAGTAGCGAGAGTAAAAATGGGTCCCAGTACAAATTCCTGAGGAATATCAATACTGATAAGTCAGAAACAAAAACAGCAATAAATGGCGATATATTCGGTACAATCTAATTACATTTAATCCCTAGTCCAGAACACCATAAACTGAATGCCCATCCTCGATTCCTGCCTGGTACCTGTATGATGTTTTTTCTGGAGTTTTCCTTCACCCTGAAAATTTCAATAATCGAAACTGAATCTCTCATTAACAGTCCTTACACAATCAGAAAGTTCATTTAGCTGTCTATAGTACCCATTTCCTTATCAAACGGTTTAGTACTTCTTGCATGCGAGCAAAAATTAGGATGTTTGATTTCACCGAAAGTGTACCTTTTGACGTTCTCGAAACTATCACTTATTATTATTTATTATTATTATTATTATTTTGTCATTGAGCTCAAACAGCAATAGACAACGTCAGATCAATAATTACAAATAATATTACATTTACAATACAGAATATGTACAGGAATGAAAGGAACAATATTATACAAAGTAATACATGTTAAAAAATGAATAAATGTACTGATGACTACAAAGTCCTAATATATACTAACCAAGAAAAACACTGGTACAGCAGATGTACTTATTATATTTCAAAAAGTTCTTGAAGAGAATAAAAAGGCGTTGCAACAAGCCAGTCATACAATTTATGCTTAAAAATTACTGCTGGACATTATCTTAAGTCTAAAGATAGTACTTCAAAACTCTTCTGAGTTGTAGCCGGTCTACAATATGGAATATCAATGTGTTGGCATGATCTTGTACTATAGGAATGCATATTTGTCTATTTTGGAGTTCATATATTCAGATTTTTATATACAATAACACAGTGTACATATATATGGCATTTTTAATTTAATAAATAATGTTTGCAGTGAGCTATCTTTGATTAATCAGATATTTTTCTAATAATTTTTCTGGAGTAGAAGTATTTTGGAAACGTGTGAGCTGTTACCCCAAAGTAAAATACCTTACGTTATAATGATTTGGAAAAAAGCAAACTACGTTGAACGAATATATACCTGAGGCACTTGCTTTTTCAACTATCTGATTAGATGTATGCGTGGAACAATTTTATGATATGCCACATTCACTTGACTTTCTCTACCTATTATGCATTTTATATAACTTCTGAACAGTATTCTAAAGAAAGCCTATATCTCTATATACTTCATTTTAATCACGGATATCTCAGAAATGGCGGACACTCAAAAATATACGTAAAAAAATAAATTGTGTGTTTTAAAGAGGTCTACATTTTTTGTATATTACTTTTTATCCATCTTTTAATATTCACCGTTATACAAATTTTCCTTCTGAATGAATAGCAATTCAGAGGCAAATCCCATAAAATGTGTACTGTAAATTCTTAAATATATGGTTATTCTATAAAAATAGCAAATTTTGAGAACATAATAAAATTTACCATGTAAACGGGTTGGAGAGGCTTTTCTTGAAAATTTCGTGTCACATTTTGGAAGATGGACTAAAATAAAAGGTTTTTTACTTACCTGAATTACTTTATTTTTGAGTAAAGATGTTCAGAGACGCCCCCCCCCCCCCACACACACACCGACATTTAAAAATAAATAAAAATAGTCGTACTCACGTAACTTTCTGTACCCGCTCACATACACAGTGTTATTATTAACCCTTGTTCTATCTGCGTCATGTTAATAGGGATAGTCATTTGCAAGTTTCCTTGTGGATACAATAGGAATGGGGGAATGTAGTAGGCTTCAAGCAATAGGCAAATCTTTTAAGAGCGAGTCACTGTGTATTGGCAGAATATTCCGTTGCTTTTGCTGGGCCAAAGAGGAGGGAAAATGTATTTGACACAAATTGTGTGTTTTACAAGTCATTTCTCATAATATCTTGAAGATAATGGTAATTTAATCAAAATCGTTACAGCCATTTTGAGAAAATGCAATTTTTCGAAAACTTTTTCTTATAAAGAGTAGTTTGGCATGGGGAATTTTCTTGCAAATGTGTCGCATTCTTGGAAAATGCTGATGCTTTAATACCAACGATTTTTCGTTTTATGTTTATGTTCAGATACCTTGCGCACGTATCTTTGTCTAAAATGCTTATTTTGGGTTCTGCTGGCTCAAAACATATCAGTTTTTGGATGGAATACCTTCTAACCTTTTACCTACCAGGTACCGGCAGAGAAAGTAAAAATGAATCAAATAGGAAAAGTTGGATAAATACAAAATTATATTTGGAATTTTAACGGTGCCAAGCGAAGATTTACATGAAAATTACTCCCATTCAAAATCTAATTAGTACATAGACTTTTTTCTCCTTTCTTTTATTTCAAGATTGGCTCTAATGATTATGATTTAAGTATGGTATGTTTGGAATGTTAATACGGCAAATTCCCATGAATTTCCTGTTGTTTTTGCATCTTAAATGTTCTGCGCATTTAATAACACTGTGCTTGATTATTCTGGGCAGTCAAAGATCTTTTTATTCCCTTCCCTGTCAAACCATGAAACGGAAATACCAAAGGTACGAAAAATAAAAGTAAAAAAGTTTCACTTGAGCAGTATGACTGAAACCTGCTCTTTATCCATTGCCTCAGACATTCACAGAGTAAAGATGCGATAAGACACTTCGATCCCTGTTTCGTATCTCCATGACATATGCCGTCGTACTGGAGTTCGCTACAAAGGCTTATCTGGACTTCGCTGTCACTTCCGAAATGTTCATACGTAGGTTTCAAACTCAGACGTATGCTTCGATGGTTCGTTGGCTGCTCATGAAAACTGTTCAATCTTACGTAGGAAAATAGCCAAAATTCCGCCACACTTGTAATTAATATGTTGACAGTTTTAACCAGGTAATAGAGCAATAGCTCACTATTTCAATAGCCAGTGTTGACATTTACCACGTTTACATGGGGAATTGAAATAGATTTAAATACCTACGCTAACCGGATTTAATACTGCATGGGAACGCGGATTCAAATCGTATTGAAAGTCGGATCCGATCCTCTTAGAAAGTTGGTTCGGATCGAGATCGGATCGAAATATATTTCATGGAAACGGATCCATATTCAAATCGTAAAGAAACTCTTCTTCTGCTATACTCGATGTAGTCATATATTAATGCTTTTTATTTATTGCTCTATTATAGATTATAAGGAAACCATTTTAATGGTTTCTATAATTTGCAATGTGTTATCAGATATAATTATTTAACTTCAAAATCTGCTTATCATGACGAAATGACATATTTAAGAGGTTCGCCAACGCAATTCCAAGTTGACCAACATAAAACGCTTAATAAATGTATTCTTAAAGCTAGCGTATTCAAAACGATCTCAATTTGTATTGAATTTAACATGTGAAACGCGGAGCATATTGAGATAGAATTGGACTCAAATCGATTTCAGTTCCACATGGAAACGTAGTAATTATTAGCAGTAATTTCAACACTTTCAGTGTTGTCAAGTATGGAGAGAAAAATAGTGCCAAAACTTTATACATACCTTGTGCCCAATGAATATATAAGTGCCAAAATTTACGGTTTTTTCGTAAAATGTTAAGGAGGGGCTTTTTTTTTTTTTGTGTTATTTTTAACCTTCTTGGTCATATCGGACGATGAACGAAATTGATGAAATGGGGTCCACGGAGCGTAAAGTTACGCGAAAAAAAAAAAAGTATCCGGGTAACTTAACCTAAGCGAGATTCGAACTCGCGGCCTATTGAATGTGAGGTAGACATGCTACCCAAGCGGGTTTTTACGACTTTGCGGCAAAGTAAAAGTGTTTACGGTTTTGTGAGTAGATTTGCAGTGTTATAGATTTTCACCTAATAAAGGACTGCATTCTATTGCATTCATTGGCCGCGAACTTATACATTTTGGGGAGAGCGCAGGATTATGCAGCAAGTTGGATATTGATAAAAGATTTGTACAATTGCTAAAATAAAAAGGATTTAATCCAGTATAGCGCAGATGCTTTCAGTTGTCTGTAAATTAAATATATGCTTTATTAATTTAAAATTTAAAGAAAATTAAGAGTTCACAGGAAAAAAAAAAATCTGAAGTGCTCTATTCACATGACTTTCTTTACAATTCTGAAGAGAAAACAAACATATAAGCACCATAAAACAAATTATTGTTTATAAGCTTGTTCTTCTATTTCATTGCAATCGAGATAAACATTAGTAGAAATTGTCTTATTACTTAGATCCTTATAAGTAGAAGTGAAATAAAGGAATGTGGTGGCTATGGGATTTAAATCCGATTCTTTGCGTGGCCAGGAGATGAAAAGTTCCCGTAAGAAAAGAAAAGCTTAAGTATTTTAAACTGAAACAAATAACAGGAATATATCGAAAACCCAACTCCGCGAAAAAAATCTATATAACATAAATTGTGTGCTTTAAATTGTTTTGTGTAGTAAATTTTTGTCTATCTCCTACGGTTTACTAGTTGGGCAAAATTGAGAAAAATTCATCCAGAATTAAGAGGTCTTCAGAATCTATTCCCAGATAATTCAAGATATACATTTTGTCATGTAAATGTCTTCAATGTAAGAGATTTTAATAAAAACGTTAGTCATTTAGTCGCAACATGTTTATTTCCATATAAAGAGAAGTTGGGTGAATTTTCTTGAAAATCTTCGTGGTACATCCTTGGAAGATATTGAACTTAATATCGAGTTTGATATCTAACGGACTTTTCGTTTTTGAGATATGCGTCCCACAGACAGTCACACACACAGTCCCACACACGGACATTTTTCCAAAAAAGTTTTATTATTATTATTATTATTATTATTATTATTCAGGGAGTTCCCAAAGCATGTATTTCCAGCGAAATCTCGGTATCGAGAATTTGGAGGCAATATAATACCTTTTCTATACACTATGTAGAGAAAGTAATTAAAGTTTAAAGAAAAACTGTTTTCGTCGAATGTACTGCATCTACATACATTCCTACCGACAGGAGTGGCCGAGGTCGCTAAAACATGGACATGTGAACTGGAGATTTGCGGTTCCAATCCTGCTAGGACCGTACTCCCTGACATGTATTTTCCAGACTTTCCTCAATCCTCATAGCATGCAAAGGCCGGGGAGTAACCTTAAATTTAGCTTGGGACGTTTCCTTCAAAAATTTCCCTTCCCTATTACAATTTCATTCATGTATCAGTGTCCGCCCCCCTGTGGTGCCGTATGCAGTAACAACGGGCATGAGTTGATTCCTGCCTCTGAATGAAGGTCTATCATGCTTCAAGAAGACAATGGGTGACACCAAGAGCTTTTGGATGTGAAGATATTCATCAACTCGAAAAATCTGATGTGTTCCATTCACATGACTATCTCTACATCGCTGTAACAAATTATAGTTAAAATGCATATTATTCTATTCTACTTTATAATAATCAGGATAAATATTAGCAAACATTGTCTTAATTACTTGCTTCCGTGTAAGTAGGAGGAAAATAAGGAAATATTCTAGGCAAAAACGATGATCAAATCTTTTGAAGGCCGGTTGCCATGCGGATGAAAATCATTTCTTTGCAGGGCCGGGAGTTTACAACTTTCCGTGTGAGAAAAGTTTAAGTATTTTACATCTGAAACAAATAACAAGGAATATCTCAGAAATGGTCAATTAAAAAAAAAAAAAAAATTATATGACATAAATCGTGTTTTAACGTGATCTACTTTTTTGTGAAGTACATTTTTGTCTCTCTCTCTTACGGCTTACCAGTTATGCAACATTCAGCAAAATTCATTCAGAATAAAGAGGTATAATAAATTCCCATACATTCAAGGTATACATTTTATTTGCCATATCAATATCTTTAATATACGATATTTTAATCAAAATCATTAGAACCATTTAGAGAAATTCAGAATTTTCTAAAGTTGTTCTATATAAAGGTTAGTTTGGGGGGGGGATTTTTCTCAAAATTTTCGTGTCGCATCCCTTTTAAATGCTAAACTTAAATACCAAGTTTGGTATTTTACCGAATTTTCGTTTTTGAGTTATCGTGTTCACACACACACACACACACACACACGGACCTTTTTTCTAGAAATACTTTTTTCTTGGATACAGGGGACCCTAAAACATATATTTCCGGTGAAATCTCGGTATCGAATTTTTGGGTGGAATGCAGTACCTTCTCTATATATTGTGTACATTACGTGTAGAGAAAGTAAAAATCTTATGTGTTACACTCACATAACTTTCTCTAGTTCTACAAACTTTTTACATAAGATAATTCTTCTTTAGCACAATGTTCTTATTACTTAGTTCCGTATAAGTAGGAAGAAAATAAGGGAATACACTAGGCTAAACCAATAGTCAAATGTTTTAAAAGCTGTCGCTACGCGATTGTCATTGCAAATCTCTTCTTTTCTTGGCCAGGAGTAGAACAAAAGAAAAACGGACACTCCCGTCTGAGAAAAGTATAAGTACTTCACAACTGAATCTAATAACAATGAGTACCACGAAAACGGTAAGCTCCACGAGAAAAATGTATATGACATAACTTGTGAATTTAAAAAAAAAACTACATTTTTTGTATAGTAAGTTTTTGTCTTATCTCTTACGGTTTACTAGTTATGCCAAACTAAGCAAAATTCATCCAGGATAAACAGGTCTTCAGAAGCTATTCCCAGAAAATTCAAGATATACATTTTATTTGTCAGATAAAATATCTTTAATATACGATATTTTAATCAAAATCGTTAGAGCCATTTTTAAGACAATCAAAATTTAAAACAAAAGTTCCATGTAAAGGGTAGTTTGGAGTGGGGGGATTTTTCTCAAAATCTTCGTGTCGCATCCCTGGAAGATACTAAACTTAAATACCAAGTTTGGTATTTTAGCTACTATTCGTTTTTGAGTTATCGTGTTCACGGACACTCACACGAGGACCATTTTCTGAAAATGCTTTTTATGGATACAGGGGGTCATAAAACATGTATTTCCGGTGAAATCTCGATATCGAATTTTTGGGTGGAATACAATACTTCTCTATCCCTTTGTACATTGTACATACGGGGCTAGAGAAAGTAAAAATGGATGCATGGATGCATCGCGATTCCTATCTGTTGATTTCTCTCCACCGCATTCAAAATCATGCATTTCGCATCATACTCCCGTTCTCCGAAAACTGAGTATACATTAAAGCTGCAAAATAGATTTCTATAATAGATGATTATGAAACTACGGGTGGGATTCAACAAGAACTCATTATTTTGGTTCTAAGATTCTGTTCCGATGTTAACCAAAACTGAAACCTAAGTTGTCGTCATTGTCTTTGTTTAACGGTTGAACTCTGCGTTCGAGATAAACGTAATCCTTTACATTTCCGTTTGTACAATTTGGTAATGAGAATTCTATCTTGGAATTTGAAGGGAGCTAGGTCCTCCGCTCAGTACACTTGTTCGGGGGTTGAATGTGCCTTGCCCGTCCTTAAGTTGGGCTTCTGATTGTAAAGATTACAGAGTGAATGTACCGCGCTCTATGCCTGTGCATTCTTCGTCACGACCTGGTCTCCTTTCTGTGGCCTGCAACAAAATGCATAGCGTGCAGCTTTAATATCTGATTACAACAGTGACCTCTATATTAGAGTAACCAGACGTAAATAGGTGTGAGTATTCCTGAACTTTAGTATTTTAAATACTAGCTCCAGCGCGCAGCTTACACAAGTACAGACTTTATAAAAATCTTTTTTGTTTTACCCAGAATTCCTCAAAACCTGTATTTCTGATGGATTCTCGATATCGAATTTTTTGGTGGAATGTAAAACTTCTCTACAACCTTTTTGTGAAGCCATGCCATTTATGAAATATCCGTTATTATTAGTGTCATTAAAAAAAACCTGATGTGTTCTATTCACATGTCTTTCTCTAACTGTGCAAATAAACTTCTTACAACAGATTGTTCTTCTTTCTACTTCTTGCTAATCGAGATAAACATTAGCAGAATGGGGTTATTGCTTAGTTCCCTTAAGTAGAAGGACACTAAAGGAATACACTAAACTAAAGTGATAGTCGAATGTTTTAAAAGATGTCGTGATGCGATTGTCATTGAAATTTGCTTCTTGATTAACCTATTTCCTCATCTACACTATTAATATCACCTCCATTATTTTCTTAACAAATATAAGTAATATATCCTACATTTCACAAAGATTTAATTCACTAAACCATAAAAAAATCATCAAATTTACATTCTTTATTTCGATATTATCTTTTTGTATGGCCAGGAGTTAAACAAAAGAAACACGGACTAATTTCTGTTTGAGAAACGTGTAAGGATTTTAAAATTGAAACCAAATAACAAGAAATGTCTCAGAAATGGTAGCTACAACAAAGATGTATAGGACATAAATTGTGTTTTGACGAGATTTTTTTCTTTTTTTTTCTTCTTTTCTTTCTTCTGTGAAGACAGTACGTTTTTGTCCATCTCTTATGGTTTACCAATTGTGCAAAATTATTTTAGAATGAAGAGGACTACACACACACACAAAGATATTTTAATGAAAATTGTCATGTCTATTCGTATTCTCGTGATCGTACAAAGGTAGTGTATAAGTCATCATATATAGAGACTTGCATTTTAAAATTTTGATAATCGTCTTAGCCTATAGTATCCCTCTGTTACCTTTAAATAAATGCATTAATATGTAAGAAAGTTTTATCTGGATTAACAAGGAGTAGACAGAAGAGTAAGCTCTTGTGAGAATAGTGTTTTAGAAGAGCGATTAGAGAAAATCAGGTGAATAAAACACATTACGTTTTCATTTAGATATTAGATGATATCAGCATTCTGTGTATCTGCATTAACATAGCCAAAATTATTATAACTGGACGTTAGAGACTAGAAAGGCAAACTTATTTTGTATCAAAATGTCAGAACAGGTTGAAAATGATATACTTATTGGATGAATAGCAAGATCCTTGTATCCAAAAAGTGATTTCTGGAACCGAAACGCTAGACATAACACGCCCCCTACTTCTCTTGTTAGTAAAAATAGTGCAGTGTAACAAAGACGCCAGGAAATAAACTGAGGGCGTTTGACACAGAGAAATGATAATAACACTAATATTAATAAACCTCAGGTCATTGACTGAAGTCATTGCCTTAGTAACAGCATGTAATGGTAAATAATCTTGGCTCCAACTTTTGAAACTTACATGCATCCGTGGCGACGATTTCTTGTATCATTAAGGCAAGCTTGTTTGTTGGCGTGCTCTTCCTTAGTTTCATTTATAGTTGTACAAAATGGTACATGAGCAATATTAATATATGGCGGGATCTTTAACCTTTGCACCTTCGAAAAAGCTTCAGAATTTGGGGGGGGGGTAGAATTCATTTACGTCGACTGGAAACATCCGATGGATGCAATATTCCATATTTGAGGGTGAATTTCCTTTTCTTTTTCCAATGCCGGTGGAGTACAGCTTTACAGTAAAAATGAATTAAATAATCCTGAAAGAATAGTAAGATATGTAAAACAAAACGTTGCTGTTTAAATAATTCAAACCTACCACTTTTCTCTACCTTGACATTCAAAATACTTGTCCGAAAAAGATTTATCTTTTTAAAGAAAATATTCACGGCCACTCTTGATATATTGAAATTCTATTTATTTATACAAAAAGTTGTTGGGGGGGGGGGCGCAAGACGGACTCGCGTTCGATTGATCAGCGATTTGACTTTTCACCCGCATCCCCTGGGTTTTTCCTCGGCCCTTTAAATAATTTTCTTCCCGTTCTCGAATCAACATGTGTATTGTGACAGCAAAATCTTCATTGATCCGCTCTGTCAGTTCCACCAGACCTCGAGTAAAGGTGAGATAAGACTGTCTTAGACGAAGCCCCACAAAAAGAAATAGGGACATGATTGGGGACACGTCAACACCATCAGGACCAAAGCGATCTACCCAATGCTGTGAAAGATGTTCGAGATACCCTTTCATGCCTTGATAGAAGTGGAGCTCAATCTTGCTGGAAAACCAATTTGTGCGAGTCCTCGTCAAGTTGTCACATCCAAAGATGTCAAGATTTCATTCCATAAAGAATTCGAACGTTGTATCTCTTGATGGGCGCTTCATCACTAAAGACGATTCTTTCTCTAACGTAATTTTCAAGGTATTCCAACCTCTGAAGACTTGTGAAGTTTTTTTGGCTTGTTCAGTGAGTTCAGCTCGTAAGCCTTGAATTTTATCCCATATCTACTGTTGGACCGAGGCGATTGTATCTCACGGCTCGCCTATGGAACAGTTTCATGAGGCTATTCTGGAAGAATTGCTAAGGTAGTATAAATGATTTAACCTATTTGATCCTCATTTATTCTGAAAAGATGGATACTTGGAATTTTGAAGCTACTTTGTCGCTCAAATTGGAAAGTGCCTTGTCACTCAAAATAGTTTTCTGCACGAGTTGTCATCTAATATTTGTTGGAATCCACTACAGAACTGATGGCGTTGATTGTTGCCATCTTGTGGTAGGACTTGATGCAGTTGTAAATGGTAATGGTCATTTTTAGATGTTTACTTAGCCTTTTCCGTATCGTCTGCTGCAGTATGTGTACTAAAAGAAATCTTGCCTGTATGGTCGATTCTTTGGACTTGTCTTATACTCTTATGCGCTCAACAGTTTTTTCGTAGACAGACGGGCGTATAGTTTACTGTTGCCTATAAATTTTTAATGCCAATCCTGTATTTTCTTTTTATGTGGTGCTTCCTGATGAGGTGGGGTATAAATATTTTTGCATAGTGGTCCTGACCTTGTGTGGGATTTAAGTGCGCATTATGCATGCTATTCTATCACCATTATATTCATACTATTTGACAGTCAAAAAGTTAACTGAGACACTTCTGTAAAAATATAAACAGAGCTTAGATTCTCTTGTTACTAGTATATGTGTGAATACTGTAATATGCGTGATATTTTTCATAATATTTGATAATGAAATTGATCAATAATTTGTGTTAATAGTACTTCCCCAAATACACTGGACGGCCGGTGAATTTGTGTGTATGCCAACTCTTGAGTTCTTGTCAGGTGGGTCAACCTCAACTTGTCACCGAAATTACGTTGAACTGTGAAAACAGATGTCACATATCCCACAGTACCAATACCTTCTGTGTAGTCTGCACCATTTTAAAAAAATATGTGGTATATGTAGGCCTGAAGGAAATCAACATTTCCTAAAAAGGAATTCAATCTTGATATAACGAAAAACGGGAGGAGAATCTTGTTCAGTGAGTTTCCTCAGAAGGTGTTTGACACATAAGAGTATTTTGAAGAGGACTACTCAAACGGGGAAGAAAAAAAATTAAAAGGGGGGGTCATAATCCGAAGCTACATTCACATGTCATTCTTCAGAAAACTATTCTTTAAAAACACATTTTTGTTCTATCCACTTCGCATTCGTCGACATAAATAATTGTAGAAATGTTTTAATTCCACAAATTTCATTGCTTATGCAATGGTAATGGGAGAATATATAGTAGGCTAAAGCGATAGTCCAATCTTTTAAGAACTGGTCGGCAGAGAAAGAAAGACCAGAGAAAGAAAACGAATAATTATGCTACGCATTTGAGCGTAGCATAATTATTTTAAAGTTTAAACCAATATGTGGGAAATGATAATTAAACTCGATAATAAGGATAGGCATGCATATTTGACATCAATTGCCCGTAATTTCTCTGCTACGATTGACCATTTATGCAGGTCATCCATAGGACTTGAAGAGTCTGTTCCCAAAAAGTTAAGTTATACACTCTTCCAGGAAAACAAATGGTATTTTAATAAACATTGTTAGAGCCTGTTTTGAGAAAACCAAAATTCTGGAAAATGTGTCTATGTAAAGGGTAGTTTGAGGTGAGAGATCTTGAAAAGCTTCTTGTCGAATCCTTAGAACATGCTGAACTTCAATACCAAGTTTGGTACTTAACCTACTTTTTGTTTTTAGATGTTCATAAACATACTGTTCGTAAACACACGAACACACGGTTGTTTTTTACCAAATTTTTATCCAGGAGACCTCAAAAAGTCAGTTCCAGGGAAATCTCGGTATCGAATTTTTGAATGGAATGCAATACCTACTATGAACGTGGTAGAGAAAGTAAAAATGCACATTTAGTATTTTAATGAGGCGCATTAGTTTATATATGGATATTCTTAAGTTATACTAACAATGATTATGTATAGTAATATAGTTAATAGAGGAAACATTTCCTGTTCAATCTCATGATTAGCATTTCATTTATATGGTGTGAAGTACTGGTAAGTTAAATGCATATAGGTTGCAGCCTTTATGAAACCGAATGCTGTCAATGAAAGAATGCCATATGACGCAGATTCGGTTTCTTGGGCAGCCGGTTTGTAACTCTACCTTTATGTAACGTGGTCTCTCATGTTCGTATTGTTTTGCTTTACAGGCCGCCTGTTCCGACAATGGGGTCTCTCTGCTATAGTCGCTGCTCTGGTAAGTTATTTTTAGTTTAGTACCCCACGCTGCTACGGCGCAGTAATTGGTACACATTAGCACTGGAACAGCGCGTATAATTTGTCTTTCTCTGAGTCCTTGTTTTAGCCCCGCTTAGGTCAAGCGACTGAGGTTTTTATTCGGGGTTTTCCCCTCTTTGACTTCGAGTTCATTAAAATTGCAAATTACCCTACATGACCATTTTAATCCAACATTGTCAAATCTACAAATGCTAAACAATATATTATATTTTTATATATTTTTAATCCAACATTGTCAAATATACACATTCTAAACATGAGGGGGGGGGGGGAAGAGGAAGAGGGCGACCAAGAATAGAATGGAGCAATCATGTAGAGAAAATAGTGAATAAGAAAGGAAATACTTTGAGGGAAACTAAACTAACTAGGGACAGGACAGAAAATAGGAAATTAATCATGACCGGCCGAGGAATCCCGATGCTCGAAAGGGCGTAAGAGAGAGGGGAAAAAATAAGAATATTATATCATAAACATTAATTTGTCTTTCAACACAGGTGACCTAAGACGAAGTGACGTTTATAATACATACCATTTCAGTACTAGGTAAGAGTAGTTGAACTACAATTATAATAAAACAGCAGGTGATCAATTCACAATAGTTTTTTACGATGAATTTCGTGATTAAGCGTCCCGTTTGGCTAAATTTAACTTTTTATTTGAATAAACTTTTTATTTGCTACGTCGCAAAAGCAGCTGAAAGGCTACCCCATCCCAAACACACATGGCTGTGATAGTTCTCTCTCTTGTTTAATTTGGTTTTGTTGATTAAATGGCATCGTTTACTTTTTTATTAATTAAATAAAGTGCGTGTTTACTTCATGGAATATCACTGAATGCTTCAATTATTAGTATCTTTTTGAGTAATATTACATATAATTGGTATGTGTGTTTGCCTTTTACATCAAACGCATAATCTGCAGACGTTTTAAACTAAAACATTTGTCTCTTGTTATTTTATTGTTTATTGTGAACATGCATTCACTCCCACATGTATGCTACCAAACCAGCGGAGGATAGGGAATAATTTTGAGATACTGGAAGGGAATTGGTTTAGATTGGTTTATTGTACCAATAACAAGGTCCAAACAACTTTGCAGCGGCATCGGAAAAAACAGCGTGAAATGTCTCGGAAGGATGTTGAAGGATGTAATGAAAGAAATGTAAACTAAAGTTGTTCTGCAAAATATAATATAGTTAAAATAAGGCCCCCCCCCCACACACAGATACACTGCTAGGTAACGATTTTAAAGAGTATTTATCATTTGTTAGGATGACCTGACGTATGAGAAGATATGAAATCCTCGTGCACAACCAATCATTTAGATTTATTATTGAACATCTTTTATGTGCCACATTCACATTGTTTTCTCAATACTATCGTTAGTTTTGCACAGCTTCTACAAGCTCTTGATGCAAAAGCTTATTTGTCTATTTATTTAATGAATATTTGAGATTAGTGTTTACAGAAATAGTTTCATTATATATTTCGTAGTAGGAAAAGAGCAAACAGGAGAGTGAAGAGATATTCAAATTTTAAGAGCGAGTCGCTATATCACGAGAAAAACTCGACAGTGACAGCACTTCAAAGAATGTCAAAGTATTAAGTTCAAACCAATAGCAGTAAATGTTTTGGAAATAGCTGAAGCCACAAAAAGTTATGTGAAACAAATCGTGTCTTTAAAGAGTTCTATGATTTTATGCAGGATGTCTTTTCTATCTCTTGTGTTTTCCAGTTGCACAACATTATACGAAATTACTTCAGAAAGAATAGAAATTCATTTCCCAGAAAATTCAAGATATACCATTCATTGGTTACTCAATATCTTAAACTTGCGGTATTTTATTAAAATTGTTAGACACAATTTTAGAAAATAAAAGAAATATTTAAACATTTTCCACTTCAAGGATAGCCTGGGATATAAGGGACATTCTTGAAAATGTTCGTGTCGTATCTTTGGAAGAACTGAACCTAAATACCTAGTTTGACGCAACGGATTTCTTTTATGGGTATCTATACTGTTCGCGCGCGCGCGCGCACACACACACACTCACGGGAATTTTTACTTAAACATTTAGCAAACTCAAAACATGTATTTCCGATGAAATCTCGATATAGACTTTCTGGAACGATGCAGCACGTCCTGTACCTACGAGGCTAGGCTTGAGAGAATAATCTCTTTTAAATGTTATGTTAAGGTCCCCAAGTGCACCTCTGAGAGTGAACAGGTGTGATGGCGTAATCCCTGTGCTTCGATGATGTAATTTTTAAAGTTGCTACGTCTTCCATAAAACAATTGTATTGTGTGCACTTTACAAATAGAAATGATACCATATATGAATTTCACAAGATAATTGCCATTTCATTCCCTCGTCATAATATACAAACGTTACCATATCCATAATTGGCTTGTTGAGCGTCTGCAAATCTTCACTTATCGAGTGCTGCTGAAGCAGGTCACGCAGATTGAGATTGGAATACGCCAAGCATATCTCTACTAGATAAGCGATTAAAAAGAGAATTTCACCTTCACTGTTTAAATGGAACTCTGTGCGTATTGTAAACGCAACGTTTCCTTAACCTGTATTCAGTGATTCAGGAAGTTCAAGGATGAATGTAGGAACTAGCGAGGAGCGACTGTGGGATTGCATAAACCGAGGAAAATCGTGGTGGATTGGATAGTCCAGCGAATTCTCGCAGTTAGCTCTACGTCAGCTTTGGCATTAGCAGGTTTGTTGATTTTTTCCTATATACAGATTTATGTTAAGGATATGTATGACTAAAAATTTGAAATTCCAAACTAATTAACTAGCTTTTTGAAATGTGTACCACAAATGTAATAAGTTACAATGTAAATTCCATCCATTTTGCTCTAATGGTTTGGAGGTTATGTTCAAATTTGTTTATGTGTCTGCCATGTCACTAAAACCTCCTACTAAAACCTATGCCCATGCGTATTCATTGTGCATCTCTGAACATGTACAGGAAGCATTTTACAGGAAGCAAAATGCTAAAAATATCAATAGGAAACAAGGAAAAGATGTGTATATATATATATTTTCTTTATTTTAGGTCGCAAGGTCTTATAGCGACCACATTAAAAATCTTATTTACAGTTTACATCCATTACACAATGAAGATTTTGAACATTATAAGTAAATCATTAAGTACTCATAGATTAAAATATACCTCTAATGTTTATTGACATATGAAAACAATGATCTAAGTATACAACATATAACAACATTAAAATTATATTACAACAAACAGTGACAAAAGGTATAACATGTTAGTAATTATAATTTTGAGAGTTATATACAGTTATATAGATTGATTTCTTTAAGGTATATTAATACATTGACTAAACTTTTTGTGTCTGTAAGTGTTAATGCAAAGTTTTTTGAAACTGTTGTTTTCTGACATGACTGTATTTTGGACACTGAAATATAATGTGCTTAACTGTAAGAGGACTTATACACAAATAACAATGTGGTGGTGCTTCTTTCGACAGTAAATAGGAATGTGTTAGTTTTGTATGGCCTATTCTTAATCTTAGTGTCTTAACTTGCTCCTTTCTGTGGAATTTGTTATAGAGAACATTCTGGTTGTTTATTGACCTTATTTCATGTAGTTTGCAGGAGGATGTGTCATTCCAATGACTTATCCATGCTGCTTTGAATTTGGTGACTATGACTGATGAAAGGTCTTGATGAGGAGTAGGGATGTGAAACTAGATCCTTTGCTATTGTTTTGGCTTCCTTGTCAGCTTCCTCTATACCTCTGTGAGAGGGTATCCATATGAAAATAATTTCCTTACCCTGGATTTTCAATTTATGGTGTAGAATTTGTATGTCTTGAATCAATTTATCTGTAGTCCATGGGTTATATATTGCCTTTAGAGAACTCATGGAATCAGAAAGGATGATAAAATGGTTTTTATCGGAATTATGTACCTGTATCAGGGCATGTTTAATTGCATAGAGTTCACAGGAAAATACTGAGAAGTCTTTTGGAAGCTTAAAGGATGGAACTTTATCAGCATTCCAAACTTTAGGAAGTGGCGTTTGGCAGTTTAGCATAGATATAAACTTAAGCCGTGATAAACGTTTGCTTTCTTTTATTTGTTTTCTGGCTGCAGCTCTATGTTTCTGAAAATGAATTTTGTTTGTCAAGGTAGGATGTCTTTTATATTTGTTGTATGCAATGTTTTTATCTTTAATTGCCTTTTTACAGGTTTCATTCCACCATGGAACTGCTCTTTTATTTAAATTTAACTTTATCTTTGGTATGCTATTTCCTGCAGCTTGTATTATGCAATTGGAGAAAGATTCCACTACATTATTAATGGTTGTTTTGTGGAATTCCCAGGGGGGTATTAAATTTTCCATACTTTTATCTAAACTTTTTGAAATTTTTCCCAATCAGCTTTTTTGTAGTTAAATTTTGTAATTGGGCATATAGTGCTTGAGGTGTATGTTTTTAGAACTATGGGAAAATGGTCACTCCCATATAGCTCTTCACAAACATTCCATTCAAATAGGTGAGCTATATCTGGTGTACATAATGATAAGTCAATAGCACTAAAGGTGTTGTGAGGCAAACTAAGATGTGTTGGTTCACCAGTATTTAGAAGCACTAGATTGTTCTGTTCAATAACATTACTAATAATGTGCCCTCTTCTATCATTAGATCTACAGCCCCATATTGTGTTATGACTATTGAAGTCACCGACAAGAATGAATGGTTTAGGCAATTGCTTGATAAGCTCTGTTAATATATCTGAGCTTAATTCTATACTATTTGGTATATAAAGATTGCCTATACATAATGTGAATGGAGAAATAATAAGCACTGCTATAGCCTCTAAAGTTGTGTGTAAATCAAGTTGCTTATTTACTAATGAATCTTTAACATATATAGCTACACCACCACTAGCACAACCAGCATTTAAACGATTTTTGTTATGGCCATCATAATGTTTAATTTTACTAATTGTATTATTTTTAAAATTTGTTTCTTGTAAACATATTACATCTAGAGAATAATTGTTTATAAGGATTTGTAGATATTCAAACTGAGCTGTGAAGCTATTTAAATTCCACTGACATATTGAAAGAGCCATGGTGGTGTATTAAAAAAAAAATAATAATAATGATACTTTACTGGCCATTTAAGGAACTGTTTTCTATTACCTCTGGAGAAGGATGTTTCAAAGTTAGGGCAGAATTAAGCACTTTCCTTATTCGAGTGAATCTATTTTTAACTCCCTTATCCGTGAGGAGTTTATGCAGCTTTTGCAGTGTTTCTACTAATCCTTGAATGTCTTCTGTGTAGTTTAGGGCTTCTGCTGCAAAATCGTGAGCACCAACTGTGTTTTGTATGAAACCAGTAAGCTGGGTGAAGTTGAAAATGTAGTCCTCTGGATTGTCTTCTATGACCTGTTTCAATGGCAGTAGTCCTTCAAGAATTTGGATTTTTTTGTCCAATGGCTTAGGTTTCTTGCTGACAGGCTTAGAGGATACCTTACAATCTTCTTTTTCGGAGTCTTCGTCTGAAGAAGCATTAATACTTACATTAATTACACTATCGACCTGGGTGGTAGAGGTTGAGGTTGAGTTGCTTGGTGAGTAAGTACGTTTTATGGGAGGTGTTAACATTTGGTTTTTAGATGTTAGTTTAGAAGATGACTTTGGGTTGGTGCTCTTCTGAATTGGAGTTGAAGTGATCTGTGTATTGAGGTTAGGGAGCTCTGATTTATCAGACCCATTGTTGCTTTCATCAGGGGTGCATTGGCTGTTGACAGTATTTAGTCCTGACTTATGTTGACTGGATGTATTCTGATCAAGTGCTGGAAATTCTTCTGTAGCAGGTTTAATGTTCGGTTTAGGTTTTAAGTTTAAACTGTTAGCTGTTTTCTCATGTACAATGTTCTTGCATTCTTTGGCTAGATGTCCCTCTTGTTTGCATATAAAGCAAGTGATGGAGGTATCTGTGGTAAAGTATAACCAGTAGTTTGTTTCCTCGTATCTAATTTGTATGCTGTCTGGCAAATTTGGTAGATCTGTAGGGTGAATGAACATTTGCCTTCTAAAGCTCAAAATATGAGCAAAACCGGGTTCTGAAATTCCTACTTTTATTGGTTGCAGCTGGGATACTGGTGTTAAGCCAAGGTCACCTAGATGTTCCTCTATGATACTGTCAGGGATAACTGGGCTTACATTGGATATTACTACTCTGACGTTCTTTGTTATGAGGGGTCTCACTTCTAGTAACATGTTGTTTACTTTTAATCTTGGATTATTTGAGACGAGATCTTCAGCAATCTGTTTGTTTGAAAGATGCATACAGATTCTACCGTTAGATATACGGGAAACATATCTGATATTACTGGGATCAGTGAGATTGCCGACTGAAATGACGTAATTTTTAAGAGGAATCTGTTCTACTGCTTCAATGACTATTGCTTGCTCTTTAGATGGCGGTGACCTTGCTATAGATGCATAACTTGAATTTCCTTGTTGGTTACTCTGATTTCCGGCCATTATGCCGACAAAATTAGGTTAGCTACAGCTGCAGGCAGCCGTAGCTACTGCGGATTACAGACGTCGTTTTTACATAGACAAATAAAATAATTGGTGTTCGTACTTACTTTTATGACAGCCGTTTACTTGAGATGCACTAGACGAAACTATAATATCTTAATTTATCATACAAGACAGAACTCGTAGACAAGATCACGATGGCATGGCCTCCTCTGTCAGGAAAAGATTTGAATACGTGGCTCACATTAAAATCCACTTCGTTGGTAGTTTCACATTCAGTTTTCCTTTTCCTCACCTTTGCTGCTACCTTTTCTGTACTTTTCTTCTTAAATTGCTGCTTTTCTTCTTCACAACTTCGTTTTTTTTACTTTGCATAATGCAAATGGGGTCTCCTTGAACTGAAGTTTTTCTTGCCAAGTATAGTCTCACCTCTAATGCTTTGCGTAACTCCAGTTAAGGCACGGCACCTAAAAATGGCGGCTGATGGCCAATTATACCTTTTTATATTCAGGAATATGTAAATTATTTTATGGAATTAAAATAAAAAAGTAGATTTTTTGTGATGTTTCATGAAATTTCAGTCATACATACCCTTAAGGGTGAATCTGCAAGAAAATATCTTAATATGTCCCTTTGAATTAAATATCTTAGATCGCCTTATCTTCAAAATATGCTAGGCTCTTGGTTACGAAGGTCGCAGTTTCAAACCTGGAGGAGGACAAAGGATTTTCGGCAGTAAAAATCCTTACAATTAGCTTGGATTCCTTCGAACGGGAAGTAAAGTCAGTGGCCCTGTGTCATAGATTTACGCCACTAAAAGCACCTCAAGCCTGATAAAGAGTCTTCTGTGCAAACTTAGTGGCTTTTCTCGCCCAGTACAGAATGTGACGCTGTAAACCACAGCAGTTATAGTGGGTCCATAAGTAAAACTCAAATTAGCCTTCATTGTTGGTCTAAATCGTTTATATGATCAATAATACAATTTAATAAATTAAAGTACCTACTAGGCACGTGGTAACATTTTAAGTTACAATATGAATGATAATTGTAACCGTTTTGAAGCACATGCCTTTATGTTTCCGAATTACCCATTTTTACTTTCTCTGCACGTACTACGTACATGGTGTATAGAGAAGATATTGTATTCCACCAAAAAGTTCAATACCGAGATTTCATCGGAAATATATGTTTTAAGGTCCTCTGTATAAAAAACATTTTCAGAAAAACGTCCGGGTGTGTGTCCATGTGTTTGTGAACACGATAACTCAAAAACGAAAAGTCGGTAAATACCAAACTTAGTATTTAAATTTAGTATCTTCCAGAGATGCGACACGAAGACTTTGAGAAAAATCCCCCACCTCAACCTACCCTTTACATGGACCTTTTTTCAAAAATGTTTATTTTCTTAAAACTGGCTCTAACGATTTTGATTAAAATATCGTATACTAGAGAGATTTACTTGACAAATAAAATGTATATCTTGAATTTTATGGGAATTGCCTCTGAAAACTTTTTTATTCTGAATGAATTTTACGAAATTTTACATAACGGCTAAACCTTAAGAGATGGACAAAAACTTCCCACACAAAAAATGTAGAGAACGTTAAAACACACAATTTATATTATATACATTTTTTCGCGGAGTTGATCTTTTTTGAGATATTTTTTTGGTTTCAGCTTTGAAAAATTTATACTTTTCTCATACAGGAATTTGTCAACAAAGGAACTTCAGTCACTTAACAACCAGCTTTTGACTATCACTTTAACCTATGGTACTCCCTTATTTTGCTTCTGCCGACAAGGAAGCAAGTAATAAGACTATTTCTGCTAATGTTTTCACGATTAGCATGAAGTAAATAGATGCATAAGCTTTTTAACAATAATTTGTTGCATAGATGTAGAGAAAGTCATATGAATTGGACACATCTGATTTTTATTTATACTGTCCAGTTCAGTTTAGAAATCGTTTGTGTTCTTACTCGTTACTAGCTTATGATTTCCCTGAAATTAGGGATAATTAACCAATACTCCATAAATAAAGAACCTATGTTTCGACGCGTAGCCTTATTAATGGATAGTGCTGCACTGCGCTATTTCTCACTGGTTTTTCTCTATCCGTGAGCCGGTTAATCATTTGAGAAATCTTGTTTATAGAGGTTGATACATTATGAGACAAAGTTTTTCAATGTTACTGTGTTAGTGCTGCAATAATGCCAAAACGTCTGTGTTCTATATCACTTATCTGTAGAGGTGTGAGACGGCGGTTTACAGATTCCCTGCTACTCGTGCGCCTCACAAACAGTTTGTAATCTTGTGAATAGATTAGGGAAACGGGAGCTATTCTTGGAAAACCACCTAAAGTAAATCGCCATGTTCTTACAGAGGAGAATCTCTATGACGGAGAAAAGTTAGAAGTCCAAGTAATTGCTGGAAATGTTTGTACAGGAACCCGGACTTTCGCAACCCTCGGCTTGAAATACCTTTAAACATTTAAAAATAAACTCTATAGGATAACTGCAGTTCAGCTTTTTACGAAGTATGACTATAAATAATTAAATGAATGTTGATACGAAGGTGCGAGATGTATGATGGAAGGAGGACATAGTTCCCATGTTCTGTGTTGAAGCTATGTGGTCATTGTAGTTATAATAATTTGCGTGAGAAATTGTGCGAAGACCCCGCCGGCAGACAGCGTTATACATTTATTATATAATAAACATTTTGTTTCGTAGTCTGCTTACCCTCTCCGTAATTAGGAGTGACACCCCACCAGGACTTACAAGCGAATGCGTAGGGGTCAGAGCCAACGGCACGAAACCACAGAATGTAGAACCTGAAGCGAGTGGTCGGCACGAGCGTGAGGAAATGATTGACATAAAATGCAAGCGAAATGGATGTTAGAAAGGGTGATGGTGGAATAAGTGGCGGGGGAAACCGGAGGACCTGGAGAAAACCCGGGCTGCCTAGATGGGAGGCGAGCGTTCATGATAAATGCCGCCATGATAAACGTAATTAATAATATACATATATTATATGCATTAATACATATTGGAACAAACAGGTTTAACATAGTACCTTACAATTCTATAGAACTAATGATTATGTGTATATACGGTTGTAAGAGAAGAATCTAATATGCTTCTTATTCCTATAGCTCAGTTGTAGTACCTGGAGAATCAGTTTTGCGTAAACCCCTAGCGTATAGGCAACTTCTCTGGTTTTATACCTTTCCTATCTACTAAAAGAGTTCTCGATGTCCTGCTATATAATGCATAGAGAAACATTTAGACAATTGGTGATTTTTACTTTCTTTATACCTACTATGTATATATTGTATAGAGAAGGTATTGTATTCCACTCAAAAATTCCACACCAAGATTTCACCGGAAATGTATGTTTTGAGACTACCTCAATCTAAAAAGAAGTGTTTTAGAAAAATGTCCGTGAAATTAAATACCAAACTTGGTATTTAATTTCAGTATGTTCCAAGGATGCGACACGATGATGTTCAAAAAAATCCCCTATCCCAACTACCCTTTAATGTTCGAAAATTTTGATTTTCTCAAAATGGCTCTAATAATTTTGATTAAAATATCGTATATTAAAGATATTTACATAACAAATAAAATGTATATCTTGAATTCTCTGGAAATAGGCTCTGAAAACCTCTTAATCTGGATGAATTTTGCATAACTGGTAAACCATAAGAGATGGACAAGAACTTGCTATACAAAAAATGTAGATCTCGTTAAAATACAGCATGTAATATACCTAGGTTTGATAGCACCACTTACTACGAAGCTTACAGAGGAGTGGAGCCTGCGTTGTCAGTGTGAAGTTTTAATGTGCAAACACAAGGAAAACCCGCGCATATAAACCTCACCTTGTAACACATTAACTGTGTCATTTGGAGGAAGCTTATTAAGCAATCTTCTATAGACAAATACGGAAAAATTGGCTATTTGGTTTTTCGTCTCAGGACTATCTGAAGGAACACGAGTCATTCACTTTTACCCCTGAACTATCATCCTTGAATTATATAAACCACTGTTTAAGTTCCACGTGACCCGAAAATAGAATTAAGAAAATTGTAATAGAGCAACATTCTGTATAGTTTCAATGTTATTAAAACTCCAGCAAAATAAAAATCTGATGTGTTCCATTCACATGACTTTCTCTACATCTCTAGAACAAATTATTGTTAAAAAAGTTTATTCTTCTATTTACTTCATATTAATTGAGAAAAAAAAATAAATTTGTCTTCTTACTTGTTTCCGTGTAAGTAGAGGAGAAAAAAGGGAGAGAACCTTAAGCTAAAGTGATAGTCAAAAGCTGGTTGATATGCGATTGAAGTTCCGTTGTGTGTATGGACAGGAGAAAAGTACAGGTAGGTATTTTAAAGCAGAAACCAATAGCAAGGAATATCTCAAAAACGATCGACTCCACGAAAAAAAATGTATATAACATAAATTGTGCGTTTTAACGAGCTCTACATTTTCTATTATGTAAGTTTTTGTCTATCTCTTACGGTTTACCAGTTATGCAAGATTCCGCAAGATTCATCCAGAATAAAGATGTCTTCAGAGGTTATTCCCAGAAACTTCAAGATATACATTTTATTTGTCATGTAAATATTTTAAATATATGACATTTTAATCAAAATCGTTAGCCATTTTTGAGAAAATCAAACATTTCGAACATTTCCAAGTAAAGTGTAGTTGGGGGTGGAGGGATTTTCTTGAAAATCTTCATGTCCTTGGAAGATACCCAACTTAAATACAAATTTGATATTTGACGGACTGTTCGTTTTTGAGCTATGGTATCCAAAGAAACACACATGCACAAACGGACTTTTTTTTTTCTAAAATGCTTTTTTATTTGGTATTTAACGGACTGTTCGTTTTTGAGCTATGGTATGCAAAGATACACACATGCACAAACGGACTTTTTTTTTTCTAAAATGCTTTTTGGGGGGGGGCCTCAGGGACATTTATTTCCGGTGAAATCTCGACATCGAATGTTTTGGGTGGGGGTAGTATATCTCTCTTACATTTAAGATATCGCGAATTCGAATCTCGGTTAGGGTAAGCTACCCGGATAAGGTTTTTTTCTTTGTACAAGGAGAAGACTAAGGCAATACAATCAGCAATAGCGATGGTGCTGAAATTCTGTTCTCAAAATTGTTGGAACCATTTTTGAGAAAAACAATTTTCAAAAAATTTTCCATGAGGGTAGTTTGAGATGCGGACTTTTCTTGATATCCGCATCCTTGGAAGCTACTAAACTTAAATACCAAACACACACACACACACACAATTTACACATATTTTTCTAAAAATGTGTTTTTGTTTTGGGATTCATAGGGTCTCAAAACATATATTTCCATTAAAATCTCGGTATCGAATTTTTGGATGTAATACCTTGTCTGTATAGTATGCACATAGTACATGTAAAAAGTAAAAAGTGTCCAGAATTAATGTCACTGCTGTAGAAGGGTATTTAGAGAAGGCCATGTGAATGTATTCTCAGATTTTTACAATTGGTACATTTATCTAATTGAAGGCTAAATTCTAAGCCATCTACGGTGTTATCATTGCAGCACGTTGTATATCCGTTTCCCTCTATGTGAGCATTCTTCTCCTCATATGTATAATCTATTTTAACTTGACATTAAGCTGCAGCAATTGCGTGGTAAGGGAACGGGCAACTTCTGACATATCAGAATACACGGTGACGTATTATGAGTCAGAACCGGATTGGTAAAATCAATCCCATCTAAAAGTATAGTCTGGTCATTATAATGGTGGGCAAACGTTGGTATGCGGTAATGAAACATTAAGTATGCAAAGAAACCCTAACCTGATAAGATGCAGATTTAAGAAGTAGCCCAAAACATTGCAATATTCTCTTATGGATATTCAAACTCTTGGTCTAAAGCATTTATACACTGCTGTTGACATTCAAGTACCTTTTACTACCCATTTCTTTACCACATAGTAGGTAGATAAGGTATTGCATTCCACCCGAAAATTCTATACCGACATTTCACCAGAAATACCTACGTGTTTTGGAACTCCTGAATAAATTAAAAAAAAATCTTTAGAAAAAGGTCGTATGTGTATCTGTGTGTCTTTGAATAACGGAATTAAAAAGGCAATGTTGGTTAAGTACCAAACTTGGTGTTTTAAGTTCATTATGTTTCAGGGATGCGACACGAATATTTTCAGGTAGGTATATTCCCCACTCCCAAATACTCTTTACATGGTACTTTTACTCAAAAATGGCTCTAACTTTTTTATATAATTGGCTATTTTCACGCAAACTAAATAAACATATTACTTTTCTGCGAATAGCCTCTGAGGTCCTCTTCATTCTGGATGACTTTTGCATAGAAGATAAAATATTTACCTCACAAAACATTTAGATCTCGTTAAAACACACAATTAGTGTCAAATGCGAGTTTTGTGTGGAATTATCCGTTTCAGAGATATTTATCACTATTAGTTAAAATAAAAAACTTACTTTTAGATGAATCCATTAGTCGTCCCTCCATCTCTTTCTTTTTCTTTCTTCTGGTCACACAAAGAGAACGGAATTTGAATGTCACAGAATTGACCAGACTTAAAACGTTTGGCTATCGCGTTAATCTAATGCATTCCCTTATTTCCCTTCTACCTTCAAGGAAATAAGCAATAAGTCAATTTTTGTTAATGTTTATTTCAATTAGTATGGAGCAGAAAAACAAGCTTTTGTTAGAATAGTTTGTTACAGAATAGGTGGATAATGTCATGGTAACTTAAGATATTAGGCTCTTTAAATTGTTCTTTAAATCCTCACCTTGCAAGTAGAACGGCATTTCAATGGCATCACACTGAGAGTCCGCTATTAAAATATTTGATTTCAACTTACTGTATTCCCATATTTCCTTTGTACTTAAAAGCAAATATGTAATAAAACAATTTCTGTTAATGTTCATCTCGATTAGCATGAAGTACATAAAAGAATATTTTGAGGAACAGTTTGTTGAAAAAAAGTAGAGAATTTTATGTGAATGAACACGTCAGATTTTTTTATCAGTCTCTTGGCATGTTTCGCTAATAAACTGAATCATATCAGTAGTACGTGATTTTATTACAAAAACTTTTATTTTTAGGAATTTCTTTAAGCAGTAACTCCAAAGTAGTAAGATCCAGATATCTTGAATGAAACAGACTTTATTCCCTTTGTGCTATTTACTTATTTGGTAAAATGCCTTACAATAAAATTCATCTTAGAAGCAGAAGCCTCATCTTGTCTGAATACAAAGCTAATCATGCTGTTGCCCACCCACATAAATACATGTATGTGTTCACCCTTTATGTATTTGTAGACACTTTTTATTTAGCAAAGCAAACTTTACTCTTTTTAGTATCTACCAAAGATGCAGAAGGTATTACAATCGACCCAAAGATTGGATATCTCTACAAAAATACCTGGGGAGTGATCTTTCCTTTGAGCAAATATCTGCACCATCTTCCCGGCACCTCCATACGCCACGAACTAGACGCACAGTGAGATCTCCTCGAACTGAAGTTTTTCTTGCAGATTCCGGCACAGTTTCACCTCTAATGTTTTGATGTAGCTCCAGCTCTAAGGCATTTAAAATGGCACCTGGTGACTAATTATACCTTTTTGGTATGTTAAATTATTTTACAGAATTAAAATAAAGTCGAGATTTTTTGATTATTTATTTATTTTAATGAAATTTCGGTCATCCATGCCCTTAAGTTGCTGGAAGACACCGCAAAGTGTTTTCCAGTACGGTGTTCCAGGTATTTAAAGTTGTCTAGACATTATATGCCTGCGTAGTTACACATTACGTTAAATGTGTAAGAGTATCACTGTGTTTAGAGAGAGAGAGAGAGAGGGAGAGGGAGGGAGAGAGAGAGAGAGAGAGAGAGAGAGAGAGAGAGAATATGATTGCCAACTCGAGAGGTTCTCCTTTAACTGTTTCTGTTAAATGTACTGTTGTTCATGTAGAACCGCTTGAAAAGTGTGGCCACGTTAGCACGTCGGAATTCAGGGTGCCTCTGGATGTGGGAGCGATTACGTCATTCAACGACGTAAAGGCATAAAACTAAGTTTAGTATTCATTCATCGTCTGTGATCTTAGGGAGATTTTCTTGTTGGAATTTGTCAGTTATTAATAAGTATCGGATATTTAGTTCTTAAAAGTTAGGCTCTATCAGCATACTAGGATTTTTAGGTTCTTATATGTTCAATTTAGGAATTTACAGGAATTTTGGAATATATAATATTAGTCTTTAAATCACTGTAATTTTGTAAAAAAGTTAAATCGACTAACTTCTGCACCTTACCGATGTTCACATTGCATTAACTGATAACGTTTTTATGCGGGCACTTATAAATTTTAATGTAAATAAGAAAATTACTCGCTTTAAATACCCACCACCAGCAAATAGTTATTTGTTGAGGACTTTATCATGCTGTATTCATATGTTGACATTGCAGAAGTTAGGAAGTTGTGTGCTATACACGGGTTCGAATTTAACCAAATAAGCTTAGGCCTAACCTTTTGTAAGGCCGAGTCTGTTTAACAAATGGTAATTTCATTTTCGAAGTGATAATGTCTATTAAGGAAAATTCTGGGTCTCCGAGGTCTTGCATTTCTTTAAATGGCTTTATCATCACTCTACAATTACTTAATGCTACTCCAGTGTGCAGCATCTTACAACATAGCATCAGATAACCTTAAACGGTAGGTAAGTTCCAGTTAAGTTAAACTGAAGTTATAATACGCTGTAAAACTAAACACTAAAGATGCACTAAAGCATAAATCTAACGGATGGTTTAAACCTGGTTTATAATACTCGCGCTACCTCTTATGGTACATTATACATAAAAATGTATTGTCATTCTTTTATCCCGATTAATATTGAAATCAAAAAAATGTTTATATTGTAATGAATTCAACTGAGGAAGCAAGAAGTGGAAACTCAATTCAACTGGCTTTATCAAAAGTCGATTTTTGTTTGTCATGGCCTAATAAATGAAAGAGATTAGTGAATTTTGATATGCTCGTAATTGACAATTATTTCTTATCACTTACGAGAATCGCATGGACATCACCGTTCATTTGTATTCTTTAGAGTGATATTTTCTTCTTCTGTATGTCCGCAATTGTATAACCTTGCTGAGCAACTGGTTGTTAAAACAAACGAGCAGACAAAAAAGAAGGAATAAAAATGAATAAAAATAGACGAGCAACGCATGCTTTTAACTAACGTTAAAACATAGAACGCGAATAAACCGGAAACCGCTAATTAGGCAATTTACTGGAATTTACGTTTTTACTACACTGAGGGTTTTCGTAGCTTTTGTGGTTTCGCAGTTATACTCTATGCACTGATTATTAACAGACAATTCGATATTAATTCTATATCTCAACCATAAGAGAGCATTGAACCATTTTTGAGTAAAATATTTTCCCATGTAAAGGCTTCTTTTTTCTTCCTAAAAGTCTTTGACTTGTATCTTTTATGCACCTCATTTAGGAATGGAGTGTTTATTTGAGTTTTTTTTTTTTTTTTTTTGTAGATATTTAGTCTGTCCACACGCACATACACACATTTAGATTTGTTTGTGGTTCAGCAAATCGTGTATTTCCATTGACATTTTAATATAAAAGTTTTTAATAGAATGCAGTACTTCCTCGAGCCGATCTCCGTGGCGTAGAGCAGGCTGTTCCAATTTGGGTGCACACCAAAAGAGCCGCTGGTTACTTGTGGCTCAGAGAGTTCTACCTGCAGTTTGCAATACAGCTGAGAATTGATGGTAAACTATCATCACGACTGAATAAACTGCTGGAATGAAGTGGCGGAAAGGCAAGTATTGTGCTATGACCTTCGCCCAGTGAAGAATTAAGTATCGCACGCCTCTCCCAGCCAGCTTCGAGGTTTCAAATTGGAACAGCCTGGTATAGAGTTCAAAAAATTCAAAAGGTCCGAAATTAAAACCTCGGTTATCGTGGATTCGCTGAAGTCTCTCCCCCCCCCCCCATCTTTGCTTTTTTCTTTTTCTCTCCATATCCTCAGGGAACGTAAACTATATGAGCCCCGGGCTTATTAATCATCGCTTCACACATTTCAGTCATCCAATTTTTTTTAAAATTCCTCCACCCATAGTAGATAATTCAGCAAAGACCAGCTAATACCTTAAAGAAAAACTGCAGTTCAGGACGAACAAAGATGGTATGTTTCTAGGTGATCGACGCAGGTTTGAAAGTTAAATTAAGGAATAGTCGTTCTTAACGCCGCTTGTCGTCAGATGTATAACTCACGGTATGTGATGTAATTGATTTACTTAAGGAGCTTTTTATTTATCCTTTTTCTCCCGTATTATTTTTGCAGATTACCTATCTGTCCTGATTGTCATGTGGTATCCTTTATCAATCTCATTTGTTCATTTCATTTGTATCTTATCGCTAGACATTTCCTTTACAATGGTTGGCCCACATTTCCAGTGGCGTAGCGTGATAAAGGGACTGGGGTAAGCACTCTTAAGTCTGGTGTTTAACAAAATAAAAGAGGAAGAATGCGAACGAAAGAAAAGGAGAACGATTGCTTTGATTCAAACAACTGAAATATTCAACACCTGTCGCAAAAGTGGATTAGCTTTTCTATCCGCGTTCTGCGTACATCTGTGAAACTAAAGAATCGTTCTTAAAATTGCTTGTTACATAGTAGAAAGTAGTTTTGACAGTTGCGACTTCTGCGCTAATATAAATAGAAACAAAATATGCTTCAGAAACCTCTTTTCTAATTTTGTTGGTCGTGACTCTGCTGATGTGGACATAAAATCGTTCGGTATGTCTGGCGAGGTAGCCAGAAATGAAGTGGGCTTTTCCAGGTGGTCTTTAAGAGACACGCACATTTCGTTATTCAATGAAATTTCCGCTTTTAGATGATTCAGCACATATTTTAATGTGGCCGAGACAGACAGCTCGTGTAAAATGTGCCAGTGTTGCTAAGCCACCCCCCCCACGCTGTTCAACGATTACTTTAATTGATACTCTATATACAACAATAAATTCCACAGTTTTACCGAACAGTTTAGCTGTTTTTCCACAAAGAACGTTATTACAGAAATATTTGTTCTTTTACTGGTGGGTGTGTGTGCGTGTACACACGCAACTCGACTTGCCGCTTACGGTCCAAACCGACTTTTCCCTAGAATACAAAATGCATGACCAAAACTGTCTATTTACGGTCCTACTATTCGTTTTTATATCTACGTTTTACCATTAATATGTGTATTATATTCGGAGAAATTTCCGGCTGACGCTTTAATTGTATCTTTTACTGTAAAACTTCTCTTGCATTCAGTTTGTTGATTACACAACAGTCGGATTACATATTTGAGCATTTGGTTTACGCGAAATGGGACGTCCTGTCTACAACATGTGCTTCCCTCATGGTGACGCACGCATATGTACTTTAGCAATGTACATACTCTGTTCTTATTTTCTGGTATATTTTCCCTTACGCATTCACTCTTGATTGCCATCCAAAATGTGTACTTCGTAATCTAATAAGTTCGCATGAAGTTAAAGCACAAAATTAACTCCCGATGTTAAGTAAAATAATAAAAAAGTTCAGTTTAATGCACCTCAACCTTATCAAGCAAGATGCTTTCTGCCTTGCTACATCCACTGCACTACCTGATCTTTTTCCATAACTTGGCGTATTACGCTCGAGGCGGGGGATCTGGAAGATCTGGGTGACGTACCTAGGTGATGGGCTGCGCAGCGACGACTGATCCTCTCTCCGACGTTGCAGCTGGTGAAGTCGATTCTCAACGCTCTCGGCTATTTGTGGACTCAGCGACGAGCAATTGAGACTTATTTATATTTAGCTCAGGTATTGGGCGACGGTTATCTCAAGGGTCAGTACGGGAAATTTGCTCAAAATAAACGTCGGCACTTAAATTTGATCAAAGGTTTATTTCCCTTTTCAAGCGTTCTCGAGACAGTTCCTGGCGCGATTCTATTTCGGTAATTTCTCTCGAACTAGAGTGTAATGCGCACAAAGGTAACTTGAATTTACGCGGCGATAAGTGCAACTGTTACGTAGAGAATTATTGTAGACTCTTTAACCATTCCGTGCGGTGTTAACTCGCAACAGTGGCTGCTTGATAGATACTTCACTCTTTAACGTGGATTCCTTGTTTCAAGCGTCGCAGGTTCCGCGTGGAGTTACATTTCTTAGTGCCTGAATCACAATAATAAACTTTGCGGACACTTAACTATTTTGCGTGGATTCCTTATTTTGGGTGTCGCAGGTTCCGCGTGTAGTTACATTTCAACTGCGTGAAATTTAGGGCGAATACTCTGCATTTATAGCAAATCCTACCCACGCGCAAAACTCTCAATTCGCAATCTCATTGGTCCATTTTGGCGCCTAAAATAGCTTGGGGTGCGCTTCTGAGGTGACGTGATTAATTCCAATTGGTCAACACGTCTTTCACGTGATAATTCTTGACCTAAATTTTCTCGTGGTTCCCCTCATTATATGTCACATCCACTTTCTCTTCCAGAGATGTGACTACACAATAGCAACTTTACCCTCTTGCAATATACAAAGGCAAATATCGTGAACAACTGAAATCGTCGTTTGAGCTTTCTCGGGTTGAAGTTAGAAAAGGCTTTCCAGGAACAATCTCTCTGAACTTCCAATATATATTGTGATACAATAAATACATGATATTTTACTTAGTAATTAACTTAAACCATTTAATTAATTAAAATATAGACAATGGGCTCATTCGGCCGGGCGACAATCCGTCTCACGCTGAACAGCATATCATGAAGAACCGTTGTTCAAAACATACTTTTCAACAAGAATTGTATAAACAGTAGGAAATTATAAACTTACCTAAACTGCTAAGGTATGTAATACATGACCCACATTGACGCAACGCCCTTGCTTATTTCATATCGTGACTAGAGCTTCCTTAGTTGCGGGGAATGAAAACTAATTCATAAGGAACGGAGGACGATCATTAACACCCTCAACTTGCCTTTGCCATTTGCAGCTTTAAAATTGATAGGGGGATTTTTATTCGTTACTGCACAAAACCATTCTCCTCTGTCCAACCTTTGTTCTCCAGTTAATTGTCTTCTCTCCAATACTTCTATAATGCCCCTTTTCATGTTGTCATTGCTGGAATCCATTAATAGGCCAACCTTGGTAATATCTCATCATATGTCCATTCTGTATTGTGTTGGTGATATATCCTATGCACTATTTTTTACTTTCACCTTCTGTCGTATTTCTCTTCTTTAAATTTTTGCTGACCTGCAATAATACAGTTATGTTTACTTTCTCCAATACGTAGATACTTATTCAACCGGCTCTTATGTGTTCCAAATTGAACTTCAGTGCAGAAGTTTGTTATTCTTCAGTGAGTTTCCTGCTAATATATTCTAAATCATCAGCTAATATAATTAAGTCATCAGCAAGTCTGTCAACCTTAATCCATTGTCCTATTTTAGTGTAGCGAGAGAAGTTTATAAATGACTGTGAATTGATGCTTGGCTGTCGGCAGATGTGCTTGCGTTGGGAAATATCTTGGTTAGCGCAGTTGAATGACAGCCTTCATTTATTCTTCAGACGAATGACATGTTGCTTCCATCCAAATAAGTTATCAATCAGTGTTGCCGATCAGCATTTAAGATGCCGCAAAATTACAACACCTTAAATCCTTAAACTTTTTGTAGTAGAGTATCAACTTCGCGCAAATTGCTTTAAAAGCCTTTTTTTTTTTTTTTTTTTACTGCTGAGTTATTGCATGTGAGTTGGTTTTTAACACAAGTATTTCACGTGTTTATCAATTGCTAAATTTGATATGGAAAGACTTTGCATTTGTATTAATCGTACTAGTTTTATCGTTTCATTTTATCATCTCTGTGACCAGTGTTTTTTTTACCTCTATTATTTTGTTTCCTTCTTCCCCTTAATGGCGCCAACTGTTAAACCTATGATTCCAAAAGCGGTATACGCAGCTAACTCATGTTATCTACATGTTTGGTAATTATAAGAATTTAATGCATTTTTACTTTCTGTAGAATGTACATAATAAGTAGGGAAGGCATTGTATTCCACCCAAAAGTTTGATACTGATATGTCACAGGAAATGCATGCTTTGAGGACCCGTTAATAAAAAGCACTTTAGGAGTGTGCGCGCGTGTGTACAACATAACTCAAAAACGAAAAGTCTATTAAATACCAAACTAAGTAACTTAAGTTCAGTTTGTTCCAAGAATGCGATACGAAAATATTCAGAAAAATCCCCCAACTACCCTTTACGTAGAACACTATAGAACATTTTGAATTTGTCAAAAATGGGTGTAACGATTTTTATTCAAATACCAAATGTTTAAGATATTTTCATGACAAACCAAATACATAGCTATCTTGAATTTTCTGGAAATAGCCTCTGAAGACTTCATTCTGGATGACTTTGCATAACTGGCAAACCGCAATAGCTAGACAGAAGCTTACTACACAAAAGGAGTATATATGTTTAAAAAAAACAACAAAAAAAACACTATGTCGCATATATTTTTGCTGTGGTTAACCATTTTCAAAGAAATTCCTTTTTATTGGTTTTAATTTTAAAACACTTAAACTTCTCTCAAACGCGAAGAAGGCATTTGTTTTATATCTCTTTTGGTTTGCTCCTGGCCTTGCAAGAGAACCTAATTTTAATTTCAATCGCTTAGTGACAGCTTATAATGGATTTTACTGTCGCCTTTGTCTAGTGTATTCCCTTATTTCCCTTCTACTTATAAGGAACTAAATAATACGACCATTTTACTAATGTTTATCTCGATTAGTATTAGTAGCATAATGATTTTTAAGGATTGTTCATACAACAGGTAGAGAAAGCCATGCAAATGGAACACATCAGATTTTTTTTGCATGTATTCCGAATGGCTTTCTTTACCTATCGAGTATTCGATAGGTAGAGTCAGACTGAAACATTCAACGTCATAGCCGGGATTTGATTCACGGATCTACCGCTCTCCGTCGGTTGCTTAACCACTAAGCTACCCGGGCAACATGCCGAGACATTAAGTTCTCCAAATAACTCACATTTTCCCGGTAAACCACAAGGAGATCTCAAATTATTTGGAGGTATACCCCAATGGCGACATTGCCCTAAGTACTTTAAGTCCGAAGCTTCATAGTTTTACCAACTATTAGGCTAGGACAAATAGTTACCTATTAACGACGCTGTTAATTCCCAGGATCATAGCAGCGCCGGTGTGCCGTGATTTCATTCCGCAGGAGTTTTTTTTTTTAATATGTCTATATATCCATTGTTATGGGGTTGTCGCTTTTAAGCACGCTTAACCATTGGTCTGGGCCGGGTTTGAACCCGCGAATTTGGGACCAAAAAGTCAGCACATAACCAACTGAGGCACCTAGTAAGTACATCTTAACTACAGTAGCACAAATGTGTACAGATTACTGAATTGGGTTTTGCTGTTACCGTGGACGGTTTAAACAGCCTGGGAGATTACGTGAGAGAGACGGCATGCTAAAGAGAGTTTGACGCTGATGCAAGGGCAATGAAACACCTTCATGACAGTGATATCATCAGCTGCTTGCTTTCCAGGAAACCGTGCACTAGTCTTGACGAGATAAGCGTGATTAGGAGTGTACAGCACGTTAGCTTTTGTTTAAGCCAGTGCTGCGAATTTCCTTATTCAATGACCTAATTATGATACTAAACAAATTGGGTTTAATACAATCTCGTCTCTGTTACATTTTGCATTCTCTACACATACTATTTATGTAGTGTATAGAGAAGGTATTGCATTGCACCCAAAAATTCGGTACTGAAATTTCACCGGAAATACATGTTTTGAGACCCCTGGATAAAAAAAAAGCATTTTTAGAAAAATGCTCGTATGTATGTGTGTGTGTGGTGTGTGGGTCTGTGTGTCTGTGGGCAGCATACCTCAAAAACGAAAAGTCCGTTAAATACCAAACTTGATATTTAGTCTCAGTATCTTCCACGAAGATTTTCAAGAAAATCCCCCACCCCAACTACCCTTTACTACATACTACATACAAAAACATTTCGAACGTTTTGATTTTCCAAAATGGCTCTAACGATTTGGATTAAATTCTCTTATATTTAAGATATTTAGATGACACAATGTACATCTTGATTTTTCTGGGAATGGCCTCTAAAAGACCTCCTTAACCGGGATGAATTTTGCGTAGCTCGTAAACCTTAGGTAGACAAAAGCTCGCTGCACAAAAAGTATAGATCTCGATAAAACACAATTTATGCCGCATGCATTTTTTCGTGGAATTGGCCGTTTTTTAGATATTTCTTGTTATTGATTTCAGTTTTAAAATACTTACGTTTCTCTTACGGGAACTTGTCTACTTCTGGTCATGCAAAGAAATGGAGTTCAATCCCACAGCAACCACATTTTAAAACTTTTGACTGTCGGTATAGCCTAGTGCATTTCCTTATTTCTCATCTACTTATAAGGAACTGCGTAATAAGACCGAAACGGATAATGTTTATTTCGATTAGCATGAAGTAGTTAGAAGCATATGCTTATTAAAAATAATTTGTTACAGATATGTAGAGAAAGTCATGTGAATGAAACACATGCCATTTTTAGTTCCCGTTAAGGTGTCGTCCGTATCTCTTGAGTTCTTAAGGCACAGTAAAATGAAAATCTTAAATTACACATTTTTAAAGATAGAGCATCCCCTCTATTTACAAAAATGTTGGTTTTCGAATAGTACAACAAACGTTTAATAATAGTTTCAATATGTTTTGTGTAACGTATATTCATATGCATAAAATGACGACAGATTCATCATGTACTTTGATTCAGTGCCATCTCTGCACATATTCGATTTCAGGCTCGCACGCTTTTTCAGCATCTTGACTTGGTACCTGGCGCAGTGCACTTGAGACAAAGATCAGATGCAGTTTCTCGGATAAACAGTCGTCTCCCTCAGGATTTGCTGTTTTCTTCACGAAGTGATTCCGAATAAGAAGACTCGTTGAACGAATGTATAAAATCATCTCTGACTGTTTAGTGCCAGAGGGACCTCGAGTGGCTGACCTCACAAGCTATAATGTTCATTGTTACTTTTAGTTATAATGTATTTTATTCCAGTTCTGAATAGCATAATTAATGCTGAACGAATCTAAATAAATTAAAAAAAAGAAGGAATGCAGCTGTTAGTACTGCATAAATCTTGTCCCATTCTGCAAATGTGACCGCCTGATTTTCTCGATAATAATTCTAACTTCTGTATTGTCATGGTATTTTATCTCCCCTAAAATGTGGAAAGGTAGCGTTACAACTTAAGCCTTGTATTTTATGCAGCACTACAGTTTTCTTAATATCGGCTTCTTTATTTCCGTTAGAATTTGAAGGTTGGGAGAGCTAACCATTGTAAAATAAGACATACAACTATTTTCTAAGCTTGTATAATCGGAATTAATTGCGTTACAAAGTAGTACACATATAAGATCAAGGGAAAATTGGGCTGGAATTCTATCGAATGTAATGGGAGTTGCAGGCGACATTGTGGGAATGTTCGGTTCGACATATACGTGCTAACAATTTTCAAAAGTGAACTAATCCGAATTACATAAGCGCTCTAGATTAAATGTCTCAGTATTACGTCTCTATACGACTGAGTGGTTAGACCATTCGCCTCTCACCTAGACGGCCCAGGTTCGATCCCAAGCGACCGTATGTGGGGTTTGTGGTGGACAAAGCGGCGTAAGGGCAGGTTTCCCACGCCATCACCATTCCACTGGTGCTCCATCTTCATTCCATGTATCATCAGTGTCATCGCCTGCGGTGCCATTTGTATTAAAAGCGGGCGTTAAACACTATAAAAATTGCACGAGCGTTATCCAGCCTAACGTAAATACATGATGTGAAAATAACTTACTGACAAGAGGTAGGTACCAGCAGTCCACTACTCGCCCTTCAACAGCAAATAGAGTTGTCCTCTGTGTGTGTCTAGGGGCAGCATGCTAGCCTCTGGTTCACCAGGTCGCGGTTTTTTTTTTTTTTTTTTTTTTTTTCGGGCGTAGAGTCCTTCGGAAGGAAACTAAAACCGGTGGTCCCGTGTCGTAGATTTACATCTAAAAGAATCTCAAACATGATAGAGCCATCTGAGCAAAATTAAGGGTATTTTACACCCAAGATAGAATCGGACGCTGATAACCACAGCAGTTAAAGTGCGTCAGTAAATAAAAGTCAATTTTATTTCAACAGTATATGGAATTAAACTCGAGTATGCACCACTCTGCAGTTTGCAGGTTGAAAGACGTGCCGCCACTGATAAACCGAAACGAGTAAATCAACAGGTTTATTGTAATCTGAAGTGGAAGGACAGTGAAGGCACACTACCCCTCCTGAAGCAGCTTCCCATCCCTGCCCTATAGACAGGTTACGATGGATTCCACCAGGGAGA
Source organism: Hymenopus coronatus (assembly GCA_030762935.1). Taxonomy (NCBI): domain Eukaryota; kingdom Metazoa; phylum Arthropoda; class Insecta; order Mantodea; family Hymenopodidae; genus Hymenopus; species Hymenopus coronatus. The sequence continues at coordinate 25,433,143 of CM060882.1, forward strand.
GGAAAGAGAGCTAGAAGAAGTAGTGAGGCTTGGAAGACTTGGATTGGGAAGCAAGAGAGAAGAATGGAAAAGAAGTTAAAGAGTAAAAACACTTTGGATACAGGAAGAAGTGATTTATATTATTAATATTATTGTTAATCGTATAACCGCCATTATTAGTTCTTACTCATGGAAAAAAGTCACAGCTGCAAGTGGGAGGAACATTTAGCAACAGTCTGTTGAAATACAGATGTTGATGCTGAGCAAAATAAGTTAAATAAACAGTAGCGTATTTTTAATGTGTGATCAAGGAATGAGTCTGTAGGACTTCACAAATGGAATAAAGAGCCACTTTGTTTTCGCGTGTTAACATCTTTATGTTCATGGACCATTTTTTCTCCTTTTCCCCGGATATAACTCGTTTTATACGTAGCAGATACACTAGATTTCCTGAAATACATGTTCTGTATTAAAATGGTTTGATATGAGTACACTTATTTCAGAACTATCAGGAATGCCGGATTTTGATTAAAATTTCGTATATTTAAGACATTTACTTAACAAATAAAATGTATATCTTGAATTTTCTGGGAATAGCCTCTGAAGACTACTTTTTCTGGATGAATTTTACGGAATTTTGCATAACTGCTAAACCATAAGAGATGGACAAAAACTTAGCAAACAAAAAATGTACAGCACGTTAAAACACACAATTTAAGTTTATGCATTTTTTCTTGTAGTTGATCGCTTTTTAGATATATCTTGTTTTTGGTTTCAGCAGCAATCGCATAGCGGTAACTTTTAAAACATTTACTTGGGTATCGCTTTAGTTTAGTGCATTTACATATTTTCTTTCTACTTATAAAGAACTGAGTAATATGATCATTCTTCTAATGTTATTCTCCATTAGCCTAAAGTAGAAATATGAATGATCTTTTGTAGAAGTTCGTTTGCAGAGCACGTAGTAGTGAGTGGAACAGATCCTATTTTTTCTGCCACAAAAACACGAAAACATTAGAAGTACCTGCTAACAAAGCGCGCAGGCAGGAAACACTGTTACAGGATAATTTGATCATAAATGGTGTTGTAACAAACTTTAACAATGTGTAATGATAATGTAAACAGTTGTTCACATAAACACTACTATTGTATGCTGTTTTTCCTTTTCTTCTTAAAGAGGATATGTTTACTGCGTTGCATAACATTAACTGTCAGAAAGGAGGAGTTACTTCGTGAGTTACTTAATCAGCTGTTTGTGTGGGTAGAATTTGCAAATGTGCAACTCTTGGATTTATGAAGAGTAATTATTCCATTAATCAGCTGTTCGAGGTTCATAGACTCCGTACTTGACGTTTGGTCTCCTTAGAATCCCCTACAAGATCGTGGCAGATTCCGCAGCGCGTGTAGCTGGTAATTATTGTCACTGAGGATCTACGTGCAAGAGGTTGACATGAGGCAAGGTCAGAATCAAGACGTCGTCATGGGCTACTCAATTATGCAGCGGAGAGCTGTGTACAAAGATTCAAGGATGTTGCCAATGAATAAATAGCCTCTTTGTCGGATTTTTAGTCATTTAATACAGTGGTGTCCCAAGATTGTTCGTTCACTCGTAAGTGAACAAAATCTCATATGTTCCATTTCTCCACCTGTTACACAAACAACTATCCTTGCAAAAGATTCTTCTTATATCTTCGGGGTAATCAAGGTAAACATTAGCAGAAAGTATCTTATTGCTTGCTTCCTTGCAAGTAGAAGGAACATATGGAAATACACTAGGCTAAATCGATTTGAAAAGTTTTAAAAGCTGGCGCTATATGAAACAATTGAAGTTCAGTTCTATTTGAATGGTGTGCAGTAAAACAAGAGAGATGAAACGTCACTTCCCATTTGAGAAAAGTATAAATGTTTGAAATTGACGAGATCTACATTTTTGAGTAGTAAGTTTCTCTTACTGTTTAGCCGTTATGCAAAATTCTGCAAAACTCGTCCAGAATAAAGAGGTCTTTAGAGAATATTTCTAGAATATTCAAGATATACATTTTATTTGCCATATAAATACCTTTAATATACGGCATTTTAATCAAAATCGTTACAGCTATTTTTGAGAACATAAAAAATTACGAAATTTGTTCCATATAAAGGGTAATTTGGTGTGGGGGAATTTTTCTCAAAACCTTCATGTCGCATCCCTGGAAGATACTGGACTTGAATACCAAGTTTGGTATTTTACCGACTTTTCGTTTTTAAGTTATCGTGTTCACAGACCCACGGACCTTTTTCTGAAAATAATTTTTATACAGGGGACCCAAAACGTGTATTTCCGGTGAAATCTCGTTATCGATTTTCTATACACTATGTACCTAGATACATAGTATGTGCAGAGAAAGTAAAAATGGCAGTCAATAAAATGGTCCCTAACCAAGAATGCAAACATATTTTACGTCGCCATCCATGGTGTAATGGTTAACATGCTAACTTCACATGCTCAAAGTGGCGGGCTCAAACCCGGCGGAAGAGGATGGATTTTTCGGGCGTAAAAATCCTTAGCGTGGTTTGGAAGGGAAGTAAAGTGGTAGATTTACGGCACGTAAAAGAACCTCAATTCTGATAAAGGGGCATCTGAACAAAATTAAGCGGCCTTTCACGCCCAATATAGAATGGTACGCTGAGAACATTACGGTTAAAGAGACTCCACAAAATAAAAAACTCCATTTCCATATCTGAGTAAAATTAATCTGTCTTTCACGCCTAGTGTAGAATGGGGCGCTGAGCAGTTAAAGAGCGTTCATAAATAAAACTCCATTTCATTTTTTTCAGCATCTTGTACAGGGGGTTTCAAAAGGATATTACACATCCAGACGGTATGTCTGTTTGACGTTGTTGGGAGTGCAGTGTGGGCATTTTTAACATGCACAGGCTTAAGGAATAGAACACAACAAAATTTCTTTCTGTTTCATTTCGATGCTGAGAAACAATGCTTCAAAGTGTGTAAGTACACATCAATCTTTGACACTCTTTATATGGACGTGTGTTAGAACACCCGAATGAGTTAATAATTTTCCTTTTCATATTACCATACTTGAGGTTTTTTTTCTTGTATCTTTTGATTAGCGAACAGAGCGTTTATCTTGAATCCTATAGATACTAAGATAAGTAAAATAGTATACGCCAAAGGTGACTGCAGAGAGAAAGCGTGAGGGCGGGGGGTCTGGGTGACCCCTCCTCACCAAGCAAAACTAATAAAAAGAATACAAGCTACATCATAATAGAGCTCAAAGGTTAATAGTTCAACTAAGTTCCATCACACTATCTTGGCGTATGTTGGACCACCTTTACGTTGCTTCTTGATCATTTAATTTCTAGTTCGTGAGTTCACCACTTTGTCCACATGGCGACAAAGGATCAACTCATCGTCCATAAAGGTTAAACACCTGGCATAATATAAGTATAATAATATAACTTAAGTAACATTGATTTACCTATGGTAAATAATACATAATGTAGCGTGCTTCCTAACCTGATACACTTATGCTTATTCGGGTCTGCTGAGACTTGAAGGATGAGTGGGGAGTAAGACGCATGCGCAGTAGCGAGGGCATCAGTTAAAACAATCCTATGATTCTGACGGTTGTACTACTATTCCACCGTTACTGACGATTACGTCGCTTTTCTCTGTGGTTTGTCATGCAAAATGAATCATTTCATAAATAAGAGATTGAATGACGATTTTTCTCTGTAGTGGAACTAAGTTCATCTTCGACTTCAATACCAGTGCCTATACAAGCTGAGGTTATGCCAAGGCTATCCTCATCGTCCTCTAAACAGATTTGGTGGGCAAAAGCACAGAAATGTGGGCACAAAACATGTAGAAAGGATTATTTTGAACTCTTTACTTGGGTGTACTATATTTGCATAAGTCAAGTAATTTATTTTAAGATGTAAAAAAAAGTATGAAGATTTTTTACTTGTTTATTGCTTAATTCACAACTGTTTTGGTGCACTTTCCCAATTGCGATGCTTATGTTTAGGAGTGAAATGTAATAATTATTATTTGTTCCTCCGAATTTTTCTCCCATCAAACTAAATTTTCGAACCCTCATTTTTACAAATATTTGGGGAGGGCTCTCAAACCATCTGGTGCTGCACTCTTATATATAAGTCCTGAATCTGTATTTGGTGTAATCCTCTATGCATAAAACTTATACAAATTTGTTTTTAACTGAAAGTAAGTAACCTCTTTACGAATCCATAAGAATGTATGTATCCTGTTTTGAATAGTCATAGCGAATTTGTACATTTTTACTTAAGAATTTTAAATGTCACTCTTCAAATGAATTTTCTACAGTTGCTCATTCGATTGATTAATCGGAACTAGAGTTATCAGGGCTAACTGTGGTCCGCAGATAAGAACATTGCAAGCAACAGGAATGCGCTATGTAAATAAACATACTGTCTTCATGCAAACACATCAGGATTGCCAACCAAATAAGTCACAGCTCTGCGATTACTCAGTAGTAAACAGTGTCAACTTTTCCGTTTGCGTAGAGAAATTTTCTTGCGGTTGACAACACTGCTCAGTAGTAGTAGGTAAACAAAATGGCAACTGGGCAGATATTCTCCTGGCCCCTCATTCTAAGTTAGCATTCCTCTCATCTGTGAACTGTTCAAATGTGATTGGGGTTACCAGTACACTAATTTAGATATACTGGTAACTCCCATTCCAAAAGTGGCTTTTTATTTCAACTCTGTTAATTCCCAGATAACTGTACCTATTACAAATGACCATTCATAGGAGTGGCTACGTAATTCGAATCTTTGGCGAAAGTTTCTACTTTCGTTATGAACATTGCTCCAAGTTGTATCGCGGTTTCCTTCGCCTGATTTTCTCAGTTTTCATGTAGGGTACAGAGATTTGAATATCTCTGATGATTCTAAAGCTACAACTTTATTTCTTAAGGTTAATATAGTTCTTAACAGTTTGTACATGTGTTTAGGGTGTAACAAACAATTGCTTGTCAGAGTTTCATTGTGTTATATTAGTTTTCGAGCATCCCGTCACCGTAGCATAACATTAACATGGGTCCGGAAAGCTGAATACTCATTCCATTCCCGACTGCACATTATACCGCACATTATACTTGTGTAATTTTCATTATATTTATAGTGTGATTCAACATCGCAGCCATTTAGGTAAGCTGGGATTTTAACTAAAGTCGTTGAAACGGCCACAAGTGTCACAGCCAAATAAAAATGTGTTACTAGACTCCGTGTTAGATATCTGTTTACCATGTGGTCATATGTTGTTTATAAGCCATGTTCAGAAATTCTTTATTCATGTGCTAGAGTCTCTGAAATGGTAAGTGGAATGACAAGGTAAACAATCCGTACACTCCTCCACAAACCGTAGTAGTTCGCATTTATTAGTTAAAGAGTTTATCAATGGCACTGTACCGGCTGTTACATTGCCGTACACCACATATACAACCAACGGCAGCGTTTAGGAATTATTAATAGTCTCATACTTCACATATTCATTTATGAGGCTATCGTCAAGTAGGAATGAGCAATGGCTGCGTTGGAGAGTACTTCTTATCTATTGATAAGATTAAGATTCGCCCTGTTAAGATATTGCACCAAAGATGAAATATATGTTCCAAACGAATGCAAGTAAGGCCGCAGGCTCTTATCAACGTTACTCCAACAGGCGTCACCCAGCCCACACCTGTTTCCAAGAATGACAACAAGAGTTAAGACACCTTAATAACTACGCGTTGTACAACATGTAATAAAGCCGCCTGGGCAATGTGGTGGTAGCCTGTCTGTCTCATATTCAACAGGTCGCGAGTTCGAATCTGGTTTAGGGTGAGTTACCCGAATAAGGTATTTTTCCCCTTATCCTGGGAAGATGAATGTCGAATAACTTTAAGCTCCATGGATCCCGAGATCATTTGAGCATCATTTCGCCAATTCCATTCAATGTCGGATATAACTAACCAGGTTAAAGGACATTAATCTACAGAAAAAAAAAAAAAAAGTAATGAAGTGGGTGGAGTCATTTAGAACGCATTCGGTAGTTCATTAAGATGTTATCTGTTTTACTTACAATATTTCAGTTTTATTTTTCACGTTCTTAATGTTAATGATTGTGCACCTACGTCCTCCACATTTCAGGGATTCTAGCACTAAACACGGCGTTTCTGGACATGTTTGTGAACAAAATATGAACATATGCTACCTATCTATCTACCTGGCACCGAGTCTTATAACATGTGGTTATTTAAATCTTGTATATTAATACCGCCTGCTCTTGTTGCTGTGGTGTGGACAGAACGTGCCCTCCGGGGACGGGCCCGTGTATGTCAAGATTACTTGCTTCTGCTTGGGGGGGATTTCTTCATAATGGAATCCAGATTTAAAGTTTTCCCTCGGGCGGAGTTCGATGCGTAGTCTGTTGAACAGTTTTTGCATCCCTGACCTGCAGAATTGTAAATCTTAAGCCGGCGCATCAACCAGTTAAAAATAACACGTGAGCTTAAAAACACAGATCCAGTGCATTAGTGCATGTGAGTGCTGTAGCACCTTGGCAAGTGTAGGAACCTGTCCTTACTCCAAATATACCAGCTAAACATGAATCATTCTCGGTATATTTATGGGCACTAATAATCGTGGAGAAGTATTTATTGTTGTGCAGTGAGGTACAAATGCAAGCCGGCCACACATGCACATGTTTCTGCTGTATACAGCTAAAAACAAACGACAAGAGATAGATAATTAAAACGCCTTTCTTTTTAAATGTTACCTCTAGTGGAGATGAATGAAGGTATTAATCAAATGCGCAATAAGCTGGGAGCTTTAAGTGTAGTCGAAATGGGATTTTCATATTTTTTTTCCATTTCATGTTTTAATTGCATATGGATATTTCAAATCTTTCACTCATTTCGGTATAAGTTTCATATTGGTACGCTAATTGTAAATAGTTTAAAAATATTGTTGAAAATAATCCTGCGTAGTACTTTTTTGAACATTTTGATACACTCACTAGATAAACTTCAATAACTTTCTAAATATTAGAGTTAGAGAAGAGACTTTTTTTTTTCTTTTTTTTTTCTTTCTCGATTTTAAAGTTTTAATTTGGCTATTGGCAGCATTCCGCTCATATTTCCGTCATGTGAGAGTTTAAAAAGTAGTGCGAGGTTGTGTTTTGAAGGTTAGGTTACATCTAATTTTTAGGTTTGAAACTATTTGTGAAGAAATAAAATTTTCTATACAAATGCCCCCATTATCTCAGAAACTAATTGACACAAGGGTTGAAATTTTTGCCACACATTTGCATGAAAACAGGCTTTATTTTAACGAAAAAGTTTACGTGGATTAGTTATTTTTTTAAATTTAAATATAATTTTTCAATACAATTTTAAGAGCTTCATTTAAAAAAGCATATCCTTCCTTCTAATGCTCAGAAGTATTCTATTTTTTCATTAATCAACTGTGAAGGTATTGCTAAATATGCCTTGAAAATGTTGGCCCATTATGTTAAATAGTTGCTGAGATAATGGGTCAAACGTTAACATTGACAAGATAAGGTATTTCGACTTCCCTTAAGACCGTTAGGGCTGCAACTTAGGTGAAAATTGTGCAAAATCCTTCAAAAATCACTGATTTGTTTGTAGGTCTATTATTAAGAATGAATCATCTAAGTTACATAATCTGCCTTTTGGTGTCTATAACTAAATAAAATGAACTTTACACAAGTTTTTTTTTTTAAATGTGCCTGAGCTAAGGCCATTTAGCCCTTTAGAATTCCAAAGGCAACTCTCCCTCCCTCCCTCCCTCCCTCCCTCCCTCCCTCTCTCTGTTCAGAATGTTTCACCCAACGCAATTTCTGTTCAATTTTCTTCAAATGTAGAGAAACTAGCAAAATTATAAGCATACAAAATTGATGATTTTTCACTATCAGTTTTTATTGGAGAAATACATCTCCTGCAGATAATGCTGTAAGTACATCTATACTACGGCCATCTCAGCTACAATTAATTCAGTTGACAACAATGTCCAGCAATTTGATGATACGATGACTGACTTTGCTCCATCGGACTGTTTAGGTCGCGACCAACGTTCGCAGCTCTCTCACTCTGAAAGCTCATATCAGAACAAACGCCGCTGCACTGACTGAGCCACCTTCCCAACAACCTCCTGCATCTCGCTATGCGTACACAATTCCTACCTCTAACCGTTTTTATCCTTTAAGTGAAACTGCTGATCCAGAATCTACTGATACCGCATTCATCTCTCAAAAAGAGAAAATTCCTCCTATTTGTGTGCTAACGTTCACAATTATCAATTATTTTGGCAAGATATTAAGAAATGTGTGCTATCTGAATTTCATACTGAGCTTCGAAATGGAAATGGGGTGGCGTGTTATTTATGGACGCTCTTTAACTACTCCGGTTCTCAGCGTCCCATTCTAAATTGGGCGTGAAAGACCGCTTAATTTTGCTCAGAGGCCTCTCTATCAGGCTTGAAGTTCTTTTACGTGCCGTAAATCTACGACACGGGACCAACGGCTTTACTTCCCTTCTGAAGGAAGCCATGCTAAGGATTTTTACACCATCGTCCTCCGCCGGGTTTGAGTCCGCGACCTTTGGTATATGAAGTCAGCATGGTAACCATTACACCACGGAGGACGACACTGAGCTTCGAGGGGCTATTCTTAAAGTTTATGCTACGACTACCACTGACTTTCGATGTCTTACATCTTATTTCACCTCCATTAACCAGAAGTATTATACTTATCGCAACCCGTCGGACCAACTGTTCTCCGTTGTCATACGCAAAGTACCATGCTCACTCAGTGATCAAGAGCTTTACGACGAACTCTGTGTATTGAACTTTCCTGTTCGTAAAGTTACCCGTTTGCTTCGCAAAAACAAGGAATCCATTCCCATATGTGCTGTAGACCTCGTGAATGACGCCGGTAGAAATATCTTAAATATCTCCCGACTGTTGTACAGTGTGGTGAAAGTTGAACATCGACGTCGGAATACAGAACTGCCCCAGTATACTAATTGCCAGAACTATGGTCACACCAAGAACTATTGTCAGCTAGGACCTCGCTGCCATCAATTTTCTAAGTGCACAAAACCATCTACTACACCGGCTCAGTGTGTTCACTGTCAACAGGACCACCCAGCAAACTATCGCGGCTGTCCTCATTACTTAGAGCTGAAGGAACGTCAGTTTCGGCGCTCCCAGCAGCAGGCAGCACCTACACACCGCAGTTCCGAGCGGTCATCCTCGCCTTCTCTTCAACAGCACCAACACCAACAACAGCAACTACAACGTCAACAGAGTCCTTCATCCCCTCATGTATCTACAAGACCCTCTCGGGTTTATTCTCATGTATTAAGTGGTCGTTCTCCTGCCTTCCAAGACCGTCCTTCAGCCGCTTTACCGGAGGCTCCTACCTCCACAGCTCCGTCTAGGGCTTTTCTTAAAGATCTGCTTGCACAGCTTGGTACATTTCTCCGCACATTGTTTTCTCCGGTTCTGCCGCAACTGTTGCAGCTTCTTGCTCCTTCCTTTCTCCTATGTTTCCAACCGTGATCTATTGTCTCTACGTCAGCTCACCCTCCTAAACTGGAACTCTATCGGCCTACGTGCTAAACGCTCCTCCTCTATTATCTTTCTCACTCAGCACAATGTTGATATTGCTTGTGTTACGGAGACTCATTCTTTTTCCAATATACTTTCACTATTCCTGGCTATCTCATTTATCGCCAGGACCGCGAGGCAGAGAAAGCATCTGGTGGTCTTGCTGTTTTCATTAGACGTTCACTGAGCCACAGCGAGATATTTCTTCCACACGTGCCTAGTCTGGAGGTGGTGGGTATTAAACTTCACAGTGTAAATGACAGTGATCTCGTCATTCTCAGCGCCTACAAACCGCCCAATCGCCGGCTGAATATTACTTATCTCTCATTCCTCTTTCCTTTGGCGAACAGTACTCTTCTTTTTGGCGACCTTAACTGTAAGCATTCCTCCTGGGGGCGCCGATCCATCAATCCGAATGGTCGGCTTGTGTTTACGGCTCTAAACACCTATGGCCTATCGATATTGGCGCCTGAGGATCCTACTTATCACCCTTCAAACCCCTTAAATGCTCCTGATATTCTGGACATCGGCGTGCATCGCACACTTCACCTTCCTACCTTCGTTTCCTCCTTGGGAGAACTTGACTCTGATCGCTGCCCGGTGATTGTCACCTTTCTACTTCCACCTGCCTTGCTCCCACCGATTCCCAGACTCATAAATGGATATGTACATTGGGATAAATTTCAGTCTCATCTGGATGCGACACTCTGTAACTCCTATCAACTCGCCACAACCCATGATGTTGACCTTGCGCTACAGCACTTTACAGATACCATATGCCGTTGTGTCCGACTTTCCAATTCACCCAGTGTGCGACCTTATTCTCCCCCTTCCTTACCCCTCTTCATTTTAAATCTTCTCCGAGAAAAAACATCAAGTTCGTCGACAGTGGCAACGAGACGGACAACCCTGGTTCCGTAGGAAGTTTAACGGTCTCATTCGACGGGTGAAGCTGGAGTTGGAGCGACATCGGCTTCAGTCCTATGAGCGCTATCTGGTGTCACTCTCCTCACGATCATTCACTTTGGGCAGCCACCAAACGTGTTCTCCGTGAGCCGACAGTTGTGCCGGTGCTCTCTGCAGGCGGAAGACTTGTCACAGATATTGCTACCAAGTGTGATGTTCTGGCCGATCATTTTGAGCGGGTGTTCACTCTCCCTCTGCCAGCCGCAGATGGTACTGCAGTAGAACAGGAATTAACTACTCACCACACTGGCCCTACAGTTCAACGGATTTCTTTTACTAGCCCGCGGAAATTGTCTTCCCTGATTCGCGCTTCCCCTCGTAAGAAATCTCCTGGACACGACTTGATTCCCAATGTTGTTCTCAAGAAGCTCACCAAGAAGGCTCTAGCCTATTTGTCGTCCCTCCTAAATGCCTGTCTACGCCTCGGCTATTTTCCTCGCACCTGGAAGTTTGCTCATATCGCAGTATTCCATAAGCCTAATAAACCTAAGCACTTTACCCGAAAGCTATCGTCCAATTAGTCTATTGCCTACCTTCTCCAAGCTGTTTGAAAAAGTGAACCATCGCCGTCTACGCTCTTACCTTACTCATATCCATGCTCTTCCATCATTCCAATTTGGGTTTCGCTACAAACATTCCACTGCACTTCAGCTTTTGCGTTTAACCCAGTCAATATACCAGATGTGGCGCAGGCGTTCGATAAAGTTTGGCACGCTGGCTTGCTTCTCAAGTTAAACCGCAGCGTTATTCCTCATTATTTATTGTTCTTGATAGAGAGTTTCCTATCTGACCGCAGCTTTTCAGTGCGTATTGGCAGTTTCCTTTCCTCTCTACGCACTATTACCGCAGGTGTCCCACAAGGCTCTATCTTGGCCCCCACATTATTCAGTATCTACACTTCTGATATCCCACATTTGGCCCCTCTGTGCTGATGACACCGTTATCTACTATTGTCATTCTAATCCTCAACACGCCTATTAATTGGTGCAACACTCCTAGGATCGCCTTACTCACTGGTTCAATAGTTGGCGCATCTCCTTGAACCCTCAGAAGACTGAGGCTAATATTTTCACTCTACGCCGATATCCTCCTCTTCCTCCGTCTTTGTAGTAACGAGGTGTCTTGGCTATCTGCTCCTATTCCTGTTAAGTATCTTGGGGTGCTTATGGACACTCGACTTACTGGGCGCGCTCTCATTGATCGCCTCATTTCCCTGGCCTCCGGACGGCTTTCCAAACTCTCGCCATTGTTTCATCGCCATACCACTCATGGATTGGAGTCCTCATTACTCTACAAGTCTCTCGTTCGTCCGCTTATCACCTATGCCTGCCAGGTGTGGGGAGCCGCTGACACAAGCCATCTACGTCGTCTCCAAGTCATTCAGCACCGCTTTATGCGCATCGCTACCAACGCTCCTTGGTTTATTCGTAATCAGCAGCTCCATCACGAACTGGGCCTCTTACCTCTTCACTACTTTATTCGGAGGATCGCCCGTCGTTTCTTTTCCGCATTGAAGGATGTTCCTGGAGCAGTGCACTATAACATAGGCGTTCGTACGCGCCAGCCAACCCGCTTGAAGAGAAGACCTCCGCAAGACCTACTTCTTAGTGATCCCTCTGATTCTAACTCTAGTGATTAATATGCTCTTTTAACTCTTGTGTGCTTTTTCTTATATCTGATGTTCGTTTACAAATTGCTGTAAATAGGGGTGGCCTGTAAGCCTCCTCTAAATGTTATTGTCATTGTCATGTATGTTATCACTGATCTGTAAAGCATTGTACTGCTGATCGATCATAAATAGAAAGAAAAAGAAAAAAAACCATTTAAAGGTATAACAGCGACTTTTTCGTAGTTCAAATGTGCAGCGAACTAAGCGAATTTAATTATTGGACAAAAACAGGGTGAGTTACTCGGATAAGGTTTTTTCCGGGGTTTTCCCTTATCCTGAGAAGACGAATTTCGAGTAGCTTTAAGGTCCGTGTACCCCGAGGTCACTTGAGCATCATTTAACAAGTTCCATCCATCGTCCAATATGACTAACCAGGTTAAAGGACGTTAAGCTGGAGGGGGGGATCCAGTGATATGCCTCCCTCTGTCTTTTATGATTACATTTATAAGAAATCCCAAACTTTCTTGATGTTTCGTTTAACTTTAATCTGCATTTCTGATAAACACAATCATAATTACATTTTAAGTGAACATCGATAAAGGTATATTCTTATACAATGCAAGTTAAGCGACTGTCTAATTCAAAGTTCAGCAGTCCTGATTCTATTCCCAACTGGAATAGTTATGCTTTTTTTACATTCTATGCTTAGTGTATACTAATATAGTACACAGGTGGAGAAGGTATTGCAATCCACTCAAAAATTCGTTACAGAGATTTCACGGAAAGTATACGCTTTAGGGTCCTCTGTATCCAAACAAATACTTTTTAGAAATAAATCAGTGTATGTATGTTGGTGTGTGTGTGTGAACAAGATAACTCAAAAACAAAACATCGCTTAAATACCAAACCTGATAATTAAGTTCAGCATCTTCCAACGATGCGATAGGAAAATTATCATAAGGAAAATCACGAGTGTTTTCATTTTGCCGATAATTCACGACCGGGGGGAAGCGACGAGAGTGAATTGTCCTAAGAGACAGTTAGATTATTAGATTAATGATTTAGAATATATAGGAAGGGTGATTTTATCAGGTTATGATTGTAATGCAATAGTTCTTAAGTGGGAGATGATGCATTCGACCATGTTTATTTGCCGAATGTCCTTTTTTTCCCTTACTTCACTGGCTCCTGAATTATGATATGTTCGATCGTGCGTATACGTAATGTACGAATATCGATAGCAACAATAGAATAGGGAAAATTATTTTATTTCAGCTTTTAATAAGTAATACATGAAGTGGTAACAAACGTTATTTTATTTGAGGTTATTGCCACATTGTATGCATAAGAAATACAAATAATGACAATTTTCACTTCTTTTGGAACTAAATACCAAGACAGAAGAATAAACAAACGAACGTCAGGTGCGACAAAATTTCAAACAAATGAACATCAGCTGCAATAGGATGTTTCGACAATATCGCTCTAGTCAGATGACCGCGATTGGTTGAAATTAATTGCATTGGCACTTTAATAGTTGAGCTAAATTGTCAAGAAAGTCTCCCATCCCAAACTATTCTTTACATTGAAATATTTTCGAAATGTTGATTTCCTCAAAATTGACTAATGATTTTGAATGAAATATCGTAAAGAGATTTACTGGCAAATAAAATGTCTATTTTGAATTTTCTAGTGAATTTTCCGTGATCCTTGTCATCGGTTTCAATTTTAAAATATTTAGAACTTTTAAACGACAGGAAGCACATCAGAAGGTACGTTTCTGACGTATATCGCCATAAGAAAACTTCGAGCCGAGAAGTAGAGAAAGCAAAACTGTTCTGGTTTACAGCAGTATATTTGCATAGGCCATGCAAACAGGAAGGAATATATTTCCGGAATTAGTCATCATTATAAATGAGTTTGGAAGAACTTTGGCAAGATTTGCTGCTGTATTCCGCGGAGATGCCGTTGAGTCATGGCCTGGACAGCCGATTGTCATCTCGGAGGGAACATAAACGCTTCCCAGGATCATTACCATTCTGGCAGACTTCTGGAAGTAGGCGAAGGCTAATATTTCTACCTTGAGTTCGTTGAATATTCTCGAGCTGTTGCACCAGATAGAATTTGGCTCGCCGATGGAATTCTTGTCGCATGAAGCTCAACGCCCACGCTCTGTTTGTCAGTTGACGGAGGCCAGCATTGGGTAACACGGTTCCATGGTTCGAGTCCCAGAGCTGCCTAGTACCCCAGGAACGCGTAACGGTAAGCTGAGCTTGTTTGATTCTTGCCTCTCGTTTTCATTCATGTCTCTTGCCACGGCTTCCCATGCGCCTGTCATTCTATCTTGTCCTTTCATCTTTATATCTCCCCGACTTTTACTAGTGTATGCGCATCAGGACTCGTCTGTCAATTCGGCCTTAGATCAATGTATATAACCATTAACAGCTTATACTTTTATGTGTGCATAGTTTCCAGTTTAAGTGTTAATTTAAAACATTCCATAAAAATCCCAAGGTATTTTTTTTTTAAAAAGAACATCCACCCCAAACTTTGAAATATTTTCTTATTTTTGATTTTCTCAAAAATAGCTCATTACTATTTTGATTTATGTACCTCATGTTAAAGATATGTGTATGGATTTTTGTGGGGTTAGCCAAGTTGGATATATTTTTTGTTATTGGTTTGAATTTTCAAATGCTTTTTTTTTCAAGTACCTATTTTATCGTGTTTGCTCGAGGCCATGCAAAGAGCATAAATTTCAAAGCTATCCATAGCGATCCGGCGTTTAAAAATCGCATTAGCCTACAGTATCCATCCATACACCAAAAACAAATGCCTAAATGTAAAGCTTAGCTCGCTTAACAAGCAGTAGATAAAAGAATAAGTTTTTGTAAAAATAGTTTGTAGAAGATAGGGTAGAGAAAATCATCCAAGTACAACACGCAGTTTAGAAAAAGTTCTGTGCGCGCTTGTTATAGGTTTGAATTTTCATTTTTTTTTTACTATGTATAGTAAGGGGAACTATTGCATTCCACCCAAAAATTCGATGTCGAGATTTCATCGTAAATATGTTGAGTTCCCCAAAGCATTTTTAGAAAACGGTTCTCGTGTGTGTGCGCACATAAAAACGAAGAATCCGTTAAGTATTAAACTTGATATGTAAGTTGAACATATTTTAAGGATTCGAAAACGAAAACCACCTTACATGGAACATTTTTCAAACATTTAGGTTTTCTCGAAAATGGCTAAAAGTTTTGAATAAAATATTGTATGTTTAAAATATATTAATGATAACAAAATGTACATCTTGAATTTTCTGGAAATACCCTTTGAAGTCCTCTTCATTCTGAAAGACTTTCGCATTACTGTTAAACTATGTAGGTATGTACATAATATTTGGTGGAGAAAGTTAAAACTACTTTTTTTTTTCCAAAATTTTGACAGGAAACGGAATACCAAAACACTGTTTATCTCACATGTTTGGTTATATTAATATTTTAATCAAAGTAAAGTTGATGTTATATACTCTTATCACATTTAAGTTTATATGTATGATGTCTTGTATATAAAGTAAATGTTTAAAATGTTCTCACTTTTCTTCACTTGTGAACAGCAAAACTAGTGGGGTTGCGCTGAGAAATTTGTAGCAGAATATAGCTAAACAATTTTCTGTTTATCTACCTCCACATCATTATTGGCGAAGCAAACATACCGAAAATCATTAATTTATCTTCTCACCCTTAATCCCATCTCATCCCATTCTTCATCCAATATTAATATCAGTATTTTTGTTTAGGATTGATTTACTCAGTAATGGATATGCATTTTCTTGTTTTTCTCCCTCTAATACGAGTCATATTAGTCCTCTCCAGTGGATTGTTCTCTAGGCAAATGTTTTATTCATAAATCCCAAGCACATAGGCTTTATGTATAAAACTCACTTCAACAGATCTCATTTAAGCCCGTCTCGGTAATGTGGGAGAAGCGTAACTGCCTCACATTCTTGAAGTCGAATCTCGCTTAGGGTGAGTTACTCTGTTTTGTATCACAGATATGATCATCCAGGTTAAAGGATGTTAAACTTAAAAAAAAAAAAAAAATGATTAACTCTGAATACCCTCTAAAACCCAAGATTGCAGGTTCAATTCTGGCGGAGGGTGTTGGATTTTTTTTTCGGACGCAAAAATCATTAGAATGGCTTCCTTCGGAAGGGAAGTAATGCCGATGGTCCCGCGTAATATTTATTGGACGTAAAAGAACCCCATGCCTTGAAAGAAGGTTCCTAAGCAAAAATTCCGCCATTTCGCGTCCGCAAGTCGTGGTTTCGTCCTACAGCGTCATCTGTGGGCGACGAGCTGATCCCTTGACACTGTTGTCCTTAGTGGCGAACTCACGAAGTAGAAATTCAAATCCGATCGTGGAAATACCATAGCGATGCCCTTTGCTCCACTTAGGAAATACGGGAATACTAACTACCTAATTGAATATTTGCACACTACACTTACATAGCTATCTAAGCGCAATAGAGAAATATGTTGAACTTATTTTTGGGAAAACTTGACATAGGGTTCCTGATAAACATTAAATTAAAGAAAAAAAATATACCCCCAAGCCGAGAATTGGACTCTACCAGAATGTTTATCGTACCACCATAGCTGCAGTTCTTAATTTTTTTTTATTTAAACGTCCTTTAACTTAATAAATAGGTCATATCGGAGGATGAATGAAATTGGTGAAATGAAGCTAAATTACTCGGGTCCATCGATTTTAATGTTATCCGACTTCGCCTTCTCAGGATAAGGGAAAACCCCGAAAATAAACCTTATCCAGATATCTCGCCTTAATTGGGATTCGAACTCGGGACCTCAGGAATGTAATGCAGACACGCTACTAACACACTTAAAGGTGAACTCTCTAATATCTTGTATATATTTTATGACTTGCTAGTTTCAATCAGGAGAAACTGTCTTAAGGTAAAATGCATGTGTGAAATTTGACCAAAAACTGTGGAAAATTAATATATATAATTTGTTCATTATGAAAGTATGAATTATAAACTTTAATAATATATTTTATAGTTTTTTCCACTTAGCCCCTTTGAACTGTCAATTTACTAAAGCTATAAATGAACGTGCATACATACGTTCTTAGTAGCATGCCTAATTATTTTAAATCTTATTTTCTCGTATTAAACTTTTTTTCAGCATTCTTATATTCAGTGTTCCACACGATGCAATTGTTTATTAATTCGTTTAAAAATTGTATACTGACTCTCAAAAGTATGTCAAAATCATTATACACCTTATTGAAATAATATTCAAATTCCGAGAAATTATTACCTTTTAAAAAACAAAAGTTTTGGAGGGTAAAAAAAAAGTTATAATAGGGATTAATATAAACAGTCTAATATAATAGGTTTATTTGTAAACTTGTTTGCTGTAAAACTTGATTTTTTTATGTGACTATTTTTAAAAATGCAGCGTGTGGAGCATTTGAATGAGAATAATGAATATAGACAATAATATTTACTATTTAAATAACCAAGGAAGCTAGAATTTTAAAACATGGCAAAAATATTACTGGTACTCAACAGGCCATTCTATTCTACGTACTAATCTTCGACCTTATAATATTTTAATAAAAATCGTCCGTCATTTTTGATAAATTGAAAAAAAAAAAGGTTTAGTATTCCATTCACATGACTTTCTCTGTTACGCAAACAACTTTCCTTACAAAATATTAGTCTTTTATCCATGACGTGAAAATCAAGGTAAACATTAGAAAAATTGCCTTATTACTTGCTTCCTTGCAAGTAGGAGTGGCATAAAGAAATACACCAGGCTAAATCGATATCAAATCTTTTAAAAGCTGGTCGTATGTGAAACAATAGAAGTTCAATTCGCTTTGTACGGCCTGCAGTAAAACAGAGATGAAACGAAGCGTCACCCCTTTGAGAGAAGCATAAGTAGTTAAGCATTGAAACCAATAGCAAGAAATATCTCAGAAACGGTCAGCTCTACATAAAAACGTATATGTCATAAATTATGTTTTAACCAGATCTACACTTTTTTTTGTAGTAATGTTTTATCTATCTTTTACGGTTTAGCCGTTATGCAGAATTCTGCAAAACTCATCTAGAATAAAGTTTTCAGAGCTTATTCCCAGAAAATTCAAAATATACAGCTTATTTGTTATGTAAATATCTTTAATATACGGTGTTTTAATCAAAATCGTTAGCCATTTTGAGAAAAACAAAAGCCTCAAAAAATGTCCTATGTAAAGGGTAGTTTGTGATGGAATTTTCTTGAAAATCTTCGTGTCTCATCCTTGAAAGATATTCAACTTATATACAAAGTTTGGTTTTTAACGGACTTGTCGATTTTGAGCTATGCTGTCTACACACACACACACACACACACACACACACACACACACACACACACACGCGCGCGCTCGCGTGGGTCTGTTTCTAAAAATGCTTTTTTCGGACTTAAAGGGACCTCATAACATATATTTCCGGTGAAATCTCGATATCGAATTTTTTGGTGGAAAACAATACCTTCTCCATCCAATATTTATATCGTACATACGGGCTAGAGAAACTAATATCATTTGTTAATGGAAGGAGTGATTTGGCAAGGGGGAATATTCTTAAAAATCTTAATGACGCTTCTTTAAAAATATTGAACCTAAATGCCCCAATTTTCATTTATGAAGTTGATCCGTTCGCAAGTTTTTGTTACGGGGCTCAGGAATCCCAATTTCTGCTGAAATATCGATACCAGAGTTTTGTGTGGTGTATGATTCCTCTACCATTGGAGAATGGCAGAGAAAACGGCACAAGATTTACATGTGTGTCAGAAATCGGTAGGGCGCATTAATATTATTCACTATAAAAGAGAACGGTTGTTTACCCAAGTGATTGTGACTGGATATGAATCTAGTAGGTAATGTATAATTACGATTCCAGTAACGCTCCAAGAGAGAATTTTGTACGCGATGTCGTGATGGTCGACCGCATGGCGTATTTCCTTTCCATCGTTAATTTAACTGTCGTGCCAAAACCGCAATATCGGTTGTATCATCCGTTAAAAACCACATTCGCCTTGTATTGCTTTCCGACCGCCCCGTCAAGGTCACTCACGTTCGATAAACGAATTACTCACAGGCGCCTACCTGGGTACTTTGATCCCAATGTTGCGTCAGCGCGCACGTTGCTCCCGGCAGATGGTTCATGTCTAGCCGCTGGTATCGAACCGCGGTTATCCAGCGATACGTGCTCTATCATCCCTGTTCTGTGTAAAACGTATGCTTAATACGTGTTATAGTTAGTTGGCAATGCACGCAGAATACTGAAAAGTTTACGTGTTAATGCCCCATTTCACTCAATTACTACCTAGATTTCACCGCAAATGCATACTCATTTTAAGACCGTGAAAAACAATAATAAGAAAAAAGATTCATGTGTGTAAACAACAAATCAAATTGAAAATGTCTGATGTGCCCAAACTTATTTCAGTTCAGTGATTCCCAAAGATACGACACTAAGATCTTCAAGAAAATCCCTCAACACAAACTATCTTTAAATCAGGCTGTTCCAGCTTGAGTGCGAGCCAAAACAGCGGTCTTACCTAAATATGCAATGCGGGACAGTGTTGAGAGTAAATTATTATTATTATTATTATTATTATTATTATTAAAGTTCTTTTATCTGGTTGGTCATATCGGACAATGAATGAAATTGGTGAAATGTTGCTCAAATGATTTCGGGGTCTATGGAGCTTAAATTCACTCGACATTCGTGTATTCAAGATAAGGGAAAATCCCGAAAAAAAAAAACCATTATCCGGGTAACTCATCGTAAGCGAGATTCGAACTCGCAACCTGTGAAATGTAAGGCAGACACGTTACCACCACACTACCCAGGCGGGCCAGCAAATTATTGTCACGGCTGAATCAAATGTTGGAAATGAAGTGGCAAGACGCAAGCATTCTGGAACACAAGTGGCTTATTGGCTACCACATCCCCCTCTAACTCTGCTCCGAGTTATGTGGCTGAGTACGCGCATGCACTCTGCCTTACCCAAGTTGAATTTGAACAGCCTGCTTTACATGGATAATTTTGAAATGTTGATTTTCTCAATAATGCATTAGGCATGTTAAATATCAAATGTTTAGGATATTTACTTAAATATATTTTATGGAAATAACCTGTGAAGTATTCAAGTAAAAAATATTTTGTACAACGGGTAAACCATAAAGATAGGCAAAATCTTGTGAGTACTACACTAAAACTCTGATGTGTTGCATTCACATGACTTTCTCTATATCTCTGCAACAAATTATTGTTAAAAAGCTTATGCTAATCGAGAAAAAAAAAATGTCAGAAATAGTCTTATTACTTGCTTTCTTTTAAGTAGAAGTGAAATAAGGGAGTACCATAGGTTAAAGTGATAGTCAAAGGCTGGTTGCTATGTGACGGAAGTTCCTTTGTTTGCATGGACAGGAAGTATGAGAAAATATAAGTTTTTGAAAGGTGAAATCAAAAACAATGAATGACTAAAAAACGATCAACTTCACGAAAACAATTTGTATAACATAAATAGTGTGTTTTAACGTGCTCTACATTTTCAGTGGAGTAAGCTTTTGTCTATCTCTTACCATTTAGCAATTAAGCAAAATTCGGCAAAATTCATCCAGAATAAAGAAGTCTTCAGAGGCTATTCCCAGAAAATTCATGATAAACATTTTATTTTGTATGTGAATGTCAACAATATACGGGATTTTAATCAAAATCGTTAGAGCCATTTTTGGGAAAATCAAACTTTTCGAAAAAAGTTCCATGTAAAGGGTAGTTTGGGGTGGAAGATTTTCTTGAAAATCTTCGCGTCGCATCCTTGGAAGATACCAAACTTAAATACCAAGTTTTGTTTTTAACGGTCTTTTCGTTTTTGAGCTATGCTGCCCACAGACACACACACACACACACACACACACACACACACACACACACACGGACATGTTTCTAAAAATGCTTTTTTTTTTTTTTTTTTTTGGATTCAGGGGGTCTCAAATCATAAATTTCCGGTGACATCTCGGTATCAAATTTTTGGGTACAATGCAATACCTTCTCTATACACTATGTATATAGTACGTATAGAGAAAGTAAAAATCTGATGTGTTCCATTCACATGCCTTTCTCTACATCTCTGCAACAAACTATTGTTAAAAAGCTTAAGCTGGTTGCTACGTGACTGAAGTACCTTTACTTATATGGACACGAGTTGATAAATTCCTGTATGAGAAAAGTACAAGTTTTTCAAAGTTGAAACTAAAAACAAGGAATATCTTAAAAACGATCAACTACACAACAAATGTATATAACACAAACTGTGTTTTTTAATGTGCTCTACATTTTCTGTTTGGTACATTTTTGTCCATCTCTTACGGTTTAGCAGTTATGCAAAATTCCGTAAACTTCAGAATAAAGCAGTCTTTAGAGGCTGTTATCAGAAAATTCAAGATATACATTTTATTTGTCGTGTAAATATCTCTAATATGACATTTTAATTAAAATCGTTAGTCATTTTTGAGACGGACTTTTCGTTTTTTAGCTGTGCTGCCCACAGACACAGACACACACACATACACACACGGACATTTTTCTAAAAATGGTTTTTTGGATTCAGAAGGTCTCAAAACATGTATTTCCGGTGAAATCTCGATATCGAATTTTTGGGTGCATTACAATACCTTCTCTATACACTATGTACATAGCACGTATAAAGAGAGTAAAACTATACCTCTTTGAAATGCACCATTTATTACATATAACTTTTTGTGGAAAAAGCTGTTTCCGGCACATTCATTATTATTGGTTTGAATGCTTCAAAACTTGGTCATTGTTCTCAATGTTGTCGTTTTCAGATGTTTCTCCGGATGTCATCCATCATTCTGATTAACGATTTTGGTTTCTTGTACCCCTTGTACGTAAGAAAACGGGCAATTAAAGTATTTATGCAATGACTTCCTTTGGGAGGGAAGTAAAATGGCTATTCCCGTGTAAAGTTAGTTGGACGTAAAAGAACCGAATACCTTCAAAGAGAAGTTTTTTTGTAAAGTTCCGCAATTTCACATCCAAGTGGTGAATTTGTCCTATAGTGTTGCCATCTACGGGCGATGAATGGACCCTTCGTCACCATGTGCACATAGTGGCGAAACCCTAATTAGAAATTCCACCCGATCTAAGAAAATACCGTTTGGTGCCACAAATACGCCGACATGGGATGATGGAAAGTAATGGGAAAATAACATTTAAGATTTTTTAACGCGCGATATTTACAAAATTATTTTATATTAATTTATTGGAGCGGTTTTTGTAAGTTTTTTTATTTATCTATCCAATGTTTGGCAGCTCACGGATATGATTTTAAACTACAGGAAATAATGTAAAGTAAAAACGAGGTGGTAGTGAGGACGTCGACAATTCGTGGCTGACCTTGATTGGTATGAAGTAGAGTAAAATTGGTAAAGAAAGTCACGTGAATGTGACACATCAGAAAATGTATTTACTGGTTAGGTAAAGAGCAGAATTTCAATATCACTTAGCGACCAGTTCTTAAAACATTTGATTATCACTTAAGCCTAGTGTATTGCCTTATTTTCATTGTATCTGCAAGAAAATATGTATAAACGCATTTTTGCAAATGTCTATCTGATTAACGTAAGAATAAACTTCTTAAAACATATCTTGAAGAGTGTGTAGTGAAATTCATGTTAATGTGACACCAGATACTTTTGTCAGAGAGTAAGGATGTTTGGATAATTGTTTTGCAGCTGGTACAGTAGATAGACTTTAGGCAGGAAAGGAATAAGAATACGTTATACTGAACTGCCGTGTTGGTTTTCACGACGCTGTATTGTCTGCAACATACCGTGACAGGCACTGAATCCCTGGAGGCGAGTCTACAGATCTTTCTCACAAAGCACGTGCTGGCTGGAGCCGGTTCCGTATACATGTGTGCTGAATGTTGATGGTCTTTCTCAGAAGTAAAGCTCTGAAGAGAAACGCGGAAAATGCGATCCGCGAACTTCAGCTGTTGACCTTGATGTGCTGCAGGACCAAATATGGGCTACTGGGGGATGCGGCCCACCTTGTAATGTCCATAAGTGTCCGGAAATATTTCACATACTGTCTGGTGTCTGGGAACGCCTCACATGCATCCACTGGAGTATCTTCGGTGCCATTCAGTTTCCACAACTACAGAAACTGAAGACCTTGTAGCAAATTGCGGAGTGATACGTTTCACTCATTGTTGCCAGGAAGAGGAGCTTTGCAATTGTTCCGGATTAAGTGGCATTGAAGTGTTTGAAGTTATGATCTGTTATAGCATTATGCAGGACTAGAACATGTCTCTTGGTTTGCAGATGAATCTTTGTTCTACCTATAGGTTGCACCGTACAACCCAATTTCCTGTTTTCGAGCTTGTTTTTTTTCAGTTACCGAGTGATGCGGCTCTGCGGTAACCTGTGAGGTTCGCATTAGGCAGATCCCGGGTTCGTTTCCTGTCGATCGCTCACCCTGATCTTGTTTTCGTGGTTTACCCGGGTCAATAGGAGGATGCTGGGGTGGTATCCTGATCTCAGGGTCGTGGTTTCATACCCAGCTTAGGTCGATGTTTTAAGTGCGCTTAAAATCGAGAGTCGCAGTCAGTATTAAAAAAGAAGATTACGTGGGACGAAATTCCGGCACACTGACGGCACTGATATAACCCTGGCAATTGACAATATCGATAACAAAAATATTATTGTGGTTGCTCATATATCCTTTCATTTCCATTCATTCCGTTTCCTTCTCATGTTTTCAAGTGCATTTCTATATTTTACTGCTGTATGGCGGTACAGGACAGATGGCACAGATGCATACTTCAAGGAAAGGTACATTGCACATACGTGCTAGAGAAATTATACACGATAGCAGATAGAAAAAGTCATGAGAATGTAGGTAACACATCGTTATTCCTTTTTTTTTTTTTTTTCAATGTAATCTTCATTATTGCTTAGTGAGGGAAACATCACGTTAATGCCATTTCCAAATGCGAATAATCTTTGACATACCAAAATGCGGACACTTTTCTATGTGATATAAATGCTTAGAATATAAAAATGTCCTAATTGTCATCGAAATACAAAAGCCATGTTGGTACAAGGATCCTACCGGCGTTCTTTCTGTGGAGTTCACGATCGTCTGGACCAGCTGTTCAAATCGGTATGTGATGCAGTTAAGGACATGTATGACTGAAATTTTGAAATTCCACACTATTAATGCTAGCCTCTTGAAATTTATACCAAAGGTGTAATATATATAATGCAAATAAGTGACAGTGCAAATGTCATCCATTTTGCTTTAAGGATTTGTTTGTTTTTGTCACGTCATTAAAAAGTCCATAGGTATTTCTGAGTCTCCTTTGGTTTGGGCTCCAAAAATGTTTAACTTTTGAGTTTGAAAATTGAAATATATGCTTAAATCATCTGACAGTAAAACCGGACAATTCTTATTCATTGTACCTCTGTGAACATGTGCAGGAAATTTTATTTGTGTGACCGAAAAACTGTTCCGCAAGGAGCAATTTACAAGAAAAATGTTAACACATCAATAGCGATAAAACAAGGAAAGATTCGAATGTATGGCTCACATTAAAATCTACCAGGTTAGTTGGTAGGTTGGACCCCTCAGCTTTCCTTTTTCTCTCTGATGCTGCTGCCTTTCCTTCCTTTTCTTTTGCAAAACTTCAATTTTTTACTTTGCATGATGCAACTGAGATTTCGTTGCACTGAAGTTTTTCTTCCAGTACGGTTTCCTCTAATGATTTGCATTAAGGCAGTTAAAATGACTCCTGGTGGCAAATTATACCAATTTTGTATTCAGGAATATTTAAATTGTTTCAGGGAATTAAAATAAAAGTCTATTTTTTGTGATTTTTCATGAAATTTCAGTCTACATACCCTTAAAATAAAACCACCGACTTCTTTTGAAGCTTAACACGATGATTTCGACGAAGGTGAAACGCCCGTTTCTAGAAATGACCCGTTGAGAGGAAGACACCAATTTGCAAGGAAACCGCCGCGGTATTGACAACACAAAGACACGCTGCCAACTACTGGGTGAGTCATGGTCATATGCGTCCTTTTCAAATAGTGCGTACCATTCCTATTGGTGCACTTAATTTTACTTTCTCCATATGCACTATGTATTGCAAAGTATTGCACTCCACCAAAAATTCGATACCGAGATTTCACCGGAAATATATGTTTTAGGGTCCCAAATATCCAAAAAAAGCATTTTCACAAAAAGGTCCGTGTGTGTGTGTCCGTGTGTCTGTGAACACGATAACTCTAAAACGAAAAGTCGGTAAAATACCAAACTTGGTATTTAAGTTTAGTATCTTCCAGGGATGCGACACGAAGATTTTGAGAAAAATCCCCCCATCCCCAACTACCCTTTACATGGAACTTTTTTCGAAAATTTTGATTTTCTCAAAAATGGCTCTAACGATTTTGATTAAAATTTCGTATATTAAAGATATTTACCTGACAAATAAAATGTATATCTTGAATTTTCTGGGAATAGCCTCTGAAGAGTAGTTTATTCTGGATGAATTTTACTAAATTTTGAATAGCTGCTAAACCGTAAGAGATAGACAAAAACTTACTACTCAAAAAATGTAGAGCACATTAAAACACACACAATTTGTGTTATATACATTTTTTTTCTGCGAGTTGATCGTTTTTGAAATATTCCTTGTTTTTGTTTTCAGCTTTGAGAAACTTGTACTTTTCTCATACAGGAATGTGTCAACTCGTGTCCATATAAACAAAGGAACTTCAGTCACCTAGCAACCAGCTTTTGAGTATCACCTGGTACTACCTTATTTCACTTCTATTTACAAGGAAGCAAGTAATAAGACTATTTCTGATAATTTTTTCTCAATTAGCATGAAGTAAATTGAAGCATAAGCTTTTTAACAATACTTTGATGCTGAGATGGAAAGAAAGTCATGTGAATGGAGCACATAAGATTTTTAGAGAAAGGTCCGTGAAAGTGTGTGTGAGTGAGTCTGTGGGCAGCATAGTCAAAAACGAAAAGTCGGTTAAATGCCAATCTTGGCATTTAAGTTGAGTATCTTCCAAGGATGTGACACGAGGATTTTAAAAAAAAATCGCCCAGGCAATTACCCTTTACATGGAATTTTTTTTTTTTTTTTAAATTCTTGATTTTTTCATAAATGACTAACGATTTTAATTAAAATATACCTTTGTATAAAATATTTTTATGATAAACGAAATGTATATCTTAAATTTTCTGAGAAAAGCCTCTGCAGACCTCTTCATTCTGGATGGCTTTTGTATAACTGGCATACCGTAAGAAATATACAAAAACTTAATACACAAAAAATATAGAAATCATTAAAACACACAATTTGTCATACTTTTTTGTAGAGTTAACCGTTTTCAAGATATTCCAGAAAATTTCCAGGTTTCAATTTTACGCCACTTAAATTTTTCTCAAATGGGAAGACATCTTTTTTATCGTTTCTCGTTTGTTTATTTCTGACAAGCAAAAATATTGGAATGTCATTTGTTTCACATAGCGTCCGGCTTTTATTGGACGAGACTACCGTTTTAGCCTGTGCATTTTCTTACTTCGCTTCTTACAAGAAAGCCAGTAATAAGACCAATTCTACTTATGTTTATCTCGATTAGCATGATGTAGATAACAGATTAATGTTTTGAATAAAGATTTGTTTACCGAACAGCATGAGGACATCATATGAATGGAACACATTAGATTTTTCCCTTCTACTTACTAGGAACCAAGTAATAAGGACACTTTCTGTAATTTTTATCTCTATTATCATGAAGTAGATGAGGGATAAGCTTTTTAACAATCATTTCTTACAGAGATGAAGAGAAAATCATGTGAATGGAATACAACACATTTTTACTTTCACTATACATACTATGTACATAGTGTATAGAGAAGATATTGCACTACACCAAAAAATTCGATACCGAGATTTCACCGGAAATATATGTTTTAGGGTGTCCTGTATCCAAAAAAAGTATTTTCAGAAAAAGGTCCGTGTGTGTGTCCCCGTGTGTCTTTGAACACGATAACTCAAAAACGAAAAGTCGGTATAATACCAAATTTGGTATTTAAGTTTAGTATCTTTCAGGGATGTCAAACGAAAATTTTGAGAAAAATCCCCCCACCCCAAACTACCCTTTACATGGAACTTTTTTCGAAACTTTTGATTTTCTAAAAAATGTCTTTAACGATTTTGATTAAAATAACGTATATTAAAGATATTTACCTGACAAATAAAGTGTATATTTTGAATTTTCTGGGAATAGCTTCTGAAGACTACTTTATTCTGGGTCAATTTTACGGAATTTTGAATAACTGCTAAACCGTAAGAGATGGACAAAAACTTACCACACAGAGCACTTTAAAACACACACTTTATGTTATATACATTTTTTTCCTGGAGTTGATTGTTTTTGAGATATTCCTTGTTTTTGGTTTCAGCTGTAAAAACATACTTTTCTCATACTGGACTTTGTGAACTCCTGTCCATACAAACAAAGGAACTTCAGTCATATAACAACCAGCTTTTGACTGTGAATTTAACCTATGGTACTTCCTTATTTCGCTTCTACTTAAAAGGAAGCAAGTAATAAGACTATTTCTGCTATTTTTTTTCTCGTTTAGCATGAAGTAAATGTAAGCATAAGATTTTTAACGATAATTTGTGCAGAGATATTGAGAAAGTCATGTGACTGGAACACATCAGATTTTTTATCGTGTGCCCAGCTGCTACAGAGGCATTAATTTGACCCCAGTTGTGGATAGGAACATGGTGGTGGTGGTGGTGGTGACGGTCTTATGTCAGTACACCATTACCTAAACCCAAGAGATCTGCACATTACGATGTAGTCCATGCTTTACCCCAGTTGTTCCGCTGTTGGAATGCGTGCACGCTGTTCAGAGTGGACTCGCTGACAAAGGAGGGAAGGGCAAGCACGAAAAAGTTTTTGGTTTTTGTCCAACTCTGCCTACCGTGATTACGGTTTTGTCGTCACATTTAGATGCGCAACTAGGTCACTCTGTTACTTGTCGATAAGTGACACTTTTTGGTCATGGCCTTCACGCAACCATTGATTGGCGTGGGTGTCTTGGTTTCGATTCCTATCGTGTACCCCAGCAGGTGTTGGGACTGTTACACACGCGACTGGATTTCCAATGCTGCATTGCTCTTGTTTCCCATCTTGAAGAAGCTTAGATGGTCGTGAACCTTTGAAATACCCTTTCAAAGCCGTGGCGTGCTCTTGCACATATCATCGCCTTCCGTGGTGTAATGGTTATCATGCTAACTACAAATACCCAAGGTTGCGGGTTCAAACCCGGCGGAGGACGATGGATTTTTTCGGGCGTAAAAATCCTTAGCATGGCTTCTTTCGGAAGTGAAGTGTAGCCGTTGGTCCCGGTCTAGATTTACGGCATGCAAAATAACCTCAAGCCTGCTGAAGAGGCTTCTGAGCAAAATTAAGCTGTCTTTCACGCCCAGTAGATATAGAATGGGACGCTGAGCGTCCATAAATAAAACTCCATTTCATTTCTTGCACATTTCCATGTCACCTTGTTAACCGAAGACAATAAAAATTCATTATTAGATTTCCAAATTTAATTTTTACTTTCTCCACTATATATCTGTTGTAATTGGGAGAATTTATATTCCATCCAAAAATTCGACATCGAGATATCAGCGGAAATATATTTTTAAGACCCCTGAATAATAATAAAAATTAACTGATGCGTCCCATTGGTGACTTTCTCGACATATTCTACAAATTTCTTACGAAGATTCTCCTTTTACTCCATGCTAATCGAGATAGGCATTAGCAGAATGGTGTTATTACTTAGTTCATTGTAAGTAATAGACAAATAAAGGAATACACTAGGCTAAAGTGATTGTCACATTTTTAAAAAGCTATGCGATTGCCATTGAAATTCGCTTCTTTGCATGGCCAAGAGTAAAACAAAAGAAACACGGACGACTTCCTGTTTGAGAAAAGTATAAATATTTTTAAATTAAAACAAATAACAAGGAATATCTTAGAAACTATTAGCTCCACAACGAAAATGTTGATTTAAAGTGTATGTTTTGATGATATCTCATTTTTTACCCATTAATTTTTGTTTATCTCTTATGGTTTACCAGGTATGTAAAAGTGATTCAGAATGAAGAGGACTTTAGAGGCTATTCCCAGAAAATTCAAGATTTACATTTTATTTGTCATCTATATCTTTAATATACAGTATTTTAATCAAAATGATTAGACCATTATGGAGAAAATAATCATTTTCGAAAATTTATCCATTTAAAGGGTAATTTGTGGTGGGGGAATTTTCTTGGAAATCGTGTTGCATCTCCGGGATTTTCTAAATTTAAATACCAAGTTTGGTACTTAAGACTTTGTTTTTGAGTAATGCTGTCCACGGAAACACTGACCTTTTTATTTATTTTGATTCACGTGGTCTCAAAATATAGATTTCCGAGGAAATCTCGGTATCGGTTCATTTGGGTGGAATGCAATACCTTCTCTACCTACTTGTAAATTGTACACACGTGCTAGAGAAAGTAAAAAAGAATCTTATGTGTTCCATTCACATGACTTTCTCTACATCGCTGTAACAAATTATTATTAAAAAGCATATTCTTCTATCTACTTGATAATAATCGAGATAAACATTAGCAGACATTGTCTAATTACTTGCGTCCTTGTAAGTACAAGGAAAATAAGGGAATACACTAGGCTAAAACGATAGTCAAATCTTTTAAAAGCCGGTTGCTATGTGGATGAAATTCATTTCTTTGTTTACAACTTTCCGTGTGAGAGTAGTTTTAAGTATTTTACATCTGAAACAAATAACAAGGAATATCTCGGAAATGGTCAATTCTGCGAGAAAAAACGTATATAACATAAATTGTGTCTAATAACGTGATCTATATTTTTTGTGAAGTAAGTTTTTGTCTATCTCTTACGGTTTACCAATCACGCAAAATTTAACAAAATTCATTCAGAATAAAGAGGTTTTTAGCGGTTATTCCCATAAAATTCAAGATATACATTTTATTTGCCATATAAGTATCTTTGATATACGGTATGTTAATAAAAATAGTTAGAGCCATTTTTGAGAAAATCAAAATTTTCGAAATTTGTTCTATGTAAAGGGTAGTTTGGGGTGGGGGGATTTTTTTCAAAATCGTGTTGCATCCCTGGAAGATACTAAACTTAAATACCAAGTTTGGTATTTTACCACTTTTCGTATTTGAGTTATCGTGTTCACAGGCACAGGGACACATACACGGACCTTTTACTGAAAATACTTTTTTTGGATACAGGGGACCCTGAAACATGTATTTCCGGTGTGAAATCTCGGTATTGAATTTTTGGGTGGAATGCAATACCTTCGCTATACACTATGTAATAGTACGTGTAGAGAAAGTAAAAAGCAAAAATTTAATGTAGCGTACCTAAAAAAATACGAAAAATCTGTTAAATACTTAGTCTTTGAAATTCCACATCTTCCGAGGATGCAACTAAGTATTCCAAGAAAATCCCACCCACACTAATTTACCATAATATAGTAAATATATGCTTTTTTATTCAGGGGAGCTCGATTTATTTCCGGTAAAATCTCGACATCGAATTTTTGGGTGGAATACAATATCATCTCTACCTACTATTTATGTACATAGTAAGTGAAGAGAAAGTAAAAAGGTAAAATTGTCAAGGAATGGTATTCGTTGGTCTTGTGCTCTAGTCCAAAACTCCTGTTCTCTTTGTTAAAGCAATATTTTGGAAATGTTATTCCCTTACTGGTTATATATTGCAGTCATTTGCTCCGCTAGAGTAACTGTAGAAGTTTGATGAGGAAAACCAGTATTTCTGCCGTTCTAGTACGCAAGCTGCTTCCTGTTAGCAAAATGCATTTCTGGAAAAGGAGCGAGAATGGGAATAAAGACGCTGTTACGTAACTAAGCAACTACGGGCAGCCTTCAAGTATGGGAAAGAAATGTTGATAGCGGAGAGCTGAATTGTTTTCCTAAGATGTTTCATGGGAGAGTGCGAAATAAGGACGTCACGATTCAAAACACATTCAGCAAATGAAATAGAAAACAATGCAAGAACAGGCTCTGAGAATTGGACGTCTTTGTTCTGTCTCTTCCATATTAGATTCTGATTACTGTGGAAGGCGCCGAATCAAACTACTTAGAGCGCTTTCAAGCCAAAAGAAAGCAAATAACTTAATCATTAGATGAACATTTTGTTTTTCCCTCTGATCTTATTTATATCGAGAAACTGTTCTGCTCTATTTCCTTTTTTACTTTCTCGTAATTTGTTTTCTGGGTTGTTTCACGTTCCCTGCTTCTGTATATTCGTTTCCTGGCTTTCCTCTATGTTTTTGCAATTGCATTCAGTTCCATTATTTTACTTTCATTACTGAAAAGAAAACATTTAACGTCATCCAGTTTTATGACCAGATATTCTTATTTGTCTACTGCTCTATAATGAGTAGAGAAAGTATTGCATTCCACCCATAAATTTGATATAAAGGTTCCCCTGAAAATACATATTTTGAGATCCCTGATAGGAAAAGTGTTTTTAAATATAGGTGCGTGCGTATGAACGGCATAACTCAAAAACGAAAATTCAATAAGTACCAATCTTGGTATTTAAGTTCAGCGTCTTCCATTTCAAGAACATTTTTAGTGACACACACACACACACACACACACACACACACACACACACACACACACACATCGCTAAAGCACACCACTTTTATCAAATGAGTTTTTTGTGGCATTACTCATTTCCGAGATACTCTTTATTTGGTTTGAATGTTCCAATACTTCTATCTAGTAGCAAGACGCTATCCATTTTTACTTCTCTACCAGGTATAGTTGGAGAAGTATTGATTTTGATTAAAATATCATATGCTTAAGATATTTACAAATAAATGCATATCTTGACTTTTCTGGGAAAAGCCTCTAAGTCATCTTCATTCTGGATGACTTTTGCGTAACTGATAAACTATAAACAAAGTTCTACTACACAAAAAATGTAGATCTGATTAAAGATCTATACCTTAGAGAGATATTTGGGAATGGGGGTTTAACCATTTTCATACTATTACGTGTTATTTGTTTCAATTTTTAGTCACTTTTGTCAAACAGGAAGTCGTAAATCGTTTTTATTTTGTTTTCGTCATACAAAGAGAATTTAATTTCAAAGTCATTGCATAGCGATATATTTTAAACGGTTTTATTATCGCTTTAGCCTACTGTATTCCCTTATTTCTCTTCTACTCACAAGGAAATGAGGAATAAGACCATTTCTGATGTCTCGCTTAGCAGCGCATCAGTGAACAAAATAATAGTATATTCTAAGAATAGTTTGCAGAAATAGGTAGCGAAAGTCATGTAAATGGAAGAAATGTGGTCTCCAAGAAGTGTGGAATTTAAAGGTTTTTCCATCTTTTTAAGAATCTTGACTATCACTTTATCCTACTGTATGATTCTACATACAAAGAAATGAATAAAATATTAGTTGATAAATAAGATCTCAATAAACAAGAGATAGGAGCCAGGAGCAGGAACCGAAACAAGCAAAAGCTTTTATATGAAACGTAGAAGAGTAGAGAAAGTAATGTGCATGTCACACAGATAATTCTTTTAGCTCTGTTGTTCACACACATCGTTGGATGTCAGCCAACATGACATGAGTGTTTATCATCACTGTCTAGTCTTGATGAACACAATGTGGTTAGATAGTACTGGAAGTCAAGCCCCGAACTCTTTTAACTACACATCAATGTATTCGCGAACTAAATTCTTTCTTTACCTTGGCGAGAAATTGTGTAAGTTGAAGGAGACGACACGACCACTTTGCTCTTATTCTTCCACCACCGCCATACAAGTCGGGAATAATTGCACTCTGTTTTCACATCGTAAAATTACACAATGAAGTGTCTCTTCAATTATCCGCGTGTTGTGCTAACAAATAATGAAGAGGGTCTTTAATCATCCGTGTTTTTCTCCGTCATTAGCCTGAATGATGAAACACTGTGTAAACACAACGTGGGAGTTGTTTTTAAAGCTTTACATCCCATGTCGAGCGCCGCAGTTCTTCCAGAAGATGAGACAAATGAATATATAATAGCGTTACCAAGTTCTGTAATGGAGCACCTCGTCTTTTCAGGCAGAGAAAACTGCGACAGATCCTGTTCCCAGAGTTCAGAACATGTTTCATCCGGAAATCACACATTTGCTGTATGTCGCCACCGGAATCGAATCGGGGCCACCGATTCTGCAGTAATTAATGTTACTGAAGGAACTAAAGTACAGAGTTGTAGTAAATCAAAGTAATGTTTCATACCAGCCCAGATCTACTAAATTCACACATTTGCAAGACATTCTCTTCGGTTTATTGCCTGCATTTCTGGAAACTGGGAGAACTGTGTCCACCTAAATTGGTGTGATTTGAGAATTCATTAAATAAAGTTACCTACATTGAAAGTATAGAATATCTGCCCCAGTGTAGCCCCAATAGAACGTTCCTTTCTAGAGGAAAAATATGTGTTATGTCCCTCAGAATGTTTCAAATTTGCCCAAAAATATTGTTTAAAGATGTGTTACAATTCCATGTATATGCTGTAGCTCGCTACCAGACACAAGTTATTTATTCACTCTCCGTTATGTACCACAAGTATGACACTGGAAGGCTATACTCAATTTAACGTTCAAGCAAAAACCCTGGTGTTTCATTCATATGACTTTCTCTACCTGTTCTGCAAGAAAAATATTCTTTCAAAAAATCATTCTTCTATCTACTTAATGCTAATCGAGTAAACGTTAACAGAAATGGTCTTATTGCCTATCTCCTTGTAAGTAGAAGGGAAATACGGGAATGCATTGAGCTAAAGCGATAGTCAAATGTTTTAAAAGCTATCGCTATGCAGTGATGAAATTTGCCTGTCTTTGCATGGCTAGGAGTAAGACAGAGATGTGAAACAAATGACGACCTGTTTGAGAAACTTATAAGTATGTTAAAATTGAAACAAACAACGAGGAATATCTCGGATATGGTTAGCTCTACAAAAACAATGTGTATGACATAAATTGTGTTTTTAGCGAGATCTAAATGT
Organism: Hymenopus coronatus; assembly: GCA_030762935.1. Taxonomy (NCBI): domain Eukaryota; kingdom Metazoa; phylum Arthropoda; class Insecta; order Mantodea; family Hymenopodidae; genus Hymenopus; species Hymenopus coronatus. The sequence continues at coordinate 25,467,624 of CM060882.1, forward strand.
TTTGTGTAGTAAGTTTTTTGTCTATCTCTTAGAGTTTACCAGTTAGGCAAAATTCAGAATTAGGTCTTCAGAGGCTATTCTCAACAAATTCAAAACATACAATCTATTTTCATGTAAATGTCCTTAATTTTAAGCAGAATCGATGGAACCATTTTTGAGAAAATAAAAAATATCTAAAATGTTCTATTCAATGGTAGTTTGGGGCATTTTCCTGATATTCTTCGTGTGGCATCCTTAGAAGATATTAAACTAAATACCAAGCTTGGTATTTAACGGACTGTTCATATACATATAGGCTCGCGCGTGCGCGGACCTTTTTCTAAAAATACTCTTTTTTGATTCAGGTGTCCTCAATAATTTTTCCGTTGAAATCTCGGTATCGAATTTTAGTGAGTACTATACTTTTTCTACTCACTGTGTAAGTACATAGTAATTGTTAGAGAAAGTAAAAAGCACCCGCTAATTTAAATACAGAGTACGCCTTACGCTTCGGCCGAGAACACAGGCGTGATGAGGCGGGCAGGATGTGAGGTAAACCTCGGTATTATAGATGTGTAATTTCCCAGAGTATTCTACTTAGTCTGTGGCGTGCACACAATATCACTTTATTTTAGCAACATGTTAGAGACTTACTCAAAATGGTACCCAGCTTCCTGTCAAGGAATCCGTCTAAAAATTCCCCTTACACTTGCTGGCCTGTATCTGTTTAATGTGGTATCGCACCTATATAAGTATTCGTTGTTGGAGAGTAAATTTTCATCCGGCATTTCAGGTATCTAAATAATTTAAGGCACACGCGCTTAAAAATAATTCGAAAAAAAAGAGTAGTATATAGGAAAACACGTTTCCTAACACTTCAAACTGTACAAAGCAACGACCAGCAAATACTTTTTACTTTTTCTACACGAACTACGTACATAGTGTATAGAGAAGGTATTGTAATGCACACAAAAATTCGATACCGAGATTTCACCGGAAATACATGTTTACGGTCCCCCTGAATTGAAAAAAAGCATTTCAGAAAAAGGTTCGTGTGTGTGTGTGTGTGTGTGTGTGTGTGTGGAAGCATAGCTCAAGAACCGAACTTGGTATTTACGTTTGGTATCTTCCAAGGATGCGGCACGAAGATTTTCAAGAAAATCCCCAACCCAGCTACCCTTTACTTGGAAAAATTTTCGAAAATTTTGATTTTCTCAAAAATGGCTCTAGCGATTTTGATTAAAATTTCTTATATTTAAAATATTTACATGACAAATAAAATGTATATCTTGAATTCTCTGGGAATAGCCTCAGAAAACATGTTTATTCTGGATGAATTTTGCGGAATTTTGCATAACTGGCAAACCGCAAGTGGTAGACAAAAACTTGCACACAAAAAATGTAGAGCAACACAATTTTTGTCTTATATTTTTTTTCGCGGAATTGGCCGTTTTTTTAGAAATTCCTTGTTATTAGTTTCAGCATTAAAATACTTATGCTTTTCTCATATGGGAATTTGTCAACTCCTATCCATACAAAAGTACTTCAATCACTTAGCAAACAGCTTTGGGTCACTTTAGCCCATGGTACTCCTTTATTTCCCTTCTGCTAACAAGAAGCAAGTAACAAGACGATTTCTGCTAACTTTTTCTCGATTAGCATGAAATAAATAGAAGAATAAGCTTTTTAACAATAATTTGTTGTATTCATCAGTTTTTTGTGTGCGTTAACACCGTAACTTGTAGGTACTACACCGAAACATGGACCCACGCATTGAAGGAAACGTAATGGAAACTAGAGCCCCGCTATTTACCTCGTGCTCCACAGGCTTTCTCCCATCCACTTTTTCGGTTCAAACGTGCATCGGACACTTCGCATAGTGGCGTTGTTTGAGGTAACAGGTGTTACTTCACGATTTGTTAATATATATTTTTTTCTTCGTTGAAGTAGGTTGGTTGTGTGGTACTGTAAGATGTTGCCTTCTCCAACTGTTAGATGTCACTGATACAAGAAAACATATGTGCCAAATATATCGTCCTCATAGAACTCAGCCTAACGTCCCCGAATGTCCGCTGATTGCAGCAAGAAACAGAAGCAAGCGTAGAACAGGATGAATATTGTAACAAAACTGCTCTTTATTACTGTTGCAAACAACTCTATATTTCTTTCACAGATTACAATCAGAAATCTACTTACAAACGTCTTTGTTCGACAGTATCGCAACAATTTTTGCGTGCAGTTTTCTTTTAACGCTCACTGCTGCGGCTATGACAACTCGCTCCGAACTTCCCATCAAAACTGGCAGTGCCAGGAGCCAGGAGCCAGGAGCCAGGAGCAGGAACTAGTCGCCCGAGTGTACTCGGGCGGGGGCAAATCACCACGGTACCTATCCGCTTTTCTTGCGGATTTACCCGTGTGATATAGTAGATGTAGTCATTGCAAGCGTTTTTGTCATGTCAAAGTAATTGGGCAGGGTGTTCCCTCTGTGCAGCCGGCGCGGGCTGGCTTACCTATCCGAGTGGCCACCCACCCAGAGAGGGACCAGGCCCGATGCTGCTTACCTTGGCCAGCCGCTTGCGGGCTGTCAAGGAAAGCAGTGCCGGCTAGCGGGGAGACATGAAGGGATATAGGTACGGGGTGGGGGAAGCCAGTGTTGCAGATCTGGTCGGAGTACGACTGGATGGTCACCCGTCCGAGTCGTGACCATGCCCGATGCTGCTTAACTTGGCGGGTAGACAATAAAGGGAGAGGCGGCCGGAAAACTACCATCCCAAGGCGTCCTTGGGAAGGCGGTAGCTTACGCGTCTCCTTGGTAGCGTGTGGTCGTAAAGACCGAGAGTGTTCACCTGGGGATTTGGGTGGGGAGCAAGTTTAGTGTATATTGTGCGAGCTCTTTCTCGCACAACGTCCACTATGTAGGGGATTCCGGAGTGGGAATGGAGAATGTGGGACGGGAATCTGCGGTCTGTGCCGTATATCATCCTCAATGCCCTGTTCTGCACGGCCTGCAGCCTGCGGATGGTGGAACGAGCCACCGAACCCCAGACCTCACAGCCGTACAGCATCAGGGGCGGGATGACTGCGCGGTACAGCCGCAGTTTAAGGTGTGTAGGCATGGTGGAGCGGAAGATGGGAAACAACTGCCGCAGGGCAGCGTGTCCCAAGCCGACCTTCTCCCTGACATGTGGAGTGAAAGTAAGGCCGCGGTCGAGGAGGACTCCGAGGTATTTGGCGGAGCGGACCCAGGGGATCCGCCGCCGCCGCAACCTCAGCGACCTCTCCGGTCGCCAGCCACGGACTTTAGCCAGCAGTAGAGCTGAGCTCTTCTGCGGGCTGATGGCCATCCGCCACTGTTCACTCCATCTGCCTATGGCCTGGAGCTGTCTCTGTAGCGGGGGGAAGCAATATCGGTCGTTCTTGTTACGCGCCATTATGAGGACATCGTCGGCATACTGGCACGTAACTGTACTGGGTTCTGTGGGGAAGTCGGACATGTAGGCAGCAAAGAGTAACGGCGACAGCACGCTGCCTTCCGGCACTCCCGCCGCTATGGGTCTGACTGTGGAATGCCTCCCCTCCACCCTCACCCTGAAAGTGCGGTCCCGAAGGAAGCTACTAAGCAGGTGAAGGTAGGGGGGAGGAATTTCTGCGTTCTTGGCTGGCAGTGCCAGGCCAAGTCCCCCCTTTTATACCTGTTGATCAAGTGACAAGAAGATTCCACAAGTAGTGCTTATTGTCGTACGTGCAAAGGTGTCACAAGCTCGCACATAAGTGTGAAATTCGGAGCTTCGATGTAAAGTGCTCGCCGATCGCACGTGTTCACTCACACAGGTGTAACAATGTATTAACGATGAAAGTAAAATTCAAATATACATTTTACAGCATGGACCATGTAGCTGTATGTAACTATATGAGGTGGCCCACTACCGACAGTTGTTGAATTGGGTTTTTGCCGGGCATTAACATGCTAAACAGTTGAGGAAATGCACATGAATTTTGTCCCTTCAAAATAGGAAGCGTTGTATGCTCTTTCCTGTTTGAATGTATGTCGCCACCAGTTTGCCTTACCAGTCGGTACGTGAACTACCTGGTGTTTCTTAAGATAGGAACTATTGTATTCCTGCAGCTAATGTAGTGAAAGTTTACAAATCTATCTGATGAAACTTGTAACCTCGAATGAGATTTATTAAGATTATTCTATGAATAAAATGCAACAGATTACATAAATAATTACTTTCTTGCTGGTTTAACATCAAATCACCATGTGTCTGCTCTCAGATCACGACACACTGGATGAATGAATGAATGAACGAACGAACAATACTGCGGAATACTAACCAATGCCGACAGCAGCGTAAATGAAAAATCACCAAGAAACATTTTTCCAGAATATAATTTATTTGGAAACTGGCGCTATTGGAATCTGCATTGGCTACAAATACAATTGAGGAGGTCTAGCATTAAAATCCACCGTTTCAACAGACCTCCATACATTGGAAGCACTAAAAGTTCAGAAGAGAAATTCACTCAGTTGATCTTCTGAGATGCTAGAAATATGTGTATAGAGAAGGGCATTTCCAACATATCTATATAAGATAATTGCCTATTATCATAATTGTAACTTTAAACGTGAGGTGATTGTGGAGATATTATAACTCTTTCGACGGTAACCCGAGCCAAGGCGCTGGCGTGCGAGATCCCGACCGATGGCCGCAGTGTGAAGAAAAAGCTATTATACGTAATATGGGTGTAAAATGCCAGTGATGCACACAAAAACAGATGGTTTGATGTGAAACTTTTAATTATGATTATTTATGCATATATGAGCTTAAATCATCATCGTGCTTATCTAATCTCAAAAACGTGTCCCAGGTGATGGGTTTTAAGTGTGCTTAAAAGCGACATCACCAAATCAGTAGATGTACTAACATGTAAAAGGACTATGCCGGCGTCGTTTAATATGATATTGGCAATTGGCAACGTCATAACAACGTTGTTTTTTTTTTTTTTTTCAAACTGAATGCGATGTTTGTCTACTTAGACTATTGAGTGTAATGTTAAGTAATAATATTATTACTTTTTTCTAGGAAGTATTGCTCTCCGCGCGCGTGCGAGCGTGTGTGTGAACGTGTGTGCAGCATAACTCAAACATAAAATCGCTTAAATACCAAACTCGGTTTAAATGAAATATTTTTCGAAATTTCCGATTTTATAAAAATGACTAACGATTTTCATTAAGATACTCTAAATTGAAGATCATATTTACATGACAAAATGTAGTTCTTGAATTTTCTCACAAAGTTTTCTTCAATTTGAAGGAATATTCACTTGTATAACTGCTAAACGTCAGTTGAGGGACGAAAACGCACCACACAAAAATGTAGAGAGCTTTTTGAAACACAATTTATTTCAGATAAGTCTATTGTGGCGTCGCACATTATTCTGGCATTGATCATAAAGTAATAACAGAAGCAAAGAATACATCTATTATTCTTGCACAAATGCAAAGGTGCTATATTATCATGGTTGAAAAATTAACAAAATTTCGATGTGCTTTATATTAGACTGTAATAACAGCAGCATTAAATCAGACAAAATACCATTAGCACTCCATCGTAATTATCTTCATACGATTATTGCTTGCATATTTATATAAAGCTGATTACATTGGCTACAAACATTTTTTGTTGCACCAACATTACTAACTTATAGTAAGAAATAGTCGACGTTAACATTATCATACTCCGATGTTTGGATAATATCTTACTATAATTTGTAGTTTTCTAATTTTTGTAAGCAAGCTGGTTTCTTTTTCTGTGGGAAGTTTGTGATGTTTTATAATCAGGAAAACGAAAGCCCATGTCGTATAAAATGATAGCAAGGATAACATCAGCATCAAACCAGACGAAATACCTCTTCTTCCTCTTCTCTTTTATATGTTAATTTTGTTGAACTTTGTTTTATTTTTCTCGTGTTTTCTTAATAAATTTATGTATATTGGTTACTGATTTTAACCAAGGAAATATTGGCGCTATTCTTTGGTCAGTCATGAGACACTGGAAGGAGGAGTATTAACTATTTAAGTATGTTATGTAACAATTTCTAAGTGCAATCTAAGGCTAAAGGTTGTAAGGATCAACCGTCAAACCAAGGGTAAGGGAGGGCATTTCAGCTAGTGTGAAATAAAACCATCACCTTAAAGTGCATTGAAGAATAAGCTTTTGTTAGAATAGTTTGTTGTAGAATAGGTAGAAAAAGCCATGTGAATGCAACACATCAGATGTTTTTGGACTTTTACTCTTTTCTCCCCGACACATAAATTGACTGGTCGTATAAACTCCAGTTTATCTACAGCATTTATTGCATACTTTCTTGACTATGTATAGAAAGTAGAGGAAAAATAGTATCCCACCCTAAATGTTATTCGAGATTTCACCAGAAATACCTACCCATGAGACACCCTGTGTACATTAAAAAACACGAAATACTGTGTGTGTGTGTGTGTGTGTGTGTGTGTGTGTGTGTGTGTGTGTGTGTGTGTGTGTGTGTGTGTGTGTGTGTGTGTGTGTGTGTGTGTGTGTGTGTGTGTGTGTGTGTGTGTGTGTGTGTGTGTGTGTGTGTGTGTGTGTGTGTGTGTGTGTGTGTGTGTGTGTGTGTGTGTGTGTGTGTGTGTGTGTGTGTGTGTGTGTGTGTGTGTGTGTGTGTGTGTGTGTGTGTGTGTGTGTGTGTGTGTGTGTGTGTGTGTGTGTGTGTGTGTGTGTGTGTGTGTGTGTGTGTGTGTGTGTGTGTGTGTGTGTGTGTGTGTGTGTGTGTGTGTGTGTGTGTGTGTGTGTGTGTGTGTGTGTGTGTGTGTGTGTGTGTGTGTGTGTGTGTGTGTGTGTGTGTGTGTGTGTGTGTGTGTGTGTGTGTGTGTGTGTGTGTGTGTGTGTGTGTGTGTGTGTGTGTGTGTGTGTGTGTGTGTGTGTGTGTGTGTGTGTGTGTGTGTGTGTGTGTGTGTGTGTGTGTGTGTGTGTGTGTGTGTGTGTGTGTGTGTGTGTGTGTGTGTGTGTGTGTGTGTGTGTGTGTGTGTGTGTGTGTGTGTGTGTGTGTGTGTGTGTGTGTGTGTGTGTGTGTGTGTGTGTGTGTGTGTGTGTGTGTGTGTGTGTGTGTGTGTGTGTGTGTGTGTGTGTGTGTGTGTGTGTGTGTGTGTGTGTGTGTGTGTGTGTGTGTGTGTGTGTGTGTGTGTGTGTGTGTGTGTGTGTGTGTGTGTGTGTGTGTGTGTGTGTGTGTGTGTGTGTGTGTGTGTGTGTGTGTGTGTGTGTGTGTGTGTGTGTGTGTGTGTGTGTGTGTGTGTGTGTGTGTGTGTGTGTGTGTGTGTGTGTGTGTGTGTGTGTGTGTACAGCATAACTCAGAAATGTAATGTCGAATAAATACCAAACTTAGAATTTAAGTTTGAGATACATAGATTTCCAAGTAAATTCCTACCAAACTACCCTTTTTGTTGGACATTTTTCAAAAATTGTAATGGAATACGTGTTTTGAATTTTCCTCTTTTGTGTAACTGGTAAATCTTAGGACATAGAAAAAATCTTACTATACAAAAATATAGATCTCGTTAAGCCATTCAAATGTCAAATGGTTTTATTTATTTATGTTCATTTACTTAGCCATTCCCGAGGTATTCATTATTGTTTTGAATTTTCCAATGCCTACGCTTTTCTAAATCCGAAGCCATGCGGTATTCAAAACCATCATATGACACACCAACTATTTGATTATCACTTTGCCTGCTCCATTGTCATTGTACAAGGAATATATGCATATAATAAACTTTATAGAAATGATTTTATCATTCTTTAATTGATGATTTTGTTACTTTGATAAAATGATAATAAAGTTGACAAATTATAAAAATCTAATGTGTTCCAATCACACGACTTTCTCTAGCTGTTCCACAAACAAACCTTTTATTCAAAACATTAACCAATTAGCTACATCATGCTAATCAAGATAACATAACCAGAATTATTTTTGCTTGTTTCCTTGTAAGTAGAAGGGAAATAAGAGAATGCACAGGCTAAAGGGGTAGTTCAAGTCCTTCAAAGACCGCTCGGTATGTAAAACAATTGAATTCCATTCTCTTTTCTTGCCAGGAGCAAACAAACGAGAAGAAAGAGGTCTTCCCGTTCGAGAAAAGTTCATGTGCCTTAAAATTGATACCAATAATCCGGAATATCTCAAAAACGGTTAACACTGAATATTTAAAAAAAAAAAAAAAAAACGACGTGTACCTATAACATTGTGTGTTTTAATGAGATCAACACTTTCTGTACATTAAGTTTTTGTCTATCTTTTTTGGTTTTCCAGTTGTACAAAAGTCATCCAGAATGATGATCTTAGAGACTATACCCAGAAAATTTAAAGTATACATTTAATTTTCCATAAAAATATCTTAAACATAAAATATTTTAACCATAATCGTTCAAGCTAATTTTGAGAAAATCAACATTTTCGAAAAATGTTCCATGTAAAGAGTAGTGTGGGGTGGGGGGATATTCTTGAAAATCTTCCTTGGAAGATACTCAACTTAAATACAAAGTTTTTGAGCTATGCTGCGCGCGCTCACACACACACACACACACACACACACACACACACACACACACCTGTTTCTAAAAATGCTCTTTTGGATTCAAAGTGTCCCAAAACATGTATTTCCGGTGAAATCTCCGTATCGTATTTTTGGGTGCATTACAGTATCTTCATTATACACTAAGTACGTAGCACGTTTAAAGAAAGCAAACATGTAACAGAAACGAGATTGTATTAAACCCAAAGTAATACGTGAATTAATGGGAAGAAGCGGCTCCAATGTAGATATGTACCTAGAGTAGTAAGCATGTGTGTGCTAAATCGGTAGCAGGCGGTCACAAGAAAACAAGCATCCTCATTGACACGGCACTGGCCGGACCTTGGGTTACTTAGAAAACCTCTACCCTGACACATTTCAGATCCGGGGCTCTCCTCTTCAAAATATCTAGTAGTATGTAGTAAACCAAACTTTTTGTGCAATTCTTGATAATGTCGTCGACATAAACAGGTGGAGAACAACTTGAGACTTTAATGAGGAGGTTCAGTAAAAAAGATCATACTTCATGACTTTGGCATGTTTTCCTGCAGCAGATTAAAGGGTATTTTCGTTGCAACGTCAGGTATTACAGAAAAAAATCTGATGTGTTCCATTCACATGACTTTCTCTACATATTTGCAAGAAATTATTGTTGAAAAGCTTATGCTTCTATGCACTTCATATTTATTGAGAAAAATTATCAGATATACTCTTATTACTTACTTCCTTGTAATTAGAAGCGAAAAAGGGAGTACCGTAGGTGAAAGTAGGTTACTATGTGACTGAAGTTCCTTTGTTTTAATGGACAGGAGTTGACAAATGCCTGTATGAGCAAAGTATAAGTTTTTAAAACTGAAACCAATAACAAGGAATATCCCAAAAACGATCAGCTCCACGAAAAAAATGTATATGACATACATTGTGTGTTTTGTCGTGATCTACATTTTTATACAGAAAGTTTTTTCTATCTCTTACGGTTTACCAGTTATGCGAAATTCCGCAAAATTCCTCTAGAATAAAGATGTCTTCATAAGCTATTTCCAGAAAACTCAAAATATACATTTTGTTTGTCATTGTAAATATCTTTAATATACGATATTTTAATCAAAATCGTTAGAGGCATTTTTTAGAAAATCAATTTTAGAGGGTAGAGAGGGGTAGGGGGATTTTCTTGAAAATGTTCGTGTCGCACGCATAGAAGGTACCAAGTCTGGGATGCAACGGTCTTCTCGTTTTTGGCTATGCTATCCACGCACACACACACGCACACACACACGCACCCTGTATTAAAAATGCTTTTTTTTTTTATTATTCAGGGTACCCAAAATAGTATTTCCGGTGAAATCTTGGTATCGAATTTTTGGGTGGAATGCAATACCTTCTCTATGCAATATGCACATAGTATGTGTAGAGAAAGTTAAAGTATCCGCTGCATGGATGTAAAATAACGTGTAAATCCCACATACGGAACATCTGAAAAATCGGTACAGTTTTAAAATAATTATAAAACTAAATGTATAGAAAAATGTCGGGAGCATGCAACAATATTGCATGTAGACTGCCTCCGCGAGCTGACTTCTCACCCGGAGGTCCCGGGTTCGATATGGCCTGGGGCGAGGAATTTTTCTTTAACCAGAATTGTTCTCTATGTCCCACAGAGTGTGGAAAATGTATGTGAAAGTGAGCGCGCGCGCATGTATGTGTGTGTGTGTGTTTGAGGAAAATAAAACGATTTAAACCGAACGTAAAGAATCTACCGACAACCTGTTGTTTCTGATGCAAAGCTCCTGATAGATGTTAAAGAAGGCTATATAAATAAAACGAAAATACACACACACACACATATATATAGTTATGTATTTGCTTTAACATTTTTTGGCATATAACATTTGTTGTCGGTTAATTTGGCTGCTGAAATGGAATCAAATACTTTCTGCGTTTCCTTCCAGCCTTTCTCTACCAAGCAGTTTCACGCGTTGCTTACGAGCAGGCATATAAATGTTTAAGCAGTTACCCTCAAGCTAAATATACGACACGTAAAAGAACCCCAAAACTCGTAAAAAGACCTCTGAGCAAAATTAAATGTTCACGCTCAGTATAGAACGGGACGCTGAGAGCCACAACAGATATAGAGAGCGTCCATATATAAAACTCAATTTAATTTTATTTTTGTAAAGGGTAGCTCAACGAAAGTGAAAAGATAAAGACAAGGTTTGTTAGTATAGTTTGAGTAACCACTGGCAAAAGATGCAGGGAGAAAAAGACATGTGAATATAATACATCAGATCCCCCCCCCCCCCAGGTTCTCTCCTCAGTCATAATTGGCAAATGCCGGGAAAGTACTCAAACTTACACCTGTAGCGATTCTTTGCCAAGTTTCCTTTCTCAATTTTGATTTTATTTCAAGTATGATCACATCATTAGTGTTCACTTTTTTGGTGTAGGCTGTATAATAGTCAGAACTAGCGTTAAGGGTTAGCCCCCACCCCCAAGAAAAAATTATTTTGCATTAATATTTCCAACAAAACATACTTACAATGGTTTTCTTGTATATATTTCTTGTTAACCGAGAAATCCATTTATAGAAATTAAGTTACTACAATTGGGTCGTTTCCTTAGGGCGGTGGTAGCGCGGCTGCTTGCCAAGAGGCCTGGGTTCGATTCCCGGTACCGGCGTGGGGATTTTTCCCCTGCTGGGAGACCTGGTCCGGAGTGCATCCAGCCACGTGAGGTCCCTTGGGGGCCAATTGAGGAGCTACTTGATTGAGAAGTAGTGGCTTCAGGTTGAGAAGACCGCATTAACCGGCCAGGAGGGATCCGAGGCGGTGACTACGACTCGCCCTCTAGCACTGCACCCCATTCATGCCGCCCTTCTGAGTCGAGTTGGATGATGCAGCGGCCGGGCGGTGGGCCAAGACCCCCTATGGGCTGTCAAAAAAAATTGAAGTGTTATTTATGTACGCTTTTTAATTGCTGTGGTCTCATTCTATACCGGGCGTGAAAGACCGCTTAATTTTGCTCAGAGGCCTCTTCATCAGGCTTGAGGTTCTTTTACGTGCCGTAAATCTACGACACGGGACCAACAGCTTTACTTCCCTTTCGAAGGAAGCCATGCTAAGGATTTTTACGTCCGAAAAAAGCCATCGTCCTCCGCCGGGTTTGAACCCGCGACCTCGGGTATTTGAAGTTAGCGTGCACGTGCCAACAGACAATTACGTTACATATTTCCTTGTAGACACAATGGAACTAATGGCGCAGTAGGCTTAAGCATATATTTTTTATATTGCTGGTCGCTATGTGATGGATAGCTTTAATATTCGGTTCTCTTTGTATGGTCAGCAGGTTGGGATGAATAACGACTTCCCGTTTCAGAAAAACAAACCATAACAAGGAATATTTCGAAATTTGCTATAAAAATCATATATATTCCATTTACATAACTTTCTCTAGCGATTCCATAAATAAGCTATTCCTACAAAAAATTCTTCTTCTACTTCTTCATGGAGATAGAGATAAACATTAGCAGAAATGCTGTTATTGATTGCTTCCGTGTAAGTAGAAGGGAATACATTTGGCTAAGGCGATAGTCAGATCTTTTAAAAGCTGGCCACTGTGTGAAACAATTGTGGTTTTGTTCGCTTTGTATGGTCCCGAAGGTAGTATACAATTGAAATCAATAACCTGGAATATCTCGAAAATAGTCAACTCTACAAGAAAAACGCACATGACATAAATTAAGGTTTTAATGAGATCTACTTTTTTTGTGATTTACATTTTTGTCTGTCTTAGGGTTTAATCGTTATCCAAAACTAGATGCCCGCCCCGGCTTCGCACGGGTGGTGTCCAAACGAAAAAAACTCGGACAAAATCTCCCGTTTGCAGTACGACCATGCAATGAAATAAAATTACAATTAAATAATTTGTCTACACTTGATTGTAATGCCTTGTAATGTACAATTTTCCTTCCGGAGAAAAAAAAAATAGCGCCGATAGTTATCGACTCTTGAGCACGCAGCGAAAAACACAATTCAAGGTATATTACACACACTTCTAACGATTGATCTTGGGATTAATGCCATTGCGAATTCAAGGCGCGCTTAAATTCAAAAAGATTGTCAGTTGACATTAGTGGTATTCTTGCAATAAGTATATTCTCGCCTTTGAACTTTCCTATGTTATAGTTACTTAAATAACATTTTTCATAATTTTTAACAGTAAGTTTTGTTTTGCTGCATTATTTCGGTTGATTGATATTGCGTAGTATAATTATTACCGAGTTAACCTTGAGCCGTAAATTGTGTGGCGGGAATCCTGGCAAATCCAATGAATTGAGGAATTCATGAGATAGTTGATGACTTCATTTGGATTGGTAATGGAATTGATCGACTTAAATAAATGCATTTGTCCATCAATTTTACCCTGAATTTTTACATTCAAATCATCTGCATTCTTATTAGTTGCTACCATAATGGCTCGTTCGCTCAACCAAACATAGTTTTTGTAATTTGCACCAATATTTGGAAACACTTTCGATATTAAGTCTTCCTTTGACGTTATGAAGTGACAAAAATTTGATGGAAACGAAACGAGGCCAGTAGAAGTGCCAACAGGAATTTGCCCATTGCCAATGTCTAATGATGCCTTAGCATCTGAAAAGCACAATGAAGCGCAATGATCTGCGCAATGTAGCATATATAGTAGGTATTGCGAAAAGGACGAAGTCAGAGCGAGCACTCCTAGGTAGTGTGGAAAGGATGACATATGCAGTTAGCAGCGTCGGCAACCAAGATGTCGTTGGCATAATAACAGTAAAGGCAGTACTTTCATAGTGTGGCGGGAAACTCTGGCAATAAAGAGAAAGTCACAAATTAACATTCATGCATCTTCCGAGTCTCTGTCTTTCCTTTACTCCCAATGTTTTCCACCTTTTTCTTTATTTTCTTTTATGTCAAAATAGCCATTTCTATGGCTAAAAATGGCATAACTAAAGAGCAGTTAGATCTGGTTGGGTAATTGATAAGCCTTTATTTGATGATAGCTTTTGTGTATTAAGTTTCTCCGATTAGTTCAAAATATTACTTGATCAAATGTATTAAGAGCACCGCAATTGCAGTGAGATGGTGACGCGGGCATATTCATGTTCTTTAGCTAGCTCATGTACCATATAACGTCAAATAACCAACATCTGCAATAAGAAGTTAAACCTAAAACGGAGCCCGTTATTTCTCCGCCATTTTCAGATTCCAAGAAGGGTTAATGGTTATGTGCATTGTTTATAACTTGTTCATTTTAAAGAATTACAACAAAACTATATCTGCTTATTTCTTTATTTTAACGATGTGACCAAGGAACGATAGTTAATACATAAAAAAAATATTTGATTTTCACAGTTATCTTGCGCCATTGTCCCCATAACCGGGTGCTCCCTTAGCATTGAAGAAAAATTGAGCAGTAGGAACTACGGACATCTGGTGGCAAATAATAAGTATGTATTTTGGGGGTTCGTCGTCAGGAAAGGTTCTTTATTTTAAACGATAGGAGTAAGGAAATGACAGTTAATACATAAAAATGTATTTGAATTTCACTGCTGCGTTATGTCATCTCGATAAACTGTTGCGTTACCTTAACATTGGATGGGGAGGCAATATATAGCACTACTACGACAATTTACCAACAAATAACCGTGGTATCACTGCCATCTGGTGACTTATAAGCGAAATACGTTCGCTTGGCACGGTTTTTATTCATATTATGAGATTTTAAATACTTTCCGTATTCTTTTTAGTTGTTCAATTTGATGCAATCGTTCGGAAGTGATATGCGTACAAACATTTCAGCGATACATTTATATATATATATATATAAACTCATTCAGAATAAAGATATCATCAGAGGCTATTCCTAGAAAATTCAAAATATACATTTTATTTGTGATGTGAATATCTTTAATATACATTATTTTAATCAAAGTCGTTAGAGCCATTTTTGAGAAAATCAATTTTCGAAAAATGTTCCATGTAAAGGGTAGTTGCAGTTGGGGGATTTTCTTGAAAATCTTCGTGTCGTACCCTTGAAAGATACTGAACTTAATTACCAAATTTAATATTTAACCGACTTCTCGTTTTTGAGGTATGCTGCCCACAGACACACATAAACACATATACGAAGTGTGTATAAACTGCTTTTTTTTTGTTTTTTTTTTTTTTTGTTTCAGTGCGTCTCAAAACATGTATTTCTGGTGAAATATCCGTATCGAAATTTTGGGTGGATTACAATACCTTCTCTGTACACTATGAACATTCTGCATACGGGCTAGAGAAAGTAAAAATGGACATAACTTGTGTGGTTAACGAGATATACAGTCTTAGTTTACAATTACACAAACATCATTCGGAAGGAATGATTTAACGTAAGAGGTTGTTCTCAGAAAATACAGAATATAAAATTTGTCACGAAAATGTCTTAAGCATGTGGTAGTTCCATAAAAATCATGTTTTGTTAGAAAATAAACAAATTCGAATACATTTTCATGTACAAAGACGCGCGTGCATGCACTTTTTACTAAAAGTACTTTTTTTCATTTAGGGTGCTTCAAAATATGTTTTTTGTGAAATCTCGATATATTTGTGGAATGCAATACTTGTCTAACTTGGTATGCATACTAGAGAAAGTAAATGTCTCTTTGCTGCAGTATTTCCATCCTACCGTATGTCTCATAACAAAGCAAGGATAATTTTCTGTTTTACTGATTTTTCCTAACCTTGTTTTGTCTTCTTCTCACTTTGGTTGTTGACGGTAATCTAATTGAAGAGGTTCGTAAGAAGCTAGAAATAATGACATGTAAAGTTCCCCCATGTGCACTCATATCTGGAAAAGCTCTCAGCAGTAAAAGGGTTTGCAGATGGGAGAGGGAGCTTTATCCTAAACCTGTGCAACATCTATGTAGTATATCGCTGGAGGCGATTAAGAAACACGGGCTTAACGAGCTTGATCGTCAGACAGGTGACTGCCATTAAACTTTGTCTTAGATATCGTGTTGACTTCCTTGCATGAAGATTCTTATCCAGCCTTTCATGTTCTAGCATAGCTAGATGCCCATTCACATGGTTTTCTCTACCGGCTCTGCAAACAAATTATTCTTACAAAGGATTATTCTTTTAGATAGGTAGACTCAGACTGAAAAATTCAATGCCACAGCAGGGATTTGAGTAACGAATCTCCCGGTCTCTAGTCGGTTGTTCTACCACCGAGCTACCATGGCAACAGTTGCCACGTCATTAAATTTCTCAACTGACTCGCATGTTTCCCGGTAAACCACAGGGTGATCTCAAATTATTTTGAGATGACATACCCCAATGGCTGCTTACAATACCGTAATTACTTTTAGGTCCCAGAATTCCAAGTATAGCCAACTATTATGGTCCTAGTAAGTGAAAGGATAAAGGAAATACACGACAATACAATTGATATCGCAGCTCTAGCAGGCTCGATACATACTATTCGATCGAGACCTCTCTATCGTTTGAGGATATGTTAATGCGTGTTTATTGGGCGGAATAGATTCTGAAGAAT
Source organism: Hymenopus coronatus (assembly GCA_030762935.1). Lineage (NCBI taxonomy): Eukaryota > Metazoa > Arthropoda > Insecta > Mantodea > Hymenopodidae > Hymenopus > Hymenopus coronatus. The sequence goes on from CM060882.1 coordinate 25,483,783, forward strand.
ACCAATAGCCAAAGTTATGATCAATAAAGACGGTTGCGTGCTACATGGAATAATTTTTCAAATACATGCGTGACGTTTGCCCTTAAAAACAAAGTACACACGTTTACTTTCAGAAAATAAGAGGCCCTGAGATACCGTTTTCAAGGCCGCACACCACGGAAGTGAACTTCGATGCACAACTTTGGATATGTTGTCAGTTTAGGTTAAATGATTATCATGAAAGTTTTTTTGTGGAGTGCTATAGCTCCATCGATCCACCTTGACCGGAAGACCTCGCGTGATATGAGTATGTTGCCTTCCAGCCGGGAAGAGAGACGTCATTGATAAGGAAATGAGAGCAGGATCTTCTAAACCGGACATAATGGAAACATTGCGTCTTTTCAGGAAAACTCGCGACATGTTTTGACAAAATTATTAGTTAAAATATTCCAGTGATTTTGTTGCTTAAATATAAGCTTAGTTTATCTGGCCTCGAATCTCGATTCGTTGACTATCTGCCTCCTCTCCAAGGGTTCGAGTTCGATTTCTGATATAGCATTAAAAATTCCTCTTTGATAAAGAACATTCTCGGATAGTCTTACGAATGTGTGTGTGTGTGTGTTTACTGATAATTCAGTAATCAGCCTATATCGGGACTGTCACCTTCAGATGCTTGAATGCATGTTGCTTAGTCATAATACTCATAAAACACAATTATAGGTACTAATGTGTACATTGCAGGAATGTTAATTACAAATAAAAGAACAAACCTGTTTTAAAGCATAAACAAGAATCTTTGTGTGCTTTGGTACCAGGCGTGCCAGCCCAGAAGTTTAGAAGCCGCACGGGCAATCACGTAAAATATGAATTGCCGTTCCAATCGACACACCTGTGGCCTCTGCCACTTCGCGAAACTTTCGATCAACGAGTAGTCAGAGTCATGTCGTGGATTTTTTCAATGATTTCCATGGTAACCATATTTGCCAGGCATCTTGCGGATGATAAATCACGTTGAAAGTTGAACCAATGTCTGACTGTTGCCATAGATGGCGAAAGGTCCTCATAAACAGCATCAGATTTCGTTTTTATCTCAGTAATTTTCCATCCAAAAGTAAAAGCAAATCACTGAACGATACTACACTTTTTCAATTTTAGCGAAAACACGTTGAACAACTAAATTAAATGCCTGCTAAATTTAAACTAACCTGTGAATCAGTATGCAATTTGTTTTGGCGACGTATAATAAATGACAGTACACGATGGCAACACCAACTTGCTTTAACAACACTATCTATTTAGAAACATGGATATTTATTGAATTGCCCTCGATTATATTGGCGAAAAACTGAAGGTCAAGCTGTATTCTTGTCACTAAGACATTCTCTATTTCACGGCCGGAAATATGCTGTTGGTGGGATGTGGAGAAACCCGCTGAGTGCTCCATCTCGTCTGTGGGCTAGGATGGGGAGGGTCCAGTTTAAACGATCGGTGTTACGGCGCTCCTGTATGGTGACGGGGCATTTAGAAGCACCCGGTGTGAATCAACGTATTACCATACTTAGTTTTTAAGCTACGTATTATTCTAAACATATGCGTGCACATAAATAACACAAACGCAGTTGCTTTTGAGCCAGTAGAATGGTGGAAAAAACGTTCATAATGGAAGTTACAGAATTACGACGACGCCGATGGAAAGATTCCGGTAACCTAGAGTACCCGTCATGAATAAAGGCGTATTCGCAGTAGACAAATATCCAACGGCGTCATAGTCACGTGCTTTCTAGCCAGTGTGTTTCAGTTATGTTAGTGGGAACTTATCCTGAAGTTTAACAGTGAAATGAAATAATTATGAGCTATAAATTTACTCTTTTGTGTGTTAGCTAGCAAGGTAGTGAATAGTTCATTAATAATTCTAACGATGGCAGAAGAAAAAAAAATACCGTTGCGTTCTTCACAGTCAAGCAAGAGAAATTGTGTATAATGTGTACAAATATTTCCTGGGGAAGACGGAAAAACCGCGAAGCTCACTAAACAGTGTTGCCGATTGTTGCAAGGAAACAGCTGAAGCCTGTGAAGTGGGTATACGCGCCGTGGAAAGAATTGTAAGTTAAGCAAAAGCTTGTGTTCATGCAGGAGAGTGTGCTAAACTTAATTCTCCTGGAAAAGCACATGAAAGGAACAAAGCAGTGACTGAGCTTGACGATTTCGACAAGAATTTGTTGCGTCGAAATATTTTTTCGATGTATGAGAATGGAAAGTTTCCTACAGCGCAGAAGCTTGTCATCGAAATGAAACAAGACACGGCGTTTGAAGGCAGTGAATCTTCCATGCTGCGTATTTTAAGGAAAATGGGATTTCGTTATAGGAAATGCGTGACGGAAGAAAGTTAATAATGGAGCGTAGCGACATCGTAGCCGCGAGAGCCGTGTTTCTCAGAACAATGCACTCCATCAGAAATCAGTGTGGCACTAAAATGTATTACTGGATGAAACCTGGGTAAACCAAAACCATACCAGACCAGCATATTGGCAGATGAGTTCTAGGAGTGGAGGTTTAAACGTTCCCATGGGCGAAGGTGGTCGTCTAATCTTAAGCTGGTTCAGCCGACACAGGTTTCATCTCGGAGAGCAAATTAATTTTGTGCTCTAAATCTAAGGATCCAACTGACTATCATACGAAAGTGTGTTTAAAAGCTGGTTCTTGAACCAATTGTTGCCATTTTTAATGCCGAGATCGGTCATAATAATGGACAACGCAAGGATACATTCTGTACAGAAGGAAAAGATACCCTGCTCTAATACAAGGAAAGCCAATATTGTGGCTTGGTTATCTAATAAGAAAATTCCATTTGCCCCGTCACAAACACAGTAAGATCTGCTGCAGATTGTTAAATTAAATAAGCCACAAAAATGTTTTGAATTGGACACCATTGCTGCGGAACTTGGACACAGAGTAGTACGATTACCATCTTACCACTGCCAATACAACCCAATAGAATTTGTGTGGGCATAAATGAAGGCGTAAATAGCACAGAAAAATAACACCTTCAAAATTGCAGACGCACGAGGCTGTGGAAGGCATTACTGCAACAAAGTGGCGTGACTGCGTTCAACACGCAAAAAAGTTGCAAGAAGATGATATCAAGGGATGCTGTTATGGAACCCTTCATAGTATGCCTTTGGGGTTCCGACTCTGAAGGAGAATCCAGCGAATAAGGTAAGAAAATATGTATTTTTAGTGATGTGACGTTTAACAACAAAGGAATGTGTTACTTTTCGGTTCGCGCCAACTGCCACGTGCTTGCGAATACCGCCCTTCACCCTTCTCTAGAAAAGGTCGCAACCTAGCATTTCCCCTAACTTCCCCAGCCTGCGCGTTATTTATCAATTACCGCCTTCAATCGTGACGGCGACTCCAGTGAAAGTAGTGGCTTTTTCATTATAATTTAACATGATTTTCTCTCGTCAGTAACGTTAACTAAATTATATGATGACATGTTTATTTTAATAAGATTATAGCTGACAACTCTCATTGACATACTGGGAGATATAATGAAAACTGCAAGTTAATTCGGTAGAAGTGGAAATAATCTCTGGGTGTTTTTAACTCGTCTGTCGATTGGGATGGGGTAGGCCCAGGTTAAATAATCGGCTTGTCTGTATAATGGGGACGCACCAAGTGTGATACCTGTTTTATTAAGTTTTGGAAACATATTAGATATTCATTTTTTTAAAACTAATACTGGATTCTGAACAGCGAAATTTGGATTCTTTGTACCCACGTGGAATAAATAGTTTAAGCCAATCTCTGAATTGCTTTACTTTAAGCTGGTTTCCAGAAACTTTTGATTTTGTGTGTATATATGAGTTTGAAAGAAAAAAATAAATATAATACTTCAGCAGATAAAACAAGCAGAGCTGTAGAGTTGGTTAATTTCTATAAGTATGCTACTGCATTTGTTAATTCCAAATTTAATTAGTGTGTGCTAGTTTCATTCACCACACTGCACTATAAAAATAACAAAGCAATTGCTCCAAAGACGTTTGACAGGACTGTTCCTAATAGGACAATAAACAGAAGCTAAAATATCTAATGTGAGAAAGGTTTAAGAGTGTAACATAAGGGTCATAATAAAGTTGGTTGCCAAGAACAATTCGCGGATGGAATGTTTGGTTAGTCATATTAAAAAGAAACACACAGACAGATGCTAGTGAACGTGCCCAAATATGGCGCAGTGCTAGAGCCACTTGTTTTGGAGCACGCAATTTGAACTGCTCTTCATCTCTCTCAGCTTCACCCTCACCGCGCCGCGCCGACCTGGCTGTTTCCAGAAACGCCTGCCAACATTTTGGCAAGCGTGCATAGGTAAAACTTGTGATGCTGTGTTACCTCAGAGGCAAAGGAAAAACACATTTTTATTCTTGTAACACTTTTTAAGAGCCTCGCTAAGCCGTGTCCCTTTGCGTAGGTACATACTTATTGATAGTCATAATTAGGGACCAGATTCTTAGATTTTTACCAATAATACCCTAATACTTTTCCGAATCATACTCAAAAGAGACATATTCATGAATTCTGTAGTACCTACAAAAACCTATAGTCGCCCTCCGTGGTGTAATGGTTACCATGCTGACTTCATATACCCAAGGTCGCGGGTTCAAACCCGGCGGAGGACGATGGATTTTTTCGGGTGTAAAAATCCTTAGCATGGCTTCATTCGTAAGGGACGTAAAGCCGTTGGTCTCGTGTCGTATATTTACGACACGTAAAAGAACCTCAAGCCTGATAGAGAGGCCTCTGAGCAAAATTAAGCGGTCTTTCACACCCAGTATAGAATGGGACGCTGAGAACCACAGCAGTTAAAGAGCGTCCATAAATAACACGCCATTTACATTTTTTACAAAAACCTAAATGATAAGTGAGTACCCAAAATTGCATGTTAATAGATTTTCACCCATTTATTGTAGTGTGTAGTTCTTAATTGTTAAAAGTAAATCACAAGACTGTGTTTATTCCTTGCACTAGTTGATTGAGAGAAATCCCATGTGCCAGAACATTAAAATAAAATAGGATATAGAATTTTACATTTCTCCAGACCATACCTTTTTCTTGGAAGTGAATGTATTCAGTGCGATGACCCGGAACAAAATTTAAAACAGAAAAATAAATATGACATCTTGGTCACTACACAAAGGAGACAAATATGACAACGGAAGTGACTTAGCAATGTACAATCCATAATCCTTTACAAGAGTAATCCTTTCTTTGACACAGTTAACCGTTACAAATCTAGCTGTCAGGAAGAGAGGTGAAGAAATATACCTTATTGTATCTGAAATATTCCCGCCAATTGAAAACATTAAAGATTTTAGTACTGGTGTAGAACTCTCATTGAATGGTCGTGTCGTTTTCGTGAGTTTTATGTAGTGCTCTCTATGCCGAAACAAGCTAACTGGATTCGAGATGATTCTAATTTTATCACAGACGGCAAAGTGATGCTTTGCCAAGCTTGCCAGAAACATGTAAGTGGTGATTTATTTAATATATTTATTTTTATTTGTTTATATTCGGTTATCTGCCGTATTATGCATGAATTTACTTTGTTATATACGATTAATATTTTTGTTTGTACAGGTGAAATGCGAACAGGAATCTCACTTGCTGCAGCAGAGTTAGCATCTCACATTCGCAGCGTGTATACGCAGGAACGCAAAGTTCATCTGTTCATTACTTCAGTTATTGGAAAAGAACCGGATAACTTCAACATCCATCTGTGCAAAGCCCTAGTTTCTGCTGATATACCATTTCATGCCCTGAAATGTAACAAATTTAAGGAATTTTTGGAAGACGTCAGAAGCAAAAAAGTTCCTGATGAATCAACGTTACGTAAGAATCATTTGGACAAAATATATCAATGAAAAATCGAAGACATTAGGAAGGATGTGGCTGATAGCTACATCTATATCTCAGTAGATGAAACTACAGATTCTTGTGGGCGTTTTATTGCCAATGTTGTGGGAAAGTTGAATCCCGTTGCACCAGGGAAATCCCAACTCATTTTCTGCAAGTGTTTAGATAAGAAAACATGGTACAATCACCTGTGTTGTTAAAGATGCATTAAAGGCATTGTGGCCTGGAGAAAATCAGCGTGATAAGGTTTTGCTTTTGCTAACTTTTGCTAGCGCTACTTAAGGCGGGAGAAGAGGCATTGGCAGCTTTCTATCCAAACATGTTTCACGTTACGTGTTTGGCGCACGGTATCCATCGCGTGGCGGAGGAAGTTAGAGGACTGTTTCCAGACGTCAATACCATTATTTTTCTGTGAGGAAAATCTTCATAAAACCACCTCTTCGGATTCAAAAGTTTAAGTCAGAGCCAGTACTGACACGATGGGAAACGTGGCTGTGTGCGGCTGTGTATTATGCAAAGCATTTTAGCGAAATTAAAGAGCTTGTGTATACTTTTGACACAAATGAGTCCGCCTTAATCTCAAAACCAAAATTGATATTTCATATTAAGAAGATTTGTGATTCCCTAGCCTTTCTCAAGGCACATTTCTCAGATATTCCTAAATTAATAGAAAGAATGAAAACTTCAACCCTAGAACTCAAAGAAGCCATTGGTTTTCAAGAAACAAGTCCTAGGACCTTTGCAAGCTCCATAATATTCTTTGGAGGAACCCAAGATTTCAATAGATGAAAAAGTGTGTTCCATTCTCCAATGAGAGCAACATTCAAATCACCAGCTGGTATGAAGGCCTGCTGCAGTGTATCTGAAATTGTACCTTTGACCTCATGTGAGGTCGAAAGAACATTTTCTGCTTTCAAGCGCATTCTAAGTGACAATAGAAAAAATTTACAGTAGAGAACTTAGAGAGATATTTGGTTATTTACTGTAATCAAGAAAAGTGCGGCTAAATCTCTTGCTGTTTTTCGTTATTTACTGTCACTATCACGAAAGTGCCGGCAAATTTCTTATTGTTTCTAAGAAATTCATAATCATAAAGTTAAGTAAACGACCTAGAGTATTAAAATCAATCACTTTTAACATCCTTGGTTTTATTGAATTTGAATAATTTATTAACATGTTTAAGGTGAACAACTACTGCCAAAAACTGTGAAGTTCTCGGTGAATAAAGTTTCATTATGTAGAATATTTACATTATTGTTCCAGTCAGATTTTCTATTAACATTACGACCACCTTTAACTATTGCGCAGTTTATGACAACAGATTGCTGCACTTTAAATATAAAACCGATATGCCTATTAAAAACCTAAAAACCTGATTAAAAAAACAACCTAAATTACAGTTTTACCGATTCTACCTATTAAACATAAAAAACAATATATTTTTTGTTTTTAAAAACCCGGTTCCTACTCATAACCATATTTTCTCTAAATTGTTAATTGGTAAGTTATTTTCGTTAGATTGGAAGACAAAATGAGGTAGTTCATGTCTTGATGTCTGTGATGTAGAGCACACACAGCAATTGCAAGGCGCATGTTCGGTTGTCCCACCCTGCATTCACAGAAAGCCAATTCAGTAGAGCTAGCAGAACAATGTGACAATGTATATAAAATACCGGGACTTTATTGTGTGAATACTGAAATTCACAGTCTTATAAAGTTTTAGTTCTATTGCTAGTTTTGCTTTGCTTATTGTATTTAATATATTGAAGAATGCAGTCATTTTAGTAGGTAGTAGATATGGATAGTCTTGGAGATAAGCCTTGTTGAAGTTTAGAAAAGAAGAGCTTTTTTATCATACGTTCATAATCTGAATGCTGTCAAAGTTTACAGTAATTCATCAAACTACTGTAAGATAACAACACATGTAAAATATAACGCTAATATTCTATGGTTGCTTTGTTTGTTCTGATATCACTTGGTATTATATCCGATCCTACTTAAAGGCAGCTTGAAACATCCTGCATAACTAGCGACTTAAAATTGGGATAAAGTTATCAAGTCTTAATTTACGTCTACAAAGTTCGTCATAGACTACGTATTCTTTATCCTCATCTCGGGGTAAGCATTCTGTATTGAAAGTCATCCTCATTACGTATAGAACTTGAAGCATGGACCTGTGGAAGAAAAGTATGAATCGAACTTTATCCGTTGAAAATGTAGCTGATGTAGGGGAGGTAGTGTGAGTCAGTCCTACTTTTTGTTTCGTTTTTCTTCTTCTTCTTCTTCTTTATAATGTACATGGAGTTAGTTTAGTTTCAGAAATGCCTTGCGATTTCTTAAAATGTAAAAAATATTTCAAATGAGCGGGACAAAAAAATATTAAAACAGTTTGAACAATTAAAAAATAAAAATAAGAAAAAAGTAAACGATTTTTACTTTCTCTGCACGTACTATGTACAGTGTATAGAGAAGGTATTGTAATGCACCTAAAAATTCTATACATAGATTTCACCGGAAATACATGTTTTAAGACCCTCTGAATAAAAAAAACCTTTTTAGAAAAATGTCAGTGTGTGTGTCTGTTGTGTATGTGTGTCCGTGTGTGTGTGTCTATGGGCAACATAGCTCAAAAACGAAAAGACCGTTAAAAACTAAACTTGGTATCTAGGTTTGGTATGTTCCAAGGATGCGACATGACGATTTCCAAGAAAATTCCCCCCACCCCCAACTACCGTTTACATGGAACTTTTTTCGAAAAATTTGATTTTATTAAGAATGGGTCTAACGATTTTGATTAAAATGTCGTATATTAAAGTTATTTACACGACAAATAAAATGTATATCTTGAGTTTTCTGGGAGCAGCCTCTGAAGACTACTTTATTCTGGATGAATTTTACGGTATTTTGCATAACTGCTAAATCGTAAGAGATGGACAAAAACTTACCACACAGAAAATGTAGAGCACATTAAAACACACAATTTATGTTATATACATTTTTTTTGTGTGGAATTGATCGTTTTGAAGATATTCCTTGTTTTTAGTTTCAGCTTTGAAAAACTTTTTGACAATTTATTGCAGAGATGTAGAGAAGGTCATGTGAATGAAACGCGTCAGATATTTTATTTAAATCTATGTTTAAATTTACAAACAATATTGATCATTTAAAATAAAATATGCACTAAGTACGTAATTCAACTGTTATCACATCTTAGTTGAATAGAATGGCATCTGGATTCACTCAACAAAGCCGCCGGTGTGTTAGGTGCCAACTTTGATTGAAGATTAATTGTTGGTATGTCGTATTTCAGGCCAGTCCTTTTCATAGATTTTAAACCAGATCTGATCTCATTTAAAACAGCAAATTCTCTCCCTCTCAGTTTTCCTTGTATTGTTTCGGACCATATCTGCATTTGGAAGTTCAGTATAATGAAACTATGTTCGGGGTCCCAGCTTCTTTGCTATGTTCTCAAAATATGGACGTATTAAATCTTCTAAATCAATTCATTATGGAATAATGATGGCAGGGCAAATAAATTTCCCGTACCAGTTTTCTAATGGACTCATTTGCTCTGCTTCTAGTACTCGGAATAATTGGGCCCGCCATAGAGACTCCACAGCTATCCTGGCGTCACTGCAACAGAGCATCTCTTTTCACCAGCAACAAAAGCTGATTTAAAATTAACTTCGAGTAGTTCACTACACCTGCTCGTAGCAATAGCAGTTCTTACATCGAAATCGCCAAACGTAAGTAAACTGAGAAAATTTAGTTTTTCCTGGAGCCTCACTGTTTCTGTTACCACTAAAGGCCTAACTTCCAAAAAATTCGTATTGTGGACGAAAATGGAGGTGACGTTCTGTTCCTTTCCCCTGACTCGCTTGCCGCTCCTTCCCCTATAATACATGAAATTTGTCCTTGTAAACTTCAACTTCCACTAATTTATCACTCTCCCAGCAACCCCTGAAGGATGCCACCAAGAATGAAGGCATAAAATTAACCTAAATATCCATCACGGAGGGTACCACTGCCACCGATAAACATGGATAACCCTAGTGCACCAGTTGCCCTTCGTGGTGTATTGGTTACCATGCTAGGTTCATATACCAAAGATCACGGTTTTAAACCCGGCTGAGGACGATGTGTTTTTTTTTTTGTTTTTTTTTTCGGGCGAAAAAATCCTTAGCATGGCTTCCTTCAGAAGGGAAGTGAAGCCGTTGGTCCCGTGTCGTAGATTTACGGTATGTAAAAGAGACCTCTGAGCAAAATTAAGCGGTCTTTCACGCCCAATATAGAATGGGACGCTGAGAAACATTGTAGTTAAAGAGCGTCCATAAATAAAACTCCATTTCATTTTTATTTCCTAGCGCATCGACTAAGGTCGCCGACCTCGTTAAATCATTGATTTGTGGGCGGAAGGTCCGCGGCTCAAAACTAGCCATGATCATCCTCCCTGAGTTTTTCAGACCTCATATAGCTTTTCAGATATATCGGGAAAGTGTCCTTCCCCAATTCCGTTCCCAATCATTTCATCACATATACCAAGAACGGACGTTAAACACCACAATTAACCCTGCTATAAATGTGCATATGCAATGTTCAATGCTTCCAAATCCTTATTCACTGGTCAACCAAAATGATGCATAAATCTGCACGGAATGATTATACAATACCTGTCGTATAACTGACAATATTCCTACTTTTCTCCTTTGAACTGTTGACGCTTACCGAAGCGCTGTCATCTTTCATCTGACACAAAATGACTTTTGTGATAGCGAAAGCGCCCTCCAAGCAATAAAGATCGATTCACTCCACTCTGTTTCATGATGTGCACTGCCTCTTCCAGTCTGTTCTCGCTGGGGGTCACCACACGCTGGCATAACCAAACTCCCTGACTATTCCATTAGAATACTGCACCCTCAAGAGAACTTTGACTTTCCGCAGAATATTTCGCGCAGCTAGCAACAATGGAATCTACCCTTTTAACGCGTAATCATCCTCTAAACGTCGAGATCAATCATAGCCACAAGGTTTCGCATACATCTCTCAAAACTTAACCTGTATTTATCTCATACTGAAGATATTCAGTTGCTTGTACAATAGAACACATCGTCATAAATTGATATAAAGTTAAAAACTCGTAGCAGCCCCGCGAATTCCACAGGGCAACTAATAACCAGTTGCTTTATACAAAATAATCTTCCTCGGTGATATTGGATTATATACAAATGTACCGAGTGAGTCAAAAACCTCTGAACCATCTGCGCGGTGTTTTTCATTGGGCGTGTGGACACTGATTCCGCACTGCTTCTGAGGTCACGCTTCTGACGCAATTTCTCTCTGCTCTGGAAGTGTATTGAGTTGACAGTGATATGCTGTAGTTCAGTATTCCGAGTGATTTATTATATTGTATTTTCTTAGTCACTAAGTGCGTTATGGCTCATCATATGTTTTGTACTACACAGCGTGTATTTACTGATTCTAAGTGTTAACTTCGTCAGCTTGTCAAATGAAAGTACGATTTCAGAAAGAATTCCAGGTGTAAAAATGTAATGCAACTGCATATCAAAACTGTTCTAAAAAAATAAAGTTCCAAAATCAATCTAGGACTTACAATTTCATATCATCTTGTTATTTACAGCCCATCAAAAGTAATTTCCTGTTCATGTACTGTATTATTATTATTGTTATTATTGTTATTATTATTATTATTATCATCATTATTATGTAGGAGAAATAATCTCAAATTAAGAATATGAACAATGTTGCGCGCATACTATAAAGATTGATACATATCGTAGATCAGTGTTCTTATTGCTGATAAACCCATGCGAAAATGAAGAATGACATAACTCTAATTTTACAAAAAGGACAAATTGCATATTTCAATGGGTAGTAAGTTTTTGCCTATCTGTGATGGTTTGTGGAGCATATAAAATTATACAAAATCAATTCAGAATGAAGGAGACTTCCCTGAAAATTCCTATTCTGCATTTTATTACTCACGTAAATATCGTGCATATATGGTATTTTAATAAAAAATCGTTTGAACCATTTTTGGGAACATGAGAAATGAAAATTTGCCAACGTAAAGGGTTATTTATGATAGGGACAGTTTTCTTGAAAATCTTTGCTTAAAGCAATACTTGACTAAAATATGAAATTTGGAATTTATTCGACTTTTCGTTTTTACTTCCTCTATTGCACATAGCAAGTAGGGGAAGTACACCTAAAATTTGATACAGGCATTTCACCAGAAATACGCGTTTCGAGACCTCCTGAATAAAACATTGAAAAAAGGTCCGCGCTCCCGTATGCTTGTGAATAGCATAATTGAAAAACGAAAATCCGATTGATATTTTAAGTTCAGCATCTTCCAAGGATGCGACAATAAGATTTTCAATCCGCTCACACCAAACCACATTTTACATGGAAAAATGATCACAATTTTGATTCCCCCCCTCCTACCTTGTAGTTGCCTTTTGCAAAACTGATAAGCCACAAGAGATAGACGAAGACTTACTACACAAAAATATAAATCCCGTTTAAGCGTAATTTATTTCCAATACATATTTTTTCTTTCTTTTTGTGGAGATATCCACTTCCGAGATATTCCTTATTATTAGTTTAAATTTTCTTATATATATAATTACTCCTGACTACACAAAGAAGGGAAATCCAATGCCATTACATAGCGACCAACTTGAAAAATATATAACTTGCTTTCGTTATTTCTCTTTTACCAACAAAGAAATAAATAATAAGAATGTTTCTGTTAATGTATACCGTGATTAGTGTAGTGTGTAGGTACAAAAATAAGCTTTTGTGAGAGTAGTTTTTCAGAATAGGTAGAGAAACTCGTGTGAATGGAGCACATAAGATTTTTCTTAAATAATACGTAGGTATATGTAGTATTATGTATTCACCAGATATGATATTACAATTTCCCGGCTTCACCAGAATTTAATATAGGTATACAAAAAATTAACTACAAAGAAAATACAAATATATTCATACAGAAATAATACAACATAACTACATTGAATTATACATTTATAATTGTATATAAGGAGTAAGTTATATTAAATAAAAACCATTGACAACTGCGTAACACTACAAAGTTACCTGGATAAGATTTTACTTTCTCTACACGTACTATGTGCATAGTGTATAGAGAAAGTATTGTAATGTACCCAAAAATTCAATACCGAGATTTCACCGGGAATACATATTTTGAAACCCCCTGAATGAAAAACATTTTTTTTTAGAAAAACATCCGTGTGTGTCTTTGGGCAGCATAGCTCAAAAACGAAAAGTCCATTAAAAACCAAACTTGGTATTTAGGTTTGGTATCTTCCAAGGATGAGACACGAAGATTTTCAAGAAAATCCCCTCACCCCAACCCTTTACATGGAACTTTTTTCGAAAATTATGGTTTTCTTAAAAATGGCTCCAACGCTTTTGATTCAACTATCGTATATTAAATATATTTACCTGACAAATTAAATGTATATCCTGCATTTTCTGGGAATAGCCTCTGAATACTACTTTATTCTGGATGAATTTTCCGGATTTTTTTTTTTTTTTTTTTTTCATTTATATAGCCCCCTTTAACATCTAAGGTCATGACGGGGGCTGCGAATTAGAAACAACTTGTTGTCTGTAGGTTTACGTTGGGTTTAAACCATTTTATTTCCTCAAACACGCACACATTCACTCTCACATACATACTTCCAGACACTGCGGGGGATAGGGAATAATTCTGGTTAAAGAAAAATTCCCCGCCCCATCCGGGAATTGAACCCGGGACCCCACAACTGCTAAACCGTAAGAAATGGACAAAAACTTACCACACAGAAAATGTAGAGCACGTTAAAACACAATTTATGTTATATACATTTTTTTCTTGGAGTTGATCGTTTTTAAGATATTGCTTCTTTTTGGTTTCACCTTTAAAAAAAAAAGGACTTTTCTCATACAGGAATTTGTCAACTCCTGTCCATAAAAACGAAGGAACTTTAGTCACATAGCAACCAGCTTTTGACTATCACTTTAACCTATGGTACTCCCTTATTTTGGTTCTACTTACAAGGAAGCAAGTAATAAGACTATTTCAGCTAATTATTTGTCGATTAGCTTGAAGTAAATTAAAGCAAAATTTTCTAACAATTTTATTGCAGAGATGTAGAGAAAGTCATGTGAAAGCAATACATCAAATTTTTTCCGGGTTTTTCCCTTATCCAGAGAAGACGGATGTCGAGTAAGTTCAAGCTCCAATGGTTCTGGAGATCATTTGATGATCATTTCACTAATTTCATTCACCGCCCGATATGACCAACCAGGTTGAAGGATGTTTATCCCCCGCCCCAAAATATATAATGTAACACGGTCATCTTGGTAATTGCAATAATTTTTACTTTCTCTAGCCCGTAAGTTTAGTGTACACAGTGGATAGAAAAAATATTGTATTCCGCCCAAAATTCGATATCAAGATTACGCTGGAAAGATATGCTTTGAGGTCCCCTGAGTCTGAAAAAAAAAGTTAGTAAAAGGGAGTAGACGGCATAGCTCAAAAACGAAAATACTGTTAAAAAACAAATATGGTACTTACGTTGAGCATCTTCTAAGGAATCGACACGAAGATTTTTCAAAAAAAATTCCCTCATTACATGGAAAAATTTGTGCAAGTTTTGTTTTTCTCAAAAATTGCTCAAACGATTTTGATTAAAATACCGTGTATTAAATATATTTACATCACAAAAAAATTATATTTTTAATTTTCTGGTAATAGCCTCTGAAGACCTCTTTATTCGCGATGAGTTTTGCAGAATTTTGCTTAACGGTTTGACCATAAGAGACAGACACAAACTTACTACACAAAAATGTATATCTCGTTAAAACGCATAAATTGTCATACAGGTACGTTTTTTTTGTAGAGAGCTGACTGTTTCTGAGATATTCCTTGTTATTGGTTTCAATTTTAATCTACTTAACTTTGCTCAAGCGGAAAGTAACCTTTCGTTTCATCTCTGCTGTTTTACTACAGGCCATGCAAATTGAACCGAATTTCAATTGTTTCTCATAGGACCAGCGTTTAAAAGATTTGAGTATCGATTTAGTCAAACATATTCCCTTATATTCCTTCTACGTACAAGAAAACAAGTAATAAGACAATTCCGGCGAATGTTTACCTTGATTAGATATCGTAGATAAAAGAGAAATCTTTGTAAGAAAACTTGTTTGTGGAATAGCTAGAGAAAGTCATGTGAATGGAAATTTTTAGAAAATACGATACGGTTGAAAGGTACTTAGATAGTACGGTACTCGGTGAAAATAACAAAGGGCTGTCTAAAAGTCTATAATGGTGTCTAAAATATTGGGGAAAAACTCGTGGGTACTATTTATTGCGTATCTTATATTATGGTTTTGTGTGGTCCTATTTATTTGGAAGTATTCTATGTTATTATAATTGTTGATGTTATTATTTGTGAAACGTGCAGTTTCCAATATATACAAACAGAGCAGGGTTAGTATGTTGTATTCCGTACAAAAATAATTTTACAAGTCTTCATACTTAAATTAAACATTCTTATTATTATTATTTTTGTGCTACAAACAGAGGATGTCATTAGTTTTTCATGCTCACGGAATATTATGCCATCACATAGAGACCAGCTCTTAAAATATTTCGCTATCCCTTAAACCTTTTTGTATTCCCTTATTCCTTTGTATCTATTGAACGAAATATAATTTAAAAGCATTTGTGCAAATGCTTGTCTAGATTAATGCGAAGTAGATAGAGGAATACGTTTTATTACTTTCACTACCACATGTATGTAGCTAGAGAAGGTATTGTATTTCACCGAAAAATTCGATATCGAGATTTCACCGGAAATGTTTTGAAAGTTCGGTGTCTGTGAACGCCCGCGCGTGTGTGGACGGCAAAACTTAAAACTAAAAGTCGGTTAGATACCAAATTTGATATTTAAGTTCAGTATGTTCCAAGGATACGACACGAAGACTTTCAAAAATATCCCTTCATGGCAAACTGCACTTTTCATGGAATTTTTTTACAATATATCGATTTTCTCAAAAATGCCTCTTTTGATTAAAATGCCACATATGTTATCATCATGACAAACGAAATGTATATCACGAATTTTCTAGTAATAGCCTCTGAAGACCTCTTTGTTCTGGATGAATTTTGTATAACTGGTAAACCGTAAGAGAATAGCAAAAATGTACTACACCAAAAATATGTGTAGATCTCGTTAAAACACTCAATGTATGTCTACATTTTTGTAGAGTAAGCCGTTTCCGAAATATTTCTTGTTATTGGTTTTAATTTTAAACTACTGAAGTTTTTCTCAAACGGGAAGTCATTTCTTTTGTTTTACTCCTGACCATGTAAAGAGAACCGAATTTCAATTGTTTAACATGGTGACCAGCTGTTGAAGGATTTAATTATCGCTGTAGCCTAGTACGTTCTCTTATTTCCCTTCTACTTATAAGGAAGAAAGTAATTCTGCTAATGTTTATCTCGATTAGCATTATGTAGATAGAATAGTAATATTTTGTAAGAATAGTTTGTTTGCAGAACAGGTGGAGAAAAGTCATTTGAATAGAACATATCAGAGGAATGAATAGAGAAATGAATGTAATGTAGCATCAGATTTGTGGATGATGTCATGTTGGTTGAAGTAGGTATATACTATAGTAATCCCTCCTTTGTCTGGTGCGCCGCTGTAAATACTTATGTGGGGCAGGAAATGAATCATGTGTCTACAAGAAGAGCGGTAGTATGTGTCGGTACAAAAACCTCTCAGTGGTAATCATCGAACACAGGTTCAAATCCTGTTCGGGTCTATTAACTTAGCTGAGTGCACAGCTTTCTTTTCCGGATACATACACACATCTGCCTATCTCCCTTAATAGTGTTTCGTAATTGGGTTGCCGTCCTTTCGGAAATGAAAACACGGCATTGATTTGCTCCAAGTTCCAATCTTGAACAGATTACAGCAATTTGAGAAATACAGGTTTGCTCTGATCAACTATTGTCCTGAGACTCCCACTCGACAATATTTGATGTCATATTCTCTACCCATTCAACAACCTATTCTTTTAAAAACGTAGCATTCCATCTACCTATAATGTTCAAAAAAGGGGGAAATTGAGCAAGTATGAAAAATGAAAGAATGAAAATAAAAAGGGTATAGGGTAGTGAGAGAATGCATTTATCTAGCAGTTAAAATACACAGTGGTGGCTATTGGGAAAAACAAAAGAAATTTGCATTGGTAAAACGAAAAGGAACTTTGTCAGCTCTCAGAAGCTACAAATACAAAGTAACTAATATAAATATTAGATGATTAGAAAAAGTGTGCAATATGGTGGTTGAGGCAAAAATGCTAAATGGAATAGAAGAATGGGGATTATAGGGAGGATGGGAAGTCATAGATGATGCATAGGAAATCTAGTAAAGAAATGATTGGGTTACTAAATGTAACCTTTAGGCAAGTAGCACAAATAGAGCTGGGGTAGAGAGGCAAGTAAGGGGAAGATTATTGAAAGGGCATTGAAATTTTGGTACAGAATGTAGAACTTGGAAGAAAGGACTTTGTTAACATAGTGTTTAGTGTATCAAGAGAAAAGTTTAAAGAACAAGGGATGGGTAGACTGTCTCAGAAATAACTTGGAAAGTAGTGGGTTGGAGAATGTGAAGAAGAAGAAGAAGAAGAAGAAGAGAAAATAATGTGAATAATTTCTAGAAATCGGCAAGGAAAAGATTTGAGGATATAGAAATATAAAAAATATGTGGTGAGATAACTGAAAAGAGATCTTTAGTTTTTTATATACCAATGACTCGTGGGGAAGGGGGGAAAAAAAGTATATAGATGTGACAAAAGGAGAAGCGAGAAACATGCATGGAGGCTAAAAGGTTTAAGGAAGGGTATTCCACAAAATCAATGTCCTATATGTGGGGGAAATGAAGACATGAAACATATAATATTTAAATGTAAAGAGACTGAAGTTTGGAGAAAAGAGTATATTAATAGGAAATGGTTTAAGATAGAAATGTAACTGTAGTTGAAATTTTAAAAAGATAAGATTATACAATTCTTATATAAAGTGAACAGTAAATGGGCATGGACAGTAAATAGAGTCAAAATGGTGTAACAAACTAGAATTAAGAAACTGTTGTAAAATATGAGTATGACCGGTAAAGAGCCAGTCATGTTTCCTGTATACAGCCTAGCATAAGTAAATAAATAAATAAATAGCATCTGCCTCACGGAAATCTAATTAAGTATTGGCAGACATTTTCTTATTCCATATTTCACTATAGATACATGGGAGTAGTGGAATATTTAACCGATAGTCAAATGTTTTAGGTTAGTTGCCATGTGATGAAGTTGTTCGCTATTTGAAATTCCATCCTCTTTTCTTGGCCGTGAGAAAAAAAAAAAAATCTGTGTTCCATTCACAAAACTTTCTCTAGCTGTTTCAAACATAAACTATTCTTAATAATCTTTTGTCTACATCATGCTAATCGAGATAAACATTAGCAGAATTGCTCTTATTACTTGCTTCTTTGTAAGTAGAAGGGAAATAAAATAATACATTATGCTAAAACGATACTCAAATGCTTTAAAAAGCTGATTGCTATGTGAGCAATTGAAGTTGGTTCGCTTTGCATGTCCAGTAGTAAAATAAGAGAGATGAAACGAGGATGAAAACATTATGGCTTCCTGTTTGAGAAAATTACATAGCTTAACATTAAAACCAATAAAAAGAAATATCTCGCAAACTTTACAACAACAAAAAATGTATATGACATAAATTATTTGTTTTATTGGGATTTACATTTTTTGTGCAGGTAGTAAGTTTTTGTCTATTTCTTTCGGTTTACCAGTTAAGAAAAATTCATCAAGAATGAAGAGGTCTGGAGAGACAAAATATACATTTTATTTGTCGGTAAATGTCTTAAACGTATTTTAATCAACATCGCTAGAGAATGTAATAAAAATATGCCATATAAAGTGTAGTTGGAGGTGGAAGATTTTATTGAAAATATTTGTGTCGCATCCTTGGAAGATACTGAACTTACGTTTCTTTTTTGAGCTATGCTATGCACGCGGACATTTTTATATTTTTTTTTATTCAGGGGGCCTCAAAATATGTATTTCCGGTGACATCTCAGTATCGAATTTTTGGGTGGAATGCAATACCTTCTCTATCCATTATATACTTGTATATACGTCTAGAAAAAGTAAAAGCAGGCCACTTTATAAAGGCTATATGGACACTTGAGGAATCCAAAGGCTTCGATAAAAGGAGGAAGAACAATTCAAAAATGAATTATCAAAATTGATAATTCAAAATAATAAAGCACATGATAATGCAAAAAAATAGTACACAATACATGTGTGTGAAATGCACAAGAGAATTTCGGAAATAGAAGCTTCGTCTCGTCTTCTCACACTATTCCTTTAATCTGTAATAGTGAAGTTCCCATACTATATCAGTACACGGTTCTCTGTTTTCTAAAATTATTTATCACCAAACTGAAAGCTGTATACAGAAGTAATATGATACAAGGTTGACATTTGCGGTTTTTTAGTTTCAACATACATTTTTCGATTTTCTAAATCATTTCATATAGTTTGTTACATCGTCGTGTTGTTTGACATTATAAAAAAAATATATAATAAAACGAATATCTTATTGCGAACAACTAGGTGGCGAAAACAAATTGCCAACGTTAAGTTGATACTATGATTGATTGAAATGAGAGGAGCAATGCCAAAGGGCGTAACCATGCATGTTCACACAAAACAGCGACTCTGGTTACAGGTCGGTCAAGTAGATAAGATGCCATATTAATTGTAAAATCCATTTCCGTACTCAGCAAGACCGAGGGTCTTACAAATCTTGCGCTCGGATAAAAGAAAAAAATCTGATGTGTTCCATTCACATGACTTTCTTTACGACTCTGCAACAAATTATTGTTAAAAAGCTTATTCTTCTATCTACTTCATGCTAATTAAGATGAACGTTATCAGAAATTGGCCTTGGTTATTTGTTAGTAGACGGGAAATAAGAGAATGCATTAGGCTAAAACGACAGTAAAAATTTTAAATGCTGTTTACCATGTGGTTGAAATCCACTTTTATGCATGGTCAAGATTTTACACATTTCCACGTGAGAACTTTTTTTTTTTAATTTGAAACAAATATCAAGGAATATCTCAGAATGGGTTAATTTCATGGGGAAAAAAGTGTGACATAAATTGTGTGTTTTAACGTGATCTACATTTTTTTAGTAAGTTTTGGTCGATCTCTTGCGGTTTACCAGTCACCAAAATTCCGCCAAATTCATTCAAAATAAGAGTCCTTTAGAGAGTATTTCCAGAAAAGTTAAGATAAACATTTTTGTGCCATATAAATATCTTTAATATATGGTATTTTAATCAAAATCGTTACATCCATTTTTGAGAAAATAAAAATTTTCGATTTGTTTTTTTCCATGTAAAGGGTAGTTTGAGGTGGGGTGCATTTTTCTCAAAATCTTCGTGTTTCATCCCTGGAAGATACTAAACTTAAAAACCAAACTTGGTATTTTAGCGATTATTCGTTTTTCAGTTATCGTGTTTACACACGGACACACACGGACCTTTTTCTAAAGATGCCTTTCTTTTGGATACAGGAACCCTAAAATGTGTATTTCGGGTGGAATCCAATTTTTGGGTGGAATACAATGCCTTATCTATATCTCGTACATAGTCTTGGGTTCGATTCTGGCCATACGGTTTTCGTGATTTTTCCTAATCGGTAAGCGAATGCGGGGATGATTTTCTCAAATACAACGATTTCCTTTCCATCATTTCCCCCCCTTTTTTTTTTTTTCCGTTTCCGGACAGATTGCGCCAATGCATGCTCAAAGGAAACACTATTCTCCATGTACACTAGAGAGGTGTTTGGTTGACGGGTCTTCGAGCCTGGAATTGTTAGGGACTTACGCGCGTTCTTCCTGTGGCCTGTAGCCTCCTGTGCTTCCTTCACTTCATCATGTGAGGTGGTATTCACAACAGGCCTGTTCGCGAGGGTTCAAAGGTGTTTATGTTTTCGCTATTTTTGGCTTCCCTAGTTTCTGTTCTACTCTAAACTCATGGGTACCTTAAATAATGTTAAACTTAATGATTTTGCCTTTAATAAAAGGTGGGTTATTCTATTTCATGGCCGATGCATTCAATTTTCACCAATCGAATTGTTGAAAGCCCGTGTCAGTTTGAACTAATTACAAGTAATACCAGGTGTGCTGATAGTTTTTTGATAATTTAACTGAGGCTGATGAATGCTTGTGATAATTATTTCGAGACCGAAGTTCCAGAGAATTATCTAGTGTCAACAATCATGATAAAGCTCAAATAAATCGCCGGAGAAAAATTATAAGTAATAGGGGGATTCGATAAGATAATTTTGAATACGAAGACGATACCCTTTTTATCTTCCTTCTTTTCGTTTTAACTTTTAGAATAATCAGTTAATCACTAAACTGATCTTAATGTGACAACAATCAATGTCATTCGCCACATAACAATGAAAGTTGTTTTCACACCATTTTTTTGTTATTATGCAACATTGTTGTTCCGCTTCTTCTATGTTACGAATTCACAATCACCAAATTGCACCATTTTGTACCAACCGCCGAGACGAGTATTCATTCCCAAGGTCGGTCAATAGCCGGGATGGGATTGTTTGAGATACCACAACACAATTGCGGTCTTCAGGGAAGGGTATTACCCTGGTGGTGTTGCCATTTCTCTTCCGAGGGTTAGTGATGAATGGTGAAAGGTCCAGTCCTCCCAGCGGAGGAGGCAAACATGCTACCAGTGCTGATTCATGAATAAGAACATGCATGGGAATATCCTTAGTCGAATCAAAGTAGTGATTGTAGGAATAAAAATGAATGTTGGAGCAAAGGCTTGCCAGTTATCCGTTTTTGAGCACAAATCCCATTCTGATTGGTGAATATGGCATCAATTGGCTGAACGGTGCTCACCTTTAGCGGAACTTTGTTGAAATGAGATTGTCGCATGTGATTCCCAATTGTTTGGAAATTATCGCATCTGATTCATAAACTTCTTTTATATTCTCTAGCACATGCTATGAATATAGTAGGTAGAAAAGATAGCATTCTACCAAAAAAAAAAAAAAAAAAATCGATACCAAAATTTCACCGGAAATATTTTTTGAGGGCCCTTGGATAAGAAAAACAAATTTCAGACAAAAGTCCGTTTGTATGGGTATGTGAACAGCATGATTCAAAAACGAAAAGTCGATTATGCATCAGACTTGAAATCAAGTTTAGC
This sequence comes from Hymenopus coronatus, assembly GCA_030762935.1. Classification (NCBI taxonomy): domain Eukaryota; kingdom Metazoa; phylum Arthropoda; class Insecta; order Mantodea; family Hymenopodidae; genus Hymenopus; species Hymenopus coronatus. Next base: position 25,506,039 of record CM060882.1, read on the forward strand.
ATATTACTTTCTCTATACGTACTATGTACATTGTACCCAAAAATTCGACATCGAGATTTCACCGGAAATACATGTTTTGAGACTACCTGAATCCAAAAAAAGCATTTTTAGAAAAATGTTCGTGTGTGTGTCTGTGGGCAGCATAGCTCAAAAACGAAAAGACCGTTAAATACCAAACTTAGTATTTAAGTTCCATATCTTCCAAGGATGCGACACGAAGATTTTCAAGAACCCCCCCCCCCCACCCCAGCTACTCTTCACGTGGAAAATTTTTCGAAATTTTTGATTTTCTAAAAAATTCTCGAACGATTTTGATTAAAATAGCATATATTAAATATATATACTTGACAAATAATATTTATATCTTGAATTTTGTGGGAATAGCCTCTGAAGACTACTTTATTCTGGATGAATTTTACGGAATTTTGTGTAACTGGTAAACGAGACAAAATCTTACCACACAAAAAAATGTAGAGCGCATTAAAGCACACGATTTATGTTATATACATTTTTTTTCGTGGAGTCGATCGTTTTTGAGATACTCCTTGTTTTTGGTTTCAGCTTTAAAACTTATAATTTTCTCATACAGGAATTTAACAATTGCTGTCCATACAAACAAAGGAACTTCAGTCACATATTAACCATCTTTTGCTATCACTTTAACCTATGTTACTCCCTTATTTCGCTTCTACTTACAGGGAATCAAGTAATAAGACTATTTCTGCTAATTTTTCTCACTTAGCATGAAGTAAATAGAAGCATAAACTTTTTAAAAAAAAAATTGTTGCAGAGATATAGAGAAAGGCATGTGGATGGATTACATTAGATTTTTTTAAAGGTGCGACACGAAGATTTTCAAATTACCCTTTATAAGGAAAAATCCTGTTAACGATTTTGATTAAAATACCCTATGTTTAAGATAGATTTATCACAATTACAATACATATCTTAAAGTTTCTAGCAATAGCCATTGAAGCGCTCTTCATTCTGGACGACTTTTGCATAACTGGTGAACCCTAATTGATGTATATAAACTTGTTACACTAAACATGCTAAATCACATAATTTATCATACACAATTTTTTTGTAGACCTAACTATTTCCGAGATATTCTTTGTTATTGATTTTAAAATTTCAAGTATTGAAGATTTTATCAAACGCGTTCAACTTTTTTGATCCTGGCCGTGCAAATAGAAGGGAGTTTCAATTACATCACATAGCAACCAGCTTTTAAAATATGTTATTATCGCTTTAGCCTGCCCTTCTATTTACAAGAGACTAAGTAATAAAACCATTTCTGCTAAGGTTGATCTAGATTGGCATGAATTAGAAAGAAGAAAAACCTTTTGTAAGAATAGTTTGCTGCAAAATAGGCAGAGAAAATCGTGTGAATGGAAGATATCAGAAGTTTGAGTTTAACATTCTTTAAATTGGCAGATAATATCGGACGTTGAATGAATAAAATGTGTGAAATAATATTTAAATGAGCCTGGGGCCCATGGAGTTTAAAGTGACCCGACATCTTCTCAGGATAAGGAAAAAACCTTAAAGTGAGCAACTCATTCGATTCGGGACCTCTTGAATGTGAGACAAGGGCAGTTTCTAATTTGTATGTTAAAGAACCCCATAAAACTTTCTTAAAGAAATTAGGAGGCTGTATTACGTTATGTTAATATTAAATAAATACCTATTTTAATTCTATTGAAGATGTTTAATAATTGTACTACATAGTCTTTAGCTAATATCTCTCATGGTTTTTATTATAATATGGTGACGCCCTCTTTGCAGTTTGTTTCCGAGTATTTTGGTGGTCGGTATGACTGATATGACCGGATAAAGAACGCATTTTAGCAGTAGACCTGTACTTCCGCTTCCTTGGTGTTGACCGCGACGTGGTCTAGTAGGTTAGCGTAACGCTGCGTGCCTCTACGCGCCATACAGGCTTGCTTTTGGCACAAGTCGGCGGTGCCCTGCCCTGACCCCTCGTTCTCGTTTGTTTCCTAATGAACCAGGTGTCAACAAGGGCATCTCAGGCCTTTTGTCAGTATACGGTACCACATTACAGCTTGCTTCATACTTTTGAATTCATATCACCAAGTGCTGATGTCATGTTTTTTGTTGGTTAACATGTCGAACTGGGGGGGTGGGTGCCAGGTTTAGAGTTCCATCTTCGATCTCAACTTAGGACGATGCGCGTAAATGCACGCCTCAGATCTGTGAGTTTACTGGTATGTAAGAAATTATTATTATTTTTTATGTATTGTTTCATTAAATAGCCCCCTTTAACATCTAAGGCCATATCGGGGGTTTTTCATTAGAAACAACCGGTCAGTAGGTTCTTTATGTTGGGTTTAATTTTCCTCAAACACACACACACACACACACACACACACACACACACACACACATTCACATACATACTGTCAAGCTCTGTGGGGGTAGGGGATAAATCTGGTTATGGAAAAAATCACCGCCCCAGCCGGTAATCAAACACAGGACCTCCGGGTGAGAAGTCAGCTTGCTGACCACTCGACCACGGAGGCAGTCTCTAAGGAATTGTTGCGGGATAAAATTCCGCACACCAGTTCCTTCAGTCATAGTAGTAGTTAATATAGGACAGAGCTGGGCCAGGGGCAAGTGAGCATACATGGGAATTCAAGGAGGGTGTATACCCTTGCGTGAGCATACATAGGAAAGATAGGGAATTCAAAGAGTCCCGCTAGGAGGAGGGGGAACTTAACCTAGGTTCACAGTATTAGGAGTATTTTTTCAGTACTTTATAATCTTTTTCAAGGGCGTTTGCTTTATTTTGAAGTTATTTTTATGTTGTTTTCTATACTTTTTTATGCGTTTTAGGGAATTTTTGTATTGTAAGTTGTGTTGTTTACAGACTTTTTTTTTTATTAATTTATAGTGTTTTGCTTTGCTTTGAGCTTACGGATAAATTATAAGCCCTTGGTGGGTTTTTCGAGTGCTAGGACAGCTGTTTTGAATGCTTTTAATGACATTTCATTCGAAACAGTTGTCCTAGCACTCGAAAAAACCCACCAAGGGCTTATAATTTATCTGTAAGCACTAATCAAAGCAAAGCAAAACACTATAAATTAATAAAAAAATCTGATGGTTCCATTCACATGACTTTCTCTATATCTCTGTAACAAATTATTCTTAATAAGCTTATTCATTTATTTATTTCATGCTAATGGAGAAAAATTAGCAGAAATAGCCTTATTTCTTGCTTTATTGCAAGTAGAAGCGAAATAAGGAAGTACCATAGGTTTAAGTGAAAGCCAAAAGCTGGTTGTTATGTGACAGAAGTTCGTTGCTTGTATGGACACGAGTTGGCAAATTCCTGTATGAGAAAAGTATGTTTCTCAAAGCTGAAACCAAGAACAAGGAATATCTCAAAAACGATCAACTCCACGAAAAAAATGTATATAACATAAATTGTGTATTTTATCGTGCTCTACACTTTTTGTGTGTTAAGTTTTTGTACATCTCTTACGGTTTAGTAGTTATGCAAAATTCGTCCAGAATAAAGTAGTCTTCAGAGGCTATTCCCAGAAAATTCAAAATGTACGCTTTGTCAGGTAAATATCTTTAATATACGATATTTTAATCAAAATCGTTAATGTCATTTTTTAGAAAATCAAAATGTTCAAAAAAGTTCCACGTAAACGGTAGTTTGGGGTGGGGGATTTTCTTGAAAATCTTCGTGTCGCATCCTTGGAGGATACCAAACATAAATAACAAGTTTGGGTTTTAACGGACTTTTCGTTTTTGAGCTATGCTGCCCACAGACACACACACGGACATTTTTCTAAAAATGCTTTTTTTGGATTCAGGAGGTCTCAAAACATGTATTTCCGGTGAAATATCGGTATCGAATTTTTGGGTGCATTACAATACCTTCTCTATACACTATGCACATAGCACGCAGAGAGAAAGTAAAAAAAGTCTGTAAACAACACACCCTACAGTACAAAAATTCCTTAAAACACATAAAAAGTATAGAAAACACCATAAAAATGACTACAACATAAAGCAAACGCCCTTGAAAAAGATTATAAAGTACTGAAAAAATACTCCTAATACTGTGAACCTAGGTTAAGTTCCCCCTCCTCCTAGCGGGACTCTTTGAATTCCCTATCTTTCTTATGTGTGCTCACGCAAGGGTATACACCCTCCTTGAATTCCCTCTCTCTCCCATGTATGCTCACTTGCCCAAGATGCTCCTATGAAAATTATGTTTCATAAACATACTAGTATTATAATACTGCCATTCTACTCCCGTTGCAGAATGCACATTCTCTAATTAATTATAATAGCTAAAGGAAATAGTTCAATGTTCAAAGTTGTAGATTTCGTTAAAACATTCAGTTTACGTCATATAAAATTGTTTGTTGCGTTAGCCATTTCCAACTTTTCCTTTTTTGTGGTTAGAATGTTCTAATATTCCTTGTTTCTCTTGGCCATACAAGAGATGGAATTTTAAAGCCGACACTTAGCGACCTGCTTTTTAAAAATCTGACTTGCTGTATCCTTGTTATGCAATCACCGAAATGTGAAATGAAATTTATCTCGATTGTCATCCTCCGTGGTCTAGTGGCAAAAGCTAGCCTTTGATTTCCAAGCTCGCGGGTTCATTCCCAGCGGAGACAATGAATTTTTTTGTGGGCATAAAGCCCTTAGCATGGCTTCCTTCGGAAGGGAAGTAATTGCGTTGTCGTAGACTTACGCCATCTAAAGGAATCTCAAGCCTGGTAAAAAGGCCTCTGAGCAATAGTAAGAGGTCTTTCACGCCTAATATAGAATGGGACCGTGAGAACCACAGCAACTAAGAGCGTCCATAAATAAAATTCAATTTCAATTATTTTTATCTGGATTAACAGAAAGTAGAAAGAATAAGTTGTTATACCAATAGTTTGTAGATGAATGAATAGAGGAAGTAACATGAAAGTAATACCTGTTGGGGGGGGGGGGGCGAGAAGTATCACTAACTCAAATAAAATGCACCAAAAACAGTGTGGCATCAGTTACATTCGTTTCATTTCATCAGCGATTTATGACGTAGTTTAAAGCATTATATTCCACTTTTTGTGGCCCGTGTCCATTGCAGTGCGTTTGAGAAACGAACGCTGATTCGGTATGTGGAAAAGAAGAAAACAGTTGACTTCCGATTTGGACGGAAGTAATGAAACATTGCCATCTAAGTTCACCATTCATATCCTCACTTTTATTAGTTATTTATACTGGTCATGCTCTCCGGTGTGTTTTTGGCTTTGTAGTTGTTCTGTTGTGTATAAAATGTTGTGAAATTGTGATGTAGCTTCAGTTTGTTTTTCAGCCGATTCAGCTTGTCATAAGCCTTAGAGTGAACGTAAGTATGGATGAATAAGGAAAGTTTACTTGACGTAGATATACATACACAATAACCTCACAAATGTGTAGTGGATGCGTCGGGACTTCATTATCATTTGCTAAATTGGAGCACGCAGCGACCTAATTCCTGTACAGGGTCTATTGCTCTCATCCGCATACTCTAGAACAAGAGTTGTATCTTGGAATATCGACCTTCATTAGCGAGTCCTCGGCAGAACAGTGCGTGCGATGTGACCAAGCATCCACTGCGGTTTTCGCTAGAAATACGACGCTTCATCGATTTTTATGCAATATGAAATGTATCCCTACAGTCCTCATGACTTGTGGTTCGACAGTTTTATATGGCAAACCATGTGTAACGAGCTTCCTGCAACATCTGGTTCATTTTTGCGAAAACTTAAATTTCAGCACTTGATACTTGACGGTTTTCAGCGTTGGTCACTGGAGAGCGCTTCTACACGAAAATCATTTAAAACCCTTTACAAGAAACCTTTCTGATAGTGCTTTCAGTTTCTGTATCATGTACGTAGTAGAGAGGTGTTGCATTCCAATCAAAATTCGATATTTATTCATCTTTAACGTCCCTTGAATTAAAAGAACAACAAACCTAAACTTGGTGTCTATGTAATCCATCATCCAAGGATGCAACACGAAATTTTTCAATAAAATCCATCACCACAAACCACCGTTTACATGGAACATTTTTCGAAAATTGTGATTTTCTCAAAAATTACTAACGATTTTGATTAACATAGCAATGTTTAAGACATTTTCACGGCAAATAAAATGCATCTCTTAAATATTCTGAGAAGCCTGTGAAGCTTTTTTCATTTTAAATGATTTTGGTGTAACTAGTAAACAAACCGTAAAAGTTAGACAAAATTTACTACACAAAAATGTGAACGTAGTTAAAGGTCACATTTGCCCTTGGAAGGGGGGGGGGAAGAGTTAACCGTTTCCGAAGTATTCTGTTAATTAGTTTGTTCTAAAATATTTATTGATGCTATTCTCAAATGGGAACTCGGTATTTGAGTTTTCTTTCCCCTGGGCCAGTCAAGGAGTATCAAATATCAAAGCCATACCGATCTACTTTATGGAAGATTTGACTCGCTTAAAGCTACTGTATTACCGTATTCCTATTGCATACACAAGAAAATATGTGATAAAAGAATTTCTACAAATGTGGATATCGATTAAAGTGACGCGGATAGAAGAATAAGTTTTTAAAGAGTGGTTCATTGAGTGGATAGAGAAAGCCATGTGAATGTTCACTTTTTGTGTTACTTTCTCTAGAACGTTTAGTAAGCAGATTAAGTATTGTATTCCACCCAAAATTTGACGTTGAAATTTCAATGGAAGTACATAGTTTTAGACCCCTAAACCATAGCAGGAGAAACATTTCTCAAAAACGAGAAGCCTGATCAATATCATACTGGTGTTTAGGACTATGTGTTCCCAAGATGCGACACCAAAATTTTCAAAATACTCCCACATCAAATTAGTATTTACTGTGATTTTTTCTGGTGTTTTTTTCTCAAAAATTGCTGTAACGAGTTTGATTAAAATATCATATTGAAGATATATGAAAAAAAACTGATGTGTTCCATTAACATGGCTTTATCTACATCTCTTCAACAAATTATTGTTAAAAAGCTTATGCTTCCATTTACTTCATTCTAATGGAGAAAAAATTAGCAGAAACAGCCTCATTACTTGCTTCCTTGAAAGTAGAAGCGAAATAAGGGAGTCTATAGGTTGGAGTGATAGTCAAAAGCTGGTTGCTATGTGACTGAAGTCCCTTTGTTTGTATGGTCGGGAATTGACAAATTTCTGTATGAGAAAAGTATAAGTTTTTCAAAGCTGAAGCTAAAATCAAAGAATATCTCTAAAACGACCAACTCCACGAAAAAATGTATATAATATAAATTTGTGTTTTAACATGCTCTACATTTTTGGTGTGGTAAGTTGTTGTCCATCTCTTACGGTTTAGCAACTATGCAAAATTCCGTAAAATTCATCCAGAATAAAGTAGTCTTTAGAGGCTATTCCCAGAAAATTCAAGATATACATTTTATTTGTCAGGTAAATATCTTTAATATACGATATTTTAATCAAAATCGCCATTTTTAGAATATCAAAATTTTCGAAAAAATTTCCATGTAAAGGGTAGTTTGGGGTGGGGAGATTTTTCTCAAAATATTCGTGCCGCATCCCTGGAAGACACTGAACTTAAATTCCAAGTTTGGTATTTTGCCAAGTACTTTTGATTTTTGAGTTATCGTGTTCACAGACACACGGACACACACACACATACACACTCGGCCTTTTTCTGAAAATGCTTTTTTTTTTATACATATACTTCCGGTATCGAATTTTGGGTGGAATGCAATACCTTCTGTATACACTATGTATATAGTACGTGTAGAGAAAGTAAAAATGTATATCTCGAATAAACTGAAAATAGCCTGTTTATTGGAAGGAATTTGTATGACGAGTTGATAAACCATAAGAAAGAGTTTAAAATGCACTGCACAAAAATGTAGAGCTTTTAAGCACACAGCTGATCAAATAACCTTTTCTGTGCCGCCGCCCATTTCGAGATATACCTATCCAATTTTTGTCATTTTCAAGTAGTGTTGATAATTAGGATCGTCATTGCTACGCCGTGGAAAGAAAACACTTTTCTGGTCTCTAAGTATAACTGCTTCACTTAAAATCCAGTTTCAGCCATGATTTTTCCTCTCAATGCACCTTATATCAGGACGATCAGTTTCAGTTTTCGTTACAGCACCATTACTTATACACGCTACAACTGAAACATCTAATCACTATTCTAAATTATTTTTACGTGAATAGCCGTTATGTTCATATTTGATTTACCTGCCAGCGTTTCACTAACCGTTCTTAGTCTACAATCCGCCAAGCATAAAAATGCACAGCTCCTAAGGCGAATAAGGGCATCTTCTCGGAACTCTGCTGACACAAGTATTATGCTTTTCAGTTGACCAATACAAGAGGATAGAGTATGCAAAAAGAGGAAGAAATATTTTGTTTATGCTTTTTACTTTCTCTACACGCACTATGTACATAGTGTATAGAGAAGGTATTGTATTGCACCCAAAAATTCGATACAGATTTCACCGGAAACACATGTTTTGGGACCTCCTAAAACCAAAAAAAGCATTTTTAGACAAAGTTCCGTGTGTGTGTGTGTGTGTGTGTGTGTGTGTGTGCGCGCGCGCGCGCGTGTGTGCATAAACAGCATAGCTCAAAAACGAAAAATACATTACTTGATATTTAAGTTCAGATACTTCCAAGGATACTATGAAGATTTTCAAGAACCTCTCCCCATCCCCGGATACCCTTTGCATAGAAAAAATTTGAAAATTTTGGTTTTCTCAATATTTACATGACAAAATGTATATGTTGACTTTTCTGGGAATAACCTCTGAAAACCTCTTTATTGGATGAAATTTTATAAAATTTGCATAATTGGTAAACTGTAAGAGATAGACAAAAACTTACTACACAAAAGACTAGATCTCGTTAAAACACACAAGTTATGTCATATACATTTTTTCCATGGAATTGGATGTTTTCGCGATATTCCTTGTTGTTGGTTTCACCTTTAAAATACTTAAATGTTTCTCATACAGGAACCTATCAACTCCAGGCCACGTAAAGAAATTGATTACAATCCTGTAGCAACCACATTTTAAAACATTTGATTGTCGGTTTAGCCTAGTGTATTCTCTTATTTCCCTTCTATTTATAAGAAACTAAATAGTAAAGCCTAAATAGTCTGCTAATGTTTATCCTGATAAGTTAGAAGTAAAAGAATAAGCTTATTAAAAATAATTTGTTATAGAGATGTTGAGAAAGTTATGTGAATAGAACACATCAGATTTTTAAGGAAATTTTAATTATATATAATTGCATGAGAATTAGGTATAAGTTATTGATAATTATTAATTAGGTATATTTCGATTCTTGCACTCATATGAGCTGGGAAGACGGCCAGTTCCAACCTACGCACTGTTGTATATTTGCGTTTCAGAAAGAAACAATAATTATATCTTGGTAATATTACTTCATAGATCACTTTAGGATATGACTTCATGCTTGCCTTATCAAATATTTAGAAATCAAGAAATGTGGGTTAAACATTATGTTGATAGCAAAATAATAATAATAATAATAATAATAATAATAATAATAGTTATAATGGTTATAATTACTTGCAGGAAAACACATTCATTCTACTTAGTTTTCAAATTAATAATTTGAAATTTATTTCATTGAATTATAATTTTGCATATTAATATATATGTTGTAGCATTTATTTTCTCCTTCATTTACGGCACTTAATTTCCCTGCCTTCCAAATAATTGAGCGGAAGTGAACTGATGAACCAGAGAGTCATGCATCATTAAATGGCGATCAGTTTAATTCTCTTTCTCGCTCTAGATGTTTCTACTCTTGTGGAAAAATTACCGGCACTTGATGACGTTAATCACACTAAATAGATGTATTTGCATTTAACATCCATGTTTATATAGAAAATCTGATGTGTTCCATTCACATAACTTTATCTGTTCAAAATGCATATTATTCTTACAAAAGATTATTCTTTTATCTACCTCATGCTAATCGAGATAAATATTAGCATAATTGTTCTTATTACTTCCGTTTAAATAGAAGGGGAATACGGTAATGCATAACCCTAAATCAATAGTCAAATCCTTTAAAAACTCGCTATGTGAAACAATTGAGGTTCGGATCGCTTTGTATGCTCCCGTTTGAGAAAAGTAATTTCAAGCTGAAACCATTTACAAGTAATATCTTAGAAACGGTCAGTTAAAAAAAAAAAAACTTAGTTTTTGTCTATCTTACGGTTTACCAGTTATGCAAAATTGTGCAAAATTCGTCCAGAATAAAGAGGTCTTCAGATTCTATTAACAGAAAATTCAAGATGTATGTATTATTTGTGATGTAAATATGTTTAATACAAGATATTTTAATCAAAATCGTTAGTCATTTTTGAGAAAATCAACATTTTCGAAAATGCTTCCATGTAATGGGTAGTTGGGGTTGGGGGAATTTGTTTTGAAAATTTACGTGTCGCATCCTTGGGAGATATTAAACTTGAATACCTAGTTTGGTATTTAACGGACGTTTCGCCCACACACTCGCACGCGCGCGCGAACTTTTTTCTAAAAAAAATTGTTCGGACTCGGGGGATCCCAAAACATATATTTCCGGTGAAATCTCGACACCGAATTTTTGGGTGGAATACAATAACTTTTCTATCCACATGTACATTGTACATACCGGCTAGAGAAAATAAAACTGGTCATAAAATTAAGTTGGATACAGTAATGATTTCCAATTAAGTAGATTATGAAAAATCAAAGGCACTGAATATTGGAGGACAGACATTGAAATATTTGGAGTGTTCCATTGTTCAAACAGAACTTGTTTTTACTTTTCTTTTTTGTAGCTTAACGTCCTTTAACCTGGTTGGTCATATCGGACGATGAATGAAATTGGTGACATGATGCGCAAATGATCTCGGGGTCCATGGCGCTTAAAGTTACTCGACATTCGTCTTCTCAGGATAAGGGAAAATCCCGAAAAAAATCTTACCCGGTAACTCACCCTAAACGAGATTCGAACTCACGACCTTTTGAATGTGAAGCAGACACGCTACCACCACACTACCCAGGCGGGCTTGAGCAGAACTATTTTGTTACTAAGAAGGTTCAAAATCTCGACAGTGGTCTTTCTGTGAACTCGTTACAAACTTACAGGGACGATTTAGGATAGTGGATGGATCAATTTGAAATGGGAGGCCCTACTCTGGATACGTTACAAGTTAATACTATTTTGGGATTATTTATTAACGTGAGCTATTAACAAAACATGGTATTGGGAAATCAGTATGTTTTAAAAGAGGTGTTAATTGTGTTCCCCAGCGTTAATTCAGGCGACGTCACAAGAGTTGTCGCATCTGACCGAAGATCCTTGGAATCATGCGAGCGACGTCATAGAGTTGAATTCTTGCAACAACGCCCACTGCGGTTGGTTTACAGGTGTCTCATAGACCAGAGATTTCAGATGTGTCCGAAGTAAAAATCAAGCGTACAGATCAGGCGAACGACCTGGCCAGGAAACAGGAGCTCCTCTTCCTATCCACTTTTCTGTAAAGGTTACATTAAGATAGTCACGTGCACCATGTTCGAATTGAGGAGGGTCCTATCATGTTGGAATCGCAAATTATGTCGGACAATTTCTATTTGGTTAGGTAGGCTGACCAAATGAACGTCGCAGCACGTAAACAGAACTTGCAGTACAAACACTCTTTCATTATCGTTTGGCGCGAGTTGGTTGACTATGAACCCAGTCGCGGAGTTAATCCTGTAGCTTCACCCATTTGCGAGGAGGAAAAGTTGTGGGCTCGTGTCTTGGAAAGATGTGAGGATACGGAGGAGGAATGGAGCGAGAAGAGGAGCCAGGAGCCAGGAGCAGGAACTAGTCGCCCGAGTGTACTCGGGCGGGGGCAAATCACCACGGTACCTATCCGCTTTTCTTGCGGATTTACCCGTGTGTTTACCGCGATCCTTTATCACCGCGAATGACGAGTTGGACGCTACTGGCAGGCATGGAAGACGCGGCGGGGATAGGTACATTTCTGCTTAAGTCGAGACATCTGAGATCTGAGAAGGCTGATAATAGGGAAGGGCCAGTGTAGCTGCTTTTTCACCATCTGTACTCAGACGGACATATGTAGTCTTGTACACCATGCTATGATCCGCGACAAGCAGAAGGCGCTGAAGTACCTCCATTCTAGCCATACTTATTTAAACTAATTATTAAAGGTAATTGTCTGACGCTGCTTTCACTATCTGTGTGTAGATGGCAGCATAATCACAATTACCATCTATTTACTGCTGTTTTAGACTGAAGATGAAACTTTGGGTCTTAGTATTAAATATCCAATCCGATATTTACCTTGGCGACTGATAGAAACCACGATAAAACCTCAGCCAGATTGTTTGGACGGATTTGAACCGATCTCCCGAATGTCCGCCAGAGCCATCGCGCTCGCTATGAGTATTTTATTTCTCCGGTCATCGTTCGTTTAAGATATATAACATTCACATCCGGTTTCATACCTACAGAGTGCAAAGAGATTTGTGATTCGGTTTTGAAGAATGTAAATTACAGTAGCAGAATGAAGTATATTATGTTACGAAGAGCAAACTGTTGAACACTATATTTCGTGGTCCTGAATTTGAAAGGAAATATCTTCTGGACTCCCGTGGCATGAGCCCCAAATACATTTGCGTATGTGGAGATTTTACATAGCTAACCAAAGACAATATTTCCAAATTTGTGCCATACTCAAATTCTAGATTGACTCTTTAGAAGCAGGTTATGTGTATAAATGTCAAATTAATTATACAATAATTGTCAGACAGCTATAACTCCAATATAAATACTTTGCATAGTTGGTATAAATACATATTTGGTTTGCAGTTCTAACTAATTAATTGAAATATCAGTGGTACAAATTATAGTTGCAGGACATAAATGTTACCGAAGAGAAGATTATATCAGGCACTGAAAGCCTAGCTGTATACATCTATAATGAAGCCGTTAATTATGTATGGATCAGAAATATGGACATTGAGTGATTGCTTACTCTCCGGGAAACGGGTACTCTACAGGGATATGTCTAGGTATATATAGGGTTGATCATATCGGACGATGAATGAAATTGGTGAAATGATATCGGGGTCCATGCAGCTTAAAGTTCTCGACGTGCGTCTTCTCAGAATAAGGGAAACCCCCGAAAAAAACCTTGGGTAACTCACCTTAAACGAGATTCGAACTCGCGACCTGTTGAATGTGGGGCAGATACACTACCACCATACTACCCAGGCGGACTAAGGGAATTTATGAGCCCTAAAAAGACGCGGTCGACGAAGAATTAAAAATAATGCAGAAAAATCTTAATATTTCAAAATCAAAGCAGCTTGAAATGGCTGAACAATTATTTCGATGGACGTTAAAGATATTGGACTTCCTCTATTCAAGAGTCCAAATCTCGGTTTGGGTGAGTTACCCAGATGAGGTTTTTTCCAAGGATTTCCCTTATCCTGAGAAGACGAATGTTGAACTTCTAAGCTCTTTGGATCCCGGGCTCCATTTGAGTAGCAATTCACCGATTTCATTCATCGTCCACATGACCTCCCAGGTTAACTTTAAAAAAAATCGATGTGTTCAATTCATATGAGTTTCTCTATTCTGCAACAAACTCTTCTTGCAAAAGCTTATTCTACTAAGTACTTCATGCTAATCGGGATAAACATCAACCGATCCTTGTACACAGAAAGTAAATAGGAGAATATACTAGGCTAAACCGATAATCATTTCTTCTTAATACTGGTTGCTATTTGATTGAAATTCGTTTGCATGACCAGAACTAAAACTAATGAGATATGAAAAGAATTGTCACTTCCCGTTTGAGAAAAGCATATGTATTTTAAAATAAAACCAACAACAAGGAAAACCGCGGGTACGGTTAACTCTAAATAAAGAAAGAAAAAAAAAAATGCACGGTATTGTGCGTTTTAAAGATATATAGTTTTCTCTCTCTCTCTCTCTCTCTCTCTCTCTCTCTCTCTCTCTCTCCCCCTCTCTCCCCCTCCCTCTTACGGAATACCAGTTATGCAAAAGTGGTTCAGAATTAAGCGGACTTCAGAGGCTATTTCCGAAAAAATTCAAGGTATATATTCCATGTTTCATGAAAATTCTTAAAACGCAATCTTTTAATAAAAATTTTTGTCATTTTTTAGAAAATGCAAATTAAAAAAAAATCTATATAAAGGGTAGTTAGGGATGGGGAATTTTCTTTAAAATCCTCGATCGCATCCTTGGAAGATGCTGAACTCAAAAGTTTTGTATTTAAGCGCCTTTTCGTTTTTAAGTTACGTTGTTCACAAACAGAGGTAGACGGACGAACACAGTTTATTTTTCTTCTAAAACTGCTTTTTTTCATTCAGGTGGCCTAAAAACATGTTTCCTCTGAAATCTCGACATCGACTTTTTGTTGAAATACAAACACTTCTTTTACTTATAATATGTAGTTATTTTTTTTTATTCAGGTGTCCCCAAAAATGAAATGTTTGAGTGGAATAAATACGCCCTCTACTTATACGAGTAGAGAAGGTAAAAAAAGGAGTACTGGGGTATAGCAGTATCAAATTTCTAAAAGGTAGTCGCTATGCGATGGCTTTAAAATGCAATTTTTTGCTTGACCAGAAGAAAAAAATAAAAAAAGGGGGGGCACACACACGAATAGCGACCTAGTACTTGGGGGGAGGGTGGAAAATGGCAAATGTACAAAAAAGCTGTTGAGTATAAATTGTGCGTTTTAACGCATCCATGCATGTCATTGGTTGCATTTATTGTCGATAAAGGTGCAGCAGTTTTTGCAATAATGTTATTCGTTGTCTGTACCACAGTACCTTTCGTCTTTCGTGTCGGATGAAATATCCGTACAGCCAAGATGAATCTGTTATGTGTGATCTCATTTTGGCACGAGCACAACACCCGGTATATCTAATGTCATTTGTTATCGTTTGCAAGTTCAGCAGCCAGGGTGTGTGGAGGTGGCTAGCTTCTGTTGGGCCTCCTGGATAGGATCCAGATGTGAATTCCGATTGTGTTGCGTGTTATTCCTTGCAGTGAAGGAACGTGAATTTGGCGAGTGGAAAGTCGCAGAACATCCGAAATATGAATTTGTTCTTGTGGTAATATCTGAGTATCACCAATCACGTGAGTTATCTAGACAGAAAAGTAAAGCACTTGTAGTTTCGGTAATGTCCACCTCTCACTACAAAAGTACCAACAATTAAAAAAGCTGATGTGTTCCATTCACACGACTTTCTTTACGCCTTTGTAACAAATTATTGTTAATTAGCTTATTCTTCTATCTACTTCATGCTAATCAAGAAAAACATTAACAGTAATGGTAGTATTAAGTTGTAAGTAAAAGGAAAATAAGGGAATACTCTAGGCTAAACCGACATTCAAGTGTTTTAAAATGAGGTTGCTGTGGGATTAAAATCCGTCTCTTTGCGTGGCCAGAAGTTGGCAGGTTCCCGTATGAGAAAAGTTTAAATATTTTAAAACTGAAACCAATAATAAGGAATATCTCGAAAACGGTCAGCTCCATTGCAAAAATGTATGTGACGAAATGTGTGTTTTAAATTGATCTACATTTTTGTGTAGTAAGTTTTTGTCTATCGCTTACGGTTTACCAGTTATGTACAACTCAGAAAAATGCATCCAGAATGAAGAGGTCTTCAGAGGCTATTCCTAGAAAATTCAAGATACACATTTTATTTGTCTTGTAAATATCTCAAATATAAAAGATTTTAACCAAAGTCATTAGAGCCATTTTTAGAAAACCAAAAATGTCAACATTTATTCCATGTAAAGGGTAGTTGGGGTTGGGGGATTTTCTTGAAGATCTTCGTGTCACATCCTTGAAAGATACCAAACTTAAATACCAAGTTTGGCATTTAACGTCTTTTCGTTTTTGAGCTATGCTGTCCACAGATACACACGCGGATCTTTTTCTAATTTTTTTTATTCAAGGGGTCCTAAAACATGCATTTCCAGTGAAATCTTTGAGTGCAGTACAATTCCTTCTTTATACACTATGTACATAGTACGTGAAGAGAAAGTAAAAATGTATTTAAAGCACCTTATAGATTACATCTTCTGGTGGAAGAGGTTACATTTTGTTAAAAATCTTATGCGTTACATTCACATGATTTTATCTGCCATTGTTTATTAGTGGATATACTGACAATTCTTACCAAAGTTTATTTTTGTGTGTAGTTCATTTTGAGATAAATCTTTGCAAAAATGGTTATTATTTCGTTTTAGATACAAAGGTAATAGCGAGAAACAAATGCGCAACAACTTGATGTTACACGCTGGGAACTTTATTCTGTATGGTTTCTATGCAATCGCAACAACTGAATATCCAAAGGACTTGAAAATACTGTTAAGTATTCAACAAATGGTACCATTAATTAGGGATATCTCAGAAATAGACATAGAAGCTTATTTGGCAAATGTTGTGTTTTAAAGAAGAGCTACATTTTTATGTCGCAAGTTTTTTTCTATTCTTTTAACGTTTACTAGTTAAACAAGGTTATACAACATTCTTTCCGAATGAAAAAGACTTCGCAGGCTATTCCCAGAAAATTCAAGATGCACACTTTATTTGTCCATCTAAATATATTCAGTTAATGGTATTTTAATAAAAAATCGTTATTCATTTTTTAGAAAATATGAAACTTCGAAAAACGCTCACGTAAAGGGTAATTTAGGGTGGGGGATTTTCTTGAAAGCTTCTGGTTCTTTAATCGCTCCTACCTACGTGTAAAAGAACTGGGTTTTACTCTTGGAGAAAAATCATCCCATCCCGGTGGAAAAGCTTCCATCACTATGTATATATGTCATATATTCATGTAATGAATATAGTATCTAGTGTGCAACTATCAGAGAATCCAATATGCAAATCTGAGGTTATTTATGGTCTTCTTACCTATTTATCAAAATTGTGTTTCTTATTCAAATGGATGTTTGAAATTTCAGAAGAAGCACTGTCTTATAGCCAGCACGGAATTCCGAGAAGATGCCCTTATTCGCCCTAGGAGCTATGCATTTTATTACATTTAAGATCAGCGGAGCCTGTGCGGAATGTAGAATAAGAAACGAAGTGACTTGAACATGCAATTCGTCCTCTTGTCCCCGGGGATTCCACCGAAATAAGGTTGCAAAAAGGGAACATCGCCAGCATCTGTGAAAAAACTTCCTGCAGGAAATGTTTCTCCCAAGAAGTTTGAGGAAAACTTGCCAAGTAAATACCAGGGAATTCAATTACCAAACCGAAACAGGAAGTTATAATTTAACTTGCCAGTTATAGTAACTTTTGTGTTTGTTAGTGTCCTTTAATGTGAGGCATCTGTAAAAATTCTTAAACAATGACAAACCTAGCAAATTTGATTTGTTGTCTTTTAAAATGATTTCACAATTTAGCTGAAGGGAAAAGGCAACATCCGTTGCCTAAACGCCGAAATGGGGCTGCGGTCCGTATTTTCATCTCGACTATTGAACGACCATCTAATTAAATAATTATAATAATAATACCTTGTACATGACTAATATGAACTTTGTTTTGGCCTAGCGCCACTACAAAAGCGTCACGTGATGAATGTGTCGATCTTAGTCCTCAAAATAAATCCCTAATTACAGCAATAGGGACATAATATTCCCATATATGTTCAAACAGCATTACATTTTCTACAGCATATTGTAAAGGAATGTACACATGCAATAAGACGTATCAGAATCATATTCCACATCTTGTCAACGGAAAGGGAAGAAATAAAGAAAGAGGGCAATATTTGGGAAAGATAAAAGAAAACGAGAGAGAGAGAGAGAGAGAGAGAGAGAGAGAGAGAGAGAGAGAGAGAGAGAGAGAGAGAGAGAGATGGAATAGGTATCACAAACGAAAGGGCTACCACTCGCTAACAGCCAGGGATCTATACGGTGTAGTGTCTAAGCCAACAGTTCCCAACCGGTGTGCCCCGGCACCCTAGGGTGCCGTGTGATTGACTAAGGGGTGCCGCGAGATATTGAGATAAACAGACAAAAAAATACCTTCTACTGAAGCCTTAAGTCTTGTAAGGTCTTGAAATAAAATTAGTCAAATCAATTACTCTCATGCACGGCAGATGGTGATAGTGGTCGATTCATTTCAATAATTCAGTTATACTAGTATCCCACAGATGGCATTACAGCTGTACCCTGCCGAACGTTCCCGAGACTACTCGCTTCTTCACGAACATTCCCGAGACTTCGTCAGATGAATATATAAAAGTGTACGTCGCTTTCAGTTGTCTTCCTCGCGTTGATTCACAGTGTTTAGCTATGGATAAGTTCATTGTTAAACGTAAACGCCAGGACAGTGAAAGTGAACATCGGGTCCTACTGCTTGCTTTAAAAAGCCAAATCTTACAGTTTCTCCCGGACCGTCGAATTCACCACATAAAGAAGACAAACGAAAGAAAAGAACATACCAGGACAGTTACTTAGCGTATGGATTTAAGTGGAATAACAACGAGGAAAACCATATCCCTGTGTGTTTAGTTTGTGGCGAAACACTTAGCAACGAGGCCATGGTACTTAGCAAACTGAAGCGGCATCTTACAACAAAGCATCCTAGTGTGTCACAGAAAAGTGTAATGTATTTTTCACATATATTAGAAGGGGAGAAGAAAACAGCTGTGCGAATGGTAAAGAGAATGGCCTTAGGTGATACTGCTCTTGAAGCCTCATTTAAAGTAGTAGAACTGATAGCTAAAAAAAAGAAACCTCATACTCTTGGAGAGGAAATCCTTGGCCCTGCATGACAAGTTATAGTTTCAACAATACTTGGCGAAGGAGCAGCTAATCAAATTTCGAAAGTTCCTCTGTCCAACAACACAATCAGCCGCAGGATATCTGAAATGTCATGCAATATCAATGAACAAGTCACGGAGAAAATAAAAACTTATAGAACATTTGCTTTGCAAGTAGATGAGAGTCTCGATATTGGTGACAAACCGCAACTCCTTGGTTTTATCAGATATATTGATGAAAAAGATATTAGTGAACAGTTTCTGTTCTGTAGACCGCTGGAGACTACAACCACAGGCCATGATATTTTTTTTCTATTAATTCCTATCTCAATGACCATGATCTTTCGTGGAAAGACTGTTGTGGTATATGTACAGATGGTGCACCATCTATGTCTGGGAAAATTAAAGGTTTTACTGCCAGAGCTCTCAATGAAAATCCATCCATTATTATAACTCACTGTTTTCTGCATAGAAAGGCATTAGTCATGAAAGCGTGTAATGAAGCTTTTGCTGATGTGTTTAACCAAGTTGTGAAAATGGTGAACTATATGAAGTCTCGACC
The DNA here is from genome assembly GCA_030762935.1 of Hymenopus coronatus. Taxonomy (NCBI): domain Eukaryota; kingdom Metazoa; phylum Arthropoda; class Insecta; order Mantodea; family Hymenopodidae; genus Hymenopus; species Hymenopus coronatus. Next base: position 25,525,470 of record CM060882.1, read on the forward strand.
TTTAAAGTGCAAAATTTTTGAACAGTTATGTCGCGCAACGGATGCAGCTCGTACCTCTTTGTTACTTCACACAGAAGTAAGGTGGTTGTCGCGGGATCGTGTATTGAACCGGTTTCTCGAACTTAAAGAACAGCTAAAAACTTTTTTTAAGGATGAAAATCAAGACGCATTTCATGAGCTCTTACTAAGTGATTCTTGGTGTTTTGAACTGTCGTATCTGGCAGATATTTTTCATAAGCTGAATGAACTGAATGTTTCGATGCAGGGTCGACATGAAACAATAATCTCCCCAACCAATAAAATGAAAGATTTTAAAAGAAAACTTAGTTCTTGGAAGTCTGCAGTTTAGAAAGGAGATTTGTCGAACTTTCCATCTCTTCTTAATGTGGCAGGAGATAAAGATCTGGGTAAGCTGAAAGACCACATTTGTGATCACTTATCAAGATTGCAATAGATGTGTACTTTCCAACTATTTCCACTACGAATCTCGACTGGGTTGTCTCACCATTTGATTTCGTAGATAGTGCAGAGGAAATAGATTTCATGCTTGCGAACGAGATGAATTTATTGATCTTTGCGCTGATTCCACACTCAAAGGTAAGTTCACCAAGAGTGAGGCGTCGGTGGCTAGTTTTTGGCTTCAACGGAGAGAGGAGCACCCTAAGCTAATGAAGAAAGCAATTAACGCACTTATTCCCTTTTCAACACCCTATCTATGCGAGCAATCCTTCTCTGCTATGGTGACAATAAAATGCAAAGCAAGAAATAGACTGAATAACCTTGAGGATGATTTGCGTGTTTCACTGTCAACTGTAAGACCCGACATCACATACCTGTGCTCTAAGCATCAATCACAAGTTTCACATTAATCATTAATCGAACAAAATTTATTGATATATCTTTACTCAGTGATTGTAGTAAAGTTTACTGTATTATGTTATGGTGTACGTTATTATTATATAATATTTCAATAAATTAACATATTAAGCTTAATTTTCTTTTAATTCAAGGAAGGGTGCCCCTGGTGTTTAATGTTATTCCCAAGGGTGCCGTGAACTTCAAAAGGTTGGGAAACACTGTCTAAGCGATACTCATATCCAAGTACATTAGGAGTAGTGAACTAGTTTAAGTAGCAGGACATGGTTTTGTAAATCATTTTTGTAGCGTAACGTCCTTTAACCTGGCTGGTCATATCGGACGTTGAATGAAATTGGTGAAATGATGCTCAAATGATCTCGGGGTCCATGGAGCTCAAAGTTACTCGACATTCGTCTTCTCAGGATAAGGGAAAACACCGAAAAAACTCTTATCCGGGTAAAACCTTACCCTAAGCCAGTTGCGAACTCACGACCTGTTGAATATGATGCAGACACGCTACCACCACACTACCCAGGCGGGCTATAAATAATTTTAAGTATAAAATCTGATTAGTTTAATTGGATAGCATGTCAGAAAGATAATTTTCTCTGTTTCACTATTTTTGAGCTTTTCCTAACTTCGTGTTCTTCACGATACAGTTTGTCTAAAAATGAAATCATTGGTTTGAGAATAATCCTGGATAATACCTGTTTTACATTTCTTGCATTTTGCTTCATTGCTCTGAAAAGGATTTAAAACGTTGGTTTTCTTGTAAAAAACATGAGAAGAGTGATTATTGAATATTTATTTACCTGCCTTAATAAGGAAGGAACAAACAAATCAAATAGGTAGGTACAATCAATAGTGAATTAAAATGATTGTAAAAAACATCCTATTTGTTAATTACCTTCTCTACTATGTGCTATGTATAGAGTAAGCCGAGAAAGTATTGTATTTCACCCAAAAATTCGATGCCGAGATTTCACCGGAAATACAAATTTTGAGGTTCCCTAAATAAAAACCCTTTTTGGAAAAAGGTCTGTGTGAACAGCATAACTCAAAATGGAAAGTTAATTAAGTATTAAAATTGATATTTAAGTTAAGCAATATCAAGGATGTGACACAAAGATTTAAACTATTCTTTTTATGGACCATTTTTCGAAAAGTTTGATTTCCTTAAAATAGCTAAACTTTTTATTAAAATACCATCCCTTTAACATACTTTAATAACAGATTAAAAAATAAGATATATATTTACTTTTCTGGAAATAGCCTCTGAAGCTCTAGAGATACACTAACTGTTGCTACACACACCACACACACACACACACACACACACACACACACACACACACACACAAGATGTATACATCTCGTTAAAGCACGCAGTTTGTCAGATACATTCTTTGTTAACCATATCCAAGATATTACTTGTTATACCATTCTCAAAGGGAAGTTGTCATTCGTTTTTCGTTTGCTTACTTCTGGCAAAGAGAAACTAATTTCAATGTCTTCTCATAGAGTTGGCTTTAGCGTAGATATTCTCTTCTACTTACAAGAAAATAAGTAAGCTGCTAATTTTATTGGATTAACATTAAATGGGTAGAAGAATAATCGAGGAAGTTCTATAAATGAAACACATTCTTTTAATTGCATTGTGTAGGTATTTTCAAAATCGCTTGAAAGTGAGATGGAAGACAAACTGAAATTGAGAAAAGCATTAAAGTTAAAAATCGGAGCATAGTATTTACCATTTATGTCAAATAACTGGTAAAGTTTAGAAAAAAATGCAATGAATACTTTAGAGTTTTCGTTTTTTACAAATGCCCACCCTTGATGTTTGTGTTAGCACATAGCCATGTCTCTTGTTTTGCTCAGGGTGTAAGATGTTTATGCAGATTACAGTAACAAGGCCAACTTATTATTTCTGGGCCGTTTTTGGATAATGCACATGACTTGATGCTAACATTTGTTTCAAGGCTACATTCAGGACCCTTCACCCAACAAAGATGTTGCCGAAATTATTGTTTTTTCATTTTTACTGGTTATTACGTTCAGTTAGCAACACTAAAGGTCAAGGTAGAAAAGCATTGCTTCACAGTGTTGATCGAACAGGTCGATAAGATGTACGTAATAGCAGTTCCACTATTCGTATTAGACACAACTGTATGTCGTAAGTTGTTCAATTCTGGGCATAATATATGGTTTATCGTATTAAAAATACATTTACAGCTGCAGTACAATGCAAAAGTCATACAGCCCGCTCGTATCTAAATGCTCGATGCAAATAGGCCTTAGGAACCCAAAAATAAATATTATATCTATCTATCATTATGCTTCAAATGGTATGGAGATTCTACAAGCATTTTTTAATTTCTTCTAGTCAGAGAGGAACTGTATATACCGAACACATTCATTCTGCTTCAAACTTAATCCTTTTTACTTCTTCTTATTGCATTATACACAAAAATTCGTTGCCCGCCTCGTGAGCGTGACTGCCTCACGTTCAAGAGGTTGCAAGTTCGAATCTCGCTTAGGTGAGTTATTCGGATATTTTTTTTTTTTTCTTAGGGGTTTCTTTTAAGCTGAGAAGACGAATGTCGGATATCTTTAAGCTCCATGGAACCCGAGTTCATTTTAGCATAATTTCACCGATTTCATACATTCATCGCCCGATATGAATAAAGGATGTGAAGCAAGGGAAAGTAACAAAAAAGCTACAGAAATTTCACTGGAAATACACGTTTTCAGACAACCTGAATCCAAAGCTAGCATTTTAGAAAAAGGTGCGCGGTGGTGGTGGTGGTGGTGTTGTGTGTGTATGAGAGAGAGAGCGAGAGCAGCATAACTGAACAACGGAAATGCAATTATATACCAAGCTTGGATTTAAGTTCAAGAAGCGTCATTAAAATTATTAAAAAAAAAAATAACTTCACAAGCAATTTTTTCGAACTTTTTGATTTTCTAAAAAAAATGACCGTAACGGGTTTGATTAAAATATCATATATTTAAGGTATTTACATGACAAATGTAGATATGTCTTGAATTTTCTGAGAATAGCTAGTGAAGTCCTCTTCATTCTGATTGGATTTTGTTTAGTCTTGAATAAGTGTTAAATGTTAAGCGATAAACGAAATTTTACTACAAACAGTTTAGTTCTCTTTAAACACACAATATATTTAAATAATATACCTCATTTTAGTGCCATAAGCTATTTTCGAAATATCCATTGTTAATGGTTCGAAATCTTTAATACTTTCATTCTTTTGAAGTTCTATCGATTTCAGATTGTTTCTCGTGATTGCATGGAAGGAATATGGAATTTTATGGTGTAGTTCTTAAACATCTGACTAGCTATTGTCTTTGCATCTCTAACGAAAAAGTTTATCTTCATTAAATTGAAGTAGACAGAAAAATAAACTTTAATAAGAATGGTTTGTATACCCACTAATAAACGATAGAGAATAGAAAAAGTAATTTAAATGTAACACATCCGATTTTTCGATTTGCGGCCTTGCGGACGGATGTCCAGCGTGGTTTCTTGTTGCCGCGGCAGCTTTGGTATTATTTTATACAATAAATGTGGGTACTTCAAAATAGACTAAATCGCTTTAAGCCTGACATAGAATTGCCCGGAAACGAGAACCATAACGGTAACGTTACGCACGATCAAATGAAAATGGGAACGGAAAGTTGCAGCTGTGACTGACCTCAGTTTGTAAAATTGCAATTCATGCGTTTTTGTTTATAGAGATTTAATTCACAGCGAATTTGAGACAAACGGGAATGGTGTTCATGCTTTTATGGTAAATAGATTCTTCGCATTGTTTATCATCTCTTTATTGATATTTGTTTTATACATTTCTTTTCATCTGAATGAAAGTTCACCTACTTTGAAATGAAGGTAAAAATTGATTTAAAAAGCGGTATACAAAATTTTGTGATTTTTAAACTAAATGAAATTGTTAACAACATAAACAAAGCTGGGAATGTAAGCACATGCAAGTGCTGGAAATCATCCAAATTTTGCTTTTCTAAGTCTACGAGTAGAGAGAGCTCTAGAGGATGTTAAAAATCACGGCCTTCTTGACTAGATGTTACGACGAAGATTCATGTACAGTATTATATTATGGTTGGAAACGTAATTTATAGCTCGTAAAGGAGAACCTGTATGCTTTATGAGATGTAGTTAATATTTGGAACTTCGCGCATCGAATGGAAGTAGTGGTGCTACGCTTGTGCGAGATTGCAGATTCTAGTTCAGTTTGAGACTAAAGCTCTTTCCTGAGCCTTTCTTCTTGGTTACGCAGACAATATACGTGGTTTCGAGATTTCTTCGAGGTTAGATGCGTTAGGTTAGGTGTATGTAAATGAACTGGATCGAAATAAGGGGTTAAAATGGACTTTCTGAAAATCGGTTCTGCTTTCCAATGCGAAATGCACAGTCTTCCGTTCGTCCTGACTGCTTGCGCATGGGCAGCCATGTTGGTCAATCGACCAATGGCAGAGTAAAATCTAAAACTGAACTAGAATCTGAAATGTCGCTACGCATGTACCACCAAGCATATAGACACCGCAGCATTCAATGACTGATGCACACTGTTCAACATTTAACTTTAACAATCAGGAGTTAACATTCAACAATTAACAAATTGTTCGTTCAACTGTTATATGTTTTTGGTTTTTTTTTTTCTTCCAAGCATGTTATAATTGTGAACTTTAATATTCCAACCACACTGGTTGACCCGTTTGAACAACAAAATCTCAACTCAAACCAAAATGGACTCCAGTGTTGAGAATTTGGCTATTGCTATTTGTATATCTGCTCGATATGTTATGTGAAAGAAGAAGAATGTGCATGAGGCCAAAATATTTTGAATGAGCTTAAAATTGAGGTTAGGTTTGGCCTCAAGAATGTCTTTCCAATGAGTAAAAGGAACTTCATTATTTTGAGCAAGATAGAATGTATTGTCCACAAAAAGGGCACTCTTTTGAGAGGAGCCATTACAGCACATTAAAAGGTTTGGAATACTCAGACGTCTACGTCTCCGTAGTCGCAAATACTTAAATTAACCTAACCATACAAGCACAGACTGAAATTGGCCAAATAGTGATTAGCGGCTGAGTGAAAAATACTTGAACAGTCGTTCCTGTACTACTACGGAGACTAACGAATTATCATTCAATGTAACAAGTTTTCCAGCAGGCCAAGAAAACAGTTTACACTGGAACATTTTCTATCAACATGTTAAGTCAATTAAGTTTGTTCAACTGCTTTCCGAATTGAGTGGCGTGTGAATGTTAACAGCTAAATCCAACATGTTCATGTCAAACGCTGAGTACTGTGGACCCGGCTTAAAGTAAACAAACCCTGACAGATGGCTGTTGAAGTGGTTTGTTCGCATGTAGCTGCGCTTGTAGACGAAATGGCTCCAGTCGAGATTGAATTGTGGGTGTGTGGCAGGCGAACATGACACCACTAAACACTATCTAGATGACATTGAATATACTTTGGCAAGAATTGGAGCGTGCCCAGATATGAGATTCAATGTTGAGTTGGTCGACAAAGCTCGCAAATCTTCTGTCACTTCTTATTCAGGCCGTTAATGATTCATTTGATGAGCATTTAGTATACTTGTTTCTTTCAAGATCTTATATACTTCTTTCTTCCAAGTTTTTGTAAATACTCCAAACGTTTTTAGGTTTTATGCCGTATCTGCTATTTACCTGTAGTAGATAGTGAATGTATTCTAGCTCACTCCAAAACTCTGTTCAGAAATCGGAAATAGGCGTTTTAATACTCCCCTGGACCCATAGAGAGGGAAACAGAATAGCGTATCACAAAAACAAGCAAAAGAAAGAAAAAAGAAAAAGTAAAATGGATACCATACATATATTTAAGCCCAAGCCATTCCAAAATGTAACAAGAAGATTTTCACGAACTTTTCCCTGCACAAATTACGCTTTTCATTGAACGTTTTTGTTTTGTTTTTATGTTTGCAAAAATGGCTTCAGCGATTTGAATTAACATGTCATTTGACTTTTGACATAATATAATTATACCTTGAATTATACGTGAACAAGCTGTGAAATCCTCTTCATTCTGATTGAATTTTGTATACTTTTTTTTTTAAAGTTGTTTCGTTGTATAACTTCTTTAATCATGAAGGGGACCTTGACATGAGAAACAGCTCATGTTATTACTCGTGGAATTGCAGAGTTTGTCAAAGGTGGTTTTATCAGTTGTTCATACTCTGTGTGGATAGGAAGTGATTCTGTTTAAGAATGCATCTATAAAATTTGGCCAAAATTTTTGAAAAATTGAAAAATGATGTTATTTCATAATAAAGTAATGAGTTCTAAATTTTAATAAAACATACTACTGTCCCCCGCCCCCGCTTGGTGCATTTGCGCTACCAATTAACTGACCAAGAAAACGAAGCTTTTTTCAGCACTTTTTAAAACAAACTCAAAATGCTTCACAGGATACCATTTTTCATAAATTTGTATCAAAATGTGTGTACTGGCTCTCAGATGTACCTTAGAGAAAGTTGCCGTATACGTTTACAACTTAATGCTCCAATTTTGAGAATTTTATTAATTTTTGAAAAATGAAGAACTTTGAAGAGTACGAAAAGTAGTTATTTATATCAATTAGGGTTAATATAAATACAAGGTGTAAAATCATTTTATGTGATTTTTAAAAAAGCATTTTTTTAGAACAATGACGATAAAATATAAAAAAAAGTACATTGTTTAATTAACATGCAGGCTAGAATTTTGAATCATGGCGAAAACATTACTGTTATTCTATATAATAACTGTTATCAATTTCAGCAAGATAGCTTACATTAGTGTATTTTCCAAAGTTCGCATATGCATTACCTTAAAGAAAAATTCCCCGTCCCAGCCGGGAATCTAACCTAGGACCTGTGAGTTTAAAAATCCAGAACACTGAGGAGTCGACCGCAGAGGGAGTCTTTTGCTTAATGTTGCCATACTAAGAAATCATAAAAGATGGGAAAAGACTTTAGGAAAACTTGGAGGTAATTACACTACACAATTTGTGTCAGAATTTGACACAACGATAATTTTGCCTAGTTGCATAACGTACTCTCGAATTTAAAAGATTTAATTTAGTATTTGTTATTGTATTATAAATATTAAAAATACTTTATTGGTAATGAAATGTTTATCGCTTTTTAGAGTATCTAGTTTTTTAATAAATGGGTTTATTCAGGGAATATACGTTATTTTTATTTTATTATTTATTAAAATATTTAATGTTCCTAATTTTTTAGGTTTTATTTTTCTTTTTACGGTTGGAGGATTAACGTGTGTAATTTCAGTTAACTCAGCTATTGATATATCCTTCGTGATACTTGATATGTTGTAGCTCACTTTCAGTATGTACTTTCCACAGGAGCTGTGTTTACTATTATAGCCGGATTTGCGGCCGCGCCGTGGCCGAATGATTAGACCACTCGCCTATCACCTAGACAGTCCGGGTTCTCCCAAGCCACCGCATGTGGGATTTGTGGTGGACAAAGTGGCGCAGGGGCGGGTTTTCTCCGGGTTCACCGGTTTCCCCCGTCTTACATTCCACCGCTGCTCCATCTTCATTCTATGTATTATGTGTCATCGCCTGCGGTGTCATTTGCCATGAAAGCGAGCGTTAAACACTTAGAAAAAAAAAACGGATTTGTACATTGATTTCTGCTTGAGTAACCTTGTATAGTGGGCTTCTTGCTCCACCTATTACTTCTATTCTGTGTGCTTTAGTTATGTGGTGATAGGTGAAAATCGGTGAATAAAGCTGGTCAGAATGACCATACGCAATTCGAACCTGCGACCTTCCGAATTGAAGCCATGACTTTACTACCCGAGCATCTGGCTCGTTAAATTTAAATAAGCATGCAAGGATATGTCGAAGGTCGTTAACTTAGCTTCAGCTGACTGCTAAGTCTACCTGCTGTTTGGAACAGTAAAGGAAAAGTCCGGATAGAGGCCAACGTCGTGAAGGTCGGTCGCTATGACTGGGGCAATACAATGACCTCGACAACAAAACATAGGCAACGCAACATGTGACGAAGTCCGCTTTGTAATCAATCCTCAGAAATTTCATTGTGTTACACTAGTTTAATTAGACCGTAACACCACTGTCACCTCAGTATAGTAATATGAATTATGGTATTTTACTAATAAGATTCTTATTTTACAAAAGAGAGCAGTAAGAATGATATGTGGAGTTCCGCCAAAAATACACTGTAAACCACATTTTATTGAACTTTGAATCCTCACTCTTCCTTGTATGTATCTATGGGTGTGTGTGTGTGTGTGTGTGTGTATTGAATTGTCCTGTGAAACTGTACATCCCACAAGAAGTAATAGTAATATTTACTTTAGGTCATGTAAACGCAGTAAAACACAAAACAGTTTTAAAATAGTATCCATTGATTTATTTAATAGTTTCCTGACAAAATTAAGAAATTTACATTTCACATTTTTGAGAGAGAGATCCTGATTATTTTGAAGAAAAATCTTCTCTATAAGGTCCAGGAGCTTTATAGCATTGACTTTTTGTAAATTTTAATTGACGCTGCTGTACTTGTATTATGTTCTTGGCAATACACTTTATCTATCTATCTATCTATCTATCTATCTATCTATCTATCTATCTATCTATCTATCTATCTATCTATCTATCTATGTATATATCTATCTAATCTATCTTCCGAGGCACACTGGTTCCTACCTCTTTCGAGACATATACGAGTAGAGCCCGCGGAGATGAGTAATTAGCTAAACGTGTGCTAGATGGCACTAGGGAGATGCAGGCACCTTTATTAATTGTGAAAATAGAGGGAATGAGATGTTTTACTTGCAGATAAACACTGCGCCTTCACTTCTTTTCCGAAGGAAATTATCCATTGATTATGGGAGGTCACTGCATTCGCGTTGTATTGCAGCAAATAAATACAGCGCAATACATCTCAGGTCATAAAAGTAATGGCATTTTTTTTTAATTGTGTAAGAACGGGAAACAGACAAACATTACTAGGAAAATTATAAAAGCTCTTGATAAATCCAATTTGTCAATTTTTTATTTCCTTCACTACGTATAGCAACAAGGAGAAGTATTACAGTCCACTAAAAAATTCAATGTCGAGATTTCTCCGGAAATAGGTGTTTTTTGACGCCCTCTGAATGCAAAAAAAGCATTAAAAATCTGTTGTGCTTTATTTACTACCTATCTCTAGCTGTTCCATATACAAGCTATTCTTATTATTCAATATTATTCTTTCATGTACATCATGTTAATCGCGACAAACATTAGCAGAAATTGTCTTACTACTTGCTTCCTTGCAGGTAGGAGGGAAATAAGGGAAGCCATTAGGCTAAAACGATAGTCAAATCTTTTAGAGAGCTGGTCGCACTGTGAAACAATGAGCTTCTATTGCTTTGCATGGTCCCTTTTGAGAAAAGTAAGGTATCTTAAAAATGAAACCAATAATAAGGAATGTCTTGAAAACGGTTAACTGCACAAGAAAAACATGTATGACATAAATTACGTCTTTTATGGAGATCTACAATTTTTAATAAGTTTTTGTCTATCTCTTACGGTTTAACCATTATGCAGAAAAACCCATCCAGAATAAAGAGGTCTTCAGAGGCTATTCCCAGAAAATTTAAAATATACATTTTATTTGTGATATAAATTTCCTTAATATAAGTTATTTTGACCAAAATCGGCAGTAATTTTTGAGCAAAACATTTTCAAAAACTTTTTCCGTGTAAATCGTAGTTTGTGGTAGGGCGGATTTTCTTTAAATCTTCGTGTCACATCCTTGGAAGATACTAAACATAAATGCCAAGTTTGGTGTTCAACAGTATTTTCGTTTTTGAGCTATGCTGTCCACACACACACACACACACATGCGCGCGCACCGTTTTCTCAAAGCACCTTTTTCGGATTCAGGGGACCTCAAAACATATTTACGGTGAAATCTCGACATCGAATTTTTTGGGTGGAATACAATACCTTCTCTAGCTATGTGCATACGGCTAGAGAAAGTAAAAAAATAGTCGTGTGCGTGTGTGTGTAAACAGCTTAACTCAAGTAGAAAAATCGATTAAATACCAAACTTGATATATAAGTTCCGCATCTTCCAAAAATGTGAGATGAGGAATGTTAAAAAATTCTCCCCACCTCAAACTAACCTTTATGAAAAATGTTGATGTTCTCAAAAACAGCTCAAACGGTTTTGATTAAAACGCCGAATGTTTTAAGATATTTTAATAACAAAAGAAATGTATATCTTGAATTTTATTGAAATAGCCTCTGAATTCCTCTTAATTCTGGATAATTTTTGCATAACTGGCGAACTGACAAAACTTATCTACTACACTAAAAACGAAAATCACGTGTTTTTAATATTGTGTGTAAATAGTCCCAGTTGCTTAGTTTGAAATTATTTCTTTGCTACATTCTATTGAAGAATGTAATGTGGATTGATAAATTCATAAAGTAACACCTTTATTTATACAAAGTATAATAACCTACACGAGAAAGAGAAAAGGGTCAGAATAATAAATACATAAGATGTGTATTCCAATATTTTTTATTAATTCTAATAAGATAAATATATATATATATATATATATATATTAAATTCTTATTATATATACTTACAGTATATTTTTATACTCATAGATTCCATTTTTTTTTTACGAGTATATGAATTTATAAGGGGTAAAAAAGTCTTGAGTCTTATATGTCAAAACTATTTTTAAAAATGTATTTTAGCGTGCTTTAACACGCTTTCATATCTATTTTTACTTTCTCTACATAGTACATAGCCAAAAATTGGATACGGGATTTCACCAAAAATAAACGTTTTAAAGTGTTTCAGAGAATAAGAAAAATAAAAATTTTAGAAACAGGTTCGCGTGTGTGTTTGTGAACAACATGGATAATTTAAAAAAGAAAAGTCGGTTAAATACCAAACTTGTTAATCAAGTTCAGCATTTTCCAAGATGAAGATTTTCAAGAAAATCCCCCATCTTAAACTATCCTTTACATGGAAATTTTTTCGAAAAGTTTGATTTTCTCAAAAATTACTCTAACGAATTTGATTAAAGTATTACATGTTAAAGATATCTACATGACAAATAAAATCTATGTTTATCTTGAACTTTTTGGGGATAGCCTCTGAAGACATCTTCATTCTGGAAGACTTTTGCGTAATTGGTAAGCCGTAAGAGATTTATAAAAACGTACTTTACAAAAAATGTAGATCGTTAAAATACACAATCTGTTTCATATATATTTTGATTTAACAACTTTTTTAAATATTCTTTTCTCTTGTTTTACTCCTGGCTATGCAAGGAGAGCCGAATTTCGTGTCACATGGCAACCAGCTTTTAAAAGATTTGTCTATCGCTTTAGCCTGCTGTATTCACTCATTTCCCTTCTGCGTATAAGAAACTAAATAATAAGACCATTTTTGTTTACGTGTATCTCGATTAGCGTGAAGAGTAACCTTTTGTAAGAATAGTTTCTTACAGAATAGGTAGAGAAAGTTATGAGAGTGGAATGCATTAGATTTTAAATGTATAATAAGCCTAAAAGAGAAAACTAAAAACCCAAATGAAGCTCATTTATTTTTTAATCTTAACAAAACAATATCTAAAACATTTATTTCTTGTTAATGTGCAAGTATAGGGTATTTAATTATAAGGTAACGTCTCTCACACCCTCTCTCCTTTGCACGAGAGATCCGAGAGTCGTCGGGAAATGGTGATGGCAAAGGCGCACTGGAGTCCTTACCTTAAATATTGACGATCTGCTCCCAAACAGGCAGTTTAACAAGTTAAAGCTATTCTCGCTCATTCACCTAAGCTTAGCAGCAGAAATCTACAGAAACTTAGTGATAACATCATGCAAAAAATCACAAGGATTCCTGCTGCTAAGCTTAGACGAGGAGCGAGAATATTTTTGTAAATTGTACTGCCCGTTTGTGCGCAGAAGGTCAACATTTCCTTAATTTATCTTACACCACTTTCCCGGCGACTCTCGGATCTCTCGCGCAGTGGAGAGAGGTCGCGATAGGGCTTACCTTATTATTTAACGACCCTATACGTAGAAGTTAACTACGTAATATTTGGGAAGGGGTCAACCTTCCCCTTAGACTAGCTGACTCAATCTACAAGGGCATTGAACTCTTATTAATCTGCGCTTGTTTTGTTTCGCTTTGCAGGATAAATGATTGACGACAATGGAAATCAGGAAGCAAGCTGTCCCCCAGGAGATTGCTCTGGCATCGGACGTTTTCGACCAGTTCTGCAGCGCCTCCACCTTGAAGGGTATCCTCGGTCATCACCGGCAGCTATGCGAGTTGCTACGCATTAAACCGACTGTATTTCCGCAGTTTTATCCCAAGCTCAAGGTAAGAACCATAAAACACGCGACCTTTCTTGCTCCTGTTTGTACAAAAGATATAGAAATAAAAGTGTGCAGTTTATTGACGGGGCAGGAATTCATCTTCAGGAGTTCCGCCCCCTGAGGATGCTGCTTGTCTCATTTTATATACGCATACACAGGTTGATCCAAGAGTCGTAAACTACCTAAAGGATGTGACTGAAACTCAGGAAACATTTAACACAATTTACGGCGTGTGCTTCAGCCAGCGTAGGTATTTCCTAGCAATCGACAACTCGGAAGTTTTTCTTCCTACCCAGTAAGTTTAGGGAGATGTTTGTAGCGTGCTGGTGGTTATATAGGTCCATAAAATATCCACGTTCCAAAAGTGTTATTTATTGTTTAATATTTATTAGTAGGGATAGGAATTCTTAAGCAATTAGCTTCATGTTATCTGCGTTCTTATAATTCGCGTCATACCTCCTGCAACCTTCAGAGGGTGCACGGCTGTAGCGAATCACAGGCGTGCAACATCGCCAAGTCAGAACTAGCCACGTCTCGTATAGTAATTACTAGATTAACGCTCGGATACTAATAGTTTATTACAACCTTAAAGCTTATATCAGATATAAAGAAAATGATAGAGCAGGCATATACGAAAAAAGTGTAATTTTAGCTTCAGTCTTTCGATACATACACGCAATTATGTTTTACGTGTATTTTGTCAGAAATGAAATGTTTACAGAGATGTGATTAATCTTTGTGCTAATGTACCATTATGCTTACCTTTTCTCCTAATACATCCCTAAACACTATGACCAGGGAATAAACAGTTAATCCGCAATTCTATGAAGATTACATGTCGCTAGTGATTGTGTTAGTAAAAGAAGAGAACCAAAATATAGTGTTTTGCGTAGTCAAAGAGTGAGTAAAGCCCCTAGCCATCCCTTTGGAAAAAGCAGTTCGTTAATTTCTATTGTCATTTATTTCATATATATTTTTACTAAATAGTCCACAGGTTCATTTAGGTTTTAATCCACAGTTCCACTAAATAACCCCCTCCATTTGTCGTTTTTAAGTTTAAACTCTGACTTCCGCTTTTAATAGTTAGCTTTCCTGGGGTTTTATATGTCACTTTGACCGCTATTTTATTCTTCAATTTATCTTATTGGAGTTTTGTTTATTTCTGGTTGCCCAGGATTTTATCAGTTTTATTTTCATGGTGTTTTATTTCTGATTTTAGCAGGTATTTTCATTCCTCAGGGCGTTAATAACCTTAGTAGCTGAGCGCACTTAAACACCAATCATCATCATCATCATCATCATCATCATCATCATCATCAAATAACTCTCGGTAATCATAACACTCTTAAGTTGCATGCTATTCTCTCTGAAGCAGAATTGCACGATATGGCTACATTGTAGCGCGCTCCTATTGGCTACTGCCATATGCAGGATAGTTGACGCGAACTCTTAACAAATGGCAATACAAAGAACGTAAACAAGAAATAACAGTTGCCTTGAGCCACTGACTGGCGGGTAAACGCCAGCAGACTACGGGGGATGGAGGTGGTTTGTTACCTGCGATGTCCCTGCATAAACTCAAGCAACATTTCAACTTTTCCTTTCTTCCTGGTTTTAATGTTTAGAAATTCCTATTGTGCACCTACTTGAAATAACACTACGCATGCGTCTCGCGTGTGACATAAGGGTCTTCATAACAACCTTGAAGTAACCAATCGCCTTTTAAGGGGGGGGGGTCGATGTACCCTGTCTTGCGAATGTTTTAAAGTTTGGCCCATTATATCAGCAACTGTTTAAGATAATGATTTAAAATTGTCAAGGTATATTCAAGCAATATCTGTACTGTTGATCGATGAAAAATAATCTGCTCATTAGAAAGAACGGTATGCTTTTTACTTTATCTACACGTACTATGTACATAGTGTACACAGAAGATATTGTAATGCACCCAAAAATTCGATACCGATATTTCACTGGAATACATGTTTTGAGACCCCCTGAATAAAAGCATTTTTAGAAAAATGTCCTTGTGTGTCTTTGTGTGTGTGTGTGTGTGTGTGTGTGGGGGGGGGCAGCATAGCTCAAAAACGAAAAGCCGTTAAAAACCAAAATTGGTATTTAGGTTTGGTATCTTGCAAGGATGTAACAAGAAAATGCCTCCACCCCAACTACCCTTTACATGGAACTTTTTTTCGAAAATTTTGATTTTTTCAAAAATGTCTAACGATTTTGATTAAACTATCGTATATTAAAAATGTTTACCTGACAAATAAAATGTATATCTGGAATTTTCTGGGAATAGCCTCTGAAGACTACTTTATTCTGGATGAATTTTACGGAATTTTGCATAACTGTTAAACTCGTAAGAGTTAGGCAAAAACATACCACACAAAAACTGTAGAGTTAAAATACAATTTATGTAATTTACATCTTTTTCGTGGAGTTTATCGTTTTTTTAGATATTCCTTGTTATAAATTTCAGCTTTGAAAAATTTATGCTTTTCTCTTACAGGAATTTGCCAATTCCTGTCCATACAAAGGAACCAGCTTTTGACTATCACTTTAACCGATGGTACTCCCTTATTTTGCTTCTACTTACAAGGAAGCAAGTAATAACACTGTTTCTGCTAATTTTATCTCGATTAGCGTGTAGTAAATAGAAACATAAGCTTTTCAATAATTATTTTATGCAGAGAAAGGCATGTGAATGGAACACATCAGAATTTTTAATTAAAGTTCTAAAATTTCATTGAAAAAAGACGATTTCAAATTTTAAAAAAGTAATATATATATAAACTTTTTGGTTAAAATAAAGCCTATTTAGGTGCAAAGGTGTGATAAAACTTTCAGCCTATAGTGTCAATTAGTTTCCGATATAATGCGACATTTGTACAGAACATTGCTTTCAAGCATAAAAAAAAAGTAACCTAACTTTCCACACACAACTTTTCAAGACTTTGAAACTCTCACATGAAAGAAATTTGAGCGGAATGCCAATTCTGGGAATAGCTAAAGTAAAACTTTACGATCAAAATAAAGAAAAATATCTCTTCTCTAACACTGATATTTGCGTTGTTGATGTTTTATCAAGTGAGCGTATCAAAAGTTAAAAAAAAAAAAAAAAAAAAAAATACGCAGAATTATTTTCAACGATATTTTTAAACGATTTACAATTCGCGAACCTCTATAAAAGGTATGCCAAAATGAGGATTCCAAATATTCAAATAAAATTATAAAATGAAATTGGGGAAAAAATTAAAAAATAATAATAATAACATGAAAATCCCATTTCGACTCCCCTTAAGCCGCCTCACCCGAGCTCAGAGCTGGCGTTGACACAGCAAAGACGACACACAATAGTGTTTTGTTTGCTTTAGCAGTATTTTATCGTTGCACTATGACCAGGTATAAAGTTAAGACACACTCGGTGAGCTGTTAACTGTGAAATTGTGAAGTGCAGACATTTTTACTGTACAGAATGTTATATTTTGTGAGTTAGGTATGACATTAGAAATAATCGCTGTTAAGATCTGAAACTGCCGAGAGAGAGTGACTCACTCCTGGTTAGTGACTAATTGAAACACGCAGCTTCGCTCAATTCTTTGAAGCCGTTGCATACGTGCAGTGGTTAATTATTATTTGCAAGGGGCTCCGTAGTACAGAGGGTGTTCTCTTAACTATTTGTAGCTGTCTTAATCGCAGAAAGAGAAACTTTTTACTGCTTTATTCTTTCTTTTGGAGTAAAAATTAATAAATTAGCCGATACAGTTGCGTGGTCGAATCTTTCCATATACCAACTGCGTGCGGAAATAAAGAAACAAAGGGAGAGAGAGTGAGCTCTGATTGATGTGTTACATCTACACGACACTGTCATCCATCGTGTATTGGTGGATATTTAGATGTACAAACTACTCTTACGAAAGCTTATTACATATGTGCTACAGAAAATAGTGCTGGCTAAACATAGTACATAGGTAACGTATTGTAACCCACCCAAAAACTCGATACGGATATTTCACGGAAATACATGTTTTAGGGTCCCCTGAAAAAATTAGAAAAAGGTATGAGTGTCTTTTCGTGTGTAGGGACAGCATAACTCAAAAATGAAAAGTCCCCAACCCATATTACCCTTGACATGGAACTTTTTTCGAAAATTTCGATTTTGATTAAAATGTATATACTAAAATTGTTTACATGTCAATAAAATGAGTATCTTAAAATTCTTGGAAATAGCCCCGAAAGCCCTCTTCATTCTGAATGACTGATAAACCGTAAGAGATAGATAAAACCTTGCTACACAAAAAAATGTAGATCTCACAATTTATATCCTATACTTTTTTTTTTTTTTTTAGAGCCAACTATTTCCGTTATTTTCCCTGTTATTAGTTTCAGTTTTAAACCTTTCTCCGACGGGAACTCTTCATCCGCCTTATATCTTTCTCGTTTTATTCAGGTAATGGATGTCAATCGCTTTTAAAAAAATTTAACTGTCGGTTTAGCCTAGTACATTCCTTATTTCTACTAGTATATTCTACTTACAAGGAACAAAGTAACAAAACCATTTCTCTACTGTTTGTCTCGATTAGCATTATATAAACGAATGCTATTTTGTAAGAATATTTTTTGTTTTGTTTTTTTGCTTCATTTGTATAGCCCCCTTTAACATCATTGGTCATATCGGGGGCTTTCACTTGTGAAACTGTAGGTTCAGAACATTACGTTAAACTTTTTATTACTAAACACACGCACATTCACCCTCACATTCATACTTCCAGACTCTATGGGGAATAGGGAATAATTCCGGTTAAAGAAAAATTCCCCGCCCCAGCCGGGGAATCGAACCCGGGACCTCGCTGACCACTCGACTACGGAGGCAGTCAATAAGAATAGTTTGTTTCCAGAACAGATAGAGAAAATCATTTGATTGGAATACATCAGATTTGTTTACTTTCTCTGCACGTAAAATTCGATACCGAGACTTTACTGGAAATAATATGTTTTGAGGGTCCCGAGTCCAAAAAGAACATGTTTAGAAAAATGTCCACTTGTGTGTGTGTGTGTGTGTGTGTGTGTGTGGGTGTGTGTGTGTGTGTGTGGACAGCATAGCTCAAAAACGGAAAGACCGTTAAGTACCAAATTTGGTATATAAGTAAGTATTCACGAATGTTTTCGAGAAAATGTTCCTCACCCCAAACTACCCTTTACATGGAAAGTTGTGTTTATGAATATAACGATATAACGATTTTGATTAAAATACCGTATATTAAATACATTTACAAGAGAAATAAAATGTATATCTGAATTTTCAGGGAATAGCCTCTTAAGACATTTTCATTCTGGTTGAATTTTGCATAACTGCAAACTGTAAGGGACAAAATCTTTAAAAAAGTATTTTAAAATTGAAACCAATAAATAGGAATATCTAAAAAAAAAAAAAAAAAAAAAAAAAAAAAAAAAAAAAAAAAAAAAAAAAAAGACTATGCCATAAATTGTTTGTTTTAACGATATCTACGTGTTTTTTTTTTTTTTTTTGTGTAATAGATATTTTTCTCCTTTTTGTGGTGTGCCGGTTACACAAAATCAACCCAGAATGAAGAGGTCTACAGGGGTTATTCCCAGAAAATTCAAGATATACAGTTCATTTGTCATGAAAATGTCTTAAACATATGGCTATTTTAATCAAAACGTTATAGGCATTTATAAGAAAATCAACATTTTGAAAAATATTCAATGTACCTAAACGGTAGTTTGTGGTGGGTGGATTTTGTTGAAAATCGTGTGGCATCCTTGGAAGATGAACTAGATATTTAAATTTTATGTTTAACAGCCTCCCCGCCCCCCTTTTTGAGTTACATTTTCACGGACACTTACGGGGACCTTTTCTAAAAAATACTTTTTTTTTAAATTCAGGGACCTCAAAACATATTGGACTAACACACTCGAATATCTTCACCAAAGTGAAGTCATATCTCAAAGTGAAGTCTCCAACACACAGCATACCGTGAAACACATTTTCACAGAATGCAGACGGTATATTACAGAATAACAGCTCTATGACAACACTGAAGATCTATCCTCTACTCTGAATACGCCATCAAAATTCAAACAAGTTCTGCTCTTCCTCACAGGTGTACAACTTAATTTCAAACAGTAATACATTAATGTACTTGCTCACAGACTGGTGTTTAAATGTGTGTAAATTAATTTTTTTCTTGTAATATAACGCAATGACTTGTTATAAATATTGTACAGTCGCGATATTAACCAAGCTATTTAAGCTACTTAAAATAAGTAATTAAAAAAATCTAATGTGTTCCATTCTCATGAATTTCTCTAGCTGTTGCACAAACAAATTTCCTTACAAAAGATTATTCTTTGATCTACGACATGCTAATCAAGGTAAACATTAGCAGAAATTGTCTTATTGCTTGCTTGTAATTAGAAGGGACCTAAGGAAATACGCCAAACCTTTTAAAAGCTGTTCCTATGCGAAACAACTGAAGTTCGGCTCGCTTTGCATGGCTTGCAGTAAAACAAGAGGGATGGAACATACGTCACTTCCCCTATGAGAAAAGTTTAAGTAGTTTAAAATTGAAACCAATAACAAGGAATATCTCAGAAACGGTCAGCTCTACACAAAAAAAAAAAAAAAAAAAAAAAAATTATGTATATAATAATAATAATAATATGCCGTGAATGATGTGTTTTAACGAGATCTACAATTTTTGTGTAGTTATTTTTTGTCTATTTCTTAAGGTTTAACCGTTATGCAAAACTCTACAAAACTCATCCAGAATAAAGAGGTATTCAGAGGCTATTTCCAGAAAATTCAAGATATACAGTTTATTTGTGATGTAAATATCTTTAATATACGGGATTTTAATCAAAATCGTTTGCCATTTGTGAGAAAAACAAAAATTTAAAAACATGTTTCCATGTAAAGGTTAGTTTGGGGTGGGGGATTTTCTTGAAAATCTTCATGTCGCATCCTTGGGAGATGCTAAGCATGTCGCATCCTTGGGAGATGCTAAGCTTAAATACCAAGTTTGGTTTTTAACGGTATTTTCGTTTTTGATATAGGCGTCCACAAACACACTCAACACATTTACACACGGACCTTTTTCTAAAATGATTTTTTCTGACTTAGGGAACCTCAAAACATTTCCGGCGAAAACTCAACATCGAATTTTTTACGATCAGTAACAAGGACATTGTTTGCTAGTTTATTAATGTGATTGAAATCGCACTATCTGAATACGATTACATTTGTAAGGGGGTTATCACGTGCTGTTTGGCTGTTGAAGTCTTTGTTCTTGAGGAACATGAAAATGTGATTGTCAGCAGGTGAAAGGCGCGATGAGGTAATGTTTCCCAGCCAAATTCAGTCTCCGTGATGTGGGACCGGATAACTGGTGCTTCTCTGTTGATGACGATTGGATTGCTTCTCTGAGTGATAGTTTCACCACCTTCAGCTTCAACCGTTGTGGAGAATACACTTTTCTTGAGCCCGTATATTCATATACTGTATTAGATGTTGTTCAATAACGTTTAACAATGTCTCGGGTATCGACCAATCATGGTGGTCTATCATATAACACGCTGGCAAGAATGCGTTTTTTATAGGATAAAACGTCAGTTGGTTATTGAACCGCAATTATATTAGTTTGCAGGATTAATAAGAAATGTCATCAATATTGATAGTGGGAGTGGATCCAGAATTTCTATGTGTGTCCTGTGATTTGAGAGTTCTTTCCAGAAAAAAATATACATTCTCCTCGCGTACACATAGTGAGTAGAGAAGATATTGCATTCCACCAAAAAAAATCGATACCGAGATTTTACAGATATCGTGAATCCAAAAAGGTATTTTGTGTGTGTACAACATAACTCAAAAACGAAAAGTCGGTTAAATACCAAACTTTATATTAGGTTCAACATTTTCCAAGGATGCGATACTAAGGTTTTGAAGAAAAATCCCCCACGCCAAACTACCCTTCACATGCAATATTTTTCGAAAATCTTGATACTCTCAAAAATGGCTAACATTTTGATTAAAATGCTTAAGATAGTTCAGACGAATAACATTTATATCGTGGATTTTCAGGGAATATCCTCTGAAGACCTCTTCATTCTGGATGGCTGTCGTATAACTGGTAAACCATAAGAGATAGACAAAAACTTATTACACAAAAATGTGGATCTCGTTAAAACACCCAATTTGTCATATTCATTGTATCTCTCTTTTGATTTACTCGTCGATATGGAAAGAGAACCGAGACTGCCTCCGTGGTCGAGTGGTCAGCGAGCTGACTTCTCACCCGGAGGTCCCGGGTGGGACGGGGAATTTTTCTTTAACCAGAATTATTCCCTATCCGCCACAGAGTCTGGAAGTATGTATGTGAGAGTGCGTGTGTGAGGAAATAAAACGGTTTAAACCTACAGACGAGTTGTTTCTATGGAAGTCCCCCATATGACCTTAGATGTTATAAATGGAAAAAAAAAAAAAAAAAAAAAAAAAAAAAAAAAAAAAAAAAAAAAAAAGAGAGAACCGAATTTAAACGACAATCGCATAGTGACAGCTTTTAGCCTAGTGCGTCCTTCTTAAGTTTTACAACCATTTCTGATAATTTTTTCTCTATTACTAAGAAAAGAATAAGCTGCTGTGAGAATAGTTTGTTGCAGATTATGCAGAGAACGATTACATAGATGCTTGGACATAAACATACATTTCCAGTATTTCCAGTGAAATCTCTGTATCGAATTTTTGGGTAGAATTCATTACCTTCTGTACGTAAGTAATTAGTTTAGAAAGTAAAAATGGTCGCCATCACTTTTCCGGCCGATGGGACTGTCCTTGGAGCAGATTCACTGGAAGCAACCCATTGTTTTGATGCTTGATTTCCGGAGTATAATGAATAATCCAGGTCTCATTGACAGTGACAACTGGTCGCAAGGAGTGCTTCAGATTTCGCTTAAAAGCCCCAAGCACGGCACCCATTTGCCCACTGTGTTCACTCACGGCACTCATCAGACCGACAACTTTTTCATCAACTATGCAAAATATGAATTTACTGTTCGCCTCGATACTTCGCGAACTATATCAGTGATTTACTTGGTAACTAATCTGCCGGGCGTTTTGGGGCTCATCAAAATCGAATGTTTTGTTTTGTCCCACCTTTAAAGTCATACCAATATACTGTCGTAGATGGCGCAAGTTCCCCATAAACAGCATCCAATTTCGTTTTTATCTCCTCGAAGTTTTCCCATCTAAAAGTAAAAATCTGAAGTGTACTATTCACATGACTTTCTGTACATCTCTGCAACAAATTATTCTTAAAAAGCTTATACTTCTATTTACTTCATGCTAATCAGTAAAAAATTAGCAGAAATAGCCATATTACTTGCTTCCTTATAAGTAGAAGCGAAATAAGGGAGTACCATAGGTTAAAGTGATAATCAGAAACTGGTTGCTATGTCACTGAAGTTTCTTTGTTTGTATCGACAGCAGT
Source organism: Hymenopus coronatus (assembly GCA_030762935.1). Taxonomy (NCBI): domain Eukaryota; kingdom Metazoa; phylum Arthropoda; class Insecta; order Mantodea; family Hymenopodidae; genus Hymenopus; species Hymenopus coronatus. The sequence continues at coordinate 25,548,282 of CM060882.1, forward strand.
TGACAAATTCCTGTGTGAGAAAAGTATGTTTTTCATAGCATAAACAAAAAATAAGGAATGTCTCAAAAATGATGAACTCCACGAAAAAAATGTATATAACATAAATTGTCTGTTTTAACGTGCTCTACATGTTTTGTGCAGGAAGTTTTTGTCCATCTCTTACGGTTTAGCAGCTATTCAAAATTCAGTAAAATTCACCCATAATAAACTACTCTTCAGAGGCTATTCCCAGAAAATGCAAGATATAAATTTTATTCGTCAAGTAAATATCCTTAATATACCATATTTTAATCAAAATCGTTAAGAGCCATTTTTGAAAAAAACAAAATTTTGGAAAAAAGTTCCATGTAAAGTGTAGTTGGGGGTGGGGGGATTTTCTCAAAATCTGCGTGTCGCATCCCTGGAATATACTAAACTTAAATACCAAGTTTGGTATTTTATCTACTTTTCATTTTTGAGTTATCGTGTTCACAGACACACACACACACACACACACACACACACACGGACCTTTTTCCGGAAATGCTTTTTTTTAGATAAAGGGGACCCTAAAACATATATTTCCGGTGAAATCTCTGTATCGAATTTTTGGATGGAGTGCAATACCTTCTCTATACACTATGTGCATAGTGCGTATAGAGAAAGTAAAAAAGCGAATCACTGAATGATACTGCACATTTTTACTTTCTCTATACGCACTATGCACATAGTGTATAGAGAAGGTATTGCACTCCACCCAAAAATTCGATACCGAGATTTCACCGGAAATATATGCTTTAGGGTCTCCTGTATCAAAAAAAAAAAAAAAAAAAAAAAAAAAAAAAAAAAAAGCGTTTTCAGAAAAAGGTCCGTGAGTCTGTGAACACGATAACTCAAAAACGAAAATTCGGTAAAGTACCAAACTTGGTATTTAAGTTTAATATCTTCCAGGGATGCGACACGAAGATTTTGAGAAAAATCCCCCCACCCCAAACTACCCTTTACATTGAACTTTTTTCGAACATTTTGATTTTCTCAAAAGTGACCTAACGATTTTGATTTAAATGTCGAATATTAAAGATATTTACCTGACCAATAAAGTGTATATCTTGAATTTTCCGGGAATAGTCTCTGAAGACTACTTTATTCTGGATGAAATTTACGGAATTTTGCATTACTGCTAAACCGTAAGAAATGGACAAAAACTTACCACACAAAAAATGTAGAGCACACTAAAACACACAATTTATGTTATATAATTTTTTTTCGTGGAGCTGATCGTTTTTGAGATATTCCGTGTTTTTGGTTTCAGCTTTGAAAAACTTAACTTTTCTCATACAGGAATTTGTGAACTCTTGTCCATAAAAACAAAGGAACTTCAGTCTCATAGCAACCAGCTTTTGTCTATCACTTTAACCTATGGTATTTCCTTATTTCGCTTCTACTTACAAGGAGGCAAGTAATAAGACTATTTCTGCTAATTTTTTCTCACATAGCATGAAGTAAATAGAAGCATAAACTTTTTAACAATAATTTGTTGCAGAGATGTAGAGAAAGTCATGTGAATGGACCACATCAGCTTTTTCATTTTAGTGAAAAACACGTTGAATGACTATTGTATGAATCAGTACCAAATTTGATGTCAACATTTTGTGTTAGTTTTTGGCTTGAATTTTCAAATACAATGAATGATCTTCTCAAGCGGTAAGTCACTGTTCGTTTGTACTGGTGGTGATGCAATGAGCATGAGATTTCAAAGCCGTCAAATAGCGATTGACCTTATAAAAAGCTGGCAATTGCTTTACCTTACACCCACAATGAAATGTGTGTGATGAAAGTTTATCTCGATTAACTAAAAGTACAAGAATAAGCTTTTGTAACAATAAGTTGTATAAAAATTATTTAAAAAAAAAAAACTCATGAGAATGCAACATCAGATGTTATTTTTTTTTCTGCTTTTCCTGCCTCTCTTTCTCTTCCTCTCTTCGTGTCTATGTTTTGTGGTGTTGTTGGCGAAATTCTAATGTAGAATAGCATCGTCTAAACAAAGTAGACTTTGAGAAAGTAAAATGCCTAAAGCACCATTCATTATAAAATAACCCGCAACATAACGACTCGTAACAAAAGCCAAAAGTCATTGATTCGCAGTTGATTATAACTGCTGCCGAACCCTCTGGCTCTGTGATTTACAGATTTAATCTGCCGTGCATATTTAATTCCATTTTCAATTGCCCATTAAGACCGGCCTTGATCGGTAACATTTGCATTGAAATACTTGTGTTGTTTGATCGTGGCTTTCGCGTTAATAGCAAAACTCCTACCTTGGCCGCGTCAAATGTGATGCATAGGTTTATTTGTTAATGTTCATCCCAGGACAACGTGATGGAATGTGACGTATAAACCATTTCTTGGCATGGTTTACGCCCTTATGTCGCCACCATGTGCAGGGTGGTTGACCAGTTTGCGGTCATATCCTAGAGCAGCAGACTCAAATCGATCGGGGTCACTAGCATATTGGGGTCCCCGTTCTGAAAACGATACCTAAGGGCACCTAAAATAACGGACTGATATGCGTTTAAATACGCAAGTAATAATATATCTTCTTTACAGAAACTGATATATAGCTCATATCTAAGTTGCATTAGTGCATAAAAACAGTCAGGGGAACAAACTCGACAAGTTGTGTTGTTTATTGGGTTTATTCCATGTAGATATACGAAAACTGTAGAACGTATGAAGAATTAAAAACAAAGGCAGGTAAAAACCAGAGTGGAAAATCGCTGCAACTAAAAATAAAAGGTTTTTGTTGTTGACTTGTTGCCGGCTTTAACTTATCAGGTAATAACAGGCGGCTTTTTACCTTTGGAACAGTTGCTCATCAATAATGATACTCGCTTACAGTGTTGTTTATCTTTAGGTTGGTGTTACCTTACTTTTGGTTATTATAGTACGTTCCATTCCGGCTACCGCTGACGGCCGCTAGTGTTACTTTTGTTGTGAGTGGTCACGGTGAGTTGCGCGAATCGAGCGCATGGCACAGTCCGTCACGTAATGCTATAAATAGTGTGCATTTATGTTGCCTTTCCATTTATCTCATTAACACTAGACAATAGTTATCGGATGTATTATAACTCATCAGGTAGCAATGATAGCACTGCTGTAGTGGCGTATGTTCACGATGAATTCGTAAGGAAAGTTGGTCCCGTGTCGTAGATTTATGGCACGTAAAATAACCTCAAGCCTGATAGAGAGGCCTCTGAGCAAAATTTAAGTTTATCTCCCAAGTATGCGATACGAAGATTTTCATAAGTAATACCACGAGTGTTTTCATCTTGTCGATAATTCACAGCGAAGCGATGGGAGTGAGTTGTCCTAAGAGATGAAAACACGAGTTGTATTTGATAAGACAATTAAGCGAAATAGACTATTAATACTTTGTAATATATAGGAAGAGAGATTTTATCAGCTTATGATTGTAATACATTAGTTATCAAATGGTAGATGACGCATTCGTCCATGTTTATTTACCGATTTTTACTTTCTCTAGCCCCATATGTACAATGTACATAGGGATAGAGAAGGTATTGTAATGCACCCAAAAATTCGATACCGAGATTTCACCGGAAATACATGTTTAGAGACCCCCTGAATAAAAGAAAAAGCATTTTTAGAAAAATGTGTGTGTCTGTGGGCAGCATAGCTCAAAAATGAAAAGACCGTTAAAAACCAAACTTGGTATTTAAGTTTAGTCTTCCAAGGATGCGACACAAAGATTTTCAAGAAAATCCCCCACCCCAAACTAACCATTACATGGAAAACATTTCGAAAATTTTGTTTTTCATAAAAATGGCTCTAACGATTTTGGTTAAAATCTCGTATATTTAAGATACTTACTTGACAAATAAAATGTATATCTTGAATTTTCTGGGAATAGCCTCTGAAGACTACTTAATTTGGATGAATTTAACGGATTTTTGCATAACTGCTAAACAGCAAGAGATGGACGAAAACATACCACACAGAAAATGTGGAGCACATTAAAACACATAATTTATATTATATACATTTTTTCGTGGAGATTGTTGTTTTTAAGATACTGCTTGCTTTTAGTTTCAGCTTTAAAAACATACTTTTCTCATACAGGAATTTGTGAGCTTCTGTCCATACAAACAAAGGAACTTCAGTCTCAGAGCAACCAGCCTTTGACTGTCAGTTTAGCCTATGGTAGTCCCTTATTTCACTTCTACTTACAAGGATGCAAGTAATAAGACTTTCTGATAATTTTTTCTCGATTATCATTTAAGTAAATTAGAAGAAAAAGCTTTTTATCAGTAATTTGCTGCAGAGATGTAGAGAAAGTCATGTGAATGGAACACATCAGATTTGTTTATCTCCTTTCTTCATTGCCTCCTGAATTATGATATGGCTGACCGAGCCAGCACCCAATGTACGAATATCGATAGCAACAATAGAAATGGGGAACAATTATTTTATTTCAGTTTTTAATAACTAACACATGAAATGGAAACAAACTTATTTTATTTGAGGTTATTGCACTCGTCTCATACATAAATGCAAGTAATGATTATTTTCACTCAATTTTTTATTTAAATACAATATGAACGGATAAAACTTTAAATTAATATTGTACTGAATTAATGAAAGTGCAATTGTGGAACTGACAGTTATTAAAAGTAAAAGTTGGCTCGCTGGGTTGTCACCCTGTTACCAATAACCAAGACAGGAGATTAAACAAAGGAATGTCAAGTGAGACAAGCTTTCAAAGAAATGGACATCAACCGGGATAAGATGTTTCAACAATATCGCTACAGTCAGATGACTACGATTGGTTGAAATTGCCTAGTCTCGGCCATTGCATTGACACTTTAATAGTCGAGCTAAATTGTCAAGAAAATCCCCTTCCCCCTCAAATACCCTTTACATGGAAAACATTTTGTAAATATTGATTTTCTCAAAAATATATTAAAGATATTTATGTAACAAATATATATCTTTACTGTCTAGGATATAGACTCTGTGGACCTCTTTATTTTGCATGAATTTTGTATATTTGCGAAAGAGATAGACAAAAAACGTAGATTTTGTTAAAACACACAATATATCTCATCTTTTTTTTTTTTTTTTTTTTATTATTTTGTAGAGCTGACCGTTTCTGAGATATTCCTCCACCCCCCCCCCCATTTGTATGACCCCCTTTAACTGTGGGTAGTATCAGAGACTTTTAACGCATTCATTTTCACATTAACTGTCCAAACTCTGTATGGGATAGGAATAATTCTGGTTTAAAAAACAAAATTCCGCCCCCAGCCGGGAATCGAACTCTGGACCTCCGGGTATCCTTGTTATGGTTTCAGCTTTAAAATACTTTTGCTTTTCTCATACAGGATTTTGTCAACTCCTAGTCATACAAACAAAAGAATTTCAATCACATTGCAACCAGCTTTTAAAATATTTAACTATCGCTTTAGCGTATGGTACTCACTTCTGCCTACAAGGAAGCAAGTAATAAGACAATTTATGCTAATTTTATCTCAAGAAGTCGAAGAATAAGCTTTTTTTTTAAACATTAATTGTAACAGATGTAGAGAAAGTCATGTGAATGGAACACCTCTGATTTTTTTGCCTAGAAGTTATGCAAGATTATACTGTGCATGCACCTTTTCTTGGGCGCTCGGCTCCCAAGTCTTCATTCAGTAGATTTTGAGAAATATAAAGCCACATGTGACCCTAGGTTAAAAATGTAAATGGGTGTTATTTATGAACGCTCTTTAACTACTGTGGTTCTCAATGTTCCATTCTAAATTGGGTGTGAAAGACTGCTTAATTTTGCTCAGAGGCTTGAGGTTCCTTTACTTGCCGTAAATCTATGACACGGAACCAACGGTTTTGCTTCTCTTCTGAAGAAAGCCATGCTAAGGATTTTTTACACCCGGAAAAAATCCATCTTCCTCCGCCAGGTTTGAACTCACGACCTTGGGTATATGAAGTTAGCATGGTAACCATTACACCATGGAGGACAACTGACCCTAGGTTAAAGCGACGCACAGACAAATGGGTGATTTCTCTCCTTCCCCCCAGCCCTCGCTATCTCATAAAACTAGTGACCAAGTAAAGGTGTGCGCATAGTACAACATTCTTTCCAGATAAAGTGGATTTATTAAAGTTTATTAATTAATTCAGTTAGTAAGGCTTTTCCTAAATGCTTATTTTAATTTATATGAACACATTAGCTTAAATTTAGTGCTCAAAGCTCCTTATTTGAGCTTCAGGGAAAACAGAGAAAACCGAAGGAAAAAATTTAAAGAGATAACTACCCCAACTAAGTTTCAAACTGGAACCTCTGCAATATCGGCCAGGCAGGTTTCACCACTGAGTTGGGCATAATTTTTTAACTTGATATGGCATAAAGTATTTTAGTTGAATGGGGCTGCATGATTAATGTATGAATTTGTTTGTTGTAGGCAAAATTACATTCGTGGAAGGCACAAGCATTATGGGCAAAATTCGACAAGAGAGCAAGTCACAAGTGTTACAACAGAGGAAAGGCTTGCCCAAACACTCGAGTAAGTAAAACTGCATTAATTTCTGTGTCAAATGGAAAGAAAAAAAAAATCAGATTCATTCCAAGTTCTGGTAATGTTAATATGGAACTGTATGACTTTTGAAGAAAATTAGTGTTTGTTGTATTGTATGTTGCAATTTATTGTTGAAATGTTTAATGTAAAATTAGCAGAGAAAATGGAATTTTATGTATCATGCCTTTTAACCAAAGAACACAAATACAAAGGGTCTCTGAGTAAAAGGTTCTAATATTTACATAGAGGTAGTATGCCGTAAAAGAATAAAAACCATTCCTGTAAATGTTGGTCATAAACTAAATATGTGCTGAATTATAGTCTATTACACTATCATCAATAATAACTGTGTCTTTGATCTGCTCTTCACAATTGTACTCAGTGTAGCCACCATACATTGCAATTTAACCTTCCACTCTGCATCTCTTAGAGTCATGCATTCGTTGGAACACCTTTGATTGTTGTAAATTACACCTCAGACATTGAACACTCGTTCTTGTAGTATACACACATCATTTATGGGAACTGTGTACACCCCAAGCCAAAAATCTAAAGGGTTAATAAGGTTCAAGAGAATGGAAGTCCAAGGTATTTGCCCTCCTTGATTAATCCTCGCTCATGGAAGACTCATGTTAGCTATTGCCTAACATATGATGAAAATGGTCAATATGGTAAATATTAACAAACCTCTATATGCAAAATGTGTCAGCTATTTTATTTATTTATTTTTTTTATGCCACATTAACTTTTTTGGTCATATTGCAACAGTCGATAAGATTCCTGGTTGATGGTATGTGCATGTGTAGCCTTTCAGGACTATCCCCATACCACTTTCGCTTCCTGCAACAGAGTGCCCCAATCTAGCTGCTCATACATCCATAGTCAGAATGGCACTTACTGCCAGACAACTCTAATATAACTGCCTCTGTCAGATGCATGTGTTTTGAGGCACATTCCCAAAACCATACTACTTTTCTCCATAGCAAGATGATATTAGGATCCCATTCAGTCTAGCTGTCATAGCTATTTGTGAATAGATGACAGTGCAGTTGCTATTACTATCTATTTTCAGTTTCTTCTATTGAAATAAATTAAAATTGAATGTTATTTTATGGATGCCCTTTAACTATCTATTTTTAGTTTCTTCTATTGAAATAAAATAAAATTGAATGTTATTTTATGGATGCCCTTTAACTGCTGTGGTTCTCAGCCACTTAATTTTGTTCAGAGGTCACTTTATCAGATTTAGGTTCTTTCATGTGACATAAATCTATTACATGGGACCAATGGCTTTACTTCTCTTCCAAAGGAAGCCACTCCACCCTCTGCCAGGTTTGATTTAACCCATGACCTTGGGAACCATGTTACCCCTAGACCATGGAGGACGTTTTAGACTGAAGGTGGAATTTTGGGTGGTGTTTATCTTAGGACTGAGGGAAGCTGCTAAAAGACCTCAGCCACAAGGGTGGGCCCAAGTGTAATGAACCTGGGACCTCCCTAATGTGGGCCACAGACATTATTGTTTACAATGTGTTTTCATTTGTTTTGTTCCAAAGTGCTCCAACTGCATGATATGCTCCTTATACAAATTTTAGACCAATATGTATAGAAGCTGTTTTTCTCCCTTTGTTGTATATTACCTCCTTTGTAAATATTGAAATCTTTTTCTGGACATGTTATATATGGAATTGGAATATTTCAGATGACAAGAGGACAATACCTCTCCCGATAACGTAATAATACAAATAAAATTAGCAATTTGTGGTGTTTTTTGTTCAAAGCAGAAATTTACAAGATGCATTTTTACTTCCTCTATACGTACTATGTACATAGTGTATAGAGAAGGTATTGCACTCCACCAAAAAATTTGATACCGAGATTTCACCGGAAATATATGTTTTGGGGTCCCGTGTATCCAAAAAAAGTATTTTCAGAAAAAGGTCCATGTGTGTTCGTGTGTCAGTTTGTCCACATGTCCGTGTGTCTGTGAACATAATAACTCAAAAACGAAAAGTCGGTAAAATACCAAAATTGGTATTTAAGTTTAGGGATGCGACACAAAGATTTTGAGAAAAATCCCCCCACTCCATACTACCCTTTACATGGAACTTTTTTCGAAATGTTTTATTTTCTACAAAATGCCTCTAACGATTTTGATTAAAATATCGTATATTAAAGATATTTAGCTGACAAATAAAATGTATATTTTGAATTTTCTGGGAATAGCCTCTGAAGACTACTTTATTCTGGGTCAATTTTATGGAATTTTCCATAACTGCTAAACCATAAGAGATGGACAAAAACTTACCATACAGCAAATGTAGAGCACTTTAAAACACACAATTTATGTTATATAAATTTTTTTCGTGGAGTTGATTGTTTTTGAGATATTCCTTGTTTTGGTATCAGCTATAAAAAACTCTCATACAGGACTTTGTGAACTCGTGTCCATACAAACAAAGGAACTTCAGTCACAAAGGAACCAGCTTTTGACTATCACTTTAACCTATCGTACTCCCTTATTTCGCTTCTACTTACAAGGAAACAAGTAACAAGAATATTTCTGCTAATTTTTTCAGAATTAGAATGAAGTAAATAGAAGCATAAGCTTTTTGAAAATAATTTATTGCAGAGATGTAGAGAAAGTCATGTGAATGGAACATATCAGATTTTTATTTGTTGCACCTAGGAAAATTCTTGAAGCTTTTTAGACCCAACCTCCAGAAAGCAAAATACCACAATAATATTGTAAAACCAATGGTATAACTGTCTACATTTTCAATGCAGAATTCTAGTTCAAAGTTCAGTGATGTTAATGTAATATGTACTTAAAGTGGAACAAAATATACTTAGCAGTATATAAAAAGTAGTATTTGCTTACTTGTAGAAAAATTCAGAGCTATCATAAAAATCTTGTTTGTAAGAAAATGCAAAGCACTTTCTTTAGCAATATAGTGAATAATTAATTATAAATATAAATTTAATGCATACTTATATCTATATCTTCAGGTTTTATTACTTATTTTAATATGAAATAGGGATTGCACATAATATAATAATATTTAACTTTACTGAATTGCAAGTCCTCTACCCTCCCTGTGAAGAGGACTTAAACATGGGTGCCTATGGTTAGAAACTTGTCGAGGACCGGCATTTCATCATCTATTCTATAGAATGAAGAACCCAGAACAAGGGATTGGCCTGGCATGAGGGTGAGGAAAGAGATGACATGAAGAGAGAGCAACATGAATGATGGTGCAATTGGTGGAATGAATAGTGGGGGAAACTTGAGAACCCAAAGAAAACCTGTCCAGATGCTGTTTTATCCACCACAGATCTCGTATAATCTTCTGTTGCAATATAATACAAAACATATTTAATTGTGAAATACAGTATGCAAGTTTTACGGAACTTTAATAACCAAATAATTCTTTTTACAGTGAAATAGTTTGGAGAAAATAATCATATTTCCCATTGTAATTTATCAGTTATTAAACCAAAAAAATAATGTGGAAATTCAGAAAGTAAACAAGAGATCAAACTTTGCAAAACATGATAAAGCTGTTAAATAAAACACCTGAATTTTTGCTTGTTTTTAGGTTTTAATCATTGGAGCAGGACCTTGTGGCCTCCGAACAGCAATAGAAGCTCAGCTACTGGGCGCAAAAGTGGTTGTTATTGAGAAGCGGGATCGAATATCCCGAAATAATGTTCTTCACCTGTGGCCTTTCGTAATTCAGGATCTTAGGGCTCTAGGAGCAAAGAAATTCTTTGGCAAGTTTTGTGCAGGGTCCATCGATCACATCAGTAAGTATGTTTGTAAGACATTTACTTCAAACTTCATAGAAAGTGCGTTTGATAGTGTCTTTGAGAAGTAAGAATAACAGCACTGCTAGTGTATTAGCTATTTGTCGTACTGAAGGTTAAAACAGCACTTAAGCTTTATAGTTAAGTTCATTTACATTTAACAATTTTTTACCTTCTCTACAGTACTGTGTACATAGTATATTGAGAAGGTATTTGTATTCCACTCAAAAATTTGATACCAAGATTTCACCAGAAATGCACGTTTTAGGATCCCCTGAATCCAAGAAAAGCATTTTCAGAATTGTTTGTGTATCCACATGTCTGTGAACACGATAACTCAAAAATGAAAAGTTGGCAAAATACCAAACTTGATATTTAAGCTTTATATCTTCCAGGGATATGACAAGATTTTGAGGGAAAAAATCCCCCCCCCCCAAACTACCCTTTACGTGGAAAAAATGTTATTTTCTTAAAAATAGCTCAAACAATTTGATTAAAATACTGTATATTAAAGGTATTTACACGACAAATAAAATGTGTATGTAAAATTTTCTGTGAATAGCCTTTATTCTGGATTAAATTGACTTAATTTTGCATAACTATAAACCGTAAGAGATAGACAAAAACTTACTACAGAAAAAATGTAGAGCTCGTCAGAACACACAGTTTATGTCGTATATATTTTTTTCATAGATTTGACCATTTTTGAGATTTTCATTATTATTGGTTTCAGTTTTAAAACACTTAAATTTTTCTCATATGGAAATGCATAGAAACGGATTTCACCACATAGCAACCAGCTTTTAAAAGATTTGACTATCTCTTTAGCATATTGTTCTGCCTTATTTCCCTTCTATTTTTAAAGAGGCAAGTAATTAAGCAATTTCTGTTAATATTTATCTCGATTAGCATGAAGTAGAGAGAAGAATAAGCCTTTTGGCAATAATTTGTTGCAGAGATGTAGAGAAAGTCACGTGAATGGAACACTTCAGATGAATTGATGTTGGAACTCTCTTAAATCATCTAAAATTAATAGTGAAAACAAAGTATTCAAAACATTGGGGCATGAAGTAGAATGTTAAAAACTTTATCAACCTTAAAAAAAAAAGAAAAAAAGCTTCACTTGTTAATAACAACTGTATATGTTTCAAGCAGATATCTACCTCCCCCCTCCCCTTGTTGCTTGGTCTATTGATATTACTATTGGTGAGTTGTATCTGATGCCTGTATGAAATTTTAGTAAAAACTTTTGTCACTAAGTTCCCTTGCATCCTTTGTAACATTGTTTTCAGAGTTTTAAGTTATTGAGCAGTGTACCAGTCAATAGTGGATTAAAAATAAAATAAATGTCTTATTTTTCATGACCATTAGGTGTTAATGAGAAGATAACTTTTGTACAAACATTTTTAACAGTTTCAATAGATTCTTTCATTTATTCACTCAAAGCAAGTTGTCATATGTCCTTCCATCCTTTTCCCCTGCATTCTATTATCTTTATGATCTTATATTGATTGATCTAGCTGTCTGTAGGATTTCATATCTCAATTCTTAACTCTTCTTGATCACTCTGAAAAATCAAAAAATGACCATAGAAATCATTAGAATATCCTAGACTTTTCATATTTTTTAAGAGAATCATCTAACTGAATTGCTTAACCAGTGCTGCGTCTGCCTTTGAAATATAAAAGGAGCAAAAGAATAGTTTCTGTCATTTTATAACAGTACTTGTTCACTCTATCTAGTCAATTCTTAATATACATATTTAAACTCAAGCTCTCTTTCAATTTTAGTGCAACTGTTTGGGATGTGGAAAAACAATTGGTAGAACATTAGTGGTTAGACAGTACCAAACTAACGTTTTTAGTTAGGGTCATGCAGTACAATAACAGGAGGGCTGACTTTAGTAAGTGTTGTCTCAACAAATTATTACTGATATACATGGAGAAACGTCAACTTCATGTGGATACAGACTGTACTGAACAAAATGGTATTGTAACAAAAGCTCTTTATTCTCGAACAAGAACTGTTTATTTTTCCACAAACTGATTAATCTGTTGGTTACATCATTGGAAACTTCTAGAAACAGCGACACATGCAAAACCGCAGCAGCAGAACAAATTTATTCAGGCTTAACAATGTATCTTCAAGGTCAAAGAACCATCCAAAAGAAAATGCATCTACTCATGTGGATGTAACAATGACAGCTGCTATAATTGTTTCATTTTTCTAAACATTTTATCACAGAAGACATGCTCCAGCTATTGATTTTGGATCATTATGACCTCCTATAAGAATTATTCCTTTTAATGCCTTACAAGTCCCCTTACTTAACACTACTATGGTGTAATGGTTACCATTCTATTTTCATATACTCAAGGTTGCAGGTTCAAACCCAATGGAGAATGATGGACCTTTTCGGGCATTAAAATCCTTAGGTAGGGAAGTAAAGCTGTTGGTCCTAAGTCTTAGATCTACGCCACGTAAAAGAACCTCAAGCCCAATAAAGAGACCTCTGAGCAAAATTAAGTGGTCTTTCAAGTCCGGTGTAGAATGAGATGCTGAGAACCACAGCAGTTAAAGAGCGTGCATAAATAAAATGCCATTTCATTTTTTACAGCTGCGATGTCAAAAGAACTTACCGTGACATAGGTGTTCACAATGCATGTATGTAACAATGGATGCCAACAATAAGTATGTCTTACAAAACATGTTTGGCAATTACAGCTGCAGGGCCATAGCAACACATTAGTGTTCCATAAAAGTGCATTTTGTTTAGTGCTAGAGACTCTTCCAACCCTTGCTGTTGTCAAGTCTTCCACTGGTCCTTTAACCGAGGCGTGATTCTCAATTTGCAAGCAGAATCTACAGAAAACAGAGGTTTTACTACATTGCCTCTCACCCCTAGTACAGGATCGTCTTTTGTTTATTTCCAGTAGTAGGGGGAATGGTCTTGTGTGAAGGCGATTATGTTTTGGAGAAAACTATACAGCAGCCTATCCATTTAAATCAAATTTGTTTATTTAAATTTATGGGTATTTAAGAAAAGGCAGTTTATTTTACCATCAAGAGTTATTTGAAACAAAATCTTATGACAACTAAAACTATAATTATATAAGGAAATAAATATGCTGCATAAAAACAAGCTGCTCGTGTACCTCTTCATGAGATATAAGAAATTAACATGTTGTATATCATAAGTGAAGAAGATGCTTGCTGGACTTCATGCTGTAGAAGTTGCAAGTTCAATTGTTTGTATTTTGGAACAATGTGGTGATATGAGACCAAGTATGGAATTGTGAGGCCATCATATGGCATCTCGTATGTTAGCTAGTTGACTGTTGATTCAGTTTCCTCTATTCCACTTGTACTGATGATGACGTGGACAGAAAAATAAGGTTTTGTAAGACTAGTTTGTAGAAGCTAAAAATATATCAGAATCATCCCTCTCCCCCTGTTTCTTTTCTTTTTTTTACCCAAAATCCAAGCAAGAGACAGTTTATACAGCAGTAAGATATACCCATTACTTTGCAATAAATCAAAATAAGTGAACCAATATTATAAACATAGATAAAAAATATTTGATGCACATATTAGAACTGTTGATCAATTAAAATTTTTGACCAGTTAACCAAATGCTGTTAATTTATTAATTGCTGAATTAATAATGTTCTATTATTCACATTTTTCATTCACCACATTACGGTTTTAATTGGTTTGTTTAATTGATTAAGGCATATTGATCAGTTAATCAGATTTAAATTAATTGGCTAATTAGTTCAATTAATAAATTAAATCAACAGCTCTAGTATATGTCAGCCATAAATATATAATGTTTTAAGCCTGCAAGTTCATTAGAATTACTAGAATAAGTCTTTGGAATTTCCATTGGTGCACAAAACTTGGTAGAACCATTTCATTATTAATATGCAGAAGATCTTGCTAGTGATAAGAAAATACTGCTATTATGCAACTAATAATGATGTATAAAGCTGCTCTCATTTATATTTTTTGTTTAATAAATTGTTAATCTAGAGGTATATGTTTATAGATAATAAGCTGTAATGGTTGTATTTTTGCTTTTATAACAGCAATAATGTGAACATTTTCTGCTTTCCAGGTATAAGACAGCTTCAGTGTATTCTCCTGAAGGTGGCTCTAATTCTTGGAGTCGAGATTCATGAAGGTGTTAGTTTTGAGGGACTCGTACCACCTCCTGATGACCAATCAAACGAAAGTAGGTAACCTTATAAACTACGCGACACTATTAATAAATTCTACCAATGCTATGGGCATGTTGCCCCAATGTTATAGGCTGCTATAGCTTGATCAATCAACCTTAAACACTGAAACATTTAACGTGAGTTCAATAGCAGCAATATCTCATTATAATGAATTCACCTGCTTAAGTATCACTGGAATTGGATAGGTAGAGTCAGACTGAAAAATTCAATGCCATAGCCGGGATTTGAACCACGGATCTCCCGATCTCTAGCCAGTTACTCTGTCACTGAGCTACCATGGCAATATGCCAGCATAGATTGAATTTCTCAACTGACTCACATGTTTCCGGTAAACCAAAAGGTGTTCTCAAATTATTTTGAGATGACAACCCCAATGGCGACTTAAATGTTGTAAGTACTCAAGTCCCAGGATTCATATAAGTATATCAGTAGTATAGCCAACTATTATGGTCAAATGGTATTGGATTAATTGTTTTTTCACACAAGCCTGTCTGACTCTACCTATCCAACTCCTGTGCTACACACGGCTTGTGTGAAAAAACAATTAATCCAATATCACTGTAATGTTTATTTCGCACGACTCTAAACAGAGATTTCACAGAGTCACTATCAAATTAAATATCACAATTTCAGTGACAATTTCAATTCCACACAACACTTCGGAAGCCCAACTCTGTGATTTGGGAGTAGCGTAAGTGCCTTACATTCAAGAGTTCCTGAGTTTGAATCTCAGTAAGGGAGAGTTATATGGATAGGGTTTTTCACAGTTTTCTCTGATCCCAAAAGAATAATAACTTGAAGCTCTATGGACCTTGGGCTTATTTGAGCAGCATTTTACCCATTTCATTTATCCATTGTTTGATATGATCTACCAATTTTAAGACAAACATAAAAATAAATAAAAAATTGCACTAAATAAAATAATAGTTTAGTCACTAATAATATTTAAACTTTGAAGCTAGTAACAGTGGAGCAACAAAATTATTACTGTAACAATAAATATTTTGTGACAAAACTTCACTTAACTCTGCGAATAAGTTGAAATCAATAGGGCATTCAAAACTTGCAAATATGCATAGAAGCTTGTGACAGTGATGTGATTAAATAAAAAATAATGAGTTGATTTTTGTAACACAAACATCACTTATTTTTACTTACTGGAGACCGGTTTCGGGTAACAGTTGTTCCCATTTTCAACCCTTAATTCCGACTTAATGTTTTGTAATTCATATCATCCTTCATGGTAACATGCTAGCATCTGGTTCCTAAGGTCGCGTCTTCAAACCTGGTGAAAGTTGTGATTTATTTGGATGTAAAAATGCTTAGCATGGACTCCTTCATAAAGGAAATAGTTTTTGGTACTGTTGTCATGTATTTATGGCATGTAAAAGAACCTCAAGCCTGATAAAGAAGGATCTAAGCAAAATTAAGCAGTATTTTATGCCTAATATGGAATGGGGCATTAAGAACCGCAGCCGTTAAAGAGCAGTTGTAAATTTTTTTGTAATCCCTTATTTACAACATCAGCATTTGCTTTCTTGTTAACTTGTTTATTTGGTTACAGCTGATAGGCATGGATTGTTTGCTACGGCATTACCATCTACTAGAAGTGAAACAAATTTGATGTCGGAATCAATTGGGGTTATATCAGAATAAATAATCAATCTCTATTTTACAAAATAAATATTTTTATCCTATCGACTTCATATACATTTTATGTATCCTATGAAACAATAAAAATTAGTCTTTATTTCATTGTAAATTATTTTGACTCTTTTGGTAGCTCCCTATTTTTTAAATAATGAAAAATACCTGTCATATAAGCCCTTCAACTTGCCGGGTAACAAATTAAGCACAGATTTTTTTAGCATAATCTAAAAATTCTTTAGGAATATCCATTTTCATTGATTTATTTGGTGCAGTTTAAACAACCAGAATTGAAATGGTTATTCAGACAGGCTTACATAGCAACGAACTAGCAAAGCACTACCTTCGTCATGACTAAAATTCAATTCCTCGTAATGATGCCTCTAATAATATTAATAAATATACGAATATTTCAGTTAATATTAGGATAGGATAAAACCATGTTTATTACACGTGGCTTATTAGACTATTATCTGCTCATGAGAAATTAGAACACTCATGCTTACGCACTCCTGTATTAAACATCCTACTCACATAAGAACTGAAGCTTTCCTGGCGACGTATTAATTCAAAATCTTCTCGGGCTTCTAGCCAGGTAAAAACTTGGCTTGACACCAACGTTTCGAAGAAGTGCATCTTTGGTTTGAGCTTGCGGAGACTGGTATTTATAAGAGCTGGGATGAAGCTAACATCTGATTGGTTCGCGTGATATTATGGCCTGGTATTTAAGATGACTGAGACATGGGCACGGACTTCATAGAAAACTATTTATAGCAGTTATTTGGCTAATGTTTTGTGTATGAGCACGCACCTGCTAGAAAATAAGTCTTGGAAGACTGCAGGTAGAGGATTAGGTATTAAGGCTCTTTAACATTGGTGTCCATGCTGAACTTAATTGTAGGCCAGCATGGACACCAATTTTAAAGAGCCTTAATACCTAATCCTCTACCTGCAGTCTTCCAAGACTTATTTTCTAGCAGGTGCGTGCTCATACACAAAACATTAGCCGAATAACCGCTATAAATAGTTTTCTACGAAGTCCGTGCCCATGTCTCAGTCATCTTAAATACCAGGCCATAATATCACGCGAACCAATCAGATGTTAGCTTCATCCCAGCTCTTATAAATACCAGTCTCGGCAAGCTCAAACCATCAGTTCACCCTGAAGACGAGGAAGATGCACTTCTTCGAAACGTTGGTGTCAAGCCAAGTTTTTACCTGGCTAGAAGCCCGAGAAGATTTTGAATCCTACTCACAAATTGTAGTTTATTTAAGCCACTTATAATAAAAATAACTAACTCCCACACCATTAAATCTATGGCTCCATTCAAGTTCTGGGTTTATTTCGTGGTTAAATGATGCCACAGATCTTCTGGGGGGAAAAAAAAAAAAAAAAATAAATAAATAAATAAACCAAACCAAAGTCAGTGTAGCCAGTTCAACAGAAATCCAACTCCAGACCCCCAAAATGTGAGTTTGAACATTATGAAGAGCCCTCTTGCTTATTAATATAATTTGGAAATTTTATTTCATAACACACAAAGACACAAATTAAAAATCATTATGCGAGAAGTTTTGGTGCTATTTATTTATATTTCATGATGATCTAATCTTACTTTTTTAATATTTAAGAAAGAAATATAGAGATGGTCTGGCATTCATTAAATTTGCAGTACACACTATTTTTAGTAACATAGCAAACAATTTAAGTTAATTATAAATAGAATAACATTCCTACTAATACTGTCATGGTTCATTCAGAGATTGGTTGGCGAGCTGAAATAAGTCCAGCAGATCATCCTGTGAGTCAGTATGAGTTTGATGTCTTGATGGGAGCTGATGGAAAGAGGAACACCCTTGAAGGTATGTCTATCACATCAGCAAAGAAGTATGAACTATGTCATTTCTATTATGGAATCTTAATCCAATAAGTGAAGGTATCATTTAAACTTTCAAATGATATAATGTTGATTGTTGCGAATAACTTTCACATAAGCCTTAAGTTAACAATGACATTGAAAAATACACAAGAACAGCATATATAGAATGTTGCAACAAAAAAGTCAAACTTATTCCATCCTTAAACTGCTAACAATTGCATTATTTGTTGTGTGTAAGATGTGCTTTTTCTATGATAATAGGTTTAGAAAGCAGAGTGCATCTTATATACTGATGCTTAGTGGTTTTATTTAATTATTTATTTTCTCCTCTAAATTGTAGAATTTTCTTTTTCTCTTCCTTCTGATATATGAGATCATTCAAGTTACGCAGGGTCCATTGGATGTGTGTGCTCACACCAGTGATGTTTGCAAACAATTTGTGTTAAATTTCTCCTTATTCTTTTGGGAGTTTTCGTAAAGTTATTGACTAGTTTGGGCTCAAAAACTATACTGGCACTAGTTAATGTAATATATAAGCTGTATAAGTAATTTCATTTGTTCAATAATAGTTCAGGCATTTTGCAGGCATGTGAATGTCTTAAAGCTTCATTGGGTGCAGTGAAATCTCAGACAGTAGTTAATGTAAATATTTTAATCAAAATCATTAGAGCCATTTTTGAGAAAATTAAAATATTCAATTTTTTTGTAATGTAACATTCGGGATTGGGAGATTTTCCTCAAAATCTTCATGTGGCATCCTTTGAAGATACCTAACTCAAATACCGAGTTTGGTGATAAATGGTCTTACTCATCTGTATTGTTCCACTTACCAAATTACTTGAAAACATGTTTCAAGGATGTATTTTCCCTATTCTCAGCTGCTGGTGGACAACATGTCCTGGCAATTATTTGGTAACTGGGGTAATAGGTGTGCTGAACATCAATTCATTTTTCATTATTTAATTAGTTGTTTCACTGTGCACGAGTTCCAATGATTTAAAATTTAACATGACATAAGTTTCTGTAGTTAATTTAACAAAACTTATTACTCAAATCCTATTGCAGTCAAATCTTTATTGCTTCAAAAGTGAATTACACATATTTATTCTGTTGCCTTCACAAAAGTTCTGCAGTACAATTTTCACTTGTTTTGATGCTTAGACAGTTGACTGCTCTCTCAGGCAAGGTGTGCTAGATCTCCCATTCGAAAAGTGATTCGCCTGGCTTGCAGCTGATGATGATGTCAACAAAAATGTCCATTCTTGCAATGTGCATTGTGCCCAGGTGTTGCATTTCAAGACTTTGAGGTGGCATCACCGCTCTTCAGATGTTAATTTCTCAAACACCTGTGACAGTGGGTGCAGCCACCTAAAGGAAGCTGAATGAACATATGTTATATGTTTGACTGCAAGCCTCACACATGTGCAGTATTTACGGCTGGCACAGCCACTGATCCTTCCTGAGGGCTGGTCATCCTTACCGTCATAATGGGCTAGATGATCCAGGTGTACTACCAGCCTCTTCCCTCAGGGCAATCTCTGGATGTGGTAGGTGACATCATTTATCCATACCAGATAGTCCTGCTGGAAACCTTGGCTGTTGGCCTGCCAGTCGTAATGGGGCTTTCTCCAGTTGCTCGCTACCTGGATGTGTTGATGGGCCATGTTGTGAAGTCTATCTATGAGGTGCTTTATAATTGACTGTTGGCTGCTCTGCCATGGCGACCAACAGATACAAGTGGTACTATTTATATTTTGAGCATAATAGCAAAAACGTAATTTGTCATTGAAATTACTTTGTTTCTCGAAATATTCTCCTTTATGATCAATACACTTTTGCATGCATTTGAACCATTTGTCATAGCATTTTATTCAGTCTGGTTGAGAAACCTTAAAAACATGTTTTTTGAATGCATCCACAGCTTCTTCTACCAACAAAAATCATTGCCCATGCATTTTATTCATGATGTTCAGAAACAAAAAGAAGTCATTGGGTGCCAAATCAGGACTGTATGGCAGATGAGTCATCAATTCAATTTTTTATTTTCAAATAGTCGATTGTTAGATGAATGTGCGAGCGCTCACATTGTCTTGATAAACCGACAGCACTTGATTGTTTTCCTTATTTCACCAAAGACTGCCAGCAAACAAATGGTTATGCACCATTCAGAATTGACCGTTTAATGTTCTTTTAATGTTTTATGTTCTTGTTGCCACATGATCAGTTTTTCTTAAAAAGAAGCAGATAACCATTTGTTTCAAAGTGCTTCAAGTATGAACACTTTTTGTTGGGTTTGATTCATCTTGAAACACCCATACAATGGACTCTGTTTATGTTCCTGCTCATTTGCATAGATCCATGATTTGTCACCTGTTACAATCTTATGTGTCTTTAAAAGCCCTACTATTGTATTTCTTGAGCATTTATGTGCATCAATCGACATGATCATCCCTTTGAGATTGTGTCAAATTATGTGGGGTCCAATGAGAGCAAACTTTTTTTACGGCTAAATGATCATGCAATGTTTTGTATATGCTGGTGGAACAAATGCCTAGGGTTGCCTCTATCTCACATCACAGTATGTGGCATGATGATCTTGCACTATCAGTTTTTGCAAAGCGTCAGTGTTTTCTAACACAACAACTAATTTTTGATGACCTTCAGGAATTTCATGTGGACGAACAGATAGTTTTTTATACTTTTGTTGTTGTGTTTATACTTTATCCAGCATGTATATACACTTTACATAGTAGATAGAGAAGGTATTGTATTCCACCCAAAAATTAGATACTGGGATTTCATAGGAAATACATGTTTAGAGGACTCCTGAATAAATTTAAAATTTTATTTTTAGAAAAAAGTGTGTGTTGTGTGAGAGGAGGAGGGGGAAAGAGATTCAATAATGGAAAGTCTACAAAATACCAAACTTCGTATTTCAGTTCAGTAAATTCTAAAGATTTCAGGGAAATCCTGCCACCTCAAGCTACCATTTATATGTAACATTTTTGGAAATGATATTGATCAAAATGCTGTATATTAAAGACATTTATATGGCAAATAAAATGTATATCCTGAATTTCTTGGGAGTAGCTCCTGAAGTCCTCTTTATTCTGAATGACCTGTCTATAACTGGTAAACCATAAGAAATAAACAAACATTTACTACACATAAGAATGTAGATATTGTTAGAACACAATTTATGTCATATAATTACTTTAATTTTTCTCAAATGGGAAGTCCTTATCCATTTCACATTTCTGTCTCTCTTTTTATTTTTTTCCCCCGAATTTCAATGATAATCACATAGTGACAGCTTTTAAAAAATTTGACTATCACTTTAGCCAGTGTATTACCTTATTTCTGTTCTACTTATAAGGAATTAAGTTATAAGGCCATTTCTGATAATGTTGCATTTTTTGTTAAAGGGTTCAAGAGAAAGGAATTTAGAGGCAAGCTGGCTATTGCCATCACAGCTAATTTCATCAACAGGAGGTCTGAGGCTGAAGCAAGAGTTGAAGAAATTAGTGGCGTGGCTTTTATCTTCAACCAAAAATTCTTTAAGGATCTGTATGAAGCTACAGGAATTGACTTGGAGAATATAGTTTATTATAAAGATGAGACGCATTACTTCGTTATGACTGCCAAGAAACACAGCTTAATAGACAAAGGAGTTATTTTACAGGTACTGTCACTTGCTGTTGTTTATTCTCTTTTGGAAAATTCCATATTCCAAACATTAGCACCCCTTGTTAACTTACACAAAAGTTGATGCAAGTTTGCTGTGCACCAAGCTCTTTCCTGTTTGCATAAAGAGGCTATTTTAAGACAGTAAGACAGACAGCCTTTTTGCTTCTAAAGGTGGCTGAAGGCTGGTTGACAATAACCTAAGAACAGAAACAAGAATGGGAATCAAAACAGCATACAAGATTTGGTTCACATTAGCACAGTAAAGAGTATGGGAATGCATATTAATGAGCATATCAGTAATGAAGTGGAAAATCTATTTTAAGCATTGGGATTTGATTTGTTTCTAATTGACCAACGATATTGTTTTACTTGCTTCCAATTCAGCCAACATCAAAATTCCATTTTCTAAGTGCAGATCCAGTACTATTTTCAATTCCTCTAGTTGTATCAAGCTTCTTTTCTTTATTAATGGCATTTATCTTTGTTGTGTTTTGTTCATTCCAACAAATTGTTCCTATTGTTTTGTAGACAATAGCCAGTTTTGAATTATAATCAAACTATAGATGATGCTTTAGCTAGAAGAACCAACACTAAATGAATCTGAGGGATCCAGCATTTCTGGTCAGGATGCATGTTTGCTAACATTTCTTGCAATTTCATTTTGTCATCTGTAACTAAAAAGAGTTCTAGAAGTTGTCATGTCATGGCCACCTGGAATAATTTCTACAATCAAGTGACTGTTATGCATAGTAGTGGTCTAATATCCTGTTAAGCTCTATGGACCCCAGGCTTATTTGAGCATAATATCATGTTTCATTCGTTATCCTATATGACCTACCAGATTAAAGGAAAAACTACAAACAACAAAAAATTTAATTTACTCCAACTTTGTCTTCGTTTGGGAACGGTTTCAGGGTGTCTTCCCAAATGAAGGCAAAATTGGTGCAAAAAGTATAAAAAAGGTGACTCGATTCATTTAAATTATGGTACTCCACTGTCTAAAATACTTCTTTTTATTTGATATATAACAACAAAAAAGTTTTCAATATGATAAGAAAGATATAGCATCAAAACTTTGCTTAACTTTGCAAATAAATTCATGTGAATATTTTCACAATTCATCATTACACTGTCAGCTTCTATGGCTTATTTACATTGCATTGTTTGCCATTACTGTTACTAGGTGGTGGTTTATTTTTTATGGTTTTACTATCTACTGAGAGTGAAACAAACTTGCTGACAAAATCAATTACCATTACATAAAAATCAAGACATGATCTCTATTCATAGATTTAATGATATGGGAGAAAATATTTATTTTGAAGCAGTTTAGTTTGCAAACTAAACATTAAAGATAAAACCTTTTTTGGTAACTATGTTTAAAACTGTTGTTTTACACAGAAAATTGTACCAGCATTTCTAAAGTATCAAAGGTTTTATTTATTTATATTAGAAGGGAATCTGTATGAACTCTTAAGTGAATTTTTAGCTTTAAGCTTTATTTTGTAAATTTAAAAAATTTTAAAACATTATTTATTAATTGAAAACAATAATGGTAAAAATATAGTGTGCATATCTATATCCAGTTGCAAAGATTACAGGGAAGCCCAGTTTCTTTTAGTTCAGAATACCCTGTGAAAACATCAGGAAAAAGAAACAAACAGAAGAATAGAGCTAAGTATGAACAGTTACCCAGAGTTATTTGTTCATAGAAATGTGTGTCTTTTATTGTTTTTAAGGTTTGAACTTAAATTTTGACTCCTCATTCCATATAACAAACTTATATAATGTAAATTCATCTTTGTAGGATTAATAGTTTGTAAAGCTAATTTTTTATTTAAAAAACACTTTCTCTCAATCTATCACCATCTATAGATCATATTGAATTTTTTTTTTTTTTAACATCCTGTGTTATCGTTTACTTGTTTATAAAATGCAAAGTCTTCAGATTATGAGTATTTATTCCACAAAATACATTAAAAAGATTATTTATACTCAATACATTAGTTTTTTTTTGCAATTTTGGTAATTTCTATCACATACTTTATTTAAAAAAAAAAATTGGTTTCTAGTTTGAAATATTTGTTAGCAGAATATCTTGTTAGCTTGAGGCTCAGAGTAAGAAATCAATTGGAAAATCTATATCCTGAATAATATAAGAAAATTCTCTAAAATAGAATGATATAAATCTGCACTTCTATATAGAAATATCAAAGGAATTAATGCAAAATAATATGATTTATGATAATTTTACTAAAGGTAGCAACCATTTCTAATTTTTTTCCCACCATGTTATTAGTTTTTAAAACTATTGTTTTTCCAAAGGATTATGCAGACACTGCGAAATTGCTGGCACCGGAGAATGTTAACAAAGATGCCTTACAAGAATATGCCAGGGAAGCTGCTGATTTTTCAACAGACTACCAGCTTCCTCATACGGAATTTGCAGTCAATCATTATGGTCAGCCAGATGTTGCAATGTTTGACTTCACATCAATGTTTGCTGCAGAGAATGCTAGTCGAGTGGTTGAAAAGCATGGTCATAGGCTTCTACAAATTCTTGTTGGTGACAGTCTCCTAGAGGTAAGAAACTTCTCAGTGTAGACAAGAACTTTTAAGATAAGCGTCCAGATAGCTAGGTTTAAATTTGAAAAGAGGAATGCATTTTAGTCAAATGTGACAGTACCCATTTAGTAATGTCAAGACACATCAAACATTGGAAAATCCAGGACTTAATTCTCCAAAATAGCAACTTTACAATTTCAGGCAGTGAATGGTCATAGTTGTATCTACATTCATTTTGTTGTAGTAATAGAATAGCCAGAAAGGTTAGCTTTGTAGTGGAGATTTAATCAGAAGGAAATCCAAAGCATTGTTTACAGTGTTCATAAAATAATGTCAACTCCATCTGATAATGGGATATTTAACATTAACTGGTAACTAAAATAATATTAATAAGTAAACATTGAAGCTATTAAGTGAGGCAACCCCACAAATAGTAAATTGTTTATATACCTTTGTGACAATTCTTCCCTTATCTTTTTAAAAATGTGAATTCAACAGGACATGTTTTGTAATTTCTGAGGCTTTGCTATAGAGTTCCCTTATGTTTTGTTGTGTGCGCATGGAGTTGTCATCATTGTTTGTTGACAAGCTCATGAAGGCATCATGCTGTGACACTGTTGCTGTGGTCCATGAGCACATAAGGTCAGTTTATGTAATCCATACTCCTTATAGCTAATCGAACATCTGCTCTCTCTTGTTATGGCGATAAAAATGAATTTGTTAGTAATCATTGGGATACATTCTCAGCTTCTTCATTTACTCATTAATTTGTAATGTAATAGAGTTTTTTATTTATAGATGCCCTTTAACTACTATGTTTCTCAGTGTTCCATTCTATATTGGGCATGAAAGACCAATTAATTTTGCTGAGAGGCCTCTTTATCAGGCTTGAGGTTCTTTTATGTGCCATAAATCTACCGCACGGGACCAACGGCTTCACTTCCCTTCCAAAGGAAGCTATGCTAAGGATTTTGACACACGAAAAAATCCATCACCCTCTGCCAGGTTTGAACCTGTGGCCTTGGGTATATGAAGCTAGCATGGTAGCCATTACACCACAGAGGACAAGATTTATTTGTATCATTAAACTTACAGATAGATTGTGTACTATAGCTACAGCATTGCCATCTACAAGAAATAAAGCAAATTTATTGAGAGAATCAAAAGGTTTTATTTTAAAATTCATTACATGATCTCTATTTTTTAAAATTAATATTTTCTTTCAAAGTATAAAGTTTATGTCTGTTTAAATGCTTCATTAATTGGGAACTGCACAAGAGCTTAAAAGTTCATCCTCAAATTAATATAAAATGATATTATGCTGTAATGTTACACTCTTTTGAAGGCAACAAAAAAATATTTTGAAGTCCTATTTCACAAATTTCTGGAAAATTCCTCTAACATAAGTAACCGCACTCTTTCCAAAATTTGGTATCAAAAATATAATATTCATCTGTTAAATGCCTGATTATTCAAGTTTGCAAGTTGGAATAAACATAATACTGATATTGAAAAACAAACTAGCATATGTTGTTGATTAGTTTACAGATGATAACAGTGAAGCATACTAATTGTATTCCTCATTTGCAATGAAGTACTTAATTAAGTCAAACATCTGGCTTAAAACTTTTTTTCATTATATTCTATCCTTAAAAGAACCTTAAATCTTAGGAGATGCAGATAACTTTACACCTGCTAACCCTCTAGTAACTCCAGTACATATTCAACCAGTATGATACTTTTTATTTGCTTACACTATTTTACATCCATTCCTAATAAATTAGGAGGTGTAATTGCCCTATTAATTTATAGAACATAAACCTAGAAAGCAAGGCTAATAGGGGAGAGCTTATTGATGCTATGAGAAGCAAATATAATGCTAAAAAGTACCAAGGTACTTCTAATTATGGTGTAAGATAACATTTAAGAAAGAGCAAATAAATCAATAAGTTATTTATTATTATTATATTAATATTTGTATTGCTTCACTGTTACTAGCTGCAGTATTTACGTATTATAAATCAGTAAGGTTTTATTTTGTTACATTAGATGATCATAACAGTACTGATAATGAAAAATGTCCATTGGTTTGCATAGAATAAGCATAAGTTTTGATTTCTCCTGATCTTAATTTGACACAAGAAAAAATAGTTTATGTTTGGGTAATACTCTATTTATTACTATCTTTTATTAAATGTGTAACAGAGTGTCATAGCATTGAATGTTGTTCTTAAAGAGGCTAAAACTGAAAAAAATATACTCATGACAACTTGATATTAGAAAAAAATTAAGCATAAGAACATAGAAAACTTTTAGAGAAATTAAAAGTAGTATTAAAACTGAAGTTGTTTTTCAAACATTATAAAACATAGATCTCCACTTATTTCCTGATGGTTAAAATCCATCTAAAACTATTTCAGAAACCTTATGTTTTCCATCTTGAGCCTACTGATGACTGCCTGTTATCCTCCTCCTCCTCCTCCTCCTCCTTGTCAAGCTTTTCTCTGAATGCTGACCTCTGTCTAGTCCACACAGCTTGATAACACTGTTCACTGGCTCCAACTCAAAGTTCAAAACACTAAGTGTATTTTTAAAACTATATATTCTTTCCCAAGTTGTAAGTTCTAATTTTGTCACAAAAGGTTTTAACAATTGAATATTTTCTCCAATATTTTGATTTTCTGCTAACATCTTTTCTTGGGTGCTACCAGGGTGAAATGAGGACCAGAGGGAAGAAGAGAGAGTTTGCTTGTCTGTGTTTCTGCAGTAATGTCAACTAAGGAAAGTTTCTTTCTTTAAAGCCCCCAGCCACTATGGTGAATAGATTATCTAATATACCATAACCTAGCTGATTTATTATAAAAAACATAGCACATGTGAGTGAACTTGGGGATCTACAGACAGAATTAAACCTAAGCACTGAAGTCACTAGATATCAGGGTGAATAACATACTTAATGTCTCAATATTGTTATTGCTCTGCTTCTGAAATTGCACAGAACCTACTGAGTGAAGACTACTAGAGAGCTGAGTGCCCAAGAAAATATATGTGCATAGTATTTAGAATCTTTCACAGTCCTGGCATTTAATTTTATAAATTCCTGACTTTAATTCTTGAAATGTTGAATTAAATCAGGAATTTATAAATAGAATATTTTGAAACATTTGTTAAGCTTTGAGAGTTAATTTTTGTTTTGTGTGCACACTGTATACTTTATAAAACTAAGGAATTTTAATATGAGCAGATAATTTAAAACACAAATTAGAATGTAAAGGCAGAGTGATGTTAGAAATATAATCACTTTTATGGGTGCATTGCCTAGTTGCTGTTGTTGGGTGGCTTACCAATTTGGAATAAATCTGTATAAAGTGTTACATTATCTGTCATACTGTGATATATTAAAGCAGTGTGTTTTTTTCTTCAGCCTTTTTGGCCAACAGGTTCTGGTTGTGCAAGAGGATTTCTCAGTTCCTTGGATGCATGCTGGGCTGTTAAAAGCTGGGGCAGTGGAACCACTACACCTTTGGAAGTACTGGCGGAACGTGAATCTATCTACCGGATACTGGGACAGACCACACCAGAAAACCTTAACAGGGACACTGCATCGTATACTCTCGACCCACATAGTAGATATCCTAACTTAAACACAAGGTGTGTGCTCCCAATACAAGTCCGAGGGTTATATGACTCTGATGATCCTGCTGCAGTTGAGCAGTCGCTTGTCTCAGTAACTGCACAAGAGCTACCCAAAAAGAGGAGAAGGAAAGGTGAACAAATTTCTTTTCTAAATATAATTATTAATTCTGCAATTACAATGGTGTAATTTTATAAATAATTAGAAAGTATTTGGTCGATAAATTAACTGAAGATAGGAAGGACACTCTCCGAAACTAGTCTTAAAAAATATCAACATGTAAGTAGGGAATTTTAAAGTGTTTGGAATTTCCACTCATTGTTAAAGATTCCATTAGCAGTGTAATTATTTGAGAAATAGTATCTAGATCTGTAGAGGTCCATAGTACTGCAAAAGAATGGCAGTGTTGTAACCTTAAGTCAGATATGAATAGGAGACTTCAAGTTTTAAGTTACTTTTACTAAATATTAGCCATGTTTGCTGAGCATTGGAATAACTACCAATGATTATATCTTTCAAATTATTTTAAGATATGTGATAAAACAAAAATTCATAAA
The DNA here is from genome assembly GCA_030762935.1 of Hymenopus coronatus. Classification (NCBI taxonomy): domain Eukaryota; kingdom Metazoa; phylum Arthropoda; class Insecta; order Mantodea; family Hymenopodidae; genus Hymenopus; species Hymenopus coronatus. The sequence goes on from CM060882.1 coordinate 25,576,875, forward strand.
TGTATAAAAAAGAAACTAATCTAATAAATTTTGCTTTATGTACATGATTCCAATGATGATTCAACTACAACTTGCTGCTTACAGTTAAGGGTGGGTTTAACTTTCATTTAAAATGTGTTTCATGCATGAAATTGCAATTCTTGAATGTATCTGAGTAAATTATGCATGCTATGTGATTAATATAATGTATATCATTGGCAGACTTACATATAATCATAAGAGCATAATCTTACTGTCTACAACAGCATTTTTTCACTCACACACTTATGCTATCATGTGTGGAAAGTTTTAAATTTCTTACTGTTTTTATTTGTATTTTTTCCTTGTGTGTTAAAAATATGCATTTAATCCTCCCAACTATTGATTGCAGACATACAGCATAATCATATTTGATAGTTGAATTTTACTATTTAAATCTTACTTTTATTAATATTTGTTAATATTACTTACAGCTTAATTCACACAACATTTAAATATAACTTTTTTGAGAAAACCAACCATCTCATCTTCAGTTGTTCACTGTTGGTTAACATAACTGGGCATGATGAATCAATTACCAGTTTGCAGAGGCCAGCATGGTCAACTATATACTGCTTTTGATAAACAGACTGTGATTGCTTTTATTTTCATGTAAATATCTGTATTATTCACTCATCAAAAGAGTAGTATGCAATACATGTGTTAAGTGCTTTGCGAAAGTTTCATAATTTTAACTGCTTCCTCATTCTGCAAAGATGCCTTTTACCATACTTATACTACAATATGCTATTCTTTGTTGAAGAATATTTTCTAAGGATTAGTTTCATACCTGCAGATGGTCTGACCATTGCTGTTATCAGGCAACGCATTCATTATCCCCTTTAGTTAAAAGATGTTATGGGGTGTCACCTTATAAATCAAAGCTAACTTACTGCACTAGTGTGAATTTTAAATGTACTAATTTGTAGTAATAAATATTTCCATTCTGCGAGACGTAACTTAGATGTAAAAATGTTGCAAAGCAATAAATCTTAGTGTCAAAAATGATCTGTGAAAATGACAATAAATGTTACTTAATATAAATCCTTGAGAACATTTTGATATAGCTAATTTTATCATGTGGCAATTGACCCAGGATAGTGGTTGGTAGGTCACTGGATTGTGCCTCGACCGGTCTAGTCGGTAGAGCAATTAATGAGTTATGTGTATTCTCATGGTCTGTTGACAATACTGAAGTTAGTTTGTAAGAAAGACAACATTTTCTTTGAATGGATTTGCTTTTTAGTCATTAAATTTCCAACACAGCAATTGAAAGTATTATGAACGATAGCTTTCTCTGCAGGACACAATGGATCATTTTCAAATGAGCATGATTATGATTCTGGCAAATTTACTAACAGTGCCGAAATAATCAAATTATCTCAAATATCCTTCCATTTAAATTATTATTCTCTTTTATTACTTTTAGCAATGTATTCCAAAAATAATCTGGTTACTTTTCCTGATACTGTGATTATCTTGTTGATTTTCCTAACTGTAGGAAAAATTTTGATCCAGTGTTTTACCAGTATCAATTCAAGTTGCAATACTGTTTTGCAATTAACAATTAATCAGGTATGGCTCCTAATTTAACTGATGTACTATTAAATCAGCTCACAGATTAAATCTTTGTGGAGAAACCCAATAAGACTTCCCCTATTCTTGAAGTCTCTTGCCAAATTGCGCTATACCTCTTTCCCTTACAAGTTCTGTCAAAGAAGTCATGAAAACTCAAAATTCTATCTTGTTATGCTGAAAAAATTTTCTGTTACTAAAAAAATTATTTATGCAGAATCAAACAGCATATCACTATACACAAAAACTGAATGACAAGAAACAAAAATGCAACAAAATTCTATTGTTAACACAACAACAAAAGAACTCTAGGAGTAATCATAAAAACTATAGAGTAATGAAGAAAGAAAAAGGATATGTTCTCACTTGGATGGCTACCACTAACGCGTAAATTGCTATTAAAGACAAATATATAATCACAAATATCAAACTGAAAACAAACATGTCAGAGATAAATATTGCTTCACAATTTAAATTCCTCTTACATGGTTCAGCATTAAATTGGTTTAAATTTGCTTTGTGGCCATTGTATTTATACCAATTCTTTACAAATTTTCTGAAATGTTACTAAAGTTGTGTTGTTGGCTCATTCTTTAGAAACAGTTTTTGTAAATGCACTTCCTTTATTTCTGATGTCTCACTGTGTTTTACATTCTCATATGTTGTATATGCAATGCACATCTTGCATCTGGATACATATATGATTTTTAATATAGAGTACATTATATTATACACGGATATAAGCATATAGTCTAAAACTCTCATATGCTGATGCAGAAAGCATTCTGAATAGAGAAACAGGTTAACCACAATTGTATCAGCTCTATGTGATTGCACATATTCTATAGCAATGATAAACTCTTTGAGGCACCATAATCTTCATATCTGCATCTTAAGTGTAGTGAAAAAGAAGCATTTAAGCTTTGAAGAGTGATAAGGAACTAAACTTATCTGATCAGTGCATTCAAGAGAGGTTAATGACTGCTTTTTGAACAGTAGTTTAAAGCTGTGTTTCATATGAAGGGCAGTTTAATGTAAAGTAATTATGTATTGGTTATAAAACTACTCTCAATTTTTTTATACATACTATTTTTAACAGTTTGGAAAGATGATAAAGGGTAGAAGCCATTTAATCAATCATAATGTGTATATCAGTATTAGATGTAACTCATCATTGAAATTGCTTTTTGTGTTCTATGTTTAAGTTTTAACCATTAACCACCTTTAAGAAAAGCTTTTAAATTGAGTGTTAGTGTTTCATAATGAAGCATGATTGTTTTCAGTGACACGTCTTTAATGCAATGGATTTATTGCTTTATTCCTATATTTGTGGTTAATATATTACATTTCATCTTGTTTAATAATTAATAAAATGGTTTTCATTGCTGAGATTCATTTAAATGTTGCATGCAGTATTATGCAAAAATGTATGTGCCAATTTCTAAGAACAAACAAGGGTAAAGGCATTTAAGCTTTTAGCAGTTCTCAGAATACTTTGTGTGTAACTCATGATAAAATGTTTTGAGTGAATTCTGTTTGCGTGAAAATGGACACACTAAAACAGCTATTTAAATTATTTCCTCACTAAGTAGCCTTCTCATTGGTTTTATTTACTGCATGTAACAAAAAAAATCAGATTTATTTAAAAGTGACACATTGTTAAAAAAATAAATATTAATATTGCCTCAAGTAGACTCCTACAATCAGCTTGCGTGTCTTGAGGTTGTTAAAGCATGAACTCGTGAAAAGAAGGGGTTGAATGTTCAAATCATCTCATAACTGGCAATGCTGGAAAAGCTTTCTGAAACCCTGAAACATTTCCTTTCCCAATTTTCACTTAATCTCATGCATTGTCAGTGTTCCACTGCCTGGTGGTGAATGTAGTAAGAATGGGCAAGCCAGGAAATCAGATTACAAGACAGTTATTTATGGTGGTACAAATAATACAATATACAAATAACCAAGTAAAAGAGAAAAATGATGAACTGACTCCTGGATTACCCTTGTGTGCATTAATGTTAGATTTTGCTGAATGAATGGCTTTAGCTGTTTCATTCTCAATTTCTGTTTTACTAAAGTGGCAAGTTTACTGTGTATAATCATTATTTGTTAATTCCAAATACATCGTAACTGTATGCGTAAGAGTTTGTTTGCTTTCATCTCCGTACAAACTAAACCAAATTTACTTTAATACATGATATAGAATGATCAAATTTATTCTGAATTTACCATGACAGAATTTGAAATAATTATGTAAGCAACAGTCAACTTGTAATAGCAACCAAGACAAAAGGAATGCCATCAGAGCATTGCATAACAGATATTAAAGAACTAATATGCCACAATTGGCAGATTTGATGGCGGGACCATGTGCATGCAAACTGTCAAATTCATTGCAATGGAATGTAGTACACAACCAAGCATCATATTTTCATGATTGAAAGCTGTTTTTGATGTGGTAGAATAATTGAAGCAACACTTCATAATGATGCTGACTGCTGCATAAATGAATTTCTTTTGTTTTTTCTCTTAATTTCAGCAGTTTTTTCAACAATGCCTTATAAATAGGTTAATAACTGCTGTGCCTTAAGTTGAAGTGCATAAATGGTTTACATTTTCTTAGGTTACATAAGGGAATTCCTATGATGTTTATTTCTGTTTATTGTATTGTGATTTATATTCACCTTTTATTTGCATAAGTGGAGGGCACTTATGTTATAAGTATTATTTTTTATTTATGTTTGTGAGAAATTGAATTTTGGGTGAAGTAGTATTGTGAAAGAATGTTTAAATATGTTTACCATTTGGGACAGATTGTTTTATTAGTTTTATCACGGTGTCAGAGTAGGTGTATTGAAATGAAGTAAAGCTTAATTGATGGATTGGTTGTGTGATGGACATTATCATGTCATAAATTCTCTTCATTCAGTCATGTAAAATCCCAGCAATGGATGGGAGTTCAGAACACAAATGTGCAATCAAAGAGACAAAGAAAAGAAACAAAACAACAGTTGTGCAGTACAAATAGCAGCCCTGAGAATCACTGTCAAATCCACAATGGCATGCATTTGTACAATAACTTATGTTCAGCCTATGAGAGGCACTGCTATAATCATGGTAGCTCTTAGAAGTAATTCACATTCAGAACACAAAAGGAGTTAATACATCCATAACAATGCCTAGAAGTAGCTCACATTGACTACCAAAAGGTGCTCAAATATCCATTCCAACCTCTGTTGCTGTCCACTGTCATTTTGTATCGCCTGCGGTGCCAGAGCAGTAAAAGCAGGCGTTAAACACTATCCCCCCCCCCCCCCCACTGCCATTTTGTGCACTCTTCAGAAGATCCTCAGAGTTATTTGGCATGATAGAGATTTGCTGTATAATAGCAATTCAAATTCTGTTATGGTATATTCCGAATAAATTTGATCACTATTTCTTTTTCATATGTGCATTAGTGAGATACTTTTTCAAGAGGATAAAATTATTAATTTAAACTACCTTAATTTTACTAACTTCAGTCAAATTTAAAAGGTATTGGCAAATTTTCTTTAAGCTGTATTTATTTTTAGACCTTTGTAATTCAATTAAAATAAAAGCTGATGGATTCTAAAATATCATGTATCAGTCAATGGGTACTCACATATATGAGCAGACAGATGTCCAGAGTAATGGTAATAGATGCTCTGCTAAAGCTCTGAAATAAATCATGGTTTCTTTGCTCAAATCAGCAAATCCAAAGCATGCTATTTTGTATTTGTTTCCAAGCCTTTAATAACTTTTACATGAGGTAATCCTACATTTGCTTTTGAAAGAAGTTTTGGAAAAAAATATACATATTATGCAAACATTATTATTATCCTTATTATTATTATTTCATGATTTAAAATATTCATTTATACAGAATTTGACCAAGCAAGCAGCATATGATTGGTACTTAATTTTGAGGAGATTTTATCATAGGGAAATGTAGTAGGTGATATAGAAATCAGAACAGTGGAAGTATCAGAAATATGAACTAATATTGTGCATGTAAATTATTCAGATTCGCAAGTTCATCCGGATACTCTGCTGTATTGGCTGAAGAAACAAGTTGCTTTGTATGATAATGTGCATGTTGAGGATATGACAACTTCATTTAAAAATGGCCTAGTACTGTGTGCAATAATTCATCGATATCGGCCCGATCTGCTAGACTTCCATGCACTGAAACCTGAGGATGTTGCTACAAACAACCAGTTGGCATTCGATACTTTGGAGCGAGAGCTGGGGATTCCTCCTGTACGTAAATGTTTATATAATGTTTGAATAACTATTTATATATATTTTGCATAGTTAAAATTTGTTTTTGCCTGTTACAAGAAATATGAATGAAAGTCAAATTAAAACATATTTCTTCTGAAATTTAATTTTAAACAAATTTATAAAAACTATTGCTCTGTATAGATATGCATAATTAAACTATTATAAATAAAATTATTTAGGATTATTAAGATCATAAAGCTTTGAAATATAATAAAAGTAGAGAACTTAGTTCTTAAAAGATGCTGCATGTTAAGCGAATCTCTCTTAAATATTTTGCAATTTTTTTCCCCTTTCTTTTGTTTTTAAAGGTAATGACAGGTCAAGAAATGGAACAATGTGAAGTTCCGGATAAGCTCACGATGTTGTCATATCTTTCGCAAATTTATGACACCTTCCGAGGAGAGATACCACACATAAAACATCCCAAGCTTGTAAGTGTTGTATTATTTTCATAGTCATCTTTATTTACCATAATATTCATTTACAGCATTATGCTTTGTCAAATATTGGTTACAATGGTTCTTAATACACTTAAATAATAAAAGAGCAAAGAGTTGACAATGGTGGGGGACACCTCACGCACTGTGCACTAACACCTACAGGGGGGAAGGGATGAAGTGAGGAAACCACAAGAGGTTATAGACAGGCCACAGAGATGCACTGAAGTCTGTAACTCAGTGGCTGAAAGTTGATCCCAGTGCCAGGATTCACCATGGGTTCCGAATCTGTCAAACATACCCATACCCACATCCACAAGGACAGCGACCACAGTGCCACCTTAATGCTGGAAACAGCATTTACAGTGTACTTGCTCTGCGCCATCTGTCAGCACTGCTACTCACCATGAGCATAGAAACGCACCTGAAATATTTTTTATAATGCTTTATGCCTGTTTTTACTACATATGGCATTGCAGGCGATGACACTGATGGTACATGGAATGAAGATGGAGCACCAGTGGAATATGATGGCAGGGGAAACCAAAGAACCTGGAGGAAAACCTGCCCCTGCGCTGCTTGGCACACAAATCCCAAAATCCCACATGCGATCACTTGGGATCGAAGCCACATAGGTGAAAGGCAAGTGGAGCACTGGTGGAATGCAGTGGCACGGGAAACAAGAGAAAACCTGCCCTTGCACTGCTTTGTCCATCACAAATCCCACATGCAGTCACCTGGGATTGAACCCAGGCCATCTCAATGCAGCTGGATCACATGACCTCCCAAATGCAAGTTGCACACATTACTGCAGCGCCATTTTGCTCTATTACTTAAATAATAAAGTATTGCGAATTTTGAATTTCTGCAGGCTACGTATATTCGATTTTCAATTGTTTTGTGGCATTATATTGGTACTCTTGTCCCTCACTTATGTTGACAAGCTCAGCCATTTTGAATGTTCAGTTAATTACTGACAGCTATTTTACTTGGATGTGTTTTGGCTCGTCTTCGATTTTTGCCCATTTCAAAAAATGGAACAAAGAATCAGTATCAAATTTTATGTAAAAAACAAAATTAAGTGAGCAATGCATTCTGAATGCTGGCTGTGGCATATGGTGACCAAAACAACGTTTATCGGTGGTACAAAATGTTCTCAATATGGTTGAGAAGATGTGAACGACGAGCATCCTGGACACCCGAGCTCGTCAACAACAGACGTGAACATTGAAGAAGTGAAGAAAATTGTATTGACCAATCTTCAAATCATCGTTAGAGAAGTTGCTGAGGACCTAAACATATCGATTGGCTCATGCCATTCGATTTTTACCGTTGCCCTCTGTGGTGTAATGGTTGCCATTAGCTTCATATACCCAAGGTTACGGGTTCAAACCCAGCGGAGGGCGATGGATTTTTTTGGGCATAAAAATCCTTAGCATAGCTTCCTTCGGAAGGGAAGTAAAACCGTTGGTCTCGTGTCGTAGATTCAAGAGAATCTCAAGCCTGATAGAAAGGCCTCTGAGCAAAATTAAGCGGCCTTTCATGTCCAAAATAGAATGGGACACTAAGAACCACTGTAGTTAAAGAGCATCCATAAATAACACACCATTTACATTTTTTCGATCTTTACCAATGATTTGGGCATGAGACGGGCCACCGCAAAATTCGTACCAAAGTTGCTCACTTTTGACCAAAAACACCATCGCTAAGGAGCTGTTGAACTCTGTCCAAGACGACCCAAATTTGCTCCAGAGGGTCATAACTGGTGATGAATCATGGGTTTATGTTATGCCGTGGAAACTAAAGCTCAATTATCCCAATGGGTGCTGCCACACGAACCAAGTGTGTTCGAATGTGAAGGTTTTGCTTACAGTTTTCTTCAATTGGAGGGACATGGTGCATCATGAGTTCTTGCCACAGGGTAGAATGGTCAATAAGGAATAAAGTTATGCACAATTTTCACAAAGCAATCTGCCAGAAACACCCAGATTTTTGGAAGAACAAAAATTGGCCTTTGCACTATGATCACAAGACAAGATCACAAAAAGCAATTTTTAAAAGTGCTTTGAGGATTGGAAAAAAATGTTGTCACAAGTGTATAATATCTGGTGGGGATTACTTTGCAGGGGTCAAAATAAATATTCATGAATAAATAAATACTTTTTGAAAAAACACAAAATTTGCGATACTTTTTGAACAGATCTCGTACATGGCTGTATATAAAATAACCATTCTGATCCCACGTATTTTATATTCGTATTACAAATTTTTCTTCATAAGAATTGAGTTGTTGATGGGTTTTGTATGTGGACTTAAGTTAAGTTTAGGCAGATTTAGCTTTACAAACTGAATGGTGGACAAAAAAGTAGATTCATAAAATAAAACAGTCATATGTTTTCTGTAAATTAGTAATAATCCACTTATAATTAAAGTACATGAAATGATATATACTTTTTATTTTTGTAGATTACATGAAAAAAAGAATTCATCTGGGAACATTTTCATAAAATTGTATCAATTTAAATTATTTGCCATTACAAATAGAATATAGTTGGTTTACAGTTAAAACAGTATATAAAAGTGTATACATGAGTGACATAATATCACTTCACTTATCTTTTAAATGTTGAAATTTTAACAGAATATGTTTTGTAATTAATGAGTTACATTCTTAGTCTCTTTTTTATTGCTTATTGATTTATGTAGCTACAATAATTGATGATTCAATTGTTGTTACAGTATTGCCTCTTTGGGAAGTAAAATAATTTTTTTAATGAAATCAATTGGTGGTATTTTAAAATTCATTATGTGATCTTTATTCTTCAAAATAAATATTTTCTACCAGATCATTTATTCTACAGGTATATTTCAGTGCTTTATTTGTTTAATTCAGGGTTTATTTTATGATTAAAGAATCAAACTGATATATTGCAGCTGATTTTATTAATTTGTGTTGTATTTAATATTCTAAAATAGGGTGCTAATGAGACAGCTTAGTGGTTTCATTTGTGGCTCTTGTGCTAAGTGTTGTTTGTTCAATTCCCTGCTCTGGGATTGCGATTTTAATTTGGACCCTCAAGGCCCAATATGGTTTGAAGTCTTTGGTAAACGCTGTAGGTCCACTCGTTCAATCATCATTTATGAATTTCACCCCCTCATTAGGAGTATTGGACTTCGCGCTTTGGGTGACTCCAGTTAATAAATGGGGTTTATGCATCACTTGGTGGAATGAAGTTCCCTGAAGGTTGTGGAATATATTGTAGACTAACCATATTTCTAAAATGATCTTTCACTCTTGATTTCCAAATTATTAGTTTAGTTTTCCATTGTAAATTTGTCACAATTAAAACAGTATAGTTGATAATTCCATACATTTTATGTTTTAAAGTTTTATCTTTTTAAGAAAATCCTAACAAATTTTCATATGGTTTATTTATTTTGAGGAACTAATACTTTGAGATATTCTTTAAAAAAAATTGTATTAATTTATTATTTACCCTAGGTTAAGTAAACTTTTTAAATTTTTAAATCATCTTCAACTTTTTAAAGACATATAGATTTCTTCTTCTTCTTCTTCTTCTTCTTCTTCTTCTTCTTCTTCTTCTCCTCCTCTTTTTTTTTTTACATATGTTTATGTATTATTTATTATTATGAGTAATTTTATACACTGATGGGGAATATTACTTACCAGGAATTAGAGAGGTGAACCTAAACAAACTATCTTTTATTAAGATCTAGGGTGCATTTTAATGAGCATTTGCACTAGACCTGAAAGTACATAAATTCCCTTTGGTACAATTAGCACCTCAGTTAGTTATCATGGATCACTGAAGAAAAAGTTTACTGCCTTGAAATTTAATTTTTTGTTCAAATCAGCAACACAAAAAAATAAAAGGAAAACTACTATTGAACAGACAATCTAATAGTTACTCCAGCCTATGAATTATGATTAAAGGCAACCTGCTTAGAAGTTTTGATGTAGTGAAGGCAAACAATAAGTGAATTACATGCTAAGATACATAAATTGCTGTACTGTTTCATTAAGGACCTTTCAATACCTTCAGTTATGTAACAAATGCCATGATTTCTGGTAAAATATATGCTGTTTCCTTTTTTTCCTGTGAAATGTTCATACAAATGTATGTTAGTAGACTATGAGCGCTATTTTTGAATGCAGTATTACGAGACATCAAGGCATCTGCAGTATTCCTGATAAGTTCTTAGCCCTTAAATGGCCCACTTAAGAGGCACTTGTATTCTATTGGGATTGAAAAGATTAAAACCTTGTACTTTGTATATTAAAACTAAAGTAATTTGGTACAAATGATTCAAACCATAGATGCAGGAGGAAGCAGAAGAAGAACAAAAGCCACTTCCCCCTTCAAGGGCTATTCAGATTCGTAACATGTCCCCTGCTCACCGAGTTTCACTACTGGGTCGTCTGACAACACATCATCACCATCACCATCATGCTCGTCCAACACAATCTCGGAAAAGCTCAGGTGGTACTCCAGGTACCACTCCAGGAGGTGAAAAGAAGACAGAATCCCTTAGAAGACAACGCAAACGAAGGAGCGCTGATAAAGATAGACAAGGATTTAACATAGTAAGTTACACTTTGGATGTGTTATAACTCTATGAAATTTGTGAAGTGTGGTATTTTCTTCTACAATATGTCATGTTTTTTAATTTTAAAATTTTCAGAGAATTTGAGTAAATGAGAATTTTATTATCTGTCCATCCTTACTTCTCCAGCAATGTAAACAAATGGGAATGTATTCTTCCTAAAATACGCGTGAACACACCATGTGCTACTAAGCTGGTTCATCTGCCATACAATTGTAAAACTGCATACATTTGGGAAGAAAAGAAATAGATAACCTACTTTCACTGTTCACATATAATGATGCATAGTAAATAAAAGAGGTAGGCGAGTCGTTACATGTTCAGTATGAAATGTAAAATTCTCCTGAAGATTATAAAATGCAGACATGTTTTGAAAGTTTGCTGAAGTATTGCATAAATAAATCACTCCAACAGTTTTTTTTGCAAATGTTAGCATTCACATATGTACAACCATACACTGCACATTTCTTTAATATAATACCATAATGCAATGGCTTAACAGAAGAGCTAATCTGAAGATGGAACTGGTCCCACTCCTTCAAGATAAGAAGCATTTGCTGCAGTTGCAATCAAACTGCCTGAATCATCACAGAAATTAATAATTATTGGGCCAACGACAATGCCCACCATTCCCTCCAAATTTCACTCTGTTTACTCTTCCAGAACAATATATGATACACATTCACTGCATTTTCAGCTATCACTTGTTGAAAAGCTGCTTGCACAAGATGTCTCACCTCAGCTAGTTTAAAAGTTTTGCATACTTCTTGCCACTTTCAGAAACACCAATAAATTCTACTGTTAAATGAAATGAATTGGCCTGTTATTTATGGACGCTCTTTAACTGCTTTGGTTCTCAGCGTCCCATTCTAAATTGGGCGTGAAAGTTCGCTTAATTTTGCTCAGAGGCCTCTCTTATCAGGCTTGAGGTTCTTTTACGTGCCGTAAATCTACGACACGGGACCCACGGCTTTACTTCCCTTCCGAAGGAAGCCATGCTAAGGATTTTTACGCCCGAAAAAATCCATCGTCCTCCGCTGGGTTTGAACCCACGACCTTGGGTATATGAAGTCAGCATGGTAACCATTACACCACGGAGGGCAACTTCTACTGTTAAGCTAAGAACATTGTTTAATGAAAAGGAAAGGCACTTTTCACAAAATGTATCATATATACACTAGGAGGAATAATTCCTTCCTTATGTTTCATTACACTGGTATTACATGTTTCTGCCATTACTTGCTGACTAAAAGCAACTGTTAGAAACAAACTACATAACAGATGTGCATTGTTACATAAAGAAATAATTATTAAATGATCAGTAAATTTTGTTCCTTAATCATTCATACTATACTGTTTAAACAACATTATATAGTGTAATATGATACTTCTGTACTCCCTTGGCAATTTTGTGATGGAAAAAAAAACAGTAAAATATTCAACAACCAATCATAGTCATTGCAACCGTTACCTTTGTTTACATTATCGGTAAAGTAAGGCTGGACAGGGAATAGTGTTATACATAAAAATTATTTCATATGCAGTGACTTATCTTATTTACTGTACTGTATAGGAAGAAGCAAGGAAACGCTTGGAAGAGATCCAGCGCAACAGAATGGAAAGAGAATTGCGTAGGCAATACTTACGGAAAATAGCCCTCTCGCAAATCCATAAGAGCATTTTGATGCTGCATACAAATGTCAAATATGAGGATAATTCCCCTTTTGAAGACTATTCCTTATTTGTTTATCGCCAAACTGCCCCTGCTTTTCAGGACCGGGTTAAAGATTTAGAAAAGAAGCTGTTCTATCCAGTAAGATAATTGTAATTTTGATTTGGTGCATCCTGTGTGCTTGACATTTTGTGTGAGTAACACAGTTCTAATCAATCCCTGTGTGGTTTGAAATTACGAGGTTCATTAAAATTACAAGTAGTAGTTTCTGTTATTTGTCTGCCCATGCACTTATTTTTTTGTATTTGTAAAAGACTTGGTAAATGCTTGGAAACCAAATCCCTATGTAATCCATCTTATCTGCAGTAACTAATGAAATAATTGATAGTTTAAAAATGAAATACTTCTGTGTATAGGAATAATACATCAAAATTTGTGATTGTAATCACAACTCAGTTACTTTATATATACAGTTTTATCCATTCCATGGATTGTTTTCTCAGGTATATTTCACAAACTAATTACCATAAATATTTAAGTAAAATCCAGTACTTATGTAGAAGCAAGATGCATTTTTTTTGAGGAGGGGATAGACACTAAGCAAGTAACAGTCCCCTATTATATAGAGGTACTTTAAAATTGAAAACTAAAATTAGTATTATTGGAGAATATATTGAAACAAAATGTTTATTTCAATTGCTGCAGAACAATTTTATTTATTGTTGCTTTGATGCTCATGTGCTCAGCTGTTAACTGCTTCGGCTTTCTCTCTAATTCAACTGCAATTCTAATTTTTGTTTTTAGTTTATTATGTTCACAGATGCACAGTTGATGCAGTCACACAGAGACCTTTCCCCACCCTTACCAGACCAGAAAAAAATATTTTTACACTAATTAATTTATTTGTTTGTTTATTTAGAGAAGTTGAAAACTTGTATTTTCATCAATATGTACCTGTAAATGTACTCAATTTTGGAGTTGAAAATAATGCATCTTCTGATATTATATATGGGGGTAGAGAAAGTAATAAACTCAATGTAGATGTAGATGATGTGATGTTGATACTGTACAAAGACACTAGCTGTTTTACAACATTAACCAACTGAAATGCAACATATAACAGTTGTGAAATACACATAATGTATGGTGGAATTAATTTGAAAACATTATGTATGTATTTTAGGTCATTTCATAAGTGTTTAATGGCAGAACTAACAAAAGTTATTGCTATCATATTAACTGTATTTGTTATACTAATTTTGTGTGTAGTGAAAAGCTGATTACAGTAAATCCTCAGAGTTAATAGAAAAGAACTTTCTGTATAAGAATTCTCTTGAATTAGACCCAAGTTCTATAACTGAATATTTAAAAGAAGATTAGTATAGCATGAAGAAATTAGCATTAAAACTCCAGTTCAAAAATCTATTAGGCAGGCAGAGAGTTTGATGGCGGCTGAACTTTAGCCACCACTGGAGCTGTGCAACATTGCCACATGTTAAAGGGGAGATCCAAGAGGGAGGGAGGGAGGGAGGGAGGAAGGAAGAAGACTTTAGGGTTGAAGCTTGTACAGCTTGTATGCATTCCAAATCAGCAAGAAAAATAACCTGAAAGTCTCAGCTTGATAACAATAACAAAACTTGTGAGGGCCAACAGGAAAATCCTTATGACAAAGCATTTTTTTTTGTTTTGTTTTGTTTAAATAATGCACATTTAAATGACATTCCTGTTCTGATGTTCAAAGACTTCATGTTTATTATTGATTCATTCTCACTGCTCGTACATTCTGGATTATGTATATAAACCAATATAATAGAACAAACACAATCAGTATGACTATTCTAGAAATGCTTACTGAATTTACTACCTCCACTGAAGGTATAAACTTAAAACTTCAACTAAAGATGCCTCCAGATGTTCAAATATGCAATTTTTCACAGTGAAGCATAATTAAATAATTATTAATTAATGAGTTGCACTCTTTAACTTCACTTTAAGGTTTCATACCTAGAAACATGTTTCATATTCCCGGACTTTAAGGCTGATAATTTAGATATTGAAATAAAGAATTTTTCACAGTGAAGCATAATTAATAATATTTAAAGGTTTCTTTCTTATCACTTAGCTGAACAAGGTGGCTGTTTTGTATCATATGGTGAGGAAGAGAGTTGGAAAGGTGATTTGAAGGCTTTTGTTTATGTTAGCACATTTTGCTAAAAAATGAAGATTTGTTGATCAAATAAAAATTGTTAACTTATTATTCAGGTTGTTAAAACCCATTTACATCTTAATTATTTATGTAGTTTAAATAAAACATTGCATTTTCATTGTAAAAATAAAAATTATTTTTATAAATATATTCAAAGATAATAATTAATAATAATTTAAATGTAGATTACATATTATCTAGACAAAAGGATGTTTTTTATATAAAATAAGATGCAAAACTTTGATAAATTTAAAGTATACTAAATTAATTAATTCTTTTGTATGTTCAAAATAACTAAATTCTAATATCAGGGAAACTGAGACATAGATGACAATAATGTATCCTGTGCCATTTGGAATAGCTGTACAGTTGTGTTGTTTTAGTTTCTTCTGATTCTAAATTCAATTACAGTTGGTAGGTTAAGCTGAGAATTTGCTGTAATCTTAAAAACCTTATGGTGTGTGCTTTACAAAAGTTAAATTTTGTTTGGTATACGTTACATTTCTCACCCTGTGTAATTATTACCAGTAGAATTCTAAAATTAAAATGTTATGGAAATTTAAATGAATTAATTTTGTGTTCTTAAAACTGGGAAGCAATGAAACTGAATTGCAATTTCACTCAAAACAATGGTTGATTTAATCACTTTTAATTTCAGGATCGTGATGCAAGATTGCTTGTAGAGGCTCGTAAAGGAGCTCCAGATCAAGATTTTTCTGGTAGGATAAAGAATTTAGAGGAGAAACTAAGAGGAGGTCCTGCTACAGATAAAAAACCAAAGGATTTAATGCGTGCAATCGGTATGTCAATAAAAATATCACTGTCTTATATGTAACATCTCATTATAACAGCTATCAAAGTAATGAAGTTTCCAATGCATAAAATAGAAACTGTTTGTTTATTATTTAGATATCAAGTTGAAAGGATATGGGCTTTTTACAGTGAGATCTGAAGAAGAAGAAGAAGAAGGTGTCAAATTAATTTTTTAGTATTTAGCAATTAAACAAGGTCTGCAAAGCCTGATGCCTCGATATTTTATACTCTAGTACATAATTGTAAATTTGTACATTTTTGCATTGTAAATTCTATAACATATATGTAAATATGTATTGCAATTTGTTGATATTTATGAAGAGTACATAATACAATAATCATATTTTAGTTTTGTATAATTACTAGTAGTAACTATTATGTCGATAATTAGAAAACTATCATCTGACATTATACCAGTGCTACATAATGAAATTATATTTATTTATACATTTTAACACTAATTTTTGATACTCTTTGTTTATATGTGCATGCAAAAAAGGAAATACATATGCTTTTATGGAGCACATTAATTATAGTGCAGTGGCATACAGGCCTCAAAAGCAAATGATGTGATTATATGTCTTATTCTGCTGTTTTTGTAACCCGTGCTTTTAGCACTAGAGCTTTATACATTGTTTTCTTTCTTTTTTAATAGTATATAAACATATGTATACATGTATATCCCTTGACAAGCTCTATGTTCAGTGGCTTCCTGGCCTAAACGAACCTACAGAATGCTTTCTAATCTAATCTAAAATCTAGCAAACTGAGTCATGGCATTGCAGATGAAATTCTTTAAAGCAAAATATTAAGGACTGTCTTATTTGCATAATTTTCCCCTCAGGTTATTCCTTCCTCCCTTATAATTGGACAAAAATAAAAATAGTTTTCATTGTGATTTTTTAAAAAGTTTGGATGTTCCTTGCAATTCAGAGGCTTTGTGTGTTAGAATTCCTGGAATATCCTACCTCCCAATGAAAAATTTTGAACATCTCTTGACATTCAGAAGCTTCATTTGTTTAAAATTCCTGCAACACTGAACCTTTCATATAGATTTACAGCTCACTAATTGCATGCTTAAATTTTATAACATTGCATCAGAGTATAACAATATATAAAAATATTGCTGAAGCAAAGAAAACATTACAATATGGCCATCTGTGCTGGCAACACTACCTTTGATCTTGGGTGAAGAGTGTAGGGGGGGGGGCTACTTCAAGGTTAACCTGGTTGTCATGACAACAACCCATATGCCACAAGCAGATGCTTGCCAGGCAAGCTGTCAGAATTTAGAAGTAACATTAAGTATAGTTATTGTCGACCTGCATTTCTAATTGAAAAGACCATGCAAATACAATTAACTCTCTAATTCTCAAGCGTAAACTCTGAAAGACATATGAAAGTTACATTAAAACCATCACTCACTCGCACATATACTTTAATTTATTAAAATATGGTGATTTATGTAGTGCAAAGAAATTGGCCCTGGCCACTCATTCAGCAGTCATCCACTCCACATACAATATTTAATAAACTATTATTTGTATAACTTTTCTTCTCTCTTCACAGTCCATTTCCCTTTCTTCTTTTTTCTTCTACTTCTTCTTTCTTTCTTTTTTTTTTTATTTATTTATTAATACTGAGCCACACTCCTGCTCTGCTGTATGAATATTCTCTTCAACAATGTTCTTTTGTCCCATTTAAGCCTAATGACTTCATTTCTCCAGTTTTCAGTTTCCTTACATTCAAACATTATATGTTGCAACTCTTCTTTACTCCACATAATAGGCATTCCCAATGAGTAAAGTCCTGACATTTTATATACCCATGCTATATCCTCTCTTTCCTCGTTATTAGATTTAATTTTCCTTTTCCCAAGCCTATTTCATTTTGATATAAAATTCTGATGATATCTTCCCAGTTAAATTACCAAACAATTTTTGTATTTCTGTATCTTAGAAACGTCTTCTTGCCTCTTTCCAAAATCATCTTAATATTTATATCTCTTTTCCCCTATATATACCCTTATCCATTACATTCTAAAAGTTTTTAAACTACTCAGCCATCCTTGGTTAAATATGATTCTTGGTATTTAAAACATTGTTTTACTAGACTATTTTCATTTAGGTTTAAAATCCTATGCCAATATTTTAAAATAAATAACAATAGGAAGATAATTTGGAAAAATATACTTAGACATTTGAATGCAATAAATAAGCTATAACACCTTAAATAGGCATTTATAGGTACTATAAAATTCACTCAGAAGCTCATAAATGATGCAATCTGGATTTTGGGTTAGGTTGCTTTCATTTTTATACATAAATGAAATAGGGGAAAGTCCTTAATGTGCTCATTAATAATACCTTTTTGATATTTTATAGGTAAAATAGAGAAAACAGATTGGAATGTGCAAGAAATTGAAAAGAAAATCCAGGAAAATAAACTTGGCCGCCCTGGGAAGTATGAGAGACCTGAAAAAGTTCCTAAATGGAGTCGAGAACAATTTGATGATAAGGTAAAACATTATAAGTATTTTTCTTTATTGTATTGAGTGGTTATTTACAGACTTAAGATATTTGTATATCTACCAAATCAAGTGAATAAGCATAGCAGTTTTTGAGAAAGTGAAATAATGCAGTTTAATACATAGGTAATCACTGCCACTATCAAGCTATAAGATGAAATGGTGTTTAATCTTAACATTTTCAGTATCTTCATCAGTGCTGTTTATCTCCTTAGGACTTAATGTCCACATCATTTTAATTGCTCCACTGCACTGTAGTAGTGCTACTATTTAAAATGTACATCACATTTATTTCACCACAGTCTGGGTATCATTTTTAGGAAACATTGAAATCATATAGAGATGATTTTGATTTTATGCAAGTTTATGCGTTGATTAACAGAAAATGGATTATAGGGCTTTAAATATGCATTCAATTCTGCTGCTGTTTGTTTTTATTATTTATATACTTATCTAAGTATTAGAATGATGTTAAATACTGCACACTGTTTACAGTTCCAAGCAGTTAAATCTAAACTGCAAAGAAAAAGTCAAGAAAAAGCAGTTACAGATGTTGATGCTCGCCTACAGAAGTATGATAAGAAAAACAAGGAAAGAACTGCCTTGGAAACTGGGCCTAGAGGGAGTAATAAAGTGTCGGCAATGGCAGAGCAATTTGCTGTCAAAAACCAAGATACAGAAAAACCTGCCATACAAAGATCTGTGAGTATTTTAACCAAATTTCTTTCTGATTATCATGTATATAGTTTAAGAGTAGTAATTTGTTTACATACAAGTTACAATAAACTTTCTCATTTACAATTTTCCACCTGGAGAGACTTGGGTTATTATTATTTATTGCTATCGGGTAATGCTCTAGGTTAAGATTAAGTAAAGGGGGTGGGCAATAAAGATAGATAATTTATTCATCTTGTAAATCATACACTATACAAGTGTACTATGATATAAGACAAGTATCTTACAATTATAGTTGATTACAAGTAATTATTTACAAATTAAATAAAACATACAATAAGGACCAGTCAGGGTTTATAGAACTCATAATTATTTAAAAAATTGAATAGACAATATAATAATATATACAATTTAATTCAGAAATGATTAAATTATTGAAAACTTTCCTTGAATTCATTAGTAGAATAAAAGCAGTGGTGAAGCAAGTATGCCAAAACTGCCTTTTTAAATACTGTAAATTTGCAAATGTTTTATAATTAGCTAGAGGCAATTTATTAAAAAAACGTTATTCCTAAGTTTATTACACTGTTTTGATAGAAATGGAAGACCCCTTAATCTTGCACAGAGGCCTCTCTATCAGGCTTGAGGTTCTTTTACGTGCCATAAATCTACAACACGGTACCCATGGCTTTACTTCCCTTCCAAAGGAAGCCATGCTAAAGATTTTTATGCCCAAAAAAATCCATTGTCTCTGCCGGGCTTGAATCCGCGACCTTGGATATATGAAGTTAGCATGGTAACCATTACACCACGGAGGGCGACTACTGTTTTGATGTGTACCTATGTACTCTGAACATGAATATCGATTCTCTCTCTAGTATTGTGGTTATGAATTGTTTCATTGAAGGTATAATGGCCATTTCCGTTCATTAAATTAATTTCGTAAATTTTAAAATTTCAAAAATGAAAATACAGGGGAGAGGTAGGACTTTTAATTGTTTAAACAATGGTCTGCATGTGGATCTTGGTTTAGCTCCTCCCATTATTCTTAGAATTTGATTTTGCACTATGAATAGCGGGTTACAATGTGGTGAATTGCCCCCCCCCCCCCCCCCCCACAATGTTTATAACATATTTTAAAATGGAGTGAGTACATGCAAAATACATACTTCTGAGTGTTTCTACATTGACAATGTGTACCAGTTGTCTGAAATTATAACAAAACACATTGCACTGTGACCAGCGTCTATCTACTGCGTTTCCCTCCTTTACAAAGCCTCCAAGTTTCTTGGCCAATATTTATTGAAACCCAATCAGTTGCATGATTACTAATCAAAGGGTTTAAAGTGTAAAACTGTGAGAGTTTCAAATCACAAAGCAAATGGGATGCAATTTTATTCTTTTTTTCCACATGTCCTACATTTCAGATCTACCACTTTTGCCAATTTTATAGAGATTTCCTTGTAATTGACAATATCCTGTAATCCTTCTTATGTGCAATGGGGTGTACTTCTGCTCATCCTGAGCAGTACCTGTGCCCTGCTTAATATGCTTTTTTCTGATCCATTCCCTGATATTTCTATGGACAAGTCTGTAGGACAACCCAAGTCAGGACCTATAAAAAGGGTTATTGGCTCCCTTCTTTGCCAGTTCATCTGCTCTTTTATTGTCATGGATTCCCCTGTACCGCTGCACTCACATTAATTCCAACAAATTGTACAGGGGCAATAACATTATGGCTTCCAGGCATTCCCCGACCATTACAGATCTGCCAATCTACATCCAAGAGCTTTTAGAGCTGCTTGCCTATTGCTAAACTGATATTTGTTTTATTGCTTAAATTAATTTGGTTTAAATTATGCTCATGTTTCTGATGTTATACTGTCTATGAACCCTCTTTCCCAACCTCAAAAGTGGTGGTTTAGTACTGCATTTCTGCTCTACAATGTTCTGCACAATGTTTTTGTGTACTTGTATGGGGGTGGTTTGATAAGTTCTCAGTACAGAATAGAAAAAAAGTACTTACGACACTGGAACTTTTTTTATTTTTCAGTATAGACTCCGTGTAGATCAATGCACTTGGTCCAGCAATATTCCAATGCCTTGATCCCTAGAGTCCTCCAGACCTGCAAAATAGTTGTCAACTTCAGCTATCAATTCTTCATTTGAAGTGAATCTTCGTCCACCAAGGAAAATTTTCAGCTTCAGAAAGAGATGGAAGTCTGACAGAGCCGTATCAGGCATATAAGGCAGGTGTGGCAACAATTCATACATTAGTTTGTGTAATTTTTCCATGGCAACGGTACATGTGTGTGGGCGCGCATTGTCTTGATGGAAGATGACTTTCTTTTTTGCTAAACCTGGCCTCTTTTCGCGTATATTTTGTTGTAATTGGTCCAGGAGGTTATCATAATACTCTCCAGTAATTGTTTGCCCACTGGGGAGATAATCTACAAACCGAATCCCCTTCTCATCCCAGAAAACTGAGGCTATGATCTTTCCGGCCAAAATAATTGCCTTTGCTTTCTTTGGTGACAATCAGCATGTTTCCACTGTTTTGACCATTATTTTGACTCTGGGGTATAATAGTGGACCCAAGTTTCATCTGTGGCCACAAACCAGTGCAAAAACTCTTATTCGTTGTTTCTGAAATAGGCCAAGCGTTGTTCCAATACTTCCATTCTCATGCATTTTTGATCCAGCGTCAAGAGTCGTGGCACCCATCTTATAGATAATTTTTTCATATCTAGTTCTTCAGTCAAAATGTGCTATACCCTTTCAGATGACGTCTGGCAAGCTTGAGCAATTTCATGCACTTTCAATTGGCGATCCTCCATTACAATTTTGGGAACTTTTGCAAGGATTCATATGGTAGTAACATATCTAGGCCAGCCACTGCGCGGATCATCTAAGCTCTTCCATTCAAATATAAATTTGTTTGTCCACTTGGCAACAGTTGAATATGAAGGAGCAGAGTCCCCCAGTGTATTCAGAAAATTGGGTGAATGTCCTATGCTTTCATACCTTTCTTTACGATATACTTAATCACTGCTCAAATCTTGATTTTTTTCCATCTTTGCAAATCATTACGCAGGAACAATAATAGATCTGCGTCACCACTACAGCTGATTTCCAAGAACACTGACATGACATGTGTTTACAGGCAACAGTCCAATGAATATCCCGTGAACAACTCATGGCACTAGGGCTGACACTCGTGGTGATTCCGAGGACTTATCAAACAACCCTCGTATATTATTTTATGTTTAATATTTTGTTGTTATAACCAGAGTTATAAATTAGGTCTTTGTTTTGACAGAATTCCAAGCCTGCTCTGTTTCTGCCTGCTCAAGGTGGTTCAGAAACTTGCCATTTCTGTGATAAAAGAGTGTATCTTATGGAGAGACTTAGTGCTGAAGGCAAATTCTTCCACAGAGGTTGCTTCCGCTGCGAATACTGCAGTACTACTTTAAGACTAGGTATGTTGAAGAGTGACTAGCTATGCATGAAGAATGACGTAAAAACAAAAAAAATTGTTATAAATAATTGAATGTTTGTTGAACTTAATTTAATAATAAAGCTAAATTCAGAATACACATTGTTATTATTTGAAGTATTTATTATAACCTTTTGCTTTCTGTTCGATAAGTAAGATGTAATGTAATTTATTGCATCCAGTTTATCAACTTTACATTGACTTTGGACATATCAGCCTTATTCCTAGTGTATACAAATTATTTACAAGGTTTTTACATTATTATACATTTATAGTTCATTTAAGTTGTACCAAGCCTTATTGATTAAGTAATCTTGTAGTTCAGATTTAAATTGTGTTTTTGAGATGTTAGCAATATTTTATAATTGTGATGGTAACTTATTAAACAATTTGATTCCTCTTATGCTAACATCTTTTTTCTTGAGATACCCTTATTTACATTATGTCTGTGGAAATCAGAATTGCTCCTCGTGTTATACTCGTGTAGGTCATTATTCCTTGTTAAGCTCTGCTTTTCTATCACATACAATATAGTCCTGAAAACATACAGAGAGTAAATGGTGAATATTTTTTTATTAATGAAAGTATCCCTACATGAATCTCTTGGTTTTAATTTGAACATAAGCCTAATGCATCTTTTTTGAAGAATAAATAATCTGTCCATGTGTGTTTTTGCACAGCAGCCCCAGATTTCTACTCCATACACAAGTTGGAAATAAATGCAACCAAAATAAATAAGTTTCAAAATATATAAATCCCCATATGTCTGGAAATGTCTTAGTAGAAAAATTGATTTGCTGATGGTACTGCAAATGTGGTTAATGTGTTCTACCCATTTTAACTGATTATCTACTACTATGCCTAAGAATTTGTGAGTTTGCACTTCTTTGATAGTGTTACCCTGTAATTGTAGGCTCAAATTGGAGATATTTTTGTTTAGCGAGTTAAATTGCATCATTTTTGTTTTTTTCATATTACATTTAAGGTTGATAGTAGTTTGCTATCATGGAGGCAGAGTTGTTCATGTTTACACTTAATCCCTCTAAGCGTTTACTCCAACAGATGGCTGTTGTATCATCTGCATAAGTGACAATTGATGTATTGAGTGGGTGCACGATATCGTTAACATATATAATGAATAATAATGGCCCCAATACTGCCCCTTGGGGTACTCCATACTTAATGATTTTTACTTTTGAGTGTATTTTATTGATGAATTTACCTGTTTTATGGGATATTTCTGTTAGCTGACTTCTTCCGATAAGGTAGTTACTTATTATTTTCTTAGCTAAACCCCTTATCCCATAGTTATTCAGTATACTCAATAGGATGTTATGATCAACACAGTCGAAAGCTTTAGACAGATCAAAAAATAAAGAGCTAACCTTGTCATCATTTTCCATTTCTTTTTTGTGACTTCATGAATAAACTGGCTAATAGCAGTGGATATAGATTTTCCTTTTCTGAAACCGTGTTGAAAGTTTGAAGAAGTTGGTATTTATCAAAGTAAGGAATTAACCTTTCTAATAGGACTCTTTCAAAAAGTTTGGTTACTTCAGAAGTTAATGAAATTGGTCTATAATTATTAACATCATCACCATCTCCTTTTTACTTTCTCTACATGTACTATATACATAGTGTATAGAGAAGATATTGCACTCCACCCAAAAATTTGATACCGAGATTTCAACGGAAATATATGTTTTAGGGTCCCCTGTATCCAAAAAAAAAGCACTTTCACATAAAGGTACGTACGTGTGTGGGTATGGGGATGTGGGTGTGGGTGGGTGCGAACTCAAAAATGAAAAGTCTGTAAAATACCAAACTTGGTATTTAAGTTTAGTATGTTCCAGGGATGTGACACAAAGATTTTGAGAAAAATCCCCCACCCCAAACTACCCTTTACATGGAACTCTTTTAAAAAATTTTGATTCCCTCAAAAAATGGCTCTAACGATTTTGATTAAAATATTATATATTAAAGGTATTTACCTGACAAATAAAATGTATATCTTGAATTTTCTGGGAAGAGCCTTTGAAGTCAAGTTTATTCTGAACGAATTTTATGGAATTTTGCATAACTGCTAAACCGTAAGAGATGGAAAAAAATTTACCACACAAAAAATGTAGAGCACATTAAAACACACAATTTATGTCATATACATTTTTTTCGTGGAGTTGATTGTTTTTGAGATATTGCTTGTTTTTGGTTTCAGCTTTGAAAAACATACTTTTCTCATACAGGAATTTGCCAACTTGTGTCCATACAAACAAACGAACTTCACATAGCAATCAGCTTATGGCTTTCATTTTAACCTATGGTACTCCCTTATTTCGCTTCTACTTATAATAAAGCAAGAAATAAGACTATTTCTGCTAATTTTTCTTGATTAGTACGAAATAAATAAAAGAATAAGCTTATTAACAATAATTTGTTACAGAGATATAGAGAAAGTCATGTGAATGGAACACATAAGATTTTTAAATAATGGCTTAATTAGTCCTATTTTTAATATTTCCAGAAATTCTCCTTCTATATAGGAGTTTATTAAATCCGTTAGTGGTGTAACCAGAATGTTCATTATCACTAAACTGATCTCTCCCACCCACTGCTTGATTTACGCGCTAAGTTACTTATTAATTTACTGATTTCACTTTTCTGTTACTGGTCTAATAAAGAATAACTGGACTGGAGGTGTAGTAATAGTAGCAATATCTGAATACTTGCTGCAATAATATGTTTCAGAGGCCACATTGATAAAAAAGTCATTAAATGTATTACTTACAATTACTGGGTCCTGTATCAATTTCCCATCTATGTTTAACAGAATATTTTTGTGCAACTGTTTTTTCTTTCTAGTATCATTTGTCAGCCTCCATGCTGATTTGTTTATATTTTTCGAATTTTCCATTTTCTCTCTATGTTTTTGCTTTTACATTCTTTAGTTCTTTTAAATATTGTCGTTTTACAGCCTTATACTTATTTTTATAATAAATAGTTGATGTGCTCTTATATAGTACATACATATCTTTCAATTTCTCTTTTAGCCTTACTAACTCTAATGGTAATACAAGTTTTTCTTTTTTGATCCTATTTAGTGTACCTTGTTTAAGTGGATAACAATCATCAAAGTGTAATTTAAAAACCTTATAAAAATTATTCCATTTATTATTTATACTAATACAACTAAAGATTAGAATCCCAGTTTTCAGTATTTAATTTATACACCAATCTAGATATATTTTCTTTCTTTAGATCCCGAAATACCCTAACTTCTTTTGGCTGTGTTTCATATTTAGCTATGTTGAATTGGACAAATTGAGCATAATGATCTGAAATGTGAGTATTAATTATGGAATATGAGCGTTCTGGTATATTTGATGCTATATGATCAATAGTTGAGGATGTATTTAAAGTTACTAATGTTGGTTCTAGGATTATATCCTTAATATTGTACATATTTATTACAGCTTTTAATTCTTTATATGAGTTGTCAGAGCTATCTAGGTTTATATTAAAATCACCTCCAAAAATAATTTAAACATCTTTGCTCAGGTGTGTATGTAGCAATAATTCTAATTGTGAAATAAAATCTTTCGGAGAATATTGAAGGTGACCTATACAATCCAATTATGAGTATATTCCCTTGATTTGTTCCTATCTTTATAGCAGTTGCTTCAAATATTTTCTCTATGCAAAACTGTTCTAAATTTATTTCTGTAGTTATGTTATTTTTTGTGAGTATCATAACCCCACCACCCTTATGAATTCAATCTAAAATATTTACTAGCAACTTTGTAGTTGTCCACTTTACAAATATGTTCCCTACCTAAGCCCTGTTCACTTATGATGCATATATCTGCATTTAGTTCATTTAAAGTATGAGTTAGTGCTGTAAACTTAGTCCTTATATATTGTATGTTGAGGTGAAAGACATTAAGTAAATGTTTATCATGATTTGCATGCAAGTTAGTAACATGATTTACATTTTTTTCACTAGTTGACAATGAAACACATGCTTTTTCATCCACCTTTATGGCTTTCAGTTTTCCTTCTTGATGGAAGATACTAAATTACAAAATAGGTTATCGAATATGTATGAACCTGCACGGTTTAAATGTACACCATCCCTAGCATAGTGTTTATCTTTAAGCCAGCAATTACCATCCACCATTACACATTGTTTCACACTGCACATCCAGTCTAAGTTGCTGTTTATTATGGATACAAAAATGTAAATGTTGTGTTATTTTATGGATGCCCTTTAACTGCTGTGGTTCTCAGCATCCCATTCTAAATTGGGCGTGAAAGACTGCTTAATTTTGCTCAGAGGCCTCTCAATCAAGCTTGAGGTTCTTTTATGTGCCGTAAATCTACGACACGGGACAAACGGCTATATTTCCCTTCTGGAGGAAGCCATGCTAAGGATTTTTACGCCTGAAAAAATCCATCGTCCTCTGCCGGGTTTGAACCTGCGAACTTGGGTATACAAAGTCAGCATGGTAACCATTACACCACGGATGGCGACCATTATGGATACACGTCTAGCACTTACATCATGTCGTCGTAGTATTCCACTACTATGACCTCGTTACTTCTTTGTTTATGTATCTCACTAAGTCCATTGTGTTGCCCATTATTTCTTTCGCCATCACTCCTTTATGGATGTTGTTTGTCCCCACGTGCAGAACTATTACCCCTGGATCCATTTTCTTCAGGTCTATGCTCTCTATTTTGTGCTGAAGTTCTGTAGTGCGTATTCCAGGATAACAGTAAACATCATATCCTTTTTCCCAGCACAATTCTCTGGAGAATTTGAGTAGAGAGTCCCCTAGTACTAGTACACCTTTTTGCGTTGTTTTTTTCTGAATTTTTCTTATCAGATTTCGATGTCTGCTTTATTATTTCCGAGTAAATATCTTCAGTAGATCCATTCAATACTTCATATCTGTTCGTCAGTTTTAAGTTGTTTTCACATTTCCTTTCGCTTACCATGTTTGTTTCAGAATGGCCTCACACTTTGCTTCTTGATACGAAGTTCATGAATTCTTCATTTTTGTTTGCATCCTCTTTCTTTTCTATTGCTTTTGTATGCAGCAGCTGTGCTTTAGGTGTTTCATTTTCTGTTTGCCGATTTACTATTTTTTCCTGTGCCACTTTTAAATCCTTATTAAGAATATTGATAATCATATGTAGTGACGCCACCATTTCACCGCCATTTTGCTTTCCTGCAGCTGATGTACCCACGCGTTCACCTTTATTACCCTTTTTTCGTCAATATTTCCACCTTTTGTTTTACCTTCATTTCCACAATCGTGTATTTTGCTGTAATATGTCTTGACACTGTTTTCTGTTGGTTTTACTATATAATTAACGTAACTTTCTACAGATTGTTGTTGCATGCTAAGAGTAACCATTCCACATGCGGTCGCCATCTTGTGCTTCAGTAATCCATTGATACCCTTTGTCCCTAATACCATAGTGTAATAATATTGATAGAAGTATTTAATGATTAACACAAATACCTTTGATAGATCACAGAATATTCATAGTGTATTAAGTTTCACATCCAAGGACTTAAGAACTTCATTAGTTTACTTGAAAATGGCATCACAGGTTGACATGCTCTTCTTGATTGCAAACTGCTCTTTTGTTAAAATGTTATATTTATCTAGATGGTGATGAATTCTTTTAAGCATAATTTTTTCAAATATTTTGGGAAAAGCTATAAGTAAAGATAGTGATCTATAGTTTGACATTTCTGAGATTTGCCCTTTCTTGTATAATGGCTTTAATCTGTCTGGGAATGTGCCTGTGAAGGACGATATTTTACATATATGACTTAAAGGTTTACAAATAATGTCAGCACATACCTTTAATGTTTTTGTGCTTATTTCATCATATCTTGATGAATTGTTGCTTTTGAGGGATTGTATTAATTTTTTTTTATTTTGCTTGCTCCGTGGGTATTATGACTAAGGGTGTAAAATTTTCTATACAGAATTCCTGAAGGTATGAAATTGGATCTCTTTTAGGCTGTTTCTTTGTCAGTAAATTTTCTGCCATCTGAATGAAATATGCATTAAATGCATTTGCTATCTGCTAGGGATCATTTGTGGTCAGTTGGTTTATTTTAATTTCTTTTATATAATTTTTCAAGCAACATTTACCAGGGTCTTTTTTAATGTTTCATATAGTGCTAGGCTGTTTGTGTGAGGGCTGTATTTGTTTTTCATAACAAAATTTATTAGCTGCATTTATAACTCTTTTTAGAATTCCGCAGCACATTTTATAATGTTTACGTCTGCTACAGTTAGTTTCTCTAGTTGGTAAATAAAGTTCTCTTACATGATATTCTTATAACTTTTTAGAATTGCTAGTAATTTTCTTTTACATGGAGTGGAAAATTGGAGTCGTGAATTCTTACGAAAGTGTTTAATTTGTCATTTATATTAATTAATTTATACACAATTCTTCCCACAATTCCTTAGACAGTTTGACTTTAAAACACACTATGCTTTCTTTATTTATAATTCTAAAGCTGGTTATGCGGTTTGCTTTTTTGGAATGGCAATGGAATGAAGGGACCTGCAGGTTTTATCATGGATTCTAAGCCACATTGGACCTTGGGAATACTTCAAATGCATTAGACAGAGGTAATGGTCATACATGAAAATTGCCGTCACACACCAAGGATTGAGTCATAGGCCCTCAAAACAAGGTCCCAAATGAAATACTGAGTTACCCATGTCATCAGCATAATTAATTAAAATTAATTTCTTAAAGACTCTTTGGAGAAATCTTGTTTCATTATGTGAACAATAATAGATTGATTTGTAATTACATACTTCAGTATTTTATGCTGTGCTCTGTGAGATAAAGTTATCATTATTCTATGTTTAAATTAAATTTTGTGTAGTAAGTATCATTAGTGATGTTAAACAGCAAATAGAAACTATGAATAGGATACAGGCTTTTATCTCTAGTAAAAGTTTAATTGTATGTAATTCATGCTAAAGTTAAAATCTGCACTGCTTCATACATGTCTCATCTGCTTTTCCAGGAAACTATGCATTTGATCGCGATGGTAGGTTTGGAAGTAAGTTCTTCTGCACACAACATTTTGGTATGCAAGGGATGCAGAGAATGAAAATGAGAAGAAAGAGTGAAGAATTCAGGACTGTTGATAAGGAAAATATTCCTATAAAGGATTCATCATCAAAAACACCAGAAAAGGTGAGAGAGCTGATTCCAAATTAATGCTATCTATGTCTCAGATTTTAGAAATGAATGCACTTGTACTGTATTTGTTTAATAGCTTCAGCTTCATCTTAGAGTACCAGTGACTGCAATCAAATGTGACTTTGGTAAAGCATGGGGAGGGCTCATGTAAAATAACTGTGATGATAGCATGAATGGTGTTATATCATCATCATTATTATTATTATTATTATTATTATTATTATTATTATTATTATTATTGTTGTTGTTGTTGTTACTATTATTATATAACAATGTAATAAAATAATATGATGATAATAATAAAAAAATGCTAGGATAAAATTTAAATAAATTAACATATTTATTATACAAAATAACTATAAATATTTCTGTTTTATACAGAATAGTAAATAAATACAAACATGAGATGACCTAACCTCTCTGCAAGTCATTACCCATTTACATTATGACTTATAAAATTTTCTGATTATTAAGATCTACTCTGTACTATAAGTACTATTTGTGTTCTTTCATTTCACTGTCCAATTCCAGCTCCTTTTCACCTTATTTAAAAACTGACCTAATTTATTACTATCTATCCTATATTATCTACTTATGATATTTTTTCTGCTTATTTGAAATAATTTTTCCAAAAGATGAGCTATCCTCCATATATCAGTCCCTTTACATTCAAAATAGTATGTTCAGTATCTTCATTATTGCCACATTGATTCTGCAGGATTCAATTTCTAAAAGCTTTTAGTCTTCATACACCAGTCATTAACCATGCAATGCCCTCTTGTTCCTCATTGTTAACCTTGTATGCATGTGTTTCCCTTTCTCATGACGTTTTTATCTGCACATAGAAAGTCAAGGAACACCTGCTATTGCAGTATAGACCTTTTGTATATCAATTGGCTCAAATCTTTTTCTTTTAGCCTTTAGACCCCATTTATGTTATTTTCTCGCCATCTGCACACCTGTCCTAGCCTATTACTTTCCAAGTTTATTTCAAAGACTGTTTACCCATTCACTAGTTCTTAAACTCTTCTCTTGATATTCTAAATATTGCCTTAAATCATTGCTTTTGTCTAAGATATGGATTGTGTTTCAGATTTTAATTGCTCTTCCATCACTACTCATTTTTTTTGTCCTCCCTGACTCAATTTGGATTACCTAGATGTGTAGGGTAATCCTAGTATTTCCCTGCAGAACATCCTATTAATAGTATCCATAGCTTCCTACTCTCCATCCAGCCCACATGACCTCCACATCTGGTATTCTACTTTTGCATCTTCTAATGATTACCATAGCTCCTTTCACTTTTGCTAATGCTAATTTCTTCTTTCTCCCACAAACCTCCTACGTCAATTTTAACTCCTAAGTGTGTGTTTGTGTGTGTGTGTGTGCGTGTGCGTGCATGTGCATCCGTCCATTCAAATAAAAGACAATCCTTATTTTTCAGAACTTAATTTTGGAATTTAGCATTTCACCAATATAAAAAGAACATAACAATTTTAAATACAATTCAAAGGTTTGCCATATATTTTGAAAAAAAAACCAAGGTCACTTAATCACATTAAGTCCATTATTATTATATTTATTTATTTTTGGCTTAATTTGAATTTGCACAGAAGTTTACATTTTGAGCTGAGATGGAGAAGGGAGTATGGAAATGTACATGGTGCGATGGTAGAATGTGACAGTGATGGTGCCAACAGCATCACTGTAATGACTATGATGGATATGATTTTGTATTTAGACAGCATACTTAATATAACCATCATAAATATTTTACCCGATTTGAATTTGCACAGAAATTCCCATTGTGAGTAGGGGAGATGGAGAAGGGAGAACGGAGAACGGAAATTTGTGATATGTGTTCAATGACAGTGGTGGTGGCAGCATGACCTTAATTTAGTGGTTACTTTACTAACAGCCAATTTTAAGAAGAATGACTGGTGACCACTTAAACAGGTTTCCTATATATACATCAGAGCTAAAGAAGCTAGTGACCAATGCTCACCAAATGGTCTGATCAACCTTCAGGGATTACTTCATTCCAGCAAGTGATGACTGGACACACAGCTGAGGTAGAGGCACCCAGCAAGTGGTGTATGTTACCTCCGATGGTGATCAGAAAGAGAGGATGTTCAATTTTTATTGTGGACTATGAACAACATTGAGCCTTGGAAATACTTCACATGAGCTAATCAGAGGTGGAGGCTGGACAGGACTGACTGAAAATTGTCACACCCCAGAGCAAGGAGTCGAACTACTGGCTCTCAACACAAAAGCCGTAAATGAAATCATTACCCTACCCCAGCACCCTTAGAATTAAAGTAATAATGTTAATAATAAAGTAATGTAGTATAAAACATTAAGATGTGTTACAGTTTGAACAGTAATCCAGGCCAATTCCAGAGGGCATTCTAATACTATAATGTATTGGTGCTTCACCAAGTTTTTGTTATTGTTGTTATTATTATTATTATTAACAACTTTTATTTTTTTTTAGGCAAAATGTTTATCTGAGCCAGCAGACAGAGTTGTGTTGACAGGAATAGATGTTCTGGATGTAAATAGCACCCCAGAAAGGATTGAATTTGAAAATCTTACCTCAGCTGCTTCTGATGTGGAAGAGGCTCCCAGTGAAATGGATGAGGATGAATGGACTGACAGAAATTTTGGGGCTTCTGCTGCAGAAGCTTCTAGTGACTCACTTTCTGATTTAAGGTGGGTCTATTTCGTTTTGTTTCTTTGTTATTGTGTATTTGCACTAAGGTTTCAGCCATTAATGCTATTTCAGATGAATTTATGCATTGCAAAATATTTTTACTTTCTTTGCACGTCTATGTACATAGTGTATAGAGAAGGTATTGCATTCCACCCAAAAATTTGATACAGAGATTTCACCAAAAATAGATGCTTTAGAGTCCCCTGTATCCAAATAAAGCATTTTTAGAAAATTGTCAGTGTGTCTGTGAACATGCCAACTCAAAAACGAAAAGTTGGTATAGTACCAAACTTGGTATATAAGTTTAGTATCTTCCAAGGGTGTGACACGAATATTTTGAGAAAAATCCCCCACCCCAAACTACCCTTTACTTGGAAAAATGTTCGAAAATGTTGGATTTTCTTAAAAATGGCTCAAACGACTATGATTAAAATGCTGTATATTAAAGATATTTACATGACAAATAAAATGTATATTTTGAATTTTCTAGAAATAGCCTGAGAAGACCTATTTATTCTGAAAGAATTTTGCTGGATTTTGCATAACTAGTAAACCAGAAGAGATAGACAAAAACTTAGTGCACAAAAGATGTAAATCTCGTTAAAACACACAATTTGTGTCATATACATTTTTTTTCGTGGAGTTGACCATTTTTGAGATATTCCTTGTTATTGATTTCAGTTTTAAAATGCTTAATAACTTTTCACATGTAGGAATTTATCAACTCCTGGTAGTGCAAAGAAATTTATTTCATCCACATGTTAACCAACTTTTAAAATATTTGACTATGGTTTTAGACTAGCATATTCACTTATTTCTCTTCTACTCACAAGAAAGCATTTCTGCTAATGTATCTCATTTAGCATGAAGTAGATAGAAGCATTAGCTTTTTAACAATAATTTGTTACAGAGATGTAAAGAAAGCCATGTGAATGGAACATGTTAGATGTTTAATATTTATTTATCCACATATAGTGACTCTGAGGAAGAAGAGGAAGAAAATAATGAAGTATTTGAAGAGGCAATTGATCAGCCATTGACAGCTGATGAAACCAGAAGACTGGCAGAAGACTGGTCTCGCCGTTATTCTAAAACTCCTGAAGATAAACAGAATGGAGAAGCCAAAGATAGCAAAGCTGCTGGTGACAGTGAACGGAATGAGGAGGATGAAGAAAGTGAAAGTTATGAGTTTGAGGACAGTGAAGATGATGTTAGTTACCCAGAATATGAAAGTGAAGGTGAGTTTTAAGTAAATTTTGACACTCATATTTGTATCTGTACAAAAAACTGAATTTAGTTTAACACATGAAAACTTAGTTTAATGTATGCCAAAGAGGTTGCATGCAGTGTCTGTACTTTTCAGAAGACTTGAGTATTGTAAATTTTTTATCATCATTGCCTTCAATTAAAAAATGTGTACCAGATCCCTGAATTTGAAAGGCTAAAGCATAAATTATGGTATCCAGCAATTTAAGAAGAATAGAGATTTATAATACATAAGAAAATATGTGACAATTTTAAATATTAAGTAGTCACAATGTTTCAAGCCAATGAGACCTAAATGAAATAAGTAGGTGGGCTACTGCAACAAAATGGCAATTAATGCTAGGAAAAGTAAGTCAATTGTTGTTAGTCAAACTAAGAGGAAAGTTCTTCATAGCTATCATATGGGCAGGGAACAAATTTCGCAGGTGGACTGCTGCAAATATTTGGGAGTGTGCTTGTCAAATAATGACGGATGGGAGGATCAGATAAATTGTATGTCTAGCAAAGCGTGGAAGACATTGCACTTTGTAATGAAAATACTGAAGGGGAGTGCAAAGTCCAGGAAAATTGCATACAAGTCCTTAGTGCGGCTGGTTATGGAATATGGGGTAGCGTGCTGGGACCCATACAGGGTTAATCAAACTGATTTGTTGGAAAAGATACAGAGAAGCGCTGTAAAATTCATAAAGTGAGGTAAAGATTTTGGGCTTACGAAAGGCAAAGAGAATAAATGGGAGCCGCTAAAAGTTAGGCGTAAAGCACATAGGTTAGTCGAGCTATTTAAAGCTTACACTGGTTTAAATGCATGGGTGGACGTCAGATAACCCGGCATACTACGGACAAAGCAATCATTTGTATAAAATTAAGGGTAAAAGAACCGACAAAAGAAAATTTTCTTTTTTTTTGTTAATAGGACCATTGAAGAACGGGATGAGTTGCCTGTAGCAGCCTTTCAGGACTGCTCTCTGACCTTAAAGAAGTTTAGGGATAATTTAAAGAGAATAAATGTTAGATATTAATTAAAGTAAATATTGTGAAGTTATTAAGAATCTCAAAAATTGTTCTATAGTAGTACTAATGTTGAGGCTTAATAGTAACTTTTTATAAACATGCTGGTAATTGAAGTAATATTGTTACACTGAATAATAAGTAGTTAGGTATTTAAAAAAAAAAAAAAAAAAAAAAAAAAATATATGAATATATAATGTGTTAGTTGTATTACTGTTCTTAATTTAACTGTAAGAAAGTTGCCCTCCGTGGTGTAATGGTTACCATGTTGACTTCATATACCCAAGGTCGCGGGTTCAAACCCAGCAGAGGACAATGGATTTTTTCGGGTGTAAAAATCCTTAGCATGGCTTCCTTCAGAAGGGAAGTAAAGCCGTTGGTTCCGTGTCGTAGATTTATGGCACGTAAAAGAACCTCAAGCCTGATAGAGAGGCCTCTGAGCAAAATTAAGTGGTCTTTCATGCCCAATTTAGAATGGGACGCTGAGAACCACAGCAGTTAAAGAGCGTCCATAAATAACAAGCCATTTACATTTTAACTGTAAGATTATTGTTGTAAGTTAATTTTGTAAAATTAACTCTGCCAACTGGCAGTACCCAATTGCAGAGAATAAATACATACACACCTACACGCACGCACTCACTCACGAACACATGCACCCACACACACATACACACCTACATGTACACACTCGCACACATGCATCCACACACCCACAAGCACATGCCCCCCAGGCCACACGGTGGCCGAGTGGTTAGACCACTCGCGTCTCACCTAGATGGCTCGGGTTCGATTCCAAGCAACCGCATGTGAGATTTGTGATGGACAAAGCGGCGCTGGGGCGGGTTTTCTCTGGTTTCTCCGGTTTCCCCACCATTGCTCCATCTTCATTCATGTATCATCAGTGTCACCACCTGCGGTGCCTTAAGTAGTTAAAGCAGGCGTTAAACACTACCAAACCACACACACAGCATTACTGTCTTAAGTTTATCTGTCTGGTAACCACACATGTACACATGTTGGATCTTTCTGCTCAGTTCCCCTAAAACAGTGATATTTCATATACATATCATAAATATAACAATAAATAATTGTTGACAGAACTTATCTATTCAATTAAATTAGATTCAGGACATCTAAACTTGTTTGCATCATCAAGTCCTTCTGAACTGAATTGAATTATAAAGATAAGTGAAGTTATTACACAAATTATTTATTGCTATATTAATATTCATGTTGCTTTACTGTTACTAGCTTCAGTAAAATATTGTAAATAATTTATCAACAGATATTTTAATTTTCTGTATGTATTATAGAAGCATCCAAGCTATCACAGTGATGTGGAAGCATTATTTTTACTTTACGTAACATGTATGTGCAATTTACATAGTAGGTAGAGAAGATATTGTATTCCACCCAAAAATTTGATACAAAGATTTCTCAAAAAATACATGTTTGAGGAACCCTGAAAAAAAAAAGGCAGCATTTTTAGAAACAGGTCCATATGTCCTTGCATGCATGTGTGAGGGGCAGCATAACTCAAAAATGTTGCCATCCATGGTGTAATGGTTACCATACTAACCTCATATTCCCAAGGTCATGGGTTCAAACCTGGCAGAGGACAATGGATTTTTTTTTGGGGTGTAAAAATCCTTAGCATGGCTTCCTTTGGAAGGAAAGTAAAGCGGCTGGTCCTGTGTCGTAGATTTACGGCACATAAAAGAACCTCAAACCTGATTGAGGCATCTCTGAGCAAAATTAAGTGGTCTTTCACGCCCAATAGAATGGGACACTGAGAACCATAGCAGTTAAAGAGCATCCATAAACAACATGACATCTACATTTATTTAACTCAAAAATGGTTAAGTACCAAATTTGAAATTTAAGTCCAGTAACTTCCAAGGATGCCATAAAAAAGATTTTCAGAAAAATTCTCGCACCCTAAACAACCCTTTGCAAGAAATATTTTTTTAAATGTTTGATTTTTAAAATATTGCTAATGAATTTGATTAAAATGCTATTTATTAAAGATGTTTACATGGCAAATAAAATGTATGACCAGAATTTCTTGGGACTAGTCTTTGAAGTGTTCTTCAATGTGAATGACTTTTGAATTACTGGTAAACTGAAAGAGAGAGGCAAAAATGTATTATACAAAAAATGAAGATCTTGTTAAAGCACATTCTTTGTAGAGCTAACCATTTGTGAGATACCTGTTCGTTATTATTGGCTTCAATTTTAAAATACTGATACTTTTCTCAAACAGAAGTTGTCATTTGTGTTTCTTTTGTTTAGCCCTGGCCAAAGATATCACCATGTTTCTTTTGTTTTACTTCTGACCATGCAATGAGAATCAAATTCAATGTTGGTTGAATAGCGACAGCTTTTAAAACATTGACTATCGCTTTAGCAGGGTGCATTCCATTAGTCCTCGTGTACTTATAAGGAACTGAGTAATAAGGTCAGTTCTGCTAATTTTTATCTTGATTAGCATGAAGTAGATAGAAGAATAATCTTTTGTAAAATATTTATTAGCAGGTGGGGTAGAGAAAATTATGTGAATGGAACATATAGATTTTTTTCCTTTAACACTGCAGGTCCATGCTTGAATTTCATTTTGATCAAGCTGCTTAAAATTAGTTCCTTCACATGTAAACATTCCAAACTCTGTTATGCCGATTGACTAAAGCTGCTAACACCATAAAGTGTATTTCCTAATACATGGAGAATAGGACCAACAAATGGCTTAGCTGCAATTGAATTGGAGCAATATGCACTCATACAAGGAAGTATCAGAAGCATGCAGTTGTAAAGTATTATTAAATGATATTATGGACAGCTATGGAGTCCTTATTAGTAGCATAATTTCTTCCTTGTTAGAATCTGATTCTATATCAGATGCACTATTGGAAAAAGAATGTTTCAGTTAGATTTCTAGTTGTTTTAGTACCTTTTAGTGACTTCCATATATTGTTAATACATCCGTAAATTCAGATATGAGCTCCTCAATTTATCATATTGGTAATAAGCACTTTCATTTGAGCATTTTCCTGAGTTGTTTCCCCAAATGTGGATGGAGCCGTCACAAAATGTCCTTCTTTCACCAGAAATTTGGTGTGGTGCAACAAATGTGTGTGTCTGTGCTTGCATGTAGTGCACTGAAGTGGCTGCTCTGTGGGTGTATAAATGCGTCAAAAGTCTATTCCAATCATCCCTCCCAATATCCTCTTGAGAGCCTTACAAATTTCTATCCGCTACCAGAGCTGCTAATTTAAAATTCTGATTTATATTTGATTGACCTTCATAGATCTAAGTTCAGAGGAGTTATTGCTATATTACAGGCGACATCACTTTGAGAAAACATCTGCACATAATGGGACTTACTAACACCCTTTATGGAGAAAATGGTGTAGGGATTTGTGAAACATTTTACATAAATTTTGAATTGATGAAATGAGTTTAAACATTTTCTGTTTCACTTGAGATATGATTTTCAGAACCCTATGCCAACAGTTTTAGGTAAGCAAAGAAGGAAAACTGCTTAGTCACTACATGAATGCCAAGTTTATAAATAAATAATATTTGGAAAGAATCTGAATTAATGGGTGACCATTATACATCACTACACTAATAACTAGTATATTTTTCACAGATCAATGGTCTGCATTTTCAACCTTTGACTACTGATTCATTGTTGGGTGTTGAATATAGACGATTGTTGCCCTTTTTTGGTAGAACCAGGAACTCGCTTAACAATTTGTACTCTGTGAAATTTCAAAATTGATTATCAGTCTTTGTTTCTCCAAACATAGTTTTGACCCAAATTCTTTCCAATATTTCTTCCTTTTTTTTTTTTTTATTTTATTTATTATTATTATTATTATTATTATTATTATTATTATTATTATTATTATTATTATTATTATTATTAACTTTTAAGTAATTTGACATTCTTTAATCTGGTGGTTTATTTTGAATGATGAATGAAATCTTTGAAATGATGCTCAAATGAGCCCAGGGTTCATGGAGCTTAAAGTTTCTTGAAATTCATCTTCTCTGGATAAGACAAAAGCTTGAAAAAAATTTATCTGGGTAACTCGCACTAATCAAGATTTGAACTGGGGATTTCTTGAAGCTTTTTATGCATATTTTCCTTCATTGATGACCTATGGAATAATATTTTGGGGAAATTTGGTAGATGCTAAAAAGTGTTTATTATGCAAAAAAGGTATGATCAACTCACGCAAACCACTTTTCAAAATGTTTGGAATTTTACCATTAGCCTGTGAATATATTCTAGCCATATTGTGATTTGTAATAAATAACTTAAAATTTACAAAAATATGCAGTTATTCCAAAAAGGGTTTTACTACAAAGGAATAGTTTTGTTTAATTCACTTTCCTCTTTTATAAAAGAATTGTACATGAACAAAAACAAGTTTAGATCAGAATTAAAAAGATACCTTATTACCCACACCTTCTATACAAGGAAGGATTTCATTTAATCAAAATATACTGACAATAATGTACCTTTATGAATATAATAAACATGAGTATTCTAAGAATGCATCCATATAAGTAGGTTTTTGGAAACAGACATGTAATTGTAAACTATGCAAAACTGACACCTCTGAAAATTCACTGTCAGATTTATTATTTGCAAATAAGTGTGTTAATTTATCAATAAATGTAATTCTTGACATGATCTACTTCCTAGAGTTTGGACATAGAGTCTAATCTCAAAATAGGATCTATAGATTGTGTATGTAATGTGAAACAAACACCCTACTCCCACAGTAGAAGTGATCTTCCCAAATATTGTCTTTAATCTTTTAAAAATAGAAAATAGCCACTGTTATAGCTTGAACAGAACATGGGTTGAAATGTCTCAATAGCTAATAGCTATAGCTTTTATCACCAAACAGAACATTGTGTAAGGAGAGTGTATTTGGTGTTAATGATGTATAATATTGTTCTACAGATGATGAAAGTGAGACGGCTACTGAAGGGGAAGCAGATATTCGTGCTCGTGAATTAAGGAAACAAGAAGTAAAACTCGAAGTTCCACAGAGACCTAAAGGAAGAAACAATTCAGACACAGGCTCTGATACAGAGGTGAAGCCACGGAATAATCACATTATCTCGTCAACCACTTCTAAAAGAAACAAACAAAATAACTGTGCTGTACAGTAGTGTTACTTTTTTATCATTATTATTAGCTTAGCTCAAATAGCACAATACAATTAATACAATTTTGCAGTACATTTTTTAATTATTGTCATTGATTCATACACTTTGCTCTTGTTCTTGTTTTGGACAGAGAAGAGAGAGACACTAGTGAGAACGAGCTGTTCTTATGTTTCTGTTTACTTTCTATATAATATTAGACTAAATAATAGCTGTGTGGTGGTTGTGACGAAGCAAAATATGAAAGAAGATTCACATATTATAACCATGTATACACCTCAGGTAAATATTATTTCATTTATTTTGTGTGTTGTGTGTTTTTGGCTTACTGACCTTGTGGTACATGCCCATTTAGCATGTATAATTAATACCATGTGTTTCCTCACACCACCATCAGCTAACTCTTTTGCCATTAATGAGCTTTAACATTTCCTAATGTACCTTTTATTAAAACAGAAGAATCAGTTTTGCCATATTATAAATGAAGCAAAGTAACATCCTGAACATTTCGCAATAAAACACTTTTTTTTGTTTTCCTCATTTAACTCAATAGGCCATTATTGCTTAGCTCTTTAAACACTTTAAATATGTGCATATAATTTTTAATTTGCTCATTGAATAATAAGTAGATTATATTCCTGTACTTGCCAACTTTTACACTTTGCCAGCAAAATGTAGAGCCCTTTTTATGATTTTACAGCACTCCTCACTATTCTGAGTCACTAAAAATAAGCAACAAATTACTGTGAAGACACGGCCAACATCCAATAAGGATATGGCAGAAGAAGAAGAAGAAGAAGAAGAAGAAAACAAAGGAGGCATTTTTTTTGCTTTCTGGGAAGATTTAAAGTGTTTTGTATCATGAACATGACAAAAATTTGAGATTATAGACTAAATGTATCAGCCTAATTATTATGCAGCATTGTGGCAGGGAAGAGCATATCTGTGTGGTTCCTTCATCACAATCATGGTCCTCCTTCACTGTGCTGCAGCAAAATATGCTCCTTTCAGATGACCAACTCCCTGTAACAGCACACAACTGCCATTTCACAATGTGCAACTAACGAACAACTACGCTACAACTATAATTATTGCAATGCTAAAAGTAGTGAAATATGTGAAATAATAATATGGTTTAGCATGCTATCAGACAGTGTATGAATATGAAAATACAAATATACATATATCATGGAAATAATGAATTATTAATATCCTTTGTCACTAGAGCAACAATGGGTACCAAATAAATTTGGGTTTGGAAGGTAGAATAAAACTGAAAAGTTCAATGTCATAAATTCATTTGAACACAGAATTTTACTTATTTTATTATTTTATTCCACA
This sequence comes from Hymenopus coronatus, assembly GCA_030762935.1. Classification (NCBI taxonomy): domain Eukaryota; kingdom Metazoa; phylum Arthropoda; class Insecta; order Mantodea; family Hymenopodidae; genus Hymenopus; species Hymenopus coronatus. The sequence goes on from CM060882.1 coordinate 25,617,985, forward strand.
TTTTATAAAATATAAGTTCTTGTCACTTTACTTGAATAAAGATGATGCATGCGTACCCCTGCCAGTATGTCTGTATTTTAATAATAATAATAATAATGATGTAGAACAGTTATCAATTTGGAAATGCTTTGTCATTGAGTACTGTTGCAGAGGGTTGACCATTTGAAAACTGCCATAAGTTATTAGTAAGAATTAAGAATGACAATTTGTTTTTAACTGATATATGTCTAAATTATTGGTGTGAAAACAAACTGAAATTTGTTTAGTCCTCACATTCTAAAGCTTTCAGTCTCATTTTGGGAGTAATGAACTATTTCACCTCCCTCCCCTTCTGCTCTGCAAAAAAAACTATTTTGCTAACCCTAACCTGATAATTTTGTGATATGCTTTTAAAACGCTCAGGTTTCCATTCTAACATTAAAATTAATGCAAAAATTAGATATCAAATGATATTATTCCCTGCATGATAGAAAATTTCCAATGGTTCCAAGAAATATCCCAATAAAAGCTATGTATTTGTTTTATGCACTTTCAAGTTGATCACAGTTTCAAAAACTTTATAGATTTCTTCTCATTTATTTAACTTGTTCTGCTTTAATAAATTGAGCTAAAAATAGCAATTTCAAAGAATTGGTATAATTTGTTGTAGGTTGCATCTGATGATTATACATCAACAGAGTCTGAATCTGAAAGTGATGTTGAAGAGGAGGAGGAAGAAGAAGAAAATTCTGCAACGGAAATAGAAACAGATTCTGAGTTTGAACACGATGGTACCATACCAGTGCAGCACAACGTACCTTCCATTCTAATAGATGACAGTAATGTAAACTATAAGCGAGGACGCTATGTAGTAGAAGAGCCAAAGAAAGTACAAGTTCGCACAGGACACATATTACGTCCTGTCAACGGTACAGTCATTAAACCTCCTATTCAAGGTGGGGTTAAGTTGCAGTTCTCGCCATTGCAGCAGGAAACTGAATCTGCCAAATCTTCCAGTCTTACTAATCTAACTGCTGGCAAGAATGCCATCAATAATAACAACACTAATGCTGCAGGCATTAAACCTTCAATATTATCTCCTACCCCATTAATCAATCCTCGTCGTGGAGATTATTTCTTAAACCGAACACATTCAACTGAAGGAATTGCTTCAAAATTATCATTGGAATTAAAAAAGAAATACCTTCTCGGCCAATCAGGTTTGGGTGGATCTGTAAAGAAATCTGGTTCAGCCACAACATTGGATTCTAAATTCAAAAGCTTTGTGGATATGATTTCTGAACATCAGAAGCTGCTGAATCCGGCTCCAGAGCCAAGTCCTACCATGCAGGCATTCCTCCAGAGTGCATCAAAATTACATGCATCCCCAGCAACTGGAAACCCTCTGTCTCCTCCTTCTCCTACTCTACTTAATTCACCTTTGAAACTTCCTCCTTCTCCCTCGCAGCAGCCAGCCTTGCTTCAGCGCAAACAAAAAGAGCTGCCACTTATTACCAGCAACTTTGAGCATGTTTGTGGGAAAAAAGAGGAAGATAAATCTATAAGTATAGAGGACGAGAAGGAGAAGAGTGATGAAATAAAGCCTGTAGACACAGAGGATGCAAAAGAACAGAAAGAAATAATTGTTAAGAAGGAAGATGACAAAGCTGAGCAAAAATCTGATTACGACAACATCAAAAATGGCTTGCTTGGTGAGCCTGAAGAAGAGGCCGATTGTCGTCCACGGAGTCCTTTACATGAAACATCTATAGTAGTTCCTGAAATACCATGGAAAACTACTCCCAAAGTTGAGGATGAAGAAGAAGAAGATATAGAAAGTGATTCTCTATCATCTGATAGTGGGACGAGTGAATTAGAAGATGAAGAGGAAGAACAGGAAAAAGTGGAGGCCAGCAGAAGTCAGTCTAACGAAAGAACACCTCCAAGGGTTGAAGTACACGATTCCAGTGGTGCACTAATGGAAGAAACTATCCCTGTAGAAAGTGAAGCAAAGGTTACTGTTAAAACAGCTCCTGAAAAACTTCCTCCAGAACCTGAAGCTCCTGTTGTAGTCAGGAGGAAACCCTCCGATCTATCATTGAATGAGTACAAGCGTACGAGTTTGACTAGCGATAGAAGTAGTCCTTCTACGCCTCCATCAACGAGAGGTGAGGACTCCGAGTCTGGCCACAATGAAGGCACCCTAGCTGCTCTCACAGAGACAGAGCTGTCGGATTGGGCCCAAGATGCAGATGCAGTAGTCTCTGAAGATTTGGAAGATGTAGAGTTCAACATCAACCCAGAATTTATTACTGTGCGTCGTCACAGAAAACCAAAGACTTTAAGAAAGAGTGCAAGTGGTTCATCTGTACCTGTCAGAATGGCTAGGAGTGAAGACTTTGATTTTGATGAAGATCCTGGCCATGTTTGTGGTATTGATAAACAAGATCATAGCAGGGAACAACCTCCCGACGCTACTTCTCGTTTGTTGTCTAGTTTTGATAATATTGAATTCATGGATATGGGAGAAGAAAGTGAGTCTGATGATGTTCTAGCTGCCACAAATCGCACTTTGTTACAAAATAGTGGTTATGTTCAGTTTGTTAATGTTATGGATGACGAAGACTTGTTGACACCGATCGTGGAGAATACTACTCCTATTGTGTCTTCCGTTGTGCTTAGTGAAACAAGTGATAGTATTGATGTTCTTAGTCAGGTTGAGGCTGTGAATAAAGAGATTGTAGCTGCTGAAGAGGAAGAAAGCTCCCTACAACCAGAGGGAACAACAACAGAAGAAACTACAACCAGTGAAATAGTTACTGTCAAGGATGGGGAGGCAAAATCCGAGGAAGTTCAGCAACCACCATCCCCAGCTGAAACTGCCACTGCATGTGCTGATGATCCAACAGGTGAAGCATATGAAGAATATGTTCGCCGTCTTCAAGGCCGTATTTCTCCTTTCAGTAATGTCCGTGACTCTATAGACATCAGAAAGTCTAGAAGGAAAAATAAAACCTCACAGCAGCAACAACAAACAAGGACGCAGGAACTTATTACAGAAGAGGCAGGTGAAAGTGCAACAACTAGGACTGCACCTGCAATTGTAGAGCCTTCCAGCACTTCACAGAAACTGGAAGCAATATTACGTGAAAGATCCAAACAGAAGGAACTTGTTCATGAGCTAGTTATGGATAGGGTTCTAGCCCAGAAAAAGAGTCCTCAGGACAAGAAGAGCAAGAGACTTTCACGGGGATCTATAAGTTCATGCCCTCAGCCAGATTCCGAAAAGTCTGGAGTTGCAGCCCCTGTAGAAGTGCCTAAGACTCTTGAACCATTGCCAATTGCAGAAACTAAGACTGATAGCCATCCGAACAGTATTCATAAAGATTTGGAAGTGCCTTTTGCAGATGATACAACTCCAGTTGGTGAAGGAAACGAGAAATTTTACACACCTATGACATCATTCAAAACGAGGGGTGCATCATCCCGACACCATCCTTTATCCGTACATTCTTCATTTAAGTCGTGCAAGTCCTCTACCACCTCTCGTTTGCCTGATACGCCACTTACTAATCCAGAAGCCTTTTCATTACCAGACATCAGAAAGGCTCTGTTCAATTCCAGCGAAGATGTGTTTAAAACTCCAATAGCTCCTCCACGCACCAAACATGAGGAAGCAAAACGAACTGCAGAGAGAGAGAAAGCCAGGGAGGAAGCTAGGACTAGAGCTCGCTTGAAGAGTGATGAAGAACTAGGACTCAGTCCTGAGGATTACATAAAAGTATTGAGGCAGAAGGTTCCAAAGCGTCATGGCATCGTTAGAACTTTCTCTGAACCTGGAGAGGATGTTAAAAGAAGTGAGTTTGACCAAGATTCACCTACATGTGATGATAATTCATCATCGACAGCAGCAAGTAGACTCTCTCCTAGTCCTACCTCCACTTACCAACAACTGCAGAGTGATACAAGTGGTGCTGCATCACCTGCTAGTGCACCTGTCTCCAAGGTTTGTTTTAACTTTCAAATAATTATCTAATGTAATTGTTATATAAATCATAACAATTGTCTTAATTTTTCAAAATAGGAAAATTGCTAAATGGTTTAAAATGATGGCTATAGTGTGTTTTGCCATCAAAGCATGTGCACAAAATGCCTCAACTTTTATTAATTTTACGTTTTATTTGTTGCAGACATCTTTTACTGTGGAGCCAGAATCCATCACCTCACAAGCACAAAGTGAAGGTGCAAAGGATAATAGAAAGAAAACAAAAGAACGTGAGCGTCGGAAAAGTCTAATACAAGCAGTGTCCGATTTCTTCCACAAGAAGAAGGAATCATCAAGAAGCCCTTCACCTTCAAAAACACCAATAGGAAGTAACCAAAATAAGGAAAAGTTCTCAAGATTTAAACTTACAAGGCATAAAGACAAAGCAAAGGTAAGTATATGTACTTTATATATGATGTGTCACAGGTGTAAATCCAAAATACTGAAACAGGGCTTGTTGTGCAGAGAGCGGTGCTTTCACGCTGGCATGAAAAGCGGTCAGCTCCTGCAGAAACAAATAAGAGTAGCTGGGTAACTTCTTCTCGTATATCTCATGAGGAGGTGATTTTGGCTTGGTTGCATATTGGCCATTGCAATTTTACATAGTTACCTTCTTAAGAGGGAACCTACTCCTATTTGTCCACTGTGTGGAGAAGACTTTTGGTCCATCATGTGTTGCTAGTGTGTGCTTCTCTAGCACATATTCAGTAATCTTGCAAATGACCAGCCAGTCTTGCAAAAGATCGGTGGATGATAACTGAGAAAGAAATAAGATTAAAATTTTTATCAAAGCTAACTTTTCAATGAGGATTTAGTTATACTTATACTAATTTTTTGTATCATTTTTTAAATAGTTTTAGAAATTCATCTATATTTGGATTTTGCTGTGATTAGTTTTATGTGCATTGAATTTTATATCTAACTTTCGCTATTATTTATATTTATGATTTATTTTTATGTTGATCTTTATCTATGACTTTTGCCAGATTTGTTTTGTAAGGTCCCTAATAACCTAGTAGCTTAGTGCCCTTAAACACCATTTCCTTAAACTGGAAATATAGAATATCTTTATCTGCTATAAACAGAAATTCAAGAATTTAATAACTATAGATGACTGTTATAGGATTACATTCATGTGAAACCTAACAGCAGTGGTTTATTCATGGGAGGTGGAAAAAATACGTGCTACAAGACTTGGTATCATGTGATCATATTTTGTTTCTAAAACCATGTCCAGAAACTCTTTGTTCACATTCTAGAGCCTCCAACACTCCACAGCAAGTAAAAGAAATCATATTTATTAGTTGAAAGATTTGCTTGCCAATGGTACAGTATCAGCTGTCACATGATCCATACCATCCCTATAGTCATTATAGTATTAATGCTATTATTTTGAGTATTAGTTTCACACTTTACAGTATTCATTTGCGTGGCACATCCTAATGATATGCTAAAATGCTTCTCATATACAGGGAAGCCCTAAGGAATGCAAGAGAGTTTTATTGGCTAGCTTAAACAACATTAAAGCCAATCAGTGGCGATTGCTGTATTAGAACATAAGTGCACGTGAATACTGTAACTTTTGGCACCTTGTGGATTTATTGGATATTTTTTTCTTTGATTGTCATTAAATGTAATGTATACACGGTAATTTAAAATATGCAGCATTTAAATCTGTCACGCTCCTGCTGCTCTAAACTAAATAAAACGTAGCATCAATGTCAGTAGCATTTGTGCACGTTTTAAGTGGCCTTTGTGCATGTATAGCTGTTATCACGTAATTACTGGGCCAAATACATATGCGGCATGCACACTGCAAAGTGTGCTCAATTGACTAAGCTTCTTTTTCCATACTTGATCAGTATAATTTGACATTAATGACACCAAATGTTTGCTCACTGCAGTAGAAATTAAGTTTGCTAGAGGACAGCAATGTTAATGCTTCTTAGCACTGCACTTCTTAATACAGTGGCTGTAATAGTATGTTAATCCTGCCTTCTTGCTAATTTGGCAGAAGTAGATGAGGTACATGGGTTCAGACTATCCATATTCTTAACTGTAATTTAATTTCCACATTACATTGTTCCTGACTTAGAATGCTGTACTTAATGATGCATGTAACAAACATCTACAAAAAAAAAAAATTTTTCCCCATAAGACAACTTATGCATGGTATCATCTTTGTTGTTGTTGTTGCTGCTGCTGCTGCTGCTGGGAACAGCTGCAGTTGTATCAACTTGTTTGCAATCATAATTGTTTGGAGCAGATGCTATTCACATTTCTAGGGCTATCTCAAACTTTTGTGAACACCCAGAAATGAGCTGCTACTGATGTCACCCAGCCCACAACAAATTGCCAAGATATAAAAAGATGTTAAGTGAAAGGGGTAGATTCTGTACTAACAATACCCTGTAGATATCCGTGTGCACACCATATACTAGCATTTTTAACTCTTTTAAAGAGTTCGGCAACATGTAATCACATACTGCACTAAATATATTGGAATGGTGGTTATCATATTGAGCACCATCAGTAGTTTAAAATGTTATCTGCTTATTTATGGTTTTTCAGGTTTACTTTTTACTTCGTTTCTATCTTTTGTAATCTATACTATGTCAATCTTCTTATTTCAAAGACCCTACCTACCACGTAAGCAAATCATTTTGTACATGAATTTATTAACCAGTATGATCACCTGGAGCTTATTGAAGCATACTTACTAAATTATTAATTACAAGGAGCATTCAATAAGTCATTACTTAGAAAACCCAAGAAATTACAATTGTAGCATACAAAAGTTTGTATTAAGTATTAAGTAACCACCATCTCTTATTACGTGGCAGTTAAAATTTCAGTTATATCCATCTAGTGGTTTTGTTGCCATTAGGTGTTTGAATCAACAATCTTGTGCTTCTTAGGAAAGATGGATAAAAACAAGTTTTGTGCGGTGATTCAACACTTTTATTTAAAAGGCTTAACACCAAAAGAGATAAAAGCAGAGTTGAATGAAGCTCATAGCACATCTGTTCCTGTGTTAGCAACAATTTACAATAGGATAAAGAATTTAAATTATGATCATCGTTCCAGATGTCCAGTAGAAGTGACTTCCTTCGAAATTATTGCAAAATGCAGGATATGGTGAGTGGTCGATAAACCAAAGTTTGCGAAAAAGTAGAGGTCACAGGCATGATACAAGGTACGTGTTTTCAATTTTGTACCAAAAATTAGGTTTGACAAAGGTCTCGGCAAAATGGGTGCAGCATTTGCTCTCAATGGAGAATAAACGCAATCATGTGATAGATTCAGAAGCTGGTTTCACACTTTTCTGTTGCAAACCTGCTGAGTTTCTGCATTGATACACAACTGTGGATGAGACATGGATACACTACTGCACTCCAGAAACAAAAGTACAGTCAAAACAGTGAGTATTTAAAGGTGAACCGACTCCGAAGAAGACAAAGTTGTTGAAATCTGCAGACAAGGTGATGGCCTCAGTTTTTTGGAATGCACATGGAATCGTCTACATTGATTACTTGCAGAAAGGAAGAATAATAAATAGAAAGTATTATGCATTATAATTGCACTGGTTGAACAGAGAAAACAAGAAAAGACACCCTCATCTGACAAAGAAATATTTCCAAGCTTGGAAAAGTGGCTAGGAGAAAAAGTTATGAAGAGGTCATCTCCCAAACAGATGCCTATTTTGAGGACCTACCAAAATCCTACTTTTTGGAAAGCTTAAAATAGTTGGGGGAAATGCTGGGAAAAGTGTATCAGGCTAAAAGGAGATTATGTTGAAAAATGAAAAAAAAAAATCTACCCAAAAAACATTTTTTTTTGTCTTTTTTTAAGGACTTATTGAAGACTCCTGTATGAATATCTTTTTCCCCGTTAAATACCTCCAGAATCTTGATATTGTTTATTTTCTTGAAGCCTGTTTATTTAATATTCAACACACATCATTTTACTGATTATTTAATTGTATAGACTCCTAATCAAAATCTTAGTGATATCTTTTAATTTTATTTGAAAATATCAGTAATCAATTTTAGTTGCAGTGCTGTAAGAATACTTTTTCCCATGACTGTATGTATGGAGACTACGGTCAATATGGCTCTTTATCACCAAACCTTGTAGTATATATTTACATGCTGCATATTGTATATTTGTTGATATTATTGACAGTAAATGAGTCAAATTCAATTTAATGAGACATTTACAAGGTATTATGTTGTTGTGGGTAGATGCATTTTGGTAAGTCCATTTTGTATTAAAAATGGAAAAGAAATATTTTGACTAATTTGTGCTAAGCTATACAGCAGATAATGGCAGTGTTTTTGTTTAATATTGCAGCAAGAGAGGCCCTCTGTGGGAACTACTGTACGATCAAAGAGTGTTAGTGAAGCTACAAGGAAACATCTGGGTTTCTTATCCAGCACTATGGATGCAGTTCCACCACCTATACCACCTCCACCTCTAAACTACCAGAGCAGCGCTCAAGGTGTCAAATTATCAGGTTTGTGTGGACATGAGCCACAGTGCACTGTAACGTTTTTATAGACTAGTCAAGAGTTTTCATTTTTAAATTCTGAATGTTCCAAGAGTGCACTTTACTATTAGCCTTTAGGAATGTCTCATACAGCAGTTTGCAATTTTTTCAATAGAAGAACAGCCTTTGAGCTCAAAGCAAAGCTAGCAACATTCATTTCAATTGCAAAATTTTAGCAGCTGAAATGCATGTTGCATGTAACTGCTAATTCTTTAGCTTATTTTCACTCCATCATTTGATTACAGTTTGCTCGAAATAATTTTCACATAAGTAAAGCTGTTTTGCTTGCTTTATCAATATATTTGCATATAGACATTGAAACTTAGAGCTGTTTGACACCATCACATTGACATTGCTTATATAGATGGTACTTCAGCAAGAAGGCTTCTTTGCAGGAAGTGAAAATTGTAAATGAATTTAGTTTAAGCTTTTAGCTGTCCAGGTTAGTAAAGATATTTCCTCCATTTAGAAGAGAGTTGTTCTGAACAAGAAGAAGACTCAAGGGCAACAGCCCTTTCCACGCCCACTCATGAAACAGGTTCATCCCAAGATGTGGTTGGGGGCAGTCTTAGCCGAAGACACTCCAGGATGAATCGGCGTTTGGCTCGCCAAGCACAACTTAAAAGGTAGGCTTTCTGCAGTTAAACAAAATTTAATATTCAAAATTCTATGGCATCAATTAACTATATAGTAAAAGTATGGAGTATTTTAATAGTATTTATTTGCTGAGTGCAAACAACAAACATTCTTATGCTCTGGGTTATCTTAAGTGTTAATTTATATTTAAATTCATGCTGATCCTCTGTGGTCTAGGGGTAACATGCTTTAGTTTTTAAGGTTACGGAGGGTGATGGATTTCTTTTGGGGTAAAATTCCTTAGCATGGCATCCTGCTAAGGGGAAGTAAAGCTGGTTTGATGAAAGTAAAATATAATTATTGTGTTTGCATTATATATTTAAGTGTATATAATTATTTTATGAGAAATAAAATTTAGTTGTGTTCATATCTGAAGTACCAGATAACAGTCATGGTTCATTAAAATTAAAATTAAGTTTTATTTATGGACACTAACTGCTATGGTTCTTAGCATCCCATTCTATATTGGGTATAAAAGACCACTTAATTTTGCTCAGGGACTTCTTTATCAGGCTTGAGCTTCTTTTGCATGCCATAAATCTATGACCCACACTTACAGCTTACAGCTTTACTTCCCATCCAAAGCAAGCCTTACTAAGGATTTTTTACACCTGGAAAAATCCATTGCCCTCTGCCAGGTTTGAATCCATGATCTTGGGAACCCGAAGCAAGCATATTATCCCAAGATAAGATATTTATTCACCAAAAGAATTACATGAATTCAAAGGCTTCGTCAGGTAACAAATTACAATTTACATTTCTGTAATACAACTTACAACTAGTATGTACAACTTAAAGAAACTTAAACAAGATATTAATAATTTACACAATGGTTAATACAAGTTTAGGAAAATGCAGTAGTCATGAAATCATTTATATTGTAGAACATGTGGGTTAAGAGATGGTTTTTAACTTTATGTTTGAGTTGTTTCTGATTTAAGAGTTTCCAGTTACCTGGTAGTTTGTTATAAAGAGATAGTCCTTGATGTAGTGTACTCTGCAGACAGGTTTTTCTGCTTTGATGATTGAAATGCAAGTTTTGTGATCCCCTGGTATTGTAGGAATGGTAGTCAGAATTCCTGCTAAAATATTATATATTCTTATGAATGAAAATAACAGTCTCCAAAATGTAAACACAAGTTAGTGGTAGAATTCTCTGAAACTGGTTTTGGTGATGAATTTATGGGGACATGTTTCATGATTTTTACAATGCGCTTTTGTAGTAAGAATAGGTCTTCTGTTTTGGTTGAGGATCCCCAGAAGATTATACCATAAAAAAGTACAGAATGTACACATCCAAAATAAACTGCTTTTAGGACTTACGGAGAGGGTACACGACTAAGGAAGGATTCTCATTGCATAGCTTAGTTTACTGAGCTTTTTAATTACAAAATTTATGAGTCTTCCAGGATAGGTCAGCATCAGTCTATACCCCTAGAAAGTTAGTGGTGTCTGTTTGCTTAATTTTTTATTGTCCGATGGCGCACGCACACTCACACACATACTCTCTCTCTCTCTCTCTCTCTCTCTCTCTCTCTCTCTCTCTCTCTCTCTCTCTCTCTCTCTCTCTCTCCTTTCCAGTTAATTCTCTGAACTTTGATGACAATACACAAGATGGATCTCTGAAATTCTCTCATCTAATTTGTATATCTTAGTAAACCTCCAAGCCAATCTCTTGAAAGGTGATATGCAATTTTGCAAACACTCTAAAATTATTGAATATAATTTTCTAGCTAATCCCTATTATATCTGATAATTGTTCTTTCAAACCAGACGTAAGTTGGCTAAGGTTGTAAAGTTGAAATAGATTGCATGGTTGGGTTGCTGAAGGTCTGTTATCTAGCTACCATTACAAGAATTCCAAATGTGCACTGAGTTCTCTCATCTTATTCATGTATTCCAAGGCAATCATGCAGTGTCCAGTGAAGTACTCCAGCAGTCCATTAAAACTTTTAATAAAAGTATAATTGTTCAATGCTTAGGAACACTTGCAAATAATGGCAGCTGAGACATGAATGCACTAGTAGTGCCAATGTTACTTCCTCGAAGTTGTCTCTTACAGTATGAACTACCTCTACTACAGTGTGGGTTTTTCTCATGCAGATCAAATTACAATTAGAATACTAAACAGCATATCAAATAAGGTAGTCATGCACCATAATTTTTTTCACCCATGTGAACTAAATCCACCACACCTTTTTTCCACCAATGTATTGCCACCAAACACAACACATAGAAAACAGCACAAAGCATTTTTTACTTCACATCCACAAATCCATTTCTTTTTTGTGTAAATGTCTATATTGAATTTCCTAAAGCTAAGTTTACTATCTTAGCTCCTTTTTGTTTTTTGTGTATGTGCAGATCAAGAGCAGGTATTCCATGTATTTTATTTTCAAATTAACTTCTAATGATAATGTACAAAATAGGCTACTTAGTAAAGAACTCACATTATTCTTGTTACGTACTTCAATAAAGAAAACAGCACACTGCACACATGAGCACTATTCACTCAACACTTTTGATTGTTCCTAGCACATTTCTCTTTTACTTGTCATCTGTTGACTGCTGGCAATGCAGGCAGCATTATTAGAAAATAATAATACATGATTTTATGCTAACCTTAACACTGCAAAATAAATTAGTATCTTATTTCTCACTGCTTATTGTAGCATACTTTATTTAATAGATATACAATAATAATGGTACCATGATTTGCATGTGCTGCCAATGAAAGCTGTGACAAGTACTAACTGTCACAATGGGCAAATCCTCTTGCCCCACTAGACGAGACTGAAAGAAGAACTGGCAGAGATCCAAAGAGTAATAATATAATAATAATGTTGCAAAGTTGTAACTTGCTGTTGCTTCCTTCAGCTTCTATGGTTCTCTGTTGTCGGCCATTTCATTGTGCCTTGAAGAATTACAAGTAGGCTCAGAAGTTGATGAATTTAAAAATTACCAATATAATGACCTTAAATATACAGAAATATGACCCAAAATTACTAAAAAAATTACCTATAAAACAATTTAAATTTATTTATTACATCAAATGTATAAAAAATACAAAGGGAAAGTTGTGGTCTTACCTCATTCAGTATTGCTGTAAAATATTGTAGGCATTTGTAGGATTTGAACTTCAAGGATTGTCCCTTATTCCGAAGAAATTTTTTGTACATTAAAAACCATGTCCGCTTAAATTATGGATGCATAGAAGAAATAGACAGTGCTTCCAAATGAAAAGTTTTCCATAAGTAGATCAAAGTCAACATTTTTATTTTGTGAAATTTTATCAACTTTACGCATTGTCTGATAAACACTTCTTTTTGTAATTTTCTTGCTAATATCACGACTAATTTTTCCTGACCAAATGTTTGAAATTCCATGTCTTCTCAAGAACTGAATGCATCCTCTCATTTAGTCACATTATTGGTGAAAAGTCGTACCAATGCATCCCAAACTTTTTTGGTGAGAATCAGCCAGTAAATACTAACAATTGCTAGTGCTGGAACCCTTTTTTTGTCGAAAAGTAATTAAGTGATGTCACTACATCAAAATTGTAAGAATAAGGTAACAGCTGGTCCTGTAGCTTAGTCAGTAGAGTACCTGCATGTTGTGCAAGGGTCCAGGTTCAATTCCTGGCTGGGGGAGGGGATTCTGTAACCTAAATCATTCTCTATCCTTTCCAGAGTTTGGAAGTGTGTGAGATAGATAGACAGACAGACAGATAGCAAGGTAGGTAGGTATGGGTTTAGGTAGAGATAGGGATAGATAGGTATAGGTATAGAGGTAGATATGGAGATACAGATATAGACATATACAGATATTAAAATTTAAGTAAACGAAATCCAACAATATCAGCACATGAGTTAACATCATTGCTGACTGGCAAAAATGTTTCAAAGGTAAATGCCGCTGATAGGATCATGCAGTTAAAGGCAAGGTATCAATAGAATAAATATAAAAAGAAAAATGCAATATAACAAAATCAGAATGAATGTAGCTAGAGGTAGCATCATTATTACTTCATTTTATAGTTAAGGAATTACAACATTGTTATGTTTGCTGGAAAAGTCTATTGATGAGAAAAGAGGAAAAAGTGAAACAAAAGAACAAAAATTTCCTAAAAGATGATCATTAAACAATAAAATGCCGAAAAATGCAAATAAAATTAAGCCATTTTGTATCATTTTAAGCAATTAAATTTATGTAATTTTCTATGAAGTCTCAGAAAAATATGACATTTTATCAACTTCCAAGTCCTAGTAATAAGCATGGCTGCATTTTTGATGTAATCATGGAGTATACAAACAATTTAAAATCTGCATTTCTTCATTTTATTAAGGTAGCATGAAGCCACCCCTACTTGAAACAATGTATATTCTCCGTTTCTCACTAGTCTGTTTTTAATGTTAAAATGACTGCAAGGTAAACCATTATGGAATGTACTAAATCATATGTAACACTTACCTTTGTTTCAGACTGAGAATGGCTCAGGAAATTCAGCGACAGCTGGAAGAACTGGAAGTAAAACAGAGAGAACTGGAGCAAAGAGGAGTTAGTGTGGAGAAGGCATTACGAGGGGAGGGCACAGGTACTATGAAGATGACTGTTATATAAATTATTCTTTGAATAAAATGTGTCAGAAAAACCATTCAAGAATTGTTACAAGATTCAATTATTTGTTACTCAGTAAAATGCTTTCTCCACATAAAAATATATTTTCATAATATAAACATTTGTTATAACAGAGTTTTGTTTTACAAGAGGACATTATCACTTTGATGTTGCATATTGAGCTAAAATTTTTGTGGTGAAAATACATTGAAAACAAAAATGCTGTGTCTAGTTGCACAAGGGTAACTATTACAGCTTCAATGGTTGAACATGAATAGTAATAGAATTTCTGAATTGACATAGACTTCAATAAACATAAAAAATATCTATAACTGGAAGAAAAAAGAAAAAAGATGTGTGCAGACATACGCTTCATCAATCTCTGCATGCCATGCCAAGCAATGCTCAGCTTTGTAAGAAGAATTGTAAAATTCAGAAACAACATTCCCCAACAAAAATCAGTAGAAAAAAAAGTAATGTTCCTTGAACAAAACAAACACTATGCAAAATTACACCAACTTGACATACAAACATACGATCTCCATCTAAAATTTACATATTCTCTTGGATACATTGCATGGTAAAATTTGCTTAGTAACTTACTACCAATTTTAAGCAAGAAAATGAGCAAGAGAAAACAAAAACTAAAGAAGAAACTAATACGAAAGTGACACTTAAGTGTTACAAACCCAACTCAGAAATATCACTGTTCCAAAACATCCTTTCATTAAAATTGTTGATGAATAGTAATATTATTTTTAATAATAATTTCATTTTTAGAGCTTGTTAATTATTATTAAAAATATTACTATTCATATTCAAACAACTATTCTATCTAATAAACCAGTCTCCCATTTTAGTATTTATTATTCTATTTATTATTGTATCTTTATTATCCTTAAAGGAATCTCATTACTGCAGCACAGGTGTTAACTAATGAACATGTATGGATGCTTACAATCAGCTATGACTTACAAAGCAAGCCATACACACATGTTCGGCAATTATGGCTGTAAGGCATAATCACAATATTTCTGCCTAAGCATTTTGTCTCATAGGGCTTTTATTCATCAGAAAAGAATTAAAAAGTTTTAAGCTGTAAAAGCTAACTTTAGGTCTGTCTGGTGCTGAAGGATCAGCCTTCTGATACTATGTAGATGCTGAAAATGGACTTTTCCGACACCAACGCTACACAAAACCGCACTTGTTAATAACCGAAAGTTCATTTAGTAAGCAGAATATTGGCTGCAGATATGTTTTATTTTATTTTCCCCCAGTGATGGGTGCCTCCAGGAAAAACTGTAGCTAAAAATTGCTCATTTTTTAAGTTCTCTCATTTAATATTTTGTATTATATTTTCCATTATATATTGTAATTATTAGGGCCTGGATTTTTATGCATTAAAAAGTTAAAAATATTTATTTTTATGTGCTAAAATTTTAAAAAGATATCCTAAAAACTGAACAATATTTTTTTTTAAAAAAAATGAGAACAAAATTAAGGAAATGTCTAGCTTGATAAAAAACTGAATATTGGAACTCAGCTAAACATGAGATTTAAACATCTCAGAGTTGCAGTGCATAACAAATGTCATCTCTATGTTGTGCATCACATAGCTTTGCCTGTTATCTTTCAGTAATGTGTTAATATTGGGAAATGGAATATCACAGGATGTCAATCTTGTATATTTAAAGAGGGGAATATCATCAACAGACACATTGCCCTTTCAAAATTTGTGCAGAGGGTTTGGTAGCCACTTTTTCTCAAATAAAGTATGAAATTTTTTTCTTAGAATTCCTGCTTTTGGACTTGAGATAGTTTAAAGTTGTTTTTCACCAACTATATTTTTTTGAGTGAGTTACTTAATAAGTCAATAGAAGTTTCTAATTTATTTATTGAATGAATCAAGAAATCAAAATTTGAGGATATGAATGCCAAGTCACATTTTAAATTAGCATCATGTAATAACCTCAATTGCAGAAGAATCTTTGTCCAGTTCATTTGCTACTGTTGCAAATGATTCATAATGATCTGCATAATATACCATGGCTTTAAGCCAAGTGTCCCAATGTGTGACTACTGGTGTAGGTGGCAATGGAAGGTCAGTATTAAAATTTATGAAAGTATCAATCTGTGATAGGTCTTTTACAAACATTTTTTTTTTTTCCTATTGGAGACTAGTTTGTCCATATTTGGATAAAGGATTTGGTTTGCTTCACACAGTCTATGTAAAGCGTGAACAACACAAACTAAATGAATCATATATGGGAAGCTTACACTTAGATTTGGCAGGTTTCTTCAGTTTGTGCAGTTTTTACACCATTTGGCAGATTTCTAAAACTTTCTTAAATACCCTTGCTACATGTTTACAGCAGGCATTTCTTTACAGGCTAGCAAGAATTTTTATTGATTTTTTTTTTTTTTTTTCAATACACCTAAGATTACATTTCCCACTTTTCTACCACTGGCATCGATAGTTTTGTCAATAGTGACCCAGATTTTTTTCATTTTCACAAAATGGACCTTATATATGACTTAGTTTCCTCATAGCAATTTGAAAATAATTTTTCCATAGCATCAACTCATAAGAAGGATTTATACTTGTATATTTAGTAAGAAACTTTCTGAGCTTGGCATTGTTCACTTTATAAAGGGGAATCCTGCTGAAATGAATACTTTACACATGTGAATAAAATTCTGAATGTTTTGGTGTGCCAAAAGATGAGGATAATGTTGATTTCTCCTATAAGAAATTTCCTTGAAGTATACGAGGTATGTCCAGAAAGTAAGTTCCGTTTCACTTTATCTCTGCTGCAGCGCTGCGATTATAGTTCCGCACATGTGCGGTAGACGCTCTGTATTAAGGAGAAGAAACGTGCGCCATTTTGAGATCGCTGTCAGCCACATACGCTTTGTTGTGCTTGTTTACAATGTTGGTGTTGATTGAAAATCCTGCCGCTTGTGAAATCAGATCTGCGATTCGTTTTCTGAATGCTGGGAAAGTGAAACCAATTGAAATTTATCGGCAAATTTGCGAAGTTTACGGACAAAATGCGATGAATGATTCAATGTGAGAAGATGGGTCTGACAGTTCAATGAAGGACATAGTGAAGTGCACAATGAAGAACGAAGTGGGCGTTCATCTTTGGTTACAGAAGAATTGGTTCACGCGATTGATGACAAGATCCAGGAAAACCGCAAGTTTACAATTAGTGCTCTCGCTATGGAATTTCCCCAAAGCTCACGATCACTAATTCATGAAATTGTTACCGAAAAACTGAAATTTTGTAAACTTTGCTCACGTTGGGTACCAAAGATTCTTACTGAGCAACACAAAACAAAATGGATGGGTAGTGTACTTCAGTTTTTAACCCGATGATGGCGAAGAATTTCTGACACAGATAGTCACAGGAGATGTGACTTGGGTTTCTTACAACACCCCTGAAAGTAAGTGGCAATCAATGGAATGGAGGGACACTTCATCCCCAGCAAAGGTTAAGTTGAAACAAATCTTGACACCTTGTAAAATGATGTGCCCAATGTTCTGGGACTGGAAAGGCATCTTCTCATTGATTTCTTACCGCGTGGTCAAACAATCAAAGCAGATGTTTATTGCGAGACACTTAGGAAATTGCACTGCGCAATACAGAATAAGCGCCGAGGATTGCTGTCAAAAGGTGTTGTTTTTCTTCACGACAACGCACGACCACACACTGCAAATGTGACGAAAAACCTCCTACAGGGATTTGGATGGGACATGTTTGAACATCCTCCATACAGCCCTGACCTCGCTCCTAGCGACTTTCATCTGTTCTTACATCTCAAGTCTTTCCTTGGCGGTCAACACTTCAACAATGATGAAGAGCTGAAAGAAAATGTTTCCAACTTTTTGAAGACACAGGCGGCAAACTTCTATGAAGAAGGTATACAAAAACTTGTGCCACACTATGACAAATGCCTGCAAAATTTCGGCAGTTGTGTGGAAAAGTAGTTTAAGAGTTGTAGAATTTTGTGCAATAAATAATTATTCTGTATCTGTACACAATTTAATTTTATTACCAAACGAAATTTACTTTCTGGACGTAGCCTCATATGACGCAGCTACTATGCGCTTAATTCCTGACAATTCCTTACTTGGGAACACTTATCCGCACTAACAGATTTTGCACAAGACTGGTAAAGTAGTACTTTCCATTACGGTAAAAGTATTTTTAAACTCTAATACATATTGACATAAATGTACACATAAACTATTTCACTTTTGGCAGTTTTAATTCATACTGCTAATTAAACTGCTCAACTGCATTGTGATCTGATTGTTACTAAAGTAACAGGGTTCATTACAAATTGCATTGAGTCAAGTATATTGCATCACTGCTTAGCCAGGTTTAACAAACATCTATATTGTAATTTTGGGTTAGAATTCTGACTTCCCTGCACAAACTGAATCAATAGAAATGAAGTGGCATGACTAATAAATTCTTATCACTCTCATAATAAGTTATGTGATAAAGTTTTATTTTGTAAATAGATTGAAGAAAAAACTAAAATATACATATTTTAGAGAAATTAATCAAAAGTATGTATTTTTCCATGTATGGAAAGTACTAAAATATGCATGTATGATGAAAATGTCAAAAATATTTATTCACATATATATTTTTAAGGAAATATGTATTTTTATGTGAAGGAAATATGTATTTTTATGTGAAATAAAATTTTGCAAATACATATCTTGGACCTAGATGGGGATATTAAACTTGTTTTATGTATGTACATTTTAGGGGGAAAAATTAATACTTTCATGGATACCGGCACATTGCAGAATACAGTGTAATGAAACAGCTGACATTCTAGCCAAGAAAGGTAGTAAAATTACATCAAATTCATCTGATCCAATAAGTTATCAATCTATTAAAAGAATCATCATATCAACATATAATAACAAAATTAAAGAAGATAATGTATTACAAACAAAAGGAAAAACATGGAAAAATTTATGTAACGACATGACCAGAATCACTACATTACCAAGAAAATCCTCTGTAGCAACTTTTAGACTCCTTACAGACCATGATTGTATCAATAAACATTTATTCAGGATTGGTATAGTGAAATCTCCTCTGTGTACTTTCTGTACTCTGAAAGAAGATATGGATGGAAACCATCTACTGAGCTGCCCAACCTTGCCGGTCCCCATGACCACGCTTGCTAAGGTGTCTCGCTTTGGTTCTTCGTGGGCAGGGGATTGTGGGTTTGTGTCCTGCCTTGGGCATGGGTGTTATATGTTTGTGCAATGTGTATATGTTTGTGTAAAGGAACAGTAAAACCAGTAATCATACAGTAAACTTAGGCGGGGGGGGAATGTAAACGGGGATACAGCGCTGGAGTCCTGATCAGACTCCGGTACTGTTTAAAAAATAAAAAAAAAACTTGAGTCGACATGACAATATGACATCAAAATACTGGAATGCAAGAGAGTGAATTGCTTCACTGCCAACTGCTCAACATTAGATACTAACCAACCAACCATATTAGGGGAAAAAAAACATTTACATGTAAATCTTGGATGTTGTATGTGAATGTAACGCCCAAACAGAGCATGAGTAAGCAGTTTTCATCATAACACTGATACATGGGTGTAACATGTCACATGTGTGTGTAATGTACATGTGCAATAATGACCCCTGCTTCAAAATTTGTTACTATGTAATTGGAAGGTATAAAACAAGAGCAACCAGGCTTACAGAGTTTCACTTTCGACAGTGAATTTAGAGCATATACTTGGATTGGAGAGAGCATTTGTCAACTGAGTATGAGCATTCATGCGACAAAAGTTAAAATGCTACAGCACTGAATTAAAGGCATGTATAGTAATCAATGGAAATTTGAATAAAGAAGTTTTGTTACACTGGTGTCATTAAAAATGTGATTTATTTTGTTGTTAACAATGCTGGCAATTGTCAGGATCATATCAGCTTCACTGGTGTGCTGGAATTTCTTCCCAAAGGAGTGCTTTTACATGGGGCTGTCATTTTTAAGCACACTGTCAGACCATCAATCTGGGCCGGGTTTGAACCTGTGACCTTGAGATCGGAAGACGACAACTAACCAACTAAGCTACCCAGACAGACTACACTGGTGTCAGGAGCAGGATTGAATCTCACAAAGGAGATCATTAAAACCTTACTGCTAAAATGCAGGCTATTAAGTCTGGAATGAGATCCAGTGGAGAAGGGGGAGGAGGAAATGAGATTTTGAATGGAATTGAGAAACTGAAGACAGTGATATCAAACAAAGAAAATGAACAACTGAGTGGCATGAAGAATGATGTGAAAGAACAGTGTGTAAAACTGAAAGAACTCGGAGAAAAAGTTGATGAGCTTAGTGGAATGTTAAAAGGCCATGACCAAAGCCTTATGCCTTAGAGGGAAGAGTCGATGGCAGTGCCAAGAAACAGAACATTATGATGGAAAAGATGCTCAATGAAGCCTCAAGGGTTTGAAGGTTGAGATGCCAGGATATCAACCTTCAAATTCTCCTGCTGACAGTTTGTCACATTGCTACCCACAACCAGTGGTAAGCAGAGGAGGAAGCTGCACAGCCTCCAGGGATGGACAGCAGATATGCTTAATCAATTCCAACATGTGCAATATCTGATGATATCTATGAGACCCTCCAGAACTTTTAAGTCAAGGCTGGAACAACTAGGGGAGATGTAGGAATTTGCCTGGCAATAGAATAGCAAGCAAACAAAGTTCTGGTGAACCAATTGACATGTTATGTGCCTTTGCCTACTCCTTCATCAATGCCGTGTGTGATGCCAAGTTACGGCAGACACTGATGCTCGACTATTATAAGGCAATTCATGAGATGTTAATAGTTGCACTGAGGATAGAGTAGGCTAACAGTCATGTCCATCTCAAAGACCAGGAGTATTTACCATGACAGAGAGAGAAAAACATTGCAGTGATGATACAATCTTCAAGTTGTGCATGTTGGGTGTGTGGCCAATCAGGTCACCTAGCAAAGATCTGCTTACAACCAAGCCAACCAGTAGGTGGAAGACAAATAAATACTGATGTGGTGCGTTGCATGTTGGTGTGATCACCACCAATACTTTGAGTGATGCTACATGCATTGGGCACAAAAGTGGACAACAGCCTCATTGCAGATGGCTGGATACAAGGATAGCTGTGCCAGAAGACACTGGCAGACACAACTGTAGCCATGGTTGTATTCAGACCTGACAGTTAGTTGGCTGCGATGGCATCAGAGGCCACCTTGCCTGTGAAGAATGAGGCTGCTGGAGTTGATAGTGGGACAGAGCACTGTTAGCCTGTACATATTCAGCGAGCGGGTGGCTAAGCATATGATATGGAACCGATGCCCTCTGGAAGTAATGGTCAATGTCTGCAAGAGGGTAGTGCTGCTTGGCCAAGATGGTGTGTTGCTCTGGAACCCCAGTAAACATCAAAGAATGTGTAGGGTGATCCTGATGGATGATCTTTGCCTGCAGAAAGCAAAGTGGTGGTAAAGGTGCACCTGGAGGGCCAACAATCAAGGAACCTGGTTTTGGACTGGAAGACATTTGAATGGATTATGCCTTGCTCAGACATTGTTGCCCTGCTGGAGGAAGTGCCCATGAAGCTGTTGAACCCATTGGACACAAATTAGGATGTGCAAAACAGAGTTGGGGAAGTGTGAGTCAGCAGCTAGTGTATCACCATGCAATGGATCTAACCAGCCAGCACTGTTGCAGGATCCGGGACCCTGGCTGAAAGCCTTGCTGAACAGGGCAGCAACCATCTGAGGCCACATCACAACTGGAGAGGGTTTGGTGTCTACTTAGACAACATCATATCTTCATCCAAGAGAATCGCACAATTATGGCTGTACACATCATCACATCAACTACACCTGACTGCTCTGGAACCACCAAGACATGTTCCTCTGCAGAAACAAGTGGAGTTATGAGACATGCTGAAGGATACATGAGATTGAAGAATCTAATAGAGCTTTGTGTTCCTCTGTTAGTTTTAGAAAAAATCAAATTTGTTGATACTTTGGACACACTTGCTGAAGCCCAATGGTTTTTGACATTAGATTTGAAATCAAGATACTGGCCAGTGGCCCTAGATCCCCGAAATAAAGAGAAGACTGGCCAAGGGCTTTGTTAATTTAAAGTTTTACCCTTGGGCCTCTGCAATGTGCCAGCCACCTTCCAGCACCTCATGGAATCCATGATGAGAGGGTTGACATACAATGCCTGCCTGTTATATCTGAATACATTATTGTAGGACACAACTTGAAAGACGATCTTGATAACCTGACCAAGATACTGCAAAGACTACAGGCAGCTAACCTGAAATTGAATGCAAAAAAGTGCCAACTCTTCTGTAAGGAGATGAATTATTTGAGCTACATAGTCTCAACATTTGGGGTGGCCATGGACCAGAGAAGGCTTGAGCAGTGAGAGATTGATCTTACCTGAAAGACAAACGAGAACTTTTAAGTTTCCTGGGCCTATGCAGCTACTACCCCTCCAACATCATGAAACCTCTCACTCTGTGATGGAAGAGGCAGAGAATGCTTTCCAGGTACTTAATATGGCACTCTGCGGTATGCCTGTCTTAGGATTTCCACAATCTAGCGACATCTTTACTGTGAACACCAACACCAGTATTAAGCACATCATATCCCAGGTCCAGGATTGCCAGGAGTAGGCAATCTACAGCAAGGTGCTCTTCATGGCAGAAAAGAACTACTGCATTACCCTGTGAGAGCTCCTGAGAGAAGTAAAGACCCTGGAGCAGGTCCCAAGTACCTGTGTAGTCATCCATTCCACCTGAGGCCTGACCATTCTGCCCTAACCTGATTGTTGAGTTTCAAGAGGTCAGACAGGTCTTTGGATCCAAAGGTTCCAAGAATACAACTTCATATCAGAACATCAAAAAGGGAGGAGCCATTCCAGTGAGGATGCCAAGCCAAGAAGACTTTTCCAGATGAGTGCAGCCACTGCACTATGAAGGAGAAGGAGCATGCCATGTAATGTTGACGGTACCTGCAGCTGGATGAGATAGCACAGACTTGAGGAGGGAGCGGCTGGCAGACGTAAACTTGGAACCACTCCTGTAAGAAATCGCAGCAAACTAGGTTGTCCTGGGTAGACATTACACCCAGTCGTGTGTATAAGTCCTGCTAAGCCCAATGGGGGCTTGCAGAATACCAAGGAAGGAGTACTATATAGATATGAGGATCACCAGACTGAAAAACCCAGAGAGAGCAGTTGATTCTCCCTCAGAGTAAGGTGATAGGTTCTGAAAGAAGTACAGGTAGAGACTATGGGACGGTATCTTGCTTGAATAAAACTAAACAATCGATAAGCTCTAACAATGGTACTCTGGCTGAACTTGAGAGGGGTATAGCCAATATATGTGTGCAGCAAGATGCAGTCCACAGACCAGGATATGAGATCGAATGCAGCTGTATAACATTGGAGTACCCTTCAAGTATGTAGCTATTAACTTAGCTGGACCATTCCTTATATCAGGCAGGGGTGCAAGAATCTGTTGGTGGCTATCGGTTATTTCACCAAGTGGCTTCAGGAGTAGTATGTCATTCCTAATCAGGAGGCCAAGACTTTCGTAAACTGCCTCATAGAATTGTTTTGTCACTTTGGTGTACTGTTGGAGCTACACAGCATCAACTTCATGTCTAACCTGATGAGGAAAATACTGGAGCAATTTAGAGAGCACAATACGCACACAACACCTCTCCGTTCAGCATGGTTGAGTGCTATATCAAGACTAGAAGACCACTGGTTCTGGAAGTTTCTTGCTATGTAGTTGGAAGGTGTAAAAAGAGGACAACAGGCCTGCAGAATTTGTTTTGACAGTGAATTCGGAGCATACACTTGGATTAGAGACACTACCCTTTATATGCAAAATGCTTCATTATTTTTTATTTTCTCAAACAATGCTTTTAATAATTTTCATTAAATACCATATGTTCAAAATATTTTCATGACAATAAGCTCTGAAGTCCTCTTCATTCCAAATGACTTTTGTTAAAATGGTAAACCACAAGAGAGACACAAAACCTTACTATAATTAAATCTCATTAAAGTGTACCTACTGTTTGTGACAAAGAAAATTTTTTGTGGAGTTAACTATTTCTGATACATTCATTGTTATTGCATTGAATTTTTAAATACCTTTTTATTTTCTCTAGCCCCCACATGTATAATGGACACATACATACTGGATAGAGAAGATATTGTATTCCACCCAAAAATTTGATGTTGAGGTTTCACTGGAAATATATGTTTTGGGGTCCCCTGAGGCCAAAAAAAGCATTTTTAGAGTAAGGTCTCTATGTGTGTCTGCATGCGTGCACACGCACATGTGTGTGTGTGTGTAAATCTTAGCTAAAAATGAAAAGATAGTTAAATACCAAATTTGGTATACAGTTTAGTATCTTCCAAGGATGCGACACAAAGATTTTCAAGAAGTCCCCCCCTACCATTAACTATCCTTTTCATGTTTTCAAAAATGATTTCAAGTATTTTGATTAAAATACTGCATATTAAAAACATTTACATCCCAAATAAAATGTATATCTTGAATTTTCTGGGAATAGCCACTGAAGACCTCTTTATTCTGGATGAATTTTGCCAAATTTTGCTTAATGGCTAAACCATAAGAGATAGACAAAAGCTTACTTACAAAAAATGTAGATCTTGTCAAAACACACAATTTATCTTCATTACATTTTTGTTGTGGAGGTAACCATTTCCAGATATTCCTTGTTATTGGTTTCAGTTGTGAAGTACATACATTTTTCTCAGACAGAAAGTGTCCGTTTTTCTTTTGTTTTACTCCTGGCCAAGCAAAGAAGCGATTTGCAATGACAATCGCATGACAACTTTTAAAACATTTGGCTATCTCTTTAGCCTACTGCCTTACTTAATACCCTTCTACTTATAAGGAACCAAGTAATAAGAATATTCTGCTAATGTTTATCTCGATTAGCATGGTGTAGAAAGAAGAAGAATCTTTTGTAAGAAGTTTATTTTTAGAGCAGCTAGACAAAGTCATGCGAGTGTTACACATCAGATTTTTATTTTCTCAACTGGAAGTGAATATCCATTTTTTCTCATGAACATTCAAACAGCATGGGAGTTCAAAGCCATATTGAAATGTTCAATAAAAATCTGACTTGCTTTACATACTGTATCCTCTGTTAAAATGTATAAATGTAAATTGAAGGTATTGACTGGATTAACTAGAGGTAGATATATTAGATGAGTGAGTTAGCAAGTCATGTGAGTACAACACATCAGATTTTTCCCTCAGTCTTTGGACTACTAATTACTTCATTTTAGTCTTTCAAAACTAAAAATGATGAACTAGAAGCTCACGTGCATGGATTGATTCAGTTGGTGCCAAGGAATACCAGCAAATATACTTCAGTGTTAGCAAAACAGTTTCTAAACATTATGCAGATTAAGAATGTCTCTAAATAAGTTGCTGGGTGTTAGGTGTTTTGATATATCCACATTATATTATATATCTTTGGTACTTTTTTTGGGTTGCACAGAAATACTTAAAAGTTTATTACTTTTAGATACAGGAGATAAGGAGGAGTCTGAGTTGTTGAGAGAGTGGTTTGATCTGATGCGAGAGCGTACAGAGCTACGTCGATATGAAAGGGAACTGATGGTGCGCGCTCAAGAGATGGAGTTGGAGGACAGACATGCACGACTACAGCAAGAATTGAGAGAACGGATGAGCAAAGACGGTAAGTGTTTTTGTTGACCTTCTCATTAATTTCATTGAAGTGGTTTGTTATCCAGAATTCTAATTATTACTCTTCTTGATACTGTAATCTTGTAGGCTAAACAGATACTAAAGTATAATGAACCTACGAATACAGAAGCATAAATGTATATATAACCATAAAAGGGAAGGTTTTATTATTTTCTGGTGTGTGGTAATTCTTTGCACAATTATGTATATCTTTGCACTTGCGCATAAGAATGTGAATATTCAACCTGTATATTATAATTTCCAAGACTTATGGCAAAAGTAAGCTTTTAGATGCTCATAATGTCAGCTGCTGTTGGCTGCTTCAATTATCCAGGCCTCTCATTGACCGGCACTGTTCCCCTGGTGCTGGAGGCTTCAACCATTTATAGTAGAGGTTCATTTCTGCAGCAATTTCAAACATCTTCATGTTTTTAATGAGGATTTTGTTCCTCACCTCTCTTATATTCCTGGTAATTTTTAACAGCTTTATGTCTGAAACTATATTACGGTGCTTATTCCAAAAATGAGGGGCCGATAGTGATAGAAACCTAGGAGTGTTAGTTGATTCAATCTTAAATTGATTCATATTGGTTTCATTGTGTAAATTTCTTAAAAAGTTAAATAAACAATTATTTTAAAAAGTTAATGTTTAAATGACTTATAACAGTTCAGGAATTGTAAATTATGTTATGGATTGTGTGAAAGATACAAGGGGTTGAATCTGTTGATGAATGGTCTTTATAAATAGAAAGCAAAATAACAAAAAATTATTTTTTTATTATAATAACAAAATAATGCATTAGCAAAAGGAAAGGGCAGGGCAGGTTAATGCCATAGTAATAACAAGCAGGTTATATCCAAGCTCTGCATCAGATTTTGTGCATACTCTAATTGAAAGTTCATGATTGTGTGTGGGTGGGTGGGTGTGTGTGTGTTTTTTTTTTTTTTTTTTTTGTTTTTTTTTTTTTCATTCTAAATGATGCTAGAGACATGCAAGAACTGAGGAGGTCAAATGAGAACTAATTTTCATTTAAAAGCAAAATAGAAAAGTTAAATCTAGGCAACCCATACAATAAAACATAGAAATTAACAAATTCCCATAGGTAACTGTGAAAAATCTAAATAACACAGAATTACTGAGGGTAGGGAAAATTCAAGCTATACATGATGTTGTTCTTGATGTTTGGTTGTAGTGTTAAATTTCAGATGTTTGCAGTAACTATTGTACTATTATCTTTTCCACAAATTGTGTAAATTTAATATTCAAAATTGACAAAATAGTATAACTTGTGAAACACCATTAAAGTAAAAGTAAAAAATGTTGCCATGTATAGAGGTAAAATGAGTCTTGGTAATTGTAATGCATGGGTTTGATTGTAGCATTGGGATTTGCACATATTTCTCTTTCTTACCATTCCTCCAGATGCCACCAAGACAAGCGAGGATGTTGCAAAGGAAGGGCAGATTCTGAGCGAGATGCTGGAGATAGTGGAGCGACGAGATGGGCTAATTGCTCTCCTAGAGGAAGACCGACAAAGGTGTGGCCTGCGAACAAGGAGCCTCTCAGTACCCAGACACTTCCAGCTGCCCTTTTCCCAGGGAGAAGTGGAAACCTCAAACTTCTCTCTGGTTTCCTTTGTAGTGATTCTAGCCATAGCGTGGATCCTCTCCTATTTTGTAGTTGGCTTGTCACGTGACAATGCATGGTCATTGCTTGTAGGTTACTAATTGTGTCCTGCATGTTGGTATGTGGCTAACTTGATATGGGTGGAGGTCACATGTTTATATCAAAATTAATGTGTTCCTTATAGTTTTATATAGGAGTATTTGTATGATAAATATTTTTGAGGCCTTTTTGCTTCATTTATGTCACACTATGTGTACAAGTGCATCAAATCACTCTCCGTCCTTTTCACATTCCATAAAGAAGATCATGAAGTAAATTTAACTTTTAACAAATTATTTACTTTTAATTACTGCTGAAATTGTTGATTTCATTGTTTAGAAAAGTTAAAAGAAAAACGCTTTCTAATTTGTTGGCAGTTGCCAGTAAGGTCTTGCTAATTTATAATAGTGGTCTACTTCTTAGCAAGTTTCTTCTTCTTACAGTTTTATCACAAAAATGTAACAAATATAAATAAAAGTACTCACATCTAGTGAGTAAGGCTTCTGAACTGTTATAATTTTGAACTTAGCAAATTTTGTTTGCTAAGGCTGTTAAAGCTTGTAGCTCTTTATTCATATGATAGCAATGTATCATAAAGTGTTATTTATTTATACTTACTGTTGGACACTTTAGTGACTACCACTTTAAGATAGCAGCAAATGCGCTAATGATGTGGAAGACCATTACTGTAGAAGCAGCTACCAACAAATTGGAATTTTTTATCAAAAGCTGTTGGTACCAAACACAATTAAGCAATTCATAGACAAATACTTAAAGATGGTGGAATCAATTTGAATACTCTTGATTGCTTCACTCTTTTATTTATTTAGCAGAAAATTTATTGTTTAATATGCTCTGACATTTTCAGCTGCCTGACCTTGAATTTTGCCAGTTAACAGGCAGCTGATGTTGTGAGGTCATGCACACTAAATGTATTCTGGTAAATAAATAGGCAAGTGAAGCTATCAAGGGTATTTAAGTTGACTCCACCGTCCTTCAAGTGTTTTTCTGAAATCTTTTACTTTCTCTACCACTTACAGGAAGTAGTGTGTCCTACCCAAAAATTTGATATTGATATTTCATCAGAAATATAGGTTTAAAGGTCCATTTATCATTTTCTGTTTTAATTATGTCGGATATTAATTGGCTGATTATATGTACCGTTGAATTTTTGTGAATAGCTTGAGAATTCCATTGATATGAACTGTAAGTTTATATGCGTAAGAAGTCATACAAATAGACAAAAAATTACTACAGAAAAACATGTAGTGCGTCAAATAATGTTTTTCATAGTATTAGCTGTTTACACAGCATCCCATGTTGTATGTTTACAATGTTCCCACTACCTCAAACTGACATGACCAAGATGGGGTCCATATTTTCAGTTTGGGTATAGGACCAGTGATGAAATTGAGAGCTGCTGTAATAGGTAGCAATCCCAGCCACAGAAGCCAATGTTTCAGCTGGGGATGCATGATGTTGGTCAAATAACCTCACTGCATTAGCTGATGATCATCCATCTCTGCCATTATAAGTGGGTGTGAGGCTAGGGGTCAAAGTTCGTAGGCCTAGGCCCCAAACAGGCTGTGAAGCTATGGGATCATGATTATCACCATCACCGCCTTAACTGCCACCACAATTGAGTTTTTTTCATAGCTAGAGGAAGTTCTGCAAGTGTTTAATTTCTTGCACTTAGAAATAATGAAATCCTTGCACTTAGAAATAATGAAATCAGCATTTTCAAGAATAAAATCATAACTGAAATTGCACCTTTTAATCATCATTGATTTGGTTGTCATTTATTATTTGTAGTAAAGCATTTTTAATGACAGTCATATGATAGTATTGTTTCTAAGTATTAATTCTTAAATAGTAAAGAAATAATTTTAAACAGCTTTCCCAAGAATGAAATTGGTTAAGAAAGAAAAGCATTTCCTTCAAAACTCCCCTGTCTTCTGATCATTTACTAGGGAGTCAAATACAGACTTTTCTCTCTTCTGCAATGGCTCAATTCAGTGTCGAACACAGGACCCCCCTCTCTCTTTCAATCACTCACAGTGCATTAAACACAAGATTCCTCTTCTCTCTTCTTCAATTGCTCACTTCAGTATTGAATGCAGGAGACCTTCTCTTTCTTTCAGTCATTTATGGAAGGTCAAACTAAGTTTCCTGCTTTCTTTTCCTCATGGAAGTGTCAAACACAAGTTTCCTCCATATTTTTCTTAAATCATTCACTTCAAAGTCCAATGCAGGACTTCTGCTTTCTCTTTTGGTTGCTCACTGGAGTGTCAAACATAAGGCTCATCTTCTCTCAAAAGAGAAATAACTGCAGAGTAACTGATGCAGCACTCAACTTCATGACTGCAACCTGGTCACTCAAGTGAATATGCTCCTCTTTACACCTGCATGAACTTTTGAGAAGCTTCTTATTCTGCTGAGGGGAGGTTGTTTCTCACAGCTTCACCATTCTTTTTGATTAGCTTCCAGATTCTTCTTGAGCATCTTCCATGATTGGTATGCTCATTCTCCGCAGGAAGGCTTCATCACAATATCAATAACATGTAAAACAGACTTTGCTTTTAGGTAGCATTTGTTTAAAACTGATGAGTAACATTTTTTTCATTTGTAGTCAACTTTAAATCTCTATGTGGTGAATAGCTTTAAAAAGCAGTAGGGTTAACATTTGTGATTATAAAATTAAATGCTGCTATTAACAGCAGAAATGAAAGTGAAAAAGCAGCACATTCAGCTGGCTGGGATCATCTTGGTTATGTTTTTGCAAGTCCAGCAGCTTTTATGGGCCATGGCCTCCTTGACAATCATCTAAAATGAAGAAAATAAGCAAATAACATGCTCTGAACAGGAAATATGAAACTTTATCAACTTTCCTGTTAGCATTCTAGATCTGGGTATTATTTTTATTCTAAGCAGTTGTACAACGGCATTACTAAGTATTTAGTCCTTGGTATCTTATTGGTTAACTTTATTCACAGACAATTTAAAACATCCACAACAAATTATTTATTTAAACTTCTTTCAAAGTTTGTTTATAACAAGCAATTCTTAGGATTTAGAGCATCAGTTTGCAGACACACTGTTAGTACATGATGTCTATGTGTATTCTTTTTGGTACCACAGTCTACAATGGCACTACATTCCTTTTTATTTCTGCTCTTTTCTTTCTATTTCATGTGTGTGTATTTTATATTCTCTATTTGTGTGATTATATGTTGTACATTTATAAAATGTGGTGTAGTTTGCATCCATTAAAACTGTATTTTAATAATTTGAATAGAAAATAGGTATAGTAATGCTGTGATACTAATGACTTCAAAAACTATAAAGTAGCCAAAAGGTTTGTTTAATGGGGATTTGTGATAATCTTCTAATTATTTTGTGACTAACCATGCTAAATAATGATAAGACAATCTGTGAACATTACCTTTTCATTGTTTTATCTAACAGCAGTATTACTTTCTCTTGTTTTTTTTTTTCTTTCTTTCTTTCTTTCTTTTCTTTTTGACCCTATTAGGCAACGAAAAAAGAAGAGGCAACAAATGTAGTGTAATCTAGTAATTTCTTGTGATGTCCCAAGTTATTTCCTATGCTCACGGAAGCCATTGGATTATCAGTCTGGTGTTTTCTGTGAAGCTCAGGAATGGAGCGCCCTAATACTTGGGGTTTGGTGCAGTAATTATTATAAAATGTACATTTGTGAATGCTGCTTCAAGTTTGGTAGTAAGGAATGAAATGGAAATAGTTTTATTTACGGACTCTCTTTAACTACTGTGGTTCTTAGCATCCCATTCAGTGTTAGGCATGAAAAACTCCTAATTTTGCCCAGAGGCCTCTTTATCAGGCTTGAGGTTATTTTACATGTCGTAAATCTATGATGCAGGACCAATGGCTTTACTAAATCATAAGTTACTCTCATGATATGTGATGCCCAGGTAAGGAAAATTGCTTAAGTAAATAATTAGGAATCTGTGAGATTTCATTCTCAAGCATAATGTTTATTCACTAAAGATTGTTCGTATCATGACAAAAAACATACATATTCTCTGTCCAGCCTTACTTCGCCGGTAATGTAAACGAAAGCAACAGGTTGCAATGGCTATGATTGGTTGCTGAATGTTTTACGATTTTCTGCATCTTAAAATAGTTCCTCTTAAACTACAATGAGTACAGAAATATTGTATTAAACTATGCAATGTTGTCTAAATAGTATTATAGTATGAATAATTAAGGAACAAAGTTTACTGATCATTTAATCATTATTTCTTTCTGTAACAATGCATATCCATTGTGCAATTCAATGGCTGCTTCTACTCAGCAAGTAATGGCGGAAACATGTAATGCCAGTGTGGAGAAACGCAAGCAAGGAAAAGATTATTCCTAGTGTATATAATACGTTTTTTGAAAAGTACCTTACCTTTTCATTAAATAATATTCTTAGCTTAGTGGTAGAATTTATTAGTTTTTCCGAAAGCAGCATGAAGTGTGCAAAACTCTTAAATTAGCCGAGGTGCAACATCTTGTGTAAGCAGCTTTCAACAAGTGAAAACTGAAAATGTAGTGAATGTGTATCACACATTGTTCGAGGAGAGCAAATAGTGAAATTTGGCAGGAATGTTGAACATTGTGGTTGTCCGATAATTATTATCAGTTTCTGTGATGATTTG
The DNA here is from genome assembly GCA_030762935.1 of Hymenopus coronatus. NCBI lineage: Eukaryota > Metazoa > Arthropoda > Insecta > Mantodea > Hymenopodidae > Hymenopus > Hymenopus coronatus. The sequence continues at coordinate 25,649,969 of CM060882.1, forward strand.
GACAGTTCGTTTGTAACTGCAGCAGATTACTCGTATCTTGAAGGAGGGGTGCCGTTTCATCTTCAGATTAGCTCTTCTAGGTAAGTCACTACATTATGACACTATATTAAAATGTGTAGTGATGATAGTGCATATGTGAATGCTAAAATTTGCAAAAAAAAACTGTTGGAGTAATGAACATACACAATACTTCAGGAAACTTTCAAAATGACATGTCTGCATTTTATAATTTTACGGGAGAATTTTACATTTTGTACTGAGTATATAATGACTCGTCTCCTGTTTTGTTGTTTTATTTATTATATGTTTAATAGAGTTAATCATTATCTGTGAACAGTGGAAGTAGTTAACTATATCTTTTCCTGTCGAACTTAGGTATGAGTTGTTACAATTGTATAGCAGACGAACCAGCTTAGCACCACGTGGTGTGTACACGTGCATTTGTGGAAGAATACATTCTGATTTGTTTACGTCGCTGGTGAAGTAAGGATGGACAGATAATAGTAAAACATAGTAGTTAGCACTTTCTTGAATGGAAACTTATATCTGTTAATTTAATAACACTAATGTAAGTCAATTTATTGACTTACATTACTTACTTTTTACAAAAATGAGACGTTTCAAGTGCTCAACTGCTCCTATCATCAGTCAGTTGCTGACTACTAGAAAATGTCCTGTTGCTGTGCTGCTGTCATCCTCTCAGGAGGCTTCTTAGTAAATTTTCTGCTGTGTGGATATTCCAAATTGAAAATGTAATCCTCATTTTTCAAAATGAATACATTCTTGGAGATTGTTTGTTGTTATTTGGAATATTTCTCAAGAATATTGGTTCCGGGTCAATTTCATGGTTTTCTCGCCAGAAGTGAGCTGCTGGCTGCAGAGTTTTCTTCAAGCTTGTATTTCAAATTCCTGAAATGTTCCTTTGTTCTTGTTTTTAGTTTCCTTTTTGTGTTTCCAATGTGATTTTGTTACAGTCTTTGTAGTTGAATTAACTCTTTTATTGTTGTTCCTTTAGGCGCATGGGTGTGGGTGGGTATGTGTGCGTGCGTATGTGTGTGTGTGTGTGCATGTGTATGTGTGTGTGTGTTTTTTTCCCCCTGTTGAATCCATTGTTTTCTGTTATTTTGCAGATATCTCTTTTTCTTTGTTGAATCCTGCAATGTTAAGAGGTGAAAAAAACTTCCATCAAACATTGAAGATTCCATACTGATGTGATATTAAACTGTAACTGTTGAAAATTATATAGTTGTCTGAGGGAGTAGGTTTTCTACCTATATGTGCCAAAGATGAAATTTCCATTGCATTTCTGGGTGTAGGAATGGTTGCTCTTCAGTTTCTTGGGGTATCTTATGTGTCTGAAATAATAGCAAATATGTGATCCACATAATGGTGACACGTCTGGAAGATCCATGGGAAGGCCTTTGCAATTCTTATTTCCAGATCGGTCATGAACACACACATACATATTACCTTGGTCAATATGTAAACCCATAACAAGAAAATCAACCAGTATATAAAAGTGATATCTTACCTTAAAAAGTAATATCCTTCACTTTTTGCATATAATGGCTTTGATGTCATATACTTCATGTGTACTAGATATTATGCAAGTTTCTGGCCAAAACAATTTGGAACATTTAACTTAGGCTAATATTGCTATTTATGTATTTCATAAATTTAAATCATCTAATACATCTATGCCATAAGTAATAATGTTTCCAAATAAAAGCTTACAAGAGGTTGATATACCTAATTGGTGGGTAATTACTCATCATATCCTTAATAGTTTTGATGTGACTGCCTTGAAGAACTTAGTACTATATTATTCCATTAATAAATTCCTGTTTCAAACTTACATCACCTAAACATGGAGGACTTAAGTGTTGAGAAAATGTAAGGATTCAGAGGAATTAGTCAGTACATTAATCAACCAGGATCTTTCCTAACAAGGAACCTATGACTATATTCATATTGCAAATAACTCGACAGTTTTCCTGTATCATCTATGTGGTACCTGAGATCGAACCTGGGAAATGTCAGGTTGAAGCAGTAGAACATCGGGAAATGGACTCCCTTACCTGCAGGCCAGCTCCGGATATACAGAGATGACCATTCTGGTTAGCATCTTGCAGGGACGAAAGGGAAACGTGACTGACGATGCAGTGATTAAAACACAAGTCCATTTGACACCATACACAACAAATAATCATATTATATGTACAGTCTTCTTCACATGTTAACAATGCTATGTTCAGAAATAATAATTAATGAAGCCTTGAGTAAAATGACTCTTTAGTGCATTACTATACTATTTTGTTTCCTATATACTCCCAGATATTTGCAGTACATTTGGGGGCTTTTTCTTTCTTTCTTTCTCTGTTTACCCTCTTTGTATGTAAGAATTGCACTCCCCAGTGCCTGGGTTCAGACACCTTTGAGCAGAGGCTGTGGATCAGAGAGAAGTAGGAATGGATGACTAGCCCAATATCTGGTATGAAAGTGAGGAAATGGGTGATCTGAAATGATGGTAAAATAGATGACAGAAAAGATGAAGATTCAGCAATTGGTGAAATAAATGGTAGGGAAAAACCAGAGAACCTGGAGAAAACTTACCCAAACACTGCTTCATACACCATAAATCCCACATGCGATCCTCTGGGATCAAGCCCGAGTTGTCTAGGTGAGATGCAAGTGGTATAACCACTCAACCATGGCTCTGCTAATTTGCGAGTACTTCAAGTTGAAAACAGCAGCTTATGTTTGAAGCCTGGACTTTTTGTACCATGTGGATGACACAGGAAAACGTTTGAGCTGTTTGTGATATGAGTAGTATTAGGTTCCTTGTTAGCATGTCTTCCTTTGGAAGAGAAGTAAAGCCAGCGGTCCTGTGTTGTAGATTTACCTTAAGAGGCCTCTGAACAAAATTAAATGATCTTTCATGCCTAGTATGAAATAGATTGCTAAGAACCAGAGCAGTTAAAGAACATCCATAAATGAAACTCAGTTTTTTTTACCAGGATCTCTGTGTTTAAAAGACATAACCATGAACCTGTTGAGGTTACACTGAAAGTGCCATGTAATGCAGATGATTCGGTTTAAGTGGTGCTCCAGTCCTGTGTTTCAGACAAGCAACTCTCTGACAGACTGCTCTTTAGAGATGGCATAGGACATAGCTGACATGCTAGTTATACTAATGTAGTCCAACTTTTTTGTCTATACTACACATACATTCTTCAAAGCAAACTTGAAATATAAAGCAAGGAGACAGCTAGCCATTTTATTTTAACTCTTATTCCTTCAAATTACGACATGCATAAAACTCAAAAATGGCTTTATGTTTAGTGTCAAAACAAAAAATGGAATCTAAATTTGATCTGCAAATGCAGCTTAAAACTTCTATGTATTTGCCTGTTATAGATATGCATTAATATAATTTTTATTAAAATGGTGCTGCATTTTGTGATTAAATATGCTGAAGGGGTAAGTGATCTAGTAACATTTCTTTGCTTTTGTGTGCAGTAGTAAAGATGTTGCAGTGTGTTATCTCACTTCAAGCTTTAAAGATAGTGTTTCTATAAAATGATTTGGTCATGTGCAATAGGAAAGTATTTTTCTTAATGTATAATTTAATAATTTCTACGTGTAATTTAACCACAGTAATTTAGTTAGATCCAGGAAATAAAGTATTAAGTATAAAGTCACCTGAACATTATGACACTCCAAATAATTATATCATGAAGGTCTGTTAGAGTGCGTATATACAAATTATATAAGAGAATTTAAATTTAAAATCACAGAATACGTCTAAATGAAATACTTCAATAAGTAAGCTTTTCTAATTTTTTTTTTTTTTTTTTTTTTTTTTTGGTGCCATGATTTCTGCATTTATTTTCCATACAGTAAAACTATGAAAGACCATACATTTAAAGCACCAGACAATAAATGTATTAGCAAAAGAAAAATACAGTAGTACCCATATATATATATATATATATATATATATATATATATATATATATATATATAAAAAACAGGGACAGGTCCTTTTCTTTAAGCTAAGTGACCAACACTTGGAAGTATCTAAGATTGTCACATATTAAAAACTGCCTACCATCTTAGATCCTGGTTCTGTGATATTCAACTATAATTCATAGAAAATAACATCAGTCTACATAGTTCTAAGCATTTCATACACAGCATAATTAATTTATATAATAAACTGAATATACTTATCACTTAAAACTATAACAGAGTTACTATTAACACTGGTGTAAATATATTTTGCCTTGAAAGCTAAAGTACTTCTTATGAATTTCAATGCTAAAAGATGAGTATGATTTGTAAGTAAGCAGTGTAAACAACATTGCTCAGCATCACTAATGCATGTCAAGGGAAGAATGTGGCATGCATTTATATTATGTTATTAATCCTCATTATTAGAGCCTGGATATTTAGGTGCTTTTAATAATCAAAATACACAGCCAAAAAACAATAAACATTTAAGAAAAGGGATGATAAAAATAAAATAGCCATTATAAATTTTAAAACACACTACATTTCTTGTGTGCTTGACCAGTTTTGAGAGATATTTGCTTTCATCATCAGAAATGACCAACTGGCTCCTAGAGTTGGTGACTGCTGTGTGGGAGTTTGTGATGACATGTAATGATAGAATAATGAGCTGATTTGATAGTAAATCAAAATCCATTGCTGGAGTGTGGAAACATGTTAATCATAAAACATAAACACTCTTAATGAATTTTTAATTGTTGCCACTAAAATCAGCCATGGGAGTACATTGCTCTACCATTAGATGTCATCACAAACAACCTCATATAATGGACTCTGGCACCAGGAGCCAGTTGATCACTTCTGAAGATGAGAGCAAATACCTCTGAAAACCGGTCAGGCATCAAAAAATGTAAGATATGTGTGTGTGTTTCTATCCTGACTCAAACTTTCTCTTAAATTAAAATTTCACATCCTTCAAACTAGCTTTCCAAATAGTATAAAAAAACATAATTTTGTTTAAAATTGGTACAAATTATACATTTTTAATTTTGCACATTACCACAAGGGATTGCTGTAAAGACTCTGTCAGCATCAACTATGATTTACCGAAATCTAATGAAACCTGTATCTGTTAGATGTGCCAATGGCTGTTGAAAGTAGCTTTATTTTCCTGTTACCACTGTTTGAAATGAGAGCAGATCTGTTCCATCACATGGCCTCTAAACTACCAACTAGCATACTATAAAATTTACTTTCAGTGGTTGACAGTAGTTGGGTATCTTGGGTAAACAATATCATGTCTGTTTTCATATGACAGTAATTGACCATTGCCACTCATCAAAAAGTTTTTGCTTCTTCTTGTATTGAGTTTACCCACTTTCAGAGATGAATTCTTAGCAAGCAGCAAATGTTGCAGTACAAAGATGGTCACGTTCCAACATAAAGGAGATCCAAGTAATGTCCATCATCTTAAGTTCCCAGAATCTAATTGGAAAAATTTTAAGTTTGTTTTTGAAAAGGTAAACCTCAGGAATTTGTATTTCAAAAAGGCAACTGGGCCTTATAAAGGAAAAACAAAAACTGGTTCTAACTCTTCCAAATGCCTCAAAATATGATAATATATAAATAACTTTTGGTTTATTACCACTCAATCAACAGACATTTGGTTAACATATGGGCTCTAATCATTTCCATCTGTTAGCCATCACAACCAGTGGGTTTGTTAAAACATTAATTATTTCTGTTGAAACCTAAATAAATCAGTCTTGAGAAATATCACAAGTGATAATGATCTTAAAGAAATACATCTATTCTCATCATTGCTTTGTTTCAACTTTGTGGTGAACAGAGTAAAACAATCAGCATTGAAACTTATCAATTTGATTAGGCCACTCTGTAAAGAAAAATACCAAGAACTCTAGGTGTTCCAGCCTTATTTGCACATTCATTCCATGAAAATTCTTTCACTGTTTCTTTGGACCTCACTTATATGGGAATGCAAAAATAAATATATTTAAAAATGGTTGCATGCTAAAACACATCAGTTTAACCCTTTTATGTAACTATTTGGGAAAGTTATATGTATGTGCATGTGAATTACTAAAACGAAAATGTCTACTTTTTTTATATGCAAACATGACCTGTAGCATTGTGAAAAGTAGAGAGAGGACTAAATATAGTATAAGTGATAGATAACCTCCAGAACTTATAATATGTCACTCACATTATAGCTAAAAACAGTGCAACAAAACTACATTTAACTATGGGGATATCTAGAATAATTAAAAGATCTAAGGGCCAGTTGTATGAACTTGGCATAAACTCCATACAATATAATATATAAAGCTTATAGAGAATAAACTTGAGATAAGTTTAAGAGAAGGTTTGTTTTGGAATAGAAACACTTTCATTGCTTACGTTGATAAACGAAAAAATAGTGTAAATAGTAAAAGTGTTTATTCTGACTCAAACTTTCTCTTTAATTTAAGTTTCACATCTCTGTTACTAGCTTATCCAAATATTATGTGAACCAGATAAGTTGGATAGGTAGAGTCAAACTTAATGTCATAGTCAGGATTTGATCCACGGATCTCCCGATTTCTAGCTGGTTTCTCTTACCACTGAGCTATCCATGGTAACATGCCAGTATAGCATTAAATTTCCCCAACTAACTCGCATATTTTCCAGTAAACCATAAGCTGAACTCAACAATGGCAACCTTCCAAGTCCTGGGCTTCATAGTTTAGCCAACTATAAGATCAATTAACATAAATTAGATAAGTTACTTGTTGCTTCCATGCTTAGTTACTAGAATTACCTCTTAAAGGCTGTAACAAGAAGTGGCACAATGTTCCGAGAAAAAATGAGATGCATCTTGTTTATCATACTTCAAAATATATCTGAGTAATACTTATTTTCTAAAAATAAATTGTTCATAATATGAGTTTAGTCGTGAGCAGGCCAATCCACACATTTCACTGTGGCTTGTGGTACATATGTTAAAGAAAGAACAACAGCCCTCTGGTTAGAGGTCTGCATAGGCTGAAATTCTTAGGGTTGTCCAACCCAGTCTGAACTGACCCCAAGACTGAGAGTAGATTATACTCCACAACCTGGCTTGAGCCTGATATTCAAATTTTGTTTAAAATAAAGTTATTTTAGTTATTATTACAATAAAACCTTATAATTATGCCCTTCAAGGGACTGTGACCCAAACATATCGGGCAATAATTGGGACAGTATTACACACAGGATATGATTTATTAGATATGAAAAAATATTTTTGTCACTACTTAAAAGGAAACACAGTACAATAAAATCTGTATCTGAATATTTGCAGTACAGTACAAAATGAAGAGCAAGATATTCCTAATGAAAAAATATTGAGTTTTGATTATCATGTACTTGTACCATTACTATGAATTATGTAGCATCCCTATTTTGTACTATTGTTCGTGGACTGGATGAGGACATTTCTAAAGTTTCTGCAACATTCTTTTGATGTAGCATGGAATTTACATTGTACTTCTGCAGAATTTGTAATTTATGACTTGCAGAGAAACAGTTACATTTCATTATTTTGTACTAACTGTATAACAGCTGTCTATATGCAGTACAGAATTCAAGAAAGATTAAAAAGATAAAACACATTGACAAGGCGCCTTTTGAAAGTGTAAATTCCTCTCACAAAAAGAACTGTTGTATGCCTGATAGTGTTGACCAGAGGGGTTTTCCAGATAAATTGGTTAAGCTGCAATGACCACTGAGTACAGTCACACACACTATTCTCTCAGCCTAATTTTAAAATATTAAATATTTTTCAAATTATGTATATATGTGCAATATTTTTATTATTTTAAACCCAAAAACCACACTCTCCCTCTCCCCCTCCGTCTCTCCCCTCCATCCCCCTCCGTCTCTCCCCTCCCTCCACCTCCCTCTCTCTCTGTATTTCTGATGAAATCTCAGAATCAGGATTTTGCTAAACAAAGTAAAACTAACAAAGTTAGTTTTTGTTCTGTTAGGTAATTAAATGAGACTTACTTTAATTGGTCCAAATGAATTATGATGCCACAAAAAAGTTGTGAGGTCTCCTTTGTGTTGTAGGGCTAGTATTTGAGAGGTATCAAATTCAAATCTCACTTAAGATGAGTTATCTAAATAAGGGTTTTCTAGGATTTTTCTTTATCCTAAAAGATGAATGTTGGGCAACTCTAATCTCTTTGGCATTTAAGCATCATTTTACCATTTCATTCATCATCTGATATGACCATTAGAAATTAAAACAGTATTACAGTGAATGATCTCTATACCCCTTCCACTGTATAGATCTAACCTAAAAGCAATCCCTTAAGATTTATAAAAGATGTTATTTGTGGCTCAGGTTAACATAATTTATTAGCATAATCTTGTTCTCTCTGCAGCTTCATATTGGGAGCATTAATTACTAGCCCTCATTAATTATTTAGAACATCTGATAGACATTTAAAAATATGAGACAAAAAACAATTATTATTAAAAGATCAAAGTGTAGAATATCATCTACAACATTTTAAGAAAAGACTAAAGGAAAGTGCTGTTAAACATAGTACATGATACAAGACTTAAGAAAGAAAAATGTACAAAGAATGCCAGTATTCAGGTTATTTAAAGAACATAGTTCTCTATCTGAACACACAAGAAAATAATTTGTAGTTGAAAAGTATGATTAATAGAGATATAAGCTGGCCACAACTGCATGTCACCTTTTTGTGATTTATTTACATCTAGGCAATAATGGATTAGCTGTTCAAGGAATACCAATAATACGTTGTTGTTTTTTGCAATGGTTAACATACTCCCAGTTCATACAGCTAGCCCTAGTTCATACAGCTAGTGTTAAAGATGCAATAGGAAATAAAAACATTATTTTTATATTTGCTGATGATTCCATTAGTTTCAGGCTTAATCTTTAACAAGTATATTTTTATAATATTTAAAGAAATATGTGTAAATGCCAAAGAGCATATGTATTGGTTAATTATTTTAGAAGTTATAAATATGTTAATGAATAAGTTATCCCGTTTAAAACCAATAGTAATTAATGTACATTTTATAATGTTTTTTAGAGTTACTACCAGTTCTTGTTAATGTAGAAATACTTTCATAAAAGCTTGTAAAATATGTAATATTTGTACAATTAATCATGTGTAGAAATTTCATAACTGCAAATATAAGGTGTTTATATGATAACTTTGCCTCAGTACATAATCCAATCTTTTAGGAAGAATGTTTGTTATTTTTGAGATAATCATATGAGTTGTTGCTTATCGTTAGATTTTTTTATTCTGCTTTCTTTAAGGTGCTTGCTGCAAACTATGAAATTTCTAACGTGATGTTTTTGCACAACAATATTTTTAATGTGCCATTTGTATTGATTCATCAAAAGTATCATTAGAAACAAAACTTCCTATATCAGCAATTCACCCAACCTTGGTATTAATAATGGTTAACGTTTATTTATGAACTACAAAGAATAATCAAGGAAGATAAATTTTCTTTAGAAGCATTTTAATCTGAATGTGTAATTAACATTTGAGGACTAGAAGGAAAAAATGGGGAGAGTATTTTTTTAGCAGAGCATGTTTAGAGCATAATTCATGCAAATGTAAAAGTTCACATGAAGGTCACAACATTAGAACACATTCTCCAGATACCTCCCTGGCATTCACCTGCTATGAGGACTGAGGAAAATGGGAAAAAAATCTCAGTCAAGGAGAACAGTCCAGGCTGGATTAGAACCGCAGACAATACCATATCTTAACGATCTTGGCCACCCTTATCAGTAATACTGAGGTGCAGCACATTGGGCAGAAAACAGTTTAAGTCAACAGTGACATAATTTTTCTTCAAACTTTAAATTAATGAAATATATATTTAATATTTTGCAGGCAGTTAAAGGTATCTGTACTATACTATGACTAAATAGGCACCTTTTACTTCAATAATTGCACTAAATGTTTTATTAATACCTTTATTGCAAAATCCTGCTCCAAAATGTACAAGTCAGTGCTTTGAAGAAATATTGCTAATATTTGACCCAAATATTTTCAGCTGTTATTAAGCAACTGATGACAGTTTGAATCTTAATGGGAAGCAGTTCCAATTGCAACTGTTGTGTTTTGCAACAGAACATTTTGCTGACATAGAATTTCACCATTTTCCATGGATCCAGCTAGGACCATTTATCTATTCTTTAAATGGTTTGCCAAAGTGTCTATAATGTTACTCTCTTGTCAGGAACATACATATTCAATCCAAATTTTGTCTTAAATTGATACTTGTAATTCATTTTTGGAAAGTTTTGATACTCCTTATTTTTTCCCTGTAGTGTTCATTTATGTGCAGATTCTAAACAAAATATCTGATGAAAGTTAACTGCATGTAGGAAATTTGGTTTCAGAATTGGAATTGTGATATATACAGCATATTTGTCAAAGTACAGATTGTTTATTTTTTATATTTTATATAAAGTTGTGTGCTCAAGAGAATGTCTCATGTTGTATTGTTTTTAATATATTTAACTGTGTAAGAAATGCAGTTTTTTTTTATTTTAAAGCAAATTATTTTTTATTTGTTAATATCATATTTTTTGTTGTTTTATTATTATTTTTTTATACTCATAACTAGCAAACAAATGAAGGCATAAAGAAGGTAGCTGCAAGCTCTAGTATATCATTTATGGAACAGGAAATACACAGCCTTCCTGTTTAATTTTACTTGTGTAAAAAGTTCTGGTGTAGGTGGATATAATTCTATTCCTTCAGAATTATTCCAAGTTTGTACATAAGGTTTCTTCAGTGATGTTGGATGCTGACATCACTCAAATGTTTATTCTTTGTCTTTTTTTTCCATGATACATTCCAGTCTCCCACTCATGGAAATTGAGTAATGTCAACTCCTTATAATTGTCCTTTAGGAAGCCATTCATCTCCCATTTAACCAATGTCTGGTCTCTGTCACATTCTTTATGCCTTCCTCATGGTTAGATTAAAAGCCACTACAACTTAGGCCAGAGGAAGCACCCATTTTGATATGGCATGGCTTTTTGTGAATGGCATGCACACACCTGCAAGCTAGGTAAGCCTATGTAGCCTCCACTAGTGCATGGACATACACACTTTCTGCATGTTACTTTAGATTTGTATTCATAGTCAGGTTAGTTTCTGGCTAGGTCAAACATAACATTGTTATTATTACAGTTATATAACTGGCTAGCTGCAGTCATACGCTGCTTCTCATACAGGAGTAGGCTGGTCAATTGTTGCAAGTTATATTAAAACCTCAGCTGATGGACCAGCAAACTTGTGCTTGAGAAGCATTGTGGAATGCTTTTTGTTCAGTAAAAATGCCTAAATTTATCACAGTACTCAAACTGTGTCAAAATGAATAGCAAAAACTGAAATAGTTGTAAGCATGCAATAAAATAAACAAAAATGCCTCAAAAAATATGAGTCTGCAAATGAGACATTTGGTAAATACAATTTATGTCTAAAGTAAATTAGATATTAATCAGCAATATCAATAATAATTGCAATACCAACCAGTTTTCCTCATGGGAAATTAGCTTGTTGTGGGTGGAATATGTCTCATTCTTTATACTATCAACTGAGGAGAGAATAGAATTTCAGATGATTGAAGCCCTACACTGTGATACAGCCAGAGAGGAATCTATCGGAAGGAAGAACACAGGAATCTGCAAGCGAAGGCTTTGGAAAACAAAATTGCCACACCACACACAAATGTTCCTGAATAATATTGTACAGACATGACTGGCTTGTTTCCTTGTTTGGAATTCTGCATAGCACATAAGAGTTGAAAGCATGCCTGTGCCAAATGGATGAACAGTGTGTAATTAGACAATTAGTGAACAGGTTATTCTCACGGTTAAAATACAAGAATAAGTTGGCAGTCATCAAACAGGAGAGGCTCTTTTGTACTTGCAATATGAGCAGAAAGTAACCCTCACAAAAAGTATTTTAAGCTAAATAATTACAATAAGTATCTGTGCCTGTGTGGTTCATGCAAACTAAATAAACTTTATTGCTAGCCATGCTTGTTGTTTGCATCAAGAAAATGCCCTGGAATGTGGCAGGATCTGCAAATTTAACATATTTGATCACAGCTCTGAATAAACATAAGAGGTTAACAATGCATATAAAATTTAACGGACAATCCCTTATATTGTCCGTTTTTGGTAGATCTAGTGATAGTCCAAGACATAACCAGCATATACACCACTGACATATGGAATTGAAAATATGCTTGAATTTAAGCTGCTTTGAATATGCAACTCCCAGCTAACAGTATGTTCCGTCTAGGCCAACCATTAGCCACCAGCAGCTGAAAATTGTTTCTAAGCATATAATATTTTCCCCTTTGATCACTAAAACAGCTGTAAAGTTTGTTCTTTGTTTATAAAATCCGATATTGCCAAGAGGTGGAGTTGTAATAAGGCCACACATACTGTGCACAGTCACTTGTACCTGTCTGAAGGGTCTCAGCTATACTCTTGTCAAAATGGAATAACCATGACTGCAAACAATTAAGTAGCTCATAATTGCACATTGGCAATCATCTCATAAATGACACTTTTGCAGACTATATTTACTGGTGCTTTTTTATTTTTATCATTGTGTACTTTCATTTATTTACAGTTGTAAATATGACTGCAGTTTGTTTAAAGGTTTTCAAACAAAAGTCTATTTAAAGAAAAGGATTAAACCATATTTATTTGTAAATCTGTATTAAATCAAATAGTATTTTCTTTAAGAATAATGTATAACTCTAAGCTAGCCATTAGGTAATAGGAAACAGAACATAACATTTAATTGAAAGCATATTGCTTCATTCAGTGAAAATTTAAACTGGTGAGATTTTGGAAAAGGTCAGTCACATAAATGAATTATTAAAATGGCTTTTTTAAGATCAGGTCTTAATATTTTTATACTGAGGTTTTGTCATATATTTTGTGATTTACATGTTAAGTAAAACATTTTGCTCTATACATGCCGAAAATTCTACAGGCTTCCAAACTGAAATATTATGAAAATTTTAGCTTTTCATTCTGTAGCTATTACCAGCATAGACCAAAAGAAATGTAATATTGGAATATTTCAGATTAGGATAATGTGTCACAATAATATAAAATACAAATTGAATGGATAAGAGCTGAAGGAAGCTATTCCACATTGTGGTCAAAACAATCTGAGGCAATAGCTACCTCCCATGGTGTGGGGTAACATGTCTGCCTCACATCTATGTGGTCCCAAGTTTAAATATTAGTTAGAATGAGTTACTTGGATGATTTTTTCTTGGTTTTTTCCTTTTCCCAAGAAGAAGATAATGTTGGGTGACTCTAAGCTCTGGGATCCTGGGTCCATTTGACCATCATTTTAACCATTTTATTTATTCACCATCTGATGCGATCTACCTGATTAAAGGATACTAAACTAAAAACAAACTGAGATAGCCATTTTCTTTCTCTAGCAAAGTTGTGTCCATTAATATAAAATGCTCCTGTCTTAATCAGACTGCAATAGCTGACTTAAAATTTAAGTGAGAAGTTTGCAAACACGTAATGTTTTATCAAGATCCATGTGCTAGCAGTCCATTGATGAATGCTACATTGGTATTGAAAGAATGTCAACTTTCTTTAACTTAGTGATTTTTAATAATAATGTTAAACTAAAGAATTTTTATCAGAAAATAAGCATATTATTTTTCCTCTATATAGAAAATTGAAGTGTATATTAATTTATTTGTTCTCAAGCTCATCTGTAATCCTAGCAGAAACAATTCCAAAAAATATACATAATTACATGGGATAGTTATTAAGTATTTATGAAAAATCTTGGTCCTCTATCATTGTCAGAGTTACATAGTATAACAGCATTAGAATGTTTTTAAAATAATTATTAGTTTACTCTCTCAAAAGTTTTTCTGATTTTCCAAAGACTGTGATTATTGTTTTTTTTTTCCTTCTTGCTCTAATCCTTCAATTTCAAGGAAAAACAAATGTTTCATACAAACTTGTGTCTAGAAAGCAAGCAGCACAATATTCAACTGGGTGTTATAATGAACAGTTTGTATGCTTACTATGTGTGCACATTTATTTGGGTGCTCAGTTCCCTAATCTTCATTCAATAGGTTTCACGCAATTTTGAAAGCAGAGTTAGTGAAGATATTGAGACATGACTAACACACTCTGATATATTGTACCTTCAATGCTAAAATGTTATTTTGTCTAGAACCCAGAGTTCATGCACATGCACATGTGCTATGTTGGCAACACTACAAAAAGTCAGGCAGGTGACCCCTCTCTTCCTCAAGCCTTCTCGTTTGTTCATAAAACTAGCACTGAAGAAAAGGTGTGTGTGTGTGTGTATAGTACATCTTAGCATCAATTCCAATATTTAGTCAAAGTCATGTTCCTTATATGGAATTTGTCTTACTCTCATAAATATCTTGTTTGTGATGGGTTTTTTTTTTTTTTTTTTAACGTCCTTTAACCTGCGAGGTCATGTCAGATGATGGAATAAATGAAATGGGTTAAATTATGCTCAAATGAGCCCAAGATCCATACAGCTTAGAGTTACAGACATTCATCTTTTTTGAAAGAGAAAACCCCCCAGAAATCTTTTTGGGTAACTCACCCAAATCAAGATTCAAAGTTGGAACCTCTTGAACATGAGGCAGATACACTACCATTATTTTGTTAACAGTTGTGTAAGTAACTATAATGGAAAGTTCAAGATACATGTTTTGTATTTGATGTCATTCATTCACATAAAATTGAAAATTGATGTACACACACAGACCCACAACTGGTATTTTTGTGGGGTGAAAGCCTCCAGCATTTCTATTAAATGCTGCATTGAAATTTTGGTGAATGCTGAAAGTAAAATATATAAATATAAAAATCAATTTTCTGGGTTTATAAAACACACTAAATATTGAAATTAAATTTGTGATGAAGCTTTGTTTTTGATTAGTCAACTTAGAGGTCCAGGGTTTGACTCCCAATTGAGGTGGAGAATGTTTCTTTAATCAGAAACATTTCCTTTACTCTGCTGAGACCAGGAATGTAAATGATCTTAAATAAAGTATTAAAAGCTAGCATTAATAAAATGTACATTTAGAGTAGTAGCACATAAGTTGTTTCTTAAGTAAAGCCCCCAATGCGACCACAGAAGTTAAGGAGGGGCTATATAAATTAAACAGTTAAAAAAATAAATGTATAATACTATGATCTTAAAGGCCACATTAATTAAATTGTTTAGAAAAAGTGAAAAATGTTTTCATTGTTAAATATAGTTTTAAATGATAGCATATGTTAAGGCGTTTTAAGTTAGTAAGTAACATTTCCATTGAATATATTGACTTCTTAGTTGCATTCCATCCATTCATAAAATTATCACATCCTGATGTTGCAACATGGCATTTTGCTTGGGATATCAGAAACCTTGGTGTGGGTAGACTTTAAATAAGCTCAGTGTTATTCTAATTCTTTATCTGAGAAAGAAAAATGAAAGACTTAAAGTGAAAAGAAATTTTTCTTTGATAACATGGATGTTGACCTCTTGTTTCAGGTATAAAGAAGAAGATAGGGATCTTGAAGCACAGATGCTTGCCAAAGGCTTGCGACTTACACCATTGAGAAAGGAATCACATGTGTGAAATGTCTATTTGGTTTACAGTGTAGTAATTAGAAGGTTAATTTATTCACAACATTCTGATGGCATCTTGAGGTGTAACACCTAAACAGCTCCAAACATTCTTGTAAAAAGAAGCCCTGCAAATATTCTGCTATACAATTAAATTAAAGTTTGCAATACTGATTTACTATAACAGGAACAACAATAATGTGGATTGGTAAAGTTTCTCCAATTTTAAAGGTACATGATCTTGTGCTTGATTGTATTTAAAAATGGTTAATTGTTTAAATTTTGTTCTTGAAAGTTTTTCAAATTTTTAATTAAGAAGGGAATATTTTATTTTTTAAATGTTTCTCTTTAAAGTAAACATATTCCAATGTTTTTATTATTGTTATTTCAGAAGATGACAAAATTTGCCTATTGCTATTTTATCAAATTTAATTTAGCAAAGATCAATGAACTTATACATGTAATTTATTATTGTTGTTGTTGTTGTTGTTGTAACGAGTTCTGATGAGGCAGATGAAGTATTGTTCCTTTTTGGGAGTCTATTAAATATTAATTAGGAAACTCCCTGCTGTATGTTGCATATGGCTTATGAAGAACAAGCATAGTATGTTAACATACAGTTAATGTTTGTATTTTCTGTTTCACCTTATATCATATAGCGGCATATATTACTTGCTACATAATTAGAATTTAATTGGACTTCAAGATGATCTACTTACCTCTATTGAAGTGCATTCCTTTAAGTATTTGCTCTAAACTGTTGCAACAAAGCTTATATCACTTACTGCAGATCTTCATAAACCCAATGACAATAGCTCTAGAGGTTTTTAAACTTGTAAGAATGATGTGCTCAGTGTTTTAAAAATGAAAATTAAAAACAAAAATGTTTGCAAAACATAGAACAGTAAATATAGCTAATTATTGTGGTTCTTTTTACATAAACCACTGTGTTTAACTTAATTTACTTATGTTGCATTACTTTTTCTGGATTAATTTACACAGTATGCTTCATTTACGTTAGTTTTGCTTAAAGACTGTTTTAGATAAAAAAAAATCCTGTTTTTCCATAGTTACAAGGCTTTGGATTAAAACTATGAAAATATCTTTTAATAATGCTTAATGAAAATACAAATTCTCCCCCAAACTTCCTGGTAGTCCTTTCTAATGCTTAGAGTAATTGCTAAATTTTCATTTTTAATAGTCTCTTCAGGCTATTCAATCTCTCTTAAATTGGCAACATTGAGATCCTTTATCATTTCAGGGAAATTTTGAGTATTGCTGGTATAAGATCCAGAAAAATGGTTAATGTAATCAAAGCCTTAGTGAGAAATGTATTTTCCTGTCTAAAGATCAACCCTCCTCTGACGAAATGTGGCATTTTCTCTGTGATTTTACTTCCATACCTTTGTTAGCAATCTCAGCAACTGTTATCTAAACTTCTTGTATAAAATGTTAATATTGATTTTAGTAGATAGTAGAGCACTAATGCTGCTCAGAGGTTTCACTCAAGCTCTTGTACTGAGGGTCCATGGTTCAACGTTGGGTGACTTTAAGTTATCCCTATTCACTTCCGAGTGAAGCATTCCCCAAGGATATGTGAAATGTTGTTCAGTGTCCATAGAAAATGCACTCCCTTCCTCTTTTTATTCTACCATCAGAGGTAAAGGACATTGCCTTGGATAGGTCCAGTCATGGTCTTTCTTCACTGGGCTGGAACAAAATATATAATGTTCTGATTTAAAATTTGATTGCATCACTCTAGCAAGAGCGGTAAATGGTCGTGAAGCATTCAGTAATGGATGACATGAAATGTAAAGTTAGCTCTCCCATGTAAATTGTTTATGTTATTTACATTCTATGGCTGTGGAGTATTAAGTTTTCCATTTTTTGTGACAGTTTGTGTTTATGAATTATAAAATATGGACTAGGAAGTGGTGTTCTTTGCTTTATTACATGTTGATTAGTTACCAGGAAGAAATTCTGATTTAAGGAATTGATACACTAAAATCTTGCTAATCCAGCTATTCCTTGCACATGTAAGTGCTGGATTAGCAAAGTGTTGGATTATATTGAAAGTGTTTGAAATTTAATCAGTTCTTAATTCTTGCTCTTTTGCATAATCTCCCGTTTTCGTAGCTTGCTCTCCATTTGGCTTGTGTACTGTTGAATAACATCTTCTTTCCTATAATGTCATAAATAGTTGCTTGACATTGTATTCATAGCAATGGCTTTCAGCGAAGAATCTCAATTCAATTTATCTAAAATTTTGAGGTTTAGCGTGACAAGTTTCCTTTTATAAACCATGATACTAAAATGTAAAGGAAACTCACAATTTCAAATAGAGTATTATGTAACATAATTAACTAACATTGTTGCACACATCATTTCTGGTTAAGCTACTTGAGTTTGGATGTGGGCCGGAGTAGCAAGAGTTTAGTGCACTACCAATCTTCAAGAATTTTTATAGAACAGAATTTCCATTTATTTTACAAGTAATTTTTGTACATTTATTGCACTTTACTTGATAAATTTTAGGATGTTGTCAAGTAGGTTGGAAACAACAATAATATGGATTTCAATTTTGCCAAGTATGGGTGGGTCTTTAAGGATATGGAGAATCTTGAGAACTGTGGATCATTAATGCTGCTTGAAGTCTGCTTTTTGTTTTTATTGTACTTCCTCTACCCATTTAGCAGTTAAATATGTTTTAAGTACAATGCCTACAAAATAGCTGATTAGAAAGTTTTAATATTCTGTATGTTTATTAAAAGAACAATACTTTTATCAGCTTCTTCATTGCTCATAGTGACACAACGAATAACTCTAAACATCCCTGAAGTCACAACCACTTTGTACATATAAGAATATGAATGAATGAAAAGCAGTAACTTTTAAGAGAAGAATGTATGATTATAATGCATCATGTATACACGTGCAATTTAGAGTTTGTATGTGAAAGAGAAGCAATTAGAAAAATGTAACATATTGTGATAAAATAGTTGTATTGTGCTGTTATGATTTTCTGTGTTTTATAGAATGAAACAATGTAAGAGAGAATAAATGCGCATGTGATATATTTACATTTATGTGTGTGCCTCCTTTTCAAGAGTTTCTAATAGTTGAGGACTGGTATCTGCTATCAGTACAACTCAACTTATTTTTATGTTGCATTAAGATTATGCTAATATATAAAACATGTGCTTGTGAACAAGAGGTACCAAATCTGAAATGGGCTCAAAGTTAATTTGCTTATTATGTGTAAGATCACTTCGCATTTAATTGGTAAAAAAAAAGAAAAGAAAAAGTCCTCACACATATCTTAGAAACATTTAAAGCTGTGAACAGTAACTTTTTGTGCGCATTTATGTTAGCATTAGGTGGCTTTGGCAGTAGCATCTATAGCTCACATTTGGGGAAATTATTGGCTCATAAACCAGCCAGCCAATCTCCTTTCTCTCTTTCTTTCTCACTTGGTAAATATGAATTTAATAGATATATAATTATCCTTATTTCAAATTAAAGTTAGAAGCAAATTGATTGTAATCAGTTTTCACCACTATATGAAAAGTTATACCCAAAAAACAAAACAAAAATAAATACAAATAAAATAGACAATGATGATGAAACCTGACCTCTTGGAGCCCTTTGTGCCAATTAGCTCTGGGCATTTAAACAAATTGGCAGTTCTGATAAAATGGACCACATCTTTGATATCTTATATCATAAAGTTCCAAGAAAAAGGGGCCTAAGGATACATATCCAAGCATGGAATCCTTCATATTTGCATAGTATAAGCTGCAAGGTTTCATATTCTCTCCCATATTTCCTACATAAAGAGTCTTGAAGTCCTTTTATGTGTAAGTATATGTACAGTGTGATAGGCTGTAAGGTGGCCAACAATTCCTCTGGGTTTAGATCTAGTTAGATTCAAAGAAATCTTGCTCTGTTTGCTACCTGGTCCCAAAATAAGTTCTTGGACTTGCCTAGAAAATAAAATAAATGATACAAGAAAGTGACTAAGCAGATGGTATTGCAGGCAGTAGTAGTAATAGAACCCTGTTCAGTCCTTGGGGAAGCAAATGGCCATAATGAACACATGCCATTCTATTTCTTGCCAACGACTTTTATCTTAGCACTCAGGCTCATTGGAATAAAATTTACATTGTGTTATTTCAACACAGATAAACAAAATTAATATTATAGCCTTATTAGACATTGGTGAAATTATTCAATAAGGCAACTGAATACATTGTAACTCACCCATACAAGTAGGTGAGTATTCTGTACATCCCATTAAGCTTTTAACTTTCTGTTTATTTTGCTACTGGGGCCACTGTATACAAACAATATTCACCCTCTAACCATTTCCATAGAATCTACTAGTTTGCATTGAGCAATCATGAGATCACATAGTCAGCCTTCCAATTAAATCATTAGCAGCAATATAGAGCCATTGGTCCCGTGTCGTATATTTACGGCATGTAAAAGAACCTCAAGCCTGATAGACAGGCCTCTGAGCAAAATTAAGCAGTCTTTCACGCCCAATATAGAATGGGATGCTGAGAACCATGGCAGTTAAAGAGTGTCCATAAATAACACGCCATTTACATTTTTTATAGAGGGCACTGAAACCAAATGTACAACTAAGCCTATCACTGAAACCTGTGTAACAAAGAATCTAGAGGTAGCTATCATGAATGAGTTAAATGTTGAAGCAATGTTATTAATTTTAGTTAGCAAAGAATCTGCCGAAAGTGGAACTTAATTTATGAAGGACATAAAGCTGATACAAAATACTGTAAAGAATAACATTTATAATTGTAGTAATTATAAACTCATGTACCCTGATGTACAGCACATATGTACAATGTACATAGTAAGTAGATAAGATATTTGATACCAAGATTTCACCTGAAATATGTGTTTTGAGGTTTCCTGAATCAAAAATATCATTTTTAGATTAAGGTCACTGTGTGTGTATGTGTGTGTGTGTGTGTGTGTGTGTGTGTGTGTGTGCGTGCGTGCGTGCATACAACTCAAAAACAAAATGTTTGTTAAATACCAAACTTTGTATTTAAGTTATCTTCCAAGGATGTGACATGAAGGTTTTCAGAAAAATCCTCCCACTCCAAACTACCCTTTTCATGGAAAAATGTTCAATAATTTTGATTTCCTTAAAAATACTTCTAACAATTTTGGTTAAAATATTGTATATTAAAGATATTTACATAACAAATAAAATGTATATCTTGAATTTCCTGAGAATAGCCACTGAAGCCCTCTTCATTCTGAATCACTTTTGCATATAACTGGTAAACCATGAGATAGAAAAAAACTTACTACACAAAAAATGTACATCTCATTAAAACACACAATTTATGTCCAATTCAGTTTTGTTGTGGAGCTAATATTTTCAAGATATTCCTTGTTATTGGTTTCAATTTTAAAATACTTATGCTTTCCTCAAACAGGAAGCTGTCCATATTTCTTTTGTTTTGATCTTGGTCATGCAAAGAAGCGAATTTCAATGACAAAAGAGTTTGAAAGTGGGGATACAGAAGAACTGTATAAAGAAGACCAAAAAGAGCAATGGTTTTCCTGGAGTGACTACATTTACAAAATCCAAATATTGAAACTGAAGTTAAAACTTCTCTCAAAGAAATCACAAGAAACAAAGAAACTGTAATTTACAAAATACTTATACTCTAATTTTAAGAAAGCAGATGAAGCAATTAAATTAATGATAAGATTATGCTAGAAGGTATCACACAGCAAACAATGGCTCCAAAAATTGTGCTTCCCAAGAAAGGAGACCTCAAACTATGTTGAAATTACAGAACTACATCTGATTTTACATGCAAGGAAAGTGTGAAGAATAATTCAGAACAGAGTGGCAACATATGCTGTAAAAGAAATAATGGAAGAACAAGCTGGCTTTGGAAATAAAAAAGGAACCAGATACCAAATAGCTAACATTGGGTATTGTGGATAAGTGATTTTATTGATGAATTTAAACACCAAACAAAGAACTATAGTGAGGACAAATTATGGAGATAGGGATTGATTCAAGGTTGGAAAAGGCTGCATACTGTCACCTCTTTTATTCAATTGCTATGGGGAGTACATAACGAGAAAACCTGAGTTTGGACAAAGACCAGAAATAAGAATAGATGGCAGAAACATAAATAACTTAAGGTAACAGATGACCCAACTAACATGTAGAGAACTTGATATGAAGATACTGCTAAAGATGCTAAAAAATTGCCTGATGTGCAACATGAACACCAAGCTAACTGACATTAACAAACTTCAGTTCCACAGATTTGAATTACAAATAGTAAAACATTTCAAAATTCTACAATTACTGAAGATGAGTTTAGCTGAAAGGAAATTAAAAGAATGATAGTATTAGTAAGAACAACTTATGACAAATTTGGTGAAAATCATGAGACAGATTTTAAGATACAAACTAAAATATAATCACTTACACTTTCTACATTTTCCTATGGTAGTGAAAGTTGGATAAGTAAGAGATTAGGCTTCTGAATTGTGATCATGGAGGAAACTGCTCACAATTCCTTGGACAGACAAAAGAACTAAAATAAATCAGTGCTGGAAGAAATACTACATGGTCAATCAATAGAAATCACAGTAATGAAGAAGCTGAAATATTAGTTATACAATGAGTATGATGGTCTCAGTATACAAGATGTCATTTATGACAAGTGGAAAAATCAAGAGATAACTATATCATTGAATGTGAACACTCCACTTGGGGCAGCTGGTTGGGTTCAAGGCTTTCAAACTGTCCACATCTACAGCTGCAATTCTACAACTTTTACACAGAATTCTGCACAAACATGGATTCATCTGATAATATATATAAAATTGCATTAAGGTTAATGCATTCGCAAACTAAGGCTTTGAAAGAGCATTTGACTATACTTGACAAAGCCATAAAAAAGTGCTATGACAGTGAAAAAACCTTGACTATATAAATAAAAAAAAGCTTTCAGTAAACAAGATAGGCTAAGGAAGAAAAGTTCAGGCAGTGAATGAAAAGATGGTCATAAGAATACAGACAAGAAGCCATGAAAAGTTGAATTAAGTTGATATTGGTGAATATTCTGGAGAATCATCTGGTGCAAAGAAAAACCAGCCAGTGATGATAAAAAATCCAGCCATTGCCAATAGTTTTTAACAGGATCTAATACATTAGCTGCAGAAAAACTGCCATTGACCAATGTAAGAGAAATGATGATACAAATGTGTTGAGAATTATATTTTACTTCCATTCTGCAATGACCTATGGAATACTTAGTTGGAGTTAATGCAAAAGATGTAATAAAAGTATTTAGATTGCAGAAAAGAGTGATACGCTACATTGTAAATATCTCTTCTTCCACCAGTTGTAACCCATGTTATAAAATTTTAAAAATGCTTCCATTCCCCTGTATTTATATCTAAGAAGTCAGTCATGACTAGATTTTGGATCTCTCAATTCAAAACAAATTCACAAGTACACAATACAAGAGGTAAAGCAGATCTACGTAATATAAATCACAATACAGCCTTATTTACACATAATTTTGAACATAATGCAGTATTATTATAAAACAAATCGACATTAAAAGTATAACTTTGGAAAAGAGGTACAGATTGGCCCTAAAACCTATTTAATGGAAGGCTGCTTATGTTCAGTGGAAGAATATTTTAATTACAGTTTCTCTTGACTATGCTTCCTAAAAAATTGTTTTATGTAAAAACTAATGAAATGCCTTTTATATATGTAATTTAGTTTGTACATTTTTAGTATTATAAGCTTTGACGAAGTCCAAATCTTTGTACAAGATCTAAATGGTGAATAAAGTATGA
This sequence comes from Hymenopus coronatus, assembly GCA_030762935.1. Classification (NCBI taxonomy): domain Eukaryota; kingdom Metazoa; phylum Arthropoda; class Insecta; order Mantodea; family Hymenopodidae; genus Hymenopus; species Hymenopus coronatus. Next base: position 25,673,560 of record CM060882.1, read on the forward strand.
TATGATACGATAAGGAGAACAATAAGAATGATTTTACTCTGGAAATTCTGGAAGATGATTTATTGTGTGTTCTGCAGACATGGATATAGATGCTCACAATCAAATGATAGAGAGAGTGAAGTGCAAGAGTTTGTATCATCAACTTCCAATTATATTGCAGAGATAAATGATCTTAAATTGGCTTGGTGCTGTGGTATCTGTAGTGAAGCTATAAACCAAGTTTATCACAAGCAACAGGCAAAACCTTTGGGCAAATGTGAGTTATCAGCAACCAGTAGTTCCAAGCTTGTAATGCCAAATATCAATATTGTAATTGCAGAGAAAAAAAAACTTCAGATCATGAAGAAGAAGGCTGTCAAAAGAAAGCATTTCAAGTGGCTCTTCCAAAATGTGGAATTGTCTGGAAAATTTAATATTCTGACCATACTATATTTATTAGAAGTTTTATCAAAGTTGTAGCATCTTGCAGAATGAAACAATAAAATTTTGATTTTCAGAATAAGATTTTAAAAAGGGTCCAGGGTTACTAGACATCACCAGTTACAAACTACCTTGCATCACTGACTCATGGCTATTCTTGTTTACATTATCTGCATTGACACATGGTTAGAGTGTAAGTAATTTAAAACCAACTGTTTAAGAATTCCTATACTAAGACATAAACATCTTAGCTCATACTTTTTCTGTACTTATCTTGTGTAGAGGTGGAAATTTTTCTTTGAATAAGATAATTTCCAAATCTCACTTTCATCTGCAAAGCATGAATGCAAAATTCAGTATGAGAGCTTTAATATTTAAATAAAAAAATCCATTGATAACTTAATAGCTAAATGAGTTGTAAACATTTTTTTTTCCAGAAGTAAGCTGACAATTGAAATAAACAGCTGCTTTTTAAATAAAAGTGTTAAAAGAAGGAAAGGGAAGGGGAAAAAATAAACAGACTATATTTGGATAAGAAAGAGCGTCCTATTGAGATTGGTACCTATGCTCACAAGCATTGCAGCATAAGTTTGTATAAATCACATGTATCAGAGAAAACAAAGCAATGGATAGAATTGTAATGGGTGATATTACAAATTCAAATTAAATTATAATTTGGAGCATTTCATACAGGTATAGCAAACACATTTGTATTTAATACAATTTTGCAGTCATATTTTTTGTTAGGTAGCTAATGCATTTTACTACAACATTCTGTACAGGCTTATGCTGCAGAAACACACATCACATATTGGAGCAGCTTTGGAGTGATGAGTTAACATATTGTACTAGTCATGCTTTTGCAGACTATTTTGTTTTACGTTTATGGTTTCTGACTGCAGTGTAATTATTCCAAAAGCATTGAAATAAGCAGTGATTTCGTTTATGTTTGTTCTTATATGTATTTGTTCAAGAGAAAGTGATGATAGCATGAGAAAACTCTCCCTTTGCATGCATCCCAAATAGGGTGCCAAGTTTCTGTGATTAAACTTTGCAGAACAAAAATCGCCACATCTGTGAACAGTAGCAGAAAATAGAGGAAATAGGACTGACTGTGACTAGGATTAAAATTATAATCGTCACACTGATGGCTGATATCACAACTTGAATTACATATTGCTTCACCAAGACATGCTTTTCTTATCTGTGAAAATGTTAGCTCAGGTATACATATTTAAAGCTTTACACAATACGATGGAGAACTGAAATATTACTGATTTCACTTAGTAATTGCCAGTAGAAATAGAATACCCCAAAAGTATGCCAATGTAATATCTCATAGAAGAGAAGCAGATTAACCAATTAGAAAACAAGAACTGTAAAGAGGGAGGAAAAATGTATATTGGAAAGGGAAGTGAAACTTAAAAGTATGGAAAGTTAAATGCCATAGCTGGATTTGAATGACAGATCTGCTTACTGTGCTGCTGCTCTAACCAACTGAGCTACCATGACAATATGCCAGCACAACTCACTCTCAAGGCATTTTCAAATTCATTTTGAGATAACACCCCAATGGAGACCTACAATACCATAGGTACTTTAGTTCCATGGTTCATTAGTTAGTAAGTTAGTATTTCCTGTAGTTCCCAAGTGAAGCATAGGGCATCGTTATGATGTTTCCTTGATCGGATTTGAATTTCTAGTTTTGAGTATACCACTATGCGCCATGGTGATGAGGGATCAGCTTGTCTTCCACAGATGGACAAAATCACGACTTGCAGACTCAAAATGGCAGAATTTTGCCCAGGAACCTTCTTTTTTCAAGGTATGGGGTTCTTTTATGTGCAAATAAGCATTACATGGGACCACTGACTTTACTACCCTTCTGAAGGAAGCCATGCTGGGGATTTTTACATGTGAAAAAAATTCATCTCCCTCCACCAGGTTTGAACCACAATCTTGGGTTATAGAGTCCATTAACCACTATTGGGTCATCAGTGTTAATTATACTTATATTGTTGTTTCATACACATGTGTGTAAGCTGAAGTAGGAAATGTAAAAACAGAATGAAACATTTGTTATAGAAATTGTAAATTACAGATTTCTACAGCAAACCTTATAGATTGTGGGTGTGCAAAATGCCAAGTTGAAAACTTTAAAGATAACTTTTCAATTCCTAATTAGTATTCTATAGTTGAGCTATTTACAATATATACTATTGGGTAACTATGAAATACATCTTCATGCAATCCTGTAATAGAGCAAATAATAAAACAACCAAAACACAAGCACACTGGAATGAACTTCTTAGCACCTAGCTGAGAACTGAACCCAGATCTTTGCAAAGACCACATAGCTCCAAAGCACTGAAAATACTGTGCACATATTGTTCATATCTTAGCATTTTTGGCCTCTTCAATTTTATTGTAAACTCTTTCAGACTCCATCACCATTTCCATACCTTGAATGAAATATAGCCACCCAGCTTTCAAAATCATATTTAGATAAAAGATAACTGGGAAAAGAAAAGGCTGGGAGTTAATCAAAAAGTGTTACAATTAAATGAAAGGTTAAAACCTTCAACCTGCTTCAAGTACAGTAATGAATTTTGATACGGATTTATAAGTGTAATGTTCACCCCTGTCTTTAACAAAGATAACCATTTGCCAGAGATTCCATACATCACAGGGGAGTGTGAACTCTAAGCTGATTATTATTAATTAATCAATTAATGCAAATGTGGTTTTCTAATTATACTAGTTCTGTTTGCCATTTCTGTACTGAGCTCACCTTTACTACAAAGGAAGTGATGAGTGATTTATCCTAATCTATCCAGCACCATAACAATATCAAGGGTAAATTTCGGAGGTGATGGGCATTGGCCTAGCACCCTATTGTGTCCCCAGTCTTTCTAGTGTTATACTTTGCTGAGTTTGAGAGAACACATTATGTGGTCATATCAAATCAAAATTGCAACACTAAAGAAGCTTGGATTTCTGTTGCTTACAAATCAAATACTGAAATTTAGCTTTCCATCCTTATAATTGTCACAATATAATTTTTAGATGACTTGAAACATGACAATTCTTTTAGGGACAGTAATGAAGGTCTGTGAAACCAGCCATTAGTGCTCACAATATTTACATTACAGCTAACTGGCCTTTATTTGAAACATTTGCTGTGATTCATAATCATGCAGTGGCATCTACAGCTGTAAAATACATTATTAGTTATGCAGCAAAAATATCCAGCACTCCTTTGTAATTTGTAGTTTTAGGAATTAAGGCCTGTAAATTGACATATTTTGGTTCAAATGGTGCACTTAACTTTTCCTACTGTACATTGCATTTTATACAACCACTGTAAATGTTAATCCATCACTAAAGTAATGGACAAATAAGTATGTATTTGTGAGTTAACCTTATAAAAATTTGTTGGTTTGGTTTACACTCATTTCAGAAGTGTAGGGAATGTAAGCAAACAGTTGCTTGCAATAAGTTCATAGCTCTGATGTAAAACAAAGTATTACCCGGGTGCCTTGTACCTTATGAATGGCATTCTCAGACTGGTTTTGGATAAGGGAATGGGAGGCCAGAAAGGTATTCTGCTGAAACTTAACTCTGTAAGAATCATAGAAACAACCCCTGTATATTGTTTTCTTCCATGTCTTGACATTTTCTTAACTTAGCGCTTATGTGATAAACCAGTTCAAAGATCGGCTGAAAACTGCGTCATTGTCATAAGAATTTTTATATATATACAGATATAAATAATATAAATAACTTACATTTTTTTAAGGTTAATATTTCTACAATTCACATGCAATATTGCTAGTCATGGTTAACCTGTGTATTATCACTACCACCATTATTATTTTTATCTTTTAAGTAATTATGTGCATTATTATATTGAGATATGCCATAAGATACTGCTTTTCAGGAGCATTGAACTCATTGCTTTTATTCAAAGCAGCTAAATTTCATGTAATTTTGTACAGTGTCAATTTTTATTTCATATTGTGCAGTAGAGTGCTATAATTTGCTGTAAATTGGAAAAAATAAATAAAATGCTTTTATACTGTTTTCAAAATGTTTGTATATTGGTAGATAAATTCCTTGTATACTTCACCCTATTCCCCAACTTTGCTGTAGATTTGGCTTTCTACCTTCTCATCGTATGAGGGCGGATTGAAAAGTAACATGCAATAACTTTTTTCTGCTTTGGTACTACAGCTAGAATATTGCATTTTCACACAGATATAGTTTGAAGTTTTCACTTCAGAGGGTATTTTTTGTTGCATGTGCAGCTCTAGCAAGTGAAGTGTGAACTATGCAACAAAATGATGCACATGCTAGTCATCCACATGTGAAGAGCAGAGAGGTGTGGTGCAATATTTGTGGGCCAAAGAGCATGAACTGATTGAAATTCACAGGGACATGTGTGGCATGTATGGGGATGATTGTATGGACCAGGTGATGTGGATTCTTCCTAGAGGGCCATGTAAACCTTAGTGATTTGCCATGCTCCAGGAGGCTGGTAACAGTTTTAACCCTTTAGAGTGTCAGATGCACAGAGGTGGCAATTTTGAACAACCTGCATGTGCAACTGCGAATCTTATTACAACAGTTCAACATTTTGTATGGTGCAGTGTACAATAACACATTGAAATTTCATAAAGTTGTGCTCACTGGATGCCAAAGAACCTGACAGACAACCACAAGAGCCAGCAAATGATGACAAGCTTAGATCACTTAATGCAGCACACTGTAGAAAGGCATGACTTGTGAAAGGAATCATGACTGGTGATGAGTCGTGGGGATACCACTACATGCCCAAAATAAAGCAGGCAAGTAATAACAATAACCAAAAAATTCACTGACTCAATCTGCTAGGTAAGTGCTTGTGACCATGTTCTGAGATGTGCATGGTGTCTTATTGTTGGATTTGCTGAACGTGGGAACACTGTGAATGCTGCAGCCAAAATTAAAACTTTGGTGAAGTTGCATCGTGCCCCTTATGACAAATGTCACAACATTAATGCTGATGAAGTCAAACTTCATGACAATGATCACTGCTGCTGTTCATCAGAAAATCACCAAATTAGGTTGGGACATACTCCAGCATTAACCATATAGTCCAGACCTTGCACCATCTGACTTTCATGTATTTGGTCCCATGAAGAAATTCCTGACGGATCAAAGCTTTATAACAGATGCGGAAGTGAAGCCAATTTGCAGATGGCTATACTCCAGGGAAATGGACTTCTACGAACAGGGCTTATTGAAACTGGTTCATGATGGGACAACTGTGTTGAGAAGGTTTGTGACTATGTTGAAAAAAGGTAAGTTCATTTGTGATTATTTTTTTGTAAAAAAATTATTGTGTGTTACTTTTCGATCCACCCTCATGTATGAAGATGACGAAAAGTTTTGAGATTTAATGCAATAACATTTTTAAAAAAATCTGATATGTTCCATTCACATGACTTTCTCTACATCTCTGCAATAAATTATTGTTAAAAAGTTTATTCTTCTATTTACTTAATGATAATGAAGAAAAAATTGGCAAAAAGGGTCTTATTACCTGCTTCCTTGTAGGTAGAAGGGAAATAGGGAGCATCAAAGGCCAAATCGATAGTCCAATTTTTTAAAAGCTAGTTGCTATATGATTGAAGTACCTTTGTTTGTATGGACAGGTGATGACAAATTCCTTTATGAGAAAAGTATAAGTATTTTAAAGCTGAAACTAATGACAAGGAATATCTCAAAAACGGTCAACTCCACAACAACAACAAAAATGTATATAACATAAATTGTGTGTTTTAACGAGCTTTACATTTTATGTTAAGTTAGCTTTTGTCTATCTCTTACAGTTTACCAGTTATGCAAAATCCCATAAAATTCATCCATAAGATATACCTTTTATGTATCAGGTAAATATCCTTGATATATAATATTTTAATCAAAATCCTTAGAGCCATTTTTGAGAAAATCAAATTTTTCGAAATAAATTCCATGTAAAGGGCAGTTAAAGGTGGAGGGGGGGATTTTCTTGAAAATCTTCGCGTCGCATCCTTGGAAAATATTGAACTTAAATATCAAGTTTGGCATTTTACGGACTTTTCATCCCACAGATATGCACATGGATCTTTTTCTTAAAATGTTTGTTTTGGATTCAGGGGGCCCCAAAACATGTATTTCCAGTGAAATCTTGAATTTTTTGGTGCAATACGATACCTTCTCTATACTCTGTACATGGTACATATAGAGAAAGTAATTAAGATCTGATCATTGCTATGTTTCAAAGTATTCTGTTCTATATTCCTTGCACCCATCATTTCAAACCACTTTTCAAATGCCAAACAGCATTCTTCTTTGCAAAGAATATAAATTACATTACTGCAGGTTCAGAAGCTTTATTAATCTTGAATTTTATCTTTTATTTTGTGGGTTATAAAATGTCGTATATTACAGATCTGGACTGTAGAGAGGATGGTACAATTATCTGATTTCATTGTTTCTAGTGCAGTGGGCAGTATGAGCATTTCTGGCTAAAAAATATTGTGATTTTCAAAAATCAAGTCTGGGGATTGTTGATAAACTTATGTTATATTTATAGAGGCGGAAAAGTTACAAAGACTGTCACCATGAAGCACAGCTCGCCATTCTTCACCAAGGGGAGCACCAACGACTGTCGGACTCTTCGATAATTCCCCTGGATATCATGACTCAATATGTCCTATACCACCGCTTACTTCGCCAGAGGAGCACATGTCGCCCTCCATGGTGTAATGGTTACCATGCTAACTTCATATACCCAAGGTCACGGGTTCAAACCCGGCGGAGGACGATGGATTCTTTCGGGCGTAAAAATCCTTAGCATGGCTTCCTTCGGAAGGGAAGTAAAGCTGTGGGTCCCGTGTCGTAGATTGACGGCACGTAAAAGAACCTCAAGCCTGATAAGAGAGGCCTCTGAGCAAAATTAAGCGATCTTTCACGCCCAGTATAGAATGGGACGCTGAGAACCAAAGCAGTTAAAGAGCGTCCATAAATAACAGGTCATTTCCATTTCAGAGGAGCACATATTGGTGATTACAGGATAGTCCTGTGTTTGCGGTGTCGATGTGATGGAATCAAATCAAATCAATTTTATTCACCATATGATTTTATTACAGAAATATCGGTTTCGTCAATAGGAATTACATAATAATCACACAGGCCGTTGCGGCCGTATATCTGAAGACAGACTGTTATCATCTAAATAACAAAGGACCCTACCCAGTTGTGTCGCTGTCAGATCGTCGTCCGCCCTCTTCAGCAAGTCTTCCAGCCGGGGCCCCAGATCTTGCGAAGATCCTGACTCGTATTTCCCCTCCATTCCAGCCTGGATATCCGATCAGTAGCCCCAGGGATATTTCCTCCTGGAAAGACACGAATGACTTAACTTAACACGTAGTGTTTTCCAGTCAAAAAACTGTTCCTTAATCGTTGTCCTCCAGGTGCACCTTCACACCCACCTTGCTTCTTGTGGGTACAGCTAAATCGTCCGTTAAGATCGCCCTGCGGATCCCTGAATGCTCTAGGGGGGGGGAGTTCCGCAGCATCACCTTGTCTCGGCCGAGTTTCAAATTCCGATATCGAAAAAAATGGTTCGAGGTTCCTGAGGGAATACAATCCAGTATCAAATCCTCAGTTGCCCTCGCGACGATATCCACAGGCTTATAATGCTCCGCGCCTGGGCGATCTCCAGCAGAGCCTCCTCCACAGACAAAGCGTCGCCCGAAGCCGTCACTAACTGGTAGGGCCGACTATTTTCGTGTCGACAAGCCCTTCGCTACGTCAGGTATGATCACAATCACAGCTGCACCTCTGTAGTGTCCATATCCAACCGTCTGCAACGAGGCGAATCAATCTTTTGACTAGGGCACGCAGGATCACTCTAGGGAATCTAGGGGGTGGTGATGACGGCTCGGACGTACTACTCGCCACGCCAATTCTCTTCGATTTCAACCTGCTAGTTGGCTTGACGGTGACAAGTCCTTCGCTTACTGGTTCACCCCAGCACACACCACTTGAATATTGTCCTTCTCTGGGTTGATCCTCTGTCTCCGTCGCAACGATTATTTCTGTTTTCAAGGCGTAACTGTTATCTTAGCTGCCTCCATCCTTAATGCGGAGTTTAACGCCTTAGGTTGTCCTATAGTCGCGAGCATCAGGTGCGTCGTATCTTTACATTGCGCATCCAGTCTTCGAAGAAAAAGACTTTCTCCTGAGACGCCTAACTAGGTGAGAAATTCCTCGTGGCTTTATTTACCAGCTATTGAATTTCCCGAGCGAAATCCTGCTCCACCTCCCTTGGATGTTGCAGCCCTGAAATGAACTGATTGCGGTAGGCTACAGCCAAGCGTAACCGGTTCTCGAGGACCTCCCAGATGTCTACGGACACCGCTAACTTCGGAATCGCAATCGGTACTTCTGACGCCCATTTCTGAATGCTGATTATCAGCTGTGCGCTTTCCTTCTCTGCTGACCATCGTTGTGGTCGGCGACAGCGGCGAATTCTCGTTGGAAGACTTCGAAGGTTGAACTCCGTCGATGTCCTCCAGGACACTAATACGTTGGCCATGCTCTTTCACCTTTCCGTTAAATGTAAGAGTTATTTATAGACGCTCTTTTACTGCTGTGATGCTCAGCGTCCCATTTTACTACTGTGTCATGAAAGTTCTGGGAATTTCCCAATAAAACACAAAAAATGAATTATTCATCCAATTTTATGTTATCGCCTTCAAAGTAGGCCCCTTCTGAAATTATACATTTATGCCATGCAATCATCAAAACATTTTTTGTAGGCATTTTTAGGAATCGATGTCAATTGTCGCCGCGAATTTTCCTTTATGTCTGCTATCGACTGAAAACGGGTGCCTCGAAGTGGTAACTTGAGCCAAATCAGGTGGATATGGTGGTTGTTCGATGAAATTTGTTGAGTTTTTGGCCAGAAATTCGTTCACATTAATAGCCTTGTGAGCTGGTGTGTTTTCGTGGTGCAGAATCCATGAGTTGTCGTTCCACAAATCTGGCATTTTTCGCCGTATTTGTTCTCTCAAACGCCGCATAACACTCAGATAATAGGCTTTATTTACCATCTGACCTTCTGGCAAGAACTCTTGAGTGCACGACACCGCGATAATCGAAAAAAAAAAAACTGTCATGACCTTCAGTTTTGATCGAGTTTGACGTGCCCTTTTAGGTTTCGGTTCAGTTGGAAGGCGCCATTTGGAAGCTTGTTGGCTGGTTTGAGTGTCAAACTCGTAAACCCACGTCTCATCACCAGCTACAATGCGTTTCATGAATGTGGGGTCGGAACTGGCTCGTTCTAGCATGTCTTCAGCAATCCTTACGTGATTGAGTTTTTGTAGAAAATTCAAGTCTTTCGGAACTAACCAAGCTGCAACGCGTGTCATGCCCAAAGATTCGTTTAAAATTGTACGAATCGATTTGTGAGACACAGACAGTTCAGCGGCAATCTCTCTCAGACCTAAATGACGATTTTTCAGCGATTCGGCACACGAAATACCATTTGCAATGCAACATTTGAGACAGATTCTTTGTTCAATATTTGTATCCATCGTAAAATCGCAAATCACCGTTGATATGAACTAACAAAATGGCGTACTGTAAACAAACTAGATGACAGATGACGATCAAATTCCGCATGGGTATAGAGGAAAGTTGTACCAACTTAGAGACAACAATAATTTCGAATCCCCTTTTAAACAGGATTTTTAAATGATCAATTCCCCGTACTTTCTTGACAGAATGTATACTGGGCGTGAAAGACCGCTTAATTTTGCTCAGAGGCCTTTTAGCTGGCCTGAGGTTCTTTTACGTGCCGTAAATCTACCACACGGGACCAACGGCTTTACTTCCCTTCCCTTCCATCGTCCTTCGCCGGGTTTGAACCCTCGACCTTGGGTATATGAAATTAGAACGGAGGGCGACCCTTTCCATCAAACTCTTGTGTGACCATATTAACCAGTCTGTCATCGATTTTCGCCGATAACTCCGTCTTCATCTGGACTTTCCATATGTATCTTCTCCATTTTGGATTCTATTTTCGTGTCCATTTTCTATTTTCCGGAATTTATTTTCTCCTCATTCTCTTTTCGGCTTTCATTTTTAATTTATCTACGCATACTATATACATAGTGTATAAAGAAGGTATTGCATTCCACCCAAAAATTTGATACGGGGATTTCACCGGAAATACATGTTTTGAGACTTCCTGAATCCAAAAAAAAAAAAAAAAAAATTAGAAGAATGTCCGCGTATGTGTGTCTGTCTGTGTGTGTCTGTGGGCAACATGACTCAAAACCGAAGCCCATTAAAAACCAAACTTGGCATTCATGTTTGGTATCTTCTAAGGATGCGACACGAAGATTGTCAAGAACATCCCCCACCCCGACTACCCTTTACATGGAGCTTTTTTCGAAAATGTTTATTTTCTCAAAAATGACTCTAACGATTTTGATTAAAATATCGTACCTATATTAAAGATATTTGCCTGACAAATAAAATGTATATCTTGACTTTTCTGAGAATAGCTTCTGAAGACTACTTTATCCTGGATGAATTTTACGGAATTTTGCATAACTGCTAAACCGTAAGAGATGGACAAAACCTTACCACACAAAAATGTAAAGCACGTTAAAACACACAATTTATGTAACATATAATTTTTTTTCGATGAGTTGATCCTTTTAGACATTCCTTGTTATTGATTTCTACTTTGAAAAACTTATACTTTTCTCATACAGGAATGTCAACTCTTGTCCATACAAACAAAGGAACTTCAGTCGCATAGCAACCAGCTTTTGACTATCACTTTAACCTATGGTAGTCCTTTATTTCGGTTCTACTTACAAGGAAGCAAGTAATAAGACTATTTCTGCTATTTTTTTCTCGATTAGAATGAAGTAAATAGGAACATAAACTTTTTAACAATCACTTGTTGCAGAATGTAGAGAAAATCATGTGAATGGAACACATCAGATTTCCCCCCATGTTCTCCATTAATTACTAACTTTTCATCGGATAAGTTCACCTTGACATAAGCCCAGATGTGACCACAGTTTCTGGGGATGTTTCTAGCGACTGAATGTATTCGATATTTAGTTCTGTTTTGTTGAAATGGTTGAAAAGAATAAAATATATTCCAGTTAGCAAAGTTTTGTTGACGTTTTTTTTTTTTAATTCTATTTATTTTACGTTGGCTTTAACAACTTGATCATATCACAACCGAATTGTTCAGTAAGGTACCTCGTTAACGGTTTGTGGTGGACAGTAGCTCTTTAAGGTTACGTCCACTACCTTCGCTACGCGCCAAGCAGACAATGTTAGAATACCGTCCAATCTGGCTGCATTGCCATCCGTAGTCAGAGGGTGCCATCTATAGTCATATGGCATAGCGCAGCCAGCCTTTCAAGGTGTCATTTCCTCACACCTTACCACTTAGGTCTGCGACAGGCAGATAATGTTGGGGCTGCCTTTCAGCCTACTGCTTACACTATACTTATTTGGATAGATAACAGCGCAATCGCAATTGCCAGCTATTTTCATTTTTTCTATTGTTTTAGACTGAAGGTGGAAGTTTGGGTCATGGCATTAACTATCCAAACCAGTATTTACCTTGGCGACTGAGGGAAATCACGAATAACCCCAGCCAGATTGTCGACCCATGGGATTTGAACCCTGACCTCCCGAATGCTGGCCACATTCGTTACCACGTGAGTCATCCCACTCGGTGTTGACAGAGCTGTGTGTTCCTGAAGCATTTTATCTTCTGTTTATGGACTTCTGGAGTCATTGTGTGATGATGGTTAGTGTTTATGGCCGCTCAACTGCAAGGTCATCAGCGCCCTTATTAAACAAATCATGGCAAAAGCCAGAGATAAAGCTCAATAAGAAATATTATTAATAAGAACGAAAGATTAGTCTAAAAATTAGGGTAAAAAGTTTATCATAGCAAAAACCACAGATTGGTGATTAGAGAAAAGAAAAGAAATAAAGTAATACAAAAACATGTATAAAAACAACTAAATCCGAAATTTGAAGGGTATCTTCGATAAAAATTCAAAAATCTTAGCTACCGCTCGACTATCGTCCGCCAGGACTTCTGCAAGCCTGACCGGCAGTTGCAGTGATTCCCAAATATTTGCTAGATTAACACAGTCTAGCAACACATGACGGACAGACAAATCTTCTCCACAAAGCGGACACAATGGAGGAGATTCACTCTTAAAAAGAAAACTATGTGTAAAATTGCAGTGGCCAATAAGCAAACGAGCCAAAATTACTTCCTCCCGTCAAGAATGACAAGAAGAAGTTACCCAGTTTGTTGGAAGGTCTTTCACTATTCTAAGCTTGTTTCCGCGGAGAGTTAACCACTCATCGTGCCAGCACGGAAGTATCGCCCTGCGCACAACAAGCTTAAAGTCTTCCGATGTTATACAAGACATTTTTGTACTGGGCTCTGTGGTTGCCGCCTTTGCTGCAAAATCTGCCAGGTCATTCCCCGGCAAGCCAATGTAACTAGGAATCCATGCACACTCCAAATTAACCCCGGAAGTATATAAAACGTGGAGGGCATCCTGGATACGCTGCACGATAGGATGATAGTTGTAGAGATCACCAAGGCTCTGAAGTGCACTCAGGGAATCACTCAATATAAGGCAGTCACTTAAATTTCGACGGCCAACGTGCAGAATGGCTCGATATATTGCGTATAGCTCCGCACTATAAATAGATGTGCCACTATGAAAACCGAATGTATATTGTTCGGTATCATAAATAAAGGTGCACCCAACACCAACGGTACAGTTCCGTCAGTATATATACAAGTTCGGTCATTGTAGTTTGACAAAAAATTCTAAAAAACATTTACGGATACTAGAAAAAGGCATTATAGACTTTCGGTATGCCGTCATCCCGAGGTTTACGTGGGATGTTGTAAGTAACCAAGGTGGGTGCACCCTTTCTCCATTGGGAAACATTCTAGGCATTACGATATCGTGCTTATGAAGAAGCATTCGGAAGCGAACACCTGGGGGCCGTGGACTAATTGAGATATTTCTATAACGTTCGTCCAGCTCGGTGTTAAAAAAACGAGTGAACGTTGGATGCGAAAAAACGAGTGAACGTTGGATGCGAAGGCATGCACTTTAGCCCACAGCCATAATTTGTTAATAGAATATCTCGTCTACACTGCAGAGGGGGTTCCGCCGATTCAGCATAAAGGCTGGCTACTGGACTGGTTGGAAAAGCTCCAACAGCCAGACGTATACCCTGATTATGGAGTGTGTCTAATCTTCTAAGCACAGATGGTCTTGCCGAAGAATAAACTATGCTTCCAAAATCTAACTTGGCTCGGATCAGTGAGCGATAAAGTCGCAGCAAGACTGTCCGATCCGCTCCCCAAGATTTGCCACTTAGTATCCGTAGAATATTCAGAGAACGGTTACAGCGCGCTTTCAGCTGTGCTATATGTGGTGACCAACACAGATTTCTATCGAATATCAACCCAAGGAATCTCGTCTCATCCGCGAATGGTAGTAAAACTGTGCCAAACCGCAGCGAAGGTGGTAATCGCCTCCTGCGGCTCCAGAAGTTCACGCAGAGTGATTTCTCAGCAGAGAAGCGAAAGCCATTTTAGAGCTCCAATCTGAGAGGTTGTCTAAACACCGCTGCAGACAGCGCTCCAAAAAAAGGTGTGCGCTGAGAAGTACAATAGATGGCAAAGTCGTCTACGAATAAGCAGGACGATACTCCTGGGAAAATACATTTCGAGATAGAATTAATGGCTATAGCAAACAGGGTGACGCTTAGTACCGATCCCTGTGGCACTCCGTTCTCTTGAACAAAAATATTTGATAAAACCGAGCTGACCCTTACTCGGAAAACGCGGTCCCTCATAAACTCCTGAATAAATAACGGAAGGCGTCCACGTATGTTCCAGTTGTATTGGGAACGTATTATTCCTGCCCGCCAACAGGTATCATAAGCCTTCTCGAGGTCAAAGAACACCCCAACGGTTTGACAGTTCTTCATGAATCCATTCATTATCTGCGTCGAAATCGAGACAAGGTGGTCAGCTGCTGAACGACGTCGTCGAAAACCGCACTGGGTATTGGTCAGTAGGTTATGAGTTTCCAACCACCATGTCAGCCATCCATTGATCATGCGTTCCATCACCTTGCAAACGCAACTGGTGAGGGAAATTGGACGGTAGCTGGATGGAAGTAAACGGTCCTTTCCAGCTTTCAAAATAGGTAAGATGGTGGCCTCTCGCCACTTTTCTGGAAAAGTGGCGTCAACCCAAACACGATTAAAGACCTCGAGTAGGAAGGCCTTACCTTCAGGAGAGAGATGTTGCAACATTTGGACGTGTATTCCATCAGGACCTGGTGCAGAGTTTCGCGAAGATGATAGTGCATGGTCTAGCTCCTTCATGGTGAAGAGTCGATTGTAATCTTCAAGATTATTAGAACGAAAGTTGAAAACTTGCGATTCCACCTGAGCCTTAACGGGAAGAAAATCAGGCGAATAATTCTCTGAGCTAGACACTTGAGCGAAAGCACCGCCAAAAGTGTTGGCCACGTCAAACTTATCAACAACATCTCCTACAGCTGTTTTAAGACCGGCGATTGGCGTATGAGTCATTTTTCCGTCCACGCGCCTTAACTTATCCCATACGATAGAGGAAGGTGTATGTCGATTGAATGATGCTACAAACTTGCTCCATGATGTCTTTTTGCTATCCTTAACAGCCTGCCTAGATTTAGCACGCATCTTTTTATACTCAATCAAGTTATCCAGTGTTGGGCGACGTTGGAAAATCCTGAGAGCACGCCTGCGAGCACGAATGGCATTCCGGCATTCATCAGTCCACCAAGGTACCGGAAATCGACGACTGGTTTGGGTCGTCGACCGTGGAATAGATTGCTCAGCAGCATCAAGAATATTTTTTGTGAGGTGCTCCACTAAGACATTCACAGAGTCGTGCTCGTTGTAATAAAAGACAGCCAACCGGGAGTAAAGGTTCCAGTTGGCTTGATCTATACGCCATCTAGGTAAACGTGTGGAACATGTATCTTGTGGCAAGAGACTGATAAGACATGGAAAGTGGTCACTAGAATGTAGATCAGAGATGATATTCCACTGTAAGAAAGATGCTAGTATTGGTGAACAAACTGCTAAATCCAAGTGTGAAAAACTGTTGAAAGCATCAGAAAGAAATGTAGGTTCTCCGGTGTTCAGGAGAATTAGGTTAGAATTATTCAAGAAATCAGCAATTAACTTACCTCTCGCACAAGCCCGAGGTGAGCCCCAAAGTGGATGGTGGGCATTTACATCACCTACCAATAGAAACGGTGTTAGTAATTGAGAAATTAGATCCCCTAAATCAGTGAGCGAGAGGTCTTAACTCGGAGGAAGGTATATATTACAAATGGTGAATCTGGTATGTGACAGTTTAATCCTTACGGCTACTGACTGGATGTCGGACTGTAATGATACACATTGCGCGAATATATCATTTCTGATGAGCATCATAGTGCCTCCGTGCGCAGGTACACCCTCTTCTGATGATAGATCACACCTTACTGGGGTGTACCGTTTGATTTTGAAGCTGTCTTGTGGACGGAGCTTAGTCTCTTGCAAACATACGACAAAAGGATCGTGCTGGTTAAGCAGCAGTTCAAGCTCAGGTCGATGTGTTCTTATTCCACGTAAGTTACATTGTAGAAAAGCCATGTTCTTTATAATGCGATAAGTTGTACATTGTGTTTGTTTCTATTTTGAGGGCTGCGGTTGTCGGTTGAGTTTATTCTTTTTAGGTGTCGGGAAGACACCTTCTACGGAAGGATGGTCCTGCCTCTTTGTCACTGTCCTTCTGGCAGTGAGGGCAGTGTCACCTTCCTCCATCTCCTCCACTTGGGAGGACTCCTTTCCAATTGAAAATTTCGGTTCGAGTACCTCGAACCGATTGGAAGTAGAGACCGGCGAAGATGATAGTCGCCGACCTGAGTCCTTCCCAGTCGAATCCTCAGAAGAGGACCTCCGTGGACTCTTGTTTCCCTTTGTTGCTTTGGGAATAGGCTTTACACTTTGTTTGAGGAAGTCAGTTCTCTCATAGGTGTTCTTAAACTTTCTTTCTGGTTCTTTATATATTATTAGCTTGCCAGACTTGTTGGTTGAGGTGGATTGCTTTGGCGGCGATTTAATTTTTGCGCTTTTTATAGTTTCAGATGTTACTACTGACTTAGAGTTTGAAGTCGAAGACCTAGGAAATGAGCTGGCTGTGAGAATCTTTTCTGCAATCGTGACCCCGTTTATATCGCAGGTTTGAGTTGCAATTTTCCGACTTTGCACTGATTTAGCTACAACTAAGCTATAGGTACCATACTTCGGGACAGAGGGTTGGCGGATTCGCAAGAATTTCCGGGCTTCCAAGAAGGACACCTTCTCTTTGACCCGTATCTCCTGGACCGTCTTTTCCTCTGCAAAACGGGGACAACTACGGGAACTTGATGGATGTTCACCGTTACAGTTAACACACGTTGGAGCTGACGTGCGTTCTCCGTCATGCGAGATTTTGCCACAGTTCACACAGGTAGACTCGCCGTTGCAGAATTCATTGGTGTGACCAAAGCCCTGACAGTTGTAACATCTGAGCGGGTTCGGTATATACGGTCTTACCTCAATGGATTCATACCCTGTCATTATCCTTTGTGGGAGATCTACCCGATCAAAGGTAATAAACAGGGTACGAGTAGGCACGAATTCTCCATTTACTTTTCTTTGAACCCGATACACAGATATTACGCCTTGAGGAGCAAGATTTTCTTGAATTTCCTCACAGGTCAAACCGTCCAGTGCGCGGGTGTTTACCACACCGCGTGAGGAATTCAAGCTTTTGTGTACATCGACCTTTACTGGATAGCTAGCTAACATTTTGGCCTTTAGTATTTTTGCAGCCTGGGATGCTGATTCTGCTTCTACCAGGAGCGTGCCATTACGAGCTCTTATACAAGATTTTACAGGACCAGCAATGTTATGAAGACCCTTTTGAATAATAAAAGGGCTTACGCTAGAGAACTTTCTTCCTTCCTCTGTTCTATTGACAATCAAGTAGCGAGGACCACAACACTCGACTACTTCTTTTCCGAACTCAGTACCATATTTAATGGATTTTTTTGATTTTGCCATTAATGTAAATTTTTATTTTCATCCCCCGGCGCTCCCCACCCACCACGAGGTCCAACAAGGGGTCATCCCACTGGGATGACAGGGCTACACAGGGGATATAGCAGGCTCGCCGTCCCACTCACCCTGGAGTTCGGTATAATACCTAGTCCTGGCCGATTGACTAGGAGTGGGCTAGTCCCTAGCCTCCCGTTTAGGTGAAGCAAAAACCAAAGTGGTGTATTAAGTTGCGTACCCTCCCTAGTCACTGAAAAAACAGAAGACCCAGGCTCAGATACGCAACCCTCAACCAACCAGGATATTCCTTTCCACCGACACGGGTCTCCACGCACGGCCTACACGTCGGTGGGCATTTGACCTAGTGACTCTCTCACCATCAGAGGTTGCCCACTGAGGGAGTCAAGGTTGGCTCGGGACCCCGGGTGCGCCAAACCCGTACCTACCGTAGTAGGCCCCTGGGGAGATTCTGGAGTCATTGATGCAGGCGGCAACCCTCCAGCTGTTTGTTGAAATGGTGGTTTCTTTGCTGGAATTATGGTTTCTAGATTTTGGGCGGTTTATTGAATTCCACAAATGTACTATTCAGACCTCCCCCATATCGCGATACGGTCGTTGAGACTCTGGATGATCTCCGAAGTTGTTGAAGTGCGGCGGTGTTTTTTGGGATGTCGGGGTATAGGTTGTGGAAAACTCTGTTTTGTATTTATTAAATTGAATTTATTTTTTAATTAAAAAGACTTAGATATTGACATAGTGTTCTGGAGTTCGACTTCCTGGCTCTGCGCTAGTAGTGGCTGGGTGACGATGACGACAGGTGGTGGCGTCTATAAGGCAGGATTGTTGTGCTCTGTATGCTGCAGGTGCCTGCGTGGGTTTCATGGGTTCACCGTCTGTCCCTTATATGACACGTACTATTTCAAGTAGCACAGCACACAATGCAGCGTATCAAGTCGTAGTTGCAATGGTGCCAGATCCACAGCAGTGGCAGCGGGCGGCGTCTTTGCGGGCCTCGGCTAAGGCAACAGGGTAATCAGCCCCATTCAAACTTCATTCTCACCAATAGACGGTCCCTTCTCGCTGTACATGCTCATACTCTTCGTGAGTGAAGATCAGCGGTGCCGAGTGGTATTGAAGAGCAGCTCATCCAGAAGCTGCTGGTATACTCCATGCGCTACAATACGGAAGCGCGGCAGCGTTTAATTCGTCCGGATGGGGATGCGAGGAGGATGGCCATTGCGGCTGAGATGATAGGCGGTTGTGGCTGTTGCGTTGCCGAGGTAGGCTCAGCTTCAGCAGTCGATGCGTCTGTGGTTTTGTCCTTGACTGCTGCGTTGGATCTTCTTCTGCCTCCTCCCATGTTGTTTCTGCGGGGGCTGTGAGCGAAGTCCCATCCTTGCAACCCAGCAACCGAGAACAGGTCACTCAGGTTAATCTGGACGGAGTTTATTGTCACCACAGTACCTAACCGCTAAAAGTGATTTTATCTGTATGATGTACAAGGTTGAAAGATTGTGCGCAAACTTGTGTGTTATTTGTCGATCGGGCGGTGTTTAACTTCCTCCACTGCCATAGGCATGAGCGCGACGGGTCACTTGTGCGGTCCAAGTGGTGACCACGCTCAATGCTGCTTAACTTAGCTTGCCGCTGCTTGGCCGCCGAGGTAAACAGGCTGGGTGGCACGAAGGTAGGGTACGATATTGGGAAAGGGAAGGTTGGTTGCTATGCTAAGCAAGGGGGCGGGACCCCGATGGCTTTGTCTCTGTGACCAGGCTCGATGCTGCTTAGCTTGGAGGTTTTGCATGCGGGATTGGCAAGCTTTCAGGCCAGTGGCTGTAACTTTGTGTACAGCGTGCGGGTTCTCTCCCATATGTCGACGATAAACGGGATTCCTGAATAGATGTGTAGGATATGAGACGGGAATCTGCTCCCGGATCATTCTTAGCGCCCTATTCTGCAGCCTGGTTTCCTCCTTGGCCCTACCAGCTCTCCTTATATATCCCCCACAACAACAGGAAACTTCCAGAGCTGGGGACATGCATTTGGGCACGTAATCACGGAGTACATGGTGTTCTCGAATCGCCGGTTACGTTGTGAGAATAGACAAACCAGATTACATCAGGGATGGTAAGATATTTCTACTGATTATACATAACAATGCTTATAATCCCGCCGGCCTTAGAAGAGAACCTGATGTAAACTTGGCAGACTATCATGCACTTTAAGAAATAAACATCGCTGATGTGCATTTATGTCGGTCAGGTATTATAATTTGCAGACCAGTATGTCGCACTTTTTTTGTTTGTCAGATTCCCTTGTTTTTGTTTGTGTTACTTTATTTAAAAGCGTGTTGGTATTTCTAACATTAGCTTCGCATTCGAAGCAAAATTATTTTGTGTACTGGCATTAATTGTTTAATTGATTTAAACTATATTGTTTGTGTATTACTAATTGTATTGCTTGATAATAGTTATAACATTAAACTAATGTAATATTTCCTATTACAGTATAATAATAATAATAATAATAATAATAATAATAATAATAATAATTTATTTTCCCTGAAATACATAGACCTACATAGAAATTTTCATTGCCATTTCGTACTCTAATGCCAATGAAAATAAACATGCATATCTATAGGAGAAAGTCGGGTTGTATCGGACAAGTAGGGTTACACCTTATAGCCACCTGTAGCAGCACTTGTCAAACCATTAACGCCATCTTGGATCGAGCGGCCAAGGCGTTTGCAAATGATAACCAGATTTTTTTTTTTTTTTTTTTTTTTTTTTTTTTGTGAGTTTTCTAGTGCACGAAGATAACTTTGGAGCTACGTAGCTTGTCTGAAATTGAATAGAATAATGTTTTTAGTGTTTTGTTAGATATGTGGGTTACTATTCTTTATACTGTAAGCGATAAATGTGCCTATGCCTGACAATAGCATATGTTATAAAACAAAGCTTCGGAGTGCAGCGTTCGGGTTGTATCGGACAAACACTCGGAGGGTTGTACCGGTCAATATTTACAAGTTTAAAAGGTTAAATTCTGAATATTATCATTTTATCTTATTAGGAATGAGAAAATGTCATAATTGGAATGAAAATTACATGAAGCAGAAAGGCATGAAAGAGTCAGACTTCATGAAATGACACTTTTAGTAAAAGATATTGTGTACCTAAAAGTACCTTAGGTTGGACTTCAAGCTCTTGCCTTTGAGTAAAATTGAGTTTTTAACCCTAGTTTAGCAGTATGCAGAGAAACTAAAAATCAAGCTTAGGTTCAACAAAATAACGATGAGAGCTGGAAAAGACTTTTACTATGACTTTATGCAGAGGCATACAGACTTGCGATTAAGAACTGCTGAATTCACCACCCTTCAGATAGCAGTAGGTTTCTGTAAGGAACAGATCGATCGATTTTTTTTTTTTCAAGCTAAATGACGTACTGGAAAAGTTTAAGTTTTGTCCTTCGAAGATTTTTATGCCTACGAAACTGATGCTCTACTAGCCAACTTAAAGTAATATCTGTCAAAGGCAAAATGCAAGTGGGCAAACTTATCTCAGCAGAAAGAGGTAGGAAAATTACACTACTTATACAAATAAATGCTTCAGGGAATCTGTTTATTCCTCCTTACTTTGTGCTCCCAAGGGTAAGATTAGACAACGATGCACCAGTAGGAAGTGTATAGTATTTGATGCCCAACCAAATGGGTGGATAACAGCAGCTAGATTTCCAAAGTGGCTGAAGGTTTTTGCAGAACAGGTCAATCCAACTGAAAAATATCCTGCTCTTTTGATTGTTGATGGTCACTCAAGCCACAAAGATCTAGCTGTAATCACATTTGCAAAACAAAATCACATCCACATGTTGAGTTTGTGAAAAGGACAAAAGTAGAGTAAAAAAGACTGGTAGGCCTGAAGCTGAGGAAAGAGCTCAAAAATCTTTGAACTTTGAGGAAGAATTGCAGGAAGACGATAGATGGACTAATAGTGTTATCTCCAACAAAACTTTTCAAGAGGACTGGATACAGTGCAATATTTGCAAAGGTTGGGCCCTTGAAAACTGTACAGATCTTCAAATTAACAGCTTTTATTATGAGTGTGAGTCGTGTCTTTCTAAAAAACCACAAATATCATCGATTAAATTATTATAATATGATTTTTCTATACTTATAATAAGTAATATATGGGAGGTTACTTCTTTTGATATTATTTTGTATAACCATGTATGTTTAGCAATAAAAAGTTGTTTTATGATTTAAAAAAACGACGTTATTTCAAGCACAACACCGTGTCCGATACAACCCTCCAGAAATCAGAAAGGTCAAAATGCAAGGTTTATAAAACGTTAAAGAGAAACCATTAAAGAGGATTCTAACATGAATGAACTTCTAAAGATATTGAAATAATATGTTGAAGTTTTCAGTAGAGAATAGCATATTCCATTTTAATCGTTAACTAATTTTATAACTCTGGAAAAGCTTAAGTGACCGATACTACCCTACCTGCCCCTATGTAGTTATAGATGCACTATATTTTACCTTCTCTACTAACTATAGGGCCGCGCCGTATTCGAATGGTTAGACCACTCGCCTCTTACCTAGGCGTCTCGGGTTCATACTCAAGTGACCGCAAGTGGGATTTGTGGTGGACAAAGCGGGGCAAGGGCGGGATTTCTCCGGGTTCTCCGATTTCTCCCACCATCACATTCTACCGGTACTCCATCTTCATTCCGTGTAGCATCAGTGTCATCGCCTATGATGCCATGGTAGTAAAAGCGAGCGTTAAACACTATAAACAAAAATCTACTGAGAATTCCATTCCATCCAAAAATTCTATATTTCGCCGGAAATATGTATTTGAGGACCTCTGAAAAAGCATTTTAGTAAAATATTGTAACAAATGTCTTTATTACTAATTATGGAATTAGTTACAAATGAACTATTTAAGTCATTGCTTCAAATAACACTACGTTAGACAGTTTAGTCTGTGGCTGCATGCCATGGGTCGCGCACCTCTGCGCGCTAACACTCCAGTAACGCACGATTCGGTACAATTCCAACAACACAATACACTACAATTATTTCTTGCCCGTTTGGATAGCGTGTGTGTCTCACATTCAACAGGTTGTGAGTTCGAATCTCGCTTAGGGTGAGTTAACCGGATAAGGTTTCTTTCGGGTTTTCCCTTATCCTGAGAAGCCAAATGACGAGTAACTTTAAGCTCCATGGTCCCTGATATCATTTGAGCATCATTTCACCAATTTCATTCATCGTCCAATATGACCCTGGTTAAGCTAAAAATCAATAAATAAATATGTCTCCTTTTTATAACGAGAAAACGACGTCACAAACTTTCTGGAAACTTCTCGAAGGTACTCGAATTCGAATCTGGGAGAAACATCTCGAATATCGGAAGATGTGTGTGTATGTGTGTGTGTGTGTGTGTGTGTGTGTCTGTGTGTCTATGGGTAGCATAGCTCAAAAAGAAAAGTCCGTTAAATACCAAACTTGGTATTTAAGTTCAGTATCTTCCAAAATTTACAAGGAAATCCCCCCACCCCAAACTACCCTTTTACATTGAAAAAAAAATACGAAAATTTTTATTTTCTAAATAATGACTCAAACGATTTTGATTAAAAGCTGTCAAGATCACGGCAAATAAAGTGTATAGCTTGAATTTTCTGAGAATAGCCCTTGAAGACCTCTTTGTCTGGATGATTTTTATTGAATTTTGCATAACTGGTAAACCGTAAGAAATAGACAAAAACTTACTACACAAAAAATGTAGATCTCGATAAAACACACAATTAATGTCATATACATTTTTTTTTTCGGGGAGTTGGCTGTTTTCGAGATATTCCTTGTTGATTTCAGTTTTAAAATACCTGAACTTCTCTTATAGAGAACTAGTCAACGTTTGGCCACGCAAAGTAACGGATTTCATTCCCATAGCAACCACATTTTAAAATATTTGATGTCGGCTTAGCCTAGTGTATTCACTTGTTTCCCTTCTATTAATTCTGCTAATGTTTTAACATGAAATAGAAGAATATGCTTATTAACAGTAATTTGTTTCAGAGATGTAAAGAAAGTCATGTGGAATGAACAAACCAGATTTTTTTTAATTTTTACTTTCTCTACACGTACTATGTACCTGCATAGTGTGTAGAGAAGGTATTGTATTGCACCCAAAAATTCGATAGTGACATTTCTCGGAAGCATATGTTTTGAAACCCCCTGAATAAAAAAAAAAAACACATTTTTAGAAAAAAATGTTCATGTGTGTTTGTGTGTGTCTGTGGGCACCATAGCTCAAAAATGAAAAGTTGCCTTCCGTGGTGTAGTGGTTACCATGCTAAATTCATATACCCAAGGTCGCGGGTTCAAACCCGGCGGAGGACGATGGATTTTTTCGGGTGTAAAAATCCTTAGCATGGCTTCCTTCGGAAGGGAAGTAAAGCCGTTGGTCCCGTGTCGTAGATTTACGGCACGTAAAAGAACCTCAAGCCTGATAGAGAGGCCTCTGAGCAAAATTAAGCGGTCTTTCACACCCAGTTTAGAATGGGACGCTGAGAACCACAGCAGTTAAAGAGCGTCCATAAATAACACGTCATTTACATTTTTTTTTTCAAAAACGAAAAGTCCGTTAAATACCAAACTTGGTATTTAAATTCAGTATCTTCCAAGGATGCGACATGAAGATGTTCAAGAAAATCCCTCCACCCCAAAGTACCCTTTACATGGAGAATTTTTCGAAAATTTTTTATTTTCCCAAATTTGCCTGTAACGGTTTTGATTAAAATACCTTTTGTTTAAGATATTTTTATGACAAATGAAATGTATATCTTGAATTTTCTGGGAATAGCCTCTGTAGACCTTTTCATTCTGGATTCGTGTAGTTGGCAAACCATAAGAGATATATAAAAACTTACTACACAAAAAATATAGATATTATTAAAACACACAATTTATGTTTTGGTATGCATTTTTTGTTTGTAGAATTAACCGTTTTCGAGATATTCCGAATTATTGGTTTCATTTTTAGCCAATTAAGCTTTTTTCAAATGGGAAGACATCTTTCTTCTCGTTTCTCGTTTATTTATTTCTGACAAGCAATGAGATTGGAATATCAATTATTTCACATAGGACCGGCTTTTAAAAAACGAGACTTGCTTTAATCTGTGTATTTTCTTAATTCCCTTCTACTTACAAGGAAGTGAGTTATAAGACTAATTCTGCTTATGTTTATCATGATGTAGATATAACAGATTAATGTTTTGAATAAAAGGGATGTTTACCGGAGGACTTCGTGTGAATGGGATACATTAGATTTTTCTGTTTTACTTCAAGAAATCAAGTAATAACGTCTATTTCTGCTAATGTGTATATCGATTATCATGAGTAGATAGAAGAATAAGTTATTTAACAATAGTTTGTTATAGATATGAGAATGGAATGCGACAATTATTTTTTTTCAACGTAATCCTCTCTCGCCCTCCCCCCCTCTTTCAAATTCTATGCACTTATGCCAGCACTGGATAAGCTTCTCAACTGCACGTGAAAAGAATTCTTGCATAACTAGTTACCTATGCACTGCTGCCTAGACTTCCTGATCATCTGCGAAACTTAAGAACTTATTTCAGTGTGTTAAAATGTGATAATCTGAAGGTGCTAGATCCTGAAAATACGGGGGTGGGGCCAGCACACGAACTTCAGGCCTTTGACTCCAGCAGTGTGTGGCCTCGCGATATCATGCAGTAACAGTACGCCACTGGATACTTCTTCAAAATTGTTTGTTTTAAATTTTCACACATAAGGTTTGCGTACGCCTCACTGTTTATATTTGACCTCTCGACATGCAATGTTCAAGAATTACTCCCTTATGGCCCCAACATGACTACCAACACTTCTTTAGTTCGTGCCTACGTTGGTTTTGCAACACGTTGGCCTGCTCACCTCTACACTTGTGTTCGACTCAAAAAACTTTCACCATATTGTACTGCCATCCGACGTTGAATTTCGATTGGTTCTTCTGCTGACAAAAATATGACACTGCGCTGCAAACCTGTAACTTGTTTTCACTGAATACCAGCATTCCATTCGCGAGGCAGGGGTGCCAAGCCACCCGATAATAGTTCTAGGATACCACCAAAACATAACAAAGAGGCACACGCTTTGTCGAAGTTTTAAATTTGTTATACAATGTTTCCAGTTATTTATTGAATCGACCTTGTATCTGCAGCTTCGCCTTCAAAGTATATCGCCCCGCTGCACATCTAAAGCAAGAAAGTTGCCTGTACACGAGGATTTTACAAATTTTAGAAACTTTGGTTTCACAGCCCCTACAACTTTAAACAACCCAAATCGCTGGACATTAAACATTTACCATTAATATTAAACCTACACATGGTTTATCTGTGCAGAGAAACTGTAGCTTCTCTGTTTGCCGTTCGGAGAACTCGAATTTAATGGGAAAACGACGACTTATCTCGATATGCATTCTTATCAGGAACAGAGAAGGTAACTAGAGCCGTGGGAAGACTTCGAGCTTGACGTCATTATCACTGCTATCAGTGTTGATTTTCTAAAGAAATAAGTGTGTCCTAGCGGCTACAGTAACTTGTCGCTTATGATGGTTTCACCCCCGAAATATGATATATATTATGTGTGTGTGTTACATTTGCATATTATTCTAAAGATTATTATTACTGTTATTAGTAGATATTATTATTTACTCAACATTATAGCTGGAGGGTGCATCACTTCCCAGTATCCATTGGATGATCTTCCACCTCTGCGCATGTGAGCGTGAGGCCGGCAGTCGGGTTGGTAGTCCTAGGCACGTAGGGCTTTATTATTATTATTATTATTATTATTATTATTATTATTATTATTATTACTAATATTATTATTTAGGGTTATAAATACTGTAATAAAAATCTCTTTATTGTTTCAAATTCTGTTTACAGTAAATGTCTTTACTTTTATTGTGTACCACAATTTTTATCTCTCGTCGCTTCCACGCTCACTCGACTACTTCTCTATTACTTCATTGCAAATGTAGGCTCCGAACTCACTTCGAAAACTGAACTCTGCAAGGTTCGCTAATCCGCTTATGTGGCAGACAATGACATTTCCAGAAGTAGAGATCATTATTGTACGTGCCACCCACATGCAGGTGTCACAATATTACACGCAGTCATGACAATACGTCGGTTCGGTACGTAATACGTAGTCACACTCCTCAGGACACATAGTCCCGGCCTGCACATCATAACGAGCTAGACGGCCCAAGTGTACTACCAACCTCTTCTCTAGGGGCATCTGGATTCGATAGAAGACATAATTAATTTTCTTCACCACGAGGTCTGAACCTTGCCAAGATTATTGAAGCTTGAAGTAGCGTCCCTTAGTCCCGAGAGTCTCACCAAGGCGACCCGGGTAGAGCGATATACCCACACCAGATCACCATACTGGAAACCTCGGATGTTGCCCTGCCGGTCGTAACGGGTATTCACCCGGTCTCTGGCTACCTGAAAGTGTTGACAGGCCATCTCAAGCATGTCGTGAAGTCGGTCTAGGAGATATTTCCACGAAGTTGACTATTGGCGGTTCTTGCCCCAGGGGGATCATTATCAATAAATGCTATACTAACCAATTGATACCTGTTACCCATGACTGATACAAGGATTGTCCCAGCCCCTGGTCTGTGGACCGCGACTTACACACAACATTAGAGGTACCACTTCTCAGCATCAGCCCTTAGCCTGAGCCAGTAGTTTCGTTGTCGAAATTTCTCGATTGATGGGTTGGGTCCAAGATATTCTTCCCATATCTTCGCGCATTCTCTTTCTAGGACTTCTGTTACCTTACTCCGGGAGGATGAAATTCTCTCTCTTCCCATCAGGCGACTCCCATACTCTAAATAGGACACCCTCTTTGGTCTGCAATGAGTTTTATTGGGCCCAGTACGACTTTACACACTACTCTTGGTTATGATATGTTTCCAGCTGGGTCTGGTCCCTTCCTCTACTTCTGTCAGGAATGACCCCAAATTGACGTCATCCCGCTGCTCCATTCTTAGGCTTGCGCTATACCATCCAGTTGCCGGCCCCGTCGAAGTCACACAGACAGCTGAGACACTCTTCTTCTCCTCCATCTTAGTGCAGTGGTCGCACTCTTCAAAATTCGCCTACACAGGGAGTCCATATTAGAGGAGCTCCTTCCTTTCTGATATTCTGATGTGAAGTTATACTCTTGGAGCTTCTGCACCGAACGGGCTGTCTGCCCTTGGATTCTTGAAACTTAACAGCCAGGTGAGGGGGAGGAGGAGTGGTCAGTCTTCAAGTGGAATAGCCGACAGAACAGGTACTTGTGGAAATGCTCCAGCACCTTTACAACTGCCAGGAGCTCTCGCCGGGTAACGCAGTACTTCTTTTCTGCCTAAGAGACATCTTGCTGTAGTAGGCTGTTACCCGTTCCTGGCTATCCCGGACCGGGGTGGAATGCCTCAATCACCGGTGTTGCTGGCATCAGTGTCCTCAATAAAGTCGCTACCAGGTTGTGGAAATTAAATAGGCGCATTGCAGAGTGCTGACTTAAGCGCTGAAACGGCGCTCTCGTCCTCCTCTGACCACGTCTAAGACCGGTGCTCTTCCGCCAGACGAATGAGGGGTTTCGCGATATTGGAGAAATCTCTGACTAACCAGTGGTAGTAGTTGCATAGGCCCAGAAAACTTCACAGTACTTGTTTGACTTTCGAGAGAGACCAATCTCTCACTTTCCGAGTCTTCTCCGGATCCGTGACCACCCTAGATGTGAGAGTATGTGGCCCAAGTAGTGCACCCCCTTGCAGAAGAGTTGGAATTTCTTCAGGTTAGCTGCCTGCAGCATCTGCAATATCTTTGAAAGGTTCTCGATATGGTCTTCGAAGTTGCCACTAACAATGCCATCCAGATATAGCAATCAGGCGTTGTATGTCACACCTCTCGTAACTGATTCCATGAGGCGTTAGTAGGTGGATGGCGCGTTGAAGAGCCTCAAGAGCGTAACCGGAAATTACCGAAGCCCTTAGCCTCTTAGAATACGGGCTTCTGCTTGTCCCGGGGACATTTCAGGTTAGACTGTAATCTGCGGGATGCATAAAACCAGAGAATAAGGGACAGGTGAACCACCTTATACATATATACATTTACATATATATACACAGGGTGTTAATGAACTACATAATTTTATTTTAGATATTGTGCACGTGACTGATATAATTAATTTGAGATGGGCGATGCATGGTCCCCGGATAAACATAATGCAGCTACATAGCGTTAAACGTGTGGGTATCAGGTGCAGATAAGTCGGTACTAAAGCAAAGCAGATTGAAAAAAAATCTGATGTGTTCCATTCACATGACTTTATCTACACTTGACAGTATCCCGATTTCAAGTCTAAAACCGAGAACCAATGGGAACCAGCAAGTTTTCCAAGAAATTGTCAATACGGGTAAGGGGAAACAATCCTTTCTAGTGAAGGCATTCAGCTTATGGTAGTCGACCCAGCAACCTGTTTCGCCAGCGGAACAAATCTTGGTAGTTGCCGGATAAGTCAGGAGTCTCCGATATTGATGCGATGTGATGGAGTACTCGGTCAGTGTGGCTATAATGGCTGTTCCCTTAGCTGAAGACAGATTGCTACCGCCTAAGTAGTCGCCGTGCGCTCTCCAGTTGTGAAGCGGTCAGATGGTCAGCTCCCCTCTTCAGCAACTCTTTCATCGAAGTCCTAGATCCTGCGACGGTGCTGGCACCTGTATGCTGTCTCGCACTTCCCTAATTCCTCCCGGCCTGGAAGTCCTGATCGGTGTCCATTGGTTTCAACAGCCTCACGGGCACTTGCTCCCGACACTGCAACAATGCCCGGGAAACGCATAATCCGTTGAGTGAGGTCTTCCACCAATATCAGGTTCCTTGACCGTTGGTCCTCCAGGTGCGCAGTCAACACCACCACCTCACCTAGATGGCCCGGGTTCGATCCCAAGCGACCGCATGTAAGATTTGTGGTGGACAAACGGCGCTGGGGCCGGTTTTCTCCGGGTTCTCCGGTTTCCCCGCAATCGCATTCCACCGGTGCTCCATCTTCATTCGTGTATCATCAGTCACCGCTTGCGGTGCCATAAGTAGTTAAAGCGGGCGTTAAACACTACCAAAAAAAAAAAAGTCACCACCACCTCTTTTCTTGCGGACACAACCCTGGGATCACCCTGCAGATTCCCGGAGCAACAGTTCACCTCGGCCGAGTTGCGGTACCCTCTTGCTAACATCAATCGTCGTTTTGTGGCTCCTAAGGGCGTCCAGTCCCAATACCACGTTCTCAGTCACCCTCACAGAGGCTCACAGTGCTCCGCCCCAGTGTCAACTCTAGCAGGGCCTCCTTCTTCACAGCCAAGGTGTCGGTCGACTCGGTTTTATATGTGGTCAAGACCACATCAAGTCTGATTACTCTCACGGCTGCGCCTGTGTGTCTACTAGTATCCGACACACCTTCCTTTGTATCCAGCCACCTGCGATGAGGCCGACGTCATTTTTCTGCCCAATGCATGTAGCGTCACTCGAGGCGGTGGTGAAGACGGTCCCGACATCCTTCTCCCAAACTGGTCCTTACCGTTTTCCCCATGCTCGTCGGCTAGGCGTGGCGAGTCCTTCACCAGCTCGTCACACACGCAGCACACATCACTTGAAGGGTGCCTCTAGGTTGCTTCTCCCTGTCGAAGCGAATACTGCTCGTCTTCGAGGTGGGTACATCTGTCTCAAAGCTACATACGTGCTCTCGTGTTTGCATATTTTTCATTGTGATGTTTTCATGTTTTGAATGCATACTGCTAAGCGTAATAATATTAATAATACAACAAAACACTACGGCTCTCTGTTTGCGTAATACTTTCTCTACATATACTATGTACATAGTGTATAGGTATTGTATTCCAGGCAAAAATTCGATACCAAGATTTCACCGGAAATACATGTTTTGGGTCCCCCCGAATAAAAGAAAACAAAAAAAAATTGGATAAAGGTCCGTATGTGTGCGTGTGTGTGTGTGTCCGTGGACAGCATAGCTCAAAAACGAAAAGATCGTAAAATATCAAACTTGGTATTTAAGTTTGATATCTTTCAAGAATGCGACACGAAGATTTTCAAGAAAATCCCCCCACGCCCAACTACCCTTCACGTGGAACATTTTTCAAAAAAAATTTTGATTTTCTCAAAAATGGCTCTAACGATTTTGATTAAATCACTTATATTTAAGACCTTTACACGCTAAATAAAACGTATACCTTGAGATTTCTGGGAATAGTGTCTGAAGACTACTTTATTCTGGATGAATTTTACGAATTTTGCATAACAGCTAAACCGTAAAAGATGGACAAAAATTTACCACACCAGAAATGTAGAGCACGTTAAAACACACAATTTATGCTTTATACATTTTTTTTCGCGGAGTTTATCGTTTTTGAGACATTCCTTGTTTTTCGTTTCAGCTTTGAAAAACTTATAATTTTCTCATGCAGGAATTTGTCAACTCCTGTCCATACAGACAAAGGGACTTCAGTCACATAGCAACCAGCTTTTGGCTTTCACTTTAACCTATAGTACTCCCTTATTTCGCTTCTACTTACAAGGAAACAAGTAATAAGACTATTTCTGCTAATTTTTTCTCGATTAGCATGAAGTTAAAAGAAGCATACCCATTTTAACAATAATTTGTGGCAGATATGTAGAGAAAGTCATGTGAATGGAATACATCAGATTTTTTTCCTTACCATGCCCTCATGTATTGATTTATCCTACTAAGCGCATTGTGCGTAATACTATGATAATAAAGCACTCAAAACTTCTGTTTATGTTTTTATTACGTGTTCTATGTTTTACTTTATTCTGCTATGCTTATACTGCACAACAGCAACAACAACAACAACAACAACAATAATAATAATAATAATAATAATAATAATAATAATCCAGTGAAACATTACTTTCCCTCATGCTTGTGTCTTTTTCGTTACGGTGTACCTTTTTTAAATGCTTTTCGTTACGATGTTTTCATGCTTTGTATTACTCTGATAATCTTATATTGCGTATTAATATTAATGATAACAACACAGTGAAACACTGCGTTCTCTCTTGTGTTTCATAGTGTATCCATGTTTTAATTTATTCTACTAAGCGTATGCTATTAATGATATTAATGATAATAATACAGTGAAGCACTTTGCGCTCTCGTGTTATGATACCCTTCATTGCTAACTGTTGTTTTATTCTGATAAATATATACTGCGTAATAATGCTAATGATGATGATGATGATAATAATAATAATAATAATGACAATAATAATACAGTGAAACATTACGTGCTCTCGTGTTATGACACCTTTCATTGCTATGTTTTTATGTTAAGTTTTATTCTGATAAGCATATACTGCGTAATATTATTAATAGTGAATAATAATAATAATAAAGAAAAACAGTGAAACATTACGTGCTCTCGTGTTATGACAATTTTCACGACTATGTTTACATGTTTTTTATTCTGATAAGCATATACTGCATAATAATATTAATGATGATGATGATGATAATAATAATAATAATAATAATAATAATAATAATAATAATAATAATAATAATGATAATACAGCGAAACATTACGTGCTCTCGTGTTATGATGGCTTTTCGTTATCACGTTTTGTTTTATTCTGATAAGCGCATACTGCATAAAATATTAATGATAAAAACACAGTGAAACACTTTGCGCTCTCGTGTAATGATACTTTTTATTACCATGTTTTCATGTTTTGTTTTATTCTGATAAGTATACACTGCGTAATAATATTAATCATTAAACATTGAAACACTACCCAGCCAAGTGGCTCAGGCGATAGAGAGGTCGTGGGATCGGTTGTCATGCACTAAGGTGTATTTAAATCAAACAGTAACGTAAAATACATTTGATTGCATTTAGATGAGCATCGAAACACCGCACTCGGATGGGGGAAAAAAAATTCCAACAATTATACTGGTCACTAAACAGACACTCTCATGTGACCCTCTAAAATAAAATATTAATATACAGGATCATCCTTAGCTTAGACCTGTATGGACGTATGTACCTATCCAACTTTGGGGAACTGCCAATAACTCCAACATCGACATCTTACGGAGATTAGTCTGGCCAACGCTCCATGGTACATCAGTAACGCCACCTTACCTATTTACGCATCCCGACAATAAAGGAAGAATCGTATTCCATAGTCTTCGGTATCAACAGAGATTATTGACCATCCGAAAACCCTTGCCATCAATCTACTAGATAGAAGTACTGCTGTTGACGTCTACAGCACTAACGTTTTGGACCTACCATTCCGCTCTAGCTAACTTTAATGTTCCAGAGCATATTTGTAGCACGTTTACTGAATGTTCTGTCAATAATAGCTTTAAATAAGCAGTACATCTAATGAAATAAAATAAAACTTATCAATTACAACACATTTTCAAGCATTCACATTTATTACAACTGGTAAACATAACGCCATCATCGAGTTGCTTGCGTACTGTGTGTTTTAACCTCACCAAATTATTTGTGCTAAGGGAATCAGCTGGCCGTTGTCACAGAAAAACACTTTAATATAAATTAAAGCCGGTTCGTGCAAAGCCTTAGAATATAAACACGAAAATGAAACAAGAATAAACCTTGAAAATACTACTATGAAAATACAATGAACATTTTTTTAGTCTTACGGAATTGTTTGTCAGCTCTCCCTCGAAGCGAAAGCTGCAGAAGGAAATTTTAAATTGTATTTGTTAATAACATTACCACAGATGTTTAACTTGTGCACCAAACTAGATAAATAAACTAATTTATCAGTCTTAATGTATACAATAAATTCGTGTTTAGAAGCTATAACCGCATTCAAATGTTTCATACGTAAAAACAAGCAACGAAAAGAAAGAACAAAAATAAAAGACGATCGCACACTTCATCCATGTCCCTAAGATGGCAGTTATCTATTCGGAAGAGTGTAAAATTATAACAGAGTATTTCGTAAACGGTTAACCATACGAAACAAATTATATGTGTGTTTTAATGAGTTCACATATATTTTGTAATCATTGTTTGTCTCTCTTTTTAGTTTTTAATGATACAAATTTATACCAAATTCAATTAAATAAAGGGAACTTCATAGACTATTCCCAGAAAATTCAAAATAATACATTTTATTTGATCTATAAGTATGTTAAATATGTGGTATTTTAATTGTTAGAATCATTTTTGAGAAGTTAGACAACTTCGAAAAATTTCCTTATTCTAAAGTAGCCGGTCCCCATTGCCGCGCTCGCCAAAGCGTATACAGCGCCGGAGTCCTGATCAGACTCCGGAACTGTATTTAAAAAATACAAAAAAAAAAAAAAAAAAAAAAAAAAAGTACAGAGTGGCACACGAATATAACCATCCCAAGTACTACGCCGGCCTATTGTAGTTAGTTTACAGAACACATAGGCAAAACCAGCTTATTTGTTATTTATTTATTGTCTAAGCCTTACATGTTTAACTGCATTTGTTATGGTCCAGTCTGTTCGTGGCGCAACAATTATTCGCGCGTAATTGGCGGGCGAGCAGTCTATTTTTAGAGCTGGTTTTTCGTGCGCCATCCTGTACCTTTTTCAGATAATTTATGTATTTATATATATATATATATATATATATATATATATATATACTTTTTAGGGGGATTCAAAGCATTTATTTCCCGCGAAATAGAATCTTTGGGTGAGATACAATACTGTTTCGATGCCTAATATGTATGTAGCAGAGAAATTCAAAATATAAAAACAAACCAAAAATCCATACTGTAAAGTACTACTCCAAAATATTCAAAAAATATTTTCTTAAACCATTTAGCTTTGTAATGTGTACTTTTTCTAGCACATACTTAGAAGGACACCCATTCTTTAAAAAATCTTATGTGTTCCATTCACATGACTATCTCTGCCTATTCCGCAACAAACAATTCTTACAAAAGCTTATTTTCCTATCTAGTTCAAGTAAATCGATATCAACATTTTCAAAATACTTTTATTACATACTTGAAGCTATGCGGGAATAAGGGAATACACTATTCTAAAGCAATAGTAAAATATTTCAAGAGCTGGTTGCTATAATGCATTGACATTCTGTTCTCTTTGCTTGAGATGAATAACGATGACATTTGTGAAATGCATAAGAATTTTAAAATGAAACCAATAACTAGGAATGTCTTGCAAATGGTCAACTATACAGAACAAAATAATTAAATAAAAAGAAAAAAAGTTTGTTTTAAAAAGATCTACATTTTTTGTGCAGTAAGATTTTCTCTATATCTTATGGTTATGCAAAGCTATGCAAAAAGGCATCCAGAAAGAACAGGACTTCAGAGGCTATTCCCAGAAAATTCAAGTTATATGCTACATTAACATAAAAAAAGTTTTAAATATATGACATTTAATCGTTAAAATCCTTTTTTTTTTTTTTTTTTTTTTTTTTTAGAAATGACAACATTTTTGAAAAACGTTTCATGTTAAGAGTAGTTTGGAGATGGGGGAGGGTAATTTCTGAAAATCTTGGTGTCGCATCCTTTTTTTTTTTTTTTTTTTTTTTTGATAGTTTAACGCCCACTTTAACTACCAAGGCACCGCAGGCGATGATACTGGTGATACGTGGAATGAAGATGGAGCACCGGTGGAATGCGATGGCGGGGGAAACCACAGAAACCCGCCCCTGCGACGCTTTGTCCACCACAAATCTCATATGCGGTCGCTTGGGATCGAACCCGAGCCGTCTAGGTGAGAGGCGAATGGTCTAACCACTCGGCCACGGTGCGGCCCCAACGCATCCTTGAAAGATACTAAACTCAAATAACAAGTTGGTATTTAACGGGGTTCTCGTTTTTGAGTTATGATGTACACACACACACGCACCCACGCACGCACGCACACACACATTTTTTTTTCTAAAAAGGAGCTGTTTTATTCGGGGACCTCAAAGCATGTATTTCCGGTGATTTATGTATCACATTTTTGGGTGGAATACATTTTCTACCTACTATGTACAATGTATCTTGGTATCCTTAGCGTGCTTGCCAAGCGGAAGACCTGGGTTCGATTCCTGGTAACGGTGTGAGAGACTTGGTCTGGGTGCACTCAGGCTCGTGAGGTCCCTGGGGGCCCAATTGAGGAGCTGCTTGATTGAGAAGTAACGGCTCCAGGTCGAGAAGACCGCATTAACTGGCCAGGAGGGATTCTCACCCTCCACCCATTCATGACGTCTTTGGGCCTATGCAGCGGCCGGGCGGTAGGCCAAGGCCCCTTGGTGGGCTGGCGTGCCATGGAGTTACGTTAGTGTATGTACATGACAGAGAAAGTAATCACTTGAGCCTCCTCTCTCGAGCTACGTGAAATACGAAATAAAACTACTTTGATAATGTTCATTTCCATTAACATGAAATAAGCTTTTGCAAGTTTGTAGAATATATTAAACAAAAAATCTTCTGTTCCATTCACATGACTTTCCCTAACTTTAATGCAAATACACTATTCTTATTAAATATTCTTTTAACTACATCATGTTAATTGAGATAAACATTAACCGAAATGCTTTTGTTACTTGCTTCGTTGAAGAGAAATAATAGAATACACTAGGGTAAAGCGAGAGTCAAATCGTTTCAAAGCTGGCCACTGTTTGAAAAAACTGAAAATCTGTTCTCTTTGTATGGTCAGGAGTAAAACAAAAGAGATCTGATACGGATGAGGGCTTCCCGTTTGAGAAACGTTTAAGTGCTTTGAAATTAAAGCTAACAACAGGGAATATATCTGATATAGTTAGCTCTACAAAAATAAATATAATATAAATTGTATGTTTTAACGAGATCTATGAATGTTGTATAGTAAGTACTTGTGTATCTCTTATGGTTTACCAGTATTGCAAAAGAAATTGAGAATGAAGAGAACTTCAGGGGCAATTCCGTAGAAATTCAGCACATACATTTGATTTTACTTGTAAACATCTATACGACATTTTAGTCAAAATCATTAGCCATTTTGTTTAGAAAAGCGAGAATTTCGAAAAATGTTTCATGTAAAGAATAGTTCAGGGTGGGGGGATTTTTCTGAAAATCTTGGAAGATACTTCTTAATCTATTTTTGAGTTATGGTGTCCACACACACACACACACACACACCACCATATCTGGTATTTAAGTTTAGCATCTTCCAAGGATTCGACAAAAAGATAAGTAATTTAAATAATTCAGTATTTGCAGTTGCAATTGTGAAAATTGTATTTCCACACAAGAAGTATATTCTCCCGTTTTTTATTTCTCTACACGTACTACGTACATAGTGTATAGAGGAAGTATTGTATTCCACCCAAAAATCGAAACCGAGATTTCACCGGAAATATTTTTGAGGTCCCCTGAGTCCAAAATAGGCATTTTTAGAAAAAGGTCCGCGTGTGTCTGTGGTCAGTATAGCTCATAAATGAAAAGTCCGCTAAATACCAAACTTAATATCTAAGTTTAATAACTTCCAGGGATGCGACATGAAGATTTTGAGGAAAATCTCCTCACCCCAAACTGCGCTTTACATGGAAAAAAAAATATTTTTTTTTTATTTTCTGAAGAAGAAGAAGAAGAAGAAGAAGAAAATGCTCTAACGATTTTGATTAAACTACCGAATATTGAATATGATTATATGGCAAATAAAATGTATATTTTGAATTATCTGGGAATAGTATCTAAAAACCTCTTTATTCTGAATGAATATTGCTGAATTTTGCGTAACCGGTAAACCGCAGGAGACAGACAAAAACTAACTATACAAATAAAGTAGATCACGTTAAAACAAGCATTTATGTCAAATGCCTATTTTTTATGTGGAATTAACCATTTCTGAGATATTCACTGTTATTTGTGTCAGATTCAAAATACTTATTTTCTCACATGGAAAGTGACCTGTAAAGAAACGGATTTCAACCACATGACAACCATCTTTTAAAATATTTGACTATCGTTTTAGCCTAGTGTACTCCCTTATTTTCCTTCTACTTATAAGGAAGCAAGTAATTAAGACAATTTCTGCTAATGTGTATCTCGATTATCATAAAATAGATGGTATAATCTGATGTGTTGCATTCACATGACTTCCTCTGCATCTCTGTGACAAATTATTCTTAAAAAACGTATTTGTCTTTCTACATCTTGCTAATTGAAATAAACGTTAGCAGAAATTGTCCTTATTGCTTGGTTCCTTATAAATAGAAGAGAAAAAAAAACATGTGCTCCATTCACGTGATGCCGTCTAACTGTTCGACAAACAAGCCTTTTATTCAAAAGAGTATTCTTTTATCTACATCATGCTAATCAAGATAAATTGGTCATATTACTAGCTTCCTTGTAACCAGAAGGGAAATAAGAAAATGCACAGGCCTAAGCGATAGTTTCGTCCTTTAAAAGTCAGTCGCTATGTAAAACAATTGAAATTCCAATCTCTTTTGCCTGCAGTAAACAAACAAGAAAAGAGAGGAAGAGAAAGGTTTAAGTGGAATAAAATTGAAACCAATAATACGGTATATCTCGAAAACGGTCAACTCTACAAAAGCTCTGATGTGTTCCATTCACGTGGCTTTCTCTACATCTCTGCAACAAATTATTGTTAAAAAGTTTAAGCTTCTATTTACTTCATGCTAATCGAGAAAAAAAATAGCAGAAATAGTCTTATTACTTGCTTCCTTGTAGGTAGAAGCGAAATAAGGGAGTGCCATTGATTAAGGTGATACTTAAAAGCTGGTTGCTAGATGACTGAAGTTCCTTTGTTTGTATGGACACGAGTTGACAAAATCCTGTATGAGAAACGTACAAGTTTTTTCAAGCTGAAACCAAAAACAAGGAATATCTCCAAACGATCTACGAAATGTTTATATGACATAACATAAATTATGTGTTTTAATGCGCTCTACATTTTTTGTGTGGTAGGCTTTTTTCCATCTGTTACGGTTTAGCAGTTATGTTAAATTTCGTAAAATGCATCCAGAATAAACTAGTCTTCAGAGGCTACTCCCAGAAAATTCAAGATATACATATTATATATACGATATTTTAATCAAAATCGTTAGGGCCATTTTTAAGAAAATCAAAATTTTCGAAAAAAGCTCCATGTAAAGGGTAGTTTGGGGTGGGGGGCTTTTTCTCGAAATCTTCGTGTTGCATCCCTTAAATATCAAGTTTGGTATTTTACCGAATTTTCGTTTTTGAGTTATCGTGTTCACAGACACAGGGACACACACACACACGGTCTTTTTGTGAAAATGCTTATTTGGATACACGTGACCCTAAAACATATATTTCCGGTGAAATCTCGGTATCGAATTTTTGGGTTGAGTGCAACACCTTTTCTATTTGGTGTTTGACTAATGCGTGGTGTAGTTGTGAGTACAAGTGTGTGTGTGTGTGCGTGTGTGTGTATTTCTAATGTTTATAAGAGATATAAAACATACATGTAGGTAATATTTTATACTCAAGTATTTTTCGACAGCATGTACGTTCACCCGACCCATGCGACTGTGTGACGCAATTATTGTATTAGTGTAAACTTAATAAAATACTACTACTACTACTACTACTACTACTACTACTGCTGCTGGTGCTGGTGCTGCTCTACTATGTGTAGAGAAAGTAAAAGAAATAAAAAAAAAGCTATAGAAAAGTCATCTTCAGAGGCTTTCCCCGAAAATTCAAGATTTACATTTTGTTTGTCATAAAAATATCTTAAACATAAGGTAATTTTAAGCAAAATCGTTAGAGCCATTTTTGAGAAAATCAACATTTTCTAATAATGTTCCATGTAAAGGGTAGTTGGGAGTGGTGGGATTTTCTTGAAAATCTTCGTGTCGCATCCTTGGAAGATACTCAACTTAAATACCGACTTTTCCTTTTTTGGCTGAGCTGTTCTCAGACACACACACGCGCACGCGTTTCTAAAAATCCTTCCTTTTGGATTCAGGGGGTCTCAAAACATAATTCTGGTGAAATCTCCGTATCGAATTTTTGCGTGCAATACAATAGGTATCTTGTTACGCTATGTGTATAGTACGTGTTAGAGAAAGTAAAAATGTGCTTTTTAACAATAATTTGTTGCAGCGATGTAGAGAAAGTTTTCAGATTTTTACTTTCTCTACACGTACTATGCACATAGCGTATAGAGAAGGCATTGTATTGCACCCAAAAATTCGATACCGAGATTTCACCGGAGATATACGTTTTGAGATCCCCTTAATACAAAAAAAAGTTAGAAAAATGTCTGTGCATATATCTGTCTGTCTGTTAATGTGTGTGTATGTATGTTTGTGTGTGTGTCTTTGGGCAGCATAGCTCAAACACTAAAAGTCCGTTAATTACCAAACATGGTATTTAAATTCAATATCATCCAAGGATGAGATTTCAAGAAAATCCGCCACCCCAAACTATCCTTTACATCGAAAAAATTTAGAAGATTTTGATTTCCTTAAAATACCGTATATTAAAGATATGTTCACGACAAATACAATGTATATCTTGAATTTTCTGAGAATAGCCAGTGAATATCTCTTTATTCTGGATGAATTCTGCTAGATTTTGCGTAACTAGTAAACCGTAAGAAATAGACAAAAACTTACCACACAAAATATGTAGATCTTGTTGAAACACAATTTATGTCATATATCTTTTTTTTTTTTTTTCGTAGAGATAATCCTTGTTATTGGATTCACCTTTAATATGTTTAAACTTTTCTCACACGGATATTTGGAAACTCCTGGTAATACATAGAAACGGATTTCAACCACTTGGCAACCAGCTTTTAAAAGATTTGACTGTCGTTTTATCCTAGTGTGTTTCCTTTTACTTATAAGGAAGCAAGTAATTAAGATAAATTCTGCTGATGTTTATCTCGATTATCATATAATAGATAGAAGAATATGCTTTTTAACAATAATGTGTTAGAGTGATGTGAATGGAACACATGAGATTTTTGAAAAGTGCGAGCATGGGGAGGAGGTGCACATGTTCCCCGTGATCCTGTGACTGGTAGGGGGAGCTAGCAGGACCAGCAGTGGAGGGAAGCGGGCAGTCTTGCCTGTGTGGAGCAGGGAAAACAGCAGTTGTACGCAAGCCGGCGCGGACGACAGATGCGGTGGTGTGCGATCGTAATGACAATACTCCGCTAACAATGTCCTCGTAAGTAACCTTCATTCGCTCCACCTTTTAGTCTATTAAAACGTGGCGAAAGATAAACTTTCGCATAGTTTGGGGTTTATTGTCGTGTATTATAAGTTGACTTATTAAACAGTTGAATTTTAGCAGGACAAAGAGTTTGCATTGTTAATTCATCTACTCGTAAACCTCATTTATTATCAGCTTCGTCTACCAATGGATTGTCGCAGGTAAGCATTTTTTTAAGCATCTTTAATTAAAATTCAGCGCTGAATCTTATTAGTTATTATCGTAGCATATTGATTTCAAAAGCATATTTAAAGCAACATTGGAGAGCATCGAACCCCACAGGTTAAAGAGCCTTTAATTAGACGTCACCTCATATTTGGTATTTAGTTGATCTGTTAGTCACCCGCTTAAAAGTGCTGCCTTTAAAACCTAATAATCGTTCAATTTGGAAATAACAAAATCTTATTGTGTGTAGATATATTTTCAATTCATTTTTCTTGGTCAATTTCGCGCTTTTACTTTCAGCTATTATTAATGAGAGCCGTAATACGGTTTATAATTCGATAGTATAGGAAAAAAATGTACTAGATTAGTAAGCAAATTTTAGTTTCTCTACACGTACTATTTACATAGTATATAGAGAAGGAATTTTAATGCACCCAAAACTTGATACGGAGATTTCACTGAAAATATATGTTTTAAGAACCCCTGAATTTTTAGAAAAATGTCCGTGCGTGTCTGTTTGTGTGTGTGTGTCTGTGGGCATCATAGCTCAAAAACGAAAACTCCGTTAAATACCAAACTTAATATTTAAGTTCAGTATCTTCCAAGAATGTGACCCGAAGATTTTGAATAAAATCCCCCTACCCCCTACTACCCTTCACATGGAAACATTTTCGAAAACTTTGGTTTTCTCAAAAATGGCTATAACGATTTTGATTAAAATATCGTATATTAAAGATATTCATATGACTTAGAATTTTTGCGGGTTTTCAGGTTTATGTCGAATCTCCATATAAAAGAACAGCGTTTTAAAAGTTCTCACTGAGACATTTTATGGTGCGTTTGTTTTAAGTTTACCGAATATTTGACGATGCCGGCTTACATTGTGTGCATAACAATCATATTTGCTTTCCACACACATAACTACGACTCTTACAGGAAGCAAGTAAACAAGCAAACGATTAAGCAAATAACTACTTAGCAAGCAGAGGGTTTTCACTTGTTCTCAGCGGGTTCATGCTGACTAGAAAGAACTACTACCTTGTTCAATTTTGAAGGTAAAATTCAGAGTAGTAATCAAAGTCCTCCTTACTACATACGGCACCACGAGCGTTTGGACACTGATAAAGCACAAGCGTGACTTGAACCACAGACGACCGTTCACAAGTCTGTATCTTAAG
Organism: Hymenopus coronatus; assembly: GCA_030762935.1. Lineage (NCBI taxonomy): Eukaryota > Metazoa > Arthropoda > Insecta > Mantodea > Hymenopodidae > Hymenopus > Hymenopus coronatus. Next base: position 25,715,913 of record CM060882.1, read on the forward strand.
AACCTGTACGACTAAAAGTTTGAAATCCCAAACTAATAATGCTAGCTTTTTGAAATTAATATCGCCGATGTAATATAATGCAAATAAGTTACAGTGCAAATTTCATCCATTTTGCTCCAATAGTTTGGAGGATATTGTCAAATTGTTTTATGTTTTTCTCACGACAAAAATTAAAAATTGTGATCTAATATTTTAACCCTAGGTTCACAATACATCTACTTTTTGAATTTGCCTTAGGTTTCTTTCTGTCTCCTTTGGTTTACGCTCCAAAAGTTTTACAGTTATGGATGTGCTTTTTTGTCATAAAATATTATTTTTGTGTTTGAAAATTGAAAACATGCTTAAATACCTACACCTGACCGTAAAACCTAGAGCAATTATTATACACTGTACCTCTGTGGGCATGTACAGGACATTTTATTTGTGTTTTGAAAAACTGCTCCACAAGGAGCATTTACAGGAAGAAAAATGCTAAAAATATCAATAGCGAGAAAAAAAGGAAAGATTTGAATGCATGGCTCTGATTAAAATCCACCATTGGTAGGTTAGACACTTAGCTTTCCTTTTCCTCTCCTCGATGTTTCCTTTTCTGTCCTCTTCTCCTCTATTGCTGCTTTTCTTCAGTACAACTTCGTTTTTTACTTTGCATGATGCGAGAAATATCTTTTTTCTTGTCGAGTCTAGTTTCACATCTAATGCTTTGCTGCAGCTCCGGTGACTAAAATGACTAAAATGGCGCCTGGTGGCCAGTTATATTTTTTGTATATTTTTATTCAGAGAAGTTGAAATTATTTTATGAAATTAAAATAAAAATGTCAATTTTTGGTGATTTTTCATGAAAGTTCCGTCATACATACCCTTAAACACCTTGGTTACCCGTGGCATGGCAAAATTCAGACCCGCAGAGCTTCATGCAATGAAAACATGAAACAAACGGATGTCGATATTTTGCACAATAATGAAAACTCTGCACGTCATTTTTTTTATTCAGTAATTATTTGCAAATGAGATGTAAAATTATGACAATCACATGTCATAATTATTAGCTGGTCTACAAATCCATGCATACAGAATACTGCGACGAAAATATTCTGGTTTTGATTTTGGATGAAAAACTCATGGAAACGTAACAAACGGACTATTATGAAGCAAAAATTGTAGCTTTAGAATATATATGTGTGTGTGTGTGTGTGATTGCTTGCCTTTTCTGTCCTTTTCTTCTGCATAACTTTTTACTTTCTCTACACGTACTATGTAATAGTTTATAGAGAAGGTATTGAATTCTACCCAAAAATTCGATACCGAGATTTCACCGGAAATACATGTTTTGGGTTCCCCTGAATACAAAAAAAAAGCATTTTCAGAAAAAGGTCCGAGTGTGTATCTGTGTGTGTGTGTGTGTGTGTGTGTGTGTGTGTGTGTGTGTGGACAGTATAGCTCAAAAACGAAAAGACCGTTAAAAAACAAACTTGTATTTTGGTTTAGTATCTTCCAAGGATGCAACAGGAAGATTTTCAAGAAGATCCCCACACACTCAACTACCCTTTAGATGGAACTTTTTTCGAAAATTTTTATTTTCTTAAAAATGGCTGTAACGATTTTGATTAAAATATCGTATATTAAAGATATTTAACTGACAAATAAAAATGTATATCTTGAATTTTCTGGGAATAGCCCCTCAAGACTACTTTATTCTGGATGAATTTTACGGAATTTTACATAACTGCTAAACCGTAAGAGATGGGCAAAAACTTACCACACAGAAAATGTAGAGCACGTTAAAATACACAAATTATGTAATATACATTTTTTCGTGAAGTTGATTGTTTTTAGATATTCCTTGTTTTTTATTTCAGCTTTGGAAAAGTTATACTTTTCTCACACAGGAATGTGTCAACTCCTGTCCAGACAAACAAAGGAACTTCAGTCACATAGCAACCAGCTTTTGACTATAATTTAACCTATAGTACTCCATTATTTCACTTCTACTTACAAGGAAGCAAGTAATAAGACTATTTCTGCTAATTTTTTCTCGATTAACATGAAGTAAATAGAAGCATAAGCTTTTTAACTATAATTTGTTACAGAGATGTAGAGAAAGTCATGTGAATGGAACTCATCAGTTTTTTTTTTTTTAATTTGCCTAATGCGAATGAGATCTCGTTGAACTGAAATTATTTTTGTTGCTGAGTCCAATACAGTTTCACCTCTAATGCTTTGACTTAAGGTATTTAAAAATGGCACCTGGTGCCCAATTATACCTTTTTGTTTTCAGTAATATTTAAATTATTTAATGAAATTAATATAAAAACTGGACTTTTTGTGATTTTTCATGAAATTTCAGTCATACATACCCTTAAACGTGTTTAAATTCGTGATAGGTATGTTTCCCATTGAGACGCTCAATTGTTTACAGAGGTGTCGTACTTACACTATAATGCGTTCCTCTTTGTATGAGTTTACAAGAAGCAAGAACGCTCATCTAGCATTGTAAAGTGTACTGTTTAAGTTCAACTGTAATACTTCTAAAGCTATTTATAGGAACAAAAATAGCATTTCATTTTGAATATGAGATTTTAATCAGAGTCCTTCTAAATTAAGGACAACGTCCACACTGGCTCCGGGAAATTATCCAGCAACTCTTCCGCCGTGTATCCTGAAGAGTGTCCTATCTAAGTATGAAATTTAGTGTTTCACCAAATGTTATGTTATTTCGTCAAAATGTGCATTTTTTGTAAAATACTGATATAAAATCTTTTGTTCGAATGCAAATATTCCTTTACCTTTTTTTGAGCTAAACGAAGAGATTGTAAAATGCAAGAAAATGAGACTTGTTATTTGCCCTAGTGGGCTGCGCCAGTTTAAGATCTTCAGGAATTATTAAAGATCCCTAAAAGCCAAGTTACGCATCTTCGGTCTGCAGGAACTAAAGCTACCAACCTCTGGACTAGATCTTTTATTTGTCTTTTTCTTTCTTTCTTGGCAAATTATGTTTACATTTTTGTTCTGGATGTAATATAAATTTTATATGATGTAAATATTTCAATGAAATATAATACATATAGTTAATAATAGGAATAATATAACAGTTGTAACCACCTATTAAGTACACCTTTAAATAATAAAAAAAAATCTGATGTGTTACACTCATGTGACTTTCTCTACATCTCTGCAACAAATTATTGTTAAAAAGCTTATGCTTTTATTTAGTTCATGCTAATTGAGAAAACATTAGCAGAAATAGTCTTATTACTTGCTTCCTTGTAAGTAGAAGCGAAATAAGGGAGTATCATAGGTTAAAGTGATATCAAAAGCTGATTGCTATGTGACTAAAGTTCCTTTGTTTGTATGGACAGGAGCTGACAAATTCCTGTAAGAGAAAAGTATGTTTTTCAAAGCTGAAACTAAAAACAAGGAATATCATAAAAAAGATCAACTCCACGAAAAAATATATATAACATAAACTGTGTGTCTTAATATTCTCTACATTTTTTGTACGATAAGTTTTTGTCCAACTCTTACGGTTTAGCAGTTATGCAAAAATCGTAAAATTCATCCACAATGAAGTAGTTTTCAGAGGCTATTCCCAGAAAATTCAAGATATACATTTTATTTGTCAAGTAAATATATTAAATTTACGAGATTTTTATCAAAATCGTTAGAGCCATTTTTAAGAAAATCAAAATGTTCGAATTTTTTTCCATGTAAATGGTAGTTTGGGGTGGGGGGATTTTCTTGAAAATCTTCGTGTCGTATCCTTGGAAGATACCAAACATTAATATCAAATTTGGTTTCTAAAGCACTTTTTATTTTTGAGCTATGCTGCCCACAGACACACACACACACACACACGGACATTTTTCTAAAAATGCTCTTTTTTGAATTCAGGTGGTCTCAAAACATATATTTCCGGTGAAATCTCGGTATCGAATGTTTGGGTGCAATACAATGCTTCTCTATTTACTATGTATATAGTTCGTATAGGGAAAGTAAAAATAGAATGGAAAATAACGAGCTCCATCTATTTTTAAATGGATAACTTCTGGTTTTGTGTCCAGTAGGAAAATTAAAGCATCCATATCTTCAGACTAGCTACACTAACAGGTAGATGCCATAAAACCGGGACTATGATAGGTGGTTAACTTATGAGTGTACTTTATTAATGGTGGTACATTACCAAGGCGTCAGATACTACTTGGTTTGAGAACTTCATATAAAATTCACATTTTAACTTTCTCTAGCACCTATGTACACATCAGTATTTTTCAGAACATGATAACCCTGCTCCACTCCTCTGCCAAAGATTTTAAAATTTGAGATTACAAGGCGTGGGTCTGGAAATCAACCCTCTTCCACTTAACTCCTCTTTCATGGAACGAGTCCACAGAGACCTTGAACTACCGTCCGGCCGCTGCATCCTCCATCTCGGCCCGAATGGAGTACAGTACAGGAGGGTGAGACGTGATCAGCACCTTGAGTCCCTCCCGGCCGGTTAATGCGGTCTTCTCGATCTGGAGCCGCTACTTCTCAATCAAGTAGCTCCTCAATTAGCGCCCTAGAGACCTCATGAGGCTGAGTGCACCCCGGATCAGGTCTCCCAGCGGGGGAAAATTCCCCACATCGGCACCGGGAATCGAACCCAGGCAAGCAGCCGCGCTACCACCGCGCTAAGGAGACGACCCAGTCTTTCGCTTACTGGTCCCTTAACATGTTGCCCAGCAATTCACTGGTTTGGACATGTACTAACACGAGACACGAAACTGAGTCTAGAGGAAACGGATTTCCTATTAAAGGGTCGCCTTTTGTTTGCTAGTGATTATTGGCCAGTGGCAGCAGCCGGAGGGAGCGATTCGGTTTGAGGGATTTCATGTTTTGGACAAAACAGTACATAGTAGCTAGAGAAGGTACCTATTGTATTCCATCCAATAATTCGATGTGAGATTTCACCGGAAATATATGTTTTGAGATCCCTGAGTCCAAAAAAATTCAGAAAAAGGTTTGTGGACAGTATGACTCAAAAATGAAAAGACCGTTACATACCAAACTGGTATTTAGGTTTAGTATCTTCCACGGATGCACCACAAAGATTTAAAAAAAAAAAAAAAGTCTTCCACCACAGACTACCCTTTAAGTTGAGCATTTTTTGAAATTTTTGTTTTTCTCAAAATAGGCTCTAATGAATTCGATTAAAATTCCGTATATTAGATATTTACATCGCAAATAAAATATATATTTTGAATTTTCTGGCAATAATCTCTAAAGACCTTTTTAGTCTGGATGAGTGTTGCAGAATTTTGCATAGCGATTATAAACCGCAAGAGAAAAACAGAAACTTATTATACAAAAAATGTATAAATGATCTTGCTAAAACACATAATTTATGTCATATGTGTTGTTCTTGTAGAGATAACCGTTTTCGAGATATTCCTTGTTATTAGTTTGAGTTTTAAACTACCTTAACCGTTTTCAAACGAGACCATGCTAATTGAACTGAACCTCAATTGTTTCACATAGCAGCCAGTTTTTAAAAGAGTTGACTGTCGCTTTAGCCTGATATATTCCCTTATTTCCCTTCTATTTACAAGGAAGCAATAATACAAACTCTGCTAATGTTTATCTCGATTTGCATGATGTAGATAAAAGAATAATCTTTTATACGAATAATTTGTATGTGACACAGCTAGAGAAAGTTATGTGGATGGAACAAATCAGAATTTTTGGAATGCTTGATTATCTTGATTTTCGACTCTTTATTAAGAATATCACACCCTCTAATTTAATGGACAGTGACTTTACTTATACAAACATAATTTTCAGAAGATTTTACAGGTTGCTTCCAATTGGTATTTTGATGGTTGCTGTGAGACGAAAATGACGTATTTACTCCCCCCTATTCAGTTTTCTAGTCAACGCGAACCACCAGCTGGGAGTGCGCGACCAATATATTCGATAGCGTACGAACTCTAATCGATAAATTTAGACCAAAGAGCTTATAGTCAATTTTCCAAACAACTAATAGTAACAATAGCGGTTGAGGGGGAAATTTCAAATGCATTGCATAATGGAAATCATAAACATGCCATAATATTGTTAAATGTTTCTAGCATGCAAATTTGGAATTTTTACTAAACCGGTTGAGACTCTTTTTCCAATTCTCGAAACCGGGACAATCCGGTTATATTCGATGTATGGAAACTAGAGGCGGTCAAAACCCGTGCCACTCTCTCTCATTACTCGTAGGCCTTGCCACTCACGAGAATCTCGCGTATTGAGAACTAGTGTTCACGGGCTAGTCGACTCGAGTATTCTCGTAACTACAGGTGAAGTAGGTTGACGTATGATACGTAATATAAACTGGTTGCATAATAACTAGTGCCCGGATGTTAACCTATTTTATCTTCTTGTAGGTAAATTAGAGCGTTTCAAAGTATTTTTATGTTTCAAGCCATTTGAGTGTTAATGTGTGAATCTAATTCAACCTAAAAAAAAATCTAATACGGACATTAAGATCTAAAACACACCAAACTTCAAGTTTTTTTAACCTAAGTATAAAATTAATCAATATTTTATTGGTTTAGTTTTGTTTTGAGTGTACATGTGGGGTTAACCAGGGAAAAAATATATCATGATTTTTATCTTGGTATAGAAATTGTGTGTATGAAGTATGTGACAGTAATATCTTGCTACGTTGAAATCTATTTTTCTGCCTATAGGAATATATTAAAAAAACAACAGCAAATTTGGAATTGTGGCTGGTTGTGTACTGCAATGGAACTGTATTGTGAAGTTTGTTTTATGTGAGTGTTGTATATTAAAAATACCTGCTGAAGTATTTAGTTAAAATATTCTAGCACTAGTATGCTGTGTAATGAAATGCCTTAAATTAATTACATATTAAGAGCACTCTTCCGTGAAGTAAAATAGTTTTCATATTTTTATCTGTATTATGTTATAAAAGACGTTTGTCATCGACTTCCTTAAATAGGAAATTTGTTTAACACCCTTAAAAATACATAAATAAAATAATGAAATAAACAAAAAGGCTAGGAACATTGTTTATAAACATAAAAAAACACAAAATAAAACAGGAAAATTGTTTAAAAATCTAAAGAAACTACTAGTAGAAGATAATAAAAGGCTAAAGCTGCATTTATAAAAAGCTAAAAATCCTGACACAAGTTGACCTCATTTAAAGCACGCATATCTCAGAGGCGTTCACAGTAAACAGTTTGGAACAGTGATATTAATCATTAATGACATCTATAATAATTTGTATTGCTATGTATATAACTTTATTTATATTCAAACATGTTCAGAACCAAAAATAGAATTACTTCTTGCAACATAACCGACTTAGGAGTAATAAAATATATACACACTTATTTCTAATAAAAGTGGATACCACGTACAAATTTCTGCAGATTCTGTGATACCAAATTTCGTTTTTAACCCTTTCCCTAGCGTGAATTATTTAAATATCATCCTTATCCTGGTAGGCTATTTAAACCTTAAATAATTTAAATAGATGAAATAGTATAACTTAAAGAACTGATTATGCGAGTTTCCATGCCTTACCCGCAGTCTTGCCATTAACGAGACTTGTGAGTCTTGCGATATATCGAGACTTTCTTACGCTCGTTGGTCATCTCTCTCCTGCCAACTGTGTGTTCAGCTCCATCTACTGGCGCTTAGCGGCAGTGAGAAACAAGCGAGATTGAAAGCAGGTTTGACCGGCTCTAATGGGAACAGTAATCGGTAACTGCTTCGGCTGTCCTCGAGACTCGTTGGCTACGCTTCGCATGACGAAGAGAAGACCTGAGTTGTTGAAGTGAACAAACTCCCTTTCCGTCTCGACCCTTTGATTATACCATGTCGGTAAGTCATCATGCTACTCCCGCCTGAGACGACAGACTAAAACACATTGCGAACAGAATATAGTTTTATCGAGGAGCCCATTATAGCAGCATGGAAACAGCCAACAAATTAAGAATAAATTCATCGCCATTTATCATTGTAATAGAAAATGTTCCTTCACACAAGGAAGGAACATTTAAGCTAAAATCTTAGTCAGCGAAATTGACCTAAATAACTGCACATGCTGTTAACAAAGGCGTAGCAAATATGCGCCTTTTAAATGGAGATTTCGTTCCCCTTATAAGGAAACCTCGGATCTGAAGGACTTCCGGCTCATTTGCAGGCACTGGCTCCGACTCCCCGCACATCTGGAGGCTGGACATTAAGGTATTTAAGTGCCCCTTTGAGTAGCTTGTATGTAATGAAATTAAAATATTTATAGTCCAACATCTGCATTTTAATGCTACTTAAAATTCTGTATGAGTAAATTACATTTATTTCCCTCAATTAAGTATTTTTAAGCCTTCCAATTACTTGTAAACATTTATCCCCTTTACTATGCGTCCTTATTCTCAAATCAATTTGCTGTTGGTATGGTTAATTATATCCTTAAAATGTACAACTTTATATGTCAACGTTTTTCGTCGTAGCATTAACCATTCCGGAAATATTTGCAATTTATGATTACTTCCGTAGTTGAGCCTCGTTCTAATGAAACAAATGATAAACGTTTTGCGAAAGCGTTTGCTGTGTCGACGTTTTGTTTACTTTGTCTATTATGTACATAATAATTGGAGGAAGTAGCATATTTCACCCAAGATTTCACTGGAAATATACGTTTTGAGACTCCATGTATTAAAAAGCGGACCATGCGCGCGCGGTGTGTGTGAAGAGCATAAAGATTTTTTCGAATGTTTCAAAAACAGCTCTAACAATTTTAATTTAGTTCCCTTATTTTAAAAAATTTACATGACAAAATGTATATCTTGAATTTTCTGAGAATAGACGTGAATTCTTCTTTATTCAGTCGGGATTTTGTATCATTTTGTATAAATGGCAAATGTTAGACGAAAATATAATACAAAAATGTAGATTTCTTCTAAAGAAATTAATTTTAAATAATTCTTTTCCATAAGCCATTTCCGAAATATCCATAATAATAGTTAGAATTGCTCAGTAATTAGTCCTTTCAAAATCCTTTCAATGCTCAGTTTCTCGCGATTGTATGCAAACAGTGTAGATTTTCAGGCCAGTTTTTAATCATTTGGTTACTGCTTTTCTTTTGTGTCATTAACGAAATGTGTAATGTAGCTATTTCTGCAAAAGTTTCCTCACATTAAAATGAAGTAGACAGAAATATAATCTTTAGAAGGAATAGTTTTTATCCCACTATTAAACGATAGAAAATATAGAAAGTCATTGAATGCATCACATCAATTTTTTTCTTTATCCTAAATTCCGTTTAGTGTCTTTTGATTTATCCAAAATTCCGGTTAGCGTTTTTGCTTTCTTTTTTACTCATTTTAAGTCACTTAGGATCTAGGCCGTATCAAGAAGATTGCATTAAATTCCATTGATTCACATGACTTCAAATTCAGTTTTAGTTACTTATCTTTCTGTAACATTTAATTGAGTAATTTGCTACTAAAAGGCTTAGAAGGCATAACTGTCTTCTTTTGCGAATTTTGGCAATTGGTTTTATGTGGGTGCTTACAAGCTGATGTTGCACTGCCGGAGAGAAGACAGATACCGTTGCATAATCGCCTTCCTGTACCAACTGCTAGTTTAAGCTGGTTCCTTTGTTTCTGTAGGTGGAATTATGGGTCGTGGTTCTGAATAACCAATCGGGTATTTACTTGGAGACCTGGGGTAAACCACAAGAAAACCATTCTGGTTGGTTATTTGTTTTGAGCCCAAACAACCTTCCGCATTCGAACCATGGACGCTACCATTTGAACGAAATTTTAATTTAAGAGATCAAGGTGGTGCATCTTTGAAATGTGACCAAACTTGTAAAAAATTAAAATTTGCTTTAAAGTAATAGAAATGACGTGCATTCTGAACTTTAAGAAAATATATTGCTTTTTCCACTTGGCGCACTTTAACTACTAATTAACTGAAGCTATACATGGGCAGGCGAATGCTTATTAACAGGAACTTCCAACTTTAAACCTGATTTTCTCGCAAACGTTTTTCCAACATTTTTCCACATCCAAAATGATTCACACGGCAATTTTCACTAATGGTTATTCTGCCTTTCAAAAGTACATAAAAGAAAAGGATCACATACTTTTTTCAAAACAATGCTCCAACTTTGAGAAATAAATTACTAAACTTTTAAAAATTAAAAGTTTTGGAGAGTAAAGCTTACGAAAAGTAAAAGCTTTTCTACATTAATTAGGGTTAATATATTAAAATCTTCCTCTACATCCTTCCTTCCTTTAACAAATTATTGTTAAAAAGCACATTCTTCTATCTGCTTTATGATAATCGAGATAAACATTAGCAGAAATGTTCTTAATTACTTTTCCTTTTAAATAGAAGGAAAATAAGAGAATACACTAGATCAAAACGAATGTCAAATATCTTAAAAGCCGGTTGACATGTAGTTGAAACCCGGGTCCAGGAGTTTACAAGTTTCCGTGTGAGAAAAGTTTAATTGTTTTAAATCTGAAACAAATTACAAGGAATATCTCAGAAATGATCAATTCCACGAAAAAAAAAAACAAAAACAAACGTATATGACATAACTTGTGTGTTTTAACGTGATCCACATTTTTTGTGTAGTAAGTTTCTGTCTATCTCTTTCGGATTACCAGTTACGCAAAATTCATTTAGAATAAAGAGGTTATTAGAGGCTATTCCCAGAAAATTCAATGCCTATAAATATCTTTAATATAAGGCATTTTAATCAAAATTATTAGAGCCTTTTGTGATAAAATCAAAATTTTCGAAATTTTTCCATGTAAAGGGTAGTTTGGGGTGGGAGGATTTTTCCCAAAATCTTTGTATCGCATTCCTAGAAGATACTAAACTTAAATACCAAGTTTGGTATTTTACAGACTTTTCGTTTTTCAGTTATGGTGTACACAGACACGCGCGCGGGCCTTTTTCTGAAAATGTTTTTTTTATACAAGGGACCCTAAAACGTGTATTTCCGGTAAAATCTCGGTATCGAATTTTTTGGTCCAATACAATACCTTCTCTATACTCTATGTACATAATACGTATGGAGAAAGTAAAAAATAAGAGTATAACACTTAATTGTAAACGCACTTGCTCTAAAATTGAATATTTTTAAAAATTCCTCAAGTGGATCGTTTTTTATTAGAATGAATTTAGACAAAAATGATAGTCGATAGGCGAATCTGATGTAGTTTATCTGCTACGATTTCCTTTCCATCATTTCCTCTTTGTTCCGTTTTCTTTCAGATATGCTTCTAGGTTTTGTGACTTATTGCAATGCTGGACAGATGGCGTGGATGCATGCTCAAAGGAAAGACTATCTACTCCCCGTAGACACTAAAGCGATAATTGATTGATGAGTCATTGTCTTTTCTGAGTAGCTTCAGCAGTGAGGTAGATATGCGGCTCGTATTTGTGGTCTGTAACCCCTGTGGTTTCCTCACTTCATTCCTCCTGGGGATGGTAATCACAACATATGTATGTAGGTCTAAGCGGCGAGGTGTCCCTTCCGTTTCATTACCCTTACCCCTGTGCCTTTGCATGTTTTTAAATTATAGGCATGGTTTCTTAATAATGCGTCATATTTTTCTGATCACCATGTACGAAATAATTAATCTATTTACTCATACGTTATACTTAAGTTAATATGTTAACGGTGCATAGTTTCTGTAATCTTATCTTATGGTTGCAGCATAAAGCAGTAGACATGTTAGACGAGACATCAAGATACCAAATAAACACGTTTTGTTTGCCACTAAGATACTTGACGCAACACTTATAGTTGCATCACTTACGTCACACACTCGGTACCGACACAACTAATCCTAATCAGATGGCTCACTGAGTCACAACTGTCTTCTGCACTGCCCATTGTTAATTGCACTCTTTTCAAGTTTCTCAGCTGTCCACTTATTCACTGTTTTCACTTTTCGCTTCTTGACGCAACCTCTGACTGTCCGGGCATTCGTCGGCCCCTTATATACGTTCCGTAGCTCAGAAGGAAGCTTCTAGATGTCAAAGGTACGAGGTACTGCAAAACCGGCGTATCCAGAAATGCAGGGAAGTGACAATGAGCTTTGTGCGGATATTGTGCTCGTTACGCGTTATTGTTAAGAGCGGCGGATCGAAACAATAGCTACGCTTAGCTGACCAGTTAGGGATCCCTGCGCGTTAGACGTCTGGTCGTGGCGCTGGTCACAATATTTTCAAATTGCAATATTGTTTGCACGTGTTAACAATGCGATCGGGCAAGACCATTTTTATCCAGTTTGTACCTATGGACAAGGCAATTCAATATCTAGAGATTACACAACTATTTCTACCATTGCAAAGTACAAATGGTGATATTTATATGATTACTGCATATAATGGGATAGAGTATGACTGTGTGCAACAATCAAAAAAGAAAAGCAAAATTTACAATTTTTTTTAAATCGGTGTAAAGGACCCAACTTTCTGAACCTTTCTTTCTTTCTTTCTTTCTTTCTTTTTTTTTTTTTTTTATTTGTCTTTTAGTTAATTTATGAGTAACAATACTGGCATGCATATAGGTACTGTAATCATTGTATTTTGTTTATCAATTATGCCTTTGAGTTATTGATTTCTTATATTAAATAATTATTGAGCAATAATTTAACAAACCAGTTTCAGTTACGTGAGAAAATTTGCATTTACGTTTCCTCATTTGTACATTATATCGTCTCCCTTTGAAAATGTAAAACAAGATTACTCTGTAATGTGAAATATTTCCTTATGGTTTACCATACACAAATAAAAAGTAATTATTACTTATTTTAATTAGTTTAAACATTGTATATACATTATTAAATTTTCAGCTTATCAATGCGATTAATAACATAATTTCAGCTAAAGTATATAATATTATTAATTAGCGCACAAAGATTCTTAACTCTGTAATTCCTAAAACTGTTCTGAAAATTTCAGACTAATAAGTTGTAAACTGCGGCTCATTGAACAATTTGAATAGTGAAGAATGGTGAATAAAATCAATTGAGAAAGAACTGGTTCTTCACCTAAATGATGAATTGTGGCTTTAAACTTGGAGATATTAAGAAAACATTCTATAGCACGAAAGTACTAGTTATTAGTTATAATAAACGTTTCACAAATTCTGACTTTACTTCATATAACTTTCTCTACACATTCAACAAACTATTCTTAAAGAAGCTTATTGTACTGCTGCTACTACTACTACTACTATTTTCCGCCGCCGCCGCCGCCAACACCATCACATCACCGCCGCCACAACCCCCACCTGCTACTACTACTGCTACTTTGCATTAATCGAGATAATATTGCAGAAATGCGTTTATTATGATTTCCTTGTAGACAGATGGGAACATTACACATAAACGAATCAAATCTTTTAAGAGCTGGTAGCTATGTGATGGATATGTATAATTATTGGAACATGTAAATCAATAACAAGGAATATCTCGGGAATATAAACCCCATAAAAATATATTTGGTATAAGTTGTGCATGGTTTTCTCAAAAAATGACTCTTAACAATTTGTATTAAAATACGTCCCATAAGTTGAAGATATTTTCATGACAAACGAAATGATATTTTCTAGGAATAACCCCTGAAGTGCTCTTCAATCTGGATGACTTTTGTATAACTATAAACCGTACTATAAAAATATAAATAGAGTTCGTTATAACACTAACTTATGTATCAATGCTTTATTGATTTTCAAAGTTAGCCGTTTCCGAGACAGCCCTTTTTGCTCTTGGCCACGTAAAGAGAACCGAATTTCAATTGTTTCACATATGACCAGTAATTCCATTCTACTTACAAGGAAGCTAGCGATAAGACAATTTCTGCTCATATTTATCTTAAATACATGATCGGTAAATATAGTTTGTTTGCAGAACAGATAAAAAAAGTCATGGAAAAGGAAATTTTTAATTTTTTTTTATTAACACTTTATTTACTGTCACTATGATCGCTGGGTCTTATTGCGACAGTAACTATTCCATTTATTTTATCCCCTGAACATTTTGATGTTTATATTATATTGGAAATAAAGTGCCTTTAAAATATTTTTACAAAACTAACAAAGTTTACAATATAACTTTGTGATTTCGTTTATACAGTACACAGCTTTGTTTTACAAAAGGTGGATGTGAACATATACATTTAAAATGAAATGAAATTGATATTCTCTGTTTACAAGCTATAATAATTGAATGGTAGTGCAAAATTTCACGTCTATAGTTGTTTTAGTGTAGATATTTTTGTGCAAAGCTTATTAGGTTTATGGTATTTTTTTTTGTTTTTTTGTAATATTTATTTTTGGTCGTTTTGACTGCTTGGTCCTAACACGACCTTACATAATTTTACAAATAATCTATTATTTCCAACATTACACAACAGTTATTTCAACATTAACACAGAAATTTCAAGTTTACTCTTTATCAAAAAAGAAGTAATGTACTTAGGAAACTGTAGTTTTTTTTTTTTTTTTTTACTTTCTCAAAGTATTGCACCCAAAATTTCGATACCGAGATTTCACCGGAAGTACATGTTTTGAGGCCTCTTGAACACAAAAAAAAAGTATTTTTAGAAAAAGTCCGCGCGCGCGAGTGTATGTGTTTGTTGGGAGCATAGCTAAAAACGAAAAGTCCGTTAAATACCACACTTGATATGTAAACCCAATATCTTCCTAGGATGCGACACGAAGATTCTCAAGAAAATCTCCCCATCCCAAACTACCCTTTACATGGAAAAAAATTCGCAAATGTTGACTTTCTTAAAAATGGCTCTAACGACTTTGTTTAAAAATTTCTTATATTTAAGATATTTACATGAGAAATAAAATGTATATCTTGAATTTTCTGAGAATAGCCTCTGAAGACCTCGTTATTCTGGATGATTTTTATTGAATTTTGCCTGACTGGTAAACTGTAAGAAATAGACAAAAACATGTTACATAAAAATGTAGATCTCGATAAAACACAATTTATGTCATACTTTTTTTTTTTTCATGAAGTTGGCCGTTTTTGAGATGTTCCTTGTTATTTATTTCAGTTTTAAAATACTTATACTTTTCTTATACTGGAACTTGTCAACGCTTGGCCACGCAAAGAAACGGATTTCAATCCCATAGCAACCGTAATTTAAAATATTTGGCTGTCGGTTTATCCTAGTGCATTCCCTTATTTCCCTTCTACTTACAAGGAACTAAGTAATAAAACCGTTTCTGCTAGTGTTTTAGCATGAAATAGAAGAATAAGCTTACTAACAATAATTTGTTACAGAGATGTAGAGAAAGTTATGTGAATGGAGTACATCAGATTTTTTTTATTATTATTATTATTATTATCATCATCATCATCATCATCATTATTATTTTGTCTGGTTCACGGCATTGGAGAAATCCGAGATGCTGGCTTGTTGTCTACTCCTGGAGTAGAGTGGACAGTGCACAATGATGTGCTGGATGGTTAATGGTGTGTTGCAGTTCAGGTTGGAGGCTGGTCTTTGTTTAGAAGAAAACAGTGTGTCAGATTGCAGTGGCCAATTCTTATACGGGAGATGATTACTTGATTTCGTAGGGTTGGAAGAAGTTAGTACAGCCTAAACATGCTTCATGAAGTTTGCTATCAAGTGATAGCCACTCTGTTTTCCATTCCTGCATATATGCTCGTTTAGTAAACGTAAATTACATCTTTGTGTGAGAAGGCTACAGAGAGATCACTTACTGGATATCGGGATGTTTCTTTGGCATTTTGATCGGCTATTTCAATGTCCTCTATGTATGGGAGGGAATCCATTCCTGTTGACAGTTATCTTTTCTCCAGTTTTCATATTCAGGACATTTGGTGATTATGTGTTCCGTAGTTATTGCAGCGTTGTAAATTATGCTTTTTTTTTTTTTTTCTTTCTTATTTTTTTAAGGAGTCTTCAATCCTTAGATTGATTTGCAGCGACTCTCCATTCAGATCTTCTCTCTGCTTTCCGTTTGAGTTCTTCATATTTACTGCATTTCATATCTTCCATAATTTGTACCTTTGCCACTTCTTCCTTCTGTCATACCTTCTATTATAATATTCAGTGTGCTCTGATGTCTTAATAAATGGCCCATTAATTTTGTTCTTCTTCTTTTAATTTGGTTCCAAATTCGTTTTTCCGCTTCTGCTCTTTTATATACTTCTTCATTTTTAATTTTGTCACTCCATTTAATTTTTAGCATTTTCCTATAGCACCATGTTTATGCATTTAGGAGCTGGTTTCTTGGAAAGCAGGAAGGAGTGAGTGATGTTAGTATAGTCAATTCTCATTCTTGTAAAGAAATTCCGCGATTGTGAAACGGCTAGAATCACACCTCAGTTACGTTTTATTGCAGGAAGTGCCATGTTTGATTTTTTCATGCATGAAGCACAGACGGCGTTTAACTGCAGTCAACTCGATTATATTGTTTTCTGTGAATAATATCCTGAGCTGCAGACAGAGCAAGGTTATCTTTATTGTTCCTTGAAGAGGAAAATAAGGGGAAATGACGAAGAGGATAAGGGGCGGAAACACTAAGTAGGTGAGTCAGTTTCCCACACAAGATCGATAATATCCTCAGTGCAATAAAGCAACGATGATGAGTCAAACATTGCACCAAAGTACAGTGTAAGGAATAATTTCCTTTTGAGGAGCTACAGAAATACTTATTTACTATCCGCTATCCCTTATCTAAAGGTTATGTTATTATTGTTCTACCAGTTTTTCCTAAAGTGTTATTGAAATGTGGCCTGCAATTATACTAGCGGCTAATCGAATTGCTAAGATACCAGCTCGAATAATATTACAACATTTGCTGAAACCTGGGCTATGATAAAGAACTTCTTGCAAAACTACTGCACTTTGATGTAGAAACATCTTTGAAATATAAGCAACACGCTTTGGATTGCAGTGTAGAGAATTATGCAAATAAAACTATGTAAAATTAATTTGTTTTTACTTTTTCCAGAGCATATGTACAATGTACCTAGTAGATAGAGAAGGTGTTGTATTCTATCCAAAGATTCGTTACCGAGATTTCTGTTTGAGACCCCCTAAATCCAAAAAGAGCATTTTTAGAAAAAAGTCAGTCTGTGAAAAGCATAACCCAAAATAAAAAAAGTTTAATACCAAATTTGGCATCTAAGTTAAGTATATCCTAAGGATGCGACACTAAGATTTTCAAGAAAATTCCCCCAACTCAAAGTACCCTTTACATGGAAATTTTTTTTATAGTAATGATTTTCTCAAAAGTAGCTCTAACGATTTTGATTAAAAATCTCTTATATTTAAGATATTTACATGAATAATAAAATATATATCTTGAATTTTCTGCTAATAGTAGAATTCTGGGTGCATTTTGCTGAATGTTACATAACTGGTAAACCCTAAAAAATAGACAAACACACAATTTATATCATATACATTTTTCGAGGAGTTGACCATTTTTGAGATATTCCTTGTTATTGGTTTTTGTTATTTTTAAATAAAATCGTTAAGGCTGTTTTTCAGAAAATAACAATTTTCGGCTTTTTTCCCGTGTAAAGGGTAGTTTGGGATGTGGCATACTTCAAAGACACTAAATTTAAATACCAAGTTTGGCAGTTTACCGACTTTTCGTTTTTGAGTTATGTGTTCACAGACACACGGACACACACACATACATACGGACCTTTACTTAAAAATGTTTTAGGGAGCCCTAGAACTGTATTTCCGGGGAAATTTCGGTATCGATTTTTGGGTGGAATACAATACCTTCTTATATACACAATGTACATAGTACGTTAGAGAAAGTAAAAATGCCTTTTTGGATACAGGGGTATCCAAAAATGTGTAATTTGCATATCGGATATTGGATACCTGATACAGGATATAATTTCGGTAAAATCTCGGTATCCAATTTTTGGGTGGAGTGCAATACCTTCTCTACCTACCCACCATGTACTATGTAGAGAAAGTAAAAATGACGATAAGGTAAGAATGCAGGAAATGGAGATGGAGTGTTATTTATGGACGCTCTTTAACTGCTGTGGTTCTCAGCGTCCCATTCTACATTGGGCGCGAAAGACCGCTTAATTTTGCTCTTTCAGGCTTGAGGTTCTTTTACGTGCTGTAAATCTACGACATGGGACCAACGGCTTTATTTCCCTTCCGAAGGAAGTCATGCTAAGGCTTCCTCCGCCGCGTTTGAACCCGCGACCTTGGGTATATGAAGTTAGCACGGAGGGCGACAATAAGAATGCAGGGATATACCGGCAGGAGTAATTGAAAACAATAATTTTAACATTAACTATTATTCAATGATGACGAGATGTAGTTCGAGAAAGAACATATCAAGGTTGGTTAAATTCCCTTATTAACTTTATTACTTAACTAAACCTTTAAAAGAAACATTTTAAACTTCAACAAGAATTCACGTTTCGACCTAGTCAAATTGTAAAGCCGTTCCCATATCAACCCAAGCATTTGTATGAAACAACTGAAACTTTCGTGTCTCGTCCTTGGAAGACGCTGAATTTAATATCAAGTTTAGTATTTAACGTCTTTGAGTTATGCGTGAGCTTTTTCTAAAAATGGGAAAAGACAGGCGGATGACCTATCTCTTCTTCCCCCATTCTTCGCTTCCTGTAAAACTAGCGCGCAAGAAAAGTTGCGCGTATCGTATATTTACGAAATAGCGAAAGTAAAAATTAGATCAGTTTTTGCTCTATTTTGGTCGATTGATATAGGTATATAAAGCAAAAATGGCTATGATAAATGACTTAAAATGTGTATTTATTGATTATACACCACCTTATAGAACTGGCCACTTAGGTGGAAAATCATTTGTTGCCATACATTAGCTGAGAATAAATTTACCAGCCCATTAGAGATAAATAGAAAATGTTTGCAATTACTAAAAAAGGAAAAGGAAATGGAAAGGTATAAATATGCAGTATGCCAGTGATCTGCGATACCTCCATTAATAACGAGGATGCTTTTTGCATGCCGAGGAAAAGAAATGTTTGTTTATACTACAGAGCTGAATCCCACAGATGAGTCACTCAGTTGGTAAATCTGCACACGCGTAGTCAGAAATAATTCGCACAGGTTTTATTTTGGATTCGAACACATGAAGAATGATAATAATAACTTAACGGCTTAGTGGAAAAGGGGCTCATCTTAAAACGTGATTTAACACTTTAACTTGTTCCATGTTTTCTTCTCCACGATTGTTTACACCATTGCTCAACATCGGTGATTTATGATCTGGGAATGTGAATTCATTAATAATTCGAACTGACACACTTATCTGCATTTTGTTGAGATAAACACAGCTGGCGTGAAATTAAACTTAATAGCTGATTGTTTTTCGGTGTTCTAATTGAGCTTAACGAATGAACGAATGTTTCTTTTCATAACTTCTTTGAGAACGAAAGATGGAGGAATAATTATGACAAGCATGACTTAAATTATCGAAGGGAAATTTAACAACTTTTGTGGGTTGTATTTGGTGAGATAAGGAGAAAGAGCCACCTTTTACGCTATCATGGTCACCATGCCAGGGAGTTTTTTCTGTCTCTCCACTTTTTTACTTTCTCTATTACATACTTTGTACCTACATAGTAAGTAGAGAAGATATTGTATTCCACCCAAAAATTTGATACAGAGATTACACGAAAATGCACGTTTTGAGGACCCCTGTGTAAAATTAGGAAAATGTCTACGCACGCGAGCATGTGTGTGTCTGTCTGAACAGCATAACTGAAAAATAAAAGTCAATTAAATACCAATTTGATATCCTCCAAATATTCGACACGAAAAATTCCTCCACCCAAACTACTTTTTATATGGAACATGTTTCAAGGTTTTCAATTTTCTCAAAAATAGCTCTAACGATTTTGATTAAAATCCGTATAATAAAGACATTTACGTGGCAAAAAAAAAAAAAATATATATATATATATATCCTGAACTGAAGTCCTTTTCATTCTGAATAACTGGTAAACTGTATAAGAAAGAACAAGAAGGCGAAAAACGTAGATTTCGTTAAAACACGAAATATATGTGATGTACATTTATTTTTTTTAGAAGTAATCATTTCCGGAATATTCCTTGTTATTATTTTTAAAATGTTCAATGCTTAAAAATGTTCTCAATTGTGAGGTCGTTACTTCATCCTGGTCATGCGAAGAGAGGGAAATGGCTTTATTTTCATTAAAATACCATGTGTTTAAGACAGTTGCATGACAATTAAAATGTATACTATCACCAATTTAACTTAAGAGATAGACAAAAATGTATTACTTATTACACCAATAGTGTAGCTTTCGTTAAATCACTGAATATAGGTATATGCACTTTTTTGTGGCATTTACTTTTTACGAAATATTTTATATGTTTGAATTGTGAAATACTTTATCATTTTTCAGCTGCAAAATGGCTCCCCCCTCCCCCCTCACGGTTTTACAAGGAATTTCAAAGGCGACCAGCTGTTTAAAGAGTTGACTATCGCGGTAGCCTAGTGTATTCCCTTATTTCATTTGTACCTACAAACCTACAACAAAATGTGGAATATAACTAATTCTGCCGTTTATCTCAGCATTAAATAGAAGAATAAACTTTTGTAAGAATAGTTCTTTGAAGAAATTTATATAAGAATTTATTTTGATAAGGATTTTAATGTCTGTTCTTACTCATAGGCGGTGACACTGATGAAATTAATGAAAAAGGAGATTTGGGAAGGAAACGTTCCAGGCCTGGGTTTAGGATACCATTTGGCCGTTATAACAAAAAATTCGATATTGAGATTTCACTAGAAATACATGTTTTGAGGGCCCCGAGTAAAAACTTTTCAGAAAAAGGTGGATATGTATCTATGCATGTAATGTATGCGACTGTGAACAGCTAATTCAAAAACTAAAAGTCCGTTAAATACCAAACTTGATGTTTAAGTACAGCATCTTACAGGATGCGATACCAACATTTTCAAATAAATCCTCCACCCCCAACTCCCTTTACATGGAAAAGTTTTCTAAAATTTTGATTTAAACAAAAATGGCACTAACGAGTTTTATTACAATACCATATGTTTAATACATTTTCGTGACAAATAAAATATATTATTCAGTTTTCTAGGAATAGCCGCTAGAGTATGACTGTATACTGGTAACCGTAAAACAGGTTCCGAGTCTACTCGTATGAGTAAAAATACACGCGTACTCACCACAAACTCGGATAACAGGAAGAAGGGGAGCACTGGGCAAACCACAGGCGTGCCCTGCTACTTCATTTCCAAACTTGACTCAGCCATGACGATAGCGTGCCCTCAATCCTGCGTCGTATTGCATGATGCAGGAAAAACCCCTGTGAGTCGTGAGTTACGCGCTGTTCATTTGGCGTGTACCCAAGCTGCAACAGCCTGTCTTAGGGGGGTTAAAATGTACACAGAAAATGTAGTAAAGCACTATCTCTATCTCGTTAAAGAACAATTTATCTCAGATACTTTTTGGGAGGGAATGACGTGGTTAATTTTTTTGCGAGACATTCCTTGTTGCAGGTCTAAATGTTTTAATGCTTACACTTTTCTGAAGTTGAAGTCATTCGTCATTCGTTTTTTTATGTATCCATTTATTTATTTTGCTCTGATCATGCAAAGAAATTCGAATTTCAATAGCATTATCCCCATTTGACTATCGCTTTAGCTTTAGGCTGGTGTATTCACTTATTTCCTTTCTATCATTTTATTAAGAAAGTGATAATCAGCCCAACTCTGTTAATGTTTATCTCAGTATGAAATAGATAGGAGAATGTGCTATTATTAGGTGCAGAACATGTGAAAAAATCTATGTGTTCCGTTCACATGGCTTTCTCTAGCTGTTACACAAACAACTTTCCTTACTAAAGATTATTTTATCCACGTCATGCTAATCAAGGTAAAAATTAGCAGAAATTGTCTTATTACTTGCTTCCTTTTAAGTAGAAGGTGCATATGGCAATACACTTGGCTAAACCGACAGTCAAGTCTTTTAAAAGCTGGTCTTATGTGAAACAATTGAAATTCAGTTGCTTTGCATGGCCTGGAGTAAAATAAGAAAGTGAAAC
Source organism: Hymenopus coronatus (assembly GCA_030762935.1). Classification (NCBI taxonomy): domain Eukaryota; kingdom Metazoa; phylum Arthropoda; class Insecta; order Mantodea; family Hymenopodidae; genus Hymenopus; species Hymenopus coronatus. The sequence goes on from CM060882.1 coordinate 25,738,050, forward strand.
GAACGCCACTTCCCGTTTGAGAAAAGTTTAAGTAGTTTAAAATTGAAACCAATAACAGGAAATATCTCAGAAACGGTCGACTCTACATAATACACGTATATAACATAAATTACGTATTTTAACGAGATCTATTTTTTTGAGTAGTAGGTAAGTTTTTGTCTATCTATTACGGTTTAACCGTTAAGCAAAATTCTGCAAAACTCATCCAGAACAAACAGCTCTTCAGAAGCTATTCCCAGAAAGTTCAAAATATGCATTTTATTTACGATATAAATATCTTTAGTATACAGCATTTTAATCAATATCTTTGGAGCTATTTTTGAGAAAAACAAAAATTTCCAAAATGTTTCCATGTAAAGGGTAACTAATTCTAGGGTAGCTCTATATGCCGTTTGTTGTACCATCTAAATGGATTTAAGTTTTATGTTAGGTTTTGTTTCATTGCAACTGCTGACATTTGATGCAATCCAATAATGTCTTGAAAATTTCGAAGATGGTCCAAATGAGCCTCAGCTAATATTCTTCCTGTGGTGAAGAATTTTCTTGAAAATCTTTGTGTCTTATCCTTGGAAGATCTAAAGATAAATGCCTCGTTTGGCATTTAACGGTCTTTTTGTTTTTGAGATATGCTGTTCACAGACACACACGGACCTTTTTCTAAAAAAAAATCGGACCCTGGGGGCCTTAAAGTATATATTTCCGGTGAAAGCTCGACAGCGAGTTTTGGGTGGAATACAAAACCTTCTCTATTCACTATGTGCATTGTGCGTATAGGCTAGAGAAAGGAAAAATTGAACAGGTTTATACTAATCAGAAGTTCTATTTTTCCTTAGAGCGCAAGACCTCGTTCCAGCCACCAATATTGCGCGTTAAATCCTCGGATTCAGGTAGTGGTCACGAGCTTGGATGCTGCCAGGTTTGGAACCTAGGTGCGCAACTCTATAAATCCGTAATCTGGATTTATGCCCTTATCCCTCTGCGCTGCGGGTATTAAAAACGCGCGAGGATTTTTTTACGAAACAAACGAAGCTATAATTGTAGAAGAATTCTAAACAAGTGAAAGAAGGTGCTGTTTTTAGGGAGGATGTTAGTTTAAGTGAGCGCTTAAAAGCATCAGATATGCAAGGATTTTGTTTGACGTCATGTTGGCGGGTCATTGTTGGTCTTGGCATATTTTAAAAATAAACGCAAGAGATCATCGCATACCGATAGCATGCGCTATTGCAGACTTGGCGTCGCCGAGATCTTCTCCAGTCAGTGTGCTTCTGGAGAGCAAGGTGTCGAATACCAGGTAGTACTCTTGCTTTATTTTATTCTCCCAAAGGCGTTAATACCTGGGTACTTGTGGTAACTGGAGCTTTTTAAATTATGCAGATTTTCTTTTCTCACTTATCATGCATTAGAGTAGTTTATTTTATACACATTACTGAATTAGCATCTCATGTACAAAATGCTGAGGTAAATAGCTCTAGATAGGTATAACCTCATTTACCCGACTCAGAGCATTTCATTTCTACATTAAACATTTTTTACTTTTTCTAAATGCACTATGTACATAGTGTATAGAGAAGGTATTGTATTGCACCCAAAAATTCGATACCGAGATTTCAACTGAAATACCTTGTTTGGGACCTCTGAATCCAAAGAAAGCATTTTTAGAAAAAGGTCCGTGTTTGTCTGTGGGCAGCATAGCTCAAAAACGAAAAGTCGGTTAAATACCAAACTTGGTATTTGAGTTGGGTATCTTTCAAGGATGCGACACGAAGATTTTTAAGAAAATCTCCCACCTCAATTACCCTTCACATAAAAAAAATCGAAAATTTTGATTTTCTAAAGAATGATTATCGATTTTTTTTAAAATACTGTCTGTATATTAAAGATATTTACATGGCAAATAAAATGTTTATCTTAAATTTTCTGCGAATAGCCTCTAAAGACATGTTTATTCTGGATGGATTTTTAGGAATTTTGCATAACTGGTAGACCGTAAGAGATAGACAAAAACTTATTTAACAAAAAATGTAGAGCTCGTTAATACACACAATTTATGTTATATACATTTTTTTTTTTTCGTGGAGTTGACCATTTTCGAGATATTCTTTGTTATTGGTTTCGGTTTTAAAGTACTCGAATGTTTCTCATATGGGAACTCGTCAACTCCTGGTCACGCAAAGAAGCGGATTTCAATTCTATAACTACATTTTAAAACATTTGACTGTCGGTTTAGTCTAGTGTATGCCCTTATTTCCCTTCTACTTATAAGGAACTAAATACTGGGCCGTTTATGCTGTTTATCTCGATTAGCACGAAGAAGATAGAAGAATAGGCTTATTAACAATAATTTTATATAGAGATGTAGAGAAAGCCATGTGAATGGAGCATATCAGATTTTTCAGTTTTTATGCATAAGGGTATTTTACTGAATTCACACCTCAAGTACAAAATGCTGAGGTAATATCACAAGATAGGCATAACCTCATTTATCCGACTCCGAGAATTTCATTTCTACATAAAACATTTGTCAAGAAAATTAGAAGACTATATTCTATCCATTGTAATATCTGGAGATTTCTTCACGCGACTTTGGCTTATTTGTATGTTTTATTTACTTGTTAAAGTGCTAAGAAAAAATAAAATTGGTTTTTCTATTAATATTTGGTTCCAGCCACTTATTCAATAGACAACAATTACTATTCATGTAATTTAATTACTAAATATTATTTAACAGGGTTAGAATGTAAAATCACATCTTCCTGTATCCAAAGTATTTTTCTTTCACCATATTCTCTTGCTTCCAAATCTTACTCTCCGAAGTCTCTCTCCTTCATACCACTTCTTAATTCGTCCATCCGGGTGTAGAACTTGGCTTTCCACTCGTTCGTGGAATCTGTCCAGGCAATCCTGTTCTGGCATTCTACTTGGTGACATACCACGTAGAATGGTCAGAGGCAAGATTTTGTGTTGAAAAATAGTTAAAAAAGTTCGCATTAATAATTTGAATTAGTGGTATTTGTGTTGAATACTCTACGTAACTTCGAATTAATTTCATGCTAATTTTCGACCGAATTGATGACTAATGAACGTGCGACAAATGAAAGTTGACTGTAACTAAAGTAATATTAAAACTCCTTTTTTCCAAATTTAATAGATTTCATTTCAAATCAATAGGTATCCTGAATAGAATATAAAATGTCACAAATCAGACTTTACCAAACTGAACATACAAAAAGTTATCCGTTTTACTTTCTCTAGCACGTATGTACAATTTACGTAGTGGACAGAGAAGATATTGTTGGAAACAAAGGCCATTCAGTTTTGCAATAACAATCCCAGATGTATGAAGGCGTTTTATCGTGACCAAAGAGAAATTTTTTCGCAAGATGTGTACGTTTTGCCTCAATAGTATATTTCAAGTAGTCCAGTTATGCACTCTAGTGGTAGTACTGCCTTGCTGGAGGTATTTTATGAGCACTACACCATGAGAAGTCCATAAAACTGTAGCCATAACTTTTTCTGGAGGTGGAAGCTCTTTTTTTCTCTTTGGCATACAGTTACAAGTTGCTCCTTCGTTTTTGGCGTATATTGATGAATCCGCCTTTATTTACTGTTGTGAAACATTCATAAATTCACAGGAATTACGTTTAAACAGATTTATATTCTCTTGAGAATGCCTTAATAGAATCCATTTTAGGTCCATTTTGAATGAACGCAGTAACCATCAAGAGGACAGGGTTTTTCATACTCAAAGCTTTCTGTGAATTGCAATGGACACGGTTCTCAAAGTCTTCGCAGTATCAATCACCTCCTATATATCTTAAGTCGGCAATGCAGTAGTGCATTGTGGAGCTTTGCCACAATCTCGCCGATCGTGGCTTTTTGGATGCCCCGAGCGCTCTATATCTTGAATGGATGTTCGATCACATTTAAATTCAGCAGCTCACTTTTCAACCGTCCTAAACGAAGGGAAAGAATCCTTGGATACCAAATCGAACTTGTTTTGTATCTCTATTGGGGTTAAACTAACACCACTCTAGAAGTAATCGGTAAAACCCTTCAAAACAAAGTACTTCAGTTTTTAGTTTAACCATTTTGTTACATGCATGACAATTTAAACATCTTCACGATATCGACATGCAGTCAGACCAATAACTTTTAGACACTCGTGCAACCGAAAGGTTGGAAAGTAAACGTGTGTTCATTAAAATATCTAATAAATAATAATAATAATAATAATAATAATAATAATAATAATAATAATAATAATAATAATAATAATAATGTGTTTACGCTTCCCTAGGAAACGGGTACGGTAAAATTCCCTTTACATGTTTATTACCTATCTTGTTATTAAGAGGTTTCCTGTTAGATTCATTATATTTGAACATTAAACTGCTAATCACAGCGTGTGCAAATAGGACCTAGTTTTTTTTTTTTTTTTTTTTTTTTTTGCGGGACTCTCCTGTTTGTATCCTGTTATGCTGACGAATTTATCAATGGCATGATAACATTCAAGCGGAACTCAGTAGTGACATTTTAGTATTATAAATTTCAGTGTACTCAGCTGAAACTTTTGTCATAACTTTGTCCCTCAATATTATAGCATAACTTTTCCCGGAAAAAGTAATTAAGTATGGACACTTATATTATCTCAAAATCAGAATTTTGTTATTAAAACCCTAAATCTAAAACTATACTTTATATAAAAAAGGCTCTTTAAATCTCATCAAACTTCAGTAAAGGAACACAGAGTAAACGAAATTAGAACTTTAAACTTTCACAAACTATCTCTACATGCACAAATCGATTTAAACGACCGTGAAATTAAAAAAAAAAAAAAAAATTCAGAATATGAAATCATATTTAATACACACTAAATATTATTGAACCTCTAGTTACATGGAATATACCAGGGCCTCATTAAGGCAAAATATAGGACTCATTATTGCAAGTTAAAAGAAAACGAATAAAGCACATTAATTACAGCCTTGAACTAGTTTACAGTTAAACACAGACTGCAGGGCGGAAATACAGTTGAAATTTGGCGGTTCCAGGGTAAAGCCCAAATTTGAGATATTTATAAACATTTTCGACGTTTTGATTAAATCACCGAGATTTAAATTACATCCGCAAAAAATACTGAAGTAGGACTAGTATAATATAAGTAGGCATCTAGTCGAATCTCCGTGAACTTTGGCTTAAGGGGTTACTTTGACAGAACTGGGGCTTCATTAACATCTTAAATTTCCTGCATGTTTCGCGCTATTTTGACAACAATACAACGACATACTTGTAATTATTTTAAAAGCAGATGTTATATATTAGAAACAAATTTGGTTGAGTTTTAACAACAATGAGTGTTACATTTTCAACTGTGATTAAATGTCTAATTCTTCAGTCAAACGAGCAGCACGTTACTACAGTAAAAAATCTGATGTGTACCATTCACATGACTTTCTCTATATCCCTGCAACAAATTATTCTTTAAAAGCTTATACCTATATTTACTTTATGCTAATCAGAAAAAAAATAGCAGAAATAATCTTATTACTTCCTTCCTTGTAAGTAGAAGCGAAATAAGGGACTACCACAGGTTAAAATGATAGTCAAAAGCATGTTACTATGTCAATGAAGTTCCTTTGTTTGTATGGATAGGAGTTGACAAGTTCCTGTATGAGAAAAGTATGTTTTCCATAGCAGAAACCAAAAATAAGGAATGTCTCAAAAACGACGAACTTACGAAAAAAATGTATATAACATAAATTGTGTGTTTTAACGTGCTCTACATTTTTTGTGTAGTAAGTTTTTGTCCATCTCTTACGGTTTAGCAATTATTCAAAATTACGTAAAATTCGTCCAGAATAAACTACTCTTCAGAGGCTATTCCCGGAAAATTCAAGATATACATTTTATTTGTCAGATAAATATCTTTAATATACGAAATTTTATTCAAAATCGTTAGAGCCATCTTTGAGAAAATCAAAATTTTCGAAAAAATTTCCATGTGAAGGGTAGTTGGTGTGGGAGATTTTTTCTCAATCTCTTCGTGTCACAACCCTGGAAGATACTAAACTTAAATACCAAGTTTGGTATTTTACCGACTTTTCGTTTTTGAGTTATCGTGTTCACAGACACACGGACACACTGACACACACACACACACACACACACACGGACCTTTTTGTGAAAATGCTTTTTTTTGGATATTGGGGACCCTAAAACATATATTTCCGGTGAAATCTCGGTATCGAATTTTTTGGTGGAGTGCAATACCTTCTCTATACACTATGTACATAGTGCGTATAGAGAAAGTAAAAATCTGATGTGATCCATTCGCGTGACTTTCTCTACATCTCTGCAACAAATTATTGTTAAATAGCTTATGCTTCTATTTACTTCATGCTAATCGACAAAAATTAGCAGAAATAGACTTATTACTTGCTTCCTTGTAAGTAGAAGCGAAAAAAGGGAGTACCATAGGTTAAAGTGATAGTCAAAAGCTGGTTGCTATGTAACTGAAGTTCCTTTGTATGGACAGAAGTTGACAAATTCCATATGAGAAAAATATAAGTTTTTCAAGGCTGAAACCAAAAACAATAAATATCTAAAAACGTTCAACTCCACGAAAAAGATGGATATAACATAAATTGTGTGTTTTAATGTGCTCTACATTTTTTGTTTGGTAAGTTTTTGCTTCTCCCTTACGGTTTACCAGTTACACAAAATTCCGTAAAATCATCCAGAATAAAGTAGTTTTCAGAGGCTATTCCCAGAAAATTCAAGATATACATATTTGTCAGGTATATATCTTTAATATACGATATTTTAATCAAAATTGTTAGAGCCATTTTTTACAAAATCAAAATTTTCGAAAATCTTTTTATGTGAAGGGTAGTTTGAAGTGGGGGGATTTTCTTGAAAATCTTCTTGTCGCATCCTTGGAAGATACTGAACTTAAATACCAAACTCTTTTCGTTTTTGAGCTATGCTGCCCCCCACACACAGATACACATACGGACATGTTTTCTAAAAGTTCTTTTTTTGGGTTCAGGTGGTCTCAGAACATGTATTTCCGGTGAAATCTTGGTATCGAATTTTTAGGTGCAATGCAACACCTTCTCTATACACTATGTACGTGGTACGTATAGACAAAATAAAAAGGAAACCTGAGAGTCGTTTACACCAAAACTACCGTAATGAAGATTTTAAAATGCTGTTAAAAATGTGAGAACTGGAAATTATCTCAGAAGCAGGCTGCAGAAAACTATGGCATAAATAGAAGCCACTTAAGTTCATTCAATATTAAAACAATTTAGGGGGTCTGTCTCGTTTCAGAATTTATAAAAACCATTTTAAAAGTTTTCTAATGTGTTGTAACAATAAAAATATTTTTAAAACGATAAATTGGTGTTAATCATATTGCAGAATTCCCCTCTTGCTTACAACAGATATTATTTAACTCAATTAAATTAACAAAAATACGTAGTATTACTGAATAACGTTTTGGACCTAGAAGAAGATCAAGGAGAGTTGTTTCAAAACCTAATGTGTTCCATTCACACAGCTTTCTCTACCTATTCTGCAACAAAATATTCTGACGAGCTTTGTCTTCGTACTACTTCATGCTAATCAAGATAAACATTAACAGCAATGGTTCTATTACTTTTTTTGTAAATAATAAGAGAACACACTAGGCTAAGGCTATAGCCAAATCTTTGGTTGCTATGCGATGACATGGAAATTAGGTTCTCTTTGTATGACCAGGAATAAAGAAAACCGAATGAGAACTTCCCATTTGAGAAAAGTATAAGTGTTGGAAAATTTAAACCGCTAACAAGTAGTACGTATCTCGGAAATGGTTAACCTAATATATAGTTTTATCGTGTTTTAACCAGATCTACTGTTTTGTGTAATAACATTTTGTCTTCTTACGGCTCACTAGCTGTAAAAGTCATTCAGATTTCAGAGGGTATTTGCACAAAATTCAAAGTATACGTTTTATTAGTCAAAACCGTTAAGAGTAATTTTTGAGAAACTAAAAATTTTTGATACTTTTTTCCAAGTAAATGGTAGTTTGGGGGAGGGGTCGAATTTTATTGAAAATCTTCGTGTTGAATCCTTGGAAAATACTGGGCTTTAATATCAAATTTGATAAACAATTTTTCTCGTTTTTGATTTTATGTTGTTCACACACACTCGTGCGCACGGACCTGTTTCTAAAACTTTTTTCTATTCAGCGGATCCCAAAACGTGAATTTCGAGTGAAATCTCGGTATCAAATTTTTGGGTATAATACAATATAATACTCTACGTAGTAGAGAAAGTAAAAATCAAAAACAAAAAAAAAAAAAAGCATGCTCAAGTGTTTCAGTTGAATGTTTTTCTAATTTAGTTCTACTACACTCGGTTTCATGTAGGTGCATTTTCTAATTACGCACATATCAGATACTGAGGTGTTTTAATGAATACTACGTGATCAGATTCAAATTTGAAATTTTGTGGTGCATGTTTTCATCGAGGTGGTAATTGGCTTTCATGAGAACTTACTCGAGAGTTCCGTGTATCTCTTGGTCTTAATGACAAGCAAGAACATGTACGTGCTGTGAATATTCAAGTTTTGCTTGGTATTCCCTTCTCATAAGAGGTTTTAATTGCTGTTTGTTAATACTTTATTCCTCACAGGTGCAATTCTGATACCATCCTGCCTGTTTTCATTAAATTCTGATAATCGATATTCGCGGCTTTCTGCGGCACTTTCAAGTATTTTAACAAGAAAAGTTAATTTTACATTTAGTTTATGATCTGCATAGCCATTCTTGAAAACTTACATTCTAACGTCATCTTATTGAGTAGAACGATATTGTGTTTTAACAGTGGCTGATAAAACATTACAGTATGGACGAAGTCCCTATGAGATATATCCTTAGCATGCATCTGAGGAAGCCATGGATTTCTATGTGAAAACGGCTATCAATAACTTTCTTTACTTTACTTTCTCTACACGTACTATGTACATAGGGTATAGAAAAGGTATTGCATTTCACCGAAAAAATCGATACCGAGATTTCATCGGAAATATATGTTTTAGGGTCCCCTGTAAAAACATTTTTAGAAAAGGTCTGTGTGTATGTGTGTGTCCTTGAACACGATTACTCAAGAACGAAAAGTCGATAAAATACCAAAATAAGTTCAATATCTTCCAAGGATGCGACTCGAAGATTTTCAAGAAAATCCCTCTACCCCCAACTTGCCTTTACATGGAAAAGTTTTCGAAAAGTGTAATTTTCTCAAAAATGGCTCTAACGATTTTGATTAAAATATCGTATATTAAAGATATTTACATGAAAAATAAAATATATATCTTAAATTTTCTGGCAATAGCCTCTGAAGACAACTTTATTCTGGATGAATTTTGCATAACTGGTAAACCGTAAGAGATAGACAAAAACTGTTTTAACGAGATGTAGACCTCGTTAAAACACACAATTTATGTTACATACATTTTTTTTTTCTTTTTCTTTTCTTTTTTTTCTTCTATTTGGATTTGACCGTTTTAGAGATATTTCTTTTTGTGGTTTCAGTTTTAAAGTACTTAAACTTTTCTCATATGGCAACTTGTAAACTCCTGGCCACGCAAATAATGGATTTCAATCCCATTATTGTCAACAGTGCCATAAAAATGCTCGTAATTTCCATCGGAATCAAGTCAACAGATGGCATTGATCGACTGTTGCCACGATTGTTGTCGATTCTCCGTGAGCCACTGAGGTCATTATAACAAATTTTACATTTCTGCGAGCTTTCAGAGAGAAATTATGACCTATTAAAATGGTTCAGGTTTATGTGGATTGCACTGTATTATGAGAATAATTGTGACGTTCCTAACAAGTGTTCTGAGCCTTGGTGTATCATTCTGTTCATAGCTGGCATGGTATTCGCTGTTGCAATGATACACATGATGTTCTGATTTGCATACAGTGCTTCTCGGGGGCCCCTTTCTCCTGTAAACTTTGATCGTTAATAAAGCTATCCAGTACCTACATTCTGTAAAAATTTAGTCGTCACAGTCTTAGTGCCTCATGGTGATGACAAGGGAAATTAGCTTCCGGTGACTCAAAAACTTAAATAGAATAAACAAGGAAATAAAAACCCACAGATAAGCGTGATATGCTTACACGAAATAAGATTCTGCAGATGCTGTTTCAGTGCATTTACTGTCTCTAACACGTAGATATATACACTGTACATAGATAAAGAAGGTATTGTATTCCACCCAAAAATTCTATACCGAGATTTCACCGGATATGTTTTGAGGATCCCTGAATCAAAAATAAAGGAAAAAGATCCACGCGGGTGTGTGCGTGTGTGTGTGTGTGTGCGTGCGTGCGCGCGCTGTGGAGACAGCATAACTCAAAAAACGAAATGTCGATTAAGTATCAGAATCAGGATTTAAGTTCAATATCTTCCAAGGATGCGACACGAGACTTTTCAGGAAAATCCCCACCCCAAATTACCCTTTACAAGGGACATTTTTCGAAATATTTGATTTTCTCAAAAATGGTTCTAACGATTTTAATGAAAATATCGTATATTAAATTTACATGGCAAACAAAATGCATACTCTGATTTTTTTCGGACTAGTACTGTTCATTCTGAATAACATTTACATAACTGGTAAACTGTAAGAGATACAAGTTATGTCATACAGATGTTTATACGTAGAGCTAAACATTTCCCTGTTATTGGTTTCAATTTTAAAATACCTTAAAACTTTTCGCAAACGGGACGCTCTTATCCGTTTCATATCTTTATCTTTATTTATTTATTTATTTTTTGCTGCCGACCATGGAAAGAGAAACTAATTTCAATGTCAATTGCATAGCGGCAGTTTTATAAAATTTGACTCTCCTTATTTCCCTTTTAGTTATAAGGAAGTAAGTAATAAGACAATTTGTGCTATTGTTTATCTCGGTTAGCACAAGGTAGATAAAATCATATTTTGTAGGAATAGTTTATTTGCAGAATAGGTAAAGAAAGTCATGTGAATGAAACACATAAGATTTTTTTGCAAAGTTATGACTCATGTAAACAGATAAAAAATTAACGTATCTCTCTCTACCCATACCGCTATTACACGAATTTAAGTTTTACCTTATTGTAAAGAAAATTAAGCATTTAGACGATATTTTAGAGGTGCCATAATGTGGAGTACCGTAATCCAGAAAAGGTGAATGTAGTGTCATTCTTGCTGAACCCTCAGAGTTTTGGATGTTACTGAGCGTAAGATCGTACTAAAAATGTCAAAGCAAATGAGACCGACTGTCGCCAAGAATAGCGCGCCAAATTGGGAAAGGATTCTGACGGAACTTCTGCCTCCTTGGTGATCAGCATGTCGCTATTCCGCGAACTGACGTTTCAGTTCTGGTTCGTATGCCCTGGCCCAAAATTCATCGATGGCGGTTATTCGTGACAAGAATTGATCGCCGTCCTGTTGCCAGCGTGCAAGGTGGTCGGAGCATATTGCAGAGCGCACCCACTTTTGAACTTCCGTCAGTGCATGCGATACCCATCGCGATGCGATTTCGCGTAGTTGCAGCTCATCATGCAATATGCTGTGGACGGTACGTTTCTCGATGCCACTTACCCTCTCTAACTCCAGTAGCGTCCAGGAGCCGCTCGATGACGGCACGTGCCACGTCCGTCTGCACACTGAGAGGTCATCCGAACGTAGCTCATCACTGGTTGAGACACGTCCTTGCTGAAACATTCCTACCCGCCGTGCTCCTGGTAGGGTATTATTCCTAAGGGCTTCCACTAATTCACTGTGACATTCCATCGCATTTCTCCCTCAGAGAATGGCTATTTTAATGTAACCGCGCTGCTCAACACGGGTTACTTCCATCTCGCACGACACTCACCAACTGACTGATTTCACAACCCTCACTGCACTACTACCAGCTATCACAGAGCCATTTGTTGTTCTGCATACACACTATGTTTGCAGAATTTCCACACGACACATATACGTTTGTGATCCGTTCACATATCTACAAGAAAAAAACCAGTTGCATGACTTTTGTCCAAACCTCGTATTTCGATTTTTATGTATCATTCGTCTACTACTAATGGGCAGTTTCTTGCACATGCGCATTTTAATCATTCGTAAACGAAATGCTCATTTCTCCCTGGTTTGACTCCCTTTTCATTTGAATACGCGTTTTAGGGTCACCATCCAAAAACGTATTCTTAGAAAGACGTCTGCAGGTGTGAGTATGTGTTTGTGTGTGTGTCTGCGAACACGATAACTCAAAAACAATGTCAACTAAACACCAAACTTAATATTTAAGTAAAGCATCTTCTACGGATGAGACAACATTTTTAGGTAAATCCCCTCCCTAAACTACCTTTACATGGACAAAATTTGTTCTCAAAATGGCTGCAACGATTCTGATTAAAATATCTTTTATTCAAAATATCTACCTGGCAAATAAAATGTATACCTTGAATCATCTGGGAATAGCCTCTAAAGAGGTCTTCATTCTGAGCGACTTTCGCATAATTAGTAAACCGTAAGAGATAGACAAATACCACACAAAAATGTAAATTCCGCTAAGACACACAATTGATATATATATTTGGGGGGGGGGGGGTAAAGTTAACCGCTTCCAAGATGATCCTTGTTATTGGTTTCGATTTAAAACTTTTTAATTTTTATCAAACGGGAAGTCATCTTTCATTTCATATCTCCTTTGTTTTACTCCTGTCGATGCAAAGAGAACTGAATTATAATTGTTTCACAAAGCGACAAACTTTTAAATGACTGTCACTGTTCCCTTCTACTTACAAGGAACTAAGTAATAATACAATTTCTGCTAATGTTTATCTTTAGTGCTATGAAGTAGAAGCAAAGTTTTTATAAGCATAGTTTGTTATAGCATTGAAGAGAAAGTCATAGTTACGGAACACATCAGATTTTTTAGAATCTACTCATTATTCATTGCGCCGGCCCATTTGAAAAATCCTTTCTTACTTACAAAATTCAGCTTTTCTTTTCTTCCAACATTAAAACAACCTTTAACTTATAATGCACATTCACTAATGAATACGAAAGAAGGCATTAGTGAACACGAGTGCAGTAGTTTCACAATGGAAAAGCACCTCACCCACAACTAATGACTCATAAATCACTCTTTACACCCCAGAATAGGGAAGCTACCATTTCTTACCCTAGAAGAGTAGGGGAAGGCAACTCACCCCAACTTCTGCTCATAAATCACTCTTTATACCCCTCTCACTTAGATGGCCTGGGTTCGATCCCAAGTGACCGCATGTGAAATTTGTGGTGGACAAAGAGGCGCAGGGTGGGTTTTCTACGGGTTCCCCGGTTTCCCCGCTATAGCATTTCACCGATGCTCCATCTTCAGTCCATGTATCACCAGTGTCATCGCCTACGGTGCCACAAGTAGTAAAATCATCTTTATTTAATAAACAATCCAAATAAAAATATAGTTTCATGTTCCAAAATGTAATATTCATGTAATAGCTACAAAAAAAAAAAAAAAAAAAAGGCCAATAGAGTCTGTCTAGTGAAGACGAGTGCAGTTGATTCAATCACTCTTTACATATCTAGAATAGAGTAGCTATCATTTCTTATCCTTGAAAACTACTAGAGTCTGTCTAGTGAATACGGGTACAGTTGATTCACAAAGGTAATGTAGCCTAACCGCAGTAATGACTGTCATAAATCTATCTCCACGCCCCAAAAAAGGGAAACGTCTATCCATGTCGATTCCTTGACGAATAGCAACCTTGATTTTAAAAAAGTGACAGTTGCCAAAATTCCGAATTCACGCATTGTATAGAGAGAGAATTCAGCTCTAATACAGATGATGTTAAGAAGAACGAACTGTTTATGTTGTAAAACAACTGTGAGGCTGTCGATCTGCACACGCGACAATCCTAATTTTATGGAAGTGAGAACCATAATGTTGACTTCATATGAAGAAAACTCACTGCGGAAGGACGATCTTATGTTGTGAAACAACTTTCGACAATCAAAGGCAAACCTATGTGACGGTTCCAGACGAGAAAACAATGCATAGTGCTCATGACTGGCCGTTTAATTAATGTCATGTTCTGCCGTTTAAAGTGGCCGCTGACCGCGATATGAGTGGCCGTATATGGGAGGGAGAAATTAATACAGGCTTTTTGAGAAAAACAATCGGTTCCTCAGAAAAATGGCCTTTTATTGAGGTCACTAAATTAAAGTGGCCGCTTTGGTTTTATACTAGGCAGTATTGATGCGTAGCATCAACTAACTTTTTATATCACATGGTAAATATGAGAGTGAACCCATATTTGCTCCACAGTAAGCTTCAACCTGGAAAAACGTAAGACATACAAGTACTATTTCGGTAATACTAATAGCTAATGTTAGAAGAGTTATTTGAGAAATTGTATACCTTAACAGGCCCCTTTCGTGTCCCGTTTTCCAGATAAAGAACATTTTAGTAAGAGTAAAGAGAGTTTCATATGCAACATGAGATCCAAAGTTATGTATTATGTTTTAGGCCTTTGCCTTGTGTTTTTCAAACTCTTTAGACTTTTTTTTTTGTTTTTGAGTTATGCTGTCTTCCGCTTCTCTTCCTCTTCACATTGCTTACAGAAAAAATGATATTTTGTGATGTGATCCCTATGGGTATTTTCAGTCAGTGTGATGGTGTCAGATGACATTAATTATATATTCGTCTTCCTGTGCTACACATATAAAAAGTTCATATTTATTTTGTTCTTGGACGATATTTTGGGACATGGTATCGAAATCACACACAAAAAAAAAATGATGTGCTGCAATTCCACGACTTTTTCTACTCACTCTGATACAAAATGTTCTCACGAAAGCTTATCTACGTCTTGCTAATATAGATAAACACATTACGTTGTAGGTATAAGAAGAATAAAACTAGATAAAGTGATAGTCATATTTTTTCACACTGGCCGCTGTATGACAACTTTGAAATGTTGTTTTCTTTGCAGAACACTAAAAGAAAGAAGAAAGGGGTGGGTGGTGATTTTAAGTTGAGAAAAGTATAACATATTTGAAAATAAAAACCAACAACAGAAAAAAAAAATCTTGAAAATGGTTATCGCCACAGAAATTTTATTTGACATGAATAATTTGGTATTTTGAAGTCGTTCTTCTGTTGCCGGCTAGCTGATCTAATGGTGAGTGATGGGACATATCTCTCAAGTGGGTGTTGCGAGAATGGACACCGCCAGTTAAATTTACTTATAGTATATAATGGAGGCTAATAACTGATCTGTTTCTAATGAGTTGCCGACTGTTTTAAAATGAAACTCAACTGTTCCTGAATCTAAGTATGATAAATTGTAAATGCGTCGTATTAAATCTGCTAACTTTCGGAGAGTGCTAAAAACTTTACCTGTAGGCAAATTTTGTTTCCGTAGTAAAAATAAAATTAAGTGCCGTGACTTATTAAACTCTTATAGGGCAAATCACCCAACGATCACCCCTAAGTGCCACGCAATGTAATTTAATACTATCTTGTAGCAGCTGTATGAAGCAGCGGACGCAGTAGTAACTACATTTTCGAAATACACGCTGTTTTATTAACGTAAGTCCTGCCTACTTTTGGCTACCCCACCAAAATCCCTACGTTAAACATTGCCAAATCTTTAGGTTTTTTTAATCATCACTGACGAGGTTCTTAATTCCAATGGTTTGTTAGGTATTCTTTTTCCTTCATGATTCTCAAAAACTAGTCTAAGTGCGCTTTCCAACATCTTTTAGGTTTCTGAACATATTAATCCATATTATATATATATATATATATATATACAGACATACATATACATAAATAAAATGAATTTCGTTCCTGGCTTTCCTGAACACTTATTACCCTCATGATTCTGAATTTGAGATAAGTGCTGTACCTCTGCGCTTAACTTGCCTCGTAATGACAGCCGTAACCGAATCGAACCCGCGCTTTTTATATTATTCATTGATTTTATTACATGACATTATTTCTCTTTCCCCAAACGTTCTGCATAAAGTAAGTATTATTTTAATAGTTTCATAATTCCGTCATCGGCTTTAACGAGATCTAATTTTTTGTGCAGTAAGATTTTTGGTTTACCAGATACAGAAACGTCATTCAGAATGAAAAGTGTTTCATAGGCTATTCGCAAAATATTGAAAATATAAGTTTTATTTCTCTTGAAAATAGTTTAAAAATCTATTTAACCACAGTCATTACAGTCATTTTTGAAAATAAAATATAATAATAGGTTTTCCCTTGTAAAAGGTATTTTGGATTAAGGAATTTTCTGTAACAAATTTCCATGTCCCTTCCTTAAAGCTGACGATGACGAGTATTCACCCATAAGGTCGGTTAGTTAATGGGACGGAATTGTGGGACAGACCTCGGCATTCAGGCAAGGATGATACGCGGTGGTGTTCAATTTCCATTTCCTTGAAAGAATGCTGAAATTAAATACAAGCTTGGTATTTAACCAACTTTTCGTGCTTGAGTTTGAGTTCAAGAAGCCTCAAAACATGTGTTTCCGGTGAAATCTCGATCGAATTTTTGGATGGAATACAATATTTCCTTTGCTTACTGAAGATAAAAAGTAAGACTATACACGCATTGAACAAAATCTCCATATCTCCATGGATCCCACCGCCAGAGCAATTTCGTACAGTTACAGTAATTTGCACCAAATCTCGTACAGTTTCCAAACAGCTGAGAAATAGCAAATGTTTTGTTTGGGCAGTGTTCTGACATGTCTTTAGTGGACGTGAAACACACTTTTATGGGTCTCTCAGGAAGTTTTATTTCTGTGCGGATGTGTTTTATTTTATACTACGCTCTAATGAATGGCTTTCCTTTGTTTTCCTTATTCATTAAACTGCAAGCTGTCCTTAGCGCCACGTTTCAAATCTACAACTAGCAACAGAAGCCGACTATCAACCAACGTTCTCTCAGCTCTGCACAGGAATAAATTAAAAAATATAAACTGTGAGAATCACACGATTTTCCATACCTGTTCTTTATTTTTCACTTTTGATGAATTTGACCAAGAATAAGGAAAACTTAAAAAAAAAAATTCCAGCATTTTTCTAAATTCAAAATGCGTCACGTGATGCAATATTTTGCTAATTTGTTTCAAACTTTGTCTCCCACAACTCAAAAATACGTTAAAGAAAATAAAAAAAGTGCTCCAATTTTCAGAAATAAATCATTAAATGTTAAAAAATCAAAATTTTTAGAGAGTACAAAACTATTTTTTTTCCGATAATTGGTATTAATGTACAAAACTCGATATGCTATATTTTATAAACTTATCTACCGTAAAATCTGAATTTGTTATATGAATGTTTAGAGATTATACAATACAAATTAATATTAAATAACGACACAGCTAGAATTTTAATAGATGATTTCTCAATACTCAAAACTATTTTGTAAAGAACTGTAAAAGCGATAGATTCTTCACTGAATTATATTTTTATTGATAGGTTTCAGGGTATAAACGCAAGTAAGCAACTTTGGGAAGTACCTTGCCTTATTTTATTTGATGTGGCCATATGTTGAAGTTATATAATTGCATATAGATAAGACTGTCGCCTTGCTAATCATTTTCAGATATCACGGCATTTTGCTCTGACAATGACGGGAGAATAGTACTTTGCTTTTCCAAAATAGGTTCTGTAAACTACACTTGGATTATAAATGTAACACGCTTCTTCAAATTTGTTGTACTGTACGAATGAAAATGCCAAATTGCATATTGTGAATATGTTTCCAAATGCAAGTATGGTTCGCGCCTCTGCCTTACCTCTTGGTTGCTGTATATCTGATGGAATACAAATTTTGACCAAAATATTAACTTCAACCCAAATCAATATATTTACCTAATTGAATTTAAACCGACGTCCACGAAGTGTGTCTGCGTAGCCAGTTGCACTGTCAGAGAGATGAACATGTGCACAGGCGTCCGCTTTACATGGTCCTTTCATTGGCATATGTGCCTGCACCTTAGTAAGCGAACACGTGCAATAATGACCCAAGGAAAGTGGGAAACAATAAAACGTTTGCATCCTCACATATATGTGGAAATTTCCTGCTGCGTATGTGGGGGCTGTATAAGGAGAGCTGGCAGGGCCGCAGGAAATAAATTGTAAGAGACTTCGGAGCTTGCAGTTGGATTAGAGAGACAGGTGAAGAAATCGACAATTGATAGAACGAGTGTCGAAGGGACGAGAAATAAACTTCTGCAGTAATGAAGAATGCGTTTTGTTACAGTTTGTGTCAGGAAAGGGATTGATTACTACAATGGAGATGATGAATGTATTAATAGTCAAAATGAACATATGAACTGAAATGGAAGAAAGGAAGACAAGTGAAATCTGAAATGGAGAAAATGAAATCAAGGGTGGAGAAGGTGGGCACAAAAATGGAATGCGGAATGGAGAAGATGATAAAATGAAGACCATAATCGACGAACAACTGGCCAACATGAAGGAAGACTTGAAACTCGGTAGAAGGATGAAGGACTTTGACCAACGCATTAGCGCCCCGCAGAAACGACTTAATGCTCAGGAAGGAAGAGCCCATGGTATCGCCAAAGAAAATAACTCCATGGTGGAAAATATACTCAATGGAAATCTTAAGGTCTTGTAGGCCGAAAATCCCGAATGCCATACATCTACTCGCGTCAAGTCATCCAAGTACCGCGGAACGTTAACTCTTGAAATCTTCTGTCAACAATTCGTCCCGATTGCCGCCCACAGTCGGTGATCAGCACAGGAGGAAGTGACACAGCTGATAGCCTCTAGGGACGGGTGGCAGAAATTTTAAATGATATTCCGTCGTCGGCGGTTTCCAGAGACATCGAGAACCAGTTCAGGAACCATCGCTTGATTGCAGCCTACCGCAGTCAGTTCAAGTCTAGGCTATAACAGCCAGGGGAGACGATACAGGAGTTCTCCTGGCATTTAAATCGCTGGTGAACAAAGTCCTGGCCTACTTGCATGTCCCAGGCTTCCAGCAAGGGGGTGCGCGACGCCGAGATACAACAGCGCCTGATGCTCGGTGACTAAAAGACAATGCAGAAGACGTTAATGGCCACTAAAAGGATGGAATAGGCCAAAATAACTGCAGCGTCCACCTCGAAGATCAGGAGTATGCACTACTACGGGGATAGAGGAACAACCCAGAGACAACTATTTTCAAGTGGTGTGTGCTGGGGGTGTGGTCAGCCGGAACATCTAGTGAAGGATTGTTCCACGCCAAGCTGACGAGTAGGCGAGACAGGACTAAGAACCAGTGTGGCAAGGGGTACTCAGGGCATCTTCACCACCCCTTCAAGTGACGCTGCTTGTCTTGGGTAGAATGCATGACAGCCTCATCGCCAACTATTGAATACAAGGAAAGCTGTGTCGGATACTTGCGGACACGGATGCAATCGTAATTAATCAGCTGAGATATAGCGAAGGGATTTCCGACACCCAACGGCTAGTGACTGTGTCGGGCAACACCTTGTTTATAGAGAAGGAGGCCGTGCTGGAGAGAACGGAGCACTGTGAGTCTATGGGTGTTCGTTGCCAGGGTGCTGAGGAAATGATACTGGGACTGGATGCCCTATGCAGTCACAAGGCTAGGTTGATGTTGGCAGGAAGGTTTTGCCACTCGGCCGAGGCGAGATGATGCTCCACGAATATCGGGGGATATGTTGGGTGATCTGACGGTCAATGTGGTAGTGCCCACAAAAAGCGAGGTGGGGTTAATGTGCATCTGGAAGACCAACAGACCAGGAACCTGTTTGGGGCCGAAAGACACCATTGAGTGGCGCATTGTTGCCTTGTCAGGAGGAAGTGCCCATGGGGCTGCTGAATCCATTGGACACCCTGGTCGGAATGGAACTGGGGAAGTGCCAGTGTAAGTCGTGCAACAGATTCGAAAAGCCAGCACCGTTGCCAGATTTGGGGTCCCGACTGAAAGACCTGCTGAAGAATGCGGCCACCGACCATCTGAACGCGACCCAACCGGTCCGACGTCCACTTAGACGGTATCACTCTTGTCTTCAGCTCCGCATCGAGCGAGTACTCCATCATAAGCCACTATTTAATGTTGAGTTTATTTTCAGAATGGCCGGCTGTTGAACACCAAATTGTACAAATGGATCTCTTGCTTATCAGCGGAGGCAGTGAGCGGGTCGCGGGTCGTTCTTCGTGATCTAATGATAACATACTAGCCTTTATTTCCCATAGTCGCGGGTTCAAGCCCAGCGAAGGGCGATGGCTTTTTTTCGGGTTTAAAGGTTCTTAGCATGGCTTCCTTCGGAAGATAAGTAAAGTCATTGGCCCCGTGTTTTAGATTTAAAAGACGTTAAACAACCTCAAACCTGATAAAGGGGCCTCTGAATAAAATTAGGTGATCTCACACGTCAATGGTTCATAGAATGAGACGCTGAGAACCACAGCAGTTAAAGAGTGTCCATAAATAAAACTGAGTTTCATTTTCATTGAGAGGAGTAAAACGAGAGTCGTTCATTCTAGTTCCTCACTGGCCGGTTTTAACTTGAAATGGCTTCGTTGAGTTCTGCAACTCTGTTAGCGCTTGAACAGATATTTGCATACCTCAGATATGGGCTAGCTCCTATATTGCGTGAAATTAGGAGAAACAAAAATACATCCACATAACACCTCAAAGTTATTGCTTGAACTATTGCAAAGTTCAAATAAACAACACTGTTGATAATTAGTTGTTCTTTCACACACAAGCCGTGTGTAGGGAACAGTTGGAAAGGTAAAATCATACTGAAAAAAATCAACACTATAGCCGGGATTTGATACCACGGATATCAGCATTCCATGCCTCTGCTCTGATCAACTGATCTACGTTGGCAACATTCATTGGTTAACTATAAAGAAATCCAGTATTAAAGAAATTGTAAGTTCGCCATTGGAGTGTATTAGCTCATAATTAATTTGAATATTTTGTGGTTTATTAGGAAAAATGTAACTTGTGGACCTGCATGCTACCATAATAGCTCAGTTAGAGCCATGGCACGGAAAGCCGAATATCTGTGGTTCAAATCCCATTATGGCATAGAATATTTCAGTTTTACTCCAGCTTTCCAACAACACATAGTTCGCAATGTTGATGGAACATGAATTTGTATTACGTTCTCTACATACGTATAGTTTGTAAGAGAAGTGTTTGATTCCACTCTACATTTTCATACCGACATTTCACCAGAAATATGTTTTGAGGCTCCCTAAATCCAAACATGATATTTAACTTCATCGTCTTCAAGGATGCGATACGAGCATCTTAAACTATACAAGGAACAATTTTCGAAAACTATTTTCTCAAAATGGCTCTAACAATAATTTTTTTAAACTCCTCTTTTAAGATATTATCATGAAAAATTAAATGTACATATGTTGAATTTTCTGGGAATAGCCTCTCTCATTTTAAGTAACTTTTGCATAACTGGTAAAACATAAGAGATAGAGAAAAATCTTGCTGCTTAAAAAATGTAGATTTCGTTAAGGCACACAGGCTATGTCGGATACTTTTTTGTTGTTGAGTTATGCGAGATATTCCTCGTTATTGGTTTCAATTTTAAAGTTATTATTCTTTCCTCAAATGGGATTGTCATTCTTTTTTCTTGCTCCTAAACAAACAAAGAGAACGGTATTTCTAATCAATCACAGAGCGAACACCTCTTAAAATATTTAATTCACTTTAGCCTAGTATATTCCCCTACTCCAATTGTATTTACAAGGAATAATACATAACTACATAATCATTAACATGTGTTTAACTATTAATATACATTATATTGTATATAATATAATTAAAAAACATAGTTTTGAAATACCTGAATATTTTAGCGAATCAAGTTGAGTTAATATAAAGAAAATTATTGAATGGAATATTGTTATAATTTTATTTAAAAACTATACTAAGGTTAAAAGCTCCAAACCAAAAACAGTTTCTCCAGTTAATATTCCTAACGAAGAGAAAATAAATCATTCCATCAAAAGAGTATATGTGTGCATGAATATATATACACACACACACATTAGATTAGAATAGAAATGAACACTCTATACTTTTAAGAATCAAAACTTGCATTGGAGTACAAAATCTGTAACTCATTTAGGTTTTTGCTGATCGTATGCAAGTTCTCAGATGCTACGTTATCGTCACTCGGTTATGTTCTCATTTCTCATCATGGTTGTTCTCGAATACTACGAGGGCAGTCCAGAAAGTAACAGACGATTTGGCATAAATAAATAATAACGAAAGATAAAAAACACAAAAGTTACAGCACCTTAATCTATTTCTCAACTAAGCGCCATTGCTATCAAGGTATATATTGTCACGCGGTATCGGGTTTTCAATGCAGATGTAATACTGTTCTACCGTCAAAGATCTGAGCCATGATGAGGTGGGGATTTTTTTTCACACAAAATGTCATGTATGGTGTCCAAAGTGAAACATCGGGGTTTCTGAATTCTTTATCAATATTTACTTTCAACTCCTCCACAACGACTGATGAACTTCAACTCCGGTCTTTGTCGTGCTTACTGATTCTTCCTTGATTACTCTAAATTATGCTCCATTTCCTAACTGAAGCACTCCCAAATCCTTCAGCAGGTACTTGGATCAGAGTGTTGTGCCAGACATTCAAGAATCACTTTCGACACATTCCACTCGTGAAAAAGCCCACTGTCCTAAACGTTGCCAGCCGGTCTGTATGACATCTTGTTGACATGCATGTTTACGTGACCGAGGTCAAACCGATGAAGTTTTGCTCTTTACCATAAAAATGTTAACGAGGCCAGTCGGAACATGTTTCAGTCTAAAATGAAACATTTATCTCTTTTTGTAAAGCATCTATAATCAATTTCCAGTTCCTATTGATATCGCGGTATTGGAACCCGTTCGGTTTAGATTATGACTGAGAAAGAAAGAAAAAAGAAAGAGTGGAAGGAAGTTGCGCAATACACACTAATATTTTAATAAGTTCTATCTACCTTTCCAACTTCATTAAGCTTTTGCCTGTGTCTTATGATTTCCTATTTTTATAGCATTGAATTAAACTTTCTTTTAATCAAAATCATTAGGCCTCTTTTTGATACAATATTCACGGATTAATATTCCTCAACCTCCTGTGACAAAGTCTGATTTTCCGGAAGCTTAGATTAAGCCTGTAACCTTTGAGTTTTGTTTTCCTTATCTGAAAAATGCAGACGACTTAATTTTTATTATTGAGGAACAGAGTTGAGTTGAGATTGAAGCAAAATCAAATAACCTATTAGAAAAATTAATAATTGGTACAAATATCTAAATCTGAACATTGCGCCAAATAATAGTATACAAGTGTGAGGAGTGTATTATTGCAGAATCGAGGAAAAGTTTGAAAATTCGAAACAAGACTAATCTTTTCAATTCACGAGATTCTGCAATACACTAAACATACTATTTTTGGATGAGTATTAACATAAATTAAAATATAATAATAAATTAATTAAAATATGGGTTGGTTACAAATGACTTTTATGATAAATAAACATTCAGTAGTCGTTATGTAGCTTTTCATTGTTTTTACTTTCTCTAGACGTACTATGCACAGAGTGTATAGAGAAGCTATCTACTGTATTCCACCCAAAAATTCGACACCGAGATTTCACGGGAAATACATGTTTTGGGTCCCCATGAATCCAAAAAAGGCATTTTTGGAAAAAGGTCCGTGTGTGTGTGTGTCGACAGCATAGCTCAAAAACGAAAATACCGTTAAATATCAAATTTGGTATTTAAGTTTGGTATATTCAAGGATGCGACACGAAGATTTTCAAGAAAATCCACCCACCCCAAACTACCCTTTACATGGAAAAAAATTCGAAAATTTTGATTTTCTCAAAAATGACTAACGATTTTGATTAAAATCTCTTATATTTAAGATATTTACATACCAAATAAAATGTATATCTTGAATTTTGATGGAAAATCCTCTAAAGACCTATTTATTCTGGATGCTTTTTATTGAATTTTGCATAACTGGTAAACCGTAAGAGATAGACAAAAACTTTTTACACAAAAAATGTAGATCACGCTAAAACACACGACATATCATATACATTTTTTTCGTGGAGTTGATCATGTTTTAGATATTCTTTGTTATTGGTTTCAGCTTTAAAAAAGTATACTTTTCTCTATAGGAGTTTGGAGTTTCCTGTCCATACAAAAACAAAGGAATTACAGTCACATAGCAACCAGGTTTTGACTATCACTTTAACCTATATTACTCCCTTATTTCGCTTCTACTTTCAAGGAAGCAAGTAATAAGACTATTTCTGCTAGTTTTTCTCAATTAGCAAAAGTAATTAGAAGCATAAGCATTTTAACAATAATTTGTTGCAGAGCTGTAGAGAAAGTCATGTGAATGGGACACATCAGATTTTTTTGTAAACAAGGTTTGTTGGCTGTGGAAACATTTTACTTTTTCCAGCACATATGTACAGTGTATATAGTGGATAGAGAAGGTATTGTATTCCACCCATAATTCGATACTAAGAGCACCGGAAATACATGTTTTAGGGTTCTCTAAATAAATAAATAAAACATTTTTAGAAAAAGGCCTATTTGTGGGTCTGTGGACAGTATAACTCACCGAAAGAAATAGACAAAAACTTAAACTACATCAAAAATGTAAATCTCGTTTAAACACAATTTTTGTTGTATAGTTAACCATTTCCGAGATATTCCGAGTTATTGGATTCAGTTTTATGCTACTTAAACTTTTCTCAAACGGGAGGATGTTCCTAGTAAAGAAAGAAAACCGAATTTCAATTGTTTCATAAAGCGACCGGTATTTAAAAGATTTGGCTATCGCTTTAGCCTAGTGCATTCCCTTATTTCTCTCCTACTTACGAAGAAGTTCTGCTGTGTTGATCACGATTAGTATGATGTAGATAAAAGAATATGTTTTTTAAGAAGTATTTTTTTTTTTGCGGAACACCTAGACTCTAGAGAAAAGCATGTGAATAGAATACAGACTTGTCTATAATGGCGTAATTAGAATCCATTTGACAATTTTGCTATGGAGAAAGCTATGGTAGGGGACAAAGAAATAGACGAAGCCTGGAGATTGGGATGTTCTACATTAATTCCGGAGAAGTCTAAACAAAGGAACGAGTTAATGTGCAATACCCTGAAAAATGGTTAAGCATCAGTTTTACTAATACATTGAAAAAAATAGTTAAGCAACTCTTTTACTTACCGCACTTATGAATTTTGAATCCATATAAATATTGCAGTTTCTTTTGTTTCTGTAGCAACCAGGTTAGATGTGGGATTGTTAACTTAAGTTCAGTAACAATAATATCGGTAAGTAGTAGAAATTAGTTACATCGTACAAAAAATCATATAATTGTTATTTAAGGGAAATTTAAAAAGAGATATAATCTCTACGAACATTGTTTTAGTTTAGGTGAGCAAGTTTTTGTGCCACAGTGCATCTGCTTGTTTCCAAACTGAAAATGACAAGTAACATTAGCTACACGTGTATATCAGAAGAACTCTAATGTCGGGATGTTTCAAATTGCACAGCTAACAATCAGAACATAAAAAAAATTTACAGGATCCAAATAGTTAGGAATGTTATTGAATGAAAAATTAAAATTTAGAAAGCGTACGGACTGCTTAAGGAAAAACCCATAAAAAAATTATGATGACAGGAAAAATTACTCAAAACAAGCAAACTGTCAGAAAATTATTACTTTATACCACAACATAATTTTTGCATCAATCATTCCAATGAAGCCAGTGTTTGTTTGGGCAGTAAAAATGGGTGACGTGATATTAAAACATTACATAAAGAACTTAAAAGAAAATATACTACGTTTCACAGGTACAATAAATACAACATGCACCATGGCACATTTAATTACTACAGCTATTTGAACCATAGGCTATTTGGTTATGCTGAAGGCAACAATATGTTGGCTAAAGAAACTTGATCTGGTAGAGAAAATAGAGAAAGATGCAATACAATATTTGGCATTGAATATAAGTTGAAAAGTAAATGGAAACAATAATTGGAAGAAATCGACGTTGAAAGAAGAGTATGGAATAACTTTTTAATAACGCACACGAAAGATAAAACTTAAACCATATGTAACTTACCAAAGGCTTTATTCATTATATTATCCGACTTGGGCCTTATGAAACGTACTGGAAAAAATAAACAAATCCAATAATAATATTTGTGATTATTGTAAAATGCAAGAATACTAGAACATACTATTTTTGACTGCAATAGATATAATTAAAATTTAAATGAAGAAAGATATAAAGGATATTATATAAATACAATGTTGAGAATTCAATTAAACATTTACAAATCCTAAAAACTATGTGAGTGAAACAGTATTTTTTTTTTATTTATTTTATTTTTTTTTTCTTAAAAAAAACAGTAACGGAGTCTGATCAGGACTCCGGTACTGTAACCCTATTTACATTTTCCCCCGTAGGTTTTACTGATTACTGGTTTACTGGTTTTACTGTTTCTTTTACAAACATATACACATTGCACAAACATATAACACCCATTCCCAAGGCGGGACTCGAACCCACGATCCCCTGCCCACGAAGCACCAAAGCGAGACGCTTTAGCGAGCGTGGCCATGGGGACCGGCATTATGGGGAAAAGATGTAAGATAAATGCGAAAGAATGTGCAATTACTAACTAGAGCATTAGAAATAAAAATATTTCAAAGGATATTAAATAGAATAGAAGACAAAATATTGCAGAAATATAATTTAAACCAACCTTTACAGGATGTATTAGAGAGTGAACTTGATTAAAGAAGACGAGGAAGATAATGTTGAAACTTAACAGATATTTAAGAATAAGCTAGTTCCAATGGGAAGATAAATATGGTCTATAAGATTAATATGTCTAAGGAGATTGGAGGGAGATATTAAAACTATTATAGAGAGATAATAGGAAGAAAGAAGTATGGAGGCGGAGAGAGAAGAGGAAAGCGATTAAGAATGGAGACGAGAGAAAAGAAGGTGCCGGTGTAGTGAACAGGACCACCATTAATTAATTTTACAACTATGGTAGAGAGGAAGGAGCACGACAGGAGCAGAGATGGTGACTACAGGGAGGTAGAGGGGGAGTTAAGTGAATGATAGGAAGTGAAGTGAATAGTGACTGTTAAGCGAGGTAAAACAAAAGAGAGATTTTTAGTGTTTAATGGAAGGAAAGTGTTAAAAGCGGATATGGTACAAGTGTTTTAAAAGTGTTAGAATAGAAGTAAGTGTTCATGTTTTAGTAAGTGATGAAGAGAAAAGACATAAGGAATGTCTTATATAAGCATATGAAATAATACAATTGCAAATGTGTACTGATCGTTAAATGCTCTTAAATATCTAGAGTGCATATATTTTTAGTGGGTAAATTAATTTATGAATCAGTAGAAATGTTAGGAAATATGAAATAAAACTAAACACTTTATATGAAATATAAAATATAAGGCTGTATAAATGTGTTTAAATAATAGGGATAACAGAAATAGAACACTATAGCTTACTTTGTTGTAAATAAATATTGAGTTATTAAAGAAATATAATGAAATTAAAGATTAATTTAAATAAATAAAAGAAGGTGAAAAGTAATATAGTTAAATACATATAGATAAACGGTACATTAATGTATCTATAAGAACAAGTTTTATATAGCAGAATAACTTATGTTCAGCTGAATTCTCACCTGAAGATCCCGATTCCCGACTGAGGCGGGAAATTTTTCTTCATCCAGAGGTATTCTCGATCCCCCACAAAGTATGGAAGTATGAATGTGAGAGTGAATGTACGTCTGTTTAATTATGTAAAATAATTAACATAAAAGCGGGAGACCTGGGTTCGATCCCCAGTACCGGCGTGGGGATTTTTGCCCCGCTGGGAGACCTGGACCGGGGTGCACTCAGCCTCGTAAGATCCCTGGGGGGGCCAATTGAGGAGCTACTTGATTGAGAAGTAGCGGCTCCAGGTCATGAGGACCGCATTAGCCGGCCGGGAGGGGATCGAGGCGCTGACCAGGTCTCACCCTCCCATACTGCCCCCCATCCATGACGTCTGTAGTGGACCGAGATGGGGGACGCAGCGGCCGGGCGGCAGTGAGCTGTCGTGCCATGGAATTATATAATTAACATAATGGCAATTACCTACCTTTAATATTAGAGTTGTTTCAGAAGTTACAAGTAAAACAATAAAAAAAATCTGATGTGTTACACTCACATAGCTTTCTCTAGCTGCTCTACAAACCTACAAAATATTCTTCTTCTTTGTACACAATGCTAATCGAGATAAATATTAGCAGAATGTTCTTATTACTTATTTCCTTATAAATAGGAGAGAAAAAGGGAATGAGCTATGCTAAAGTGAATGCCAAATGTTTTAAAAGCTATCGTTATGCGATTGTCATTGCAAATCACTTCTTTGCTTGGCCAGGAGTAGAACAAAAGAAAAACGGACACTTCCTGTCTGAGAAAAGTTAAAGTACTTCACAATTGAAACCAGTAACAAGAAATATCTCCACAACAAAAACGTAAAGGACATAAATTGTGTGTTTTGACGTGATGTACATTTTTTGTGTAGTGAGTTTTTTTTTCTATCTCATACGGTTTAGCAGTTAAGCATAATTCATCCAGAATAAAGAGCTCTTCAGAGGCTATTCCCGAAAAATTCGAGACATACATTTTATTTCGGACATAAATAGCTTTAATATACGGGATTTTAATCAAAATCATTAGAGCCATTTTTAAGAAAATCAACATTTTCGAAATTTTTTCCATGTAAAGGGTAGTTTGTGGTAGGGGGACTTTTTTTTTTAAATCTTCATATCGCATCCTTAGAAGATACTAAACCTAAATACCAAGTTTGGTATTTAACGGTCTTTTCGTTTAGGTGCTATGCTGTCCACAGACACACAGACAGACAGACAGACAGACAGACAGACACACACACACACACACACACACACACACACACGGACCTTTTTTTAAAAATCTGATGTGTTCCATTCACATGACTTTCTCTACATCTCTACAACAACTTATTGTTAAAAAGCTTATGCTTCTATTTACTTCATTCTAACCAAGAAACGTTTAGCAGAAATAATCATATTACTTGCTTCTTTGTAAGTAGAAGCGGAATAAGGGAGTACCATAGCTTAAACTGATAGTCAAAAGCTGGTTGCTATGTGACTGAAGATTCTTTGTTTGTATGGACAGGAATTGACAAATTCCTGCATGAGAAAAGTATGTTTTTCAAAACTGAAACAAAAAACAAGAAATATCTTAACAACGATCAATACCACGAAAAAAATGTATATAACATAAATTGTGTGTTTTAATGAGCTCTACATTTTTTGTATGGTAAGTTTTTGTCCGTCTCATATGGTTTAGCAGTTATGCACAATTCCGTAAAATTCATCCAGAATAAAGTAGTCTTCAGAAGTTATTCCCAGAAAATTCAAAATATACCTTTTATTTGTCAGGTAAATATCTTTAATATACGAAATTTTAATCAAAATCGTTAGAGCTATTTTTGAGAAAATCAAAATTTTCGAAATTTTTTCCATGTAAAGGGTAGTTTGTGGTGGAGGGATTTTTCTCAAAATCTTCGTGTCGCGTCCCTGGAAGATACTAAACTTAAATACCAAGTTTGGTGCTTTACCGACTTTTCGTTTTTGAGTTATCGTGTTCACAGACACACTGACAAACGGACACACACACACACACACACGGACCTTTTTCTGAAAATACTTTTTTTGGATACAGGGGACCCTAAAACGTATATTTCCGGTGAAATCTTGGTATCGAATTTATGGGTGGAGTGCAATACCTTCTCTATACACTATGTACATAGTATGTGTGGAGAAAGTAAAAAAAACTTAGTGTACTTAATTAATGTGCAGCTTAGTAAGCGATGGATACCAGTGATGTAATTTTTATAGTGTAGAATAGGAAGCAACTGCATACCAGTCGCAAAGTTGCTGGCTTTCCAGTAACATATTTTCTGTTTTAGAATAGTTTGCTTTATATTTATTTAATTCATTTACACCTTAGCTCTTTTTTTACACTCTAGATCTTTATTTACTGATTTTAATTTTAAATTTTAGTTTGTAGTTTAGTTAATTATCTTAATTAATTAAATATTAGGTAAAATGTGTAAGGCTTGTTTTTGGAAATAAATTTTAAGTTTAAGTTTTAGTTACCTAGGCGCCAGGGCAGAATAATAGAATTTTACTTATTTGTTTATTTGTCTGAAAATAGCATTTATAAACATATGAATATTGGTTACGCTAAACAACATTTTCTATTGCAAAATCCGATATTTCATCAATAAATATCAACAAGAACTTGCTGTTATACCAATGTTTCATATAGTATTACAAGTAAAGGCAGCAAAACAAACTTCTGGTCACACTGTAAAAGGGATTTATATCTACAATTCTTTGGAAGTATTCTGATGGTATTCTTGCCTCCATCCGCAAAATTACTAACGTTAAATTGCCTCTAAAACATAATATTAACGTCGTATGTATCTCGGCTTATTTACCCAGTCATTTCCTTACATTCATTGTCTTTGTTAGGAAATTGTATGTTGGAAGAATAATCAAGTAATTATGGTATAGGTTATTTAGCAGGTTTTCGTAAGACAAGTTGATTTTGGCTATCCTGAAGCACGCGACTCGGTGCTTCTCAAACTACCTGCGTTACCTCCGATAGCGTAGGCCAGACACGCGGTTTTGATCTTGGGTAACAGCCTTCAGAGTCATAGAAAACTAAATTTTCACATCAGACAGGAAATGAGAAACGAGTGCATATTTTGGTTCGGTGTTGTTTTGAAACACTCTGTGTATCTGAAACAACTTTGAAGTAAGTTGGCCGCACCGTGGCCGCGTGGTTAGACTACTCGCTTCTCATCAAGGTGATCAGGTTCGATCCCAGGGAACAGCATGTGGGATTTGTGGTGGACATAGTGGCGCAGGGAGGGTTTTTTTCCGGGTTCTCCGGTTTCCTCCGCTATCGATCCATCTTCGTTCCAGTATTATCAGTGTCAATGCTTGCGATACTATGTAGTACAAGCGGACATTTAACACTATTTAAAAATAATCTGACGTGTTCCATTCACATGACTTCTCTACATCTCTGCAACAAAATAGTGTTAAAAAGATTATGCTTCTATTTACTTCATGCTAATCGAGAAAAAAATTAGCAGAAATATTCTTATTACTTACTTCCTTGTAAGTAGAAGTGAAATAAGGGAGTACCATAGGTTAAAGTGATAATCAAAAGCTGAATGCTATGTGACTGAAGTTCCTTTGTTTGTATGGACAGGAGTTGACATGCCTCTAAGAGAAAAGTATGTTTTTCAAAGCTGAAACCAAAAACAAGGAATATCTCAAAAAACGATCAACTCCACGAAGAAAATGTATATAATATAAATTGTGTGTTTTAACATGCTCTACATTTTTTGCGTGATAAGTTTTTGTCCATCTCTTACGGTTTGGCAGTTATACAAAATTCCGTAAAATTCATTCAGAATAAAGTGGTCTTCAGAGGCTATTCCCAGAAAATTCAAGATGTACATTTTATTTGTGATAGAAATGGCTTTAATATGTGGTATATTAATCAAAATCGTTAGAGCCATTTTTTAAGAAAAATAATATTTTTGAAAATGTTTCCATGTAAAGGGTAGTTTAGTGTGGGGGGGATTTTCTTGAAAATCTTCGTGTCACATCCTTGGAAGATACCAAACCTAAATACCAAGTTTGGTTTTTAACGGACTTTTCGTTTTTGAGCTATGCTGCCCAGACACACACACACACACACACACACTCACACATGGACATTCTTATAAAACTGTTTTTTTTTTATATTCAGGGGGTCTCAAAACATATATTTCCGGTGAAATCTCGGTATGGAATTTTTGGGTGCATTACAACACCTTTTCTATACACTATGTACATAGTACGTGTAGAGAAAGTAAAAAAGGCTGCATCAAACATAACGAGAGAATATATTCTGATACATACCTGCGAACTTTTGCCCCTAAAATATACAGGAGTGGAGGACTTTTAACACCACGACAAAGGAGACATTTTTAAGGTCTCGTGGCAGATTAAAAATTACAGATTTTCGCCATTCACATGATAAATCATTAAATTCAACTGCATTATATTGCACCTTAAATTACAGGCTGATTGCACGACACTAATTGGCATACTGTGCTATCTTAGGTCAGGGCTTATCAGTGTGTCTATCCTTCATATCGATCATGGTCCGCCGTCACTGGGCTGCAAGAAAATACATAGCGAGGGGATTTAAACGTTGATTTGTCTACCTTCTCTATACACTATGTACATAATACGTGTAGAGAAAGTAAAAACTGTCTCAAAAATGGTAAACTTACATCTCGTAATCGCGCAACGCGAATAAGATAACTAATGAAGGAATTCGTTTTACAAAACAAGTCACCCATTCCTGATCGTTCGCGGTCATTTACTACTCATGGATTTAACCCATGATACTTCCTTATTTTTCTTCTACTTACAAGGAAGCAAGTAATAAGAACCTTTCTGCTAATTTTTTTGGATTAGCATTAATTAAATAGAAGAATAGCTTTTTAACAATATTGGTTTATTGTGATACCAGGAAGAATTTCTGCATGTGTGACAGAAGGGTGTGTACGAGGTTTTCAAGGACTCCTGTTAAAGGGAATCTGCTTTATTTTGCATGTAATTTTTGTGCACTTACTTTATTCAGCATGTATTTAATGACATTGCTAAATTGTTACCTTTGATGGCGAAGGGAAGCTATATGGCTTTCAATTTCAGGAAGTTGGCAAACAGAGTGCTGAAATTGAACGGTAATTCTGAGATATTTCCAAAGTACTGAGCTTCTTTGACAATTGTCGGATATTTTCTTAAGCTACTTTTCTTCCAATTAAATGCCGAAACAAGATTTTATCGTCGGAATCCATTTACTCAAATGCGGTGGATGTAAAAAGGAAACAAGATGTTGAAAGGAAGATGTAAATGAATAGAGAAAACAGCTAGTATCTCCAACATAGTCTCGCCCATGTCAGACGATAATGGAGGTGACATGATTAATGCTCTGAAGCATTTTTCCCAAAGTTTGGTGCGGTATTAAACGCAGACACGCCTGTTTTAACACAATAATTCCACCAAACACGTTGTTGTTCCATGCAAATTCCCAGACGGCCATTACGTTTTCCTAATGGAGATTGATTATCGACATTATGAGTAATTTCTGATGTAAATCAATTTGAAATGGTGCCTGACAGGTTTTCTAGTGTCGTTAGCTGTTTTTGAAGGCAGGAAGCAAATACTAATTGCGCATTTAAACTTCAGGGCCTTCCTCATGATGTCAATTGCAACGTATCCCCCCTTCCAGGAAACTTTCTGTACAATAATTTATAGAAGTGTTTCTGAAAATTTAACATTAGAGACATTTAATGTGAATTTAATATAGGTATCTAAATAAATGTCCATATTTAATAACTGGGTGGCACCTAAACAAATGAATGCGTATGCGCAGACAGCACGTCTTAACTACAACGACTTCTCAAAGGTCAATGAACTAGTGAAGTAAAGGTTGCAGGGGAGATCCTAATGGGTTACATTAAATGTCTTTGTTTACTCACCATCCCGTAGGGGAGGGTCTCCGACCCCTTCAGCTGCCGTGAAGCGAGAGTATTGTACCCCTAGCAGTCGTGCCATTTCTGATGACTAGAAGTACACCAGGCCAAAGATGCGAGTCCCTATCGAAGGAGAATTTTTGGGATTGGATTGAACTCAGCGGGAAGTTGTTTTCGTTCCATGGGAGATTTTGTACTCTGGGCAGTGATGTCCAGACAGGGTTGTGGGACAAATCAATGTCCTCCGGTACCAGGCTGGAGAACAGAGATACGGCGTGCTAGACTGCTATAAGCTCTAACCCCTTTGTGTTTATGCGCATAAAGTGGCATATCCATTTCTGTCCCTGTGGGGTATTAGAACGCAACATGGGAGAAGAACCTCTCAGTTGGCAATGTCTCGGGGAAGTCCTGTCCATTGTCGTTTATTTGTATACAGTTTATTTACTTCCTCTTCAAGGATTAGGCTATTAGCCTGTTCCAACCTCAATTATCCTGCCATCTCTTAGGTCGACCAACATCGATGGATGATATCCAAAGACAAGCTTCTGAATTCTAATATCATCCATCCTATAAATGTGCTTTTCCCAATTTCTGTATCTTTGGGAAATACTAGATATCATTCAAGCAGTATATTTAGTTGCTGTCTTATCCCTTCGTTGCATTTCATCTGTTTAAGAGTGTCCATTCACTGATCTGAGGAACGGCATTTCTGATGATATCTTATGCAGCTTCAACAAACTATTCTTACAAAAGTGTTTTTCCTTTCTTTCTTTCTTTCTTTTAGTTTAATTCGTGTTAATCGAGATAAACGCTTAGCGTTTCATACGCATTTCGATTAGGTACACGAGCGATGCAGGAGGCTGTAACGATAGTCAAATTTTAAAAAGTGTGTCGGTATATGCAGGCCTGAAATTCTATTATATTTTCATGACCGTCAGAAACAATTAAATGGTGAAAACAATTAAAAATAACTTAAGTACTGACGAATTCAAAGAACAATAACGAATATAGATAATGCTTAAAAACTATTTAAAATGAATTATGGATTATAAAGAAATCTACAGTTTTTGCCTTATAATTGTCTATGGATCTCATATTTATTACCAATTATACAAACATCTTTCCGTAAAGGAGGACTTTACAGGCTATTCGAAGAAAAGCCAAGATACCTAAGTATTTCGTCACACAACTAAAATTTGTGATATTTCAATCAAAATTGTTAGAATCAAATTTGAAAAAAAAAAAAAAACAGAAAATAAGTAATTTTTCATGTTAAGTCATTTATGTAAGGAATTTCCTGGAAAATCTTAAGGTTTTTTTTTTTTTTTGCATTTTAGGAAGATACTGAACTTAAATGCCAAATTTGGTGTTTATCCACATTTCGTTTTTAAGCAATTCTGTGCACATACGCGTGCGCGAGTGCTTTTCTTTCTTTTTATTTAACAGCCTCAAACTCTGCACATATTTCTAGTGAAATTTCAATATCGAATGAATATTTCCTCTTCCTACCAGATATGAAGTATAGAAAGTAAAAACATTTAAACAAAGCTGAAATAGCATTTAAATTAATGATCATTTTCTGTGATCCTCACTTGTGATAGAGGACATAATTTCCTAGAAATAGACGCATATAGTTAACCGAATCTCTAAATTCACTTGTAACCCCTGAAATTCATATAAATAACAAATTTGGTGTTTAAACAAACCACCTTCCGAGGACGCAACACTAACGATTTTGAAAATTTTCCTTGTACCAACAAACTTTTCGAAAAAATTCTCTGATAGTCAAACGTATCACTCCCAAACCTGGTCTACACCCGACATCCTGCAAACCCCGCATTCAGCCAGGGCGTGGTTAAACTCTAGCAAGAGTACACGTGCCACCATTGTGGAGCTCCAAATTTAACATAATATTGCAGACAAGATCATCTCTCCTGACGCCGCCGATATTACGCAACATGCCGAAGACATGACTATTTCACTGGTCAGACTGTTGAGGGTGTCGGAACGCTGGGGCTGCGGCCTCCTTATACCCGATGCCGAGGTCCACGATGCCGGTTCCCTTGAAGTTGCGCCTTTTGGGGGCTCTAATAATCTCCATTTTACTGAAGGTCTATGATATCTATAACGTGGCTGCAGATTCCAGTCTGTGTAGACTACGACTGCAGCTTAAAGGGCATTGATGGTATTCCAATATTGGCACCATATTCTCCACGGCGGTGACCATGTTGTGCGTTTTTTTTTTTTTTTTTTTTTTTGTATCTGTACTTCTTTTCCAAGAAATGTCATTCCGATGTTGAGAACTGCGGGTACTGAAAAGATTATCGAACGAGCGGACATCCAAAAGGCACTAAAAGACATACAAAGCAGCATTAAAGACCTCACAACTACCTTCAAGAAACTCGCTGAAGACATCAAGGAACACACAGAACAACACATCGAAAACCTAAAGATCTTCTTCGAAGAAGTAACAGATCGCATCAAAGACAAAATCACCGAATACGCCAAATTAATCATGGCCAGTTTCCAGACGATGCACACGATGCAACGGCAGATGTTTCAATGAGTTAAAAAGGATATCTTCGCAATACAGGAACAACACAAGGAAGCATCCAAAACGAACCCAAAAGATAATACCAAAATATGCCCTCCCAAACAAATTGACTACCGGTCACTTTTTTCACCGATAAAAGAGCCGCCTCGCGTAACACTAGCTAACAAAAATGAATAACTTGGCTGAAGAGGGAAAATACGTAAAACAGTCTTGGGTAGGAAAGCTAACTCCCTTTATCCGCCCATCCCCAAGTCCCGGCCAATAAGTACTTCCACTGACCAGAGAAAGTTCTGATTTTGCCAAATTGAGGAGCAATCTTGCTACTGCTTTCACTCCCCCAACCTCGTCTACATCCGACATCCTGCAAACCTCACATCCCGACAGGTCGTGGTTAAAATCTAGCAAGAGTGAATACACATCTACATCTTCGGGCTGCCCTTGGCCCTCCAACTGCTCGTCGTTTTTCATAACTTAGGGGAAGGACTGAGTAGACGAACAGCATTGCCTACTTGGGAGTTAAGCTTGACAAAGGTTTAACTTTTGCGAAGCACGTCAGGGATTTGAGGGTCGGGACACTGGGACTGCGGCCTCCTTGTACCCGATGCTGAGGACTATAATGCCGGTTCCCCTGAAGTTCTAAGACAGTTTGCCATTTCATCAGAGCTCCTCATTAGGTCTCTTGGAAATTATAACCATAGAACTTTTTGCTTCTGGCTATACTGATTTCTTCGCATGGTATGCGGACATCTCTAGTAACAACGGAGCAATTGCACCAGCAGCTAGAGCTGAATTCATATAAAATCCTTCGAAGAGTTGCTTGGACTTCAAAATTTAAATAAAACACCAAAATAAAAACAAAGCAATGGACAAGGGCCGTTGCATCATGACTTACATCCACTGAGGAGCAACCTTGCTTCCTGCTATCACTCCACAATCTCATTCCCCCCCACACCCTGCAAGCCCCACATTCCCGTCAGACTGTGGTTATACCCAGTAAGGGCAGGTACACGACTAGCACACCTTTGGGCTGCCCTCAGCCAGCCATTGGTTGTCGTAGTCGTCTTCGTTCCTTGACGAAGACCATAGAATTAAGGTAATCAAAAGCTCGGATTTTTACGACACCAATTTTACTGGATTGTTATCCCGTGAAGTCAGTATTAATAACCAACACCGAGAAAGCTTCAAATATTTAAAAACTAAGTTTAGCTTCAGGATTTCGTCATAAACTATCCTTTTTGTAAAATATCCACTTTGTGGATTTATTTTATTTGCCATCATTCGTGTTCTGGGTCTTTCTGTCGAATTCTTTAGCACTATACCACGCCGCTGCGGATGTTCTTTTATTACTGACTCATTAAACACAGAATAACATGTAAAGCAATATAACACATCAAACAGAACAAAATAACACAGCCTTCTATTTTGTGGATAAACATTTGGTGACGTTGTTACCGACTCTGTGGCCAATGTACCAGTGGTAAATAAATAATTTTTTACTTTCTCTATACGTACTATGTACATAGTGTATAGAAAAGGTATTGCATTGTACCCAAAAATTCGATACCGAGATTTCACCGGAAATACATGTTTTGAGACCACCTGAATAAAAAAAAGCATTTTTAGAAAAATGTCCGTGTTTGTGTCTGTCTGTCTGTGTCTATGTGTGTTTCTGTGGGCAGCATAGCTCAAAAACGAAAAGACTGTTACGGTTTAGCAATTAAGCAAAATTCGGCAAAATGCATCCAGAATAAAAGGGGTTTCAAAGGCTATTCCCAGAAAATTCAAGATATGCTTTTTATTTGGGATGTAAATACCTTTAATATAATGTATTTTAATCACAACCGTTAGAACCATTTTTTAGAAAATCAAAATTTTCGAAAATGTTTCCACGTAAAGGGTAGTTTTGTGGTGGGGTGATCTTCTTGAAAATCTTCGTGTCACATCCTTGGAAGACACTAAACCTAATTACCGTTTGGTATTTAACGGTCTTTTTGAGCTATGCTGTCCACAGACACACACGGACCTTTTTCTAAGAATACTTTTTTCGGACTCAGGGGGCACCAAAACATGTTTCCGGTGAAATCTCGACATCGAATTTTTGGGTGGAATACAATACATTCTCTATTCACTATGTTCATTGTACATACGGGCTACAGAAATTAAAAATACTGCAGCTTGCTATGGAAATTTTAAATGTAGTACACTTTGTACACATACACACACACACACACTCATATACACACATAAAAACTTATAAATTCCAAAAAGTAATTATATTAACTGTTGCAAAATTTAAAAATGCTGATCTTGAGTTTATATTGCATTTACTGCGGCCATCCGTTTGCTTGCCATGAACATAGAAAGGAAGATTTATATGTGAATAGTTCATGGAATCCTCATCAAATGGTAGTAAGGTCAAATATTTCTTTAATTGGATATCAAGAAGGTCACATACATAACATACCTAACCGCCATTAACGTGCAGGAGTGTAACAAACAAGTCGAGACACAATAAGTCTAGCATGACGTCACATCTCTCGTTACGTTGAAGTTTATTGGTTTGAACAAATTTATTTATGCAACTAGTGAGATATGAGCAACATTGCCACTCGGATATGTTTTGCAAGAATTATGCATAACCTAAGTACTTAATTACACGAGAGCTGTAATATGTTCATCTAATTGCATAAAATATTTTATCCGCGAAATCTGTGTTCATGATATGATCGTAGATTTTAAATAACAGTGTAATTATT
This sequence comes from Hymenopus coronatus, assembly GCA_030762935.1. Taxonomy (NCBI): domain Eukaryota; kingdom Metazoa; phylum Arthropoda; class Insecta; order Mantodea; family Hymenopodidae; genus Hymenopus; species Hymenopus coronatus. Next base: position 25,777,130 of record CM060882.1, read on the forward strand.
CAATAAACAATGTGATACTCTGTTATTCAATGTAAACCAGGCTATTCCAGTTGGATGCATGCCAAAAGAGCACCTAGTTGCACACGAAGCACAGGGGCCTGCCCTCAAAAATGCAATATAGATGGGAGATGAGGGCAAACAATTGTCATGACTGAATCAACTGATGGGATGAACAAGCAGGAAGAACAGGCATTGTGATGTGACCTTCGCCCAGTGACGTATTGGCCTTCACGCTATCCCTCTTGCCGGCTCCGAGGTTTGTGGTTGAATACGCTCGAGTTGATTTGAAACAGTCTAATCTAAATCAAAACCTAGTTCCCATAATTCCGATGATTGCAGTAAAGTTGGTCTAGAAACAAAATAACTAATTTAAAGATATTAATTGATTTACGAAAGGTAAGAATAGAATGGTGTAGGTTATGCGGAACCAATACACGCCTAATTCGTTCTGAATACTGGGTCATTCTGAAGATAATAGCACTCAGTATTCCGTTAGCTAATGCCAGGTAGGGTAGAGTATCCTAGACAGGTTGCCTATCAAAGCTGCACTACTCTGATAGTTACACTTTATCGTAATACACTTCTTTCTAATTTACCTATAGGAAAACATTTTTAACTTAAATATAGTTTTTCTACCTTTCTTTCTTTCTTTTTTAAAGGAGTTTAATTCCTACATTATTTTTAATTTCTGGATAAGGATTTCAACCGGCAGGCCAAGACTGTAATTACAATTCAATCATGTCGCGCCTTGGTAGTCAAAACATTGCTAATACACTAACATCAGCCGTAGATAACTTAATCCCTAAAAATACAAACAAGAACAAGAGTAAGGTGAGGGACGAATTTTCGGAATTCTGTGTAGAGGAGAGAAATTTATAAAACGTTCCACTCAGCAACAAAGAGATTGTTTTTATTCTACAGATGCGTATGTTATTTGTGTGCATACATAGCTGCGGCTAAATTGAGTTCATAATAAGTAAATGTTTCGTGTTATTGCCATCAAGTCAAGTAGCATTTGTACTACTAGTTTTCCTTGACAACTTATTTTTGGTGTCATCCTCATGCATTTGTTCATAAGATAATAAATATTTTTCGACCTTCAGTATGGAAATAATTCATGAAAAGAAGCATTCGCTAGCCTCATTTAAATTGTCTGAGAACTGTCCGCACTTGTGAAAAGTATCTCTTTAGATATTGAAGTAGAAGCTTGAAATTGTTGCCAAGCAAATCGAAGATAAGTATGAGCTGGGATACTAGCGCTATGTGAAATGAGAGAGAGAGAGAGAGAGAGAGAGAGAGAGAGAGAGAGAGAGAGAGAGAGAGTAATAACGTGCCGGAAGAAGCTTCTCTTGCATATTTTGAGCTTTTATTACAATCTTCAAGCCTTCATCTCTGTGGACCTATTATTCTGTGCGTGTAAGTATTGTGTATTGTGACTATGGACCCAAATGCACGTGCGGGTCGCGCCATTATCATGTCGTCCTGAATTGTTGCAACTGTGTGCGAAGATTGTTGTGTAGTCGGTCGCATTGCAGAGGTGAACATGGGCAGCATTTTCGCAGGTCGTTAACTTAGAAAAGAGCTACAGTAATGGGCATCAGCTCTGGAAGTTTCTGCTGCATAATCGGGGGCTATAAAAGGAGGACAGCCTGGGCCTCCAACCGAACCCGTCTCCCACAATCGTGGGGAGCTCGCCGCATTCTTCTCCGGTCTCTGCTGCACTCAGCACCTAACCTCCGCCGCAGCATCATACGACTTTTCAGCCTGCAGCAAGAATTGCTGCGCCATCACCATCACCATCCCGCGCCGCCGCCACTGCTAGATCGCTGGTAGTTCGAGTGACCGTAATGCTACGCCTACGCCGCCGATGTCAGAGAGCACCGGCCGTTATGGCCATTACACCCTGGACTGCCCACCCAGATCCTTCTGGAGCAGACACTGCGCTTTTGGTCCTCGCCGATCTTCATGGCCAGGTGGACCCACAGCCGCCGAGTACCCACAGCACTGTGCGCCTTATATTTAGGGACAGTACGCACTACACCGCAACCTGCATAACCGGCCTGGACTTCTTCGGCCAGCATGTCCGAATCGAGCGAGCCCAGCCGATCTTCATGGACGCCGCCATGTCACCCATGATGCCTCTAGCTGAGCACTGCGCAGCTCCACCGAGATGTCATTACAGCGGCGCTCTCTGGCTCATGTCCGCCTGTAGCCAGCACGACCTTTCTCGCTGCCGAAGGGTTTATGCCTTTTGCTGTAGGTCGGCAGGGTGTTGCCCGCTGTGTCCTCGTGACCTTCAGCCGCGACACACAACTGCAGCCATTTCAATTGCCGCGACCGCTCGCCTCTCACTAAGGTGACCTAGGTTCGATCCCAAGCGACCGTATGTGGGATTTGTGATGGACAAAGCGGCGGAGGGGCGGGTTTTTCTCCGAATTCTCCGGTCTCCCCTGTCATCGCATTCCACCGGTGTTCCACCTTTGTTCCATGTATCATAGTGTCATCACCTGCGGTGCCATAGCAGTAAAAGCGGGCGTTAAACACTATCCAAAAATAATAATAAAATTCACCTCGGCATGCGCCACCACCTCCCGTGCATCAGCAGCGGATGCGCTTACAGCTGCCGCCTACTCAGCCATGTCCGCGGACTTACCAGCAACCGCCTACCCTACTCCTTCAGGCCTACTTCGAACGGCCGACTTCGCCGACGCCCACACAAACCACACCGCTTCCACCACCTCCTGAGTAAGGCGACGTACAACCCCCCGACCAGAATACCAGCGCTGCTTTACCGCCAGCAATAGAAGCCATCTCCGTAGAGTTCAAACCCTTCACTGCAGTCATCCTATACTTACTGAGTACACTCCATATCAGAGGCGAGGCGCTTAGAATTAGTGCAGCTAAGCGCCTTGCCGCCATACAAGCGAAGCAGCGCACTGCCACACGCCAACTAGCAGTCACCTCCAAATTCAACAACTCCAGAGCTCCAGCCAAGAAATCGCCACAGAACCCGATTTCGTTCATCCGGCGCAACTTACATCGAATCGAGAAGAACCTTCAAGCCGAAACGAGACACCGCGACACCATTACTCACTCCAAACCTGCCACCGGAAGCTTCGAGGGGAGCAATGACACCGTCGCACAGAACGCAACGCCTCTCCCAACGGAAACCGCCGCACCCGCGTCCTCAGTCACCAACAACCAACGTATGCAGCAGCACCTACCACCGATTCTAACAGGGTGCTTCTGCGGGATCTCACTATCTGTTCCTATTAACCTACTCACTCTCAGTAGAACATTTGGGGGGGGGGGGGGCAGAGCAGGTCAGTTGCGGTAGAGTCCTCCGAGCGTACAGCTGGATTAGAGAGAATCGACAACTGAGTATATGGGCGTCAAAGCCACGAGAAGAAAAACTTGTTCAACAGCTATTGAAATAAACAATTTGTCGCAGTATATTAATTCAGTGATATGATAATGATGGATAAGTAGCCAACATTAATTAGAATCTCTTATTCCTCCAATATACTGATCAGTTTTCCAATTTATATCAGGCAACGTGATAATACACCAGTAGGGTCAGGATGGCGTTGGAACTTCCCCCTTTTTAGTCTCTGAGAATCTCAGCTTCGAATAAGAAATCAAACTTTCTTAAATTCGTTTATTCGCGACCATTTAAGGGAATTTGATTTTTTACTTTTTATATCATATGAAAATTCGATCCATTCTGAGTAATTTTATACATGTTTTATTATGATGGACCAATATTTCTTATTTTTAATTAATGTATATAGATTTAACTGTAATCCTTTATTTTAAGACGATGGTTTTGTGAGCTATCGTGACATTTTATCAGCAACCTTTCTCTCGAACACACAAAAACAACTTACCTTGATTGTTGATATATTGCAACAAGTCAAGGTTCGATCCGTCGGAGATTTTTATGAATTCCTGCGAAAAGATGCCTATCAGCAAACCTTGGTAGCAAACACAATTGGTTTGCTCTCGAAGGTCTTTCAGCCAACATGAACTATTTACTGTTTATTAAATAAACGAAATGCAGTTGACTATCGAGTGACGTTCATCTTGAGTTATTATACTAGACTCCTGTACAAGCGCTCTTGGACTCCCACACCCATCGTCCGAATTGCGTATTAACAGTCGGCAAATCACGAATAGTTTAACTGAAACACACACAAAAATTATACATACATCAATGATGCTTTACTGGCTACGTACAATAGGCGTTCAAATGTTGATTGCTGGTCTTGATCGGGAACACATTCATTGTTTGTCTATGTCATTCCTTACATGGCTTTGCTGAAAACTTTGCTGTTGTTTATTAAAATATTATATTATTACCTTTCCACTATCGTTTATTTTATATCTATATCGTGGTAATAAAGATAAATTGTTGCAGAAATAGTTTCATTGCACATTTCATTGTAGGTACAATACTAAAATGCTTAATAGGTGCATCGCAATTTGCTGCCTTTAAAATTCAATACTCCTTGCATGATATCACGAGAAACAAATGACCAAAAGCAACGGACACTGCCACATAATATTTATTTGATATTACATCCATCCATCCGTCCATCCATCCATCACGAAATCTACACAATATTTCGTGGAGTATGCTTTTGTCTACCTCCTATGGTTTTTCTCATATTATGTATAAAAATGTGCAACATTAATTCTGAATGACTCGGAAGCAATTTGCATATGATTGATCGAGGGAAAACAGACTAAGGTGTTTTAATTAAAATCGAGAGAACCATTTTTAATAAACCTAAATTAATAAAAAAATGCTTAAGCAAATGTAGTTTGGGTGGAACATTTACTTTTAAAAACTCCATAATTCATCTTCAAAGATGCTTAACGTACGATACACGTAAATGTCAATATCCATGTCTTGTTCAGGGGTCCTCGAAACTTGTATTTCTGGTAAAATTTTGAAATCGAGTTTTGAGTGTAGCATATTTCCTCCTATTGCTACGCTGTTGTAAGACATAAACAACAAAAATGAATGGCATATTTGTAAGGAGATGTATGCTTGTGAACTGTTATTCGCCTAACATACAGTGTGATTTAAACAATTGGGTAAACGCTCGATGTGATGTCCTCAAAAGAATGCGTTTCACATGTGCCTACCCAGCAAGATAACATGTTTAATTAACAGTGTTGAGGTTGCCAGAGTTATCTGACTAGATTAGTACAAAGGTCAAAAACGTGTGTGTATGTGTGTGTGTGTGCGCTTATAATATTTCAGTCGCTGTTTGGATTTGAAAGAAACTGAAAGGAAGAAGAAAACCACATTGGCCCGCCTCTGTGATGTGGTGGTAGCATCCACCTTAAGTTCTCGGTTAGGGTGAGTTACGGGTAAGGCTATTTCCGGGGTTTTCCCTTACCTATCTGAGAAGACAAATGTCGAGTAACTGTAAGCTTTATGGACTCCGAAGTCTTTTGAGCATCATTTTGCAGATTTCATTTATTCATGGTCCGATATGACCTTGACCTTTAAAAAAACAAATAAGCACACACATTCAAGTACAACAGCTTAAATAAAAATTCACAATATGCTAAACGTAATAAAATTCGTTGATAGACTTTGTTAAACTTCCCAAAGAATAGTTAAGGAAAATAAATACAATATACTAAGAATACCTAAAAACGACGTAAAATAACATACGAATAAAGCACCAGTACCAAGCAGATTACATTAAGCTCTGTTTATTTATTTGTATATTTATTTATCCTGGTTGGAGTTAAGGTCATAAGCCCTTCTCTTCCACTCTACCAGGCAATACATTAAATTCAATACAGCAACGACACAATGAATAAAAGAATAAAGAATGAATGCATATTTTATTTGTTTGTTACACGTGTAAAACTTCACATAGCGTACATTACAGTCATTTTTTCTACCCTCAGTTGTTTACGTTTATACCTCTTCTAGAAATTATTACTTCGAGAGTTTATTTTCCATGTACTTACTGTTAATCGAGAAAAAGAATTACAGAAATGGTTTTATTACCGATTTTGTCATAGGCACAAGAGGGATAGTCGAAACGAAACGATTCAAAGACTGGCTTTGAAAGTCCTACTCACTCCGAATATCAGAATAATCAATTACTTACCACTTGAAAAATCAACCACTGAAAATTTTAAAGCAACAGCAATGATTATATCCTTGCAAGATGTTGAACTTAAATATGTTTGGTGCTTATCCAGTTTCTGTTCTTCAGGTATTCTCTTTCTATCACCTTTGTATCTTTGAGTAAGAGCTTTTATGGGGGTTTAGCAGGCTTCAAAGCTTCCATTTTCGGTGAAATTGTTATCTAATTTCTGAGTGCAATACAACAATTCCTCTGCTGTCATAACATGTGTTACAGAAATCTAAAAAGAAACACAAACATCAGTAACCTTATAACAGCTGTATCTAGTAAATAGGATATAAGTTTCAAAGTTTAGATCTCCAGGTTCTAACCTCGGTTGGAATGAAGGAATTCTTTGCTTAGAATGTGCTAGTACCAACGAGAGAGTAAAGGACGAGCCATGGATGAGTGGTTAGACCACTCGCCTCTCACATAGACGGCCCGGGTTCGATCTCAAGCGACCGCATGTGAGCTTTGTAGTGGACAAAGCGGCGCAGGGGCGGGTTTTCTCCAGGTTTTCCGGTTTCCCCCGCCATCGCATTCCACCGATGCTCCATCTTCGTTCCATGTATCATCAGTGTCATCGCCTGCGGTGCAATAAGTAGTAAAAGTGGGCGTTAAACACAAAAAAAAAACCTTGAGTGATACGGAGTGTCAAATTTAAAATCACTGTTTTTAAAAGTAGAGCCACTGATATAAACTGAGAAGTTAAATACTGTATATAAATGCAACAACCAGATCAAATAAGGTTAATAAACAGCAGTACATTCAATTCTATTTATTTAACGTCGCTAGTCTCAATTCGGGGGTTAAATTTTAAGTAATATATTACACATGAGCCTGACAGATGGCCTTAGTTGCAAAGTTGACTTCCCATACAATCAGCTTGAAAAGTTTGCTGATAGATGTCCTTACTCACTTCCCTATTCATTTGTTTTATTTCCATAGTTTTAGTTCGAAGAAGCACTTCTGCCGATACATGTAGTTGTAGACCACTCGCCTCTTACCTAGACGGCCCGGGTTCAATCCCAGGGACCGCATATGGGATTTGTGGTGGAAAATGCGGCGCAGGGGTGGGTTTTTTTCCGTGTTCTCCGATTCCCCCCGTCATCGCATTCCGCCGGTGCTCCATCTTCATTCCATTATCATGAGTGTCATTGCCCGCGGTGCCATTTGTAGCGATCCTTTGTTGCTACGTAAAGGCCTCAAAGGCGAACGCCTCTAATTTTGTATAATGTTAATGATCTGTTTGTTCTATTGAGGTGTAGCTTCAGAGTTTTTGCAGAAGGTCTGAAGACGTGTTGTAGTTGTATACCTTAGCGTGAAAGACACGGTCTATCAATACAGCGAGGCTTGCGAAATGTTGAGCTGTCATATAGGCTGACTGGATCCTTTCACTAGACTTGCCGGTTCATAAACAATACACAAACCGACACGGCATTAAACATCTATTGGAGCCTCGCCGCCTTGCTGCTACTCCTCTGCTATTGCATCTCTCTTCAACTTGTCTACTGTCACCATTATACCGAGCGAGATAACGTGTGAGGCTCGCAGATCCCTGGTTCGATTCATGTCGAAGCTCTCTCTGACCCTAAGATTGTCGCGGGTTTCCCTGCCCTCCGTGGTGTAGTGGTTAGACGTCAGAGCTTGTTGTCGTCGGGGAACACCTTGGCAACTGCGACCAAGTGTACTGGTCTATTGCGGCCTACCAAGAGATGGAAGAGGGGAAACCACAGGCCAGCACACAGGAAACGACGGAGCTAAGCGCAGAGACGCACGGAAGTCCCTAACAAGCACTAGATGGCAGCCGTGGCGTGCCATGGAGGCTATGCAGGTGCTGGGAGGCCAGAAGGAGGTCACTACAACGGCATCTAGCTTCAACCAGCGGGAGATGAGTTTCACTCGGAACAACTAAGCGTGCCATCTGCCTGCAAAGCCTCAGGCCACACCTGCGCCAAGATGAAAGAGGGAAATAAAATTGAAGGAATGAGAACCGTAATAGATAAACAGTACCCCAATATTCGCTTAAGTGGCCCCAGGAAAACCATAGAACATTCCAGGGCCAGAATGCGCGGTCAACGGGGATCGAAGCCGGACTTCCCGAATGCCAATTCCAGACGAAACGCCTGAGCCACTTGACTCAGTGTGTAGAGGTTACTGTGCTAGCCTCTAAAACCCAAGATTGCAGTTTCAATTTCCTTCGGAAGGGAAATTAAGCGGGTAGTCCCTTGTAATGCTTATTTGCACGTAAAAGAACTCCACATCTTGAAAGAAGAAGTTTCGAGGGCATAAATGCGCCATTTTACGTCCGAAAGTCATGATTTTGTCCTACAGGGCCATCTGTGGGTGTCGAGCCAATCTCTCGTCACCATAGCGCATAGCGGCGCACTCACGAACTGGAAATTCAAATCCGATTAAGGAAACATCGTAACGATGCCTTATGCTCCTCTTAAAAACTACAAGAAGTAACTGACTTATCATGTACCTCGATTTCCTTTCCATCATTTCACTTTAATTCCGATTCGTTCTCATGTTTCTAGGTTTCGTGGCGGACGGTCAACGTGCATGATTGCACCAAGAAAAGAGTGTTTCCCGTGGAAACTAGACGGGGTTGGTTGACGGTTCTTCGTTCATCGACCACTCTGGGCCACTCCTCTAGTGGGACGGGTCCTGCAGACAGGAATTATTAGGGCTTCCGCGATTCTCAGTGGCATGTGTGCCTGTGGCCTATAGCCTCCTGCAGTTCCTTCACTTCATTCCTTCTTGCTGGGGGACGATAACTGAACTAAATTTCTCATGGATCGTATTGCGCGAGGTGCTCCCGCCATTATATATCCTATACACCAGACTGTTCCAACGCTACTTGTCTGAGGCATAGTACTCACGTGTATTTAACCACAACCTCGGAGCTGGTTGGAGAAAGAGCTTGATACAACTAAGGCACTAAACAGGGGGTATAATCGCTCGCCATTTAGGCTCAAGAAGAAGGTTAACAGCAAGACTTCAGATTCCCCTTACATTCTCCTTCGCTTGCTTTACGAAGTTTTAATTTTGAATTTATTTTCGATATGGTGCGCTGTTGGGCACCAAAATGTTTCAATGGATCTCATAAAGGGCATCGATTCCCGACTGATGATTTCAGAAGAGCAATTTGGCTTCATAATTGCAAGTGGCAACCAACTCCATCGGTTAGGATCTGCGAGGTAACTGTTGTTTTATGCTATATAATATCAAACTTTATTTTTTTGTTATTTATTCTGTTAAACATGTCAATATGCACTTAAATGAAATTGAAAATACAGCAAAGAGAACTAAAGCTTCAACAAAATAATGAGAAATGACATGTAGGGAAAGAAGTTAACGTCTCATTTACCAACATAGGAAGATATTCACTTTTAGCTGCTGTGCTTGCCGAAAAATGTTATTTTTTATTTCTTGCAACATATAATACTAACGTTGCAAAAAAAGTTTGTCCATTGCGTGGATTATTACTATTGCAATAGCTTTAAATAAAAGTTGCAGTTTTAAAAACACACTCAAGTTATTTACGTAATGAAAACGTTTTACTGTGATCTTTAAGAGCTCATTTTTAGTTTCTCTACTTCGTACATAACACTTAGGCAGAAAAAGTATTGCATTGCACCCAGCAATTCGATATCCAGATTTCATTGCAGATACACGTTTTAGAAGCAGTTTAGAAACATAGCTTTGTGTGTGTGTGTGTGTGTGTGTGTGTGTGTGTGTGTGTGTGTGTGTGTGTGTGTGTGTCTCTCCGTGAGACTGAACATCACCAAAAGTCGGTTAAATACTAAACGTGGTATTTAAGTAGAGAATCCTCTAAGGATGTAGCAAAAAGATTTTAAAAAATATTCTCGAACCCCAAACTACCTTCACATACAAAAGGTTTCGAAATTTTTGATTTTCTCAGGCTTTAACGCTATTCATTGAAATATTGTATATTAAAGATACTTATTTGACAAATAAAACGGATATATTGAATTTTCTGGCAATAGTTTCTAAAGTCCTCGTTATTCTAGATTACTTTTGCATAACAGGTAAACAGTAAGAGCTAGGAAAAAAAGCTTACTGCACAAAAATGTAAATCTCGTTAAAACACAATTTATGTAATAAAATTTTGTTGTTGTAAAGTAAATGATTTCCGAGATATTCCTTGTTATTGGTTCCAATTTTAAAGTACTAATACTTTTCTCAAACAGAAGTCGTCATCCATGTTTTTAATTTGTTTTACTCCTGGCCATGCAAAGAGAACCAAATTTCAAAGTCAATCGCATAAGGACAGCTTTTAAAAGATTTGACTATCGCTTTAGCCTGGTGTATTCCTTTATTTCCCTTCTACTTATAAAGAACTAAATAGTTTTAGCATTTCTGCTAACGTTTATCTCGATTAGCATGAAGTAGATAGAAGAATAATATTTTGTAAGAATAGTTTGTTTGCAGAAAAGCTAAAGGAAGTTACATGAATGAAACACATCAATTTTTGTAGTAACTAGACATTACTAGTAACATGTGATGCCACCAGGACCCTTGACACCATCCTGGAACATTACACGTCTCACAGAACACTAATATTGCACAGAGCACAGTTTGAGAAACACTGTACTAGTGTGTCAATGCCACCTAAAAATATTACTTCCCATGGCATTTGAACGTAGATGTTTTGGGCGGAATGCGCTTCTTCCTTTAGCCGAATGGCTAAGCAATAAAGCAAGCGTAGATCGTAACATTTTAAGGATTCTGCCTTTAAATTGCAAAGACTGTTTTTGCCCTCACATACATCTAGAGAGACATCGACCGTTACTTGCACACACCTAAAGGACTTGTATGACTAAACATCTGAAATTCCAAACTAATAATGATAACGTTTTGAACTTTATACCACAGATGTAATAAAATGCAAATAAGTTACGGTGCAAATTTCATCCAGTTTGCTATAATGGTTTAGAGGTTATGGTCAAACGTGTTTATTTTTGTCACTCACTAAAAAGTCCCTTGCGAAAACAAAATAAATACAATTTTGAGCTACTATTTAACAATGCGTCTACTGTTTGAAATTATCTTAGGTTTCTCGGTGTCTCCTTTGGTTTACGCTGCAATTCTTTTTTTAAATTTATGAATGTGCTCTTTTGCCAAAAAGATATAATTTTTATATTTGAAAATTGAAATATATGCTTAAATACATCTGACAGTAAAACCTAGAACAAGTCTTATTCATTGTATGTCTGTAAACATGTACAGCAAATTCTATTTTGTAATACAAAAGCTGCTCCTCAAGGAACATTTTACAGAAAGAAAAATGCCGAAAGTATTAATAGCAAGAAATCAAGGAAAGGTTTGAATGCATAGCTCACATTAAAATCCACCAGGTTGGTAGACTGGACCCTCACCTTTCCTTTTCCTCTCTTCTGCTGCTGCCTTTTCTATTATTTTCTTCTTGCATTACTGTTTTTGTTCTGCACAACTTCGGGTTTTTTTGTTTTTTTTATTATTATTTACTTTGCATGATGCGAAAGAGACCTTGGCGAACTGAAGTTTTCCTTGCCGAGTCCAGTACAATTCCATCTCTAATGCTTTGCAGTAGCTCCTGTTAAGGCATTCAAAAATGGCCCATGCTGGCCAATTATACCTTTTTACTTTCTCTACAGGTACTATGTACATAGTATATAGAGAAGGTATTGGTTTCCACTCAAAAATTCGATACCGAGATTTCACAGGAAATAGACGTTTTAGGGTCTCCTGTGTCCAAAAAAAAAAGTATTTTCAGAAAAAGGTCCGTTTGTGTCCGTGTGTCTGTGAACATGATAACTCAAAAACGAAAAGTCGGTAAAATAGCAAATTTGATACTTAAGTTTAGTATCTAACAGGGATGCGACACGAAGATTTTGAGAAAACCCCCCACTCCAAACTACCCTTTACATGGAATAAAATTTCGATAATTTTGATTTTGTCAAAAATGGCTCTAACGATTTTGATTAAAATACCATATATTAAAGATATTTATATGGCAAATAAAATGTAGGTATATCTTTAATTTTCTGAGAATAGCCTATAGAGATCTCTTTATTCTAAATGAATTTTGCTGAATTTTGTGTAACTGATAAACCGTAAAAGATAGTCAAAACTTACTACACATAAATGTAGATCACGTTAAAACACACACTTTATGTCATATACGTTTTTTTCGTTGAACTGACCATTTTTGAGATATTCCTTGGTATTTGTTTCAGAGTTAAAATACCTTTTTACACGGAAAGTTGTTAACTCCTGGCCCAGCATAGAAACGGATTTCATGGCAACCGGTTTTTAAGAAATGTCACCATCGTTGTAGCCTAGTGTATTCCCTTAATTATCCTCTACTTGCAAGGAAACGAAGTAATTAAGACAATTTCTACTATTGTTTATCTCGATTATATAAAGTAGATAGAAGAACGTGTTTTTTAACAATAATTTGTTATAGCGATATAGAGAAAGTCACGTGAATGGAACGCATAAGATTTTTTTTATATTCAGTAATGTTGAAATTATTTTATGGTATTGAAATAAAAAAGTCGATTTTTTACTTTCTCTAGCCCCATATGTACAATGTACATAGGGATCGAGAAGGTATTGTAATGCACCCAAAAATTCGATACCGAGGTTTCACCGGAAATATATGTTTTGGGGTCCCCTGAGTCCGAAAAACCCATTTTTAAAAAAAGGTCCGTGTGTGTGTGTCTGTCTGTCTGTGTGTGTGTCTGTGGACAGCATAGCCCCAAAACAAAAAGACCGTTAAATACAAAACTTGGTATTTAGGTTTAGTATCTTCCAAGGATACGACACGAAGATTTTCAAAAAAATCCCCCCTTACATGGAAAAAATTTCGAAAATTTTGATTTTCTTAAAAATGGCTCTAACGATTTTGATTAAAGCTATTTATGTCCGACATAAAATGTATATCTCGAATTTTTTGAGAATAGCCTCTGAAGACCTCTTTATTCTGGATGAATTTTGCTGAATTTTGCTTAACTGCTAAACTGTAAGAGATAGAAAAAAAACGTACTTAACAAAAAATGTACCTCATGACAAAACACACAATTTTTGTCCTTTACGTTTGTTGTGGAGGTAACCATTTTCGAGATATTCCTTGTTATTGGTTTCAATTTTGAAGTGAAGTACTTAAACTTTTCTCACACAGGAAGTGTCTGTTTTTCTTTTGTTCTACTCCTGGCCAAGCAAAGAAGTGGTTTGCAATGACAATCGCATAACGATAGCTTTTAAAACATTTGACAATCACTTTAGCATAGTGCATTCCCTTATTCCCTTCTACTTATAAGGAACTAAGTAATAGCATTCTGCTAACATTTATCCTGATTAGCATTGTGTACAAAGAAGAATAATCTTTTGTAGGAGTTTTGTAGAGAAGCTAGAGAAAGTAATGTGAGTGTAACACATCAGATTTTTTTTTATTTTTCATGAAATTTCGTCATACATACCCTTAAAGAGCTAAACCACACGCGCACCTGTAGCATATGCTGACATTATTACTGAGTTAATTTTGAGGAAGAATAGTGATCCAAATTTCGATGTTGCGGTACCTATCCTTGTGTAGTAAACACCATCCTGTCAGACCCGGTGACCCTGCATTTTTTGCACTTCTCTTCACTCTTTCTCATCCCAGGTCACGGAGTGCACACTTTCTCCCGTTTATCCGAGATATCACGTGCACTTGTACACGCGCATTCTCTGTTGTTTACCTTTAGAAGAGGATTTAACAGAAGGAGATACGAATCCAGTGGAACATGCTCTCCGTGACCTTCCAACAAGTGTTATATGCAGATTGTGCAAGATGTAAGTATTGTAAATGGGTGTTTTATTGCGTGTAGATGGGCGGATAACACAAACAAACATGTAATTCACTGAAGGACATCTATATTGCTGATAACCTCTGAGGTCGCTAATGTCGAGTCACTTTATTTTAATCATTTCCATAAAAATATCTGTATATCAACACAGAGTTTCAATTACCATTTCATCTTTCTTTTTTTAAATAAAACATAGATGTTTTTAAAGTGGAAGCATTAATTATCTGCACATACAAAAGACAACGCTCCAGTCTGAATACTTGATGCAAATATACAACAGATGGCTACCTCAAATACAGGGAGTCCCACTCGTAGCTAATCATAACATTGTCTCCAGAAGGAGTGCATGGCATGAAGGGAAATTGTGGTGTATAACAGCGAAAAATGAAGATTGGCGCTAAGTGGCATTATAAAAATCCGTTGTTGGTACTGAAAGTATAGACAACTTGCTGACTAAATTGAAACTCAATGTAAAAAATATACTACTGTGAATTTTCATTGATGAAGATAACTGATGATTGCCTGGACCTACGTATTGATAGATTAAATATTACTACATCAAAGTTTTGAAATTCGAAAAATTTGCTCAAGAATGATTATTCTGTAACTAAAGCTTTAAAACAGTACATAACTTTGGAATGTGGTCAATAAAATTGCGATAATTTTAGGTATCTTTCTAGTAGGACGTTAAGACAATGTGGCATTATTTCTGTTTCTTTTTATTTTTTCAAGAAGAAAGTTACATTGCATCTACTACTTCAAATATTAGTGATATGATGAGAGGGCAAATCTGAATCTGGAATATACGAGGGCTATACAGAACCTGACAGACGATTTGTCATAAATAAATAATAACGAAAGTTATCAACACAAAAAAACTATTTACAAAGTTACAGTATCTTACTCTATTTTTCAACGTAATCGTCATTGCTATCAAAGTATTTACTGTCATGTGGTACCGAATTTTCAACGCAGATGTACTCTTTCACCGCTAAAGATCTGAACCAAGTTGTCACTGCCACTTTGAGGTCATCATGGCTGGGAAAAAAGTCCATCCAAAAAGTCATGCACGGTGTCTAAAGTGAATCACGGGTTTTTGAATTCTTTTATCAGTATTTGCTTTCAACTCCTCCATAACGATTGATGAACTTCCACTCCGGTCTTTTTCGTACACACTGGTTCATCTTTGATTACTCGTAAATTATGCACCATTTCTCACTGAAGACCGTTCATTGCATTATCATTATACATTTGCGTTTTTGACCTATAAAATTCGATTGGCCGAACATTTTGTGCATTCAAAAAGCGAACAAGATTTCTGGCGGTAGAAAAGTATAACATCGGTATTGAAAAACTGGTACCACGTGACAATAAATATCTTGACAGAATGGAGATAGCGTTGACAAATAGAGTAAATAAAGTTGATATGTTTCGCTATTATTTAGTTATGCCAAATGGTCTGTCACTTTCTGGAAGGCCCTCGTATGTCGCATTAATGCCCTCCATTGAATGCTAATGAAAATGTAACTGATAAAGAATCTGCACGGAAGATCGCCCGAATATTGCTAATTTTCAATTTAGCATATGCAAAAGACAAACTCAAGCGTGAATAGTTGGAGCAAATAAAGTTAGTGGTGGAATTCAGGGTGTTTCTCTCGCTGTTGAATCTAACAGGGCACTGCTAAGTCCAACGTCCAATTAGATATAGATATATATGGAGTAACGTGCAAGAATCACAGGAAAGCGATACTAGTAAAACACTTCTTATTTATATCAAAAGAAGTCGACAATGCGACAACGTTGCATCCTATATAGACCGGTGTTGAGCCACGGATGTCGATACTCTACCGCTGAGCTTAACATGGCGTATTTCCCCTATGGACATTAGTTTTCATTTACAGGTACTTGAATGCAGGGTACTTACTTAATTTGGATATTTAAAAGCGTTCAACATAAGAAAATGGAGACAAAGAGTTCATAAGGATTTTAAGAACGACAAGCGACTGGAAGATGGAAGTTGTAAAATCTCGAATGATTATTAACGAACAGAGTGAGAGAATATTCTACATATCAATACCATCCGACACTGTTGCGAACCTATATGGCAGCAGATTGTTTGCATGACATGTGCACAAGGCTGTATTAGAGGAAAGAAAGGGGGTGGGGAAACCCTAATGGGTTCCATTCACATGACTTTCTCTGCCTGTTCTACAACGACTATTCTTACAAAAGATTATTCTTTTATTTACATCACGATAATGAAGATAAACGGCAAAAGTTATATTATACTTGCTTCTTTGTAAGTAGAAGGGAAATTAGAGAATACTCCAGGCTAAAGGGAAAAGCTGATTATCTATTAAAAACTGATTGTTATGTGAAACAATTGAAAGTCGACCTCTTTACATGGTTAGAAGTAAATAAGAGATATGAAACGAAAGATGACTCCCGGATTGAGAAAAGTTTAAGTAGTTTGAAAATATGACTCTCTTGCAGTTTACCAGTTATTTTAAAATCATCTAGAATGATGAGATGTTCGGTGGCTATTCCCAGAAAATTTAAGATATACATACCTTTTGTAATAAGAATATCTTAAACATATTTTTTTTAATAAAAATCGTTAGAACCATTTTGAGAAAAACATTTTCGAAAAATTCACCAGGTAAAGGGTAGTCGGGATGGAGGATTTTCCTGGAAATCTTCATGTCGCACCTTGGAAGATACTCAATTAAATATTTATTTGAATTATGCTGACCACATACACAAACTCACGCACGGTCCTTATTCTAAAAAAGGGTTTTTTGGGGAGATTCAAGGGGTCTTAAAACATATTTTTTCGGTGAAATCTTGGTATCGAATTTCTGGGTGGACTACATTACCTTCTCTATCTACAATGTTCATTGTACATACGTGCTAGATAAAGTAAACAAATACAAATTTCAATCATCCTCCACTTCAGTACCTACTGCAATAATAGTGCATTTTAGAATACATTTTACTGTGTTCTGGTAGCAAATGTCTCAGTGCAGGTAAAAAAAAAGTTTAACACCCTGTCAATTGCCAGTGTGCTGGAATTTCGTCCTATAGGAGTTGTTTAGCAGGCCAGTAAATCCACCGACATGGGGCTGCCGCATTTGAGCACACTTACAAAAACAATCGGTCTAGGCAAGGTTTGAACCCGCAATTTTGGGGTCAGAAGGCCAGTGCCCAACCAAGTGAGCTACCCAGACTGACTCTTGGTGCAGTATAATTATAATTTTAATATATAACCTTACTTCACAACAGGCATTTCAAAGTTGTTGACAAGGCACAAGGATAATTGTAAACCCACATCACAAACAAGAATTCTTGTTTTTGCTTTATTACGTACGTATAAGTAACATGTTTTGTATTCACATGTGTGATTTCACTCAAAACACATGTTTGAGCCCTATTGAAGGAAAAATACTTTAGAAATAGATGTATGCCTTAAATTAAAGAGGTTCCGAGTTCGAATCTCCGTTAGAGTGTCACCCGGATTTACTTTTACACCGGGTTTTCCCTTATCCTGCAACTCGGAGCTGTATGGACACCGGGATCATTTGAGCATCATTTCACCCATTTCATTCGTCGTCCGATATGACCCAACAGGTTAAAGGAGGTTAAACAAAAAACAAACAAACAAAACAACAAAGTCTGATAAATACCAAAGTTGGTATTTATGTTTTGTATCCTACTAAGATTTTCAACAAAGTGTCCTACTCGTCTCCAACTACCCTATACATGGAACATTTTTCTCAAAAATGGCTGTAACGATTTTAATTTAAATACCATATATTAAAGATATTTGCATGACAAAATGTATACATTGGAATTTCTGATAATAGCCTCTTCATTCGGAAAGACGTTTGTATAATCTTGTACAACTGGTACAAGACAAACGAAAATGTGCCACACAAAAATTACGATCTCTTTAAATCACAATTTCTTTTAAATAACTTTTTAATGCCGTACGCTAATTTTAAGGTATCTATTATTAATTGTTCGATTTGTTCAACACTTGATCACTGTTTTAAAGTTCTTCCGATTTTTAGTTGTTTCTCGCGATGGAGTATAGAATTTGGAGGAGAGATTTATTTCAATTAAAATGAAGTATAAACAAACATTCGTAAGTGTACCTCGTGTGGATACCAATAAACATAGAGGGTAAAGAAAGTAACATGAATGTAACACGAAATATTTTTTTTCCGTTTTAATCATTTAAAGAAAAAAATTCACAATCTATCACATAGTGACGCGTTCTTAAAAGATTTGAATATAGATTAAGCCTACTGCATTACCTTAATTTGCTTTTACTTCTAGGAAATATGTAACAAAAATTCTGAAAGTGTCCATCCCAGTTAATATAAAGTGGATAAGCATAGACTGTTTTAAGAATAATGTTGAAGAGTTGGTAGTGAAAGGTGGCAGTAACACATTCAATGATTGTATGACAAATGGGAATAACTTGAAAAAACACCGTCTATCTGGAAAAAAAAAAATCTGATGTGTTCCATTCATTGTCATGTGAATATCTTTAAAATGTTAGAGATGTCTCAATCAAAATCGTTAGAGACATTTTTGAGAAAATAACAATTTTCGAAAAATGTTAAAGGGTAGTTAGGCGGAGATTTTCCTGAAAATATTCATGTCGCATCCTTGGGAGGCAATTTAAATGCCAAGTTCGGTATTTAACGGACTTTCGTTTTTGATGCGCGCGCACACACACACACACACACATTCAGACTGGCCCTTTTCTAAAAATGATTTTTTTTATTCATGGGATCTCGAAATACATATTCCTGTGAAATTTCGGTACCGAAATTTTGGGTGGAATACAATACCTTCTCTATACGCTATGTGCATATAGGTAATATATATATCATGTGGCAATAATGAATTAATAAAATTATTTGTCAATAGCTTCCTATGGAATATTTACATACTAAAGCAACAATTAAAAAAATAAATGTGTTATTGAAAATAAAAATAGTTGTAAATAAACACCAATAAATTGAATTTGGAACCCAGTAGAATTACTGTTTGGTAGTATATGCAGCTGAAAGAGATTTTTGATTTTCCTCTATGGATAACAATAAAGTTATAACAATTGAGGAAGTATTTAATCTAACTACCTCACGCTCAACAAAATAAATTAAATCATTTATAACACAGTATATACTAAATGTAAACTACACTTTACGCCGCCTCCTAAAGGGTCTGGGTTTCAAATACCGTGCTTTGGATAATCAATGATGGGATTTCCCCCCCCCCCTTATTAATGTATAATTTGAAACTTATGGTGAAACAGCTTACAATAAAACAGGTGTTTATTTTGAAAAGGTATCTATGACAGCTGCGGAAAATTATAAAGTTAAGCTGTTTAAAATATAGTTATTTCTAATACTATTATAAAAGTATTTATTAGTTGATGACAGTTCTAGAAAAAGTGTATATTTTGCGATGTAACCCCTTTCAAAATAATAGATTAAATTCCATTGTAACCTAAGATTACACTCTGAATGTACTACACTAATTGATTGGGCTGCATCAAAATGCATAGCGTGCGGATTTAAAGTTAATGACTTCTAGTAAAGAGCCGTAATTGGGCGCGGAAATTGAGCAATCGACATTGTAAACTGTAAAGGCAACTCCCTCGTATATTATTTTATTCGTATTCTAAGGTTGTGTGTTTTCATTTGTACATTCTCTACACGTACTATGTGCAGCGTGAATAGAGAAAATATTGTATTGCACCCAACAATTCGATACTGGGATTTCACCGGAAATACATGTTTTGGTTCCCCCTGAATGCAGAAAAACATTTTTAGAAAAAGGTTCGTGTGTGTGTGGCCAGCATAGGTCAAAAACGAAAATACCGTTAAATACCAAACTTGGTATTTAAGTTGGTATCTTCTAAGGATGCGACACGAAGATTTTAAAGAAAATACCCCCTCCTCAAACTACTGTTTACTGCAACATGTTTAAAAATGTTTGATTTTCTCAAAAATGGCTCTAACGATTTTGAATAAAATACGTTACTCTTATGACAAACGAAATTTATATATTGAAATTTCTGGGATTAGCCTCGGAAGATCTCTTCATTCTTTGATATAATCGACAAACCGTAAGAGAAATATAAAAAATTATTACAGAAAAATGTAGATCTCATTAAAACACTCAATTTATGTCATATACATTTTCTTTGTAGAGTTAACCGTTTTCGAGATATTTTTTATTGTTTCATTTATATAGTCCCCTTTAACATCTAAGGTCATTTCTGGGGCTTTGCATTAGAAACAATTTGTTATCTGTAGGTTCTTTACGTTTGGTTTAAATCGTTATATTTTCCTATACACACATACCTCCAGACTCTGTGGGGGATAGGGAAATTCCCCTCTCCAGCCGGGAATCGAACCCTGTACCTTCGGGTGAAAAGTCAGCTCGCTCATCACTCTACCACGGAGACAGTCTTTCGAGATATTCGGGATTATTGGTTTCAATTTACAGCCACTTAAACTTTTCTCAAACGGGAAGACGCTTTTTCCCCCCTCGTTTTCTGGTTTGTTTACTCCTGGCAAGCAAAGAGATTGGAATTTCAATTGTTTCACATAGAGACCGGCTTTTAAAGAACGAGATTGTTGCTTTAGCCTGTGCATTTTCTTATTTCCCTTCTACTTACAAGGAAGCTAATAATAAGCTTGTATTTATCGTGATTAGCAGGTGTAGATAACATATTAATGTCTTGAATAAAAGGTTTGTTTACCGAACAGCTAGAGGACATCATGTGAATGGAACACATTAGATTTTTTCCCTTCTGTTTACAAGGGACCAATTAATAAGAACAACTTCTGCTGTTTATCTCGATTATCATGAAGTATAGTTTTCTTCAAAACATGATGACCTTCAACGGGACGTTCCCTTCTGCCACTGGGCAATAACCATTAACAAACAAAAGACGAGCCTGAGCTAGGGGTGAGAGGTAAGTTAGTAAAACCTCTGTTTCCTCGAAGACTACTTGCAAGTTGAGATTCGTGTCCCATTTAAGAGACCAGTAAGTGGAAGACTTGACAACTGCGAAGTTTGGATTCCAACCGCACACTACCTAAACCCAAACTTCAAAGTCACGCCAAGGGTTATCATGTTTTGAAAAATACTGTACATAGAAGAATAAGCTTTTTAACAATAATTTATTACAGATATGCAGAGAAAGCCATGTGAATGGAACACGTAAGATTTTTGAGATTGTTTGGCCTTAGTTCATGCTATGAAGCGTAAAACATGAAGTCAGAAATCTTCTATAGCCTAGGAAACAACGTAATTTGCGTTAATACGTGTTGATTGTGATATTATAAAGAATTTAATAATGAATGACAGAAAGCAGTAATACTACCAGATCGTCAAGGATTTTATAAAACGGAATTTTTATTAATTTACTTGGTATTTTTGTGCGTTTATTGTGCTAAATATTTTACGGGTCCTACATTTCATGTCATTGTGTTTTAGCTTTGCTGGGCGAGGAAGTTGGCAGTGTGGACATTTACTTTGTACAAAAGAGGAAATAATTAACTAGTTGTGCCCCGTTAGTTGTGAAACATAATAGTGAATGTTTATCCTGAGTGGATTACTATTAACTTGTTTTAAAATGTCAAATTTCTTTGAAGGAGAGTTTGGTAAATGTATATTTAAAATAGTGTGCTTTATTAATTTAAACCGAACTTTTTCCAGTTTCTTCCTTCATTTTGTCCACAATACCACTGCCTCTATAATCATTAGCAGTTTCATAAGCATATAAACAATTTCATGGCCTTTCCTTCACAAACCGTTATGTGTGTTTGGAAACTTGTGCCAGCAATTAGGGAAATGAAGAGACCATAAAAGTAATGTGGTTAACGTTCTACGTTTTATACTTGCAAAACAGAAGGTTAAACGCCAGACATTGAAGTTGATGGAATTTCATTTTTCATGCGAGGTTATTTCAGAACTACTTGTCATAGCTATACTTCACTTTGGAGGTTTATAGCCAAGAATGAATAAACATGCATATCTCTGTAAATATTTAAGTGGCCACTCTTCTCAAAGAGCGACTCTATAAGTTAAGGCTCGGCCAACGCCACCTTAAGAGAAGGCCTTGCGTCGAACATTAGCACATGGCGTGGCGTCACACTCTTTGGGCGTTGTGTTGCAGTAAGCACATGATTTATGTGTGCACAATTGTGTAAATATTTTCATATTAGTAGTTTTAAATTGTATTCTATTATTAAACACATAATATCCCAGAAGTTTCGAGTACTAAATTTCATTGGTAATAACGCGAATAGTGTTCCACTAGTTACGTCATGACGAAAAAATTATTCCACGCAATTTTATCCTTAGGAAAAAAAAGTAAATCATAAAATGTTGATCACCGCTATATGGTGGAGGTTCCAAGGTTTTAGGGCAACAGATACTCAACTGTTAGTTTTGCTATGAGCACGATACATTGTCATGATGTATGAACATGTTAATAGCATGTTAACCTCGGCAACTGCGACCAAGTACCGATCTATTGCAGCCTACAAGGGTGGAAGGGAAACCACAGGCCATCTCAAGGAAACGACGGAGCTAAGCACGGAAGTTTTTTAACAGTTTCACTAGATGGCAGTCCTGGCGCACCACTTAGGCTATGCAGGTGCTGGAAGGCCGGAAGGAGGCCTTTACAACGGCATCTAGCCTCAACCAGCGCAACGAGGGGGAAGAGCAAGCAACTATGCCATCTATCTACAAAACCTCAAGTCACCCTGCCGCCGACCTGAAAGACGAAGGGATATGAAATGAAGGAATGAAAGGGAAAGGGACCGTGGTAGATATACATTACCCCAGCATTCTCCTAAGCAGTCCCAGGAAAACCAAGGAAAACCCCAGGACCAGATTGCGCGGTCGACGATGAGCGAAACCGGGCCTCCCGAATGCCGACCCCAATCGATATTCCTGGCTCGGTACACTTTTTTTTTTTTTTTTTTTCAATTATTCTTTATTTTAGGTCGCAGAACTACAAGGTCTTATAGCGACCACATTAAAAATCTTATTTACAGTTTTACATCCATTACACAATGAAGATTTTGAAAATTATAAGTAAATCATTATGTACTCATAGATTAAAATATACCTCTAATGCTTATTGATATATGAAAACAATGATTTACGTATAAAAATATAACAATATTAAAATTATATTACAACAAACAGTGACAATTGAATTAGGTATAACATGTTAGTAATTATAATTCTGAGAGTTATATACAGTTATATAGATTGATTTCTTTAAGGTATATTATCTAATACATTGACTAAACTTTTTGTGTCTGTAAGTGTTAATGCAAAGTTTTTTGAAACTGTGTGCTGTTTTCTGACACTTTGTCATAATGCAAAATGATCTTTCTTTTTTGATCTTTGTCACAAACTTCTTCAAACATTTGCGGTAAACAGACATTTGTGAACTAATCAGCAGTAACTGTATGTCTATCTTCTAATGCTATACTAGCAATTGGCCAGCTTTAGAAGAAGAAAATATCTAGGAACCATCTTTGTACCAGCACTGCGAATTCGTCAGACTTTTGTAGACTTAGGTTCTGTTTGAAAGGCCCATTAGCCGATTGCCTTTTCATTTTAGAAACATAACAATAAATTCAAGATGCCTTATCAGTAACGATATTCCAAACAAAATTTGAAGTACCGCCTTGGAATTTTTCCAGAGTTTTTCTACGCCAATCAATGCATTGTTATTTTTTTCTCTACACGTACTATGTACATAGTGTATAGAGAAGGTATTGCATTGCACCCAAAATTCGATGCTGAGATTTCACCGGAAATATATGTTTTGGGATCTCCTGGAAAAAAAAAAACATTTTTAGAAATATGTCAGTGTGTGTATATGTGTGTTTAAATACCAAACTTTTTCAAGAAATTCCCCTCACCCCAACTACCCTTTAGATGGAAAATTTTTCGAAAATTTTGATTTTCTCAAAAATGGCTCTAACGACTTTGATTAAAATATCGTGTGCAAAAGATATTTACATGACAAATAAAATGTATATCCTGAATTTTCTGGGAATAGCCTCTGAAGACATGGTTATTCTGGATAAGTTTTGCGGAATTTTGCATAACTGGTAAATCGTTAGAGATAGACAAAAACTTAACAAAAAATGTAAAGCTCGTTAAAACACACAATTATTTTCGTGGAGTTGACCGTTCTTGTGATATTCCTTGTTGTTTATTTCAGTTTTAAAATACTTATGCTTTTCTCATACGGGAATTTGTTAACATCTGGCCATACAAAGGGACTTCAATCACATAGCAACCAGCTTTTACAAGATTTGACTATCGCTTTAGCCTGTGGTACTCCCTTATTGTTGCAGAAATGTAGAAGAAGTTATGTGAATTAAACACATAAGATGTTTTTGATCGGGAGTCAGTTTCTATGGAATCCATCGACACAATTTCTCACGTTTAACGTTAATGTAAATTGTTTTGGATTTCATTCCCTCCAATGTCACTCGAATAAGTTCATAAGATGTATTATCGGTCTTCTTCAAGCATTATTCAAACAGTGGCAATAGTTTCATCAGCAACAGCAGTTCTTGGGTGTCCTTCATAAAATTCTCTTTTGAGATCTCAATTATAAATTGTTTCCTTAAATGGGGCTTCTTCGCAAAATGAATTTCTAAGGGGATCGTCACATTGCTTAGGTGTTAATCATGATTTAAAATCGTAAACATTCATAGTCCCATGATGTTCTCTAATAGAATGCATTTTTGGGTGAACACAAAAGCTTTAAATGTATATAAACTACGCGTCAATCACTTGCAAAACATAAAGTAGCCGTCAGATATTAACGTATTCTATTTACTTTTAGAAACATGGCATTCTGAAAATCGTCAATGCTCCCTCTTATGCGCACAGGTTTGACTGGAAGGTTCTATCTCAATGCGAAAACAGTTCTCTCATCACAGCGCATATGCCGTCCAGTGCGCCTAACCCTACTTCACTCTAATTCCTAAGATGATATGATGTGATGGTTAGGAAAAATCTTATTAGAAGATAATTCACACCAACATTATTCTGAAAAAAAAAAAAAACAACACTAAAACCCCAAAATCAGTGGTGCGCGTTCTAACGGGGATTAAACTGCAAACTACAGAATGCTAGCCAAACGTTAACCGATGGAAGCAATAATTTATAGGCTTAGATTTTTTGTTTTTTCCTTTTTATACTATTAAGCACACACAGTCACTTCCACATTCATACCTTCAGATTCTTTGGGGGATGGAAATGTTTCTGGTTAAAAAAACAAACAACTTCCCTTCCCCAGCCGGGAATCGAACCCGAAAATTCTGTATGAGAAGCCAGAACACTGACACGACCGCAGAGGCAGTCATTGTTGGTTTTTCACTGTATAATTTTAATACCCACTAATTAATTGTATCTTAATCGTAGAAAGTGGAAGCACATTTTAGACACATAAAATCAAATATTTAGCTTATGGAACATGTAATTTAAGTGCCTAAAACTTTATCTTTAGTACTTATTTGGATAAACTTAGTCTTCTTTATGTGCCTAAAATTCAAGGTGTGTTTATTTGCAGTGAGGATGATTGAGTGGCACACAATGTCCTGCAGGGCAATATCGCTCCTGCTGGTGCTCCTGGTTATCGTCCTGGGCCAGGAAACAGCCAGCAGCTCTTTAGCTCAACAGCCCCGTCTCCAAAAGGTAAGGATAACATTTAAACATATCAGGTCGAAACCACTTTACGTAAGGGGAAATTAAATTATGCTTTCGATCCGAGTGTTGAATTAATTAATTTTGCTATCATATTAATTTTGAAATTATTTATTTCTGTTTGTTGGCCATTTTAACGAACTTGTGATGCATTATCAAATATTTCAGTATGGTAGGCATATGAGTGACTTCTGTGCACCATATTAGAAAAGAATTTATAACTTAGAACAGTGACACTAAAAACTAACATTTCACTTTTTTTTTTATGGGAAATAATTATAGGCAGAGTGAGTGATGTGTTAGAATTGGAAAAACACAGTAAATATGATAAATGACATGGATCACAAAACAATTTGTATGAATGTTTACTTTCTCTGCCATGTACAGTAATATAACGTATTCCGAATTTGAAATTAAGAAGTGGAACATAAGGACGATATATGGGACGAGAAGTCAAACAAATCATAGTACTGGCAAAGGGAACCTTATAAAGAAAAATCTGATGTGTTCCATTCACATGAATTTCTCTAGATCTCTATAACAAATTATTTTTAATAAGCTTATTCTTCTATTTGATGCCAATCGAGATAAACACTAGCAGAAACGGTTTTATTACTTATTTCCTTTCAAAAGAAGGGAAATAAGGGAATACACTAGGCAAAACCGACAGTCAAATGTTTTAAAATGTGGTTGCTATGTGATTGAAATCCGTTTCTTTACGTGGCTAGGTATTACCAAGTTCCCGTATGAGAAAAGTGTAAGTATTTTAAAACTGAAACTAATAACAAGGTATATCTCGAAAATGGTCAACTCCACGAAAAAAATATAAGTATATGACATAAATGTGTGTTTTAACGAGATCTACATTTTTGTTTAGTACATCTTTGTCTATCTCTTATGGTTTACCAATTATGCAACATTCAGCAAAATGCATCCAGAATGAACAGGTCTTCTATCCCAGAAATTTCAAGATATACATTTTATTTGTGATGTTAATAGTTTTAATATGCGATATTTTAATCAAAATCGTTACAGTCATTTTTGAGAAAATAAACGTTTTCGAGAAATATTCCATGTAAAGGGCAGTTGGGTATGGGGGGATTTTCTTGAAAATCTTCGTGACGCATTCTTGGAAGATATTGAACTTAAATACCAAGTTTGGTATTTAACCGACTTTTCGTTTTTGAGCTATGCTGTCCACACACACACATACGCACACAGGGACCTTTTTCTAAAAATGTTTTTGGGGACTCAGAGGACCTCAAAACACATTTACGGTGAAATCTTGGTATCAAATTTGGATGGAGTACAATACTTGCTCTATACACTATGTGTTCATAGTACGGGTAGAGAAAGCAAAATAATCATCTTTAGAAGAAGAACTATTTGTGCAATACAGTGCAAAAGTCTTATAGTGCGACGAAGTGAAGGAACATGAAATATCGATATGTATGGAATTCCTTGAATACATTTACTCCGGAAGGAATGTTAAATCAAAAGGAAAAGTTTTCGATATAGTTCATACCAGATGATAGATAATCATATTTACCAATTTTTACGGTTTTACCGTAAAATGCACGAACGCACTTCTAGACTATGCCAAAGCAGGTTTTTATACTTTGTAGAGACATATTCAAAATATTACAGCTTTTAACCACGGATATGACAAAGCATATAATCTATTGCATTATATTTTAATTAAGATTATAGTCTGAATGTGCCGCACTAATTGGTATACAGTACTATTAGTTCAGGCGTGTATTCTTTATCAAGTTATCATGATCATTGCCCCTCTTCACTGCGCTGCAGCAAAATGCATAACGTGGAGATTTAAAATTTGATTGAACCACAAGTGAGTGAGTGACCTCTGGCAGCAGTAAGTAAGTGCGATTCAGCGGTGGACGATATGAACTGCTAAGTCAACTCCGTGGTGTATTACCTGTCTGAAGAATGAATGCAGATGGCCACGAGTGAAAGCTTGCGTAAACACAAACAGATAAGCAGTATTACGTCATTATTTCCGGTACATGCCATGTACAGTTCGGCAATACTGGAATACAGCAGTTGAGTCTCTTCCAGATAACGGGTTCGAATCAAGTCAGAATGCAAACACCGCCGCGCGTAGCCATACGCTCATAAAGTAGAAAATTAGTATTCATTAGTGATAAAGAAAAAATAGCAAGTTTAACTTGTGGATCCTTTAGTTTATTCCTGTTTACGTACGCTGTGCTTTTGTTTTGATGGTCAGATTGCCGTGCTACACCAGCGACCTCCCCTGACAGCTGCATTCTTTCGTCAGACAGGTAGTTCTTTATTTTATTTGGATTCTGACTGCAGGGTGTAAGTTTCCAATTATTGTGACAGTTTTTGTTTATAGTTCTTCTTAAGAGGAATGAAACTTGGACTAAAGATCAGTGTATAGCCTAAGAAGTGATGTTCTTTGCATATATGTTTCATATGGTACCAGGAGAATTTCAACATGTGTAATAGAAAGAAACAGCATTACTACCAGGGCTTCAGTTCAGTCGGGTTCTGTCAATTTCCAATTTATTTCATGTGATTTTAAATACATTAATTGTTACACTCTGCTGGGGGAGCAAAAGTATTACGGGTTTAAATTTCAGGAAGCCGGCAAGAATGGAGTGTTTCATATACCAAGGCAAAGGGAAAAGTGGAAAGGCGAAAGAGTAGAGGAGGAGGCTCGGCTTATGACGAAGGACCTGCCCTTGATGGTTTACTTATGAAATCAAACTTAAAACAAGTGCAACACTTTCCTGTGAAAGCGATTCTCTTACTTTTCTTGTATTATAACCGCTTATTTTATTTAACAACTCTTATACATTTCTCACTGAAGCGGCGTCTACAAGAAGATAATGGCTGTTTTAAAACCAGCGATTCCGCTGATGGAACGTCGGTGGCAAGAGGAATGGTTCCATTAAACACAACAACCTGTTTGCCTAAAATCAACCGAGCCTATGAACTTTTTTGTACCGGCCTTGAAAGGTTCTCCAAACTGGCAGCATGCATTACGTCAGGTGTTATTATGACGTTCATTTCTCTTGGATTTATTTACTTTTTTCTTTCTGTTTAAGTTTGCGAAATCTTATATTTAAGACGCAAAAACCTTTACGTGTGCATTTTAAACAGGTATCTTAAAACTCTTTGCGTGTTCTGCCTTAAAAGAGGAAACGATCTTGATATTTTTAAAGAGTTACCCAATATAATTTTTTTTTTTTACACTCTCTGCCATGGCCGCGCAGGGCGGGTTTTCTCCGGTTTCCTCCCCATTGCAATCCACCGGTGCTCCATCTTCATCCCATGTTTCACCAGTGTCATCGCCTGAGGTACCATGGTAGTGAAAGCGGGCGTTAAACACTATGAAACAAATTCTGTGCCATTTCTGCATACACAGCAGTAGTAGTGGTAGATGCACAAGTAATAATAGTAATAATAATAAGGAAATGTGTGTGATATAGATTAAGTGTATCAATAAGATCTAAATATCAAGTTTGGTATTTAAGATACTTTTCGTTTTCGAGCTATGCTGCACACACACGGACATTTTTCTAAAAAACGTTTTTTGGATTCAGGGGGTCTCAAAACTGTATTTCCGGTGAAATCTCGGCATCCAATTTTAGGTGCAATACAATACCTTTTCTATACACTATGTACATGCATAGTACAGTAGAGAAAGTAAAATGGTCTCGTTCAAGTGCAGTCCTGTGATATCTTGGAATGACGAAAATTCATGTTCTTCATTCAAGAAAATTATATCAGAGAGAAGAAAGTCATTTACGCCAGATAATGCAGAAAAGTATCTTATTGTGTGCTGTGCCATGAAATAAACATCTACATTACTACTCATTCTTCATTTATTCAATTATTCTTATGATGACTTTGGCTTTTTGTGTCGTTTTGCTCATGCGTGCTTAACAATAACATATTTGGAAGTGCTCAAAATACTACGAAAACTTTGAAAGTGAAATGTGTGAATACTAGATTAAATAGCAAGCGTTGGAGTAATATGGGGCAATAAAAGCAATAAATATGTTGGTACAATCGGTGAATTGAATAACAATTTTTCGTTTGAAGTCCAGGCCTATAAATTTAATTTTAAATATTTTGTTATACATTTATAATTACATATTTATTTGATATTACATATTTGTCAATTTTATATTACATAAAAATCCGGGCTAACCATATATCCATCATGTATATGATTTGCGTTATGTTTTTCACTTTTACAATTATTTCTATAAGGGTATATGCCTGAAATTTCTTTAAAAATCACAAAAAGATTTAATTCCATAAAATAATTCAAACATTCCTGAAGATAAAAATGTATAATTAGCCACCAGGCGCCATTTTAAATGCCTTAACTGGAGCTACAGCAAAGTATTATAGGTTAAACAGTACTGGACTCGGCAAGAAAAACTTCAGTTCAACGAGATCTCATTCGCATAATGCAAAGTAAAAAACGATGTTCTGGAGAAGAAAAACAGCAATGCAAGAAGAAAAGAACAGAAACGGTAGCAGCAGAGGAGAGGAAAAGGAATAATGAGGGTCCAACCTATCAACATGGTGGACTTTAATGTGAGCCAAGCATTCAAATCTTTCCTTGTTTTCTCGCTGTTAATATTTTCAGCATTTTTCCTTACAGAGCAGTTTTTCTGTTACACAAATAAATGAACATGTTCACACAGGTACATTGAACAAGAACTGCCCTAGGTTTTACAATCAGATGTATTTAAGCACAATTTTTTTTTTAATTTTAATTTTCAAACACAGAAATTATATATTTATGACAAGAAAAGCACAGTTATAGCTTTAAACATTTTTGGAGCCTAAACTAAAACAGACACAGGGAAACCTTGATCTATGTGAACCTAGGGTTAAAATATTAGATCGACATTTTAAATTATTTTGTCGTAAGGGACTTTTTAGTGCAGTGACAAAAATATAAACAAATTTCACCAAAATGAATGAAATTTGCACTCTACTTTATTTGCATTATATTACACCCGCGGTATAAATTTAAAAAAGCTAGCATTATTAGTTTGGAATTTCAAATTTTCAGTCATTCCATGTGCTTAATGCAGTAACTATTCGTTAAATAGTCCAAGTATACACTGAGATGTAAATACTTTCAAAGTAATGTGGAGTTATCATTATACTGTTGATAAAGCTGCTTCTGTTTTCAGTTCAGGATTAACAAGAAATAATATTCCGCAAGGTGTGTTCTGAAAGAGAATGTCTGGCGAAGAGGCAGGTTTTGTGTGGTAGATCAAAAATTGCCCAGTTGTGGAGAAGGTCGCCGTCTAAACACACCTTGTATACCCTGGAGCACTTGGAGGCAGATTTTATCTTACTCATCTATATTGTGTGTCGAGTCCTTCAGCAGCAAAACGAACTGGGCCGCTTTTGAAATCCACAGCAAAATATACCTTTACTTGACACACAAGAAATTTATGGCCATTAACTTGAGAATGGGAAGGTTTTGTTTGGTCACCTGCCTCCTTTACGGTAGACAGACAGTTGAGAATGCTGGTCCCGGTATTGTATTGCAAACTGTTTGTCTAAATTACCCCAAAGCCCTTGCATGGTCAACTGGAGATTGAATACACTTTTGAAGCAGCCACAAAGTGTCTATTTGGAAAACTTCATTATGTACTGCTGCATTCAAGGCTGCAGAAACTTAACCCCACAATGCATACGCCTATACGGGGCCTATGCGACCCCCATTGTGGAAAGTACCTAGTTCCTGTTACAATTTTTTATTTCTCTAATAAAAGTATTTTATTTTAATTAATTTATTGTTTAATTCCAACATTTAATAAAAACATGGCTAAAATAAAAGATTTAGTTGAAGATTTCGATTAAAACGAAAATGCAACACATACTATACAAGAAACTGTTTATATGTATCCATTTTATAAAAGTGTGTTTTTGTAACAGTTCAGGTCTTTGAATACATTTTATAATAATGCACTACACAAAAACTTCCAGGAAAAATAACATTTATAAGTTACTAATAATACATAGCAAATCTATAAAGATAACAATTAGTAAACCCGTGCTTCAAATAGGTCTCTTTATGTGGAACTGTTTAGAAATAAAAACCAGACGCTCGATCAACGTAAAGTATTTGATAAAAAAGGAAAATACATGATATTGTTATTTTATGGAAACTGTGGTTCTCAAGCATTTAAATAAATAAGTTGGTGAATATCTGGAAATCGGTCAACTCCACGACAAAAATGTATGTGACATAAGTTGTGTGTTTTAACGTGATCTAAATTTTTGCGTAGTACGTTTTTGTCTATCTCTTAAGGTTTACCAGTCATGCAAAATTCATTTAGATCGAAGAGGTCTTCAGAGGCTATTCCTAGAAAATTCAAGTTATACGTGTTATTTGTCATGTAAATATCTTTAATATACGGTGTTTTAATCAAAATCGTCAGAGCCATGTTTTAGAAAATCAAGATTTCTGAAATTTGTTCCATGTGAAGGGTAGTTAGTGGTGGGGGGTTTTATTAAAAATCTTAGTGTTGCATCCTTGGAAGGTACTGAACTTAAAACCAAGTTTCGTATTTCAGCTATGCTGCCCACGCGCGCACATCCGCGCGCGCGCGTACACACACACACACAAACAGCACACGCACACAGGCACACACAGACATTTTTCGAAAAAATCAATATTGAAAATAGCTGACCACATCTGAATGTGGACATTTCAAGTTAGGATACCTGTCCATGATTAGGAACAGATATCTAAGTTTAGTCTTGTCATGCGTGAATATGCAACACTGGCGATATTGCGCTTCCAATACTCACTACAACAGTGGCAGAGATAAACAGTCGAGAATGTTGGCGTGAGTAAAGGAGGGGTAGAGTCTATTGCCTCTAGAAGTCTAGAGGCGAATCTCCCAATGTCTTTTTCATATAGGGCGCCAAAGTAACAAGTATAATATAACTAACCGTTGCAATACATGCAAATGTGCCTATTTGAGGAACAGGAACAGTTATGAACGCAACAACTAAAATGTCACTAGATTCTAGTGATATTCCATATTGGTGGCCCGTTAGACCACTCGCTTCTCACCCCCCCTCGTTTCGATCCCAGCGACAGCATGTAAGATTTGTGATGGACAAAGCGACGCAGGGGCGGGTTTTCTCCGGGTTCTCCGGTTTCCCCCACCATCACATTCTACCGGTACTCCATTTTCATTCCATGAACCATGAGCATTATCGCCTGCGGTAGCATATGTAGTAAAAGCGGGCGTTAAACACTATCAAAAATTATTGGTAGCAAAATGTAAAAGATATACTTTAGTAAGCTTTGAAAAATGTAACCACTATATTCATATATATAGGAGGCGCCGTGGCATAGTGGTTAGATCGTTCTACCTCCCACCTAGGCGGCCTAGGTTCGAACTCAAGCACCCACATGTGGGATTTGTGGTGGACATCCACTTCCTCACGCTCATGCCTGGCTACGGGCCGACCACTCGTTCCAGGTTCTTCATTCTGTGGTTACGAGGCAGTTCCGATAGGCTTCTCAACTCTAGGCATCCGCTTGTAAGTCCAGGGGGGTTTCAGTCCTACATACGGGGTACCCTCGCGCCGACTACGAAAATATTCACATATGCCTGTGAGTGAGAACAATTCTCGAACTATACACAATAGTTTGAAGAAATTTTGTCACAGATTTCACATTTCTTAAATTGCTACTCACTTAGGTCTCTACACTTATCAGGAAATTTACAGCTTTCTCTTCTAGAAAATCTTGGACGTTAGATTGGATGTGATTTAATGTTTAAGAACCAATCTTCACTAGCAGTTCCATTAATTGGTCCCTATTTTAGTAAAATGCAATCTGAGTAACAGCAACTTAACCATTGAGTAAGGACGCGATAATGCAAGGTTTGGAAACAGGCGTTTACCGTAGGATTACGATATTAAACATGAAAGCATCGCTGTTTCTTCGCGTTTACATAATTAGGAATTTTTCCAGTAAAGTCTTACACAATTGCGCTCCAGACGGCAGCAAATTGTTACATCAGCATTTATACGCAATAACCGTCAAGCACTCTAATCTTTGCGCGCAAATTTCTCTATGACATATCTATAGATTCCAGGGAAGTATTTTATTCAATCTCAAATTTCGATATCATTATTTCAACGGAAATACTTATTTTGAATTCTCCTAAATCTAAAAAAGCATTTTATAAAGATGGGATCGCTATATGTGTGCGCGCATGCGCTCATGTGGACTCCAAAACTCAGAAACGAAATGTTGGATAAATGGCAAGTTGATAAAAATATGTATGAATACCACACCAGACGGATTTTTATAAAGTTTTTCTACCTCAAATTAAAGTATAAATTTCAAATAGCCTTTACTTCTGAAAATAGCTACCTATAGGAATTTTGATTAAGGTGACGCATCTATAAAATGTCATAAAAAACAATGAAGAATTCAACAATATGTTTTTTATAATAAAATGAGTGAATTCTGAGGTTTAAACAAAACTATCATCTTCCGAATTTACCAATTAATTGAAGCTATAAATGGTTAGCCACATGCTTATTAATAAGCACGCCCAACTTTTTAGAACACCTTTTCGATACTTAAATGCCTCACACTGCAGTTTTTCCCTAATTTAGTTAGAAAAAAACAAAAAAGAAAACTGATTTGTTCCATTCACATGATTTTCTCCAGCTATTCCATATACAAACTATTCTTTTCTCCACACCACGCTACTCGAGATAAACATTAGCAGAATCGTCTTATTACTTGCTGCCTTGTAAGAGAAGGAAAATAAGGGAATACATTAGACTAAAACAGTAGTCTAGTCCTATAAAAGTGGTCGCTGTGTGACGCAATTGAGGTTTGGGGTGGCTTGAATGGTCACATTTGACAAAGGTTAGGTAGTTCAAAACTGAAACCAATAACAAGGAATATCTCGAAAACGGTCAACTCTACAAGGAAAACGTATATGACATAATATGCATGTTTTATGACATAAAACACAGTATTTATGTGTTTTAACGAGGCCTACATTTTTTGTTTAGTAAGTTGTCTCTCTTACGATTTAATCGTTATTCAAAATTCATTAAGAATAAAGAGGTTTTCAGAGGCTATTCCCAGAAAATTCAAAATATACCTTTTATTTGTGATGTAAACATCTTTAATGTATGGTATTTTAATAAAAATCGTTAGTCATTTTTGATAAAAAAAATTTAAAAAATCCATATAAAGGGTAGTTTGTGATGGGGGAGGGGATTTTTATTGAATATTTTCGTGTCGTATCCTTGGAAGATACTAAACATAAATACCAAATGTTTTTTTCGGACTCAGGGGACCCCAAAGCATATATCCCGTTGAAATCTGAACATGAATTTTTCGGCGGAATATAATACTTTCTCTAGCTATTATGTACATTGTATATACATACGTGCTAGAGAAAGTAACATGTTCTGTTTCCTCTCAAAAGGACATATAGTTTTCCGAAATAATCCTTCTATTTTGAGAAAAAAATATAAAGTTTTGGAGTGTGCAAAAAATAATTATTCTACAACATTAGAATTCATATAAAATTGGTATGACAAATCTATTTGCAAACTTATTTGATGCAAAACGTGAAATCTTAAGGTGAATATTTTTAGAAATTGCTCACATGGCTAATTTTATTAGAGCAATGAATTTGGACGGTAAAAAAGTATTATTTAAATAGCCATATATTTCCATTATCTTATATGTTGCGTATTTTCCAAATTTTACAGATACCTTATCTTAAAACATAATATACTTAAGATATCGATATCGATACAACTATTTAAATGCCCGCTGTGCGAGAGGTCCTGGATTTATATCCTGGTTGGGGATACAAATGTTTCTCTTTTTTTCTCTAAGTTATTCCCTATCCTCCCCAGAATAAATATGAATGAGTGTGTGTTAATTTAAAGAGTGAACAGCCCTGCATGAGCAACTGTTCCGAATGAAAAAGTCGCCGATATGACTTAGACTCCGAGAAGTTAAAACGGCGTATAAATGGCAAACGAAAGACAAATATAATGGAACTTCCGACAGTAGTCCTTTTTATGCTGATTGAATTTTGTATAAGTAGGAGTTATAGAACACACAAAAACATTTATACAACGTAATTTTCTGTTCATTAAAATGCACAATTTGTCAATTTTTTTCACAGCCTTAACTGTTTTTTAAATATTCTACATTGACTGTTTACACTATCTGATGCAATGCTTGAAAGTTTGTGATTCTTCTTTTTTCTTTCCATTGCAAAAGCTGAATACTGTTTCCTCATGATGTGTGCAACTAAAGACTTATTGCTTAATATGAAATAATTCCTAGCTAATATAGTGAATAACTAACGATAGAATTAGAGTAACTTTTTACATGAATGAATGCAATAATACATTCGGATATAATTTATCTACTTTTTCATGAATAGCGAAAATCATGTGCTCAAGTCGGACTCTTTAATATAAAGAAAAACTCGCATTCTTAATTAATACAGGAATACTCTTGGATATTATTAATGCCCAGTATAGCAGTTAATTAAATTATAGGAAATCAGCCAAGTATTTGGTGGCTTTTTCACGGAGTTAATTAGAAAACAAGGGTCGGTGTTTTGCTTCATTCAATGGGCTTTAAGCCAGAAAGGTATCAATAGAAAACTTAATTCACACGTTTTCTTCACTTATATCTCTTTTGCACAAAAAGTAACATTTGTAATTAAGGCATTTATTTAAGTAGTAAGCCAAATTAAGGGTTTAGGAGCTAAAAATGTTGTGATAGGCGAATTGTGAATCTTGATTAAAAGAACTCGTATGTTAATCTTAATTTTCTCTGGATTTCTAACAAACTGTTTTACGAAGGGCTAACCTCTCTTTAGGGTTGAAGTACTTTCGAAGTTCTGATGATTTTTTGTCCCCACCTCGCTATCCCCCCTCCTTTTTAAATATTTTTAGTACGCTCTATACCTGAAGAAAGTTCAACATTTAAGTTGATATCGAAATTTTGTCAGAAATAACTTTTGCTGGGGCGGGGGAGAAAATAAAATAAAACGTTTTGGTGCATGTGTGTTCTGCGGTCAGCATACCTCTAAAACGAAAACTTAGTATTTAAGTTTAGTTGTCTTCCACGGATGCAATATGAAGATCCACTTTCCCAATGTATCTTTTATATGGGATACATTTCGTTATTTTTTATATTTAGATATGCTGAAATTAGCTATACAGGGTGTTTCAAAACGACACCAAACGAAGATGTGAACCTTGATTGTCGTACCGTACGTGATACGTGAATATAAGTTTCTAAATTCGGCACATACAAAAACTGTTATAAAATCACCATGGATTAGGCAGTCGTACATAACCAAATGGCACGCGCCTAGCCCACTCCAAGAGAGATGCCAGTTGGTAGCGAAGGTCCCCATCGCGTGGTGTAGAGGTGTTTTGATAAGACACGCCGGCGCGGCACAGGTCACCTTAGTAATGGAAAACGTAGCATGTGGGTTTTGTTATGTGTTTCGTATAACACGTTCTGAGGTTGTTTACGTGGCGTATGACAACCGTTGTTCCTTCGCTGCGTCATCCCAAGTGTGTGCGATTTTTAAACACACATAAAACTTTATATAGAAGAGTTTGAAAGTTGCGACATCAAAGTGTAAGTTAATCGACTGCTGTCTTCGTTCGGTGTCGTTTTGAAACAGCCTGTATAACAATTAGAATGCATATCTTAAAATATGTACCTCCGATTGGGTTGTGAACTCTTCTTCGTTCTGAATAGATTTTGTATAACTGATAAACTAAAGAGATAGACAAACTGACAATATATTATATGGATGTCATTAAAACATAATTTATTAATTTTTGTAGCAGTAACCATTTCTTAGATAGTACTTGTAATTGTCTTGAGCTGTCGAATACTTTATATAACAATAGAGACTTGCTTTTAAAGGATTTAACTATCCTTACCTACTGTATTCCCTTTGTATCTAATGAAAGTGTAATAAAACCATTTCTGTATATGTTTACCTCCATTAACAAGAAGTGGATAGAGAGTTAGAGTTTTTAGAGAAGTGATGTAAATAAAACACATCAGATTTTTCCACGGATTTCTTTTGTTTTGAGTATATAAATGTTAAATGTCAAATGTCAGGGATCATTTAAGCAGTCATCTAAGGACATGAGAGTATTACATAGACTAAAGAATCGCATTCTGAGGAAAATGGCCACTGATTCTAGAGTCGGTTCTGTGACCTTGTCTACATTAGGTACACAATAGTAATTTATACGAGTGTGATAAGAGCCGTTTGGCGTCAAATTAAGCTTGCTGGTGTCTTGGTGACTACGCATTTCTTTCATGTGCCATACATACGTCCTCATCGTAACTTGTAGTAAACAAAAAAATGTAATAACGTTAGTATCTTCCCTGTTTTCCAACAGCATGTCTACCATTTCACATATACCAATTTTGAAATTCGTGGCAAGCTTTGTGGGAAAAAGAAATCATAGTTACATTCACCTGATTTTCCCTTTCGTCACTCCTAAAAACTATTCATATAAAAGCTTATTTTTCTATTTCATGTTAATCTTACAAAACCTTATTTTTCTATTGATGTAATTTCTGTGCTACCGGCTAGCTGCTCCAGTAGTAACCTATGCGTTTTATTTTTCCTTTGTTTATTCAGGGTATGCATGGGCGGAGTAAGAAAAGACATCAGTTAAATTTACGGAGAGTGTTTAATGGAGGCTAGCAATAATCTATTTGGAACGAGTTAACGATTCCTTTAAGATGAATAATGAAATGTTACTCAATCTAAGCACAAGGGATAATTTATAATTGCGTCGTATTAAAACTGCTAACTTCCAGAATATTAAGACTACATTGCACGCAAAATTTGTTTCTCTAATAAAGTATAAGTTTTAATTATTATGCGGCGAATCCCTTAAGCCAAGTACATACCAAGACAATTCTTGTGCCATATGTACCACTGACTTCTATGACATACGTAAGTCAACGTATGCTCTCGGGTTTGATTCTCTGTTATGGGTACCAATTTTTATTTTATTTCATATCCCCCCAGTTTAGAAATATTTTAACACTCTTTATTGCTGCAAGCAATGTTGCTATACTGCATGCAATTATTGTATTAATATAGTTCAAAATTACATTTAAGTAGTTAATCGTGTTATCTAGTGATGTTTTCCCTGTCTTGTTTAGTCACATGTTATTAAGTTGCGCTACAACAAAGTTTAAATTTATTTCCATTTCTATTGTTCACAAGTTCGTTGCTTTGTATCGACCGTTGCTTTCTTGTTCTCACTTAGATATTCTCTTCCAATTTTAACCGTCCACATTCCCACAGAATATGTTGCAATAATTGTTCACTTTCCCTGCACACGCATATCTATAATCTTCGGTTAAATAAACTCCAAATTTTCATTGCTGTTACTAGGTTGATCCTGGAGTGTGGTCTTTAATCATGTTTGTGCATTTTAAGACGTGAATATTACAAATCTATACATGACAGCTATGGCATAATAAGCAAACTTAAGCAGGCAGGATGCATATAAAATCTAAACTGCAGTCGGACAGTGATCGTGGGAATGGCTGTCAGATGGTAAGTTCACTGGTATGCCATTTGAAAGCATCTCATGGTATGCCAGGAGATGGCATAGAAGATCTTACATACTCTGAGCTATGTTCTACATGGCGCCATAGCGCTGCCCTACAGGTCGCAGTAACACCTCCGCTAGTTATAAAAAACTGTAGCTTGAGTCTCATGAAGTGCAAGAGGCGCCAGAGAAAAACTAACGATATATACTGTTTATTAACCTTATTCCCGCCTACATCAGACTACTCCGCCATTGGTTCTACGTTAAAATTGCCAAATGTTATACCTAATATCAGTATATGAAACAACTTGTATTATTTGACTCCTTACTTTCTCACTGCTAAAGCTCGAAAATCGTCTATTTACACCCGCGTCATTTAGATTTTAGAACGCACAAAAATCCCAAAAATTGAGTTTTGATCTCAATGGAGCTCTTTCTTGGGTGATTTCCCCGGAATTTAATTACTTTTACTATTCTGACGCTGCTTTCTCCAATGTAACTTACCTTTGCTAATGTTTTCTTATCAGCAACAGAGTTCTAATTTGTATCCCTTTACATCATGCCTCACTAATGATTTAACTAATATAGAACTATAACTTATGAACTTATGCATTTATATATTTATCGTGATTCTAATTTATGAAATTATTTATGGCATATATTTCTCTTTCCCCTCATTTCTTTATAAAACATTATTAATTTAATACATCATAATCCCGTATCACTATCTACTTCATGAATTATTAAACGAAACACAGCGCGCGTGTACGTACGTGAACTTATTCTTTAGAATGAATGAAACCTTAGCATTGAAGCCACCAGATGTCAGGGTGTATGTAGCATAGGAGGAGAGGATAGAATCGGAGGGGACTCGGCACAGAACCTACGCCCCGGGAGGGAGGGGTGAGATGGGAGGATACTTCGACCGGTCGGAACCAGGATCGACGGTAAAGCAAGGATTGAAGCACTCCCACAGTCGAACAGGCAGACCGGGGACCCGCCACATATAGGGTACAACGCCCCCAGCAGCAGCGGTCCTCATTCCGGCAACCAGCCGGAGTCGGGCCGGAGATAGTCACATTGAGCATCCTTTTTCCCTGCTACGTTGTATCGTCGATACTTCAAACCCTGAAAGAAGGATAAATGAAATGTCAGTGGAAACGACATGGAAGAAAAGGAAATTCGGGGGTTGAAAGAAACGTACCCAGGTTTCGTCTAACGACCCAGGGAAAGCCCTAAAAAATCGTATTGGGCCGGTGCCAGGAGGCAAATCCACGGGCTCCCAATGCGGGACATAAACGAACATCCCGCTCGGTGGAAGTAGTGATTATCATGTCTATCTGCTCTGCTTCCGAATAAAGACGAGAGCCGAGGCCCATAGTAAGTGGTGATGTTCCTCCCCGTTCTGTTACTGGAGAGGTCATCAAGTGAAACTTTGACTTTGATAGGTAAAAAATTCGAAATAGTTATTAGAATCTTTGGACAAGTAGAGAGAATCAACATTTAACAGTCCTTCCCTTGGTTCGGGCTCTACAGCCATTTAAACATCGTACAAAAGATATATTTTATGGAAAAAAATATTAATTTTAGAGATAAAAGGTTTCTAATTTTTTTAAAAAAATCATAATAATTCAGTTAAAAGTTATTGAAATGTCCCCATTTAAAATTTTTGCTTGGGTTCAAAGCTCTAATTGAGAAATCCAACCAATTTTCTTAACTTATGAGGTGCATGTGGCATTTTTACTATGCATGCAATACACGAGAGACGCTCAATACATGAGGAGCGTCCTTAGAAAAAGACAGAAAAACAAATTATTTTGGTAGTTTTTTTTATTAATTTTTCAACATATCTCCTTTTAACTCGATATACTTCCCAGCATTTCCCCAACTGTTTTAAGGCTTCCAAAAAGTAGAATTTAGGAAGGTCCTTTAAATAGGTATGTGTTTGGGAGATGACCACTTAGTTAGACGTGAATCGTTTTCCGCCGAACCACTTTTTCAAGCTTGGAAATAAAAAAATGTCAATCGGGGCCAAATCTGGTGAATATGGTGGATGTTGTAGTAATTCGAACCTTAATTCTACAATTTTGGTGATCGAAACTGTGCAAGTGTGCACCCTAGCATTGTCTTGATGAAAGAGAATCTTTTCTTTGCCAAATGACTGTATTTTTTCTTGATTTCTCCGTTCAATTGGTGCAATAACGATGCATAATACTCTCCATTTATCGTTTTTCTTTTTGCACGTAACCAATACAGATGTTTCCGTGTGCATTACAACAAAAAAAAAAAAAAAAAGAAGAGAGGTTGAAGAAGAAGGCAGATTTGACCGTCTTTGCCTTCTTCGGGACTGGTTCGCCTTTAAAAACCCACTGTTTCGACTGTACTTCTGTCTTTGGAGTGTAGTAGAGTATCCATGCTTCATCCATATTTAAGTATCGATGCAGAAACTCATCAGGATTGCAACGGAAAAGTGTCAAACCAGCTTCCGAATCGACCACACGATTACGTTTATTCTCCACCTTGCCGAGACCTTTGTGAGACCTAATTTTTGGTGCAAAAATGAGAACACTGTACCTTTTAATATGCCTGTGACCTCTACTATTTCGCGAGCTTTGATTCGTCGATCTCTTAAAACCATATCCTGGTTTTTGTCAATAATTTAGGAAGAAGTCACTTCTACTGGATGTCCGGAACGATGTTCATAATTCATTTATCTCATAATTGCAAATTTTTTGCAAATGCCGGCCGGAGCAGATGTGTCATGAACTTCATTCAACTCGGCTTTTATCTCTTTCGGTGTTAAACCTTTAAAATAGAAGTGTTTAATCACCGCATAAAACTTTTTTTTTCCCATCTTTCTAAAGAAGCCCAAGATTGTTGATTCAATCGCCTATGACAACGAAACCATGTGATGGTCATAGCTGGAACTATAACTGCCATCTAGTAAGAGACGACGGTTACTAAATATAAACTTTTTTCGATTGCTATAAGTGTAATTGCTTGGATTTTCTCAGGACTTATGGAACGCCCCTAGCATTTATGAAATATTTTATATCTTGTAAAATATTTATCCAATTTGAATTAAATTTGATATTCATATAAACACAACAATACAATCACAGAGAAACTTTCAGATCAAAATGTACATAGATATTTGAAATTTTACTCGCAGTGTTATTTAAAAAAATAAAAGTCTAGTTACGAATCGATAAAGCGAAATCTGTACATTTTCGCTAAATACAAGCTGGGGTGTACAAGGAAACTGGTTGAGAGCTAGTGACCTAACAAGGCGAGGAACACAAAAGGGAAAGTATAATTTCATGGGTTCTGCAATTTCTATCAGAATGGATCACAGGACGTATCAATCACTGCTCTGTTTATCATTGTCTCGTTTTCTGGGTGTAACAGTCAAGGCGATCATTTTTATTATC
Organism: Hymenopus coronatus; assembly: GCA_030762935.1. Taxonomy (NCBI): domain Eukaryota; kingdom Metazoa; phylum Arthropoda; class Insecta; order Mantodea; family Hymenopodidae; genus Hymenopus; species Hymenopus coronatus. Next base: position 25,819,997 of record CM060882.1, read on the forward strand.
GTGACCAAATGTACTATAGTTTCTTTCATGTTCAGAGCTGAGCGTTTTCGTGTTGTTTTGCATTGTTTTAGTGGTCGTGCCTTTCTCCAGTAATAGGCAGGTACAGGAAATGCGTGCCAACCACAAAGGCACTCTGTAATTCCCACAAATTGCTTCAAATTAAGTTTACTTTTCAGAAGAAATAAGGAGTGCCTCATCAACGCACGTGTTTTTCTCTGGATCTCGAACACCTGCATCGATTCTCAATAAGCCACATGCACGTGTACAGATACGCGCTCTTTTTCCAAATTAGGATTTCGAAACAACTGGCGTGCACAAAAGAATAATTATTACAGTAACTCTGGAACGTCAGCACTGTCGTGCTTTGTTTGAAAATAACTATTTAATTAGATAAAAACAAATACATTGCTTTGGTAAAAGTATTGTACTCTCTACACCTGAAGAAAGTTTACCATAAAACTTGATATCGAAATTTCATCATAACTTTAAACATTTTTGGAGCCTAAACTAAAAGAGATGCAGGGAAACCTAGGGTAATTTCAAAAAGTGGATGTATTGTGAATCTAGGGTTAAAACATTAGATAAACATTTTAATTATTTTTTTTTGTCGCAGGACACTTTTTAGTGACGTGACAAAAATATAAAAAATGACCATAACCACCAAACCATTATAGCAAAATGGATGGCATTTACACTGTAACTAATTTGTATTACATTACACCTGTGGTATAATTTTAGCGTTGTTAGTTTGGAATTTCAAATGTTCAGTCAGTCATACGCGTCCTTAATGTAGTACTTGAGTTGTCCAAGTACACACCGATAGCTAAATACTTTCAAAGTAAGTTTTATCAATGGAATGTGGAGTTATCATTATACTGTTGATAAAGCTCCTTCTGTTTTCAGTTCAGGATTAACAACAATAAATATTCCGTAAGGTGTGTTCTGAAAAAGAATGTCTGGCGAAGAGGCAAGTTTTGTGTGGTAGACCAAAAATTGCCCAGGTTGTGGAAAAGGTCGCCTGGACACTGGAAGGGGGAGATAAGGAAGTCGTGTTGTAGTTACACCGGCGGCTATATGAGTCACAATTTTTCTTGAGCACTCGGCTCCCTAGTCTTCGTTCCACAATTTTGGAAGCAGAGCTTAACGACAACATTGAGACGCTAAGTTTACGCCATACGCTAAGGTTTCAGTCTGTCTGTAGATCCCGAAGTTCACGCACATGCTTTGTGTTAGTTTAATAATTCAACTAGTTCGCGTTAAATTAGATATCTTGTTCACAATAATGGCTGAGTGCCTCAATGAAATGGAGTTTTATTTATGGACGCTCTTTAACTGCTGTGGTTCTCAGCGTCCCATTCTATACATGACATGAAAAACCGCTTAATTTTGCTCAGAGGCCTCTTTTATCAGGCTTGATGTGCATGTGTTTAAGGAAAGAAAGAAAAAAGAACGATTTAAATCCTACAGATAACGAGTTGTTTCTAATGCAAAGCCCCCGATATGACCTTAGAGGATAAAGGGGGCTATACATTCTGTCAAGAAAGTACCGGAAGTTGATCATTTAAAAATCCTGTTTAAAAGAGGATTCGAAATTATTGTTATCGCTAAGTTGGTACAATTTTCCTCTATACCTACGCGTAGTTTGATCGTCATCTGTCATCTAGTTTGTTTACAGTACGCCATTTTTTTAGTTCATCTCAAAGGTGATTTGCGATTTTACGATGGATACAAATATTGACCAAAGAATCTGTCTCAAATTTTGCATTGTAAATGGTATTTCGTGTGCCGAATCGCTGAAAATGTTACAGAGGGCCTACGGTGAATCGACTTTATCAAAAACACGTGCATATGAGTGGTACAGTGCATTCAAAAGGGTCGAGATGTGGTGGAAGATTTGCCTCGCTCTGATGGTCATCAACGGTTTCAACTGAACTGACCATGGCTAAAGTAAAGAAAATGGTGTCTGAAAATCGTCATTTAGATCTGAGAGAGATTGCCGCTGAAATTTCTGTGTCTCACGAATCGATTCGTACCATTTTAAACGATTGTTTGGGCATGACACGCGTTGCAGCTCGGTTAGTTCTGAAAGACTTGCATTTTCTACAAAAACTCAATCGCGTAAGGATTGCTGAAGACATGCTAGAACGAGCCAGTTCCGACTCCACATTCATGAAACGCATTGTAACTGGCGATGAGACGTGGGTTTACGAGTTTGACATTCAAACCAGTCAACAAACTTCCGAATGGCACCTTCCACTTGAACCGAAACCTAAAAGTGCACGTCAAACTTGATCAAAACTGAAGGTCATGTTGACAGTTTGTTTCGATTATCGCGGTGTCGTGCACTCAGAGCTCTTGCCAGAAGATCAGATGGCAAATAAAGACTATTATCTGAGGGTTATGCGGCGAAAAAGGCCAGATTTGTGGAACGACAACTCATGGGTTCTGCACCAAGATAACGCACCAGCTCACAAGGTTATTATTGTGAACTAATTTCTGGCCAAAAACTCAATACATTTCATCGAACAACCACCGTATTCACCTGATCTGGCTGATTTCTTTCTCTTTCCAAAACTCAAGTTACCACTTCAAGGCACCCGTTTTCAGTCGATAGAAGACATAAAAGAAAATTTGCCGACAATTGACATCGATTCCTAAAAGTGCCTACAAAAAATGTTTTGATGATTGGATTATTCGTTGGCATAAATTTATAATTTCAGAAAGGGTCTACTTTGAAGGCGATAAAATAGAATTGGATGAATAATTCATTTTTTGTGTTTTATTGGCAAATTCCCGGAACTTTCTTGACACAGTAGTATAAATGAAACAACAAAATTATATTATTTACCTTATTCACATAATTTTCTCTACGCTCTGTTATACAATTATTCTTACGATAAGTCTTCTTGCTTAATGCTAATCTTGATAAAGTATGCAAAAGTAGTTTAATTATATATTTCATTGTAGGTACAAGAGAGACAGAAAGCTAAAGCAATAATAAAATGGTTTGAACCGGATCGCTATGTACTGAGTTTGAAATGCTATTAATGCTCTATAATTATAGCCATGAGAGAGGGAGAAAGATATCACAAATTGCGTAAGTACTTGAAAAAATAAAATATTTATACATTCAAATCAATAACAAAGAATATCCCGAACATCGTAAATGTTACAAAAAATTATTTGGAAAAATATTGTATTTAAATGAAATCTATAGCTATATTTTGTGGTGTAAAATGTTCTATCTCTAACGTTTTACCAGTATAGAAGTAATTCAGAACGAAGGGGACTATACAGACTGTTCCCAGAAAATTCAAGATATAAGTACGTTTTATTTGGTTCGCATATATTTTATGTGGTAGTTTAATGCATTTTTACTTTCTCTAGCCGTATGTGTAATGTACATAATGGATAGAGAAGGTATTGTTTTCCACCTGAAAATTCGATACCGAGTTTTCACAGAAAATATGTTTTGAGATCCTCTGAGTCCGGAAAAGAGAGCATTTTTAGAAAAAGGTCCAGGTGTGTATGTGTGTGGCGGTGTGTGTGCGTGCGCGCGCGCCTGTGTCTGTGGACAGCATAACTCAAACGAAAATTCGGTTGAATACCAAAAACCTGGTATTTAAGTTCAGTATCTTCCAAAGATGCGAAACGATGACTTTCAAGAAAATTCCTCCACCCTTTACATGGGAGTTTTTTCCAAAATGTTTATTTTATCAAAAACAGCTTTAAATTTTTTAATTAAAATACATACCGTATAATAAAGATATTCACATCACAAATAAAATGTATATTTTGAATTTTCTGTAAATAGCCTCTGAAGAGCCCTTTATTCTGGTTGAGTTTTGCAAATTTTACATATCTGTTAACCGTATAGACAAAAAACTTACCACATACAAATGTGAACCCCATTAAAACATATAATTTATCACATATATCTACTTTTCTCAAACGGGACAATGCAAAGCGAACCGAACTTCAATTGTATCACATCGCGACCAGCTTTTAAAAGAGTTTACTATTGCTTTAGCCTAATGCATTCACTTATATACCTTCTACTTGCAAGAAAGCAAGAAATAAAAACAATTCTGTTAATGTTTATCTGATCAGCATTATGTAGATACAAGCATACTTTTTTTTTTTTTTTTAAGAAAAATGTATGTTTGTGGAACAGCTAGAGAAAGCTATGTTAAGGAAAGCGAGATTAAAAAAACACATTTTACAGGGGAAAAATCTGAGGTGTTCCATTCACGTGACTTTCTCTAGCTGTTCCGCAAGCAATCCTTTTATTCAAAAGGTTAATATTTTATCTGCATCATGCTAATCAAAATAAACCTACGCAGAATTAATCTCATCACTTGCTTCCTTGTAACTAGAAGGGAAATAAGAAAATGCACAGGCTAAAGCGATAGTCAAGTCCATTTAAAGCCGGTCGCTATGAGAAACAATTGAAATCCAATCTCTTTGCTTGCCAGGAGTAAACAAAGAGAAATGAAAAGAAAGATGTCTTCGCGTTCAGAAAAGTTAAAGTGGCTTAAAATTGAAACCAATAATCCGGAATATCTCGAAAACTGTTAACAATAAAAAAAAAAAAAAAAACAACAAAAAAACCACATAACACTAATTGAGTATTTTAATGACATCAGCATTTTTTGTGTGATAAGTTTCTGTGGATCTCTTATGGTTTGCCAGTTATACATAAGTTAACCAGAATTAAGTGGTCTGCAGAGGTTACTCCCAAAAATTTTAAGTTAATATACATTTCGTTTGTCATAAAGATATCTTAAATAAAAGGTATTTTAATCAAAATCGTTAGAGCCATTTTTGAAAAAATAAAAATTTTCGAAAAACGTTCCATGTAAAGGGTAGTTGGGGGTGGGAGGATTTTCTTGAAAATCTTCGTATCTCATCCTTGGAAGATACTGAACTTAAATATCAAGTTTGGTATTTAACGGACTTTTGTTTTTGAGCTATGCTCACACATGGATCTTTTGTAAAATACGTTTTTGGGTTAAGGGGACCCAAAGGATGTATTTCCAGTGAAATCCCGGTGTCGAACTTTTTGGTTCAGTACAATAACTTCTCTATAAGTACATAGTACATACAGAGAAGGTACGCGTGAAGAGAACGTAGAAAATAGTATGAGCTGTGGGGGATTTCCTTGAAAGAATTAAGTATTGCATTCTTGGAAGATGCTGAGGCTTGTTTTCTGTTACGATGGATCAGTCCTTCTGAACTTGGCAGAAAGAAAGGAGAAAAAGAAGTAAATTTAAGCTGAAAAGTGATCTTTTGCTATCTTAACAAACATTACGAATGCGTATTAGAGCTTGAAATGTTCCAACTAAAGACTTTTAAGAGCCTTCAAGTATATATTTTTTAGCACTAGGATTAAAATTTGAAAAATGGGCTGCTATTAAGTAGAGTTTTTGTTTAAATTGTAAGTGTAATCCTTGATTGAAATTAATGACTCACTGGTAGAACCGGATCAGTAATGTGTATGCAGCTTCAGGTTCCAACAGAAATAGTACCACTTTGTAATACTCTAAAACTTGGCTTTTACATAATTAGCATGCGGTGTTTATACTCATAGGAATGCAAGTGTCGTGCAGCTTTTATTCTTTCGCATGAATGATGTCCATGCTAGAAAAGAATCTGATGCCTTTTACTATCTATTCTGCAAACAAACTATTCCTACAAAATATTATTCTTTTATCTACATCTGCTAATCGAGATAAACATTAGCAGAAATGGTCTTATTACTTGCTTCATTGTAAGCATAAGGGAAATAAGGAAATACACTATCGCTTTAGTCAACTATTTTGAAAGCTGGTTTCTATGTGAATCAAATCCGTTTATTTACATTGCAGGAGAGTAAAATTAAAACCGATATCAAGGAATATCTTAAAAGTGCTGACCCCTACAAAACAAATTTATATGCCATAAATTGCCTGTATTAACGAGATATACATTTTCTGTGTAGTAAGGTTTTGTCTATCGCTTATGGTTTACAGTTATGCAAAACTCAGCAACTTGCATTCAGAATAGAGGTTTCTAGAGGCTATTCCCAGAAATTCAAGATATATGTTTTGTCATGTAAACATCTTTAATATTTGGTATTTTAAAGTATCTTGAATTTTCTAGGAATAGTCTCTTAACCTTGAATTGCATGGTGTTGTACATATTCAACAAAGATGGTTAATCAAAGCTTTTAGTATTTTTAATGGATTTTTTTCTAATTTTGTATTACACTAACCTTCAGCAATAAAATTAGGCTAGTTATAGCTATTTCACGTTGTAAAATTATTAATATTTTTGCAAAAAAAATTGTAAAGTTTTTTTTAATATACTAACGATCACGGCTATTCAAGCCACTTAAGTTGTGGTGCTGATGAAAGGGATATAATTACCAGTTTCCGAAGTAGAAGAAGAACAACATATGTAGCATGATTTATCATGCAATTACGGGTTAAGTTCTTTTCATTCTGAATTACTTTTTCATAACTAGAACGCAAGAGGTTGAAAAAAGGTTTGCTACTCAAAATGTAGATCTTGTTAAACACAGACAATTTATATAATATACTATTTTTTTGAGGTAACCATTTCCGAGAAATTCCTTGTTATTAGTTTCAATTTAATATTTTTTCATACGGGAATTTGTCTACTTCTGGGATGCAAATAGAAATCAATTTTCCATCATAGGGAACCAGCTATTAAAACATTTGACTATCGCTTTAGCCTACTGTACTTCCTTATTCCCCTCAAGCTTACAAGGAACTAAGAAGACCATATCTGCTAATGCTTATCTTGGTTAGCATGAAGTAGAAAGCGGAATACGCTTTTTAAGAATAATCTGTAACACAGAGGTAGAGAAAGTCATGCGAATGCAACATATCAGTTTTTTTTTTTTGTCTTATAACATTATTTGTATATTTTTCTTTTAATCTTGAACATCTCGCTGACCTTTTATATAATAATAATAATAATAATAATAATAATAGGTAGCAGCTGGGAGAGAAGTTTATTTAAAAGAAAAAAGAGAATGGGGCAGGGTCAGGCGGTATAGCGTAACCTATTCTTGGCTCGGACTCGGTTCTGATTGGGCCGGGCGGACATTTCCCTGAATGGTAGGCAACCATTAACTCTAATTCGCTCTTCCTCACCCATGTGGTAACTTTCCTCTATCAAATGTGTTGTGCCGATGTCACACGATCAAAATTTGGTCCAAATTTTGTTATACAACGGCAACGTTGTGTACAATTTCTCCATTCCATTCCCACGGGAGTGTGTATTGGTCCAAATATTTCTCGCCTGCACATGAACAGCTGATAGAAAATTGTGGAGGTTGCCGATCCACAATTATTTACGTTCGCTGTCCCAAGCTTAGTTTATGTATCCATTGCAAGAGCATATTATAATAGAAAGAAAAACTCAGTAAAGAGGCGTTGGTGGACTAGACCATGGCTGGAATGTAGGAATACGGGCCAAGGAAGAGGTGTACTACATATGCTGCAAAACGAACTCGTTTCTGACTCATTAAATTATTTTAACTTCCTTAGAATGGACCAAAAATTTGTTTGGAAAGTTGCTGTCCTTAGTTGAGGCAAAACTCACTCGCCAAGACACAAATATGAGGCAGTCCATACCAGCAAATCAAAAGTAAGACCACGTTTTTATATTTTTGTTGAGAAAAGAAAGTTACGTATAAATGGATCCGATAAAATACATTTGCAGGGATTATAAATACCAGAGTCATTATTTCATAAATCTCTGCTGCACAAAAAAAAAAAAAAAAAAAAAAAAAAATATATATATATATATATATATATATATATATATATATATATATATGTATTTCAACCACAGCTCAGCTACTATAACCCTATTATTTAGGACAAAGTCTACAAGATAAGCAAAGATTCACACAAACAATCACGTTGGTAGGAAGGAAGACCCAGCGCTATCTGCCATCTTACTACGTCATTACCACTAGGTCGCTCATTGGTTGATTTCATACGTTTGTACAAAAAATTAGAAACTGCTTTATCTTGTTGTAGCAAACTGTATACAATGAAATTATCCGATGTCCCACGATCCAATTTGTAGTTTGAAGAGTAATGGGCCAAAATACTTGACCGTGGGACATCGGCTTTATATAATTTATGGTGGCGCCGTGGTTGAGTGCTTAGACAGCTTGCCTCCCACTAGGCGGCTCGGGGTCGATCCCAAGCGCCCGCATGTGGGAGTTGTGGGCGAAGCGGCGTCTGGGCCGGTTTTCTCCGGATCCTCCGGTTTCCCCCATCCACTCATTCCACCAATTGCTCCATCATCTTTCCAGCTATCAGTTGCGCTTACATTTCAAATGATGCACTTCTTCATGTTCATGCCTGGCTACGGCTCGACCCCTCGTAACAGGTTCTCCATTCTGTGGTTTCGTGTCGTAGGCTCCCCGACAGGCCTCTGACCCCTAGGCATTGGCTTCTAAGCTCTAGGGAGGTGTCAGTCCTACAAATACGGGGAGGGTAAGCCGATTATGAAACGAACATAATTTATACGTGTATCTGGTTTCCTTAGAGAATGTCTCTTTCTATTCCTTTTTTAAGATAGTCAATGAAAATTATCCCGCGTGCGTCTCGGAAAACTGACGCCATGACCTTGCCTGCAGACGGAACTGTCTTCGTCTTTTTTTTTTGGAGCCGATTCTCTCCTTGCAATCTGCTGTTCTGATTGTTCCTTCGTCTCAGATGTGAAGTGTTGGACCCAAGTTTCATCCATTGTTATGAATCGACGCAAAACCTCAATTTTATCGCAGCGAACATTGCCAAACACTCGACTGAAACATCCTCGCAACGCTGTTTTTGTTCTATTGTGAGCAAATGCGGCATCCACCTTGCACACAACCTTCCCATATCCAAATTTTCAGTCAGTGGACAATGCAGAACTGTTTGAAATACCTACGCACCTTCAGTCGACTGATTTATTTTTTTTACATTCGGACAATTTATTTTTATGACTATGTTGCCATGGCAATTCAGTGGTAGATCAACCGCCTAGAGACCGGAAGATCCGTGGTTCAAATCCCGTTTATAGCATTGAATTTTTCAGTCTGACTCTACCTATCCAAAGTTAGCTTATTTTATATACTAAGTGGTATTTAAACGAATGTGAATAATAAACCAGTCAAGTTAAGGCTTCATAAGGCATTGTGTGGACTGGAATCAATAATAAAGTAGAGATTTGAGTAGTTCCTACACATACTAAGCTTTCACTTAATATGCCTAAGTACCGGCCTTATTATCCCTTTAAAACCAATATTTAGGGGGCTAGGAACTAAGCGAGTAGACCCATTTCCGTAGCGTCCCGTTGGTTTCTCTTGATCTTTAGGCAAATGCTGGGGGATTATCTCATTTACGGTTTCCTTTCCATCATTTCCATTTCATTGGGGTTTCTTCTCATATTTCGTGTGTGCTTCCAGGTTTCACTTATCTGGCGCTAGGATAAGATGGAACAAGTGCAAAGATCATTTGTACTCAGGGAGTCACGACAGAGCAGAGAGCAGGGACCTAACCGTTTCCAGATTAAAACTCCCAGGCGGCGGCTATTACAGATGGCGTCTGTTCTACCGTAGGCTTAGACATCCCACTGGAAGGCTGCTCTGCCGGCTTTTTTTATAGTGTTTAACGCCCGCTTTTACTACAAATGGCACCGAAGGCGATGACGCCGATGATGCATGGAATGAAGATGGAGCACCGGTGGAATGCCATGGTGGGAGAAAATCCGCCCCTGCGCTGCTTTGTCCACCATAAATACCACATGCGGTCGCTGGGGATCGAACACGGGTCATCTAGGTTAGGGGCGAGTGGTCTAGCTGTTCCGCCATGGCGCGCCCTACCTGAGGAAGGTAACAGAGCATTCTTTTTCCCTACTATGGAGCGCCGACATCCCCGCTAACACAACCCCGAAACAGACCAACCAGATGAAGCATAAAATAAAATGATAAATGAGAGCTGAAATGAAGTGATAGAAAACATGGGAAATGTAATTAACTTATCCAGCATTCACCTGGAAACCCGGGAAATCCCGATAGATCAGGCAGACGAGCCACGGAGATGCAACCCACGACCTCCCGAATGCAGGCCTTCGAGAAATCGCTTGAAAGGCTACCTGTCACAATTTTCGCAGTATCGGTTTGCAGTTCATCACGCCGAAAATACGCATAAAAATGTAACTCAAACCCATAAAATGAAGCCGTGATTCTGAGGTTACGGAGTTATTGCCCTTAACAAGACTGATGGTCTCCAGAATGTTAAACCAAGAAATTTACGTGTTTTCCTTTTTTCCCCTTTTCAATTTATAGCTTAATAAGTTTCGGAGCCGGGGCAGGTTAGCGTGCGACCGCAAAAGCCGACAACCGTCGACAAAGATACTTCAATAAATCGCGTGCCTTTATACATTATAGTTCACGCTTTGCTTGTCGCTTTAATGGGGAAATGTCCTGGGGATACACAAGTCGCACACGACATTTTGATTAGCGCCACAAGTTAATGTTTATAACTGCATTCATTTCCAACAAAATGTTAAATTCATTTTGAGGAAAAAAGAAATGTCCAACAGCACGCAGAGGAAATTAAGCAATGTTAAGTGAAAACAGCTGGATTCATTTGGTTCAATGGAAAGCTGCAATAACCTCTGTTTGATTTTCACGTTCTCTACACGTACTATGCACATAGTGAATAGAGGAAGTATTGTATTCCATCCAAAAATTCGATACCGAGGTTTCATCGGAAATATATGTTTTGAGATCCCTGAATCAAAAAAAAAAAAAAAAAAAAAGCGTTTTTAGAAACAAATCCGCGCGCGTGTGCGTGTGTGTCTGTGGGTAGCACAGACCGTTAAACACCAACTTTGGTATTTAAGTTTGGTATCTTCCAAGGATGCGATACGAAGATTTTCAAGAAAATCCCCCTCCCCAAACTAGTCTTTACATGGACAAATTTTCGAAATGTTTGATTTTCTCTAAAATAGCTTTAACGATTTTGATTAAAATACCGTAGATATATTAGAGATATTTACATGACAAATAAAATGTATATTTTGAGTTTTCTAGGAATAGCCTCTGAAGACCTCTTCATTCTGGTTGACCTTTCTATAACTGATAAACCGTAAGAGATAGACAAAAACTTACACAAAGAATGTAATCTAGTTAAAACACAGAATTTGTCATATACATCTTTTTCGTGGAGTTGACTGTTTCCGAGATATTTGTAATTATTGGTTTCGGTTTTAAAATACTTAAAACCTTTCTCATGTAGAAACTTGTCAACTCCTGATCATGCATAGAAACGGATTTCAATCCCATAGCAATCACGTTTTAAAACACTTAACTATTGCTTTAATCCTTATTTCCCTTCTAATTGTGAGGAATAGATCATTTCTGTTAAGTATCTCGATTAGCATGAAGTAGATAGAAGAATAATGTGTTACAGAGATGTAGAGAAAGTGATGTGAACGGAACACCTCAGATTTTTTGCATTGTATTAATGTATGCTTCATTAATTCTGTGTACAAGGAGTGCAGATATATTTATATAAAATATTTGAAATATTAAAACAAGTGAAGCAACTTCCTTAAGCAGGTTGAATATTGCTGTCCTTTTACTATCAGTTAAACTTTATGTTTTTTGCTATAATAGACGAGTTCTTCTTAAATACATCGCTAACAAAATAGTAACCTCCCTATTATAAAGTTGTACACATACCTTGGAAAGTGTGATCTAGAATTCATCTGGCAAAATTTCGGGAGTTTCAGAGGGTTATATAGGAACTCCTTGATAACAAATACCAATGGACTGTGATGGCCAGCTGAGGACTTGTAGGATAAGAAGCATATAAATCAGGCAAACAGTAATTGAAAATAGGCAATAGTAAGCTAATAACTTTTTCTATTTGTTCTACGAACAAACTATTCTTACAAAAGACAATTTTATGTACATGATACTAATCGAGATAAACATATTAGAATTGGTCTTATTACTTGCTTCCTTGTAAGTAGAAGGAAAAGAAGGGAATGCCCAAGGCTAAAGCGATAGTCAAAACGTTTAAAAGTAGTCGCTTTGCGAATGGCACTGAAATTCGGCTCTCTTTCCATGACCAGGTAAAACAAAGGAGATATACCAATGAGGACTTTTCGTTAGAAAAATGTTTAAGAATTTTAACAAGGAATATCTCAGGGACGGTTAGCTCTTAAGAAAATAGAACTGTATATGACATGAATTGTGTTTTAACGAAATCTATATCGTATGTAAGTTTTTTATTTATCTTTTACGGTTTACCAGTTAAGCAAAGATCATTCAGAATGAAGAGGACTTCAAGGGCTAATCCCAAGAAATTCAGTATAACTATACGTTTTATTTGCCATGTAAACATCTTTAATTTACGGCATTGTAATTAAAATCGTTAGTCATTTTGAGAAAATTGAAAATGTTGATATAAATATTCCTTGTAAAGAGTAGTTTGGGGTGGGGTATTTTCCTGAAAATCATGGTTTCTCATCCTTGGCAGATGCTGGACTTAAATACCAAGTTTGGTGTTTAACGGTCTATGCTGCCCACAGACAAACAAACACACACACACACACACACACACACACACACACACACACAATTGCGCACAGATACCTTTTCGAAAATGATTTTTTGTTCAGAGGTCCTCAAAACATATAGTTTTGGCGAAATCTCTGTATCTTATTTTTGGGTGCAATACAATACTTTCTGTAACATACACATACACACACACACACACGAGCGTGCACGCGGACCTTTTTTAAAATTATTTTCAGAGGTCCTCAAAACATGTATTTTAGGCGATATCTGAGTATCCCATTTTTGGCTGCCATACAATACTTTCTCTACCTACTATGTACATTGTATATTCTTGCTAGAGGAAGTAAAAAAATTAATAATAGGCAAACAAAGGAACACCTTAAATTGAGAAACGTTAGATATTTTCTACTCTAAACGTTCATAAGTTTAGTTTCCGGACGAATTACCGCTTAAAATAATGAATTCAGTTTACTTAAAAAGTAACATAAGGTAAGTTCATAACATATTTATATTGAACAAAAATTATAAAAATAAAATTGATATTCATTCCTTTGGCATTGGAACGTTGATATACTCTGTTCTAGCCTTCCTCAACCATATTACAGTGAATAGAAAAATACTTATGAGAATGTTCTAATGTAAACTGAGGCCTATTTTCACTAAATATGTTTTATATTGAAGAAAGTTCTCTTCACTTCACATGTTGTGTGAGAGTAGAGTTTGAATGATGCCATCTCTGCTGCTGATAAATAATAAGACAGTGCAGCAGCAGAATTTGCCCGAGAGAACCTTTGCAATTTCCTGTATCTGGGTTCTTCTTTATCACAAAATTACGTAGTACCAAAAATCAATCCCACTTGATAGAAGTTATACGACATAACCTAGGAAAGTGAATAATGGACAATAGAAATAGGATGGATAAAAGCACACATCAGAATATATGGTAATGAAATTGAAACAAACTTGCAAAACAAGCAACAACAATTGACAGAACAAAAAGCTATAAAAGATACTCAAAAACCGCAAATAGGAAAAAAATTACGAATTAGGAAATGGTTAATAGAATGGGAAAACACAACAAAAGGAAAGGAGATTAAACAATAATACCCTATCGTAGCAAAACGACTAGAATGAAGAATCAAACTAGCAACAAATCTCACCACCATGCTAACAGGACACGGAACGTACTATTATACATTCCACATAATCGACGACCTAACTTAAACATGTAGAAGAGGAGACCATGAAACAGATCACATATTATACACTGCAGCATGTTGAACAACCAAAGGAAAACATTAAGGACCAAATAAGAAAAAAAGGAGGAAAATGGGCAGAAAGTAAACCAGTACTAGTAGGAGAGTTTCTAAAATATTTCTGTGAATATATGAATGTCATTAACGTAGAACGTGTATAATATCTAAAACAAAACAGTAACTTAACCACACATAAACAAAAAATACCCTGATTCGCATACCTATGTAAGTAAAAACAAATATCAAACTAAGGAAATCAGACATTGAGTATTACTAATGTAATGGAACACGTGAATGAATAAAAGTATTGAAAAGATGCCTCCTCCAGCGCTTTTGGTGTTTCCTGAAGCCCAGACTCACAATTTTACATGAACTCAACTGTAATCACAAGAGGAACCTGTTTGCAGCATAGTTTTATTAGTAAAAGACAATATCATGTCATAAAATTAGGATCGTCGTTTATCTGCTGACATAAGTGCCCTTGGTTTTGGTATGATAAGTTTGCTAACAAAACTACCAAAATATGAAGCTGTTCATTGTAGCTCGCTAAACAACTATAAAACGGCTCCTCTCTGGAAATCTGTAGAAGCTCTGCTAATAGTTACTTGAAATGCCGACAGCCAAAATACATCCTGTCGTGCTGAAATTACTGAGTGCGCCATCTATCGTTATATCCTAAATCGCACTAATAATTTGTTAATGTTTAATATGACGATATATTTACGAAAATGTGAGAAAACATTGAGACAGTTTAAAATAATAAAAAAAAAAAAACAAAAAACAAAAACACACACACACACAAGAAGGTAGAAAAAGGCGTATCTAAATTACCAACATGAGCAAGTCACGTAAAATAGCAAATTTAGGCAACCTGAAAAAGGTGTCAATATATTCCAAATGACATAACACATATACATGTTTATTGTATGTTTAGGAAAAAAATGCTACTGTGTTACATTCACATGACTTTCTCTACATCTCTGTAACAATTTTTTTTTTTTTAGGTAGCTTAACTTCCTTCAGCCTGGTTGGTTATATCGGACGATGAATGACATTGGTGAAATGATGCTCAAATGATCTCGGGGCCCATGGAGCTTAAAGTTACTCGACATTCGTCTTCTCGGGATAAGGGAAAACCCCGAAAAAAACCTTATCCGGTTAACTTACCCTAAGCGAGATTTGAACTCACGAGCTATTGAATATGAGGCAGACACGCTACCACCACACTACCCAGGCGAGCAACAAACTATTATTAATAAGCTTATTCTTCTATCTTCTTCATGCTGAGCGAGATACACATTAGCAGAACCGATCTTATTACTTAGTTCCTTATAAGTAAAAGGGAAATAAGGGAATACACTAGGCTACAGACAGTCAAATTCTTTAAAATGCGGTTGTTGTGGGATTGAGATCCGTTTTCTTTGCGTGGTCAAGAGTTGACAAGTTCCGGTATGAGAAAAGTTTTAAGTATTTTAAAACTGAAACAAATAACAAGGGATATCTCGAAAACGGCTAACTCCACGAAAACATGCATATGGCATTAATTGCGTGTTTTAATGAGATCTGCATTTTTGGGTAGTGAGTTTTTGTCTATCTCTTACGGTTTACCAATTATAAAAGCACCAGAAAAATGTATCCAGAATAAATAGGTCTTCAGAGACTATTCCCAGAAAATTCAAGATATTAATTTTATTTGTGATATAAATATGTGTTATTTTAATCAAAATCGTTAGAGCCACTTTTGAGAACAACAACATTTTCAAACATATTTCCATGTAGAAGGCAGTTTGGGATGGGGGGGGGGGATTTTCTTGAAAATCTTCGTGTCGCATCCTTGGAAGATGCCAAACGTAAATACCAAATTTGGTCTTTTCGTTTTTGAGCTATGCTGACCACTCACACACACAAACACGAACCTTTTCCTAATTATTTTTATTCAAGGGGTCCCAAAACATATTTCCATGAAATCTTGGTATGAAATTTTTGGGTACAATACAATATCTGTTCTACCCCTATGTACAGAGAAATAAAAAAGAAAGAAAAGAAAGATAGATAGATAGAAAGAAAGAAAATAGGCAAAGGCAAAATCCTTAGCCTGGCGATAAACGTTTTTAATCGTTAAAGAAGCATTGGACAACTTTTCATATTGAAGAACGGCTTAAAATATTCTGCATTTCCGAATAGAAGCCTAACAGACAGTTTGTATTTACAGTTTCATCCTTGGCCTAAACCTGTTTGTTTATTCGGCGGCTTTATTACACAACGGTAACCTGAAGGTCGTGCGTTCATATCTCTTAATCTACGCTCGCACACTCTCCTGCAAACAATACGACTCATAACATATTCATCTTTAGTTCTTAATTTATTCCAAATGGTCATAAAATGACAGCAGAATTCTATGTGCTTAAGTCTCCGAGCTCTATAAGTTGCATTTTAATTTCATATGTTTTCTTTCTCTGCCAAGTATGTACCATAGTAAATACCAAGTTTGGTATTTAACGGTCCTTTTGTTTTTGAACGTTGCTGCCCCGCCCCTCACACACATACACACGCACGCACATACTGACAGTCACACACACACACACGGACATTTTACTAAATTTTTTTTTATTCAAGGGGCTCTCTAAACATGTATTTCCGGTGAAATCTCGGTATCGAATTTTTACAATATCTTCTCTACACACAGTACGTGGAAAAATAAAAACAACAAAGACAAACAAACAAAACATTTAACTTGCGATGAGATATTAACTTCTTAGGGAACTCAAGTGTTGTTGTTCATTAATCCACGGCTTCTGTGGAATCCTTTTGTATTATTTTATATCTATATACAATACATAATCATAAGAAGATAAATAAGATAATGAAGGATAAAGTGGTATTTACTATAATGCAGTTCGAAATTTTGTTAATTTTTCAACCATGCGATTGAACGCTTTTTACTTTCTCTATATGCACTATATACATAGTGTATAGAAAAGTTTTTTAATTTTTTTTTTTATAATTGATTCATTTATATAGCCCCCTTTAACATCTAAAGTCATATCAGGGGCTTCTTGCATTATATACAACTCGCCTTTTCACGCGCCTTTTATACTTTTATAAGTACCTACATCATTTAACATTAACGATTGAAATAAAAAATCTGATGTGTGACTTTCTCTACATCCCTGTAATAAATTACTGTTAACTAGCTTATTCTTCTATCTACTTCATACTAATCGAGATACACATTAGCAGAAAATGCTTTCTTTTAAGTAGAAGGGAAATAATGGAATACACCCGGCTAAAACGATAGTCAAATCTTTTAAAAGCTGGTTGCCATGAGGAAGTATTTTAAAAGAAGCCAATAACAAGCAACATCTAAAAAATGATCAACACTAGGAAAAAATATGACATAAATCGTGTTTCAACGAGATCTACATATTTTGTATAGCAAGTTTTTGTCTATCTCTTACGATTTACTAGTTATGGAAAACCCAGCAAAATTTATCTAGAATAAGGAGGTCTTTATAGGTTATTCTCAAAAAATTCGACAAATACGTTATATTTGCCATGTAAATATATTTAATATAAGGTATTTTAATCAAAATAGAGCCATTTGTGAAAAAAATCAAACTTTTCGAAATTTTTTCCATATAAAGATTAGTTTAGGGTGGAGGGATTTCCTCAAAATCTTGTGTTGCATCCTTGGAAGACATTAAACTTATATACCAAGTTTGGTATTTTACCGACTTTTCGTTTTTGAGTTATTGTGTTCACAGACACACACGGACGTTTTTCTAAAAATGCTCCTTTTTTTGATACAGGGGACCCTTAAACGTCTATTTCCGGTGAAATCTCGTTACAGAATTTTTGGGTGGAATGCAATACTTTCTCTATACACTATGTACATAGTACGTGCAGAGAAATTAAAAACAAATGTGTTATGGCATGGAGCAGTTAATACTACCTCAAACTGAAAAGATAAAGTGTTTGGCAATCAGTAGATGATCTGATATGCTGTCTTGCAACCGGGCATAATAATCGTATTACGGCACTTCTCCGATAGAGTTGTTACGGTCTCAGTGCTCTCTGCCTCTCGAATATCCCACGGATCGCCACTACCTGCTGTAGAGTGGTCGTGTTCTCCCCTTATATAGGAGTGAATTGACTGTTGAGTGCAGGAACCTTCCATCTGGGAATTCTCGCATTTAGGTCATAGTGACCTGGAGAGCGCATGTTCAAGGGCGCACATGTTTCCTTATTTGCGAATGTGCATCGGAACCAGTTTCCGTATGGTTCATTACTTGAAGGAACTAGGTTACTTCCATTTCCTGGATATGGCTAAGCAAGTGCGTGAACAGATTTCAAATATTCCATCAGTAACGGTTCTGACGGCATGGGAATTTCAATATGCCTGCTACAGGCCTCTAATGTTTTATTTGAAACTATCGTATATTTCCCCTCCCCCTTTTTGTGCTCCGCACATTAAGCAAAAGAAGCATTGCATTCATGTCGAGAGAACAAAAAAGAAAGAGGAAAAGAAACACGGTTTTGCAAGTTCTCTCTCTCTCTCTCTCTCTCTCTCTCTCTCTCTCTCTCTCTCTCTCTGTGCGCGCGCGCGTGCGTGTGTGTAATCTTAAGAAGAGATAAGCAAAATCTTGCTACACAAAAACATACTGTGTATTTCAAATTTCTTTGTGGATCAGCCATAATCGAGATGTGGTTTTATTATTTTGAATTTATCAATTATTTATACAACCATTGCATATTCTACCCAAGAATTTGATACAAAGTTTTCCCCAGAAATAATTTTTTTTTTAAGAAATAAGACGACTCTTAACGATTTTGATTAAAATATATCAAGTTTAAGGTATTTTATGAGAAACGAAATGTATATCTTGAATTTTCTGAATACCTCTTCATTTTGGAAGACCATTGTATAACTGGTGAACCATAAAGGATAAAAAAAACAAAAACAAAAAAACTTATTGCATAACAAATGTGGATATTATTAAACAAGACAATTTATTTTCGATGACATTTTATTTCAATTTTTTAAAAATACTTTTCTCAGACGGCAACTCGTCCATTTTATATCTCCTTTGTTTTAGTCCTGGCCATGTAAAGGGAACCTAATTTCAATATCAATCGCATAGCGACAGCTATTAAAAGATTTGACTGTCGCTTTAGCTTAGTGTACACCCTTATTCCCTACGTAGTTACAAGGAAGCAACTAATAAGATACTTTCTCTTATGTTTAACTTGATTAGCAGTTTTTAAAGAATGATTTGTGTGCAGAACAGGTAGAGAATGTCATGTGAACGGAACACATCAGATTTTCAGTGCATTTGAACCCTGGTCGAAGAGATAATTCTGAAGTAATGTTATAGTTGCGTTTTTAATTTGAATAGTGTTTGGACATAATGAGTGGAAAAGCAAAGTTTGTACATATTGGGGAAGAGGGAATAATTACCTTTGTTCGTCAGAACTAACTTTTATACCATGCAGAGTATAGACATTTAAAGAAGAAACAGAAGGAGTTGGAAGCGGAATTACGAAATTCAAGTAAGTAAATAAGATTTAAATTACTCTTTCGAGATAGCGTTTAATAATTTTCAGTCAGTTTCAGCTGTGAAACAAAATAATTCAAAGATTCTGTAATAAGCATAGTACAACAGAATGACATTAATGACGGGAGTAACCTCTTTATGTAGTAATTTAACCACACTAGATTGTTTTATAGCTACAAGGAATTGAAATTACTTTGGCAACCTGACATTTCACTTCGAGGGCTAAGGTGGTTTCTATGGCAACAGCGGTGGCCGCGACTCTTCAAAGTCACACCACATATCCCAACCAATTAGAGGGATCCATTCCCCGTTACTCCTTTCCATGCTAACTTCATACACCCAAGTTCATGGGTTCAAACCTGGCGAAGCACGATGGATTTATTCTAGCACGTAAAAGAACTTCAAGCCTCTGAGCGAAATTAAGCGGTTTTTCACGCCCAATATAGAATGGGACGCTGAGAAGCACAGCAGTTAAACAGCTTCCATAAATAAAACACCATTTCATTTTCCCATCTACTCCTTATCTTGTACGGTGTAGTTTCCATATCTGGTTTTATTTCCCCCAAGATGTAAAATGTTAACCTGAAGTACTTCACAAACTTGTCCCTCAGGTGCCTACAAACCAAAACCTCATAGGCACCTTCTGAAGTACGATTAGCAAAAATGGGATGTTTCTCAGCACTTTCCACAATGTTTCCATTATCAGTATTATCTGCTAATTCATCGATTCGCCCCTCCCCCCAAAGAAAAACAACTTTCTCAACCACTTTTCAGCCATTTTACTCAACATTATGGAGGTTTTCAGTTAAGTTTTCTAGGAAAGCATAACTGAACTGAATAGATCTAGCTTTGGTTTTAGTTCAGTTAGTTCTACTTAGTTCAGTTTTCAAATGAAGGAAAGCAAGGCTTAAACCATTAAGTCCAAGATGTTTAAAGTCACCACGAAAATCATGGGCAGGTAGAGAATTGAACACCACGTGAGGTAAAGATTGCATTGTCCTCTGTGTAAGTAAAGGATTCTGTTATAATGACAGTGTTGATCCTAGACCGCCAGGTCAACAGTCTGATGCACTTAATATTTAAATTGCAATCATGCAGAGCTATGTTCAGAAACAAACCTAGTGTTAAGGCGCAGCACGCATACCGAGCTGACAAATGAACAAGTTATTAAGGTTAAAATATTTGACATGACTTGTTGCCCTCATCATTAACATCATCGAGCGTGGTATCTCAACTTCACACATATCTAGAGTTCGTGAAAATGCTGCGAAAGTCAGCAAATGCCACATTATATGTTAATACAGGCTTACGAACACTTACTTAATTGAGCTTTTGGTTTTACCACGATGTCATATCATTTTAAACGCTGGGAAATTCGGTTCGAATCCCTCTCAGGATTTCTGACGGATTTTACGGAAATATCGTATATATTATGGACATATTTTAGACGTTCATAGAGACCTAATTTGCGAATGGCGTATCCGATTCCTTGGTTCCACATTTCAGAAATACGGACACAAGCAGCGTTGGAAAGCTTAGCTCGAAACATTTTGCTCGATTATATTTCAGTTTGTTGAAAACTTTGGGATCATCACAGTGACATAAAATACCTGATAGATTTTTGTTTACTTACTATGGATTATCTAAAAAGACCTGGAGAGCTTGATCTCATCGGTGTGCAAACATATCACTCCTTTCTTACCCACTCCACAGTGCACATGACGAAAACAACAGACAGTATCAGCGACGTTTCATTGACATAAATTATCAATATGGAAAAACATATGCAACTTTTTTGCAACCCATGTTTTCAATGTAATATATGACCCATTTTACAATTAGAACTAATTACATGACAGACTCCTCTAAAACAACGGGGCAACTTTACCAAATGATACATACCCAAAACTGAAGAGATTTTGCAGGTAATATTGTTGCATTGTTTGGTTCCACAGTACATATGAACAATTCTTTTCTGAATTGAACTATACCGGAGTGATACATACTACAGTTTAGTGATGATGTCATTCTCTCTGTGTCTATTTGAGCCTGACATTGATAAGTAAGCGTCAAGAAAAATATGTCAGAGTTCTTCTATATCCACAAAGAAGCCTCTGTTGAGGAAGAAAGACAACAAGATATATTTTGGTATTCGGCCATTCGCCGAGTTATTTCCGCCACTGTTGTACTTTGCATGGTGAGCAACTGCAAGGTGGAACGAAGCTTCCCTTCAGTTTACCAGCTCCGTAACTCACCTGGATAATGTACAGGTTTTGAGAAAACGATTCAGATTGAGGGAGGGATTAATATGCAGTTAAACAAAAAATTAGGTTTTATAAATACGGGTTCTAAACTCTAAGAAATGGGTAACTGCTTAGCATCAAGTAAGAGCGTTCTCTTTTCTAATGTGAGATGCTTGGCAGAGGTTCCAGAACATAGTATGCATAACAAAATCTAAAAGCCTTGCTTGATCAGCCAGTAATCAATGAATGTAATTTTATCACATAGAGCTTTACTGACATAGCATTTCATAGGCAAAATTTGCAGTTACTAGTTAACAGTGGTATATCAGTAATGTCTTCTCGCTTTTTTTATTTTTCCTTCTATTATCACTTCTCCTTTGTGAAAACCAATCGTTACATTTTCTGAGTAGATATTCATCAGGGACATCCCTATTAGGCCTCTCCTATTCCCTCTCACATATTCTTGCGCTGCACTTGATTTGTTATTTCATAGAAAGTCTCTTTAGTACTATTTTTCTTTCAAATCCATACCGTTTCTTTTCGTTCTTTTCAAAATTGCCATGCATTTTTGCATTACCCTGTAAAATGCCTAATGTTCTCCAACTTTTCTCTTACTCCGGTTGAGCAGTCTAGGTGGACCTTTTCCTTTCCTAATGCTGAACCGCTCGTCGGATTCATTTTGCACCTTAGGTTATGGGCTTTGATAGCACTCTCAATAGAATTTTTGGCGGATGAAGCATCCTAACATAACCGTTAACAATTTCAGCTATTTTTGTAATATTAAATATAAAATATGGGAATCATGAAATAACTTCACCTTTGGTACCATTCCGCTGATAACTCTGAAAAGTATCATCATTACGACGGCAGGAAGGGGCGTTGAAATATTTAGTACGTAAGGGTCCATAATCCTATGGTCAACAGTAAACCATACTAAAACTTCGCCAATGACTGGAAACCATCATCATGAGGAGGAGAGAGAGGAGCCACGCCCTTTACTTAGCCGGCTGAATTGTTAGTTGTCTGCTAC
This sequence comes from Hymenopus coronatus, assembly GCA_030762935.1. Classification (NCBI taxonomy): domain Eukaryota; kingdom Metazoa; phylum Arthropoda; class Insecta; order Mantodea; family Hymenopodidae; genus Hymenopus; species Hymenopus coronatus. The sequence goes on from CM060882.1 coordinate 25,842,679, forward strand.
CATTAGCACACATTGTCCGACAAATATGGTCTTTAGATCAAATGAACACGTAAGAAAGCCCTCCCCAATAAAATCCGCTTTGTGATTGGCTTCCGGCAGTTCTGCAAACATCCTTGTCCGTAGGCTTGAGAGAGGCTGCCTGTCTTTGTTGAGGGGAGATATAAAGGACCTGCTAGAGCCGAGAAAAGTCAGTCGTGAGTCTCTGCTGACGACTCTGGAAATCATCATTCTGAGGAAGGTGGATAGAAGTATTAACAATACTGAGGAGGTGAGGATCTATATGGCCAAATCATACTAACTTTTCGCTGATAACTCTGTAAATACTCATCCTGAGAAGGCAGGCAGGAGCGTTCCGAACTGGTGAAGATCTATATACTAACACTTCGCTGATAAATCTGGAGATCATCATACTGAGAAAGGCAGACAGGAGCATTCCGAATTGGTGAAAATCTATATACTAACACATCGCTGATAAGTCTAAAAATTATCATCCTGAGAAGGGCAGGCAGAAGCGTTCCGTACTGAGGAGGTGATTATCTATATACTAATACTTCGCTGATAACTCTCGGAATCATCATCCTGAGGAGGCTGGCAGAAGCGTTGAGAATAGTGAGGAGGAGAGGAAGAGGAGGAGGAGAGAATTTACATGGTCAACATGAAAAATTCTAACATTCCCTTGTTGGCTGGAACTCATCACCATTAAAAAGGCAGGCAGAAGCGTTGGAAGTAGGAGGGAGTAAGGATCTAAACAGTCAGAAGCTGAAACATCTCTGATACTTTGTTAATGACTTCGCATAGTCGAATTCTTCAAACAACAATCAGTTCTCTCCAGTTTCCATTATCTGAGTCACTTGTTGGTAGAATTAATGAAATGCAGGTGGAAATGAATCTGCAGTATCCTTGAGCATTTAATTTTCAGAGTAAACGAAATCACTGAAACAACTCAAGAGCCATAAATCTACATATATTATTCTGGTAAACCCTTCTGGCCGTTTTGGAACGTAAGATGATTCTGAGTAATGTTTGATCTGAGGTATTATTTTAATTGCAGTTAAGCCTTATCAAAATTGTCGATCTTTATGATGATTTTAACAATTCCATATTTGCTCATAGTTATTGAGTATATGTCTTATTCAGTATATGTCATGCTGAAATAGCGGGCAGTAAAATTCGATATAATGCGCTACCCAGTTTCTGTGTCGATATATTTACAGCCATAAGATTTATTTGCCAGCCACTTAGCTAAGCTTTTAACATCCCACGCCTGCTGTCTTCGGCAGGATGAATGAAATGAATTAATGATGATGCAAATGAGGCGGGAGCACTTGTGGTCTAAATTTACTTGCCACTTTTTGTAAATGGGGACGAAGAAAAACGCACTGTTCATTTGATCGCAACATTCATCTTCTATGATGGGACTAGCTTATGAGTGCCGCTGGCGAAAAGGAGCTCAGTAAGGTAAAATTGGTTTATGTGTTCCGAAAATGTTCAATTTTTGCGATGGATTTCAAAATAATGATAATTAGATAGAAAATCAAGCTGATATTCTTAGTGTTATACTTCATGAAATATAAGTCGAAGTAAAAATACATGCTTTCGGCAAACAAGAAAGTATCCATAAAACCCCTTATCACAGTGAAATAAGTTGCAAGTGGGCTTTGAGTGATTTTTATGTGAAAAACAACTATTTCGAAGTACTAGATTATAGCATTTGAAGTGCTTTCGGGGTTAAAGCTAGCAAACCTTTCTGTGAATGTCACAAACAGGGAATAACCTCAGATCTGAATAAAGGAAAGCTCCAGTATTCAGTTACATTAAACAATCCTTGAGCACTGTGTTATATTTTAAACAGAAAAATTTGCACTGTTTTTTTTAAGCTGAAACCTATTAAAAACATTCCCCTAAAATGCTCGCACAAACATAAAGAAAGAAAGTAAATATGACGGGTAGCAACCATGACTTTATCTACCAGTCAAGCTATTTTATATATTTTATACTACGGTCGATTTTCTTTATACTTGTTAATCATAGATAATACTCGCCAGAAATAGATTTGGTACATTATATCGCGTAGGCACAAACATAATGATGGGGCCAGTTTGTTCTTAGAGAATATACTGACCCTGCGGTTCATGTGCTCTTTCCAAATTATGTTCATGCTATTACATTTTTTTTTATATAATTTTAAATATTAGATTCTCTAATTACTTTTAGTGTTATTAAACACTACAAATCTTCTATTTTAGTTCTATGTAGGTTTTATAGGTACAGGCTTTTAGATTATGTTATTAGCGATTTAAATGACTGCCTGTAAGCCTAGCTTTGTATAAAGTTGTACAAGTGTAAAGAATACATTTTTACCTAATTTTAAATGAAAAATCCATATGCCTTAGGAATCTCAAGTACTGCAAAGGAGCAGAAACAATTTAGAGGATGGTTGTATATTACAAACTCTCTTCAAACAACTTCAAGACAGAAATAGTATCATTTTTGCGCAATGTTTATAAATTATTCTTTCCTCGGGTTTTCATTTGTCGGCACATTCTCATTTTCAAATTTTAACTGATTTTCGGTATAAATTGAATTTTGTGTAGCTGATTTACAGTTAACAGGATAAAAATATTATGAAATGAAGTTTTAAAACATGTTTAGTTGTAATTTTATTAAATAGTAAATATTTTTAAGTTTTAATGAAAAAAACCACGGAATCACGGAATATTATTTATTTTGAAAAATAAATGCGTCATGTACAACAATGCTTCAAAACAGTAAATAAAATGAATATATTATTAACTATGTACAAATAGTCATAAAAATGAAATGGCGTTCTCAGCGTCCCATTCTATGCTGGGCGTGAAATACCGCTTAATTTGCTCAGAGGCCTCTATCAGGCTTGCCGTAAATCTACGACACGGGCCAATGACTTTACTTCCCACCCGAAGGAAGCCATGCTAAGGATTTTTACGCCCGAAAAAAACCATCATCCTACGCCGGGTTTGAACCCGCGACCTTGGGTATATGAAGCTACAACGGTAAACATTACACCACGGAGGGCGATATAAATATTCATGAATTTGGTGTGAATTAAACTCGTTGCTGTATTAACACTTTAAATGAATTGGACCGAAATTATGCATTATATTAACTTCACAGATGGGCATAAGGATAGAACATGATATTTCACATGGTGTACTTTTCGGTCCAAAAAAGCAACGAGAGAGTATTTGGGGGCTGAGGTTCGTGAATAATGTCTGTGTAGCCAAACAGGGTTGGAAGACTATTGCCTATTTGGTTCTTGAGAGTGCTTTCAAGGTGCTAAGCTTCCGAGATAACAAAAACTCGAAACGGCGGCATTGTTTGAAGAAGCCTGAGGAAAGTTAATAACACGGCTTGAGCAACGCAGAATTTCTGAACACGACGATGTTGCAGAAGGCTGATTACAACCACAAAAATGTTCCACGAGTCGGTTGGTATTTGATAACAGCTACGATTTCTCATTCTCCTGAGAGACAACTACAGAAAACAAATGCAGAACCGGTTTGTGTATAACAAGACGGTCGTTCAACCTCCACAAGGCTATCAGTCATAAGGCATGTGATGCCTGGAGGGTAAGATACCCTGCCTGTACTGGAGCAAGAGAAAGCTCGGGGTGAATCCCAGAAATTACTGCAGTCGACCTGCTTCCGAATGCCGCAGCCATTAATTTATACTACCTCAACTACATAAGTAATTAGTAACTGTCACTTTTATATGCAGGTTTTGTTATCTCCATCTTTCACAGTTGGTAAACTTATTGCCTACCGAGGATCAAAGAGAATCCGTGAAAGAAGTTGTAATCCTTCATCTTGATACACGCTGAAAAGTGGTCCATAGGGATTAAGGTCATTTGTTTGTTTAGCGTTTTGATTATGTGAAGCAATACAAGCTTACCAGTGAAACTGTAAATGTGGATTTGAAAACAAATCAAGTCTAAACACTAAAAGTTGATGTTTCAGGGAAAATAGTTTTTATTTAAAGTGCTGCAAATAACTTTCTACATTCTGACAGTAGTCGTGGATAGTGAAAACGTTTAAATGCTCTTTAATCACTGAAAGTTTACAAACAAAGAGGATTTGGAATATTTTTGAAAAATTGTTTAAATGTTCTCTAATCACTGAAGGTTTACGAACAAAGAAATTTGAAATGGTTTTTGAAAAATACATTCTGAGTGTTTCATTCACATAAGTTTCTCTACTTAGTGTTCTATAAACTACACTTACATAGACCTATTCTTCTGTTTTTGTTAATACAGACAAACCTTCGTCGCACATTTCGTTATAGATGATTTGTATAATTAGAATATAATTATTATGTTAAAGCGATACACAACTCAATTTAAAATCGTCAGTATGTTATGGTTTTGAAATTCTGTTCTCTTTAAAAAAAAATGGTGGTTTTTTATTTATGGACGCTCTTTAACAGCGTCCCATTCTATACTGGGCGTGAAAGACCGCTTAATTTTACTGAGAGGCCTCTCTGTCAGGCTTGAGGTTCTTTTACGTGCCGTAAATCTACGACACGGGACCAACGGCTTTACTTCCCTTCCGAAGGAAGCCACGCTAACGATTTTTACGCCCGAAAAAAATCCATCGTCCTCCGCCGGGTTTGAACCCGCGACCTTGTGTATATGAAGTCAGCATGGTTAACATTACACCACGGAGGGCGATTCTGTTCTCTTTGCAGTACTAAATGAAAGAAAAACAAATAACGACGTCCTGTTTGAGAATACTACAATTATTTTAAAATTGAAACCAGTAAGTTGGAATATCTTTGAAATGTTTAACTCCATCAAAAAAGTGTTTTTTTATCTCTGTGCATTATCTAAAAAAATGTGTAATGAAGGGTTATATATTAATAAGAAACAGAAGAATAGACTTTTGTAAGTATACTTTGTAGATCAATGAGTAGAGAAATGCATATGAATGTAATATTTTGGATTTTCGTGAAAATCTTCTTGTATCATTGAAAGAGACGGGAACATAAATAACAATTTTGTATGTAAATTGATTTTAATTGGATTTTGGGGACTTCAAAACGTGTATTCCCAGTGAAATTTTGGAATGCATTTTTAATTTCTGGGTAGAATGCAATTACCGTCTCTACTTACTAGTAAATGTAAAGAAAGTATATTAAACATATGCCATTATCTTTATTATTATTATTATTATTATTATTATTTATGGTTTACATTCACATAACTTTTTCTATCCGTATCGTTTTATTTTATATAGCTTCTACAATCTATTCTCCTAGTTTAGTTCAAGTTAATCAAGATTAAAACTTTGCAGAAATAGTTCCATTACATTTTATTTCCATATAACTACAAGAGAGTAGAGCTAGCTGAATCATAGCCATAAAGGCTGAGTGCCACATGCTAGCAGGTAATAGCGAACTATCAGAAATCGCCTGACTTAAAGAATAATTTGAAACAAATTGCGTGTTTTAAAGAGATTTGCATTTTTTCTATAGAACGGGTTTTCTTTCTTTCTTTCTTTCTTTCTTTTAACGTTTTGTCAGTTAAAAATAATAAAAAAAATTACACAAAATTCCTTCCAAATGAAGGTGACTTCAAAGTCTACTTCCCAAAACTTCAATAAGTAAATGTTAATGTAAATATGTTACACACACTGCTCATTTTCCAAAATGTTTGTTTTATTCAGGCGTTTCACTCCATATTGTATTTTCGGTGCAATCTTAATTTTTGCGAGGAATACAATGCTTTCTTTACATACCTAGGTAATGGATATAGGAAGTAGAAAAGGAATAATGTATTGTGAAGAAATAAAGCTTAATATACCATTAACTGTATCTAAGGGAATTCACAGCTCTGCACCCTGGACCCTGTTTAATCTACAGATAGTATTGGAAATGGCCAACCACATTAAAAGTGACACCAACTCAATTCAGTTTAAATGCTTATTTCATGAGTTGATGAGTAAATACTCACAGCACTGTGCAATTTATACTGATGGCTCAAAAACTACAGATGGGTGTGGCTGTACAATAGTATCTGCTGATAAAGTTTCATCCTTTAAGCTTCCAAAAGACTTCTCAGTATTTTCCTGTGAACTCTATGCAATTAAGCATGTCCTAATACAGATACATAATTCAGATAAAAACCATTTTATCATCCTTTCTGATTCCATGAGTTCTCTAAAGGCAATATATAACCCATGGACTACAGATAAGTTGATTCAAGACATACAAATTCTACACCATAAATTGAAAATCCAGGGTAAGGAAATTATTTTCATATGGATACCCTCTCACAGGGGTATAGAGGAAGCTGACAAGGAAGCCAAAACAATAGCAAAGGATCTAGTTTCACATTCCTACTCCTCATCGAGACCTTTCATCAGTCATAGTCACCAAATTCAAAGCAGCATGGATAAGTCATTGGAATGACACATCCTCCAGCAAACTACATGAAATAAGGTCAACAAACAACCAGAGTGTTCTCTATAACAAATTCCACAGAAAGGAGCAAGTTAAGACACTAAGATTAAGAATAGGCCATACAAAACTAACACATTCCTATTTACTGTCAAAAGAAGCACCACCACATTGTGATTTGTGTATAAGTCCTCTTACAGTTAAGCACATTATATTTCAGTGTCCAAAATACAGTCATGTCAGAAAACAACAGTTTCAAAAAACTTTGCATTAACACTTACAGACACAAAAAGTTTAGTCAATGTATTAATATACCTTAAAGAAATCAATCTATATAACTGTATATAACTCTCAAAATTATAATTACTAACATGTTATACCTTTTGTCACTGTTTGTTGTAATATAATTTTAATATTGTTATATGTTGTATACTTAGATCATTGTTTTCATATGTCAATAAACATTAGAGGTATATTTTAATCTATGAGTACTTAATGATTTACTTATAATGTTCAAAATCTTCATTGTGTAATGGATGTAAAACTGTAAATAAGATTTTTAATGTGGTCGCTATAAGACCTTGTAGTTCTGCGACTAAAAATAAAGAATAAAAAAAAAAAAGGAATAATGATATCCTTTATGAATAGACAATTATACAAAAGTCATTCACAGACGTAGAACATTTAAGATATGCATTTTATGTCATACATATATCTGAAACATATGACATTTAAATATGCTCGTAAGCTTTCACGGCCAGTATTCTATTTTGCTAATATGATATTTAAATCAAAACCATTAGAGCCATTTTTCAGAAGATCAAAAATAACGAAAACTGTACCATGAAATGTGTTGTTTGGGTGGAAGATTTCCTTGAAAATGTTTATGTATATCCCCTCTGTATATACATGTATAGTTTTCGTGATAAAATAATATGACTATCAAACTTTAAGAAAAGATATCGTTTTTCCTCCTGGCATATTTAAACTACCAATTGGTTGAATTATAAATGAACAGGGAATGCTTACTAATAACCATGCCCATATTTAAACCTTATTTTCCGGCAAACTGTTTTTCATTTCACCATACTCAAAATACCTGCATATTTTTACTAGTTTGTGTCAAAATGTTTGTGCTGCCTCTCAAAAACACATTTAAAGAATTGAGCATATATTTTTTGGAAATAATATTCCAATTTTGAGAAATCAATTATTAACTTTTGAAAAATCAAGAATTTTGGACAGTAAAAAAAGTACAATTTTTACAATTAGGGACAAATTTATAAAATATTTTAAACTCATTTACTATAGAACATTACATTTTGGATGTGAACACTTCCAAAAATACATCATACGGAGATTTTATTAGGAAAATGCATTTATACAATAAAATCAGTATTTCAATATCTGTGCATTTTGAAACATGACATAACGGTAAGGTATTTTTCTTTCTTTTTAAATATATTTATGAAGAAATATGGGTGATAGTCCAGCTTCATCTAATAAGAATACATTACAAAAGCGATGGGTAAAATTGTACGGTCAAGCTCTCATCATGACAATAAAAGATAACTTAAATTGCACCACAAGGAGAGGAGTATGTATTCCAAAGCTAATCACTAGTTCCTTATTACATCACCAGTTACAACAGCTTTTGTACTCCACCAGGCTACTACAGTATGCCTCGGACGACCCAATTGTTTACATTTTCTCTCTGTAAAATTGTGAAGACATGAACTCAACTAACACGCGATTATAACAATTCTTATTCGATAATAGTGTTAAGTCCTACAAAAGAAAATGGACCCAAGTCGCACATTGTGTTTACCTTGTGTGCAAAGCAGTATACTGGCTTAGAATAATTCTGTTCCTTAAATTTATTACTGAGAGCCTTGTGTAGTGCCTTGGATGTAAAACAATACATCTAGGAAAACACAGAAAATCAGCATGACGTGAAAGACAATGCTTAATAATCAACAGCATGCATTGCTTTCTTTCATTTTCAGCGATTTTTTTAAAAATTACCTTTATGTATCTTATCATAAGGTCCGTTGAAAGTATTGTGACTATGCCTTGCGGCCGTAATCACCGCACGTGTGAGAGCGGCTTGATTCAGAAGTAATAGCCGATTATTGCCATGCATTGTTACACCTGCATGAGTGGACACATGTGTCGGTGAATTCTTTTGGCATCGAAGCTGCATTGTTGCACCTGCGTAAGTCTGACGCCTTCGGGGGTTTGCAAGTACAATTATTGTTTCTGGAATCTTTTTGCCACGTCAACGACAGTATAAAAGGAGAGGAGCCCCACAAAGAGGAGTTCGGTGGAAGACACCGAGAGCACAACTCAACACTTAGATGGGAAAGAGCAAAAACATCACACAGTGACGATGAGAAACTTATTCGACGAATCACATCATTCCAGGCATAGAAGCACATTATCATCAGAGATCAACACACAAACTAACTACGCACAAACCTACACTCCGACTACCAGAGCACCGACACCCAGCCACGACCACATCACATCACATGGATCTCCACACACACACACACACACACACACACACACCGCACAGGAGTATCGCATCGACCGCCACGACACCACCAGCGGGGGATTTTTCTGGTCTATAGTGCAGTTGCGGTCGGCCTGCTTCTTCAGTTGGCAGCACGGTTCTTCCTAGAGCGGGCTCAGCACAGTATTTTTCAGAACAAGATAATCCTCTGCCAAAGCCTTTAAAGTTGGGATTAGGAAGTGTGCGGTTGGAAACCAATCAGTTGCCAATTCTTCCACTTACTGGTCCCTTGAGGCACGAATCTAGAGTCTTCAGGAAACAGATTTTATTGCATTGCAAAGAGTCTTTTGTTTGCTAATGGTTATTGCCTAGTGGCGGTCATGTTTGAAAGTCATCTTGTTTTGGAGAAAACTATATATCTATATCTGGCCTGCCCTTGTGAAGGCTATCCACATCCACAACAATAGAGGATACACCACTCATCCGCCTCATCTTCCAGGATAAGGGACAGTACATAGCAGCACTACAAATTAGAATGACGTATCTCGGAAACGACGTACGAATAGAGGATAGCCACACAACCTGAACACTACCATGCTGCTAGTACGGACACACTGCTGAAAACTGCTCCACAACACCACGCTGCCACTACTGTGGAGCCCGAAATTTAACATCGGTTTGCAGGCAGCACAATCTCACCAGACGCACCCGATTCTGTTCCACCTGCCGCCGATATGATCGCTACACTGACCAGAAGTGCTTCCCATAATGCCCCCGACAAGAAACGCGAACACCACAAGGATTTAACGATGTACATCTACAAGAAGGGAAGCACACGAAATGAACTCTTAACTTTTGCAGACATAGCATGCGAGTGGTTACTAAAATGCAACTTTGACATTTGTCTACCATAATGGGATAAGTCACTAGAATCTGGCGATGTTCTGGTTGTTAGGCTCCGCTAACGGCCACGCAGATATGTGTTTGTTTCTTGTATTGCGAAGGTTAGCTATACCTACTGTATCTGACACGTTGGCCCTTGATTTGTTTATTCGCAGGTGTTCAAATTTTATATTCCGGCTGTTCAGTCTCTAACTGACGCACTAATTACACTCATTATACATGTATTTATTATAATTATTGCATTAGTTTTAGTTATATTAATTGCATTAATTATACGATCATTTAATCACTGGACTTAGGCCTTACTTTAGAAATTTGATTTTTTTTACTTCCTGTTGCTCACCATATATGCAAAGAAGGTATTGTATTCCATCCAAAAAGTTGATACTGAGATTCTATTTACATGTTTTGAGGACCCCTGATTTTTTTTTTTTTTTTTTTTTGTCTCTGGACATCATAACCTAAAAACGAGTATTTAAGTTTAGTACTTTCCAAGGATGCGATACGAACATTTTCAGAAAAATCCCTCTCACCCCAAACTACCCCTTTCGTGGTACCTTTCTATTATCTAAAAATGGCTCTTACGATTTTGATTAAAATACCACATGTACGTGGCAAATATAATTATATCCTTAATTTCTTGGAAATACTGTCTGATTTCGTGTTCATTCAGAATGACTTTTTACATAACTGGTAAACCGTAAGAGATAGATAAAAACTTACTCCACAAAAAATGTAGAGCTCGTTAAGACACACGATTTATGTCATATACATTGCTAACAATTTCAGAAATAATTCCTGTTATTGGTTTCAATTTTAAAATACTTAAAACTTTTCTCAAACGGGAAACCGTCGTCTGCTTTATATCTCTTTTATCTTACTCTCAACCATGGAAAGAGAACCGGATTTCAATGATAGAGCAACCAGCTTTTAAAAATGTTGGCTATCGCTTTAGTCTAGTGTTTTCCCTTATTGCCCTTCTGCTTTAAGAAACTAAGTAATGAGGTCATTTGGTAGTTTTTATCTTCGTTAGCATTATGTAGATAAAAGTAATCTTTTATAAGAATAGTTTGCAGAAGTTGTATAGCGAAAGTCATGCGAATGGAACACATCAATTTTTTTCAACATTTGGAATAAGCGTTGTCTGTTGTGTGGGGTTTTATTTTTAGAGAAAGATCTGCATAGAAGAAAACCAAAAACATGTAACTATTTGGCTTAGGTTAAGTACGCATAATTCAAATTAAAACGTAACTATAAATTTTTCTTCTTACAATAGCAGTAAGTCCATTCCTACTCTTTTCGGCTAGGGCTTATAGGAGGGGGAAGGCTGCCGCATGATGCAGGAACCGGTTTTTCCTCTTCTTTCCCACCTGCTGGCCGAAAAGAATGCGAATAGACTGTACAGTAATTTGAACGTTCACTTACGTTATATAAATTTATGTCCATTGCACAGTTCAATGCTTGATTTAACATTTAAGATATATCCAGGTTTGGTTGTAGGTAATCAAGGGTTATTGCGAAGAAGTAAGGTGATTGTGAAACTCACTGCAATTATATGTTTTCAATTTTAATGTGTTAATATCCTGAAATATGTGATATGACAATGGCTCATAATACTATCAGGAGACCAAAATTTGTGCCTCTTTTGTAAATAGATTGTCTTTGGTTATATATCTTAGTGACTCAAGTTAGAAGGTTGATCGTCCTGAGATGCGCCATCAGCATCTTTGTTTTTTTAGTAACCTCTCGTAGGCTGCGCCGAATGATTTGAAGCTACCTGTCCAAAAGCTAGTGACATAGTGGAGGTAACTATAAGAACTCAGCAAATGAATTACTTATGGTTGTATGAATATAAATCGCGTATTTTATTGAACCTTAAAGACAAAAAATCTGATGCGTTGCATTCATATTGCTTTCTCTAAAAGATCTGTAAACAAATAAGTCTTACAAAAGATTATTCTTCTATCTACATCGTACTAAATGAGAAAAACATTAAAAGAATTCGTCTTACTAATGTTCCTTATAAGCAGAAGGGAGATAAGGTTACACAACAGGCAAAAACCATAGTCAAATATTTTAAAAACTGGTCGATACGTGAACAATTGAAATTCGGTTCGCTTTGCATTTCCCCAAAAAACAAAGAAATAAAACAAAAGAGAGATGAAGCAATAGATGGCCCCGTTTGAAAACATGTATAGTTTAAAATATAAACCAATAGTATGGAATATCTCGGAAACAGTCAACTCTACAACAAATATGTATACAACACAAATTCTGGGTTTTAACGAAATCTACATCTTTGTATAGTAAGTTTTTGTCTATCTCTTGCGGTTTGCCAGTTACGCAAAATTTAGCTAAATTCATCCAGAATAAACAGGTCTTCAGAGGCTATTCCACAGAAAATTCAATGTATATTTTATTTATGATGTAACTATCTTTAATATTAGATATTTTAATTAAAATCGTTAGAGCTATTTTGAGAAAAACAAAGTTTTCAAAAACTTTTCCATGTAAAGGGTAGTTTGGGGTGGGGAATTTTCTTAAAAATCTTCGTGTCGCATACTTGAAAGATACTAAACTTAAATAATAAATTTAGTTTTTAAACATCTTTTAGTTTTTTAGCTATGCTGTCCAGACACACACACACACATTCACGGACCTTTTTCTATTTTTTTTGCTCGGGGGACCTCAAAACATATTTCGGTATACAATGTTTGGTGGAATACAATACAATACATTCCCAAAGTAATATTGTACATAGAGAAAGTAAAAATAGACTTAGAAATTCTTAAAGCTTTGTAACAACATATTACGGTGAGTAAAACTGTAAAAATAATGGTTATAAAAGTAGTGTTGTTGCTGTTACACAAGCAAACTAGATATAAGGTAATTCATTAATGTTAGATCGCTGTAAAACATGTTGAAATAGATAGGTAGAGCCAGACTGGAAAATTCGTTGCTATAACCGGGATTAGAACCATGGCAGCCTAGTGGTTTGAGCGAGTGGAAGAGATCAGGAGCTCCATGGTTCAAATCCCGGCTATAACATTGAATATTTAGGTCTTTCAACTCTTGTTCATATACATTGGCCAGTGTGGAAGAAACAATTATTTCATATAGAAGTAGAACTGTTGGCATTTTGGTAATATTGATTTAAAGTTTCTGTAGGTGACATTGTAATAACCATATGTTTAATTACTTTCATTATTAATAGTTCTCTTCCGTTTCTGGTAGCCCAGAAACGACATCTAGCTCTGGCTGTGTCGCTCTGGATGGCTTGGTTGGTTAGGCGCTAGCGCTGCTGCTAGCCTGTTAACAATTGAGTTGGTCGAAAAAAATGTCAGTTCATGGTTCCTCAAGTCAAAGTTAAAAAGTGTACAAATTATCAGATTACTATAAATTTCTCTTAGCATTTTACTGTGTGAATTATGGTTGAACTCGTGCTTAATCTTTGTACAAGTATGATGTATGGTTGAACTGATACGTAACCTAAAGATTATAATTTGTTTTCATGTATGATATATGGTTGAACTCTTACGAAACCTAAAAGTTATAATTTGTTTTCATGTATGATTAGTTGGCAATAATCAGTAGAAGAAGGTCTTCATTTCAACAAGGCCCTCTATAATACTCGAGGGAAACAACATACTAAAAATTTGGAAAGGAAAATGTTTTTTTCTTAAGAATCATGACGTAATTTATAAAGTGCTTTGTAATACGTTGCTAAGTGAAAATATATAACCACGTGTTATTTACTTTTCACGAAAATAAACAGAAGCTTTTACAATAGAAAGGTATCAATTAATGTCCTGCTTTTGCAACGGAAGTAAATACATTTATTTATTAGCTGCTGTCGTTGAAAAATATGTTCTGCCCTATTATCCGTACTATTGAAGAAATTTGGTGCTGATGTTATTACTCTATTATTCTTTTCGTGCTTGAGCATTTCTTCTTTTTCTGTAGGATTCATTTTCTAAACATTGAAATGGTACCTATTCTTCATTTATATAAGGAACCTTGCTACTTCACAGTAATTTTGTATAAATTAAATAAATGTGATAATACAGTGTTCTAATTTCAAGATTGTCAAGGATAATTACAGAAATGCTTAAAAATCTTAAAGTTAACGTAACTTAACAATTTTATTCGCTTAGTTATTAGCTTTCACTTTCGCAAAAAAATCCATTTTGTAACGTTAAGTGATTTTTAATTAGGGTTTCTTATGTTAAAAAATTTAAAAGATATTTTTACTGAATGTGTAAAAGTCATTCTTTAATCATTTCAAGCTAAACTAATTTTCTTCATAAACCAATAAGTTATACCACATAAAACTAATTAGTTTTATATTTTTGAAACGAATTATGCCGAACTTTTACGCCTGCTAAATTGTATTCCCTTCTCAATATATATTCTCTTTGACTTATGTGGTTTAAATGATTGAAAAAACAAAATTTGTGGGATAATTTGTGATAGGGAAATAACATATTTTACTTTTAGTAAAAAGAGGAGAGCATTTCAATGCACACCTCAACATTCAAATACAAAAATAAGGAATAGCAGAAAAGTTTATTACGTATTAATGTCAACAGATGCTAATTTAGGATGCATGAATTGGTAAGTGGATCCGAACGCCGTATTTGTTTTTGTGCACATATTTTAAGGATTTTTATTGCACAGCACATTTCACTGTTTGTTTATACGCATAGTAATGCTAACACTCTTATTCCATTGTGTCTAAATTCTCCGCAGATACTAATGGTGAACGAATAAATAAAACAAATGCCTGGAGCAGCGTCTTTCAAGACATCCAGACTTTAAAATATGAGACGCTAATGGCACCAGAATTAAGATTCCATCCAGGTTCGGCTGGAAGACTGGTTTTTATTCTAATTAAAGTAAACCTGACTGTGCGAATGTGGCTTATAAAAGACATACAGGCTTAAAAATAGAATGAGATATGCATAGAACTGGGGAGATTAATAATCGGCTAACAACATACAGTGAAGAATTACAGATTTCCAAGGTCAACTGCATGTTGTCACATACAACCCTTGTAATGGCATAGGCGGCGCTTCGGCCGTGACTATCACAGTCTTATCTTCCTTTACACGACACTTTCTTACAGAAGCAGTCCGCCATCAAATTAGCACACTTCGGTCGAACATTATCTCTCCTGGAGTTAATGCAACTCTCGTCAATACTACTTCACTTTTTCCAACATTTATGCTTTGCTCCTGACATTTACAAGAGCAGAGGCTTTTTTACTTTTGCGGTTTTTAGTTGTTGCAGCTTTGTAGCCAGCTTTAATGTTTTAATTCTTGCAGGATTTGGAATAATTTCCCACATAACCTCACATGAAAAGGGGTAAAAAGAAGCATTTAGAAATCACGGTATGAGCCATTGTTTTTAACGATAAATAATAAAGCGCAAAGCAACTCTCTAAGGGCCAGGATTAGTGGCGTAAACACATTAGGATCCCCATGCAGCATCCTATGAGATTGTCGAAACGAGGTTAAGGTAACGAAAAAGGCAAAATCTATTGCTTTTACTACATTTAATTAATAAATAGCGCATTTTGAGATGTTTACATTTAGCATTTCTGTTTACTTTCTCTACACGTACTATGTACATAGTGTTTAGAGAAGGCATTGTACTGCACCCAAAAATCGACACTGAGATTTCACCGGAAATACGTGTTTTGGAACTCCCTGAGTAAAAAACAATAAATAGAAAAGTGCATGTGTGATTATGTGTCTGTCTATGCATGCGCATGGCAGCGTAGCTAAAAAACGAAAATCCCTTAAATACGAAACTTGATATTTATGTTTATTATTTTCCAAGGATGCGACACGAAGATTTTCAAGAAAATCACCCCCCAACACAAACTCCTCTTTACATGGAACAAAAATCTATGTGTTTCGTCACATGACTTTCTCCACATCTCTGTAACAAATTAGTGTTAAAACGCTTATTATTCTGCTTCATGATAATTGAGATAACATTAGCAGAAATTGTCCTATTACTTGGTTCCTCGTAAGTTGAAGGGAAAAAAATGTAATTGTTCCATTCACATGATATCCTCTAGCTGTTCGGTAGGCAAACCTTTTATTCAAAACATTGATCTGTTGTCTACATCATGATAATCAAGAGAAACATAAGCAGAATTAGTCTTATTGTTAGCTTTCTTGTATGTAGAAGGGAAATAAGAAAGTACACAGGCTAAAGCGATAGTATCGCCTTTTAAAGGCCAGTCACTATGTGAAAGAATTGAAATTCCAATGTCTTTGCTTTACCAGGAGTAAGCAAACGAGAAACGAGAAGAAAGATGCCTTCCCGTTTGAGAAACATTTAAATGGCTGAAATTGAAACTAATAATCCGGAAGTATGTGACCTAAATCGGTGTTTTAATGATATCTACGCGTTTTGTGTCGTCATTGGCATCAATAATTAAAGAAAGGTTTGGAAACCATTGGGTCGGGCTACATACATTTGGATGGAGGGGCAGGGAAACACCCGGAGTGTTTTGAGAAAGATTAAGAACCGCCTCTTGATATTGAGAGGCATTGCTCAATACACATAGAAAGGTTCATTATAAGTATAGTCTGGACTAAATTGGAGTGGGGTATGGACCAATACATTAAAACAGATACCAAACTTGCGTGAAATGGACTAAGTGCATGACGGAAGACAAACATTACTGATGAAAATGGTATGAGAATCTGCGCATTTGTGAAGAGGAAGAGTCATGGGTGCATATCCATATGGAGGTAAGGTATTATCGCGATCCTTTACCACCTAGAATGGAGAGTTAGGTGCATGCTGGATGCCACTGTCAGGCATGAAGAGGCGGAGGGGATGGTAAATTTCTGCTAAAGGCGAGGCAGCCGAGATCTGAGAAGGCTGGAAGTAGGAAAGAGGTAAAAGAAACTAAACAGTGATTATAGTGCTTTATATATATATATATATATATATATATATATATATATATATATATATATATATATATATCAATAACCTTTTTTGGTCATTATTAGTGTTGAGTTTATTTATTTCTCTTAAGTGTTATTTGTTTACCATTATAGAGCACAACTATGCATAAGAATGCGGTTTACCGTTGTCTGTGAGTTGTCTAAATTTAAGAAGCTATATTTAAATATGTTGTTCTTTTTATTTTTCGTGCTCACTCTTTTTTATTTATTTTAATATTGCTTATTATTTTGTGTATTACAAAAACACTTAAGGTCTATGGTCCCATGCGATCAATGGAGATCAGTGGTGTATTCTGGTGTTTAAATAAATACACTCATTCGTACATTCACGTGCTTCATTTTACTACAACTTAATAAATTCCATAATGACAACTAATTTAATTTTGGTAAATTAAATCTCGCGAACCCTATTATTATTGAACGAGATTAGAATGGTTATACCTTCAGATAGAACGCATTGTGCTTAGTCTGTAAACTTCAACCTGGTCTTGGTAATATTGCAGTTATTCAATATAATGGTTGGTTCTAAATATTTAATTGATTCTGACACATATAAGAAATAAATACGCTCTAAGCCTTTTATTTCTTCTTTCAGTTGCTGTTTGATTTAGGCAATGTTTACAATCTGCTTATAAGCAATGTAGCTTCAGAATTTACTTATAGGAATATATCTAATACATTGATTATTTAATAGTTTTGTTTAAACCTTCAGGCCTATCCCTCACTAGTTCAACAGGTATTTCTTGATATCTTGCCAAACTTTCTGAAATTAAAACCCGTAAAACTGTTTCTCTTGCGGCAAAGCGTAATACTTTTACGACGCTATGTCATTTAGAATGCGTAAAATGATCAGTTAAGTAAATGATAAAAAATTACATGTAAAGTAAATAGGAATTCCGTTTTATAAGAATCCTTGAAGACCAGTACTACCGCTTTTTTCTGCCACACAGGCTGAAATGATTCCTGGTACCACAATAAACACGCATTAAAGCAAATAACAACGCTTTCTAGGCTATTCACAGAAGTCTAGTCCATACTTTATGCTTCACCAAATAAATTATTCTCACCCTGGGAAACATTTCCAGCAGCCATAGAGCGCGAATAAGATAAACAATTTGCAAATTTGTTGTTGCACTAATTTGTTACAGAGATGTGGAGAAAGTCATGTGATGGAACACATGGATTTTTGTTCCATGTAAAGAGAAGTTTGTGTTGGGGGGGGGGGATTTTCTTGAAAATCTTCGTGTCGCATCCTTGGAAAATAATAAACATAAATATCAAGTTTCGTATTTAAGCGATTTTCGGTTTTTAGCTACGCTGCCATGCGCATACATAGAAAGACATAATCACACATGCACTTTTCTATTTATTGTTTTTTACTCAGGGAGTTCCAAAACACCTATTTCCGGTGAAATCTCAGTGTCGAGTTTTGGGTGCAGTACAATGCC
The DNA here is from genome assembly GCA_030762935.1 of Hymenopus coronatus. Lineage (NCBI taxonomy): Eukaryota > Metazoa > Arthropoda > Insecta > Mantodea > Hymenopodidae > Hymenopus > Hymenopus coronatus. Next base: position 25,860,966 of record CM060882.1, read on the forward strand.
TTCTCTAAACACTATGTACATAGTACGTGTAGAGAAAGTAAACAGAAATGCTAAATGTAAACATCTCAAAATTAGCTATTTATTTGGTGCCAATGTGTAAAACCTGAAAGCAAATGTAGTAAAAGCAATAAGTTTTGCCTTAATCTCGTTTCGACAATCTCATACGATGCTGCATGGGGTTCAAAATCCTAATGTGTTTACGCCACTAATCCTGGCCCTTAGAGAGTTGCTTTGCGCTTTATTACTAAAGCTCCCAAACAAAGCTTGCCCTGTTCCTCGCCGGCGTGCCTTTGCATTAAAGAGAATATGCCTGGGTTGTCGCAAACAGCAACATCACGAAATCCTCAACACCAACTTTCCAGCAAGTAAGCCTCATTTCGGGCTTTTCTTTTTTCTTAATGAAAACCAATGCTTTGCACTTATTTATTGCATTATACTATTTTCAGTTTGAGAATGGAATAACAGCTGTTTTTATGTATAAGGTCTGCCAACGAAATTTAATAATTGTTCCTTTTTACTTTCTCTACACGTATTTAGTGCATAGAGAAGGTATTGTATTGCACCCAATAATTCGATACCGAGATTTCACCGGAAATACATGTGTTGGAGCCCCCTTTTTAGAAAAATGTCTCTTTGTATGTGTGTGTGTCTATGGGCAGCATAGCTCAAAAACAAAGAGCCCGTTAAACACCAAACTTGATATTTAAGTTCAGTATCTGCACAAAAAATGTAAATCTTGTCAAAACACACAATTTATATCCTCTTCATTTTTGTTGTGTTGGTATCCGGGATATTCCTTGTTATTGGATTCAATTGTACTTAAACTTTTCTCAAACAGGAAGTGTCCGTTTTTCTTTTGTTTTACTCCTGAGCAAGCAAAGAAGTGATTTGCAACGACAATTGCATAACTACAGCTTTTAAAACAATTGACTATCGGTTTAGCGTAGTGTATTCCTTTATTTCCCTCCTACATGTAAGGAACTAAGTAATAAGGACATTCTTCTAATGATTATATCGATTAGCATGGTGTAGAGAGAAAAATAATTTTATGTAAGTAGTTTGTAAAAATGAAAATTACGTTTTATTTATGAACGCTCTTTAACTGCTGTGGTTCTCAGCGTCCCATTCTATACTGGGCGTGATAGACCGTTTAATTTTGCTCAGAGGCCTCTCTGTCAGGTTTGAGGTACTTTTACGTACCGTAAATCTACGACACGGGACCCACGGCTTTACTTCCCTTGCGAAGGAAGCCATAAGGATTTTTACGACCGAAAAAATCCATCGTCCTACGCCGGGTTAGTTTGTAGAACGGCTAAAGAGAGTCAGGGGAGTGTAACGCATATTTTTTAGACAACGTTCTTTAACCTGTTGTCATATCGGATGATGAATGAAATCATTGAAATTATACTCAAATGGTCTCGGGGTCCATGGAGCTTGAAGTTACTCGACATTCGTCTTCACAACATATGGTAAAACCCCGAAAAAACCTTATTCGGGTACCTCGCGACCTGTTGAATTGAGGCAGACATCTCCACACTACCCTAGCGGGCTAATTGTCCCGTTATTTGTATGCTTCAGAGATATGAACTAAGACAGAGAATTTGAAAGCAAATAAAAGCTACAAAAATGAAATATCTCAAAACAGAAAAGGCTGTACAAAATTAGACGAAATAAGAAATGAAGATACAAGAAAAGAATTAGACGTAGTTTTGATAATAAATAGAAAACAAATAATTACGTCACATTCACATGACTTTCTCTATCCTTTCTTCAACAACTTTTCTTACAAAAGCTTATGGTTCGATCTGTTCCATGTTAGTCAAGTTGCATATTTGTAGAAATGGTTTTAACATATATTTCCTTGTAGATAAAATGGAAATAGAGGAATACAGAGGCTTAAGCGATTATTAAACCTTATGAACTGGTCACTATGTGACGGATTTGAAATTCCGTTCTCTTTGCATGGCCGGAAAACGAATAAAGCTTTTTATTTGAGAGAAGCACTAGTGTTTTAAAACTTCTTTTATCTAAATCATGGTAATCGAAATACTACTAGAAAAGGTCTTACTACTTGCCTCTTTGTAAGTAGAAGGGAAATAAGGAAATACACTAGGCTAAAGCGATGGTCAAATCATTTAAAAGCCGATCGCTATATGAAACAGTTAAAGTTAAGTTCTCTTTGCTTGCTAGGAGTAAACAAAAGAAAAACAAAAAGAAAGATGACTTCCCATTTGAGAAAAGTTTAAGTAGCTTAAAACTGCAACCAATAACAGAATATCGCTAACGGTTAACTGTCTCTCTCTCTCTCTCTCTCTCTCTCTCTCTCTCTCTCTCTCTCTCTCTCTCAAAATAAAAACAAAAAACAAAACAATTTTTTTTTTTTTTTGTCTTTTGTTTTATCTAAAGTGAATGTTTGAAAGAGAACAAAATCGCTTCTATAGTACAACATATGTCAAAATTAATGCACATCTGTGTGCATTTCTTTTTTATTATAGTCGGGATTTTTTGACCTAGTACACATTAGTTAAGATCTTATTTTAACCAGGAGATTGTAAGTTGCCATTTAGGTTACCTCAAAAGGATTTTCAGAACGCCTATAGTAATTGGAAAAAATCTGACATGTTCCATTCACATGAATTTATCTAGCTGTTCCGCAAACAATCATTCCTTATAAAAGATTGTTGTTTTATCTACGTCATGCTAATTGAGGTAACCATTAGCAGAAATGGTCTTTGCTTCCTTCTAAGTAGAAGGGAAATAAGGGAATACGCTAAAGCGATAGTCAAATGTTTTAAAAGTTGGTCGATATGTGAATCATTGAAGCACATTTCGCTTTGCATTGCCAGTAAAACAAAAGGCAGATAAAGAGAAAGGTGACCCCTATTTGAAAAAAGTTACGTAGGTAGTTTAAAATTGAAACCAACAACAAGAACTATCTACAACAAAAATGTATGACATAAATTGTGGGTTTTAACAAGAACACATTTTTGTGTAGTAAGTTTTTGTCTATTTCTGACGGTTTACAATTTATACACATTTTAACAAAACGATCCAGACTGAACAGGTCTTCAGAAACTATTCCCATGAAATTAAAGTTATACACTCATTTATCACTACATAGCTTTAGTATACAATATTTCAATCAAAATCGTTAGAGCCATTTTTGAGAAAATCAAAATTTTCGAACATTTTTCCTTATAAAGGGTAGTTTTTTATGCGTGTGGGGAGTAGAGGGGTCTTGAAAATCTTCGTGTCGCATCCCTGGTAAATACCAAACTCAAATACCAAGTTTGGTATATAACGGACTTTTCGTTTTTGAGTTATGCTGTGCACACACACTGACCTTTTTCTAAAAATGTTTTTTTTTTTAGTTTTTTATTCAGGGATTATCAAAACACATATGTCCGGTGAGTCTCGGTATCTAATTTTAGTTGGAATACAATATCTTCTTTACGTACATATGCACTAGAGAAAATAAACATTTAAGTGAGTTGGGGAATTTAATGTCACGCCGTTATCCTGCCATCGTAGCATAATGATAAAGCAACGACACTGAAAGGCAGTTCTGGCTCAAATCTCCGCTAAGGCAATGAGCTTTTCATCCTAGTTCTGCTTTTCCAAACTTAACTCCTGACAGGGAGATTTATAAGAAAATTGGCATGTCATTTCGACAGTTAAATGCTGTTGTAGTTTAAAAGAAATAATGTTGAACTGAAATTCTGTTGTACTTAGATTTTAATTTCTGGGATAATCATAAAATTATATGATAAAATATTGAAAATTCTATGTTTTATGCGTTTTGCTGGTCCGTGGCTGTCATGTTAAGCTAAACTATCTCATAATTTCATGCTTAACTGCATTGCTCAAAATAAAACTGAGTATAATGGTCAGTTCAGATCTTTCTATGTCATTTACATCCCCAATGAAGCGAAATAGATTTTTCGATTTTTAAGGCTATCATCAGATGCAATCATTCCAGTTGTTGGTTGAGTAAGAGAGATTTTTCCAATTATAATACATCAGTGTATGCCCCATCAGCTCGTCAAAATGTGATCTTGCGTTAATGTGGTGAGTCAGATGATATTCACAGCCGATTCCTTCACAAGTCATTCAGCTGTTTCTTCCAAAGCTAACAACGACCAGTGCAGTAAAAATCTGTAGATAGCTTTGGTCTTCCGGGTCGTTGTCTTGTGAACTAATACATCCTTGATGAAAACACATATACATATTACGAGGACAATCCAGAAAGTAACAGATGATTTGGCCTAACTAAATATCAACGAACTATATCAACTCAAAACTTTATTTAAGCCTTACTCTATTTCTCAACGTAATCTCCATTTTCTCAACACATTTATTGTCTCGTGGTACCAGTTTTTCAATGCCGATGTTATACTTTTCTACCGCCAAAGGACTTATTCGTTTTTGTTTGTTTATTGTTTTTTTTAATGTACAAACTGTTCGGCCAATCGAATCTTATAAGCAGATAGCGCAAGTGTATGGTGAAAATACAATAAACGAGTTTTCAGTTAGGAAATGATGCATATTTTAGAGTAATCAAGAAAGAGCCAGTATGCACAACCGGAGGGAAAGTTTATCAATCGCTATGGAGGAGTTTAAAGTAAATAATGATAAAAGAATTCAGAAAAACCGGTGCTTCACTTTGGACACCATACATTACTTTTTGGGTGAAAAATTTCCCAACCTCAAATTGGCAGTACATCTTAGCTCAGATCTTTGGCGGTCTAGGAATATGATATCTGCACTGGAAAATTGGCACCACATGACAATATAGCAATGGCGATTACGTTGAGAAATAGTATTGTAAGGTACTGTAAATATAGTTTTGTGTTGATAACTTTCTTTATTATTTAGTTATGCCAAATCGTCTGTCACGTTCTGGATTGCCCTCGTATATGCAAATTTTCGGTATCAATGAAATAGCTTCAATTTTTATAACCTGCAGCAAGGTGTAAATCGCGTTTATATACGCCAACCATGATCGTCCGCGGAAAAAACCACCTCTTTCTGTCTCACACACAATGGCAAACAGTAAATAAAAATCGAATAGTAAATCTGTATCACGTGCCCACAGAGGGTAGAGAAGGTATTGCATTCCACCCAAAGATTCGATAACAAGATTTCACATCAATACATATGATTTGAGACTCCTGAATAAAATAAAAAAAATATTTTAGAAAAAAAAATATATACACGTATCTGTAAACAGCATAACTCAAAAATAAAATATCGGATATCTATTATGAAATTAGGTATATAAGTTAAGTGTCTTTCAAAGATACGACACGAAGATTTTCAAAGTCCTGCTGATTTGCAGCTGTTTTTTACCTGTGACAAATATTGTACTAGAGTTAATTGTGTTTGGTTTAAAAATATTTGTGAAATATTGTGAAAATTGTGAAAAATATGAAAAAATCGCAACGCATTAAAAATGGCATTCACATATACGTTACATTCAGCCTAGAGGGTTAACATTTCGCCAATGTTTAGTTTAAAAATACTTTGCACCAAAAATCCCCCACCCATTTTATATATATATATTTTACTAAATGGCTGAAAAAATACTCTTGTGTCCCGTTAAGGAAGGTTACTTGTTGGTAGTCTTTTAGTACAGTCCAACAGTCCATAGGAACATAATATATAGAGAAGGTATTGCATTCCCACCAAAATTCTATAGCTAGATTTCACTGGAACTATACGTTTTATGGTCTCCTGCATAAGATGATTTTTAGAAAAAGGTCCGCGCGTGTTCGTTTGTGTGTGTGAACACAGCTCAAAAACGAAAAGTCGGCTAAATACCAAACTTGATATTTAAGTTCAGCGTCTTCCAAGAATGCGACACAAAGTTTTTGGATAAAATCGCTCACCATGAACTAACTACCCTTTAAATGGATAAATGTAAAAAATTTAGATTTTTCTGAAAAATGGCTCTAACGATTTTGATTAAAATACTGAATATTAAAGATACTTATATGACAAATAAAAGTTATATCTTGAATTTTCTGGGGAGCGGCGACGTGGCAGAGTGGTTAGACCGCTCGTCTCCCACCTAGGCTCCCCGGGTTCGATCCCAAGCGCCCGCATGTGGGATATGTGGTGGACGAAACTGGTTTGATCGGGTTTTCTCCGGGTCCTCCGGTTTCCCCTGTACTCATTTCTCTATTGCTCCATCATCACCTTTCTTATCATCCATTTCGCTTTCGTTTCATCTCAACCACCTCCTCACGCTCATGCCAGGCTACGGGCCGACCATTCGTTCCGGGTTCGTCATTCTATGGTTACGTGCCGTTGGTTCCCCGACAGGTTTGTGACCTCTAGGCACCCGCTTGTAAGTCCTGGGGGGCGTCAGTCCTACATACGGGGAGGTTAAGCCTATTACTAAAATGTTTTATCTTGTGGGAATAGATTTAAAAGTCCTCTTCATTCTGATTGACTTTTACATAATTGGTAAACCGTAAGAGATGGAAATGTGCTACACAAAAAATGTAGATCTCGTTAAAACACACAATTTAGTTCATAAACAACTTTTTGTGGAGTAAACCACTTCCAAAATATTCCTTGTTATTGGTTTCAATTTTATAATACTTAAACTTTTCTCATACGGAATTTGTGAACTCCTAGTAATGCAAAGAAATGGATTTCAACAACATGGCAACCAGTTTTAAAAGATCTAACTATCGCTTTGCCTAGTATACTCCCTTATTTCCCTTCTACTTACGCGAAAGCAAGTAATAAGACAATTTTTGCTAATGTTTTTCTCGATTAGCATGAAGTAGACAGAAGAATAAGCCTTTTAACAATAATTTATTCCTGAGATGTAGAGAAAGTCACGTGAATGGATCACATCAGATTTTTATTGTAGCTTAAAAAATGGGTATAAATTAATATCTCAAGAATGCAATTAGGTACTGACTTGGAATTTTGCATACAAACTTGATTAATTGCTGGTAATGTTTATGCAAAAAATTAAGTATGTAGCTCTAATACTATTTATAGAAAATCACCCTGATTACTTCAGTGTCACCTAAGACCTGCTAATCGAAAACATGTTGAATTGTTATGAATCCGTCTCGGAATCCTCTAACATTTCACCCGGTTGTTAGCATATCCTGCATATAAAACAATTGTCCAGACATTCTTGTCCTTTTCTCCAAGAGAATGTTAAGATGGAACATTATTCATAATTTTCCGCAGTGCAGAAATTGTGATACTGACAATGCAACGCTGTAAATCCAATTAAGTAGGAAGGGTCGAGAGTTTTACTGTCAACACTTTACTGATCGGCCTTCACTTGTCACTGGCGCTTACATTCCAAGGTTCCAGCTTGCAAACTGTTAATTACTGCTACAACACTGTTTAATACATACTTGCAAGCAGCAGACTGCCTATCTGTACTCGAGAACTTGCTATAAAGTGGCAGGGAATTAAGCTGGGATTACGATGAACTTTACTTACGTTACGTGAAGTAAAGAGATGCTGCTTAACTGAAGACCTGTTAGATTAATTTAACTTAACGTTACAATTACCTACTCTTGACTGGTAATTTTTTTTTACTTCATGCTACTACTTCAGGTCCACTGCTTCTAATTACCATGTGGATACTGCAAAATTTTTAAGTTATATGGTGTTAAGTTACGTTAAGTCAACCCTAAACATGTCTATTTAATACCATGCGCTGGTCTTTCTCGTTAAGTACCGTTAAATCAAGTCAGCGTGAAGTTCAGCGTAATCCCGGCATTACGGTGTTGCGGTCTGAAGTCAGATATTTGATGCCGTTATTTACTCTTTGAATTTGTAGCTTGACGATTGTGAAAATAAACGAATTATCTATGCTGTAACAGGTGTTTATATATTCACGATATATTATTATTCTAGTTCACGCCAAAATTTATGGTACTGACACTAAATCCATCTGGTGGGAAAGGATGATAGGCAGCATGAGAAAAGTCTTTAGGTCAGCTCCCACCTATGGGAATTGAATCGAATCGAACTGAACTGAAGCGAAACTCCTGCGGCTCTCATCTAGCGGAATCAAATCGAACGGACCGAATAAACACCCTGAACTGAAGCATATGTATTTGTGGAGTCTCAAATGATCGCATAATATCATTATAACATACTTGTGAAGAGGCGGAGAAATAAGAAGCACAAACTGTGTGCATAATGGTTTCATGATATACTTTTATTTTCTCTACACGAGGTACTACATACATAGTGTATACAGAAGGTATTACATTCAACCGAAAAATTCCATAAACAGATTTCACCGGAAATGCACGTTTAAGGTTCCCCTGTATACATTTTTTTAGAAAAAGGTCCGTGTAAGCGTCTGTGACCGCGATAACTCAAAAACGAGAAGTCCATAAGATAATAAACTTTGTATTTAAATTCAGTATGTTTCAAGGACACGACACGAAGATTTTGAGGTATATCTCCCGACTCCAAACTACCCTTCACATGGAAAAAAATTCGAAAATTTTGATTTTCTCAAAAATGGCTCTAACGATTTTTTTTTAAATTGCTTCATTTATACAGCCATCTTTAACGTATAAGGTCTTATCGGGGACTTTACATTAGAAACAATTCGTCTGTAGGTTCTTTACGTTGAATTTAAATCGCTTTATTTTCTTAAAAAAAAACAACAACAAAAACACACACACACACACACTCACAGTTCCAGACTCTGTGGGGGATAAGGAATAGTTCTGGTCAAAGAAATATTCCCCGCCCCAGCAGTGAATCGAAGTCGGGACCTCCGGGTAAGAAGCCAGCTCGCGGACCACTCGACCCCTGAGGCAGTCTTCTAACAATTTCGGTTAAAACCGTGCATTAGAGATATTTACAATACAAATAAAATGTGTATCTTGAATTTTCTGGGAATAGCCTCTGAAGACCTTTTTATTCTGGCTTATTTTTGCTGGGTTTTATATACCCAGTAAACGGTAAGAGATAGACAAAAACTTACCGCACAAAAAACTTAGATCTTGTTAAAGCACATAAGTTATGTCTAATATACATTTTTTTCATGGAATTGACCATTTTGAGATATTCCTTGTTATTGGTTTCAGTTTTAAAATACTTGAAACTTTTCACATACGAGAATTTGTCAACTCCTGGCAATGCTAAGAAACGGCTTTCATCCACATGGCACTCAGCTTTTATAAAATTTGATTATCATTTTAGCCTAGTGTGCTCCCTTATTTCCCTTCTTCTATCAAGAAACGTTTATCTCAATTAGCATGAAGTATAGAAGCATAAGCTTTTAAACAATAATTTGTTACAGAGATGCAGAGAAAGTCATGTTGAATGGAACACATAAGATTTTTGGCATTTACTCCATTCCAAGCATTATCGATTACATTAATATTAGAATAAAATTTATTTTGTCATAAAACTGTGGTTAGCTTTCAACTTGATGTATCAGCTTTTCTTCACTCAGTTTGTAGAACTGCAAACTTAATGTAATACAATATTTCAAATAAACATACGATTGTGATGCTTTAACAGCATTGTGCATCCTTTCGCTTTCTACGAAGACTCACGATAACTAGCGATTATTTATAAGAAAAACAAAAAGTTCCACTTCGGCTATAGAACAAATATTTTTTCAAGTGAACTAATTTCGGTTTGATTCGACGCGGCTTCTTTTGCTTGTTTCTATTCAAAACTATTGTAAACTGAAGATCTGTTCGATTCCATCCTGCCAAGTGAGAGATGACCTTTATGACGCTCCCAATTGACGAAGTCCAAACGTGGCTTATTTAGTACAGAAGTAGTTTTAAATTCGAGACCACTCAGGATAAGAGACACTATAATCACTATATTATAACCAGGGATAGGGGTTTAATAAATAAACTGTCAAGCCAGGAGCGTCTTGAGGGTTGTTAGCGAGGGAAGTTGGAAGCAAGCAACCTTGCAGTGCTCTCTGTAAAACTTGATATGTTCCATTCAGATGAGCTTCTCTATATTTCTGTAACAAACTATTCTTAAAAAATCTGATGTGTTCCATTCACATGCCTTTCTCTGCAACAAATTATAGTTAAAAAGTTTATTCTTTATTTACTTCTTGCTAATTTAGAAAAATTAGCAGAAATTATCTTATTACTTGCTTCCTTGCAAGTAGAAGGAAAATAACGGAGTACCATAGCTTAAAGTGACAGTCAAAAGCTGGTTACTATGTGACTGTAGTTCCTTTGTTTGTATGGAAGGAGTTGACAAATTCCGAATGAGAAAAGTATAAGTTTTTCAAAGCTGAAACCAAAAACAAGGAATATCTAAAAAACGACCAACTCCACGAAATAAATGTGCATGACATAAATTGTATGTTTTACATTTTTTGTGTGTTAAGTTTTTGTCCATCTCTTACGGTTTAGCAGTTATGCAAAATTCCGTAAAATTCATCCAGAATAAAGTAGTCTTCAGAGGCTATTCCCAGAAAATTCAAGATATACATTTTATTTGTCAGGGAAATATCTTTAATATTTGACATTTTAGTCAAAATCGTTAGAGCCATTTTTAAGAAAATAAACTTTTTCGAAAAATGTTCCATGTAAAGGGTTGTTGGGGGTGGGGGATTTTCTTGAAAATCTTCATGTCGCATCCTTGGAAGATGCCAAACTTAAATACCAAGTTTGGTATTTAATGGTCTTTTCGTTTCTGAACTATGCTGTCTACAGACACGCGCGCGCGCACACACACACACACACATGGACCTTTTTGTAAAAATGCTTTTTTTGTATTCAGGGGGTCCTAAAACATGTATTTCCGGTGAAATCTCGGTATCGAATTTTTGGGTGGAATACAATACTTCCTTTATACACTATGTACGTAGTACGTGTAGAGAAAGTAAAAAGGGTATTCTACTTCATGCTAATCGAGATAAACATAGCAGAAATTGGATAGGTAGAGTCAGACTGAAAAATTCTATGCCACACCCGGGATTTGAACCACGGATCTCCCGATCTCTAGCCGTTTGCTCTGCCACTGAGCTACCACGTCAACATGCCGGTATAGCATTGAATTTCTCAACTGACTCGTATGTTTCCCGGTATACCAACGGGTGATCTCAAATTATTTTGAGATGACAACCCAATGGCGACTTACAATGTTGTAAGTACTTTAGGCCCAGGATTCATAGTATAGGTCAATTGGTTCCGTGGTTCAAATCCCGGCTATGGCAGTGAATTTTTCAGTCTGACTCTACCTATTCCAACTCCTGTCCTACACACGGCTTGTGTGAAAAAAAACAATTATTCCAATAGCAGAAATTGTCTTACTACTTAGTGCCTTGTACAAAGAAGGGAAATAAGTGAATACACTATGCTAAAGCGAGTCAAGTATTTTAAAATCTTGTTGCTGTGCGATTGAAATTGCTTCTCTTTGCTTGGCCAGAGGGTTGACATATTCCCGTTTGAGAAAAGTATAAGTATTTTAAAATTGAAACCAATAACAAGGAGTATCTTGGAAATGTTTTAACTTAAAAAAAATAGTTTGTGGCATAAATTGTGTTTTAGCCAGGTCTACATTTTTTCTGTAGTAAGTTTTGTCTATCTCTTATGGTTTAGCAGCTATGTAAAAGTCGTTCAGAATAAAGAGGACTTCAAAAGCTCTTCCTAAGAATTCATTATTTTTATCCTTCAGATACTTGTAATAGACACCGTTGCTATGCAGAAACGACATAAGAAAACTTGGACTTTAAATCAAAGTGATAGTTGTTAGCGCAACGGGTGGGATAAAGTAAACAAAATTCACTCGTTGCTCCAGTAACGAGTGGAGTGGGATAAAGTAAATAAATAAATGATAACTTTTCTATAACCTTTTAACAGCATTAATACCCTGAACATTAGTTCGTATCTGCCAATCCTTAAATTGCTGAAACTCATTTTCGTATAATTTCCGTGAAGTCAACGGTAATAAAGCCTCAACTGCTTCTTTTACTTTATTTAATATATCATTTGGAACCGATGTATTAACGTTCTCAACGTCCATCGAGAACTTAATCAATTTGAAACTAGCAGCAATAAAAACAAAATTAGTATTCATACATAGTCTACCATATTTTATAACTATAAGAACGTCACAATTCAATGCCTTATTCCTTATTTAATTGTTTACTATCTGTTGTAAAATCATTAACTGAATGCTTGTCATATATTAATTTATCGTATCTGTAGGATAAAATAATGTATTTTACAAGTGTACAAACCTCTCCCCTTTGGGTCGCGTTTTAAATTGTTCTACTCGTGGATAAACTAGCTGTTTATCCACTTGTATAATAAATTATTATTAATGCACAATATTTCAGTCAAAATAGCTAGAGCCATCTTTGAGATAATCAAATTTTCTAAATTTCTCCATGTATTGGAAACGTGAGGCTTTCCTTGAAAATCTTCGTGTCGCATCTTTGAAAGACGCTGAACTTAGATATCAAGTTTGGTATTTAACGGACTTTTCGTCTTTGATTTATCGTGTACACTGACACACACCCACACGAATGTTGTTTTATACAGGGACCCTAAAACGTGTATTTCCAGTGAACTCTCGTTTTCGATTTTAGGTGGAATGCAATACCTTCTCTACCTATGTACTGTATACTAAGTAGAGAAAGTAAAACATAGTTTTCCATCGGTGTATATGCAGAGAAATGGAACAGTCGCAACGAAACCGTCTGCTGGGGAGGGAAGGAGAGTGTCCATCAGTGTGCCTAACGTCATCCACATTCCGTGCAGTAACAGGATTGTTCTTGTCACTTACTAAAACCCTTCTGCCTAATTATAACTTGTCCCTTGAGATAAATGTGATAATTAGGTCACTGCAGCTACATGTTGACAGCCAGTCCCTGTCGATACCGCCTACCACTTCTTCGACCTCTCTTCCTATAACCTCTAGCAAACATAACACTTACACTATATACGAATTTACTTATACTGCTGCCATGTGATGCCGGAGCTGTCTCAAGGGGCTAGTTAACATGGGACGATTATTTCGCCGGCACATTTCCTTTGTGAAGAGAAATTAACCATGTTCCTATCGTAAGAGAATCTTGAGATCAGCAACAATATATTCAACTTTACAATGTGTACAGACAGGATACTGGTCGGCATAGCTATGCGAGTAAAGTAGAGCACCGATAATTCGAACTCCGGTATTGAGGTTACTGTACTTCGAGCTGTTTTCAGAAAAGTGAAATTCTACATTAAACCAGAGCAAAATGCCATATTTATACGTTTTACGCGCGTACTTTTTACGCATTTCCGAATATATTACATTTTGACCTTTCTTTCAATTTTCTGCGTACAATACAGGTAAAACTGCCCCTCAGGGTTTTCATTCATAATGCAAAGAAAAAATAACCTTGGGCTCAGACTGCTAATGCATTTCTATTATAGATTGACGGGTACAGTTAGGTTTGGAGGAATGTGCTTGATCTTTCTTTGTCTACCCTTCATTAATTGGGACCCCCTGTCACTCAATTGAACAGTGCATGTCATCCTTTCAGAAAAAAAAATACTATATTGGTACAGTACTCCCTACTCAGTGACTGGATCATTAAAATATGCTTAGGTAAAATACGTACACATTTCACAGTAGTAACAGACTGCCCGTTGTTGTAGATGCTACCTCCACATGCTGTACTGTAGTGAGCAGCCCACCTGTTTCGCAATAATTTTAAGGGTTTTATCTTCCCATTACGTGAGTTATTGGCATAGAAAAAATTATTTAAAACTAGCTTCGCACGGGTGGTGTACTTAATGAAAAAAATCTCAGACAAAATCTTCCGTTTACAGTACGACCATGCAATGAAATAAAATTACAATTAAATAATTTGACAATTCTTTATTGTAATGCCTTGTAATGTACAATTTTCCTTCCAGAGAGAAAACAAATAGCGTCGATGGTTTGCCGACTCTCAAGCACGCAACGTACAACTGCCCATGCGGATAACACTACAATTTAAGGTATATTCCACACACTTCTAACGACTGACCTTGGGATTTATTGTCATTGCGAATGCAAGGTGTGCCGGAAACTGAACACGCTTAAATTCAAAAGGAAAGTCGGTTGACATTAGTGGTATTCTTGGAATAAGTATATCCTCATCTTTGAACTTTCCTATGTTATAGTTGCTTAAATTAAAAATTTCATAATTTTTTTAACAGCGAGTTTTGTTCCGCTGTATAATTTTGGCTGATTGAGATTGCGTAGCATAATTATCACCGAGTCAACCTTGAGCTGTAAATTGTGTGACGGTAATCCTGGCAAATCCAATGAATTTAGGAATTCAGTTAGATAAATGTCGACTTCATTTGGATCGGTAATGGAATCGATCGACTTAAATGTATGCATCTGTCTATCAATTTTACTCTGAATTTTTATATTCAAATCATCTATATTCTTATTAGTTACTGCTAAAATGGTTCCTTCGCTCAACCAAGCATAGTTTTTGTAATTTATACCAATATTTGGGAACACTTTCGATATTAGTTCTTCCTTTGACGTTGTGAAGTGACAAAAATTTGATGGAAACGAAATGAGGGCAGTAGAAGTGTCAACACGAATTTGCCCATTGCGAATGCCTAATAATGCCTTTGCATCTGAAAAGCGCAATGTAGCATATATAGTGGGTATTGCGAAAAAGACGAAGTCAGCGCACCCATAAGGTAGTGTGGAAAGGATGACATATGCAGTTAACAGCGTGGGCAACCAAGGATGTCGTTGGCATGGAGAGGAAAAATACTTCTATGGCCAACTACCGGAAAATAAATAAGTTCTTACTCTAGGTGATTGTCGTCAGGAAAGCTTCTTTACTTCTTTATTTTAAACGATAGGAGTAAGGAAAGGACAGTTAATGCATAAAAATGTATTTGAATTCCACTGCTGCGTTGTGTCATTATCTTGTTAAACTGTTGCATTACCTTAACATTGAATGGGGAAGAAAAATACTACTTCGGCCATCTAGCGGCAAATAAATAAGTACTTACTCTAGGTGTTAGTCGCCAGGAAAGCTTCTTTGCTTCTTAATTTTAAGCAATAGGAGCAAGAAAAGGTCCGTTAATACATAGAAATGCTTTTGAATTTTCACTGCTGCGTTGCGTCATTGTGTCGATAAACTGGTGCGTTACCTTAACATTGAGTGGGGAGGGAAAATATAGCAGTACTACGACCATTTAGCAACAAATAACCGTGATATCACAGCTATCTGGCGGCTATTCACTGAAATGCATTCCCTTGGCACTGTTTTTATTCATTTTATGAGCTTTTAAAAATAAACATTTTCTTTTCCACAAACCTTGCCATGACAATAAGGAACACAACAAAAGAGAATTGTTCAATTTGGTGCAGGTGTTCGGAAGTGATACGCGTACATACATTTCAGCGATTCAGTTTTATATAGGTGTATATATATATGTGTGTGTGTGTGTGTGTGTATAGATGTAACATGTTTTGCAACTGGGAAATGTTTGTCCATATATGTTTATATGACAGAGGTATGTACTTTTTGTTATTTTAAATGTATTGTTAACCATTATTGTGCTCATTCAAAATGTGTTCATTATTTACCCACAGATTTAGTGACATTTCCGTATAATCCGAGTTTTTGTAATTCGGGGTAGGCCCAGTCCCAATTAGTTCTAATATCTGTGATGTTGTGGACAAAAATCATACTGTTAACCGCAAGGGACTTTCATCTCTTTAGTCGAGTAAACATTCCTAAAAGCTGCAGCTACAACCAGGAAAGACATTATTTAGAAAAGAATAGTCTAAGTCAGTACTCCTTTTCTTTCAGTTTTCCTTTCTTTAAAGGGTGGGAGAGGCAAACAAAAGAATAATTGCTGCTTGCAGAAAGAAACAGTAGCCAACTTTGGCCAACTAATTTGGGGAAAACGTTTTACTATTTTTGTTTTTAGCAGGCAATGGGAAATTATAAATAGCTCAAATCACAAAATTACGGTACTCGTAGCATAATTATGCTACGGTTGGCAACACTGGCGCCACACCAGAACCATCCCGGATGGTTAAACCCCTTAACGACGTTAGGGAGAAAGTTTTATAGTTTTCTCCAAAACATGATGGCCTTCAAACGGGACCGCTCCGCCCTGCCAGTGGGCAATAACCATTAGCAAATAAAAGAACGACCATGTACTAGGGGCTGGAGGCAACGTAGTAAAAATCTCTATTTCCTAGAGACTCTGTAGACTCTGCTTGCAAATCGAGAATCGCGCTTCACTTAAGCGACCAGTAAATTGAAGACTTGGCAACTGCGAGGGTTGGTTTTCAGTCGCATACCTTGTAAACCCAAACTTTAAAGGCACGCCTTTGGCAGACGAGTGGGGCAGGGTTACCATGATCTGAAAAATACTTCACAGAGCGCAAGCTTAGTCATAAACCCACCGAACACCGTCGCCTGGTCCTTCAACCCCGAAACAGATGACAAGGAAGTGGTGGTACAGGAAATGATGGACAGGAAAGTTGTGATAGAAGACGAATCACCTCAGCATTCACCTGCTGACCGAAAACTATGAAAAACCCATAGACAAATTGGCGGTCACCGGGGTTGGACCCAGGACCTCGCGAATGTGGACCATAGAGGCTTGAGCCATACCGCTCGGGCTCGGTGATGATACTCTTTCCCATGAGGTCATGGCAAGCTTACAACGACCTGCTGTTTTAAACAGTTGACTGCTATCTCATCCTCCTGTCTACATACGAGTATTGAACCCGTTTGAGGGGAATGTTTATCTTGATTAACAGGAAGTAGAGTAATGTTTTGAGTGAATAAATGATACTGGTTCAAGCGAGAGTTACGCTGTTACAATTTATGATGCTTTAACTAAAAGCTTTAACATGTAGAAGCCTGAGAGGTTCACTGGCCTAGCAAGAGTTTTTAACGCTACACCTGTAGTGTTATCTCAGATCTTGCACTTGTTCGAGGCGCCTGCCTCTGCGATATAATTATACAGGAGTCATTAGGCTCTCTGCACTGGCTCTTGTCGAGGTGCCCAATTTGGCTGTCCATAACCGAGAGAGACACTATCCTAAATATCCTCTGGCCACATTTGGTTTTATCGCCGTTTTCTTCTACCTCAGAGGCACGTGTTCGCATTTTAGTTGTTCGGTAATAACTATACTGGTCCTGTGTGATCAGGTGCAGACAAACACGTGCGTTAAAAATCTGATGTGTTCCATTCACTAGCTTTCTCTAGCTGTTCCATATACAAACTACTCTTACAAAAGATTATTCTTTTACCTGCATCATGCTAATCGAGATAAACGTTGGCAGAATTGGTTTTATTACTTGCTTCCTTGCAAGTAGAAGGAAAATAAAGCAATACATTAGACTAAAGCGATAGTCAAATCCTTTTAAAGCTGGTCGCTATGTGAAACAATTGACGTTCTGTTTGCTTTTTAATGGTTCCGTTTGAGAAAAGTTAAGTAGTTTAAAACTGAAACCAATAACAAGGAAATCTCGAAAACAGTCAACTCTACAAGAAAAATGTACATGACATATGTTTGATGATATTGTGTAGTAGATTTGTGTCTATCTTATACGTTTTAACCGTTACTCAAAATTCTGAAAACTTATCCAGAATGAAGAGGTCTTCAGAGGCTATTCCTTGAAAATTCAAGATATACATTTTATTTGGGATGTAAATATTTTTAATATAGGTATTTTAATCAAAATCGTTCGAGCCATTTTTTGAGAAAATCAAAATTTTCGAAATTTTTTTCATGTAAAGCGTAGTTTGTGGCAGGGGGATTTTCTTGAAAATCTTCGTGTCCCATCCTTGGAAGATACAGAACATAAATACCAAGTGTGCTATTTAACGGTTTTTTCGTTTTTGAAGTATGCTGTCCACAGACACACACCAACCTTTTTCTAAAAATGCCTTTTTCGGACTCGGGGGACCTCATATATTTCCGGTGAAATCTCGACATTGAATTTTTGGGTGGAATAGAATGCCCTCTCTATCCACTATTTACATTATACATACTGGCTAGAGAAAGTAAGAATAAATACCCAGTGTTTCCCCGGCCTTTGTTTTGCTAAAACATTAGTTCTGTAAAAATATGTGTACTAAAACTTAGATAAATTAAAATAATTCCAACATTGCAAGGCCCAGCTCTGATGTGGGAATAGTGTCTCTGGCACATTCAAGAGGTCCTGACTTCGAATCTCGTTTAGAGTGAGTTACGGTGATAAAGTTCTTTGGATTTTTTCCTTATCCTGAGAAGACGATTGTTGGATAATTGGAAGCTAAGGATCCTCGATTCGTTCGAGCATTATTTCACCATTTCATTCATCATCTGAAGTAACTTACCCATTCCCTTTATATTATAGTTGATTCTTCCCATTACCAGCCATAAAAGAACGAAGAGAGCAGCATTTATCAATTTATTTTTTTAGCCTCGCTAAACATTTTCAATACCCTCTGCCTTCGAGAACCCTTGCTTTTAATGACGAGAACATTTTTATTTTGCAGAGCTACTTTGAGAACTGAGCCGTTCGTGATAAAAAAAAAAAAAATGCTTCCCGCTGAACACTCCAGTGATGTTTTGTGATAGCACTCTCGCCGTATTTTCACTCTTGTCTTAGAGTATGTATTGTCACCTTTTCCATTAGTAATGATAATCTATTAATAATAAAATTAGTAAATTGTCAACGTGAAAATCCTTAAACTTTTTCACTCCCATCTCCCAATAGTGATCTCTCTCCCACACTCTATTTCTATCTACATCTATTTATATATTTTTTCAATTATAAATAATTAAAGGATTAATATTTATAGTTTTCTTTAGTGAAAGTATTGATAAAACAAAAGAAATTGGTGTTGAGATTCCTCAAAATTGCCTACTTGCGAAAGATTTCCACCTCTTCTTCCCTTGGTGGTTAGTACAGTATTTTTCAGAACACGATGACCTTACCCGTTCTTCATTAAGTCTGAGATTAGGGTGTGAGCGGTTGGAAATCAACCCTCGCTGTTGCCAAGTCTTCCACTTACTAGTACCTTAAGTGAGGTGCCATTCTCGACTTGCAAGCAGTGTCTCCAGGAAACGATTTTATTACGTTGTCTCTCGCCCCAAATACAGGGTGGTCTTTTGTTTGCTAATGGTTATTGCCCAGTGGTAGGGGGAGCGGTCCCGTTTGAGGGCCATCACGTTTTGGAGAAAACTATACTTAGTAGAATAACGTGACGAGAGTGCGGTTGTCACCCGTTGGGGGTGCTCTGGCTCACTGCTCGGCGCGCGTACAGTATAACATAATAACCGGACAACGGCCTTTATGTGACTTCTGAGTTGAGTAAAATACTTCTCGAGACGTCGGTCTTGCCGATTCTCGAAGTTTCAACTTGTAAAAGACTTTGAGCTTCGAACCTATATAAGGGGCCGACGATTGCCCGGTGAGTTGGTGAAAAAGTTTAAATAGTTTTGTAAGTGAAGAAGTCAGTGAGCACAACGGATTTAATAAGTCAGATGTTTTAATTTAAGGAGCCTCAAAACAAGCATTCACGGTAAATCTCGATAGTGGATTTTGCGGTGAAATACAATGCTACCTCCTCTTAGAAATAAGCAGAATAGATGGGATAGTCTTTGAATCTGTTTAAGGGGACCGGATACCTTGATGTAGGTTAACATTTTTCAAAATGTATTGTTTTGCTGATTCTTGTACATTGACATAAAAATAAGATTCTGAAGTTTGAACCCTGAACTACATCTGGAAGTGCCATATACAAGCAATTATTTTTACTTCTTTTTTTT
This sequence comes from Hymenopus coronatus, assembly GCA_030762935.1. Classification (NCBI taxonomy): domain Eukaryota; kingdom Metazoa; phylum Arthropoda; class Insecta; order Mantodea; family Hymenopodidae; genus Hymenopus; species Hymenopus coronatus. Next base: position 25,880,745 of record CM060882.1, read on the forward strand.
TTCTTCTTTTTTTTTTTTTCTAGTTTTACATTAAGATCATTTTTCTCTGTTTGGCATTTTGAGAACTTCAGGTACCTTAGCGTGAAAACGGTTCAACATATAATCTTCATTGTAATTAATCGTGTCGCAACCTTGGAAGATACAAAGCATAAATACCGGCTTGGTATTTCACCGTTTTTGTTACCGTGTTCACTCAAGGAAACTCACGCACGCGTGGCGGGTCTTTTTCAATTTGTTTGATACAGGAGACCCTAAAACGTTGATTTCGGTTAAATCTCGGAATCGAATTTTCGGGTGGAATGCAATAACTTCTCTACCTACTATGTACATTGTTCATGCGTGCTAACGAAAGTAAAAATGCAGATCTTACTAAAACACCTAATTTATGTCCTAATTTTTGTGTGTGTGAAGTTAACCATATCGAAGATATTCCTTATTATTATTTTCTAACACTCATATTTTCTAAATGGAAAGCCGTCATTCCGCTTTTATGCATTTGTTTTTTTAGATACTGCCCTGCCCATGCAAAGAGAACGGAATTTCAACGTCACCACCTACCAACACCTTTTAAAGCGTTTGCCTATTCCCATATTTTTCATATACTAAAATAGAATGAGACTATTTCTATTAATGTTTATCTCGAATAGCATGTAGTAGATAGAAGAATAAAGTTTGTAAGAATAGTTTTTTGCAGACCATATAGAGAAAATCATGTGAATAGAACACATACTATGTGATCCATTGAAAAAAATATGAGTGATCCATTTCTCAATCTGTTCTGCAAACAAAAAGATCATTCTTTTGTCTACATCATATTAATAAAGATAAACATTCCAGAAATTGTTCTATTATCTACTTAGTTCCTCGTAGGTAGAAGAGTAATAAGGGAATACACTAGGCACAAGACAGTGATATGTTTTAAAAGCTGTCGCTATGCGAGTGTCATTGAAATTTAGTTCTCTTGCCGTGGCCAGGAATAAAGAAAAAGAGAAATGAAACGGATGAGGGCTTCCCGTTTGAGGATGCTTTAAAATTGAAAATAGATGACATGGAATATCTCAGAAATGTGACATAAAGTATGTGTTTAAACGACACATATATTTTTTGTGTAGTAAGTTTTGCCTATCTCTTGTGGTTTATCAGTTATGTAAAGTCTTTTAGAACGAAGTGAAATTCAGGATATACAGTTTATTTGCCATGTAAACATATTAATACACGGAATTTTGATCAAAATTTTAGTGCCATATTTTTTAGAAAATCGAAAATTTCGAGAAATGCTCCATGTAAAGCATAGTTTGGAAGGGCCAGTTTTTCTGAAAAGTTTCAGGTTGCATTCTTGTAAGATACTAAACTTAAATACCAAGTTTGTTATTTAACCGCCTTTTCGTTTTTGAGCTATGCTGTCCACAGACACACACACACACACACACACACACACACACACACACACACACACACACTTTTCTATTCAGAGATCCTCAAACAAGTATTTCAGGTAAAATCTCGGTATCGAATTTTTGGATGTGATACATTTAAAAGGAATGTAAATTTTGGCACATTAAACAAAGATAATTATTCATAAAATACCAGGTATTAATAACTATTACAGAGCATTTACCACAAAAGCTGCAGCAGATAAAGATCCCTACATCAGAGGTATACTAATGTTTAATAAGTTACCAGAACATATAAAATCTGCACAGGGTAATTCATTTAACATGTTGAAAAATTATCTGATGAATAGATGTATGCATAAAATTGAACTGTAACACCAGTATAACAAGGTAATAAGTACCTATGAGGCATTAAAATAACCAAGCTGAAGTTATGTAACACATATTTGTAGAAGTTGTAAAATTATAATTTTAATTTTGTAAATAATATTTGTATGTAAGGCAATATATAAACTACACATTGTAACACATGTTATTCATTGAGACGAAACCTGAAACGTGTATCTCATGTCTGTGGGTAAATAAACCAAATTTATTATTATTGTTATTATTTTTACAATATCTTCTCTATATACTATGTACATTGTACACACGTCCTAGAGAAGGTAACAACCCTAATGATTAATAGCAAACTTAACTATATTTAATGGGTAGTAAAATGTATAGAGAATATCTTGGAAATATTTCGTCTACTTAGGTTAAATAGTTTAGAAGCTGAGCGTATCAAAATTTTGCATTTATTAACATTGTATAGATAGGAGATACGTGGTGCCTTTTAGAGACGACAAGGTCGTCAGAATTTCCAACTTAAAAACATCTTATGTGTTGCAATCACATGACTTTCTCTACATCTCTGTAACAACTTATTGTTAAAAAGCTTATTCTTCTATCTACATCATACTAATTGAGATAAACATTAGCAGAAATTGTCCTTATTACTTGGTCCCTTGTAATTAGATGGGGAAACAATCGAATGTATTCCATTCACATGATGCCCTCTAGCTGTTCGGTAAACAAATATTTCATTCAAAAGATTAATATGTTATCTACATTATGCTAATCAAGATAAACATAAGCAGAATTAGTCTTGTCGCCAGCTCCTTGTAAGTAGAAGAGAAATAAGAAAATGCACAGACTAAGGCGATAGTCTCATCCTTTAAAAGCCGTTCACTATGTGAAACAATTGAAATTCCAATCTCTTAGCTATCCAGGAGTAAACAAACGAGATGAAAGATGTCTTCCCGTTTGAGAAAAGTTTAACTGGTCAAAATTGAAAGTAATAATTCGGAATATCTCGAAAACGGTTAACTGTACAAAATGTATATAACATAAATTGTGTGTTTTAATAAGTATTACATTTTTTGTGTGGTAAATTTTGTTATATCTCTTACGATTTTCCACTTACACAAAACTCATCCAGAATGAAGAGGTCTTCAAAGGATATTCCCAGAAAATCCAAGATATACATTTCGTTTGTCATAAAAATATCTTAAACATAGGGTATTTTAAACAAAATCGTTAGAGCCATTTTTGAGAAAATAAAAATGTTCGAAAAATGTTTCTATGTAAAGAGTAGTCGAGGATGAGGGGATTGTCGTTGTATCTAAGATACCAAACTTAAATACCAAGTATGGCATTTAACGGTCCTTTCGTTTTTGAGCTGTACTGCACACAGACACACACACACACACGCACGCACGCACACGCACGCACACACACGGCTATTTTTCTAAAATGCTTTTTATTATTATTATTATTATTATTATTATTATTATTATTATTATTATTATTATTATTATTATTATTCAGGGGGTCTGAAATCATGTATTCCGGTGAAAACTCGGTATCGCATTTTGGGTGCAATTACAATACCTTCTCTATACACTACGTGTAGAGCAAGTAATACATAAGGCCGATTTTCGAGTTTTGAACAGAAGACATGTATAAGCATCAAAGCAATGATGTACAGAGTCGTTAGGACCGCAAAAGTCTGGGGTACAGACATTTTCTAACCGAAATGCAGCGAGCAAGCACGCTTCCTAATGACACAAATACTGCGCGGTCGGCAGTCTCTTGGGTAAAAGCTGGAAGAAATGAACAGATTGTGTGAAAGGAAAGGCCATATCAAGGCCGGCCATACGGCATCTTCTTCGGACCGCCAGACCTGCCTGGAATGTACAGCCAGTCACGTGACTATAAACCTGTGCGCGTCGTCTAGCTTGTCAGAAACATGTAACTAAAACAATAAAAGCAGGGAAATGCACAACACGACCTGTAAAAACAACCTGTTTATTTAAAACGCATGTCGCGGTTGAAGTTTGCGTTCTGGAAAAATAAATAAACGGAAACCCAGTAAAATACGGATACGGCGATATCGTATAGCAGTGTAAATTATTTGCTGTGACCGGTCTAGTCCAACAAAAACCTTTCCTGTAATAGAGAACACCTGGACAAGCAGATATGTTAGCAATAACAACCTGCAACCATTTGAAATTATCATGGGATAATGTTACTTGCAAACTTGCTATTTTCAATTTTTCAGGATAGTTATCAACTATTTGTACAAAAAAATGATAGTAACATATTTAATTGTAAACAGTGTATATACGCTACTTGCATTTCTCTCAAAGCTTGTAGCAGGTCAGGGAAAAAGTGGAATATCCTCTTTTACTCTTAAACCCTGTTCTTATTAGCATATCTCTGCAGTGGCGTAGTTTCTCTTTGACACTTCAAGTTTCTTCTTCATATTATTATTATTATTATTATTATTATTATTATTATTATTACTATTCCTTTTCCAGTATCACTCCCATTTTAAAATGGCCTTCCTAACGACCTTCCCTTCGGTTTATAACCTAATACCTTTCTTGATAACATCTTGTATTCATTCTATTAACATGTTTTCATTTTTACTCTACTACTTATCTATAGTAAGTAGAGGAAGTATGGTTTCACCCAAAATTTCTATACCTACGGATATTTCATCGGAAATGCATGCTTTGAGGCCCACAAATAAATGCATAAAAGCGTTTTTAGAAAAGGCTCTGTCTCTCTCCCTGTGTGTGTGTGTGTGTGTGTGTGTGTGTGTGTGTGTGTGTGTGTGTGTAAGTGTGAGAGCAACATAATTCTTAAAATGTTTGCTTGGTGGTACATAGAGGTGATGCGACGAATTTCAACAAAATGCCCACATCCTTATCTATCTTGGAAAATGTCCAATATTTTTTTCATTTTCTTAAACATGGTTTATCGACTTTGATTAAAATTCAGGGTATTAACGTTTTTTAATTGTAGATATATATTTTTTACCTTATTTTAAGCTTAATCTTTAACCGATTGCTCATATCGCATCATGAATGAAATTGCTGAAATGATCTCGGGGTCCATGGAGCTTAGAGAATTTAGTACGCATTCGTCTTCTCAAGAAAAAGATAAAACCCCGGTATATATGTATATATAAGCGAGATTCGAACTCGCAACCTATTGAAAGTGAGGTAGAAACGCTACCCCTACACTATCCAGGCTGGCTGAATTATTCAAGTTATGTATATGCGAAATAAAATAACATAAAATGTTGAATTTTTTGTAAATAGCTGCGAAGTCTTCTTTATTATGAAAAAAGTAAGCATTGGCTACAAGAGCTCGCTAAACGAAAAAATGTAGAGATCTCGTTAAATTACATAATTAGAGTCAAGTAATACATTTTCCCAGATATTCTTTGTTAGTGATTTACATTTTCAGATATCTCTACAATATATATATATTTTTACAGAATCTCTACGTATAGTATGAGAAGTATTGTATTCCATCCAAAATGTTTACGTCGAGATTTCACTAGGAATATGTATTGAGGACCCCTTAATAAAATTCTGATAGTTCCATTCACAAGACTTTCTCTACATCTCTGTAGCATATTATTCTTGAAAAGCTTATTATTCTACCTACTTCATGCTAATCGATTAGCAAAAATGGTCTTATTAGTTGTTTCCTTGAAAACAGAGGGGAAATTAGGGAGTACACTAGGCTAAAGCGATAATCAAATCTTTTAAAATCCAGTTGCTATGTGATCAGTGGCGGCTCGTGGATTAAAACTTTAGGCGTTCACAAAAATCAGCAATTTACCACTGCCGCAGCCGCTACTGCTGTCGCCGTCGCCGCAACATCAAATGCAGTAATATTAGAAACAATGATAGAGTCTAATAACAAGAACTATAAATGTATTACACAAATACTCACCCACCCACCCAGTATTGTAAAGATGTTGAATTTCTTAGTCTCCCAGAGTTAACAGCAATATGAGGTGATGAAGGGGTGAAGTTCTTTGATGCAGTTCATATGAAGAATGGTATTTGCAGTGAATAATATTTACATTGTTTGAATTACGCAATTAACACCAAATTTATTTGTACAGAAATTCCACGCGCCGGTTTTTCAAATGTGCAAATGTTTCTATCACTCGGTGAGTAAAGTATTTTATGCTATTGGCCAGTATCTTCTCATAGCAGGCGTTGCCAGTGCTGAATCCTTTATTGTGGAAAAGCATATTTCTGGTTCTCATGTAGTCATGGTCGTACTGATAACAATCTTCAGTAGCTCGGTTAATTGCGCAAAAGCTTCTTCATTGAGTTGTTTTCCGTTATTAACCGCTTAACTCTTTCTTTAGCTTAACTCTCGCTTAAAAGGCAAATTACTAAGAAAAATAGCGCGTCTCACAAAGACTGCAGTTGCACTTCCGGACAGTTTCAACTAAATCTCAAAGATAGCAGCACCTCCCGCCGATAAACAGAACCCTGGAAGTGTTAATGAGAACGAAAGTGCACAGTCGCACTGTGCTCATTTCTGGCTGTAAAATTCCAAGCTGCTTTGTTGCCCGCGCAAGCGCAGAGCTTCTAAACGTTAGTTATACGCGAGCACATGAGGCCTGTGCTACAAGCGATGTTGTCACATACTCAGGTTCTGGCTGTGTTCAATCTGAAGAGCAGAGCGCGGTACATTTAAACAAGTGGCACCGGATAGCGCATTTTATTAAATGTTTCCTGAAAGAGAAAAAGGGGATCCACTAAGAAATAATGGAGGTTCACGTGCTCTTGTGCTCCTACACAGCAGCCGCCGCTGTATGTGATTGAAATCCGTTTCTTTGCATGACCAGGAGTTGACAGATTCCCGTGTGAGAAAAGTCTCAAGTATTTTAAAGCTGAAACAAATAACAAGGAATATCTAAAAAATTGTCAACTCCACGGAACAAGTATGCATATGACATAAATTGTGTGTTTTAACGAGATCTACATTTTTGTGCAGTAAGTTTTTGTCTATCTCTTACGGTTTACTAATTATACAAAATTCAGCAATAAGAAGAATACCAATATAAAGAGGTCTTCAGAGGCTATTCCTGGAAAATTCAAGATATGTATTTTATTTTTCGCGTAAATGTCTTTCGTATAGGGTATTTTAATCAAAATCGTTAGAGCCATTTTTGAGAAAACTAACATTTTCAAAATTTATTCCATGTAAAAGGTAGTTTGGATTAGAGGGATTTTCCTCAAAATCTTCGTTTCGTATCCTTGGAACATACTAAACTTAAATACCAAGTTTAGTGTTTCCAATTTTCGTTTTTGAGTCATCGTGTTCATAGACACTCACACACACACACACACACACACACACACACACACACCTTTTTCTAAACATTATTTTTCATACAGGGGACCCTAAAACGTATATTTCTGGTGAAATATCGGTATCGACTTCTTGAGTGGAGTACAATACCTTCTCTACCTACGCAACGTGTACTATGTAGAGAAAGTAAAAAGTAGTTTCAGAAGACGGTCTTTCTGAGCCCGTGTTTCTTTGAACAGCAAAAATGCAGCGTTGGTTGTACAACAAACTTGATATTTAAGTTCTGCAATTTCCAAGCATGCGACAACATATTCAAGAAACTCCACCACCCGAAAATATCCTTTTTTGGCTCCAAAATGTTGATTTCCTCTCTCTCTCTCTCTCTCTCTCTCTCTGAGTTAACAGTTTCCGAGATATTACTTGTTATTGATTTGAATTGTCAAGGAATATGTAATGAAACAATTTCTGCAAATGCTAATCTGCAGATACAAGAATAAGCGTTTGTAACACTAGTTTTACACGAGTGAGTAGAGAAAGTCTTGTGAGTGAAACACATCCGACTTCTTTACTTAATATTATAGGAAACTATGCATACATACAGATATTTAAATCCGTATATGATATGTTTTAAAATGTCGTACAGGGATAAAAAGCGCTTCTTAGAACTAAACTATAAGGCTTATAGAGTGCTTAAACACTGCAATGCATATTTTTGCATTTTAGTAATTTTTGGCCCTTTTCATAAACGGTTAATGTTTAAGGGTATATATGACTGCAGTTTCACAAAAAATCACAAAAATTCGACTATTTTAATTCCATAAAATAATTTAAACATTTCTGAATGCAGAAAAGGTATAATTTGTCACCAAGCGTTATTTTAAATACCCTAATTATAGATGAAACTTTACTGGATTCGGCCAAAAAGAAAAACAAACAAGAACACTGAGTGTAACGAGATCTCAACTGCATCATGCAAAGTAAAAACAAACAAACAAACAAACAAACAAACAAAAAACCAAGTTGTGCAGAAGAAAAGCAGCAATGCAAAGAGAAAAGACACAGCAGAGGAGAGAAAAAGGAAAGTTACACTGCTAATGTGTTACACTCACATGACTTTCTCTAGCTACTCTACACACAAACGTCTTACAAAAAATAATTCAACACCACACTAATCGAGTTAAACATTAGCAGAATTTTATTACTTAATTCCTTATAAGTCTACTGGAACTCAGGGAATGCACTAGGTAAAAGTGATAGTCAAATGTTTTAAAAGCTGTCGTTATGCGATTGTCATTGCAAATCGCTTCTTGCTTGGCCAGGAGTAGAACAAAAGAAAAACAGACACTCCCATCTGAGAAAAGTATAAGTACTTCACAACTGAAACTAATAATAAGGAATACCTCGAAAACAGTAAGCTCCACGAAAAAAAATGTATATGACATGACTTGTGTATTTTAACAAGATCTATATTTTTTGTATAGTAGGTTTTCGTGTATCTCTTACGGTTTACTACTTATACCAAATAAAGCAAAATTCATCCAGAATAAAGTGGTCTTCAGAGGCTATTCCCAAAAAATTCAAGATATACATATTATTTGTCAGGATCTTTAATATACGATATTTTAATCAAAATTGTTAGAGCCATTTCTTAGAAAATAACAATTTTCGAAAATGTTTCCATGTGAAGGTTAGTTTGGGGTGGGGGGATTTTCTTGAAAATCTTCATGTCCCATCCTTGAAAGATACTAAACTTAAATACCAAGTTTGGTATTTAACGGTCGTTTCGTTTTTTAGCTATGCTGCCCACAGACACACACACACACACACACACACACACGCTTACACTCAGACACACAGACAGACACACACACACACACACACACACACGGACATTTTACTAAAAATGCTTTTTTTTGTATTCAGGGTGTCTTAAAACATGTATTTCCGGTGAAAATCGGTATCGAATTTTTGGGTGCATTACAATACCTTCTCTATACACTATGTACATAGTACGTATAGAGAAACTAAAAAGGAAATTTGAGGGTCCGACCTACCAACCTGGTGGATATTAATGTGAGTCATACATTCAAATCTTTCCTCGTTTTCTTGCTATTGATGTTTTCTGCATTTTTCTTCCTCTTCCTCCTTGCTGAGCAGTTTTTCAGTTACACAAATAAAGCGTGCTGTACATGTTCACAAAGGTACAATAAATAAAAAGTGTCCTAGATGTCAGATGTATTTAAGCATATATATATATATATATATATATATATATTAATGTTGAAACATAAAATTCTATTTTTATGAAGAAAAAAAAAAGGCACATTCATAACTTTAAAAATGTTTTGAACCTAAACCAAAGCAGACACAGAAAAACTTAGGGTAACTTCAAAAGGTATATGTATTGTGCATCAATGGTTAAAATATTAGACAAAAATTGTAATTCTTTTGTCGCAAGAGACTTTTTAGTGACGTGACAAAAACATAAACAAAATTGATCATATCTTCGAAACTCTTAGAACAAAATGGATGCAATTTACACTGTCACTTATTTGCATTATATTACACATGTGGTATAAATTTAAAATTTTATCAGTCATACGTGTCCTTAAGTAAACAAGCAAGTATATTACATTTTATTCGGGCAGATCAAGCTGCATTATAGTACAGTGACAATAGTGCTCCAGTTCTGCATGCCTGTTTTTGACCTCTGTGACATACTCCTCTACATTCAATGGTATTACTCAAGTGACTTTTTTTTTAGAAAGACAGTGGTGATAGAATTCTGTGCTTACATATTCCTAAGTGGTTTTTTGTTAGAAAGTCTATGGTTACAGAATTCTGTACTTGCAATGGTATTCCTCAAATGGCTTATAATAAAAGTCTGGTAACATTGTTCTGCACATAAAATGTTATTCCTCAAGTGGTTTTTATTAGAAAGTCTATGTGACAGAGTTCTGTACATACAATGCTATTCCTCAAACGGATTTTAGTAGAAAGTCTATGAGGACCGAGTTCTGTACGTACAATGTTATTCCTCGAGATGGATTTTAGTAGAAGGTCTATGGTAACAACGGATTTTAGTAGAAAGTCTACGGTAACAACGGATTTTAGCAGAAAGTCTATGGTAACAATGGATTTTAGTAGAAAGTCTATGGCAACAACGGATTTTAGGACAGAGTCTATGGTAACAACGGATTTTAGCAGAAAGTCTATGGTGACAGAGTTCTGTACATACAATGCTATTCCTCAAGATGGGTATTAGGAGAGCTACAATTGCGCTCCAGTGCTATTGCATATATCTAGTGCTATGTCTCAAGATTGCTGATTTTAATAGAGCCGCAATTGCGTTCCAATTCTGAATGACTGTTTTGAAATCTATGGCGAAAGAGCTGTACATTGCACGTGTTATTCTTTAAAGTGGATTATAGCAAAGTCACAATTGTGTTCTGGTTGTAGATGTATGTTTTCACGTCAGACTTATATACATACACCTAATGCTATTCATTAAGGTGTATTTTAGTAGAGCTAGAATTATGTTCTGCTTGTAGATGCACGTTTTAACGTCAGACTTCTGTACATTCACCGGATGTTATTCTTTAAGATGTATTTTAGTAGAGCCACAATTGTGTTTCAGTTCTGGATGCCTGTTTAAGCGTCAGACTTCTGAAGATATATCTAATGCTATTCCTCAAGATGAATTTTAGTGGAGCCGCAATTGTGTCCCAATCCTAGTGCCTGATTTAATATCTGACATATTCCCCTACTTACAATGCTATTCCGCAAGTGGTTTTTAGTAGAAAGTCTACACTGCCAAATTTCTGTGCGTACAGTGTTATTCCTGAAAATAGTGGAGCGGCAATTAGGTTCCAGTTTTGGATGCCTGTTTTAACGTCAAGCTTCTGTACATAAAATGTTATCCATAATGGTGGATTTTAATAGAGGGATATAGTTGTATTCAAGTTTTGAATGCCTATTGTGTCGTCAGACTTCTGTGCATACGATGTATTCAAGTGGATTTTAGTAGAGTGGCAATTGTGTTTCAGTTCTACAAGTCTATGACACACCTCAGTGCATACAATGTTATTCCTCAATATCCTGTATGCACATTGTGCTAAGACATGGCAATGTAGAGCATAAACTGTCGCCTAGTGCTCTTAATGGACACAAGTGGTTGACATCCGTTCTTGTAGTGAAATGGAGAAAATCACGCTTCACGAATTAAACTCGATCTTCCCATTCTTGCCATAATTTTCGCTAATGTCAAGAGCGAGATATTTATTGTTGGACAGTATTTTCATAACAAGTTTTAGAACTGCATGTGTGCCGTCGTGATGATTTAATCCGATGCCGAGGGATTAACCTGTTGTCAACTAGAGGAAAACGCCCGTAAAACCCTCATCTACTGATGCCCTGCTGCGTTAGAGCAGCATTTGCTGATCAGATTAATGCTGGATCAAATGCTGTGCAGAAAGTAAATTTTATTTCACGCAGTGGGAGACTGACACAAGCATATAAATACTCTTGCAGCAGTTTCCTTGCATTTCCCAGCTACAGTAAAATATCGCCAGCGACACAAGCAAATCTCTTAATCCAGAACAGTTAATTTTGCAGTAGCCATTAACCTTTCGTTACTTCTCTCTAGAATTTGAATTTGTATGGAATTAATTCTTCGGCAGACAACATGCTAAAAATTGGTGAACACTGCTGAGCAAAACAGCATACGTTAGAATCATATGACTTTCTTGTTTATTATTGTATAGTCTCTATAAACTATTCTGGTAAAGCTTTATATTTCTATCTACTTCATGGTTATCGATATAAACGTTTACAGACATAGTTTCATTACATATTTGGAGGCCACGTCATGAGACCAGTCGTCTCTCACCAAGGCGGCCCAGGTTCAATCCCAGGCGACCGCATGAGGCATTTGTGATGGATAAAGTGGTGCAGGGGCGGGTTTTCTTTCGGGTTCTCCGGTTTCCACCGCCATCGCTTTCCATCGGTGCTCTGTCTTCATTCCATGCATTATCAGTGTCATCGCCTGCGGTGCTATATGTAGTAAATGCGGGCGTTAAACACTATAAAAATAATACACTTTTGATTGTGTGTAGCATACAGGAGGTGAAGCGGTAGTCAATGTTTAGTATAGATTTTATTTCATGGCATCTGAGTGGCGACAGCATTTGATAAAATAACGAAGCATTCAACAGTTTAAACCAATCATAACAAATCTCTCTGAAATGACTGATGTCACAAATTTATATTAATTAGAAATAAAATGTTATAAAGAGACCTACAACCTCTCTGCAGAGGTTAACTGTGTATCTGTATACAGTTTACGACTTTAATACGTGAATTACTGTCATGTTAAACTAATTATAGAGAAGTAATTTGGATAAATAATTTCATATATTAAAATCAACGAATTCAATTCTGTTACAATGTAAGACTCGCTAACAGGCAAATTACATTGCAGCAGACAATTATCTGGAACTGAGGTAACTAAGGGTAATTAAGATTCGTGTTATCTCGATAAACCAGAAATCCATTCGATTTAGTAAGTTTAGAAATCTAAAAGATTGCTCAAAATCCTTCGTAGACCCATTTTTGGGAATTATAAAGGAGGAATACTAAGAATTATCAATGCAAAGAGCATTATATCAGAGATGCGATCAAAAATATTTTAAGATTTGGCAAAGTATAACATCGGAACTTTGGTGGGGTATTCGGTAGTAAGCGGAACTAAGGTAAGCACGGTAACTTACGCTAGTTCTTTTACTACGGAAACAAATTTTGCCTACATGTTAAGTTCTTAATGCTCTGGAAGATAGTAGATTTAATACGACAGTTATAATTAATTCCTTGTGCTTAGCTTCAGGAACGTTGATTATTGTTCATCTTAAAGGAATCGGCAATACGTTTCAAACATGTTACTAACCTCCATTAAGTAATTCTCTGAGAAAGACACCATTGAAGCAGTAGCCGACAACAGAATTGAGGAGATCGATTTCAAGTTATACACGGTCCATTCCGAAAGAGGAGAATTCGCAGGTTATTCCCAGAAAATTTGGTATAAACGGCTGGGGCGGGTTACTTTTTCTTTAATTTGAATCACTCCTTTCTTAAACCCCACCACATTGCCTGGAAGTATGAATGTGAATGAGTTTCACAATGAAAACGGAGTTGGGAGTGGAAGTTAAATATGAACTGTTAAGACTGATCAAAGTTACGCACCGAAATCACCGGTCTCGCTCCGTTTATCCATCTACCTACCCACCTACCATTCCTCCCTCCCAGCTTTAGACCAGAGTTACAAGATTTCTCTCTATATCTATCTCGTCTGAGCACACATTACAGCTTGGTAATAGAGCTACAACAATGCTGCCACATCAATGCTACTGCTGCTGCAAGAGGGAATATGCTGGTTGTAAACCGAGAAAATGGTCTTGAGCGGACAAGTGAAAATGAAAATTCTATAGTGACACCTTCATTACTTCTCAAGCCAAAGCCTCCGATATAACCATAGAATTTAAGGGGGCGGGGGCTGCACAAATGAAATAACTTCTACGTTCTGTTTGAAAACAAATCACAACATTGTATTGTAACATTAGTACCAACTGCTGAATTATAAAAGTGGCCAAATGGAAAGAGTAATTGTAAAATTGCAAACTCTCTATCTAAAAACAACTTCAAAAAATAAACTAAATTAAATACTTGACCATATCTTAAAACACCGTCATTTGATTTTGAATATCCAGGAATTTTAAACAAATGACGATTATTACTTCATCTAGGAGTCACAAATATGTACTCGCTATTCATCCATATGTTGCTTGCGTCAATAAAACATTCCTCGTGATCCACTTTATTCTAAAGCATTGACAATAATGTATTCACCGAATCCGCAGCTGATCTCAGTCTTCCGGTTTGCTATTTGTCTCCGGGTCAACGACATTCAAACAAAGTAATTAAACAACTAGGAAATGATGATTCGATCTATTTCAGTCAAAACACCCCTCATTAAGCAGCTAATAACTTATATCATTGTAAGTCCATAAGATTTTAATCTCTCTTTTGAGTCACGAGAATAAACTTACGGATTTACATCGTCCGTTCCAGTACTTTCAGCCTATTAACACAAGCTAGTGTACAAACAAGGCGCGTTTGGGATTCATTTGCTAAATGACTCTAGTTAACAGTTAAAATGTACGGAAGTTAATTATCCTTTGCATGAATAACGAACATCCGTTTGCAGGACTTGGTGTACAAACAAGTCGCTTTTGGGATTCATTTACTAAATCGCTTTCTGGTTAACAGTTAAGAATGTACGGAAAGTAATTATCGTTTGCGTGATTGAACGAACATCACTTTAAAGAACTTGTTGAATGTGCTTAGAAACAGCTTCAAAAGGGATGGTTTTAAAGGGAGCAGTACTAGAAAGTATAAAAATGCTCAATTTTAGTTTCTGATGCACTATCTAGAGCATTTAAATTCTTCAAAAATATATGGTTCCTGAAATGTACTTGTTTTATTGTTTATATTATTTAGGTCTGCAATGAGACAATTACTTCCATGCCTGTTTGAGGTTAATGAAGCTCAAACAGAGAGAGAAAAAAAACTGATGTGTTCGATTCACATGACTTTCTCTACCTCTCTTTAACGCATTATTGTTGAAAAGCCTATTCTTCTATCTACTTCATGCAAATCGAGATAAACATTACTGCTAAACGCTCTTATTCCTTAGTTCCTTATTAAGTAGAAGGAAAATATGGGGATGCACTAGGCTAAACTGACAGTCAAATGATTTAGATAGTTTATTTTCAGTCATTAAGTATGAGACATACATAGGCTGCGTCATGAGAATACAAATTAATGAAACATTCTACATACAATAATGTTACAAAAATACATTTAAAAATGGATAAGATTAATCCCATTTCAGGTCGTAAATTTATGAAATGCTATAAAGAGGATTTGCCTTCAAGATTGTTTTGATCCTCTTAAAGTTTAACAGTGGAAGAGTCTTAATGTTCTGAGGTAAGGTGTTGAAAATTTTAACAGATATACATGAGAAACTGTTAAGGGTTTTACTATATTTGCATTTGTTAATATAAATATCAGAGCATTTTCGAGTAGGATAATTATGGACAGAAGAACATATTGAGAAAAGGTTGATATTTTTTTTAACATATAGGAGGGAATCCAGAACAATGTGGTTGCTATGGAATTGAAATCCGTTTCTTTGCGTGACCAGGTGTTGACAAGTTCCCGTAGAAAAGTTTAAGTATTTTCAAACCGAAACCATAACAAAGAATATCTCAAAAACGTTCAACTCCACGAAAAAAAATATAAATATAGGACATAAATTTTTGTTTTAATGAGATTTACATTTTTTGTGTAGTAATTTTTGTCTATCTCTTACGGTTTACCAGTTATGCAAAATTCCGCAAAATCCATCCAGAATGAATATGTCTTCAGAGGCTATTCCCAAGAAATTGAAGATATACATTTTATTTGTCATGTAAATATTTTAATACGATATTTTAATCAAAATCGTTAGAGCCATTTTTGAGAACAGGAACATTTCGAAAAAATTTCCATGTAAAGAGTAGTTGGGGGTGCGAGTATTTTCTTGAAAATCTTGTGTCGCGTTTTTAGAAGATACTGAACTTAATACCAAGTTTGGTATTTATTGTTTTTGAGCTATGCTGCCCACAGACACACACACACGGACATTTTTCTAAGAATGGAGGTCTCAAAACATACAATCTCGGTATCGAATTTTTGGTTGCATTACAATACCTTCTCTATACTCTATGTACATAGTACGTGTAGAGAAAGTAAAAATGAAAGTAATGCTTTAACAAATAAAACAAAAATATTAAATTTCATTACTGTACGTTAAAACTTTCTTTTGTTTTTCTTTTCTTTGAGATCAGCAGAAACATTTTAATTTTCGAATATAATATTTGCCATCGGCAACTCTCAAGGACTAATTTTCTCTTTCTTTCATATGTATTTTAGACTGACTGAGAACTGCAACGAATCGAACTGCTTCTTTGCCATTAAGACATCTTCTATATCACATGCAAAAATATGATGTTGATGGCGTGTGGGTAAATACTTTGGGTGTTCCAGCGGGCGTTAAACACTATTTAAAAAAATACGATGGGAAGGGCCCAGGTTAAATAATCGGTGGTACACCATACCAGATTTATGGCGGGGAGGTAGAAGCACCCAAAATGAAACCTGTTCTCTAAATTTTCTGAACATATAACTATACTAACTTTTTAACTAATAAACTATATATATATATATATATATATATATATATATATATACATTTTCCCTAAAACTTGCCTATATTAAGTTAAGTACAGCTTAGTATGAAACTTATATTAAGTGTAGTATAAATTAAACTTAAGTTATACTTCAGATACTCATATCAGAAACACTGCATGGGCTAACCTTTGATTGGATGTGTGTTTGTGTGTGCGCACGCGTGTTTTGAATAAAATATTAAAATATCCAGGATTTGACTACAAATAATTGAGGCTGTTTAAGGGTTGAAAAAAAAAATGTGTTACGCACACATGGCATTTTATAGCTGTTCTACAAACAAGCTGGTTACAAAAGAGCATTAGAAGAAGAGTACTAAAGGAATGCATTATGCTAAGGCGATAGTCTTATGGTTTAAAACCTGTCGCTATGAGATTGTTATTAAAAGTCGCTTCTTTGCTTGGCCAGGCAACTTCCTGTCGGGGAAAAAGAATTGAAACCAATAACAAGGAATATCTCGGAAACAATTACCCTCACAAGAAAAATATAAGTCAAATTGTGTGTTTTGACGAGATGTACATTTTTGTATAGTAAGTTTTTGCCTATATCTTACGATTTATCAGTTATGCAAAATTCATTCTGAATGAAGAAGATTCGTAGGCTATCCCCGGAAAATTCGAGATATTCATTTTATTTGTCATGTAAATACATTTACTATACGATATTTTAATCAAAATTGTTAGTCATTTTTGAGGAAATCAAATTTTGGAAAACATTTCCACGTAAGGCAGATGGGGCTATTTTCTTGAAAATCTTGGTGTCGTATACTTGGGAGATTCTGAACTTTACCAAGTTTGGTATTTAATGAACATTAGTTTTTGAGTTATGCTGCCAAAATACGCAGTGATATGTTTCTAAAAATACTTTTTGTTTGAATTCGGGAGGTTTCAAAACATATATTTCCGGTGAAATATCGATATCGAATTTTTGGGTGGAATACAATACGTTCTCTATCTACTAAGCACTTTGTATTTATGCGCTAGAGAAAGTTAAAAAAAAAATCTGATGTTTTTCATTCACATGAGTTTCTCAGCTGTTCAGCGAACAAACTTTTCTTACAAAAGATTATTCCTTTACCCACACCATAATAAACATCAGCAGAATTGCTTCTTTGTAAGTAGAAGGGAAGTGAGCGAATGCACAGGCTAAAATGAAAGTAAAATCTTTGAAAAGCCGGTCGCTATATGAAAATTAAAGTTCTGTTCTCTTTGCTTGCTAGGAGTAAACGAAATAGAGACGTAAAGTTATATGATTTCCCGTTTGAGAAAAGATAAAGTAGCTTAAAACTAAAATAAAAAACTCGGAATATCTCTAAAACATTTTACTTAAAAAACAAAATCAAACAAACAAACAAAAAAAAAAAACAACATAAATTGTGTGTTTTAACGAGATCATTTTTTTTAGTGAGCTTTTCTATATCTCTTACGGTTTATCAGTTATAAAAAACGTATACAGAAGTGACCCATAATGATTATTTCCGTAAAATTCAAGATATACATTTCGTTTGTCATGAAAATATCTTAAACATGTGGCATTTTAATCAAAATCGTTGGTCATTTTTGAGAAAATGAAAATTTTCGATAAAAGTTTTAAGTAAAGGGTAACTTGGGTTGGGCGATTTTCTTGAAAAATCTTCATGTAGCATCCTTGAGGTACCGAACTTAACTACTGAGTTTGGTATTTAACCGACTTTTCGTTTTTAACTATGCTGCCCCCCCCCCCACACACACACACACACAGGCACAGACACACAGAGGCATACACATACGGATAAGTTTCTAAAAATATTTTATTTTATTCAAGGGTCTCAAAACACGTATTTCCGGCGAAATCTCGGAATTGAATTTTTGGATGGAATATACCTTCTCTGGCCACTATGTACACTGTACATACGCGTTAGAGTACACTGTTACATAGGTAATTAGATACTTTTTTCAGGCAAATTATTTTTAAATATTTTTTTCTCAAAATATATTCTCATTCTAATGCAATTTATAGACTTAATAGTAAAAAGTGTATGGCTCAAATTTGATTAAACTAGGGTGAGTGGTTTCTGAGAATAGTTAACATTATCAAGATAGGAAGACGTCGCGCTATGTTTCCCTTCAGGTTATGGAGTGCCCCTTCTTACAGTACAAAAACATCTTAACTAAGAGGCAATCAATATACAGTGCTTTAATATTAATACAGCAGGTCGCTTAATTGAAAACAGAGGCTTTTGACATTCTGAGGTAAGAGAGGAGTCTTACTGCTCACATATTCGATTTGTACACTATGAAATGTATTATCTTCCTCATAGATGAATGTGTCTGGAATGTACGTGCTTGCACAGCAACTTGATCGTTATCTGAGATAGATTACGGCTCAACTTCCAACATATAAACAAGGTTTATTTAGCTCATAGAAAACATGCTCTCATGTTTTAGCAATGCGAGTACACCAAGTACACGGTGGAATACTAGCCTTGAGCGGAGAACTTAATATATATATATATATATATATATATATATATATATATAAAATTATCTACGCAATTCCAGGTTCTTATTGCTAGTACGCAAGCTATCTGACTGTGCGACAATTTTATCGGCAGAGCGTGCAAGGACTTTATCGCCAGGTCATAAAATATTGTAACACATTTCTCTTTCTCACCTTCTTGTGGTGAGACAGTGCGTATTTATTTATTTGTTTATTCTCGGCAATTGGGTACAGTCTGGTGGCAGAGTTAAATATATAAATTCATTTACAGTTAATAATAGTAATCAAATTAATAATAGTAATAAACTAACTTGTTTTTTGAAATATTTAGCTATTTATTATTCAGTATACATAGCATACTTCTATCAATTACCAGAATGTTTATAAACAGTTACTATGAAGCATCAACATTAGTAGTTACAGAACACTTTTTGAAATCTTTAATTACTTCACAATATTTATGTGTGTGTTTGTGTGTGTGTGTGAGAGAGAGAGAGAGAGAGAGAGAGAGAGAGAGAGAGAGAGGGAGAGTATAACTCAAAAACGATAGGTTAGTTGCATACTAAATTCGCTGTTTAAGAACAGCATCTCTTAAGGATGCGGCAAAAAGTTTTTGCAAGAAAATTCCATACTCCGAACTACAATTACCTTTTCATAATGATCTAATTTTTATTTCCTCTAAAGTAGTTCTAATGATTTTGATTGGAAAATCATACACAATTTAAGATATTTGCATTACAAAAAATTGCTACTCCTGAATTTTCTGCGAATAGTCTATGAAGTGCTCTTCATTCGGAAGGAATGTTGTACCATTTCGCATATCTGGTAAACGTTAGGAATAAACAAAAAATGCACCAGAAAAATATATTTCTTTAGAATACAATTTATTTTAATTTTGTGGCATTAGCCATTTCCGACCCGTGACGGCTGGTTTGAATGTTTGGATGTTTTATCATTTTCCTAACTTGTAGCGCTGTTCAGTTATTTCTTGCGATTTCATGGAGAGAATTTAGCAACTGGCATTTTAACATTCCATTATCGATTCTGTTTCATCTATCTCCTTCGTATCTATAGCAAAATCTATTGCTGCAAAGGTTTCCCTCAATCAACATGAAGTAATTTGAAAAATAAGCGTTCATATGAATAGTTTCAAGAACCTAAATATAAAATAAGCAGAAGTGGAGAGAGAAAGTAGTGTGAATGAAACATGTTTTTCTTTCTTTTTTTGTTATATTGGCCACATAATGCTCAACTACAGTCATTAAAATAAGTTTTTCTCCCTTTTCCACTACAGAGGTGCATTAATAAAACGCTGATAGAAAAGTAGACGATTTATTTATAAAATGTGACGAGTTCCATTGTCTTCCTATTGTGCAATCAAGCTTCGCATAAAAATATATTTTTTTTATCTACTTAATGCTAATCGAGATAACCAGAAAGTAGTACATAATTCCTTATAAATAGAAGTGAACTACGGGATTACACTGGGTTAAAGCGATGGTCAATTGTTTTAAAAACTATGCAATTGTCATTGAAATTCGGTTCTCTTTTGAAGGCCAGGAGTAAAACCAAATAAACATGGATAACATGCATGAAAAATCTGATGTACTCCATTCACCTGGTTTTCTCTAGCTGTTCTGGAAAGAAAGAAAAAAAAAATGGGGTTAACCTTAACAGATTTATTCTTATAATTGATTATTTCTAAGTAGAAGAGAAATAAGGGAATCACGAGGCTAAAGCGATAGTCAAATCTTTTAAATGCCGGTCGTTATGTAAAACATTGCAATTCGGCTCTCTCTGCTTGCTAGAAGTATACAAAGGAGAGTGGAGCAAAAAGATAACTTCTCTTTTTAGAACAGTTAAAGTAGCTTAAAACTGAAACCAATAAATAACACGGAATATCTCGGTAACGGTTAACTCTACGGAATATATATATATATAAATTGTGTGTTTTAACGAGATCTACATTTTGGTGTAATAAGTTTTAATCGATATTTTACGGTTTAACAGTTACTATACAAAAGTTAAAAGTTTTCCAGAAATAAGAGGTCTTAGAGGCTATTCCCAGAAAACTCAAAATATACATTTCGTTTGTCACAAAAATATATTAAACCTATGGTATTGCCATTTTTGAGAAAATTAAAATTTTCGAAAAATGTTCCATGTAAAGGGTAGTGGATTTTCCTGAAAATCTTCGTTTCGCATTCTTGGAAGATACTGAATTTAAATATCGTTTGGTATTTAACCGACTTTAATTGTTGAGTTATTCTGTCCAAGAAACACACACACACACACACACACACCTGTTCCTAAATTTTGTTTACTCAAGAGGACCTCAAAACATTTTTCTTGTAAAATCTCGGCATCGAATGTTTTGGTGAAATACAATACCTTCTGTATCTACTGTATACATAAATCGGTTAGAGAAAATAAAAAGGACTAAACTCAACCCAAAGCGAATCAGTCCAGCAAGTGAAGTTGATCATTTACATTCCGGAATGTTTTAATTCCAGATTTTATTGTGTGTACTTGTGGTTTGTGTTAGAATGTATGGAAGCTTCAGGAATATATTTTTTTCAAAACCTACAATGCCATTACGCAGAAAGAAGTTGACGCTTACACAATGGCATGTCGCGTGTTTACAATATTATTACAACACGGATTTGTGAGGCAATATTGATATAGACGTCATCTTACTCCTATAAGGATAGCTTGTAATTCCAGGAAAACGTAATTATATTCATCATGCTTTTCCTTGCGCAATACGATAAACTGCTACCACGTTTCAGATATTTTCATGGAAATATATACTTCTGGTGAAATCTCAGTATCGAATTTTTGGGTGGAAATCAGTACTTCTTTATCTACTACCAAGTACATCTCTACACAATACTTGGTAGAGAAAGTAATAACGCCTAGTTCTTGAAAAATGTGAAATGCTACATTTTTATTCAAAATTTTCGAATAATGTACCAAGCAATGGGTAGTTTGGGGTGGGTGGCTTTTCTTGAAAATCTTTGTGTCGCATGAAGATTTCGAACTTAGATATCCCGTTTGGTATTTAACGGAATTTTGTATTTTTGAGTTATGCTGTTTACCTAGACTTACACATAGTCGTATGTTTTATTCGGGGGACCTCAAAACAGTATTTCCGGAGAAATCTTGGTAGCACATTTTTGGGCGGATAACGATAGCTGGTATGTACATTGTATAGGGCTGAGAAAGTAACAATTATAAGCATTTGAAGCCAACAACAACAAAGAATATCTCGGAAACAATTAAGGTCTGCTAAAAATTGTAGGTACTTGACCTAAATTGTGTGCTTTAGCATATATATATATTGTGTAATAAGATATTGTCCATCTCTTACAGTTTACGAATTATACAAAAGTAATTTAAATATAGAATACTTTACAGACTATTCCCAGAAAATTTAAGTTGTACATTTTATTTATCATGCAAATATCTTAAACAAAGAGCATTTTAATCAAAATCGTTTAATCCATTTCTGAGAAAATAAAACATGAAAAATATGCCATATACAGCGTAGTTTGGCTTGGGGAGAATTTTCTGAAAATCTTTTTGTTGAATTCTTCTAAGATATTGAATTTACATACAACGTTGGATATTCAACCACTTTTCGTTTTTTTTAGTTATTCTTGTACGCAAAGACTTTATATATATATATATATATATATATATATATATATATATATATATATATATATATATATATAATGTGACAAGATGATTTGGAAAAGTGTAAAATTAGATTGGAAGATATAGGCAAACAAGATATGTGGGCATTAATGAGAGAAAAGGGCCCTCCCAGAGTTTTGAAAGAACTGGGGAGAAATATTCACATACGTGCATAAAAAGTGGCACGTTCCTTTAGATTGCATAATGTTTTACTTCAGGTAACCTAATTTTGACTCTCCCAGTTGGTATTAATTCTCTAGTGACTGCACCTCACACCTCCCTCCAAAAATGTGTTCCATTCACATGACTTTCCTTATCTGTTCTGCAAACAATTCATCTACATAATGGCCGCGCCGTGGCCGAGTGGTTAGACCAGTTGCCTCTCACCTAGACGGCCTTGGTTCGATCCCAAGCGACCGCATGTGATATTTGTGGTGGACAAAGCGGCGCTGAGGCGGGTTTTCTCCGGGTATTCCGGTTTCCCCCGCCATCACATTCCACCGGTGCTCCATCATCATTCATGTATCATCAGTGTCATCGCCATAAGTAGTTAAAGCAGGCGTTAAACACTACAAAAAAAAATCTACATAATGCAATTACATTCATCTACAATTCTACATAATGCTAATCGACATAAACATTACCAGAAATCATCTTATTACTTAGTCCCTGTTGGGGAGATAAAGGAATACACTAGGTAACGCGACATGCGATTGTCATTGAAATTAGCTTTCTTTCGAAGGCCAGCAATAAAACAAAAGAGGTACGAAACGGAGGGCTTTCCGTTTGAGAAAATATTTAAGTTTTAACTTTGAAACCAATAACAAGGCATATCCCTTAGCTTCACAAACAAAAAAAGAATGTATATGGCGTAAATTGAGTGTTTTGATGAGATCTACATTTTTACTTTCTCTAGCCCATATGCACAATGTACATAGTGGATAGAGAAGGTATTGTATTCCACCCAAAAGTTCGATGCCGAGATTTCACCAGAAATATGTTTTGAGATCTCCGAGTCCAAAAAGCATTTTAGAAAAAGGTCCGTGCATGTCTGTGGACAGCATAGCTCAAAAACGAAAACACCTAACAACTAAACTTGGTATTTAAATTAAGTATCTTCCAAGGATGCGATACATTAAAAAGGAAAAAAAAAAAAAATCCCCCAACCGCCAACTACCCTTTACATGGAAAATTGTTTGAAAATTTTGTTTTTCTCAGTAATGGTTCTAACGATTTTGATTAAAATACCGTAAATTAAAGATATTTAAATAACAAATAAACTGTAAATTTTGAATTTTCTGAGAATAGCCTCAGCAGACCTCTTTATTCTCGATGAGTTTTGCATAATTTTGTTTAACGGTTACACCGTAAGAGATAGACATAAACTTACTGCACAAAAATTGTAGATTCGTTAAAGCACAATTTATCTGTTGTAATTTTCTGAGCTATTCCTTGTTCTTGGTTTCAATTTTCAACTACTTAAGCTTTCTCTCAAACGGGAAGTGACGTTTCGCTTCATCTCTCTTGTTTTACTGCAAACCATGCAAAGCGAGCCGAACTTCAGTTGTTTCACATAGAGCCAGCTTTTAAAAGGTTTGACTGTCGATTTAGTCAAGTGTATTCCCTTATGAATGCAGTTTCTGCTAATACTTACCTTGAGTGACATGTCGTAGATAAGAGAATCTTTTGTAAGGAAAGTTGTTTGTGTAACAGCTAGAGAAAATCATGTGAATGGAACTACACTTTTGAGTAGTAAGTGTGTATCTAAATAAAATAATTTTTTTATATATTATTAGTAAGTTTTTATCTATCTCTTAGGTTAACAATTACGTAGTCATTCAGAATGAAGGACTTCAGCTGTTATTCCCAAGAAATTCATGATATAAATTTTCTTTGTCATGTAAATATAATATGCGGCATTTAAACCAAAATCGTTAAAACCATTTTTTATAAAATCGAAAAATTCGAGATATCTTCCATGTATATGGATATGCATAACCTTCCAAGGGTAATTTGGGGAGAGGGAATTTTTCTGAAAATCTTGGAAGATATTAAACTTAAATAATAAGTTTGATATTTAACCGACCTTTCGTTTTTGAGCTATGCTGCTCCCCCTTACATACAAATACACGCAGTCCTTGTTTTTAAATAAAGCTGGCATTTTATTCAGGGACCCTCAAAACATGTATTTTCTGTAAAATAATAGTATCTAATATTGGGATGGAATTCAATAGCATCTCTACCTACTGTGTACATTATACATACGTGTTAGAGAAAGTAATAAGGGCATAAACACAAACCAGTGAACAATGTTATAACCGGACTGAAAAATTCAATTCCATAGTTGTGATTTAAATTTATCAGTAAATTCCTTAACTGACTCGCATGTTTTCCAGTAAACCACAAATTATTTTGGGATGACATACCCCAATGGCGACTTACAATGTCCCGGCCTTCATAACTATTATTAACCGGCATTTTGCCATGTTAGTCTCTGGTAGAACAATTGGCGAGACAGGGAAATCCAATCCCGGCTATGGCATAGAATTTTTCATTCTGACTCTACTTATCCAACTCCTGTCCTACACGCGGCTTGTGTGGAAAAAAAACAAAACAATTAAATTAATGTTATAATCGATGTGAAGTACACGGATGGATGGCACACACCGTCACTATAAAAGAGTTTCGCACCCAAGGAAAGGATAAATCAACTACAACATAATGCTGCCTTCCAGAGGAAGTGGTGAAGAATTAAGTGCCGTTAAACTGGACAACCGCTACGACACACATAAATCAGTTTTCATCAGCGATATGTGGACTAAGGTTAAAGCTATTTATGTTATCAAATGGGAATAACAAAACCAATATTAAGAAGAGTAGCATAAAAATACAAGGCTTAAGCTTTAGCTTGTGTCACCCTTAGGCATTCAGCTATATTTTGGGGGAGGTAAAGTATCCTCCCAATCCAGTTGCTAGAATTATGCTCTGAATAAGAGGCGAACACGTTAATAGACTGTGAGGCTTTTATCAGTAGCCAGCATAAATAATAGCTCCTATTATGGGTCACATTTATGCTCAAGGATCTGCACAGATATTTTCAGTAATTTGGAAAGAGAAAGAATAGCTAGGTTTAGATTAAGAGTGAAAGGTCCGTTGAGAAGGGAATCTCACAACCTGCAAACCATATTTTACTTGATGATGTTGAAAACAAGAGAATTGGAGCAGAATTAGAAATGTAGTAGCAGCAGCAAAGAATGCTTGATAGCACAAACAAATAGAAACTGTTCGGCGATGTTTTGTACGAAACTAAAGAGAAATGGTGTTAGTTAATTCCAGAGTCGACTAGTGAACGCCGAGCGAGACGGTCGTGTCTGGCCGCTCTGCTTTGTTTACCTGTACTAGTGCTTCCTTGTGTTGTGCAGTTCGCTGTGTTCGCTCTTCTAGTGTGTTTCATTTTTGTGTTGAATTTTTTTTTTAAACTATTATCATGGCTCTCCAGCCGGACAATACCGGCAAGATCTTACATTCTGCTATAAATGTGGTATATAACGATACCACGTGTCAGGATAATTTCACTTCTACAACACATGTTTCACCATCCAGTCAACACTACCTACATCAACCGTCGACTTCTGCATTACAACACACTTCATTTTCTACTTCTGGGTTACCTGCAGATAATGCTGTAAGTACATCTATACTACGGCCATCCCAGCTACAATTAAGTCGGCCGCTTAATTCAGTTGACAACACTGTCCAGCAAGATGATGATACGATGACTGACTTTGCCCCATCGGACTGTTTAGGTCGCGACCAACGTTCGCAGCTCTCTCACTCTGAAAGCTCCTATCAGAACAAACGCCGCTGCACTGACCCACCTTCCCAACAGCCTCCTGCATCTCGTTATGCGTACACAATTCCTACCTCTAACCGTTTTTATCCCTTAAGTGAAACTGCTGATCCAGAAAGTACTGATACTGTATCCATCTCTCAAAAAGAGAAAATTCCTCCTATTTGTGTTCGCAATGTTCACAATTATCAATTATTTTTGCAAGACATTAAGAAATGTGTGCTATCTGAATTTCATACTGAGCTTCGAGGGGCTATTCTTAAAGTTTATGCTACGACTACCACTGACTTTCGATGTCTTACATCTTATTTCACCTCCATTAACCAGGAGTATTATACTTTTCGCAACCCGTCGGACAAACTGTTCTCCGTTGTTATACGTAACATACCATGCTCGCTCAGTGATCAAGAGCTTTACGACGAACTCTGTGTGTTGAACTTTCCTGTTCGTAAAGTTACCCGTTTGCTTCGCAAAAACAAGGAACCAATTCCCATCTGTGCTGTAGACCTCGTGAATAATGACGCCGGTAGAAATATCTTAAATCTTTCCCGACTGCTGTACAGTGTGGTGAAAGTTGAACATCGACGTCAGAATACAGAACTGCCCCAGTGTACTAATTGCCAAAACTATGGTCACACGGGCCGCGCCGTGGCCGAGTGGTTAGACCACTAGACTCTCACCTAGATGGCCGGGGTTCGATCCCAAGCGACCGCATGTGAGATTTGTGGTGGACAAAGCGGCGCTGGGGTGGGTTTTCTCCGGGTACTCCGGTTTCCCCCGCCATCGCATTCCACCGGTGCTCCATCATCATTCATGTATCATCAGTGTCACCGCCTGCGATGCCATTAGTAGTTAAAGCGGGCGTTAAACACTATCAAAAAAAAATCTATGGTCACACCAAGAACTATTGTCATCTAGGGCCCCGCTGCGTTCGCTGTATCGGCAGCCATCACTTCTCTAAATGTACAAAACCATCTACTACACCGGCTCAGTGTGTTCACTGTGAACAGGACCACCCAGCAAACTATCGTGGCTGTCCTCATTACTTAAAGCTGAAAGAACGTCAGTCTCGGCGCTCCCAGCAGCCGGCAGCACCTACACACCACAGTTCAGAGCGGCCACCCACGCCTTCTCTTCAACAGCGCCCACAACAACAACAAAAACAACAACAGCAGCAACCACAACGTCAACAGAGTCCTTCATCCCCTCATGTATCTACAAGGCCCTCTCGGGCTTATTCTCATGTATTGAGTGGTCGTTCTCCTGCCTTCCAAGACCGTCCTTCCGCCTCTTTACCGGAGGCTCCAACCTCCACAGCTCCGTCTTGGGCTTTTCTTAAAGATCTGCTTGCACAGCTTGGTACATTTCTCCGCACATTGTTTTCTCCGGTTCTGCCGCAAATGATGCAGCTTCTTCGCTCCCTACTCTCTCCTGTGTTTTCTGATGGCCAACCGTGATCTATTGTCTCTACGTCAGCTCACCCTCCTAAACTGGAACTCTAACGGCCTACGTGCCAAACGCAACTCCTTTATTGCCTTTCTCACTCAGCACAATGTTACGGAGACTCGTTTTCTTCCCAATGAGACCTTCACTATTCCTGGCTATCTTATTTACCGGCAGGACCGCGAGGCAGAAAAGGCATCTGGTGGTGTTGCTCTTTTCATTAGACGTTCTCTGCGCCACAGCGAGATCTTTCTTCCACACGTGCCCAGTCTGGAGGTGGTGGGTATTAAACTTCACAGTGCAAATGATACTGTACTCGTCATTCTCAGCGCCTACAAACCGCCCAATCGCCGGCTGAATACTACTTATCTCTCACTCCTCTTTCCTTTGGAGAACAGTACTCTTCTTTTGGGCGACCTTAACTGCAAGCACTCCTCCTGGGGGTGCCGATCCACCAATCCGAATGGTCGGCTTTTGTTTACGGCTCTACACACCTATGGTCTTTCGATATTGGCGCCTGCGGATCCTACTTATTACTCTTCAAACCCCTTAAATGCTCCTGATATTCTGGACATCGGTGTGCATCGCAATCTTCACCTTCCTACCTTCGTTTCCTCCCTGGGAGAACTTGACTCTGATCACTGCCCGGTGATTGTCACCTTTCAACTTCCACCTGCCTTGCTCCCACCGATTCCCAGACTCATAAATGGATATGTACATTGGGATAAATTTCAGTCTCATCTGGATGCGACACTCTGCAACTCTTATCAACTCACCACAACCCTTGATGTTGACCTTGCACTACAGCACTTTACTGACACCATATGCCGTTGTGTCCGTCTTTCCACTTCTCCCAATGTGCGACCTTATTCTCCACCTTCCTTACCCCTCTTCATTTTAAATCTTCTCCGAGAAAAGCATCAAGTTCGTCGACAGTGGCAACGAGACAGACAACCCTGTCTCCGTAGGAAGCTTAACGGTCTCATTCGACGGGTGAAGCTGGAGTTGGAGCGACATCGGCTTCAGTCCTATGAGCGCTATCTGGCGTCACTCTCTCCTCACGACCATTCACTTTGGGCAGCCACCAAACGTGTTCTCCGTGAGCCGACTGTTGTGCCGGCGCTCTCTGCAAGCGGAAGACTTGTCAGAGATATTGCTACCAAGTGTGATATTCTGGCCGATCATTTTGAGCGGGTGTTCACCCTCCCTCTGCCAGCCGCAGATGTTGCTGCAGTAGAACAGGAATTAACTACTCATCGCACTCGCCCTACAGTTCATCAAAGGATTTCTTTTACTAGCCCGCGGGAACTGTCTTCTCTGATTCGCGCTTTCCCACTTAAGAAATCTCCTGGACACGACTTGATTCCCAACATTGTTCTCAAGAAACTCTCCAAGAAAGCTCTTGCCTATTTGTCATCCCTCCTAAATGCCTGTCTACGCCTCGGCTATTTTCCTCGCTCCTGGAAGCTTGCTCATGTCGCGGTATTCCATAAGGCCAATAAACCAAAGCACCTACCAGACAGCTATCGTCCAATTAGTCTGTTGCCTACCTTCTCCAAGCTGTTTGAAAAAGTGATCCATCGCCGTCTACTCTCTTACCTTACTCATAACCATGTTATTCCGCCATTCCAATTTGGGTTTCGCTACAAACATTCCACTGCACATCAGCTTTTGCGTTTAACCCAGTCAATTGTCCATGGCTTTGAAGCCCGTCAATATAGCACGGCAGTCTTTCTAGATGTGGCGCAGGCGTTCGATAAAGTTTGGCACGCCGGCTTACTTCTCAAGTTACACCGCAGTGGTATTCCTCATTATTTATTGTTCTTAATAGAGAGTTTCCTATCTGACCGCAGCTTTTCAGTGCGTATTGGCGGTTTCCTTTCCTCTCCACGCACTATTACCGCCGGTGTCCTACAAGGCTCTATCTTGGCCCCCACACTATTCAGTATCTACACTTCTGATATTCCAGATTTGGCCCCGACTTCTTTAGCTCTCTATGCTGATGACACCGTTCTCTACTATTGTCATTCTAATCCTCAACACGCCTATCAAGTGGTACAACACTCCTTGGATCGCCTCACTCAGTGGTTCAACACTTTGCGCATCTCTTTGAACCCTCAGAAGACTGAGGCTAAGATTTTCACTCTACGTCGCTATCCTGATCTTCTTCCGTTGCGTATTTATAGTAACGATGTGTCTTGGCTACCTGCTCCTGTTCCAGTCAAGTATCTTGGGGTGCTTATGGACACTCGACTGACTTGGCGTGCTCACGTCGATCGCCTCATTTCCCTGGCTTCCGGACGGCTTTCCAAACTCTCGCCATTGCTTCATCGTCGTACCACTCTTGGATTGGAGTCCTCCGTATTACTCTACAAGTCCCTCGTTCGTCCGCTTATCACCTATGCCTGCCAGGTGTGGGGAGCCGCCCACACAAGCCATCTACGTCGTCTCCAAGTCATTCAGCACCGCTTTATGCGCATCGCTACCAACGCTCCTTGGTTTAGTCGTAATCAGCAGCTCCATCACGAACTGGGACTCTTACCTCTTCACGACTTTATTCGGAGGATCGCCCGTCGTTTCTTTTCCACATTGAAGGATGTTCCTGGAGCAGTGCACTATCACATAGGCGTTCGTACGCGCCAGCCAACCCGCTTGAAGAGAAGACTACCGCAAGACCTACTTCTGAGTGATCCCTCTGATTCAACTCTAGTGATTGATATGCCCTTTTACCTCTTGTGTGCTGTGTCGTATACCTGATGTTCGTTTATAACATACTGTAGATATGGGGTGGCCTGTAAGCGTCCTCTAAATGTTATTGTCATTGCCCTGTATGTTATCACTGATCTGTAAAGCATTGTACTGCTGATCGATCAAAAATAAATAAAAAAAAAAGTTAATTCCAAACTCAAGGCCCGCATGTGGGATTTGTAGTGGACAAAGTGGCGTCTGGTCGTTTTGTCTCCAGTTTCCCCCTCCATGCATTAACCAATTGCTCCATCATCTTTCCTTTCATCCATCTCGCCTTAATTTCATATCATCTACTTTCTCACTCTCATGCCCGGCTACGGGCTGGGCTTTTGATTCTATAATAACTTTGCTGGCTCCTTGGCAACCTTCCGACCCTAAGCAGGGGGTTGCGCTGTGTAAAGGTTTGTTCCTGTGTCGTGCGGGACCACTCTATCACGACCGGCCTTCGAGTGCTTTCGGGGAATCCCCAGAGGCTTGAGACGTATCGGTAGGGCCCAAGCAACATCAAATGCATTCGGTCTGGAGTCGTTATGGGTCCCGTCCACATTGCGCCTCAGCCAGATTTACTCACCAATCGGATATCTCCCCTTACCCCTCTCTTTTCACCTCCTAGGAGTCACGTAAGTCGTAATGGGTCATAATGTGTCCATACCAGAATTAATATCACTAGATTAATTATTTTTATTTATGGACGCTCATTAACTGCTGTGGTTCTTAGCGTCATATTCTATACTGGGCGTGAAAGACCACTTAATTTTGCCCAGATTACTCTTAATCAGGCTTGAGGTTCTTTTACATGACGTAAATCTACGACACGGGATCAGCGGCTTTACTTCCCTTCAAAAGGAAGCCATGCTAAGGATTTTTACGCCCGAAAAAATCCTTCGTCCTCCGCCGGGTCTGAACCCGCGACCTTGGGTATATGAAGTTAGCATGGTAACCATGACACCACGCAGGGCGACATTATTTATAGTGACTTTAATTTTGGATCTTTTTTGTTTTGTTTTATTTTATTATTTTATTAAATTAACTTTCAAATTTTAATAATGTATTCAACTCTCATTTTAGGATCATTCCTATTCTGATAAGTTATAGCCAGGAAGTGTTACCATAAGAGTATTGGATCTTTTACCATAAACTGGAGGTAATTTGGCCCTTAATAGGTTACTTTGGCTCAACTTTAGAAAAAGTATATATAATTTTATAATTATATACATACATTTTATATTATATTTAATCCAATGTAAAACTGGATTTGTTGGTTTCATATTACATAGAGGAGCCCAAAGTTTGAATAAATCTATTAATTTTGGGATTATGACAGTTCAACGCCATTAAGGGCCGCGCCGTGGCCGAGTGGTTAGACCACTCGACTCTCACCTAGACGGCCGGGGTTCGATCCCAAGCGACCGCATGTGAGATTTGTGGTGGACAAAACGGCGCTGGGGCGGGTTTTCTCCGGGTACTCCGGTTTCCCCCGCCATCGCATTCCACCGGTGCTCCATCGTCATTCATGTATCATCAGTGTCACCGCCTGCGGTGCCATTAGTAGTTAAAGCGGGCGTTAAACACTACCAAAAAAAAAAAAAACGCCATTAACACCATATTCTTAAAAATAGCATAGTTGGCCTCCTATTACATGATAGTAATAATTCATCATATTTCATATAATGATATAGTGCAAAATAAAAAGTATATTGGATATACCTAGTATAAAATAAAAAGTTTTATCAACAAATATTTGTTTCATTTTACTGCGCGTCCAACATAAGCCATAATACATTATTACTCTCATATAATATGGGGGTTAAAAATTGGGAATTGCGGTACTTTTAAGATTATGATGTTGCTCGTGATATTGAAATATAATCGTCCTAAAATTACTATATTTCCAAAATATTGAGCTCCGCTATGTAATATGAGAGCAATAATTCCGATTTTCACATTAAAGCTAACATAAATTAAAATATGTATGCGAATATTTATAAAGTAATATATTTTCCGTTTGGACCCATTAAGCTCCAAATTATCTCCAGTTTATGGTAAAATGTTCAATACTCTATTATGATAACACTTCCTGGCTATAATTTATCAGATAATGAGAGTTGAATGCAATATTCAAATTTAAAAATTAATTAAAAGACAGTGTCCAGACAGTGTCATTACTGTATACAGTTATTGTGATGAGGGTAGACCACTATACAGTATAGTAGTGTACTATCATGTTGGTACCAAATAATAAGTAAATAAAATAGTTATTTCTGTTTACATATTACTGATTTCTAGCAAAATATTGTAGGAGAAACTGTGATAATAAACAGTTGTTGTCTACTTAATATTAGCTCGAAACAGAAAGTGATTTTTAAAGACCCAATACTTCACAATAGCGTGAAATTTTGGAAATATTATTAGTAATTAGTTAATTTTACTTTAGATTGAAATAAGCGAAAATGCTTTTCAAGTTGAGATTGCAGATGTTATACAGCAGTTGTATAAGACTTGAGTCACCCCTGCTGTTTGAGGTTGGAATGTGTCCGAGTCAATAACAGCCCCCAGCGGGCCATGGAACAACTAAAAGCGAAAGAAATCAACCTCAGGTACACATTCCTTTGGCTGTCCCTTCCGACCCAACCAGTCATTCCTCGCTTCATATCTCGAAGGTTTCACCTGCACGCGATGTGGGCAGCATTCCCTTCTACACACACAACTTTATCTACACCATTCTATCTCCCTACAATACGCACAGTACATACTAGTATATTACAAAGAGAGAAAATGTAATAGTTTGTGTGTGTGCACGCGCGCGTATGTAGAGTACTCTAAAACACTATTCAACCGATTTTTATAATGTTTTCACCATTGACGTACATGGAATTATAAACATCTTATTTAATTTAATAAATTATGAAAACATTAAAAATCATTTCCAAACTCTTGTACTTGAACCCAGACACATTGGAGTTCTAAAAGAACAGACTTGCAAGGAAGGTTTTATTTTTTAGTTGAGAATACCTTGGAATTGCAAGTAGTTTTTTTAGGGGGGAATAGGAATTTGATTTGGACGGAAGGGACTCGGCACCGAACTTTGTGTTGGTTATTGTACCAATGCTCCGGGAGGGAGGGGAGAGGTGACAGGATTCACCGGGCGGCCGGAATCAGGATCCACGGGACAGCAATGCCAAGGTCCCTATTTTTTCCAGATAGAAGCACCTCAACAGCTGGACAGGCAGGCATAGGACTCCACCCCGCACGCGAGATTGCAGATTCTAGTTCAGTTTTAGAATAAGGCTCTTTCCTGAGCCTTTCCTATTGGTTACGGAGACAATATGGCTATGTGGCCGGGGAACGACAGGTTTCGAGATTTCGTCGAGGTTAGGCTACGTTAGGTTAGGTTAGGCTAGGTGTATGTAAATGAACTGGATCGAAATAAGGGATAAAATGGACTTTCTGAAAATCGCTTTTCAATGCGAAATTCCATTCGTTCTGTCTGATTGCGCATGGGCAGCCATGATGGTCAATAATCAGTGACAGAGTCAAATCTAAAACTGACCTAGAATCTGCAATGTCGCACCCCGCACAGGGTCCAACACTTTCATCAGGGGGTGGTTCTCAACAACGGAACCAACCAAAGTTCGGGGACGGAGATTCACAATGAGCATCCTTTTTTCCTGCCACGCTGCACCGAGCACCATCGCCGACACTTCCAACTCTGAACGAAACCAACAGGATGAAGGATGAGTGAAACGACAATGTAAGCGACATGGAGGGACAGAAAATTGGAGGAATGAAAGAACCCTACCCAGCATTGGCCTGGCGACCCGGGAAAGCTTGGGGGGGGGGCATCGGTCAGATAGGCCGGCCACGGGGATCGATCCCGCTACCTTCCAAATGTGGGCGTCAGATGAAACCGCCTGAGCCACTCCGCTCGGTTAGGGCAGGGCAAAGCTTGGTTTTCAAGTTTCGTCCATTACGGAGGTGTCACGTGGTCAAAACAAATCAAACAAACTTGTTAAAGAAAACAACAAACGGCATGTAAAGCATAAAAATATGAGTACAAAATTCAACACTGAATTAACAGTCAAAACTGAAAATTTTAACAGTACTAAAATAAAAGTATCTTGGGCTAAACATCTTACAAAATTACAAAAGTGAGCAAAGATGTGCTCAATAAGATGCTTTTTTCAAAATATTTGGGGAGCGTTTTAAAGCTAGTAATTTTGTATATAAAATGATTATGCAGAAAATTAAATAGTTGCCACAGATTTTCTTACAATAAAACATATCAAAAACCGGTTACATTGTACTGCAGACAACAGGTAGGTGTTCTGGTTGACCATAATGTGACACTTTAGCAAACACAAAACAGATCTAAAAGGTGGCAACCATCCTGCGATATATTTATTTCTTTAATTGCCGCAGATCAAATACTGCAGATGTGTATGTAAATGAACCAATGTCAAAACCTCTAAATAGATGTTATGCACTGTAATTTCTCGAAGTCAGAACCTAATAGCTCTCACGTAAGAAAGTTTTGCTTTATGTCCTTCGTATTTATTGTTGTAATCAATTTCGTTAGCATAATTGTATAAAGAGTGGAAATTGTCATCAGTGGAAATCAAAGAACTAATATTTTACAGTAATTGAGAAGGTTATGTTTATTTTTGTTGTTTCATTAGTACAGCCTTAGAAACATTTATGGACATGTGAGGCTTTGGCTTGAGAAACAACTCATCATGTTTTACTCGTTGAACTTTAGGGCTTCATAACTCTTTTTACTTTCTCTATACGCACTATGTACATAGTGTATGGAGAAGGTATTGCACTCCACCAAAAAATTCGATACCGAGATTTCACCGGAAATATATGTTTTAGGGTCCCCTGTATCCAAAAAAAGTATTTTCAGAAAAAGGTCCGTGTGTGTGTCCGTGCGTCTGTGAACACGATAACTCAAAAACGAAAAGTCGGTAAAATACCAAACTTGGTATTTAAGTTTAGTATCTTCCAGGGATGCTACACGAAGATTTTGAGAAAAATCCCCCCACCCCAAACTACCCTTTACATAGAACTTTTTTCGAAAGTTTTGTTTTTCTAAAAAATGGCTCTAACGTTTTGATTAAAATGTCGTATATTAAAGATATTTACCTGACAAATAAAATGTATATTTTGAATTTTCTGGGAATATCCTCTGAAGACTACTTTATTCTGGGTCAATTTTACGGAATTTTGCATAACTGCTAAACCGTAAGAGATGGACAAAAACTTACCACACAAAAAAGTAAAGCAAATTAAAATACACACTTTATGTTATATACCTTTTTTTTCGTGCAGTAGATCGTTTTTGAGATATTCCTTGTTTTTGGTTTCAGCCTTGAAAAACTTATACTTTTCTCATACGGGAGTTTGTCAACTCCTGTCCATACAAACAAAGGAACTTCAGTCAAATAGCAACCAGCTTTTGACTATCACTTTAACATATGGTACTCCCTTATTTCGCTTATACTTACAAGGAAGCAATTAATAAGACTATTTCTGCTATTTTTTTCTCGATTGGATGAAGTAAATATTCGCATAAGCTTTTTAACAATAATTTGTTGCACAGGTGTAGAGAAAGGCATGTGAATGGAATACATCAGATTTGTTTTACTTTCTCTAGCATGTATTTACAATAAACATAGCAGGTAGAGAAGGTATTGACTTCCACCTCAAAATTCTAAACCGAGATTTCACCGGAAATAGACGTTTTAGGGTCCCTATATAAAAACGCATTTTTGGGAACAGGTGTGCGTCTGTGAACACAACTTAAACACGAACTCAGTAAAATACCAAACTTGGTATTTAAGTTTCTTCCAGGGGTGCGACACGAAAATTTCGAGGAAAATCCTCCCACCTTAAACTACCCTTTACCCATATGGAAAAATAGTCCACTTCAATCTGGATGACTTTTGCATAACTGGTAAACCGTAAACCGCTTTTACTACACTGAGGGAGGATGGAGCACCGGTGGAATGTGATGGCGAGGGAAACCGGAGAGCCTGGAGAACCTCCCCCCCCACTTTGTCCACCACAAATCTCACATGTGGTCGCTTGGGATCGAACCCGGGCCTAAATCGTGAGAGATAAACAAAAACTTACTACACAAATAAATGCAAATATCGTTAAAACACACAAATTATGTCGTATACATTTTTGTCATGGAGTTGTTTAATTCCGAGATTTTCCTTGTTATTGGTTTCAACTTTAAAATAATTAAACTTTTCTCATAGGGAATTGGTCAACTCCTGGCCTTGCAAAGAAACAAATTTCAATCACATAGCAACAACTTTTAAATCATTGGACTATCGATTTGGCCTAGTGCATTCCGTTATTTTCCTTCTTCATATAAGAAAGCAATTAAAACAAAAATTTCTATCCTCTGTTTATCTTGATTAGCATGAAGCTGTTGTAATATTCTGTTATAGTATAGCTAAAGAAAGTCGGTTAAATGGAACACATCAGATTTTTCAGTATTAAACGATTCACGCCTATTCTCTCCCACATTCACACTTGTAGACTGTGTGGGGGATAGGGAATTATTCTGGTTAAAGAAAACTTCCGCACCCCAGTCGGGAATCTAACCGGGGCCTCATAGTTGAGAAGCGAGAACGCTGATCACTAAGAAGATTCTTTTCCACAGAATCTGTTGTATATGTTACGGGATTCGGCACGATGTGAAACTGTTATTAAATAACTACCGGAAAAAAAAAAAAAAAAAAAAAAAAAAGGTACAAAGGTTTAAGTTAACAGGTCTCGAGTTCGTTAGGATGGGTTACCGGAAATGGTTTTTTCCGCGGTTTTCCCTTATCCTGAAAAGACGAATGTTGAGTAAATTTAAGCCCCCTGGACCCCGGGTTATTTTGAACACCATTTCATTGATTTTATTTACCGTACGATATGACCTAACGGGCCAAAGAACGTTAAAAAAGCACCCCGCCCCAAAGGCTACAACATTTAACCAAATATAATTATCCAAACAATTACTCGATTATTCCGAAGGAGGAATCTTCCACCGCCTAAGGGTGCTTATAGGCTATGCAGCATTTCCAGAACCTGGAGACAGGAAGTTTTAGGAAGTCAGACGATACGCCCATGTTCCTTTTGCGTGAATATCGGGACTTCTTTACTTTCTCTACGCGTGCTATGTACATAGTATATAAAGAAGGTATTTCATTCCACCAAAAATTTCATGTCGAGATTTCACTGGAAATACACGTATAAAATCTAATGTGTTCCATTCACATACTTTCTCTACAGTATATTATTGTTAAAAAGCTTGTGCTGTTAGTTAATGCTAATCGAGAAAAAATTAGCAGAAAGGGTCTTATTACTAGCTTCTTTGTAATTTGAAGGGATATAAAAAAGTACCCTAGCTGAAATCGATAGTCAAATCTTTTAAAAGCTGGTTGTTATGTTATCCCATATGAGAAAAGTATAAGTACTTTAAAGCTGAAACTAATAAGAAGCAATATCTAAAAAACGGCTAACTCCACGAAAAAAATGTATATAACATACATTGTGTGTTTTAACGAGATCTACATTTTTGTTAAGTAAGTTTTTGTCTATCTCTTACGGTTTACCATGTATGCAAAAATCATCCAGAATAATCATGTCTTCAGATGCTATTCCCAGAAAATTGAAGATATGCATTTTATTTGCCATGTAAATATCTTAGATGTAAGATATTTTAATCAAAATCGTAAGAGCCATAATTGAGAAAATCAACATTTTAGAAACATTTTCCATGTAAAAGGTAGTTAGTTGGTGGTGGGGGTATTTTCTTCAAAATCTTCGTGTCGCATTCTGGAAGATATCGAACTTAAATACCAATGTTGGTCTTTTCGTTTTTGAGCTATGTTGCGCACACACATACGGACATTTTTCCAAAAATGATTTTTTTTGGATTCAGAGTGTATCAAAACATATATTTCCGGTGAAATCTCGATATCGAATTTTGGGTGCAATGCAATGCCATTTCTACACACTATATACATAGTACGCACAGAGAAATTAAAAAAGTATTTTTAGAAAAAGGTCCTGTGTGTCTGTGAACACAAGTCAAAAGGGAAAAGTCCGTAAAATACCAAACTTGATATCTGAGTTTTGTATCTTCGAAGGATGCGACACGAAATTTTAAGGAAAATCCCTTCACCCCAGACTATTCTTTACATGGAAAAAATTGTGAAAATTTTAATTTTGTAAAAAAAAAAAAAAATGGCTCTAAACAGTTTTGTTAAAATACCGTATATTAAAGATATTTACATTACAAATAAAATGTACCTATATGTTGACTTTTCTAGGAATAGTCTCTGAAGACATGCTTATTCGAGTGAATTTTGCGCAACTGATAAATCGTAAGAGATCACGAAAAAGTACTACACAAAATTGTAGAACTCGTTAAAACACACAATTTACGTCATATACATTTTTTTCGTGGAGCTGAACATTTTGGATGTGTTTCTTGCTACTGGTTTCTGTTTTAAAATGCTTAAGCTTTTCACATACGGGAATTCGTAACTCCTGGCAATGCAAAGAAACGGATTTCATCCATATGGCAATCAGTATTAAAAGATTTGACTATCGCTTTAGCCGAGTTTATTCCCCTATTTCCCTTCTACTTACAAGGAAGCAAGTAATAAGACCATTTCTGTTAATGCTTATCTTGATTAGCAAGAAGTAAATAGAAGAAGAAACTTTTTAACAGTAATGTGTTACCGAGGTGTAGAAAAAGGCATGTGAATGGAACACATCAGATTTTTCTGTTATGAGTAAAAGTCGAGACTGTACATTACAGTGAAAGGGTTAAAAGGTAGGATTAACTATAAAAGTCTTTAGATTTTTGTACAGCAATTTCTTAGAGAATGGGGACCATAAAAAAATCTGAGTAGTATGAAGTTAGCGTGTCTACTTCACATTCAAAAGGTCGTGAGTTCGAATTAGGGTGAGTTACCCGAATAAGGTTTTTTCGGGGGTTTCCCTTATCCTGAGAAGACGAATGTCGAGTAATTTTAAGCTCCATGGACTCCGAGATCATTTGAGCATCATTTCACCAATTTCATACCTCGTCCGATATGACCAAAGAGGTTAAAGGACGTTAAGCTTTAAAAAAAAAAAAAAATCTGCTTATAGCCCAGGAAGTGATGCTCTTTGTTTTAATAATGTTCATTGAGGTACGAGGAAGAAGTTCAGTAGGTGTAACAGAAAGAAGCTATACTACCAGATTTCAAGGATTCTTATAAAACGGAATTCTCAGTTATTTTACATGTAAACGTTTTTATATACTTCATACATTGAACATTAAATTCACCAAAAGCAATCCAGCAAGATATG
Source organism: Hymenopus coronatus (assembly GCA_030762935.1). NCBI lineage: Eukaryota > Metazoa > Arthropoda > Insecta > Mantodea > Hymenopodidae > Hymenopus > Hymenopus coronatus. The sequence goes on from CM060882.1 coordinate 25,920,735, forward strand.
TTTGTGAAAACCACAATTTAATAAGGAAAAGTCTCACAAATATCAAGCTATACACGCTAGTCAGACACCTTTTAAAATTGCTAAGCGAAAAACTTATTGCTTCTGAGTAAAACGGTCTGTGAGAAATAATCGAACGGCCCTGCGGCCGTAATCGCCGAACGTGTGGGAACCTCTTGCTTCAAAAGTCATAGCTTATTGTTGGCACCCATTGTTACATTTGTGCGTTAGTGGACACGTGTGTCGGCGGCAAGTTCTTTTGACAACGTATCTGTGATTGTTACACCTGTGCGAGTGGACATGTGTGGTGTCAGAAGATTCTTTGACATTGAAGCCTGAGCTAGTTTATGACACCTGGGGTGGTTTTGCACGTGCGACTATTCCTGAAAATTTTGTCACGTGATGAACAGGTATAAAAAGTGGAACGAAGCCCTGCCCAGGGTTCAGCTTTCACTGAGAATGCATAACGTACAGTTAAGTGAGTTTCGACGGAAACTCATAGCGAGCAATAGTAGTCATCGCAGCAAACGTCGAAAAGAAATACGGCAGAAATGTTAGAAGGCATTGTAGAACTACATATATTTGTGAGAAGATTCTTATTGTAATCAGTTGTGGAATAAATAAGGAGTTGTTGGAGAAAGTTTTTGTTGAAATATCCTGAATATTCTTGAAAATCTCCTCCCCCTTTCTACTTTCTCAACACGTACTAAGTACATAGTGTATAAAGTAAGTATTGTATTACACCAAAAAACTCGATGTCAAGATTTCACCGAAAATATGTGTTTTGAGGTGCCCTGAGTCCGATTTTTATTTCAGAAAAAGATCCAAATGTGTGTCTGTCTGTCTGTCTGTGGACAGAATAGCTCAAAAACGAAAAGTCGGTTAAATACCAAACTTGGTAGTTATGTTGTATTTTCCAAGGATGCGACACGAATACTTTCAAGAAAATCTCCCCACCCCCAACTATCCTTTACATGGAACATTTTACGAACATTTTGATTTTCTCAAAAATGGCTCTAACGATTTTGATTAAACGAAATGTATAACTGAACTATTCTGGGAATAGCCTCTCAAGACCTCTTCGTCCTGGATGACTTTTGTATAACTGGCAAATCATGAGATAGACAAAAACTTACTGCACAAAAAATGTAGATCTCGTTAAAACACACAGTTAATGTTATAGATTTTTTTTTTTTTTTTTTTTTTTTTTTTTTTTTGCATATTTTATCTTGATTAGCATAACGTAGATAAACGATTGATTTTTTGAATAAAAGTTTGTTTGCGGAATGTCATCATGGAATGATGAATGTCTGAATGAAACACATCAGATTTGTATTATTTTTTTTTTTACTTTCTCTACACGTAGTACGCACATAGTGTATCCACCCAAAAATTCGATACCGAGATTTCACCGGAAATACATGTTTTAGGACCCCCTGAATTCAAAAACAGCATTCTCAGAAAATGGTGCGTCTGTATGTGTGTGGACAGTATATCTCAAAAACGAAAAGACTGTTAAATACCAAACTTGGTATTTAGGTCTAATATCTTCCAAGGATGCGACATTTAAGTTTTCAAGAAAATCCCCCCACCACCAACTACCCTTTACATGGAAAAATGTTCGAACACTTTTATTTTTTTAAATATGCCTCTAACGATTATGGTTAAAATTCCGTATATTAAAGCTCTTTACATCCCAAATAAAATATATATCTTGAATTTTCTGGGACCTCTTTATTTTGCTTAATTGAATTTTATTTAATTGTTAAACCGTAAGAGATAAACAACATCTACCACACAAAAAATGTAGATTTCGTCAAAACACACAATTTGTGTTCTTTACGTTTTTGTGGAGTTAACCGTTTCCGAGACATTCCTTGTCATTAGTTTCAGTTGTAAAGTACTTATACTTTTCTTAGACAGGAAGTGTCCGTTTTTCTTATGCTCTACTCCTGGCCAAAGCAAAGAAGCGATTTGCTATGACAATCACATAACGACAGCTTTTAAAACATTTGTCTATCAGTTTAGTGTAGTGCATTTCTTTGGTTCCCTTCTACATTACAAGGAACTAAGTAACAAGAACATTCTGCTAATGTTTATCTCGATTAGCACTGTGTAGAAAGAAGAATAAACTTTTACAAGAAGTTTGTAGAGCAGCTAGAGAAAGTCATGTGAGTGTCCACATTAGATTTTTTTTTGTTTAAGTTTACTCATTTATAGATTTCATATACGGTTTTACTGTTTCAATTTCAGTAACTATAAATTGGTTTCAAGATATTTTGGTACAGCTTACTACACACGAAATGTACAATGAGTTTGTTGTTTCCCAGCTGCTAAATGAATACAGTAGCGACAATCAGTTGACAAGCATGGGTAATGCATATAAATGAAAACAGCTGATAAAAGAAGCAGGACACATCGGCTAAGAGTGAATGGTCAGGACTGCGAGGAGGGAACTGGCTCTCGGCTTAACACGAATAAAAAGAAACATTATTTATCTACTCCTGCTGTGCTGCGCAGATCCCTAAAGTAAATTATGAGCGGCTTAAATGGAATACATTGTATAAGTTGCTGCTATATCTTCAGCAGTTGTACATGTTCCTAATAATCTACACTTGGAACTAGCAATATTTTACATACAAAGAAAACGTTTAAAAATATCGCGCTCAGAAATTTGCAATCGGTGCTTATCACTGATTATGTAAAATATTCTGTATTTATTCCATTTACATGACTTTCTCTGCCCTTTATCGTTTATTAGTGGATTTACAAAATATTCTCTTGCGAGTTTATTACTTTCTCTATCACGTATTTACAGTGTGCATAGTAGATAGAGAAGGTACGAGTGTTGTATTCCACCCAAAAGTTCGATATCGAGATGCTCCCGGGAATCATGTTTTGAAGACCCCTGAATCCATAAAAGCATTTTTAGAAAAAGGTGCGTATATGTTTGTGTCTGTGGACAGTATAATTCAAAAACAAAATATTGGTTAAATACCAAACTTGGTATTTAAGCTCAATATCTTCCAAGGATGCGACACAAAGATTTTAAGGAAACTCTCCACAGCCAAAAGTACCCTTTACACAGAACATTTTTAGAAATTTTGGTTTTATTAATAGTGGCTCTAGTGATTTAGATTAACATTCCTTTATGTTTAAGATACGTTTATGACAAACGAAATGTTTATCTTACATTTCCTGGGAATAGCCTCTGAAGATCTCTTTATTTTGGATGACTGTTGTATAACTGGTTAACAATAAGAGATAGACGAAAATATATTTCGATAAACTACTCAATTTATATCATGTGCTTTTTTATAGAGTTAACCGTTTCAGAAATATTCCTTGTTATTGGTTTCAGTTTTAAACTATTTAAACCTCTCTCAAACCATCTTCCGTTTCATATATCTTTTGTTTTACTCCTGACCATGCAGAGAAAATAGAAATTCAATTGTTTCACACGACAGCTTTTAAAATATTTGACTATCGCCTTAGCCTAGTGTATTTCTTTATCTTCCTTCTACTTACAAGGAAGCAAGCAATAAGGCAATTTCTGGTAAGTTTATCTCGATTACATAATATAGATAAAATAATATTTTGTAACAATTGTTTGTAGAAAAAACCATATAAATGGAATACATACTTTTTTCCTATCTACTTTATTTTAATGAGATAAACCTTTAAAGAACTAGCTACATTACATATTTCATTATAGATACAAAGGGCGTAACGATGGTCAAATGTTAAGAATAGAACTATATTTTTTCAAATTCTTAAAGAAATAATCTGTTTTGAATTTTCTTTAAATAGTCCAGTCAGCAGTCAAAAGTACTGGAAGGACTATGTGATAAATGCGAAAAAGTGGCAGTTATTAGGTGTGGATGGTGTACAGTGAAATTGTGTTTTACACACTTTTTTGTGGGATACCATTACTGCAGGGAATATGTTCAGGAATAATAACCACTCCCGAGAAGTTTCAATCAAGTTAAGAAATTTGATTTCTTCTCACATGAAACCAAACATCACCGCCTCACCCGCTCTTATTAATAAGTGAATAACTCGCGAAATAATCGCACTCGCATTATAAACGTTTGTATAATCACTTGTTTTGACATTACAAACATGTTGGAAGAAAATAAAAATCACATTTTTATCTGTCCCATGAACATGTTTGCTTGTTAGAAGTTTCGTCAGTTAGTGTATGAAATGACGTTACACTATACGCCGGATTTTTATATTCTGCCTAGGATCTTAGCTAAATGACGGACTTCAGCAAAAGCTTACGACATAAAGTGATATTTTCGTTAAAGTTATAATTGAATACTTTTAAAAAGTCCACATATTTTGTTGTGTTAACATGGCATGAATTGGCACACGGATGGGACTCCCAGACACGGTCCTGAGGACCCTTGTGACTTACGAGACCTCCAGGGAGGGCCGAGGGAAGAGATCCGAAGGGCAACCTGGTCTAGATGACGACGGGCCCAAACATGAACGTGGGCTCTAACGGTTCCAGATTGAACGCCTCCAAACCACAAGCCCCGAGCCTCTTGTCCCCGAAAGCATCTGTCGGTGGGTCCCGATAGAATCGTCCAATGTCCAACGCCAGTACACAAACCACCATCCAGCCGTAACCTGCCGAACACATTGCCTGATCTTAACCCCCGAAACAGATGACAAGGAAGTGATCCATGTGTTCCATTCATAAGACTTTCTCTACAAACTATTGCTACAGAATATTATTCCTTTATTTTCATCGTGGTAATCGAGATAAACAATAGCAGAAATGGTTGCATTAGTTTCTTTTAAGTAGAAGGGAAGTAAGTAATATACTAGGCTAAAACAATGATCTTTTTAAAAGCCGATTGCTATCAGAAACAATTGAAATTTGATTTTCACTATGCACGGCCATAAGCAAAACAAAAGAGAGATGAAACTAAAGTTGACCTTATGCTTGAGAAAAGTTTAAGCAGCTTAAAAGAGAAACTAATAATAAGGAATATCTTCAAAACGATTAATTCTATTCAAAAAGAAAAAGGGAAAAATAGATATAACAAATTGTGTGTTTTAACGGTATCTACATTTTTTGTGTAATAAGCGTTAGTCTATCTCTTAAGATTACTAGTTATGCAAAATTCATCCAGAATGAAGAGGTCTTCAGAAGCTATTTCCAGAAAATTCAAGATATATCATGTATAATATACGGTATTTTAATCAAAATTGTTAGTCATTTTTGACAAAAAACACATTTTCAAAAATGTTTCCATGTAAAAGGCAGTTTGGGGTGGGGGGAATTTTCTTGAAAATTTTTGTGTCGCGTCCTAAGAAGATAATAAACTTAAAAACCAAATTTGCTATTTAATGGTCTTTTATTTTTTCAGGTATAATGTCCACATACACACACTAACTTTTTCCTAAAAATGATTTAAGGGCGGGGATTCAGGGGTCCTCAAAACGTATATTTCATGTGGCATTTCTGAATCGGATTTTTGGGTGGAACACAATACCTTCTGTAAGCACTATGTACTTAGAACGCATAGAGAAAGCAAAAATCAGGGATAACCGAACCCAGAACCTAATTTGATTTTCACCTTGCACGACCATGAGTAAAACAAAAGAGAAATGAAACGAAAGTTGGCCTTATGTTTGAGAAAAGCTTAAGTAGCTTAAAAGAGAAACCAATAATATCTTTGAAGCGTTTATCTCTAATTAATATATATAAAGCATATGTCATAAATTGTGTGTTATAACGGGATCTACATTTTTGTGTAGTAAGTTTTTGTCTATTTCTTACGGTTTTTCAGTTATGCAAATTTCATCCAAAATGAAGAGGTCTTCAGAGGGTATTTCCAGAATATTCAAGATACACACACACACACACACACACACACACACACACACATTTTATTGTCATGTAAATATATTTAATATACGGCATTTTAATAAGAATCGTTAAGAGTCATTTTGGAGAAAAACTAAATTTTAAAAAACAATTACATGCAAAGGGTAGTTTGGGGTGGGGGAAGTTTCTTAAAAATGTTGGTCCTTGTAAGAGCAGTCAACTTAAAAACCAAATTTGCTATTTAACTGTCTTTTGTTTTAGAGCTATGATGTCCAGATACTCACGCAGACTAAGCTTTTTCTAAACATGCATTTTTGGAATCAGGGACCCTTAAAATATGTATTTCTGGTGACATTTCCGAATCGAATTTTTGGGTGGAATACAATACCTTCTGTATACTCCCTGTAGTTAGAACGTGTAGAGAAAGTAAAAACCAGGAATAAGGAAGGCCGGTCAAGGTAATCGAGCCAGAACCTCCCGAATGCGAGTCGAACGTGCTACCACCGAGCCACCTCGCGCGGCCAGTAGCGGTTCGGTGTCTAAACAATCAATCAATAGGAAACTTGTGCTCCAGTGCACGTAGCTTCTCGAAGATGCGTTGTATGCAAAGCAGAGGCATACTCGCTCGTTATGGGAATTGCCAGTAACAAGGAAAGTGGGCTAATGATTCTCCTGGCAAGGAAACAATTGCTGCGATTGCGTGGGTCAGAGGTCAGCATCAGCAATGTTTCACTGGGTTTGGTCCGGATGGGTTAAACGTGCGCCATGCAGCTGCCCCGAGGCATCCGGACGTCACACATTACTGACAAATTCGTTTTCTTTATTAACCTAACAGCGAAGTGCAGAGAAATATTTTTAGCATAGCTTCTTATATGATGTTATTAAGTTAGTGATGCCTTCCAGCAAGCGACAATTGTTCGAACCATTTGTAACCTCATTCTTAATTCTGTGGCGTTTGATCAAAACCCGATAACTCCAAAAGATAGTAGTGTACAGTCTGTAGCTCTAAAGACGATATAGGAAATGCAGAACTGGTTCCCCAAAACCTGATGTGATCTATTCACACGACCTTCTCTACCTATTCTGTAACAAACTGTTCTTACCAAGCCTTATTCTTCTATCTACTTCATGCTAATCATTTTACTCAAAATTTCGATAATTAGATTTCCATGGAAATACATATTTTGGGGATCCCTGAATTAAAAAAAAAGTATTTTTAGAGAAAGGTCTGCGTGCGTGTGCCCGTGAATAACAAAACTGAACAACAAAGAGTCTATTAAATATCAAACTTGTTATTTAAGTTCTAAATCTTCCTAGGATGCAGCACGAAGTTTTCAGAAAATTATCCACCCCAAACTACTCTATATATGAACATTTTTTTTTTTAAATTTCGATTTTCTCAAAATGAGTAACAATTTTAAACTTCCGTATATTTAAGCTATTTTTATGACAAATGAAATGTATATATTGAATTTTCTCAGAATAGCCTCTGAAGATCTGTTCATTCTCGAGTACTTTTGCATAACTGGTAAATCGTAATAGAGAAAATATTATGTGCTACACAAAAATTCTGTGGTGTTCCATTTATATGACTTTCTCAAGCTGTTCCACAAACTTTTCTTACAAACGATTATTCTTTTATCTACGGCATGCTAATCGAGATAAACAATAGCACAAATTGTCTTATTACTTGCTTTCTTGTAAGTAGGAGGGAAATAAGGAAATCAGTAAGCTGAAGAGATAGTCAAAACCTTTAATAGCTATTGCTATGTGAAAGAATTGAAATTCGGAATTCTTGAAGATCTTCTTGTCGTATACTTGGAAAATAATACACTTAAATACCAAGTTTGGATTGTTATCGAAGTATAATTTGAAGGTGGATTTAATTGTAATTTTATAAAGATTGTTAAAATAATAATAGCTGGGCTGAATAAGTACAGGAGTTACTAAAGGATTAGCAGGTGTAAAATTGTCTGAGTCTACTAAAATATATTTGGAATTTAACGTTCCTTTAGTTTTTAAGCTATTAACAGCATTTTTGGGAAAAGATCCGTGTGTGTGTCTGTGGATAGCATAGCTCAAAAACGAAAACATCGAAATTTTGGTATTTAAGTTTGGTATCTTCCAAGGATGCGACACGAAGACTTTCAAGAAAATCTTCCCACCACTAACTACCCTTTACATGGAACTTTTTTCGAAAATTTTGATTTTCTCAAAAATTGCTCTAACGATTTTGATTAAAATATCGTATATTAAAGATATTTAGCTGACAAATAAAATGTATATCTTGAACTTTCTAGGAATAGCCTCTGAAGACTGCTTTATTCTGGATTGATTTTACGGAATTTTGCTTAACGGCTAAACCGTAAGAGATGGACAAAAACTTACCACACAAAAAATGCAGAGTACGTCAAAACACACAATCTATGTTATATACAGTTTTTTTTTCGTGAAGTTGGTCATTTTTGAGGTATTCCTTGTTTTTAGTTTCAACTTTGAAAAACTTATACTTTTCTCATACAGGAATTTGTCAACTCCTGTCCATACAAACAAAGGAAATTTAGTATCACAGTATCCGTCTTTTGACTATCACTTTAACCTATGGTGCTCCCCTATTTCGCTTCTACTTTCAAGGAAGCAAATAATAAGACTATTTCTGCTATTTTTTTCTCGATCAGAATGAAGTATAGAAACGTAAGCTTTTTGACAATAATTTGTTGCAGAATTGTAGAGAAAGTGATGTGAATGGAACACATCAAATGTTGTATTTTGGGGTTCTCAAAACATGTATTTGCGGCGAAATATCGGTATCGAGTTTCAGGGTGCAATACAATACCTTCTCTATACACTATGTACATAGTACGTGTAGAGAAAGCAACAACGTGGATAGCGGTAATGTTGTGAATGTAAGTAATTAATTTATATGTCTTCTTTATGTTCATAGGATCTCAAAAGATACCAACTATTCGTGGTGGTGAATTTAGGAACCAGTGAAATGTAGTTTTCACTATTTAACTAAAACAGTGCCAAGAAATGGAGACAAACAAAGGTTGTTGCTCTAGAAGTTTGGGCAAGAACTGGACGAAGTTATCACACTGTGTTATTGTGAAGGGGCGTGGAGCGAGCCTCGGGGCTACATACAAGTCGGCGCCAGCGATTGTCGGCATGCTGACAGATTTCTTAACCCGGTCACCTTGCGATCTTTCGAGTGCAAATCTAGAGCACTTAACCATCCTTTTAAGCCTTTTTTTCTTTCTTTTGAGAGCGCCAGTAATTGCTTTAGGTCGCAGTAAAATGACTTCTGAATTGAGAGGACGTTCTCAACATTCCAAGATGACAGATAAGCGGGAATTACCAAAGAGAAACTACTTTCGTAATGGGGGGGGGGCATTCCACCCAAAAATTCGATATAGGAATTTCACCGGAGGTAATGTTTTTCTGTCTCCAAAAGAAACTGGTGTGTTAATTCACATGGCTTTCTCCAGCGAGGTATTCTCTATCAAATTATTCTTAAAAATACGATGTTTTTCATTCGTATGAATTCCAGACCTGTTCTGCAAACCAACTGTTCTTAAGAAAGATAATTATTCTATCTACTTCATGCTAAAGGAGATACATATTAGGAAAATGGTCTTATTACTTAATTAGTTATAAGTAAAGAAAAATGACGGAGTACACAAGGCTAAAGCGATAGTCAAATCTTTTAAAAGATGTCTTCTCTTTGAATGGCAAGGAGTGACAAAGAGAGAGAGAGAGAGAGAGAGAGAGAGAGAGAGAAAGAAAATCTGATGTGCTCCATTCACATGATTTTCTCTACATATCTATAAGAAATGATTGTTAATAAGCCTATTCTTCTATTTACAAATAAGGGAATGCACTAGACTAAACCGACAATTAAATGTTTTAAAATGTGGTTGCTTTGGGATTGAAATCTGATTCTTTGCGTGGCCAGGAGTTGACAAGTTCCTGTATGAGAAAAATGTAGGTATTTTAAAATAGCCAATAACAAGGACTATCTTGAAAATGGTCAACACCACGAAATATATATTAATTGTGTGTTTTAACGAGATCTACATTTTTTGTATAGTAAGTTTTTGTCTATCACTTACGGTTTCCAATTATGCAAAATTCAGAAAATGTCATTCAGAATAAAGAGGTCTTCAGAGGCTGTTCCCAGAAAATTCAATAAATACATTTTGTTTGGGATGTAAATATCTTTAACATACAATATTTTAATCAAAATCGTTAGAGCCATTTTTGAGAAAATCAAAATTTTCGAAAAAGTTTCCATGTAAAGGCTAATTGGGGGTGGGGAGGTTTTCCTGAAAATATTCGTGTTGCATCTTTGGGATATACTAAACTTAAATTCCTAGTTTGGTATTTAAAGGACTTCTCTTTTTTGAGCTACTCTGACTACACACACACACACACACACTCACACTCAAGGGTCAAAACATTTACGGTGAAATCCCTACATGGAATTTTTAGGTGAAATACCTTCTCTATGCACTATATACATTGTACACTCAGGGTAGATAATATATATATATACCATTCGTATGACTTTCTGACCTGTTCTGCAAACCAACTGTTCTTAAAACAGATTATTCTTATATCTACTTCATGCTAATGGAAATAAATATTAGCAAATTGGTCTTATTACTTAGTTCCTTATAATTAAAAGAGAAATAACGGAATAAATAGGCTAAAGTGATAGTCACCTCTTTTAAAAGCTGTCGCTATGCCATGTACTTTAACATTAGGTTCTCTTTGCACGGCCAGTAGTAAATGGAAAACAAAAAACGAGTGACTTCCTGTTTGAGAAAAGTGTAAGACAACGAGTATCAAGGAAATCCTTGACTTAATATAAAAGTAGATGTATCGCCCTCCGTGGTGTAATGGTTACCATGCTAACTTCATATACCCAAAGTCGCGGGCTCAAACCCGGCGGAGAGCGATGGATTTTTTTCGGGCGTAAAAATCCTTAGCATGGCTTCCTTCGGAAGGGAAGTAAAACTGTTGGTCCCGTGTCGTAGATTTACGGCACGTAAAAGAACCTCAAGCCAGATAAAAGAGACCTCTGAGCAAAATGAAGCGGTCTTTCACGCCCAGTGTAGAATGGAACGCTGAGAACCACAGCAGTTAAAGAGTGTCCATAAATCAAACTCCATTTCATTTTTATGTGGGTGTGTTTTAAAAAGATCTATATTTTTGTGGTATTTCGGTTTACTAGCTATGCAAATTTTGTTAAGGAGTGTAAGGATGGAGGACTTTGGGTCTCCTCCTTAGAAAATGCTATACTTTCACATTTGAGTTAAGCTGTTCACACACACACACACACACACACACACACACACACACACAACATACTAATCTTTTGCTAAAAATGCTGTTTTGATTCAGGGGTCCTCCAAACATTTACTTCCGGTAAAAACTCGGGAACGAATTTTCTAGTGAAATACATAGCTTCCCTGCCTTCTTTAAACGTAGATATGTTGGTAGACAATGTAAAAAGCATATTCGTATTTACTATTTCACATTGATTGAGATAAGCGTTTGTATAAATGCTTTTATTATATATTTCCATACAAATACAAAAGGATAGAGAGAGGAAAAATATATATGTACCTGTCCCTCTATTTGTACATTTTTATACCCTACCAATAAATCTATTTACCTCTTATATAAATTACAACCTCATCAATTTTATTATTAAGATTCTCTTTGTTTGGCGATTTTCCTCTCCCATTTCTCTCTTACTTCCCCTGTATGATTATAGCTGTTTCATAAATTCTTTCTTATTGTTTCTAAAAAGTTTTAAGTACCTCAGACAGCAACCATTCCCAGTTTTTATTCCACGTGTTTTCCCTCTATATTTTAGTTTACTCGCACCCAATTATGCATTGTAAATTGTTATCGACATTGCCACATAGTGGGCATAGATCTTTATCAATGATTAGACCTTTTAGTAACATTGTTCCTGTTGTTGCCCATACCAGAACGTTTCTTTCCATTTTCCACAGGAATCAATGTATTTTCTCTTCCCCAAACTTTCTTAACATTCCTGTATAATATTAAAGTGCTCTTATCCCTTAAACTACCCATTATTTCTTGCTTCCCTATATCATCTATCCTCGCTTTCACTTAATTCCAAATTCCAAATTTTTGCAACGCTTTTATCTAGTTGGTAAAAATGTAATACAACACACATAAATGTGACAGCTTACGATCCATAATTTTCAATAACGTCGGAGTTTTACCTTCAAATTTTGGAAGTTTCACTCCTTTTTATGTGCAACCTGCAGACGGATCGAGGAAAAGGTCGTGTGTTCCATTCACATACTTTCTCTATTTGTACTGCAAACAAACTGTTTTTACAAGATTATTCTTTTATCTACGTAATGCTAATCAAGATAAATATTGACAGAAACAGTCTTATTACTTAGATGTTTATAAGTAGAAGGTAAATTAAGGGAATACACTAAGCTTTAGCGAGTCAAATCTCTTATAAGCTGTCGCTATGCGATTTTCATTGAAACTGGTTCTCTTTCCAGGAGTAAAACAAAAGCGATATTAAACGAATCAGGGCTTCCCGTTTGAGAAAAGTTTAACTATTTTAAAATTGAAACCAATAACAGGGAATATCTCGGAAATTGTTAGTTACCCAAAAATTGTAATGATGTAAATTGCATGTAATTAGATCAACATTTTTTGTGTGGTAGGTAGTTTTGTCTATCTCTTACGTTTAGTTATACAAAAGTCGTAGAATCAAGAGGACTTCAGAGGCCATTCCCAAGAAATTCAGGATATACATTTTATTTGCTTTGTAAGCATTTTAATACATAATCATTAGAGCCATTGTTTTAGAAAATACAACATTTTGAGAAATATTCCGCGTAAAGTGTAGTTTGGGGTGGGGGGATTTTCTAAAAATCTTCGTGTTGCAGCTTTAGAGGGTACTAACCTTAAATAGCGTTTTTATTTGACGTACTTTTTGTTCTGCTGTCCAGACTAACAAACTGGCATTTTTCTAAAATTGCTTTATTTATTTATTCGGATGTCCCAAAACATGTATTTTTGGTTAAATATCGGTATAAAAATTTTGGGTGGAATACGATACATTCTCTACCCATGTACATTATACATACGTGCTAGAGAACTGACAGTAACAATGTGGGGATACTGGAGCAGAGGAATTCCAAAAGCATGCCTGTTTAAAATTGGCCAGAAATTGATGCCGTATAATTATCTCATGTTATAGGTTATTATATTTCAAACATCTCAGTTGAGGGATTATCAGGGTTAAGATTTTGCCTTTTTCTGAAAGATTTCCGACGCAAAACTCGGTAGCTAACTTTACACTCAGGAATTCTTATGTAACCTCGCAGTCAATTGGGACACCAATGGAGCCGATCCAGTTGCCACCAAACAAGTGTCAAGATCTTAATCGTCTAAGACGATAGTGCCGACAAGTTAATTTTTCGTCAGAATGAGATTATACGCATTTTATGTGTGCTTTCCTGAATGTTGTTTGTATCTGCTACCGAATGAAAATATGGCTATCTAAAGGAATCTATCTGTCTATTTCATTTCAACCTACTTTCGACTTCAATTGCTGTTTTGTCTGATTAAACGTTGCAATGATAGATTTAATTTGTTTTTATTTATTTACATTTTAGTTGCTTCTGGATATATCTACTCCTGATTTAGTCTGGTGTAATGCGGCTTGAGATAAATCCCTGGTATCTGAATACAATATTCTTGATGTAGTAATCCAGTTTTTGGCTCCCACGACAGTTGGCGTTTAATTTGCAATATAAAAAGAAATAGCTAAAGACCAAGAAGTTTAAAATGATTCTCAATCAAAACCAGAATTTTCCCAAAAGATGCCAATGAGAACCAAGATAAGTCCAAATGGCCTTTCCGTTGCCTGTTTTTCACGCTGTCGACCCTGGTTTCAAAAAGTGGTTGATCAAACTGCCAATTGCGTATCAGATAGGTTTACTGTATAAGATATCCGAGCCAATTGTGTATTCATTTAATTGATACATCATTATCCGAATTCGCATGCATATTTAATGGTGTGTTACTTGTGATTTTACGTTGTAACATACAAACTTGTTTCATCATTGTCACTGCTTTGTTAACAATTCATACAGACTGTTCATTTTTGACTGTACTAACATTCAATTGATTCCTAACATATATCCAAAGAGCTTTAATTCTTGAAAGTATTCTCCCTACATTGCAATTTGTTTCGAAATTTGCTAAGTTTACAAGAGATGTACCTTTCTTGAAAAGGAGTGCACTCGTTTGCTAATAATCTGCGTCAGAACTTAAGGAAGACAATACATGATACTTGCTAAACAACTTTTACTTTTTGACGTTAAAGCAAAAGAAGGACAAAATGTGCCCGGTTTATCCATAAAAAAGAACATAAAATTTACTGACCCAAAGCCGGAAGGTCCAGCTTTTATCTGGACATCTAGCAACCCTATCAATAAATAATCACGAAACTTATTGAGCGGAACACTTTTAATCTGAAATTTCGGCTCTTAGGATAGAATGCTTGTACATAATTTATCTTGCGCATGTGATCCACTGTCATAGTCGAACCTGTTAAGTAACGGATACTGCCTTAAGGTAGAATAGCAGACACTGCTAAGGTGTTACTAATATGTTAAGTTTTTAATAATTACCTGTAACCGTTAATACAAAGTAAGGTATATAAAATCTATGATCGTTATGGAGGAAAAAAAAAAAAAAAAAAAGCAACTGTTTCTTATGCCGTTTTTGCAGAGATACAAACGTACTTAGAGTCGGAAAAGAAAAATATATCAATCAACCAGTTGAATGGTTCTGTAGCTCGGAAACTTCTCAAATAGCCCACTTAGGGCATACTTTCTCAAGCTGGCCCCCATCCGGGTTCGGGAAAGTTCGCCAATTTGTTGTGCAAGAGGCTGCTGCCCTCGAGTTAATGTGATGGGCTAATATTAATCATGAAAGTACTCACACTTAAATTGGCTGTTGGTGATAAGCATAAAGTATAAGCTAACATGCATCGATATCCAGGCAGGCAGGCAGGCTCGAGATGAGGTCATCAGAAGAGGCCGCATCACCTTCGCGTCATGCAAGTTGTAGAGGCGCCTGACGCCTGACAAACGAGTAAGCCTACTGCGTGGTCATCACAGTCAAATATTTCAACTCCAGCAAAGCCTTGGAGGGCCTGATGGATGGCTTTATGAACCCGGTAGTGCTGCACTTGTCGGACAACTGCATAGTGAGTTAACATCAAATGAGCGGTGCAGCGTCCAATGACCCGCAAATTCTCTAACCTTACCAGGGGAATTCCCCACAGAAACTTTATAAATATAACTGAATCTTCAGTTTTCAAATGGTATGTCAGAAACCTGGTTTGAGCTAGGGGAGATGTTATTAAAATCTGATGTGTTCCATTCACATGACTTTCTTTACATACCTGTAGCAAATTATTGTTAATAAGCTTATTCTTCTATCCACTTCATGCTAATCGAGATAAACACTAGCAGACATGGTCTTATTACTTAGTTCCTTGTAAGTAGAAGGGAAATAAGGGAATACACTAGGCTAAACCGGCAGTCTTTTAAAATATGGTTGCTATGGGATTGAAATCCGTTTCTTTGCGTGGTCAGGAGTTGACAAGTTCCTGTATAAGAAAAGTAAGTATTTTAAAACCAATAATAAGGAATATCTCGAAAACGGCCAACTCCACGAAAAAATATATATGACAAATATTATGTGTTTCAATGAGATATAAATTTTTGTATAGTAAATTTTTTGTCCATCTCTTACGGTTTATAGTTGTGCAAAATTCATCCAGATTAAAGAGGCTATTCTCAGAAAATTCAAGATATATATTTTATTTGTCATGTAAATATCTTAAATATAAGAGATTTTAATCAAAATCGTTAGAGCCATTTTTGAGAAAACCAAAACTCTCGAAATTTTTCCCACGTAAAAAGATACTTAATTTAAATATCAAGTTTGGTACTTTACCGACTTTTCGTTTTTGAGTTGTGTTCACGGACACACACACACACGGATTTTTTTCTAAAAATGCTCTATATATATATATAGAGCATTTTTAGAAAAATATATATATAGGGGACCTAAAATACACGTAATTACCGTGAAATCTCGGTATCGAATTTTTGGTTGGCATGCAATACATTCTCTATACACTAGTATATGTATGTGTAGAGAAAGTAAAAATGGGTTGTTTCATATCGGAAATTTGAAGAAACTTTAAGAAATGTATGCATGGTGATTTCTTTCATGCTTTTTGTGAATACAAAAAGAAAACTTCCTTCGTCCATACACATGTTTTAAAACGGTAAAATCATAAATTCGTCAAATCTGCAATTTATTTGCACATTTAAAGTTGATCTTAATGTCATGCCATGCCCGAAACTCTAGAGATTGAGAAAAATGATAGTAATTCACAAGGAAATGAATTATCGTTGTTAAGTTTTTCTTTGGTTCCCCTCCTCCCCATACATATATAGGTCATTAGATCTAAGATCTTCCTTATGACTGACACAAGGCTTATTTTAAAAGTGTCTCCAGAACGTAATAAAAGGCTCATTCCAGTTATTTCCATATTCCAAAATCTTATGTCAAGGTATTGCCTAATGTGTGTATTTCTTATTCAAGATGAAGCAATTAGGTTAACTAACCCCATTTCTATTGACGTTATTTTACCCATCTACTTTGTAGGTATCCACATTTCTGAAGCATATAGTGCACATAAAGCAGGCATCTGCTTTGGAACTAACAAGGAGCGTGCGGCCTTAACTTTGTGCTTTGTTGTAATGTAATCTTTGAATGATTAGGTTCCTACTTTTTAATTAAATGCTGTCTTTCTATATACATTCTTCTTTTTAACGCAAATTGGAGGGCCATTAAAATCTTTCATTCTTTCTTTTCCAGCAAACTATGTCAAAAGCTTTGACCAAATTTTTATTTAATACCCTCATTCACAATTACAGAAATTCTGTTACGCAATTCATGTAATTTCATCTGTTGTTTTATGTTTTCTTTGAAGTCATGTAATTACATTATTTATAGATTTACTAAGCATTGATGCAATTGTGAGGGTTGAAACCGAAACAAAGAATTCTTAGCTCCTTGAACATTATATCAAGAAGCTGTCTATGGTGACATAATTACCTCGATCGCTGTGCAGTCGTTTTCTATAGCTATGAAAACAATTTGGTTATTTATGTGGTTAACATTTCCCCAACTTTTTTGACGATTATTTTCACTGCTTGTCCTTGGTCTCGCATGAACGCAATTGATATTTAAAGGCAATTAGTTTATCCTGCAACAAAGCGGGCTAAAAACTAGCGGTAAAACCGTGTAAGCAGAAAAAAAGTGATGGCATCATAAGCTATATATAAGGATTCCCTGCGGTGATGCCAGGTTTTCAAATCATGCTGCATGCTTCTGTATAAAAGCTGCACCCAACTGTCACTCAGGTCTTCGACCAACACTAGAACTGTACCTGTTCTTATCATAAATAATGCGAGTCAATTCGGAGAAAAAACTATATAAAGAAATACATAAAATATCATTCTATCAGAAATTTGGTTTGGCGGTGGTGAATTCTTAAGAGTGGTCCTCCAGTACTGCCAGACTACAAGTGTAGGAAAACCTCCGATACAGTCACCAGAAAATTAAAATTAGGGCAGGGATAAGTACTTTTCAGGCAAATAGTGTAATGTAGGCGAGTTCCGTGACAGTAGCTCGCCCCCCCCCTCCGAACTGCCATGATAAGGGTCTTGCAGCCTAGTAAAGTTGGGTTGTTAACTGTGGTTATTATGTACGTAGCACCATGATAGAGACTCCAAAGTATAAAAACTGATAAAAGTATATAAACAAAACATGTTGTACTAATTAATATACCTGAACATCTAAACGACAAAATCCTGTTTCCCTCTAAACATCTGTCTAAACCGCTATAACATGGATTTCAACCTGGCGGCCTGCGGGCTGAATATGGGCCATGAACATTTTCAGAAACTAGCAAACTTACAATTTTTTTTAAAAAAAGTAAAATATGAAAATATTTCATATCACATTGAAAGTATTTAATAAACTTACATGATAATTACCTTTACCGCCGTTGTAGGTAAGTATTCGTTCATTGGTAGATGCAGCTGGCCTACCAAATTATTCCCAGTAACTTATTCTTTTTAAAAATTAGATTTGTCTACGGATGACATTACCTATATAATTCTTTTTTGCTTCCTCTTTTCCATTTGTCAAATATTCATTTCAAATTAAATTGACAATTGATGAGTGCTCTTTTCTAAAATTGAATTGTAACTGTTGTATATTACTTTCTTTAGCGCGTTTGTACAAAATACGTAGTAGGTAGAGAAGGTATTGCATGTCGCAGGGAATACATGTTTTGGGGATCCCTGAATAAAAAGATCCTTGCGTATGTGTGACAGCGTAACTCCAAAACGAAAAGTCCGTTATACACCAAACTTTGTACTTAAATTCTGTATCTTCCAATGATGGACACGAAGATTTTCAGGAAAATTCCCTACCCCGAACTACCGCTTACGTGGAATATTTTTTGAAATTTTGGATTTTCTCAAAAATGGTTTTAACGATTTTGATTAAAATGCCGTATATTAAAGATATTTACATTATAAATAAAGTATATATTCTGAATTTGGGGGGGGATAGCTCCTGAATTCCTCTTCATTCTGAATAACTTTTCATAACTGTTAAACCATAGGAGATACACAAAAACTTACTGCACGAAAAATATATACCTTCTTCTTCTGCTTCATAGTTTTTGAATTTTCAAATCGTTCTGGCTCCAAATTGGTCTGTCCATTCCATCCTTTAAACATAATTTGCCCATTGTCTATTTTTTGGAATTATATTATTTATTTTTCCACTTTTAATTCTTTCCTATCTTGACTGCGTTTTCTATCCATTTTAGTGTATGCAGCTATTACTCTTACGAATTTCATTTCTGGTGCTTGTATTCTAGTACTATATCTTTTTGCTAATGTGCATATAGATCTCGTGAAAACACTTAATTTACGTAGATCAAACCAATTTGTAGTTTTATAGAGTATGCGATACTTACTCCCTTATTGGTTCCAGTTTTAAATACTTACTTTTCTCAAACGAAATTCCTCGTCCTTTTCATTGCTCTTTGTTTTATTCCTGGCCTTGGAAAGAGAACGGAATTTCAATAACAACCATATAGCGAAAGCTTTGGGAAAATTTGACTATCGCTTTAGCCTAGTATATTCCCTCATTTCCCTTCTAAGGAATAAATAATAAGACTATGTTTATATTGTTTAGCATGATGCAGATTAAAGAATAATCTTTTGTAAGAATAGTTTGTTTAGATAAGGTAGAGAAAGTTCATGTGAATGGAATACAAGATTTTTTTAATTTAAATATTTTATCCGTTTGAAAAATTATATTTTAGGCAAAAAAATAATTTCATTTTCAAACTTTGTACTGTGCGTACAGTTTTCATTTAAACCATTGGTACGTCTGTTTTATTGGAAGAATTTCACAAATATTGGTGTTATGCTCAAGTAAAGGTACCTTTGGTGTCTAATGTGGCCCTCCAACCCTTACAAGCTGGTAAACCTTGCTCTAGAACATAATCTTTCATGCAATACAAATACATCCAGAATGGCAGTGTGCCATCCCTCTATTCTTATGCGGTACTTCAGGATCAGAAAAGCTGGTCAAGTGGTGCATAGGTCGCAAAACGGCTCTCTTGGGCATCCTGGAGGATGAGGTACACCTCGAAGACCTGCCTATGGCCTTTAGTTACCTTAAGAGCCGTCTGTATGCAGCATTAGCTAATTTTATTGCTGAAGTACTCAGGACTGCATTGACGCGTGCCGAGACCATCGAGAATTACATGTGACACAAATTGACAGTTCTGGTTGTGACGTCACAACTGTGGTGCAGTAATTCAAACCAGTCGAACATTATTTACATTCAATAGGCAATGACTTAATGTCATATTAACGAATTTAATGTGGTTCTGAACAGCTTATGTGTGAGCGACTGTAAAGTATTATTTTGTAAAAATAAATATGTATATATGGTGGCTACATGATTCTTGTACCTATTAACCGAGATAAACGTGTGCAGAAATGGACTTTTTTACTTATTTCATTGAGGTGCAACGGAAATAAGGAAATACACTAGAGACAAAGTACATCTTTTAAAAGCCTGTCGCTACGTGATGAGTTTGATGACCACTCTGCCTGCTCTGAATTAATGGGGGGGGGGGGGGGGGAGAAAATAAAAGCGAACGAGGACTTCTCATTTGGGAAAAGTGTAGGTAAATACCAATAATAAAGAATCTCGGAAATGCTTAACTGAAATAACAATAATAAATAATAATTATTATTAGTAGTATTATTATTCTGGGTTTTAAAAAGAGATCTATATTTTTGTGTACTAAGAATTTGCTTATCTTTTATGGTTTACCAGCTATGCAAAAGTCATCCAGAATGAAGAGGACTTAAGAGGCTATTTCCAGAAACTTCAACACCTAATTTAATTTGTCGTGAAAACATGTTAAAATAATGTATTTTAATAAAATTCATTAAACACATTTTTGAGAAATAAAAATTATTCCATATAGAGGATGGTTTTGGGTAGGGGATTATCTGGAAAATCTAGGAATCGCATCCTTGAAAGATGCTGGACACTTAAACCGACATGCGCGCATGGACTTTTTTTTCTAAAAAATGATTTTGGGATTCAAAAGACCTCAAAACACGTATATCCAGTGAAATCTCGGTACCGAGTTTATCTACTTATTATGTACATATTACATGGTAGAGAAAATAAAAAGAAATGGGGTAGATATGCAAATCGAATTACCGCGGCAATAAAGAGGGTAGTATCACAGCCTTCACTTTTCCACGAAACAAGCAAAGACGTGAAAAATGGATCCGCGCTATACCTACATAGAGATTGGTTCGTGCTGGTAAATGTGCATATTTATGCATTAAACATTTTATTGAAGACAATGCATATTTTATTAGCATTTCTAGAAATGAAAATAGAAGACGCTTTCCCCAGTATTATGTAAGCGCATATTTGATATGTAATTCAGGACTGTTGTGGGAGGCATTGGTATGCCGTACATTAAGAAACATTTTAACGGAAAACTACTGAAAAAATCTGATTTACATGACTCTCTCTACAGCTCTGTAACAAACTATTTTAAATATCTTATTCTTCTATCTACTTTATGCTAATTAATATAAACATTATCAGAAATTGTCCTTACTACTTGGTTCCTCATAAGTAGAAGGGAAAAGGTCTGATGTGTTCGATTTCACATGATGTCCTCTAGCTGTATGGCAAATAAACCTTTATTCAAAAGATTATTCTTTTATCATGTTAATGGAGATAAACATTAGCATAAATGGTCTTATTACTTGCTTCCTTGTAAGTAAAGAGTAATAAAATGCACAGCCTAAAGCGATAGTCTCATCCTTTAAAAACCAATCGCTATGTGAAACAATTGAAATTCCAATATCTTTGCTTGCCAGGAGTAAACAAACGAAAAACGAGAAGAACGATGTCTTCCCGTTTGAGTAAGGTATAAATGGCTTAAAATTGCAACCAATAATCCAGAATATCTCTAAAACGGTTAACGCTACATAAAATGTATATGACAAATTGTGTTTTTAATGAGATCTAAATTTTTTGTGTAGTAAGTTTTTGTATTTCTCTTACGGCTTGCCAGTTATGCAAAAATCATCCAGAATGAAGAAGTCTTCAGAAGCTATTTTCATAAGATCCAAGATATACAGTTCGTTTGTCATAAAAACATCTTAAACATAAGGCATTTCATCAAAATCGTTGAGCCATTTTTGAGAAAATCAAAATGTTCGAAAAATGTTCCATGTAAAAGGTATTCTGGGGTGGGGGGATTTTCTTTAAAATCTTCGTGTCGCATCCTTGGAAGATACTCAACTTAAATACCAAGTTTGGTATTTAACTGACTTTTCGTTTTTGAGCTATGCTGCCCATAGACACACGGACCTTTTTCTAAAATGAGTTTTTGGACTCAGGGGGTCTCAAAACATGTAATTCCTGTGAAATCTCGGATTCGAATTTTGGGTGCAATACAATACCTTCTCTATGTACTACGTACATAGTATGTGTAGAGAAAGTAATAAGCATTAGAATAGTGGCTGTAGTGAAGGACATTTACATGATTATTCACTTGTAGCAGAAAGCAAAGTGGGTCTGGAAATTTAATAGATGCATGTTTGAATACAGTTATGTAGGAGTACGGGATAGTAGATTTCTGGAAGTTGTTATATATAAGATCTTGAAAGTCACTTGAAACTTTAAACTTTATAAATATTATAATATTTGAGATAAGAAAAAAAGTACATAATTGCCAAACAATGGGGTTTTATAAAACGGAGTCCTCCGTTATCTTGTTCTACGCACATCATTCTTTCTGCGACACGATACACTGTATTTTGCAGATGATGTCTTTGAATATTAGCAATTTCATGCACGATAGAAGTCGGGTTTTTGGATGTGTCAGGAAAACGAGTTCATTAAGGAAACCCCACAACCGAAAGTCGGTCGGATTGAGTTCTGAAGATCACGGAGGTTTTTTTCTCAGAGCTTTCATAATAGCATTGGATCAGCCATATCCTATCATTTAGAGCCATACTTTGTAACTTACAAATTCTTAGAGTAGTATGAATAAAATTACTAACGTTTTATTCAACAAAATGTACTCATGGTAACGGAGAACTGGAAAAAGGCCATTCGCCTCTCACCTAGATGGCCCGGGTTCAATCCTAAGCGACCGTATGTAGAATTTGTGGTGGACAAAGCGGCGCAGGGGTAGGCTTTTTCCGGATTCTCCCGTTTCCCGCGTCATTGCATTCCAGCGGTGCTCCATCTTCATTTCATGTAGCATCGGTGTCTACGCCTCCGGTGCCATTTGTAGTAAAAACTGTCAAAAAAGAACTGGAAAAATAAAGCGTAACAAAACAAATCCCATAGCTTGGCCAGGATTTAGCTTCTTTTATTTTGACCCCTTCTCAAATATAATATTTATAGGGGTTGAAAGTGATTTTTGAAAGACCCTATATATCTAGACGGGCCGACCACTCGTTCCAGGTTCTCCATTCTGTGGTTTTGTGCCGTTGGCTCGCCGACAAGCTTCTGACCCCTAGGCAACCGCTTGTAAGTTCTAGGGGGGGTGTCAGTCCTAAAGTGACTACGAAACGAATATCTGGACAGAGTTCAGTTTCTTATGAAAGGCGAGCAACATATTCGTAAAATGTATTATGTGTAGGTAATGTTTAACACAGGGAGTGCCGGTGCGAGTATGCACTCGTGTTGTGACGTCTCAGAAGCTTGTGTCAGACCTCTAATTTCGCGATGACCACGCGCGTAAGCATCCAGACGGGCCATTTTCATTAGCGTCCAGCCAACGCGCGAATAATGAGCTCTTTCAGTTGCACAGAATTGCATTGTTGTGTTTGTACGTGTACGCCCTTTTGTATTAATATGGAGGTCGAGTGATTTGACACGGACTAGCGTATTGAAGGTCATCATTTAAAATGTTATTTCCAGAATATAAGAACAGCAAGTTGAAGAATAGTAAAGGGTTATGAGAATGCTGTTAAGGGGAGTCGAAATGGGATTTTCATAATTTTCTTCTATTTTCATGTTTTAATTGCATATGAATATTTCGCTTCTCCCACTCTTTTTGGTATTAGTTTCCTAGAGCTACGCTAATTGTAAATAGTTTAAATGCATTATTGAAAATAATCTTGCGTAATAGTTTTTTAGCACGTTTTTGTACACTCACTTTGCAAAACATCAATAACTTTAAAAATATTAGCGTTAGAAAAGATACTTTTTTATTTTAATCGGAAAGTTTTACTTTAGCTATTCGAAGCATTCAGTAGCATCCCACTCATATTCTCTACATATGAGAGTTTCGAAGTACTGTGAAGTTGTGTTTGCAAAACTAGGTTACATTTTTTTTTAAATGTTATGCTTGAAAGCAATTTCTGAAGAAGTATAATTGTATATACAAATGCCTCTTTATCTCAGAAACTAATTGACAATAGCATGCCTCATGCAATGGATAGGTTATGAAAGTTTGTTCTGCTTTTTTCACAAAAACTGTTTTGCATAAAACAGTTCTTTCTGCAACACGAGAAAGTGTGTTGTGTATAGGGAGTACGTCTAACGCGTGTGAAGTGTGTTTTGAGCCCAGTCCAAGCTGACTCGGGCAAATTGAAAACCTCAAGTTCAACTCCTAACCTCAGGTAACAACAATGAATACTAAATCTAATGTATTAAGTTATTCAGCGATCGCACAAAGTGGACCTAGTAGGGATCAGGCAATCGTTATTGCAGCTCATGATGGTATTCCTATCAAAGATTATGTTTACGCCATAGCAAAAGTTACTGAACCAACTAATATACGGTTCGTCTCAGGAATCTCAAATAACCGTGTATACATGTGCCTCTCTAACAAACGAAAGCGGAAGAAATAGCAGCAAATCATCCCCAGATTACTATCAATGATGTTGTACTAGATCTGCGACCCCTATTGACTAAACACAAGAGAGTCATACTGTCGAACGTCTGTCCAGTCATCCCCAATAGTACCTTAGAAAATTACCTGGCATCCCAAGGTATATATCCGACCTCTGCAATTTCACACGTTAGGGCCGAAATGAGCGCCCCAGGTTTCTCTCATATTTTAAGCTTTCGCTGACAGTTCTACGTTAAGCCTGAGGATATCGATCAACTTCCCGACAGTTTTCAAGTCTATCACAATGACACAAACTACTGGGCCTATGTGTCAACTGACACGCCTACTTGTTTCATTTATAAACAAGAAGGCCACTTGGCTAGTCAATGCAAAGCATTAGAAGTGCAACAGACCACCACAAGTTCCAATTCAGGGAAACTTTCCCTCCTTGCCTACCACAACGGTAACTTCTGGTCCAACTACCTCAAAAAAGGACACTCATCAAGTCAATGACGACCAAGTAAAATCTTTAAACACTGAAATGAGAAAAAATTCTTCTTCTCATACAGTAAACAATACCATGCTTGTCACTGCTTCTCGCGATACTACTACTGTACACTTAACTGAAGTAGCCACTCCTGTTGACAGACTACCACACCGCATGAAAGGCCCTATTTCCTCAACCAATAGTGATTCAGAACATCCAAATGATTCAAAACTTGAGCAGAATAATTCTGAACGGTTATCAAAATCACAGGATGGGTCATCTGATGATGACAATATCTTAAAGGCCAGTGCTAAACCAATGCCTAAAAAACCAAAATCATTAACGGCAACGCAATGACTACGTGAACTGCTGCTACCACTTCAAGACCACATGGAGGCTAACCCGGACGAATAACTTTTGAATTTTACACAACTTGTCAGTTTCTATGAAAATTCAGTGGGGTCCTCTGCTGTCACCCACTTAGCCACATCATACACCACAGATCATCATGCGTTAGCACAAATGCTTAGAAATATATATCCTATGTTAACAAACAACAAAATAAAAAATATAACCACACGGCTTGAAAAGAAATTAATGTCGGGCACTACTAAACCAGAGAACAACTTGGGCACCGTCTCCACAGATGTTTCTGGAGATAGAGCTCATGACTCTCAGCCATGAACTCTGATACGTTGCTACTACAATTGAACATCAATCGTTATAGATCACAACTAGAATACTTGCAATTACTTCTATCTACTCATAGTCCCGCTATTGTTTGTCTACAGGAAACTAATTTTCATACTGACTACATAGCACCAATACGCCAGTATACTGGATACCATAAAAATTGTCTCAACCCTCACCATGCTAGTGGTGGTGTTGCAACAAACGTGCTTGAGAACATTCCACAGAAAGAAATTGTCCTTCAAACCTGTCTGGAAGCTATGGCTGTCTCTATTTTTCTCACTATTGAGATATGCATTTGCAACCTCTATTTACCAAACAGTGCCAACATTGACCTACAAATGCTCACACATCTTATTCAACAATTACCCACACCTTTCATTTTACTGGGAGACCTTAATAGTCATAATATTCTGTGGGGAAGCCAGCGAACTGATCGGCGTGGGAAAGTAATTGATTCAATTCTAAATGCATTTCCCTTAGTGGTACTCAATTCGCCATTACCTACCCATTTTGATCTAGCCCATAAGTCTACAAGCAGCATTGACGTTACCATGTGCTCCTCGAACATTGTTCTTCTGTTCAATTGGTCCATTGAGCATACTCTCTATGGTAGTGACCTAATATCCCATTATCCTGAAGTCTACCTTCAATGCACCCAAATATGTTCGACATCCTACTTGGCAACTCCACAAAGCTAACTGGTCCCTGTTTAAGGTTCTTGTGCAGAACGCCATTGCAGATCTTCCGCAGCCGGATATTTCCCAAAAATGGACGTAGATGACCTTATTAATATGTTCTCTACAACCATACTTCAACAAGGACGTCTCAGCATTCCTTTAACGGAAAGTGTTTCAGGTAAACGCTGTGCACCATGGTGGAATGCTCAGTGTGCCGAAGCTATCCGGAACAAAAACCATTCATATTACAAATACAAACGTCAACCTACACTGGAAAACAAGCCTTCAAGCGTCTCCGAGCTGCGGCCCGTCGGGAGGTGAAAGAAAGCAAACAGCGGTCTTGGCTTCAGTTTCTATCTACTCTAAACGCTAATGCTCCTCAATCCCAATTGTGGCATAAACTACACACTCTCTGTGCAACCGCTCCTCTCAGGTGATATCTCACCTTCGAACACCTACTTCAAGTGCGCATATTACTGACTCTCTGGTAATAGCTAATACCTTGGCAAGCACATTTTCTGATGCTTCCAGTGACTACCATTATGATCCTGAATTTCTCCGCACTAAACATAAGTCTCCAACATTAGATCTGCAGACGATATTTACAAACAGCAATCAAATGTTCAACGAAAAACTCACGATGAACAAACTACAGTAAGAATTAAAGTGTTGCACCAGCAAAAGTCCAGGACCAGACAGTATCCCATATGAATTCCTTCAACATCTGCCAACAACTGGTCTTTCCTACATATTAGATATCTATAAATGCCTATGGGTCAATCAACTTTTTCCTAATTAATGGCGTAGCTCCATCGTGGTACCTATTCCTAAACCCAATAAAGACCACTCTCTTCCCTTCCATTACCGTCCAATTTCACTTACCTGTACCTTATGTAAGCTGCTGAAGAAGATTATCAATCGCCGTTTACGTTGGTATTTAGAATGCAAAACATTTTTTGCAGACATCTAATATGGTTTCAGAAAATACCGATCCACTACTGATGCATTCCTGCTGCTAGAACCCTACATTGGCGAAGCCTTTTTGAGCAGACAACATACCATTCTTGTCAGCTTGGATATCGAAAAGGCTTAAGATACTGTCTGGCGTGATCACATCATTCGCACATTAATGAAACACGACGTCACAGGAAACATGATGACATTCATTTACAATTTTCTCCAAAACCGGAAAATCAGCGTACGAGCTAATGGTGTTCTCTCCCAAAGCGCCAACATTGACAACGGAATACCACAAGGATCTGTTCTTAGTGTGACACTCTTCTTAGTAGCCATCAATGATGTGAATTCCTGCCTCCAGCCACCTGTAAGAGCTAGGCTCTTTGCGGATGACCTAACTATATTCTGCAGTGGAAAGAAATTGCAGACTACCCAGGAACTATTGCAAAATACACACTACAAATTACAGCAATGGAGTAATAGCACCGGATTCAAATTCTCTGCCACTAAGAGCCGATGTATTCTGTTTAGTAGTTCACGTGGACAATCATCGTCGCCTCTCCTTTTTCTAGGGAACCAGACGATTCTGATAGTATCCACTATCCGCATTTTAGGGCTGCATTTTGATCACCGCCTAAACTGGATCACACACTTAAAGCTTTTGAGAGCAGAATGTTTTCGACGTTTAAATGTCATGAAAACAATGGCAGCCAAAACTTGGGGAGCTGAATTCACAGTACTACTTCGCATATATAGAACAATTATACGTCCCAATTCGATCCTAAGCGGCCGCAAGTGAATTTTGTGGTGGACAAAGCGGCGCAGAGCGGATTTTCTCCGGATTCTCCGGTTTTCCCCGCCATCGCATTCCCCCGGTGCTCCATCTTCATTTCATGTATCACAAGTGTCATCGCCTGCGGTGCCGCAAGTAGTAAAAGTGGACGTTAAGCAATACCAAAAAAGAAAAAAAGTTTCCATGGTAATTCAGCAGCCGGCGCCGAGTGCTTCCGCTAAACTTGCGATTAACGCGAGTCCTTAAAGCATGTGCGGTGCAATTCAGATTGTCGTGCGTATATGGAGGCAATATTTTAAGATGGTGGAGGAAATTTGTTACACTTATCTGGTTTGTTTTATCGGTGTGTGGATACTATTTGATTCTAAAGCGTCTCATCGACTTTGTTTCTAAAACTGAATTAATCTGCAAAATATCCTCTACTACACAGCACCTATCCAAGTCCCTAAACAAAGATATGAGACGTAGTCGTGTATTTCATATTTAAGGTGCTCCCAAAATAGTAATAATGATATCCGCACCGCAGCCCCATAGTCAAGATAAAACAGAAAGGCAATAAAAAGAAATGAGGGAAATGCGAATCGTAGTAGAATACACCGCTCCAGCCACACATTGACGATCAGAGGAAAACCAAAAAACACCCATGGTAGTCGCCTGGAATTGAAACTAGAATCTTCCAAATATGATTTATATAACTATTTTTATTGTTTGATATGATCTGTTTATGGCAGTTGGGAGAACTTGAATTTGGTAGTAATTATTCTGTGACAAAGCGTGGTTTGTGGACTAGGCTATGTCCTTTGAAGTCTGCTTAAAAAAAGCTGATGTGCTCCATTCACATGACTTTTTCTACCTCTGACAAATTATTGTTAATAAGCTTATTCTTCTATCTACTTTAAGCTAATCGAGATAAAAATTAGCAGAAATTGTCTTACTACTTAGTCCCTTATAGGTAGAAGGGAAATAAAGGGATACACTAGCTTAAACCGACAGTCAAATGTTATGGTTGCTTTGGGATTGAAATCCGATTCTTTGCATGGTCAGCTATTGACTAGTTCCCGTACGAGAAAAGTACTAAATATTGTAAAACTGAAATCAGTAACAACGAATATCTTAAAAACGGCCAACTCCAGGGAAAATTTCACATATTATAAATTGTGTTTTTTAATAAGCTTTAAATTTTGTGTGTAGTAAGCTTTTGTCTGTCTGTTGCGGTTTACCAGTTATGAAAAATTGGAATTTTACTCAGAAATTTCAAGATATACTTTTTATTTGTCAGGTAATTTTGTATATTTTAATCAAAATTGTTAAAGCCATTTTTGAGAAAATCAAAATTTACGAAAAATTTTCCATGTAACGGGTAGTTGGGGTATTTTTTTTTTGGTCCCTCTTGAAAATCTTCGTATCACATCCTTGGAAGATAACTGAACTTAAATGCCACGTTTGCTATTTATCGGATTTTTCGTTTTAGAGTTATGTTGCCCACAGACTCTCTCCCTCTCTCTTTCTCTCTCTCTCTCTCTCTCTCTAACACACACACATACAATTTTTCTAGAAATGCTGTTTTTTTTTTATTCAGGAGGTCCCAAAACATGTATTTCCGGTAATATTTCGGTATCGAATTTTTGGGTGCAATACAGTACCTTCTGTATACACTATGTATAGTACATGTAGAGAAAGTAATATAAAGGAGAAAGAATTCTAGCAAATGCTTTAATTCAAACAATCGGAGTATTCAAGGCATGTTGTGAAAGTGATTAGGTTTTCTATCTGCGTTACATCCGTAAAAATCAATGAATCTTTCTCCAATCTTTCTTCCCTAGGTTGTCACATTGCGGAAGGTAATTTTGAAAGTTGCGACTTCTGCCCTAATATTAGAAAAACAAAACATGTTTCAAAAACTTTGCTTCTAATTTTGTTGGTCGTCTCTGTGCTGACGTGGAAATTAAATCTTCAGGCGAGATAACACAAAATAAAGTGGATTTTTCTAGGTGTCTTTGAGGATACACATCATATTCCATAATTCAATGAAATTTCCTCTTTTAGATGATCCAGTACTCTCAATATGACCACGAAATGCAAGAGACAAGTTGTATAAAATGTGTCAATGTTGCTCAGTTTCTTTCGACCTTACCTACATGTTATGTTGTTCAATGGTTACTTTAACTGCTAATTTATGGGTTAATTAAATCATAAGGTAACCCTTTTCGCAGCCTCTCTCCACTGCGCGAGAGAACCGAGAATCGCCGGGAAAGTGGTGCAGGCAAAGGTGCACTGAAGCCTTTACCACATCGTAAATGCTGGAAATTTGACCTCCCCCCAAACAGACAGCACATCAAGTAAAAATGTTTTCACCCACTCGCCTAAGCTTAGCAGCAAGAAGTTAGCGATAACAATAAGAAATCACAAACATTCCTGCAGCTAAGCTTATACGAGTTAGCGAGAACATGTTTGTAAAATGGGCTGCTTATTTGAGAGTAGGTCTCTCCGTTTTTGCTGATATGTAAGAGGTGTGCAACGAAGGTCGCTCGCACTATTTGCTCACCCGCCACTGGCCGACGCTTACTTCCAATTACCCCGTTCCATTCGGCAACTTCTTTATCGTACGAAGGGCCACTAGGTATACTACACTTTACCATTAATATGTCCCAGACATTTTAAATATCATATTCAGAGAATGTTTCGACTTGCTTTTAACTATATTTTCTTTTACAGAAAACTATAATTTCTCTCATCTTCAGTTTGCTGACTGCATTACGGTCGAATTACATATTCGGTACACTTAGTATCTCGTGGCGACGCACCAGCTCTCTTTTTACTTGCTGTATATTTTCGTATGCGTTCACTTCCAATTTTCGTCAAAAATGCTAATATATTCACAAGAGATAAGAGTACGAAATTAACTTCCATTTTTAAGTACAATAATAAAACAGTTCACTATTCACCTTATCAATCAAGATCAAGAACCTATCAATAGGATGAATACAGTAGAATATTTTAAATTTAGATAAACTGCGGAGTATGTAATACACTACCCCCATCCATTGATGCTACGCCCCCGATACAAAGTACATTGCAGCAGCATTCTTGTAAGCTACAAAATATTAAAGAGCCCATTCTTCCCTGAATGTCCGACCAAATATTGTGGAATGCATCTTGTAGGATTCCATTACTACTGTACGCTTGCTTGTATGTTGCAAACAGCAGACGTGAAAGGGTGGGATTGCAGGTCATTCGGCGGGCGGTAACACGCGCTATCAAGAATGCCCCTCCGTTAGTATTGGTTATAGCTTTATTCAGTTGTTTAATCGACAAAGCGCCTTAGTAAGACTCTGTTACGCCGTGGGAACTAGGCAACTTCTTCGACACAAACCTACTCCGCTCTTGCTATCTCTGAGGATTTGAAACTCGTATCAAAAATCGGTGTTCCATTTACATGACTCTCTCTACATCTCTATAACAAAGTATTGTAAACAAGCTTATTCTTCTATTGTTAATGCTAATCGTGATAAATATTAGCACAAACGGAATTATTATTTGTTTATAAGTAAAAGGGAAATAGGGGGATGCACTAGGCTAAACCGACAGCCCAATGTTTTAAAATGTGGTTGTTATGGGAGAGAAATCCGCTTCTTTACGTGGCCAGGAGTTTATAAGTTCCCGCATGAGAAAAGTTTAAATATTTTAAAACAGAAACCAATAGCAAGGAATATCTCGAAAACGATCAACTCCATTAAAATATGTGTATGATATAAATTGTGTGTTTTAAGGAGATCTACATTTATAGTAAATTTTTGTCTTTCTCTTATGGTTTATCAGTTATGCAAAATTCAGAAAAAAATCATGTAATATAAAGAAGTCTTCAAAGGCTATTCCCAGAAATTCAAGATATACATTTTACCTGGCGTGTAAATATATTAAATATACTAAGAGATTTTAATCAGAACCGTTAGAGCCATTTTTGAGAAAATTAATATTTTCGAAATATTTTCCATGTAAAGGGTAGTTGGGGTGGGGATTTTTTTGGGTTTTAAATAAGGGCATATATAAATGACGGGGCCAAACGTCACTGATAATCCGTATGACCTTTTGTGTAGCATACGCACTTTATTGCTGTGCACATTTTACCCAAACATACTCCCCCCCACCCATCGAAAATAATTAACGGAAAACAAATTTCGAACAAGACAAGCTAACCTAACCTAACTTTGAATGCTACACTCTTCATACATTACCCATTTTATTATTTACATACGTATATCCTATATAAGCTGAGGGAGTAAAAATCACATTGCTCATATATAAAATTGCCGCACATTAATTAATGCATGATTATTCCTAAATAACTTAATCAAAACAGCGTTTGGTTAATTACACTTATACACTAAAACAGCAAATACAAAGTTTTAATTACACTTATATTTACTTGGAAATTTCCGGTTGCATTAAGTCTAGTGCATGAAGGATTTGAATAAATCCTGGTAGGCTTCGTTGTGTCCTCTGTTCTCCAAAATGCACTAATAGCAAAATAGTTTCTGTTACAGTATTCTTTGTAAATCTGTAGCGTTTAAAAAACTGTGCATCGCTGTAATGCTCTTGAGGGTTTTCACTGTCGCGTAAATACCTCCGATACAACCGTAGTTCATGTGAAAAATCGTTATTCTCCATGAAATCGAGAAAATCGATTAAATTATGGTTAAGAATGTCTACTATTGTGAGACAACTGAAGCGAAGGGTTACTTAAGGAGAGAATAAAGATGCATTCGAGCGACCTTGTCTGTTTCTAGAGGATTACTCAAGGTCTACTTAAGTATTTGCGACTTTGCATACCGCCCTAAGTGAGGCGGGGGCACCGGTGTGCCTGCCTGTCCGACTGTCGGGGTGCTTCGATCTGGAAACTGTAGGGACCCGGTCATTGCTATGACCCGGTCAACATCTGAAAATCTATACAGACGGAAGTAAAGTGACTCCGGAGTTGAATCTGGAAATTGACTCCTATCAACAAATGCAATTCAGACTCCATAATAGGTGTTCAAACAACCAGGCCAATCAGGTAGCCATTTTGAAAACACTGGAAAAAAATCTTATGTGTTCCATTCACATGACTTTCTCTACATCTCTGCAACACATTATTGTTAAAAAGCTTATGCTTCAATTTATTTCATGCTAACTGAGAAAAAATTAGCAGAAATAGTTTTTACTTGCCTTTTTGTAAGTAGAGGTGAAATAAGGGAGTACTATAGAATAAAACGATAGTCAAAAGCTGGTTGCTATGTGACAGAAGTTCCTTTGTTTGTATGCACAGAAGTTGACAAATTTCTGTATGAGAAAAATATGTCTTTCAAAGCTGAAATCAAAAACAAGGAATATCTCAAAAAAGATCAACTCCAAGAAAAAAATGTGTATAACATAAATTGTGTGTTTTAGCGTGCTCTACATTTTGTGTGTGTGTGTTAAGTTTTTGTCCATCTCTTACGGTTTAGCTGTTATGCAAAATTCCGTAAAATTCACCAAGAATAAAGTAGTCTTCAGAGGCTATTCCCAGAAAATTGAAGTACATTTTACTTGTCAGGTAAATATCTTTAATGTACCATATTTTAATCAAAATCGTTAGAGCCATTTTTGAGAAAATCAAAATTTTAGAAAAAAATTCCGTGTAAAGGGTAGTTTGGGGTGAGGGATTTTCTTGAAAATCTTCGTGTCGCATCCTCGGAAGATACCAAACCTAAATACTAAGTTTGGTTTTTAATGGTTTTTTCGTTTTTGAGCTATGCTGCCCACAGACACACACAGACAGACACCCACGCGGACATTTTTCTAAAAATCTGATGTGTTACACTCATATGACTTTCTCTAGCTGCTCTACAAACTTAATCTTCTTTGTATACAATGCTAATCCAGATAAATATTAGCAGAAAGTTATTACTTAGTTCCTAATAAGTAGAAGAGAATAAGGGAATGCGCTATGCTAAAATGATTGTCAAATGTTTTAAAAGCTATCACTTCTTTGCTTGGCCAGGAGTAGAACAAAAGAAAAGCGGACACTTCCTGTCTGAGAAAAGTTTTAAGTACTTCACAATTGAAACAAATAACAAGTAATATCTCAGAAACGGTTACCTCCACAACAAAAACGTAAAGGACATAAATCATGTGTTTTGTCGTGATGTACATTTTTTGTGCAGTGAGTTTTTTTATCTCTTACGGTTTAGCAGTTGAGCAAAATTCATCCAGAATAAAGAGGTCTTAAGAGGCTATTCCCCAAAAATTCGAGATATACATTTTATTTGGGACATAAATAGCTTTAATATATGGGATTTTAATCAAAATCGTTAGAGCCATTTTTAAGAAAATCAAAATTTTCGAAATTTGTTCCGTGTAAAGGGTAGATTTTAGGGGGATTTTTTTTTTTTAAAAATCTTCGTGTCGCATCCTTGGAAGATACTAAACCTAAATACCAAGTTTGCTATTTAACGGTCTTTTCGTTTTGGGGCTATGCTGTCCACAGACACACACACACAGACAGACAGACACACATACACGTACCTTTGTTTAAAATGCTTTTTTCGGACTCAGGGGACCCCAAAACATATATTTCCGGTGAAATCTCGGTATCGAATTTTTGGGTGCATTACAATACCTTCTCTATCCCTATGTACATTGTACATATGGGGCTAGAGAAAGTAAAAATGTTTTGTTTCTTTTTGGATTCAGGGGGTCTCAAAACATATCTTTCCGGTGAAATCTCGGTATCGAATTTTTGGGTGCATTACAATACCTTCTCTATACACTATGTACATAGTACGTGTAGAGAAAGTAAAACTAGAATCACTCAAAAGTCAACATATCAGGCAAAAACTAGGTGTGCTCTACACCGACAGCACAATGACTCTAAATTCACTGAAGAACACCAGCAACCATATCTCATAGAGGAAATCAGACAGCAGATGGAGAAACTGCAGAACCAAAATTAGACAATTAATTTCTCTTGGATCAAAGCTCGCGCAGGAAGACAAAAGCAGCAGTGAGGAACAGCGACATCCAGATACGCTACAAGAGAATACCTGAAAGTGAACTGCTAAGAGAACTCCAAGAAAAAAGTGTAGTGAAGTGGGAAAGTGAATATCAAACAGCTCCAAAAGGAGAAACAACCAATTTCTATTTTTCGTGTTTAAAAGGCAGGCTTAACATATCGTTAACAGACAATATAATGATTTTTCTAACAGGTCAAGGTAGTTGTAGATCTTATTTCTACCATTTTAAAATAACAGATTTGCCTCTGTGAGGATGGAAGCCAAGCGATAGATCATTTGATTTATAATGTAAAAAACTAGAAAAATAAAGAGCCGAATTATTATTAAGAAATAATATAAAACAAGTGGGCCGTGGTCGAATTCTAAAAAGAAGTGCTACAGAAGTACAAAAACAATTTATCAAATTTGCACAAACAGTAAAGCTAGAATAATTGGAAAATATCTCAAACACAAATATCGAAAGAGAAGCCATCGTCAATTTCATATAGTTACGTTATCTAATTTGCAATTATAAAATTGTATATACTAGTAAACAATGCATATACTATTACTACTTATTGTAATCTAGTTAAATAAATAAGAAATATCTGACATGTTCTATTCAAATGACTTTCTGTACATCCCTGTAACAAATTATTATTAAAAAGCGAATTCTTCTATCTACTTCATTCTGAGAAAAAATTAGCAGAAATGGTCTTGTAAGTAGAAGGTAATAAGGGAGTGCCAAAGCTAAAGTGATAGTAAAATATTTTAAAAGCTGGCTGCTTAGTGATTGAATTTCCTTTGTATGGCCAGGAGTTGATAAATTCCCATATGAGAAAATTATTAAGTATTTTAAAACTGAAACCAATAACAAGGAATATCTCTAATGGTCAACTCCACGAAAAAATGTATGTAACATAAATCGTGTGTTTTAACATGTTCTACATTTGTTGTTAAGTAAGTTTTTGTCCATGTCTTCCGTTTTACCACTTCTGCAAAATTATGCTAAATTCATCCAGAATAAAGATGTCTGCAAAGGCTATTTCCAGAAAATTCAAGATATACATTTTGTCATATAAATGTCTTTAATATACGATTTTTTAATCAAATCGTTTGAGCTACTTATGAGAAAATCAAGATTTTCGAAAACGTTTCCACGTAAAGTGTATTTGGGGTGTCTTCGTGTCGCATCCTTGGAAGATGCCAAACTTAAATACCAAGTTGGTATTTAACGGTCTTTTCATTCTTGAGATATGCTGTCCACACACACACACACACACACACACACACCTTTTTTCTAAAAATGATTTTTTTTTATTCAGGGGGACCCAAAACATGTATTTCCGGTGAAATCTCGGTATCGAATATTTTCAATACAATACCTTTTCTATACACTATGTACATAGTAGGTGTAGAGAAAGTAAAAATACTTACATAAGATCCAAAATGGAAAATTTCAGTTTCAGGTAGCATATCGATAACACTATCCCAAAAGCAGTTTATGAATAGAAATGTGTGTAATGGAGCGGAATGTGGCGGCAGAAAGTCGTGAGATGCAATCTTGTTGCATTTTGTCCAAAGTGACATGAGGAGTGCATGTTGAGGATACAAAAAGTGCGCTGAAGGAAGACAGCTGCAACATGGCGCCTTGCTAGCTTGGCGCCAGCCATCTTGACATTCATTAGACTAGCCTTCACCTCTCCCCCTCACACCTTTTGGAAATTAACGATGCGAACACTTTCCCGAATCCAGGAAGTTAACGCATCATTTATTTGTGGTTCTAGTGTAGAACCCACGGCTATCCTTGCGTCATCCTGCTCTCTGCTTGCCTTTCACAGCGGCAATAATGTGTTTATTCAGTGCAATTGGGTACTGCCTGGTGGCAGAGTTAAATATAAAAAATTCGGTTACAATAATAATCTTACAGTTAATAATGGTAATACAAATTAATAATAGCAAATACAATTTAATAACAGTAAATACACATTAATATTGGTAATACAACTAACATACTATATCAACATGATTTTTGAAATATCTAACTACTTAATTCAAAATCTTCTCGGGCTTCTAGCCAGGTAATAACTTGGCTTGACACCAACGTTTCGAAGAAGTGCATCTTCCTCGTCTTCAGGGTAAACTGATCAGTTTACCCTGAAGACGAGGAAGATGCACTTCTTCGAAACGTTGGTGTCAAGCCAAGTTATTACCTGGCTAGAAGCCCGAGAAGATTTTGAATTAACACGTCGCCAGGAAAGCTATAGTTCTTATCTAACTACTTGTTGTTCAGTATGGATAGCAATACTTATGTCAATTACCAGCATGTTTATAATCAGTGAAGCCTCAGAATTAATAGTTACAGAACAGTTTTTGAGATCCTTCACAATATGTAATCTATCTAACATTTAGTCTCTTTAAATTATCCCTAAACTTCTTTAAGGTCAGAGGGCAGCCCTGAAAGGCTGCTACAAGCAATTTATTATATTCTTCAATGGTCCATTAACAAAAGATAATTTTGCTACGTCGGTTCTGTACCTACTACCCTTAATTTTATACAAATGCTCGTTTCGTGCGTAGTATGCCGGGTTTTCTAACCTATTTCTAAAGTCCACCTATGCATTTAAACCAGTATAAACTTTAAATAGTGTGACTAACATATGTGTTTTACGCCTAACTTTTAGCGGCTCCCATTTATTCTCTTCGCCTTTTGTAAGCCCAAAATCTTTACCTCTCTTTATGTTGCCTCTTCTGAGAACCACCAAAACTGTTAAAGTCAACTCAGGAAGACTAGAATCCGCAGAAAACATTTTAAAATGTTGCCTATGTAAACTCAAAATATTATAAAACTGATTACTTTCTCTACCACTTATCTATAGTTATACTGCATTCTACGCACACTGATGTATTCCATTCATATGACGTTCTCCATCTGTTCTGCAAACAAACTATTTTTACAAAAGATTATACTTTTATCTACATCATACTAATCAAGATAAAGATTAACAGAAAAGATCTTATTACTTAGTTCCTTATAAGTAGAAGGGAAATAAGGGAATACACTAGGCTAAAGCGATAGTAAAATCTATTATATGATTGTAATTCAAATTCGGTTTTCTTCCCATGGCCAGGAGTAAAACAAAAGAGGTATAAGACGGTTGAGAACTTTCATTTTGAGAAAAGTTTAAGCTTTTAAAACTGAAACGAATAACAGGGTATATCTCGGAATTGGTTAGCTCTACAGGGAAAGGGGGAAAAAAACTTTTTGTGTGGAAAGCTTTTGTCTACATCTACGTTTACCAGTTATACAAAAGTATTTCAGAATGAAGAGGACATCAGGGGCTGTTTCCAAGAAATTCTGGTTATACATTTAATTTAACGTGTACATTTCTTGAATACACTGTATTTTAACCAAAGTCGTTCAGCCATTTTTTAGAAAATGGAACATTTTGGGGGGAGGGGAATGTTTCAGGTGACGGGTAGTATGGGGTTTTCAGAAAATTGGGCAAATTGTTTTTCTTTGGGGAGGAAAAGCCTTGTTTAATTTTACTCAATTCACCCCTCACCATAGTTATTCCATAATATTTAAATACATTAAAGTAATAATTTAAGCTATATTTAAATGTAATTCTTCCTAATCACAATCCTAGAACTAAAATGCCAGGCTTGGTATTTAACGGATTTTTCGTTTTGAGTTATGCTGGTTGCACACACACATTAACCTTTCGTAAAACAATTTGTTTTGGATTTAGGGGTCTGAAAACAAGTATTGCCAGTTAAATCTCGGTATCGAATTTGTTGGTGGAGTACAATACCTTCTCTACCAATGAGAGCATTTTGCATTGCAGAAAATATAAAGGTAGGAAAATAATGTACCGTTTTTATAGGAACTAAAGAAGAAATTGGTCATTTTTACTTTCTCTACACGTACTATCTACATAGTGTATAGAGAAGGCATTGAATTGCACCCAAAAATTCGATACCGAGAATTCACTGGAAATGCATGTTTTGGGCACCCCTGAATAAAAAAAACAGCATTTTTAGAAAAATGTCCGTGTGTGTGCGCAGCATAACTCAAAAATGAAAAGTTTGTTGAACACCAAACTAGATTTTAAAGTTCAGTAGGTACCTTCCAGGGATGCAACACTAATATTTTCAAGAAAATTCCCTCACACCAACTACACTTTACATGGAAAAAAATTTCGAACATTTTGGTTTTCTCAAAAATGGCTCTAACAATTTTGATTAAAATCTCTTATATTTAAGATATTTACATGAAAAATAAAAATTATGTATATCTTGAATTTTCTGGGAATAGCCTCTGAATTGCTCTTTTATTCTGGTTATGTTTTGCAGAATTTTGCATAACGGTTAAACCGTAAGAGATTGACAAAACCTTATTACACAAAATATGTAGATCTCATTAAAACAGTCGCCCTCCGTGGTGTAATGGTTGCCATGCCCAAGGTCGCGGGTTCAAACCCGGCGGAGGTCGATGGATTTTTTCGGGTGTAAAAATCCTTAATATGGCTTCCTTCGGAAGGGAAGTCAAGTCATGGGTGACACGTAAAAGGACCTCAGAGAGGCCTCTGAGCAAAATTAAGCGGTCTTTCACGCCCAATTTAGAATGGAATGCTGAGAACCACTGCAGTTAAAAAGCGTCCATAAACAACACACCATTTTTTATTAAAACACATAATTTATTTCATATATTTTTCTTGTAGAGTTTATCGCTTTCGAGATATGCATTATTGGTTTCAATTTTAAATTAACTTTTTTCAAACGGGAGCATACAAAGCGATCCGAACCTCAGTTGTTTCACATAGCGACCAGCTTTTGAATGATGACTATCGCTTTAGCTAGTGTACTTCTTTATTTCCCTTCTTTTTACAAGGAAACAAGTAATAAAACCAATTCTGCTAATGTTTATCTAGATTAGCATGACGTAGATAAAAGAATAATCTTTTGTAAGAAAAATTTGTTTGTGGAACAGCTAGTCATGTGAATGAACACATCAGATTTTTGATTGAGTTACGCATATGACTAATTTCTAGTATCATTAGACATAATTGGTGTAATTTAGTTGAGGTATCTACATGCATGCAATCAGGTTTAGTTGTAACGCACTCTAAGGCATGCTAACAGCGTACTGAGACACATGTTTGGTGCAGCAGGAGCTGGGGGACTGCGGCGCGAGGTTCGCCTCCTGCTCGGCGAGTGATCCTCAGGCAAGGAGGCCAATATGCGGCTCCGACAATCAGACATACCCTGGTCGCTGTCATCTACTGCGGGCTCAATGTCAAGGTCTACGTGTTTCGGTAAAACATCGGGGACGATGCAAAGGTAAGACTTCGCTTCATATAGCATGCGATGTTTGCTGATCAGTAAGTCATTGTTAACGTCAAGTATTCTGGTCATTGTCACATTCATGTCGCAGATTGAGCTGCAATTCTGTGGCTTTGGTCAGAACACGATAACTCCAAAAATGACCTTTTTGTGCTAAGACAGTAATGATAGCAGATTGTTTCTGGAAAAATCAGAACTTCCCAAACGATAGAGGATTATTTCTTTTATATCACTACTGTCTTAGGACAAAAATGCCATTTTTGGATTTATCATGTGCTGAGCAAACGCCAATGCATTGACCGAGATTAGGCAATTTCAATCAATCGCAGTTACCTGAGTGAAGCGACATTCTCGAAAAATCGTATCGCAGCTGATGTTCATTTCCTAGAAATCTTGTCGCTCCTGACATTCGTTTGTTTAATCTCCTGTCTTGGTTATTGGTAACAAGGTAAAATCCAGTCAGTCAACCTTCACTATTAATAACTGTCAGTTCCACA
Source organism: Hymenopus coronatus (assembly GCA_030762935.1). NCBI lineage: Eukaryota > Metazoa > Arthropoda > Insecta > Mantodea > Hymenopodidae > Hymenopus > Hymenopus coronatus. The sequence continues at coordinate 25,961,608 of CM060882.1, forward strand.
ATTGTACTTTCAATTAATTTAGTTACTGTTAACGTTTTAGTAAGTTCATTGTGTATTTAGTTAAAAAAGAAGTGAAAATAATCATTATTTGTATTTATGAATGAAATGAGTGCAATAATCTCAAATAAAATAACGTTTGTTTCCATTTAAAGTATTAGTTATTAAAAGCTGAAATAAAATTATTGTTTCCTATTTCTATTGCTACTATCGATATTCGTGCATTGGGTGTAGACACGATCGGCCATATCATAAATCACGAGGCAGTGAAAAAAGAAAGAAAAAAAAAACATTCGGTAAACATGGTCGAATGCGTCATCTACCATTGAGAACTAATGTGAGTATTACAATTATAATCTAATAAAATATACATATTATAGATTATTATTAGTCTATTTCGCTTAATTGTCTTATCAAATACGTCGTTTCGGTCGAGAATTATCGACAAAATGAAAACACTCGTGGTATTACTTATGAATATACATCGAAAACAAAAGATATCTGTGCCTCGGCTTTCTCTTCCCTACGATCTGTATTGGTCGGAAAATATTTTAAAAAGTTTTAACTTTTTTTAAATATAAGTTTAATGCCGTGAAGGCATGTTACCATGGTAGTTCAGTGGTTAGAGCAGTTGGAGGAGACCAGGAGACACGTGGTTTATATCCCGGCTATCACATTGAATATTTCCATCTGACTCTAACGTTCCTAGGCCATATCGGACGATGAATGAAATCGTTGAAATGAGCTTCATCGAGCTTAAGGTTATTCGACATTCGTCTTCTCAGCATAAAAGAAAAACCGGAAATACGGGCAACTCATTCTAGCCAGATTGGAACTCGGAGCCTCTTGAATGCAACACGCTACATTCACACTACAAAGGCAGGCTTTTAAGCTATAACGACTGTCTTCCACTCAACGTACAGCTGCCGGGTGCTATCATACAATGATAATCTTTACCCGCACTTAGGCTACAAGTATCTGCGTGTAAGACCGCACTATAGATAACTTACAACCAAAGCTTCATTTAGCGCAGAGAATAACGGCCTTGGGTAGTTTCACTCTTTTCTCAGCGATAGATGGCTCAAAGAGAGAAAGAACTGGAAGGTAAAATTTGATTATTATTGTAAGGTCTCTCATTTATTTTTTAAGGAACACTGGAAATGAAATTTTTACTAAGTTCAGCCAAAAAAAATCGAAAATAGCTTTTGTATATAAAATGGTTATTGGAACCTTTGGGCGTCCATGAGAATGGACATTTAACTAATAACTGTAATATTACAGGCGAAAAAATTATCCTAACATAATTCGTAATTAAAAAACAAAAAACAAAAACAAAAAAGAATGAAAAGGTGGATAATTTTGTGTTTTAAAAATTTCTGCACTTTTAAATAAATTATCGCACTTCACTCTAATCAAAATTATTGAAATAACACCACGTAATGTTTTTGTGTGTGGTGCAACGCTCCAAAGGCCAATCAATTTTCTAAACTTACGAAAGTATGGAACACTTTGAGTATGCAATATATTTACATAACAAAATGTATGTAATAATTTATATCTCGCAAGGTTTTTATACAATTATTGAAAGTTGGTATTCATATTAAAATCACAGCAATTCAATCACAGTAAAATGCTCATAAAATCTATACAAAAATGTAAATATTAGAAATTTGACTCCCGGTCCTTTAAATGCAGTATACAAGGAAATAAGATTCATTCTAATTTGTAAATGACTTTTTTCATGTCCAACTTAGACTAATGGGAGAGAAGTCAAGACACTGGTCATTTCATTTTCGAATTACTTTCACTAAGAATCCCAGCTCGAGCTGTAACATCAGTGTGACAATGGCCCCTCGTGAGTCCTAGTTTCAGTTAAAGCTTTAGTTATGGCTGAAAACTACAAAACTGGTGATTAGTTTTGGCGCTTTTAAAATAAATTCAAATTTTCCGTTATGAAAATCTGTATCAATGAGCTTCATGCACATTTATGTCATAATATATTAAAATAGTTTTCCACCAATAATTTGCATTTCTGTAAATATAACGTTTATAATATTTATATTAGGAGTTTCCATTGAACAGTAAAATCATAGAGATATTATGTTAACTATGTGTATTCTTAGTTGTATTGATTTGCAAATATATAATAATGCCAAAAGCGCAATATAAAATCATTGTTGAATAATTTAATTTTTGAAACTAAAAAGCACTAGAGAAATATTTTGATTTGTGAAATATGTGTATACAAAAAAGAATTTTTCCCGCATTCGGATTACCAACTTTATATTAAGCAGTTAGCAATATGTGGAACAGTTTATTCGAATTACAAATTAATAATCTATTACCTGAAACGGATTCTATGAGAGTGAATTGAGTTCCTTTATGAGCAGAGTATAATATTTACTTAAGATTGCAAACCGCCTTAAGCCAATACCCGAGCTTCAGGAATGATGTTCACTTAATCTACAAGTTACCAAGTTATTCCCATATTAGAAGCAAATAAGAGTTCAAAATTTGACTTAGTATAAGGATTTAGCATGAGTCATAAAATAATCATAAATGTTATACATATATGCTTATATTAATATCAAGGGCTCTTTGTTCTTTCGCGTTATGATCACGAAATTTGAAATGTGCGTAACATTAACTTGAATCATAATTAATGTTCACACTTATTTCTTTGCGCTTCCGTATTGAAGCCTTGAAGTATTACTTCTTTACGAATGAGGAAGAAAGGGGGGAAAAATCATCGGCTTCCTTCAAAAGGTGGCACAACTAAAATGTTTTACTAGTTTTTTCGTTTATTACAATTTCAGTTGGGCATTTACACTTCAATGTGATAAACAAAATTTAAAAAGTAACCACAAATGACAGAAATGGACACTAAATTACATGTTAATGCCTTGACATATTCAGCTCAATCGATACATCTCTCATATGAATACATCTATAATATAATTATTTCTTACAATTTGCATTGTTATTTACCATTTTAGAGAAACGTAAAAGCTTCATAATCTGGACTCATAACATCCATTGACTGTCAGCGATCATTATTCTGTGTTATATACACAGAAAAAACTCTGATGTGTTCCATTTACATTCTCTACCTGTACAAACAAACTTCTTACAAATATTTCTACTCTACACTAATTACGATAAGCATTAGCAGAATGGTCTTATTACTTACTACCCTACAAATAGAAGGAAAATAAGAGAGTAAACTATGCTAAAGCGATATTGAAATGCTTTAAGAGCTGTCACTATGCGATTATAATTGAAATTCACTTCTTTACATGGCCAGGAATAAAAAAAGGAAAGACAGAGGACCTCCTGTTTGAAAAAGCATAAGTATTTTAAAATTGAAACCAATAACAAGGAATATCTCGGGAACGCTTAGCTCCTTAACAAAAATGTAAGGGACATAAAATGTGTATTATACACCATTTTTGGTGTAATAAGATTTTATTTATCTTTTACGGCTTACCAATTATGCAAAAGTCATCCAGAATAAAGAAAATCTAAGATGCTATTTCCGTGACATTTAGGATATACATTTTATTTGTCATATAAGTATTTTTAATATACGGTAGTTTAATCAAAATCTTTAGAACAATTTTTGAGAAAATGAAAACTTTCTAGTCATTTTCTATGTAAAGAGTAGTTTGGGGTGGAGGGATCTTCCTGGGTGATACTAAACTTAAATGTCCAGTTTGGTATTTTACGGGCTTTTAGTTTTAAGTTATGCTGTCCACACACACACACACGCACACACCTTTTACAAAAAGTGTTTTTTGTTATTCAGGAGGTCTCAAAGCATATATGTCGGTATCGAATTCTCCACCTATGTACATTGTACATATGTGCTAGAGAAAGTTAAAATTGTCTGTCTGTTTTTATGCAACAGATGCACAGAACTCGTTCTCGTTTGCATTACGCAAATAATTTTTAGGATTTGTTGGAATTTTGAAATTCTAAATGTTTTGTAGATTTTTCATGAAAATACACAGGGCAGTAATATGTTTTATGCGGCATATGACGCAGTATAGTGCAGAATCTTTGGTACTGTGATAGGAAATATTGGTATGTGGTACACAGAAGAATGAAGTATGTGAAATTAACAGGCAGGGAAGAACTATACTAAAATAGAACAGGAATTAGAAGGAAATTGAATAACACAATGGAGCTTGCTAAGAGATGCACCAGAAGAAACGGTGAATTAAAACAACATCTGAGCAGAAGATACACATTCAGATAAACTGTTCTTTTGCCCACGCAAAAAAGAAGAAGAAAAAAAGGCGGTAGCAGTATGCGCAGTAAAGGATTTGCTAATAGCAACCCCACAAAGAAAATAATAAATAAATAAAAAAAATCATACACATGACTTTCTCTTCATCTCTGCAACAAATTATTGTTAATAAGCTTATTCTTCTATCTACTTCATGCCTAATCGAGATAATATTAACAGAAACGGTCTTATTACTTAGTTCCTTTAAGTAAAAAGGAAATAAGGGAATGCACTAGACTAAACCGACAGTCAAATGCTTTAAAAATGGGGTTGCTATCGGATTGAAATTCGATTATTTGCGTGACCAAGAGTTGAAAAGTTCCCGTATGAGAAATGTATAAGTATTTTATAACTGAAACCAACGATTAATATCTCAAAAAAAAAAGAAAAAAAAAAAAAAAAAAAAAAAAAAAACGTCAACTCCACGAAATAATGCATATAAAATAAATTGTGTTTCAACGAGCATTACATATTTTGTTAAGTAAGTTTCTGTCTATTTGTTAAGGTTTACCAATAATGCGAAATTCCGCAAAATTTATCCAGATTAACGTGTCTTCAGAGGCTATTCCCAGAAAATTCAAGATATACAATATTTCAATCAAAATGGTTAGAGCCATTTTTGAGAAAATCGAAATTTTCGAAAAGTTTTCCATATAAAGAGTAGTTTGGGGGGGGCAATTTTCTTGACAATTTTCGTGTCTTCTTGGAAGATACTTAACTTAAATACCAAGTTTGGTTGTTAACGGTCTTTTCCTTTTTGAGTTATACTGTTCACACACACACACACACACACACACACTCATTCACACGTATTTTTCTAAAATAAAAATTTTCGGACTCAGGGGACTTCAAAACGTATATTTCCGGTGAAATCTCGACATCTAATTTTGGATGGAATACAATACCTTCTCTATATACTATGTACATAGTACGCGTAGAGAAAGTAAAAATTGTTCCTCGCCCTTCAGTTTTCTGGATTTTATAGTTATAAAATGGGTACAACGTCCTCATCCCTTTTCATAGCGAGCCCAGAGTAGGTGAATTTCCCCTACGTTTCATGAAGTAGAACAGCTTAGGAAATTTATAGCTGAAACATATCTTCTCTCTCTCTCTCTCTCTCTCTCTCTCTCTCTCTCTCTCTCTAAGAGACTTTGTTAGTTATTAAGAAGTTTAAAAATCATTACTGAGTACACAGTTTCAGTGTAAGGTCTACCATAACAGTCCAGAGTACAGCGACTCTATCTTACAGTATATAATAGGACATATAAATTTTATTTTTGAAATAGAAATCCCCTTTTTTTTCTTCCTTTTGTTTCAATTTACGAGAATGTCGTCGCTGGACTACACACTAAATTCACGGAATATTCAAAACAGTTTATGATGCAACTCCTATGCAAGACATTTATGGACTACTAGAAGATCTACTTCATGGCATTTTAGAGTCACAGCTACATCAGATTGAGGTTCCTGATTATTTTCAGCTGGCGCCATAAACGACCTGAACAACAGTAACATGAATACTTTTTATTTCTCACATATATGGTTTGTAAGTTAATAGCTTCCTGAATAATAATAGTATATTGCGTACTAAGAACTGTAAGTTATAATTATCAGGTTGAGAATGTATATTGGAAATATGAGGCCCGCAGGGCCGAGTTTTCCCAAGCATTCGAGATCTGATAAGTAGTTTACTGTTCGTGATTAGCCAATTACTTTTTGAAATACTTTAAAAGCTATAAAAATAATAATAATAAATCAAAATTGCTTTTAAATATTTTATTGAACATTAAGCAAAAAAGAAATGAAAGGTTACAACTAAATTATTGGACAACGTCTTCTTATACACTCTTTTGTTAATGAATTTTGCAATAGATTCTTTACTTGAGATAGCACGTGTCTTGGTTGTTAGGTCATTTGTTTATGTATCCGAATTGAATATTTCGATTTTACATTGTTATTATCAAGCAGTAAAATTTTATAATAATTAGCGTCATTGCTATTAAAGAAGCTGTGGATTTAGCATGTAGCTTCATTTTTAGCAGCAAAGTCGAAGCAAAGATATGTTGATGATTACGTCATTTCCTAATTGAACTGTAAATATTAATGACCTCTCAAACTCTTGCTGTAAGTACTTACAGTGCTTGTTGGCATGGCAATTAATAAATGCATTATAAATTTAGCTTACATTACCAAATATGTGTTCAGAATGGTTAACTTACATAGGTACCAAGTATTTAAAAAAAGAATAAAAAATGCATATGTAGTATAGGATTCAGGCCGTATACCTGTCCAAGTGTTTTCTGATATCTTCGGAGTGATATTCGCAGATCAGCTATGATCCAATGTAAATCATGTAAATTTGGCTTGCATTCCGAGGTATTTTTTCTGATTGCTGTATGCGATCATTACATGTTTTGATGATTCCAAGAAATGATAACGGTAAAAACTAACTCCTTCAGGAATCCTTACCGATCTTCAAGAGCATGGGTTCCTCTTAACACGTGACCGTAAACACTATGTTCATATTTTATTATTCAGCGAGTTAATGAACTTTGCTATTGGAGTTGGCCTCATACAATCAATATTATTTTAACTTCCATATCCTTTAATTAAATCATTTATGACAAAGAAACCCGTCTTTAATTATTATTGTATTTGAAAGAAAATATTACTGTATATTATGTTACAGAGCTCGAAAGCACCAGTTCATTCAGAAAGGACTGAATCATTGATGCGTACCCTTTTTAAAAACTGTTCGTTTGAAATCCTATTAAATGTTCATTATTTTAGTTCATACAAATTTAAGCTTGGGCAAAATTAGTCAAGAAACATTCTTATATTCCCCTTTTGTATGGATGTATTTTGAAGATGTCTCAAATCTTCCAGTGAAGACTGCATCGTTTTTGTCATCATAGAAATATTCTAAATTCTTCATAATTCGACAAGAATCCATAATTTCCCTCTGAGGTATCATATTGAAAAACGTGGATATGCTGCAAGTAAAAATGTACATTCTGCTGGAATATATTGCATTTTAGGAATAGATTTAGGTGTGATCAAAACAAACGGCCTGGCCTTTGCTCATTTACCACTTTTATTCGTAACCACCGTACACAGTGAAAATTGGGTTAGTTTTGTTTCAAATTCTAAAATTCTGCTTAGTTACATTCTGTAGCTATGTTATGTAAATTTTGATTTTTTGCATGAACAGAGTTTTCGGAAAGTTTATTGGAGGAGTTGATTTGCGGTTGGCCGCTCGCCCTGCGTGCAGTAACTCATTGGTAAACTAGGGTACTCCAATTTCCCAGAACGAGACACTCTCGAGTAACCAATGCCACGTGAGATCAGATTACTGTTCTCATCAGGACACCGTGACGATGATGTCGATCACGAGAACACCCTCGCTGTCGTTCATCCCGTGACTACTTCCTTCAAGGATACATCCTTCGTGCCGCTTGCTTTCAGTCAACAATGATCAATATCACCGTGCCGTAATAAAACATTTACAACCTGTTACATCATCAGGGAAACAGTCCATTGCTTGCATATTATAGCAAATACTTCACAGATGTTGGATGGTTTTACCTCGAAGGCCCCTATTCAGCTATCAAACCGAATTTAACTATTTCTCTTCTTCTTACCTGATATAGAGGGAAAATATCAAAATATGTCAGAAATACAAATTTTTGTGACCTCTATGAATAAAGTGTGTTGCTGGTATGTTACTGGTTCTTGCAAACATTTTTGGAAACAACCGAAAACCAGGTGGCTCAGGCGTTTCATCTGGGACTAGTATTCGGTAGGTCTCGGGTTCGATTCCCGTGGCGGACCTCTCTGACTTAAGTTTTTTTCGAGGGTTTCCCGGGTCACTAGGCGAATACTAGGGAGGTTTCTTCATTCCGCGAACTTCCTGTCCCTTCCTTTCATCTCCATTCATCCAACGGTCTCTTCCAGGGTTGTGTCAGCGAGAATTGTTGTGGTGGCGGCCTTCCGTGGTTGTGAATGCGCTTTGAAAGTATAGCTCCCGGCGGCGAGATGGCATCGGAGTCGTATGTAGGGGTTCGGTCAGACCTGGAGCGCGGGCTCCTAGTGCTTCCTGCGTCGAGATGAATTGCTTGGACTGTGTTAGGAACCTTCCATTTTGGATCTTTCCCCGCGGTCCGATTTCGGCCACCCGCCGTTCATTTCATCCTATCCTGGGGTTTGACGCATAATAAAACCATGGTGGCTGAAATGTGGAATATCCTCCGTAATCGCACGCACGCACATTTACGCAGAGGAATAAAGCGAGCGAATCTCAATTCTCCTAGTACTTCCAGTAAACGTTTCCTAACTGTAATAAATTCCCAATTCTGTTTAGCATAGCACGCAAAATGAATATTGTTGTATCTCGCAAAGCAATATATCAGCAAATTCTTTCAAGCTATGACATGTTTCAAAATATATTTATATCTGCAAACGCTTTGAAGAGGGATTTCAGGTATATCTTAGGGTACCATGACGTTGTTTCCCCATATGAATGTTTATTAACAGGATGCACGCAGAAGTATGAGTTTTCTCCACATTTGCTAACTTTTTACTCCGTGTTATAGACGGAAGATGCATTACTGTTACTTTTTCACAGGTGTAAGACGATTGGACTCAAGTTTGGTAGAGTTTCTGCGTTGATTTGGCCACTCAAGCAGGGATGATCAAAGTTAATACTGTTGCATCATGTTCCGCAGCGAGCCCGTGTTTGGCCCTGGTGCGGCGCCCACTACTTTTCGAGCCCACCTGTCTTGAAGATGGCAGTTTTGCCCCAGTGCAGTGTCACGTGGAGACGGGTTACTGCTGGTGTGTTACACCCGCGGGTAAACCCATTCCTAATTCCTCGGTCCGCAACGCCCGTCCTAACTGCAACAGGCGAGGTGAGCCATCTCCGAGCTCAGGTCAAGTACAGACATTCCTGTCACTCCTTTGTCAAAGTTTTATATGTGCACAGCGATAAAATAGTCTTTCTTCCAAAAAACGTCGATGAAAGTATGTGTTGTTACACTTCAGCTGCTAAGAAACTTGTGATCAGTAGGGATAGTATCTTGGGGACCAATAACGGGACAGAATCGAAGTTAGCGCAGCATGGTATATAGTTGTGATGTGTTGACAATGCAGTGTGTATGTAGTGGTACTAATAGAAGCAAAAGGAGCAGTGGTTGCGTTGTAGATTGTGATGTTTTCACTAGCAGTGAAAAGCAATTAAGGTTGGGTGTATGGTAAAAAAATTACGGAAACTAACAAGTTTAATATTTACACACATTCAATTGCTGTTGTGCAAAAAGTCATCAGCATCATCATCCATTTCATTTTCAAAAGATACATAGATTACAATGCACAATAATATACATTCGTAAAGTCTCAAATATGAATCGTGTCCTATTGGCACGTAAACAGGCTTTATATCGTAAAATACTTTGCTCCATATTTTAAGATGTGATTGGAGCAAAACGGAAATAGGGCATATGATCGACAACTGGGTAAGGTACTCCATCAGCAATTATTTCCGTATCAACACCTCGTAGCACATTTCGTATTTCACGCATTAATTGCTTGCACAAATTCATTGACAGCTTTCAGAGCTCAAGGCATTTCAATGTTCGATTTTCCAAAAATGTTATTGTCGTAGATATATCTGCAAAGATCGTCTGTATGAATTGCAAATTTTCATACAATACATTTGAAGCAAGAGATTTTACAATCTTGATTGAAAACCATGCACTATCATCAAACACATTAATTACTTGTAAAACAGTATGGTAATATACAGCATAGTATACTGCTGCGTCGAGCACTTTCCCCAACGGATTACTACAAATTGTTTATATGCGGCGCGTGCAGTCGCCAATGCCGATCGGTCTCTACTCGGTAGGTATGCAACTGGTATGCGCATGTGTCCCTCTACCGGACCCAGAGATGCTATCCTTAGTGATCAGGTGACTCAAGCTAGGAATCTGAAACTGAAGTACCAAGGATTTAGTTTTCTGAAAAATGGGAGATCTAAAATTGGAAACTAAAGCAGACAACTAGGTCACAGATCTAGAGATTAACTGACATTTACATTCTCTTTCAGGTTAAGTGACGGACAGAGCGTCTGAATAAAAATTGTATGCAAATGGAGTTGAGTTATTTTTTAGTCGAATTTATTGCTAACATTAATTTCCATAAAGTTTCCTTTGTTCTGTAAAACGTTTTGCAGCTTAATTAATATATAACAAGAGATATTCTTTTGTAATAAAACCAAACTAATTACTGCAAATTTATAAATGACCAATTCCAATTGCTGGATGATGCCAATTTTCTCCATTATCTGAGCTAAACTTTAAATAAACATGGAATGGTATTATATAAAATACTTTTCCATTGATTATTTCTTTATGCTTCTGTTAATTTACGAGATACACAAAATTGTAATTTCCAGATAAATAAAGCGAAAAATACAATGAGTGCAATACACTAACTCCACTAGCTCCCAAGAAAATGGCTTTTGGATTTATGGAAGCGGATGAAATTAGGGTTTTCTTTGTTGTAATTTATAAACATGCAAATGAAACCAGAACTGCGAGATAAAATCTTAGCCATAAATTTACAAGCAGATCTCCAACTGTGTAATCTTAGAAGCTGGTCGATACTTTATCTAAACTCCACAGTTGAAAATTCAGCGTCGTAAGGGAGGTACTGCGGTGCGCTTTCATTATTTGATCAAGCACCGTGTTTATTGGCTGATGTGCAAGAAGCTTCGTCCAGTCGTTACAGAAAGTTGAGATATACTAAACTATCAGTGAACTTAGGTTCCGCCCAAATTGGTTTGCATTACACCAGGTGGCCCAACTGCCTCGTATTTACGTATGCAGATATTCCTCGGGTGTTAAAGAGTTGCAGAACTCAACGGGGCTATTTCAAGTTAAAACCGGCAGTGGAGAACTGTCGAGAATGACCTTCGTTTTACTCCTCTCAATGAGCGCGACCCTTCCACCGTCTCCGCTGATAAGCAAAAGGAATAAAACGAAGTTTGCTCAGCCGATTCCTCACATATTGGGTTTAACTTGAAATAGCCCTATTGAGTTCTGCAACTCTTTCAACGCACGGAGGTATATCTCCTCACGCCAAGTATAGGGGCAGTTGGGCCACCTGGTATGACACATTTTATGGGTAGTAAGCCAGCTGAGATCTGGTCAGAATATAAACATTGAGATTTTATTTTGTTTTGCATCTCTAATGACTTATAAATACTATATCGAAAGATGGAATGTAAATTTTAATTTTTAATGTGCCAAATCTAATAATTTCTAAAACGGCATGGACGTGGTAGTAGGCCACTTGTTAAGTGGCGATTTTTCCCAGTTCGACATTTTTATACCTTTTGATACATATTACCCACACTACCTATTAAAGATAAGAGCATGAAATTTCTACAGCGTGCTACTATTATAAAGAGCTATAAAAATAAGAAAGAACTTGTTTGTAATTCCTATAGATATTAAAATACAGTCATTTCATTAAAATATATTTTAATAATATAGTAGTTATAAAAGTTATATTTCGGCAACTAATTAAACGTTTATAAAGCTGCTTCCTATTATTATAAATAAGGTACAAATAATACAGTATAAGAAGCTTGATATCGCAACCCAGTTTTGAGAAAACCGTACCTAAAATGCAAAGTTAGTGTGGTCGAGATAGGGCAGCTTGTTTCCCTTAAATCAATCTTTCGGTCACGCCAGAAAGAGCGCTTCTCCCTCCGAAATAATAGCCATAATGAAAACACTCACTAAGAGACAGTATACCGTGACCAAAATCAAAAGATTTGAGTCAAAATTTCATATCTCTCGTTTTCATTCCTGCAATCCGATATGTTTTGTTTTTTTCCGTTATGTATTCTCATATTTAAAAATTTGCCCCTTAACTATTATCCCTTTATTCTGTTTCAGTTCGTGTTCAATGATCGCCTATACAAGATGAATGAAAAGCATCTCATTTGACGTGCCAGTCAAACAGAAAGTTACAATTTTTCTTTATTTAAATGCTTTTATTGAAGCTTTATATTCAGTATCTTCTACTCATCTACTTACATTAGTGATTTCAAGGACATTCAGCACAGTTTCGTTTTGCATGTTCTTTGGAAGAAAGACTATTCACGACTGCAAAATATATATATTTATTTATATATAATATTCTGTTCACTTAAATATTATTATCAAAGGCTTTCCTGCATTTTGAGTGAGATTAACTGCACTGGAATAATATTGGGCCAGACATATTTTATGGGCAACATTTGGAAATAACGAACCACAATTTAATTCCATTCTTGATTGATTATAAAATGACCTGAGAAGATGTGTAATGTACAACTGTGTTGTCATATGCATGAAGATTGCATGAGTTGCATATTTTGAATGATCAGCATGAAAGCGAAAGTGCTTATAAGAGCTTGTGTACTTAATTTCAGTGTGTTTCAAAGGAAATGTTGCTCCTGATAACTGTTCTCAAAGATGCTGGAGAAAATCCCAGCATATTGTAGCTTTCCAACTTCCTTATCTGAGAAAATCAGCAACTACAGCCTCTGGAGGTTAGTCCTTCAATGATTTGAAGATAACATCATAGACACTTCCACTTAAAACAGAAACAACTGCGCGCTTGGTAGATGACGCAGGAAATGTCAGTCCCGTACGTCAGGGAATAGTTTTTATACTTGGCGCTATTCCTTTTCGGGAATGGTTTCTCACAGAGAAGGATTTTTAATTTATCACTGGATGCTCCATAAGCATAGCTGTCCTCAGCTATTTCAATTAGGTTCTTTGATTTCATTTATGTGGTTTTACCTATCGCGTGCCTATTTTTTTCACAATATAGAAAATTCCATCAGACAGTTTCATGATCATAGGCCAGGGGTAGGCAAATGCTGACTGTAGTGAAGGATCTGCAACCTGCAGAAAAGGCGCAGTGAAAGTCACGGTTACACCGATGGTCTCGACTTTGCTCTGTTGGGGGCATTATATAAATTGCAGCTATACTTACAATGGAACAAAACACCGAAGGGAGAAAGAAATAGACATATAAAGCAGATGAACGTGACTACGCAACTAAGGCCATCTGCCAGGGTTATGCTGAATCATGTACCTAAAAGAACCCACAGGTGTTATAAAGCTACATAAGTATGTTTTTGATAATCATGAGACGATTAAAGATTAAATTACATCGAGCGCGAAATACAATGCATGTAATGCGTTTGCTTTAAATTCATTTTCAAGATAAAAAGTTAACTTTGTTTTTAAACTGTTACTCAGCAATATTTTGCTAGAGAATGTTGGAAACTGAACACAAAACATTAAAGTAGCTACATACATTAAAAAGAAAGTAATTATAATGAAAAAAAGTAATACAGGAAGTTTCACTGTCAGTCGCTTTAGAATAGTCTGGTGAACTTACTCTCACTTTTGTGCAAACATTACTACCACGTCCTTGCCCATTCCACCGTGCCTGTTTAGCTGTGTACATGGCGAATAACAGCAGCGAGTGACGTGTCATTGAGGATAGCATACGAGAATGCTAGGTACAAATTTCGCGTGCAATGGAAAATTATCTGCGTTGAGAATGGTAAAAGGTTTGAATGTTTGTTATGTTCTAAACAGTTGCGGTATGTGAAAAATTGTAATATCAGACATTTTAATTCTGCACATGCTAATCAACACGGAAAAGATAAACTCTAGGTATGATTATAAATAATTGAGCTATACTAAGAGTGATAACGATCCGGGTTTTAAGATACCCTTCTATCAGTACTACGTCTCTCTGGGTCTACCATCAAGCCAACGTTCATAAATTTGTATCGAGAAAAGGTGTCAGCGTTCTACTATATGCCCGAAAAAAAGTTTGTAAATCCCCATTTGAAGAAGAAAGACTGCAAGACATATTTTGGGGCCCGGTCACTCGCCTTTAAAATCGGCTAGCTCCGCCAGCTTGTACTCAGGTGGAATGGGAAGACATCACACTTCCCCTCTGTTTACCAGCTTCTCAGGACTGCTTTTAGAAGTACCTTGTAATACTCCTGTGAACTCATTCTGTCAATACTGCTGTAAATATTGCAGTAGGTAATGGGGTCTCTCCTGTTCCGCGCTGATCTTAGCATCGGACAGACATTTGTTATGTTGTGTTACTTATGCAACTAACTCGATACTCAACAACGTTGAACAAATCTTGAAAATTGTTTAAATGTGTGTTATTCAATTCAAACGTCGCCTTCAGTGTAATTTAAATTCTAGTTATTGTGTGTAATCTAAAATCATTTAAAACATTCTGAGAGGCAGAACAGCTGTGAACACTCTGTATTTCAGCGTTTTGCTGCTGCGGTTTCTTTATCTTCTTTCTCTGTTTTTAATTTAACGTCCATTATTCACGTAGTCAATATCTTGAACCCATCTCTATTTTGTGTTCACTTCGGCGTTACTGAGTAATTTATCGTTATGATTTAGAAGATGAGTATATAAAATCTGAATAGCAAGATACAACAGTAATATGGAAAATAATACAGGTATTTTGCACAGCGCTGCGACACGGTAGTGGCATTCATACATTTAATATATGTATAGACATTTTTATAGTGTTTACCTCCAGCTTCGCTTTGCAGGCGATGAGATTGATAAAAGTAAATGTCGTGTTATTTATGGACGCTCTTTAACTGCTGTGGTTCTCAGCGTCCCATTCTAAATTGGGCGTGAAAGACCGCTTAATTTTGCTCAGTGGCCTCTCAATCAGGCTTGAGGTTCTTTTACGTGCCGTAAATCTACGACACGGGACCAACGGCTTTACTTCCCTTCCGAAGGAAGCCATGCTAAGGATTTCTACGCCCGAAAAAATCCATCGTCCTCCGCCGGGTTTGAACCCGCGACCTTGGGTATATGAAGTCAGCATGGTAACCATTACACCACGGAGGACGACTGATGAGATTGATGACACATGGAATGAAGATGAATACAGGTGGAAAGCGACAGCGGGGAAAACCGGAGAAAACCCGCCTCTGCTGTGGCCTGGGTGAGAGGCGAGCAGTCTAACCACTCGGCCATGCCGCGGCCCCAAGTGTATACATAATTTTCTGTAACACTAGCTGGGTAGTTGATTATATGCCCTTATTTTATCTTTTCCGTTTGACCTATTTCACCACACAACAGTAAGAGATTTCACGTTGGTCTGGACTATTTCTGCATTCATTTGTCCGGACCAAAGGCGGTTCTAAGTTTTGACATTCACAGCTGACAAGAATCCTCTATCCAAGAAAAACCGTAGACCAGCACGAAGGAAAGTACTTCTGCGCATGTGCGACATCCATGCAGCAGTAAATGAACCACGTTACTCCCAAATTATAAGGTAGTTTCACAGTGTTTTTTCATCCATTCAGAGTAGTTCAATGCTTATTGCTCAGCCCCCACCTCCAAAATAGGTTACCAAGTAACTATCTATAAAATAGTTAATAAAAAGCAACAAACTAAACAAAATGGTGTATTTTTATCAGGTTTTATGTGGAAATTTAATAATTACCAGCTGAAGCTCAGTATATGACCATGTGCACGATTGTAACCTTTGTTACCGTCCTCGCTTTCTCAAAGCGTTCGTTTTTACCCTCCCGCTACAAAGTTCATAACATTCTTTTATCATTTCAATAAGAATTTAACTTGCTTTTAACTTTAAAACTATATAATAGAATTGAGTTTAAATAGCAAACAATATTTGCTGTTATTTATTATGGACGACGCCGTGGTCAAGTGATTAGACCGCTCGCTTCTCACCTAGGTGAGTTCAGTTTCGATACCAGCTTACCGCATGTAGGATTTGTAGTGGACGAAGCGGCGTTTTGGCGAGTTTTCTCCGTGTTCTCAGGTTTCTCCCGCCATTCATTTCATCAATTGCTCCATAATCATCAGTCCTGTAATTCTCTTCACCGTCATTTCATATCATACACTTCCTCGCTTTCATACCAGGCATCGAGCAGATCACCCATTTTGATTTCTCTAATTCAGAGCCTCTGCTCCTCAACAGGCGTTTGAATTCAATCCTGGGGGGAGGATAAACGGATACATTGTTATTATTATTATTATTATTATTATTATTATTATTATTATTATTATAATGTTTTTTGATAGCGGAGAATCTTGTGATGTTTGCACATCTATTGAGCATAAGCGAATCAGGCTCTGGCCCATGATGGTTGCAAGCTCCCTCAATTTAGGACATTTAATCCCCAAAAGTGAGGGAGGAACGTCGCATAATAGTTGGGCAGCTGTCTTATTAGCCTGCTGACACCGTCTGCAGGCAGGATCCACTTCCTGTCAGGATCCTGAGAAAAGGCCTTAGCCCATGAACAATGTTTCCTGTTTAATTTTAGTAGTTCTTTCATTTGCCTGGTCACTGTATGAGGGACGATTATGGCTAATAATAATGATGATATAATTATTAATAATAATAATATTTTTGTGTCATTATTGCGATTTATTAATATAATCATTGCGAGATCACAAGCTGCACGTCACAGCAGATCTTGATGACACTTTGAACAAAGCAATATTATACTATAGGTGCATCGTAAAAACAAAATATATCCAAGTACAGGATAAAGGGTAGACAAAGGAGGGGGAAACACCTCGCCCACTGCGACCTATAGAAATTTAATGTCAGCCAAGCCACCAGAGACGCGCGTAAGTCCCTAACGTTTCCAAACCAGATGACCCATCTCACTCCCGGATCTCCAGAGAGTGCGGTACAAGCGACCTATCGATCCCAGCAGCCACATAGTACCCATTGGAGTAATTTTTCCATTGAGCATTCATCCGCGCCATCTGCCCGTACTGCATACATCACGAACTGAAAGATGAGAGGGGAAATTATGGAAAGAAAATCGTGGTAGATGAGAAACCACCCCAGGATTTTTCTGGACAAAAAATATTATTGTACAAATAAATTAAACTGAAGTATTAATATGAAGAACTGGACAAATACCCGGAAACCAACGTAAATCCTGTGGGTCGCCTGGGATGAACTGGGACATCCTCATTGTCATTTACAGACGTTAACGTGGCGCCACTTCGCTTGTGGTACCCAAGCAATATTAATTCTACTTGGTACACAGCATCCGGTAAGTATAATTATTTCGTGTTACAATAATTCATCATAGTGCTACTGATGATTCGAAGCTTCAAATGGGAAAACACACTGTAAACAGACGATTCCTGAATGACAATATCAACAGAGGACGTCACAGCAGCCCAGGTATTTTTCTTGACGATAGTCGATCTATAAGTTTGCAATGAATTTCTGAAGGAGCTGGCTTGCACATTAAGCATGGCTTTGTGACGCATGTTTGTTGCAACCTTGCAATAATAATTATTTGTTGTAGAAGGCCGTTCTTGTTTGCAACATAACGGTGATGTGAAACCTAAAACTTCCTCGTTACTTACAAGGAACCGAGCCCAGATTCCTGATTATTCTGTGGGCTCTAGTGCATGCCGCATAAATGTAAGGATTGTGATATCTGCTCAGTCAGATGACTTTATATTTTATTAATATAGAATTCATAAAATAATTATATACTGTAACCCCTAAGTTTATTATAGACAATACAACAATTATGAAAGTTGATGAAAAATCTGATGTGTTACAATCACATAACTTTCTCTAGCTGCTCTACAAATCTCCTACAAAAGATTATTCTTCTTTGTACACAATGCTAATCCAGATAAATATTAGCAGAATGTTCTTATTACTTATCTAGTTCCTAATAAGTAGAAGAGAATAAGGGAATGCGCTATGCTAAAGTGATTGTTAAATGTTTTAAAAGCTATCATTATGCGATTGTCATCGCAAATCACTCCTTTGCTTGGCCAGGAGAAGAACAAAAGAAAAGTGGACACTTTCTGTCTGAGAAAAGTTTAAGTACTTCACAATTGAAACCAATAACAAGGAATATCTCAGAAACGATTACCTCCACAACAAAAACGTAAAGGATATAAATTATGTGTTTTGTCGTGATGTACATTTTTTGTGTAGTGAGTTTTTTTCTATCTCTTACGGTTTAGCAGTTAAGTAAAATTCATCCAGAATAAAGAGGTCTTAATTTCCCAAAAATTCGAGATATACATTTTATTTGGGACATAAATAGCTTTAATATACGGGATTTTAATCAAAATCGTTAGAGCCATTTTTAAGAAAATCAAAATTTTCGAACGTTGTTCCATGTAAAGGGTAGTTTTTAGTAGGAGAATTTTTTTGAAAATCTTCGTGTCGCATCTTTGGAAGATACTAAACCTAAATACCAAGTTTGGTACTTAACGGTCTTTTCGTTTTGGGGCTATGCTGTATATAGACACACACACACACACACACACACACACACACACACACACACGGATCTTTTTTTAAAAATCTGATGTGTTCCATTCACATGACTTTCTTTACATCTCTGTAACAAATTATTCTTAAAAAGCTTTTGCTTCTATTTACTTCATGCTCATCGAGAAAAAATTAGCAGAAATAGTCTTATTACTTGCTTCCTTGTAAGTAGAAGCGAAATAAGGGAGTAACATAGGTTAAAGTGATAGTCAAAAGATGGTTGCTCTTTGTATGGACACGAGTTGACAAATCCCTGTATGAGAAAAGTAAGTTTTTCAAAGCTGAAACCAGAAACAAGGAATATCTAAAAAACGAACAACTCCACGAAAAAGAAATATATAACATAAAGTGCGTGTTTTAACGTGCTCTACATTTTTTGTGTGGTAAGTTTTTGTCCACCTCTTACGGTTTAGCAGTTATGCAAAATTCTGTAAAATTCATCCACGCTAAAGTAGACTTCAGAGGCTATTCCTAGAAAATTCAAGATATATATTTTATTTGTCAGGTAAATATCTTTAATATACGATATTTTAATCAAAATCGTTAGAGCCATTTTTAAGAAAATAAAAAATGTCGATAAAGTTCCATGTAAAGAGTAGTTGGGGTGGGGGAATTCTTTTTAAAATCTTCGTGTCATATCCTTGGAAAATACGAAATTTAAATACCAAGTTTGGTATCATCGGTCTTTCGTTTTTGAGCTATACTGTCCACAGACACACACACACACACACATACACACGGACCTTTTTGTAAAAATGCTTTCTTTGTATTCAGTGGGTCCTAAAACATGTATTTCCGGTGAAATCTCGGTATCGAAATTTTGGTGGAATACAATATTTCCTCTATACACTATGTACATAGTACATGTAGAGAAAGTCAAAACTGCAGATAGTGGTGCTTTGCTTTTTAGGGAAGCAATTACCCGTCTTTAAAATCAAATAAGGGAGGCCGAGGCACAGCTCATAATCTGAGATAAGGAAATAAATTTGATGTGTTCATTCACATTACTTTCTCTACCTGTTCTGCAAACAAACTATTGCAAAATATTATTCTTCTGTCTTTCATGTTAATCGAGATAAACATTAACAGAAATGTTCTTATTACTTAGTTCCTTATAAGTAGAAGGGAATAAGGTTGGAAAAGCAGTAGTTAAATCCTTTAAAAGCTGGTTGCTATGTCACAGCTTTTGAAATAAGGTTCTCTTTTTAAATAGCCAGGAGTAAGGCACATGATGACGACTTACTGTTTGACCGAAGTCAAATTGAAACCAATAATAAGGAATATCTACGAAATTCTTAACTCTACAAAAAATGTATATTACAAAAATTGTGTTTTAACGAGATCTGCATTTTTAAAGTATTTTTTTCTATCTCTTACGGTTTACCAGCTATGCAAATGCATTCCAAATGAGAGGACTTCAGAGACTATTCTATACGTGTTATTTGTCACTTAATTAATTATCTTTAATATACGATATTTTAATCATATAAAGAGAATCTGGGATGGGATATTTTCTTGGAAGTTTTCGTGTCTCATCCTTGGAAGATACTTAAACTTAAATATCTAACAGAGTTTTGAGTTGTCGTGTTCACATGAACGCATGTTTTTTTTCAAAAAATGGTATTTTTGTATGCAGGGGACCCTAAAGCGCGTATTTCCAGTAAAATTTCAGTCTCAATTTTTTAGGTTGAATGCAATACCTTATCTACCTATGTATTATGTACGAAGTAGAGAAGGTAATAAATCTAAACATAAAATTACATTCCACCAAAAATTCGATACTGAAGTTTCACCAGAGATACCTGCTTTAAAGGCCCTCGAATAATAGAAGAAGCATTTTTGGTAAAACGTCCGTATGCGAGCACGCGAGCGAGCGCGTATCTGTCTGTGAACAGCATAACTCAAAAACTAAAAGGCCTATAATTAACGATTTTGGTATTTAAGTTCAGTCTCTCCAAGAATACGAAATGATATTTTCAAGAAAGTCCTTCATCGCAAATTACTCTTTACATTGGTTATTTTTCGAAAATTATAAGTTACTAACTGGCTGACGATTTTGATTAAGTGATTTTTGATGTTCAAGTTATTTTCCGTACAAATGAAATGTATTTCTTGATTTTTTTTTTGAATAGCTTCTGAAATCCTCTTCGTTCTATATAATATTTGCAATGCTAAAAGTCCTTCGAACTTCGCTTAAATAGCTCCAAAGACAGCTTCAAAATTGGAACTCGTATCTGCTTGTTGTCTGTTTGAGCAATCCCGGCCGACAATTTTTTCATCTCCAATATATCATGCAAAATATAAATTGCCATACTCGTCGACACACTTTCGTTCGACGTAGGCAAATAGGATATCGTGGACTTTACAATAATTTCCTCGGTAACCAAATCTGCGGGACATTCTGAACGCTCCTCATCGAGATATTCGTAGAATCAATATCTAATTGCTGTCATAGATGGCGAAAGCATATAATTGCCCTTTTATGTCCCATCCAAAAGTAAAAAGCGAATCACTGAAGATACTAGACTTTTTCCACTTTAGGGAAAGCATACTGAACGACTAGCTCAAATGCGTGCCAAATCAAATTAACCAATGAATCATTAC
This sequence comes from Hymenopus coronatus, assembly GCA_030762935.1. Lineage (NCBI taxonomy): Eukaryota > Metazoa > Arthropoda > Insecta > Mantodea > Hymenopodidae > Hymenopus > Hymenopus coronatus. The sequence continues at coordinate 25,982,906 of CM060882.1, forward strand.
CAAAATTGTTTTGGCGATTTGTAACAAATAACAGTACAGGATTGTTTCACCAACTTGTTTTAGCAGTGCGATCTATTTTGAACCTCGGGTATTTATTGAACCGCTCTCATTCATAGCGATCCACTCTTCAAAGATCTTGTTATCGCTATTTCTCTAAAGGCGTGTACCTATAAGGAAATATGCAATAAGGCAATTTGTGCAGATGTTTATCTCGACATGAAGTAGCTAGAAGAATAAACGTCTAAAAGAATAGTTTAAACAAGACTGAGTAGAGAAAGTCACATGAGTGCAACATATCAGATTCTTCATATATGATTATTCTTAAAGTTTAAGGTTTTCGTGGAAGATTAGGTAGCCGGAACGTTACTGCAACATTTACAAAAATCTGATGTGCTCCAGTCATATGATCTTATATTCCTGTAACAAATTATTGTTAAAACATGTGCTTCTATCTACCTCATGCTAATCGAAATAAACATAGGCAGAAATGCCTTTTGCAAGTAGGAGGGAAATAAGGGAATACGCGAGGCTAAAATGATAGTTAAATATCTTAAAACCAGGTTGCCATGTGGATGAATTCCGTTTCTTTGCATTGCCAATAGTTGACAAATTTCCGTATATGAAAAGTTTGTGTGTTTCAACGAGATCTACATTTTTTGTGTAGTAAGTTTTTGCCTATCGCCTACGGTTTACTAACTATGCAAAATCCAGCAAAATTCATCCTAGAGGCTATTCTCAGAAAATTCAAGATATACATTTTATTTGTCGTGTAAATTTCTTTCATATACGGCATTTTAATCCAAATCGTTAGAGCAATTTTTAAGAGAATCAAAATTTTCGAATTTTTTTCTATGTAAAGGGTAGTTTGGGATGGGGGGGATTTTCCTCAAAATCTTCTCGTCGCATCCTTGGAAGATATTAAACTTATAAACCAAGATTGGTATTTTACCGACTTTTTGAGTTATCGTGATCACACACGGACACACACACACACCGATCTTTTACTAGGAATACTTTGTTTATTCATGGGACCTTAAAACGTGTATTTCCGGTGAAATCTCGGTATAGAATTTTTTGATGGAATGCTACATCTTCTCTATACAATATGTACATAGTAGGTTAGAGCAAGTAAAAATGATGGGAACCACAGCTCAATCCAATGCAAAGAGAATAAACTTTTATACTCAGATCTAGTCATTTCACGGCCATTGGCTTGCTCGACAGCAATTGATTGCATTCTAATCTAAGAAATGAAACCGATCGCAGATCAGTGTGTTTTTACAGGCTCATATTCAAATAATATCAAACCTATTTTGTTTGTTTTTCCCCCTATACAACCGGTAATACCTGTCTTTGATTTAAAAATACTTTTCTCCGCAACAGTTATTTTGTTTACTTAAGATTATCTTATCTTTATTTGAACAGAGTACAATAATTGATGGGAGGGGTCCAAGCCCTCTGTGCAGAAGCTGAAAGTGAGCACGAAAATCTCTGTCGAGAGGGGAGGTAAAAGTTGCAGGCCTTGAATCTCCCTCTGACCGTGTAGCAACCTGAATTATGTACGACATGTCTCAATTTTTTGTGTTTAAGAACAAAAGGAAGAGAATGCTTACAATACACCCCGCATGTTGGTTACGGATACTACCTGGAAATCGGATTGTAGTAATAGATTTATGTAAAGTTCGACTGAACTATTTCAGATCTTCATACATACTTGTCACTTTTACGCGTTACCCGTAAAATCTGCAGAAGTAGAGGCCTAATTAAGACTTTAAGTTTAAGGCATAGAAAGCATTTTTATGGCTTTGTAGACAGAATCAAAGCGTTGCAGATTTTTACTATCTTTACACGTACTATGTGTATAGTGTATAGAGAAGGTATTGCATTCCATCAAAAAATTCTAAACCGAGAAACCACCGTAAATACACGTTTTAGGATCCCTGTATCAAAAAAAAGCATTTTTAGAAAATGTCCGTGTGTGTGTCCGTGTGTCTGAACACGATAACTCAAAAACGAAAAGCCAGTAAAATACCAAACTTGGTATTTAAGTTTAGTATCTTCCACGAATGCGACACGAAGATTTTGAGAAAAATACCCCCACCCAAACTACCCTTTACATGTAAAAAATTTCTAAATGTTTGGTTTTCTAAAAAATGACATGATTTTGATTAAAATACCGTGTATTAAAGATACTTAAATTGCAAATAAAATGTATATCTTGAATTCTTTGGGAATAGCTTATAAAGACCTTTTTATTCTGAGTGAATTTTGCTGAACTTTTCGTAACTGGTAAACAGTAAGAGATAAAAGAAAAAAAACTTACTGCAAAAAATGTAGATCACGTTAAAAGACACAGTTTATATTATTGACAGTTTTTTTCGTGGAACTGACCATTTCTGAGATATTAAAATAAACTTTTCTCACACGGAAAGCTGTAAATCCTGGCACTGCATAGAAATGGATTTCAACCACATGGCTTTTAAAATATTTGACTGTCACTTTAGCCACGTGCATTCCCTTATATTCCTTTAACTTACAAGGAAGCAAGTGATTAACATAATCTGTGGTAATGTTTAACCGATTGTGATAAAGCAGATAGAAGAATATGCTTTTTAACAATAATTTGTTATACGATGTAGAGAGAGTCATGTGAATGTAATACATCAGATTTTTCACTATGGACATAGAGCATTAGGATCGTAACTTAATATTACAGGCTGAATATACCACGCTAATTGATATACCTACTATACAGTATATTGAGAGCTTATCTGTGCCAGTCCATCACGAGTATGGTGCCCCATTACTAGACTACACCACAATGTATAGCGTGAAGATTTAAATTTGATTACACTACTAGCGACCTTTAGTAACCAGCAGCAAAAGGGCGTGAACATTCAGTAATGGACACATGAATTGTAAATCCAATCTCTTAGGCAAATGACTTATCTTATTTGCATTCTATGGCTGCAGAATGCAGGCTATTTTTATGACGGTTTTGTTTATAGATCATGGACTACAAATATGTGTAATACTTTTTATTGCTGGTACTTTTATTGTGGATTTTCAGCATGTATGACAGAAAGAAACAGTACTACCAGGTCACAAGTATTCTTATAAAACGGAATTTCCCGTTATTTTACATTTATTTTTAAAATTTATGCATTGTACATATTACGTATCCTAAATGTCATGTCATTGTAAACAATTATAACGCTTTGCTGGACGAGGAAACGTTTTAAGGATTCCAACATTAGGATTTAGCAATTTTGCTATGCCCATTTATTTTAGGATGCTGTACAAATACTACCAGCTTATCCAGTGTTGAATGGGTTCTCTTTTAAACCCTGAATGACAATTTACGAGGAGTGTTCAATAAGTCATTAGAAAATCCAAGAAATTACACTCGTAGCATATAAAAAAAAAAAAATGTGCATTTAATAATCACCGTCTCTCACTAGATGGCAATTAAAAGTTTCAGCTATACCCATCATATAGTTTCGTTTCCATAGGCGATTGAACCAACAATCTTGTGCTTATTTAGATCGATAGGGGGGGACGAGTTTCTTGCGGTGATTAAATACTTCTATTTAAAAGGCTTAACACCGAAAGAGTTAAACGCTGAATTGGAAGAAGTTCATGGCACATCACCTCCTGCGTTTGCAACAATTTACCCTAAGATTGGATAAATTAATTTAAACGTACGTACATCCACTAATGATGAGCATCCTTCCGGACGTCCAGTAGAAGTAACTTCTTCCGGAATGATTGATAAAATCCAGGATATAGCTTTGAGTGATCGACGAATCAAAGTTCGCGAAATAGTAGAGGCAACAGGCATATCACAAGGTACAGTATTTTCAATTGTGCACCAAAAATTAGGTCTGACTGAGGGCAAGATGAATGCGGCGTTTGCTCTCAATGGGGAATAAACACAATTTTGTGATGATTTAGAAGCTGGTTGGGCACTTTTCCGTCGCAATCCTGACGAGTTTCTGCGTCGATACGTAACTGTGGATGAAACATGGATACACTACTACACTCCTGAGATAAAAGTACAGTCGAAACAGTGGGGTTTTAAAAGCGAACCGGCTCCGAAGAAGGCAAAAGTGGTGAAATCTGCAGATAAGATGATGACCTCGTTTTTTTTTTTTTTTTTTTTTTTTTTTTTTTATTTTTTATTTTTAATATATGCGGAATCATCTACATTGAGATTACTTGCAGAAAGGAAGAACGATAAATGGAAGGATTATGCATCGTTATTGCACCGGTTGGACGGAGAAATCAAGAAAAAACGCCCTCATCTGGCAAAGCAAAAGATTCTCTTTCACTCTTGCGCAGTTTTGATGGCGAAAATTGTGGAATTAAGGTACAAATTATTTCAACAGCCACGTATTCACCAGATTTGGCCCCCAGGAACTTTTTTTGTTTTTATTTCCAAACTTGAAAACGCTCAGCGGAAAACGACTCACGTCTAATGAAGAGATCATCTCCCAAACACATGCCTATTTTGAGGACCTTCCGAAATCCTACTTTTTGCAAGGCTTAAAACCGTTGGAGAAAACGTTGGGAAAATTGTATCGAGCTAAAAGGAGATTATGTTGAAAAATTAATAATAATAAAAAAAAAAAAAAGAGTTCTACCAAAAATAATTTGTTTTTCTATCTTTTTCTAAGGACTTATTGAACACCCCTCGTACATGCTTAGAGGTCCCCTGTGTGACATTTTAAGAAAAAGGTACACGTATGCATAACTAAATAACAAAAATTCGGATAATAGTAGGCTTGTTCTCTTCCAATGATATGACAAGTATATGGAATTCCCTATTCCCAATTACCCTTTGCACGGAAAGTCTTTATCCAATTTTGAATGTCACAAAAAATGGTTGTAAAGGCTTTTATTAAAATATTATTGTTTGCGATATGTGTATTACACATTAAATTGCGTATTACACATTTTCAGCGAAAACGCTATAAATTCTGAACAATTTTGTAAAACGATAATATAAATGTATATAACATATCTGATGTGTCCCATTCGTATAACTCTCTGTATAGCTGTTCTTTATACAAACTTTTACTATAAAATATTCTTTTATCTACATCATGCTAATTGAGATAAACTTAGGCAGAATTGGTCCTATTACATGCTTTCTTGTAAGTAGAAGGGAGAAAAGGCTAAAGCAATAGTCATTTTTTTTAAAACCTGGTCGCTATATGAAACAATTAAGGTTCGCTTAGCAAGGTCCGGTTTGAGAAAAGTTAGTTTCAAATTGAAACCAATGACAAAGAATATCCCGAAATCGCTCAACTCTACAAGGAAAACATAAATAATATAATTATGTATTTTAACGAGATCTACATTTTTGTGTGGTAGGTATTTGTCTATCTCCTACGGTTTACCAGTTATGTAAAATTCATTCAGAATGAAGAGGTCCTCAAGATATACATGTTATATGTCATGTAAATATTTTTAATGTACGATATTTTAATCAAAAATTTTGTTTTGAGAAAATCAAAATATTCGAAATTTTTTTCCATGTAAAGAGTAGTTGGGAGATGCTAAACTTAAATTCCAAGTTTGATACTTGACAGACTTTTTGCTTTTGTGCTATGCTGACCATAGACAAACGCACTGACCTTTTTCTAAAATGATTTTATAAGGAACCTCAAAACATGTATATTTGGTGAAATATCAGTAGGTATCTCATTTTGGGTGGAATACAATATCTACCTTCTCTATACACTATGTACATAGTATGTGTGGAGAAATTAACGGAACGCTTAATATATTTTAGATAACTTATTTGTTCCATAAGCCATTTCCGAGGTGTCCATTGTTGATTGTCAGTTATCAGGGAAATCCCCATGCTCTGTTCCTGCAATATGGTTGCGCGCCAAAAGAGCCGCCAGAAACCCGCGACTCACAGGGCAACGTGCAACACGACACAGCATTTTTTTTTTAAACAGTAACGGACTCTGATCAGGACTCCGGTACTGTATCCCTATTTACATTTCGCCCCGTAGGTTTTACTGATTACTGGTTTACTGGTTTTACTGTTTCTTTTACAAACATATACACATTGCACAAATATATAACATCCATGCCCAAGGCGGGACTCGAACCCACCATCCCCTGCCCACGAAGCACCAAAGCGAGACGCTTTAGCGAGCGCGGCCATGGGGACCGGCTCATTGAGGACAAGCTATCATCACGGCTAAACCAGGTGTTGAAAATGAAGTGGCTGGGCGCAAGTATTGTTTTAGACTTTCGTCTTGTGACATGTTACAGTATTAGCTGCCACGTTTCCCCTTCAGTTCTCTTCGAGTTTTATGGCTGAATAAAAGTGTATACTCTTACTCAAACTCGAGTGGAACGGTTTGCTTTACATGGAAAGGAACGTTTCAATTTTATCAAAAATAGCTCAGCGATTTCACTTTAAATACTACACATTTAAAATATTTGCATATTAAATAAAATATATGAGTACCTTGAATTTTCTGGAGTGAGCCCATGAATTTCTCTTTATTCGTAAGGAATGTTGTGTAATCCTATATTACGTAAACGTAAGCGAGTCAAAAACGCACTGAAAAAATGCAATCTCTTCAAAACACACATTTTAATTCAAATAACTTTTTTGAGAGATGTCCGTTATTAATGGTTCGAATTGTTCAATACTTTGTCAATGTCCTGTCGACATTCAGTTTATTCCCATCATTGCATGGAAAGGGTATGCAATTTTAAGGTCGGTAGAAATATTATCGTTATTCCTTTTGTATCTTGAATAAAACTTTTAATGCAGGAATTTATGCAAAGGTCTATTCCAATTGAAAAAGGTCTTGTGTTCTATGCACATGACTTTCTCTCCTATTCTGCACACCACTTTCACAAAGGTCTATTCTTTTGTTTATAGGTACATCATGCCAATGGAGATAAACTTGGCAAAAATGGCCTTATTAAGCAGAAAGGAAATAGGGAATACATTAGGTTAAAGCGATAGTAAAATATTTTAAAAGGTGATTGTTATGCGGTTGAAATTCGGAATATATGTATATACAGAACCTAAATTGTGTCTTTTAACGAGATCAGCATTTTTTGTGTAGTAAGTTTTTATGTATCACTTACGGTTTACCAGTTATGTAGAAGTCACCCAGAAGAATGAGATCTTCAGAGGTGTTCCCCGAAAATTCAAGATATAATTTTTGTTTTGTAAATATCTTTAGTGTGCTGTATTTTAATCATAATCGTTTAAGCCAGTTTTTGAGAAAATCAAAATGTTCGACAAATGTTTCAAGTAAGTTGTAATTTGTAGTGGGAGAATTTTCCTGGAAATGTTCATGTCGCATCCTTGGAAGATCTGAACTTAACCGACTTTTTGTTTCCGAGTTATCGTGCTCACAAACGCACGCGCGCGGGCGAAGCGGACCTTTTGCTAAGAATACCTTTTTTGGACACAGGGGACCCAAAAACATGTATTTTCGGTGAAATATAGATATCGATTTTTGGGTGGAATGCAGTACATTCTCTGTCTAAGCTCTATGTACGTAGTAGAGAAAATAATATGAAAAGATAAACTTTCGTAATACGAGGGCTATCCAGAAAGTGACTGATGATTTGAATAACTAAACAATAACGAAAGTTATCAACACAAATCTTTATTTACAAAGTGACAGTACCTTACTCTATTTTTCAAACGCAGTCGTTGCTATCAAGGTATTTATTGTCTCGTGGTACCGGTTTTTCTTCCACCACTAAAGATATAGCCAAGATGTCACAGTTACTTTCAGTTCTTCATCGGTTGGGAAATCTTTTCAATCCAAAATTCGATGTCCAAAGTAAAACACTGGTGCTTCTTAATTCTTATATCAACTTTTGCTTTCATCTCCTCCATAACGATTGATGAATTTCCACTTTGGTCTTTATTATACACACTGGTTTCTCCTTGATTACTCGTAAATTATGCGCCATTTTCTCACCGAAGATTAGTTCATTGCATTATCACCATCCACTTACGTTATTTGCCTATAAATTCTATTGCTATTAAAAAAAACGAATAAGTTCTTTGGCGGTAAAAAAGTATAACATTGACATTGAAAAACTGGTACCACGTGGCAATAAATATCTTGACAGAATGGAGATTACGTTGAGAAATAGAGTAAGATACTGCAACTTTGTAAAATAAGGTTTGTATTGATATCCTTCATTTTCATTTAGTTATGCCAAATCGTCTGTCATTTTCTGAATGGCCCCCGTAGTTTTTTTTTTTTTTGTTTTTAAATACAGTTCCGGAGTCTGATCGGGACTCCGGAGCTGTATACCCTACTTTTTATTTACTTATTTTGTTTACTTTGATTACTGAATTTCTGTTTTACTTTTTACACACACATACACAAACATATAACACCCATGCCCAAGGCGGGACTCGAACCCACGATCCCCTGCGCTGCGAAACACCAAAGCGAAACGCTTTGGCGAGCGCGGCCATGGGGACCGGCTAGTTCGTATACCCACTAAGGGTAGAGTGGCTGGCGTGTGTGAAAGCGAAACGTGCCTCTGGAGCAACTAACATGTGGGGAACAACGGTTCTGGCTGATCACTTGTAATCAAGTCAATCACATGTTGGGGTTTTTATGCGTGAGGTCTAAGATTGCCTCATTCCGAGAGTTGCACCATCATCGCCACGCACACGCTCTGTCGCGCCACATCTGGCTGTAGGTATCGCGGCTGAGGTGTCATCCTGGTACATTACACATCACTTCCTCCACCAAAACATGATCCAACACGAGCGCGCTCACAACAAATCTTGTGATCTACACTAACCACAAAAACAAATCCACTTGATTATCATTTTCTCTTGTATTCCACCCAAAAATTCGATGTCGAGATTTCACCGGAAATGCATGTTTTGTGACTCCCAGAGCAAAAACGAAAAGACATTTTCAGAAAAAGGTGACCGCGCGTGTGTGTGTCTGTGGACAGCATAGTTAAAATCGTATGTGTTCCATTCACATGACTTTCTCTACATTTCTGCAACAAATTGTTGAAAAGCTTATTCTATTTCCTTCATGCTAATCGAGAAAAAATTAGCAGAAATGATCTTATTACTTTCTTCCTGATAAGTAGAAGGGAAATAAAGGAATACCATAGGCTAAAGCGATTGTCAAAGGTTTTAAAAGCTGGTTGCTATGTGATTGAAGTTCTTTTGTTTGTATGGCCAGGAGTTGTCAAGTTCCCGTATGAGAAAAATACAGGGTTACTACAAAAGAAATAGACAACTTCAACTGCCTGTAAAACAAAAACTATTAGAGATAGCAACCTAATTATTTTGGAGGTATGTTGAGAAACTCTCAAAGTTTCGTTTGTTACTATTGGTAACGCTGTAGTGTTTTGTTTGTTGTTGCAGAAGCTGAAATGGCGGAAAATCCTGTGGAAAAGGCATATTGCGTGTTGGAATTTGCTAGAACGCAATCAGCAACTGTTGTCCAACGACATTTTAGAACACGTTACCACAAAAATGAAATGATGCGCTCACAAAAAACAGCATCGTCTTCATCATGTCGCAACATGTCGATGCAAAAGTCACGTCGTATGACCTTATCTTCTTCACTCAGAGACTGCAACATCTGTAATCTTAAGGCATCATGTGCAGTCGCTTCCGCAAGATTTGCCATACAGTTTGCTGTGGAATTTGTAATTGCATGCTTGCCCTAGATGTCGATTTCTGTGGGCTTCTTATGTAGGCAGAACGAACACGTTCAACGTTTTCTTCCGAAACTCTTGGTCTTCCCGAGCTCTTCCCATTGCACAAACATCCCGCTGTCTCGAATTTTCTATACCAGTCGTAGATTGACTGTCTAGTCAACGGTTCCCAGCCGGTGTGCCCCGGCACCCTAGGGTGCCGTGTGATTGGCTAAGGGGTGCCGCGAGATATTGAGATAAACAAAAAAACAAAAAATACCTTCTACTGAAGCCTTAAGTCTTGTAAGGTCTTGAAATAAAACAAGTCAAATCAATTACTCTCATGCACGGCAGATGGTGATACTGGTCGATTCATTTCAATAATTCAGTTATACTAGTATCCCACAGATGGCATTACAGCTATATCCTGCCGAACATTCCCGAGACTACTCGCTTCCTCACGAACATTCCCGAGACTTCGACAGATGAATATATAAAAGTGTACGCCGCTTGGCGCTTTCAGTTGTCTTCCTCGCGTTGATTCACAGTGTTTAGCTATGGATAAGTCCATTGTTAAACGTAAACGCCAGGACAGTGAAAGTGAACAGTCGGCTCCTACTGCTTGCTTTAAGAACCCAAATCTTACAGTTTCTCCCGGACCGTCGAATTCACCACATAAAGAAGACAAACGAAAGAAAAGAACATACCAGGACAGTTACTTAGCGTATGGATTTAAGTGCGATAACAACGAGGAAAACCCTATCCCTGTGTGTTTATTTTGTGGCGAAACACTTAGCAACAAGGCCATGGTATCTAGCAAACTGAAGCGGCATCTTACAACAAAGCATCCTAGTGCCCTGCATGTCAAGTTATAGTTTCAACAATACTTGGCGAAGGAGCAGCTAATCAAATTTCGAAAGTTTCTCTGTCCAACAACACAATCAGCCGCAGGATATCTGAAATGTCATGCAATATCAACGAACAAGTCACGGAGAAAATAAAAAGTTATAGAACATTTGCTTTGCAAATAGATGAGAGTCTCGATATTGGTGACAAACTCCTTGGTTTTATCAGATATATTGATGGAAAAGATATTAGTGAACAGTTTCTGTTCTGTAGACCGCTGGAGACTACAACCACAGGCCATGATATATTCGTTTCTATTAATTCCTATCTCAATGAACATGATCTTTCATGGAAAGACTGTTGCGGTATTGTACAGATGCTGCACCATTTATGTCTGGGAAAATTAAAGGTTTTACTGCCAGAGCTCTCAATGAAAATCCATCCATTATTATAACTCACTGTTTTCTGCATAGAGAGGCATTAGTCGTGAAAGCGTGTAATGAAGATTTTGCTGAAGTGTTTAACCAAGTTGTGAAAATGGTGAACTATATGAAGTCTCGACCTTTAAAGTGCAGAATTTTTGAACAGTTATGTCGCGCAACGGATGCAGCTCATACCTCTTTGTTACTTCACACAGAAGTAAGGTGGTTGTCGCGGGGTCATGTATTGAACCGGTTTCTCGAACTTAAAGAACAGCTAAAAACTTTTTTTAAGGATGAAAATCAAGACACATTTCATGAGCTCTTACTAAGTGACTCTTGGTGTTTTGAACTGTCGTATCTGGCAGATATTTTTCATAAGCTGAATGAACTGAATGTTTCGATGCAGGGTCGACATGAAACAATAATCTCCTCAACCAATAAAATGAAAGGTTTTAAAAGAAAACTTAGTTCTTGGAAGTCTGCAGTTCAAAAAGGAGATTTGTCGAACTTTCCATCTCTTCTTAATGTGACAGGAGATAAATATCTGGGTAAGCTGCAAGACCGCATTTGTGATCACTTATCAAGATTGCAAGATGCAATAGATGCGTACTTTCCAACTATTTCCACTACGAATCTCGACTGGGTTGTCTCACCATTTGATTTCGTAGATAGTGCACAGGAAATAGATTTCACTGCTTGCGAATGAGATGAATTTAATGATCTTTGCGCTGATTCCACACTCAAAGGTAAGTTCACCAAGAGTGAGGCGTCGGTGGCTAGTTTTTTGCTTCAACAGAAAGAGGAGTACCCTAACCTAATGAAGAAAGCAATTAACGCACTTTTGCCCTTTTCAACATCCTATCTATGCCAGCAAGCCTTCTCTGCTATGGTGACAATAAAATGCAAAGCAAGAAATAGACTGAATAACCTTGAGGATGATTTGCGTGTTTCACTGTCAACTGTAAGACCCGACATCACATATCTGTGCTCTAAGCATCAATCACAAGTTTCACATTAATCATTAATCGAACAAAATTTATTGATGTATTTTTACTCAGTAATTGTAGTAAAGTTTACAGTATTATGTTATGGTGTACGTTATTATTATATAATATTTCAATAAATTAACATATCAAGCTTAATTTTCTTTTAATTCAAGGAAGGATTCCCCTGGTGTTTAATGTTATTCCCAAGGGTGCCGTGAACTTCAAAAGGTTGGGAAACACTGGTCTAGTCGGTGGCGTTTTGTGGTAACGTGTTCTAAAATGTCGTTGGACAACAGTTGCTGATTGCGTTCTAGCAAATTCCAACACGCAATATGCCTTTTCCACAGGATTTTCCGCCATTTCAGCTTCTGCAACAACAAACAAAACACTGCAGCGTTACCAATAGTAACAAACGAAACTTTGAGAGTTTCTCAACATACCTCCAAAATAATTAGGTTGCTATCTCTAATAGTTTTTGTTTTACAGGCAGTTGAAGTTGTCTATTTCTTTTGTAGTAACCCTGTATAAGTATTTTAAAGCTGAAACCAATAACATGCAATATCTAAAAAACGGTCAACTCCAGGAAAAAAAATGTACCTATCTAACATAAATTGTGTGTTTTAACGAGCTCTACATGTTTTCTTAAGTTAGTTTTTGTCTATCTCCTGCGGTTTACCACTTATGTAAAATTCTGCAAAATTCATCCAGAATAAAGAGGTCATCAGAGGCTATTCCCAGAAAATTCAAGATATACATTTTATTCGTCATATAAATATATTTAATATAAGATATTTTAATCAAAATCGTTAGAGCCATTTTTGAGGAAATAATCAAGTTTGGTATTTAACGGACTTTTAATTTTTGAGCTATGCTGCCCACAGACACAAACACGGACATTTTTCAATTTGTTTAATTCGGGGGATCTCAAAACATGTATTTCCAGTGAAATCTGTATCGAATTATGGGTGCAATACAATATCTTCTCTATACACTATTACAAAGTACGTGTAGAGAAAGTAAAATTTGGTATTTAGATTAGCACCTTTCAAGAATGTGACATGAAGCTTTTCAAGAAAATCCATACACCGCAACTACCCTTTACGTGGAACAACGTTTGAATTTTTTTATCAAAAATGGTTGTAATTATTATGATTAAAATTGCGTTTATTAAACATGTTTGCAGTACATACAACTAACATATATGTCTTGAAACTTTTTTTTTCTTTCTTTTAGAGCTTTAACCATTTCTGAGATTAGATACTCCTTGTTATTGGCTTCAGTTTTAAACTATGTAGTTTTTCTGAAACGTGAAGTCATCCCTCGTGTCATTTCTGTTTTGTTTTACTGCTATCCTTGCAAAGGTAACCGAACTTCAATGGTTCACATAGCGACCAACTTTCCCGCTTTTAAAGGATTTGACTGTTTCTGTACCTAGTGTATTCCCTCGTTTCCCTTCTGCTTAAAAGGAAGCAAGTAATAAGACAATTCTGCTAATGTTTACCTATATTAGCACGATTTGGATGAAATAATAGTATTTTTAATTTTTTTAATAAGTTTCAGAATAAGTGCAGAAGTGACTGCCCTACTGTTATTAGTTGTAAGGTAACCACTCATTCTTGCATATGAGTACGATAGTTAGGAGGACGTTTCTTTTGAATTGTGTTACCAACTGATTACCAAGATATTTGTTAAAATTCACTGCTGGAAATGTGAAAGCTTCTCGTTACAAATTAAATTTCTCATATTGTTTAAAAAAAGATTAAACTCTAAAATTGTATCAATTTGAACAACCAAAAATTCATATTTTGAAAAATAGTGAATCAGAGGGTTTAAAACGTTTCATATTATGCTTAGTATATCTGCAATTTTCTAAAATTGTTTTCATAATTGTCAGGCAGTGGCGGATGGTAAAAGTATTCTAGGAATGGTACAGAATTCCATAATTGTTGCCATTAAAATTATCTTTTTTGCTATTTTGTTTGTAGGAGAACTCCATTCTCCTGGTTTTTATTTCTGCAAACATGTTAATGTCCTTGGTGATGATTGGACGATTGACAACACTGCTAATGTTTCCTGGCCCACAGTGTTTCGTAAAAATGTTTTCACTCTCTTAAGGGTTGAGAATCTTGTTTCACTCTCAGTAGTAGCCACAGGAATTGTAACTATAGTTTTTAAAAACTTTGCTGTTTCGGGAAACACCAGATCGGATTGTTTGCAACAAGGAATTGCAAAAGAGAAGTGGCACCCGATCCATTTCGAAGATTATTCCTCGAATAGATTACTTGCAACTGTGCAGTAAGCCAGCGTTTTTCTACGTTCCTGAAATCTATAATTGTTTATACTTTGTCATTATCTATAAATCGTGTGCGAATTTCTCAATATTTTCAGGCATTCAGAGCAATGCAGCCGAGATTATTTGGTGAAACCAAACCTTGTCTCTACAACATTTATTATGTTGTACACTTCAATATCACTTATGCATTTTCTTCTCACATCCGCAAAGCGAACTACAATTATGGTACTAAATTTTCTATTATAATTTCTCTGATTGTATGATTATATGCTTTCAATTGAGATTCAGCCAGTGATTCTACGCTATAATCATTTACCAATTATCGTCATAAATTTCATTTTCGCATACCCAAAGGCATTAACAAACACACTGCATAGCATACGCAGTTACACGCAAAATAATTAACCCACAATCACAAATAAAATGTTCGTATTTTCATGCATTTGTTTACTCTGATAGCATGATTGACAGCATTGTTTCCAATGCAGTTGAACGTACATTAAAATCAGTTTACCTATTTATAACATAGTTTAAAGGCTTCTTCGTTGTAGTGTAATTAATGGAAATTGTATAACTTATTCCAGTTTTGGGGATTCGAACTACGTCAATTTATACTCGTAGCTGCATCCCTTTGGTTAAATTGATAAAACTGAACGATGACAGTTTTCCACCGCAGTGATCGCAGTGTGATTCTTGTGTGAAGCATGGACACAAGTCTAGGTATACTTCGGCAACTTGTCTCACTCTTCGGCGCAGCCGTCCTGCAAGGAAAATAGCACTCGACACAAATGCAAGAGACCTGCATCCTGAGATGAACAGAATATACAGAATTAATATAATTTTTAATTTCATCAATAGCTTATAAACTCATTTTAATTTGAAATGCACTTCATGATATTGATTTTCAAAGTTATGGGTGTTGAACTGTTGAGCAAATTTTAGGAGGGACACGTATCCCTGCACCCATCAATGCGGACAGGCACTGGTCGGAACACAATAAAAGTGTCTCAAAGCAGTTATTGTTTATTGTGTTAGTGCAAAAATCCATCATACAGACAGATGTTGCGCAAACATCGGTTCCGTCAGTGAAAAATGAAATTCTCCGGGTAAAGCGGGAAAGAATATCTATAGAATCCTCAATTCCCACCTGTGAATGCCAAAATTCTGCAGTGTTGTTGCAAGCCAGATCACTTGGTGTGCTGCGACCGAATGTTTTCACATGAACACGTGAAGTCCTTTGTCTTACAAGTTCTGTTAGATACAGCGAACGAAATGATTCATTTATCACTTAAGATGAAAGAGTGAACAGAAATGAACAGCGTACAAGGTTCCTGACTAAGGCGTGTATGTACAATGTAGGTTGAGCTGACTCTTCAAATTATTCCTGGAGAACAACTACATCTACGGATCTCTACAGTATCCAGAAGCTTCTGCAAAGAAACACTCCCTCTCTCACAATCATGTTAGCTGTAAAATTTAGGTCACTTTCTTTTTATTTTCCAATTATTTCTGACACAAGGTTTCCGGAAGTCATTTGCATTATCGTCTATGAGGTTTAAGCATTCAATTGTCATTTTATTTAGTACTCAATGTGATATGTTCTATACTGTTAGAAAACTATGCACTTATTGATCTCACATAAATATTTACATACATTATATAATTTACATTAACACTTCAGTGTTCCACATGCTATAAACACGTCCTTACAAATGTATGTTAACTGTTACCGTAGCAGCCTATGTGCTTGCTATTCCTGCTCTAAGCCCAATTACAAAAACGTTTCTCGTTCCCTGACTTTTCCACTGCATAGGTATAGAATTTTTCGTAAATCTTTTATTTAAAAAAGTATAACTATCATCCTATTAAAGACAGAGAATTCAAACTAGGTATACATCAGTTAAGAAAAAAGTATTGCTGCGTTCTGGCCTTTAGTTTATTACTTACTACGTAATAAGCACAGAAACAGCAAACATCGGACCTTTACTCAAAAACATGCTTTCTTTATAGATTTGGATCCACGGAAATCTAAAATAATATAAAAATGATGTAATCTGATAGAGAAGTAAATTCTGCATAGGATTATGTGTTCAAGCTGAAAATTATAACAACTGAATGTGACACCATAGTATTACAACATGGCAACAGCGCGAAGTAGAAAAAGACGAAGCTAATGGTACCATATATGCGTTAGATAGAGACAGAAATGCTGTCTTTTAAGGTTGAGACTGATTATAGTTAGTACATAACATTCCTTGTATATGTGTACTTCTGTTCAGGGTTAATGTCCACATTCCATGAGGCTTTAAAGCTGGCTCTCACCCTTCTTCAAATCCGGCGGGCGTAAAAGTCCTTAGCATGGCTTTCTTCGGAAGGGAAGTAAAGCCGTTAGTCCCGTGTCATAGATTTATGGCACGTAAAAGAGCCTCATACCTGAGGCCTCTGTCTTTCACACCTAGTATAGAATGGGTAGCTAAGAACCATAGTGGTTAAAGAGCGTCCTTAAATAAAAACTTTATTTCATTCACCCTTCTTGCGGATCTAATAACTGAACACACGAGGAAGGGTCCTGGTAGTGAAAGAAAAAGAACCTGATGTTGCCAAGTTTTAATAGTTTTGCATACACCTTCGATGTGTATTTAGAATTTGTTAAAAATTTTATTTTGTGTAAGTGTGCCTGTGAGAGCCTTTCTTTTTCTGATCATGGTTAAATGTCGAGGAAATCATTAAGATACTTTAATTGAGAATATGCATCTTGATGACTCTCAATTCAAAGGACTTGGAAAAGGGAGCCTATAGTTGGGAGATGCGCAGCTTAACGAATAAATTATGAAATAGTTCAGAACGTATAATACTAATTGATAAAGGTGATGTTTTATCAGAAAAAAATCTCAACCGTTAAACCATGATGCTATTGGCGTAGGCATTACTGCCGTTAAAAATATTCGAAATATAAAAACCCAGAAATCTATCACACCCAACTACAAATCATGCAAAAGGAACTAAACAATTATTTGATTGCATTTGAAGTGACAGCGCAGAGAGATTAGGCACATCACCGCCCACCTAGGTTCAATCCTAGAGGACCGCATTTGGAACTTGTGGTAGCCGAAGCGGGCTTTCTCCGGATCCAAAGGTTTCCCCCACCACTCATTCCACTAATTACTCCATCATAACCTTTACTCTCGTCTGTTTTGCGCAGTTAATATCATCTGCCTCACGCTCATACCCGACATTGGATTGATCCACCATCATTTATCTAATCAAGGAGATTGCACTGATTATTTTATACGTGATTTCTTACTAAGAAATATATACGAGGTGGCCCAACTGACCTGTATTTGACGTGAGCAATTATCCCTTCCAGGTTTGCCTAACCTTAAAGAAGGCGAAAACTAATATTTATACATTACAATATTGCATAATTCAGTAATAATGTTTATCGGAAAAATATGTATTTATTAGAATGATTTCCATGAGGAGGCTATCATAAAGAAAAGTGCATAAATATATAAATAATAATAATGATAATAATTAATAAATAATTTTGTTTAGAATTTCTCTAGCTCAGATCCTCCAAAGTAAAAGACGTCACATCACTATCCACGCGACCATTGAAAGTAATGGAATGACGGAAGGATTAAAGGCATGAACACAACTGTACACGATAGCTTGCGATGTTTTTGCATGTCTGTGCAGATTAGCATAGCTGTTGCACGCTTGACTCTTCAGCATGGAATTTGCATTTTCAGAGATGTGAACTAAACCATAGGAAGTTAAACTCGGCTATATGTTTCAGGTCGACGCAGGTCCTCGGCTCGTGGCCGGAAGCAGAAAAAAGGTAAGCAATGAACGAATTTCTGCATTTACTTGAACCAATAGTTATAATGATACTTCATGACTGTAATGTGTGCAGTTGGTGTTGTAGGATGTGGGAGAGAGGACAGAACGGCCTTCAACAAGAACCTTCTCAACATCTTCGACGCCGAATACAACAGACAAATGGCTGCCAACAATGGTAAGCTCATATATTTGTCTATAATCTCAACACTTCACTAGTTTCTAATTCTTAGGTAATACGCTCTAAGTATGCATCTGTGATAAAATATAATCATGTTAGAGTTTGCAAGAAAAAGTCCAGAATACGATCACTTCTAGTGGGCTGTTTGTTAGCTCAGGCAGCAGCCGATAGTTCGAGCAACGGTCTACAGCCAGGTTTCAAAGATGCGAATGCGAAGATTTTCAAGAAGAGCTAGTTCGAGCAACGGTCTACAGCCAGGTTTCAAAGATGCGAATGCGAAGATTTTCAAGAAGAGCTCCCCACCCAAACTAACATTGTCCATTTACCTGAGAATATCTTTCTTTTTTTTTTTCCTCTTTCACTTTTATTTTTATTTCCTCGAAAATGGCTATAACGATTTAAATTAAACTGCCATATTTTAAGATGTTTTCGTAAAAATATATTCTTGAATGTTTTTAGAATAAAGCCTGAAGCTCACTTTATTTCATTGAATTTTGTGCAAATTTGAATGCCAAAAACTCCTTAAAAGATAGACAAAAGCTTACTGCAGAAAAAATAGAGAAAGCTTTAAAATATATAATTAATGTAAAATACTTTTGTATTGTTAAGCGTTTTCGAAATATTTCATATTGAAAGTTTCTATCTTCGCCGTCATGCTTGAAAGTTTGTAATTTGTTGTTTTCTTCTTTTTCTTTTTTCCTTCTTCCTATTCTTTTATTCCAGTTAAAAGAAAGAAAAAATCTGATGTGTACCATTCACATGACTTTCTCTATATCCCTGCAACAAATTCTTCTTAAAAAGCTTATACTTTTATTTACTTTATGCTAATCAGAAAAAATGAGCAGAAATAGTCTTATTACTTGCTACCTTGTAAGTAGAAGCGAAATAAGGGACTACCATATGTTAAAATGATAGTCAAAAGCTGGTTGCTATGTCAATGAAGTTCCTTTGTTTATATGGATAGGAGTTGACAAGTTCCTATATGAGAAAAGTATAAGTTTTTCATAGCAGAAACCAAAAATAAGGAATGTCACAAAAACGACGAATTCCACGAAAAAATGTATATAACATAAATTGTGTGTTTTAATGTGCTCTACATTTTTTGTTTAGTAAGTTTTTGTCCATCTCTTACGGTTTAGCAGTTATTCAAAATTTAGTAAAATTCATCCAGAATAAACTACTCTTCAGAGGCTATTCCCAGAAAATTCAAGATATACATTTTATTTGTCAGGTAAATAAATATCTTTAATATACGAAATTTTAATGAAAATCGTTAGAGCCATTTTTGAGAAAATCGAAATTTTCGAAAAAAAGTTCCATGTAAAGGGTAGTTGGGGTGGGGGGATCTTTCTCAAAATCTTCGTGTCGCATCCCTGGAAGATACTAAACTTAAATACCAAGTTTTGGTATTTTACCGACTTTTCGTTTTTGAGTTATTGTGTTCACAGACACACACACACACGCACACACACACACACGGACCTTTTCCCGAAAATGCTTTTTTTTAGATAAATGGGACCCTAAAACATATATTTCCGGTGAAATCTCGTATCGATTTTTTTGGTGGAGTGCAATACCTTCTCTATGCACTATGTACATAGTGCGTATAGAGAAAGTAAAAAAAAAAAAAACAGCTAATAAACAATATTCTCTTGAGTATCTGTTACAATAGGGTAGGACTTTTCTAGGTACCTATGTGTAGGGTCTAATTTTGAGTATGATTAAAAAAGAAATAACATTTTAATACTGCTTCTGCATGTTAGCTTGTTGCTTTTATTTCATTTGTGTAGCCTTTTTGACTTATTTTGCTACTGCATACAAAAGGAAGGTCTACAAACCACTACTGGTCACTAGGCCGAAAAATAACACAGAGCTGTGAAATTAACGGCCATAAAAACGTTATTCCAAAATGTGCTATTTACATTTCTTGGCATGATAAATTCAAATGCAGACTAAGATTTTCTCTTATCACGTACTATTTTCCGAAACATGCAAGACAATTTTAGCAATTTAAATTTAGCTTTTTACTTTCTTTACACGTGCTATGTACATAAATGTATAGAGAAGGTATTGTATCCACCAAACAATTCGATACCGAGAGTTCACCGGAAATAGACGTTTTAGGGTCCCCTGTATCCAAAAAATGCATTGTGTGTATGTGTGTGTGTGCATTTGTGTTTTGCCGTGTGTATGTAAATACCATAACTCATAAACGAAAAGTCGGTAAAATACCTAACGGTATTTAAGTTTAGCATCTCCCAAGGATGCGACACGAATATTTTGAGGGAAATCCCCACACCCCAAACTACCCTTCACATGGAAAAAAATCTAGAAAATTTAGATTTTCTAAAAATGCCCTATTTCGATTCAGAGGGTCCCAAAACGTGTATACCCTGTGAAATCTTGGCATCGAAGTTTTTGGTGCAATAGGAGCACAATACCTTCTCTATACACTATGTACATAATACGTGTAGAGAAAATAAAAAGCGACTACTTTACACACACGCATCAATAATAACTATTAAAGTTATGTGTACTTTTATTAAACATACCACATAAAATATTATTGATGGTAAGTTTAGACGAGAAAGTCTGAAAGAATTCTGCCTACCCTGAAATTTAATGTTCATCGTGGGAACTATTGTCTACAAATACCTGCCGTGCGATGTAACCAAAGCCATCTTCCCGAGGATGTTGATAATTGCCGTTTACCTAAAAGCTAGTACAGGATTATGTTCCGGAAGTACGGATAAAGATAACATTCCCAGCCAAGCAGCTGTGGAATGTGAGGGTGGTGGATGACCTTGACCGCTGACCTACATTACACCGCCAAGGTGTCTCAGAGGGCTGGATCAAATACCGGTTACCATCAACTGGTGGGAAACATGTCTTTGGAAAATATGAACATCTTTAACAGAACCATTCATCGCCCAACATGACCTATCACGTTAAAACAAATTATTAAATAAATAAAACATTAAATAAAAGTGTGATGTGTTCCATTCACTAAACTTTCTCTAGCTGTTCCACAAACAAATTTTTCCTACGAAAGATTATTCTTTTATCTATATATGCTAATCGAGATAAGTATTAGCAGAACTGCTCTTATTACGTGCTTCTTTATAAGCAGTAGTGAAATAAGGGAATCATTAGGATAAAGGATAGTCAAATCCTTTAAAAGCAGGTCGTTATGTGAAACAAATGAGGTTCGGTTCGCTTTGCATGGTCCCGTTTGAGAAACTTTAATTTAAAATTTAAACCAAAAACAATGAATATATCGAAAACGTCAACTCAACAAGAAAAATGTATATGACATGAATTATGTGTTTTAAGAGATCTAAATTTTTGTGTAGTAAGTTTTTGTCTATCTCTTACGGTTTAACCGTTATACAAAATTCTGCAAAACTCAATCAGAATAAAGAGCTTTACAGAGGCTATCCTCAGAAATTTCAAAATATACATTTTATTTGTGATGTAAATGTCTTTAATATACAGTATTTTATCAGACTCGTTAGAGCGATTTTTGAGAAAATCAAAATTTTCGAAAAATGTTACATGTAAAGCTAGTTGGAGTGGGGGTTTTTCTGAAAATCTTAATGTTGCATCCTTGGAAGATACTGAATTTAAATAATAAACTTGGTATTTAAGTTTAGTACCTTCCAAGGATGCGAAACGAAGGTTTTGAGGGAAATCCCGCACCCCAAAATTCCATTCCTTCACATGGAAAAAATCTAGAAAATGTTAATTTTCTCAAAGATGGCTCTAACGATTTTGATTAAAATACGTTATCTCAAAGACATTTACATGGAAGATAAATGTATATTTTGAAATTTCTGGGGATAGCCTCTGAAGACCCCTTTTATTCTGGATGAATTTTGCATAACTTATTTATGCCACATACATTTTCCTCGTGGAGTAAACCATTTCCGAGATATTCCTTTAGTTTCAGTTTTAAAATACTCATATGGGAATTTGTAAACTCCTGGCCATGCAAAAAAAAAAAAAAAAAAAAAAAAAAAAAAAAAAAAGCAGATTTCTACCACAGAGCAACCAGCTTTTAAAATATTTGTCTATCGCTTTACCTAGTGTGTTCCCTTATCTCCCTTTTACTTAAGAGGAAACAAGTAATAAAGACACTTTCTGCTATTGTTTATCTCGATTAATATGGAGTATATAGAGAATAGGTTTTTTACAATAATGTTATAGAGGTGCAGAGAAAGTCATGTGAATGGAACATGTCAGTGGTGTTTTTTTTTTAGATGTTATAAGTATTTTGTACAATTTATTCACATCTATCGAACGTTGTAAAATGCACCAATGTAATGAAATTACTTTAATTCTGTTTACATTTTAAAATGATAACCCTAATATGCAACCTGTAAAATAGGTTCGTATAAATATATGTTCTAAAACTCTCCATTTTTGCGTTATCAATTTCTTGATGAAAGTTTACGTTCCGGATTCAACTTCATATATGTATGCACTCATTAATAGAAGGCTTTGATCCATTTTACCCTGCGGAATTGGCCTTTATGTTGCCATGACTGCTTACATTTGTCAGTTGTGTAATACATCCGGCACGCGTTACGGGTGCTGTCCAGGAACTCTCCCAGACTTACTAGAAGAGGTGTCCCTGCAAATAGGAAGAAACATGTGGTTTATGTATGATGGGGCCCCAACGCATTTTAATTTTATTGTTCGAGATGCACTGCCTGGTATCTTTCAAGACAGGTGGATCGGTAGACAAGGACCAGTCCCATGGTCTGACGTTCCCCCGACCTCAATCCTTTGGCTTTTAATCTTTGGGAACGCCTTAACAATTTCTTAATGGAGCAGATGTCCCGGATGAAGAAACTCTTGATCTACGTGTCATGGAACCATACGACGCAGACAGGAAGCATTTGGCGGTACATACGTCGACGAGTACATGGTGTCTAGACGCAAGAGGCGGACATTTCGCTCATTTACTGTTAGTGATGTTTGTGTTGAACACCTATAGGCTGACATCAAAATTGGAATCATATGTCTCTTTAAAATATTTTGAATAATAGCATTTGGAATCTCAATTTATATGCACATTTTTTCTTGTTCAGCTGAAAGCAACCAGTCCCTAATCTTTGTAAAACTATTTTTGAATCATCCTGTATATACCATAGCTGGGAATAGAGGTGTCACTGGATGAGAATTTTTAAGTTGCTTGATATTTTGCAGGAGAGGAGATGGATGAGAGGGCCCTGTTGGACTGGAAATTCACGGAGATGGATCTCGACAGCGACGGGTTCCTGGTGCGAGCAGAATACCGCGACCTGCGACGCCTGGTCAAGAAGATGGTGAAGCCGAAGAGGTGCGCCAAGACCTTCACGCGTCTTTGCGACTTAGACCACGATCAGAGGGTGTCGAGGGACGAATGGGCAGCTTGCCTCCGTCTGGACTTTAATCGTGAGTACCTGCAACAGCTTCTGACATCTACTTTATATTTGTTAAGTTCCCCATGGGGAGTACTTGAGAATGATTTAATAATGGCGTATGCAAACTAATGTGCTCAAGGTTCTTCGCATATTACAAGCCGCAGCGCAAGCGAGTCCCCAGAAAAGCTAACTGCATCAAACTGGAATATATCTGTGAAGGGGGAAGCGAAAATTTAATCACGAATCACATTCTTGATTCATTGTGTCTCCATATAAGGGTTGCTTATGGTAACCACGCATTATTATTATTATTATTATTATTATTATTATTATTATTATTATTATTATATGTAAGGCCGTTTCAAATATGGCATGAGAACGAACTAATATAAGCGGAATGTAGGTAACTGATTTGAACTTTAGACGATGATCTTGGATTTGAAATTCTTCTGTTAGGAAATGTATCCCTACACAAACGTTGGGCCTCACGTGCCTTGCATTCAGCTTTGCCATGCGGAAGTAGCATATCCAGATATTCTTGATTTGAAAAAACTGCCATAGCCTTTGAATGCTCTGTTTCAAATTGCATAGACATCAACACAACTTAAGCGTTAATAAGAGTTAAGATCATGTGCAGGTACCGATGTAGGAAGTTACTATGTTCACATGTCTGATTTCCCTTAACACGCATTAGCGTTGCGCAGTTGCCAAACGTACGTCCCCCCCCCCCAGAATTTATATCGGTAGACATGCAAAAAATCATTGTGATATACATATTTATGAATGACTAAACGGCTCTTTTAGCAACAAAAAATAATTCATCTTCTAAAGCCCTACTTAACTCTGCTCATTTCAAAAGTAAACGTTAAATGAACTGAGAGCGCAGTGACATTGTCGATACATGTTATTTTTATGAAACAATACTCTTTGAGATCCCCTGAACAAATAAATAAAAAAAACTGATGTGTTCCATTCACATCTCTGCAACAAAGTTTATGTTTCCATTTACTTCATGCTAATCGAGAAAAAAATATCAAAAATAATCTTATTACTTGCTTCCTTGTAAGTAGAAGCAAAATTAGGGGTACCATAGGTTAAAGTGATACTCAAAAGCTGGTTGCTATGTGACTGAACTTCCTTTATTTGAATGGACAGGAGTTGACAAATTCCTATATGAGAAAAGTATACGTTTTTCAAAGCTGAAACCAAAAACAAGGAATATCTCTAAAACAATCAACTCCACGAAAAAAATGTATATAACGTCAATTGTATGTTTTAATGTGCTCTATATTTTTGTGTGGTAAGTTTCTGTCCATCTCTTACGGTTTAGCAGTTATGCAAAATTCCGTGTAATTCATCCAGAATAAAGTAGTCTTCAGAGGCTATTCTCAGAAAATTCGAGATATACATTTTATTTGTCAGGTAAGTATCTTTAATATACGCTATGTAATCAAAATTGTTAGAGCCACTTTTGAGAAATTCAAAAATGTCGAAAAACGTTCCGTGTAAAGGGTAGTTGGGGTGGGAGGATTTTCTTGACAATCTTTGTGTCGCATCCTTGGAAGATACCAAACTTAAATACCAAGTTTGGTATTTAACGGACTTTTCGTTTTTGAGCTATGCTGTCCAGACACACACACACACGGACCTTTTTCCAAAAATGCTTTTTTTTTTATTCAGGGGGACCCAAAACATGTATTTCCGGTGAAATCTCGGTATCGAATTTTTGGGTGGAATACAATACCTACTCTATAGAGAAAGTAAAAATTGAGGATGAATTAATGTTTCAGTTTAATAATACGAAGTCGTTTTTAAAGTATGTGCAGCCATACTCCTTTGTATAGAGTTAGATTTGGCATTACCATTTGTGACCTAGATTGGACTGGCTAGAATGAAACTACTATAGTAGCTGTGACGTGTAGAATCAAAAACCACAAGCAGGCTTAGCAGGCAGTGCTAAGAAATCTAATCATTTCATGTTTCATAACGAATGGGAAGAGGATTTTTTTTTTTTTTTTTTTTTTTGTATTCAGAGAAGAAGAAAATGAAATTATTTGCAATACCTGTTTGTCATTGGCACTGCAGTATTAAATGACATCTTGCTGTTTAGGTAAAGACTACATATATTTGCTAATAGAATTTCTCCAAATTAAATATTAATAAACGTCTGTTTGGTAATAGGTTATGCGATGACCACTTGGTGTATCTTCTAAGCCTAAGGGTTTTGTCGCCAAATATTAATAGATTTTTTAACAGAAAGCAATGCCAAAGAAGTCACCATGAAAAAAGTGTTATCATATATGATTTGAAACACTTTCCTACATTAAACTCGACGTACAACTCAACCATCACTGCAACACAATGCAGTTTCAACGTAGCCAGGCTGAGTCCATAAAAAACAGAGAAAAGTAAACTCTACATCCCCCGGTACGCTAACTTTGGGCATTGATTATGAATAATAATAATAATAATAACAACAATAAATAATAATAATAATAATAAGCCATGCAAAACTGGTTACAGTGCCCTCTTAATGTGGAAGGTAGGGGGTTAAATCCTTCGAAAGTGGAACGGTATGGAAGGAAATAAAAGTTTGTTTTAGCTTCCTTCAACCGTTTATGGGTCGGTGAGTGAGTTTTGCGGGTGAATTATGTTCAAAGGTGCCCAGGATTTTAAGGCTTTTGAAGTAGCAACCACCGAAATATGGGGCTAGAGTCACTATCGCCACGCCAGGGAGATGGGCCGAACATTTTTAAGGACCTTCAAACGTCTTGTTTCTGAAATAGTGAAGTTCAGGTTAAAGAGATGGGTACGAGTCAAATATATAAAGCTTGTTAGTAAGAAAGTAAATGAAGATGAGTATCAGGTAGAGAGGGAACAAGAGATGCACAGTGTCATATATTTTTTTCTTTGAATATTTTTGTTCATTAAATAAAACTCTCTCTTTCTCTCTCTCTTTCTCTAATGTATACTTCCAAGCTTTGGGAAAGATAGGGAATAGTCTTGGCGACAGAAAAATTCCCACATCCTGCCGGGAATTGAACCCGGACCCCTCGCATAGTAGATAAGTATTTCACCGGCTGAGCCACGGCTCTGATATTGTAACGTTTAAGTTTGCGTTCTTTTCCGTTGACATAAGTATTTGGTATTACGTTTTACTGTCAACAGCATCTAGTTCATTACTGTCAACAGCATCTAGTTCATTTCGGCGGTTCGTTATATTCAGGTATCATGGATAGATGTCCTTTATTTCCTCAGCCATTTGCTTGAATATTTTGCTGCTCCGGTATATCCTTGCAATTGGGCTCAGATCCCGTGTACCAGCCAATCTGGCTGGAGCTTATTCGTGGTAATAGTAACTGCAGCCCCCATGAGAAGTCCCGGCTGCAGTCACTACTATCCGAGTCATCTCGGCCATAGTTACATTTATTTACACATTTCAGAAACCTCTGTAGTTCAGTAAAGTCAAAAAATAATAAACTTATATACAAAAGCCGAGAGGAGATTTTCTAAACGACGCAATTAATTCATTTTGATAACATTTTAAATAATTAATTTAATAATGTACAGGAACAAGCACACTTTATGTACCTAATAATTACTTATTAAAAATCTTGTATATTTAGCATGACATCACAATTATATGTTACACTTGTTTTCCCTTGTTCAAAACACTGCACAGTAACGCATAGGGTAAGCTACTCTGAATAATCCAGAAGCCAAGATCTATATTACATCCACGTTCAACGATTAGTCTAAAACGTAGCTTTATGATTTGATCTGCTTATAATAGGAAGTGCTCGCGGTGTAAAAGTAACGCTTCCGCATTTACGGTACGACAAACTATGAATTTGGCGGTTATCGCAGAGTTCAGAAAAGCAGCATATGTTCTCAATCCGTAGCATTAGAGTAAATAATATGTTGGCGGTAGGCCAACAAAAAAGTAACATCCTGACATTCCAGTCTCTCTAGTGATTGGCTCCAACCTTCTTCAATTGTGTTCTAGAGTCTTGAGGTACCGCTCAACCATACCGTCTGACTGTGAGTGAAAGGTGTCGTGCGCGTCTTGTGCATTCCGAGTCGCTCCAATGTTTCCCTCGTGAGGTTGGCGCAAAGTTGGAGCCCTGATCATTGTGAAGCTCCATGATACCCCATAGCGACAAAGCAGTTCTTCCACAAGGCTGTTCGCGATGATCTTGGCCTCCTGGTCAGAGTTGGCGTACACTTCCAGTCGCTTGGTGAAGTAATCCATGGCGACCAACAGATACCTGTTACCCCTGTCTGACAGAGGGAATGGCCCAGCTACGTCAATGGCTATGTGTTCGAAAGGCGCTCCCGCTTTATACTGCTTCAACGACCTCGATTCCTGATCTGTGGGCCGCGACTTGCCGCACACATGACACTGGCTGTAACACCTCTCTGCGTCTGCTCTTAGTCTCAACCAAAAATAGGTACCGTTATCGAAGTGTGTTGATGGTTCGATTGGATACCAAATGCCCTCCCGAAGTCCCCGCATGTACTTCCGCCACCTTACTCCGAGGGAGGATCAGCTATTCTCGCTGGGTCTTCCCATCAGGTAATTCTCATACTTTTGAACAGTACCCATCCTTGACCTTCAATGAGTCCTCAATAGGACTTGTGCACAGTACTCCATGGTGTAATGATCTCCCAGCTCGGTCTAGTCCGTGCCTCCACTTCTCCCAGGACTGGTCCCAAGTCGGCGTCCGCCAGTTGCTCCCTTCTCAGTCCTGCGCTATCCCATTCAGCTGCAGGCACCGCTGAAATAACATGGACAGCTGCGGCACGCTCGTTCTCTTCAACATTAGTGCAGTGATCGTACCCTTCTGGACAAGGTCGTCCGGACATGCCATCCGCATTGAAGTGGCTTCTTCCTCTTCGATGTTCTAATATGAAGTTGTACTCTTGTAGCCTCTGGTTCCAAAGGGCTGCCTGGTCCTCCAGGCTCATGAAACTTAACAGCCAGTTGAGGGCGGAGAGATCAGTCCTCAGATAGAATGGCTGACCTACAGGTACTTGCGGAAGTGGTCTAATCTCTTGACTACTGCTAGGGGCAGCAGTACTTTTCTGCTTTGGAGAGCTTCTTGCTGTAGTAGGTAATTTCCCGCTCCTAGCCATCCTGGACCTGAGAAAGAACGCCGTGTCGTTGGCATCGGTATCCGCAATAAAGTCACCACCAGGTTGTGGAAATCCTAAAATAGGAGCGCTACAGAGTGCTCTGGAACGCGTTATCTGCCTCTTCTGACCACGTTTAAGGCCGGTGCCGTTCCGTTAGACGAGGGGTTTTGCGATGTTGGAAAAACCTCTGAGAATCGGCTGTAGTAGCTGTATAGGCCCAGGAAAATTCGCAGATCTCGGCGATGTCAATCTCTCACTGCCCAAGGCTTTTCTGGGTCCGTGGCCACCCCAGATGGAGAGACTATGTGGCCCAAGTAGTCACCTCCTTGCAGAAAAGTTGGCACTTCTTGGCTTTCAGCTTCAAGTTAGCTGGCTGCAGCCTTTGCAGTATCTTGTTCAGAATCTCGAAATGTTCTTCAAAGTTACTGCTCACGACGATATCAGCCAAATAGAGCAGGCAGACGTTGTATGTCAATCCTCTCATCGCTGATTCCACAAGACGCTGGAAGGTGACTGGCGTATTGCAGAGGCCAAGGAGCATAACCGTAAATTGCTAAAATCCTTGGCCAGTCGAAAATGTGGTCTTCGCCTTGTCTCTGAGATATAGGGCCACTTACCAGTATTCCGATTTCATGTCCAAAGTCGAGCACCACTAGGCACCATCAAGTGTGTCCAGGGCAAGCGAAACAGTCCTTTTGGGGGATGGCATTCAGCATCCTGCAATCCACATAGTTCACGGTTCTTCAACAAAACTACAGGGGAACACCAAGGGCTGTCTTCAATGATTCCCTTAGATTTTATGTCCTCCAGCATGCCCCATACCTCTGCTTGCTTCACCAGGCGAACATATTTTGGGTTTGCCAGATAGGTCGGCGTGATGTTGTGCAGCACTCGGTCATTGCGACCATAATCGGCGCTCCTTTCGCTGAAGACATACTGGAATCGGCTGAGTACACACCGGACCCACTCCAGTCGTAAGCGTTCAGAAGGTCGTTTGTCCTCTTCAGCAAATCTGTTAACCGGGGTCCCAAGTCCTGCGACGCTGTTGGCTGTTCGGATCCGTCGCACGGAGATTCATTCAATATTGGCTCACACTTCCCTAACTCCGTCCGGGCCTGAATGTCCTAGTCGGTGTCCATCAGTTCAGCAGCCTCAAGAACACTTCCTCTCGGCAAGGCAACAATGCTCGGGCAACATATAATCCATCAGGTAATGTATTTTGGTCTAATACCACATTTTCTTGACCACTGGTCCTCCAGGTGCGTCTTCTCCACCACCTCACGTCTCGCGGGCTCGGTAATACCATCCTTCAAGGTCACCGTGCAGATCTTCGGATGTTCATGTGGGCTCCGGACCAACATCTCATCTCAGTAGAATTGCAAAACCCTCGCCCGACGTCGACCGTTACGTCGTGGCTACTGGCGGATCCCATCACAGTATCACATCCTCAAATCACCCTCGGGACGACCATCCACAGGCTCACAGTGTTCCGTTCCGCTGTCAATACCAACAGGGCCTCCTTCTCCACAGGCAAAATGTCCTCTTGGCTGTTGCAGCCTCGCTTTAAGCTGACGGGTATGCTGCAGCCAAGCGATGGTTCCTGGTGCGGTTCTCGAGGTCCTCCTAGATATCACCGACTTGACCAATATTGGGATAGCATTCAGTACTTCTGCCGCCCGTTCCTGGAGGCTTGCTATCAACTGTGGGCCTTTCTGTTCTGCTAATCATCGGTAATAGGTGGCACGGCGGTGAGCTGTCGCTGAAAGACTTCATAGGTTGGCTTTCCGTCGTATTGGTGGCTTGACCGGCGCTGATGTGTCGCGTCCTGGCATCTCGACCTTCAAGTCTTTCAATCTTCTGGAGAGCATCTTCTACCACGAGGACGTTCAGTTCCTTGGCATCGATGCCAACTCTTCTCTCCAGAGCATTAACATTTTCCCCTAGTCGTCCAGAGCATCATCGTGATGGTCAATGTACTTCATCGTTCCCCCAAGCTCTTCCACCTCAAGTTGTTCCACTCATTCACGGCGGCAAGTTTTCTTCGCTTTTGGTAGAAATTTCGTTTTCATCGTAGACATTTCCGTTTTCCTTTTTATCTTCATCTTCTGAAGTTTCTCCGCTGCGGTTTCCATCCCGATTTTCAGTTTCTCTTCCATCTTCTCCATGCTTGATTCAATCCGGAATTCATTTTGTCATCCATCTTCCCATTCCGGATTCCATTTTTTTCCCACCGTGATCTCCTTTCCTTCCTTTTGGCCAACAAATTTTTCATCATCTCCTTCATCTCGGCATAAAAATCGCACTCCTGACACCAGCGTAACAAATCGCTATAGTGACTATAGTAATTCACTGCTGCAAACTATTCACTCGACGCTTCGACGCGTAGACCGTTGCTGCTCGCACGCTTTGCGCGGGAACACTTCAGTCACTCAGGACTCACAAATCACGCACAACACACCAGGCTTGTGATGCTTTCTCTTTTTATAGCTAGAAAATGATATCACAGAATTTTCTGGAAGCTTGTGGAAGCCGAAGCTTCTGGAACAATCCAGACGTGTCGCATTCCAAAGTATCCGGTTATCGACGCGCCGCACTTCCTGTGTTATTACATCTCGCGCCGACTCACATACCATGGCGAACGTGACGGCACTGTTACAGTGTGCCAAAATATCCATTCTGCTGTCGATCAAGATATGTCAAAAAGTATATAATTGACGTACTCTAAAATTGTTCCTTTTTTACAAAAAAGGATTCTATCCGGACGATGCATACAGTTCTACCGCAAATGACCAAAAAAAATTTCAGGCATAAGGAAATGTTTAACTTGTTTTAGTTATCACACAGGCAATCTTAGTAAAAAAAAAAAAAAGCAAAAAAAACACGCTACTCTCCGGCATGAGATGCAATTACAGTTCAACCAGAAGCGTGCAGCAAACTTGTACCATCTTTTAGATAAGTAACAGTGCCGAAGTACAAGGTTTTATTTACAAGGATTAATGTTGTCAAATGCAAAGTTGAGTTAACACTGGTGGGCAAAATTCAATGTCAACAATAAACCATAAGCTTGCTGTGATTTTGAGGTGCACAATTTCTGTACCATCGATGACACAGTTCACAAACATTGTAGAATCCATATTTTTGAGGTATTCAGATTGAGAACCTGAATAACCTTGGTTACTTTATGTAAATATGAGCAATTTCCTTACTACACGGGGATACAACAGATTCGCACAACGCTTGTATTAGTTTTACTTTCTCTAAACGTATTACTGTACTGAAGTACTGTATTCTACCCAAAAATTCAATACCCAGATTTCACCGGAAATATGTTTTGAAGTTCCCTGCGTTAAAATTTACTTTTTCTAGTCCGCATATACAATATGCATAGTGATAAGAGAAGATACTGTATTCCACCCAAAAAGCGGTGTCGAGATTACACCGGAAATATGTTTTGAGTCCGAAAAAAGCATGTTTAGAAAAAAAAAAAAAAAAAAAGTCTGTGAGTGTATCTGTGGACAGCACAGCTCAAACACTAAAAGACAGTTTTATACCAAACTTGGTATTTAAGTTTGGTATCTTCCAAAGATGCGAAACGAAGATTTTCAAGCAAATCCCCCCTTTATATGGAAATGTTTTTGAAAATGTTGTTTTTTTTTTTCTTTCAAAAATGGATCGAACGATATATACATATTGTGTGTTATTTATGAACGCTCTTTAACTGCTGTGGTTCTCAGCGTCCCATTCTAAATTGAGTGTGAAAGACCGCTTAATTTTGCTCAGAGGCCCCTCTATCAGGCTTAAGGTACATTTATGTGCCGTAAATCTACGACACGTGACCAACGGCTTTAGTTCCCTTCCGAAGGAAGCCAGGCTAAGGATTTTTACACCCGAAAAAATCCGTCGTCCTCCGCGAACCCGCGACCTTGGGTGTATGAAGTTAGCAACAGGCTCGATTTTGGTTTAAGTACCATATATTAAGGGTATTTACATCACAAATAAAATGTATATCTCGAATTTTATGGGAAAAGCTTCTGAAGACCTGGCCATTCTGGATGAATTTTCCTGAACTTTGTATAGCTGGTAAGCCGTAATAAATACGCAAAAATTCTGATGTGTTCCATTCACAAGACTTTCTCTACATCTCTGCAACAAATTATTGTTAAAAAGCTTATGCTTCTATTTACCTCATGCTAATCGAGAAAACATTAGCAGAAATAGTCATTACTTGCTGCCTTGTAAGTAGAAACGAAATAAGGGAGTACCATAGGTTAAAGTGGTAGTCAAAAGCTGGTTGCTATGTGACTGAATTTCCTTTGTTTGTATGGACTGGAGTTGGCAAAACCCTGTATGAGAAAAGTGTAAGTTTTAAAGGTGAAACTAAAAAAAAAAAGGAATATCTAAAAAACGATCAAATCCACGAAAAAAATAAACATAAACTGTGTGTTTTAACGTGTTCTACATTTTTTGTGTGGTAAGTTTTTTTTCCATCTCTTACGGTTTAGCAGTTATGCAAAATTCCGTAAAATACAGCCAGAATAAAGTGGCCTACATAGGCTATTCCCAGAAAATCCAAGACATACATTTTACGAGGTACGTCCAGAAAGTAAGTTCCGTTTGGTAATAAAATTAAATTGTGTACAGATACAGAATAATTATTTATTGCACAAAACTCTTAAACTACTTTTCCACATAACTGCCGAAATTTTGCAGGCATTTGTCATAGCGTGGCACAAGTTTTTGTATACCTTCTTCATAGAAGTTTGCCGCCTGTGTCTTCAAAAAGTAGAAAACATTTTCTTTCAGCTCTTCGTCATTGTTGAAGTGTTGACCGCCAAGGAAAGACTTGAGATGTAAGAACAGATGAAAGTCGCTAGGAGCGAGATCAGGGCTGTACGGAGGATGGCCAAACACGTCCCAGCCAAATGCCTGTAGGAGGTTTTTCGTCACATTTGCAGTGTGTGGTCGTGTGTTGTCGTGAAGAAAAACAACACCTTTTGACAGCAATACTCGGCGCTTATTCTGTATTGCGCGGCGCAGTTTCCTAAGTGTCTCGCAATAAACATCTGCTTTGATTGTTTGACCACGCGGTAAGAAATCATGAGTAAGATGCCTTTCCAGTCCCAGAACACTGTGCACATCATTTTTCGAGGTGTCAAGATTTGTTTCGGCTTATCCTTTGCTGGGGATGAAGTGTGCCTCCATTACATTGATTGCCGCTTACTTTCAGGGGTGTCGTAAGAAACCCATGTCTCATCTCCTGTGACTATCTGTGTCAGAAATTCTTCGCCGTCTTCATCATAACGGGTTAAAAACTGAAGTGCACTACCCATCCGTTGTGTTTTGTGTTGCTCAGTAAGAATCTTTGGTACCCAACATGAGCAAAGTTTACGAAATTTCAGTTTTTCGGTAACAATTTCATGAACTAGTGATCGTGAGCTTTGGGGAAATTCCATAGCGAGAGCACTAATTGTAAACTTGCAGTTTTCCTGGATCTTGTCATCAATCGCGTGAACCAGTTCTTCTGTAACCAAAGATGGGCGCCCACTTCGTTCTTCATCGTGCACTTCACTACGTCCTTCATTGAACTGTCGGACCCATCTTCTCACCATTGAATCACTCATCGCATTTTGTCCGTAAACTTCGCAAATTTGCCGATAAATTTCAAATGGTTTCACTTTCCTAGCATTCAGAAAACGAATCACAGATCTGATTTCACAAGCGGCGAGATTTTCAATCAACACCGACATTGTAAACAAGCACAACAAAGCGTATGTGGCTGACAGCGATCTCAAAATGGCGCACGTTTCTTCTCCTTGATACAGAGCGTTCAATTTATCCGCGCATGTGCGGATAAATTGAAACGGAACTTATTTTCTGGACGTACCTCGTATTTGTCAGGTAAATATCTTTAATGTACGACATTTTCATCAAAATTTTTAGAGCCATTTTTGAGAAAATCAAAATTTTCGGAAAAAGTTCCATGTGAAGGGTGGTTTGTGGTGGGGGGCTTTTCTCAAAGTCTTCGTGTCGCATCCCTGGAAGCTACAAAACTTAAATACCAAGTTTGGTATTTTACCGATTTTTCGTTTTTGAATTATCGTGTTCACAGACACACGGACACACACACACACACACACACACACACTGACCTTATTCTGATTTTTTTTATACAGGGGACCCTAAGAAATATATTTCCGGTGAAATCTCGGTATCGGATTTTTGGGTGGAGTGTAATACCTTCTCTATACACTATGTACATAGTACGTGTAGGGAAAGTAAAAATGTATCTCGTCAAAACACATAATTTATGTTATGTACATTTTTATTGCAGACTTGACCGCTTCCGAGATATTCCTTGTTATTGGTTTCAATTTTAAAATACGCATCTTCTCAAACGGGTTCCCTTCCATTTCATCTCTCTTTTCTTTCTCGGTAAATGCAAAGCGAACTGAACTTAAATTGTTCACATAACGATCGGTTTTCAAAAGATTTGACCACCGTTTTAACCTGCTATAATCCTTTATTTCCCTTCTGCTTATAAGGAACTAAGTAAAAAGACCAAGTATGTTAATACTTTTCTGGTATAGCATGTTATAGATAGCAGAATATTCTTTTGTAAGAACAGTTTTTTGAGAATGGGTAGAGAAAGTCATGTGAATGCACCTCATCAGAATGTTTCCTTTCGTATTTTCGCGTGGAAGTTAAAAAGAGTCGGCAACGGCGCACGACAGACTGTTTTTGCTCCTGGAGGTACAGAATTACTGTAAGGAAGCAGCTTTTAGCAAATGTTGCCAGAAGATCACAACTTCGATTAAAACGATATGCAAACACATAGCTACAGTTGACTGTGTTTCGGTAGCAATAGAAAAGCAGGCTGTTTACTGATACTGGAATTACTTAAAATACTGGAAATATACCTTTTTGGTTTAATATACTTAGAAAACTATTCAGCATGTAGATTAAATAACAGAAACAGTAATTAACATAACCACTTCGCTCTCCCATGAGACAAATGGGAGTATCGTCATTGAAACTGTCTCCGTCTGCACTTTCGTAAATGTTCTATTTGTTCAGATCAAAATTTTTTCTGTCGATTTTACAGGTTTTCATTTTAGTGAAAAAAATACTTATGCTTAGGCCATAACGTATAAAAGTTGTTGCACAGAGTTTCTTGCATTGTAACAAAACTCGGTTACAGTTTATTGCAAGGAAAATACATACATGTAATACTTCAGCAAACAGAAAGCAAGAGTTTAAGTACATTATGTGTTCCATTCACATTGCTTTCTCTACCGGTTCTGCTATCAAACAATTCTTTCAAAATATTATTCTTTTATCTACTCCTACACCATGCTTATCGAGATAACATTACCAAAAATGGTAATATCAAAACAAAGAATCCACTTATTTGCTGATCAACAGAAAATGACAAGATATAGAAGACCGGGAAAAATAGTTTCTCTTTAATATTAAAATTTACATATAAATCGTAAGATATTTGAACAAAATGATAACCCAAAACATTAACAGACGTCCAAAATTTACACTATTGAAATAAGATTTAGAATCGATTGAGTGGTTTCTGAGTTTATAACTAGGAAAGCTTTCGTCAATCGCCTCTCTTTATATATTAATATAGATTAAATCTTGAGGTGATTGGTTTTTAGAGGATTTTGTTAATCAAGTAAATATTTTTATTTCTCTAGCGCGTATGTACAATGTGCATACTAGGTAAAGAAGGTATTGTATTCCACCCAAAATTCGAAACCGAGATTTTACCGGCAATACATATTATAAGATCTCCTGAATCTAAAACAAGCATTAAAAAAAAAAAATGCTCGTCTGTGGACAGCATAAAATCAAAACGAAAAAACTTGAAATACCAAATTTGATATTTAAGTTCAGTATTTTCCAAGGATGCAACTCGAAGATTTTCAGGAGTGGTTTTCTCAAAAATGATTTTTTTTTCTTTTTTTTTTAAGTTTAGTGCTCTTTAATCTGTAGGTCGTATCGGTTGTTGAATGAAATCGGTGAAATGATGCTCAAATGGACCCGGAGTCCATGGAGCTTGAAGCTACTCGAGATTGTACTTCTCGGGATAAGGGAAAATCCCGGAAAAGCCTTATCCGGGTAACTCACCCTAACCGAACCTGTTGAATTTGAGGCAGACACGCTACCCTGACACTACAGAGTTAAGCTTCTAACCATATGTTAGAAATGTCAATCAATTTTCATGAATACTTAAATGTATATTTTTAATGTTCTGAAAATAGTCTCTGAAGTCCTCTTCAATCTGGATGACTTGCATAACTGGTAAGCCGTAAGTGATGGATACAGATCGTGAGGTGAGACATGAGCAAATCTTGCGCACAGGGGAAGTTGCTTTCCTTCCTTCACTCCCTGTAACGGCTGAGAGGAGTAAAGGACCATTTACATCGAAAATCAACCGTAGACGTAACGTAGACAAAGAAACATGCAGCCAATATATGCATAGGCTCATTCACAGTGGTTACATAGACATTGACGTAGACGTAACCGTAGTACGTTAGCATAGAAGCTTGCAAACGCCGAACTTTTGCGTCAAAGTTAATATGTAACGTAGGAATCAACCAATGAGAACACTGCTCGATGTGTTATCAAAATGGCCTCGCTTGATGATTCTCTCTCATTTCTCTTCCGTTAATTCGTCTTTTATTAAGGGGATGAATTCACCGTCGTCTACGACGAGATATCCGTTCTTTAAAATATAAAGCACCAGCAAATTTGCTTCTCTAGTTTTCATGTGCGCGAATGCTGGCACACTCGTCTCTGCCAGCCATTTTAGTTTGTTATTCATTCGCAAGGTGCAGTTCACTTCTTTTAATTTCTGATTGGTCATTCCCTACGTTTACGTTTGTCATTGAGAATGCTCATGGTGCGGTTAATTCTGCTTCTAGATTCTATGTCAGTGCATCTACGATTAATTTTCAATGTGAATGGCCCTTATTAGAGATGCCAGCTTGGCGCGAATAACACAACCACAACAGCGTGAGCGCTAAACAATTATTGTAGTTCACATGGAAGTACTTGCTGACACATCCGTAGTTATAGCGAAATCACTTTTTTATAAAGCTAATTTTTCTACTTATACAATATGTTATTAACAATATTTAGAGCGTTAGACAGAGTATATTAACAAACAAAAACTGAATAAAACATGACAAATATAACTTAAGATAAATTTCTTATATCTATGACACCACACCCTAATTTTTAATTATGGGATAAATAACGTAAATTTAATAATTTGTTTTTTTAGAGAATTAAAGGTTTGTGAAATATATGATAGGTTAATTGTGTTCGTTATGAAAATAATAGAAATAATATTTGCTTGAAGGAATGTCGATATATTTATTTTTCTTTGCGATCCAGCTTATTACACAATGAGTTAGCAGCCATGAACAGAACCAATATTACTGTATTCACCACATGTTTCTACAGTTCTTCAATCCCGCTCATCGCTATTAATATCGTTGGCACCACTGCCTTCTTCCAAATTAACAACAATCTGCTAGTGTTTTTTGCATAAACATTGAAGAATGCCGCACTAAATTAGAGTACTTCACAGAACTTATGACTTCTGCGCATACATGTTGGCACAACTTTTCCTAACATCAGCCCATCAAGCAAAGAGTTGCCACTGCGCAACTTAATGCTTTGTTCTTGTTTCGCCTCACGACCCCTAAAAACACATTGCAAAAATGTAAATGTTGCTAAAACACTCAGTTTATATCAAATACATTTGTTTGTGAAGTTAACCATTTCCGCGATATTCCTTATTATTGGTTTCAATTTTAAAATAATTATACTTTCCTTAAATGGGACGTAGTTATTAGTTTTTCTAGCTCCTGGCCAAGCAAAGCGAACGGAATTTCTGGCCAGTTCTTAAAAGAGTTGACTACCGCTTAAGCCTAGCGTCTTATTTCCTTACCTTTGTATCTACAAGGAAATATATTATATACAATAAAAAGCCTTTCTGAACATGTTTTTGATGAGTGGGTGGAGGAAGTCACGTCATGTAACGCATCAAACTTTTTTACAAGTTCTCTCACGGCGTTCTTTGGAAGTGGATGAGATCTAAGGAGCCTTTTTCTTAATGTGAAGCATTGCTTAGGATTTCGGCATGATTGAGTTTTACAATATAAATTAACAAACTGAATCCTTTATTCTAAAGAGCATTCGAAAAATAATATATAAAATTTAAAGTTTAAAGTGCTCACGCTTTCATCATTGGGGGTGCTTCAATATGAATTGATTTTCACTTTTGGAAAATTATTTTCTTCAACAGTTCTAATCATAGAGCAACCAAAGTTCGTAATTCTCTTGAAAATTCCAAGACCAAAAGTGTCTATTAAACTGATTGAAATTTTTAGAAATACTGTATTTGAAGGAGCTAAAATAATACAGATCAACCTGGATCCCTTATAACGTAGTTATCCGTCAGATCGCTGCACTCTTGTCGGCTGCACTGAGATGTTGATGTAGACGTCGTATTTGATCGTGTGCATACGTCTTAGGATGGCATTTGTTTAACCTTTCAGAACATTTGACATGTATACATCGAAACTTGTTAGAACTGAGAGCAATGTTACAGACGGCTAGAAGGAAATTGTGAGGCATTATAAGAATGATAGAAGGAAACTCAGTTTAGAAAAACCACGCTGAAAACGGTAGTGCGTAGATTAATCGTTGAATGCTAGTGGCGGAAAATATTGCAGCTTTCTTGATTACTTTCACTTTATATCCATCTCATTTCTGAAAATATAGCGGAAATAACTGAAAATATCTTCTGCGCAGCTAAGTAGAAGGATTTGCAACTACGTAGCAGAAAGTCCTGCGATGTTTCCTAGCTGCACATGCCTATTCCGACATCTAGATTTCCCACGTACCAACTTAGGCAAACGTTTCCCACAATACCAGACAGGGGAGGTCGTCTCCTTAGCGCGGTGGTAGTGCGGCTGCTTACCAAGCGGGTTCGATTCCCGATGCCGCGAGGGGTGCACTCAGCCTCGTGAGGTCTCTGGGGGGGCCAATAGAGGAGCTACTTGATAGAGAAGTAGCGGCTCCAGGTCATGAGGATCGCATTAACCGGCCGGGAGGTTCGAGGCGTTAGCCACGTCTCACCCTCCATTACTGCAGCCCATGACGTCTGTCATGGACCGAGATGGGGACGCAGCGACCGGGGGTTAGCTGTCATGCCATGGAGCTATTATTATTACTAGACAGGTGAAGGAAAACCGGCTTATACTGCCAAGCAGGAGTGAAACCTTTTTCTCATATGTTGACTGCCAGTGGTAAACAGTCATTGCTTCATGCTCGGCCTTCAAATGCTTATACTATAAGTATCTATAAATAGCTATGACGTGATGGAGTAGGTATGGTCTCTACAGCTCGTTTCGAAATGTGTTGCAATACCCTGTATTGCTCCCTCCTTCAGTTCCTGCTAGTAGATAAGCCAGTGAATACTGAAAGAGAGTGCAGATTGATGAAAAATGTCGAATATACGAAAGGGTAGGCGTTCGATATTAAATACATTTGTGAATGATACAAACATATTTTGAGTGACAGGAGAGCCTTTTCTTTCGATACAGCGAAGATGTAGCTTGTACTAATATACTGCAGTGAATTCTAAGTGAGTTTGGTTGATTTATTTCATTGTCTTTTCAAAGCTCTGCACATTATCCTGAATTTTTTGCATCAAGCTTTATATTTTTATTTGTGTTTTAATTCACTGATCATATTCTAAAATAATCGTTTTATTGTGTTGCTTTATGAATTAGAACGATGTATGTTGTCAATACATGAATTACGCTATTTTTGGAACAGGTTATACCTCAATATGCGCATACTTACGCTAGAAACCCCTCCCCACTAGCCTCTCTTTATACTGTTGATTGCTCTGTGTGTTGGTAACTGTGTGCGTTTCGGAACCCAAAGCCGAGCTCTATTTATATCTATTTGAACTTTGTTATTTTTATTTTGACGATGGTTTTATTTTACTAATTTTTGTTACGAAACCAACCCAGCAGGAATAAAGTCCAGAATATTTGACTTAAACCAGAAAGCTGACAACTCGACAACAGATGCCAGACTGTTGTTCTTTGATGAAACATAATGAAAATTTGTGATTGTAAGTTTAACGTCTTTAACCGGTATGTTGATCAAATGATTAGCATGATAGTGAATTGGGTTAAAATATTTCCACAAATGTGTGCTTTTTACCTCTGTTAATATAAACCGCTTTATTATTGCTTAGATCCTGAACGTAGCCCTTCTGCGCTGCACTCAACTGTCGACTCCCCCCCTCTCTCACTCTCTCTCTCTCTCTCTCTCTCTCTCTCTCTGATCGAATTGATCTCTCCTCGGTCCTAGCACCCCTCCCCCCTTATATAGCCTTCACATACACAGCGGGATATTCTGGAAGGAGAAACTAGTATGATTCTTTCAAAAAGGAAATTACCAGGCGAGGCACTCATAATGGAGCTTGAACCATTATTGCGCAAGCCATTTATTCTAAAGGGCCGGCCGAAGGCGCTAACAATCCAAGCGTTAGGTAAGCTAGTTTCATCTTCATTACATTTGGAGGTGTAACGAATATTATTAGAGATTGTGAATTTTAAGTAAACATTTCCACAAAAATGCTTAGTCACGGGTCTCTTTCACAAGAATGGTTCTTTAAAAAGTAAAATATCATTTTGTTTTCTTTCAAATGTCAAAATGAAATTTTAACAGTGTGTTAAAAATGTATTGCAATATTAATTATTTTGGGGGTGGCAATAATCTTGTTGAAGGTTTAAAATAAACATGCCCGTTGTAATGTTGCATACATAATTTGATTTGAAATGTAGAAACACTTCCCTACTTCTATAAATATTGCGACGCATATGGTTGACTTACGTGTTTCTCTTTGTTGCGACAGGTTTAGCCACGTCGCTAAACATAAAGGTTAGAGCAAGCCGGGCTGCTAAAACGAGCTGCAATGTTTGCAGGAGGCAGAAAAAGAGCATTGTTTTCTAATCTCCGCTTCTCAGTGAAGCATCGGCATTGAAAGCCGTTCCTTCAGCAAAACATTTACGACACATATTTCTTACAGCAATTCATTAATTTCGTCATTGTCTACGTGAAGTTCGAGTTTTAATTAAATTTCTTTTATCCTATCCTATGAACTTTCTATATATATATATATATATATATATATATATATATATATATATATATATATATAATGTATCCTAGGAAACAACAAAAAATGTTATTTCATTGTAAATTATTTTAACTCCTTTGGCAGCTTTAAATAACGAAAATTCCCTGTCATATAAAGCATTCGACTTGCCGGGTAACAAACTAGCATAGTCTAAAACTTCTTCGGGGATATCCATTTTCATTTATTGATTTACTTGGCGCAGTTTAATCAACCAGAATTGAAATGTTTATTCCGGCGGGGTTACACAGCAACGAACAAACAAAGCACTACCTACGTCACGACTAAAATTCAATTCCTCGTAATGACGACTCTAATAATATTAATAAATATAAGAATATTTCAGTTAATATTAGGATAGGATAAAACGTTTTATATTACACGTGGCTTATTAGACTATTATTTGCTCATGCGAAATTAGAACACTCACAAATAATATTGTATTTAAGCCACTTATAACTATGTACTATCTAAGCTACTGAGTGAAGCGACTGATGTTTATTGCCTGTTTCAATAGTTTATTGTTGCTCTCCGTGGTGTAGTGGTTACCATGCTTCATGTACCCTTCACTTTTTTTTTTTTTTAACAGTACCGGAATCTGGTCAGAACTCCGCCGCTGTATCACCAATTTACATTCCCTCCCTGTATGATTACTGGTTTTACTGTTCCTTTACACAAACATATACACATTGAAAAAACATATAACACCCATACTCAAGGCGGGACTCGAACCCACGATCCCCTGCCCACGAAGCAACAAAGCGAGACGCCTTAGCGAGCGTGGCCATAGGGACCGGCATTTAAAACACATAACATCCATGTACAAGGCAGGACTCGAACCCACGATCCCCTGCGTTACGAAGCACTAAAGCGAGACGCCTTGGCGAGCGCGGCCATGGGGACCGACACGGGTTCAAACCCGGTCGGAGGACGATGGATTTTTATCGGGTGTAAAAATCCTTAACATGGTTTCCTTCGGAAGGGAAGTAAAGCCGTTGGTCCCGTGTCGTAGATTTACGGCACGTATAAGAACCTCAAACTTGATAAAAAGGCTCTGAGCAAAATTAAGCGGTCTTTCACGCCCAATATAGAATGGGACGCCGAGAACCAAAGTAGTTATATAGCGTCCATACATAAAACACCATTTCCATTTTCAATAGCTTGAAGACAAAGAAATTTGCAAGCAGTTGAGTTGAACCTGGGTTCAGAATGGCTTAAAAAAATCACAACACAAGCGAGTCAACCCGCCTGGGTAGTGTGGTGGTGGCGTGTCTGCCTCACATTTAACAGGTCGCGAGTTCGAATCTCGCCTAGGGTGAATTACGCAATGAGGGGGTTTTTCGGGATTTTCCCTTATGCTGAGGGGACTAATGTCGAGTAACTTTCAGCTCCATTGACCCCGAGATCATTTGAGCATGATTTCACCAATGTCATTCATGGTCCGATATGACCAATCAGGTTAAAGGACATTAACAAAAGGACGAAAACAAAAACAAAAAGCAAACGAGTCTTTGTGGAGACGGGAGCCATTCGTAGGCGCATTGTATCTGATGGTACTTTAGAACATAGATTGCTCCCCCCCCCCCTCCCCACTAACTTCAGATTTTTGTTAATTCACATGCGTAAACTGGGAACAAATTCGAAAATGTTCATTCAGTTTTCATAATCGTAAATAATTGGCGTTAATCATGAAATAGATCAATCTCGATTTAATTTGTTTTCATCGCAAAGGCTGACTAGCAACGCGTGGCTGTTGGAGATTTCGTTTTAATCTCAGTGTTATTGCAGAAATTGCCTGTACTCTTGCACGATGTGGAAATGATTTGCACCTAAATGTCACAACGGTACACTGATGGAGGTGTTATGTAATACAGTGCGCCCTCAAACAGGAAGGGTCACATTACGATGAGAGTACAGTCCCCTTCTTTACAACTGGGTCCCAACATACTGCCCCTCCCCCTTTCAATCCATACAAAGATTTCCCGCGCCCATTCAAAACTATGATTCAGCGGCCCATGGCGTACGTTTTTCAGTAACCTCGGTCTCCATAACTGGAGTGGAAAAATATTAACAACATTCTGAGGAAACATGCAGTCCACATTCCCAGAACATGCCAGTGATTGACAGTGTTGTATTTACATATTCAAACAAAAACAGCATCAATAAATTAATACTTGTTTTGAAAATGATAACTAATTTATTTTCATTTTTCGAGTCTCATAAAATATTATTATTATTATTATTATTATTATTATTATTATTATTATTATTATTATTATTATTAAGTGGCTTAACGCCTTTTTACCTGGTTGGTCATATTGGACAATAAATGAAATTGTTGAAATGATGCTCAAATGATCTTGGGGCCTATGGAGCTTAAAGTTATTTGGCACTCGTCTTCTCAGGATAATGGAAACCCCCCTCAAAGAAAAATCCTTATCCAGGCAACTCAACCAAGGCGAGATTCAAATTCACGACCTTTGAATGTAAGACAGACACGCTACCACCACACTACCCAGGAGGGATTATTATTATTATTATTATTATTATTATTATTATTATTATTATTATTATTAATATTATTATTTAGATAATAGTCCCCATATAGTCAGTCATTTCTCACTAGTAGTACTTATACCCGTCTGAACATTATACCCGTCTCATTGCAGTTTCCAAATAATTGAAGCTTAAGTGACATATCTAGGACACACGAAAATGAAAATTACTTAGCTCAGTCGGTAAAGCACCTTCCTACTAAGTGAGAGGTTCTGGTTTGATCCCTAGCTGGGGCTAGGACTTTTTCTCCAACCAAGGTTATTTGCTAATCTCCACCAGAGTCTGGAAGTCTAAAGAAAACAGAAACCCAATGACAACAGCACACAAATTAACACCATTAATC
This sequence comes from Hymenopus coronatus, assembly GCA_030762935.1. Taxonomy (NCBI): domain Eukaryota; kingdom Metazoa; phylum Arthropoda; class Insecta; order Mantodea; family Hymenopodidae; genus Hymenopus; species Hymenopus coronatus. The sequence goes on from CM060882.1 coordinate 26,027,835, forward strand.
TTTAGTTAATATGTTCCAAAGGGAAATATCACTGTTATTGTGCAGTTAAATGGAATGAACAAACAAATAAATACAAAATGAATCTGTCTCATTCTGTAAAGACGGAAGCGTATAATGTTGTTTAAAACCTTATTACTGCAATGTTCCTTAAGCAGAGTTGAAATGTAAATTTCATAATTTTTTTTTCCATTTTCATGTTTTAATTGCATATGCAAATTTGGAATCTTCCGCTCATTTAGATATAACTTTCATAGAGGTACACTAATTGTAAATAGTTTTAAAAAAATTGTTGAAAATAATCCTGTTTAGTAGTTTTTAGAACATTTAGGTGCATTCACTTTTTAAAACATCAATTATAAATGCTAGAGAAGAGATCTTTTTCTTATTTTGATCAGATAGTTTTAGTTTAGCTATTCGAAACATTGGCATCCCACTCATATTTTCTTCATGCGAGAGTTTTGAAGTACCTCAAGTTGTGTTTGGAAAGTGGGGTACATTTTTACTTTCTCTAGCCCTGTATGTACAACGTACATAGGGATAGAAAAGTATTGTATTACACCCAAAAATTCAATACCGAGATTTCACCGGAAATATATGTTTTGGGGTCCCCTGTATAAAAAAAAAAAAAGCATTTTCACAAAAAGGTCCGTGTGTGTGTGTGTGTGTGTGTGTGTGTGTGTGTGTCTGTGAACACGATAACTCAAAAACGAAAAGTCGGTAAAGCACCCAACTTGGTATTTAAGTTTAGTATCTTCCAGGGATGCGACACGAAGATTTTGAGAAAAATCCCCCCACCCCAAACTACCTTTTACATGGAACTTTTTTCGAAAATTTTGAGTTTCTTAAAAATGGCTCTAAAGATTTTGATTAAAATATCGTATATTAAAGATAATTACCTGACAAATAATATGTATATCTTGAATTTTCTGGGAATAGCTTCTAAAGACCTGCTTATTCTGGATGAATTTGGCATAACTAGTAAACCGTAAGAGATAGACAAAAACTTACTATACAAAACATGTAGGTCTGGTTAAAATACACAAGTTATGTCAATTACATTTTTCTCGTGGAGCTTACAGTTTTGAGGTATTCAGTGTTATTAGTTTCAGTTGTGAAGTACTTATACTTTTCTCAGACGGGAGTGTGCAGGTTTCTTTTGTTCTACTCCTGGCCAAGAAAAGAAGGGATTTGTAATGACAATCGCATAACGATAGCTTTTAAAACATTTGACTATGGCTTTAGCCTAATGTATTCCCTTATTTTTTCCTACTTATAGTGAACTAAGTAATACGAACATTGTGCTAATGAGTACCTCAATTAGCAGGATGCAGAAAGAAGAATAATCTTGTGTAAGAAGTTTGTAGAACAGCTAGAGAGAGTCATGTGAGTGTAACACATCAGATTTTTTTTTTTAAATTTTATGTTTGAAAGCAATTTCTGAAGAATTAAACTTTCTATACAAATGCCATATCTCAGAAACTAATTGACACTAAAGGCTGAAATTTTTACCACACATTTGCACTTAAATAGGATTAATTTAACAAAAAAGTTCTTATGTATTTAGATTAGTTATTTTTTAAATTTAAAAATTCTCATTTTTCAATAAAATTTTATGAGCTTTATTTTAAAAAAGTCACACATTTCCTTCTAATGAACATAAGTACTCTATTTTTTATAAAAAAAAAGTCAAGGTATTACTGAATATACCATGAAAGCTTTAGCTCATTGCCTTAAATAGTGCTGAGATAATGGACCAAACTTTAACATTGGCAAGTTAGGGCATTTCGACGCACCTTAAAAATGTCAATTGCAATGCTTTTGAATGTACATCATTCATACCTAATGCATACTTTGGAAAATGTATACATCCTCAGATATACAAGGTCTATCAAGAGAGTTAACACTTTTCTCAAATAAAATATCATAGTCATATATCTGAAGAACTCTCTGTTATGCAAGAACATCAATTGATCAGAATATGTTGACTCTACATGAGGCAAATTAAGTATGGGTTACCATTCATGAAAAATAGTTGTTGACCTATTCTGTATTACTGAGTAAACAGCTCACACAAGCAATGTATAATTTTGTAAGTGATGTATACATGTTGAACAAATGCAGATTTAAAGATTTTACAAAACATTCAGATTATATAAGTTTGCAAGTAATGTTCTTATACTGTTTATGTAGTACATCTCAGATTTTTGTATATTTTTTTTATTAAATGGATTGTTTGAAATGGAGTTTATATATGGATGCTCTGTAACTGCTGTGGTTCTCAGCATCCCATTCTATGTTGAGCATGAAAGACCACTTAATTTTGCTCAGAGGCCTGTTTATTAGGTTTGAGGTTCTTTTTATGTGCCATAAATTTAAGACACAGAGATGGCTTGTTTGTTCTGTTTTGTGTCTCATATAAAACATTTCAAATCTCAGTTGGTTCCAGACCCTGAAATGATTTGGACTCTTCAGTAATTTTACCACTGCATGGCTAATGTATTTCTATTTTATAATATGTACTATGATTGCATAACAATAAGCATGGAAGCTGTATATAGCTTCTATACAACTATATTTACTTAATAAATATGTTATAGTAGCATGTTAAAAGTTGAATGTTGTTGTGTAGTTTACAAGTATAATATTATTATACAGACCATTTAAGTATAGAAACTGTAAGCCCCCCCCCCCCAAGAAAAAACTTTCAGTTTAATTATGAACCATCTCTTGAACTAGTTATCTAATCAACTGAATTCTTTAATTCAGTGGGCTAATGTTACAGAACTGTATTTGTCACAGTTTCACTCTTTTTAAGCTATGTAAAAAATCAGTCTTAATGTTGATCTTATAATGTTGAAAAGTTAAGCAAACCAATGCAGGTGTATAAATTTATAACACAGTCTTAGTAGTATTGCAAAGACCACTAGATATTCTTAGATTCCCTTTAAAATCTTCTTCTTCATTATCATCATCATCATCATCTGTGAAATTCATTATCATTGATTAATCACTTATGATTTAACCTTCTTAAATGCAATTATTTATTTTACTCTATTGTTCTGCATCTCTAAATATCTCTACATGCTTTATTTTGAAATAAAAGATCTGCATTCGAACCTATATACCTAATTCCCAACCTTAAATCACACCCACTTTGGAGTAAAGCTGTTTGGTGGGAAAATACTACTTTAAAACTGTAAATCAAGAAAACCCACAGTCAGACTTGTAAATCCACTTGATCCTTTTACTTTCTTAAATGCTTTTGTAGATCTTAGAAGTGATCATAGTTAACAACTTTCATACAGACACAACCCATATCTGCAAATGTTAAGATGGTTTATGAAAGCATTTTATTATTGAATTTACAGTAGCGGAAAAGAAACTTATGTGCAGAGCATTGGGTTGCAGTTTGACAATTTATATACTGTTAACAGACAAAACATTACGATGAAACCTATATGCAACATGTCTAAATTCTCAAGAATTTGTTTATTATATGTCTTCTATGCTTTTAGTATGCATTCAGAAATTATAGTGATCTGCAACATCCATATTATTATATGTTCTTTTTATTCTTTGATCAGGTTACCAAATATTGCAAATAAAACTTACTTTCATATTACATCACAATAAAAATTACACCAATTTAACTGCAGCAAAACACATGCCATACATGCATAAAAATTCTTTTTCATTAAAATGTTTTCTGTGAACTCAGGGGACCTCAAATCTAATTTATGGATGGAATACAGACTTTCTCTACCTATTAGTAGCTGGTAGAGAAAGTATAAGTAAACAAAGATTCATTTTTCGTTTTCTAACTTTGTGAAGTTTTGCAAAATTGTCATTGTTCAATTATGCTCCAACAGCTAGAACATAAGATTCATGACCAATTTACCTGCGGTTGATATACACAGTGCAAACCAGAAGAGGGCCTTAATTGTGTAATGTTTGTTACCTTTCATTTTATTTGTAACCATTATAATCTGTGGGAGAAATATGGGTAGTTCAGTTTGAATATACAATTGAGTAATTCATAAATTTGGTAATAAGATTGTATTAACTAAAATAAAAACAGAATTTACAAACCTTATCATTTAATTGGTGAAAATGTATTACAAATCATTAGTTTATTTAATTATTTTTTCATTTGTCATGTTTGATAATGTAAAAAAAAAAGTATCTTCTTTTTATTGATACCATAAAAGTATAACTAGCCACCCTTTCAAAAGTGCTGAGCTTTGCCTGCAGTAAACATTAAGAAATAATTGTAAACAGTTGCAATGCCATTAAATGAGATCTCACCAAGAGTTAATACAGATCATCAAATAACAAATTTCTTGAATCAAAGTGAGGGCCGTATAGCTGAACAAGTATCACTATCTAGAGCTTTTCTTCTTTATTAATTTACTAGCTGGCATACCCAACATTGCACTTTTAGCTTTTTTAATCTAATAACAAATTAATTAATTTCATTTACCTCCTCCTCCCTTATGGAATTATTGTACAATGATTTAGAGAGTTTTTATAGTTAATCACTGCTTTATCTCGTATAATTGTAATTTCATGGAATCCCAACTATTCCAAATTTTGAATGAAAAATCCCCCAATATTCACACAAAAGAATTGAAACATTGGAAGAATGTCTGCTTCCCTAACTTCCTTGACAATGTCCAGCATATATAGTGTCATTTCTGACCAGGAAGGAATGGGGTCCAGAGATTGGGTTTCCCCTGAAGGCGGGAGCTGAACATGGTACACTGATGGTTCACGCTTTGGGGGATGTACCAAGCAGAGGAATGGATATTCACATCTACTCAGATAGTCTTGAAGCTCTTATGGCATTTAAAACGGCATCCAGATTGTTGTGGGAGGGCCAAAGGATGTTGGATAGACTTTGTGCCTGCAGACAGGTTACCCTTGTCTGGATTCCAGGCCATCTGGGCATCAGAGGTAACAAGATGGACAGGCTGGCAAAGTGGGGAGCAGATCTTACATTTGTAGGGTGTCCCCCAGAAGTGTCAAATATGAGATAACACAGCTCACAGCTAGGGCTTTTGAGATTTGGAAAAAGAAAATACTGCCACACAGGCCCATGTAATTATTCCTGGAATAGGCAGCAAACTAAGTGAGGTTCTTTTGAACCTAGCTAGAACCAGGCTCCGAGTGGTTGCTGGCCATCTCACTGGGCCCAGCACTCTGAGAAGACACTTATGCACAATGGGGCTTATTGATGACACCATTGAGGGAATTTGAAACTTCCCAGCACATTTTATAGAAATGCAAAGCATTTTATTTTCCTTCTTTTTGTAGCCCAGGGATATAAGAGAGACAGACACCAGGAATCTGGTCTGATTTATTGAGAACATGAGACTTATTGAAGCCCAGTTTATGAGGTGCAAGGTCTCGCTTATCATCCTCATCATCAGTGGAGGAGTGGATAGTGTTTAACGCCTGCTTTAACTACAAATGGCACCACAGATGATCATCATCATTATCATCCCCCCAACCCTCATCCTCCAACGGTCTTCCAAGATCTGGAAAGGTTATGCTGTTAGATCACTTGACTCTCACCTAGTTGGCCCAGGTTTGATTCCAAGTGACTACACATTCGATTTGTGGTGAATAAAGCAGCATGGGGGGGGATTTCCCAGGGTTCTCTAGTTTCTACAACCATCGCATTTCACCAGTGCTCCATCTTCACTCCATATATCATCAATGTCATTGCCTGCAGTGCTACTTGTAGTAAAAGCGGATGTTAAACAGTATAAAAAAAAAGTTCTGGAAATACTGCATAATCTATATGTACCCTTTGGCAGTGGAAGAATCCTCAATCAGAATTATTGCTTGGACAGTTACAGCAGGTTAAATTCTAAACACAAACCTACTTTTTGGCCCCATAGTTAATTGCATAAAAGCTGCATATTTTGGAAAACACATGGTCTATGACCATCTTCTCAGTAATATAACATATTAGTTCACTGATTTATAAACCATATTTTCTCTCTATACAATTATTTGGCTTGCTATGCTAAACAGCATAAATACGAAGGGAAAAAGCAAACCTTTCTTACACTAGGGTTATTAGAAGGTTTTAGGATCAGAAAACTTCAGTGCATGCATCTATTGAATTAGAATAAAGATTATTCAGAAGTTTTGTCACTTTCATTAAATACTTTCCACACAATTTCATAAATGGTAATTACAGAAACAAATATAACACAGATTTCAGCCCTCAGTTTGCTGAAGTATTATCATGATCATCTGTAGTTATTCCTTTCCAGGGCCAGCTCAAGGGGTTGGAGGGGGGTAAAGGAATGGGGATTAGAGGCACCTAAATGTTAAGGCATGAACAAGATGTTTAAAACAGGTCACATTACAAATCATGCTTAAATTCTAACAACTCTCTGGAGATGTTTTATAATGAAACTCTTGACAAATGAAGTGCCAGAGTTGGTCACTTTGGATGCAACCTTCATTGATGATTATTGTAAAAATAGCTCATATGCTGCAAGTGTTCAATAATAAGTATCAATGTTTATAAACAGGAGTGCTTCAAGCCACTATGGTTTTATCCCTTCCTTCTGGGGTACGGCAGCTGCAGCAGATTTTTTGTAGTTAAAAGAGATTAAATTCTAAGCACCAGACTCTCAAAAAGTGCAGTAACCACAGGGAGAGCACTTGCTGGACATGTATAATTGTATAAAATTGAACAATGTGACTAAACAGGGTTGTGAATATTTATGTTTGATATTATAATTTTTAATTATTGTTTTGCATGACCATACATTTTCTTGGTATTATGGTATACACACATTATAACTGAATTTTTCAAATCCAGTATGAAATAATGCTGTAATCTGTTTGTAAGTAATTTAATGCCTTCTCTGTATGCTTATTGTCATGGCCTTTGGAATCCATTCACTTAAGGCACTACATCAGTGAAATTTGCAAATATATTTTCAATTTTGCATTTTTATAACATGTATCTTTATGCTACACAATTGTGCTTTTTTAAAATATACATTTAAGCAATATATATATAGACAATTTTAAAGCAACAAACAACATAAAACAACAACAACAACAACAACAACAACAACAGAAATTTGTCCTCACCCATTTAAGAAAAGCATTACATAATTTTTTTTTTTCAGCATTTTTCATAACCAAATGCTCCTTAAATTACAGCTATAACTTATTAACTTGAAATTTTTAGGAGAGCTTCAGGAATTATAGATTTAAAATTTTTTTGAGTAGTTAAGAAGTATAAGTTCTTCAGTTTAAATTAAATTCTATAATTCATATTGAAAAAGTTGGCAAACTCATAAATTCTTCTTCTCTTAAACTTATTACATTGAAGAAATGTATGAACAACAATTTAAGTTTGTATTACTAACCTCATATTACACACTTGGGAGCCATGCAATAAACCACAGGGTGAAGGAGTGTTTCATATTACCATATAAAAATTGACTAAAGAAATTAATATTTTAGCAACAGTTTAGCTGATTAAAATTTTGTGTGCATCATATGGTTTATGTTTTGAATATATTGTTAATTGTCAAAAAAAAAATAAAAAGAAAACTATGGATATTTGGATTTTCATAGATGTATTGCCTTAAATAAATTGCTAACACGTTTTTGTTAGCTAGCTATTTACATTAAGACAGGTTAGTTTAGTATTTGTATATTTCACATTTTCAAAAATATGCTTTTGCAGAACATATTTGTACAATACACTTTTGAGAAGTGTTTTACAGAAGATTATCCATTCATGCACATTCTTATAAAAATGTAACACACTTCCAGATCGTATGTGTTTTTACCAATAAGGAATTTAAGTTAAAGATAATTAACTGTTTACTAATGAGTTATTTAAAAAGGTACTGATTATTTACTCTTGAGGGAAAGAATAAAGTTAGCAACAAGAACCCTATGAGGTAGGTGGTAATATTATAGATTAATAAGTGTTGGATACATCCTAAGAGACTCCAAATCAAAAGAAAGTCTCAACATGATCCTATGATTCAATGAATATCAAAATTAAAAACAAACAAAAATGGTTCCTTTTCCTCCTTCTCTTTTAAGCTTCTCCCGACATATAAGGAAAATGATAAAAGTAGTGAATTGGCAGGCCGGGACGATATGTGCAAATATAAGGAAGCTGCTTAATTAGAAGAGCAGCCCAGAGTTCCATCATTATTATTTAGTCTCTTTCCATTTTTTCTTGTCGCTGAACTCAGACGAGAGCCAGGAGGAGGACGGGGAACAGAAGACGGAGGATGCAGGTGAGTGCAGGCACAAAATGCGAACATTTGTTGTGCGTGCGTGCGGAAGAGTCCAGGAGAGCAATGGAGAGAACATTCAAATGTAAGGCTCTGAAAAGTTTTGCGGACACTTGCTCTCGCTTGCTTACTGGGGATCCTACATACCTTCATTTAGGAGGACCATCCACAAACTGCTGACAATTGTAGCTGCTGGCATGTTACTTTTATATGCAGATCTTTGCTTAATTTTATTTTACAATATTAAATTGATTGATTTGAAAAACCTGACTTTTCCACTATAAGGGTTTGAGTGCCATCATTTCCCATCAAAACTTACATTAAAATTTCATTGAATGGAATAAATTTAATTCAAAATGAGGACATGTGAATAATAGAAAACTATATTTTCAGATGTATGGGCAAGTTTACTTGGTTTCATTATGAAAAGTGGATATTTTGTTGTAATTTATAGTAAATATGTAACTTGTTCTTTCTATATTATGTTTTCTAGGTCATATTAGATGGTGAAAATGAAATGGTTAAAATTATGTTCAAATTAAACAGGGCCTAAACAACTTAGATTACCAGTTATACTTTCTGAAAATGAGTGTAAATCCTGAATTTGTGAATGGAATTCTCTATACATAGAGTATAGAGAAGGTATTGTATTGCACCCAAAAATTTGATACTGAGATTTCACTGGAAATACATGTTTTGCAACCCACTGAATGAATAATAATAATAATAATAATAATAATAATAATAATAATAATAATAATAAAAGCATTTTTAGAAAAAGATCTATGTATATGTGCCTGTGGTCAGCATAGCTCAAAAACGAGAAGTCTGTTAAATACCAACCTAAATATTTAAGTTCAAGGGATGTGACACAAAGATTTTCAAGAAAATTCCCCCACCCCCAACTATCCTTTACATGGAAAAATGTTCGAAAATTTTTATTTTCTCAAAATTAACTGTAACAATTTTGATTAAAATCTCTTATATGCAGGATATTTACATGACAAATAAATTGTATGTCTTGAATTTTTTGGTAATAGCCTCTAAACACTTCTTAATTTTGGATGAATTTGTTTTTTAATTTTACATAAGAGACAGACAAAAACTTACTACACAAAAAATGTTGAGCTCCTTAAAATACATAATTTAATCCTATACCTTTTTTCCTGGTGCTGACGGTTTTTGAGATATTCCTTGTTATTGGTTTCAGTTTTAAAAATTCTGAACAGGAACTTGTCAATTCCTGGCCATGCAAAGAAACACATTTTAATTCAATACCACATTTTAAAACATGTGACTGTTGGTTTAGCGTAGTGTATTCCTTATTTCCCTTCTATTTATAAGACTGTTTCTGCTAGTGTTTATCTCAATTTGCATGAAGTGGATAGAAGAATAAGCTTATTAATAATAATTTGTTACAGAGATGTAGAGAAAGTCGTGCAAATGGAACACATCAGATTTTTAATGTTTATTGTTATCTGTGATGGGGAAATTAGATGAAAATCCTAATAAGGATGCTGGACATAAAAACATTGCTGTTTGTAGAAGAATGTTGATATTGTCCTAAAAATTTCTTTTTTGAAGCCTCAAAATAGAGAAAATGTAGTGAAATCTCTATATCAAATTTCTGGGTTAAATGGACAGTTATATAATAAATTGTATCCTATACCATAAGGCCCTGTTATAACAAAGTTGATCTCGAGGTGATTGCTTATTTAGATTCTATTGTTTATTGTGGAGAGTGACTTACCTACCTCACTTAGCTAACAAGCCCAGAACTCTTGTATGCATTTTAAAAGCAATCAATGTATCATGGAGCAGATCTACCAATCAGCCAAAATAAAACACAATCAAGGCAAAACTTAAAAGCAGCAAGAGGCAAACAACCTTGCATAGTTTTGCGATGCTTAGGAAAGAAACCCTGAAGTATAATCAGAGTGCTACTATACCATAATATTGATTGTATAACACATGCAAAGGCAGTCCAATAAGTAGGTACCCTTGTTGGGTATGAAGATACCATTATTTAAATGATTTAGGTACGTACGTCATGGTCTCTGAGCAGCTTCGTTCATAAAAGTAGGAACAAATTAAATCAGTTTGACTCTTGGTGAATTGTTATAGACAAGGTTAGCAAAATTGCAAATGATATCAAATATCAATAAAAGATGTACTTAAAAATCTGATGTGTTCCATTCATATGCTTTTCTCTAGCTGTTCTGAAATAAATTATTCTTTTATCTACTTCATGCTAATCAAGCTAAACATTAGTAGAAATGGTGTTATTAGTTGCTTCTTTGTAAGTAGAAGGGAAATAAAGGAATACACTAGACTAACACGAGTCAAATATTTTAAAAGCTGGTCACAATGTAGTAAATTGAAACTTGATTTTCTTTCCTTATTCAGGAGTAAAACCAAAGAGATATAAAACGAAAAGTTTAAGTATTTTAAAATTGAAACCAATAACAAGGAATAACTCAGAAATGGCTAACTAAAAGCAAAAAAAAGTGTGTGTGTTTTAACGAGATCTACATTTTTGTGTAGTAAATCTTTGTTATCGCTTATGGTTTACCAGTCATGTAAAACTCATCCAGAATTCAGAGGCTATTCCTAGAAAATTCTAAATATGCATTTGTCATGTAAATATTTTTAATATATGATATCTTAATCAAAATCATCTGAGTATTTTTGAGAAAAACAAAATTTTCGAAAATTTTTCCATGTAAACGGTAGTTTGGGTTGGGGAATTTTTTTGAAAATCTTCATGTCACATGCTTGGAAGATACAAAACTTAAATGCCAAGTTTGGTGAATATTTGACGGACTTCTAGTTTTTGAGCTATGCCGCCTCCCCCCTCCCCCGACACACACACACACACTCGCGCGTAACAAGCGGACCTTTTTCTAAATGTTTTGATTCGGGAGTCCTCAAAACGTGTATTACCGGTGAAATCTCAATATCGAATTTTTGGATAGAATACCACACCTTCTTTATCTACTGTGTACGTAGTACTCGGTAGAGGAAATAAACACATGAATTTGTTTCTTTGGCCATGGATGAGAGCACCGATATTAAATACACTGCTCAATTAATTAGGTAGTCATTTAAATACAGGGCGTGAGTTCCAAAACTGTTCTACAAGCTGTGACAAAGCACAAATTACTGTGGGGGAAATTGGTTTGGTTGCTAGAGATGGCGCTCCCACAATGAGAGGGAATGAGATTGACTTCATTGGTATAATGACGATTTCTAAAATATGTGAGGGTCAAATGAATTAGTCGCAATGCGTCAAGATTCACTGTGCGCTAAAGCCGCATCTTTACATAAGGTGATGCAGATAAAAATCAGTAAATGCTACTGACGGACATCAATCCGTCATCACCCACCTCAGGCATATTTAGAGGAAATTTTGGCCGAATACACAGACATTCCGTACTATTGTCAAATGCAGTGGTTAAGCAAAGGTGCAATATGAGGCGTTTCCTCACCTTATGGAGCGAAATCGACACTTCTCTGAAACCCGAAGATGTAGGAATACCAGAACTGATGAAGAGAGGATAAGTGAACCTCGCTCTTCTCGCCTGTTTATCCGCTCATTTAGATAGATTAAATATTGCACTAACGGACCTAACCATACAAACATAATCTAATATATTCTATACAAATTTCACGTAAAACTGGATTAACTTTCAGAACAAACAGAAATGAAACATTTCTCGAATTTCCAAGTTACAAAGCACTATTTATTCTCTGGAAATAGTTGAAAAATACAAATACATTTTAATATTCTGTACAGGAGTTTTAAGGACAATTTTTTGACATAAAATCTATGGATTTGGAATGGTGGCTGTTTAATGATATTTTCTCTGCTCAGCCAATCGAGGCACCTGCTTCATTTCATTTAGAATTAGCACACGATCAAAACTGCTCAGCTACGAGATTGTCAAGGAAGGTCGGGAAAATCAATTTCCTAACCTCCGCAATTTTGCTGGTCGATTTTAGCAATTTTCGGATCGAACGAAAATATACGCAGGTGTGGTTTTATTCGACATTATTTTGTCTATGTTACGAGTCAAGCTTGCGGAACTAAATCGTAGCACAGATATAAGATGCAAGTATGTCATTCATGGTCTTTTCTCTGATTTCACAAAAATGTTCATTTAAAAAAAAAAAAAAAAAAAAACCAACGTAAATGTGTGTGTGAGTGTGTGTGTGTGAACAAGTATTTTAAAAATCTGATGTGTTCCATTCACATGCCTTTCTCTATATCTCTGCAACAGATTATTGTTAAAAAGCGTATGCTTCTATTTACTTCATGCCAATCGAGAAAAAAAATAGCAGGAACAGTCTTATTACTTGCTTCCTTGTAAGTAGAAGCGAAATAAGGGAGTAAGGTTAAAGTGACAGTCAAAAGCTGGAAGTTATGTGACTGAAGTTCCTTTGTATGGAACAGGAGCTGACAAATTCCTGTATGAGAAAAGTATGTTTTTTAAAGCCGAAACGAATAATAAGGAATATCTAAAAAAAAAAAAAAAAAAAAAAAAAATCAACTCCACGAAAAAAAATGTATATAACATAAATTGTGTGTTTTAACGTCTCTACATTTTTTGTGTGGTAAGTTTATGTCCATCTCTTTAGCAGTTATGCAAAATTCCGTAAAAATCATTCAGAATAAAGTAGTCTTCAGAGACTATTCCCAGAAAATTCAAGATACATTTTGTCAGGTAATATCTTTAATATACGACATTTTAATCAAAATCGTTCGGGCCATTTTTGAGAAAATCAAAATTTTCGAAAAAAATTCCATGTAAGGGTAGTTTGAAGTGAGGGGATTTTTGTCAAAATTTTCGAATTGCATCCCTGGAAGATACTAAACTTAAATACCAAAGTTGGTAAAATGAAGTTTGGTATTTTACTGACTTTTCGTTTTTGAGTTATCGTGTTCACAGACAAACGTACACACATGCGCGCGCGAACCTCTTAATCAAAATGCTTTTATTGGTTACAGGGGACCCTAAAACATATATTTCCGGTGAAATCTCGGTATCAAATTTTTGGGTGGAGTGCAATACCTTCTCTATACACTATGTACATAGTTCTTGTAGAGAAAGTAAAAATGAACATTGTGAATTTGGGGAAAGAATCGCGAATAACAAACACGCATCTTTCATCTGTCGCACGATTTAGTTCCACAAACTTGACTCGTAACATAGGCAAAATAATATCGAACAAAACTACATTTGCATATAAAACATTCTGCAATACTTGTTATTCTAATGTCTTATTTGCTTTTGTAAATACACTAGTTAGTTTACTATTTATTTGATTTAAGAACATTATTCGCATTGTATTTACTTTGTTCACGATTTATTTTGCGAACTTAACCCGTAAAAGAAAATGTTCCTCATTTTATTTATATCTATAATACATTTTAAACAGAAAAATGCGAATTTCTGATTTACTTTATTTATATTTTTCAGCAATCATTTAACTTTATAGTGTAATCACATTAATAAATCGTGCCTCTTTTGGATTCCACCACTGCATACCTTGAGCCTCATCTTGTAAAGATGTGGAAGTATATACATATGTAAACAAACAGAACCGGAAAAGAGTGATGGCCTGTATTTGGGGTTAGAATTAAGTCGAATGGCTAAATGCTCAATTGCACTCCTATCACCCCTGTTCCCCATGTCTGATTTGGTGTAAACCGTAGGAATGTTGGCAACGCTGGCTTTACACTTCAAAGAAGCTACACATTTTGGTGCTAAAACGCATATTCGAATTGCGTTTTAATTTTCACTAGTATTTCAAATTCTAGTATCTAGAATACATAATTGAACTATAAACAGATGCTGACTTCAATCGAAATATAAAACTAACTCCTTTAGAGCGACTTCTACTTTAAAAATAGGTAAACTAATTACTTACCTTTAATGCGAAGATTACGAAGCAACCGGCAGGATGCAGAAAAAAATAAATACAACTTTTTTTCCTTGGAATTCATAAGCCAGATTTAGCTTAACCTTCCACGATGTTCATAGAAGAATCAAGCCCACCAATAGTTACGCTTAAGTTTCCTAAAATTCGGCCAGTTTTAAAATCTACTGTCACACTCTCCTTTTCTCCACTTCTTTCTTACAACTTTCTTACACATTTAGCCGCCTTTAATTTTCATGGCCTAAGCTATGCCCAAGAGGGTTAGCCTTTCGAAACAACTGAAGGTATTCGTAACTAGTGTGTGTGTGTGTGTGTGTGTGTGTGTGTGTGTGTGTGTTTCCCCCCCCCCCCCCCTTCCTTCACCTTTCTTCCCAAGTTCACACATTCACCCGTACACGTATATTAAGATGTATTATGTATATTAAGGAAGTGTATGTTTTCTGAGCTTTAGGGGTAGATGAACGATCCTACTTAAGGAAAACTCTCAACCCAGCCAGCACCTCTAAATTTACGGAAAAAAAAAAAAAAAAAAATTGTAAAGGACTAGGCTTCGCTAGCGTGAATAACCTACAATGAACGGCCTTCATTAGGAGTAAAGGGAGTCTTTTCATGCATTTTGTTAAAGCCTCGCTGCTCAAATATATCTTGTAAATTGAAGTAAGGGTTAACATGATTTCAAAATATTTTTAAAAATAAATTAAATAAAAAAATTAAAAGTATTAAATACAACTAAAAATAAAATTAGATGAAAAGTCAAAGGAAACTGGAGCTTTTTGATATAAGCTCCAAAGAAAGATTGTAACAAGAAAATATTAATTATTGAGGACTCCCGCCGTGTGTTGCTTCTTTGGCAGCATAAGTAATGTTATTATACACTAGAGATTAGGAGTTTTAAGATCTGTTATGAAGGGTTATACAGTAACAAACGACACTAGTAACCGGAGAATGACATCATTACCCCTGCTGTTATATTTTTAATTCCGTTTGTACTAAAGGGAAACTTCATATTGTATATAGTAAGTGTTTATTGCACTTTTAGGTTAATTACAAGAAAATCGTTATTTCGTATTTGCAAGTTTTCTCATTTTATACCTATTCTATTTTTAAAGTAAATATAATGGAGACATGATACTCGTGGCGGATTTCGGCACTGTACAGAATTGTTGCTGTGTTGCTAAATACCAGAGTATGTATTGATTTGCTAAGTAATGAGCGGTGACCGCGCAAACCTCGTACACTACATTATATTAATTGCCCAATAATGAAATTCACGACAGATCCAACATAAATCTGCTTTAAAACACACACACACACACACACACACACACACACACACACACACACACACACACATATATATATATATATTCAAAATCTTCACGGGCTTCTAGCCAGGTAAAAACTTGGCTTGACACCAACGTTTCGAAGAAGTGCATCTTCCTCGTCTTCAGGGTGAACTGATGGTTTGAGCCAGGAGCAGGAACTAGTCGCCCGAGTGTACTCGGGCGGGGGCAAATCACCACGGTACCTATCCGCTTTTCTCGCGGATTTACCCGTGTGATATAAAAGATGTAGTCTTATGCAAGCGTTTATGTCTGTGTCGAAGTAATGTGGGCAGGGTGTTTCCCTCTGTGCAGCCGGCGCGAGCTGGCTTACCTACCTGAGTGGTCACCCACCCAGAGAGGGACCAGGCCCGATGCTGCTTACCTTGGCCAGCCGCTTGCGGGCTGTCAAGGAAAGCAGTGCCGGCTAGCGGGGAGAACTGAAGGGATGTAGGTACGGGATGGGGGGAAGCCAGTGTTGCAGATCTGGTCGGAGTACAACTGGACGGTCACCCGTCCGAGTCGGGACCGGGCCCGATGCTGCTTAACTTGGCGGGTAGAACTGTAAAGAAGGGAGAGGCGTCCTTGGGAAGGCGGCAGCTTACGCGTCTCCTAGGCAGCGTGTGGTCGTAATGACCGAGGGTGTTCACCTGGGGATTTGGGTGGGGAGCAAGTTTAGTGTATATTGTGCGAGCTCTTTCTCGCTCAACGTCCACTATGTAAGGGATTCCGGAGTGGGAATGGAGAATGTGGGACGGGAATCTACGGTCTGTGCCATATATCATCCTCAATGCCCTGTTCTGCACGGTCTGCAGCCTGCGGATGGTGGAACGAGCCACCGAACCCCAGACCTCGCAGCCGTACAGCATCAGGGGCGGGATGACTGCGCGGTACAGCCGTAGTTTTAGGTGTGTAGGCATGGTGGAGCGGAAGATGGGAAACAACTGCCGTAGGGCAGCGTGTCCCATACCGACCTTCTCCCTGACATGTGGAGTGAAAGTAAGGCCGCGGTCGAGGAGGACTCCAAGGTATTTGGCGGTGCGGACCCAGGGGATCCGCCGCCGCAACCTCAGCGACCTCTCCGGTCGCCAGCTACGGACTTTAGCCAGCAGTAGAGCTGAGCTCTTCTGCGGGCTGATGGCCATCCGCCACTGTTCACTCCATCTGCCTATGGCCTGGAGCTGTCTCTGTAGCGGGGGGAAGCAATATCGGACGTTCTTGTTACGCGCCATTATGAGGACATCGTCGGCATACTGGCACGTAACTGTACTGGGTTCTGTGGGGAAGTCGGACATGTAGGCAGCAAAGAGTAACGGCGACAGCACGCTGCCTTCCGGCACTCCCGCCGCTATGGGTCTGACTGTGGAATGCCTCCCCTCCACCCTCATCCTGAAAGTGCGGTCCCGAAGGAAGCTATTAAGCAGGTGAAGGTAGGGGGGAGGGATTTCTGCGTTCTTGAGCTTGTATAAGAGTCCCTGATGCCACGTGGTGGCGAAGGCCTTTTCCACGTCCAAGAGTACCACGACTGTTTTGAAGTTGTCCTGGAAGCCCAGGGCAGCCTTCTCAGCCAGTCGCAGCAACTGCAGGGTTGTGGAATGTCCAGTACGGAAACCAAACTGATGATCCGGGAGTAGGAGTCTCTCTTCGAAGAGAGGGGTGAGGCGAGGTAGGAGTAACCGCTCGAATACTTTCGAGACGATCGGAAGTAAGCTAATAGATCTATAGCTTGACGGGAAGACCGGGTCCTTGCCGAGTTTCAAAATGCATACTACCCTCGCCTCCTTCCAACACGTTAGAAAGTGACGTAGATGCAGGCATGCATTGTAAATTCGTGTCAGGTGGATTACGGCCTTTCTGGGTAGGTGCTGGAGCATAGGCGCCGTAACGCCGTCATGTCCAGGGGCGTTGTTAGGCTTTAGGTTGTTGAGTTGGGAAGCCACCTCTTTCGGGGTGACTAAAGGAATGCGGATCTCCTCATGGGGTGGCGGGGGCTCCTCATAGAGGTAGTCTACCGTCGCTTCCACGAGCTCAGTAAAGTCCTCGTCCTGGGGTTCTTCGCGGGGTTCGAATTGAGACTCCAGATAATCTGCGAAATCCGTGGCTTTATCCTGGGGCTCAAAAGAGAGTCTCCCACGGGTGCCATGGATGGGATGCTGAAACTGACTTTTGTCTTTCCTGAGGGATCGGATGATCCTCCAGGGTTGTTTCTCTTCCAGGTTTACATGTGCCATTGTGTGTTCCCAGGCCGCTTTGCGGTGCGCGCGAAGCAGGCGCCTTGCCAGGGATTTGAACCGCTGGTACACTGCTTGGATCCTGGGATGGCGGAAGCGCTGCCATAGCTTCCGTACGGTTGCCTTGGCTTTTAGCAGCTGACGGAGTTCATTAGGTATGGTTCTCGGGTTAGGTTTGTTAGATGGGATGCGGTAGGTATGCGCGCGTACCACATTCAGGAGTTGGCGGGAGAAGGCCGTGGCTGCCGCTTCCAGCGCTTCGATGGAATCGATGCGCGGTCGCGGGTCCACGGTTTGGTTTAGGTCTAGGACGGCTGCGTCCCAGTCGATCTCATTTATCCAGTCTGGTGTTACCAGAGCTGATACGGTCTCGGTTGTATCCACCACGACAGGGTCGTTTGAGCTTGCGGAGACTGGTATTTATAAGAGCTGTCTCCGCAAGCTCAAACCATCAGTTCACCCTGAAGACGAGGAAGATGCACTTCTTCGAAACGTTGGTGTCAAGCCAAGTTTTTACCTGGCTAGAAGCCCGAGAAGATTTTGAATTAATACGTCGCCAGGAAAGCTTCAGTTCTTATTTTATATATATATATATATATATCTTTATAAATAAAAGTCTACAGCTAGGTGAAAAACAAGAAAACACAAAACTATATCAATACGAGAAAGTGATGTGAGAATTCACCACGTGGTATAACATCACAATGCTTCTCACGCACGATTTGACTGGTTGGTTGTTTGGTGTGCCTATATAAATTTCCATACCTATGACCATACCAGCCAACTCGTATGTTGCCGCCCTCCGTGGTGTAATGGTTACCATATACCCAAGGTCGCGGGTTCAAACCCGGCGGAGGACGATGGATTTTTTTCGGGTGTAAAAATCCTTAGCATGGCTTCCTTCGGAAGGGAAGTAAAGCCGTCGGTCCCGTGACGTAGATTTACGGCACGTAAAAGAACCTCAAGCCTGATAGAGAGGTCTCTGAGCAAAATTAAGTGGTCTTTCACGCCCAATTTAGAATGGGACGCTGAGAATCACAGCAGTTAAAGAGCGTCCATAAATAACACCCATTTACTTACTTTAACTCGTATATTTATCCAACCTAGTTTTGATTGGCTTCAACATTCTTTTCCCATTAAAAATAAATGTGATCCACCAGAAGTGCAGAAGGACCACTGCACCCCAACAGGCAGTCATCTATGTGCAACATGCTACTCTTATCTACATATATACAAGTTTTACAACGGAGGACAACTCGCATGCTCCAACCTACACAGCTCTATTGTTAATACCACCCCCAGGAGGAATTGATGAAGTGAAGGAACCACAGGAGGCTACAGTCTCTGGCAGACAGACCACAGATGCATGGAAGTCCAGGCTCGAATACCCCTACCACTGCTGGACCTGGTTATAAAGGACGATGAATGATCCGTCGACCACGGAGCCCTCTAAGGACCACAGGGAATATTCTTTCATTCGAGGAAGCATCGATGCCATCTGTCCAGCACCAAAACCTAGGATCACATCTGAAAGAGTATACGGAATGAAAGGGAAATCATAGAAAGTAAATTGTGGTAGGTTAGAAAACCAGTCCATCATTCGTTTATCGACAAGGGAAAACCACGAAAAAATCAATGTGGGCAGTGGACGAAATCCCCCGAAGCAAACCTCACCTCGTGAGATTACTTTAAGATTAGTGTGTGTGTGTGTGTCTGTGTGTGTGCTTGTGCGTGTAACATTTTATTTAAAATATTGCTATTTTTGCAGATTGTGCTAGTACACTTAGCTTGGGGTTAGGTTAGTTTGTGTTTGTGGGGGGTGGGGTATACAATTTGGTTTAAAATTTTGTCATTTTCGCAGATTGTGCAAGTAAACTTAGGTTGGTAATCTTTTATGCACTTACACATTATTAGTATTATGAAGTACTTTGTAACATTTAGCGATGATTTTCGTATATAAGAAAGTGTGTTAAATGGGTTTTGAGGTGTTACATCTCCTCTTTAGCTCTGTTATATATGCAATTTTCTTAGTTAATTTTTTTTCATTATGAAGATTAAATGGAAACAATTATCCTTATTTATTTATTTTTTTACTAGTTTAGGTAACATCTTTTAATCTCACGTGTCTTAAATGTGAAATAAGAGTACAAAAGAGCTTAAGGCTTCCCAATATTCACTCAAGGACTTGGTAAAATCTGAAGTTGACCAACCTAGGAATCTAATCTGGGATATAGCATCATTGTGTCTTAAATAAGTAGGAACTTTCTATAAAGTAAATTTCTGGGAGGTTTAGGGGTTTCTGTGATTATGCCTGATAATGATGCTAGTTCATGAAAAGTGACAAGCCCATCAAAAGTGCGTGGGGGATTTCTCTTAGAGTTAATGTTAGGAATATATTTTATATATTTTAACTAAATTTGTAAAGTATGAATTAAAGTATAAGAATGCAGAATATCTGCATATTAAGATTACATTTTGCCAGCAGCTGTTATTTACTGTCAGTAACGATATAAATATGGATGGTCTTCTAATACGCTGGACTAAACAATGCGGCTCTGCAAATAATAATTTAAAGCTTTGCTCTCCTCCTACTGTTTCCTTGCAAGTGTATGAAATGGGCAAGACGGACACTCTACTAAGAGTATCACCCAATTAATGATTTAAGACCAGTGGCAGAACAGGAAGGACCATAATCAATATTAAGAAAAATAGAAATTATTAATATGCAAGCAAAGATACGTGGAAGAAGGAAAATCATAAAACCCTCATTGTTACAGCTATCAGAAAGGAGCTTCAAGATGTTTTGGAAAAGTCTTTCCCAGCATGTATGCAAGGAAACATTGTACCAAGTTATACTGCTTTTACTTTTGTGGCTTTCAAATGGTAATGACTCCTTTAAGATACGATGGCTGTGAAAGTGCGAAATATATGCAACTTTGTGCTAAATTAAATGTAACCTGCCAAATTTAAGACCTGCATCCCCCTGCTTGTTGCTTTGGATGGCTTATGTAGCAATATCTAACCATTTTATTTTTTGGGCTAGCGTTTGCACAAAAACTGCTTTCCAATAAGTATGATTAGAAAAAAAACTTAAATAAAAAGAGAAGCTGCAACAAAATAAAAGAGAATTCCTTAAACCACTGTTAGTGCAACAAATATGACCTCTTCAGATGTGTTCTGTACTACTAACCATGAGTTTCCTCTAAAATACAAACTATTGCAACCAGGAGTCTTGCTTACATCAATAAACATCTCAGCATTTTCAGTTCTCTATATGATGAGTAAGCCATAAGATTAATATTAAACATAGAGTAGAAGCTTGAATACTATACTTGTATCCTTATTCAGCCATTGTAGTTTAATGAAGGAACTGCCCTCATAATATTTTAACATTCATGGTGTAATTCCTTAGCAGTGTAAATCTAGTTTCCTTTAAAGTCATGACTTGTGATATTATACAGGTTGATTCAAAAGTACTTTTACAAAATTTTAGGATGGATTCCTGACATTAAAACATTGTTTTCGCACTATCAATTTATTAATGAAAGTCACCTTCAACGGCTTTCAGGTCCAACGCATTCATTTTATTTATTTATGCACTCATTCATAGAAGGCTTTGACTCATTTTTCTCTGTGTTGGCCTTGTGTTGCCAGGTTGCTTGTTAACGTTTGTCATCAGATGTGTAATACATTCCCCAGCATGCCTTATCTGTGGTGTCTACAGGACTACATTCAGGACACTCTCCCAAACATATTAGAAAATGTGCCTCTGCAAATAAGAAACATATGATGCTCTAGCACATTTTAAGTTCTCATTGTTCGAGATGCACTGGCTGGTATCTAGCATGACAAATGGATAGGCAGAGGGGGCCCATTCCATGACCTGCATGTTCCCCTGACTTCAATCCTTTGGATTTTTATCTTTGGGGGTACTTTAAACCATTGGTTTATGCAGCAGACATCAGGTTGAAGAAATTCTTAACATAAGTGTCATGGAAGCCTTCAAAATCATACAACATCAACTGGGAATATTTGACATTCCATGCTTTGGCAAGTGCATGCATGTCTAGATGCAAGAGGAGAACATTTGGATCGTTTGCTATAAGTGAGGTTTGTGTGGAACATCTCCTAACAAGCTGACAATATCAAAAACAGAATAATGTGTCACTTTAAAATGTTTTGATTAATAGCATTCTGAACTTCAATAAATCGAGGATGAAGGGTTTTGGGACATGTGCTTATATGAGCATTTTTTTCTTGTTCTGATGTAAGGAACCTGTCCGCAAATTTTGTAAAAGTATTTTTGAATCACTCTGTGTAGTGAAAATAACAGAGCAGAGAAAAGCTTCCAAGGAGCTAGAGCAAATGAAGAAGCTTATGGTGAAACACAGCAATACTCAAATGCTACTTTATTTTGTAGCCCTATTTAATTTCATGTACATGTTTTACATTAGAGCTGTTGTTTTCCAAAGCTCTCCATATGACCCCTTCTGGGACATTAAAATTTGAATATAGTGTATAGTGAAATATTCAAATGTAAATAACCCTGTAATACTCTTAGCATTGATTAGGCAGGTATTATTTTTCTATCAGTTTTGCCAAGTTCTGCTAACATTTTCAACAAAATTAAACATCATGTATATTAAAGACTGTACTTGCCAACTTTCACAGTTTGCTTGTAAAATTGCATTTGTAAATTTATAGAGACCTAAGGTTCTACAAATACATGTGAAAACCACTTAAGACTGTGTTAATGACTTTCACTTAATCATTTAATACAGTTAATCTCACAAGAAATATGTAATTTGCAATTACTTATCTTTAGCATAATACTGCAGTAAAATACTACACAGCATATATTTATCACACTACTTTTTTCATTTACTTAATGCAGTTAAACATCTAATAATATCTTTTATTCACCTTTTGGGAATCTCTTATAATTTCATGGTATTGCCAATTTGATCTACTACAAACTATATTTTTTGCAATTTAATTACAGTGGTGACATTATGATCAATCTTTGAAATATTCAGTACTCTTTTAAAATTAGAAGATAATAAATATTGCAAAAATAGTTAAGGTTTTGCCCCATAGCTTACCATATATAGCATACTCTTAGCAACCTGGCTTCATTCTTAATGGTTTCAAGTATAATCTTGAAGTTTCAGTGTAATCTGCACTAAGTGTTGGGCGTTAATAAATAAAAATAAATATTATACTTAGACTACTTGAAAAGAATATTAAATTCAGCAGTTCATTCTTTAATTAAAACTTTCGCTTATGCTCTGCTCAAAATCAATGAATAATTAAACAGTCTATTATCAAATTGTGCATGTGGAATGTATACAAGAATATCTTTTTAATTATTTCAATTCATAAAGTAGATGATATTTCTTTAATAAGCAATAACAAAGCATGTTACATTCAACTGATATCTTAATTAGACATTTAAATAGAAGGAGAAAAACGTTTAAAATATTCAATCCAATAAATATGTTTCAGCTTAGTGATCTTTAAGAGAAATTCTTACTTCCCATAATTGAAACCATGTGGTGTATGTACCATAATATATGTTCACTACAATGGTTGCCAGCTCTCTAGTAAAGTTTTGTTATGAATATTTTAATTTCTTTCATGATGTAAATTGCACTTACGCATATAATTATTATGTTCTGTTCTATTTCTCTTTCTTAAAGTTTTATGATAAATCAGTACTTAATAAAATTGGAGTACTGAATTTATTGCACCAGAATATACAGGTTTTATGCAGTATGACATAAGAATTGTTTTGGTATCTGTTTGGCAGTACTGCAGGGCAGTGTGCCTTCCCTCCCAGGAATTTCTGGTTCTGATGAGTCCAGTGAAGGAAATGATGAACCTGAAGGTAAGAAGATTTAAAAATAGACTGAATTTGCTTTTCCGCATACTCTTTTGGTACTTAAGTCCAATATACTGTATAAAATCACCTTGTATGCTAAACATAAAACAGCTGCAAGAAAGTTTAAAATAAAATTATGGCAGAAGCATGAAATAATAATAATAATAATAATAATAATAAATGCCCACCAGGGTAGGTGGTAGTGTGTCTGGTTCACATTCAACAGGTCGTGAGTACGAATCTCGCTTAGGGTGAGTTACTAGGATAAGGTTTGGTTAAGGTTTTTTCAGGGTTTTCCCTTATCCTGAGAAGATTTATATCTTCTTTAAGCTTTAAGCTCCATGGAATCTGAGATCATTTGAGCATAATTTCACCAATTTCATTTATTGTCTAATATGACCAATCAGGTTAAGGGATGTTAAGCTAAAAAAAGTAATAATAATAACAAACAAAAAATTAGTTCACCTCATTGGTGTGGAAATTACATATGTGCCTCATATTGTGGAAGCAGTGGTATCAAATATCAGATGGGTTGAGATACTTGAATAAAAGCTTTTTCTGGAGTGTTTGCTAATACAGAGAAGGCAAAAACTATTAAGCTTGTATGGACCCTGAACTCATTTAAGCACCCATTTTATTAAGGCATCATCTGATAAATTCTGTTTGGTTAAAGTACATCAAGATGATATTATTATCACCCAAAATTCTATTTTGAGGTTGAGATTTTATTGTAAATACATGTTATATGGCGATCAAAGGAGGGAGGGAGACCTTGCTATGAATAATAAAATGTTTATCATGAGCAGGTAGCCAATGAAGCTATATTTGTTCATTGAACTTGGAAAGGTAAGAGAGTAAACATAAGGTAGAGTAAATTAAAATAAACAGTTTGTGGTAAAAGTTTGTTTCCAAATATTAGCACGTACAACATATTCTGTGTTGTATGTCTAAATTTTACCAAATGTAAGTATTTACTAATCTGATGGAACTTGTCTGATATTGTTCCTACTATAGATTTCACTATATATCAATAGTTGTGCAGTTATGTGCTCAAATCCTTCCCCAGCTTGTTTTATCTGCTGCCTTTACTCCTTTATCTTCTTTACTTCATTCCTCAACTATTCTTTTTAATTTTCCTTTATATGAGAGTTCAAACACAGCAGAGGACGGTGGATTTTTTTGAGTGTAAAATCTTTAGCATGGTTTCCTTCGGAAGGGAAGTAAAGGTTGGTTCTGTGTCATAGATTTATGGCATGCAAAAGAATCTCAAGCCTTGATAAAATAGGCCTCTGAGCAAAATTAAGCAGTCTTTTATGCACAGTATAGAATGGGATGTTGTGAACCACAGCAGTTAAAGAGCATCCATAAATAAAACTCCATTTCATTTCATTTATATGGCTTGTAACAATGTCTTTATAAACAATTCTTTCTGTTTGTGATTGCAGCTACATCCTCATTACTTAAATTGAAATAATTTCTAGACAAACCTTTATTATAAATAATATAACATGGACTGAAGAAACACTGCATATAAAATTGCAGTATACTTTAAAGCAAAAAATGGGGGTTTGTAATGGGTAGAAAAAGTAGTGCCTGTGTTGCATATCCACAGTTTTTTAATGCAAAACTTATCAAATAGCTGGTCAAACATAAGCATTCCATAATATCAATCACCTTTCATTTTACTTGGGTCCTGTATCACATGCTTAGTAATACTCCAGCCTAAGTAGCCTGCTATATTGAACTCATTTCTGGAACAGGTTTTTAAGGATAATTAAATATAATATGTTGCTGCTAAGTCTGAAAAACTACTTCGAGATTGAACAAATTAAGCACTTTATCCAGCTAAAATATAACAGTAGAAATTATTTATTGTAACTTTATTTTGCATTGCAGCAATAGATTGTCTTTCTGATAGAAAAGCAGTATTGGATGAGCAGAAAGCAGGCAACAGTGAATTTTATGTACCAGAGTGCACCCCTGATGGAAGATATAAAAAAATACAGTGCTATAAATCAACAGGTATTATTAGTACTTCACTATCTGTTAGACTATGTTTTTCATAATCTAATGAAAACTTAATAGTTGTGGTAAATGGCATGAAGCCTATAGGAATATTTCCAAAAGCAGGAGTATTTAGATATGTCAAGGTGTTTTTTTCAGATTGCTTAAAACTAACAGTAATAACTCTTTGAAAAAGGAGACTCTACTGAGGCCTCTGAGTAAAATTAAGTGGCTTTTCATACCCAATATAGAATGGGACCCTAAGAACCACAGCAGTCAAAGAGCATCCATAAATAATCAATACACGAATAATGACACTAATTGTTTTGTGTGTTTTGTTTACGAAAGTCAGGAGCTAAACCAACATCTTGGTCAATGTCTTAGAAAAAGAAGTTGCATAGCCGCAGAGCGTCCATAAATAATAAATTAATAATGACGCTATATTGTATTGTTTAGGAAAGTCAGGAGATAACACCAACATCTTGGTCAATGTCTTAGAAAAATAAGTTTACAGAGCCGCATAAACAATGACATGAATAAGTAACAAGTAATGCAGATGTAAAATAACTGAAAACTCCAAACAAAACACAGTGACTGCAAGCTGAAGATAAGCATAATGCCAGGATTAAGCACATAGTAATTTGGCAGAAGCAACTTTGGCAACCATAGCAATGGGCCTACCATGATCACTTGCTTTTCTAATTGTAGTGCTTCTATAAGACCCTAAGTTACAAAATAGCACTGTAGGTATTTACATAAACAAAAACTTAGCTGGTTACATTACATAAACTATATAAGTGCCAAATTAGCTTGTGTTATATTCCTTTTATATAAACTGTCATAATGTTAGTGAAAATTAACTTATATGTGCATTCAATGCCATCTTTCATTCCATCTTACATATGCCTATGGCTCTACAGGAGCACAAACTATCTTCAAGTGACAAAAAAAGACAATTGCTAATCTAGGTTATAATCATTCCTGCGGACATTTCCATAAACTCAAAATCATGACCATGCTAGTATTGTACATCTACCATTCTCTGATCTTTATAAAAGAAAATTCACAAAAATATACTATTCAGCAGACAATACATAACTATGTAATGTGAAACAATAGAACCTTTTTCAAGATTATCAAAAATGCATAACAGCCATAACTATCTAGGATTAATATATATAATAAACTTTCAAATCATATTACTGCACTACCTATACACAAAATTAAAGCCTTTTTGGACAGATGCTAACAATTAAAGCATTCTATTCAATAGAAGATTTCTTTGAATGTGATAATTTTCACATACATGAGTAGATACATACGTCAGTCTAGTATAGTATTAATGAATCATAGTATTGTAGAAACGCACTGTAGTATTAAAAGAGACTTTGTATATAGTACACATACAATATTAAATTTCATTATCAATTCACTAATTTATTAACATTATAAAAAAATATTGTATACATAGTGTAAACAGACTAAGCTATTATTGTAAATAAATGTTATTTGACAGCACCTATTGTAATGTTATAAAGCAACTTTAAGGTCATTAAATTCTATTCTTTTCATTGTTTTGATAAGCTTCTTAGAGCCTCTTTGTATCATACAGTCATGAAATAGTAGAATTGGTTTTTCATTTTAGTGAAGTATTATATATGATAGCTTAGGCATGATATTTTAACATTATAAGAATGATTGCTTATTAAAAAAATGCATGCTTCTTCTTTAGGTTATTGCTGGTGTGTCCATGAAGACAATGGGAAACCCATTCCTGGAACATCCATTAAGGATCAGGCGCCAAAATGCGACTCTGTTCCAGCACCATCAAGACCTATGCATGGTAACCATTAATTATTATCCTGAGACTATCTAGAGGATATATAATATAGGGAAATAAAACACCATCTGGGGGAAGGAAAAGTATATAGAGATGTGTAATAAACTAGAGTGAGAAGGAATTCATAGGCAAGAACAGGAGATAGAAACTTAAAAATTATAAAGGATGATGAAGATAAACAAAAATGTCCAATGTGCAATGAGGTGAACACAGATTTTCATTGTATTATATTTGAACCACGGATATCTGGTCTACCTTTATTTGAACCACGGATATCTGGTCTACCTTTCTAATTCTTGCCCTACCTATTCTAATATATATCTGTGTGTGTGTGAGTGTGTGTGTGATGTCAGAGGGTATTCCATACTGCAGCCATTGGCTTATTGTACGTCAGACCCCAAGAGGATAGGAAATGAGAATAATTTAAAAGGGCAGCCACTATCCTATGGTGGGGGAAGAGCCACTGTGGAGGGTCCCTAACAGATTCCAAGTAGTTTTTCATCCCAACGTGGGGAGCAGTAGGAGCCCACGCCCCAGGTGTGACCATACTCCCTGGGTCTACAGACAACTGCCAATACCATCCCACCACCAAGAACTGTATTTCCAGAGCACAGTCACCACCATGGAAAGGCATCATCACCTCAGTCCTCATCGATACTTACAATCCTGAAAGAGAACAGTTGGATGAAATGAAGATGAAGTGAAGGTATAAAAAGTTCAGGGAAATGAAGAAACCTCATCAGCATTTGCCCAGCAACCCAGAAAAACTCTCAAAAAACCCATGGATCAGAGAGATTTGCTGCAGGAATTGATCTCATGACCTCCCAAATGTTAGTTTCAGATGAAATGCCTGAGCCACCTAGTTTGGTATCTATGCTAGTGTAGAAGAAACAATTAATTCACAATTATTTATGTAACAATTGGTTAAACTCTGAAGCCCAGGACTTAAAAACACTTACAAAATTGTAAGTTGCATTGGGGTATGTCATCTCAAAATAATTTGAGATATCCTTATGGATTACCAGGAAAAATGAGAGTCAGTTGGGTGTTTAATTTCATGTTGGCATGCTGCCATGGTAACTTAGTAGTTAGAGCAACCAGGTGGAGACCTGGACATCTGTGGTTCAAATCCTGGTATGGCATTGCATTTTCAATCTCAATGTACCTTTCCAGGAGTAGAAATGCTCAACTAGAAATTTGTACTGTAATATTATTTCAATACTAACTGCTAAAAATATATTTAAAATTTACAGGATGTCCAGAACCTCGAAAACAGGCATTTCTGAGGGAGCTTCTTGACTTCATGACAAAGAAAATGCTGGCAGCTGCTAACAATACTGATCTTGATGGGTACGTTTCCACTTTTGCTTTGATATAAAGTTAGGATTATCACACACATCTGAAAATTTATGAAAACTTAGGTTCATGCAGTAAATAATAGCCATGATTTAGTAATCTTCAGGACTAAGAAATGAATTAAATATTTTCAAAATAGCCTATATATTCTGGGTAATTGTAAGTAATTATAGCTGTTGACAAGTTTTTATTTGTTCTTTCCTCTCACACAAATGAAAGATGGCTTGTCATTGTAACCACCTTAATGATTTATGTCAGTCCAAAACAAATACATTTTATTTTACATAAAAAAGACTGATAATTTTAAATAAATATTGAAAATAATAAAATACGGAAAGATCAAAACCTGCACATGTTTCTTGCGATTAATTTTATGGTGGTTTGTTGAAGACTAATGCAGTGTACACAAACTCAATGCAAATTAAGATTGTAAAAATAGCTTGGTCCAACTACAAGAAATGAATTGTAATATACACTAGTATCCAAAAGTCAAGCATAATTCGGAAAACAGAGAAGTAAAGGGAAAATGCTGAACGAGCGCCATTAAACGTTATCACAGTGTGTGCTTCCCCTTGCTGGTGGTCTCTGATAGGTAAGTGGGTTCATGCTTCTAAGGTCAACAACACCAGAGCAGCAAACCAATACTAGAGTATCAGACTCAGTGCGTTGCTCATTTGTTATAGTTCTCCAATTGTGAAAAGAGAATAGTTGCTTTGCAAAGTGTTTATAAGGCAGCACTAACATGCCACAAAGATATCAAATGGACCCTGTTTTGAAGGGTGGAATCATTGGACATCTAGAGATCAGACGCAAACCACAGTCTCTCGGACCTTGAATATATAACAAAGTGTAATTTCTAAGCTTTGGCGACACTTCCATGAAACAGGAGGTGTTCGTTGGATCCCTGTACATGGTCACCCACAGGTCACAATGCTGCAAAAGGACCGATATTTGACCATAACAGCATGATAACATCGGAGGATGCCCACAAAACAAGTGTCTTCCGAGCTTTAGCCACCTCAGGCATTCAAGTTTCGAGGCAAACTGTGTACCGGAGGCTCAGGGCAGTCGGCCTCTATGCCAGACATCCAGCAATGTGTGATCCAATCACTCAAATACATACGGAGTCAGCAATGTCAACATTGGACCTTGAATGAATGGAGGAACGTGCTGTTTACAGATGAGTCCAGATTCAGTTTGAACAATGATTCTCGACACACAATAATCTGGAGAGAACGTGGAACCTGGTTTCATCCAAGCCCTCACACCTGTGGCTGTGCGGAGAGCTATGCATGTCGGCAATAGAATATTTTCTTGGAGGGCAGAAGGCGTGCGAGGTCGCGGGCAATACATTGATTGCAATGGGGAAACAGTGAAATTTAAAACAGCTGTAATTATGTCATGAAGATACCTGAGTTGGAAATAATTGCGACAACACGTTCTTTATGATCATCAGCATTTATGCAGGAGGATTAGACCTTGAATGTCCGGTTGGGGATTGAATAAAATCACTTCATTCACTAGAGGGAATTTCATCCCACAACTGAACAAAACAAAAGTAAATATTATAATTGAAGTTGAATATCGCATTCTTGCGTATAAAGTGCTTTACAAAACGGGATGTAAGCATCCCCGAAAGTATAATTCGACTTTAATTCTGTTTTTCACAGTTTCTTCTCACAGATTCCATATATACTGTCTGCTTTTTTACTTTCTCTACTGTGATGCACCTACTTAGCATGTAGAGAAGGTATTGTACTCCACCCAAAAAAGATACCAAGATTTTACCAGAAATATATGTTTTAGGGTCCCCTGTATAAAAAAAGAACTTTTAGGAAAAGGTCTGTGTTGGTGTTTGTATCCATGAACACGATAACTCAAAAATGAAAAGTCGGTAAAAACTCTAACTTGGTATTTAAGTTTAGTATATTCCGAAGATGCTACACGAAGATTTTGAGGCAAAAGCCCCAGCCCAAACTATCCTTTATGTAGACAAATTTCGAAAATTTAGATTTTCTAAAAAATGGCTTTAACGATTTTGATTAAAATACAGTATATTAAATATATTTACATGCCAAATAAAATGTATATGTTGAATTTTCTGGGAATAGTCTTTGAGATCTCTTTATTCTGGATGAATTTTGCATAACTAGTAAACCGTAAGAGATATATAAAAAAAAAAAAAAAAAAAAAAAAAAAAAAAAAAAAAAAAAAACAAACAAACAAACTTACTGCACAAAAAATGTAGATCTCGATAGAACCACAATCGACTTCATATACACTTTTTCATGGAGTTGAGAAATCCCTTTTTATTGGTTTCTGTTTTAAAATATTTACTCTTACGGGAATGGGTCATCACCTAGCCCTGCAAAGATACGCATTTCATACATATGAAACCAGTTTTACAATATATGACTATTGTTTAGCTTTTTTTCCCTTCTACTTACAAGGAAGCAAGTAATAAGATCATGTCTGCTAATCAATTAGTATGAAGTAGATGGAAGAATAAGCTTTTTAACGATAATTTGTCAAGATATGTAGAGAAATTTATATGAATGGAACACATCAGATTTTTACTTTAATACACAAAGCCGTCAACAAAAATTATAAACATGAGTTGTTCAGAGTGTGTCTGTAGTAAGGCGGTCAAAATGCTGAATTAAAAATGCAAAATATGCTGTGCTCGATTCTAAGCTGATGAAAGAATTCTTATTTAAATATTATTCCAAGAGCCTATAAATATGAATGTAATAGTTAATTGAGAAGTGCATTTTTAATGTATACTTCAACAATTTAAGCAGTTGTTATAGAAGGTCAAAGTGGTGATATGTCCATATTACCTAACGCATATGTAAATAAAAACAAACATAAATAAAGCACTTTAGCATAAAAAAACACATGCGATACTGGATTTACAGAGACAGTATATGCACAGTATAAAATTAAAATAAATGGGAACTTAGGTATTTGTATTCCTCTTCAATAAATTGTATTCAATACGTTAGTAAGCATTTGTGATATATTTGTGTTAGATGGATAAGACATATAAATATAAAATTAGAATTAATTACTACTTAAGATAGTAAATTTTATGCAAAAATAATTAAACTCTACTAACCTATTGATTCATAAACAAAATTGATTTAGAGAGATGCTGTCTGAGTATTTTCTTGTGCAGCACATTGCTGTAAGATTTTGTTGAGTTTTACATAAACGTTTACCACCAAGTTCTTAAAATGTGGTACTGAAAGCCTTTTCAGCGTACTGAACATATAGCAAAAAGCATGCTCTGCCCTCCAGTTGAGAATGTGCGAGAGGTTTCAATTTGTGGCAGCGACACTAGCGCGGTGTGTCTAGGTAATTAATTCCAAGGTCTTTGGTTTCATCCTACTAACATTGTGGAAGCACACCCATTTGGTGGTGGTGGCGTACTCGTGAGGGCAGACATAATGTTCAATGGACGTACAGATTTGCACATGTTCAACGGTGGTACTGTGAATGCCCAGAGGTACAGAGATGAGGTACTGGAACCATCTTGCGACTTTTCAGAGGTGCAGCTGGTCCATACTTCATCTTAATGGATGATAATACATGTCTGCATGGAGCCCACCTGGTGGACAACTATCTTGAGAGGGAAGATATCCAGTGCATGGATTGGCCAGCAATGTCCCTGGATATGAACCCTAGAGAACATGCCTGGGATGCATTAGGAAGACGATATGCAGCATGCCAGCCCCCACCGAGGAACTTCCAGAACTCTGACGTGCTCTCAATAAGGAATGGGAATTGCTGCCTGCAGAACTCTTGAACCACCTTATAGAAAGCATGCCATGACTCTGTGAGGCCTGTGTGTCCATGAGGGGTCACCACACACCATATCAGCACCATCATTGTCATTATGGAAATGATCGTCAGATTTTGTGGTTGTGTAAAAAGGTGTCCCGCGGTCAATATTGTCTGCTATTTCTCACTCTATTGCATTCCACATGATGTATTTTTTTTTTTTGGTAGTGTTGAATGCCCGCTTTAACTACTTATGGCACCGCAGGCGGTGACACTGATGACACATGAATGAAGATGGAGCACCGGTGGAATGCAATGGTGGGGGAAACCAGAGAATCCGGAGAAAAACCGCCCTGGCGCCACTTTGTCCACCACAAATCTCACATGCACACACACATCATGTATGATGCATTGGTAATAACATATTGCATTATGTTTAACTTTTGTTCACTTGTGATAGTTTGGTAATAAAATATTGAATTATGCTTAACTTTTGGACACTAGTGTAATGCAGGGGAGACTGAAAGTTTCTCAACCCCAAACTTTAAAAAATAACAGCCTATAAATAATAATTTGGCAATTTATTTCTCCATCATTCGACCTATAACACCATGTATCTGTCTAAAGTTCAACGTCCACCATTATTGGCATGGCATACAATAATGTGTTGGGGAAATTTTCTATCAAATTAGTGGTATAGCTTTGGTCGATACTTTCCCATTCTTCTTAAACCCTGGAAACTAATCTGTTCTGCAAACAAACTACTATTACAAAAAATTCTTCTTCTAAATACTTCAAACTAATTGAGATAAACATTTTCAGAAAGAGTCTTATTACATCCTTTAAGTATGAGGTTTTTCCAATAAATAATGCCCCATATTTTTTTTCTCCAAAATTATTTATTTCACAAAAATGAAATTTACATATATGAAAGAATAATGTTTTGTCTGCTCACTCTATTTTTTTACATAATCGCCTTCAAGTTCCACGGCATTTCTGCAGTGAGACACGAGGGCATGTATTTCCTGTCAGTAAAAATCTTTACTCTGTTTGCCGAGCCAGGTTTTCACTTTGTGAATCACCTCTTTGTCGCCTTCGAAATGTTTTCTACGAATGGACTTCTTCAGTGGCCAAAATAGGTGGAAATCTGAGGGAGCCTAATCGGGACTAAAGGGCGGATGGGATAACACTGTCCAACCCTGTTTCGCGATGTGGGCAGAAGTCCTCAAACTTGTGTGAGAACAAGTGTTATCGTGCTGAATGAAAACCTCCCCTGGGTTGTCATGGCTCTGCAAGCGCCAAAAGCACTGCTTAAGTTTGTCTAATGTTTTGACATAACTTTCTGAATTAATGGTACCGCCTTTTGGCATCATATCAATGAGAATTATGACCACACAATCCCAAAAACACCGTGAACATGATTTTTCCAGCTGAAGGAACTGTTTTGAATTTTTTCTTCTGTGGAGAGTGAATATGATACCATTCCATTGGTTTGGGCTCAAAGTGATGCACCAAAGTTTCATCACCTGTCACAATCTGGGGCAAGAAGGCCTCCCTGTCAACTTCAAAGCATTGCAACAAATCAGAAGAAATGTCTTTTCTTTGGGAGTTATGATCAACAGTTATACACTGAGAAACCCATCTTGCTCACACTTTTGTATATCCGAGCTCATTAATAATCACATTCACACTTTCCTGGCTCACCACCAGCTTCAGTGCCAATTGCCAAGTCATAATGCATGATCCCCTCAAATGACATGCCAGGTGTGAGAGCTGTGGCAGACCTTCCCACCTGTGGCAAATCTTTGAGCTCTGCAGCACTGCCATTTGATGCTTCCACCCTCTGTGCCCAGCAACCAATGGTACTCCTATCGACTACAGATATTCTGTAGACTTTGCATAAACATTTTTGAATATTTCCCACAGTTTCTTTTTCTGCTACAAGAAATTCAATCACAGCACATTGTTTATGATGGATGTCACTTACAGGCGCTAACAACACTTTGCACACATGGTAAACTTCAATTAAGTTGCACCTAAATTTGTACATTACTCAAAAATGTTTTTCACTGCAAAATAAATTGTTGGGTATTCTTTATTGGGCAAGGCTCGTAGAAGAGTTATAAGGGAATATATTATGCTAAAGCAATAGTCAAATCTTTTAAAGGCAATGAGTTTGAAATTCAGTTCTCTTTGCATGGCCAGGAGTAAAACAAATGAGATTTGAAACAAATGACTAGTTCCTATTTGAGACAAGTATTTTAAAATTGAAATCAATAACAAGAAATATCTCAGAAAGGTTAACTCCATAAAATATTTATATTACATAAATTGTTTTTTAATGTGTTCTCAGTTTTTGTGTAGTATGTTTTTGTCCATATCTTATGGTTTATTGATTCTGTAAAAGTCCTCCAGAATGAAGAGGGCTTCAGAAGTTATGCCCAGAATATTTGACATATACTTTTTATTTGGTAAGTAAATATCTTTAATATAATGGGATTTTAATCAAAATCATTTTAGTCATTTTGAGAAAATCAAAATTTTCAAAAAATGTTCCAGGTAAGGGTAATTTTGTATGTGGAAATTTTCTTTAAAATCTTTGTGTAGCATCCTTGAAACATTGTGACCTTAAATACCAATTTCAGTTTTTAATTGACTTTTCATTTTTGAGTTGTGCTGTTCACAGACACATATGCATGGATGTGTGTACCTTTTTCTAAATTTTTTGGCAAGCTCAAAACATGTATTTCAAGTGAAATCGTAACAATGAATATTTTGTTAGTATACAGTCAGTATACAGTGCCTTCAGTAGTGACATTAATTCTGGACACTGCCTTTGTAAAGGGAAGAGCACAGGATGACCAGGAGTAAGTGAAGAGACTGTTGAGCGAGTGAGAGAGTCGTTCACTCGTAGTCCAAAGAAATCAGTCCTCAAGGCTAGTCGTGAATTACAAGTTCCTGTGTCGACTGTTTGGAAAGTTGTAAGAAAACGTTTACAGCTACGTCCTTACCATTTACAGTTATTACCGGCTCTAAAGCCAACAGACCATGGATTACATGCCAAATTCGCAAACGACATGTGTTTCATGACAATTTTATGGATCGTGTTGTCTTCAGTGATGAATCGACCTTTCACCTTAGTGGACATGTTAACACTCATAATGTGTGCATCGATGAGGAGGATAAAATATTTATTTAGTATAACCAAGTACTTTTGATTTCCAATCAAAAAGTCTATAATAATTGGCTCAGAAAATCCTCACGAGATGGTACAAATGCAACGAGATTCCCCTAAAGTGAATGTTTTTTGTGCCGTATCCCGGCGAAAAGTTTATGGGGCTTTCGTTTTTGGTGAACCTACTGTAACTGGCACTTCTTACCTTGATACACTAGAGCAATGGCTCTTCCCTCAGTTGGAAGAAAATGAGCAGAGAACTTCATTTTCCAGCAGGATGGTGCGCCACCTCACTGGCATAATGAAGTACGCGATTGGTTGAACGTCACTGTACCCGAGCACTGGATAGGCCGCAAGGGCCCCAATGACAGGGCTTGCTATGCATGGCCTCCACGTTCTCCTGACCTAACGCCATGCGATTTTTACCTTTAGGGCTTCATCAAGGATCGTGCCTCCGCTACCAGCTGACCTCCCTGAATTAAGAAACCGGATTGAAGCAGCTGTTGCTACAATTACTCAATACACACTTGTCAACGTTTGGGAAGAACTCGGCTATAGATTTGATGTGTGCTGTGTGACAAAGGGTAGTCACATTGAACATTTATAAGTTTCTTGGTAAAACTGTTTGAGTTGCTTTTTCATTTGACATATCATTCATAACTGTAAGTTGAATGTAATAAATATTATAAAGAGTTAAAACCCCGATATTCATTTATATACACCCTGTAAATGATCAAACTTTTTATACCACACATGAGCTAATCTGGCCCAACTTTTGAAAATATATTATTTTATAAATGTATATACAAGCTTTTTTTATATACCACATCTAATGTGAAAACTGGAATTATTGCTCTCATAAAGGAGTTCAAAGTTTAGGGAAATCTAGTAATTTTAGGATTATGACATTTCAATACCATCAACACCATAATCTTAAATATATGTGTGTGAATTCTCAAGAGCATATCTGGCCAAAGTAGTGGTTATGCCCATAGCATCTTGCACAGAATCAATGGCATCTGCCTGCAACTGATGTCAATAGTGGCAGCAAGGGGTTGAGGAGCAGGTTTTGAGGTGTGTTGATATTGATAGCTTTCTTCTATCTGTACTTCTCTTCTGAGGAATGACTATCCAGAGTTCAGGGCTGCGGTGTATTGCTCTCTATCCTGGAAGATTAGTCGCATGACCGTCATTGGTCCTTTGTGGTTGTGAATTCTGACAGCCTTCACTAGAGTCAGAATGACTGGACCTGCTCTACGAAGAACCAGCTGAAGATGTACACCAACTGCAATCATGCTTAAGTCCCAAAGCGTTAGGTGCCACTGTTGGCTGTTGCTGCTGCAGATGTCTATTCAATATGTGCAGTTATTCTGTAGATTGATGGGTGGCAGTTACACTGACATCACTGGTGGCAGGTTTGGAATCTCTGGAGTTGATATTCTCGATGTGGTTGGTGTGTTTATATGCCTTGCATTGTTGGTTGACATTTGGGTGTTGGTACTGGGGTGTTATTCTTCCCTATTTTCTTCTTCGCCATTTTCGTGGTGCATTTGGTCTCCTCTGTGTCTTCCAGCAGTTTCTTGATGTTGCATTGACTGCAAGTGCTGCTACATTTATGTGAGCATCTGTGCTGATTGGCTCAGAGGCTGCAATGGGGAGAAGAAATATCATTTATTCTTTGACTAGAAGTACTGGAAGGGTAGAAATCTTCCCTTCTATTTTCAGTTCAGTAGACCATGGCTCAACAGCGCAGATATGACTTCTTGACTCTGGCCATGAAAGCCTATTGTTCTTACAAAAATTTAGTTTTTTATTTTAATTCAGAAAAAACTTGCAGAAATAGCTATATTAAACATTTTTCCTTGGATAAAACAGGAATAGTTACACATTTAAACAAATGTTTAAGAACTGGATGCAATAAACTGACCTTAAAATGCTACAGTGTTTCCATGCAATTGCAAGAAAGAAATGAAGATCTAAAGTACTCCAAAAGAATATCAAAGTATTGAACAACTCAAACCATTAGTAGTAGATATCTTGGAATTGGCATCTGGCAGAAAAAAAATGTATCAAAAATAAATTGTGTGTTCTAAAGAAAGTTACACTTTTTGTAGTGCAGTTTTGTCTTTCGTTTAACTTTTTTTTTAAAAAAAATTAGTATTTTAACATCAGCTTTTACTACTAGCCCTGTAGGCAATGACACTGATATCATTTAAGGTTTATCAGTTACACAAGGTTTTACAAAATTCCTTCTGAATGAAGAGAACTTCAAAGATATTCTCAGAAAATTCAAGATATTATGGCTACATAACCAAAGGCTCACACTTACCTTGTCACCCTGAATTGATGCAGGTGCATGGTTGGCTGCTTTACTTAGCTCCCCTGTATTGCTGCAGATGTGCATAAACTGAACACATACACGAGCAGATGCTTTACATCAAACCCCTGCGTTATCAGGGGTTTGCTGCGCAATCACAGATCGTAGTGATTGCGCAGCAATAAGCAAATTATGTACATATTATAAGCAATAAGCAAATTATGTACATATTATGTACAAATTATGTACATATTATAAGATTAAAGGTAAAAAAATAAGTAAATAAATAGCAGGACTGTAGGAAGTCAGTTTCAACAGTAACTTCTAAGAGTGCAGTTGGGTTAGGGAGAGATCTTAATATATGTTAATTTCAACAATGTTCTGTATTTATCATGGATTTTGACACTTGCATTTTTCTAGTAGGTGGGGTTGGCTCTGCTGTATATATCATCCACTAATGTTGAGCTGCCAGTATATGACAAACTTATCTACCAGGCTATGGTGCTATCAACTTACCAGGCCCTAACTTACAAAACGTACCCCAATGTTGAGTGCCCTAAGCTGTAAAGCATGGCCGAAGGATACTTTTAGAAATAGAGGAGTGGTCACAACTGCAGACACAGCAGAATATAGTTGAGGGATCTGTGAAACTAAAACACAATGAACAAGAATCGAGGGAAAACAAAGTATGACAACTTATAGTATTTCTTTATTGCAGCTAATAAGCCTAACAATTTTCACAGCATCCACACATCAACTCTACAAAGCCATAAATGATAAATGAATAAGATGTTAAAACCTTATGAATCTAGCAGATTTTAATCCCTAGTTTAGACTGGCAATGCGTCCATGCATGTATATAATGGACAATATGGCATGGTTTCCTTGGTTCATAGTGTCAAGTTTTTTATAAAATAAAACATCTTAAATAGGGCAGATAGGTTAAGGGCTTTCAAAGTGTCAAGAACTATTCCTAACTTACATATAAAGGTAATCTCAGCATTTTAGTAGCAATTTAATACAGTTTAAAATCCATGACAAATACAGAATATTCTCCTAATCTAAATCATCAAGACATTTTTAAGAAAATAAATATTTTGAAAAATCTTCCACTTAAAAGGTAGTTTGGAGTAGGGGATTTTCCTGAAAATCTTTTATGTTTCATCTTTAGAATGCTGGACACAGATATATAACAAGACTATTTTCTAAAAATACTTTTTCATGGTTCAGGGGCCTCAAAACACATATTTCCAGTGAAGTTTTGATATTTAATTTTTGTGTGGAATACAATATTTCTTCTACTTATTATTGTAGAAGTTGAAATATGACATGAATTCTAGGTATGTTGTAATAGTCATTGAGAAATCCCATCTGTTGTGCAAACTTCCTCTCATTGGAATACACACATATCCCCAATGTTAAAGGGAACTTTTTGCATAACATTAATAATTGTAGATGTAAGAAAAAATTAGTGAGATACTCAAACAGTTAAAACTATTTCTTCATTATTCATTTCCAGATCCTACTCTTTCAGTTACAAACTTCATTGGAGTAGTGTTTATGGTACTCTTTTCTGGTGCAACACACCACACTTTCTGCATGTGCACTGTGATGACAAAATTCTCACCTGAGATCCAAAAGAAATTGCTAATTATAGCTGCTTCTCTTGAGCTGCAGCCCACTTCTGCATATACTAAGATAATTTTCAAGCATTATAGAGTTGCAGGAATTGTTATTGTTGAAATTTTTATATGGCACTCTTTCACTTAGTTGCACCTCATGCTAAGTGCATTATCTATTACTGTAACCATCAACTAGCTCACTAAATCATGATTTGAAGATACTGCTAATCTCTGAAATGTTTAGATGTATTCACCATAAATATCTAATGTAATTCTTTAGAAATTTCAATGGTAAATTTCCAAAACATATTGGTTTTATAAGAAAAATGTAAAAGAAGAATCTGTTCAGTTTCTTTTGAACTGTCCTTGTGTGGTTTTATGCTAAAACACAACACACATCACAGAGTCATTACTTAATGAATGTTGCCTGCAACATGTTGACTTTACTGCTCAGAAAAAATATCACTCAGTATGCCTCAGAGACATTATAACCCAATCACTTTCTGCATGTGCACTGTGATGACAAAATTCTCACCTGAGATCCAAAAGAAATTGCTAATTATAGCTGCTTCTCTTGAGCTGCAGCCCACTTCTGCATATACTAAGATAATTTTCAAGCATTATAGAGTTGCAGGAATTGTTATTGTTGAAATTTTTATATGGCACTCTTTCACTTAGTTGCACCTCATGCTAAGTGCATTATCTATTACTGTAACCATCAACTAGCTCACTAAATCATGATTTGAAGATACTGCTAATCTCTGAAATGTTTAGATGTATTCACCATAAATATCTAATGTAATTCTTTAGAAATTTCAATGGTAAATTTCCAAAACATATTGGTTTTATAAGAAAAATGTAAAAGAAGAATCTGTTCAGTTTCTTTTGAACTGTCCTTGTGTGGTTTTATGCTAAAACACAACACACATCACAGAGTCATTACTTAATGAATGTTGCCTGCAACATGTTGACTTTACTGCTCAGAAAAAATATCACTCAGTATGCCTCAGAGACATTATAACCCAATGTTATAGTGACTTCACTAAAAACATTTACAATTATGTAAAACAACGGTTTTATTTTCAGCAGTTCAATACCTCTAAAGGAAACGTGGCAATCTCCTGAAGAACATGTAGCAACATGGAATTTCATGATGTTGGACAAGAATAAAAATAAGGTATGTGTGTTATCATTGTGGCAGTAGAGGGCATATTGTTTACTTCTACTCAAAATGAATGCAATACTTGAAATGGTAAAACATGTATTAAATGAAAATGACAACAAAAGTCCAAGCTTTGGTTTTTAGATAATACAATTAATGTTTATGCAATTAATTCTTGGTAAAAATAAGTTTGTTTTACTGCTTCAAAACACACAACAGAGAATGACTAATTCTATGAATGAAGTGTATTGAAATACCAGTATACATATACTGATCATCAGTCGCATAGGTCCACAGACTGTACATACTTTTGCAATACACAAAATATTAAGCAATATTAAAAACAAAAAATGAAAAAATGTAACAGGAAAATAAAAGGACAACAATATTAAAATACAGCATCTTAAATTTACAATAAACTGTATTCTGACGTGTTAATATACCCTATTATAGTAGACAAATACACTTAAGAGAAATATATGCACACAATAGTAACACCACAACAATGACTGAAAGGGATGACATAAAATATAACTTAAACATTATAATCATGTTTTAGCTCTTATCCTCCCTCCGCCCCTCTTCCTTAGTATCAGCCTTTGCAGATCTCATCTTAAGTAGAAATTTTCTATCCCATCCATGTTTTCCATGCTCCTAACTCTCCATTTATGGTAAATATTTTTCCCTCCAATCAAAACACAGCCATTAACAATGAAATATACAATAAAAGCAAACAATGTGCAAATATCCAAAATAATAACAATCACAGCCAAAATGAAAGCAACCTTGGAGTGGAATACAAATCACACTACCTATGAAAATGCCACTTTCAGATAAAACAGTTAATCCCATTTCTGTAGTCTAGTGTTCAAGGCAACGCAGCAATGAAATTTACTCATATGTGTAAACATTTTGTTTTTTGTATTTTTATTACACTAAGCAATTGTACTTTAAAGTTACAAAGTTTGTTTTATTAAGGCTGGTCTAGTGACCTGAGAACAGTAACCAGAACAAAATCGAGAAAGGGAAACCATACAGGACACAGGATTTTGGTTTACAATAACCACAACATGAACAAAAATACATTTATTCTTCTACTTTTCCTGCACAATTTTGTGCATTGCAACTTCACTTGTTTTTAAGTGACCAATGATATTTTTTTAAGTGTCTCCAATTCAGCCAATAATGTGGGTTAGCCAACATTATAATTCATAAGAATTGTGACTAAAGTAAGCTCTAGTGACTATTTCATGTCACTGCCACTTGGAATGATCTCTACAGAGAAGAATATAATATGCACAATATGCATCTATAAAGCTGTGCTAAGTAATGAGAATGAGAAAAATAGAACGACCAAGATTTGCTTCCAATTCCTAGGGCCCAGGAAGGCTTCCCATCCATTATGAATGCTCCCCATCCATTATGACTGCTCCCATTAAAATACATTTATTGTTGTTCTTGTTCTGGTTATGGTCACTAGTTGTTGTGAACCATCCTTTAGTATCAATAATTTTAAAAGCACAAGTGGCTACTTAAGTAGTCCTTTACAATTTAGGTAAAACACCTTATTCATCTTAAAACTCTTTCTCTTTCAATTCCCCTTCTTTTTTTTTTTTTCCCTGTTCAAAATGCTCCATGGACCAAGTTTATAACTCATTACCTTGAAATTTTCAGGATACTTAGTTGTAAAACTGTGTCGGTGTATAGTAGGTTTATTATCCCATTATTTTCTCAGTTTACCTTTGAATTTCTCGCTCAACCAGCCTTGAAAAGAGTGCAGGTTATGTTTCTTCAGCTAGTAGCATCAACAGCTGACAGAGTATTAATAAATTTTGCTTTTGTTTAGCAGTGTTACACACTATGAAACTCAAAACTTATGTACTGTTATAATTTTATAAAATCTTGTATTATGTATCTTGCAATAGCCCAAAACCTTTCCAAAAAATAGAAAACAATTCTATATTAATAATTAAACATGTTTAAAATACAAAGTATTTAAGTGAAATAAAGTACTACTTTCATGATTATGCTAGTTGGAGTTAATTTAGGTAAGTATGATACAAATGAGAGTTTAAGTAACATGTATATCTTCATTAGAACATGTATAATAGGGAATGTCTTTCATTTTGATACCATTATTGGTTTTAAGATACGAAAAATGTGTTTTGGGCATGAATAAATTATACACTTTCAAAATAAAAAACTCAAGATTAATTTACCAAAACATCTGCACCACTATATTTTTTAATTAAATAATAATTATGATTTATGGGCACATGTGGGGATGCAGCCTTGGCCCCACCTCAGGCTGTTGTACCACAGAGTTTAGGCTTTAATATCAGTTTATAAGCCAATATTTTGCTTACTAAAGCCAGCTAAAATGTAATTCTTATATGACATACAAGGCATGGCTTTATTAATGTGGACACTTTACCTGAATGATTAGCAGGAAGTTCATATCTTAGCAAAGTTTTTTGATGATGATGATGATTATTCAAGGTACATCTTTGCAAAATTAGCAAATAAATTTCTTGGAAAATCCTCAGAAACCTCAAGTACTGATGAAAATATTAGGTCTGCTGTTAGTAGAAAATCAATTGCTGTATATCATATTCAGCGACTCCTCCAGCAGAAGTAATTGTGATATCTCCACTATCAACTAGCATACAAGATCCCTTTCCAGCTGCATCATTTGGCAGCAAGTGTCTTTACTTCTAATATGTCAGATGTATATTCAAAGAGAATGGGATATATTTAAAAATGTTCCCGTTTTCTCAATAGCATTTTTTAATAGCATTCATCCCATACATAAACTCATAATAATATACTTAATGTGATTAAATTAATTTATACATTTTATTCATGTCAATCAGAAGTTTATTGAATAATAAACTTCATGTAAATAAATATTTTGCTCACTGTCTCCAGTCATCCAAATAAATATTTAATTGTAAAAATCATTATATATCTGTACCATTTTAAAAAAAAAATGATTTATTCAAAATATTTGAATACCCAGTAACAATATATAATTCGCAATACTAATGTTTATGAAAATATCAGAATTGTTTAATAATTTTCATGTCATAAATCAATTCAGTTTTGCCATCAGCATCTTCGTAATTCTAATTGCTATTACTGTTTTTAAATTATATTTTAAATACATTTTCATAAAAGCATTGTCAATTACAACTGAAAAGCCTTTCCATTAATACATTAATATTAATATGTAACATTTGCTATTAATAGTTCTCTGATATAAGCCTGAAACACATGAAGATTCACTAAAGCAGGTATATGCTTTTCAAATGAGACTTAACTCAAACAATTGTGTGCACATACTTTTGACTTATCCCTATAATGTAAAATTGTTTCCTCGTTTATTTTAGTTTTATGTGGCACTATATGACTTGTTCTTGGGGAAAAAATGTGTATGTCCTTAAAGGAATAGGATATGTATTACCAAGGCCTACCTTGGACATGTCTTTTGGACATGTAGAGGTATGCTTGGTAAGACATGGGTTCTAAAACCTAGTATAATGTATTGGGTATAGACTGTCATGCTGCACTGATGTGGTGACCTAAAGTTAATTTAAAGTTGTACAGAAAGGAACTCTGTAAATTACAGAGGAACTTCTGCATTTCAATTATGGGAGCTTTCAAAACTACTCCCTCTGCGACAATGGAGCTTACATTACATGAGTAATAAATGGAATATCTAACTTATTATATTGAGTTTCTTTTTTGTGTTTAATAAGAAGTTATTATATTGTTTAATAAACTTGCTGAATATGTTTTCAGGTACTTGAAAGAAAAGAATGGAAAAATTTTCGAGTGCTGGTATCTGGAAAGCCACAACTTTGTCGCTGTGGAAAAAGGTTGCCTCGCTATTGTGATGTAAATCATGACCGCAAAATTAGTATTACTGAATGGCTTAACTG
Organism: Hymenopus coronatus; assembly: GCA_030762935.1. Classification (NCBI taxonomy): domain Eukaryota; kingdom Metazoa; phylum Arthropoda; class Insecta; order Mantodea; family Hymenopodidae; genus Hymenopus; species Hymenopus coronatus. Next base: position 26,072,697 of record CM060882.1, read on the forward strand.
CCTCGATGCTCAGCGTGCAAATTCCTGTAAGTTGAACATCCTATTTGGCAAACATTTGGATTTTGCATTCATTATTTCATTTTTAGCATTCTGTGTTGTAGCAGTATATTATCCTCTATAAAAAGTTGTTTACAAAATTCATTGCTAGTTTTTATTTCAGCTGTAAATATATTTATTCATAATAATTTCCTATAAATCTTTATTTAAAAAATCTGATGTGTTCCATTCATTTTTTGTATTCTATAACAAACTATTCTTATTAAAGCTTATTCTCTTAATTACTTCATGCTAATCTACATAAACATTAGAACTGGTCTTAATGGGTACTTTAGTTTGCTGTAAGTGAAAGACAAATAATACAGTAGGCTAAAGAGAGAGAAATCTGTTAGAAGATGATTGCTATGTGACTGACACTCAGTTCTCTTTGCATTGCCAGGAGAAAAACAAAGAAAAGGGAAGTACAAATTCACATTTTAGAAAAGCAAAATTATACAACATAAATTGTATGTTTTAATGAGATTTACATTTTGTGTATAGTAAATTTTGTCAATCTTATATGGCTTATCAGTTATGTAAAAGAGATTCAGAAGGAAGATGTCTTCAGAGGCTTCTTTCAGAAAATTCATGATATACAGTTTATTTGTCATTAAATATCTTTAATATATGGTATTTTAATCAAAATTGTTAGAGCTATTTTTGACAAAATCAACATTTTTCCATGCAAAGGGTAGTTTTTGGTGAGGAAATTTTTTAAGAATCTTAATACCACATCCTTGGAAGATGTTGAACTTAATTATCAGCTTTTTATTAATGAATTATATTGTCCTCTTGCTCTCTCTCTCTCTCACACAGAGACCTTTTCCTAAAAACATAATTGTGTTCCACTCACCTTCTCTTCTGTTCTGCTAACACACTGGTTTTTTATAAAAGATTTTTTTTTTTTTTTTTTTACATCATCCAATCAAGATAAACATTACCAGAAATGGTAAGTTCCATTATTTGGTTCCTTATAAACAGAAGGGAAATAGACCGCGCTGTGGTCGAGTGGTTAGACCACTCGCCTCTCACCTAGATGGCCCGGGTTCGATCCCAAGCGACCACATATGAGATTTGTGGTGGACAAAACGGAGCTGGGGCGGGTTTTCTGGTTTCCCCTGCCATCGCATTCCACTGGTGCTCCATCTTCATTCATGTATCATCAGTGTCACCGCCTGCAGTACCATAAGTAGTTAAAGCGGGCATTAAACACTACGAAAAAAGAAGGGAAATAAGAGAATACCTAGGATAAAACAAGTCAAATCTTTTACAAGTTGTCAGTATGCGATTGTCATTAAAATTCAGTTCTCTTTCCATCATCAGAGTAAAATAAAAGAGAGATGAAACAGAGAGGAACTCTTGTTTGAGAAAAGTATAAACATTTTAAAATTAAAACCAATAAGAATGAAACTGTTGCAAATGGTTAGTTCTACAAAAAAGCTGTATATGATGTGACATAACGAAAATGAATAGTCAATTAAGTACCAAACTTTGATATTAAGTTCAGTATCTTCCAACAATGCGGCACGATTTTAACAAAAATCCCTCCACCCCCAACTACCCTTTAAGTGGAAAACTTTTGAAAATTTTGGTTTTCTCATAAATGGATCCAACAATTTTGATTAAAATCTGTTATATTTAAGATATTTACATGACAAATAAAGCGTATATCTTGAATTTTCTCAGAATAGCCTCTGAATACTTCTTTATTTTGGATGAATTTTTCTGAATTTTGCATAACTGGTAAACCATAAGACAAAGACAAAACTTACTACACAAAAAATGTAGATCTCCTTAAAACACACAATTTATGTTGTAAACATTTTTTTTCTGCAGTTTACCATTTTCAAGATATTCCTTGTTATTGGTTTCTGTTCTAAAATACTTAAAACTTTTCTTACACAGGAACTTGTCATTCCTGGCCATACAAAGAAATAGAATTCAATCCCATAGCAATTACATTTTAAAACATTTGACTATCACTTTAGCCTAATGTATTCACATTTCCCTTCTACTTATAAGAAACTAAGTAATAAGACAATTTCTGGTAATGTTTATCTCAATTTGCATGAAGTAGATAGAAGAATTAGCTTGTTAACAATAATTTGTTAGAGATGTAGGGAAAGTCATGTGAATTGAACACATTATGCTTGTGATTCATTGTAAACTGCTCCATTGCAATATAATTACTTACGTTTTTAAGTTGACATTATGCTTAAGCTTAATTTTCTTTGTGAATGGGCAGTTTCTACTTACCTTATATGTACCAAACTCATTTTAACACCTTATTTGCATCTCATCACTTCATTATTATTTATGGTGTACAATGTCCTATACAAAATTGCAAATTTCTTTTTCAGTAACAGTGAATCCTACATCAGCATCAAGAAGAAAAGGACTTAATCCCTTAGAAATATATTTAAAGGAAGATGATTAAAGTGCATGAAGAAGACACTATTAGTGCAACTCGTGCATTTCTAAGTCAGAATCCTCAGCAATGTGCCAAAACTGTACTGTATAAACTGTGTGTGCAAGTGACAGGACCTCAGTGTGAGTGTTTCGTTACATGTCTATCATATTTATTGTTGTAAGTGAAAACCAATCTTGTATTTACGAAATGTATTAAATAATTTTCCAAGATTATGTATTTTGCAATCTGTGCCAGAGGTCAAATATTATGAACTTTGAACAAATCTGCAGGTGTCATTGTTTTTACTTAGAGATCACAAGAAGATTTGATGACTAATTTCTTAAGTGTCTTCTGTTGCATTATTTTAAATATGGATGTATTTTGCAATCTGTGCCAGAGGTCAAATATTATGAACTTTGAACAAATCTGCAGGTGTCATTGTTTTTACTTATAGATCACAAGAAGATTTGATGACTAATTTCTTGTCTTCTGTTGCATTATTTTAAATATGGATTAAGCTTTAACTTGACGAGTCAATTAATTACACTAAACAACACTTACTTGGGATTTTTGTCGGAACATGTTTCGAAGGATTAGTTTCCTTCATTTTCAACCACATATCAACTAATTCCTCCATTAGTAGAGATGTCCAGTTGAAAATGAAGGAAACTAGTCCTTCAAAACATGTTCCGCAAAAATCCCAAGTAAGGGTTGTTTAGTGTAATTAATTGACTCGTCAAATAAATGAATGTCTCAGTACTGTTTACAAACTTCATAAAAAGAAAAGTGATGGATTAAGCTGTTGGGCATCTACGTTTAAGGCCCTGTTTTATGGTGCACAGCTAAGTGTGACTAAGGGGTCTTAGGGTTGCAATAATGTTACAGTAAATATTATTTCATCATCTTTTGTTTATGATTTGCTTCTGGTTAATGCTTTCATGCCAATTTCCAAACTGTTTTTCTAATGTTTATTATACATTGACACTTTTATGTGTTAAATTAAGAAAATCCATCCACAGAAGATGTTTGAAATTTAGTTATGTTTTATAGTACTTTTTATACACTGACAAACAAGTAGAAATTGTAACTAAATACGAACAGGGGGGGATAAATGATTTGCGATGACTATGCATGAAATAAGATGGGTTAGTTTAGGTGGCTACAAGCTCCATATCAGTAGAAATAAGACCGAACATTGTGCTGAAGGGTTCATAACTCATGCTGCTTTACTATAAGTATATGCAGCAAAACTAACTTCTGCGCTTTATATTGTAATGTAAAATGTAAGGTTAGATAGTGAGCATACTTATCTTTAGCGACAGTCAACTCTAGCTGAAGATGCAGGAAATATGCTGTGAAACATGTTCTAAGCAATTAGTAGAAATGAGACAAACGTAAGTGCTGAAGGTTTCATACTACTAAAGTGTATGAAGTGAAACTTCTGTGCTTTACATTATAATGTAAGCTTAGATAGTAAATGGAAATTGAGTTTTATTTATGAATGCTGTGTAACTAAAAAATCCATTGTCCTCCGATAGGGTATATGAAGTTAGCATGGTAACCATTACACCACACAGGCAACAGGTTAGATAGTGAGTAAACATATCCTCAACAGTTAACTCTAGCTGAAGATGTGGGAAACATGCTGTGAAACATTTTCTATGTAATCAGTAGAAATGAGACCGGACATAAGTGCTTAAGGGCTCATAACTACGGCTGCTTTATTACAAGTATACGAAGTGAAACTAACATGTAATGTAAAATGTAAGGTCAGATAGTAAATGGAGTTTTATTTGCAGACGCTCTTTAACTATTGAGGTTCTCAGTGCCCCATTCTATATTGGGTGTAAAAAACCACTTAATTTTGCTCAGAGGCCTCTTTTTTAGGCTTGAGGTTCTTTTACGTGCCAAAAATCTATGACACAGGACCAACAGCTTTACTTCCCTTTCGAAGGAAGCCGCACTAAGGATTTTTATGCCTGAAAAAATCCATCCTCCTCCGCTGGGTTTGAACCCACGGCCTTGTGTATATGAACCTAGCACGGTAACCATTACACCATGGAGGGCAACAGGTTAGATAGTGAGCAAACATATCTTTAGCAACAGTCAACTCTAGCCAAAGATGCAGGAAACATAGTGTGAAATATGTTCTAGGTAATCAGTAGAAATGAGACCGAACATAAATGCTGAAGGGCTCATTAACTCCAACTGCTTTGCTACAAGTGTATGAAGTGAAACTAAGTTCTACACTTACATTGTATTTTTTTTTGGGGTAAAAATCCTTAGCATAGCTTTCTTCAAAAGGGAAGTACAGCCAGTGGTACCATGTCACAGATTATGGCATGTTAAAGAACCTCAACTGCGATAAAGAGGCCTCTGAGCAAAATTAAATGATTCCTCTCACTTAATGCCTTCTGATTGGATGCATTTTATTCCCATATATATATATATATAATTGTTAGATAGTGAGCAACATTATATCTTTACCAATAGTCTACTCTAGTTGATGCAGGGAAACAGGCTTGAAATATATTGTAGGTAAACACTTGAATAATGAAGCTTAAATAAGTTCTACTTATTTTTAGTTTAATATCTTTAGCTGTTTTACCTGAAAACCAATCCCCATATTGAGTTTTTATTCTGAATATTAATTTACCTTTCTGTCTTATGACATCTCTTTTCATAAATAAGGTCAAAAAGTAAACATACAAAGTATTTATAAATATTGAGCATGTATTATATGACGATCTAAAAGTTTGTTATTAAAGATAAGATTATATTATTTCATTTTTTTACCATTTATAATAAAAGTTATACCAATTTTATTATTGGATTTTAAGTGAAACTGCTTGAAAAATTCTTGATTGTTCTAACTTTTGTAATAACTTGCTCTTGTCTTGAATACTTTAGGTGATGACATTCAAGACAGAATAATGGATTGCCCCACAAAATATATGTACAAAACAGGCATGCAATGCATAACACACATCTTGTGCTGTTCATCATCAAGGTCATGTTCATAAAATTTAATGTAGTTCCTTTTTGCCATTATTAATTAAAGCGTGCAAATAACCTCAAAAGACCATCCATTTAGGAGTTTGCCAGTGGATATTCTGCCGAAATATTACTTATGGTCAAGGCATGTTTTACTGACAGATTATGTCTCACCAGTAATTGTATATCCAACTATTAGTAAAGTATCTGTAAAAGTTACTGTAAACATATTACTGGTGTTTGTAAAACTGGGCCTTAGTCTGAAAGGGTATAGCAAGAAGCTTGGATGAGGAGCATCATTGTGCCCTACTGTGGACAAATGGTATCAATTTACGGTAATGAAGATGAAGTGGACGTAGCCATGCACTTCAACAACGAAAGTGGTAATGACTTATAACTATAAATTCTCAATTATCTTGCAAACTGTTGATTTACAGACTGATGTTTATGCAAATCTTTATGCTTCTGTTATAAACTACTTCAACTCATTTCAATTTGTATTTATGATATATCCCATATACTAATTTTGTCGAAATGTATTATATGAACAAATCAGAGAAAAGTGTTATGAAAAATGTTCTAAAGGTAACATTATTAATAGGGGTTAGTAAATAATTTTGGTTGTAGTAAGTATAAAAAGTGTCCAAATGCTATGTAATTTGAGATAGAGACTTTCATACCTCACAATGGCTTTCTAATCTGTGACAAACTACAAAATATAGCAGAAAACTATAAAACTGAGCAGTTTTTTTTTGTAATTTAAAAATGTCTAAGTTGCAAATTTGTGTGAGAAAAGAGATCCATTGTAAAAACATATGACATCCAATCAATACGTATGCATAACGAAAAAAGTCTTTTCAAAAAGCAATTCAATATCATACTCAGTACAGTTTTCCTTAGTTTTTTTAAAACATTTTAATTTGAAAATGGTAAAATTGTTCACCTCTAATAATTATATATATATATATATATATATATATATATATATGGGAATAAAATGCATCCAATCAGAAGGCATTAAGTGAGAGGAACTTTTTCGCCTGTTTCTTTTTCATTTTATACCACATCCAGTTTAGCAGCTGAAATGTATATTACCCAAGAGTGCAAGTTGTCCTCCATGGTCTAAGGGTAACATGCTAGCCTATGGTTCCCGAGGCTGTGGTTCAAACCCGTTAGAGGGCAATGTATTTTTTTTTTTTTTTTTTTTGGGTAAAAATCCTTAGCATAGCTTTCTTCAAAAGGGAAGTACAGCCAGTGGTACCATGTCACAGATTATGGCATGTTAAAGAACCTCAACTGCGATAAAGAGGCCTCTGAGCAAAATTAAATGATCCTTCACGTCCAATACAGAATGTGATGCTCAGAACCACAGGAGTTAAGGGACGTCTATAAATAAAACTCAATTTAATTTTTAATTTACAAGATATGTAAATTTTTAATTTAAAATTTCAGAGACACTTTGTTATATCTCAATAAAGGTTAGTAACAAATACAATATTACCCAAACTTAAACTAGCTTCTCTCATGCTAAATTAACCCTTTATTGCATGGCATTTTTTGTAGAGTTTGCACCCGCTTTTACTACTTGTGGCACCACAGGCAATATTTATTGTATGGTGTAGTACTTATGCAACAAAGATGATTAATCAAAGCTTTTAATATTTTTAGTGGACTTTTTTTCTAATTTTGTATTACACTAAACCTTCAACAATAAATTAGACTAGTTACAGCTGTATTATATAGTAAAATTATTAATATTTTTGCAATAAAACTAGTTTTTTTTTTAATAAAAAAAAAAAAAAAAGCAGAATACATGCAACTGCAGTCAAATGTAACTCCATCAGCATCCAAGTGAGCCATCACACCGGTTATTTTACTTGGACCCTCCCTATCCTTTACCATAGGCACATTTGATTTCTGTTTGCTCGGATTTGAACTTGTGACATTCACTTTTGAATGGATGGCCAGTTCATTTTCATTCACAATAACGAACACAGCTATGCAAGTCGCTTCAGTTGAGGTGCTGGTGAAAGGGATATCAATACTGGTTTGTGAATTACACAAAGAATGACATATGTAGCAAAATAATTCATGCAATAAAGGATTAAGATCAGATAGAAGACAAAACTTCTCTTCATTCTGTGCTAAGCAACGAGTGCTTTTTCACTTATCACTTTCATTATGATCATCTTCATATAAGAAATAAAACCTTACTGATTTATTTGCTATTTTTTTTTAATGTTACTCTGGCACCATAATCAGAAGTGCTTTGGAGCTTGTTAGCATTACATTTGCACCTTTTAGCATATGGTGAGGGCAGGACTTTTTGGTTGCCATTTCAAACGAGCTGGTTTCGCTGATGAACTACAACCTATCTACCATCCTGGAAAATGTTCATTTAGGAGCTTGCGCACTGCAAGAGTGTTGTGAAGACTATATGTATTCTATGAAGCCCCTTTCCTCATGCTGCGACATTAACCATGCTTTAAACATTAAATAATTTGCGCCATTCACAGTCCCTGCAAAAAAGTATGGTCCAAGCAGATGTGATGTCATTGCTTCATGTATCATTACATGAGGTGGTTCCTTTCTAACTTGACTGTGTAATGAGGATTATCTTTAGCCCAAAATACAATGTTTCTAGCAGGTGAGCTGCGATAAATGACACATTAATCTGAAAACATAACCTTGGCAGGGTTCATTGCATTTGGAAATTGAGTTAACAAAGCATAACATGCTAAAATGAATTCATTCCAGTTTCTATTCTATAACTCGTTAGCAAACGTCAGTCAAAAGGTCTGAACTTAAGGTCAATTTTCATGTGATTAATATTGTCGTCTTTGGTATATAGAATTCTGGTATACTGTTTGCATGTTGACTTGATAGGAGATTGTTCAATTGAAGCAGAGACTCCAGCATGTTTGTTCTTGTGTTTTCTCCCTTCCACTCAGTGGCCTGTCTTTAAAACTGCCAAAAGCAAAAGCACATCTTTCCTAATGCAGAAGTGTTGCTTTTTGCAGTGAAGCCTTTTTAAATCTTTTCTGGGATGCTCCCATGATGACTCACTGTCTGCCTGTGTGTTGTTGTTCTTGCCCACACACTTCTCATTAATGGTTCCTCAATGGTGTAACTATAACAGCTCACATCTGTCAGGGCTACAGATTAAAACTTAACTATGAAAACTACCATCGGTAAGAAATTTCCTTGTGATTGGCACTTGTGAGGTGTGTCATCTGCTGTCAGGGGTTCTTTGGTTGCTGACCAATCATAGTGTAAGAATACATAAGAGACAGGTCCCCCTCCATGGTGTAATGGTTACCCTGCTAACTTCATATACCCAAGGTTGTGGGTTCAAACCTGGTGTAAAAATCCTTAGCATGACTTCCTTTGGAAGGCAAGTAAAGCCATGGGTCCCGTGTCATAGATTTACAGCACGATAAAGAACCTCAAACCTGATAGAGGCCTCTGAGCAAAATTAAGTGCTATTTCACGCAATAGAATGGGACGCTGAGAACCACAGTGTCCATAAATAAAACACCATTTCATTTCGTCAGAGACATGTCATTAGTGTTGCAACATCTACGGGTTCAGTGGAAATTTAGGCATGCGTTCTCATGCATGACTGATCTGATTATTTGATTTCATTCTGTGTTTGGTTGTGTTATACACAGTGATTCTGTAAGAATTTACATTTATAATCGTTACTCCTTTTATATATCGTGGACATTGCTCTTATTCTCATCGTAGAACTACCACAAATGACAATGTGATTTGAAAATGTCTTACAGCCATGATAAACAAGTTGAGGTTACATTAGCCAAAATAATAAAACTTTTAGGTTTAGTGAAGAACAGGACCAATGTTGAAAGGAATCCAGGAGGTAACTAGTGAGAAATGGGGAAAAGTACTTCAACATACGAGAAGTGTTATAGATAATGCATGGAAAGAAGGCATTTCAGAGAAAGCAGTGGAACCTGTGGTGCTGCAGTTAGCAAGTAATACGGCAAGAGCATACAGAGACAGCCACGTTTCAACAGCAATGTCAATCACGAGGCAATTTCTCACCAATTATAGTAAACATGTATTTTAAGTATTGTTAAGAAGTAACATAGCTACCAACCTGCATAATAACAATTGATACTAAACAGTCACAGGGGTATGGGGACTTCTTGCCCACACTGTAGGATAGACCAAACTAAAATGACAAATTAGGCAATTTGGTGGTAAAGACATACAATGCAAACATTTTTTTAAGGAAATTATGCAGTATATTTTGTTTTACATATTGCAGTACATGGAATGCATACAATTTCTATGTTTTTGTATATATGACTTGCTCATGTAAATGTAGACATATTAAATTTAAAAATGAACACATCTACAAAACATTTTAATTTTATAAATAGTGCAAATAACCTTTATACACACTCTATGTTCATTATCTGCAAGAAACACATTTAAAAACACTGTAGCTTTTGTGTAACAATAAACATTTTTATTTACATCCTGATTGCGCAGTTCTTTTCTTAATACAGAGTATATCTTAGGGCTGATGAAACAGAACTTACAATGAGCAATCAATCAAAGGACATTATATTCCATAAATAACTTTTATGTTCATGAGCAGATTTTAAGGCAAAGTGATTACTAACAGCATTGATACAGTTTTGAGTCCTGCCTCAAGACATATGTATCGTTATGTCTATGTCTGCTGTATCCAAATTATTTGGTGTTTTATTCAGTTAGTGTCCATATGAAATGCAACACTATTTAAACAATGTTTCTTGTTAACTATCATGGTGCTATGTTTTTGTCCTAATACATTCCAGCTTAAACCATTCATTATAAACTTCAGTAAAACATAATACTGCCTATTTATTGAGATTTTAAAATCTAAATATCAGCGAGATTAATTATACATCACTGAAGTATTTGATAAACTGAGAAATATGAATGGAAAATATTCTGAAGCCTTCAATTGTCTGGACTTTTTTGACAGACAGCTACACATAATTTCATAAGCATAATATATCTCAGATTTAATGAATTATAATTTAGCTTGGAGGGTGTCCAGATGTTTCAGTGTTCACCATGACCTATATTACACATAATTAATCAAACACTTCAGAACCGTCAGATCTGTCAGTATATTGATAAATGAAAGAATATACCTTGCTGGAATTAAAAGGAAAGATATGCTAAAGAATGACACACCTGTATCTTTAATGATGATCTACATTTATATCACATAATTATTATAGCACATATAATTTACATCATTATCTAAAGATACAAAATAACCATGAATGTAGAACAAGAATGTTAGTTTGATGGTTTCATACTGGATCATTCTTTACATATCTTAGTGTATTTCATTTTTAATATACCTAGAAAATATCATCTAGAGAAATGGCATTCCATGAATACTTGCAACAGTCTGGAAGATCTAAGATGATGTTCTACACTCATCGTCAAAGGAATGATTTGATGTGCCTAACAAGAACATTAACTTGACAGTATAATTTCTGGAATGATAACTTTAGTAAAGTGGAAATTCAGAATTTTACACCATGATCACACAGGGTTTTTGCATGCATTCTCTGCTTTTATCTGTGAATGCTCACACTTTTTCTGTTCTTTGCTACCTTGGTTGTGTTTACAATAAACTAGTTAGAGTTCCTAACAGATTCCTTAGAATTTGCCAGCTTACATAAGACAATTTAAAACGCAATGAATTCTAATGAAATTCACCTTCCAAATAGGAACTTTATAAACTGGAATATTTTGAACTTAACAGCTATCAAGCTTTCAGTAACAGCCTTTCCAGTGATCTCTGGAAGAGCTTCTATAAAATTATCTCTATTGGTACTTTAAAATGTATTTTGTTTATAGTTATTAAAATACTCTTTCTCATGTCTAGTAATACCTATTTGTTCAATACTTAAAGAGAATAGTATGATGAATATGTACTTCCCATCATCATCTTCGAAGATTATGTTGTCTGCAAAAATATTTCAGTAGGATTTATTCATTCCTCTTACCCCTTCTGTTATTTCTGCAATAACTGGAATAATAGAGGGAGGGGGAAACACACCACATGCATTACACAGAACTAAGAGCTATGTGCAACAAATTTGATTTTGCTAGTTTATATTTTGTATATTCCTTAATGTTTAACCAAAATACATCATTCCAATTTTGATATTAATAGGGATATGTAGAAATTTTCCAGTAAAAATAAAGAAAGGGGGAAATATGCCTAAAGAACAAAATATTATTATTATCAAAACAGAGATATATTTCATATATAAAAATAATTAGTAAAACCTTTAGATGTTTGCATCATTTTTCTTTTCTTGTGATGCAAAAATACTGAAGCTACATGTAAATTGCTTAAACTGGTTTTTCATTTCAGAGGTTTCTATCAATTAGACAAATTTATTCCATAATGCTCAAGATATAGACTGCAATTTTCATGTTGTTAAAATAAAATAACACAGTTATTTGTTATATCAATACTTTTTCTGACATGCTAAAGAACATAAGAACATATATTTTGATACAATAAAGTACAACAATTAAAGAAGTATTTCAAATATTATTTTGAAAAAGATTTACAGAAAAAAATTATTTGGAATAGCCTACATTAACCAAGTAGTGGCGCCCCCCCCCCCCCAAAAAAAGGGAAAAGGCAGAATAAGTAAACATATTATTGTTCCAGAATGTAAACAAAACATATTTAACTTCGGATTTGACTGAGGAAAATGTATCCCATTTCACCCGCACTTTAATACATCCTTGAAAAATATAAACCTCTGTTTTACAAACTTTTAGTTTATATAATTTTCACTGGCCTATAAATGTTAAAAACAAAACATCTTCTTAGATATCAATAATATCTAAGTCAGCAGCAGCAAAGCATGTTTTTCTATTGGTGAAAAGGCACGAAGTAGAAATATTGAAGTTCAAAAAGGAAGGGAATAAAGCTACTCTAATTTATACTTTTCCAACTTCATACTTTGCTGCTAATATGTATATACTGGCAATCTAAAATCATTATCCCAGCAAATTCATTAATCGAATACACCATTTTTATGCAAAGAATGCATACAAAAAACTGTAGAAACATACACGTATTTATATCTAAATTTATACAAACCTATTAAAAACTGGTTATGTACATTTACAATATATTGGCTGCACATTTAATAAATATAACACACATCTGGAATGTTTACTTTATAAATATCACAATAAATAACAATACTAGAAAATGTAGGTTGTTCAATGCATTGTTGCATTTTAGTAAGAAAAGCTATTCAAAATATAGATGGCTCCATTGATTTTACAATTGGCAGGCTATACTATTATAATGTATACAAATATAAAATAAAATGCATGCTTCATTGAAGTTAATAAAGTTATTTCTATTGGAATTAATTTAATGGCTCAATGATGTCAGTCTTTTAATATCCTTTTTCCAATAACTACAGAGCCCTTTATGTTCTGCTTTATAATACTGAAAAATTAAGTATGTGGAAATTTAGTTTTTTCAACAAAATAAGAATGTTATAAATATAAGACCTTGGGATGAGGTTTAAGAGAAATGAAATGGAGTTTTATGTTTGGATGCTCTTTAACTGCTATGGTTCTCAGTGTCCCATTCTATACTGTGCATGAAAAACTACTTAATTTTGCTCATAGGCCTCTTTATCAAACTTGAGGTTCTTTTACGTGCCATAAAGCTATGACTCAGCACCAACAGCTTTAACTTTCCTTCTGCAGGAAGCCATGCTAAGGATTTTTATGCCTGAAAAAATCCATCATCCTCTGCCAGGTTTGAACCCTCCACTTAAGGTTAATGAGATACATGCAGGTAATGTATATGGAAATAATTTTTTTTTTTTTTTTTTTTGATAGGTTTAATGCCCCCCTTTACTACTGTGGCATTGCAGTAGTAATAGCAGGTACTGGTGGAATGCGGTGGTGAGGGAAACAGGAGAAAACCTGCTCCTGCGTCGCTTTATCCACCACAAATTTCACATGCAGTCGTTTGGGATTGAACCCGGGCCAATATGGAAGTCATATTGGATTAAAACTTAATTTAGGGAATCATATAATAATATTTTTTAGAAAAACACTTTTAGAGAAATGTTCTGGATGATGATTTTTGTCTGTGATTTCCTGTGTGCTGATAGAGCAAGAATAATGACTTAGTTGACTGATAAGCTTACATTGAAGCCATATCACTTTCTTCAGAGGAGGAGCAGGTTTTTGTCGAAGAGAAAGTAAACTTCTGCTCTGGAAGTGGTAACTAACACAACCTGCTTTTGCATGCCCCCTTCTGTTGCAGTACTGAATAACATTCAAATATTGCTCTGTTATTTAGACAAGCTAAATGCTAACATAACATGCCTTGTGTCTGCAGTGGAGTGTTATTGGTCTGGTGTCAAGATAGGGGGCAATAAATAAATTATTTGTATTACTGCATAGATACAAAACTTATTCAGAACCATTAAATTTGAACAACTGCCGCTAGGGGCACAATATGCAAGTCCCCTCATCAGGATGGCTTTTTACATTAAATATGATATGATTAGAGGGATATTACATAAACTCACTTCATTATCAATGACATTTCTTGAGCAGGAAATCATGGATAAAAGTGAACATCCACTATATCTTCACTTGGGGATACACCAGGACCAAATATACATCTACAATATTAATTTTACAGAAGAAGGGCAGTGGAAGTAATTTTGGGCCTAAAACAAATCCCATGTAGAAAAGCTTTTGAAACACTGAACTTCTTAGCATTATACTGCCTTGCATATAAAACCATAAATAATTTATTCATTATAAATCAACTTCTGGGCTTCTGTCCTTCACTGTTATACCCTGATGTGTGTTAAACATATGCCAATCAATGAAAATACTTAAAACATTTTAATGTTAATTTATAAAAATAGGAACATTTTCTTCACAAAGAATGATATCAAGAAAAATGCAAACCAAAAGCTGTAAAGCAGAAATTTGGTCAGCAAGTATGCAAGCTAAATAATTTTAAATGTTTGTGTGGATATTAAATGTTTATGCGGTGAAGTAGTTAAACATAAATTAAGAACAGAGTAAATAAATGTACCAGGAAAATACCACTTCTTTAGCCACCTAAAACTAAAAGGTAGCTATGCTACAAGGTAAAAATTTAAGACTTAAAAGATGAATATATATATGAGGCCACTAGACACAACAAGATTGTACAGAAGGGCTGTAATTATCTGAGTTTCAGCCAGTATTATCAAACTCACAGCTCTTATAAATTCTTTTACCTGTTCCTGCTTTTTGGGTTCAGGTAGTGTCTTGGTAGTTTGGTCAAATAATTTATACATAATGGATGCAGAAACATGAATGACACAATGACAATTTAATTCTGGTATTTTTCCAAGTGATATAATAAACTGAAAAGGACATTTATATAACTTTCTGTATTAAGGCAATACATCTGTAAAAATCCAAATGTCCAATTTTCTTCTGATTGCTTTGCCTGTTTTATTATATACTAGAACACAAAACATGTTGCCCACAGCATTTTAATGAATTAAATCAAACCATTATTAAGTTGTTATATCCACAATAAATTATTTTTTGATATGGTAATATAAAATTCTCCTTGGACCCTATAGTTTATTTCATATCACTCCCAAAAATTGTAACAGAGTTTACTATAAAAACATCATTATGCAGCTATTCCTTAATTTTGTTAGTTTTAACAGAAAAAACACATTTTGAATACATGTTAGTTTAAATTTTTTTAGTGTGAGTTATGAAAAACAATTTCAACTGAACAATTTAATACTTTTTAATTATTGCACAACAATGTTTAAATCCATAATTTGTGATGCTCCCTTGAAAATTTAAAGCTCTTAAGTTATTAACTGTGGTCCAAGAAACATTTTGAACAATGAAAAATGCTGTAAAAAAAGGAATTGAAAAACATTTAGGAGCTCTGCCTTAGTGGAAGAGTTCAATAGCCATTTGTGAATTTAAAATTGTTGATATCAAAACATGAAATCGACACAGTAAAGTATAAATTATAAGTATAATAAAAATGAGGGGGAAAAAAGCTTCATCCATGCATTGTCTTAGAAACTACAGGAAGTATTTATTACATTTTGTTTGGGGGGGGGGGTCAATACAGTCATCAATATTGTCATAGGAACAACATCAATTTTAAAGTCAAATTTTCTCACATCCAAAAATTCACAATTATTAGGAAAGTATACACACTGTATTTAATTGCTTATGAGTTATCTCATAGCAGTCAATACATATTTTATCACAGCGTTACAGTGAAAATGAGCATCAAAGGTAGCTTGTCCAAAAACCTACCACATAGGTTGGATAAAAACATTGAACAATGGTAGTAAATGTTCAACTACATCTGTAATGAAATGGCATTAAATATTTAAACTGATAAGCAAATGACAGGCCTCAAATACTGTTCCTTAAGACAATTTTGATATGCATAATTATGAGCCAAAATGACTAGAATATTTCTTAATCATAGGTTATTAAATCATTAATACCTAACTGGGGATTAATATCAAATAAAGAGTACAACTTCTGACAGCTCTTGCAACCAAATGACAGAAAATATCCTTTTTGGGCCAAGTTGTTTAATATGCAGTGAATCTAAAAATGTTTGCAAGAGTGGTTGATAGAAGATGGAAGGGACTAGCAATTTTAACTAATTCAGTATAATCCAATTTATATTCATTATTAAACTTATAGGTAAGAAAATACTATGAAAAATTCCAAATAGAAGAAATGGAGAAATAACATCCTGCTGGATCAAAAGCCAACATGATTTGGATCAATCTGCTTTGGCTTTGAAGTATCATGCTGATGTTCAATGGTTTTTTCATCTGAACTGGTGTAAAACAATGTCTAGACATATTTATGGAGCCATCTATATTTTTAAGTAGGGGCTATATATACACATATGAACACATACAATTTGCTACAGAAAGACATAGGAAGTTGGTCCCAGAGATTAGCATAATGACAGCAGTGGGTGTTCAACCAGCTTACCAAGGAAAGCCACACTGAGGGCTTTTATGAACATTTCTACTTTAGGCACTCTCTCTTTCTCTTTTACTTACAGGAAGATAAATAACACACTTGCAGGAATGTAATCTAATAAACAACTTTAAGCACAATAACGCTTACTTAGGCACATTCATATATTCTTATTTTTGGCACAAATATGTAGTGCTCACAATTAGGCAGCTTTTGTTTTGCTGTTATATATAAATTACTGATAAGCTCCTATCCACTGGCATAATTTATTTACCTTTTTACATTTAATAAATACTTGAAGACATTTTCAAAATGGATTCACATTTGCATTGTTTGTATTCTTCACTATATTTTAAGATTCTACACCTCTGCTCTTATGCTCTGTTTGCAAATCTTTCAACTTATATATATATAGATATAAACTCGTTTTGTGGAATAATTTAATAATTTGAGTCAATTTATTTCTATTAAAAGAATAGTATTTCTGGACAGTTTTACTTTTAAATTTGATTGATATTTGTTTTAATGAAGGTCTCTTATGAGCTTTGGGAAACTTCATTTCACCCAATTATTTTACCTGGAGGCACTGCCACTATCTCTAATGATGATAATTATGGTGCATGAACGAGAGGATCTACAGCTTTTACTGTGCACTCCATATAGGGGGACCAACTTTCCTGTATTTCCTGGGAACTCTCGTATTTTTCATAATTATTCTTTGTCATTAGTTTTTCAGTATTCTACGTATTTATAATTGCAAAATTCAATAATATGAATAATTTATACATTTCTGTCCTGACTAATGAATAGGCAGTATCAAAGATATATCACAGTGCTGGTTGAGCTTCTAACCTTTGATCAAATGTCTTACTCTCTGATGTAACCAAAAATTGATACTACTCAAACCATTTCCACTAAATACACTTCCAGGCTCAAATGCTCACATAGAGTTTTCTCAGATGAGCATTAAATGGATAGGTCAAATAAATCAAGATAGCCTAAAGTTAAATGAATCAGAGCTAATGTGTAGTCAATTTTGATTATGATTATAAAAATTCATGCAATTGCCCAGCAAGACAAGAAAATCAAAGCTGCTGCAACGTCTGAAAGTAAGTTTAATCTAACAGATATTGTAATTGTATTTGTTATTGTCACAAAACAAATAAACATGAATATTTCAAATATTTAACACCCATTTAATTAATGCAGGATTTATGTCTCAAAACATTTCACAAAGTTTCCTGTAATCCATCTCCCTTATGTCCATGATCAAAAATTGGTCACCCTATCTGAAAAACATGGGCCTTGTGAATACTTCACCGTGAGCAAATCAGAGGTGAAAGCTTGGATATGGCTGATTTAAAACTCCAACCCAGAACTGGGAAATCATACCATATTCTTATCATGGAAACCATGAATGAAATATCCGAGCTGCCCTGGCACCTATAAATTTGATTGATATAGAAGGTATGTGAAATTTTGTGTGATATTTTGATAATGCTTGCATATTTCTAATTTTACCCTCCAAGTCCACAGTTCCTTACTTACAGTATTATCATTCTGAAGTACAGTACACTCTCGATTATCCAGGATAATGTGGTAGAGAAGCACGAATAATCGAGAAACCCATAATTTAATGCTTTTAAGGTACAACATACTTATGTAAATAAGAAATTATGTTTAAAAGCTTTTTTCAACATATATTCTTTTTTCAAAAAGTTATTCTACTTCTGTCCATATGTATTGTAGACCTGTTAATTTCTTAAAATGTCCGTGATGTTGGCCTGCTTCTGAGAGGAGTTGACATTTTTTTCGCACAT
Organism: Hymenopus coronatus; assembly: GCA_030762935.1. NCBI lineage: Eukaryota > Metazoa > Arthropoda > Insecta > Mantodea > Hymenopodidae > Hymenopus > Hymenopus coronatus. The sequence goes on from CM060882.1 coordinate 26,091,036, forward strand.
CAGTTCAAACTTTTCTTGTAGTAAGTTCGCGAATCCCATGAACGTTGTTTGCATCTGGTTTCCCAATCAGATGAGGCATTAAATTCATCCTCTAACCCTAGAGTTTCATGAAAAAATTTAGCCTTTTTGGCATTCAATGAGTGTTGACCTCTTCATGCTTTTTCATGCAGCTGGTCCAAAATTAGAATCACAGTTCCTAATAAAACATTGGATTTTCTACTTATTGTTTTTAATGTGTCGAACAGTCTGCTTTACAATCCCATAATCAGCACTTAGTTTTGCAACAGTTTCCCCCTTCTCAAATCTTTCAATTAATTCTATTTTTTGTTTTACTGTCAACACAGGATTTTTTCGTTTCTCTGGCATATTTTTTTATAAATTTCTTTTCACTTGCTTCATTGATACTTAAATGCTGATTAACATCCAAAAAACTTAACTTATTTTTAATACACAGAACAGGCAGGCCGATAACAATGGATATGGTACTCTGTCATGTGGCGATTGTTTAAACAATAGAAATGACACTTATTGTCATTTGGCAGGCTTTTTTTTTTTTTTTTTTTTTTGCATAGGGAGGGGATGCCTGGATAATTCGCACACGAATAATCGGGAGTATACTATATTCTAATTTTACCATGAAAATCCTCTGTAGCAACTTTTAGACTCCTAACAGGCCATGACTTCAATAAACATTTATTCAGGATTGGTATAGTGAGATCTCCTTTGTGTCCTTTCTGTACACTTAAAGAAGATATGGATGGAAACCATCTACTGCACTGCCCAACCTTTAGTTCAACATGATAATATAACATCAAAATGCTGGAATGCAAGAGAGAATGGCTTCACTGCCAACTGCTCAACATTAGATACCAACTAAACATAATCTAATTTTTCCCATCAAAATAATGGTTATTGAGGTGTTGCAGAATCATGGTGAAATGAAGCTTTTGTAAACCTTTCTAAATAAGGGGTTCAAAACTGTGTTCACGTATGTGAAGCCATCTCAGCTACTGCCTCAAAAAGGTGCTGTTATTGTTTCTTTGATAATGGTATGCCATGCTTAAAAATTTTGTCACAGAGAGAGACTACATGAACAATATTAAGTTTATCACGCTTCAATAATGTATATGCATAGAGAGAGAATATCCACAATGGATAGCTGCTCTTATATAAGGGAGGCCATGCAAGTTCAGCCTACTTATGAATCTATTTTGACAATTTTAAACTTAATGAAATGACGAGTAATAATATTACACTTAGGTTTAAATATACAACTGGCATGCGGACAACTTCATTATGCCAAATGGCTGTTAACCAACTCCACATAAACATATAATGAATGATCATTTAGCTTGCAAACATCCCGTATGTAAAATCTGAGTATAACACAGAGTGTAATGAAAATAGCAGTAAACAATGGATTTAAGAAAGATTTGGTGGACAAGAAAAATGCTAAATTCTATAGACAGAGGAGTCTAATTTAGATACGATTAAGCCAGATAACTTTAAAATATTACATACCATCTGTGGGCCGACAGGAAATTCCAAAACATTTTCAGTGAATTCAACATCAAACTATTAATTCTTCATTAAGAACATGCTGAAATCAAACCAGAAGAAAAATTCCTCCTGAAAATAGATTAGGCATTTTTCAAATGGATTGTAAAGATTGTAGTTAATATAGGAAAAACAAAACAAAATCTGAAGTAGCATCATAATTTTGATATTGTGCCAAAACATTCACAATAGCCATTTACTCAAAATCATAGACTAACCCCATGAATTAACTGTTTGGGAGAAGACTTTTATCCTGAAAAACATTTACTGAGTAATGCATTTGAAATTCCTAAAGAGAGGGAACTAATCAGCCACTTCTTTTAATTGCCACCAGAGAGTACCATATTCAAGTATAATGTAGCAGTCAGAACCTACCAATGTGGGATGAAAAAAAAAAAAAAAACTCTGCAGCACGATAGCTTACAGTAGGCCAAGGCTTACTGCCCGACCGCTGCATCCATTTCTGCCCCATCATGGATGAGGTGCATATGTGGTTAATGCCCCAAGTCCCTCTCAGCCGGTTAATGTGGTTAATGCCCCAAGTCCCTCTCAGCCGGTTAATGTGGTCTACGTAACCTGGGGCTGCTACTTTTCCCTCAATTGGCCCCCCCCCCCCAGGAACCTCATGAACATGATTGCACCCCGGACCAGGTCTCCCAGAAGGAGTTCTGCCATGCCGGTACCAGGAATTGAACTCAGGCCTACTGCTTGGTAAGCAGCCACGCTACCACCATGCTAAGGAGATGACCACTTATGGGGTAACAACCCTGAAAACGCATATTTGGCTACCACAGTAAACATCTAGGGTATCAATAGATACTATATTAATAAACAAACCAAAATTGTAAAACAGGCATCATCCGAAAACAATATATCAAATATTGCTTTATGTCTCAGTTGTGTATATCATTATTCACAAATGGTGTACCTATGTACAAGGTGGTGCCATAGCTATTCTACATGGTTATAACTTTAGCAAAATAATAGTCCTTTGCTCAGAGCCATTAAAATGTTGTAAAAGATGTTTAGATGGGGCATTTTAGGGAATTCTCCAAACAGTGATAAATGCTAGACTGAACACTAGCTGAAACTCTGGCCTAAATTTATAAAGATGTTATTGAAACTCTTATACTCAAGATCATTTCTTAAAATCATCTCCAAACTTCACAAAGAGGATGCAACACCAAGATTAGAAAAGTCTCCTTAATTGGAAACATTTTGGAAACACATTCATACTTCCTGAAATTAAAAGCCCAGCAGAGTGTGACTACGTATTTTGCAATGACATGAAATTTAGAATGAGCAAGCTATTCCATGAAGTAACTGTACACACATTTCATGTGAAATAAGTAGGAATTCTGTTTTATAAGAATCCTTGAAGACCTCGTATATTACTTCTGTCTCACATGCTGATAATCTTCCTGATGCCATAATAAACATGTATTAAAACAAGGAACTAGGCTACACACAGATTTCTAGTGCATATTTTATGCTTCATAAAAATATGAACTATAAATAAAAACTGTCACAAAAATGGAAAATATAACCTACAGCCATAGAAAGTGAAAAAGATAATAATTTTATGTAAGAGAGTTGATTTTGCATTTTATTGTCCATTTCTGAATGTTTACACCTATTTACTGCTTAGTTACTAGACGTCACCAGTGGTGCAATACAATTTCAAATCACACACTATGCATTTTGTTGCAGTCCAGTGAAGGGGGATCATAAATAAGGAGAGACACACAGTTAAACCTTGGCCTATCACAGCAGAAGTTATGCAACAGATTATAATATGTAGCAATTGAAGCTAGTATCAGTGAAGTAACACAAATATAATAATGATTAATATAATAATCATTTGTAACTGTCCTAATTGAATTTAATCATAAAAATAAGAGAAGTTTTTTTTTTTTTTTTTTTACAATGTATTAATTATAATATTAATTATACAATAAAATTTAAAGTTTTATCATGTCTGTGGTGAAAATCTGTAATGCTTTGAATCTGCTCACAATTGCATAAAAAGGCCTTCTTTGCCATAAAGTTGCAAAAATGCCTTGACTCACACATTTTACAGGCAAACTATGAGCTGACAAGCATGCATATATTTTAAACTGTGTCAGGTCACTGCTAACAAATATGAATCATAAATACACAAATAGACAGTAAAAGAAGACATATCTTCAACATAATTCCATTCCTGATTATATACAGAAAAAAACATGCCAATGACAGATGAACTTAACCATTATCATATCCATAGAATGTTGTGCTAGAAAAGCTAGCACAATATTTTTATCCTGTAACAGTGTGTTAATTGAGCCTCTCCGCATACCAGTTGCCACATTTGATTACACATTTGATGCTGCATTGCCCGTGGTTAACTCTCTCATATAAAAACTAAAACTTCCTTTTAAATCAAGCAGTAAATGTTTTATAACAAACCAGCGCTTTTCTATTACAACCTTTTAGTCTCATAAAATCAATTTACATTTTACAGTTTAATTTTCTCTGAAGCTTTCCTTATTCTTTTCTGCACTGTAAAGTTTTTAAAATAACATTTTTATCAGTTTCATATGATATTAAGAATGATATGAATGTGTAACTAAGTATTTCAGAAAATATTCTTAATTCACATTTTTGGGACCTAGTTTTTAAAAAGTTAAATATATATTAATTTTTATTTGCTTTTTATTTTAAATAAAACTATGATACAAATAAATACATCAGAATCAATATAGATCTTAAAAAATGCTATGCAGCTAAGCAAATCTGAGTACAGGAATTTATACATCAGATATTCAGGTCTAAAGCTTCCAAAGAAGCACACACAGTTTTAAATACACTTGGACTGTAAATATTAATCAGTAATGTATATTCTGGTGTGAATATGCTGAATGTGATACAGAAAGTAAAGTGGACCAGTTTACAAAATCTGTAAAATGATTACTAAAATAAAAATAAAAAAAAGCTTTAAGAGATATGAACATGGCACAAGCCATTTCTCCTGGACGTATACATCAGATTGACTGCTAATTCAGTGCAGTTGTATAAAAAGCAAAGTATCAAAACTGTCATGAAAATAGAATATGTGCTTAATACATTTTGATTTAATGGGGGGGGGGGGAAACAAAAAAAAAAAACCCCTGACTGAAATGACTTATTACAAAAGAGCTATAACACACAAAATGAGGATAACAAAAAAGTAAATGACTAACACAAGAGAATAAATATTTAACTATCAGTCGCTTTTGAGACCAAAATTTCCAACTTCACAGGAACGAACTAATGCCCATCTTTGGCGGCGCAGATCGACATCTGGTAATCCAGGTCTAAAACATATTAAGAATTAAAGTAATATATTAATTAAATGTTGAAGGTCAGTAAATATATTCTTTTATTCTCACAGATATTACACTTTGGTAATACAACACTAAAATTGGTATTGAATTATCTAGCATTCCCTCCCATAACAGCACTAATCTCCTTTCCTTCATGCCAGCTTTTAACAAAGGTTGGTTCACAATAACTGAGAATGGAAACCAGAATGATAATGTCAAAGCTGGAGTAAATGTATTATAATGCGAATCTTATAATGAACATAATAGATTCTACTCTGGGGAAGTCAGCTGCTTTTGTTTATAGCAGTAAAATATTGGGTGGCAGAGTTGTACCAGCTGCCAATAAGAACATCGCATCGGTCAACCAAATGAGGTGACCATGCCAGGAATAGTAGGGAAAAAAGAAAAGAAAAAGAAAAAAAAATCCTAAAATGGTATTGGATGACCATTAACTGAAACGGCATGAGCTAGCACCTCAAAAAGTGCAGTAACTATAGTTCTGTTCTGGGCTTGTGAGACCTGCAGGTTGAGGTGTGGGGAGAGGGAATAGCGATATCTCCTTAACTGGCAAGTTGCTTTTTAGTAATCATTCCTCCAGATATGTGCATTAACCTAGCATAGCCTACTATGCATAATGAAGTGCAGAAGTAGTTCGATGCTGTAAGAAGATTTTTTATTCTTTTCACCATGTCTGAAGTTAAGAAATGTAAGGTAGTGTATTATTCAGAAGGGCAAGAAATTATAAGTAGTGTTATAGATAAATGTGATGAAGTTCTGAATAAACAGAACTTCAGTGTCACAAGCTACACAACGGGCTGCATATTATACTGGTGTATCCTTGTCAACGATAAAGAGTATTCTTAGGAGAAGAAATAATGAATGATATAGAGGAGAAAATAGTGTATTGAGCACTTCTGGAAAAAGAAGAAAAACTAGAACTGAACATACTGTCATGCAAATCAATGACATTAATACGAAGAATAATATGGCTAACTCATTTTATATTTATTTAAAAAAAGGTCTATGTCATAAAGTATGTGTTTTAATGAAATCTACATATTTTGTGTAGTGAGTTTCTGTCTTTCTTTTACTTACAAAAGTCATCCAGAATGAAGAAGTCTTTAGAGACTATTCCCAGAAAATTCAAGATATATATTATGTTTGCCAGAAAACATCTTAAACATATGGCATTTCAATAAAAATCGTTAAAGCTAATTTTGATAAAATCAAAATTTTTGAAAAAATGTCACATGCACAGGAAAAATAGGGGTGAAGGGGGATTTTGTAGAAAATCTTTGTTGGGCATCCATGGAAGGTTTTGAACTTGAATAACAAGTTTGGTGCCCACCTGGGTAGTGTGGTGGTAGTGTGTCTGCTTCACATTCAAAAGGCCGTGAGTTCGGATCTCGCTTAGGGTAAGTTGCTCGGATAAGGTTTTTTCGGGGTTTTCCTTTATCCTGAGAAGACAAATGTCGAGTAACTTTAAGCTTCATGGACTCCAAGATCATTTCACCAATTTCATTCATCATCCGATATGATCAACCAGGTTAAAGGATGTTAAGCTACAAACAAAAACAAACATTTTACAAGTGTTTCGTTTTTGAGCTATGCCACACACAGACAGAAACACACAACACTCACACACAAAACTAATCTTCTTCTTCTTAAGAAAATGAAACAGCACGTTCAGAAATGGACACGGAATTGGTACAACCTCTAATCTATTAAGGTAGGCTGCATGTTATTTTTCAATACCATTTCTATCTGCTAGTGTCACCTTATCTGTACTCATGTATGTGTTGTGTATGCATTCCTTTCAGGGTCCATGAGCTGGGAACACAACCATACATTGCAAGCTGACTGAAAAGTTGGGGCATGCAAAAGCTGTGTGCAAGATGGGTGCCGTATTTGCTCACAATGGAAAAGTTAATAGGAATATGCTCGTAGGCATTCATGGCTGGTGTTATTAGTAAAATATAACATGTCCGGGTGTGTAGGCCATGGTCGAATAATAAAATTATTAAAATTTGACGTTTCATCCTCAGCTGTGGCAGACATCCTCAGGAAGGAAGTTGGGCAGAAACGGCTAGTGACTGCAGATTCATGGAGAAGTGATCGGCAATTTATACTGTTGGAGTAGTTGGAGGGGTGTCATTGGAGTGCTGTGTTATGGTTGGCTGTTACGCTGGCAGGTGTGAAGATGCTGTAGGGCAGGAATCCAGATCTGGTTTAGCTTAAATCCAATCAGAACATAGCAGTCCAATTACAGCCCTCCCACTACTCCAACAGTATAAATTGCTTTACACTGCTCCATGAATCTGCAATCGATAGCCATTCCTGCCCAACTTCCTTCCTGAGGATGACCTCCACAGCTGAGGACAAAATGTCAAATTTTAATAATTTTGTTATTCGACTATGGCCTACAAGTATGGACATGTTATATTTTACCAAGTTAATAGGAAACTTTTTTGGGTTCTGGGAACAGGAATGAGGACTTGATCAAATTTTAATTTTCACACTTTGGTTCCCATGGATGGCATACTGTAACAAATGAGAACACCAGTTACCTCAACACACTTAATTTCTCACTTTGGCCCTCAATAAACACAACACATTACAGAATGCTTATTGTCACACAACTGATCCATCGGATCACAATTACAACTAAACCACTGTCCAACAGGCAGCCCTAGTTGAATTTGAAAGAGTGGGCAGGAAAGGATTGATAGTCAAACATATTATGAAATACCAGCATAGGATCCAATTACAGGAAGGAGTTAACACAATCAAAGAATGTTTAAGAGCACAAGAAAAGACGAATTTGGATAGAAGCTGAATTAAAGGTAATCATAACAGAAATAGGGTTGGGAGAGTTATTGAATTTACAGATTCCATGGAAAAAAGTGAAAGCAAGGATAGATGCTATTCAGAAATAGGAGATATATGGCAGCTTAAGAGCTTTCTGGTACAGTATAGGACTTTAAAGACTGGGGTGGGGAGAAATATGTCTATACAGGATGATTCAAACATACTTTTACAATGTTTGGGGATAGATTCTGGACATTGAAACAAGAAAATAGATCATATAAACGTATGCTCTAAAATGCTTTGTTTTCACGTTATCAATTTATTAATGAAAGTCACCTTCAATGGCTTTCAGAGTCCAACTTAATAACTTAATTTATTTATGCGCTCATTCATAAAAGGCTTTGACCCATTTTACCCTGCAGACTTGGTCTTGTGTTGCCATGGCTACTTGTTAACATTTGTCATTTATCAGATGTGTAATACATTCCCCCAGCATACCTTACAAGTGCTGTCTACAGCGACTTCATTCAAAACTCTCCCAGACATATTAGAACATGTGCCTCTGCAAATAAGAAGAAACATGTGGTTTATGCACGATGCTATAGTACATTTTAGTCTCATTGTTCAAGATGCACTGGCTGGTATCCAGCATGACTGCTGGATAGGTAGAGGTGGACTAGTTCCATGGCCTGCACACTCTCCCAAACTCAATTCTTGGAATTTTTATCTTTTGGGAGCACCTTAAACCATTGGTTTATGCAGCAGACATCCTGGATAAAGAAAATTTTAATTTATGGTCATGGATTCCTGCAAAATCAAACGATACCGACTGGGAGGATTTGACATTGCATGCATGTTTAGATGCAAGGGAGGACATTTGGATCGTTTGCTATGAGTGGCGTTAGTGTGGAACACCTCCTAACATGCTGAAAATGTCAAAAATAGAATAATGTGTCACTTTAAAATGTTTTGATTAATTAACATTTTAAGCCTCAATAAATCAAGAATAGAGGGTTTAGGGGCAGGTGTTTATATGAACATTTTTTTGTTTGGATGTAAGGAACCTGTCCCCAAACTTTGTAAAAGTATTTTTGAATCATCCTATATATTTATGACAAAATAGAAAGGGAGAATAGGGCAAGAACAGGAACAATGCAGTTAAAAGGTTTGAAGGTTGACAAACAGTTATGTCACAAGTTGGATAAGAATTTGCATTGTACGAGGGCAGTCCAGAAAGAAACCGCCATTTGTGCGCTGTGCAGGAAGTGGTGAAGGTAGCACCATCATCTACACATCAGTATACACAGTGCTTAGTGTGCTTCTAGCTGTCTAAAGAGGAGCATCGTACTGTCGTGCGTTTGAGAGATATAACCTCAAAACATGAGCGCCACAATACAAAATCCTGCCAAGTGTGAGGTGCGCAGTGTTATAAGATTTCTTTTGGCAAAACATAACTCAGCAGCTGAAATTCATCGTGAATTGTGTGTAGTATATAGTGCTAACATTATGAGTAAAGCTGTTGTCTGTCAATGGGTACGATTTTATAAAAATGGAAGAATAACATTCATGAAGAATACAGGAGTGGTAGGCCTACTCTTGTCAATGATGACCTGGTGAACAAAATGGATGGAAAAGTTTGTGAAAACCGTCGGTTCACGATAACAGAACTTTCCAATCATTTTCTCGAAATTTCTCAGAGTCTTTTGCATGAGATAGTGACCAAACACCTAGGCTATCGCAAGTTTTGTGCTCATTGGGTACCAAGACTGCTGACTGACAACCACAAAACCAAAAGAATGAGTTCTGCCATAGACTTCCTTTCTCGGTATGCCACTGAAGGAGAAGCATTTTTGAACAGAATTGTTACTGGTAATGAAACTTGGGTGGCCCACGTGAATGTTGATACAAAACAGGAGTCAATGCAATGGGGACATACTGCTTCTCCAAGCAAGCCCATCAAACTTTGTCTGCAAGGAAAGTCATGGCTACAGTTTTTTTTGGGATGCCAAGGGCAGCTTACTCGTTGAATTTATGGAACGTGGCACAACTGTCAATTCTGAAGCCTACTGTGAAATATTGAAAAGACTAACGGCAATCCAAAACAAGCGTCGTGGTCTTCTGTCATCTGGTGTTGTGTTTCTGCATGACAACGCTTGCCCGCACACAGCTCGAAGAACAAATGAAATTTTGGCCAGTTTCAAGTGGGACGTTTTTGACCATCCCCCCTACAGCCTGGACTTAGCACCTAGTGATTTTCATATGTTCCCATACATGAAACAGTGGCTTGCATTTCAGCGCTTCGGCAATGACAAAGACCTTCATCACGCCATGACGGTTTGGCTACGTTCACAGGTGGCAGAGTTTTATGCAGAAAAATAGAAAAAATGTTGTATTTTTCAGATATAATAATAAAATTGTTATATCTCAACTGGTTTAATTTTTATTTCCAAACGGAGGTTACTTTCTGGACCGCCCTCGTATAACAGATTATTCAGAACAAAAGTTTGGAGACAGGAAATATAGAATATGAATGGGACAACTTAAAATCAGTTATCCTTGGAATATCGGTTTAGGTTCAAGAATTTAGAAGGGAATAGCATTTTGAGGCATTGTCTAGTGACAAGAAAAAGTGAGGGGAAGAAACAACTGGGTTAATAGAATTAATGTGATATGGAAAAAATCAGCTTGGGTAAGGTGTGGCAGGATAGAGAGCAAAATAAACTGGATTTTGGAAAGAAGTTAAACAAAGAATTGATGATACGAAAATTCAGGAGATACTAGGTAGTTTCAGCAACAAAAAGTCAACAAAGGTATAGAGGGAGCTAACGAAAATATGGGGTACAGAGAATAAGGTAGATAAAGGTGATAAGTGGACAAGGGAAAGATCTGCATGGGCCCAAATGGGGGTAGTGTAACTGAAAGGTTCAATGGCATGCAATTCTGGAATGTGAAGAAACTAAAGAAATGTGCGCAAAACTTTGGATTGAAAAGTGGGCTAATTTACCAATAGAGATAAGGAGGAAGTTTATGAATAAGAAAGCTAGGCATGAAATCTTAAGAGTTTGGGGATTATCTGGGTTAGGTTAAAAGAGGATGGTTGAAGAAAATAAATAAAAATGTGGTTCTAGATCAGCTAGAGTTATTTAGAGTTGGACATCATCCATAAACGTTAGTGGCCTGATAGTTGAATAACCGCAAGGTTGAAACTACCTGAGTCACTTGATTAACTAGCAATTCAGGAGGAGTCACTAGTATTGCTGTATTTTCTTTGTGTGGTCAACTGGCTGTTAAATAGTATTACAGAACTAATTGTATTATTAAGTGTAAATAAATCCAAATGCACTTACCAAGATAAATTTTTGGATGTTACGGTAGAAAAGAGCAACTAATTTTTGTTTCGGGCCTCCCATAACACATGGAACAAACTGCCAAAACCAGAGCTATGCCTTGGCATGAAAACCTTAGCACTACTCTGTGAATATGTGTCACAAGCAGAAAGTGAAGAACAGTTGGCATGTATAAATTTATTGAAGACACCCAGGCTTTATTCACTACCAGTTTAAAACACTGTATCCTCATGGTTTATTATCGACTTTATACAACTGAACAAGTTGCTAAAAGAGTTGTCTGAATAAAAGCTGCTGACTAGTTTTTCTTTTCTTTCATCTTGAATTTAAATTACAATAACTATCAAAGTGTACTCACAGTTTCTGGGATGCAGAAGACACAAAGAACCTCCAGATCGTCCAACCCACCAATGAAAGAAGAAAAATCAACCACAAAAACAAAATGTGTCTGAAAAGGAAAGTACACAATTTTAAAAAATAATGCCATTACATATTCATATTAACTGCCAGTGTACTTTATATAAGCTATGTGTAACTTACCTGGGGATTGGTTTGGTGATTGTATCCCTATCAAATTTAGCAACAATCAGGAACTCTGTTGAAATTATTGCTAAAGTTGTCCATGACTGTCTCCCAATTTTGGTGCAATCTCTGAAATAACAACCAACAATTATACTTCCTGATCTTATAAATAATAATAATGTGTATGAGACATACCCAAAACTATCTTATCTGTGTTTCCTATAACACAGTGCAGGGATACTATGTGTTACGTTCGTAGCAATTCCAAATTTGATGGAAGCCCATCTACAATTTATCAGATCTTAATGCTAAAATGTAAAAAAATGACACTGCATATGGTTGCTTCTAAATGCATTATTTGCCAAGATGGTGTGAAGCATTTGTGCAAAGTAGAAAAAAGCGCCAGTAGTTTATTTCTTTTCTTTTTAGATATGGATCATTTTTGTTCATGGGTATATTCTGTGGGCTAGTTAGGGTAGTTGTGAAGCTAGGAATTTGAGAAGAAAGAATTTCTATTAAATTTATAAATAACAAAAAATTTATTCCTAATCTGTTAGTTATTTGCATGCTCTGGTTTACTATTGCGGATAAAAGGGTCTTTGTATAAAAAACTTGTTTAGTTTGCGATGTATTGTAGCCTGTCTTCTCAGGTATGAATAGCATGACTGACCAATTTGGTATAATGGGCATATGAACAGGAAGAGACAAGGAGGGGAAAGTTGCTACAACAAACTCTCAGGTTTTCTCACTGGCCATGCAAAGTCTAGCCGACGAGTCTTGAAGACCAATAAATAGCCAGTCTAGTGAGTTTTATTACTGAAGATAAGGATTCTTAATTTGCCTAAAGGACACAAAATCAGAAGTCATCCATTTCAAATTCATTTTCTTTACTTTTGTTTTTTTTTTTTAATTTAAAGGTCTGGTTAGTGGGTATTACGATTGTTATATTCTTCTTCATTCTATTATAATTATTATTATTATTATTATCATTATCATCATTAGCTGTATGTATTAAATATCATTGAAATTCTTTACTTTCATTAAATCCTGAACAAAAATGCATATATAATTTGTCAAGTAAGAAAAAAAAGAGTTAGCCCAGAGTTTGGTTGCAGCATATGGCTTGTTCTTGTTGTGTTTTTGATGCAAGTCTAACAATGGTTCTACAAACACAATTGAGTGGTGTGGAGAAAACACTTTGAGAGTAAGTTTATAATAAAAGAGGATATATTTCTTATATCAAATAGTGAACCAATTATTATTCCCTGAAGAAAGCTAAACTCTGAGATGATGTCTATCCAAACATATTTCTTAACCAACCTATCATACTGTGAAGGTATCAAAAGATACAACAGTATCGTGTTCTTGTTCACAAGAATACTTAAGAAATATGAAGACAATTTTAAAATAATGTGAAAATTATGTCATTTGTGATTTTGAAACCTTCGAGAGTGAGGTTATGAAAAGCAATATCTCCTCTTCGTTTCAGTAGTTGCAGTTCAAATTCAAGAAACAAACCTGCAGAAAAGTAGGCCCTCTGAGATATATAATTTGTTTATAGCAATCCTAATTAGTGCTCTCTTAGCAAGAGGTATGGTAGCATACCTAATTTAGGCATGATACTACATGTATGAGAGACACAACATTAATCTACATCAATTATATAGTCTCCTAGCTCAAGTAAAATTGTATATCAACAGCAAATCTTCTAATTAAGTGCTTTTATATAGACTTCCTAAGAATATTTTTGTTATTCATACCCTGGCTTTACACCTAAAGATATTGCATAAACTGTTTAAGTCAGCAAACAATTTATACAACTTTCAATTCCCCTAGGTAACCTACAACAATTTGTACGACTAGCAATATGTCCTATGTTATTTCATGTATTTTAAATGACCAAGGTTTATGTGGCTGGAAGAAAAGCAACTAAGTTTACATTAAGAAAGAATGAGAAGTGGAGAAAATAGGTGGCTGGGTAACCAGTGGTGTATCAAGTGTATTCAGTGAATGCATAAAATATAAAACTGCAACAAAATGTCATGACATACTTCTGTGATATTCACAATCCACTGAGGAGCATCACTATGGACTATAAGGCATTGCAAATGCTCTTCTCTGAGGTTACATGATGCTGGTTCTTGGAATACTCGCAGCAGAATGCTCAGAAGCAACAACACCAACATTGGATGGTGTAATGTGCAGGGAAAGATAACATTCAGCTACTCTAAAATCACTATGCCACCAGTTTCCTTCCCGCTTAACTATCTACCCCTCACTCCACAAGCACACAGAGGTTGGACCCTTGCAGTACGTTAACTTAGACCTTGGACTTCATTGCCTCAAGACCAAATGCATGAACAACACCTGCATTTGATATTATGCCCATCTTCCCAATTCTGCTATATGGCAATAGGGCAGGCACTTTTCAACATGTACTTTTAAGAGAGTACAAACATTTTAGAGGGATAGCCATGTCAGAATTAAACACACGAGTTGCATGAATATATGGATGAGTTCGGATGTGGGTATTTTACTATAAGAGTAAACAAGATATTTTACAACGAAAGTCCTATACAGTTTAAAGGCCACAGCGAGATTTTCATCCTGAATCACTGTGTGCTAAATTAAATATCTAGGTTTTAAACAGTTAATGAATAAGATGTGATTTAGAGCAGCACTATATAAAATTGGCATTTTTAATGCAAAAGGATTAGTAATTTTGCAATCACAAAACAATTGTAACTAATTGATATTAGTGCAGTTTCATTTGTTTGAATCCACGGATATCTTTTGTAAGAATCAAAGAAAATAATGTGCACTTTTTCTTATTTATCTACAAGGGTAATCTCAAAGAAATGTACATGTATATGTCCATACCTCTTGTTATTTATTATGATGTCAGTGTCAAATCACCTGTACAGTTCTAAAAATTAAAGCATTCTTTGAATGTGATAATTTTAACAAAATACCTAATTCAGTCTACTAGAGTATTAATGAATCAGTATTTTAGTATTCTATAAACATGCTGTAGTATTAAAATAAATTGTAAATAGTATATATATATTAAATTCCTACTATCATATTAAGCTAACAAATGTATGTAGCAGAAAAAAAAAAATTGATCAATTGCACGGTGCAGATGTTAGTCCATTTGGTTATGATTTTTCTACCCAAATGAAAACTTTGTTTTTCAGATTGCTTGTTGATAAATGCTTCATTCTTTATCCTTTTATAATGTTTCAAAAACACAAAAGTAATTTTTACACAGTTACATAATTATAAACAAAAGTTTACTCACGGATCATCCAGATATTGAAAGACTTCTCTCATTGAAACTGCTCCCCAAAACAATATCAAGAACAAGCGTACAAGATTCAGGTAGTGCTCAGGAGGCACCCACATAACAAATTTTAAGTAAAATGTGTTCAATTCTGCCATTGAAAACTGAAAAGGAAATGCAATGATGCTGTTAGTGTAAACTGTACAGCAGAATTCCAATTATCTGACTTAAATAGGCCTTGGGCTTGTCAAATGATCAGGTAGGTTGGATGATACAGAATCAACAAACATAGCATCTAAATTTAAATAAGTGAGTTTGGAAGTTGTAACATTACATCACAGATAAACATTTACTTGACTGTGTTTCAGGAACATTTAATTCTTCAGCATGTTTCCCACTGCTCATTCTGGTTTCTGTCCGGGGATGCTACAGATTGGTGCTCTCTGGTACTGGGGTGATGAATTTCCAAAGGGTGTAATTCAGAGTTTATCATATGGTACTTGATTTTAAACTCGGGGAGACCCATGGTGATTCCTGACAGCAAGCATACTGTCTCAGCTGATAAGAGGTGTTCTGCCTCTCTGCCAATAGTTTCATGCTACATAAGCAATTATGTAATCCTTGTTGCATGATGTAACAAACATTCCTCGATGCAGCTTCAGTTGGCGCTGAATAATCCTAGTGTAATTGTAAATATAAGCAATGATGACAGTGACTTGGACTCGAGAAACATAGATGAAGTTGATGATGAAGATGATTTAGGAGGAGAGCTCCTGCCAAGCAACTGAGAGTTTTGGTGCCGTAGCCATGGATGGGGCGAAATGGCAACAGAGTGATGGAGCGGCCACGAGATAAGGCAACTGTCAGAAATCACTATGGATCTCTCCGACTTTAGTATATGTATTTTCTCCCAAGCGTACAATTTGTAGCTGTACTTTATCAGTTTTAAAAGTTTTATGTTAGCTGTGTTCAGGAATAATAAAATGATGTAATAAAACAAAAGACTTTATTTATAATGGTAAGTTGGCTGGAATATACCAAATAGCATAAAATGATGTAACGTTGTATACTTAGACAGAACCAAAAGAAACCTGGAAACAGAACTCAAAGGGTCACTTTGTGGTTTACCAGGAAACATGAGAGTTAGTTGAGAAATTTAGTGCCGTGCCACATGTTGCCATGGTAGCTCAGTGGTAGAGCAACCAGATTGGGAGATTCGTGGTTCTGGCTATGGCATTGAAGTTTTCAGTCTGACTCTACTTATCCAACTCCTGTCCTACATATGGCTTGTGTGAAAAAACAATTAAGTTAGCACTAATTGACTATAATAGTTGGCTATATTATGAATCCTGGGACTTGAAGCACTTACTATATTGTAAGTCACCATTGGGGTATGTCATCTCAAAAAGTTTGAGATCACCTTGTGGTTTACCGGGAAACATGCGAGTCAGTTGAAAAATGTAATGCTGTGCCACATGTTGCCATGGTAGCTCAGTGGTAGAGCAACTAGCTAGAGCGGGAGATCCATGGTTCAAATCCCAGCTATGGCATTCAATTTTTCAGTCTGATTCTACCTATCCAACTCCTGTCCTGCACACAACTTGTGTGAAAAAACAATTACCTAAATCAAGACTTAAGGAAGATATGAGATGCATATACCTTAAACAAATAGATAAATCAGCATAGCACATCACATCCAGTCCTCTAATTGTGACATCACACCCAACATATAACTTTTAAAACGAATAAAGAAAACTAAAATTTGGACACTTGGAGAAAATACATATACTAAAACACAAGAACCACATGATGAGCTTTGAACTGCCACTCAACATGAAGATTCACCACCACAGCACCAGAGAGCCAATTAACCATGCCCATCTAGCATTTCCTGGACACTAACTGGGATGAGCTGTGGGAAACATGTTTAGATGGCAACAATTCAAAGTTCATGAAACACAATCAAGGAAGTGTTTATCTGTGATGTGCTACAAGTTCCCAACTCATTTAAATTATTTCACATTATAGACACAAACATATTAATCTCCAAAATCAACTTCATTTAAAACTGACAAAATACACTTATTATTTAAAAACTTATATTTGTTTGTATATATAGCATATACTTAAATCACTAGTTGCATATTGTATGTAATTTGAATAAAGAACAAAATTTGTAATCTATGTACCACAAACAACAATTTTAAAAAATGCATGAACATTCAAACCTGATAAAAAAAGCTGTTAAATTATTATTTTTTTTTAACAAGCTGTTTGATGTTTTCTTTCGGTTAGATAGTGACTACTTGATGTAACAAATTGCTGAGTGACAGCAACTATGACATACATGAGCGGTGCTGACCCAGCAAGTACAGCAGGAGAGAAGAGGCTGCCATTACATCATGCCATTACATCATGAGGAAAAGCGAAGTGACAGTAAGAAGTGAACAAAGTAACACTGGTGTCAGAAGTGGGATCTAAGTGTCATGATGGAGAAAATGCTTAAACAAATTAGCCGGATTGGAAAAGATGATGGAAATGAAATATGGAATGGAGAAAATGGAGAGTGAAATAAAGGGTGTAAATTATGGAATGGAGAAGCTGGAGACAAAAGAAATCTGGAATAGTGGAGAATCTGAAGAGTGTAAAGGAAGAAATGAAGAATTAAATAAAATTTAACAGCAGCCAAACCAAACAGATCTAAATTTGGGAGGCTTGATATCTTTGATCCCAGAATAGCAACTGTAAAAGGCATGATAAGTGTGCTTAAAATCTTCAAAAAGTGTTCTTGATCTACAGAGTGTGGCTATTCGGGATCTAGTTCAGTTTTGACGAGTTGAAAGGGACCCTTTGCAAGAAGATATGACAAAGTACTAATGATATTGTGGAAGCCCTTCAAATGGTAAATCATCAAATTCTCTGTTCCTACAAAAGCATCTTAAAGCAATAAAAGGCTATGTTTAAATGTTGACTGAAAGATTTCTTTCCTCTTATGACAATGTTTTCACTGACAGGAGAATAAACTTAAAAAATCTGAAGTGTTCCATTCACATGACTTTCTCTACATCTCTGAAACAAATTATTGTTAAAAAGTTTATGCTTCTATTTACTTCATGCTAATTGAGAAAAAATTAACAGAAATAGTTTTATTACTTGCTTCCTTGTAATAGAAGGGAAATAAGGGAGTGCCATAGGTTAAAGTGACAGTCAAAAGCTGGTTGCTATGTTACTGAAGTTCCGTTGTTTGAATGAACAGGAATTGACAAATTTCTGTATGAGAAAAGTATAAGTTTTTTAAAGCTGAAACCAATAACAAGGAATATCTCAAAAACGATAAAACCCACGAAAAAAATGTATATAACATGAATTGTGTGTTTTAACATGCTCTACATTTCTTGTGCGGTAAGTTTTTGTCCATCACTTACAGTTTAGCAGTTATGCGAAATTCCATAAAATTCTTCTACAATAGTCTTCAGAGGTTATTCCCAGAAAATTCAAGATATACATTTTATTTGTCAGGTAAATATCTTTAATATATGATATTTTAATCAAAATCATAGAGCCATTTTTGAGAAAATCAAAATTTTCGAAAAAAATTCCATGTAAAGGGTAGTTGGGGGTGGGGGGATTTTCTTGAAAATCTTCGTGTCGCATCCTTGGAAGATACCAAGTTTGATACTTAACGCACTTTTCGTATTTGAGCTATGCTGTCCACAGACACACACAGATAGACAGACAGACAGACACAAACACACAGACCTTTTTCTGAAAATGCTTTTTTTTGGATTCAGGGGATCCTAAAACATGTATTTCTGGTGAAATCTCGATATGAAATTTTTGGGTGCAATACAATACCTTTTCTATACACTATGTACATAGTACGTATAGAGAAAGTAAAAATGAGGGAACTTTGGCTACAACAATGCTCTGATCTAGCACTTTATTTTTGAGTTTTGTTTGTAGGTATATGTATATAAATAATGTATTGATCTTGTGCCCACATTTGTGCACCTTTGTTTTATGTATTACAACGTATGTATGACTGAAACTTATGTTTGATATGATCAGCATGAAAATGTTGTGGGTGACTTGGTTAAAAGCTGGCCTCCTGATCTGAAGGTTGTAGGTTCAAACCTGGCCCAGATGATGGTTTTTAAGTGGCTTAAAAGCAACAGCAACAGTACATTTACTGGCATGTAAAAGAACTCCTGTGGGACAACATTCCAATATACTGGTGGTGCTGATATGACACTACAATTGACAGCATCATTAGGAAAATAAATAATAATAATAATAATATGAAATGCTATGTTGTTAATAGGCTTGTCTATATTTACGAGCAGGTATGTATATTAATAATATGTAGGAAATAATGGCTTGTCTTCAAATTTTTCTTTATCTTGACAGTTATTGATATTGCATTAAAAATAACATTGATTTTGGGAAAAAATAACACAAATCATAAACACATCTTTTGCATGTGCTTACATATGGGTGAGGAAGAATAGTATAAAATTGTACGTCACAGAAATTTATATAACATAGTTATGTGCGATATCCACTGCTTTCAAATTTTTTTGCCAAGGGCATTCTGTCACATATGAAAGCTATTTAACAATATCACTTAATCTAAGGAAAGTCCTCTTGTACGACAAACTGATAAGAGTACACTACACAGACAATAGATGCAGTTGTGAACATCATGCATATAAAAGGTAGCAGTGCTTATTTGTTGTTAAGTAGAGAAAACCATGGACAAAGATGGACTACGTGGATTTTGTGGAAGAAGGAGTCAAAACAGAGATATTCATAAACATTTAACTGGGGTATGTGATCAAGAAACTTCTACACAACTTCTACTTCAACTGAATCATCTGCAAGTAAGCATCTTTTGGGACCCTTGTGATATACTGCTAATGGAACAACTGTCAACTGCAGTGTATACTTTAGCACCCATACACTACTTAAGACGCAGGATTCAGCAACGGTGACAAGGAAACTGGTAGAAAGGAGCACTCCTTTAGCACATTGTGCAGCCGCATTACAGCAATGTGAACTGCAAAGTTAACATCACTGGGATTTATTGTTGCACCACACCCACCATATTCACCAGATCTCGGCCCATCTGATGCTCTATTTGACAACATGAAGGATATGTAAGGAAGGTTCGGTGACAACTAGGAATAGCAAGCAGCTGTTCATGAGTCGGTGCATAGGACCCCAAAACAATGGTTCTGAGATGTAATAATGAAGTTCCCAAGAAGGTAGCAGAGGTATTCTTTTATTTATGCTAAACTGTATACAGATGAACATGACCAGTGTTCAGCCCTGGCTCTTACCAGTCATACTCATATTTTATAATAGTTTCTTAATTCTAGTTTATACCTGTTGATTGTCCAAATCCATTTTTTTTTTTTTTTCACTTTATATAAAAATTGTCCAATCTTCTTACTGTCTTTTTTCAACTACAGTTATGTTTTTATCTTTCTCAAACCATTTCTTATTAATACACTCTTTTCTTCAAACTTCAGTCCCTTTACATTTAAATATTATATGTTCCATGTCTTCATTTCTGACATATATAGGACATTGATTTTGTGAAATACCCTTCCTTAAACCTTTTAACCTCCATACTCCTGCTTTCACCCATGCAATACCTTCTCACTCCTCTTTATTTGTCACATCTATGTACTTTTCCCTTCCCCATGAGTCTTTCATTAGTATATAGAAAACTAAAGATCTCTTTTCAGTTATCTTATTAAATATTTTTCAGAGGTATATTAACGTTGGTGGGGAATATAGTGAGAGATCCCATTTATATTAAATCATGTTAATTAATAAATAATGTACATAAAATTACCTTTGTATCATTTTGGAATGTCCTCACAACTATATTTTAACCCAAATAATCCTGATTTTTTTTTTTGTATTAACTTTGTATAATTTCATTATATATGAACTATTTGGATTGTCATTAACTAATTATGCTTTAGTTTAAGTCACTATCACTACTAGTTTTTAAATGGGGCACTATCCTTCCAGAAGGACGTTAGAATAATGTGACATCAGTACTATAATTTTATCATTAGGATAATGTGACATCAGTACTACAATTTTATCTGTAGAAACAAAATGCAAAGAATATTTATTGCAAAATACTGCATTTACTTTTAACAGTTCACAGAAATATTGAATGCAACTTAAGTTTTACTACTTTTGATCACTGTCTATTCAGTATGGTAGCTGATAAAACAGTCAACATGTAGAGGCACTTCCATTTTTTGCACTCAGTGGTTGCTTTCTTCCCACATTTCCTGCAACTCGACTGTTTCTTCTCGGATGTTCTTGAATCAACTGATAGATTTGCTAATAATGCTCGAAACCATCATATCTGGAATATGCTATTCATTTTGAATTGCATATGCCAACTCCTAGTTATGGTTCTATCCAAACTAAACTGCTGGTTGCACCACGCCAGAATTTATAGCCGAATCTTATTGATTTTTGTGAAAGAATTGAGAATTATTTAGAATTACAATAATAGGCAAGTAAAAAACAGCACATAAAAGAACTACAATGAGTCATTAGTTCCACTTATAACCTACAACATTGTCATACCTCTAATGAACTATTTGCATCCATGCTGTCCATAGTGAGGTACCATACTTTCATCAACTGCATGATTTTGCTCATGTGGTGCATAATCCCTGAAGCAATATTTATTTCATCCAGGAATGGGCAGATCTTTGCAAAACGGTCACTTTTGTCCAAATCATCAATATTGCAGACATGAATGTTTGAGAAGATGAAATAAAATTTTTCTCAAAACATAGCATTAGAGGTCAAGTCATTGTAGGTATCCTTTTCATTTTGCCAATACATTTTTCTTCGTGGCACAACTACATAACCACTTAGGAGGAGTATTCTGATGAAAGTTGTTAATTGGTCTGGAGTGCAATCTCATGTTTTATTTCTCTTTGCTGCATAGTCAGTTGTATGTCAAGTTATCGTGTCAATAACTGATTTATCAAAAAAGTAATTGAAATATTCCAGTGGACTCTACTGACTCCAGTGGAATATTATACACAAGAGACCATTGTACTGCAGATACTGGCAGATCATTCTGCTTCCAATTCCTTGAAAACCTCTTTTGTTTCATAGTCTCAGATTTGTTATGAAAATGATTTCGAACACGTGAACAAGAGCCAAAAGTGTGTGTAAAGACAATCCTGATACAGGTACAGCATTGTTTTCAGTATGATTTGCTGCAGGTTTGCATTCTTGATTTAATTCAGCATTTCAGTTCAGCTGCCTAGCTAGTAAATTATCAATATTTGGGCGATCTTCAGTACTAGAATCCTCATCAGTTATATCTTCATTAGCATTTAATGAGGCATTGATGCTACATCTATCCCAGATTCAGGTATGTCATCTTCACATGGTTCTATTATTTCAAGCATACAATGTGAGTCTCTTCCTGAAAAGAGAAAATGGTTACACGCTTGATGTCATATCATCCTAATGTCCTTCTGGAAGGATACTTAAAAATGGTTGTGAATAATTGCATGGATTATAAGGCTAGGTCTTGGCTTTAACTTTTAGTAATAAAAACACTCATTTTTGAATAAATATTCTGAAATTCAGAAGATTTAGTGTAATTATTATAGAAATATACTTACCCTTTAATAGACAGGCCAATGAAATCATTCATTATTTTCAGCAGCAAAAGTTCAAAGCGCTATATTCACTCACAGTTTTACAACCAACAAAGAATTTCTACATTGTTATGAAGTGCCAACCTTCCTTTATCAGGTGCTAGGAGCAGCCATTGGTCTAGGTCTTCTCAAGAGAGGATTCCTAAATAAGTGAGGTGAAAAGAAGTGTTGGCAAGAAAATGATCTGTTCTTTCTTCTCATCTGATGGCCCTATTATGACAATTCCTCTTGAGGTAAAAAATACTGTCAGAGCCAGATGATATCTGCCACAAGTCTTCAATAAATTGAGAGCAGAGCATCCTAAGATTGGTCTGTGTGGAATTTTGTTATACGTGACAATTTCTCTGCACCACTGCATGAGAAACAACTCAATTTCTGCAGAAGTCAGGTGTCAAATACTTATCCCATCCTCCATGCAGCCCAGATCTGGCCACATGCAACTGTTTTTATTCTTCAAAATAAAAGAAAAAATTTGAGGTCAATGATTTAAATAACTTGAAACTGCAGTAGTTGCTTACAAAGAATGTATTTGCATTCTGAAAATGCTGTCAGCCATTTGAAAAATGGTTCGAAAAGATGAGACATATAGAATGCAATGGAGAATACTTTGAAAAAATACAATGATCAGATCTAAATTTTAAACATTTTATGGCATTCATTCTTAAAACTTTCAGAGAGACCCTCATATCTCAAAGGAGCACTGCACTTGCCCCCTTCCTTGCTAACTTATTTGCAATTTCATTGGTTCCAAAATGCCTTGGAACCAATGGAAGAGAGTTCACAGAGTCTATCAAACATCTCTTAGCATTCCCACACAAATGTGAATGTTCTAACTGCACACAGCTTGGAAGACAGCAACATATTTACCCATGGAGAAAACAGTCTTGTATTAGGTCCCCAGATGCCAGCACCTGCAGCTGTTCCCAATCAGAACCATCCGTAAAACACACTTGACCCTCTCCATGGAGGACAGCCTCACAAGCAAACATTCTCATGGGGTAGATAAAAATGTGATTTTTATTTCCCAACATGTTTGTAAAGTCAAAACAAGTGCTTATACAAATTTTTATAACATGAGTGTGATTACTTAGCGAGCTATTTACTTATTAATAAGAGCAGGGGAGAGGGTGACATTTGGTTTCATGTGAGAAGAAATCAAATGTATTACCTTAATTGAAGCTTCTCCGGAGTACTACACATCTCCAAATGCAGTTACTATATACCCTGCAGTAATGGTGTCCCACAAATAAGTGTGTAAAATATAATTTCACTGTACAGCATCCACTGCCACTTTTTTGCACTTATCACAGAGTCCTTTTAAGTTCTTAAAGTAATAATCTGTTGTGTTTTGGAAATGATTTTGGTTTTTTTATGAGAATCCAACCAGCAGCCAACTATACTTTTTTTTTTTTGGCAGTGTTTAATGCCCGCTTTAACTACTTATGGCACCACAGCAGTGACACTGATGATACATGAATGAAGATGGAGCACCTGTGGAATGCGATGGCGGGGGAAACCGGAGAACCCGGAGAAAACCCACCCCAGCACCGCTTTGTCCACCACAAATCTCACATGTGGTCGCTTGGGATCAAACCTGGGCCATCTAGGTGAGAGTCGAGTGATCTAACCACTCAGCCACAGCCCGGCCCCAACTATACTGGAAGGACTAGGTGATAAATGAGAAAAAGTGCAGTTATAGGTGTGGATGGTGTACATGAAATTATGTTTTACACACTTTTTTGTGGTATACCATTACTGCAGGATATATGCTCAGAAATAATAACCGCATTTGGAGATGTGTAGTACTTCAATTAAGGTAGAACATTTTATTTATTCTCACATGAAACCAAATGTCATCCCCTCCCCTGCTCTTATTAGTATGTAAATAACTTGCGAAATAATCACATTCACATTAAAAATTTGTATAAGCACTTGTCAGAAGAAAAAAAATGAGAATGTTTGCTTTCAGTGCCCTGCATTCAGCTCTCCCTTTTTGGAAATTCCACATTATATGTACAATCCAGGTTAAACTTAGGCCCCATGAGATCTCTCACCATCTTAGTGATGGGTTGCACCTCATGCAGTTCCATTACAATAGAGGCATGTGCTCCCCAAAACAGATGCTTAAAGGACTATCCTCCCCAAGTTCAAAGGCAAAACATTATCCACACCCTCTCCTCAAAGTACAGGTTGAACTGCAGCTACTACTATAGATACAGAGTCCAACAATTGTTATCTATTCCAACAAGACAGTGCACCACTTCATTATCAGTGTGTCCAGAAATGTTTCTGTCTCATTACACATTACTGCCAGTGGCATTACATCTCGTTTTTTATTAAAATCTACCTTTCTCTGTGTAAAGGATGCTACCTCTGTTACACCTATGTCATAAAACCTGCTATCATGTCTACAGATGTGTGTCAGTACATAGTATGTTGCAATTGAATTTAAGAATTTTCCCTCCGTATTAACCTTAAACATGCTTTCAAAAAGGTTTCTTAGTCAGTTATATGGATGATCTCTGCCTAGGCAAATAAATAAAAGAATAACTCATATAATAAAAAGTATTCACAATAGAAACTTCAATGAGGGAATTGGTGCAAATTCATTAAAATTCCTTCTTTGAAAAGCAACACTGCTTCTCAAAGTTGTTATGCAAACTTGCAGTATTGTGTCTGTGGATTTTTAATATCAGAAGAACTATATGTGCCTTAGTTTACATTCCCTGTAAATGTTAAAAAGTGCACAACAAATACTGATGCCTTAAGGGACCATTCACAATGAAAATTAATCATTAACATAAAAAGTACAATTTAAGCATAAACTTATGCAATATGTTGTAATTCAAAACTACAAATGGTGACATGAACAGCACCAGAAACACCTAATACAGTAACCCACAAAGTGACCACCAACAGTACACATGATAAATGAGCTTACAGACATGTATAACAGGGAACAAGAAATTTGAGGCAAATTTTGAAATTACATTTAGCACATTAAAAGCACTTGCACTCGCATCTGAATGGTAGTCAATTATGTCATTGGAAGTGTGCTGCCATTTATGCACTGTAATGAGCCTGATGTCATCCACTGCTAGGATATTAAAATTCACGAGGCATGGCTTGTTCTTTATGATGAAAAATTGTTTCCCATTTTTATTAAATTTTTTATTTGAAAATATTTCCCCCATAGACGGTTGCCACAAGGACAAAGTGATACAAACAATTTTGCATAAAGGTATAAATCCTTCACTATAACATAAAAATAATGATAAAATCATTATAGAAAAACATAAATAAACAATAATAACCAAACAAAAATGATATTAAAACAAACATTACATTCATATTACAAAAATAAATATTATTCAATTAACAATTTCTGAATATTAGCTATAAATATTATTGCATAAAAGATTTCTTAGGATTGCTATTGACCCTTTAGGAACAGCAAGAGCCAGCAATGACTTTTTAAGATCAACATAAAGCTTAAACAAATGCATAAGTCTGAAGTATGTTACCTCTTCTGAAATTTTAACCATAGCTAAAACAGGATATAAAATTCTTGAAAGATATCAAGAAACCATTAACACTCAATATATAGGAAAAAAGTTCTTCACTAAGAATAAGCCATGCCTCATGAATTTTGATATCCCACTCATGGATGACCTCATCAGGCCTGCTACAGGGCACAGATGGAGCATACCTCTAATATTATGGCTGACCATCATTCAGCTACAAGCTCCAGTCATTCAACGTGAGAAACGTGTTTAGATTTTAATTATTTCGTCTAAGAATAGTACATGTGTTAAATGTGTAATTTCAAGAGCTACCTAACTGCTCTTTAAAGGATTTTAAATTCATAAAAAAGGCTTAACTAACATCACAATTTGTTTTGCTGCAATTTTTAAAGACATCTTAATGGTTCTTGGCTTGTAATTTTATACAGAAGGCAGTTAGCAAGTCAACATATAACAACGGAAAATCTAATGAGAAAGCAGCATGATCTCATAATGAGATGTATGAAGAATTGCTATTTGATTTGCTAGTTTCATATGTTTGTTGTAGATATACACATGAAAGATTTGAGCTTGTTAACTTCTATTTTAATGTTAACTCCAGCCAATGTGAACATAGTGTTAAGATAACATAAGGCAAGCTTCTATGCTTACATACAAGTCTCATTGTGAATGGCCACTAACATGCAGTGTTACATTTTAAGACAAAGGACCCTTTCAACCAATGACAAAATTACTGTGTGTAATGTTGAAAACAATGCAATGGGGATCCATATCATCAGTGCTTATTATGACGGTTATCCCAAAAGTAAGGTCTCCAAAGTGCCTACAGTTTGCATGGCTGTTGGCCACACTATTGTAATTGTAATTTATTAGCAGCCTGTGTGTTGCTTTTCGCACTCACAACAGAAACCATCACAAAGCTGCTGGGGTGCTCATTCTTGGATTGAGAGCCAGTTGCAATGAGTTCCTATTTGTTGCTACTACTGTTACACTCACACAGGTGAATGCTACAGGTATTAAACCAATTGAAATTCATTGACAGTTGGCATAAATGTGTGGCGAGTTAGTATGGCTGTCAAAAACGTCTGAAAGTTGTATAGGTGATCATACTTTAATTCACAACAAAGAAAGAAACATGAGGCCAATTTCTGTTGAAGCAATTACAAGGTTGAACAAATTATGCTTCAAGATCAGAGGATCACTCTTCATGAACTCTGCATTGTTATTTCTGAGGTTTCTTGAATTACCATTGTGCTCTCTGGTTGAACTATTGACATTTTGGAACTGTGTGATGGGTACCATGGATGCTCACAAAAAACTTCTCACCAATTTTTTTTGTGCTATGCATATGAAAAGGATAACCTTTTCGATTTGATTGTTATAAATGATGAAACCTGGGCTTTCCACTTCACAACTGACACTGAACAACAATGAGTGGCAGCATTCCTCTTCAACCAAGCTGCGAAGATTCAAAAGAACAGTCTGGAATTGATCTTGGATTGATTGTGTTGATTGATTTTATGGTTCCTGGGACCACAATAAATGCTGACAGCTATTGTGAGACACTTAACAAATTCAGATGGGTGATTCAGAACCTAAGAACAGGAATGTTGAGCAAGGGTATAAGTCTTCTCCATGATGCTCACCCTCTTCGTGTCTGTTAAACCATGGACCTTTTGCACTAGTTTGAATGGTACATCATTACCCATCCATCCTATAATTCAGACTTAGTGACTACTACTTGTTTCCCAAGTTGAAATAACATTTGGCTAGAAGGCACTTTAGCAATGATGACCAGGTGAAAAATGAGGTCAATGCTTCCTCAGTAGCATGGCAGCAAACTGGAATGACATTGGCATACAAAAACAGCCACAGCGTTTACAAAAATACATTGAATGAAAGAAAAGTAGAAGAATGTTAAAGCTTCAAAACTATGTACCATTTATTGAAAATAAACATTTCTTTATACTAAATAAAAAAAAAGATCTTACTTTTGGGATTACTCTCATAGTCCAAGAAATTGAGATTTTAGTACCACAAAAGAAAAAAAGAGACTAAAACAGGATGTCAGTTTCTTATAGAAAGGTGAGACTAGTTGCATTTCTAAATATAAAGAACCATTCACTGGTGTATTATAAACATATCACAAAGATTATTTAAAATCACACATTAGCATAATGTAGTTTATGAGTTGTAATAAAGTATGTTAGATTTGCTACATGCCCAGAAAAACACACACTTCATTCTGACTCACATGTACCTATCTTCTCTAGTCAGTTGTTTCTGGCATGGCAACAGAACTAACCTCTGGCTTTCTATTCTTTTCTTCAGAATTCCTTCCAATTTCATATTCACTACAATGGCAGATAAATGTGATATTAATTTCTTTTAAGTATTTCTTTATATAATCATTATTATCTTATAATGAATTTACTCTGATGTGGAATGAGATAGTAATGAACTAGCACAACAAAGCCAAGGAATTGTAATGCTTGAAGAAAAATCACAATTCTTGAACAAACAAAAATGACTAATATTTTAGTAAACCTAATGTAAAAGTAAGTCTCACAGAGTTATGTATAACAGCCACGTGACTTTATCTATAATGTTAATTTAGGTATGTTATTCATCTTTAAAAAATTATTCTTCTTAGAAGCACATACTTTCAAACATGCAACATCAAACTTCTACCTGAAGATTTTAACATAGTAAAACAATGAGTACTTCAGAAGATACTAATGCTATGAAAACTTGGGGGGGGGGGGGGGAGAAAAAAAAAAAATTAAATTAAACTGAAACTTTGGAGATTGTTGTCAACATCGGCCCAGGTTCCTTGATGGTTCACAAACTGAAACTATAGTCTTTAAAAACTCAATTTGAGTTTGTAATTTGTCTTATAGTTTTGTGTACAGTCTTTTACATTGGAATGTTCTCTTTAATTTGGTATATACCGAGTCAAAAGCCTCTGAATCGGCTGTGCTGTGTTTTCACATGATTCAGCACTGCTGCTGTAAACAAGGGTATACTTCTGAAGCCGTTTTGCTCTGCTCTAGAACAGTATTGAGTTGCCAGTGATATGGTGTAGTTCAGT
The DNA here is from genome assembly GCA_030762935.1 of Hymenopus coronatus. NCBI lineage: Eukaryota > Metazoa > Arthropoda > Insecta > Mantodea > Hymenopodidae > Hymenopus > Hymenopus coronatus. The sequence goes on from CM060882.1 coordinate 26,120,227, forward strand.
TATTACAAGTGATTTATTATTTTGTCCTGTACTTGGTCACAGAGTGTATATTAACTCAGTATGTTTTCTACTGCACAGTGTGTATTTATTTTTTATTCATGTGTGTTAACTCAGTCAGCTTGGCAAGTGAAAGTATGAAAAGCAGAAAGATTGTGGAGAAAGAGTTATATGGTCAATTTTTTTTGTGTCAATAGTTAACGCCTGTAGATATGTGAATACAATTTCGCCCACTTTCTTTTAAAGAAGAAGCACACCGTGATTTTGCCTTTTTTCAACAAGACTCTGCAACAGTTCATATGGCCAATCTTTCAATGAAACAATTGAAAGTGTATTTCAGGATAGAATTATTAGTTGAGATTTGTGGTCCCTTCGTTCCCCGGCCCAACCCCCTGCAATTTCTATCTCTTGAGGTAAATTAAAACAAAGTGTACAAGACAAACCCACACACCCTAGAAGAATTAAAACAAAATATTTGACAGGAAATTTCCAGCATTTCTCAAGGTGAACTATGGTGAGTGATGGATAGTTTCCTAAAGAGATGTCAAAAATGTATGGACGACTTTTTCCATAAAGTTGGGAGGTAAAACCTTTAAAAATAGTTTTAAAAATGTTGTATGGTTTCATCCACCCTTTTTATGTTAAAGGCAGACGGCAACAAGAAACGAGGATGTGGACAGGCAGTGCGCAACCAGTTCACACTTTTTTGACTCACTCTTATTTTATAATTGATGGCACAGTACTTAAATTTTCAATATACTTTTAACAATCATACTGCATGTGTCATTTTCTGCTCTGCTCTTGCAGAAATAATTTCCCGACACTTTGAAGTAGAGAAACTTTAGCCCATCTTTTAAAGGAAGTGTTGCTCTGTAAATGGTGCTGCTGTTAAGTATGAGAGTTTCTGTATGCTCAAGCCGTGCAGTTCCTTTCTTTGCAAATACATGCTAGTTTGTTTTAGCCTTTTTTGCTTCAAGCAGCTTTTTCTGTGAGCAACATTTTATGTTAAAAATTATCCATCTTATCAGTAAATCTTGAAGATAGCTAAACTAAATTTTAGGATGACAAAATCTTGAGTCTACATTTAAAGTTAATAAGATGGTTGTTTATTTTTAATTGAATAAGCACTGATAAAATTGAACCAAAAGATAATATAATAGAGAAAATAATCCTGTCTCCCTTAACCCATTCAAGAATACTCAATGATGGAGGTGAGGTGGGTCTCTTTCTTTCTTTTTTTTTTTTTTTGGTCCTTTGGGGCACAAACTTCCGACCATACCAGTATGGTCAACTCTCATATACCATGCCTTACATTGCCTGGCTGTTTGGACATGATAGCTATCTAATTTTATAACCTCATAATGCTGCGTAATGGCATGAGTGATTTTTTTTCCATAATAAAATGGCAAAAAGCAAATATATCTGCATTTAATTGAAACCTATCAACATCCAACCATGCCATCACACCAACTGCTTTATTTGGGCCCTCCCCAACCTTTACCACAATTTTAATAATTTCCTTGTATTCCTTTTGCTATACACTTTGGTTCATGGAGACAAGCTGTTGAAGAATTTTAGAATGGTAATAAGGGTGACAACCACAATACTCTTTATTGCCTTTTATTAAATTAACACGTTGCCTTTTTTAAATTAAAAAATATCAATTTTCTTTCAGTGAATAGCAAATACTAAAAATATCTACAACACGCATTGTAAACATCTTTCCTCTTCACCGTCTTCCAGCAAACTGACTTGGATCATGTAGCCCTGTGATGAACAAGCACATAAGTAGCTATTACAAAGTACTATAGCGTGACCATATGAGTAGTTACTCATTCCAATGTACCAAGTGAACATGTGTCGATTTTAAAATGCGATTTTTAAGCATAGAATAAAATAGGGAGGATTTGCTGTGCTGTATTACAGTGATACAGGACATGATTCTCCCTTCTCACATATGGGAAATCCTGTATAATAAGATTGTCCGATGAGTCTACACGATCATGTTGTTGGGGATGAATCCCTTGAAGTTTGGGATATATGTGGGGTACCCAAAACATATCCCTGCAGTAAATGTGGTGAGTGAAACTAAGACTGTTAGTTGACTCAATCCCAGATAATTGTATAAATTACTTTCTTCCTATAAAGGCAATAAAAATAATGTTTTAAGTAACTTACCACAAATATAATACCCAAAGTGGCAAGCCAACGTCCCAAGCTTGATGTAGATCTCCAATCGTAGTCTATCCACGAGTATGGGCCAAATTGGGCAATTAGCCTTTTTAACTTTCCCCTGAAAGTGCATCAACATACAGCTAGTACATTTCTTATATCCATTTTAGCTTTAAATGCTAATTTAAGCTCTAGAGAAAACAAGAGAATAACTGCTCAATAATAGAAACAGTAGTATTACTCCTTTGCCTCCTCTATAGATTATTCTGCTTAATTTTGCTTCTGTCACGGACAATTAAATATTATTTCTAGATTAACTGCTGCTTTTTCCACAGTCTACTGCAACAAATTCATTTATTTTTTTAAAAAAGTTCATTCTATTTGGAATCTATTGAATTTATACAGTGAATACTACGAAGGGCAGATTAATGCAATAAATAACAAGCACCAAATTTCAGTTTAGGATATGAACAAAATTTCATAAAACATGTTGTGCCAGTATTTCATATTTAAAAATTCTGATGTGTTATATTCAATGATTTTCCCTATGCACTATCATTTTTATTTCTTTTTTTACAATCTATTCATAGAAAAGCTTATTACTTTCTATACCATATACCTAGTGGGTAGAGGAAGTTTGTATTCCTCCCAAAAATTTGATATTGAGATATATACATGTGTGTGTGTTTGAACAGTATAAAGGCTAGTTCACAATAATTGAGAATGGTAACCAGAATGAGAATGACAAAGTTAAAACACATGTACTGTAATGTATGTTCACAATTAACAGGAAGATTTCCTAAGTCGTGGGAGTGGCAAAACTTTCTCGTTCTTGTTTCCAAGTATATCATTAGATCCACATTGTGCATATTAGACTCTTCACTGTAGAGATTATTCTAGGTGGCCATGACATGAAACCGCAGCTCACTCTAGCCACAAGGTAGAATAATTAAACTGGAAGAAATTCTAGCATATGTGCATCCTAATCTCGGATCCTGACACAATCAGATCCATTGAGCATAGGTTCTTCTAGCAAAAATGTCAACTGTAGTTTATTTATGATGCAACTTCAAACTGCCTATTACCTCAAAAACAATAGCAGCAAAAACTGTACAAATTAATAAGGAACAACTCTGCACCCATTAATAAAGGAATGAAGGCTTGGTGCGATTGCTGGAATCAGAAATAGTAATGAACCTATCCATTACCTAGAGATGTTTACTGTATCAACTTTTACATTGGGAAGATCCATTATATTGGTTGTATTAAAAGCAGGAGAAAAAATATCATTGGTCAGTGTTTTAAAAAATGAAATCCCAAAGCATAAAATCGACAATCCACTTTGTGATCAATATGGTCATTGCTATGCATTCCCACTCTTATTACTGGGCTTTTGTAAACCAAAATCTTGTATGAACCTTTGCTTCCCATTCTCTTTTCCATTTTGGTTACCACTCTCAGGTTATTCTGAATCAGCCTTAACTCTAAAATGAAAAGTCAGATAAAACCACCCCACTTAACATTTAAACTCAGTATTTTACAATGATGCAACATGAAGATTTTCAAGAAAATCTCCCCATTCCAATCTACCTATTACTAAACAATTTTTCAAAATTTTGATTCTCTAGAAAATAGATTTTACAATTTTGATTTAAATAATTATATTTATTTATATAATAAAGTATTTTCATAATGTACATTTACAATAAAATGAATATTTTGAATTTTTTGGTAATAGCATGTGAAGTCATCTTCATTCGGAAGAAATTTTGTATATAATCTGCTCATCCATAAGAGAGAAAAAAAGTTATTGCACAAAAAGGTAGATCTTTTATTTGTTTTGTAATATTTATTTTTAATGACATTAACTATTTCCATATTTTCAGAAATTGTGTAACTTCACACTTAATTCTATGTAAAAAGAGGAAAAAAGTAGGTTGCTACATGCTGGCTTTGAAATTCCATACTCTTTGCATGACTCATGAAAAATAAAATATAGGTGACCTATTACTTTAAAAACTAATGCTACACATATTGTTTATTCACCATTTGGAAATTTTGTACAATTTGATGGCCTCATCTACACATTAAATTTACAAAGATAACATTATCATCATTTACACATTGTTTGTTTATAATCCATAGCTGAAATTCACTGAATTCTTGATTGTTATAAAAACACTGATATATTAAGAATTTCTAAAACTTTTCTGAATCTTGACTAGTTTTATCAATTATTTCATTAGTAACTGTGGACACAACATGCAAATTTAGTTTATCTTAATAATTGATTTAGTTGCCCCCAGATGAATGTTATTGCTTCTATAATGATGATAATATCACAATGATAATAACAAAACAATAATAATAATTTATTTATTCACAATGAAAAACAAAAAACATTTCAATAATATCACCAATATAAAATAAAGACATGACCAATTTTATTCAGTTGCATTGGTTTTACCAGAACCAACTACAATTCATGCAACAGGATAACATTTTCACAATATTGAATGCAACTCGTATAGGAATAAAACACTAATGTTTCAGTCAAAAGCCCTCAATATGACCGTTGTAATTAAAGTGAGCTGTAGAAATGAAGAACAAAAGTTGCACACAGAGTAATTAATTTTGAACTTCTGCAGATAGATGAATAATCAAGTTTTCTGCTAGACAGGTAGATGGCAGTACAATCAACACATAAGTAAAGGATCCCCCTTTCAGATGCCAGTGGACATACAGGATGTAACAAAAATGTATGACACATTCCTCACACGTAGATGAAGAAATTATGTTATATGAACATGGATCTGGAAATACTTTGTTACCATGTTACAACTCATTTTCTCTAACGCATTAATCATGGGAAACACACACAAATAGAATATAAGAATCATGGGATACAGGCACTCTTGCTTACATCTGGTTACGTTGTCATCATAAGTGCACTGCCAGTTTTGTTTTACATGTCCCTGTTGCCATGCGACTTACATCACTGCTTCTTTACAGGTAACATCACCTGCTCCAGTGAGCAGTACAACTTTGGCAAGCATATGGGTTACTACATACTAGTAGAGTTGGTTACAGACTTGGCTCGTGCAATGGCAGTGTACACAAATGCAGAGATGGCAGATGATGCCCATTTAATGTATGGATTAGCAGACGGCAATGGCGCTCATGCTCAACGTTTGTACCAGGAGAGATTTCCAGGACAAAGGTGCCCCCATAGGAAAACTTTTGAAACCCTTGATTGTCATCTTAGGGAACATGGGGCATTTCAGCCTGATACTTGCGACAGTGATACAACAGCACATCCAGGGTTGATGAATGTATCAATGCTAATGGGGGGCATATTGAACATCTCCATTGAGAAAGAGTTGCATGTGATACTCTCATACATTCTATTCTTGTGTGTTTCCCATAATTAATGAGTCATAACATGGTAACAAGTGTTTCCAAACCCATGTTCATATAAATTAATTTCTCTGTCTACATGTGAGGAATGTGCCCTATAAATTTTGCCGTAGATTTTTGTAGAGCTGATGATGAAGACAAATGTTTTTAAAATATATTCTGAATAAAAACTTAATACATGAAACGAAAGTGTCATCAATCCACTTGCAATTTCAATTGTGTTAAAAAGTTTCAAGGTTTATAGTAATTTCTAATAATTTTCTCTGTTAATTTTGCTGTTAAAAGGAAGAAGAAAGGAATGTTAAAGGCAGACAAGCCTAAACATTCAATATAAATACATGGTATAAAAGCCAAATATACTTATTCAAGCAGAAAATACATTTAGATATCTTATTAAACAAAAGCTCATGTTAACTACTAAATAACCTTTAGTTCTGAGCCCTGTGAAGTGAAATTTTTAGCATCATCTCAGAAATTTCAAAGCTGTATTACAACACTTGTGTGGAACTTCCACTTTAAAACTGACAGAAGCTGTATAAATATTGATATATAAATAAATGGGCTAAAAATTCTTCTTGAATGAAAACTGAACAGGATACACTCTTATTAGGTTATGGAAGCTTATAGGCACAGTTATGTAAGGCATCAGGCCTTGTTCATTCGGCCAGATTGACAAGAACATGAGAGGTAAAGACAGTGTATGAGTATATCTGTGGAGCCTATTTTTAATACTAAGTTATATATGCATTTGATTTATGAGGGACTAGTTTTAGGAGCTATTGCTCCCATTTTCAACCTTGGAGGGAGATAATTGTTAGCAATCTCCTCTCTGACTGTGGAATGATGAACTCTTTACTAAGCTGTCAACTGGCAGGATTTCAAAGTTTATTAGGTGGCTTCATGTTTCCATATTAGGATGTTTTCACACATTGACTTTCCAGAGTTTTAGAATGACAATAAGGGACACTCATCCTCAGATGAGACAGTACTATAGGTAAATATAGATTTGCAAAAGATGCCTATAGTTACACAAATTGAACATAATTTGTATTGTGCTGAATTTCAAAGGAAGGCCCAGAGTGATTTTTCCCTGAAATATATACATTAATAATACTTCATCCTTGTGAATTGCCCTTGCATTGGCCAACACAACTTACATTAATTAATATATGTAACAAGGCTTAACTTACATTATTCTTAACAAAGCTACACCAATATTCGGTGGATTTGATTTCACACTTTATCAAATTTGAATAATATTTACTGCTTACAATGTTCTATGTTTTGTTCAAAATTGAAAATCCTTTTACTGAAGAGGCATTTGAGCCAGAACATTCAATAAATATGACATTAGCATACTCATCTTGGGGATTCCAATGAAAGCAGTTAACTTTTCTTTTCAGATCAAATTTTAGGTTGTTCAATGGCCATCTCAAAACGCACATTTACTTTTTCATCCAAACACATTCTTTACTAAAGCTCCTACTTTGGTTTTGGCACAGGCCGTTTACTTATTCTACCAGATTCATTCATTTATTATCTGCTTAAAAGAATACAAACATATTCAAAGCATCGTCAGGTTAAATATGTACAGTAACATATACAATCTAATATATACAAAAACAGCTTTTAAAGTAGCATTTTACAATTCACAATTACTTCACCAAATATATGCCAAATGAGTTACACATTACAATCAAAATTATTACAACTAAAGTTTTTCTTTACTTTGTGATAATTCATTGTGATTTCACAGAATGTCAATGGTTGAACTTTATTACTGTTTTCCTCACAAAGAAATTGCTATTTTCTGTTTGGAAGAAGATTGCACTTCATTTTTTGTCAGACTGTAAGTCTTGCTTCAAATTTGATTCATCACAATGAGCAACAGAAACTGCAGGATTGCAAATATTACACAATGTTTTGAATCTGTTATTTTTCTGGGCTATATCCATGAATATGTTCCTAGTTTGTAAATAAACACAAAGTTGTCTTTTCTCAAGCAGGAATCATACATTTTCTAATAATAAGTAACAAATAAAATGCAACCACCTCAAGCCCATAATGTCTTCCCTCTTCACGATCAACTAACAACATGATTTAAATATGAATGATAGTGCATATAAGCAGTTACTATACAGTGCTACAGCATGAGCATATGATCAAACTATGTACTGAATGAACATACACATGTTTCAAAATGAAATTTTGATGTTCCTTATGATAGTAATATGGGTCATGATGCCTAAACCTCAGATACAGGGAATCCCATATAATATGGGATATCTGGTAAGTCTAATTGTTAATTTGCTGTGACCTTTCATGCCTTTTAGTAATTTCAGACAAGACAAAATGAACTCACAGTGTGGAAAAGCACCCTATTATAGAGACATAAAGACAGCATAATAAATTTTGAAATCCCACTATTGAAAGAAGTTTATTATTATACACCCAGAGATTAGACTGCAACCAACAATGGCAGTCATAACCCCGAGGTTGAAAATTGAATCAACGGCTCCTGAATCTCATCCCTCATAAATAATAAATATAAGTGATGTGTTAAAAATTGACACCAGAAACATACTTGTATAATTTTGAAGTCACTGTTATCAAATTTCTCTAAACACTAATTAAGGTAAAGACAGTGTTGAAAGTGCTACTGCTGCACAGGTCAAGGGAATTTCATTATCATTTGGTAGACATGTGAATTTAGTCACGTTTTAAAAATAATTGTCAGATATTATCCTTTTCCCTTGCTCTATGGAAATGCACTGCACTATTGTAAAACATACCTACAATGTTAGCGTTTAACATTTCTTACTTGTATGTTGGTATGGCCCAAAGGCCCCTCCAGTGATATGTCTTCAATGAGAAATACTGAAGCGTTTTCATACCAAGGTATATTCCCAGACCATTACAAATCAATGCATCCATAATCCACTGCAATCAGAAAAAAACCCATAGCAGAGAGATACTGTGCAAAACCAGCTAACCTATAAAATGAATAAAAATAACAGTGACAATGCCTGCTGTTGGGAATTTTTTTCAAGAACAGACACATTTCATGAAATTCATGGTTTGGACATTGGAGCATTAAAGTTTATATAGATTGTTTTTGGGCATCTTATTAGTTATATTTGGGCATAATGGCAAAAATTGAAGCACATTTATTTTAATGGAAGCGTTCACAATGACAGGACACCTTCATAGGCCCCAAAAACAGGAAGCAAGACTTGGTCGAGTTTTAACTTTCTTATTCTCACACGCAGCATATTAGATGAATATTGTGAATATTAGACCCCTAATTGTAGAGATTATTTTAGGCAGTTGTACCAAGGAACAGAGCTTACTTTAGTCACAATTATTTCAAATTATGATATTGGCTAACCCATATTATGTTGGCTGAATTGGAGACAAAAAAATATCATTGTTCAGTAAAAAAATCTGATGTGCTCCATTCACATAACTTTCTCTAGCTGTTCTACACAAATTTTCCTTGCAAAATATTCTTCTTTTTTCTATGCCATGCTAATCTAGTTAAACATTAGCAGAATTGGTCTGATTACTTGTTTCCTTATAAGTAGATGGGAAATAAGGGAATACATTAGGCTAAAGCGATGGTCAGTTGTTTCATATATCGACCAGCTATATGAAGCAAATGAGGCTTTGTTCGCTTTACATAGTCCCTTTGAGAAAAGTTAATTAGTTTAAAATTGAAAACAATAACAATGAATATCTCGAAAATGGTTAACTCTACACGAAAAATGTATATGACATAAATCATGTGTTTTAATGAGATCTACATTTTTTGTATAGTAAATTTCTATGGTTTAACCATTATGCAAAACTCAAACAGATTAAAGAGCTCTTCAGAGGCTATTCCCAGAAAATTCAAAATATAAATTTTATTTGAGATGTAAATATCTTTACTATACAGTATTTTAGTCAAAATCGCAAGAGCCATTTTTGAGAAAATCAAATTTTTTGAAAAATGTTCCATGTAAGGGGTAGTTGGGGGTGGGATGATTTTATTGAAAATCTTTGTGTTGTATCCTACGGAACTTAAATATCAAGTTTGCTATTTACAGTCTTTTCATTTTTGAGCTATGCTGTCCACACACAACACACCACATGCAACCACTCCACACACGGATCTTTTTCTAACTCAGGGGACCTCAAAATATATATTATGTTGAAATTTCAGTATCAAATTTTTGGGTGTAACACAATACCTTCTCTATCCACTCATATATTCTGTTGAAATCTCAGTATCAAATTTTTGGGTGGAACACAATACATTGTACATATGGGCTAGAGAAAGTAAAACATGGAAATCTCAATGCGTAAAATTAACCAGAAAAAGAACTGCATTCCTATTCCCATTACACGGGTGTTGTAAACCAAATCTTGTATCCTGTATGCCGTTCTCGTTTTTATTTTGGTTACTGTGAACCAGTCTTAGGTGCAAGATAGATCTGTAGCTGAGACTATTGACCAAAAGTCCATGGTTCACACTCTGTTTGTCACCTGCTCCAAGGCTTCTAGAGTGACTAGATCTTAAAGTTCAAGCAGCATTACAAGGCATATCCCAAGAAATTATGACATTGTATTGCAAAATTACAGTTTTTATCATAAATATCACATATCTTGCAAAACATGGTCTAATTCAGAAGCACATGGTAAAACAATGATTACATACAAGATGACTTTTTTTGTTTTTTCTAAAATATTAATATTGAAAATTGGGAGCCACTTTGCATCTAAGATGTATGTTTTCTGAATAGCATGCGGGAAAAAGTAAGTTTCAAACTTTGTGAATATAGTAGTGGGAAATGATAAAGATTACTGCCAAGGTTATGATGTATGCAGCAGACTCTGTGCACTTCATTATGTGCTATAAAGTCAGCTGTAACGGACCTAGAAGAGATAAGCATTCTCATAAAAAAAAGAAAAGAAAAAAAAAAAAAAAAAGAAGAAGATTTCTCTCTGATTATTAAAATAAAAATATGATATGATATGTCTTTATTAACTACAATACTGTACATATAGTCTTATAATTTTCTTATAGCTTATTTAGAGTTGCTATTTTTTTTTATTTCTCTCTTAGTCCACCATACACCTTAAAAAAATAAATGGTGTGTTATTTATGGATGCTCTTTAACTACTGTGGTTCTCAGCGTCTCATTCTAAATTGGGCGTGAAAGACCGCTTAATTTTGCTCAGAGGCCTTTCTATCAGGCTTGAGGTCCTTTTAAATCTACGACGGCTTTACCTCCCTTCTGAAGGAAGGACCTTCCCCTACACAATGCTACTATTCTTTCCTCCTTTTTCTTATTTTCTAACCTGTTTTCTCTTCCATCTTCTTGTTAATTATACTTATCCATTTCTCTCTGGTCTTACCCAAGAAGTTACCTATAACAAAATCCTCCTTATTACTATTTCCCCACCCAATGTTCCCATTTTCGTTGACAAATTGGATCACCCCATATCTTTGCTTGATTACAATACAGTATATAATGAAAATGAGTGTAAATTTCTTCACATATTGGACATTTTCTTACATGTTAACCATGTCTTATGCCTTACAAGTTGGTTTGTTGCACATCTCGTGTACTTTTACCTCTCCTAGACTGTTTTTATTCCTCTATTTATCCTCAAGGATATTTTCTCTCTTATACTGCTAAAAATATCTTGTCTATTAATATACTTAGTGTTGATTCTACTACTTTCCAAAAGCGTTGATTATTATATTCTGTATTTAACCATGAACTTCTCATACCTATTTTCTCAATAAATCTCTGCATTTTTACTGACTATGACCCTTCTGTACAGATATTTCATAGCTTTTGTGATAATTTTGACTTTGGTGGAATGCTTCCCCAGTTCTAACTGAGCTGTCTCATTTGGTGATGCTATTGGTAGACCTAATACATATTTACAAGAAGATCTATTAATTTTACCAACCTGTCCCCAAACATTATCTACTCCCCATAATAGCATTTAAAATAAAAGTATAGATTTTGTTTCACATCAGTGGTTTGTCTAACATTGCATTGGGAGCCAATAGTCATAAAATTTTGCCCAAAATTGAATTAGGTAAATTTTACAATGATATATATTAGGTATGTTGTGCTGCTGTTGCCACCAATACCACCCACTGCATATATATCTGTGCATTCCCATACTTCTTCTCCCTCTCTTTACTGCCCACAATGTGAATTTCTAGCTAAAAAATAAGGAGTTAAGCAGCTTGAGTGTCCCTTAGTGTGTTCAAAATATACAGGCAACACTTAAATTTTGTTAAAAAATTAAGATTTTATACAGATAATATGCTACATTTCAAAATTAAGTTCTGAAAAAAGGGTATTATCTTGCATTTGAGGTTGTCTTGTATTCAGATGAATGTGGTAGTCCAAAAAAGCAAGATGTTTTTAACTTAAGATGTGATCAGCTCACTGAATATTGGTTCAGGGAACAGATTAATCATACAGGATAATAAATGCAGCTTCTCTTTGTCAGGAATGAGGATTTCAGGAAGAAACCATAGGGCCAGTGATCTGAAAACAGTTTCTCGCTTTATCAGCAGTTTACTGCAAGAAACAATAACAGATTCACAAAGAGAGGGGAGGGCTGGATGCCACTTATGTCAGCAAACTCAAAAGGCTTTTGCAGTAATGTCATATAGTTATTTAAAAAAGCAAATAACCAAGAAAACCTGATAGCCTAGTTATGAAAGAGACTTCCGGTAGTCCAATTCATTTTATGTGCAAGAACATGACAAAATATACATATATTAAAGTCAACTATAGTCTGAGAGAATTTTGTTCTTTAAGTCAGCATCTAACACCAAGAATTACTTATCCAGACTTTGTACAATGAATTTTTACACACTTGAAAGATTGTAGCATATCATAAAGCAAATTATTTTAGTTTCAAAATTTCCATATACAGTGATCATTATTGCACAATCTGGCAATGCTGATCTAGAGTAATCTATTTTGGTGTATCATCCAGTATATGGTATAAAAACTCCTTTAACATCAGAGGAGAACCTTATCACATAAATCCATGTGGCTACTGAATAGTGAATGCAAAACCACCTACCTATGACCACAATATCTGCATCCCTTTTGTGATTTAATGCATGTCTTATTTGCTTAGTGGTATCATTTTCAAATGTGAAACTTGAATGTCCCCCTCCCCCTCTGCCATTTCTGTCCCTTCTATACACACATCAAGCTTTGTCAGTGTTATTTTGAGCCATTTTGTACTTATTTAAGTATTAAACTGAGAAATAAGCAAGAAAGGTCTATTACTCTACTAGTTTACTGAAGTATAAAGCAAGAGTTAGTGTTTTCTAATAGACCAACAATTACAAGGTGAATGATAATGTCACAAAAGCATTACAATAATATTATATGCACATGCTAAAAGAAATTTGTTTGATACAAGAAATACTTTTTGCAGAACAAAATGTAGGTAAATGCAGAATTGATGGTAAGAGTTGAGTCAGTTTTCTAACATTAAACATCACTTAAGATTTATTTACTGGGACCAGTTTAAGGAATGCATATTGTTCCCTTTTTTAGCACCTAATTCCAACTGAATCTCCTTTCTTAGGCACCAAAGATGAGGATAATGTTTGTATGGATGCATCACTTGTGGAGGCATCGGGTGCTGAGTTTATGAACTTCCAAAGGTTGCTGTACAGAGCTAAATTAAAAATTCATAATACAGTATGTCTGGGTTAAATATATAATAATAAAAAATGTAATAACTAGCAAAGTAATTCAGATATTTATTGGCAGTTTGTTTTTACTACAAGTAGGCCAACTCAAAAGGTTTTAGTACATACCTAATACACTTTAAAATGCACACACATCATTAGTGGCATGACAGACTTCTAATGTATTCCACTTCTCTAAGTATTTTGCAGTATTGCAGGCATAACAATTACGATAACTGCGCGAATGTGATGGTGCATATCTGATAGGTCACTAATTGGTGTCTATTACATTTGATAAACCCCTACAGAAAAAAATCAAGTAGTTTAATGTCTGGGCTTCTAGGAGGCCAAGCAATTGATGGACTAACTCTTCAAATCCAGTGATCTGGAAATTCATGATCCAAGAAATCCCTCAATTTCCGCATAATGGCATGGTGCACCATCTTATTCAAAGATCACATCACGAAGAAGTTGTGGCACAGCATACAGCTCCAACATGTCTAGGTACCTTGTTGTATTAACTGTAGGCTCCACAAAGAAGAATGGGCCTATAACCCTGTTCTTCAAAAATCCACACCACATATTCACTTTCAGGCATCGCATTGATTTTCTATTACTATGTGGGGATGTTCAGTTCCCTACATGCGCAACGCAATTGTGCTTATTTACCATGCCTGGAATGTAGCCTTATCCGAGAAACAGACCAAATTGAGGAATGCCTCGTTTACAACAATTTTTGCCAGAATTCCTTTCTTAGGTTTAATTTTGTGATGACTCTTGAGTACTCTGCTGAAAGGACTTGCAGATTCATTCAACAGTAGCCTCTGAAACTGCATCCTTGGCATGGAGGCCTGACATCAAAAGCAAATTCCCATAGATGCCTGTCCCAATTTTTGATTGTTATGTAAGTGGGAACATTGTCAGTTAGTTGCACTGCTGAAAAGATGTACCAGTGTAACAGATTTTGGCTCCACAAGAGAAAGCACACAGAACACCTGCTGTGGAGCCAATAAGGCTGCTGATGCACATTTTGTTTACATGGCAGTTATGTGTATATCAATGCAGGCTACCTGCTGGTGCAAGCAAACACAGAAAACATTTTGAATTATCATACTTGTAGAAATAAACTGCCAATAAGTATCTCAATTACTTCTCAAGATATTTCATTTTATATTATTATATGTTTAACCTTGACACTTCATGTTTCTTCTTTTTCATGATGTAGATTTTCTTCCCAGACATCTAATTCTATATGATGATACAACAGTTTTACACCAGATGGTTCCACAGCTATGCATCTTCACAACCATCACTTTCATCTTTAGTACATGGGAAAGGAGATTCATTCAGAATTAGGGGTTGAAAATGAGAATAACATGTGTTCCTGAAGCTGATCTCAGCAAGTAATTTTTAAGTGGTTTAGTGTTATGAAAACTGACTCAACTCTTACTATCGAATATTGATCACATCATTGTCACAAGCTTACTTACAAATTTTCAAATGCAGATAGTTTGAACAACATCTCTGAACAACTTTTGTTCACATCTGGTGTACATTCAAGCTATGTGAGTCCAAAAACCAATTTCTAAAAACATGTACAAACATGAAACACCTAAATCAAAAGAATTTGAGTCAGTTTTTGTAACACAAACATCACTTAGTAATTACTTACTGGGACCAGTTTTGGGAACACTTGTTCCCTTTTCAACCCTATTCCCAGTATGTAATTACTAAGTGATGTTTGTGTTTAAAAACCGACTTAAAATATTTTGGTTTATTTTAATCACATCACTGCCACAAGTTTCTTCACATATTTTGCAAAATGAAAAAATAAATAAATAAATAAAAATAAAAAAAATAAAAAAACAGTAATGATAATAATAATAATAACAAATGAAACATCTAAAAGATAAATCTGAGAAGTTTTCCTCACATATGGTAAAAGGACATTTGGTTTATTACTCCATCATCCTGAAACAATGCACACAGAGTTTTAGGACACTATGAAGTCCTACCCTTTTAAGGCCACATACTGGAGAATTGCTGCACATGCCTAAGTTTCTTTACATAAAAATATGTTTTTGTTATCTCCTCTATGTTTCCTGAATTGCTGTAGATGACCATTTTGGACATTCCATATAGAGGTAAACTGCTTCTCTGTAACTAACTTCCTGTGAAAACACTCCAAGTAGATTAAGAAGAGCTGGTTTCACAGTTTAAGCTTAAGTTGAAGTTTTAGTTATGGATATCACTTAAGTCAGGGTTTAAGCTTTGCGAGTCTCACAGTAAGGCAACCATGTTTGGCTTTACTGAGCTAAACAACTCCATAGAAATGGTAAAGATAGTAACCTTACTAAATGAATTCCACAGTTTGTTTAAGTTAGGTTACAAATCTAACAACATGTAGCTAAGAATGCTGACCACTCAGTTACAAAGGCAGTCACTGCAAACTTCCCTTCTCAAGAAGTCAGCATTCTGCTAAAAATAATTGAGAAGCAGCATAAGCATGTAGTAGATTGCAAGCAATTGTGCAAATTCTAAGGAGTATGAAAAATCAAACATGGAAAAAATTGAGATGGGAAGAGTGGATTAGAGTGAATTAGAAACAGTTTTGGCTCTGCATTGTGTAAATTTTGAGATGCCTGCAAAATGTCCACCTGCAATTAACATGCTTCTTCTTACATACAGCCTCAATATGAAGAGAAACATAGTTTCTGACGAAGGATTTTGTAACTTAGTTATTAAATAATACATTATAGATGCAATGATAGCGAGAGCAACAAATAACATGATAAAGGTATTAAGTATACATAAATTTAAAATTAAGTTTGTTTATCAACTTCTTTTATATATATTTATATAATAAATAATTTCTGGTAGCATAATTGCAGAATATTTGGAAAGGTAGAGCCAGATTAAAAAACTCTATGACATCACTGGGATTTGAACCAAGGTTCTCCTGGTTTCCATCCAGTTGTTCTAACCAGTAAGCTAACATAACTTACTGACACAGCATTAAATTCCTTAATTAAGTTGTGTTTTACCTGATAAATCACAAATTATTTTGAGATCACATACCCCATCAGTGACTCACAATGTCGGTTAAACTATGAAGCCCAGAAATTAAAGTAGTTATGACATAATAAGTCACCATTGGGGTATGTTATCTCAAAATAATTTGCAATCTCCTTGTGGAAAAATGTGAGTCAGTTAGGGAATTTAATGTTGTGCCAGCATTTTGCCATGGTAACTCAGTGGTTAGAGCAACTGGATGGAAACCAGGAGATCTGTGGTTCAAATCTTGCTATGGCATTGAGTTCTTCAGTCTGGCTTTACCTCTTAAACTTCTGCCCTACTCATGGCTTGTGCAGAAGAAACATTAATTCACAATTTTGAATATTTACTTAATCAAAGTCTCTTGTAGAATTCTTGGTCATCCACAAGAGAATGGTTCACATCTAAACACTCTAAATCAGGTATCACCAACTGGTTGCTCTTTGAGTAAAGCAGAGAGAGCAATTTTGCTCACTGTTCTTTCTGAATTGCCCACTGTACACTGTGGAGGAGAAAGCAGGAACAGATAATTCCTTCAGTGCAGTGGTGGTATGCAACATTTTGTATTTGAAATACACAATCCACTGTTTAAGGGTTATTATATCTATAGTAGTTCAAGATTAATAGAATAATTGCTCTATTGTAAGTATTTACTTTTTATATGAACATACATATATTTTCTTAGGTTTGGAAGTCATAGCATAAATAATTGCAAAATGTATTATTATTATTATTATAGTATTAACATAGTAAACCAACTAAGTCAATAACACTGTATTCATATTTTAATGCAAAAATATCAGAAGTAATCTGTAACAAAATATTTTCACATTTATAAGCATGGAACATGATATGGAAGTTAATTGGTACCAAACACAATTTGAGTATTAAAAAAAAAACAAAAAGAAAAAAACTGTACAGGCAATGAGAGACCCAACACTGCTTACAGAAACCATCTGTCACTGCAAGGCATGGAACAAACCTGCTCGTTTCAGCACAAAATCAAGCAAGTTGGTAACACTTGTTCTAGATATTTTCTGTTGTGCATATGGGTTAAGATAATTTGCATTTCTTCATCACTAATGTTGTTTTCTTCTGATAACACAGCGACTCCTTAGCTTAAAATACTTCAGTACAGTTAAAGCAAGCCAGGATAAGCTTAGCTTATTGCTTGAATTATTACATGTTGTAAAGCTCCACTATGCTTAAACTTTTGCTTAAGCCTGATTCTAAGCTTAGGGTTAAATGGTCAAATTGGGCCTTAAATGCACTTTTTAATTATTTTTTCACCTTAAACTTTATATTTTATTATTTCCTATTGATTGCCTCAAAATATTTTACTGACAAGCAATGTTAACTCCATTTCTGCCTGGTATAAAAATTAGAAAGACAAAAGTAATCTATGATGTTTGCTAAAGCTTTGCTTTGAGTATCTTTCAATAAAGTTAATGAATACTGGAAATACAAAGGAAGAATGAAATGTAACATTTTTCAATAAAACATTTCTCTTAAAGTCAGCTTCATAGTTTCAACCTCTCAGTTTCTAAGTCATTCACCATGGGTAAATGGCATTTTCTTTGAAGTATTATGACTAATTATATTTATCTTAAACTGTACACATTGTCTCCTAAACTATATTTGAAAGTATAGATAGTGTATTGGGATAATACTGATCAATTATGCTTTGATTGTTACAGTTTTGGATTTTCAGGACAACTAGAAATGGACAACTTATGTTTACAGACAAAATTGAATTTAAGATTGCTAATACGCTTATTTAGTTTAACGTTAAACATAAACGGCTACCTACAGATCTATCTGAATTGACTAGTTATACCAAACAAATATCAGAGTGGTTAGAAATGTCACAAATGGTCCCATATTGAACATTTATAATTTGTGTGAAGGTTAAATTTCCACAGTTTTTGTTTATGATATAGAATTATATTATATACTGCAGGGAAATAGATAAAAATAATCATCTGTATACACCCTGTACTTAGTGTGTTTGGTTTCTTCAATACTTCTTATTTTTCTCCTTTAATGTAATGATAACACTTACGTGATCCCACCAGCATTCACTGAAATTGGGCAGCTGATGCTCCAATGTATACTCTAGGACTTCAAACATCACAGACAGTACAGTGCACAACCACCAGTCACGAAGTACCAAGGTTTTTAACCACCAGCCCAAGAAATGTGTTGGAACAAACAAGTCCAGTTTATCCTATAAACAGATACACACGTTATGATCTTCACAGCAAATTTTATGTTTACCTCTCTTCAACTCCTTCAAAGAGACTGCCCATCCCATTTACTAGGGGCGCTCAATAAGTCCTTACAAAATCCAAGAAATTATACACTTATGGCATCGAAAAAAAAAATGTATTTAGTAACCATCGGCTCTTACTAAATGACAGTTAAAGCTTCAGTTATATCCTTCATGTGGTTTCATTGCCATAGGCAATTGAATAAAAAATCTTATGCTTATTTAGAAAGATGGAAAAAAACATGTTTTGTGCAGTGATTAAACATTTCTATTTAAAAGATTTAATACTGAAAGAAATAAAAGCAGTGTTGGATGAAGCTCATGGTACATTTGCTCCTGTGTTTGCAACAATTTACAATTGGATAAATGAACTTAAACATGGCCATACCTCCACAAATGATTAACATCATTCGAAGTCCAATAGAAGTGACTTCCTCTGTGACAAAATCCAGGATATGGCTTTAAGTGATTGACAATCAAAGTTTGCAAAATAGTAGAGGCCACAGGCATATCACATGGTACAGTGTTATCAATTTTGCACCAAAAATTAGGTTTGACAAAAGTTTCGGCAAGATGGGGCCATGTTTGCTCTCAGTGGAGAATAAATGCAATCAAGTGATTGTTTTGAAAGCTGGTTTGGCAGTTTTCCATTGCAACCTTAATGAGTTTCTGTGTCCATACATAATTGTGGATGAAATATGAATACATTACTACACTTCGAAAAAGGCAAAGGTGGTGAAATCTGCTGACAAGATGATGGCCTTGGTTGTTAGGGATGCATTCAGAATCAACTACATTGATTACTTGCAGAAAGAAAGAACAATAAATGGAGAATATTATGCATCATTATTGTATCAGTTGAACACAGAAATCAAGAAAAAATGCCTTCATCTGGCATAGAAACAGATTCTCTGCCATCATAATAATACAAGGGTGCACACCTGCACAGTTTCGATGGTGAAAATTGTAGACTTAAGGTTCGAATTACTACAACATTCACCATATACAACAATTTGGCCCCCAGTGACATTTTTTATTTCCAAAGTTGGCGGAAAATGACTGATGTGTAATGAAGAGGTCATCTTCCAAACAGATGCCAATTTTGAGGACCTTCTGAAATCCTACTTTTTGGAAGGCTTAAAACAGTTGGAGAAATGTTGGGAAAAGTGTACTGAGCTAAAGGAGATTATGCTGGAAAATAAATAAATAATAAAAAAAAAAAACTACCAAAAAAATGTTTACTTTCTCTACACAAATTATGTACACAGTGTATAGAGAAGGTATTGTATTGTACCCAAAAATTTGATACCGAAATTTCACCAGAAATACACGTTTTGAGACTCCCTGAATCCAAAAAAAGCATTTTTTAGAAAAATGTCCATGTGTGTGTGTGCGTGCACACGCATGCATGTGTAGCATAGCGCAAAAACGAAAGGACCGGTAAAGTCCAAACTTGGTATTTAAGTTTGGTATCTTCCAAGGATGCGACACAAAAGATTTTCAAGAAAATACCCCCACTCCAAACTATCCTTTACATGAAAAAAATTTCGAAAATTTTGATTTTCTTAAAAATGGCTCTAACGATTTTGGTTAAAGTATTGTATATTAAGGATATTTACCTGAGAAATAAAATGTATATCTTGAAATTTCTGGGAATAGCCTCTGAAGACTACTTTATTCTGGATGAATTTTATGGAATTGTGCATAACTGTTAAACCGTAAGAGATGGACAAAAACTTAACTCTACAGAATATGTAGCTCGCAATGAAACACACAATTTATGTCATATACCTTTTTTTCGTGGAGTTGATCATTTTTAAGATATTCTTGGTTTTTCGTTTCTGCTTTGAAAAACATACTTTTCTCATACAGGAATTTGTTAACTCCTGTCCATACAAACAAAGGAACTTCAGTTACATAGCAACCAGCTTTTGGCTATCATTTTAACCTATGGTGCTCCCTCATTTCGCTTCTACTTACAAAGAAGCAAATAATAAGACTATTTCTGCTTATGTTTCTCGATTAGCATGAAGTAAATAGAAGCATAAGCTTTTTAACTAAAATTTGTTGCAGAGATGTAGAGAAAGTCATGTGAATGGAACACATCAGATTTTTTTTTTCTATGTTTTTCTAAGCGCTTATTGAATGCCCCTCGTACTTTCATTTATAGCATGCATTTTTCGAATTGAAGTGCAATATCTTTGTAATATAATGGAAGAAAAGATACAGTAAAGTGTTTATTATTTAACAGAGCTGAGTCTGTAAAAGTAATACTATTACTTAAACTTTTAAACTTACTTCAACATAAGTGAAGGAATTAAACACAGTGAAGTATAATACATTAAAAAAAGAAAGATGAGACAACATACGCCTACTGATTCTGTTAAGGCCAGTTCTACAGTGTCTCAATAAGCTTGCCAATAATTACTTTCAAAAGAAACTTTTCAGGCAAAAAGCAACACACTCATTCCTCCAGATAGCAACCCTATAGGATAATTTGTGATGTGGAATGGAAAAGAGAACCAAAGTTTATTTGTTTCACATAGCAGTGGCTTTAGCATAGTGTATTCCCCTTGCTTAAGGAATTAACTAGTAAGGCCATTTCTGCCAATGATTATCTTTTAGCACGAAGTACATAGAAGAATAAACTTTCATAAGAATAGTTTGTTGCAGAATAGCTAGAGAAAGTCATGTGAGTGTAGCACATCAGATATTTTTGGAGGGGTTAAGAAAGTGACAGGAATGTTGGGAGAGATGTAGGTACATTCCTAGAAGAGGACTATGTTGAGAAATAAATAATTTGTGTTTGAAACAAATGATATTAATATATCTTAAGTGCTGCTTAACTCTGGCTTCCAAATAATGTTTGGTCTCACCAATGTAAACAAGGTCACAATTTAAATGATAAATGCCAATTTTTGAAATTTCATCTTTTTTCGAAAAGCCTAATAAACTTTTTATGTTATATTTATTTTCAAGAATATTATACCATGCTCTTTAAAAAAGTTTGTAATTTTTTTATTTGCCCAGGGTCACAAAACAAATTTTTTAAAAATATAAATTACCTTTTATTTTCTTAAGAGTACAAAACCTCCTTAACAGCTTTCTGATATTTAAACTTTTTAGTTCTTTTATTTATAATATCAGTATTATAATCATTAATTAAAGCAGTATGTTTAATGTGTTTATATTCTTTATTGAATTCATTTTTATTAAGCGGTAAATTAATTAACCTATAAATTAAACTAATAAAAACAGCAAAAATAGAACATGAAATAATCTTATTATAATTCCCCTTTTAATAAAAATTGCTTGTGCACCTTTTCATTGATGATTACCTTCAATAGTAGAAAATTTATGTGCAAATGGGTTAGCACTATTACTTTTTATGTGATTTTAGCATGAATTGATTTTCTGTACATGCCAAAATTAAAGTTATTGTTATTTTTTTATTATTTTAATTCCAGGAAAGGAAGATAAGCTTAGAGCATGTGATTTGTTTTTTATGATGAGTATCTTATACATTAAACTTTGATTTACCGCAAGGAAATTCATTATAGAAGTTCATCTCATAACCACAAGATGCTACCAGTATACCTGCTCAGCAAACCACGGATCAAGCTGGATGATGGAAACAAACTGTTTCCGAATCATGTTCAAGTAAGAAATACAGTTAGTATTGTTAACAAATCCAACTCATTACTTCTAATGATAAACGCATCACACCTTCTACTTAATAACATTAATATCTCCAGGACTTAAGTTTACCTTTCAGCACAAGAGAGTAAGCTAACAACTTGTAAAAGCAAAAGGTGCATTCAAAAAGGGGATTCATGGACAATTGTCTTACCCATATGTTGTGAAAAGGATCATCTGGCCGCTCATGGTCATAAATATGGCAATTTCCACCATAGCTTTTCTCCTTCAATGGGACTCCAAGTTCTGGATCAATATGTTTCAAAAGCCGTATTGCATCAGCTTTGGTCTGGAGGTAGAGGAAACAAAGAAGGTTAACTACAAGAAATTAAGCCTAATTTAAGAGCTACTTATGTACCACATTGTGACTGGAAATTGCTGTCATAAATACATAGCCTATTCATCATTTTTTGAATCAGAAGACATAATGGAATTATTGACTATTATAGTTCAGAAGCAGTTAAAAATATATAATTTCATTAAATCAGGTTAATTACCTCAGAACTAGTTTCAAGGAATCACTTCCTCATTGTCAGCTGATTGCAACTGGTTGCCACTCCTCTGATGGCTACAACAGTCTCTTAAGTCCCTCTGGCTGTGGTTCTATGAATTAAGTGAGCAGATTTTCTTCTACAGGGATCTTGAAGTTTATTAATCTTGGACAAAATTTCCAAAGAAATATTTTCTCCCAAATATTTAAATTGACTGGTTTTGTGCCTGCCTAACAAGCAATGCAGTGTTGACAATTTTGTATCCTTGTGCCCAAAAATGTGCTACAACTGCTGATTTTTCTTCTTCCCTGGATTTCATGTTTCTAAAGCTTTCCTTAAGCCTCATTTCCATGTTTCGCTTAGGTTGACCTATATAGATTCTTTGCAATCTAATCTAAAAATTCTGGATTTTTTATGAACTGGAATTTTTTCTTTTTGGTTCACTTTATTTCAGAATTTTATGTTGAATTTATTTCTGGGGATGAGCGCTGTGTTGCTGTTTTTGAAAATTTCTCAAATTTTTTGTGCACCCATGGAGGAATTAGTTCCGAGGTAGTTTATCTAATTTAATGAAATCGTATATTTGCAACCACTTCTAAACTATAATAGATAGCCTATTATTGTCAATATTGGAATCCACAGCAACATCAAGAAAAACCATTTACAAATTTAAATTACAAAAATCATCTACATTGTAAAGAGGGTTGCAAATCTAAGTTACCTGTCATTCTAAATGTATGTAAGAGAAAAATTCTAAGATTGGTGAAATTAAAAAATAGGGTTACAAGGAATAGTGATGAACATTCCATAACCTCTCCTATTCAATCTGTCCATGGTGCAACCTGATTTTACCAATGGGGTTCTGAGGACTGAGTACCAGTGGTATAATATATATGTTGCAATACTGTACTATACAACAGGAAGGAGTGTTTAACTCTATTGTGAGTCTGAAGGAACAGACCTGTGTATATTGCCTAATGTCCCAATCCTTGCCTTCACATATGCAGCTGTGTGTTTAGTAGTCATACTTAGGCATGAACTAAAAGCAGATGGTCTCTTTAAAGTATTGATCAGTTTGGTGAGAGAATGGATAAATTTGATATTACTTCCTTTTATGTATCAAATTTCCTTTTTCTCCTAAACTATTATGTCATTCTTGACAAATTCTTTATCTTTCAATGCTGACAGAATTAGAGCATTTGGGGATCATTTCTTTTCTTTACTTTATTTCTTCTTCCTAAAGTCACTGCTGGACTACCACAGCAATAAAACAATTCCTGTATTGCTAAAAGAGAATATAGTTAGTCAATATGAAGAAGAAAGAAAGAAAGAAAAAAAAAAAAAAAAAAAAAAAACAAAAAAAAACAACAACAACAAACAAACAAACAAACAAACAAACATTCCTCCATTTCCCACCCCCAACATTTGTGTCATTTCTATTATACATTCAGTTCTGTATTTTTAATTAATTATTTCTGTTGTTCTAGTCTTTGTGTTATTGCTATTGTGTGTTCCTTGGTTTCACTTAGTTTTAGCATATTTTTACTTTTTCTAACCCATATATACATACAATATACACAGTAACTAGAGAATGTATTGCATCCCACCAAAAAATGTCAAGTTGAGATTTCACTGGAAATGTATGTTTTGAGGTCCTCTGCATCTGAAAAAAGTGTATGTGCGTGTGTGCATGCGCACACGTGGACAGCATAGCTCAAAAATAAAGGCTGTTAAAAACCAAACTTGGTATTTATGTTTAGTATCTTCCAAGGATGCCACACAAAGATTTTAAAAAAAAATTCCCCCAACACAAACTACTTTTTATGTGGATAATCTTTGAAAATTTTGTTTTTCTCAAAAATGGCCCTTACAATTTTGATTAAAATACCGCATAAAGATATTTACTTCATCAATAAAATGTATACTTTGAATTTTCTGGGAATAGCCTTTGAAGAGCTCTTTATTCTAGATGAGTTTTTCAGAATTTTGCATTAACGTTAAACCATAAAATATAGACAAAGACTTAATACATATATAAAGGTAGATCTCAATAAAACACATAATTTTCTCAATAAAACATGTATGTTTTTCTTGTAGACCTGATCATTTTTAGATATTCCTTGTTATTGGTTTCAGTTTTAAACTACTTAACCAAACAGGAACACACAAAGCAAACCAAACAGCGACCAGCTTTTAAAAGATTTGACTCACTTGATCATGACATATTCCCTCATTTCCTTTCTACTTACAATGAAGCAAGTAATAATATCCAATTCTGCTAATGTTTATTCAACTAGTATGATGTAGATAAAAGAATAATCTTTTGTAAGAATAGTTTCCATTTGAAACAGTTAGAAAAAGTTATGTGAATGGGACTTATCAGATTTTTAATTAATTATTACTGATTTTTGTATATTTATGTTATATCTATTGTATGTACATGCAGAAATTTGTATCTATTTTTTATTTAGGATTTTTTTATTTGACTGAGCAGAAGAGAAGGCCAAATGGATATACCTCAGCCAAAATAAATAATAATAAATAAAGACTTCAAAGTGACAGTGACATCTTCGCTCTGGTCTTTGGCAGTAGAAGAATATAACATCCCCAATGAAAAATTGATACTATGTTACAATAAATGGCTTCATAGTAATGGCAATTACATCAAGAAACAAAATGTGGCTCTGTAAGTTTGTAAATAAAGTTTTGTGTTGATATCTTTTGTTATTGCTTAGTTATGTCAAATTATTCTTTTCTTTCTGGACCTCCTTCCTATTTCGTATTGTTAGAGTGTTTAAATGAGTGTGCCATACTGTCTTAATTGTTGATTTAGCAACAGAATTTTACGCAGTAATTACAGTATGGTAAATATTTTGCCTGGGAAGTGTTTCAAAACAAGATTCACAAAATATTTTTACTGACCAGTTAGATACTAATAAATCTCGTTGCAAAGCTGGCAGTATTTCAGTTATGTGTAATGTCAACCATGTTAAATTCTTGGAAGCTGCCATTATATTGTTTCCTCTACAGTGTAAATCTGGATGGCTTATTTTGAACTATATAACTGGCTTTTAAAAAGGTTAACAATGGAGGGGGATATTTGGGCACAGTGATGTACTGTGGCTACCACCTCCTTGAAGGAAGGGAAGAAATGAAGGAACCACAGAAAGCTACAGGATGCAGTCAGATAGGCTACAGAGATGTATAGATGTCCCTATCAGTTCCTGGCTCAAAGACCCGTCTTACTACTGGCACTGCCAGAGAGGTCAATGAAAGACCCTTGCAACCAGGCAGCCCTCTAGTGTCCACAGGAAATATTCTTTCTTTTGATCAAACATATGTGCCATATTTTGATCTGCCATACAGTATGAGACCTAGAATCAAACCTGTAACATAAAATGAAATGGAGTTTTATTTATGGATGCTCTTTAACTTCTGTGGTTCTCAGCACCCCATTCTATACTGGACATGAAAGACTGCTTAATTTTGCTCAGAGGCCTTTTTATCAAGCTTCAGGTTCTTTTATATGCTGTAAATCTATGACGCAGGACCAACGACCTTACTTCCCTTCCGAAAGAAGCCATACTAAGAACTTTTACGCCTGAAAAAACCCATCGTCCTCCGCCAGGTTTGAAGTTAGCATGGTAACCATTACACCACGGAGGGTGACCCTATAAGGTGAGAAGGTAATAGAAATGAAGGAAAGGAATATTTGCCCATTGACCAAGGAAAACCATGAGAAACCCAAGGTCAGAAAGGGTAGTCTATGGGGATTGAACTCGGGACCTTTCAAATATGAGATCCACACAATAAGATAGAACCATCTTAATTGGTCACTGGACCTATAGATTTTCTTTCTTCGTTTTTTTTTATTAAAAAAAAAAAAGCCACCAGTCAAAAGCAACATACTTACTTGAAATAACACGAAGATTAGCCCTAATTCATACACTATGCTGCAACAAAAGGTGAACCTCCAGACTGCTGGATGTGGCCTCTTGAACACTCCATCTGGTGTTACTGTCACACCCAAAAGGATGAAGACCAGCACACATGCTATCAAACCTCTGTAATTATATAACACATTCTTATGATGCATCATTTTCCAGTCTGTGGCATTTGTATACATTTGAAATTGTGGAATAGAGTTTTAACATTTAACACTTGTTGACATAAGAATTTGGGACTTTTTCATCTATAGCACTAAAACTAGTTTCCATTCTCTTCCTTCATTCCAAATCTTTCTAAATACACATACAAATTTCCTGAAATTGAAACCTTAAAAATTACTCTCATTCAGCAAAGTGTAAAAATTTTGCAATGGCATAAAATTTAGAATGTACAGTGCACCATATATGAGGGTAATTCAAATATACATAGTAATGAGCCACATAATGTGCAAGATCCGAGCAGGATGGTGGCAAGAGGGGTCTTCAGCTTTGATAGGTTTCGGTGTCAGTGCAGCCATGAGTGAACAAGTACAGCTTTGTCTACTGCGCAATGCATTATCATAAAGTTTTTAACTGATAAAGGAGTTAAACCCTTGGAGATTTTAACTCGTTTGTAGGCATACACTGTCCAAGAATCAAATGTTTACCTGGGCCAGACAATTTAAGGCCAGCCAAGGAATTGTACAAATAAAATCTGATGTGTTGCATTTACATGACTTTCTCTACATCCCTGCTACAAATTATTGTTAAAATGCTTATTCTTCTATTTACTTCATGCTAATCGAGAAAATAATAGCAGAAATGGTCTTATTACTTGTTTCCATATAAGTAGAAGGGAAATAAGGGAGTACCATAGTCTAAAGCAATAGTCAAAACCTGGTTGCTATGTGATTGGAGTTTGTTTGCATGGTCAGGAGTTGACAAATTTCTGTATGAGAAAAGTATAACTGAAACCAATAACAAGGAATATCTAAAATATGATCAACTCCACGAAAAAACATATATAACATAAATTGCATGTTTTAATAAGATCTATATTTTCTATCAAGTAATTTTTGTCTAACTCTTACGGTTTAACAATTATGCAAAATTCCGCATATTTCATCCAAAATAAAGATGTCTTCAGAAGCTATTCCAAGAAAATTCAAGATATACATATTATTTGCCATGTAAATATCTTTAATATACAACATTTTAATGAAAATCGTTAGAGGCATTTTCGAGAAAATCAAAATTTTTGACAATTTTTCCATGTAAAGGGTAGTTGGGGTGGGGGATTTTCTTGAAAATCATGTTGCATCCTTGGAAGATACTGAACTTAAATATCAAGTTTTTATTTAACAGACTTTGTTTTTGACACGCATTTTCTAAAAAGGCTTGTTTTGGATTCAGGGCCTCAAAACGTGTATTTCTGGTGAAATCTCTGTATCAAATTTTTGGGTGCAATACAATACCTTCATAGTACGTGTAGAGAAAGTAAAAAGGTAATGATCAGTGTCCAAGGTCAAGTCTCACAGATGAGAGCTTATTGAAGGTGATCCACCTCTGCACTGTTAAAGAAATCACATCAGAAGTGGGTGTCAGTATTGGGAGTAATCATACAGTGAACATCTTTGGGTTTAAAAGAAATTAGTACTTAATGGGTTTTAAAGTTATTAACCGAGCAGCAAAAACAAGCCAAGTTGGAGATTTCTGACAGACTTCTAAATTAAGACCAGAGGATTTTTGAAGTGCTTTGTTGCAAGTGATGAGACATCATTAATCATTTCTTTCCGGAATCCAAAACTGCAATCAAAGAATGGCAAAGAAAGGACAAAGCCTGCTCATTGCAGGCCAAAACTCGCCTCTCAGGCAGAAAAGTTTTTGTTTTGACTACAGAGAAGTTTTACTCATTGATTTTCTTCACTATTGACATATGGTGAATACAGCTTACTATTGCCATGTAATACATATGTGTAATTAACTTTCTACTTCAGTACTTATTCTTTCTTTTTAATCAGTGGAAACCCCAATTTACTTTCCTTTGCACTACAAGGAAGCACCTTTTGTTGCGCTGAGTCTCCAAGTTGTCCAGGCTGTATGGGGTCATCTGCTTCTCTTGTGTGCCAGTGCAAACTTTCCTTGCCAAGTGTTGCTTCAACTTCTTCATGCCACATCTTAATTTCTGTTGGAGCTTTCTTTTGTACCATAGGGTCACGTGTAATTTCAGCATTGTAAACACTTTTACTCCTGCGTGTCGTTGGTTTCTGTTCAAGTTGGTCTTTATGTGTAGTGTATGCCTTTTTCTTGCGTGTTGAGGCCATTTCAATGCTAGCACTGCTGCCCTTACCTTTCTTCTTCTTCTTTCGCGGCAGTTTGTTTGCAATCGTGCTCTCCACATCACTGCTACTATGTTTTGTCTTCTCACATGAAGGTTCTTCTTCTTCTTCAGCAGTTTCGGTATCTATGTCCACTGGGAGGGTGGTCCCTGCTTTGTGTGTGGTTTGTTTAATTTTCATAGATGCAATTGTTGCAGTACATTCCATTTCTGTATCAGAAGCATCTAAATTAACATTCTCCTTTGCATTACTAGCATAAACTTTTTCGCACATTGGGAAACCCTTGAACTCCCTTCCTACAGTCCAGATTTGTCCCCCCCCCCCACTATTTTTTGTTTGCACTGATGACCATGAAAGAATTGCTTGGAGGGGAATTATTCCAAACCAATTAAGATGTTGAGGAATGTGCATGCAAATGGGTGATAAAGTATCCTATACTATTTTTGAGAAAGGAATATTCATGCTTCCAAATCATTAGCAAAAGTTTGTAGAGTGTATAGAAAACTATGTAGAGAACTAGAGCAGGTGTAACTTGTGTACATATTTAATCAATAAATATATTTTAAAAATTCTTGTGTGTTCCATTCACATAACTTTCTCTACATATCTGTAAAAATTATTGTTAAAAAGCTCATTCTTCTATCTTCTACACATAATGATAAATTCCCCAGCATCATCTACGAATAAAAATCTTTGTACTGTTTTTCATATATTACTTTCAACTAAACTGGGATCAATTTTTCCATTGCTTTCTCATATTTCTGTAATATCTTCTTTGGCAGCTCACAATCTTTGTTTGAAATGCCCTCCATGATATTTTTAATATTTCCTTTGAATATTTAATGAGTAAATTAACTGCTGGCCATGCAAGGAGTATATAAAACATAAATGTATCAATGTTCAACATTATATGCAACAAAATATTCTATGTAACCACAAGAAAATGCTCAGTTACATTATTAGAAGAATCCTGTAATTCTTTGGTACCACCTTAACACCTATTAAAGCTAATAACACCACTTTATAGGCTATACACAAACTTCTAGTCCATAATGAATAGCTACTTCATGACACATGCTATAAGAAATAAAAAAATTGTCACAAAATTGGGAAACATATCCCACAACTATAGAATATGAATAAGGTAATACAATTTATGTGAAGAAGTTACAATAATTCATGTCTTCCATTCAAGAATGGTTTTGCTCAATTACTATTGGTTACTAGAGGTAGTGGAATCAAATTTAAATCCACACACTATACATTTTGTTACAGCTTAAAGAAAGGGTACTGGCCCTTGGGTATGGGAGTAGCACATCTGCCTCACTAGTTTGAATCTTGCTTAGGGTGAGATACCCAGATAAGGTTTTTATCAGGGGTTTCCCTTATCCTGAGAAGACGAATGTCAAGTAACTTTAAGCTCCAAGGACCCCGAGATCCTTTAAGCATTATTTCACCAATTTCATTCATCGCCCAATATGACCAACCAGGTTAAAGGACGTTAAGCTACATGGGGGGGAGGGTATCATGATTGTAATGAATGTTAGACACACAGATAAGCTGAATTAATTGTTTCTTCCACACCAGTCATGTGTAGGATAGAAGTTGGAAAGGTGGAGCCAGACTGGAAAATTCTATGCCATAGATGGGATTTAAACCACAGAACCTGGTATCTGTCCAGTTGCCTTAACCCTTGAGTTACCATGACAACATGGTACTAAATTCTCCAACTGATTCTGTTTTTTCCAATAAACTACAAGGAGATTTTTAATTATTTTGAGATGTCATACCTTTCCTGGCTCTACCTCCACACACAAATAAGCTATTTTACCTATCATATCAGTGTATACCAATTAGTATACAGTATATTAATCTGTAATATTAAGTTACAATATAATGCTTTGTCATGGTGAGAATCTGTTACACTTTGAATCTAGCCACAAAGCCATAAAAACATCTCCTTTGCCGTAAAGCTATAAGAAAGCCTCCATTCCCATACATTTTACAGGTAAACCATAAATGTTGGCAAGTATGAATATTCCTACTTGCATTTTGCTAGTCTATGCAATGGCTGCTGCCTTAAGCAGTACCACAACAGGAAACTTAAAATTTAAACCAGAATGTTACAAATCTGGAAATTCATTATAGCATGTAGCTTCAAAATTGCTTCCTTGTAAACGTGTGGAGAATCTTTTCCTCCACCTCAAACCAAACCAACTCAAGAAAGTACAGAGAATAGCATTTTTTTTTAAATAAGTTGACTGTACATATGCAAGGTGGAGCAAAATGTATAGTATAATATTTAAATAATGTACGTCTGTACCTAGTAACAGTGGCTTTTAAATTGTATATTTAGTGTAGCAGGTCTACCATTTAATTTGCAATGCGAGTAACCTTTGCAAAGATCTTGCAAAATGATATTGGGATTACCAAGAATAGCTCCTAATGGGTGTACTAGTTGAATTGGGAAGAGCTGGGAGGAAGGGGCACAGTAATCAGATAGTGAAATACTGGAACAGGATCCAAGTATTAGAGGAAGGAAATATTGTCAAAGATAGTTTTAGGGCACAAGAGTCAACAAAATGAGAAAGAAGTTGGATATCTCAATCAAAGAATATTGGGTGAGCTAGCCATTCAAAAGATAATAGGGGAACAAAGACAGTGGAGCAAAGTGAAAATTAGGATAGGCATTATAGAGAAACAAGAAATAATAGGTAGCTTAAGGGGTAAGAGTACTGTAATATTATTAGGAATGACAAGAAAGAATGGGGAAGAGAAACATACATTGATGTTTGTGAAAAAATCAAAAGAGGAGGTCTAGCATGGGCAAGAACAATGTTATTAAGTTCTAAAAGTGATAAAGATCTATGCCCACTATGCGGCAATGTTGACAAAATGTACACTGTATAATTGAGTGCAATGAAACCAAAATGTGGAGAGAGACAATGTAGAACAAAAACTGGGAAAAGTTTACTGGCAGAAATATTGTACTTAAAATTTTTTGGAAACAACAGGAGAGAATTTTCTGAAACAACTAGATAATTATACAGGGAATATAAGAGAGAAATGGGGGAGGAAAATTGCCAAAGAAAGAGAGGATCTTAATAATAGAACTGATGAGTTGTAATTTATAGAAAAGGTAACTAGATTAAGTTGGTAGGGGATAAACATGTATAAATAGAGGGAAAGGTACATATACATAAATAACCAGGATGTTAACTGTATATGATAACAAATTCAGCAACTCCAGGAAAGTAACTATGCATGTATGATGTTTGTAGTTTGAAAAGATGAAATAAATTATCTAACTAAATATCCACCCTTACTGATTTAAATAATGAAGTTGTAGTGCAATGTTTTGTTCCAAGAACATGGATTTTAACAAACAACTTCACTAAGTTCCTTTTATCCGAAACATGTTGCAGAGGGTTTTCTTTTTATTGTAGCTGACACCAATTATTAGTTATAGGTAGTAAAGTTTTGTAGTCGGCTTACCATCCATGTATTTAGGACTGACACCCCCTCAAGGAATTACAAGTGGATGCCTATGAGTCAGAAGCATGTCGGGAGCCAATGGCACAAAACCACATAATGGAGAATCTGGAACAAGTGGTCGGCTCAAAGCCAGGCATGAGCACAAGGAAGTGGATGATATGAAATGCAAGCAAAATGGATGATAGGAAAGGTGGTGATGGAGCAATTGGTGGAATGAGTGGCAGGGGAAACTGGAGGACCCAGAGAAAATCCACCTAGATGCTGCTTCATCCAGCACAAATCCCACGTACCAATGCTTGATATCAGTGGTCTAACCACTCAGCCATGGTGATGCACTAAGTAGTAAAGTTATATGCTAAAATCTATCCCTATTTAGTGATGTAGCTACAGCCTGAGCTTCTTGTAAGGAATGCGATGTGCTCGCTTTAAGAGTAAGGGAAGATAGAGGACTGCTCTTCCACTGATGTATTTTCGGAAGTGTTAGTGAGAGATAATACTTCTTCTGAAAGGTTCTTTCTACCCTTTCACAAATCTTCTAGAAACTATCCAGTTCAATATAAGGGAGTGTGCTTGCAAATGAGATAGTTAGTTGCACTTGATGCAATCTAAAAATGCTGTTCAAGTGTTGTGGTGTACAGTGAGCATTGCAAACTCTGAGATATTAGGGATGTCCTGTGATGTCCTAACCAATGAAGCAGAAGAAAGAATAGGTACTATGTGCAGTTTTCATTACACTGCTAATTAAATGTTAAGAAGAATGAAGTAATTAAGAAAAACTGCAATATATTTAAGGTATATTTAAATCATTTAGAAGAAAAAAAGACTGAACAAGCAGATGGGAAATCTTGGTGAATTCCCAAAACAATGTACACAAGCATTTCAAGTACTGTCAATTTTAACATAAATAATTACCTTTTAGTATTATAAGATGTATCTTCTCTTGCTGGTTCAAAGATGGCAACATAAATAAGTACACCAATAAGGACGAATAGAACAGAGAGTGTGTGCGCACGCCTGAAACAAAAGAAAAATAAGGTATAAATTTGAAACAATATTCTATCAGTAAATGGAAAGTAAGGAGAAGTAAGTTCACTAATGATAACATTCTACTGTAAGAAAAATTGGAAATGATTTGGTGAACTGCAATAGTTTAGTGAAATATAATTAATCTGGATTTGAGTCAATATTATGAAATTTGAAGAAAATACATAAAATAGCTTACTTTGTATAGCCTTATTTGTGTGTGTGTGTGTGAGGGGAGGGGGGGGAGGGAGGAGAGAGAGAGAGAGAGAGAGAGAGAGAGAGAGAGAGAGAGAGAGAGAGAGAGAGAGAGAGAGAGAGAGAGAGAGAGAGAGAGAGAGAGAGAAAAAACATGCACACTCACAACACATGGTTCTTCATAAGTTTTCTTGTCCACAAAACTGCTTACATAAATCTTTTCAAAAATGACTATAATTTTGATTAAATATATGTACTGAATGATGAATCAAATTTTATGTTTAATTTTTTGCAAGCAGCTAGAACAGTCCTCTTACTTTCAGTGAATTTTATATTAATGGAAAGCCATAAATCATCTGATTTTAAAGAAAGGTAAACCTTATTAAAATATATATTTTTATCCATATACCTTTGTTTAGCATTTCTGAAATATTATTGTTATTTTTAATCTGTGTAATTTGTAATGTTACATTTCTACTTTTTTGTTTCTCAAGAGCATGTAACCATTCATGACCAGTTAATAATAATAATAATAATAATAATAATAATAATAATAATAATAATAATAATAATATAACAACAAAAATAATAATAATAATTATTATTATTATTATCATGATACAAAACATCATTTTTATACATATAGCATTGAGTAGGGAAACATTTCTTTTTTTAAAAATTCCATTATGCACATTGTGTTTAATTAAAAAAAAAAATTGTGTGCGTGTGTGTGTGTTTTTTTTTAAAGTGAAGTTATGGTTGTCCCATAATAGAATGCATGGTGAGTTTTCAAAGCTGATTCCAAAGGAATTTTATTTCCAAAAAGCTCTTTTGTACCTATAATGCAGCAAAATATTTCATGAAAGCAACCAAAATAAAAAAAAAAACAGTTGTTTTAATATTGAATTTAAAAACAAAATTAAATGCTTATTTTACATATCTGTATGCAATCAGCACAAAAAATTAATACATACTGTAGTTTAGGCCATTAGATAAAAAATCTGATGTGTTACATTCACATCAGACTTTCTCTATCTCTGCAATAAATTATTCTTAAAAAGCTTATACTTCTATTTACTTCATGCTAATCAGTAAAAAATTAGCAGAAATAACTTTATTACTTGCTTCCTTGTAAGTAGAAGCGAAATAAGGGAGTACAATAGGTTACAGTGATAATCAATAGCTGGTTGCTATGACACTGAAGTTCCTTTGTTTGTATGGACAGCAGTTGTCAAATTCCAGTATAAGAAAAGTATAAGTTTTTCATAGCAGAAACCAAAAATAAGGAATGTGTCCAAAACAAACTCCACGATAAAAATTGTATATGACATAAATTGTGTGTTTTAACGTGCTTTACATTTTTTGTGCAGTAAGTTTTTGTCCATCTCTTGCAGTTTAGCAGTTATTCAAAATTCGGTAAAATTCATTCAGAATAAACTACTCTTCAGAGGCTATTCCCAGAAAATTCAAGATATATTTTATTTGTCAGGTAAATATATTTAATGTACAAAATTTTAATCAAAATCGTTAGAGCCATTTTTGAGAAAATCAATGTTTTCAAAAAGATTTCCATGTAAAGGGTAGTTGGGGGTGGGGGGATTTTTCTCAAAATCTTCGTGTCGCATCCCTGGAAGATACTAAACTTAAATACCAAGTTTGGTATTTTACCTACTTTTCGTTTTTGAGTTATCGTGTTCACAGACACACTGACACACACACGGACCTTTTTCCGAAAATGCTTTTTTTAGATAAAGGGGACCCTAAAACATATATTTCCGGTGAAATCTCGGTATCGAATTTTTTGGTGGAGTGCAATACCTTCTCTATACACTATGTACATAGTGCGTATAGAGAAAGTGAAAATGTTTCACGTGCTTACTGCCTAAGCTAGGTATACATTTTGTTTAGCAATTATAGGAAATGCAATAAAACAAAATAAATGACTTAATTTAAACACTTAATAAGCATGAATGAAACCAACATTCAGTGCTGGTAATGACAGTCAATGTGTCATAGTCATCTCAGCATATATACGAGGTATGTCCAGAAAGTAAGTTCCGTTTGGTAATAAAATTAAATTGTGTACAGATACAGAATAATTATTTATTAAACAAAATTCTACAACTCTTAAACTACTTTTCCACATAACTGCCGAAATTTTGCAGGCATTTGTCATAGTGTGGCACAAGTTTTTGTATACCTTCTTCATAGAAGTTTGCCGCCTGTACCCAACGTGAGCTAAGTTTACGAAATTTCAGTTTTTAGGTAACAATTTCATGAATTAATGATCGTGAGCTTTGGGGAAATTCCATAGCGAGAGCACTAATTGTAAACTTGCGGTTTTCCTGGATCTTGTCATCAATCGCGTGAACCAGTTCTTCTGTAACCAAAGATGGACGCCCACTTCGTTCTTCATCGTGCACTTCACTGCGTCCTTCATTGAACTGTCGGACCCATCTTCACACCATTGAATCACTCATCGCATTTTGTCCGTAAACTTCGCAAATTTGCCGATAAATTTCAATTGCTTTCACTTTCCTAGCATTCAGAAAACGAATCACAGATCTGATTTCACAAGCGGCGGGATTTTTAATCAACACCGACATTGTAAACAAGCACAACAAAGCGTATGTGGCTGACAACGATCTCAAAATGAGGCACGTTTCTTCTCCTTGATACAGAGCGTCTACCGCGCATGTGCGGAACTGCGATCGCAGCGCTGCAGCGGAGATAAATTGAAACAGAACTTACTTTCTGGAGTACCTCGTATAATACCCATTATAAATTATAACTCATATAAAGCACATACTTGTCAACTTTCTGAAACTGAAATCCATACAACTTTCCCTTGTCCAGCAAAGTATAGTAGTTCAGTGATGACATGAAATTCAGAATGCATAAAATGTTCAGTGTAGTCAAGTACAAAACTTGCATATGATAATTCCATTTTATAAGTATCCTTGAAGACCTGGTTGTATTATTTGTTTCGGTCACATATGAAATTCTTTTTGGTACCACAATAAACCCATATTAAAGCAAAAAACACCATTTTCTAGATTATACTCAGAACTTGTCACAAAAATCTGATGTATTTCATTCACATAACTTTCTCTAGCTGTTCCAATACAACTATTCTTACAAAAAAGTATTCTTTTATCTACATCATGCTAATTGAGATAAACATTGGCAGAATTGGCATTTTTACTTACTTCCTTTAACATAGAAGGGAAATAAGGGAATAAAGCTAAAGAAATAGTTAAAGCTTTTAAAGCTGGTAGCTATCTGAAACAAATGAGGTTCGGTTCAGTTTAGTTCAGTTTGCTTTGCATGGTCTCGTTTGAGAAAAGTTGGGTTACCTCAAATGATACTAATAACAAGGAATATCTCAAAAACAGTCAACTGTACAAGAAAAAAATATATAATAAATTATGTATTTCATTGAGATCTACATTGTTTGCAGTTTAATTTTTGTCTATCTCTTACAGTTTAGCCGTTATGCAAAATTCTGCAAAACTCATCCAGAATAAAGAGCTCTTCAGAGGCGATTACCAGAAAACTCAAAATATACATTTTATTTGTGATATATTTTATAGTATATAGTATATATTATTTTCATCAAAACCACTAGAGTCATTTTTGAAAAAAAAAGCAAAATTTTAAAAACTTTTTCAATGTAAAGGATAGTTTGTGGTCAGGAGGATTTTTTTGAAAATCTTTGTGTCGCATCCTTGGAGGATACTAAACAAAATTACCAACTTTGGTTTTTCCATTTTTGACCTATTGGGCATGCACATAGACACACTTTTTTCTAAAAAAAGCTTTTACTCAGGGGACCTTAAAACATATATTTTCGGTGAAATCAAGACATCAAATTTTTGGGTGGAATACAATACCTTGTGCCATATGTGCTTGAGAAAGTAAAAATGGAAAACATTTATCTGCCATAGAATGCAATTGAGATAAAACAATTTATATTAAGGAGCTGAATTGTAATTTGTGACATCCGTTACTGAATGTTCTATCCCATTTACTGCTGATTTCTAATAGGCCACTTAGTGGTGCAGTAAAATTTTAAATTAACATTTTGTTCCAGTCTAGTGAAGGGGGACCATGATCATGATGAATAAGCTCTGGACTACCAGCACTGTATATAAATTAGAGGGGTACAAACACAAGTTGCAACATAATACAGCGGAATTTAATTTTTTGTCATCTCTGTGGTAAAAATCTGTAACACTTTGAGTCTGCCCACAAGGCTGTGAAAAAACCTTTGCATTTGTTTGTATGTTTGTTTTGTTTTTAAATACAAGAGACCCTAAAACTTCTATTTCCAGTGAAATCTTGGTATCAAATTTTTGGGTGGAATGCAATGCCTTCTCTATGTACTAAGTAGAGAAAGTAAAAATGTTGGTTTGTAACTGTGCTAACATATAATCAAGGCTTGCCTTAATAGTTCTAATCTTAAAGTGTGTAGAAATTTACACTTTCTCATCTGAAGTAACTTTCCAAACACAAAAATTGTGTTATAATTTATCATTCATATCTTTGCATAAATTAAGCTCTTAGCCCTTCCAACAGCATATGCCGCCATTTCTCACTTAAATATATCTAATATACAATATGATGAAAAAAAAAAAATCTAATGTGTTCCTTTCACAAGACTTTGTCTACCTGTTCTGCATACTGATTATTCTTACAAAATATTATCCTTTAACTACCTCATCAAGATAATATAGCGTAATTGAGATAAACATTAGCAGAAATTGTATTACATGCTTCCTTCTGAGCAGAAGGAAAATAAGGGAGTACAGTGTTTTTCAGAACATTATAACCATGCCCCTTTCCTCTGCCAAGTCTTCCACTTACTAGGTCTTAACATGTTGTGCAGTAACTCACTGATTTGGACACGTACTAACACAAAGTATGGAACTGAATTGTCTACAGAGTCTACAGGAAACAGATTTTACTAGGTTGCCTCTTGCTCATAGTAAAAGGTCATTTTTTTTTTGCTAATGATTAACGCCCAGTGGCGTTGTTTGAGGGCTGTCATGTTTTGGAGAAAACAGTACACTAGGCTAAAGCGATAATCAAATCTTTTAAAAGCTACTTGACATGTGAACAATTGAAGTTCAGTTTGCTTTGCATTGCCAGTAAAACAAAAGAGAGATGAAACAAAAGGTGACCCTGTTTGAGAAAATTTATGCAGTTTAAAATTGAAGGCAATAACAAGGAATATATTGGAAATAGTCAACGCTTCACCATAAATGTATATGAATATAAATTTTGTGTTTTAATGAGATCTACATATTCTGTGTAATAAGTTGGTCTATTTCTTATGGTTTACCAGCTATGCAAAATTCACCAGAAGGAACAGGTCTTCAGAAGCCCCCATAAAATTCAAGATATTAATTTTATTTACAATGTAAATATCTTTAATATAAATTATTTTAATCAAAATTATTAGAGCCATTTTTGAGAAAAACAAAATTCTCAAAACTTTTTCCATGTAAAGAGGTGGAGGGATTTTCTTGAAAATCTTTGCTGCATCCTTGGAAGACACTAAACTACCAAGTTTGGTACTTATCAGTCATTTAGTTTTTGAGCTATGCTGCCCCCCCCCCCCCGCCACACCCACCCACACACATACACACACACACAAAGCAGTAGTTTTTCCATTTTAGCACAAATACGTTAAACGACTAACTGAAATGCCTGCCAAATCAAACTGAGCTATGAATCAGTGCCAACTTTTTTTGGCAATGTTTAAGAAATGACAGTGCACAATAACACCAACTTGTCTTACCAACATCTATTTTTAAACACATGTACATATTGAACTGCCATCGTAATATAAAGCCAAATACATAATTATAATTTAATAAAAATCTGATGTATACCATTCACATGACTTTCTCCATATCCCTGCAACAAAAAATCTGATGTGTACCATTCACATGACTTTCTCCATATCCCTGCAACAAATTATTCTTAAAAAGCTTATACTTTTATTCACTTTCTGCTAATCAGAAAAAAATAGCAGAAATAGTCTAATTACTCGCTTCCTTGTAAGTAGAAGCGAAATAAGGGACAACTGTAGGTTAAAGTGATAGTCAAAAGCTGGTTGCTATGTCAATGAAGTTCCTTTGTCTATATGGATAGGAGTTGACAAGTTCCTGTATGAGAAAAGTATACGTTTTTCATAGCAGAAACCAAAAATAAGGAATGTCACAAAAACGACGAACTCCACGAAAAAAATGTTTATAACATAAATTGTGTGTTTTAATGTGCTCTACATTTTTTGTGTAGTAAGTTTTTGTCCATCTCTTATGGTTTAACAGTTATTCAAAATTTAGTAAAATTCATTCAGAATAAACTACTCATCAGAGGCTATTCCCAGAAAATTCAAGATATACATTTTATTTGTCAGGTAAATATGTTTAATATACGAAATTTTAATCAAAACCGTTAGAGCCATTTTTGAGAAAATCGAAATTTTCGAAAAAAGTTCCATTTAAAGGGTAGTTGGGGTGGGGGGATTTTTCTCAAAATCTTCGTGTCGCATCCCTGGAAGATACTAAACTTAAATACTAAGTTTGGTATTTTACCGACTTTTCGTTTTTGAGTTATCGTGTTCACGGATACACACACACACATGGACCTTTTTGTGAAAATGCTTTTTTTTGGACATTGGGGACCCTAAAACATATGTTTCCGGTGAAATCTCGGTATCAAATTTTTTGGTGGAGTGCAATACTTTCTCTATACACTATGTACATAGTGCGTATGGAGAAAGTAAAAATAAGTTAAAATTGAATAATTCTCCTATATTCTGTTTAATCTACATTTCTATAAATGTAAAAAGAAGCTAGTAACAGTGACGAATAACACAAATATTAATAATATAATTGACAATGCAATGAAATCGTTGCGAAACTAGTCCAGGCAAGGATTCCAAAACATAAGTGAAGATTTGTTGAAACTATTATTTTTTTATATTAATATCTACATTTCTATGCTTATGTATATGTATGCTGTAATGTTTATTTTCATAATTAATGACCCAGAACACATTTGTGGCATATGTGCAGGACATAGGAAAATTATCTTAACATTCTTTTATATACTTTTCTCTACCTGAGCCTAACTCGTGTTGAGTAGTCATAGAAAACTATTTACATGCTATACTTTTTAGAGAAAAAGATAAACACCCATGAACTGCACCCCATCAATCACCACTCTAGCAAAAAGTGTTTTATTTATGGATGCTCTTTAACTGCTGTGGTTCTCAGCATCACATTCTATACTGGGCGTGAAAGACTGCTTAATTTTGCTCAAAGGCCTCTCTATCAGGCTTGAGGTTCTTTTATGTACCGTAAATCTACAACACGGGACCCATGGCTTTATTTCCCTTCCAAAGGAAGCCATGCTAAGGATTTTTATGCCCAAAAAAATCCATCATCCTCTGCCAGGTTTGAACCCGCGACCTTGGGTATATGAAGTTAGCAATGTAACCATTACACCACAAAGGGTGACTATCCATCTAGCATGTTCAGTCTCCACCTCTCTTTTTCCCTCCCATAAGTTTACAAGGAATTGTTAAATAAGAACTATAGCTTTCCTGGCGACGTGTTAATTCAAAATCTTCTCGGGCTTCTAGCCAGGTAATAACTTGGCTTGACACCAACGTTTCGAAGAAGTGCATCTTCCTCGTCTTCAGGGTGAACTGATCAGTGTCAAGCCAAGTTATTACCTGGCTAGAAGCCTGAGAAGATTTTGAATTAAGGAATTGTTATTTTTTGAGATGGATAATCACCACACACTGATCATAATGTTTCTGAACATGCTGAAAAAACCAACCCACATGCGCCTGCACACACACACACACACACACGTTCAATAAGCAGCCTAGCAATAAGTCAATATCTCCATCTCTCTTTTTCCCCTCCCATAAGTGTTTTTTTAAATGGATAATTACCACACATTGATCATAATGCTTCTGAAGATTCTGAGCATGCTGAACCAGGTGCTGTAAAGATACAAAAAACTACATAATCTGCACAATGTGCAGTGATTTCTGCAAAACATCAAGCCATTGACACCCTTGTTTCCACATAATAATACAAGAAGTTTCTGTAGTACTATTTTACAATTACTTAATCATACAAAGAAAATACAGCAATAATAAATACTAGTGACCTCCCGAAAATGCTTGTAACCAAGGGCCTATGTTTAAATTTTGCATATATTCAATATCATGCCAATTTACATTCAGAAATGACCTCAATCTCTATCCATATTAAATTATGTTTCCAGCCATCTAGTTCCCCATTTTTGTTTATTTTCTTTAACCAGTTTCTTTTAACCTTGCCTATATAATCCCCAAGCTCAGAGATTTTCTACCTAGCTTTCATACTCATAAATTTTCTATTGGTAAATTTGCCCACTTCTCAATTCTAAGTTTTCTTCTGATTTCTTTGGTTTCTTCACATTCCAAAATTGCATGCCAACAATTGTCTTGCATTCTGCACATTGGGGATTACTTTATATTTAAACCTCCCCTTGATCCTTTCTATTTCACTCCACCTGTTTGTGTCCATGTAGATCCTTTCTTGTCCACTTGTCATCTAAGTCTTCATAATTCTTTCTATGCCATATTTTCTTTCACTTCCTGTATACCCTCAGTGACTTTTTGTTACTGAAACTACCTAATATATCCTGAATTTCCATATTATAAATTCTTTGTTTAACTTCTTTCCAAAAGTCACTTTCCTTGCTCTATCATGCCACACCATACTCCAGCCAAATGTTTCCATCATCTTCTTAATTCTTTCCCACACTTTCTCTTGTGTCACTAGACATTATTTCACTTTTCTCTTCTAAATTTTTTTTATTCTAAGCCAATAGGTCAGGGTTCTTGTCATTATTTTTCCTTTACTCACTATCCTGCCTCTACTCATTTCAGGGCTACATACACTAAAGTCAGAGAGATGGCCAGCGCACTGTCTCAACTAATAAGAGGTGTGTCTGCCTCTCTAACAATAAAATTGATTCATACTATATAAGTAATGATGTCATACTTGATGCAAGATGTAACAAACATTCCTCAATGTAATTTCAATTGAAACAAGTATCTGCTTATACTACACTATTTTGCTTTGCTACACATTATTTTACGTGTTGTAATGTACTATTGAGGTTGTCTCTTTAGGGTGGTGGTAGCATTACTGCTTGCCAAGCGGGAACCTGGGTTTGATTACCAGTACTGCGTGGGGATTCTTCCCCCACTGGGAGACCTGGACCGGGGTGCACTCAGCCTCGTGAGGTCCCTGGGGGGGCCAATTGATGGAGAAGTAGCGGCTCCAGGTTGTGAAGACCGCATTAACTGGCAGGAAGGGATCGAAGCACTAACCTCGTGTCACCCCCCAATACTACACCCCATCCATGAGGTCTGTAATGGACCGAGATGGGGAACGCAGTGGCCAGGCGGTAGGCT
This sequence comes from Hymenopus coronatus, assembly GCA_030762935.1. Classification (NCBI taxonomy): domain Eukaryota; kingdom Metazoa; phylum Arthropoda; class Insecta; order Mantodea; family Hymenopodidae; genus Hymenopus; species Hymenopus coronatus. Next base: position 26,163,520 of record CM060882.1, read on the forward strand.
AAGGCTCTTAGTGAGCTGTGCCAAGGAATGTACTATTGTGCCATGGGCTAGTGTTTTAGTTTGTTTGAAAGTGGCTTATTATCGTGCTGTAGCTGTGGATGGGAAGAAGTGGCAACAGTTTGATGGAGTGGCCATGAGATAAAGCAACTGTCAGGGATCACTATGGATCTCTCCAACTTTAAAATTGGAATCATTGTTTTTTGAGTTGTCATGAAAATGAACATAGTGTTCATCTGAAACCATAAATTGCAGAAGAAATCTGTATACTCATATGACATAGATAAGACTCGACTACAATACTGCAATCAAGCTCACATTCCTTTTTGTTAAGACTGAGAAACTTGAATGTGGTAGGCAAATTCATACAGTTCTTTGAACATTTGTTAAGCAAACCTATTGTCAACCCAGGTTACAGGGATGTTCACTGGATATTGCGCTTTGGTGACTATAACACCTGTTGGAAAAGTAGTCCCTGTTTCTGCTTTGTGGTGTTGGTTATTGTGCTAACTTTGTCCTCTTGTGGTGACAAAGGACTGTCCTATATGATGGATTTATCAAAAGCAACTGACACTGTTTCGTTATCTGCTGTTTTGTTAATAAATTTATCCTCATAACGTTCTTCAATGCAAAGTAAACTTAGTCCTTTCTGACATCCCACTTTGTGTGACCAAAAATAATATTCCATATAAACATCTTCTCTTCTCGTAATTAATGGTTCTTTCACTCAAGCTGTATGAAGATCATAATTGCAAAGATAAAAATCACATTTAAAAATCCAATGCATTGGCAGAGATTGAACCATGGATCTTCAGCTTTCTGTGCCATTGCTCTAATTGAGTTAACATGACAACATGCTAGTATGACATAAAATTCCACAAGTGACTTGAATTTTCCCGGTAAATCACAAGGCATTCTCAATTTTATTTTGAGGTAACATACCCCAAAAGTGACTTACAATATCATAAGTACTTAATCCCAGACTTTTTAGTTAACCACTATTTAACAATCAGTGTAAATTAAATATTCTTTGTATAAGCTAAGGTTGGAAAGGTAAAATCAGACTAAAAAATCTGATGTGTTCCATTCACATGACTTTCTCTACATCTCTGTAATAAATTATTGTTAACAAGCTTATTCTTCTATCTACTTTATGCTAATTGAGATAAATATTAGCAGAAATGGCCTTATTACTTACTCCCTTTTAAGCAGAAGGGAATAAACTAGACTAAACCCACAATCAAATGTTTTAAAATATGATTGGGTGCTATGGGATTGAAATCCATGTCTTTGCATGGCAGGAGTTGACAAGTTCTCATATGAGAAAAGTTTTAAGTATTTTAAAACTGAAACCAATAGCAAGGAATATCTCGAAAACAGTTAACTCCAAGAAAAAAAAATGTATATGACATAAATTGTCTGTTTTAAGGAGATTTACATTTCTTGAGTTGTAAGTTTTTGTCTATCTCTTACGGTTTAGCATTTATGCAAAATTCAGAAAAATTCATCTAGAATAAAGAGGTCTTTAGATGCTATTTACAGAAAATTCAAGATATACATTTTATTTGCCACGTGAATATCTAAATATTACAGATTTTAATCAAAATTGTTAAGAGTCAATTTTGAGAAAACAAAAAATTTCACATTTTTTTCCACGTAAAGTGTAGATTGGAAGATTTTCTTGAAAATCTTTGTGTTGCATCCTTGGAAGATACTGAACATAAATATCAAGTTTGGTATTTAACAGACTTTTTGTTATTGAGCCATGCTGCACGCACACTCGCACGCACACACAGACATTTTTCTAAAAAAAATTTTTTATTCAGGGGATCCCAAAACATGTATTTCTGGTGAAATCTTGGTATCAAATTTTTGGATGCAATACAATACCTTCTCTACACTATGTAGATAGTATGTGTAGAGAAAGTAAAAATTAGTGCCAAACCAGACTTGAACCACAGATCTTGGGTTTTTTGTGCCATTGCTTAAATCAACTGAACTATCATGACAACATACAGTTACAACATTAAATTCCCCAACCTTCTCTTCTGTTATGGGAACCATAATAGCCAAAATCAACCAAAATAAAATAATTCAAAATATGTCTAACTCTATACAAAATAAATATATCAATGAAGAGTTTCAGCATTTTTTTTTTTTTTTTGCAGCATATTATACACAAACTGAATAAGAAATCATCATTTATTTTGACTACAAAACATAAAATTTTGTTGTTAATTGTTATGGTTCCTCAAAATGAAAGTCAAGTTCTAGTCTAATTTATTGAGACAATGGACAGAAGAGAACATTAATTCAAGTAACTATTTTTTTTAATGTTTCCTTCATCCATTCTCTCCAACTGAATATACTTGAAGTTTAATGAATATTGTAAACTTTAATTGAAGATCCATATAGGATGCAACCATGCTACATGCAAGAATGGGTTAAATTACTCCTTTTTTATCGGAGGGTAGCTTAATGCACTTTCACTTGGCAGATTATGTCACATGAATAAAGTGGATGAAATGATGCTCAAATGAGTAATGAAGTAGATAGAATTTAAAGCTGTCTGACATTTGTCTTTTCAAAATAAAGGAAAACCCCAGAAGGAAAAAATCTGATGTGCTCCATTCACATGACTTTCTCTACATCGCTGTACCAAATTATTGTTCAACAGCTCATTCTTCTATCTACTTATGATAATTGAGATAAACATTAGTAGAAATTGTCTTAATTACTTGCTTCCTTGTAAGTAAAAGGTAAATAAGGGAATAAACTAGGCTAAAATGATATGACATCTTTTAAAAGCTGGCTGCCATGTGGTTGAAGTAGTTTCTATGCATGGCCAGGAGTTTACAAATTTCTGTGTGAGAAAAGTTAAGTATTTTAAATCTGAAACACATAACAAGGAATATCTCAGAAATGATCAACTTCACGAAAAAAAAAATGTAAATGGCATAAATTGTGTGTTTTAATGAGATCTACATTTTTTGTATAGTAAGTTCTTGTCTATCTTTTACAGTTTACCAGTTATGGAAAATTCAGCAAATTTCATCCAGAATGAAGACCTCTTCAGAGGCTATTCCCAGAAAACTCAAAATACACCTTTGTTTGCCAAGTAAATATCTTTAATGTATGATATTTTAATCAAAATTGTTAAGAGCCATTTTTAAGAAAATCAAAATTTTTGAAACCTTTTCCTTGTAAAGGGTAATTTGGGGTGGGGTAAGTTTTATCAAAATCTTTGTGTTGCATTCTTGGAAGATACTACCAAGTTTGGTATTTAACTGACTTTTCGCTTTTCAGTTATCATGTTCATGGACACCCACACATAGCCTTTTCTAAAATGCTTTTTTTCTTCTTCTTCTACGAGGGACCCTATAACACTATTTCCGGTGAAATCTCTGTATCAAATTTTTTAATGGAATGTAATATCTTCTCTATACATTATGTACATAGTACATGTAGAGAAACCAAAATCTTATCTAGGTAAGCCAGATTCAAACTTGGGACATCTTGTATGTAAGGCAAACACACTATACAGGTGGGTTTTTAATCCTAATTTCTCATTACATTTTACTATCTCCATGTTACTTGTAGACCTACATTTGAGGGTATCAAATATCCCCAAGCCACACAGATTTGACCATGCAGGCTGCTTCTGCCACACAATACAAAACACTCACATGCAGAACTTCTAAGTTTCCCATGATTCCTTGCTTACCTATACCATCTAACATTCATTAGGTTGCAGTGAATTTCAGTCACCTGTAGTTATACATGCACTCATCGCAACCAAGATGAAATCCTTCTTCCTGCGAGTAAGACCAAATACAAATAAGTAACCAAGGAAAACCACAACTGCATATATGTAGTGAAAACCAGGGGAAAAAAAAAAAAAAAACATTTTTATTATCAAACAACTCTAAAAATTGTACTTCCTCCCTTATCAGAGCTGAGTAGATTTTAATCACTCAAAGGGGATGAAAAGGAGAAATGAAATAAATAAAATGGAATTAAAAAAATCTGATGTGTTACAATCATATGACTTTCTCTAACTGTTCTTAAACATACTACTTACAAAGGATTATTCTTCTTTCTACACCATGCTAATCGAGATAAACATTAGCAGAATGTTCTTATTAATTACTTCCTTACTAAAGGAATGTGCTATGCTAAAGTAATAGTCAAATGTTTTAAAAGCTATTGTTATGCGGTTGCTATTGAAATTTGTTTCTTTGCTTGGCCAGGAATAGAACAAATGAAAAACGGACACTTTCTGTCTGAGAAAAGTTAAGCTTTTTAAAATAGAAACCAATAAGAAGGAATATCTTGGTAACGGTCAACTCTACAACAAAAATGCATGTGACATAATTGTGTGTTTTGATGAGATCTACATCTTTTGTGACGCAAATTTTTGTCTATTTCTTATAGTTTACTAGTTATGCAAAATTCAGAAAAATGTATCCAGAACGAACAGGTCTTCAGAAGCTATTCCCAGAAAATTCAAGATATACATTTTATGTGATGCAAATATGTATAATATAAGGTATTTCATTCAAAATTGTTAAAACCATTTTTGAAGAAAACTAAATTTTCAAAAAGTTTTCCATTTAAAGGGTAGTTTGGGGTGGGGGATTTTCTTGGAAATCTTTGTGTCGCATCCTTGGAAGATAAACTCAAATACCAAGTTTGGTATTTAACAATCTTTTAGTTTTTGAGCTATGCTGTTCACAGACACACACATGCACACACAGATCTTTTTCTATACATTTTTGGATTCAGGGGACCTAAAACATATATTTCCAGTGAAATCTCAGAATCAAATTTTTAGGTACAATACCTTCTTTATACACTATGTACATAGATGATAGTACGCGTAGAGAAAATAAAAATAGAATGTATGGAATCCATTATGCAACAACAATGAAGACATGGACTGTTGACTTCACCACTGTAAAACCCTGAGGCTGAGATGGGGATGAGTAAAACATCATTACTTTCTCTACTCACTCTTCCAAAGGATATTCCTACAAAATCTTATTTTTCTATTTACTTCTTGTTAATTGTGCTAAATTTAACTGTGCATAAAATAAAAAATGTTGAAAAATGTTCCACATAAAGGGTAGTTTGGGATTGGAGAGTTTCTTGAAAATCTTTGTATTGCATCCTTGGAACAAAACTTTGGCATTTAACCTACTTTGGATTCAGGGGTAATCAAAAATGTATTTACAGTGAAATCTCAGCACAATATTTTGATGGAATATAATACCTTTTCTACCTACTATTTACATTGTACATACTGCTAGAGAAAGTGAAAATGCCTCATAAAATGGGAAACTTAAATCCTGCAGTCATATGAAACAAATAAGATAAAACAATTTACATGAAGTAGTTGACTTTATAATTCATGTCACCCATTTCTGAATGTCCATTCCTTGTATTGGCTGGTTATTAAAGCCACTAGCGGTGTAACCAAACTTTAAATCATGCTATGCAGTTTGTTGCAGCCCAGTGAAGAGAGAGCTTGATTATGATGAAAGATACACACACATATAAGCTCTAACCTATCATAGTACTGTATACCAATTATTGCAGTAATTCAGCCTGTCATCTTATGTTATGATATAATGCAATGGATTTAATGCTTGTCATGTAAACTTGAATCTGCCCACAGTCATAAAAACACCTTATTTATTGTAAAATCATAAGAAGTTTCATTTTACAGCCAAACCATAAAAGTTGGTAAATATACAATTATATGGGACATTAAATTCTCTATTATAAAAAAAAAAAAAGATAAATTTAACAATGCAATGTGTTCATAAATACTCAGGAAAGAGAGATGCCTTGCTAAGTCTACCATGTTTCTTTCATTTTAACATACAGGACGCCTGAGAAGTCGTGATCAACTGATCAATACTTTCTGAGTATGGTATTAACATAACATTAGAATGAAGGAAACATTAGGATCGTGTTTAACGCCCGCTTTTATTAAAATGCAACGCAGGCGGTGACACCGATGATACAGGAATGAAGACGGAAAAAATGAAATGAAGTTTTACTTATGGACGCTCTTTAACTACTGCTCCCATTCTATATTGGGCGTGAAAGACCACTTAATTTTGCTCAAAGGCATCTTTATCAGGCTTGAGATTCTTTTAAATGCCGTGAATCTATGACACGGGACCAACGGCTTTACTTCCCTTCCGAAGAAAGCCATACTTAGGATGTTTACGCCCGGAAAAAAAAAAAAAAAAAAAGCCATCGTCCTCCACCAAGTTTGAACCCGCAACCTTGGGTATATGAGAATGAAGATGGAGCACGGTGAAAACCGATGGTGGGAGAAACCGGAGAACACGGAGAAAATCCGCCCTGTGCTGCTTTGGCCACCACAAATCCCACATGCAGTCGCCTTAGTGAAAAGCGAGTGGTCTAACCCTCGGCTACGTGCAGCCGAAACATGATATTGAATAAATACACTTTACAATATCCGAGTTCCCACCATATGCAATCGCAAATGTTGCATTGCAAATTTTAAAGGGAACTTCATAATTAAGCTTTTTCTCTTCAAGGAAAGGATATTTTACCTTTAAACTGGAAGAGAAGATGCATTTCCATTTAGGCATAATATCGAAGTTCACGCAAATAACAACACTGCACATCAACTGCCAACGCTAGACTAGGCAAACTTCGTCTATCTTTAGCGCTTCACTGTTCACAGAACGCGTGAAACAACGGCAACAATAAGTGACAAACCAGACTCAGCATTTCTCACAAGAAAGGTATTTAATTTAGGTAAACAGTGTCAAGAAAATACGTGACTTATTCACGTCCCAACAAAAATACTTGGAACACAGGGCATACACGTAAAAGGGGGACTGTCCCGATTTTTACAGGACGAGTGTCAGGCTTATGCCTTGCTTCCTTTGAAGTAAGTACCTGGGATGCACACTGAAGACAAATCAATTGATGTAATAGATGATTTGCTTTTAAAATTGAAATGATCAATGGCATAACAACCTCCTCAGAATTTATGTGTCAATATGTCAATAATATTACTATCAGTTGAGTAACGTCTTCTCAGAGTGCTCTTTCACAATCTAGCTAAAGTCAATGACAAGATGTGTAAAATATGATTTGATTTCATGAAAATGAAGTTGATAAATTTTAGTTCAAACAGGTTAGCTATACAGTATGACTTTTGTTGCAGATTAGAGTCAAAGATATCCAGGTAAGAAGCATTTATTGTATAGGTATAACAATTGGGAAGTAATTTAACAAATGAGTTTTTCACATGTACATAATGTAACTGTGCCTTACCAGCTCATATTTGCAGCATGCGTGTGAGCAACTTGCTTTCAAGCGTATAACATTGTTGCATGAGTTTGTTCGGCTTCATTTTAGTAATTGCACCTACTGTTGCAGATGTTCAAGAAATTAATATGTGAAGAGCGGTGGCACTACCTAAAGCCTTGGAATGTAACACTTGGGAGCAATGGACATTGTAAGAATGTTAGCTTTTTCTGGAAACTTCTGACGTTATAGACAGATATAAAAAGGAGAGAACGACCCCTGGCGAGTTAGTTTTCAAGCAGTTGCATCAAAGTGACAAGAACTGCAATACGTCAAAGTAGATCTCTAATCACATTGACTGCCATTGTTCTGTAAAAAACGGGACAGTCCCCCTTTATATTTGTGTGTCCCGCATCCCGAGGATTTTTTTTGGGACGTAAATAGGTCCCTATTTTCTTGGCACCGTCTTCCTAAATTAAAAAAAAAAAGAAAAAAAAAAAAAGCTAAATATTGTTGCCATTTCTTGTTGTGAGAAATGCTAAGTCGGCGGTTGGCTCACTTATTGTTGTTGTTTAGCGCGTTCTGGGAACAGTAAAGACAAAGTTTGTCCAGTCTAGTGCTGGGAATTGATGTACTGTTATTTGCGTTAACTTAAGCTATTATACCTAAACGGAAATGCACCTTCTCTAAAAATTTAAAAATAAAATATCCTTTCCTTGAAGAGACAAAGCTTAATTATGAAGTTCACTGAAAAATTTGCAATGCAACATTTTCGATTGCACATGGTAGAAACTTGGATATTGTAAAGTGTATTTATTCAATATCATGTTTCTTTCGTTCTAATGTTATGTTAATACCATATTCAGAAATTATTGATCAATCGATCACAATCTTTTCAGGCATCCCCTATTTTAATGAAAAAGAAAAAAAAAAAAAAAAAAAAGGTAGTCTTATCAAAGCGACGGCAGAAAATTGCGCTGCAGAACTGTTGTGAAAGCAATGGAATAAATACCTGATTGAAAACCTTTTTTACCTCCAAAAAACACCTCTTTTCCACAAACTAATTACAATCTGCTCACAAATAACTGTATTTCGTAACAACTCTGCCGTATAGTTTCGTTGCGGCGATGATACAGCTCGCTACAAAATTTCCGTCGGACTCACTCGCTGTTGCGCGCAATGCATTCCCAGTGAATGTACACGAACGCACAGCACGGCTTCGTTGCACCTTTTTATATCTGTTGGTTACATCATTGGAAACTTCTCGAAACAGCCGCACGTGCAATACTCGGCACAAACTCGGCGCGTTTCAATGCGCGGCTTCGACGTCAAAGAAGAACAGATGTCCACACACACACACACATAGGGGTAACATCATAGTAGCACAGGTGTCCACTGACGCACGTGTGTAATAATGGATGCCAACAATCAGCTATGACTTACAAATTAAGCCGTGCACACATGTTCGGCAATTACAGCTGCAGGGGCGTAGTCACAATATAAATACTACATCAAGAAACCAAAGCCTTTGATTTAAATGCTTGGATTTATAATGCCAGCATATTTAAACAATGATTGATGTGGCACAGACGCAAACTTGCACCAAAAAAAAAAGAAAAAAAAAAAGATGCATTTCAATCACTTAACTTTCTCTAACTATTCCATATACAAACTATTGATACAAACGATTATTCCTTTATCTACTTCTTGCTAATCTATATAAACATTAACAGAAATGGTCTTATTACTTGCTTTCTTGTAAGTAGAAGTGAATACACTAGGGTAAAGCAATGCATTTTAAAAGCTGATTGCTATGTGCAACAATTGAGGTTCGGTTTGCTTTGCATGGTCCCGTTTAAAACAAAAAGTTTATAACTGAGCATTAAAACAAATAATGAGCAATTTCTTCAAAATGGTCAATTCTACAAGAAAAATGTATATAACATAATTGTGTGTTTTAGCAAGATCCACATTTTTTGAGCAAGTTTTTGTCTATCTCTTACGGTTTACCAATTATGTAAAATTCTGCAAAATTTATCCAGAATAAATAAGAGATCTTTAGAGGCTATTCTCAGAAAATTCAAGATAAACGTTTTATTTGATATAAGTATTTTTAATATTTAATCATTTATGTAATTTTTTTTTTTTTTTTTTTTTTGTAGCTTAACGTCCTTTAACCTGGTTTGGTCATATCGGACGATGAATGCAATTGATGATATGATGCTCAAATGATCTCGGGGTCCATGGAGCTTAAAGTTACTCGACATTCATCTTCTCAGGATAAGGGAAAACTCCGAAAAAAACCTTACCCGGGTAACTCACCCTAAGCGAGATTCGAACTCACGACCTTTTGAACGTGAGGCAGACATGCTACCACCACGCTACCCAGGCGGGCTTTTACGTAAATTATTATATAACTTCTGTAAATAATTTATGTATTTTAATCAATGTGTTTAAGAACATTTTTGAGAAAATCAAAATGTTCAAAATGTTTTTCCATGTAAAGGGTAGTTTGGGATGGGGGGATTTTCCTCAAAATCTTCATGTTGCACCCTTGGAAAATACTAAACTTAAATACCAAGTTTGGGTTTTTAACGGTCCTTTTGCAGACATACATTTTGTAAAACTGCTTTTTTCAGACTCAAGAGGACGTCAAAACATATATTTTCAGTGAAATATCAACACCAAATTTTTGGGTGGAATACAATACTTAATATGTACATTGTATGATATGAAAGCAACATTAAGGATTAGTGAAATGTACATGTATTGTGAACTTCATGCAAACTTATGCTTGTCTGGCGATATAAGCAAGTGAAAATGCAGGTTATAGAGCACATGCTAACTTCTCCATATATACATTTTCAGCAAATAAGAATAAATTCATATGGCCAATAGGAAGTGTATATTCAAGTCATGTGTTGCAATGTAATGTCGCACATAATTTAATGCAGTGCACATCTTGTTATCCTGCATAATTCTATTAACACCATTTTTAATTGTAGAGAAATAAGCAGAAAACTAATGGGGAAGGAATATTATTGTGAAAAGTGCCAACGGGATACCAGAAAGAAGCAGATGACTCATGAGAAAAAGATAAACAAGGAAGGTATGCTGCCCCATGAGGCTTCCATTTATATCCTGCATGTTCTCATAAAAGCAAACAACTAAGTTGTATGAACATAAATCCCAAAGATGCATTCCACGTGAGAGAGCTAATTTATGAAGTTCCACATAAAGCAGTATAGGAAAGAACAGTAGCATGAACGAACCCTCTTCTGAAATGAGAATGGACCATAAAGAAGTTCTTCAATCAACCAAATGAAAACTGCCACACAGCCATTTAGTTCCTAATGCTAAGATGACAGATGTTAAAGAATCACTGAAAGCAATTTTTGGAGAAGAATGGCTAAGTCAGGAGATCTTAAGCTAGAATGCAAATTTATTGATGTATTCCCATGGATTAAACAGAAGTACAGTAAATCAATATAAATTATTGTTGCGATTGTTTGGAAGATAACTGTGCATTGTATATTTAATATTATTTTACAATAAACATGTTAATGCACTTGTTCTTCTTTTTTATTATTTCATTTGTTAATTAATTTGTTATAATATTGTATTGGACAAATATTCATGTTCCTAGGTTATAAGGTCAGATTCAGTGTTTCAATGAACATGTTAATTTTTCTGTAAAAACTAGCAATCTAATATGAACAAAAAATGATAAAAGAAAAAGTCTGATGTGTTCCATGCATATGCCTTTCTCTACCTGTTTTGCAGACAAACTATTCTTACAAAAAATTATTCTTTTATCTACATAATGATAATCACAATAAACATAAACAGAAATAGTTTTATTACTTGCTTCCTTATAAGCAGAAGGAAAATAAGGGAATACAGTAGGCTAAAGCAATACTCAAATCCTTTAAAAGCTGGTCGCTATGTGAAATAACTAAAACCTGGTTCTCTTTGCATGGCCAGGTTTAAAACAAAATGAGAGATGAAAAAGATAACAGCTTTCCTTTTGAGAAAATTTATAAGTATTTTAAAATTTAAACCACTATCAAGAAATATCTTTGTAGTGGTCAAACCTACTTAAAAAAAAAAAAAAATCTGATGTGTGCCATTCACATGACTTTCTCTATATCCCTGCAACAAATTATTCTTAAAAAGCTTATACTTCTATTTACTGTATGCTCATCAGAAAAAATTAGCAGAAATAGTCTTATTTCTTGCTTTATTATAAGTAGAACCGAAATAAGGGAGTACCATAGGTTAAAGTGAAAGCCAAAAGCTGGTTGCTATGTGACTGATGTTCCTTTGTTTGTATGGACAGGAGTTGACAAATTCCTGTATGAGAAAAGTATAAGTTTTTCAAAGCTGAAACCAAGAAAAAGGAATATCTCAAAAACGATCAACTGCATGAAAAAAATGTATATAACATAAATTGTGTGTTTTAATGTGCTCTACATTTTTTGTGTGTTAAGTTTTTGTCCATCTCTTACGGTTTAGTAATTATGAAAAATTCATCCAGAATAAAGTAGTCTTCAGAGGCTATTCCCAGAAAATTCAAAATATACATTTTATTGGTCAGGTAAATAACTTTAATATTTATTTATTTATTTATGCTAAGCTTTATACAGGTGAATATGACCGGTGTTCAGCCCTGGCTCTTTACCGGTCATACTCATATTTTACAATAGTTTATTAATTCTAGTTTATTACACCATTTTGTCTATTTACTGTCCATATCCATTTATTTTTCACTTTGCATAAGAATTGTCCAATCTTCTTACTATCTTTTTGAAACATTTCAACTACTACTACATTTCTATCTATTTTAAACCATTTCTTATTAATATACTTTTTTCTCCAAATTTCAGTTCCTTTACATTTAAATAAAATGTGTTCTATATCTTCATTTCCGCCACATATAGGACATTGATTTTGTGGAATACCTTTCCTTAGACCTTTTAATCTCCATACTCCTGCTTTCAGCCATGCAATACCTTCTCGCTCCTCTTTATTTGTCACATCAATGTACTTTTCCCTTCCCCATGAGACTTTCATTGGTATATAGAAAACTAAAGATCTCTTTTCAGTTATTTTACTAAATATTTTTTGTATTTCTATATCCTCAAATCTTTTCCTTGCCAACTTCCAGAAGTTATTCACATTATTTTCTCTTCTTCTCCACATTTCCCCTAACCCACTACTTTCCAGGTTATTTCGAAGACAGTCTACCCATCCCTTGTTCTTTAAACTTTTCTCTTGATATACTAAACACTGTTTTAACAAATTCCTTTCTTCCAATTTCAATATCCTATGCCAAAATTTCAATGCCCTTTCCATAATCTTTCCCTTACTTGCCACTCTACCCAGCTCTATTTGTGCTACCTGCCTAACAGTTGCATTTGGTAACCCCAGTATTTCTTTGCAAAATTTCCTATGCACCTCATCTATGCCTTCCCATCCTCCTTCTAATCCCCATACTTCTATCCCATATAGCATTTTTGCCTCAACCACCATATTGTACACTTTTTCTAACCATCTAATATTTATATTAGGTGCTTTGTATTTGCAACTTCTAATAGCTGATAAAGCTCCTTTTCCTTTTGCCAATGCAAATTTCTTTTGCTTTTCCCAATTGCCACCACTATCAATTTTAACTCCTAGATAAATACATTCTCTCACTACCCTGTACTCCTTTTCATTCTCATTCTTCCATTTTTCATATTTGCTCAATTTTCCCCCTTTTTTGAACACTACAATCTGCGTCTTGTCCTGGTTCACTTTTAAACTCCACTCTTTACAGTAATTATTTAATGTTTGCAAGGATTGTTTCAAGCCATTCACTGTAATTGCACCTATAACTAGATCATCTGCAAACAGTAATCCTGGAATCTGAATATTATTAATTACTGGCATCGAGTTATTATTTCTCCCAATTTCTGTTAATACATCATCTATATATAAATTGAATAGGACTGGACTTAACTTACATCCCTGTCTAAGGCCTTTCTCTTGTTGGATTTCTCTTGTTACAACCCCTTCCTCCACTCTTATACAAAAAGTATTTTCCTTATATAATGCTCTAAGGGTGTCCACCATTTGTTTACTCACTCCTTTAGTCAACAACTTATGCCACAGCAATTGAAGCTCTATCCTATCGTATGCTTTCTCTAAATCCACAAAAGCCATATATAACTTTCCTCTTTTGTCTTTCAAGTATTTATCTACCAGTGTTTTTATAATAAATAAGTTATCAACTGTCCTCCTCCCTTTTCTAAAGCCCATCTGAAGTTCCGAGAGGATATCATATTCTTCAACCCATGTTTGTATCCTGCTTGCCATAATACCAGTAAAAATTTTTCCTACATTTGATAATAATGCAATGCCTCTATAGTTGTTTGGTTTGTCAACACTACCCTTGCCTTTGTATATTGGATGTATGATTGCTTTCCTCCACTTATCTGGTATATACCCCTTCACCTTAATTGTGTTAAATAAGTCTACTAAAACCTTAACTCTGTTTATTTCAGTGCACCATTCCTTATGGAACTCTGGAGGGATTCCATCTATTCCCGTTGCTTTATTTCTCTTCATTATTTTCACCTGTTGGATTATTTCTTCACTTCTTATTATATCATCGAGTATATCTACATAGTTATTACCTATTTCCCAATTTCCTATCTCATTTTTACTCTTTTTTTCCTCATACAAATTTTTAAAATATTCCATCCATTCTCCTGGTTTTATACTTGGTTTTGTTACATATTTATTATACATTGATTTCATAACCTTCCATATCTCATTTGCATTATTTTCATTTAGAATTCGTATCAAATTACTTTCATATTTTTTCATCCAGCTTGTTTTCTTTTGTTCCAGTAATGAATTATATAAATCCCTCCCTTGCATATACTCTTTCTTTAATTCTATGTTTCCTAATTCCCTCCACTTTATGAGCAGCTGTTTGACTTGTCTTTTAGTTACTCTACATTCTTCATCAAACCAGCCCTCATCTCTTTTGTAAACCTTCTTTCTCATTTTCATTTCCTCCCCAGCCCTTAGCATAATGATATTTAAGATATCCATAGCACTTTCAATTTCTTGTTCCTTTATCATAAAACTTATTCCACACTGACATATCTGGCCATAATTAGAGTTTAGTGTCTGCCTAAATTTATTGCAATACTCTTCCTTCCATTTGTATCTACTGTATTCTTCTATGTTGCACTTTTCCTCCCTTAAATTATAGACTATTTGCTCTGTGCATGTTTTTATGTCTACTATCAATGGAAAATGCCCACTGTTGGAACTTAAATTTAGTATCTTAAAATTACTTAAAATATACCCCATATTAATTGGCCATAATACATAATCAATCACACTTTGACCATTATTACTAACATACGTATATTCTCCATTCACATCTTCTCCATATTTCCCATTCAAAATATCAAAGGCATTCAATTCACAGAATTCTATAAATTTCATATAGCCTTTGTCAACTATCTTATCTTTGCTGTATCTAATTTTCTCAGGTTTCTCTAATGTATCATTACTCATCCACCTATTCCCTCCAATAACATCATTTTCGCCAATCCTAATGTTAAAGTCTCCCATTAATATAATCTCAGAATTACCATATCTCTCCTTTAAATGTTCTATTTCTATCTCTAGGTGTTTAAGGAGGTCCGGATTATGAAAGCGCGAAGGAAGAGGAGGATTGTATACTATGCCTATACATATAACATTTTCAACTATTTGTTTCTCCTCTAATACAATCCATAGTATTTCTTTTCTCCTTGACCAAGTTTCTTTAACTCCTTTACTTAACGTCTTCTTTACAAAAAAGCCTATGCCTCCAGATGCCCTCCCCTTTCTTGCTACCTTATCTCCTTTTATCCCTACAAAATCAAAATCCTTTACGTAAACCTGGTCCTCTTTTAGCCATGTTTCAGCTACCGCGAGATAATCAAGTTTTGTCAATAATTGATTTAAACTCCCCGCATATATTTTGTTTTTAACTCCCTCACAATTCCAGAATCCAAGCCTCCTTATATTCTCCCTTCCCTATTGTGAGCCTAATCTAAATGTTTCTAGAGTTCTTTTACTCCTTAATTGTATCCCTTCTCCGGAAGGAATAGTTTTATTTCTGTCTACAACTAGAATGCTGCCATGTTCAGATGATATGATGAACTTTAATATACGAAATTTTAATCAAAATCGTTAGAGCCATTTTTGAGAAAATCAAAATTTTCGAAAAAAGTTCCATGTAAAGGGTAGTTTAGGGTGGGGGGATTTTTCTCAAAATCTTTGTGTCGCATCCCTGGAAGATACTAAACTTAAATATCAAGTTTGGTATTTTACCACCTGTTCGTTTTTGAGTTATCGTGTTCACAGACACACGGACACACACACACACAGACCTTTTTCTGAAAATGCTTTTTTTGGATACAGGGGACCCTAAAACATATATTTTCGGTGAAATCTCGGTATCGAATTTTTTGGTGGAGTGCAATACATTATCTATTCACTATGTACATAGTGAGTATAGAGAAAGTAAAAATGCACATGACACATTGTGTGTTTTAATGTTATCTACATTTTTGGTGTAGCAAGTTTTTGCCTATCTTTTGCAGTTTACCAGTTATGCAAAAGTCATTCACAATGAATTCCTCCCAAGAAATTCAGGATATATATTTTATTTTTCATGTAAACATCTTTAATATATAGCATTTTAATCAAAATTATTAGAGCCATTTTTTAAAAAATAAAAAATTAAAATAATTTTTTTCCACTTAAAGGGTAGTTTGGGGTGGAGGAATTTTTCTGAAAATCTTCCATTTGCATCCTTGGAAGATCCTAAACTTAAATACTAAGTATTTAAAGGGCACTTTTATTTTTGAGTTATGCTGTGCATGCTCGCATACACACGTGTACACAGAGACATGCATACAATGATCTTTCAAAAAACATTTTTTTTGGGTTTAGGAAATCATGTATTTCTGGTGAAATAACAATACCTTCTCTACTTAAGACATAGTTTGCGTAGAGAAAGTAATAACAGAATATTTCTGAATAAGAAAGACAGTAAATTAGCTTTGTTATAAATTTCAATAAATTAATGTCACTATCTGGATCAGCTACCTGTAAAATTAGTATTTTTATAAATTACTTCAAATATATATAACAAAAACTGAAAACATTAAGAATAAACAACATATTGACCTTCTGAAAGTTGTTCAAATCTGAAAATGTTTAAGGTGTTCATGCAAAAGCAAACCTGTCCATATTTAACAGTGAATTTTAAGAAACAGTCTCTTTGTAGATTTAATTTAAGAGGAAAAGTGACTTTTAAATGGTAAAATGAATGTGTTAAATACGGTATAATTTAGACCACATAAGTTTTATGTCAATTCTGAAAACTCATATGAGGTGGATATGTTTGCTTTTGTGTGAAAACTACCCAACTCAGCTTACACTATTTTTATTAGTTCTGTAAGTGGAAAGGGTATATATGTGTAACCACTTTGCTCAGAGTCACAAGAAGTACAAAAATTACATACTTCCTCATCCTTAACCACCTTCAATCATTGTAATTACAAATAAGTGATTTGTAATGCAATATTTGACAAGGTTGTGGTACTGAGACCAACTATTGAGTGCATGGCACAATCCTCGCAATAGGTCATGCAGTAAGCAACTACAGTGCCTTATTTTGACTTGTGGCCGACTGGCCAAATTGAATATTTACAAACCCTGATATCAAGCGCATAGCGTTAGGACAGTTCAAGCGCATAGATTTACATGCATACAATAACCACATACCTTTATCGCAGAAGGTGTTGAAAATGATGTCTTGTACTGCCACACATCTCTCAGGCCTTTTAAGAAAATTTCCAATAACACATTAATTCTTCTTCTGAAATTGCTCTAATTTCTCTTCTGATATTGTCTTTCAGTTCTTCCAACGTATGTGGGGTGTTCGGTACACTTTATTTTTTTAAGCTCTCTCATAAATAAAAGTTGTATACCATAAGGTCTGGGGAGCAAGGTGGCCATATCCTGATGACCCTATCTTTAAAAATGTCCTCAATTTCAACGAGAGATCAGCTGAATGTGTTGTAGTAGTGTGTTGTTGAAAATATGCTTGTGTGCACCCAATGTCACACAAACATTCCAGGGATGGTTTGATTATTGTATCCCTGTACCTCTGTCCATTAACTGTATCCTCAAAGAATACAGGCTCTATAATTTGGTACAATTCACAGCATGCCAAACACCAATTTTCTGGGCATGCAATGGCATTTTGTGCACAATATCAGGTTTTCTGCACTGCAATATCTGTTGTTTTATTTTGATACATGGCCATTTAAATAAAACCATGCTTTGTCTGTGAAAAAAATTAACTTTGGGTACATAGAGCCATCATTAACTTTACCCAACACCCAATTGCAGAAATTTACTCTACTCACAGTTTCACATGGTTGCAGTTTCTGAACTACGGTTATCTTATAAGGTTTCAATTTCAAAAGTTTAGTGGCTTTCCTAGTCGAGAATTGTGAAACTCCCATTTCCTTTGATAACCTATTCAAGAGATTTTTTCTTGGACTCTGTTCTAACTTTGCCTCATTGGGTTTTTCCTCTTCAGGCACACTGATACGGAAAAAAGTGGGAGCCAGGACCAGTTAGCACTGTGCGCACACAACAACCTCCTGCCAGCAGGCCAGCCATGAGTCAAAAAGGCACTGTAGAAAGTATGACAGAGGAGGAATGGTTTGTGTGTATGTTCTATTGAGTACTTGCATTTTACAGTTATAATGGTGATTAAATCAATAAGAAATATTATGTAAACAAACACAATGTGCTAAAGAAATGTTATAGTTTGAAATTTTACAGAGGAAATAAAATGGAGACATCAGAAAATTAAGCTTCTGGAAAATCATTCTTGAAAAGGCAATCGTCTTTCGATATTTTCCTTTCTCCTCTGAACACACATTTGTTGTGAAAAGGAAGATAAGAAAACATGCATGAACTGTATTTAAACTCTTGTTCAAATGATTATGCAGCATCTAGAGATAGAACTTCAAAATCCCTGTCAATGAGGTGCTAATCCTTGGTAAAGATAAAAAGAATTTCCTCTAAAGGAATTCATAATTGTTTACGTTCCTAAACAGACCTCAGTCAAAATTATGAATCTTTCTTATATTATGTTTCTTTACTCCTTGAAAGATATTACTTCTTCAGTTACAGAATCTGCTCTGCTTCAAAAGTTGAAATGGGTTTTGCATTTATTTCTTTTGGCATAAGGCATTGCATTTACTGCACACCTATTTAACAAAAGCATGACTAGTCAACTATATGGAGAACTTTAGGTACCGAATTTAACTTATAAATTCAACTGCAACTCTAGCATTCATTCTCAGTTCTAAATATTTAAAATCATTTCTAGATGAACTAGATTTATGATGAATTACAAGACTGACTTCATTATACCCCTTATTTTTACAACATTAATGCAATGCTGATGTGTATAACAAAGGTAACGGTTGTGCCACAAAAATTTGGAGGAGACTAGATAAAATTAGAGATAAAAATAAAGAAAAAATAGGACAAATATAATACAATAAATCATTAACTTCAGATTACATAGAAAGATAGTTTATTCATCCTGTGAATAATAGATAATAGGATCAGGAATAGTACACCATAAACATTATAATATGACAGCTTTAATTGCAAATTATGCAAATTGAACCTGATCCCCTCAAAATGGCAAAGGAAAACCTGTTTTAAAAGCATCACAGGTTAATGATATGACGAACAAATGTTACTTACAAAATAGAGGAAATATTATAAATTTCGCTAGAAATATACATCTCTGAATCCACAAACAACATTTTTAAATATGTGTTTTTTGTTTTTTTTATTGAAGAGTCTGTTAAATTTTCATGTGTGATTCCTTTAAATTCTTTTAGAAAACCAAGATAGTGATTTATACAGATTTCTTGCTGTTCTTGTGCCTCATGGAAAAACAATTCATAATCTTGTGAATAGATTTAGGAAAATTAATCTACTCTTGATAAACCAAAAGTAAATTCATGTGCACTTATTATGAAAAACTTGATGATATCAGAGAAAAGAACCAAGTCAAAAAAATCTCTGAGATATTGGACTTGGAATACCACTAGATGTTTAAAATTAAAATCTTATGAGATAACCATAGTTCAGGAAGCGTAGTCATGTGCTACAAGGAGAGTTGAATTCTGCTATCAGGTGCTGGATAATGTTAATGATCGCATTACTGACCATATATAACTTTTTTATGGTTGAAGTATGGTTTTATTTGCATGACCATGAAGAATTAATGAGTATTAATGTAAATGTTCTCAAATAAAAGATGTGTGGCAGCACAAGGGCATATCTTCAGTGATGAAGTAATATGGTTATGTAATTATAATTTGTATGAGAAATCTTCAAGCTTGGATTTAAGGGGTTATCAATATTTACAATGCATACAAATGGTATGCAATCAGGCATGCATTTATGCACACTCATGCGACTGCATGGAAAGGAGATCTGTATTCAAATTCCTGTCATTACTTTGAATTTTTCTGGTGACTACCTTAATCTGGTAGGTCATCTTGAATGATAAATGACATTGGTGAAATGATCTTCAAATGGGCTGGTCCATGGAGTTTTAAATTACACACATTCAGCTTCTCAAGATAAGGGAAACTCCCCAAAAAGGTCTTATCCAAGTAACTCACCATAACCATATTCAAACTCAGGATCTCTTGAATACTGATAACCTTAAAGGTCTCATACTAATTTTTGTTATCCTCCATGGTCTAGGGGTAACCTCTGGTTCTCAAAGTTGTGGGTTCAAATTCGGCAGAAGGTGATGGATTTTTTTGGGTGCAAAAATCCTTAGCCTTTGGAAGGGAAGTAAAGCTGTTGGTACCATGTCATAGATTTACAACATGTAAACGCCTGATAAAGAGGCCTCTGAGCAAAATTAAGTAGTATTTCACGCCCAATTTAGAATGAGATGCTGAGAATTGTTGTTGCTGTTGGATAGTGTTTAACGTCAGCTTTTACTTCTTGTGGCAATGCAAGCAATTACACTGGTGAAACATGGAATGAAGATGGAGCACCAGTGGAATGTGATGGCAGGGGAAACCGGAGAAAACAAAGAAAAATTGCCCCTGCGCTGCTTTGTCCACCACAAATCTCACATGTGGTCATTTGGGATTGAACACAGGTTGTCTAGGTGAGAGGTAGCTACTCAGTCATGATGCAGCCGTAAATAATGAAAATCATAGCAGTTAAAGAGCGTCCATAAATAACACTCAATTTCAATTTCATACTGATTTGTTTTTTACCTAAAGATGTTCTGAAGAGTCAGAGAAGAAATGTCTATGTTTTGAAATGTCTATTCTGAACCTTGGCCTATGTAAGAATTACAGAGTTATCCTGTGAGAATGTGGTAATTCCTTTGGGGATAAAAAAGATGTTTTGTGCTGAGATGCCTTGGCACAAAGTGTGTGCTTCATGTATGAATCACATGTTGCACATAAATTTCTTGTGATCTGTTTACATATATGTAGAGCACAAAGACAAGTGACATACTCAAGGAAACTGATCCAAGTGAACTATATTCAAAACCAAAATGAACTAAATTACTAACTTA
The DNA here is from genome assembly GCA_030762935.1 of Hymenopus coronatus. Taxonomy (NCBI): domain Eukaryota; kingdom Metazoa; phylum Arthropoda; class Insecta; order Mantodea; family Hymenopodidae; genus Hymenopus; species Hymenopus coronatus. The sequence goes on from CM060882.1 coordinate 26,184,518, forward strand.
CACAATGCATTTGCCAACTGAAAACAAATCCCCCATCAAAAAATGCTTTATCTTTGGCGATTATAGTGATTGATGATTAGGAATTGAGATACTTCAGTGAAAACACTTGATTAATTTGCAGATTGGTTAGATGACCAAAAAATGTTCACGGTAGTTCTACAATTTTTATCCCTTTTTCTTCTACAGATTTGCTATAATATGATTCCATCTAAATGTTCACATCCTGAAAATATTTGTTTTTCTTTCTCTCTTTATCCTCCTTGTATGTAGGACCTACACCCCCCACCCTCCATTACTTACAAGCCAGTGCCTGGGGTCAAACACTGTTGAGAAGCAGAGACTCTGGATCAAATAGAGGCCAGGATGGGTGATCAGCTCAATGCCTGATATGAAACTGAGGAAATGGATGATGGGAAATGATGGTGAAGTACATGACAGGAAAGAAGATTATGGGTCAATTGGTGGAAGGAATGACAGAGAAAACTGGATAACCTGGACAAAACCTGCCCAGGTGCCACTCTGTCCACCATAAATCGCACATGTGATTCCCCAGGATTCAATCCGGGCCATTTAAGAGAGGCAAGGGGGTATAACCACTTAGCCACTACACCACCCGAAAATATTCCTTTTATGATAATTACATCAGACTGATATAATCATTTAATACTTTCATTCAATTTATATGACCCACCTTGTTTAAAAGATTTTTGAAAATAACAAAAAAGAAAGAAAGAAAAAAAGGCATTATCTGAAATTTGTGTTTAATGAAATGGAATTTTATACTTGAGTGTATTATACAAAATCCACATCTCTTGTACAATAAAATATGTGAAATCACTTTTATATACTTCATCATATTTCCTTTCCCTTCTATCTTTCCCTGAACAGTAAAATATAGGGTATAATTTTATTTTATGATTTCTCATAAATAGGATCATTAATATTATTGATTTTATGTTCAATTTTATCAGACACAGTGTAAAAGAAATGAAATAACAAGCAATAAAGACAGAAAGACCTCTGCAGCTAAAAGGATAATGTAAGCCTATCTCTCAGTTCTGTTAGTGATAGAGAAAACAATCAAAATGTTTCATGACTGTCAAATGGACTTCTAGGCAACATGCATTTACAATCTACCTTATCAGTTATGCCACATGTTTTGCCATGCTTTTTTCACATTTAATATTTACTTCTTGTAGCATAAAACTTTGAAAATTTAATTACATTACCTTTATGTGGTTTAAAAGTGCAGTTACACAGATATATTTATACTATGAACTCTCTTATTAGTGAATACTGTTCTCTTATCACAATTTACCAACTAAAGCAGCACATTGCAAGAAAAGTAATTAGGCCACGAAGACTATTTCAACTCATACCATTTGTTAATGTTGACAAAAAAGTGGTGTTCTGCAGTAAAATTATACTGGATTTTGTGTTCATTCTTACTGAATTAAACATTCCTTCTTATACAGTAAAATCTTATTTATCCATCACCATTCAACTTATTATACAAATCAATGTGTAGTCTTGGATTAATTGTTTTTTCACAAAAGCCATGTGTAGGACAGGAGTTTGATAGGTAGAGTCAAACTGAAAAATTCAACACCATAGCCAGGATTTGAACCACCGATCTCCCAGTCTCTAGCCGGTTGCTCTTCCACTGAAGCTCATACTCAGAAATCCCGGCTATGGTGTTGAATTTTTCAGTCTAACTCTACCTATCAATGTATAGTCTATTTATGAATCTAAATGCTTTAATAATTCCCTTAATATTATTATTCCTGAAGGCGAGCTTAACTGTATGAGTAATCTGAAAATAGTTCTGAAACTGTCCACTTCTTGAATACCATTCTTGTGGTTAAGAATCTGCTATATTTACACAGAACTCACCTCAAATGGGGCTACATTCTTCTTTGCATTACTAATGATGTTATCATATCGCTGGGGAGTGTATATTGTAACAAAATGCTGCACTGCACCCTTATCCCTTGTCACTTTGATGCTCGTGCACCATTGATAAATGCTCTCTCTAATTCAACTGCACTCTTAGAGCTTTCTTTACAATTTAAACTGTTTATACCTCCTGATTATGTAGTCAGAAATTTTCAGAAATAGAAGTCATTATTGCATATGTATATTATACAAAACTATGACCATTTTACACCCAGGTGGGCTTTGAGGTAAACTGCCCATTCGCACTGTGTTATGTGCTATGTGCACCTGCAAAAGTGATGGGTAGAAAGAAAGCTGTTAATGCACATCCAACAATTCAGGGTGGCACATCATTTGGTGCATAGACACACAGCTCCCTCCTCAGGTCTGGTCATTTCAACAAGTACCATCTAGCAGTTGGATGATCCAAGTGTACCACCAACCTTTGGATGTGGTAGACAACATTAATCTTCTTTACCACAAGGAATGACCCATGCCATTGTTGAAGCTTGAGTCAACACTCCTTGGTCCGTGTTGGGCAATATGGCAAAGCAGATCATCCTAATGGAAACTTCAGCTTTTGGTCTGCTGATTGTAACAAGTCTTCATCCAGTCACTTGCTACCTGGATGTGCTAATGGGCATTCTCATGCATGACATGAAACCAATCTAAGAGACTCTCCAAATAGTTTACTCCTGACTGGTGACAACCTGGTGGTGTTGTGGGTTGAAGACAAATAACAAAATAAATGGCACTCCGACATCCCAATCTTCTTGGTGATTGGCCACAACCTTTCTCAAATGTTCTTCTAGAGCCTTGATATAGCATTCAATCATGCCATCTGTGGATGGAGATGTGTTGTGTGAGTCTAGTGCACTCCAAGTTGCTCAGTATTTCCCTCATCAGATGAGACTCAAAGTTAATGCCCTGATCACTGTGTAGCTCCAATGGTACTCCAGTACTCCAAAGTGGCAAAACAGTTCTTCTATGAGGCTCCTGTACTAGGCTATTACCCATTTCTAGTCATCCTGGATATAGGCTAGAACCCCTCGAATACCAGCTTCACTGGCATTGGTGTTCATGATAAAATCGCTGCCCAGTTGTGGAAAACCTAAAATTAGCATACTGCAGAGTGCTAAGTTATGTGCCTGAAATGTGTTTTCATCCTCTTCTGACCACATAAGACTGGTGCTCTTGCATAAGATGAATGAGGGGTTTGAAGAATCCTCTCACGAGCCCAAAATTGCAGCTCCATAAGCCCAAGAAAATTTACAAGCCTTATTTATCTTTCGGGCGAGACCAATCTTTCACTGCCCAAGTTTTCTCCAGGTTTTCAATACATTCATTGAAGTTTCTGACAATGATGTCATCCAGATATAGAAGGCAGATGTTTTAAGTCAATACCCACATCACTGACACCATGAGGCACTGGAAGGTAGCAGGAATGTTACAGAGGTCAAATAACATTACTCTAAGCTGCCAAAGCTCTTGCCTGTCAAGAATGCAGCGTTCTCCTTGTCCTGGGATCTAGAGTAACTTGTCAGCATCACAAATTCAAGTGCAAAGTCGAGCACCAGCAAGTATCCCAGGTGTTGTCAATCTGGGGTAGTCACTTTGGGTGACAGGATTCAACTTCCTATAGTTCACACAAAAGCATAACTTGCCATTCTTCTTCACCAAGACCATAGAGGAGCACTTCAGAGTTTCGTATTCTTCAGTAATTTCCCTGGATATGTTCCAGCATGTCCCATATCTCGACTTGCTTTGCCAGAGCAACGTGTGTCTGGTGTTGATATGATGGAATATTTGGTTTTGCAACTGTAGTTTTCTTGGCTGAAGAAAGACTGGTATTGTCTAAATAGATGTGGGACTCATGCCAGTTATGCTGTGATCAGATGATCAGGCACCCTCTTCAGCAAGTCTTTTAGCCAGGTGCTCAGAACCTGCATCAGTATACTTGCAGCTGGCTCACACGTCCCCAACTCAGATTTGGCATGGATTTGCTAATCAGCATCCAATGGATTCAGCAGCCCCATAGGCACTTCCTCCTAGTATGGTAACAATGCCTTGGCAACACATATTACATTCAATGGTGTCTTCCAGTGCAAAACCACCTTCCACTGCCACCTTGTTCCTTGCAGGCACATCTCCATCAGGATCATTCTGCCGACCCCATGAAGTTCAAGGGGCATCTGGAGCATCACCTAGTCTTGGCCAAGTCACAAAACCCTCTGGTTGACTTTGATAGTCGCCTCATGACTCCTCAGAGCATTCAGTCCCAGTATCACGGACTCACAGTGCTCCGCCCCACGATCAACTTCGCAGGGCCTGCTTCTCCACAGTCAAAGTTTCGTCTGGCACCATTATTAGCTGGTAGGGCTGACTGGATTTTCCTGTCAGCAACTTCTTCCCCACATCAGGTTTGATAAGTGTCAAGGCTGCCACTAATACTAGTACACACTAGTATCTGGCACAGCTTTACATGAATCCATCAGCCTACGATGAGACTGTTTCTACTGCTCAAGGGATGCAACTTCATGAGAGGGTGGTATACACAGCCCCTCTCTTTACTCGTTTCCCACCTAATCGTCGACTTAGTGTGGGAAGCCCTTCACTAGATTTTCTGACTGGCCACAGCCCCAGCCCACCCCACTTAAGCATCATGACAAATACTCCTGGTTTTCGAGGTGGGCACAGAGCTGTTATCTTGGCCGCCTACATCCTTAGTGCAGCTGTTAACCGCTCATGGATTATCCTATTGTCACCAAATATCAGGAGCTGTTGTATCTGATGTCACGCATTCTGTCAATAGAGTAGTCTGCTTCCTGGGACACTTCTAGATGGGAGTTTTGCCAGGGCTTTGTCCACCAGCTATTCAAATGCCCAGGCAAACTCCAGCATCATCTCTCCTGGCTGTTGCAGCCCTGACTTGAGCTGGCTGCAGCCAAGCAATGGTTCCCAAAATGGTTCTGATGGGCCTCTAAGATGTCTCTGAAAAATACTGGAATAACATTAAATATTCTACCCCCTTCCCTCGAAGCTGGCTATCAGCTGTGCATTTTCCTCCTTTACTAATAACCAGTTGTGGGCAGCAAAATTTAGGTGGAAGATTTTAAGGTTAACGACCCATCGCATTTGGGTAGCTTGATGCTTGCAGAGGTGTCACGTCCTGGTGTCTCGAACTTCAAATTCTTAAGCCTTCCATCAAACATCTTTTTCTCCATGGCCGTTTAGTTCCTTGGCAACCCTGGCTCTTCCTTTCAAGACAATGCGCGTTCCCTGAACTCTTCCAGGGCATTAATGTGCTGGACAAGGTCATTCATGCTTCCACCAAGGTATTTCATGTCCTTTTTTATGTCGGCCACTTCGAAGATTTTTGGTAGATATATCCATCTTCATTTTGGACATTTCTGTCTTCATTTCTGCTTGCATTTTCTCAATTCCATTTTCTCCTCTATCTTCTTCATTCCAGATTTCACTTATGTCTCCATCTTCTCATTCTAGATTTTATTTCTTTCAGTTTGGTTTTAATTTTTAATTCTTCATTCTGGATTTCATGGTCTAGATTTCTTCTAGAACTGTTTTCAACATCTCCTTCACCATGGTGTTGCATTCCACTTCTGACACCATGGTAACAAAAAGTGGATTTTCAATTGCTAAAGAACAATTTTTATTTCTTGTTGCTCATCCATTCAGCTGTCGACTGCTTTGGCCAGCTCTCTAATCCAACTGGACTCTCTGAACCATGTCACAGATGACTTTCTCTCAGCCCTGGAATTATATAACCCCCACATGCAACAGGAAATTTTGAGAGCCACGAAAGTGTTCACAAGCAATTTTTTTGCTAAGACCAGACACATGACAATCCAGGGAGTTATGTTAGGTGGCTGACCATACACTTGTTCACTTTCTTAACAACACTCCAGCTAGGTAAAACTCCTCCCCACACATGTCCATGGGCATGACCTGTGTGTGCATTTGGGCTCATATTCACAATAAATTTTAAGATGATCCACAGTATCATATGCAGTTGTCTTCATGTCAATAAAATATAATTTTGTTATCATTAAATTTCTAAGGTAATTTAAAACATAGAAATTAAGAAAGCAATTAAAGATTTTATATAAGAAAAGTTTCTGCATAACAGAATTTTGAGTGTAAATTTATTTTATACACCTGACTTCAATCATGAGCTAGTCAAAATTGAAAAAAAAAAAAGGTTTAACAAACCAAATAAAGCAAAGAATATGATTAAAAAAGATGAAACAAATGTGATATAATAAGAAAAATTAAACATATATATATAATAAAATAATATATAGATAACCTAAAATCAATCTATTTTGCAGCAAATTATTCTTAAAATTGCTTATTCTTCTATCTGCTTCATGCTAATTAAGATAAACATTAGAAGAAATGGTGTTACTACTTATTACCTTGTAAGTACAATGGTAATATGGGAATACACTAGACTAAAGCAACAATCTTATCTTTTAAAGCTGGTCACTATATGAGGTCATGGACTTCAATTCTGTTTGTATGGCCGGGAGAAAAAAATGATACTCCCCTTTGAGAAAAGTACAAGTATTTGTAATAATAATAATAATAATAATAATAATAATAATAATAATAATAATAATAATAATAATAATAATTTTAAAAAATTTAAAAAAAAATTCAAGATACCCCAAAGCATGTAATTTCACTGAAATGTCAGTGGCAAATTTTGAAGGGAATGCAATAACTTCTTTACTTCTCTACATGTTCATGCTAGAGAAAGCAAAATAATTGCAATTGAATAAAATTGTGGAACAGAATAAATTCTTCACAGACAATATATAGAGAATACTGAGTATAAAATTTAGAAAAATGCATGATGTCTTAATAAGGTTAATAAACATTTGAGAATAAACTGTCAAAATCATTTTGGATGGTATCTCTAACTTTGAAATTTAACTAAAAAAATTTGACATGTTTCAGTCACTTAACTTTCTCTACCTCTTCCATATACAAACTATTCATACAAAAGATTATTCTTTTATCTAGATCATGCTAATCAATCTTTAAAAGCTGGTTACTATGTGAAATTTGAGAAAAGTTAAGGCAGTTTAAAATTCAAAACAATAACAAGAACTATGTCGAAAACGGTCAACTCTACAAGAAAGATGCACATAACATAAATTACGTGTTTTAATCAGATCTACATTTTTTATGCAGTAAGTTTTTGTCTATCTCTTACGGTTTAACCGTTATGCATAATTCTGGAAAACTCATCCAGAATAGTGGTCTTCAGAGGCTATTCCTAAAAAAATTAAAATATACATTTTATTTGTGATGTAAATATCTTTAATATATAGTATTTCAAAATCGTTAGGGCCATTTTTGAGAAAAACTAAATATTCAAAATGTTTTCCATATAAAGGGAGTTTGTAGTGGGGCGATTTTCTTGAAAATCTTTGTGTCGCATCCTCAGAAGATACTCAACTTAAATACCAAGTTTGATATTTTAGACTTTACATTGTTTTAGTTATCGTGTTCACAAACACCATTTACATTTTTCTAAAAATGCTTTTTTTGGATACAGGGAACCCTAGATTGTACATTTCCAGTGAAATCTCAGTATCAAATTTTTGGGTGCAACACAACACTTTCTCTATACACTATGTACATAGTATGTGTAGAGAAAGTAAAAACTAAGGCTTGGTTTCTAGAGCTCCTAACATTGGACCGATTCCTTCTATTTCCACCAGATTTATGTTTTATAATAATTGATGGTTGGTTTATAGATTTGTTTCTTCTTCCACATGCAATAGTTATCAAAATAAGCAGAAAACTCCAAATATTTATGTGGTATCAATAAGCTTAAATGTCATATTTTGTCCAATACTAAAGCATTTTAAACTCAATGTTAATGTTTATATCTGCCTATGATTCAGAACAGTATAAGGTACAGGAAGCACATACATAACCTGACTGCCAGCATCATTCTTCACATACTTGAGAGTCACCAAAGTGACTGGTGTCACTGGAATTTGATGGAAGGCTGCAGGTACAATTTTGAGGTTAGTGATCTATCTTTTCCCATTCTTCTGCTTTAGTCTTTGCTGCAATATTTCTCCTTTATGCTTCAATGGCTTTGCTAAAACTGTAAACTTTCTCAATTTATTCTGAGGTAAAACTGTAACCCTGGCAACAGATTAGAGATTGTGCAACTTTTCTTCTAAAACATGAACCTAACTTTTAGGGAGTTTCAAAACTAACTTTTTCTAACGTTAATTCTGAAAGATTTCAATAGATTTATAATTTTATTCTTTTGCTGAATGTTGCTTGTTTCCCTGACATGACAAGATTACCTAAAGTGTATCTGAGAAATCAACCCAGTGTGATAGATTATTATAACTAATTTAACAGTTTATTACAGAACCATTAAATTTTTAAGTTGTCATGCAACTGTGTAAAGCTTCTGTACGATATCCAGATTGAAAATGTTAAAAATACTAACCTGAGCAATAAATATTCACTTGGAACATGTGTCTTTTAGTAGATGTGATCACTATGAGTTGATGGTCCACCCATTCACCCCAATTAAGACATTTTCTTATATAAAAGTTGCTGAAAAATGTAACCAACATACTCTATTTTGTAATTTTTACAGCCATTCTGCCAACCTATTTTTTTTATCACAAAATCTCAACTCTTCTTTTCCAATAAGTAGTGTTGCCATTTTCTTTCAAATTGTTGATTTGATTAAAAAAAAACATAACAGTGATAAAAATGAATTCAAAATATGATCTTTCCACACAGTGGTGGATTAGTCCAATTACTGCCACACAATTATTTACACATACTAATCTAGAGCAAGAGTGTGTATAGTTGCTTTGATTGCATACTTAACTGAAAGCGCTAGATATTTCTAAAAATAAATTACAAGAAAATTAGTTTATTTACACATCCACACTAATTTGTTTATTTACAGACTAACTTAAGAACTAACAGAAAGAATGCTTTGGTGTAGCTAGTTAATATAAAAGAGAGAGAGAGACAAAAAGGTATTCTGCTTTCGTTCCCATACTTTGATGAAAACAGTGGAAGTTATTAAAAGCAAATTCCTGAAAATCAGTTTACACAAATTAACCAAGCTAACACAGTGTATGCTTGCTTTACTCGCATGCTTTGATGAAACCAGTGAAACTTACTAAAACAATTACACGAAAATCAATTTTTAAAAAAATTCCAAACTAAAACAAACACCAAGAAACTTCTATTTCTAAGCAATTCTTGAAGTAAAGTATTATTGCTTAAAGTGCACATCTGCAACCAACAGTTACATATCTTCCTATATACTTTATAATAATAATAATAATAATAATAATAATAATAATAATAATAATAATAGTAATAATAATAATAAAAAAAAACCAACAACAACAACAGATGAGATCAGCTTGTCATCTCGTAGTATTTTAATTTTTGTATAATGTTAGCAGCCATTGCCATAATGAATCGTTGCCCTCCCTGGTGTAATGGTTACTATGCTAACTTCATATACCCAAGGTTGGGGTTCAAACCCAGCAGAGAACGATGGATTTTATTTGGGTGTAAAAAAATCATTAGCATGGTTTCCTTTGGAAGGGAAGTAAAACCATTGGTACCGTATCGCAGATTTATGGCACGTAAAAGAACCTCAAGCCTGATAAAGAGGCCTCTGAGCAAAATTAAGTGGTCTTTCACGTCCAATATAGAATGGGTCACTGAGAACCACAGCAGTTAAAGAGCGTCCATAAAAGAGCGTTAATTTCATAATGAGTCATAGTGACAGAAACAAAGAAAACCTTGTAAACAACTACATAAATGTTCCTAATTGCTGAATAATATACTACCAAATCTGGATCACCAAAGGAGAGCTCATGTTATGTAGTGAAGACGTGTGGAATTTAAAAACAAACTTGTTCAAATGTGATTAAGCTGTGTTATAAGATTTTATGGGCTATAAAACAATGTTAAATATTTCACAGCTATTTTCAAAATTGTTACTTTAAAGGTATCCGCAAGTACATAATTATTCTGAAAAATTATACCTTTCTGTAAACTTCATATCAAAATCTATAGAAACGATTTCTTAACTAGTAGATGCTTTTGTGATTTCTACTATTGTCTAAACATCACACTTAATACAAAATATAAAAATGAAAGGTTATAAGAGTAGCAAAGAAGAAGAAGAAGTTGTACAAGAAGACCATTGGAAAATTCCAACGATCAATGCAACCACAGGAAAGAAGAAGAATAAAAAACTGCCTGAAAGAGCTTTTCAGAATACTCAGAACAAAACCAAAGTTTCTTTCTGATCTTCCAACTGAGACATGGGAAAATCATTTACTGAGGTACTACAACAACAACAACAACAAAAAAGAAAAGAGAGAGAGAGAGAGAGAGAGAGAGAGAGAGAGAGAGAGAGAGAGAGAGAGAGAGAGAAATAAATATTGTTTGCAAAGTCGATACATGTCAGACTGTTCACCTGATTCAAAATACGCAAGCAATAAGGGAAGGTAAAGAGAGGAAAAAAGAAGGTCCAGGCCAAATCCTATATGAACATTAAGACAAAACCACAAAACTGTTTAACAAATGATGGGAAAATTTCCAGATACTGAAGAGAAGCAACCCTGAAAATATTATACAAAGACAAAGATGACCTAAACAGTCTTCTACAGGGGTATTGTAATAGAATGCAATATTAAAGACAATGACAAAGCTACTAATGAGAAGACTAGGGAAACAAGTTGAACATCACATACTAGATGAACAGTTTGGATGTAACTCTACAAGCTGCCACCTCTCCTTAAAGGAAGATATTGATTATGTGTCACATCAATGTGTGTAATCTTCATAGATTAGTCCAAAGCCTCATCAAATCATAACCTTAATAGAAGCCATTCTGGCAGAGAACTATGTAACAGCACAGCACATTCTGGATCCTATTTTACGAACAGTAGGAGTGCAGCAAGGAGTCCCTACTAGCCCCTGTTTTTTAATATTGTGACTGCCTTCCCAGTCTGTAAAATGCTGCACATGTTTGTAGAAGCTTTGGTATGCATGGAATCAGAGTTGGAAGCCTTGGAATGCGATAACACAGAAGAGTGACACCAGTTACCAGAAGTCTTGGAATGCAACACATTGATGCAATAGACATGCGCCAGAAGTTTTGGCTTCCAAGAAGTTCTGTTGGTGCCACATCTATATAAATAAGAATTGTAACACAAATTAGTCAGTCTTGAGAGTTAGAATGCAGTGGCATAAGAGAGCAGTCAATGTCTATGCACTGAGTAAATTGTTGTGCAACAGTGAATTAAAGACAATTGTGGCCTGCCGGTAGTATGCTGGTAGCACGACTGCCTCAAATTAAACAGGTCATGAGTTTGAATCTTGGTTAAGGCGAGTTACCTGGATAAGGTTTTTTTCAGGGTTTTCCCTTACCCTGAGAAGACAAATGTCGAATAACTTTAAGCTTCATGGACCCCGAGATCATTTGAGCATCATTTCACTAATTTCATTTATTGTCCAATCAGGTTAAAGGACGTTAAGCGATAATGATGATAATAATAATAAAAAAAGGCAATTGTTTTGTAACCAATTTGGAACTAGGCATTTGTTACAGCATACTGATACATGACGTTACACAGTTCATTGACAATAGCAATGTTAAAATTCTAATGGCAATGACCTCATGAGACCAAGAAACCTTTAGTAATCTAATAGAATGGTCCAAATGCAGACTGGGCATAAACAAAAGCAAAACATGTTCAAGGATTTAGAAGAGGAGGTAGACTGTCTGCCACATTTCTTCTGAGAAGAGAAAGAACTGAGAGCAGTGAGTAAATTTAAACATTAACAAATAACTTTCTAGTCAAAACCAGACATATTTTCAGAACATATAAGGGTGAGAGGGCTAGAAGCAATAAAAAAAATTATGATATTTACAGCAGTTATCTCAGGATGCAGCAATGAAACTCTTCCAATTAAAGATAACCATGAGTTGTTCATGGTGAGACTGACTGACCAAATAAACAAACAAAATTATTATAAATCTCAAGTTCATTTCAATATAGCAAGGCAACAGGATTTTTGTTATATTTGCTCAACATATTTAATAATGATACATCCTCTACATTGCTTAGATGGACAGCAACAGGAAATAGTAGAGAGCAGTGACCACTCCCACAAGAGAGGATTAGAGATAGAAGATGGCATTTCAAGATTTTGAGGAACACAGCATAACGTGAAAATCAGCCTTTTATAAATTGGTTGTTTTATTATGCAACTTTATAATATGTGAATAAAATAGAAGGCAGCAGGGTTTACACACTGTACTATTGCAATACTGAAATTGCAGAATTATATTAGTAATTTAAAGAGTTTAATGAAAAACTGTACTTATTTGAGTAAATATGGGGTAGGAGTATAGAATCTTAGAAATCAAGAAATTTAAAGCTCTACTTTTACGTTTGCTTTTCATTGCTGAGAGCAATGTTTAAGAGGAACAAACTTTCAATGCTTTGGTTATAAGTTCAGTAGTGGAAGCAATGCTCGGAGTAAATTAATTTACAGAATTGAAATGACGTTCAAGTTTAGAGGGATAAATCCTACTCAGCCAAGGGAGTGTAACCAATAAGTTGGGGAGAGAATCACTGCTATAAACTGTCTATAAAAATTAGCGTGTCAATATGATGTAACGTGCGTGAAGATGCACATTTAAACTATGCTTGCCGCAGCAAACAATATCCACACTACTGTCTATGCTTAATAAAATGCAACAATTAAGCTTTGAATAATTACCAAAAGTATGTAAGAGTTCCATCATCAGAAAATTTGTGTTCTGTAGGGCTTAAATCAGTTTTCTTCCAATCTTGTTTACCGTTGATTTCAGCTGACTCAAATGTTTGATCTTTAGACACTGGAACGTCACTTTCTTTCTCTCTTCTTCGCATTGTCATTCATACTCGTCACAACAACAGCAATGAAATTTATTGTTCTTTATTCTGACGAAACACTCCCAAACCATTAAGACAAATGGGACATGCTCAAACACAAAACAGCTGATCGTAATATAATCAACGCTGCGGGAAAAAGACGATTAAAGTAGGACCGGTAAGCAGATGTATTAGGAAGGAAATTAATTATCAGGCTATTTTTTTAAGGGTTTTTAATATATTGCCTCGAATAGATAAACAGTTCACGCGTAAGTATCAAACCGTAGGTTTAAGGAACATATAAATATTGTTGGCTACAATGTAAAACTTTTATGTGTTGCAGGTTTTCGCCACTAACGCTAAAGCAGTGCAGGTTATATAGCAGTGTTTTGTTTTTTCATTTAGATCTATCAGGAAGCAAGAATTTGCTTGTCAGAAGAAAATAATTGAGTGAGCATTCAAAGAGGCATACGTGTAGGACTTAAGAAATTATATCTCGTATGCCTCAAAAGTAGTGCTATTATTTATCAGTACAAATTTTGACCATGATAAAATTGTTTTCATTGAAACAACAGAAAAAAGATGGAGAAGCAGCTCCAAAAACTGGAAATCAGAAGAAAGCTTCTGCTGCCCAGCTGCGAATCACAAAAGGTAACTTTCTACGTAAGTTGTGCTATTGTTTGTGTTGATATGATAGCATTTAAGCTGACGGAATACATTCTATTTCAGATATAAATGAACTAAATTTACCCAAAACGTGCAACACGGAGTTTCCAGACCCAGATGATCTGTTAACCTTCAAGCTTATTATTTGCCCAGATGAGGTAAGCCTCTAACATTTTAACGCATAATTTTAGTAAAAAAAGAGCACATATCATTTATTAACGTAGGATACTGAAACAGTGCACATCAATAATAAATTTGAACACCACCAGAATTCTTTTAAGCTGAAATCTGTCATTTGCAAAATAATACAATCATTTCATATAAACAATTCGAAATTAGTTGGGTAATTATTTACAAGTTGGGCCGCTAGTTTTGCACTCTAACGGGACCGGTGTGTTTAGAGAAGGATTATGGGTGGGGAGATGGTTTAAAAAACTAATGTTGTATCCATTGCGCTGTTAGGAGTTGTTGGAAATATCGATAATGAGGTACTACCACAATATAAAATTAGAAACAAATTTAAATACACACACTAACCTAAACGGGTTGGAACCTAACCTCGCGCTAAATTTGAAATCCACAGGCTTTGAAATTGTCATCATAAATATAAAGTCAATCAATCGCACTTAGTTTCATTCGATTTTAGAGTGGCCAAAGTTCTGCAAAATAAAATTCACTGAACAGCTGTATCTGCGTGAAACATACTTGTCATACATCAGCATAGCGTCTAGCGACATATGCCGGTGTTGCATTCCACAATACTGTTCACCTGCCGCCGACAATGAAACTCAGGTTTTAGGCACTTTAGTGTGTAGTATTATTATATATTTACATTGCAAAAGTACTACAAGTCTTCTTTATTTATATTCTACTCCTTCTAGGCGGCATACTTCATAAATATTCACAAAAAAGGATCCCTACGCGCATGTAATAAATTAGCGTTTAACTTAACTACGGAGCTTTTCTGATAAAAAAAAATTGGTGAAAACGTAACAAGTATAAACCAAACTTACAGTCAAACCACAATTTGTTTAATTTCTAGAGGGGCCCAAGTTCTCTATAATTACCATTAGTTATATACTATGCTTGATATTGTTCATATTAGCAGGCTTGCATACAGTGGATTGTTTTGCAGCAGTTCTCAACATCCCTTTTTCACTAATATAGCTGTCAAGAGGCTGACAAAAGAAAAAACGAGTTAAAGACAATTGTGCCAAAAACCTGTATTCAATAATTTCTGTTTAAAAGGTATATGCAAAACATGTATTTTGAAACTTATTTTAAGGAATTTGTAATAGCTGCTTGCAAATACATATAATGCACTTGATCTGTCATGTTAAACTTGATTAGTAATGTGTAGTCTGGGATTTACTGTATTAATAGACTGGTACAAGAATGAGAATTTTTCATATTTTCTGTTAATATTCTGTGTGTTTCCCATAATGATACCGTGTGATATATAAAACAAGCAGTCAAAAGCTTGGATGATTCACATAGAATGAACTGAAAATGATTTGATAGTTGCAGTAAGCACACACAAAGAATGCAAAATCCTTTGTTAAATTGTCACATTAGAATTGTCAAATACCAAAAAGCACTGTTATAAATTGTGTCTTGCATATATGCAAGTTTGTGTGTTTTAATATTCCTGCAATATGCACATTAATCTGTCTGGTTTAGCATCTGATTTATACTGTATTTATCATTCATCAATCATACTTTTAAGAGTAATTTAATGGTTTTTCACCATATAAGATTAAAAGTATGCATGGGATTTTACAATATCAAATATGTATATTACTTGTGCTGTTTATTTCTGATGAGTATCAGCATGGCCATTTGGCCCCATTCTGGATTGACAGAAAGCAAGTATGATCCATATCTGCAGACCTATTAGGTTTAACAACAAATTTAAATAAGTAATGAGAATGTTGGGGTCAGGTAGATCCTTGCTCTCAGAAAACTTGCTTTGCTATGGCCCTGTCTTCACAAAAGCTGGTCACCCACAAGACTGTGAATAAAGGAACAGTTGTACAGAATGGTTATCCATTGAAATGTGGAAAGCTGAATCAGATTGAAGTACTCCTTCCCATGGTCACAATTAGAGCCACTTATTATTTTCTCTACTTAGTTCCTAGTACTTAGATAGAGAAGGTATTACATTCTACCCAAAAATTTAATACTGAGATTTCACTGGAAATACACATTTTAGGGTCTCACATTTTTAGACAAAGGTCTGTGTGTGTGTGTGTGTGTGTGAACACGATAATTCGAAAACAAAAGGCCGGTTAAATGCCAAACTTAAATAAGCTTAGCTTCTTCCAAGGATGTGACTTGAAGATTTTTCAAGAAAATCTCCCCACCCCAAACTATCCTTTACATATGTAGAAAATTTTGATTTTCTCAAAAATAGCTCTTAACGATTTTGATTAAAGTACCATAAATTAAAGATACTTGTATGACAAATCAAATATATATCTTGAATTTTCTGGAAATAGTCTCAGAAGTCCTCTCCATCCTGAATGACTTTTGCATAATAGTAAACCATGGGAAATAGACAAAAAGTTATGGGCGTCCTGCAATAGGGTCATCTATGGATGTTTAATGTTGATGATTGCTCTAGTAGCTGCTATCTACACCAAAATTGTAGAGCTTGTTAAAACACACAATTTGTCATATACTATTTATTGTGGAGTTAATCATTTCTGAAATATCCCTTGTTATTGTTTTCAATTTTAAAATATGGAATTCGTCAACTCCTGCCAAGCGAATGAATTACAATCATGTACCAACCACCTTTTAAAAGATTTGAGTATCACTTCAGCCTAGTGTATTTCCCTTGTACATTCGGAAGCAAGTAATAAGACTATTTCTGACAATATTTATATTGATTAGCATGATGTGGATAAAAGAATCTTTTTTAAAAATAGCTTGTAGCAGAATATTTAGAGAAATTTACACATGTTAGTGTAATACACCAGCTTTTTTATTTTTACTTTTCATATTGACATTGTACTTTCTGACCTATCATGCATGATGAAACACCTGGTTCTAGTCTATACTGCAGCATGTTTACTTTTTCTGCTACTTACTATAGTTAAGCAAAATAAATATATATAAAATTATAAGGTAACCCCTCTAGCGGCCTCTCTCCTCTGTGTGAGAGATCTGAGAGTTGCTGGGAAAATGGTGCCAGCAAAGACGCACTTGAGTTATCTTAAATGCTGAAAATATTGACCATCTGCTCCCAAACAGGCAATATAACAAGTTAATGATCTTCTCGCTCATTCACCTAAGCTCAGCACAAATCCTGTATAATCTACAGAAACTTGGTGATAACATGATGCAAGAAATCAAGAATTCCTGCTGCTTAGCTTAGTGAGCGAGAATATTTTCACAAATTGTGCTACCCATAAGTGAGCAGAAGGGCAACATTTCCATAATTTATCTATATATATTACTGGAAATAAAATTGGTTAGATACCAAACTTTGAGTTTAACTTCAACATTTTCAAGGATGCGACAAAAAGATTTTGAAGTAAGTTCTCCCACTTCAAGCTAAATTTTTCATAATTTTTTCAAAAGTGGCTCTAACAATTTTAGTTAAAATACCATTAGTTTTAGGATATTTTCATAACAAATAAAATGTATATCATGAATTTTCTGCTAATAGCCTGTGAAGTCGTTTTTATTTGGAAATATTTTTGTATAATTGGTAAAGTATAAGATATAGACAAAATCTTATTACAAAATCTATCTTTACTTGGATCAGTACACAATTTATGCCAAAGTTTTTAGTGACGTACTTCAAGTTTCTTTTAAACTACAAAAAGCACAGTGTTTCAAAGCAGTCATATAGCAACTCATTTTTAAAAGATTTTATTCTCACTTTAGTTTATTATAATTCTTATACCTACAACAAAATGTGCTATAATGATTTAACTCTATTAACAAGAAATAGAAGGGTATTACTTCCATAAGTGATCTGGATTTGGTACTTTTGTTATTCTGCCATTAGAGCTGCATTGTTACTTACTGGTCTGTTTTACACTTTTAGGACCCTAAGCCACAAAACATAGCCCAAGGTAGAGGACCCTAAGTCACAGAGTGTAGCTTAAGCATATTTGTTATTAGTAGAGAAGTGGGGCAGTTGCAACCAAATGCAATATGTTAATGTTTCCAACACCCTCAAATCTGGATCACCTGTGTAAGTTTTACCAATAAATGAATAAGCTTTTATATGAATGGTTTGCAGAAGAGTGAACATAGAAAGTGAATGCAACTCATCAGATTTTTTTTTCAAATCCTATTCTACTTTCCAGCCTTTGGTATAATATTACTGTAAAATAGGAATTTAATATGGTTTTGTTTATTCCTGCCAGCTTTAGAAGGATGTTCGTAACTAACAGAAATTTATTTTGCAGGGATTTTACAGAGGAGGACGCTTTGTTTTTAGTTTCAAAGTTGGGCCTAATTATCCACATGAACCACCAAAAGTGAAGTGTGAAACACCAGTTTATCATCCAAACATTGACCTGGAGGGTAATGTTTGTCTCAACATTTTAAGAGAAGATTGGAAGCCAGTTCTTACAATCAACTCAATAGTATATGGATTACAATATTTATTTCTGGTAAGACATTTTACTTGTTCATCTCATTTTACATAGTTTTGCATTTCTTTGCAGCTTACATTTACAAAAGAGCAAAAGGTAAGATTATTTTAATTTAAAAAATGAAGGCATATATATTTGGACTGCAGTTGCTCTTGGCATAAAATGCATGATGGTTATACAATAAGATATTTGTCTGAGATACAGCAGCATTAATTATGTTGAAATAGTTTAATATTAGACTTTGAAATGTACAGTAAATGCCTATTCAAATTTTTATAGGTTGTTTTGGAAAATAATTGCAAAAGTTTATAGATAATTATAGCTGGTGCAACTTTAGTTGGATAGACATTTTCTGTGGTCTGGAGGTAACATGCTAGTCTCTGGTTCCCAAGGCTACGAGTTTAAACCCATGTATATTTTTTAGGTGAAAAATTCTTAGCTTAGCTTCCTTCAGAAGGGAAGTAAAGCTATTGGAGATTCATGGCTCTCAAAAGAACCTCAAGCCTGATAAAGAGGTTTTTGAGCAAAATTAAGTGGTCCCTCATGTCCAGTATAGAATGGGATGCTGAGCACCACAGCAGTTAAACATCATTGAAACTCAATTTAATTTACATGTGTTTAGAATGACACCAGTAGGCTATAAATCTTTGTCACAAGTATGCTGACATTTGGTATAAATAGATACTGTCTGGTTTTGCTTTCATATTTCCAGAAAAGATAACAGGTAGCTTCCTGGCTTCTACTCCTTGTTCTGTGTTGTCCTCCATGGTCTAAGGGTAATATGCTAGCCTGTAATACCCAAGTTCATGGTTCAAACCTGGCAGAGGGCAATGGATTTTTTTGGGCATAAAATTATTAATTGTAACTATTATTACTGTAAAATAAGAACTGAAGCTTTCCTGGCGACGTATTAATTCAAAATCTTCTCGGGCTTCTAGCCAGGTAAAAACTTGGCTTCACACCAACGTTTCGAAGAAGTGCATCTTCCTCGTCTTCAGGGTGAACTGATGGTTTGAGCTTGCGGAGACTGGTATTTATAAGAGCTGGGATGAAGCTAACATCTGATTGGTTCGCGTGATATTATGGCCTGGTATTTAAGATGACTGAGACATGGGCACAGACTTCGTAGAAAACTATTTATAGCAGTTATTCGGCTAATGTTTTGTGTTTGAGCATGCACCTGCTAGAAAATAAGTCTTGGAAGACTGCAGGTACAGGATTAGGTGTTAAGGCTCTTTAACATCGGTGTCCATGCTGAACTTAATTGTAGGCCAGAATCGCGATTTAGATTATTTGTTTCAGATGAGATGGCTAAAGCTTCTTTTACTCTCCTTTCCCAGTAGTTCGAACACTTTGCCACTATCTTGGTGTTAGTAAAGTTAGCTCTGTGGCTCTGTTCTATACAGTGTTCAGCCAGTCCAGATTTTTCGGGTTGCATAAGCCTTATTGATCTTTGGTGTTCAGAAACGCGTGTGGCAATAGTACGTCCTGTTTGGCCAATGTACGCTGCGCTGCATTCGCAAGGAATGTGGTAGACACCAGGTACTCTGAGAGCTAAATTATCTTTAACTGGCCTGACCAAATTTTTGATTTTAGGTGGTGGCTTATGGATGGTTTTGACATTATATTTGTAGAGTAGTCTACTAATCTTTCCCGAAAAATTGCCGGTAAACGGTATATAGGCTATGGCGGCTGGCTTGTCTTTTTGTTGAGTGTTCTTGCTGGGGTTTCTTTTTCGTCCGGCTCTTTTCAGCGCTGATGTGATGTCCTTGGCTGAATATCCATTTTGTTGGAGTGTGTGGGTCTGATACAGAAACTGCTCTATATAACTGCTATAAATAGTTTTCTACGAAGTCCGTGCCCATGTCTCAGTCATCTTAAATACCAGGCCATAATATCACGCGAACCAATCAGATGTTAGCTTCATCCCAGCTCTTATAAATACCACTCTCCGCAAGCTCAAACCATCAGTTCACCCTGAAGACGAGGAAGATGCACTTCTTCGAAACGTTGGTGTCAAGCCAAGTTTTTACCTGGCTAGAAGCCCGAGAAGATTTTGAATTATTATTACTGTATTTATCTGAATACAAAACCACCTTGAATGCAAGACAACCCCCATTTTTGAGAATTTAATTTTGGAATTTAGTATATCATCTACATAAACCTGTTAAAAGACATATGTAGGTATATAAAAATAAGAATTTCTAAATTAAATTTAAAGGTTTAACTTATATTTTGAACAAGCTAATGGAACTTAAGCTAATTACGTCCCTTATTTATATATTTAATTTTTGTACTTAATTTGAATTTGCACAGAAATTCATGTTTTGAATGGTTGTCAGAGAGGGGAGTATGGAAATGTATGGTATGGGTGCGATGGTACAACATGGCAGTGGCAGTAGCATAATTGTAATGACGATGATGGATATGATTTTGTATTTAGACAACATATTTAATATAACACATCATAATTGCTTTTACCTAATTTCAGTTTACCAGGAATTCACAATGCAAGCGGGAAGAGATGCAGAAAGGAGAACAAAATGTATGATATATGCAATGATAAAAATGTGATAGTGGTGGCGACAGCTTAGCTGTAACAGTGATTATTTCTGTTAATACAACATAATTAATATATCATAAAACATTTTACCTGGATCCAATTTACACATAAATTCTGTATATGTGTGACCTGAGAAGGGGAAATATACAGCTAATCTTCTCTTCTTCATCGTTGACTTCCAATGCATTATATGCAATCACAGATATGAAAGGAAGTGCTTAATTTTATTTTAGTCTCGGAAAGTATTCTTTTTTCCAATGAGAATGCCCATAGACTCCTTAACAGCTAATTGTTGGCATGAAATGAAATGCTTAAAATCTGCCGCAAGATTACACCTTGATAGTAATCTATACTATTTCCTCCAGGTTTCATCACTTCCGTACCCACAAAATTTGAAACTTACTTTTTCCCTGTAATGATATTCAGAAAACATATATTGCAAATGCATGATGACCCCCCCCCCCCAGTTCTGAATATTTTAGAAAAAAATAGTCTTGTATTCAGATAAATATGGTAAGTCTGTTATGTATCTTTGTTATATTTACAATGAAGTAAGCCTTATCTTTTTAAGCAGTACTATTTTTGCCAAAAGGAAGAAAATTATCATTTAACATATAGCGATGAATTAAACTAAAATGATTACCAGTTGTAAGCCAGTGGTTTTTTTTTTGTAGTTGACCATATACTGGAGGTTTTATTGTGCTAAGTAGCCACAGTTTCAGTATTACATGAAACAGTACAATTGGTGATGTTAGGAATGGAATGCTGGTGTTACAAACTTGTCTCATTGATTAAGAGCATGAAATGTTAAACATAAACTAAGATTAACATCACATTAATAAGTAACTCCCAATAGCAACAATGAAATTTATAGGCATAATCTTTGATAAAAACTTGCATTACATTTTAAAAAAAAAAACACCTCTTTTAGACTTGAGCATATTTTGTCACAGACATGCAGAGAAATCTGAATGAAATTAACAATGTCAGCTTTTGCATTTAAAAGCTAAGTGTAATGAATGCACCAAAAGTAATACTTATAAATTCCCAATTAAAACCATTTGAAAATAACTTCCCTTTTGGTAAAAATAACCTTTTGCAGGCCCCTACTGGCAAGTTGTTTCAGCACTTTGTATTATTATTCTGTACATACACAAAACTAATTAGAGGCTAATTTTTACTACCATGGCACCACAGGCAATGACACTGATGATAAATGGAATGAAGATGGAGTACCGGTGGATTGTGAAGGCAGCAGAAACCGAAGAACCCTGAGAAAACCCACCCCTGCATCCCACGTGCAGATGCCAGAGATTGAGCCCGGGCTGCTTTGTCATGGGCCACCCTCTATCACATAAGGAACTCAAATCATAAGAACTGAAGCTTTCCTGGCGACGTATTAATTCAAAATCTTCTTGGGCTTCTAGCCAGGTAGAAACTTGGTTTGACACCGTTTCGAAGAAGTGCATCTTCCTCGTCTTCAGGGTGAACTGATGGTTTGAGCTTGCGGAGACTGGTATTTATAAGAGCTGGGATGAAGCTAACATCTGATTGGTTCGCATGATATTATGGCCTGGTATTTAAGATGACTGAGACATGGGCACGGACTTCGTAGAAAACTATTTATAGCAGTTATTCGGCTAATATTTTGTGTTTGAGCATGCACCTGCTAGAAAATTAGTCTTGGAAGACTGCAGGTAGAGCATTAGGTATTAAGGCTCTTTAACATTGGTGTCCATGCTGAACTTAATTGTAGGCCAGAATCGCGATTTAGATTATTTGTTTCAGATGAGATGGCTAAAGCTTCTTTTACTCTTTTCGAACTACTGGGAAAGGAGAGTAAAAGAAGCTTTAGCCATCTCATCTGAAACAAATAATCTAATCGCGATTCTGGCCTACAATTAAGTTCAGCATGGACACCAATGTTAAAGAGCCTTAATACCTAATGCTCTACCTGCAGTCTTCCAAGACTTATTTTCTAGCAGGTGCGTGCTCAAACACAAAATATTAGCCGAATAACTGCTATAAATAGTTTTCTACGAAGTCCGTGCCCATGTCTCAGTCATCTTAAATACCAGGCCATAATATCACGCGAACCAATCAGATGTTAGCTTCATCCCAGCTCTTATAAATACCAGTCTCCGCAAGCTCAAACCATCAGTTCACCCTGAAGATGCACTTCTTCGAAACGTTGGTGTCAAACCAAGTTTTTACCTGGCTAGAAGCCCGAGAAAATTTTGAATTAACTCAAATCATTTTGAGTGGCAATTGCACACCTTAGCTACCAACAAATTAAATCATCATTCTTGAAGAGAAAAAAGTTTGCCCAAACAGTGCAAAACATCTGTTTTGTCAATGTGGTACTTTTACTTTCTTTACACGTACTATGTACATAGTGTATAGATAACAAGATTTCACTGGAAATAAGATGTTTTAGGTCCTCTGTTCGAAAAAAAGTATTTTTAGAAAAAGGCCTGTGTGTGTGTCCATGAACATAACTCAAAACAAAAAGTTGGTAAAATACTAAACTTGGTATATAAGCTTAGTATCTTCTAAGGATGCGACACTTAAAAAAAAATTAAGAAAATCCCCCCACCCCAAACTACCCTTTAAATGGAAAAATTTTCGAAAAATTTTGATTTTCTCAAAAAATAGCTCTAACAATGTTGATTAAAATGCTGTTCATTAAAACATTTTAATGGCAAATGAAATATATACCTTGAATGAATTTTCTGGGAAAGCCTCTGAAGACCTTTTTACTTTTTTCTGGAAATTTTCTGAATAGCCTCTGAAGACCTTTTTACTTTTTTCTGGATGGATTTTGCACAAGTAGTAAACTGTAAGAGATAGACAAAAACTTACTACACAAAAAATGTAGATCTCATTGAAACATACAATTTATGTCATATGCATTTTTCTGTGGAGTTGACCATTTTTGAGATAATCCTTGTTATTGGTTTCAGTTTTAAAATGCTTGAATTTTTCACACACGGGAATTTGTCAACTCCTGGCAATGCAGAGAAACAAATTTCATCCACATGGCAACAAGCTTTTAAAAGATTTGACTATCATTTTAGCCTAGGTATTCCCTTATTTTCCTTCTACTTACAAGAAAGCATTTCTGCTTATGTTAAACATGATTAGCATGAAGTAGATAAAAGAATAAGCTTTTTAATAATTTGTTACAGAGATGTAGAGAAAATCAATATGGAACACATCAGATTTTTTCCTCAGTGATAATATGGATGAATCAAGATGAGATCATAACTGCTTCAGCAGTTTTGATTCTGGCAGAGCAAATGCATTTTTCATTTTCCCTATGCTCTCCGAAGTCTGGAAATTATAAATTGTAGACATGAAACAGTCCTCTCTCAGCCATGTATTGGATACAAGCTATAAATGTCACCAGTTTTCTAGTAATTACTAAAATAAGCATACTGCATTTATATTCAAGATAAAGTGCTTTTAATGCCTGAAACGCATAAGCAATAAAATACTCCAACTCTTGCTACAAGATTATATGTATCCTAGAAAACATTTATTTTTGGATGAATTCCTGTTTTATGTGAATACTGGAGTTCTGAGATAAAAATGTGATTTTGAGGCACCTAAAATGTCACAAAAATATTAAATTTCATAATATGTAACTCAACATACTGGAAAATATGATATAAGTAAACTCTTAATCCTGAATGAATTCAATATATTTAGCTTAGATTGGAATAAGAAAGGGAAAATAAATGGAAGAAATGGTCACAAGAATAATAAAATAGCTTTATGGTACAAGCCTAAGTAAGAGAGATAATAGCAATCCAAGTATAAAGAGGGACAACTGAGATTCTTGGATGAAAGAAACCATGATTGCAGGCTGATTCATATAAATGTATCAAGTAATTAGCATCGCATCACATTACTAACATTTACTTGAAATTCTCCATAGTAAGACAGTCCTTCATCTGATGATGATGTAAAGGTTGAAAAAAGGATTTATAAGCACAAGTATAAAGCTGTTATAATTTGTTTTATCAGTCACAGAGGGAAAAAAATAAAGACATCTTTGGAAAATTGTCAGTTGCTTTTTCATTCCTGCTTAATTTACCAAGTCCCAGTAAGTCATAATAACCTTAATATACTTTATTTGTTGTGCAAATATCTTTAATATATGGTATTTTAATCAAAATTGTTAGAGCCATTTTTGAGAAAAACAAAATTTCCAAAAAAAATTCCATGGGGTAGAGGGACTTTACTTGAAAATCTTTGTGTCACATCCTTGGAAGATAGTAATAGTTTGGTATTTAACTGTCTTCATTTTTGAGCTATGCTGTTCTCTCGCCTCTCTCTCTCTCTCTCTCTCTCTCTCTCTCTCTCTCTCTCTCTCTCTCTCTCTCTCTCTCTCTCTCTCTCTATTTTATTTTATTCAGGGAATCTCATAATACCTTCTCTACTATGTGCTTAGTACATGTTGGGAAAGTAAAAATGAAAATAAATATAAAGCATAAAGGGGAATAGAACTAAAAATATGACAGTATAAAAAAAAACAAAAGTTTCTACAATAAATAGAAAGGACAAAGCATACATTTTTCAAAATCCACATGGATTTGTGAGATGTCGCATATTGTTTGTTCTGTCAGAATACTGAAATGCCCTCATTCCATCTGGTCCTGAAGTGCTTGATGGTCTCATAACAGCCAGCAGCTCAAAATCGAAGTTGGAGTAAGATCATTGAGGAATTCTGGGGTTGTTTACTGTGAATTTACAGTATGTGCAATAGAGTCCATTGAACATAACTTTGAAGTGCTTCAATGCATTTGGATACATTCTTTTACATGTGCAAATTCAGATATGATACTCGATCTGACTATCATAATTCATGAAGAATAGGGGTCCCCTAAGCTGTGTACTGTTACATGTGACATTTTTTAAAATAGCTCTCTTTCTCACTCATACAAACTTTAAATTGCAGTTCCTGCCAAACTTGGCACGGGAAGAAACATGAAGGTATGCCACTCTTGTGCATTGTAGAAAATATTAGATTTAAGCCTTTTTATATCAGCCCGATTAGCAAAATACTGTCTGAAAAGTGCCAAAGAATTTTAGAGGAGAATGCAGGGTTTTAAATTATTAGTAATAAAATGAGTACCAAATGACACAGAGCTGAATTTGTTTTCATTTTTAGTAAACCCTTTTGTCTACTGTGTAATAGGCATTATATGGATGAAAAGTTTCTTCAGTATTTTTAAAAAATTAAAAACAAATGACAAATTTGAAAATAAAATTAACATTCCAAAATAATCAATAATTAGGCATACAAAAGCTTATTACACAGAAAGTTCAGGCTAATTAAATGAAAGTATACATATTTCTTTACTAAAACAGCATCCTGTTTTGGTCTGTTTTATTTTTTAAAATACAAAAAATGAATTCACGTAACCTGAAACTGAAACAAAATCACCAAAAACACACACACACACACACATACAAGCATAATACCACTATCAATAAAAATGCCATAAAGCAAAAGGATACAAATGTAACATAGATTATTGTACAATTTAGCACTTGTGTTGTTAAGCTGAATGGTTGATTCACATTAGATGCATTGTCTGGTTACACCTCCATAAATTCATTTTGATAAGTATACTGATCATTTGCATGCATATGAGTTCCTTTGTTATCGAATGCATTTTGATCACTGAAGCTAAAATACCTCGTAAGTCAATGTAGAAACTCAAGGTCTGAAACTACAAAATCACTCGCTTTCTTCTCATCAATTTTATTATTAGCAACCTCTCTTTCTTTGGTGATTTTCCTCCCCCTTTTCTCTCTCTTATTTTCTCTGTATAATTACCTAGTTGTTTCAGAAATTCTTTCCTATTGTTTCCAAAAAGTTGTAAGTACAATATCTCTGGTGATAGCTTTCCGGTTTTTATTACACATTATCTCTCTCCACATTTTGGTTTCATGTCACTCAGTTATACAATGTAAATTGTTATCGATACTGCCACACAGTGAGCATTGATCTTAATCAACTTTTAGACCTTTTAATAAAATTGTTCCTGTTCTTGCCAATGCCAGACCCTCTCTTTCCATTTTTTCACCAATGTATTTTTCTCTTCCCCATTCTCTCTTAACACTCCTACGTATATAATCTTAAAATACTCTTATCCCTTAAACTACCAATTATTTCTAGTTTCTCTGTCGTCTATCCTTGCTTTCACTTTATTCCATAGTTTTTGTCCCCCTATTGTTTGTTGATTGGCTAGCTTGCCCAATCCAACTTTTCTTACAATTTCCTTTAAATGGCATGACCAACTTCTTTCCCATTTTGCTGATTCTTGTGCCCTAAAACAATCTTTGACAATATTTCCTTCCTCTAATACTTGGATCCTGTTCCAGTATTTCACTGTCTGACTACTGTGCCCCCTCCTCCCAATTCAACTAGTGCTACCCCATTAGGAGCTATTCTTGGTAATGCCAATATTTTGCAAAAGTACCTGTGAATTTTTACTATACATTTCCACCCATTTTCAGTTCCCCAAATTTCTATTTCATGCATCATTCTTGATTCCACTGTTACTGCATATATTCTCTCCAGCCAATTTACTCTCATATTTGGTATTTTTTTTAAACATTGTTCTTAAGCTATTAGTAGCTAATTTCCCCTTACTCGTAAGTAATCAAACTTGTTTACAACTTCGAATGCACGCCCCTCTAACCCCTATTTCTCTTTTCTGCTGAGTTTATTACCATTCTTATAAACCATAATTTTGGAATTTACTTTTATTTATTTTGAAACCCCATTTTTTGCAGTATTTTTCTGTTGCTTCTATTGCTTTCTTTAAACCTCCACTTGTGATTGCTGCTACTACTAAATCATCTGCAAAGAGCAAACCCAGAATACCTTTATTTTTTATTGTTGAGCATTGTGAATTTTCTTTTGCCATTTCTTGGAGTATGTTATCGATAAACAAATGAAATAAAATGGGGCTTAATTTACAACCTAGCCTTAAACCAATTGTATTTGGTACTTAATCCATTACTTTGTTGTTGCCAAGCTTATGCAGGGTTTGCATAACTTGGTAAACTGTAAGAGATAGACAAAAGTTGACTACACAAAAATTGCAGATCTCATTAAAACACATAATTTGTCGTATACATTTTTTTCATGGAGTGGACCATTTCCAAGATATTCCCTGTTATTGGTTTGTCTTAAAATGCTTAAACATTTCTCTTACACAAACCTTTCAACTCCTGGCCGTGCAAAGAAACAAATTTCAATCCCATAGCAACCAGCTTTAAAAATATTTGCCTCACTTTATTTCCCTTCTACTTATAAGGACCCAAGTAATAAGACCATTTCTGCTAATGTTTAGCTCATTGGCATGAAGTAGATCGAAGAATAAGCTTTTTAAGAATAATTTATTACAGAGATGTAGAGAAAGTCATATGAATGGAATACATCATATTTTTAACATTTATTTATCCACATATAGTGACTGAGGAAGAAAAGGAAGAAAATAATGAAGTATTTGAAGAGGCAATTGATCAGCCATTGACAGCTGATGAAACCAGAAGACTAGTCTTGTCATTAATCTGAAATGCCTAAAGATAAACAAAATAGAGAAGCCAAAGATAGCACATGAAATAGGCATATCATTTTATCTGGTTTCCTTTCTGTGTAAGAAATCAATGTTGTTTCCCCTCCAAGAAGTAACTAACATAAGCTTGCTTTTTCTGCTGTGATATTTTGCATTGTTGAAGGGATCCGTCAGGGCTATTAGGGAGCAATTGTTTCAGCAAACCACTTCTCATTTAAGGTGTCAGCCATTTTTCTGTTGCACAGAAATGTTAATTCAGCATTCCTGATTAAGCCATGTTAATTTCTGGCATGGAGCAAAGCAAATCTTGATCCACAACCATGGGCTATCCTCTGTCCTGTATTTAATTTCTCAAATGCTCCTTGATGAGCACAAAATTTGGATCCTCATGACTCATCTGTATAAACAATTGATTTCCACAGGGCTCTAAACTATTTTATGTCTTTTAGGTACTTATACTGCCATGAGAATGTTGTTTCTTTCTATTAGTATGCTCTTGTTACCCCTTCTATTATATTTGAACCCAAATTCATGTAGAAATAGATTTAAAGTGACCCTAAGAAATGCAAGAGGGTATCATTGCTGTTTACTCTTGGAAATAACTTCATTCAACATGAATGATATGTTTATAAAGAGCAAAGAATGAAAGATGCACTGCACTCTGCTTTGCAGTATTCCATCATGTTGTAGTTAAACCACAGTTTATTTATTTATTTTCCCTCCCTGCCCTATTTGCTTCTCTTTTTTAATGTCCTTATAGGTCCTCCAAGAATCAATCACCTGAAACTGTAATCTATAATAAAGCAATATTTTCAGGACACTTCTTAGTATTAGTAAAGCAGTAAAAGTAACAGCAAGGTTACTGGATGCCCACAGAAAGTAGATAGACTGGACATGCCACTAATGCCATCTGCACATACACAGGAGATGTGTTCAAAAGTTATTGAGCTTATTAACAATTTATTACAAGATGTAGAGAAAGTCATGTGAATGGAACTCATCAGATTTTTTCCCACATAAACCAATGAATCGTGAAAGATTTCCTTCAGTGGTGATATGGAGGGGACATTCATGTGCAGTTGTGAATATCTTCCTGCCTGCAGAAAGTGTCAGAAGCTGTCAGTCGACCTATGAGTGAAGACTTGTAGTGAGCAGTCGTCGGATTTCATTTTTTGGAAAAGACAGAACAACTTGAGCAGCGATATTGCATAACATTTTGCGAAAAGCTTGACGATACCTAAGAGAAAACCATTCACAAGATTCAGCAGGCTTTTAGGGGTAATGGTACAAGCACCTCACAGATAGTGGTACAACCTCTTCAAAGCTGCGAACCACATTCAGGTACTCCCTCAACAAGCTGAAATGAGAATGTCATTGAGCAAGTACAGGCTGTGGTGTTGCAGGACAATAGTATTATGGTCTGAAAAATTGTAAACGAGATAGGGATAAGCACAGGATCTGTACATTCAAATTTGATAGGATTTGGATGTGAGGAGAGTATCTGCAAAATATGTACAAAGCTGCTAACAATGGAGCAGAAGCAATGGCATCTGGACATTGAACAGAGCAGCTGGACAGTGCAAACAGTGACCCCAACTTTCTGAACATTGTGATCACGGGCGATAAGGCATGGGTTTACGAGTATGACATGAAATCAAGATGCGGTCATCAAAGTGGCAACATCCGTCATCCCCAAAGCCAAATAAGATGGAAGGTCTGTAGTAAAATCAAGGTCATGTTGACCATTTTGACTCCCATTGTGTGGTGTATCATAAGTATGCATCACAAGGCCAAACCATTCACTACCAGGAGGTCCTTTGTCACCTTCATAATGTTGTGCAGCACAAGCGACAGCATCTGTGGGCAGAGAAAACTTGGCAGCTCCATCATGATAACACACCTGCCCATTTTATGCATTTGATTGAGCTTTCATTGCCCAACACAACATTCCTATTGTTTGTCAGGTTCCCTGGCATGGCTCTGTATAACTTTTGACTATTTCCCAAGCTGAAAATGCCTTTGTAAGGGATCTGATTTTAGTCAAGAGAACACTTCATGCAGAATGCAGTGCCTGGCTTCTCACCATTCCAAAAGTTGTGTTCCAGAAGAGTTTCCAACAATGGGAGAAGTGTGTGCATTATCAAGGAGACTACTTTGAAAGAGATTTATGTTTTGGACCTACAAATCAGTAACTATTTTTGCCGACCAAAGGTTCAATACTTTTTGAACACACCTTGAATAGAAGCACAGAGATAAAATTGCCTAGCAAACATAATGCCTCTGAACACATGAAAAAAGATATAATAGTGCAGGAATGGCCCCTATATTAGGCTAACTGTCCATTGCAGACTGCAGCACAAGTATCTCCTAACAGAACTGATGCAATAGACCAAGTAGATAAAGTGACATAAAATATATAAACACTGATATTAACCTTTACTTGTGCCTGGGCCTGTTAGCTGAATAACTTTTGTATGCACAATGAAAGCAAGAAGGTACAGGACTCCAGTTTCTTTTGGAAATTGCCTCCACATCTCCTCAGAATTTTCTCTTGGTCTCTGTGTAAACCAATAACAAAAAAGTCACTTTTCTGCTCAATAGGAATACCATTTCATTAAAATATTTAATTTGAAATATTGTAACACAGTTTGTTTTTTTGTACTAAACTATGTACATTTTCTTTATATCATAAAAAAAAAATATTGTTTTAAATATTTATGTAGGCTTATGAATTTAATTTATGTTTCTTGGGGAATTTTTTAGACAAATACAAATAAAAAAAGAGAAGACTTGCCCAGCTAATACTCCTTCATCAATGATTTAAGCATGTGAGTGCATTCACATGCTCTGAATTAAGTGCTGCTCTGCATTTAGTAACAATGCTCCCTGCATCACTAAACACACATTCACAGGGGACAGAGGTAGCTGGAATACAGTGTGTGTTTTTTGTTGCAATAGATGAAAGAATTGGAAGTTGAAGGGATCTTCCACCAAATAGAGGGTCTACAAAGTTATGATCCAATTTTCTGAAAGATTAACCTCAAGTATGCTCTGCAGGCAACACGACTCTTGCTGTCACATATCTAGACATGGTTTCAGACATTCAAACATTTTTTTGTGCCATTTCCCATTCATGCCAGTTGATGGGAGGGTAGCTATTATATACACAATTCCTCTCTTAGCTTTCAGGAGACTTTCCAAGATTAAGCATGTACTGTTCTATCGACTCAATGTGTTTTTTTTGTTTGTTTTTTTTTTAATTTGAATTTGGAATACTATGGTCACTGAGTTTTTGGATCAGTTGATTTTCAAGGTATGGTCTGATTTCAAATACAACACTAGTTTTCTGCTTTTACGAAGCAGAGTATCTAGAGAAGCACTTTTAATTCCTTTGCTGAGACTTAACTGTAAAGTGCGGGCAGCACATCTGACCTATGAGGGTCTACTGATAAGTCCTGGGCCTCACTAGGATAATTAGACAGTAGCATCATATAGTTTAGCTCTAGACTAGCTTGTATCCATAGTTAAGGTCAATAGCTTGTTTAGTTTTTGAGTGGCAGCATTTTAAACATGACAACTTTAGAGTTTTTGCGAAAATAGAGGATTTGGAAAAACGAGCAAGGATTAAATACTTCCATTTGAAAGGCTTAATGGGTTGCAGAGTTTAAAATGGGATGTACAAGCACTAGTGATGAGCCTCGCTCTGGATGCCCTGTAGAAGTGATAACTCCAGAGATCATTGAAAAAATTCATAGTTTAGTACTGGAAGACCGCAGATTAAAGTTGTTTGAGATAGCAGAGGCTGTAAACATATCAAAAGAACGTGCAGGTAATATTTTAAGTAATATTTTGGGCTTTCACAAGCTTTGTGCAATATGGATGCCATGTTTGATGACACCTGATCAAAAGTTGCAAAGAAAAACTGTTTCTGTTAAGAATGTGGTACTCTACCTTAAAAATCTCAGTTAATTTTTGAGATGGCTTGTTACCATGGATGAACCTTGGATACATCACTACACTCCAGAAAGTAAATCACAATCAAAACAATGGATTGCGCCAGGTGAACCAACTCCAAAAAAAGGCAAAGTCAATTTTGTCAGCTAACAAGGTTATGGCAAGTGTTTTTTGGGATGCATGGGGAATTATTTTTGATTACTTGGAAAAGGGTAAAAGTATCACTGATGATTACTATGCAAGCTTACTGTAACATTTGAGTGACGAGGTGAAAAGAAAAAGACTTCATTTGGCCACAAAAAAAAATCTTGTTTCTTCACGACAATGCTCTGGCCGATCATTGTCATTGCAATGGGAAAAATGTGCGTATTAAAGTTCAAATTGCTTGAACATCAACCCTATTCACCAGATCTAGCACCCAATGAATACCACCTGTTCCCAAACCTCAAAAAATTTCTTGGAAGATGAAGATTTCACAGCAACAAGGTCATTGATAGAGCTATTTTGAGGACCATGATAAATCGCACCTCAGAGATGGTTTAATTAAATTAGAACACCAATATGATAAGCCCCAGATTTTTAGGTTCTAAAGTGTTAAAATTAAATTCTATGTATCAGGGTATTAGGATTTTATAGGATCTTGTATGTTGAATTTAGGAATTATAGGATCTTTGGCATATACATACATATATATCCATGCAAATCACTGGACACTTTGTTTAAAACACTAACTTTAAATTGTAAAAAGTTAAATTAACTGTATCTTTAGTAAGTATTTAAAAATGCCAAATTCAATACACCTATGAATAGTATGGCACTAAGAAGCAAACTAATTTTAAGCACTACTGTACAAAAGTTGAAAAACACATAATTTAGTTTCCAACACTGCATGTGCAAATGTACTGAGCACACACATTTTGCTTTAATATTATACTTTAAAAACACACAATTAATTTTAAACACTACAAATGCAAAAGTTTTCAGTACTCATTTTGCACTCCTAGTATGACACTGAACAATGAAGTACTGGGAAAGATTGTGAGGTGTAATCCCTTCTGTCTTCTGTTAAACTTGAAAGTGGAGAAACTGCGTTCCACTGCACACGAGGTGAAAGGTGCGAACTTCATTTCGGCTATTTCCTTAGGATTCCAACTCAATGATCCCTGCAACTTTTCTCCACAGAGAATGGGGCCAATTGTTGCTACAACCTTGAAATCTTCCAACTTCTTGTTTATAGATTCTCCACTTTGTTTCTTACCTCCTCTATGACTTGCAATGCTTCTGTCATGGGGAGAGATGATTCTTCCAATTTTTTTATTGCACTTTTAAAGTGAAAGCAATTTGCTTTGATATAGCTCAACTCTTGTACTGCTGCTCCTGAGTGCAATGCTTTCTTTGCCTTTACAATGGTGGCTGCATCAAGTTTTAATGAATCAATTATGTCTACAATGCTTGTGTAGTTTTCCGCATAATACATTGCTGCTGATAGCTACGTACCCCACCATGTCACTACAGGCTGTGGAGGCAGCAGTATCGAAGGATACTTCTCTCTGAATATCACCACTCAATTTGGTGCTTTCAAGAAAACCTTCTTCACCAAAGAAATTATTTTGTTGACTGTAAGAAGCTTTTCCCGAATTTTTTCAGCTACGTGGTGGAGTCCATGTGCAAGACGGTGACATGGAGCATACGAGGATGGAAAGCCTTTAGACGTTCACCAGCTTTCAACATGTAAGCTGTACTGTCAATCTCAATTTTTCCTCTATTTCTGCATCTGGCCATATGACCTTTAAAGCATTGTAGAGTGGTTGGTTTGTTGAAGCTCCTTGCATAGGATGGGGCGTACCGGTTTCCTCAGAAGTGAGTTTGCCCACAACTATGGCAGCAATATATTTACAAGTATCCGTTGTTTCAACCACACTTAACCAAATGTTGTGGTCAGCGATGTCTGCCTTTATGTCTTCAATAGCTTTCTCATACAACTGGGGCAATACATTCACTCTTAAGATGGACTCATCTGATACTTTAGAGTTGCAAAATTCTTGAAAAAAGTCTTTTTAATATTGGGTTTTGTAGTGTAGCAATTGTTATATTGGTGGCAGTAAAAGCTTCACATAAACACATGTTAAATGGATTAGCTTTGGCTTCATTAGAACTACCTGGCTTTGATGTTAAGAAACTGCTTCTTTTGAGATTCATTCCTAACAGCATTTGCAGAATGGGTTGCTGATTGTCGATGTTGCACCAAGTAATAACATTTTTCTGCTGGCACCTGCAAATTAAATGTAAACAAGAAAATTGGTCAATTTCAATACCCACCACTGGCAAATAAGTATTAAATAATTTTGGATGTTTGATGGAGTCTAAAGAGAGCATGCTTTAAGTTGCACTCCAGTATTATTTTAAAAAATAGCGGGGTAAAGAATTACCAAAATACAAAAAACACAAGAAATTATTCCCACCTACTTCTGACATGCATTGCAATAAATAACCTTTCCATCTGTAGAAAAGCTTTTGTCGATCAGGATCCACTCGTGGAGCAGAGAACTTCATGATGATTTGCTTTTGCTCATGGTGCAAACGACTGCTATCATCACCAGTAGCAAGAAGGCTGAATATTTTGCCACTGAATTTTAAAAATGTTGTATTAGAAATGGAAGAAGCAATAATGCATACTACTCAACAGCGCTATTAAAATGTTTGCCTCTAGTTTTCACCTATTGTTGCTGCATGTAAACATCATACATTTCAGAAATGCCATGTGCCACTGACCACCTCTTTCGACAGTAGCTAGAAAATAACTGAAGGTGGTGGATGTTTTAATTAGTTTATTATTGTGGCAGACAATTTAATTAAAATAAAAACTGAAGCTTTCCTGGCGACGTATTAATTCAAAATCTTCTCGGGCTTCTAGCCAGGTAAAAACTTGGTTTGACACCAACGTTTCGAAGAAGTGCATCTTCCTCGTCTTCTACTCTTATTTGCTTAAATAACCGAATTAGGCACTTTTAGGTTCTATCACGAAAAATAGGTTTTATTGGGTCCTAATGTAAAGTTAGGTCAATTTAGGCTCTATAAAATTGAAGTATATTACTCGTTGGAAACTAAAACATTAAAAAATAAACCTAAGTTTGGGGTGTTGGAGGTCAGGAATAAAATATGTCAGAACCTAAGAATCTGGGGCTTAGATATGACAAATGTATTAGCCATTCTGGAGATTATGTTGAGAAATAAAGCAAAAAAAAAAAAAAAAATTTTTTTTTAAATACTGTTTTCATTGAGAGGTCTGGGACTTATCAGCCGACCCTTGTGTTTGGAGTTTCCAATGCCAAGTATAACATTCCTAGCATTATGTGCTTATTGCTACATTTTATTTTGTAAATCCCATTGGCTGACAACTTGTTCAAATTTGTCAGTACAAGTAGCCGCTGTGTGCTTCTCTATTACATTTTTATGTGTAATATTGCACTGCAAAATTGCCAGTTCGAATCAATCCAATGTACTCTTTATACCTGAATAACTTTGATTCTCAACTGAAGTATAGAAATCCCTCATCAGGCCAACAAATTTTGTATGTTTTAGTTTATCTAATAATTTATAGACATTTCAGTGTCATAATATGTGCAAATTTGTCTGGTTACAATATCTCTAGATGGAAGATTATATATAAGAAGTATTACCAATGGTTTCCCTTAAAACATTATTTAGTCCCTCATCTGAAACTGTATTGATTGGCCGACTATATCTTATCCATTTCATATTTTGCTTGTAGTGCAGCTTCCTTTAAAATGGAAACAGATTGGGGTTTGAAATGATTTAAATTTGACTGGCTGTACAGGCAGATGATGATTTAGTACTAATGTGTAATGGATGGGTGTAATTCAAATGACAATTCAAACTTCTTACATTGCCAGATATGAATCCAACACTTTCACAAAGTTTTCCTCTCACTCTCATAAGGCATAATGGAATCACAGAAATATAGCAAACAAAACATACAAGCTTCATAAATGTAAATGGCGTGTTATTTATGGACGCTCTTTAACTGCTGTGGTCCTCAGCATCCCATTCTATACTGGGCATGAAAGACCGCTAAATTTTGCTCAGAGGCCTCTCAATCAGGCTTGAGGTTCTTTTACGTGCAGTAAATCTACGACAGGACCAACAGCTTTACTTCCCTTCCGAAGGAAGCCATGCTAAGGAGTTTACGCCCGAAAAAATCCATCGTCCTCCGCCAGGTTTGAACCTGCAACCTTGGGTATATGAAGTTAGCATAACCATTACACCATGGAGGGCAACTACAGGCTTCATACACAAGCTCATTGTAACAGTGTATCAGTTAAACAGCAGTCTTCAGCATATGCAAAAGTGGTGTTGCTTCTTCCTTGATTGTTTACAATATTGTTATGAAGCATTTTTACATGATTCAAATACATATTAACATCTAGGGCAGTAAAAACACATATGAGGAATGTAGTACAGAAACATTTATATGATAGGGTTCCAGAACAGACACAACTAAGGCTGCATTTTCAATTGTGTGTCATCCACAAATAAAATAGCAGTTGCTTTAGAATTTAGCGCTAAGTTTTGCATTATTATAATAAGTATTAAAATTACCAGCCAATTAATTTTAATTGACTCAATTAATTGATTCTGCTCGATCTTACAACAGAAATTTATTGATTAAATCCACAACCCTATGTGTTAAATATAGAGAACTCAAACTAGCTAAGAAAAATTGAATTCTAGCCATTAGTTTATTAGTATCATCTATGCATGATAAGCATAGAAACGGCAAATACAGAGCTTTTACTGATAAATACTTTTTATGCATAATTTTAGGCTCAAAGATTTCTATAATAGCTTGAAAAGTGATAATCTGAGAGAAATATATACACAAAATGCACTAAAAGCTGAAAAATTAACAAATTAAAAATTACACCATGTTAGCAACAATAGAAAAACATGAAGCTAATGACATCTATGCATTAGATGAGAGACAGTGTTCTATTTGCTTCCGTACTATCTTTTAATGTTGAGATAAGCTATAGTAATAAACACATCTTCATATTATGGCTAGAGAAACAGATAAAACCAGTAAAAATGTCAAGCTAGCTATAGCACATATTTGAATTAATCTAATTTTTACTTTCTCTACACGTACTATGTACATAGTGTATAGAGAAGGTATTGTAATGCACCCAAAAATTTGATACTGAGATTTCACTGGAAATACATGTTTTGGGTCCCCCTGAATAAAAAAAAAACATTTTTGGCAAAAGGTCTGTGTGTGTGTGTGTGTGTGTGTGTGTGTGTGTGTGTGTGTGTGTGTGTGTGTGTACAGCATAGCTCAAAAACGAAAAGACCTTTAAATACCAAACTTGGTATTTAAGTTTGGTGTCTTCCAAGGATGCAACACAGGGACTTTCAAGAAAATCCCCCTACCCCCAACTATCATTTACATGGAACTTTTTTCGAAAATTTTGATTTTCTCAAAAATGGCTCTAATGATTTTGATTAAAATATTGTATACCAAAGATATTTACCTGACAAATAATGTGTATATCTTGAATTTTCTGGGAATAGCCTCTGAAGACCACTTTATTCTGGATGAATTTTATGAAATGTTGCATAACTGCTAAACCGTAAGAAATGGACAAAAACTTACCACACAAAAAATGTAGAGCACATTAGAACACACAATTTATGTTATATAAATTTTTTTCGAGGAGTTGATCGTTTTTGAGATATTCCTTGTTTTTTGTTTTAGCTTTGAAAAACTTGTACTTTTCTCATATAGGAATTTGTCAACTCATGTCCATACAAACAAAGGAACTTCAGTCATCTAGTAACCAGCTTTTGACTTCACTATGATACTCCCATATTTCGCTTCTACTTACAAGGAAGCAAGTAATAAGACTATTTCTGCTAATTTTTTCTCAATTAGCATGAAGTAAGTAGAAGAATAAGCTTATTAACAATAATTTGTTACACAGAAGTAGAGAAAGTCATGTGAATGGAACACATCAGATTTTTTCTGCTCTATGTCTCAATGCAATACTGAAAATATACTAGAATTTTAAGCCTTTAAAGGCAGAATGACTTTCACACATTCTTGTTTTTACTTTTCTAGCACATATGTATGATGTACATCGTAGTAGAGAAGTTATTGCATTCCACAAAAAAAATTAATACTGAGATCTCATTGGAAATACACATTTTAGGGCCCCTTTTAAGAAAAGGTCAATGTGTGTATCCATGTATCTGTGACCGGAGTAACTCAAAGACAAAAATACATATAAATTGGTATTTAAGTTTAGTATCTTCCAAGGATGCAACACAAAGATTTTGAGGAAAATCCCCCCACCCCAAATTACCCTTCACATGGGAAAATTTTCAAAATTTTTGATTTTCACAAAAATGGCTAGCAATTTTGATTAAAATACTGAATATTAAAGATGTTTACATTTCAAAGGAAATATATATCTTGAATTTTTTGGGAATAGCCTCTGAAGAGCTGGTTCTCCTGGATGATTTTTGCATAACTGGTAAACCGCAAGAGATAAACAAAAAAAATTGAATCTTGATAAAACACACAATTTATGTCATATACATTTTTTGTGGAGTTGATCATTTCCAAGAGATAACTTATTATTGGTTTCAGTTTTAAAATACTCAAAACTTTTTTTTGTATGGGAATTTTTCAACTTCTGGTCATGCAAAGAAATGAACTTCAGTCACATAGCAGCAGCTTTTAAAAGATTTCACTATTGCTTTAGCCTAGTGTATTCCCTTATTCTTCTACTTATAAGGAAATAATGCAACCATTTTTGCTATCTTCTGTTTATCTTGATTAGCACTTTGTAAGAATAATCTGTTGCAGAATAGCTAGAGATAGTCATAAAGATGGAACACAACAGATTTTATCTCTTACCTATTGGTATTTATCAGATTAATGCAGAATTCTTTTGCAGACAAAATATTAAGAAATGTCCTTTATGGTTTAAAGTTGGTAGCATGAATATTGAGAATTAGCTGCACTAATTCCTGTTTGTATTTCCTCTACCATATATCTAGCAGTGGTGGCTGGTGGCTTAAAAACAAGGTGGTGCACAACACTAAACAAAATTACCCATGATGTATTTATACAAGAATTCTACACTCCTCTCCTTGCCCCGGGTGAATTTGTCATAACTTTGGCATTAAAATTGTTGATCTTCATTACGAATTCCTGCTCAATAGAAAGCATTGCCAAGGCTGACAATCTATTTTGAGACATGGTGTTCCTCAGATGCTCTCTTTAGGGTTGAGAAACACTGTTCTGCTTCTGCAGTAGACATTGCATAGTTAACGTAACTGTCAAGAGTAACACATTCACTAAAAGTAGCACTTATATTGTTTTCTCTAAAGAAATTCATTAAGCACAAAGCACCGCACATATTTTGGAACTCCTCTAGAATGTAAATTAGTCAATTCTGTGCAAAGTTTGCTTTCATTGATGAAAGATTAAGCTTTTTCTGTTGCTTTAAAAATCTTGTGGACATTTGTTGTGATATTCTGAAAATGTTTCTGAATAAAACAAAAGTTGCAGCTACTAGATGTCCTGTGAAACTACATCTATCCTTTACCTTACATCGCAGATCTCAAATGCTTCCCTCCTTTTGCTGTTCTCTGGGTTACAGGTTCCTATATCTCCTCACAATCCATATTATGTCTTACTTTTTGCACCTCTCATTCAGAAGTGTTAAGCTGGACCAGAACAAGAGCTGGATTGCAATCACATTTCTGTAGATGAATGTACAAAATATGGGGCATAATTTTGTGAAAGAGAGCCAGTATATAAAATCCTCATCTTTCAAAGTCCCTATAAAGCTAGAAGCCAGTCAAAGTGTGGTGGTGTTGCTTGTCTGACATTCTTCTGAATTCTTTCACTGCATTCAGGTAGATCATCTCTGTGCCCAATACTGTATTGATGGTCCCGGAATGAAGTTTCACCATGTTTGGAATCAAACATGGTAATCTTTTTTGCACATCGTCCAAAACAGCAGTTCTTTGAGAAAAAATGTGCAAGTTCCGAGAAAGTTCAGAACAAATTTGCACAATTGTATTTATTGAAACTGCATTCAACTTGATTAAATGATGCACATGTCAGTGTACTACTATGTCCAGAAAGTTCTGGGAATTTGCCAATAAAACACAAAAAAATTAATTATTCATACAATTTTATTTTATCACCTTCAAAATAGGCCCCTTCTGAAATTATATATTTATGCCAACAAATAATCCAATCATCAAAACATTTTTTGTAGGCACTTTTAGGAATTGATGTAAATTGTCGCTGTGAATTTTCCTTTATGTCTTCTATCAACTGAAAACAGATGCCTCGAAGTGATAACTTGAGTTTTGGAAAGAGAAAGAAATCAGCAGGAGCCAGATCAGGCGAATATGGTGGTTGTTCGATGGAATTTGTTGAGTTCTTGGCCAGAAATTTGTTCACAATAATAGCCTTGTGAGCTGGTGCTTTATCGTGATGCAGAATCCACGAGTTTTCTCAAACGCCACATAACACTCAGATAATAGTCTTTATTTACCATCTTATCTTCTGGCAAGAACTCTGAGTTCACGACACTACGATAATCGAAAAAAGCTGTCAACAAGACCTTCAGTTTTGATCGAGTTTGACGTGCTCTTTTAGGTTTCAGTTCAGTTGGAAGGCGCCATTTGGAAGCTTGTTGACTGGTTTGAGTGTCAAACTTGTAAACCCACGTCTCATCACCAGTTACAATGCGTTTCATGAATGTGGGGTCGGAACTGGCTCGTTCTAGCATGTCTTCAGCAATCATTACACGATTGAGTTTTTGTAGAAAATTCAAGTCTTTCAGAACCCACTGAGCTGCAACATGTGTCATGCCCAAAGAATTGTTTAAAATGGTACGAATCGATTCGTGAGACACAGAAAGTTCAGCGGCAATCTCTCTCAGACCTAAATGACGATTTTCAGACACAATTTTCTTCACTTTAGCGATGTTCAGTTCAGTTGAAACTGTTGATGGCTGACCAGAGCAAGGCAAATCTTCCACCACATCTTGACTACTTTTGAATGCACTGCACCACTCATATGTTTTTGATAAAGTCGCTGTAAGCCCTCTGTAACATTTTCAGCAATTTGCACATGAAATACCATTTGCAATTCAAAATTTGAGACAGATTCTTTGTTCAATATTTGTATCCATCGTAAAATTGCAAATCACCTTTGAGATTAACTAACAAAATGGCATACTGTAAACAAACTAGATGTAGATGACGATCAAAATCTGCGTGGGTATAGAGGAAAGTTGTACCAACTTAGCAACAACTATAATTTTGTATCCCCTTTTTAAACAGGATTTTTAAATGATCAATTCCCAGTATTTTCTTGACAATGAATGTAAAAGGCACAAGAATATTTGTTTCAAAATTGCTTGAACTTCATGTTTTATACCTCTCATGATGGATGCCTCATAGGCCTGTGTGATAAATTTATTTGGGTATTGTTCCACATGCACATCTAGTTCAGACATGACAGCAGAAAGAGAATCTGCATCATGGCCAGAAGGATGAACAAAACCCCAGAATCTTTCTACAGGCTTATCATTACATAAATACCTGTATATGATGAACATCTGGTAGACAGAGGAAACATCACTAGTTTCATCTGCAATGACACAACAAGAAATTCTGCATTTTTAATTTCCTCTTGGCACACCTCTTAACGTACACTGAACAATGTTGTTCTGTTTTGTTTTTGAGGTGCCCATAAAAATAGTTGCCTTTTCCAGGTGACCTATCAAGACACTGTTAAACTCACCACTGAAGTTAAGCCTCTAAAAATACCAAGCTTTGGCAATATCTCAGTTTCATTATGGCCCCTCAGTGATAATTCAAATGATCCATAAAATCTAATGCAATTATGTACCTATTCTGTATGACTTGAACATGTGTAACTAGCTATTCCTTCTGCATGCAGTGTCCATTTGTGCAGCAATATTAACATTGCCAAACTAATGCAGTTTTTCATGCGTGACAAAGATTTATACTTTATTGCATTCCTTACTTTACCCATGTATCTGCTCCCCCCAAAAAAGACGTGGAAAGCAATAGAGAGTATTGTTACTTTCACATCCACAGAGTAAATTATGTTGTTTTTTTATTTTATTTATATATATATATCTCTGGGTTGAAATTTCTATTAAATGTTCTACTTTTTATTTTAATAATTTGTATAATATGAAGGTATGTCGTTGGGTCTACCCATTTGCTTCTCTTCCGCACTTTGCAATGAAAATGGTCTAGTTAGCAAAGACTGCACACTATTCATCTTTGTCATTCACTAACTCTCTGGTGTAAAATTCTTAACGTCCACTATAATATCAGGTGAGTTAATGAGTAAACAAGCTAAGGCTGCTTTAATATTCACACATGTACAATAAAGCAGAAAATCTTATTACACTACTAAAGCTAACACTAAACTAAACCATTGTCATGCCAGACTTCCTTGTTAAGCTGTAGTGAAGGAGGAGTCAGGTTGATAAACCTCCATTTAGGCAATGGATAAGAAGCCATGCCTATCCCTCTTTACCCTGTAAACTGAAGGTACAGCCATTGTCTAGTCTCATGTTCAGGTTAACTCTGGATTGCTAACCTTCTGGCTCCTGCAGATAATATTCCTTTATCATTGTGGATGAAGTCTTCTGTAGATAATCAAGCTCAATCAAGATTTCTATTTTGGATGAAAATATTATTGCACAAATTGGCATTACATTCACATGTAAAGTATATGAGTTCAGTACAAACCTGCAATCTTATGGACAAACCACCCCAGGTATCTAGTACACAGAGGAAGTATAGTATTCCATTCACTTCACCAGAATACAAAGCATTGTTATTTGCTCTACTACCTGTAGGAAGTAATTAATTCCATCCAAAACCTTGATATTGAGGTACCACCAGAAATACACATTTTGAGCCCCCTACCCCAGAGTAAGAAAATAACATTTTAGAAAATATCTGTGGACAACATTAACTCAAAAACAAAATCTGGCAATACTTTTTAGGAGATTAAGGGCAGTTTAATTTAATGATTACCATATTTTATATTTAAGCTCAGTGTCTTCCAAATATGTGATAAAAGATTTTCTAGAAAATATCCCCCACTCCAAACTTATCTTTTACATGAAAAAAATCTCTGTTTTCATATTATAAAAATTGCTGTAATGATTTTGATTAAAGTACCACATGTTTAACATATTTGCATGAAAAATAAAATTAACTTTAAATTTTCTAGGAATATCCTGTAATGTTTGAGATTCAGAATGAATTTTTGGTAACTTAAGAAATATGTAGGTAAAAGCTTGCTATACAAAGCATGTCTGCCTCACATCTGAGAGGTTCTGGATTTTGAATCTCAGGGTTAGTTATCCACAGAACATTTTTTTTTCTGGGGTTTCCCTTATCTGAGAAGATGAATGTTGGATAATGTTTTATGGACCCTGGTGACATTTAGCAATGGCCAATTTATTTCTGCAATGTTGATTTTGCAGGGGCAGAATAATTGTAGAGTGGTGGTTAACAAAAGACAGGTAAATGATGTAACACATCACATTTTTAGAAAAATGGTATGATTAAAAAGCAAAAGG
This sequence comes from Hymenopus coronatus, assembly GCA_030762935.1. NCBI lineage: Eukaryota > Metazoa > Arthropoda > Insecta > Mantodea > Hymenopodidae > Hymenopus > Hymenopus coronatus. Next base: position 26,228,489 of record CM060882.1, read on the forward strand.
TTTGATAAATACCAAACTTGATATTTGAGTTAAAGATGCAGCACAGAGTTTCCAGAAAGCCTCCCCCTCCCACTTGAAACTGCAATTTTCACGGAGAAATTTTTTATACATGACAGGTTTTTATGGCCGTTGAAAGTTTCTGTATAACAGTTAAATCTAGTGATAGACAAAAATACACTACAGATTTTGAAGGCTTCTCTAAAAAATCTGATGTGTTCTATCCACATGACTTTCTCTACATTTCTGCAACAAATTATTGTTAGAAAGCTTATGCTTCTATGTATTTCATGCTAATTGACAAAATTTAGCAGAAGTAGTCTTATTACTTGCTTCCTTATAAGTAGAAGAGAAATAAGGGAGTACCATAGGTTAAAGTGATAGTCAAAAGCTGGTTGCTATGTGACTGAAGTTCCTTTATTTGTATGGACAGGAGTTGACAAATTCCTGTAGGAGAAATGTTAAGTTTTTCAAAGCTGTAACCAAAAACAAGGAATATCTCAAAAATGACCAACTCTATGTACACAGCATAGATTGTGCTTTTTTTTTTTTTTTAATGTGCTCTACATTTTTTGAGTGGTAAGTTTTTGTCCATTTCTTACAGTTTAGCAGTTATGCAAAATTCCGTAAAATTCACCCAGAATAAAGTAGTCTTCAGAGGCTATTCCCAGAAAATTCAGAATATACATTTTGTCTTTAAGGATATTTTAATCAAAATCATTGGAGCCATTTTTTATAAAATCAAAATTTTTGAAAGAAGTTTCAAGTAAAGGGTAGTTTGGGGTGGGGGAATTTTTCTCAAAATCTTTGTGTCGCATCCCTGGAAGATACTAAACTTGAATACCAATTTTGGTGTTTTACTGACTTTTCATTTTTGAGATATCGTATTCATGGACACACAAACCTTTTTCTGAAAATACTTTTTTTTTTTTTTTTTTATACAGGGGACCCTAAAACATATGTTTCCAGTGAAATCTCGGTATCAAATTTTTGGTGGAGTGCAATACCTTCTCTTGTACATAGATGAGCAGAGAAAGTAAAAATACCAGCGTTTTTAAATAACTTTTATTGTGGTACTCTTTCCTAAGATATAATTGGTTCTTAGTGCTGCCATCATTCAGTTGTTTTTCATGATGGAAATAGATTGGAACTTCAAGGTTAGCATATGACTTATTTTATAGAGAATTTACTATTGCTTCAGCCTCCTGACCCCTTTGTATCTTCAATGATTGTATAACTAGACTATACCTGCTAATAACATTTGTTAATTGACATGAAGTAAGGGGGGTTGCTTTTATGAGAGCAATATGTAGAAGCTATATAAAATTGTAAAGTGGCTAAAGTCAAGTAAATGCAGCACATTAAATTTTCTGCTAACTCATGTTGGTAAAATGGAGAACTGACAATTTTTGTTTTTATGTAAGAGCATTAAAAGGGGCAAGTCAGTTGGCTATTAACTTCTGCTGACACTGCATATTACTAATGAGTATGAGACAAACTTTCAAGAGAATTTGCACTAATTGGCCATTGCTGTGGGTGCTGGATGAATCTGCAAAGATATTGGGTAAGGGACACTGAATTTCAAAAGTTCTGATTTGTCCATAGTTTTCTCAATATGGTTATAACATATGCAGTGTTTAGTTGTATTTCATCTGAAGTGAAATAGCGTGAGTTTCCAGATTGTGTTTGTTTCAGAGTACCACATTACACTGCCTTGATAAAGAGAATCTTCAAAAGGAATTTAGCTTGACAACTCATCTTGAAATGTGTGTCTGATGCATTATTGTTTTTGCAGGAACCAAATCCAGAAGATCCTCTAAACAAGGAGGCTGCTGAAGTGCTTCAGAATAATAGAAGGCTCTTTGAACAAAATGTTATGAAAGCAATGAAAGGTGGTTATGTTGGTTCTGTGTACTTCGAGAGGTGTTTAAAGTGATGAGCATTGTTGAACAAGACTTTTTAATTTTTTTTTCACCTTTTTGTTTTTCTAAAGAATTGATAAATGGCAATGGAAAAAATCATCCCATTATATCTGCATAATGTGTGGGATGCTGTTATATGCAGGATTTGAATATATCAGCTTTATAAATAACATCTAAAATATACTAGCAATTTCTTTACTGAGTTCTGACCAACACAATTGTTGTACAACTTTTAATTGATGAATGTAAACTGCACAGAAAAGAAAGCAATTTTTAGTTAACATTGCATCCCTTATTGATATTTTTAAACCTGTACATCAGAATTAACTTTTTTAAAATATTTTCTTTTCCTTTCCCTTATTGATGGGTTATGATATACAGTAATTTCATCCTCAAAATTTTCAATGTTGTACCAAATTTGTTTTATTATAATAAATTTTAGGATTTTGTTATCAGAATGTATAATTTTTAGCTTGAAGCTATAAAGACTTTTCTATAGCCAGTTCAAAGACAACTTGGCTTGGAATGAATATGTAGGTATTTTCTTGAAGCAATTTTGCCAATAAATTATTGCTAATACTCACAAAAAGTTGATGAAACAATTTTATTTCTTTCAAAGTGATTTTAATTTTGATAACAGTCCCAAAATATTGCTTCCTTGCCAGAATGATCCTGACATATTTAAGAATTAGCATATATATATAATTATATAATATTTCACGCAGCATAAGCCTGTACCCCAACACTGAATGCAAATCTAGTAAGCTGCAATGAGCACAGTGCCTAATAAATACAATCTTTTTACATAAGCCGAGCAATAATTAGCTTCAATGTCTTTTGGTACTCTGTAAGCTGGAGTACATTCTTATGCTGCACTATGTACTTTTTCTAACACTAAGTTGTGACAAATTGTATACATAAGCAGCAATATTTCACAGTACTAAAAATAGACTTTTAAATATAATAATTATTTCCCATTAGCAATCTTAAAACATGCTAACTGGGATATGTTTCATCTTTGGAATTTAAAATCTAAACTAAGCAAGAACTTGAGAGACAAAAACATTCTTGAACTCTAGCCCAATGGCAAGGCCTGACTATGCAACTAGTTTGTCAAAAGTCTGTTGCAAGTGATTGGTACAAAAGATTTTATTGAATAATGTAAAAACCAAAGCTTTGAGAATAAAGCTAGTTGGAGCTTCAAGTAACTTGACAAGAGGTGATTTAGAAGCACCTTATACCTGTAAATTTATCCTTACTCAATATTCCTATATACTTGGTTACATACTATGGAATAGTTTCTCCAGTTATAAAGGAGATTGTATCCCAAAGGAGATGTGTCTTCAAGTACTCATCCTTTCCGACCTACAGCTCTATTGTAACTGTATTTCAGATTAAGGTCCCAAATTCTAAACGTATACATCCAAGGCACATAATGCCACAAGTTGAGCACTTGAATCACATCATGTTTGTACACTTATATCGTATTGGGCTCTGATAGAGATGTGAGAAAGCACTGATAACATAGGAACCCAAACTCTTAAGTGTGGCACATTTACACAAATACACACACACATACTTGCCATTCATCCACAAATACACTTTCACACCATTAAGTTCAGATCCGAAACAAAATAAGTTTCTGAAGTATTGCTGGGCAAGGTTAACATCAGTTATATCTATTGAAAACAGAGAAAATGTGAAATAAGTGTTAAAGAGTCAAGAGTATTTATTACAATAATAATATGGACTTCTTGTACCAATTCCTTACTAGTAAATTAAGAAATAATAATTGAGCTATACAAATTCATCACATTAAAGATTTGTATTTCTTTATTTTAATCTTTATACTCAGTTTGAAAATTTTCTGTTAATATAGTGCAGAATATGCTCTTTGGATTTGAAAAGAATATGAGTCATTCCATGTCAAACCAGACAAGACATCTGACCTGAGTTTTTCAAAATTTTCAAACATATTTATGTTTCAGCCAAACTCCCTTATTTTTGGACTTAAATTCTGAGAAGACCACGTACACCATTTGCTCATTTCCTAGGACATGTTTGTCATATGAAGCTGAGATAAATTTTATTTCCATTCTTAAAAACTTTAATTTCAGGTTATACATTCATGTTTTAGTAAAACATCTATTCACTTCCCATTACAATTATTAAAAATATCACCTTAATCTCCACTTAGACATCTTCATGTGAATAAAGTTCAGATTGGGAAGTTACAAATGACAAGCAATTTGGCACTGGATGCAGTTTATATGTATTACTCAAGACCCACTGGGAAATACATAGCAAGATGTTCTCTTATTGTTTATTTCTAAAATGCTTATTATGCTACTTTATTTCCCTGTACCAAGGAGGAAGGTATTGTTCACAGATTGTAACAATTTAGTCATTCCGATAATAACAATAGGTAATGTAAATATCAGTGCAGTGAAGTTTTTATTTGTAATAAATGGGGTTTATAAAAGTGAATGTGACCTACTACACAGGTGCATTCATGTTAATTATAAAGGACATGCACTTAATGCATAAACTGATACCGTGTCACCTACAAATGAGTACAAAAGGAATTAGATTTGTGTTATCTCAGAACATTATTTATAAACCATGAATTTGTAAATAAGCGGAAGTTTAATCAGTGTATAAGGATGAATACACAAACACATAAATTTTAATATTAAATATAAGTGAAATTATTTTTTTAAAATATATATAATGTTTTCAAACATTCTATGAAATAAAATTAAACCCTTGACAGTAAAATTTTCTTGCAATTTGTTCAGTTTGATGTAGAATGACTCGTATACCTTTTGTCTATATTTCAGTGTTTTTATGCACATTATTAATTTACAGCCTCTTTCATTCAAAACGTGAACATCGCACATTCAGTCAGCATAAAGCAATAACAAAAAGGAGATTTACACTCCAATCGACAATAAAAAATTTGCAAGAAATGCTTTAGTCACAGACAATGATGCAATAAACTTGGAAAAGATCACTAAAGTGTTGAGGAAATCTTATCGTCCAAGAGGTGTTCCACCAAAGTTGAAAGATGTAGGCACTGTCTGTTGACTGAATACATAGCCTGAAATTCAACACACATACACAAGTCAATACATTTCAATCCAATTAAAGTACTGGGGAGATTAAAACTAGTGATGGGTTGAACCAGTTTATTCATGTATTAAAAATGGGCTAGAATTTTGGGTTAAAATTGGATATTTTGTAGGGAAGTGAGATCAAGAAGGTAAACTATGGACTTTAACATATTACAAGGAATTAAAAGAAGGCCCATAAAACAAGTACATTTTAATTTGAGAGAAAAAAAAAAATGAAACAGAATTCAGGGAGAAGGATGTCCCATGAAGCTGCTTCATCTATGGGAATAAGGAAGATGAAATTCCTATCTTCTAATTACCACAATTGAAATGATTGAAGGGAAAGTTTAATAACTAAGGACTTGTTACTGAGGAATAATGGAGTTGCATTAAGAAAGATACTTGAAGATCACAAGAAAATATCTAAATTAGGGGAGGAAGGTAAGGATGAAATTGAAGTGATTAGTTGAAAGGTAGCTTAGCTAAATTTTAGAGAGAGATTATTTATTAATAATGGGTTGAATATAATATTCTTTCAGAATTTCAGATAGGCTTTCAAACAAGGAGAAGAATGGTTGATCATTCATTAAAAACACATGACAAATACTTGAAGGATAAGAAAGGAAGGTAAAACATGGCTTTTGTTCATCTAGAGAAAACCCACAACCAGATTGAGCTTACAATAAAATTGTTGTGGCGCAAAATAGAAGAAAGGAGTGAGTAAACAGGTGGATACACCTTTAGACCCTTATATTAATGAGAATTCCTTATGTATAAGGGTAGAGGAAAGGTTGTAACAGAAATCCCTTATGCAAGGATGTAAGTTAATTCTGATCCTATTTATCTTATATATTGATATATCATTGGAAACTAGGAGAAATAATTTTGTGCCAATAATTAATAATAGCCTGATTACTGGATTACTTTTTGCTGACCTAGTGGTTGGTGCAATTATTGTTAAATGGCTTGAAACAATCATTGCAACAAATACATAATTACTCTAAAAGGGGAAAATTATTAAATTTTCGAGAGAAGAATTATCTAGTAGTTAAAACAGATGAAAAGAGGAGAAAAGCAAAAGAAACTTGCACTGGCAAAGGGAAAGGGGGCTCAAGTTGAAGCATAGTGCATGGTAGTATAAATAAAAAAGCAAAATTGGTCAAACTTTTGATTGCAAATATGCCACCACTCCTTTATTGTTTACTTCTGCAATTAGAAAAGTGATGTAGAGCTACAAAAAAGTTATTTGCATTTTACCATTTGTTGCTAAAATGGGTCTTTTAGCCTCAAAATGATATTAAAGAATTGGATTCCAGCATGTCTATTGAAATGGTCATATGTTTTGGTAACTACAGAAGCAGAAGGTCAGGAATGCTGTGCCCTGACACCTTGCATGTCAGTGCTTCAGAACAATGGCAGTTTTTGCATATCAGGAATATCTAGAATGCTTCTTGCTTAAGGCAAAGTTCAATTCTTTAGATATTATTTCTGGGGACAATTTGAAGACTAAAGTGTAACATGATTAGGTTGCTACCATTGATAATCCTAGCTCACATGTGTTTCAAGCAGTGCTAGAGAGAAAATCTATCGAGGATGGGGTAAAATTAGCTATGAAGATGCAATGTCTGCGCAAGTTCTAAAGGAGCATATTTTGAACATATATTGTTGATATTGCAGTTATTGACCATAAATTGCCTGTTTGTCAAAGATGTGGCATTGATTTAATTATTTCTCAATACACCTGAATGAGGTATCTCCATAATTCACATTTGAATTTGTTTTACCTTTGATCAAACTATATCTTATGCATAGCCTCATTAATAGGATCAGATAGCTTGGAAGAATACCACCCCTATCCCTCGTTAGTGGAAGTATTTGGGGATAAATACACAGATATGTGGTAAACTGGATTTCAAGCACAAAATAAAACACTGGCCTGGCTGCAAAACAAAACATTTGGCTCATAAGACATACTCTGTTCTTAGACTGTATGATTATGTATTCAGCAATGTTGAATTATCTGTTACCTTTCAAGAAAGATTAAGACTTTATTATTAGTCATATTTGATCTCGCAGCATGCAAAATCTGTGCCCTCATATCCCTAACATGTATAATAAGGTGGTTGAGGCAAAGATATTACATGGGATAGAAGTATGGTAAATCAGGAGGAAGATGGAAAGTCACAAATTTAAAATTGAGTAATTTATAGAGATTCTTTATCAGCAGTGGTTCTCAGTGCACCATTCTATATTGGGCTTTAAACTTAATTTTGCTCTAAGGCCTCTTTATCAGGCCTGGGGTTCTTTAACCTGCCATAAATCCATGGCATAGGCCCATCAGTTGTACTTCCCTTCCAAAGGAAGCCATGCTTAGGAATTTTAAGACCCCCCCCAACCATAATCCATTACCCACCTGTGAGTGAACCTGTGACCTTGGGTACTAGAAGTAACCCCTAGACCACAGTGCATTGGATGTTCTGAAGAGAAATGCTTGGGTTACCAAATGCACCTAGGCAGTATAAGTAGAGCTGGAAAATTTTAATTTGTTAAAACATATCAAGAGAAAAGCTTAAAAAATGGATGAGTAAACTGAGACATAATTGTGAAAGTAATGGGTTTAGAGAAGAAAAAATGTGGATGATTTCTGGAAATCGGCAAGAGTTTGAAGATGTAAAAATACAAAAAATATTTAGTGAGGTATCAAAAAGAGATCTTTAATCTTCTATATACCAATTAAAGATCCATGGGGAAGGGAAAAGTACAAAGATATGACAAATAAAAAAAGAGCAAGAAGGCATTGCATGGGTGAGAAATGAGTATGAAGGCTGAAATGTCTAGAATGGTTATTCCACAAAATCAATGTCCTATATGTAGTGGAAATGAAGATAAGATTTGGAATACTTAATATTTAAATGAAAAGGGACTGAAATTGGCAGAAGAGAGTTCATCAATAAAAAATAATTTAGCATTGAGAGAAATATGGCTATAATGGAAATATTCCACAAGATAGTAAGAACATAGCATAATACTTAAAATAAAGTTAAAAATAAATGCATCTAGACAGTAAACAGAGTCAAAGAACAAAATAGAAATGAGACAACTAGAATTATGGAATTGTGAAACATGAGTATGACTAGCAAAGAGCCAGGTTTGAACATCAGTCATATTTACTTGTTCATAGCTTACCATAAATAAACCAACCACAATTAAGCCCAAACCACATCTATGTACATGCTTAGAAAGTTTATTCATGCGAAGTCACTCTAGTGTGGTAGTTCATGTACAGCGATCTCATTATTTTAAAAGTGAAAGAATAAAAATGTAAGAAACAGACTTGATTTTCATAACACTAGCTTCCCTTTTAAAACTCTTAGAATATGACTCTCATTTTCAACCAAGAGCAATTATCTGGAACAGCTTCAATTGTTTCACGAGGAAATTTCCTGAAGGAACCTATGCTAACATATCACATTTCTTTCTTCTTCTTTTTTTTTTTTTTTTTCTGAATGAAAAGTTCTGTTAGGGCTTTATAATTTTACTTCCAATTTTACCTTGTTTACTTTTTCTACCACTTATTTTCGGTATTTTTCATTTTCACAGAAATCGCCAAATTGTTTCGATTAGAAGAATACAGTATGCAAGATATTTATATGTCTCTTGTGTTTTCTGTACTGACTGAATTTTAAATAACTGGTAAATCACAGAAAAAGGTATAGCTCATTAAAATACACAATTTGTGCACATCATTTTTCATAGCATCAGTGGCTAATTAAATATTCAATGTTGCAAGTTTACACTTTCCCTGTATTTTATCTGACAGCCAATCTTGAAAGTGTAGGATTCTTCTTTCTTGTGTGTTTTGAAAGAACTTCTAACCATGGTCAACATTTTGGTGCTGTTCCCCACGTATGCAACTAAGCAATTACTTCTAGTTGATAATATATTGGAGTAAAACAACAGACGAGTCACTTTTTCATTAAATACTATAATACCTATTTGTTATAGGTAGGGGGAATCATGTGAGTGCTCACATCAGATTTTTCAAATTGCGTAAGTTTTAAACTCAGAAAATGTTTCCTGTCTCATTTTAAATTACTCTATATATTTTTTGTTGATTTATAGATGTTAGATTTAAGTTGAATTTTATTTTTCAAAAGTGTATTCAATAGGGGAATCTTGATATTCTAATATTAAGTGAACTAGGCAAATTCACCTCCATCAATGTACTACCTATTGGTGTCTACAATTCAAGATGAAGGCAATAACTTTCAAGATACATCACCAGTGCTTTATAAATAAATGAAGTTAGTTGGAGATAAGCCAGGATTTGAACCAGGGCTCTTTGGCCACAGCAGCTTGTCAGCACATCACTAAGTTGAAGATCTGTGGTTTAATGGCTATGACATTGAATTTTTCAGTCTAGTTCTATCTTTCCAACTTTAGCCTTCAAATGGCATGTGTGCAAGTACAATTAAGTGAAATCATTCAAATGAAGTCTGTTCATTAAGCAATGAGGCATGATCAAAGCTGATGAGCACCTTCTTACTCTAATCATATTACACAAGGTCACCACTAAACAAAAGTGATACTATTTGGCACTCTTAACTCGTTTGTTAGTCAACTGGAGTGAACAATAAAAGATCCCTAAGCTCTGCAATAGCATGTTATTTTCCCCATGGACAATACTTTTGTTATATTTTTCTTGCCAAAATGCAGAGGAACTTCACATAAAAAATATAATTATGTGGATTTTTAAAATTTGCACCCATTGCTTAGAACAGGAAGTAACCCCCAAATAATTAAGGCATTATGTGGGGAAACTCATCCAGTGGCTTAACAGCTCTTGCAGTGGCTCTGTAGAATGAGTTTGTTTTAAGTTAGAAGAGAGTTTCCTTTTTTTTTTGGTTAGTGTTTAACACCCGCTTTTACTACTTGCACCACAGGCGATGACAGTGATATATGGAATGAAGATGGAGCACCGGTAGAATGCGCTGGCAGGGAAAACCGGAGAAAACCCACACCAGCACCGCTTTGTCCATCACAAATTTCAGATGTGGTCGCTTGGGATCGAATCCGGGCCGTCAAGGTGAGAGGTGAGTGGTCTAACCACTCAGCCTCGGCATGGCGTTAGGAGAGACAGGCAAAATAATTGACAGCACAGAGTTGGAGTTTCGTATTGTTTTAATGGAAGTTTCACTAATTCCTATCTACCCAGTTATTGCTCGAATTTTTTGCCATGGCTTTTGCTTTTAGTAATATTTTTTAAAAAATATCAGTTGTCAGAGAGTTTTCTGAAATTTTGATTCACTCTATCTAGTATGAGCAGGTACTCAATTTTTTATTCATAATTTGGCAATGTTTAGTTTTAGTTCAGTTCTTGCTTCTTAATATCTGAATGAGAATCATAATTGTTAGCTGATTAATAGGCATACTATTTTAGATATTAAAATTATCTGGGAGAGTAATGCTGCTGCTGCTGCTGCTGCTGCTATTTTATTTTGAATTTTAGCTCTTTCCCTGACACACATGTACAATGTACATGGTAAATAAGGAAGGTATTTATCAATTTTCTTTTTATGGAAGTTTGTAAACAGTGTTGTTATATTCATTTGACGAGTCGATTAATTACAGATGGTGTTTGGTGTAATTAATCGACCTGTCAAATAAAAGGTATTGTACTTCACAAAAAAATGTTGATATCCCAATTTCACTGGAAATACACGTTTTGAGAATCAAAAATTGCATTTTTAGGAACATGTGTGTATGTATGTTTCTGTCTGTGGGCAGCATAACACAAAAACAGTTACATACCATACTTTGTATTTAAGTTCAGTAACTTCCAATAATGTGACACATTTTCAAGAAAATCCCCCACTCCAACTACACTTTGCATGGAACTTTTAGAAAATCATCTTCTCCAAAATAGCTCTACAATTTTATTAAATCACCCCCGAGGTCCCGGGTTCGATCCTCTGCTGGGGCAAGGATTTTTTTCTTTAACCAGATTATTCCCTATGCTCCACAGAGTCTGGAAGTATGTATGTGTGAGTGACTGTGAAACACCATTCAAAACCCAACGTAAAGAACCTACAGACAAGTTTAGTGCACAGCCTTTGAATGACCTTAGATGTTAAAGGGGGCTATATAAATGAAATGAAATGAAAATGAAAAAAAAAAAAAAATTAAAATGCCATCATGTTTAAGACATTTACATGATTATCAAAATGTTTGTCTTGAATTTTCTGGGAATAGCTTCTGAATACCTCTTCATGACTTTTGCACAGAGTGGGGCAGAAACAATAAGTGGGGTTGAATTAATCACTATTTTGAATCTGCCAGGTTGATTGTTGTGAATGTATGGCAGGACTTTAGCATAGACCTTGAAAATGAGTTTGCCAGTTTGTTTCCTCTCTGTAAGACATGGAGTGCTGGTTAGTGAGGGAGCATACATATGCCATTAGTTGGTACTTCAGAACCAATTTTCAGCAGGAATTTAACACATTGAAGCCCAGGCGTTTCTTTAGTTGAAGGGCCAAGAAACCCAAGGTTCTTATGCTTACTTTGAGTTATTATTTACATCAATCAAATCTGCCAAAAAGTATTGGTACAATCTAAAAGTATGGTATTCAAGGATTTCTCAACAAGTAAGAAAATAATCATAACTTCCGTATTAATATTTTATTTTAAATTTACAAGTATCAAATATGAGTTTGAAAAAATCTGCGTAAAGCAGCTTATACTCCATTTATTGAAAGATCGAAAAACTCTACCTTGGAATCAGAATTTTCCAGAGCTTCAATTGTATACTGAATTTCAGCTTCAGTTCACACAAGTCGAGGAAAATACAGTATTTTAACATTTAAGAATACAAAAAGTAACAGATCACAACCTTCAAGGAAAATGGCGGGACTACCTGCGAGCAACCAATATTACTAACTCTCCTAAATTTCCTAATAGTTGACAGATGGTAGCACAAATCAGACAACCAAACGATAACTGATGTATGTTCTTTGCCTCATACCCCAAGACCAAGGTAAGGTGGTGGAATTGCATTAAAAGTGTTAGAAATACCTGCCTGAGCTATACTCGGGCATGGGTCTCATGAACATTTCGCATGGCCCGAGCTATACTTGGGCTTGGGCTTCAATGTGTTAATCAGCATGATGCATAGTCTTACAGATGCTATTCATTGTTCAGTGCAACAATGGCTTACAGAAGATAGCGTCAAAAACCTGGGCAATCTCGTTCTGCAAGTACAGCACAAAACATTCCACAGGAATGGAGTCTTTAACGGTCAGCAAGGAAGCATGTCATTGGTTTACACATGCCACTTTGAAGTGTGAGGCATATCTTACATAATGAGTTGAGATTTCACCCTTACAAGATTGTAGTAGTGCAAAGTCTAATGGATCATGATAAGACAATGCATTTGGAATTCTGTCTCTGAATAATGGAATTGGTAATTGAATAGCTCACATTCGTAAAATATCTTGTAATGAGTGATGAAATGCATTTTCATGTCAGTGGAAGAGCCAACAAGCAGAACATGCTATATTGGGCTCCAGAAAATCCTTTTGAACTGAATTAGTGCCCATTCCACAATCCAAAGGTGACAGTTTAGTGTGCTGTAACAGACACCAAAATAATTGGACTGTATTTCTTTGAGGATGGTCTATACTGTCAATTACATATGCTATAGAAACATATTGAAACTTTACTTGTGCCTCAAGTTCAAGATACTGGTGGTCTGTGAACCAGCAAGATGGAGTAACCTAACACACTGCAAGAATTACAGCAGCACTAAGGAACTTGTTTCTTGGTCGTCTGATTTCTAGATTTGGAGATATGTCATGGCCACCTCATTCTCCCGACCTTACAGCACCTTTATATCTTGTGGGGGCTCCTTAAAGCAGAGTGTTCAAGACCAAACCAGCATAATTCAAGACTTAAAACATTGAATCCAAGAGAAGATAAACAGGACTCAGTCAGCTACATAAGTTATGAGCGACTTCAAACAATGTATACAACAGTGCATTAGAAACGATGGTGGACATCTAAAACACATTCTATTCAAAAAGTGAAATGTGTTCTCCAATCTCTTAGGACTGTATCTTAAGCTACTGTAAGAGGAATACATATAAATATTACAAATATAAATACTTTTCATTTGGAAACCCACTTATTGTTTCTGTCCTATCCTATAAAGTTATATAATTTGTAAACTGTAAGAGATAAACAAAAACTTACCATGCAAAAAAATGTAGATCTCATTTATGCTAACTACATATTTTTGTAGAATAAAGCATTCGAGATATTCCTTGTTATTGGTTTCAATTTTAAGCTACTTAAACTTTCTCAAATGGCAGACATCTTTCCTTTCATCTCTTTTGTTTACCCCTAGGATCAAATTTCAATTGTTTCACATAGCAACTAGCTTTTATAAGATTTGACTATAACTTTAGTAATACATTTCCTTATTTTCCTTCTACTTACAAAGAAGCTATAAGACAATATCTGATAATGTTCAACTCTAGTAGCATGTAGATAAAAAAAATAATCTTTTGTAAGAAAAATTTATTTGTGGGACAGCTAGAGAAAATCATGTGAATAATAGAACACGTCAGATGTTTTTTCATATCCAAACTCCTAACTTCTTCCATTTCAATCTATGGTTTTGACAAGCTGCTGAATACCTTTATACTTTTCTGGTAGTCACTTCTGTCAGCAGATTGAAATTCTCTTAAAATGATAAGGGAATGAAAATGTAATGCTATATTTTAAGGGCCCTCAAAAATGCTCAGTTCCTAATCTTAGCCTAAAAATAAAGCCAATATACTCATGAACCATTAAAATCAATATAACATTAATCATTACTTGAACCTAAAATTCTCAAATTAACCAAATGAATACCAAAAAGAATACCAACAGATACTCCAAACAGCTACGAACAATGGTTTCCAAAAAAGTGCAGTAGACAATAGAATACATAAATACAAGAAACTAACCGCATAACACAACCACTCTACAGAACCTCAGTGACCAACCTCAATTCAGAAAATTCACCTATCATCCTTGGGCACACAAAAACTTCAGAAAATATTCAGGAATTATAACATCACCTTAGCTCCAAAAACCATCTACAGCATTCAGAAACTGCTGTGCAGAAATTTAAAAGATCCTATCCCTGCAGACAAAAAACCAGGAATTTATGAAATTAAATGCTCAGACTGTAATCTGGTGTATATTGGAAGGACAAAGAGAAGTTTGGAGACCAGATTAAAGGAACATATGAGAAACCTAAAATACAAACAAGAAAAATCACCAGTTGCCCATCATTTTTGGACATCAGGACACAAAATCACACAGAATATAAAACTATTAAAACCAGCTTATAAACCCACAGAATTAGATGTCTGGGAGAAGATCTACAACATGAAGAAAAACAACCAATTATAAATTTTGATTTGCCACCATACAGCAACCTCTGGAAGTTCATAGATCCAGCAACAGATGCCTCCACAATTAATACACCCCCCCCCCATCGTTGACACCAACGAAGAAAGATTTAGTCGGAATTAAGGGTTGAAAATGGGAACAAGTGTTACCCGAAACTGGTCCCCAGTAAGTAAAAATAAGTGATGTTTGTGTTACAAAAACCAACTCAAATTCTTTCATCTTTTTTTTTTTTAATTACTCATTTATTTTGCTATTAAAATTTGCGCTTAGAGCATCCCTGGAATACTGCTTACATAAGTGTAATCCATAACATTTATATTTTACATTACAATGAATAAACAAGCATTTGATAGTTAAAATGTTAACCTTCTATTTTGTTTTTCCTCTTATAGCAACAATAAAATTGTGTATCTGTGCATCCCTTTTGTAAAACCAAAGGATTTCAACATTTGTTGCATTCAACAACCAACTAACTTCATACATCCAAGGTCATGGGTTCATATCTGGCAGAGGATGATGGATTTTTTTTTTCGGACAAAAAAATCCTTAGCATAGCTTCCTTCGAAATGGTAGTAAAGCTGTTGGTCCCATGTCATACCATTATGGCATGTAAAACAACCTCAAGCCTAATAAAAGAGGCCTCTGAGCAAAATTAAGCAGTCTTTCATGTCCAGTATAGCATGGGGTGCTGAGAACCACAACAGTTAAAGAGCATCCATACATAAAACTCCATTTCCATTTCAAATCATTATTCTTAACCAAATTTTGTTTTGTTAGAAATTATAGAATACTGAATGGTTTGTAAGAATTAGTTAACAGTTTTAACAACTTGTTAAGCCTTAATTAAATATTACAGAAAAGTCCTGAATGAAGAGTTGAACAGTTCTGTGGTCGTCCCCTGCGTAAACATGCAGTGATATGACAACCTTCTGGTTCTGTAATAATGTATTTCTTCATAATGAACTAATATTAGCAAGATTACTGTAATGTTAAATATAAACTGTGCCAAATACAAAAATTTACAAAATCATTTATTGACTGACGGAAAATTTCATCCACTAAAACATCTTTGGACATTTGAAAATGGTGAAATTTCCAGCTTTTAAATTCCAAAATTCTATTTATGCAAAATGTGTGTGTGTGTGTGTGTGTGTGTGTATGTGTTTTTTTTTTTTTTTTTTTTTTTTTTTAATTCCAGAAAAAAATGACACAATGTTAACTTACCAATGTGATGGATTCAATTTGGTGCAAACATAGTACTATAAATAGTTTTCAGCAATAAAAGTATGAATTCAACCGTTTGCTAGCCTGCCACATATTGAATCATTGGTAACAGTGGATATGGGATCAGTGTTCTGGGTCATGGGCTTGGAGAGCCTGAATTGCAGAAATGGATGACAAGTAATAAACTTCATATAAATATAAGTAAAACTGTATCTCTTAGTTTCAATCAACAATTGGGAGTTCATAATCCTGTTCAAATTTCAATTTTTAATACATTAATTAATGAGAGTCATTCTACCAAGTTCTTAGGGATTATTATTGATTCTCAACTCAGCTGGACAGAGCATACCAATTTTCTTACTAATAAATTAAGTCTTATATGCTATGCTATGCTATAAGGCTACTAGCTAAAGCGTGCAGCTTAGATGTCCTAAAAACTGTGTATTTTGGTTATATATACTCATTACTGACATATGGAATCCCCTTCTGGGGATCTGCCAACAATTGTATTAAGGTATTTAAACTGCAGAAAAGAATAATAAGAATAATCAAGCAAGTGAACCAATGTACCCCAAGTAAACCACTTTTCTTGGATTTAAGAATTTTACTATTACCATGTATTTATATCTTAGAGACAGTTTCTTTTGTACATGACAATAAGAACATTTTTTAGCTCAACAATGAATATCATTCTTACAACACAAGAACATCAACAGCAATCCATCTCCAACAACACAGATTAACTAAAAGCTTAAATTCAGTTTCCCACAAAGGTGTTAACTTATATAATAAACTCCCTGATGCGATCAAAGTTCCACAGAGCAAAGCATTTAAGAAGAAGGTTAAAAATCTACTCCTAAACTATATGTTTTATTCCGTTGATGAATTCATGAATACATCTTTTTGATTATGTGCTAAAAATACTTGTTTATTTGGAAAACTTTGCCACATGAGCCATCCAGCTATGTATGTGTAAATAAGTTGATTTTTCTAACACTGAAACAGTGTTTGTTACATGGGTCCTGCTCATCTGAGGATGTACTTTGGCACAAGAGAAACCTTAACGACTGCTTCAAGACAAGATTAGCTTAGCAACAGTTGTACTCATTTTGATCAATACTGTAAAATATAATGTATATAGAAGTGTAAGAGATTTGCTAAATTATGTATTATTTGTTTTTGACGAACCCATGAATTCATTGTATTTCTTAAGGTGAATAAATTCTATTCTATTGACAGATAGTCTAATGAAAGATACTGAGTCAATGATTCTCATGAATTAGGATTGCAAAGATGCGAGCAAAACATTGTTGAACACTATTGATCCTTTTTTAGCAAAATTATGCAGTGTAATCAGTAGGACTTAGCCACCTGCAAACAATAAGTTAGGAAGAGAAGCTTACCCTTATTCACTGCCCATCTGTTTTCTTGCCACATAAGGGAATGTTTATGTTGCATTTCCCATTTGTCTGAATATGATTAGAGCATTACAATTTCTTAACACTATTTTCTAAACTGCAGAAAGGTCAAAAATCATTAAAACCTTAATTTGAAATCTATACTTCATATTTTTATCAATACATTGTCATATTTATACCACTGTATAACATAATGCTTTATTGTTTGATGTTTGGAGGAATTTAGTGACAGTGACGGTATAATGCTTTATATTTCAGTAACAAAGCACTCTGATACAATAATTTGAGGCAGTTTTAATATTTATTGCATTTAATGCCCTAAAATAAACAATAGTAAAACTAAACAGCAATGCAATGTTGCATTTTCTCATTTTTCAAATTATTTTCCCAGATTATTTTCATTTTGTGACTTTAAATTAGTGCATAAATGAGAGAATATGCACATAATGGGAAAACATATGCTCAGAATCAACTTTGGATGGTGGAATCCACTGTGCCTGGATACTTGGATATTCACTCCTCATTGCCAACAATGTGGTTACAATACTGCTTTCTTAATATTGGCCTTCAAAGCACCGTACCCTTCTGTTAGCTCCTGAAATGATCAATCATTATCACAGACATGCCAGCGAATGTGGAATTTGACCAAATGAATTTGCTAATATATTTGTTCATCAAATAATTTCCCCATACCAAGATCACATCCCCACCATTAATTTGTGCCAGAATTTTATTCTGCAATAGTTCTTTTACATGCCAATAATCTGGGCCAAAGTTCTGCTGGGCACAATATTAACAAAATAGGTAGTAAGTTTCATCAGGTTGAAAATGTCCATGGGTTCATATTTCATGATCAGCTCCTGTAATCTAAGTTTTGCCACTAACAATAATAAATTCTCCACAAATAGTATGTGGATTTTGTTATACCTATTCTTGAATCAATCAATCCAGCCAATAGATGTGCTAAAATTTTGAATTGCTAGAACATTGGCCACCTTAAAGCCAGGACTACGATGAACTTAACCTAAAATGGAAGTCTAACATATTGGTGTTATTTAGGGTTAACATGACTAGAGTTTACTAATGCCTAACTTCTCCTTCCTGTTATGTTAATTTTGATGTAATTATCACCAATCGCCTGAAGGTAGTAGCATGAAGAGATAAAAACTACCAATCATGAGCTATTCCCATTAGGTTAAGTGCAGCATTTCTTAATTTCAAATCACATATCATGTTAAGTTAGTCATAATCCTGGCATACCATCATTTGATTAGGCTTCTGCTCTGGAAGTTTCAAACCAGGTTTTTACTATTTCTCCCAGTTCCAAAAATTATGAATGTGACACATATTGGTTTTTTTGGCTGGGAGGGGGGGGGTGACACATTCTGAAGCAATTGATGTAGTGCTTTCTCTAAAGAAGGGGGTCATCTTGCATCAGCCTTTGTACAATTTTCACCAGGTTGCCAACTAAAGAATGGTTAAATAATGTGTTAGCATCTCATGCTAACATATGCCATTGTTTGTAAGGCATTTGTATCAAGAATAATCCAGTTTATGGAGCACTGATTGGCATGAATAAAAAGTATAAATTAAGTTGTCAAAGCCCTCTTCTTATTTAATGTACTTAGAAAGATAACATTTCTATCCGAAGTTACACCATGAGACTAAGAAGAATAGACTTCAGCCACGCTGAGGTACAGTGCAGCGAAGGCATAAGCAAATGCCAAAACAATTCTAATACTTCATACAGAAATTTTGTTCTACTTCCTTAGTATTTATATTGTAATCAAGTTTGTTCCTAGGGTATACTAAATAATTGCATAGGAGAGGGAAAATGGTTAACATTACGAATCAGCTAATAAGCAACATCTACAACTCATTCTTCTCAATGCAAGAGACAAGTGCCAAATTTGCTACATGTATGCAAGCAGCTTGCTTAAAAAATCATAGCTGATTGCTGACATGCTTATGTGGCTCACTTTCATTAGCTAATACATTGTTACACCTGCGTGAATGGACATGTGCACAGTCTGCAAGTACTTTACATCAAAGCTTGGATTGCTGCACCTATGTGTGAGTTTGTGACACCTACAGTGACTTCTAGGTGCATCTAGTTCTGAAAGTTTCTTGCAAAATCATTGACAGGTATAAGAAGGAGAGAATGAGCCCTGGAGAGTCATTTTCAACTGGGAATGCACAGAGTACAGCAGTTGAACAAGTTTCGATGGGATTTTGAGCGAGCAATAGCTGTGTTGCAGCAAGCGTCGAAAGAAAACTGTATGGCAGAATTGTGAAAAGATTGAATAAAGGCATTTATTTGTAAACAGATTCTCATTTTAGAATTGGAAGAAATAGATAATTGCTTGAGCAACAAAGAGCAGATTTGTTACAATATGTGAAGACTGTAGCTTTTATATAAAATAATTGCAAGACCAAAGAGAAAGTACAAATGTTTTTCATCCATTATTAGAAATTACCAGGGTTGTACAAAATTACAATGTTGTAAGGGCAGAGCAAGGATTCCACCATAAAATCTTTTTGATCGTTCCACAAAAAGTTTCATAAAGAATGGGAGAAGGTAAACAAAATGAACTCATCATTGGAGTTTAAAACGATGCCTGTGTAACATCAAGTAAGTCAGCTAGTGAGAAATATGCTGCAAGTTCCCATATCAAGTCCCTTGTCTCTCCTAAACGAGCACTTCTTAAACAAAACTTACTCCTTTCTTTCAAAACATTGAATTCTACATTAACGGATGATACAACATTCAATTACTTTATTTAATTTTTCTACTAAGTATAGAAAGTAGGCAAAGTATTGTATTCCACCAAAAAACCTGATATAAAGATTTCACTGGAAATGTTTTGAGATTCCCTGAATTAAAAAATAAATAAACAAATAAATAAATCTGATGTGTTACACTCTCATAAATTTCTCTAGTTGTTCTTCATACTTTTAACAAAAGATTATTATTCTTTCTGCACAATGCTAATTGACGTAAACATTAGCAGTACGTTCTTATTACTTAGTTCCTTATAAGTAGTAGGGAAGTAAAAGGAATACACTATGCTAAAGTGGTTTAAATGCTATGTTTTAAAATGTATCGTTATGCAATAGTCATTGCAAATCACTTCTTTGCTTGGCCAGGAATAGAACAAAAGAAAAACACCTGAAAAAAGTAAAAATACTTTACAACTGAAACTAATAATAAGGAATATCTTGAAAACGGTATGTTCCACGAAAAATATGTGTATGACATAAATTGTGTATTTTAACAAAATGCACATTTTTTGTGTTATAAGTTTTTGTCTATCTCTTACAGTTTACTAGTTATGCAAAATTCATCCAGAATAAACAGGTCTTCAAAAGCTATTCCCAGAAAATTCAAGATATACATTTTAGTTGTGATGGAAATGGCTTTAATATGTGGTATTTTAAACAAAATCGTTAAGACAATTTTTAAGTAAAACAAAATTTTCAAACATTTTTTCCATGTAAAGGGTAGTTTGGGGTGGGGGGATTTTCTTGAAAATCTTCTTGCTGCATCCTTGGTATTTAACAGTCTTTTTGTTTTTGAGCTATTTTGTCCACAAACACATGCCCATGACTTTTTTCTGAATTCAGGGGGTCCTAAAACATGCATTTCTGGTGAAATCTCAGTATTAAATTTTTGGGTGAAATACAATACCTTCTCTAAGAACTATGTACATTGGGCTACAGGAAGAAGAAGAAGAAGAAGAAAAAGAAGAAGAAAAAAGGATAACACAAAATATTATCTCCCACTCCAGACTACCCTTTATATGGAAAAATGTTATTCTAAAAAATGGCTAAGGTATTTGATAAAAGTAATATATGTTTAAGACATTTTCATGACAAAATGCATACCTTTAATTTTCTGGGAATTGTCTACGAAGTCCTCAATAACTTTTACATAATTGGTACACTGGTACACCATAAGAAAGAAGATAAAAGCTTACTAAGGAAATATAAGAGGCCATTAAAATATGCAATTTGTGTATTATTGTTTTTCTTACAGGGTTAGCTGTTTTTAAATATTCTCTTTAGTTATTTTAAAATATTCTGAGTTGAATTCTTTACCATCTAATTGCTATCCTTGAAAGTTAGCAATCTTTCTTCCCCCACCAATTTCCAAGGTGCCAATTTTATATACTATAAAACACACCTTTTTGTTTTCTTTACACGTACTATGTACATAGTGTATAGAGAAGGTATTGTATTCCACCCAAAAATTTGATACTGAGATTTAACTGGAAATACACGTTTTGGATCCCCCTGAATCCTAAGAACATTTTCAGAAAAAGGTGTGTGTGTGTGTGTGTCTGTGTGTGTGTGCGCGTGTGCATGCGTACAGCATAGCTCAAGAATGAAAATACTGTTTAATACCAAACTTGGTATTTAAGTTTGGTATCTTTCAAGGATGAGACACGAAGATTTGCAAGAAAATCTCTCCAACCCCCAACTATCCTTTACATGGAACTTTTTTTTTTTCAAAAATTTTTATATTCTCAAAAATGGCTAACAATTTTGATTAAAATATTGTATATTAAATATATTTACCTGACAAATAATATGTATGTCTTGAATTTTCTGGGAATAGCCTCTGAAGATTACTTTATTCTGGAGAAATTTTGCATAACTGCTAAACCGTAAGAAATGGACAAAAACTTACCACACAAAACATGTAGAGCACATTAAAACACACAATTTATGTTATATATATATATATATATTTTTTTTTTTTTTCAAGTTGATCGTTTTTGAGATATTGCTTTTTTTTTGGTTTCAGCTTTGAAAAACGTATACTTTTCTCAAAAACAGGAATTTGTCAATTCGTGTCCATACAAACAAAGGAACTTCAGTCACCTAGTAATCAGCTTTTGACTTCACTTTAACCTATGATACTCCCATATTTCGCTTCTACTTACAAGGAAGCAAGTAATAAGACTATTTCTGCTAATTTTTTCTCGATTAGCTTGAAATAAATAGAATAAGCTGATTAAAAATAATTTGTTACACAGAAGTAGAGAAAGTCATGTGAATGGAACACATCAGATTTTTCTTTGAGAAATTGCCGCCAAAACTCAGGGGTCTCATACTCAAAAATGATATTAAAATCCCCAACTACTTAAAAATGGCCATATAGTCTATGCAGCAGGAAACCTATAGTTATTCAGCAACACTGGATTCAATGGTACCAGAACACATGTAATAAACAATACTGTCTCCTCACACCATCACGAGTCATATGCACTCTCTAGTCTATGTTGTAATCTGTGGTGCCAATGAACTTAAAAGTATTTGTATATCAGCCAGAGAGCATTTTCTATAGTAGGTTCTATTCACACGACTTTCTCTACCTGTTTTGCAAATAAACTATTCTTACCAAAGATTAGGCTTTTATTTACATCATGCTAATCAAGATAAACATTAGCAGAAATCATCTTATTACTTGCTTCCTTCTAAGCACAAGGGAAATAAGGGAATGCACTAGGCTAAAGTGATAGTCAAATCTTTTAAAAGCTGGTTGCTATGAATTGAAGTTTGGTTCACTTTGCACGACCAACAGAAAAACAAGAGATGAAACGAAAGGTTATCCCATTTGAATAAAGTTACACAGTTCAAAATTGAAATCAACAACAAGGAATATCTCGGTAATAGTCAAGTTTACAACAAAAGTATACAACATTGTGTTTTAACGATATATATTTACTTTCTCTAGCCCCATATGTACAATGTGCATACATAGGGATAGAGACATATTCTATTCCACCCAAAAATTCAATGTAGAGATTTCACAAGAAATACATGTTTTAGGACCCCCTGAATAAAAAAAAAGCATTTTCAGAAACAGGTCTCTCTCTGTGTGTGTGTGTGCGTGTGTGTGTGTGGACAGCATAGCTAACAACTAAAAGATTGTTAAATACCAAACTTGGTATTTAAGTTTGGTATCTTCCGAGGATGCGACGTGAAGATTTTCAAGAAAATACCCCCACCTAACTACCCTCTACATGGAAAAATTTTCGAAAATTTTGTTTTTCTTAAAAATGGCTTAACGATTTTGATTAAAATACCACATGTTAAAACAATTCCTATCACAAATAAAATGTATATCTTGAATTTCCTGGGAATAGCATCTAAAGACCTGTTTATTCTGAATGAATTTTGCTTAATTTGGCATAACTAGTAAACCGAAAGAAATAGACAGAAACTTACTGTACAAAAAATGTAGATCTTGTTATAATACACAAGTTATGTCATTTACATTTTTTTCGTGGAGCTTACCATTTTCGAGATCTTCCTTGTTATTAGTTCACTTGTGAAGTTCTTATACTTTTCTCGGACAGAAGTGTCTGTTTTTCTTTTGTTCTACTCCTGGCCAAGCATGGAAGCGAATTGCAATGACAATTTAAAACATTTGACTATCACTTTAGCCTAGTACATTCCCTTAGTTCCCTTCTACTTATAAGGAACTAGGTAATAAAATTCTGCTAATGTTTATCCCGATTAGCAAGGTGATGAAAGAAGTTTGTAGAGTAGCTAGAGAAAGTCATGTGAGTATAACACAGAATTTTTTTTTTGTGTGTGTGTATTTAAGTTTTTGCATATTTCTTACAGTTTATAGGTTATGTAAAATTCAGCTAAATTCATCCAGGATGATCTTAAGAAGCTATCCCCAGAAAATTCAAGAGATGCATTTTATTTGTGGTGTAAATATCTTTAATATACAGATTTTAATCAAAATGCTAAAGGCATTTTTTTATAAAAACACAATTTTACAATGTTTTTTCATGTAAAGGATACTTTGAGGTGGAGGTATTTTTTTTTTTAAATCTTTGTGTCACATCCTTGGAAAATACTAAACTTAAACACCAAGTTTGGTATTTAATGGTCTTTTAATTTTTTAGCTATACTGTTCACACAAGCATATAGACCTTTTTCTAAAAATACTTCTTTTTGGACTCAGGGGACCTCAAAACGTATATTTCTGGTGAAGTCTTGATACTAAATATTTGGGTGGAATACAATACCTCTCTATACGCTAGTTCATAGTATGTGTAGAGAAAGTAAATATAAAAGGCATTCATGATGCGATCTGAGTGGCATTTTAGCCCACCAATAAAAAGAAGTTTCCCCCAATTGGCAGGCTATTGAAGAACTTAAGACCAAATGTGCAAATAGAAGACTAAATTCAAAATGGTCAAAACTAGATGTGCTCAAACATGCTCAAGGACACAGTGAAATGGAATACAAAAATTATTCAAATACACGCCTGTATGCTAGCGCTTAATAGACTAAGGGTGTAGAAGGTTGGTGCTATAGGTTTATGAAGTGCCATGGGGCTTAACATATGAATCAAAGCTAGAATATAGCAGAAAATGTCACAAGATTTTAAGGAGAAAATATTATCCTTAGCCATCTTATTATTCAACACTGAAAAGAAGACAATGTGGAACTAAGCCAAATAGCAATTATGTATGAAACTCTTCTGACATTTGATAAGCAGAATAATAGAACTGTTGCCATGAAACGTGCTTAAACTCTAACTTTACAAAAATACAAGTGAATATGAAAAAATGCACTTCATTGTTGTCCTTTCATGTTGTGCTAAACTTATTTCAATGATCATTTATTAAGTGTCGTGGAAAACAATGTGGGAGAGAAGGAAACATGATTTATTGAAGAAGAGTTCATTGTTTGTATTAGATATTTAGTCATTTGAAACATTTTGTGAGAGATATTGAGGCAGAGAAATACAGATCTTGCTGTTATTCTTTGAGGACTTATTAAAAATTGCAACATCTTGATGTCTCAATTGAAAAAAACAAAACAAAAAAAACTTCAATGTATAAGATAGAGGATTGGACCAAGGATGATTGATGAAATTTAGTACAAGCACGCCAAATGGTGCTTTAAAATGACCTTCAATCAAACAAGTGTGTCAGTGGATAAAACAATCATGGTCCAGAATGAATGATGGCATTATTGTTAAAGCTTTGAAGAAGTGCAGCATGAGTAATGTTCTCAATGGCAATAAAGACTGTCTTATACATGAAGAGGACAAAAGAGAGGAGGAGGAACTGAAGAAGCAAGTTCAGATGATTTTATGGGACTTTAAAGGGCAGTTCAATTCTATAAACTTATAAAAAATTATCTTCTTAGTTTGGCCTTGCAATTTAGTTAGTGACAAATGTTATTTTTCACAAACATTGCTTAAAAATTAAGGTGCACGTACAGTCATGTAAAACATGGTAAATATGAAAGCAGGTTCATTTAATATTTGGATAAGCTAGTAACATGATGTGAAATTTAAATTTAAGAAGTTTGGGTTGAAATAGAAACACTTTCATCACTTATATAGTTATCTAACCAGTTTTGAGAACTACATTTTGCTCTCATCTTCAGACTGTCTTGACTGCTATTGTTGGCATTTAATTGTGGAGTGATGTACTTCTATAACTGATTTGATGGTGGCAATTCAAAATTCACTAAGCAGTGTTCATGTTTCACGATTACAATCTTCTCCCAAGTCTCCAGCTCTGCTGTGGTTTTTTTTTTTAAGAGTGTAATGCATGGAATGATGTGATTGGTGGTTCAGAAGTGTAGTGAAACTGCAGATTTCTCCATCGGTCTGTGTTTGATGTGTTTCAAGTGCTCCTCAAGGTTGTTCTACAGGTTTTTTGTTGTTTTTTTTTGTTTTCCTGTAGGTTTTGTCACATTCTAAGCAACTTATTTGGTATACACCTGCTCTTTTGTTCTGCAGAATTGAGTCTTTCAAACTATTGCTAAATTTTTCGAAACTGTATTTGTAGATCTAAATAGCTGTATTTTTTGAAGATGTTTATGGAATTAGTAGAAAATGTTAGGCTGTAAGTAACTTTTCTGAAACTTATTTTGGTTTTTTGCTTGGCAAGTTTTGTGGTATTCTTGATGAATTTCTGTTTTCTGAACTTTGCTATTTTCTTGTCAATGATTTGTTTGTGGAAGACATTTACATATGACTATGTATTCTTCTTTTAATGGAGGGTACACCAATCTATGGGTTATACTATTTAGCATGTTTATGTAGGACTGGGTTGAAACTATTGTTTTTACAGTTTTCCAAATGTGTTTGTTCTGTGTTGATGATACCAAATTTAATTTTGCTTCCAGATCCAATAACTTTCACATCTAGAAATGGTAATGTGCCTCCATTTTCAATTTCAATCGTAAATTGAATAGCTTTGTTTTTTAAATGTAGTAACTTGATAGTGTCTTGAATGAATTTTTCAGGTACTATAGCAAAAATGTCATCCACAAGTCTATGCCAAACTTTGTACTTGTACAGAAAGGTGGTGGTCAAGTGTGTTTCCAAGTTGCTCATGAAAAAAGATTATGTTAAGGTGAAAGTGGATTGCCCATGGTTAAACCTGAAGTCTGCTGCTGAAAGTGATGATAATCAACATAACAACCAACACACAACAGATGTCAACAGTAGCAGCCAGTCGGTCTCTAAAGATCAGAGCAAAATACAGTTCTTGAAACCAGTCACAAAACTATGTAGAGATGAAAATGTGTATTTATGCCTCAAACCTTTTCTTAAATTTCAAATGAAAGCAGATGTTCATTTGTTTGACCCATGAGCTTAAGACCAATACTAGGTTTCTGCTTTTAAACAAAACTTTCTATTTAAAAATGTAGAGTATATCGTGAATAACAGAAAAAAACACTTCTTTTTAATTATTATTTTAATATTTTTTTTTATCAGTATAGATAGTATAGGACCTATATGAAAGGCAAATACATCTCTTTTGGCCTTGATCGAGTTTTAGGATGTAACATTTTTTTATTGAGAGATGACACTATATAAAATGAGAGCTCTTTAAATTTGCTCTGTTGGTTACACATAGCTCATTGACTGTGCTGTATTTTATGTGGATAAACCTATTTATCACTCTGTAATATTATAAACAAATGTAAATAATATATATGGTAACATTATTAAAAGATACATTTTGTAACTTTATGCAAGCAGCCTTTGCTTCAAAGGAGTGTTGACTACACTAAAGATTTTCATTTAAGATTTTAATCTTGAAGTGTGTGCGAGAGAATAGCACTTAAAAACCAAAAGCCAGATGCAAGGTGCTTTCATTACCTTGTACTAGACAATGCACAAGAGGAAAATATGAGAAGAGTAATGCATAGAACAAAAGTACACAATTTGCTGGAGAGCTAAACTCTTATTTGAAAGTACTGAAGGCATAATTAAATCTGCAAGACAAGATCTTAAGATATTTTTAGTTGGTCACTAAACAATTAGGAATAATGCATATATTAGTCTTGCAATATGTTCTAATTTTCTTCTAATGGCTTTAACTCTTTGCAGTGTAAGTTGTTTTTTTAAACACAACTTGTCTGAAAAATGTTAAAACCGCAAAACTGTTCACCAAATAAACAAGTTTGTGAAGCATTAGTGTTCAGCTTGACTCAATATAAAATTGTTCATAATATACAGGGTGAACCAGACCACCTGTAATGGACATTCCATTCACTTCAGGAAATACAGCATTAAAGTTTTCAAATCTATGAAGCATTAGTGTTCAGCTTGACTCAATAAAATTTGTTCGTAATACACAGGGTGACCCAAACCTCCTGTAACGGACATTCACTTTAGGAAATACAGATTAAACTGTTCAAATTTTAAACAGCAAAACTGTTTACCAAATAAACAAGTTTTTGAAGCATTAGTCTTCGGCTTAACTGAATAAAAATTGTTCATAGTATACAGGGTGAACCAGACCACCTGTAACAGACCTTCACTTTGAGAAATATAGCATTAAATTTTTCAAGACAAACATGCTTAAATAGCACATGTTAGACTTCATCGATCAGCCGTAACTGAAAATAGAACCATTGGCATATTATTTTAAAATTTCAAATGGGAATGGGAATCAAATTGGGTACTATTAGATTTTTTAAGAAAAACAATTTTTATTGGAAATGGTTTTATTAACAGTTATGTTATGGTTCACCCTCTGCATTACTTCACAGTGCTTTGTTCCAAATTAGATAAATTAAGAGTAGCAGAACTGCTATTTAAAAACGAGTATTTTATTTCTCAATTTCAAAAAACGCTGATAATTTACACACTTTATTACATTGTATTCTTAGAAGAGTCATGAACACAACTTGGAATTTTAAATTTGTTAAATAACTTCTCTTGGAATTAGACCGTACGGCTTTCATCAGCAATGCATTTACCTCCACTCTGTTCTATCCTCTTGCTT
Source organism: Hymenopus coronatus (assembly GCA_030762935.1). Classification (NCBI taxonomy): domain Eukaryota; kingdom Metazoa; phylum Arthropoda; class Insecta; order Mantodea; family Hymenopodidae; genus Hymenopus; species Hymenopus coronatus. The sequence continues at coordinate 26,256,904 of CM060882.1, forward strand.
TCTGCAGCTGCCTTCCTCTGATCTGCCAGCAACAGCACCTCCTGGAGTGCCTTCTGCTGCTCTGGTGTCAAGCTAGCTGTTAGCGCCTGATACCATGCAGCATCGCCAGCTTGAATAGCTGTGAATTCATGATACATTATATTAATAACTAGAACACACAAATACTGTACTTAATGGAGATTAAATGGTATGCTGAAAACAGCAGGCATCTCTCTCTCTCTCTCTCTTTTTTTCCCCCTTCTTTCTTTCTTATGGTTTCATTTATATAGCTCCCTTTAACACCTAAGGTCATATGAGGGACTTTGCTTTAAAAACAACTCATTTGTAGGCTCTTAACGCTGGGTTCAATTTTTTTTTTTATTTTCCTCAAACACACACACTTTCACTCTCACATACTACTTCCAGACTGAGTGGTGGATAAGGAATAATTCTGATTAAAGAAAAATTCCTTGCCCCAGTCGGGAATCGAAACCAAGACCTCCGGGTAAGAAGTCAGCTTGCTGACCACTCTACCATGGAGGCAGTCACAACAGGCATTTGCTAATTCTTTCACATAAATAATTGTCAACTTTGAAACCTTTTAGAATCTGCAAAAAATAAGAACAACTGATTTGTTGCTAGAGAAACAGTTGTAAAATGATCACCACACCGTTGTCTAATAAGAATTAGCCTTTCTGCTATACTATAAACAACATTTGTGCATACTACGGAATGTTTTGTGGTACACAGTATCCATTGTTACTTTCTATTTTCTCTGGCCCTTATATACAATGTACATAGTGGATAGAGAAGGTATTGTATTCCACCCAAAAATTTGATACAGAGATTTTACTGGAAATATGTTTTGTGGTTCCCTAAGTCTGAAGAAAGCACTTTTAGAAAAAAGGTCTATCTGTCTGTGTGTGTCTGATGCCAGCATAGCTCTAAATACCAAACAAACTTGGTGAAATAACTGAAGTTTGAGACAAGCAAAGTAGTTCAAATATAATAACATGAAGAAATACATTCAAGAAATACAATATAAGTTTAGCTTCAAGCAACCAATTCAACATAAAAAATGCATTGAAAACAGACATTAAAGACCCCATACCTACAAACCAGAGATCAGGCATCTACAGAATTGATTGCAAGGACTGCAAATCATGTTACATTGGCCAAACAAAAAGAAGACTGGAAACAAGGCTAAAGGAACATTTCAGACATATCAAACAGAAAAATCGGCAGTAGCATACCATTTTTGGACATCACATCATGAAATACAAAATGACATAAAATTGCTAAAACCTGTAAACAACCCGGCAGAACTTACAGTTTGGGAGAATATTCTCATTACACAACAAAAAGACCAGCTGATGAATTTTGAAATACCGCCACATGATTTTGAACTTCTACTGAGAACACCAGATGGCTCCACCGTAATAGACCACAGAGCACAAATACCAGCCATCAGTCGGACTTCAACTGAAGAAGAGGGCAATTGCCCTTGAAACATATGTTTTGAACATAATTACATATAAGTGAGGTGAGTGTTACTATTCCGACTCATTTTCAACATCACATAATAACATGAGTTGGGATAGAGTCCCTATCACAACTCATGTCCAAACTTGGTATTTAAATTCAGTATCTTAAGGATGAGACACAAAGATTTTCAATAAAAGCCATCCAACCTCCAACTATCCTTTACATGGAACATTTTTTGAAAATTTTGTTTTTCTCAAAAATGGCTAACGATTTTGATTAAAATACACACACCAATCACATGCACATCTCTTTCTAAAAATGCTTTTTAGATACAGGGGACCCTAAAATGTATATTTTTTGTCAATGTATATTTTGGTAAGCATCAAGTTTTTGGGTAGACTGCAATACCTTCTTTATGTGCCATTCACTGTGTAGAGAAAGTAAATATTGTCTCATTAATTAATCTCAAGTGAAGCTCTGTCACAACATGTTTCCTGTTATAGCAATATGTGCATTGATTAACTTACACATTACTACAATTTTTTTTTTATTTTGGAATAAAAAGCATGTTAAGACTCTGGGGAAAGCACATGAAATCCTCATAGAATTCATATATGTATTAAGGCTGAAGGCTAATGAGTAATGACATATAAGTGATTTTAAACTTTATTTTAATGCAAATAAACTAGTTTTAAATCCTATATGTGTTACAGAATTCTGAGGTTGTGATTGGCAGATATTTTAAGATATATTTTAAAATGGTTAAGAATGTATATGTATCACTTAGTCATACTTACTTTGTAAAACTTCTTTGAACACCACATACTCATCAACATCACAGTTTTCCTGATCTAATGGTGTCGTGTAACTCTCCAAAGCAGTTTCTTCATTTGCTTCATACTCATCATCGGTGTCATCATCATCCTAAAAAAATATTTAATTGTTACAAAATAAACAAGAGTGAGTGTGTAACTAAAGTCAAACCTCCCCATGATTAGAAAAAGGTGCCTCATGTGATTTTCAATTTACGAAAAAGGCCCTGCTTGCTCAGGGATGGAAGCAGAACACCACTTACATGTGTCAACCCCAAAGGGAAAGACTAATCATATTCTAGTAGGGCCAACGCAATCTAGCATCCAGCTGATACTGGAGGGGCAATAAGGTGTCTCACAACCCACCTGGATATTACTGCCCAAACCCAATCTCCCATGGCTATTTGAACCATTGTCCTGCCAAGCCCAACCCAATCCAAACAGCTCCCTGAGGAAAGGGGTTCAGATGTTCAGCCCAACATACTTCTAGTAACCGTGTATTAGAAGTATCAGCAATCACAACAGCAGCTGAATAGGGTGGAACCCCTCCCCTATGGCGTGTTACAATATGAACAAAAGATAACTGGCCATCTAGCATGGCTGTGCTGGAGATGGATACTTACCAAAATATCTGTTGATATTCTGTATGAACTATTTTCACTGCCTTTACTGACTTTCTCTGCAAGTTTCTCTAAATATTGTTGATCTGATTCGTCTATTTCGTCTTCATCACTGGAGAGCACTTCTGAAACACAATATGGATTTAGTTTATAACAAGGACTAATGTATAAAAAGAGAATGTAAATGCAATGTTTCTTTACAGGTATCTCAAAAATTGCTCATTTGATTTGAACAATTTCATTAGCTATTGCATCTTTTTTTAAAAAAAAAGTGCAATATTAAAATATTATGCATGTATAACCATCTCATACACATTCTGCATGTTTATTTTCCATGGCTGTCAGGACCTTGCCAAGGTTTTACTTTCTCAACTCTTACCTTGAGCAAGTAGAGAAAGAATTGTATTTTTTTGTGGAGTTTTATTTATTGATATTCTTCAACTACTGTGGTTCTCAGCATCCCATTCTATATTAGGCATGAAAGACCACTTAATTTTGCTCAGAGGTCTCTTTATCAGGATTGAAGTTCTTTTTACATGTCATAAATTACAACATGAGGACCAACAGCTTTGCTTGCCTTCCGAAGTAAGCCTTACTAAGAATTTTTATGGTCAAAAAAAGCTGTCTTCTGCTGGGTTTGAAACCTGTTACCATGATTATACAAGGCTAGCATAACCACTACACCACAGAGGGCAGCAGAAACAATTTTATTCCCAAAACTTTGATATTAGGATTTTACTGGAAATACTGCTGTAAGGCTTCCCCCTGAACCCAAAAGAGCCATTTTTAGCAACAAATAAATAAATAATGGAATAAAAAAAAAAAAAAGAAAAGAAAAGAAAAGAAAAGAAAAGAAAGACCTTGTGTGTGTCTAAACATAACTCAAAATGTTGGATAAATACCAAACTTGGTATTTTAGTTCAGCATCTTTTGGGGATGCAACACTAAAATTTTCAACAAAATCACCCTGCTCCACCCTACCCTTCAAAAAGAAAATTCCCACTCCCCTCAAAAATTGCTCTACCAATCAGGATTAAAATACCACCTGTTTAAGATATTTGGAGGACAAATAAAATGTATGTATTAGATTTTTGCTGAATAGCTTCTTAAGTTCTCTTTATTTTGAATGAACTTTGTATAATTTGTAAGCCAGGTCAGAAGAAACTGTACTTCAAAGAGAGAGAGAGAGAGAGAGAGAGAGAGAGAGAGAGAGAGAGAGAGAGAGAGAGAGAGAGAGAAGTAATCTTAAATTACACACTGTATTTCAAAATGTTCTGTGGCATTCATTATATCCAAGATATTATTTGCTTTAAAACCATCCCACACTGATCTGCTTTAAAAAAAACCTGACCATTCCTTTACCCTACTGCATTCTTCTTATATCTACAATAAAATGTAAAAGAAGGTTCATCTCATTTAGGAAGCAAATAGAGAAGAAGCTTTTGCAAGAATAGCTTGCAGAGTTATAGCAGAACTATATTTTGTTTTTGGAAACATCTACAGATTTACATTGATGCAAACAAATGATATCTAAGTCACCCTCCGTGGTGTAATGGTTACCATGCTGACTTCATATGGCCAAGGTCGCGGGTTCAAACCCGGCGGAGGACAATGGATTTTTTCGGGTGTAAAAATCCTTAGCATGGCTTCCTTTGGAAGGGAAGTAAAGCCGTTGGTCCCATGTCGTAGATTTACGGCACGTAAAAGAACCTCAGGCCTGATAAGAGAGGCCTCTGAGCAAAATTAAGCGGTCTTTCACGCCCAGTATAGAATGGGACACTGAGAACCATTGCAGTTAAAGAGCGTCCATAAATAACACGCCATTTAAACACTGATATTAATCCCTGTGCAAAGTCTTTCAAATAAGGAAATGTGTTAATATAAAAATAATAATTGCAACCAATCTTCACTTATCTTTTGGAATCCTTGCCTGGACTAGTTTCGCAACGATTTCATTGCATTATCAACATATCCTTTTGGTCTCTTTTTTGATGTTGTTTATTTACACTGTTATGGTTACTGCTACTAGGTGGATTGAGTACTAATGCATTGCTAACTACTGGAATCAAAACAAATTTGGTATTAAAATTCAGATTAAACCTATAATTATTATATTCCATCACATCCATCATAAGCAATAACCTAAAATGTACTAAAAGGATTCTAAAAGGCAAAACTAAAACTAAAAGGCAAGGATTCCAAAAGATAAGTGAAGATTGGTTGCAATTATTATTTTTATATTAATATTTGTGTATTTCTTCACTGTTACTAGCTTCTTTTTACATTTAAAAGGAAATGTGTCATTCAGATGATAATTGCAATCATTAAGCAAATCCATTTCTTTGTACTTGTCCCTTAGAAGGTACCATATGCAAAAAGTGTGAATGCTTCATTTTATTTGATTGTTCAAAATTCATGAATTAAGCTAATATGGCCACATTTTTTTTTTATTCTTATGAATGTTTATATTTCTATCTATTTCACTTTGAGATAAAACCTTAGCAAACATAGCTATAGTACACATTTTGTTATAGGTACAAAAAGAATAGGGATGGTCAAATGTTTTTAACAATTGAACACTGTATTGGGCATAAAATTCCAAACTTCAGCTATTACAAAAAACCATTGATTATAAAGACTGACAAATAAGCAAGCACGAGGGTTGTTCAATAAATCCTTAGAAAAAGATAGAAAAACAAATTATTTTTGGCAGTTTTTTATTAACAAATATATATCCTTTTGGCTCAATACACTTTTCCCAGCATTTCTGCAACTGTTTTAAGCCTGCCAAAATGCATCTGTTTGGGAGATGACCGCTTTGACAGACCTGAATCGTTTTCCACCAAGCTACTTTTTCAAGTTTGGAAATAAAAACAGTCACTGGGGCTCAAATCTGGTAAATATGGTGGATGTTGTAATTCTACAATTTTCACCATTGACACTGTGCAGATGTGCACCGTTACATTGTCTTGATGGGAGAGAATCTTTTCGGATGAGGACATTTTTATTTTGATTTCTCTGTTCAGCCAGTGCAATAATGATTCATAATACTTTCCATTTATTGCTCTTCCTTTCTGCAAGTAATCAATGTAGATGATTCCATACACATCCCAAAAATTTCTCCCAAATATTTCTTTGGAAACTTTGTTTATGATTAATAAACTTCAAGATTCCAATGGACAAAAATCTGATTCGTAGAGACAATCGTAGCCATCAGAGGAGAGCCAGCCAGTTGCACTCAGCTGACTAAGCGATTCCTTGAAACTAGTTCTGAGGTAATTAACGTAATTTCATGAAATTAGTATATTTGCAACTGCTTCTAAGCTATAATTTTTATTTTTTGAATGCATCAAATGCTGAGATGTTGTTAGCAACATTTTGTTACAAAATACATTCATTTAGACATTTTAATGTTGCTGGAAGAGGAAAAGCATGACAAAAATATTAACTTAGTTATTAAATGTTTGTGCACTGTAGCGTAAAGTATAAATGTTACAAATTATACTTAGGTGAGCAATATTCTGTGTGATAGCAGTGGCATATGATACCCTTACATAGACAAATTTAAATAGCAAATTAAATGTAGTATACTCTTATATCGTAATAGAAATTAACTATTAGCAATTTAAGTATTTTAGGTTCCAATATCAATTGTTATTGGTTTCAATTTTAAACTCTTAAATTTCTCTCAAGCAGTAAGCAACTTTCACTTCATCTTTGATTTTACTCCCAGGAATGAAAAAGAGAACCAAATTTCAATTGTTTCACATAACAATGAACTTTCAAAAGATTTTACTATTGCTTTAACCTAGTGTATTCGCTTATTTCTTTTCTTCCAAGGATGCAAGACCAATTCTGATAATGTTTATCTCATTTAGTATGATAATTATAAAAAAAAATAATTCTCTGTACGGAAAGTTAGGTGAATGGAACACAACAGATTTTTAAATATTTTAATATTTTCGTAGCTCTTAATATTACTATAATTACACTATATTTAAGTAATTTATAAAATAATCTATTTATAATTAATTTATTTTTTACTTTTATAATTTGTTTAAAATATTATATCACATTTTATTTACATTGTTATTTATTTTATCTAATTTCTCTCGAGAACAGGTGCAACCGTTATTGTATTGCTTAACTGTGGACATTATTTTCTTATCCATGTTAACAGCTTCCTGATAGCTGCTTCTTTTAGCAAATTGTAAATTCTCTTAAAATGATTTTGGGAATGAAATATTTTAGAGTCCTCAAAAGTGCTCAGTTTCTAATCTTAAATAAAAATGAAGCAAATATATTTGTGAACATTGCAAATCTTTTTGGCATTCTGTTCTCAGCGGCAAAAAGAAATGTAAAGGTTAATTTGGGCAATTTACAAGAAAATATATGTTTTATTAATTTGTTGAGTTGGTTTTTTTAACACTACGTCACTTACATTGTTATTATAAGGGACTAGTTTCGAAAGCCTATGCTTTCATTTTCAACCTCACTGGTCCAACTACCATTGCTGGCTGCATTTGCTTGTACTCTATATTCTGGTGGCGAAATGATGAACTTCTTAACTAAGCTGTCTACTGGCGGGATTTCAAAGTTTATTAGCCGATCTTTGTTTTTCCATACGAGGATGTTTTCCCAGGTTGTGAGTTCATTGTGGCCTGACATGGTTTTAAGCAATTTTGGATTTGGATCTAGATTGTGGTTTTTTTTCTTTCCAAAAGTGAAATGCTACTGCCGATTTGTCTTCTTGTTTTAATTTTAGGTTTCTAAAGTGCTCTTTGGATCTGATTTTTAAACTTCTTTTGGTTTGTCCTATGTAGAACTTTTCACAATTTGTGCATTTAATTTGATATATTCCTGACCTATTTTCTGGTGGAATTTCATCTTTTATTTTTGAATTCAGTAATTTTATGACAGAAAATCTGTTTATTGGAGCCAGGGTGATGTCTTGTTTTTTGAAGATTTTTTTTAATTTTCTAAATGCTCGGGGGTGGTAAGTGAAGTTTTTGAATGTGTTGATATTGTTTTTTCCTGCTGTTAGGGTAGTTATTTCTTTTATGTTTTTTTTCTGCTTTGCTTTGTTTAGTTTCTTGTACACAAGGTTCTTGCTGTATCCAATCTTCAAAAAACAAGACATCACCCTGGCTCCAATAAACAGATTTTCTGTCATAAAATTACTGAATTCAAATATAAAAGATGAAATTCCACCAGAAAATAGGTCAGGAATATGTCAAATTAAATGCACAAATTGTGAAAAGTTCTACATAGGATAAACCAAAAGAAGTTTAAAAATCAGATCCAAAGAGCACTTTAGAAACCTAAAATTGAAACAAGAAGACAAATCGGCAGTAGCATTTCACTTTTGGAAAGAAAACCACAATCTAGATCCAAATCCAAAATTGCTTAAAACCATGTCAGGCCACAATGAACTCACAACCTGGGAAAACATCCTCATATGGAAAAACAAAGATCGGCTAATAAACTTTGAAATCCCGCCAGTAGACAGTTTAGTTAAAAAGTTCATCATTTCGCCACCAGAGAAGAGAGTACAAGCAAATGCAGCCAGCAATGGTAGTTGGACCCGTGTTGAAAATGAAAGCATAGGCTTTCGAAACTAGTCCCTCATAATAACAATGTAAGTGATGTAGTGTTAAAAAAACCAACTCAACAAATTAATAAAACATATAATTTGACCGTCACTGTTACTAAATTCCTCCTAACATCAATCAAAAAAATATATGTTCAAACAGAAACAAATATATGCACTTAATTATTATTATAGAATAAAGAAATGTGTAAATGCATAACAAATGCAAAACAAGAATAAGGGTAATTCAAAATCTTCTCGGGCTTCTAGCCTGGCTAGAAGCCCGAAAAGATTTTGAATTAACACGTCAGGAAAGCTTCAGTTCTTATTTTAAGAATAAGGGTGTACAATATTAATTTCCGATGCTGCATCGCTTATGCCTAAAATTACAGAACAAATAACAACAACAAATTATGCAACCTACAAGAAAAGGGTTACATAGAGTGTAAGAAGTAGGTGAAAGGCATTACTGAGATAGATCCAGAATTGAGTAAATAATCGCAGTAAAATAATTCCAGGAAAGAAGCAACCAAGAACGTTTGCATCATTTGCAGTTTGCGACTTGTCAGATGACAAAGTTACTGCTGCTCGCCTAGGTATGGTAGCATTGAAAAATAGTGTGAGCAACAGCAATAGGCAAGTGCTTAAAGCATGTGAATTGCCTCGGTTACCAAGAATCCAAGAGTTATGTTCACAACGCTGTTCAAGCTAAAATGTTCTTGGCCCAAACAGATGTCTCTCTTGCTAGGTACAACATTTGAGTATTCTGCTAATTCAAGAATTCAGACACACCATGAACTTGGACTCAGTACCATCTCTGCACATATTCAATCTCGGGCTTGCACGTTTTTTCAGCATCTTCATTTAGTACCTGGAGTAGTGCACTTCTTGTTGAGATAAAGATCTGATGCAACTCCTCAGATAACGAGTCGTCTTCCATTTGCTATTTCCTTCAGAAAGTGATTCTGAATAAGATAACTCTCAGTGAATGAATGTGTAAAATCATCTTGACTGTCTAGTGCCAGAGGGGCCTCATGTGGCTGACCTCACAAGTTATGTTCTTTGTTACTTTTAGTTATAATGTATTTATTCTAATTCTGTATAGCATAATTATTGCTGAGCAAATCTATTTAAAAAAAAAAAAAAAAAAAATGAGAGGAAACTGACCATCAATGGGATAAGGTCAAACATCTCTTTCCATATATAATAGTTTGTTTTTGAGGTGTACACTGTCATTGGTTGAGGTACAAGGTCAAAATTGGAGTAAACCAGCTACTGAATTCTTGCAAGAACCACGAATAGAATTTGCAACAGTGTTAGGTCTGCAAGAGTGTAGTGAACTTGGGTAATTACCCGTGGGAATGCAAAAGCATGATAAGAGAGGAAATTGATACGGCAGAATATAGATAGGCCATTGGGATGTAACTTATTTATGCTTATCTATATTAATTACCTATGTAATATTCAACAATTCCCTGTGGAAACAAGAAAAATGCACTGCATGAGGTTTGTTTACTCCTGAAAAAACTGTGTGTTATTTTATGCTTCAAAGGCTTTGCAATAGCAATGAGGATACAAAACAAGTGTAAATTAATAGACTAGTTAACATACCTTGGTCAATATCTGATTCTGCTTCCTCTTCCTCCTCTTCTTCTCCTTCTTGGGCCTTTGCTGAAACATGTATGCAGTATAACCTCAGTTATAAGCTCTCAAAAAAAGAGACAGCTAAATTAGTGTGTATCATAAAAATGAATTTTCTTATGGAATTGGCTGTTTTATTATATTAGACATTATTATTAGCTTTTACTCCAGTGAACCTAACATTTGTTTTCTTGGTTAATCTTGTTGTATATATTCATTTTAAAATATTAAGCTCTGTCTATTTGGCAATTCATACTTTTGGGAAGGCTAAAAGTTTTCTTTCTAAATAAACTAATTTTGCATTAAATAAAATTGAAAGGGATTTGCTCACAATGAAGCACAGTTAATTAAAAATATATGGGTCACATACACTCTTATGCTTCATACAATAAATTTTACCCAAAATATGTTTTGCACATCCATTACATACATTATCAACCAAGAATACAGGTATTTAAAAGCAAATATGAGAGTTGCAAAAAAACCTACATAATATAGGAAAACTAAAAGGAACATAAAAACTAGATTTAAAGAACATTTTTGTCACATTAAAAATAGAGAAACATAATTCAGTAGTATACCATTTTTGGAAACACCAACATGAAATAAAAAAAGATGGCATATTAAAGAATGTACAAGAAGCAGCAGAATTAACAGCATGGGGAAAAATATACATGGCCAAATTTAGGTATAAATTAATGAACTTTGTTATGCCTTCGGATGAAAATCCAAATCTTAAGGTTTGTCAAATCACCAAGAGAGGAGTCACCAGTCTGCAACAGCAGAAGATGCACATAATGGGCTTCCAAAACATGTTTTAGGTAAAATTTATTGTATGAATCATAGAGTATATGTAACTCATAGATTTTAATTATGCATTAATATAAGCAATAAATGAAAGACAGAATTAATAAACATAATACAATATGATATGCAGTTCCATGCATACCAGAACTGTTATTTATAATTAAAAGAAATGATAAAATATACTGTTATTGATTATTAAAGTAAAGAACAAATAAATTAAAAAGCAAAACAAAGATAAGTGGCAGAAAAAAAAAAAAAAAGAGGGAAAAATTCAAAGTTACGGTGCTTTAGCAGTTTAAAACAATGACAACTTTTGTTTACTTTGATTTTCCCTCAAGTTGCCAATTAATCTATTACATGCTATAATCACAGAAATGCTATCATTATTTAGGCTTTGCAATGGTAGAAATCACTGTGTAATTTCTAAAGTATGAATTATCTTATGTACACTGGGTACACATTTTTTAGCCTACTACTTCTTCACAGTCATCAACAAATACAGTCTAAGGAAGAATGGCTTTGCAAATTTACAAATATGTAGCAATAATGAATTCTAAAAATATTGATTCCTCACACAAATTGTCTAATATTTTGTGTGCAACAGCAAGAACACACTATACAGAAACCATTCATAATATGCCTTAATATACTTATAGCATTGTTTGTTTGCTCAAATGCTCCCCATATGGCCCCTGATGGACATTTAAAGAAACATCTCAGCCAAATGATGACTGAACCCACTTCTAAAGTGGAGCCACCAGCAGGCAGTGTTAGTTACCTCTTAAGGTAAGGTGATGAAGATTGTGGCAGAAAGAGAGCTTTTGCTGTGGACTTTGAACCACATTGGGCCTCGATAAGCTAGACTGAGTGAAGGTTGCCATATTGGGCCCAGAGTATACTTCACACAAGCTAGTCTGAGGTAAAGCCTTGGATAAAGGATGACACAATTGCTATTCCTGACCTGGGAATCGAACTTCTGGCCTTCAGTACGACAGCCACGAACAAAACCCTGAGCTACCCTGACACCACTCTTAACTTAGCATAGACAAAATATATACATGAGTAAGTAGAATAATAAATGTGGCACATAGGGACTAGTAAAATATGACATATCCGTGAGAAAATATAATCTGAAAGATATATAAATCAGCAAAATATTAACAAACAAAGTTAAGGGCCCAAAAGATTTAGCATGCATCTGTGAAAGACAAATGAATACCACAAGTGATTTTATTTTAATGTCATCAATTTTATGCAAAATATTTTTGTGAAAATGCTTTTTTTAGATAAAGGGGGACCCTAAAACATATATTTCTGATGAAATCTCGGTATCAAATTTTTGGGTGGAGTGCAATACCTTCTCTATATACTATATGCATAGTGCATGTAGAAAAAGTAATTAATGTCAGTGTTTCAGTTTAAATTTGTAAATATTATTGGGAAGCCCATGAAAAATTGAGAAAATTCAATTAGAAGAGCACTAGCAACAACACACTATGTATCTTAAGGTGTTTTTAAGCTAGATTTGGAGTTGGAAAACCTTATGAAATTCACATCAATTAGCAAATTTAGAATAGTTTTGTGAAGTACACAATTTGAATTTTAATAATCTTTATCTCCATTTTTGTAAAGTAACCTTAATTAAAATTTTTAACAAAGATAATAAAAAGATGAGTACTGTCCAAAGTAAAAAAGAAATGGTTATTGTCAATGAAGAGATATGAGAATAATACATCATGACTTACTTCATTTATTTTTTTTTTTACATAATGAAACATGGGTGGAATATGGCAGGATAACAGCCTGGGCTGATGTATTCAGCCATATTCTAATATAAGATTGCTTTGCATAAATAAATAAATAAATTTTAAAAAAATTTATTGTGAATAGCCCATGAGCCCTACTTGGTGTAACTGCACAATTGATAGCAGGTTGTCTCAAAATTAAAATCTGGCTTTCTAATGACGACATTCCATACATATAGAAATGGAAATGGCGTGTTATTTATGGATGCTCTTTACCTGCTGTGGTTCTCAGCGTCCCATTCTATACTGGGTGTGAAAGACTGCTCAATTTTGCTCAGAGGCCTCTCTTATCAGGCTTGAGGTTCTTTTACGTGCCGTAAATCTTTGACACGGGACCAACAACTTTACTTCCCTTCGGAAGGAAGCCATGTTAAGGATTTTTACACTCGAAAAGATCCAACATCCTCCGCCAGGTTCGAACCTGCAACCTTGGGTATATGAAGCTAGCATGGAAACCATTACATCACGGAGGGCGATTTCCATACATATAACTTAACCATGTTGAATTGTCTAATTATTTGCCCATTTTAGTTGCATTTCATCCCGATTTCTTGTATTAATCATACCTTAATTCACCACTTGTTTCCATTATACACAGTATATCATAATAATTGGTTGACAAATTTTAATAACAATGAACATGTATCATCTAAAAGAAATCCTTAGCATACCTGCATAGGCCCTCTTTAGGCCATCAAACAGAAGAATCAAAGAAGGTATTATTTGACCAGCACACTCGGTAACTGCAGTAGGTCGTGCAGCTGATGTGTTTATAAGTATACATAGACCAAGTACACACAGTTTCCTGTCATGGAGCCTAGTAAACAAAACAAAAAGTTTGAAGTTAATATTGGAACTAGCACACACTGAAATAAATACAAATAACTAACTTATGGAAAATGAATTAATATTAAGCATTTGTGTTACTCAACTTACAAAATTATTGGCAGGACGTGGTAAAAGGACCTTTTGTGCCACTTTTTTGCTGCTATTCGACTAATTGGTAACTTGCCAACATTTTTGTTCTTCCCTGGGTATATGTAGCATCTTTGTTGTAGGATTGATGAATGTCAAGATTAAGCTATCATGCTGGAATTCTAAGTTCATAATTCAACGTCTGCAACTTTTTATATATGTTTTTTCTCATGAACTTAGTTCTACAGCACTATGCATTAAGTTTAGTAGCTTGAATTTAATTGCACTTTAATTTTTTTTCATCAGAAGTGACTGATTACAGCTATTTTTCTGTTTGTAACCTATATTTCTGAATGCTCTTAGATGTCTTAGTCCTATTGTTATATTTTTCTTTCTTTTAAAACAGTTTATTTCATTTAGTATATGGTTCCTTTACTAATGAGATTCTGTATAAGTACTCTGAATTTCAGCATGCTTTTTAAGTTGTATTTATTTTGTAAAGCTAGGGTTATGTTGAGCTCTTAAAAAAATCTTACAAATTGCACCATACACAGAATCCCATAGTAAAGGCCAGATATATTTGGCACACATTTCAACATTCACTGGAAAAACCACGAGAAACGTAAGCACCGGACTAAAAAATCAGCTCAGAAATATTGGTTACAAACATATAAATCAGCCAATTACTTCAGAGAAAAGAAATTATATAGAACAAAAAGTCAAGCTGCTAAAATCAAAGAATTGAGCTTTTGGGAAAGAACATCTTCCAAAACTTTTGTTCAATATTCAGTATTCTTTGGAATTTCAACAGATGATGGCTTAAGCTCTAAATTCACAACCCCCTACCAGCAAGCTCAGATACCCAGGAAATAAGACTGGTTATTTGACCACCAGCCAAAAACAGCACAATAGTTTCTTGAAACATGTCTTTTCTGTAAATTGGTAAGTGGCCCAATATGAGTGATTAACATCAATTGTCTATCTGGTTGGTTATGTGCTGGCCTTCGAATTCTAAGGTCAAAGGTTCAAACCTAATCCAGACCTATGGTTTTAAGTTTGTTAAAAAAGACATCCTCATATCAGATTTACATGTAAAGGAATTTCTGCAGAAAGAAACCGGTAGCACTGACATGATCCTTGCCATTTGTTAATGACAGTGTCATTAAGATTTTTTTTTCTCTAACGTAAATTCATTCTTATCATTTAAAAGAAAGTAGGTACAATCCAATATTCAATCTAGGTATTTACTCTCTAAATCAATCTGTTAATTCTATTCTATAGTAAGAGATATAAAATGAGAAAAACAGTTGAACTTTAAGAGCATGAAAACTTAGGATACAAAATACAGTGGTTTAAAACAATTAGGATATTTCGCACAAGTGAAAACAAAAAAATCTGATGTGTTCCATTCATATGATTTTCTGTACATCTCTGTAACAAATTATTGTTAAAAAATGCTTCTATTTCCTTCATGCTAATCGAGAAAAAATTACCAGAAATAGTCTTATTACTTACTTCCTTGTAAGTAGAAGCAAAATAAGGAAGTACCATACGTTAAAGTGATGTCAAAAGCTGGTTGCTATGTGACTGAAGTTACTTTGTTTATATGGACAGGAGTTGACAAATTCCTGCTGCAACCAAAAACAAGGAATATCTAAAAAACGATTAACTCCACGAAAAAAATGTATATTACATAAATTGTGTGTTTTAGCGTACTCTACATTTTTTGTGTGGTAAGTTTCTGTCCATCTCTTACGGTTTAGCAGCTATGCAAAATTCCGTAAAATTGATCCAGAATAAAGTCTTCAGAGGCTATTCCCATAAAATTCAAGATATACATTTTATTTGTCAGGTAAATATCTTTAATATAAAATATTTGGTAATCTTGCTGTTTAAGGGTCAGTTGGCTGCGTAACGTCAGGCAGCCAACCTTTGCATCTGAAAGGTGCAATGTTCAGCATAATGGATCATATATAGTTGGTATTACAAAAAGGAGGGAAGGTAGCGCAGTCATAGGGTAGTGTGGAAAGCATGAAATTTGCAATTAACAGTATATGCCTTTGGAAGCGTAACCATAGCAAGGCGGGGAAACCCAGAAATATAAAATGAGGCAGCGCATTCATAGGAAGGTGCGGAAATGCTGAAATGTGCAATTATATGCATCAGGGAGCACATCTCCTACTGTTCACCTCTTTCATATTTTCTTCAATGACAAAATAGCCTTTTTAAGGCTCCAATGACATAACTAAAGAGCAAGTAGATCTGTTTGGGCTGACAGTTATTCTTACAACTAATAATAACAATACTCCATCATCATAATCATCATACTACCACCACCACCACCAATAATAATAGCAATAATATTATTAACAATAACAATATTAACAACAATAATATTAATAACAATATATAATAATTTTTAATTATTCTAATGCTCCTGTTTTCATTAAAAAGGAAACAAAGCAATTGATAATTTCAAATCAGTTTAACAGTAGCTTTGTGTATTAAATTTCTCCATTTAACTCAAAATATTACTTGATCAAACGTACTAAGAGCGCTGCAATTGCAATGTAACTTAGATGGGGTTATCTTTATGTTTTGATGAAATCGCCTTCATCCAGCTCATGTACTACATAAGCTCAAATAATCAACATCTGCAATAAGTAGAGTTAATGGTGTATGATAGATGCCATTGTCTGCTAGAATTGCCATGCCCTTCGGCTATGCCATATACGTGCCATTTAGCAACATATAACGTGCTACTACTGCCATCTTGCGGCTGTTATCCGGTTGTTTTCCTTTGGCACTGTGTGCTCAGTTCTACAGCAGGTTTTCAATTTCCAAAGTTAGTATGGTTTTGCAGCATTGCGCGGCCAACTGACTCTTAAATGGCAACATTACCCAATATTTTAATCAAAATCGTTAGAGCCATTTTTAAGAAAATCAAAATTTTCGAAAGAAGTTCCATGTAAAGGGTAGTTGGAGGTGGGGGGATTTTCTTTAAAATGTTTGTGTCGCATCCTTGGAAGATACCAAACTTATATACAAAGTTTGGTATTCAACGGTCTTTTTGTTTTTGAGCTAAGCTGTCCATTGACACAGACACACACACGCACACAGACTTTTTTTTTTTATAAAAAAAGTTTTTTTTTTGATTCAGGGGGACACAAAACATGTATTTCCAGTGAAATCTGGATATTGAATTTTTGGGTGGAATGCAATACCTTCTCTATACACTATGTACATAGTACGTGTAGAGAAAGTAAAAATAGTGCACAAAATACTTTTTATGAATTGGGTATTGAAAAATAAGTTTGAATCATGGCTACCAACAGCAACTGCAGTGAATACTGTATTAGCAAAATAGAAGAGAGAGAGAGAAAGAGAGAGAGAGAGAGAGAGAGAGAGAGAGAGAGAGAGAGAGAGAGAGAGAGAGAGAGAGAGAGAGAGAGAGAGAGAGAGAGTGACATCCTCATGGAATATGGCAATATTGTATAGATTCCCTTGAGAGTCTGAACAACAATATTCTGAGCTATGTATGGGGTATACTCATTCTTTAGTCAAGTCTTTTGAGACAATGGAATGGGCAAAGGCAGGAGGAACACATTGCTTGTGCTTATTTTGTTACATGGGGCAGCACTTCATTATAGGTGCTGGTACAACCACATAATCCTTATCTCCCCCTTCCCCTGTCTCTGGCCAAGAACCTGTAAGTGGAGCTTCTTTCAACTGGGACAATAGGGAAGCTTAAAATATATGCTTTGCATTGTCTTTGCAAACAAATGCTCTAACAAGTGATACAGAGAATGTCCAGATTTTTTACGAGGGACAAATCTGCAGTATCATACCATTTCTAGGCATCAAACTACAGCAGAACTAGCAATTTGGGAAAGGATACACATTAAGAAAAATACATACAAGGTTGTGAATTTTTGAAATACTATCAGCAGATGACATCTTAGGAAAATCCCCAAGGAAACCAAATGGCAGCACAGATGAAATTACGACAGGAACTTACACAGTCAAATGCCTGCCTATGATGATCTTTGAAATGCATTCAGGGAAAAGTTTAAGTGAAACTATAGTGTCCATAATTGACTCAATTACTTTCATAATAATTTAGAAGTTTCATGGTATAAATCACTTCATATACATACCTTGTGATAAATAGGATCTCTTTTCTTTTGTCCATATTCATATTTAAAGAGAAAACGTGTATGCTTATCATAGTAGCTATGTTACAAACTCAACTGAGCAGTTCCTTCATTAAATGGCATGACAAAACATAGACAAAATCCTGTAATTCAGTGTTACTTCTCTCATTGTTTAGTGACGTATCCCGTTATTGGTTTTAATGATTCCTGATATGCATACTCATTTTAAATATCATTTCTGTAAATTGTTGCATAAGACAGCAAATTTTTTATATATTTGAAATTCTGCACCATATGTATATAATAACAGCCAGTTCAAATACTACTTTAAGCAATGGCTTCATGTCCTATGCTTACTATTTCACCTTTCTTATTAACTTCCATGTGCATTTAATTTTAACTTTACATAGAAATTGTCCAAGTTAACAGCAATATTTTTTCCAGCATTCCCTTTATTGCAGCTCTTTTACGCATATTCCTTCAATTTATCACAATAAAAAGGAAACAAAGCAGATACATGGTATAATATGGTAATTTAAACTCTAGCAAATGGATGAAACTACTGTTGTTAAGTTTCAACCAGTGATGAATGGTGTGTGACTATACTCAAGACTTCTCTGATCGATCATAGGCAAATCTATATCATGAAGGTTAAATGCCTCAGGTGAACTAATTTATTTGTTGAAAAACAAAGCATAAATATTTACATAAAACCTGTAGTTTTTGTTTTTTCTTTCCTTCTTCTGCAGAAATTTACTCAATTTAAGTACATACAAAAAGAAAGAAAAAAGAAAAAGAAAAAAAAAAAAAAAAAGAAAGCAAAGTTAATTAACTTTTTGATCCTACCTCATATTTATTAGTTTTTGGTCATTTTTTATTCTTTAATAATGCACTTACCCCAAAAAGCAGTCTGTATCATCAATCCAGTGTTTTATAAAATGTGATGCTATGTTTTCTGTAGGTGAAACTGCCATTTGAAGTTTTTCTAAGGTCTCAAACAACAGCTGAGGATTGTAGTACAGGGCAGCTATTACCACTTGTAGGCACATTGTGCGAAGTTCTGATGTTTTTACTTCACGTGTGAGTCGTTGTAGAACAAGTTCAACAAACGATGGGATACACTGTAATAATAATTTAAGATTAATTGCACTGGAACCATTGTCTATTATTGTTTTCCTGTGCTTACTCTCCATTCTTTTTGTCCATGTCACTTTTCCCCAACATGGATATTTTACAAACATTTTCAACCCCTAGTTTTAGCTCAGAAAAATAAAAACAGAGCCATTTTGAATACAGATTTTTAATCCCTAAAAAAGGAACCTCTATAGTTTTGATCAACATTAGCTTTGCAATTTGATGCTATGTGGAACATAGCAATTATCACATATACAGAATTATGAGAAACTGCTTGTACAGGAATTTTTAAAAAAAGGAAATAATTTTACTTCAGAAGCACAATTAACTTATAAGTATATTACCTGGTCAATGTGTCCCTTGCACTGTAAAATTATTACTTCTAATAGTTTTGCCGCATGACATTCAGGATCCTCTCCTGCATCTCCAGTTAACACCTTAAAAAGAACAAAATATGCATCATTTTCATTTTTACATAAAAGATAAAACAAAATTAAATTTGTAATTATACTTACTGATTTGCACATGTTAAACATTGCGAATATATAATTCTGATCTGACAAGAAGGCATGTGTATCAACTGTGACATAATTATGTAATGCAGGCATCATGTCTGTGAAATAATCAAAACCATCTTTTTGGAAAACCTGAAACAGAACACAAAAATGAACCTAATACATTTCAATACATAAATCCATTTTAATTCCAAATATATAGCTTCTAATGTATATTCCATAACAGAGTTTGGATATACTTAATTTCAGCTTAAATTAGGGCACAAAATGTTTGCAAAATTAACTTTTTATAGGATCTTACAGGAGACTAGCATGAAAATTTAGATTGAGCGGTTAACACTCCTAGTTTCACTTACCAAATTTAATGCAAGAACATATTTATATTGTCAGCTGCTGTTGACTGGTTCAAATATTTAGGTCCCTCAATTGCTTGTTCCCCTGGTGATGGAGGCTCCATTTAGAATGAAAGTTCACTTCTACAGGAATATCAAAAAATAATGTCTTCATGGTTTTTGATAAGCAGGAGAAAATCCTAAACAGCATGAAGACTTAGTAATGAGCTTTTACTCTAAATCGCTGTGGTCTCCACGATCAGGGGAAAAACGCTAATCAATAAGGGACCCGGATATTTGAACCAATTGACAGATGCTGATTTGAACAACAGCTCATGTAAACTCGTCCCTGCATTAAATGTGGCAAGTGAATCCTAGGCATGTTAGTAGCTGTCTTAATCCTAATCCCCCCAAACAAAGAATGTGTAGCAGAGTAAAATTCTAATATGCTGACCTCACACTATTCGTTTCATAGTTGGCTTACCCTCCCCCTAGTTAGAACTGACACTTCCCTAGGACTAACAAAGTGTCCTCACATTATACAAAATTACTTTGGAGGGAAAGTGAAGGAGAGGAAAAACATAAAAATAACTCTCTGTTAAAAATGTTCTAATCTGTTACCACACTAATCTAGTACCACACATAAACATTAATGTCGATAGATACTCATTTACAGGACAGTTAGGAATGCACTTTAAATTATGTCTAGTAGAGATTAGTTTGATATCATCAAAAGCTGGAATATAGCCGCCAGAAATTGTCAAAGTTAAAGGTGCACAAAATAGAATTTGTGGCTGTAAATAATATATTTATGGAAAATTAGTAACCAGGAATAATTCTACAGCTGGAGTAATCCTAGTGGTAAAACAAAAGCTTGAAAAAGACAAATCAAATACAACTCCAATGTTTTAAATATAATTGTGGAAGAACATTTTGCAGAAAATTGTAGAGTAGAAATACAGAAATAAATATTTTCAGGATACGAACAAGGGATCACAAAAGCAGTTTTACTTCACTACTAGATTCATCATTAAATCTGCCATGTTGTTTTTGATTGTGAAACCTGGTTTTGATGTGTCAGATGTAAATAAAATGTACTCTTATAAACAGTTCTAGTTAACATTGCTGGGTGTGTCTAATATGGAATCTACTGAATGGTACAGTAAGCCTTGTTCAGTTCATTACAGAGCTTGCCTGTAACGGTTAGTTCTCCTGCTGTTCCAGTACTCATTCGTCAACACAACCAAATTGGAACCATGGTGGAATTTTAAAGCAAAGAGAAATGACCTAGAAAAGTAAGAGATACAAGGAGTACCTACGCTAAAGCAACAGTCAAATCTTTTAAAAGCTGGTTGCCATGTGGTTGAAATCTGTTTCTTTGCATTGCCAGGACTTAAAACTTTTCTCATATGGGAATTTCTTAAGTAGTTCAAAACTGAAACCTATAACAAGGAATGTCTCGAAAATTTGGTCAACTCCATGAAAAAATGTATAAGAGATAAATTGTGTTTTATCATGCTCTGCATTTTTTGTGTAGTGAGGTTTTGTCTATCGCCTACATTTACCAGTTATGCAAAATTCATTCAGAATGAAGAGTTCTTCAGAGGCTATTCACAGAAAATTCAAAATACACATTTTGTTATGTAAATATCTTTAATATACAGTATTTTAATCAAAATTATAGACATTTTTGAGAAAATCAGAACCACAGACCATTTTCTAAAAATGTTTTTTTTTAGATACAGGGGACCATAAAACTTGTATTTCCAGAGAAATCTTGATATTGAATTTTTGGGTGGAGTGCAATACCTTCTCTACCAACATACAATGTACTATGTAGAGAAAGTAAAAATAGAGAGCTTGCTCCAATTGAATGTGTCATTGCAGAAATGGTCCTAAGTCAGTTTTTTTGTGAAATTGACATGTAGTTTTTTGAGTGTCTACATATAGACACACATTCTGGGCAGAAAAGTACCAATCTCATCAACTTTTGTAAGGATGAAAATCAAATGTGAAAATAATGTGTACTTCAGAAAGGTTCCCAAGTCTCTGACTGAAGTACTTTTCTGCATTTCCACATGAGAGCGCTAAAATCACTAACAAAACATAAAAGCTGTAAAATGGTGAAAACCGAGACTGTGGTTAAGGTTTCTCCGAAGAAAAGGAGGAAAGGTGTTGTGAATAGTGAAGAATGTAAAAGAAATGGTATTAAGAAAGCATGTGTACATGGTAAAGAATTTATATTAATTATTAATAAGAATTAATACATTTCTTATAATGGGAAGATAGTACCTTGTCAGGAAATAGGCTCAAAATGCAGGTAAATAGTGAAGTGTTCTATACTGATTTCTGGTGTTGTGCTGACATAAGTTGTTATAGGCGAGGTTTTCAAACCATGGCATACTGTTTAATTTTGAAATATTTCATTAGTACATAGCATGTTGACTAAAAATATTTTAAAAAAATATAAAATCAAATAAATATCAAGCCTAAGTAACTCATATTACCCTCTCGTTAATCCACAAAGTTGTGCCAACAGTCTGGTATCATAACATTATTTTAATTTACAGGTGCCATAAGAAATGTTTTGAGATGTTCAATGAGGATCAGGAAGAAATATTCTTAACCCTCTATAGGATGAATTCAAAGGACGAACAAGATCTTCACTTGCAAAGAATGATTGAAGCAGTGGATCCTGCAACACACAGACCTCGCAGAGAAAACCCAACTCTGAGGGACAAATCTTTAATATAGCACATACTGTTGGTGATCAGAAAGTACAAGTATGCAGAGAAGTATTCCTTTCTTTATATAGTGTATCTGATAAACATGTAAGACGACTTCACAAGTTACTACTCATGGGAAGTCCCCACATGATGCTAGGGGCAGGGAATCCAGCAGAAATGTTGTAAAGGGAGAAGAACTTCGGCTCATCAATGCACACATTGAAATGTTTCCAGTGAAGCAAAGTCATTATTCTGGCAAAGTAGTCCATTATTTAGATGTTTCTTTGTCGGTAAGCAAAATGTACTCATTCTTTAAAGAGAAACATCCAAATACCAAGATAAACTATAAGTTTTATAACAAATATTTCAACGAAAATTTTGCATTATGGTTTGGTTGCCCACAAGTTGATGTGTAGTGTGTGTGTGTGTGTGTGTGTGTGTGTGTGTGTGTGTGTGTGTGTGTGTGTGTGTGTGTGTGTGTGTGTGTGTGTGTGTGTGTGTGTGTGTGTGTGTGTGTGTGTGTGTGTGTGTGTGTGTGTGTGTGTGTGTGTGTGTGTGTGTGTGTGTGTGTGTGTGTGTGTGTGTGTGTGTGTGTGTGTGTGTGTGTGTGTGTGTGTGTGTGTGTGTGTGTGTGTGTGTGTGTGTGTGTGTGTGTGTGTGTGTGTGTGTGTGTGTGTGTGTGTGTGTGTGTGTGTGTGTGTGTGTGTGTGTGTGTGTGTGTGTGTGTGTGTGTGTGTGTGTGTGTGTGTGTGTGTGTGTGTGTGTGTGTGTGTGTGTGTGTGTGTGTGTGTGTGTGTGTGTGTGTGTGTGTGTGTGTGTGTGTGTGTGTGTGTGTGTGTGTGTGTGTGTGTGTGTGTGTGTGTGTGTGTGTGTGTGTGTGTGTGTGTGTGTGTGTGTGTGTGTGTGTGTGTGTGTGTGTGTGTGTGTGTGTGTGTGTGTGTGTGTGTGTGTGTGTGTGTGTGTGTGTGTGTGTGTGTGTGTGTGTGTGTGTGTGTGTGTGTGTGTGTGTGTGTGTGTGTGTGTGTGTGTGTGTGTGTGTGTGTGTGTGTGTGTGTGTGTGTGTGTGTGTGTGTGTGTGTGTGTGTGTGTGTGTGTGTGTGTGTGTGTGTGTGTGTGTGTGTGTGTGTGTGTGTGTGTGTGTGTGTGTGTGTGTGTGTGTGTGTGTGTGTGTGTGTGTGTGTGTGTGTGTGTGTGTGTGTGTGTGTGTGTGTGTGTGTGTGTGTGTGTGTGTGTGTGTGTGTGTGTGTGTGTGTGTGTGTGTGTGTGTGTGTGTGTGTGTGTGTGTGTGTGTGTGTGTGTGTGTGTGTGTGTGTGTGTGTGTGTGTGTGTGTGTGTGTGTGTGTGTGTGTGTGTGTGTGTGTGTGTGTGTGTGTGTGTGTGTGTGTGTGTGTGTGTGTGTGTGTGTGTGTGTGTGTGTGTGTGTGTGTGTGTGTGTGTGTGTGTGTGTGTGTGTGTGTGTGTGTGTGTGTGTGTGTGTGTGTGTGTGTGTGTGTGTGTGTGTGTGTGTGTGTGTGTGTGTGTGTGTGTGTGTGTGTGTGTGTGTGTGTGTGTGTGTGTGTGTGTGTGTGTGTGTGTGTGTGTGTGTGTGTGTGTGTGTGTGTGTGTGTGTGTGTGTGTGTGTGTGTGTGTGTGTGTGTGTGTGTGTGTGTGTGTGTGTGTGTGTGTGTGTGTGTGTGTGTGTGTGTGTGTGTGTGTGTGTGTGTGTGTGTGTGTGTGTGTGTGTGTGTGTGTGTGTGTGTGTGTGTGTGTGTGTGTGTGTGTGTGTGTGTGTGTGTGTGTGTGTGTGTGTGTGTGTGTGTGTGTGTGTGTGTGTGTGTGTGTGTGTGTGTGTGTGTGTGTGTGTGTGTGTGTGTGTGTGTGTGTGTGTGTGTGTGTGTGTGTGTGTGTGTGTGTGTGTGTGTGTGTGTGTGTGTGTGTGTGTGTGTGTGTGTGTGTGTGTGTGTGTGTGTGTGTGTGTGTGTGTGTGTGTGTGTGTGTGTGTGTGTGTGTGTGTGTGTGTGTGTGTGTGTGTGTGTGTGTGTGTGTGTGTGTGTGTGTGTGTGTGTGTGTGTGTGTGTGTGTGTGTGTGTGTGTGTGT
Organism: Hymenopus coronatus; assembly: GCA_030762935.1. Classification (NCBI taxonomy): domain Eukaryota; kingdom Metazoa; phylum Arthropoda; class Insecta; order Mantodea; family Hymenopodidae; genus Hymenopus; species Hymenopus coronatus. Next base: position 26,281,496 of record CM060882.1, read on the forward strand.
GTGTGTGTGTGTGTGTGTGTGTGTGTGTGTGTGTGTGTGTGTGTGTGTGTGTGTGTGTGTGTGTGTGTGTGTGTGTGTGTGTGTGTGTGTGTGTGTGTGTGTGTGTGTGTGTGTGTGTGTGTGTGTGTGTGTGTGTGTGTGTGTGTGTGTGTGTGTGTGTGTGTGTGTGTGTGTGTGTGGTGTGTGTGTGTGTGTGTGTGTGTGTGTGTGTGTGTGTGTGTGTGTGTGTGTGTGTGTGTGTGTGTGTGTGTGTGTGTGTGTGTGTGTGTGTGTGTGTGTGTGTGTGTGTGTGTGTGTGTGTGTGTGTGTGTGTGTGTGTGTGTGTGTGTGTGTGTGTGTGTGTGTGTGTGTGTGTGTGTGTGTGTGTGTGTGGTGTGTGTGTGTGTGTGTGTGTGTGTGTGTGTGTGTGTGTGTGTGTGTGGTGTGTGTGTGTGTGTGTGTGTGTGTGTGTGTGTGTGTGTGTGTGTGTGTGTGTGTGTGTGTGTGTGTGTGTGTGTGTGTGTGTGTGTGTGTGTGTGTGTGTGTGTGTGTGTGTGTGTGTGTGTGTGTGTGTGTGTGTGTGTGTGTGTGTGTGTGTGTGTGTGTGTGTGTGTGTGTGTGTGTGTGTGTGTGTGTGTGTGTGTGTGTGTGTGTGTGTGTGTGTGTGTGTGTGTGTGTGTGTGTGTGTGTGTGTGTGTGTGTGTGTGTGTGTGTGTGTGTGTGTGTGTGTGTGTGTGTGTGTGTGTGTGTGTGTGTGTGTGTGTGTGTGTGTGTGTGTGTGTGTGTGTGTGTGTGTGTGTGTGTGTGTGTGTGTGTGTGTGTGTGTGTGTGTGTGTGTGTGTGTGTGTGTGTGTGTGTGTGTGTGTGTGTGTGTGTGTGTGTGTGTGTGTGTGTGTGTGTGTGTGTGTGTGTGTGTGTGTGTGTGTGTGTGTGTGTGTGTGTGTGTGTGTGTGTGTGTGTGTGTGTGTGTGTGTGTGTGTGTGTGTGTGTGTGTGAAGAACTGAAGAATAAGATCAAAAACCACAATCTGAATGAGACAGCTAAACGGGCAGCAGCTGCCAAATTAATTGCTTATAAAAGGAGAAGTAACAGATTCTACAGTCCTTTGAAACAGAGCAAGGAAAAATGTATTAATAATGAAAACATTATGCCTTTAGTGTTTAATTTTATGCAAAACCTACAATTGCCAGCTATATCGGTTCAAGATATATTCTATTTGCGGCAACTAACCGTTAATATTTTTTCCACTCATAATTGAAGACAGAAAAAACTCATTTCTTCGTGTACCACGAGAGACAGGGAAGAAAAGGTGCAGATGAAATGCCATCCTTTCTAATTGATTATATTGACAAATTTGTCCCAAAGAATATATCAGAATTACACTTATTTTCTGATAACTGCAGTGGACAAAATAAGAACACCACCCTTATCAGGACCTGTTTGGCTTTAACCGATATGAATCGGTTTGATAAAATTCTCCACTTCTATCCACTGAGAGACATTCATTTTTGCTGTGCAACAGAAGTTTGGGATGATTAAAACGGGCTCTGAAGAAGAGAGAGAGAGAATTTACACACCCTATGAGTACAGCGAGCTCATTGTTTTATCTTCAAAGACTGGTGCATTTTCATTGAAAATAGTTGAGGCATGTGATATTAAGGATTTTACAAACTGGTGGCCTCAATTTTTTCGAAGATGACAGAATCCCTAGAAACATCAAGTGCTCCTAGAGACAAGAAACAACGGTTCAATGTATTCCACTTTAGTTATTTTGAGTATTCTTCCAAAAAGAATGGGTATGTTATACCAAGAAATTGGATTGCTGGACTTGTTGAGTATACATTTCGTCTGTCTCAACCAGGAAGTGTGTCACACTTATTTCCTATTCAAAGATTGTATCCAGATGGTAAAGTTCCGATAAAGCTAAGTAAGATAGTAGATATTAAAAAAGTCCTTCAATATATCCCTGAGGAAATATTAATTCTTACGAACAAATCTTGTGCTGGCAATATGCTCAATTTTTAAACATTTTGAAATAGAACTTTTATTATATGTTGAGACTTGAAACATAAGGATATCATAAATTAAATTTTGCACTTTCATGCCTAAGATTTTATGTTCCATGTATAACAAATTATTGTAACAGTTATCAAGAGGTTATGTTTAAGATGTGATGTTATACTATTCATATGTGTGGATACTAACATTCTTCATTCACTGAAATTAATTTATGAAGATTATTTCATATTGGTATATTTTTTTTTTTTAATTTATTTATTTATTTATTTATGCTAAGCATTATACAGGTGAATATGATCGGTGTTCAGCCCTGGCTCTTTACCGGTCATACTCATATTTTACAATAGTTTATTAATTCTAGTTTATTACACCATTTTGTCTATTTACTGTCCATATCCATTTATTTTTCACTTTGCATAAGAATTGTCCAATCTTCTTACTATCTTTTTGAAACATTTCAACTACTACTACATTTCTATCTATTTTAAACCATTTCTTATTAATATACTTTTTTCTCCAAATTTCAGTTCCTTTACATTTAAATAAAATGTGTTCTATATCTTCATTTCCGCCACATATAGGACATTGATTTTGTGGAATACCTTTCCTTAGACCTTTTAATCTCCATACTCCTGCTTTCAGCCATGCAATACCTTCTCGCTCCTCTTTATTTGTCACATCAATGTACTTTTCCCTTCCCCATGAGACTTTCATTGGTATATAGAAAACTAAAGATCTCTTTTCAGTTATTTTACTAAATATTTTTTGTATTTCTATATCCTCAAATCTTTTCCTTGCCAACTTCCAGAAGTTATTCACATTATTTTCTCTTCTTCTCCACATTTCCCCTAACCCACTACTTTCCAGGTTATTTCGAAGACAGTCTACCCATCCCTTGTTCTTTAAACTTTTCTCTTGATATACTAAACACTGTTTTAACAAATTCCTTTCTTCCAATTTCAATATCCTATGCCAAAATTTCAATGCCCTTTCCATAATCTTTCCCTTACTTGCCACTCTACCCAGCTCTATTTGTGCTACCTGCCTAACAGTTGCATTTGGTAACCCCAGTATTTCTTTGCAAAATTTCCTATGCACCTCATCTATGCCTTCCCATCCTCCTTCTAATCCCCATACTTCTATCCCATATAGCATTTTTGCCTCAACCACCATATTGTACACTTTTTCTAACCATCTAATATTTATATTAGGTGCTTTGTATTTGCAACTTCTAATAGCTGATAAAGCTCATTTTCCTTTTGCCAATGCAAATTTCTTTTGCTTTTCCCAATTGCCACCACTATCAATTTTAACTCCTAGATAAATACATTCTCTCACTACCCTGTACTCCTTTTCATTCTCATTCTTCCATTTTTCATATTTGCTCAATTTTCCCCCTTTTTTGAACACTACAATCTGCGTCTTGTCCTGGTTCACTTTTAAACTCCACTCTTTACAGTAATTATTTAATGTTTGCAAGGATTGTTTCAAGCCATTCACTGTAATTGCACCTATAACTAGATCTGCAAACAGTAATCCTGGAATCTGAATATTATTAATTACTGGCATCGAGTTATTATTTCTCCCAATTTCTGTTAATACATCATCTATATATAAATTGAATAGGACTGGACTTAACTTACATCCCTGTCTAAGGCCTTTCTCTTGTTGGATTTCTAATGTATCATTACTCATCCACCTATTCCCTCCAATAACATCATTTTCGCCAATCCTAATGTTAAAGTCTCCCATTAATATAATCTCAGAATTACCATATCTCTCCTTTAAATGTTCTATTTCTATCTCTAGGTGTTTAAGGAGGTCCGGATTATGAAAGCGCGAAGGAAGAGGAGGATTGTATACTATGCCTATACATATAACATTTTCAACTATTTGTTTCTCCTCTAATACAATCCATAGTATTTCTTTTCTCCTTGACCAAGTTTCTTTAACTCCTTTACTTAACATCTTCTTTACAAAAAAGCCTATGCCTCCAGATGCCCTCCCCTTTCTTGCTACCTTATCTCCTTTTATCCCTACAAAATCAAAATCCTTTACGTAAACCTGGTCCTCTTTTAGCCATGTTTCAGCTACCGCGAGATAATCAAGTTTTGTCAATAATTGATTTAAACTCCCCGCATATATTTTGTTTTTAACTCCCTCACAATTACAGAATCCAAGCCTCCTTATATTCTCCCTTCCCTATTGTGAGCCTAATCTAAATGTTTCTAGAGTTCTTTTACTCCTTAATTGTATCCCTTCTCCGGAAGGAATAGTTTTATTTCTGTCTACAACTAGAATGCTGCCATGTTCAGATGATATGATGAACTTTAATATACGAAATTTTAATCAAAATCGTTAGAGCCATTTTTGAGAAAATCAAAATTTTCGAAAAAAGTTCCATGTAAAGGGTAGTTTAGGGTGGGGGGATTTTTCTCAAAATCTTTGTGTCGCATCCCTGGAAGATACTAAACTTAAATATCAAGTTTGGTATTTTACCACCTGTTCGTTTTTGAGTTATCGTGTTCACAGACACACGGACACACACACACACAGACCTTTTTCTGAAAATGCTTTTTTTGGATACAGGGGACCCTAAAACATATATTTTCGGTGAAATCTCGGTATCGAATTTTTTGGTGGAGTGCAATACATTATCTATTCACTATGTACATAGTGAGTATAGAGAAAGTAAAAATGCACATGACACATTGTGTGTTTTAATGTTATCTACATTTTTGGTGTAGCAAGTTTTTGCCTATCTTTTGCAGTTTACCAGTTATGCAAAAGTCATTCACAATGAATTCCTCCCAAGAAATTCAGGATATATATTTTATTTTTCATGTAAACATCTTTAATATATAGCATTTTAATCAAAATTATTAGAGCCATTTTTTAAAAAATAAAAAATTAAAATAATTTTTTTCCACTTAAAGGGTAGTTTGGGGTGGAGGAATTTTTCTGAAAATCTTCCATTTGCATCCTTGGAAGATCCTAAACTTAAATACTAAGTATTTAAAGGGCACTTTTATTTTTGAGTTATGCTGTGCATGCTCGCATACACACGTGTACACAGAGACATGCATACAATGATCTTTCAAAAAACATTTTTTTTGGGTTTAGGAAATCATGTATTTCTGGTGAAATAACAATACCTTCTCTACTTAAGACATAGTTTGCGTAGAGAAAGTAATAACAGAATATTTCTGAATAAGAAAGACAGTAAATTAGCTTTGTTATAAATTTCAATAAATTAATGTCACTATCTGGATCAGCTACCTGTAAAATTAGTATTTTTATAAATTACTTCAAATATATATAACAAAAACTGAAAACATTAAGAATAAACAACATATTGACCTTCTGAAAGTTGTTCAAATCTGAAAATGTTTAAGGTGTTCATGCAAAAGCAAACCTGTCCATATTTAACAGTGAATTTTAAGAAACAGTCTCTTTGTAGATTTAATTTAAGAGGAAAAGTGACTTTTAAATGGTAAAATGAATGTGTTAAATACGGTATAATTTAGACCACATAAGTTTTATGTCAATTCTGAAAACTCATATGAGGTGGATATGTTTGCTTTTGTGTGAAAACTACCCAACTCAGCTTACACTATTTTTATTAGTTCTGTAAGTGGAAAGGGTATATATGTGTAACCACTTTGCTCAGAGTCACAAGAAGTACAAAAATTACATACTTCCTCATCCTTAACCACCTTCAATCATTGTAATTACAAATAAGTGATTTGTAATGCAATATTTGACAAGGTTGTGGTACTGAGACCAACTATTGAGTGCATGGCACAATCCTCGCAATAGGTCATGCAGTAAGCAACTACAGTGCCTTATTTTGACTTGTGGCCGACTGGCCAAATTGAATATTTACAAACCCTGATATCAAGCGCATAGCGTTAGGACAGTTCAAGCGCATAGATTTATATGCATACAATAACCACATACCTTTATCGCAGAAGGTGTTGAAAATGATGTCTTGTACTGCCACACATCTCTCAGGCCTTTTAAGAAAATTTCCAATAACACATTAATTCTTCTTCTGAAATTGCTCTAATTTCTCTTCTGATATTGTCTTTCAGTTCTTCCAACGTATGTGGGGTGTTCGGTACACTTTATTTTTTTAAGCTCTCTCATAAATAAAAGTTGTATACCATAAGGTCTGGGGAGCAAGGTGGCCATATCCTGATGACCCTATCTTTAAAAATGTCCTCAATTTCAACGAGAGATCAGCTGAATGTGTTGTAGTAGTGTGTTGTTGAAAATATGCTTGTGTGCACCCAATGTCACACAAACATTCCAGGGATGGTTTGATTATTGTATCCCTGTACCTCTGTCCATTAACTGTATCCTCAAAGAATACAGGCTCTATAATTTGGTACAATTCACAGCATGCCAAACACCAATTTTCTGGGCATGCAATGGCATTTTGTGCACAATATCAGGTTTTCTGCACTGCAATATCTGTTGTTTTATTTTGATACATGGCCATTTAAATAAAACCATGCTTTGTCTGTGAAAAAAATTAACTTTGGGTACATAGAGCCATCATTAACTTTACCCAACACCCAATTGCAGAAATTTACTCTACTCACAGTTTCACATGGTTGCAGTTTCTGAACTACGGTTATCTTATAAGGTTTCAATTTCAAAAGTTTAGTGGCTTTCCTAGTCGAGAATTGTGAAACTCCCATTTCCTTTGATAACCTATTCAAGAGATTTTTTCTTGGACTCTGTTCTAACTTTGCCTCATTGGGTTTTTCCTCTTCAGGCACACTGATACGGAAAAAAGTGGGAGCCAGGACCAGTTAGCACTGTGCGCACACAACAACCTCCTGCCAGCAGGCCAGCCATGAGTCAAAAAGGCACTGTAGAAAGTATGACAGAGGAGGAATGGTTTGTGTGTATGTTCTATTGAGTACTTGCATTTTACAGTTATAATGGTGATTAAATCAATAAGAAATATTATGTAAACAAACACAATGTGCTAAAGAAATGTTATAGTTTGAAATTTTACAGAGGAAATAAAATGGAGACATCAGAAAATTAAGCTTCTGGAAAATCATTCTTGAAAAGGCAATCGTCTTTCGATATTTTCCTTTCTCCTCTGAACACACATTTGTTGTGAAAAGGAAGATAAGAAAACATGCATGAACTGTATTTAAACTCTTGTTCAAATGTAAAAAGAAGCTAGTAACAGTGAAGAAATACACAAATATTAATATAAAAATAATAATTGCAACCAATCTTCACTTATCTTTTGGAATCCTTGCCTGGACTAGTTTCGCAACGATTTCATTGCATTATCAACATATCCTTTTGGTCTCTTTTTTGATGTTGTTTATTTACACTGTTATGGTTACTGCTACTAGGTGGATTGAGTACTAATGCATTGCTAACTACTGGAATCAAAACAAATTTGGTAAGAGTGTCAATTGGAGGTATATCAAAATTCATTGCATGATTTCTATACTTTAATATAAATATCTTCTCCCAAACCATTAAATCTATGGGCCCATTTAAGTGTTTTAATAATTTAACATCTGGATTTATTTCATGATTAAATTTCCAAAAATGTTCTGCTACAGCTGATTTATCAATTTGTTTGTATTTAATATTCCTAAAGTGTTCTTTTACTCTGGTTTCCAAATGACGTTTAGTCTTACCAATATAAACAAGGTCACAATTTAAACAGTTTAATTGATAAATGCCAGATTTTTTATTTTTTGAAATTTCATCCTTTTTAGAAAAGCCTAACAAATTTTTTATACTATATTTATTTTGAGGTACCAATATTATGCCATGCTCTTTGAAAATATTTGTGAATTTTTTATTTGCCCAAGGGTGATAAGTAAATTTTTTAAAAATGTAATTATCTTTTATTTTCTTAAGCGTAGAAATATCTTTAATAGCTTTTTGATATTTAAACTTCTCAATTTTTTTATTTATAAAATCAGTATTAAAACCATTAATTAAAGCAGTGTTAATAATGTGTTTATATTCTTTATAGAATTCATCTTTATTAAGGGGTAAATTAATTAACCTATAAATTAAACTATTAAAAACAGCAAATTTATGTGAAAAAGGGTTAAAGCCATTATTTTTTTTTAAATTTACAAGATAAGGCTATAAAATTCAAATTAGAAACTGAAAGTGATGGTTATCTCCCTTTCCTGGATTTAAAAATAATAAAAAAAGACAATAAATTGAATTTTGGAATATACAGAAAGCAAACCCACAGTGATAATTATATAAAAAATAATGGCTTTAATCCTTTTTCACATAAATTTGCTGTTTTTAATAGTTTAATTTATAGGTTAATTAATTTACCCCTTAATAAAGATGAATTCTATAAAGAATATAAACACATTATTAACACTGCTTTAATTAATGGTTTTAATACTGATTTTATAAATAAAAAAATTGAGAAGTTTAAATATCAAAAAGCTATTAAAGATATTTCTACGCTTAAGAAAATAAAAGATAATTACATTTTTAAAAAATTTACTTATCACCCTTGGGCAAATAAAAAATTCACAAATATTTTCAAAGAGCATGGCATAATATTGGTACCTCAAAATAAATATAGTATAAAAAATTTGTTAGGCTTTTCTAAAAAGGATGAAATTTCAAAAAATAAAAAATCTGGCATTTATCAATTAAACTGTTTAAATTGTGACCTTGTTTATATTGGTAAGACTAAACGTCATTTGGAAACCAGAGTAAAAGAACACTTTAGGAATATTAAATACAAACAAATTGATAAATCAGCTGTAGCAGAACATTTTTGGAAATTTAATCATGAAATAAATCCAGATGTTAAATTATTAAAACACTTAAATGGGCCCATAGATTTAATGGTTTGGGAGAAGATATTTATATTAAAGTATAGAAATCATGCAATGAATTTTGATATACCTCCAATTGACACTCTTACCAAATTTGTTTTGATTCCAGTAGTTAGCAATGCATTAGTACTCAATCCACCTAGTAGCAGTAACCATAACAGTGTAAATAAACAACATCAAAAAAGAGACCAAAAGGATATGTTGATAATGCAATGAAATCGTTGCGAAACTAGTCCAGGCAAGGATTCCAAAAGATAAGTGAAGATTGGTTGCAATTATTATTTTTATATTAATATTTCTTGTTCAAATGATTATGCAGCATCTAGAGATAGAACTTCAAAATCCCTGTCAATGAGGTGCTAATCCTTGGTAAAGATAAAAAGAATTTCCTCTAAAGGAATTCATAATTGTTTACGTTCCTAAACAGACCTGGACATGTCCTTACATCATGTACAATAATCAACAGGATCAATAAATTGAATTGAAAGGAATAATGATGTACAACAAACTGTCAGTCTTAAACAAATTCTACCTCAAGCATGAGCACTGTTTCTAGAGCATACACGAAAATTTGGAAAGCTGGTAAGTGTTAACTTTTGCTTGTAAATATTTATAATTCATCACATGCATAATTTACAGTTTGAAATTTATATCCAGTATATGTAGAGTGTATTTGGAGGGAGAGAGTATTCTGTATATGTAGATGGTATTTGGAGGGAGGGAGAGAGAGATAAGAGATAGATAGATAGAGATAGAGAAAGAGACAGAGAAATTTATTGGCTAATATATTTCATTTATACCATTAATATTACCTTCAGTATTTTCTTAAGATAATCAATTTATCATACATATCACAAAGATTCAATTCTCTAAATGCCAAAAAGAGAATTAAATTTACGTTATTCATTTCATTACACACGTGTGTGTCTGTGCCCTGTGAGGGTGTGTCCAACTCTGAGAATGTATGTTCTAAAAATTTGATGTACTACACCATCTTCACCCAGAGAATAAGTACTAATGTAAGCACACACACTTGCACAAAAGTGAGTCAAGTTTACATATATTGGCTGATGCTACGTATTACAAGGTGCAAGGCCATTAGTATATAAAGCATAATGGCCAAACATGTGCAATTTGTAAAACGTCGCAGAGGTAAGTCTTTTAACAAGTGGTGAGAAAGTTGTAATTTTGAATTGTTTCACAAGCTGTATAAGAAACATCCCATGATGGTCATCAAGGATATCGTTAACATGACAGCGGAGTTTACAAGCGAGTATGTGTACATTAAGTATAAAGTTTGCGCGCAGTGAAAGGTTAAAACACTCATTTTTCACACTTGGAAAAACAAGGAAACTTAAAGCCAGTGCTAGGAGCGCAGTGCGTCAAAAGGTTAATAATTTCCTCCATATTAATGAGCCACTTACAATCAAACTACTTATGTTTGTGAACAGTGACTCCTAAATTCCTATGTCAAACATCTTTTTATAAGCTTGACATTGATTTTGAATTCTGGAAAAGAAATGGTAAGAATATCATTGTTGACTGTGAGGATGTATTGTTAAATTCCTGCATAAGACAAGAAGGGCAGAAGATGAAAGGCCACTCAACTTCCCAGGTATGGATAGACATCACCATTAGAAGTAAAACACAAGCAGAAGATGAAGGGAGAGAGGAGGAGCAGAACTCCTATCTTGATGGAATATAACCTCTCTGATTCACGGTAGTTTTTCATATAGTGATTTCTATATTTCTTACTTATGTCTTTAGTTCGAAGTGCTAATCACAATTGTCATCAGTAGCCTGTTTCTAAACTGTCCCACGAAGAAGAAGAAGAAGAAGAAAAGAATGGATAGAAGGAAAGTTATGACAGTTCCAAGGTTCCACGTGGTAATCTCCCTTGGCACCATGTGGTTATGAAAGTAGTCCTGTTACCCCTCCATTCTGAGCTAGTAAGCAGAGGATTACATTTTGAGCCTTGTTTACATACATGAGGACAAATTCATCTGGTGAAAAGGGTTTACATCAAGGTGATTTCATTAAATGGACCCAAAAAACCAAACTGAAAGCATAATACTTACTTGGTACATAAGCTCCAACACTTTCCACATATCCGATGAAATTGATTTACTAGTCAGATCATACACAAGAGAAAGAGCTTCTTCATAAAATTCTGTAATAAAACACAATAAGTCATCAGGTCTCTATTCTAGATTACTGATTACAAACTCCAAAACATTTTGATCATTACGAGGGGCATACTGAAAGTCATGAGCAACACTGTTTTGTAACACTGTTTTACAATCTTAATATTTATTTTTAAGCCAAACCAAATACATCATCATAATCCACAGACTTTCTTTCACTTTTCGACATAGCCTCCATTGTTTTGCACACATTTTTCCCATCGTTCTACAAGTTTGAAAATGCCCTTGTGATAAACTCCATTCCAGCTGCCCGCAGACCCTGACGCACTGCTTTCCGAATATCCTTCAGCGTCTCGTAGCGTTGGCCACGCATCTGCTCCTTCACAGAACCGAAAAGATAGTAGTCGGAGGGTGCCAAGTCGGGACTGTAGGGAGGATGTGGAAGAGTTTCCCATCCTAATGCCCTGATCTTCTCCATAGTGGCACGGGCAGTATGCGGACGCGCATTATCCTGTTGAAGGATGATCCTCTTTTCAGGGCGTTTATCACGCAAAGCCCGACGGAGCTTCAGAAGTGTCTTGATGTAGCATGCAGAATTTATGGTTTGTCCAGGTTCAAGAAAGAATGCAACTTTGTGCATCCCAAAAGACACTTCCATAACTTTTCCTACAGACTGCACTGTCTTCGCTTTCTTCTTCGATGGTGAGTTCAAGTGGTGCCATTCCATACTCTGACGTTCCGTTTCTGGCTCATAGTGATGGAAACAGCTCTCATCTCCAGTCACAATGCACGTCAAAAAGTCATCACCTTCATTATGAAATCTCTGAAGAAGGTTTTGTGCAATGGTTCTTCTCTGAAGTTTGTGGTCTTCAGTCAATAAACGGGGGACCCAACGGGCACAGACCTTTCGATAACCCAAGGTATGGATCATTTCTTGCACTGCACTATGTCCTACTCCAAGTTGCGCAGCAATTTCATTCACAGTGAAACGCCTATCTCCTGTAATGAGCTCATCAACTCTTTCCTTGCGTTCTGTAGAGGCAGTTCAAGTCGCCCGCTACAAGGCGCATTTTGCAGACTCGTGTTTCCAACTCTTTCCTTGCGTTCTGTAGAGGCAGTTCGAGGACGCCCGCTACAAGGCGCATTTTGCAGACTCGTGTTTCCATCTTTGAAATCTTTCACCCATCTTCTAACACTGCTGGAACCCATGCAGACACCTCCATACGCACGTTGAAATCTGAGATGAATTTCAGGAGCAGATTTTCCTTCTTTCACAAGTAATTCAATGACAGCACGCTGTCGAAACGAAACATCAATGTCAGCCATTTTTCAAACACCGTCTGTGGTCATGTGATAGAAGCTAATGACATCACAATATGTCAACATGTGGCTTAAAGTCCGTAGATTACGATCCTGCAATTCATTTTGTTACATTGTTGAAATTTAAATTTTTACAATGGGTTGCTCGTGACTTTCAGTATGCCCCTCGTATTAATTCATCCAAAATATCAATTATTCAAAGTTGCTTTATGCAAATTAAAACTGATGAAAAAAAGCCCTCTACATTGTGAATCAAGATTAAATGCTTTACAGTGTAATCCAAGATCAAACTAGTGACTGTCTTACCCATAACACTCTGTGAAAAAATGTGACCAACAACTTGTAACACTGTTGGTTGCAACTGTGCCATTATTTCTGGCTGATCTTCCATCACTGTTAGAAGTGTTTCTATCGTGTTCAGCAAGCCCATTGCTGTTATGGCCTTTTCATCTGAACCTTCATCTGTCTCCAGCACTTGACTAAACGTAGTTGCCTTAAAACAAATACACAGTACTCTTGAGCATTAAACAACACTAAGTTACAGTAATACATATTGCAAGTTCTCTGCAATGGGACTAAGCATATTCTTCAAAAATAGGATGATTCAAAAGAATACCATTATTTGAATGTCTATTGATCCTATTAATATACCTTCAGCTTAAACTTGTTTAGTACATTAGAACAGAACCACTAATAATTTTAAATATTGTGTAATGTTCATACTAAAACTTCACTTACATCAAATTGTAAAATCTTGGATTATTTTTAGAGATATCACCATCTTCAGCAAAAGCATCTAACTGTTGTCATCCGATGGCACATTTTATAATATTGCTGACAGGCAGGGCGTAAACATTAATTTTTTTTAAAGGTATTTTTCAAAGTGGCGAGTTCTAGTGTAGTTGTCAATGGTTTTAATTAGCATCAGTAATGTTATAATACTTCACTACATTAATAACACTGTCCTAATTCTTGTTCCAAGGTATTATGTAAACTGATTTCTTCTTTTAATTAATTTCCATTAGTGTGATTGTCCAAAAATGGTATGCTGCTATTGATTTGTCAATATTAGGAGTGAAATGGTGTCATTAAAACTGCTAACAACCACACTAGAATTCACCACTTGGGAAAAAGATTTTAATTTTAAACGAAATTCCAAGAGTGTATTAAATTTAGAAATGCTGACAGTCAGGAATACCCTTTACAGACCATAAATGTTTAAGTATTAATTCATTCTCAAATATTTTAGGACATATTGAGTCATAAATACATTATGCACAGCCTTCACAATACATATATATTTCTATTAATGTCTATATAAAACATAACATGTGACCAAGCAATTAAACATATTTATTACTTTGGATCTGATAAGCTTAAATTTCAGACTAAAAATTATAATTTTATTCACACAAACAACATACACAAAAGCCAAATTCGGATTTTTTAACATTTTTTGTTTTTAGCTTCCCCCCCACACACACAAAATTATATTTTTCTAAAAAATACTTTTTTTTGTTTGTTTCAGAGTACCCTAAAACTAGTATTTCTGGTGAAATCTCAGTATTGAGTTTTTGGGAGGAATACAATACATTCTCTATCCACTATGGTTATTGTAAATAACAGAAAATAAAACATCAGCTACTAAGAAAACACAAAGTTCCTTGGTATATGGCTGGATAACAACCTGAAATGGAATATTCATATAAATTATATATCACAAATTATCAACAATTTTAGAAACATACATTTAGTGCAGAGGCACAAAACTATTTCCTTGAATCTTGTGGAATTTTTCACTAATTCAGGATTGTAAAGATATTCTTCCAGTCTAAGTCGCTGCTCTTCATTTAGAAAGGTAAGTAAATATATTGCATTTGAATGTACATTAATTCACATTAAATGACCTAATAGTTGGTCAACTATAAAGCCCAGGACTTAAGTAATTAGAGTTTGTAAGTTGCCATTGAGGTATGACATCTCAAAAATAATTTGAGATCTCATTGTGGTTTATTAGGAAAAATATGAGTCAGTTGGAGAAGTTAATGCTGTTGCCATGGTAGCTCAGTGGTCAGAGCAGCCAGATGGAAACCAAAAGATCCTAGGTTCAAATCCTGACTAAGGAATTAAATTTTTCAGGCCGACTACCTCTCCAAATACATTTGAGCTTAGGCATACTTTATAACAAAAAAAGGGAAGGGCCAAATATGGCACTTTATGTTTGCTTCAATCACTGCTGTTCTGAAACCTTCTGGTTAAGATTGTTAGCACTACTCTTTAAAATCAAGAATCTATAAGTGCATCAAGCTTAAAGCAGGAGTAATACAGCTAATGGTAACATTGTCTCAGCTCTTGGTATTGTAGTAATGATTTTCTATCTTTCAACATAATGCCATAATAACAAGTTTTTAAAATTTAATCCAAGTTACAGAATTGGTATGAACGAACACATAGTTCTGGAAAAAATAGGCATTATTGCAAGTTTTGTGAGTTTTTCTAGACCATCAGCCAGGGAATTTTAAACTGGACTGTTCCTTTAATGAAAGTTAATATAAACAACTTCAAATTTAAAATGCACTATTAATTTAATACATATTCTTTTATCTGCAAATTTTCATCCAAAAAAGCCTTATGATTGATTTAAATGAGTTTGCTTACCAGGTGCTGGCAAATTTCCACTGCAATAGGCATCAAATGATCTGTATAGGTGCACACAATTTTCTGCATTACACTTGTTAAATCATCATTTTCTGTCTCCCTGATGATTCTGAGCAGTTCAAGTGTAATTTGTTTAATCTATAAGAAAATGCAGAGCAAATACATTAGTATTGTTACAGCATACATTAAATAGAAAAATGTAACTTTTTTTTTTTTTCATTTGTTTGTTCCACTAACTCTAAAACTTACATTCTTGTTTTTCAAAGAGAATGATTATAATGTATTCAAATCAGACCTAGTTTTTTAATTTCTTGTCTGAAAACTGTTTCAGTAAGGCTCAAGAAATTATGTGCTATCTGTACTAATCTCCTCTGTCAATACTCCAAAGTATATTACCAGGCTAACAATCAAAATCCTCTGTAAATATTGAGCTTGACCAAATAACCCTTAAAATAATAACTTCAGCTGTTGACAAGAGGTCAAAGGGAGGAATCAATGTTAAGGAGGCTTTAACAGAGAAAGTAAAGTCATCTGTGAACTTTTGAAGCAAGATTGAGAATAAATTGTTATGTACTTTGTATAGTGTATAATACTGTAAGAGACAAACGTGAACTGTGATAAACTTGGAAAAAAACCAATTGGATCCTTCTGAAATGTGGCACTATATAAGGCAACAACTTTGATGCTGTGACAAACTGCAGAAAAACAATTGGAAGCTTCTGAAATGTGAATATAGAGAAGAATGCATGCAAAGTGAGATGTTTTAGAAGCAATGAGAACAATGATAAAAGGGAACAAATTTTCTGGGACACTGGATAAAAATGAAATGATGTTTTATTTATGGACACTCTTTAACTACTGTGGTTCTCAGACTCCCATTCTATATTGGGCATGAAAGACTGCTTAATTTTGCTCAGAGTAATCTTTATCAGACTTGAGGTTCTTTTACATGCCATAAATTCAAGACATGGAACCAATAGCTTTACTTCCCTTCTGAACGAAGCCATGCTAAGTGGGACACTGAATAGAAGGAATTGCTTGCTAAAACATAAGACTAGAAGTAGTGGCAAATGAGAGTTTTGGGACAGAAGAAGAAATCAGTTTACATAATACCTTGGAACATGAATTAGGACAGTGTTATTAATGTAGTGAAGTATTATAACATTACTGATGCTAATTTACTACTTCCTCTTATTTGATCACATTTTTTCAGTTGAATATAATGTGAAAAACCCTGATTGCAAGTGTGCCCATAACTATGGAACATAAAAAAAAATCTGATATGTTCCATTCACATGACTTTCTCTACATCTCTGCAACAAATTATTCTATTTTCTTCATCTAATCGAGAAAAAATTAGCAAAAATATTCTTATTACTTGCTTCCTTGTTAGTAGAAGCAAAATAAGGGGGTACCATAGGTTAAAGTATTAGTCAAAAGCTGGTTGCTATGTGACTGAAGTCCCTTTGTTTGATGGACACGAGTTCACAAAGTCCTGTATGAGAAAAGTATAAGTTTTTTATAGCTGAAACCAAAAACAAGGAATATCTCAAAAACAATCAACTCCACGAAAAAAATGTATGTAACATAAATTGTGTGTTTTAAAGTGCTCTACATTTGTTGTTTGGTAAGTTTTTGTCCATCTCTTATGGTTTAGCTGTTATGCAAAATTCTGTAAAATTGACCCAAAATAAAGTAGTCTTTAGAGCAGTGTTTCCCAACCTTTTGAAGTTCACGGCACCCTTGGGAATAACATTAAACACCAGGGGCACCCTTCCTTGAATTAAAAGGAGATTAAGCTTAATATGTTAATTTATTGAAATATATAATAATAACGTACACCATAACATAATACAGTAAACTTTACTACAATCACTGAGTAAAAATACATCAATAAATTTTGTTCGATTAATGATTAATGTGAAACTTGTGATTGATGCTTAGAGCACAGATATGTGATGTCGGGTCTTACAGTTGACAGTGAAACACACAAATCATCCCAAGGTTATTCAGTCTATTTCTTGCTTTGCATTTTATTGTCACCATAGCAGAGAAGGCTTGCTCGCATAGATAGGATGTTGAAAAGGGCAAAAGTGCGTTAATTGCTTTCTTCATTAGCTTAGGGTACTTCTCTCTCCGTTGAAGCCAAAAACTAGCCACCGACGCCTCACTCTTGGTGAACTTACCTTTGAGTGTGGAATCAGCGCAAAAATCAATAAATTCATCTCGTTCGCAAGCAGTGAAATCTATTTCCTCTGCACTATCTACGAAATCAAATGGTGAGACAACCCAGTCGTGATTCGTAGTGGAAATAGTTGGAAAGTACACATCTATTGCATCTTGCAATCTTGATAAGTGATCACAAATGCGGTCTTTCAGTTTACCCAGATCTTTATCTCCTGCCACATTAAGAAGAGATGGAAAGTTCGACAAATCTCCTTTTTGAACTGCAGACTTCCAAGAACTAAGTTTTCTTTTAAAACCTTTCATTTTATTGGTTGAGGAGATTATTGTTTCATGTCGAACCTGCATCGAAACATTCAGTTCATTCAGCTTATGAAAAATATCTGCCAGATACGACAGTTCAAAACACCAAGAATCACTTAGTAAGAGCTCATGAAGTGTGTCTTGATTTTCATCCTTAAAAAAAGTTTTTAGCTGTTCTCTAAGTTCGAGAAACCAGTTCAATACACGACCCCACAATACCCACCTTACTTCTGTGTGAAGTAACAAAGAGGTATGAGCTGCATCCGTTGCGCGACATAACTGTTCAAAAATTCTGCACTTTAAAGGTCGAGACTTCATATAGTTCACCATTTTCACAACTTGGTTAAAATCTTCATTACATGCTTTCACGACTAATGCCTCTCTATGCAGAAAACAGTAAGTTATAATAATGGATGGATTTTCATTGAGAGCTCTGGCAGTAAAACCTTTAATTTTCCCAGACATAGATGGTGCACCATCTGTACATATACCACAACAGTCTTTCCATTAAAGATCATGGTCATTGAGATAGGAATTAATAGAAACGAAAATATCATGGCCTGTGGTTGTAGTCTCCAGCGGTCTACAGAACAGAAACTGTTCAGTAATATCTTTTTCATCAATATATCTGATAAAACCAAGGAGTTGCGGTTTGTCACCAATATCGAGGCTCTCATCTACTTGCAAAGCAAATGTTCTATAAGTTTTTATTTTCTCCGTGACTTGTTCGTTGATATTGCATGACATTTAAAATCTTTCATTTTACTGCGGCTGATTGTGTTGTTGGACAGAGGAACTTTCGAAATTTGATTAGCTGCTCCTTCGCCAAGTATTGTTGAAACTATAACTTGACATGCAGGGCCAATGATTTCCTCTCCAAGAGTATGAGGTTTCTTTTTTTTTAGCTATCAGTTCTACTACTTTAAATGAGGCTTCAAGAGCAGTATCACCTATGGTCATTCTCTTTACCATTCGCACAGCTGTTTTCTTCTCCGCTTCTAATATATGTGAAAAATAGATTACACTTTTCTGTGACACACTAGGATGCTTTGTTGTAAGATGCCGCTTCAGTTTGCTAGGTACCATGGCCTCGTTGCTAAGTGTTTCGCCACAAACTAAACACACAGGGATATGGTTTTCCTCGTTATTCCACTTAAATCCATACGCTAAGTAACTGTCCTGGTATGTTCTTTTCTTTCGTTTGTCTTCTTTATGTGGTGAATTCGACGGTCCGGGATAAACTGTAAGATTTGGCTTCTTAAAGCAAGCAGTAGGAGCCGACTGTTCACTTTCACTGTCCTGGCGTTTACGTTTAACAATGAACTTATCCATAGCTAAACACTGTGAATCAACTCAAGGAAGGCAACTGAAAGTGCCAAGCGGCGTACACTTTTATATATTCATCTGTCGAAGTCTCGGGAATGTTCGTGAGGAAGCGAGTAGTCTCGGGAATGCTCGGCAGAGTATAGCTGTAATGCCATATGAGGGATACTAGTATAACTGAATTATTGAAATGAATCGACCACTATCACCATCTGCCGTGTATGAGAGTAATTGATTTGACTTATTTTAGTTCAAGACCTTACAAGACTTAAGGCTTTAGTAGAAGGTATTTTTTTTTGTTTTTATCTCAAAATCTCGCGGCACCCCTTAGCCAATCACACGGCACCCTAGGGTGCCGGGGCACACCGGTTGGGAACCGTTGCTTTAGAAGCTATTCCCAGAAAATTCAAAATATAAATTTTAATTGTCAGGTAAATATCTTTAATATACATCATTTTAATCAAAATCGTTAGAGCCATTTTTTAGAAATACAAAATTTTCGAAAAAATTTCCATATAAAGGGTAGTTTAGGCTGGGGGGATATTTCTCAAAATCTTCATATCGCATCCCTGGAAGATACTAAACTTAAATATAAGTTTGGTATTTTACCGACTTTTCGTTTTTGAGTTATCATGTTCACGGACACACACACAGACCTTTTTCTGAAAATAGTTTTTTTGGATACAGGGGACCCTAAAACATATTTCCGGTGAAATCTCGGTATCAAATTTTTTGGTGGAGTGCAATACCTTCTCTATACACTATGTACATAGCACGTATAGAGAAAGTAAATATAATATATATATATATATATATAAAGTTCCAATTACATATCCCTGAAAATTATTACTTTTCCAGGTTACTGCATTAAGTGCACCATGGTAAAAGCTTTGATGACTGCTTTATAATTTCAGAACTTAAGTTGTCTTAGCTGATTCCTAAGTGTTATAAAACCGTAATCAACTATGTTTGTATGCCACTGTAAATATTTCATTATTCTGACAAACCATCCCAGCTTGAAGCTGACGATTAATCCTTAAATGTAGGGATTTAGTAATGTTGCTATTGGGCTCTCCAAATGACTGCCCCACTTAGTAAACCCCATCAAGAGAGAAACTGGAAGAAGGCAGAAAATAGCAACAAAAAAACTGCAGTAAAACATGGTAATTACAGGTCATTTGCATTCTCATCAAAGTTCAAGGTTATTATAGAGATAAAATATAGTAATAATTTTTTAACACTTTTTGAGTAGTTTTCGGATTAGTTACTAAAGAACGCGTTTCACTAACACTTTGTGTGCATCCGCAGCTATGATCAACAGCTGGAAACACTGTTAATCTTGGCCTTGGATTTTCTCTGCTGAACTACTTGTGGAGTATGTTCAGAGAGGTTATGTAAATTGACTCAAATATGTTCTATAAAATGATCATTTCACTTCACTATGTAGTGCTTCCTCTTTTAATTCATATAATAATGAAGTTATGTTTCTGATGACAAAGATGATGAGGCCAAAGCTTCTGTAACTGATGCATCCTTTGTGATAACTATTTTGACAGCATTGCAAATCCACCATACTTATTGCACCCAAAAAGTAATATACACAGCCTTTGGACATGTGGCTGACCTAGCAGGAATTTTCTTGGCACCAGGAAGCAACCCGGTTTGTCAGTGAAGTCGGATATTCATAACTCCTTAAATTCAAGCACACAGATTTCTTTTGTAAATTTTAACTACATAGCTTTAAATACAAGAAATTTTACACATCTCACATGAATCAATATTAATTCATGGTCATGAAAATAAAACTAGGCTTCACCCATTACAAAAAATCTGATGTCTTCCATTTACAAAACTTTCTCTAGCTGTTCCATATACAAACTATTCTTACAAAAGATTATTCTTTTGTGTGCATCATGCTAATTGAGATAAACATTAGCAGAATTGGTCTTATTACTTGCTTCCTTATAAGTAGAAGGGAAATAAGGGGATGCATTAGACTACAGCAATAGTCAAATGTTTTAAAAGCTGGTCGCTAGGTGAAACAATTGAGGTTCAGTTTCACTTGATTCCATTTGAGAAAAGTAAAGTAGTGCAAAATTGAAACTAATAAAAAGGAATATCTTGATAACAGCCAACTCTACAAGAAAAAGTATATAACAAATTATGTGTTTTAATGAGATCTACATTTTTGGTGTAGTAAATTTTTATCTCTCACATTTATTTATTTATGCTAAGCTTCATACAGGTGAATATGACCGGTGTTCAACCCTGGCTCTTTACCGGTCATACTCATATTTTACAATAGTTTACTAATTCTAGTTTATTACACCATTTTGTCTATTTACTGTCCATACCCATTTATTTTTCACTTTGTATAAGAATTGTCCAATCTTCTTACTATCTTTTTGAAACATTTCTATCTATTTTAAACCATTTCTTATTAATATACTCTTTTCTCCAAACTTCAGTTCCTTTACATTTAAATAAAATGTGTTCCATATCTTCATTTCCGCCACATATAGGACATTGATTTTGTGGAATACCTTTCCTTAAACCTTTCAATTTCCATACTCCTGCTTTCAGCCATGCAATACCTTCTCGTTCCTCTTTATTTGTCACATCTATGTACTTTTCCCTTCATGAGACTTTCATTGGTATATAGAAAACTAAAGATCTCTTTTCAGTTATTTCACTAAATATTTTTTGTATTTCTATATCCTCAAATCTTTTCCTTGCCAACTTCCAATCTCTTACATATTAACCATTAGGCAAAATTCTGCAAAACTCATCCAGATAGAGAGGTCTTCAGAGACTATTCACAGAAAATTCAAAATATACATTTTATTTGTAATGTAAATATCTTTAATAAAGGTATATTTTAATCAAAATTGTTAGAGCCATTTTTAAGAGACATGCATGCACACCACGGACCTTTCTTCTAAAAATGATTTCTTTGGATTCAAGGTACTTCAAAACATGTTTGCAGTGAAATCTCGACATTGAATTTTTGGGTAAAATACAATACCTTCTCTAGTTACTATGTATATTGTATAAACATACACGATAGAGAAAATAGTCAATAAATAATGAAATGTGGCTTAATACAGCAAAATCGGATATCCTAATATATATTAATATAAAAATAATAGTTGCTACAAATCTTCACTTATCTTTGGAATCCTTGCTTTGGATAGTTTCGCAATGAATTCATTGCATTATCAACATACATTTCCTTATGGTCTCAGTTTTGGTCTGGTTTTTTATGTTTATTTACACTGTTATGGTTACTGCTACTAGGTGGATTGTGTACTAATGCATTGTTAACTGCTGGAATCAAAACAAATTAGGTAACAGAGTCAATTGGAGGGATATCAAAATTCACTGCATGATTTCTATACTTTAATATAAATATTTTCTCCCAAACCATTAAATCTATGGGCCCATTTAAGTGTTTTAATAAAGATAAGTGAAGATTTGTAGCAACTATTATTTTTACATTAATATTTGTGTTATTACTTCACTGTTACTAGCTTCCTTTTACATTTATCCTAATATATATTTAGAAGTATCTTTAAACAGACACACTGATAATATAAATTGCTAACAAAAAATTAATTGCTATTCCTGAAATACATTTATCTTAAAGGATTTAATTTTAAAAGTTTAGCAATACTCTAAGCCGAAGTTCACAAAATTTGTATGCAAGGTTTCTTTGTACTTGATTCTAACTTTTCTTGGATGCAGAGTTCCCACCTTCCTCCCTCTGTAAGAACCACATGATTTACTTTTGTTTGATCACGAATCATTCCTGTTTCCCTAAATCTATTCTCAAAATTATAAACCATTCATTTGCGAGGCACGCGAACAGCAGGGTCGCCATCTCCGTTCTCTCTAAAAGTTTGTCACATACAAACTACATAAAGATAAGTTTTATGTATAAAGTATACAAACTTCTTGTCATAACACTAACAAAGCTCTCACAAAACATCAACCTCTATACAAAGACAACAAACCAACTGAGGGTCAGTACACCCTGAGGAGGGAAAAGAACAGTTAGAAACAGAACAGTAAAGGTTATGTAATTACTAGTAATATAGCCACACATCGAAACAAACGCTCTGTGGATGATTTAAAGTATGCATTTGAGAAACTCATGCAGAGATTTCTGTCAGCAAATCTGTACACCTGTCCTCAGTTATCAAGTTAAATGAGTCAATGTTTTACTTTCTTTACTTCTCTTTCTATTACCAAAATCTTTCCATTTTCCAATATTGCTCAAAGAAAATAATCCTAATTGTTTTATTAATTTTATAATTTAAAATAAATGAAAAATCACAGCTATTTTTGAACTTGTACACATATTTGTGTACTTTTCATTACTCTTAAGTACTTTTTAATGTTATTGTATAACACAACTTTCTCATTCACATGTTAAGAGTTTTTTTTACAGACAGCTAGCAGTATTTCTATAAAACTAGTAGGTAGTTGGCTAAACCAGCTCACAAATTCTTTTTGAAATCTATAAATATGCATTCACTGTATGTTGGGAAAAACTTTGTAATGTTCATATGGAGAATTTCTAACTCATTCTCTGCCACGTAAAACAGACTACTATACGTCATCATGAAATCTGATAAAATTGTTCAATATGGAAAATTTTATCTTCCTCATGACAGGAGACACATGAAAATTTACCCTTTAATGAACGAATGCATCTACATTGAAGTTCCACCCCTTGCTCATGTACAAGTAGTTTATACAATACTGTTAGCAAATCTTACAACCTTTATGGCAATCCATCAGTACACTAAAATCATTTTCTGAGAAGCATTTTTAAATGCAATGTAAGTTTATAATGCAAAATTAGTTTGTGTAATAATCCTGTTGAATTTACAACCTCACCTGTGGCTCCACATACTTCTGTGCCTTCTCTTGTGCATTCAATAGCATCTGAAGAGCAATAGCTGCTTCTACCTTCACAGGCATATCTCTATCAGTCAGGAGAGCATTTGTAGTCAGTCTTATTGCCTCAGCAAGAATGGCTTCTTGCTTAAATTTTATCTCACTAAAATAATGTAGTACCCAACATGCCTGAAATACAATCATTTACATTATTATTCATGGTATTTTTTCCAGTTTCATAAGTTACATGAAGTAGTATTGAACATTTGCTTACCCTAGCTCTCATGTGACCACGTGGACTGGAAAATTCAGGAAACACATACTGACATAACATGTTGTCCATATGCTCTTTATACATCTTTTTCTTTAGCAAAACATCTGCTAACGTGCCAACCTGCAAACATGATTAACTTCTTCAGTTTTGAATATCAAATCCATTATCAATGATTGACCCAAAAGGCAAATGAAATATTTAGTTATTTACTTGTAAAATTCTACGAAAAAATTACAATGGTTGTCTACTGAAATCTGGCCCGGTCTCTCATTTCAGTACAAAATTATTACAATTCATACAAATTCAATAACTAAATATTAACCACAATTTATCCTTTTCTCTCTTATTGGCCCATTTCTATTTTTCACATATGAATACTATGTGTGCACGTTTTCTTGGGTGCTTGGCTCCCTAGTCTCCATTCACTAGATTATACGCAATTTTGGAAGGAGAGTAGAACATTGAGATATGGAGTACGATGTATACCCTGACATTTGGTGGATTCAGTGCTAAGGTTTCATTCTGTAGATCCTGCTACAGAGGATTTTCTTGGTAATGTAGTGCTTTTGGATGTGTTATTACATAAATTTTCCCATGGTTTTCCTTTTGTTTGTAATATATTATCTTCTTTAATTTTTTTTATTATATGTTGATATGATTCTTTTGATAGAGTGATAATTTATTGGATCAGATGAATTTGATGAATTTTACTGCCTTTCTTGGCTAGAAAGTCAGCTGTTTCATTACTCTGTATTCTGCAATGTGCTAGTACCCATTGAAGTATTAGCCTTTCATTTAAATTAGTTTTATGATTTTACTGTGTCAATTGTACCGAGATGTAAAATATAATGTATGTAGAAATGTAACCAGTTCGTTTAACTATTTATTGTTTTGAGTTAGTTTTCCATGAAGCCTATTGTAATTATTGTAATCGCCCAATAGTGAATAAAATATTAATATTATTATTTTTATTATGACAGGATTTCTACTTTCCTCAGTGGCAGGTAGATGCCAGATTTATATATTCGTTGAGTGAAACTTTTGTGAAGTAATAACTACAATTGATTGATGTTTGGAGGAATTTAGTAACAGTGACGGTCAAATTATATGTTTTATTAATTTGCTGAGTTGGTTTTTTAACACTACGTCACTTACATTGTTATTATGAGGGACTAGTTTCGAAAGCCTATGCTTTCATTTTCAACCTCACGGGTCCAACTGCCATTGCTGGCTGCATTTGTTTGCACACTCTTCTCTGGTGGTGAAATGATCAACTTCTTAACTAAGCTGTCTACTGGAGGGATTTCAAAGTTTATTAGCCGATATTTGTTTTTCCATATGAGGATGTTTTCCCAGGTTGCGAGTTCATTGTGGCCTGACATGGTTCTAAGCAATTTTGGATTAGGATCTAGATTGTGGATTTCTTTCCAAAAGTGAAATGCTACTGCCGATTTATCTTCTTGTTTCAATTTTAGGTTTCTAAAGTGCTCTTTGGATCTAATTTTTAAACTTCTTTTGGTTTGTCCTATGTAGAACTTTTCACAATTTGTGCATTTAATTTGATATATTCCTGACCTATTTTCTGGTCTATTCTTATTTTTGAATTTAGTAATTTTATGACAGAAAATCTGTTTATTGGAGCTAGGGTGATGTCTTCTTCTTTGAAGATTTTTTTTTAATTTTCTAAATGCTCGGGGGTGGTAAGTGAATTTTTTGAATGTGTTGATATTGTTTTTTCCTGCTGTTAGGGTAGTTATTTCTTTATGCTTTGTTTAGTTTCTTGTACACAAGGTTCTTGCTGTATCCATTTTGTTCTGCTGTTTGAACTATGGTTTTTAACTCTTTGTTGAATTCGGTTGTGCTCATAGGTAAATTTACTAAATTCAAAAATAAAAGATGAAATTCCACCAGAAAAATGGTCAGGAATATATCAAATTAAATACACAAATTGTGAAAAGTTCTACATAGGACAAACCAACAGAAGTTTAAAAATCAGATCCAAAGAGCACTTTAGAAACCTAAAATTGAAAACAAGAAGATAAATCGGCAGTAGCATTTCACTTTTGGAAAGAAAACCACAATCTAGATACATTTTCATTTTGTTTATTTGGAGTTGTTCTGTTGCTATGTAGAATATTACACTATTTTTTCGAGATGAAGCCTTGCCTATATAATATGCAATTAGGTTATGCATTTAAAACTTACATAGATGTATTTAAGATATGTTTGTTATCAACGTTTGTTCTTGAAGGAGATATGATAGAGAAGCTAGGCAAGTTTTCTGTTATCAGGTTACATGCTAAAGTATTTGCATTTTAATATGCAATTGGTAAAAAATTCCCTGGGAAAACTGCTTTTCTTTGTGCCTTTCTTTTTCTACTAAATATAAACTTTGAAATCCCGCCAGTAGACAGCTTAGTTAAGAAGTTCATCATTTCGCCACCAGAGAAGAGTGTCCAAGCAAATGCAGCCAGCAATGGCAGTTGGACCGGTGAGGTTGAAAATGAAAGCATAGGGTTTCGAAACTAGTCCCTCATAATAACAATGTAAGTGACGTAGTGTTAAAAAACCAACTCAAAAAATTAATAAAACATATAATAACTACAACATATAATGCTAGATGTCCAAGGTCAAAATTGGAAATACACCAAAATATAATCCACTGGCTATTATCAAGGTTCATCTGTTTCAAAATTCCTGACATTGAAAACAGCTCATCAGAAGCTTTCACGTAATAAACCAATAAAGTATTATTTCAATTTATAAATGTTGGATCCCTCTTTTAAAGGTCATCAAATAGATTCATAATTTTACAATTTACGAGTTACTAATTATGCAATGGCTTTTTCTGTATATTTGTTCAAAGTAATTTCTCTATCATTTTTTTTTTTACTGTATTTGTTATTTTAAAAATGTATCTACTTATTCATCTCTCTCCTTGTCCAGTAGAGCATAATCTGCTATAAATCTAAAAAACTTCATCTCTACTGTCTATATCCTTTTAATGATTCCATAACCAGAATTTAGTAAAAATTTAATACAGTTTCTTTCCAACTTTTTTGCTTACATTTCTTCTATTTGAGATACATATGTTGAACTAGGTATACTATACTATAAAATAAAATCATTATTACAACTTTTATATGCTATTGTCCTACCATTCCAAATGTTTGAGGTACACCGCACTATGGCGCACATTCCATAAGTTATGTACTTAATTATTATTCAGAATATATGAGCAGATACCTACATACATTAGCATTAGTTTTTATTTTTAAAACAAACATTTTACAGATTACAAAGCTGTTATGCTGTTACAACCAGCATCTTACCATATGCAAGGCACCATCTTTCTGCCTAGGATCTGCATTAGGTGATGTAAGAACTTGCTCTATAAACTGCATTGTTTTAGGCAGCATGTTTTTCCTTTTCTTACAGCATGAATGTAACAAAGTTTGGGCTGCTGTTACTGGTGAAACAAAGTCTTCAAATATATCTGAAATAAAATAACACATTATTATACATGAAAATCAAGAAATTATGGTGAACCTAATAATTTACCCTCATGGGATGATTTTCCCTATTAATGTAAGTTACTCTTAATATATTACAGTAGCATAAGATTTGGATGAACCTTAACATGCTGAGTTTAGAAATTTAGCATTTTAGAAATCATTTATTTTTATTTTTTCATTTTATACATTTAACAGCAACATAGTATTTCTTGTAGTATTTCTAAGTACATAAGTGATGAATTGTAGAATATGTAATTCCAAATAATTATAGGTTTTATATCATATGATCAAGCCAACAACTTGTTTGACTTCCATTAATTACTGCAGATTAAACTGTTTATTTCAATTTATGTAATCTGTAGAATGCAATAGATTGTTAAGACACATTTTGTCTTGCTTAAGAGCACATTCTCATAATTATTTATGACAGTAAAGCTTTTATTCTACTCTATATGCTTGCCTAAATGTGAATCTTTTAGTGCCATTCCACAACTAAGCTAACATGGATAAATTTTCTTGTATTCCTTGGAAATAAAAGAAACATCCTTAGTTTATGAGAAATACTCAGAAGAGTCTCTCTTTCATAACTTCATTTACATGAACTTAATGTTGCTCTAAGGTTTTTCATAATGTAAATTATTGAATGCCCTGGTTGTAAGGAGGAAATTAATAACATATGTTTAGGGCCAATTTAAACAGAAACCTTAATGAAAATACAAAAACACAAAAACCTCTGGGCAGGTTATGAAACGGCCATTCACAATGATTTTCATTAACATTAAAAACAAACACTGTAATCTCCAATCTTTCATTTTACTATTAACAGGATTTGAGAGAAAAAAAACATATCAGACTGCAATAGAAATACAAAAAGGAAAATGGAGTCATAAGTTATTTTTTATTTGAAAATCAGAGTTATTTTTATGGCAAAAAGTGCAAATTTTGCAAAGTTAATTTGTTAAAATCAAATATTTGAAAATGTATTGTGAAGGAACGGTCATAATTAAGAAAGTAGGTACCACTACCACTATTACTATGGTGTCTTTTGACAATATATGGAAACTTTTTAAGCTATAAAGATTCTTTTTTTGTAGTTTAATGTCCTTCAACCTGGTTGGTCATATCGGATGATGAATGAAACTGGTGAAATGATCTCGGGGTCCACGGAGCTTAGAGTGACTCGACATTCGTCTTCTCTGTATAAGGGAAAAACCCCGAAAAAAATCTTATCTGGGTAACTCACCCTAAGTGAGATTAGAACTCACGACCTTTTGAATGTGAGGCAGACACGCTACCACCACACTACCCAGGCGGGCGTATTTTGTTTTCTTTCATGTATGAAAAAACATTGAGTACTCTACAAACACAAGTTAATGCAGTTGTAGCAATTTAAAATGTATTGCTGAATTTTGTCAACCACTGTAGCCTTCATTTTTAATCGCTTTCACACTTAACTGTTTCAACACTAATGCTTTGTTGACATTATGGATGGCAAAACAAACCTTGTGTTTATGTCATACATTTATGTCCTCGTATTATTGTCGATGTTTCTATGTGAATGGCCCTTTAGTGTGAACAATATTGAACAAAACCAACTCACCAAACTTCACCCTAATGTACTCATAAGGATCTGTATTCCACAGTTCTTCATCTGCCTGAGAATATGAAAGTATTGGAAAGAGTACGTCATGAATTATCTCAAACATGTGGGGCTTCAGGAACTTCCAAGAGAACGCATGACTCACTCTGCAATAAATGTTATACTCATGAGAATTTAACTTCAAATATGGATGCTTTTGGTGCAGTGGAAATTAGTAGCAGACAGTTAATGTAGGAATTAAACTTTTTTCAAAAAAATAAATAATAAATTATATTTAATCTGCAGAAAATTCAATATATTTTAACATCAGAATTATAAACCAAAATTATTATAAAACGTAGTATTTTGGCACAAGAACTATCAATAAATGCAAGCATTTAATTAAAAACAAACTTTCTTGCAATACAAGGCTCAAAAGATAAGTATTCAGACACGTTATATTAACCACCCTTAGGGAAATCATTGTTTCTGTGTAAAAATACCACTCATTGAAAAGCAATGGTAGCAAGCAGAGCATTGTTGTCTCTTCATTTTACGTTTGAGGTCAGTCAAATGTGAATGTTCCTGCAAGTGCAATGGAGATTCAGAGAAAGCATTTGCATGCAATGATCTTGTATGACTTCAAATATGACTTAAATGAAACAGTCACTTGAGCTTTTAGGGGGGGCTTTTGGGGACTATTTTCCATCACGTGCCACTGTATACTGCTGGTTTGGAGAATTCAAGAAGAGTAAAGAGAAGAGTGGCAGACTAACAACAGTAGTGACCGAGAAAAATATCACAATTGTGGACACAATAATTAGGAAAGATCCAAGACTAACCTACAAGGATGTTGGGCTGGCAATAGCGTTAGTTCCGAAAGTGTTTCAACCATCCTTCATGAAAAAAAATTCAAGAAAGGTGCCCCATAATTTATCTGAAGCACAGAAACTTCACTATTGAGGAATGATGCTAAGATAGTTGCAAAGATTTAACTGTGGAAAGTCTTACCGTGCTTCAGATATTGCTATAGGTGACAAAACATGGATGCATTACTTTGAAACAAAGCTTAATTCTCCATTTGGGTGTTGACCAATCAACCATCAAGGTCAAGAGAGCAAGGAATACCAGAAAGAAAATGGTTCTCCACAAGTGAAAATAAATAACTGAGATGTTATTTATGGACACTCTTTAACTACTACTGTAGTTCTCAGCGTCCCATTCTAAAATGATCACTTGGCAACAGTTATGTTCAAAATCAGAAAACTGTCACTACAAAATTGTACACAGGAATTTGCCTTCTAAAAGTGTATAAAAAATCCAAGGAAAACATACAAAGAAGGCCTAAGGTGCATTTTATTGTCATGACAATGGGTCAGCTCACACCACTATTGTAACAATGAAGTTTCTGCAAGGAACTGACTCAAAACTATTGACTTATCCCCTTAGTCCCAATCTGGCACCTTGAGATTTCTCCCTATGGAGAAGAACCAGGTTCGAGGTCACCAAATTTCTAGCCCTGATTAAACGGTTGCAGCATATGAACAGGAGTTATTTGCAATGCCAAAAACTGAGTGGCGTGGATGCTTCCAGAAGTAGTTACAGAGGCTAAAATGCTGCATACAGTGCCAGGGAGAATACTTTGAGAAACTGGGAAAAACAAAATGTTTTTCTGAGTATTCATTATTTGCTGTCTCAATACTTATCTAATGAACTCATATCACATATTTTACAATTATTATTATTACAATCTGAAAACTAATAAATTACAGTAATATATCTGTGACATCTACTTCATTTCTGTAACAAATCAGGTTACAGAGTTTGTTATCCACTCTCTGGTGGATTAGCTGATCGCATAAAATAGTCACAGTTCTTATAATTCTTAAATATTCAATTGTGCAAGATGCTATGACAAGAACAATATATCAACTCTGTAGCAGCAGTAACCACACCAGATCATGAGTTTACATTATGGGTGTTCCCAAAAATTTAGAGTCAGCCCTGAAAAAGTGAAATAGCATCTGCTCCTTAACCATTATAAACAAAGAGATAATTGCAACTACCAGACTATGACAATGATAATATATAATGCATAAGCACTCTTACAAAAGAAATGTTGTTTTAATGGGTGTTTGTTGTTTACAAAATTAAGTAGTGTATTTTAAAGCAAGAACAAAATAATGTGTAAATCAAATTTTAGTATGGATGGTCTGAAATATGAGGGAGAAGCTTTTATGCTTGTGCACGTTACCTACTTCTGCCACAGTGAGCTACCATTTAGTGCATTAATGTAAGATTATAGTGTTCTTATGGAAACAGCATGAGAGAAGCTTGTCTATGCTTCTTTCAAGTATGCACAATTTTTATTTTATTATGTCATACCAGTCATTTATGTACAAAAGCTCTTTAAAATATGCAGTCAAGATATGCTGCCAACTGTTGCCACATTTCGAGTTTAGAAAAGTAATAGGATGGATTTAAATTACTGTATATGCATTTGTTTTAATAGCATTCAAAGAAAAATACCCATAACATTAAAAAATTAGTGTGTTGACATGCTTTTGTACCATAGCTGCCAATGTTTTGCATTAGTGCTAAGTGACTTAAAAGGTCTTTCCGTCACCTTTCTTTTAATCAGTGATTCATAGGTAAAAATAGTTGTGGATATAATGCCGAGATAAAAGACAAATCATCTTGTTCACCTTTTCCCACAAATTCTTATTTTTTGAGTTTTGATGCTTAATCATTAAGAGACAGATTCTCAACCAATGTTAAAAGTAATTTAACATTGAAGTTAACATGAATTTCATTTCATCAAACAGTGTGAGCTGTAACAACATATTAAATCTTCTATTAAAGAGAGTCCACATTATTGAAAATATTGAGTTAATTCAACAATCAATAAAACGTTTCATTCAACATGTAATTGCCAACATTCCATTCACATATGTTGGCTTGTTGGAACAACAATCTCTCCACTAAAATAATAATTGATACCAGTGATGATTTGGCCACTAGTATTTGTATTCCTGTTTGATATGTTATAAGAAAGAAGTACAGAAGAATGTGATGGGCCTTGTCTGGTTACTTGATATGGAGTGAAAATATTTTGAAAAGCTTTGAAAATTGAGGACAAGGTTGGCTTAAAAAATGTATTGAATGAAAGTGGCTAGAACTTTGTTTTGAGCAAGATAAAATTTTTAATTCACAAAATGAACACATACATGAAAGCAGCCATTCCAGCTGTCAGACTTGAGGCTCTACTTTTACCTTCTCTAGTCCATTTGTACAATATACATAGTAGTAGATAGAGAAGATATTGTATTTAACAATTTTTTATTTCCACTTTCCACAAGCATCATTAATAACCTTTTTTAGCGATTTTTAAGAATTTTATTCACCATTTTCTAGGGTCCCTAAATATTCCAAAAATGGATAGGTGATGGAGTAGTTACTTGGCCAACTAGATCACTGAATTCCTGAACTTATTTCTTAGGGACCATTTTAAGTGGCTTGTTTACATCAATGAACTTCTGTACTGCACTGCTGAACTGCAGCAAATTCAAAATCATGTTAAATGATGAAAGGGATCTGTCCTATTCTAAGAGCTATGCAATGATGTACACATCTCTTATCTCATTTTCCTGGAAACCTATTGGAATTAGCTCTTGCAAGTGTACCATTAGTGTTACTCTAATTTTGTTTTAAATTCTGGGTGGAATTAGTTTTGTTGGAAATGTATTTGTTTACCTCTACTGTGAAGTGCAGCCCTGAAATAAAATCAATGCCAGAAAAATTCTTACACACAGTTTAGATTACCTCTGTGTTACTCCTATTAAGTTTATACAGGTACTTATCCACTGCACCACATAACATATGATATTGCCTACCCTTGATTTAAATAATTTAATGTCTGTTGAAGCACTCTTGGTGATACATAAATCTTTCTTCTGTACTGGTCCAAAATTTTCAACAATACTGTTATTATGCCTTCTGAGAAAGTTTTTAGGTACCATTCTGCAAATTCTTTGTATTCTTTGGTCACATTTCCTGGACTTCCATATCTGAAAAGAACCGTGTAATGAATAAAATTTCAATTCATGGATTTATAGTATTATGATTAATTTCTTCAAACATCTTTAAAAATATTGCATCATCAAGGAAACATGCATTTAAACTATTTTCATCAAAATGTAAGATGACTTGATAATCGACTAAAGCATTACTGCTCGTTGATTAAACAAGGCAGAAGAATTTGAAACCCATTAGAGAGAGCATAAAAAACAATGTCAGTTAATGAACTTCCCAATTTGTATTAACAAAAACAAAACTTATGACAAGTAATGTTGGTTTGGTATCTAATGTTTGGCAGTTGGCAATGAAGCCAGTAATTGTTCTCTTGCACTCTGTAAAATCATTCCGGTGAGTTTTAAAATCTTAAAACACTCGCGGGAATTAGCTTATTTCATCTTTCCATCTTTCAAAAACATGTTTGTAAATTTAGTAATGTGTACCTCTCAAACATTCTATGCAAAATATGAAGAGCCCATTTTTTGCACTTCCACCACGGCAGATCTACCCTGTCTTCCTCATCTACAGCATTTGTTTGTTCTGGAACAGGTCTATCAGCTACTGCATTTACTATGGTCATCCATTGTGAAAATACTTCCTTTGATATCAGGTTCAATGGAAGAGAATACTGAAATTCAAAAACAAAAATTATCACACAGTAAATTATTATAAACGATTATAAATATTTAAACATTTTAACATATTTGAAATTGCTAGTGGATTGATGGCAATTAAGTTGCACTTATTAAATATTCATTCAGAACATGCTTCCAAAATATTGGCTTTTATCATCAGCTGCATATCCAATCAACTTATAGACAAAAAGTGCTGACAAATATCTTAGAACTATGTATGAAACTAAAGTCACCAACCCAATCACAATTCAATACACAAAAAAAATGTAAATGGTGTGTTATTTAACTGCTGTGGTTCTCAGCATCCCATTCTAAATTGGGCATGAACGACTGCTTAATTTTGCTCAGAGGCCTCTCTATCAGGCTTGAGGTTCTTTTACGTGCGTTAAATCTACGATACAGGACCAACGCCTTTACTTCCCTTCCGAAGGAACATGCTAAGAATTTTTACACTCGAAAAAATCCATCGTCCTCCACCGGGTTTGAACCCACGACCTTGGCTATATGAAGTCAGCATGGTAACCATTACACCATGGAGGGCGACTTCAATACACAAGGTTACCTGTTTTATCTGTGGGCAATTTGCAGGATTCTTTATTTTTTTTTCATTAATTGAACAATGAATAATAATAACAAGTTATTGTTACAAACTATGGCATATTAGCCATATATTTGCTTACGATATTAAATAAAGTAGTTATTCATAAAAATAGAGCTTGTGTGAAATCCTGTGGTGGGGGAATTTTGTACCTGTCAAGGTTAAAAAAGAAAACGTCTCTCTTTCAAACTAAAAGAATCTCATTATAGCCAGACTTCTGGCTTAAGAGCTGCCAAATACTTTTAGCATAACCACTCATATATACACATTTAATTATAAAGAGGTAAAACTTTATTTTATAATTTTTAATAATACTTATAAGATTTAATTACCATGCAAAGCCTTATTTTTACTTTCCTTATCACATGCATAGCAGGTAGAGAAGGTATTGTATTCCACCCAAAAATTTGATATAGAAGTTTCACTAGAAACATATGTTAAGAACTTATCAGCATTGTCAATAACTCATTGCCAGTTATGTCATAGTATCCCCGTTGCAGCACCTGTTCCACTGTTTTTGATGGAGCCATCTTGTGCCTGCGTAATTTTGGGAATAATTTGGAATAAAATTCCAACAAATGGTTCCTTCTTTTTCAGATTATGCCATAATTATAGTGACTGAAGTCCCAATAGGGGCTTATGGTGGATAGAAAAGCCCTTCCCAATCCTTCCCATGATACACATCAGCTAGAGGTGCCATGTGCAGCTGAGATTGTACAAAATGTATTGCTATTTTCTTTGCAATGTAGGTCTCAGGTTATAATCCAAAAAGCTATGTAGTAACATTCTGCCCTCATGTTAGGTTGACACTAACCCAACTGTACACAGCAGCCCCATAACTTTCACATTATTAGGGGGTTTGAGAGACTTTTGTTTTGCATGGTGGCCTGTAATGATGCTATTCATTTGATTGGTGTTTAAATGGAGATTTCTACAATCTGGCCCATGTATCATGAAGCACAATAATACAGTATATGAAAACATCTGTCATGACTGCATGTGAGCTTGGGTGTCACCACTATTGAGTCCCAATCCATTTGATTCTATGAATTCTGAAAATGAAATGAAATGGAGTTTTTATTTATGGACTCTTTAACTATTGTGGTTCTCGCCATACCATTCTATATTGGGTGTGAAAAGACTGCTTAATCTTGCTCAGAGGCCTCTTTTTAGGCTTCAGGATCTTTTATGTGCTATAACTACAACACGCAGCTTTACTTTCCTTCCAAAGGAAGCCATACTAAGGATTTTTATGCCCAGAGGAAGCTATGCTAAGGATTTTTAAGTCCATAAAACTCCATCGTCCTCTATCTGGTTTGAATCCACGACCTTAGATATAAGGGGTCAGCATGGTAACATTACATCATAGCACCATTACTTTCAGTAAGAAATTATCATTAATTGCTTGGAGTTTTTAAGAGGGAAAATTACTAGAAGAATAAGCTTTTTAACACTAATTTGTTACAGAAATATAGAGAAAGTGATGTGAATGGAACACATTAGATTTTTTTTATAGCTTAATGTCCTTTAACCTGGTTAATTATGTTGGATGATGAATGAAATTGGTGAAATGATGCTCAAATGATCTCGGGGTTAAAGTATTTGACATTTGTCCTTTCAGGATAAGAGAAAACCCTGAAAAGAACCTTATTCAGATAACTCACCCTAAGTGAGATTCTAACTCGCGACCTGTGGAATGTGAGGCAGACACGCTACCCCCACATTACCCAGGTGGGCTAGTACTGCTACTGTAACATATGCTGAAAGTGTTTAAGGCATAGTTTGTTTACCACATAGAAGTTTTTATGTAATGGTAACAACAGTTATGTAGCTCTATCTTAGGATTGCAAAAGATAAGTGAAGATTTGTTGCAACTATTATTTTTATATTAATATTTGTGTTATTACTTCACTGTTGCTAGCTTCTTTTTACATTTATAAGTTAATTTGTTTTGAAGCATTTCTTAGTTGCAGTACATTTTAGGTTATTGCTTATGATGGATGTGTAGGAATATAATAATTATAGGTTTAATCTGAATTCAGTAGTTAGCAATGCATTGGTACACAATCCACCTAGTAGCAGTAACCATAACAGTGTAAATAAACATCAAAAACCAGACCAAAAGGAAAAAAATGTAAATGGTGTGTTATTTATGGACGCTCTTTAACTGCTGTGGTTCTCAGCGTCCCATTCTAAATTGGGCGTGAAAGACCGCTTAATTTTGCTCAGAGGCCTCTCTATCAGGCTTGAGGTTCTTTTACGTGCCATAAAGCTATGACACAGGACCAACAGCTTTATTTCCCTTCCGAAGGAAGCCATGCTAAGGATTTTTACACCAAAAAAAATCCATTGTCCTCCGCCGGGTTTGAACCCGCAATCTTGGGTATATGGAGTTAGCATGGTAACCATTACCCCACGGAGGACGACTAGACCAAAAGGAAATTAATGTTGATAATGCAATAGATTTATTGCGAAACTAGTCCAAGGATTCTAAAAGATAAGTGAAGATTTGTTGCAACTATTACTTTTATATTAATATTTGTGTTATTACTTCACTGTTACTAGTTTCTTTTAACATTTATAAGTTACTATTAATTTGTTAGATAAGTTAGTGCTACTGACATAACTGTTGTTACCATTATCTAAAAACTTCTATGTGGTAAACAAACTATGCCTTAAA
Source organism: Hymenopus coronatus (assembly GCA_030762935.1). Taxonomy (NCBI): domain Eukaryota; kingdom Metazoa; phylum Arthropoda; class Insecta; order Mantodea; family Hymenopodidae; genus Hymenopus; species Hymenopus coronatus. The sequence continues at coordinate 26,318,543 of CM060882.1, forward strand.
CACTTTCAGCATATGTTACAGTAGCAGTACTAGCCCACCTGGGTAATGTGGAGGTAGCGTGTCTGCCTCACATTCCACAGGTTGCGAGTTAGAATCTCACTTAGGGTGAGTTATTGCGATCTAATGCGTTCCATTTATAAGATGTCCTCTAGCTGTTTGGGAAACAAACCTTGTATTCAAAACATTAATCTGTTATCTACATCAAGATAAACACAAGCAGAATTAGTCTTATTGCTCACTTCCTTGTAAGTAGAAGGGAAATAAGAAAATGCATAGGCTAAAGCAATAATCTCATCCTTTTAAAATCAGTTGCTACGTGAAACAGTTAAGGTGTGGTAAACAAACGAGAAATGAGAAAAAAGATGTCTTCCTGTTCAAGAAAAGTTTAAGTGGCTTAAAATTGAAACCAATAGTCCAGAATATCTCAAAAAAGGTTAACTCTACAAAAAAAGAATCTGATGTGTTCCATTAACATTACTTTCTCTACATCTCTGCAACAAATTATTGTTAAAAAGCTTATGCTTCTATTTACTTTATACTAATTGAGAACAATTAACACAAATAGGCTTATTACTTACTTCCTTGTAAGTGGAAGCAAAATAAGGAAGTACCATAGGTTAAAGTGAAAGTCAAAAGCTGATTGCTATGTGACTAAAGTTCCTTTGTTTGTATGGACAGGAGTTGACAAATTCCTGTATCAGAAAATTATAAGTTTTTTAAAATTGATACCAATAACAACAAATATCTCAAAAATGATCAACTCCACGAAAAAAATGTATATGACATTAATGACGAGTTTTAATGTGGTCTAAATTTTTTGTATAGTTTTTGTCTATCTCTTACAGTTTACCAGTTATGCCAAATTCAATAAAAATCATCCAGAATAAAGAGGTCTTAGAGGCTATTCCCAGAAAATTCAGGATATACATTTTATTTGGCATGTAAATATATTAAATATGAGAGATTTTAATCAAAATCATTAGAGCCATTTTTGAGAAAATCCAAAATTTTTCGAACATTTTTCCATGTAAAGGATAGTTTGGTGTGGAGGGATTTTCTTGAAAATCTTTGCGTCGCATCCTTGGTATATACAAAACTTAAATAAAAAAAACACACACACACACCTTTTTCCAAAAATACTTTTTTTGGATTCAGGGGGACCCAAAACATGTATTTCTGGTAAAATCTCTGTATCAAATTTTTGGGTGGAATACAATACACTATGTACTAAGTAGATGTAGAGAAAGTAAAAATAGTGGTGCTGTGTTTAGTTATAATATGAGTTTGTGCTAGCAACATAACTGTTACCTCTCAAGTGACTAACTTCCCTGATGCACTGCACTTATAACATATTAAAAGGGGTTTATCGAAAAGTTACAAATGATTACAAAATCAGAAAATTCATCTTCATAGTTTGTATTGAAAAGATTATTAAATACCAACCTGTGTTAAAGCAAAATAAATTTTTAAAATTTGCTTCTGAAGCAGAACAGACTGTTCCGACTGATCTGGAAGCAAACGGCAGCATAGCTGATACATCATCGGTAACAGAAGATTCATTGCTTCATTTAATGGTCCACGTTCTTCTGGTTTTTTGTATCTGCAATTGAAAAAGTTTGTGTTTGATGACCAAAAAGACTCCAAAATCATATGCTTTCTGTAATAACATTTTCCAAAGTCACATGTTTTAAGAGATTAAAAACTCAAAAGCCTTATGAAATGATCATTACAACAAAACTTTACTGGTGTTTTATGAAGTTATCAGTTAATAAACAGTACAATCCATATGGTCTCATCAACCTCATTCCATGAAGGAATGATCGGACCCATTTCTGAGATGGAGGCACCCAATAGGGGCGTCCATTACCTCCAATGGGAGGGTGGCGATGAAGATGGCAGCAGCATATGACCACCTACAGTTTTTGCTACAGACTCTGAACCAAGTTGGATATTCCACATAAGCTAGTCAGAGGTGGAGGTGTGGATAGTGCCAACTTAAAATCGCCACCTCAGAGCCAGGAACCCACCCATGGATGCTCGGTAACAGAGCCCAAATGAAACAATTGCACTATCCCAGCACTTGTTACTACCTTGAAAACAGAACATAACACATAACAAAGCTTTGTTACACAGATTGAGCTTGTCTGCATCATTATTTAGGAACCAATCCTATCATATTTGGAACACAAGTGAATTTTTTGGTATTATAGGAATTTTAAGATGATTATGAAATACAAATTTAAACTTACTGTAATGTTTCACGTTACTGATTTGTTTTCTGTTCATTTTCCCCCCTGCACTTATGGAAGGGGAATTTTCATTCTTATTTTTCTCTTCCAACTATAGTTTCCAGCTCTATCTTTCTTGTGTACTCCATGGGTTTTTGCATTTTGATTGGTTGGGCTCTTCTATCCTCCGTACATGCAAAGGGAGGGGGAGCTCTTGGTTAGGAACTGGATGGTTTTTGCCATGCCATGGGAGAAAGACTGGTGTACCTGCAGCGACAAGATGGGTAGAGTGCTCCCCCAGCCTGTGTGGTGTGATTGCAGAAAGTAGATTCCCAGATCAAGTCGTTGAATCTTTCGCAGATTGGCATGATCTTGACAAGTCTTTATGGGGAAATTAGCCAATGGTTTGAGGGTGATATGTGGGGGGGACAGAGAGAGAGAGAGAGAGAGAGAGAGAGAGAGAGAGAGAGAGAGAGAGAGACACACACACGAACACGTGCACACACACACACGAACACACAAACGTCTCTCTTATTTTGGGTCACCTTTTTATTGACTTTTCTCCTCCTTGCCATTTTTTTCCATACACTATGTTTTTAACGGGTTTTGGAAAATTTTAGCATTGGCTCAAACAGTTTTGTTTCTGAAGCAATCTTTAAATATCTTTATTATGTGCCAGCTGTAAAGTGTTATTTCATCTGATATAAGGCTGAAATGGGTGTGTCAACATTTTTTACGAATGCCCATTTGACTGTACTTGCATATCATTTTCAGTGAAACCCTTCTCCTGAATGGAAACTAGATAAAGATTGAATAATCCCGTAGAATTGGTTTTTCTCCCCAGTGAAGTTTAAGTTTTTTGTGTGTGGTGCTCCTAAATAGCTAGTTAACTCCAACCACCCTCCCCTTGACTGGGCACAAAGAGTACAGCAAGAGCTGAGTAATTTTCTACCTCATTTGACTTCCCTTTTACTGGAGTAGAATTGAATGGGGAATCTTTCTGGTGCAAAATTGTTTTAAGCCTTAAAATCTAGTTTTGGGTTATTTCCCTTGGAAGTATTCCCTATATCTAGTATATTCCCTTATATCTGGTTTTCCACGAGCATATCTGTTTTGAATATTCAATGTATGCTCAGTCATGTTCTTACTGTCGCCAAACTGTGTTTAGGATTTGCAAGCTGAGTGATTTTGTATCAAGACCTTATGAGGTTATCCTAGCCAAGAATATAATAGAATTTTGTGTAATCAGGAATGTTAGAGAGTGGCCTCAGTTTCATTTAAAAAGTTTGTCCCTTCTAATAATGGGATTTGGCATTAATTCACAGGTGGAGAATGTAGTTCAATTTCTTGTGGGGAAATTATTCAAATTTTGGCAAATGTAACCACAGGTTATCTTGGGGCTGTTGTATGAGTTTCTTTAGGTTAAGTGTATTCATAACTTACTACCTTAAGTTATATGTACTTTGGGAAATGATATGTGCTTCTGTCAAATTTAACAGTGGAACTTAATAGTTTGAAAACCCAGTTGGAATTAACACTGTAAAGTACTGTAATAATTTATAAAATAATACAGATTGAGTCGACTACACACCCTATGTCTTCATACACCTAAAATTATTCCCAACGCATTTCACCTTCAGTTGAAAGCATCATCAAGGTGTCGACTGGCTGGAACTCTGGTCCTCCTGTGGGTCTTGCTTCTCTGGAGTGGAGATTTTATAAAGCTTAGTAGCGAGTTAATTTATGGGGGGATGTCAACGTTCATAAGATAATCCCCGTACTCTTTTATATAATATTTTCCTAAATATTTAATTCTGAAGCAAGACAGGCTGGATTAACAGGCAAGTCTTTTTTCCCTGTTGTGATGGTAATTCCAAAAGTGTGCTGCCAATGCAGATCTGTTGGTTTCTTTTCTTGATGTTAACGAAATATTCCTTTTGGTCTTGCCGATGTATACTTTATTGAAGTCAAAACAGTTGATTTTATAAATACCACTTCTTTTCAGGGGGAATTCTATCAGTTGTTTGTTTCTTCAGGAGATTTCTGATACAATCTATTATAGGTGCTAAGGTGATGTTAGGTTTTTGAAGACTTTTTGAAACTTATAGGTTGCCCAGGGGTGATATGTGAATTTCTTATATATTTTTTTGTCTAAGGAAGGTGTCTGTGTGGTGATTGTATTCAAATGTTTTTGTCTCTTGAGATTTTTTATTTTGTTGTCTACTAACTTTTTGTTGAAGCCGTTCTTCGTTGCTGCTTCTATAAAGGTGAAGTGTACAGTCAAATATTCCTGTTCATCCAACGGATGTTTACCAGTCTATGAGTTAAGGCTATTTATGATTGCATGTTTGTGTGCTGTGGGATTGAAACTATTTGCCTTGTAGTTGTCAGTGTGAGTGTCTTTTCCAAATTTTAATTTGCCATTATGTCTCACTATTTTTAAATCTAGTAAGGGTGGGTTGTTTAATCCATTTCCATTGTGAATTTGATGGTAGGTCCCTGCAGGTTGAGTAGTTTAAGGCATTCATACTATGTTTTTTGTTGACTATTGCAAATATCCATGTACCTAAACCATCATTTATAGGAAACAAAACTGGGCTTGTTGGCCATGGTCCACTGGACTTTTCCCCTTGTTCCCCAGACATTTTACCTGCATCTGCGGCAAGCATCTTCAATGGCGTATACATCTCTGTGGCCTCTCAGTAGTGACTGTTACGCTGTCTGGAGCAGTCGGCATATATACTGTGGGAGGTACCGCCCTCGCATGACCTGATTGGTCTGGATTGCGGTCCCTTGCATCCATGTTGTGTCTGATTGGTGCACATGTTTTCTTGTTTGATCTGTTCTGTAAGGCTGGGTGCCAAGTTTTATTTAATCTGAAAGTTTCTTCTTTTCTATTGAAATTGTTGGTACGTTTATAGATCTCGATCGCTTCACGGTGCAAACGTGTATAATGAGTAGTAGAGAATGTCAGTTTTGTCATAATGAATCACATGTTCTCCCTCTGTTTCTAGACCCAGACAGCAATGTTTATGATGTTCTCTAAGTCTGGTTTGACGCTCCTTTGGGTGGTACCTACATATACATATAACAGGGGATCCAATACATGCCTGCCGATGCAAATGGGTCTCGGATCTTTGGTTGAGCGAAGGAAACTGAGTATTTGTTTGGTCGGTTTGAAAATCGTGTCTATATTGTGAGTCTTGAGCACCTTGGAAATTCAGTCTGTGATGTGTTTAAGGAAGGGGAGATAAACCACTTTTTCGGATTTTATTACTGTGTTTGTGTTTTAGGCTGTATTTTTGGATGTAAGGCACTTCTTAATTCGTTTTCGAGTATCCATTAGCATGAACGGCCTGTTCGAAGAGCTGAAGTTCCTGGTGGAGATGCTGTGGTTCACATACTCTGGTTGCTCTGTCCACTGTTTTTATCATGGCTCTCTTTTGCCTCGGATGATTATTAGAAATTTTATGGAGATAGTGATAGTGTGTGTGGATTTGTGGTAGACCTTATGTCCCAAAGTGCCCTCACTTTTTTTTTGGTAATGAGAACATCCAAGAAAGGAAGACTGTCACAATTTTCTTTCCCCATTGTGAATTGTATTTGTGAATTTATGCTATTAATGTAGCAAAGGAAATCATCTAGGGCTGAATCGCCTAAGCTCCATGCAATGAAGGTATCGTCTACATATCGGTACCAGCAAATTGGTTTCTGGGGAGCAGAAGCAGGAACTTTGACTTCAAAAATTTCCATATATATAAGGTAGCTATTACAGGGCTCAGTGTCCGTCATGAACACTTGGCCACTCTGTCGAACTGTTCATAAATTTCACCCTGCCATTGAAATTATGTGGTCATGAGAACTTGATAGAATAGTGCCAAAATATCATCCGGAAAAATATTTTTCAGCTGTTCCATTGTTTCTTTAACCGGAACCATGGTAAATAAGGAAAACCAGGTTTTAATACCAAAGTTTCCAGTTTCTGTATAAAGTGAGAAGAGTCCTTAAAGTGTGTATCTGAATTTCCAACATGGTTTTAACAGGCCGGCTAAGTATGTAGATAGAGCTTGAGTGGGTGACCCAATAGCACTCACAATGGGACGAAGTGGAACACCAGGCTTGAGTATCTTAGGCAAGCCATATAATCTGGGCGCTAGTTTCTTTTAATGCACCGTTTCATCTCTGGTGTTAAGTAGTAGTAGTAGTAGTTAAGCTTTAGGGCACACAACTGCAACGGTTATTAGCGCCCGAACAAAGGGGGTAATAAAGAAACTATGGACTAGATCCTCACAATAAAATCTAAAAACACAATATATGCCTAAAACAGTGTCAGCTACTGCGGAATGTAAGAATAAAAAGCAATAAAAGGGTTCCTGTTGAGCCGCCAAAAGAACCAATGCCACTAAGTAGCCGGACAAATACAGGACACAGAGCATAAAACGTTAAAATCACACACAGTGGCTCATACTGATGCATAAAATCTAAAATGCGTTCCACAGCAACGAGTTCGTCCGCCAGTACCTGCGAAATATCAGCTGGTAATCCGAAGGACAAACATAAGGGAGCTAAAAACTGACACTCGATTAAAACATGCCTCACAGTCAATGGCTCCTGACAATGAGCACAAAGCGGTGCAGGGTCCAAAGACAATAAGACCTCTTCACAACGGCATATGCGAGAGGAGTTGCGCCAGCCGACAGGAAGGGACTTCACCTTCCAAAGTTTGTTGTGCTGTAGCTCGGCCCAGTCAGCACTCCAACGCAAAAGGATTAAACAAAGTAAAAAGGGGCTAAGTCCGCAGAGGTCACAGAAAAGTTAAAACACCTGGGGGCTGAAACGGCAGCCTCGCTGTGTAAGCCGAAGTGGCCAGGAACCCACACAAAAGTAACTCTGAAGCCAGAATCGGCGAGCGAGTGGAGACAATCCTGGACATGCTGTACGAGGGGTTGGTGACTGTAAAGCGACCTAAGGCTCTGCAGAAGACTCAAAGAATTAGAGCACACAACCCACTCAGTAGAACCTTGCCGTTGAATATATAAAAGAGCCTGGTAAACACTAAAAAGCTCAGCTGTAAAAAATCGAGCACTGCGATAAAAGTTGAAATCTAAAACTCTCATGGTCATGAATAAAAGCACATCCTACTCCCCTAGGGTCCTTGGATGCATCAGTGTAAATAAAATTGCATGTAGCAAACTGCACTTTGAGAGCTAAAAAGGCGGAATGAATAACAGAATCGGGTGTTGTTTGAAACAGATCAAATGGTCCAACATAGGGTGATGGTGAAATACCCTAAGAGTCCTCCTGCACGCACGAATAGCCTTGCGGCACTCGGCACTTCACCAAGGAACTGGCAATCGTCTGGGGTGGGAAGACAACTGAGTGTTCAGCGGTGGAGAGAATGATAGAAGTAAAGTGATTTACCATATGGTCGACCGTGGCGAACTCATTGAAACTGAAAATCGATTTCGCTGAAAAGAGGGCCCAATTCGCTTTCGCGAGGAAGAAACACGGTGTGAGAGCAAAGTGAGAACACACAGGCAATGATCGCTTGAATGTGTGTCAGATATGATGTTCCATTGCAACCGATGAGCAAGCTGTGCTGTACAAACAGAGAGGTCCAGATGGGAGATCGTGACAGAAGAATCAGAAAGATAAGTTGGTTCACTGGTGTTCAAAACAACAAGCCAATATTGGTCAAAAAAATCAACAAGGAGCGCCCCTCGCTCACATGCCCTACAATAACCCCAAAGTGAATGATGGGCATTGAAATCGCCCAGCAAAAGAAAAGGTGCCAGGAGCTGGGACAGGAGGTTGACTATGTCGGCTGTATTGAGGGTAGCTGAAGGAGGAACGTAAACATTACAGATGGAAAAGGTGAAACCAGGAAGTACAAGACGGACAGCAACAGCTTGCAGGGAAGTGGTAAGAGATAGTGTCTGGCTGTAGATATCATCGTGCGCGAGTATCAAGACACCCCCATGAGCAGGAGAGCCCTCCTCCAGGGTAAGATTGAAACGAGCCTGGGCGTAATGACGTACAACAAAAGGATCGTGAGGGCAAAGCTTCATCTCCTGTAAACAGATGACCAAGGGGTCATACGATCATAGCAACAGCTGCAGTTCAGCTCTATAGGAGCGAACACCACAGATATTCCACGTCAGCATCGCCATGGTAAAAAGAGCAAAGGCTAGAAACGTGGGAAAGGTGAGGTGGAACAAACCAAACTCTCTAAGAAGGTGATGGACAGTTTACGAACATTGCTAAGGTGGTCAGTTAAGTTTCACAGATTTCTGGCCGAGAAAAGGACAACCTTCGGAATACTCAGATGGTCGGGATCTGGAAGATGCTCTCTGGTGTTAAAGAAGACTGCATAATGAGTTGGTTGTTTTTTTTAAAACACGGGTAGTTGGATCTTTCTGAAGTTTCCTGAATGTGTTTATATCTGTAACCTTGTTATGATAATCCACAGTATTAAGTACAACGGTGGTATTACCCTTGTCCGCTGGAACAATAATGATGTCGGTGATGGAGTGTAAATCATGTAGAGAAGACTTTTCCTCCCTGCTTAAATTATATTTTGAACATGTGCGGAAAAGCTGTAATAATACGTGTTTAAGTGACTCGTAAAGAGATTGGCAAGGAAGAGAGATAATGGGTTTCCCATTGCTAGTCGAGATTACTGTTGGCAGAAATTTCCTTGGAATGTGAAACACATTTGTTCAGTACAAATTTCTGTGAATTTTAAGTAATCCTGGATGTAATTGCTGTCCATTTCAATGGATTCTTCTAGCCACTGTTTCAAGATAGGAGTTTATGTTTCGGGACATTAAGAAACTGTTATTTGACGTAAATGATATCAGAATATCATTTGATGATAGGCTAATATCCTTTCCCAAATATTCAATTCTGAAGTAAGACGGACCGGTTTTAACAGATGACACATAAATATGTGATAAAATCAGTCACAAAAGATTTGTGTGTGTGTTAGAACTGGAGTTATGAGTTTAGAAGGTGTAAGATATGGCAAAGATTTAGTAAAATGTTGTGTACATTGAAATAAACATTTATTGTTTACTACAATGAAATCAAAATTATGGTGAGAACAGGCATGGTAGAATATACAGAACAATGTAAATGGAGTGAAGAATAAAAATATATTTGAACATCATTAAAACAGAAGTGGATACAAATGATCAAGGGGAAGTGTGTAAATGCCAAGTCAATTGTATCAAGACAAACAATACCAAATCCTGTTAAACACTACAGGAAAAACTAAACAGCACAGAAAAACAAATAAATATGTACTGAATCTTCAGCTTTGAAATTTTTCTCAGTAAACATTCCGAGACAAAAGTTCATAGAGGAACACTGGCAGTTGACCCAAAACTGAGGATGAGGAGAATAATTAATCCCTCCAAATGTTCTTCATCTGAATATAAAAAAAAGGTATGCTATGGGGACCCATACTGTATATTCATTTACAATATTAGTTCACAACAATTATCCGAGTCTATTAACATTATTATAAAAGCAGCTAGTTTCACTTATTAGAATGTGGAAATCACACAAATAACTTTATAATTAATCTTTGCTCTTCACTTACTCAAAATTTTTCACTAGCTGATAGAGACATAGGAGGGCTCCTGGCCATCTCGCTGCATCAGGATTCTGCAAGTAGATGCTGATTTTGTCCACTATCTGTGTCCATCTTCCAGGGAAATCATGTTTCACAATATTACTGACACAAACTGCCAGTTGAACCCTAAATAGAAAACAACTCTGTTTTAAAAAGATTCTTATGTGTTACATTCACATTCTAGCTGTTCCACAAACAAACTTTCCTTAAACATGATTATTCTTTTATCTATATCATGCTAATTTAGACAAACATTAGCAGAGATTGTCTAATTACCTGTTTCCTGTAAGTATAAGAGAAATAGGGAATTCTCGAGGCTAATGCAATAGTCAAATCTTTTAAAGGCTATCCCTACGTGAAACAATTGAAATTCTGTTCCCTTTTGCATTCCCGGGAGGGAGAAAAAAAATAAATAAATAAATAAAATGTGATGAAACAAAGGTTGAGACCATAAGAAAAATTTACTTAGTTTAAAATTTAACCAACAAGGTATATCTCTGAAGTGGTTAATTCCACAAAAATATGTATTGTATATTTAATGATATTCCATTTTTTGTAGTTGGTTGGTTAGTGCTTATGAGCACTCAACTAGAAGGTCATCAGCGCCCTTATTAAACAAATCATGGCAAAAGCCAGAGATAAAGCTCAATAAGAAATATTATAAATAAGAGCGAAAGATTATCTAAAAATTAATGTAAAAAGGTAATCATAGAAAAAGCCACAGATTGGTTATTTGAGAAAAGAAAAGAAGAAAAAAAAATCAAAACTGATAAAAAAACAAGGATAAAAACAACTAAATCAGAAATTTGAGGGGTATCTTCGATAAAAATTTAAAAATCTTAACTACTGCTCGACTAACGTCCGCCAGGACTTCTGCAAAACTGACCGGCAGTTGCACTGATTCCCGAATATGTGCTAGATTAACAAAATCTAGCAACACATGACAAACAGACAAATCTTCTCCACAAAGCGGACACAATGGAGCAGATTCACTCTTAAAAAGGAAACTATGTGTAAAATTACAGTGGCCAATACACAAACAAGCCAAAATTACTTCCTCCCGTCGGGAATGACAAGAGGAAGTTACCCAGTTTGTTGGAAGGTCCTTCACTACTCTAAGCTTGTTTCCGCGGAGAGCTGACCACTCTTCTTGCCAGCACGAAAGTATCGCCCTGCGCACAACAAGCTTAAAGTCTTCCGATGTTATACAAGAAATTTTTGTACTGGGCTCGGTGGTTGCAGTCTTTGCTGCAAAATCTGCCAGTTCATTCCCCGGCAAGCCAATGTGACTAGGAATCCAGACACATTCCAAATTAACCCCGGAAGGCATCCTGGATACGCTGCACAATAGGATGATAGTTGTAGAGATCACCAAGGCTCTGAAGTGCACTCAGGGAATCACTCAACATAAGGCAGGCACTTAAATTTCGACGGCCAACGTGCAGAATGGCTCGATATATTGCTTATAGCTCCGCACTATAAATTGATGTGCCTCTATGAAAACCGAATGTATATTGTTCGGCATCATAAACAAAGACACACCCAACACCAACGGTACACTTACTTCCGTCAGTATATAAAGTTCGGTCATTGTAGTTTGACAAAAATTCCAAAAAAACATCTACAGATACTAGAAAAAGGCATTGTAGACTTTCGGTATGCCGTCATCCCGAGGTTTACGTGGGATGTTGTAAGTAACCAAGGTGGGTGTACCCTTTCCCCCTTGGGAAACATTCTAGGCACTACGATATCGTGCTTATGAAGGAGCATTCGGAAGCGAACACCTGGGGGTCGTAGACAAATTGAGATGTTTCTATAACGTTCGTCCAGCTCAGCGTTAGAAAAAGAAGTGAACGTTGGATGCGAAGGCATGCACTTTAGCCCACAGCCATAATTTGTTAATAGAATATCTTGTCTACACTGCAGAGGGGGTTCCGCCGATTCAGCATAAAGGCTGGCTACTGGACTGGTTGGAAAAGCTCCAACAGCCAGACGTATACCCTGATTATGGACAGTGTCTAATCTTCTAAGCACAGATGATCTTGCCGAAGAATAAACTATGCATCCGTAATCTAACTTGGCTCGGATCAGTGAGCGATAAAGTCGCAGCAAGACTGTCCGATCCGCTCCCCAAGATTTGCCACTTAGTATCCGTAGAATATTTAGAGAACGGTTACAGAGCGCTTTCAGCTGTGCTATATGTGGTGACCAACATAATTTTCTATCGAATATCAACCCAAGGAATCTAGTCTCATCCGCAAATGGTAGTAAAACTGTGCCAAACCGCAGCGAAGGTGGTAATCGCCTCCTGCGGCGCCAGAAGTTCACGCAGAGTGATTTCTCAGCAGAGAAGCGAAAACCATTTTTAGAGCTCCACTCTGAGAGGTTGTCTAAACACCGCTGCAGACGGCGTTCCAAAAAAGGTGTGCGCTGAGAAGTACAATAGATGGCAAAGTCGTCTACGAATAAGAATACTCCTGGGAGAACACATTTCGAGATAGAATTAATTACTATAGCAAACAGCGTGACGCTTAGTACCGATCCCTATGGCACTCCGTTCTCTTGAACAAAAATATTTGATAAAACCGAGCTGACCCTTACTCCGAAAACGCGGTCCCTCATAAACTCCTGAATGAATAATGGAAGGTGTCCACGTATGTTCCAGTTGTATAGGGAATGTGTTATTCCTGCCCGCCAACATGAATCATAAGCCTTTTCGAGGTCAAAGAACACCCCAACGGTTTGACAGTTCTTCATGAATCCATTCATTATCTGCGTCGAAATCGAGACAAGATGGTCAGCTGCTGAACGACGTCGTCGAAAACCACACTGGGTGTTGCTCAGTAGCTTATGAGTTTCCAGCCACCATATCAACCGTCCATTGATCATGCGTTCCATCACCTTGCAAACGCAACTGGTGAGGGAAATTGGACGGTAGCTGGATGGAAGAAAACGGTCCTTTCCAGCTTTTAAAATAGGTATGATGGTGGTCTCTCGCCACTTTTCTGGAAAAGTGGCGTCAACCCAAACGCGATTATAGACCTCGAGTAGGAAGGCCTTACCTTCAGGAGAGAGATGTTGCAACATTTGGACGTGTATTCCATCAGGACCTGGTGCAGAGTTTCGCAAAGATGATAGTGCATGGTCTAACTCCCTCATAGTGAAGAGTTGACTGTAATCTTCAAGGTTTTTAGAATGAAAGTTGAAACCTTGCGATTCCACCTGAGCCTTAACGGGAAGAAAATCAGGCGAATAATTCTCTGAGGTAGACACTTGAGCGAAAGCACTGCCAAAAGTGTTGGCCACGTCAAACTTATCAACAACATCTCCTACAGCTGTTTTAAGACCAACAATTGGCGTATGAATCATTTTTAATCCACGCACCTTAACTTATCCCATACGATAGAGGAAGGTGTATGTCGATTGAATGATGCTACAAACTTGCTCCATGATGTCTTTTTGCTATCCTTAACAACCTGCCTAGATTTGGCACGCATCTTTTTATACTCAATCAGGTTATCCAGTGTTGGGCGATGTTTGAAAATCCTGAGAGCACGAATGACATTCCGGTATTCATCAGTCCACCAAGGTACCGGAAATCGACGACTGGTTTGGGTCGTCGAACGTGGAATATACTGCTCCAACAAGAATATTTTTTGTGAGCTGCTCCACTAAAACATTCACAGAGTCGTGCTCATTGTAATAAAAGACAGCCAGCCAGGAGTAAACGTTCCGTTGGCTTGATCTATGCGCCATCTAGGTAAACGTGTGGAACATGTATCTTGTGGCAAGAGACTGATAAAGACATGGAAAGTGGTCACTAGAATGTACATCACAGATGATATTCCACTGTAAGGTGGTGAACAAACTGCTAAATCCAAGTGTGAAAAACTTTTGAAAGCATCAGAAAGAAATGTAGGTTCTCCGGTGTTCAGGAGAATTAGATTAGAATTATTCAGGAAATCAGCAATTAACTTACCTCTCGCACAAGCCCGAGGTGAGCCCCGAAGTGGATGGTGGGCATTTACATCACCTACCAATAGAAACGGTGTTGGTAATTGAGAAACTAGATCCCCTAAATCAGTGAGCAAGAGGTCATCACTTGGAGGAAGATATTACAAATGGTGAATCTGGTATGTGACAAGTTTAATCCTTACAGCTACTGACTGGATGTCGGACTGTAATGATACTGATTGCGCGAATATATCATCTCTGATGAGCATCATAGTGCCTCCGTGCGCAGGTACACCCTCTTCCGATGATAGATCACACCTTACAGAGGTGTACCGTTTGATTTTGAAGCTATCTTGTGGACGGAGCTTAGTCTCTTGCAAACATACGACCAAAGAATCGTTCTGGTTAAGCAGCAGTTCAAGCTCAGGTCAATGTGTTCTTATTCCACGTAAGTGCCATTGTAGAATAGCCATGTTCTTTATAATGGGATAAGTTGTACATTGTGGTTGTTTCTATTTTGAAGGCTGTGGAGGTCGGTTGAGTTTATTCTTTTTAGGTGTCGGGAAGACACCTTCTACGGGAGGATGGTCCTGCCTCTTTGCCACTGTCCTCACTGTCCTTCTGGCAGTGAGGGCAGTATCACCTTCCTCCACCTCCTCCACTTGGGAGGACCCCTTTCCAATTGAAAATTTTGGTTTGAGTATGGAAATAGAGACCGGCAAAGATGATAGTCGCCGACCTGAGTCCTTCCCAGTCGAATCCTCAGAAGAGGACCTCCGTGGACTCTTGTTTCCCTTTGTTGCTTTGGGAATAGGCTTTACACTTTGTTTGAGGAAGTCAGTTCTCTCATAGGTGTTCTTAAACTTTCTTTATGGTTCTTTATATATTATTACCTTGCCAGACTTGTTGGTCGAGGTCGATTGCTTTGGCGGCAATTTAATTTTGGTGCTTTTTACAGTTTCAGATGTTACTACTGACTTAGATGTTGAAGTCGAAGGCCTAGAAAGTGAGCTGACTGTGAGAATCTTTTCTGCAATCGTGACCCCGTTTATATCGCAGGTTTGAGTTGCAATTTCCCGACTTTGTACCGATTCAGCTACAACTGAGCTATAGGTACCATACATCGGGACAGAGGGTTAGCGGATTCACAAGAGTTTCCGAGCTTCCAAGGACACCTTCTCTTTAACCCGTATCTCCTGGACCGTCTTTTCCTCTGCAAAACGGGGACTACTACGGGAACTTGATGGATGTTCACCGTTACAATTAACACACAATGGAGCTGACATGCATTCTCCGTCATGCGAAATTTTGCCACAGTTCACACAGGTAGACTCGCTGTTGCAGAATTCGCTGGTGTGGCCAAAGCATTGACATTTATAACATCTGAGCGGGTTCGGTATATACGGTCTTACCTCAATGGATTCATACCCTGCCATTATGCTTTGTGGGAGATCTACCCGATCAAAGGTAATAAACAGGGTACGAGTAGGCACAAATTCTCCATTTACTTTTCTTTGAACCTGATACACAGATGTTATGCCTTGGGGAGCAAGATTTTCTTGAATTTCCTCACAGGTTAAGCCGTCCAATGCACGCGTGTTTACCACACCGCGTGAGGAATTCAAGTTTTTGTGAACATCGACCTTTATTGGATAGCTAGCTAACATTTTGGCCTTTAGTATTTTTGTAGCCTGGGATGCTGATTCTGCTTCTACCAGGAGCGTGCCATTACGAGCTCTTATACAAGATTTTACAGGACCAGCAATGTTATCAAGACCCTTTTGAATAATAAAAGGGCTTACGCTAGAGAACTTTCTTCCTTCCTCTGTTCTATTGACAATCAAGTAGCGAGGACCACAACACTCGACTACTTCTTTTCCAAATTCAGTACCATATTTAATAGATTTTTTTGATTTTGCCATGAAAGTAAACTTTTATTTTCATCCCCCGGTGCTCCCCACCCACCACGGAGTTCAACAAGGGGTCACCCCACTGGGATGACAGGGCTAGACAGGGGATATAGCAGGCTCGCCGTCCCACTCACCCTGGAGTTCGGTATAATACCTAGTCCTGGCCGGTTGACTAGGGGTGGGCTAGTCCCTAGCCTCCCGTTTAGGTGAAGCAGAAACCAAAGTGGTGTATTAAGTTGCGTACCCTCCCTAGTCACTGAAAAGACAGAAGGCCCAGGCTCAGATACGCAACCCTTAACCAACCAGGAAATTCCTTTCCTCCGACACGGGTCTCCACGCACGGCCTACACGTGGGTGGGCATTTTGACCTAGTGACTCTCTCACCACTCAGAGGTTGCCCACTGAGGGAG
Source organism: Hymenopus coronatus (assembly GCA_030762935.1). Taxonomy (NCBI): domain Eukaryota; kingdom Metazoa; phylum Arthropoda; class Insecta; order Mantodea; family Hymenopodidae; genus Hymenopus; species Hymenopus coronatus. Next base: position 26,334,681 of record CM060882.1, read on the forward strand.
TCAAGGTTGGCTCAGGACCCCGGGTGTGCCAAACCCGTACCTACCGTAATAGGCCCCTGGGGGAACATTTTTTGTACCCAGATATTCTGTTCGCATCATCGGATGTAGCTGAAAGAACAACCAAAGAAATATCTGAAAGTATGGGCTCTAATCATAGAGTAGTCATAGCTTATATTGAATTTAGCAAAATACAGGATAAAATGCAAATAAAAAAAATCTTGGAATTTTAAAAAAAAAATTGGCAAAAATATGAACAAGTATTGGAGAAGTTTCCTGATATCATTAAAGCTGACGATAACTATTCTGACAAAATTAATAATGGACTCTGTCATGTGTTATAGCAAAAAAAAAGGGGGGGCCAAGTTAAGATGTATAAACCATTTTGGTATAATTAGAATTAGAAAACATGAAAAATGACCAAAAACAGACCAGGCAAAAAGTTGAGATCAAAAAAGCAAATGAAGGTATGCTTGATTAAAAAAGGAAAACAGTATCTTTAAAAAATGTATAATCAATGCTAAAGAAGTTGCAATAAATTTATTAACAACACAGACTAGTCAAAAACTCTACAAATATTTATCAACTAGCAAATAAAATACTCCAAAACAACCATTTAGATATAAAAATATAGAATTAACTGAAGAGAAAATGATAGCTACTGCTTTTAATACAACTTTTACATCATTAAAACTTCCCAAAAATTATACAAAGATTGTAAAAATGATAAAAAAGGAAATCAAAACCAGTAGAAACAATCAAACTTCCTATTTGTCGACAACAGATGAAATATTCTATCGTGAATTCTCTTTAGCAGAACTTGATTCTGCTTTAAATAAATCTTCAGAGAATAAAGCATCTGGTCCTGACAACATTCATGTTAAATTTATCAAACATTTGAGTATTAAAGCCAAAAATGTATTCTTAAAATTTTACAACTATTTTTGGAAAGCTTCAGTGCCGGCAAACTGGAGAAAACTAATATCATTCCAGACTTAAAACCAAATAAATCACCAGAAAATATAAACAACTATAGACCAGTTTCACTAACCACTACTTGGCGAAAATTATGGAAAGAATGATTTCTGCACGACTAAATTGGTTTACAGAATAAAACAATCTGCTATCACCATGTCAAGCAGGATATAGGAGAAACTACTCAACAAACGAACACGTTATCCTGCTTGGTCAGGAAATTAAGGAAGGATTTAAATAATCTACCACAGCAGCTAGATAATGAAGGTGCAAGAACTGTGCTTTTTTGCTTATCTGATATTTGGTACTCTAAAATGTAATGAAGTTAAAACAATGGAACAATTAATACAAGGATCATTAAATAGCCTTAAATTCTGGTATTCAAACAATTTAATGTCTGTAAACACAGATAAAAGTAGTTTTCAACTTTTCACTTTACGAAAGAAACCAGTTGATATTTATTTATCATATAGAAAGGTCAACTTATTAAGAACTAACCAGGTTTAAGATCTGGAAGTGATTTTTGATAAACTTGGAGAAAACATATTGAAACCATTAGTAAGAAAGCATCTGATAGGTTCAAAATATAGAAAAACTTGCTGGTAAAAAGTGGGGTTCTAAGAAAAATGTTAATACAACCTACAAAATGTACATTAAACCCATATTAAAATATTGTGGTGAAATGCTTATAAATTCATCATCTTCAAACAGAAATATCCTTGAACAAAGCCACAATTAAGCACTACAATTAATAACTAGTGCCATTAATACAACTCCAATTGAAGCTTTATTGTTACATCCAACAAACCCATCATGACAGAACTTGAATTGCAAACCTCATTACTTATGAGAAGTTAATACGACTATTCAGATTCTAAGAAATGGTTAAGAAATGGTACAACTTCCAAAATTCTACACTTCATATGAAAACAGATTAGATTTATACAGACAGTTCAGAATCTGAAAAACTTCTTAGAATATCCATCTGAAACAGAAAATATTCCCTCTTGTTATAAACCAATTAATAAAATTGTGGTCCACTATCGACAATCTTTAATAAAAGCAATTTTAATCTTGTTCAAGCCAAAGCTTTTACCACAATATACATTTTAAGGAGATCTACATGTTTTGTGCAGTAAGTTTTTGTCTGTCTCTTACAGTTTACCAGTTACAGAAAATTCATAAAAATTTATCTAGAATAAAGAAGTATTCAGAGGCTATTTCCAGAAAATTCAAGATATACATTTTATTTGTCATGTAAATATTTTTAACATATAATACTTTAATATAATCGTTAGAGCCATTTTTGAGAAAATCAAAATTTTCAAAAAAAATGTTCATGTAAATGCATAGTTGGGTGTGGGGGCACATCCCCACACACACGCACATTTTTCTAAAAGTGATTTTTTTTCAGGTGGTCTCATAACATATACTTCCAGTGAAATCTCGGTACAACACCTTCTCTATACACTTGCACATAGTATGTGTAGAGAAAGTAAAAAATGCAAAGGCAGTGTTAAAAATATGGATAAGCAGCCAGATTAACTGAAGCACGTCATTCTGTATCATTTCATCATCAAAATCATATAGTTTGACATTGCAACAAAGTAATAAAGTCAGCTCCACACCAACATAAAATGGTACAAGCATACCTAATTAAATCCGGTGCATGAACAACAGCATCTACAATTGCATCTCGTATCATAGCCCGATCTTGTTCATGGATGCTGAATGGCAGAGGTTGACCTCGTTCTGCTTCTCTATCTGCCCAATATTGTGTTATTAAATTCTTCAGATAAATCACACCTTAAAAGAAAACAAAACAGATATTTTAAAAAGCTTATATATGTTACAGAGCAAAGTAAATTTATTAGACGAGTGATGAAATTGTCATGATATGAGATGTATGAAAATATTCTCCCCTATGATGATTGGCTGTAAATTGTTAAAATTAATCTCATTTCAGAATTATTTGTAGGATTTTGCTAATTCTTATCTCTTTGAACACACTAAACAAAACCATAATTCAACACAGTTCTTTAGCTCACCACAGTTTTATTATGATACCCTGTGAATAAATATGTCATTACATTCAGCATTTGGAATTTAGAAATCACTGTCAAGTAATAAAATGTTTAATAATTGTATGTAAGATTGCAATAGTTTCCTTCTGAGTTACCATGCCTTCTGCAATATTTTAAGAGTTAGTTGTACCTGAGGGAGGCAAGAGTATCATAACACATAATGGTTTTCAAATACTTAACATTTATTGGTAGTGCCAGTGTACCCACATTTTCTTCTTCAAAATATGTGAAATGACACATTTATATTAATAGTTTTATTTACTACTTTTTTGGTTTCTTCTGTTATAATAGACATCCTTCCTTAAAAATCTTGAGTATTTCTAATAACAGATTAATGCTTTAATTCTTGTTTCTTTAAACTTTCAAGTAATTTCCATCCACTTGCCCAGTCAAATGTGTCCTCTGCTGCATCTCTTTTTGAAGGGCTTGCCAGCAAATGTAATGATACTGGTTTCTCCATCACTTAGGATAAAGAAGTACTGCATTCCTATCAAAAAAAATTGATACTGAGAGCTTATTAAAAACATGTTTTGAAGCCCCCAGACTCCATTAAAAGTAACCCGTAAAAGCCTCACAGTAAAACTCATAAATGAAAACTTTCTCTACTGTGCTAAATGAATCTGACAAGAGTCACAATCTCTGCTAAGAATGCCCATTTGCCCTGAATGTTCCAGCCTGCAACTCTAGAGAGCAGCTTTGCCATTGGTTTTCTTTATAAACATTACTCATACACATTTACACTGACAATCATACTTCCAGAGTCTGGAGAGGACAGTGAATAATCTTAGCTAAAATTCCCATTGAGAATTGAACCAAGGATCTCTGGATTTGGAAGCTAGCATACTAATTACTAGACCGGTGGCAGCTCTTAGAATATTGCTGTTTGGGAAAATCATACTTTCACGCACTGTTAACATGACTTTAAAATAGCAATGTTAAGTTGATAAATTCCTCCAAACTTCTGGGATGGGAAGTAATTGTCTTTGTGTAACGTGAAGGTCATCCATCAACTCTCTGGTTGCTATCTTCAAAGAATAAGACCCCCAGGCAACTTAATTGCCAATGAGGTAGCAAACACTTCACAACTTACAGCTCATACCAAGATGAGAAGTGGCTCATAATTTGTGGACCTGCAGTGATGTGTAATTGCTGGTATCCATACACAATTGAGCTTCACTTCTTCATGAGTCAACTAAAATGTCAGATGTAAGTAATTTTGCAGATAGACCATGAACTTCCAGCCCAGAAGCTTTCACTAATTTATTAATTAACTCCTTTTCAACTAAGAGAGGAAAGTACTATGCAAACTTCCAATATTATCTCAAAAACCAATTAAATGCAGCTGGAAATAGCACACTATCTTAACAACTGCATAGCAAAGCAATGTTAGTAAATCAAGAAATTTATTAGAAATTGCTAAGACAATTTATGGCACTAGAAATGTTTGATCAAATACTTCGCATCAAATGTTACCTCATCACAAGGTTGCAAAGTAAGTGAACTTTGGCATTTATTCTGCTAATTAATAATGCAGCAAATGAGAACACCAGTTGCTGTGAAACACACTTATTTACCTCTTACTTACTCAGATACTCAGTATAACACGATATGTTACACTTGAGTCACTCTTGATACACCTCAGAACAATTGACTGTTGAATCACAACTCACAACTGAACTGCACTCTTGAGTTCTCAGCTTTAACTGTCCAAATTCCTAAACTTCTTAACTGTGTACATGCGTGTGTGAGAGAGCGCGCACGCTCGCTTGAGAATATTGAATGTAATGTGTATTTTAAGTATTATTTCATTTTGATCAAAAATAATTATTTTAAAAAATCTAACAATGATAATTGCATTGCTACGTACTTGAAAAAGGAAGTTGTTCTTTCCAGTATTCCGCATACCCGTATTTAAATTTTCACTAAGCATAAGTAGATTATGAAATAAATATTATATGTATCAAAAGTAATTTATTAATAAAAGGGAGTGTGTATTATATACTTCCTCAAAGAATGTTTAATAAGGAAAAACATATAAAATAAGTTTCAAGCCTATATAAGAACTGAATAGACTCTCAACTGGGTGCATTCGTTATTGGTCAGTCTTAGTGTGCACATCATTTCTCGGCACCAGTGTAGCGTCCTATGGGAACGCATGCTGTAGAATGTAATCTTCATTTATCTGTGCAATCCTGCATTTTTAATAATTATTGTATCAAGTAATATCCAAGAATATACCAGAACATCTTACCAGTGAAACCAGTGTATTATTTATATTATTTTACCTGGAATGAATTATCTCCCTCGAGGCCATGACCTGAGAACTAATAATACTAAGTATTACCGTGAGTAATACTAAAGAAGAAAGAATCTCAACTAGCTCACCGACTGGAAATTGTTATACACTGAATGAATAATATATGTGTATCAAATTGAAGTTACACACAAGGGGCATAATCATATATGCGTAACAAATTATCACACAATTGAGAACTATATATATTTGTTACAAATTGATGCACAAACTACTGTAACAAAAAAATTGTTAGGGCTCCTTTAAAACCACACAAAGACTACACCTACATTCACAATTTGTTTTTCTGAGATTTTTGTGGATTTCTCAGTGATTATTACCTCATAATTTTTAACAGAAATGCAAATAGTGAATCAGTAAATTGCTATGACAAATCTGATGTGAGGTGGCAGAATAATACATGATGAGAATTGCTCTATTATTGGCTAGTTTTTTTATGTTAGATAAGTGGAGAATTGTTAAAATTATTTATTGTTGTATTAATGTTCATCTTTATGTTTACTTGGCTTAATTTTACACAGTTCCATTACAATGCATATATTTAGTTTACATTATACTTAATTTTTGTTGTCAATTGGGGCTTAAATATTCTTCTAGAAATTCAAAAAGAATGTAAAATATTCTTTCCCATTACCAGCATGTTCCTTGAACTCTTGTGTTAGGTATCATTTGCATCTCACCTAACCATATCTATGCACTACCTGCATTTATCTGGTCTTTCCATACTATACACACTATCATATTCCTGTTATTTTCATTGATATAATCATTTTCGTCATTAAGATCAATGTAATCTGAGTATTCTATAACAGGCCAAAAATATCTTCCTACAAATACAATACAGTATTACACTTCCCAGAGGTTCCAGGTTCGATTCCTGGCCAGAGGGTGGACATTTTTCTTTAATTAGGGTTATTCACTACCCTCCATAGAATCTGGTAGTATACATATAAGTGAGTGCACATGTGAAAAAAACCTATTGTAAAAGTTCAAAGAGTAAATCAATGTTTCAATGGAAAGCCCCCGATATGACCTTGGTAGTTAAAGGGAGCTATATACTTCAATCAACAGATGAGTTATTCTAACCAAGAAGTAAATTCTAACCTATAATTGTGCTCTGTAGGAAGACCATGCTCTCGGGTATTTATTTCTGTAGTAATTTATTGCAGGAGTATCTGAAAGGAGTTTACTCTTGTATGAAAATTACAAAGTGTTGTAGTTTACCACAGAAATAGTGTGTACTCTAGGTTTATGTACACAGCCCCATATCCCCCATAACCATCATTTTATTTGAAATACCTATTCTCAGAATACCTGAATTGAATAAAAGAATATTTAGAAAAAGGTCTGTGTCTGTCAGTCTCGTTTTCTATAAACAATTTAACTCAAAAAAAAAAAAGTAAATACCAAATTGGTGTTTAAGATTAGTAACTTTCAAAGATGGACAATTTCTACAATCTCTGCACATACTATGTACATAGTGTATAGAGAAGATTTATTGCACCCAAAAATTTGATACTGAGATTTCGCCTGAATAAAAAAAAAAGCATTTTTGGAAAAAGTGTGTGTGTGTGTGTGTGTGTGTGTGTGTGTGTGTGTGTGTGTGTGTGTGTGTGTGTGTGTGTGTGTGTGCGGTACAGCTCAAAAACAAAAAGGCCTTAACTACCAAACTTGATATTTAAGTTCAGTATTTGCCAAGGATGCAACACAAAGATTTTTAAGAAAATCCCCCCAACCCCAACTACCCTTTACATGGAAAAATTTTCAAAAGTTTGATTTTCTTAAAAATGGCTCTAATGATTTTGATTAAAATATTGTATATTAAAGATATCTACATAACAAATAAAATGCACGTTTTTGAATTTTCTTGGATTAGCCTCTGAAGACATCATTTTGGATGAATTTTGCAGAATTATGTATAACTGGTTATCCGTAAGAGATAGACAAAAACTTACTTAACAAGCAATGTAGAGCTCATTAAAGGACCCAATTTATGTTATATGCTTTTTTTTTTTTTTTTTTTTTTTTTTTTTTTTTTTTTTTTTTTTTTTTAGATATTCCTTGCTATTGGCTTCAGTTTTACAATACTTTTCTTATACAGGAATTTGTCAACTCCTGGTCGTACAAACAAAGCAACTCTGCAACCAGCTTTTAAAAGATTTGCATATCGCTTTAGCCTATGGTACTACCTTTCCCTTCTACTTACAAGGAAAAAAGTAATAAGTCTGTTTCCGCTAATTTTTTCTTGATTAGCATGAAGTAAATAGAACAAGAAGCTTTTTAGCAGTAATTTATTGCACAGATGTAGAGAAAATCATGTGAATGGAACACAGATTTTTGTTTGTTTTTTGTTTTTTTTAAGGTAATGCTCCTACCCTAACTATCCTTTAAATGAACATTTTCTAAACTTCTGATTTCAGAAAAATGGTTCTAATGATTTTGATTAAAACATGACCACTCTGAAAGTTTCGGGAATGAATGTGATAACATTTCAAAAATTTAGATCTGATCATAGTATCTTTTCAAATAATGCTCCATTGCATTTTACACACATCATCCTTTCCAACCATTTTTCAAATGCCCAATGCCACTCCTTGGAGATAATGCAAATGCATTCTTTGTTAGCAACTATTGCAGTTTCAAACAATACAAACTGACCTGGAAATTTTTTAATTTTAGGGAATAAAAATAAGTCAGGTGGGACCAGATCTGGACTATAGAGAGGATGGGATAAGTATTTGACTGCTATACAAATTGAGTGTTTTTCATGCAATTTACACAGAGGCATTGTCATGGTGCAACAAAATTCTATGCAGACCAGTCTTAGGATGCTCTGTTATCAGTTCAATGAAGACTTTTGGCAGAGGTTTGGTGGGTGTACCATCTGACATGACCCAAGCAGAATTGTCACCATATGACCACTAGCTGAGGAAAAAGAACAGACTATTTGCTTGCCTCATTTTTGTTGAGGAATCCTCTTCTGGGAAGACCCAGACTGATGTCTCACTTGATTTCTGGATCATGTTGGTATATCCACCTATCACCACCTGTTACAATGTTAATTCCTGTCATTTTTCAGCATTATTGCACATGTGCTTGTTTCTGTTCATTTGTGAAGTGGTGGGCAATGCAATGACCACAGAGTTTTCTGATGTGAACATTTTCTTTATGGCTTCTGATCTAATCTTTAGGGCTCCTTGAATCTCTTAACATGTGTAATGATGATCTTCTTGCAACATGCACTCTGCTTTCATCTCATTTTCATCTGTTGTTGCTGAAGCTATCAATAAATGATGGATTGCGAAGATAAAAAATACCATATTTTAAAGTGGTAAAAAATAATAGCGCTGAAAGCTATTGAGATTCATCCTATGTGTCATGCAACATCTGCTGGCACTTACACAGCAGTGCTGACACTGCACATTGCTTGCCCAGGTTTGCATTGTTACTGTCTGAACTTCAATCTATGGCTTACTACTCCTTGTTGCCAATTCTCAAAACTTTTAGAGTGACCCTTGTATTATATATTAAAGATATTTATATGACTATAAAATGTGTATCTTGAATTTTCCAGGAATAGCCTTTGAAGTCCTCTTTATTTGGAATGAATTTTGTATAATTTTGCATAACTGGTATATCTAAAATGATGGCATAAACCTACTAAACAAAAAATGTCTCTCTCTTTAAAACACGTAATTTATTTAAAACAAATTTTTTGTGGCATAATTCTGAGGTATCTCATTAATATTTCAAATTGTTCAATATATTGCCATTATGGAAAGAATAGAATTTTAAGGCCAGAATGTAATGTCCAGTTATTAAACATTTGACTCACTGCTTTCTTTGTATCTACAATGAAGTGTGAATTGTAACTATTTCTGCAAAGGTTTGTCTCAATTAAAATGAAGTACAGAGGAAAGTAAGCTTTCATAAGAATAGTTTATAAAAACTAATAAATATGGGATGGAGAAAGTCATGTGAAGCAGCACAGATTATTTTAACTTTCTCTGCTACCTATAGTAAGTAGGAGAAGCATTGTAAACCACCCAAAAATTCACTGTCATTTCATGGCAAATATATATTTTGAGGCCCTATGAATCTAAAGAAAAAGCTGTGTGTGTGTGTGTGTGTGTGTGTGTGTGTGCGCGCGCACATGCGGGGAGAGAGAGAGAAGGCATGGCCATGCAAGACAGAGAGCTGTATATCCCAAAAACAGAAGAATCTGAAGTGTTCCATTCACACAATTATCTCTACGTCTCTGTAATAATTATTGTTAAAAAGCTTATTCTTCATGCAAAACAAGATAAAATTATAATATGAGCTGTAGCTTTCCTGGCAGCGTCAATCTTTGAAGTTCTCTCGGGATTCCAGCCAGATAAAATTAGCAGAAATGGTCTTATTACTTGCTTCCATACAAGTAGAAGAGAAATAAAGGAGTACCTTGGGCAAAAGCGATAGCAAAATCTTTTAAAAGCTGGTTACTATGTGATTGAAATTCCTTAGTTTGTATGGCAGGAGTTGACAAATTCCCGTTTTAAAGTTGAAACCAATAAAAGAAATATCTCAAACGGTCAGCTCTACTATATGTCATAAATTGTGTGTTTTAACAATAAAACTCTGAAAAAGCCTGAAAAGACTGACATGGTTCACGGACGGCTCAAAGGATGGATCAGGAACTGATTCTGGAGTATGTGGCAAAAGACCAAGGTGTAAAGGATTCTTTTCCCTTGGGTAAATATGCTACCATGTTCAGAAATCTATGCTCTTATTCAATGTATTTTTGAAAACATAAGGAGAAGATACACTGGTAAACAGATTCTTATATACTCGGATAACCAGGCTGCACTTAAGGCTCTTAGTAGTCATAAGTTTACTGGTTCAAAATTGCCTAAATATACTCAATGACCTGGCAGAACAGAATGAGGTTCAGCTCATTTGGGTACGTTGCCATAAAGGCATAGAGGGCAATGAAAAATCTGACAAATTTACAAGACAAGGAGCAGCTTCAGAATTTATTGGACCAGAGCCGGCTCTAGGAACATCTCTGTGTTTAATTAGAAAAGCTATGAATAACTGACCCAAAAGAAAACATAAGATCTGGCGTAAAACCTCAGGAAACAGACATGGGAAACTATTTATCAAAGAACCATGTAAGGAAGGAGCTGAGAGCCTGCTAAAATGTAGCAGACTTCACCTGAGAACAAATACTGCTTTCTTCACAGGGTATGCCCCTGTGAAAACACATCTTAACACAATTGGATTGCTTCAGAGCAACTTAGACTGCAGATTATGCAGGAAGGAGACTGAAACAGCCCAGCATTTATGCTCCTACGAGGCTTTGGCAGGAGATACAAAGCTTTTGGAAAAATGTTCATAAAACCAGTAGTAGTTTCATCCATACCAATTGCAAGACTGCACTCCTTTTTAAGGGAAGCAGGTGTAATGGGTTGGCTCTAAACAATTCATATAGCACAATAAGCCCCAGGCTGAAGTGTGCCTGGAAAACTTACAGGAATCTGTATCACAAATGAAAAAGATGTGTTTTAAAAGGATCTACATTTTTCATTGTGCACATTCATGTAGGGTCTTCAGAACAGTTGTATAATAAACTAAATTGACAGTTTGACCTTCAGGCACCCAATCAATGAAGATAACTCATCAGATATCGAGAAAAAAATCATTGCTTTGAATTTTGATTTACTTATGTGTGCTTTCTTCTTCCTAGGGGATTGAGGGCTCTTCCAATGCATGGATTGTTGCTTAGATTCTTGAGTCATATTCGAACATCCACGTTTCGTCACACGTAATTACTTTGTGGAGGTAATCAGGGTCATTTTCAATGTTATTAGTGTCAGCACAGTAGTCCACTTGATGCTGCTTTTGCTTGTTGGATTCTTGGCACCGCTTCAGCACAAACTTCTATCATGCCCAAATCATTGTGCAAAACCTGCTTAATGATTTCCTTATTGATTCAGGCAAGTTCTGAAAGTGCTTGAATGCTCAGGCAGCAGTCTTCTCGAACAATTCTACCGACCTTCTCTACATGCTCTTCAGTTTTCCAAGTGTAAGGACAGCCTGATTTCAGATTGTCTTCAATGTCTTCCCCACCGTCCTTGAACCTTATAACTCACACAAAAACTTGCATACACAATAGACACTGATCACCATTAACTTGTTTCAACAAATCGTAAGTTTGTATGGCAGGTTTTCCAAGTTTTGTGTGGAATTTGATGTTAACACATAGTTCTACTTTAGAGCATAGCATAATTCCAATGGAGCTCAGACACATGACCCATTTCTAAGAAGGCTCACAGCCAGACTAACCACCACAGTGGTGTGAAATTTTGTATGCTCTTCTCTTTGTCATCGCCAGGATGGAAATGTACATAAAAATCAGTCTGATTTCTTTATTGCCACACCTCGTATCTTGAATTTCCTGAAAATTGCCTCTGAATGACTTGTTTGACCGGTAAACCATAAGAGATAGATAAAAAGTTACTATACAAAAACTGTAGATCTCGTCAAAACACACAATTTGTCATACTTTATTGTGGAGATTTCCAAGATATTCCTTTTTCTTTTGGGTTCAATTTTAAAATTCTTATATTTATCTCAAAACAGGAAGTTGTCCATATTTATTTTGTTTTACTCTTGGACATATAAAGATAAGTGAATTTCACAGTCAATAGCTAACGAGAGCTATTAAAAAATGTGATTGTCACTTTAGCCTAGTATATTCCCATAGTTCCTTTCTGCTTATAAGGAACTAAGTAATGAGGTCATTCTGCTAATGTTTATCTCACTTAGCATGAAAGAGCAATATTATTTTGCAACAAATTTGTTTCCAGAATAGGTAGAGAAAGTCATGTGAATGTAACACATCCAATTTGTTTCTGCTTCATGATATGAAGTGTAAAATGTGCAGTAGACAGTATATATCTTATGAAGTGTCGTGTTTTTGTGATAAACGTAACTCCTTGGTATGATAGTGTGCAAGAGAACTTGGCCTACTGCCCAGATGCTGCATCTCCTCACATCAACGAAGGCATCATGAATGGGGTGTAGAGCTGAAGGGTGAGACATGATTAGCACCTCAAGTCCCTCCCACCGGTTAATGCAGTCTTCTCGATCTGTAGTCATACTTCTCAATCAAGTAGCTCCTCAAATGCCCCCCCCCAGGGACCTCACAAGGCTGAGTGGCACTCCGGACCAAGTCTCCCAGCAGGGGAAAATTCTCCATGCCAGTATCGGAATCGAACCCAGGTCTCCCACTTGGCAAGCAACCGCGCTAAGGAGATGACCATGTGTTTGTGATAACAAGGATTTCAGAGCCTGCCTCATATTCAAGAAGTTGCGAGTTCGAATCTTGCTTAGGGCAAGTTACTCAGGTAACTGATTCCATTCATTGTCTGATATGCCCAACCAATTTCAGCATTGCAGTACTACCAAAATTCTTATAAAATGGAATTCCTATTTATTTTACCTGTTATTTTTGTACATTTACTGCACTGAACATCTTACACTTTATAAATTTCATGTCTTCACAAAACTATTATGCTATGATGGATGAGTGGAAACTTTAGAGCTTTCAATTTTAGGAAGTTGTGTAACATTTTGGGAGAGCATCTATAATATTGGCTGGATGTTGTTTCCACCCTTACTTACAGGAACTCATATCAGCAGAACTTTTATCTTATATGCTTGACCTTTGTATGTATAAATTAGACAGTACACATTTTGAGAACATACCCCAAGTTAGAAATGAATCATGTTATTTAGCATACTTTGCATACTGTTTTTAATCTGTTTTCATATTTTATTGTTGGATGCTGTTGATATGACATTGTTGTCCCTGAAAACAATGTCAGCTAGCGATATTTTATATACTGCCTTAAAGATAAATGATGGATTAACTATTGGAAGTACTGAGGGAAACTGCAGTGAAATATGACACTCCTATCAGCTATTTAAAATAATGGCAGTTAAGAAATGAATATATGGAATTAAAACTCATAGCTCAGTGTATACTTTCTCATGTACTTTTGTTTGAGCAGCATAAACAAACCTATTTTTTGACAAGTGGTTCATTCCGCGTAAAAAATAAAACTGAAGTAAGACTGAAATGGGTCAAGTTATTAGAACCTGGAAGTAAGCAAATTGGCTTTTTACTGTTTAATAATAAATAAAAACTTAATATATATAAATAATTGTTTTAAGATATTTCGAAGTGACAGAATCAACTTTTATTTCACCTTTATAAGGCCTAGTTGCCTTTTGAATTATGAATGTTAATCTTTGTTTTTCAAATCAACTACCATTCTCCAGTTTAATTTTCATTTTTCTATCACGTTACGCCTTTTTAATTTCTTAGCTGCTTAACTAAAGGTGCATTCCATTCAAAGATTTAATAGGAAGATTTCTCCAAAGTACACATTTTTGAGACTCTTTGAATAAATAAATAATAAAAAAGTTGTGTGTTCCCTTCACATGACTTTCTCTACCTATTCTGCAAACAAACTTTTCTTACAAAAGATTATTCATTTATCTACATCAGGCTGTGGTTTATTCTAAACACAGGAAACTTGATTGAAGCACATTTTCAGTTTTTAATTTGTATACTCCATTTTTGTGCATCATCCAGTTGTTATCATGTTATTTGTGATGTTATTACTGTGTACTAGTGTTATATGTGTAGGGGGATATGAATTTATTTTATTTTGAGATTATTCAGAACTGTGATAAACATTGAGTACCATAATTAATTTTGCTAACTATATTGTTCTGGAAGATACCAGGAGGATATGACTTACCCTGATATTTTTATATTTTTACAGTGACTGGATAACCTACTTAATTATATACAATTAAAACCTTAAAATAAGAACTGAAGCTTTCCTGGCGACGTATTAATTCAAAATCTTCTCGGGCTTCTAGCCAGGTAAAAACTTGGTTTGACACCAACGTTTCGAAGAAGTGCATCTTCCTCGTCTTCAGGGTGAACTGATGGTTTGAGCTTGCGGAGACTGGTATTTATAAGAGCTGGGATGAAGCTAACATCTGATTGGTTCGCATGATATTATGGCCTGGTATTTAAGATGACTGAGACATGGGCACGGACTTCGTAGAAAACTATTTATAGCAGTTATTCGGCTAATATTTTGTGTTTGAGCACGCACCTGCTAGAAAATAAGACTTACTGTGGTATTTCTGGATATAAGAAAAGCGTTTGATAATATAGGTCATTTACATCTCCAAAAAACACTAGAGTCCATAGGAATCCCCAGCAAATTATCACGCTTAGTAATGAAATTGCAAAAACATCACACTACTGTATTTGAAACCAACTGTAGTAAATCAAACCAAATTAAAATAAAAAGAGGTGTGTTACAAGGTTCAACTATATCACCCATTCCTTATAATTTAGCAACGGATTTCATTTTGGAGAAACTTAGTGAACAAGCTTTGTCTGATGAGTTTCGCAGATGATACTGTGATCATTGGAAAAAATTTAGAATCTGCAAAAGAATTGACTAAACTGGCTATACAGCGTTTTCAAGAAATAGGTCTTGCCATCAATACATCAAAATCTGTTGTTTATCCGTAAAGAATGGAAAATATTCACCAAGGAATCTGATAATTTCTGAAAACGATGCAATTCAGTGACAAAATCCCGTAGAAAAAATATGTTATCTTGGCATTAATTTAAAAGATGAAATAGTTTTCGACAGCCATCAAATCTTAGAAAATTTATGTAAGAAAGCTGAGACTTTAGAAAGTTCACCCCTTTTACAAGCAGACCAGAAATTTGTTATTTTAAACTCATCTGTCTCTACGACCTTAATTTATCCATTTCAAATTATCCCAATGGATAAAATTCCACAAAATTTTTTGGTTGATGCTGACAAAATATTAAAATGCACTCTAAAAAGTATCCTTCAATTATCAACAGACGTTCCAGACGATATGGTATATACTGAGAGAAAATATAAAGGCCTTGGTCTATTCCGCGCCTCATGGGAAGTTCGACTACAACATTTGAACATCTGTAAAGTTTTAAAATACTTAAACGACCTGCTTGTTAATGCTGTAAGAAATTTTGAGCAGGAATCTGAAAGCTGTTTACAACATCTTAACATCACTCAGAGTAACATCAGAGACCCAGCAAGTCTTCTCCCAGATGCGAGAAAAGTAAGAAAATGTTTTAGAGAAAGAGAATTTCAGCTTTGGAGTGAGTTACCACAAAAAGGAAAAGGTGTTAAAATGTTTAGAGACTATACACCTGCAAATAAGTGGATCCGAGATCATCGCGGACTTTCCTGCTCCGAATGAAGAGACGCCATCAAAATGACTGATGGAGTTATTGCTGTACGTTCCTTACCGGGTAGGTCCCAGAACAATACCCTCTGCCGCCGCTGTGGCAGGGAGCACGAAACACTTGCACATGTTCTGGGTGCCTGCCCTTATGGAGAGGTACTGCGAAACAGCAGACATCATAAAATTAGGAGCTTGATTGCAACAAGCATGAAACAAAAAGGTTTTGAGGTCCATGAGGAAGTGCATGGTTTGTCCAACAATGGTAGCAGCAGGCGCATTGACATCATTGCTTATAAGATATCTGATGGTAGTGGAGTGATCCTTGATCCTACTATTCGCTTTGAGTCCCACTGTGAACAACCTGAAGAAGTGGACACAGAAAAAAAGGCAATTTATGAATCTACCATTCCCTTTTACAAAGGATAAATATAAACTTAAAAATATATCAGTCACCAGATTAATGATAGGAGCCAGAGGGACAATACCCAAAAAATTACACCAATTTTGGATAGATTATGGTCTGGATAAACGCCTACTGCATACAATAGCGATCATGGCAATCAGAGGATCTATTCTCATCCTCAGAAATCATTTGTATTCGTTTTAATGCTGGTGCTATAACGATTCATTAAGTTTTGTCCTGTAATTTTGAACTTACTATAGTGTTTTTTGAGAAGATTGTATGTGCTATTTGTATTAGCTTTGAAGTCTATCATTTCTAATTTTATATGTTACTTGTACTTAGTTATACGGTTTATTTTTAGCATTGTAAATTATTTTTAAAAATGTTAATTGTGTAGTTATACTTTGTCTACATGGCAGCCCTCAATTGAGGAAAGCAATAAAATAATACTTGTTTTCTTGTAGCAGAAGGGAAATAAGGGCATATACTAGGCTAACGCAATCAACAACAGAAATTTGGTTCTTTGCATGGCTAGGAGTAAAACAGTAGGTGTGTGAAACAAAAGATGACTTCCTGTTTGAGAAAAGTTTAAGTACTTTAAAATTGAAACCAATATCAAGGAAATATCTTGTAAACACTTAACTCTACAAACAAGTATATGACAAATTGTGCATTATGACATCTATATTTTTTGTGTAGTTAGTTTTTGTCCATCCCTTGTGTTTTATCATTTGCACCAGTCATTCAGAATGAAGAGGTCTTCTGAAGCTATTCCCAGAAATTTCAAGACATACATTTTTTTGTCATGAAAATATCTTAAGCATATGGTATTTTGATCAAAATTGTTAAGAGCTATTTTTGACAAAATCAACATTTTTGGAAAATGTTCTATGCAAAGAGTAGTTGGGGGTGGGGGATTGTCTTGAAAATCTTCATGTTTCATCCTTTTAACACCCACCCACACACCTCTTTCAACAAATAATTTTTTTTTTTTTTTTTTTTTTTTTTGGACACAGGGGACCCTAAAACATATATTTCCGGTGAAGTCTCTGTATCAAATTTTTGGGTAGGGTGTAATACCTTCTCTATACACTATGTATATAGTACATGAGAGAAAGTAAAAAGGAATTTCTCATTATGTTAGAGGCACTGCGTTATGTGCTAAAAAATTTGTGATTGTTGTATTTATTAGGTATTCACAGAAAATACCTGGTAAGAAACTACAAGGTAATGTAACTTGATACTTTCTGGAATACTATTTGAATAGCTTAAGTTGTTCTGTAAATTGACACAACTATCTGTAATTGCAAGACGTGAATGTGAGGAAATTAATTCCAAAATAACAGTGCCTATTATAAGAAAATGTAATAAAAAGTTTCAATCAAAAAGAAATAGGACAATCAACATGTTTGCCTAGCAGCAGACAACTTACACGATTCTCTTGGATTTTCATCAAAATATTTAATTTACTCAGTTATGGATTTAAGTCCTGGCAGAGAATTGATTTTGTTATTGCAGAGGAATGGTAATGGATGATTTGGAAAAGTCTGCACTTCAATATACTTGACTGAGTGAATAGGATCAATGCAATATTAAAATATTTCTTACTGGAATCTAATAAAAACAAATTACCCTGATATGTTGTTGCAAACTTCCACAGTCAATGTTAAGATTGACATTGATCTTGGTCCAATACTTCTAGTATAAACCACGTCTTAAGGCTAAAATTTACCAACATTTCGCCCATCTTGTGATGAAGCTTCCTCAGGACGACTGCATCCTGTCCAGCTAGGGCCCCTTTTATACTTTGATTGGGAGATGACTAGTATCGCCCTCCTATGTTCCCATTAGTCAATGAATGAAGTTGCAGCTTCCTGCATTCTCATTGCAATGGCAGCAAGGTTGAATGGTTTTCTTAACCTTTTCACTGATACGGTTGAGATAACTTGATAGCAGAAAAACATCCCAGCCATGCTACGAAGTTAACTGACAACGGGCATAATGGTACATCTGTTAGGATTCAAAATAACTATCAATCATGTCTCTGCACAATTACAACATCTGAAAGGAAATAAAGCAAACTGGTGCAGGAAAACTACAGCTTGTAGCTCCACTGCTTCTAATCACGTGATCCGTGTGACAATCAGGGTATTCCAAAAGCAGCGAGATAATTGCTTCAAGCAGCGTATGTCATTTCGTTGCTGATAATGAATTATTAGAAGTTTTTGAGGCTTTATCATCAGATTTTTTGGAGTTCAGGGATAGTGACCATGATATTTACGCTCTGTTGTGTGTGTTGCATATGCTCACAAAAATATTTTCAAAACAAAAATTTGGAACCTCTAGAACTTTTAAAGCAAACTACTTAATTTTTCATTTTCAATAGTTTTGCACAATTTTCTGAGAGTTTTAAAATTTGGAAAATGTCTATAATTAACTCAGCAAGGTGTTTCTTGCCTAAAAATATGTTAGCAGTGAAAAGCTAACAGAAGTTTCCAAATGATGCTCAGATTATTTCCATTTTCTCTGTTGATTTTCTGTTACTTAAAAATCTCAAATTTTAGACTTAAGACAATGTCTATACCAGAAGTGCTGGACCAAAATTATCGTAATATTGAACATGAGTTTGATATGCCATATGTCTAAGAGCTTAACAACAACAAAATAAATATATAAGTTTCTGCTTTACTTGTGTGGCTGATTGGGACTTAAGGTGGGCCCAAAAAGTGTGACAAGTATGGCAGTTTACCCAAATAAATGAACTTGCAATAAGAAATATCCAAAATATTTACTTGAAAAGCATAAGAAATATCCAAAATATTTACTTGAAAAGCAGCATAAATAATCACATATGGTGGTCTGCAAAGAAATTATTTTATACAAATGATTGAAAGATTTAGCTCATGTCAAGATTGTCAGTAATCTGTTTTTAATTTTACTTTTTGTCTTTACAGCTGAACTGTAAAACATCACAATCTAGTACTAATTTTTGTTGCTGTTTTTTTCCTTCACCAAATTCCCCGCAGCACACACTTACATAAACAATATCCATTAGTAAACATTGACTACATTTATACCAAAATACTGTTTTTGCTACCTTTCCACATTTCAACATTGGTGTCTGAATCACAACCAGAATTACTATAGTAAAATGTAATCCATTCTGTATAAAATTGATAGGGGCACATTTTATTTGTTACTATTAGCACTCTATTAACTTAGCGAGCAGAACAAAGTTAACTCATCTGTATTAAATGCCTACTCTGTTCTGGCTGGATCCAATGATGTCATACAACAATCATGTATTCCTTGCTCTAGTAGGAAGTCTTGTTCTGGCTGGATCCAATGATGTCATACAACAATCATGTATTCCTTGCTCTAGTAGGAAGTCTTGTTCTGGCTGGATCCAATGATGTCATACAACAATCATGTATTCCTTGCTCTAGTAGGAAGTCTGTGGTATCATTCAAAAGGCAAATTGCAAGTGTTTTGTACAGAACAACCGCCCTCTTGCAACTGGTCATTTATGTCTGCAATTGACAATGAGAATGACAGCTCGAGGGTGTGGCAACAAGAATCTCCTGTATTGAGAACTAGGTGACTCAAGTATTCTTGTAACTCAGGCAAAGTAGGTTGACATATGATCATAGTATAAGCTGGTTATGCAGTAACTAAGGCCCAGATTTTTAGGTTCTAACTTATTTTTTCCCTTTGTAAGTTAAAATGTTTCAAAGACCTTTATGTTTCAAGCAGTTTGGGTGCTAATCTGTGAACCTTATCAACCTAAAAAAAAGCTTGATGGGATTATTAAGACGTAAAATTTGCTAGACTTATAATTTTTTTTTTAACCTCATTATAAAAGTTATCAATTTTTTATTCAATTCATTTGAATTAATTATCTCTTTAACAATTTGTTTAGTTTTGTTTTGACTGCATATGTAGGGTTAATCAGAGAAAGAAATTATCACAATTTTTATCTTGGTACCAAAACTGTGTGTATGAAGTATGTGCCAATAACATCTAGCGATGTTGTAACATTTTTTCTCTGCCTATAGGAATATATTTAAAAACAACAGAAAATTTAGAAATGCGTAAGCACGCAAGAACGCTGAATGTGAAGTTTGTTTTATAAACGTGATATATGTTAAAAATACAAGCTGAATTTTTAGTGAAAATGTTCTAGCATGAGTATACTGAGTAATAAATTGCTTTAAAAGAATATTTCTGGATTGAGTCTGGAAAAACTATACATAAATGATACTTAAGTGTTACAAACCCAACTCAGAAATATTCTATTCATATGTAACACTGTTCCAATACACCCTTTCATTAAAACTGTTCTTAAATTGCTTTAAATTACACTACATATAAATAGCACTCTTCTGTGAAGTAAAATAGCTTTTTCTCTTATCTGTATTCTGTTATAAAGCCTTTGTCATCGACTTTGTTAAATAGGTGGAAAAATTGTTTAAAAGCCTATATATATATATATATATATATATATATATATATATATATATATATACATACATATAAAAAACTGATGCGATCCATTCACATGACTTTCTCTACCTCACTGCAACAAATTATTGTTAAAAAGCTTATATTTCTATATACTTCATGCTAATTCAGAAAAAAATAGCAGAAATAGTCATACTTGCTTCCTTGTAAGTAGAAGCGAAATAAGGTAGTACCATAGGTTAAAATGATAGTCAAAAGCTGATTGCTATGTGACTGAAGTTCCTTTGTTTGTATGTATGTACAGGAGTCGACAAATTCCTGTATGAGAAAAGTGCAAGTTTTTCAAAGCTGAAATTAAAAAGAAAGATAATCTGAAAAAAGATCAACTGCACAAAAAAAAATGTACATAACATAAATTATGTATTTTAACGTGCTCTATTGTGGTGGACAAAGCGGCACATTGGCAGGTTTCCTCCGGGTTCTCTGGTTTCCCCAGCTATCTCATTGCACCAGGGCTCCATCTTCATTTATCATCAGTGTCATCGCCTGCAGCGCCAGAGCAGTAAAAGCGGGCATTAAAAAAAAAACAACAAAAAAAACAACATGCTCTGCATTTTTTGTGTGGTAAGTTTTTGTCCTTCTCTTATGATTTAGCAGTTATGTAAAATTCTGTAAAATTCATCCAGAATAAACTAGTCTTCAGAGGCTATTCCCAGATAATTCAAGATATACAGTTTATTTGTCAGATAAATATCTTCAATATACAATATTTTAATCAAAATCGTTAGCCATTTTTTAGAAAATCAAAATTTTAGAAATAAGTTCCATGTAAAGGATATTGGGGGATGGGGGGAGTTTTTTGAAAATCTTAGTTTCACATCCTTGGAAGATACCAAACTTAAATACCAAGTTTCGTATTTAACAGTCTTTTCGTTTTTGAGCTGCACGCGTGCACACTCACGCACACACACTTGCGTGCAGAACTTTTTCCAAAAATGCTGTTTTTGGATTCAGGTGGACCCAAAACACGTAATTCGGTGAAATCTATGTACCCAATTTTTGGGTTGAATGCAATACCTTCTCTATACACTATGAACATGGTACATGAAGAGAAAGTAAAAAAGACCTAGGAACATTGTTTAAAAGCCTAAAAAAAGCTAGAAAATTGTTAAAAACCTAAAGAGGCTAGTAAAAGATAATAAAAGGCTAAAACTGCATTTGTTTTGATGACCTATTGTTTAGCAACACAGGTGTTCACAGTAAACTGTTTGAATCAACCATATTAATTGTTAATGACACTTAGGTTGTTCCAAAGTACCTGACCTGACTTAAAATAGTAGTGGTTGTTTCAAACAAGAATGGTAAAAAGTATCAACCTTAGATAGCTTTAAGTTTGACGACTTTACATTGTTTAGCATTTGTTTGGCAGCCATCATTATTGAATGCTCTCAGTGAATTTGTAAACATGGATAAAACTGGTCATCGTTATGTGACAATACTTTTATTTGAATGGTTTTAGTCCAACTAATATTAAAGCTGAAAAGTCTGCTCCTTCGTTTACAACAGTGAAATATTGGGTGGCAGAGTTTAAGCCAAGACAAACATTGCAGTGGTCGACCATCTGAGATTACCAGTACAGAAATTGTAAAGAAGATCCACAAAATGGTGTTGAATAACCCTCGGTAAAGTGTGTGAGCTAGCAGACATTGCAGGAATTTCAAAAAGTTCTCTACATTACATATTGACTGAAAATTTGGATATGAAAAAGTTATGTGCAAGGTGGGCGCCACATTTGCTCACAATAGAACAAAAAACAGTGTTGTGAGAATGTTTCGGTCGAGTGTTTGGCAATGTTTTGCTGCAATAAAGCTGAGTTTTTGATTGATTCATAACAAAAGATGAAACCTGGATCCATCACCTCACATTGAGATGAAAGAACAATCAAAACAGTGGATTGGAAAGGGAGAATCGGTTCCAAAGAAGGCAAAGACACTCTAATCTGCAGGCAAGGCCATGGTGTCAGTTTTCTGGGACACATGTGAGATAATTTTCATTGATTATCTCAAAAAGGAAAAGTAATCGATGGCGAATATTATACAAAATTGCTACATCATTTGAACGATGAAATCTAGAAAAAACGGCCACATTTAGAAAAAAAGGAAATTTTGTTTCATTAAGAAAATGCACCAGTTAACATGTTCATTACTGCCATGGCCAAAATCAATGAGTTTAAGTTCAAATTGACTCCTCATGCAGCTTATTTGCCATATTTAGCCTCCTCTGATTATTTTGTTTCCAAACTTGAAGAAATGGCTTGGTGGTTAAAGATTTGCCAACAATGAAGAGGAGTCTGCAGTTAATGGTTATTTTGGAGACCTTTATAGTTCTCACTATAAACAGGGTATCAAAGCTATTGAACATCACTGGGAAAAGTGTATCAAGCTGAAAGGAGAATGTAAAGAAATAAAGATTTTTTCCCCAAAATTTTAGAGCTTTCTTTGTTAGGTCAGGTACTTCTGGGGCAGCCCTTGTATCTATAATTTATGTATATAACTTATACTCAAACATATTCAGATTACAACTGAAAATAGAATTACTTCTTAACATAAATATCTTAGGAATAATAAAAATACACACACTTATTTCTAATAAAAGTGGAGACCACATACACATCTGCAGATTCTGCGATACCAAATTTTGTTTTAACCCTTTCCCTAGTGTGAGTTATTTAAATAACATCCTTATCTTGGTAGGTTATTGAAATCTTAAATCATTTACACAGATGAAATAATATAAATTAATGAACTGATTATACAAGTTTCTGCACATTACATTGCAGTCTTGCTATCAAAAGTCGCATTGCTATCAATGCGACTTTTGAGTCTTGCAAGTAATCAAGATTTATGTACGCTTGTTGGTCAAGTTCTCTCCTGCCAGTTATGCATTCAGTTCCATCTACTGGCTGCGAGAGGCACACTTGAGTTGGTAGCGAAAAACAAGCAAGATTGAAAGCTGACTTGACCAACTCTTATAACATATGCATGAAAGATGATTAGCCCACTACACGCACTGACAACATATCACAATAAGTTAATGCTTAGTGTGAATTTTCATTGTGAATGGCTCCTTACGACAAAACCCAGGCAGGAAGTGAGGAGTATCACTCAAACGGCAAGTTGCAAGTGTTTTGTACTGGAACATTTCAAAGACAATCTGGTCGTATTCATTCTACATTGTTAGAGCATTTATGAGCAAGGTTTGTAAACATGCTTGCAACTGACTGTTCAGAAAATAAAAGGCAGTTCTTTCTTTTGCAAGTTTCCCACACAATGTGGGTGCAATTTATTGATTTTGGTGAATCTGATAAAATGATAAGTTTTCCAAAATTGGAAACAGAGTCAACATGTAAGTGATCTGTGATGATATGATGGTTAAGAACATTGCTTCCAAAGAATTTCACGCTATTCTTAGGAATATTAAATACAAACAAATTGATAAATCAGCTTTAGCAGAACATTTTTGGAAATTTAATCATGAAATAAATCCAGATGTTAAATTATTAAAACACTTAAATGGGCCCATAGATTTAATGGTTTGGGAGAAAATATTTATATTAAAATATAGAAATCATGCAATGAATTTTGATATACCTCCAATTGACAGTCTTATCAAATTTGTTTTGATTCCAGTAGTTAGCAATGCATTAGTACACAATCCACCTAGTAGCAGTAACCATAACAGTGTAAATAAACAACATCAAAAAAGAGACCAAAAGGATATGTTGATAATGCAATGAAATCGTTGCGAAACTAGTCCAGGCAAGGATTCCAAAAGATAAGTGAAGATTTGTTGCAAATATTATTTTTATATTAATATTTATTCTTAGTATGTTTCACATCACTCAAAGCATTAAACTTTGATATCACAATTCTTTTAGCTATTTCTCTTTAAATGCAGCATGTTTAAAATTATTTATTTATTTTATTTTATATTTATTTATTTTTTTTTTTTTTTTTTTTTTTTTTTTTTTTTTTTTTTTTTTTTTTTTTTTTTTTCTTTCCCCTCTCTGTACTGTTTATATGGTTTTCATTATTTCTCCCATTCAACATTCATCTCTTTTGTTTAAGTTTATCCTCCTGTTCCTATCACAAATAACTTTATCCATGATCTTTCCAAGTTAATTGCACAAACAAAACTCCTGAGGTGAACTAGTCTTATTTCAGTACTGGTAACTAAAAGAATAAATTGTAGTTGAGCTCTCCTTTGCTTCCAGAGTAAACTGTTCTCATAGTAATGTATTCATAGTATGGACTTCTTTAATAAGTGTTACTTCTGTTGTATTTTACTCCAAACAACAAATGCTACCCTTAGAATGTATAAGAAAAGTTTAAGATTTTGTTACGTTACTAAGACAAATGAATACAATATATTTTTAAATTCTAACTCTCAGGTATCTGTGGAGAAACACTGGACCTTAGAAATAACTTACCAGCTTGCTTCACTGGCATATCCACATCTGTTAGCATGACCACCTGCAGCAGTGATGGTGCAAAACCAATTATTTTGTGTATCTGAGGGCAAACAATTGATAAAAATTTATGAGATTAAAGTTCTATAATTGACAATACAAAAACAGTTAATGTGTTCCATTATGCCCTTTTCTACCCAGTCCTCTACAGTGGCTCCATTCTAAGATTACATAATAATGTAAATAATGGCAATAATGTAAATCTCTGCCGGCACAAGTGAGTGGAGGGAATGACCACACTATTATAGTGACTGTATGCTCAAAATATATACATTGTGAACATTTTCTAGAATGAGAACAATATCGTTTGGGGTTTGGTTGGCCATTTATCTTGAAGCACTTGTATTTTTAGATTTGACTTAAAGAGGTAATTTTATTATGCCACACACTAAGTAATAACTTAATATTTTATTACATACTTTGCTACTTACCTGGCAGTTGAAGTATAGTATACTACACCCTCTCCACAAAAAAAAAAAAAAAGAAAAACTCAAGAAAAAAAGGAATACCTGATGAGTTGCTTGAAGGTTCTGTATAAAAACACTTTCTGTTTTTGTTCCCAAACTCAAAACCTTATGTGATAAAGAAATGGGGTGGAAACTCCTTTAACTAAAGTTTGACAGCAAATCGAGATGTTTACAGCTTGTAGAACTTGTGAATATTGATGGCTTGATCTTACCAAAAAGGTAAGACAAAAACACTCGATTCAACAAATTCATCCCATTCACCTTCAACTATAAACTTGTTTCTTTCACAAATTTTTGGCCTGTTTTTACTATTTCACCGAGTAAGTAAAGTTGACCCTCAAACACTAATTAATTCTAATGATAAATTGACTTGCCTGAATTTATAATATACTTTTCACACAACTTGTAAAAAGCATTAAATATAATCTGTTTTTCATCAGTTTCCCTCTGGGATATTTCACATATTGCATGGACATAGCCATATTATAAACTGACTGTCCCAATTCTTTTGGGCAGCCACAATATGTATTCAAGAGTAATGATTTATTAAGTTCACAAAAGTCATTCAGAATGAGGAAATTAAAAGTTATACACATAAAATACAAGATGAACATTTTATTCATTATGCAAATATCTTAAACATATGGTGTTTTAATGAAAATCATTCAAGCCATTTTTGGACAGTAAAAAATAATGGAAATTTGCCAAGTACAAGGATATTTAACAGCATAACACCAAGGCAACCTTTTTTTTTTTCTCTTGTGTGAATATACTACTGTTTTTAAAACAAATTTATGCTATCATTCAATGAATGCATGAAAACATAAGGGAAACTTGAACTATAAACAGATTCCTATCTTCTCAGACAGCCAGGTTGCACTTAAGGTTCTAAGTAGTGATAAGGTAGTGTCAGGACTGGTTTTAAATTGCCTAAATATACTCACAAGCTTGGTAGAACAAAATGAATCAACACATCTGAATGCTAGAAGATAGGAGCACAGAGGGCAATAAAATGCTAGATAACTTGCAAGACAAAGAGTAACTTGACAATTTACAGTGGAACCTCAATTTAACATTTCTGAGACTGGTTATATATAAACAAAAATCATCGCAGGAAAACAATGGATATGCAGCATGCAAAAATAATGTAAAAATTAATAATACCAAAACATCTTCAAACACTATACTTCACATCAATCACATATACAGCGTACTCCAGATTATCCAGTTTGCAGATAACCCGTGCATCCCTCTTCAAAAATAATTATTTTGTTTTAATGTCAACACATATTTTTCATTTCTCTGCCATACAGTGGGTCCTTTATTGCTCTTTCCCAAAGAAAAACAATATCTAAGTACAGAAGTAGAATAAACTTTTGAACAAAGAATACATGTGGAAAAAAAGCTTTTAAACATAATTTCCTACTAACATACTATGTTGTACCTTAAAAGCATTAATGTACAGGTTTCTTGATTACTCATGTTTTTTGATTATTCGTGCTGCTTCTCCCCCACATTACCCCAGATAATTGAGAGTATACTATATTACAAATTTTACACTTAATATTCCATTTGCTTTTACAAAAACCTTTCAATTGACCTTCACTTCTTTGCAACTTCTTTTTACATGATAGAACAAACTTTCCATGTCCAACATACATGCTGCTCGTTGCTGTTACTGTCATGTACATATAAAAATGCAATTTCAAACAACATTGAAGTTTCAGAAAATGCTGGCCAGCCATGTTAAATTTGGTTATATGTAATAATCTGTCGCTACTTAAAGATGTAAGAAACAAACATAACAGGATATAAAGATAACATAACACATGTAACGGGTAACAAGATTAAAAATCTTGCATGTTCCATTCACACGAATTTTTCTACCTGTTTTGCAAACAAACTTTACTTACAAAAGATGATTTTTTATCTCCATTGTGTTAAGATAAATTGCTTTATTACTTGCTTCCTTGCAAGTAGAAGGGAAATAAGGGCCTAAAGCAATAGTCAAATCTTTTTAAAGCTGGTTGCTCTGTGAAACAATTGTGAAGACGTGCTCCTGCTATTGATATTGGATCATTATGACCCCCTATAAAAATTATTCCCTTTAATGCTCCTTACATAGAAGTAAATTAAAAGAAATTTGAAACAAAAAATGATTTACAGTTTGAGAAAAGTAAGTGGGCTAACATTGAAACCTATAACAAAGAATTTCTCAAAAACACGTAATTGTACAAAAAAATATATATAGTATAAATTGTTTTAACAAGCATCACATTTTTTGTGTTGTAAGTTTTTGTCTCTTACAGTTTCCCAGTTATAAAAAAATCATCCAAAATGAAGGTCTGCAAATGCTATTCCCAGAAAAGTCAATATCATACATTTTGTCATGTAAATATCTTTAATGTACTGTATTTTAATCAAAATTATTAAAACTATTTTTGGGAAACTCAAAAAGTTTGAAAAATTTCCCATATAAAAGGTAGTTTGGAGTGGGTGATTTTTGTAAAATCTTTGTGTCACATCACACACACCCACTCATCTACATAGACCTTTTTCTAAAAATGCTTCTTTGGATCTAAGGGGACCTTCAAAAAAATATTTACAGTGAAATGTTGACATCAAAGTTTTGGCTGGAATAGGAGGGTCGACTGATAAATCCCGGGCCTCACACAGATAAGGCACCACTAGGCCAGTTGACGGTAGACGGTTTAACTCTTGCCTTGCTCGTATCCATAGTTACAGGTCAATAGCTTAGTTTTTGAATGACAGCATTTTAAAGACGGCAATTCAGAGTTTTAACAAAAATGGAGGATTTGGAAAAACGAGCAGTGATTAAATACCTCCATTTAAAAGGCTTAATGCCTAAAGAAATCAAGGAGGAAATGGACAGTACATTGAAAGCCTCTGTGCCCTCATATTCAACGATTAAAAGGTGGGTTGCAGAATTTAAAATGGGACATATGAGCATTAGTGATGAGCCTCGTTCTGGACGCCCTGTAGAAGTGACAGCTCCACAGATCATTGAAAAAATTCATTGTTTAGTACTAGAACACCGCAGATTAAAGTTGTTTGAGATAGCAG
This sequence comes from Hymenopus coronatus, assembly GCA_030762935.1. NCBI lineage: Eukaryota > Metazoa > Arthropoda > Insecta > Mantodea > Hymenopodidae > Hymenopus > Hymenopus coronatus. The sequence goes on from CM060882.1 coordinate 26,363,308, forward strand.
AGGCTGGAAACATATCAAAAGAATGCGCAGATAATATTTTAAGTAATATTTTCGGCTTTCACAAGATCTGTACAAGATGGGTGCCGCATTTGTTGACACCTGATCAAAAGTTGCAAAGAAAAACTGTTTCTGTTAAGAATGTGGAGCTCTACCGTAAAAATCCCAGAGAATTTTTGAGACTGCTTATTACCATGGATGAACTTGGATATATCACTACACTCCAGAAAGTAAATCAGTCAAAACAGTGGATTGCACCAGGTGAACCAATTCCAAAAAAGACGAAGTCAATTTTGTCACCTAACAAGGTTATGGCGAATTTTTTCTGGGATGCACAGGGAATTATTTTATTGATTACTTGGAAAGGAGTAAAAGTATCACTGGTGACTACTACACAAGCTTACTGCAACGTTTGAGTGATGAGGTGAAAAGAAAAAAAACCTCATTTGGCAAAATAAAAAAATCTTGTTTCATCACGACAATGCTCTGACTCATAGTTCAGTCATTGCAATGGGAAAAATGTGGGAATTAAAGTTGGAATTTCTTGAACATCCACCCTATTCGCCAGATCTAACACCCAGTGACTACCATGAAGATTTCACAGCATTGATGCCGTTAACAGTTATTTTGAGGACCTTGATAAATCGCACTACAGAGATGGTTTAATTAAATTAGAACACCAATTTGACAAATTCATTAGCCTATCTGGAGATTATGTTGAGAAATAAAGCAAAAATAAAATATAATATTTTTTTAAATGGTGTTTTCATTGAGAGGCCCCGGGACTTATCTGCCAACCCTCGTACAACACCTTCTCTATCTACTAGTGCTTACACAGTATATGTAGTCATCCTACATGGTCTAGGGATAACATGCTAGCCTCTGGTTCCCAAGGTCATAAGTTCAAACCTAGTGGAGGAACGATGGATGTTTTGAGCGTATAAATCGTTAGAATGACCTCCTGCAGAAGGTAAGTAAACCTGTTGGTCACATGTCATAGATTTTCAGCACGTAAAAGAACCTCAAGCCTGATAAAGAGGTCTGTAAGCTAAATTAAGCATCTTTCACGCCTAATATAGAATGGGACGTTAAGGACCTTGGTAGTTAAAGAGTGTCCATAAAAAATTTCAATTTCATAGTACATGTAGCGAAAGTAAAAAGGAGACCAGGGATGTTTTGAGCAGCATGGGCAATTATACAGCACCAAAATAGACACTGCAACATATGAAGGAAACCTGTCAGAAGCACATGAAATGTTGATATGCAGGAAAAAGTGTATGAAACAGATAAAGAAATTAGTGAAGTGAAGTCAAGGACTTCCAGCGCCGATTATTAATGATTTCTTCTCGGGGCATCAGCCAGGTAAGTGTTGGATTACTTGCCAAACTTTGAATGATATACTCTCTCACCATCATCAGGGAACTGGAGAGAAGTTGCTCTGGCAGTATCTCATTGAAAGCTTGGAATTTAATCCAACACTTACCTGGCTGACGTCCCGAGAGGAAATCATTAATAAATTAGTGAAGCTATTTGAAAAACAATGGCTGTAGGAAAACAATACTGAAACGATCAACATCAACACAGGCACTACTGCTGTTTCTAAAGCTGCCAACCTTGTAGAAAAGATAATGGTTTGCAAATTGCTCATTTAAAGCCCTAAGCATAGCTGAGGGATGTTTTTATAAACAGAGGAATGGAGCAGTGGCACCTGCAAGTGTGGGACAGAACATATCTGAGGAATCTATTAAGCGTAACCCTAAATATCATTTAACCTTAAGAATAGATATCTTAGCAGAATTTTACATTTCATTTAGGTTGACACTCACCACTTTTACACATATCATTCAATAATAACCAGTGCTTTCCACGCATTTCATAATGCTTTACCTTCATTAAAAATAGCCCTTTTAACATACCTTAGCTGAATAATAGGCAAAATAGGCACGAGGCAAAAGTCAACACATTTACTTAACACTTTGCATTAATAAGCCAGCATTTTCAACATATTCAATTTTAGTAGCAAAACAGAAATTAAATTAAACTAAATTGAGTATTATTTAGCATGCTCTTTAACTCCTGCAGTTCTCAGCATCCCATTCTATAATGAGCATGAAAGACTGCTTAATTTTGCAGGCCTTTACACCCCATAAATCTACGACACCAGATCAACAGTTTTACTTCCCTTCTGAAGGAAGCCCTGCTAAGGATTTTTACACCCCAAAAAATCCTTCAACCTCTGCCAGGTTTGAACCTATGACCTTGGGAACCAGTTAGCCCTAGACCATGGACAGGAAACAGGGCTGGTCTTGCTAAAATGTGCATGATAACAAATGAACACCAAAATGAAGTAGAACAAAAAATACCAGATTATTCATAGTCTGCTTACCCTCCCCGTATATAGGACTGACACCCCTAGGACTTGCTAAGTGCCTAGGAGTCAGAAGCCTGTCGAAGAGCTAAAGGCACATAACCACAGAATGAAGAACCTGGAATGAGTGGTTGGCATGAGCATGAGGAAGTGGACGATATGTAACAAAAGTGAAATGGATAATGGGAAAGGTGACAATGGAGTGATCGATTGAATGAGTGGCAGAGGAAACCAGAGGACATGGAGAAAACCTGACCAGACGCCACTTCGTCCACAACAAATCCCACACGAAGACGCTTGGGATCGAACTCGGGCCAACTAGGTGGGAGGTGAGTGGCACACAGATTCACAAAATAAAAATAAATGCAGACACTGAGATAAAGAAAAGTGTAAAGAATGGTACAAGCTGGGTTTGCATTGAAATATCTACTCATAATGGAAAACTGTGAGTGGCAACCTGTTCTCAAATGCTTGGTAATAAATGGTTATGGAACATCAATACGCTGTTGTTTAATTAGCTGAATATTTTCTATATTCAATTAAGACAGGAAGACAAACATATCTAAATTTAAACATATATGATTTGACAAAGATCAGATTCCAAACATGGGTATTTGGACTAGATTTAGTAATGTATAACACTATTGTATACATGAAAACTCAGCTCTTGCTTGATATAAACATTCTATATGAGAAAACAATATGCTAGGAAGATACTCCTTATTGTAGTGTACATTGGTAATCATTTCCAATTTAAAAACGGTAAGCTCTACTTTCGGAGACGCCTTCAAATGTTTGAAAAGCAAGTTTAAATTACGTACAAAATGTATATTGTGGTACAAGCATGTTCATGTTATTACGATGTCAATGCATGCCCTTCGCTATTTTTCCTTAATTTGGATTTGCTGCATTATAGCATTTGCTAGCTTCATTCAGAATGATTGCTCATGCTTCAAATGGTAGAATGCTACTTTCCTCATTCTTAACCATAAGCACATATTTCTTTACGAAGGTCATAATCAGCCACATGTCTTTCCATACCTGGCTCAGTTGTTCTTCAGCCTGCTGTCGTTGATTAGGGTCTATTGTTGCTCGCAATACATCTGTCAGCTTACGGGTATCCATTTCGTAGATCTTTATTAAAGCGAAACTAAATATTAAGAAGAAAGCTAAATAATGTTGAAAATTTTACCCGGCACATTCACCTTAGTCTACAATAATCACGTGATTCAACATAACATGGCGGGCTTTAAATGTGGCAAACCATCACCACAAGTCTCCTGTGATGTTTACTGTAGTAAAAAAGACTTAGTTATAATTTTTGAAATGTTTCGATTTTCTAAAAGCTATATTTTATCGATTACACTGTAAACTATTTGTGATTCCTTAACTCCAAGGCAACGTAAAAAATTTGTTTATCGACTACACACGCCTGGGTTGCCCTGGTGTTGAGACGAACAAGTTTTTTATTGAAACGAGTCTTTGACAACCTGACAAATAAGAGCAAAGTTTCCCCCGGTGGACATTTTAACCAGGTTTGTATCTTCCTACATAATACGAAGAAGAAGAGAGTAGGGGAAATAAACCTTTTGAATATTTAACTGAGAATTAAAAAAAGACACTGGATCTTCCAGGCCACAGAGGATTTCTTTTTTACTGGAGATGCCTAACTAATTGCTGTGTGGGCCAATTTAAAGTATTACGTTTAGTCATGAACGAAATAGGAATTCTATGGTGGCTTACCATAATTATATCACTTCATCTTTATCACATGTCAACAATTGTAATATATAATACGTGGCACACCTCTCAAAGAATGATCTAACTCTAATAGAAACAGTCAAAACTACATTGTACATTTAAAATAGTCTATGCCTCGCAACAATGCACTATTATGGTTAACATAAGTACGAGTTAACTCGTCAACCCATTTACATAGAGAGTAAACGATTACCCTCCGCAAAACAATACCAAGCCTGAAAGAATTGCAGAAGGAGAAAGTCAACATCTGGGAAAGCTTTTACCAGATAAATGCCATAGTGACGTTGGAACGGAATAATCTAAAATATGAGCTACAGACGCAATGACACCCTTGAGAGTCCATAAATTGCTTCACAGGTTATGCAGTAAAAATACCTACCACAATTCAGATAACTCATTTGCGAGTTGTTTGAGGGACCACGTGAGAGATGCTAAGGTAAAGTTTGTGAAAATAGAATAGTAACTTTAACTGAACTACATGCAGAAACCTTTTAAGGTCATTAGCTAAAATTATAAATAATATATTCGGCTAATCTCAATATAATCGTCATTCAAGAAGCGTTCCTGAAGGAAGTAGCAGACATTTGAAACTTAAATGATCTCCACTCGGTTGCGCCACAAACAACAAAAAGACCAATCGGAGGAGTCTTGTGCTTTATCAATTCCACAACAGAAAGCACACAAGAGTAGAAATATAGTAACTGAAAACAATCTATTTAAGAACAATAAGTATACATACTACCTCAGTCTTTCACCCAGAATGCCTTTGAGATCACATTCATACCACATATTGTGTAAAATTGCCATACTGGTAGGCTACCTGAACCACCGACTTGACACCACAAACACATGGACTGGAATAGTGTTGCATGGAGTAAGAGAGAAAGTCTTCATCCAGGATAAGAAAGATTCCTTAACATACTTCGCCCTAAATGGGTCAAGTGCAAACGACATAGTCCTCTTAAAACGGAAAGGGCTACACATAAAAAGGTAGGATAGTCCATGGAAATCGACAATCACCTAGTTTCAAAAACACATATCCATTTGTGACCGAAGCGGCGCTTTGTACCCAGGAATCATACAAATAAATCGAGGAACCATCCATCATTTCTAGGAGGCTGTTCTTGTAAATAATCCGCAAAAAGGAAACATGACTTACAGAAGGCGAAATTGCTACTGAATAGGGACGAAATAGATCTAGCACCCAGTAGAATCCACAAGTCTTGTATGAATCCAACATAACTCAAAAGGAAACAAAAAGGCATGGGCATAGTTCAGCAGTCTGCTACAGCCTAAGAAAGAAAAAACTACACGCTCTCTACAAAAATAAGACAACTAAACACCGAAAATACCTGACCTGTACTCAAATAGAAGAAAAATGTATGAGCTGCTTCTCAAGAACAAACGAGCCGATTACATAGAGAGAGAGAGAGAGAGAGAGAGAGAGAGAGAGAGAGAGAGAGAGAAAAGCTAGAAAGTTAGCAGATGGTGCAAAGAATGGCTCTTTTTTTTAGTCCTGAGAAGATCTACATCAAATGATTAACGGATAGCACTGGACGGACGGGGAAACCAGTTCCTAAAAATCCCGGATGTCCAAAATACAAGTATAGAGAGACCAATACAGAAATCCGAGGAATAGAAAATACTATGAAGAACAATATGGCGGAAGTACAACGACAGCATTTACTTGAAACCTATCAAGACATCGCTTATTAGAAGAGCGGGCAGGACAGTGCCTAAGTGCACATTCCATCCTGGGCGCTTGATAAGCCTCTTTACCAAAAAAAAAAAAAATGTATTCAAGAAACAGGAGACAGTAATGATCCTAGCACTACTAGAGGCATAGCATTGCAGAAGTATAGTCAACATATTCATAAAACTAATAACAATTAGATAAACAAAAGGCACCAAAAGCCAAATCACTTAATGCCATTTTGAGAAGAAGCACGCCCCATGCAGTAAATATCTACTGAAAACATTGGGAACTCCATACGAAGGCAAAACAGGAAACACTACACAGGTTTATAGATAACATATTTGAAAGATAAACGGGCATATATTAATGCTTAAACTTGAAGGCGCAAATACTAACAGGGTGGTTGAAAACATCGTTCTCTATAAACTTGTCGGATATACGACGGAGTAACCTCATCAAAACATATAAGCCAAACAAATGGATCACTACAGAACGATAATATTAGTGTCCTTTTATTTAGCATTTCCATTACAGATATAACAATGATTTGAATTGCCTTCCCACAAACAAACTTGCTAGCGTATGAAGATGACTTGGTTTTTCTGAAAAAGTATAGCTATAGGTGCAACTCGCAAGACTACAGCAATGGACAAGGGTGAGCAAATTCTAATTTCACAAAATAGAAAAGTCCAAATGGTATTCCGAAAAGCAGAAAGTCTATGGTCCATAACTAAATAGATCACCACTTATGAAGCTTTTGACTGCGTGAATGTTCATATTTTAATGAACATTTTTTTATACGAGGATAATTTAAAAACTTCTGCACACGGCGCATGCGCGACCAATAGAAACTTGCGTCAATTGTGAATCAGATTTTCATCTTGACAGCTGTATATGTTTGTGCTGGTTAGCTTGGCTGCATCTTAAGTAATTCAGTTTTAAGATGCAATCGGGAAGCGAGGCAAGTCAGATTACACGTAGTGACCAGCGATCTTACATCAAAATTGAATCTGTACGTGGAAAGAACGCAACTGAAATTCACAACGCTTTGACGGAGGTGTGTGGGGATAATGTAATCGATCGTAGCACAGTATCACGGTAGTTTGCTCGTTTCCGTAAAGGTCGGATAAGCACTGAGGGCAACCCAAGTAGTGGAAGGCCATCAACTGCAACAGACTACACATCTGAGGTTATTGTTAATGACATTTTGCGAGAGGATCGACAAAAATCATGTGAGGAAATTGCACATGAGGCAAGAATGTCTGTCGCTTCTGTTTACAGAATCATTACTAACAATTTAAAGATGAGAAAAGTTGTCGTCAGATCGGTTCCTCATCATCTGAGAGACGAGCAGAAAGCGTGTCGCCAAAGAATCACAAAAGAATTGCTTCAACGTAACCAAACAGATGGAGAGGAGTTCCTGAAAAGGACTGTTGCACTAGACGAAACCTGTATACAAGATTTTGAGCCAGAATTGAAGTCACAGTCGTCTCAATGGAAACATCCAGATTACCCACGACCCCTCTTCAAAATGCCGCCGCCATTAATCGAAGGTGAAACTGATGATCTTTGTATATGACATTAATATAATCATAGCAGCAAATAGAGTCCCCCAGGGTACGTCTGTAGCAGGTGCTTACTACAGGTTATTTCAGCAAAATAATTTGCGCCCGAAAATTCGTCAGAGAAGGCCTGACATGTTTGCAGCTGGTACGCTCAATTTGCAAGACAATGCAACATCACATATTGCCGTATTTGTGAGACAAATTTTGGAGAAATATGGATGGGAAGTATTGCCTCATACAGTCCTAATTTGAGTCCACAAGAATTTGACTTGTTTCCCAAATTGAAGAAACCACTCCGAGGAAAACGTTTTGCTACAATTGAAAAAGCTTCCGCTGAAGTGACTCTACTGATCAGACAGCTCAACAGTGAAGGCGTTTTATGAATTCGGGATTTGCCAAAACGTTGGGAAGCTATCATAAGGATGAATGGGAATTATATTGAAAGACTGTAAAACGATTTTGTAAAATAAATTATTTTGATCAATATAACAACTGTGCAACATTTGAAATCAACCTCGCCCGCTTTTACTGCTAAGACACCGTAGGCTATGATAGTGTTGAAACCGCGGGAGAAATCGGAGAACCCGGAGAAAACCCGGCCTGCGCCGCTTTGTTCGTCACAAATTCCACATGCGATCTCTTGGGATCGAACCTGGGTCACTTTGGCGAGAATCAAGTGGCTTAAGAATTTTAAATGAACAAATTATCTATATTATGCTTTAGAGGATTTAGTTATAAATTGATAAATCCATATGTGACAAATAGGAAACAACCGGTACAATTAAAAATTAGAGGTGAATATTACGAAGCCAGATTTCAACATCTGTTATAGGCGTTACCCAAGTTTCAATATTCATTCTAAACATACACACACACCCGCGCGCGCGCCTGCGCGTTGTCCCATAATTTAACCGCACAAATTAGCAGGATTGACAGTTTGAGGTAGAGAGCCTATTGTTCCTTTTGCCAAATGTCAGAATTATGACATGTTTTCTGGATCGCACAACATTGGCCGTAAATTAAAAGAACGTGGGCGTACGTGTCCTATTTTCATTTAGAATGCCTCATTTGCATGCCAGTAGTCGAAGGAATGCAGTATTGGTTCACAATCCATTCGATATTTAAAATTATTGTACTCGCAACGTTGGCAAAAATACTTGTTCTTTGAGGATATACACGCCGCTGATAACAGTTGTTTGATTTCAGATCATAATATGTAGTTAGCGAGAGCCCTTCGCTCTAACGTACTACAGAGTGAGTTGGTATAGCGCTAGTGATCTAATCCCACGATACAAAGTACGCACCACCCTCTGAATTTTCCATTTTTTAGTTTTTTTGATTTTCTTATTTTTTTCAATTTGAACAGCCCTTGTACCTTAGTTTACATTTCTGAAGCCAAAATGTTAAAGTACAAAGTACTTTCAAAAGACTGAATAATATCTACTTAGACTTCAATATTAAGTACAAAAAAAACAAAAAACAACAACAACAAATAAACAACTCTGCGTAGATTAATGCAATGAAACAAGTTGTTTTGTTGAAAGCATTTATGTAATGTGTGCTTTGAAACGTAGTAAATGAACTATGCTTTAGGGATGGGATAAAAAAAAAACCTGATTGTTGCTTAGATTCGAACAGCAGTATTTTGAATTTATCCTATGTAGATATTATGCTGTCTTAACCGTTTGAGCTACTGTGGTCCCGCGAATGTGTTTCTGAACAACTAGCCTAATGCCTATACGTGACAACTCAAAGATCCATGAATTGCTAAACATTGTGCCCATATTGTAAAAGTAAACACATTATTGTGAAGAAAGAAATTGTTTCAAGGAGGTGCGAAAGGGAGATCACGCAGACTAACATCCTGAACTATTCCCAGCTGGAAGCTTCTGAGCTGATGTGCTTTATGGTTCCCCGTGGTACTATTGCGTATGCTCAAGAATTACCCTTAGCAGATGCCCGTTGAATTAGATGAACAATTATTGACACGATATTTATTTGCTTGTGGCGAAGTTTGAAACACTCCAGGAATTTTTGACAAGGTGCGAGGTTCATTTCCTTAGGTACAACCTCTGAAATGTTGCAGGGTGTCACATTGAACAATTCATCTGGTGATCTGTTGTATTTTGTGCTTCGGATATGGTAGTATTTCTCGAAGTTTCCTTCTATTTGCCTTTCATGTAGAGATGAAATGGTTGAATGTCCTTTACTAACTAGTACATAGTTCTTAATTAGTTCTATGTAGGTACTTGGTTTACAACAGAGCTAGTTCATTTTATTTCATTTGAAGTTCATTTGACACAATGATAGTATTGTTTCGTAAATTGTGACTTCTTCCTACAATTGCAACACATTAATGTGTGATACACAGTATTTTAGAAAATCTTTGGAGGGTTATGGAGAAGTATGTTCTTTCAGATGTTAAATACAATCACTAGTGAAACGTTTTCTATTTTGCCTACATGCTAATCGTATATTACATTTATTTTATTTGCCAGTATGAATGAATCATATTATGTAATGTAGAAAAATAGGAGCGGCTCATTATAAAATCCAACAAAGGAGACAACATTAAAATAAAGATATCTATGAAGGCTTGAGCCTTCAACTCCCTCCCCTCCTCCATCGCTCTCCGTGGAGTAATGGTTACATGCTAACTTCATATACCCAAGGTCGCGGGTTCAAACCCGGTGAAGGACGTTGGATTTTTTCGGGTGTAAAAATCCTTAGTATGGCTTCCTTCGTAAGGAAAGTAAAGCCGTGGGTAGATTTACGGCACGCAAAGGAACCTCAAGCCTGATAGGAAGACCTCTCTGAGCAAAATAAGCGGTCTTTCACGCCCAGTATAAAATGGGACGCTGAGAACCACAACAGTTAAAGAGCATCCATAAATAAAACGCAATTTCATTTTTCAACTCCCCCAACATCTTGATCCTATGCCCACTCGTTTACCATAGCACTAAGTAATGTCTCTATGTTTCTCCAAAATCCGGGTGTTTACATCACGGTACCTTACGGTTTGATCAGTGGCGTGCGAACCCTTAATACATTTTATGCTGTAACAAAAAATTTAGAATCCATAGCTCATTGCTCCCTACTTTAAAATGGTTATCTTGGACCCCTCTATAATCCTATCAATTTGTTTGGTCGAATTCTGGAACAGTCTGTATATATAGTGCATGTAATGCCAATATAGTTTCTTTTCAAAGTTCGCTGTGGCGAGGAAAACCACTCAACTGTGCACGCTATACCTTCCTAGTGAAAACTGAAATTTGGTCACGACACGAGCAGATGGCAGTCTGAGGGCAGCGCGACGGCATGTTAAACGTGTTCCCATTCTTGCTAGAATTTAATCACGTGCTGACGGGAATGTGGGGGTTGCAGGATGGCAGGTGAAAATGAAGCTGTGGAGTGAAAGGAGGTAGCATGTGTTCTCCTCAACGGTTGCCAGCCATGGTTCAACGGCCCCTGTGCACCTCTGGTGTAATTAATTTACAAAATATTTATTTGGGGTTGAAAATTTAAAGTCCAAGCAACTCTTGAAGGATTGTAAGGAGCTTAGTCGTAGCAGCTGTTGGGGGTGCTCCTTCTTTACCGGGGATGCCCGCAAGCCATGCGAGGAAGTCGGTATCGCCTGAATCGGCGGTTTCTGGGTTTATAATCCCCAAGAGACCTAGCGAGGGCGCTTCGATGGAATGGTAAACCTTCGTTGAATTTTATTGCTCGACGCCTAATCTCGTCCTCCAGGTATGGCAGACCAGACGCTTCGTGCAGGAGTTCTGTAGGAAGTCCTCGAGGCACAGAATAGATGGCCCGAATGCAGACATAGATTAGCATGGGGGTTGTGAGAGCCCTCAAAAGGCGCAACCAGCATTGTGGATTTCAGCATCGGGTACAAGAAGGCCGCAGCCCCAGTGCCCCGACACCTGAATTCCCTGATATGCTCCCCAAAAGTGACGCCCTTATCAAGCTTCACCCCCCAAGTAGTCCATTCAATCCTTCGTCTGAGGTACGTGCGTGCGTGTCTGGTAGGCTCGTGGTGAGTCTAGGTGCTGTTGCTGTGTACCTACCCTGGTAAGGGTTTAACCACAGGAATGAGGTGAAGGTTGAGATTTTAAATTTTTGTAGTTTCGAGTGTTGGTTGTAAAGAGGTAGCGCTAGTAGGCTCCTCGAGCGGTTGCATTTTTTAGGAGCAGCATCCTTTCCTCTGCTCCGCTGGTGTTTATTTTTATTTAATTATGTTGATGAATTTTGATAGACCTCCCCCAATATTAGGGGGGTGCTTTGTTCAGCTATTACGCTGTTGACTGGTTGAGGTACGTGAATGAAGGGATGTTCGCGGGAAAACAGCGCTTGGTGAAGTGGATAGCGTGGCTTTTCTCCGGGTTGATGGACAACCGCCAACGCTCGCACCACTCTTGAAGGAGGCGGAGGTGTCTCTGTATGAGGTTGAAGGCTTGGTGTGGGTTTTTGTTTATACAGAACAACAGTATATTGAGCTATGTTAATGTGCTGCTCTGTTGGAAGGTCGGCCACATAGACGCTGAATAACGTGGGGGATAGCACAGAGCTTTTTGGGACTCCGCCTCTTATTTTCGTTGCCGTTTTTCATTCTGTTGGTTACGTGACTAGAAGTTTCCAAAAGACATCGCAGTATACCACAGGCGTTCATAAACTCACTCCGCTGTAACAATAAGGCTTCGACTTCAAAGAACCTTCCGCTAGAACACGTGTTCTTGTACAGGTCACAACTGCGATGTCAAAATAACTCACCACTGACACGTGTTCACTAACGTACATGTATGTATGCAACAATGTGTGCCAACAATTGGCTATGACTTACGAAGCAAGCCGTACACACACGTAAGGCATATACGGCCGCAGTGTGTTGTCACAATAGTCACATTGACAAATTGCCAGTAAAAGTTAGTAAAAACTTATTGGTTTTGAAATCTTTAAATAACTATACACCAGGTTCTAGAACAAAATAATATGCTTTGTTCTTATCAATTCAGCTTTGCCTATGTATAGACATTTGGGGAGAAACCCGCAGAAGAAATCTTAAAATAATCCTGTGGGATGGTCGGGCGTCGACCCACTAAAGGCACATTGTCCTGGCCTCTGTGCAACGCAAGATCTTTGAACGCATCTTAACTATGCGATTGTCTTTCTATTTGGAACGGTATGGCTTATAAATCCCAGGCTAGTATGGATTCCGTAAGCTCATTTCTACCATTCACAATCTCCTTTATTTGATGCATAAGGTGTATTTGGTTTGGCACTATCGGCATACTGGCCCATTTTTTTTAGACTTCTCCCTCATTTATGATTCCATTTGACTGTCTATTTTGCTATAGAGTTCCGTACTCTTTCTATCCTTTTTGCATCCTGTCTGTCTTTCTCCAATATCAGACTGACCGCTCTAGGCAATTGCATTCTCATTTTTCTTTCACCCCAAGCAAACTCATTCCTTAGGCTCTCCCTCAAGGAACCTCCCTTCATTCTTTACATTCGCATCCTGAGTATCTTCCCTTCTGCAACAGTCAACCTGGACAAGCTGCGGTACACACCTATGGACCTACAGACTAATCAGGACATGCTGCGGGATAGACTTCGTGATCTGGGCTTGTTATTCGGCTCCGGTAAGTGTGTTTCAGTTTATTTTAAGCGTGGTTGCTCCCTACTCCAGGTACCTATGCAATTTGGATACGGGAGGACTTTCAGTTACATTATTGAGTTTGCTGTTTGATTAAGTGGTGTTTGGGGGGTGGTAGGGGGATAAACATCGGGGGAATTCTTGATAATTTTGATAACTTTTATCTCTTAATTGGTACTAACAGTTATTAAAAATGGACTTTTAAATATTATCTTCCCTTCATTGGCCTTTCTATCTGTAGCTGAGAGTTTATGGCTTATAGCCTATGCAGCCTCTGATTCGTGTATTTCACAATGTAATTTGAAATAAGAGCTGATGAGAACATGTATTTGTTATTCTGTGCAAAATGCATACTCTATGAAGAACAACAATACCAAACCTAAGTATCAAGATTAATGAAGTTCCCTAAATTTTGGAATAGAGGTTTTGAAGAAGACAAATAATAAAGAGCGTGTGCCACTTGTTAATATTTAGCTGCTCTCAGTCAAATTCTGAGATTGTTGGTATATGTTTTTACCTGGTGCAGTATAAATAAGGTTAACTTGAAAATGTATGTGCAGTATAAAGCGAATGAATTATATCGAAGACCTGCTAATAAATGTAACATTTCTTTTCAGGTCATCTCAATAGAATTTACCTAAAAAGCGATGGAAGAGGAAATTAAGGACTCAAACAGCAAATATGACCCAGGTGCGGTAACTTAATAAGCAGCATTTTAGCTCAATACCTTACGTTGATTTTAAGCTCACTCACTTCTAAGCTCATCTGCATACAAAGCGATACCCGCATAATGGTGCATTAAAATTATACATATCAAATATCGGAAGACCAAACGTTATCTTTAAGCGGAAGATTTATTTATTAAGAGTCATTTGTTCTAACTGTAGAACTTAGAGAAACATAACTCTATTATATATTCCAGCAAGTGAAATCCAGCTGTACTGTCTACAGAGAACTCTCTTCCCATTTAGCCTAAGCTCTTTCCCTCCTTTCTTATATCTTTACAAAGGGTTGTGGTATGATCGTATGTAACAGAGCTGCCTATGCGTTAAGAGTTGCACAGCCAAAATTGCTTAGTTAACAAGAAAGATATTTTCAGATATTAAAATATTTTCTATAGCCTTGAATTTGTGCAGTTGCCTCATATTTTCGACATTCTCCCATATTTATTACCCTATTTGACATGCACTTTCTGGCAATTGCCGCATCCTGCACTGAAGTCAAAATGCCCAAAAATGACTTACAAATGCTGAGGTATCTTCACAACTAAAACCCCAATCATGTATGGGCATGCCAAGTGTCTATCAATCTGAGGGACTTTTATCCTTACTTGAGATTGGCAAAGGGCAGTACGGTATGTTTTCATTGATTCTAGAAATCTATGAAAGAAAATATCCTATTTAGGGTGAGCGAGTGATTTAGATGATACTGAGATGCCTACTCCTGACTCAAACGCTAAGGAAATTTAATCATTCTTCATTTTCTTAACATTTAAATTGGCGACAAGTATGGGAAAAGTCAATAATGAAGAAAGCCAATGTGGCCAATTTGTTCCATTTGAAGGCTATTTACAACTAAGGGTATTGAATAAGATTAATAAATAGCTTTGAGGCAAGTGTGGCTCTCTTTTACTTGGTCTAATATAGGGTTGTTAAATTATAAGGTAACCTCTGTCATGACCTTTCTCTATTGTGTGAGAGATCTGAGAGTCGCTGGGAAAATTGTGCTGATAAAGGCAGACTAAAATACATATCTTAAGGTAAATTACTGATTATATATGGGCAGTACAATTTACAAAAGTATTCTCACTCACTTGTCTAAGCTTAGCAGCAGGAATCGTTATTTCTTGCATGGTGTTATCACCAAGTTTCTGTTGATTACAGAGGGGTTTCTGAGCTTAGATGAATAAATGAGAACATCTTTAACTTGTTATACTGCCTGTTTGGGAGAAGATGGTCATATTTTCAGATTTTATTTAAGGTAAGGACTCCAGTGCGCCTTTGCCAGCATCACTTTCCCATGACTCTTGGATCTCTCACGCAGTGGATGAGAGGCTGCAAGAGGGGTTAATGACCCTATATAACCCATGAAACTTTCCTTTTGTAACTTATTAGCTGAATGACAAATTAATTTATTTGGGATAGCTTCTTGTACTTTTTTCGGCAACTTTGGCATTTAAGTAAGGAAGGAGTGGCCTAAACCATAATAGGAGTCCCTGCCAAGGCAACCAGAATTAAATTAAATTGAGTTTTATTTAACTGTTGTATTTTCAGCATTCCAAGAGAATAGTTTACAATAGTTAACTGATGAGCAATAAGTTTCACTCCTGTTGATGAAAGTCATTGTTTTACTTGTTAATTACATATGGAATCTGTACAGCATATATGTAAAGTAATACTGAAGTTATAAACAATGCATTAAGTTCAAGATATTGCCCAAACAAAGTCATATTCCTCAGGCCTTTTTGGAGATATCAATTATATAGGGCAAACTAGTACCACGTTGAAGCGCAACACAGTAAAAACATTCACAGGATTTTTACTACCTATTTTGCAACAAACTAGCCTTAAAAGGTTTATTGTATCTATATCATGCATATTGATCTAAACATTTGCAGAAATATTTTTTATATCCTTGTATATATTCAGGAATAAGGAATACACTAGGCCAAAGCAAAAGTCAAATCTTTTAAGAGCTGGTTGCTGTCTGATGCAATGATATCATGTTCTCTTTGTTTGACAAGGAGAAAGAAAAGCAAATAATGATTTTCCATTTGAGAAATGTGTACGTATTTTAAAATTGAAACCAGTAACCAGGAATTTCTCAAAAACGGTTAATTCCACCAAAAGAAAAAATAAAAGTTTATTTGATGAATTGTGTGTTTTAACTTTTTGTGTAGGAAATTTATTCTATCTTTTATGGTTTACCAATTATGATAAAGTCAATTCAAAATCTTCTCGGGCTTCTAGCCAGGTAAAAACTTGGCTTGACACCAACGTTTCGAAGAAGTGCATCTTCCTCGTCTTCTTTTGAATTAACACGTCGCCAGGAAAGCTTCAGTTCTTATTTTATGATAAAGCCATCCAAAATGAAGAGGCTTTCAGAGGCTTTTGTCAGGAAATTCAAGATATACATTTTGTAATGGAAGTATTTTAAACATTTGGTGTTTGAATCAATATCATTAAGAGCCAATTTTGAGAAAATCAAAATTTTTTGAAAAGTTTGTATGTAAAGGGTAATTTGGGGTGGTAGGATTTTCTGAAAGAAGTTACTCCTTGATGGATGTTGAAATTATTTACCAAGTTTGGTATTTAAGAGACTTTTCATTTTTTAGTAAATGTTACTCATAGACACAATGGACCTTTTTCTATATTTATGCAATTTGCTAACTTCATATATCCAAGGTCGTGGGTTCAAACCTGGCGGAGGACGATGGATTTTTTTGGGCATAAAAATCCTTAGCTTGGCTTCCTTTGGAAGGGAAGTAAAGCTGTGGGTCCCGTGTAATAGATTTACGGCACGTAAAAGAACCTCAAGCCTGATAAGAGAGGCCTCTGAGCAAAATTAAGCGATCTTTCACACCCAATATAGAATGGGAAGCTGAGAACCAAAGCAGTTAAAGAGCATCCATAAATAACAGGCCATTTCCATTTGCAATTTGACATTGACTATTTGGATGGAATACAAAACCTTACTACCTACTATGTACAGTGTGCATGACAGAGAAAGAAAAAATTGCTAATGAAAATGTCTTTAAATGCTGTGGTTCTTTCACTGCATCCATAGTCTCGAACTTGATTCCTTTGAGCGTAGACCCTAAAATCTTTATTCAAAAATCATCCCAATGGAAGGTAAGCCACTGCACAACACAAAGTGGGCCAGTTAATAGTATTGCTATGAAGTAATGTTTGGATAATTTTAGGGAAGAGAAAAATGTTGCATGGTGCTAGGAGAGGTGAATGCATTTTGCATCATTGGACTGTTGTTTTTCACCAAAAATCTCTCCACAGACATTGCGTTATGGACCGGTGCATTATCCTGATGAATACATGAGCAATTCTTCCAAAGAACTGGTTTCCTTTGTTGCACATGTTCACGGAGGTTCTTCAGACTAGTTGTATAATAAATTTGATTGACAGCCTGACCTTTAGACACCCAATCAATGTACACAACCCCTCGGATATAAAAAAAATCACCAATATTGCTTTGAATTTTGATTTGCTCATGTGTGCTTTCTTCTTCCTAGGGGATTGACCTCTCTTCCAATGCATGGATTGTCGCTTAGTCTCTGAGTCATATTGGAATATCCATGTTTCATTACATGTAATTGCTTTATGGAGGTAATCAGGATCATTTTCAAGAGTGACAGTACAGCAGTGCACTTAATGTTGCTTTAGCTCGTTTATAAAGATTCTTGGCATCACTTTAGCACAAATCTTTATCATGCCCAGATCATCATGCAAATCTGCCTAATGGTTTCCTCATTGATGTAGGCAAGTTGTGGAATTCCTTGAACAATTCTGCTGACCTCCTCATTCTCTTCGGTTTTCGAAATGGAAGGATCATCTTTGACATCTTCCTTACCATTCTTAAATCTCTTAACCCACTCGAAAACTTGGGTACAAGATAGACACTGATCACCATGAACTTTTTCAACAAATCATAAGTTTCTTTGGCAGATTTTTCAAGTTTTGTGCGGAATTTGATGTTAACACATTCTACTGCAGAGTGTAGAATCTTTCCGGTGAAGCTCACACTCACGACCTGTTTCTAAGAAGGCTCACAACCAGACTAGGCTCTCAGTGGCATGAAATTATGTATGCTTGAGAGGGAGAGTACCAAAGCCAATCCCCCACTCTTCTTTTTGTCATCGACAAAACCAGAAGTGCGCACAACAATCGGTCCAATTTTTTTATTGTTGTACATAATTCCTTCCTGCTGAAAGAAAAATGTAAAGGTCTGTAAAATATACAATTGCATAATGTGGAGTTTTTTGTAGCTTTAACCTTTTCTGAGATATTAGCTTTTGTGTTTTAAGGTTTTATTCATTTCAAAAACAATAAATAATAAGGAAAAATCAATTTAAGAAAATGGCAGACCTCTGTAAACTTTTTAAAAAACCCATATTTATGCAATTTTGTAGCATTAACTTTCCCAAGATATTCACCTTCATTTGTTTAAATGATATACACCTAAAGAATCACAGTATATCTTAGGCTTCAAGTTTAGATTTTCCTCAATACCATATGTTCCCCTAGATATGTTAGAAGCAATAGTATTATAATCCTTGATTTTGAAAGCACGGTTCTGATTAGTGGCTGTATATTGTACATTCACTGTCTTCCAATTCAATGGGTTTAACCTTACATTTATGGTACTTGGCATTATCTATGGATATACAGATTTTAAAACAGAATATATGGATTTCTTTACAAAAGATACAACAATCAGATCTAGAATGCGCATGGAAAGTCTCCTGAAAGTGGATAATTCTCCATGTCTCCACTGGAAATCAAACCTGGGACCTAAGTTAATGCTAGTGACTGGCACATTCAATATTACACCTTTAGTGTAACATTAACGTTTGCTTTTAAATAGCATTCACATAAACTGATATAATACGCCTCTAAAAAGTATCATGTTGGCGACAAAAATTATGAACTTATATTTTTCTCTACCTATTTTTCTGTAATATAGTTGACTTCTGAAAAATCTGCATAGATAGGTGGATTAAATACAACATTTTCAGAAATGTTAACTGTAATTTAAGAAAAGTGAAATAGATACGGAAGATGAGACATATAAAATAAGTTTAACTATATTTTATATTCTCTTGGCACTAAGATATCAAGAACAAGAATAAATAGAAAGATGTATGTGATGCTGGGTAGCCACATAAACATTTTTTTAAAAACTCCAACATCGCTCTATACCTTTTTGCATGCAGAAATGTTCAAGGTTATGGACTGGTTCAGGCAAAAGTTTGTTGAAATTGCGTACACATGCTAAGAGTGATCTAAGTGCTCCTCCGTTCCCACTTCTGGCTGGTAATGCAACATTGGGCTGCCACTTGCAGCAAGCTGGCATTTTGCTTTAAAATGGATTACAAACAGACAGATATCGCTGCATAAAGCTATGGTAGGCATCAGAATTTGGTACTCTCTTAGGATGGAAACCTCACCTTCATTTTCTACATTAATCCAATCTTTGAACCATTAATCCAACTAGATGCAGACTCAGACAGGCAGATGATGCAACCGATTAGTGATTTATTTTACTTAAATGTGCAATCTTGTATGAATTGTTTTGGTAGATGAATATGACGGTCCAGTCTCCTGCTTGGATGCTTACCACGCTCGCTATTCTTGAGAAATCAATATTTGATCAAAATGCCGGCATATAATCCTTACAATTGAAGGCATTGTTAAAGATTGTCATTAGTACATGCAGCCTCAAAAACTTACTGGCTGCCCTGATTACAAATAAGTTCTGTTGCTAACAAGCTGATCTTCTCAAACATACTCTGTAAATGTTGTAGTACTGGAGAAATGTAAACATACAGCAACAACTATTTAAGAAATGACTATTTTTATGAAAAAGAGCATTTAACTCAGAGTGCATACTGTAATGATGAGCTCTTCTTATTTTCTGTATAAAGTTTTTTCTTTGTTCTTTTTTTTAGCTCCCTTTAACATCTAAGGCCATATCAGGGGCTTTGCACTTGAAACAACTCATCTGTAGGTTCTTTAAAGTTTGGTTTAAATAATTTTATTTTCCTCAAACACACACTTATTCACTCTCACATACATACTTCCAGACTCTGTGGGGGTTAGGGAATAATTCTGGCTAAAGAAAAATTCCCCACCCCAGTCGGGAATCGAACCCGGGACCTATGGGTGAGAAGTCAGCTCCTGACCAATCGACTATGGAGGCAATCCTTTATTAAGTTTTGTTCTGCTTTATAATGTAAAATTCAGTGAGGATGAAGAAGTCTTCATAATTAGTTCATATAAAATTAAAGATATACATTTTATTCATTATAGTTATACTCCAAACATAAAATCTTTTAATCAGTTGTTCTATTTTTGGAAGGAAAAAAAAAACCCCAAAACTTTTTTACTTGCATGCATGCCTCTGTGTGTGTGTGTGTGTGTGTGTGTATGTGAGTGCATGTGCATGTATGCGTGCGTGCGTAGTGTCCCTCTCTCAAAAATGAAAAGTCCATAACTTGGTATTTAAGTTTAGTTTATTCAAGGGGGTGGCAGGAAGATTTTCAAGAAAGCCCCCCAAATCTAAACTACCCTTTTTCACATGGAAGATTTTTCAACACTTTTGATTTATTCAAAAGTGACTGTAATGATTTTTATTAAAATGTCATGTATTAAAAATGTTTTCATGAATAGCTTCTGAAATCTTTTTCATTCTGGATGTCTTTTGTAACTAGTAAACTGTAAGAGAGCAAAAAAGCTTACTGCACAAAAAATGTAGATCTGGTTAAAACACACAATTTGCCATATATATTTGTTTTGTAGAGCTAACTATTTCCAAAATATTCCTTATTATTAGTTTTAAATTCTCAGTACGTGGATTTTTCTAAAATGGGAAATCATTATTTACTTTTTACATCCTGGTCATTTAAGTTGCAATTGGTCAATTGCGACACAGAGCAACCACCTTTTAAAAGATTTGACTATACCTTTAACCTAGTATATTTCCTTATTTCTCTTCTATTTAGAAGGAACTGAGTAATGCAACCATTTTTGCTAATGTTTACATCAATTAGCACACAATAGAGAGAAGAATGAGCCTTTGTAAGAATAATTTGTTGCAGAATAGGTAGAGAAACTTATGGGAATGAAACATAAGATTTTAGGATTTTTTGTAGTGTTTGCTTATGTAAGGGGAAATTTCTGAAACAACCTCTTAAAGAGCATCTGAGCTAAGTGTGTCATTTGATATTTATTCATAGATAGAAATTAAAGCAAATTCTTAAGCTTTGAAACTTGAAATAGTGTACCTATTTGGAGAGTTTCATCTTTTAATTAGAGTAACAAACTTTTTGGTGATATGCAATATTTTCAATGCCTCATACAATACTAATAATTTCTATGAATCAGAAAATATATTGCCACTAAGTGACTATCTGTAACATAGTTTGAATGTTTTTCTTTTAATTCATATTTAAATATCTTTTTCAGGTGTAAACCAAGATGAATTAATTATGCAGCAACAACGAAGAATTGAAAAAGAGGTAAGTTCCACTGGAAGAAGTGAGCTAAAATGAAATGTTGTATAGCTGTATCATTACAAATTTTGAAGTAAATAGATAAGCAAGAAAGTTAATGATGAATCTCTTCCAGTTTTTGTTTTGTTACTGACTCATACAGGGATACCGTGGATTTTTAATTTCTAAAAAGTTAAAATTGGGTTTTATCAGGATATTAGGATTTTATAGGATCATATATGTTTAATTTAGAAATTTTGGAATATATATAAGGTCATTTAATTTTAAGGCAATTCCTCTCATGGTCGCTCTCTACTGCCCGAGAGAACTGTGAATCGCCAGCAAAGTTGTGCCAATAGAGACACACTAAAATTCTTACCTTATAGTAAATGCTGGAAATGCTTTGACCAAATTTTGCATGTGCCTTACTTGTAAAAATTTTCTCGCTCTCTCGCCTAAGCTTGGCAACAGGAATACTTAAGATTTCTTGCACGATGTTATCACTAAGTTCCTGCGGAGTATGTGGGTTAGAATGATATACTTTTTGTTTCAAAGAATAAATAAAACTCGCACCTAGTTGGCCGCAGGAATAAAGGAGCTGCCAATTAATACTTATCCTTCTGTCATGAACTACCTCTTAATTTTAAGTATTGTTCTAATCCTTGTACATAACAAGAACTTAGTGATTGATAGCATCATGCAAGAAATCACAAGGATTCCTTCTGCAAAGCTTAGGTGAATGAGCAAAATCTTTTTTACAAGATATGCCATGCCATCTGAGAGCAGAAGGTCAACATTTACAGCATTTATAATAAGGGTTTACCTTATATTTATATAAATCACTGGACATGCCATTATGTTTAAAACACTTAACTTTAAATTGTAAAAGTTTAAATTAACTGTAACTTTAGTATGAATTTGAATATATCAATTGCAATATGCTTACAATTAGTATGGGACTGAAAAAAACAAATTAATTTCAAGCACTACAAGCGCAAAAGTTTTGAGTACACTCATTAATATTAAGGTGACAAGAAAAACACAATTTAATTCAAACTCTACATGTGCAAAAGTTCTCAGTATACCTAAATTGCTTTAGTATGAGATTGAAAATGCACAGTTAATCTTAAACTTCATCCGCAAAATTGTTCAGTACTTATTTTGCACTCCTAGATGACACTGAACAATGAAGTACTTTGAAAGACTCTCAGGTGTAAACCCTCTTCTGTCTTCCATTAAAATGCACTTTTAATGGAGAAACTTGTGTTCCACTTCACTTGAGGCAAGGGGTGCAAACTTCATTTTGACTATTAATATAAAAATAATAGTTGCAACCAATCTTCACTTATCTTTTGGAATCCTTGCCTGGACTAGTTTCGCAACGATTTCATTGCATTATCAACATATCCTTTTGGTCTCTTTTTTGATGCTGTTTATTTACACTGTTATGGTTACTGCTACTAGGTGGATTGTGTACTAATGCATTGCTAACTACTGGAATCAAAACAAATTTGGTAAGATTGTCAATTGGAGGTATATCAAAATTCATTGCATGATTTCTATACTTTAATATAAATATTTTCTCCCAAACCATTAAATCTATGGGCCCATTTAAGTGTTTTAATAATTTAACATCTGGATTTATTTCATGATTGAATTTCCAAAAATGTTCTGCTACAGCTGATTTATCAATTTGTTTGTATTTAATATTCCTAAAGTGTTCTTTTACTCTGGTTTCCAAATGACGTTTAATCTTACCAATATAAACAAGGTCACAATTTAAACAGTTTAATTGATAAATGCCAGATTTTTTATTTTTTGAAATTTCATCCTTTTTAGAAAATCCTAACAAATTTTTTATACTGTATTTATTTTGAGGAACCAATATTATGCCATGCTCTTTGAAAATATTTGTGAATTTTTTATTTGCCCAAGGGTGATAAGTAAATTTTTTAAAAATGTAATTATCTTTTATTTTCTTAAGCGTAGAAATATCTTTAATAGCTTTTTGATATTTAAACTTCTCAATTTTTTTATTTATAAAATCAGTATTAAAACCATTAATTAAAGCAGTGTTAATAATGTGTTTATATTCTTTATAGAATTCAGCTTTATTAAGGGGTAAATTAATTAACCTATAAAGTAAACTATTAAAAACAGCAAATTTATGTGAAAAAGGGTTAAAGCCATTATTTTTTATATAATTATCAGTGTGGGTGTGCTTTCTGTATATTCCAAAATTCAATTTATTGTCTTTTTTATTATTTTAAATCCAGGAAAGGAAATAGCCATCACTTTCAGTTTCTAATGTGAATTTTATAGCCTTATCTTGTGAATTTAAAAGTTTTAAAGCATCATTTACGTGTTTATCAGGAACAATAGCAAATATATCATCTACATATCTATACCAAGTTTTAAAAATTAAAGGGAATGCTTTAGTGACCTGTATTTCCAAATAGCTCATGAAAAGATCAGCAAGAAAAGGTGAAAGTGAACTACCCATTGCTAAACCAGATGTTTGTTGATAGAATTTGCCATTAAAGCTGAAAAGATTTTGATGCAAACAAAGATTAGTAAGGTTAACAAAATCATTTATTAAATCTTCATTCAGTTCTATAGAACTTAACCATTTATTAAAAACGTCAAAAGTTTTTCTCTAGGAATGCTTGGAAACAAAGCTGTTACATCAAAAGAAACAAGTTTATCATTAGCAGACAATGTAGTATTGCTGATCCTTTCGTCTAGCTCAAACAAATTTTTACTTTCTCTAGCCCCATATGTACAATGTACATAGGGATAGAGAAGTATTATATTTCACCCAAAAATTCGATACCAAGATTTCACGTAAATACATGTTTTAGGACCCCCTGTATCCGAAAAAAGCATTTTGAGAAAAAGGTCTGTGTGTGTTTGTGTGTCTGTGAACATGATAACTCAAAAACGAAAAGTAGCTAAAATACTAAACTTGGTATTTAAGTTTAGTATCTTCCAGGGATGCGACATGAAGATTTTGAGAAAAATCCCCCCACCCCAAACTACCCTTTACATGGAACTTTTTTAAAAAATTTTGATTTTCTTAAAAATGGCTTTAACGATTTTGATTAAAATATCATATGTTGAAGATATTTATCTAACAAATAAAATGTATATCTTGAATTTTCTGGGAATAGCTTCTGAAGACCTGTTTATTCTGGATGAATTTTGCTTAATTTGGCATAACTAGTAAACCGTAAGAGATAGACAAAAACTTACTGTACAAAAAATTTAGGTCTTGTTAAAATACACAAGTTATGTCTTATACATTTTTCTTGTGGAGCTTACCGTTTTCGAGGTATTCATTGTTATTAGTTTCAGTTGTGAAGTACTTATACTTTTCTCAGACAGGAGTGTCCGTTTTTCTTTTGTTCTACTACTGGCCAAGAAAAGAAGCGATTTGTAATGACAATCGCATAACGACAGCTTTTAAAACATTTGATTATTGTAAGGTAAGGAGAAGATTTTGAATTTGATTATTGGTTTAGCCTAGTGTATTCCCTTATTTTCTTCCTACTTACATGGAACTAAATAATAAGAACATTGTACAAATGAGTACCACGATTAGCAAGTTGCAGAAAGAAGAAGAATCTTATGTATGAAGTTTGTAGAATAGCTAGAGAAAATCATGTGAGTGTAACACATCAGATTTTTTTTATTAATGCTTAAACTCTCAAATTTTTCAAAATTACTGAATTTTTTATTTAACCATTTAGCTAGGTTGTAAATAGGTGAATTTATGCAATTTACAATAGGTCTTATTTTATTTCCAGGTTTATGAATTTTGGGAAGAGCATATATTCTGGGTAAAATTAGATTACTTACTTTTATAATTTGCTTTTCTTTATTTGTAATACTTTTAATCTCATTAAGGGTTTTATTATAAATTGAAATACAAGATTTTAAAGGGTTAATATCAATGCTTTTGTAATCTTCACCTTGAAGTAAGAGTTCCATTCTGTTAATGTAATCAATTTTATTTAAAATTACAATGCTGTTACCTTTATCAGCTTTAGTATAAATTACATCTTTTTCTTTTAATGATTTAATAATTTGTTTATTGTGATTTACTTTAGGGTGATTTTTATAATTAATGTAATAATTACATTTTTAAAAAATTTACTTATCATCCTTGGGCAAATAAAAAATTCACAAATATATTTTCAAAGAGCATGGCATAATATTGGTTCGTCAAAATAAATACAGTATAAACATTTTTTTTAGGCGTTTCTAAAAAGGATGAAATTTCAAAAAATAAAAAATGTGGCATTTATCAATTAAATTGTTTAAATTGTGACTTGTTTATATTGGTAAGATTAAACGTCATTTGGAAACCAGAGTAAAAGAACACTTAGGAATATTAAATACAAACAAATTGATAAATCAGCTGTAGCAGAACATTTTTTGAAATTTAATCATGAAATAAATCCAGATGTTAAATTATTAAAACACTTAAATGGACCCATAGATTTAATGGTTTGGGAGAAAATATTTATATTAAAGTATAAAAATCATGCAATGAATTTTGATATACCTCCAATTGACTCTCTCACCAAATTTGTTTTGATTTCAGTAGTTAGCAATGCATTAGTACACAATCCACCTAGTAGCAGTAACCATAACAGTGTAAATAAACAAAAACCAGACCAAAAGGAAATTAATTTGATAATGCAATAGATTTATTGCGAAACTAGTCCAAGGATTCCAAAAGATAAGTGAAGATTTGTTGCTACCATTATTTTTATATCAATACTTACACTATTACTCTATGTTGCACACCATAATAGATACTAACTAAATATTTATAATTTTACGAGGATACATTTTGTTTTTCTTGTCACACAAAATTGCAAATCACTTATACTAAACACTACCTAAATTTATACAAAATATTAAAACTTATCTATTCTCTATAGGCTTTTATTTACTAGATATGTTTTTAACCATATTTTAAAAGATTATCTTGTACAGACTTTATATAATTTGGTAATTTATTGTATAGTATGGCTCCCCTAATATGCGGATCTTTGCTAGTTGTAACTTTTGTTATACTTATCCTATGAAGTTATTCATTCCCCTAGTATTATATGCATATGACAGGAGTGCTTTCAAAACTTTTTGAGAATGGGAAAGTGCATAAAATGTGGCGGTGAATACTTTGAAAAACTCCACTGATCAGACTGATTTTATCCAGTTAGTTTTTGTGTATCTCAAAACTTTCACAGTGAACCTTGACGTCTAGATAACAGTTGGTTACAATACTGCAATCAGGTCAATTCATCCCTTTCTGTTAGATACTGAGCAAATCCAGCCAGTTCTTTATACATCTGTCAAACTTATCCAAGTTTCAGTAATGTTAGTCATAAACTGTGCTTTAGTGGCTCCTTAACACCTGTTGGAGTAGTAATGGTCCTTGATTCTTGTTTGCAATGAAGGTTCTTGGGTGACCTGTTGTCCCCTTACGTTGAGATGGGACTGATCCCATGTGATGGAACTTTTCAACAGCAGTTAACATTGTTTTGTTTTGTGGTGGCTGATTATTAAATCTTGCCTCATACTATTTATTTAATGTGAAGCACACCTGGTCCATTCTGATATCCTATTGTGTATGACGGGAATGTTTTGTGATAAACACCTTCCCTTCTAATGGGAAATCCATAATTGCAGAAATTAACAAAACTAAATCCATAATTTCCAAACTAATATACAAGGATTGATAAGTTCTCGGAACAGAATAGAAAAAAAGTACTTACAACACTGGAACTTTTTCTATTTTTAAATATAGTCTCTTTGTAGATTAATACACTTGGTCCAGCAGTGTTCCAATGCCTTGATCCTATCTCGAAAACGAGATCCTCCAGTCCTGCAAAATAGTTGTCAACTCCGGCAATTAGTTCTTCATTTGAAACGAATCTTTGTCCACCAAGGAAAATTTTCAGCTTTGGGAAGAGATGGAAGTTTGGCAGAGTCACATCAGGTGAATAAGGTGTGGCAACAATTCATACATTAGCTCGTGCAATTTTGCCATGGCGACGGCACATGTATGCGGACGTGCATTGTCTTAATGGAAAATGACTTTCTTCTTGCTGAATCTGCCTTTTATCGTGTATATTTTGTTGTAATTGGCACAGGAGGTTAGCTTAGTACTCTCCAGTAATTGTTTGCGTGCTGGGAAGATAATCTACAAACAGAATTCCCTTCACTTCTTAGAAAACTGATGCAATGACCTTTCCGCCCGAAAGAATTGCCTTTGCTTTCTTTGGTACCAGAGAATCAGCATGCTTCCGCTGTTTTGACTGTTGTTTTGACTCTGGGGTATAGTAGTGGACCCAAGTTTCATCTGTGGTCACAAACCAGCACAAAAAATCTTGTTTGTTGCTCATAAAACAGGCCAAGCATTGCTCCTATACTTCCATTCTCATGTGTTTTTAATCCAGCATCAAGAGTTGTGGCACCCATCTTGCAGATAATTTTTTCAATCTAATTCTTCAATCAAAATGTGATATACCCTTTCAGATGACATCTGGCAAACTTGAGCAATTTCAAACACTTTCAATTGGTGACTGTCCATTACCATTTTGTGCACTTTTGCAATGATTTTTGGGATAGTGGCACATCTTGGATGGCCACTGTGTGTATCATCATCTAAGCTCTCCTGACCAAATTTAAATTTGTTTGTCCACTTGGCAACAGTTGAATATGAAGGAGTAGAGTCCCTCAGTGTATTCAGAAAATCAGCATGAATGTCCTTTGCTTTCATATCTTTCTTTACAAAATACTTAATCACGGCTCAAATCTCAATTTTTTCCATCTGTGCAAATCACTACGCTGGAACAACAATAGAGCCCTGTCACCACTACAGCTGTCTTCCAAGAACACTGACGTGACACATGTTTACAGGCAACAGTCCAGTGAATATCACGTGAACAACTTGTGGCGCTAGGGCTGACCTCTCATGATGATTCCAATAACTTATCAAACCACCCTCGTATAGAGTAAATAAATTATATGATTGTTATGGAAACTTGGGCAGCAAATAATTATCACATTGTTTGTTTTGCCATATACTGTAAGTAGTAGTATATTGATAGGGAAGAACAGCATAGAATGAGGTAGTGGCATATCACTTTTGTGACATTGTATTGTCTGGAAGGTGCTGGGATAACGCAGTGGTTTGTGCTGAGGGTCTGTAGTTCGATTTCTGTTCTGGGGTAGAGATTTAAAAATGGCCCTATCTACACCTCCTCCTCTGTCTAGATCAAGTGATGTATCCATAAGGCCCAACATAGTTCAGAATACATCTTAAAATCTGTAGGTTCTCTCATTCTGCGGCCATCCTCATTTTATGCTCAGTAGGTAGTGATCATCACCTGTAGTGTACCTCCACCTCAGAAATGGGTCCAGTCATCACCATTCATTTGGTGGAATGAGGTAGCCCTCAAAGGTCAATCAGACATTGATATGAAGAGCTTGTGTTCTAAGTTTCTGCCCATTTGGTTATAAATGCATTCTTTAAATGTATACAAGCATATAAAACAGAATGACTTGAAATACAGTATTTGATTTTCTCAATAAGAATAAACTCGGATGTTTCAGATTTTCTGCAGAAAGTGTAAGATCAATAAATATGTTATTTGTTTCAAATTTATAATCAATTTATGCATCTAATTATAAAAAGGATTTCTTCATCAACATTTCTTCAGCTTCCATATGCATGGAATTTAAAATGAACTCTGAAGTTGCTTGTGCCTTCTTTAAGGATTTTTGTTGTACCTGTAGAGCATATTCTCCTTATACCTTCTTTGGCCTTCTGATTCCAAGGTAGCTGGTTCAAACCCAGTCAAAACTGAAGCTTTTAAAGTGTGCTTAAAAGTGACAGTCTCATATCAGTAGATTTACTGGAAATTGAAAGCATTCTTAACAAAGACAATTTCTTTTTTCACATAGCTTCATAGAATTAGATAATAGTCTCCATGTTTTAGTTGAATGTATTGGTCATAAATACAAAGAGAGAGTCTTTAAAAGTGGCTGTTATTCCTGGAAGTTATTCCTGGAAATGCCTATATGACTCATTCATCATGAATGTGGAATCTAAAATACAGTGTTTTAATGATAATTTTTATTGTATACTGCATTTTTTAAATTTCTTCATATATTTTACTTTTCTCCTCATGAAATGTGTTAACTTTCTCTAGTGCTTACAGTAAGCAAAGGAGGTATTGTATTCCAATAAAAAATTCAGTAACAAAATGTCACCAGCATACTTTGAGGTCTCCTAAACCCAACAAAAAGCATTTTTAGAAAAAGATCCATATGTGTATTGTGAATAACACGTCAAAAATATATAGTCAGATAAACCAAATTTGGTATTTAAGTTCAGTAGCCTACAAAGATGCAACTTGAAGATTTTTAAGAAAATACCCACCCACCCCAAACTATTCTTTACATGAAAAAGTGTTCAAAATGTTTGTATTTTTTTTTAAAACTGGCTTACAAATTTTGATAAATACTGTATGTTTAAGACATTACAAATAAAATGTATATCTTGAATTTTTTGGAAATAGCCTGTGAAGTCTTCTTTATTCAGAATGACTTTTGTATAATTGATAAACTATAAAAGACAGACAAAATCTTACTACAAATAAATATAAATCTTGTTAAAGCAAACCATTTATGTCAAATACAGCTTTTTGTGGAATATTGTTTGATATTAGTTGGAATTCTTAAGTAGTTACACTTTTCAAGTTGTAAGTTGCTAATTTGATATTTCTTATGGATACATAAAGAACATGGAATTTCAAAGGGCATAGTGACATTCCTAAAATCTTGACTGTTGCTGTAGCCTACAATTACACCTACAATGAATGCATAATAAGTAAGCAGTAATATTAAGTTTTGCAAGAATACTTTGTGGAAGTGTATTTAGGGAAAGCCATGTGAATGTAAAGCATCAGTTGTTTACTTTCTCTAACATCTAATAATGCATATAGTAGGTAGAAGTTTATTACAGAGCTTTCACCACTATGGTTTAGGATCCCTGAATCCAAAAAAAAGCACTTTAGAGGAAGGTGCATGAGTGACATGCAAGTGTGCATTCTTGCATGGGTGTGTGTGTGTGTGTGTGTGTGTGTGTGTGTGTATGTGGACATCATAGCTCAAAAACGACAATTACGTTAAATACCAAACTTGGTTCAATATCCTCCACCAGGAAAATTCCCCTTCCTCAACTTCTCTTTACATGAAACATTTTCTTAAAAAATTTTGATTTTCTCAAAAATGCCTCATAATGATTTTTATTAAAATACAGTATATTTAAGATATTTTCTTGGTAAACAACATGTTTATCATGAATTTTCTGGGAATATCCTCTGAAGACCTCTTAATTGTGGATGACCTTTTTATAACTGGTAGAGTGTAAGAGATAAAGAAAAATGTATTGCACAAAAAATATAGATCTCTTTAAAACACACAATTTATGTTGTGAATTTTTTTGTAGAGTTAACCATTTCCGAGATATTCCTTTGTATTGGTTTCAGTTTTAAACTACTTAAATCTTTCTCAAACAGAAAGTCATCTTTTCATATCTTTCATTTACTCCTGGTCATGCAAAGAGAACAGAATTTCATGTTTCAAACTGCGATCCGCTTTTACAGATTTGATTATCACTTTAGTCTAGTGTATCCCCTTATTTCCCTTATACTTATAAGGAAATGAATAATAAGAGAATTTCTGCTATTGTTTATTATGCTTTGCATGATGCAGATAAAAGAATCTTTTGTAAGAATAGTTTGTTTGCAGAGCAGGTAGGGAAAGTCATGTGAACTTTTCATAATGAAATGATAACTTCAATCAATACACGTAATAAGATTTAATATCTCAGTTTTTTTTTTTTAAGTTTTGAAGCTTAATGTTC
Organism: Hymenopus coronatus; assembly: GCA_030762935.1. Taxonomy (NCBI): domain Eukaryota; kingdom Metazoa; phylum Arthropoda; class Insecta; order Mantodea; family Hymenopodidae; genus Hymenopus; species Hymenopus coronatus. The sequence continues at coordinate 26,394,521 of CM060882.1, forward strand.
TTTAGCCTGGTTGGTCATATTGGACGATGAATGGAATTGGTGAAATGATGCTTAAATGATCTTGGGTCCATGGAGCTTAAAGTTATAGACATTTGTCTTTTCAGTATTAGGGAAAATCCCGAAGAAAATCTTATCAGGGTAACTTGCCCTAAGGAACTCGCAACCTCTTGAATGTGAGGCAGACATGCTACCCAATGAGGTTGTCTCATTGTATTAAACTTTTCTGCTTCTGGTATTATGAAATATATATGTACTACTGAATCTCTTGAAACATTAATCATACTTTGGAATGATTTAAAACATATTGATGGAAAATATTGCTTATGTCAATAATGTACAACATATTAACACTTATGTTCAGTTTTTGAAAATGTATATTTGTTACCAGATATCAGAAACTACCCCACTTATTGGAGATACAGAAGGTTTTGCCTCCTTAGAAGATGAATATGCAGGAGATGAAGTGTACATCCAAAAAGTAAGGGATCTGGCTAGAAAGTACAAAAGCATGCGTCGAACTAGACCTGATGGTAATTGTTTTTACCGTGCCTTCAGTTATGCATACTTAGAAAGACTTCTTGGGAATCGCGAAGAATATGAAAGGTATGAATACTTTTGTGATTTTTGTTCTTGCTTGTAAAATTGCATGGCAGTACTACTAGACATAAGGACAGTGCAAGCTTTTCTCTGGGAATGTTCTGTTACCAATGTTTGTTTTTTATAAGCTTACCCTGCATGTAAACACATTTAAATGTATCCATCCATGTTCCCTTCTCATTGATTGGCTGAGGTTGTTCCCACTGTAAATATGGCATATATATAGCACTTGAGAAACAGATTACATAACTTAAATGGAAACCTTACAAAAAAAAAAAAAAAAGCATGTATGACTCATGTAAAAAAATAAATTAAGTATGGGAAAAATGCAACAAATGTTAAAAGAATATTTAAGTCACATTTACAGAGTATCCATAATGGGGCAATCATCTCCATATTGAAATATCCCCCCAGGGGCCTACTACGGTAGGTACGGGTTAGGTGCACCCGGGTTCCCGAGCCACCTTGACTCCCTCTGTGGGCAACCTCAGAGTGGTGAGGGAGTCAGAAGGTCAAAATGCCCACCCACGTGTAGGCCGTGCGTGGAGACCCGTGTTGGTGAAAAGGAATATCCTGGTTGGTTGAGGGTTGCGTACCTGAGCCTGGGGTTCTGTCTTTCAGTAACTGGGGAGGGTGTGCAGCCTAATACACCGCTTTGGTTTCTGATTTGCCTAAACGGGAGGCTAGGGACTAACCCACCCCTAGTCAATCGGCCAGGACTAGGTATTACACCGAACTCCAGGGTGAGTGGGACGGCGAGCCCGCTATATCCCCTGTGTAGCCCTGTCACCCCAGTGGGGTGACCCCTCGTTGGGCTCCATGGTGGGTGGGGAGCACTGGGGGATGAATTTATACCATTTTTTTTATGGCACCAAAACCAAAACCCCTTAATTCAAATGCAGACGTTGGAAAGGAAGTAGTCGAGTCATGTGGTCCTCGCTACTTGGTTATTCATAGGACAGAGGAAGGTAAGAAGTTCCTTACGGTGAGCCCTTTTACTATCCAAAAGGGTCTCGATTGCATTGCTGGTCCGGTTAAATCCTGCGTTCGAGCTCGCAATGGTACACTTCTTGTCGAAGCCAACTCCGCCTCGCAAGCTGCAAGGATACTTAAAGCCACCATGTTAGCCAGCTATCCAGTGAAGGTCAAGGTGCACAAGACGCTGAACTCCTCCCGCGGTGTAGTAACAACCCGCGCGTTGGACGGTTTGTCCATTGAGGAGATCCAAGAAAATCTCATCTGTTTATCGGGTACAACGTAAGATCAACGGTGAATTCCTGCCTACTCGTACCCTGTTTCTTACTTTTGATCGGGTTGACCTCCCTCAAAGAATTAGGGCAGGGTATGAAGCCATCGAAGTTAGGCCTTATATACCCAATCCGCTGAGGTGCTTTAAATGCCAACGTTTTGGTCACACTAGTGAGTTGTGTACCGGCAAGTCCACCTGCGTCCACTGCGGTGACATCTCCCACGATGGGGCTTGTGCTTCAGCTCCATCGTGTGTGAACTGTAACGGGGAACACCCATCTAGTTCCCGAGACTGCCCCCGTTTTGCAGAGGAACGAGCGATCCAGGAGATACGGGTGAAAGAGAAGGTGTCCTTCTTGGAAGCCCGGAAGCTCCTGCGACTCCGCCAACCCTCTGCCCCGAGGTCCGGTACCTATAGCTCAGTTGCAGCTAAACCGGTACCGCGTCGGGAAATTGCAACATAGACCGGCGATATGAACGGGGCTACAATTGCGGAAAAGGTCATTTTAGCCCAAGCGCTGCCAAAGCCTTCGACACCTACACCCAAGTTGGTATCAACATCTGCCAAATCCGCCAGCTTACAGAATAGTCCTGCACACTTGTCACCGAAAGCCTCGACCTCGGGAACTAAAGCTGGTAAATTCACGACGTCTTCTGCCCCGGAAAAACAGTTTAAGACCAAGTATGTACGACAAGACTTCTTGAAAGAGAATGTGCAATCTTCTACCAAGTCATCTAAGGGTAAAAAAAGTACACGCAACTCCACACGTGTATCCTCCTCTGAAGGGTCATCTGGGGAGGAGGGCGTGAATCAGCGACGGCCGTCTTCGCCGATCAGCACATCCAATCGGTTCGAACTTCTCGGACCGAAATTTGCTCTTGAAAAAGGGACCTCCTTTGTGGAGGAGATGGACCAGGAGGATTCTGCCGCCACTGCCAGAGGGACAGTGTGGAAACGGCAGGATCGTGCTCCTGAAAATAGTACTAGCCCAACGCCTAAGAAGAACAAATTGAACCGACCAGCTAATCCCAATCTGCAGATTGAAACTTATCCCATAATATACTCAATGGCTATCCTCCATTGGAACATACGCGGAATTCGACCACATCGACCAGAGCTTGACTTGTTGCTGCGCCAGCATGAACCCTTGGCTGTATGCTTACAAGAGACGAAGCTCCGTCCACAGGACACCGTTACCATCAGGCAGTACTCCTCCGTACGATGTGATTTATCCCCGGAGGACGATGTCCCGGCACATGGGGGCACTATGATGCTTATTCGAGATGATATTTTTGCCAACTCCGTACCCATACAATCTGCAATCCAGTCCGTTGCTGTCAGCATTAAGCTACCCTCCGCCTTATTCACCATTTGCAGTATCTATTTGCCTCCATCTGCGGACCTCTCGCAGAGCGACTTAGAACACCTCATTTCGCAGTTGCCACCACCCTTTTTATTGGTCGGCGACGTGAATGCCCATCACCCTCTTTGGGGCTCTCCTCGGGCTTGTGCGAGCGGTACGCTACTTAAAGACTTCTTGGATAGTCAGAATCTTGCTCTCTTGAACACCGGAGAGCCCACCTTTCTTTCTGACGCCTTTCATAGTTTTTTACACATTGACATTGCAATTTGTTCCCCTCAGCTAGCAGTCACCTTATGCTGGAATATCATCTCGGATTTGCATTCTAGTGACCACTTTCCTTGTCGTATTAGTTTCTTGACACCCGTTGTATGTTCCACCCGTTTACCTAGTTGGCGCCTAGACCACGCCAGCTGGGAACTGTACTCCTACTTGGCTGAATTTAGCTACGAAGAGCACGACTCTGTGAACCACTTGGTCGAACATCTCACAGGGACCATTCTTTCTGCTGCTGAGCAATCCATTCCGCGTTCGACTGGCTACAGCCGTCGATTTCCGGTACCTTGGTGGACCGATGACTGTCGGGATGCTATTCGCGCTCGCAGACGAGCTCTACGGGTTTTCCAGCGTTTTCCTACACTGGATAACCTGATACACTATAAACGGATGCGTGCACATTCTAGGCGGGTTATTAAGGATAGCAAAAAGATGTCATGGAATAAATTCGTGGGTTCCTTTAATGACATACACCTTCCTCTGTCGTATGGGATAAGTTAAGACGTGTGGCTGGAAAACAGAACCATATGCCCATCGCCGGTCTCAAAACACCTACCGGAGCTGTTGTTGATACATTTGACGTGGCGAATACTTTAGGCAGTGCATTCGCTCAGGTGTCTAGCTCAGGCAATTATTCCCCTGAGTTTCTTACAGTTAAGAATCAGGTGGAATCTCAAGAATTTTCGTTTCTTTCTGCCAACCTTGAGGATTATAATCGCCTTTTCACCCTGGCAGAGCTAGAAAATGCACTCTCCTCTTCACGACACTCAGCACCAGGGCCAGATGGTATCCACGTCCAAATGTTGCAACATCTCTCTCCTGATGGCAAAGATTTCCTACTCGAGGTCTATAATCGTGTCTGGGTTGATGGCATTTTTCCAGACAAGTGGCGGGAGGCCACCATCATACCCATTCTTAAACCTGGAAAGGACCGCCATCTTCCTTCCAGTTACCGTCCTATTTCCCTCACCAGTTGAGTGTGCAAGGTGATGGAACGCATGATCAATGGACGGTTGGTGTGGTGGCTGGAATCCCACAATCTTCTGACGAACAACCAGTGTGGCTTTCGACGACGACGTTCAACAACTGACCACCTTGTCTCTGTCAACTCAGATTATGGACGGGTTTCTTAAGAACAGCCCCACAGTTGGGATATTTTTTGACCTCGAGAAGGCCTACGACACGAGTTGGCGGGCGGGAACATTGCGTTCTCTGCACAACTGGAACATACGTGGACGCCTACCGTTGGTCATTAAGGAGTTTATGCGGGACCGCGTTTTTCGAGTGAGGGTGGGCTCGGTTTTTTCTAACCATTTTATTCAAGAGAACGGAGTGCCGCAGGGCTCGGTACTCAGCGTGACTCTATTTGCTATTGCGATAAATTCCATATCACTATGTGTGCCTCAAGGTGTCTCTTCCTGTTTATTCGTGGACGACTTTGCCATCTTCTGTACTTCTCAGCGTACACCGTTTTTGGAACGCCGTCTCCAGCGGTGTTTGGACAATCTCTATGCTTGGAACTCGAAACACGGTTTTCGTTTCTCCGCTGAGAAGACAGTCTGCGTTAACTTCTGGCGCCGTAAGTGGCAAATGCCGCCGTCTCTCCGACTCGGGCCAGATTTACTTCCTTTCGCAGACGAGGCGAGATTCCTTGGTTTGATCTTCGATCGGAAACTTTGTTGGGCACCACAAATAGCACAGCTTAGAGCACGATGTGACCGTTCTCTAAATCTTTTACGGATACTAAGTGGCAAATCTTGGGGTGCGGATCGGACGGCATTGCTCCGTCTTTATCGTGGTGTGATTCGTTCGAAGTTGGACTATGGCAGCATTGTGTATTCTTCAGCTCGACCTTCAGTGCTCAGAAGGTTAGACACAGTCCATAACCAGGGCATTCGTGTGGCCGTTGGAGCTTTTCCAACGAGCCCAGTTGTTAGCCTCTACCCGAATCGGGAGAACCTCCTCTGCGTTGTCGGCGTGATGTCCTGCTTGCTAATTATGGCTGTGGGCTGAAGTGTATGCCTGGGCATCCAACTTATCACGCGTTTTTCTCCCCTGAGCTGCACGAGCGATACTGCCTCCGCTCTCTGAGCCCCAGGCCAGCAGGTTTTCGTTTCCGTGAGCTACGCCAGCACCATGTTGACATTCCTCGGCTGTTATCCAAGGGAGAGAGTATATACCCCCCTTGGTTACGCGCTACCTCCCATGTCGATCTCGGGATGACGCTTTGATAGTATTCGTCGTTGTTTTTTAGAATTTTTATCCAAATACAGTGGCCGTATTTGTATTTACACCGATGGTAGTAAGAGCCCCGACGGTGTTGGATGTGCCTTTGTCACTGGCACCGCAACTTCTACTTACGGTTTGCCTAGTTGCACATCTATATATTCTGCCGAGCTATATGCTATTTATCAAGCCCTTCTGTATATTCGACGTCGAAAATTAGGCGACCGCCTTATTCTTAGTGATTCCCTTAGTGCCCTTCAGAGCATTCGTGAGCTGTACAATTACCATCCTTTGGTGCAGCGCATCCAGGACGTTCTCCACATTTTGCACGCTTCTGGTTTTAATGTGGAGTGCGCATGGATTCCTGGACACGTTGGCTTGCCAGGGAATGACACGGCGGATTTGGCAGCGAAATCGGCAGTCACAGCGCCCAGTGTTACGATTACCCATTCAACAGCAGAAGATTTTAGAGTGGCTCTACGGAGAGCCGTTTTTTCGACTTGGCATGCGGAGTGGTCGGCTCTCCATGGTAATAAGCTGCGAGAGGTGAAGGACCTCCCTGTCAACTGGGTAACCTCCTCTCGTTTATTCCGCCGGGAGGAGGTAGTACTAGCTCGGCTAAGAATTGGCCACTGTATTTTTACTCACAGTTACCTTTTTAAACGTGAACCTGCTCCTGTCTGTGCGCTCTGTGGGGAGGCACAGACAGTTCGTCATGTGTTGCTGGAGTGTGGTCACCTGGCACACATTCGGTCATCTATGGGCATGCCGGCCTCTTGCTGAGGTCCTGGCAGATGACCCAAGAGCAGTGGACAGGGTTTTTAAATTTTTAGCAAAAGTTTCTTTTACCTTGACGTTTTAGTGTGATAGCAGTTTTTTAAACTATTTTGGTTTTAATGTGTTGATTTTAGATGGAGTTTTATATCCAGCTCTGGTTAGAGGGCTGGACAGTTCTGTTACCTCTGTTTCAACTGTGTTAGCTCTTTCACTTGTGTTTACTTTTTTTTGCAATGGTCTTTTCTTACTGCCTATTGCCAAGTTTTAATCATAAGGGCGCTTATGACCTCGGCAGTTGAGCGCCCTTAGACACCATTATCATCATCATATTGAAATATGATTCTGCAATATCAGTTTCAGTATCAGATGAACTTTTGTAAAGGTTAATGATGATGTTCTCAATAATTTTGCCCATATTGGCATCCAGCTCCTACTTTGAGTTTTCCCTTTGACTGTGAGAGTAAGTGCTCCTTTCCAATTGATGTCAATCTGCAGCAATGTGTTACCTGCAACAGTGCTGTACTATGCAGTGCCCTAGCCTCTAGCAGTTTGAATGTGGTATTATTTCTTGCCATAAAGCAATTTTCACAAGCTCTTCATCACTAAGTCATCTCACTTGCCAAGTAGGAATAAGAAATACAAAGTTTTCACCATCTGTGAATAACAATGACCGTTAATAAATTGAGCTTCAATTTGGCTTGGTCAGTTAAGATGTAATGAAGTCATACATGTTGCTGTTATAAACAAAAGGGAGGCACCTTTCTGATATCAAAGAATAATAATATACAGATGCATCATTACTTGACTGGAATACTTTCGATGTAGAGAATAAATCATCATCATCATCATTATTTTACAAATAGGATTTAGACAGTAGTTAATCTGTTCCGACTCCAACTAAAGTTGCTCTATCCATCTTCTGGCAGGTCTGCCTCAACACCATTGTCCTCTTGGCCTATAATTTAGTGCTCTTTGGGGAATTCTATCATTTTGCAATCTGCAGACATGGGTTTACCATCTCTCCCTGTAGTCTGCTATTTTATCGGTTAGTTTGAATATTCCCAATTGCTCTCGGATATCTATACTCTTCTGTTTGCCCATCAAAGTATAACCTGCCGCAAACCTCAAGAATTTCATTTTTGTAAATTAAATGATCCATCTCAAAGCATCTTTATTTAGAGTCTATTATTATTATTATTATTATTATTATTATTATTATTATTATTATTATTATTATTATTATTATTATTATTATTATTATTGAAATAATTTCTATGACAGTGCACATTTATAAGTCCAGTAGCCAATAACAGCTGAGTATAAGCACATCATGATGTGGACGTCGGGGTAAGGTTAGGAAAGACTTTCGTTAATTGGCAACATACGTAGTAGAGGGAATGCAGCTTTATCATTTTTCCACCATTACAGGATAAATCATTAGAATCTGGGAATATTCCAGGACCATTAGGTTCCAATGATAGCCAGCCAACTTGCTTGCAAATACTCACCTGTTACTGTTATGTTTGCACCCTGGTTTGTTATCCTCAGGTGTTCAAACTTTGAATTCCTACCATTTAGTCACCAACTAATGCACTGATTATAATATTAATTATGTTGTACTAATTATATTGTACTATACTACTGATTAATGTTTTTAATTATATAAAGTATGCTAATTACTCAAGTGTTTAATTACTTAACCATGATTATTAGGCTCTTAGGTGGTGTTTTTGTTATAATTATGACTACACCATGCAGCTGTAATCGCTGAACAATGTGTATGGTTTGCTTTGTGAATCATAGCTGATTGTTGGCATCCATTGTTACACATGTGTGTTATTGAACACCTGTGCTGTGGTAAGTTCTTTTGATATCACAGCTGTGATGCCAGTGGACACATGATCTTTCAGAAGGTTCTTTGACATCGCAGCCATGCATTGTTAAGCCTGAGTTGAGTTTATGCCACTATGGTGGTTTTGCATGTGCGACTGCTTCTAGAAATCTCCAGTGATGTAACCAATGGATGTAAAAAGGAACAATGAAGCCCTGCCAGGTGTGCAGTTTTCACTGGAAATGTACTGTGTGCAACAGTGAGCGAGTTTGATGGGAATTTTGTATATCGTCATGCCATTGAACATCAAAAGAAATTATATGGTAGAATTGTTATGAAAGACAGTTACTTGTGAACAGTTTATAATCAGTTTGTGGAAAGAGTTATAAAGAGTTGCTGGAGAAAAATAGAGTTTTTGTTAACATGGTGTCAGGAGCCAAAATTAATGCCACAATGGAGGAGATGATAAAGCTATTCTAAAAGAAATTAAGAACACGAAAACCAGAATGGAGAAAATTTAATTCAGAATGGATGAAATGAAAAACTGAAATGAACTCAGGAATGGAAAAGATGGACACAAAGATGGAATCATGAATGAGAAAGATTGAATAGAAAATGGAGTCTGGCATTTAAAACCTGAAAATGGAGATATCAAACAAAATCAATGAACAACTGGCCGGCATGAAGGACATGGAAGAGCTTGGGGAAAAGATAGCAGAACTTGGTGTAACGGTGAAAGGCCATGAAGAGCTTGGGGAAAAGATAGCAGAACTTGGTGAAACAGTGAAAGGCCATGACCAGCATCATAAAGACATTGGGGTATGACTTAATATCCTGGAGGGAAGAGTCATTGGAAAAGCAAAAGAACAGTACACAATGATGGAAGAGATCCAGACAGAAGGCTGAACGACTTAATATTAAGTTGACAGGATGTGTCATGCCACGCAAGTTTGATGGAACCTCTGTCCTCAAAGTCTTACACCAACAGTTTGCCACCATTGCCACCCACAACCAATGGTCAGCAGAAGAGGAAGGTGCAAAACTGATAGCAAGCCTCAAGGGATGGGCAGCAGAAGTACTGAATATGATTCTGATTCGGTGCTGTGCAGAGAGATCTGGGAGACCCTCAAGAACCGCTTCGGGAATCTTCGCCTGGCTGCAGCAAACTTAAGTCAATTCTGCAAGAGCCAGCAGAGATGATGCAGGAATTTGTTCCGGCAATTGAGCAGCTGCTGAACAAAGCCCTGGTAAACCTACCACTCAGTTATGGATGTTATATGTCCCAGGAATATGCCTACTCCTTTGTCGATGGGGTGCATGATGCCAAGATATGACAATGCCTTATACTCAGTAACTACAAAATCATCACGAGGCATTAAAAGAGCAGTACTGAGGATGGAGGCAGCCAAGACAAGTTTTGCTGACCTCAAAGACAAGGAATAGTTGCTATAACAGAGACAGAGAACCAACCCAGAGACGATGACTTTTCATTGTGTGTGTGTGTGTGTGTGTGTGTGCCAAGGGTGTGGCGAGCCAGGTCACCTGAGGAGGAATGACCACACCAAGTTGACTATTAGGTGGGAAATGAGTAATGACTACCGTGGTAGTGGTATATCTGGGCTATCTTCCTCACTCCTTTGAGTGATGCTATGTACTTGGGCAGAAGAGTGAATGACAGCCTCATCGCAGATGGTTGGTTACAAGGGAAACTGGCTTCAACTGGCCAATATTAAGCATGTGTACTGATAGACACAGGCGCAACTGTGACTGTTATCACACCTGATGTGGCAAAGTGCTTGCTGACACAAACATCTAGTCGGCCCTACCAACTAGTGATGGCATTGGGTGACATCTGTAGAGAAGCAGGCCCTGCTGGAAGGGGTAGCAAGGGTAGCCAAAGAAATGGAAATGGAGTTTTATATATGGATGCTCTTTAATGCTGTGGATCTCAGTGTCCCATTCTATACAGGGCATGAAAGAATGCTTAATTTTGCTCAGAGGCCTCATTATCAGGCTTGAGGCTCTTTTATATGCCCTAAATCTATGACACGAGACCAGTGGCTTTACTTCTGTTCCGAAGGAAGCCATATTAAGGATTTTTACACCTGAAACACAATTAAGAATGTTACAGAGGATTTTGTTGTGCAGTTGACATAGAAGACCTAGTTGGTGTGTAAAAAGAAAACTTTTACATAGGCAGTGTTCACAATGCGACAAGAAGTGGAAGATATCCACTATGTTAAATACGTTTTTTTGCAGAGGGAGCTGTTTTTGAGGCATTCCAGATTATTGGTTTCAATTTTAAACTTTTGTTGAACGGGAAGGCATCTTGTTTCTTGTTTGCTTACTCCTGGCAAGCAAAGAGATGGAACTTTAATTGTTTCACATAGCGACCAGCTTTAAAAGGACTTGACTCTCGTTAGCCTGTACATTTTCTTATTTCCCTTCTAGTTACAAGGAAGCAAGTAATAAGACTAATTCAGCTTATGTTTATACTGATTAGCATGAAGTAGATAAAAAATTAATTTTTTGAATAAAAAGTTTGTTTGCAGAACAGCGAGAAAAAGTCATGTGAATAGAACCCTTCAGATTTTGTTTCATTGTGTTGCAAAGAGTGAAATTTCTAGGCCATCACATAATGGTCTGCTTTTTAACAATCTGATCAGCTTCCTCTATCTTTTGTACCTCTAACAAAATTTGTAATAAAAGAATATTTGCTCAGTTATTAAGAAATACAATAAACTTTGTAAGAATAGTTTATAGAAGAGTGGATAGAAAAATCTGATGTGTACCATTCACATAACTTTCTCCATATCCCTGCAACAAATAATTCTTAAAAAGCTTATACTTCTATTTACTTTATGCTAATCAGAAAAAATTAGCAGAAATAGTCTTATTACTCGCATCCTTGTAAGTAGAAGCGAAATAAGGGACAACCATAGGTTAAAGTGATAGTCAAAAGCTGGTTGCTATGTCAATGAAGTTCCTTTGTTTATATGGATAGGAGTTGACAAGTTCCAGTATGAGAAAAGTATACGTTTTGCATAGCAGAAACCAAAAATAAGGAATGTCACAAAAACGACGAACTCCACGAAAAAAATGTATATAACATAAATTGTGTGTTTTAATGTGCTCTACACTTTTTGTGAAGTAAGTTTTTGTCCATCTCTTACGGTTTAGCAGTTATTCAAAATTTAGTAAAATTCATCCAGAATAAACTACTCTTCAGAGGCTATTCCCAGAAAATTCAAGATATACATTTCATTTGTCAGGTAAATATGTTTAATATCCGAAATTTTAATCAAAATCGTTAAGAGCCATTTTTGAGAAAATAAAAATTTTCGAAAAAAGTTCCATGTAAAGGGTAGTTGGGGGTGGGGGATTTTTCTCAAAATCTTCATGTCGCATCCCTGGAAGATACTAAACTTAAATACCAAGTTTGGTATTTTACTGACTTTTCGTTTTTGAGTTATCGTGTTCACAGACACACGGACAAACACACACACACATAGACCTTTTTGTGAAAATGCTTTTTTTGGATATTGAGGACCCTAAAACATATATTTCCGGTGAAATCTCGGTATCAAATTTTTGGTGGAGTGCAATACTTTCTCTATACACTATGTACATAGTGCGTATGGAGAAAGTAAAAAGTCACGCAAATATAACACTCAGCTGTGAACATATATGAAATAATAGCACTGCAGAACTACCCTGATGGTTTCCTGTAACAAAATAATGCTTTGTAAATTAATTGATACTTTAGTGTATTTTTCTGTGTTTATAGGTTTCGTGATTTGGCTGCCAAAAGTAAAGATGGATTGGTGAAACTTGGATTCCAGCAATTCACAGTGGAAGATTTTCATGACACAGTCAGTAACTCATCTGCATGTTTTTACAGATAGTGTGTAAGACTTCCAGGGATGGGAGGGTATACATTCCCACATCACAATACTTCCCATATGATTTGACCTTTCAACTTTTTGGGTCTCAAAGAGCAAGTATTGTGCAAAATTCCCTAAAATATCTTTGAGAATTTCAACAATTTAATATGTGGTTGGTTGGTTGGTTGGTATCTAATGTTGAGCAGTTGACAGTGAAGCCATTTGCTCTCTTGCATTCCAGTATTTTGATGTCATATTATCATGTTGACTCAAGGTTGGGCATCGCAGTAGATGGTTTCCATCCATATCTTCTTTAAGGAGATCTCACTATACCAATCCTGAATAAATGTTTATTGAGACAGTCATGGCCTGTTAGGAGTCTAGGAGTCTAAAAGTTGCTACAGAGGATTTTCTTGGTATAGTAGTGATTCTGGTCGTGTTATTACATAAATTTTCCCATGGTTTTCCTTTTGTTTGTAATACATTATCTTCTTTAATTTTGTTATTATATGTTGATATAATGATTCTTTTGATAGAGTGATAACTTGTTAGATCCGATGAATTTGATGTAATTTTACTACCTTTCTTGGCTAGAAAGTCAGCTTTTCATTACCCTGTATTCTGCAATGTGCTGGTATCCATTGAAGTATTAATCTTTTATTTAAATTCATTGTTGTTTTATGATTTTGCGGCAATCTGCAATATTTAAGTTATTAGGTGTTACATCAGATGTTATGGATATAATAGCTGCTTAAGAGCCAGATAATAGTACAACTTTTTCAAATGTATTTATATGATTTAGTAGGTTTTGTGAACCCTGAGGTATTGCCAAAATCTCTCCATCAAAATTTGTAGTATTTAAACTTAATCTTTTGTAGAAAGAGAAGAGAGGACATATTGCACCTGCACCTGTACCACTGTTATTTGGTAAGCTAGAACCGTCAGTATAAACATGTAGCCTTTCTGATCAAAAGAATCAAAATACTGGAAGTAATACACAGTGAAGCATAATTACATTTAGTGAAGCAATTCAAGTGTAAATTCGACTCATTTTTCCAATATGTAGCCATTCATTGGTAGGGTATCTTAAATTTATCATTTCTAGTGTCATTTGTTTCAGAACACACAAAGAGATTTCAGATTTTGTAAATTCTTCAGCCAAATGTTAATAGTGTTCAATATCAAATAGTTCTAATGGGTTAATATTTGTGTGTATGTTTTTTATTAAGTAAGGAAGTTTTAATCTATGTTTGACTTCTTTGATTTTATTAAGGATACTTTGTTGAGTTTTTAGGTTTACTTGTGGTTTTCTTTTTTCCAGTCATTAAAAGGTAGTCTGATTAATTTTTCATATTGTAAGATGACTGCTTGTTCAATGTCAAGTTCCAGTCTTGGATTATTTGTTAAAATTTGTAGAGCAAGTACTGGGGTAGTTTTAATAGCTCCAGTTACTAGGCGAAGAATATGATTTTGTAGAATATTAAGTTTTTCTATATTTGCAGTTATTAGTATCTCTTCACAATATTTAAATGTTGGTTTAATACACATCTTGTAAAAAGTGTTTAAAGTTTGTGTAGTGCTTCCCCATTTCTTGCCTGCCAGTCTTTTTAATAGTAGTAATTTTTTCCTTGTTTTTTTATTATATTATCGATGTGTTTTTTTCATGTTAATTTTGTATCAAAAATAATACCTAAATATTTGGCTTCATGTGTTTCTGTGGGAGTCTGTCCATTTAGTTGAAGGGAAATATTTATTGGTTTCTTCCTTAGTGTAAATAGTTGATAATTTGTTTTCTGTGTATTAATTTTCATTAAATTATTAGATGTCCAATTCTGTAATGTCGTCAAGGATTGTTGTGCTATATTTATTAATTGTTGATTTTGATTTTTCGGTTTAGAATTCCATATGACTACATCATCTGCAAACATTAAGACTTTTGATTCTCTTTTTTGTAATTGATATGGAAGATCATTGATATAAATATTAAAGAGTGTTGCACTAAGGATACTGTCTTGAGGTATGCCACGGTGTGTCTGTTGATATTTTGATAATTTATCATTATATTTGGTAGCAATAAAGCATTGAATAATGAATTCAATGATCCAAGGTAACATTTTACCTTGGATTCCTAGAATTTTAAGTTTATCAAGTAGTTTGTATCTCCAAATACAATCATATGCTCCTTGAAAGTCAATAAATATTGCTAGAGTGTCTTCTTTTTTATTTAATGCATTTTTAATGTCTTGACTAAAATTTAAAATCTGTTCATTTGTTGACTGGTGTTTTCTAAATCCTGCTTGTTTAGTTGAAATTAAGTTATTTTTTTCTAGAAACCATTTTAAACGATTGGAAATAATTTTTTCCATGATTTTTGCTAATACGCTGGTAAGTGCTATTGGACGATAACTTGAAAACTTTTCTGTTGGTTTGTTTGGTTTCAAAATAGGTATTATTATAGATTTCTTCCATTCATCTGGTACTTTTGTATTCCATGACAAATTATAGAGATTTAGGATTGTTAATTTTGCTTTTTTCCCACATGTTTGATGAATTCTGTATGTATATTATCAGGTCCTGGAGATTTTTTCAATTTTAAGTTATTAATTACAATGTTCAATTCTTTAATATTGAATTCCTGATTAAATATATTATCTTTAAGTTTAGTTGTTGAGTTTATGTATTCTTTAATGTTTTTCTTTATAATTTTTTGCTCCTTTTTAGGTATTTGCAGATAATTTATAGGTATTAGTATAGTATCTATTAAATTTATTAGATATTTCACTGTCATCTGTAATTATTTTATTATTATAAATTAAAGGTATTTTTTTATTGTCTTTCTTGTTTTGAATATTATGTATGAATCTGTATGCTTTTTGTGCATCTTTTCTATAGTCCATGTTCTGTAGAAAATTATTAAAATGTTCTTTTTTGGTGTTGGTAATTTCTTTTTTGAATTGGGCACTTAATTTTCTCCAATTTTGTACTTCTTTCGGATCTTTAGATTTTTGTGCTGTGATTCTAGCCTGGTCTGTTTCTTTTTTCATTTTTTCTAGTTGTGAGTTCCAAAAAGGTTTGTAGTTTTTAGTAAATCCTCTTGGTATGTATTTTTTTTGCTGTTTTCAAAATTGTATCACATACATCTTTGTTTAGTTTATCTGATTTTGTTAATTCGTTTACTGGTTTTTCAAATTCATTTGTAAAATCTTTCCAGTTTGCTTTTTTAAAGTTCCATCTAGGTTTATGGTTTATAGGAGTTAAATTTTCTTTTTAAGTTGAATAGTGACAATTATAGTTCTGTGTCCTGAGCCTGGATCTTCTAAGATTTGTTTGGAAGTTGATGAGTATAAATCTGAGGATACTAAAAGTAGGTCAGGGTTGGCACTAGCACCAGAATAGTGGATAAAGGTTGGTGGATCTTCTTTGTGGTAAATAACTTCTGTAGTTGTTGAATTTAGTAGGTCTTCTATGATCTTTCCAGAATTGTTTGGTTTGTCATATACCCATAGTCTTGAATGGGCATTGAAATCTCCAATTATGATTGTATTTGAATTTACTGTGATATTTTAAAGATTTGGGGTATTGTTTGGGGGATTATAAACCGAATAAATTTTGAAGTGAGATTTATTTTTCCATATGTCTAGTTTAATTATTTCTATTTTATCTGTATTGTTCATCTCTTTAATAATTTTAAAAGATGAAGTAATATTTTTTCGAACTCCAAATAGAATGCCACTGCTTATTTGTCGTTCCTTAGGAAGTAGGTACATACTAAAATTTTGAAATTGATAATATTTTAGTTGTTCTAAAGTTAAATTTGCTTCTTGAATTGTAAATGTATTAATATTATGATCATATATAATTTTACTTAGTTCATGTTTCTTTGCTTGTGATAGGCCTCCTGTATTCCATTGTAACATTTTTAATTTTTCATTCATATCTTGTTGTTTACCTTGGAAAAAGGTCCCCACCTGGAAATCCGAATGGGGTACTGTTTTACTTCCGGAATGTTTCTTTTTCCAATTTGTAACCCTTTAAAATTAGGCACCATAAATGGCGGTTACATCACCTAAGAAAAGAAAGGTATGGACAGGAAAGAAAATGAAATGATCCCCTAGGCCTCGAATACTCAAATACCATCGGGGTCAAAGAAAATAAGAGTCGAGTCAAGCAAGATTGGATAGGAAAGGTAAAAGAGGGGATCTGAATGTGAAAAGGAAGAAATATCAGTCCAGGTCAATAACTCACCAAGCTGACCAGTGCTTATTAGTGAGCAGCCCTTCGCTTTAGTTCATCACAAAATTTTGTTTAGATCGGTTCCTTTAAGTCTTCAAATTATAGAAGCAATTAAAGGGTCTCCTTTCTATTATAACAATTTAATATGTAAGATAAGATGAAATGCTTTATTGTCAAAGTCGTTCTCCAAGGTCAAAGGGTAACACGACAGCCTCTGGTTCCCAGCATTGCAGGTTCAAACCTGATGGAGGGTGATGGATTTTTTGAGACGTAAAAATCCTTAACATGGCTTCTTTTGGAAGGAAAGTAAAGCCCGTGGTCCCATGCCATAGATTTATATCACATAAAAACCTGAAGCCTGATACAGAGGTCTCAGAAAAATTAAGTGGTCTTAATTTATTGTCAAAAAATGTGTACATTTAGGTTGGAGCACAAGTTCCTTAAGTAGGTTGGAAATAAATTAAAGAAAAATACGTTTAAAGAAAATCTCATACTAAGGTTATATATAGTTAATGGAATGAAAGATACATAAAATAATGATAGAGAAATTAGAAGGATTTTTCAATAGTATTTTGTGATTTTAGACTATCACAGATAGTAGCAATACTGCATAACAAGCAACATACAACATGTCAATTGGTAATTGCTTTTCCACACAAGCCATGTTTACGACAGGAGTTGAAAAGGTAGATCAAACTGAAGAATTCAGTGCTATAGCAGGGATTTGAACTGTGTATCTCCTGTTCTATGTCTAATTACTCTTACCAGCTGAGCTACCATGGCTATATGCTGACATGAACATTAAATTCCCCAATTAAAGCATATTTTTATCTGGTTTTTAGTGCTGTGTCGGTATGTTTACATAGTAGGTCAGTTAGTAACAGTAGTCAGACTGGGTCAGAGAGATCCATGGTTCAAATCCTAGCTATGGCACTGAATTTTTCAGTCTGACTCTATCTTTCCATACTTAATTGTTCATACTTCCAGCTTTTTGGTTTGTCCGTAAAACATAAGGAAGTGGAGACTATTTTAGATGTCATGGCAAAGGAAGTGGTTTTGCAGCTTTGTAGACAGATTCAAAATGCTACTTAAATTCTATTGTATTATATTTTAAGATAACAGAGTGAATATTCTACACTAATTATTATCAATCAGTAGGCCAGACTGTATCTGTGTGTTTATCCTTCATCACGATCATGGTCCTTCTTCACTGGGCTGTAAGAAAATCATAGTGTGCAACTTTAAAATTTGATTGCCTCACTAGTGACATAGCAACCAGCAGCAAACATTCAATAATGGATGACATGAATTGTAAAGTATAACTCACTCCCATAAATATTTATCTTATTCACATTCAATGGCTCTACAATATTTCCTCTTTTTTTTTTTGTGACAGCTTCCATTTTTAGTATAGAATAGAATAGAATAACTTTATTTATCACAAACATTTACAAAGTGAGCAAGAGCTCAGTAAACAGGTGACACGTCAAGCGAAATACAATGAGAAATATATACAGTTGAAGTTACAATATTTAGGGCAATAAGCCCTTATAAAATTGAATTAATACAATTTTTTAACTTTTATAAACTATCCTCCATAAATTCTCTTACCGAATAGTATGACTTTTTTACAAATATGTTTTTGATGGTTTTGGCAAATGATTTTATATCTTTTATTTGTCTTATTTTAGTGGGTAATTTATTATACATTTTTATTCCTGCATTGAGTGGGCTTTTTTCAAATAATGCTAGTCTATGTTCTAGTGGTTGTAAATTGCCTTTAGTTCTAGTTTGATAGCCATGTTGATTTTGAGTATTATATAGAGTATCGAAATTTACATGTATATATTTGCAGAGTTCCAGTATATATAGAGATGGGAAGGTTAATATCTCTAGATTTTTAAACAGTGGTCTACAAGATTTTTTTGGACCTGTATGTGTTATAGTACGGATTATTTTCTTCTGAGTTTTGAAGATTGATTCCCAACCTGTTGCCTGACCCCAGAGAATTATTCCATATGTCATAACCGAATGAAAGTAGCTAAAATATACTATTTTCCTAGTCTCTAAGTTTGTAATTTGGGAAAGGCAGAACATATTAAAACAGGCACTGTTTAATCTTTTAGTTATGTATTGTATATGTTCTTGCCATTTTAAATGATTATTTACATATATTCCAAGTATTTTTGCTGAGGTAGTAGAACTAATGTTGGTAACAGGTAACATATTATTGTCTACTTTTGTTTGTGTTTTGAAGTGCATAACAGAAGTTTTGGATGTGTTCAGTTTTAGTCCATTGTTATTAAACCATTTTTTTAGTGCAGTCATTGTTTCGACCGTGTTTTGCATCAGCTCTAAGTTAGTTACTGCATTTATTCGAACTGTTGTATCATCTGCATACATTATTGTTTTCCCACTGATATTTTCTGGGAGATCATTTGTATATAATATGTACAGTAATGGCCCTAAAACACTTCCCTGTGCTACCCCGTTTTTAATCGTGCTCCAGTTTGAGTGTGCCTCACCGTTACTACTTTTTAGAATTACTTTCTGTTTGCGATTATTAAGATAAGACTGGAACCATTTTAATGCCATGTTATTTATACCATAAAATTCTAACTTTTTTATCAGTATTTCATGGTTTACACAGTCAAAAGCCTTTGAATTGTCACATATGGTCAATGAAGCAGATTTTTTTCATCCAGTCTTTGAGATATGTTGTTCATGAGATTTACTAATGCTGATATTGTTGAATGATTTTCCCTAAATCCATGTTGTGAATCCGTTAGTTTGCTATAGTGATTTAAATATGTGATTAACTGTGAGTGAACAATTTTTTCAAAGATTATTGCAAAAGCAGTAAGTATCGAGATGGGCCTAAAATTTTTAAATTCATTACTTCCGCCTTTGTGAATGGGTTTAACAAGTGCATATTTCATTCTATCTGGAAAAATGCCAGTAGTCATTGATTGATTGATTATTTGACTAAGTGGCTCACTAATTTCATGCCTGATTTCTTTTATTAAGAATGAAGACGGCTAATCCCAACCCTTGGCTTTTTTTGGTTTAGACTTTATTATTTTATTAATTTTATCAGGAGAGACCATTGTAAAGTAGAATGTGGGTGTGAGCATGAGGCAATTGTTTTTATATAGGGCTGCTATTGCATCATCAAGTGATGGAGGAACCTCCTGGGTCTCTCTACCAATGTTTATAAAGTAATCATTTAGTGCGTTGGCATTTTTCTTGGCTTCTGGATAATATAATTTCAGCGAGGAAGGCCCAGTATAGTTGGTTTCACTCAATCCTAATTCCCCTTTAATTACGGATCAAATAGCTCTATTTTTATTATCCGCTTTTTTTTATGAAACTCTCAATTGCCATTTGCTTTGCTTTATTTATTACTGTTTTAAAGATTTTGTTGTACGTTTTGTAATATTGTATTAAATTTGGACAAGTGGTTGTTTTATATTTACTGTGTAGCCATCTTTTTCGTGCAATAGAAATCCTGATGCCTGTAGTGCACCAGTTGAGTGAATATTTTTTAATGAGTTGAGTACATGTGACTTTTGGAAAACAGGAGTTGTAACAGTCTAATAACTCCCTAAGGAAATTGTTATAATTGGTATCTGTGTGAAGATCCGGATCAAGCGTCCATGTTAGGTTACTTAGTTTTACTTTAAAATTGCTAATATTCTCCGTGTTGTAAATATGTTTAGTAATCACGTGTTTATGTTTTACTTTTGATCTCTGGTTTTTTGGGAGGCTTACCAAGACTGCTTTATGGTCGGAAAGACCCGTTTCAAGAGGGAAACACTCTTTGTTTCCATATAATATATTTGTTAGTATATGGTCAATACAAGTGTCAGAAGAGCTAGTACTCCGTGTAGAGAAATTATTTCTAATTTCAAAGCCATGGCGGTGTATAGTGTTGAGATAAGTTTTTGATGCCCCACTAATTTTACTATCAGGCAACATTACTTTTGATTTTAAGTCCAATTTATAATTTATATTTAGAAGGTTAATATTACTATCTAATGCGATTACGATTTTTTTCTTTTTTTCATTTTGTAGTTTACACATCAATCTTTCCAATTTATTCAAAAATGGTTTTAATGAGGAATGATAAGGTACCCTATAGGCAGAGATCACAACTGTGTTTTGGCTGCTGATTTCTATTGCAGATAGTTCCAAATTTCCCTCTTCCCCCAGCATTTTTATATCTTGTCTAACCTTTACTTGCTCTAACAGTTCTTCACATACTAATATACATGTACCACCACGGGCTGCATTCGTTCTGACATAACTATCAGCTAGTGCGAAACCTTTCAATTTATTAAGAAGGTGTGTCTCATTTTTCCCCAACCAGTGCTCATTTAGGCAAATTATTCCTAGTCTGATATCTTTGATTTCATTTATGAATAGATTAAAATCATCTATTTTAGAACGAATTCCTTGTGTATTAAGATGTAGAAGCCAGCAAGCTAGATTACTTTGTGATCTCTTCAGTTTTACAATTGTTTTTTTATTTACAGGGGGTTTTACCTTAGGTACTACACCATCTGATTCTGCATTTAGTTTCCCTGATTTTTAATTACTGTGTTTACCATGTTTTCAAAAACCTGTTTCAACCTCCAAGATCCCCTACGATTTAAATGGAGACCATCCTTACCCAGGCATGAATTATCCATATATTTATCAACATCTACATACAAAGCATTTAGAGAGCAACATGCCCATCTAATGCTTTCGTTAACAGACCTTAAAAAGTTTGCGTGAATGTCGTCTTTTCACCACACTGTTTACTGCTACATATGCCTTAGGAAACACTTTCTTTGTGGATTTTATTAGCTCATATACCTCACCTAGAATTTCATCCGCACTATTCGCCTTCCTTAAGTTGTTTGTACCAACATGTAGTATGACTACTTCCGGATTTTCGGAATACTGATTCTTCGTGCACTGGTTTTCAATTTTTTTCGATAACTGTTCAACATTTATACCTCTGTACACTTTGGTAATAGCACGTTTCACTTTCACATGCGCAATCACTGAGTCACCAAGCACCAACACTTTCTTCTCTTCTTCATGGCTTGAAACAGCTGGGGTTTGTGGGTTTTGTTGAGCACGAGTAGCGTATAATTCTTCTTCTTCTGTGGATAGCGCTGCAAGGACGTCATATGTATTTGTGGTTAGGAGCAGAGATACTTTTGCAGATTCATCTCTGTTTGACCTCCCACTTCCTTTCTTTGCCACAGTTGACCACCTCATATTATTTTCGCTGTGGTTACAGATCAAGGATGTTTGGGCACCATTTGTTTCACGTAGTTGATTCCATAAGTTGGTCATTTTTTCTTTTAATGCGTTTATTTCCCTTTCCTTTTCTTTGAGTTTCCTCTCCATATCACATTTCTCTGCTTGTAGTGCCATGAATTTTCCGTTTATTTTTTGCTTTTCCAGTGTAAGCGTCCTTATTAATTGGCGCGATTCTTGTAGATCTTTGTTTAAAATTTCGATGACCAAGTGGAGGGATTGGGTCACTTCAGCGTCACCATGCGTTCCATTGCAGTTTGGTCTGGTCTGGTAATAAAGTCTATTTTTATCCTGTTCAAGCCCGAGTAAAACTTTACCTTCACTTTCATCGTTTCTTATATGTGAAACGGTATTGTAGTCACTTTCGTTACTCATAGATTTCACGTCACTTGCTTTTTCTTTATGAATTTTATGCGATTGACTACGCGTTTGCATTCCTGCCGGCGCCATCTTAGCTAGCAATTGAAGCACAAAACTATGTCCTAGAAATCTGTTTGCAACTTAGGGAGTGGTGTTTTTTGTTTTAATATGTGTTTATAGTGATACCAGGAAGAATTTCACATGTGTGACAGAGAGAAGTGGTACTACCCAGGTTTTCAAGAATTCTTATAAAATGGAATTCATGTTTATTTTACAGGAGTTTTAGGAAAAGATTCACTCTAGATAGGTATCATCTCCATTGGAAATGAAAATATAGTTTTTATTTATGGATGCTCTTTAACTGCAGCATCCCATTCTATACTGGGCATGAAAGGTCGCTTAATTTTGCTCAGACGTCTCTTATTCAGGCTTGAGGTTCTATTATGTGCCATAAATCTACAACACGGGACCAAGGCTTTACTTCCCTTCCAAGAAAACCATGCTAAGGATTTTTACGCCTGAAAAAAATCCAACATCTTCAGCCGGGTTTGAACCCACAACCTTGGGTGTATGAAGTTAGCATGGTAACCACTATGCCACAGAGGGCAATAGGTATCATCAACAAGAAAATTATATTTTCATAAACTTTATAAAAGAAATATTATAATTGGGAACAATTGCTCATCAGCAAAATCAAAGTCAGCAGCATGACCTTAAATGTTAAAGGTGGCTTATAAACAGAATAATAAAAAAACAAATTGTAGCTATCACAGCTCATGAATGCCACAAATCTAATAGAAAACTCAATAAATACCAAATGTCACACTTAAGTCAGGTATTGTTTAAGAGATAAGATGCTTGTCACATATGCTTATAATAGGTTGAGTAAAAACTTCATAAACTGGTGATTTGTCAGATATAAAAATACAATTAGCATTAATAATTACAATAAATATACGTTTTCAACGTGCAGTATATACAAGTGCTACAATAGTAACAGTACTAACATAAGATTTTCAAGAACCCAATGCTGTGCAAGTTCCCTAGATTATAAATTTATGATTGGACTAACCTATATTGTTATCTATAACAAAATTGTTTTTATGACTCATTTTTTAAGGTATTGGATTTGAGTGTAATATTAAAAATATCATAGATTCTAGAAGTTGATTGTTACAGTCTTACATTATGTCACAAATAATATATTACTTTAATACTAAATAAAAATGAGCATTACAATCTTACATTATTTCACAGATAATATATTATTATAATACTAAATAAAACTATTTTAAATTGCATATTGAAGTACTAAGTCAATAGAACTGACACCCACTAGTGTTTGGCCCAGACCACTGTTCCACTGAGCAGTGGAACCATTATAGGTTACAACCATATTACAATGTGTACTACTTCTAAGTTTTTATGTGTAAACTATTGCTCCTTGTTCCTTTTAACAATTCATTTTCATTTGTTTCTAACTTTCTATAAAAATTGCCCTACATTCTTGCAATTTTTATCTATAATTTTATTTTTAGCAATTTTCCTCTTAATTTTTGACTATATATATTCATTTCTCCAAAACTCAGTTTCTTTGCATTCAAAGACTATATGTTTTACATCTTCTTTTCCTCCACATAAGGAGCACTCATCTTGTGGATATCCATTTCATTGACCTCACAACCTCCATACTCCTGTTCTTAACCATGCTGTCACCTTTCTTTTTCATTATTCATTTTATCTATATACCTCTCTCTTTCCCAGCTATCTTTCATTGAAACATAGAAGACAAGCGACCTCTTCTCTGACAATTGGCTGAATAATTTTTATATCTCTATATCTTTGAATCTTTTTCTGATCACCTTCCAAAAACATGTGCAATTTTTTTTCCACTTTTTCTCCAGATATCACCTAACCATTATTATTTTTTTAATCAGATATATTATTCCAATATATTAACCAGAACGTTCATCTTACAGTTTATGGAGGTTGTTGAAAAAGTAGGCCAAGGTCCTACCAGTTTCTCACAGGCTGATCTTCATAAACTGTTTAACGAGCAGGGTTACTCAGATTATATAGTGGTGTATCTTCGTCTGATCACATCAGGACAGCTTCAACGTGACTCAGAATTTTACCAACATTTTATAGAAGGAGACCGGTCTGTTGCAGATTTTTGCCATCAGGTAGGTGTGCAATAAATGTGATCTTATAATAATGAATCGAAATATAGAAAATTTTCCTGTGTATGCTCAGATGTCTATAATATGATTTTAAATTAAATGTGATATATAAATATTATCAAGATCAAAGTGTCTACCAGTAACAAAAGGCAATGAAGAGTAACAAAAAAGTAATGAATTTGCCTCTTTGGCAATGAAAGTATCTAGGAAGCAAAGCATGGCACACTAAGTTTGCAGTCACTTTGATCAATTGATTTTGCTGCTTTCATTTGCAGTTGAATTACCACCATGCTATTATGATTGCCCTATAAGGACCCATTCAAATGAAGATGTAGTGCTAACATAATGCAGCATAAGTTTACACTATTCACAATGTATTAGACATAATGCAAGAAGTCACCAGAGTTTCTATATCCATAAATTACATGCGGAACTCTTCCAAGCATATTGCTAGTTTCAAATTTAACAGCATAACAAATATCTAAAATGTCTTTATAAATAAATAGAACATGAGTAGTGTTGTACCAATATCATACACCTGTGCATTGTTGAGGATATCAGTTCTACAGCCCATTTCCACATTTGGCAATAGAGCCAGTATGGATCCATTTTGTTGCACTATTGCTACAAACAAACAAAGATTCATTGATAGTGTGCTTAGGAACCTGTGAGAAATTGTTTTATTTTTATCATGATTCTTGTAGTTTTCTGAGATGTCATCCTAAATTGAACACCTAATGTGAATTTATTCCATAGAATGTTCTGTATCCATACTTGATGAAAATCTGAATGACTAAAATCAGATCTCACATGTGAAAGCACAAACCACACTGAAATGTGAAAATTACATTCAGCTCTAGGTTTCCCAGGTTTCCCAAAAGGTCATCACTATATATATATATATGGTCATTGGATTAATTGGCACACTTTATCTCGTGTGGAATGTCTTATGTATTGAAACAAATAGGACGAATGTACAAGACAAGGCCAATTAGTATTTTTTTTTCACAAATACAATAGTGAATGTCCTTATACAGATCACTCTTGTCACCAAAGTCACCACCAAGTACATTCAGAGAAATCTCAGTTGTAGTCCTGTCTTGTTGAAATATGCTGTGCATTTGCTCTTCATCTGTCAGTTGAGCAAATAGGTTGCTCCAAAACTATGGCCTGGTACTATCAGCATTAATGGTTTCATAAAAGAAAATAGTCATTACAAGTTTTGGATTTTGAATTGCCCAGAGTAGCGATTATTTTGTGAATTAAATGAAACTTTGCCTCGTTTCTGAGTCATGGGAGGAAAATGGCATAATGGCACAGACTGTAATCTCAAGAGAAATGCAGCATACAATCCTGGTACTGTTAATAGCATTGCTGCTTTACTCGATGGTACACTTCTCAAAGAGAAGTACTCTCGAAGAAACCACCATTGTTCCCACAGTATCTACCGAGGTGAACCTGTTTGCCTATTTAACCCAGGACTACTCATGCTTCAACTACAGTGACTACCATTGCAGCATCTGATACACCAGTATGTAACTGCTGCTGCCTGAGTGGTAGTTTGTGGTGTTCCCTGGAATCTGACAGCAAGGTTCTGTCCACATCACTTCTGTTTGGGGACCCATGCTCCTTGTTCATCTGCAGCTCACCATTTGAAGTGACCTGGATGATGCTTTGATGTCCGGCTCTCCCATGCAATGGAAGCTGCTCATAGTTGGGGCCAGCCACCAGGAGCACCACACTCCATGTCATCGATGTTGTGTTTATGGGCACAGTGAGATGGATTATGCTGCACTGCAGCAGTGCCACTACTATGACGCTGCCTCAACGACAGGCAGGTGCAACCAGTACAATCTTTGTTGCCTCTGGTGTAATTGCACCACTTGTGGAGGTGGCCACTCCATCTCAAAAATGGCTCTAACAATTTTGATTAAAATACTGTATATTAAAGATATTTACATTGCAAAATGTATATGTTGAATTTTCTGGAAATAACCTCTAATGACATGTTTATTCTAGGTGAATTTTGAAAAGTTTGCATAACTGGTAAACTATAAGAGATAGGTCAACTTCTTGCAATGCAAAGAAATGGATTTCATCCACATGGCAACCAGCTTTTAAAAGATTTGACTATCGCTTTAGCTGAATTTATTCCCTTATTTCCCTTCAACTTACAAGAATTTCTTAATGTTTATCTTGATTAGCATGAAGTAAATAGGAGAATAAGCTTTTTAATGGTAATGTGTTAGCAAGATGTACAGAAAGTCATGTGAATGGAACACATCACATTTTTAAAAGATTTGAGCATAGATATTGGTTTAGCATAGTGTATTTCCCTTTTATCTATAAGGAAGCAAGTAGTAAGAGTATTTCTGCTAATGTTTTACCTCAACCAGCATGAACCAGATAGAAGAATAAAATTATTAACAATAATTTGTTACAGAGATGTAGAGAAATTCATTGAATGAGAGCACATCAGATTTTTTTAATATTATGCTTATATCTACTTAATTTCTCTCATTGAAACAAGCAGGTTTCCATTAATTTGTTCTATATTGTCAAAAGTGCATAATTTATTGTAACAAATTATGCATGTATTATTTTCGATTAACAATATTAATGACAAATTATTATTATTCATTGGCATTTACTACTAGTACACTGCTTATATATGACTTAAGACACAATAGAAAGGTTCATAATTAGCTGTTACCATTTATTAGCAACTCTGGTGATGTTGCATCCATAGTTTAGCCAATATACAAGGCTTGATCAAAAAGTAATAGGAATTTTTATTTTTCTTAAAGAATCTTTATTTAATTATCAACATCAACTTTGTCTCCTTCAAAGTAATCCCCCTCAGATATAATATACTTGTGCCAACGCTTTTTACAATCTTGAAAGCACTTCTGGACTCACTTTTTGTTATGGTGTTCACTTTTGTTATGGTTCTCTTCAGCCTCAGGAAGTTGCTGAAGAAGTTAGAAAGAAGTTGCAGGGGGTCATGTCTGGCAAATATGGTGGCTGAGGCACCATAACAGTCTTGTTTTTTGCCAGAAAATCACGAACAAGCATTGAAGTGTGAGCGAGAGCATTATCGTGATGCAATTTCCATGATTGGTTTGGCCACAATTCTGGTCTTTTTTTTTTCCGGATTGCTTCTTACAAATAGTGCATAACTTCCAGGTAGTATTTCTTATTGACTGTACAACCATAAGGCATGTACTATCCTATTGTAATCAAAGAAAACAGAAGAACCTAAATATGTGATTGAACTTATCAAACTTTTTTTGGTTTTGGCTCTTCAGGCAGTATCCATTAGGATGATTGGGCGTTGGTTTCGATGTCATATCCATATACCCATGTTTCATCTGATATAATCTTTAGAAGTCTTGGGTCGTTGTTGACTTCATTCAGCAATTCCTGAGCAGTGTTTGTGCAACATCGTTTTTGGTTGAAATTCAACAATTTTGGAACAAACTTTGCTGCCACACTTTCGTGCCCAAAACATCCAAAAAGTTGTTTGGCATGAGCCAAAGGATAAGCTGACATCAGCAACTTCTGTGAAGGCGATTTTCCAGAATCATTTTCTTTACTTCTTCCACATTCTCATTCAGTAATTGATGTGCTAGGATGTCCAGGGTGGTTGTCTTCAACATCTTCCCGACCCTCTTTCAAGTATCTATACTGCTCATAAACTTTGTCTTACTCATAGTAGATTCCCCAAAAGCTGTAGTTAACATTTTGAATGCAGTGCTGCACTTTATTCAATTTTTAAAGCAAAATTTAATACAAATTCTTTGATTCATCTTTTTCAAAAGCAAAAATGTGTCGAATACTCGCAAACACATATAACATTTTTAACTGTCAACAATAAACTAAATGTTCAAAACAGCTGAAAATGCAAACATACATCAGGAACATGTGTACCAACAAGATAAAAAAAATTGAAAATTGAATGTATAAAGCCCACAAAATTTAAAAATGTACATTACTTTTTGATCACACCTCATATGTGAAGCCACCCAAATAGTCAAGTGCAAAGATTCAGCATTGAGGGGTATACAGAAATATTTAGTGGCTATTTCATTGCACAGTTGTCTTGAATAATTTCAACAGAGATGAGTAATATGCCATTCTTAGGGAATGAAAAAGTTAAAGGCCTTTCTCATTCCTAGGAAAAGGAAACGCTTTCATTTAATTGTCAAGTTCACTTCTTAATTTTAACTTCATTCTAGTTATTATGAACCAGCTATAAGGGCCATAGGATAACAAAGGTTAATAAATGAATGCAACTTTCTTTGCAGGAAGTGGAGCCAATGTACAAGGAAAGTGATCACATTCACATCATAGCATTAAGCACAGCATTGAACGTTGGAGTTAGAGTACGATATATGGACAGAGGGGAGGCATCGGAGGTGATAGCGCATGATTTTCCAGAAGGAAGTCATCCAGCAGTGCATCTTCTATATCGCCCTGGTCATTATGATATCCTTTATCCATGATAATGAAAGAAGAAGAATATTCTGCTCTTTCCAATATTTGCAGACTTGAAATGAAAGGAAAAAATAAAAAAGTATCCTGCATTTTTTAAATATTTATTCTTACAGAAAAGTCCTGATTATTGTTAAATGATCAAGCAAACATTAAGTGACAGTGTTTTCATTTGGAAGATGAAGGTTCTAAAGTTTCAAAGAGAAATTTTGAAACACGAGAACATTAGGATCTTTTATTCATCATCTCCCTTCTTGCTCCTTTATATGATACATGATAAGAATCAATCTATTGTAGAATTTGCTGGATTGGAAACACATTAAAGTTTTCAATTCTAATAGGCTCAAATTAAAATTTATTCTGTGTAAATCATTGCACAAGGTGACATGTGAATACTGAAATTGGTTCCAGGTACTGATAATTTTATATTTGTATATAGCTTAAAGATGGAATTTATCACACATCTTTCTGAATTTGATAATTATTTCCAATAAAATTGTTTAAAATACAGCTTTTAAAAACTAATTTTGCACTGAGACAAGTATCACTAAGATCCAAAGTAAATAATGAAATATTTTTGGAGAAAAGGGATGAATTAGGAGAGAGAGAAAAAAAACAAACTTGAATATACATATATAAACAGTGGAAGCAGTTGTTTACACTGTGCAGACATTTTAGCAGATATAGCCTCAATGCTCAAAATCTTGTTGAGGCTTCTGTTCAGCCATTCCAGTAAAACAGGGAATTCCAGCAACTTGAGGTCACCCATTTATAAGCATTTGCTCTCTATTATAAATATGAGACAAAGCTTCTGTACCATTCACTTCTATTCAAATCAGTTTTTATATTATTAATATAAAAGACAAATAAGGCTTGGAAGTTAAAACATTTTGATATTTTGCTTTAAAAAAGAAAATGTATAAGCTTTATTGGCATTGCATGTAAATTGTATTCACTGTGAAATAGGTCATGTTTCATTTCCATAAAGTCAGCTGCTTTGCTTGTCCTTAATTCTTCTTTAATTATCTTACTACACACCATTTTGCTATAAACTGCACACTTTTAAATATGCATTGGTCAGTAAAGTATTTCTTCTCGTTATTTATTTTTAATATGTTAGTCTGTTATATTTAGGCTAGTATATCTTTGTTCAAGTGAGCATCTATTGGAGTTATTCATTAATGATATGACTGACACTGTATGCTTTCTGCTGTTCACAAGCGAGCCACTGATTGTTACCACTAGTGAAGTGCATTCATAAATCTGTAGATTTTGTGTCAAGCATAAGATGTAATTTAGATCAACAAACTTTTTAATTATGGGGTGAATTAAAAGCTAGTGAACAAAAATAAACTGTATTCTTTTAAAGAAAAATTATCAAGAAATTGAGGAAAAGAAAAAAAAAATCATCCTGAACGAAGGAATGAATTGTGCTTGTGAACAGAGGATTAATGTTTTGAATATCTGTTATAAATTAGCTGAAGTCATATTCAGTGGCTTCCTTTCCCAAACTTGGTGTACGAGCTGTCAGCAAAGGGGCAACCTTATAGTTTTAAGATAAGAAAATTAATTTCTTTAATATACATATATGCAAAACCTTATTAGACAGTGTAATTATTAAATAACTTAATATATTGTAGCCCATGCATGTAAAATTGCTGACAAGATTGTTGTAAGGTTTAACCCTGTGGTTATCATACTGCGTTACTACAAAACATTTATCTACTATCTGTTTCCATATAGTCCACTTTATCCCCTTGATTAATTTTTTCATCCTTTTCCTTGTTTACCTTTCCTAAATAGCTATCAGTCTCAAATATTATCAGACATTCATTTTAACAACTTTTTTCTCGTGAATCAATTGTTTCTTTCACACTAGCCAGTGTGTTGGACAGAAGTTGGAAAGATAGAGTGAGACTAAAAAATTCAGTGCCATAGTTGGGATTTGAACCATAGATCTCCTGGTCTCTGTCCACTGAAATCCATGTCAAACATGCTGATGCAACATTAAATTTCCCAACTGACTTGCATTTTTTCCTGGTAAACCATACAAGGCGTTCTCAAATTATTTTGAGATGACATACTCCAATGGCAACTTATATATCGTAAGTACTTTAAGTCCTGAGTTTCATTGATTTTAAGCAACTATTAGGTCTATTAATGTGAATTAATTGAATTTTTCAGTCTATCTTTCCAACTCCTATCCTATACACTGGGTAGTATGGAACATTCACATGATTGATCTAATAGTTGCTTAAAAACTACAAAGCCTGGGACTTAAAGTGTTTACAATATGTAAGTCTCCATTGGCATATGTCATCTCAAAATAATTTGAAATCTCCTTGTGTGGTTTACTGGGAAAAATGCTAGTCAGTTGGGGAATTTAATGCTGTATTGGCATGTTGCATGAAACTCAGTGGTTAGAGCAGGTGAACAGAGACCAGGAGATCTGTGGTTCTCTCATTACTTTAATAATTTCACATTGGCCATTCATCCATGGCTCTTCTTTTTCTTAAACCTTACCCCTGTTCTAGCCTGAATTAGTTTCTTCCCTGGCAATTTTCTCTCTTTTTTCCCCACATCTTTTTCCCTTTACCTGTAAACTTTCATTCAATTCAGTGTGTTTCCTGAATTTCACTATAAATTCTTAATTGAATTTCCTTCCAAAAACCTCTTTCTTTTAATTCTCTATCACTCCAAGCTATCCATCAATTTTTCCCAAACAATTTCAATTCTTTTCTTTACTTTTTTATTTTGGAAATTGACAGTGTTGTTGAGATTGAATTAAATTTCAATTCTGTTAATCCAAATGCTACACTAGGTAATGTTCTGGAAAAGCAGGACATGGTTTCAGAATACTTTGTTCATCTAAACTGTTAACCTAAATTAGTATTGTATAATTGTCATTATTAGTTTTCGTTTGCTCACTACTCCTAATTCAGCCTGTGCAGTGCCACCTAAGCAGGCACAGTTGGTTGGGCTGTGGTGCCCATTCCCATTGTTAACAGAAGTCTGGCTTTCAAACTGGGAAACATAAAGGAAAATATTTCAGGTATAATACAGAACATGAACAGAACAGCTTTTTGTAGTACAAAGAATGCACTTTTGTTAACAGCTTGTAATAAAGATAAAATATTATGAATGTAAACTTCAGTGTGCCTAAAGTAAAGACCAAAGGTGCATAATTCCTGTTAGCATATGAAATTTGTTAATTAACACTGTCACAGAATCTTAAAATTATGTGCAATGCAATAACAATCAATTTTGTTCAATAAAATTTTTGCCTGCCTGAGGATGGCAATCTACATTGAAAAGGTAGAATACATTGAATATAAAAATTTAATTTTCCTGATGCCTGGAATGGCTGTCTTCCAATGCTGTATACAGAATAATATGATCTTTACTTCAATACATCATAGTGCATTTGTTTCTTGTATTTGCAGAATTTTCCTGCTCAATAGAATGAGGCAGCACTACACTACCTTAGCACGTTTTGAAATGCATACTTCCTGTTCAGTAATTTTAACCACTCTTTTTGAGTACATAAATTAGGATTAAGTTAAATGATTAAAAAGTTACAATATAGTTTACTTGCCTGCAAAAGTCAATTTTTACTATATTTTGAATCTCATGATATTAACAGTACAAGGTCTCCAAGCCTAATTAATGTTACAGGCTTGACACTAGTCTTTAAATGTAACTTATACCAAGTTTGAATGTATACATTGACACCTCCCGCTATTTTTGTTCAATTGTACATATATTGTATTTTAGAATGTACACAGAGTTAGAAAAGCAGAATTCATGTTTCAGGCCCTAAGAAAATTACAAACTAGCTTATTTGTTTTATTTTATAAGCATGTTTAGATGTTAAAACAATTGCATTACATGCTAAAACAATGAAATTATTCTCTGTGCTCATTGCAATTGAAGTCAATGTTTTGTACACTGTTTTCTATGTTAAATGTTTTAGTAATGACATTCTCAGAAATAAAGGCATTTTGAAGTTATAGATTTTTTTTCGTTTGATGCTTCAATAATTTTGTTAGTTTTAGGAATGCTATTATTTTCCCTAGATTACGTAGAGGAAGCTGTTTTTCTTGGTATACAAGGTTTCCATAGAAACATTGCCCAGTTATAAACAAGTATAGCATTGCTAACAGCTGTTAGATTTACATTAAATTGGTGATATTAGAAGAGAAACTCAAACAGTTTTAAATCTATCTCAAAGGCATTGAATGTGTGCTCGTGTCTCAATGAGATATCAAGGCAACATTCCCGCTCATGTGACACATTCTCCAACACATCTACAGTGATGGGCTCTATTGCCACAATGATACGAAATTGGAGCTCTCGCAGATTTTGAAGTAGTGGGCATTGTGGATATCCTTTATGTGATAATTTGTAAAAATGAAGCAAGTAACGGTGGAGTGCCTGGCTGGGTAGTGTGGTGGCAGCATGTCTGCCTCACATTCAACAGGTCGCGAGTTCGAATCTCACTTAGAGTCAGTTACCCTGATAAGGTTTTCCCTTATCCTGAGAAGACTAATGTCGAATAACTTTAAGCTCCATGGACCCTGAGATCATTTGACCAATTTCATTCATTGTTCAATATGGCTGGCCAACCAGGTTAAAGGACGTTAAGCCACAAAAAAAAAAAGGAAGTATCAAAACAGTAACAGTAATTTTTGACAAACCTTCAGTTATCGTTTTTTAAATTCCAAGGCTAATTTTGCAATTACATTTTGATTATATCTTCAGTTTAACTTCTTTCTGCTCTTGTTTATTTACATTGTTATGGTAACTATTACTACCCTTCCCTTCTCATGTTACTGGCAGTGAATGCTTGCACTAACTTTTCCATCATACACTGCACAGGTACTGTGGAAAATCAGTGTGCATTACATGAGTGTTCAAGTATAGTGGTACTTCAAATGAAGTGTTCATTCCAGGCACAATGCCCCATTCCAGCAGTGCTAACTTTACAGCAGTTGAGTTATAAAAATCTGATAAATATTGTCTGGCCTGCCTTGGTAGTGTGGTGGTAGCATGTCTGTCACACATTCAGCAGGTCGTGAGTTTGAATCTTGCTTAGGGTGAGTTACCCAGGTAAAGTTTTTTTTTTCTTCAGGGTTTTCCCTTATCCTGAGAAGACGAATGTCAAGTAACTTTAAGCTCTATGAACCCCAAGTATCATTGGAGTATCATTTCACCAATTTCATTCATTGTCCGATATGACCAACCAGGTTAAAGGACGTTAAACTACCAAAAAAAGAAAAGAAAAAAAAAATTGTCTAATGGTAATGACATAAATATAACAACATTAAACGCCCACTGTTTTTAGCCAGTAGCATAGTGGCAGAGCAATCAGCTAGAGATCGGGAGATACATGATTCAAACCCTGGCTATGGCATTGAATTTTTCAGTCTGACTCTACCTATCCACCTCCTGTCCTACATACGACTTGTGTGAAAAAACAATCCAATACCAATTGACCATAATAGTTGGCTATTCTATGAATCCTGGGACTTAAGTACTTACAACATTGTAAGTTGCCATTGGGGTTGTCATCTCAAAATAATTTGAGAACACCTTGTGGTTTACCGGGAAACATGAAGTCAGTTGAGAAATTCAATGCTATGCCAGCATGTTGCCATCATAGCAACATCGTGGCAGAGCAACTGGCTAGAGATCGGGAGATCCCTTGTTCAAATCCCAGCTATGGCATTGAATTTTTCAGTCTGACTCTACCTATCCAACTCCTGTCCTACACACAGCTTGTGTGAAAAACCAATTAATCCAAAACTGTAAATATTCATCTCTTGGAATGATTGGAAACACAGTAGTTTGTGTGTGTGACAGATAGATTAGATTGGATAGATAGATATGCATTAAGCTCAAATTTTTAGTTATGTTTTGTCAAGGAATTTATGACCCATTTAAGAATGAGATTAAAATTCTGATCTATCAATCTGATAGATTGAAAGGAAGCAATAACTTCAATCTGATAGTTAATAGTCCTACTAGGTAATCCTAGAAGTGAAAGCTACTGAATTATTTGATACTTGCCTATTGTTTTATTGGATTTCTGTCAAGAATTCAGTTTGTCATTCAGATTTAAAAAGCTGGTTTGGTACTGTTAATATTTTGGTAGGTAGTCGATAATGCCAACACTTATCAAGTTGCTTTCATTGATGAACCACCACTGCACATAATGCCAATCCCATTTTATAATTTATTAAGTAGCTATTTTTATATTTTCTTGATTTAACAGTTTGGTAATCAGCTACAAGCATTACACTTAAAGATGCCACATACCAAGCAAGTAATATAAATATCCAATTGGTCAATGGCATAAAGTTTGTTTTTAACATGTGCTTTAATGTTAATAATATTGCTGAAATTACTCTTTCATGGCAGATGATGTGAAAACATTTGAGGCAAGATGGCAGTGGACATAATGTTTGTAAATAAAAATCCTAATTCCAAATGCTAAGGCAACCTCTTTTTACTTTCTCTACATGTACTATGTACATAGTGTATAGAGAATATATTGTATTGCACCCAAAAATTTGATACCAAGATTTCACAGAAATAAATGTTTTGAGACCCTTTGATACCAAAAAAAGCCTTTTTAGAAAGTCCATGTGTGTGTCTGTGGGCAGCATAACTCAAAAATGAAAAGTCTATTAAATACTAAACTTGGTATTTAAGTTCAGTATCATCCAAGGATTGGTTGGTTGGTTGGTTGCTAATGCTCAGCATATTGGAGTTCTTCCATTTGCCTTCTTGCTTCCCAGTAGTGCAATGAGAGATCTGTAGCTGTTAAATTTTGACACTTCATAAGATGAGTCATATTTTTTGTAGAATCCTCTTTTCTACAAAGTATACAATTTGAAGTTGGAAGGAGGTTTAATTTATGTAGATGGCAGCCAAGCAATCATGTCCTGTATGTAATCGAAACGGATCAACAGCTTTTGATAGCAAGACATTCTGGAATTATTGTTGCATTGTTCAACAAGGTTTTCCATTGTTTATTTATACTCTTGGTTTAAACTCATGTTTTTTGTTGGATGGTTTTCTGTATTGTTAGTTTTAAGTAGTGAAACGATGATGAGTTTTTAGTTTGGTGGATTGTTGTGTGTTTCTCAGTATCCTCCAAGGATGTGACAAAGATTTTCAAGAAAATCCCTCCATCCTATAAATGGAAACATTTTCGAAAATTTTGATTTTCTCAAAAATGGCTCTAACAATTTTGATTAAAATATTGTATATCAAAGATATTTACTTGACAAATAAAATGTATATCTTGAATTTTCTGGGAATAGCCTCTGAAGACAATCTTTAATCTGGATGAATTTTGCATAACTGGTAAACCGTAAAAGAGACAAAAACTTGCCTAACAAAAGCCGCCAAGCTCGTTAAAACACACAATTTGTGTTCTACACATTTTTTTCATGGAGTTCACCATTTTTTAGATATTCCTCGTTAATGATTTCAGTTTAAAATATTGAACTTTTCTCATAGAGGAACTTGTGAACACCTGGCCAAGCAAAGAAACAGATTTCTATACTATAGCAACCACATTTTAAAACATTTGACTCTGAGTTTAGCCTAGTGTATTCCCTTATTTCACTTCTACTTAATAAGGAATTAAGTAATAAGAGTTTTTCTGTTAAGGTATATCTTGATTTGCATGAAGTAGATAGAAGAATAAGCTTGTATCCTTTCTAATTAACCCACAAAAATGGTTGGGTATTAAAATTGAGAAGAAGCACATGCAGCTTATATTGCAGATACCATGTTAGCTATGCATTACATTCTCAAACCAACCCAAAATATCAGGTAACCAAATTTAAGACTATTATAAAATGGAATACAATTTGGCTCATTTAACCTGAAATCAAATTGCTATGAAATAATGCGATATAACCTATAGGAGATATCCTAAAACAATTGATTGAATTGAACACAGTGAAGCAATTCAAAGAACACTGGCATTGCATCAAATTCAAACAGAGTAAGAAATTAGCAGTTACCTCACTTTTGATCCCTAAACCATGATATAGAAACTAATAAATTTAACACAAAGTTAAGAATCGAGGTTGAAACACATACATATTACACTATTTGTACCTGACCAGTTCAAGAACTGTTACTCTTATCTTCAGAGGAGTCTGCCTGGATGTTGGTGTTGACATCCATAGTGTGGTAGTTGTGTTGATATCTGGTCGTGGAGTGAAGTACTTCCAAAGTTGACTTGGTGGCGGCAATTCAAAATTCATAAATATTACATTACTTAAATCTAGAAAACACAAAGCAGAACTGGATACCTGGGAAAAGATATTCATTATAAAACATAAATGTTGATTGATGAATTTTGAATTTCCACCGCCAAGTTTAACTTTGGAAGTACATCACAGGTAAGTGACTCCACTTCCTTACAAAGTGTCTATAACCGATAATTTCAAATAACCGCACATAATTCTACAAGAGATGTGTGTGTATTTGTTTATACAGAGCTCCACACAAGACATTTAGTTAGTCTAAATGAGAATTAGTGTGCTTCCATAATCCAACATTTAGTGGAATTAGTTTTTCTCTAATTACTAAGAGAATAATTGCCAAATATTCCTATAAGTGTTTTAATATTTCAACATAATTCAAAATCAGAATGAAAAATAGGTAATAAATTGTGTATGCTATTCCTTCAGGCATTTAGTTAATTAAACTTTTTCACTTGACAGTCATTTCTCATATTTGTAATATATTTAATTGCCAAAAACATTCAATATTCCCTTCACAAAGTCCTACCAGTAACTTATAGTTTATATTGGCTGGCATTGGTTTTTACTTTCTCTACACATACTATGTGCATAGTATATAGAGAAGGTATTGCATTCCACCCGAAAATCCATTACAGAGATTTCACCTGTATCCAAAAAAAGCATTTTTAGAAAAACATCTGTGCACTGTGTGTGTGAACATGTTGACTCAAAAACGAAGTCAGTAAAATACCAAATTTGGTATTTAAGTTTAGTATCTTCCAGGGATGCCACACAAAGATTTTGAGAAAAATCACCCCACCCCAAACTACCCTTTACATGGAAAAAATTTCAAAATTTTTAATTTTCTTAAAAATACCATATATTAAAGATATTTATATGGCAAGTAAAATGCATATCTTAAATTTTCTGGAAATAGCCTCTAAAGATCTTTTTATTCTGAATGAACTTTGCATAGCTGGTAAGAGATAGACAAAAACTTGCTGCACAAAAAATGTAAATCACGTTAAAACACAATTTATATCATATACATTTCTTTCGTGGAATTGGCCATTACTGAGATATTCCTTTTTATTTGTTTCAGGCTTAAAATACTTACTTTTCTCACATGGACAGTTATAAACTCCTGGCCCTGCATAGAAATGGATTTCAACCACATGTCAACCGCTTTCAAAAGATTTGACTATCGTTTTAGCCTAGGTATTCCCTTATTTTCCTTCTGCTTAGAAGGAAGCAAGTAATTAAGATAATTTCTTCTAATGTTTATTTCAATTATTATATATTACATAGAAGAATAGGTTTTTAAATATTAATTTGTTACAGCGACATAGAGAAAGTCATATGAATGGAACACATCAGATTTTTTATTATTGTAATATGTTATATGCTCTGCTTTAATAAATACTGACATTTTTTTGACAGAACAGTTCGAAACATCCAAAACAAGAGATGAAAGCATCACATCTAAACTATAGTTTAATTCTGTAACATGCTGTCTAGTACAGATCTTGACCTGCTACAGTTAAACTTAATTCATTTACTTTTGGGCATAAAATTATTGAATGTTCTTGTTCATGGATTAAAGTATTTTGTTTAAACATTAGTATTTTCTGAACCAAAGCAAAATACTTTTAATTAAAGAAGCACAATTTTAATACAAATCTGAGGCAAAACTTCTGTGATCACAATAGTTTACATGTTTTGCAGTTCCTTAATGTCTATGTTTTTCTCTCTTTTTCTGTGCATTTTTTACTTTTTTCTTTAGTTTTTCAATGTCAATGTCCAAATTTGAAGAATTTTCTGAAGGCTTATGAATGGTTTCTTCTGGTGGAACAAACGCCTTCTTCCTTTTCTCTTCCCTTATTTTAGCAGCCTCTGTTTGTTTCTCTTCCTTCATCTTCCTCTTCCTTGCTTGGCGCTGCTCCTCTTTGAGGAAGTATTCTCCAGTTGCTAACTGTTTGTCAACCTTTGACTCTGGCTGAGGTGGAGGGAAAGGTGTGTATTCCTTTTTCTGTTTCTTTTTCTTTGGCTGCTTTCTCTTGCTGAGATTTTTGCTGTTGAACTTTGGAATAAATCTCTCCCAATTTTCATTCCTGAGTTTCGGATCTTTTGCTAGCTCACGTTTGATCATCAGTGCTTTGATGTTATAAATGGGATGAATGTTTTGCATTGTATCCTCCACTATTCGTCTCACTTGCTGTAATCCTTTATAGGGTCCAAGGGCTGCAACAGTTTGACCTTGAACAAGAACGTAACAGTCCGTTAGGAGTTCAATTGATTTCAAAGTGCATCCATTGGGGCCAATTAGCCGTTGTCGCCTTTTAACAAACTTTTCTCTGTTTCGAACCAAAGAACCAATTTTAATTATGTCAGAGCCAATATCATCCTGGAGAACTCTCACGGCCTGTTCATAAGGTACACTTCGAGACAGCAGCTTAATCATATCCCTTGCCTTAATTATTATGAATGGATCCCAAGTGCGTCGCGTTGTTATAACAGTCATGCTGCCTTCCACGACGTCAAGCTCAGCTTTGATGCCATGCTCATCTAAGGCAGTTTTTACAAGGGGCCAACACTCCCTTAAATAATGTTCTCTGTACCTGGGAAATAAAGTTGCGAATGAACTTTCCTCTAGAAGCCTATGCGGGTTATCCTCAGGCTTGAATTCTGGGATTTTCATGGACCATGCATTTTCAACAACCTTTGGAAGAACAGGACTAGTTTCTTCTACATCTGAACTTCCCATTTTCCTTTCGATACTCCGGGCTTCCGATTCAGTATTTAATTTCCATATACTACAATAACACCAAAGTTAATATGAGTATTCGCATTCACATAACCTATATTACAGTATATCGAGCACATAGGTACACAAATCCATTTAATCTTCGTGATGCGACAGTCAACTGCTCACTTTTATTATAGTAATCAGTACTACCAACAGTGTTTCTCAATCAAGCTTATATCCGATTGTATTATGCAAAGCCAAACTCAACTGAAAATGTTCTGTTGAAAACATAATTTATTCCAATGTACTATACTTTTGTAATTAAATAGCTAAACGCTATCGAAAACAGCAAAGCGAAGTACGGTGCAAATTTAACTTTGTTTTGGCTATACTGTTTTTGGCTTATAATTTTGATTTTCATTTATTA
Source organism: Hymenopus coronatus (assembly GCA_030762935.1). Classification (NCBI taxonomy): domain Eukaryota; kingdom Metazoa; phylum Arthropoda; class Insecta; order Mantodea; family Hymenopodidae; genus Hymenopus; species Hymenopus coronatus. The sequence continues at coordinate 26,434,741 of CM060882.1, forward strand.
CATGGAAACAAATGCGGTAAGATATTGATCTTCTGAGCATGCCGATGGTTCTAAATATAACGGAGTAATTCAAAGAAATGAATGCCAAGTCTTACGCGTTCTTTGGATTGAGTCTGTAATATAATGCTGATACGTCAGCTACAGAGCGTCAAGAAATAAAACATTGAGATGGTACAGTGAATAAGGTAAATTGATATTAAGGTTAGGAATCGTATATTTATTTCACCCAATGTGTGTGGTGTGTGTACGCCGGTAAGCTGTTAGATAGCTATGGAAACTCAACTCCCATATGTGATCTGGTACTTGTGTTTTTCTCGTAGAACCGCTTTGTAGTTACTGGTTTATCATAAGATTTTTAGGGATATAAGCCGCAAAGCGTAGCTATGGGGTCTGTGAATCCAAAATCCAAAGAAGAAAGCAAAACCTCGGCTATCAGCGGATTTCAAATCTGGACATGTTAATATTTACAACACTTTCAATGCCGGATCGCCTGTGGAAGTTTTATCTTGGCATGACAATACCTAAATATGCGTCAGATTATCTACAAAAACAGATAGTTTCTTCGCCCTCCGTGGTGTAATGGTTACCATGGTAACTTCATATACCCAAGGTCGCGGATTCAAACGATGGATTTTTTTTCGGGTGTAAAAACCCTCAATGGCTTCCTTCAGAAGGGAAGTAAAGCCGTTGGTACCGTGTCGTAGATTTACGGCACGTAAAATAACCTCAAGCCTGATAGGCCTCCGAGCAAAATTAAGTGGTCTTTCACGCCCAATTTAGAATGGGACATAGAGAACCAAGGTAGTTAAAGATCATCCATAAATAACATGCCATTTACATTTCTTCTCTTCTTATAGTTGCATAAAAAGTATGAATTTAAGTTAATGCTATGTTGCCATGGTAGCTCAGTAGTAGAGCAACTGGCTAGGGACCAGGAGATCTGTGATTCAAATCCTGGCTGACATTGAAATTTTCAGTCCAACTCCTGTCCTACACACGGCTTGTGTGAAAAAGCAATTAAATCAATACTAATTCACATAATAGTTGTTATACTATGAGTCCTGGAATTTAAAGTACTTACAACATTGAAAGTTGCCCTAGGGATATGTGATCTCAAAATAATTTGAGATCACCTTGTGGTTTTCCGGAAATATACAACTCAGTTGAGAAATTTAATACTATGCCGGCTTGTTGCCATGGTAGCTCAGTGGTACAGCAACTGGCTAGAAACTTGGAGATCCGTGATTCAAATCCCAACTATGGCATTAAAATTTCCAGTCTGACTCTACCTATCCAACTCCTATCCTACACATAACTTGTGTAAAAAATCAATTAAATCATTACAAACTATTGTTTCCTTGGTTCAATCGTCTAAAAGTTATAAATTAAAATATATTGTTTCATTTACAAACCATTGTTTCCTTGCCGCAGCCATTTAATAAATGAAAAGTATTCTATGACAGTGCTGGATCAACTGTGAAGTTGTGAAGTGAGAAGCCCAGAGGAAGCCCCACATAGTGAGGTAAAACATTGGCGTCAGTTTCAGCCAAGACGTGGCCTTCCCGGAAGACCTAGACACAATGAACATCAGCCGCCAAAGCTTACACAGGGAATTGAAAATGTATTTGTTTCATGTAAATATATCAGTTTCTTGCACCCAATCATTTAAAATTTATCAAATGAAAATGTATTCTTTTCATGCACAAACTGCAAGGGCTGTCTGTAAAATAAATTTTGCAGGGACCTACAGTTGTGAGGAACCTTGTTACTTGAGTTCCGGCAACACTGGTGTGTGGCTTGTTTCTACCCCCCCCTCCCCCGGTGATTAGCAGAATTTCTGCTAAATTTGATGGATTTTACACATCGCCAACGGGTGGAATTTCACATTTGGCAGTCATGAAAAAATAGCATGTTATTTATGGATGCTCTTTAACTGCTGTGATTCTCGCATCCCATTCTGAATTGGGCATGAAAGACTGCTTAATTTTGCTCAGAGACCTCTCTATCAGGTTTGAGGTTCTTTTACGTGCTGTAAATCTATGACACGGGACAACGGCTTTACTTCCCTTCCAAAGGAAGCCATGCTAAGGATTTTTAAGCTCGAAAAACTCCATCGTCCTCCGCTGGATTTGAACCCATGACCTTGGGTTTATGAAGTTAACATGGTAACCATTACACCACAGAGGGCGACAAGCAGTCATGAATATACGGACTGTTGTCCACAATAATAATTTACTGTTTAATTCAGTGTTTCAATTATACAATTAGAAACCAGATTTTGTGGAAATAAATCTTAGATACCACTGAAAACTAAATTCTCCTCTTCTCATTTCAGTCATGTGCACTACCATATGAAACATGTATACTCACTTGTACTGCAAAAAATATGTTTTATATGCAATGAAGTAAACATATATATGTGATTAACACAATATAAGTCAGTCATATATGAGTAGATGTTATTGCTTTGCTGTGTTATCACTTGTGCCTAGCCTTGCTATATATATTCTAAGTTACCATTACTATAGTTTCCACTCCCTGCTGCCTTTCTTGTTGCCAGATCCATCACACCACAATATAACAGATGGGTCAGAACCGTCAGATTCAGATTATTGTTCAGTGCTTTGGTTTCATTCTCCAATTAGTTCTTAGGACTAAGTTATGAGAATGCAATTCAGCATCCCCTCTTTGCTTCCATATCATTGTTTGATGCACATGTTGGCAGATCATTTTTAAAAAAGAATATTTCATTTTTATTTAATAAACAATCCAAATAAAAAATATAATTTCATCTTCCAAAATTCCTGTGCGCTATTACATGAATTACATTCTTCACAAAATCATTGCATATTTCACATGCTTTCTTTTTTTCCTGGGTGTAACCAGTTTTTCTGTTTGAGATTTTTCTTTGTGAGCACTGTTTGTATTTATAGCCAAAACACAGCTGAACTGAAATGTTAATTTCACCACTTCTTTCATGGGAAGTGTTGGATATTTTTACAAAACTTATAAACATTCAACACTGCCCAACGGCTTACCAGCCTATGCTTTATGTAACTAGTCAAAGATGCAAGAGGAAATTCACAGCGACCATCCTCCATGAATCTAAACAGAAACCAGCAACCATTGCTGTGTAAATAATATTGCATTGCTTTAGTTTAGTGTATTCCCTTAGTTCCCTTCTACTTATAAGGGACCAAGTAATAAGACCATTCTGTTAATGCTTATCTCTAGTAGCATGAAGTAGATAGAAGAATAATGTTTTTTAAGAATAATTTGTTTGCAGAACAGGTAGATAAAGTCATGCGAACAGAACACCAGATTCTTTTACTCCTGACCATGCCAAAATAATGGAATTCCAATTTCATAATGTAGTGACCAGCGTTTAAAAGACTTGATTATTGCTTTAGCTTTGTGATTTCCCTTATTTCTCTTGTATCTACTCTCTTGTAAATATATTTGTTAATGTTTATCTTGATTAGTATTCAGTTGATATAGGAATAAGCTTAAGTAAGGATGTGTTGCAGAATAATTAGAGAAAGTCATGCAAATGAAACATATTCATTGTTGTTATTGTTCTGCATCAGTATAAATTTGCCTTTTTCCTGTGTTATGTTTTAGCCTGTATCAATTTCTTCCAGTATTCTTTGTGTTGCTTTAACCTGTTTTACTTCAAAATAAATCCAAAGTTTAATTTATGAATTTTTATCTCATTATCACCTCTTAACAGTGTGGTGTTAATTTCACATTAATGTTATTTCAGAATTGTGTTCTTTTTCTTCAAAATGATATGTAAAGCTAAATTCTAAAGAACCACTACCTCTAAGCATCGACTAGCAATGTTAGCATGGCATATCTGAAGGAGTCTACAGACATAGTCCATTGGGGTTACTTTGACTTTTGGTGTAAACCGAATCATTTCTTAAGCCAGTGGCCCCAGAAAGAAGCTCAGCACAGGTTACAGCAAAATGTCAGCAGAGAGCAGCCTAAGAAATGATGGGGTCTACATGGAAAGCCAAAATGCATGCTTTAGCAAATGGGAGTAAAGCAGGAACTTCAAAATGTCTGAGAGAACAAATTATACTTGACAGTACTCATGTTTGACAAGCTCATCAGTACATGATTAAATTAATTACAAGTTCATAAAGTTTATCTTAATTTTTAGCTTTCTTATTAAGATTAGAAATTGAATGCATAGCTTTACTCTCTTTGTTGCTCACTTTTTATATACATAGTTTTTTGAACTCCACATTTTCCATTTGGTATGAGATCAAAACCCTCTTTTCAATGATTGCTTTACACATTTTGGTTGAATTAAGATCAGCATTAGGTATTAAATTTAATATTTTAAGCCATACACCATGCTGTGCTAAATTTAGGTGTCTTCAAATGTGAGGATAAGGCGCCTGCTCTTCTTGTGAAAAAGCATAACTTGTTCACCATTCAGGGAATTGATTTTCATTACTTTTTTTTTCTCTTTTTTATGCAGGGAAGTAACATGAACTTGAAAGTAACGAAACATCTATGTAAATCATGTCAGCGACTGCAAAGATCTTTAAGTCCAGTGAAAGTTATAACTCATAACATACATAATTGTGCGGTATGTATACATGCATGTCCTTACCTGTTATACAAAATTCCATACAATGCTCTGAATATCAAATTTCACTTTCATAAGTATGTACCGTGGAAAATCACTATCCTAGTGTATGCTGTGTCATTTGGCACTAATTGGTATTTATTGCTGTAAGAATAAACATTGCAATAAATTTGTAATTGTAAAAAGACTTAATATTCCCATACTCCTCTTATATTTGGTAATTGTCTTCAGAGCGTTTAGATGTAATAACCTTTTCTTGTTAAATTAAATAACTCAGAAGTTTGAGACAAGTGAAGTTTTAATCAATGTGATGTTGAAAATGAGTCGGAATAGTAACACTCACCTCACTTATATGTATTATGTCCAAAACATATGTTTCAAGGGCAATTGCCCTCTTCTTCAGTTGAAGTCCCAACTGAAGAAGAGGGCAATTGCCCTTGAAACATATGTTTTGGACATAATACATATAAGTGAGGTGAGTATTACTATTCCGACTCATTTTCAACATCACCTTTTCTTGTGTTGGAGAAGATCATAGGTCTAAGTTGTTAATTACTTTCTCTATTTTGTACTTACACTTATGCATTCCATTCAAAAGTTGATACAGAGATTTCAGGGAAATACATGTTTTAGAGCACCCAAAAGTATCCAGAAAATACATTTTTAGAAAAAGGCCATGTGTGTGCAGGTGAGATTGGGAGGGAGGGAAGGGGGGGAGAGAGGCAGTAGGTAGGGAAGGGTGAGAGAGAGAGAGGAGGGAGAGAGAAGTGAGAGAGGGGGGGAGGGAAGGGTGAGAGAGGGAGATGGATGGGTGGGTGGACCGACGAATGGATTAGAATTTTTAAATAGGTACTTATCTTTTTTTCAACAGGCTTGCCACTATTATACCCCTGCCGCTGAATCCTTGCACTCGACAGTAAGGAAAATTGGTACATCCACAGAAAACAGACGGTCAGACAACGGAAACGCATCTAAAGGCGGCATCGTTGCAATGTCTGGTTATTTCGAACCACGTGCTCAGTTTTTTAACTCCTAACACATGCATTGAGCTGTTCTGTACAAGATATGTATTATTCATTGTTATTTATATTTGTTGATAACGTTTTGGTGTTTGTATGTGAGGTAACATAACGAGACTTTCTCAATTATAGAGGTGGATAGACTTTTGCTGGGAGGTGTGGTGAGGATGGATGCGGCTTCATGGAAGAAGAAAGTGAATCATGTGCACAAAATAATACGAAAAGCACAGGAATGAGACAGAATCATTAGTGAGTGTGAATGATATGTCTTGGTGACGATGATGACGTTGATGATGACCATGACGATGATGCTTCAGAGAATGATGATTGAGCTATTAAAATTCTAAACCAGTGAAAATCACTTTGCTATACCATTCTCTCATTGTAACAAGCTATTTTGCATTTTTGTTCAATATTGTCGTAAATACGTATGTATGCTACATGCGATACAGTATCACTGTTATTTTCAGTTAACATAAAAAATAAGGAATTAGTTTCATTATTCATTGGCATTCATTTACTATATATACTGTTTATATTCGTCTACATATGATAGAGACATTTGTAATCAGCTGTTGTTGTTTACTACTAATTACTCTGGCAACGTCGCAAAGGCAGCATAGCCAACCTTATGCGAAACCACCTGAACTGCCAAGTGCAAGGATTCAGTTTTGTCTTGTGGTCATGCAAAGGGCATGAAATTTTAAAGCTGTCATGCAGTGATTCAATTTTTTAAAACTTGAATATCATTTTAGCCTATTATGTTCTTCTTATACTAGAATAAGATTTTGTAAGAATGATGCAAGAATAATTTGTTTTAAGAGCGAGTGGACAGTTAAGTGAATGCAGCACATCAGATTCCTTAGTAGCCATACTAGTCGGTGTCTCTCTCTCTCTCTCTCTCTCTCTCTCTCTCTCTCTCTCTCTCTCCTACATCTCCCCCCTCTCTCACGAATATAAGAAAGGCTTTTAATGTATTTATGTTTTTCTAGGTCCTGTTTGGAAGACCACATTTACACAGAAAAGAGAATATTTCCCAAGAATCATATAAGAAGCAACAAAAGGTATGGCTTAGCTTCAGAAAAGTTGTGACCAAAGCTAATGAGAATCCATCAATGCAAAGCAGTGATGTTTTTGAAGAAAATTATTTGCACAATAAGTATAATAAAGTAAGCTAATTAAACTTTTAATTAATGTTACTTCCAAATTCTGACATGTGCTTTCCTGCCATGTGCATTCCTGCTGTGCCACGGACAAAACATAGTGTTGCCTCTCCATTTACCGAGCTGAAGAGGAGAGGTACATAAAGATAACCTTTGCAAAAGTTACCTAACAATGGTTAACTAGAGGGAGGTGCAGTTAAAAATAGCCTGCCTGCCCTATGAATGCAGATGCAATTTTTCGACTACTGTACATATTCATGCTCAACAATACTATAACAATGATAAGTTTTATGGATTTTTAGCATTTTTTTGTCTACATTTCAGTTTATTTCATGAGTGAAGTTAGACGTTTTTCCTTGTGTTCTGCAAATTGACTTTCTTGATTGAAGAAAGAATTGAAATTGTGGAAGCATATGTGAAAACAGGTTCGATTAAGGAAACTCGTGAAATTTTCGGGATCAAGTATCCGGACTACCAGCAAAGAGGCAATACAGAATCTGAATAAAAATTGGCGCACCTACAGATCTGTGTAAAATGTAAAATGACAAAGAATTTCTTCAGTTTGCACACCAGAAGTTATTGCAGATATTCACCAAAGAATTATTCAGAGTCCAAAGTTGTCTACATTTAAATTGGCCCAACAGGTGCATGTAAGTAGGAGTTGCCAGTGGATATTGAAAAGTCTTAATTTGAAGCCATATTGTGTGATGGCTGTGCAGCAATTATAGGAGGATGACAGTCAGAAACATGTAGATTACTGCACATAACAAACCATCAATGAACAGAACTCGAGGCACTGGGCAATGGAGAACCCTAACTTGTGTGTCAGCAATTACTCCATGATGAAAAAATCTGAGTTTGGTTCGGTGTAACAAGAACGTGCATCATTGGACTAATATATTTTTTGATTGACACTACCCTCAACACAGTTGCATATATGGAAATTTTTGATACATTTTGTGCTCAATTTACTGAATGTGAAAGACGATACTGCTTCTTTCAGCAAGATGGGGTAACAAATCCATGTCTTCTCTGAGTAACGAACTGACAGCAAACATTTGTGGCCACACTTTTGCTGATTCTAACAACATAGTTGTTCATACTTGTCTATTACAAACATTATTGCTCTATAAGCATACAGAGAATAAATGTTTAACAAAAACTCCATGGCACGACCCTCACAGGGAACCTTGGCCAACTGCCCGGCAGCTGCGTCCCCCATCTCAGTCCACTACAGACGTCATGGATGAGGTGCAGTATTGGAGGGTGAGACATGGTCAGTGCCTCGAGTCCCCCCCGGCAGGTTAATGCAGTCCTTATGACCTCGAGCCATTACTCCTCTATCAAGTAGCTCCTCAATTGGCCCCCCAGGGACCATATGAGGTTGAGTGCACTCCGGGCCAGGTCTCCCAGCAGGGGAAAAATCCCCACGCCGGTACTGGGGATCGAACCCAGGTCTCCCGCTTGGTAAGCAGCTGCGCTACCACTGTGCTAAGGAGACGACCAGAATAAATGTTTAGTATCCTTTTATTAATAAATGTCTCCCTGCATGATTCCCCAGATTTTAAATTAAACATGATTCTAAAACTTTTCTTTTGATGTACAAGTAATCTGTCCATATGTGTTTTTGCAGCAGCCCCCATATTTCAATCCCATAGATTAAATGTGGGTAAATATGTCCATAATAGATGAGTTTTAAAATGTTAGGATTTTTATAACTGCTAAAATATCTTATTAAGTATACTAATTTGCTGATTTTATTGCATATGTACTCACTATGTTGTGCCCATGTTAACCAGTTATCTACAATAGTACCTAAAAATGTTTGTATTTTCACTTCTTGTACAATATTGCTATTAACTTTTAAAGTTAAATTGCTACTGTTATTCAACATACTATAGTGCATTATGGTAGTGTTACACTTATTAAACTGTAGATTAATGGATTTAAAATCTTTTAGCAGCACAAAAGACATTTTATTAAGGGTTGCATTTAGACCCTCTATGGTTTTATTCCAACGCACAGCAGTAGTATCATCTACGTGTCACAACAGAAGTGTTTTGCAAACATTTTATATCATTGATGTACCGTAAAAGTGAGTGAATCCAATATAGGCAGGTAATTCCGATCGTTTCTTCTTTTACTCGGAAAACAACAACAAACGACAGAACAACTGTTTAGAGCTAATTATTGCATCGCGTGTTCGGAACGAGAATACAATTAGAACATAACATTGTTGCATCAGAACTGTTGTTATTGCTTTCTATAGCAGTAGATCAGATTCAAGTGAACACGTCATAGTGGTGGAAGAAGCTTACTTGTGAAAAGTTCTGTTGTGCGTTTCATCGCTTTTGTGTAACTAGGTATGTTCTAACATATTTTATTTCATTCATGTTTTTTTGTGGTAGCATCAGTAACTAAACCTATCCAAGTTCGTTTTGTTTTAGTGGTAGATCGTCTGATATTAAAATTTGTTACATTGTAGGGCGAATCTGGTCAGCATGGGTAAGTATAAAAAGAAAGTTGATCCTGGCAGTAAATGTAACTACAGTCCTGTATAATTAACTAACGCGGTAAATGATGTGAAATCAGGAAAATTAAGCATCCGAAAAGTGTCGGAGCAATATGGTATGCCATATATCACCCTTAATGATAAAACAAATAACAAATATAAATTCAGAATGGGAGGACAAACTGCTTTAAGTAGAGAAGAAGAAAAAGCTTTGATTGAAGGATTACTAGTATGTGCCAAATAGGGTTTCCCGCTAAGAGATTGAGATATCAGATACGTAGTACAAAGCTATCCAAGTAGGATAGGGAAAATAGAAGAAAGATTTACTGACAACAGACCTGACAAGGAATGGTTACGTGGATTCCTTGGAAGAAACAAGGAATTAAGTGCAAGATTAAGTGAAAATATAAAGAGGGCCAGAGCAGTTGTTACACAAGCTATAGTGCGTGAATATTTTTCTAATTTAGAGACATCAATGGAGGGAGTCCCTCCATCTAACATCATTAATTATGATGAAACCAATTTCTCAGATGATCCTGGCCAAGTTAGGGTCGTCGTCAAATGTGGTGTGAAACACCCAGAAAGAATAATTGATTCTTCAAAGAACAGCATTAGCGTTATGGTATCAGCTACAGCAGATGGAAAATTGCTTCCTGTGTATACAGTGTACAAGAGTAAGTATCTCTATGACAGATGGCTGTTAGGGGGTATGCCTGCTGCTGGCTATAATAGAAATATGAGTGGATGGTTAGTTATGAGTATGTTTGAACAATGTTTTTCGACATTCTGGTTCCTTTTGTAAGAAGATTAGAAGGGACAAAGTTGCTAATAGGGGATAATCAAACAGTGTGAGTTGCACAATGTGCGAGTTGTTCTATTGGCACCTAACACCACCCACTTGTCCCAACCACTCGATGTAGCATTTTTTCGACCATTCAAACTTGCTTGGAGAAGTGTTATTGATGAGTGGAAACAACATAACAGAGGTGCAATTCAAAATCAGAATTTCCTTGCCTTCTTAAAAAGGCATTTGATGAAATTGGAGATAATAAGAAACAGAATATCATCCGGTTTTGAAAAGACAGGGATTGTTCCCTTCTACCCAGAAAAAGTTCTCTCTCAAGTTGTAGATGTAAATGATGATAATGGTACACAGGAAATGCAAAAGTCATGGACAGAAGCATTTGTGGATGACTTAAAGACGTCTCGTACTGGAGAAGCAGCCAAGAGAACAGAAGCGGTTCGTAGGACTCGTTTGAATGTGGTGCCAGGTAAGGGAGTGGTTGTGGAAGATCTTGAGAGTCAACAAAATGTCCACATTACAGGTGAAGGAACCAGTGTAAATGAGCCAGCAGAGAGAGATGATGATGACGATGAAGCATCAAAAGCAGTTGAGGAAAGTGAGGATGAAATTGAAGAAATTTCAAGAGGAGAGTTTGTTGTACAATTCCCAATGAAGAAGAGGGTTAGATACTTTATTGAAAGATTGAGGAAGAAGTTGATAAAGATTTGTTTGAGGTTAAGTTTTTAAGAAAAAAAGAGAGTGATAACTTGAACATGCACTTCATTTTTCCAGAGACTGAAGACATTGCAGAAGTAGAGAGAAATGAAATAATTCGAAAAATCCAATGCGAAACTCAAAGAAGAGGAAGTTACATGTTCAGAAACATAGATGATATGATTAATAAAATTGAGTAATGGACAGTTTCAATGATGAGAACCTGTTTATTGATAAACTGAGCTGTGCTTTTCTTCTTTATAATCATATTCTGTAATCGACCTTTGGTTACGAACATGTGCTGAAACGTTTGGAGTCCTACAAAATAAATATGAATATAAATGCACAATTTATATACCATTGTTCGTTGTTTCTGTGTAATTTATGAAATTATTTTTTAAAAATCACAGTTGTGATCGCATTCACCCATATTAAAATAATAACATGCCATTGAATGAAAAAAAATGAGTGATTGGAACCACCCACATTATGCGGGTGACACCAATTGGTAAACAATTAAACAAATACGCCTTTGTTGAAGTCAGTCAATGACAATATTTATATATCATTATTATCAAATATGAAGGAACATATCTTCCGTGCTTCATCACTTTTATCAAAGTATTTCATTTAAAAATATTGAATTATATGCAAATTTTTATTGGATTCACCTGCTTTTATGGTAAATAATAAATAATAGTGGACGTAATAGTGAACCCTGTGGTACACCATACTTCACAATTTCCAATTTTAATTTTACCCATTAAATTTGATTCCTCTTTTAATACCATATTTCTGTTAATGTTTATCTTGATTAGTAAGAAGTAGAAGCCTTTTAACAATAATTTGTTACAGAGATGTAGAGAAAGTCATGTGAATGGACCACGTAACATTTTTTATTACCTGCTGTTGGCTATAATATCAGGTATCTTGTGAACTTTCGTAGCCTCCTCATATCTAATATGAGTTAGATCAACTGTAAGCTGTAGTTTTTAAGTTTAAAAAATCCAGTATTTATATTTGATATATTTTTGTTTTTGATGCAATGTATTATTGAAGTGAAAATGGGGAAGATAAGAAAAGAAGTTACACATTTCAAATAACATGTATACATTTTAATTTTAGGCTGTTTTGATTCGCTGCAAAAGGGTAGAGTATGATCATTATGATGGTCAAACATACGGAAAGTTTGATACCATTCCATTAGCTTCAAAAGGCTGGAACCATAGGAAATCTAGAGGAGATTTTTTTGTTTTAGAAAAATATAGAGAGGTAAGTAGGCATATTATACAAAATTTCTTTGCTTATCATGATATTCAAGCATTAAATTTGCTTTTTTACTTTCTCTGCACATAGTGTATAGAGAAGGTATTATATTGCACCCAAAAATTTGATACCGAGTTTTCATTGGAAGTACATGTTTTGGGTCCCCCTGAATCCAAAGAAAGCATTTTTATAAAAAAGGTCTGTGTTTGGGTGTGGGTGTGTTTGGACTGCAGCTCAAAAAAGAAAAGACCTTAAATACCAAACTTGGTATTTTTCCAAGGATGCAACACAAAGATTTCCAAGAAAATCCCCCCCCCCCCCACCGACAACTACATGGAAAACATTTTGAAAATTTTGATTTTCTCAAAAATGGCTCTAATGAATGTGATTAAAAATCTCTTATATTTAAGATATTTATATGACATAAAATGTGTATCTTGAATTTTATGGGAATAGCCTCTGAAGATCTCTTTATTCTGAATGATTTTTTATTGAATTTTGCATAACTGGTATTTAACTGGCATAACTATTTATTTCAATTTTAAAATACCTATAATTTTCTCATACTGGAATTTGTCAATGCTTGGCCACACAAAGAAATGGATTACAATCGCATAGCAACCACATTTTAAAACATTTGGCTGTCAGTTTATCCTAGTGTATTCCCTTATTTCCCTTCTACTTTTAAGGAACTAAGTAATAAAACTGTTTCGGCTTATGTTTTAGCATGAAGTAGAATAGGCTTATTAACAATAATTTGTTACAGAGATGTGGAGGAAGTCATGTGAATGGAGCACATCAGATTTTTTAATAATAATGTTAATATTTATTTGAGTGCTAAATTCCATACGGTGCACTGGTGGCAACCGCTTGTGACCCAGACCTTGTCCAGGTATGCCACCAGCATCCATTTAATATATTTCATCACTATAATACCTCTATCATACTATTAATTTAACATGAGCCCTCTTTATTACACCTTATCTATTTTCCTTGCCCATTTCATCCTAACATTCCATAAGAATTCCCCTAGACTTCTTAATTGTCCTTTTATCCTTAAAAATCTTCTTTATCCCTAGCTCAACCGCTTCTGTTGAATCAACTCAACTTTCCATTCATTCATCTCTTTGCATTTAAACATTATGTGGAGTTCATCCTCCCCACAAATTTTGCATAGTCCCTGTCTCATACCTCCTCTCAAACCCTTCAATTTCCATACCCCCAGTTGCAACCATGCCAGTCCTGATCTCTCATTTCTACTGTACACTTTAAGATAGTCTTCCTTTCCTGCAATTTCCTTTTGCTGTTAACATATTCCAATTATGATAAACGTCAAATTTTTTATCACCATCGTGGGACTGAAATGATGTGCAGTACCATGACCAAGTTTTCAGACCTCTTCACTCCGAAGTCTTCATAATGGTAATAATACAAGTGGGCATCCGTGTCACCTTTCATAACTAATATATGAGTATGGCAACTTAACCTCTAAAGATCAGGTGGTTATACTCGGTGGAACAAATGATATTGCGAAAAACAACGGAAGCAACGTATGTAAAACTCTCACCAAGTGCCTAACAAAACTGCATCATACAAACGTAGGGTAGTGAACATTCCTAAAGACACAATCTGGATGTGAACTCTTGTGTAAATATCGCTAATGAAAAATGTAATGATAAAATAATGAAAATTTGTAGTAAATTTAAAAATGTAAGCTTGATTAGTGTAAATAACTTTAATAGGGAATATTACACAGCCCATGGGCTGCACCTAAACTGGAAAGGAAAGGAATTACTGGTAAGTAAATTAGCAAACATAATTAAGAGTACTAGCACAAGTATCCTGCCAGTTATCCTGTTAGAGCACAGGTCTTATTATATGCCAACTGTTCAGGGAAACTAGGTAAAGGGACTGAGTCAGTAAGGCTCAGTCTACTGTGCACCCCCTCAAAAATACCAGCAGAAACAGAAAAATTAGCATTATACACCAAAATGTACAATATCTTAGAAACAAGAATGAGGAAATTACAGTATTTCTGCATGAAAATAAACCGGATATTCTAGCCGTCTCTGAACATGGATTAAAAGAAAACAAACTAAAATTCTGTCAATTAGAAGGTTACAAAAATGTAGCATATGTGTTGGCACTGCACTTTTTGTTAGAAATAAAATAATAAATGCAAAACCTAAAAAATGGATACAAAATAGTAGTATAGATAAAGTCTGTGAAATATCAGGTATGGAAATAACCCTAAATAAAGAAAAAGGGTAATTATCTCATGCTATCGATCACCAAATGCTAGCGCTAATGAATTCTTTGATATAATAATAAAAGCTTTAGATAAACTGGATGGACATAACATAATATTACTCGGTGACATTAATATAAATAAAGACGAAAATAGCAGCAGTTATAAAAAGCTGCTAGACATAACAAATATGTTTAAATTAAGACTCACAATTAATGAACCAACTAGGGTAACAAATACTACAGCTACTATACTAGACCATATTATTACAAACATTTCCGACACTATGTATCAGACAAATATAATAAAAAGCCACTTGTCAGATCATTATGCTCAGAGTTTGAAATTGATTATTACACACCAAAACATCAGAAATGCTATGTGAAAGCTAGAAATGTGAATGAAGCAAGAGTAAATGATCTATGCTGCCTATTGTTTAATGAAACATGGGAAAAAGTATTAAATGAGGCTGACATTCATGCTAAATGGGAAACATTTTTTGCTATCTTCAAATAGTATTTTGATATTGCATGCCCTATAACTACCAAGGAAGGGAGATATCCCACTAATAAACCCTAGATAAATCAAGATGTTATGCGAGAATTTGTAAATCGATATTATGATGTATACAAAACCACAAAAGATGAAAAAAGTAAGGTAGCATTTCTTAGATATAAGAAGGAATACAAAAATGTATTAAAGAAAACAAAATCAAACCATATTAAAAGTATGCTAAGCAGTAGTAATAATACTCTTGGAACATCATTAACAATGAATGTGGAAAAAACAAAGGTGAATATAACAACATTCATATGAATAAAGGCCAGCTAAAAATTGAGGATCCAATGGAAATAAGCAATGCATTTAATCACTATTAACCAATTAATATTAAATAAAGGTAGGAATAAAATATATCAATGCAAAACAAAGCTACTTAGCAATTCTATGTGCCTTAGGGAAATAACAGAAGAAGAATTACTTAAATCCATTAAAAAACTGAAGAATAAAAATATTTCTGGGTTAGATGGTATCTCTAATACTATATTGAAGCAGTGCACCCCATACATGATAAAGTCTTTATTAAATCTGGACAATTCTGTTCTTAGGTCTGGTATATTCCCCGACTGTTTGTAAAAATCAACCGTCATACCTATACATAAAAAAGGAGACAAAGGTGAAATAAGTAATTACAGGCCAATATTGCTCATCTCGACACTTTCCAAGTTAGTGGAAAGAATAATAGCTGATCAAATGATTTCATTTCTAGATAAATATGAAATTCTGGTTGATTTTCAATATGGATTCAGAAAAAATAAATCAACAAAAAATGCGATACCAGAAATAATTGATCACATAATCAACAAGCTGAGTAACAATGAAAACAACAGCTGTATATTTCTGGATCTTTCCAAAGCGTTCGATTGCGTTGAACACGGACTCCTACTTGATAAACTAATTCATTATGGGATACGTGGAATACCGAATAAAATAATTAGGACATATCTGGGCAAACAACCCCAACAAGTAAAAATTACACAAGCTAAGAATCAACATATCGCAGAATACTACTCAGATAGTAAACAAGTGCCATATGTAGTACCACAAGGTTCCGTTCTCGGCCCCATACTTTTTATAATCTATGTCAATGACCTCCCAAATATCTCAGAAGGGAAAATATTTATGTACGCTGATGATACTTCAATAGTAAATACAGGTATTAGCCCACAGGTTCTGGAAAACATGACAATAAGTAATACAACACTAGTTATAAAATATTTTAGGTTTAATAACTTACACATAAACTTAAATAAGACAAATTACATGCAGTTTCAAACTCCACAGAACAGGTCAACATCAAATACAAAGATAGTTATTGAAAACAGGGAAGTAAATGTAGTCAACAGTGCAAATTTTCTAGGAGTAATCTTGGATAAAAATCTGACATGGGATAAACACATTGACTATATATGTAACAAATTGAGTTCAGGATTATTCATAATGAAGAAAATGACAAATATAGTGAATGTTTACACACAAATAATGTTATGGATTAATCTATCCACATCTTTCATATGGGATAATTGTGTGGGGACGTTGTGCTAAAAATGCACTAACCGAGTATTCCTTCTCCAGAAAAGGGCAATAAGACTAATTTTGAGGACGAAACAAACAGATTCATGTAGGCAAACCTTCAGAGACCTAAACATTTTAACAGTATATTTACTATACATATATGAAGTAATAATACAATTGTTCAACAGACAAGATATAGGTAAACAAATGCATAAACATTACACTAGAGGAAATACAAATTTTCATATACAATCACATAGATTAGAAAAGTATAAAACCAAACCTACTGCTGCAGCTCATGAACTGTATAATTAACTCCCTACTTATCTGAAAAATATTAATGACTTTAAGATATTCAAGAAAAATTTAAAGAAATTTTGTATTGAAGGATGTTATTATTCAATTGACGAGTATCTTAACTAATACTGACAAAATAAATAGTATTTATATAATACAGTAAGTAATTAAGAATTGTAAAATGTTACTTTAAAAGCTGTTTTTGTATATATTCAATTGTATATGTTATTGTACATATTTAACCTGTCGATGCTTTGAATATGTTTATATTCTTTTAAGCAGATAATAAATGAATGAATGTTCTTGTGATTGAGCCAGTTACTTTGACCAAACCTGAAGCCTAAGTTTAAAACACAGTGATTCGTAGGCTGCAACCAACCATGCATCTAATTTCTAAAATCAGTTGCATATGTGGTAAATGCAACTTGAAATAAGCCTCTGCAATTTATCATAAGAGTGCAATGAAGTCTTCTAGGCAAAAAATATAAATTTCTTTCTGAAGAAGAGTAATAATGAAGAGCAGTCAGTTGTAGCCAGTGAAATCCCAATGAGTTAATCCCAATTTAAAGCAAAAGTTTACTTACAATAGTTTTGATTGTAATGGGTAACTTTTTTGGCACATGTTTGGAGATGATTCCAGCAGAATAACTAAGCTGCCCCTGTCAAAACCAAAGTAGAAGCTTTAATAGAGAATGTATGGGGATCAAAAAACATAAGAGACTGTCTCCGTGGTCAAGGGTCAGCGAGCTGACTTCTCATCTGGAGGTCCTGGTTCGATTCCCAGCTGGGCTGGGGAAATTTTCTCTAACCAGAATTATTCCCTATCCTCCACAGAGTCTGGAAGTATGAATGTGAGAGTGAATGTTTGTATATTTACTGATATAAAGTGATTAACCTAATGTTGTAAAACCTACAGTAATATGAGTTGTTTCACAAGTCAAAGTCCCTGATATGGCTATTAAAGTTAAAGGGGGCTATACATATGAAAAAAAAAATGTAAGAGATTTTGGTTTACAAAGAATTACATGATTTCCAAATAGTTTATGGTTATTGAAGAGCTCAAAATTTGATTACCTGAAAAACGTTTTCAGTGCTTACCTTTCATAGGTTATCCCCCAGATGAACATGTTACGGTCATTGATTGATGTTTGGAGGAATTTAGTAACAGTGACGGTCAAATTATATGTGGTATTAATTTGTTGAGGTGTGTGTGTTTTTTTTTTTGTTTTTTGTTTTTTTTTGAAACACTACATCACTTACATTTTTAAGGTCATATTTATTATATATTCTGGCTCATATGCCCCTATAGAGAGGGTTTTCAACTTTGGAAAAATCATGGAATATTGAAAACAGTAGGTATAAATATTGTTTGAATTTGATAATGTGTGAAATTAAGTCACGCTGAATGTGACCTATGATCTGATTAAGAATGATGCAGGTTGCTTTGACCAATGCAAAGAAAATTTCCAAGCATGAAATGAATAACTTTAGAGATGAGCAAAATATTATGGATAATTTTTTATTATAAAAATAAGTAAATATGAATTAAAATTATTATTGTATTGGTAATGCTGCTATATTTATGTATTGATGAGTATACTTTTTACTGTTAGAACTAGCTGAAAATGCCACAGACAGGTTGTGAACATAGCTCTCCTATTCTCCATTCAGTTCCACTAACCATTGAGTTACTGTTACAATATGCCAGTATGGCATTCAATCCTCCAACTGATTTTGTATATTGTACCCGGTCAACCAACTGGTATAATTATTTGTATTAAGTTCTGTCTATCCATTTGTTGATCTGATTGTAACATTTATTTTATCTTCTCGGAGACATTCAGTATGTCATGACATCTAAATATCCTCCCAATCTTGTTTGAAAAATTATCATCTATATATATAAAAATGAATCGCTGAAATGTATGCACCCATATCGCTTCTGAACTACTGCATCAAATTGAACAATTCTTTTTTTGTTGTGTTCGTTATTGTCACAACAAGGTTTGTGGGAAAGAAAATGATTAAAAATAGTACGGGAAAGTATTTAAAATCTCATAAAATGAATAAAAACCGTGCCAAGCAAACGCATTTTGGTTAATAGCCACCAGATTACAGTGTATCATGGTAATTTGTTGCTAAATGGTCGTAATACTGCTATATTTTTCCCTCCCCATTCAATGTTAAGGTAACGCACCGGTTTATGGACACAATGACGCAACGCAGCAGTAAAATTCAAATACAGTTTCATATATTAACTGTCCTTTCCTTACTCCTGTTGTTTAAAATAAAGCAGCAAAGAAACTTTCCTGGCGACTTACAGCTAGGGTGAGTACTTATTTATTTGCCACTAGATGGACATAGTGGTATTTTCCCTCCCCATCCAATGTTAAGGTAACGAAACAGTTTATCGAGATGACACAATGCAGCAGTGAAATTCAAATACATTTTTAAGTATTCACTGTCCTTTCTGTACTCCTAACGTTCAAAATAAAGGAGCTTTCCTGGCAGCGAACACGTTAAATATGTACTTATTATTTGCCACCAGATGGCCGTAATACCTTCTGCTCTATTTTTCTTCCTCAATGCTAAGGGAGTGCACCTGGTTATGGAGACAATGACGCAAGATAACTGTGAAAATCAAATATATTTCTTATGTATTAACTATCATTCCCTTCGTCATATCGTATAAATAAAGGAACATATCTTTTTGTTGTAATTCTTTAAATCGGACAACGCACAGAACCATTAACCCTTCTTGGAATCTGAAAATGGCGGAGAAATGACAGGACCTGTTTTAAGTTTAACGTCCTATTGCAGATGTTGGTTATTTGACGTTATGTGGTACATGAGCCAGCTAAAGAACATGAAGATACCCACGTCACCATCACATTGCAATTGTGGTGCTCTTAATACATTTGATCAAGTAATATTTTGGGTTAAATGGAGGAATTACATAAATCTGTCTAATAAAAGCTTATCAATTGCCCTACCAGATCTACTCTCTTTAGTTATGTCATTGTTAGCCTTAAAAATCTGATGTGTACCATTCACATGACTTTCTCCATATCCCTGCAACAAATTATTCTTAAAAAGCTTATACTTTTATTTACTTTATGCTAATCAGAAAAAAATAGCAGAAATAGGCTAATTACTCGCTTCCTTGTAAGTAGAAGCGAAATAAGGGACAACTGTAGGTTAAAGTGATAGTCAAAAGCTGGTTGATATGTCAATGAAGTTCCTCTTTTGTCTATATGGATAGGAGTTGACAAGTTCCTGTATGAGAAAAGTATATGTTTTCCATAGCAGAAACCAAATATAAGGAATGTCACAAAAACGACGAACTCCATGAAAAAAATGTATATAACATAAATTGTGTGTTTTAATGTGCTCTACATTTTTTGTGTAGTAAGATTTTGTCCATCTCTTACGGTTTAGCAGTTATTCAAAATTTAGTAAAATTTATTCAGATTAAACTACTCTTCAGAGGCTATTCCCAGAAAATTCAAGATATACATTTTATTAGTCAGGTAAATATGTTTAATATACGAAATTTTAATCAAAATCGTTAGAGCCATTTTTGAGAAAATCAAAATTTTCGAAAAAAGTTCCGTGTAAAGGGTAGTTGGGAGTGGGGGGATTTTTCTCAAAATCTTCGTGTCGCATCCCTGGAAGATACTAAACTTAAATACCAAGTTTGGTATTTTACCGACTTTTCGTTTTTGAGTTATCGTGTTCACAGACACACGAACACAAACACACACACACACACACACACACACACACACACACACACACACACACACACACAGAGACCTTTTTGTGAAAATGCTTTTTTTGGATATTGGGGACCCTAAAACATATTTTCGGTGAAATCTCGGTATCAAATTTTTTGGTGGAGTGCAATACTTTCTCTATACACTATGTACATAGTGCGTATGGAGAAAGTATAAATGGGTATTCTGACATAGGTGAACATAGAGAAAGAGGTGGAAAACATTAGGAGTAAAGGAAAGAAATAGATTCGGAAGAGGCATGGATGTTATTGTGACTGTCTCCTTAATGTAATTCATTACCTATGCCAGCGTTTACCCGCCACACTATGAAAGGGCTAACATTACTGTTATGCCAATGACATCCTTGCTTACCCACGCTGTTAACTGTATGTCATCCTTTCCATAATACCTTATGGGCGCGCTGAGTTTGTCCTTTTTGCAATACCAACTATATATGCTACATTGCCAAGATTATAGCGCTTCATTGCACTTTTCAGATGCTTTAAAGACATTATTAGGCATTTGCAATGGTAAATTTCAGTTGACACTTCTACTGGCCTGATTTCGTTTCCATCACATTTTTGTCACTTCACAATGTCAAAGGAAGAATTAATATGGAAAGTGTTTCCAAATATTTGTGCAAATTACAAAAACTATGCTTGGTTGAGTGAACGAGCCATTTTAGCAGCCACTAATAAGAATGTAGATTATTTGAATATAAAAATTCAGGTTAAAATTGATGGACAAATGCATTCATTTAAATTGATCGATTCCATTACCAATCCAAATGAAGTCATCAATTATCTTACTGAATTCCTAAATTCATTGGATTTACCAGGAACACCGCCACACAATTTACAGCTCAAGGTTGACTCGGTGATAATTATGCTACGCAATCTCAATCAGCCAAAATTATGTAGCGGAACAAAACTCACTGTTAAAAAAATTATGAAAAATTTGCTTTAAGCTCTATAACATAGGAAAGCTCAATGGCGAGGATATACTTATTCCAAGAATAACACTGTCAACCGACTTTCCTTTTGAATTTAAGCTTGTTGCTTCCAGCGCACCTTGCATTAGCAATGACAATAAATCTCAAGGTCATTTGTTAGAAGTGTATGGAATATACCTTCAATTGTCGTGTTTTTCTCATGCATAGTTGTATTTTGTGTGCTCAAGAGTTGGCGAAACATTGCCGCTATTTGTTTTCTCTCTGGAAGTAAAATTATACATTACAAGGCATTACAATAAAGTTATTGTTAAATTATGTAATTGTAATTTTACTCCATTGCAGATTCGTACTGTAAACGGAAGATTTTGACTGAGTTTTTTTAATTGGTTACACCACTCGTGCGAAGCCGGGGCGGGCATCTAGTAGTAGAATAAAAGATCTTTTGCATTCTTTTGTATTCCTTTCATGGTTCCCTGTTATTCTTCACCGAGGACTAAGCTCTTATATCCTTTTTGTGATAGCCATTCTAATGTTAAGTCAAACAGATGCTGAATTTCAATTTTTTCTTGATAGGAGAGGTTCAATTCCCTGTATAACAATGTCTTCAGTACTCCTTATTTTTTGCTGGGTGATGGTGGCAATTTATTTAAATATATGTCTGTATGCATCAGCTACCTATACACACAGCCCTAAGGTTTCACCTCTTCTTAAAACAGAACTATCAAAAGTGGAAACATCCCTTCCTTTCCACCATTGTGAACCTAATACTGGGGTAATATTTATGTTTGAGAAAGTTGTTAAGCTTCGCCAAACCATGTGACCAGACCTTAAAGGTGTCTTCTGCATACAATCTTGGAAACTATATTGGTTTCTTGGCTAAGTTCTCTAGTGCAAAATCCTGAATATAAAAATCCACTGCTTCATTGAAAGAAGAGAATCCATTGACATTTCCATAAGTTGTTCATAAAACACTCCTTTGTGTAAAAAATGATTGGTATATGAAATTACACAATATTAGAATTACAATTTGCAATGATAGAAATATCTTTGTGTTTGTAGAACTTTTTGATAATACAGCGGTCATATTATATGCTCTCTGTTGCAGAATCCTGCTATATCCAGAGCAACTGAAGCAAAATGTAGTTTTGCTGATACAGGCCTTAGTGAAGACATTTTAAAGGTGTTACAAGAGAAGAATAACATTACAGAACCTACAACTATTCAGGTATATGAACAACTTCTATTTTAATATAAAAATAATAATTGCAACCAATCTTCACTTATCTTTTGGAATCCTTGCCTGGACTAGTTTCGCAACGATTTCATTGCATTATCAACATATCCTTTTGGTCTCTTTTTTGATGTTGTTTATTTACACTGTTATGGTTACTGCTACTAGGTGGATTGAGTACTAATGCATTGCTAACTACTGGAATCAAAACAAATTTGGTAAGAGTGTCAATTGGAGGTATATCAAAATTCATTGCATGATTTCTATACTTTAATATAAATATCTTCTCCCAAACCATTAAATCTATGGGCCCATTTAAGTGTTTTAATAATTTAACATCTGGATTTATTTCATGATTAAATTTCCAAAAATGTTCTGCTACAGCTGATTTATCAATTTGTTTGTATTTAATATTCCTAAAGTGTTCTTTTACTCTGGTTTCCAAATGACGTTTAGTCTTACCAATATAAACAAGGTCACAATTTAAACAGTTTAATTGATAAATGCCAGATTTTTTATTTTTTGAAATTTCATCCTTTTTAGAAAAGCCTAACAAATTTTTTATACTATATTTATTTTGAGGTACCAATATTATGCCATGCTCTTTGAAAATATTTGTGAATTTTTTATTTGCCCAAGGGTGATAAGTAAATTTTTTAAAAATGTAATTATCTTTTATTTTCTTAAGCGTAGAAATATCTTTAATAGCTTTTTGATATTTAAACTTCTCAATTTTTTTATTTATAAAATCAGTATTAAAACCATTAATTAAAGCAGTGTTAATAATGTGTTTATATTCTTTATAGAATTCATCTTTATTAAGGGGTAAATTAATTAACCTATAAATTAAACTATTAAAAACAGCAAATTTATGTGAAAAAGGGTTAAAGCCATTATTTTTTATATAATTATCACTGTGGGTTTGCTTTCTGTATATTCCAAAATTCAATTTATTGTCTTTTTTTATTATTTTTAAATCCAGGAAAGGGAGATAACCATCACTTTCAGTTTCTAATGTGAATTTTATAGCCTTATCTTGTAAATTTAAAAGTTTTAAAGCATCATTTACATGTTTATCAGGAACAATAGCAAATATATCATCTACATATCTATACCAAGTTTTAAAAATTAGAGGGAATGCTTTAGTGACCTGTATTTCAAAATAGCTCATGAAAAGATCAGCAAGAAAAGGTGAAAGTGGACTACCCATTGCTAAACCAGATGTTTGTTGATAGAATTTGTCATTAAAGCTGAAAAAATTTTGATCCAAACAAAGATTAGTAAGGATAACAAAATCATTTATTAAATTTTCATTCAGTTCTATAGAACTTAACCATTTTTTTAAAAATGTCAAAAGTTTTTCTCTAGGAATGCTTGGAAACAAAGCAGTTACATCAAAAGAAACAAGTTTATCATTAGTAGACAATGTAATATTGCTGATCCTTTCAACTAGCTCAAAAGAATTTTTAATACTTAAACTCTCAAATTTTTCAAAACTAGTGAATTTTTTATTTAACCATTTAGCTAGGCTGTAAGTAGGTGAATTTATGCAATTTACAATAGGTCTCATTTTATTTCCAGGTTTATGAATTTTGGGAAGAGCATATATTCTGGGTAAAATTGGATTACTGATTTTTATAATTTGCTTTTCTTTATTTGTAATACTTTTAATTTCATTAAGGGTCTTATTATAAATTGAAATGCAGGATTTTAAAGGGTTAATATCAATGCTTTTGTAATCTTCACCTTGAAGTAAGAGTTCCATTCTGTTAATGTAATCAATTTTATTTAAAATTACAATGCTGTTACCTTTATCAGCTTTAGTATAGATTACATCTTTTTCTTTTAATGATTTAATAATTTGTTTATTGTGATTTACTTTAGGGTGATTTTTATTCAAATTCTGTAATATTTTACTACATTTTTCTTTAACCAATGACGTTTAGTCTTACCAATATAAACAAGGTCACAATTTAAACAGTTTAATTGATAAATGCCAGATTTTTTATTTTTTGAAATTTCATCCTTTTTAGAAAAGCCTAACAAATTTTTTATACTATATTTATTTTGAGGTACCAATATTATGCCATGCTCTTTGAAAATATTTGTGAATTTTTTAAAGGGAATAACCCTAAAGATAATGTAATTAACCTTTCAAATTGTAATTTCAATGAGAAGGAAATTAATTTTTTGAATAAAGGTTTAAAAACCTGTGTAGATTTTTCAAAAAATATAGATGATTATGTAGCAGATATAGAAATTGCTAGTCAGGATTTAAATGAAAATAATAAATTATTGGTTAAAGAAAAATGTAGTAAAATATTACAGAATTTGAATAAAAATCACCCTAAAGTAAATCACAATAAACAAATTATTAAATCATTAAAAGAAAAAGATGTAATCTATACTAAAGCTGATAAAGGTAACAGCATTGTAATTTTAAATAAAATTGATTACATTAACAGAATGGAACTCTTACTTCAAGGTGAAGATTACAAAAGCATTGATATTAACCCTTTAAAATCCTGCATTTCAATTTATAATAAGACCCTTAATGAAATTAAAAGTATTACAAATAAAGAAAAGCAAATTATAAAAATCAGTAATCCAATTTTACCCAGAATATATGCTCTTCCCAAAATTCATAAACCTGGAAATAAAATGAGACCTATTGTAAATTGCATAAATTCACCTACTTACAGCCTAGCTAAATGGTTAAATAAAAAATTCACTAGTTTTGAAAAATTTGAGAGTTTAAGTATTAAAAATTCTTTTGAGCTAGTTGAAAGGATCAGCAATATTACATTGTCTACTAATGATAAACTTGTTTCTTTTGATGTAACTGCTTTGTTTCCAAGCATTCCTAGAGAAAAACTTTTGACATTTTTAAAAAAATGGTTAAGTTCTATAGAACTGAATGAAAATTTAATAAATGATTTTGTTATCCTTACTAATCTTTGTTTGGATCAAAATTTTTTCAGCTTTAATGACAAATTCTATCAACAAACATCTGGTTTAGCAATGGGTAGTCCACTTTCACCTTTTCTTGCTGATCTTTTCATGAGCTATTTTGAAATACAGGTCACTAAAGCATTCCCTCTAATTTTTAAAACTTGGTATAGATATGTAGATGATATATTTGCTATTGTTCCTGATAAACATGTAAATGATGCTTTAAAACTTTTAAATTTACAAGATAAGGCTATAAAATTCACATTAGAAACTGAAAGTGATGGTTATCTCCCTTTCCTGGATTTAAAAATAATAAAAAAAGACAATAAATTGAATTTTGGAATATACAGAAAGCAAACCCACAGTGATAATTATATAAAAAATAATGGCTTTAACCCTTTTTCACATAAATTTGCTGTTTTTAATAGTTTAATTTATAGGTTAATTAATTTACCCCTTAATAAAGATGAATTCTATAAAGAATATAAACACATTATTAACACTGCTTTAATTAATGGTTTTAATACTGATTTTATAAATAAAAAAATTGAGAAGTTTAAATATCAAAAAGCTATTAAAGATATTTCTACGCTTAAGAAAATAAAAGATAATTACATTTTTAAAAAATTTACTTATCACCCTTGGGCAAATAAAAAATTCACAAATATTTTCAAAGAGCATGGCATAATATTGGTACCTCAAAATAAATATAGTATAAAAAATTTGTTAGGCTTTTCTAAAAAGGATGAAATTTCAAAAAATAAAAAATCTGGCATTTATCAATTAAACTGTTTAAATTGTGACCTTGTTTATATTGGTAAGACTAAACGTCATTTGGAAACCAGAGTAAAAGAACACTTTAGGAATATTAAATACAAACAAATTGATAAATCAGCTGTAGCAGAACATTTTTGGAAATTTAATCATGAAATAAATCCAGATGTTAAATTATTAAAACACTTAAATGGGCCCATAGATTTAATGGTTTGGGAGAAGATATTTATATTAAAGTATAGAAATCATGCAATGAATTTTGATATACCTCCAATTGACACTCTTACCAAATTTGTTTTGATTCCAGTAGTTAGCAATGCATTAGTACTCAATCCACCTAGTAGCAGTAACCATAACAGTGTAAATAAACAACATCAAAAAAGAGACCAAAAGGATATGTTGATAATGCAATGAAATCGTTGCGAAACTAGTCCAGGCAAGGATTCCAAAAGATAAGTGAAGATTGGTTGCAATTATTATTTTTATATTAATATTTGTGTATTTCTTCACTGTTACTAGCTTCTTTTTACATTTAAAACTTCTATTTTGTTTTTCTCAATGGAGATGCAAGAACATACAAGCTCAGCCCAATCTTTGAAGATATATAGATTATAAGTAGAATATTTATTGCAATTCAATTTTAAAATAAATTGGGTACTATCAACAAGTTGCAACATTTCTAAACATATTTTAAAATATATTCTTTCTATTTTAAAGAGCTCTTGCACTTCTTATCAGACAGCTCTTCTTTCAAACATGTGATGTACAATTTTTTTACATGAGCAGAATATTTTTTCGAAGTATGACTTCAGATTTTTTATATATGTATTTAAAATCACTTTTAACCATATTTCATTTTTTTTAACATAACTTAAGGTTTACAGTCCTTTATTTATTTACTTTCTGTTCATGTAACCATACTGAAGAATGCAATGCAGCCAAATTATCCATCTTGTATCGCTAAATGCAATACTGTCGATAATCTGTTTTCATCAGTAAGTTACTCTAGCTGTATAACTATATGTACACTCCCTAAATTACAATGATTAGCTATGCACACTGCGTTAACTAAGCCTAGCCTAAAACTAATCACTATGCTCCAGGTGCATTCCTTTGCTCCCTTTCATACCTCTCAAAGCAATTGTCAGCCTAGGCTCATTAATGCTGAGCAGGCCCCAGCCTTCCATTATCATGTACCCCAGTCATAAATGCCTGACAAGCCAACCAATAAAGCTGTCACTTCTCCATATTATCATTCCAGCTTCTCAATATAAACGTGGCAGTGCTGGTACTGCCACAATCCACAGTCAGATGATATGGCTAAGAGGTACATCAAGACTGTAGAAGAAGATTTAAGGAAGGCTGTGGCAAATTATCAGAGAAATTGGTATGTCAGGGCGTATTTTTCTTGCTATCACCACTGGGTTGACACCAGCCAGTTTGGTCTTTGAAAGCAAGCTGTGTCTATTATGCAACCATGTTTTGGAGTCTTCCTGGGGCTGAACAGCCAGCAGTCAACTTTGTGTAGCATTTCATAGACTGACTTCACAACATGCCCATGTCGACCCATCAATACAACCATAGCGAGTGACCAGATGAAGACCGGTCATGACCAACAGGCCAACAGTCAATGGTTTCAGCAGGGTAATCTGGTGTGCTATATCACTCTACCCAGACCAAGGAATGCTGCCCAAAACTTCAACAACCATGGCTAGTGCCAAACCTCATGTTGAAGAAAATTAACAGTGTTGTCCACAGATCAGAAGCTGCCCCAAGGGAAGAGGCGATAGTACATTTGGATTGTTTAACCTGCTATGATGGTGCTGACCAGGATGACCACCCCACCCCTCAGGAGGGAGCAGTGTGACTGTGTCTTGCTGTCCTGTAATTATTGCACATGTGTGAGTGGCCGTTCAAAGTATAGCATTGTTGCACGGCTCATTCAGCATTCTTTAAGTAATCACACCCATTGTCACAGGTGTTTGAAAAATTAACATCGGACGAATGGCGGTGCAACCTCCAAGCCTTGGAATGCAACACCTGGGCGCCATGAAGATTGTGAGAATGTTCACTTTTTCTGGAAACTTTTGTTGACATCATCGACAGGTATAAAAAGTAGAGAACAATATCCTTTGAATCAGTTTTCAACTGAAGTTCGCATAGTGCAGCAGTTGCATTGAAGTGGCAAGACAATTATATGTTGAGTGACAAGAGAAAATTGTACCACAGATTTGTTGCGAAAGTAATGGAATAAAGGTTGTACGTAACCAGATTTAAATCAATTGAGATACATTTTGTTACAGCATATAGCTGGGAAATCAGAAGGGACAGGCAATGATTTACATCAGAAAAATGTGCAACTCATTTATAACTCTTTATGTAGTGTTTTCCATATTTAAACTATTTGCTGTGGTGGTATAAACTTGTTCCAGGTTGAAACTTACTGTTAACAGATAAGATATTTTGTTGTCACATACGTTTACATTACGTTTTGAGCAAAAGCTTTGTGTGACTAGATGACTCCTCAGTTCTACATATATGCATACATATAATGTAGGTTAGAAATTACAAGTTACATTATAGATACTAAATAAAAGAAAATCAATGATAATGTTTAAAAATGTGACTGCTCTGTTTCATATGACCCCATTAATAACAAAAACATCATAATAAGAAACAAAACACTGTCCTATTTGAAAATATTGCTAAGAAAATATTAATTACTTTACAAATTAATACCAATGAATTTTGTCCAGTGCTTTCTTAGCGGAATCCTTCACAATGGAATAGGACTTTATGCAACATTTCTGATTGAATTAATTTTTATTGAATTATTTTAATTGAGTGAGTTATTTGATTAAATTATTTTAATGAGTCCATCATTAAATATAGATTGTTGATTTTATTGTTTCAGATTGAAGGTATTCCAAAGATACTCAAAGGAAGAAATACACTTCTTACTGCACAAACTGGTTGTGGAAAAACACTTGCTTATTTACTTCCCCTTATATATCAGATCCTCTGTTGGAAGAGGCTAATGGAAGAGCGACCCTTCAATAGTCCACTTGGAGTAGTAATACTACCAAATAGAGAGCTAGCACATCAAATAGGGGTATGATTAACACTAATAAAAATATTGTTACAATAGAATTGTAAAAGCTTGTTAATCTCTATCTTTTGAGGCTGAGTGTTGTCCGGATCAGCAAAAATCTGGATTAAATGATATAAAAGCCACAGAGAAATCTTTGTGAATAAAATCATGTAGTTACAACATAAGATACAGTAGGTTTACCTGAATCAGTCAAGATTAGCTGATATAAGGACAAAAGGTTCCTCAAAACACGTCCAAGTAAAATAAAGCAAGTGTCTCTATAATGACTCAATTACTCCAGCAGGTTTCTCCAAGTTAAGATACATAGAAACTTAAAATTTTCTTTTGTTGTTTGCATTGTACTGGAGTCCCTTGGAATGTTTACACTTTCCGCAATTTCTTCTTCAGTTATGATGGATGTCCTGGATGACTTCTATGATGAATTTGCTGGTTTATTAAAGCAACATTTTGCACTTGATATTCATCTTAAACTTATGAATGAGGCAAAGAAAGGCAAATATCAAACTAAGCATACTGATGAAGTTGCAAACCCTATAACCTTATAACCTTACAGTTGCAAAGACACATCTGTAGATCAGTGTTTTAAGATATGAGAGAGCTTACCTCTCTTATTTATACTGGACTGTTTGTAACAGCAGCAGGTACGACTTATATGCATCTTCACTGATCAAGTTTCAGTTTATTATGGTGGTTGTTATTCACAGATGATGAAAAGTGTGTGAGAGTTTCTTATCACATGAGCAAATAGTGAGTGCATAATGGCAAGAAGAGGAAAAAATCCCATACTCGCCAAGAGTGATTTGATGAGTTGATGCCTCATGGTAAGAAGTAACACCACATTCAAACTGCTAGAGGTAAGAGTGCTTCTTACTACAGCATTGTCACTGGTTAACGCATTATCGGAGATTAACAACATCAATTGAAAAGGAACAATTGCTCATGTGGCCAAAGGGAAAACAAAACATGGGAGCTGAATGGGCACAATTATTGAGAAAGTCATTAACCTTACTGAAAGCTCATCTGACAGCAAAACTGATGTTGCAGAATCAGATTCCAATAAGGAATGAATTGCTCCATTACTGGATACCTGTAATTGTGAGTTAATTATTTATACATTTGTTGTATGTTTACAACACTTAGTTTGCATGAGTCATACATACTTTTTTTAGGTTTCCGCTGTTCACTCCATGTGCTCTATAAGCCATATTTATGGCAGGAACAACCTTAGCTAATCAACGAGAAGGGAGTGCAGATGGATATGTTTAGGTGTATTTATATGTGGGTTAGTCTTACAAAACCAAAAGATTACTCTAAATGGTTGAAACTTCCACCACCAAGGGAATAGTGCCAGTCAGTGAGAGAACCAGTGGACAGCAGCTATAATATGAACAACAGCTTATGAAAATATATTCCTACATTAAATTTGGTGCATGAAACCTAGGAGTGTTAGTCGATTGAATCCTAAATTTTGATTCATATTGGTTTTTATTGTGTGAACACCTTTAAGAAGTTAAAAACTTAAGAATTTGTACTTACATAAAACAGTGCTAACAGTTGTATAAACAAATATTTTAGTTTTATTCTCTGAAATAGGGGATATTATTGAAGTACATTGATTATTAGCAGTTAGGAGGGTGACAAATCTGAAATATGCAATTTATTCCTCTGATCCTCCTCCGATTGAAAATTTATTGATTTTAGGATGTAGCAGAGGCATTTTCTGATGTCTTGCCATTTTCTACAAGTATTTTGATTGGAGGGCGGACAAAAAGAAAAATAATAAATCCTACATATGAAGATATGGACTTGCTTATTGCAACATTAGGTGCATTAAGCAAACTAACTACAACAGGTAAGAGGTAAATTATCTAGGACTGACTCAGTCAATAAAATGTAATTGATTTGAACTCTTAATATATGAAATACTATGCGTGCACATTTTCTTTGGTGCTTGACTCCCTAGTCTTTGTTTGGTAGATTTTGTGCAACTTTGGAAGCAGAGCAACAACATTGAGATATCAAGTATGTTATACACCCTGATATATAGTAGCTTCAATCTGTCTAGATCTCAGGTTCACACACCCACGCATGTGCGCTGTGTTTCATTTGATAATTCATCTAGTTTACTGTAAATTAGATAACCTATTCATCATAATGGATAAGAGCCTCAAGGAAAAAACCTTGTTTTGGTAGACAATCCTGCGGAAAGAGAGGGGGCAACCTGATGAAAAAGAACCTTAATACCTAATTCCTAACTGCTGTCACTCAAGACTTTAGAAAGCTTCACTGCATTCTTATACAACAGATTGTGCTTCAAAATATTTGTGCTATAAAATGTTTTAAAACAGGTCTGCTCAAGTTGAAAACATTAGGCATATAACCACCATATACAGTTTTCTTGATGTTCATGCCCATGCCTCAATCATATTAAATATAATTTGCTTCATGACCAAAAATATCATCATGTGAGCCAATCAGATGCGTGAATCTGGGCTTTCAAGGTATCAGTTTACCCTGAAGACGAAGATAATATACATCTTCAAAACGTTGGAGTCAATCCATGCACTTACTTGGCTAGAAGCCTGAGAATACTTGGAATTAATACATCTTCAGGAAAGGCTTCAGCTCTTACTACATTCTTATATTTATAATGAAATATGTGCAGGAAGTATATCCTGATTAACACACATGTCTTTGAAACGTGTTCTGTGTGAAAACTTAGGATGGATGGATGAATGAATGAATGAATTTAGTATCATAAATTATAATACAAATATTTGTCATACAAATATATACCTTTCTTTTTCCTAACACATTCAGCTAAGTTTCTATTCTTGAGATTTGTGAAAACTTAGTAAAACCAAAGTGTCACCAGTTAACTGACAATTCAATTATGTTAAAAAGTTTCGCTGTTTATCTTCACTTCTAATAATTTAATATGGGAAATTTAAATTTGTTCATTTCAGGTATCTACAGAATGAATAATGTCCATCATGTGGTATTAGATGAAGCAGATACGTTGTTGGATGATAGTTTCAATGAGAAGTTATGCCATTTTCTGAAACGCTTTGCAGTAAGTATGCACGTTAAAAAATGTAAACATAAGATAGTGCTTACATAAGAGTTACTTATACAACTGCTAAACAAAATATTCTATCAATAGTTATTAATTATTCTTTCAAATAGGCCATGTATAGGACAAAGTAGGAAACTCAGAATCAGACTGAAGTATTCAAACATAGCAGGATTTGAACCACAAATTTTCTGATATTTCCATCCAGTTGTTCTAACCAACTGAGGTAATATATGGGCACATCCCTAAATTCTTGAATTTGAGATCTACTCGTTGTTTAACAGGAAAAATATGAGTCATTTGGGCAATTAAGGCATATGCCAGCATGTTGCCATGGTAAGGTTATTTGGTTAGGGCACTGTGATGAATATCAGAAGATCCGTGGTTCAAAGCTGATTTTGCCTTTCCAAAAAATGTATATGTAAAGAACATAAGTAGTTGTGTACAGTGAAACAATCAGATATAATTTTTTGAGGGGAAGAACAGTGACTTTTTTGACATTTATATGCACAAATTGGGACTTTTATTACTTAGTTTCATTTATACATCAGAACTTACTGGTATCAGCCTCTGAATTCTAATTTAACTGTCTCACATGCAGGGTGTTCATCTAGAGTCACTTGTCCTCGCAATGTAAATCCTTTTAATTCTTGTCAAACTGACATTCTGTTTATTTGACAAGTCAATTAATTACACTAAGTACACTTACTTGGTAAGTGTTGTTTAGTGTAATTAATCAACTCGTCAAATAAATGAATACCCAACATTGTTTACAAACTTCCATAAAAAGAAAAATGATCTAAGTGATCTAGCCTTTGATTGTGTAGAGCATGAATTTCATTTAAATAAGCTATCTTATTATGGTCTGAGTATTAACAGCATAAATATGTTTTAGTCTTTCCTTGAAGACTTAAGTCTTTTCCAAGAGTTAGTGCACATTGGCAAAGAGAGATCAAACTTAATTAGTATTAGGTTTAGTGTGCCGCAAGAGTGTATGTTAGGGCCTCTTCTATTTACGAGGGCTGTTCAATAAAGAATGATCACAATTTTTTTTTGACAACGTACCTTTACTCATCCTCATAATTTTGATGGTCCTTCCCAAAATAGTCTCCTATGAATGTGATGCACTTGTTCCAACGTTTCTGCCAGTCTTCAAAGACATGCTGGAAACCATTTTTTGAGAGGTCCTTCAAAATCGACTCCGCAGCCTTCACCACTGCTTCTGATGATGGATAATGCCTCCCACTAAGGCGTTTCTTCAAGTTAGGGAATAGAAAAAAGTCACAAGGGGCTAAATCCGGACTATAGGGAGGGTGAGGGATGCACTTCACGTTGATTTTTGCAAGATATTCAGCAACAACATTGGCAATATGCTGTCGCGCATTATTGTGGTGCAGCATCCAGCCTGCTTCACGGAAATGTGGTCTTTTGCGCCTGATTTGGACTTGCAATCTTTTCAGGACATCCCTGTAGTGTTGTCCAGTTACTGATGTGTGTGCAGATACAACATGCTGATAAACCATTCCATGAATATCAAAGAATGAGATAACCATAACTTTCCCAGCAGAAGCAACCACTTTCGCTTTTTTTGGGGGTTAGTGATGAAGGAGACTGTAACTGGAGCACCGGGTCCACCTTCCTTTGAAATTGATTGTCTCCCCTCTTTAAAAATTTTAAACCACCTTCGAGCTGTGCTGTAGGGAAGAACAGACTCTCCATAGGCCTCAACTGAAGATTTGTTGAGACGAAATCAGAATTTGAAAGCTGCATATTGTTCCTCGCGTGTTTCCGTCATTGTAGCGGTAGGCGATACTGAACATGTCTGAACTTGCCTGGTTCTCACAGGCGGGAACCAGGAGTGCCAACAATGAAGCTACTACAGCGTGTTCGTTTCACATTAAGCTAACAGAATATAATAAGATTGAATTTTAGTGCAAAAAATTATGACCGTAATAAAATTATGATCATTCTTTATTGAACAGCCCTCGTATATTAATGATAAATCATCATGTAAATTCTCCAACAATATTGTATGCTGATGATACCACTTTTCTAAATGAAAGTTCAGATTTAAATTCACTTCAAACCTTAGTACAAAATACACTCCCTTAAGCTTCAGAGCAAATGGATTTCTATTAAATGGAAATAAAACTCAGGAAATGTATTTTATTTTAAGAAATATACCAAATTACCATGAAATAGAGACTTAAATATTTAGACATTCTTGTTGATAGTAAATTGTTTGGGAACCATATATAAAATCTAACAGCAAGGCTTTCTAGAGTTATTTATTTGGTTAGGAATTTAAAAATTCATATTTCCGATAACTATATAAGATCAATATATTTTGCTTTTTTTCAAAGTATTATATCTTATGGAATTTTGTTATGGGGAAGTAGTGGACATGTACATGACATTTTATTGTTACAGAAAAAACTTGTTAGTAAAATCACTGACTCCGGTAAATTAGATCACATTATTAGACTGCAGTGTGTGACAGTAGTTAACCGATACCTATATCATGTATTATTGTACGTTAGAAATAATGTTTCAACATTAGCAGTTAGGAGAGATATGAACAACTATAATATAAAAATTCACACTTGTATAGAAATACTGTATCAAAGATTAACCAAGTCAATAACTCTCATGTAGTTCTGGAATTAAAGATGTACAACAGGATGGGGTTGGGTCAAAAAGAATTACCTGTAAATAGCTTTAAAGCTAGATTATATAAGCTGCTAGTGAATAATCCTGTTTACACTATTAATGAATTTCTTGAAACTGAATATACCGTATTTTACCTTGA
This sequence comes from Hymenopus coronatus, assembly GCA_030762935.1. Classification (NCBI taxonomy): domain Eukaryota; kingdom Metazoa; phylum Arthropoda; class Insecta; order Mantodea; family Hymenopodidae; genus Hymenopus; species Hymenopus coronatus. Next base: position 26,470,096 of record CM060882.1, read on the forward strand.
GGTTGTTTAATGCAGTACAAGTGGTTGGGTTGGGTTGGCAGCAAAGCAATCATGTCCTGTATGTAATTGAAATAGAGCAACAGTTTTTGATTGTGGACATTCTCGAATAATATGTGCATTGTTCAACAAGACTTTCCATTGTTTATTTCTACTCTGTCATATGTTTTCTATTGGGTGGTTTCCTGTATTATTAGTTTTGATGAATGAAACGATAATGATGCGTTTTTAGTTTGGTGGATGGTTGTGCCTGTTTTTGCTAAGGCATCTGCCTTTTCATCACTGAGGACTCCACAGTATGAGAGAATCTACTGTAAAACTATTGATTTGTGAAAAGATGGTATGTGTTTAATACTTTGCTGTACAAGTTGAATGATAATAAAATGTATTTATTTATTAAACCTAGAGCTTTTTTTTAAGGCAATGGAGACAACCGTTTTCGAAACAAATCCCAATAAGTTCTGGTGTACAAAGTGAAGCTGGAAAAATAAAAATCCCAGGTTGTGCATATACAAATCAGATGTTAGTTTAGTTAGAGAGAGGCTATTGCAGAAATTGGATTTGACTTACGTATATTACCATATTTACTCATGTATACTATATTTGTGTGAAATATAGTACTAAAACACGAGTGTCTAGATTATGTAAGGAATGAAAGTTGCAATCCTAAGTTTCAGTACACAAGATTTAATTCTCTTTATCTCATATTTATCAGGGCTAGCATAGTAAAGTTCAGGTACATCATTTGCTAGGTCATTGAGACAATGAGTTGGTTGACAAAACAGGCATTGGCTTCTGAACTTTAAAAGGCATTTAAGAATCCTGTCTTCTTAAAATCCTTTACAAGGGATCTTAATGAAACAGATCTCCATCAATAAAGAATCCAGTCATGAACGTGGGGATTCAGGCTTCTTAATTGCCCCACTCTCCCACAGCATAATTGATGCTTGCTAGCAGCGGTGTGATTATTTTACCCTTAGTGTGAAATGAGTCAACACAGCATATCAACTGTGTCATAGAAATAGTCTGTGTACTTGTACATAATTTTTGGCAGTTAGATTATCTAGGTGAAATATTAACACAGTATTAACACTAAACTGGAGTAATTGAATCAACAAAAATGACAGTCAATCAATATCAATTGCTCTTTCTTTCTTTCTTTTTTTCCCACACAAGCCAGGAGCTAGAAAGATTAAAGTCAGACTGGAAATGCTGGATACTCTGTGTTGGATTGCAATATAAAGGATGAATTGAAATAAGGGAATAAGGGATGAAATGAAAATATTTAAACTCATAGAAAAAAATTAACCAAAACAAAGAAAACTGGAGATCTATGTTCAAAGGATGAATGAGGAAGGAGGATTAACAAAAATATTAACAGAATACAAACCGTAAGAGAAATGGAATGTATGAAGTCCAAGTCATAGATGGTGAGATGAGTTGTAATAATGGGGATGAAATAGAACTTGAACAAGGTTCAAACCTTGAAGATGATGATTAACAAAAAATTAAATATTACAAATTGGGGTTTGAAGAAAAAAAAATCTGATGTGTTACACTCACATGATTTTCTCTATCTATTCTAGAGACAGACTTCTTACAGAAGATTAGTCTTCTTTCTACACCATGTTAATCGAGATAAGCATTAGCATAATGTACTTATTACTTAGTTCCTTATAAGTAGAAGGGAACTAAAGGAATGCATTATACTAAAACAACAGTCAAATGTTTTAAAAGCTATTGTTATGCAATTGTCATTGAAATTAGTTTCTTTGCTTGGCGAGGAGTAGAGCAAAAGAAAAATGGACACTTCCTATCTGAGAAAATTGAAACGTATAACAAGGAGTATCTTGGAAATGGTCAACTCTACAGCAAAAATGCATATGACATAAATTGTGTGTTTTAATGAGATTTACATTTTTTGTACTACATTTTTGTCTATATCTTACAGTTTAACCATTATACAAAATTCTGCAAAAATCAACCATAAAAAGTGCTCTACAAAGGCTATTCCCAGAAAATTCAAAATATGCATTTTATTTATGTTGTGAATAACTTTAATATACAGTATTTTAATCAAAGTTGTTAAGAGCCAAACAAAGAGGAAAATAACAGTTTTAAAAAATTTTCCATGTAAAGGGTAGTTTGTGGTGGACTGATTTTCTTGAAAATCTTCATGTTGCATTATTGGAAGATGATAAACTTAAATATCAAGTTTGGTATTTAACAGAGTTTTAGTTTTTGAGCTATGCTGTCCACACACATGCATGCACACAGACCTTTTTCTGAAAATGCTTTTTTTGGATTCAGGATGTTTCAAAATGTATATTTTTGGTGAAATCTCAGTATCGAATTTTTGGGTGCAATACAAAACCTTCTGTATACATTATGTACATAGTACGTGTAGAGAAAAACAGAAGAAAACTTAGTTAGCTACTTCCTGCAGAAGCAGTCTATTTTGCTGCATTATATGGCCAATGTTACACTCAAATAATTCCATTGCTTGGAGTGTTAAATGTGAATAAATAGAGAAGTCCAATATTTAAATAGAGGGGAATATGATTAACAAAACCATGTAAATAGTTTTATGATAAAAAGTTTTGGCATCATCCTAAGTGTTTAAGTGATGTAGTAATAGTAGTAGTGTTTGTGGTCATAGTTAGGATCAGTCATCTCTTCCTACTGTGTAAGGTTGATACAACTCTAATATTTGCTGGCCAGCTCATACACAGAAATGAATTGGAAATGGAGCTTTATTTATGGATGCTCTTTAACTGCTGTGGTTCTCAACATCCCATTCTATATTGGGCATGAAAGACTGGTTAATTTTTCTCAGAGGCCTCTTCATCAGGCTTTACATGACTTAAATCTACGACACTGGACCAACGGCTTTACTTCCCTTCCGAAGGAAGCTATACTAAGGATTTTTACGCCTGAAAAATCCATCGTGTTCTACCAGGTTAGAACATGTAACCTTGAAGTTAGCATGGTAACCATCACACCACGGAGGGCAACATATGTATACACAGCAGAGCAATGAAGTACTTCATAGTAATGGTAAAATCACTACACCCTTCAAGTTAAATTACCAAAGAAGTGCTCAAATTGTATAAGTAAATACAGTAACTTAGAACATGTTTTAAGAATACTTGCTCCCATCCTTGGCTTTGGAGCAACTGTGCCACTCTTTCCTTGTCTAGAAACATCTTTTACATTTCAGGATTTAAATCTCATGTGGTGTGATAATAGAATTATCATTGGAGCCCGTCTCTGTGATATGGGGTTAGCATGTCTGGTTCAAATTTTGTATCTCAGTTAGTAACCTAGAAAAGGTTTTTTTCCAGTCTTATACTGAGAAGATGAATGTTGGCTAACTTTAAGTACTATGGACCCTGAACTCATTTGAGCATCATTTCATTGTTTCATCATCTGATATTTCCTACCAGATTAAAGGATATTAATTTCAAAAAGAAAAGAAAGAAAGAAAAATAAAAAAGACAAAACATCGTTAGGTTTGAAAGTGTGAATTTGTGATTTTAAGGGATTAACTAAAATCAGGTTGCCTGTTTGAATTTAGAAATCTATACATCCTTTGCGTTTAATGCATTTTCAATCTGTAGTTTCAGTACACTGGCCCACAAATGCCAAATGAAGTGCCTGCAGGAGTGCAGATGACCATGGTCAGTGCTACTATGCCTACAAGTCTGCCAGACATCTTAGGAAATGTTATTGCGGTAAGAATTTGACTAAGTGTAACATAATATGCCTGCTTAATAAGTATATGAAAAGTACCATACACATCAATAAACACTGCTGAGTAACTTAACTGTAAAAGAAAAATTTATACACTGTTGAACACATCAGGAGTCTGAATAGCCATATATGCTCAAATTCAACTCAACAACATTTATCGTCTGCTTTATAATCTTTTATTTGGTACTATATTTCTAGTGCATAGTAGATGGAGAAGGTATTCTATTCCATCCAAAAATCCAATTTCAAGATTTCACTGGAATTATGTGTTTTGTGGTCATCTGAATCCAAACAAAAAACAGTTTTAAAAGATTATTCCCTTATTTCCCTTTGACTTAAAAGGAAGCCAGTAACAAGTCCAATTATTGATTAGCTTGGGGAAGATAAAAGAATAATCTTTTGTAAGAATAGTTTGTATTTGGAACAGCTAGAGAAAGTTATGTGAATGGAACACAGCAGATTTTTGTTTTTGCATTATGCTGCTAAAAGACTCGTGGGTGGACACACACATACCACCCTGCCCCAGCCCCCCACCCCACCCTGCCCCATCCCCACTTGCACCCTTACCCCCCCAGCCCACCCCACCCCACCCCACCCCACCACATCACAACTTTTTTCTAAAACTACCTTTTTTAATTCTATTTCACAATGAAACCTCAATGTTGAATTTTGGGTGGAACACAATACTTTCTGTGTTTACTATAGGTAATTAGTAATTAGTAGATAAAGTAAAAAATATGAATGAAATAGATATAGGATCAACAGACATTGAAGCGTCATATCTATTAGAGAATACCTACTGAACACACAAGTGGAATACTAGAATGGTGTAAAGCTATTTGGAAGTTTGATCATGAAATATGCTAAAAATTTGAGAATTGTCAAAGAAATTGGCTCATCTTAAGAGGTGATTTTTAAGGAAAAGTTGATGCTCTATATTCTCATGAGGACCTTTGTGGCCAATTTTAGGATCTACTTGATTTTAAAGTAGCAACTCCAGATTTTAAAAACCACATAGGGTAGTGCCCATGTTGGAGTAAATTATTTTGGAAGTAACGTTTGCTAAAGAAGTCCATATCATAGGAGTAATTTACTCTGCAAGGTGTGTGGCAATTTACTCTTTTAGTTACTGCTACAGAAGTAAAATTTATTGCCATGATTTTTGTATTGTTTGCATGATTTATTTAGAGTGGTCACTTGAAGTGTACATTATAAAATTGCCTGCAACTATCTGAAATGTTCTAATGTGAAACACGTGCGGGTTGTATAACAATTGCAAATTTGGTGATAATTTGGATTCATGTCTGAGTTTTGGTATAGATATATGCTCTCCATGTGGGTTTGAAAGGTATATACATGATTCCTTCCTAATAATAAAATGTTTCTCTCTCTCTCTCTCTCTCTCTCTCTCTCTCTCTCTCTCTCTCTCTCTCTCTCTCTCTCTCTCTCTCTCCCCCCCCCCCCTTCCTCAGTTCATCATATGGATGTCCCTTTCCTGTGTCACCTTCCATGATGTAATGGTTACCATGCTAGCTTCATATCCCAAGGTCACAGGTTCAAACCTGGTGGAGCATAATGAATTTTTTCAGGTGTAAAAATTAACCAGTCATCCACACCCAGTCTTCCACTCCATTTCCTGTACCAGATGCTCTACCACCTTCAACAAGATCAATACAATCTAATACATGAACATGTCAATTTATTGTCCTCAAAATATATGATATTAAAGTTCAGTCAACAGGCAAATTACTCCAAGTCACAAGAGTAAATTCTGATTTTGCATATAGTTGCCATTTTTACTTCAGAAGAATATGAGGTTCTTTTACATGCCGTAAATCTACGACACGGTACCAACACCTTTACTCCCCTTCAGAAGGAAGCCATGCTAAGGATTTTTACACCCGAAAAAATCCATGGTCCTCCGCCAGGTTTGAACCCACGACCTTGGGTATATGAAGTTAGCATGGTAACCATTACACCACGGAGGGCAGCTTACTCTAGGTTGGTGCATGCTGCCCGTGGGTTTTGGAACTAGTCATTTGCCACTGTTCTCACTAATGTTCTGTGTGAATTTAGGCAAAGGATTCAGCGTCAACCTTGGCCTAGCTTAGGTCTCTTCTACCTGGAGCTAAGATTTATGAGTTCTTCTAGATTATATCTCAACGGTTCCCATCTGGTGTGCCCCGGCACCCTAGGGTGCCATATGATTGGCCAAGGGGTGCTGCGAGATATTGAGATAAACAAAAAAAAATACCTTCTACTGAAGCCTTAAGTCTTGTAAGGTCTTGAAATAAAATAAGTCAAATCAATTACTCTCATGCACGGCAGATGGTGATAGTGGTCGATTCATTTCAATAATTCAGTTATACTAGTATCCCACAGATGGCATTACAGCTATACCCTGCCGAACATTCCCAAGACTACTCGCTTCCTCACGAACATTCCCGAGACTTCGACAGATGAATATATAAAAGTGTACGCCGCTTGGCGCTTTCAGTTGTCTTCCTCGCGTTAATTCACAGTGTTTAGCTATGGATAAGTTCATTGTTAAACGTAAACGCCAGGACAGTGAAGTGAACAGTCGGCTCCTAAGAAGCCAAATCTTACAGTTTCTCCCAGACCGTCGAATTCACCACATAAAGAAGACAAACGAAAGAAAAGAACATACCAGGACAGTTACTTAGCATATGGATTTAAGTGGAATAACGAGGAAAACCTGTGTGTTTAATTTGTGGCGAAACACCTAGCAAACTGAAGCGGCATCTTACAACAAAGCATCCTAGTGTGTCACAGAAAAGTGTAATGTATTTTTCACATATATTAGAAGCGGAGAAGTAAACAGCTGTGCGAATGGTAAAGAGAATGACCATAGGTGATACTGCTCTTGAAGCCTAATTTAAAGTAGCAGAACTGATAGCTAAAAAAAAAGAAACCTCATACTCTTGGAGAGGAAATCATTGGCCCTGCATGTCAAGTTATAGTTTCAACAATACTTGGCGAAGGAGCAGCTAATCAAATTCCTCTGTCCAACAACACAATCAGCCGCAGGATATCTGAAATGTCATGCAATATCAACGAACAAGTCACGGAGAAAATAAAAACTTATAGAACATTTGCTTTGCAAGTAGATGAGAGCCTCGATATTGGTGACAAACCGCAACTCCTTGGTTTTATCAGATTTATTGATGAAAAAGATATTAGTGAATAGTTTCTGTTCTGTAGACTACAACCACAGGCCATGATATTTTCGTTTCTATTAATTCCTATCTCATGACCATGATCTTTCATGGAAAGACTGTTGTGGTATATGTACAGATGGTGCACCATCTATGTCTGGGAAAATTAAAGGTTTTACTGCCAGAGCTCTCAATGAAAATCCATCCATTATTATAACTCACTGTTTTCTGCATAGAGAGGCATTAGTCGTGAAAGCGTGTAATGAAGATTTTGCTGAAGTGTTTAACCAAGTTGTGAAAATGGTGAACTATATGAAGTCTCGACCTTTAAAGTACAGAATTTTTGAACAGTTATGTCGCGCAACGGATGCAGCTCATACCTCTTTGTTACTTCACACAGAAGTAAGGTGGTTGACGCGGGGTCGTGTATTGAACCGGTTTCTCGAACTTACAGAACAGCTAAAAACTTTTTTTAAGGATGAAAATCAAGACACATTTCATGAGCTCTTACTAAGTGATTCTTGGTGTTTTGAACTGTCGTATCTGGCAGATATTTTTCATAAGCTGAATGAACTGAATGTTTCGATGCAGGGTCGACATGAAACAATAATCTCCTCAACCAATAAAATGAAAGGTTTTAAAAGAAAACTTAGTTCTTGGAAGTCTGCAGTTCAAAAAGGAGATTTGTCGAACTTTCCATCTCTTCTTAATGTGGCAGGAGATAAAGATCTGGGTAAACCGAAAGACCGCATTTGTGATCACTTATCAAGATTGCAAGATGCAATAGATGCGTACTTTCCAACTATTTCCACTACGAATCTCGACTGGGTTGTCTCACCATTTGATTTCGTAGATAGTGCAGAGGAAATAGATTTCACTGCTTGCGAACGAGATGAATTTATTGATCTTTGCGCTGACTCCACACTCAAAGGTAAGTTCACCAAGAGTGAGGCGTCGGTGGCTACTTTTTTGCTTCAACGTAGAGAGGAGTACCCTAACCTAATGAAGAAAGCAATTAACGCACTTTTGCCCTTTTCAACATCCTATCTATGCGAGCAAGCCTTCTCTGCTATGGTGACAATAAAATGCAAAACAAGAAATAGACTGAATAACCTTGAGGATGATTTGCGTGTTTCACTGTCAACTGTAAGACCCGACATCACATATCTGTGCTCTAAGCATCAATCACAAGTTTCACATTAATCATTAATCGAACAAAATTTATTGATGTATTTTTACTCAGTGATTGTAGTAAAGTTTACTGCATTATGTTATGGTGTATGTTATTATTATATAATATTTCAATAAATTAACATATTAAGCTTAATTTTCTTTTAATTCAAGGAAGGGTGCCCCTGGTGTTTAATGTTATTCCCAAGGGTGCCATGAACTTCAAAAAGTTGGGAAACACTGTTATATCTACAAGAATAAAGTTCTACTTTATTTTTGTTGAATCTGTATGTTTCAGATGGATTCTCTTACACGAGTGACATGTGGTGAAGTTCATCGCATTCTGCCACATGTACCCCAGAAATTTCTTCGTATTTCACGTTCTGAAAAGCCAGCTCAACTGCTGAGCATAGTGAAGCATGATGTGGCTAGGAAAACACCTGTAATGATATTCAGGTCAGTCAATACCAAATATGATAAATGGTTCCTTAACAATTAGATAAGACCACAATGTTAAAGTACATTTAAATACATGTATTACAATGTAAGTTTCAACAATTAAAGGGAAGCTTTCTGAATGGGAAAGAAGGCGCTGTTAAGTTTTAAATTTTTCATTCATGGGAATGTAATATTAGATCTATATTGCACATTAGTCTCTTGATCAAGAAAATATTCAAGAGGGCGTTGACATTAAACAGCTGCTAAAAGTCTGGTTAGTCGTAAGCTAAGAAAATGAAACTAAGAAATTCTGGTAAATGTGCATCTTCTCTTAGATTCATTAAGAGATGCTGCTTCTATCAAAATTGAGTATATATATATTTGTATATTTTAATACATGCTATAACAGAGCTGGTAGGAATTATCAGAAAACAATAAAGAGCAACAGAAGGAAACTTTAACGCACATTATTAATAAAGAAGGATGTTTAATATAATAGTTTTGCTAGAGGAATTAGAAATATTAATGACTCTGCATTTAGAAAATGCTTGCTTTGTCAAATTTTTACATTGGCAAATCTGGATTATGTTGGCACGATTGGAAGCAGATGAAAAAAATAATATTGTTTGATTACAAACAAATGACATCCCATTGCACAAAATCAATATTGCATTTTGATATCAATATATATTCTCAATCATGACCCTAGAGTTTTATGGATCAAACTGTTGGATGTTGTTTTACTTCCCATTGGCACTATCGAGTTATTATAAACCAGTGTTAGGATAACAGTATTTTAAGGCCAAATTACAAACACATATTGCATAATATTGAGCAGATTTTTTGCCATGCAAGCATTTTGAAAATATAGAAATGGATGAAGATCATTTGAAGACATGTGCCACCATATGTATGTGCAGATAAACCCATAGGTATGTATTTATGCATTTATTCACCTTAGGAACTCTTACAAATTCATGGCTTCGTCATGTTTAATTACAAAATACAAAAACGGCAATATATACCAGGGTCAGTAATGACAACAGTAATACAACTTCATACTAAAGTGTTAAGTTATATAATTTCTATGCTTACAGTGTTAAAAAATCTCCTGTACACTGTAGAAGGACTGCTGAATTAAGAACTCCTTTATTTAACTAATTTGAGTCAAATATGGACATTATAGTTTTACTTACTTAGCTTTTTCCTTGGATGCATTTTAAAGATCTTCATCTTCATCGTCTGTGGGTGTTTGACTCAAAGTAAGTGAAACTATAGTGTCCATATTTATCTCAAATTAGTTATGTAATAATACAAAAGTTTCACTGTAAAAATCACTTCACATTCATACCTTGTTGATCCTTTACATCTTTTCTAAACTTACCATTATTACAGCTGTATATTTTACAAGTAATTAAGTTATACATTTGTATGCCTTTATGGAGTGTTGAGTTGATCTTTTTTGTTGTTTTAGTTGCCTGTATATGAATTTTATTACTATTTCTAGTGGCATACTAATGTATCAAATTATTGTTACTGAATAGGTGAATGCTTTTTCAATAAAGCATACTGTTTCTAATATATCAGACATGGTAGAGTAAGAATGCTGTTTTGTTTAAAATACTGTTTACATGGTATGTTTCTTTATAAATCTAGCATATGTTTAAAAGAATATTTCTAAGTTTGGGTTTGTAACACTTAAGTATCACTTACGTATAGTTTTTTCCAGACCGGTTTCGAAGCCATGTGAGCTTTATTGTCGATGGTTTATGATGTTTAATGACTTTTTTTTCTGTGCTATAAACAGATTACCAAATGAATATACCATTACGAGAGTGTAGATTGTATATAGAAAAAATATATCATATTTAATGTATGTAGATTACAGATATTTTTAGAACTGCTGTCACATAATGTGCTTTATTAATTTTTATAGCAATGTTCTTAATATGGGACTTCAAGTTCAATGATTTATTAATTGAGATTCCCAAAAACATTGTTTCAGAGACACAGTGTATTATTTAATTATTGTACATAATTTTTGGTACCGGTTTTTATGCTTCTATTAGAGTGTGTAATACTCAGACAATGGGACTTCTTTACATTTAGTACCAATATATTTGCTGACAACCATTGCATCAAGCTTCCCATGACTTAATCAGCTTGATTTTGTAGATCTGCATAAATTTTATCCTTCAGTATAAAGTTAATGTCATCAGTGTATAGTATAGTTTCAGCATCTGGCACATAGCCCAAAGGTATGGAGAGCAAGAGCTCTAATTTCTTCATTGCCAGATGCAAGGCATTAAGTAACAACATTTTGAAGATATTTAATATTTTGAATGGTTTATATACAATGGTACAATGTTTCTTTACATAGTAATTATAAAGTCTATTTTTGCACTAACTATATACATATACTATGTACATATTTGCTGCTGATCTCATTTGATCTTAATTTGCTATCTCAGCTGGCCTGGCTCCCATGCTTAATGGCTCGACTCAGTAATGGCTTTTTTCATTATTAAATTGGTAATGTTGTTGCATCAACACCCTACCAACGTTATGTTTTACTGTTAGAACCAGTCAAGAAATTCAGTGCCACAGTGTAAGTTACCATTAAGGTGTTCTCTGAAGTTACGAGACATACTGGTTGGTTCACCAGATAAAAACATGAATCAGTTGGAGAATTGAATGGCATACTGGCATGTTGTCACAGTAGCTCAATGGTCAAATGGTTATACCACTCGGCTCTCACCTAGACTGCCTGGGGTCGATCCCAAGCAACTGCATGTAAGATTTGTGGTAGGCAAAGTGGCGCAGAGGTGGATTTTCTCTGAGTTATCCTGTTCTCCCCACCATCGCATTCCACCGGTGATCCATCTTCATTTCATGTAGCATCAGTGTCATCGCCTGCTGTAGCATTTGTAGAAAAAGCGAATGTTAAACATTATATAAAAAAAAAGTTTCACTTACAGCCCATGATAAATAACAAGATGTAACACATTTTATGTAATTTGAAAACCCTCAGATTTTGCAAGGGTATTCTTTAAGAATTATTGCAGGCTCTAAGATTTAAACACACAATAAATACCATTGCTGTCATATTTAACACATAGCAATCTTAACACATTGTCATATATATTCCATTAATAGTCACATATACATAATTGTTCTATTTTCTACTTTCAGCAACAAGAGCTCTACTTGTGATTGGATCTCTCTGTTTTTAAATGAAAATAAAATTCCATGCGTGAATTTGAATGGAGGAGTGCCACGTGAAATAAGATTGCAGAAGTTGAGGGAGTTTCAGGAAGGTGAAGTGAACGCCATATCTTGCACCGACATTAGCTCTAGAGGAATAAATACTCTTCGGGTTCGTACTCCAACATTTTAAACATAGCATAGCCGTAAGAAAGGATAAAAATGACACAAAATATGGTTTGCTGAAGAACTTATCTATAATAGACTTAATGCTTATGATAAAAAATCTGATGTGTTACACTCACATGACTTTCTCTAGTTAATCTACATACAAACTTCTTACAAAAGATTATTCTTCTTTCTACACAATGCTAATTGAGATAAACATTAGCAGAATGTTCTTATTATTTAGTTCCTTATAAGTAGAAGGGAACTAAACGAATGCGCTATGCTAAAGTGATAGTCAAATGTTTTAAAAGCTGTCGTTATGCGATTATTGAAAATTGCTTCTATGCTTGGCCAGAGTAGAACAAAAGAAAAATGGTCAGAGAAAAGTATAAGTACTTTACAATTAAAACTAATAGCAGTGAATATGTCAAAAACTGTAAACTCCACGAAAAAAATGTATATGACATAAATTAAGTATTTTAATGAGATCTACATTTTTTGTATAGTAAGTTTTTGTCTATCTCTTACGGTTTACTAGTTATGCAAAATTCAGCCAGAATAAACAGCTCTTCAGAAGCTATTCCCAAAAAGTTCAAGATATACATTTTATTTGTAATGTAAATGACTTTAATATGTGGCATTTTAATCAAAATCGTTTGAGCCATTTTTAAGAAAAACAAAATTGTCTAAAATGTTTCCATGTAAAGGTTAGTTAGGGGTGGGGGATTTTCTTGAAAATATTTGTGTCGCATCCTTTTGGAAGCATCAAACTTAAATACCAAGTTTGGTATTTAACCGTCTTTTCATTTTTGAGCTATGCTGTCCACAGGCACACACACAAACAGACAGACAGATACACAAACACATACACGGACCTTTTGCTGAAAATGCTTGTTTTGAACTCAGGGGGTCCTAGAACATGTATTTCCAGTGAATCTCGGTATTGAATTTTTGGGTGGAATACAATACCTTCTCTGTTCACTATGTACATTGTACATAAGGGCTAGAGAAAGTAAAAAGTTACATGCACAAAAGATACGGTATCATGTAACAGATTATGCCACTGTTCAATGTTAATATGTAAACTACATTTAATTTAAATATATATTTTACTTACTCATTATAAATATTTATTATTTGATATCATCATTATAATCATCATTAGCTGATTTATTGTAAACTGCTTTTGTGTGTCAATATCTTAAAAGGCAGTTGAATTAGTAGACCTGGGTGAAGGCAAGACCATTTACATTACACAGACCTTGGCATAAAAACAAGATAGCCATCATATAAGTTCTGTGTATAAGAGGGCGAAGATCTTTGGAAACGCTGAAAGGAAAATTTTCTGTAGGATCGTAATAGGCTCCACAGGCCTATGATGATGATGATGATGATGATGGTGATGATACATTTTTATTCATCATAATGCATTACTGTGAAACTTTAATAATTTCTGTAATAAGATCAAGTTTTCAGCTTTAACGTTCAATAACAATTTGCCATATTTATCTGAACACAAGACAATTTTTTCTTCAAAAGTATTTATTAATGTTGAGAACTGGGCATCATCATGCATACACAATTTATGATTTCTGAATATGATGCTGGAAAAACTAAGTTTCAAACTAGGCAGGTATGGCAGTAACGAAGCCTGGGGGAAATGGTAAAGATTACCACCACAGGCCCTAAGTATTATGAATAAAATACCAAATTAAGATATTTAAATGACAAATAAAATGTATATTTTGAATTTGCTGGGAATAGCACGTTAGAAAGAATTTTGCATAATCTTGTATAACTGGTAAATGTTAAGCAATAGACAAAAAAAGTACTACACAAAAAATGTAGATCTCTTTAAAACACAAATTCTATTCTGAATAAGTTTTTTGTGCCATAAGATTCTTCCAAATATTAATGGCTCAAATTGTTTAATACTTTGATATTAACTCCTTCAAGTTTTCATATGCTTCTTTTTATTGCATTGAAAAAATATGGGATGTTAAGCTGTCTAGTTGTTAAACATTTGACTATTGCTGTTGTTTTTGTACTAATACTAAATGTGTAATATAGCTGTTTCTGCAAGGATTTGTCTCAATTAAAATGAAGTAGATGAAAAAATAAACTTGTATAAGAATAGTTTATATACCCATTAATAAACAACTGAGGATTAATTTAATTCAATTCAATTTAATGTCCATGGAGATTACAAAATCTATTAGACATTGTCAATACAGCTAAAATACAATGCATAAATAAATACAGAGAAAGAAATACTTATAAATGATATACAAAGAAATCAATACATCAGTTACCCATAAACTCTTCAACTGAATAGTATGTCTTACTTACTAAGTATTTACATAGTTCTTTTTTAAACTTTTTTACTTCCATTATTAACTTTATTTCCTTTGGCAGTTTATTATACCATATAATTCCTTTATATTTCGTACATTTTTCAAACATTTTTAATCTCTGGCTTACAATACTATATTCATCCTTATTCCTAGTGTTATAGGCATGATTATCAACATTTATTTTGTTATAATGTATCTTAGTATATAATATGGCTATAAAAATTAATAAACAAGGAAATGTCAGTAATCTCATCCTTATAAATTCTGATTTAATACTTTGTCTTAATTTTAATTTTAGCATAATGCGAATTGCCTTTTTTTGCAGAACTAAAACTCTATTTATACTTTCCTGTGTAGTATCTGCCCACAGTGTCACACAATAGTTGATGTAACTCATAAATAAACCATGATAGATGTTTAATAGTGCATTAATATTACAAAAGGCAGCCATATATCTCAACAAATAAATAACACTATTCAACTTTTTACAGCATTCGTCAACATGGGCATGACAATCAAGGTTATTGTCTAATAGTATCCCAAGATATTTAATAGTTTCTACTTCCTCCAAGCTTATTCCATCAATATTAACATCAACCTTAAAGTCATTTATTTTGTTAGATATAAACATATGCTTGGTTTTGTTAATATTAATATTCAGATTGTTGTATTTTAATATTTGAGTAAGATGATTAATTACCTTGTTAGCATTAATTTCCAAATCTTGCAAACATTTATGTGTACAGCATATTGCTATATCATCAGCATATAATATTAATTCATTATTTTGTAATGTTTTGCAGGAACTAATTATGTCATTAATATATATTTTAAACAACAAGGGTCCAAGAACGGAACCTTTTGGTACTCCATTTTTAACAGTAATTATGGATGATTTACATTTACCATCCTTTCCTTTTATTTCCACATACTGTTTTCTATTATATATGTATGACTGTATCCATTCTAATGCTACTCCTCTTACACTATACATTTCTAATTTCCTAACCAGACTATCTAAATTAACACAGTCGAAAGCTTTACTCATATCAATAAATATATTCTCTACAAACTCTTTATTATCTAAGGCTTTAAGATTATTATGTATTAATTCAATAAGTGCAGTTACTGTCGATTTTCCTTTTATATAACCATGTTGCTCAGCATTCAATATCCTATGTTTTTTTAAGAACTTCAGTAACCTACATTCATAGACTTTTTCAAAAATTTTGCTCAATGATGATACCAAACTAAGGGGTCTTTATTTATTTATGTCTTCAACATTTCCACTTTTCAATATTAACAGTTTTTAGCTTCTCTGGAAATTTGCCACTTTGCAATGAAGCATTTATTATGTTTGTCAAGACAGGTGCAATAAAGTTATTACATATTTTAAGCAAGTTATTTGATATTTCATGTCCAGTACTTTTACTATTTTTTAAATTCCTAATTATGTGAAATATTTCAGAATCAGTAACAGGAACTAAATAAAGAGATTCACAATTCATGGGAATAGTATCAGTATTAATTACAGAGTTATTGTCCTTAACAATATTATTGAAATAATTATTAAATGTATTAGCCATTAACCTCTGCTCGCTAACAATCACATTATCTACTCTTATATTACTAAGAACACTATTTGTTTATCATCTAATATATTGTTTCTCATTATTTATTACTTTCCATAAGTTTTTTGCTTTATTTTTACTTTCTGATAGCATACCATTAATATAGTTAGATTTTGTGGATTAGAAAGTAATGTGAATGCAGCACGTCAGATTTTTTTTCTATTTTGTTATAGGTAGGAAAGCATTAGCGTAAACTGAAGCAATCTTTAAATCTTTATAGGCTGTCAATGAAATTACATACTCTTCCCATAATATAATGAGAAACAACTGAATGGTAACAGCACTTCAAAATGTTGAAAAATTCAAAAATTCAAAAACCAATAACAACAAATATTCAGGAAATAACTAATGGTACAAAAAATAATATTTGGAATAAAGTGTATGTTTTAAGAGGATTAAACTTTTTATTTAGTAAGCTTTTGGTATCTCTTATGGTTGTGCAAAATTATGCAACATTGTATTCCACTCATAATGTGGAAAGAACTTCACTGGCTGTTCATGGAAAATTCAGAATGTACATTTTATTCATTATGCAAACATCTTAAGCATATGTATTTTACTCAACATAACAAAAGAGCATGCTTAACTGTTATTTCCTAAATAAAATGCTATATCATATGAGCTTAGTTGCTGATTTGCTTATTTACAAAATTCAAGAGGTTCTATGTTTACTAAAACTTATTCCAGGCTATTCAAAACGTTGGGTCAACATTGTTCAGTTTAGTACAAATAATTGTTTGGGAAAAGCACAGTGAAATGAATTAACTATTGAAATAGCACGACTATAGCTGGCAATGGAATCAAAGTGCTTCTGAGACTTGTATGAAGTTTTGAAGCAAGTGATTAACTGAGTTACACTACTTTAATAGTGTACAGATTATTAGAACTCAAGTGTGCACTATGCAATAAAATAGAGAAACAAAATTAAGCTTAATAAATATTATCACTGTAACATTACCTATATGCAAACATATTTCTTGTGCTGGTGTACATTTGAAATAAAAGAAGAGCCTCATTTTTAAATGAATTTCATTTTTTGTATATTATTTTCCAGGCAAAGCATATAATTAATTATGACTTCCCAATGTACATGGCTGATTACATTCACCGCTGTGGGAGAACAGGTAGAGTTGGCAGTAGCAATGAATGTCATGTGACAAATTTTGTTGCTGGTCCTCGTGAAGTAGAACTTGTGCAAAAAATTGAGGTATGTTGTTTTAATATTCTTGAATTGATATTCTATTATTTTACTGGTCTTGAATAAAAAAAAATATTGATATCTCAGTGTAACAGTAATAGGAAATCTTGGAGAAATTTAACTCATGAAGTATCGTATTGTACCCAACAGGTTAGAATATTGAAATGTTTGTTTTGTTAGTCATTGTTGATACTTCTGTTCCTCTTAACTGGCGCTTGAAGCCAGAGGAGAAACATTTTTGAGAATGTTCTGATTGGTTAGTGAATAACTTCACTGGTAATATCTCCTCCACAGGTTCTCAGATACCCTGAAGCTTTCTCATAATCACAAGGTCCTGAAGCTTTTAAGGAGAGTACATATTAGATAGAGAAGGTACTGCATTTCACCCAAAAATTTGATACAGAGATTTCACTGGAAATACATGTTTTTAGGATTCATGATTCTAACAAAGAAATAAAAAAAATAAAAAATTTTATTATTTCAATTACATACTTGTTAAAAGTTGCTTATCATCTCCTTTATTCGGCGCCACATTCTACCCATAAGTTGGCACATTATGTGGGCTTCATCTGGACGACTTGGGTCTGAACTCAAGCAATCGCATGTGAGACTTGCAGTAAACAAAGCAGCACAGGTGTGGGCTTTCTCCAGGTTCTCTGTTTCCCCCGCCATTGCATTCCACCGATGCCCTATCTTCATTCCATGTGGTGCCACAAGTAGTAAAAGCAGGCGTTAAACACTACCAAAAAAAAAAAATCTGTGGGCCAGCCAAGGCCTATTCAAAAATTACATGTTACATATTTGAATACAAGCTAATTTTGCTGGCTACTTCTGCCTTGCAGCACATAATGTTCACTATTCATGCATGCACACTGGCCAATCAGAATGTTCTAAAAATGTTTCCTTCAGGCTTCAAGTGCCAGTTAAGAAGAAGCAAGAAAGATTAATGATTAACAAAACAACAAGCATTACAATATGTCAAAAATTGAAGCTAGTAGCAGTGAAGCAACATAAATATTAATGGTTATATTAAGCATTACAATATATGCTTTTTCAATTGTTAAACTAGTATATTTTGACTGCTGAAAGTTTTCTAATAGCAAGATATTGAAATTCAGACTCTTATCACGTTTGGAAATGTACAATTTCATGGCTTCATAGGATATGCTCTAAATTTATTATACACTATAATGGTAATATTATCTCTAAGATTTCTATGACTTTTCATAATTTTCCCTTGACCATTTTTTAATCTTTTAAAGTAGTATAACCATAATTTATAGTAGCCTTATGAAAATAAAGTGGCTTTTATTGGACACACAAATACATATGTTGATACTTTTAATGTTATTTATTTCATACTAGCTGACCCGGCGAACTTTCTTCAGCCTTAGAAGCAATAAATGAGCAGATTTTGGATTTTATTAAGTTCAATTTTTTATTAGGATAATATAAATACAAAAAATCAAGTATTTTAATGATTATTTATTGGTCATGTATTTTGGTGCATGGGTTGCACTCTTCAGTGAAGCACCTTGTGATAGGCGACATTTCTTGTTTTATTATCAGGTGCAAGAACAAATAACGCAGATGGTCTTCTGACCCGTGAATATGCCACATGTAATTGACCATGGGAAAAACATGGATTTTCTAGATTCAGATCACAAATTTTCAAGGATTGGCCTTGTGATTTGTTAATGGTCATGGCGAATGCAAGACGGATTGGAAATTGAAGTCGTTTAAACTCAAACGGCAAATTGGTTGGGATCATCGGGATCCTCGGAATGAGTACTTCCTCACCTTCGAATTTTTCTTTGAGTAACGTCGCGTAAATCACATTGTTCATCAATTTACTTACCACCAAACTCCTTCCGTTGCACAGTTTTGGTTGGTTTATGTTTCGAAGCATGATTACTACAGAGCCAACCTTTAGTTGTAAATTGTGTGGTGGTAAAAATTTAGTTGGATAGTTGCTCTTCATATGCAATTTTATTCACAATGTTTTGAATCCTACTTGCATTGCAGCTTTGTCGGGAAAGATTCAATTGTCTTGGTCGCGGCATTGTTAATGATAATATCGGTACAATAAGCTAATAGAAACTCAAAACAAACACCATAGACAACAATGCGTTTTTCTGTCGCATTTTGTTATACCACGTTTTATGTCACGTCCCTCGGAAACAGGATAAAAATATCCTTTGTCCTTCTCCTGGTTCTAAGCTACCTCCCCAAAGATTTTCAGCCAAATCGGTTCAACCATTCTTGAGTTATAAATAGTGTTACTAACACGACTTTCTTTTATATATATATATAGATTTACAGCAAATCTTGATATAATGTCATTTTTGGGCATTATTCATTAAAATAATTTATAATTACTAGGATAAGTAGTATTTAGTTTGAAATATTTTTCAGAATATTTATAAATGCTTATATATACACTTGGATAAATGGTTGTGGAAATTTCTTTTAATGCATTTTCAAGATGAGTTAAAAATACCTCTTATTTCTTGGAATGCAGATAATATAATATATAAAACACTTGAAGGAAGGTGGAGTCACCTTGAGCTCACTTAATAGCTTCACACACTTATTTATTAAGCAGAATATGTATCATGAGCATGTACTCACATCCTCAGCTGCCTTTTGACTGCTGGATACACTCTAAGTAGTTCTTTGGATGTTCTAGGGTGATCTCTGGTGGCTTCTTGATGAACCTGCTTCTGGCATGCTGAAGTTCCTGATCCGGTTTTCAAATTTCTTTATATAAATCTTCTCCCATACATAGTGTTGGTGGCCGCGCCATGGCCAAGTGGTTAGACCACTCGCCTCTCACCTAGACAGCCCAGGTTCGATCCTAAGCGACCGCATGTGAGATTTGTCGTGGACAAAGCAGCGCAGGGGCAGGTTTTCTCCGGGTTCTCTAGTTTCCCCCACCATCACATTCCACCGGTGCTCCATCTTCATTTCATGCATCATCAGTGTCATTGCCTGTGGTGCCACAAGTAGTAAAAGTAGGCATTAAACACTACCAAAAAAAAAAAAAAATAGTGTTGGTTTTTAGGTTGGTTTCATTAACTTGATATTGGTTTCTATTTCACAGTTTTGGGTCCTGGTTTCTTAATCTACTTGAATTTGATGCAGCCAGCATTCCTTGAAGTGGATACCTATGTTCCTTTTTTTGTTTGTCATCCATGGTCTGGGGGTAACATGCTAGACTCTGGTTCCCATGGTCATGGGTTCAGACCTGGTTGAGGGCGATGGATTTTATGGACGTAATGACTTCCTTTGGAAAGGAAGTATAGCTATTGGTCGCTGTGTAAATTTATGGCACATAAAAGAGCCTTAAGCCTGATAAAGAAGCCTCCAAACAAAATTAAGTAATCTTTCACTGCAATATAAAATGAGATGCTGGGAACCACAGCAGTTAAAGAGCGACCATAAATTAAACTCAATTTCATTTTATGTTCCTTTTAGTTTTCCTTATGTATATCTTCTTGCAATTTTTATATTAGATCCAGTAGATTCCAAATTTTCTCTCTCTATTGAATCAAGTGTTTAAATCATTAGTTGGTGCTGACAGAGTATAGCATGAGAACATTTACATCAATACCTGTGGTTAGGAGGAGCCCCTAGTAACTGGAGCACAACATGCCCCTTTTTCCAAACTTTCATACATGCATACTGAGATAAAAGATAATTACGAAACTTACTTGTAAAACATAATATTGTCATGTAAACTAGCTTTTAGCCAATTAAGAAAAGGAAACACAAAGGACTACATTTTAGTGCATGCGTGCCTGTGTTTTGCAATTATAAACCGTTGTATTACTCAGGGTGTTGACACAGCTAGATACTTCTTTTTAGATTGTATCAAATAACAAGTATGTATTGACATCATGAAATATAATGAAACATAATTACAGCCAATCAATCATTACTATAACCATTATTGCAGTGAAACTGCAAACATGATAATCATTAAAACAAATAACTTAATTTTTACTGGTGACCATTACATGTATATAATATAACTGTAACTGTAACACTTATAACCATTACACGAAAATAACTTTTAGTCAGACTTCTACTTGGAACCGCTTACTTTTACATAACTCTTCCAAAACAAATTAAATTTCTTATTTAATATTTGAGTAATTTTTACTTTCTCTAGCACATATGTACAATCTGCATATTGGATAGAGAAGGTATTGTATTCCTTCCGAAAATTTGATATTCATATTCATATTCATTTATTTCATCCTTCAGATCATGTATACATGATATGGACTCGTCAATAAGTTACATAGGAATATAACAATAAGTTAAAAGGACACACACACACACACACCCACATACACATATGCATACAGCATTTAGGGTCACCACACATATCCATACTGCCTTAATTAGTAAGACTTATTTACATATTCCATAACTGAATAAAATGCATTCTCTAATAGGTACAATTTGAGTTTTTTCTTAAACAGATTTACATTTTCAATACTTTTTATATTAAGGGGTAGCCTATTATACAGTTTTATTCCATTATGATTTACACTGTTTTTGGCTAGATTTGTTCTGCAATATTGCACATGTAGATTTCCTTTCTGCCTTGTACTATGATAATGAATCTCTTGGTTATCTGGTAACTGATGCCTTATTCGTCTGATATGATGGATAACTCCTAATATATACATACTTGGTGCAGTCATAATCCTTAACCTTTTGAACAGTTCCCTGCATGGAGAGCTACTTGATTCGCCAGTCATTATTCTTATGGCCCGCTTTTGCAACCGAAAAACTTTTTCAGATTCTGTTGATGCCCCCCAGAACATTATTCCATACCTTATATGACTATGGATGTATGCAAAATAAGCACTTCTAAAAACTTGCACACTCGTCACTCTTTTCAATGTACTCAATATATAACATCCCACACTTAGTTTCTTGGTTAGTATATTTATATGTGTCCCCCATTTAAGATCGTCTGTAATAATTATCCTCAGAAATTTAGTTTGATCTTCATATTTTATGATTTCATTGTCTATTTTTATTTGCGGTTTTGCCACATTTCTATGATGACTCGAATGAAAACTCATAGCAACAGTTTTTTGTGTGTTTAATAGCAGTCTATTTACCTCAAACCAGTATATCAATTTCCTTATATCCCCATTTACTTTTTTCTGAAGATCTCTGTCATTGTTTGCTTTTAGCAGCAGGTTTGTATCATCAGCAAATAACACCACTTCAGACTCCTGGACACATAATGGGAGATCATTTACATAAATCAAGAAAAGAAGAGGCCCCAATATAGATCCCTGTGGTACCCCCTGTCCTACCTTCCTCTGCGTAGATTGACATCTTTCTATACTGAGATATTCTTTATTCAGGTTGCTAATTTCTACTACTTGAGATCGATTCGATAGGTAAGATTTAAACCATGCATTTGCTATTCCTCTAATACCATACACCTCTAACTTTCTCAGTAGTATATCATGATCAATCACATCATATGCCTTCGTTAGATCAAGGAACAAACCTATTGATTTCCCTTTCTTTTCAATAGCAGCAATAATTTTTTCAACTAGGGCGCAAACTGCCGATTCAGTAGATTTTTCTCGCCTAAAACCATGTTGTGTATCTGTGAGAATTTTATTTTTCTCTAAAAAATTACTAATTCTATTGAACATTAGCTTCTCCAAAATCTTGGAGAATGCTGATAGCATAGAAATTGGTCTGTAATTTTGTAACACATCTTGGGGTCCCTTTTTATGGAGGGGCCTAACTTTAGCTGTTTTTAATTTATCTGGGAAAACTCCTGTCTCAAAGGAGGTATTATAGATATTCAGTAATGGTTTTGCTATTTCCTCTACACAAACCTTTATTACTAGATCAGGAATCTCGTCTAGACCTGCTGAGAGCTTGCTTTTCAACCCTTTTGCTGCCCTTATCAGTTCCTGCTCATTTATAGGTTTAATAAACACTGAATTCATGCATCTTTTAACCTTAATGTTTTCTCTTGCTTTTTTAACCCCTGTGTCATATTTATCTCTTACTAGTTTATTTGGACCCTCAACAAAATATGTATTAAACAATTCAGCTATTTTAACTGGATCTTTGATTTTTTGCCCTTCATGCATCAATTCAAATTGGTTTATGCACAAATTTCTTTTCCCGGTTTCCTTATTGATTACTTCCCAGATTGCCTTACTTTGGTTTGTTGCTCTTTGAATATATTTATCATTTTCCAGTTTTTTTGCATCCCTAATAACTTTCCTGTATACTTTTTTATATTTATTTATATAACTTAAGTTTTCCCTTGACACCTTTCCCCTTTTTTCCAACATTGATAGGAATTTGACTCTCTGTGAGGATACTTTTATACCTTTGGTCACCCACCCTTTTTGGTTTTTGTTCTTTATACTAACCTGTTTCAGTGGAAATGCTATATTAAAATTGTGATGAACTGTTTCTATTAGCTTATCAAATTTTGCATGTACATCCTTTTCTTCATAAATGTCATGCCAACTTTCTTTGCTTAATAGGTATTTAAATTGCTTTTGATTTTCTTCATTAAAATGCCTTTTACTGCTTGTTATCCTACTTTTGTTCAATGACTGACTTGATACTTTTAGGATTTGCGCTTTGTGGTCCGAGATACCCATTTCCATTACCTGCGCCGGCTGATCATAGTTCATATTTGTAGCTAACACATCAATAAGTGACACAGAGTTTTTTGATATTCTAGTGGGAACCTGTACTGTATTAATTATGTTGAAAACCCTGAATAAATTTTCTATTTCCATGCTTTTTTGGCTTTGCTGCAGTAAGTTAATGTTCCAATCCCCACACACGACAATATTTTTATACTTTTTTGTTAACTTCTGCAGTAGCTCATCTAATTTTTTTATGAATGTATTGAAGTCACTATCAGGTGTCCTGTAAATGCATGCTATTACTGTTTGAGTTTTTGTTATCTCAGTGACAGAGAGCTCGAAATGTTTTTCTACACTTAAATACTGCAATTCTTTTACATCTTTCACTTCTATTTCTACATGAACAAATATCCCTGATCCTCCATGCATATATTTGTCCCTAATAAATACTGATGATAGTTTAAAATTGGCTATATTTACACAATTTACATTCTGCCCACTGAGCCAGTGTTCAGTGAGACATAGTACCTGTACATTCATTTCCTCCGATGCCATTAGTACCTCTAATTCAGTTACTTTGTTACTTAAGCTTTGAACATTTAAATGGCAGATTTTTAAACAATTTTTCTTACCTGTCTGAAATGTTTTGCATGCTATTGTCTGCTTTTTTTCTTCCCCTCCCCTTTTCCTACTAATGGTATCAAGTTGAGTACAAGCCTTTTGGGGCTCTGTAGTGATTTCCTTACCTTCTATGTTTGCCAGATAACCAAAGACTCCATTTTTTTCAACACCGCTCACTACACAATTTGGTTTTTTTGCCTGAGATGGCTTACAACCCTACCTAACAACCTGCCAAATTTATTCACCCCCCTTCTGTTCAAATGTAATCCATCACGACCCAAGTCATAGTCTCTAATCCATGCATTTCCATCCACATACATACAGTCATGTTCACTGCATAACCATTCAAGCACTGAGTTTATAGCGTCTATGAAGCGATCATCTTCATCTCTGCGGCGTAAAATAGCACTAACACAAATCCTGGCTCGTGGAAAGAGTTCCTTTGTGGTTTTCACCAGCTGTAACGTTTCTCGCATGATATCATCAGGTGTGTCTGCGCTGCGTACGTTGTTGGTGCCCGCGTGTATAACTATGTTGTCCGGGTCATCTCTGTTTTCCCGTAGTTTCTTTTCAATATGCTAGCCTGGCTCCTGGGAAACAATACACTATGATGTCTTCGTCCACATATTCACTAGTATGACGTACTAATGAGTCTCCTATAATTATGGCTGATCTTTTCTCGAACACGTGTTCACCCACATTTTTAGTTTTGCTCGGCGTGATTTCCTGCTGGCTTCCATCTTCAGAATGCACCGTTTCTTCTGTGTCGGCATGGTTTTGTGCTGCTGGGTTCGTTTCCAGCACCTGAAAACTATTGGACAGCAGAACTTCATCTTTCCGTGCACTCGCTAAATTGTTTCCCCGGGACCGACGCTTTGCATTCACGTTTACCCACTGAGCTGTTTCACTTCTGCTAGGCCATTTCTGTTCATCTCCCTCCTTGCACCTCGTTGTTTTCTCATTTTCATTCCTTATTCTTTTATTTTCACTTCTTAGTTCGTTTATTTCTTTATTTGCCGCCACGAGGTCTTTCCTGAGGATCTCGATCACTAACCGAAGTGATGCTACACTCTCATGCGCGTCACCCGATCTACAGTCACAACACATATTCACAGATCTCTCATTTTTCCGACCCGCTCCACTCGAACTTCCATTTTCACTGTTCCATCCACCTTTGATTTGGCCACAACTAATTTTATTTTCTCCATTTAATGCAAACTCTCCCTTATTTGCCCCCAAACTCCTGGACACTTCTGTTTCACATCTCTCAATCGCCGCCATCTTGACTCTTGATACTGAGATTTTACTGGAAATACTGAATCCAAAAAAAAGTATTTATAGAAACATGTCTGTGTGTGCCTGTGGACAGCAAAAACGAAAAGTCTGTTAAATACCAAGCCTGGTATTTAAGTTATGTATTTTCCAAGGATGTAACACAAAGATTTTCAATAAAATTCCCCCACCCCCAACTACCCTTTACATGGAACCTATTTTGAAAATTTTGATTTTCTCAAAAATGGCTCTTACAATCTTTATTAAAAGGTTTAAGATATTTTCATGTCAAAACGTTTATCTTGAATTTCCTGGGAATAGCCACTGAACAGCTCTTCATTCTGAAGGATTTTTTGTATAGTTTTGCGTAACTAGTAAACTGTAACTTACTACAGAAAAAATGTAGACCTCATTGAAACAACACACAGTATGTCATATACAATTGTTTGTAGAGTTAGCCATAGATCTCATTAAAACACACGGTATGTGATATACAATTTTTTGTAGAGTTAGCTGTTTTTCGATATTCCTAGTTATTGGTTTCCATTTTTAAGCTACGTAAACTTTTCTCAAACAGCTAGACATCTTTCTTTTCATCTCTCATTTGTTCATTCCTAGAAAGCAAGCAAGCAAAAAGAATCAAATTTCAATTGTCTCATGTAGAGATAGCTTGTAAAACTTTTGACTATCGTTTTATCCTAGTGTATTCCGTAATTCCCTCCTGCTTACTAAAAAGCAAGTAATAAGACCAATTCTGATAACGTTTATCTTGATTAGCATAATATAGATAAAAGAATAATTATTTGTAAGAAAAGTTTGTGGCTGAGAAAGTCACCTGAATGGAACACAGCAGATTTTTGTCTATTAGAAACTGCCTTCCCCTGTTTAGCATGCTTATGCATTTCTCTCCAAAAGGCAAAAACAGAAAGTATACAAGAAAATAGCAAACGTTATTCCTGCAAAAGTGACCAAACATAATGGAAGTGTGTATCAATCCTGAGGTAGTCAATATTTGTTCATTGCCAAATGAAGTGTGAGAGTGGAAATGTTGCATATCTGTGAATATCTTGTAAGTGTTCACAGATCACATGCTCTTTAAGTGCCATCTATGAATTACAAATAGCTTAAGCATTTACTCACAGTGAGCAAGCACATGTAAGTTCAAGACTTCAGTGCATACTTAAGGTTTGATTATGGCTGCAAGTTAAGCTTATAGTTTTATTAGTGAATATAGGAAGCTTCTGTTGAAAAATTTGTTGTAGCATTACAAATTATATTTATTTGTGAATGCTAATGCTTTTTCTACAAGGGTAAAATAATAAATTAGAAGCAGCACAGTTTACAGGACTGTATGTATGTTGCTCTCCATAATGTGGTTACCATGCTAACCTCATATACCCAAGGTCATGTGTTCAAACCTGGCAGAAGGCAATGAATTTTTTGGGGCATATAAATCCTGGCATGGCTTCCTTTGGAAGGGAGGTAAAGCTGTTGGTATCATCTTTACAACACGTTAAAGAACCTCAAGCGTGATAAAGAGGCTTCTGAGCAAAATTAAGCAGTCTTTCACATCCAACATAGAATGGGATGCTGAGAACAGTAGTTAAAGAGCATCCATAAATAAAAACTCCATTTCATTTCAGTGACTTTATTACAGTTGTCAGCTTTTGACTCCTTATTTTCTAGTGGAATTTTCGTATGTAATTCTTATTGAAAAGCTTGAAAAGTTGGTTAGATAGAAAATAAACATTTAAATTGTCCTCCGCTGAATTTTTAAGATGTATTCATTGCAGGAGAACACCAACAGCACAACTGTGTGTGCCAAGTCTGAACAAATAATGAATTGCTGCATACACAGGCTTGAAACTACAGTAATATGAGATTAAAGAAAATTTGTTAACTCTTTCTATGTGGAATTAGTTTAGCACAGATGTTAGAAAACTTAAAAGTTGCTCTAAAATTCAAAATATTATGGTATTTGCACTTATTCATGCAGAGAAGAAGTGATTAAGTGTCAGCTGATGCCTGACCTAAAGCTACTTTTGAAAATGTTCAGTAGAAGCTGGGTGCAAAAATGGTGTTTGCGCTGAAATTTGTGTACATATACACAACAGTGCTATATGTAATAGTAGTGTGCTATAGTGCACTTACAGATTTCAGGTGGCTGAGGTCTTTAAGTCATGAACTCTTGAATGGGAGATCTGCAGTTCAGTTCTTGCAATCTTCCTTGACTGAAGTTTTTTCAGGTTTTCTAGAGTCATCATAACAAGCAAATGTTAGCAAGATGCCCTAAACTTAGGCCTCTAATGTTTCCTTCCCAAATTTTATGTCCCTATTATAATTTCATTTCAGTATCATCAGTATTCACCACCTGTGGTGCATGTTTACCTAGGGGTAGGCATTAAAACACTGCTAATAAATAAATAAACATATATTTAAAAACTTTTGAAACACTATCTGAGTAGAAATAAGTTTATTAATTAATAGTATTAGTAGTATCATGTAACACATGTGAATCTGGGCACTCATCATGCCACATTCAAGTCATGAGCTTTTGTTGCACTCAGCTTGCAATGGAACAGCTTATTATTTTCTTTTTCTTCTGGACCAAAAAAATCAAAAGGAAGAAGAATTCTCACTGAATTCAGTGAAAATTGACGTTTTTTCATTTTATTTGTGGAGTCAGTTTTTTTTTTTTTTTTATACTATGCTACTTATGCTATTTTTTATGAGGGACTAGTTTCAGAAGCTGTTGCTTCCATTTTCAACCTCTGGCCACGCCGTGGCTGAGTGGTTAGACCACTCGCCTCTCACCTAGATGGCCCAGGTTTGATCCCGAGTGACCGCATGTGGGATTTGTGATGGACATAGCAGTGCTGGGGCAGCTTTTCTCTGTGTTCTCCAGTTTCCTCTGCCATCACATTCCACTGGAGCTCCATCTTCATTCCAGGCATTATCAATGTCATTGTCTGCTGTACCATTTGCAGTAATAGCGGGTGTTAAATAACACTAATAAAAATTTGTAACATCTGGGTCTGACTGCCATTGTTGATTGCAGTTGCCTGCAGTTTCTTCTTCTGGTTGTTTTTGGACGTCCCTGTTGCTAAATTCCTCCAACAAATTAATTGTTCCACTGTCTTGTCAGTGTTCGTTTGCATAAAAAGCAAACATCTCTAAAAAGTTAAAACTACTCGCACATATACATACATATACAACCTCATAAATTTGTGGATGAGAATACTCTCCTTAACCATGTTTTGACTGCTACAGTTGGCATACTACTAGCATAATGCTTACATCTGATGATGATTGTGCAAAGTATATCTTGATCCAGCCACAAATACTCAGTTGGTAATTGTGTTTATCTCACCTCTGGACAATTGTGATTATATCTACATTCCAACCATGAAAAATGAAACTGAGTTTATTTATGGATACTCTTTAACTGGTGCAATTCTCAGCATTCCATTTTATATTGGGCATGAAAGACTGTTTAATTTTGAACAGAGGCTTCTTTATCAGACTTGAGGTTCTTTTTTAAGTGCTGTAAATGCATGACATAGGATCAGTAGCTTTACTTCCCTAGCCAACCATGAAGGGTTAAAACACTCCGCATTTAAAATCTTGCAAAGAGCTTGTAACAGTGATGAGATTAAAATTGAATCAAAAGAATTTGAGTTGGTTTTTATAACACAAACATCACTTAGTAATTATTTACTGGGACCAGTTTTGGGAACACTTGTTCCCATTTTCAACCCTTAATTAGCAATACTAAGTAAATAATCCCTAAATTACCTTCATAATTAGGGATAATTTAATTTGGATATTTTCAGATGCACTATTGCAAATACTGAACTGGAATATTATGTAAGAGCTTATAATCACAATTGTCATTTTCTGTTTTTTGAGTTAAGTTTTTCCCTTGGTTTTGGTTGACCCTATTTTGGGGTATGCATTCACAAAAGAAATTAGGTTAAAGTAAGTATTCACTCAAAGCTATTTTATTGTCATTTGATTATTTTTCAGTTGGCTGCAAGAACAAGTGATGCCTTACCAAATGTCAATGCCAATATCACGAGAACTATACAATTCCGATCGATGAAAAAAAACACTACAAGGTAAAGAATGAAAATGTGTGCATTGGCTAAAAAAATGTAAGCAGTTTTTAAGCTACTTTACTGGAGAGAAGTTTATGCCATGCTAAAATATGACCAGATAAAAACAGGATGTTTACATATGTCTATGTGTTTTCTAGATGATAATACATTATTAACATTTAAATATTAACACTTGTTGCTATCTACTACTATTTCATACAAACATGTTCTAGTAGTTTTGTTTGCAAATATTTTCTATAGGGTCATTAAATTGTAAGGTAATGCCTCTCACAGCCTCTCCACTACGCGAGAGATCCCAGAGTTACTGGGAAAAGGGTGCACTGGAGTCCTTACCTTAAATAAATCTTTATCTCCCAAACAGGCAGTATAACAAGTTAAACATGTTCTTGCTCATTCACCTAAACTCGGCAGCAGAAATCTCTGTGTAACCTACAGAAACTTAGTGATAACATCATGCCAGAAATAACAAGGAGTCCTGCTGCTAAGCTTAGATGAGTGAGCGAGAATATTTTCGCAAATTGTGCAGCCCGTATGCAAGCAGAAGGTCAACATTTCCGTAATTTATCTTAAGATATATATTTTGTTATGCCTTTGCAGGCGACTCTCGGATCTCTTGCACAGTGGAGAGAGGCTGCAACAAGGGTTCTCGAAATGACGTTTGAACTACTACTGCCACTTCCACTCAGAGTGACAATCCCTTTGTATTGTCACAATCATAATTTGAAGTTCATATAGATATTTAGGATTGGACGTCATTGAGAAACGTAGCTCAGAGGTTGTGAAGTAGAAAAAGTGAAAAACTGGAATATTACCATAACAGGAGTTACAAGCTGAATATTAGAAGTCACATTTTGGATGCACTTAATAAACTTATATAGGACATTTTCAGAAAGACCTTAACTTCCATCATTAGCTGTAGGTCAACTGGCATCATTTTAGTTTTGGTTACTGGTAGACGTGTGGTGAAGATTGTATAGATGTCTGGGGGCAGGATTTCATTGTTCAAAACACAGTATTTGTGTTTATAGATGAAACAAAATCTTTTCCCTTACAGCGAGTTCCAGAGGATGGTTTACTACTTTTAACAATTCAGAGTTTGTGCCTGTTTCGTGATTGATTTCCCAAAAGTGTGCTGCAATTGCTGACTTGTTTGTCTGTTTATATTTTATGTTCTGGATATTTTCTTTGATATTCTTGTTTATGTTGCGTTAGTTTTTCTGTTTCATCTTATTACATTGCAGGCAATTTAACTTTTCTGAAGTTTTTGGTATCTTATTTTTGGAAGGTGCTCTCAACAGATTTTTCAGGTTGTATTTATTTTAGGGCCAAAATGATATGCTGTGTATTAAGAAGACTTTTGGAACCTGTTGTGCAGTAGTGGATGGAATGTGAATATGCTGTTACAAGTCTTTAGTAGATGACTATGCTACGAGGGCTGTCTCAGAAGTGCCCAACCTAATAAAGAAAGCACAAGCATTTTGGGGAAAAGCTCATTATTTCTCTACATAGTCTCCTTTCAGCTTGATACACTATTCCCAGAAATGTTCAATAGCTTCAAAACCCTGTTTATAATGAGAAGTATTGAGGTCTGCAAAATAGCCATCAACTGCAGACTCCACCTCTTCATTGTTGGCAAATCTTCTACCACCAAGCTATTTCTTCAAGTTTGAAAACAGAAAATAATCAGAGGGGGCTAAATCTGGTGATTAGGGTGCATGAGGAAGCAATTCGAAACTTTACTCATTGATTTTGGCCTTGGTGATAATGGACGTGTGAACTTATGCATTGTCTTGATGAAACAAAACTTTCTTTTTCGCTAAATGCAGCCATTTTTTCTCGATTTCATCACTCAAACACTGTAACAAATTTGTATAATATTTGCAATTGATTACTTTTCCTTTTTTGAAATATTCAATGAAAATTATCCCACGTGCGACCCAGAAAACTGACTCCATGACCTTGCCTGCAGATGGAACTGTCATCACTTTCTTTGGAGCCAATTCTCCCCTTCCAATCCACTGTTTTGATTTTTCCTTCATCTCAGGTGTGAAGTGATAGACCCAGGTTTCATCCATTATGAATCGATGCAAAAACTCAGCTTTATTGCAGCAAAATATTGCCAAGCAGCCGACTGAAACATCCTCACGATGCTGTTTTTGTTCTGTTGTGAGCAAATGCTGCACCCACCTTGCACACAACTTTCTCATATCCAAATTTTCAGTCAGTAGGCAATGTACAGAACTTTTTGAATTGCCTGCAATGTCTGCTACCTCGTGTACTTTCAGTTGATGGTCATCCAATACCATTTTGTGGATTTGTTTACAATTTCTGGACTGGTAACCTCATTTGGAGACCACTGTGATGTTCGCCTTGGCAGCTCGTATGACTGCGCTTAAATTCTGCCACCCAATATTTCATTGTTGTAAACGAAGGAGCAGAATCTAGCTCAGCTTTAATATTAGTTGGACTAAGACCTTTTAAATGAAACTATTGTATCACATAATGATGACCAGTGTTATCCATGTTTACAAATTAGCTGAGAGCATTCATTAATGATAGCTGCCAAACAAATGCTAAACAATGTAAAATTGTCAAACATAAGCTTTCTAAGGTTGGTGCTTTTTTACCATTGTTGTTTTGAAACAACAACTGTTATATATATATACACATCAGGTCAGGTACTTCTGGGACAGCCTTCATACAGCAGTCAGTCTGGGTGGTGCTGACTTTCTGATCCCAAGGTTGCAGGTGCTAACCTGACCCAAACTGATAGTTTTTAATTATGCTTTAAAACAAGAGTCTCATGTCAGTACATTTACTGGCATGTAAAAGAACTTCTGTAGGACAAATTCCGGCACTGACTGCGTGATATGATCCTACCAAATTGTCTGCATTGTTATCAAATAAATCATTTTTTTTTTTGTGTAACATCACTAAAAAACCAAGTTTCTGTGATGGTGTTGCAGTAATATGTTGTTCTTTAAGATTTTAAATGCTTGTCTAATTTAACATTCACTTAAGATGAAGGAACTAAATACAGTGAAGCCTAATACATTAACAGAAGAAAGATGAAACAACTTAACACTCTTACTGCTTCACTTACTCAAAATTTTGAGGACATGTTTCACAGAATGTGTTTGCATCATTAGCTCATTGTGAACTGTTGGCACTGGATAATTGTGTGATTTAGGAACTCCTGAGTGCTGCTGTTGAAGACTTAATGAACATTACTGGTGCTTTGTTAACATCAATGGAAAATGGAGATGAAGAAAAGAAATAAAAAAAAAAAAAAACTATTAGAAAACTTGTTCAATGCTTTCAATAACCTCAATAAAAGACTTACTTCTTAAACTCAGAATATTTATTTTGCAGAGCATTAACACTTTGAAAATGTCCCCAGTTTTTCACAGACTCAAGCCTTTTGAATAACCGCATTTTTAATTTGTAAGATTTTATAGCTTGTAAGCTCTGAGGATTAATTTGTCTTAATTTGTATTTAATATCCAAGTATTCAGATAGTTTTGTCCTGCCAACGAAATGCTAAGCTGGACAACCAATTGTGATCATTTAATATTTCATATTTATAATTTTTTTCCTCAAAGAATTTGCAGATTTCATTTGCTAATTTTGTCCTCAGCTCAACCATCTCATTTCTACATGATAGA
The DNA here is from genome assembly GCA_030762935.1 of Hymenopus coronatus. NCBI lineage: Eukaryota > Metazoa > Arthropoda > Insecta > Mantodea > Hymenopodidae > Hymenopus > Hymenopus coronatus. The sequence continues at coordinate 26,503,520 of CM060882.1, forward strand.
TTATATCACTATATTCACTTAAATCACATCACTGTTACCAGCTTCTTTGCATATTTGCAAGATTTCAAATTATATTCACTATTCATAGAATTTGTGGATGTTTTGAGAGTACAGTGATTCAAGGCTCTGCTAAAATGAAATTAAGTATCTCATTAACACAACATAATCCCAACTCCATTGTGATTTGCCACTTTGGCTTGATTTTTAATGCAATGCAATGCAATTTATACACTGTTCCTTCCCTCAAAATTTCATTTTTTTTTTATTAACTCTGCCATGCCTGTCTTGACATAATTTCATCAGTCTAGTTCAATATTATCAACAGCTTTCACAACATCCTCAAACAAGTACCTTTTGTCATGCCACGTTTATTTCATACTCCTATAAGTTTTTTTGTAATTATGAACTTGGAATCCATGTCTTTAGCAAATACCAACAACTGAACAGTATCTGTTATATTCGTATTTTTATTGCAATGGAGAAACATTTAAATAGTTTTCTCTTTTCTTCAAGCTGATAAACATTGGATGCTAGTTTTTCCATGTGCTTACCAATGTATTTCTTGATAATGGCACTGAATTGAATAAATTGATATTATCCAGACATAAACTGGTAACAGTGGCCAGAACAAGAATGGGAGTGTTAAAATACATGTATTTTAAGGGAGTGTTCACAATTGCAGGGAAGCCCTCCTGGGTCCCAGGAATGGGAAGTAAGTCTTGGTCAAGTTTTGAGTTTCTCATCCTTGTTACCAGGCATGGCATACTAGATTCATATTATGCATTATTAGACTCTTCGCTGTAGAGATTATTCTAAGTGGCCATGACATGAAACAGCTGCTTGAATTCATTGTAGTCGCAATTCTTTTGAATTATAATATTGGCTAACCTGTATTTAACTCCATGGCACGACAGCTCACGGGGAACCTTGGCCTACCACCCGGCCGCTGCATCCCCCATCTCGGTCCACTACAGATGTCATGGATGGGGTGCAGTTTTGGAGGGTGAGACGTGGTCAGCGCCTTGAGTCCCTCCCGGCCGGTTAATGCGGTCCTCATGACCTGGAGCCGCTACTTCTCCATCAAGTAGCTCCTCAATTGGCCCCCCAGGAACCTTACGAGGCTGAGTGCACCCCGGGCCAGGTCTCCCAGCGGGGGAAAAATCCCCACGCCGGTACTGGGGATCGAACCCAGGTCTCCCGCTTGGTAAGCAGCTGCGCTACCACCGCGCTAAGGAGACGACCTATGCTAGCTTAATTGGAGACAGATAAAAAATAGTGAAGTTACAATGTGCCTAATTGCCCAGGAAAAGAAGAAAAATAAATACATTAATAATCATCAAGTTATTGTGAAACAAAATCTTGTGTACTGTATTGCTGCTTCCTGTTCTCAGTTTTGTTTTGGTTATCTTGGGTTATTGTAAATCAGCCTTAACTTCCTGGCAACAACAATTAGATAAACCCACTGCTGTGATGTGGCAGTAGCTGCCTGTCTCACATTCAGGAGGTTCTGAGTTTGAATTTTGATTAGGATGAGTTACCTTTATGTGTTTTTTACTGGGATTTTCTTTTATCTTGAAAAGACAGCTATCGAATAGGGACCCTAGGCTCATTTGAGCATAATTTCACCAATTTCATTCATTCATTTTTTTTAATAGCTTAACGTCCTTAACCTGGTTGATCATTGAACGATGAACAAAATTGGTGAAATGATGCTCAAATAATCTCAGGGTCCATGGAGTTTAAAGTTACTCATCATTCATTTTCTCAGGATAAAAATCTTATCCAGTAACTCAACCTAAGCGAGATTCTGCCTCGCAACCTGTTGAATATGAGGCAGACATGCTACCACCACACTACCCAGGCAGGCTATTTCATTCATTTTTAACTGATATAACGAAGTTAGAGGATGTTAAACTTTGGGGGAGGGGGGGGAGTATTGAGACACTGTGTCACAAGTTCACCATCATAAAACAATTTTCTGTTTTCAGTAATTCTTTTTAAACCTTATAACTCACTTTGGTACTTCTTGCTCTTACATCACTACCCTGAGTTAAAAGCTACTGCAGAGGCAACATTTTTTAAAAGAATTTGTTTGTTTTCATGGTATGCTCATTTTCATTAAATTTATCAAAATTGGTAGCATGTTTTGTTTAATAATGGATTTTAACACTATATTCCTTCATTACAGAAATGAAATTGTTACAAATGACATACTACATTTTGTTTCCATGCTCCTTTACAAAGTACTTGCTGATTGAGCACCCTTTAAATCTTTTACGCTTGTTATCCCTTTGTGCTTTTTGAAAACTTTTTCTCCACAACTGATTTGACCACAGTGTGGCACAGACTGATAATAGGACAAGGTGGTAGAAAATCTAATTAAGTAATCAATGATCCCTGTCTGTTTGTCAGGTGAGGAGCTGACACCTTGCACCATTTTCTTAAATTTGAATTTCATTTCACTAGGAATGTTCAAACTACTCTTAAATGTTAAATTGTAAGTTTAGAAAGTAGATATACTATTCATTTCAATAATTTACTTAGGATGCACAAAATACCACTGCAAGTGGATGTGTCCCTTCAGTCGTAGTTTGAACAGCTCTGTTCTGGAACATTCTACGATGCTTGAAACTTCCCCCCCAATATGTTACCATTGAAGCCAGCAGCTTCCTCAATAAAGTATATTCAATTCAAGCTCTTTTACGCCAAGTCTGCATATTGTGATTACAGTGATTTCTTGATCAGAGAACTTCTAGTTTACAAATTCACCAGAACGTGTACATGGTGACAAGAGATCAATTCATCACCATTAGATGGCACTATAGGAGAAATCATGGTTTGTGAACCTAAAATATAGCAAATTAGCTCAGGGATCTTTCTTTCAAGGTACATGTTTTGTGAAAATGAACATTACACAGGATCAATGCCTTTACACCTTTCTGAAGAAAGCCATGCTATGGATTTTTACATCCGAAAACATTCATCACCCACTACCGGGTTTAACAACCTTGGATATTAAAGGCTAGCTTGGAAACCACTATACTATGAGGGGGGGGGGGGGTTGGCCTTATTAGTGCAGAATAAAATAAACTATAATTTTTTTTGATAGTGTTTTAATGCCTGCTTTTACTACTTGTGGCACTGCAGGTGATAACACTAGTGATACATGGAATGAAGATGGAGCACTGGTGGAATGCGATGGCGGGGGAAACCAGAGAACCTGGAGGAAACCCACTCCTGTGCTGCTTTGTCCACCTTAAATCTCACATGTGGTCACTTGGGATCGAATCCGGGCCTTCAACAACAGCAACATCTCATATGCTGTAATAGCAATTTTACAATAATTTTCAGTGTATATAAATGCGTTGCAATTCTTTTAAAAATTAAATTTTTTTAACAACTTAGCAGCATTATTCATCCATGATGCCGATTCCAGCATGTTTCAAGCTGCACTTGTGTAGGAAACACAGTCATGCTCCTGCCAAGGTTATCTCTGCTGCTGAGATCGGTTTGATATCATCATCTCCGATGTTGCGGTATGAGAAAGCATTAGTTTCATTTAAGTTGTAGGCACATCAGTTATAGCTTTATTTTTTATTTTATTTGTTTATACTAAGCTTACAAAGAAAAAGATACAAGGAATATGATTAAGTATTCAGGCTGTTAGCTTACCATATTATTATACATCTTCTAATAGCTGCACATTAATTTCCCTTAAAATTATACCTTGCCCACCTCTCTTTATGACCAATTACATTTCTTTTTAACTTTATATAAAAACTATCAAGCTTTCATATAGCCTTTACTAAAAATTTTGATTAACTCAATCTTTCCATCTATTTTAAACTATTTCTCATTTATACATTCTTTACTCCACAGTTGTATGTATCCCTTCACACTCAAATATTATGTGCTCTTTATTTTCTTTTCTTCCGCATATTGGGCAGTGTTTTTGTGGAAAACCTTTTCTCATCACTTTCAGCCTCCATACACCTGCTCTCACCCATGCTATTTCCTCTCTGTCTTCCATCAATTATATAGAGAGCATTTCTTTAATGATCTTGTGATATGAAATGCTCATAGAATCCTTATCTCTGTCTTTACTGGCAGTTGTTTTGAGATGCTCAAATTGCTTATGCCTTTTGAATTGAGAACCTTTCTTCCAAAAATATTCTGCAATTCAGAAAAACACATTGAATTAGGATGTGCTTTTCAGGTAATGAAGAGCTGTTTTTACAATCTCTACTACATGTAGTTAGTAGGGGAAACTTTATATTCCATGCAAAAATTTGAAGTCAAGATTTCACCAGAAATGTGTGTTTTGAAGTCTCCTGAAGCCAAAAAGCATTTTTAAAAAAAAGTTCTGTGTGTATATGCATGTATCTGTCTGTGACCAGCAGATCCAAACTTGGTATTTAAGTTCAGCATCTTCCAGAGATAAGACACACAAAGGTTTTCAAGAAAATCCTCCTGCCCTTTTATATGAAAAGCATCTGACATTTTTTATTATCCCTAACAGTTTTGATTCAAGCACCATATAGTTAATATTTTCCCTCTGGAATCTTCTTTATTCTGAATGACATTTGCAAAAAGTACATAGTATATAGTAACAAGATAGACAAAAATTGTGGTTATCATGAAAGCACACAATTTATGTCATACATTTTTTGTGCAGTTATTCTTCATCATATTTTTGTAATTGGTTTGCATTTTGAAATACTTAATACTTTTCTCAAATAGGAAGCCATTTTCTCTTGATCAAATAAAGAGAATGAAATTTCAAAGATATTACATAGTGATTCACTCTTAAAAAGTTTGAATACTGCTTTAAGCCATTGCATTCCCCTAATCCCCTTGTACATACAAGTAAAATTGCAGCAACACAATTTCTGCAATGGTTTATGTTGATTAACATGACTAGATAGACGAATTAGCATTTATAAGAATAGTTTGAACAAGAATGAATAGAGAAAGTAATATAAGTGCAACACATCAGATTTTTAAATTTGTAGAGTTGTAACATTACATCTCATACACCTTAATTATGAAGAACTGTTTTTGAGAGCGCTTCCATTTTCAACCTTTGGGGCCTGATATCATTGCTGGTTGTAGTTACCTGTGGGCTTCTTTCTGGTGGCAGAACAATAAGCCTATCCACTAGCTGTCATCTGTTTGGATTTCAAAATTTAGATGCTCCTTGTGTTTCTATATTGAAATGTTTCCCACATTTTGAGTTTGTTGTGGTATGTTATGTATTTGAGTAATACAAGATTTGGGTCAATGTTGTGGCTTTCACTCCAAAAGTAAGATGCTACTGCCAACTTGTCTTCTTGCTTTAACTTACTATTTCCATGGCCCAAATGATTACAATAAAGAACTTAAAACCACAATCCACATTGCAGAAGAAAATAGATACAAATTAAAATACTGTGTACAAGGAGATAAACAAAGCAAAGGAAAAGAAGGTCATAAAAGATAAACACCCATATTGCAGAAAATGATGGCAACATTTTATTAGGAGCTTCATTTACTACCCAAAACATGTAGAAGACTGAAAAGATCTTCAGATAAATAATATAATCTTGGCTTCCAAAAACAGATACTCTATACAAAACAATTAAATTAAAAAATCTGATGTGTTCCATTCACATGACTTTCTCTATATCTCTGCAACAAATTATTGTTTAAAAGCTTATTCTTTTATCTACATCATGCTAATAGAGATAAACATTAGCAGAAATTGTCTATATTACTTGGTCCCTTGTAAGTAAACGGGCAAAAATCTAATGTGTTCCATTCACATAATGTCCTCTAGCTGTATGGCAAAACTAACCTTTTATTCAAAAAATTAATCTGTTATCTACATCATGCTAATCAAGATAAACATAAGCAGAATTATTCTTATTACTAGTTTCCTTGTAAGTAGAAGGGAAATAAAGTCTCGCCCTTTAAAAGCTGGTTGCTATGTGAAACAATTGATATTGCAATCTCTTTGCTTGTCAGGAGTAACAAACGAGAAGAAAGATGTTCCCGTTTGAGAAAAGTTTAAGTGGGTAAAATTGAAACCAATGATCTGGAATATCTCGAAAACGGTTAACTCTACAAAAAAAAAGATATGACAAATTATGTGTTTTAATAAGGTCTACATTTTTTGTACAATAAGTTTTTGTACATCTCTTATGGTTTGCCAGTTATACAAAAGTCATCCAGAATAAAAAGGTCTTCAGAGGCTATTCCCAGAAAATACAAGATACATTTTGTCGTAAAAGTATCTTAAACATAAGATATTTTAATCAAAATCGATAGAGCCATTTTTGAGAAAATCAAAATTTTTTAAAAATGTTCCATGTAAAGGGTAGTTTGGGGTTGGGGGATTTTCTTGAAAATCTGTGTATCACATCCATAAAAGATACTAAACTTAAGTATCAAGTTTGGTATTTAACAGACTTTTTGTTTGAGAGTTATGCTGCCCAAACAGACACACACATGGACAATTTTCTAAAAATGCTTTTTTTTTATTCAGGGGTCTCAAAACATGCATACATTTCTGGTGAAATCTTGGTATCAAATTTTTGGGTGCAATACAATACCTTCTTCATACACCATGTACACAGTACATATAGAGAAAGTAAAAAGAGATGATGAGATTCCATCAGACATCATCCAGAATACAGGGTTACTACAAAAGAAATAGACAACTTCAACTGCCTGTAAAACAAAAACTATTAGAGATAGCAACCTAATTATTTTGGAGGTATGTTGAGAAACTTTCAAAGTTTCGTTTGTTACTATTGGTAACGCTGTAGTGTTTTGTTTGTTGTTGCATAAGCTGAAATAGCGGAAAATCCTGTGGAAAAGGCATATTGCGTGTTGGAATTTGCTAGAACGCAATCAGCAACTGTTGTCCAACGACATTTTAGAACACGTTACCACAAATATGAAATGATGCGCTCACAAGAACCAGCATCGTCTTTATCATGTCGCAACATGTCGATGCAAAAGTCATGCTGTATGACCTTATCTTCTTCACTCAGAAACTGCAACATCTGTAATCTGTAAGGCATCATGTGCAGTCGCTTCCGCAAGATTTTCCATACAATTTGCTGTGGAATTTGTAATTGCATGCTTGCCCTAGATGTCGATTTCTGTGGGCTTCTTATGTAGGCAGAACGAACATGTTCAACGTTTTCTTCCGAAACTCTTGGTCTTCCCGAGCTCTTCCCTTTGCACAAACATCGAATTTTCTATACCAGTCATAGATTGACTGTCTAGTCGGTGGCGTTTTGTGGTAACATGTTCTAAAATGTCGTTGGACAACAGTTGCTGATTGCGTTCTAGCAAATTCCAACACGCAATATGCCTTTTCCACAGGATTTTCCGCCATTTCAGCTTCTGCAACAACAAACAAAACACTACAGCGTTACCAATAGTAACAAACGAAACTTTGAGAGTTTCTCAACACACCTCCAAAATAATTAGGTTGCTATCTCTAATAGTTTTTGTTTTACAGGCAGTTGAAGTTGTCTATTTCTTTTGTAGTAACCCTGTATATCAAATTACTATATGGATTGTGAAAATTTTATCTGGAAAAAATAAGGAAAGTCTAAACACCAGAACTAGAAAACATTACAGAAATACTAAGTTAAGCATTTAATGGACTACAATGAATTCACAACATGGGAACATTATAAGTTTTGAAATCCCTCTGGTATACATAATTTATTTATTTTTTTTTTGGTAGCTTAACATCCTCTAACCTTGTTGGTCATAGTGTGTGATGAATAAATTCAGTAAAATGATGCTCAAATGATATCAAGGTCTATGAAGCATAAAGTTACTTGACATTTGTCTTCTCTGGGTAACTCACCCAGACTGATGGCCGCTTGAATACGTGGCAGACATGCTGCCCCCACACTAGTGAACATATCGGTGAAGAAGTTCATTGTTTTTCCACCAGAGAGAAAGCAGAATGCAACTGTAAACAACAACAGCATTTGAACCCCTGAAGTTGAATATGTAAGCAAGTGCTCCTTAAACTAATCTTTCATAATTAAAGTGAAAGTGTTAAACAGACCAATAAATTTGGACATAATTATTAAATTTCTCTAAACATTAATTAAAGAAGAATTACTTTATCTCTTCTTTTCTTTGAATTCTTGGTCTTCTGAGTTAAATTTTGTCATGTCAAATTTCTGTGTTGCTTATGTTTTTGGGATTCTTTGCAGTTCACATTTTTTAACCAAGAAATAAATTTAATTAAGTGACTGCAGGCTTCATTGTTACAAGTTTAAAAACTATGGAGGAAGCAGCAAGAATTCCAGAATGCTTGCCCCTTTCCTAGTGCATAAGAGCAAGGCTCAATCAAGGTACATTTCTCAGTAGCTGTAGGGTGCATTCATTTACACCTGTGCAATAGGGAAGTTTCTGAAGAAATAACACCAAATCAGAACATTCTTCACCAAGCCAGAAAAAGATTAGTAATGCAGTAAATCACTGAAACAATAAAAAGATATAGTTAGAATCAGCTGAAAAATTCAGTGTTGTAACCAAGACTTGAACATCGTTCTTTCACCCTCTGTGCAGTTCCTGTAGCATTGAGCTGCTATGACATACTAATGGGATATTAAATTCTCCAATTGATTTGAGTTTTTACCCATTATAAACCCCTGTCCCCAAAAAACTTGTATGTCTCACTTCAGAGAATTTTCAGATGATTCTAACTATAAAAACTCTCAGGTTGGGCTTAGATGATGATCATGATGTTCGAGGTGGTGGTGGTGGTGGTGGTGGTGGTGATAGGGATGTTCAATGAGTCCTTAGAAAATCCAAGAAATTATACTCAGCATCAAAAAAAGTTTGTATTTAGTAACCATCATCTCTTACTAGAGCAGTTAAAAGTCTCAGCTATATCCATCAAATGGTTTCATTGCCATAGGCAATTGCATCAACAATCTTATGCTTCTTTAGAAAGATGGAAAAAATCAAGTTTTGTGTAGTGATTAAACACTTCTATTTAAAAGGCTTAACACTGAAAGAGATAAAAGCCGAGTTGAAGTTTGTGGCATATCTACTCCTACGTTCGCAACAATTTACAATTGGATAAATGAATATAAACATGGCAAATGATGAACATTGTCTGGGTGTCCAATACAAGTGACTTCCTCCAAAATTATTGGCAAATTCCTGGATATGGTTTTGAGTGATTGATGAATCAAAATTGGCAAAATAGTAGAGGCCACAGGTATATCACAATTGTTCTCAATTTTGCACAGAAAATTAGGTTTGACAAAGGTCTTGGCAAGATGATTGATGCGTTTGCTCTCAATGGAGAAGCAATTGTGTAATGGATTTGGAAGCTGGTTTAGCCCTTTTCCATCACAATCCTGACGAGTTTCTGTGTCAATACATAACTGTTGTTGGAATATAGATACACTATTACACTCCAGAGACAAAAGTACAGTCAAAACAGTGGGCTCTGAAGAAGGCAAAGATGGCCTGTTTTTTGGGATGCACGCGAAATCATCTACATTAATTACCACAGAAAAGAAAAATGATAAATGAAGAATATTATGCATTGTTATTGCACCAGTTTAATGGAAAAATCAAGAAAAAAATGCCCTCATCTAGCAAAGAAAAAGATTCTCTTCCATCAAGACAATTCAAGGGTGCACACTTGCGCAATTTCAATGGAAAAAAATTGTAGAATTGGTTTGAATTACAACATACACCTTATTCATTGGATTTGGTTCACAGTGACTTTTTTTATTTCCAAACTTGTAAAAGTGGCTTGGTGGAAAATGTTTCATTTCTTACTGAAGCGGTCATCTCCCAAACACATGCCTATATTATGGACCTTCCAAAATCCTACTTTTTGTATGGCTTAAAACAGCTGAAGAAACACTAGGAAAAGTGAATGGAGCTAAAAGGAGATTATAGTGAAAAAAAAAAAAAAATCTAACAAAAATAATTGTTTTTCTATCTTTTTCTAAGGACTTATTGAATGCCCCCCATAATAATAATAATACATATTTTAAAAATCACCCATTATTTGGTTTAACTATCTTTGTGCCTGGATACTAAGTACTTATGAACATAAGTCACCATTAAGGTTTATCTCTGAAGAGAAGCATATTGGTTGGTCTACTAAATAAAAACTTGAATCAGTGGGAGAAATGTCCTTCCCAGCATTTGTCATAGCTCAATGGTTAGAGCAACTGCATGGAGATTGGAGGAACTGCGTTCAAGTCCCAGCTATTGCATTGAAATTTTCAGCTGATTGTAACTTTAAAAAAAACTCGGTCTATAATAATACATATAATAAGTAGAAAGATACTTTAAATATTTCACCAAAGCCCTGTGCAGTAAGTGTTTTCAGTAGCTCACCACTTGGAAAGCGGAGATTAGAAACTTAGTAAGCATTGAAATAGTAAAACTAGTGGTGTCTCAGAATCAAGTGGCTAAATTCAGTGAACTCACAATTCTCTATCCATACCTTTATTTTCAATCTATCAGTGATCATTTCAGCTTTCCTTGCAAACGTATGTTCTTGTTGAGATAAACCTTTCCACAAATGCATCTATTACACAGGTCATCGTAGGTGTAAGAGGAATATAGGTGCAGAGGCAAGACAAATTGTTTAAAATTAATAAATGTGTGAGGCTGCTCCATGATAGCTTTTGAAATTACACTTTATATAATTATATATATATAAAAGAATCAATAGAGCAAGCAAACACTTGAAAAAGTGGGTTTTAATGAAATCTACACTTTTGTGTGGTAAGGTTTTGTCTCTAGGTATTCATATGTAGAGGTCGTTTCGTTTGGTATTGTGCAATGGGAACATGTCATGATTGAAATAGGAAATGGAGAGTTTAATTTGCAGTCCCATCCCATCAAATCTGATTTCTTATATAATTCTGAATGAAACCGAATGGCCTATTGCAGCTATCACGATACTGAGTGGGAGTTAAAATCTGCACCCACCCCCAGATGAAATCGAACCCGAGCGCATTCCGTGGTTGGGAACTAGAGCACCATCTCTGCGGCACCAAACCATAGTTAAAATCAAATACCATTCAATACTGAATGATGATGGGCACAAACGATAGAAAACTATGATATATTTGATAGTCACCTAACTATCGGTTATTCGAGTACTATGTCGCCCTCCGTGGTGTAATGATTACCATGCTGACTTCAAACCCGGCGGAGGACGATGGATTTTTTCGGGCGTAAAAATCCTTAGCATGGCTTCCTTCGGAGGTGAAGTAAAGCCGTTGGTCCCGTGTCGTAGATTTACGGCACGTAAAAGAACCTCAAACCTGATTGAGAGGCCTCTGAGCAAAATTAAGCGGTCTTTCACGCCCAGTATAGAATGGGACGCTGAGAACCACAGCGGTTAAAGAGCGTCCATAAATAACACGACATTTACATTTTTTTCGAGTGCTACCCACAACACCAACTCTAATTACCCCATACACAATACTAACATCAATTGTATGAAAAACCGTTGCTTTCGAAACCCTCTTAGTGAAGGACACTATATAATGTATTACGATAGTGAAAATGACTAATACATTGATTTTTCATTTGATTTAAAAATTCAGTTTTGCAAAATGTGTGAAGCAGTGGCATAGAAAAGTTACTCAATAGAAAACAAGGATCCAAACGTTAATATTTCGAGTGTGAATTGCATTGAACATTACAGGTCACGCAGTAAAATTATTTATAAAAACCTTCATTTCGGCCTACATTAATTGGAAAAGTAAATTATAATATATGCTGTGAAGCTCAATGTTGAGTCACTCATATGGTGCTGCCGAATAAAATATAATTCTAACACTTTTTTTATTTTTTTTTCTCCTGAAAATACGATTTCAGGAACTGAAAACTTGATTTTGACCTAGAGGCAGGTCGGCTGATGTTCGCTAACATTTATTAGTAGTAACGTTAATTTATTTATTTTTGATAGTGTTTAACGCTCGCTTTTACTACCATGGCACCGTAGGCGATGACACTGTGATACACGAAATAAAGATGGAGCTCCGGAGGAATGCGTCAGGAACTGAAAACATGATTTTGACCTAGAGGCAGGTCGGCTGATGTTCGCTAACATTTAGTAGTAACGTTAATTTATTTATTTTTGATAGTGTTTAACGCTCGCTTTTACCACCATGGCACCGCAGGCGATGACACTGTGATACACAAAATAAAGATGGAGCTCCGGAGGAATGCGATGGCGGGAAAAACCGGAGAACCCGGGGAAAGCGCGTCCCTGCGCCGCTTTATCCACCACAAATCTCATGCGGTCGTTTGGGATCGAACCTGGGCCGCCTAGGTGAGAGGTAAATGGTCTAATCACTCGGCCATGGCGGTAGCATTAAAACAACAACTACCACTGCCACTACCACCATCACCCCTACTAATAATGAGAGCTAACTTTAACATTTCCTTTAGTATAATAAAAACTACACACATATATGAATTACGATAAGAATTACATATTTGTGTGTTATACTCAACTAATTCCTGTCAGATATGCTCTAATAAAAGCGTTGCTTACCCTTGACTAATAACATTTGCTTTTTCAAACATCCGAGATATTGAAGTGTTTAGCAAAGATCATGTTAGAGATGTTCAACTTAATTGAGGTATGACTTTAGAAAACCTCGTTGAAGTCTGCCCTTCGACACTTGCTTACCCACCGAGCACAGCTTCAAATGGAATGAAAAGCATACTTTAACCAACGCTAATAGCCCACAACTTACATTTAAGTATGCACTTTGCTCCAAGAATTGTTACAATTGTATAATTTTGTGTATTTTGTCAACATGCCTTTATATTTATAACTTTGAAGAAACGTAACCTCATGCAGAAACACAGGACGTTAAGCTACTTAAAAAAAAGAAGAAGAAGAAGAAAGACAGTTGAGGAATATTGAGTGGGGCAGTAGTTGTGATTTGCACCAGTAAGGGTAGTATGGAATTTGTGCATAGGGAAATGAATACTGCGGTAATTGTTGAATAAACACCCCATTAATAGCACATATTAACAGTGTGCATACTCAAATAACAGTTATTTATTTATATTTATGCCTGAATGCAAATTGATTTAAGTTTCGAACAGTTTTGTAAATCTGGTTCACCAACTATAAATATGTTTATAGATTTTTACGGGACGGTTAGTTTTAAAAATTATGATTAGTACAGTCTAAAGCTTATTATTAATATTATTTATTATTATTACTATTATTATTATTATTATCATCATCATTTTTGTACTACATCAAACAATGATCCAGAGCATTAGATATTTTATATCTAATGACACCTATAACATATTAATATTTTCCATGTAACTTGGGGTTTTGCAAATTATGTTACACATTTTTAGTTCTTTTACCAGTAAAATATTAAGGACAAATTCTATTCCTTTGCCTGTCAACTTTTGAGAGTATAATTCAGTTCTGTTTTTCGACTGCCACAGCCTTTTTCTACGCGCTTGCACTGTCATTGTCTTTGAACAGAAATAGAAGTATTGCTTGCAAATTGTAAAATAATCTTAGAGAAATTATTGTTGCACATGCGTGAACAAAAAAAAAAAAAAAAAAAAAAAAAAAAAAAAAAAAAAACAGCGGGCTAAGTTTAATGTTTCCTCAGTCGTAACTAAACAGATGTTAAATATGTAAGTTTCTTTATTAAATCGTTGCCCGAAAGGTCGATGGTGATATTTTAAGGCGTACGCAGCTATACGATTCAGTTTCACCTTCCCTGATGTATACGTCCAATATGGCGGCGGAGTTAGCAAACGAAGGGTCTCTTACTTAGTAATGGGCAAGTGATCCAGCTGATACATATATCCATGGTGCAGATCATTAAATGCTTTCCTGCATTGTTGGCAAGTCTGATCCGATTAAACTGACAGAAGGCATGCCTGATGATGAATGGAGTCTTTTGTTCGTGAATTGTTTTAGCCGCATAAATTAGAACTATAAAATACTGATTTTATGAAGAATTAATAGTCAAAATGTCGAACAATGAAAATATATGTGTAAAAGGGACATTTGTGCAAGTTTTTAATCTCGCAATCGGAAGAATATTCAACGGAACTGTCAATCACATAAGTTGAAACAGGTTATATACTAAGCGGCATTTGCCTCATGGTGGCGACATGACAAGTGGGCACAATTCAATTTTATTAACTGTCAAGGACATGGACATTGTCCAGATGTATGGTAGAGTAATTATAAAGTGACAAATGTATATCTGAAAGATTTTAATAGAAGCTAACATGCGTATATTAGAGGACATCAACGTAGCTTAAAAAGCGTTTAAAAATTGTTGCATTCAAGGAATATAAAGAAATTCCGGAAATTCCTACCAGGAATCTAAAACAATGTGAATTGATATGTACAAATGACACAGGTTGTTTAGCAGATTGGAGATACTGGGGTTTATTTTGATCTTGCTGGGTTTATGTCTATCAATAGTGTTAAACAAGAAAAATAATAATTATTGTGCAACAGGCACATATTTTTTTTTTTTTTTTTTGCTGGTATTTACTTAAAGGATATGTGTAAATAATTCATCCTTATTGTGTTAGGTAAACTAATTGTAAAGATGAAGGGTGTAATTTCCCTGCAGATCATGTTCGCCTTCTAAAATATAATCTAGTAACATATACCACATATTAGAAAGGATTTTCTTAATGCAGTCATCCTTTGTGTTCTTATTGCCTTATCTCAGATTTGAAATAAGGTAACCTCATTCTCAAGTAATTTTGAATGTGTGTGTGTGTTTTTTTTATCCACAATAAATCTGTTTCTCAGGCTTTAAATGTGAAAACATCTCTTTTTATTTTTATTGCTATTTTGACATAGTTTATTTTCTTTTCCTTTTTTTTTTTCTATCTATTTTCATTTGATATCACATTGTTTCAGGAGGGTTACATAAGGGGCACTACAATGTAATACAGTTTGTTGCATCTCTGAAATAAGATAACAGGATTTAAAAATAATAAATGTTAAAGGAGTACTTGCAAAACTAAAAGGTACAGGTTTAATTAATAGGATTGCAATTAGTAACCTCAGCTGTTGTATAAACTTGCAGCAAACTTAAGCTAAAGTACAGTTATTTGCAAAACCATATGGGCCAATAATTTTGCTTGTGCAACAGTTAATGACTGCCTACCAGTATTTTTTTTTATAACTAAATCCCATGATTAAGCATTTTAAATTATATAAGCATTCCTCAGTGTATATTACACCCAAATTTGAATTTTAGGTTAGGCTTATTAAGTGTAAGTGTGCAATAGTATGAAATTCTACTCAGAATATATTAAGCTGTATCCATTTATAAATGTTTTGTCTAATTTTGTGAATAAAAACACTTTATCATAATGTGTTTATATACCTTTTGCCATGTTTATGAACTTTTGGCAATTATGCAGAATAAGGGTTGCTCGAAAGATTGAATGAAATATAGTGTGATCGATAGATGCTGTAGTCCTGATGACAAATTTTAAAGGTTTATTTGGTGTGAAGCTTTGTTTTTTTTAATTATAGTTAAATTCTTATATGTGCTGGAATAGTATTTTGTGTGTGTGATAGTTATTTGGCAAATACTATGTATAATGAGGAATGTATGAATAAGAAATAGTTTTGCAAGTATATTAGCTGAAATTATTGCACAAGTATAGGAAAAATGGAAAGCGCTGAAATTACTGGTATGCAAGAATATCATAGTTGCTCTTGGGAGGATTACCATGTCGGATCATGTTTACAGATGGGAATAATTCTGGTTAGTGTGATGAGCAATCTGTAATACACTGACAATTGCTTTTGTAATGTACAAATAAGTTCAAGTTGCTTTAAACATGGTGTACATGATTTTTGTATTTCCTCTTTAATTTTAATGCTTCTGAAGTATATCATGCTTTGTGACTTTTCTAACGTAGTATTCTGCCTGTAATTTCTATCTCTGGGGTAAATTAAAACGCAGTGTACAAGGTGAACCCATACATCCTGGAAGAATTAAAACAAAATATCCTCCAAGAAATTGCCAGCATTTCTCAACTGAACTATGGTGAATGATGATAGTTTCCTAAAGAGATGACAAAAGATGTATGGACAAAAGCATGGCCAGTTTCAGCATCTCTTTTTATAAAGCTGGTAAGTAAAGTCTTAAAAGTAAGAATTGTTTAACAATGAGCCAAAATTTTAAAGTGTTTAATTCATTGTTAAACAATTCCAGTAATGGTGCTCCACTTATACAAATATTCCTCCATTTATACCATTAAAAATAGATTTGAAAATGTTTTATGATTGCATCTGTGCCATTCTATGACAGTGGCAGATGGCAACAAGTGCCAATGATGCAGACAGAAAAAAACAGCTAGCTATCGTAGTATTATTGTGTGTGTGTTTTTTTTTTTTTCTTTCCCTTTTCATTTTTACTCTCCGGCCTGTGTACATAAATTTGTCCTATCCATATCCTCCAATCTTTCTGTTGTCAGTGGTGTGCTAACCTCTAGTTCCTAGGTCATGGGTTCAAACCCAGTGGAGGTTGTGGATTTTTTGGATGTAAAAATTCTTTGCATGGCTTCCTTTGGAAGGGAATTAAAGCTGTTGGTCCTGTGTCATAGATTTATGGCACATAAAAGAACCTCAAGCCTGATAAGCAGATCTTTCATGCCCAATATGGAATGGGAACTGAGAACTGCAGCAGTTAAAGAGTATCCATAAATCTCAGTTTCAATTTCTAAACTTCCCTCACTTCTCTCTGAAATCCACTTGTGGATTATCCATCCTGTACCACACATTTAAATTATTTCTGAACAATTGCTCCTTAATCTTTCCCAGCCATAAATTACTTTCCACTGTATTCCCTTGAAACCTTAATTATACTCGCAGGATTTCATTTTTGGGCAATTGCTCTTATGTACTAACCCTCCCTAATTCTGCCATTGCTCCTGCATTAACTGTACACTATGGAACTCCTAATTAATGCTGTTTTTTATTACAGTTGGCACCTAACTTCATACATCTAAGCTTCACTGAGTGCTGTTTGCAACAAAGGATGACTTCAGGTCAAGAAATGTAGCAAGGTATGGTTAGGTCGTGACTTGCGCAAATTTGTATTTAAATCAAATTGCACTTGTCCCGGCCTGATGGTTCTTGTCATATCAACTAAAGAGAAAATCTGAATTTAGGTAAGATATCTTTAGAGTACAGAAATCATATCCCAGGGTTCAATATTAGGCCCACTTCTTTTTCCTTTATTCATTAATGGCTTAGATGAAAATCTATCTACAATAGACAGTAATTTAAAATTAACAAAGCATATTAATGCCAGATAAAAAGCTCTTAATGAGCTATCAAACCATATTATTGACTTTAATAACAAGGTTGTCAATTGGTTCCAAATTAATAAATAAAAATTAATGACGACAAATCGGTTGCTATAGGATTTTACCATAAATTAAAGCACTCTGCACAATTTCCAAATTTATATTTAAGCAACAAGCCACTTCTCTATGTTCCAAATACTGAATGTCTAGGAATATGCTTAGACGAACATGTAAAATGAGGGGAAAAATAAAATTGAACAGCTAGCATTGAAACTAAGTAAAATTACATTCTTTATTAAATATATGAGAGAATCTGTAAATACTAACATGTTGAGAATTATGTAATTTACTTACTTCAATTCTGTAATGATCTATGGAATACTAAGCTGGGTGTAATACAAAAGATATAATAAAAATATTTAGATTGCAGAGCAATACAGTACATTGTAAATATTTCTTCTTGCACCAGTTGTAAACCATATTATGAAATTTTAAAAATACTTTCATTCCCCTGTGTTTATATCTGTGAAGTCTTAATCCTGACAAATGCCCTCCATGGTGTAATGGTTGCCATACTAACTTTGAGGCATAATGGTTACCATGCTAACTTCATATACCCAAGGTCACAGGTTCAATCCTGGCGGAGGACGATGCATTTTTTTGGGCATAAATATCCTTAGCATGGCTTCCTTCGGAAGGGAAGTAAAGCCGCTGGTCCCGTGTTGTAGATTTATGGCACGTAAAAGAACCTCAAGCCTGATTAAGATGCCTCTGAGCAAAATTAAGCAGTCTTTCAAGCTGAGAACCACAGCAGTTAAGGAGTGTCCATAATAAAACTCCCATTTTATTTAGATCTTGTATCTCTCAATTTGAAACAAATGCACAAGCGCATACTAGCAAAATGAGATAAAGCAGAAAGTTCCTTTACTTTTATAAGCTTTGACGAAGCCCATATCTTTATATAAGATCTAAATGGTGAATAAAGTATGGTACAACATGAATGCCATTACAATGAAATTGTTCTCATTAATGAGTGGCATAGTAAAAAGAAAGTAATGATATTAAGTTTAGAGTTTGGATTTACTGTTTGTAAAAAAAGCTTTTTTGTAATGTTATTTCTGTGAATGAGCAAAAGCATGCTAAAACCAGACCAACTCATCTTTAAGAAAAGTAAAACAGTAAAAGTGATACTGTATGAGCTGAAGTTTTTGAAATACTGCTGTTTGTGCTACACAATGTAAAAACTTGTTGGGGGAATGTTCTAGTGATGCCCCATTTCATCAAGCTTTAACCCTATAGTTTGGTCTGCAGATTTTAGAGTTCAACAACCCTGCTCCTTTAAATCTTTTGACAAGGTTTCTAATGTACCTCTCTATTTGGGTCTTAAATTTTAGGGAATCTGTTTTTATATATAATTGCTGTTGTATGGTCAAATTTTCATGCTGCATTTCAATTATATAAATAACTATGTAATGTACACACAGTTTAAAATAATTTCCAAAGAAGTACATAAGCAAACAGTTCACACTGTACAAAGCAATGGCAAGTAACAAGAGCTTGCACAAGCACTATATCTTAACCTGTACTAAGCATTGACTCCCCTCCACAAGCACTATATCTTAACCTGCACTAAGCATTGACCCCCTTCCCCCCCCCACACACACACATGGATCATGCAGTTACTGTCCAATAAATAGAGAAGAAAAAAAAACATGTATACATAAATAAATCTAACACCTGTATCCTGACATCAGGTTTCCTAAGCCAGGATACAGTTGCCAAACTATATTTTTCCCAAAAACCTCATATTTTAAGTACAATTAAACATCAGAAATTTAAGTAAAAGAAATACTACTTAAACTACTGTCTTCCAGTATTTCCAAACTACTACTAGCTACTAATGGTATTCATTCATAATTTTAAAATTTCATTTATTTAAAACTTTCAAATTTATAGCTAATATTCTCAACTAATTAATATTAAAATTTAAATAGTATTAAAAATTCAACTATTAAATGATACAGGGTGGCTCAGGGAAACAGAAAATTTTGACCGCTAGTGTTGTCCACATTGTCATGCGAGTGGGTTTCCGGAATCGATGCATAGTTGTTGAGAACGCATTGCCATTTAGTAATCATGCAATGTTGGAGTGGTGTGGTACATGCTGTTGCTGTGAGAGCGCATTACAAGCAGGGTAATGCATTACCAGCTTGGACATCATATCTGTTTCATCTGCTCACGTGGGTGCATATTTTTGAGGAAACAGGTTCAACCTTGAAAAAGAAGCCTCCAGGTGGCATTCAAATGATACGCACAGCTGAGAACATTGCAGATGTTCGAGTTTCCATTGAGGGGAGTCCTCACTGCTCCGTTCATAAAGATGCATCTGCGTTAGGGATTGGACTACGAAGTGAGCAAAGATTACTGCACGAATTCAAGTTCCACCACTACAAGTTACAGTTTGTGCAGCGATTACATCCACAAGACTCTGTGGTACATAAGGAGTTTCGTAAACGGGTACTGGTTAAAATCAATGAGGACGCCCTTTTCCTTACCAACGTGTGGATGTCAGATGAGGTCCACTTCCACCTTATAGGGTACATAAACAAATAGAATTTCTGTTACTGTGCACAGGCCAATCCTCGTGAGTTTCACGAAGGTCATTACTAGCGCCAAAGTTACAATATAGTGTGCTGTTTCATGTCATGGCATCTTTGGGTCTCACTTTTACGAAAGTGAAGATGCAGGGCAACAACAGTAACATCCGCTTAGTATGTTGATAAGCTTGAAACATTCTTTAATCCGAGACTGCATGCTCTGAAACATCGAAAAATATGGTTTAAGCAGGAAGGAGTCACTTCACATACTGCTCGACTAACGATGGAAGCCGTTTGCCAATTGTTTGGAAGACACATTATTTTTAAATTTCAAAAAGGTTAAAACCAATATTCAAAACATTTAAAAACTTTAAAACTTACCATATTTTTAACAACTGAAATTTCATTCATTTATTTAAATTATCAATTTCCATAATTAATATTTTCAGTTCCTTTGTTCAAAGTTTAAAATCACACTTCACTCTTTCATCATTCACTA
Organism: Hymenopus coronatus; assembly: GCA_030762935.1. Classification (NCBI taxonomy): domain Eukaryota; kingdom Metazoa; phylum Arthropoda; class Insecta; order Mantodea; family Hymenopodidae; genus Hymenopus; species Hymenopus coronatus. The sequence goes on from CM060882.1 coordinate 26,523,962, forward strand.
TATTCTTCAGAATCCAAAAATATTGTCCTAACCTCAGGCACTCTCTTCACTAATCGTTATCTCCGTCCTTTCATTCACACCATTTTTCTTTACTTTTCTTCTCCTCCCTTCTCTTTTTTTCGTTCTTCTTGACCCCAAGCTCCATCACCTTACTCCTCCTGCATCCCTTCATTCCTTTTCATCTGCTTTTCCTTCTTCTTTTCTTTTCATACTCTGCCTCAATTCTAGCAATAAATGTCAAACATTACCTTCTTCTATTTCTATACCTCCTATCACCTCCCTCATCTTCTCAATGTAGTTTTCTCAGCCTCAAAAATGTCATCAGTCTCTTTTTTTTTCATGTATTTCTCAATCTGGTTACCCTTGCTGCTGCTTCCTTTCTCTATTGATCCCTCCCTTGTATCATTCCTTTTCCATAATGGAAATGTTCGATGAAATACAAGGGTCGTTTAGTAAGTCCTTAGAAAAACAAATTATTTTTGGTAAATTTTTTTTTATTTTTCAACATAATATCCTTTTAGGTCAATAATTTTTTCCCAGCATTTCTCCAACTGTTTTAAGCTTTCAAAAAAGTAGGATTTTGGAAGGTCCTCAAAATAGGTATCACTTTGGGAGATAACCTCTTCGTTAGATGCAAAGCGTTTTCTACCGAGCCACTTTTTCAAGTTTGGAATTAAAAAACATCACTGGGGGCCGAATCTGATGAATACGGTGGGGATTTTTAGTAATTTGAGCCATAATTCTACAATTTTCGCCATTGAAACTGCTCAGATGTGCACCCTTCTATTGTCTTGATGGAAGAGAATCTTTTTCTTTCCCAGATAAGGGGGTATTTCTTGATTTCTCCTTAAAATCCCACTGTTTTGACTGCACTTTTGTCTCTGGAGTTTAGAGTGTATCCATGTTTCATCCACAGTTACGTATTGACACAGAAAATTGTCAAACCAGCTTCTAAATCGATCACACAGTTGCATTTATTCTCCATTGAGAGCAAATGCGGCACCCATCTTGTCAGACCTAATTCTTGGTGCAAAATTGAAAATACTGTACCTTCTGATATGCTGTGGCCTCTAATATTTTACAAAGTTTGATTTGTCAATCACGCAAAACCATATCCTGGATTTTGACAATCATTTTGAAGGAAGTCATTTCTACTGGACATCATTTGTGGATGTACAGCCACTTTTAAATTCAGTTATCCAACTGTTGCAAATGCAGGAGTAGATGTGCCATGAAACCATCCAACTAGGTTTTTATCTCTTTCAGTGTTGAGTCTTTTAAATAGAAGTGTTTAATCACTGCACGAAACTTGTTTATTTCTATTTTTTTAATAAGCACAATATTGTTGATTCAATTGCCTATAGCAACGAAACCATGTGATGAATATAGCTGAAACTTTAACTGCCATCTAGTACTAGACAACTGTTACTAAATACAATTTTTTTTCAAAGTTATGAGTGCAGTTCCTTGGATTTTCTATGGACTTATTGAATGCCCCTCGTATGAATCACAATTTCAATTGTTTCTTTACTCTATCCAGATTTGTTTCCCCTCTAATTTTATTCTCAACTCTCTCAAATCTTCCTGATATCTAAGACATGTTCTGGAGTATGCAACTTCTCACAAACCCCATAATCTGCACACTAGTAATTTTTATATAATCCATAACCTGTTAAATGTATCATTCTTTTGTTAGGTTTAACATAATCAGTGCTTAATCTTTGCTATATGCTGGTAAATATTTCATGTGTTTTCTTTCCTTCTGTATTATCCCATTCATTTTCCCAATTTCAATAAACTTTATTAATTTGCTTTCTACTGTTGCAATAAATACTTACAATTTTGTTTACTTTCCCTTTCCCCTATTTCCTTTCCTAAACCAATATATTGCTGCTCTTAACCAGCTGTATTCCTAAATGACTAACAAGGCCATTGCAGGCAACGTACTTGCAGCTCCTGTCATCTAAATAATACCTTCGCTGTGTCCTTCTTAATACCTTGTCATCTGTACATGTGTTACCTCTTCTGCCCATACACTAGTCCCAAATCCTATTAACCATACAAAAATACTTGTGTGATTTATCTTAATAGTATTTATCGGAATTTTAAAGTTCTTTGTTAGCTAGAGTTTGTGAACTCTTTATTTTTTTTTTTTTTTTGCTGTCACTTATTGAAAAGCTACTTGCACAAGATGTTGAACCAGTGTTAATTTAGAAATTTTACACTTATTAAGTATTTTTGGAAATACAGTAAATTTGGCATTAAACTGAGAATATTCTCCAAAGCAAGAGAACATACTTTTCTTAAAACGTATAACATACATGAAAAATAATTATTTTCGTGCACTTTGTAAGGGTTTTCCATGTTTATATTCCACTACAGTGGTATTACATGTCTCTGTGATTACTTAATAACATTCATCAACTTTATTCTAATGACAAGATTCACAATCACAGTACCAGATTCAGTAATAAAATTCACCTATTTCAGCTAGTGCAACTAAAAAGCTCACCTCTATATTACATACTGTCATACTTATGTAAAACCTGATTACTGTTGTAATAGCTGACAAACAGTTGACTAGATTCAGAATAAGGTTAAGAGGTTTTTGTTTCATCAATGTTTTTATAATATGCATGAGTTTAATGATTATTTCAAAGGTTGTAAATAATTCTGTAATAGTAAATAATTTTGTAATATTTGTAGTTTGTAACTTTTAATGAAACCATTAAACTGTAAAAAGCTTCCATAAGGTGAATAAATAATAATAATAAACAACTTCCTGCTCTCCATGTGCTGACTGGGTGTGTGTACAGCATAGCTCTAAAACTAAAAGAGTGTTAAATACCTAACTTGGTACTGAAGTTTAGTATCTTAAAAGGATGCAGCCCCCCCACCCCAAACTACCCTTTACATGGAAAAGTTTTGGAAATGTTGTTTTCCTCAAAAATGAATCTAATAATTTTGATTAAAATTCTGTTCTCAAGCAGGTTCACCTTTCATTTCATCTCTCTTTTATTTTACTAACAATGCAAAGGGAACTGAACTTCAATTGTTCACATGTGGACTCACTTTTAAAAGATTTGGCTTCTCTTAGCCCATCAATAGCAAAATGGAAGTTGGTGCAAATGATGTGAAGTATTCGGTAAACTAAGGTACTTTAGGAAGGTACTATAAACATCACCGGATAGCTATGCTGCTGATCAATAGGCACTAATTCATAACATCAGCTACATCTGAAAGACATTTATTTAAGGGTTAACTCTTCAGAACAAAGATTGTTGTATTTCTAATGCAACTCAAGATTAGTGTGATTTACAAAAATATCCAGGTAAACTTGGTATAATTAAATGACTTCATGCACACCATCTCCTTGTATGCATTTATATACACTTTTACTTTCTCTACACGTACTATGCACATAGTACATGGAGAAAGTATTGTATTCCAACCGAAAAATTATATACCAGGAAATGTTTTGAGGACCCCGAGTCCAAAAAAAACATTTTTAGAAAAAGGTTTGTGTGTGTGTCTGTGGACAGCATAGCTCAAAAACTAAAGGTCTGTTAAATACCAAATTTGGTATTTATGTTTGGTATCTTCCAAGGATGCCACACAAAGATTTTCAAAAAAGTTCCCCCACCCCAAACAACCCGTTACATGAAAAAAAAATTGAAAATGTTTTTCTCAAAAATGGCTTATGATTTTGATTAAAATACCACATATTAAAGCTATTTACATTACAAATAAATTGTGTAACTTGAATTTTCAGGAAATTGCTTCTGAAGACCTGTTCATTCTGGGTGAATTTTGCACAACTGGCAGTAGATTATATGTGACCATGCATTCTGATGTAATTGCATTGGTATTAATACACCAGTAATATCTATGGAAATAACAAAAGAATGATAATCTTGTGTATGTATGAGGGCGGCCCAGAAAGTAACCTCCGTTTGAAAATAAAAATTAAACAAGTTGAGATATAACAATTTTATTATTAAATATGAAAAATACAACATTTTCTATTTTTCTACATATTCTCTGAAGAAATTCAAGCACTTGTCATACCTTTTAACAGTCTTTGAAATACCCTCTGCATAAAACTCTGCCGCCTGTGAACGTAGCCAACCCGTCACGGCGTGATGAAGCTCTTCGTCATTGCCGAAACTTTGAGATGCAAGCCACTGTTTCATGTATGGGAACAGATGAAAATCACTGGGAGCTAAGTCCGGGCTGTAGGGGGGATGGTCAAAAACGGCTCATTTGAAACTGGCCAAAAGTTCATTTGTTCTTCGAGCTGTGTGTGGGCGAGCGTTATCATGCAGAAACACAACACCAGATGCCAGAAGACCACGGCGCTTGTTTTGGATTGCCCTTCTTAGTTTTTTCAACGTTTCACAGTAGACTTCAGAATTGACAGTCGTGCCACGTACCATAAATTCAACAAGTAAGATGCCCTTAGCAACCCAAAAAATCGTAGCCACGACTTTCCTCGCAGACAAAGTTTGACGGGCTTTCTTTGGGTTGCTTGGAGAAGCGGTATATCCCCATTGCATTGACTGCCGCTTTGTCTCAACATTCACGTAGGCCACCCAAGTTTCATCGCCAGTAACAATTTTGTTCAAAAATGCTTGTCCTTCAGTGGCATACCAAGAAAGAAAGTCGATGGCAGAACTCATTCTTTTGGTTTTGTGGTCATCAGTCAGCAGTTTTGGCACCCAACGAGCACAAAACTTGTGATAGCCTAGGTGTTGGGTCACTATCTCGTGCAAAAGACTCCGAGAAATTTTGGGAAAATGATCGGAAAGTTCCGTTATCATGAACTGACGATTCTCACGAACTTTTCCATCCACTTTGACCACCAGGTCGTCATTGACAAGAGTAGGCCTGCCACTCCTGTATTCTTCATGAATGTTAGTTCTTCCATTTTTAAAAAATCGTACCCATTGACGGACAACACCTTCACTCATAATGTTAGGACCATATACTGCACACAATTCACGATGAATTTCGGCTGCTGAGCGATGTTTTGCCAAAAGAAATCTTATAACACTGCGCACCTCACACTTGGCAGGATTTTCTATTGCGGCGCTCATGTTTTGAGGTTATATCTCTCAAACGCACAACAGTGCAATGCTCTTCCTTAGACAGCTAGAAGCATACTGACCACTGTGCACACTGATGTGTAGATAATGGCGCTACCCCCACCACTTCCTGCGCTACGCACAAACAGAGGTTACTTTCTGGACCGCCCTTGCAGATGAGATTTTGTTCTAATTATGATTACCAAAACCAACATTGTTGGAAAAATTTTCATTCTTGAAAAGGATACAAAGTTAGTGTTGTACATTTTGGATTAATGAGTGTTATAAACCTCGATATTTCTAAATATATATATATTTTTGTTTTTTGTTTTTTTTTGTTTTTTGTTTTTTTGTAGTTTAACGTCCTTTAACCTGGTTTGGTCATATCAGATGATGAATGAATGAATGAAATTGATGATATGATGGTCAAATGATCTTGAGGTCCATGGAGCTTAAAGTTGCTCGACATTCGTCTTCTCAGGATAAGGGAAAACCCCGAAAAAAAACCTTATCCGGGTAACTCACCCTAAGCGCGGTTTGAACTCACGACCTTTTGAATGTGAGGCAGACACGCTACCACCACACTACCCAGGCGTGCCTAAATATATTGTATACCAATCAAGTGATATGTGATAATTGAAGATGCATGTATTGTTAAAAAATAATAAAAACTAAAAGTGCAAGTAGGTAAGTGCAAATAGACGAATCTTGTACAACATGTGCCATTGTAACAGATGCATAGGAGTCATCATATCAATATTATATAAATTATGTTTGAGAAGGAGAGTATTTTAATATTTGTAAAGTGTTAGTAGATTTCTAAGCTAATTGAGCTTAAGTAATGAATCCATTACAAGCAAATATTGTTAAAAGTGAATAAAATTAAAACATCTCGGCAGAAACTTACCAAATATCATTCAGTAGCTAAATCTCCTTGCATCACATGACCCTGAGAATACTCCTGTTCAAATAAGATACATAAAATTCCCACAATCATTTAAATGCAAACTCAATGGGGCCATCTTTTGTTCCATCTCGCTTTTATTTTTCTGGTAATTCAAAGTGAACCAAACTTCATTTGTGCACATATTGACTGACTTTTAAAAGATTTGACAATTGCTTTATCCTAGTATGTTCCCTTATTTCCCTTCTACTTATAAGGAACTAATTTTAATAAACCAATTGTTAATGTTTATCTTGTTTAGCATAATGTAGATAGAAGAATAATCTCTTGTAAGAGTACTTTGTTTGCAGAAGAGGTAGAGAAAGTCATGTGAATGCAACACAGATCTTGTTCTATTATAGAAAAAGGGAAAGTTTTACTAAAGTGAGTTGGTACCTCTGCACCCTGAAACTAATGTTGCAACTCGATTTAACATAAAGTTCCAGCAGGGGCAGAATTTCCTTTCTCTTTTGGCCTCTTAAACAAGCATAAAGTTGAGATAGTCACCATAGATACATAACGTTGCAATCTGTAGATCCTATTATGAGATTAGACTCATGTCAACAATTACATTTATTCATACTTATTAATACATTTATTTACAACTAATAACTCTGACAGTGAATATTCAGAGGTGTCAGTTTTACATAATTTTCAATTACATGTCTGCTTCCAAAAGCCTACCTGTACACTTGCGTCCTTAGAATATTCATGTTTATTATTTTTACAATGTTACATTATTACCAGTAGTTTTTGAATGAATGAAATCTTCCTCTGTATAGAAGGTGTGAGTAATAAGGTATCTTTTTAATTCTTATCTAAACTTGTTTTTGTAGAATTAATTAAAGTGGTAAGTATTCACTCACAATTCACTTCACTTTTATTGTGCAGGAAAATTGTTTCGCGGAGTGTTGCCCGCATCCTCAGCTACTGAACTACTATTGCTTGGGTTTGGATTCCAAGTAGTAGCTTGGAAATCAAATCAAATTGAATTAATTAAAGTGGTAAGTATTAACACACACTTCACTTACTTTTATTGTGCAGGACAATTGTTTCGCGGACTGTTGCCCACATCCTCAGCTGCTGAACCACTATTGCTTGAGTTTGGATTCCAAGTTGTAGCTACAGCTTAATTAATTCAATTTGATTAAGCCTTCTTTGTAATCAGCTTCAAAATTATACAACTTGTTTTTGTTCATTTCAATTCTTTTATAGAAGAGAGAAGTGAATTAAACAAAGCTATTCCTTTGTAGTAAACCCCTTTTTGGAATAATTGCAAATTATTTGTTGGTCTATGTAAGTCTTGCCTATGTCTGGTCTCTTTGTTATGAATATTTGTATTTTTTTATAAACTTTTCTGGGTTATGTATTACAAATGACAATATGGCTAGAATATATTCACAGGCTAATGGTAAAATTCCAAACATTTTGAAAAGTGGTTTGCAGTGAGTTGATCATCTTTCCCTTGCCATTATTCTTATTACCTTTTCTTGCATAATGAATACTTTTTTGGCATTTACTAAATTTCCCCAAAATGTTATTCCATAGGTCACCAATGAATGAAAATATGCGTAATAAGGTGTTTTTAGTACGCTCTTATTTATAAGCTGAATTAAAGATTGGATTGCAAAGCATGCAGAGCTCAGTTTGGGTAAGATATAATCAATATGGTGTTTCCAATTCATGTTATAGATAGATAGATACTTTATTTCACTGCTTAGGGTGTGGCCCGGTGGCAGCGCTGTCAATGTAATAATACAATGTACAATACAATTGAGTTAAATAAACAATAATGTGAGTAATACCCTGTTAAAATGCCAATGACATCATGGTATACTAATATATACATAATTGTAACAACAGTAATAATAACGCAATATTTTTATTTACCATCCTATATAACTATATGACTATAAACCACTCTTCTTTAGTCTCTTTTTAAAACTATTTACACTTTGAGGCAAAGTCTCCAGTAAATCTGCAGGTATTTTGTTCCATTCGTTTATTGTTCTATTTGTGAAGGAAAATTTACCTATGTTTGTTTTCTGTTCCCTATTTCATATTTTTTCCGAGTGATCATTCCTCCCACATATAATGGCTTTAATAATCGTTTGGATATGTCTTTCCATGCAGGTTCCCCCTTATAGGCTCTAAAAATTGCACATAGCCTTGCTCGTCTCCTACGTTTTTCTAGTGTTTCCCAGGAAGTAGCAGTGCTGGTATGATTTTCGAATCGTTTACTTCTGTCTACAAATTTAGCTACTCTTCTTTGAACTCTCTCTAGTGCCAGTTTTTGCCCCACCCAATACAAATCCCAGCATGCAGCACTATATTCTAATATTGGTTGAACTAAAGAAGTGTATGCCAAATTTCGCGACTTTCCATTGCTGCATTTTAAAATCCTCATTACGACATGCAACGCTTTCCACGCCTTCCCAGTGATCGAGTTTACATTTTCCCCCCACTCCAATCTTTGACTTAGTATTACTCCTAAATATCTGGTGCTATTTACTCCTGAGTATTTTCTTATTGTCTAACTTATATGTTACGTTTTCTACTATTCTTGCCCTTGAAAATATAATTGTTTTACATTTGTTTGGATTTATCTCCATTTTATTATATTTTGCCCAGAGTTGAATTTTGTTTAAATCTTCTTGTAGATCTATTGTGTCACCTTTACCACTAATATTTCTATAGATTATACAATCGTCTGCAAATAGGCGAATCTGAGATGTTATCCCTTCCCGTAAATCATTTATATATGCTAAGAAAAGTAATGGCCTGATCACGCTTCCCTGGGGCACACCAGAAGTTACATTTGTAGGAGACGATAATTTATTTCCCACCCGCACTCTTTGGGTTCGTTCGCTCAAGAATTCCCGAATCCAAGTTATCACTCTGTTGTCTATTTGCAGATTACAAAGTTTTTCTATTATCAATCATAAGACCTAGGAATTTTGTATAGCAGGCTTCTGCAATCTGGTTATTTTCATATTCTATCCTTAGGTCTGTGATGTTTTTATGCTTTATGCGAAACTTAATGTAGTTAGTTTTTTCAAAGTTTATGTGAATTTTGTTACTTGCAAACCAATCATCTATGTTCTTAACTTTGCTTGTTCAGTTATTGTTTCATTGTGCTTGTTTCTCATTGGTCAATAATAACAACAGTGCACACAACAAAAAACTTTCACAATCTGTCTCTTCATTGTTTTCTTCCTTACTTTTTGTTTGCATACCAAAATGCTCAACAAGGAGTAGAAATGAAAGGAAGTTTAAAAAAGACACAACAACAATGGAAAAGTGCAGTCAGTCATATTCACTGCACCATGCTTATGCTTCTGTCTGCAGAAATGTTCAGTCTCCTTTCACTTCAATGTAGTCAGAAACCTAAGATTATATTCTTCTGTGTTAAACTTTATTTTGTTGTGACAAAAAAGATCAGAAAATCTCTTAGTTTTTGTTTTTATTCAATGGCCAAATACATTCTAACATATTGAAAGAACAAAATGTACAATGCCTGCATCTGTAGTGTATGTGTGTCTCACATTCAAGAGGTCTCCAAGTTCAATTTCAGATAGGGTGGGTTATCTGGATAAAGTTTTTTTTCCAGGGAAGTAAGGTTTATCCTGAGAAGACAAATTTTGCATAACTAAGCTCTATGGACCCTGGGTTTATTGGAACATAATTCCACCCATTCCATTATCTAAAAATGGAAATGGCGTGTTATTTATGGACGCTCTTTAACTGCTGTGGTTCTCAGCGTCCCATTCTATATTGGGCGTGAAAGACCGGTTAATTTTGCTCAGAGGCCTCTCTTATAAGGCTTGAGGTTCTTTTACGTGCCGTAAATCTAAGACACGGGACCAACGGCTTTACTTCCCTTCCGAAGGAAGCCATGCTAAGGATTTTTACACCCGAAAAAATCCATCGTCCTCCGCCGGGTTTGAACCCGCGACCTTGGGTATATGAAGTTAGCATGGTAACCATTACACCACGGAGGGCGATATTCCATTATCTGATATGACCTACCAGGTTAAAGGAAGTTAAAATTATACAGAAAAAGTATACCGTGAAGCTAGGTACACTGAAGATATTATAATAATAATAATAATAATAAACTTAGGTAAGCGAGGTGCATGTGAGAAGTTAACCTATGTTAATTGTGATTAGTGTAAGATTTCATTTAATTATAAATTGGCCTAGAAGGCCTTTCAAGTGGGTTACAACACTTAGAAATATTAATTATATTTTGCTATCTAAATATCAGATTATTATATTCATATAAATTTCTCTACCCAGAATATTTTATTTTTATTTCTTCCACAAGCTGTTCTTACAAAAGCTTATTTTTCTATCAATAGTAAACTCCTGCAGGTGAATTCACCATAGCTGTTTTAGGGTCTTTTCAATTCCATTACTAGCTTCTGCATTTCCTTTCTAAAACTATTCATAGTAATAATACCTTGCATCCATTTATTTTAGTGGACTATGATTTGCCAAGGACTGTACAGCAGCTCTCACTAAGTTTGCTTTCACTTTTAAAATACATTATTTTCTGGCTATTCGCCCAATCCCTTGTAAGAATATGTAAAAGAACAGAAACATGTAATCACAATCTCTGTATTAGAAGTTGCATTTGGTTGTGAAAACAGAGACAGTAAGAAAACATTGATAGTGGTTTGAGGTTTGCCAACACTATCAGATCATGTTAATTGACAAAGGAATTTTGATGTGTTGCTAAACATGTCATCCTGACAGGGACACCTTCTATAATGGTGGGTTAAATAGTAATGTCTGCATTGTAACTATCTTAATCTTAGTGTATGAAAGTCAGTAGGCATGTGTGTACACATGTTCCTTATAGACTTCTGCATATTGCATTGATTTCAACCAAATTTGTCACATAATATTTGATGCAAGGCAAAACTTATTTTCTAGCTTAAACTTGGAAATTCTTCCGCATTTCACAAATTAATTATTTAATTTTATGTAAATATTTGATGCAAGGCAAAACTTACTTTCTAGTTTAAACTTGGAAATTCTTCCGCATTTCACAAATTAATTATTTAATTTTATGTAATGCTTACAAAAGTTCACAAGACTATCCATATGTTTCTCAGTGGTAATTGTAATAGTTTGAACATTGCAAACATAAAAATAATAATTACTTAGAATATCACAACTTCACAAAATAATAAATGAACAGTGGCTTTACATATTCATTGATCTCCTCTCTGATATTGATCATGAGCTAATGACAATTAGTGCTGTGCTTTGTGCTCAGCTTGAGCAGCTCAAAAGATGATGTCATTTCTCAAGAAATCTCGAGCCTGCTCCAACTGCCATTCATGCATGCTGCAAACTGACTGCATTTATAAGAACTATTTGCTTGAAGCTTCAAAGTATATTGCAGTAGAATGTCTTATGGACTCTGCTAACTTTGTTAGGGACTTAAACCTGTGCATTTTGATTCAAAATATGTATTCATAATTTTGTGATTTCTTTCCTCTTAACTTACTAAATAAATTAAAAAACAAGTATCACAGTGAAAATATTTATTTATTACACGTGCTGAAATTCTTGCTCTTTTGTTCTGTGCAAATGTAGCAGTTTGCAATATAGAATATCATATTAAGTATTTTATATTATTGCTCTAATAATTAATGGTAATAATAACAATTTATGGGATAATGTAGAGTGAGATCACTAATTATAATAGATAATGAAAGTGTAGAATGTAATAGAATTTATTCACCGAATGTGCATACGTATGTAAATATGTCTTTGTCACTAATTTTACATATTATTTATAAGAGCTAATGTAGAGTGAGATCACTAATTATAATAGATAATGAAAGTGCAGAATATAATAGAATTTATTCACCGAATGTGCATACGTATGTAAATATGTCTTTGTCACTAATTTTACATATTATTTATAAGAATGTACACAATCTTTACAAATTACCTTACAATTTGAGGGCACTCACTATAAATATCTAGGATATAAATTAAGTTATGACATTAAGAATAATTTATTAGGAAGGAACATAATAGTTCATCTATGACTCCAAATTATTTTGTAGATTGACTTAAAACATGCTTAATATATAGCTTCAATAAAACCGTGAAATGTCTTGCCTTTCAGTAAGGTTAGTTTTATTGCTATATGAAAGGAACAACCGAGTGCTATATATACAACTAACATACCTTTTGAGACATGCAAAGCTCTGAGCATGTTGCGAGATACTTATGTTTTTACATCATGATCTCAGTACTCCAGTCTCAAGACTGGATTGAAATCTGCTGAGTATCAGATTTGTTCAAGCTGACGTATCATTTGCCCAGCCCTAATGACAATCAAACAAATAATTACAACTGCAATGCCACCTGTTGTCATACATGTGCAAATATAAAGGTACCACAATTGTTTCTTTGAAAAATTACATTATTTTGAACAGTGTTATATTAAGTTATGTTAACAGAAACAGCACCAAACCAGACTAAATACCACTCCTTTTTCTTTTTATGTATTTTCATATAATTATTCATGGCATATTGATATAAAATAACAGAAAATAATTCAACATAATTGCATTGACTATTAAGTGTCTATGACCTGCTCAAAAATTGCTAACTTAAGAGTAATAAATAAGTGGAAGTTCATGTCCATATATTTTACAATCATACTCCAACAATAGGATACTCACTTATTAGAATCTCTAGTTTCTCATTTTTTTGTAACTCCTCTATGGGCAGTTCATGAAGTTTTAATAAGCAAAAAACAAAAATAAATGTAGTAAAACTGGAGCATGGATGATAACTAAAGTATCGAACCTGAAAAAATACCAATTCATTTTTTCTTTGTTTTATTGGCTTCTCTTTGTGCTTTCTTAGTGGTTTTTGGGTATGTTGGTTACTGAGAATAAACAAGAGTATTGGCCCTATTTAAATTGTATTATTTCTTCCCAACTGAGATTTTCTTTATAAACAATTACAATGCAGCCAGAAGTCACTTCATGATAAATTATCGTAAGTAATATCATAAGACATTTGATATAATAGATAAATTCTTGAGTGGAGTGAGTAATTTAGCTGAGATCAGGTCAAATAATATTTATCTGTACTAATTTCATTGTTTTTTCACACAAGCCGTGTGTAGGACAGGAATTGGATAGGTTGAGTCAGACTGAAAAATTCAATGCCACAGCCAACATTTGAACCACAGAATTTTTCAGTCTGACTCTACCTATCTAACTACTGTTCTACACATAGCTTGTTTGAAGAAACAAATTAACACTAATGGACCTAATAGTTGGCTAAACTATGAAGCTGGGAACTTAAAGTATTTACAACATTGTAAGTCGCCAATGGGGTATGTCATCTCAAAATAATTTGAGATCACCTTGTGGTTTACCGGGAAAAATGCTAGTCAGTTAAGGAATTTAATGCTGCCATGGTAACTCATTGGTTAGAGCAAATGGCTGGAGACTGAGAGATGCATGGTTCAAATCCCAGTTATAGCATTGAATTGTTGCAATGATTTGACCAAAAATTTTGCATTCTATAAAAATAACCTAGTGACACTAACTAAACAAAAGAATGACCTGATGATAAATGGTACAAAACAAAAGAATGACTATTAAATTAATAGCTCAGTATTTTTATTTATTTACATAGAATGTCCCACTGAGCATATTGCTCTAGGTAGGGACTGCCCTTTAGTGAGACAGTAAGCAAAATACAAAGAATAAAATAAACACATTAACACATAAAATAGGACTACATAAGTATAAATTTTTTATATATATATAAACTTTTTTTAATCTAATTTTTGTGGGTGTGTGATTAAACTTAATGCAATATTTCAAAAAACACCAAAAGGGATTTTCTGTTGTCAAATTTTTAGGAATTACATACAGTATTGTTCAAGTAGGTATTTAAAAAGTTTGTTTTTATTTTGGGATAAGTTAAGAAGTGATTCTTTGATGTTAAATGGGAGACTGTTGCATGTTTTGGCGGCAGTATGTAATACACTTTGTATTCCATATTTGATAAAGTTAACTGACTCTGTGCATATGTGATTGGCTGATCTAGTTTTGTAGGAGTGAATATCTCTTTTGTGTTGATTACAGAGTTGGTACATAGGAGGCTATTTTCAGTTTTGTACATGGATAAAGATTCACTGTATTTACAGAGATTGGAAAATGTCAGTATATTTGTGTACTTAAATCTTCTAAGGAAGGCTTTAAAATATGAAATCCATAAAGTATTTTAATAGCTCTCTTTTGTAGGATTTCTAAATAGTTTAGCTGCTCTTTATTGTTATTGGATTTAAATACAAAAAATTGGGGTGCAAGAGTGCAAAATAAAGACTTCTTTTACAGCTGCTATCTAAGTCTAGATCTTTTAGTCTGTACAGTATGCGAATAATAGAGTTTGTTTTGCTGATAATGTGTTCATTATGGTATGTCCATGTCAAAGATGAGTCTAGCATTAGCCCTAGGTATGTAAATCTGTTTACTCTTTCTATAACATTATCTTTGATCTTAATTGACGTATTACTTGTAATTAGTCTAGAGGGTTTATGAAAAAGTATATATTTAGTTTTTTTGGCATTAAGGTTTAAGTTGTTATTTGTGAACCATGCATGTTGTGTTGTAAGGTCAGTTTGCATATCATTCATTACCTGTAATTCAGATTTATTTTCATAAAATAGAAAAATATCATCTGCAAATAGAAATTTTACCTGTTAATTCTACATGTCCTATATCGTTAATGAAGATAAGAAATAAAATTGGACCTATGAAATAATCATTACAAAATTTAGTATTTGTGGTTGTTCAACAGTGCAGTATTTTTACTTTTTCTAATACATACAGTAAATATGGGAAGATTGTATTCCAAAAGTACATGTTGAAATTTCACTGAAAATATATGTGTTAAGGCCCCTAAATCCTAAAAAAGAATGTACATAGTAGGTAGTGAAGGTATTACATTCCACCCAAAAATTTCATACCAAGATTTTGCCAGAAATACATGTTTGTTGACCCCTGAAGCCAGAAAAAACATTTTTAGGAGAAAGCTTGTGTGTGGGGGGGGGGGGGGAGGGGGTGGAGGGTGCGACCAAAAATTCAAAGTAAAGTTGTTGGTTAAATACCAACTTGGTACCTTCCAAGGTTGAAACATGGAGAGTACCATCTATTAAAAATGTTTACATCACAAATAAAATGTACCTGTATTTGAATTTTCTGTGAATGGCCTCTGGATCCCTTTTTATTCTCGATACTTTTGCATAAGTGGTTGTCAGTAAGAGTTAGACAGTATTTTACTATACAATTTATGTGACATATATTTTTTTATTTGTTTGTTTATTTATTTTTTGTGGACTTAAGAAAGTCCAAGGTATTCTTTTTTGTTATGAACTTCCAATTACAGTTCTATACTGTTCTAAAATGAGAGGTCATTCAGTTTTCTTTCCTTTCTTTTTTCATACTGCAAGGAGAATGGTATTTTAATTCATCACCCAGTGACCAGCTCTTAAAAAAGATTTGACTATTCTCTTACCCTAGTTGATTTCATAGCATTGAAGCATTGTTTGTTTCCTGGATTCTATTCATCTGAGGGATACACTTCAGCTCAAGAGGAAGCTGGACAGCTGACTTCAAGACCAAGATTGTACTTGGCATCAATTGTATTTAGTATTTTTATACTATTGTAAATATAATGTATATATAAGTGTATAATCAGTTATTTTCTTTTTGATGAAATCATGATTACATTATATTTCTTAGGATGAAACAAATTCTGTTCTACTCTAGTAAGGTCCCTTATTCCCCTTGTACCTACACAGAAATATGTAGTAAAACCATTTCTGCTGTTTATCTTGATTAGCATGAAATATATAGATGAATAAAGCTTATGTAAGAATATTTATTTATTGATTTATTCATCACAGTATTGAGCAATGCTCATAAATAGGTGATTGATGCATCAAAAAACATATAATTGAAAAGTGCCCCATACAGACTAGAAGAACTATTAAACTAAATTAAAATTTGCATATTGATTTGTAATACCAGTATATAGAATATATGTATGTTTTTAAAATATCTTATATTTTACATGTACTAGTTTGTGACAGTGGTTTGGGCTTGTAATGCAAGTTATATGAGCAATAAAGAATTGAATTGAAGATCTTAAAACTAAAGTTAATTATAGAATAGGTAGTGAAAGTCATATGAGTGCAACATATCAGAGTTTTAAATTCTCTATCAAGTATGATGTACATAGGCAGAGAAGAAATTCCATTCATCCAAAAATCCAATACCAATATGTCACCAATGTGTACACAACTTAAAAATGAAAAGTCAGATAAAACCAAATTTAGTATTTAAGTTCAATATCTACCAAAGATGCAAACAAGATACAATTAATAAAATCACCTTTAACTATTTTACTTCTAATCCTTTAAATTTCAAACACCAAATTAAATCTTTTAAATTTTAGATAATTAATTTTAATATACTCAGTTCTATGAAATGGAATTATTAATAAACTCAGATTTTCGATAATATGCCCCACTTCAAACTACTCTTTGTGTGAAAAATTTTTCAAAATTTTTTATTTTCACCATGTATTAAAGAAACAACAAATGAAATGTGTATCTTGAATTTTCTGGAAATAGCTTCTAAAGACATCTTCATTCTGAATGACTTCTGCATAACTGGTAAACTATAAGAGATGGACAAAGTCTTACTACACAAAAATGTAGATCTTGTTAAGAGAGTTGATTCCCAATACTTTTTTTTTGTTGTGTACTTAACCATTTCTAAGGTGTTCCGTGTTATTGAAATTTCCCAGTACTTAACACTTTCCTCATTACTATCAAGCTGTCATTGTTGTTTTTTATTTATTTATTTTTTTTCACTTAACTGCAAATAATGGAAATTCAATGTCATTGCTTAAGGACCAGATACTGAAGGATTTGACTGTCACTTTAGCCTAGTGTATTCACTTATTTCTCTTGTACCTAAAAGGAAATAAGTGATAACATATTGCTATTAATGTTTATCTAGGGTTGAGTATGGAGTAGATGAAAGAATAAGCTTTTTGTAAGAATAATTTGTTGTCAAATAGGAGGAGGAATTCATGTGAATGGAACATTTAAATTTTAAATGTCTCCAGAGATAGGTAAAGCATTGGAAACTCCAACTTCAGGATAAATGTTGTAAGGCTAAACTATCAAACCACAGGCAGTGCTGGATGTTTCAGCTAATGTATATAGCATGGTGCAAAAATGACTACACCTTAGGAATGTACGAGGGGCATACTGAAAGTCACGAGCAACCCATTGTAAAAATTTAAATTTCAACAATGTAACGAAACGAATTGCAGGATCGTAATCTACAGACTTTAAGCCACATGTTGACATATTGAGACGTCATTAGCTTCTATCACGTGACCACAGACAGTGTTTGAAAAATGGCTGACATTGATGTTTCGTTTCGACAGCGTGCTGTCATTGAATTCCTTGTGAATGAAGGAAAATCTGCTCCTGAAATTCATCTCAGACTTCAACCTGCATATGGATGTGTCTGCAAGGGTGCCAGCAGTGTTAGAAGATGGGTGAAACATTTCAAAGATGGAAACACGAGTCTGCAAAATGCGCCTCGTAGCGTGCATCCTCGAACTGCCTCTACAGAACGCAACAAGGAAAGAGGTGATGAGCTCATTACAGGAGATAGGCGTTTCACTGTGAATGAAATTGCTGCGCAACTTGGAATAGGACATAGTGCAGTGCAAGAAATGATCCACTGCTTTGGTTATCGAAAGGTCTGTGCCCGTTGGGTCCCCCGTTTATTGACTGAAGACCACAAACTTCAGAGAAGAACCATTGCACAAAACCTTCAGAGATTTCAAAATGAAGGTGATGAATTTTTGACGTGTATTGTGACTGGAGATGAGAGCTGGTTCCATCACTATGAGCCAGAAACGAAACGTCAGAGTATGGAATGGCACCACTTGAACTCACCATCGAAGAAGAAAGCGAAGACAGTGCAGTCTGTAGGAAAAGTTATGGGAAGTGTCTTTTGGGATGCACAAGGTTGCATTCTGGTTGACTTTCTTGAACCTGGACAAACCATAAATTCTGGCCGCTACATCAAGACACTTCTGAAGCTCCGTCGGGCTTTGCGTGATAAATGCCCTGGAAAGAGGATCATCCTTCAACAGGATAATGCGCGTCTGCATACTGCCCGTGCCACTATGGAGAAGATCAGGGCATTAGGGTGGGAAACTCTTCCACATCCTCCCTACAGTCCCGACTTGGCACCCTCCGACTACCATCTTTTCGGTTCTGTGAAGGAGCAGATGCGTGGCCAACGCTACGAGACGCTGGAGGATATTCGGAAAGCAGTGCGTCAGGGTCTGGAACAGAGTTCTATCACAGGGGCATTTTCAAACTTGTAGAACGATGGGAAAAATGTGTGCAAAACAATGGAGACTATGTCGGAAAATGAAAAAAAGGCTGTAGATTATGATCATGTATTTGGTTTGGCTTAAAAATAAATATTAAGATTGTAAAACAGTGTTGCTCATGACTTTCAGTATGCCCCTCGTATATACCTTAGGCATACTCTATTGATATGCATGGTAGAAAACAGGAAATGGCATGAAGTGTTAAATGAGTCCTAACCATAAGTAACATAGTCTTGACAACATTAATAACAGTTTTCACAAAATGTTTACAAAAGAAGAAAAATATGATGTGTTACACTCACATGACTTTTTCTAACAGTTCTACAGACTTCTTTCAAAAGATTATTCTTCTTTCTACACCATACTATTCGAGATAAGCATTAGCAGAATGTATTTATTACTTAGTTACTTGTAAGTAGAGGAGAACTAAAGGAATGCGTTATGCCAAAGCGATAGTCAAATGTTTAAAAACTATCGTTATACAATATCATTGAAATTGCTTCGACAGGAGTAGAACAAAAGAAAAACTGACACTTCCTGTCTGAGAAACGTAATTATTTTAAAATTGAAACCAATAACAAGGTATATCTTGGAAATCAACTCTACAACAAAAATTCATAAGACATAAATTGTGTGTTTTAACGAGACTACATTTTTTTGCAGTAAGTTTTTGTCTAATTTTTACGGTTTAACTGTTAAACAAAATTCTGCAAAAATCCACCAGAATAAAGTGGTCTTCAGAGGCCAGAAAATTCAAAATGTACATTTTATTTGTGTTGGGAATAACTTCAATATACAGTATTTTAATCAGTCATTAGAGCCATTTTTGAGAAAAACAAAATGTTCACAACTTTTTCCATGTGAAGGGTAGTTGGGGATTTTCTTGAAAATCTTCATGTTGCATCCTTGGAAGATAATAAACTTAAATACCATGTTTGGTATTTAACAATATTTTAGTTTTTGAGCTATGCTGTCCACAGACACAAATACAGACCTTTTTCTAAAAATGTTTTTTTATTCAAGGGATCTGAAAACATATATTTCTGGTGAAATTTTTGGGTGTAACGTAATACCCTCTCTATATGCTATGTACATAGTACATGTAGAGAAAGTAAAAATATTACAAGAAGAAATAATTTTTGCTGTGAAATCCGCTTACCAAAGCGGGGTAAATTTTGCACTAAGGAATGGAGAGAACATTTTGAGTGAACTCTATCAACACATAAGGCTGTTCATAATTTAATTCATAAATTTAAAACTAAAAGTTCTCTTTGGATGCACATCCAGGGGTTCCTGGACATTGTGCTGCAATTGGATTCCCACAAGGATCCCCTGATGTCATCCCAATGGATTTCTTTCTTTGGGGGATGGTTGAAGACTCTTGAAGAGATGATGGTTACATTGAGGATGCCTTTCACAATCTGAACAACATTCAGCTGTGTGTTAGATTGCTCTAGGGGGATTTCAATATTGTCGCACCTGGTCAAGGGGTAACATGTTAGGCTCTGATTCCAAAGATCACGGGTTCAAACCTGGCAAAAAATGATGGATTTTTTGGGGTTTAAAAATCCTTAGCATATCTTTCTTTGGAAGGGAAGTATAGTTTTCTCCAAAACATGATGGCCTTCAAACGGGACCACTCCCCCCTGCCACTGGGCAATAAACATTAGCAAACAAAAGACGAGCGTGAACTAGGGGTGAGCAGTAACGTAGTAAAATCTCTGGAGACTTGAAGACTCTGCTTGCAAGTTAAGAGACCAGTATGTGAAGACTTGGCAGCTGCGAGGGTTGGTTTCCAACTATAAACCACAGAGGGTTAACATGTTTTGAAAAATACTGTACAGCCGTTGGTCCTGTGTCATAGAATTATGACATGTAAAAACCCTCAGACCTGATAAAGAAGCCTCTGAGAAAAATTAAATGTCTTTCATGTCCAATATAGAGTGAACTCTTGCAGTTAAAGATTATTCAAAAAGAAACCCCCCATTCTGTCTCTCTATATAAGATTTCAACTGTGTATTGATGAAGGGAGACAGTTTGAACATAAAAATAAGTGATGTATACTTAATTTGTTGTTAAGCTTTTGTGATGTACAAATTATTCAAAATTAATATGTTATGTAAAATAAATAAGTATGGAGTTACTATTGTGCATGTGAGATGATTTTTGCACCACCCTTTATTTCAAGTACCTCACATTAATACACAGTATAGGGAGCTATTACAATTTTTAGATTTATAGCTCTTTTACTTTATCATCAGTAGTACTTCCATTCATTACAAAGTGCAGCTGTCCAAAATATCAGTTCTGGATGTCATTTCAATAATCCTCTCAGCCATTTTTTACCTGTAGGAGCCTTATTTGTATTGAAAACGTTTTGTAGCTTATTACCTAATGCAAGCTGGAATGCTGGAGATCTAGTATCCCTAGCCCTAAGTCCATAATATCTCTGCTCCATATCTCTGCAATAGTGAGCAAGATCTTCTATTTGTGCTGGAATTACAGGTTTTTTGCCAATTCTCTGATTAAGCACTACATTTATATTGTGCTACCCGGAATTAGGCAACTACTTGAAATTCTGTCATGCTTGGTTCCAATAATTTCCCCTTGTTTGCAATTTTCATTAAGTAATCAACCAAATCCTCCTCTTTGTGAATTCCACTCTAGCCTGGTTTTGCTTAGCAAGACTCCAATATTTTAACAAGAATAAATTCTTAAAAGATAAATATGACTTATGCTGAGCTAATGTTAATCTAATGCTCTGTTCTTTAATTTTTCATAAGTTTTGTCATTCTCAATTCTAAAATATCCTGCATTTCTTTTATGAAAGCTTTGGATCATCACCTTCCTATCCATCATATGTGGATGATGTGATTTCATTTTAAAATGTTTGTATAACATTGTGTGTCTGTGGGTATTCATTTCTGTATGCTATATTCTACATCTTTTACATCAGAATCATTATCATTGTTTCTACATGTTCTATTTTGGTCTGCAATGAAATCACAACTAGGTTAAGCTCTGTGCATTTTGTTTTTGTAAATTGTAGATTATTCATCCTTGATTACATTATCTTTACTTCTTTTTAATATGAAAGAAATTTAAAACTATATTTTTTAACTCTTTTTATTTAAATACACTTTCTCTTACATTGTGCCAATTTACTTCCTGATTACAAGATGTATCACTTACCAACACAGAATCTCCTACCTGGACAACTAACAGAATTAAACATTTTGTATTTATATTGTGTCATTGTCTAATTGTCTGTTATTCTTCGTAAATACAAACAAAATACTGCTTCTGTGTTTATAAATTCTATGTGAATGTTGTAGTTGGCCATGCATACCTTCTTTTGTTTCTTTTAATCCTTGCCAACCTGTTTCATCTCGTAGCTGATAAACATGAACATTAATAGTATATTATCAATAATAAGCAAGAAAATAATCCAAATTACATTAATTAATAACATAATTAGGTACTAATATATTACACTTGGTAGGCACACAAAGTGGAAAATAATCCAACTGCCTGAGCCTAAAGCTTCAACAATAGCCATGATTCCTATTGACATGTTTTATCAGGAAGTCAGGATGCATTTCTACATCTAGCAGATGTTTCACACTAAAAATATATATATTTTTTTGATCCAATGCCTGATTTGATGGAATCCATAATCAATTTTCTTATTTCTTTCCTTCAATATCAAATTTGTACACAGAAAATTGGCATTTTGGCTGTCTTTTAAAATTGTTGATAGCTCAAGCAGTGATGCAGTTCAGATAGCAAATGTTTAAAAATATATCTTATTTACCACATTCACTTATTGCTGCATACTGAGCAAAAGAAGTATTGCCCAGCAATGTTCTGGCATGAGAAATGTGGCAAAAAATAATGGGAATTATTTTTTCCTGCTTAAACATATGCATGTAAAAATTCATCAATCTTGGTAATGGAGAAGTCTGACCTTGACTGATGCTGGGATATGCACAACATTGTCTGTGAGCTGTTCAGTTTTCTGAGACACAATTGTGTAAGCATGTGTTTCAGTGGCTGAGCATGGCTTTCAAGCTAGAACAATGTTGCAATTGTCAACTCCAAATTTACTAATGATATGTTTAGTGTATGCTTCTTGATCTAATGTCATCCTCCATGGTCTAGTGGTAACATGCTAGCCTCTGGTTTCCAAGGTTGCAGGATCCCGGAGGAGGGCGATGAATTTTTTTCAGGTGTAAAAATCCTTAGCATAGCTTCCTTTCTTGGTTCTCTGCCATCGTAGATTTACAGCACATAAAAGAATCCCCAGTCTGAGAAAGAGGCCTCTGAGCAAAATTATGCAGTTTTTCATGCCCAGCATAGAATGGGATGCTGAGAACCATAGCAGTTAAAGAGCATCCATAAATAGCACCCCCTTTCCCCCCCCCCCCCTTGACCTTACTGACTGTTTCTTTCTTTCTGCCTCTGGTAACACACATTCCTAAGCAGTCTTTAACAATTCTAATGTCATGAACAAGTCGCCAATCTGTTCCTTTAGTTTACTAGTTTCCTTATAATAATTAGAAAAGAGATAAAAATTATCAACATCCAAATAAAGTTTTTTCTGATCTTTTAATGTAAACATATGGATTATAATTGGACATTTTGAACTTAAACTTGGCCAAAAAAAAAAAAAAAAAAAATCGTTCTTGTTGTTCCAAAACTGAACAGCTAATTTAAAGTTTTAATTAACTTACAGGCTTTGTTTTCTGATCCCTCCATTACAAAACATTCAGGTTGGTCCATGTATAGGACCTCATCTAAATGTCCATTAAGGAAGGCACATAATATCCACATTATCAATTTCAAGATCCAATTCAGCTGCTAAACCAAAAATTACTCTGAGCAAATGTTTGATTGAAATTCTGTCCTGGTCTTTGGGAAAAACCATTGTTAACTATTCTCATCTTGTAACAGCATGGTTCATCTTACCACTTTGAAGTTTATATACCCATTTACATTTGACAACCTTTTTGTCGCATCATTGCTAGTGCCCAGATTTTTATGCACTAAAACCTTATTGAAACTTTTCAGATTAGCAGCTAAACCATCAGATTTAATCTTGGAGTTGCAGTACACAACAAATGCCATCTCTAGATTACATGTCAAATAGCCTTGCAGATTATCTTTGAGTAATGCCTTATACTGGGAGTAGGAATGTTCTAAATCACACATTTCAATCTTGTATACTTGAAATTTTTACCTAAATTTTTTTTTCTTGCAACTTCTGCTTGAGAAGCTGTAAAATTATTTTTCAACAAAATGTATTTGTTTAACTGAAGTCATTAGAAGTTTTTAGTTTGGCTATTAAACAAATCAAGAAATCAAAATTGGAAGATGTGAAGGCAGAATCATATTTTAAATTATCATTCATTCATTTATTATCTGCTTAAAAGAATACAAACATATTCAGAGCATCGTCAGGTATAATATGTACAATAACATATACAATCTAATATATACAAAAACAGCTTTTAAAATAACATTTTACAATTCATAATTACTTACTGTATTATATAAATACTATTTATTTTGTCAGTATTAGTTAAGGTATTCGTCAATTGAATAATAACATCCTTCAATACAAAATTTCTTTAAATCTTTTTTGACTATCTTAAAGTCATTAACATTTTTCAGATAAGCAGGGAGTTTATTATACAGTTCATGAGCTGCTGCAGTAGGTTTGGGTTTATACTTTTCTAATCTATGTGATTGTATATGAAAATTTGTATTTCCTCTAGTGTAATGTTCATGCATTTGTTTATTTGTTTTACCTATATCTTGTCCATTGAACAATTGTACTATTACTTCATAAATGTATAGTGAATACACAGATTAAATTCTGAATAACCTCAATTGTAGAAGCATCTTCTTTGTCCAGTTCATTTACTACTGATGTGAGTGCTTCATAATGATCTGCATAATATACTACAGCTTTTATCCAGGTATCCATGTGAAAAAGAAACAAAATGGATTTTTATTTATAGACACTCTTTAACTGCTGTGGTTCTCAGCATCCCATTCTATCCTGGGTGTAAAATAACACTTAATTTTGCTCAGAAGTCTCTTTATCAGACTTGAGGCTCTTTTACATGCTGTAGATCAATAATATGGGACCAACAGCTTTACTTCCCTTCTGAAGGAAGTCATGCTAAGGATTTTTACTCCTGAAAAAATCCATCGTCCTCCACTGGGTTTGAACCTGCAACCTTGGGTACATGAAGTTAGCATGGTAACCATTACACCCTGGAGGGCAACCAGGTACCTGTGTGAATAATAATGTAGGAGGCAATGGAAGATGGAGATTAATGTTTTTGAAAGTATCAATCTCTGATGTGGGTTTACCAACACTTTTTCCCCATTGAAGACTAACTTGTCATCATTAGGATAAAGGATTTGGATTGCTTCACACAATCTATGCAGAGCATGAACAGTACACGTTACATGAATCATGTTCAGGAAACTTGCTTAGACCTTGAGCAGCTTTCTTCATATACATTGTTGGGGCTGTAAAGATATAGAAGCAATATATTCTCAAATTTTACACTATTCAGCCACAAGGTTTCCAAAACTTACCTGAAATTGCTTTTGGGCTTGCAGCCAGGTGGTGAAGGAAAGGAGTAGCCAAGCCATTCATGTTTCATCTGTCATTTGCACCATCTACAAGAGCCATCCTCCCATAAGACTTGGCTGACAGTTCAGTCTCCCTGAAGATGAAGACTGAAGATCTTTGAAACGTCAGATACCACCTGGTTAGAAGTCCAAGAACAATTTCAGGTAAATATTTGCCAGGAAAGCTTCAGTTCATATTTCCAAAATTGCATTAAACATAAATTAACGTTATATGACTTAATATTTTCTCACTGTAGTTTGGTCTAGGGCCGCGCCATGACCAAATGGTTAGACCACTTGCCTCTCATCTAGATGGCTGGGATTCGATCCCAAGCAACCGCATGTGAGATTTGTGGGGCAGGTTTTCTCCGGGTATTCCAGTTTCCCCCGCCATCACATTCCACCGGTGCTCCATCATCATTCATGTATCATCAGTGTCACCGCCTGCGGTGCCATAAGTAGTTAAAGTGGGCATTAAACACTACCAAAAACAAACAAAAAACTGTAGTTTGGAAGATAATTTGTCTGTAATACCAAATTATCAGGATTTATATTTGAGACTTTTAATAAAAAACTGTTGAGCTCAGAAAGTCCGGGATCCTGCAACCTTGGAAACCAGAGGCTAGCATGTTACCACTAGACCATGGAGGATGACATTAGATCAAGAAGCATACACTAAACATATCATTAGTAAATTTGGAGTTGACAATTGCAACATTGTTCTAACTTGAAAGCCATGTTCAGCCACTGAAACACATGCTTACACAATTGTGTCTCAGAAAACTGAACAGTGCATATCCCAGCATCAGTCAAGGTCAGACTGCTCCATTACCATTGTCCTCTTCTGGCATACCAAAACACTCAACATTTTATTCAGGTTTGTGTAAAGCATTTATTTTGGCTGACATTCCCATTTATAAGATGAACATGAAAATGAAAAACTCTGGGTCACCATTGACAAAAATATCGGTGCCAGTGGTAGAATATTGGGAAATTTAACTAGTATATTGGAAAAATGACAAAAAAATTTCTTTACAAAAATTCTTGCTAGCCTGTAAAGAAATGCTAGTTGCAAATTATGTAGAATAGCTAGGGTAATTTGGTAATATTATTAAAGGGTTTTTGTTTTATTGTTAGAACCAGCTGAAAAATTGAATGCCAAAGTTGGGACAGCAAATACAATGAAAGCAAGAGAACTGTGTTCGAATCCGGCTATGACATTCAATTTTTCAGCTGGTTTTAAGAATAGAACCATTCGTTGTGGAACCAACCTGTACAATATACTACCTGGACATTATAAAGAATTTGTCTACAGCCAATTTAAATGTTCACTAACTCTTAGACATATACCCTTCAACATTCAAGAATTTAAAAATATAAATTTATAAATATTGTTACTTGTACATAATATATATATATATATACCAATGAAGCCATGATTTATGTATAAATCAAAGGTGAATAATAATAACTATTATTATTATTATTATTATTATTATTATTATTATTATCATGTAATCTCAGGGTAGAATTCAGCTCTTCATTGACTTGTGCAACTTAATCAGCACATATCAAGTAGCATGACTAATGAATTTTTCTCTCATAAAGTTATCAGATAAAGTTTGGTTGTAAATAGAATAAAGAATGAGCTAAAATACATGTACTTGTGAGAAATTAATGAAAATATTTATTTATACAATATCTGAAAAGTGCTAAAATATGTATTTATGAAAAAAATATTATTTCAATATTTTAAAAAAATATATGTACGAGATACGTCCAGAAAGTAAGTTCCGTTTCAATTTATCTCCGCTGCAGCGCTGCGATCGCAGTTCCGCACATGCGCGGTAGACGCTCTGTATCAAGGAGAAGAAACGTGCGCCATTTTGAGATCGCTGTCAGCCACATACGCTTTGTTGTGCTTGTTTACAATGTCGGTATTGATTGAAAATTCCGCCGCTTGTGAAATCAGATCTGTGATTCGTTTTCTGAATGCTAGGAAAGTGAAACCAATTGAAATTTATCGGAAAATTTGCGAAGTTTACGGACAAAATGCGATGAGTGATTCAATGGTGAGAAGTTGGGTCCGACAGTTCAATGAAGGACGCAGTGAAGTACACTATGAAGAACGAAGTGGGCGTTCATCTTTGATTACAGAAGAACTGGTTCACGCGATTGATGACAAGAGCCAGGAAAACCTCAAATTTACAATTAGTGCTCTCACTATGGAATTTCCCCAAAGCTCACGATCACAAATTCATGAAATTGTTACCGAAAAACTGAAATTTTGTAAACTTTGCTCACGTTGGGTACCAAAGATTCTTACTGAGCAACACAAAACAAAACGGATGGGTAGTGCACTTCAGTTTTTAACCCGTTATAATGAAGACGGCGAAGAATTTCTGACACAGATAGTCACAGGAGATGAGACTTGGGTTTCTTACGACCCCCCTGAAAGTAAGCAGCAATCAGTGGAATGGAGGCACACTTCATCCCCAGCAAAGGTTAAGCCGAAACAAATCTTGACACCTCGAAAAATGATGTGCACAGTGTTCTGGGACTGGAAAGGCATCTTACTCATTGATTTCTTACCGCGTGGTCAAACAATCAAAGCAGACGTTTATTGCGAGACACTTAGGAAATTGCGCCGCGCAATACAGAATAAGCGCCGAGGATTGCTGTCAAAAGGTATTGTTTCTTTTCACGACAATGCACGACCACACACTGCACACGACCTCCTACAGGGATATGGCGGGGACATGTTTGACCATCCTCCGTACAGCCCTGAACTCGCTCCTAGCGACTTTCATCTGTTCTTACATCTCAAGTCTTTCCTTGGCGGTCAACACTTCAACAATGACGAAGAGCTGAAAGAAACTGTTTCCAACTTTTTGAAGACACAGGTGGCAAACTTCTATGAAGAAGGTATACAAAAACTTGTGCCACGGTATGACAAATGCCTGCAAAATTTCGGCAGTTATGTGGAAAAGTAGTTTAAGAGTTGTAGAATTTTGTGCAATAAATAATTATTCTGTACCTATTCAAAATCTTCTCGGGCTTCTAACCAGGTAAAAACTTGGCTTGATACCAACGTTTCGAAGAAGTGCATCTTCCTCGTCTTCAGGGTGAACTGATGAATTGAGCTTGCGGAGACTGGTATTTATAAGAGCTGGAATGAAGCTAACATCTGATTGGTTCGCGTGATTTATGGCCTGGTATTTAAGATGACTGAGACATGGACACGGACTTCGTAGAAAACTATTTATAGCAGTTATACGGCTAATGTTTTGTGTTTGAGCACGCACCTGCTAGAAAATAAGCAGGTAGAGGATTAGGTGTTAAGACTCTTTAACATCAGTGTCCATGCTGAACTTAATTGTAGGCCAGAATCGCGATTTAGATTATTTGTTTCAGATGAGATGGCTAAAGCTTCTTTTACTCTCCTTTCCCAGTAGTTCAAACACTTTGCCACTATCTTGGTATCTTTTTTCTCATTTCTCATTTGTTTACTCCTGGTAAGCAAAGAGATTGGAATATCAATTGTTTCATATAGCAACCGGCTTTTATAGGATGAGACTATCACTTTAGCCTGTACATTTTATATCCCTTCTACTTACAAGGAAGCTAGTACTAAGATAAATTCTGCTTATGTTTATCTTGATTAGCATGCTGTAGATAACAGATTAATGTTTTAAATAAAAGTTTTGTTTACCGAATAGCCAGAGGACACCATGTGAATGGAACACATTATATATTTTTCTCTTCTATTTATAAGGAACCATGTAATAAGTATAATTTCTGCTAATGTTTATCTCGATTATCATGAAGTAGATAGAAGAATAAGGTTTCGACAATAATTTGTTACAGAGATGTAGAGGAAGTCATGTGAATGAAACATATCAGATTTGTTCATCACTAGACCTCCTCAGATCCTGCGTTCCAGCATTGATGGCATGTTATTTATATAAATGCCCAGAACCTTTATCCAATCCCAATTTGTAACAGCATGCATCTAACTCCTTCTCTTAGGGTTTGGTGATTGCACTCGACAACCCACTTTTGCTGTGGTTGTATACAGCTCAGTAGCTGGATGATCTATGCCATCTACTTTCAGATACTGATCACATTCATTACATATATATTTAATACAGTTTATAAGGGGGAATCTGCATGGAAAAATATATCCAAGCAATTATTATACTCGAAAAAAATAAGAAATAGGGAATAGATAACTGATATAGGTATATTTTCCTTCGTGAATGGAACAAAATACCTGTTGAGTTACTGTGGACTTTGCTTCAAAGTGTAAATAGTTTTAAAAAGAGACTAAAGAAGAGTGATTTATAGTCGAAATAGTAAATATAAATATTACATTATCAGCAGTATTATAAAGTTTTTAATATTGTATTATTATTACTGTTATTATTATTATTATTATTATTGTTATTTAATTTTTTTGTAATATACTATGATGTAGATTTTTGACAGAGTATTATATTACCCATATTATTTATTTAATTATATTGTACATTGTATTATTACATTGACAGCACTGCCACTGGGCCATGTCCTAAGCAGTGAAATAAAGTATCTATCTAAACACCTGAGGTCAAATTAGTTTCATTCTCTACTAAAGATTTAAATCCAAGAAATTGGAAAATACCTGAATTATTATCGAAAGCTCTTTCATTTATAATCATTAATAAAAGTAACACAACTGCAGGCATCCCACAGGAAGCTACTGCTATTGGGCCAGTGAATGAGTTCTAAATTTGCTTAGTTCTTTTCCTCTCTTTTAAAGTGTTTATCTGTCTACTTACCCTTCAAACAGGTTACTCTTATGAGACATTTCGCCCTCACATATCAAATTATATAACTTAGGGTTGGCATTTCTTACACTTGTGACAGTCTCTTTCTTTCTCCTTTTATCTATCAGCCTTGCTTGCCTACCTCTTTCTTCCTCTTGTTTCCTTTCCAACATCTCTATTCTGTAATTCATTTCTGTCACAAGTAGTAAAAATGGAAATGGAGTTTTATTTATGGATGCTCTTTAACTGTGTGGTTCTGTGTCCCATTCTATGTGAAAGACCACTTAATTTTGCTCAAAGGCCTCTTTATCAGGCTTGAGGTTCTTATATGTGCCATAAATCTATGACATGGGCTCAATGGCTTTACTTCCCTTCTGAAGCAAGCCATGCTAAGGATTTTTATGCACAAAAAAATCCATAGACCTCCGTTGGGTTTGAACCCGCAACTTTGGGTATATGAAGTAAGCATGGTAACCACTACACCACGGAGGGTTGTAGGTTGCATGAGAGTGATAAGTCCTAGTGGTAGAGACATCTATGTGAGCTTGCTGTGCTAAGGTTTTATGCTGCCGCTTGCCCCACCATCCTCCTCATATACTATGAGCAAGGAAACTGGAGCAGGCCTTACAGCTATGAGCGAGTTCTGGGATGTTGTATAGTGGGACAGGCAGTACCTGATCCCCCCAGCCAGGGTGAAATAACTTGAGATAGTCGACTGAGGGAACTCAGGCAGGGGTACATCTCGGGGCATGCCCAACTATCTCCTTGTTACACAAAAAAATTGCAGGAAATAAAAACCGTAAATGCCTCTGATCCTTACAATTGCTTGGAGGACTCAGTGAAATCCACTGAGGCTGTAGCTACTTGCTCGGCAACAAGCCTAAATCCATCCCAACAAGGCAAGACTTATTCAGAAGAAAGGATGTTGAAAGGAGGAGATTTCAAATCTTCACCCAAAGGCAATGATGAAACTACCAGGAAGCCCAGGAGCCTCAAGGAAACAAAACTTGCCAATGTCCATAAGAAGACCAAAGAAAGACTGGTCCTCAGGGCATTGAATAGACCCCAGAAGTGGAAAAGGAAGAAGGATAAAACCAAATCCTTACCACAGAAAGTGAAGTTTCGAGTGGCACTAATTGTAGCGATTCTTAAACAAACACTCCTCCACAAAAGAACAAAAACAGGCCTAAGCAGGACTTGGAAGGCCTAACTTCTAAGCTCTTAGGTTTCTACAAAGAAATTATTACTTTTGTCAAGATGGCAGTTGTTCTGGAAACATTTTTGAACAACAAGCTGTCTGATTAACAGATTGATCAAATAAAGGTAGCCATGACCAAAAGAATTTAAAATCCTGGGACATGGAGAATGTCCTCAATTTACAGCTTCATATTAGGAGGCAGTATTGTTATGTGCAAATGAGGAAATTAAGAATTAGATAATGGAAACAACATCTGAACTAAAGCCTTGGGAAGGAGCCAAACTATGAACAGGAGAATGGAAGAGATCCTGAGAGTGAAACAAAGTGATGTTCAGACCACCTTAAATTTACTCAAAAACTGAGTCCATCAACATCCTTGAAATGCTTGATAAACAAAACAAGCTCCTAGACTCAAGAATTAGAGAGTCATCAATTCCAAGAAGAAGGATCCTAAAGGACAAGTTCTTGTTGTGTTAATTGACAATACCACACTTAATGCCCTAAGAGCTTCTAGATACCAAACTAAAAGCCCTGGGAGCTTTTGGGAGAGCTTTCCTAGGATTTGAGAGTTACCTTACTCTTCTAAATAAAGATAAAGACAAGGATCGAAATCCTACCATTCAACCTTCATGACAGTAAAGCTACAACAGCCCTACTGTGTCAAAACTCATCAAGCATGAAATTCCTACAGCCTTCATACAAGAACCCTGGATAAGAAAAAGTCAAGTTATGAGGCTAGGATAAAGATAAGATTATATCCGTCAACTTAATGAACAATCCCAAAAAATGTTTAGTAGTTAGAAATAATGATGATGATGAACTTGTATTCCAGAGACTTAATATCAGCAGAAGTTAATATGGTGTCTGCAGAAAATGTGAATAGTGAGTAAGCCTTCTCGCACTTACATATCAAATTTTGCAACTCCAAATAGAAAATCTGAGTAAATGTTCTCATAAATTTCACACTTGTGAGTCTTCTGCCCTCGTGTATCAAATTATGCAACTTCAAATGTGAAAGCTCAGTAAACTTTCTCAAAAATTTCATATTTGTGAGGCTTCTTGCCCTCATGTATCAAATTATGCAATTTCAAATGTGAAAAACTTACTAAACTTTATAAATTTCAAACTAATGCGGCTTCTTACCAGTATGTATCAAACTATGCCTTTCAAATTTCACAAATGTAAAATTTCTGACAATTGTGAAACTTTTGCTCATGTTGCAAATCACATTTGACAAAACATAAATTTTACAATAAATTTTAAACTTGTGAAGTTGTTTACCTTCATGTAATAAATTATGCAGTTTCAAGAGAAACAAATGATAACCCTTTGCACACAGACTGTGTTTACGACTCTATGGAACAAATTTACTCTAATAAAAAATTATTTAAAGCTTACCATACGTAGGTAAAAACATGAAATGGAGTTTTATTTATGGATGCTTTTAACCTCTGTGGTTACCAGCATCCCATTCTATATTAGGCATGAAACACTGCTTAATTTTGCTCAGAGGCCTCTTTATCAGACTTCAGGCTCTTTAACATGCCATATCTCTACAACACAGGACCACCAGCTTTTCTGAAGAAAGCCATGCTAAGGATTTTTACGCCCAAAAAAATCCATCCTCCTCTGCCGGGATTGAACTCATGACCTTGGGTATTTGAAGCCAGTATGATAGCCATTACACCATGGAGGGTGATGTGCATTGGTAAAAGCATGCAAATGCAAGTAAAAAGGAGGGGGGGAAGCTTTTTCTGAGATAAGCTATAGAGTTGTCCACCCTTAGCAAATAAACATTCAAAAACAGCATTATTGCAAAAATGATACATGCAGCACTTAACTATCACTTTCACACAGAATTTACTTTTGAAACACAGTCTGTTTTGATGATATTTGTGTTACTGTATATCACTATATGGAAATATTTTCATGTCAAATCTGGAACATTTGGTTTGTATTCACTGTTTATATGGACACAACATGCTAGCAAACAAATAGAGTGAACTTGCAAACTATTATATTTTCTCACTAAGTTCAAAATAGAAGTAAACAAACTCTCATATATCACTCCGCCAAGCACATGGTAGCATCACATAGAGATATGATGGAAACTCAGTTGCTGCAAGAATAAATTGCCTCAGATAGCATGCATGTATGCACATTAAGCAACATGCTATGGGATCATTACCTTTTTAACATTTTGATGTCTTATTCTTATATTTTAGATTTTGATGTCTTATTCTTATATTTTAGCTTACATCTAAATTTGTAGCAAATAATAATAAAAGTAAACTTATAAAAACAGTACTGGAATAATTAATTAATTACCTACCTACTATTTCACCTGTGATTGAAGCTGGTTTAACTGCTCTTAACTTTAGATTTCATATATAATTTATTTAATGACTGATATCATGTTACAGTTTTGTTTGAAACTTTTATGAGTAACAAAATGTTTAGCATTATAAGTTAGAAAGCACAACAGAAAAGAAACGTGGTGTAACAATTCTGTATATTTTAATAACTAAGCTCATTATTGTTAAACACCTAACAACATTCATTGTCCATTAAAAGTGGCCATGACAGAATTGTAGCATCAATTTGCATTGTTACTGTGCTCAAGTTATAACCTAGTAGCAGAAAAGCTGAGAGATTGCTTGTATCACACATAATACATTGATTTATCAGTTATCACTAAAGTGTGAAGCATTTTAACAAAACCAGTTTGTAAGTATCTACAGCAGTAGCAGCAAACAAAATAAATTTATCATCACCAAGAGCATTTTCACTGAGAGAGGGAAATTCATGTAGGACTATAAATTAACATGTTTGTTGCACTGAACATTGAATTACTGAAATTAAACAATTTTAATGCTGATAATATATGAATTACTTAGATAAAGAGCCAATATTTACATCAGTTGGAAGCCTTAAGAGGCATGATCCCATTCAGGTCTGAATTGATTTCCATTGATGAATCCATGTCTGCAGTTAAATTTTGCACTTGACATTTTTAGCAGGAGTATAAAGTTTGCCAGTTCTTACCCTCTAGTTTCTAACAATACAGTGGACAAAGTAACACTGTGAACTCTGAAGTTAATTTCACCATCCTTTATTGCAAGAAGCAGCAGCTTATCACAGAATTTGTAAAACACATTTAGCACAATTGTCTTCTCTCCACTTTTTAATGGTTTTTCCATATTTATGTTTGTCCACAATGGCCAGGATTTTTCTGACCCATTACATATTGAAAGCAATATTTTCACAACACATTAACATCTGGCAAGGAGTAAGTTGACTGCTTAAACGAAACCGGAAATAAACTACAGTGTCTGCACATAATGCCACAAAGCCTCTGCTGTATTGGTTCAATTGCTTATAAATGGTTCCAAACAAATACATTTTATTTTATAAATTTAACTGTTACAACACTGGTGTTTTTCTTCGCACAAGAATAACCACTAAAAGATATGATCAAACTATTTCAAGAGAAAGAGACAACATCTTAAGCTGAAAAGTTGTAATTTGCCCACCAGCCAATGAGATGCTTCCTTGTCATATGGTTTTGTTTACATTTCCTTTGAACTTAAAGTGAAATGATAGTAGCACCATTTTGAAGATGCTTTGTGTTACATTATATGTAACCAAATAGCATATTCTCACCCAAACTTTTGAATAATAGTTTTCAACAACAATGATAATAATAACAATAATACAGATGAAACATGGTTCACAAAAAATAAGGAAATGCAACTTTATAAACACACAATTTCAGGGGAGGGGGTGTTCCTTAGAGCATTTCTTGTGTGTGATGCAGTTCAAAACAGGGTTCAGGATGAAGATGAGGTTCTGTAATGGATATTTTGCAGTAGTATAAACTACCCTTTTACTTTATATACTGCACACCTAAGGGAACCATTTGCCTCTCACCTAGACGACCTTGGTTCGATCCCATGTGAGATTTGTGGTGGACAAAGTGGCACAAGGGTGGGGGTTTTCTCTGGGTTCTCCAGTTTCCCCCACCATCGCATTCCACTGGTGCTCCATCTTCAGTTCATACATCATCAGTTATCACTGCTTGGGTGTCACAAGTGGTAAAAGTGGAATTGGGAAGGGACATTGGTCACCCTAATCTTATCCCTTTTGAGTTTGGTACAAAGATATTCATATACATTGGTATCAGCAAGCTGTGGTGAGGTATAGGATCTATTTGTAAAAATGTGATAACCAAAGGAAGGGTGCCTTCCTCTGTGTATGCTCAGTTCCATATATGCTGTACCTACTGCTTCATGGG
The DNA here is from genome assembly GCA_030762935.1 of Hymenopus coronatus. Taxonomy (NCBI): domain Eukaryota; kingdom Metazoa; phylum Arthropoda; class Insecta; order Mantodea; family Hymenopodidae; genus Hymenopus; species Hymenopus coronatus. The sequence goes on from CM060882.1 coordinate 26,559,417, forward strand.
ACATTTTACCAACCTTTTCAACCATACATATATAGCAGGAGAGGTGTGTGTGTGTGTGGGGGGGGGGGGGGGTTCTGCCATTGTTTTTCGATCAAGCAGAGATGTGTGTAAACGGTAGCTCACTAACACAATGTATGCAAATATTTTGGAGTTGCATCGGGGAAGAATTATGAGCATGTGGGAAGCCAATTTGCCATTTAAGGTCATTGTTAAATCAATTCCATTCAGCAGTCGCACTTAAGTTGTTTAATTCCAAGACAGCTAAATCAGGTATGGGACAGGAATGAGGATTGAACAGATTATTAAAATAATTTAGTAAATGTGTCCTGTTTGAGAATAAAAATTATAGTTTACTTCAGTTCTACATTGTCATTAAAAACATCTGTTCAGAGGGAAATTGTGCAAAACAGTAATTTGGTTAGTTATATATTTATAACTGATAGGTCATCTCCTTAGTGCCATGGTAGCACAGCTGCTTGCCAAGCGGGAGACCTGGGTTCGATTCCCAGTACCAGCATGGGGATTCCCTCCCCCCCTGCTGGGTCACACTCAGTCTCGTGAGGTCCCTGGGGGGGGCAAATTGAGGAGCTACTTGATTGAGAAGTAGCGGCTCCAGGTCGAGATGACCGTATTAACTGGCCAGGAGGGATTGAGGCAATGACCATGTCTCACCCTCCAGTACTGCTCACTATCCATGGTGTCTTTCATGGGCCGAGTTGGGGGATGCAGCGGCCAGCTGGTAGGCCAAGGTTCCATGGAGTTATTATAACTGATGGCATGTAAAGTGATTGCTCAGTTATATATGCATATGTGAATAATCTATAACTGTAGATACAAAACAGAATGCCACTGCATGTGAAAACAAACAGATGCTCACATCTTTTCCTTGCTTTATTTACACTGTGAAGACCAGTAGCCAAAGCTGTGATGACAGCATTAATGGAAGCGAGGGTCCCATGCTAGTCTAAAGTTCCCAAGGCTAGTATAAAGTTCCCTAAAGTTCCCCAGACTAAAACCCAATGGAGTATGATTGGCTTTTATCAGGCATAAAATTCCTTAGCAGGCTTCCCTTGGAAAGGAAGTAAAGCCAGTTGTCCCCTGTCACAAATTTAGGGAACACAAATTTCAAGCCTGATAAGACACCCACGAGCAACATTTCTGGTCTTTCATGCCCATTATACAATGAGGTGCTAAGAGCTATAGTAATTACAAAGCACCTATAAATAAAACTCAATCTCATTTCCAGAGGGAGAGCTGTTTAGATGCCTTTATTAATCTTTCACAATCCACGTAACTTTCCAGAGGCCAGGATTTTGATTATCCTGTTTTCCCATTATGGGTCAAATGCGTAAAATATCCATTGGTACTTTCACTAAGTGCAAATAACTTTAGGTCAAACTTTGTGCGTTTGCTGGAATTATACACTTTGAATGTTTTCTTGTTGAAGCTTATTGCATTTTCATCAACACAAATATTCTCCCAGGTGAGCAAAAGATTTGGATTCTTGTTATTTTCTGCAGAACATTGAAGGTATGCCCACCTTTTTAGAGCCCAGTTAGGCAAAATGCAGATTCTGGAATATAAGCAAAAACTCAGTCTTGCCAAAGAATTACTTTTTGTCAAGCCATTTCTTTGAAAACATCTATGTATGTTTTGTGTTATTATTATCTCTAAAAAGGCTTTAATATCACAGATAGAGAGTGGTATAAAAATGATAATTATTTTTGTAGGCGAGAAATGCTGCTGCATCTCCTATCCCCATATGCTTGTTTACTCTGTGATCAAATTGATAAGTTCATTATCAAAAACTTAGCTGAACTATTTGATTGAGGTACTGTTGAAATATGAAGACCGTTGGATGTTGATGCTTGTAAACCCTAAAACCAGAATTGGAATCATTTACTTTAGTTCAGGAATTCAAAGTGCATGCTGAGAAGGCTGGTGATGCAGATGCAACATTCCTTATTACTTGCAGAATCATGGCAATTTATAAATTTCAATCTTCATATTCAGAAAAGCCCAAAGGACTCAATTCAGGATTTTCATGCTTGAGGCAAGGCATGACCAAAAGGCATAAAAAAAACTGCATTTTGCTAATGTCTTCTCTCACCTCAAGGTGCACAAGATGCTAAATCAATGGGCAATCCCAGGAATGAGATAGGATCCCCATTCTGTACAGCACAGCAATAGCTATGAACTTTAACATGTCCTCTGATGCTATCTACTGTAGAAACTATTGAAATAAAATAAAATGGCTTCTGCTTTTGAGTGTAAAAGTTAAAACGGCTGCCCATGTGGTACAAATGATGGCAGAGTAATGTTCAGATGAACATCTCATAAATTCTACACTTGAGGCTTTTTTTCTTTATGTAAAAGCTTATGCCTGTTCAAATTTGACAAAATAGTAAAGCTCTTTTCACAAATTTCACATTTATGAGGTTTTATACCCTGATGCATCAAATTATGTAATTTTAAATGCTGCAACTGGGTAAAGGTCTTCTCACAAATTTCACATTTGTGAGGCTTTACACCCTGATGTATCAAATTATGCAATTTCAAATTTGAAAAAGTTGTAAAGCTCTTCTCACAAATTTCACACTTGTGAGGCTTTTCACCCTCATGTTTAAAATGATGTAATTTCAAATGTTGCAAATGAGTAAAGGTCTTTTCACAAATTTCACACTTGTAAGCCTTGATTCCTTCATGTATCAAATTATGCTTTTTCAAATTTGATAAAATAGTAAAGCTCTTCCCACAAATTTCACACTTGTGAGGTTTTTTACCCTCATGTGTCAAATTATGCGATTTCAAACCTGATAACTGAGTAAACCTCTTGTCACAAATTTCACATTTGTAAGACTTTTTACTCTTGTGTACTGAATAATGGGATTTCAAATATGCCAAAAGAGTAAAGCTCTTCTCACAAATTTCACATTTATGTGGCTTTTTACCATCATGTTTCAAATGATGCAATTTCAAAGACGACAACTGAAAAAAGCTCTCATTACAAATGTCACACTTGTGAGGTTTTTTACCATCATGTTTTAAATGATGCAATTTCAAAGATGACAAATGAGTAAACCTCTCCTCACAAATTTTACACTTGTGACGCTTCTTACTCTCATGAATTAAATTGTGGGATTTCAAATATGATAAAAGAGTAAAGCTCTTCTCACAAATTTCACACTTGTGAGGCTTTTCACCATTGTGTATCAAATTATGCAATTTCAAAGATGACAAATGAGTAAACCTCTTCTCACAAATTTCACACTTGTGAGGCTTCTTACCTTCATGTATTAAGTTATGCACTTTCAAAGATGACAAATGATTAAATTTCTTTTGGCAAACCTCACACCTATGAGGCTTTTTACCCTTATGTATCAAATTGTGGCTTTTCAGATGTGACAACTGAGTAAATACCTTATCACAAATGTTACATTTATATGACCTTTTACCCTTATGAATCATTAAAACCCTGCTATAAGTTTCCCCCTTATCACTGCATTTACTGGATTGTTCTAAATGAACACATTTTTCAATAAGTGGTAATTTTGTTACGTCACTTTCTTGACCTACAGAATCCAAACAATCCTTTCCATAACTGAAATGTTTATTTTCCTCTGAAGCTTCAGTAGAGGGAAATGGTGGATCACCACTATTTTCACCAGAAACTGCTTCTGTCCATAATCTGAAATGTTGTACGATTTAGTATTAGATACAAAAATCAAAGAATATAAGGGATTTAAATCTGAAAAGTAAATCACTGTGCGCTAACAATTATCAATGTACATGGTTGCAGACTATTCAGGTAGAGAAATCTCCAATTTAGATTAACAACTTTAGTAATCTTCAATATTGTTATGTAATTGAAAAATCTTTCAAATAGAAACATATTAATTCTAAAACCAGTCTGAAGTTTATAGTAATGTAAGCCATGTGTGCTACATGAAATAAGAATTACATTAACATTTAGCAACTATCTAAAGTAATTCCTGTGTTGACTAAATGTGGCATTAAAATATTTTCATAACAAAGTGGTCATCAACAAACCACTTGGTTAAAGCAGCTGGATGGAAACAGGTGGAGCCATGGTTCAAATTCTGACTATGGCAGTGAATTTTTCAGTCTCTACTTTTTCAAACATTTTCCTACACACAGCTTGTATGAAAGAATATATCATTGATTGACCTAGTAATTTATTAAATTATGAAACCACACAGCTTGTATGAAAGAACATACCATTGATTGATCTAGCAATTGATTAAATTATGAAGCTTGAGACATAAAATACTTATGGCATTGTAAGTCACCATTGGGGTATGCCATCTCAATATGGATAAGAGTCTGAATATCAAGCAAGCATGTAAGTAATAGCAAAAGAAATGTGAAATAGCACCAATCAACATCAAACGATGTTTACCAGTTTGCAACTGCTTTTAGACTCCAAATTTAATCATGGACTTTCTTCATGGAAAAGCAATAAGTGCAGGCTGATGGTTGAAGTGAAACAAGTTAATCATAACAAACAATTACAGCAACCAATCCAAATCTAATTTTTCTTCTATAATAGACCATGTATAGTTATGTAAATGTGAACTTTCCTTGAGCTCATGAATATCTGTAGTACAAACTTTACTCCTCTTGAGGATAACTGGTCATTTACAATTTTGAGCATTTCAAGAAACATTGAGGGATTCAGATTCAGTTTATTCATCCCTTTTATCTTGTACAAGATAATGGGCACATCAGTTAGATACAAAATAACAATTATAAGATAAAAATATATACAAAAAGAAAGTGATTACTAATGAAAGGGAGAAAATATGATAACACTAACTTACTAAAAACTCTTGAATAGAATAAAAGCATTCTTCAATTAGGAATCTGTGTAACATATTTTTAAAATCCCTTATATTGTCAACCTGTTTAATATAAAGTGGCAACTTGTTATATAATTTTATACCATTATATGTGTAAGAATATCTGTACAGAGTAGTGTTATGATTAACTGTTCCCAGATTTGAGCTCCCTCTTGTATCATGCAGATGGGTCATTGCGTAAGTCTGCAGGGTACACCAATTCAATATGATGCAGAATTTAAGCTTGAAGCAATGTAGGCAACTAAAAATAAAACTATATAGCCTTAAAACACTACTAAAAATCATTAAAAAAATATTGTTTGGCACATGAAAGCCAAGGAAATGTATGACAGTAAATTAAAACGTGATGTCATCACTCAATGATATGCACCAAAACTTCTTAAAATGGTGTGTTTAATGAAAATGGCATAGCCAACAATATGTAATAAATATAACTCATCATTAAAATGTATAAAATAACTAAGACTTGGAGTTTATGAAAGTCTATTAAGCAAATAAAACCTAAATAAACATGTAATATGGGAAGAGGAGGAGAACAAAAGAGATTATCATCGCCATTCTGGCAGCAGTCACTAAGTCCAAATTTGGCTGTTTTGAGATTATTACACCATCTTATCAAGAAATGTGTTCTCTATAAACCAGCAAAGCCTCAAAGTGATATCTCTTTCCTTTTTTAAATTATGCCTATTTTATATTTTCATCAAGTCCAAATTTCACATTTCTTAGGCAGGCAGAAATCACTTAATGGACTTAGGTACTTCTGCTTGTCGTCAGTTGTAGCTATATTACGCATCCATTGTCAAGCAGAATCTGCAGAGATAATGTTAAGGTCGCTGTCATGCGTTCCAATAATGCTTAAAGCCAATGTCACATTACAGCAACTTGTACTCTCAGCAAGTTTTTATTTCAATCTGGAAGAGTTATTTCACACAACAGAAGTGAAGCTTTATGTGCTACAAAATGCTGTGCAGGAAATGTAAAACCGAGACCAACTAATGTTACATAGTACTAAATATAATACAGATGAGTAAGAGGCTTTCAGCATATTGGTAAGTTACATATTGTAAACAAATCCAGGAGTACTTTGAATAATCATTTCTTAAATGACCTGAGTAATTGGATGAACTTATTGTTCTCTGAATTTTCCAGGCAATTCAACGTGTGCTTCAGGTATCTGTGCCTATATCTGTTGAAACTGACATAAGTGATGAAGGAAAAAGCTATTTTACTTTAAAGAATGCTGAGATTATCAATATAGAGACTACAGAATCTGACAGTTATAATTTTCATATAAGTTGGATATTATCAATATTTCAGTTTTCTTGTTTTACACTTGAATGTGGCAGTCATAATTTGCATCTAAGTATGTTATTATCAATATTTAAGCTGTTAATTTATACTCTTATTTTATTATTTTCCTCCCCCAATAACTAAATATATTTATTTGCTTTGATAGAACAACAACAGTAATGCTTTTAGTGATGCAAGGCTAACTGCCAGTGATGCTGATTACTTGGCTACAAACTTCTGAAACAGATGATTGAGATCAGCAATTGTACATACACCAGAGGATAAATCTGACCATAGAGCTTCTGCTAATGCAGACAATTCTGACATAATACAATCTGGAGGTAATTTTTGTTGTTTATCCATTTCTTTAACTGTTATGGTCATATCAGGGCTTTGACTGAAACATTAGTCTTTTTATGATTATTTGAACTTATGTTTAAATTGCTGTAGGAGTTTTTTCGTCTTTAACTTATTTTCACATGCACATTCACTCTCATGTACACACTTCTAGACTCTATGGAGGGAATTGAATAGTTCTAACTAGAGAAAAAGTAACATCTCCAGCTGGGAATCGAACCTGGGACCTCAGGGTGATGACAGCTCGCTGATCACTCTACTGCGCAGGCAATCCAAAGGTAATATTTTATCGTGGAGTGATGCCTTTCTGTGCTAGTAATAACATTGAGGCTTATAAATGCAGAGGCCAAAGGTTCGATTCCTAGTTGGAGTTTTGTGTAGTTATACTTATTATATGACCTCAATAGAATAGGAAAGCAAGAAGACAAGAGACCAGTGTTAATTTTCACCAGTTATGGTACTGCTCAAGGGGGAAAAAAAAGAAAGAACTGGAGCCAAATATCTAAATCATAATCAAAGGGAACAAGAAGCCAACCAAAGCAATGCAAATGACAAAACAAGAACTTCCACAGAAAAAAACGTTTGTGACAGCAACTTTCGACCTCGTACAATGTGTGTTGCACATCCCAAGTAATGAAGTTGCTCCGATGTACTATAGTCGTAAACTTTGTGCCTACAACTTAACAGTATAAGAGAGAATCCCACAAATAATACACACTATCACACCTGGCATGAATTAAATAGTAAAGGGGAAGTGTTGAAGTTGGAACTTGTCATTACTTCTTTCTTACCAGTCTGCCACAAACAGTAAGGGAAGTATGTTGCTGTTCTTTTGATATATTTGTTAACACCATTAACATTAATGTGATTGAAAAAACTTCAAGTCTGGTCAGTATGCACAGTGTCATTGAGAATCAAAATAAATTTGTATCTATTTGCACTATGCATGACTAACATCTTTCGATCTGCCCATTCCTCAAAAAAAGCAAGAATGCTGCACCTTATGATGTGAAAGAGTTGAAGTTTGATGACTATATTGATTATCAGGTCTGTCTAGAGCAATTCTGTGCAACAAAACTAAGAATAGGGAAGAGAAGAGAATAAACCGGTTGAAAATAAAATGCTTCAAAGATGAAAAAGAGAATCCTGGAATTCTGAAATACATTTATGAGCATTTTAGAAACTATTCTCAAATAAATGTGTTTGGACGAAGAGTGCCTATTCTCCCATTCTATATCAGACTTGAAATATAAGGATTTGTTGTCACTTTGCGATAAAGGTGTCATTCCATTGAAGTTTCATTCATGTTGTCACTCCTTGCCACATTAAAAAAAGTGGAAGATAGAAGTTCAGAGTCAACCATGGATGTGATAACGAACCTGGAGGATACAAAAGTAATTAATTTGGATCGAAGTAAATTTAATTAAACAAAGAGCAAACCCAATTTTTTAATTTCTTCAAAATAATCAAATATTATGTGTTAAAAGTTTTCAATTTTAGCAATTCATCATGGGTTGCATCCAGTTTCAAATGTAATTGCAAAACTTTTTAGGCATGCATTTTTTATCGGTGTACTGAACCATATGTTTGCAATGCTACAAAAGTGTCAAGGAAATAAAAACTACAAAAAATGCTGTAGACAACAGCTAATACATTTATCATAAAAAAAATAAACTCTTTTGTTTTATAATCCGGTGGTCTATCTATCTCCTTTAAAGTACCTTTTGCTCTTCAGGCAGAAGTCACTTTGTCCAATATTTTGGAAATTTGAAAGAATTTTATAGACATTTACGGAGAAAAGGATTAGAACCCTATTTAAAATAATAACTAAAATTTGTATATATTTATAAATTGTATTTCAAGTTTAGCATAAAGTCATAACGGATGTTTAGAACTAAGCCAAACTTCAAAATTGCTGTATTTCCAAACACAGATTTTGTACTTCTTGATTTCTGCCAGAACGCTGACGTTATGATATATCGGATGCTGTAATTTAAGAATCTAACAAAGGAGGGGCACAAAACTTGACAAATAACTAATTTAGAAAAGTTCATAATTGTATAAGCATTATTATGCAAGTTATTTAAATCCATTAATTTTAATTACTATGAGCATATAAAACTGTATATTGTATATGTATTTCACGAAAAAAGGGAACAAGGAAATCTGTCGTCCCCATAGTGATGTGCAAATTACAATGCTTAAAACAATGATCTTCGAGTGATAAGAGTGAACATTTTATAAAGTTGCGGTGTACAGCCTCTGATTAGTGAGGAAGTAGCTACAGATGCTATGAGCTCATATCAGAAATCAAGGTTAATATTATAATAATTGTATATAAAATCATGTACTATAATAATTCTTATCAATAACTTATATGAGTACCTAACATAAGACAGATTCTAAGCAAAATTTCTGTACAGGAAATCAGTTAAAAGTTGCGAGTTGTGGTTCGCCACGTTGTAATAACAATTTCCACGAATAAAAGTTTTAACGTTGCTAAACCTACCAAATTACTTTTAACTTCACTCTCACCTATAAGATCCTACCAACCAAGCATGGGGATTGAGATTCTTATACTCACCGAACATTGCAGCTAGTATTTACTTGAAGTAAGCCAGGGCAATCAAAAATTAACAATTTTACAGCAAAGAAGAAAGCTTAAAACCATCTCAAATATTGGTTCGGAGCTAAACAGAATTTCCAGTTCTCCCAACTGTAAGCATGACCAACATAACAGGTCCAGCAGCAAATTCAAACATATAAAGCATGTTTCAACATAGCTACACACAAAGAGTCCAGGACAAGAAACGGTGGAGTTCCAATGACACACAGCAGCCCAGCCAACTCCGAGACTACAAGTCCTATCGACTGAGCTGAGAAATAAAAAGTTCCACACCAAATGACAATGCAGCATTGGAGGAGCTTGTGAACAGCTGGCTGTCAACATATTTTTCTTCATAAAAGGAATAAAAAATAATTGCAATTCATTCGGAAAGATATACTTTGAAATAAGGAGACTATTTAGAAAACAGATATAGTATTGTTATACCTTCTTATTGTTTCAATGCATTATTTAAAAATCTGACGTGTTCCATTCACATGACTTTCTCTAGTGATTCTGCAACAGAGTATTGTTACAAAAGTTGATCCTTCTCTCTACTTCGTGCTAATCAAGATAAACAGAAGATAGCAGGAATGGCCATATTAATTACTGTTATAAGTAGAAGGGAAATAAGGAAATATACTTAGGATAAGGTGAGTCACATCATTTAAAAGTTGTTACTATGTGACTGAATTTCTTTGCATGGTTAGGAGTTGACAAGTTTCAGTATAGAAAAGTTTAAGTGTTTTAAAACTGAAACCAATAACAAGGAATATTTTGGAAATGGTCAACTCCATGAAAAAATGTATATGACATAAATTGTGCGTTATTGTAAGATCTAGATTTTTTGTGTAGTAAGTTTTTGTCTATCTCTTAGGTTTACCAGTTATGCAAAAGTCATCCAGAATAATGAAGTCTTCAGAGGCTATTCCCAGAAAACTCAAGATATACATTTGTTTGTCATGTAAATATCTTTAATTTGCAGTATTTTAATCAAAATCGTTAGAACAATTTTTGAGAAAATAAATATTTTCGAAACTTTTTCCGTGTAAAGGATAGTTTGGGGTGGGGCAATATTCCTCAAAATTTCTGTACTGCATTCTTGGAAGGTACTAAACTTAAATACCAAGTTTGGTATTTTACCTACCTTTCATTTTTGAGTTCTCATGTTCACGGACACACATGCGTGCGCTCGTGCAGACATTTTTGCAAAAAATGCTTTTTTGATATAGGTGACCCTAAAATGTGTATTTCCGGTGAAATCTCAGTATTGCATTTTTGGATAAAATGCAATCTTCTCTACCTACTATTTACATTGCAATATGTGCTAGAGAAGGTAAAAAAATAAATAAACTGGTTTTTATATTTTAACAAAAATTCTCTTTATTACTTCAATAAATAACTATTTGTTTCACTGACTACAAATGAAAATCTTTATTTGATGCTTCCCAACAATTCTGCCATATAATTTTCTTTTGATGTTCATAGTGGTGGTGGTTACTACTGCATATTATGAAATTCTCATCAAAACTGGCTCAGCTGCTGCATGCTATGCATTCCCAGTTGAACTCTCGGCAATGCTCATCCTCTCCTTTTATACCTGTTGATGACATAGCAAGAAACTTCCAAAGGGAGGAGGACAGTTGATAACTTATTCATTATAAAAACACTGGTAGATAAATACTTGAAAGACAAAAGAGGAAAGTTATATATGGCTTTTGTGGATTTAGAGAAAGCATACGATAGGATAGAGCTTCAATTGCTGTAGCATAAGTTGTTGACTAAAGGAGTGAGTAAACAAATGGTGGACACCCTTAGAGCATTATATAAGGAAAATACTTTTTGTATAAGAGTGGAGGAAGGGGTTGTAACAAGAGAAATCCAACAAGAGAAAGGCCTTAGACAGGGATGTAAGTTAAGTCCAGTCCTATTCAATTTATATATAGATGATGTATTAACAGAAATTGGGAGAAATAATAACTCGATGCCAGTAATTAATAATATTCAGATTCCAGGATTACTGTTTGCAGATGATCTAGTTATAGGTGCAATTACAGTGAATGGCTTGAAACAATCCTTGCAAACATTAAATAATTACTGTAAAGAGTGGAGTTTAAAAGTGAACCAGGACAAGACGCAGATTGTAGTGTTCAAAAAAGGGGGAAAATTGAGCAAATATGAAAAATGGAAGAATGAGAATGAAAAGGAGTACAGGGTAGTGAGAGAATGTATTTATCTAGGAGTTAAAACTGATAGTGGTGGCAATTGGGAAAAGCAAAAGAAATTTGCATTGGCAAAAGGAAAAGGAGCTTTATCAGCTATTAGAAGTTGCAAATACAAAGCACCTAATATAAATATTAGATGGTTAGAAAAAGTGTACAATATGGTGGTTGAGGCAAAAATGCTATATGGGATAGAAGTATGGGGATTAGAAGGAGGATGGAAGGCATAGATGGGGTGCATAGGAAATTTTGCAAAGAAATACTGGGGTTACCAAATGCAACTGTTAGGCAGGTAGCACAAATAGAGCTGGGTAGAGTGGCAAGTAAGGGAAAGATTATGGAAAGGGCATTGAAATTTTGGCATAGGATATTGAAATTGGAAGAAAGGAATTTGTTAAAACAGTGTTTAGTATATCAAGAGAAAAGTTTAAAGAACAAGGGATGGGTAGACTGTCTTCGAAATAACCTGGAAAGTAGTGGGTTAGGGGAAATGTGGAGAAGAAGAGAAAATAATGTGAATAACTTCTGGAAGTTGGCAAGGAAAAGATTTGAGGATATAGAAATACAAAAAATATTTAGTGAAATAACTGAAAAGAGATCTTTAGTTTTCTATATACCAATGAAAGTCTCATGGGGAAGGGAAAAGTACATTGATGTGACAAATAAAGAGGAGCGAGAAGGTATTGCATGGCTGAAAGCAGGAGTATGGAGATTAAAAGGTCTAAGGAAAGGTATTCCACAAAATCAATGTCCTATATGTGGCGGAAATGAAGATATGGAACACATTTTATTTAAATGTAAAGGGACCGAAGTTTGGAGAAAAGAGTATATTAATAAGAAATGGTTTAAAATAGATAGAAATGTTTCAAAAAGATAGTAAGAAGATTGGACAATTCTTATACAAAGTGAAAAATAAATGGGTATGGACAGTAAATAGACAAAATGGTGTAATAAACTAGAATTAGTAAACTATTGTAAAATATGAGTATGACCGGTAAAGAGCCAGGGCTGAACACCGGTCATATTCACCTGTATAAAGCTTAGCATAAATAAATAAAATAAATAAATAAAAAGAAACTTCCAGAAGAAGTTTCATGTGCAAACCACTGCAGGTGTCAGAAACTAACATAGGTGCAACAATTGAAGCTCTGATGTCAAAGTACTTGCCAATGGCACAAGTCCACTTACACAGGTGTAACAGTGCACAGAAACAATCAGCTGTGATTTCCAAAGCAAGCCACTCACATATGTGAAGCAATTATGGCTGCAGGGTATAATTACAACATTTTAACTACCTATGTATAATATAATGTTTGAAGTATCTGAGGACTGAATCATAAAACAGAAGTAAGGCATGGGACATATACTAATCTGTTGTTTGTTAAAGTGATTATTATATTCCCATTTGTAACATGAGATATCTGCTAAAATATAATTGTGAGATATGCATTAGAAACTTGCTGGCATACTCGCTCTGCTACAGATCATCACACAAACACACAGGAAGGTTAGAAGTGCTCGGACTATAATATGGCTATATATTCATTACATGAGCATGTGTGCATCCTATAAGCATTTTTAAGAAATAAGAATTGGAGTGGAAATCTAGACAATAATTTAGTCTTAAATTTCAAAACAGACCTCTCTGAAATGGAAATACAATAGAAATACAATATTAAACTTAGAAATACAATATTAAACTTAGTGAATAAGGTTTAACAAAATAGGTTCTGTAAATAACAAAAAATCCAAGTCCTATCCACACTGAGAAAAAAATTGTTAAAATTGCTGCTGCATTGGAACATATCCCTAGAAAATCTTTGAAGAGTTTAGGTCAGGAAACAGGAATTTGAGAGTTTCAGCTTACAGAGAAATGAAATTATTCAAATTAAAGCCCTACATAATTTCAGTATATCAGTTTCATCCTACAAATTATAACAAAAGACTTTGGTTCTGTAACTGGATGTTGGCAAAAGTTCATAGTGGGGAAAATGATTCCAAAAATTGTTCTTTTCTAATGAGGTGTGGTTTCATTTAAATGCCCATGTAGCCTCACATAATATCTGGTGCTGGTCATCAAAGAAATCAGATATTGTGTATGAGACACCACTGTAGGACGAAAAAAAGAGCAGTGTGGTGCACCATTAGTGTTAAAACAATTATCAGTCCCCCGCCCTTGGTTTGTTTGAAGAAACAGTTAACAATGGTAGGTACATGCATGAACCATGGAACCATTATGTATTAATTAACATACAAGGAATGTGTAACAGCAAATTATTTTCAGCAGGATAATGCCACCGCCCATACTGCTAATGAATCCATCAGGGAATTGCGCATGTGTGCATGCGCATGTGCATGTATGGCGCGGGTGTGCATACGTGGTCTTCTTGCTGAGGTATAGGTGCACATTCTTTCTTTACTGTAATTTGATCAATGTGGTTTAGTTCTTTTGTGGCCAGCTCTATGTCCGCTACATAATCTTGAATGTTGATCAAGAATTAAATGCACATTTTAAAGCCCATGTTTAAAAACTCTATTTCTTTGTTATGGAAAGTTTCTTCAGAAAGATTAATATGTTAGTTGGCTTATTAGATGGTATATTGTGTTGGATTTGGTATTTACATGTATGTTTGCTGATTAAGTTTTCCAATTTCTTTTTAAGTTTCAAGGTTTTTTCTTGCTTTATTCTGTTAAGTTTGTCTAAAAGATTTTCTTTTATGTTTTTCCAAATGGTATCCCCTAAATTTTGCAAGAGTTTCATGTGTAGTGTGTATAATGGACTTATTTAGCTTCACATAGTGTTTACCTTTTGTAAGTGTAATTACTTTCCAATCAAATTGAGTAAAAATAAAAAAAGAATTTTGCCCAAAATTCAAACTTTTAAGAACAAAGGAAAACATTGGTTCCATTTTATATACTTTTAGTTATTTTTATACTCATAGATTCCATGCAGCTTTTTGCATTGTACTGTTGCTGTTGCATTTCACGAATTTTCCGGCAAAAATCAGAAAAATGGAAACAAAAAAAGATCAAATTCTACTATACTTGGACCTAAAGCTAATACAGAAAGCACAAAAGATCTTATATGGCATCTACAGGAAGACCACTCACCGACAATTACATAAAACAGAATAGTTTCAACCTGGAACCTCAGAAACGGGCAATCTTCAACAGCTGAGCACACAGACTCTTCAGCATCCCACTTGGCCCAGAAGAGTACAATACAGAATACCTCCATTTAAGATACATAGCCTCAGTCAAGGGTTTCAACCCGGGCATAAGTGACAACAAATCTGTCCACACAAAAACCAAAAGTTACATGTAAAAATTCACTTATAACCCAGCAGCTGATAAAAAATTCAAAAAATCTTCAAGAAATATGACATAAATGTAGCTTTAGGTAACAAATTCAATATAAAAAAATGCACTGAAAACAGTCATCAAAGACCCCATATCTACAAACCAGAGATTACGCATATACAAAATTGATTGTTATGACTACAAATTATATTACATTGGTCAAAAAGAACATTTCAGACACATCAAACAAAAACAGACAGATAAATTGGTAGTGGCACAGCATTTTTGGACATCACACTATGAAAAAGAAACTGACATAAAGTTGCTTATACCTGTAAACAACCCGGCAGCTCTCACAGTTTGGGAGAATATTTTCATCACACAACACAAAGCCTGACTCATGAATTTTGAAATACCGCCAAATGAGTATGAACACTAGATGTTTCCACCATAACAGAATACAGAGCACAACTCCCAGTCATCGGTCAACTTCAACTGAAGAAGAAGGTAAATGCCCTTGAACCATATGTTTTGTAAAAAAACATTCTGAACTTGAAAATTTGCAAAAATGCAAAGAAGCGTGTGGCAGTGATGTGATTAATATTAAATGGAAAGAATTTGAGTTGACTTATTAATTACTTACTTGGACCTTTCCACTTGAACCCTAATTCCAACTGAACCTTGGTACTAACCTTGCCCTACCCAAAACATACAGACCTGTTAACAAAATGAGACCCTTAGTAGATAATATTAATGCACCTACATGTAAACACTTCAAATGGCTCACACAGAAATTCAGCTCCTTCCCAAAGTTCAATAGTAAAAGTATATCATATTCACTGGATCTAATTAACCATTTGAAAGATTTACGCATCTTGCCTAAAGATAAAATAGTATCCTTTGACGTGACCTCTCCATTTCCTGGTGTACCCATAAACAAACTCCAAAAACCTGGCTGCAAAGTATAAACTTACTGACAGAGGAAGTAGATGTATATGGCTAACCAGTCTTTGTATTGGACAAAAATACTTTAGCTTCAAGGATAAATGCTACCAACAGGGCTAGCAATGGGGCATTTCTAACTGACTTATTGCCATACACATCCTAAAGTATTCCCGCATTTGTACAAACAGTGGTACAGATACATGGATGGCATCATCACTATAGTTCCAGAAAAACTCTTATGACGACACTCTGAAACTCAACATCCAAAACAAATCAATTCAGTTCTTCCTAGAAACCGAACAGGATGGTTGTTTACCATTTCTGAAAATCAAAATAATCAGAACAAGAAAACAAAACCTAACATTTGGAATACACAGAAAACCCACAAATACAGATAACTACATAAAGTATGATGGCTACAATCCTATAGCACATAAATAGTCTAGTACACATCCCCACGGAAAATAAAGAATATCAACAAGAATACTCCAAATAACACTAACAACGGTTTCCACAAAAGTACAATAGCTAAGAGAATACTCAAATACAAAAAATTGAACCTCATAACACATACAGCCACCCTACAGAACACCATGACCAACCTCAGTTCAGAAGATTCACCTGTCATCCTTTGGCACACAACAAATTTCAGAACCCACCTGGGTAGTGTGGTGGCAAAGGGCGGTATGCATAGTTGTTACAGCAAGGATTACTTAAGGTTTCCTTGAAAAGTGTCTGCCTCATATTTAACAGGTCACAAGTTCAAATCTCTCTTAGGGGAGTTACCTGGATAAGGTTGTTTTTTTTTTTTTTTTTTTTTTTTTTTTTAGGGTTTTCCCTTATCCTGAGAATACGAATGTTGAGTAACTTTAAGCTCCATGGACCCTTCATTTGAGCATCATTTCACCAATTTCATTCATTGTCCAATATGACCAACCAGGTTAAAAGATGTTAAGCTACATGAAAGAAAGGAAAAAAAAAGTTCAGAAGATCTTTAAGAATTATAACATCACCTTAGCTCCAAAAGCAACTGCAGATTCAGAAACTCTATGCAAAAAATTTAAGGATTCTATCCCAGCTAACAAAAAAGCTGGAATTTATGAAATTAAAATTGTAATTGTAATTTAGTATACATAGGAAGGACAAAAAGATGTCTGGAAACCAGATTAAAAGAGCATATGAGTAACCTGAAATACAAACAAACAGAAAAATCATAGTTACCATCATTTTTGGTCTTCAGGTCATGAAATCACACCTAATATAAAACTGTTAAAACCAGCTTATAATCCTGCAGGGAAGATCTACAGCAGAAAGAAAAAGAACCATGCTATGAATTTTGATTTACCGCCATACAGCAGCCTTTGGAAGTTCATAGATCCAGCACCAGATGCCTCCACAAGTGATGCTCCTTCACCCCCCATTGTTGATGCCAACAAAGTGGGATTCAGTCAGAATTAAGGGTTAAAAATGGAACAAGTGTTCCTGAAACCAGTCCCAGTAAGAATTGATTTGTGTAAATAATTTCACAAGAAGATATGAAATATGTATAAGACAAGATGGTCAGCACTCCCAGGCATCTTCTATGATAAGGGTGAGTAATGCACACTAGTATTTTAATTTCTTGTGTCCAATTTCTATTGAGTGCTTGCAGGATGTAAGACCAGGAGTCGTCGCACAACCCACAGATATGCAGCTGACAGTTATCTCATCAATGTTCACCGAGAAGCACTGTACAATGATTTACAATATTCTTATACTGAATCCTCCACTTATCAGCTATTCCTACAAATGGATGAAAAATCCCATGACATTCATGCAAAAGCAAGTGAAAAATCAGTGATATATCTGACATCCTAGGAATGCATTATACCTATAAGTATCCATTGTTAGCGGAATAATCATTCATTGAAATGTTCATGTAATTTAAATAATTAGAGAAGGCAACATTTTAAATCTTTGTATCCATTACTTGGTTCTGTAGTTATTTAATAACATAAAGGTTACACATTTTTTACATCATCACAAACCCTTAACATATACAAGAAATCAGAGGTGAAATGTTGAATATGAAAATTCTGCACTCTCAGGCCAAAAGTCAACCTCTTTGGAACAAGTACATAGTCTGTAAACCTTGAGAGCATTAATCCTCTCATTTGTTAATTATAAAAGATCAGCTAAGTGATTTCTAACTTCTGTTGGAAACAATTTTTCTCTGCTTATAGAATTATTCAACATATCGTATACAACTTGCTTACAACCTACAAGGAATAAAGCAAAACTTTTTATATAATATTTATTAAAGAAATTATATATGTATGTAGTTCAGAATGAAAAAAAACACTGTCTTATCTCTAATGCACACACATACACACACACACACACACACACATACACACACACACACTCTCTCTCTCTCTCTCTCTCTCTCTCTCTCTCTCTGTCTCTCTCTCTCTTTTATAATATTAGTACTGATAAAGGAGCTCCAGTAAACCAAAATATAATTTAACAATCAGGTTTTGTATTGAAACATTAACCAAAAGTCAAGTCTTACCTCGAAGATTTTAATGGAGTGAAGTCCTCACCCTGAAACAGATCAATGCAAATGTACAGTTTCAAACAATCATCTTACAGTGTTAGTAAATATCCTGTGTAACATAGTTATCTTTAAAGTGACAAGTTTGATTATTTTAAACCTGTATGTGGTATTAGAAGCTATGTAGAAACAATAATTGTATATTACATCGTATAATGAGAAAAAAAACAGAGCAATGGAGAAGGTATTTATTCATATCTGAATAAATAGTTTGGTTTAAAGAACAGAGAACTGGCTAAAGGAATGTTTAACAAAGGTAAATGAGAATCATCTATGATTCAGTTAGCCCAGTATTAAAAAAGTCTGATGTGTGTCATTCACATAATTTTCTTAACTATTCTTACAGAAGATTGTTCTTTTATTTACATCATGCTAATTGAGATAAACAATAGCAGAATTTGCTTTATTACTTATTTCATTGTGTGACTCCATGGCACAGCTCACTAAGAGCCTTAGCCTACTGCCCAGCCACTGCGTCCCCCATCTCAGTCCATGACAGACATCAAGGATGCTGTGGAGTATTGGGGGGTGAGATGTGGTCAGTGCTTCAAACCCCCCCGGCCAGTCTTCACGACCTGTATTTCATTGTAAGTAGAAGAAAATAAGGGAATACATTATGCAAAAGCAATAGTGAAATCTTTTAAAAGCTGGTTGCTATGTGAAACAATTGAGGTTCAGTTCGCTTTGCATGGTCCTGTTTGAGAAAAGTTAGTTTAAAATGAAGCCAATAACAAGGAATATCTAAAAAAAAAAAAAGGTCAACTTTACAAGGGAAAAAAAAAAAATTGTTTTAACAAGATCTACGTTTTTTGTGTATTTATTTTCTATCTATCTTTTTAAGTTTAATCGTTATGCAAAATTCCACAAAACTCATCCTGAATAAAGAGGTCTTCAGAAGCTATTCCCAGAAAGTTAAAAAAATACCAAATAAATATATTTGTGATGCTAATATCTTTAATATACAGTATTTTAATCAAAATTATTAGAGCCAGTTTTGAGAAAAACAACATTTTCAAACATTTTCCCATGTAAAGGGTAGTTTGTGGTGGGGGACCTTTTTAAAATCTTCATGTTGCATCCTTGGAAGATATTAAACATAAACACCAAGTTGGTTTTTAACACACTTTTCGTTTTTGATATCCATGGACATAGACACATAAACACACACACATATATACCAGGACCTTTTTCTAAAAAGGCTTTTCTTCAGACTCAGGGGACCTCAAAACATACACTTCTGGTAGAATCTTGACAATACATTTTTGGGTGGAATACAACACCTTCTCTAGCTACTGTGTACATTGTGTATGTGCTAGAGAAATTAAAATTCTTATGATATATTCACAAGATTTTCTCCACCATGGCTTATTCACATATATTAGTATGCATACAAAGAAGTTAGGCCCATTCAAAGTTAAAAGTAAGCAGACATAGGTGCAATACTTTACATGCATGGTATTGATGGTAATGGTAATACAAGGTTAAACTAACTTAACTGTACAAACATTATGATCTTTGACATACCACACCAAATTCTCGTGAGGTGTTCACTTAGTACAACACTCTTTATGTCCTATTTATAAAGAATGGATGAATTTGCATAATACATAGATATTATTGATTTTAAATGTAAATGTTCTTGGGCTTCTAGCCAGCTAAGTTCATGGATTGACTCCAACATTTCGAAGATGATGAAATGATGGAGTCAATCCATGAACTTAGCTGGCTAGAAACCGGAGAACACCCGAGTTAATATGTCATCAGGAAAGCTTCAGCTCTTACATTATTGGCTTTGTTATTAAATTTGAAGCTTCAGACACACAAGATTTTCACATGCAATGTACAGAACTAGAAATCTGTGCCAATTTTTTGTTATGCCATTGTGAATGAACCTTATTTTTCTATCCATGCTGCATTACCTTATTTTTCTGAGAATTTTAAATTAAGCAAAAGTGCTATAGTAGCAACATGTGCAAACAATACTCTTCTTTTAAATACTGGGTGTGATGTGTAGGTTCAAGGAACCATATTATACATAACATTAGTAAATACTAAGTTTATAACACCCCAAAAGAAGTTCAGTTATTTTAGGTGAGTCATGCATGGCCCACATCAAGCCTTGAACATGTCATCGGCTTGTGCTAACATCACACAGAAAGAAACAGTGGAAGTAAAATACACAGAAATAAGATGTGCTGACAAGTAGGAACAGCATTCAGATGGCAGGAGAATGGGCGAACGAGAACACATTTCATAGATTATCATTTTTTTTTCTTCATATATAAACACATTTTAGCAAAAACAAAAAGGGGAAAAAAAAAAAGAATAGAAAGGGAAACAAAAACAGCATGTAAAACTCCTATTGCTACCACCTCAGTCTAAGGCACCTTTATATTGCAAATGTAACCCTCCATTGTTAACATTCTTATATTAGCAAAAATAAACATTTTTTATCACCACTTTTCAAAATTCCCAGAGTGCTAGAGCATTGTAATTCTAATTGTGCTTCAATTCACTTAATTTTTACCTCTGTTCCCTCTGCATCCCTCTCTGGCATTCCTACAGAAGCCTTACCTCCTATAATGGGACTCTAAACCTTCAATCACACAACAGGAGGACACAGTTGTGGTCAGGTCATAGCCACTTTACATACATTGTGCCAGGGCATTCACTACCCATTTCATTATCTTCAAGGCAGTTCGATATCCAGCAGCAAGGCAGCCCTAACGCACAAGGAAGGAAAGCTGAGTAAACCAGGAAGAAAAAAAGAGAAAAGAAAACTGGAAAAAAATTATACTGAAATCATCCAGATAATCTGTATGTAACCATCCTGGAGAGAAAGCATACCTGCAGCAATGGCCAACATCATGAAGCTAGTCCAGAGAAGCACCACCAGGATTCTCACAGTCTGATGCTGGCAACTGCCAAACATACATATCTGCCCAAAGCATGGCCCTACTAGGCCCCACAACTCTCCCAATTTTTACCTCCACAACATCCTCAGCTGTGTACTGTGTACCCATACACCTTTTCATCACAGTTCTTTTTGCTCCAATCACTCTTGCAACACTGATTATACCGGATATTCTTCCTAATACTATACAGGACATTTTGCTGTTTTTTTCGCCCTACACCTAAATTTTTCAGATGAGATTTCTTGTTCCAACTGACACAGTCATTACCTTATGGTGATTTAGATATTTTATCAAGCAGGAAACAAAGCTGAATTAGATTAAACAACCAATAGTGAAGGCAGAGTAGCATTACACTGATGGTGATGGCCTCTTAACACAATCTGTCATTTTACACTGATGCCAATATCACGTCATTATTTAAAAACTGCAAAGTAGGTCAGAATGGGCGAATGGGCTCTTGGACATCATCTTTCAATGTTGCTATACAAACCCATGGCAAGAAATCAATCAAAGAACATTAATATTTTTTTCACTATGTGCATCAACAAGCAGATCTGCATTTTCCAGATCATGGAAGGGTGTCATGGAAGAGTTATAGTTTGAGAGCCACCCCAATAACAATAAATAATTCAACTCTAGTTCCATCATGACATGTCGAAGTTTCCCCCTAAATTGCAAGGAAAACCCTGGATTTCTCTGTATCCCCTTGTATTGTATTGTAAGCTTCCCAGTTTCAATTTGATTCACCCTATTCTAACTCACAGAGGTAACCCACCTTCCCTCTCATGGCTAGCAAGTATTCATTCTACTCTGAACTATTATCCCCTAGCATGCTAGTGATAGGAGTAAAAATCAAATCTTTACTGAGTACTCTCAATATAATATCTCTTCTCTTTTATAGAATTACAACAATGTAACACAAGAAATTATAATACTATACAGAAATCTGGAGCAATAATCTGGTGAAACTCCAATAATCACATACAAAAAGAGAAATCATTATTAAATGAAAAATACACAATCTCTCCAAACAAATTATTTGATGGTACCAGCTTCTTGGACCAGATATCAAAGGAACAAGTGGTAGAAATTTAAATAGTTGTACCAAAACTGTAGGAAAATAAGTTTGAATTTTCCTCATGCATCAGATGAAGCAATACAAACACTTAAGAAAACTTACAATGAATGTGTTAAGAGGGACAATAATAAACCTTTTGAAATTTCTGACATTACAAAACTAAACAATCTAGATTTTCTACCAGGGATAAATGATGCACTATCTCCAATTACAAATCTAAGGAATGAGATACACATCTGATAAAGACTGCAAGATAATTCATCTTTCAAAAAGACGAAAATTATATAATTGAATCAATTTCTGCCTCAACATTAAAACCTTGTATTGGTAATGATAGGAGGTGACAAGGTGAAAAAAATGATTTGATGATCTAAATATGTTTGAAAAACAAACTATAAAATAAGGCTAAGCTTATGAGAAAGCAACATGAAAAACTAGATTTATTTGACTAAAATTTATAAAGAGTAACTATAAATTAAATATGCCAAAAAATAATCAAAATAGAAATAAAGTTTTACTATCTGTAGAAACAAATACAAACTGTAACTTTGATTTTTGTAAAGCAGTAGGCATTGATGTGCTTATTTTCTATATATTAGCATTAGTTTTAAGTGTTTTTTTCTTATTTGCATTACAGCTCATATCACAGATTGCAGTAACTTGTCATGTGGAAAAAAAGAAAAATAGCATTGAACTTTGGATTTATGGGTTGACTTTATTTCTTAAAAGGAACGTTCAAATTGTATCAATTGCTTATGTGGCGGCAAAAGCTAATGTATCCATCACTACCTTGGCCACATGAATGTGAGCATGGCCACCCACTTAATTAATCTGGCATATCAGCTCTTTGACTTTCTGCAGTAAGTCTACGTGATCATGCGGAGGAGTGATAACAGCCTGTGGTGCAACCTCATGCACATGATCTGCCAGCTGACATCCAGTTGGCTGGACAGGAGGTGTGTTGGTAAGTGGCTGCTCCATGTGCTTCGCAGGAAGCCGTCAGGTACTGTAAGTGCCAAGTTCCTCAAGTGCAGTAAAAACTGCAGCAGTTTGTGATCACCAAACTCCTCCATAGTAAGCAGTTGCCAGATAAGCTGCTCTTGGGACTTGGAAAGGCACCATCCCAGTGAGACAACATAATAGACATTTATCATCTCATTGGTTAAATCAGACAGGGTGAGCTACGCGTCTGCCTGTGTGAACCTTACAGCAGGACTTTTCACCCAAATTGGTGATAGTCTTGCAGCAACGTGGAAGGTTTTATTACCGGGCTCCTGTAGACTGGAACTGCTGTTCCCTCCATTCATACTTGAAGATCACCTTGGGACCACAAATTTGTAAGTGAGCATATTGCCGTGCTTTGGCTTAGAATCTACAAGAGGAGTTAATGAACAGGGTTGAAATGCTCACTGGCATAGTTAAAAGATATTTCTTTACATGTGTGCAGTGGAGAACAGACTGAGATGAAACTGCTATATTGTTTAGGCATCACATAGAGAGTCAACTGCACATAAGTGTTTCTATATTCTTCAGTTCACTTTTAAAGGAGGTCCCTGCCCTTAATGGTCATGGGCTTTTGTTCCTGAAGGAAAGCAAAAGCTAGCTGACCTTAGCTATGGTTGCAAATTTCATCCCTTCACACTAGGAATACTGGTATAAAACTTGAATGCAGAAGTAGTCATGTTTATCCTCACACATGCACATCGAACACACATGCATGCAGACTTAATTTTTGTTTTCTAAATGCATTTTTTTTGGACAATGGAACTTTAAATACTTAGTTTCAGTGAAACCTCAAAATTGAATGTTACTTCCTCTACTAAACACATATTTGTTTTACAGAAAATAAAAAAGCCTGAGATGTGTAGGATGACAGCTGCAGGGAATAAACAGGCCTCTTCTATACCAATAACCTGATTGCTAACATGTACTGGACTTGTGCCAAGTATCTTAGAGTTGATTGATCCTACAATTTTTTAAGCAGATTATTAAACTCAAATGCTAGATTCATTAATTTCAATTACTTCCCCCATCCTTCATGACATCATTCTAAAATGATCTAAAATTATTGTAAATCCTCCTCCCTTTATCCTTTAAGTTGTAATTTTCCACTCTCCGGTTATTTCTAATTAGGGCAGAAACATCCCCTGATATTCATCAATAAAATATGAAGCTTCTACAGAATTTTTTACTTCCATAATCTCTGCGTGACAGTCTTCCAGATTATGGAAATTTCATTTTATTTCATCCTTTAGATTTACATAAAAAGGATATATCATATCATAAAATCATTTACATTTTATACTCATCAATACTATACCAAACTTGCTCTGTTAAGTATATTTTTATGACAATATTATCGTGTGGTTATTTTTTTCAGGCAATCTATTGAACAAGTCTTTCCCAATACTTTCTGTTTTCTATTGCTCTGTTATTTAATGTTTCTCTAAGTGTGGTCCTAAAATAATCTGTTCTATTTCTTATATTATATGAATGCATATTACAATTTTCATATCCGCCCGCCCACCCACCCTCCTACCCACCTACCCTACCTAACCTACAGGTAAAATATTGAGTTTCTTAAATGCATGTCTGCAACTGGTTTTCCCATTAACATTTGCAATAATTCTAATAGGCTTCTTCTGTAATCTGAAAATTTGTACTGTCCTTTGCATTTATATTTCCTCATAAAAAATTCCATATTTTGTATATATGTTTTAAGGCTTCACTCCCCATTACTCACTAAGGCGACCCAGATTCAAACCCAGCAACCGCACGTGGAATTTGTGATGGACAAAGTGGTGCAGGAACAGTTTTTCTACGGGTTCTCTGGCTTCCCCCACCATCGCATTCCACCAGTGCTCCATCTTTGTTCCATATATCATCAGTGTTGTCTCCTGTGATGCCATAGTAGTAAAAGCAGGCATTAAACACTTATAACAAAATCCATGATTCTCTTAGTTTGTCTCATTACATATATACCTTTGTTTATTTTTTAGTTATGTGTACTGTGTTGCTTCCAGCTAAGGTATTTGTCAATTATAACCCCAAGAAAGTTTGTTTGATGTGTCTCAGGAATACTCTTACTATAAATACTAATTGTCATGTTCCTTGAACTCTTTTTAAGTTCAAAATTCATCCAATATGTTTTTAACATTTATCGTCGAATTTAATGCTGTGAAATATTATTTTACTATTTTTAGAATTTCATTTGCTTTCCCTTTGACTTCCTTGTCTGAAGATCCTTTAATTATAATGGTAATATCATCTGCATATCCTTTTGCAGTACCAATCATATCTCAGTATCAATTCAAATAGATCATTTATGTGAAGTAAAAATAAAAATGGTCCGAGTTTTGATCCTTGTGGCACTCCTTTTTTAACAATACCCTCTTTTGAACTGCACCTTTTCATTTTTCCACTTATATTTCAATAATTTATTTCAATCATTTGCATTCAATTTTTCAAATATGATTCAATCCACTTTTGTGCAATTCCATGAACCCCAAATTTATCTAATTTACTATTAATATTTCTAAATTCACCCAAACGCTTTATTAAATTTATAAATACTGCAACTACTGTTTCTCGGTTATTTAATATATTTATTATTGTGCTATTTACTTAATGTACTGCTTGTATTGTCAATTTGTGCATTTGAAACCCATAGTGTTCTTCTGCCAAAATTTTTAATTTTTTAAAGTAAGCATGCAGTTGATTTAGATACATAGGTTAACAGTACCCTTTGGCAGTTAAGCAATTATGAGATAAAAGGTCAAGTAAGCTTTTAGATAATCACAATGATTGATATACCCAATTTTTTTAATTCTTCATTTATACATTGCCGTTCAATGTAATGGTCATTTCTGCAGTCTTTTTATCTTGAAACTTTATTGCCTTTTGGCAATGTTGTCATTGGATTTATTCCTATAGGTATTTGTATGTTGGATCACACTTTCATTGATACTTTCAGACTGGAATATTCTTGGTTAGAGAAAAATTCCCATCCCAATGGGGAATGGAGCTCAGAACCCCTCACTCAGCAGGCAGGTGCTCTATTAATGAGCTGCAGGGCCTTTGTACCTCCACTTTGGCCCCATAGTAATTCAAGGTATAAAAGCTATATAGTTTTCACATCATAATGAAGCCCTTAAACTACACAACAAATCAGAGGTGAAGCTGATGAAGATTTTTTATTACCTAGACACCACTTAACCAACATCTTTGGAAAAGACATACAGTCTATAACCAATGAGAGAAATAAAGCTCTCAGTTGTTAATTATATACTTATCAGTTGAATGATTTCTAATGTTAGCTGCTTACAACTTTCTTTTTTTTTAAGAATAAAAGAAGATACCCTACCAACAAATTTAATTCTAACATAAACACAAAATAAAGGGAAACTTTCTTAAATGAGGGTTATTACAATATTTTGATATTGTAGCATACAATTATGAGAGTGGATTGATAAGACTGTTAAAAAAAAGTTTGTTCTGTAAACATCTTACCGTATTTCTCAACATAGTCTCCTTTGATGGCTAAATACTTGGTCCAGTGATCCTCCAAGTTTTGTATCCCACTGGAAAAATAGGTTCTATGAAACCCTCCAAAATACTTGTTGATGGCAACTATCACTTCCTTGTATGATGAAAATTTCTTCCCACCATGCCAAAGTTTCAAGTTAAGGATAAGGAAGAAATTACTTAGGGCTAAAACTGGTGAATAGGATGGAGGAGGAACCAATTCAAAAATTCATGCACTTTTTCCATTGTTATCATCTATGAGGATTATTCTTTGACAATCCCAAAAGAAAAACAGTGGCCAGCACCTTACCAGCTGACAAAATGGTCTGTTTCTTCTTTGGTGAAGTTTCACCAGCCTTTTCTATTACTTTGACTGCTGTTTGGACTTTGTTATTTAATAATGGACCCAAGTTTCATCAATGATAAAAAGTCATGCAAAATGTTTTGCAGACTGTGATTTAACATCACCAGACACTGTGTTGAAATGATCTTCCAGATGCACTTTTAGTCAGCAGAGAGCAAAGCATATAGCTTCATCCAATTCCCCATCAGGATATTGTGCCCTCACTCAGCTGAGGCAAATTGAGTTTTATTTATAAATTCTCTTTAACTGCTGTGGTTCTTACCATCCCACTCTATATTGGGCATGAAAGACTGCTTATTTTGCTCAGAGGCATCTTTAACAGGCTTGAGGTTCCTTTATGTGCTTTAAATCTATGACACAGGACGAACAGATTTACTTCCCTTCCGAGGAAAGCCATGCTCAAAAAAATCAATTACTCCCTACAGGTTTGAACCTATGACCTTGGGAACCAGAGGCTAGCATGTTATCCCTAGACCATGGAGGACAATACTCAGCTGAGGTGCCTACAGTCTTAGCAATCTCACAAATTTTTATTTGGTGGTCTTAAATAGACATATCATGGATTTTGTCAATTGTATCCTGAGTGGTGATCTCCATTGGTGGGCCAGATCTCACTTCATCTTTGGTGCTTGTCTGACTAAGATTAAATTCATTAATCCAAAAGTAAATGGTCTTCAATGCTGGTGCAGAGTCCATGTGCATTTTAACAATATGCAGCAGTCCAACCCTTCAAATGAAAATGTGTAATAACAGCACAAATGTGTAGTAACAGCCATTTACAATTATGGTTGTGACATGTAATAACAAGCACAAAACTTGGTTTTCTCCATTTGCAATTGCAGCTATCACATGAGCCAATTCAGAGGGCTGTCAAAACTGAATATACTTGAAGTATATCCAATCTTTAAATAATCATGATTAGCAACCATGTTCCAGTCTTTCATGGCAATTTATTTGACTTATCAAACTACCCTCATATAAGTAGATTCTATTCTCTTTTGTTTTTGTTGGTCTGTTTTACTAGAATGTATAGCACTCCACCAAAAAATGTTATACCGAGATTTCACCGGAAATATATGTTTTAGGGTCCCCTGTATCCAAAAAAAGTATTTTCAGAAAAAGGTCCATGTGTTTGTGTGTGTCCATATGTCAGTATGTCCTTGTGTCAGTGTGTCCGTGTGTCTGTGAACATGATAACTCAAAAACAAAAAGTCAGTAAAATACCAAACTTGGTATTTAAGTTTAGTATCTTCTGGGGATGCAACATGAAGATTTTGAGAAAAATCCCCCCACTCCAAACTACCCTTTACATGGAAATTTTTCAAAAATTTTGATTTTATAAAAAATGGCTCTAATGATTTTGAATAAAATATCATATATTAAAGATATTTACCTGACAAATAAAATGTATATTTTGAATTTTCTGGGAATAGCCTCTGAAGACTACTTTATTCTGAGTGAATTTTACAGAATTTTGCATAAGTGCTAAACTGTAAGAGAGAGACAAAAACTTACCACACAAAAAATGTAGAGCACATTAAAACACAGAATTTATGTTGTATACATTTTTTTCATGGAGTTGATTGTTTTTGAGATATTCCTTGTTTTTGATTTTTCTCATACAGGACTTTGTGAACTTGTGTCCATACAAACAAAGGAACTTCAGTCACATAGCAACCAGCTTTTGACTATCACTTTAACCTATGGTACTCCCTTATTTTCACTTCTACTTACAAGGAAGCAAGAAATAAGACTATTTCTGCTAATTTTTTCTCGATTAGCAGGAATTAAATAGAAGCATAAGCTTTTTAAAAATAATTTATTGCAGAGATATAGAGAAAGTCATATGAATGGAACACATCAGATTTTTTTTAAATTGATCATATATATATATAGTGCTTGGAATACAAAATTCACATTATTTTACTTGCATTTGCTATGGACTAACAACTACTTTTTACTCCATGATACTCTCAATGAAAAAACATAACTTTCTTTACAAATATGTTCTTTTATAACACCAAAATATTTGTTTTAGTACATAGGCTTTATAAATTCTCTTTAGTTTTTATTTGGTTTTGAATTGAAATTAGAAGGTGCTTTATATTCCATATCATCAGAAAGATTAGGATTTTTCAATGGTAATGGTAAAAGATTTTTGAAAGCTGGTTGAAGGTTTCTCTCCCTATCTTTTGTCTCTCTATTATTTATGATAACAATGAATAATTGATAAATTTTGACATTAACCAAGCCAGAGCTCATATATTCTACAGAACATGCTATTCAATTTAAAGCAAAGAGAGTTGGGATAACCAGAATGTAAATGTGACTAAGTACCTAGATAGTCATGCCTAAGATTTTTTTGTCAAGCTGGAACAAAGTTTAGCTGATTGTTGGATACTTGCTATAATTATATAGAGATTTTTTTAATATAACTTCAAAAAAAAAAATTATTTAACCATCTTATAATTTCCAAGGACTATCATTACCATTACTTGCCAACTTTTAAATGCATTATGTGATAAAAACTATATGCAGTTTATTAATTTTGTATTACATAATGCAAATATGTTTTAAAATGATAATAAATAATAATAATAATAATAATAAACAAAAATTCTAACTGCAGTAGATTTCTGTAAAACTTACCTTAAGGTCATCACAAGCATATGAAATTTCTGTATATATATAATCTTCTGCTTTAATTTCTATTTTCTTATCCACTTCATGATCAATGTTGAATTTCTGAGCCTTTGAATCATGATCCTCAGGAAAAAATTCTTGCGTGTTTTGTGAACAAAGCTCTTCTTTGGTATGTATCTCACAGTTGTTGCTGTATGTAACAGTTTCAGGATTATTCAGCTTCTTGAAATGTTTAGTAAAACAGTCTGTCTGTTTATGTGAAGAAAAGACTGGAAAAGGAGTCTCTGATTTAATTTCTGTTTTGATTGCCATGGCACAATGATCATACAGAAGCACATTATCACTGTTTATGTTCATTGTAGCACTCTTGGCAATGATGTCTCTCTCACTCTGTGAGGCTAGGTCATCTGGAAGAGGATCCTCTTTGATTTCTATTTTGGTATCCATTTTACAACTATTGCTCCATCATATGCAGCTAAATCTGTGAAGAAAAAACACTTTTATGAATAGTAGAACAATGGTAAGAAAAATAAATGGTCATAAGAGAGGAACCACATATACATTTGTCTGTTATTGCCCCACCTTCACTCCTCTCTCAGCACTCATTGGTTCGTCTCCTAAAACTACATTGAGTAACTGTACAATCAAGAGACAGGACTACTGCATGTACTCTGCTCTGAAAATGCACTATTGAGCTGACAGATATTGTGTGGTTGAATTATTACCAACGAGCTTTGTTATTTTATCCTGTACTTAGTCACAAAGTCTATTATGGCTCAGCATTTGTTTTCTACTGCATAGCATATATGTTAACACATTTTGTGAGTGGACTCTCAATAATGTATACAATGGCAAAACTGACCCACATGTAATATTTTTCATGGACAAGGCTTGGTTCCACCTTCATGGATACGTGTGTACACAAAATAATCATTATTGGAGCTCTGAGGAATCTAATATTGTTCATGAAATATCCCTTCATGATGAAAAAATTGGTGTAAGGTACGCCATTAGTGGAAAAAGAGTTATAGACCCAATTTTTTTGCAGTCAACAGTTGACACCCATACATACATGGTACAATTTTTCCCCCTTTTTTAGAGAATTAATATACAGGGGGCATGATTTTGTCTTTTTTCAACAAGACTCTGCAACAGCTCATACAGTCAATCTTTCGATGAAAACAGTTGAAAGTGTGCTTCATGACAGAATTATTAATACAGATTTGTGGCCTCCTCAGTCCCCTGACCTAACCCCCTGTGATTTCTATCTCTGGGTTACCTTAAAGCATATAGTGTACAAGACAAACCAACACACCCTGGAAGAATTAAAACAAAATATCTGCCAGAAAATTGCCAGCATTTTTCAACTTGAGTGACGGGTAGTTTCCTAAAGAGGTGCCAAAAATGTATGGACAATGGCAGTGACCAGTTTCAGCATCTCCTTTAATAACAGTGCTAAGTAAAGCCTTTAAAAGTAGTTTTAAAAATTTGATGTATTCCATTCACATGACTTTCTCTACATCTCTGCAACAAATTATTGTTAAAAAGCTTATTCTTCTATTTACTTCTTGCTAATCGAGAAAAAATTAGCAGAAATAGTCTTATTACTTGCTTTCTTATAAGTAGAAGCGAAATATGGGAGTATCTTAGGTTAAAGTGAGGTCAAAAACTGGTTACTAGGTGACTGAAGTTCCTTTGTTTGTATGGACATGAGTTGACAAATTCCTGTAACAGAAAAGTACAAGTTTTTTAAACCTGAAACCAAAAACAAGGAATATCTCAAAAAACGATCAACTCCTCGAAAAAAATTTATATAACATAAATTGTGTTTAGTGTGCTCTACATTTTTTGTGTGGTAAGTTTTTGTCCATTTCTTACGGTTTAGCAGTTATGCAAAATTCATCCAGAATAAAGTAGTCTTCAGAGGCTATTCCCAGAAAATTTAAGATATACATATTATTTGTCAGGTAAATATCTTTAATATATGATATTTTAATCAAAATTGTTAGCCATTTTTGAGAAAATCAAAATTTTCGAAAATGTTCTATGTAAAGGGTAGTTGGGGGTGGGGGATTTTCTTGAAAATCTTCATGTTGCATCCTTGGAAGATACCAAACTTAAATACCAAGTTTGGTATTTAACGGTCTTTTCGTTTTTGAGCTATGCTGTCCCCCCCCCACACATACACATGCACGCACACACACACACACGCACATACCTTTTTCCAAAAATGCTTTTTTTTATTCAGGGGGACCCAAAACATGTATTTCTGGTGAAATCTCGGTATCAAATTTTGGGTGCATTACAATACCTTCTCTATACACTATGTACATAGCTCGTGTAGAGAAAGTAAAAATTTTGCATGGTTTCATGCGCACTTTTCTAAGATTGTGTGGACAGGGAAAACACCACACAGCCGGTTCGGATGTCTTTGGATCACCCGGTAGTTCTGTTGTTATATATTTATATTTACTACACTTATATAGCTGCTCCTGTCTGTTACTGCCCCAACTCCATCCCCCTTTTCACATAATTTGTAACTTTTTTTATAGTGTTTAATGCCTACTTTTACTACTTTAATTTGTAACTGTATGATCATGCAATGGACTATGGTATATACTTGTATCTGCTATTGTGCCACTCCATTTACTGTTATTACCTGTTCTCACATGTTTAGTTACACCATTCACTCAATAGGTGTATGAGCATGCAATGGACCATGGTATATACTTGTGTCTGCTTCTGTGCTACTCCATTTACAGTTATTAGCTGTTCTCACATGTTTAGTAACACCATTCACTCAATAGGTGTATGATCATGCAATGGACCATGATATATACTTGTATCTGCTACTGCACCACTCCACTTTACAGACATGGCTGTTCTTGCATGTCTATCTTTGATGGTTTATGAGTTATACAAATGTCATATAAAATGAAGAGGTCTTCAGAGGCAATTCCCACAAATTCAAGGTATACATCAATTTTTATGAAAGGGTGTCTTGGAACAGTGATACCCATGAATAGAGTATTTTTGAGTGCATTTTGGAGCAGTGATACGTATGAATCCAATGCCACACATTCAACATAGAATTGCTGCCACAAAACATATTGTGGAAGCTCATCAATCAGTCACCATGGACTGATTCACCTCAACACATAACATCCTGTAGAAATTCAGTTGGAAACCATCGACAATGAAACTCATATGGCTTTGAAACTGGTCTGGCAAAACAATACATAAGTGATACTAAAAGTGTGCAAATCCAGCTCAAAAATACTTTATCAAGATATTCATTTTGTATGACATGAAAATACTTAATCATATGGCATTTTAATCAAAATTGTTAAGAGTCATTTTTGAAAAAATCAAAATTTTTGAAAAATGTTCCATGTAAAGCATAGTTGGGAAGAGGGAAGATTTTCTTAAAACTCTTTGTTTGAATTCTCGGAAGTACTGAACTTAAATGTCAAGTTTGATATTTAACTGACTTTTCATTTTTGAGCTATGCTGCATGCGCCCACCCACACGCACAAACATTCATAAACATGCACATGCATGCACACACAGAGAGACGTTTCTAAAAATGCTTTCTTTGGATTCATGGGGTCTCAAAACACGTATTTCTGGTTAATTCTAGGTATCAAAATTTTTAGTGGAATACAATATCTTCTCTACTATGCACAATGTACATATGTGCTTGAGAAAGTAAAAAGAATCAAGCCCCATCCATTCATACACCTGCTGTGAGCTTAGAAGACAGACAGTCAGACAGATAGGATAGAATAAGATAAAATAAGATTAGATAATACGTAGATAGGATAAGATATGACAGATAGATAATTTATTTCATCTTTTCAAGTTACAAACATCAGTTACTTTCATGGAGTTGCTGAATTTGGTATCATATACAGTTAACAGCTGGTTATTTATATGCATGTACCTTTCCCTCTATTGTACATTTTTATACCCTACCAACTTAATCTATTTACCTCTTCTATAAATTACAACCTCGTAAGTTCTATTATTAAGATCCTCTCTTTCTTTGGGGACTCTCCTTCCCAATTTCTCTCTTACTTTCCCAGTATAATTACTTAGTTGTTTCAGAAATTCTTTCCTATTGTTTCCAAAAAGTTCTATGTACAATATCTCTGGCAACAATTTTACTCCATTTTATCTCTCTCCACATTTTGGTTTCCTTGCACTTAATTATACAGTGTAAATTGTTATCGACATTGCCATATAATGGAGGGCATACATATTAACTTTTAGACCTTTTAATAACATTGCTCCTGTTCTTGCCAATGCCAGGCCCTCTCTTTCCCATTTTTTCATGGACATCAATGTAGTCACAAGCTTCTGTGCAAATTTTCAAGTTTTGAATAAATATCTTGATTGGAAGGCTTGATATCATTCTAAATCACATGCAAAAGCTAAACAAAACCATCATTTTAGTGGGGACTTGAATATAAATTTTTTAGTGCACAGCAATGTAAGGTTAAAGTTACTTACACTACTAAGTATCTATGGTCTACAACCAACGATAGATGTACCAACAAGAGTTACCGATGCTACAAAAACCGCAATAGATCAGATGGCCCTAAGCAGAGATTTAACCAGCTGCATCAGAAATATAAAAGTTTTTTATACTTGTCTATCAGGCCATTTTGCTCAATCACTACTCGTAAGCTGGCCAAGCAGAAAGAAGCTAGGGGAACCAAGCACAATTTATAAAAGGGTCAGGCTACAGAAAGCAGAAAATATTGATTACTTTAATTATTTGCTAGAATGGGAAAGCTGGGAAGACATTTTTGGGAAAACACCAGTAGACGATACTCTAGATTCCTAAAAACCTTCAATTACTACTATGACATAGCTTTCTCACTGGTTAAAATAAAAATCAAAGAAAATAAAGCTTCCTGGATAACCAAATGTATAAGAATTTCTGGAAACAAATTAAAATTCCTAAATAACTTAATTAGAAATAGAAGTGCATCAGAGGAATTAAAAAAACTACTACAAAAAGTACAAATCAAAATAAGAACTGAAGCTTTCCTGGCGACGTATTAATTCAAAATCTTCTTGGGCTTCTAACCAGGTAAAAACTTGGCTTGATACCGACGTTTCGAAGAAGTGCATCTTCCTCGTCTTCAGGGTGAACTGATGGATTGAGCTTGCGGAGACTGGTATTTATAAGAGCTGGAATGAAGCTAACATCTGATTGGTTCATGTGATATTATGACCTGGTATTTAAGATGATTGAGACATGAGCACGGACTTTGTAGAAAACTATTTATAGCAGTTATACGGCAAATGTTTTATGTTTGAGTACGGACCTGCTAGAAAACAAGCCTTGGAAAACTGCAAGTAGAGCATTAGGTGTTAAGGCTCTTTAACATCAGTGTCCATGCTGAACTTAGTTGTAGGCCAGAATCACGATTTAGATTATTTGTTTCAGATGAGATGGCTAAAGCTTCTTTTACTCTCCTTTCCCAGTAGTTCGAACACTTTGCCACTATCTTGGTGTTGGTAAAGTTAGCTCTGTGGCTTAGTTCTATACAGTGTTCAGCCAGTCCAGATTTTTCGGGTTGCATAAGCCTTATTGATCTTTGGTGTTCAGAAACGCGTGTGGCAATAGTACGTCCTGCTTGGCCAATGTACGCTGCGCTGCATTCGCAAGGAATGTGGTAGACACCAGGTACTCTTAGAGCTAAATTATCTTTAACTACAAATCAGTTTACAGAAGGGTAATTCAAGCAGCCAAAGTACTGGAGAATAGCAGGAAGAGGTAAATCTGAAAACAAACAAAAACCTATGTGGGACATTATAAAAATGGAAACTAATGCAAAAACTTCAATGCAAGGATATATCAAATTGAAATATAAAGACAGCATTGTAACTAACCCATAAGAAATAGCAAATTTTTTTAATAAACACTTTGTAGAAATCACAAAATACTTACAAAGCAAAAATTACCCCTAAGTATTGATAATGAAGTCATCAGTTTTTTCAATGACAAATCCTTATTCCTTGCTCCTGTATGCGTAAATGAATTGTTAAGTATAATAAGAACACTAAAAAACAAGAAATCTGAAGCAATGGATGGAAGTTTGAGTTATCTAATTAAAAAATTCAGCATGAACATCATAAAACCTTTATGCTACATTGTAAATGAATCACTTCAAAGTGGCACATTTCCGAGTGAGCTATAGATAGTAAAAATAAAACCATTATTCGACAAAGGTGAAGCTCAGGATCCAAACCATTACAGACCAATAGCATTACTTTCAGCCTTCTTCAAACTATCAGAAAAAATTATGTATAAGAGATTAATCAAATTCCTTACTAAACATAATATAATATAATTACCAGTTATCAGAATGGATTCCAAAGTAATAAATCAACTACCTTAGTAGTGAAAATTTTGTAGATAGTATTGATGATGTACTAGACAAAAGTGAGGTTGGTATAGGATTATTTTTGGATTTATCTAAAGCTTTTGATATGGTGGATCACAAAATTCTGCTGAACAGTTATATAAATACGGTGTAAGAGGAACTACTTTCAACTGGTTTAAATCATACTTACAAACGAGAGAACAGGTAGTCAAAATTGATGCTGCAGATGCGAAACTCAAGGAAATTAAAAAGAAACTCTCAGAAAAAAGACCTGTAATATCAGGAGCTCTATTCTTTGTCCTCTACAGTTCCTTTTGTACATAAATGATCTCCTTTATATCTTGAAAATATAACAAAAGCCAGATTATCACTATTTGCAGATAATACAAGCATTTGCATTGCAGGAAAGGATGATGAAAGTCTCCAACAAAGCTCAACTATAGTTGTGAAGAAAATTATTAATTGGTTTAAAGCCAACAAACTGCTTGTAAATGAAGAGAAATCAAAAGCACTTAATTTTCAACATAAAGCTTGTCGAAAAGCAGGGAATCCGAGCATCAGAATAGGTCCTAAATTAGTACATTTTGAACATGAAACAAAATTTCTAGGAATATGGGTAGATAAAAATCTAAGTTGGGACAAACACATAGAAAAACTATCAGGGAAGCTGAGTAGAGCTTGTTTTGTTCTTCATCAACTAAAACCTTGAATATCATTTATGGTTCTCAAAGCTTGTTATTTTGCTTACTTTCATTCTTTACTGTTGTATGGTTTACCTTTATGAGGAAATGCTTTGAATAGCAATATAATATTTAAACATAAAAAAAGGGCATTAAAAATCCTAGTCTGTATTCCAAAAACAGAAAGTTGTAGGGAACATTTCCTGAATCTCAGTACTCTGACTTTATCTTGTTTGTATATAAAAGGGTTATTAGTCTACATGAAAAAATACTGAAAATTACAGCACTAATGGGGAAATTCATTCTCACAATACACGCAATAAGGACAAGCTACACTACACCTCACACTATTTGAAACTTCTTCAAATATAATGGCTTAAAAGTATATAATTATTTACCAGGGAACTTCAAAAATATATCCTCTATAATTAAATACAAGACAGAGAAACACAAGTTTTACTAAAAAACAGTTTTACTCTTTATAAGAATATGTTGAATACTATAAGGGGAAAATTTAAACCTAGGTATTTATGAGAACAGTTACAAATATACTTTTAAACAACTGTGATTATTTAGATTTAGAAGCCTGCAAACATTATAGCACTGCACCATATGACTTCTTTAAAGATACTACCTTGAATCCTTGTTTGTTTTATGGTTCCTGTTCACCTGAGGGAGGCACCTCCACCAAAGAAAGGGGAAGTTTGGTGATAGTGCTGAAGACCAGGATCACACTTTTTCAAATTTAATATTAAGTTTCAATGTTATTATTAAATGTAAATGTTTAAGACTGTAGTCAATGTTTAGGATTTGTTTTATATTTTTTGACGAAGCCGTGAATTCTATTGTAATTTCGAAGGTGAATAAAATTATTTATTTATAAAAAAAATTGGAGTGTGGTGTGCTGTCGCAAGTTGGATTGTGAGTCCCATATTTTTTTAAACAACAAAAAACATTGGTGTGTATATGCAAATCTTTGAGGAATTTTATGTAGTTAATGCCCCATGAATGCTCATACACTGTCTGTCAATAGGATGGGGTGACCTGTCACACTTCACGTGAGTCAATCTCTTGAATTCAAGAAAGATTCACCAAAGAAAGGACTGTCAACAATGAACTCTAGCTGTGGACCTAACCACTTGTAACTTCTATCAGTGGGGCCATCTAAAGAGTAAAGCGTATGATAATCCAAGGACAATAGAAAACTTGAAGGACAATATCTGTAATAAAGTTTTTTCAGAGTTGCGCATAGTGTATAATAACATTACGGCACTAGCAAAAATTCATTTTCAGCACCTAATTTAAAAGACAGATCATTTCAGTAGTACAGACCTTTGCATTAGCTTATGTTTTATTGCTTTTATATATTTACTGACCATTTATTATTAATTTTTTTTTATCATGGCATGCCAGTTTTTTGTGTGGCACTCTCTATAATACCGAAAACTTGAGGACACGGGGAATGATTACCTATGAAAAATATGGAAGTATTTGAAGATCAATACAGGAGCCATGATACTCCAAAAAATAAATAAATAATACGAGAGTTCCCGGAAATATGAGAGAGATGGTCACTAGATATTTGGTCTCTGCTGGCTTCCAGGCACCAAGTGAAATGAGCAGATTTAGAATAAGTGAAGGCAAAATTTCCTTTCTTTTATTTTCTTTGTTTTTTATATGTAGCTTAATGTCCTTTAACCTGGTTGGTCATATCAGACAATGAATGAAAAATGGTGAAATGATGCTCAAATGATTTCGGTGTCTATGGAGCTTAAAAGTTACTCAACATTCGTCTTCTCAGAATAAGGGAAAACTCTGAATGTGAGGCAGACATGGTACCAGCACACTACCCAGGCAGGCTTTTTTGGTTTTTGGTTTTATTTGCTTTAGTTATAAAAAATTTGAAAAATAATAATGAAAATTAAATTGTTTTTGGAAGATGTGAAATAAAGTATAAAGTTTGCAATGTATTCCTTGGTATAGGAAACCAGGCACTATGATGGAATATTTAAGATTTTTAGTTTTTTATGTATTTATTTTATGTAAGGACATTCTCAGGTTAGAAGGTTTATAGTAGCTTTAAGCGGAGATACGAATATTTAAGAGAGATCTATACACCCAGCCACCCATTTTCTTATACACTATAATATGCCAACAGATGATTGCATTTATTAGTGAAATCTGTAAGAATAGCAATGTTAGAGGTTACAAATGCAGTTATTAATAAGATATGCATTATTTGAATCCAATCCCCCCCCCCACAAATATCTCCCTCCCTCCCTCACACCCACCCACACAACCTTAACAGAAACTAGGGCAAACTTTGAAACCTCAGAATTGTATTGTTTGCTGGAGCTTGATCACCTTCTCTTCCTTACTCATGTATTTATTTCTATCTCAGGGTATTGTTTGCACTATTGTTGATGGGTCTTAAGGATGAGTCCTATGAATTACATTGCCTACAAAAATCCCACTACTGGTCAAACAATAATTAATGAGTGAGGGTAAGTATGGAAATAAGTACATGCTCTACAGAAAAACCTCACCTCACAGAATTTGTAAGTCTTTTTAGTGTCACAGTATATCCTTCATTTCTGCTGCTCTGTAATCTTTAAAAGAAGCAGAAACTTTGAGAACTACCATGCGATCCTTGAAGATTCACCTACATAAAAAAATCATCTCAGAGCCCAAAATATATTAATTCTAACCAGTAACTTTAACCATTGTGGCAACAAATGTACAAGACACTATCAACTTAATGGGTGTAAATAAAACAACAAAAACAATTAATTTATTAGTGAAGTTCTGCATTTGTTTAAAACTATTATTTTCAACAATAGCAGTTTCATTAATAGTTATGTTGGATGAAGCTTAAACAACATGATGAAAGATAAAATTTAGAACATATCAACATTTTAGATTTGGAAACAACAATTAAAAGCCTGATGACTACCTTTCACATGCAGTTCTCTAATCACCATTGTTTATTTTTAAAAACTCACTATAAAAAGATACTTGTTTATATCGGAGTTTGCTGTGACAATAATCATTTCCAAGATGTTCTTTATCAGAATTTTATGAAATAACCATAGTTGCTTGTGGTGTGATTCAAAGGGTGGATTTTAAAGCTTGACAATTTCTCCAGCAAGCCCATCTTTGAAGTATGAGGGTAGCATTTCTGCCTCACATTCAAGAGTTCTTGAGTTTGGTATGTGAGGGGTGGGCTAGATTGGTATAAGAAGGGTGTGTTGGATTGACATGAGTTGAGTAAAATAGAACAAAGGCTTACAATCCAAAATAATCAAGTTTGCTCAAAATTCAATTTCTAAAAATATTTCAAAACATTGGTTTGGTTAATAATTCTAGTATAATTTCATACTACACAAATTCCATTTTTTTAATCTCAGTTAGGGTGTGTTACTAGGGTAAGGTTTTTTGCAGAGTTTTCCCTTATCCTGAGAAGACAAATGTAGAATAGCTTTAAGCTCCATGAACCCCAGGGTCATTTGAGCATAATTTCACCAATTTCATTGTTGCTTTTATTTTAGTCAATAGACTCTTACAAAAGAGCATCTGACATTGCCAGTACTTATATAGAAGTTCTATTACACCATACAGTAAATATTTACATTATTTACATATGGTAAAATATAATTGTTGTGCTCTAAACATCTATTACAATCATACATATTTACATACAGTAAAATATAATTGTGTATACATTATAAGTCTGAAATACGATATAACAGTTCTCAATAAGGTACAATTTTAAAACATTTTTGAATTTAGTATTCACAATATTCTTAACTTGCCGCGGCAACTTATTGTAAAATATGGCTCCTATTTTATAAGAGTCCTTATTTATGCTTTTATTTATGCTTATCCTATGCAAATCATTTGCTCTCCTTGTATCATTCAATTCAATTCTCTGATACAGGATATGTTAATTAATAGATTTATATTACAACAGTTACAGCAAGTTAGATATATATACATTTACAATATATAATGAGTTTAGAAGGATATGATACAAGATAGTTAATACAATGATATAGCATGTGGATATTTATATTCATAGTTGTGGCAGTCCTTGTTGAGAACATTAAAATCCTTTTTATTTTTAACAAATAGGATATTTTATACACATAGAGAGAGACTATGGTCTATATTTGTTTTATAAATGTTTCTCTACAGGACTTTCACTAGTGAAGGTTAAAGGTGCATCTGATGCATTTTTTAGTTGTTTTTTTTAACATGCTGCCAGATATTGCATTACCAATATATTCTTCATTGATGTTTAGTATTTTGAGCAAATAAGATACTGTGAGAGGTATTAGCAGTAGATATTTTGGTTACTGATATTAGAATAAAGCAACTCTCATTTGGATTTCAATACCATATGCTAATGTGGATGTATGATGCCATAATAAGCTATATGTAAAATATGATATGTATTTTGCTAGTTGTCTTAATAGGTATAGACTCGAGTTCAATTTTCTGCAGACAGTGTCTATGTATATATTATATGTTAAATTATCATCTATATTTATACCTAAAAATTTAAAGTTGTTGATCTGCTCTACTATACAATTTTTGTTATTTATATCATTCACTGTCCAACATGAAAAAAATTCTTCAGCCTCCTGTTTCTCCTTGTGTATACATTAAAATATGTAATAAAACAAAAATTGTTAAATAACACAAACTCAAATAACATTAATATTAATAAATGTATTTCTATTTTGCCAGGTTTATATGCCATAGTCTAGAACGAATTGAAGATATTGGCTTTCACCAAGGACTGTGCTTACCATCTACAGGGTGAAATGTCAATGGTCTATGGCCCACAAGCCCAACAAACAGAAATATAATGATTAATTTGAATACTGGCCATAAAACCCAAGTTCATACATTTGATTAACACTGTTGATTTTTCATTTGAATGTGACAATTTCCCCCCAAAGCAAACAATGGCTACAAGACAAACATGATATGTGGCTGTGCATGCACCTAGGGCTCCAACTCTGTCAGACTATGAGATGTATTTCCATTACAGGAATGCAATTACAAAGCAATTCCACAAAATATCATATCAAGGGATAACATTTTAATTCAACTTTTAAGTAATGGTACATGGTTTCTAATACTCAATAAAAAAAAAAAAAATGCTGAGAAATTGCAAAGAATGAAGTAATTTAATGCTAAAAAATTTGTTGAATGCAAAATGCAATGAAAAATATATCAAAGTTTCTATTTTCTATGAATAAATTTAACAACATAAAATTATTTTATTATTCGAATTTACTTCATATCTTTGATTTTACATGAGACATCAGAACTTTCTGATTTACAATGACAAGCACTTTCAAATATAAATATTTCTAAAACATTTTCTGACTTCCAATAGATCCATTAAACCGGCTATTTTACTATGGCCCTTCCCATCTTTTACAATAGGCACAATTGACTGCAGCGGCTGAGATTCAAACTAGCAATGTTTGGCTTTAAATGGGTGGCCAGTCCACTACTTATCTCCTTTTCACTGATGGCCACTGAAACCACTTCATTGATGGCGCCTTCAGTAGGGTTATGAAAACTGGTTTAGGAATTAGAGGAAAAACAGCATATGGGTTGTTCTCAGCAAGTGGTATAATTTCAGAATACCTACTTTTCAAAATTAAACTCTGATAAATTATTTTTATTTTCACTTCAGAAGTATGCTGTTAGTGTTTTGTACACCCAATCTTAGTGGCCAAGCTGAAATTTAATTTGTTTTAGAATTATGCTATCTTAATTGAAACCAGGTGGAGGTTTACATCATTTCGGTCACGTTTTTTCTAAACACAAGAAAAACATAGCAATCAATACAAACATCCAAATAATATGAGATTCTTATAATAATGTGTTTAAACTGTAGAATAAAAGCACTGATTATAAAATCAATTATGTTTTTGAACGTAAAACCGAACTGGTTTAAGAATAAATTTATTTTAATTGCAATTCACTTCCCTATACTTTTTGTTATACTTGAAAGGCCAGGTTTATCGGAGGTAAATTTAGATTTATTAGAAAATATACCACTTAATGAGATTTCTCATGCAATTTGGTAATTAATTTTTTAAATGATCCCTGTGTTTTGTTATATATTTCATCCGTGACCGAAATGACACCAGTGTGACTGGAATGACTGGAGTAGTATCAATAACAGTAATAATGTACTTATTTATAGATGCTTTAAATTTATTCTGGTTCCAATAATTTTACATCTTCATTGAAGTAATGAAATTCAGGAAAAATCAATTATCTGAAATTAAAACATATTATAATTATTTTTACTGAAAATACAATGATAATAAACAAACTAAAACATTACAGGCATTTTAAAGCTAACATTACAAGAGCTTCAAAGCAAAAATAATTATAGAGCCAAAAACATTATTTATTTATCTGAAAGTTAATTTAAAAGAGCTTCAATGTCGCTAGTTACTTTAAAATTTTTTTCTTCTGTCCTTATTTTCCATTTTTAAATCCTGAATTACACTTACAATTTGGCTGGCTTTTACAAAGAAAGAAACATCTCTTTCATTGACAACATACAACTTTTCTTTATTACTCTGCTTCAAAAAAACAATTTCAACTTCTTCAACTTCGGGATATTTTATGCATTGGCCAAGATATTTCTGATCAAATCTTTTAGTTTCAAAACTTACGATGATGAAAATTCCGATCTTTATTTCTGACAAACTTTTCATTTCAATTACACCAGTTGAAGCTGCTGCTACTTCTTCGTCTTCAGAGCTGTAAATAGCTTGCACATGAAGTCATTTTGATGTGCTTGGACACTGGATGGAGCCAGAATCAGACGACTGTCTATTTGGCCTAGTCCAACAAGAGGAATTGCAGAGAAATGGAAATGATCACAAACTTCACTAGGAGTATATGTGAAGCAAGAAAGTCTTCTTATATTCAATATGGCTCCATCCCATGTTATCTGGTGAATCTTTAGAATGCCGGGAATAAAAGCCATGTTATAATTCAATAAAGTGTTCATTTTCTCAAAATTAGCATCTTGTACATATATGACATCTACTGAACTTGATTCCTTGAAAATGTTAACAAAATTAGATGCATTATAGATATCCCTGCCGTGAGATACAAAGACATCGGCACTGCATTTCAGCATACCTCCAACACCATCTACTGCTCCCTTGCTGACCAGCCTCTGAATAGTTCCATGTAATTTCATTAGCATAGGGAAATATATCAGGTATGACTGCGAACATCAAAGCTATATTATTTTTGTTTCTGTATTGTGAACATTGACTAAATGAAAAGAAGTCAATTCTGCTTGTGGCAGGAAAGTTCTTTGCAGCTTTATGTAAAATGGGTTCTAAATGAGCCCATATCCCGTGAGCTTGTTGATCTAAAACATCAGAAACTGTCCAGAAAGAAGTTGAATGGACAATTTCTTCTTCAGCTTGGTAGTACAGTAAGCCAGTGTGTAGCGATATTTGCTCTTTGGAAGCCCCAAAATGTACTGACTGTATTTCCTCAGAATATTTTGCTACATTGTTTTCTGAGAAGTCAAGGTAGAAAATAAGCTCATTTTTATTCAAGTTATTTTTCCTTTGTTTAAATATCTGAGCTTGATGAGCCACATAAAATGTATGCTTTTTCATGTCAGTAAGTGCTTCTTCAAATAATGCTATCAATTAGCTTACTTGGCAAGATTTACTTTGTTTCACCATTTTTTTTTATTTTCCTTGGTTCTGCTTTAATATTCCCATTTTGAATACGTATTTTACTATCTTCATCACATTGATAGTCAACTTTATAATTCATACATCCATCACATCTGCTTATAATACAGTTGTCACTTTGATTCGAGCACACTGTTTCATTTATTATATC
This sequence comes from Hymenopus coronatus, assembly GCA_030762935.1. Classification (NCBI taxonomy): domain Eukaryota; kingdom Metazoa; phylum Arthropoda; class Insecta; order Mantodea; family Hymenopodidae; genus Hymenopus; species Hymenopus coronatus. The sequence continues at coordinate 26,604,122 of CM060882.1, forward strand.
ATCAGTTGAACTTGATTTAATGATATTATTAGCTTTCAGAGCATGAATTGAAAATTCAAAGTTACTATGCTTCATTCATAAGCATGTTTCTCTATCTTTAGGTTTAGGGGGTGTAACCCAAAACAGTCTTAGTTGACAAAAAGTTGCATATGACACATGCATAGACTGATTTTCAGTCAGAAACCTAGTAAAGCAAATTTTTAGAGTCCTATAAAATTCTTCTTTGTTTTATTATTCCATTCTGCTTAAGATAGTCCTTCATACCTGAAGTCATGTGGCCTTTTGTTTTCCAATCAGTCATTGGGCGAAGGTAATATTAGCATATCTTTTCTCTTCTCTCTCTATAACCTCTTCTTATATTTTTCTGATTTTCTTTTCAATTCTTTTATTTCTTTTTCCTGCTTCTTTATTACTTGATATACTTTGCACCGTCTAGTATTGACTTACCATCTTCCACATTATCTTTTAACAGATTCTTGTGAAAGAGGCGTTGCATCTTTATCTGAATGTTAGGGAGTTTGTGACATAATGTTCTGCATAGTATTCTTCTTTAGCCTGTATTTCTTGCTCGTTGTTTTCCATGCTTTTCTCTTACTCCTCAGCTCTCTGGGAGATAATTTTTAATAAATTTCAAGTCCCTTCTTCCTTCTTTCTTTTATATAGCTCTCTGTCTTTCTGCCTCTTCTTCTCCCAGTCTTCTTCACTCATTTTTGCCCTTCTTCTCTGTCACTGCAGCCAACTCTTTCTGGTGTCTGTACTTTGCTGATTCTTTCTCTTTCTCTTTATTTTTTGTAACCACTACCTTCACCATTATTCTTGATTTCAAAATTTTGCAACTCTAAAAGAAAGAAAAATGGAAATCTTGGATCTCTGCTGTTAAGCATCACTGTTCTTGAATCTCTGGTCCTAGATAGCATTTAATTTTAAGTGGAATATTTATGAATTTAAATTAATTTCATGCATTGTTTAACACAACAATTTGCTTCGTCAATCCAGTCACGTGATTGGAAAATTGGTAATTTCGGTCACAGGTTAAAAGCTAGGTCACGTGACCGAAATGATGTTTGAGCATATTGGTAACATTTGTTTGCTACATTGTAACTAAGGGCGGGAAACAGAGTGAAGGTTATATATTCCGGTGTTTTTTTACTAATCTAATAAACCTTGGAAAAACGTTTAATTTGTAAGAAACATTAAGAAAATTGTGTGACCGGAATGATGAGCAATTAAAATACGCTACAGGTTTTCACAATATTGTATGAAATATAATGTTTTGCTCTTACCTTATGCGGAAGAACACAGCACGTGAAGAAACATCATTATTTATTGCTTCTCACTTCCAAAGCTCACAAAGTTTCCAGCACTGATACTAGTCCTTTTGGCGCAAAATGCAATTCATGAGCACGAGATTTAAAATTTAGAGAACAGTAGTAATTCATAAAAGAATCCTACTGCAGAAAGATATTTTGACATTTTGTGGTGTTTTAAAGAAATGCCTTGGTTGAAATATACAGATACATAATAGTACTGTGAAACATAAAAAAATTTTATTCTGTTTATTTATATAAAAATTTATGAAACACTTGATCAAGGACAGTGACCACAATGATAATTTAGTAACATCTTCTAAATACTTTAAAATGTTCAGTTTTTTATTTAGGAGTTGTAATATATGCAACATTAACATTTCTAAAACCTTGACAAAATTCTGTAATTTTTACCACATATAAATGATATTTATCACCTAGGGAATCAATTTGTACCACTTTGTGAGAACGACCCATATGTAGCAAACTAGTGCAGGGCAATTAAAGGTTAAGCTGCTTAGGCCACACCCTAGCTGCTCCTAGCACAAAACTAACTGCTTTTGTACATTATTACCATTGTCTGTACTTCTTGGTTGTTTCCCTATCTGTGTAATAATAAAGCTAATAATACCTTATTATTGGATTTAGGAGTAGCGGATGATAGCCTGTAAAGTGCCCAATGTAGAATGTCTTCTTTTATAGCAAGTAATGGCTTGAACTAAACATGCATACTGTGGGTTACATGCATGTGTGGTGGCATTGCAGACCAGAATTCGAGACAGGATGGATACCGTTTAACATCCGCTTTTAGTACATAGGCCTCATAGGCGATGACACTGATGATACATGGAATGAAGATGGAGCACCAGTGCAATGCAATGGCAGGGAAAACTGGAGAACCTGAAGAAAACCTTCTCCTGCACCACTTTGTCCACTACAAATCCCAGATGTGGTCACCTGGGATCGAACTCAAGCTGCCTGGTGAGAAACAAATGGTCTAACCACTCAGCCATTAAGTTAAAGATTTAAATCCACTAGATTGGTAAGGTTTTAAGCTGTTATTCTGAGCCTAGTTCATTGGCATCTTATCTGCAGTGGCTTAGGGCTTTCAACACTTGGTTATGCTTTGCAGCTTAGAGCCCTCAACATTGATTTATCTTTGAGGGTTTAGGGCCTTTTTTTTACAGTGTTTAACGCCCACTTTTATTACTATGGCACCACAGCGATGACACTGATGATACGTGGAATGAAGATGGAGCACCAGTGGAATGTGATGGCAGAGGAAACCAGAGAACTTGCCCCTGCACACTTTGTTCACCACAAATCCCACACACGGTAGCTTGGGATCGAACCCGGGCCACCTAGGTGAGAGGAGAGTGGTGTGACCACTTAGCCATGTGCGGGCACTCAGGGTCTGGCAGTATTTGTTATTGGCATGATGGCAGCAGTGTTACTAATGTATTATTCCTTTCTCCACCATACCAACACCAAAATATTATCAAATAAGAAAAATAGGGTACTTTTCTTGTATTTTTAACAAAATGAAAAGTATATTTGCTTAGTAATGTATTGGAATGACTGGTTCACTGAACACATTTTTCACACTGGCTTAATTCTGAGATTTTGTATACTTAAACTGTAGACCTGTAGATAAAGCTTTTATAAGGTGACCAAATTTGAGATCTAGTAGATTGACAACATTTTTAACCTTTTGGGATCATTGATCCTTGACAATACCTATATCTTTTGTAATATCAAAGGTAATAAATAAATGAAATAAATTGCAGTTTTGTCTTCACAGAATTTCCATCAACACTTTGAGCCTTAGCACTCTCCAACTTGGGCAATGCTTTGGTGATTTAGGGCCCTAAAACTTTATGGTAGCTCTTGCAGAGAACAGCAGACCTAATACATAACTACAAAGCTGCTAAAGTGGGTGAATTACAAGATTATTAAATCTAATAAGGAAGGTTCCCCAGCCTTTGTTTCATTTTACTTATGCTGACCTCCTCAGAAACCAACCTACAACATTTCATGTTATTATACATACTTTTTCTCAATTGCTAACAATATAAAGTTTATAAGCATAATCAGTATACAGATAGTAGATACTTGGGGGACAAACCAGTGTCAACAAGTTTATGCTATTACAATCTATATACCTTAGGTAGTAGGATGAAAATTATCTAATGCCGACTGGTAACTGTTGATGTCTGTGATGCAATCACCGATGAATTCAGAGAATGACTCAGGGGCAGAATTCTCCATGGAAATTAAAAATTTGCCAAGAAATTCATATCTATTTGGAAATGTACATAACATTAAAAGTAAACATAGCGTATGAATTTAAATTATCATCTGGACTAGAGTAATGTAATAAGTTTGTATTGTTTTGACAAATTTCAACTGAGCTATCAGCCACTGGTTATGAAACTAGGATCAACAATGGGCAAGTGGATATAATTTTGCAAATATTGAAACATGCAAAAAGGATTTACTTAAATACAGATCTTGCTGTTTGCACACTTCGACTATAACAAACTCCCATTCTTGTAACAAATTTCAGCTCTTATTTTCTTTCTTTCTTTCTTTTTTTGTTTTTTTTGTTTGTTATTATTGACACATTTAGATAGCCCACTCTAATTTCTATTGTCATACTGGGGGCTCTACCTTGAGAAACCACTGCTGGTATTTTACTCACTGAACTGTAGGGCTTTTTAACATTGTTTTTTTTTTTTTTTTAATCTTATGCTATTGAACACATATACATTCACTCACATATTCATGCTCCCAGATTCAGTGGGGCTTAGGGAATGATACTGGTTAAAGAAAATTTTCCTGCCCCAGCTGGGAATCAAAACTGGGACCTCTTGGTTGAGAAGTCAGAATGCTGACAACTCTGACTGCAGAAGCAGTCCTTCAATTTCTTGTCTGCAGCTATTTTAACAGTTAGTTAACAGCTTAAGAGTACTATGGAGGAGTGACGTGATTATGCCATATGCAGTCTTTGTCAATTCATCTTGCAAAACGAACTGTTACATTGAAATACACTAACAAAGCAACAAATTTTATTTGCTTCCATTTCTAATAAAAGATAGCATATAGATCCTGTGCAAATTGCAAAATTGTGACTACTTGCACTCCTATCAGTTAATGTAGGAAGACTTCTATATGAGTGGAGCTTGCACATCAGCACACAGGTTGAATCAGAATTATGTAATCAATCAAGATACCTGTTGATTTTAAGAAAACTCTGTGGGACAAATAACATTTTACAGCTTTTGCCTTAAAGAAGGGTAAATAACGTGTTGAAAGTAATGATCTACTCTGAAAGAAAGAAAAAAGAAATGAGCAGAGAAATACAGAGAGAGTAAAATACCTCCAAACTGATTATACAGTGTTTTTCCACTGGTGCTGTAAACAAGGTCATGCTTCTGACACAGTTTTTCTCTGCTCTGGACGTGCATATTAAGTTGACAGTGATTTAGGGCACGTAAAAGAACCTCAAGCCTGATAAAAGAGGCCTCTGAGCAAAATTAAGTGGTATCAAGCCCAATATAGAATGGGACGCTGAAAACCACAGCATTATTATTTTGTTCTGTACTTAGTCACTATGTGTATTATGGCTCAGCATATGTTTTCTACTGCACAATGTATATTTATTTATAATTTGTATGTATTAGCTCAGTCAGCTTGCCAAGTGAAAGTATGATTTGCAGAGAGAGATATCCAGGTGTAAAAGTTCCAGGCCGTACTACAATCCATGGAGTTTACAATAAATTTCAACCCACAGGAAGTGTTCTAAAAGAAACATTAGATAACATTGGTCATCGTTTGGAGAATTCCCCCCAAAAATTGCTTAGGCATCTTGCACAACAGATAGGCATTTTGTATGGCTCTGTGCAAAGAGGTACTAAATTGCTGAAGTTAAAACCATATAAAACAAATGTGTCACATACTCTTCAGCCAGGTGATTCTGTAATTTGGTGCACATTTTATGGATGGACTCTCAATAGTGTATACAATGGTGAAATTAACCCACTTTAATACTTTTCACCTTCATGAATATGTGTGTACACAAAATAATCATTACTGGAGCTCTGGGAAACCTAACATTGTTCATTAAGTACCCCCTTCATGAATAAAAAATTGGTGTATGGCGCATCATTACCAGAGAAAGAGTTATAGGGCCACTTGTTGTTCAAATCAGCAGCTGACGCCCGCACATACATGAATACAGCTTTGCCACCTTTTTTTTTTTAGAAAATTAACAGACAGGGAGCATGATTTTGCCTTTTTTTCAACAGCAGCTCATATGGCCAATCTTTTGATGAGAACAATTGAAAGTGTGTTTCAGGTCACAATCATTAGTAAAGATTTGTGGCCCCCTCAGTCCAATATAACCCCTTGCAATTTCTATATCTGGCATAAATTAAAACATACAGTGTACAAGACAAACCCACTCATCCTAGAAGAATCAAAACAAAATATCTGGCAGAAAATTGCCAGCATTTCTCAAGGTGAATTATGGTCAGTGATGGATAGTTTCCTAAAGAGGTGCTAAAAATGTATGAATAATGACAGTGGCCAGTTTCAGCATCTCTTTCTTTCACAAAGTTGATAAATAAAGCCTTTGGTTTTAAAAATACTGTATAGTTTCATCCGTGCCTTTCTATGATAGTGGCAGATGGCAAGTGCTGAGGGTGCAGACAGATAAAACACTGTGCAACCAGTTCATACTTTTTTGACTCACTCGTACAAGTTTGTGTATAATAGAAACATGGGTTAACCAACTGCTGAATGCAGTTCAGCTTAAAGTAAGAATAACATTAATCTCTATCTTTGATAACAATTGTCATTTGTGTTTTTAATACTGATTTAAATCCAAATGCACAATTAGGTGTTCCTTATATTTTGAACAAATTCATATATCACATGTACCTCTGAATACAAATGTGCCAGCTGAGTGAAAATGCAGGATGCTGAAACATATTGCTACATTAGGCACTTGTATTAATATAAATTATAAATTAAATTAAGTTTTATTTATGGATGCTCTTTAACTGCAATGGTTCTCAGCATCCCACTCTATATTGGACCTGAAAGATCTCTTTAATTTTGCTCAGAGGTCTCTTTAACAGGATTGAGGTTCTTTTACAAGCCACAAATCAGCACCACCAGCTTTACTTCCCTTCTGAAGGAGGTGAATGCTAAAGATTTTTACACTCAAAAAACTCCTTCGCCCTCTGCTGGGTTTATAAAGATATTCTGCTAAAACTTCTTTTCTATGACAAGATAAACTTATGAGTGCTGCTTCAGTGTATTCTAAAAGGAAAAATTTACAACACCAAACATGGGTGGCCAAGTTTGCTGCAGCACTCACAGGTGAGCCAGTCCAAGGACAAATTCAGGACTGTCTTCCCTGGATTGTTTTTTTTTTTTTTTTTTTTTCTTTTCCCCAGATTGCACATTAAACTTAGCCTGAACTTTCTTTCCAATTTTTTTCACAAAAATAATTTTGTCTATATGAGATATTAAATGCCAATTAACTTTATTGCTTAATAATTTGAAAAGTTTCACTTTTTCAACATGGATTCTAAATTATTTTATATTCTGTCAACTTCAACTGAAAACTCAGGATTAGATGCTAATGAAGGCAAAACCACTACAGCTTTCAATATAAGTTTTTATTTGTTGGAATCCCTTGTAACACAACCAAATTTCCTGGCTGTACACCGTTTAGTATTGTTTTGTAATCAATTGCAGTATAGCTATTTGTCCCTCAGGAGCATCATTTCAACTTCTCTAAGGGGAGCAAGACTGCCAGAAGCAGCTTCTCGACTCGCCTGCAGTGCTTCAAGTAATTAAAGCAGGCGTTAAATACAATATATATTATAAAAAAAAAAAAAAAAAACGCTTTTCGGATCTCACATGAATTCCAAACAACACATTAAGCCTAAAAACTACTCTTCTTTTATCTTTTAAATGTGAAATATTTCTATTAAAAGTATAGTTGTTCTAATAATTTTTTGATGGAGCAATAATAATTAGTATGGTTGAACAATTACCTAACATTTCTTGTAAGTTAGGAGGGACAACAGATCCACCCTACCAACCCTTCCTAAATTATGCCCCTGGTGATGCTCTTCCACTATAACATTTGGAAATAAAACAAATTTATCCTGCCCATCTATGTAGTGTAGTGGTAGCTTGTCTGCTTCTCATTCAATAGGTCGCAAGTTCAAATCTCACTTAGGGTGAGTTACCAGGATAAGATTTTTTGGGGGGGTTTCCCTTATCCTGAGAAGACAAATGTCGAGTAACTTTAAGCTCCATGAACTCCGAGATCATTTGAGCATATTTCTCCAATTTCATTCACCATCCAGTATGACCAACCACATTATAGGAATTAAGCTACAACAAAAAAATAAATAAATAAAAAAAAATCCATTCTAATGGAGCAGTAGAAATGAGAAAACATTCAAACTCTTGACAGACACTGATGGCTTTCACAGGACACTTTACAATAATCAATTAAGAGGTGCAGTCTTCACACTGGATTTTAAATGCATTTGACATAGGATTTATAACAGTAGATCATTTGCAAGAAAATCCATTTCTTTGTTTTCTTGAAAGTATGGTGGAGAGTAAATTTAAAGCTGGCAGCTAAAAATAACTGCAGAGAAGCAAAACCAATGTAGGGTTTATATTTAATCATGGGTATACTCTGTGAACTAGCTGGACTAGCTGTAAAGCCCGGTAAGTTTGTGAACAAAGAATTTCTGTTAAATTAAAACAACAAAGAATTTAAATTTAAATGTAAAAAGGTGACTCATTACATTTAAATTTAATTATGGTGCTCCACTGTCTAAAATAATTCTTTTTATTTTATATAGACAAAGAATTTATTTCTAATATGTTTGCTGTTTGCATTTTAGCCTATTGTTATGGCATAAAATGGGCTCCTTGTGACAAAACTTTACTCTGTTTGAAATCTAGTCTGTTCTCTTAGGCAGTAGTAGCATGACTGACCAACATGACATAATGGGCATATAAGAGGAAAGAGATGTGAAGGGGGAAATCACTACAACAAATCTCTCAAGTCAACTCTTTTGCCAAACAAGGCCTAGCCGATGAGTCTTGAGGACAGCTGAAGTAGACCAATATGTGTTGTGGTCAGCCTAGTGATTTTTATAACTGAAAATAGTTAGCCATCTAGTGATGTTTATTAGTTTCTTACTAAAGATAGATAGCCAGTCTAGTGAATTTAATAACTGAAGAAAGAAAATCTAGTGATTTTTATTACTGAAAAAAATCCTGCCCCCCAAACTACACTTTACAAGAAGATTTTTCGAAATTTTTTATTTTCTCAAAAATGGCTCTAACAATTTTGATTAAAATGCCATATGTTTATGGCATTTTCATGACAAATGAAATGCATACCTCTGAGAATAGCCTCTGAAGACCTCTTCTTCTGGATGACTTTTGTATAACTTGTAAACTGTAAGAGATAGGCTCTAGCTTACTGCATAAAAAAAGAGATCTCATTAAAACACATAATTTATGTTTTATATATATATATATATATATATATATATATATATATTTTTTGAGTTAACAAATTTTCAAGATATTCCTTGTTATTGTTTTCGTTTTAAACTACTTAAACTTTTCTCAAGCAGGAAGTCACTTTGGTTTCATCTCTTTTGTTTTACTCCTGGGAATGCAAAAGAGAACCAAATTTCAATCATTTTAACATACAATAACTTTTGAAGCTTTGACTATCACTTTAGCCTAGTGTATTCCCTTATATCCCTTCTACTTACAAGGAAGTTGTAATGTTTATCTGCTAATGTTATATCAATTCACATGATGTAGATATGAGGGTGGTTTGATAAGTTCTTGGAATCATCATGAGAGATCAGCCCTAATGCCACAAGTTGTTCATGTGATATTCACTGGACCAACAGTGTTCTTGGGAGACAACTGTAGTGGTGATGTGACTCTATTGTTTTTCCCGTGTAGTGATTTGCAAAGATGGAAAAAATCAAAATTTGAGCAGTGATTAAGTACTTTGTAAAGAAAGGTATGAAAGCAAAGGACATTAATGCTGATTTTCTGAATACACTGGTGAACTCGCCCCTTCATTTTCAACTGTTGCCAAGTGGACAAACAAATTTAAATTTGGTAGGGGGAGCTTAGATGATGATCGGTGCAGTGGCCAGTCAAGATGTGTCACTATCCCAGAAATCATTGCAAAAGTGCACAAAATGCTAATGGAGGATCGCTGATTGAAAGTGTGTGAAATTGCTCAAGCTTGCCAGATGTCATCTTAAAGGGTGTATCGCATTTTGACTGAAGAAATGTGAAAAAATTATCTGCAAGATGGTTGTTGCAACTCTTGGTGCTGGATCAAAAATGCATGAGAATGGAAGTACAGATCAATGCTTATCCCGTTTTAGGAGCAATGAACTAGATTTTTTGCACCGATTTGTGACCACAAATGAAACTTGGGTCCATTACTATACCCAAGGGTTAAAACAGTGGAAGTATGCTGATTCTCTACACCAAAGAAAGCAAAGGAAATTCTTTCGGCCGGAAAGGTCATTGCATCAATTTTCTGGGATGTGAAGAGGATTCTGTTTGTAGATTATCTCCACAGTGAGCAAACAATTACTGGAGAGTACCATGCTAACCTCCTGGATCAATTACAGCAAAACATATGCAAAAAAAGGCCAGGTTTAGCAAGGAAGAAAGACATTTTCAATCAAGAATCAAATGTGCCATTGCCATGGCAAAATTACACAAACTAAGGTATGAATTGTTGCCACACCCACCTTATTTGCCAGATATGGCTCTGCAAGACTTCCCTCTTCCTAAAGCTGAAAATTTTCCTTGGTGAACAAAGATTCGCTTCAAATGAAGAATTGATAGCTGGAGTTGACAACTACTTTGCAGGTCTGGAGCAATCTCATTTTCAGATGGGATCAAGGCATTGGAACATTGCTGGACCAAGTGCATTAATCTACAAGGAGACTATATTGAAAAATAAAAAAGTACCAATGTAATAAATACTTTTTTTCTATTCCATTCCAAGAACTTATCAAACCATCCTAGTAAAAGACTAATCTTTTGCATGGAAAGTTTGTTTGTGGAAGTCATGTGAAGGAACTCATTATTTTTTTAATTTATTTCTCAAATTATATTTACATTTTTGTTCTGGATTTAATGAAAATGTATATATTTTCAATGAAATACATAGGTTAATAATAATAATGATGATGATGATCATAATAATAATAATAATAATAATTGTAATTAGTCATTAATTAGATCTTTAAATTAAAAAAAAAAGAGGAAAGAAAGAAAAATAAAGATCTCCATCTATTTTTGAAATAGATAACTTCTAATTTTTGGTCCATTAAGCAAATTTAAAATCCTTATATTCATAACAAAAATCACTAGACTAGGTATACAACACATTTTGGGAACTGTTTAACTATCCTCGAGACTTGTTGGCTATGCTTTGCATGGCAAGAGAAACGATCTGAGGTTTTGTGGTAGTGACCTGCGAATATGTCCATTACAACATATCGGTCAGACATGCTACTCTTGTTGTAATGGTTACCATGCTAACTTTATATACCCAAGATTGAGGGTTCAAACCTGGTGGAGAACGCCAGATTTTTTCAGGCATGAAAATTCTTAGAATGGCTTCCTTTGAAAGGGAATTAAAGCTGTTGGTCCTGTGTTGTAGATTTACAGCATTAAAAGAACCACAAATCTGAGAAAGGGTCCTATGAGCAAAATTAAGTGGTCTTTCATGCTCAGTATAGAATGGAATGCTGAGAACCACAGCAGTTAAGAGTGTCCATAAATAAAATCCCATTTCTATTTCATGCTGCTCATGCTTGAGAAGACAGGCTACATTACATTAAGAACACATTCAAGTTTTATCTAAGAAATGCATTTTAAACTCTAACCATTGGCTAGAATGCAAACAGCCAACAGATTAGAATAAATTCTTTGTTATTTGTAAATTTAATAAAAATTCTTTCTTCACAAATTTACTGGACTTCACAGTTAACCTAGCTAGTCCTCAGAATATACTTCAACCTTCTGTGATGACTTCAACACAAAGGACACACAGAAACTTTTAATATTGTTATCATTAATAGATAAAATAGCCGTGATGTATTATTTTTCTGGGAAAAATTCTTTAACTACAGAATGGATCGAAAAACTTTTTTCAAGCATAGGATTTACTTACGATTAATTTTGAGCCATAGTTCTATTTGATTTATGTTTCATAAGCGCTTGGTTCTTGAGAGATTAATGTTTAACTTTATTATTAATTTATTGGACTTAGAAAATGCTTATATCTTACGAGGTAAACCCACATATTCCAATGGTCCAAAAGGTGGTTATTGTTCTGTTCAATAGTATAAGACGATGTTGTGACAATTATATTTGAGGATTTGATTGACGTTATGCCGATACAATATTTTGAATTGGTTAACCGCTGTGAATTATTAAAGAAACCAGTAAGGCGCTCTGAAGTTGTACACATCTGAAAGTGACAGTGTATTGAGTTTTCGTCAAAAAAATTATTGAGCTATTATTAAACATGTATATATAAATGGTTACTTAGCAGAGTATATGCTCAAGTGTAAATATGAACCAAAGGAAAGGATATGAGCACTTATTAAAGCAGCTGCTGCATTGTATCCGCCAAAAATTAAGGTAAGCTAAAGTTGAATGAACCTTGTGTTTTCTAAGTGCTTTTGAAAAACGAGAATAAGGGAAGCTGAGACTGTCAGGCCATAGCGAACCACAGCAAATGATATGGCCTTCTGGTTTCAAGATTTTGGCAGAATTAGGTTTAGTATGTGTTTATATCTGAGCTGGATCGAAATAATGAGTATCAGCATATTTCGTTTATAACAAATATCAGATGAGCAGAGGTCATCAGGCCCTACCGAGCTGCAGCAAATGACAGGGTCCTTCGGTTTTGAGATTTCTGTGAGATTAAGTTAGGTTTAGTGTGGATGTATACAAACAGGATCGAAATATGGGATAAAAATGGAGTTTCCAAAAATTACTTCTAATTGTTTTTGAAAAAGCAAATCAAATTATTTTTTTAAATAAAAAAGTGCCTAAAAAATCTGTTCTGTAGTCAAAGTAAAGTTTGACCATTTGCTGTTAATGTAATACATGCAATATTTTATTGATTCTCATAATTATATTATTTTAGATAATTAACTACCACTGTATTACTTAGTAGTACACATAATTGAAAAGAGAATAAGAAAAAATTTTAAATATTAGTACCATTATCTTTTTACTTTCTCTACATGTACTGTGTACATAGTGTATAGAGAAGTTATTGCATTCAACCCAAAAATTTGATACTGAGATTTTGCCGGAAATATACGTTTTAGGGTCCCCTGTATGCAGAAAAGGCATTTTTGGAAAAATGTGTGTGTGTGTGTGTCTGTGAACATAACTCAAAAACAAAAGTTGGTAAAATACCAAACTTGGTATTTAAGTTAAGTATCTTCCAGGGATGCGACACAAACATTTTGAGAAAAATCCTCCCACCCCAAAGTACCCTTTACTTGGAAAAATTTTTGAAAATTTTTATTTTCTCATGAATGGCTATGACGATTTTGAATAAAATACTATATATTAAAGATATTTATATTGTAAATAAAATATATATCTTAAATTTTCTGGGAATAGGCTCTAAAGACCTCTTTATTCTGAATGAATTTTGCTGAACTTTGTATTAAACTGGTACACCGTAACAGTTAGACAAAAACTTAAAACATAAAAAATGTTGATCACATTAAAACATGCAATTTATGTCATATATGCTTTTTTTTGTGGAATTGACCATTTCTGAGATATTCCTTGTTATTTGTTTCAGATTTAAAATGCATAAACTTTTCTCACATGGAAAGTTGTAAACTCCTGTCCCTGCATAGAAACGGTTTTCAACCACATGGGAACCAGCTTTTAAGAGATTTGATATTCGTTTTAGCCTAGTGTATTCTCTTATTTTCCTTCTACTTACAAGGAAGCAAATTATTAAGAAAATTTATGTTAATGTTTATCTCGATTATATAAAGTAGATAGAAGAATATGATGTTTAACAATAATTTGTTACAGCAAATATAGAAAGAGTCATGTGAATGAAACTCATCAGATTTTTTAGTACAGTATAACTAAAGTTTTCAAGCCTATAATACTGTGGGAAAGTGACTACTAATCACTGGATTCAGTACAAGAAATTCATAAATATATCATTGTCTATGCATGACATACAAATAGCGGTTTGTGTGCACAAAACTGTTCCAAAGAAAATGCAACAAATTTTTAAAAAATAAAAAGGAACTAGCAATTTCACTCAAAAGACAAAAAATTATTCATAATAATTCAATAAAACTCTGTCACATTTCAAATATGTGTTTTTAACCATCATACAACCCATAAATCCAACAATTTTGACAGAAGTTTGTCAAACTGGCAACCTTCCCTTGGAAGTTCTTTACACCAATGGGTGGTACAAACAACTGATCCAAGCCAGATGCCAGATATAGAATATTGTGAAGAATGTAATTACTTCAACTTTATTTCGAGAAGGAGTTGAAATTCTTATTCTCTAAAATGGAAATGGAGTTTTATTTATGGATGCTCTTTAACTGCTGTGGTTCTCAGCGTCCCATTCTATACTGGGCTTGAGGTTCTTTTACGTGCCGTAAATCTACAACATGGGACAACCGGCTTTACTTCCCTTCCAAAGGAGGCCATGCTAAGGATTTTATCCTCGAAAAAAAATCTATTGACCTCTGATGGGTTTGATTCTGTAAAAAGCAAATTATCAAGTAAAACTGGCTAAAACAATAAGACATTTGATAACTTTACCCAATTACTTGCAATCTGGTAATACAGTGTTGATTATGCATATATGAAAATCTTAATGCTACAGATATTGCAGTTAAGTTTATAGTTATCATCTTTAACAGCCAACACTAAGAAAATTGTATGAAATGATGAGCTTAAGCTACAAAATGCGTTCATTCTCCCGTACTTGTCCACGATTTCGCACATACTTTCATGGAAGTTGGTGCTTGTGCCATCAGCTGAAGTGAAGCTGCCAACATCACAATACAACTATGTAACAAATACCGCGGGTTAGGGCCAGTGCCAATATACCAGACCCTGAGCGCAAAGAAGCGTAACTTTTTTTTTTTTTTTTTTGGAGAATTAGGCCGCAACTTCGGAGAGACGAGGTTCTAACCTGTCATCCAGGGCGCGGTCAAGGTACCGCGGCAATCCAGAGGATTTCTTTAGGTTAGCAAGGCAACTACAACAGCTGTTTTCACCGCTTCTTGGAGTCATTGAATAAACAAAGACGTTCTATTTAGGGTGGGTGCGTTACATGCTCCAGAAGTGTCTACAGCTCCTCCGGACTCAAATACAAACGTAGTCTGGTAGGTAGTTTACCCTTCTATTTCATTTTTTTTAACATTTCAAATCCGGTACAAATACGGGAGATTCTGAAATTTAGCTTTAACAAGTTGACAACATAATCCAAAAATAAAATATCACAAATTGAAAATGTCCTATTGTAGCTAGTTTTCCAATTTTAAGACCAGATCTCATCACATGATACACATGAGTCTGCTTACACTAATAATGAAGTACTTGCTCAACGTTTTCATCACGAAGAAAGATTTTTTTTTTTTGGTTCCACTGCAAACTTAACCAGATTTATAAGTATTTATATAACAGAAAAATAAACTACAGATCTATTTTCCAAGTTGGTATCTGACAGAAAACAGAAACACTGTAGTCGAAAAAACAAGTGCTATGGTAACAGTTTTATAACAACTTCTGTATTGCTTGTAATCAAGAGGGCTATTGGTTGTAACTGCATAGAAATTTACTGGCATGTGTCGTGTCATGACAATACCTAGGACAACATTGAAACTATGTGACTTGTGGATAGAGCAAGCTGCATTTCAAAGGTTTTAGAAAGGAAGTTCGTTAAAAAAATCTGATGTGTTCCACTCACATGACATTCTCTAGCTGTTCCGCAAACAAACTTTTCTTATAAAAGATTATTCTTTTATCTCTATCATGCTATTAAACATAGATAAACATTAGCAGAATTATTGGTTTTATTATTTGCTTCGTTGTAAGTAGGAGGGAAATAAGGGAATGCACTAGGCTAAAGAGACAGTCAAATCCTTTAAAAGCCGGTCGCCATGGGAACAATTGAAATCTTATTCTCTTTGCTTGAGTAAACATAAGAGAGACGAAAAGAAAATGAATTCCCCTTTGAGAAAAGTTTAAGCATCCTAAAATTGAAACTAATAACACGGTTAAACCCACAAAAAGCATATTATATAAATTGCGTGTTTTAACGAGATCTACATTTTTGTGTTAAGTATAGGTTTTTGTATATCTCTTAAGGTTTAGCATTTATATAAAAGTCACCGAGAATGAAGAGGGCTTCAGAGGCTATTCCCAGAAAATTCAAGATATACATTCTATTAATCATGTAAATATCTTTAATATATGGCATTTTAATCAAATTTGTTTGAACCTTTTTGAGAAAAAAATCATATTTTCGAATTGTTTCCATGTAAAGGGTAGTTGGCGATGACGGGTATTCTTTGATTGCATCCTTACAAGACACTGAACTTTAATATCAAGATTGGTATTTAACCGACTATTCGTTTTTGAACTATGCTGCATACATTACACACAGACACGCGCGCTCTAAAACTTCCTTTTTTATTCATGGTGTCTCAAAACATGTATTTCCGGTGTAATCTCGGTACCAAAATTTTTTTTGAAAAACAAATCGTTCTCTATCTACTAAGTACAGTGTATATATGTGCCAAGAAAGTAAAAATGACTCAAGAAAAGTTCTTCTAATGTGTTATACCAATCAGTGTACAGCGAGACTCAAAAATACGTTTACACAGTTCGAACGTGGATTCCTTGCATCAAAAGTAGAAAATAAGTTCATATGAATATATGTCCCAAATTCCTTGTTTTCTTGTTATTAATGAAAGTTTACGTTCACAACTCGTCAGCACATAAACCTCATAACAAATGCTAGATTCTTGATTCTCGACATGCATGCTCTCGTCAAATTATGTACCGTCGTACCCTCCCAAATACTTCGATGTCAAATGGTTTCGCAGGCTTCTATGACACATCGATGAAGAGTTTCTTCATCCGGGATGAAGATGCTCATAAACCAATTGTTTAACATGCCCCCAGAGAAAAAATCCAAAGGATTGAGGTCGGATGAACATTCAGGCCATGAAACCGGCCCTCTTCTACTTATCCAACTGTCGTGGTAGATATCAGTCAGTGCATCTCGAAAAATAAAACTAAAATGTGCTGGAGTCCCATCATGCTTAAACCACATGTTTTGCTGTATTTGCAGGGATACATCTTCGCGTAGTAACTCTGGAAGAGTGTTATGGGTAAAGTCCCTGTACTCAGCATCTGTAAGACGTGATGGGAGAACGTATGGACCTACCAGTTAGTCACCTACATATTCAACCACACACATTAATTCTAAACTGTTGCTGATGTCTAGCCTGAACTACTTCATGAGGAATAAGAGCTGCTCATACGTGTTCGTTGTGGAAATTTGTAATTCCATTTCTTCCAAACGTTTCCTCGTCTATAAATAAAACCGATGAAATAAATAATGGATTGGCCGTTGGTGCTAGAAATGATCGGTAAAAGTTCTCCCATGGTGGGTGATTGGCAGGCGAAAGACCCTGCACAGGTTGAGGAGATGCGGATACAGGAGCTGCTCGTGAAGCACCCTCAATGCCGTAGAGATGTACCGGATGCCGCAGCCAATTATCTTGTACTGATACTTGGATCGTCTTCTGCACACTGTAAAATTTGCTCTTCTTGGTCCGGCGAACATACAACACTTGTTTTACCCAATCAAAGGCATATGCTGCAATGACTCCTGACTCAACAACGCAACAATAAATATCAGCTAAAGCGGAATGACTCGGCTTTTGTCGGATACGCCCGTTTAGCTTCGCGTTTCATTACCATTCGCGCGGCCACACATAAAAAGCATGTTTGCCTGCCCACAAAATGAATATCCTATCACGGTTGAATATCCTATGAAGGTCCGGACCCGACTACGCGAGCACAGGGTGCGAGCGTGGGAGGATACGATGGCCCACCTGAGGCTCGAGGATGGCGAGTGTGGATGATTGCAAAAGCTCTCCGACACCGCGGAGGTCAAATCACCTCCTCAATCCAAGGCACCCAAGGCCTGGCTTATGAACCCCAAGCCAAAGCCGATGTGTTCGCTGACTACCTCGAAAGGACTATGAGGCCACGAGACAAACCCCAGGAGGAAGACTTCTCGGACTGTGCTCGTCGAGAGGTGCGTCGATACTTTCGGCGTCCCCCTGACGAGGCGGACCAACTTCCCGTCATCCGACCCAGTGAGCTCCAGGGCGCTCTCCGGCGTCTCAACCCCAAAAAGGCAGCGGGACCTGACGGCCTGACCCCTGCCATGCTCCGCTGCCTTCCCAACAAGGCGGTGTTCTTTCTAACCAAGGTTTTCAACATGTGTCTCACCTTGTGCCACTTTCCACGCGAGTGGAGGGAGGCCCGGGTGATATGTATTTTGAAGCCGGGGAAAGACCCGCTACATCCATCCAATTACCGATCCATCAGCCTGCTATCAGTTCTCTCGAAGGTTTTCGAGAGACTATTACTAGTCCGCTTGTCCCCTCTTTTGGGCGACATTCGAGCCATCCCAGACCACCAGTTTGTTTTCGTCCTGGGCATTCTACACCCCAGCAACTACTGAGAGTGGTGGAGTTCGCTGCCTTGGGTTACCATGACAGAGCCTACACTGCGGCGGTGTCGCTGGACGTGGAGAATGCCTTCTCTGCGACCTGGCACGCTGGTCTGGTCCTCAAACTCATCCGACTGGAGCTCCCGACACACATCATATTTTGTAGTTTCAGTTGCGGGACACAAATCAACATCTAGGCCAATAAGAGGCAGAGTCCCGGAAGGCTCTGTACTTTCCCTCACGCTCTTTAGCGTCTACATGGCCGACCTACCAACAGTGCAGCAAGTCAGCGTAGCCCAGTATGCTGATGACGTACTGTTATACTGTACAAACACCCACGCAGAGCCTTCAACCCCATTCAGAGACACCCCCGCCTCATCCAAGAGTGGTGCGGTTGTCCATCAAACCGGAGAAAAGCCACGCTATTCTCTTCACCAAGCGCTTCTTTCCCGCAAACTTCCCTACATTCACGTACCTCAGACGAAGGATACAATGGAATAACACCATTACCTACTTGGGGGTGAAGCTTGACAAGGGCGTCACTTTAGGGAGCACATCAGGGAACTGAAGTGTCGGGGCAACGGGGCTGCGGCCTCACTGTGCCCGATGCTGAAGTCCACGATGCCAGCTCCCCTTAAGCTGCGCCTTTTGAGGGCCCTCATAATCCTCTTATTAATCTACGCCTGTGAGATCTGGGGCATGGCGGCAGATTCCAGTCTGCTGTTGCTTCAGCGGGTACAGAATAGATGCCTTTGGGCCCTCGACTATTTCCTATGAGACTGCTGCACGAAGCCTCTGGTCTACCATACCTGGAGGACGTGATTAGGCGTCGGGCAACAAAATTCAACGAAGGGTTACCCAGTAGCGGCTCGTGGATTAAAAATGTAGGTGTTCACAAAATCAGCAGTTTACCACCACGACGACTACTACGACTACTACTACTACTACTACTACTACTACTACTACTACTACTACTACTACTACTACTACTACTACTACTACTACTACTACTACTACTACTATTACTACTACTACTACTACTACTACTACTACTACTGCTACTACTATAGCCGCCGTCACCGTAACACCAACTCCAGTAATATTAGAAACAATGATACTGTCTAAAAACAAGAATTATAAATTTGTTACACAAATCGTCACTCACCCAGTATTGTAAAGATGTTGAATTTCTTAGTCTCCGATAGTTAGCAGCAATATGAGGTTCCCAGATGGTGATGAAGGGGTCAAGTCCTTTGATATAGTTCATGTGAAGAATGGTATTTACAATAAATGATATTTACATTGTTTGAAATATGCAATGGACACCAAAGTTATTTGTACAGAAATTCCACACGCCTGTTTTTCAAGTGTGCAAACTTTTCTATCACTCGGTGATTAAAGTCTTTTATGCTGTTGACCAGTTTCTTCTCAATAGCAAGCATTGCCAATGCTGAGAGTCGGTCTTCAGCCATCGTATTCCTCGTAAAGGTTTTAATTCTTTTCAATGTGGAAAAGCATCTTTCTGGTTCTGATATAGTCATGGGCGTAGTGATAACAATCTTCAGTAGCTCGGTTAATTGCGGAAAAGTTTCTTCGTTGAGGTTGTTTTCTGTTATGAACTGCAACATAGATGATGCTCCTTCAGCGTTCATCATATCACGCCAGTTATACAGTACTTGAAGTTCTGTTTTAAGCTGTGACTTGAGCAAGCATGGGTAGATTTCAACAGTAGTGACGAGATCTTTTTCTGGAAAATCTTCGGAGAATGTCTGGAAAGAAGCGACATCAACTAGCCTCGAAGCCACTAAATGATCGGTAAATGAAAATCTGTCATTTACGTGACTAAGTAACGCGTTGCACACTTCCTTTCCTTCTGCCACTCGATTTTCTTGCCTCTTTCTCTTTCGATTTTCGGAAACTTCACATCTGTTAAGTGTAGTATCTCTAATTTCCTGCACAGCAGACAAGAACCGATCTAAGTAGTGTTTTGCTTTTACAGCATCGATTTGTCTGTGTTGCAGTACTTTAAATAAGAGCTCCGCCTGAGGCATTATTCTATGAAAGAATTCCAACCAGAAGGTGAATGCAGAATCCTCCAAAGCTGCTAAGAGGCCGCTTGACTCACGTCTTGTTTTGTCATGAATATTATCAAGCAGACTTATTTCCTCTAGACACTGGATGAGACGTTCTTTATTTTCATACGCAACATTCACTGAACGAATGTTGCAAAGCCAGCGTGTAGCTCCTAGCCTCGGAACTCTGTTTTGCACAATTCTGTCAAGTATTTTGGTTCTTGGACAAGATCTTGAAAAAAAAAAAATGCAGGAAATCCTGAAAAGAAAATCCTGGATGAGCTGTTTATGGCAGCAGCCTTCTGCAGAACCAAATTGCATTGATGGGCGTAACAGTGTATATAATATGCATGAGGGTACATAGCTCGTATTCTCGCCTGAACTCCACTTGCACTGCCACTCATAACAGCTGCACCATCGTAACATTGACCTATTAATTTATGTTTCTGCTCTCCTATAAGCTCTAGCAATGCAGTGTTTATTACCCCAGATATAGCATCAGCATCTTGGGCAACAGGATTGAAAAAAACCCAGAAACGCTCAACAGCCGACCCTTGCATCTCGTATCTGTACACAATAGCGAGTTGTTGCTGAGTAGACACATCCGTTGTTTCATCGGCCATGACTGCTAAGTAATGAGCTACCTTTATTTCTTCTGATATAATTTCCCTGCAGACCGCAAACATGCAGTCGAGGATGTCATTCTGCACCGTCTTTGAAGTACCTTTGAACACGGTTGCATTTTCTAAGTGTTCTTGTATTGCTATGTCAATAGAGCTTATAAAATTAACAAGCCCACGAAACAAGCCCGGGATTTTCAGAATTCTCCCGCTCATCATGACCGCGTAGAGCTAGTTCAAATGCTCCACAAAATTTTACGCAATCAATTAGCCTAGAGAGAATGTACCTATTTTTGTCAACTTGCTCGTTGTGTCTCTTTACCGATTGCCTCTTTGCCGACTGAGTGTTGATATTCACACGCCAAGCATGGCGAATCGAATACATGCGTTCTTATGTGCACGTGAATTCTCATGCTTTTTTATTTTTTCACTGAGATGCACCAGGTCGGCATATCCTACTCTTGTCCAGTTACTCGTCGCATTGGAGCTGAACATAAGACAAGGAAAGCAAAACAGCGAGTTTCTGATATAGCAACCGCAAAGCCATTTGCATGTTGCGTATACATTGTTATTAAATTTACGTCTATAGTCCCGCTTTTGAGTTTTTGTCACATGCTTAATTACCAAATCGGGCTGTGGCCGTCCCAGTCGTTTGATTTCTATTTGTTCCTCATGTGTAAGTTTTTCATGGCTTCTTAATATCGAGTCCACCGAATTCATGGCTACCTTTGAAAAGTCACAAGAATTGAGTGAGAACCACGAGGTCACTTGCTCAACACAGAGAACATTGTTGTTAAAATAATAAGCTATGTTTAAAACATGTTAGAAAATCCATACTAGTCTCACCTGTTAATTCATTAAGTATTGTCACAGTAAGTTAATCACATTATACCAGAAATAACTTAGTAAAACTGCAGCACACGCTAGTCTTAAGCAAGCTCTTACATAAACTGCAAATTATTAAGAAAAATAGCGCCTCATCAAATGTAGTTGCATTTCCGGATAGTTTCAGCTAAATCTCAAAGATAGCAGCACCTCCCGATAGTAAACAGAACCCTGGTGATGTTAATGAGAACTAAAGTGCACGATTGCAATGTGCTCATTTCTGACTGTAAAATTCCAAGGTGTTTTGTTGGCCGCGCAAGCGCAGAGCTGCTAAACACTAGTAATACGCTAGCACACGAGGCCTGTGCTACAAGCGTTGTTGCCACATACTCGGGTTCTCGGCTGTGTTCAATCTGAAGAGCAGAGCGCGGTATATTTAAACAAGTGGCACCGGATAGCGCATTTTATTAGATGTTTCCTGATAGAGAAAAAGGAGATCCACTAAGAAATATTGGAGGTTCACGTGCTCTTGTGCTCCTATACAGCAGCCGCCGCTGGGGTTACCTTTCCATCGGAGCGCCCTCGTTAGGTCTCTTGGGGATTACGATCCCACAAACCGCCGCTTCAGGCGATACCGGCTTCCCCGCATGGCTTGTGGGCATCCCTGGTAATGAAGGAGCACCTCCAATAGCTGCTACGGCTAAGCTCCTTACAATCCTTCAAGAGTTGCTTGGATATCAAAATTAAAATCCCAAAATAAACATTTTGAATGAACTTCACACCAGCGGTGCACAAGGGCCGTTGCACCATAATAGGCAACCGTCGAGGAGCAATACTTGCCTCCTCCTGTCACTCCACAACCCCAAACCTCACCCGCCATCCTGCAAACCTCACAATCCCGCCAGTACGTGGTTAAGTTCTCTCCGAGAACAGGGACACGTCTAACACACCTCGGGCTGCCCTCAGCCTGCAAATTGCTCCGGGATATCCTATCACGGTTGAAGGAAACAAGTGCATTACCTCACTACTGAGACGTACACAAGTATTGCAACGTTGAAGACAGACTAATGTCAACTATAAACAAGTCTCCATGGCAACAGTTCGCCACTATGTTCGGTGAATCGAATGGCTCAAAGTTATCAATGAATGAGTGCATAAATGAAGATGCGAGATTGGACCTGAAAGACCATTGAACATAAACTTTCATTAATTTTCTACCTAAAGAATCTGTTTAATACTATTGCTTATAACAAAATGTGACTAATTCTGTTTTTTTCTTTCTCTCTTTTTATTTTTTCCACCACAAATATGATAGGAGAAAATATTTCATTCCTTCCATAAATTCAGTATTAAAATGTCAACAGAAATACACGTTTTAATGTCCCTTGATTTAAAAACAGCATTTCTAGAAAAAGGTACGTTTGTTTGGTCTGTTAACAGCATAACCCAAAAACAAAAGTTGGACAGATACCAAACTTGGTATTAAATTCAGCATCTTCCTATTGTGTGACGCAAAAATTTTCAAGAATACTCTCCTATCCCAACTACGCTTTACATTGAGCATTTTTCAAATTCTCTTATTTGCTGAAGTCGGCTCTAACAATTTGATAAAATGCCACACCTTAAAAATATTTATATGCCATGCAAAATGTACACCTTGAATTTTTAGAAATAGCTTTATGAAATCATCTTCTTTGGGAAGGAAAGTTATATGATCTTGTATAACAGATAAACTTTAAGCGATAGACGAAAACATAGGACTTCACAATAAGTATAGCTATCTTCAAAATGCACAATTTATTTAAAGAAGCCTTTAGGTGCATCAGAAAATTCCGAGGTGTCAGTTAATAGTGTTTCATATTGATCAATACTTATTCATTCCTTTAAATTCCTTAAATTCGATTTTCAGTTCCTTCTCGTAGTCATTGAAAGGAAATGTAATTTTAATGCTAGCTTAAGGGGTCAGAATCGATTAAAAAAAAGTATTGTCTCATTTGATAGTATTAGGCTTTGAGAATAACCACAAAAAGGTTTAGGTCTGAATTTCAACTGCAAATGCCCTAATTAAATATCAATGGTTACGCCCCTTTTCTGAGGTATGTTCAACGCCAATATTTAGTAAGTTTCTTACATGCATAAAACCCAGTGCCTGTCAACTGGAATAGGAACTTCTGTGCCGAGTCAAGGTTCCGCAAAAAATTGGCTCGAAAGGTGACATTTCGAGCGCTGCACTACAAAATTATCTTGTACTGATGTCAATAGATGTCTCTTTCTACCAGAGTTCAGCGGAAGTATAAAATGGTTTAGTGGTACCAACTGTCATTAATATAGATTCATTTTAGTGTGGACTAAATAAAGGAAAATTCTGAAATAAAATGATAAAGATAGGCCTTAGTATGAATCATAGGTATGAATTAATTCCGTTATTCACACATTACGTAACAGGACTGTGAAACAATAGCCCACATTGCCAGTCTGCTTCCTAGTATAATGTTGGCCATTTTGTTGACATGCTTTGAATTTGAAAAAAAATTAACGTAGGCGTAATTTCATAACTGTAAAATGCGTGTGCTGACAGCCGTGAGAGGGGAGGTCAGGGGAAGCTAGGGTTGTGTGTGACGTGTGTTTGATACACACGTCTCGTTCAAGGCGTCTCCTAATTCTTCACATGTGCTTGTGTGGGACTTCTTGTGTGTGTTTTTGCTTTAATTTTTTGTGTTCGTGTTGACTCTTGAGGTAAAGTGTTTCAGACATCCTTTGACTTTGGCCTCCCAGGAGGAGTTAGGCCCCCATGAGGGGGTCCTTGCATCAGAGATGCAGGATCTCATAGTGATTCATTCTCATTCCCCATCGAGCGACGGTATGGAGACCGATATTGTAACCAATGCCGATATTTTGGTATCGACACCAACTACTTCCACTCTACAATCTGATAATGTAGCGACTCAACAGTCGAATGGGGCCGGAGTTGGTGACCAGGCCATGCCTACTGGCGTGTCGCCTCCACCCCCTCTCAGATACCTTTCCTCGGATCTTGGTCCCTACTTTGTCATTATACGTAGTAATAGCAGGAATATCCGGGATTTTCATCCCCTCAAAAATGGGCGCTGGCTGTTTCAGCACGAGGAGGGTGTTACTCATAGCCATAAATGTGGATTTAATCAATTAGAAGTCCATTTCTCCTCACATATTTATGCTAATAAATTTTTGGACTCTGATTTTGATACATCACATGATACGCATTCTTCCATCCCCTATTATAATCTTTTTGTTACGGGGGTGGTGCGCGGCATTGATCTAGACATTACGTCAGAGGAATTGAGTACCCATTTGCGTGCTACGAGGCAGTTACATGTGCATCATGTACATCGCTTCAATTGCCGCATTCAGGAAAATGGGGTTAATACATATGTACCCACACGTACCCTAAAGATAACATTCCGGGCACAGAGACTGCCTTCACATATCTATCTATAATGTCAAAGATTTCCTGTGAACACGTACACCGAAAGGGTGAGGGTGTGCACAAATTGCGGCAAATTCCACCATAGGGCAAAATTTTGCCGAAACACAAAATGATGTCTGAAATGCGGACAGGATCATTTGCATGCGCAGCTGGCCTGTTTATCAGACCAGCTACGCTGTATTAATTGTAAACAGGCCCATGCCGCAGACCAGTTAGATAAATGTCCCGCCTACAAGCTGGAATCTCAGATTGCGACTAAAATAGCCGAACTACTAGTATCGCGCTACGAAGCTAGAGAAATGGTAATAGGTCGCACGTCCTATGCGGGAGTGATGCGCACATACACCGACCGCCAGGTTGCTGGTCGTGGGGGGGGGGGAGGCTTTCCCTGTTGTCTCAGGCCCCTCAGTCGGGACACGGGGGACTTCGCCCCCGATGTCACGAGTTTCTTATATGCCTCCTTCTGTGTCGAACAAGCGTAAATGCATGGAGGCGCAGTCACCTATACCCAATGATTGGGTTTTAGCCCGCTGAGCTCCTCATGGCCGATGGCCTTCGGCCCCTAAGGGACCCAATAGTGCCACTACACCAGATATGATGACAGGGAAAGACCACTCTTCAGGGGTGCCTGTTGCTATCACTCATAGACCTGCCGCGCGGGCGGAGGTTTGTGCCACATCTATGAGCCCACAAAGGCCCTCTACGTCCCGGGATAAGGATTTCCGGGATCTCTGCATCCTGTTCAATAAACTCTTTGAGGAGGCTCCCGATTCACTCTTACACACTCTGTTATCGCTAAAAACTCAATTGCATCTCTAAGTTAGTACTGATTTAACGACATGCATGTTCTTCGGCTCCTTTACTGGAATGCACGTAGTCTCCACCGTAAAATCCCAGATTTACTTTGCCTTTTACCGCGGGCCAGACCACATGTTACTATCATTACCGAAACTTGGTTGGATTTGCATCATTCTTTAAATATTCTTGGATACCAGTGGTATCGCAATGATCGTGCTAACCCGGGTGGGGAAGTGGCTATTAGTGTAGCTACTAATCTCTCCATCCATAGTTGGGATACAGATATTCGCTGTCCCACACATTTAGAAGCTGTCCGGGTGGTCCTGGGTGATCTTACAATTTTAGGGATGTATACGACGGGTCGACGCTTCACGGTATCGGAATGGGATGCATACCTGGCTCCTCAGTCCCATCACCAGATCATATGCGGAGATTTCAATATCGCTAACTTCCATCAGATATCACCATTGCAACGTCATCGACACCCCTTGCTACAGATCGCGAAGACTTCCCAATGGACGCTGCTGAATTCCCACTTGACGACTCGCTTAGGTGCTCCGGGACAGATGGACACATCTCCTGACTTATTTTTCGCTACCCCGGACATCGCCCCCCATACGACTGTGACTCGCCATACGGGCATGCTGGGGAGTGACCACTTTCCTTTTGTTATTCAATATACAGCTACCCGACGCCGGGGTCCAGCTTTCTTCCGGCGCTGCCGGCGGGGTACGGTGGATCCAGAACATTTTCGGCGTTCTATGCGGAACATTACGGACGATATCCCTGACTCCGCCGTTACTTACAACCTGCTGGAGTCTGCGTTATATGAGTACCACGATACTTTTCATCCTCTAGTTGACACCTCTTTGCCTAAAGTACAGAAACCGCCCTGGTGGACAGCGGAATGTTCTCGTCTGGTCGCAGAAAAACGTTTGGCATACCCAGATATCGTCATCTTCGTACCGCGGAGGCATACTTTTTGGCTAAACGCACCGAGGCCCGAACTCGTAGACAAGTTAGACGCATTAAACGAGCTGCCTGGGCGTACTACTGCAATTCCATTACATCGTCCACCCCGGTACCTCAACTATGGTGTCAACTTGCTTGGTACAAACATTCCCATCTCTCCCGGCGGCTATCGCCTTTAGAGGGGAATCCGGCCTTCCAAGAGCAATTTCTTAGAATGATTACTCCGGATTACGTATCAGCGGATTCGCAGGTTGCCGTGTCGGTTATAGATCACGAGGATCCGTTACTACTGCCTATCACACCATTACAAAATAAATCCGATAAGTCTGCCCCGGGGGCAGACGGGCTCACCTATACTTTTCTGAAGCTAATACCAGAATCTTGGTACACACTTTTGGCACGGGTTTTTACTCTGGTGTTATATTCTGGCTCGGTCCCATCGTCCTGGCAGGAAGTCATTATTCTTCCTATTTTAAAACCGGGTCGCTCTGGTCATTCCCCGATAGACTACCGTCCGATCTGTCTACTTCAAACTCTACGTAAACTTTTTGAGAAAATTCTACAGGATTGTCTCAGCTTCTTCCTGGAGCGCTATCACTTATGGCCGCACACACAATATGGCTTTCGTAAGGGCTACGGCACAACTTTCCCTCTATATAGTTTCCTCACCGATGTCCACATCGCGTTCGGTACCGGCAAACACGTCCTAGCGCTCTTTGTTGACGTTTCCTCTGCGTACGACCATGTTTCCCTTCCTCTGTTACTGCAACGTTTACGGGTCATCGGACTTCCTCCCCCGATTTGTCGCGTCATCGCCGCGTTACATGTTAACCGACGATGTACGCTATCTCCCCGCCTCCCACAAACCCACGCACGTTTCACCTCCCAAGGGCTCATTCAGGGTTCCGCCCTCAGTCCTTTACTTTATACACTCTATGTGGGCGATATTGTTTCGGAGGTGCCGGTCTCTTTACGGGTTCTCCAATATGCAGATGACATCATATTATACTACGTGATCTCGCCGCGTTCCCACGCGATATTGCGCACGTTTGAATCCGATTGTCAACGCGTCCTTGACTTCCTCGCTACCCTAGGGTCTATCCGCTAACCTCATAAAAACCCGCCTTCTTAAGTTTCAGCGTACGATGCGCCCTCCGAGGGTCTCCCTCCACCTCAATAATCTCGACCTGCATGCGATCACAACTACTAAATTCCTCGGTGTGTTGCTCCAACAAGACCTCCGTTTTACCGCACATTACAAATCTCTTCTCTCGACGTTGCAATCTTTGAAATCTTTGTTTAAGACGATGGCGGTGCGCCATTGGGGCGCCGCCCCCTTGGTCTTGCTCCGTCTTTTACCCCCGTTAATCTTTTCTCGCATAGAGTACGGACTGCTCTTGGCACCCTTGCCTACGAAGGGCCTCCAGGCGAAATTTTCGCCCTTATTTTATCAGCTTTACAATATTATTTTTAATATCCCTGGCCGTCCCGCCTTAATCCTCACCCAGCATCGTCAGTTTACCCTTAGCTGCCGCCTGATTGCCGATTTATTAACCTCTTCGCGTAACATTCTCTTACCTAAACTGACCCGGCTGTTAGCGATTCTCCGTGATTCTCATCCGATTGACGCGGAAATCCCGCTACCGCTGGTCCGGTGTCTAGCATCGTTTCCTTTCCTATGATCACATTTACCGGACACCGGTCCGCCCGGTATACCTACTGGATTGGCCGTGGAATTCCCTCCCCCCCACAATAACCATTGACACTACATCTTTTCAGGGCTCACTCCACCCCGTCTGTTTTGTTGCGGATACTTTTTACAGATGCCTCAAAACGCCGGATGGAGTCAGTTCGGGTATTTACAGCTGGAACCCCTCGCACTTGGAGATTACACTCGTGTACATCTATATACAGGGTTACTACAAAAGAAATAGACAACTTCAACTGCCTGTAAAACAAAAACTATTAGAGATATCAACCTAATTATTTTGAAGGTATGCTGAGAAACTCTCAAAGTTTTGTTTGATACTATTGGTAACGCTGTAGTGTTTTGTTTGTTGTTGCAGAAGCTGAAATGGCGGAAAAGGCATATTGCGTGTTGGAATTTGCTAGAACACAATCAGCAACTGTTGTCCAACGACATTTTAGAACACGTTACCACAAAAATGAAATGATGCGCTCACAAAAACCAGCATCGTCTTCATCATGTCGCAACATATCGATGCAAAAGTCACGCTGTATGACCTTATCTTCTTCACTCAGAAACTGCAACATATGTAATATGTAAGGCATCATGTGCAGTCGCTTCCGCAAAATTTTCCATACAGCTTGCTGTGGAATTTGTAATTACATGCTTGCCCTAGATGTGGATTTCTGTGTGCTTCTTATGTAGGCAGAACGAACACGTTCAACGTTTTCTTCCGAAACTCTTGGTCTTCCCGAGCTCTTCCCTTTGCACAAACATCCCGTTGCCTCGAATTTTCTATACCAGTCGTAGATTGACTGTCTAGTCGGTGGCATTTTGTGGTAACGTGTTCTAAAATGTCGTTGGACAACAGTTGCTGATTGCGTTCTAGCAAATTCCAACATGCAATATGCCTTTTCCACAGGATTTTCCGCCATTTCAGCTTCTGCAACAACAAACAAAACACTACAGCGTTACCAATAGTAACAAACGAAACTTTGAGAGCTTCTCAACATACCTCCAAAATAATTAGGTTGCTATCTCTAATAGCTTTTGTTTTACAGGCAGTTGAAATTGTCCATTTCTTTTGTAGTAACCCTGTATTCTGCGGAAGCTATTGCCCTATATCAGGCCCTTGTGACGCTCAAGTCCTCACCTCCACATCGGGCCCTTATTTTTACAGATAGTCTTAGCCCCTTTCTAGCCCTTGCCCGTCCCTTTCAGAGGATCCGTCGACAAATTTATGAAATTCTTATACTTAACCACATTCACCGTTTATCGCGTTCCACAGAGCTCACGTTCGTTTGGATACCTAGCCATGTCGGCATCAAGGGTAATGATATTGTAGATGCCGCAGCTAGGACGGCGACTTCGACTGCGGATATTACACCCGATCTTTTAACACCTCCGTGTGACATTTCCTCGGACTTGTTACGGTTAGCCCGGGAAGCTTCCCTGTATACAATTGGTACCCTTCCTATCACACACTCCGCGCTTACCGAAAATCGCTTTTTCTTATTATTTTCGCGCTTTATCACATTGGCTCTGACCCCGGCTTACTTATACCTAATCCGTTTATGTGATTCTGACAGGTGTGCCTGCGGGCAAGTAGCTGACATTAACCACCTTTTTTTTTCGTGCCCTTTACACACTGCAGCATCACACCAGTTTCTCTCTCAGTTACTAAAAATATTTTCAACTGGTCCGTTTCAGCTCCCATCGCTTCTGGTTCCTTTCTCTCCGCCCATTTGTAAGGCTTTATTTCGTTTTATTACACGTACACGCATGACATTTTGAATCCTCTCCATCCTCACTTCCGGTCATAGTACTTGTTTCATCTTTTTCTTTTCCAATTCTTATTAGAGACGCTGTAGCTATCCGTTCTGGCTGGCAGTCGCGTCTATAAACAAGCCCCAACAACAACAACAACAACAACAACAACTGTAAAATGCACAAAGTCTTCTGAAAGAAAATATTGCCCTTTGCGGTTGTCCTGCTATAGGGCTGTCATTTTAATCCCATTGATCTAGTATGGAGTGACATTAACTCTTACGTGAGGGAAAATAACAAGACTTTCACAATTACAGAGGTGGATAGACTTTTGCGGGAAGATGTGGCGAGGGCGGACGCGGCTTCATGCAAGAAGAAAGTGAATCATGTGCACAAAATAATACGAAAAGCACAGGAATTAGACGGAATCATTAGTGAATGTGAACCACTAATGATATGTCTTGGTGACGACGACGATGATAATGACAGTGGTGATGATGCTTCCGAGAATGATGACGATGGAGACTTGGATGGAACTGAGCCATTAAAATTCTAAACTGGTGAGTGGAATTCACTGTGTTATACCTTTCTCTCATTGTAACAAGTTATTTTGCATCAATTTCTTCTATTTTGTCGTAAATACGTAATTTTTGCTACATTCGTTATAGTATCACAGTTATTTTCAATTGGCATCAATAACAACGAAGTAGTTTCATTATTCATCAGCATTTATTTAGTATGTAAATTGTTTACATTCGTCTTTACACACGATAGAGACATTTGTAATCAGCTGTTGTTGTTTACTAGTTACTCTGGCAACGCCGCAAAGACACATAGCCAACCTTACGTGAAACCACCCGAACTGTCAAGTGCAAGGATTCAGCGGCGGGGGTATAATCATTATGACCGTGTAAATTTCTCCCAGCGGAGTATACAAATCCTCCAAATTGTTAGTACGTGCTTTTTTTACCAATTCCCCCAAAATTCGTCGCTGCCGCCGCCGCCACCACCATCACTACTACTTGGTAATAACATATATTATTACACGCCGAAATAGTAAGGTACCGATAGACATCTTTAAAAAAATATATGGGTCTTAATTTTGTCTTTAAAGATATTGATGTGTATATATTTTTGTTTTCTTTTAACCACTAAATAGTTAAATTTGCAACAAATGGAATCGTTCAGTTTTACATAGCTGAAAGTTCAGGATCTGTCTCCCTTGCTTTCATATATTTCCTTTCACATGCTTTTGGCATTTTATATGCATCAAGCAGTACACTGATATTGGCAGCCAAGACGCCTCTCTAAATATTTACTATAATATACTCGCAGAATATAGAATATACAGAAAAGAAACTCACTGCAATCCGTGCGTCAAAATTCAGTGTGAATGCACGAATTCTGCCATATTGGGACCGAGTAAACAGATATGCACTTCTTAATACACATTTGTTAATGATGTACATTTTAGCTCCTGGGCTTATATTCTACTAACAATTACATTATAAACTGCACAAGTTAGAATATTTTTTTACTCTTTAAACTTTACTGCTCTTATAATGAGCAGTAGTAAGAGAAAAGGCGGTCAATGGTCCTCAGCACCTAACGCAAAAATAATTCAAGTACAAATAAGGTTTGCATCAAGCTTCAGTATTGTATTACTTATTTGTTTCGCGTCATGACAAGAATTACTAAATAAAGTATAACAAATGACATAGAAAAATTTAATATCTTCTGTAAAGTTAGTAATGTGGTTTATCGTGTGTTTGCTTCAAGCTTCAGTTTTGCCGCTTTTGCATTATTTTTTATGTGTTTATTATTATTTTGTAAGACAGGACTGATTCATTCTGTCTAATCATATTTATTGCCCATTCTGATTCAATGTCTTATCTTTTTACTTTCTCTAGCCCCGTATGTACAATGTACATAGGAATAGAAAAAAAAATGTAAATGGCGTGTTATTTATGGACGCTCTTTAACTGCTGTGGTCCTCAGCGTCCCGTTCTATATTGGGCGTGAAAGATCGCTTAATTTTGCTCAGAGGCGTCTATCAAAAATTCGATGTCGAGATTTCACCGAAAATACACGTTTTATTACCCCCTGGGTAAAAAAAAAACAAAACATATTCCCGAACAGGTACGTGTGTGTGTGTGTGTGTGTGTGTGTGTGTGTGCGCGCGCGCGCGCACGTGTGCGTCTGTGCATAGCTCAAAAACGAAAAGACGGTTAAATACAAACTTGGTATTTAAGTGTAGTATCTTCCAAGGATGCGACACGAAGATTTTCAAGAAAATACCTCCACCCCTAGCTACCCTGTACATGGAAAAAATTTCGAAAATTTTGTTTTCTTAAAAATGGCTCTAACGATTTTGATTAAGGTACCACATATTAAAGGCATTTCTATCACAAATAAAATGTATATCTTGAATTTTCTGGGAATAGCTTCTAAAGACCTGTTTATTCTGGATGAATTTTGCTTAGTTTGGAATAACTAGTAAACTGTAAGAGAAAGCCAAAGCTATTTATACAAACAATGTAGGTCTTGTTAAAATACAGAAGTTATGTCATATACATTTTTTTTTCGAGGTGTTCCTTGTTATTAGTTTCAGTTGTCAAGTACTTACACTTTTCTCAGACGGGAGTGTCCGTTTTTCTTGTTCTACTCCTGGCCAAGCAAAGCAACGATTTGCAATGAAAATCGCATAACGACAGTTTTTAAATTTGACTATCACTTTAGCCTAGTGCATTCCCTAGTTCCAGTCTACTTATAAGGAACTAAGTAATACAATTCTGCTAATGTTTATCTCGATTAGCGTGGTGTTGAAAGAAGAATTAACTTGTGTAAGAAGTTTCTTTGTAGAGTAGCTAGATAAAGTCATGTGAGTGTAATACTTCAGATTTTTTATTCTTTTATTAAATAAAACTTGGCAGTCCAATGAATCACTTGTTTATTTACTCCTACCTATATTTTCCAAACCATCATGGCATGTTGCTAGAGTTTGTTTTGTAGATATGAGTAGCAAACAAAACAATCTCAAAAATCTTATGTGTTCCATTCACATTCCTTTCTCGCGCTGTTCACAAACAAAATTTTCTTACAAAAGATTATTCTTTTATCTACATCAGCCTAATCAAATTAAACATTGCTGGAATTGGTCTTATTACTTGCTTCTTTGTAAGAGAAATAAGAGAATACTAAGGCTAAAGCACTAGTCAGATTCTTATGTGAAATTCGGTTCTCTTTATTTGCTAGGAATTTTTGACGGTGTTTAACGCCCACTTTTACTGCAAATGGCACTGCAGGCGATGACACTGATGATACATGGAATGAAGATGGAGAATTGGTAAAATGTGATGGCGGGGGAAACCGGAGAAAACAAGCCCCTGCACCGCTTTGTCCACAAATCGCACATACGGTCGCTTAGGATCAAACCGTCTATGTGAGTGGTCTAACCACTCGGCCATGGCGCGGCCTTGCTAGGAACGACTTCCCGTTTGAGAAAAGTTTAAGTATCTTAAATTGAAACCAACAACTTGGAATATCTAAGACGGTCAACTCTACACAAAATGTATATGACATAAATTGTGTGTTTTACGTACCTTTTATGTAGTAAGTTTTGTTAGGGTTTAACAGTTATACAAAAGTTATATATAAAAATAATCCAGAATTCAGGGATCTTCAGAGGCTACTCTTAAACATAACTATAACTCCATGGCACGACAGCTCACGGGGAACCTTGGCCTACCGCCCGGCCGCTGCGTCCCCCATCTCTGTCCACTACAGACGTCATGGATGAGGTGCAGTATTGGAGGGTGAGACGTGGTCAGCGCCTCGAGCCCCTCCCGGCCGGTTAATGCGGTCCTCACGACCTGGAGCCGCTACTTCTCCATCAAGTAGCTCCTCAATTGGCCCCCCAGGGACCTCACGAGGCTGAGTGCACCCCGGTCCAGGTCTCCCAGCGGGGGAAAAATCCCCACGCCGGTACTGGGGATCGAACCCAGCTCTCTCGCTTGGTAGGCAGCTGCGCTACCACCGCGCTAAGGAGACGACCACTCTTAAACATATAACATTTTAATCAAAACCGTTGTAGTCATTTTTGAGAAAATAAAATGTTTCGAAAAATATTTCGTTGGGTTTGGGGGATTCCCTTGAAAATTCTCGTATCGCATCCTTGGAAGATACTGAAGCTAAATACCAAGTTTTGTGTTTAACCAACTTGTGCACACTCACGGACATTTTTCTAAAAAAAAAAGTTTCGGATTCGGGGGACCTCAAAACATATTTTCGGTTAAATATCGGTATTGAATTTTTTGGTAGAATACAATACCTTCTCTATCCACTACATACATTAAACATACGGGCTGGATAACTTAAAAATGGCTCTACGATGTTTATGAAAACAGCTTATTTTGAAACGTTTGCTAATGAAATGTATTGGTATTGGTATATTTAATTTTTTGGCCATGTGCTTTGAGCTCCTCTTCAGTCTGGATGACTTTTTTATAATTGGTAAACCGCGGAGACGGCCATTCACATCGTCGGTGTGGTGATAAAGTATATATATATATATATATATATATATTTTTTTTTTTTGATAAGCGTGCAATTTTTCTGACATGGTGTTTATTTATTTATTTTTTCGAAACAAATGCCCCCCTCCCAGCCAAACACCCCGTTGTTTCACTGAATTCCCCCAGCAATTTTGCCAAATTTCGCCGCAGAGAATAAATGTATTCCCATTTTGGGGGAAAATCCCTCTCCTGGCCACTCTGCGCAAATACCCTAGCCTTGTTTAGCGTGTTGTTTAGGCATCGCCAAGTTTAAAATATTAACCAATGGCAGCTTGTGATCTGCAAGTTGGAAGTACAGAAGGTGAAGTTATCGTTTTGCACTTTCTACAACATCTAGAAATATTTCTAGAAAATATCCCTAAACAAAAAGAACCATATGAATCAAAATACTGTTCCGTATAATAATCGTTCAGTTGACTGCATGTACTTTTAACGCATGCATAATCCTGTTCATTAGTGAAATGTAGAAATTCAACCTGCAATAAAATGCATCTATGAACGCGGACATAAATTGACCTATATGAATTTACACTTTTTTACGTATTATGCATTTCACCAGCTTTGAGTCATTTATATCATGTTAGTAGAGAAGACATGGTTTTATAACAATGCTCCATACCTATTTTCATAAAATAAATCTTAATAACACACACTTAAAACACAGATAAGCCCGCGTTTCAGAATATATTTCTTTTAACTTTTAGTTCTACCATCTATAATATCTATTCAGAATCGCTTAATCAGAAACCGTGGTTTGTTTATGCTTTAGTCGGTTGGTGAGTATCTTTACACACTCTCATTCCAGACTCTGGGAAGGATATGGAAGCACCTTGGCTAGAGAAAAATTCCCACCTCCAGCCGGGAATAGAACCCGGGACCGCTCGTAGAGCAGGCAGGTGTTCTACAGACTGAGCTACGAGGCCAGCCTCAAGTGTATTGTATCGCTTCTTAACCATGGAGTTATACACCCGTTTTCACGGTGAATTGAAATAGATTTTAGTCCAACTCCATCTGAATACGATCCGCGTTTCACGTGTTTAATAATTTCATGAATTTGAATTGAGATCCTTTTGAATATGCAAGGTTCGAGAATAAATACATATATAAAGTTTTTAATGATTAACTTGGATTTGCATTGGTAAACTGCTAAATATAGTTCTGTGTATTATAAATAGGTTTTGAGGTTAGTGGATGCTTTGGGGAGGAATAAATTGCGAGATTATCGAAACGATAAAATTGATTGTTAAAAGGGCGGCAGTATTTTGACTGTGCGAAGGTAGCATAATCATTAGTCTTTTAACTGAAGGTTTGTATGACATGATTGGATTAGATGAATGCTGTTTTGTTTATTTTAATTGAAAAAATACACTCTTGCGTGTTTTATGACACCAGTTTCTGGTTAGTTTAATGAAGAAAGGAAAATTCGGAGCATGCAACGTGCTGTAAAGAGTACAATAGAATATAGCCTTTTTGGTATATTCAATACGATTTAAATACAGAAGTGTGTCCAAGCAACCTATCAATCCGATCGCACTTTCTAAGAGTTCCTTCTTCATCGTGTCATTGCCGTTTTCATTTGTCTTCATCTTCTCCGTTTTCTCCATGCCGATTGACATGTTTTTCTTATTTGATCCCATTTTCTTTTCCATCGTCGACATTCTCGTTTGTTTGTTGTTTTTTTTTTTGTGTGTTATTTTTATTATTTCATTTGTCTTCATTTCCTTCATTTTGGCCACAAACTTATCTGCTCCATCTCTGCGAGAAAATTGTAATTATAATACCAGTGTAACAAATGCCTTTATGACTTCAAAATTGGTTATTTCACTGCCGTAAACAATGCACTCGACGCGTCGTCACATAGACAGTGACAGTTTTCTCACGTCACTGCTCGCACATGCCATAGTGCGCTGATTCAAGGCTGACTCACTTGACTTGCAACTCTTCCTTATATAGCCGGGAAATTACTGGAAGCTGAAACTTCTGGCGCGGTCCATGCGCCAATGTGTCACTTTCCAAGGCTTCTGCTTAATGCAGTCCCTCTTCCAAGGGTCTAGTTACTGCCATCGCATATACCAAGGCAGGAACGGGAGTAGGCCGCATTCACACTATTTGCAACAAATTCAAGCCTGGATTGCCTATGGAAGTTTCGCTTTTATTTTAAACCTTTTTGAAATTCCATCTGTAACTACCAGAATCATTTGTTAAGCAGCAGGAGCAGTAGCAAAGATGATGATGCTTTTTTTTTTTGTAGTGTTTAACGCCCGCTTTTACTACTTGTGGCACTGATATATGAAATGAAGATGGAATGCGATGGTGGGGAAAACCGCCGCTTTGTCCACCACTAATCTAACATGCGGTCACTTGGGATCGAACCCGGGCTGTCTAAGTGAGAGGCGAGTGGTCTTACCACTCGGCCACGGCGTGGCCAATGATGATGATACTACTACTACTACTACTACTACTACTACTACTACTACTACTACTACTACTACTACTACTAATAATAATAATAATAATAATAATAATAATAATAATCACTTTCCTTTTGTAGGAAAATGCCTTATATGGAATGGGTCTCAATATGAGAATTGAACACTCGAATTGGAGCAGAGAGGGATAAATGGTGTTATTGAGGACATTGCCAAATAATATCTAGACGGACAAATTGATACATGATTCCTACCTTTGCTGTAATTAATAAAGACGTAAAGCAGGTACCCAAGTTTGGAAATAAATGCAATGACTTTATGGTTTTCTCTTTCTTAAACTAAGAATTACGTTTAATTATGCAGATACTGATTAATTTAAGGTCTTAAAATAAGTTTTCTTGAATAGATAAAATTTCAATCACCTTAAAACCTTTGAAATACCGCTCACTCTATCCACAAGTCACATGGCTTCATTGTTGTCCCCACCTAATAATACACTGCGCATTCTGTTAGCTCTCTATCATATTATACAGTCTTAACAGCTATGTTTGTAATATCGACTCAAACCCAATGAGTCAACTTTAATTAGTAAGACAATAATTGCATTCCTTCATTATTATATGCCCATTTTCAACACGCGTCAAAGCGTTTGTGATGATACTCTTATAAAGCAACGAATATGCTTTGGAAAATATAAAAGAGAACAAAATGAAGTGTAGGAAATTATTGTACACATGTCCCTCTCTCAAACAAAAATAATAATAATTGACTAAACATAAACTCGTCCAAATAATCTTTTTGAAGATAAAGTCCATTCTCCTCTCTTTCTCTTGAGAAAAACGGTTGAAATCCGATGTGGAGAGAAGAGCGATTTCATTACAATACTAAAGCATGAAGTCTATATGCTTTCATTGTGTTCTTAGTATTTTTATCCTCTTCACAGAAACATTTTTCACGCGGGAATCTCGAGAATGTTGCGTTGTAATTTAAACTATTCATTGTGATTCCTTTACAATTAATTTTACTTTAAACGTGCATTTGCAGTTATTTAACAATCCACCAAGAGCACACAACACTCGTCGTTGGTAATTTGGACATTTAGCAAACACGTAAAGCCGAACATAATTACATACTGTGAATCACAGCTGTGAGGTGTGAAAGAACTGCCTTTAATGCTCAAATTTACACTACCAACATAGATTATAGAATAAGGGGACTATTGCTTTTCCGCTCTGAATCTTTAAAATATACAACACTATACTCTATATAGCTCTTATAATTTAAGAATTAATTTAGTTTAAAATAGGTTCATATAACAGAATTCACTATTGGTTAGGGCCGAATACGTTTATCATACATTGTTTCTGTTACCTCTCTACTCTCCTCGCCAAAAGAAAATATTCCCCTTCGCACGTCTCACTGCTAGTTGTAGGCGCAAACGCAGAGATTCCTGGATGGATTGAGCTAACCCGAAGTGTAATAAAACACATTCGCGATGTACACTGTATAAGCGTTGCAAAAACATGTCAAGCAAAAGACAAATCTATAAACCATTTCGGGAAGTGTACGTATCTGTAATGGCATCTGGTGTTATTCTTCCTTCCTTCCCTTTTTTATTGAGGTCTCATTTATTTATTGGAGGGCAACGCCATAGAGTCACACAATCATTAGCCGCCACTGGTATGAATTGAGGTTTTAATGGCGAATATTTACTTGGAATAAGTTATTCCCCGGCTTCTAGTCAGGTGGGGAAGGATTAATCGGTTAACGTAGCTGATTAATAACATTTATAATTCGAAAATTTTAAAATGCGCACGCTTAAATTATACTTGCTGCAAGCTCTCAAAAATAGGGTCCCAGCTATTGGAATCTTTTTATTTTCCTTCAAACAAACGCTCAGCCATTGATTGGGATAGAATCGACAGTTCATCTTTCACATGAGGTTTTACTATATTATCTAGAACTCTCGCAGACCAAAAAATTCGAAATAACTGGAATCTCGAACTGTATACCGCCATTAGAAACCGGGCGTAACCTCAGGTCTAAGTGATTTCCATCTGGACATGACCACTAGCACTGTCCTTGCCAAATTACTCAACTTTGCTTCCACACCAGGAGAAGT
Organism: Hymenopus coronatus; assembly: GCA_030762935.1. Classification (NCBI taxonomy): domain Eukaryota; kingdom Metazoa; phylum Arthropoda; class Insecta; order Mantodea; family Hymenopodidae; genus Hymenopus; species Hymenopus coronatus. Next base: position 26,643,625 of record CM060882.1, read on the forward strand.
TCCAGATGTTGTCATGAGCATTTAGGGTGTCTTCAACAGACGTCCTTTAAAGTCTGCAGAAAAAAATGTTTATGAATTATCCACAGTTCTCACATAGGCCATTAGGTAAAAGGAAAGCATATTCCTACATAATCTCCGCAAATACAACGATTTAGTTGTTACCTGGAGAGTGTCAGCTCTTGAATATGGGTGCTACATTTGATACCCTGGGTCACCCATCAATTCAAATAACGTATACTAATTATACATTGCAGATTATTTCTGACCTGATCTTATGTGGTGAACTTCAATAAGCACTATATTGTTTGCAGGTGCTAAGTAGTGAACTCACGATTGCACTCCAAGTGATATAAAGGCTAGGTGTAGGGCATTACGAACCATCAAAGTTCAAAGGTGTATGGGGGAGAATTGATGGGTAGAAGCTTCATGTGGTTGATTAACTAGTATTCAGAGAATATTGAATAGGATGATCGCAAACGGAACAAATCTTTTTGTTTCACTCTTAAATAGCGCAGATGCTAGCAGTGATTCCGAACATGGGAAAAACAACCACGCTCTGTCAAGAGGGCTATAGTAGTCCTTGTTTCTAGTTCCCTATTGAACATCAGTGTCACCAACTTGGCTATTTTACTTCTAAATATAAGATTTTTACTACAGTCTTCAGCCATATAAAATCGTAAAATGCTTATAGCTAAAACTCTAGACTACTGAACTAAGCTCCTGGTCAAAAGTTTAGAAAAACTAGTTCATTATAGGCACCGTGCACGGATCAGAAAATCGTACTGGTGGCGCCGCTCCGTGTCATGCTTCGTACTTATTAGGAGGATAGTCAGAAGCTGAAGCCATGTGCGATATAAATATTATTTGTAGTTTTCTGCCTATAAAGTGCATACATTTGACTGAAAGTTCTGCTTCAAAAGGTCGAAATATTTTTGTACACATCTGGAAATATACTGGGAACATATGCTGGACTGTGGGGATGATCTGAACCTTTTATTTCCGCTGAAGTGAATAAGGCAATTTTTTTTGTTCCTTTCTCGCGATGACCTCCTCAGGACTGAAAATAAAATATAAAGTATATAAGAATAGGTACGTAAATAATAAAATAAAAGTAATAACAATAATAATAATAATAATAATAGACAGACAGACTATTCCCATAATGTATCGTTTAATACTCACAGTATTTAGAGTTTCTGTTTATTAACTTAAAAAACGTTAGCATTAATTTCTATACAACATCCATGCTGCGGTTAATTTTTAAGCATATGTTACTGCTTTGAGGTACAATATAAATTTAGTTTAGTTACTTCTTTCGATGTACAGCTTGAATCCATTGATTTCTTCTTTACGCTTCAGTTTTCTGCGTGGGAAAAGAATAAAAGGCAATAGCTGGCGAAATATTCTTGTAGGTATTATTACATCCTACAACACAGCAGTTATTGCTCCCTTTACGCCTTCTTGTAGTATTTACAAGACAGGAGGTTCGATACTTGACATCTTAGCATACGCTGTCTCAGTAATCCTCTGGTTAGTAACCAAACTTGCCGCCAGAGTCGCGTGCACGGTGCGTATACAAATCAAAATATAAAACAAGTTATACATTTAAATAATCTGCACATAATTCTGTCGTATACATAGTATTCAATTCTTGAAAATATTGGATTCTACACATCATTAAGTTGAACGACATTCCCATCCCCCATCCCAAGTTAACAATGCAAATCTTTAAAGTTGAAGAAAGATTTATGCAAACGCTATGCTCAGCACTAAAAAGTAATGTTATTAATACACCTACATATTTTTATTTTGCATGTTCAGACAATTCGAGGCTAAATACCAAACAATTCCTAACTAAATTGTTAATACAAATAATGAAGAAATTAAACAAGCTAGACTTTTTAGAAATAGTACGAGATAAACATTTCACTTCTGACAAATAACCAAAGTCTGCAACAAAATGAATCGCTAATATATTCTTAATAAAAAGATATTAATAAATATGTGTTATAGATTAGTATATTCTCATTGATTTTACAGACTTACATTTGGTACAAATTGCATGCTGCTAGCACACCAAAATACTTTTGATACAGCAAAGAACAACTATAGTAATGATAGGGATAAATCTACAAAATCATACAGAATTCTTTCAAAAAATAAAATGTTCTAACTTTGTACTCATTTTTATATCTTTGAGGCGTAGTAAATGGTATTGTATAGGAGTATCTAACAATATAATGAAAATCATAAAAAGAAATTAACACTCAGGTTCATGACCATTCCACTAGGATTAATATATATTTCTCATAGATTACAATATTTAAGGCAAAATCCACTGTAGCTGCTGGAATATTTTTTAAATAAACTACAAATATATATATAAATAAGAAAATAATATTTAAAAGGGAATTTAAAAAATATATTGTTCAAGAATGATGGTAGATGGAGAGTTTTGTACTGTTGTATTATTCAATTTTGTATGTGATAAAACTCTGTATATATAGTAGCTTATGGACAGAATATGTTCCTACATTTGCTTTATTATCACTTGTAAAAGTAAGAATGTATACACAGAATGCAGTTTTTGTATTAGGTAACTCCGTTTGTATACAGCACTACTTGACAAAGATATGAATACTCTAAATTAAATTAAATGGAGTTTTATTTATGGATGCTCTTTAACTCCTTTGGTTCTCAGCATCCCATTCTATACTGGGCATGAAAAATCATTTAATTTTGCTCAGAAGTCTCTTTTATCAGGCTTGAGATTCTTTTACATGCCATAAATTACGACACGGGACCAGCAGTTTTACTTCCCTTCCGAAGGAAGCCATACTAAGGATTTTTATGCTCGAAAAAATCCATCGTCCTCCGCCAGGTTTGAACCCACAACCTTGGGTATATGAAGTTAGCATGGTAACCATCAAACCAGAGGGTGATATGAATACTCTATGCACATAAATGCAGAGAATGGAAAATATATTTTTAAACTTTTAATTTTCTTCAGTATAAAGCTTTTTTTGTTTGCTTCTTTTATTATTATTTAACAGCTTTTGCACACTCAATCAAGAATTAACAACAGTAATAATGTGCAGCTTGTTTGATGGTTAAAGAATTTAAAAAATCTAGAGCCTAAATAATTACATCAAACTAGAATTGCTCCAAATGAACTATTTGTCACTATCCCCTAGTATACAAGAGGCAAATTGAGGACACAGTTCACCTAACTGAAAAAATATGAGTCTAATTTATTGATCAGTCATTCTTTGTGCCCTTGGTATTCAGAGCAATTTGGCCTAGCAACAGGGAGTCCTTTGCCACCCTTGTTTATATTTTTATGAAGTTTTGAAATACATATTACAAATAATGAGTTTTTTTTTTATTTCCCACCCTTCCAACAGAGTATTCACGTCCAAATCTTATCTTCTGTATAAAGCATAATTACATTCATGCTGGGGAAACTTGGCCTTTAATCTCAAGCTTATATTCTTAACACAAATTATTCATAAAAGCTTAAAGAGTGCAGTTATGGTCATATTTAAATATATACAAGCATTGAATTGTTTTAAAATTATGAATGTTTTTTTGTCTAGTAAGATTTTGTCTCCTTCTTATGCTTTGTCAGTTAAACAAAATTATTAAAAATGAAAAGGACTTCACAGACTATTTACAGAAAATTTAAAATATACATTTGATTAACCATGAAAATGTGGCATTTGAAGTGAAAAAGGGACAGGAACTTGGTAAGCCCCATGCTGTGGACACATAGTTTACGCTGTATAAATAGTTTGGTTCATGGATGGTGAAGTTGGACCCTAAGTTGTAGTTAGTAATCCAAAAATGCTATCTCGAAATGCCTGGGATGTTGGCACTCATTTGTTCAGCAAGCTCAGTTGGTACAGCAATTTGATAACTTGTTCTCTCAGGTCGTGTTTAAGTGTGGACGTTGTGAAAGGAGCAAGTATTGTGAATTTAAATTTATTTATTCAAAACTGACAAGCAATGAAGTTACCTCACTTTTAGCTCTCCATAAAAGTTTTAGCATTATAATTTATTATATCCGTTTTATCAGCAAAGTATGCTCTTTTTCTAATATTCTCGGAAAAATATTCCTGAACTATTTATTTTCTAAAATAAGAACTATAGCTTTCCTGGCGACGTGTTAATTCAAAATCTTCTCGGGCTTCTAGCCAGGTAATAACTTGGCTTGACACCAACGTTTCGAAGAAGTGCATCTTCCTCGTCTTCAGGGTGAACTGTTCACCCTGAAGACGAGGAAGATGCACTTCTTCGAAACGTTGGTGTCAAGCCAAGTTATTACCTGGCTAGAAGCCCGAGAAGATTTTGAATTATTTATTTTCTGTAAATAGTATATCTATCTGACACTATAGTTCCCTTAATTAAGGAATACAAATCTGCAATATTTATTATAATATTAACACTAATGATGCTTTCTTTGCGATATAATTTATGCAGAAGTCCTTACCACCACAGTCCGTTATTTAGCCCACTTCAATACCACAACTTCCTGGAATCTGTGGTTCTCCAAATACAAAAATCTTATTTATATATAATTTTGCAGTGTTAAAACAAATTATTTACTTCATAACCAAAAGACTCTCCTCAAAAAGTTGAATGAAAAAAAAAAAACGTATAGAATTATCCAAGGGATATAAAAACAAAGGAGAGATTATGGAGTATTAACCAAGAGATAAGGGGTATTAATAGAAAATATTTTCTTATGATGGCTAAAAGATTTACATAAATGTTTACAAATGAATCACAACCAGTATACAATAATAAATATGATAAAAAAGTGCAACATAAGTGGACATACAGCTTCACATTTTAGTAGCTTGACTAAAACAATCCAAAATAAAGACAAATTTCCACATCAAAGCTGCTTTGCATTGGAGGAGTTTTTCTGAAACTCATGATGCATGCATGCTTAGGTAACAATGAGCCTAAAAACAATAATAAATATATAAAAACAATGTTTTGTTCATTACTGAGGTATAGGCATCAACCTAGGAAAGCATGCTCCTGTATTATATGCATTGTAAGTGAAATATTAACTCAAACTTGATGTTTTACATTGTTGGTAGCTTCAAAGTTTAAAATTAAATACAAGCTTTAGGTTTTGTGTTTTATTTATGTCTTGTTGTCCACAGACAATTTTTAATAGTTGCACTATTAGCTTTTTGCCTTCATAAACCAAATTACTCATTCGCAAACACTTCAACTAAGTCCTCACAAATTTCAACATAGGAGACTTTTTATCCTCAAATATCAAACTATGCAATTTCAAATATAACAAAGCAGAATGGTGTTCTCACAAATTTCAAAGCTTTGAAGCTTTTTTACCATCATGTTTCAAAGAATGCTTTTTCAAATATGACAAATGAGTAAACTTTTTCCCACAAATTTGACATTTATGAGTCTTTATACCCTTATGTATCAAAATGTGCACTTTTAAATTTGACAAAGTTGTAAACCTCTTTTCACAAATGTCACACTTGTGAGGTTTTTTACCCTCGTGTATCAAATTATGTAATTTCAAATATGAAAATCGAGTAAAGCTCTTCTGACAAGTTTCACACTTGTGAGGTTTTTTACCCTCATGTATCAAATTATGCCTTTCCAAATGTGACAAACAAGTGAAGTTCTTCTTACAAATTTCACACTTGTTAGGGTTTTTACTATCATGTGTTAAACTATGTGATTTCAAATTTGACATCCGAGTAAAGCTCTTTTCACAAATTTCACACTTGTGAAGCTTTTTACCCTTATGTATCAGGCAATGCACTTTCAATTGTGAAAAACTAGTAACATTTATCTCACAAATCTCACACTTGTGAGTCTTTTTACCCTCATGTATCAAATTATGCAATTTCAAATCTGACAACTGAGTAAAGCTTGTTCCACAAATCTCACACTTGGGAAGCCTTTTATCCTCATGTAACAATTTATGCCGTTTCAAGGTTGACAAACGAATAAAGTCCTTTTCACAAAGCTCACATTTGTGAGGCTTTTTACCGTCATGTTTATAATTATGCAATTTCAAATGTGACAACTGAATGAAACTCTTCTCACAAATTTTACATTTGTGAGGCTTTATGCCTTCATGTATCAAATTATGCCTTTTCAAATGTGCCATATGAGTAAAGGTCCTATCACAAATTTCACATTTGTGAGCCTTGATACCCTTGTGTATCAAATTATGCATTTTTAAATTTGTTAAAGTTGTAAAGCTCTTCTCACAAATTCCACACTTGTGAGGTCTTTTACCCTCATGTATTAAATTATGCAGTTTCAAATATGACAACTGAGTAAAGTTCTTCCCGCAAACCTCACACTTGTGAGGCTTTTTACCCTCATGTATCAATTTGTGTCTTTTCAAATATGATGAACCAGCAAAATACTTTGCACAAATTTCACACTTATGGGGACTTTTACCCTCATGTATCAAATTATGTGATTTTATATCTGACAACCGAGTAAATCTCTTTTCACAAATTTCACATTTATAAGGTTTTTCACCATGTATTAAACAATGTTCTTTCAAAGTTGACAAAGCTGTAAAGCTCTTTCCACAAATTTCACACGTATAAGACTTTTTACCCTCATGTATCAAAATATGTCTTTTTAAATTTGCCAACTGAGTAAAGCTCTTCTCACAAATTTCACATTTATGAGGCTGTTTACCCTCGTGTATCAGATTATGCATTTTCAAATATGAAAGTCGAGTAAAGCCCTTCTCGCAAATTTTACACTTGTAAGGTTTTTTACCCTCGTGTAATAAATAATGCTCTTTTAAATATGACAAAGTTGTAAAACTCTTCTGACAAACTTCACACTTGTGAGGCTTTAGACCCTCGTGTGTCACATTATGCCTTTTTAAATGTGACAAATGTGTAAAGCTCTTTTTGCACACTTCACACTTGTGAGGTGTTTTGCCCTTGTGTATCAAGTTATGCAATTTCAAAGCTGACAAATGAGTAAAGTCAATATCACAAATATTACATTTATATAACCTTTCACCCTTATGACTCAAAGCCTTGCTGTAAATTTGTCCCCTATCACTACATTTACCAGTTTGCTCTGGATGAACATGCTTTCCTACAGATGATATTTTTGTGAGATCACTTCCTTGATTCTCAGTGTCTGGATAATTCTTTGCATAACCAAAGCTTGTTTCTTGCTTTGAGGCTTCAGGAGAGTGCACAGGTGCATCACTGCTTCTATCACCTGAGACAGCCTCTGTGTGTATTCTGAAATGTTGGAGAATTTAGCATTAGATACAAGAATAAACGAAAGGGAATAACATCTGAAAAGTGAGATATTACAGTGAAAATCATTTTGTTAATATGAGATATTATTAAATAGTCAATAAATTTTTCAAATGAAAAATAAGTTAACAGTAAAACCAATCTGATATTTATTAAAATAAAATCCATGTGTCTTACATGTAGAGCTGATCAAGCCAGCTTTCAATATCACTCATTTCTCGCTGCCGCTAAGCGTACCTCTCACAGACAATAGATGGAGTTCAACACATAGCTGGCACCAGAGAGGTTAACCAACAAGCACACGATTCTCGATTACTCGCAAACTCATAAGTCTCATTATAGCAAGACAGTGGTATAATGTGCAGAAACTTGCATAATAAGTTCTGTAAAATATATTATTCTATCTGTTTAAATGATTTAAGATTTAAATAGCCTACAGGATAAGGATGATATTTAAATAACTCACGCATGCAAAGAGTTAAGAACAAAATGTGGTATCACAGAATCTGCAGATATGTGTGCCTGGCCTGGTCTCCAACTTTATTACAAATAAGTGTATTAATGTTTCTTTACTCCTAAGATTTTTGCAAGAAGTAATTCTATTTTCACTTATAATCTGAACAATACAATTATAGGTATGTCATTAACAATTAATACCAATGATTCAAACCATTTACTGCAAAAGCCTTTGAGATATATGTAGTGTTAAACGATGGGTCATCTTGTGCTATTACTAGGGCCCAGATTTTTAGCTTTTTATAAATGCAGTTTTAGTCTTTTACTATCTTCTACTAGCCTATTTAGGTTGTTAAACAATTTTCCTAGCTTTTTTTTTTTTTTTTTTTTTTTTTTTTTTTTTTTTTTTTTTTTTTTTTAAGGCTCTAAAACAATGTTCCTAGTCTTTTTTTGTTTTTTTATTGTATTAAACAATTTTCCTATCTATTTAAGGAAGTTGACAAAAAAACACCTTTTATAACACAATACAGATAAAATATGAACACTATTTTACTTCATGGAAACATGCTATTAATATATACTGTAATTTAAGGCAATTTATTATACGGTATACTCATGCTATAACATTTTAACTAAAAAATTCAGCATATACTTTTAATATATATCACACATAAAACAAACATCACTTTTCAGCACTGTTGCTGTATACAATCAGCCACATTTCCAAATTTTCTGTTGTCTTTTAATATATTCCTATAGGCAGAAAAACATCTTTCAACATCGCAAGATGTCATTGGTGTAAACTTTACACACACAATTTCTATATCAAGGTAAAAATCATGATAAATTCTTTTCCTGGCTACACCCTATGTACACTCAACATAAAACTAAACAAATTGTTAAATCAAAATTGTAATTAAAAGAACTAAAGAAAACATTGATAAATTTTCTACTCAAGTTAAAAAAAAACTTAAGTTTAGTGAGTTTTTGGTCTTAAAGTCCCTTTTAGTTTTTTTAGGTTGAATAAGATTCTCACATTAACACCCAAACAGCTTGAAACCTAAAATTACTTTGAAACTTTCTAAATTACAAGGGGAAAAAAATTGGTTAACAATTTACAAATCCTGGCCCTAGTTATTATGTAACCAGCTTATTCTATGGATCATACATCAACCTACTTCACCTAGTTGCCTCACTTGCAATCACTAGTTCTTGATACACAAAATTCTTGTTGCCACACTCTCAAGCAATGGCATAGCCTATGAGTAACAAGCGAGAGTGGTACAGGTTTTGACTGCCTCTTCTTAAGTGTCATGATAATTACATACATTTTCAGGTTTGCTTTAAAAACAACTGTTTTAATTAATGTGTAGTGTAATAATCCTAGGCAACATTAATGTACCAAAAACCCAGAGGAATCTTTACACAATCCAGTTTCCTAAAAGGCCTAAGGAAAATTTTTTAGGAAACTACAAAAACACTGGCAGAGTTTCACCATATTTATTTTGAATAACTCTTTTTTTTTTTTATCAGTTATTACAAATGTATCTGATTTTACCGTTCATTACAATCTTTACAGTTTTTACATTTTGAGTTATAGTTAGCTTATCCAGCTCATAAATTACACATAAGTTACAGGCAATGAAACCGAGTCTGGTCAAAATTTAGTAATAAAGTAAAGTCTAATTATTCTAAGCAAGAAGTGGGTTCTCAGAACTACAAGACTTTAGACTTACCAAACATATTAAATCCCCAATTTTTCCCAAGCTAGAAGAAATTCCACTTTTGCCTACCCCAGGCAGCTACATAGTAAGCTTTGCTTACATCCCACGACAATATTCCCAGCTGACTGACTAGCTTCACTCTCTCAAGGCTAGCAGAGGAAGAATGGTTGAGCCATTTCCCACCAGGTTGCAGCAAATTCACAAATTATGTCACTCTGACAGGTAATAAGTGATCTTGCTTATGGTGTAACTTTGACATAAGAAGTTACCAACAGTGTGGTTTGAACTGTGGAAGGGGATAATGGCTCAATTAATGCTCTGTTGATTAAACTCAATAGCAAAATGTTTTCATAACAAACTTTTATCAACAAAACAGTACACAGTAGAATAAATACAATGTTTCTTATAAATTCTTAAATATGAATCGAAGGTGATTAACACATCACATATTCATTATGAAATGCTTAAAAATAAGTTAATGTATTTTAAAAACACTCTGTACCACCCATTCTTCTTACAAAATCTAATTTTTCAATCTATATGCTAATTAAATTAAACTACTGAAGCAATAGTATCATTGCATATAAGGAGAAAGACTGAAGGAATAGTAAATTCTTTAAACCTCTAAATCTGTACTTTGGTGATATGCTGTGAATATTAAGAGACATTTTTTAAATACTATATTTATTCTTATTTTTACATAATATGCTGGTTTTAACAATATAATAAAAAAAAATATAAACAGAGTTTTATTTATGGACACTCTTTCAATTGCTGAGTTCTCAGCATCCTATTCTATATGGGGCATGAAAATTCACTTAATTTTGCTTAGAGGCCTCTTTATCAGACATTCTTTTATGTGATGTAAATCTATCACATGGGACCAATGGCTTTCTTCCCTTCTGAAGGAAGTCATGCTAAGGATTTTTATGCCTGAAAAAATCCATTACCCTCTGCCGGGTTTGAACCGGGCAATCTTGGATATAAGAAGCTAATATGGTAACCACTACACCACAGAGGATGACAACACCAGTATTTGTAGCTACTCTTGCAAAATCACCTTGTTACCACAAAGGCACTGGAAGTTGGCTGGCATGTTATACGGGCCAAAGAGCAAAATAGCATTATAAGTTTCTAAAACCATTGGTCTGTTGAGAATGCGGTGTTCTTGTCTCTGGTATCTAGGATCACTTGTCTTATCCCAATTTCAAGTCAAAAGTTAAGAACCACTGAGCACCAGCAAGTGTCCAGGGTGTCATGATTCTGGGATAAGATGAAATTCCTTTATAGTGATAGTATTCACCTTCCTGTAGTCCAAGCAAAAGCACAGCTTGCCATTCTTCTTCACCAAGTTTATGGGGAGCATTAAGAGCTGTAGGACTCTTCAATGACATGTGGCTGCAATTGCCATTACCTTGGTTGAATTGTCTGTGATGCCACAAGTAGTAAAAGGAGGCATTAAACACTACCCCACTACCTTGATTGAAGACAGGCTGATTTCATCTAAGTAGACACTGGATGCTATCCAGTTGTTAAGTGTCAGATGGTCGGCCGCCATCTTTCATCCAGGGCTCTAGATTCTGCAACAGTACTGGTTGATCAGATCTGTTGCATGCTGATACATCCATTGCAGACTCACATTTCCCTAACTCCATCACAACCTGGATGTCCTAATTGGTGACCATTAATTCAGCAGTCTTATGGATAGTTCCTCCAAGCAAGGCAACAATGCGCAATTTGTTCAATGGTGTCCTCCAGATCAATGACTCTCCAGGTGTTCCTTCACCACAACCTTGCTCCTTGCAAAATGAAATGGCATTTTATTTATGGACGCTCTTTAACTACTGTGGTTCTCAGCATCCCTTCTATACTAGGTGTGAAAGACTGCTTAATTTTGCTCAGATGCCCCTCTATCAAGCTTTAGTTCTGTTATGTGTCATAAATCTATGACACAGGACCCACGGCTTTACTTCCCTTCTGAAGGAAGCCATGCTAAGGATTTTTACACCCAAAAAATCCATTGTCCTCTGCCGGGTTTGAACTCGCAACCTTGGGTATATGAAGTTAGCATGGTAACCATTACACCATGACATTGCTCCTTGCAGGTATAACTAACTGTCCCTCAGGAATACCCTGCAAATCTCTGGATGTTTGTGGGAGCTCAGAGAATACTATGTGTTGTCTGAGTTGCATGATACTCTAGCCAACAGAGACCTTTGTCTAATAGCTTCTGAGGGCAATCCAAGCATCACATCCTCAACCACACTCTTGATGATCTCCCACAGGCTCGCTGTGCTCCATTCTAGTGTCAACTTCAACAGGGCAGTCTTCTCCACAGTAAGTTTTGGTCCGATGCCACAACTAATTGGCAGGTGTTCATATTGGCAAGCCCTTCCCCATGTCAAGTCTGATTACAGTCACAGTTGCACCTGTGATCACTTGTATCTGGCAAAGTTTTCTTTATATCCAGCCATCTGCGATGAGACCATCATTCACTTGGAAGGGGTGGTGATGATGGCCCTGAAGTGCTTCTCACCACACTAGTTCTTACTTGTTTTTCTTTATATCCAGCCAGCTGCAATGAGGCCATTATCCACTCAAAGGGGTGGTGAAGATGGCCCTGATGTGCTTCTCACCACACTAGTCCTAACTTATTTACAATCTGCTCATCAGCTTGTTATGGACAGTTGCTCACTAGGTAACCTGGCTCACCCCATTCCCAGCACACAACTTGAGTTGTTTCTCTCTCCTCTTGGTCTTTGAGGTGGGCTCTGCTATTATCTTGGCTGCCATTATCCTCAGTGCTACCATTAAAGCCTTGTGGATCATCTTATGGTTGCCGAGCATCAGGCAGTGTCATATCTTGCACTGCTCAATGTAGGCCCCAGCTGACTGCATTAGGCTCTGGCTAAGTTATGGTTCCCCAACTAATTCTTGAGGGTCTCCCAGTTTTGTTGATACTCTGCCAATGTCAAATCAAATTCAGTACTCCTGGAGGTTTGTCATCATTTGTTTGGCATCCTCCTCTACTGAATATCAATTGTGGGTGGCAACAATGCCAAACTATTGGCAGAAGACTTCTAAGGTTGATGTTTCATCAAGCTTGGGTGGCTTGACATGTGCAGATTATGTATCATGGTAGTGTCATTCAAGTCCGTAAGTCTGTCAACCATCTGTTGCACCATGGTGTTCAGTTCCTTGGCACTGTTGTCCACACTTCATTCCAGCGCACTGAGTCATCCCCCATCTTCCAGCACTGGCCATGGTCTTTCACCATTCCACCATTTCTATCTAGTTCTTTTCTCCTTCTCCACATCAGGTAGTTTGTAAATTTTGTGCATTATCTCTGGTTTCATTTTCTTCAGAACAGATTCCATTTCTTTCATCCCAGTGCTCATTCTGTCTTCATTTCTGCCATTCCAGCTTCCATTTTTGTGTCCATTTTTTCTATAATGGATTCCATTTTCATTAGAATTTCACCTAGAAAAGCTTTGATCTTCTCCATTTGTCATTAATTCTGTGCTTCTGACACAAGTGTAATATAATATCTTTATTACTACAAAAGTGTAATATAATGTCTTTATTACTACAAAAAGCTATGTAAAAATACTGTCTAATGGAATGTTGCAGTACAGTTTTTTATCCTGCTGCTTCAATGTTCATATAGTTGATTGCTCTCTCTGATGTAACAGCAAGTCCTGAACACCCAGTCGAAACTGAACTGTAGGATTTGTTGCTCTCCTCTTTTATAGCTTTGAACAAAATGGTCAGAAATTTCCAGAAATAGAGATCATTTAATATGTGTCCATATATAAGGTGTGGTATTAAAAGGCTTAGGTACTGAGACTGCTTTTTATGTCTTAAATTTATGGCCCCTAAAACAATAAGGGCAACTACATAAAGGAAACCGACTGTTCACATACATACAACAATCACCACAAACAGAAAGCGGGCCATTCACACATATGCTGTGATTATGGGCTGGCAAGGCATAGTCACTACTGTATATCATAAATACACTAATTTACTTTATTATTGTAGCATTTTATTTTGGTACAAAAAGCAAAATCTATCCAACCGTAAGAGCTTGATACAACATTCAAAGCAAATAAATCAAAACCTTGTAATATAAGGGTTACTAATACATACATACAGATAGAATGAAAAACCTAAGTCTCTGCCTTATTATACACACACCCATCCACACACACACACACACACACACACACACACACACACACACACACACACTCTCTCACTCTCTCCTTCTCTCTCTATACGTATACAAAAATATTGTATATAGTATTATAAAAGAAGCTTCAGTACAGGAATATGTAACACAACAATCAGAAGTTTTTTATTGAAACATTAGCCAAGAGTCAAGTCTTACCTTGAAGATTTTCTTGGAGTGAAGGCCTCATCCTGTAACAGAATAATGCAAATGTATAGTTTTACAAAATCATCTTATTTTGTTCATTAACTGTCCTGCATCATAAAGTTGTCATTAAAGTAGCAGGTTTGATAGTTTTTAAATTGGTACATGGTATTTGAGTTTTACAGTAACAAAAATTCTTTTACATCATGCAATAAAAAAGAAAATAGAACCATAGAGAAAGTATTCACATCTGAATACATAGTTCAGTTTAAGGAATAGAGAACTGGCTAAAGAAATGTTTGGTCACCCTCTGTGGTGGGTTCAAACCCGGCAGAGGACGATGGATTTGTATGGCATAAAACTCCTTAGATGGCTTCCTTTGGAAGGGAAGTAAAGCTATTGGTTTCATGTCATAGATTTATGGCACATAAAAAACCTCAAGCCTGATAAAGAGGCCTCTGAGCAAAATTAATAAGTCTTTGATGCCCAATATAAAGTGACACTGAGAACCACAATAGTTAAAGAGCATCCATGAATAAAGTGCCAATTTCGTTTCATTTTTCAGTTAGGAGCATAAAAGTAAAAATATTACAATTATTAGTTGCTTCATAAAAAAATAAAATTATGTGAGAAAATAGTATATTTGACTATTAGAACAAAAAAATTGTGCGTATTTTTTAATTTTAAGAGCATATTTTCAACTTTCTTTGCTGCATAGTTTCATGCATATATTTATGGTTTTTAATGCATATAAATCCGCCCTCTACTGATAAGGAACAAAGTGAAAGTGTCCAAATACAGTTAGCAGAACAGGGGTTAAAACTTATGAAAGGCAAACTAAAACTAAAGCAGTACCACAGTATATATTTTATTATAAATAATATAATTTATTTTATTGAATGGGAATTAATTAGATTAAGATCTTGCAATGGAACTTCAATTTGACTTTCAATAAGTTAGAAACATTTTCATCCCTTACAGGTATAAATCATTCTATTCCTCCAGTAAGTCAAGAAATAGATTTAGTTTGAGCTTTTTATAGATTCCAATTTTGCAGAAAAATTGCAGAGGAAACCACAGATATGTAGCTCAGATTTAAGCTAAAAAGGCAGATCCAAAATGAAAGGATGCAAATTCAAGGGAGATACAAGCCTATTTAGGTATTTTGATATATATGTGATTAATAGATTTACTGAAATCATTGGTTATTTTTTGAGAGATTTTTGCCTGTGTCAAATTGTAAGACAATCAATGATGTTGCTCTGCTTTTAAAAGATATCACAATACCTTCACCTGGATGACGAATCTGCAAGGCCATGATTAGGGTTGGACTCTTACGATTATCTGTGTATAAAGTACAACCTGCTTTAGACATAATCAAAAAGTTTGCGAATGTCTACAAACCAAGTCGTGAACTTTCTATTGACAAAGTAATGATAGGCTTCAAAGGATGCTTCTTTCTAAAACAATATATGCCTGCTACACTAACAAAATGGGGAATAAAGCACAGGGTATTGCAGATAGTAAAAGTGGGTATTTATTGGAATGTAAAATCTATTTGGGTAAAAAGAGGTGAGGAACAACAATTTTCTACTTGGGGAACAGGTTGTTTTAAACATATGTGAAAAATACACAAGGCTATGGGATCACATATATTTTGATATTTTTTTTTACTTTTACACAGATAATGAAATTACTTTTGGATAGGAAAATATATGCTGGTGGTACAACTTGTGCTGGAAGAAAAGACTGGCTAAAATAATTTTCAAAGCCAAAACAACTGAAATTGAAAAGGGGTGAATCTTGCTAACTGCAACATGAAGGTGTAACTGCAGTTGTTTGGCATGATAGCAGGGACCTTCTTTTATTGTCTACCAACTCCAATCCTAAAACTGATGGGGAAGTAGAAAATAAGAGTGGCAGGGGAAAAGAACAAATAAAGACACCTCGCCCTAATGCAGTGATAAACTATACTCATAATATGGCAGGGATTGATCTTGCAGACCAAAGGAGGGTGTAGTATGGTGTAAACTGACCCTAAAAAAATGGTGCAAATACTTGTTCCATTTTGTAGTGAATGTTGCTATCATTAATAATTTTATTGTATATGACATTTCATACAGGCCTGCTTCTACAGCTCATGGCAACAGACTTCTTTACTACAGGCAAAACTTAGTGGAACATCTACAGATTAATGCCACGTAAGTAAGTAGGATTTCAGCTTAACCTATTTTCTGCTACTCCTGTGCCAAGTTTTCTTCACACCCTTGAAAAATTCATGGCCACATGAAATGTGTGCTAAGTGCATGGTAAAGAAAATGAAAACACCATCAGGTCATGGCATATAGTCTCAATATAATTGCAAACATTGTGACATTAGCTTGTGTAGAATTGCATGCTTCCTCAATTATCATTAGACAAAGGGGGTGGAAATTCAAAACTAACACAAGGGTGTACATACTAAACTATTAATAACATTAAGCATATATAAACAATTTTTGTTATACAAAAGAATCGTGCATATAATATTTTATGGAGATGCTGCAATTTGTTCGCTATAATAACGGTAAGGATGTAAGTAATATAAGGGTGAATACCATAATAATTTTGCAGAAAACATTGTATTTTATCTAAGTATAGGAGGTTTTATTTTGGTTTTTTAATATCTTAGAGTAAAAAATGTTATTGCTATTAATATTGCAGAATTATATAGACCATGGGTGCACAAACAGTGCTCTTTGAGCATAAAAGCTCAGTAGGAGCGGGCGAGCCAGAATGACAGCTCACAGAGCGCTAACTATATGATAGAGAAGAATGGTGTAGGGCAGTTTTAAAGCAGGTGTCTGGTGGACTGTGTGCTGTGTGCAGCCGATTGCTAATGCTCCCTGCTTATGTATCCTTCTATAATGGAGGAATCTAAAAGGCGGAAAAGTGACCATCAGGCAAATACTTTTCATTGTTGCATGGGAAAGCGATTACTTTTTCATAGCAGCTGGAACAAACTCTCAGTGCCTTATATGTCAGAAAATTTTAAAAGGAGAAAAAAAGCATAGTATAATGTGTCACTAAGACAAAACACATAAAGAAGTTTACAGTGAGCTTGTTGGTGAAGATCGCAGTAAAAAAGGTTCAGGAGTTGAAGGTTGCATTTTTACCTGAGATAGGATGGAATTTTTAATACTTTATTACTAATGGAGTTAGTTTCCATGTTTATAATATAACATAAACATGGAAAATTGTGAATGTGAATATGTATTTATTTATTATTTACATGTTCAGTGATTACGTTGAAGTATTAATTGAAATTCAAAATGAATTCGATCCTAGATTTCAAAACCTTTATTCACTTGAGAAGGAATTTCATATTCTCGCAATTCCTTTCTCAACATCAGTTGAAACGGTGTCTCATGATTTGCAGCTTGAACTTATTGATCTTCAGTGTGATAGAGCTAAACATCGTTTCAACAATACCACTACCCTGAATGATTTTTACAAGACTACCTCAACAAAAATATCCGCAACTACACAGGCTAGCTGCTCAAATGATCTCAAGTTTGGTTCGACATACACCTTTGAACAACTGTTTTCTATCATGAGCTTAAATAAAAACAGATATCAAACATCTATGACTGCATTTCATTAAGGTCAGTACTTTTCCTTTCAGCTGCCAGTCGCATAAAACCACGTTTTGATGTATTGGTAAAGAGACATAACATATAACTAGTTTGTACGCGGATTTAATCTGCTATAAAGGCAATAATTTGTTTAAATAAATATTTTTCCTAACCATAAATTAGTAAAATAATATTTTGAGAAATCATTTATGAAAGCTTGCTCTTCTTTTCGTGTACATACTGTACAATACTTCTCCTCTCTGTCCACTCGTAAACAAGAGCGCTGCCAGTACCTTTACTCCGCTCATGAACTGTGAGCAGGCTTTGGGAGCACAAACCCTGTGCACGGCTGATATAGATGGATTAAAAGGGGCACACGTGTTTGTTTTCAATGGGGTTGGTGTTTGCAGTTATAAACTATTGAAATAACATTTAATCTTAGTTACTGCAAACCAATTTTAAATGAGTTATTAATTGAACAATTTAATTATGCTATAAAAAGAAGTTAATAAGAACTTCCTAATTGAAGTTAATAATTATATTTTATACTGTCATTCTCATTAATCTTGTGTGTAATTAATTATGAAATATAAGTCAACAATCATTTAATGATTGATCACATATCAATTTTTGTTACAATAATCAAATAGTTTTTGTAAATTTTCTGGTGGAAAGCTCTTCCATCTGTCACTTAAAATGTGTTTGAATGAACAGAATGATTTCTCCACTTCACATGAGGCCAATGGGGAGTATTGTAAAGAGGCTATGTCACTCACAGAATAAGAATTAAACTCTTTTTCAGCTTCAACTTGTAATACACTGTTCACGACCCGAATAAATTTTAGTCCTGTATTCAATTTCTCACAAAGTGTCTTTCCAGTTTCTCCGAGCACTTCATGAATGAGAGCGGCTTCATACATCTGCAGGGTAGAAGATAGTGGCACTTCTTTTTCTTCCAGATATGAGATTGCGACTGGTAATTTCCTAAAATAAGTTTTAATAAAAGTTAATTTAGCCTGTAAGCTTTTCTCATTGCATGCATTCACTGCAAATGCAATACTTGCTGCTTCATTCACATCCAAAGCTTCCAGCACCTTTTTCACATCTTCTAGGTGGTCACAATAATACAATGGTGATTCTATCCATGTTCCCCATCTTGGAAGGATTGGTTCTGGGAGAAGATGAATATCTAGCACCATTTGGGAAAATAATTTCACTCTTGATGGAGCCTTCACGAAAACTTTTTTCACAGAAGAAATTAGGGCATTCACTTCTGGAAATTTTGCTCTGATCTCTTCTGCCAAGCTGTGAAGGCTGTAAGCTAGATATGTCACATGCACTGCCTTCGGATAAAATATTTTTAAAGCCTTAGCTGCTTAATCATATATCCTGCCCCATCTGTGACTATCAACAAAAGTTTTTCTTCATAGAACAAAATGCGTCACAAACAATATGCGCAATGGTGGAATGATTTGTTTCCTCTAGTACTTTGGAGGCAATAAGTTGGGGTGTTCCTGGTTCGTTTTCCCAAGGTGACATTGGCAAAATATCTTCCCCACGAATTGGTTGTTTTGTCTACAGATAGCCATATGTTTGAATCACCAATGTCAGCTCGGATCTCCTGGAGCACCTAAAATAAAATAAAACATACAAAATTAAATATATTTTAAAAATTACAATAAAATTCCTAAAGATCTCGGTTAAATTATGCAGCATCACAAGAGGCTTTATTTTTCCATGAAGTAAAATACCTTATTTTGGTGCTAAACATTACACCATTTCTGTGGATATAACGTGAAATAAAAATCTTATATTTTTAACTTTGTATAAGAGGGAATAGCAACTCAAATGTAATATAAGTAATTTCCAAAAATAACCACATAATCTTATATTACATTAAAAAGAAAATATCTGTAAATTTTAATACCAGCTCCAGCTTATTAAATTTCTATATGATTTTCCCTAGATATTGGTGTTAACAAAATAAAAATTAAATATAGGTCATCATTGAAAGAAATAACAAATAAAGACGGCCACTTGCTTTGTTACCCAATACTCGTTAACAAGTTTTAATTATTTATATATTTATTTATTGTGTGAGATTTTTGGTTTTAGATAGGCTTTTCAAAGTGTATGAGTTGTTTTCCACTATAATCCAACCAGTTCGCTCAGTAAATCAAATTTTGCAATATATTGCAGAATAAATGTTCCTGAAATTTGTATTTTAAACACATAGAATACTAAATATTACTAAGAGAAAAGTTTCGAGAAAAAAAACAAACAAACAAACTCATGCACTTATAAAAAAAATACAGCTGTTATGTAATATTCAAGTTTATTTGTTTTCATAATTTCATTAATTAAACGAACTTACCTCTTCATAAAGAGGACCAATGTAATTTTTCCTTAGTGTAGACTCATCAGGAACGTTTCGTCTGCAATATTTCTCCAAGAATCCTCATAGTTCTGATTTGTTTAATTTCTTTAAAGGAATGTTTGCTGATATCAAAGCTTTACACAGGTCTGTTGAAAAAATATTTCCACTGTTTCTTGTAGAAAACGCTGATGTTAAAGTTGCCTGAAATTTTGACTTGGTTTTACCAGCAGCATTTTTCTTGTGAGCTGCCACTTGTAAGTGTTGCATGATCTGAAACTGTTTGTCACAGGGAACCTGTAAGTAAAAATGAATAATTAGTGAAATATAATTCACCTTACTTTATTGTATACCAAAAGACATTCAGTGCAGAATTATATGGATTTAATAGTGTGATAAACTGATAATAAGTTATTTAAAATACTCACATGTTTGTTACAAACTTGGCATAGAACAATTTTTCCATTTGTTATTAATGTAGGATTCCCACCAATCTATTGATGAAGCAAAGATATTCTAA
The DNA here is from genome assembly GCA_030762935.1 of Hymenopus coronatus. NCBI lineage: Eukaryota > Metazoa > Arthropoda > Insecta > Mantodea > Hymenopodidae > Hymenopus > Hymenopus coronatus. The sequence goes on from CM060882.1 coordinate 26,663,980, forward strand.
TAGATTTTTCCTTTGGCATTGAAATACATTTGTCTTGGTTCACTAACACTCACAAAATGGTATTTGAGAATCAGCTAAGAATTTAAACTTCGATTCCCACTTTGTTTTGTCACCTTGGTCAATAATATACAATAAAGCTAATGTTCAAATTTCAAAGAATATCGCCAGTTAATAAAATCTGATGTGTTCCATTCACATGACTTTCTCTACATCTCTGCAACAAATTATTGTTAAAAAGCTTAGGCTTCTATTTACTTCATGCTAATCAGAAAAAACTAGCAGCAATTGTCTTATTACTTGCTTCCTTGTAAGTAGAACCGAAATAAGAGAGTACCATAGGTTAAAGTGCTAGTCAAAATCTGGTTGCTATGTTCCTTTGTTTGTATGGACAGCAGTTGACAAATTCCTGTACGAGAAAATTATGTTTTTCAAAGCAGAAACCAAAAACAAGGAATGTCTCAAAAACGATGTACTCCACGAAAAAAATGTATATAACATAAATTGTGTGTTTTAACTGCTCTTCATATAGAAAGTTTTTGTCATCTCTTACGGTTTAGCAGTTATTCAAAATTTCATAAAATTCATCCAGAATAAACTACTCTTCAGAGGCTATTCCCAGAAAATTCAAGATATAATTTTTATTTGTCAGGTGAATATCTTTAATATGCAAAATTTTAATCAAAATCATTAGAGCAATTTTTGAGAAAATCAAAATTTTCGAAAAAATGTCCATGTAAAGGGTAGTTGGGGGTGGGGGATTTTTCTCAAATCTTCGTGTCACATCCCTGGAAGATGATAAACTTAAATACCAAGTTTGGTATTTTGCCTACTTTGCCTCGTTTTTGAGTTATCGTGTTCACAGACACATGGACACACACACACACACACACACACACACACACACACACAGACCTTTTTCCGAAAATGCTTTTTTATAGATAAAGGGGCCCTAAAACATATATTTCCGGTGGAATCTCGGTATCGAATTTTTGGGTGGAGTGCAATACCTTCTCTATACACTATGTACATAGTGTGTATAGAGAAAGTAAAAACCACAAAAAAAACAAAAACAAAAAAAAACAAAAAAACAAGGAAATTACCACCAATTGTCCATTGTTGGCAAATACGTTACTCTCTCCCAAAATCTTCCTTTTAGGAAATGGTTTAGATCAGATTGCTTTATTGACCTACTGAGATTTAAAGCTACAGACCTCTGCTTGGTATTGTCACTGTTGTGCGAAAATGCAAATATTTTATATATATAGGAAAACAAGATTATCTTCTTGAAATTTAAATCTTGCAAACATGCAAAGAAGCTTGTGACAGTGATGTGATCAAATTAAAAACAAAGAAATTTGAGTCCGATTTTGTAACACAAACATCACTTAGTAATTACTTACTGGGAACAAATGTTCCCGAAACCATCCCAGTAAGTAATTATTAAGTAATGTTTGTGTTACAAAAACCAGCTCAAACTCCTTTGTTTTTAATTTTAAGATTATCTTCATTTGCAAAACATTGACAATAAAGCAGAAACTTGTCATTTTATGGAGTAAAAAAACAACAATATTTTAACATTAAATGAAGAAAAAAGTGTAATATATGCACCCATATGTACATATTAATGAAATATGTGCTAATCCTGTGAATATGCATTTGTATGCACTATAAATTGATTCCAAATGATATGAAATACCCTCTTCCATGCATATGTTTATCTTTGAAGGAATAAAACATGCAAATATGCAGAAATCCACCCTCTCCTTATCACTGTCTTCCACTAAATCACCAAACCAAGATTTGTGAGAGTTACTTTCGCAATCTAATTCCTCGTAAACTGCTGCTAGTATTTCCTTGTCTGTTACCAATATCTTCTCACTACAGCATTTTCTAGACCATGATGTACTTGTAACAACCTCCATAGTACAGATATAGCTATAAACACATCAGAAACTGCTTACTTACACAACTGCACTCAGCTCTAAACAGTGCTATTTATGGTTTGCTATTACATTCTGTCATGCAAAATCGCTGGAACAGAACAGCAGCAGTAGTATGTTTACATTGACACAGCTACTAAAAGCTGTTGACATGTACCAGGCCTGTGAGAAGTATTTTAGAGTTAACAAATTATATCCTACTAAATTATAAGCAAATTATTAATAGATAATTAGCCATCTTAACCAATGTATCATGGGTAGCTTTTTTAATTTTAATGATACATTAATGAATGTGAATTACATCCCATATTCTTTATATTATTGTACAAAGACCTAGAAATGTTAAGGCAAATCCTCCTCCCCTTACATGTTGCAATGTTGTAGTCCTGGCTATTCCTAATAAAGGATCTTCAGCGGAATGTTTTGCATCTTCAATCCTTCTGCTACCATAGGACAATATAACTATGCCTTTATAATATTAAAAAAACTAGCATTTCATAATCAAAAATTAATCTAGAAGACACTGATTTTATGCAGGTCATGCAGATGCATTGGTCTTGTCTTTATTTCTTCGACACAGTGCATCTTTTTCCCATTGGCATTTCCAGTAGCTTCAATGGCTCTTAAAACTTCAGTATGAAGACCTGTTGGGTTTCTTGAATGTTCTTCCAAATGTGGTTTAGCTAAATCGGGTTAAATTCTTCAAGGAAGCACCTCTTTCTTCTTGTTCGATATTTCTGATAGTTGGGATATTTTTGTGACAACAGAATATATGCATTTAAAGCTGTCCACTTCCATGAAGATTAAGTGGGGCCAATTCACTGTACATGTACAACTGTACTGTCATGTCATATCACCCATGTCTGGCTCCTTTAGTCAAAATAGAGTCACCAGTCATCATGTGTCACTATCTTCTGTTTGCTCAATGGATGAGTGATCGTGGTGTTGTATAGAGAGCAGAATAATACTCTTTTTCTTTTGGGGAACATAAGATAAGGGTATTCTTTCTCGTGAATCCAAATAATGAACACAATTCTCTCTGTGCATTAGGTGAAAACTCCTGCAGTTATGTTCCTTTTGTTTGCTCTTAGGGTTCCAACTTAAGTTTTGATCTAATAGTTTTTCAACTAGTACATATAGTTTGTTGAATTTCAACTTTTTGAAAATTGTATTATGTTGAAAATATGATTAAACTGTATTCAAAACAAAATGTTGCCTTTGATATATGATGGCTAATCAACAAAGACTGAGAATGAATTCCTGCAGCTTCCATGATCGTTTCCTATCTGCATCATGGATATTTGGAAAGAGAGGTTTTGTGTGTAATCTCCAAAAGCAGCGGTTCTCTCATCTCAATATATTGGTAGTAATGCATACTACAAAATGGAGGTGATGCGAGAGGAGCAGTATGGTGCAATAAAATAGGTTTTCGTTTAAACCACACAGCCATTGAAACTTACAAAAAGCTGTACAAGCATATCGTGAAGGTGCACTCTACACCAGTGTTTAGGTTTTTCATCCTTTCACTGAGTTCTTCCATATCCTTCTTCATGTCAATCAGTTGTTTGTTGATTTTGGTCAATAACTCTGTTTGGAAATCACTGCTTAGCTGCAGCCTACCACAATCAGCTTTAAGAAGATGCAGGAGTTTGACAAAGTGATTGAACTGGTAAATATACCATTTAGCTGTCTTCCTCTGTAGTGTAGTGGTTACTATGCTAGCCTCATATACCCAAGATCACAGGTTCTAACCTGGCAGAGGACGATAACGATAAAAGTCCTTAGCAAGGCTTCCTTCGGAAGGGAAGTAAAACTGTTGGTCCCATGTCATAGACTTACAGCATGTAAATGAACCTCAACTTGATAAAGAGGCCTCTGAGCAAAATTAAGCAATATTTCATGCCCAATATAGAATGGGAACCAATGCTGAGAACCACAGCATTTATAGAACATCCATAAATAAAACTTAATTTCCATTTCCATTACCATCTAGTTACTTGTCTCACAAAGCTGTGTACTCCTTCATCGACAGGCTGAGTGATGCCAAGATACGACAAATAACTAAATAAAATCTGAATATGCTATACCAGCACCTAGGTAACTATACCACGGCATATATTCAAACTTGAATTTATTCCCAAAAACAAACATTACAATTTTTTCTCTTTTAATTTTTTCAGATAGTGGACTAAACTACAAACAAATATTAATATTAAAATCAGTAAGTAAAGATTTATAATATAGAGAAAGTTAAGGTATAATTGTTCCCCAACCAAACCATCAACAAGCTGACAATGGTACTACCAGCAAACATTGAGAGGTAGTGCTGCAATTCTCATTTGTGTGCAGTAAATTGCTCACCACAGATCACCACCCACTGTTGCATGTAGCAGTATAACGTGGGAGCACCCTTCGAAAACACAGCCATTGACATAGCTGTGTCATTCCATTACTTCACCAAATGGAAGTATGCCATACCTTACCAGGGCCCGGGTTCAATCCCAGGCGAATGTATCTGGGCTTTGTGGAGGAAAAAGTGGCACAGGGGTGGGTTTCCTCTGGGTTCTCCAGTTTCCCCTGCCATCACATTTCACCAGTGCTCCATCTTCATGTCATGTATCACCAGTGCCTTCACCCATGGTGCCATAGAAGTAAAAATGGGTGTTAAACACTATAAAAAAAAAAAAAAAAAAAAAAAAAAAAACCTTACCAGGAGCCCAAGACCATCGTGAAATGCCAAAGAGAAGAACTGTTCTGCCACTGGAGCTACACAGCAATCAGGAATCAATTTCTGAGTCAAACCTGATAAGGGAAACAACTTGCAGTGCACGTCAGATGGTATGGTTGAATGGAATATCAACTTTAGAAGAACATTTGAGGAAGGTTGTGGCTTTTCTTGCTGGCCCACCATTCTTTATCCTATAGTACCACCACTTTGACACGTGGTCTTTGGCAGTGAGCTGCACCTACCATGCAACCTGATGTTTGGGAGTCCTCCTTGGTAGAACAGCCAGCAGTCAACAGATCATAGACTGGCTTCACGAGATGTATGAGATGGCCCATCAAAACATCCAGGTAACAAACAACCAGATGAAGATCCATTATGACCAGCAGCTCAACAACCAAGGTATCAGCAGGGGATCTGGTGTGGCTATATCACCCTACCAAGACCAAGGGACACTGTCCCATGCTTCAACAGCCATGGCAAGGGGCATAACTTATGGTGAAGAGAATTATAGATGCCATCTACCCCTCTAGAGGTTGTCCTGAGGGAAGAGCTGGTAGTACAACTATCTAGCCTGGTATGATGGTGCTGGCTGGGAGAGCCAGCTTAGAGGAGGGACCAGTGTGATTACGTGCCAAATGCATATGTCACCTTGAATCACTGCATATGCATGAATAGCTTATTTTCCACCTTTTACAGCTTACTGTTGCAGGTGTGCATAAAAATAACACTGCATGAGCTGGTGGTTTACATCAAAGCCCTGCATTTGCAACATGGTCTCACTTGCATGTAATGTGCATGTGAATAATGATCTTTACTTCTGGAAAGTTTTGCCAAGTCATCCAGAAGTATACAAATGAAGTTGGCAGGCTTCAGAGATGAGAGAGATAAAATTGTGCTACAGCATTGATTTAAAGACAATTACTGTAAAGAATAGAAATTATAACAAAGAGATTTCATTATAATATTCTATTACACTATTTTATTTATAGCAAAGTGAGTTGAGATAACTAAGATGTAAAAGCTTAAATACTCATTCTTTTCCTAAGTACTTATATATTCATAAATAAGATTTTATTTTTATTTTTTTTTCCCTCTTTTTTGTAGCTAGAGTAAAGTAAATCAACACTATCACACAGATTGTGGTACAAATTCATCAAAACTTCAACTTATCTTATAATTTTAAATAACCCATCAGCATTACTTATGACCTTTAAAATAAAACATGATAAAAATTGTACTCAACTTATAATTTTGTATTAAACACTTACCATTATGTCACCACAAACAAATGAAGTTTCCTTTTCCAGCCACCAAGCTTCTTCTTTAATGTTTACTTCATCACCCACTTCATGATCACTATTACATTTCTTAAGATTCCAAATATTATCCTCTGGAAGAAACATCCTCTCGTTCTGTGAGGAAATTTCTCTGTTGGCATCTATCTCACAGTTGTTACTGCATGTAACAATTTCAGACTTAATCTGCTTTAAAGGATGTTTGATAAAACATTTTCTCTCTTCCTGTGAATAGATAGGTAAAGAAGTTTCCGATTTAATCTCTGTTTTGACTACCATGTTACAATCATCATCCAGAGACACAGCAACATTGTTTATGTTCATTGAAACTTTCTTTTTAAAGAATTCTCTCTCACTCCTTGAAGATAGACCATCTGAAGGAAGAACCTCTTCTTCGAGTTCTATTTTGGTGTCCATTTTACTACTGTCGCTACATCTAATGATGTCAAGTCTGTGAAGAAACAAAGATATTATGAATGCAGAACAATGGTAGGAGAAGTATATGGTCAAGAGAAAGGACTACAGTATATAACTGTGCACTCACTTGCCTCTTGATAGTCATTGGCTCGCCTCACATGTTTTCTAACATGTAAACTTGTAATTATGTATATGGTCATGAGCGAGGACATTTTATAATTGTATCTTTTCTTCCCCCAACCCAACCCCTCTATCATAGGCTCATCTCACATGTGTTCTAACACCAAGCACTTTGCAGGAAGGTCAGAACTACTATACTATGCGTGCACCTTTTATAGGGAAGCAAGAGCCAGAGGGAAGAAGAGAAAAGTCACCTGCTTGTCTTTCTGCAGTATTGTCAACCAAAGAAAGTGTCTTTTTTGAGGCCCTCAGCTATTATGATGAATAGGTTATCTAATTTATCCTGAACTGGCTGAATTATTAAACATTTTATTGTATATTATTATATGAAGTGTGACAATAAAGAAACTGCACTATTGTTGTGTGCATTTTTAGCTTCATCAATGGCAAAGAGAAGAGTGTGAGACTGGCTTTGAGACTCTCCCTGACATGTGTACAAAATTTCACCCCTGTGGTGGTTAGTCTGACTTGAGTCTTCATAGAAAAGGGTCGTGTGTCTAAGCCTCATTGGAATTATGCTACGATAACTCCGTAGCATAAAATAGAACGTGTTAACATCAAATTCCTCACAAAACTTGGAAAACCCACTACAGAAACTTAAAATTTGTTAAAACAAGTTTATGGTGATCAGTTTCTATCTTGTATACAAGTTTTCAAATGAGATAAGAGATTCAAAGAAGGTAGAGAAGATATTAAAGATGATCCGAAATCAAGTCGTCCTTTCACTTTGAAAATGTGGAGAAGGTCAGTAGAATTATTCCAGAAGACTGCCATCTGAGCATTCGACCAATTTCAGAGCTTGCCTGCATCAATAAGCAAACTTTTAGATAGATTTTGCACAATGATCTGGGCATGACAAAGGTTTGTGCTAAAATGGTGCCAAGAATCCTCACAAATGAGCAAAAGAACATCAAGTGAACTGCTGTGCTAACATTCTTGAAAATATTGAAAATGACCTTGATTACCTCTGCAAAGTAATAAATTACATATGATGAAACATGGACATTCCAATTTGATCCAGAGACTAAGCAACAATCCATGCATTGGAAGAGCCCTCAATCCCACAGGAAGAAGAAAGCATGCATAAGCATATCAAAATTCAACAATGATGATCTTTTTTTTTTTTTTTTTATATATATCCAAGGAGCTATCTATATTGATTTGAGTGCCTGAAGGTCAGACTATCAAGTTTATTATACAACTCTTCTGAAGACCCTCTGTGAACGTGTGCAATGAAGAACACCAGATCTGTGGAAGAATCGCCCTTACATTCTTCATCAGGATAATGCGTCGACCCATAATGCAATGTTTGTGAAAAGATTTTTGGCGAAAACTACATTCCAGTAATGGAACATCCACCTTATTTGCCTGACCTAGCACAATGTGATTGTTTTCTATTACCAAAAGTAAAGTCTGAACTCAAAGGAATCAGATTTGAGTCTGTAGATGCAGTGAAGGAAAAAGCAGCGAGCATGCTTCCAACAGTGGAAAATTTGCATGGAGCAGTGCAGGGATCAGGGAGGGGACTACATTGAAGGGGACAACATTTCAGTTGTGTAAGTTTTTTCAATAAAGAGTTAGAGCACAAGTCCGGTTTCTTTTTTGCCACACCTCGTATATTATTATGTTGTATAACATTTTATTCGTTTCATTGATATTTTATTGTGTGTGTGTCTGTGTGTGCATTGGCACATGCAGCATAACCCAAAAACGAAAAGTTTATTTAGTACAAATTTAGTATTTAAGTTCAGTATCTTGCTTGGATGACATATAAAGAATTTCAGGAAAGTCACTCCATCTCCAACTACCCTTTACAATGATTAATTTTTCGAAAATGGCTCTAATAATTTTGATTAAAATACCATATGTTTACTTGTCAGCAAAACAAACTTACACATTAATTAATTAGAAAACCAGAAAACAGTGAGATCAATTTTTAGATTTATCTAAAGCTTTTGTATGTGTTGACCATAACATTTTGATTAGCAAGCTTGAAAATTATGGTATATTAAGGGACTACCACCAGAATTAATTTGCAGTTCTTGATTGGAAGACAACAGTATGCAGAAATATAATATAAAGTGGGAATCGAATTCAATGGGTAAAATCAAATTGTAAATTGTTATAAGTATAGTGTACCACAGGTTTCAGTATTAGGTCCACTATTATTTACTATGTACACCAATGATATAATTTATTTACAAAACATTTCTGTTGTGACGCATGCAGGTGACATATTACTGTGTACTGTATTACAAATTAAATAATGAATCGGTGAGCTAATTGATGTCGCACTGTAATAATGTTATTATTATTACATCTCAGGATCGTGGCCACAAGGGAGATAATGCATTACAGGTAATATAATATTTGTAAATAATACACCGGTTTTACTGGCAAGATGATCTTGCATATTCTTCAATATCACTGGATACAATAATTATTAACACTGTAATTAAGATTGCATTTTACAGCATGCGTTCATACCAAATGCATAGGAAGCTACCCTTGTGCTGAGCAATAATGTTCACATGAAGACTGACCAATAACAAATGTGCACAGTTGAGCATCTATTCAGCTCTTATGTAGGCTCGAAACTTATTTGACATGTTTCTCCTTATTAAACATTCTTTAAGGAAGTATATAATACAGACTTTCTTTTATCTATAAATAAATTACTTTTGGTACATATAATATTTATTTCATAAGCTATTTGTGCTTAGTGAATATTTAAATACGGGTATACAATGCTTGGGGATGCAGTATGCTAGAAAGACCAACTTCCTTTTTCATACACGTAGCAATGCAATTATCATTGTTGACTTTTTTCAAATAATTATTTGTGATCATAAATGAAATTATACTTAAAATACACAATTAATTTCAATATTCTGATATTCACAGAATAATTTCGGTAATTAATTTTTTCTTTACCACATAATCAATAAATCAATATGGCATTAATTTCCTTCCATTAACTTAAAATAAACATTTGATATGAAAACGCTTGGCTTCCATATATTAATGTCTCAACTGGAATAAAACTTAAGAGGGCCTAAATGCTACCCTCAATAAAACTACTTCTATGCTGTTATATGATTTTCATTCCATAAATTTACAGTGTAACATGCATAAAACTACCATAATGCATTATAGTATGTTAAATAACAGTACCAATTAATTCTAAAAGTTAATAACAATATTTTACTAGTAGTGAAAATGCAAACATGTTTAGGCATTATTGTAGATAATCAGTTAACATGGGCACAATATATTCAGTACATAGCCAATAAAATCAACAAGTTTGTTTATTTAATAAGATATTTTAGCAATTATAAAAATCCTAACATTTTAAAACTCATCTATTATGGTATATTTACCCACATTTAATCTAAGTATAAACAAATAAAAAATAAACAAATTCTATGAATACAATACAAGAGGCAACATGAATAATTATAGATGCAATGTAAATAAAAATGTACCTTAAAAGATGTGCTATTGCATCATTAAATTATAAGGGTACCCTGTCACGGCCTCTCTCCACTGCACAGGAGATCCGATATAGTCACCGGGGAAGTGGTGCCAGCAAAGGTGAACTAAAATACATATCTTAAGATAAATTACAGAAATGTTGACCTTCTGCTCACCTATGGGCAGCACAACTTGCGAAAACATTCTCGCTCACTTGTCTAGGCTTAGCAGCAGAAATCCCTGTGATTTCTTGCATGATGTTATCATTAAGTTTCTGTAGATTACACAGGGATTTCTGCTGCTGAGCTTAATTGAATGAGTGAAAACATCTTTAACTAGTTGTACTGCCTGTTTGGGAGCAGATGGTCAATATGTTCAGCATTTATTTAAGGTAAGGACTCCAATGTGCCTTTGCAGACAACTCTCGGATCTCTCACACAGTAAAGAGAGGCTGCGAGAGGGGTTATCTTATAATTTAATGACCCTAAATTACCTCTAGAAATCAAAGCAGTCACAGAGGTATCAAAGCAACGTTTTACTTAAAATTGATGGTAATTTCTATTAAATAGATGCTTACAAAATGTTGATAGACTGCCTCCGTGGTCGAGTGGTCAAGGAGCTGACTTCTCACCCGGAGGTTCCGGGTTCGATTCCCGGCTGGGGCAGGGAATTTTTCTTTAACCGGAATTATTTCCTATCCCCCATAGAGTCTGGAAGTATGAATGTGAGAATGATGTGCGTGTGTTTAGTAATATAAAGTTTAACCTAATGTTCTGAACCTACAGTTTCACAAGTGAAAGCCCCCGATATGACCATTGATGTTAAAGGGGGCTATATAAATGAAGCAATAAAAAAAAAAAAAAAATTGATGAGCAATAAATTGTGATTCTGTATAAATGTGTATAATATGTGTGTAATGTCATGTCCAAAATCAATGTAATGATAGAGTGGATGAAATAAATAAATAAATAATAATAAATTACCATCATCATCATCATCATCATTATTATTAGTAGTAGTAGTATTATTATTATTTATTTGTGGACTAAAAGATATAGGCTTAGATAACAGCTGTAAAATAAGTCTTTATTTTGCATTCTTGCACCCCATTTTCTCTATTTAAATGCAGTATGATCCAATAATAATAAAGAGCAGCTAAATTGTTTAGAAATCCTAAAATGCTTTATGGATTCACATTTTAAAATCTTCCATGGAGGCAACAGAAAATTTTAACACTGTACAATTGCTATATATTACAATTATTATTATATGTGCACAAGAATTTAAATCAATTTAAACTAACAGACATGTACACACATTAAATACCAGAAATATTGATAAATTGCTTGTTCCATACACTAGACTAAAGATAGTTATTTGATAATCAGTATTATAGCCTATAATAAGCTTTCTGACCACATAAGAGATCTAAATGTAATAATGTTTAAGGCTAAAGTAAGAAAAATGGTTGATGGACAATGTATTTTACAATTTGGATGCATTTTTTAATACTAGAATTGTTTTATGACTGACTCTTACTTGTATATATTATTTTGACCATGTCTATTGTACTAATGTACCTAATGACTAAACAAATAAATACTAAATTTAAGAAAACAAGCCTACTGCCATTTTCCTATCCCTGTAAACATAGTGAATCTCAATTCATGTACAAAACTGAAGATAACTTCCTCTGTATCAACTCAAAAATCAACCAAAAAAAGATATTCATTCTTACAAAACAAGATCAGCCAATCACATCTCCATAGAATCAATTAACTCTGCCAAATCTGGAATAAAAAGTATGTTACATAGCGCCATAAAAACTTAATAAAAGTCCCCCACTTAATATCAAAGAATCACTTAACTTATCCTAATTTAAAAACAAACTCTTCAAATACTTACTTGAGCAATACTGTAATATGTAACAATTTAATAGAAAATCCTTATGGTGTTTTTTTTAAATTTTGCATTAAGGTTAATCACACACCCACACAAAATAGATTTAAAAAAAAATATATACTATGTATTCCTTTTTATGTTTGTTTATTTTATTCTCTGTATTTTTCTTACTGTCTCACCAATGCCAGCACTTGCAATGCCATTTGCAGTAAAAGCAGGCATTAAATAGGTACTATAAAATAGATATATGTATATCTATTGGAGCACCGGTGGAATGCAATGGTGGGAGAAACAGATAACTAAAGAAAATCCACCCCTGCCCTGCTTTGTCCACCACAAATCGCACATACAGTTGCTTGGGATCAAATTCTGGCTGTTTAGGTGAGAGGCGAATGGTCTAACCACTTGGCCATGGCATGCCTTCATTGGGGCATTCTGTGTAAATAAATAAAATAAATAGAAATAAATATAATTAAGACATTATCATAACAAACTATATGTATATCTTGAACTTTCTGGGAATAGCCTCTGTAGACCTGTTCATTATGTATAACTTTTGTATAACTGGTAAACCATAAGAGATATATAAAAACTTGCTACACAAAGAATGTAGATTTCATTAAAACACACTATTTCATATACTTTTTTTTTTTTGAGTTAACCCTTTCTGAGATATTCTTTGTTATGATTTCAATTTTTAATTATTTAAAACTTTTCTCAAACAGGAAGTCATCTTTTGTTTCATCTCTCTTTTGTTTGCTCCTGGTCATCCAAAGAGAACTGAATTCCAATTGTTTCACTTTTAAGAAATTTGACTATCGCCTTAGTATAGTACATCTGCTAATTTCCATTCTTTTAATGTGAAGAAAGCAATAAAACCATTTCTGCTAATGTTTAACTCAGCAATATTCTTTTGTAAGAATAGATTGCAGAACAGGCAGAGAAAGTCATGTGAATGGAACACAGATTTTTTTTTTTAATATTTCAATTCAGAATTATTCATATTTATCAATTGCATATATATATATAAATAAACTGTTTAAAACATGGATCCCTATACATAACACCTCCCTTAATATTCTGATGGTTATACTACTGCAAAAAGTAAATGACTGTAAATAATTTTGAAATGTATTGTTACACAGACTCTGCAAGAGAAAACCCTTTGCATGAACTGCTAAATATCACCTTAAATACGTTGTTATTCCCATTTTCCAACTTTGTTCCACACCTTGGAGGTTTACTTTGTACTATACCCAGCAAAAGCACTTGATGTCTGTGCTGTTCATATAGGAGTATAAGAGCTACCAACATTGAATGAAAAACACAACAAGGCCATAAGCTGCAAAGGTAGCTCAGCATTGAGAGTTCTAAGCTGCAAAGCATAGGCAAAGAATTTGTGAAGATAAATGCCAAGGCTGCTGGAGTTAAAACCTGATCCAGTGTGCTTTAAAGTGTGTTAAGTGTGCTTTAAAATAACAGTATCAGTAAATTTAGTGAAAGTCAAAGACTTCATGTGGGACAAAATTCCAGTGCACTGGCAATGCTGATATGATCCTGTCAATTGGCAACATCATTATTAAACAATCAATTAATCCAATGTGAAGGTAAACTCTAACGATCCTGTGAAGTTAAAACCTGTCAATCGAGCAGATTTCACTCCCTTATTTAGGTTTTCACCTAATTATTACCACCATACATGAACAATACTGGCAAGATGACATCATTTATTTATGTTATATCCAAGTTTTCTTTAAAAAGATGCTTCTGAATTGCTCATATCTCCTTCTAAATGGTGTAATATATGTACCGTTACCCCAAATTCTAATGCTGATGCTGAGCACATATTCAGTTTGTGAACAGTAAAAAATCAAAAGAAATGAACAGAATGAAAGTAAAAAATTGTAATGTATGTGTGTCAAATATTGTCTATAAAGTGAAGCAAATGTTAACATTCATGCAAACTATCAAAAGAGTTGTTGAAAAAATAGGGACCACGCAATGCTACTCTCGCCCTTCAATTTAATTTTTTGAAAATGAGATGGACAGCAAAAATAAAATATAACTGAAATGAGGTGGTCGTAGCAGAGGATAACAACACATTAAATCAATGTTCCTATGTTTTATTTTAAGTTATTGGATCTATAAGTAGCTTTCAGTAGATATTTAATTAACTGCTTATTTAAATCTATTTTGAGTAATTCTGCATGATGACTCTTAATTCTAGCAAATACTAAATGAATTACCAACTTTAGAAGAAGTATTCGCAGGAAACCCACTATCAAAGTAATGTTTAACATTTCTAGATGTTAAATAACAGTGTGCATGCGAGTCATTGTGCAGAGTTACCCTTATTTGGTACAGTACGTGGTAATAATGTTGCCATAGGGGTTGACGTGTCATGACAATGCTGTTAATGTGTAATATCGGATACCAACTGCCGAGGAGAAAAACAGTGATGGTTATAGGAAACAAATAGTTGGTACACTCATGAAATGTAACTCATTGTGCCCATAGAAAAATGAAAAGTAATAAATAACTGCAAAGACAGCATGAGAAATGCAAAAGGAAATATATATAATAGGTGATAACCTTTAGGAAGCAGTAAAAAAAATATAATGCAAATTAATAATAACAAATGTAAAGCACAAAGCAGAAAGTAAAATTAATCACTGCAAAGCAGTAAACAAATGTAAGTAATAATCACCACAAAGAAGTAAATAAATATAATGCAAATGAATAATAATAATGATGATGATGGTGATGATGATGATGATCATAATAATAATAACAATAATAAATAATAATAATAAAGATGATGGTGAAGAGAAAGTTGATAATAATGATAATAGATTGTGGTGGCGGTGATGATTATGATGATGATGATAATAGATTGTGGTGATGATGATGATGATGATACAGCACAAAACAGAAGGAAAGGTTGCAAGCTCTGGATTTGCTAGATCTTATGCAACCGCAAGTCTTTCTTAGTCCCAACTTTCGTTCTCATTGCATCATTATCCAAAATTTCTTGGTCCGAACATTTTAATGCTGACAAATCCAACAATAAATATCTCGGATTCAATAAATCGCTCCACAAAAAGTTAACTGGAAGTGACTTAACAACTTCCGCGAGTTTAAAAGGCATAGTGATTAGCTGCTTTTAACGAGTTTTATTTCTGCAAGGTAGCCTGCCTGACGTTTCACGATACATTGTAAATGCGCATTGTCAGATACCAACTGCTGAGCGGAAAAACCGCTGATTTTATACATGTAGGAATTACAGAAGTAGTTGGGTAGTTATGAAATGTAATACATTGTAGCAATTGAAAAGTATGAAACAGTAAATAAATGCAAAGAAGACGAAGAAACCCAAAGGAAATGTTGCGCAAGTTAATAATTACCGAAAAGCAGCAAAGTATAACACAAATGAATAATAGACATAAAACAAAACAGGGATTGTATCATAACTGAACACCGCGAAGCATAATACAAATAATAATAAATAAATAATAATAATTAATAATAATAATAATAGGCATAAAGCACTAAACAGAAATTATAAACAGATATGAATGACCATCGCGAACATAAAAGGATGATGTTGATGGACGTAAAGCATGAAACAGATAGAAAATGTTGCGATTTCTTCTGCAAAAACCTACGTCCCGATTTTCGTTCCAACATTCGTCATTATCCAAAGTGTGTTGGCCAGCAGCGATGCATAGCTTGACCAAATTGAATGCTCAAATCTTTGCAAACATTAATTACGCCAGAATAGTAACAACTTCACCGCATTTAAATGGCAAAATGAAATACATTAGAGCATTTATAGTGGGTTTTATTTCTGCAAGGTAGCCTGTCTGACGTTTCGCGGTACCCGCCATGACACGTCGATCTTTGCGCCAGGCAACTTGACCCTGAGATGGTTCTAACCTCTATTGTTTCCTGGGTGATTGCTTCCATCCTGATTCGATGATATACACATAAATGAGTCAACTTACCCTATGATACTTGCACAATATGTCCATCACGAAGCGATATCTTTCTCTTAGCTAACGTAATTTAAATAACTCTTCTATTACGTGGATATTTTAAGGCGAAATGCCAAACGGCGATACGAAACAGGACTAGAACAAAAAAGAGACATATTTCGAGGAAAATCTGTAAAGTGTAACGCAAAAGAACAAAAACAGCAGATGGGCACACTTCTTGGAAAAACTGTAATGAGTGGCTTCACGAAACGTCTTAAACAGCCGTCTGGAGACAGACCGCAAGCTAAGTAATTAAGGTACGCCTAATTAAGGTACCCAGTCATTCATAGCTCTTTGACCTATGGATGGCGTATCATTACTCGTCAATCGCTCCTCGTTGTGCTATCTCCTAAGCATATTTTAATGGTCTTTTTATGTTTCTGAGGCTCTTTCCCCAAATTAGTTTGAATTTGTTTATTTCTAAGTGTTTATTTTAACCTTCTCTACCATCTACAATGTACATAATAGTTAGGGCATGTATTGATTCCACTCAAAAATTCGATACCGAAATTCCACTGGAAACACATTTTCCAAGATCCCCGATTCAATAAAGTAAACATTTTTATATAAAAAAAAAAAAGTGTTAGAGAGAGAGTGATATATATACTGTAAGTTCAGCTGTGTTATAGCTAGTGGGTTGGGGTGGCTTATCGCCCAAGTAACACTTTAACCTGTGCGAGGGGTAAATGTATGCCTAACTCGTTCCGCGCGTGGAAAAATAGTCAACAGTGTTGCAATACTTTACTCAGAGCCGGATGTCGAGTCCTCAAAATCTAGAGGAATCAGACAGTACACAGTGAACGCACCAATATTATCGGCAACAGTGCTTCCTTCTTCCACTCAGTCACGCACCTGTATTCCTTGCTTGCTTCAGACTTAGAAAACACTACCTACCTCCTTTCAATTGCTAAACTCCTACTTGCTTAGAAGGGCGCTCCATCCCACTATCTAAAACACCGCCAAACAGACAGTATATCAACACTTTCTTTCACACTGAAAAACTATTATAATAAAACCATGGAATACTGTTACATTTAAACTATGGCAACTATGGATGGCTTCAAATTGTGTGCGCTATGTGAGGATGCAGCGTATGTGACTGTTGTGTACGCAACTTGGCGGTAGCATTTGTTGCCATTATAGCGCTTTAAAACGCGCGCCTTCATCTAGCTGTCAGAATGGACTTGGTTCTTCAACCAGGCAGTAAATGCATATGTGGAATATTGTGGGAACAGCCTCTAAAACCTCCTATTTTTGAAGATTTTGCACAACTGGTGAACCATAAGATATCATGATATCGACTAGATCTTACAACATGAAACATGTAGATATCGTTAAAACGCACAATTTGTCATACATATTTCGGGGGGTTGGCCATTTCCGAGATATTCCTTCTTTACTGTTTAGCTTTATTAACCTTTTTTTTTTTTTTTTCAAATGAGATATCTTCATTCGTCTTTTTTTTTCCCTCCCCCCCCCCGTCCTCATACAAATAGAACGGGATTTCATGTAGTGACCGACGATAGCCATCTTAAAAAATGTAACTATCGCTTTAGCCTAATTCCCCTTTGTCAGTCTGGATCGGGCCCCAACTCGGCAGACCGATGGTTTTAAGTGCGTTTAGAACCGACAATGATAGAAGATTTATTAGCATTAAAAGAACTCCGGAAGAAATTCTGGCACACCGGCTGATATGATCCTGGCAATTGATACCGTCGTTAACAAACAAGTAATTTTAAATTTATTTCCCATGAACCTATAAGAAAATATGTAAGAACACCAATTTTGTTAATGTTTATCTTGCTTTATATGAAGTAGAAAGAAGAATAAGTTCTTGTAATAATAGTTTGTTTTTGCAAAATAGGTACATACGAATGTAAAACATCACATTTTTACTTTCTCTACACATTCTATTTGTATAGTGTATAGAGAAGATATTGACTCCACCCAAAAATTCTATGTCGAGATTTTGTTGAAAATATACGTTTTGAAGCCCCCTGAGTTAAACATAAAAATCATTTTTACTTTTTCTAGCCCGTATGTACAATGTACATAGTGGATAGAGAAGGTATTGTATTCCACCCACAAATTCTATGCCGAGATTTAACCGGAAATATATGTTTTGAGGTCCCCTGATTCCGAAAAAACAGTTTTATAAAAATATCGTGTGTGTATGTGTGTCTGTGGATAGATTAGCTCTAAAACGAAAAGTGGGTTAAATGCCAAATTTGGTATTTAAGTACAGTATCTTCCAAGGATGCAACATGAAGAGTTTCAAGTTATCCCCCGCCCCAAAAATGTTTCAAATTTTCTGATTTTCTCAAAAATGGCTGTAACAAGTTTGAATAAAATACCGTATATTAAAAATATTCACATCACAAATAAAATGCATATTTTGAATTTTCTGGGAATAGCCTTTGAGGAGCTCTTTATTCTAGTTGAGTTTTGCAAAACATGTTGCATAACGGTTAAATCGTAAGAGCTAGACAGACTTACTAAACAAAACAAATGTAGATCTCATTAAAACACATAATTTATGTCACATACGCTTTTCTTGTAGAGTTGACCGTTTTCGAGATATTCGTTGTTATTGTTTTCAATTTTAAACTAATTTAGTTTTCCCAAACGGGCCCACGCAGAGCGAACCAAACCTCAATTGTTTCTCATAGCGACCAGCTTTTAAAATATTTGACTATCGCTTTAGCCTAATGTATATCCCCTTATTTTCCTTCTACTAGGAAGCAAGTAAAGAGACGAATTCTGCTAATGTTTATCTAGGTTAGCATGACGTAGATAAAAGAATAATCTTTTGCAAGAAAAGTTTGTTTGTGGCACAGCTAGAGAAAGCTATATGAATGAAGCACATTAGATTTTTAGAAAAAGGTCTGTGTGTGTCTGTGGACAGCATAGCTCAAGAACTAAAACACCGTTAAATATCAAACTTGATATTTAAGTATAGCATCTTCCAAAGATGCTACACAAAGATTTTCAAGAAAATCCCCCATTCTAAAATAGCCTTTACATGCAAAAATGTTTTAATTCTTTTTCCCCAAAATGACTCTAACGATTTTGATTAAAGTATGGTATATTAAATATATTTACATCACAAATAAAATGTATATCTTGAATTTTCTTGGAATAGCTTCTGAAGACCTGTCCATTCTGGGCGAATTTTACTGATTTTACCTAACTGATATACCGTAAGAAATAGACAACTGCTTACTGTACAAAAAATGTAGCTCTCGTTAAAACACACAATTTATGTCATATTCATTTTTGTTGTACGGTTGACAGGTTTTGAGATATTCCTTATTATTGATTTCAATTTTAAACAACATGCATTTTCTCAAACGGGGTCACCTTTCGTTTCATCCCTCTTTTGTTTCACTGCTGGCAATACAAACAAACCAAGCTTCAACTCTCACAATAGTGACAAGCTTTTAAAAGGTTTGACTATCGCTTTAGTTTATTCCCTTATGCTTAGGAAGCCATAAATAAAACACTTTCTGCTAATGTTTACCTTGATCAGCATGATTAGGATCATGCGTCTCCAGAGTCTACGTCATCAGATAAACTGTACAGCACTACAAAAGGTATTGTTGCAGTTAGCGATAGGGGAAAGAGTCACAGTGCTGCACTGTAAATACTTGCCACAAGTCCCAGTAAAGGTGAATTAGGTAATGGAATTATGACATAAGAGTATTCAAATCTACTTCACTGTCACATGCGATTACTTTTAACTACGCACATAGATTTGTATTTGGTATCCGAAATCGTGAATGCGATTTTACTGTTTTCGATTTTGAAAAATTCAGTTCCTGGAGTTGTATTGCACGTTCCATTCCTATTATACGATTACGAGTTATACACTTTTATTTATTATCGCATTTCTACATCCCTAAGAAAATATTAAGCTTTCGTTTACAATGCTACTTTCTAAATTAGATATGTTTAAAACTCAATGAATTTATTAAATTATACTATATAATTATATTACTATAAATGGTGATAATGTTAACAAAAGTTATAATCATTATAGTAATAGTAGACTAGTTCTGCTACTAATGATAATGGTGATAATGTTAATAAAAATGATAATCGTTATACTAACGTTATCACCGCCACCACCAATAATAATAATAATAATAATAATAATAACAATAGTAATAATAATTATTATTTGTATGATATCTAATCAGAGTACTTACATTTGATTTGTTTAAATTACTTACTTGTAATGTTCATGTGCTCTTTATGACACACAATTAAATGGCGTCTTATATTGGCCTTATATGTGCTTCGTAAACTCTTAGCACAAATAAGGCACTTTTCATTTTTGCCAGAAGCAGCATAAAAATTGTTCCTCCCATTCGTTCTTAAATGTGCATTCATGAAAATGAAATGGCCTGTTATTTTAGGACGCTCTTTAACTGCTTTGGTTCTCAGCGTCCCATTCTATACTGGGCGTGTAAGATCGCTTAATTTTGCTCAGAGGCCTCTCTTAGCAGGCTTGAGGTTCTTTTACGTGCCGTAAATCTACGACACGGGACCCACAGCTTTACTTCCCTTCCGATGGAAGCCATGCTAAGGATTTTTACGCCCGAAAAAAATCCATCGTCCTCCGCCGGGTTTGAACCCGCGACCTTGGGTATATGAAGTTAGCATGGTAACCATTACACCACGTAGGGCGACTGATGTGCATTCATGTTTCTGTGGATTCCTATTATGATTTGGACTAGCCATTTCACTACGAGACAGTCCACAACTGCACGTCTCACGGAAGGGTTTAATTGGCTGTAACGTTACGTTAGAACCAAGTGGCGGCTCGTGGCCAAATTATCTGGTAGGGCACAATTCTAAGATTGACTAAAATTAAAACTAAACTGAATGTTATTTATGGACGCTCTTCAACTGCTGCGGTTCTAAGCGTTCCATTACATTTTGGGCGCGAAAGACCGCTTAATATTGCTTATAAGAGGCCTCCTTCTCAGGCTTGAGGGTTTTCTTTTACGTGCCGTAAATCTACAACACGGTATCAACGACTTTACTTCCCTTATGAAGGAAGGGAATTTTACACCTGAAAAAAAAAATCAGCCGGATTTGAACCCGCGACCTTGAGAACCATATGCTAGTATATTGCCACTAGATCACGGATGACGACAGACTAATATTAGTGGATACTAAAAGCTATCAGTAGAAATGAAATGCTAATTTGTGAATTTGCACTAACCTTTCTGTTTGTAGATGAAGTCCATTATTCGATCCTTTGCTTGAAAAAGTACTTCTATAACTCTTTGATTGAAGTCAGAAACTGAACGCGACATGTTCCGAGAAATTTGAACACGAACTTCACCTTCACTGTTTATCATTTGTCAACAACATTATCAGAAAGGTTATCCTGCTGTAAATTGCTGCACTTGAGTTTCAGATTCCAGTCCTCAATACCAGTGGCGGCTCGTGCCTAAAACAAGTAGCGTGCTGCACGGGGGAAAAAAAATGCATGCAACTCACCTAGTTTCGAAAAATGAAGTCCATACGCCGATGTTTCTTCATGCAGAATTTGTCCATCACTCTGACGTTGAAATCCCTGATATTTGTAACGAATTTCTTCTCTATGGATGGCATGGCCAGAGAGGTAAGGCGATCCTGACACATGGTGTTCCTCAGAAAGGTTTTTATCCTCTTCAAAGAGGAGAAACGTCGTTCTGGTTCTGCAGTTGACATGGGAATAGTCACAACAATTCTTAAAACCTTTGTCACTTCACTAAAAGTTTTTTGCAGATTATTTTTTAGTGTCAACTGCAAGAGTGGAAGAGCACCTTCTACTTTCCTGAATTCCGGATGCTCATATAAAATGCTAAGTTCGGTTCGGAGCTTGTTTTTGTCGAGATCTTTGTATCGATCACAGACAATGCCGAGTTCTGTTTCAGGAAAAACTTGAGAAAATAATTCAAAGTTTTTTGCATCCAATAGTTTTGCAGCATCAAGATGTTCTGTGGACTCAAAGCGGCTGTGTACCTCCGATATTATTCGGTCACATACTTCCTTGGCATCTACTCCTAAGTTAGTTTCCCTACGACGTCTTTTTGTAACGTGGACGTTAGATGTCTGAATCTGGTGTGCTATATCATCCGTTCTACTTCGCACGGCATCAATTGCTTTGGCAAAAGATTGGACTGCATTTTTTGCCTTCACTGCATCCATCTGTCTTGCTTGTAGCTGATTATACAAAATGTCTACATATGGCATTATTTTCTGAAAAAAAGCAAGCCAGAAATTAAATTCTCCATCCTCCAAATTATGCCGCAGGCCACGAGCTTCTTGCACTGTCCTATCTGATAAAGATTGTTCTAATTCGTCAAAACAATCGATCAGAGATTCTCTGTGTTCATATACGGTGTAAACAGTCCTAGACTTGAAATTCCATCTTGTTGCAGATCCTCGAGGAACTCTTCGAGCAGCAGTTGCTTCCAATGCTGCTAAACGCTGTGGAGATCTTGAAAAAAATGCTGGAAAAGCTGAGAGACTGCAGAAGAATATTCTGGCGGACTGATTTTGAGAAGCTGCTTTCTCCATAACCAGATTTAATTGATGGGCGTAACAATGTACATACATACTGTGCGAGAGGATAGTGTTCTTTCACCTTGATCTGCACGCCTCCTGTGTTGCCGCTCATTACAGACGCACCGTCATAAGTCTGGGCGATGATTTTATGGCGATCATCCTTAAAAAGGGTGTCCACTTCTTTCAAAATACAACCGGCAATAGAATTAGCGGTCTGGTCAGATGGATTAAAAAATCCCCAAAACCGTTCATAAATAAAGCCGTTCCTTTCATATCTAAAAATTAATGCCAACTGAATTTTTTCAGTGATATCAGTGGTTTCGTCTGCCATGATAGCAACATAGGCTGCCTCCTTCATTTCTCTTTCAATTTCTTCGTGGCACACTTCCAACATGCAATCAAGTAGTTCATTCTGGATGGTCTTAGATAATCCTTTGAACACCTTATTGCTTTCGGTATGCTCTTTCATCGCACTGTCTATACTGCCCAATAGATTTATAAGGCCTAAAAACACGCCGGGATTATCTGACGTTTCCGTCTCATCATGTCCACGCAAAGCAAGCCCAAAGGCCCCACAAAATTTGATGCAGTCTATTATCCTGGATAATATGTATCTATTTTTCTCAACCTGTTCATTATGTTTTTGTGTAGCATCTTGATATGCCCTGCTTAGCTGCGTTGCAATTTACACCTCCAAGCATTGAGAAGTCAAGCGAGTTTTTCATATGCTTCTTGCTATTTGAATGTTTTTTTATATATTCATTAACATGACCTAGATCTTTAACACCAGTCGTAGACCACGAATCTGTACTTCCAAACAAGAGGCAAGGAAAGCAAAAGAGCGCGTTTCTGATTTCACAACCATAGATCCAGTCACTGTTGTCATATATATTTGTGTTAAACTTTCTTGTGTAAATAGAATTTTTACTTCCTTTTGCTTTCTGTTCAATTTTTAGATCAGGAGTAGGTCGCCCTAAATTTTTTATCCTGATCTTTTCATCTAACGATCGCCTTGAAAAGGGAGTTTTTAACAGCTCATCAACTATATTCATTATGTATGACTAAAGTTTTCTTACCTATGAAAGTAACACAAACCTACACTGAATGATACTGAAATATAATAAAGTGCGATCACAGTTGGAAATAAACTGAAAACTGACACTGAATAACATTTACACAACAGAACACTTTGTTTCAATGTGATACACGTGGGCCTGTTAGATTTCACATTTGCGGAAGTAACACATTGCGCCAATATGAACTTATGGTTACCAATGTTAACAAACAATATAACAAACAATGTTCTGTACGTTCCAATGTGAATAAGGTATGGAGATAATAGTCCTTTTATGGCTCAGTTTGTATCACAAAGATATAATTAGTTATTATAACTAAAATAAAACGTTGTAATACGCTTTAATTAATTTCACTAAATTCTGATGTTTAGTGTGGCACTTAGGTGAGTGTGGCAGGGCTGTTTCGTCTGCTGCCAAAACGATTATAAGGAAAAGAACTAACACTCGTAGCGATTTCATTGATTCCGTGCTTTAGCCAAACGCAGCACGTAGCAGTGCGAAAACGATGGGACAGCGACCGTCAGGGGGGGTAAGAGGGGAAGGTTCTACGCAAGCGCAATATTCACCTACCGTGCTTGATCGCTTTGAGCACGTGGATGCATTCCATTAGCTAAACTTGCGTGTTTACCTTGCTTCGAGAGTTCGTCATTGGCAGTGCTGCCTTTCTTATT
This sequence comes from Hymenopus coronatus, assembly GCA_030762935.1. Classification (NCBI taxonomy): domain Eukaryota; kingdom Metazoa; phylum Arthropoda; class Insecta; order Mantodea; family Hymenopodidae; genus Hymenopus; species Hymenopus coronatus. Next base: position 26,688,261 of record CM060882.1, read on the forward strand.
ACTACCATAATGTGTTATGTTTGTTACATGGTCCTTCAGCATGTCTGTTATGTAATTTAGAAGAAAAAAAAGTAGCGTGCTGCAGCTCTTCAGCACGTAAGGACGAGCCGCCCCTGCTCAATACTATCCTACACAACTTTAATAGATTATGTATGCCAATTACAACATTCACGATGTTTCTTTTCACAAACGAAGCTCGCTTTTCTCTCAGAAAGGTATTAAAACTACCCTTAAAATAAGTAGATCGCGATTGGGATAGTAATGTCTTAAGCATTTTCTTTATAAGCAATTGTATACATTACAAACCATCGCCTAACAGTGTTAGGATTTTCCCTCTTAAGGCGAGTTTTAACACTGTCGTTTCTTTGAACGCTAGCAACTGATAAATCGACATATCATTCTGCAATTAATTTCACCAAATTATTCTCCAGCGCATTCGGATTATGTTTCATTAGCACGTGAAATACATTCAAGGCACTGTTTCACCAGTTATCAGTTTACTGTTAAGCACTCATACTCAAAACACTAGCCACTATCACCTCTCACAAGTAAGATCTATTTTATTGTCTGTTCACCTTCATAATTTCAATAACTATTGGTTATTTTGCGTTTTCCTGTTTTAAAGTGAAGCTTCAAATGTATCGCGAATCTATTTCCTAGTAAACTTAGGGTAATTACACAACACTGCTTGAACGCCTTGAGCGTTTCCGCGCGAGCGTACCTTATCGTCTGCTTGGTACCAACATTGTAAATTTTCACCATATAAACCCCTATTTGTATATTTCGTTCGGGAGGTTTATATATCAACTTTGTTTTCAAATAAACAGATATTAAAACTTAAGAAATGTTTCTTATTATTTACTCTTTCACGTGAAGAGATCTTTGGCTAAATATTTTTGTCAGGGATTTGACTCAACCCTTAATTTTTGCTTATTTTCGGTTCTTATTTTCTCTTTGCGCATGCACAGAAAATGACCACAGAGGCTTTCGTGTCCTAAGAGAACCTTCCCCTATCGGCCCCTTGAACCCCACACCGACAAATTAACTGCATGTGAAAGCATTGAATTCTTCTGCGCGTGCGCATAGGATGACCACAAAATCGCTTGTGTCCGAAAAATGTGGCCGGTTACTATTTCCGACAGCCATCTTCACTACGAATGTCCAGTGTGCATAGTAGGTTTAAATTTATACAAAATGCATTATAGATTATAGTACTTTACCTAATAATACAATGAAGAAATTCTTGTCTGAATTTGTTGTAGGGAGGGCACGTGCCTCTGTGCCCCTAAAGGCCGGCCGCCACTGGTTAGAGCCCACACTTTCCCTGCTTTAGGGGCTGCATTCGCGAGTACAGTTTTGGAGACGTCTGACGTACATAAAAGCATAATCCTTTGTAACAATAGTTTGTTTATAAAACAGGTAGAGAAAGTCACGTGAATTGAACCTATCAGATTTTTTGTTTGTGTTGTTTAATAATTGTGCCTATCACCCTGAAAAAACCACTTTTCGGAACAGCAAGCATGTGACGGTTAGTTTGTTTCCTAAGTTCAGAATCTTGGATGTGAATAAGCAGAAAGAATGGTCAATAATGTGCGAAGTAAAGACAATATAAACGTCATATAAAAAAAAAGCCAGTCTGTTGTTTTCATTTCTCTCTGGATATTACAAAAGGAATATAAAAAGCGAATTTTTGCAATTTCTAATTAAGACAAAGCTAAATGAGATTCTTTTCCTTCACAAGGTACACTTAAATGACACGCACAGTAAATCTTAGGTTGTCCACATAGCTCAGTTGGCAAGCAAGGGGTGCCGGGTTTGATCCCCGGTTGGGGAGGGAATTTTTCTCTAGCCCGGAGTATTCTCTATCCCTGCCCCCCAAGTTTGGAAATATGAATGAAAGTGCGTGTGTTTATGAGAGAAAGAGGGATCATGTATAAAACCCCAAAGAAGCCCAAAATCCAATTATAACTTATTGTATACAGTTACACCATTGCCAGTAAGTAATATATTCAAAAGTAAAAGGCTGCTCAGTTAAAGGTGGGTGTATAAATTGAACAAACAAAATATCTCAGCTTATAAAGGCCAACAAGAACAGAAAATTTAAGAGGGAAACCATCAAAAGAGCTGGTTTTTTTACTTTCTCTACACGTACTATGTACATATTGTATAGAGAAGGTATTGTAATGCACCCAAAAATTCGATACCTAAATTTCACCGGAAATACAAGTTTTGTGTGCCCCTAAATAAAAAAAAAGCATTTCGTGTGCGTGTGGGGGGGCAGCATAGCTCAAAAACGAAAAGACTGTGTTCCTTGCAAGGATGCGACACGAAGATTTTCAAGAAAATCCCCCCACCCCAACTACCCCTTTCGAAAATTTTGATTTTCTCAAAAATGGCTCTAACGATTTTGATTAAAATATCGTATATTAAAGATATTTTGCCTGATAAATAACATGTGCATCTTGAATTTTCTGGAAATAGCCCCTGAAGACTACTTTATTCTGAATGAATTTTACGGAATTTTGCATAACTGCTGAACCGTAAGAGAACGACAAAAACTTACCACTCAAAACATGCAGAGCACATTAAAACACAATTTATGTTATATACATTTTTTTCGTGGAGTTGATTATTCTCAAGATATTGCTTGTTTTGGATTAAGCTTTTAAAAACGTATACTTTTCTCATATAGGAATTTGTCTACTCGTGTCCATACAAAGGAAGTTCAGTCACATAGCAACCAGCTTTTGACTATCACTTTTACCTATGCTACTCCCTTATTTTGCTTCTACTTACTAGGAAGCAAGTAATAATACTATTTCTGCTATTTTTTTCTCAATTAGTATGAAGTAAATATAAACAAGCTTTTTAACAATAGTTTGTTGCAGAGATATACAGAAAGTCATGTGAACGGAGCACATTAGATTTTTTTTTATCTTTGAAAAGTATCACGGAAGGAAAGAAGAATATTAGATTCACTATTTATAATTAAATAAGATGTGCACTTAAGGAACAGGATAAAGCAGTGTTTCCCAACCTTTTGAAGTTCACGGCACCCTTGGGAATAACATTAAACACTAGGGGCACCCTTCTTTGAATTAAAAGAAAATTAAGCTTAATATGTTAATTTATTGAAATATTATATAATAATAACGTACACCATAACGTAATACAGTAAACTTTACTACAATCACTGAGTAAAAATACATCAATAAATTTTGTTCGATTAATGATTAATGTGAAACTTGTGATTGATGCTTAGAGCACAGATATGTGATGTCGGGTCTTACAGTTGACAGTGAAACACGCAAATCATCCTCAAGGTTATTCAGTCTATTTCTTGCTTTGCATTTTATTGTCACCATAGCAGAGAAGGCTTGCTCGCATAGATAGGATGTTGAAAAGGGCAGAAGTGCGTTAATTGCTTTCTTCATTAGGTTACGGTACTCCTCTCTCCGTTGAAGCCAAAAACTAGCCACCCACGCCTCACTCTTGGTGAACATACCTTTGAGTGTGGAATCAGCGCAAAGATCAATAAATTCATCTCGTTCGCAAGCAGTGAAATCTATTTCCTCTGCACTATCTACGAAATCAAATGGTGAGACAACCCAGTCGAGATTCGTAGTGGAAATAGTTGGAAAGTACGCATCTATTGCATCTTGCAATCTTGATAAGTGATCAGAAATGAGGTCTTTCAACTTACTCAGATCTTTATCTCCTGCCACATTAAGAAGAGATGGAAAGTTCGACAAATCTCCTTTTTGAACTGCAGACTTCCAAGAACTAAGTTTTCTTTTAAAACCTTTCATTTTATTGGTTGAGGAGATTATTGTTTCATGTCGACCCTGCATCGAAACATTCAGTTCATTCAGCTTATGAAAAATATCTGCCAGATACACAGTTCAAAACACCAAGAATCACTTAAAAAGAGCTCATGAAATGTGTCTTGATTTTCATCCTTAAAAAAAGTTTTTACCTGTTCTTTAAGTTCGAGAAACTGGTTCAATACACGACCCTGGGACAACCACCTTACTTCTGTGTGAAGTAACAAAGAGGTATGAGCTGCATCCGTTGCGCGACATAACTGTTCAAAAATTCTGTACTTTAAAGGTCGAGACTTCATATAGTTCACCATTTTCACAACTTGGTTAAACACTTCACCAAAATCTTCATTACACGCTTTCACGACTAATGCCTCTCTATGCAGAAAACGGTGAGTTATAATAATGGATGGATTTTCATTGAGAGCTCTGGCAGTAAAACCTTTAATTTTCCCAGACATAGATGGTGCACCATCTGTACATATACCACAACAGTCTTTCCATGAAAGATCATGGTCATTGAGATAGGAATTAATAGAAACGAAAATATCATGGCCTGTGGTTGTAGTCTCCAGCGGTCTACAGAACAGAAACTGTTCACTAATAACTTTTTCATCAATATGTCTGATAAAACCAAGGATTTGCGGTTTGTCACCAATATTGAGACTCTCATCTACTTGCAAAGCAAATGATCTGTAAGTTTTTATTTTCTCCGTGACTTGTTCGTTGATATTGCATGACATTTCAGATATCCTGCGGCTCATTGTGTTGTTGGAAGAGGAACTTTCGAAATTTGATTAGCTGCTCCTTCGCCAAGTATTGTGGAAACTATAACTTGACATGCAGGGCCAATGATTTCCTCTCCAAGAGTATGAGGTTTCTTTTTTTTTAGCTATCAGTTCTACTACTTTAAATGATGCTTCAAGAGCAGTATCACCTATGGTCATTCTCTTTACCATTCGCACAGCTGTTTTCTTCTCCCCTTCTAATATATGTGAAAAATACATTACACTTTTCTGTGACACACTAGGATACTTTGTTGTAAGATGCCACTTCAGTTTGCTAGGTACCATGGCCTCGTTGCTAAGTGTTTCGCTACAAACTAAACACACAGGGATAGGGTTTTCCTCGTTGTTATTCCACTTAAATCCATACGCTAAGTAACTGTCCTGTTATGTTCTTTTCTTTCGTTTGTCTTGTTTATGTGGTGAATTCGACAGTCCGGGAGAAACTGTAAGATTTGGCTTCTTAAAGCAAGCAGTAGGAGCCGACTGTTCACTTTCACTGTCCTGGCGTTTACGTTTAACAATGAACTTACCCATAGCTAAACACTGTGAATCAACGCGAGGAAGACAACTGAAAGCGCCAAGCGGCGTACACTTTTATATATTCATCTGTCGAAGTCTCGGGAATGTTCGTGAGGAAGCGAGTAGTCTCGGGAATGTTCGGCAGGGTATAGCTGTAATGCCATCTGTGGGATACTAGTATAACTGAATTATTGAAATGAATCGACCACTATCACCATCTGCCGTGCATGAGAGTAATTGATTTGACTTATTTCATTTCAAGACGTTACAAGACTTAAGGCTTCAGTAAGAGTTTTTTTTTTTTTTTGTTTATCTCAATATCTCGCGGCACCCCTTAGCCAATCACACGGCACCCTAGGGTGCCGGGGCAAACCGGTTGGGAACCGTTGGGATAAAGGGTTAAAGCTCATTATGATTTATGAATCGCTTTCCTGAGGATATGTATTGCATTAACCTTGTAAAGCAATATTATGTTAAAGAAAAGAAATTCAGCCTTCATAATTCTCCTTAGTCGAAGATACGATATTCCGCTCAAAAAACAAAATTATGTGTTCCATTCACATGACTTTCTCTACTACATCTCCGTAACAAATTATTCTTAAACAGAGAGTTTACCTGGCAGAGGGCAATGGATTTTTTCGAATACTCCTTCGCATGGCTTCCTTTGGAAGGGGAGCAAAGCCATGTTGTTGATTTACAGCTTGTAAAAGATCCTCAAGCCTGATAAAGTGCCTCTGAGCAAAATTAAGTGGTCTTTTACACCCAATATGGAATTGGATGCTGAGAATCACAGAAATTAAAGAGCGACAATAAATAAAACTCAATTTAATTTTAAATTTCAGGCTTCAGCTTCAAGTAATATTAATATTCAGTTAAAAACTGCAACATTGGCATGTGTTAGTGGAAATAGCAAATAACTGCATTACACTAATCAGAGGATTTTTAAACAAAACCATATGAGAAATTGAAAACAAATGTAATTCTTAAGTTTCATCCTGTCAGAAAGCCTGATTTAATCACTGATTACAACCTACGTTTTCCGTATAACAAATTATACACAATACATTGTAATCACGCCTACCATTCAATACCATGCCTTATCATACTTCTTGAACAAGAATCAGACATGTACGAGTTCTCTCATACAAATCTTTGATTAAAATATATCTTACAGACTCCTGTGGGATATTTTATTTTGCACACGTTATATGGGAATGCCATGCATGAAAATGATTTATTTTAATCATACTGCCAATTACCAGGACAAATCACCGAAATTCTGGTGAATTTCTTTAATATCCCATTAAATACTGATAGGAAAGCTGTTATTTGTATTTATTTTTTGAGAACCACAGTGTTATTTTTATTTGTACCAACACTGCACAGTATTATTCTTGTTTTCAATTCCCTCCTAGTGAACATGATGATTTAAGAGAAAAATGGTTTCTCAAGAGTTGTTTGCCATTTCCTCTTTCTGATACGGTTTATAACCCATTTGTGCATTAGCACTCTGTGGTATAATTGTCCAGGTCAGTTTTGTACTGAATATGTTTGAAAAAAAAATACACATTAAAATGTTATAAAATTATTGACTCTTTAAATAATGTTGTCCATATCAAGTATGTAATCAAGAGATAAAAAACAAAATTCTAAATTCCCAGAGGAATTTTTATTTAAACTTTGAAAAACTTTAAATTCCACCGATACCTTACCCTGCCACATATCCACAGCAAACTTGGTACACAGATTCCTCTTCTAAATGAATAACATCTTACAAAGATTTCCTAGGATAAAAAATTGAAGGTGCATCTTGAATACTACAAAAGCTTGCTCCACCTTTGACAGATCTGAAAACATTTGGTACCTGTATTTTTGAGAGGCAGAGATTAGAACTTTTAACAATAAAAGAACTTCTGGGGTGCAAAAGAGACAGGGGACTTTATTTGCAATCCAAAAATAGTCCTGCGCTATTTATCAAAACTGGAAGTAATTTTGAATTTCCTCCTTTACGGTAAAAATGCTGTCAATAGCATGATAAATCAGATCCAACAGCCTATAATGTGTAATTATTTTTATATGTTCCTATATGCTTTAATATCCGGACTAAACTAACCATATTAAACCTTCTTTCAAAATAAAGTTTTAAGTAAATTCTATGACGACAAGAATCACAGGGGCCCAAAATAGATCTTCCATCTTGAAAATTACAGCTTCTTTGTGCCTTGAGAGAAATAAAATGAGTGAGACCATTTTTCTCAAATCCATCAAAACTTCAATACAATTTAGTCATTAATATATGCTATTCACAGAAACATAGACAAACTTGGATCTTTCTAAAAATGCTTTATTTTCAATTCAGGGAGCCTTCAAACATGTGTTTCTTGCGAGATCTCAACATCAATATTTTGCTTGCAATGAAATACTTTTTTTTTACTTATGTACCATGTACATACAGGCCAAAGAAAGTAACTAGATAACATTTACTATAAGCCAATTTTATATTAACTCCCAATTATGCATGGGAATTCCAGAAGGAAATTAAATCAATAAGATAACAATAACCTCTAATACAAAGAACCTTATGTGTAAAGTATGGAATTGTTTTGTTTTATTGTTTGTGCAGTAAAGTTGAATGATTATAATTACTTTAGTGCATAAATTAGCTTGTTGTATTTGAGTTCAACATCAACAGAAACTGTAGTAAAGAGATTTTCTTATTCTGGTGTTAAATATGAAATTGAACCCCACAATAGAAGGGATGATGAAAGCACTAATAACTGAAATCTGGAAACGAAGATGGAATGGAAATCCATAATAGATCTTTTCAAATACAAAAAAGAAATAAAAAATAAATGAATAAAAAAAAAAGATGGAAGAGAAAGTGTAATTAGGAATGAGAAATTTGGAGAAATGAAATCAGGAATGAAGAGTATGAATACAAAAATGCAGAAAATGATAAAGATGTAGATGATGTAAACAGAAATGAGGATGGAAATGCGCAAAATAAAGATGGAGCTGTTGACCAAAATTGACGAATTGATCAGCACGGGGAAGATACATAAAGCAAAATAAATGCTTGATACATTCACAATAAAATAATACCTGGGAGTTTTGAAAGTACCAATACAGATGTTTCAAAATCACTGTACATATTTAAAATTCTTATTAAACTGTAGTTGTAGTAATCTTAAAAGTTACTGTCTATGATTATAATTATTCTTCTCTTGGCCCTTCAATTATAAATTTTAGGATATGCCAAAAAAAATTATAATCAATAATATACTGATTGATTAATCAATTCATTTATTATTAATAATTTGTTGGTCAATAATCTAAATATATCAACATTGATTTTGAAATCATAAAAATTGAAAGACTATATTCATTTAAAATTATTCACATAAAAGCAACAGCAATTCATCTATTAAAAGCATTGACATTAAAAGAAGAGATTTCTTGAGATTTGTCGCTTAAAGCTAAATATCTATGGACCCAGAATGCATGCTAATTGGTGTAAAGCATTCTTACTTATGATTAACTTTGATATGGGTTTTCTAGGGAAAATTTATACATGAAAACTGGACTTCATATGGTACCATAACAGAGACTATAAAATACAAGTGGATAAACTTGAAGGTTCTGGGGACTGGACAAAATGGGATTGGCATGTGTTGATGTAGTGGGCATATACATTTGAAGATTTAGTCAACGATGCATACAAGTGTCCTGAACTTGCAAAATGTGTGAATGCAACAAAATAAACGGCAAATCAGAAGAGATAGAAAGATGATATGAAAGTGGCAAGTTTGTTAAAAGCACAACGGGTAAGTACTCTGAGTGCATGTGAAGTGCAAGTGAAATCTGGGACAAGTTATGCGTGAGATTCGAAAGAAGCAGTATGTATGCCACAAATAAACATGTCAATTGAAGCCATCTTTTGTGTTCGGCTTGGCAACAAAGAAGATATCAATAATACAGGACATAATAGCAGAAGCTTTTTGTTGATTTGACACCACCTGGTTTGAAACCAGCCAGTTTGATCTTTTGCAGGAAACTGCTTCTACCATCTGACCTGAAGTTTGGGAGTCCTCCTGAAGCAGAACAGCCAACAGTCAACTACATGGAACATCTCTTAGACTAACTTCATGACATGCATCAGATTGCCAATCAACACTCCACCAGCGAGCGATTGGATGAAAATTCATAATGCCAACAGCCAGGTTTTCAACAGTGAGATCTGGTATGGCTGCATTGCCTACCTGCACAAAGGGGCACTGCCACAAGCTTTAACAATCATGGCAAGGGCATGAAGTGGACCAATCTACAGAAGTATGCCAATTATCACAACTAGACTCTTGGGTATATTAATATCGCAAGTAATCTGATGCCCAGCAATAAATAAGCATGACAACTTTGCTCTTTAAAAATAAAAAAGGAAGAATCTCTAATACATGTATTCTTCCTGCAGCAATCACAGCCTCGCCATTTGTCACCCTTGCACTTAAGATGTACCTACAGGTGACACGGCACATTGCAAATTTCATTTTATTTTCTTAATGAGATGGCGATGTCCTAGCCATCGCATTGCTATATTTGGAGTTGCTATTGTTCTGCAAGCCTCTCAAAGTCCCAATTTTGGTTCAGGATTGCATGATTATCTAAAATTTCTTAGTCTGCAATAATGTGCTGGCTGTCCATCTTTACTGCCGACAAATTCTCGCAACAATAAACATTCGGAATTCAATATTACGCGCAAGAATACGTCACAGGAATCGATGTAACAATTTTAATACATTTGCAACATAAAATATAAACTAGTGGTTTTTTTTTTAGCGATTTTATTTCTCCAAGGTAGCCTTCCTGGCGCTTCGCGGTACCCACCATGACAAATCAACCTCTGCAGCAACATTACCCAGCTCGGACCCCATATATCGAAGATTGGCTATTAAATGACGATACACAATAAAAGTAACACAAACGTTTTCGCCATATTATGAACGCTCACAAATACTGCATTGTAACGACACTTAATTATCGAGATTTGTTAATATGCGTATATGAATGTTGTTGTGAGTCTGGGGTGCTTCTAGCCTACTTACATGGTTTCTGGGCAATATACACGATGATACACAAACTTATATTAATCTAAAATAAGAACTGAAGCTTTCCTGGCGACGTGTTAATTCAAAATCTTCTCGGGCTTCTAGCCAGGCCGAGAAGATTTTGAATTATATTAATCTGCTTACCGCAATGATGGGAGTACTTAAAACATGTTTCAACCATTATGTGATATTTTTCTCTTCAACAAATTAAGAAAAGTATTCTTCAATTGCGTAAATATTTCATGGTGATATTGCCAATGGAGTAAGGCAAGTAATGCCGATAAATGGACAAATTGTTCATATGAACGACAAGTATTAATTGTCGTCCAAAAAGAATTGCGAAAATCGTGCCAGGCTCAACATGAATCGTTGTTCAAAAAGAATCGCATTAATCAACAAGAATTGTATGAATCGAAAACAATAGCACGAATCGTGTCAAGCATAGCAGCTATCGTCGTTCAAAATGAATCGCAGATTTGAAGATACATGATCAGAAATTGGAGTTTGTTTTTCTTTTGCTTGCACCTTTCGAAGTACCAAGCCTGCTCCTGATGATGTGTACAAGGATTTATATCCATTTATTTTATTGTGAGAAAATAAATAGCGCTGAGGCCAAATATAAAAAATATAAATTACATATAAGAAAACGAACACTGCCGATCATTGCCGAAGCTACCACGAGCGTCTTTTATTGTTTAGGGATTGTACATGTAAAAGCAAGCGTTAACATTTACAACCGTTATATATATATATATATATATATATATATATATATATATATATATATATATATATATATATACGTATTAACATTACACAAACACCACTATGTAGTCGAAGCTTAGGTATCAATTTTAGACTTAAAACATACTTCTTATGTTTTTTTTTTTGTTGAATAATGGAGGAAATATTACCAAATATGTTTGCAATATATGGAAAGAGAAGACGTTTTTATATAAATTACTGTTTTATGCCAAAGCAGCTACCTATGATTTTCATCCCCATCTATAAGTGCTTAATCAAACAGAAAGATTAATGAATCGGGAACGAATCGTATGAATCAATTCATATTGCATGAACGAATTGTATCAATCGATTCATATTGCATGAACGAATTGTATGAATCTATTATTGAAAATGAATCGCTCGACCCAATTCTTAACCTCAACCGCAAAGCTCGAGCAGGTTAGATACGCGGTCGGTCTCGATAAAATAGAGCATCTCGAGACTGCTCTAGTGCGGAAATCAGAAATCATAGATTAATTATGACGTAACAAAAATATAATATGCCGTTACCAGCCCGGTATTTCCACAGCCGTGTTTATGGCCGTGATCTTGTAGTCAGTAGCACACCCTCCCGCAATCACATATCCAAAGATTCTTTCATCTTTAAGTTCTCTTTGGAACACGTTCTCCTGAGCTTTCCCGCCAAAGAGGGCCTCCTGTTCGAGGCTAAAACTTAGTAAACAACCTGCAACAACAACACTAAATCTAATGGAAACTCTTGTTACTGGAAATTTTTTCCACATAAATTAGAATCAAAATTGCATAATACTGACACTCAAAATGTCTAAAGATGAAAATGTGCGTGGAGAAGGAAAACACGTGCAACTTTTTCGTGTGGCAATCAGGAGAGTATTCGACGAAATTTTCAGTCACATAAGGTGAGACCGGCATTTATCTCATGGCGATAGTAAAATTAACATATTCAGTTTAATTAACATCAAGGACATGGGTCTGTATGATTATTTTAATGCGAAAAATCTGGCAATATGCATAAATTAGATTTAAGAGATTTTAGATTATCTTTCGCATCTATGGCACAAAAAAATTCTTAAAGCGGGAGTAATCCTTTATGTTTGTCGATTAAGGTTTCTGTAAGTAATCCTATGTCCGTGGTGTTTATAATGTTGCATCAAAAATGTGAATCAAAATGCCTTTGTAGATCGTAGGGCTCCATAATTTCCAATATTGCACTTGTTCTCTCTCTTTGAGAGGTCACTTGCAAACCTTAAGCATGAAAACATCTCTTTTTGGTAGGTTAATATTATTTTAACACAGTTTTGATTGCTTGACTCTTTTTTTCTGATATCAATTCAGTTTATTAGCTCTAGATTCTTTACTGCAGTTTTGCTTTGTCAGTATAAAACTGTCAAAGAAATAAAAGTAAAAAGTTTACAATATACAATTTTCACTTAAATATCACACAGCATTTCTGAGGAATTTTTCAGATATTTAAAAGTGGGACCAGTACCGGTAATTTATTGTACAGATTAATTCTCATCACATTGGCACTATTTTTTATTTATCATTTCCATTGATTAATTTAACATACTCTGTTTATCTTCAAGTATTATTGGAATGAATTTCATTATTTTTGATTAATTGCTTCTAATTAGCAAGCAGAACAACACAGGATAATACAATGTGTATAAGGTTAACATTTGACTCTGAATAAAAGCCTCTGTACACGATTCCCTTGGTTACCCATAGTTTAATTTGTTTGTTTTGTTTATTTGGTCCCACCATTGAGCAGACTCAGGGACATTGAACACGTGATATAGAAAACAGCTATTACAAATTCATGCAGCATTTATAATCATTTATTTTTATTATAATTCATGCTTTTTTATTTATTTACAATTAAAGATAGTTTTAAGAGCAGACTTGTATTTTTCTATTTTTCCTGAAGAGAGTAATTTTAAGTCATTCGGAAGAACATTCTGACACATTCACAATATACTCTTTTTGGTAATCATGCAGAACTTCTGCCACTCCTAAAAATTGAATAAAACCAAGCATGATTGATTGACTTTGTATTTCTGATGACGATTTCAAAGGTGCTATTTGTCGGAAAAGCTTGTTTTTTATATTATAGACAATTTCATGTGCATGCTGGTTGGTATTTTGCGTATATGATGGATATTTACCAAATAATTATATATAAACAAGTATTCTATAAATATGTTCTGAAACATATTTCTCTGCCAACTACTCTGCAATAGAAAATTAGAAAGATAGATTTGTGTACACACACTAACCTTAATTCAAACCTAACCTCGCGCTAAATTTGAAAACCACTGGACCCAGTGGTTTCGCCTATAGAAACAGATAAAAAAAAAAATTAAAATACACAGAAACCTACTCCTCTACCAACTACTATAGTCACACTAACCAGTGAATTATTCCTATGGGTTCTCACGATGGTAATCCTGCATACCAATAATTAGAGAGTCTTCCAGTACCAACAAAACCAAGCTTTTTCACTATAAATCCCGTATTTCAGTATGTACCTATTCATTATAAACCATTTACTATTCATATAATACTCGTTTATAAATGTATAATTATTTGGTAAATATCCATCATATACGCAAAATACCAACTGTTCCAGTGTGCACACGAATTTGTTGTACAATAAAAAAACAAGCTTTTCCGACAAATTAAACCTTTGAAATCGTCATCAGAAATACAAAGTCAATCAATCACACTTAGTTTTATTCAATTTTTAGTGGGACCCAAGCTCTGCATAATAACCCTCTTTTTTTCGGTAACAAGTAGCACATGTAACATAGTATGTAAATAAATCATTTCATAGTATATTAGTTTTAAGTACCTTTCTATTAATATTTTGTATCATTATTTTTTATCTGAATATAGAGTTTCTCTTATAACTATTTATTTCTAAAAAGAGCTGCATTATTTTGGTATTATTTATATATTTTAAATTATTGATTTCCCTTCCTCAACATAATAACATCACAGTAACTCATATTAGTGGCACTAAAATGTAATACAGTTTGTTCCAGCACTGAAATAAAAATAACTAGGATAACATTAATATATTTAATAGGTATTTTTGCAAAATTAAAAGATATAGGTACAATGGATAGAGTGCGCTTAGTAACACTTTACAAACAGTTTTAACGAAAGCAAGTATTAATCACATTAAATTAAGTTGAGCATTAAGTGTGTAATATGCCCAAAACTAATTTATAGTTTAGGCCAACTGAGCCAATAAATATTCATAAATATATGAAATTATACCCTGAATACACTCACCACATTTCCATGGAGAATTGAAATCTATTTCTTCCTCATTCAAGTTTAATGCCTCAAAGAACTTAGATTGTATTGAATCTGAGATTTGATCCTCTTAGAAATTAAGATTATGATAGTCTCAAAATGTTGTTGCATATAAACACCTCATTATTCAAATTTTTTTGAAATCATCAAAGTTGACATATTGACATATCCTATTTCATGCTGTAAATGATCAACAGGACCAATGAATTGAATATGATGCTATCTTCTACTGTACTCTTTGTAACATGCTGTATGCTCATCATTTGTTTTCTTCAGTAAAGTTGGCAGGAACTGGTGTAACAAACTCACAACAAAGCCACTTTTAGCATTTATTCCTCTTAAAACGTTCACTAACCTCATAACGTGCTAATAATACACAGAACAACTAACATAGATAGACTCAAAATCCAAGTTGAGCAACTGAGAAACTTGAAATATTTATTCTCAAACCTTACATTTTCAAAATGATCTTAATTTGTTTTGAATTTAACATGTGAAATGTGGATCGTCTTCAGATGGAATTGGGTTCAAATCAATTTCAATTCCTCATTGACACATGGTAATTTTGTTGCATTCATGATAAGATGCAGCTTTGTGAATAAAACACATTTAACAAAGCTATTTCAGGAACATTTTTTCATGTTTGTAAGCAATACTGTGTTATATTTAATTGTTGATCAAACTTTTAAAGTTTGTAAAAAATTACTTTTCGGCTTTCAGAGTCGGTTGCTGCATAGAGTACAGTCAGTTTTATTTTTCTGGTTATCAAGGCAACTTATATTATGAGAGCTTGGCATTCAAATGCAAGGAATATTAACATTTGATTTTATCAAAGATATAATGCAGTAGTGCAGCAAATAGGTTGTAGCATTAATTTAACTTAATTAGAATTAACTCATTTTTGTTACAGTTGGCATCCTTGTTAAATCTGATGTGTTCCATTCTCATGACTGTCTCTACATATCTGCGACACATTATTGTTAAAAAGCTTATTGTTCTATTTACTTATTGCTAATCTAAAAAAAATAGCAGAAATGGTCTTATTACTTGCTTCCTTGTAAGTAGAAGCAAAATATGATTGTACCATAGGTTAAACTGATATTGACTATCACTTTAACCTATGGTACAATCTTATTTTGCATAGCTGGTTGCTATGTGACTGAAGTTCCTTTGTTTGTATGAACAGGATTGACAAATTTGTGTATGAGAAAAGTATGTTTTTCAAAACTGAAACCAAAAACAAGGAATATCTAAAAAAAGAAAGAAAAAAAAAATCAACTCCACGAAAAAAATGTATATAAGTTAAAGTGTTTGTCCATCTCTTGCGGTTTGCCAGTTATGCAAAATTCTGTAAAATTCATCCAGAATAAAGTAGGTTTCAGAGGCTATTCCCAGAAAATTCAAGATATACATTTTATTTGTCAAATAAATATCTTAAGTATAAGAGATTTTATTCAAAATTGTTAGAGCCATTATTAAGAAAATCAAAATTTTCAAAAATTTTTCCATGTAAAGAGTAGTTTGGGGTGGGGGGATTTTCTTGAAAATCTTTGTGTCGCATCCTTGGAAGATACCAAACTTAAATACAAAATTTAGTTTTTAACGGCCTTTTATTTTTGAGTTATGCTGCCCGCAGATACACTCACAGACATTTCTCTAAAAATGCTTTTCTTGGATTCAGGGGGTGTCAAAACATATATTTCCGGTGAAATCTTGGTATCAAATTTTTGGGTGCAATACAATACCTTCTCTATACACTATGTACATAGCACGTATAGAGAAAGTAAAAATAAGATGTTATTAGGAAGGGTGTTTACATTGAAATGCCTAATACCCAATATAAATTATGGCAGATTTAAATTCAGGGAATCTAATCAGTCATTTTTCTGGAGAACAGTGAAATACATTTCATCTTTGAGAAGCACTATCAAACTATCTTTCACTATCAAACTTAAAAATGCTGCATCTAAATTTTAATTTTCTGCTTACAGATACACAGCTAGGAGCAATGCTAATGTATTTTTTGCAAATTTTGTTGATCCCAGAGCTTCATTGCCTATGGGAACTGTTTCCCCTTAAGATTCATTATCCTGTTTCCATCATCATGAGCAATAGTGGAAGCTGCAGCATGATCTGCAATAATGTCATCAAAACTGCAGATTTTTGAGGTCGTTATATCATCAGCTGACACACTTAGAGTTTATCCTAGAGGCGTTCAATAATTTGTTAGAAAAAAATAGAGTGGTAGATTTTTTTTATTTATCAACATAATCTTCATTTACTTAGATACACTTTTCTCAGTGTTTTACTAATTGTTTTAAGCCTTCCAAAAAGTAGGATTTGGGAAGGTCCTCAAAATAGGTATCTATTTGGGAGATGACCTCTTCATTAGACATGAATTGTTTAACGCTGTGCTACTTTTTCAAGTTTGGAAATAAAAAATTCACTGGGGGCCAAAACTGGTAAATACAGTGGATGTTGTAGTAATTCTAACCTTAATTCTACAATTTTTGCCATCGAAACTGTTCAGGTGTGCATTGTCTTGATGGCTTTTTCTTTGTCAGATGACAGTTTTTCCTAATTTCTCCATTCAATTGGTGCAATAATGATGAATAATACTCTCCATTTATGTTCTTTCTTTCTACAAATAATCAATGTAGATGAATCTGCATGCACCCCAAAAATCTAAGTCCGTCACTTTGTCTGCAGATTTCACCACCGTTGTCTTTAAAACCCATTGATTCGACTGTACTTTTGTCTCTGGAATGTAGTAGTGTATGCATGTTTCATCCACAGATACATATATATTCCTAATTGATAACATGATTGTATTTAATCTCCATTGAAAGCAAATGTGACACCCATCTTGCCAAGACCTTCGTCAGACCTAATTTTTGGTGCCTGAATCCTGTACCTTATGATATGCCTGATACTATTTTGCAAACTTTGATTTGTCTATCACTTAGAAACTATATTTTGGATTTTGCCAATCATTTTGGAGTAAATCACTTCTACTGGACGGCCAGAACTCTGTTCATCATTTGTGGATGTACGGCCATGTTTAAAGTCATTTGTCCAAGCCTTTTAAATAGAAATGTTTAACCACCTCGCAAAACTCTCATTTTTCCAAAGAAGCACAAAATTGTTCATTCAATCGCCTATGGCAATGAAACCATGTGATGGATATAGTTGAAACTTTAACTGCCATGTAGTAAATATGACGGTTATTAAATACAAACTTTTTTCAATGCTATGAGTGTAATTTCTTGGATTTTCTAAGGACTTGTTGACCCCTCATATCACCCAACTTCTATTTTACAGCAACCAGTTCTTATCAGCATACATTGTCACAGACCATTCATTTTATTGATTGTTCCATAATGTTCCTAACAGTAAGTAAAAAAAGAAAAAATTAAACTGCATCAAAGAAAATAAAATGTTACCCTATAGGGATGCCCAATAACAGCCTAATGTCTGAGTATCAATCTCATCTCATGCAGCGGAGATGAAATTCATACCTTCTAGCAAGATGAAGCCATTTTCATTTCCATTTTCAATCTACTGTAAATATCGTAGAACAATACACTTTTAATAAAATTGTTGTAGCACTTCTATCAGCCCTTAATTCATTGGTTGAAGCTTATGCTTGTGCTGGCAGTCAAAAATGGAAATTCTACCTTCAGGTGAGCAGGACAGTTATCAATGAAAAACAGGATTTTTTAATTGGCTTTCATGATTTTTAGTTCAAGTCTTTTAGTCAAGTAAAAACAAGTCACCAGTCATCCTGACACATGACCGATTCTTGTATTGACAGAATAGTTTTTTCACATTTTTAAAACATGGTGTCAGTGATCTTCCCACCATTAACAGTAGCAACTTCTCTGAGCCATCAGAATTTTCAGAATAAGTACAGTGATTCTCTCCTTGCTTGACGTGCAACCATGACATTTCTACTCTTTTAATTCATATCTTGTCAGGGATTAGTTTAAAGAATAAGCCAAATGTAACTGCAGTAAACACATTGCACAGTACGTGCTGATGAGCCTAGGAAGCACTTTATTATGCCAGTCATTCATATCAATCATTGTCGGTCTGAGTAGCCTCAGTTGGTTGGATGCTGGCCTTGTGAACTCAAGGTTGCAGGTTCAAACCTGGCCCTGAAAAGTCTATGTCTAATATATTGGTGGCTGCTTCCGGTATTGGCTGTGCTGTCTTGCAGTTCATGTTTTTCCAACATTTTGTACAACTTATGTTGAGCTTCTTCTCTGGGCACTGCAATGACATAATATAGCAACCAGATATATTTCTAGCAAGATAATATGATCCACCTAATGCCCAATCAAAGACAAGACACCTGTTGACCACACAGGAAGATCCATATGTACAAGAAAAAATGAACACATAAGATATATGAAACATTCACAAACAGAAAAGTCAACTCTTGTGGAACATGCAATAAAAGCAAGGGCATCATATTGATTTTGATGATGTCAAAGTCCTAGCTGTTTGTGTTCATTTTTCAACAGAATCATTAGAAAAAGTATAGAGATTTTCAAAGAAAGAAAATATGTTAATCAACCACTGAATGCCATTGCAAGACCCTCATTGCAGAACAGTCCGGGATTGATGGAAGTACAAGTAACACCAACTGCAGAGCCAACCAGGATTGGCCAACTACAAACCAATTAGAAAGCAGGAGGTGGTCACAACTCGTGATTAAAGCTGGCCGCACAGCATGAGTAACCGGCAAAGCATTAGAGGTGAATCTGTACTGGACTCTGTAAAAAAACTTCAGTTTGACGAGATCTCATTCGCATCATGCAAAGTAAAAAACAAAGTTGTGCAGAAGAAAAGCACCAATTCAAGAGAGAAAAAAAAAGGACAGAAAAAGCCGCAGCAGAGGAGAGGAAAAGGAGAGCTGAGGGTCCAACCTACCAATCTGGTGGATTTTAATGTGAGCTATGCATTCAAATCTTTCCTTGTTTTCTCTCTCTTGATATTTTCAGCATTTTTCTTCCTTAAAAAAATCTTTGTGGGAGCAGTTTTTCGGCTACACAAATAAAATTTGCTGTACATATTCTCAGAGGCATAATGAATAAGAATTGCCATATGTTTTACTGTCGGATGAATTTAAACATATGTTTTCGATTTTTAAAGATATAAAAAGCACATTCATAACTAACATTTTTTGGAGCCTAAACCAAAGGAGACAGAGAAACCAAGGACATTTTCAAAAAATAGATCTATTGTGAACCTAAGGCTAAAATATTAGAGTAAAATTTAATTTTTTTGTCACAAGGGACTTTTTAGTGACATGACAAAAACATAAACATATTTGACCGTAACCCCCAAACCATTAGAGCAAAAGGGATGAATTTGCACTGTAGCTTATTTGCATTATAATACATCTGTGGTACAAATTTAAAAAAGTTAGCATTATTAGTTTGGAATTTCAAACTTTCAGTTATACATGTCCTTAAGTCATCCAGTTTAATATGGAACATGCAGGGAGTTTACAAATAAAGTACACATAGCAATATCTAAACTCGGGGAGATCCATAGTGATCCCTGACAGCCAGCACACTGTCTCAGCTGATAAGAGGTGTGTCTGCCTCTCTGCCAATATATTCATGGTATGTAAGTAATAGTGTCATCCTTGTTGCAAGATGTAACAAACATTCCTCAATACACTTTCAGTTGGCACCAGGTAATCTATATGTAATTGTAAATGCAAGCAATGATTATGACAATCACCTTGACTTAGAAGCAACGATGAAGATGAAACTGACTATGAAGATAATTTAGGATTCAGAGTCCATGCCAAACATCTGAGTGGTTTGGTGCTGTAGCCATGGAGGGGACGAAGTAGTGACAGATTGGCCACGAGGAAGGCAACTGTCAGGGATCACTATGGATCTCTCTGAGTTTAGTGTTACAATCAGGAGCGTA
Source organism: Hymenopus coronatus (assembly GCA_030762935.1). Lineage (NCBI taxonomy): Eukaryota > Metazoa > Arthropoda > Insecta > Mantodea > Hymenopodidae > Hymenopus > Hymenopus coronatus. The sequence goes on from CM060882.1 coordinate 26,708,526, forward strand.
ATTATAAGGTTTTACTACAGTTCAAACTGCATGAATATTTTGAAACTGTGCTTCTTATGCATTAGAAGTTTCTAACATGAACAGTGCTTTTATCTGTATGTATATCTTCAAGCTTTTAAAAAGTTTCTCTTTGGCATACATTATCAAATCTTATTTATTACAATAACAAATGCTGCAGCAACCTTTACTTATTAACTTTGGTGTGGACTTGCCGTTACAAAAGGGGCAGCAGGAAGTGAGATACAGATGAAATTGAGTTTTATTTATAGTTTATAGTTAGTGTTAGGTTGTTCGTGTTCCATTACATGGTCCATAGCCTCTTCTTTTTGTCAAGCATTTAGAAGAATTCAATAATACAATTCAGTAAATGTATTTACCAAGCGAGTCATAACCATTAATTAATCTAAACACAGCTATACAGCTGTTCAAATTTAACTCTTCATTTTGTTGTTCCCTATTGTGATACCATACTTTGTTTTTCTTTTCATAACCCGTTGTATAGATTCATGAGAGAGAATGTGTTGTTTGCTTTTGCATTAAGGTTTTTTTCTTTCCCATTGTATAGATTCACTTGAGAATTTGTAATTTGTTTTTAGATCAAGGCTTTTCTTTCTTTGTGCTCAACATACCAGTTTTCTCATTACAATTCTGTCCACAGTGAGCAGAACCACTGGAACTGTGTTATCTGTTTTAAAGTTTGAATTTATTTTTACCATGCAGTGCTTTTCTTTTTTGTGTCCATTTTAATGGGTATATTTGAACTTATTGCCTGAAATGTGCCTTTAGAATTAGACAGAATAACATTATTAGAAAATGCTTAATTTTTGTTTTTATTATAATATTTTTGTTAAAAATTGTATGCGAAGCCATGAACATATTTAATTTTACAGGATTTAATATAATTCAATATAATACTCTTTTGAGAATGTGCATATTTAAATGAGCATATGTAAAATGTGTATTAATAGCTAGCATACAAGCAAGTAAAATAACATTATAAATGAATGGAAACTTATTTAAGATAAACAGTCACACATGTGGAGCTGCAGCAAGGGAATAGGCAATAATAAAACTTGTGGAATACAGTATGCAGGGCTCATATCAGAAATAGATATCTTTATATGTACATAGCATAAAACATATTATTTATATTGAATGTAACAAAGGTAAATGTATTTTAATATCTAAAATTTTATTAATCAAGGAATCAACACAATAAAACATTTAAATCAAGCTGAAGTCAAATGTTCACTCTTGCTTTCTAAGTTACACTAGCACAAATGTTTAAAGTGTTGTTTGCAGCAGTGAAGAACTTCATGGTACTGTTAGGTCGTGACTTGGGCAAATTTGTTTCTTCAATCAAATTGCACTTGTCCCGGCCTGACGGTTCTTGTTGGATATGAACAAAATAGTGAGGAGAGAAAATTAAGTTTTAAGGTAAGACATGCCAATACAAATAAATTATAATATGATTGTTGCATCAGGATGCATTTAATGTCATATAGGCTCTGTGTACGGCAGAAGAGGCATTTTTACGATTTATGGACAGATTCAAAGAGTTACGATTTTCACTCGGCATGACAAATGGTTAAATTCTATTGCATTATATTTAACTTAAAATTATACACTGAATGTACTGTGCTAATTGGTATGCAGTGCACATCTGTGTGTCTATGATGATCATTCCTCCTTCACTGAACTGCAACAAAATGCATAGTATGAGGATTTAAATTTGATTGCACCACTAGCAGTAAATAGTAACTAGTAACTGCAAGTAGCAATCATTCAGTAATGGATGATGTAAATCATAAAGTTAACTTTGTGTAAATTGAAATTTGCAAAGAAGTTTGTGATTCGCATCTTTGATGTCAAGGAAAGGAGATAGAGGCTTATGTTGCAACCAAGCTCTTTTTTTTTTTTTTTTTTTTTTTTTTTTTTTTTTCACATTGTAAAATTAGGTATGTATTTTTGTTCAGGATATCATGAAAGTTATCCTTAGCAATGAAATTAAATATATACAACAACTAATTATAATAATAGGACAAAGAAGAATATAATCCATCCAATATAATATATCCATTAACTAGAACTTTAAATTTAAAACAAAAGAAAAATAATCACTTCCATGTATTTTTAAAATGAATAACTTCTGATTTTGTATCCTTTAGGTAAATAAAGAATCCCTATCTTCAGTAATAAACTGGCTATACAACACATATTGGTTTGCTTCGGCTGTCCTCGAGACTTGTTGGCTAGGCTTCTAATTGCAGAGGGAAGATCTGAGAGGTTTGTTGTAGTGACTTCCCCCTTCTTGTCTCTTCCTACTTATGTGCCCATTATACTATGTCAGTCAGTCATACTACTCCCACCTGAGAAGGCAATGTATATTTTTAATTTTCTGGGAATAGCCTCTGAAGACCTCTTCATTCTGGATGACTTGAACTGATAAACCGTAAGAGATGAACTAACACTTATGCACAAAATATTTAGATCTTGTTAAAACACAATTTATGTCATACACATTTTTTGTGTGTGCTTAACCATTTCTGAAATATTTCTTGTTGTTGTTTCAATTTTAAACTGCTTTAAACTTTTTGCAACTGAGAATTTGACATTCCTGTTTATTTTGTTTTACTCCTGGTCATGCAAAGTGAACCAAACTTCAGTCACATGGCCACCAACTTTTAAAAGTTTTTTTTTTTTTTTTAACAATAACATTAAATACATTAACATTTGAGGTTGACCATGTTGGCTCCTCTAACATAAAAACAGATTATTAGTACAGAAATGATAATATAACTTTACAAATGATGTTACAATTGAATGAAAGTATAAGTAATAACAATAATAAGTTACAAAAAATGAAACTGCATGATTATGAAATTTATGAATAAATATTAACAGGAGTCATCTTTGTCACTAGTTAAGAAATGTGGTAGTTTTCTTTTCAATCTTTTGTGTGGAGTTTTGATGTGTAGGTTAAATGCTTGAGCACCAGTAACTTTGTCTAATTTGTTGAAGAATGTCTTGGAGAGGTGTTTCATATACTGTTCTATTGGAAGGATGTTAAGTTCATGTTGAAGCTGAGTATTTCTTACAAACCATGGTGCATTTGTAGCTCTGCGGAGAAACTTATTTTGTACAACTTGCCATTTATGAATATTGGTTTTATTTGTTGTGGACTATATAGGAGCTGCATAAGTGAGAAGAGGTCGAATTAAAGATTTGTAAAGCAGAATGGAGCAGTCCAATCTTGGAGCGTTTATTAATTAATGGATAAAGTTTGATGAGCCTTGAGTTAACAAGCGTTGTGATGCGTGTAATATGATCATTCCATTTCATTTTTGTGTCCAGTAGAACGCCAAGGTATTTAACTGAGGTTTGAGATGGCAGCCAGGTTAGCTGTTTATTCTGTAAATGTTAATAATCAAGGTTTTCACAAGGTCTTAGAGAAAATATTTTTGCTTCTGTCTTGTAGATGTTAAGTGAAATGCGCCAAACTGTAAGCCATTCAGCTAATAGTGAAAGTGATGCTTGCAGGTGTCTAATTGCTGTATTTAGTTTGGAGTGTGAAATAAAAAGGATAGTGTCGTTTGCGTACATAGCGATGGAAACTGGTTGTAAATCAGGTATATTGTGAGTGAATATATTAAACAGTAGCAGTGTGAGAACTGATACTTGTGGTACTCCTGTGGCGATTGTTCGTATGGTTGATTTGAAGGCATCTATGCGGACTAGAAATTGCCGTCCTGTTAAAAAGCTCCTTATTATCTGTATAAGATAATCTGGTATTCCTACTCTATATAATTTTACTAGTAGACCTTCGTGCCATATTTTATCGAAGGCTTGAGAAACGTCAAGGAAGATTGCAGCAGTAAACTGTTTCTTTTCAAATCTTGTTGCAATAGCATTTGTGACCCTTAATAACTGATGTGTAGTGGAATGCTTAGGGCGAAAACCAAACTGAAAATCTGGAATTATGTGATTAGAGGTTAAAAATGTTGAAAGACATTTTTGAATAATTTTTTCAAACAGTTTAGACAGAGTAGGTAGCAGATTAATTGGTCGGTAGCTGGATGGTTGATACTTCGGTTTATTAGATTTATGAAAAACGATTATCTCTGCAAGTTTCCATGTTTGTGGAAAATAACCAAGCCTCAATGATGCGTTATAAATGGTAACTAGATATGCTAATGCTTTATTAGTGAGCTTTTTTAATACTATATTTGGTATTAAGTCATGTCCAGGTGAATTTTTGAGTGGAAGTTGATGTATAAAACATTTCAATTCTTTTGAAGAGGTAGGGATGATTCTGACAAGTACTTTTGGCTTCTTTTATGCGGCTGAAGTTCATCTATAATCTCCTTGGTAGTATGTTCATTGTCACTATTATTTGGCTTAAACATATTTTCATAAAACGAAGCTAGGAGGTAGTATTTTGAGCGTGTGTTGATGACAATATGGTTATTTTCACGTAATGAAGGAATTAGATTTGGTTCTCGAAGTATTTGTTTGGTCGCTTGCTATAGAGTATTATCGCAGTTAGAGAGAGATGATAAATAATTTTGCTATGTTTGAAGGCGAAATTGATCTAGCTCATGTTTAACCATACGTATTAAATTATTCAGTCTACTTTTCTACCAAGGTTGCCGTTCTTTTTGCCGCCTTCGACGGATATGATGCTTTTCTTGAATTAATAGCAGAATATGAGATAGCAAGTAGAAATTTGGTTTTCGTCTGTTAAGTTATCGTTGATTCATTTACAGATATGCAGATTTTTTCAGTAAATGCCTTAACAGCACTATCAATATTGTTGACTGTTTCAGGATGAAATGCAGATTGAAGTTTCAAATCTAGTGCTGCTTTAAATTTATTCCATTGTACATAACCATGAATAAGTCTGGGCATGTGCACTGAAATGTTGGTTCTTACATGAAAGGTAACTAGAACTGGGCAGTGATTGGAATCAAATGCCGTTAAATTTGTGATGTAAATAGGGAGTTGGATGTTTTTGTGAATTCCAATATCAAGTATATCGGAGGAATATTTGCATCATGTGAGTAGAAGGTTGGTTCATCTGGCGCTAAAATATGTAGATTGCTATTGCTGATGCACTAGTATAGGCGATGACCATTTGGGTTTGTGGTTCTGCAGCCCCAAGAAATATGTTTGCAGTTTAAATCACCTAGAAGCAATGTTGAAGCAGTCGCTGGAAACAGTAAGGAAAGGTAGGTTGTATTGAGCAGATAAGACGGCAGTTTATAGGCGCAGTATAACACAAAATCACTTTCACGACAATTTACTTAAATGCCAACAGTTTCTAGCTCCTTTAAAGTTAGTATTAGTACTGCATTGTGACTAATATTAATTTTTATTATTATAGCTACTCCTCTGGAGACAGTTGAGGCACTTCTATTGTTCCTGTGGATTTTTTATCCTGGTATTTTAACATTTTCGTTCGGTAGAAAATTAGTTTCAGTGACAAGCTATATCAATATTGTGAATTGTTAAGAAGGAAATACTCATTTAGAGCGAAGACCATTTGCAGTCCAGTTAACTATTGTTAACTGATTAATTGATAAATGTTTAAGGGTTGCCATTTTGAGAAGTAATAGAAGATAGACAAGATATTATGAATTGTTGAAGTGCTGGCAAATGTTGTGTTACAAAGGAATGAATGTGAGGAATAACATTAGTTAACAGAGTGGTGAGAAAAGAAGATAATGAGTTTGAGTCATCTGTTGTGGTTTGTGAGTTTGGGTGTTTCTAACTGCATGTGCATATGCTTGAGAAGTCAACGGTTTCTTAGGAGCAGTATCTGTGTGCTGTTCTGCTTGCTGATCTGCTTGATTTGTTCTTGCTAATTGAGACGATGTTGGAGTAGTTTCCCTTTGTTGTTGAATCTGATTATTGCAGGATGCAGATAATCGATCTTTCATCTGTAAATAATTTTGACAACCTCTATAGTTTGCCAAGTGTTCCTCATGACAATTTATGCACTTTGGTGACATGGTTTTTGGATTTGGGCATTTAGAATAATGATGTGTTCCCGTGCATCGCACACAACGTGGTTGAAGTTGGCAATAATTTTTTGTATGTCCAAAATTTTGGCAACGTGTGCATTGAAGTATGTCCTTGTTTTGCCTGCATGGCTCTACTTTGATCACACAATAGAGTAAATGGTTTAGATACAGAATTGATTTACCTTGCTCATTGTATTCCAGGTCTACTGCGCATAAGGGAATTGGAATTTTGTTCCTTCCTAAGAGGCGTGTTACCTTTCGAACAGGAAAATGCAATTCTTGCAGTTCCTGCATTACTTCTTCATTACTGATTGAGCATGGGAGATTCTGTATAATTACTGAAAATTTCTTGTCAGCTGGATTTTTATAAGTATAACATTGCTGATGGATAGAGTCAAAATATGCAGTCAGTTCCCTAAAATCATCAGGTGTTGAAGTAGATAGTTTGGTAGTAGAACCTTTCATGTTGGTGTGAAATCTAGATTTTGTTTTGTTCTTTATAGCTTGTATGAATAATTGATAATTCTCTATGTTAGGAAGCATATGGGTGGTATTTTAAGTACAGGATTTACAGAGGAGTCTTCTGGTTCGACCTCGGTATCTTCTGTTGCTTATATTTGAAATCTGTTCTTTGTAGGAATAACATTAATAACAGAGTTAGCAGGGTTTGTTTACTTTGCATTGCTGCCGACTAGCTTGTGGAAGGAAGTGTGGTTATGTCTTCATTTGTTTTGTTTAGCGATAACTTCAAATGTTTCAATTTCTTAATTAGTTGTTCACTTGTTTCTTTTCTTGCTTTTATTTGTTTACTTTTGCTATTAACATTCGCACATCTATTCATAACTGTGAAATTAGAATCAAATGGTGTACTTACAGTATCCATATAAAGCAAAGTCATTTCCTTAGATGAGTCAATGATAATGGAATTTTTATTATTACTAGCACTGATGAAATCTATGTTAACATCTTCGGTGTCCATGCCCAAGATTTCTCTCGTAGCATTCACACTTAAAACTGAAGTTAAATATTATAAAACAGCAATACAGTTAAAAATTAGACACTAATGAATGCACCAATAAAAACTGGTTATTTAAACTATGAATGTTGCTTCAAAAGCTTCTTGAAACATGAATTATCAATACATATAAGAGAACGAACCACTACTATTTTAAAAGATTTGACTTGCTTCAGCCTATGCATTATCTATTTCCCTTCTGCTTATAAGAACTAATTAATAATACCATTTCTGCTAATATTTATCTTGATTAGCATGAAGTAGATTGAAGAATAAGCTTTTGAAAGAATAATTTGTTATATAGAATAGGTAGAAAAGTTCATGTGAATGGAACACATCAGATTTCTTTTTTATGATAGTAATGTAAGACAGCTTACTAACTTAAAATTAAGGAATATACCATACTAATAATATATGCAGTGCCTTGATAGACCAGAGCTTATTCTGTGTCTAACCTTCATGATGTTTCCCCTTCACTGGGCTACAAAAACAAGATGTATATTTTGTTTTGTGGAATTTAAAATTTGATTGAATTGCCATTGACCTTCAACAATAACCAGTGAACAGTAAAATTGGCATGTATTGGATGATGTGCATTGTAAAGCCAACTCCTCATAAATTATCATATGCACACTCTATGGTGCAAGATATTAAGTTTCACATATTTAATAGCTGTTTTTGGTAATAATTCATGTTATGGAGCTAAAATATGTACTAGAAATCTGTATACTCTAGGAAGTGGTGTTCTTTGCTACCAATTAATTATCTGTACCAGAAAGATTTCTGTGACGAAGAAGCAGTACTATTAGGTCTTAAAAGGATTCTTATAAAATGGAACTCACATTTACTTTACATCTAGTTGCTGAACATTTTACACATTCTAAATTTCATGGTATCACAAAAGTACTACATTTTGCTGAACAAAGGAGAGCTTTGTAAGATTTGAAGGTTTCACAGTGAACATTATTGATCATGGCTTCATGGGTAATGAACCATATCAAATTTATAAAAGTCAAGGTTTCGGCCCTTTCTAACTCCATGGCCTTCTACAGGAACTGAATGAAGTGTCTGGGTCTCTGTCCCAATATATACTCTTGCAAGGTGGATGGGGCTTGCGTTGCACAGGCCAATCTGCAATTCGGCCGGATGGTTGCTGGGAAGAGTCCTGTCTCATCTTTGTTTTCTGCAATTGTACCAGCACTCTTCCGAAAGCTCAATTTTTATAAATTTGACACAGTTGACTACCTGAGGAGCCATAATCAAAGGAAACTTTTGTTTTTAATTTCAGGAAGTTGGCATGTATTATTATGCATAAATTGAGACAGTTTTATTAATAGTTTAGTGCTCATCCTAGTTTTATTTTTTATTTGCCTGCTAAATACTGCTTTTCAGTATTATAGTTTTATACTTTGTAATGCTCTTATAGTAAACACTGTAGTTATTACAATATGCTTGTAGGAGGTTGTAGTTGCTAGAAGACTAAACAAATATTTATACTGCATTTTATCATTCTAAAAAGTTTTTGTTTTTTTTAACTGCAGTAGAACATTATTGTCTTTTGTCAATGGTGTTAACTAATGATTTTATATAATTGTGTTTTTGTACATTAGATGTATCTCTCTCTCTCTCTCTCTCTCACACACACACACACACACACACACACACACACACACACACACACACACACACACACAGTCACACATTCACATTTCCAAACTCTGGGTAAGATAGGGAATAATTTTAGCTAGAGAAAAACTTCAACTTCCCACAAAAAATTGAACCTGGGACCTTGCGCACAGCAGACAGGTGCTCTACCAAGCTACAAGGCCAGTCAAAACAATATTTATTTTAAGCATAGTTAAATGCTTAAAATCTTCTTGTTTGAAGATCTAATTGTTTCTATTGTTCATCATCTGCAGTTTGTTTTTTGTAGCATAATTTTGTTTTTGTTTTAGTGCTGATGAGTTTAAGGATATATATGGAAAGAACTATAAGCAAAATTGGTCTCGTGCTGATGGGCTGTACAATGTATGGATTAAAACTGTACAAGATAACGTTATAAAAGATTTGGATTTTTTCATACAGGAAGCCAAAGTTAATGAAAAGTTGAACAAATTAGCAGATATTGTAAGCAAATGTGAAACAGACAGAAATACCTTAGCATGGTAAGTTGGTGTATTTGTAACTTATCATAAGTGCAATGTTATTAAATTTGTTTGATCCCAAAATATTTCTGCAGAAACTATGTTTATAATTGAGAGCCAGTTCTAAAAATATAGGCTGGTTTACAGTAACTGAGAACAGAAACCAATGAAAATGACAACGTTAAAAAATGTGTATTATAATGTGAACCTTTCTAATAAACATGAAATTTTCCTGGGAATGGGAAAAAAGGCAGTCAAATTTTAACCTTCTCATTCCTGGAAAACATTAGAAGCATGGAAGTACAGTATCAGAGTATAAACTCTTCACTGTGGAAATTATTCATGGTTGCTGCAACATAAAACAGCAACTAGTTCAACCTGCAAAAATGAAATCGCAAGAAATTCCAAAAAATGTTCATCCTTATGTCTCATTCCGTGAACTTTGGCTCTTCTGGTGAAAGCATCATCTGTATTATCTGTCCATCCTTTACTTCACCGGTAAATGTATTCTTCTGCAAACTCACATCACACAACACTTGGTGCTAAACTGTATTCATTTCCTGTACAATTGTAAACCTGCATACCTTCATTTGGTAGGAAAAGAAATGGCTACTTACTTTTACTGTTCACTAATGACTGTGTCTTTGGAATGTACAATAAATAAAACAATAAAATAAATAGGCGAGTCATTACTCAGTATGAAATGTAAAATTCTTTCATAAAATTTCAAAATGCAGACATTTTGTTTTGAAAGTGTGGTGATGTATTGCATATGTACATCACTCTCAGTTTTTTTGCAAACTTGAGCCCTCTCGAATAGATAACCATACATTGCACATGTCTTTAATAAACTGTCAGAATGCAGTGACTTACCCAGAAGATGGAAGTGGTTCCACTCCTTTAAGGTACAAGTCATCTGCTCTATTTGCGTCTGAACTCTGAATCATCACAGAGATTGATAATTAGTCAGTCAATGACAATGTCCATCATTCCCTCTAAATCTTCCTTTGAATACTCTTCTTGAACAATGTGTAGTACACATTCACTGCATTTTCAGTTGTCACTTGTTGAAAAGCAGTTACACAAGATGTCGCACCTTGGCTATTTGAAAAGTTTTGCACGTTTTATGCTGCTTTTGGAAACACCAGTACATTCTACCGTTAAGCTAAAAATATTGTTTAATTCAAAAGTAAGGCACTTTTCACAAAATGTATTATATACACTAGGAATAATTCTTTACTCAACACTTTTTTAAGGTTTCCTTGCTTACGTTTCACTACACTAGTATTAAATGTTTCCGCCACTAGAAGCTCACTAGAAGCAGCCGTTCAAGACGGACTGAACAACATATATGTATTCTTACATAAGGAAATGATCAGTAAATGTCGTTCCTTAATATTCATACTGTATAATTTAGACAACATTGCATAGTTTAATATGATGTTTCTGTACTCTCTTGGCAATTTAAGAAAAACTATGCTGTGATGGAGAAAAGTGGTGAAACATTCAGTAACCAATTAGAACAGTTGCAGCTTTTGTTTACATTACAAGTTAAGTAAAAATGGACAGATAATAGTTAAATATGCAATATATGCATGCAGTTGTCTCAAAAAAAAAGAATAACAAAAGCTGGTAGAAATTAACAGAGAACAATGAAGGACAACATATGACCTAAATGTGTGCTGTTAATGGCACTTGGTATGACTAGAGAAATCGGAAATAGTAATGGATCTGCATTCAAAAAATATTTACGCAAATAAATTTTGATAATGGATCAAACCATCGCAGATGCAAACATATAATTAGTCACAAATAAATTATATACTAGTGGACAAAATCAGATTTTCCATTTTGCTATAAGTATGCATTCTCATTCACCTTCCCAGAATATTCAGGCTATTTTGCAACTTCATTGCTAAAAAGACTGCTATAATTATTTGTTAAGCTTAAAGAATTGCTATTTGACATTTTGTAACTTGTTTATTGTTTGTATTCTCATGGTTTGTTAACCACCTGGAGTGACAAATCATAAATTTGTACCCTTTGTAATAGCATTTTCTGTTCTGACTCTTAAAGAGTGCCAGAATACCACCTATAGAATATTTTTGTTACTTTCCTAGCTGAAATGAAGAGAAAGCATGATACAAAGATTTCACGTGAAAAATATACCATATGGGTAATTATATGGATTTTTTTTTTCCCCCTCCCAGCCCATTGCTTGGCACAGGAAGTTGACCCAAAGAATAACATATGTTATGGACAAAACTCACACAGAGACTGAACAGTGGCTGTGTTAAATGCATTTAAATTTTAGAGTAAAAAAGACCAATAAAGTAATTAACAGCACAGAGTTGGATTATCATATTATTTTGATACAATTTATATAAATCCAATATTATTGCTTAGTTTCATTTATAGTTTTTGCTTTCAGTAATACTTTTTGAATATATCAGTTGCCATGCAGATTTTCTAAAATGTATATTCCACCAAACTTTAACTAAGTTTTTATTTTTTTATTCATGGTTGGCAATGTTCAGCTTGAGTTAAGTTCTGTAGAAATATTATTGCATCTTAATATTTGAATGAAAATTATAATTCACAGCTTTCATTATCCATATTATTTTAGGTATTCGTTAAATGGAAGTAGTAGTATTGATAGTTTTGCTTGTTCTGTTATCTGGGGGAATGTTGCTGCTATGAATATCTTTTAATTACTTTTCATTCGCAAATTTATTAAGTTTAAATTAAAATTGTTTAATTCACTTTAAAACCAAGCTGAAATCTTGAGTTATGCTCTTTTCAATGTCGTCATAATGTAATTCATATTGTATGTTCTATGTTATGAGAATCTGGTAAACTGTTCTTTTAGCACATTGTAAATTCTCTTAAAATGAATCTGGAAACAAAAACTATGTTGCAATACCTTACAGTCTTGATATATGGTGGACTTTGAGACAGTGATGTGTTTCAACAATTAAAATTTAGTTGAGTCGATTTTGTAATACTACATCACTTACTTTTTTATTTCGGAAAACAAGTTTCAGTCGACCAAAGGAATTGACAATGGAAGCACATGGCTTCTGAAACATGTTTTCCGAAATAAAAAAGTAAGTGATGTAGTGTTACAAAATCGACTCAACTAAATTTTAATTTTTAATACCTTACAGACTCAGTTCGTAATCATAATGTAAAACTGAAGCAAATATATTCATGAATGATCCAAACTGATAAAAATTGATGATTATTTGAACCTAAAATTCTTGTTACACAGCATTTATTGGGCTATTAATATTTGTCAGTTAACATGTATGGTAGGGTGTTCTTTGTAAGTCTGTTCAGTTGCTGTTTGTCATTGTCTTTGGCTGTAGGGATAGTAACTCATTACTTTCGCATGGAACATTGCTAACCTAAGCCTAAACCATAACATTTATATTTTAGAGAATAGCTCCGATTGTGAACCAGACGTTTGCTGTTTTGCCTGTTATTCTGGTTTCCATTTTCTAGTTATTATTAGCCAGCTATAACTGACATTTCAGTGTTTTAAGAAAATTGTCATACACAAAGCGATGTATGATTGCCATACAGAGAAATATGATGTGTAATATTTATTAAGCTTTTAGTAGCTACTGTTATTTAGCAGGTATCCTTAATCAAGATCAACTACTATACTCAAACTTTTATATGAATATAATATGGTCACCATAGAGGTTGAATCAAAGCAGCTTAGTAATGCAGTAAAAGCCTAATAAATCAAGTTTTTAATTTCTTTTACACCTCCAATAAAAATAAAATGTGTACATGTTATTTATAAGCATTTCAATATGGAAAAGTATGAAAAACAGAAAAATTATTTAAATGTGTTCATGAATATTTGTTTATTATTAACATGAAACCAATGTAGGGCATGTAACTACTTTGTTTTTACATGGCATTGCAGTGGCATTTTTTTTTTACCTTATTGGAACAAAAACTATTGGGTTTGTAAAGGTACTAAATTTACATATAGATCACTGCTTTAATGAACAATCCAAAGCAACAATAAAACTCATTTGAGGTTATTTCAGGGAATAAAATGATGTATAAAGAACATGAATTGTAGAATTAGTAATTGTATTATATTTTCTTTGTTTTATTATTACACTGATAATGCTAAAACCTGTAACCAAGTTTGCCAAATATACTAGCAGATAAATTGAAGATATGTGTGTAAAGATGGTCTAGCCCACACCTTTTTAAAACAGAAAAATATAGTTTTATACATACAAAAAGGAAATAATTGATATTGTGGTATGTTTTAATTTTAGGATTAAAGCCTCATCTCAAATTTACTTTTTATGCAGAGTCCAAAGAACTATATTTTTTGTTGTACTTATGAAAGAAAACCTAACAGTAATAACATTAATATTCCATGTTCTGAATGAAGCATAAATTAAGCTACATATCTTTTAATTATTATTATTATTTACAAAAACATCCCTATACATTAAATTTAAATTATATTAGTATTTATTACAAATTATAATGAAACTGCACTTGAAAACTTAGGGGCCTATTTGGCCTATTTCATACCCTCAGTGAAAATCAAGTAAGTTAATGAGCATCACCACCTTCACCTGATACAGAAGAAATACCTGAAACATTCATGAAAAATCTGATGTTCCATTCACTTTCTCTGCATCTCTGTAACAAATTATTGTTAAAAAGCCTATTCTTGTTAATATACATCAAGCTAATCAAGATAAACATTAGCAGACATTGTCATTATTACTTGGTTCCTTGTAAGTAGAAGAGAAAAAATCTAATGATATCCTTTAACTGTTTGGCAAACAAACCTTTTATTCAAAAGATTACTCTTTTATCTACATCATGTTAAATCAAGATAAACATTAGCAGAATTAGTCTTATTACTGGTTTCCTTGTAAGTAGAAGGGAAATAAGAAAGTGCAGAAGCTAAAGTGATAGTCTCAACCTTTAAAATCCGGCTGCTCTGTGAAACAATTGAAATTCCAATCTCTTTGCTTGCCAAGAGTAAACAAACGAGTTTTTTTTTTTTTTAACTACTAATGGCACTGCAGGCGGAAAGATGTCTTCCCATTTGAGAAAAGTTTAAGTAGCAAAATTGAAACCAATAATCTGGAATATCTTGAAAATGGATAACTTTACAACAACAAAAAAATAATGTATATGACATAAATTGTGTTTCTTAATGAGATCTACATTTTTTGTGTTGTAAGTTTTTGTATATCTCTTATGGTTTGCCAGTTAAACAAAAGTCATCCAAAATGAAGAAGTTTTCAGATGATAATTCCAGAAAATTCAAGATATACTTTTGTGTGTCATAAAAATATTTTAAACAAAGTATTTTAATCAAAATCATTAGAACCATGTTTGAGAAAATCAAAATGTTTGAAAAATGTTTCATGCAAAGAGTAGTTTGGGTGGGGAATTTTCTTGAAAATCGTCATGTTGCATCCTTGGAAAATACTCAACTTAAATACCAAGTATCAAATTTTTTGGTGCAATACAATACCTTCTCTATACACTATGTACATAGTACGTGTAGAGAAAGTAAAAAGTGAAGACACCTAATTGAGCATTTCAAGTACATCCCTCAAGTTTTAGGGATCCATGGGCCTTGAATTTTAATATTTATATGGTAAGGACACTTGATTGCAAGAAGTAAAACTCATTATATTTACCTACTTGTAATCTAGCTTTCTGGTGTCAGACCATCCATAAGTTATTAGTACTTGCCCCAAACAAGAGATGGCAGAATCTGAAACTTTTTGGTTTTGATGGTTAGACCATTTTTACACATGCTTTCAATTCATAGCTGTCCTTCAACATTTTAGGCAATAGCTTTGTGTATAAAGTCAGGCTATGGATAATAAAAATATTCTAAAGAATCACCTGTATCCGAGGATCTGCTGTTTTCTGCTATTCCCAGTGCCTTTTTCTCTTTATATGTTGCCTTTGAATTTAAATAAATTCCATGATATAATAATAATAACTTATAATGGGTTTTAAGTAATTTCCTTTTTCCATCAAGAATGCTTTATGTAAAATCAGTCTAAACTAAAAAATGTTTTATGTAACTATTTGTCTCTTTACTGATATACCCCAGAAAACAAATGACAAGTTTAAATGGAAATTGATGTAAAATTTGACTTGTTTCATTACAAATAATTACAATGTTCCACCAGAAAGGTTATTTTATCATTCCTTTCTGCATTTTCTTTTCTTTCAAAATATTAATTACAGTCACTTAAAAATTCTCCCTGCTGTAGCTCTGTGAAGATGACGTAAAAATTATCAAATTTGGAACATTTTCCTATTACAAATTAAGCCCTCCTAACTCTCTTATTCCAGAATCCATTAAAATTATTTTGGAGGAATGGATAAATTCTTATAAAAAATGTTGCAATCCAAATTAATGGTAATTTAAAACTTACTATGAGACAAGGTACAGCACTAATTGCTTTGTCGTTCTTGAATAATATATAATCTTCTCTTCTACCAAAACAAAGGGCGAAATGTCTCTATGCAAATTCACTTTTAAGCTCTCAAAATTGGAAATAACATCATATTCACAGTTTTTTAAAAGATTTTCTTCAAATCTGCTAATCATTCATCCTGAATGAGAACATTTTGTCATTCTAACTTTAAGTACTTTCATAGAATAATTGGTCGATTAGAGAATATGCTACATTAGGCATCATCTTGGAATATAGGCCTGTTTTTTTAATAACTACCATTTAATAACAAAAATGCATCCTATTTTATTATTACCTTATACTTGATGCATACAAATGAATTATCTGTCACTGCAAAATTGTCACAATGAATGTTGTCCATGTTTCTTTCAAACATTTGCCCTTAGAAATCTAAAGATGTATCTTTAGCACCATAGTTGGATTTGGATCTAGGAACACAAGAACAATAAATTCTCACAATGTCAGGAAAATCAATGCTGTATTTAGACCTTATTTATAAGCCAATTCACTGGACTACTGTTATTAAATATCGATATTGGCATTAAGGTCTGATTATGGTAGAAGGTCTTGCCTTAACAGGTTTATTATTATTATAATTATATCCACTTTTTACTTTCAATAGGATATATGTACAATGTACATAGTAGATAGAGAAGGTATTGTATTCCACCCAAAAATTTGATACCGAGATTTCACTGGAATTGTGTTTTAGGATCCTCTGAATCCAGAAAAAGGTCTGCACGTATGGGGGGGATCTAAGTTCAGTATCTTCCAAGGATGCAACACAAAGACTTCCAGGAAAATCCCCCACCCCCAACTATCATTTAAATGGAACCTTTTTCAAAATTTTTTATTTTCTCAAAAATGGCTAACAATTTTGATTAAAATACTGTATGTTTAAGACATTTTAATGACAAACGAAATGTATATCCTGAATTTTATGGGAATAGTTTCTGAAGACTTTTTCATTCTGGATGACTTTTGTATAACTGATAAACCATAAGAGACAAAAACTTATTATATATATAAAAAAAAATGTAGATCTTGTTAAAACACACATCAGTTTCAATTTTAAGCTGCTTAAAACTTTTCTGAAACAGGAGGTCATCTTTCTTTTCATCTCTTTTGTTTACTGCTGGTAAGCAAAGATAATGGTAGTTTAATTGTTGCACATAGCAACAGGCTTTTAAAGGATTTAACTATTGCATTAGTCTATTTTCTTTCTGCTTATAAAGAAGCAAATAATAAGACCATTCTGTTAATGCTTAGTTGAACTAGCGCGAGGTAGATAAAAGATTAATCTCTTGTAAGAAAAGTTTGTTTGCAAAACAGTTAGAGAAAGTCTGTAAATGGAACATATCAGATTTTTATGTATCACAATACAAAATGTTGCTTAGAATTTATTCTAAATTAAATAATACAGTTACAGATATATGCTAGTAGTGGAAACAAAACAACATTTGTTAACATTTTAAGTGAGTTTTTGTTATTGTAACATCAGATAAAATAATAAATTCAGTTTTGGTTTATCACATTTTCTTCATGTGAAGAAAAAAGAGATTTGTTTGTTTAAAATGATTATATCTAATTAATCCTTTAGAAATTTAGACAAAACAGTAAATACTTTTTTTAAAAAGTCTGATGTTACAAATGAGTTACTAAATTCCAGTTTTTAATGAGCCCTACATTTTTCCTGAAAGGGCTTTTTTCTTTCTTTCCACCGCCTCCTGATTTTCCATTTATATAGAAAATGACTTCAGAAGCTACTTCAGAAAATCAAATTATAAGTATTCACTTGCATCATTCATGTTTCAAGGAATCATTCAATCATTAATCAAAAGTTCTGTTGAGATAAACAGGAGTAAAACACCTTTTCCATGTAATAACTTGTCTGGAGCAGGGGCAATTTATGCACAGTCACTTAGTATCCTTAAAAGGTGCCTGACTTAACCATGAATTTACCCCCCCCCCCCCAACCTCTCTCTCTTCATATCTATATCTGAAAATAAACTTATTACTTTTTTGGCTTTATTTATTTAAGCTTTGAAAGGCATGCTATACTACCTTAGGTAAGAGACATATTTTTCATAAGACAACTAATAATTAGCATTTTGTAAGATAATCTCTCATCCATTTGGAAAAGTGGACAAGAATGCTGTAACAGTGTGGATTATTATGCTTAACTTTTAACCTGTGAACCCAGGTTTGTTTCCTGACAGGGACAGCTCTCCTGGCTGCCCCTCCCTCCCACAATTTACTTCCTAAAAGATGAAATTACAGTAACCAAATGCAATAATTCAGTACTCTTACTTTCCAGTCATCCACCACAATATTTTAGTTGCAGGACTCATCAAGTGCAAAAATGGAGGCCAAAGCCTATAATTTCACTTAGCATGTTTATATTACTTTTGGAAGTTTTGTCTGGTTTAATCAATAACTTCTCTAGTAAAATTTCAAACTCAACAGCATCACTAAACACATATATGTCCATTTATTTAGATTTCTGTTTATGCTGACAGTACCTTATATTTAGATATCAAAATTTAATGTGATAAAGTAAGTGCTAAAGCTGTTGTGTAATTTATTACAGGCGACCCACTGGTATTCCAGAGGAAGATTTTAGAGCCCACAGAATGCAGGAGAAATTAAAAAAATACAAAGAGCTTGAAGAATTTGTAAACAACAAAGAATTAGAAGTAATGGAACTTAAAAACGAAATTTCTACTGGTCGTACAATGGTTCAGAAACTTGATGATGAGGTCCAGCAACTCACACTTAATTTAAAATCTGACAATGAAAGATGTACACAAATTGAACTCAAACAAAAGGACTATTTTATAAAACTTACCTGAGCTCTTCATCCTTATTTTGCATTGCAATTTAATTAACAATTTACTTTAAAGGTACAGCTTTCATGAGTAATGAAAGGAATGTAGACAGCAGAATTTTTATATGCTCGTATCAAATCTTGGTTTAAAGTTCTGTTAATAGTATAGATATAAGAGAGTGCATTTGTGAGCAAGATCCCGCAGTATTGGTGTGGGTGAGGCAAGTATTCCATTATATTGTATAATTTATATTCCATATCTTCATACTTTTTAATGAATTTGACATTTAAGTTTAAAAAATATGAGAAACATACATGTGTGATTTTAGGTTGCAAAATTTACTTTGAGTATTTTGAAGATATTATGAACACTTTAAGAGCAATTTAATTAAACATGAGATTATCTGAAATACAGTATGTATGATCAAATCTTACCTGTCTTCTAAACATGACTGCTATTGTGAATAACATGAGTTATGACAAGGTGTAAGAAATGATTTTTATATGTATGCATAAATTGTATTACTTGACCTCTACAAAAACCACGGGCTTAATCCACTGAAGTAGTAGAACTTTATAACAACAAATGTAAAATGTTTCATACAATAAATTCTCTAACTGGATATGCTCAAAAAAGAAAGAAAGAAAGAAAGACCAAACAAAAAGTAAATGCTAAAATGTTTTATACGTTAAATCTTCCGATTGAATGTGCTCAGTAAAAGTAAGTGCTAAAATATTAAGATGTATTTAGAGCTTTAAGACAACAGATGTTAAATGTTTTATACACTAAATTCTTCAGCTGGGTGTGCTCCAAAAAATTAAATGCTAAAATGTTGAGCTTTGTTTAGAGCTTTAAGACAATAGATGTAAAATGTTTTATACAATAAATTCTCCAACTAGATGTGCTCAAAACAAGTTAATGCTAAAATGTGAAACTTCATTCAGAGCTTTAAGATAACAGAATTAAAATGTTTTATACAATAAATTCTCCAACTGCATGTGCTCAAAAAAATAAAGCTTTATTTAGAGCTTAAAGACGACAGAAGTAAAATGTTTTATACAGTAAATTCTTCAACTGGATGTGCTCAAAAAAAGTAAATGCTGAAATGTTGAAATATTAATTGAAATGTAACACAATTAAGCACAAAACAAATTTTAAATGGAACACATGACCCTTTGCTAATGTTTGGTATCTAACCTTTATAGTTTTCATGAATTGAAAAATTGAAGAATTTAATTCAAGATCTTCTCGGGCTTCTAGCCAGGTAAAAACTTGGCTTGACACCAACGTTTCGAAGAAGTGCATCTTCCTCGTCTTCAGGGTGCATTTCTTCGAAACGTTGGTGTCAAGCCAAGTTTTTACCTGGCTAGAAGCCCGAGAAGATCTTGAATTAACACGTCGCCAGGAAAGCAATAGTTCTTATTGAAGAATTTGTTAGTAAGACAATTAAAAAGTTCCAACAATGCTAAATATGCAGACAGATAAGCTGTACTATCTGTAAATAAAAACAGAATATACAAAGACTTACTCAACATCCCAAAACTGCAAAAAAAAAAAAAAATACTTCAAATTCAAATCTTCAATTGACCTTTGTAAAACGTTACATTATGATTAGAATTAAAACATTGTTTAAGGACATGGCCCATTGTTTATGGGCAAATAAGATAATATTATGGTATTACAGAACAAATTCAGCATTAAAAAGCTATTGAAAGTTCATAGAACAGACAATAAGTCCACATATAAAAAGTACTGAACTTAAATACCAAGTTTGATATTTTGCCGGCTTTTCGTTTTTGAGTTATCATGTTCACAAACACACACATGAACCTTTTTCTAAAAATCTGATGTGTCCCATTCACAGGACTTTCTTTGCATCGCTGTAACAAATTATTGTTAATAAGCTTATTCTATCTATTTCATGCTAATCAAGATAAACATCAGCAGAAACAGTCTTATTACTTAGTTCCTTATAAGTAGAAGGGAAATAAGGGAATACACCAGGCTAAACCGACAGTCAAATGCTTTAAAATATGGTTGCTATGGTATTGAAATCCATTTCTTTGGGTGGCCAGGAATTGATATGTTCCCGTATGAGAACAGTTTTAAGTATTTTAAAACTGAAACCAATAACAAGAAATATCTTGAAAACAATTATCTCTACCAAAGAAAATGTATATAACATAAATTGTGTGTTTTAACGAGATATACATTTTTTGTGTGTTAAGTTAATGTCTCATCTTATGAGGCTTACCAGTTTGGCAAAATTCAGAAAATTTTATCCAGAATAAAGAGGTCTTCAGAGGCTATTCCCAGAAAATTCAAGATATATTATTTGATAAAACTTCAGGGAAATGTGATATGAAGAATATGCAACCTCGCCCTAAAAAATTTAATTTTAAAATACTTCAAGACACTCCGTTTGCCCCTTTGGTCTTAGTCATTAAAATCTGCTATATGAGGCTCATTATTCACATTTCGAGCCTTGGCAACACTGATTGCTGTAGGTGCCATCTGATGTTTCCACTGGAAGTTTGATATTGTTGACCTTAATTTACTTCAGATATTTTGTCAATAAAATTTTATTTGTGTTTATAGTGACTTTAAACTTGTGCAATGATTTATTATGATTTTTGACATGGTTTATTAAGACAACTTACTACTGCATTTGGAAATGAAGTTCCATCCTTTGACAGTGTGAAAAGAGTTAAATTGTGGCTGCTGTTCTCTCACTGATAAAATTCGTGAAGATCATTCAAGATCAGTTGTGTCAGAAAATATTGATGCTGTGCAAAAACTTATAGTGCAAGATCGTCATGTCACGTACGTGAGATAGAAACAACCCTAGGTATTAGTTCCACTGGCATATATAAAATATTGCATGATCATTTAGCTGTGAAAAAGGTTTACTCTCATTGGGTCCCACATAATTTGACACACACTCTCAAAAGGATGCTCTTGTTGATTGGTGCACGCAAATGCTCAAGAAATACAATGGTAAGGCTTCAAAAGACATATACCTATAAGATTGTAACAGGTGGGGAATCACGGTTATATGCATATGAGCTGGAACGTAAACAGAGGTCAACTTTATGGGTATTTCGAGATGAACCAAATCCAACAAAAGTTGTTCACTTCGAAACAAATGGTTGCCTGTTTGTTTGTTTTCCTCTCTCTCTCTCTCTCTCTCTCTCTCTCTCTCTCTCTCTCTCTCTCTCTCTCTCTCTCTCTCTCCAGAAAAACTGATCATGTGGCAACAGTATCTTTAGAGGAACATAAAGTGGTCAATTCTGAATGATACACAACCATTTGTTTGCCAGAAGTCTTCAGTGAAATAACGAAAACAAGTGCCATCGGATCATTTATCACAACAGCGCTAGCACTCACACATCTCGTCTAACAACTGACTGTTTGAAGACCCAAAAAATTGAATTGTTGACTCATTTGTTGTACAATCATGATTTGGCACCAATGGCTTCTTTTTGTTTCCGAACATGAAAAAAATGCATGGACAAGATTTTTGTTGGCAGAAGCCATTGATGCATTTAAAGACCACGTTTTGGAGGTGTATCAAGCAGATTGGGAAAAATACTATGACAAGTGGTTTGAAGACAATCAAAAGTGTATTGATCATAAAGGAGAATATTTTGAGAAACAATAAAGCAATTTTCAATGACAAATTGCTGTTTTATATTATTAAGCTCAAAATGTAAATGATTTGCAATACTGTGCCAAAAGTAGCCTTGGGTGTCCATGTTCAATAAACAGGATTGAAATTTGGTGTCTGGAGAACAAATCCCTTACCCCTCATTTTTCAAATTTTGAAACAGTATATGGCCAGTGACCTTCTGCAGAAATGTCTTTTCAATGATGAAAGAATAATATCATGAAAATGGGTTGTGTGGTTTTTGAAACATTTTCCTCTCAACTCTTCCTCTCTACATCTCATTAAAGCATACAATTTATGTCTACAATTGTATTTTTGAGTTACCAGTTTTTTAGATATTCCTTGTTATTAAAACTGTCCTCAAACAGGTATGGAACTTTCGTTTCATCTGTCTTTCGTTTTGTTCTTGGCCATGCAAAGAGACTGAATTTCAGTTGTTTGACATGGCACCCAAACCACCTTTTAAAAGATTTGCATATTACTTTAGCCTAGTGCATCTGCCTATTTCTCCTCTACGTACTAGGAAGGAAGTAATAAGATAATTTTTGCTAATGTTTATCTTGATGATGTAGATAAAAGAAATAATATTTTGTAAGAATACTTTGTTTGCAGAACAGGTAGAGAAACTCGTGTGAATGGATCACATCAGATTTTTTTAACTGAATTTTACATATGAACTGTAACTTATTTTAGCTGCTGTGTGAGTTATTTGCAAATGCTATTTTCACTCAGCAGAGGTGAGATTTATTTAGTTGCTATGGGGTTCAATGATTTTGTTTTTAGCTAATTGAAAAGCATTTCAGATATGTTAGCCATGGCTTCAACTAATAATGTAGCAAATAAGTTAGCTCGCTTAGGAAGTGTACAGGCTTCTGAAATTACTTCAGAAAATGTGGAGGACTTTTCGCATATGGCAGTGGTTTAAAATTGGATACAAGCTTTCACGGAAACTAAATGATTTGCCATGAATGTGCAGATGTGTGCTGTGTGTTAATCCTTGATCAAGGTTTACCATTCAAGAGCAAACTTGTCAAAGGTAAGCTGTGATCTCTTAGAGAATTTAATAAATTTATTTTAAAAAGAAAAATTAAAATAATTAGGGTTAATAAGCATTAAATTCATATATTCACTGTCTGTAGACATCCATATCGCTTCTAGTCAACAACCACATTGGCGAAAGGGTTAATCATTTTAGGATTTTCTTTTCAGTTCCATATTTAGGGGAAACCACATTTCATATAAAATATGACAGTAATATCAGCTTTATCATAGATGTAATTTGAATAGGTCCCATTCACGATGAAAATCAGGAAAGTTCCAAACATGAACATAAAAGCTAGTTGAAATGGTTTGCGAGGGAAGTATTCATAATGAATCATATAAACACAAAATTGAATTAAACCTTTGTTTTTCATAGATGGCTTACCCTCCCTGTATTTAGGACTACACTCCCCTAGGACTTGCAAGCAGATGCCTATGGGTCAGAAGTCTGTCAGTAAGCCGACACGAAACCACAGAATGGAGAACCTGGAGCAAGTGGTCAGCCCATAGCCAGGCATGAGCATGAGTAAGTGGATGATGTGAAATGCAAGTGAATTACATTTTAAATGAGCAAATTCCTCTATTTGATAAACCGTTTCATATCACTTTCATTTTTACCTGGTGTAGAAATGGTTCAAATAGCTTTGGTTTGTATGATACATTTGGACTGGCCATAGAAAGCCAAACATCCCAAGTTTAAATCCTGGAAACTTAAATCAAATGTACCTGTAGTGAAGGATGGGGAGGGCCCATGTAAAATAATATGTGTGATAGTACATTTGGATGATGACAGGGTATGTTGCATGGATTTTGCATTTTATTTACAAACTATTTTAAAAACACTACAATATTATTGAAAGAAATTAATATTTTTTCAACTCAAAATGGCTGAAATGCTTATATTTATTGCTTAAAACAGTGTAATTGAAAGCTGCCAAAAAAATATTAAAATATTCTAAAGCATTACTTAAAAATCACTTCGACAGATATATAAGCAGTGCATTTAAGAGTTAAAAACAAACTTAAATCTTGTAGGGTTCAAACTTCATGTCGATGTCGAGCAAAAAAGAACTAGCCAATCAGAGAGCAATTCTCATCATATATTATTCTGCCAGCTCCCATTGCATTTTTCATCACCATGTGTTAACTAGCTAACTGATCTAAATCTAAGGCCAGGAAACACTGTAATATCTATAAGAATCGCAGTGAAACAAATTGCTATTGTAAGTGATGCTTTTTGTAAGTTAAACAACATTAACCAAGTAGCTAGTGTTCAATTTGATACATGAACATAGCATTTTTGTCGGTGGTTGCTTTATAGGATGCTACTGTTACTGCTCTATTGTGATTGGCTGGTGCTTCTTTTCATGTGAATAACAAAATGTGTTAAGTTTTATTATGAAGGACTTTATTGTTTAAAGATTACTGTGGTTGATAATTATTACAGGATTATAATCTGAAAAGTTCATAACGTACATTTTTCACAACTGTTGGCTCGGCTCCCATCAGCAACTAAACATCTGCAGTAAATTTAATGTTACATGTAATGTAATGCTTATTTTACTGTATGTGTTTTTAAAACAATATTCCTTGTAATTAATTAATATACAGAGGCTAATTGGAGGGGTGAATCATTCATATTGCTAGCATCACAGATTTCCGTAACAAAACATCATCTAAGTTGTCATGATGTGCTTTGGTCTGTTGATACAAACATTCTGCTTGTTGTAGTTGTCTCCCTAGTCTGATTAGCAGTGCATTATTTCGTTTCTGGAAACAGAATATTTTCAGATTACAAGTGAAATACAAGATTTAATAGATATAAACTCACTTAAAAGTATTTTCTTTTCATTTAAAATTGTTTTCCTAACATATATGTATACTTAAAATGTTCAAAAGAAATTGAAGTCCATTTTTTATTTTCTTAACACATAGAATGTGCATAGTGTACAGAGAAGTTATTGCATTCCATCCAAAAATTGGAAATCGAGATTTCATTAGAAATACATGTTTTAGGGTCCCCTGTATAAAAAAAATATTTTTAGAGAAAGGTCCACATGGGTGTGTCCACGTGTCTCTCAACACAATACCTCAAAAACAAAAAGTTGGTAAAAAACCAAACTTGGTATTTAAGTTTAGTATCCTCCAGGGATGCAACATAAAGATTTTGAGGGGGGGAAAAAAAACCACAGCAAACTACCCTTTACATGGAAAACATTTCAAAAATTTTGATTTTCTCAAAAATTGCTCTAATGATTTTGATTAAAATATTAAAGATATACATGGCAAGTAAAACTTATATCTTAAATTTTCTGGGAATAGCTCTAAAGACCTCGCAACTCTGGATGAATTTTTTTTTAATATTGTGTAACGGATAGACCGTAAGAGATAGACAAAAACTTACTACACAAAAAATATAGATCTTGTTAAAACACACAATTTATGTCATACGGTTTTTTCCTGGAGTTGACCATTTTTACTTTCTCTATATGTATTATGTACATAGTGTATAGAGAAGGTATTGCACTCCACCCAAAAATTTGATACCGAGATTTCACCGGAAATATATGTTTTAAGACCCCCTGTGTCAAAAAAAAAAAAAAACATTATCAGAAAAAGATCTGTGTGTCTGTGAACACGATAGTTCAACAAAGAAAAGTCGGTAAAATACCAAAGTTGGTATTTAAGTTTAGTATCTTCCAAGGATGCCACATGAAGTTTGAGAAAAATCCCCCCATCCCAAACTACCCTTTACATGGAACTTTTTTCGAAAATTTTGATTTTCTCAAAAATGGCTCTTAACGATTTTGACTAAAATTTTGTATATTAATGATATTTACCTGATAAATAAAATGTATATCTTGATTTTTTTTAGGAATAGCTTCTGAGGACTACTTTATTCTGGATGAATTTTAGGGAGTTTTGCATAACTGCTAAACCGTAAGAGGTGGAAGGAAAAGGTATGTCAATAATTCCCTGTGCATCCCAGAAAATCCTTGCCATAACCATGTTAGCTGTGAAAATTGACTTTGTCTTTTTTGGAGTTGGTTCACCTGGCGCAATCCACTGTTTTGACTGTGATTTACTTTCTGGAGTGTAGTGATGTATCCAAGTTTCATCCATGGTAATAAGCCATCTCAAAAATTCACTGGGAGTTTTATGGTACAGTATCACATTTTTAACAGAAACAGTTTGAAATTTGTAGGCTTTCACGGCCGGAGTCAGTATAAGAAAAATTATTATCCGGGCTTGTAGGCCGTGGTCTACTGGGCTCCTCCTTCATCTTCCCAGACATTTCGTCTGCGGCTGCAGCAGACATCTTCAGTGGCAGTGCGATCCAAGTGTCCTGGTGGAGGTCTCAACAGCGACTGTGCTGTTAGCTCCATGGGTTGCGGTATATATGCCGGTGGCTGGCCTGAGAGCTGGCTGTGATTGGTTCGGGTTGATGGTGGGCTGGACCTGACAGCGGGAGGTGCTTCGTTCTGCTGACGTTTGATTGGTGCAGGAGGAATCCTTGGTTTTGACCTTTGCTAATACTGTTGTCCATGTTCTGTTTAGTTTCAAACCTTCTAAACAAAATATGGACAACAGCATTAGCAAAGGTCAAAACCAAGGATTCCTTCCGCACCAATCATACGTCAGCAGAACTAAGCATCGCCCGCTGTCAGATCCAGCCCACCATGGAGCTAACAGCACCCTCCAACAGCTGCTACAGCTAAGCTCCTTACAATCCTTCAAGAGTTGCTTGGATTCAAAATTAAAACCTCAAAACAAACATTTTGATAAACACACACCAGCGGTGCACAAGGGCCATTGCACCATGATAGGCAACCATCGAGGGGCAACACTTGTCTCCTTCCGTCACTCCACAACCCCAGCACTCACCCACCATCCTGCAAAAACCCACAATCCCGTCAGAATGTGGTTAAGTTCTCTCCGAGAACAGGGACACATGTATCACACCTCGGGCTGCCCTCAGCCTGCCAACTGCTCTGGTCTGGTCTGGCTAACAGCACAGTCGCTGTTGAGACCTCCACCAGGATGCTTCGATCGCACTGCCACTGAAGATGTCTGCCGCAGACGAAACGTCTGGGAAGATGAAGAAGGAGGAGCCCAGTAGACCACAGCCTACAAGCCCGGATGATAATTTTGTGTATATAAACAGTCTTTCTTTGCAACTTTTGATCAGTTGTCAACAAATGCAGCACCCATCTTGCACAGACCTTGTGAAAGCCCAAAACATTGCTTAAAATATTACCTGCACATTCTTTTGATATGTTTACGGCCTCTGCTATCTCAAAAACTTTAATATGTAGTCTTCCAGTACTAAACAATGAATTTTTTCAATGATCTCTGGAGTTGTCAGAGTGAGGCTCATCACTAGTGCTCATACGTTCCATTTTAAACTCTGCAACCCACCTTTTAATCATTGAATATGAAGGGGCAGTCTTTCAATGTACTGTCCATTTCCTCCTTGATTTCTTTAGGTGTTAAAGCCTTTCAAATGGAAGTATTTAATCACTGCTCGTTTTTCCAAATCCTCCCTTTTCATGAAAACTCTAAAGTTGTCTTGTTTAAAATGCTGTCATTTAAAAACTAAACAAGCTATTGACCTGTAACTATGGATAGAAACTAGTCTAGAGTTAAATTATATGATGCTACACCGTCTAACTGGCCTAGTGGCGGCATATCTGTGTGAGGCCTGGGACTTATCAGCCAACCTTAGTATATTGAGAAACAACAAAGGCCTGTCCTACCAAAATAATCAAATTTTGTCCAAAAGAATCCTTTAAAGTATTAGAGTTGTTTCATACTTTTAGTATTTTCCACAATTATAGATTGCCTTTCAATGCAAAATATATACTTTAAGCATACATTTTCATTGGGCTCAGCTCTCTAGTGTTCATTTGTTAGGTGTGCAATTTCAGAAAAAGAGCAAGACTGCCACATTGAGACATGAAGTATGCTATATACCCTGGTATATAGTGACTTCAATGCTAAGATTTCATGCTATCCATATATATTTCAATGCACACATATGCATTTGCACTGTGTTTAATTTAATAATTCAGATAGTTTGCGGTAAGTTAGATAACCTACATTGTAATTGCTGAGGGCCTCAAAGAAAGTTTCTTGCGTTGGTTGAAAATACTATGGAAAGACAAGCATGCAGGTAGACTCTCTCTTCCCCCATAAAGCCAGTGCCCAAGAAAAGGTATGTGAATAGTACGTAATGGTTCTCCAACTATTGTCAAAGCATGCAGTATCATACATACCATAAGATTGCAATTTGTAGATCCTATTTTGAGGTTAGACTCTATGCCCAAACTCTCGGATGTAAATCATGTCAAGAATTACATTTATTGATATGTTTTAATACAGTTATTTAAAATGATAACTCTGACAATAAATTTTTAGAGGTGTCAATTTTGCATAATGTACAATTACATGTCTGTTTCCAAAAACCAACTCTTACACATGCAGTCTTAAAATATTTATGTTTATTATATTTAAAGCAGTACATCATTACCAATATTCTTAAATCCTCCTCTATATATGAGGTACGTCCAGAAAGTAAGTTCCGTTTGGTAATAAAATTAAATTGTGTACAGATGCAGAATAATTATTTATTGCACAAAATTCTACAACTCTTAAACTACTTTTCCACATAACTGCTGAAATTTTGCAGGCATTTGTCATAGCGTGGCACAAGTTTTTGTATACCTTCTTCATAGAAGTTTGCCGCCTGTGTCTTCAAAAAGTTGGAAACATTTTCTTTCAGCTCTTCGTCATTGTTGAAGTGTTGACTGCCAAGGAAAGACTTGAGATGTAAGAACAGATGAAAGTCGCTAGGAGCGAGGTCAGGGCTGTACGGAGGATGGTCAAACACGTCCCAGTATCTTTTATCACAATTTTTACAGTTGATTCTGTAAATTCCTGATTTCTTGGATGCAGGTGTTTTGTCCAACTTGTTCTTTAGAAAGTTTTTTTTATGCTGTGTTTGTTTTGTGGGGCTAAGAAGTTGTTGTGTTCTTTGAAAATCTTTTTAAATTTGTTGAAGCCTGAGGGTGGAATGTGAATTTTTTTAAAATATTCTGGTTGAAGCTGCTATATTTTTACTTTCTCTCTATTGTTTTCAGTTTTTTTCAGAACAAGTGTTTTGTTAAAACCATTGTTCTCAGCAGTTTTTATTATTTGGTTTAGCTCTTTTTCATATTCTATTTTCCCCATAGGGATGTTAAGTAATATGTTAAGAAAACTGTGTATGATTGCATGTTTGTGACTGGTTGGGTTGAAGCTGTTAGATTTTATGTTTGTATCTGTGTCCTTCCTGAAAATTCCAAATTCCAGTTTTTTATAGTTCCTAATAATTTTGAGGTCCAAAAAACGGAAGGGTGTTGTCTTTCTCGGTTTTCATTGTAAATTTAATCTCTGGGATTTGTAAATTTAGTAGCAGCAGTGCATCTTCTATTAGTTTAGCATTTTTCTGGCTGAGTGGCATTGTTTGGCCTTCACTGGGCAGTCTTCATCCTTCTATTGCCACTCCTTACTTGCCATTTTGCTTTCCGGGTTGTAATGATTACCCATATCTCATCACATGCAATGATCCGTCTCAAGAAATTCTCTCCTTGCCGGAATTGATTCAGAAGCCTCTCACAGATCTCCAACCCGGCCTGTTTTTGCTGCCCAGTAAACAATTTCGGAACCCATCGATCACTAATTTTTTTTAAAGCCAAGATGGTTCCTAATAATGGTATGAACACTCCCAATGCTGACACCAACTTCTGATGAGATTTCTTTGACAGTGGAGTGGCGATCACCTTCAATATGCTCTCGAACGGCACGGAAGTTGTTATCTGTGAGACTTGACCTTGGGTGTCGAGCATGACCTTAGTTTTCCACAAATTCTCGGCCACCCTTAAATTGTCTGGCCCAAGTAAACACTCGATTCTGCAACAGTGTAGTGTCCCCAAATTGTGCCCTTAAACAAGTTAAAATCTTCGAAGGTTTAACCCCTTCCTTGGTTAAAAACTTGCTAATAATGCATTGCGCAACAGACGAAGGGACTTCTTGCTCACTCATGGCTGTACTAATGCCAGAACCTAGCAAAGTAGCTAACAAAGCTAGTTCCCCCTCCCTAACACACCAACTTTCAACCCCCCACTCCACTGCCCTGTTCTTAACTGCTTCCTCCGTGATATGCAACAATTACCGTTTATATTTGAATCACCTTCATATGCATAATATGCTGTTTTTAGTATGTTCTTATTTATAAGCTGAATTAAAGATAGGATTGCAAAATATGTAGAGCTCAATTTGGGTAAGATATAATGAATATAATCAATATGGTGTTTCTAATTCATATTGCAATTTATACTAAGACCTAGGAATTTTGTAGTTCAGGCTTCTGTGATCTGATTATTTTCATATTCTATCCTTAGGTCTGCGATGTTTTTATGCTTTGTGCAAAAATTAATATAGATAGTTTTTTCAAAATTGTGAATTTTGTTATTTTCAAACCAATTATTTAGTCTCTTGAAGATGTTATTAGATGAATCTGGGAGCTGACTGATATTGTGTTCTTTAATTGTAATCAGAACCTCAAAGGAACAGCCCATTGAGAAATAGCAAAGTGGCAAAGAGTAGTGTGCTAAGAGAATGACTAATAGGTAGAAAATTAGATCAAAGTGTATAACAGGAATTACCTCAGCTAGTATAATTTCCTTTTGAAGCTGCTGTTCTTGTTCCTTGTTGTTTTCAATTTCTTTTTGTTTCTTTAAAATTTCATGTTTTATTTCTTTTACTTTGTTAGATATAAATTGCTCTGTGATCATAGCATCTTTTTCAGAGTTCTTGTGACCAGTAACAGCTGTAGAACAGACAAAAGACTAGGTGGATTACAGAAGGAAAAAAATCCAATGTATTACACTGAGATAGCTCTCTCTACCCTTCATTGTTTATTCATGTGTGTGTGTATAAACTATTCTTACTAAGGTATATTTTTCATCTCTTCATTTTAATTGAAATTAACCTTTGTAGAAATATAGGGCGGCTCATAATGTATCCACCAATTACAGTTGAGAAATAGTACTAAATAAAAGTGAAACTAGTTTATTTGTGAAAAAGTGAAACAATATACATTTGCATTTTTGGATGTTACACTTACATCAACACTACTTGAATATGACATCAGCACAGTGGCCCCCATCTGAAGATGGCACAGAGATGTCTCCATGGCACGTTGTGCCATCTCCTGTAGAATGCCAGTGATTTCCTGGCCAATGATCTTTCAACTCCTAATAGTTTACAACAGTGCGGGAATACTTTTTCTTTCAATTATCCCTGAAGAAATTATCCCAGTACTGTTAAATCTGGAGATTGGGATGGCCAAGTGAAATCAGTCAATTGAGGAAGACTCAGAGAAAAACCATGCTTTGAAGTGCAGTATGTGGTATGTCGTTCCTTGAGTTAGTACTGTTAAATCTGGAGATTGGGATGGCCAAGTGAAATCAGTCAATTGAGGAAGACTCAGAGAAAAACCATGCTTTGAAGTGCAGTATGTGGTATGTCGTTCCTTGAGTTCTGGCATGACAAAATTTTGCAAATTTCAACATGGCGATCAGAATTTACAGTTAATGCGTGACCAGCACAATCCTCAGAAAAATATGGACCAATAATCCCACACCTTCCAATTGCACACCACAACATCCTGGCTCATGAACTGTGTGAGGATTTTGGTTTTGTTTGTTCTCAAACTTCTGAAGAAGAACCTCGCTTCATCTTACTTGAACACTTGGTTAAGCAGCCATCTGTGCCAGTGTTGATAAAGGTGGAGCTGTGTTTCAGTTTGAGAACGTGTAACAATGAAGGCTTCTACAGCTCCAATTCTTGTCTGTAAGAGCCAACAATCCAATTGCAAACATTATAGCTGTATAATCATATCTGATTCATGCACATAAGCACTTCAAGTTGAACAGGAATACCAAGCAAGATTGGTAGATTCATTATGCACCACCCTGTTGCTAGTTTACTCATTGTGTTATAGATACAAAAGTATAGCAGCAGTCAAATGTTTGAGAACAGAATGCTATACATTGGCTTTAAAAATGTTTGGTATTTCCTTTAATAATAGGTATCTTCAATACTACAAAAAGGTAATTGGAATAAATTGTTTAAAAGATATCTACATTTTTTGTGCAGAAAATTTTCATCTGGTGTTTAACTTTTTCGGTAATTACACAGAACTTGGGCGGCTCTAAAAATCAAAGGAAATTAAGTTTGATTGATTGACTTTGTATTTCTGATGATGGCTTCAAAGTTTTTATTTGTCGGGAAAGTTTGTTTTTTAATTATAGACAAATTTGTGTGCATGCTGGAATGGTTGGTGTTTTGCATATATGACGGATATTTACCAAATAATTATATATAAAAATATCATATAAATAATAAATGGTTTTATAATGTTCAGAAACATATTTTTCCGCTAAGCGCAACCACAATAGAAAATTAGAAATGTAAATTTATGTATGCACTAACCTTAACTGATTCATACCTAACCTCACGCTAAATATGAAAACCACAGACCCAGTGATTTCGCCTATAGAAACAGTTGAAGAGAAATTAAAAAAAAACTCACAGAAACATACTTCCTCCACCAACCACTATTGTCACACTAACCGGTGAATTATTCTTACAGGTTCTAACGATGTGGTAATCCTGCCAAGAGCAACGTTCTTGCATACCAAGAGTTTTCCGCTGGCAACAAAATCATGCTTTTTCATTAAATCCAGTTTTTATGCAAACATTTCAGCATATATACATTATAAAACCATTTATTATTTATATAATACTCATTTATGTATAATTATTTGGTAAATATCCGTCATATATGCAAAATTCCAACTGTTCCAGCATGCATACAAATTCGTCAATAATGAAAAAAAAACGAGCTTTTCTGACAAATAAAACCTTTGAAATCGTCATCAGAAATACAAAGTCAATTAGTCACACTTAGTTTCATCCGATTTTTAGAGCATAAAGTTCTGCATAATAATCACTTTTTCTATTAACCTTAGTAGTATGTGATTTCTTTCAGGTCTTGTCTTCATAGGATTCCTAAGGAGACAATTTTCACAATGAAAAAAAACTGATGTGTTACATTCACATGACTTTCTCTATGTACTAACAGACTGCCCTTACTAAAGCTTATTCTTTTATCTACTTCATTCTAATCAAAATAAACATTAGCAGAAATAGTTTATTATATATGTTCCCTTGGGTTCAAGGGGAATATGGGAATACAGTAGGTTAAGGCAACAGTCAAATATTTTTATAGCTGTTGCAGTGTTATAACATTGAAATTTGTTCTAATTGCATGACCAGGATGAAAGAAATGACACTCTCATTTTAGAAAAGATAAGTTTTAGGAAATTTAAATAAAAAAATGAGGAATATCTAAGAAATGAAATGGCAAAATGGCGTTTTATTTATGGACGCTCTTTAACTGCTATGGTTCTCAGCATCCCATTCTATACTGAGTGTGAAAGATCGCTTAATTTTGCTCAGAGGCCTCTTTATCAGGCTTGAGGTTCTTTTATGTGCCATAAATCTACGACACGGGACCCACAGCTTTACTTCGCTTCCGAAGGAAGCCATGCTAAGGATTTTTACGCCCGAAAAAATCCATCGTCCTCTGCCGTGTTTGAACCCGCAACCTTAGGTATATGAAGTCAGTATGTTAACCATTACACCAGGGGGGACAACGGGATATCTGAGAAATGGCTTTTTGATATTTAAACTTCTCAATTTTTTTATTTATCTAATCAGTATTAAAACCATTAATTAAAGCAGTGTTAATAATGTGTTTATATTCTCTATGGAATTCATCTTTATTAAGGGGTAAATTAATTAACCTATAAATTAAACTATTAAAAACAGCAAATTTATGTGAAAAAGGGTTAAAAGCTATTAAAGATATTTCTACGCTTAAGAAAATAAAAGATAATTACATTTTTAAAAAATTTACTTATCACCCTTGGGCAAATAAAAAATTCACAAATATTTTCAAAGAGCATGGCATAATATTGGTTCCTCAAAATAAATACAGTATAAAAAATTTGTTAGGCTTTTCTAAAAAGGATGAAATTTCAAAAAATAAAAAATCTGGCATTTATCAATTAAACTGTTTAAATTGTGACCTTGTTTATATTGGTAAGACTAAACGTCATTTGGAAACCAGAGTATAAGAACACTTTAGGAATATTAAATACAAACAAATTGATAAATCAGCTGTAGCAGAACATTTTTGGAAATTTAATCATGAAATAAATCCAGATGTTAAATTATTAAAACACTTAAATGGGCCCATAGATTTAATGGTTTGGGAGAAAATATTTATATTAAAGTATAGAAATCATGCAATGAATTTTGATATACCTCCAATTGACACTCTTACCAAATTTGTTTTGATTCCAGTAGTTAGCAATGCATTAGTAGACAATCCACCTAGTAGCAGTAACCATAACAGTGTAAACAAACAACATCAAAAAAAGACCAAAAGGATATGTTGATAATGCAACGAAATCATTGCGAAACTAGTCCAAGCAAGGATTCCAAAAGATAAGTGAAGATTTGTTGCAACTATTATTTTTATATTAATATTAGCTGATAGTATTTCCTAGTATTATAGTTATGTATGTCCTGTCTATATAGAAGGTCAGGTAAGTTACTTTTTACATAAACAAGTGTTGTGTAAATGTATAGGTTTATTACCGTCATTACTTTTAATTTCTTGAATAAAGGCTTGCAGTGTGTTAATTTTTCGGAATTAGTAATATGAATTATCTTTTTCTGTAGTAAAAGTATATTAGTAACATGACTGCTACTTCCCCAGAGTAAAATACCATATGAGATTAAGCTATGAAAAAAAGCGAAATATGCAGATCTTATGTAGGCGTCGGGTATTTGGTTTTTCAATTTTTTTATTAAATATATAATTCTAGAAAGCTTTGTTGAAATATAATTGATGTATGGAGCCCATGATAGTTTGTTGTCCACCACCACTCCTAAAAATTTAACATCTAATTCAAAATCTTCTCGGGCTTCTAGCCAGGTAAAAACTTGGCTTGACACCAACGTTTCGAAGAAGTGCATCTTCCTCGTCTTCAGGGTGAACTGATGGTTTGAGCTTGCGGAGACTGGTATTTATAAGAGCTGGGATGAAGCTAACATCTGATTGGTTCGCATGATATTATGGCCTGGTATTTAAGATGACTGAGACATGGGCACGGACTTCGTAGAAAACTATTTATAGCAGTTATTCGGCTAATGTTTTGTGTTTGAGCAAGCACCTGCCAAGTTTTTACCTGGCTAGAAGCCCGAGAAGATTTTAAATTAACATGTCGCCAGGAAAGCTTCAGTTCTTATTTTAATTTAACATCTGTTGCATAATTTTCTATAGGGATTTCTCTTAGGCTAAATAGAAGTGTTTGGGTTTTGCTATCATTTAGTAAAAAACCATTGGCTCTAAACCATGTATTAGCATGAGTTAAAATATCTTACGTTATTGCTTTCAGATTTTGGTAATCAGTACTGTGTTAAGAAAAGTTGTGTCATTAGCGTACAGTACAAATGCGTTGTTACAAAGGTAGATAAATCGTTGGTCATTAATGAAAATAATAATGGCCCAAGTATGGAACCTTGTGGGACACCACGTTTAAGCTCCACCATTTTGGATTTCTCATAACCAACACAAACAATTGCGTCTTGCTAAGTATGATTCAATGAGCTTTAATGCTCTGTCACATATACCATAAAGTTTAACTTTGATAATAGAAGGTTATGCTCTACACAATCGAATGCTTTGATCAGATCACAAAATGTGGTCTGGGCAAGATTTTTAGTTTCGAAAGCAGTTAGTATATTTTTTACAAGAGAGACAATAGTATCTGTTGTTGATCTTCCTTTTCTAAAACCAAATTGTACTTCACTAATTATTTTAGTTTTGTCTAGATAATTTTGGAGCTGATTGTACATAACCCTTTCAAGCACTTTTGCGAATACAGGAACTAACGATATTGGGCGGTAACAGGATGGACAGTTCTTATCTCTTTTTTGTAAATTGGGACGAATCTAGAAAGTTTTAGTGCATCAGGAAATAGTCCCTCCACAAGGCATCTGTTAACGCAAAAGATGAGTGGATATAAGATACAATTTATTATCTTTTTAAGGAGGTTGCTGGATAAATCATGGATCTCCAGACTGACTTCTTGGAAAGCAAAGTTATCCTGATAGTGTCTGTTTTCAAAATATTCATGTAGTTTAGGAGATAAAATATTTGGTTTTACTATATTTTGGCTGATTACTTCTATTGAGCTTACGAAAAATTCATTTAAATTGTTTGGGTCTAATTGGATGAAATCTCTTTTGTTAGCTTTGGTGACTGATTTTATCAAATTCCAGGCTTTCTTGCATTTATTGGTGGCAGTTTCGATACTACTTTGATTGTAAGCTTTTTTAGCTTCATTTATAGTTGTTTTATACTCGCTTTTTATTTTAATGTATGACATCATGACCATATCTGATTTGTCCCTTTTGTATACATCTAAATTCAACACAACTTTTTGTTTCATTTTTTCTAAATAGGGAGTATACCAAAGATGTTTTACGCTTTTGGAAACATAATTTATTTTTAAAGAGGGGTTATATGAAGTTAGCAATGGTAACCATTACATCATGGAGGGCGACCCCTACAATAGACATTCTACATGGTAAAGAAAGTAAAAATATCTACTAAACAATGGACTTTGAAATCCCTGAAGAGAAGCATCTAATTGGATACTTCTAGCATCCATCAGCAGAGAGAAGCCCAGCATCAGGAGACAGTAAAAAATGAATGTCTTAACCTAGCTCTTGAGTATGGTACCCCAAACACATATATCCAATTACATAAGGTAAATGTATAGTGTTTGGTGAAGTTTTACATATTTAAACTTGACTCAATGTAGTAGTATTATTACTCATTTCTATTTAGTAATTTTCTGCAAATGTATATCTATAAGTAGAATTTGTTATATGCAAGATATATCAAACCATTTAATGCATGCTACAGAAATCCACAATGAATTTACCTGTTTTATTCTTGTAATTGTATTTCTCAAGACGTATTTGCTCTGAAGATAAAGTGAGTGTGGCCAAAAGTTGAGACCATTTTGTTGCTCCCCTATCACAGTACAGTTTCTGCAAAGTCAAAATAACACAATTTGCACTATAAGATGAAAATATGATACGTTTTAGTTACATATGTGATATGTAACTTAATACAGAATGCAGATATTGCATATGAAGGTTTTATGTGAATCTGTTTTACTTGAAATAAAACGAGTGTTTTAGGTACCCTTGGCCATACCAAGCATGCTACAGCACTGTTTGAGAATTTTAGTGCAGATTTTGGCAAATGCTTACGAGTAAGATTGGATTAAAACCAATCTGACTGAACACATTTTTGGATCTTTCATTGAGGGCCAAACCATTGACAAGTTAGCTTGACAAGCTCAAACACTTTCCAAGTAGTAAAAAGGCTTGTGTGTTACACTCATATGACTTTCTCTAACTGTTCTACAAACAGACTTCTTACACAAGATTATTCTTCTTTCTACACTATGCTAATCAAGATAAGCGTTGCAGAATGGACTTATTACTTAGTTCCTCATAAGCAGAAGGGAACTAAAGGAATGCATTATGCTAAAGCAATAGTCAAATATTTTAAAAGCTATCATTATATGATTGTCATTGAAATTGGCTTCTTTGGCTGGCCAGGAGTAGAACAATCTGAGAAAAGTACAAGTATTTTAAAATTGTTACCAATAACAAGGAATATCTTGTAAATGAATAAATCCATAACAAAAATGCATATGACATAAATTGGGTGTTTTAACAAGATCTAAATTTTTTTGTGTAGTAAGTTTTTATCTCTCTTATGGTTTAACCATTATGCAAAATTATGCAAAAATCAACCAGAATAAAGTGCTCTTCAGAAGCTATTTCCAGAAAATTCAAGGTATATATTTTATTTGTGTTGTGAATAACTTTAATACATAGTATTTTGATCAAAATCGTTGAGCTATTTTTGAGAAAAACAATATTTTTCATGTAAAGGGAGTTTGAGGTGGGATTTTCTTGAAAACCATCATGTGACATCCCTGGAAGCTAATAAACTTAAATACCAAGTTTGCTATTTAATGGTCTTTTAGTTTTTGAGCTGTGTTGTCCACTCACA
Organism: Hymenopus coronatus; assembly: GCA_030762935.1. Taxonomy (NCBI): domain Eukaryota; kingdom Metazoa; phylum Arthropoda; class Insecta; order Mantodea; family Hymenopodidae; genus Hymenopus; species Hymenopus coronatus. The sequence goes on from CM060882.1 coordinate 26,747,015, forward strand.
TGCACTAAAGCGCACGCACACACACACGTGCTCAAACCTTTTTTTAAAAATGCTCTTTTTGGATTAAGTGGTCTCAAAACATATATTTCCAGTGAAATCTTGGTATCAAATTTTTGGGTGCAATACAATCCTTCTCTATACCTCTGTACATAGTATGTGTAGAGAAAGTAAAAATAGAGTTGGAATGTGCAGTAATTGTCCATTTTTAGAACACTTATAACAAACAATTATTTGTATAAAATTATGAAAAAGGATAAGGATGCTGAGTTAGATGTAAGGGATCAAGAAACATAGAGATCAAGTTATGAAGTTTGATATCCCTATGAATGTGAATTTAAGTTGCCTCAGGGGAACTTGGTCGAGCTGTGAGATGCTGATGTAGGTAGTGACCTATAAAAGCATGCTCCTGCAACATATTTATGGTAATTAAAACCTTAGAAATGTTTAGTTTACTCCAACTCTATTTTACATTGTTGGTGGTTTCACTGTTATTTTTTTTTTCCAAGTTTTACATTTTACATTTGTTTTGTTTTACATTTGTGAAAATAGTATTCATTCTCTACAAGATGACATGGACAAAGTTGAATTTCTCTCCCCCTCTTGCCTAAAGCACTGGTTATCATCCACATAATTTGACTATGTGGACAAATACTCAATGGACTGAACCTCTACCTACCTGCCTTATATTGCAGGTGTGGACAATATGCACAAAGACTGCTTAGGCAATAAATTAGGTGTGTAGTAAGTATATAAAAGGATGGATCTCACTGTTTAAGGGTTACTCAAGATTTTTTAAGAAGGATAATAATTATAGATTTTTTCTTTCTCTACCATTACGTACAAAGTGCAAATATTGCGTTCCATCCAAAATTTTGATATTGAGATTTCACTGGAAATACATGTTTTGATGCTCCCTGAATCCCAAAAAAATTTTACACAAGGTTTGCATATGGTGTTTTGTCTAGTAAACATTAAGTGATGGACAGAAATGCAGTGCAAAAAAATTTAGATTGTAAACAATTTATTTTGATACCTTTTCGTTTTAGAAGTAGTAGCAGTTTTATTACTTTACTGTATGGGATATCAGACTCCTTCCTATTGTAAGCCATTTGAATGTGATTACTAGTGCTGTTTCGATACCTGTTCTGTTGCAGCATATAAGCAACATGTATAAATTAGTTATTTCCTGTAACTCCTAAGTGGAGCACAGGACATTGTTACAATTTTTCCAGGATTGGATTTGAATTTCTAGTTTTTGAGTTCACCGCTAAGGGCTATGGCGATTATTAGCTCGTTGCCCACAAATGGCACTAGGTGGAAGTGGCAACTTGCGGATGTGAAATGGCAGAATTTTGCCCAAGAACCTTCGTCTTTTAAGGTTTGAGGTTCTTTTACATGCAAATAAACATTACATGGACCACCAGCTTTACTTCCCTGCCGAAGGAAGCCATGCTATCTTTGGTTTTAAAGGCTAGCATGGTAACCACTACACTATGGAGGGTAACTGTATAAATTAGGCAGAGTTAAATAAATCAGGCAGTGTGTGTGTGTTTGCGCATGCACGTGTCAATACTGCCCTGCAAGCATATCAACAATTCTGTAGTTGGAATTTGATTAATTTCATGGTTGATTGAACAGACAGCTAGTGAATTCACTCTTGTCTTGACTCATACTGTTCCTCTGAAATAATTCTCTGCTTCTGCTGTTGAAGTAGGAGTGGTTAGTGCAATTTATAGAGTTTTGTATAAATCAGAAAATAACTCCTTGAAGGAACCTTGGATGAAAAAACGGAACATCCTGGAGGGATTTATTGGATCAATGATTTGGATTTTCAATGATAATCTGTAAACCAGATAATCTGCACATGAATCATTGGGAGTATACTGTATCTCTGTTTCTATCTAACACATACATGCTGCCATTAGCTTGTCCTTTTCTACTCTCACACAGTTGGAAAATTGCTAATAGCATAGTGTAAATATTGAGTTATTACACATTATGCTGTGTAGAATATTTTCCTCCATCAGATTATATAATTTTAGAGCCGTTATAGATCTCTGTGGGCCAAAATTTGTAAAGAAAGCATGTTTTTGCAATAAAAGTCTGATATATGTGTTTGTTTGCTTATCATGCAGTAATTTATAAACTAAAGGTAAGAATGCAATAATATTTATTCTTGATTGGAGGAAACTACAATGCTGATACCTGCCTAATTTGAATTCTCTATCTTTAATAAGACAAGCTTTATGCTTTTTGGAAAATTCTATACCTATGCAGTGGAGAAGTTAAGGCAGAAAGAAACTTTTTTGTTATTGGGTTTACAATAGGGACCAAGCAAGGAACATTTTGACAAGTATTGGAGAAAGTTTTTAAAAGAAGGCAGAATTCTGTAAGTTCTTGCTTTTAATGTCTATGACAAACAAGGTAATCCATCTATTCATCTCACAAGTAGAAGAAAGATAACATGCAGTGGTAAAGGTTAACATAAGCTTGTAAAGCAGTGTTTATAGTTTGTGGAACACGTATTATATAAGTTGTTTATTTTGCTTTTTACATAAATATTTATAGTTATGGATGAAGAGCTAGTAAGAGAGAAAACATTGGTAAACTAAAAAAAACACAAAATAATAATGAATTTGTTAGACTATTCAAGTAAAATTACTGTTAGTGAGGCAATAAAAGGTACAGCTAAAGTTACTGGGCCAAATGAAAAGACGTGTATAGATGCCATTAAAATTGCACGCAAATGGTGAGGGTTACAAAAATATTAGGTTAATGCAATAGGTACAGTGGAATAGCCCAAAACAAAGTCCAGGACATTGTTCATTCTTGGCTATGTTAAAACATACCACCCATTTAATGTAATTTTGTCAAGAGTAAACAATGGTGATACTGTGCTGAATTAAAGCTTTTATAATTTTTATCTCCACATTTGTTATCCTTTTGTACCATAAAATCAGGTTTCGAAATACTAAAAGAGGGGAAATAAAGTGCAGGGTGAAAAAAATAAATGCCCTACATCAATCTTAAATCAGATATTTCACAAAACAACATTAAATTAGAGACGAAGAGTGAGTGGTGCCAAGGATAAAAGCAGCTGCTATGAGTTGCTTTACAAAAATTTAGAGTCTATTTTTTGCCATTCCTTGCTGTTGTAAACAGATGATTATCTAAAAGCAGCATAATTGTTAAGTTACTTACCACTGCTCTTCTCTCTAACTCTTTGGTTTTCCTCTGAATTGTTTTTGAATGTGCCTTTAAATTAAGGTATTTTTCCTTCAGATCATTGATCCCTTCTGCTATTTCACCAGAATCCTGTGCTGTTAAAGTGAGAAAATGAATGTAAAATAACAAAAACTATATGTGCTACATTCACACAGCTTTCTCTACCATTCTTCAACAAATTATTATATTATTCAATACCATAGCTGGGATTCGTACCAGGATCTCCCAGTCTGTAGCTGGTTGCTCTACCACTGAGCTACTATGGCAACATACAGTTTGGTATTAAATTTCCCAACTGACACATTTTTCCCAGTAAACCACAAGGTGGTCTCAAATTAATTTGAGATGGCATATCCTAATGGCAACTTACAATGTTGTAAGTACTTTTAAGTCCTAGGATTCATAGTATAGCCGGTCAATTAGTATTAATTTAATTTTTTTTTCACACAAGTCGTGTGTAAGACAGGAGTTTGATAGGTAGAAATTTCAGAAATTGTCATATTGCATAATTCCTGTAGTACAAGGGGATTAGAGGAATGCTGTTTTAAGCAATAATAAAATCTTTTAGGAGTGTGTTGTTCTGAAGTTCTGTTTTCTTTGCATCACTAAGAGAAAAAAAATGAATAAAATTAAAATAAGAACTGAAACTTTCCTGGCCGCAAACTCAATCTATCAGTTCACCCTGAAGACGAAGATGCACTTCTTCGAAACGGTGTCAAACCAAGTTTTTACCTGGTTAGAAGCCCGAGAAGATTTTGAATGAATAAAATTGTTTCTCTTCAGAAAAGTATACGTATTTGAAAATTCAAACCAATAACACAGATCATATCAGAAACATATGCCACAAAAAATGTTATTTGAATATAAATGGTGTGTTTTAATGTGATCTACATTTTTTGTGTAGCAAGATTGTGTATACATACCTCTTACAGTTTATCAATTATAGAAACTTGTTCAGAATAAACAGGACTTCACAGGTTATTACCAAATAATTCAAGCTATACATTGTATTTGTCACAAAAATAGCTTAAAAGTTTGAAATCAAAAGCATTAGAGCCATTACCGAGGAAATAAAAAGTAAAACTGTTCTATGTAAATGTTTAGTTTGAGGAGGGAGGTTTTCTTCAATATTTTTGTTTTGCATCCTAGAAGGTCTTGAACTTAAAAACCATGCTTTGAATTTAACAGACCTTCATTTTTTGTTTGTGGTTCATACACATACAAACCTTTTTCTGAATTTTTTGGGGGGTTTAGAGAGCCTCAAAACATGTATTTACTGTTTAAATCTTAACATCAATTTTTTATAATAGATTATACAATACTTCTTCTACTTACTGTAAGCATGGCATAGTAGAGCAAGTAAAACTTTATTATTTTACCCACTTTACATAATCACAATAAAAAACTCTAATATCACAAGCTGGATTTTATTTATGATCTCAAGTGAAACAAAAAGAAAACAGTAATCTACCAATGTTCACAGATGACAACAGTTCTAGGTTTTCAGGCTTCAAACTTAAATGTTCAACAACATTTTTTGAAAAAGTTAATACTAAAAATAAATCTTATGTGTTCCATTCCATTTATTGATAAAAAGCTTACTCTTCTATTTACTTCATGTTATTGAGAAAAAAATCTAATGTGTACCATTCACATGACTTACTATACATCTCTGCAACAAATTATTGATAAAAAGCTTATGCTTCTATTTACTTCCTGCTACTCGAGAACAAACGAACAGAAATAGTCTTATTACTTGTTTCCTTATAAGTAGAAGAGAAATAAGGGAGTACCATAGGTTAAAGTGATAGTCAAAAGCTGGTTGCTATGTGACTGAAGTTCCTTTGTTTATATGGACAGGAGTTGACAAATTCCTATATGAGAAAAGTCATAACTGAAACTAAAAACAATGAATATCTCAAAAACAATCCACTCCACGAAAAAAATGTACATAATATAAATTGTGTGTTTTAACATGGTCTACATTTCTTGTGTCGTAAGTTTTTATCTAAGTCTTACGGTTTAGCAGTTATGCAAAATTCCGTAAAATTTGTTCAGAATAAAGTAGTCTCCAGAGGCTATTTCCAGAAAATTCAAGATATACATTTTGTTTGTCAGGTAAATATCTTTAATATATGATATTTTAATCAAAATCATTAGAGCCATTTTTGCGAAAATCAAACTTTTCGAAAAAAGTTCCATGTAAAGGGTAGTTTGGGGTGGGGGGATTTTTCTCAAAATTTTCGTGTCACATCCCTGGAAGATACTAAGCTTACATACTGGTTGCTATGTGATTTGAAGTTCCTTTGTTTGTATGGCCAGAATTGCCAAATACCATATGAAAAGTATAGAATTTTAAAACTGAAACCAAGAACAAGCCTGAATTTGCAGCTATAGTTAATATTCATGAAGAATAATAGTTTTTACTTTCTAAACCTACTATTTACATAGTGTATGGAGAAGGTATTGCATTCCACTCAAAAATTTGATACCAAGATTTCAATAACAAGGAATATCTCAAAAACAGTCAACCCCACGAAAAAAATGTATACAACATAAATTGTGTGTTTTAACAAGAGCTACATTTTTGTTAAGTAAGTTTGTGGTCTATCGCTTACGGTTTACCAGTTATGCAAAATTCATCCAGAATAATGTCTTTACGAGCTATTCATAGAAAATTCAAGATATACGTTTTATTTTTCAGTAATATCTTTATCATACAATATTTTAAGCAAAGTCATTTTTTGATAAATTCAAAATTTTCGAAAATTTTATATCTAATGGGTAGTGGGGGTGAGGGGATTTTCTTGAAAAATCATTGTGTCATATCCTTGGGAGATACTAAACTTAAATACCAAGTTTGGTATTTAACAGACTTTTAGTTTCTGAGCTATCGGCCCACAGAGACATTTTTCTAAAAATACTTCTTTTGGTTTCAGGGTTCGTTTGCGGCAAATTGCTAAAAACTGCATTGTATCCATGAAAAATTATGTCACTATACAAACTGCATATTTTAATGATATTTATATTTTCCTGTGGTAACCTTGTGTGTTTTTTTTGTTTTTAAATAGTGTGCCAGTTATTTTTTTTTTAAATAGTGTGCCAGTTATATAAAATTCAGTAAGAATAACTAGAGAGAACATATAATATGTATATTTCATCCTGTAATCCTGTATCATAAACACAGGCTTCAGTTCAAATCATTAAAGAGCAAAATATTAAATTGATTTGCAGCAAATTGCTAAAAACTGCATTGTATCCATAATAAATGGTGGGTCTCTGAATCTCCTCTAGGGTTTGAAAATGATTTCTTTCAATGTGTTTTTCAGTTTGGGAAATAGGAAAAAGTCTGCTGGGGTTAGGGCCGGAGAATAAGGTGGAAGGGGCGCAGCAGGAGTGTGATGTTTGTTTTGCTAGATAGCGGCAGACAAGGAGCAACGCTTGAGCCGTGGATTGTCAGGATGCAACATCCAATTCTGGTTTAACCACAATTCAGACTCTTCCTGAGCCTAGCATCCTTCATGTGCACTAGGATTCCCTCATAGACTTCCTTGTTTACCATCTGACCTTGTGCATTCATTATTTCGGAGTGTATTCCAGGGTTTTTACAAGAATTTAGTTGCTGTTTTAACTTCTCTCTGAGAGGATCTGCTGCTGAACACTCCAAAGCAAATGTGCTAAATTTTCATCCTCAGAGTTACAAAAATGTTGCAAGTTGGACTATTTGAAATTCCAAATCTAAAAATCTGATGTGTTCCATTCACATGACTTTCTCTATATCTCTGTAAGTTTTTATTGTTAATAAGCTTATCTTTTATTTATTTCATGCTAATCGAGAAAAATTAGCAGAAATAGTCTTATTTCTTGCTTTATTGTAAGTAGAACCGAAATAAGGGAGTACCATAGGTTAAAGTGAAAGCCAAAAGCTGGTTGCTATGTGACTGATGTTCCTTTGTTTGTATGGACAGGAGTTGACAAATTCCTGTATGAGAAAAGTATAAGTTTTTGAAAGCTGAAACCAAGAAAAAGGAATATCTCAAAAATGATCAACTCCACGAAAAAAATGTATATAACATAAATTGTGTGTTTTAACGTGCTCTACATTTTTTGTAGTTTAAGTTTTTGTCCATCTCTTACGGTTTAGTAGTTATGAAAAATTTATCCAGGATAAAGTAGTCTTCAGAGGCTATTCCCAGTAAATTCAAAATATACATTTTTATTTGTCAGGTAAATAACTTTAATATACAATATTTTAATCAAAATAGTTAGAGCCATTTTTTAGAAAATCAACATTTTCGAAAAAATTTCAATGTAAAGGGTAGTTTGGGGTGGGGGGATTTTTCTCAAAATCTTTGTGTCGCATCCCTGGAAGATACTAAACTTAAATACCAAGTTTGGTACTTTACCAACTTTTCGTTTTTGAGTTATCGTGTTCACAGACACACGGAAACACACACACACACACATGGACCTTTTTCTGAAAATACTTTTTTTGGATGCAGGTGACCCTAAAACATATTTCCGTGAAATCTCGGTATCAAATTTTTTGGTGGAGTGCAATACATTCTCTATACACTATGTACATAGTGTGTATAGAGAAATTAAAAATGTCGGCTCTGTAATAATTTGATCTAACTTGCTTGAGCTGAAAAAGACAATGTGATTCCTTTAAGTCCTTTATATATCTTGAGTATTTGGTGTTTTTATTTTTCGTAAAGTAATCTACCATTTTCAGAGAGCTGCCGTTCATGTATCCATAAAATGTAGAGATTTTTATTTATGCTGCCCATAGTATCATTGAGTGATACTTCCTTTTGTGGAATATAATGTAGCTATATTATCAGCAATTTTATTTGCAAATGTATATATTACAGTAACCTGGAATCCACTGTCAACATTTTTACCATGTAAAATGTAGAGCTTTTGAAGGATGGAATTTGTTTCAAAGAAGTAAACTTGTGATTTATAATTCTGTAGTAGGTTAAGAGCAAATTTTTAATTTGTGAAAACAAATTTTAGTATTCATAATCAATAGCCATGAGTATTGTGTCTAAAGTTGCTAAGCTGAATGCAGGGTTCCATGGGATGAAATATGTTTGTTATTTGAAGGAATGTAGTAGCCAGCTCCAGAGGTACCATCAGCTGTGTATATGCAGATATGTTCCTGATAAATGGTGTCTAACAGTTCAGTTGATGTGGATCGGAGGATGTTGATATCAGTATCTTTTGTAAATGTTCCTGTGGTAGTATGTTTGTTTATATCTGATCTTACCCATTTCTAGGGAAGTATTGGATCGACCACAGGAATTCTCAAAGGGTGGCCAATGACAATGAATTTTTTTAGCTGTGTGTTGCTGTATGCAAATCACTTTATGTATTTTAGGATTTGGGTCAGTTATATTTATTTGGTTATTGAATGTTCTGATAGTTGAATGTATTTTAGCAAGATTTGTTTTTGAAAATATAAGCTGAGAGGTTGGATATTAAGTTAAATTTCCTGGGCTTGTATTGGTACAGTATCTCATTCCAACATTCATCAACAGCTTCATCTCTCCCAGCCAGGCATTGCCAAAACTAAGAAATTAGCTACGTTTCTGCCATACCAAAGAATAACATGGAAGATCTTAGAGATTGGTCAGTAGTGATAAAAATAATAGTAGTAGTAGTTTATTGACCCATAGACATAATATACATGTATCAGGCTTCATCATGTTTCATTTCATATACAAGTACATTATTAAATTATTAACATTTACATTATTACCTATATTACAATCATAATAGATTCTATTACTTATGTAAATATTTACAATTTTAAAAGGATACACATTTTCTTTCTCTTGCCACACAGAATTATAAAGTATTATTTATAAATTTACATGTCACTAATACTAAGCACTACCTAAATTTATACAAAATATTAAAACTCACGTATTCTATATAGGCTTTTATTTATTAGATATGTTTTTAACAATATTTTCAAGGAATTATCTTGTGCAGATTTTATACAATTTGGTAATTTAGTGTATAGCATGGCTCCTCTAATGTGTGGATCTTTGCTAGTTGTGGCTTTTGTTATACTTATCCTATGGTGATGCAATGATATCTGTGAGGCTTCTTATTTATGATAGTAGTAGTGCTATTCTTTTACAGCCAGAAACTTATACAGGGGGAGGGGCGCAAGTCCTCCACCTCAGATTTATAAACCATAAAATTATAACACTGCAATGCCATTTATACTTTCTCTAGCAAGTATGTATAATGTACTAATTAGATAATGTATTGTATTCCTACCTAAAAATTTTATTCTGAGATTTCACCAGAGATACATGTTTTAGGATCCTCTGAATACAAAAAAAAAAAAAAAAGCATTTTTAGAAAAAAGTCTGTATATGTGCCTGCATGTGTGTGGGGAGGGGACAACATAACTTAAAAACAAAAAGTTGGCTGAATACTAAACTAAGTTCAGAATCTTCCAAGGATGCAACACAAAGAGTTTCAGAAAAATCCCCCAACTACCCTTTAATGGATTATTTATCAACATTTTTTAATTTTTCAAAAATGGCTAAAGATTTTGATTAAAATGTTCAAAATATTTTTCTGAGAAACGAAATGTATATCTTGAACTTTCCGGGAATAGCCTCTTTATTTTGGATGGCTTTTGTATAACTGGTAAACTGCAAGAGATGGACAAAAACTTACAAAAAATGTAGATCTGGTTATAACACAATTTATTTCACACATCTTGTTTTTATCTTTCATTTCATATCTCTTGTTTTACTCCTGTACACGCAAAGAGAACCAAATTTTAATTGTTTCACATATGTAACTTTGAAAATATTTCACTATTGCTTTAGCTTAGTGTGTTTCCTTATTTCTCTCCTAATTACAAAGAAGAAAGTAATAAGAGAAATTCTGTTAATGTTTATCTCGATCAGCATGATGTAGATAAAAATAATCTTTTGTAAGAATAGTTTGTAGAACAGGTAGAGAAAGTCATGTAAATGGAAAACATCAAATTTTTGTTTTGTGTAACTTTTGTATACTTACAGATTTAGTATACTGCATTGTATTTGTTAATAGGCAAATAAATAAAAATATTAAATATATTAAAGTAATGGTAAATATTGAAGGGACATGGAATTATATCTGTACTTTTGGAAAATTATCATTCCATACACTTGATGGCAACTTTGATTAAACAGTTAATTCTACTGATTTCATATCTGTGCATGTTTACTAATAAGTTAGTGGTATTAGATGGTTTGGAGCACCTTCTTAGTTGTAATAAAGTGAGTGGGTCTAGCTGTCTAGTTATTAACACACCTGTGTATGATTCTTGGCACAGAGTTTGATCCCTAGGCAGTGACTTATGGGGAGTAAGGCACCTTCTGCCCCCTAACATAAAAAGTCTGGATCCTCCCCAAAAATTCCAAGTTAGATTTCTCATTATAAGAAAGAAAAAATCTGATTTGTCCTATTCAGGTCACTTTCGCTACGTCTCTGCAATAAATTATTCTTAAAAAGCTTATTCTTCTATTTAATTCATGGTAATCGAGAGAAATTGTCTTATTACTTGTTTCCTTGTAAGTAGAAGGGAAATAAGGGAGTACCATTGGTTAAAGTGAAAGACAGTCGAATCTATTAAAAGCTGGTTTGATAATCCTTTGTAGTATTTTAAAACTGAAACCAATAACAAGGAAAATTTCAAAAAGTCAACTCCACAAAAAATGTATATAACATAAACTGTGTGTTTTAACAAGCTCTATATGTTTTTGTTAAGTAAGATTTATCTATCTCTTATGGTTTACCAGTTATGCAAAATTTTGCAAAATTCATCCAGAATAAAGATTTCCTCAGAGGCTATTCTCAAAAAATTCAAGATATATATTTTATTTGTCATGTAAATATCTTTAAAATTCCAATATTTTAATCAAAATCATTAAGAGCCATTTTTGAGAAAATCAAAATGTTCCTAAATATTTCCATGTCAAGGGTAGTTAGTTGGTGGGTATGGGGGGGATTTTCTTGAAAATCTTCATGTCTCATCCTTGGAAGATACTGAATTTAAATACCAAGTTTGGTTTAAATAGATCCAATGAAATTTATTTCATATGTAGAATTCTATTGTAAATCAAAAGCAATGATAATGTAACCTACATTTCAGTTTCAATTAACAGCAGATCAGAATTGGAGCACATAAATAATGTATTTCTCTTGTGCTGATATACACATCCATAGTTTCATTATCTATTATAGAAAAATATTTTCCAGCTTTAAAATCTGTGCCAAGGTATCAATAAGCCTGATTTTTCTGTGAGCTAGATTCAAGGAAATCTACATTTATATCACCACATATTATTATTTCTTTCTTTGGTCTATACAGTAAATGTGACAACTTATCAAGTTGTGCCATATATTTTTCAAAGTTACCAATAGGGGACCAGTATAAACTTATAATAGTAATATTAGTCTTGAATTTCAAGTTGGATAGCACATACTTCAATGTCCTGTTCAATACAAAACTTGGAAACACCCATAGTTTTACTTGCTCTACCCTGCTTTATGTATATACACACTCCACAATCCTCTAGATGTTTTTGTGAATACTCTGCTCCCAAATAATATACATGCAGTATCGATAATTAGAATTCCTGTAGTTTCAAGTGATGTTCTGACAAACATATAGCATGGGAGTTGATGTTAGCCAGCAAAATTTGCAACAATGCGTGTAATGTTTAATCGGATGTGAATCAAACATGAAAGTATTACATATTTCTTTTAGCACTATGGAATTTTGATTTGCTAATAACCTAAAACGGGTTGTCTATCTCTTATCACAGCAGGAATTGCATCTTTGATTCTATTGGCAACAAGACAATTTCTTATTGCCAGCAGAATTAAGATGTGGGCCATGCCTAGTATACCCTTTCTTTGCAAGCAACATCTATCATATCAATGTGCTTATCCTTGGGTTCCATCAAGGTATGTTCAAGCTGCAGGTCACATCCTCACCCCTGAACAACTAGAAATCAGAAAACAAGATTTTTGGGAAAGACTATTTTGGATGGGTAGTGTATTTTTACTTTCTCTATATGTGCTATGTACATAGTGTATAGAGAAGGTATTGTAATGCACCCAAAAATTTGATACCGAGATTAAACCGGAAATACATGTTTTGGGTCCCCCTGAAACCAAAAAAAGCATTTTTAGAAAAATGTCTGTGTGTGTGTGTGTCTGTGAGCAGCATAGCTCAAAAACGAAAAGACCATTAAATACCAAACACGAAGATTTTCAAGAAAATCCACCCACCCCAACTACCCTTTACAAGGAACTTTTTTCGAAAATTGTTATTTTCTCAAAAATGTTTAACGATTTTGATTAAAATGTTGTATATTAAAGTTATTTACCTGACAAATAAAATGTATATCTTGAATTTTCTGGGAATAGCCTCTGAAGATTATTTTGGATGAATTTTAAGGAATTTTGTATAACTGCTAAACGGTAAGAGATGGGCAAAAACTTGGCATACAAAAAATGTAGAGTGTATTTAAACACAATTTATGTTATATACATTTTTTTCGTGCGTTGATAGTTTTTAAGATATTCCTTGCTTTTGGTTTCAGCTTTAAAAAACTTATATTATTCTCATACAGGAATTTGTCAACTGCTGTTACAAACAAAGAAACTTCAGTCACATAACAACCAACTTTTGACTGTCACTTTAACCTACGGTACTCCCTTATTTTGCTTCTACTTCAAGGAACCAATTTATTTCTGCTAATTTTTTTCTGAATTAGCATGAAGTAAATAGAAGCATTAGATTTTTAGCAATAATTTGTTGCAAAGATGTAGAGAAAGTCATGTGAATGGAACACATCAGATTTTTTTAAGCAGTGATTCAAATGGCAGATGCACCAAAGGGTTGAAAATTGTTCTTTTGAATCTTGGCTTATAACACAGCGATAGAAATGATTTTATACGTACACTGGTCATGTTGTAAATTAAATTGATTTTTATTTATGGATGCTCTTTAACTGCTGCAGTTCTTAGTGTCTCATTCAATGTTGGGTGTGAAAGACCACTTAATTTTGCTCAGAAGCCTCTCTATCAGGTTTGAAGTTCTTTTACATGCCATAAATCTATGACACTGGGCCAATGGCTTTGAAGGAAGCCAGGCTAAGGATTTTTATGCCCAAAAAGATCCATCACCCTCTGCCAGGTTTGAAACTGTGACCTTGAGAACCAAGGCTAGCATGTTAACCCTAGACCATGGAGGTGGTCATGTTGCAGAAGTAGACTACAAACAAAATGTGTTTGTTTCATACAGTTTAAATGTTGCTCATACTCTATTCCCACAGTATTAAGTGCAGAAATGTGTTTCTCAGAAAGGTTTAAGAGTGAGAAATATTATTTCCTCAAACATGAAAATGCTTATGGTGTAATCATTAGAATTAAGGATACATGTTAAAACCCCCTGCCTGATTTATTCATTGTAGAATTTGATAACCACAAAGAGAAGCCAAGAGTTAAAAAATGTGCTGAAAGATGACCATGGAATATATTAATGCTACAGTGTATTACTATGTTATTATTTATTTACTCTTGCAGTATTATTGCATTTCCTAAAAATTCAGAAACAAAACATTTTTTCATTAAGTGCTTGGCACTGTAAACCATTCGGACCATGATTAAACCAGTACACGTTAAGCTAGGAACAAAATATGCCAGTAGTTGTTGGTAAATTTCTAGGATGTTTGTACAGGTGTGAATTTGAAACTGGGTACTTAATGTTGTAAAATAGTTTAAAACACAATGGCAAAATATTTAAACATGTATAACTGGATTTATCTACCCTCCATGATGCAAATGCACTTTCAGAAGCAAAAGTAAATAAATTCTGTTTTTTTCAAATTCGAAATGACCTCTATAGAGTATTTATTCACTCTACCTAATTGAGTATTCAATAAAGTATAGACCACCATAGAGGTGTCTGAAATACATCCGTGGATAACAGGGTAAGAGGAACTATTATCGGTCCATTCTTACTTCACTGGTGATGTCAACAAATGACTGTATTCTTCCGCTAAGGCATATGCACACACCACGTGGTGTTAAACTGTGTTCGTCTGCCATACAATTGTTAAGCAGGGTACCATGTGTGGCAGAAAAACTTCATTCACGAATATAATGGAAGAGCAGGTAGCACAGAAATTGGAAATTTCCTCACGTCTCCAGTTTACCTGAGTCTGTTACCCACTTGACTAAATTCAATTCATCACTACTGGAATGCTGTATTCTGTAAATAAAAAAAAAAAAATTGGAGACAATTGACAAAATGTATAGAACCAGGAGATTCTTATTTGGAAGCTGGTTCTATGAATGCCACGATCGAACGGAAAAGGAAGTTCATGCACTCGCGAATGAGCACTCTTGCGAAACGCCAGCAAATTCTACCGTTAAGCTGAGAATATTGTTTAATGAAAAAATAAAGTACTTTTCACAAGACTTAGTATTTTCATTAGGAATAATACTTTGCTTATGCTTAACCACATTGGTATTGCACGTTTCCGCCATTACGTGCTGACTAGATGCAGGCGTTGAGCTGCACAACGGATATACATTACATTGCAATCTGTGGATCCTGTTTTTATATTAGATACAATGTCCAACTGTAAGATTAGATCAATTCAGATTGATTACTCTCGATAATTATTAACACAATTATTTACAAAGAGTATTTGTGAAAGTGAATATTTCAGAGCTATCAATTTTGCATAATTTATAATTACATGTCTGATTGTAGTACCCCCTCCCCTTTGTTTTTACTTTATCTACACGTACTACATACATAGTGTATAGAGAAGGTATTGTAATGCACCCAAAAATTCGATTCCTGAATTTCACCGGAAATGTATGTTTTGGGTCCCCCTGAGTCCGAAAAAAAATTGGACCCTGTGTTTCAGTCAGTCTGTGTCTGTTGACACCATAGCTCCAACACGAAAAGGCCGTTGAATGCCAAACTTGGATGCGACACGAAGATTTTCAAGAAAATCCCCGAACTCCAACTATCCTTTACATGGAAAATTGTGATTTTCTCAAAAATGAATAACTGTTTTGATTAAAATATCGTATATTAAAGATATTTACCTGACAAATAAAATATTAATATTATATCTTGAATTTTCTGGGAATAGCCTCTGAAGACTACATTATTCTGGACGAATTTTGCATAACTGCTAAACCGTAAGAGGTGGACAAAAACTCGCCACAAAAAAGGTAGATCACGTTAAAACACACAATTTATGTTATATACCTATTTTCGTAGAGTTGATGGTTTTTTTTTTTTAATAGATATTCCTTGTTTTTCATTTCAGCTTTGAAAAACTTATACTTTTCTCATATAGGAATTTGTCAACTTCTGTCGATACAAACAAAGGAACTTCAGTCACATAGCAACCAACTATTGACTATTACTTTAACCTATGGTACTCCCTTATTTCGCTTCTACTTACAAGGAAGTAAGTAGTTAGACTATTTCTGCTAATTTGTTCTCGATTAGCATGAAGTAAATAGAAGTATAAGCTTTTTAACAATAATTTGTTGCTGAGATGTAGAGAAAGTCATGCGAATGGAACACATTTTTTTTTTCCCCTATATCTGTTTTTTTTTGTTTTTTTTTTTGTTTTTTTTTTTTTTGTTTTTTTGTTTTTTTTTTTTTTTTGGGTGTAAACTTTCCTGAATTGCTTATTAAAATAACAATACAGTTAGAATGTATTCGCAAGCCGATGACATTTTGAATAGGGTTTACAATTAGTCAATTGTCTTCCCCTGCTATTATTCTTGTTTGATTTTTTTTTTTTTTTTTTTTTTTTTTTTTTTTGCATAGTAAACACTTTTTTGGTATCTACTGAATTTCCCCAGAATATTATTCCACAGGTGAATGAATGAAAATAATCACAATAAGATGTTTTAAGAATGCTCTTATTAATAGCTTAATTAATATCTGATTGAAAAACACGCAGAGCTCGGTTTGAGTAAAATGTAAGGAATATGGCGTTTCCAGTTCAAATAACGATCTACAACGAGACTCAGGAATTTCATATAAATAGGTTCTGCAATTTCATACTTTCATATTCTATGGTTATGTCAGAAATGTTTCTTTGCTTTGTTCAAAACTAAATACGGGGTTTTTTTTTTTCTCTCTCTCTTCGAAATTTATACCAATTTTGTTTGTTCCAAACCAATGATTTAGTATGCTGAAGAGTTTGTTGATTGAATCTGAGAGCTAACTTGTTTTGTGTTCCTTAATTATAATACTTGTATCAACCGCAAAAAGAACTAGATAAGCATTATTGTTTATTCTGCAGGTAGATCATTAATTTGCAGTAGAAATTATGTATGCCTAGGGCCCTTCTTCGTCTACCATCTCAAGAGAAGCCCCCTCTGTCTGGGTGGCCGTACTGCTCAATCCACCAGAGAGAAGGTGGAGATGATGGAGGAGATTTGGAGGATGTCTTCCACTGCGGATACCTGTAACATCAACCACACCTATCAAGTTGATGTAGATGACCAGCAATTTCTAAACCGGCCATATCAGCTGGAAGATATTCCACTTACTACCGTCGCGGAATTACGCGACCTTTTTCTCGAGGTACGCCCGTTCATGGCTACTGGTTTTGACAAAATTCCCTATGCAGCGCTGCAGGCCCTCCCTTACTTGGATGCAATTGGTGGTGCACCTCTTCAATGGTCTGCTTCAATTGGCATATTTTCCATCAGCATGGAAAAATGCAAAACATTTTACCTTACCAAAGCCGGGAAATGATTCCTCCCGCCCTGATGGCCACCGACCCATCAGCTTGCTACCAACTATCAGCAAGATCTTTGAAAAGGTGGTACAGCAAAGGCTTCAATACTACTTGGAGACCCACAACATCCTACGTCCGGAGCAATTCGGCTTCTGCCGCAAACACTCCACTATCCATCAACTACTTCGGTTGGTGGACTCCATAATCACTGGTTTTAATAATAAGACACTTTATTGTGGCACTGTGACATCTCTAAAGCTTTCGACTCCGTTTGGCATGAGGACCTCCTGCTACGCCTCATTCAGCTCCATACCCCACTTTACCTCATTCATCTTCTGCATTCTTACCTTCATCACCGTACTTTCTCTGTCTAAAGAAGGTGTTATTTCTACCACCAACCCCATTTATGCTGGAGTTCCCCAGGGCAGTGTTCTAGGCCCCCTAATTTTCCTTATTTATATTAATACATTACCCTCCCACCCTGGATACGAGCTCTTCCACCTCTACCCAGCACAACACATGGCGCTTAAAGATCAACGCCAGCAAGTCACAGGCGGTGACTCGCCGAAAACTGACCTGAAAACCTCATATTGGAAAACTGTCCAAAAGGATTAGTCGTCGAATGGCAATGTTATATCCATTGTATTCACGAAAGTCGTCTATGTATGTTCATAACAAGGTGTTATTGTATAAACAGGTTTTCCGACCTGCGTTGACCTATGGATGTCAAGCATGGGGCATTGCCGCTAAATCCCATCTTTCTCGTCTTCAGATACTCCAAAACAAATTTCTTCGTATTACAGTAACTGCCGACTGGTACATCCTCAACCAAGACATCCATCGTGATCTCTCCTTTCCCCTATTAACAGATTATATCCTCACTCTTTCCCAGAAATTTTACAGGATCCTTCCAAATAGCTTCAACGCCCTCGTTTGCGGCCTCGGGGAGTATGACCTCGACCCCGGAGAAGGCTACAAACGCCCCAGACATGTCCTTGGTCAATGATGGTCAATTAAGAGACCATCGCTTAAAAAGGGGGATATATGTTAAAAAGAGAAAAAATAAAAAACACAACAAATTTAAAAAATTGAAAAAAAAACAAAAAGGAACAAAAAATAAAAAGACGCAAAAAACGAAAAGAAGCAAAAAAATAAACAAAAGAAATATATAAAAATAATATACATACACACAAAAAAGAATAAAAAACTAAATGTATAAAATTTAAAAATAAATATAAAACATTATTACTGATTCAACACTCCTCTCCACTGGCGTTCAACCCTCTTTCCACCGTCTCTTTATTTTACCCAACCATCATCCTTCCAGTGAAGGACGACAGTCGGGGAATGGCTTTTGTCGGGGGACATCATCGGCATGCCGGTGGTATTCGCCCTGAGTAACTCTGTAAAAAATAATAATGATAAAGAGACCCAATATAGAAACTTGTGGCACCCATGCTTTATTTCAGACCATTCAGAGCATGCATTTGTATTATTGGAAGTGTGTGTTATAACGTTTGGTTTTCTGTTCGCTAAGTAAGATGCATGCATTGGTACCATTTGCTCTTAATATCATAGTGATAATATTGCTAGAGGCATTTTATGAGTAACACAGTCTAACGCCTTTGATAGATCACAGAATATTCCTAGTGTATTCCTATATAAATAAATACTGATCAAATGATCATAAATTTTATTCCTTAAACATTCATATTATATTATTTAGACAACATTGCATAGTTTATTATATTTCTTTACTCAATTGGGAATTTAAGAGGCACTATTTTGAGATGCAGAAAATTGGTAAAATATTGAGCAACCAGTCAAAGTCATTGCGACCTGTTGCTTTCGTTTATTTTACCGGTGAAGTAAGGATTGAGTATAGTAGCAAAAAGCCTATAAAGCTATGCGTGTATGGCAGACCAGGCACGCCACATCCATTCAGTCGTAATATAATAGAAATAATTTGAAATAATATGGCAATTGACACAGCTGAAATCGAGGAAAATTTAAGGTATCAGATATAATGTAAAAATTTGGCGAATGTAGAACACTTCACATTTCTATGAAAACTATATATATTAATTGCATCACAGTACGAAATCCAATTCTGGATTTTGTAAGATATAATGGGAACCTTCAAGTATGGTTTGACACTACCTTAAAGGTGCTAATTAAATAACCTGCAAATAAACTTATAAAATTGAATTACTTATTTCCAATAACTTCAAATATAAATAGCTGTCCTTCACGAAATATTTTTCTTTAATAATAAAATTGTTGTTTATAAGCTCGTTGTTTACGTTTATGTGCCGATTGTGTGCTACCCTCAACATCTATGATCATTAAGACGTTGTTTTAACTTTGGAAATAATTGTTTATTAGCAGTAGTGGTGGATTTCTTACTTGTATTTGTTTCACTTTTAACATCATTTTACCAGGCAAAGTAACTTTGGTGGTAAATAAATGCAAACTAGAATTTGAGAAAATTATTCTTTAGTTTTAAATTAATTAGCAGCCCCGGAAAAATTAGAATTGAAATAGTTCTTTCCTGTTCTTGCACACCACATTCACGTTGAGATTTTTTAATACTGTTTAACGCCCAATTTTACTACCATGGCACCGCAGGCGATGCCATTGATGATGCATGGAATGAAGAAGGAGCCCCAGTGGAATGCGATAGCGAGGTAAACCGGAGAACCCGGAGAAAATCCGCCCCTGCGCCGTTCACGTTGAGGGTTTATTTATTTGCTCTTATCAGCAAAGGAGACATATGGAAGAAACAAGCCATTGATCGACTTTAAGCGTCTACGTTGTGTAGAAAGGCATGGTTACAATACGAAGGTCATTCTGACTGGTTTAAGGAATCCACAAATAGTTTTCAAATTATTTTATAACTTTTCAGAGAATTTTTCAATATGGGTATACAATTCTACGTTATTCAAGTCACTTTGAAAAGTCATCCGACCACATTATTTTGGGAGATCATTCACAGCCTTTATATAAACCCCAATGGTCTCTTCATGAGATAAGAAATGGGAACAAACAGCTGTTGTTTTGGAAAAATGAAAATTTGACATGGAGCCAAATATGGAGAATAAGGAGGAAGAAGCTAGGAAGGACTCATAAAGTTTTGATCGGCCAAAAAATCAGGACTTTTGTCGCTTCATATGTAGAAGTACTTTATCGGTGAAGCAGCAGGTGAGCGATCTTCAGTTTTATATGTTTGGTTTTCTATGTTGCCCATTGATGGCAGACTACTACTCTGCAGTAATTGCTTTTGGGGTATCTAGGGTGACTGATGCTAAATGATCGGTTTTGAGAAGAAATAAACCACCATCTGCTTTCCTGCACTTTTGCATCTCTGCACTTTTATTGTGGTATCAACTGGAGAACATCATATTGCCGGTTGACGCTTTGTTTCAGGATCATAGCAATATAATATCCATTTTTCATTTTCTTTGACAATGATGTAGGTGACCTTGTTACTCCCATTATTGGTTCTTTTACAGCACAAAACGCCAACACTCCACGCAAGCTCTTTTCTGGTCCTTTGTTAACGAATACGGTACCCAAAAGACAGCAACGCTCATTGACTTGAAGATGTTTAACTAAGATGACAGTCATTGCCTTGACCCAATGTAAGGGGTAGTCCGAATGTCCCTTAGCTGATTTGGGAATTCTCCTTAACATAACTTCCATGCATTGTTTCTGGCATTAGCCCTTAGGATGACATGCGCAAGGCTCGTTGTATAAATGTTCCGGGCCTTTTTGGAACTCTTGAAACCAGGTTCCAATGGTGGCTCTGGACGCTGCAGGGTTCCTTAAAATCGTCCCCCAAAGGTTGGTGATATTCCTCTGCAGTTATCCCCTTTCTTCAATAAAATAAATTCTATTCAATGTGCCTATCTGTGCAACAATAAGTTTCTGAACGAATTCTTGAAAAAAGAAACATCTGCCACATTGTTGTACAGTAAAACGCGATTAGCGTTAAGATATACCTCTTTCAAATGTAAGCAGCTACAAGGGCTGGATAAAAAGTAATGAGAAATATTTTTTTTTTCTCTGAAATGACTTTATTGATAGAGGTACTTATAGATACACACCTTCAATATATTGACCCCCGTTATTTATGACCTTTTGCCAAAATATTCGGAAGGCGTCGTACACCATCTGAGCGTCTGTTTCTGTTGATGTCTCGTATTGACCGCCCTATAGCGCGGATAATGTCATCTCTAGTGTTGTACGGGATCTCTCTCAGTGGGTCTTTCACTTTGGCAAAGAGATTGTAATCACATGGACCACTGTTGGTGGTACAGCGTGTTGCAGTAATATCCCCATCAATGCCACACGCCTCAACGAACATCACTTTCACAGTAACCTGTATAGCACACACTATTTTTGGATGAGGAGAACCGAGAAGCCTTCAGTCATTGAGACCCTGCCCTACTACTGCACGTTCCTGTAACACCATCTTTGTCCAACGGTTCAGGCGACAGCGTCCACATTTCATTATTCTGAATGATAATGCAATTTGCTACACCACTGCTGTTGTCCAGGATCTCTTGCGCTGCTGGCAACGGGAGATTGTGGAACATCCACCGTACTCACTCACCCGACATGAGTCTATGTGATTACAATTATGTGCCCATTTCTTTTGACCAGCTGTTAAATGCTGACTCGCAGTTTCTCGTTAATGCTGGAGGTTTAGAGTAGTAGCATTTCTAAATACAAAATGTGTGTTATAAAAAAGAAACATGATAATTGTATAGATTTCAGTAAATTAAATTTACAAATAGAAATGACACAGAAATAGCCGTTAGTACACATGTACACAAACACTTGACTTTCTTGGTGTATGTATTACACAGAAGCATTAGTTATTTAAATATAAATTGTTATAAAGAGGTAATATGTATAACATAATATTTAATAGTAAAGTAATGTGCAGATATGTTCGTCGTAGTTGGTAAATAAGAACATACACGTTTACACTTGTATGCTATAATATCCTTCCGGAATGTAATCTCTCAGAAAACGAATTGTATCATTTAGGGGTGCTAAAGCACGGTTTGTTTATGTGTGTGGCAATTACTAGCAAATAAACAAATAAAGAAATAAAATAGCTTACAAGAAGTAAACAAAAAGCCTAAATAAATAAACTCAAGACACAGGGCAATATGGGTAGTTTTAAGAAAACTGATTATAAAAAAAAAACAAAAAAAAAACAAAAAAACAACTGTTGTGTTCCATTCATACTACTTTCTCTACATCTCTGTAACAAATTATTCTTTAAAACTTCATTCTTCTATCTACTTTATACCAATCAAGATAAACATTAGCGGAAATGATTTTATTACTTACATCCTTGTAAGGAGAAGGGAAATAAGGGAAGTGCACTAGGTTGAAACTTTAGTCAAATATTTTCAAAGCTGATTGCTTTGTGATTGAGTTTCGTTTCTTTACACTGCCTAGAGTTAACAAATTCCCGTTTGAAAAAAGTTTAAGCATCTTAAAAATAAAACCAATAACAAGGAATATTTTGAAAAGTGTGTGATATAAATTGTGTTTTAACGAGATCTACATATTTTGTGTAGTAAGATTTTGTCTATCTCTCACCGATTTACCGGTTATGCAAACGTCAGAGGCTGTTCCTATAGCATTCAAGATATAAGTTTTATTTGTCCTGTAAATATCTTTAATATAAATGGATTTTAGTAAAAATCGATAGAGCCATTTTGGAGAAAATAAAAGATTTCGAAATTTTTTCCATGTAAAGGCTAGTTTGGGGCGACGGATTTGCCTCAAAATCTTCGTGTCGCACCCTTGTAAGATACTAAACTTAAATACCAAGTTTGGTATTATGCCGACGTTTTGCTTTTGAGTTATTGATTCACAGATACAAGGACGTACACATACGCACCTTTTTCTAAAAAATCATTATATGGATGCAAGGAACCATAAAACCTGTATTTCCGATAAAATCTCTGTATCAAATTTTTGGATGGAATGCAATACACTCTCTACCATTGTACTGGTAGAGAAAATAGAAATATACCATTTTTTGCATATAAGAGGGACAGTTATCCTGCAGAAGTAAGAAGAAACATAAGCATAACATTGAAAATAGTATGAACTTATAATAAAACGAAATTCTTACATGAGTCATGATAGGCATAACTTTAGGCAATCCAACCACTACATACTATTATTAATCATCCACATCAACCCGGAAAAATAATTATCGCAGGGGAATTGTGGACCTAAATTCTTTGAGGGTCAGGAACCAGACATTGTAAAATAATTATGATTCCTTTACCTTTAATGCATGTAGATTTTTATAATTACCACCGCCGCCATAAGTAATAATAAATAATAACTGTTTTGTAAATTATTATTAACATAATCATTATTTATAAAGCATATAAAGCGGTTAATGTATTTTAGATGTTGCTAATAGTTTCTGAGCACACCCAGCATTTGTATATAACCGGCGTTGCCGGTAATAATGTGATAACGCCATCTTGAACTTGCCAGAATTGCTGAGCAGAGCTGCAGATTGTGTTTGAGTTCAATCCAGAGGCTTTCCTGTGCCATTTTCTTCCAATAATTTCCGTAAGTAAAAGAAATTAATGTGAAATCAATTCAGGGATACATATGCGTTAGTAAATTTCGTAGCTTAAGGTTTCTAAAGCTAAGAATGTATCATGCTGGAATCCGTCATGCGCCTTTTGTAATGGGCGGCAAGAAGCGTGCTGGCGTCATACTGATAATGTGCCGATATTTTAGCGATAATGTATTAGATTTACATGTACTATAAATAAAGTTGCAGTAATTTAATGAAGGAATAATGGATAAGGTTTTTTTTTAATATTGAATCTACATGGGAAAATACTCAGTATTTGCGATAGCATTTTCCTTATCGGTTTGCCTTTGTCTTCAGGAAAGCTAATTGTTAAATAATACGAAAGCATGGTTTGCTGTTAAATACAAAATGTTTAAATTGTAAATCAGAAAATGGTTAATATCCGACATTAATGGAGTTTTTAATGTTTGGAACTTTTGCTGGTCACGTGTGTATACTGAAGCGTCCATACCGGGCTGTAATTTCATGCGTTCTCGGCCATTAATGTACTAAAACCAGAGTTAAAAATGTCTCGTATGTAAATTTTGATTCTTGTGCATATAGAAATTGTTTAAAATAATAGGTACTGTTGGAAATCTTAGATTATGCTTCATGGAATATAGTAAGTAATGAAGCTACCGGGGAACCCTTTGTAGTTTTGAAAGAAATTATGCTATGCTGTAGAACAATTCAGGCATAAGCGCCTTTCTACTACATCCTAAATTCCAGTTTCGAATAAACTCCCTATATAGGAGTCACTCCAGATCCATATATCCATTACATAATGTGCGCTGTTACTTAGATGTGTAGACTATAAACACTATTAACAATCATTTATATTTTTAAAGTATGCGTTTATAAGTACAAATTTCCTGTAAGTAACATGATTTTTAATGGGGTCTAGCATATTTTTTCAAAGTGCGGCTTTAGGCTAATTTTTATCTAATGTGCATTTAAAATCTAATGATTTCATGGTGGAGATTTTCTTAACTTAGGTTCATAATTCTGTATTAACTTTCCGCTCAGGTAGCCATACTGAACAATGCGGTGGGCCAAATTATCCATCTTGCATTACATAATGAATGCCAAGTCTTTTTATCGGTAAATTGCACTATCTGTAAAACTCTATGCTCTCCCTAAAGTATGACAATGCTAACTTATTAGCTAAGCCTAGTCTAAACCTAATCATTGTGTCACTTATAATTATGACATATCCACACCTCATTTGTTTTGAATTATCCTAAGGATCTAGTTGCCTTCTTTGATCATCCCAGGTGGAATTTTCATTGTCCTAATTTACATTTGTTAATTTAAATGACAGCTGGGACTGCCAATTTTCCCTCTTGCAGTGTACTTGGTATCTGATGCCATGTGCACTTCAGTAATAACTGAATCAATCGAATACTACCTGCAAGTTCACACATTGTCTCCAGCCATATTCCATGAACAACTAATACTGCTTGTAAAAAAAGCAATAGCTTTTCCCTCTAAAACTATTGATCATAGACTGTCCATTCTAAAAAGAATAATCTGTACAGTTATCACTAGATAACTATTCATGCCAAAAGTCTATTTTAACATTCTCCTACCTGCCACAAAACTCAGGAAATAGTCCTGTTACTTAATGGGTTGCAGAATGGCATTACATTTGGAAACACAACAATTTTGGCAGCAGACCTTTGTTAAGTAATTGTTGAAGACAGGCCTTTGAATCGTTGAGGTAAACATTGATTGGATGAGCCATTTCTATAACTATTACAGTTAAAGAATGTTGACAAGAGTACGCAACCTTTAGCTGTTTATTTTTTTTTTTAATTTATTTATTTTTTCCCTAAGCAATAAAACCCAAGATAAATCTTGGTCAGAATTTTTAAAAAATGATCATGTTATCATTTCTATGCAGTTAAATGTCTGGGGATTATTTGCAGATGTCGGCTTTGTAACAAATTATGCAAGTTGGCTGCTATGGATGAGGTCATCAGTCGTTAGCATTACATATTTAAAAGTATCCTACAGTTATTCCACTTTTGTCACTTTTGCATCATGTTATTCAAACATAACGAATATCCCATCTGAGGCATCATGGAACTTGCTGTCCTTGCCTCTGCCAACATTCACAATCTGAACATATCGGAGCAAAGCATAGCTGGTGGGTGTTTAGTAGAGGGGTGTAGCAGATGTGGATAGGTGTCTTTCCAACGTGCAACACAATTTTTTCCAAGTCCAGCAGAACTAATATTTTTTCAAAGTGCAGCTTCAGATTTTTATTACTTTCTCTATGCATACTATGTACATAGTGTATAGAGAAGGTATTGTATTCCACCCAAAAATACACGTTTTGGGTTCCCCTGAATCCTAAAACATTTTTGGAGAAAGGTCCGTGTGTGTGTGTCTGGGGACAGCATAGCTTAAAAACGAAAAGACCGTTAAATACCAAACTTGGTATTTAAGTTTGGTATCTTCCAAGGATGCGACATGAAGATTTGCAAGAAAATCCCCCCACCCCCAACTACCCTTTACATGGAACTTTTTTCGAAAAATTTTGATTATCTCAAAAATGGCTCTAACGATTTTGATTAAAATATTGTATATCAAAGATATTTACCTGACAAATATGTATATCTTGAATTTTCTCGGAATAGCCTCTGAAGACTACTTTATTTTGGAGGAATTTTGCATAACTGCTAAACCGTAAGAAATGGACAAAAACTTGCCACACACAAAATGTAGAACACATTAAAACACACAATTTATGTTTTGTGTTTTTTCTTTTTCAAGGAGTTGATCGTTTTTGAGATATTCCTTGTTTTTGGTTTCAGGTTTAAAAAACTTGTACTTTTCTCATTCAGGAATTTGTCAACTCGCGTCCATACAAACCAAGGAACTTCAGGTCACCTAGTAACCAGTTTTTGACTTCACTTTAAGCCATATTTCGCTTCTACTTACAAGGAAGCAAGTAATAAGACTATTTCTGCTAATTTTTTCTCGATTAGCTTGAAATAAATAGAAGAACAAGCTTATTAACAATAATTTGTTACATAGAAGTAGAGAAAATCATGCGAATGGAACACATAAGATTTTCTAATTTGTACTTATAATAAATTTTTACTATAATTTCATGCTGGAGAGTGTTTTCTTAACTAATGTAAGGTTTATAATTATTTACTTTCTGATCATGTAGCCATACTGAAGACTGCAGCATAGTCAAATTAATCTTGCACTGCTATATCATGTTGCATGCATGACTGAAAGTAGGATGAAAACAATCATCTAATACTACCAGTGCCTACAACCATTTTACAAACCCAAATGCATTCCATGCTGTTGCCTAGCTAATATAAGCAGCATGCAATATTATTTAAAATGACTTGCTTTCTAAATCCATTCCATTTCATAATTTTCAGTGTCCAATTGTCTGTCAGAATCTCTGGAACTATCTTCTGAATCATTTCTCCCCCAAGTTGAATATTAGCTGTACACTCTTGTCCATAATTTCATCTTTTTCAGTATATTTTCAATTTCCTTGGCATGTTCACAGCAATGGATTCACTTTTGAGCTGTGTATTCAGTAAACAAATTTTCAAATAATTATGTTTTTCAATCTAATGATTCCATTAGATTATTGGCATTATCAAAGTCTTTTAGAAATGTTAGCTAAACGCTTTTCATCTTAGAAAAAATTGTGCTATTCATTATGATAATCTCTACTCTTTTGGTTAGACTTGAAACATCAGTGAAGCATTATCAACAAATCCAAAATTGCCTCCAGCATGGACAATAATATATGCTGCCTTTCCAATAGTAGCAATTCTCCAATTTTTGGTTTATCTGCGAACATGCCGTTGCAGAATTTTATGAAAGCATGTCTTGTCAATATAAACAATTGGACTTCCTTGCACTCTCTACTCATGAACATCTCTTGCATATTCTGCAATGTTAGGATTTTCAATTAGAATCGTGGTGATCAATCTTCCAATGTTTTCAATGGAATCCTAGAGGTCACAATATCATATTATGGCAATGTGCTAGGGTCGGCTGATAAGTCTCTGGCCTCTCAATGAAAACAGCATTTAAAAAAAATTTTTTTTTTGCTTTATTTCTCAACATGATCTCCAAAAAAGGCTAATACATTTGTCTAGTTAATTAAACCACCTCTGTAGTTTGATTTATCAATGTTCTCAAAATAGCTGTGTACTGCATCAATGACCTCGCTGGGAAATCTTTGTCCTCCAAGAAATTTTTTGAGGTTTGGGAACAGGTGGGGTAGTTACTGGGTGTTAGATCTGGCAAATAGGGTGGATGTTAAAGCAATTCAAACTTTAATTCACACATTTTGCCCATTGCAATGACTGAATGATGGGCTGGACCATTGTCATAAAACTTTTTTTTTTTTTTTTTTCTCCTCCCTCAAATGAGGTCTCTTTCTTTTCACCTCATCACTCAAATGTTGCAGTAAGCTTGCGAGTGTACTGATGTATCAAAGTTTCAACCATGGTAATAAGCCATCTCAAAAGTTCACTGGCAGTTTTATGGTAGCGCTCCACATTCTTAACAGAAACATTTGCTTTGCAACTTTTGATCAAGTTTTAACAAACGCTGCACAGATCTTGTAAAAGCTCAAAACATTACTTAAAATATTACCTGCACGGTCTTTTGATTACAGCCTCTGCTATCTCAAACAACTTTAATCTGTGGTGTTCCAATACTAAAGATGAATTTTTTCAATGATCTCTGGAGTTGTCACTTTATGTGGCGTCCAGGGCGAGGTTCATCACTAGTGCTCATAGTCCCATTTTAAACTCTGCAATTCACCTTTTAATCATTGAATATGAAGGGGCAGTCTTTCAATGTACTGTTTATTTCCTCCTTGATTTCTTTAGGTGTTAAGCCTTTCAAATGGAAGTATTTAATCACTGCTCGTTTTTTCAAATCCTCCATTTTCGTGAAAACTCTTAAAGTTGTCTTGTTTAAAATGCTGTCATTCGAAAACTAAACAAGCTATTGACCTGTAATTATGGATACAAGATAGTCTAGAGTTAAACTATACAGTGCTACAGTCTAACTGGCCTAATGGTGCCATATCTGTGCGAGACCCGGGATTTATCACCCGACCCTCGTAGGTATTCCCTGCTACATCTCAAATTATTGTTTTCACTTAGGCTTTACAGAGTTTCTTAATGTTGGAAATTCTTTTCTTACCGAGTAGGATTCAAACCTGGCAGAGGATGATGGATTTTTTTGGACCTAAAAATCCCTAGCATTACTTCCTTTGGAAGGGAAGTAAAGCTGTTTGTCCCATGTCATAGATTTATGGCACATCAAAGAACCTCAGGTCTCTGAGCAAAATTAAGCAGTCTTTCATGCCCAGTTAAGAATGGGACTTGCGATCCACAGCAGTTTAAGGGCATCCATAAATGGAGACTCCATTTCATTTTTCCAAGTAAAACTTGTGCATCATTCTAATTGCTCCTATAGTAAAATCATCCACTTATTCTCTTCTTTCTTTCCTTCATTCTTCCAGTTGGAGTGAAGAAGTAAATTTTTCTTTCACCAAAGATTCCTTGCCTTCAACACCTTGGGAACTATTGACTTGGATACACCTGTAGCAGCGCTATGATCTTTGTGATCACTCACTGCCGCTTGCATGTCTGTCACATGGACATGCAGTAGAAGGGAGAATAACGTAACCGGCAATAGTTCCACCTGCAGTGCTCTTTGCAACTTTTTTTTGTTAACATAAGTGTTTATCTTTTCACTTTTTCAAACATAACAGACATGGTGTGAAAATTATGCATGTCCCCTGTCCTTGTCTCCAGGTGTTGCCAACATTCATAATTTGAATCAAGTGGAAGAAGGCGCATAATGTAGCTGAGGGAATCAGGGTGCCTTATTCAGGGATGTTTTTAAGAACACAAAGCTGATACAGCTGCAGAGCTACATAAAGACATTGCTAAGGGATCCGTAAGGAATAGATCCACCCAAATTATCACATACTGAACTTTCATTTTGAGACATTTTCATAGGTTGGCAATATTGATTTGCTGTATTTTTTGAATCATTTGAATAAGTTGTAGTTTATAATTGTTACTTTGCCATTTAGTTGCTAAGAAGGTCATTGGTCTCATTGGAGCAATGCTTCTGCTTCATATATTCCTTACTGCTACAGGATTATGCTGGATGTAATAACCTGAATCCACAAATATTTTGCAAGAAAACATTGTTCCTAGGATTAGGGGTGGTTAAACCAAAGGTACCTGCTGTGCATGCACCATTTTTTATGCACATGTTCCTACATTGCTCCTACAATTACCATTTTCTTTGTTGGCAACTTCAAAGTTAACAAATTGAGTTTTCACTGATCTAAGTGTACTATTGGTTTTACTTGTGACTATTTAAAAAGGTGACAAGCTAACATTTTATGTACATGCCTAACATAATTCACAATTACACTATAGGGTAAATCTCCTGAATGTTCTCAATGCCTAAATGATTAACCGGCAAATCAGTTTTGGCACCACAAGTATTCTGCAATGCAAAAACACTTTGTGGTGTGTGAAGCTGCTCTTAGATAATCAATGCCATAGATATGGCCTTTGGTATTGTTTTTGTTAGCATTTCTAATTGGATCCATGAAAGGTAACTGTGGTTTATGTTAGATAAGCAGTAAATTCTCCCTCTGTTATTAACTCATTGTAACTACCTCGGAAGTTGGTTGGATTGTACTGATGAATTTCACAATTAATACTAAAGAGTGGGCACCAATTCTTGAGGATGCTGTCATTTTCACCTTATTGCTGATGTCATTCCCAAGATCCCATTTCCTTTACCAATGTGGCTACATTGGTATTTTCTATATCCAATTTTCAATCTTTGATCAGAGCATTGTGGGCAGTACTGCCTATTTTGCCTGTGTTGGTTTATTTAGGTTTACCAGTAAGCTATTCTGAATCAATGTAAGTGTTTCCAAGAGAAGTCTTGAGGAAATTTTGCTTGCAAAGAACATTTATGAGCCAAGCTGTGGGTAACTAGGAACTCTTGGGGAGGTGTAGTTTTTAATCAAATGACTGAAAACTGATAATCCCATTTCTACAAGTAAATAACTGATATTTCTGATCGCATTTCGTGACATGGTGAAAGGTTGCATCACACTCCCTATATAACATCCACATTCTTAATGAGCTTTTATTGGAAAGGAACTGCATGTTGAGTTCATTACACAATGCAGCTCGATCAATTGGATCCATGAACCCGGCCACTGCAGCAAACAGCTTACTTGCAACAAATTGTTGTACTTGAACAGCGGGGAGCAGATTAGATATTCATTTCAAAAACAGTAGAGCTAATTTGATCTTATAATGTTATATAGAGCAAACACTGTTGAGTTTTGGTACGTTCTGAAAGACATGTGTCCCAGGCTTTGGTACAGCGGTTGGCAGTAAATGGTCACACAATTAAGTTGCCTGGATTAATTGATGTACTTCAGCAGTTAGTCTGTTGAAAATAATTGTAAGACAAGAAGTCAACTTTACAACATGGACCACACAACTTTTGGAGAAGCTTTTCAACACAGGATGCAAACATTTTTTCTAAGAAGGCTCACCAATGTTCATATGCAATAAAACTGATGACTGGCCCTGTTGCATCTCATATTGCAGCCAATGTGCACATATCTGCATTTCTTCCATGCATGATCTGGATTTAGTGCTTTTGTTATCTTGCAATTAGAGCTACTTTGTAATTGCTTGCTGGGGTGTTATAAACTTTTAGGGTCCTAAGCTGCAAAGCGAAGCCTTGGTATGTTTTTAGAAGTAGGAGCAGAGTGACGGCAGGGCGTAGCCGAGGTATCTGTGAGGCTTCAAATCTGAAGATCTTAGTTTTCAATACCTTAAAATCTGGATCACCTGTGCAAGTTTTGTCTGCATTTGTAAGCAGCTTCTGCAATATAAAATCCCAGGACATGTGTACAAAAATTGTGTTAAACTAATGAGCCAATTATCTTTTGCAAAGTTCTGGCTATGTGGCTTATGTGCAAACTAGTTTGATCAAGAATAAGTAATTGCTAGGAAAAGTCCTATTATATACCATCATAAGCATGACAATGATAAAAAATTTGGTAGATCAGTGTGTAAGCTAGCAAACGTGCAAGAGGACCTGGTCATACCCTTCAAATATGTAAGTGCAAGAGGGTGATAATGTATCCTGGTGATGATAATAATAGATAAGGAATATGCAGAATGACAATATGGATAACAGTAGGGATGTGAGATGCAGATGATGTGGATAATAGCAGTAGGCATACAAGTATGCTCAATTTAATGCAGAGCATGTGGGTAGTGACAAAAGTTTGAGGGATAAAAGGACATTTTTAGTAACATGGTTTTAAGTGAAGCAGATATGAGAATTTAGCTGTACTGCATTCTTCAATGTGACGTATGTAAACAATTTTTAAGCAGCCCACGAAAATTCGGTAATTTTGCTTAATGATACAGGTGGAGTTTGTGTAGGTGTTGCTTTAGCACTAATGAATACAAAGAAAAGGAAATGACAATAGATGGAAAAATTGGTACAAGGAAAACCAGTTGTACACCCATGAAAATTCATTGACAAGAGAGCTTCTCATTGGCTGGTGGGCAAACTGCAACTTTTTCTGCTTAAACAGAAACCGGAAATGGCTATAGCACCTGCACATATCACAGATCCTCTGCTGTAACAGTTCAGTTAATTATAGGCAAAATTGCACAGCTGCAATAAAAAAGTTTGGCTTTTTAATCTGCACCAGAATAGCCACAAAAAATTACGATCCGAACTGTTATATGTAGAGGAACAGAACATCATACAGGTAACCATTAGAAAGTGGCGAGAAAATGTTTCCCCTTTCAATGAAAATTATTTTGGTAGTATGCATTTATTTTATTTCCTACTCTGTAGATATCCACAACTGTTTTTGTTAACATGCTTCACAGTTATCTTGGTGATGGCTGATAAATCAATTCATTGTGTGTGGTACAAGCATTCTCTAGCCTGTATGAGCAATGTCCATAGTGGATAGGGAAGGTATTGCATTCCACCCAAAAATTTAAATGTTTTGAGGAGTCCTGAGTTGGAAAAAGAATCTGGACAGCTTAGCTTAAAAACGAAAAGTCCAAACTTGGTATTTAAATTCTGTATCTTCCAAGGATGCAACACAAAGGTTTTCAAGAAAATCAAGAAAACTTCAACTACATGGAATTTTTTTTTTCGAAAATTATGATTTTCTCAAAAATGGCTTAACAATTTTGAATAAAATACTGTATATTAAACAAGAGCTGCTAAGCTTGCTTTAATCACAGGTGGAATAGCAGGTAGTATGTATAACTACCAAACTATTCAGGTACTGTATTTAAATTTACTTTAATCATATGTTAGAAGTTTAAGCTGAAAGGTAAAAATATAGGAATAAGACTCATCTTAAAAAGCTAGTGATTACCAAGCTGT
The DNA here is from genome assembly GCA_030762935.1 of Hymenopus coronatus. NCBI lineage: Eukaryota > Metazoa > Arthropoda > Insecta > Mantodea > Hymenopodidae > Hymenopus > Hymenopus coronatus. Next base: position 26,780,150 of record CM060882.1, read on the forward strand.
AGACTGCACATATTCGAGGTAATTTTTTGTCATGGCTACGGAGTTCCCCCATCTCCACATACTGCTGTGATGTGCTTGGCAGAGTGATACATTAGAGTTTGTTTACCCATTTCCATAATCCATGACAAGTGAATTACAGTCAATATAGTTCATTAATTTGGCATTTTAATTACAAGACGCACGTAAAATATTTGTTATAGCATTAAATACTCTGAAATACTATAGCATCTTTGTCAGTTTCAAATTAAAAAGCAAAAGAGCATGGAATTATGAAAATCTATCAGAATTGAAATAGCATATAAGCGAGCTGTGAATTTGTAATACTGAAAAAGCACTGGACACCTTTCGGGAACATGGTATTGTTCCTATTTTCCACAATTTTCTAGTTCTGGAAAATTGTTGAGAATGGAAACATACCCTGTCCCTGAAACGTGTCCAGGTAACTATTTTTTCAGTGCTGAATGTTACAAATTCCCAACTCGTTTATTATGACTATGCATCACAGTTGCTAGCTTCTTTATCCTCAAATTAGTGAATAAAATAGCATGCACAGTTTACAAATTGCTTTAGAATAAGCCAACCTTAGATATAATGATGGCTGGGGATATGGAATTACTGTGTCATCTACGTTGTCATTTAAGTTATAATACGTCAGGTTGCGATGATTTCAACAAAATATAGTTAATTGTCAACTTATTTTCAGTATGATTTCCCACATAAGAAACCTTTTACCAAGAGACAAAGTTTGGTGCTCAAGTCTTCTTGTTTTTGAGCTATGCTGTCCACGCACGCACACGCACACACACACACACACACACATGTGTGGACCTTTTTTTCTAAAAATGCTTTTTTCTGACTCAGGGCACCTCAAAACATATATTTATGTTTAGTATCTTCCAAGGATGTGGCACGAAGGAAGTATGGTCAGGGCTTTTCAAAAACTGCCAGATGTTAATCATCTCCAGATGGTGCTACACAATTTGCCATGCAGATATCTGGGGATTATGTGCAGAAGTTGGCTATATTTGTAAGAAATGATGTGCTGGTTGGGTGCTAAGTGAGAGAATATGGCTTGCAGTCTTCAATTAGTTCTGTCTGCTTGCACATTCACATTGGCAACCCTTTGAACTTGGAAAAATTTCTTGCCATCTTGTGTCATTTTGTAAGGTAGCACCCAAATTTTTAAAACTATGATCCCAAGATTTCACTGGAAGAAATTGTGCCAAGGACCCATGAATGCAAAATAATAAATATTTTTAGAAAAAAAGTCATCAGCAAATCTAACAGATGGTAAGTCAATTTCCCAACTTGGTATTTAAATTCACTGTAGTCCATGGATGCAACAGAATTTTCAGAAAAACTACTCCATTCCAAACTGTCCTTTACGTGGAAGATTTCTCAAAATTAGGTTTTCTCACAAATGGCTGTAACAATTTTGATTAAAGTCATCAAAGTTGTCTACATACTTGGAGTTTATGAGGAATGTCCTTTGAAACCTTTTTCTTTCTGGATGATGGCTCTTTTTTAATTCATCCTGGTCAAAGCAGATGGAGCAGAATTTCAAGAACATCACAGTAACCAGCAGTAGTAAACCTTCACTTTAGCTGCCTAGTGTACTCTCCTTGGCTATAAGATAATATCTAATTAGAGTTAATATGGTTTTTAAATGATAATTTCATTATAATTGAGGCATTGGCAAGAATGACAATTTTTTCACAGGAATTTTGTAGAGCAAAGTGTTTTATGAAATTGACATTACTAGAGGTATTGGAATTTAATTTAGCATGTATACACATTTGCCATATAGACAACATTCCAGTATTACTTGAGCAGATGACTTTATAACAGCAATATATCGTTACTACTAAAGACAGGTAAGTGACATATCTACATCCAAGCTTTCATTTAAATGTTCAAGAATTATTGCATAAGCTGTACTCTTACTATAGCTTTTGAATATGCAGTTGTACATCCTTAACCTTTATATGCATGATGTATATCAGGCTGTTTCAACTCGCCTTGTCTGAGGCAGAGTGCTGCCTACTCAGCCACAAACCTCCAATTCAGGCTATATGGGACGGTGGTGTAGGCAATATCTCTCAGGACAAAAGTTATAGCCCAATCATGGTTTGCATTCCAACACTTGATTCAGCTCTGATGATAAGTTTGTGCTAAATGAGGTATATTTCACCTTTGAGTAACTAGTTTCTCTTTTGACACTCAACCAACCTGGTACAGCTTAATATACATAGGTAGTGAAGGTATAGTATTCCTTCCAAAAGTCTGATTGTGAGAATCCACCGATAATGCTTTGAGGACCCCCTGAATCAAAATGGGTCATTTTTGGAGAAAAATGTGTAGAAAACGAAAAATACCTTAAAATGAATCTTGAGTATCAAGTCTGGTATTTGTTCTGCATCTTCCAAGGATGCAACATTTTTTACTTTCTCTATACGTACTATGTACATAGTGTATAGAGAAGGTATTGCACTCCGCCAAAAAATTCATTACCGAGATTTCACCGGAAATGTTTTAGGGTCCCTATATCCAAAAAAAAGTATTTTCAGAAAAAGGTCCATGTGTTTGTGTGTGTCTGTGAACACGATAGCTCAAAAACGAAAAGTTGGTAAAATACCAAATGTGGTATTTAAGTGGGAGCGACACGAAGATTTTGAGAAAAATCTCCCTACCCCAAACTACCCTTTACAGGGAACTTTTTTTGAAAATTTTGATTTTCTAAAAAAGGGCTCTTAACGATTTTGATTATAATATCGTATATTAAAGATATTTACCTGACAAATAGTGTATATTTTGAATTTTCTAGGAATAGACTCTGAAGACTACTTTATTCTGGGTCAATTTTATAAAATTTTGCACAACTGCTAAACTGTAAGGGATGGACAAAAACTTACCACACAACAAATGTAGAGCACTTTAAACACACAATTTATGCTATATAAATTTTTTTTGTGGAGTTGGTTGTTTTTGAGATGTTCTTTGTTTTTGGTTTCAGCTATAAAAATCTGTGTTACACTCACATGACTTTCTGTATATCTCTGTAAATTATTAATGTTAATAAGCATATCTTTTATTTATTTCATGCATCTTGCTTTATAGTAAGTAGAACCGAAATAAGGGAGTACCATAGGTTAAAGTGAAAGCCAAAAGCTGGTTGCTATGTGACTGATGTTCCTTTGTTTGTATTGACAGGAGTTGGACAAATTCCTGTATGAGAAAAGTGTAACTTTTTCAAAGCTGAAACCAATAAAAAAGGAATATCTCAAAAACGATCAACTCCACGAAAAAAATGTATGTAACATAAATTGTGTGTTTTAACGTGTTCTACATTTTTTATGGGTTAAGTTTTTGTCCATCTCTTACGGTTTAGTAGTTATGAAAAATTCATCCAGAATAAAGTAGTCTTCAGAGGCTATTCCCAGAAATTTCAGAATATACTTTTTATTTGTCAGGTAAATAACTTTAATATACGATATTTTAATCAAAATCGTTAGCCATTTTTTAGAAAATCGAAATTTTCGAAAAAAGTTCCATGTAAAGGATAGTTTGGGGTGGGGGGATTTTATTCAAAATCTTCATGTCGCATCCCTGGAAGATACTAAACGTAAATACCAAGTTTGGTATTTTACCGATTTTTTCGTTTTTGAGGTATCGTGTTCACACATACACACACACACACACACACACACCTTTTTTTTTTTTGGATTCAGGGGACCCTAAAACATATATTTCCGGTGAAATCTCGGTATGGAATTTTTTGGTGGAGTGCAATACATTTTCTATTCACTATGTACATAGTGAGTATAGAGAAAGTAAAAACTTGTACTTTTCTCACACAGGGCTTTGTGAACTCTTGTCCATACAAAGGAACTTCAGTCACTTAGCAACCACCAGCTTTTGACTATCAGTTTAACTTATAAAAGACCCTTTATTTGTTTCTACTTACAAGGAAGCAAGTAATAAGAATATTTCTGCTAATCAGCATGAAATAAATGGAAGCATAAGCTTTTTAACAATAATTTGTTGCATTGATATAGAGAAAGTCATGTGATTGGAACACATCAGAGTTTTTGTTACTCGTTTGCCAGGCCTGTTCCATCATGGCAGTGAAATCTTCGTGATGCCAAACACTCTTTCTGAAGGTTTTGAATAAGAGCTTGTAACAATGGTGCTGCTAACCAGTATATTTTACATGTATGATTTATCTGTGATAGACTTGCCATACTCATTAATATGAAGCTCCTAAAAGTCCTTATTGCATGGGACGATTAGCATATTTTGCTTTGAGGACGAGTGTATTATAAGGGGTTGAGTGTGGTATTGATGCATGACAAAACAATGGCCCTGAAAAATAATAATTTCTTGCAAATCTTCCCCAAATCTGTACAGTATGGGCATGAAATGAGAATCTGTGTAATATTTTAATTAACATAATTTTTTTTTTCCCTCAGAAAACTCCCCCCCCTCCCTCACCTCAAATTTGGCTCTAAAAGGTTTTGATGTCATGTGTATTGTTATATTTGTGATGAAATGTATCTCGAATTTTCTGAGAATAGCTACTTAACTGCTAAACAGTAAGGCATGGACAAAATCTTCACTAGAAAAGAATGTTGATCTCATTAAGACATTGGAACACACACACACACAGGGTTGTTGGCCGTTTAAGAGCCTTTTTGGATTAAATTTCCCAATACTTTATTATCCTTGTCATAAGAATTTCAGGGCCATCATTACTCACTCCAAATCATTTGATTATCACCCTAATGTATTATCTTTGACTGTAAGAAAGTAATCAATAAAACCATTTCTGCTAACGCTTATCTATTTAGCATAAAGTTGATGTATAAATATGGTTTTGAAAGATTAGTTTGCTGCAGAATAGGTAGGGAAATTCGTGGGTGTGTTAAACAAAATACTTGGAAAAAAGAAACGGGCTCTTATTCAATCAGGATTAAGATAGTTCACTTTGTATGTAACACAGTAATCAAGAGAGTTCTGTTAAGTGTTTTGGATTACTGTGATATTTCTCTCCCTGGTATAAGATGAAAACCACAGTGGAAACCTAATATATGCAATTGATTCAGCCGAGGTATGAAACTGGTCCTTCTGAACCGCTTCTTATTTAAACGATGAGTAGGGTAATCAGTTTTGTTGAGCTAAACTGAATGCACTTCTGTTGAACAGATAAAAATGTCTAGTCACAAGTGTTTAAAAAAGAAAGCATGGCGAGCCTGGAAGGAAAAAGTATGTCAATATTGCACATGCAGCTCAATCTGGAAATAATGTATACGCAGGAACTAATGGTAATAGTGAACATTTAATTGATCAGTGCTGGATCAGCAGTGATTCTGCAAGTAGTTCTAAAAGTAAACTTTTCTGATCCTGCCTCAACTTGGAAGCTACAAGAAAGTCTGCCAGATATAAAGGAAATGTTATTTTAAATATAACTATTGTGATACAAGATGTAGTGGGATATGTTTGAAGACTAAAGCTACATTCGGAATGATATCAGTGTTGAAATATAGTGAATGTATACAGTTGATAGGAGTACAGTACATGCATTTGAAAACATTAATATATAAGGATATGTTTTGCGTAAAATTGGGAAAGGGTTAAGCATTATGTGAATTTGTCAAAGAAAAAACCCAAGTTCCAAAAATTTGGAAGCATAGGACTTCTACAAAGAAGCTAAACAAAGAGAAACCAGGAGGGAAGTAGTATTCTGCTCCGACTACACATTAGGAACATTTTAAGAGTCAATAACTTGAGCACATTGTTAAAACAATTCTTGTGGAGTATCAGAGATAATAGTTTTTCATATAGCTGTTTTTTAGCTTGGTGAATTTGGTAGTAAACTTAAGTTTTAATGATCTCTAGACCAAAATCGGGCATTTTGGTGCGCTTAACGTTCATTCAGTGAAAGTGCGCTATGCCTAAATTGACTTTCCTGTTTAAGTTGAAACTGGTTCCTAGAGGATCGCTTATAGCATTGAGAGAGTTGGCTATACACTAGTGGCGTCGTGTGGGACAAGAGGCGAGCATGGTTCCAAAATTAAAAAATTAATGCTTTCCTGTATTTGAAAAAAAGATTTTGAATAACAGTACATTCTGCTTCTGTAGTCACTGTATTTTATCAGTTTCTGCAGTTCACCATAGCAATGTAATCGTCCCCATGTGTAGTAACAGAGCACTTTTTACTTTCTCAACTATGATAGTAAGTAGACAAGGTATTATAATCCAAAAATTCAGTATAAATATTTCACCGGTAATACATGTTTTGAGGACCCCTGCATTTATAAAAAAAAAAGAAAATATCCGTGTGTGAATGGACGGCTGAAGTCACATTTTGGAAAACCAGTCTTAGTATTAAAGTTCTATTATTAAAGTTGTATCTTTCAATACACGAAGATTTTCAGGAATATCTCCACCACTCCAAAGTACTTCACATAAAAGATTTTTTAAATTTTACATTTTTCAAAAGCGGCTCCTAATCGATTTTGACTAAAATGGCATATACAGGGTTATTAAAAAAGAAAACAGTTTTCAAATATTTATTGCTTCCAAACTACAAAAGATAGAAGCATTATTCCAACATAATATGCATTCAATATGAGCACCGTTACACGACATATGTCAAAACGGTGGCACATTTTTTGCCACACGCGAATCAACTGGTCTCCAGTTATCGAATTTACAGCTTCAACAATTCGATGTAGATCTTCAAGAGTGCCAGGCATAGGATGGATAACAACACGGTCTTTTACGTAACCCCATAGATAAAAATTTCACGGAGTGAGATCTGGAGACCTGGGGAGGCCACCGGCGATAAAGTTGACCTGCTCCTCCTCTCGCGATCCAACGTCCTGCAAACGTGTTATTCAAGTGACATCGGACGTGGTAAGAGAAATGAGGCGAGGCACCACCATGCATGGAAAAAAAAAAAAATCATTAGAAAACATTAATCGTTAAGTAAAATTATCTTCTTCCATATCTTCTAACATGCCAATGTACAATTCTTACCGTTTGTTGTGGTCAGGATTCAATGCAGTTTGTATCAGGTGCAGGCGATGTTTTAGAACTCGCCATACTGTTGGTTGCTTGCTCCTTGCGATCCTTTCGTTGAACTGCAACAATGTACTCTAGGTTTGCTAATTGCAGCACACAAAATGGTTTCTCTTGAGGTGTCGCCGCCATTTCACTACAGACATACAACAAACAGCGCCAATGCGGCCTGATTGGAACTTCTACCCCACGCACTATTTCAATTGTAAACTTTTCTCTCTCCATGAACGTTGGAATCATGCTTCTATCTTTTGTAGTTTGGAAGCAATAAAAGTTTGAAATGTGTTTTCTTTTTGAATAACCCTGTTTTAAGCTACTTAGATGACAACTAAAATGTATATACTGAATTTTCTGGGAAAACCCTCTGAAGCTCCCCTTATTCTCGTTGACTTTTGCGTAGTTGAGAATAAGTTGCTTCACAGCCTAAAGTAAAATACTTAATACTTCCTCAAATGGGATGTCGGTTTTCTTCCGATTAAGCAAAGAGCAAAAATATTTGACCATCACTATTAGCTTAGTGCATTACTTTATTCATTTATGTTTAAAAAGAAACTTTATAAAATCAGCGATGCAAAACTTTTGGACTTGCTTGAAATCGATAGAATAGTTTGTTAATGAATATGTAGAAAAGCTCATGTGAATGTCAGAATTTTTTGTGATGAATTTTGTATCCACATGTCCTTATTGTATGTTACGACTGAGGTTCTGAATTCAGTGGTCGGCTTTGCTTAGCACCAAATTTTATTGCTAATAAAGATTGCATTTTGCAGAATATTAACTCGTTTAATTGTAATTATATGCGCTGGTATATTAAAAGTTTCGTGTTCTTAAGACTTATGTTGCATATCTATGATTAAGGCTTTGCATTTCTCTTTGTCTTCAGTTAAGCAAGCTTGTTTTAAGGACATTTCATTTTACTAAATGATAGTCTGCTGCTACCTTTAGGGGACAAACATGGAAGACATTCCTGGGAAAATATTCATTGTGGGCGTGACTGACAGCGTGCGTTCTTTGTGTCCAGCATAAACAAAGCGTTGCCAGGACTACAGTTGCCATCACAAAAACAAATGACACAAACCGATCGTTTTTGCGTGTTTTGGGCTTTGGCCATTTAAACAATGTAGGTCATCAATACTCAAGCTTTGATCATGGTAGAGAAAAAAATGGCTTTGTAATTTCAAGGGGAATATTATTACTGTCTGTTTAGCACTGCTGGGAAACTCGCTGTCGGCCATTTGTGTGTTCTGCTTGTTCTAACAAGTAACTCCAGAGGAAAATTCATTTTATTTTAGATCATAATACTGTTTTAGTTCTATTGTAAAATGTTTTTTGTTTTGGTGTTTGAAGACTATGCCGGAAAGCAATTCAATGATCAGGATGTATACTTGAGGCTTGTGCAACATCTCTTCCGATGTTGAAAATGCTCTTTTGATAGTTTGTGTATTCGAAATAAACTGGAATAATATGGAGCTAACAAAGAAAGCTTCGAGATTGTTCAGTCAGTAAGTGGCTATACCAGGTGACTAGACACCCACCGTATTTCACGTTTGAGGCATTCAAACTTCGGTCGCGAGTGAGCAACCAGCGCTAACGACCTGCATATCAGCGAAAACGGCGAGGGAATCGCACTCGTTAAGAGGCAGACTTGCACCACATACAGGAGACCGGAAAAAGACGTTTTAGGGTCTCCTGTATAAAAAAAAAGGGGGGGGGTCATCTGTTTCTGGGAACACGGCGACACAAGAACGAAAAGTCTGTAAAATGCCAAACTTGGTACCAAAGTTTGTCTTCCAAGGAATGCAACACGGAAGATTTTCAGGACCCCCTCCCCTCCCAAACTACCCTTTACATGGAAAATGTTGAGAAAAAATTGCTAACGATTTTTATTAAAATACCGTATATTAAAGATATTTACCCGACAAATGTATGTCTTGAATTTTCTGGGAATAGCCTCTAAAGACTTCTTTACGTGTGTGTGTGTGTGTGTGTGTGTGTGTGTGTGTGTGTGTATGTATGGACAGCATGGCCCCAAAACAAAAAGACCGTTAAATACCAAACTTGGTATTTAGGTTTAGTATCTTCCAAGGATGCGACACAAAGATTTTAAAAAAAGAATCCTCCCACCACAAACTACCCTTTACATGGAAAAAAATTCAAAATGTTTGATTTTCTTAAAAATGGCTCTAACGATTTTGATTAAAATCCCGTATATTAAAGCTATTTATGTCCGAAATAAAAAGTATATCTCGAATTTTTTGGGAATAGCCTCTGAAGACCTCTTTATTGTGGATGAATTTTGCTTAACTGCTAAACCGTAAGAGATAGAAAAAAAAAAGTACTACAAAAAAAATGTACCTCATGATCAAGACACACAATTTTTGTCCTTTACGTTTTTGTTGTAGAGGTAACCGTTTTCGAGATATTCCTTGTTATTGGTTTCAATTGTGAAGTACTTAAAACTTTTCCCACACAGGAAGTGTGTGTTTTTCTTTTGTTCTACTCCTGGTCAAGCAAAGAAGTGATTTGCAATGACAATCGCATAAGGATAGCTTTTAAAACATTTGACAATCACTTTAGCATAGTGCATTCCCTTATTCCCTTCTACTTGTAAGGAACTAAGTAATAACATTCTGCTAACATTTATCTTGATTAGCATTGTGCACAAAGAAGAATAATCTTTTGTAGGAGTTGTAGAGCAGCTAGAGAAAATCATGTGAGTGTAACAAATGAGATTTTTTTACTTTCTCTATACGTACTATGTATATAGTGTATAGAGAAGGTGTTGCAATGTACCCAAAAATTCGATACCGAGATTTCACCGGAAATATGTTTTGGGACCCCTGAATCCAAAAAAAAGCATTTTTAGAAACATGTCTGTATGTGTGGGTGTCTTTGGGTAGAAAAGACCGTTAAAAGCCAAACTTTGTATTTAAGTTTGGTATCTTTCAAGGATGTGACACGAAGATTTTCAAGAAAGTCCCCCCACCCCATACTACCCTTTACATGGAACTTTTTTTCAAAAATTTTGATATTCTAAAAAAATGGCTAACGATTTTGATTAAAATCCCGTATATTGCTGACATTTACATACCAAATAAAATTTATATCTTTAATTTTCTGGGAATAGCCTCTGAAGACCTCTTTATTCTGGATGAATTTTCCTTAACTGCTAAACGGTAAGAGGTAGACAAAAGCTTACTACACAGAAAATGTAGAACACGTTAAAACACAATTTATGTTGTACAATTTTTTTTTTTATTCGTAGAGTTGATCGTTTTTTAGTTATTCATTGTGTTTGATTTCACCTTTCAAAAATTTATATTTTCTCATACAGGAATTTGTCAACTCCTATCTATGCAAACAAAGGAACTTCCGTCACATAGCAACCAGTCTTTGACTGTCACTTTAACCTATGGTACTTCGTTATTTCGCTTCTACTTAAAAGGACTAAGACTATTTCTGACATTTTTTTTTTCTCGATTAGCATGAAGTAAATAGAAGCATAAGCTTTTAACAATAATTTGTTGCAGAGATATAGAGAAAGTCATGTGAATGGAACACATCAGATTTTTAGTTACTCGTTTTACCAGACCAGTTCCATCATGGCAGTGAAATCTTCGTGACGCCAAACACTCTTTCTGAAGGTTTTGAATAAGAGCCTGTAACAATGGTGCTGTTAACCAATATATTTTACATGTATGATTTATCTGTGATGGACTTGCCATACTCATTAATATGAAGCTCCTAGAAGTCCTTATTGCATGGGTCGATGAGCATATTTTGCTTTGAGGACGAGTGTATTATAAGGGGTTGAGTGTGGTATTGATGCATGACAAAACAATGGCCCTGAAAAATAATAATTTCTTGCAAATCTTCCCCAAATCTGTATAATACATTCTTTATGGAAATAAAATGAAAATCTCTAATATTTTAATTAACATAATTTAATATTCAAAGTGGCTGCTTCTGCTTCACCAATAGTTTTTATAAAATTCTTCCTGCCTACAATTCATTAGCTACAATTATGGAAACAGTCAAATGATACTTATTAAATCTATACAAATTAAGTTGAAATAAAAAAAAAAAAAAAAATTGTGGAAACCATTGACTAAAGGTAATTTATCACAGATTCATAACTTACAGTGAAGAATGCACGCAAGAACTCGCCTAAAGCATATGAAGCCTTATCTTGTTTCCATTTTTGGGTTAGTTTCCAAATTGTTTGCATTTAGGATTGCACTACAGTTCTAAAAATGTGTTTTGGAGAGTACACCCAGAAGTTCAGTGGTATATGAAAACTGGCTTGAAAATTTCACGATTGGACTGTTAATTATTCTTGTCTTTGTTCCTCAACTGTATATTTTCAGCAGCTGCTTTTCAATAAGAGCACCATGCATCTCCTTTTGGACAGCTGCTTTTACTCGGTCAAATTCGATGCGTTGAAAACTTCCTTAGAGTTGTCACAATTTTACAATCTTCTCGTCAAATTGGTTTCAATACTTTTAAAGGAAGTAAAGACATACCCAATCGGTCTAAGATTTAGCAATGATTTGATGCCTTTGACCAATGGAATTCGAATATTTAAAAGTGCGTCACGAAGTCTGCAACATGGCCGAAAGCGAAAAGCAAACAAAAAGTGTTACCTGATATAGGGTGTCCTATGCGAACTGATAAGGTTTTAAATTTAAGAAAGCTGGCCATGTCTATACTTATGGCCTCTGTAGAGCAAAATTAAATCTAGTTTTATTTACGGTCACTCTAACTACCATGGTTCACAGCGTCCCATTCTATTTTGGGCATGAAGGACCAGTTAATTTTGCTCGAGGCCTCTTTATCAGGCTTGAGATTCTGTCATGTGCCGTAAATCTATGACACGGGCCCACCGTTTTACTTCCCTTCCAAAGGAAGTCATGCAGGATTTTTACGCCCTCCGCCTCGCTTGAACCCGCAACCTTGGGAACTAGAGCCTAGCATGTTACTTTCAGACGACGGAGGAAGACTGGAGTACAACAGTATATACACAACTTCTAAGAAATTGCCAGGCAGATTTCTAAGCTATGCAATAATGCAATTTATATGGCGCAGTTAACATTGCTTTGTGTTATTTCCATTGCATTCGTAATCGATGGACGATTTGATTTTATATGAAAAAAATGCTATGTTTTTGCATATAGAAGAATAATAGAGTAATACTTTATTGCAAATTGTTATAGTGACGCTAATGGTAAATCACATTTAGATCTTGTCCAATGCCAAATATTTTTCAACATTTGGCAGTTTTTCTTAACACAGGATAAAGGGGGGGGGGGGAGAAAAATGTTTGAATCGTGTGCAAGAAGCTTAAGACATGGCTCAACAGATTTGCCACGAGGCCCAATTCTCTTAGGAACTGTCCTCTCCTATTGCATTGCCATAGTAACAAAATTACTCAATACAGTGATTTTAAGCACATCAACCAAAATGTAAATTGTTCGGTTTGCTCTTCCATCTTGCCATAGTATGAGAAGCATACAATCCGACCTATTTTACAATGGGGCGTTCGAAAAACTTTGTTATTCCAAGCTTCAAGTACAAAGGGACAAGTAGTGGCAATCTAAGGTGATGTGGCTGTCAGAATTTATGCAACTTTTTACTTTAGGGAGTAGTTTTTAATAAACGTGTAAAATTAGACCAGATATCAAAACATTACACCACGATAAAACTTGGTTCGTTTACAAGAAAATGCATTTTGAAGGTGTAATACTCTTCCCGAATAAGGTAAAATACAAAGAACAAATGTTGAGTATTATGTTTCTCAGCTTTTACTTTTCCATGAAAGACACAGACTTTGTAGTTTATTTTTGCAAATGAAGTGGGGCGTTATTTATGGATGCTCTTTTAACAACTGTGGTTCTAATCGTCCTATTCAACTTTGGGCGTGAAAGACGGATTAATTTTGCTCAAGAGGCCTCTTGTTATTTTTCCATAAACACACTTCTAAATATTATAAAATTTTCATATTGTCTTTTAATATTGCCAGAAATGCATCTTGCATACCTATTTCTGGAACAGTTTGATTATACTACAAAATAGGACCGTGAAACCCGTGATAAATTAGCCCCCCCCCCTTCTAGTTATTGTAACTTTTCCTTCCATCATCTTTCCCCGGGTTGTAAATCGGTTTAGTATTTGAATGTAGTAGCGCCCCTAAACAAATTCTAAAAATTATATCGGCGTTTTTTTTTTTCAAAATGAATGTAGTTTGAAATACAATTCGTTGAAATGCGTAAAACCGGCTGGGAATGGGTTTTTCACTGCACGGTTTCGTGATCAAGATTTAGGTATATTTTAGTTAAGGCTTTGGTGCTTTGCTACAAGTAATCCAATACGAGAGTTGAGTAGAATTTGTTCTGCTGCAAGAAAGACATTGAAATGTTAAGTTTGTATTTAGTAATAAAGAAAACCACATTGTAGAACAGAGTTGAGACAATGGTTCAAACAGCATTTCAAAGAAAGCTGTCGGCTGAATAGGCATTTTAGAACCCGAAGTCTCGTAGGTTTGTAGAGGCTAATGTAATTTAACGGGCAATACGAATTTGACATCTCTGATTTGTTGTGAAAAATCGCATAGTCTTCACTTAATTGCATGAAAAAAAAATGTTGCGTAATCAAACGGTTTCAGGCACGTGGTTAGTTTTTCACCTGAAAGACTACCGGTTGATGACCTGTTTGCGTGCATGAAGTAAAGTTTGTTTGGTATCCAGGGTAACCGCCACTCGCAACGTCTGCCCCCCCCCCCCCAACTATGGCTTGTTATGGAGGGCATGATGGCTCCCACGTCCACGTTATACATCTTTTATGTTGGACTGCTCATGAAAAATTTAGAAAACAAATGAACGTATGATGGCGGAAGCCTTAGATATTCTCCCTAGTTATCGACCGGATATTGAGTGCTTCTATAAGTAAACGCAACATGAAGGGCTCCCTCAGCTTGGTTACAATAGTATTGAATTATTCGTAAGGGAGAAGTGTTGCCTTTTTCATAAGTTCACATCCTGAATAATGCACAGATGTCATTTAAGCCACAGGCCTCTCTTAAACTTTAAACGAGCAAATTGTCAGCGGCGCCATTTCATAACTGTTCCGAGCTGCAGCCACTTTTGGGCTGGTTCTTGGGTCAAATATACTTCGAGAAACCCCGAAAGGTGCGAGCCCATTTGATAAGGTCTTTGAAAAGCTGAAGGCCTGCCATCGGTTTCAGACATGATCTAAATGACCTATGCATTAAGATGAGGCAATGAATAGGTGAATCCACAGGAAATGTCAGCTTTTTGCTGGAGCCAGTCCACGCGTTTGTGTAGCAGCACAGGCATTGAGTAGTCAAAATTGGAATTGCCGAGCACATCTTCTCGTCATATGCTTTGATGGAGGAGGGAGGAAACACAAAAGTAGATGTGGATTATTTAACAATGCTGAAATTAATTCATGTGCCTGCCTTTCACAACGGGCGAGATTCACCTTTGAGAAAAGCTAATTGGCTATTGTCGCCTTACTGATCTTTCTCCAGCCCAATATTGGAATGTATCTTCAGTGTGAGACGATACATTTTAAGATGGTGGGCAATTTGCTATTTAAATTATATTTTATCTAAGTGTTTACTAATGATTTCATACTGTAAGGTGGTTCACTCTACCAAACATCCATTTGTGAAATTCTGAGACGTATTATATAGTAAATATTCATCATTTGCATTTGTACGTTAAGTCTTTTGATCATTCACTTCTGAAAATCGACCAGAAACAAGATATCGAGTTCTTTGCTAAAAGCGTAGCTCCCATATTTTGAGATGTGAGGGTGTTCCGCTAAGGGGATTTTGAACTTGCACGATTTCCGATGGTGTTTCTTACAAAGCTCTTCCAGAATTATACTTGGCGCAAGACAGACATGTTAAATGAGAGTTAGTCCTTGCGATGGTGCCCGCCTCGCGTTAGCCAAATGCTATTTTGACATTAACTCTAAGATTATTACACCTTTTTAGGAGTGGAAAAAAATGGGGTTTCGTTCATATGCTTACTTTCTACGAACTATACTAGCAGAGTAATAAGTGCTATGCGAGGGCTTTGAAATTCCAAGCTCTTGCATGACCAAGAGAAAGAAATAAAATCTGATGTGCTACATTCACATATCTTTCTATACTTATGCTGCAACAAAACTAGTCTTACAGAGGATCTTCTTCAGGCTTATCAAGATATTCATTTCCATAATTTTTTTTTTATATTATTTCCTTGTACAAAGGAAATAAAGGTAATACAATAAGCTGAAGCGATGGTCAACTCTTAAAAGCCGATCGCTATGTGATGACTTGCATTCTCTTTGCTTGACCGTGCTGATGACAATCCTAATAAAATTAGGAAGAACGACTTCCTGTTAGAGAAAAGAATAAGTACTGGTAAATTTAAATGTAGTAAAGTTTCTCTCTCTCTCTCTCTCTCTCTCTCTCTCTCTCTCTCTCTCTCTCTCTCTCTCTCTCTGCTTACCACTTATGCAAAAGCACGGACCTTCAGAGACTATTCTTATTTTGTTCTGTAACTTAAAATGGCATTTTAATCAGTCAATAGCCTTTTCTCAAAGACAAAAAAAAAAAAAAAAAAAAAAAAAAAAAAAAAAAAAAAAAAAAATCGATCTAAAGAGTATTTGGGGACATTTTCTGGGTATGCTGAACTTGTCAATTTTGTTGTTTAAAAGTGAGCAACAATTTGTCTTGCTTCCCTTCTTATTCAGGAGACCTTTAAACTTGTATTTCCATTGGAGTCGTCGAATTTGTAGGTGGAATGCAATACTTTTTGTGTACAAAATTAAGAAAGCAAAACTTTTCTGTGTACGCAGAGAGAGAGAGGGGGGGGGGGTTCCGGGGTATTTCAAAATGGAAACCAATTAGTACTCGATAGGAACACGATGTGACACATTACACCATTCTCCACCACTATTCAGCAGCATATTCTTACAAAAGTTTATTCTACATGCTTCAGTGTTAATCGAGAATAGGCTTACGATGCACTTGCCTTCGATGCACTTGCCTTCGATGCATTTAGAACTTGTTATACAGCACCGAATAAAGAGACAGCTGTAAAAACTCTCAAGAAGGAAATAGCGTGAAAATAACACCGTCGCTATTTATATAAAAAAAATTGGCTTGGGAATAAATAATGGAAGTAACGCCAAAATGCCTATTCTCAGTAGTGAATACATTAAACTACAATAAAGACTAAAATAACCGTAAATAGTTGTGGGTATTACTCTGTGGTTATGCTGTTATCACAATCGAATATAATAGTTCGAAATTTTATTACTTTTTCAACCACACGATTAATGAATGGCTTTATATCTGTGGAAGCTTAATCACAAGTGATATTGTTGCTGTAATTATTTGTTTCATTACTCTACTATGTCTAAGAGGATAAATGAAATATGTGAACCCGCTGTTGTTTTCCGAGTCCTCGAAACCTAAGTAATTATTTTATATTGGTAATGTTCGATTTAGCCATTACGATTATCTTTAAAAGTTACAGATGGTCCTGCGAGCTTTTGTTTGCGTAATATAAATTAAGCGATCAATCATATTGACTGGCGGAATTTCTAATCAAGTTAAGCGGTAATTTTCGGTTTGTGTCAGGTTATCTGCCAAATTTGTCAAGTGTGTGCATGTTTTTTTTCCGACTGACTTTATTTCCTCTAGCACCTATGTGCATACAATGTACTCGGTAGCTAGAGAAGGTATTATATTCCTGTATTCCACCCGAAAATTGAGGTCCACGGTGTCCGAAGTCGTGTGTTTGGATAGTATAGGTCAAAAACAAAAAGACTGTTCAAAATCAAACTAGGTATTTGTGTTTAGTGTCTTCTAAGCATGCGACATGCAGATTTTCAAAAATATCCCTCCACCACAAACTATTTACATGAAAAGATGTGTAAAATTGTTTTTCTCAAAAACTGATAACGGCTTTAATTAAAATGCCGTATATTAAGGATACTTAAATCAGAAATAAAATGTATTTTTTGAATTTTCTGGGAATAACCTCTGAAGAGCTTTTGATTTTGGACGAGTTTTGCAAAACGGTTAAAACATGAGATAAGAGAATTCATACCACCCAAAATGTAGATCTCGTTAAAACACAATTTATCATATACTTTTTCTTGTACAGTTAACGTTGAAATATGCCTTATTTGTTTATTTTAAACTGCCTAACTTTCCTCAAAGGGTACCATGCAAACCAAATGAACCTCATTTGTTTCACCCAGCGTCCAGCTTTTAAAAGATTCGATTATTGGTTTAGCTTAATGTATACCCTTATTTCCCTTCTACTTACAAATAAGCAAGTAATAGACTAATTCTGTTATGTTTATCTCGATTAGCATGATGTAAATAAGGCATACTTTTTTGTAAGAATAGTTTGTATTTGAAACAGCTAGAGAAAGTTTTGTGAATGGCACAAATCAGATTTTCGTGTATTGCTATTTCCTTGTAAGCACATTGGGAACTGGAATGCCGTAGACTTAGACGAGAGTGAGCTCCTTTTAAGAGCCGATATCTGTATGATGTTTGAAATACTGTTCTTTGACCCGGAGGAAGAAAATATGACTACTTCCCATTTGAGAACAGCCCAGTATTTTAAAATTGAACCCAATAACAAGGAATGTCTCGGAAGTGGTTAGGCACGAAAAAAATGCATATGGCATGTCTGGTTTAAGATATCCACAATTTTTGTACGATAAAATTTTGTTTCACTGTTTACTAGTTATGCCGAAATAGAGAATGAAAGACTTTATAGGATCTTCCCAAAAAATTAAAAGTATACATGTTTCCATGTAAAGGTAGTTTTAGTTGGAATTTTCTTGTCTTTTCCCATCTTTGGAATATGCTGGATGTAAATATCAAACGAGCACAGACCATTTTCCTAAAAAGGCTTCATTTATTTATTGGTGGTTCCAAATATGCATTTCCAGGATCTCAGTATGATTATTTTGGGTGGGTGCAATATCTTCTTGGTTATGCACATGCTAGACAAAGTAAGAAATTGAATCAAGACAAATTAGGTGCTCTAAAGGGATCTGCATTTTCAGTTGCATTTCTTTACTGCAAATGGCAAGTCGAGATGCATTCCACCCAAAAAATTCTATATCGAAAGTTCACCAAAGATATATTTGCAAGTCCCCTGAATTCAGAAGTATAGAAGAGGTGTTTGTGAACAGCATAACTTGAAAACTAAAAGGCGTAGCGTATAGCATATGATGGGAGGATCCATTTGCATAAATGTATATATTGGCTGTTTTGAGAATAGCCTGTGAAGTCATTTGAATTCTGGTTGACTTTTGCTTACACGGTAAACTGTATGCAATTACTTCATCTGCTCTCCTC
This sequence comes from Hymenopus coronatus, assembly GCA_030762935.1. Taxonomy (NCBI): domain Eukaryota; kingdom Metazoa; phylum Arthropoda; class Insecta; order Mantodea; family Hymenopodidae; genus Hymenopus; species Hymenopus coronatus. Next base: position 26,798,625 of record CM060882.1, read on the forward strand.
CACCTTTTCTCTTCATTAAGCAGAGGGACCGAAATTCCATCATATATATATACATACATTGGACTATGGCTTATTTAAGTGAATTTCCTTATTCCCCTTGTTCTTACAAGGTAATATCTCGTAAAACCGCGTGTGCTACTGTTTGCATGTTTTACCATGAACAGAGGGGGGGGGGGGGAAACTTACGGTCAGAATAGTTAAGATAACGGATTTTGTGATTTAAACATATTAAAATATAATCTTTAATCAAAATCATTTGACCCTATATTTGAGAACTACCGTACTCGAAGTTGAAAATTCTCAATCAAAAGAATTCCCTAAATAATCGTGTTGTGTAGATGTAGCCCATGATTCTTTATTCAAAAGTTAAAAAGGTATTCGTACTAAAAAATTATCCGATTCAGTAGGCTGGATTTGATCGGCGATCTTGGGCTTTCTGTGCTGTTGCCCTGACCAGGTGAGCTACAATGGCAGTGTGCTGTGAAACATAACTAAAGGATTCTTCCTCGGTAAATCGGAATGCTTTTTCAAAGTAATTTTCACTTTCCCTAGCCCCATATATACAATGTACTTAGGGATAGAGAAGGTATTGCAATGCACCCAAAAATTCGATACCGAGATTTCACCGGAAATATATGTTTTGGGGTTCCCTGAGTCCGAAAAAAGCATTTTTAAAAGAAGGTCCGTATGTCTAGGCACAGCATAGCCCCAAAACAAAAAGACCGTTAAATACCAAACTTGGTATTTAGGTTTAGTATCTTCCAAGGATGGGACACGAAGATTTTAAAAAAATCCCCTTCCACAAACTACCCTTTACATGGAAACAATTTCGAAAATTTTGATTTTCTTAAAAATGGCTCTAATGATTTTGATTAAAATCCCGTATATTAAAGCTATTTGTCCGAAATAAAATGCATATCTCGAATTTTTTGGGAATAGCCTCCGAAGTCCTCTTTATTCTGGATGAATTATGCTTAACTGCATAACCTAAAAGATAGGGGGGGGGGACCGTACTACACAAAAAATGTACCTCATGACAAGACACGCAATTTTTGCCCTTTACGTTTTTGTTGTGGAGGTAACCGTTTTCGAGAAATTCCTTGTTATTGGTTTCAATTGTGAAGTACTTAAACTTTTCTCACCCCGGAAGTGTGCGTTTTTCTTTTGTTCTACTCCTGGTCAAGCAAAGAAGTGATTTGCAATGACAATCGCATAAGGATAGCTTTTAAACATTTGACAATCACTTAAGCATAGTCCCTTCTACTTATAAGGAACTAAGTAATAACATTCTGCTAACATTTATCTTGATTAGCATTGTGTACAAAGAAGAATAATCTTTTGTAGGAGTTTTGTAGAGCAGCTAGAGAAAGTCATGTGACTAACACAGATTTTTGGATAACTTACCCCGTTGACACAATAACGTATAGTCCACAGGTTTTACAGTTTCCACTGTTGGTCAACCAACTGCATTTGTGGACGAACCTAGTGTTTCGTGTTATTTTCCCAGATTATCGGCATATCACCATGTTTTATTGAATTTTTCAATTTAACTAACCGACTGACGAAAGAACGTGGCTCTTATTGTAAAGAGAGCAATTTCACATTTGACTTTCGCCTCTTTCTTCCCTGCCTACATTCACAAATCCAAATGTACATTTCATTCTCAAGTTGTAGGTGCTTCACACTGACCTTACATGTCAGTGTATGCTGCATCGTTGAAACAAGTTTACATAACTGCTACTGAGGTCCTTTTAGGGAATGTTTTGTTGAAGTTCCACACATATAAGTAGTTTCCTTAGATGTAAATGCTCTAGGCCGGAATACGTTTCCAAAACGATATCTGAATGCTGAATTAGGTTTTATAATATTTGAGATAGGTATTCTTAGTATTTAGCAGCTTGTATTTGCATGCATTTTCTTGTGTAGAGATCCAGAATATATCGGGCTATCTTGGCCGGAAGCTGAGGAAAATGTCTTGTAAGTTCTGGTTGGAGTGGTATTAATTTGAACACGATTTTCACGAAGTTATGACGTCAATTCTAGCTGAAACCTAGTGCGAAGAGTCTCGTTTGTCTAAGAAACTGATCTTGATTCCGTTCATTTCTTTGGTTGGAAGAATCTATCAAGTGTAGAGCGATAAACTCGAAGCGATTGCTCCACTTCTATTTGAAAATTGAAATATTAACGAATACCTGTAATTTCAACCTACAGCTTTGAAATGCTGCCTTAGCGGATTGTGTGCTGGTGGATGGAGCAAAAGGTGTGGTATTGTAAAATGATCCAATGCATCGGTACAGTAAACGGCATTTTGATTTTCTCTGCACGTACAATGTGCGGTGTATAGAGAAGGTATCTTATGTTTAAGACATTTTATGACAAACGAAATGTATTTCTTGAATTTTTTGGGAATGGCCTCTGAAGACCTTTTCATTCAAAACGACTTTTGTATAACTAGCAAACCGTAAGAGATATATAAAACGTACTGAACAAAAATGCGTATCGTTAAAAACACAATTTGTCGTATCGTATACATTTTTCTTATAGAGTTACCAGTGTTAGAGATATTCCGATTATTGATTTCAATTCGAAGCCACTTAGTCTTTTCATAAACGAGACATCTTTTTTCTCGTTTGTTTACTCCTGGCAGGCAAATAGATTGGAATTTCAATTGTTTCACATAACGACCGGCTTTTAAAGAACAAGACTATCGCTTTAGCCTGGTGCATTTTATTTCCCTTCTATTTACAGGAAAGCTAGTAATAACACTAATTCTGCTAATTAGCATGATACAGATAGAGGACATGTGAATGGAGCAAATCAGATGATTTCCCGTCTTTTATCTCGATTAGCCTGATATAGATAGAAAAATAAGCTTTTTAACAATTTGTTAGAGATGTAGATAAAGTCATGTGAATAAAACATAAGATTTTTAGACATTGCCCTTTAGTTAGATTTTGGCTGTTTTGAAAATATTCGCCCTATTTTTCTACACCAATGATCATTGATAAGGGATCAAATTGCCTTGAAAGTAGGATCTGATTTGGAGAAAGTTTTTCCCCGCGAAGAATTGGGGTTTCGCAACGCCATTTTCTATACATTTCTAACAGATTTTTGTCGTGGAGCAATTGTAAACGGAAATTTAACGCGCTCTAAGAGAAATTGCTATGCGCATCTGCTAGATGATGTTGCTACCACTTAATATGAGATTATATTCGAGTATTTGAATGCCGAAGTCGTATAGCTCCTCAAATTTCGAAGTTACAGATTTCTGTGCCATTGATTTGTGAAGCAGCTTCATGTGTGATAGTTTTTCCTATTTGAGGACCTCGATAGTTCTCTAACAAGTAGTCTCATTTATGCAAGTTTGGATTTGAACGTCTCATTTCTTGTTTTGATCAACTTTAGTACTGTTCCAGGCGTAAGTGCGAAAATAGAAAGCGGAGTTCAAATCTTAAGTTTGATGGCTGTTAGAACTTCGGACTCAGGGTATTTCTGGATGTTGACGCAAACTTTTAAGAAAATGACGTCCAGTTGTTGCATAACTCGCCTTTTTGGCTTGTATAACCGAGTTAAAAAGTCAAAAGAATTGGTATACTGTACATAGGCTGAATGTGCAAGTAGTCTCCTCCAGACGAAGAGGCGACTGGCCGCATGCCGTCATTACGGCGCCCCGTCACGAACTCAACCCCCCCGTCACGCGAGCGGCCATGTTTAACATTGATCGGACGTAGCCTCCCTCTCCGACTACTTGGCGACGCCATACTCACGCAAAGCCAACTTTTCGTACAATTCGATACCATCTATGCCTATAATATGACATATTCTGGTAAATTTCGAAAAATGTTCCACTTTAATATGCGAGCAATTTCGATTTTGGAACATTTACATTTTCTACTATGTTGAGTAAAGGGATGTTTTGAGATCCCCTACAAAGTACCTTTAGAAAAGATTACGTTTACTTGCTTATGCGCCTGAACAGTGTAACTTGAAAAACTAAAAGCTCGTTAAGTCCCAAACTTGATCCTCAAGTTCAGCATCTTCCAAGGATGCGATACGTGGATTTTTATCCTTTAAATGGAACCATTTTTATCTCAAAAGTCGCCCTAACAGTATTAAAATAGCGCTTATTCTCATGAAAAATGAAATTCGAATTTTCTGGAAACGCTGCTGATGTCCTTTACTGAAACTTTTGCATAACTGGTAAAACCGCTCCAGATTACAAACCTTACTGCACAGAAAATGATTTCGTCAAAATATAATCTGGTGATTTAAGTAACATCCCTTCTGTTGATGGTTTGCTTGATCAGATGGAGTTGATAGAACTTTTGTAAGATTTTTTTCCCTCTCCAAATTAGCTAGAGAACGTCATTGAATAGAACACACATGATTTTTAGCAAAAGGTGTGCACCTTCGTGCATGAAAAGTCTGACAAACACCAAAATTTGTATTCAAATAAAGCTTACACACGAAGATTTTCAACTAAATTCCCAACGCCCCAAACTGCTGTTTCCATGGTAGGGGTTTCGAAATAGTCCTTTTTCAAAAATTCTTAACGTAACAAAACACTTATCCATATGGGTTCCAAAACGCACTGTGTACAAGTGTTTTTTTCTTTTACGCGTACAATGTACATAGTGTATAAAGAGGACAGTTGTGTTCCCCGAAAAGATTCGATACCGAGATATCGCAGGAAACCCTTATTTTGCGCACCTTTGAATCCAAACAATCATTTTTAGAAAACTGACCGTGAGTGTCTGGATAGCATAACTCCAGTTAAATACCAACTTTTGACAAGGATGGAACACGGCAATTTTCAGAAAAATCGCCCCATCCCAACTAATCTTTACATGGAACATTTTCGAATGTTTTTTCTCAAATGCTAATGATTTCGATTAAAACACTAATTTTCATGCCAAATATCTTGAATTATCTGGGAATAGCATAAACAATCGATCTTTCGTTTCATGCCTTGTTTTTCTCTGGGCCAAGGAAAGAAACAGAAAATTTTTTCATATGGCGACCAGCTCTTAAAAGGTCTGATTAATCGATTTACCCTAGGGTACTCCCTTATTTTCCATCCACTTAAAAGGAAGCCAGTAATAAGACAATTTCTGCTAAAGTTTATCCAGGTTAGCATTATGTAGATCAATTTTTTACAAAATAATTTGTTTGTAGAAAAACTAGATAAAGTTATGCGAACGAAATATTTTTATTTATTTTTACCATATTTCTATACTATGTATATATTGAGAGAAGATATTGAATCCAACCCAACAATTTGTAAGTGCGTTCACCGAAAATACGGGTTTTCAGGTCTCAAAGTATTTTCTAGAAAAGACCGCGCGCGAGAGAGAGAGAGAGAGAGAGAGAGAGAGAGAGAGAGAGAGAGAGAGAGAGAGAGAGAGAGAGAGAGAGAGAGAGAGAGAAAAGCATCAAGTTCGGCATTTTCCAAGAATGCGACTTTGATTAAAATGTCACATATTTGATGCCTTTTTGCTAATTGTATATCTTGTATTTTCTGGGAATACCCGATGAAGTCTTAATTTCGGATGACTTGTACGACTGGTATACCATGAGAGGAAGGCAAAATACTGCACAATGCAAGCAAATACTTTTTGATTATTTTAGAGTTAGTTCCCCTATTTCCACGTTTCTACTAGGAAGTGTGTATTTCTCAAATCAATCGATATGTAAAATGAAAGAATAAGCTTTTGTAAGAATAGATTTTCAGAATAGTAGAGAAAGTTATGTGAATGTAACACGGCAGATTTTTCTTTTACTGCGTATAACAGGTATAAGCAGCATATCATTCCATCCAATAGCTGTTTTAAAAGGAGCCGTGTATAACATAATACATAAATGAAAAGTCTAATAAATACCAAATTTTGTTTTCAACTCGGTATCTTCCAAAGATGCAATCCGTGGATATTCTGTTAAACCTCTCAAACTAATCTTTAGCTGCATGTAAGTTTAAAAGTTTATTTCAACTTTTAGTCAAATCGAATGAAATCGGTGAAGTGCTCGCAATATCCCGAGGTCCAAAGTTACTTATCAGATTCTCCGGGGAGGGGGCCAGATCCGGGAAAGTCACTACGCAGACGGGCTCGAAATTGCCGATGTTCTGAAAATTGGCTGGCGATTTTGATTTCAAGGGTAGAATTTAATGTTTTATGATCAATTGTAGAGTAGTTAAATTTAACGGAATAACCTTGTGAAGTACCCTCCATTCAGAAGGCATCTTTTATATGCAATGAAGGTTAAGCGATAGTCGAAAACGCTAAAATAAAAGACCTGATGTGTACCTTTCACATCACTTTCTCTACATCTCTGCAACAAATTATTCTTAAAAAGCTTACTTTTATTTACTTCATGCTAATCAGTAAAATATTAGCAGAAATAGCCATATAGCTTCCTTGTAAGTAGAAGCAAAATAAGGGAGTACTATAGGTTAAAGTGATAGGCAAAAGCTGGCTGCTCTGTCACTGAAGTTCCTTTGTATACAGCAGTTGAAAAATTCCTGTATGAGAAAAGTTCTTTTCATAACAGAAACCAAAAATAAGGAATGTCTCAAAAACGACGAACTCCACGAAAAAAAAATTATGTAATGTAAATTGCGTGTTTTAACGTGCTCTACAATTTTTGTGTAGTAAGTTTTTGTCCATCTCTTATGATTTAGCAGTGATTCAAAATTCAAGATATACATTTTATTTGTCAGGTAAATATCTTTAATATACGAAATTTGAAACAAAATCATTAAGAGCTCAAACGTTTCGAATAAAGTTCCATGTAAAGGCTAGTTAGGGGTGGAGGGAATTTTCTCAAAATCTTCGTGTCGCATCCCTGAAAGATACTAAACTTAAATACCAAGTTTGGTATTTTACCTACTTTTCGTTTTTGAGTTATCGTGTTCACACACACGGACCTTTTTCCGAAAATGCCTTTTTTTTTTTTTATAAAGATAAACGGGACCCTAAACCATGTTTCCGGTGAAATCTCAGTATCGAATTTTGGGTTGGAGTGCAATACCTTCTCTATACGCAATGTACATAGTGCGTATAGAGAAAGTAAAAATGTGTCCCATTCACATAGCTGTCTCTAGCTGTTCCACAAACAAATTTTTCTTTCAAGAGATTGTTCTTTTATCTACATCATACTGATCTAGCAGAATTAGTCTTAATACTTGCTTCCTTATAAGTACAAGAGTCGTCCTCCGTGGTGTAATGGTTACCATGCTAACTTCATATACCCAAGGTCGTGGGTTCAAACCCGGCGGAGGACGATGGATTTTTTTCGGGCGTAAAAAGCCTTAGCATGGATTCCTTCGGAAGGGAAGTAAAGCCGTTGGTCCCGTGTCGTAAATTTACGGCACGTAAAAGGGCCTCAATCCTGTTTGAGAGACCTCTGAGCAAAATTAAGCGGTCTTTCACGCCCAATATAGAATGGGACGCTGAGAACCACAGCAGTTAAAGAGCGTCCATAAATAAAACTCCATTTACATTTTTATAAGTAGAAGGGAAATAAGGGAATGCATTAGTCAAATCTTTCACAAGCTGGTCGCTATGTGAAACAAAGAGGTTCGGTTCTACTTTGCATGGTCCCGTTTGAGAAGGATTTGTTAGTTTAAAATTGAAACCAACAATGAATATCTTGAAAACGGTCAATTCTACAAGTAAAACGTATCGCCTAAATAATTGTGTTCTGACGAAATCTACAATTTTGTGTAGCAAGTTTTTGTCTCTTATGTTTTAACCGTTGTGCAAAATTCGACCAGAATAAATAGGTCTCCAGTGTCTGTTCCCAAAGAATTCAAAATATACATCTTGTATATGATGCAAATATAGTTAATATATGGCATTTCTAACGTAATTGTTGGACATTTTTGTGAAAAACATTTTCATTGTAATGGGTAGTTCATGCTGGGGGATTTTCTTGAAAATCGTCGACTTGCATCCTTGAAAGATACTAAAGATATATGCCAAGTTTGGTTTTTAACGATCTTTTCGTTTTTGAGCCATGCTGTCCACAGACAGGTGCCTTTTCGGACTTTGGAGACCTCAAAACATATTTCCGGTAAAATCTCGACATCGATTTTTTGGGGAAATACTACACCTCTATATACTACTTATGCACCTTATATACGGGCGGGAGAATGTAAAAATGTTTTTTCGTACTCTGAGAAATCTTGGTATTGAATTTTTGGTTCAGTTTTAAAATACTGGAAACTTTCCTCATACAGGAACATCTCAACTCAGGCCACGCAAGGAACTGGTTTTAATGGCATAGCTATCACATTTTAAAACATTTGACTGTCGGTTTAGGCTAGTGTATCCACTTGTTCCCCTTCTACTTATAAGGATATAAGTAATAATTTCAACTAATGTTTATCTCGATTAGCATGAAGTACAAATAGAATAAGCTTTGTTACACATATGTAGTCAAGTGAATGGAGCACATCAGGGTTTTTGCTTTTAAAGGGATGAGAAATAATGTAGTTATTTTACCGACCTTAATTTGCATTTCAAAACAATGCTCCCCTCCCCCTAACCTTATTGAAATTCAGAATTTTGACTTCTTGATAATTATAAAAAATAACCTATTGTCGGGTGAATGTACGGTTTCTGTTTGGTAATCATTTTAAGCATTATTGTCTTTTTCTGTCCTTTCGAATGGTGTCGCGAATTATTTTGGTCGCTTGTATTTTGAAGGCAAATTTCAGTGCCACCGTGTGCAACAGAATATGCTGCGTACTCGTAAAGAAAAAATCTGCAGTGATATTCTAAGCAAACAAAGTTAATATTGATCGCAAAGAGCTTTGCTTAGCTTAGCTTTCCCTCGCCCCGCAAATACCTGATACGTAAGTTGCTTATGGCCTTGAGCAGAAGCACAGGATAATGTATAGGTTAGAATCGTATCTAGTTGCTTTAACCAGAAAGAATGGGAATGTAGTGTGTTACTCCTAAAGTTTAATTTAAGTGGTCTACATGTGTGGAGCATAGCATGGTATCACAATTTGGGCATACCAAGAAAGAAATGCCAATTGTTTATTTTTTGAGTAATGATATTTAAAGCAGTTACTCAGTTTTGTTGGGTTGACCTTTATCGCCTCCTGGCGTCTGATTTTGTCTTCAGAAGGAATCTTGGGTGTTGACTCGGTGACACTGGGTTTTAAGGAAGCATTCATTTTCAACTTGCGCCCGGAGTTCGACAACGAGGTTTGTGGATACATGGAATTACTCAAAAGAAACCTTAAATCCACACGATTTTTCTAGTTTTGTTTTATGTAGTTTCTACAAATTGCTCTTACAAACTTATATTTCGCCACTAGCTTCATGTTAAGATAATGCCTGAGTAAAATTTGGAAAATCCAGTTTGATATCTTTTTGAAATTTACATCAGTTATCATAACTGATATTTGTGTCGTGTTTCAAATTCTAACTTTAATATCTGTTTACACTTCTCAATTTCAGTATTCTAATAAAATTCTCCACATGATGCATTTTTAAGAATATCCCCATCAAAAACACAGTTTTACAGTAAAGGAGTTCACAAATGGATCTAATATTGTTGTATAACCCTTATATATTGTAGAACAATTAATCCCTTGTGCTTGATTTTTCAAGATACGAATATTATATAGAAAAATTAAAAATGTTATTTAGGGAATTTTGAAAAGCGTGCGCATATTGTGAAGCAAATTCAACTTGCATTGTGGAGCATTTTAGTAGGGAAAGAAAGCTGAAAAAATCCGATGTTCCATTCACATGAGTTTCTCTATATCTCTGTAAAAAAGTATTGTTAACAAGCTTATCTTTTATTTTTTTTCATGCTAACCGAGAAAAATTAGCAGAAATAGTCTTTATTTCTTGGTTTATTGTTAAGTAGAAGCGAAATAAGGGAGTGCCATAGGTTAAAGTGAAAGCCAAAAGCTGGTTGCTATGTGACTGATTTTCCTTTGTTCGTATGGACAGGAGTTGACAAATTCCTGTATGAGAAAAGTATTAAGTTTTTCAAAGCTGAAACCAAAAACCAGGAATATCTCAAAAACGATCAACTCCACGAAAAAAAATGTATATAACATAAATTGTGTGTTTTTAACGTGCTCTACATTTTTTGTGTGTTAAGTTTTTGTGCATCTCTTACGGTTTAGTAGTTGCGCAAAATTCATGCAGAATAAAGTAATCTTCAGAGGCTATTCCCAGAAAATGCAAAATATACATTTTATTTGTCAGGTAAATATCTTTAATATATGATATTTTAATGAAAATCGTTGCAGCTATTTTTTAAAAAATCAAAATTTTCGAAAAAGTTCCATGTAAAGGGTAGTTTGGAGTGGGGGGATTTTTCTCAATTTTCGTGTCGTATCCCTGGAAGATACTAAACGTAAATACCAAGTTTGGTATTTTACCGATTTTTCGTTTTTGAATTATCGTGTTCACGGACACACACACGGACCTTTTTCTGAAAATACTTTTTTTTATACAGGGGACCCTAAAACATATATTTCCGGTGAAATCTCGGTATCGAATTTTTTGATGGACTGCAATACCTTCTCTATACACTATGCACATAGTACGTATAGAGAAAGTAAAAAATATGTGAGAAAACAAGTTTTACAAATGGGCGTGACCATTATCACCTGTTATAGTTCGACTATCCAAATGTTGCAGTTGGATAAAAGGATATATTTAGTTTTAAATTTACGTTCTTGTTTATCATGTTAAGAATTGTAATTTTTCATAATTTTGGACATATTTCACGAATGCATTATCTTAGTGGAGATGAATGTGAGAAAAATATTTTCGTTACAGATAGGTACAAAGGAATAGAGCATTTATAAAATAGAAAGTGTGAAAAATCAGGTGCTTTATACTTATTTTAAAATTCCACATCCTCTTCACCTCACGAGATACAATGGATGAATGCGCTAAAATGCCTACAAGATTAGCAGTCTCGTATATACATTAGAAGCACGGATTTTTGCAAAACCAAGGAGATTTTTATGCCACCATTCCCAAAACGGTACTCATAGGCTGTATTTTCTAGACCATTCAGTGTCGGTCCAGTTGAAAAGATTGTCAATGTTTTTGCCCTCAGATAGATCAGGAATTATCCTGGAAGGACTATTCTCTGTTTGATATCCCTTGGATTATAAAGGAAGTACTTTTCGCTGCAACTTCCACTAGCATTGCAACAGACTTTCACTGCATATAAATGGTCCCTTCAAATAGGGAGGTACTCTGTAAAACCGACTTTGCCCCATCTGCTATCCAGCACCAAAAGCTTGCGAATATCAACAAACGTGATGAGTGGGGTTCAGGGCGCCCAAGGGAGTGGAGAGAAAGCGTCTTTAGCAGAGCAATTCGTGAATTTCAGTTGACCATTTGAAGCTGTTAGGATATTTAATCCCAATTCTGTTACAAATCGCTTCCAGGTGTAAACAACCTTGCGAGGCCTATTTGTTTGCAGTCTTCTCTATTCGTTTAGTTTTTTTTTTCTTCCTCTCCCTCTTCTCCCTAGCTTTTCGTCAATTCCAGAAAGGAGGCCCTTGTCAAATGTGAGTAAATGAAAAAAAGGAGGAATTCTGCAATTCTGACCGATACACTAGAGAATTTTACTCTAGAGCTCAAAGCCCAAGCGAAAAGGAAGCTGAATTCAAAAGGCAGCAGGCCACACCAGTAAAGCTTGAAGAAACATCATATGAAAGAAGTTCCGTTTTGTATCTCGGGCCATATCGCCATAGATGTAAAGAGAAACATAGTCTCGGTGTTGGGAATGTAATGATTCTCTTGTACCGAATATGTGTCGCAGTTGGAGTTGAAAGATGTGAATTGTTCCTGTTTTATTGACCCATTTTGACTAATCACAATACTTGAATTCAGCTATTTCAGCGAGTTTAAATTAGTTTTAACTTTGTAATAAATTCGTGCGCTAACACTGGTACCTACATTGTTATAAAATGTTAATGTTGGTAAATAATCGATTCTAAACAGATATAAAAGTGAAAACTATTGCAAATATATGTTGAAGTTGCGTGCTTTCCGGCGTTTAATGGAGTTTCCTCTCTTTTGTAAAGCAGTTTTTTTTTTAGTACTCATAAACCACGTAGTCTAGATAATAGAATAAAATGAAGCTATATTTATTTTCGTAACCTACCACTGCTACCATTGTCCCCCAAACTGGAGAAAGTAACATTTAACACCGGTTTAAACTTAATTTAACGAATAAGATTATGAAATTGCGGATACCAAAAACGGCAGACTATTGCTATTTATGATCTGATGTTTTGGCTTTTATCAGTGATATGAAAACACACACGCACACACACACACACGCACACACACACGCACACACACACACACAGTTTTTTCGGTAATGTATTCGTCTGTCATTTCGATTCTTCAAGACTTTCTTGCTTAAGATTTGAAAATGTTCACGTTTATACTGACAAGGTAGTGTACACGAGCATCTTGTGACAACCACTGATAAGACAAAACGCATTATGTAACTGGCCTTTAAACACAGACATAATGAAATGCTATTATTACCCCTGCATCTTCAAATGGCGTGATCTGAAATTAAAAGGAAGCATTAAGAAATAATAAGCTTCTAAAACCTGTAATCAAACCTTTAAAATAACCATGCACTCGTCTATCCCTAAAAAGTGGAATTGTATTCACCACAGAAAAGATCTACCAGTCCGTGCAATTAATTTTTGATTGTGGGGGGGGGACTTGAATTGATCTGGGAAATTTTTCCGAAGAGCGGGAACACTTAAATGTAGATAATTCCACAGATTATTTACTCATAATAATGATAATAAAACAGCTTGTTAATATCCACAGATGTGAGGAGAATGCATACGTGCTAAAATCTCAAATTTGATCATAGTGTGTTTTAGGCCCTTATGGTTTTGGGCCCTCATTAAGTCTACAGCATCCATAATATGGTACAATCATCTCGTCCACAGACAAATCCTGCTCAAAGTATCAAACCTTTTTGAAAGTTTTTATCACTTCTATAACAAATGATTTTGAAGCATTTATCAGCATTATTCACTAGAACCTTCAAGTCTCTAATATTGCACAAATATAGCATTCATTTTATTTTCCTGAAGCGTTTTCTAGGCATAGCTTCTTGCACCAACTTTACTCTAACATCCTCAGAAGGCAGTACAAAACCTTTGTGAAAGTTTGTTGTAAGCTGAAAGTATTAGTATGCCAAGCAAATCCTGCAGTTCTTAATTGCTTAACAAGTCTATTGGATTGTGCACTATAGCTCCACACTTTAAATTCATGCAATAGTGTTGCGTTATATTCAGATGCCAAGAGATCCTTAGGCCCTATTAAATTTGGGCATATTGTGTAGCCATCTTCCTGCATTTGCGTTGCGCCTCACTTTCATGTACCTCAAGATTTAAGGCATTTTCTGATGGAGTAAAAGTTTCAAAGGCACTCTCTTCTCAAATTATATTGTAATTCTAACTGCCTGGTACATTACCCACTTGAGCCTCTGTTAGATTTGGTCGTCTTCAACAGTTCATTTTCGTCATCAATTGGAAGAACAATAAGATCTACATCTTCAAACACACTCACCAGGTTCATCTAACGTTGGAAGTTCAACCCAAACTGATCCCTTCTTGACATAATATGTGGAAATTTAAATTATACATAAGCATGTAAGTTACGTCATATGCAAAACTTAATTCAATAAAGTCGGCTATATTGTTTATTCTTTACAGAATAAAAATAAAATCAATAAGGCGTGAGAAAAATTGTTTTTCCTTAGAGAAACAAGGGTCCTTGAAGTTTCCTTCTTGAAATCTCGCTAAAAACTGACTGGTGACAATTCGAACTAAACTCTCAACAATAACAACATTGATACACATAACAGTGATAAATAATAAAATCATTTTGACATAAACAGTACACTTATGAGATAAAATCGTGTATAAAAATATACTTAGTAGGCCATTTAAAAGAGTTTTGCATATAAGATCGTGATCAAATTCGTGAATATAAGAGCTTTTGTTAACAACAACAAATCGGTGTAATTTAAATTTCACAACCTTGAAACGGACTAATGTTTATTGCACTGTTGCATCAGAGGACCAATGCATATTTTCTTTGTCAAGTATAGGATATTAACATTATTTTGAAAGAAAAAAGATAAATTATAGAAGTACAGTGAAGCTGATACTGCTATATTTTAATGAAAAATGGCGATGTATTTATATGTTTTTGCTAAGCTGATACGATGACATTGGCATTAATAGGTTAAAGGTATTTACATTACAAATTGTGTATCTTGAACTTTCTGGGAATAGCCTCAAGACCTGTCTTCTGTACGAATTTTGCGCAACGGTAAACCGTAGGTGCTATGTATATAGAGCTGATTTAAGTGAGCAGTGTTTTCTGAGAAAGTCACGGTAGGATTACCCAGAACATTAGATTTCCAATATGTGGATTTTCCTCGACCAAATAACATGGCTTTCAGTAAAGAACTACCAGAACATTCTGGTATCGGAGATCTAGAAAATTTTAAATTTGAAAATTTACGCAAACTAAGAAAACCCATTTTAGCCGTTGTAATGACCATTGTAGCAGAAATGGTAAAACAGAACAAAGGGAGGGGAAGGGATAATCATAGGGTGACGCTCCCCACGCCTAATTGTTACTGCGGTGACGTCAAATTGCGAAGGGGGAGGTTAAAAGTAGTTGGTTGAAAGGAAAAAAAAAAAAGAACCAAGCGCTTATTTGAAATGCCCAGAGATGTGTCTCAAAGGCCAGGTGCAACTGATCCCGAGATTAATAAATAAAAGGTTGCCTTCGTGTATAATGTTAGGATTCTAGGGAAGTGCGTGCAGACAGTTTTAAAATATTCAGCTAACATGTCTCCGGATATCCAAAGAAAGGAAATTTTACGTCGGGCTTACGTAACTACTTGAGATATGTAACGTTTGTACCGTTTGAAAAATGTAACATGCTGAACTGCGTAGTTAAACGAGGGGTGTCGTTTACTTGGACATCGCTGAACTAGGAAAGGAAAAAAAACAAAAAAGCAACGTTAATATGTCTAAAATGTGATTCATTTCTGAATTCTGTAACTTGCTGATAGTGCGAAGTAAACGAAGTCTCGACATTTCTATTTATTATTGTATAAATTACTTTCTCTACACGTACTATATGTAAAGTGTATAGAGAAGGTTTTGTGTTGAACTCAATTGGATACCAGATTTCACCGAAAATAAATGTTTTGGGTTCCCCTGAATCCCAAAAAAAGTCCGTGTGTATCATAGTTCAATAACGAAAAGTGTTAAATACCAAACTTGGTATTTGAGTTCAATATCTTCCAAGGATGCATACGGGGATTTGCAAGAAATACCCCCATCCCCCCAACTACCCTTTACATGGAAAAATTATTGAAAATCTATTATTTATTAATTATTACAGATGACATGACAAAATGTATATCTTGAATTTTCCGCTAATAGCCTCCGAAGACCTCTTTATTCTGGATACATAATTGCGGAATAATGCATAACCGGTAAATCGTAAGAGAAAACTTAATGTACAGCATGGTAACACACCATTTGTGTTATTTACATTTTCGCCCCCTTTAGTTAGATGTTCCTTGTTATTGGTTTCAGTTTTAATACACTCATACTTTTCTCGTGCGGAAATTTGTCAACTCCTGGCCATTCAACAAAGATACTACAATCGCATAGCAACCAGCTTTAGCCTATGGTATCCCTTATTTCCCCTCCTACTTATAAGGAAGCAAGTAATAAGCCTTTCTTTCTCGATTGGCATGAAGTAAATACAAGAATTCGGCTTTTTAACAATTTGTTGCAAGGATATAGGAGAAAGGCATATGAATAGAACGCATCAGATTTTTTGTTGTTGACAGAAACCTTTTTTTTTTTTTGCATTGCCGAATGCCTAGTCCAGGTGCGTTTTAAATAGTCCTATCCATCTATTCGCACCCAGAAGTATTAACCAAAGACTAGTCTTTCAGCTGGCCCGTCCTTCCAGATGTGATAAAACATAAAAGGATGGTTAAGGAAGACTTAAAAACTAATTACTTAAACGGCAACTTTGGGAATGTTCTGCTCTGGTTGTTTTAACAGATGCTCTGTTGCCTCAGCGGAGGAAGTTCTGCTTCATTTCTAACGAGATCGTGATTTACTATAGGTGCACTTAAAAGGTTTTTGGCTCCCCCTTATGAATGGACGTTGAACACTTACTGACAAGTTGAAAACTGCGAAGGGGGTGTTGGCTCCCCCTTATGAATGGACGTTGAACACTTGTTGACAAGTTCAAAACTACGAAGGGGGTGGCCAGAGTCCCCTGGTTAAACGGCCTTAAGATGGAAAATAGCGCTCAATATGTGGCTCAGGGCTATTGAACCTTGAAATTTACTTGGATCGATAACGTTGGTAAGCGACTGCAAGCAAACATTTACAATTCGGATACATATTTTTACTTTCTCTACACGTACTATATACATAGTGTATATAGACAAGGTATTGAATTGCACCCAAAATTCGATACTGAGATTTCACCGAAAATGTATGTTTTGGGGACTCCCTGAATTACATTAAAAAAAATCTAATGTGTACCATTCACATGACTTTCTCCATATCCCTGCAACAAATAATTCTTAAAAAGCTTATACTTCTATTTATTTTATGCTAATCAGAAAAAATTAGCAGAAATAGTCTTATTGCTCGCTTCCAAAATAAGGAGCAACCTTAGGTTAAAGTGATAATCAAAAAGCTGGTTGCTATGTCAGTGAAGTTCCTTTGTTTATATGGATAGGAGTTGAAAGTTCCTGGATGAGAAAAGTATACGTTTTTCATAGCAGAAACCAAAAATAAGGAATGTCACAAAAACAACAAACTCCACGAAAAAAATGTATATAACATAAATTGTGTGTTTTAAAGTGCTCTACATTTTTTGTGTAGTAAGTTTTTGTACATCTTTTACGGTTTAGCAGTCATTCAAAATTTAGTAAAATTCATCCAGAATAAACTACTTTTCAGAGGCTATTCCCAGAAAATTCAAGATATACATTTCATTTGTCAGGTAAATGTGTTTAATATCTGAAATTTTAATCAAAATCTTTAAGCCATTTTTGAGAAAATCAAAATTTTCGAAAAAATTTCCATGTAAAGGGTAGTTGGGGGTGGGGGGATTTTTCTCAACATCGTGTCGCATCCCTGGAAGATACTAAACTTAAATACCAAGTTTGGTATTTTACCGACTTTTCATTTTTGAGTTATCGTGTTCACACACACACACACACACACACACACACACACACACACACACACACACACGGACCTTTTTGTGAAAATACTTTTTTTTGGATATTGGGGACCCTAAACCATATATTTCCGGTGAAACCTCGGTATCGAATTTTTGGTGGAGTGCAATAGTTTCTCTATATCACTATGTACATAGTGCGTATGGAGAAAGTAAAAAGTGTCTGGGCGGCATAGATAAAAAAAAATGAAAAGTCCGTTAAATAACAAACTTGATATTTAAGTATCTTCCAAGGATCTGCAACAAAGATTTTCAAGAAAATCCCCCGCCCCCAACTACCTCTTACATGGAAGAAAGACTTTGATTTTCTCAAAAATGGCTGTTACGATTTTGATTAAAATGTTGTATATTTAATGTATTTACATGCCAAATGAAATGTATATATTGCATTTTCTGGGAATAGCCTCTGAGGACCTACTTCTAGATGAATTTTTCGGAACTTTTGGTAACTTACTATACAAAAAATGTAGATCTACTTAAGACACAATTTGTCACTACTTTGTCGTGGAGTTGACCATTTTCGAGATTTTCTTTGTTATTGGTTTATTTTAAAATGCTCAAAACTTTTCTCATACAGGAACTTGTTCCTGGCCAGGCAAAGGAACTGATTTCAATTCCATAGCAACTACATTTTAAAAGCATTTGATTATCGGTTTGTCCTACTGTATTCCCTTATTTCCCTTCTAA
The DNA here is from genome assembly GCA_030762935.1 of Hymenopus coronatus. Classification (NCBI taxonomy): domain Eukaryota; kingdom Metazoa; phylum Arthropoda; class Insecta; order Mantodea; family Hymenopodidae; genus Hymenopus; species Hymenopus coronatus. The sequence goes on from CM060882.1 coordinate 26,816,636, forward strand.
TTAATAACATTTCTGCTAATGTTCATCTTGATTAGCGTGAAATTGTTGGAAAAAGAAGCTTATTGTCAATTTGTGTGAGATGACCAGAAAGCCACGTGAATGGAACACCTTTTCATGTGGGCGAAACAATGGGCAGGTTTAGGTATGAATTTGTGTTATTGAGAACGAAGTGAAATATTGCGTGAAAACCGTGCAAGATCTATTCATAATTAAACGATAGCAATTGATAAATTGAGTTGTGCAATACTATTTCATCGTTCTGCCATCAGGAGTTTTAAATTGGAAGTGTTAAACGTAATACACGAGGCGCTGCTTTTGGATTTTGCCACACCCCATCATTTGATGCTAAAACCCCTCAAATCAGCAAAGTAATGAAAGCCCCACCCTAGCATATGTATGCGTAGTCTGTGTGCCATTCAATCTCGTTCTATTGTGACGTACTGGGTAAGAACTTGAACTCGGTTCGCGCATGAAAACTTAGTAGAGTGTGTAGAAATGTTGTATGGAATCTTAAAACACTAGAGTACCATACCAAGCTTGAATTGCCATTTTCAGCATTTCGCGCTGTTCGCGAACGGAAGAGTTAAACAACATAGTTTCCGTTGAGCCAACGAGATCTGTAACACCATCCTTTCATTTTTTGGTTTTCGAATCGACTCTACTTTAAGGCTGGTTATGTGTAGAATATGGTCCATAAAAGGCATCAAGTGTCTTCGTTCGCCGACTGATGCGCGAAAGGACTTGACAACGGTTAGGTTAAACTGTGACAAAACTCTAGTTAATTCGTAAGCAGAGCTCGGAATTTTAGATGCTGTACCTTGGTTTTTGTATTATTAAAATATCCAAAGAAAACTAAATAAGCACTCCTGTGTTATGATTGCATCTTCATGTACGTTATCAATGTCAGCACTCTTCGCTATTTTCTCCCAGTATTTTGTTTTATCGTATATTCCGCCCCACCCTTGTAAATTAAAAATATATATAATTGACAAATCTGCTTCGTGAAAGATCTTATCCAAAAACCCTTGAGGCTGTGAATGTGCAAAACAGTTTTAGTAGTCTTCAATGTCCACTCTTGCTTTACATGGCGTCACAGGTAGTTCAAATTGTGCATGAAATGAATTTGCACGTGGGGAAAGAATTTGGGAAGGTACGCCTTCTAGGCCTACGTTGAGGGTTACCTCCCCGCCATTTCCCACTGAAGAAGACTGAACAAAACTTGTAAAAGCTCGGTATGAAGGACAGTCCTGGATTTGAGCCTCAGACCTCCCGAATTGGAGTCTCAGTTGACCACGGAACCATCTCGCACGTTGCAATATAAAATAATCCACATTACACTGCAAACAAAATAGCTGTAACTGTCGTCTTGGAATGTGCCTTTTCCATATACAAGTATTTCCTTAGTGATCGAAAGTACAGCGCCCCCCTCAGATAAAGAAAGACTGAAATGTTCAGCGTTATCTGTTCTACCATGTTTTCTGAATTTGGCATTATCTACAGTTGGTAGTACAGGTGAACTGGTCTTTAACACATCTACTTAGTGCAAAGCGAAGGTGTGGTTGGGGATTGAAACCATAAAAGACGCCATGTATAATGTTTTAAAATGGGAAGAGTTCTACGCTGAAGCGAACAAGATGCGTTGGCAGGTAGCATCCCTCTTTCCATATTTCCCTCTCGCACAAGCATGCCTGGTGACAACGTTTATTCGTGTGTATTATGAAAACTTTGAGCTGCTACGAACATTACTCCCTTTCTTCCTCGTGAATTATTTTTGTTGTAAACTTTGAATATTTTGTCTTAGCATAAGTAGTATTTCTAAGACGCAATCAGCGCGTTACTCTCCGATTTAAGCGCGAATGCAACATGTCAACACAGCAGCATTCCGATTAGCTGCCAGCCTGGTGGCGCTCAAGAACAAACCTCATTCCATTTGCAAGTCACTATAGGTGTCTTGTCAAGCAGTTCGTCGTTAAAGCGAGTAAAATAAGATAGAATTTAAGAACACATAAAAGGAAAAAAGAAAACTTGACAGCATTGCGCTCTGATAGTTCAGGCAGATTTTTGACACAGGAGTGAATTTTAGATCCTTACTTACTGCTTTTTGTAACAAATATTCAATTTAAAATTACACCTTTTTGACTAATATTTTGCAACAATATTCCTAGCTGCTCTGAAAACAAAATTATACTAAATACACATTCTCCGCTCTTAAATTGCAAATCATAACTCTCTCGTAACTGATATTCCTTTTCTGCTGTATTTTTTATCGTTCTAAAATGCTAGGTAGATGCGTTAATGTAGTGCTAAAATATTGCAGAGTGCAGATACCGAGCCTTCCGAATTTTCTACTTAGAAATGTTTGGCAGACTGTATGATATGGATTTGTCTTTTTGTATCTTCATCGATGGCTTGAGCCACTACAACCGGGTTCGGCCACAATACTCCTGTTTCCAGCGTGACTGTTTCCGTGAAAGAAGTTGGAGGTATAACTCAAGTTTATCCATAGAGCATAATTATCATTATTTGTGTAAAGATGAAGGGGGAAACCGCAGAAAAAACGTTATCGATTTAATGCATCACCTCTGAATTCTATCTCTGAATATGACATGTGTACTGCGTTAAGACCTCGGAGGTGAGCAGAAATATTTTAATCCAATCCCCCTGAATTTTCGTACACTGGTTTGTCAGATCTTTGCTCTGGGAGGAAAAAAGGCATACTTGGAATACTGCATATTTTTATTACTTTCTCTGCACGTATATAGTAGGTAGAGTAGACATTATATTCTACCGGAACATTGTATATCGATATTTCACTCTTTTGGGGTCCTATTGATCCCAAAAAGTTTCGTATCCATGTGTCTGAACAGCACAACTCAAAATGAAAAATGCTGTTATATACAAAACTTCTTAATGTTTAGGTGCATCTCTCAAGGATTGTGACAATGGAATTCACAAGAAAATCCCCCTACTCCAATCTACTTTTTACTTGGGAAATTTTTAGTTTCTAAAAGTGGCTAATACCATATGTTATCTTGGATTTACTAGGAACAGTCTGGGGAAATCCTCCTTCTGGATGCTTTTGTTTAGCTGACAAACCTAGAGAGAATACACAAAATGTTTATCTCGCTAAAGCACACAATTTGTCATATAGGACTGCATTTTGTTTGTGTGGTTAACCGTTTCCAAGACATTCCTTTTTTATTGGTTTCAATTTTAAAATGCTTTCTCAAATGCGCCATAGTTATGGTGCTGGTCAGGCAAAGTGAATGTAATATCAAACTCAACACCTAAGAAACAGCTATATTCTAATACCGCCAATCAATGTTCACTTCGGCATAAAATTACATTTATGCATGTATTTTGGGTACAGTCGCCGACGCACTAATTTGCCATTTTGATTGAAGGAAGTTTTACCCTCGTCCTTTCCGTCTGTTCGCCTAAGTTTATTACCGGGATTTGGAGAAGTTCCTCGTGAAATAACTGTATGGCCTAATACTTTTTAATGTTTAGTAAGCTGTACTTACAAATATTATTCCGTATATTTCATACTAATCGAAATTAACATTCGCAGCAATTGTATTTCTAGTTACAAGAAGGGAAAGAAGGAAATACACTAGGCCAAAGCAATAGTAAATTATGTTAAAAGCTGTCGCTAAGAGATTGCATTGATTGCATGGTCACAAGTGCCTTCGGATTGGAGAATTTTAAAATTGAAAATATCTTGGAAATGGTTTGTAACATCTCTTATGTTTGTGTGAAAGTCCAGAATTTAGAGGTTATTTCCAGAAATATATATATTTATGTGTTTCAGTAATAGAAGCATCGTAAATTTTTTTTTTTTTTTTTATTTTACAAAATCTAAAGTTTCGAATATGTTCCCTATAAAAGGGTAGTCTAAGGTGTGAAATCGTGATCCATCCTTGGTAGAATCTGAACTAAACATTAATTTTGGTATTTCATGGAATTTTCGTTTTTTGAGTTATTTTATTGCACACATGGTACCTTTTCTAAAGGCTTTCATTACTCGCGGGATCTCATAACGTTTCCAGTGAAAAATCCATAGAATTATTGGGTGGATTACAATATTTTCCCTACTATGTGCAGTGTACATGGTAGATAAAGTAAACGTTTTCTTGTGGTCATATAGAAGTTAGAGGTGAAGGTGAAACTCCGCAAGAACTAGATTTGGTATACACAGGTCTCTGGCGAGCTGTTCGGGTTTGTGCAAATTAAGATACCATTATTAAAGGAAATGCATTTCATACTTTCGTTGAGTTTTAAGACAACGGGTCGAAGGGAGAGGTGAAGCTCAAGGCAAGTGGGGCAGTCGAATTGTTTGAAATTGGTATAGGTGGTTGCCATAACAACGTATTGTGGCATGCAAAACAATCAATCCCACTACTAGAAATGCTTCGTGTTCCTCCTTGACCACGAAGGGCGTATATAGTATGATCGTACATTTAGCCTATCAGAAAGCGAGGAAGAATAGTTAACCAATGACGGTGCTGCTGGTGGGGTTGTAGCGTGGTTGTAACTTCTCGGGAGTTGGCTGACGTTGGGACATTCTGCAGGTGTCCGCTCTTCTCATTGTGCGCACTTATCGGGCCATGGGTGTCTGCGTATGTTCTGCTCAGGTAAGTTCTTTGGCTCCGCTTAGAAACTTGTGTACTCTTTATTCTACAGCATTGGCCCGACCTGTAGTTATTGACTCCAAAATGTAAATGCTAAAATGGCAAGTTGTCATGGAACATAAATTTTAATTCTCCAGCGCTTTTCTTATAAAAGTATGGATTTGGTGAATAAGAGACTTATTATTACCACGTTTCCATGGGGAATAAAATCGATTTGAGTCATATTCCATCTCGATACGATTCGCGTTTCACATGTTAAAGTCAAGATGAATTGATATCGTTTTGAATACGCAAGCTTCTAGAATAATTTTGTACTTCCATTCATATTGGTCAACTTTTAATTGCTTTGGCGAACTTGTTAAACATATATTTGATATCTGTGTATTACTTGCAGATTTTGAAGTTAAACAATTGTATTTGATAATACTATTGGCATAGACATCAAAATTATCTACCAAAGAGCAATATAAATAAAGTAGGTTAACAAATGACTACCGCGAATGAGTATAGCATAAGATTTGAATACGGAGATGTTTCTATGCAACATATTTCAATCCGATCTCATTCCGATTCCACTTTTTAAGAGCATTGGATCCAAGATTAAATAAGATTTGAAATCGCGTTTCCATCAATACGATACGCGTGCTCAAATTATTCCAATTCCCCCATGGAAACGTAATGAATTTGGCTGCAACTTGTTTGCTCATCTCTAACTTAAATAGTGCTTTGTCTTTGTCTATTCTTGAAGTTAATTGTGTATTATCTTTTATTAAAACGTTGGCTATTTGAAGTCGTGCATTAGAAAACCTCAATACCAAGCTTAAGCTAGGTATTTTCCAGTTTTGGTTATAAAACACGCGAAGTTCTGCACATGCAAGTTTCGTCGGCTTAGCTTGTGGATAATCTTGGGTAAATATTTTTAAATGTGTCAAAAATCATGGCTTAGGAGATGACTTGGCCATTTTATATACATTCTGAAGCAGTTACAATACGGAAAACAAATTACGTGAATCCTTGTGGGCTTTTATTCTGCCTGGGGAACTCTTAATTGTCCGAACAGCTAATATAATAGTTCATGTTTACGTCCAAGGTATTTGCAGGGGTAGGAACCATGGAGTAATTTCATACCCAGGAGAGCCCATTCTCATGCTTTCTCTTGTTGCATGAATTTTCTACGTTCTGAATATACGACCGTCCTTGTTCTACTATGGTAAATATTTGTTCTGAATGGTAAATTTGCTTGAAGGCCAATATAATAATTTCTTTCTATCGGTGTACCCGTTACCGTGTGTTTGCGGTTCAAAATTGGTCCACACGTGCCATCGATCGCCGCAATTACGCACGGAAATTAGCGAGGATTGTCTAATTTGTGTTAATCTGAAAAGACGGCATGGAGTTACATGGAATATCTCTTAACAGTTACGTAGATGACGCCATTAGCCTCGTCATTTTTTACTCGGTGCTCGCCAAGTTGTTAATATTCGGCTATAATTTTCAGCTCTGAACACATCCTGTGCAGAGTACTTTTTCTATGTTAGATGACATCATTCTTAGATACTTTCAAATTACTAGGCCCAGAGGTTTAAAGAAAATGTGTTTGATAAAACTACCAAAGGCGATCCGGATTTGAACACATCTTATGCAGAATATTTTTCCTCTTATTAGATTAAATCATTCTTAGGTACTTTCAAATTATCGTGGGCCCAGAGGTTTAATATTCTAGAGGTTTTGAATTTTTTGGGGCATAGTTGCGGCCTCCTTATTTTTTGTATAAAAGAATTTCAGGAAAGTCCACACTTGTGCAGTAGAAAAGTTTAGCATCAGGAAAATTTTTTGTTATCGTAGCGAGAGAAAAGCGTTTGGGAAGGTATTTCAAACAATTCAGAATCCTGCAACTTCTTCCATTCGTTACCTTTATGGCATGTTATAGTCGGCAGATTGTGTGCTGCTAGCAAAGTTAACACAGGTTTATAGTGTGTGGAACATTGAAGTGATGCTGTAGGTTATTTGTTTTGCATTTTATATTAAACTAAGAACAGCAAAATAATGCATTAAAAGTAAAATGAATATTAACTGGGAATAAATGAACCTGCTAATATAACAAAGTATTCAATAAGAGTAGTGTATGGTGTAGAAAAGAAACAGAATTAAAGGACCTGCAAGGGCGCCATTATATAAAAAGCAAATATGGCAAGGTGAAACAATACACGCTGGATTAAAATAAAAACCGAATAGCTCAAAACACGGTGTGGCGCATCGTTCATTCTTGGTTTTTAAGCATTATAACCATTTAAATTAATTTTTTCGCGCGTAAACAATCATTATTGCGTAAAAGTTAAAATTTTCAGTTTATATATCCAAATTTGATATCCTAAATGCCTAGTTAAACCTGTTTCACATAGCTGAAACTAGAAAGAGAAAATCAGTGATTTTGTGCTTGCAATTGCCCAAAACGCACGTATTTCACAATATGGCGATTTATAATTCACTAGACATATTGCAGCTGAGCGTCAAGTTCATTGTCAACCGTGCGCTCCATTTAACCTGTACTATTTTCTAAAGTTTAGACGGGCTTTGGTCGTATCTAGTGCTTATCTCTTTGGAAATCTTATTAGTTGGTGAGCTTTGTCTTTCGGTAGTAATCAACAGCTCTATTAATTGGCTAATGTACTCAACTCAAACATCATCTGTCCTGAAATTGTTAGAAAACAGCGAAGCGAAGAAATATGTGGCATTTTTTTTTGATAATTCGTATATTCGATTTTCTTCCATCTTTTCCGCAAATGATGCTAAATGAATTTGGACGTTTCCTCGTATAAATTATCAGTTATATGCACTCTGCATTGTCGTTTAGGCTGTGTAGAATATTACGAATATTCATGTGAAACAAAAGTATCAAGATTTCGCTTATAGAAGTCTATTACTAAGGTAATTTTAAATTGATTTTCTTTTTATTGTTTCATTTGTATAGCATCTTTTAATTTCAATGGTCATGTCGGGGACTTTGACTAATGAAACAACGCCATTTACTGTAGGTTAAGCATTTTATGTTACTAAACATGCTCAAATTCACTCTTTCATACTTCCAGATTCTGTGGAGGATAGGGATTAATTCTAAGTAAAGAAAAAGTCCTGTCCTAACCGGGAATCGAACCCGAGACCTCCGGGTGAGAAGACTGCTCGCTCTTCACTCGACCACGGAGGTAGTCTGATCGGAATTTTATCTACAAAAAATCGAGCTTGTTTTTGTGCATTATATTTAAACTTGGTCTATGCTGGAAAAATTCAAGCTAAAGTTAGATACTAATAAAGGCTGACTATAAGTCAAATCACCTTTTTATGAAAGTTAGAAACCAGGTTACGCCTAAGTAAAGCTTGTGTTTTACTTTATGCGTACCACCAATTGTGCTTCTGAAAACAATGCTCTTTTACCAATTTGAATGCGGATCCAAGTATCATCCATATTTAATAATAAATTACAGAATATAATGTCTGTGTTTGCTAGATAAGGCTGTTCTAGATATGGTTTGTGTGCTTTAGGATGTTGTGTAATTTAATGTGAAAGCTATCTCTTATCAAGCGATGAGACTATCATATACCTACATGAATACTAAGCTGTGCTTTTAAAGCCAGGAGTCTGTTCCGAATTATTAAAATTCGTTGCCGCAGAAACTGCGTAGGTAGCTTCGTCAGATTAAATTCTCAAATGTTCTGCTTTATGACCATACAATATTTTGATAACCTGTGTGTCTCGTTTCAAATTCAACTTTTCAGGTCTACAGTACATGTGGCTACAAGATGTGTTAAGGGACACCAAGGTAATAAATTATTTTATTAAATTTCAGTTGTTCATTGCTGGCAGCAGAAGTATCCATTCAAACAATCTTCTCATTGTGTAACTAGTTTATTTGATTTAATTAGCTAAAATTAATCTTCTAGGCTTGTTGAACTAAGGCAACATTTTTTTTAAAAAAAAAAAAATCATATCCCTTGATGCCTTTTTATTAAATTGTGTATAAGGAGATAGTGTTCTCTAAAACAATATTACACACATTTTGCAGTGCTTTGGGTAAATTTGTCCGACTTCTGCTGTGATTTGTGGGAGAAGATGGATTTTTAATATGAGAAAATACAAATCTGTAACGCAGAGCGATTTAATCAATTCAGCACTTTAAAAGTGCTGTCAAAACATGTTACGTCCGCCCTAGCGAATCATTCCCAATTTGTACTATAAAGTATGGTGCATTTTTTTAAAACCAAAATTAAAGAAGAGACGTGAATTTATGACGATTGCCGGAAGCAATCGAGAGGAAAACGGCCAAGACTCCTCACCGAGGGTGTGATATTCCTTCACAACATTCTTCCTTCTTACAACCTAAAGGGCCACTCGCTGTTATCTGCTTTTCGCTGGGATATCATCGACCACTACCCTTATAGACTGTATCTCGCACTAAGCGACTTGCACCTTCCCTCACTTGAAAAAACGCCTAGTATGCCGACAATTCACTTCAGATGAGGTGCAGCAGTTTTTTGATAACGTGCCTGAACACTCAAAAGACTTGGTTTTTACCAAGAGGAAATATTCCAACTTGACCAATAAAGCGGCAAGTGCCTCAACCTATATGAAAACTGCGTGGGATAATGTAATCAGATGGCTGTATCGTTTGTACGAAATAAAATATACTTAATTCAAAATCTTCTCGGGCTTCTAGCCAGGTAAAAACTTGGCTTGGCACCAAGCTTGACACCTGGCTAGAAGCCCGAGAAGATTTTGAATTAACACGTCGCCAGGAAAGCTTTAGTTCTTATTTTAAAATATACTTGTTTCACTGCAGGATTTGTGATCTTGATTTCTGATCATTCCTCGTACTTGGGTTAGTGGCGCTTCTGAAACAAAGTTTTCCGAAAGTTTGAAAAATCTTTGCTATGACCTACTTATGTAATGGTTGTATAATTATATACTAAATATTAAAGATTTGAGATTGCCTTGTGGTTTAACCGGAAAAAAATGCTAGTCGGAAGGTTTATCGGCATAGTCATGGTAGCTCAAAAGATCGGAGCAACCGAACGGAGATGGGAAGATTGTGGTTCAAATTTGGACTATGGCTTTGATTCTGTGACGTAGATTTGCGGAACCTAAAAGTTCCTCAAACCTGACGAGCCATCCGACAGTAAAATTAAGCGTCTTTTACACCCCATATAGAATGGAATGGTGAGGAATAAAAGAATAAGAGCTTCAGTTAAAACAATTAACAGTAAACATTTAATGTCGCAAAGTAAACATTCCCCAATAAGGTAGATTAACGTGCTTGGAAATTGGGGGAAATTAATGGTACTCGGGGAAAATGTTTCAATATTAGTGGTTGGTTTATTTTATTGTGTGTTGATACTTTGTGGTTAGGAAAAAAGACTACCTATAAAGGGCGATATTGTAATCTTTTTTTCGCTAAATTGACAATTCACACTTCTAATGTATTCTGGTTTCTTAACTAAGTCGGGGAAAGTAATATAACATTCAGAAAAATTGGAATTAAGATTCCTGCGTGAACTCTTAAAGTAAATTTATGAAGATCCAGCAACTATTTTTGGGTATCTGGACAAAATGAAAGTTTTGGAGAGGGGTAGGGTAGAGTTTGGCTAGAAATGTACACTGCATTATATGGTGACTAGAAACTGCCTGTTGAACAAAATGTGCTTTAAATTCGTTAACTACAGCTTTGCCTGACGGAAGAGATACTGTTTATTGACCGAAGCATTACAGGTAACTCATTGTTGGGGGCGTTCCCAGTGTGGCAACTGCGCCCCTTGTATAAACCGGGGAAAATGACGTCAGCCATACGGCGGAATAAAAGGAAGCAAGGAGTCTCACAGTTCCAGGTATGCCCCCTCCCTCTCATTGCGGCAATCCCTTAAAAATATGCCTGTTCAGAAGTATTGGCTTAGCCGTCAGGTCTTTAACTGGACAGAGATCTTGTCAAGGCAAGCTGTCTTCCAGGTTCTAGTGTCTGCTAGGACAATAAACCCAACTTCTTGGAACAGCGATATAATCCACAAGCATCTAAATTGCTTTCATGTGCTGATGCTTATTTCAGGTTTTTGAGACATTACACCTTGCTGTCACACTAAGCCACTGAATCCACATATCGAAATTGATGGTTTGCTAATTGAATGAGTATTGAAATGATGTTCAAAGAATTCAGGAGTTCTTGGAGTTTAGTTGCTAGACATTCGACTTTTCAGGATAAGTGAAAACGCTGAAATCAACCTGGCAACGCAATTTAAAGCCCAGGGTTGTAGCAAGTCTCTGGCTGTATGTAATTATTGAAATATCACTAGTTAGCCAAGGCAAAATATAATTTTATTGTCATCTTTACAAAAAAAAAAAAAATCTGCTCGTTTGCCTTCCCTAAATATAAGCGCATTTCTATTGGGTAAACAACAGGAAATGGTTTTAAAGATTCGTGCGTAAAATAGCAAAACAACGGAAGACCAAGGCCACAGTGCTGAGTGTCATTTACGCGTTTGTTTCAATAATAATAATTAATAATACGAATAAGTAAGAAACAAATTCTAAAGCGTGAATAAAGCTATGAACAAAGAAAATACAATTCTAATACATTTTAGATACTATTTCTGATTACATTTGTGCCGTAGAGAAACAATTCTGAATTGCGTTCTCATTAGGTTCTATAATTGAAGAGCTTCTGGGACCATCGTGGAAAACGGTCATTTGGAGAGCAACTGTTTCCAACCTCCCTTGCTGCTCCAGATCATTTGCAAGCAACAATAGCATCTTTTTATAATTATTTTGATCCTGATAACACTGTGCAGCAATCGTCACTATGCTTTGTACACTTACAGTATGATTTGTTTATTGTTAACGAAGCTTAATCATTTTTGGATTTGTGGTTTCTGTCAAATCTGTTAACGCTTAGTTTCGCTGTAATTTGTAAGTAAACATTTCTGCACTAATTAACCTCTGGAACAAAAGTCGCAACGTTGGAGGGGTCGGTGTTGGCCAAGGTGCTGTCAATTTGCTCCTTTCATTTATCAGTTGGTCCCCAAGGATGCCGATGCTAATAGAATAAAAACGCGGACCATCTAGCCTTAATCGTCAGAGTTGAACTAATATGACTTGATTGGGAATTGAAACATCTTTTGAAGTCCTGTTTTTCAGGATCTAATTGTAGAATGTCAATTTTTATTGCTGTGAACAAGATATAGAATGCACCAGAAGATATAACGAGTAGAATTGTCTAGGGGGAGATGTTCCAACATACTGAAATCGGAATTCGGCTGAATTAGGGTTAAATTATTAGTATTGCGTGAGACTTTTGAGACACAAACGAGAAGGATAAGGCCTATTTTGCTTCAATTATTTGATCCAAGTTATCTTTGAAGGTACGTTTTCACACGAGGATTGTCAGCCCTTCCATTGAAGCGGAACAAAACAGTATGACTCAGTGGAAACGAGAAGGATAAGGCCTATTTTGCTTCAATTATTTGATCCAAGTTATCTTTGAAGGTACGTTTTCACACGAGGATTGTCAGCCCTTCCATTGAAGCGGAACAAAACAGTATGACTCAGTGGAAACTCCATAGGTGATTTCATGACTCGTTTTGCGCATGCCTGCAACAGGGCGAACTCCAGTAATATTTGTTTGGCGCCAATAAATGACATGTCTGGCAGGTGCTCTTCACCAAATTTTTGTTAGCTTATTGTATCTTGGGTCATATGCGAGTTTATCAAATTTTGATTTTGCGTATTTGAAGGCCTTAACGGATGGGCGAAAGAGGACAACAAAAAAATGAGAAAGTAGAGTATGGACATTATATTCTGTAATTTATTATTAAATATGGATGATACTTGGATCCGCATTCAAATTGGTGAACAAACCTTGTTTCATTTCGAAAATTCCTGATTTTTGCAGTACAGTTAAAAGCAGACACACCACTTAAGGTTGTTCGCGCTTAGTACAACGGACAACCAATTCGAGAGAAACTACAGACAATTTTACTCTTAAGCTTTTCGGGGTTGCAACTACACATAGCGGTTGGTGAAGTTTATTAAGATAGCCGGGAGTTAGCTTCGCCTATGAAATAAGAGCTCTTCTATCGCACAAGGATTTAACACTAATCCGAGTTATACAGTTTTGCCTGCCGAAGAGTATTCCAGATAAATGACCCGAATCGAAAGAACATTGAAGCACCTTGTTTCGAATGTTTTGCACACATTTCCTCCTCCCCTCACGGAGTATACACAAATGACTTCAAGTCACCATTTTTAGTATTAAAACGTAATCGAGACTTCGTTGGTTAACAAACGATGATAATGAAAGTGATTAGAGCTTTTACGTTATAGCTTCTGCTAAGTTTTCACAGATGTTCATTGAGAAGCTGCCGGACTAAAGAAAATTTCATTTAAAGAACTTCTTAATTTGGTTGTTTGATTCTCGGAAGTACATTAACCATGCACATTTTGAATGTCGTTAAAACGGAGATATTCGCACTGATTATTGTGGAATTGACCCATGCAACCCAAAGGAGAGGCGGATGAAAAATATAGGCTCTGAAGAATTTGTAACGTTGTGGGTTGAATTTTCATTACGTAAATTTCTCCCGGAGAAAGAAAACAAAAAACATGTTACAGCTTTTAATCTACAATTGGCCGTCCTGCAACTCGTCAAGCAAGTATGAATCCAAGTTTCACCATGGAGCTTACTTAGCCTGTATCGATAACAACCTGTCGCCCTCCATGGTGTAGTGGTTACCAAGCTAACTTCATGTACCCAAGGTCGCGGGTTCAAACTCGGCGGAGGACGATCAATTTTTTTCGGGCGAAAAAAATCCTTAGCATAGCTTCCTTCGGGAAATAAAGCAGGTGGTCCCGTGTCGTAAATTTACGGCACGTAAAAGAACCTCAAGCCTGATTGGCCTCTGAGCAAAATTAAGCGGTCTTTCACGCCCAATTTAAAATGGGACGTTGAGAACCACAGCAGTTATAGAGCGTCCAAAAATAACGCACCACTTACATTTTTTACCTATAACATCCTACTGTTTGCTATTTATAAAATGCTGCAATGAGCGTGGCTTTAACATCAATGGACCCTCGTTCATATACCTTAACATTCTTTGAAAGTAGATATTTGTTTTATAATTTTCCGGTAACAATATTTTACAACAAATTGAAAGAATCCTGCCCAAATATTTGTGTGTGCCAGTGCCAATGGGAAATATTTTGGAAATACTAACACTTAATTTAGGAGGAGGAGTGCTCAAGTTGAGTGCATTTGGCATGTCATAAGTGAAAGCATCTTTGGGAACGAAATGTTACATGCCAAGATCAATATGCATTATCATGTTAAATAGGTGGGATAGATTTGTACGGAATTTCCCTTTTCTTTGTTAGACTGTAGCAGAAGCGTCCTGTTGCTTATTAGCTTTTACTTTCTTAAGCTCCATCTCGAACATATATCTTATGTCAAATTTCCGTTTAAACCAAAGGAATAACGTAGCCCCCAATTTACTTCGTATAGCAGCAATCGGGTATGTAATTGAATTCGACTCAGATTTTTTATGTATTTATTTTAAATCGAGTGCCCCAAAAGTTGGCACTGGTGCTTTTATTATATAGTAGTCGGCCTAGCAGCAAGTGAATATCAAAATATGTCTTTTTTACTTTCTCTACACTAATATGTGCGTAGTTATTGAGAAGGTATTGCATTCCACCGAAAATTCATTAGAAATTTCACCTTAACGATAACTCAAAAACGAAAAGTCGGTAAAATACCAAGCATGGTATTTAAATTATTTTCCAGAGACGATTTGAGAAAAATCCCCCATCCCAAACTACGCTATACATGGAAATAGTTTCGAAAATTTCATTTTCTCAAATGGCTCTAATGGTGTATATATATATATATATATATCGTATATTAATGATATTTACATGACAAATGCGTATTTTGAATTTGCTGGGAATAGCCTCTGAAGGCGTTTTATTCTGAATGAATATTGCGTAATTGGTAAGAGGTAAAAATTTACACAAAAATGTAGATCTCGTTAAACCACACAATGCCGTATACATTTTTTTTCCTTTTTTTTTTTTTTTCTTTTTTTTTTTTTTTTTTTTTCCTTCGCGGAGCTGACCATTTCCGAGATGAACTTTGTTTTAGATATAAAATACTTTTCTCACCCGGCAATTTAACTCATGGTCATGCATAGAAACGGTTTCCAACCACATGTTACCAGCTTTTTAATATATTTGGATATCGTTTTAGCCCTTTTGTACTCCCTTATTTTCTTTATACAAAGCCAGTAATTAAGGCAATATATGGTAATGCTTATCTCGATTAACGTAAAGTAGATAGAAGCACAAGCGTTTTAACAAGTTGTTACAGCGATGTATAGAATGTCATGAGAATGGAACACATAAGATTTTTGAGTTATTTGCATTTAGGGAAACTATTTACAAAAGCCTGTATCGGAGGCGTTTAGTATGCTCAGAATAGTATCCAGTATGAAATTCCTTCTGTTCCATTAAGTATGTGAACAGTTCAGCCTATAGTTCATTGGTCTTGAAGTTACCTTCAGTGATGGTGTAGTTAAGTAGCCATGATTTCCGTGGAACGTTGTGTGGATCCTGCTGATTGTTTGCTCTGTCGCGTCGTTCAGTCTACATTAAGTAAACTGCGTGTAAAAGAATTCTACTTATAGCAAGTATATGCCCTTGACACCATCAATATAAATTCACATTTTTATCATAATTTTTGAATATGTTTTTGCATTTGACTAAAACCTTTGCTTAGTTGAAATCTGAGTTAACATTGCAGTTATACTCTGGAAGCGTCATTACCTAAATGTTGCATTTGTAGACTTCTTTTTTTATTTTATTGTTTTTTAAGTAAGCAATAAAATTGTATCTATTTTATAGCTAATCAATTCTGTTTTGGAATCAAGTATATTTCTTTGTATTTGTGAGAACATGTTGAAAATGTAACTGAGTTTCATACATTGGTAAGTAAAAGTTTAATTTTTTCTTCTTTTCAGATTGCCAGTCCGGGATCTCAAGTTTAACTTTCACATACTCCTTACTTCAGTTCATTCAAAATATCTGGTAAGTTATTTATTTCACAAGTTTATCGTATTACAGCATGGCACTCGCCCTCTGGTTCTCAGCTCACAACTTAACTTCCTTCATCCCCGTATCTCAGAATCCTGACATTTTAGGTGTTTTTTTTTTTTTTTTTTTATTTTATTTTTTTTAAATGAACTGAATGTTAAATGACCTTGTAACTACTCTACTGCTTTGTGAAATGAATCAAAAGCCAGAAATCGTCTATAAACTGACTTGTTTCAACTATTTTTCGACCTCTGTTCGAAGTGATAAATTAAAAGTTAAGAGGTATAAATAATAAGTAATGGAACTTGTGAATACTGTGCGCTCGCACCTTTTCTTGACGCGGTTTTTAGGAAGCTGTGGCCGGTGTGCGTATGTTTGGTTACCGTGCTGACTTCAAATACCCAAAGTCGTGGGTTTAAACCCGGCGGACGATGATGAATTTTTTTCGGGCGTAAAAATCCTTAGCATGGGTTCCTTCGGAAGGGAAGTAAAGCCGTGGGTCCCGTGTCGTAGATTTACGGCACGTAAAAGAACCTCAAGCCTGATAGAGAGGCCTCAGCAAAATTAAGCTGTCTTTAACGCCCATATAGAATGGGACGCTGAGAACCACAGCAGTTAAAGAGCGTCCATAAATAAAACGCCATTTCAATTTTTTGTATGCTTGGAAGACGGGGGAGGGGATGAGAGGTCGATGCTTGTAAAGTTTGTTTCTTTGAGGCCCCATGGTGAATAGGATTTGTAATTCACCGCGAGCTAGATGAGCTATTAAACGAAACGGCGCACATGCATGAATTCTGGGATCTACAGACG
This sequence comes from Hymenopus coronatus, assembly GCA_030762935.1. Lineage (NCBI taxonomy): Eukaryota > Metazoa > Arthropoda > Insecta > Mantodea > Hymenopodidae > Hymenopus > Hymenopus coronatus. Next base: position 26,833,199 of record CM060882.1, read on the forward strand.
GAATGAAACCTTAGCATTGAAACCACTAGATATCAGGGTGTATTAGTCCGTTTCAATGTTCTGCTCTGCTTCCGAAACTTGCGAAATGAATACTAAAAGCCGAGCGCCCAAGAAAACTTGCACACAGTAATTTGCTTATTACGTGCTATCGAAGGGGCGTGGGAACTTGATCAGAGGAGGGTTCTTAAAAATATCGTCCATTCACACGTTACGGTAATCACTGAGCATGGAAAGGTGTGATTAGTGATTAAAGTGTCTTAACACAAGGATTCGGACGAAACCATCTGAAGTCGCATGTAGGATGTCAGGAAGTGTAGGGGACGCACCTACAAAAGGACAATAAAAACATGGATTCACTCCAGAGAAATCAAATAACATGTTTCAAGAGGCATTATTTCGGTTTAATATTGTGAGCAGTTGTCAAATATATTTCGGCCATTAAAAGATGAAAATGGATAATTGTAATGGAGTTTTGCGATCACTTTCGTTCTATCATCCTCCGTGATCTAGGGGTAAGATTCTAACCTCTGGTGTTCAAGGTCGCGGGTTCAAACCCGGCTGTACGCAATGGATTTTTTCGGGCATAAAAATGCAAGTATGGGTTCCTTCGGAAGGGAAGTAAAGACGTTTGTTTTGTATCGTAGATTAATGCTCTGTAAAAGAACTCCCAGCCTTTATAAAGACGCCTCCAGCAAATATAATGACCTTTCACGCCCAAATAGAATCGGACGCTGAACACCGCAATATTTAAAGAACGTCCATAAATTAAAGAACCTCGAACTTTCCTTCTGCCATTATCGTCCATTAGCTCTAACCAATAACTTCCAGCATTTTTAATTAAAGTTAAGCGCTGAACCTTACTACAGACACAATTGACATAGAATGTGTATGTTATTAAACGTTGCAAATTGTGATATGAAGAATACGGGTAATTACGTGTGATATGATCTCGGTCTACTTCTCTAAACCAATTAGTTAACATTTGTTTTATCTTCTGTTCAACAAGTTTGCAACAAAAATTGCAAAAGCGAAATAGCCTAATAATTAGAACTGGCCGATATACTTGAATGGATTAATCGAACCTATTAAAATTATAGTGTGGTAAGGAAAAATAACTGATCTGCCAAGTGGGGTACAAAATCTGTGGCATTTATCTTGCATTTGGTGTACTAGCTAAACCAGTTGTGACAGGTCATAAAACAGATGTTCCTCTCCTTTAGAAAGTTTCTATAAAACCATGACTGCTTTACAAACTATAGGAAAGGAAATACCGGATAGCCTATATCTGCAAACATTTACAATACAGGCGGCTTAATGACTAGGAGTGCAGAGGATTCTTGAACATTTCCAGTTAGTGTACAAATAGACAGATATAGATATCAGTTGTTTGAAATAACTTAAAATGGGTTCGTATGTAGTTATTAATGTTAAGTTTTTTATGAAATTCATTACAAGTGTGGCTTTTGAACGGTGCGAGGAAAATTTGGTGAAAGTTTACTGTTTAAACCAAAAGATGTGGTAAGGAGACAGTTTATAAGGGCTACGGAAAATCGTTCAGTTCTGAACATGTTCTAACCTTGTTTCAGAACATATAAATGTACTAACATGATTGAAGAGGCTGCAGTTGCTGCCATCTTGACATTTTCAAATTTTATATTAGATTATAACGCATGGAGATATAAAAATATACCATGTGGTTTTTCACACAATAATATTGTATGGACCCAAATAAAACTTGATTAAAGGCATTTGCTTAAGGAATCTAAATTGTTCGTAGATTGACGGCTATAGTAATAAACTTGCCTAATAATAAAGTTTTTGCGTAATTAATATAAACTTAACGAAATGATGGTAATATAATAAAATTATATGATTTACATATCAATGCGTCAGTTGGTAACTAAATTGTCAAATGAAAAGTTTGAACACCTGCAAATAATAAACTAGGGTGTCAACGTAATATAATATAACCGCAGGTAATTGCCGGTAATGAATAGAACGAAATAACCTGAATGTCGGTGGATACTTTACTGTGTCCTCTTGTTAGTTACCTGTTTACAAGTATACATATTATTATAGTTGCTAGCATTTTCAATTAAAAAGCACACAGGATATATTTGGTCGCCGAGAAATCAACCCTTATAATTAACAAAAGTTATTGCATGTAAACAGCTCGTTGCAGCCTGCATTAGGCAATAAGGATTAAACATTACTAGTAAACACCCATTTTTCGTTTCAAGTTATTCATTTTGCAGTAAGTATATACATATATAAACTGCATGTTGTCCTCTCGGTTTATTATACTTTTAACTAATACAGAATTGTCATGAACATGAGAATGCATTTAATAACGGCAACACCTAAAAGAGTAAGTCGCAAGACAAGTATACAGTTAAACAAATACTTGCATTCCAGCAAGAATGAAGGAAAACAATTGTAGATAATAGAAGTGGGGTATTCAACCATGGCCGGGCAGGCAGCAACATTGGAAACCAGCTTAACTTGCGGACGATGTAATCCGCTTTTGCCGTCTTCATGTGTAGGGCAGAAAGCGTCGCAACCTTGGCTCTCGTGGCCTTTCCACAAAAGAAAAGAGAAAAAAAAATCGCCCAATAAATAGTAGACGTGTAAGTGGTATATGTGAAAATGTTCTCCCATTACGATCCCAAACATATTCAGCTATGTGATTACCATGTTTCTGAGAACAAGAAAAATCAGGGTGAAGTCCTGTCAAAGAGGAGTTCCAAAAACGTGAGGGGGGGTGCAAACGAGTGTAAATTTGTCATTTTCGGTCAAAAGAATTAGTTCCATTTAAGTGTCCAGTATTTTGAAACAAACAAATAACTAGAAATATCTCTAACATCAACCCCCCACCCCAATATAATTTTTGTTTAACGCGATCTAAGTAAGTTTTTTGTTGTGCAAAAAACATTCAGGATGAAAACTGCCTAATGCTATTCCCAGAAAATTAAGGATGTGCATTTTGTCACTAAACGTTCTTAAACACAAGATATTTTAATCAAAATGATCTGGGACTTTTTGATAAACAATTTTCCAAAATTGTTTCAATACAGGGTAGATTAAGAAGTTTTTTTTTTTAAAAACCTTCGTGCCTTTGAAGATGCTGAACTTAAAAGGTTTAGTTATTTAGCCGAATTTTCATTTGTGAGTTATTCTGATCATAAATGCACACTGACCTCTTCTCATTAAAATACTCCTCCTCCCCCCAAGAACCCCAAGACTTTTATTTCCAGTAATAGCGTTATCGAAAACTTGGGTGTCAGATGGGGATAGGTCTACATAAACAGTTAATCATTGAACGATACTCACTTTTTTTCTTTCCATTTTTTGCGAAAACACCCCTAACTACCCTTGCATGGAAACATTTTCGAAAATGTTGATTTTCTCAAAAATGGTTTTCGATTTTAAAATGTATCTTAAAGATATTTACACCACAAATATGTATATCTTGCATCTTAGACTCTGAAGACCTATTTATTGTGATTGCATAACAGGTAAACGGTAAGAAACGGGCAAACATTAACTTACGAAAGATTAGTCTTCTTTCTACACAATGCTAATCGAGATAAACATTAGCAGAATGCTCTTATTAGTTAGTTCCTTATGTAGAAGGTAACTGAGGGAATGCACTATGCTAAAGTGAAATCAAATGTATTAAAAGCTGTCGTTATGCGATTGTCATTGCTAATGGCATCTTTGCTTGGCCAGGAGTTGAACAAAAGAATAACGGACACTTTGCCTGAGTAAAGGATAAATACTTTAAAATTGAAATCAATAACAACGAATATCTCGGAAATCTCCAAACAAAAACGTAAAGGACATAACTTGTGGGTTTTGATGAGATCTACATTTTTTGTGTAGTAAGTTTTGTCCGTCTCTTACGGTTTAGCAGTTAAGTAAAATTCAGCTGCGTCCAGAATAAAGAGGTTCTTCAGAGGCAATTCTCAGAAAATTCAAGATAATAGTTTTATTTGAGAGTTAAACATCCCTAATATACGACAATTTAATCAAAATCTTTGGAGCCATTTTTTAGAAAATCAAATTTTCAAAAATGTTTCTATGTAAGGGAATTTGTTGGTGGGGGGGGTGTTTATCTCGAAAATCTTCTAGTCACATCCTTGGAAGATACTAAATCTAAATACCAAGTTTAAAGGTATTCGTTTTTGGCTAAGCTGTCCAGACACATTCATGGACCTTTTTCTAAACATGTTTTTTTCTGACTGACTCCAAAACATGTTTCTGGTGAAATCTCGACATCGAATTTATGGGTGAAATACAATTCCTTCTCTATCCACAATGTACATTGTACATGCGGGCTAGAGAAAGTAAAAAATGCAGATCTCGTTAAAACGCATAGTTCATATTATATACTCCCCCCCCCCCCCAGAGTTGCCCGTTTTTGAGATAATTTTTATTTGTTCCAGCTTTAAAACACCTAATTTCTCAAACGGGACTATACAAAGCAAATCGAACCTTGTTTCACGTAGCAACGACCTTTTAAAGGATTTGACGAACGCTTTAAGCGAATGTATTCCCTTATTTCCCTTTTACTCACAAGATAACAGCAATCCAATTATACTGTTTATGTCGATTAGCATGACGTATATAAAAGAATAATCGTTTGTAAGAATAGTGTGTATTTGGATTAGCTAGAGAAAGTTGTGTGAATGGAACATCAGATTTTTAAGAATGATTTTTAAAAATCGGAAAATATGAATTTTCCTGCTACTGCGCTTCTCTAAAACTGATATTGAGCAGGCCTCAAAACACATATTCCCGTTGAAATATTAATAGCGAATTTGGTTTCGACGAAGCAGTAAACATTAAAGAAGGTAAAATGGTTAGTTGAGAAACCTTCCGGTTGCTCACACGGTAACTACGCACACGTTTTGGATGTATTCTCAAAATCGTACTCTTCTGTCGAAATGTGGATAAAGAAAGTTTCGTCCTGTTTCAGGGGGAGGTAAGGCAAAGCGAGCCATTGAGTTAAAGAAACATTTCGATATAATCATGCGAATGAGAAGAAGTGAATCTTGGTACATAAGCAATGCATATCGAGTTTAGACATGGTGTCCGGAGAGAGTCTATATAATGCAGTTTTTCTTTCGCTATTGCATACCTATAGTATACAGAGGAAGTATTGTATTCCATCCAAAAATTTAATATGAAGATTTTACAGGAATACATAATGTAACGCAAATTTTCTCCAGCAACTCTTTATTTTTCCACAAACTGATCACAATCTGTTACGAATCAATTACCTTTCGTTACAATTCGGCCGAATAGTTTATTTTCGACGTTCGCTGCGGCACGGCGACAACATAGGTCGCAATGAAATTCAAATCGAACTCGCTAAGCTGTTGCGTGCGATGGATGCGTTCTCGGTAAAAAGTGAGCACTGGGCAAGTCCATTTATATCTGTTGGGCACCACATTGAAAACTTCTAGAAGCCGCCGCACAAGTAAAAAGCCCAGCAGCTGCACAAACTCCCAATGCTTAATTAAAACGTGTAAAGTTTATAGAATACCAAACGTCATCTTCCAAGGATGAAATAAGTTACGGTGATCAGGACAATTCTCCCACCCCATATTTCCTGTGCACAAAAACTTCCCTTCCATCCTCTCCTCTCTCAGAAATGGCTTGGGCGATTTCGATTATCATTTTTGTAAACCGTACATGTGTGGGTATCGTTAAAATAATTTGAAAGAGTTTGTGGCGTTAAGCATTTTGAGATACTTGTTCATTGTTTTGAATTTTCAAATAAACATTTTGTAAGTTAGGAAAGTCGTTCAAAGAGCATGGAAATTTCTAAAGCTATCGCATGGCGATCCCCCTTTTAAAAACGGAATATCGCTTTAGCGCATTGTATTCTTCTAAAATGTGTGAATGTATGTTGAGATTCTCTTAACAGAAATAGAAGCAAAAGTCTGGTATGAAAAGCGGAAAATGATAGGAAAGTCATGCAAGTGCAACACACAATACATGCAGATTTACAGGTCTCCAATGGATGTCATTTCTGGGTCTTTAGCAACTGAACTTTGCTTTAAAGTAACATTTCCATTGAGGTAAAGTTCTTTGCCTTTCGAGTAGAATCTAGAGTTTGTCCATTACACATTGAGTGAGGAGATTATAAAGCAGCTGAATTAAAAACCTTGATGTTTTTCAAACTGGCTGTTAAGAGAATCTTGAAATATTAACGCACAGTATCCTCGAGGGTTGCAAGCGTACGAGTTCGCCGGAAATCGATCGACTCCCTCCAAAACCCAACCTTTTTCTTCACTTTTGAGTAAGGGAATAGGTACCCAAGGCCATGCGAAATGGAAGTTCTCATAACATACCTTAGGTTGTTGCACATAAACTCCCATTGTTTGCTCCTCCCTTATGTACTTCAGCTGACGGAGAGGAGAGGAATTTCAATAGGGCAAAATCGGATAGTTTTAAGGAACAGAATAAATCTGACGTAACGTTGGTATATAAAACTTGTCAAAATGCTTGAGCCATAGCATTTTATTAATCATGCGTAAGCCTATTTTGTGAGCTGCACTTAGGCGAGAACTGAATTTAACGTGTATCTCGTGGGAATACGCCGAATGTGGTTAAGGTGTATTTTTTTATTTTTTTTTTATTATATTTATTTTTTTCATTGTAACACTTTTCTTGCTTTAATATAAGTTGCCAGAAAAGACATTGCTACCTATTTACCGACGCAAAAAGATGATTCATGAACTGAGAGTTCCAAAGTATATCCGTCGCATTGCAGAATCTTTGAAGGCTGGCTGCATGGTTACACCATCTCAATGTTCTCATGCCCATTGAGGACCTTCAGTCGCCCGTGAAGTGACTGGAATCTTGTACAAATCTAGCCACGTTGGAAGGTTGTTAAGACCTACGCTAGCATGTACTTTTGGCAACCTCGGATCTTATTGTTGGACTTGTCATCTATAAAGCAAACTAATCAAAACCAATTTATATAACTTTGTTTATAAGGCGAAGCCTTTTAACATAGTTCCAAAAATAGTTGACCACCCTCGCAGAAGAGAATGCCATTCCATAGATTTAAACTTCGAAATTAAGTTTTTCAAAGGAATCTGAATGCTTCCAAAGGCCGAAATTGACCAACATGACTCAGAGGGTAATTCGCTAATTAAGAATAGTCTTGACACATTGGACGGAAGTTCTTAAAGGAAGAATTGTGGAATCATTTTACAGTCATAAATTAAGGTGCAGCAATTGGAATTAGATTCTGCAGTTTATATTCCCCTGCCTGGCTACGTTTCTGAGTAATACTGGGGACGGTATGATTCTGTGACGTCACAGAGGGTGCATCGAGTACATAACCGGATACCTTATTTGGTGGGAGGTTTTAAAACTTAGAAACAGTATCACAAACGTTGTCCATCGGTCATTGAACCAATTAAGTTTCCCATACTTGTTTGTGGGTAGCTGAAGAGCAGTAATTAGGTTGCCTGGTAGCCAAATGCACTGTAATCCGTCAACTTTTATATATAATTTAATGACGCTGTCTGTGCTGGAATTTCGTCCCACAGGAGTTATTGTATATGCCAGCAAATGTAGGAATATCACTATTAAGCACACTTTAAACAATCGGTCTGGTGGAACCCATGGTCTTGGCATCATACGTCAGCTTCTAACCAACTAGCCACCTAGACGGACTATTCTGTTGTGACATACCAAAAGAGCCAGATACATGTAATGTGATCTGTCATAATTGCTAGTGTCTTTAGATAAATCACTTTAAAATTGAAACCAGTTAACTGCAGAAAAATTACTACACAAATTGATCTTAAAATACACAATTTATGTCACATGTAAGTTTTTTCTAACTCTTGCTGTTTACTAGTTAGGCAAAAGTCTCTCAGAATGAAGAGAACCTCTGGCGCTATTTATTCCCAAGAAATTCAGGGTCTACATTTGCCATGTAAATGTCTTTAATCAAAATCGTTACTTATTTTTTTCAGAAAAGAAGTTTAAAAATACCAAGTTTGGTATTTAAGCGGTTTTCATTTTCGAATTATGCTCTCTACACACGCATACATTCGCGGATTTTTTCTTTAAAAAAAGTTTTTATTCAGGGGTCTTCAAAACATATTACCGGTTACCTCTCGGTATCGACTTTGTTGAAATACTATACATTCTCTACCTACAATGCGCATTGCACATACGTGCTAATAATAGTAAAAACAAAAATATTGGACAAATTCGTAATTGCTCTAAGTATATACAAAATAGGTATTCAAAATGTATCCCCCTCCAAACAAATCCTTGTGCCACTAATGAAAACTTAGCCTCATTTAGTAATAACCCAACAGCATATACTCCGACAACACCACTAATTTAATGTGTATAATTTTGTATTTTGCATGAACTATCTCTGTATCCAAGAATCCTTCCCAGGAGGATTTACAATATGCCCCCGAATTTGATGACACGGAAACGGTAAAACCAAAGAAAACTAAGAGAAAGTGTTCAAAAGCAGCGCCATCTGATTCATTAGTCGTTTTCGCTACTACTGCGGTTTTACCGGTATACCCAGGCCTGGGAAGGTGCGACATCTCCCGACCCCATCTGGAGTTGCTAAAAGCAAGTTGCAAGTTCGGCATGTAAAGTAGGGAGTGGCAGAGGTAACCAATTTTAAAGGCGAGTGGCCAAAATATGCCTTGCAGTCCATTTTTCCTTAAATAAGGATTTACAAATCTTTTTTTAGGTTTGAGTAGAACACTTAACACCTTTTCTCTACACAAATATATGAATTTTAGACTTGCTGATAGCCAAATTTTGATAAAAGGGGTTCTTCATTTAATCTGGTTGGTTATTACCTTATAGTTAGTTTTTTTTTTTTTTTTTTTTTTTTTTTTTTTTTTTTATAATAATCATACCTAAAAATTATTTAAAGCTGATTAGCACGTGCAGAACTAAAATATCGTCAGTATTATAATGTTTCACTTAGCGCAATTATTTAGAGCACAATAAACATTGAGCCGTTTCACCATTCTGAACGTAGAAATACTGAATTTCCTGTTCTACTCGAAATTTGTATCTATCCATCCGTGTGCCATTCTCGATGAACCATCGCTACCTGCTATTCATCATGTACACAGCTAAAGAGGCACAATAGAGTAAGGTAAGGAAGGGGTTGCAATGTTCGCACACAAATGTGAGCAAATTCCCCACGCCTTGGTATACAGGCATTTCTTAGGTAAAGAACTGGCTTACTCGTCGATTTTGGTCGTATCGTCTCCACCCCTTCCCGCAGACCATTGGAAAAAAAGTTAGAATTGTACGTTATCGTCACTAGTTTACTTCGAAGTGTAAAATTAAAGTAATTAAGCACTTGATTTTAACTGGTAAAAACATTTCAGATGAGCCTCCTGTCCAAATTCTTAGCCACCGATTCTTAGTTTTGATGTTGCTGTTAGAGACAGGATGAAAATTCTTCTGACAATCTGCCAACACCCTTAGAAGATACTGAACTAAACAAAAACTAAAAAAGTTGCTTAAATATAAAACTTTTTAAGTCCACATACATGGTCCCTTTTTTAATTCAGGATACCTATAAAAATGTATTTCCGGTAAAATTGCCGTAGAATTTTGAATGGAACACAATATCTTTTCTACTTGCTATGTACATTGTAAAAACCAGTTTAAGAAAGAACGCTAAGTAAGAACATTCGTATAGAATGGAAAATGCACATGCTAATTCGGAATAAGTGCATTTAGTGGAATAGTGGATCCCGCAAGTTCCGAGAAGAAACTAAACGGATGGATACAAAGATTGGTCCGATCCGATTGACTCCATAAAACGTTAGCATGGCTCGGTTACAAAGTAGTGAAAGAAGCACATTCAATGGAAGGAATTGGCAGGGATGAGTCATTGTAGCTGCAACCGCGCTAGGCAGCAATGCTGTTAGGACGTCAGGGTCAAAGCCGAAATTGCAAACCTCTGTGCCTGCTCCCTCCCTCCGTTTGCCCCTCATGATAATGGCACACGCCGTTTCAAGGTGAAGTAAAATTCCGTAATAAACCAGACTTCCAAGGCCATTGCTCCATTCATTTGGGCTAGTATCCCTTGTAGAATTCCTGGAAGGTTCGCTATAGTTTTCGTAATTGTGAAAACATGTGCTAATGAACTGAGCGTGAAGCATCCTTAAAGATAATTGTTTTATCGAAAATGATCAAGAGCGACAGGATGGTGTAATCGTCCGAATTGGAATTGGGAAAATTGCCACGTCTCGCTAAACTAACTGTGTTAACAAGATACGGGCACGGTGCTACCAATTTAATAAATTTTTCTCTCGCCCAAGCTGTCACTCAATGGACCGAAACTAAACTGCCACGAAGGTTATTCTTTGTGCTCACGGTAGCACGATGGTCTGCCCAAAAAAGGTATGCTAACCACAATTTCCTTTCTTATCTAAGGCATTTAGGAAGTAGATATGCGGCGTAATGGTATGAGATAAGTTTCCCAATGTCTCTAAATTTTACAGTCTCGAGTGAATCGCATGCTTACTCGCCTATTACCAGTTTAGATGTGTAATTACGACAGGCAAAACATTAACTTAATTCACAACTCAATTCCCTCTGCATATGCTTTTATTTTCTCCGCATAGAGCATGGGAAATATTGTATACCACCCAAAAATTAACGTCCAATTTCTTTGCAAGTGTGTGTGTGTGTGTGTGTGTGTGTGAGAGTGCAGCATGACTCAGATGAAAAGTCAGTAAAAAAAAATACCCAACTTGGCATTTAGTTCATCTTACAAAGATGCGAACGGGGAAACCCAAATATTGTTTACTTTTTCTACACCCCCCCCCCCCATTTTCTTAAAACTGAGCTAAAGAATTTTATTAAAAACCAACGTGTTCATGACAAAAGTGTATGTTTTGAATTTTCTGGGAATTTCCGGTTCTCTTCTTTATTCTGGATCACTTTTGCAAAACTATAAACCAGAAGAGAAAATTTCGCATTAAAATGTGAATCTCGTCAAAATGACAATTTGTCTTCTCTTGTGGATTGATGTTTCAATGTCTTGATACTCCTAGCGTGTTCCTGCCAGTGATGTACAGAAATTGTTAGCGAGTCAACAATGGCGGCGGAAATTTCCGAGAGATGGAATAGTAATTCTATGATTATCACTTTGGCTTGTATAGGATCTTTCAGGTTGCTGCATGCGCCAGTGCGTTGCAAGGCGCAGAGTGCAAAATTCGTCTTCGCTAGGTTGGCCAGGCAAACAAAACGTCGATTAATAGCGCTATTTCCTTAGGTTTGTCGCGCTAACTCCGCCGGCCTCCCTCTTCCTCACCTTCCTCAGTGCGAGTTGTCCCAGGCCGACTTGAACGGATGCACGGTGCATGGAATCTCTGCGGTTTACTGGTTGCGATTAATAGACCCTGGGCTAATATCTGACTTGGACAAACTTGAAACCTTGGACTTAGCTAGCTTCTAAGTTTATATTTAAACCCAGTTCATTTTTGTATGATCGTGAACGGTTCCGTCATAGTGATACCCAGTTTTAAGTTTACGTAGTGCTTAGGTCAAATTTTCATTGATGAATGAAGCCGAACATAAATTTTCCAATGCCAATATTTACCTTCCCGTTTCATAAACCTGTAATTCCACTAAAATTGCAACCAATAGATATGAGGCAGTAGATTTAGAATTACCACCAATCATTATGTTGCGTTAAGTGCATCCGAAATTAGACCCTTTAGTTTATCAATATTTCTTAACATCCCGTTACGTCCTCTTCCGTAAAAATCCCGCATTAGGCATGGAAATATCTCTGAAAAGGTCAATCTTTGGTCATTACTCGTTCGGTTTTGGATCTTTATTTACGCCATCAGGTATGAGTTGAGTTCTAAATAATACTTTATGGTCATTTTCATAGGGTTAGGTTTATATTTACAGTGCAGTTGCAAGATATAAACCTAACATTCAGTTCAATTCGGCGTATGCAGCTCATGGTCTCGATAGTCGGCGGCTTCCTGCTGATATAATCTTTCCTTCCGGTCGGTATTGTCAACACCTTGTAGTTGGTGGCAATGTTAAACTAATAATGGTGCAAAACTTCCTTGACCAAAACTCTTTACAGTAATGTGGTACAATTCACAAAGAAAATTAAACGTAAAAATAGCGTAAAATTTCGAAGTTAGATGCTTTGTACTGTAATGAAACCTATCTCAATAAACCACGTACATATAAAAATGAATGTTGAATTGGATGTAAACTTAAACGCTTGCAAGATTAAGTTACCTCTACGTCAAACAAATGAAACTAACCAGAGAGCCATTCTCATCACATGACTATTTTGCAAGCTCACATGAGTTGAGTTGCCACGTGAAATATGACAGACCGCTAATCTCTGGAATATCTATAAAAATCGCATCAGCAAATACTACTCCCAAATAAGTAACCTCAGTTCGTGAATGCATAAACGCTTTAGGGTGTGTTGAGAAGCAGCCGTTTTAACTCGGATGTTAGTTCACCACTTGGTCTCGTCTTGATTTACCAATGCTTGTGTTACGTCTTTTAGTGTAAATCTCTACATTCTAAGTCTGCCTGTTAAGCCATAGTTTGCTATGTTTACTCTTCGCACAAATATTGCCGAATTAGGTAATATAAACACGTTGATGAAAATCTCGTTGAATATCTTATTTAAATTAAGTTGAAACTGTTACTGTAGGATTAAAATAAGAGGTGTTAATATAATAATTCTCTACAATTTATTTTGTACTCATTGTAAGCGAAGTTGTAAAATAAAATTAATGTAAAGAATTTCTGTGAATTGTGAGTTGTTGGTATGTTGTTTTTTCCCCCTCCTTTCTCTAGGCATGTACATACGCGATATGGAAGGTATTGTATTCCACCCAAAATTTTGATACCCAGATTTCACCAGAAATATGTTTTGGGGTCTCTTGAGTCCGAAAAAAAAAACATTTTCCGAATAACTTCCGTGTGTCTGTGGACAACAGCTCGAAAACGAAAATGCTGTTAAATACCAAACGTGGAACATTTTTCGAACTGTTGAGATTTTCTCAAAAAAAATCCAACAATTTTGATTAAAATACTGCACATTAAAAACATCACAAAGTGTATATATTGAATTTTCTAGGAATAACCTCTGATGAGCTGTTTATTCTGGTGAGTTTTTGGAGTTTTTCATAATGTTTAAACTGTAGATCATACGTTTTCTTGTAGAGCTGATCGTTTTCGAGATATTCGTTGTTATTGGTTTCAATTTTAAACTAACTTTTCTCAAACGCGACCATGCAAAGCGAAGCGACCCTCAATTGTTTCATATAGTGACCAGCTTTTAAAAGTTTTGACTATAGCTTTAGCTTGATATATTCCCTTATTGCCTTCTACTTGCAAGGGAGCAAGTAATAAGATACATTTTGCTAATGTTCATCTAGATTAGCATGATATGAAAAAAATAATCTTTTGAAAGAAAAATTATTTTGTGGAACAGCTAGAGAAAGCTATGTGAATATAACACATATATTTTAAATTGTATTCTTGAATTTGTTAGTCTTTGTTGGCATTCTAATTTTCCCTAATTCCGAGGAAACTTTTAAGAACATTATTTGTTAATTATAGAGTAAAAGTGATTGGGGAAATATTGGTAACAGTCTATTTCACAATAGAAAATCATTGTCTCAACCGAGTTTGATACTGTTAAGTTGCCCGAGTGGAGCACTATTATCTAATTCCAATGGCAATTGTTTTCTGAATGCAACGTATATAAACAATATAAATAAAATGGAAATATTGAGTATGTTGTATAGCAATACAGCATAAATTAATCTAGAACTTTTTCTTGGTTTCTGTAGTATTCAAATCGAGCACTTGCGAATCAGCTGCGACTATCTAATTTCGACAGATTTCAGTGAGGTCTACCGTACTCTGTTGAAACAGACTAGCTTGAATTGGAGTGCTTAATAGCGAATGAAGGAAAAGGTCACTCATTTTTTTTTTCTAATTTAATCTTGCGATTGTTATATTAAAACTTATTTATCGATCATTATTAGCAATAAAGTATATCTATAGTTTTGTACGAAAATTGTACTTCCCAAATCAACTGAAGCTGGCCGTTAGAGGACCTGTCCTGCTATGCGAAGGGCTCGGGGTTTGATTCCCGGCTTGGGGTGGGAATATTTCTGTAGTCAGATTATTCCCTATCCTCTCCATTCTGGAAGATGCATGAATTAGGGGAACTCGACAATAGTACACAAGCTAACGTAATTGCCGATAGGCATTGTGGTCCAAAAGGAAATATCGTTGATAGTTCTAGGGGAAAAACACGAAATTTTAATGCTTTTAATTGTTAAACCCAAGTGGTAAATTCTATGCGGCCTACATTGACGCAACAGTGAACTTGGTAATGCCTACTGTAGGCTTGGCGTTTCTTCCTACAGTTGGCAATGCAGTGTATGTGGGGGAATTCGAGGTTTGGCAACCCTTCGCAGCCTCTCGCACAGCATCGCCAGATCTCTGAGCGCAGTCTCATTCGAGAGGAGCAGGCGTTTCCGAGCAGTACGCTGAACTAGTGAAAATGACAAGTGTGTGAAATCTTGAGCATTTGTGATAGTGCCTGTGTGGTTGTGTGATTGTGTGCGAGATTTGCTCCCTGGATTCACAGTTTACTGTTCCAGAAGCACTACTCAAAACAGCGGAAATAATTGAGGTAATATACTTGTTTTTTGAACTATGCATTCTGCGACATATACAGGTATATTAATAGGTGGTGTGGAAAAGTTTATGCAATTCTGTCGAGTCGCTAATCGCTGTGTAAAATAAATATCTATAGATTTAGTGCTGATTATGAAAACTCCAAAGAAAACATAACTTTAGAAATCGAGAATCATCGCATAAAAGTGAAAAGCTGTACTCTTTGAGTAGTGGACATTGTATGAGAAATTGACCGTGCGGATTATCTGGGTGAGGGTTGTCCTTATAGATTATATTGAGCGTTAGGGTTTGAGTGCTCTCAACTCTTGCAGCGAAAGTTTTAGAAGTCAACTGGAGATTACTATATAACGTACAAGTTAGGATACTTGAAACTGGTGATAATATGAGAACAATAATGAAATAATGCTGAATTAAAGCTAGTTGCCATACTAATGTTTGCTTTAAACATTAGTATGGCAAATTAAACATCTTCCACTATTCAAACTGAGGCCAATATACAGATAAGCAAAACAGACAAATGCAAGTTGGCAGGAAAGGAATTTTGGAATGCGGAACATTTGCCTTCACCTAAGACAAGGTTATCTTAAGGACAGGTGCTGCTTTGAAATCGAGGTTATACTTTGTGCTCGCCACACGCGTTTCAATAGCATGTAAGTTCTCGATGACATTTAAATGTTTAACTAAGAAACCGCTTTAGTAGAGGTATTTGGTTACAGAATATATGCCCAGATCTGATGAATTCTCCGTATCTTTCTGATCATCTGCGTTCAATAACGCAGTTAAATCTAAGAAATCTTATTTTTAAATCATCCTTTATCTTTTAAGACATCCAGATAATTTAATTCGGGTTTTCCATGAAGTGGGATGCGTTTCACAAGGTGCTGTTTTACTGAGAAAAAAGATACCTAGACGCCGCGGAAGAATTTTGAATAGTAAATCCACAATTAACTGTACCTGATATTGTTTTAAGAATGGGTATGTAGTTTGATTAACCTAATTTAATTTTATAATATTGTTGTTTTATTTTTGGTCATTGGTAATTGGCATATAAAATAACACTGAAAGCCGGAAATAATTGGTTTTAACGAAACAAAGAAAAAGGGAACATGCTGAAAATTAAGGTAATAAACGCCAATAGAATCGTACTACCTGAAAATTGTTTTTTTTTTTTTTTTTTACTAATAGTGTAATGTTTTAAAGTTTATTATACTTTTTCTACCACGTACATAGTGACCAGAGAAGGTATTGCATTCCAGATGAGAGTGAGCAGCATAACTCGAACGCGAGAGTCTGTTCAACACCAAGCTTGATATTAAAGTTCAACTCTTTCTAAGGATATAACAGGAAGATTTTTAGAACATGTTCCACACCAGACTACCCTCGTCCTTTTTTATAACCATCTGTAAATTGTATGTTAAACCTATTTTCTCGTTTTTATTTTTCAGCGTTCTCAAATCTTCCACGCGATGCAGGTTTTATTCAACTCCTAAATTTTTAGTATAGGTTCTTAACAAGCAAAAAAGGGTTTGTCATATGCTTTTTAAACTTCCTAATATTTTTTTTTAGATATTGATTTTTAAAGTCAATTGTATTATAAATGTTTTTGAATTTTAATCTGTTTCTTGCTCTAATTTTTTTTACCTCGAACTAATTCTAGTATAATAAATTCATATGACAGTTCTGTTCCTGATACATGCATATTTTGAAAAATAAAAAATCTGATGTGTTACACTAACATGACTTTCTCTAGCTGCTGTACAAAACTCCTACAAAAGGTTATTCTTCTTGGTACACAATGCTAATCAAGGTAAGTGTTAGCAGAATGTTATTACTTAGTTCCTTATAAGTAGAAAGGAATACAACAAAAACGTAAACGACAAAAATTGTGTTTTGTCATGCGGTACAATTTTGTGTAGTACTTTTTTTTCTATCACGGTTTAGCAGTTAAGCAAAATTCAGAAAAAATCATCCAGAATAAAGAGGTCTTCAGAGGCTATTCCCCAAAAATTCGAGATATACATTTTATTTTGGACATAAATAGCTTTAATATATGGGATTTTAATCGAAATCGTTAGGGCCATATTTAAGAAAATCGAAATTTTCGAAATTTTTTTCCATGTAATGGGTAGTTTCTGGTGGGGGGATTTTTTTTGAAAAGCTTCGTGTCGCATCCTTGGAAGATACTAAACCTAAATACCAAGTTTTGTATTTATCGGTCTTTTTGTTTTGGGGCTATGCTGTCCAGACACACACGGACCTTTTTTACTTTCTCTAGCCCCATATGTACAGTGTACGTAGGGATAGAGAAGTATTGTATTCCACCCAAAAATTCGATACCGAGATTTCACCGGAAAAACGTGTTTTAGGACCTCCTGTATAAAAAAAAAACAAAAAAAAAACAGCATTTTGAGGAAAAGGTCCGTGGATGTGTGTGTCTGTGAACACAACTCAAAAACGAGAAGATTTTGAGAAAAATCCCCGTCACCCCAAACTACCCTTTACATGGAAATTTTTTCGAAAATTTTGATTTTGTTAAAAATGGCTCTTAACGATTTTGATTGAAATATGATATATTAAATATATTTACCTGACAAATAAAATGTATATCTTGAATTTTCTGGGAATAGCTTCTGAAGACCTGTTTATTCTCGATGAATTTTGCTTAATTTGGCATAACTAGTAAACCGTAAGAGATAGACAAAAACTTTCTATACAAAACATTTAGGTCTTGTTAAAATACACAAGTTATGTCATTACATTTTTCTCGTGGGGAGCTTACCGTTTTCGAGGTATTCTTTGTTATGTTTCAG
Organism: Hymenopus coronatus; assembly: GCA_030762935.1. Taxonomy (NCBI): domain Eukaryota; kingdom Metazoa; phylum Arthropoda; class Insecta; order Mantodea; family Hymenopodidae; genus Hymenopus; species Hymenopus coronatus. The sequence continues at coordinate 26,850,736 of CM060882.1, forward strand.
TTGTGAAGTACTTATACTTTTCTCAGACGGGAGTGTCCGTTTTTCTTTTGTTCTACTCCTGGCCAAGAAAAGAAGCTATTTGTAATGTCAGTCGCATAACGACAGCTTTTTAAACATTTGACTATTGTTTAGCCTAGTGCTTCCTACTAATACGGAACTAAATAATAAGAACATTGTGCTAATGAGTACCACGATTAGCAAGGTGCAGAAACAAGAAGAATCTTATGCATGAAGTTTGTAGAACAGCTAGAGAAAGTAATGTGAGTTTAACACATCAGATTTTTTTAAATATGCTTTTTTTCGGGCTTAGGGGACCCCAAAACATATATTTCCGGTGAAATCTCGGTACCGAATTTTTGGGTGCATTATAATACCTTCTCTATCCCTGTGCACATTGTACATATATATGGGGCTAGAGAAAGTAAAAGGAAACTAAAATTTTTCATTTTCAGCGTGTGGAGTGATTTGAATTTGGCGCCAGTTTTCAATTTAAAAATTAATAACTCAGAAACTACTTAGGATACATAAACTATATTTTAAAGCTTATAAGTACTGTAAAATATAAATGCATGTTAAAAACTTAAGCCTGATAAGTTGAAAACTGTTGGAATTAGAATTTTGGGTGATGCATCTCCTTGAGAGAAAAAATGATCTCATTAAAGCACAATTTGTTAGGTATATTTTTGTGGAATTATTTATTTTCAAGATATTGGTTTTGAGTTTTTGTAATAACTGCCCCTTTACATGGAAATTTTTTCGAAAATTTTGATTTTGTTAAAAATGGCTCTTAACGATTTTGATTGAAATATGATATATTAAATATATTTACCTGACAAATAAAATGTATATCTTGAATTTTCTGGGAATAGCTTCTGAAGACCTGTTTATTCTCGATGAATTTTGCTTAATTTGGCATAACTAGTAAACCGTAAGAGATAGACAAAAACTTTCTATACAAAACATTTAGGTCTTGTTAAAATACACAAGTTATGTCATTACATTTTTCTCGTGGGGAGCTTACCGTTTTCGAGGTATTCTTTGTTATGTTTCAGTTGTGAAGTACTTATACTTTTCTCAGACGGGAGTGTCCGTTTTTCTTTTGTTCTACTCCTGGCCAAGAAAAGAAGCTATTTGTAATGTCAGTCGCATAACGACAGCTTTTTAAACATTTGACTATTGTTTAGCCTAGTGCTTCCTACTAATACGGAACTAAATAATAAGAACATTGTGCTAATGAGTACCACGATTAGCAAGGTGCAGAAACAAGAAGAATCTTATGCATGAAGTTTGTAGAACAGCTAGAGAAAGTAATGTGAGTTTAACACATCAGATTTTTTTAAATATGCTTTTTTTCGGGCTTAGGGGACCCCAAAACATATATTTCCGGTGAAATCTCGGTACCGAATTTTTGGGTGCATTATAATACCTTCTCTATCCCTGTGCACATTGTACATATATATGGGGCTAGAGAAAGTAAAAGGAAACTAAAATTTTTCATTTTCAGCGTGTGGAGTGATTTGAATTTGGCGCCAGTTTTCAATTTAAAAATTAATAACTCAGAAACTACTTAGGATACATAAACTATATTTTAAAGCTTATAAGTACTGTAAAATATAAATGCATGTTAAAAACTTAAGCCTGATAAGTTGAAAACTGTTGGAATTAGAATTTTGGGTGATGCATCTCCTTGAGAGAAAAAATGATCTCATTAAAGCACAATTTGTTAGGTATATTTTTGTGGAATTATTTATTTTCAAGATATTGGTTTTGAGTTTTTGTAATAACTGCAACTGAAATATTGGTATAAAGTCTTTCTCACAAGACATTTCTCCGCCATAACCGGAAATCGAACCTGCATTAGCAGCACAGGCAGGCGCGCTACCGACTGAGCTAGGGTTCCAGTCGTAATGACTTGTCACCAATTTGTCTAAATATAATTCAACTTTTAACTGATTCCCAGAACATATTTTTATAAGTATGAATAGAGAAGAATACTGATTCTTTCCTCAACGACATGAGATCTTAACATCGACATTAAGTTAAAAGCTAACTTATGAAATTCTCCAATTTGGGAACGTAATGCTAGCTACTGCTGGGTCCGTTAAAATCGGAAAATCATTTTCGTAACCGGTCTAAATGCTTCACAAATGTAAATGTCGCTCCTTAACTGCTGTGGTTCTTAACGTGCCATTCTAAATTGGGCGTGAAAGACCGCTTAATTTTGCTCAGAGGTCTCTCGATCAGGCTTGAGGTTCTTTTACGTGCCTTAAATCTAAGACACGTGACCAACGGCTTTACTTCCCTTCCGAAGGAAGCCATGCTAAGGATTTTTACGCTCGAAAAAATCCATCATCCTCCGCCGGATTTGAACCCGCGACCCTTGTTATATGAAGTCAGCATGGTAACAATTACACCACGGAGGGCGACTAAATGCTTCACAGCACTCCCCAACCTCTATAATAAGACATTTCAGCGCTGCATATCCAATGGTCATAAAAGGTATGGTAGGCAAAATCAAGAAAGGTGGCATTGCACTTAATACCGAATGCTGGTTACCAGTGCGGATCTGAGAAAACCTGTATATTTCACTTGTTGACTCGTATTGAAGGAAAATCTGCACTTGTTACATTATCACAATTCCTATTTTGTAGATCATGAATTGGTAATTGGGCTGCTTCATGAAATGAACTAGAATTGTTGACATTTGGAGTGACTGGATGAAAAATTTAATAAATGTTCTATCAAATTGAAATACTTATGGATCAAAGGGATGAAAGCTACTGCAGATTTGAGGCAAGCCTTTCTTAATTTTGTGCAACACAAAATTTGTTTGTAATTCTCGATGGATTTAGTGTGTTGTACCACACAAAAGTGGGCTTCTTTGACCAACTTATAAAATATTCCTAGGTGCAACATTACAGTAAATTTCATCCGCATTATAATGGATTATGTAGAGTTGTAATTTGTTTAAATATGTTCACATAAATTGAACCCCGTAATTTGAACATTCCATGTTTTATGTTTGCATTAAGACTAAAAAATAAACTCCCACTAATTTTAAAAAAATGGGCAAGCCAAACTTCTGACAAATATTGTACTGCATCCATATACTCATGAGAATCAAGTATAGTTTTCTCAGCACAATAAAAATACTCCGTGCTGTTCAATTCACTGTTCACCACGTCTGAATTTTGGGAGTTCAGTTTTATCATGCCAAATGTTGACAGTGAGGGAGAGCAAAATATGACGGCCGGCTCAAGTGAATAGTCGAACTAGAAAGGTGGGGTGCTCGATTTAGTTGCAATAATGAGAGTAAAGCTTTGCCAAATTCATTGTGCCAAATGCCTCCGTAAAAGTTCAAACCTAGATTGCCTCGTCTAGTCATCGGTAGTAACTGTTAGAATCACAGTATTATTTGGAGGCAAATATGTAAATTCTGTTTGTGCATCGAAATTATGAAACTTCATTTTATAAGCAAATTAAAGCTACGCGGTTCCGATTTAACATCTGGAGGAATATTTCCTCTAGCCGTATGCATTTGGCTCAAGCTTTTGACAATCGAACATTATCTACTAGAGCGAGGAAGGGTTACATATTATGTTTCTCAAATCATATCTGCTGCGCAAAATTAGCAGCTCATCAGTACTTTCCAATGCTAATTACCTCGGAATGCTTGAATCAGTGTAGTTGAACTAATCCAGGACATCTCTAAACAGTTTATATCGACAAAAAAAAGTTAACATTTAGAAATGGCTCGGGCCAGTTCTCGAGGTGTGTAAGGCCTAACTGCACCGGTTCAAGGAGTCGTATAACTAAACATGTATTAGCGATTTTCATAATGATAGATTTAGAAGTTTCAGCATTTGTATGGAAATTGAACAAGGACGAGTTTGGCAAGATATGACATTGTTTTCTGGGTGGTTTCTACTGATCTGAACATTTACAGCAAGTACGTTTAGATCAAATATTTCACCAAACCTAAGCAGGCATTCTTGCTTCTAATTTAAGGTTATTGTGATATTACATTTCGCAAAATTTCTTGCAAACACGTTAACTTCTATAGGCAAAAAGAACTTTGCATCAGTTGCGGAAACTAAGGTGGATGATTTTAAACTACATAATGGAAGCGTGAGTTGCAGAAAGCTGGTATGTGCCGATGCAGACCCTATGTTAATACAAACGAGCTAAAACGTTTCTAGTTCTACTCTGACCCAGGAAAAGTTGGTTATTCCTAAACTATTCATAACAGGGAATATTTTTAGAACTAGGATTTCCTCAACAATGTCTAAAGATTTTGATCAGAATGTCATACATTAAAGATTTTTATGTACCAAGCAACATTTATTTCAAGTCTATCATGGTAAAGGCCTCGGAAGCCCTCTTCATTTTAGTTGACTTGTACAAAACTGGTAAGCCGATACAACTTTCCAATTGTGGGGTTAAACAATTTTTTGGAAATAATATTGGTTATTTTCCAGTATCTATACAGTTCTCAATGAAACTCTGTATTCGCTTGTTGATAATTATTTTATTCATTCCTGGGCATTCAATGAGAGCCGAATTCAAGCTCGTCACTTAGCGACCAGGTCTTTAAAGATATTTTACCTACCAGGAACAAACCAATAAAATCTTTGTTTAATGTTTATCTTAAAGAATAGAAGAATAACCTTTTCTAAAAATAATTTGTTGCAGAATGGTTAGAGAAAGGCTGTATTCGATTTCCTCATGCAGCTGCTGCTTATCTAATCATCTGTTGAACGCTAGAGTTCTAAGATTACATAAGGCGATTATGGCACTTGCTATTTGAAATACTTTGAGATGCTAATGCTTAAGGATCATAAGTATCCATTGTTACGTATTGATGGGATATCATGTATATTCCGTCTCTAACGCTGCTATTAGCTTCGTTCTTTTCTACTCTCGCTTTCGCAAAGTTGCCAACATTGTGTAAATATTGTTACAATTTTCAGTTTTGAACTATCCTAGCAGCACATTTCTACTTTCTCTACACGTACTATGTACATAGAGTAAAAAGAAGGTATTGTATTCCACCCAAAAATTTGATAAGAGATTTCACCGGAAACACAGGGTTTAGGGTCACCTTTTTGCTTTCTCTATACGTACTATGGGCATGGTGTATAGAGAAAGTATTGTATTCCACCCAAAAATTCGATACCGAGATTTCACCGGAAATCATGTTTTAAGACCTCCTGAATAATAAAAAAAAAAAAAAAAGCATTTTCAGAAAAAGGTCTGTGGACAGCATAGCTCAAAAACGGAGATACCGTTAAATTCTAAACTTGGTATTTAGGTTTGGTATCTTCCAAGGATGCGACACGAAGATTTTCAAGAAAATCCCCCACCCCCAACTACTCTTTACATGGAAATTTTTTCGAAAATTTTGATTTTCTAAAAAATAGGTAACGATTTGTATTAAAATCCCGTATATTAAGGATATTTACATACCAAATAAAATGTATATCTTGAATTTTCTGGGAATAGCCACTGAAGAGCTCTTTATTCTGGATGAATTTTACTAAATTTTGCTTAACTGCTAAACGGTAAGAGACAGGCAAAAACTTACTACACAGAAAATGTTGATCTGGTCAAAACACACACTTTATATCATTTACATTTTTGTCGTTGATGTAACAGTTTCCGAAATATTCCTTGTTTTTGGTCAGTTGTGAGTACTTATAATTTTCTCAGACAGGAAGTGTCCGTTTTTCTTTTGTTCTACTCCTGGTCAAGCAGAGAAGCGATTTGCAATGACAATCGAATAACTACAGTTTTTAAAACATTTGACTATCGGTTTAGCCTAGTGTGTTCCCTTATTTTCTTTTTACTTATAAGGAACTAAGTAAGAATATTCTGCTAATGATTATCTCGATTAGCAAGGTGCAGAAAGAAGAAAAATCTTATGTAAGACGTTTGTAGAAGAGCTAGAGAAAGTCATGTGAGTGTAACAGATTTTTTGGTAAAAGGTTCGTATACGTGAACACGATAACTCAAACGAAATAAAACCTGATTTGGTATTTAAGTTTAGTGTCTGCCAAGGATGTGACAGGAAGATTTTGGGATGAACTCTCTCACCCCAAACTACCCATTACATCGGAAACATTTTGAAAATGTTGATTTTCTAAAGCCATTCCTTGTTATTGGTTTCTGTTCTAAAATAAACGTTTCTCGCACGGAAATATGTCAACTCCTGGCCATGCAAAGAAATGGATTTTAATCACATGTCAACCGGCTTTTAAAAGATTTGACTTGTTTTAGCATAGGGTACTGCCTTATTTACCGTCTATTTACAAGGAAGCAAGTAATAAGACCATGTCTGCTAATCGATTAGCATAATGTAGATACGAGGAATGCGCTTTTTAGCAATAATTTGCTACAGAGATGTAGAGAAAATCAGAGAATGAAACACAATACTTTTCTCGCACCATTTTTAGATTTACGTGGGCCGAAATTTTTTGTAAGAAAACGCGTTTTTTTAGTAAATCTCTATTTGCTGCTTCTATGTTTATCAATAACCAAGAAACTTACGGAAAGCTTACATACCTGCAGCAGAATCCAAGCGGCGCGGATCCTTTTTATGTTTGTTTTACAAAGGGGACCAAGTTGGGGGGAAGGGACAAAAAACGTCGTAGGTATGCAGAGTTTTTAAATCAAATTTGTAGTAACTTATTTAATTCATTATGTATGACAAACACTACAATAATTAAACACGAGGCATAGGGCAGATGTTTGGGTAAATGCTAACAGTATTTTATCAGGATAGTATGTGCAACTCTGTCAACTGTAAATATATATTTTGTATTTTACGTAAATATTATAGTAAGGGATTTATAGAAGAATTGAAGAGACGAAATGTAGGTAAATTTAAAGGATTCGTTAGATTGAAGTAAAAAAAAATTTGTAAAGGAACAAATGGAGACAGAGCTAGCTATATCAGGTATTCTGAAACAGTATCTATGGATAAAAAAGAAACGGAAAGGATCAATAAATTAGAAGGCACAAAAGGTGAGGAAACAAAAACACGCTAGGTTAACACAATACAATGTAATAGCACAAAAAACAGTGAGGTCATTCTTTGTCGTTTTCATACATTCCACGAATCTATACTCAATTTTATCAAGAGTATAAACAGTTATGTACAAAAATAAAGCTTTTGAAAATGGTATCTCCATAAAATTAATATACTTTTACGCATATAAAATCGTATTTCGAAGAAATAAAAAATATAGAGGGGTAATGTTTGTGAAAAACCTGGCCTTGAATGGCTGTGAAAATATTTCATTGTTTGCACCACATATGTGGCAATGTCACGTTCAATTCTGTTCTATTTAGTTACTGTAGTGCTCACGGCAAAGGGATCACTCCATCCAACAAAAGCTATGTAAAGACCTACAAAGCCCCTCAGCAGTTAAGTGTTGGTAGTACTTATAACCAGTGTTTTGGAGTTCATCCGCTAATAGCGGTTCGCGGATGAATATTGTAACTTGGCAGAAATATGGTGTTGATATAATTCCGCAAAGTAACATTTGCGATAAAGAAGTGTTGCTATACTAAATCTTCATAACTGCATAAAATGCTTTTCACTTAGGAAAAAAAAACTATCTGAACATTCAATCAATAACAGAGAATGTCTCGAAAATGGTTAAATCCTCAAAACATTGACGTAAATTGTCTGTTTTAACAATTTGTGCATGTTTTCTGTGATATGTTTTGTCCAACTCTCATTGTTTACTGATTTAAACCTTTCAGAAGGAAGAGAACTTCAGTTATTCATAGAAAATTATGATACATTTTTCAAGTAAATGGTAGTCTAGGATGAAATCTTGGTGTAGCAGCTTACTGAACCTAAATGCTAAATTTGGTATAATTCTCTTTGTTGAATTCAGGGTGCCTCAGACGCGTATTTCTTGTGAAATCTCAAGGTCGAGTTATTGTACCTTCTCTACCTACTATTACAGAAAATAAGTAGGAAAATCTGGACTCTGTAATCTCTATTCTCGAGGTATCGTACTACTGAGCGTGTAGTTTTAGTCCGGAATACATATGGCAACGTTGACTCTGCCCTGCACCATTGCCGTCATTAAGAAGCGCATTGTGTAACTAGAAACGGAGGATTATATAAGCGTTATGGAGTGTACGCAAGAAACAGCATTGTTTGGAATGTTGACGCTTACTATAGTGAGCATCCATTTTCTTGCAGTGTAAAATTAAATACGGTCGGTGGTGTAAGCAAAAGTTTGTAAGGCATAGGAAGACCAAGTAGGTGCGCAAGAATACAATGTGCATCGAGCCTAAGGAAGAGATGTGGGCACGTTAGCAAATCATTTGTAAGACAAGCTTATTTCTAATTAATGAAAGCAAATAATACTATTAAGTGGTTATGCCTGGATTAAGTCGTGTGTGCTTTACATTCTATGTTGAATGCAGTTTGGGTTGCTCTCTAGGTTTCACCGGTGTCCTCTGTGCAAGTGAATGCTCGATCAATACTAAGCATCCGGCAGTGGGGAGTGGAGGGGAGGGTTTGCCGCCGCTTTGGCGTCGAATGTTTGAACACGCACTTACCTGAGTAGCCAAGCTTCGATCCAACCCCACAGTTGGATTATACAGCTTGTGCTTAATTGGCAAAGTAGTATCGTTGTTGACACGCATTATTGCTGCCGCCAACAAATATAATTGGCAGATTTCTCTATTGAAGTATTGCATTCCATCAAGATCTTAACGGTACCTATAGTTAAAGGAATTTTAAGAAAGGTTTGTGTATGTGAAGGGATAAAACGAAAGTCGTTAAATACCAAACTTAAGAAACAAATATCCGTCACGAAGACTCCCACTAAAGTCCCCCAGCCCAAACTACTCGTGCATGGTAACGATTTTCGTTATTTTTCGAAAAACTACTTCACGATTTTAAAACAATATGCGTTTTTTTTCCACGACAAAATATTGTTTAGTTTTCTTAAGGCCTGCTCATTCTGAACGACTTCCTGATGATAAACCAGAGAGATCGACTAAATCTGGCCCCCCCCCCTCTCTCTCTCTCTCTCTCTCTCTCTCTCTCTCTCTCTCACAAGTCTACCATTTCTGAGTTATTGTATCACCTAATTTTTTCAAATGTGGAGCTGCTTCAATTTTATTTTCTCTACTTCCTACATGGAACAGTTAATGCATTTCGCCGAAATATTCGATACCGAAACCACTGAAAATGTTTCAGGGTCTCCTTAAAAAAAAAAAAAAAAATAATAATAATAATAAATTTTTACAAAAAAAAAAAAAAAAAAAAAACACCTGGACATGAACATAAACTAAAAGTCAGCTAAATACCAAACTTAAAGTTCAGCATATTCCAAGGATGAAATGTTTTCAAGTTCCAACCTAAATTATTACATGGGGAAAAATTCGAAAATTGTTATTTTCTCATAACAAATATAATGTATATCCTAATTTTCTGTGATTAGCTTCTGAAGTCCCCTTCATTTTAAATTGCTTCTGCAAAACTGGTAAACTGTAAGAGATTTTTCATACTTTTTTCTTTTCTTGTAAACCATTTCCGAGGTACTCCCAGTTACTGAACACTATTTTAAAAACTCTTCTCAAAAAGGAAGTCCTCATCTGTTTCATCTCTCGTGTTTTACTCCTGGTCATGTAAAGATAACCAAACTTTAATTGCAATTGCATAGTGGCAGCTTTTAGAGATTTGACATAGATTTAGCCTACTGTATTCCCTTATTTACAAGCATGCAAGTAATAAAGGATTTTTAATATTGCCACAAAAGTCGCAATTCTGGTCCAAAACCTTTCAGCTAAGTCCAGTTCTACTATGTTTCTCATTAATATAGATAAGATGTTTTGTTTGCAGAACAGCCTGAGAAAGTCATGGGAATGGAATATATCATTTATCATGCAAACAACTTTGCATTTCTAAAACATCGCAAAGTAAAACCGCTTTTTAAAAATCATTGCTTTAGCCCACTACTTCTTTATATACACAGGGAAAAGTGTAATGAAAATCTCAATGAGAAGTAGATAGAACATGTTGAGAAGGAAAAAAAATTGAAGCAGCACATCATTTTTAAAATTTTAGTTCTGAATACAAACCCAATTAACTTGGATAAGTTTTGAGTTTCATAATTTTACAAACAGTGATGCGCATGTTAAACATTTATATCAAAATCGTATTAATGGCTTCACTCTTTCAGTACTTGGCTAAAGTATGGGTGATCACACTATTTATTGGGCCGAAAACATAATATATATATAGGGTTCATGGGAACTTTTTTGAGTGTGGATCTTCAAATAGTTAATTAATTTCCAGTCTGTACTCATGGTCTGGTCTCTGGCTTCTTTGAGTAGATGTCAGGATTTATTTCTTATTTTTCTCATTTGAGAAAATTGTTTATTGTGGAATATAAAGTAGCTATCTTTTATTATAATGCTTTACATGTATAATAGTTTGCCAAGTCTTAAAAGTTTAAGACTGCAATAAAAGGGGAGAGTGAGTGAGAGGATTTAATAGTAATTTGTGAGCACAAGTCTTGCATATAATTAATAAACTAGAATGACTAATAGTAGTTTTGCTTAAAATATCAAGAAACAATCTGTGAAATCCTTTCATCCTCATTGAATTTTAAATCTTGAAGCCATAAGAGAGCAACAGCTAAACCTGAGACACTACTTGTTCTATATTTCAAGTGCTTTCCATATTGATCTGCAACACTTTATTTTAAATATGCAATTCGTGGTTCATCCCTACCTTCTTCATGCATGCAATGAAGTCCTTGGTGCTGAATTTCAGGTAAATTTCTAGTGAATTCCCTACCCCTAGGAAGTTTTAATGTGGTTTAACTAGATATATCATTTGTTTTGCAAAATAAAGTGTAAAGACCAATTTATTTATAGGGACATAGTATAATCTGAAATTGTAATGGACAGTGAAATTCACAAGAGCTGTATAGTAAACATTTCCATAAATAAAATTATTGTAATATTAGAAGTCTAGATTTACAACTAATTCACTAAATTAACATACTTTGAATGGTTCACCAGCATTTCTGTAACCTATAAAATGGGTTGTACTGAAATTTTTAGATGATTATACCAAATAATGCACAGTATGTTATAATTACTGTACAATGCTCTTTTTCAATGCCTGAAGAAGGAATGTTATAAATAAAATTTTGTTTGTACAGGCATGAAGCGCGAAGCAGATGGTGACATGGGCTCCCCACAGAAGCGGTCCCGCAGTGGGGATGACACAACTGTTCGACTTCTGATTCCCAGCAAGGTAATTGACCAAAGCACATACATAATTCTTTGCAACTAAAATGTTGGCTGTGGTTGCTTCTATATATTTGTGTAACTCAAATGTCAGTTTGTGCAGCTGAACATAGTTCTGAGGTAACCAGATTTAGCCAAATAATTGTAGTTTAAAAGTATAATTCAAAATACAATGTGTAGTCTTTGTACAAAAGAAATCGCCACCATTTATCCAAGAAATGGCACACACTGCCACATTTACTGGCTGATTTCAACCACCTCTAGCTTGCTTCAAATGATGTTGGCAAACTTTGCAGGCTGTGTGTCAAGTGGTTCAAGGTTTGACCATATTTGTTCTATCGTATTGTGTCACAAAGAAAATGTTAAAGAAGTATGGTAGGAGATTAACTATACAAAACCAAAGGTTTTCATGTTGTAAAAAATGTACTATTAATATGTGCTTAAGAGCTAAGAAACTTCATCCTAAGAAAATCAAAATATATATCTTATTTTTAACCCCCTTTAAATGTTGTTACTCAATTTAGAATAACTGATAGCAATGTTGGTTTTAATTTGCTGAACCAGGTGTTTCTTAGCATTGGGGTTGTTTTTTTTTTTTTTTTTTTATTATTTACCTAAACGTAACTCATACTGCACAAGGTGGGGAAATGATTCTGATTAAAGAAAATGTGCTAGCCAAGCTGGGAATGGAACCTGGGTTAAGACCGAGTGCTGGCCATTCCACCATAGATGCTGTCAGAAGCCCTATTTGAACTGGTAACACTTCAGCGAGTGGTTGATTGGACTGTTCCAAGTATGTTTGTCCAACAATTGCTGGTTCTGATTGGCCATATGATATGTAGGACAAGGTTTTGTTTTCAAATTGCATTCCTAGAGACAGGACAAGCTAGTGAGCTTTACTTTTCATATAATCCGTTAGTCCATAGGGCACAGTTTAGTTTACTTTTTCTATGCATTATTAAGGATTTATTTTCAGAGAAATATAGGTTTTATTTAGTAACATTCACTCGCATGGACTTTAAAAAATCTGATTTGTATTCACATGACTTTCTTCACATTCTGCAACACGTTTCTTGTTCAAAAACTTCATTTGTGGCAGAAATGATTCTATTACACGTTTCGTTGTAGGTACAAGGGAAATAGGAATACACTGGGCCAAAATAATAATCAAATTTTTTAAATCTGGTTGCTACATGACAAAATTGCATAATTCAATAAGAAAAATGAATGACAGGTGAATTTAAACCAATAACAAGAAATATTTTGGAAATTGTATCTCTTATGTTTTACCAATGGTGCAAAACCTGTCCAAACTGATGGGAGAGGCTATTCCCAGAAAATTCAAAATATAAATTTAAATTTACCATAAAAATATTGAATATATATCAAAATCGTTAACATTTTTGAGAAAATATACATTTAAATATATTTTTTTTTAATAACAGAGGGTATATACATTTCCCATTTAAGAATAATTCAAATATGACAAAATTGATGTCAGTAACAAGGAATATCTCAATGGTTTCCACCAGAAAGAGTATAACATGTGTTTTGGCATAATTACATTTTTTAGGCAGCAAGTTATTTTAATATTGTAAATATGGTTTTTGAATCAAAATAATTGCATCAATTTTTCAGAATATCAAATTTTTCAAAAAATGTTTTTGTAAAAGGCCATTTAGATAGATTTTCTTAAATCTTTGTATTGCATCGTGAGAAAATGCAGAACTTAAATGACAAATTTGCTACATAACATACCTTTTCATTTTTTAGGCATGCACGCACACAATCTTTTTCTGAAAATGCTGTTTTTATCATTTCTTCAGCGGACCTTAAAACATTTCCGGTGAAATCTTTATATTGAATTTTTGGGTGAAATACTATACTTTACCGGATTACTGTATTAATAGAGAAAGTAATAGAACAAAAATATTAAATTTACTTAGTTTGCCCACTTATTTGGATTTAAGTGCCACAAAATAAGTTAATACATTTTACTTTCTCTACATGGTACATAGGTAGAGAAGGTATTGCATTCCACACAAAAATTGAATAAAGTTCACCAGAAGTACATGTTTTGGCCACATTTATCCAAAAATGTATATTTAGAAAAAGGTCTGTGTGAACACAGTAACTCTGAAACAAAGTCGGTAAAATTAATTAAGTTTAATATCTTCCAGAGATGTGACACAAAAATATTGAGGAAAATGCACGCACCCCAAACGACCCTTTATATGGAAAAATGTTTCGAAAATTTTTATTTTCTCGAAAAAATACTATATATTAAGGATACTGAAATGAAATGTATACCTTGAATTTTCTGGGAATAGCCTCTAAAGACTTCTTTATTCTGGATAAATTTTCTTGGATTTTGCATAACTAGTAAACTTTAAGAGATCGACAAAAACTTACTACACAAAGTCTGTAGATTTCGTTGAAACACGCAGTTTATATGATTTTTTTCTTGCAGAGTTGACTTTTATTTTTTTTATTTTTGTATAGATATTCCACGTCATTGGTTTCAGTTTTAAAATACTGGAAACTGAAATTTGTCAACTCATGGCAATGTAGATTTCTTCCACATGGCAACTAGCTTTTAAAAGATTTTAGTATTGTTTTAGCCTGTGTATTCCATTATTTCCCTTCTTACAAGAAAGCATTCCTGCTATGTTTATCTTGATTAGTATGAAGTAAATAGAAGAATTAGCATTTTAACAATAGTTTGTTAGAGATGTAGAGAAAGTCGTGTGAATGGAACACATCAGATTTTTTCAAATCCAGTAGCTATATTTGAAAAATAAATATTCAGGGCACTAATAACCTTGCCAGCTGTGCATTCTTAAGCCTTATTTCTGCAAGTACTAGATATAATTGCAATGCTGAATTCTTTGTAACAGCAGGGGAAATTAAAATGTGAAAAAAAACTCGAGTCGCTTGAAACAGACTTCCAGGAACCAATAAAAACATGTAAGACAATTTTAATCTGAATACTTTTCTCAAATGTAGTCAAAAAATAAAATTGCAACAAAATTTAAATGGAATCTTGAACTACCAAAACAGATATACTGAGTAAATTCTGCCTTTAAATGTATACCGCTCAGAAATAATATTCTGGAATATATTTAGGATTTTATAATTTTGCTAAAATTGAAAGCTAATATACTTGGATCTTCATGTAATGAGGTAACTTATATTAGGCTATTACTAACTCGAAAGAACGAGCAGTTTTGGTTTTTAACATTAAACATAAGTTTGTCACACAATCAAGGTTACACTAGTCACGTAGTTGAGGTCACTAATTTTAACAGTAGAATGTTATTTCGGGGCATAAAGTAACATAGCAATTTTAAAATTTATTTCCTTTATTAAGTCATTTCAAAAACCAGATTCAAATTCACTGAAATTGTTGCGGCATTTTTGATTGGCCCTACGCAGAATAAATTAATAAAATTGTTATTCAGGATTTTAAAAGCTATTGTTCTGCATTGGGTATGGCAGCTAGTCATAAAAACAGCTGCATATTATGGTTGTGGAAACAAAACCATTGAACATTATAAGCTAGCTGTAACAACCTTTTGAATACTTTTGCTTCTTCCTGCAATAAGACTCGGCACAATACTTGTCAAAACACACAGTGGAAATGCTTATAGAGTTTTAAATCAAGGCAATGACCTTACCCTGTTTTACATAGCATTGAAAATTTGTTCTATTGATTACTAGCATAAGGAGAGTGAGTGATGAAATTTAAACCTCTTTTCTCTTTCTTTCCTTTTTTGTAAAACGATTCTTTTTGGGTATTTTGCATGGAATCATACACGTGTACATATTCAGAAAGCTTCATTGCCCAATAATATTTTCCTGTTGCTTTAGTGGCTGAGATAGGTGCTGCAGTTGTGATAAGTTGTGTACATTTCTGAAATTTTGCAAATTTTCATAAGCTATTTTGTGCAAATTCAAATTCCAGCCATCAGTGGTCCATATATTAGTATAAGGGCAAGTTATAGTAGCTGGCAGCATAGAAACCTCTCTCCTTTCTTCTCATAATGGAACTAGAAAAACATTCTCTTTGGTTTAGATGCTGTTTGCTTTCTCTGTTCTAAAGCATGTGGTTATATTACCGCCATAGTTTGCAGTTAATTCTAGAAGCTGGTAGGAGGAGGGAAGGAAATGCCCGTAAAGCTGAATACTTCTAAAGAAGCCTGCAAGTCAAATTTCCAGTACAAATTACAAGCAGACTTGGAAAGCCATTTTTCTAGAATTTAATGCTTACATTTCTTCAAATTCAAAATGTAAATGTGAACTACAAAATGCATGCTAGCAAGCCGAAAACTTGACTGGATCTTCCAAAATAAAATGTGAGCAAAAACTGTAAAGATTAGGCAAATATGCTTTTGCAATGGATAATTATTTTTCTCTCCCCCTTTTTTTTTTTTTTTTTTTTTTAATGAAGATATAAAACGATCTAATACTTGAACCTTTTATACATGTTTCAAATGCATTGCCAAAATGTTTGATTTGGATTATTAAAAACTGTGTGGCAAGATAGATTTTGAAAAATGAATAAAAAAATTTAATAAACTATCGGAGAAAGAAATCAATCTTGGTAGAACAGCCTTTATATTCCTGACATGTGTACTAAATATGAATCCTCAATCATCAATTTTGTGAAAAATAAATTTCACACTTCACCTCCCTTAAGAGAAAAGTGTAAAAATTAGTACCGGTTTGTATTTCATATAGATGACCAGTTTTGTCGATATCTCAAAGTAAACAATGCTGATATTTAACATGCAATAGGATGGATGTAGTATGCCAGCTTTCAATTATATTACCATTAATACACCAGTTTTATAAATGCCTATTGAAGCATGTCTGAATCAGTGTCAAACTGGTTGCAAATTGACAATACCATCTTGGAAGTTTTTAATGAAAATAGTTTTCAGTGATTGCACAATCTATATAGTCCTCCAGCATGTTTCTGAAAAATACCCTAAGATTGAATCATATCAGTATTTTCTTTTGGAATTTAACTGTCCACTATGTTGATACTTATTAATGTTAAACGATATGCAGTTATCCACCATTAGTAAATTCCTGTTAAACCTGTATTTGACCTAGAACAATATGTGTACCATTTGTGCAACTGTTGTAATCCCATTTTACCTGATTACTTGTAGAATTCCAATTTTCTATTAATTCATTAAATCCGGTAAATAATCTGATGGGTAGTATTCCATGGTTTACTTTGGTACAATGAGGTCTGTGATGAATGTTGCATATAAACATTAATATTATAGAAATTTCATAGCATATATATTCATAGCAATAGCTCTCCCCCCTTTTCTTTATTACATATAATAAATATAAATCCTCTCTTTCTGTCGATAATAGTTTCATATCTTCCATAAATTCTCCTCGGAGGAAGACAGAATATCTTAATGAAATGAAAACTTTTTTTCTCACATGAGAATCCTATATTTGCTTTCTATTCCAAAACACAATTATTAGTTACCTATTTCATAGTGAATCTTCTCTACAATATCATGAGTAGCTGAAATATAACTCCTCTCCAGTTGGGAACATAGAGGTAATATTGTTAATTTCAACTTTTTGAATTTCTACATTGGTCCCTGTCAGATTATTTCTTATATATATTATCTGCTGTCACTTTTTCTTGTGATTTGTGATGGCTGCATTTTGCCTTCCATTTGCACACAGTGTGATTAGCAATGTTTGGTTTATTCAAAGCCATTCCCTTAGATTTCTTACTTGCCTTCATCACATGCAAAACCACAGATGAAACCTGTCATTCCACAGTCCCAAACTGTTATTTTGACCTAGCATGGTGTTAGCCTATAATTACATTTATTATAATTGGTGAGTAATTACCTAGTGATTCACATTCTTGTTGACATGTGGCTATTTCAGTATGCTGTTGCCATAATATTTACTCACTTGCCATCTGCAGCGCCACATATTCCACTACTTCCTCTTAAAATACCTTCTTTTCATGTATTTTTCTATCATAGTTCTCATATGTGTAATTATTTTATCCCATTTATCATTAGTTACATTTATTGTATCAATATTGGGTGGGTCCTGTACTTCTCTAAACGTAAAAGTTTTATCTCGGTTAAGGTATCCTCAACTCGTTTGTCATGTCTGTAAGTATTTTCAAATCAGTACCACTCATGATGGGTAGTACTAAGAAGAGGAGAACAAGCAATAAAAGGTAGATAACAATTATAAATGTATTGAATCACTGTATATAACACAACAAAATTCTTCACAGAATGAATTCAATCACATTGCAGGCATTCAGCGCAGTCATACATGAGAACGTGTGCGTAAATTTCCACTTAACCAGTAGGTGTTGCAACACCAATGACATGCTGTCTGACAGTTTTGCATTCTTACACTATCATCTCGGTCAGCAACCTGACGGGCCTCTGCCAGCAGACACCTCACAAATATCAAATCACAAGGGAATTTTTCACTGACCTTAGTAATGGTCTAAAATTGCTGGCAAGGGCTATTCGTTACTACTCCACCATTATAAGATATGCACTGCTCTATGCATCACTATTACTGTAATTTATTTTCATTGGTTGCTCTTTTCCTTTGATTCTTAAGCAAGCACTGAGCAAAAAGTAAACTGGTATTTTGTGTTCTTTATTACTGCTTATCTGTTTGCCAAGGTAGAGTTAACAGTGGCATGGACTGCTGCCAAGGTATCACTGCGTTTCCTGCTGGTCTTGCTTAACAAAAGCATGAATTAACCCAATAGCTGGGTAAACAAAGGCTTTTGTGAATCGTTTCTTTCATACCAGCCATGTGTAGGGCAGAAGTTGGAGTTGCAGAGTCAGACTGAAAAATTCAATGCCATAGTCAGTATTTGAACCACGGATCTCCTGGTTTCATACAGTTGCTCTGACCACTGAGCTACTATGGCAACATGCTGGCACGGCACCAAATTACCTGAGATTAGCAAATTTGAAGTATTCTTGTGGTTTACCAGGAAAAATCGAGTCGGTGGAGAACTTGAAGTACCTGTAGTTTCCACAATGTCTTGAAAAGAGCATAGAATTAAACAGACAGTATATAGACCTGTTTTTATATGTTTGACTTTTTATTGCTTTTGATCTGCAACAAATTGCACAATGAAACAACTGATACAAAAATTTACCAATTAATTGGAAGTAGATAGAAACATATATTTTCATAGTTTGTAGAAGCAAGGTGATCCAGAGTGGAGCAAGTGGTGTGATGGTAACAATTGTAAACATTTATGTATAATGGATATTAAATGCCCAGATAATCATAATTAAAAATTGGGTTTATTACTTTGCTTATGATATAAGTTGACATACTTGCCAACATTGAAAGTTTGCTCTAAAATGTTGTAGAGCATAAACTTGATAAGATGTAGTGTAAAGCAGATTCAAGGTGTAGCAGATTTTCACCATGGTCAGCATTAAATTCTATTGTATTTTATAGCAGTAATTTTATCTGCAATGTTGTGGTAGGAAGGGGAAGGCCAAAAGTTAATGTGCTACTCTGTTGGTCATGTGCTATATTTCTGTTCATCAGAAGCCTCTCTGATAACACATTGCTTGAAAAGTTAATTTTTGAACTCGGTGATGTTTTCACATTACACCAATGAACTTGTTGCTTCAGCTATTAAAATTGTATGATGATACCCAGTTAACTCCATGTTGCGTGAAACAGTATTTCAGTATGTTCTCATTCTTCTAAGAACTTGATTCCTTGCATGGAATGTGAATGTTTATTTGGTAAAAATGAGATGTTGCTTTTTGCAACATGAATACCTTCTTCCTAGGCTTTGACGTGCCACATGTTAATCGTTAGCACAGCCCAATAGTACTGAAAATCATGCTGCTTAAGAGTATTAGATATGAAATGGGTGTATTGCAGAAAGTTAATTAGCTAGTGGTTAAATTAGTTATTGTATATGTTGTGAGGACTGTAAAAGTAGGTTTATACTGCCTCAGCATTTTGCAAAGCATGATTCAATACAAGCTCAACATGTCAGTGGTTAATGAGCATCCCCACTGGTCTTGCAAAACATGTTGAATACTCTATGAACTTCATACATCCAAATAGCTTAAGACTGACTTGTGACCCATCCATACTTCTTGTATTAGCGAAGAAATGGAATGGAAATAGGAATTACAATGCAGTTGTCAAAGAGATACATTCAAGATGCATAACCTGAAATAGGTAAATGCAATCGAAAATTGAGTGTATGAGCTTGTTAGTGCCTGTACTTAATGGATCACATTAACCAAATCACAATCTGTAGACATTTTGGTAATATATATTGAAGGTTAGAAAACATCCCTTTTGTTATAACTTTCTGCCTAATTGCAGCAATCCTTTACAGTTAAATGCCAAAGTGAAACTAAAAGAATACTTCTGATTTTATGAGTAAACCAGTAGTAGCGATTTTATGCCAGATTAGGCATCCATTACAGCTTAATTTGATAGGTTTCATTTTGCCCACAGTGCAGGTCCTTTTGTTAATGCAGTTACTGGTAACTGTAGCATTTGAGTGAATGCAGGTATAGAACATTGCTAGTATATAGACCGCCTGCTATCTGCAATCAACTGTTTGAGGTCTTAAATATTAAACTTCCCTAATTTCAAGTTCTTTTTCATAAAACAGGATTTTTATGTCCTTTCGCTCTCAAGTATTGATTCTTGAATGTGTTGCATGCCTCTTCCTGTTAGATGCTTGGAAATGTAATGAAACATTTTACTCTTTCATATGGGATAGTTTTTCTGGGGCAATGGGTGGCATTGATTGTGGTTGCATCAGAATTGTTAGGAATGTGATATTATTATCTTTACACTCAACTAGCATCTTGCATTGAAAAGCTTTCTTTCTTTCTTAGAAAAGCTTAGTGTTTGACATGATTTGTTTATAAAACAAATGGAAATATCTTAAAACAAGATGATGACAAAAGAAAAATTGCAATCAACAGAAATTGCCAAGCATTGTAATGATGGATAATTTATGTTAGATGGTTATTCACTATTTTAGCCACACGGGTTAAACAGACGACTTTTTTGCAACCAGCTCTTAAGTATCACAGTAAAATAGCTGAAACACCATGGCTTTCATAGAGGATTATTGACAGTAAAACCATTTCTGACCTATTTAGTATCTACAATTCTCTTCTTGCCAATGCAATACCTGCTTCTATTCATCATCTGTATACTTGGCATGAAATACCATTGTTAAATTGCTAAAGGTTTGTATCTTCATCTTCTCTTGCTGCTTTACAAAACCCTGTAACACTTCTCTCTCTCTCTCTCTCTCTCTCTCTCTCTCTCTCTCTCTTCCTTCAAACATTACAAGGACAAACTGCTTAGTCACCCCTTGGTTAGGTTAGATTAGGTTTACAGTGCAGAAATGCTAAGCCTTTGAATACTGTTTTATGTATTGTTGCGACTGTTTACAAATCTGAACTTCGAGGCTTTCCATTAATTTGAACTATTCAGCCTTATCTATGCTATTACATAGAGCTGACAGCTGAGCATAGTATATTTTTCCTGTTTCACTTGGTAAGAGTATTTAGGACCTTATATTCTTATTATAAATATGTAATAATTTTTTTTTGCAGGCTGCAGGTTCCATAATTGGAAAAGGTGGCCACAATATTACAAAACTAAGGACCGAGGTGAGTGATCCAAACAAAATTCTGCCAAGTGTCATTTCCTTTTTATTTGTTCACTGATTTGTGTTTAATTAAATTATTTATTTTTGCATGGTCATAAGTTTCAATGTACATATTGGTTAATTTTGTGCAAATAATTATTGAATGTATTATTTCTTCTCATTTTTCTTTTAAAATGAAATGATTCTAAATTTTATTTGAAGATTTTAAAACCTCAAATTTTTTTATATTTATAATGTTAATATTAATCCATCAACAGTGGTCTTTTTTTGTGTAACTAAAATTATCATAAGTAACTATTTTGACACTAGTTGTCCAATAATGATTTCAGTGTTGCAGATAGATATCCATCCTGTGTCTTTATTTTGTAAAACCTGAAGCATTTTTCATTTAAACTCATTTGCGACAAAAAATACCTATGAATACATAGCTCATTTTCAAACAAACATTTACACATACAATGTTTTATAAAAATTGCACACAAACTATTTACTTTAAAAACAAGGCTTTCAATAATTTTTTTAACATGTTTTGCCCCCAATTTTACTCCTACCATGGCCCTCTGAATGGTTCGTCGGTCCCTGATTGGTCCCAAATCTGACCAATGGTATGATGGCCCCGCCCTTGCCCACTCTGCTGCTCATCGCTGCCCCGTTGGATTGAATGCCCGCCCGCCCGCCCTGCCTGTGAATGGAATAATATCCCCGTCGAATGGAATTGAGCTCCTCCAAAATGCAGTACAAAGCCTCAGTTACTGTCCCTGATTGTCCCGGGCCGGAACGGTAAATTCATCACATATTCTTATTAGGTTCATTCTCATGTTACCTACTCCATGTGGCTTGGCTTGGGGTGACCCTTTAGACACTACACCGGTAAACTTCGTAAAAGTTGTTAGTTGAGAAATGAGCTGTCCTTTTGCAATAGAAATAAAAAATTTTAGGTGCAACCAGTGCGGATTACTAATTATAATGGGTAAGAATTCTTTATTTCCTGATAATGAAACCCCTTACCTAATGAAATGATAGCAGACCTTAAGAAGGAATCCCAATGCCTTCTACAAAAAGCATCATAGAGGGTAAGGAGTTTAAAATCTTTTTAGGAATGGTGTTATCCCACTGGAATCATCTAAATTTTTAAATTTGCAAATAGCTTTTGCAGATACATTTAACTTCAGATTAGTTTGCTCACGGTATTTAAAGCATCGCCACATTCCAGTAGTGTGTGTCTAGAGGTGGTCCACAATCAGCAAGGAAGTAATGTGCGGTATCTGGAAGGAAACATTTCCCTGGGTACTGGCCATGACTAAACAAAACAAGCCCATTCTGGTAGGTGGTAACTTAGGGTTAAAATCAGTAAAGATCAGCCATTTTTATTTAGTCATTAGCCATTTTATTTACAGTGATAGGAGTATATTGTCTCCACCATAATTATTTAGTGAAGTTGTGTTAAGGTTAAGCCATTTTATGTTGAAATAGAATTGCCACTAATTGAAGATTTGTCATAGTAATGGATCTCGCAGTTAGTATTTACTTATAGGTTAAGTATAATAGTAGATATATTGAACTACTTAGTTCATTCTGTTAAATTTGTCATCCTTAAAAATAAATAAGTTCTAAACCATTCATTTCAGAGTAGTTATATAACAATTGTGGCAATTCTGAGTCATTATTATAGTAGGAAGCAGAATATCCTATAATTGTTTTATAAATAGTAGGTCTATTAATAACAGGTACTAAGTTTTGAAAATGTTTGTAAATGTTAATATAAGAAAGGTGGCCTTAAACAGGTGCAAAAAAGTTTCTTCATTGTTTATGTAGTACAATTGCAATCCCAGAATTTTATTTAGCAAATTTGCATAACTTAAAAAGACCTAGTATTGAAAATGTTTTGGCTTCATTTGCTGATTTTATGCCTTTAATACTTTTTGGCCAAAGCATATGAAGGTGTTGTAGGAATGCTTAGGAGGCAGCAGTGCGTTGACCAGAAAGAGACAATTTCGTAGAACTGGCATGTATAGTTTTAAAATGGCTTCCATTATTTTTAGAGGACTTGTATTGGGACTAGCTAGTTGCCTATTTACTATGTGGTTAATGTAAAATCCAGTCCAGGCCCTTGCAAATGGAGCTCAGTAAGTAAAGTTCTAACAGCTTACCTTTCTTTGTATTGCTCTTAATATAAAGGTTCCTCCTTACAGATAAACATTACAATTCACACTTAAATAATACATATAAATATAGCAGAAGGAAATAAAAGAATTTAAAGATAAAACATCTCAATCTTAAAAACTAGTGAAATATAATACTTCAATATAAATAATGTCATCTTCAAAATGTTATATCGAGATGAATAGAATTGTTATTAATGATTTATTAAAAAGCATAACTGAAACTTTGATATATAGCAAAATCATAAAGATATTTAATAGGATTTAAATTTAGTTGTTTGCATTTACATTGATAGAATGTAAAGCATTTTTTCAGGTTGCTATTAAATAAAGTAGTATAATGCAAAAGTTATTTCCTTTTAAGAGAGACCATTAATGCATTAGTATGATTTGAGCATGTGAAATGATGTTTTTGTCAGTCAATTATATGACCTTGCAGTAACACATGTAAGCTTTCTCATTGTTGCTTAAAATTTACATATTGAGGGCACAATGTTTTATGAATACACCTTTAAGTTACATTGTCTTGCACAGAAGTTCCTTTGTTGTGTACTTGTTGATTATTCCACTGGGTGTATATGAAGCTAATATTTTGCTTATGTTTTACAGTATTCTTACTATTTCATCGGACTTGGAAACAGTCCTTCAAGTGGTCAGTGAGGTCATTCCAAATATTGAAGATGTAAGTATGCTGTTTATAGCTAGTTGAATGAAGTTTTCTTTAAACCATAATCAGTTTTACAAGATTATCTGGATTGCCTCTGTCATTTGAGTGATCAGAGAACAGACTTCTCACCCAGAGTTCCAGGCCTAATTCCCAGAATATTTCTTTAACCAGAATTATTGAGTCTAGAAGTATGCATGTGAGAGTGAAATGTGCATGTGTTGCTGGATTGTAAAGATCAACCAAATGTTAATAACCTTAGTTAATGTATTGTTTCACAGTGAAATTCTGTGACTTGACCATAGAAGTTCAGAGGCTATACAAATGAAAATCTGCAATTTCAATGTTGATAATTTGGCTTAGAATTCATTATTGAAATTGGGAACTTGCAAGCAGATGTGCAACTAAGAAGGAAAGGATATTGAGCTGTGGCAGGGCAAAATTGGAAATAGAAATTTTTGAAATATTTACCTGTTTGACAAAATCTTCTGGGGATTTGACATCAAGAAATTGAAAAACTCTAAACTACCCTTGTTTGCATCTCTAAATCAATCTCCACAATTTTGTTTAAAACACATCTTTAATTATATTACATGAAAAATGAAATGGTTTACCTTTAATTTGCTAGGAATTTATAGCCTTTTAAGTTAATCATTCTCAAGGAGGACTGCAAATCTGGTAAGAATATCTTTCCCAAAATGACCATTTAAGGTATACTTGATAGGTTTAAATTTTCAAATACTAATATTTTTCTCCATTGGTTTATTTTCCCCACCCCTGGTCATTCAAAGAAAGAGGAATGTCAAAGCTCCAATCAATAATTCAACACTATTGTTCTAGTACTGGCTCAAAAGTTTGGATCTCTCTCTACTCTTTGGCAAAACAATGAATGTGTCAAAGCTTTGCTCCTGTACAGTTGAATGCTTTCTGCATTTAACATCAAAATAATTAAGCAAATAGGCCCTAATTTTATTTGTCTTAATGTTAAACTATTTTTCATTGTTTTTAAACATTCTTCTGTTAGAATTGTTCAAATGTCTTGTTGCATAAGCATTAGTTTCATCACACATTCTGCCAAAGGTTCATTATTCTGAGAAAATTAAGTGCAGATGCCATCTGTTACCCATGCTTGTTTAGTAACTCTTTACAAACACACTATTTGCAAACAAAGGGTACAGAATGGGCATATTATCCTATTCCAATCACACAGTTTATTCTGCATCATAATACGAACCCATTTCAAGGGGCATCGTCATTGGTTTTATAGTTAATTTCTTCACTGCTTTCTGTACTAGATTCATTATCACTGTCAACTTTCTGCAGACAGTTTAATAATATTTGGAAGAAAACAAAATTTCCCTTCAATCAAAAGGAAAAACTCGCAGAAACACGTGAAGCCAAATATTTAAGTACTGTTTTTATACAAAATTAACATGGGGAAAAGAAACACATTGATCAAAATATAAAAAAAAAAATTTTTGCCACTTAAAAAGACTGGTAGGCAAGAAATGAGAAAGCACTACACAAACTTTATAAACACTTCTTACAAGATGTATATTAAACCTAAATTAAATATTGTGAAGAGATTAATAACTGCAAATATAGAAAACTCGATACTCTACAAAACCAAATTCTTTGCCTGATAACTGGAGCTGTTAAAACTACCCCAGTACTTGCTCTACAAATTTTAACAAATAATCCAAGACAAACTTTAATTGAACAAGCAACCATCTTATGATATGAAAAATTGGGGGGAGGGAACTTGAAGTAAACCTAATAACTCGAAAAAGTTTCCATAAGTAAAATAAATCAAACGTAGATTAAAACTTCCTTATTTGAAAGAAAACATGCAAACAAATTTTAACCCGTTAGAACTATTTGATATTGAACACTATCTTTACTTAGCTGAATAATTTTATAAAATCTGAAACCTCTTAGTGTGTTATGAAACAAATGGCTCTAGAAATAATAAATTTAAGATGAATGGCTACATGTTTATACTGACAGTTCCAGCTTGCCAAATAAGTGGTACTGGCGCAGATGTAATATACCCTCTCATCTCTTTACAACGATTTAAGTTTAAATACCTCAAATTTTGATGGAGGAGATTTCAACAATGCTTCAGAGCTTGCAAAACCTACTATATCATATAAATAAATTTGGAAAATTTATATTATGTGACTCTAAAGCAGCTATAATATCCATAGTATTTGATGTAACACCTAACAGCCTAAATATTGCATAATGCTGCAAAATCATAAAAGAACCAATTTAAATAAAATATTAATACTTCAATGGATACCGGCACATTGCAAAATATATGTTAATGAAACAACTGACCATCTAGCCAAGAAAGATGGTAAAATTACATCAAATCCATCTAATCTAATAAGTTATCACTCTATCAAAAGATCATTATATCAACATATAAAACAAGATAATGCATTACAAACAAAAGGAAAACCATGGAAAAATGTATGTAATAACACAACCAAAATCACTGCACTATAAGAAAATCCTATGTAGCAAGTTTACGACTTGCAACAGGCCGTGATTGTCTTATTCAAGGTTAGTATAGTGAAATCTCCTGTCATTTTTGTACATTTAAAGATGATCTGGATGGAAACCACCTACTCTGCTGCCCAACCTTTAGTCAACATAACATCAAAATAATGGAATGCAGGAAAGCAAATGTCTTTTTCCAACTGCTCAACATTAGATACCAACCAACTATATTTTGTACCTTTAATATCATTGTCTAATGCACTGTATCAGTTTTCTCAAAACTCCTGGTCATCTGCAACCATTGTACAATTGACATCTTGAGAAAACGTATACTACATGCAGTTAAGAGTAATATGGCTTTGTAATCTGAGCTGAAAAAGCATGTTTTGAACCCTGGTTATTAAATGAAGTGAATGGGTCAAACCTGCTGTATGTATCAAAGAAATGGTGTAATAAAACATTTCTACAAATGTTATCTCAATTAATACAAAACAGATAGAATAAGTTTGAAGTGTGAATAGGATCATAAGAGTGTAATGCATATTTTTTTCTAAGCTTAGATGTAAATATATGTACATGGAGTACTTTGCACAGTGAAGTGAGCAACAAATCTAAACAGTGGGTCCATGCAGTAAGAAATAACTTCATTTGTTAGAAAGAAAAAAGTCCTGTTTTAAATGTGTTCACTTTCATCTTTAAATGCATCTTTGTAATTAGTTGCTTCATGTACTTGCTAAAAATAGTGTTGCATGATTTGTGAAAATGAGAAGGTAATTGCTTTATAAAGAGAACAAAACTGATGCAGGTTCTTTAATGTATATGGGGGGGGGGCAGTGTTTTAATCTGGTTCAACAATAAATGAATTTGCGTTTACTCTCACATTTTCTACCGTTGATTGCTTCACACAGGACTTATTTCTGCTGCAATAAGCAGCTATATGTCTAATAAAATTCACAAAAAGTTGGGGGTTTGAGGAAGGTGAAATACAAAATAAAGGTGATCAAGAGGCAAGGCTTTGCAAAGAGGTTTCATTTTTGTAGCTAAATAATTCTGTGGTGCGGACAATGTGATAGGTGTTGCATATCACTTTGGCTGTTATAAAAAGTAACACACTTGTACATCAAGGTGTGTCAAGAAATCTATTTGGTTCTATTTTACCCTTATCAGCTTTTAATAGGTTCAAGATTACCATTAAAGTAACTCAAAACATTAAAGGCTGCAAAAAAAGCCATTATAAGGCTCTCTCCACCATGGAATTGTGAACAACATTTTTGCCTAGGATAATGTGATCATTGTTTCCTTATGCAAGTAATTTTTAAGTTATCAAAATGAATTACTGCAATTTAAGTTTTTCAAAATGCTCAACGCAACATATTTATAGCCTGACATGAACTCCCTTCCCAGTGAAAATTTTCTTCATAATATGCACTTATTAGCTGCTACTGCTCTAGAAGTTACAGTACTAAAATTGATAAAATTTTTATAGAACCAATATGAAACATTTTTACACAAGATAAACATTCATACAAATATAAGTTAATTATAGAAGTTCAATTCATGTGTGAATTTAATAACTCCAATTTATTGCAATTATAGTTCTTTGCTTAATCTTTTAATGATCCCTGATGAATTAATTCATTCTGTATAGTTCGAGAATCTTGCATATTTTTACTTTCTCTAGCATGTATGCATAATGTACATGTAGATAGAGAAGGTATTGTATTCCACTCAAAAATGTTATACCATGATTTCAAGAAAGTAATTCTTTTGGGAGGGGGAGGAGAACAAAAATGTGCTTAACTCAAACATGAAAAGTGTGTTAAATACTCATTTAAGCTTATAATTTTCCAAGGATTGGACACAATGCTCAGAAGAAAAAAAGAAAAAGAAAAAAAAAACCGACCACCCCACCACCCTGTTTACCAGGAACATTTTTCTAACGTTTTGATTTTCTTGCTTTATTCTTCTGGATTCCCTTATTTCCCTTCTGCCTTCAAAGATGCAAGTAATAAGACCAATTCTGTTAATGTTTGTCTTGATTAACATGAAATAGATTAAACAATCTTTTGTAAGAAAGGATCGTTTGAAGAACAACTAGAGAATGCCATGTCAATGGAACACATTACATTTTGTTAGGTTGTAAGTTGAGTCATTGGCACTACAATTCTGTCGACCACCTTTATCAACAATGAACGTTGTTAGTTGCATAGTTGCAGTTTAACAATAGCTGAACTATGATGTAATGATGCAGAATTATTGCTCGGAGTGTTTGTGCTACTTCTTTTCTGCTGTACTTCCTGGCTTATGTTGCTTAAAATATTCTTCTTTGACTTAAAAGTTTAAAGCATTTTTTTTATTTATTTACTAAAGTGCTAAGGACCTTAACCTTAGGTAGTTGGCCAGGTTATAACTATTTCATTATACAACATTTTACAATATTGCATAGCTGTCCTTAGCCATCTTAAATCTGATCAAGGTACCATGTTTTTCAACTAACCATTTCCATTTCCTTTTTTCCTTCCACAAAAGCTTCCCTAATATAAGTGTCTGCTTCTGATCTTCAAAAATGTTCCCAAGTACAATTTCCTTTGTTCCTCGATAACCATTTCTCAGTTTGAAGCATAAATGAAATGCATCATCAAATGAATCCTACATAAAACCTATAATAGCAGTTAAACCTGCTTTAATCAAAGATGGAATATTGCATAGCTGCTGAACTACTCTGATACTGCTTTTCTGTTTACTCTGTTTTGCATTAGAAGCTTAGGTTATAAGGTAAAATAAAGGAATAATGTAAATGCAGGTTGAAAAAAGGTAATGATCCCAAGCTTCAGTGTGTACATATCTGCATGCTACATGGGGCAGTTCTTGCGTGTACTGGTTTCCCATCATATCCCTACTTGGTACTGCCATGTGCTCGGTAGAGTGAAACATGAGGATATCTTTGCTTCTACTTCAAAACTAGGTCGAAAAAATCTGAGGTTTTCCATTCACGTGCCTTTCTCTACATCTCTGCAAACAATTATTTTTAAAAAGTTTGTTTCTATTTACTTAATGCTAATCGAGAAAAAATTAGCAGAAAAAAAATCTTATTACTTGCTTCCTTATAAGTAGAAAGGAAATAAGGGATTACACTGGGCTAATGCTGGTGATAGTCAAAAGCTGGTTGCTCTGTGACAGATGTTCCTTTGTTTTTATGGACAGAGGTTGACAAATTCCTGTATGGAAAAGCAAGTATTTTAAAGCTGAAACCATAATAAGGAATATTTCTGAAACGATCAACTCAAATGTGTATAACAAATTGTGTTTTAACCAGCTTCACTTTTTTTGTGAAAGAAGTTTGTCTCTTACATTTTGCCAGTTATATAAAATTCTGCAAAATTTAAGATATACATTTTATTTTTCACGTAAATTAATCAAAATCATTAGTTTTGAGTAAATCAAAATTTTCGAAAATGTTTCCATTCAAAGGGTAGTTGGAGGAACTGAAATTAAATACCAAGTTTGGTATTCTTTGTTTTTGAGCTATGCTGTCCCCCCCCCCACACACACACTCAACTTTAAAAAAAAAATCCCCCCCCCCTATTTTTTATTCAGGGGGTCTCAAAACACATTTCTGGTGAAATCTCTGTAACAATTTTTTGGTGCAACAAAATACCTTTTCTATATAATATGTACATAATTAGAAAGTAAAAATTAAGTGTATTTGCAGGACAGTATCTTAACTGCACTAAGTCAGTGATCTATTTTAAAGCAAAAAAAAAAAAAAAAACTCCTCTTCCATCCGTATTTTTTTTTATCTTTCAAGAAATGTGATTAGATCTTGGTTATCTGCATAAAGACAATCGCAACTAGGTTGGCATTAGTTGCGTTTTATGAACAGCAATTGCAACCAAAAAAAAAAAAAAAAAAAAAAAAAAAAAGTCATTGATTAACTAGCAGAATTAAATGAAAAGCTGTTATATTGTAATATATTTATGCATTTTAGGCTTCTGGACGTCAAGGATCACGAAACGATGATGTAGATCTTCGTCTTCTGGTTCATCAGAGCCAGGCTGGATGTATAATTGGCAAATCAGGGTTCAAGATTAAGGAACTTCGTGAGGTGAGTACTGTAAAATCTTTCTTTTGAACTTTATATTTGTCATATATTTGTCAGAAAAGTTGCTCTGCATACTTGGAAGAAATATTTTTTTCAGTTGGAAGTTGTCAAGGAGCAGCTTCTGTATAATGTGAATGAATGCTTCTATATACTATAGGTTATAACCATATATGTTTTATTAATTTGTTGAGTTGGTTTTTTAACACTACGTCACTTACATTGTTTTTTTTTTCATTTTCATCCTCACGGGTCCAACTGCCATTGCTGGCCGCATTTGCTTGTACACTCTTCTCTGGTGGTGAAATGATGAACTTCTTAACTAAACTGTCTACTGGCGGGATTTCAATATTAGCCGATCTTTGTTTTTCCATATGAGGATGTTTTCACAGGTTGTGGGAATGCACATGAAGAAAGCATTCCTGTGGATTTTCAAAGTGTGGTACCGCTATGTTGACATATTTGCAATTGTACCAAGTAGACATTTAGATGATGCCATAAAATTATTAAACATACAGGAAAAAAACAATAAAATGCACAATGGAAACAGAAACCAATGGAGAACTCCCATTCTTAGACCTAAGAATCGTCAGAAATGACACAAAAGTAAACTTTGGAATCTACAGAAAACCAACTCAATCATAAAATTACATTAAAAATGAAAGCTACAACCCATTGCCACACAAACATGCAATAATAAACAGCCTTACACATAGATTAGTAAATGTACCTATGAGCACAACCGAATTCAACAAAGAGTTAAAAACCATCATTCTAACAGCAGAACAAAATGGATACAGCAAGAACCTTGTGTACAAGAAACTAAACAAAGCAAAGCAGAAAAAAACCATAAAAGAAATAACTACCCTAACAGCAGGAAAAAACAATATCAAAACATTCAAAAAATTCACTTACCACCCCTGAGCATTTAGAAAATTCAAAAAAATCTTCAAAGAACAAGACATCACCCTGGCTCCAATAAACAGATTTTCTGTCATAAAATTACTGAATTCAAAAATAAAAGATGAAATTCCACCAGAAAATAGGTCAGGAATATATCAAATTAAATTCACAAATTGTGAAAAGTTCTACATAGGACAAACCAAAAGAAGTTTAAAAATCAGATCCAAAGAACACTTCAGAAACCTAAAATTGAAACAAGAAGACAAATCGGCAGTAGCATTTCACTTTTGGAAAGAAAACCACAATCTAGATCCAAAATTGCTTAAAACCATGTCAGGCCACAATGAATTCACAACCTGGGAAAACATCCTCATATGGAAAAACAATGATTGGCTAATAAACTTTGAAATCCCGCCAGTAGACAGCTTAGTTAAGAAGTTCATCATTTCGCCACCAGAGAAGAGTGTACAAGCAAATGCAGCCAGCAATGGCAGTTGGACCCGTGAGGTTGAAAATGAAAGCATAGGCTTTCGAAACTAGTCCCTCATAATAACAATGACGTAGTGTTAAAAAACCAACTCAACAAATTAATAAAACATATAATTTGACTGTCGCTGTTACTAAATTCCTCTAAACATCAATTATAACCATATCTTTGTAATCCATTTATTGAAACAGGTTACAAAACAAGCAGATAAAAATAATCCTGGAAATAGCCAGCACACTGTTAATACATGGCTCCTACAAAGTCGAAAGTGTTGCTGTCTGAACACCATATCGTAAATTAGTTTTAAAAAAGAACTACTTTCTATTGCGTGTATGCTCCTGTGTATAATTGATAGTTTTTAGTGTTATAACACAATTATTTTAGAACACATCTGCCTTAAGACCATTTTACTGTAGATTTTGAATGTTATTAGTGTAAAAAGCTATGAATTTGAAGAAAGGATTTATCATCAGAAAAGTTGTATATTTATTGGTAGCCCATGCTCATATTAAAATTAGGTTCTGACCTGCTGAGCTGCTACACAACCACATTCACTGTTCCATTTCTAATGTCTATGACACAGCACTGGTTCTTAAGTCTGTAAATATCTTTTCATAAGAAATTATACACTCGCTGTTCACATCTTAATATGCCACTTTACAAATTTACCGTGGTCTTCTAAGGCACTGAGCATCACATTAAGGAAATTGACTATATCACTCCCTTTTAAACAGTTACCTTTACAATTGTCTGCAACATGGATATCTGTAGAAGAAGCTACAAAAGCGAAACCATTGCAACATTTTCCCGGACAGATGTCTTGTCATGTTACGATGTTTGTCAAATCGAAAAAATTTCAAATATTTGTCAGGAAAACTATGCTGTCAAGTTACCCCAGATTTTCTAGCTGCTGCTGTCATTCTCTCTTTAATGTTGACTTAATGCACAAAGTTAGACAGTTTTGGTTTCAGATTAAAGGGACAGGTTATCTTGCTGATAAAGTTTATCTTTTTGCTGAAGTATGGTATAGTGCTATGGCAAGAAGCATATCAGAATAACAAGTCTGTTTTCAAATTAATGGCTAAAAGGATCTGAAGAGCCCTATGAACTGGTGATGTAATAAAGTCTTTCAGAAATATGGAACTTTTCTAGTTTGGTAAAGAATCTTGACTGCACCTCCAATTTCTCAGAGCAGGGTATTTTATAACCAACTCTTCAACAAAAGCAACTTAGGTGGAGGGAAAAAAAGAATAGCTTAACACCATGTTTAAGGAGGAGAATATGAAGAAGATTTGGAAGGCTTTGAAATCTTCTTACAGAAAATTTGTAGATGAGCCAAATATTAACCCAGAAGAATGCCTAGCTTACTCTCTAGGGAGAATGTTTTATATCTGAAAACGAGTATAATTCCCTAATAATCGCCATTTCGTGGATGTTTTATATATAATAAAAGGTGTAATAAATTGTGTACTATGCTATTTTCACCATCAAATTCATCTCTTCATCAAAAAACTTATCAGTGAGTATGTGAAAACAAAAATGATATAAATGTGGGTATTAACTGTCCTGTGCAGAATTATATTAAGAATTTTCTAGAGGTTTTGAAAGCTATTGCTTTTCTGCAACTGATAAAATGAAAGCATAAGCACAGAAACAAGCTTGTGTGAGTCTAATGACAACTGGCAGCCATTTAAATACATGCCATGGCAGGTACAATGGCATATTGAAAGCACAATAAGTATACAAAGAACATGACTTATAGCTGTCAATAGCGAATATGTGGATTTAGTCCAAGAAGGTTTAATAAAATAACTGCTTAGAAAAAGTTTACGCTAATAAATTTGAATAAGTACTTGATTACAAATTTATTAATGCACAAACTTGCCTTTACACTTAATTATTGAAATTCATTACTGTTCTCATTGCCAGGATGTGAATCTGTGAAATGATGTTCAAATGAGCCCAGGGTCAATGGAGTTTAGTTTCTTGACATTCATTTTCTAAGGATAAGGGGGAAATCTAGATCAGTTAACTCAACATAACAGATTCCAACTAGTAACATCTTGAATGTGAGGCACACATTCTGTGGCTAACTAAAATGTTAATGTGCAGTAATGGTTAGAATAAAACGGGCATTGATCTATTTTGCTGATTGGTGTGTGGGGCTGTTATTAATGTATAGGAATGATTAGGAGAATATGAGCATGTACTTGTGTACACCTTTGGTGTAACAATTAAAATTTAGTTGAGTCGATTTTGTAACACTACATCACTTACTTTTTAATTTCGGAAAACATGTTTCAGAAGCCATGTGCTTCCATTGTCAATTCCTTTGGTCGACCTTTGGTGTATTTCATCCTTGCTAATAAAGCTTCCAGCAAAACACTTCAGAGTCTTAATCACTAAAGGAGTTTTACTGAATAAAGAGGTAGTCATGTAAACAGACAAACTTGCACAAAAGTAAATAATTTGTTTATTGACAGATGCTGATAATCACAAGGTACATTGGTTACTATGTAGTTCACTGTGTACTAACAAAAACTACTGGATCTCCTCTGTATGTTAAACATGTAGTTATGCAGTTGCAGCAAAACTAAAGTAAAGTAAGCAATCAAATTGGACTTAAACACAGGCTGCCTTCTGCTGGTGGGCTTTGGAAGAAGGAAGGTACCTAAACCGTCATAGCTGAACAAATTCTGTTTGTAAAACATCGCAGAGGTAAGCCGTTAACCAGTGGAGAGTAATAATTGCTTCCACATTAATGGGCCAAGTACAATCCAGAAACTACTTGCATTTTTTGAATGGTGAATCCTACCTTCTTACAGTCAAGTGCATATCTTTTTATAAGCTCTTATTTGTTTTTGATAGCAAATTCTAAAAAGAAACAGTAAGAAAATCATTGTTGACTGTTCGGATGTATTGTTAAATTCTCTGTAGAGACAGGATAGTCAGAAGCTCATTTTCTTGTTGAAACCTGTGCTAATGAACCTTTAGATATTCAAGCTCCTATAGGTTTTTTGTGCATGTAAATATGCTGTGACTATCAATTAAACTTTTGGTAGAAGGAAAGCAATGACAATGATGAGTATCAAATAGTGTATGTGTAATATAAAATAGTTCATTT
Organism: Hymenopus coronatus; assembly: GCA_030762935.1. Classification (NCBI taxonomy): domain Eukaryota; kingdom Metazoa; phylum Arthropoda; class Insecta; order Mantodea; family Hymenopodidae; genus Hymenopus; species Hymenopus coronatus. Next base: position 26,885,672 of record CM060882.1, read on the forward strand.
TCTAACACATTGAATTATTGAATTCATGAAGGACAGTTAATAGAGAAATGGTTAAATTTTTAAAACGATACCAACCAGGTGTCTTTCACGTGATGTGATTTTTTGCTGAAATTTTCAACAGAAATGCACAAACTTGAAATAGTTTCTTTAGCTCTCATGTTCCCAGTTACTTGAATTGGGGTTAAGTGATATTTGTCAGAATAGTATTGCTTGCTTGGTTCATACTTGTAGTTTTCCTTATATGGTATTGCTGATTGATATTAGTCTGTTTCCTGATTGGGTCAACTATAATACCAGAGGATGAGCAAAGTTTTTTGCTATTATCTTCCTCTACAAGACCCCTTTTTCAACATCCCATGAATCTCTTCATTGATCTGATAATTTTCACAGAGTTTCAGCAATTAAGCTGTTTTGAGTATTCAGCTCTGGACTAATTCAAAGAACATGAACAGGTGTTTTAATCTTGCTGTCACAATAACAATGGCTATTTTCCTGGATCTGTTTTAGCACAGCTCAACTGGGCATACATCAGATGTCACAAGAGTACCTACACTGGAATATATGTATTCATTTTTTGTTTTTAGAAAACTGGAGCACGCATCAAGATATTTTCTAACTGCTGTCCCCAGAGTACTGAAAGGGTGTGTCAAATATCTGGACGTCCAAATACATGTGTTGATTCCTTGAGGGAAATTATGGAATTGATCAAAACAGTAAGTATAAATTTAATTTAAACTATACACGAAATGAAATTGTAGCCAATTATGTTAATGTTCAATTTTAGATAAGTAACTGATGTGTAGCAGATACCTGAAGTTTGCAAGGTAACATGCAATCAAAGAATAAGCTCTATAACACTATTGTCTCTAAAGGAATAGACCACAGTCAATAATGGTGCTAACTTGCTTGTTACAGAGTTTTTGGAGAAATGTTATATAACAATGGTTTTTATGATAATGAATATTTAAGAAGTTGACAGATTTTTCTTTGTTGCATAGTTCAACAGTAAATGTTGGTCTTTACTAAGTCTATACAATGGTGCTCACCTGTCAAAAATACTTGCTATTTTGTATGCCAGAGTAATTCCAAAAGTAAGGTCTCTGAAGTGCTGGGACACTGGCTACTTTTTTTCTCTCCCCCCCCCCCCCCCCTCTCTATCTTTTATTTCTTATATTTTTTTATGCCATTCTCTTCAGAAAACATTGTACATCCACTGGAGCATTATATCTTGGCCTGGTAGCCAGTTATAATGGCATTCTCCTTAGTCACAACTGCCAGATGCAAAACTTCTGCAGTGTTTTGTTTTTTAGTGCAAAAGGCATTAAACCAATCAGAATTCAACAGTTGCTGGAAGTGCATGGAGAATCATGTATGGATGTCAAAAATGTCTACAAGTAGAGAGTTTGCAAATGGTCGTACAGAAATTTATGATGAAAGAAGTGGGAGATGGCTAATTCCTGGTGCTCAGCATTGTTGTTTGAGATTTCTTGTAGCACCGTTCACTGGACTTTGATTGAAATGTGTAAATTTCAGAAGGTATGCACAAGATGGATCCCAAGAATGCTGACAGAAGACCACAAAAGGACGTGTTGATACTTCCTAATAATTTCTTATACACTACAGATGGAAAAGGACAACCTTTTGAATTCAATAATCACGGGTGATGAAACTTGGGCTTTCTACTTCACAATGATAACAAAACAACAATTGCACAGGTGGCGGCATTCTGATTCACCCAAGGAGCAAAAATTCAAAAGAACAGTCAGCCGGAATTCATGACAACTGTGGTTTGGATTTGAAAGAGGGATCCAGGGACAACAAATACTGACATTGACTGCCCGTCAAACCATGGACCTTATGGAATAGTTTGGATGGGACATCGCCCTTCTACCTTACAGTCCAGACTGCACCTGATGACATGTTTCCCAAGTTTAAAGAACACTTGGCTGGAGGGCACTTCACTGACAAGATGAAAGATGGGTTCTAGTGCTTCAATAGCAAAGTGGCAGGCTCATACAGAAATGTGTAAATTAAAACGACTAATATGTTGGAAAACAGAAAAATTGTTTGTGCTTAAAAACTACTTCATTATAAATACATTTTTTTAATGTAGTTTAAAGTCTTTTAACCTGGTTGTTCTTATCGGATGGTGAATGAAATAAGTGGAATTATGTCAAGGTCTATGCAGCTTAAAGCTACTCAACACCCCAAATGTCATCTGGGTAGCTCACCTTAAGTAAGATTCAAACTTTGACCCGTTGAATTTGAGGCAGACATGCTACTACCACAGCACCCAGGTGGGCTAATGTTTCTTGTATTTTTTAAAGAAAAAAATTTGAGACCTTACTTTAGGGATCACCTCACATTTGGGTCAGACATTTTTAGGATTTTCATTATTTTTTTATGCATGCATGTAAACCAGTTAATGTTTCAATCTTAAATGTAAAAAGAAGATAGTAACAGTGAAGAAATAACACAAATATTAATATAAAAATAAAAGTTGCAACAAATCTTCACTTCCTTGCTCTGGACTAGTAATGCAATGAATTCATTGCAAAACTAGTCCAAAGCAAGGATTCCAAAGATAAGTCAAGATTTGTTGCAACTATTATTTTTATATTAATATTTCAATCTTGATTTTATTTTGTGGTTAATGGCAAACACTATAATTTATATAGGATTTAAAGGTGTAAAAAACCTAAACAGAATTGTGTAATATTCAGTTAACAATAATAAAAGTGTAGCAGTAGACTGCTATGAATAGTTACTAACAAGATAATTTCTGATTTAAGAGTTTGTCACCTATATTGTCATAGATTGACTAAATTTAGAAGTTGGTACAACCGTGGAAACCTCTTTGGGTTTATATGCAGAATATTTGGCAACAAGAAGCAGAGCTGATTAGATTAATTTATGGCTGTTGCAAATCTATTTCTTACTGTAGATAATTAATGTATTTTTGTTTTTTTCAGTCACCTATTAAAGGTATGAACAACCCTTATGATCCGCACAACTATGACGACTTCCATGCTCAAGAGTATGGTGGATTTGGTGATCAGGATAAGGGAGGACGTGGTGGACCCGGTGGCGGCGGCGGCATGTATGGAGGAATGGGAGGGCCACCGCCAATGGGCCGTGGTGGTCGCTTTGGACCAGGCGTTGGAAATATGGGTCCAGGACCAAGAGTGCCAAGAGGAGGAATGGGGTAAGTTTATTAGAATTTGTTTCATTGTTGCAATAAATGCTGATAGTGCAGAACAAAAGTTACATCCTGCAGTCCGCTAGCAATGACTTTCAGTATATGCTACCCACGAGTATTATTGAAGATAATTTAACTTCTTATTTGAGAAAAGTGCATTTACTTGTAATTTATGCTCTCCCCTAGTAGTTATGGTCCTATGGCAATTAAATTTATATTCTAGAGTGTATAAATTTAAACATTTCAAAAATTGTATTGAAGTTCATATCCAAATATTAGTAAAAATGTATTCCTAGCTCATGTTATGGATACCTTGTAGTAGTGCATTAAGCAATATTTGGTACTTGGATTGTTTGATAACCTAACCTCAGCATTGTAGCAGGTGAGCGCAAGCCATTGTACCATCTGAGGCAGAGAGTTTACCTGTTCCAGTAATAAGATCTTGAATTACTTGGTCTCTGTACCGTTTCAATTCAACTGAATGCTTTTTGTAAATATAATGTACTAGATCATCAGAAAATGATATCCATCATAAATGTGTTCACTATTTACAGGTTTATGTTGGCCTATAAAGGTAAAAAGTTAAATACATGTCCTACTGTAAGTGTGCTTCCTTTTGCACTGTTGGTCAAAACTACATATTGTTTCTCAGTAAAGATTGAGTAGTGTGAAGCATAAACTGGTATGAAGAGATATTAAAGGCTTATCCAGGAAGAAAGGGGGGAAGCTCATATTTATTAAGTTTTTGTAGTATATATCAAGCAATATAAGTAGGCAGGCATGTGTTGAGATAGATCTCGCAAGTGAGAGGAGGAACATAGTCAAGAGCATGCAAATGAGGAGTTGGGAGTGAATGGAGGTAAAAGTATAGAAATAGAAAAATCTGATCTGTTAAACTTGCATAACTTTCTCTAGCTGTTCTACAAAGAAACTTACAAAAGATTATTCTTCAATCTAAACCATGCTAATCGAGCTGCATTAGAAGAATGTACTCATTACTTCGTTTTTAAGTAGAAAGGAACTACAGGAATGCACTAGGCTAAAGTGATAGGCAAATGTTTTAAAATCTGTTAGGCGATTGTCATTACAATTCACTTTTTAGCTTGACCAGGAATAGAACAAAAGAAAAATTGACATTTCCTGTCTGAATAAGTATAAGTATTTTAAAATTGAAACCAATAACAAGGAATGTCTTGGTAATGGTTAACTCTACAACAAAAATTCATATGACATGTCATGTGTTTTAACCAGATCTACATTTTTTGTGTAGTTAATTTTTGTTTATCTCTTAGGGTTTACTACTTATTGACAATTTAGAAAAAATTGTCCAAAACGAACTTCAGAAGCTATTCCCAGAAAATTTGAGATATACATTTCGTTTGTAATAAAATATGTCAAAAAATCTGGTATTTTAATGAAAAAATTGTTACACCTATGTTTAAGAAAATCAAAATTGTTGAAAATGTTCCGTGTAAAAGATAATATGGGATTGGGGGATTTTCATGATAAACTTTGTGTTGCATCCTAGGAAGATGCTGAACTTGAATACCAAGTATGATCGGACATGTAGACTTTTTTTTAAACAGGAATTACTAGAATTTTTTTCAAGTGGGAGAGAACCAAATTTCATTGACAGGGTTGGCAACAGCTTTTAAAAGATTTGACTGGTGCTTTAGCCTAATGTATTCCCTTCAACTTAATAAGGACTAAGTATTAAGACCATTTCTGGTAGTGTTTACTTTTGAGTAGCAGTATGTAGAATGAAAGAACCAACTTCTGTAAGATCATTTGTTTGCAGGACAGAAAATGTGGCGGTTTTGTTGTGGCTTTGGAAGGGGAGGAGGAAGTTTAATTGCCGGCTAGCTTTATTTTTATATCTCAGGGTTTGCAGGGAGGACCTTAATGAAACTGCCATCAATTGTTTGTTCCTATTCCAGATTTCCCTTTACTGTCCTGCACTTGATATTTCACACAGGGGGGGATGTGTGAAATATCAAGTTACAAGAATCTGTTTCAGGACAGCCTCACCAAAACCGTTCACAAGTAAAGTTAACTATTTCACCTTTCCCGTCATGCTAATATCCCTCTTAATTTCCTTTGCACGTGAATCAAATTCTTCACCTCACAGACTTGTAAACTAATGCCACAAGCATTAATGCTGCGCTGGACCACCACACTGTAGCTTGACGTTCAAGTGACGATGTGAACACTGTCTTTTTTGGAGCTCCTTCGGCTAGACAAGAGTCTGTTTGCCACCCATTTTCTAGGATGTGCCTAGGCTTTTGCTATTTTGGTTACGTTCACTCATTTTATTCGCTGAGAATATGTTGCGTTTTTATATTTTGTCCCATTTTCGTTTGAGTCACACAATTTTAGATGCCAAAATATGTTCTTAGGACTATTAACATTTTAACATGCCTGATTACACATTGTGTGTTTGGTAGAACGTGAATCTCACCTGGGTATTTCTAGTTATTGTCTGCAGCTCTGAACTTCTAGGCTTTGAAATACCAGTCTTCATTGTTCGTTAACGACCCTTCCTGGCCTTCTCTTGCTGGTCTCGTGAGCTTTCATACATCTAAGCAATTTTTATTACATATATCGGTTTTCATTTTAACATAGCTAGGTTTGATTGTTTTTTTTTTTTTTTTTTTTTTTTTTTTTTGTGGATCCTATTTATTACTGTATTTCCTTAAAGCTATGTAAATGGAACACATCAAAATTTAAATTTTTCTATCCCACTTTCTTTTCTTATGAATTCCCCTAGCAGTTTTATTTTCCCTTCCTTTAGCTGTTTCTTAGTTTTTTAAATTGTGTATTGATTAAAATGTTATGTTACACCTGATAAAATTCATGTTTTTCTGTAACCTCCACTGTGTTCCTTCTTTCTGTAAACCTCTAGCTGGCCTATCTCTCCTTTCCTGTTTATTGCCCATTAAAATTTCCTGTTAAATTCTCTTAAAATCCTGGACCCAATTTGCCCCAACTAATAAAATGTAGCCTATAAATAAACTAAATAGTATGGTGCTGAATTTACAGACTTAACCTCTTGTTGCTTAATCTTTCTCAAGTTATTTCATCTTCAACTGTACACTTGCACACACCCATCATTTCTTCCTTATAAGGTCTTGTAGATATTTACTGCGCTTTAGCTCAACATAACTCCTCTATTATCGTAACCTGAAAATGCCTCCCCCCCACCCCCCATCTCGTTTCGTCCATTTCTTATGGCCACTTGACTTTGACTATAATAACCTATTACTTCATGTCAATTTTTACGCCTCCATGGTTTCTAAAATTGCAAATGTGGTGTTACATATATGGAAACATTATCCTGGACCTCTCAACTTTCTTGTAATAATAAATATATTGCAAGTTACCTTTCCTTTCCAGACTATTTTACTCATTCTAAATTTCATGTTACAAAATTACTTTGGTGGAGAGGGTATAGTTTAACAGGTTGTAGGTTTAATAAGCTGGAAAGTGTATATAAGAAAGGCATGATCTTTCAGCTTCAGTTCTTCTGGTGTGTGCTCAGTGTAACATATTGTAATTAGTAAGAATGCAGCCTATTAGTATTGCAATATGTGCATAATCTGATTTGATGTTTACAGAGGACCTCCTGGTGGGATGGGTCCAGTACGTGGTGGTGGTGGCTTTGGTGGAGGTCGTGGTGGCTTCGGAGGAAACCGAGGTAAAGGAGTCTCTCACAGTGCAAATCGATTTTCTTATTAATACCAAAGCAGAATAATGTGCACCTTTCTGTCAGGGACACCATGTATTATGTTCAAATGCGGTAAAACCTGGTTAATCTGACATTAGCAAATGCAGTAACTCAGGAAAAGATTAATTCTTAAGGTTTAAAGAAAGCATTTTATTGCTTAAAACATTTGTTTGTTTGTTTTTTTTTTTCTTTCTTTCTTTTCAGAAGTAGCACATTTTAGGGGTTTTAGTGAATTCACATTCTTGTTCTATGTAACATGTGTTGCAAAATAAAGGCTGGCAAGGAAGTATTTCTAGGTACATTTTATTTTATAATTGCATGAATTTGTAAGCTTAAATGCTCTATTACTGTCATAGACATTTGTTTTATTGGATCATTAAAATTTCATTATTTTGACTGGCTTTATTTTGTTCAGTTAGTGTAATTTTGTATATGTAGGCAGATGTCAATGAACATACAGTTTTCATTATGTATAGCATTAGCTGCTCAAAAGAAACCCATATTTTGGAAAATTGAATTTTAATGTTCTTTCTGTTGTAATATATTTTGCTGTTGCTCAACATTGCCTCAAGTAAGACAATATATATTTCACATAGATTAAATAAAATACAATATAAATTCTTGTTCTGTTGCTTTAATGCTTAACTCCTTGTCTGCACATAGTGTTAAGCTAGCAGTTCAACCTGTAAATCAACATTTCTTAGAATTCTCTTAAGCACAATCCATAAGTGAAAGTGTGCAAACCCTACTTAATCAGATTAAAGAGGTTTTACTGCAGCCAACAGCACAGGATTTATAAAAGTAATTTTACATTTAATGTCGTTCAGCTAAGTACAAGAATGGGAAGCACTATTGTAGAAACATAAGTGCTAGTTTATAGTTAAAATAGGGTAATGAAACAGTTAGGCCAGTGGCAAAAATCCTCTCAATTTAAATTAGGGACATTCATATATTGTAAACTTCAGCACTCCTAGAGTTTTTCTTTTTTCTTTAAATGTTCACATCCTTTGTTTATTAACGACGCTGCATGAACTGCTAAGGTTAATTATCAAATGGACATCAATCAATCTCAGGAGATAGCTCAAGTACTAAAAGCAGTAAATTATATATCTAAAATATTACATTTATATTAAATTTATTGTACATTCTTGGAGCATTGAAACTATTTTGGCCTACATGCTAGAAGATAGAAATGTTACCCATTTACTTGAAAAATACAAAGTTGTAAAGTAGAGATTTCATTCCATTATATAAGATAATCCATTTGATTGAGCTGATCATGTTGTAATAGTAGCTGTTGTAGAATCAAACTCACCTATGTTATGATACATTCAGCTATTCAAAATTGATTGTAGAATATGGAAATTCATTTTGTCATTGATAATTTGTATTACAAAATCATATGTAATAATACTATGGGAAAAAATCAGAGTGCAACATGCATAGAGTTGCTCTTAACAATACAGGGATCAATGGCATGAAAGTACTGTAGCGATGGGTAACATGAAAAGGACTTCTACTCGGTTTATTTGGATATATAGTGCAGGACATTAAAGTAGATTTGGTTCTTTTGGCTAGCTTCTAAATTTTAAATGATTTTGCCAGAGAAGCCATGTTTCATGGAAGTGTAGATACTAGTTTGCAAAGTCTTGAAATAGCAAAAATAAAGCTGCAAGATAATAGCACATTTAGCAGCATGCTATAACTCTCAAGCATCTGAAAGTTTTCCAAAAGTCATATGTTCATTTCTCAGCTAATAATAATAGTAATAATATAAATTATAATCGCTCAAGGTTGCAAAGCTTGTTAATGTGCTGCTGTATTGCTATTTTAAAATGCATTTATCTTATACTCTACTATTTTAATGTATTTTCTCTAGGAAAAGAAAGAAAGAAATGGTGTGGAAGTTGTAATTGTTACCCATTTAAACAGGTTTTCCCCTTTGTTTTCAACAGATGCTAAGAGTTTTGGCAAAATAAATAATTTAAAGCCTATGTGGGTTAGAAATGAATATTTCCAGCATATAGAAATTAGCTTGGAGTAATGGAACTTTGGATTTTTAACAAATAGCTTACATATTTGAAAACATTTCATGACTTTTGGAAAGCTAGCAAAAAGGTAAAGAAATATGCCATGCCTAAGACTGCGATTATTGTTAAATGTTCAACTTTTAATTAAAACTATGACACAGAGCTGTGAAGTCCATAGTGTTTTCAGAGAATTAAGGTTGAAAACCTTAAAAATTTTTAAATATGTGAAGAAGTGAATGATTTGTTTGCTAATATAAGTACTTTCCCAAATTACTACTAACAATACTTGATGGATGTAAACTAAGCTAAAATTTCAGTCAAAAATTGTTAATTTCAATTTGCTGTGATTTTTCTTTTTTCCTGTTTTATATGTAAAACAGCAATAAGTCAGTCCACAGAAGGAAAGTAAAATGTGTTGTTATACTCATTTTGCTACGATTTGTAAACGGATCACAGCCTATGATAAAGTGGGCTTAATCGGTTCATTGAATTGCTGTAGGAGTATATGTGTGTGTCATTTGCAGTCAAAATTTTAATGGCGACTCTTCTCTCATTTTAACCCATAGATTAATATTAACAATATCTGAAAATATTAAGTTCAATGTATTGTGTAAGTGATTTTTGTATCCTGTTTCTCTGCAAATAAATGAGTAGACAATAATCTGATAGTTCTCATGCCTGTCATCATTTTCTTGAATAAGGAAGGGTGGAAATTTTCACACAAATATCTGTAATGTCTAAATTTTTAATCACTTTCCTGAAATATTAACTCATAAAAACAATGTTGATAAGTTAGCATAGTTTCAGAGTGAACAATTATTGAATTGTCAACTCCCTGAACACATGCCATTATTACTCGGAAAATGCTAGAACTGAGTGCAGGGTAAGTTAAAAAGCTTTTTTCACAGTAATAGTTCTTTTCCCCCCTTCTTTGGAAATTAAATATTTGATATGTACAGCCTATCCATTTAAAATCCCATCCTGCTACAGCATAGGTGAATACATACTAATCATAAGAACAAAAGTCGGAACAAATAATCCCTAAAGGTTGATGGCTGATGGTAATGACCTAAGCAGTTATACACCGCCGTTAAATGCAGCCTTACCCCTGGTTAATGAATCCTATTATTATTTAAAAGCTGATAACATTCAATTAATCCCCTTCCCATTTCCATGTAAAAATAAACCATAGAATCAATTTAAATGCTCATGATTTTTTTTTTTTTTTTTTTTTTATATAACCAATGACCTAAACTTCCTTAAGTTCAAAATAGGCCCTAGCTACTGGAGTAGTTAATAACTACTTACTAGCTCTTTGCTGATGTATATTCATGGAACATTCCAGAAAATCAAATCGGACACTTTTCCTGGCATTCCATTCATATTATTTGCATTAAATTGTAAATTGTTTATTCTGTTACACAAGGAAAAAAATATATTGCTCAGTCTAGTAGCTAGGGCCTCTCAATCATTAGTTTTAAAATCTAAGCAACAAATAGGTTAGAAATTCCTTGTAATTCCTCAGAATTTTATTTCCCTTGCCTTTTGAAATTTATGCAATCCCTAAGGGAAGCTTTTTACATAATCTGTAGATGTTACCATATAGTTTTGCAAAGAAATGCTCTTTATTTGTTTTTGATGAATATGTCTGAAGTACAAATAGCTGCCTCCAAAGTTTATCATTACTAAACACTGGCTTGAGACAAACATCCTTGTGTTGAAAAAGTGTTATGGCAGCCATTTGCCAGCCATATTCTATCTTTTGGCTGTTATGATTTTTAGAGGAATAGATTAAATTCTAATTGATGAGTTGATTTAGTGTCTTATAATAATAAACATATTATTCTATGCCCCTTTATTTATCAGCATGAGGTAGATAATTGATAACTTTGCCCCTCACCCTGCAAACAAAAGAAAACCCTAACCCTTGACAGCCATTTTGGTTTGCTAAGATCTATCTGAATACAGCCCTTGAAATGTTCACTTGATAACATATTTCACAGACATGTGCACCAAACCAAGAGTCAAAAAACCAGAACCGCCGCGACAACGGGAAAATCCTGAATGGTGGACACCTGAATGTGAGGAAGCCATCCGGGCACGCAGAAGAGCTCTGAAGCACTTCAAAGCACATCAAAGTGATGAAAATTTAAAGAATTTCAGGAAGGCAAGATCTAAAGCTAAAAGATTAATAAGGGATTTGAAAGCTGCAGCTGGTTTGGATGGGAAATCAAAATCCGATTCTGGGGAAGACTCGAAAGTAGATGATGATTTAAACACTGTATCTTCAGAGAATAGGGATGCGAAAAGTGATGGGGAGTCTGTAGTTGATACTGAAATCAACAATGGAGATGCAGAAGTTCAGAATTCTGAAAATAAGCTGGAAAACTCCAGTTTGGACAATGTTGGGGGTTCAGAAATTGTAAAACAAGTTACTTCAGTTACACAGGAAAATGGGGGTTTAAAAGCTGTAAAAGAAGATTGCTTGGTTGCACATGACAACTTGGTAACTGACACCAAGGATGATAGCTTAGTTGCACAGGACAACTTGGTGACTGAGACCAAGGATGATGAAAATGTAAGTGCAGACGCACCTTCTGGGTAATAATGAAAACTTTTAAGACAGTATAGTCACATATTAGGATTATCACATTTAATTTTGATCAGTAAGAAGCCTTCTAAGTGCATTAATTATCATGGTTGTAAAGTCACTGCTAACAAATTTGTTTCCCCTGTTGGGGATGTTTGGTTATCAATGTGGGAAATATTTTGCTCTTTGAATGTGGATAAAATGGAAGGTGTTAACTTGAATATCCTAGGTCTGTGAGCCTGTTGCATAAAGCACATCGCTACAGTACTGTGTTGCACTAGGACAATGTTGATCATGTTAATCCAAATAAGTTTTTTTTTGGCATTCTCATTGTTGTGCATTTACTATGTAAATTTTGAAGCACAATAAATCTAGAAAGAATAACAATATGTTGATTTGAATATCCCTTCTTGGAAATGGTTTGTATTATTCAGTCATTAGTTTTCATTAAGAAATGATCCAAAATTAGAGAAGAAGTCCATCTGTCAAGGAGTTGAGATAAGAGTTAATGGCCCTATGTCATCGATGATGCATCTTCAGTGCCCCCATTGGTATTCCTGATGACGGTTATTGGCAGAAACCAGTTTGCAGGTAAGGGATCAACATGATCACCTCTATGTCGGAAAATCTTTTGTTTTTGTTAGTGCATAAACCAAGTACTTAATGTTTAAAAGAAATAGTGTTGATTTTTTCAGTAGTATTATACTATGTGAACAATGTTTGTATCATAAATTTAATTTGAAATATGTGCATTAAGTTTTCTACTAATGCAACATGATTGGCTTTTAATTTTTGTGTTCATATGTAATGTTCACCACTGTAAGTGATTTATTGGAGAATGCACACAGCTTAAATTTATATATTTTCAACTCATTTGACATAGAATATAAGCCATTGTACTAATGTATCTTGGTTCAGGGAAAGTTTTGCTAAAAATGTGTTGGCTTATCTTCAGACAGAAATTTGATATTTCCAGTGCATATTTAACATGAAAATATCCATCACTGAAAACAAAAAGAGAGGCTTTGAGGTACTTAAATTGTATGTAGCAATTTCTATAAGGTAATGAAAAGCATCTCATAGTTGTCTTTAAGTTTCTTTTCAGCACAAACATGACATTGGCTGTAAATTTCAGAGCTAAACATAGATCAATCTTTAAATGCCTCAAAAAGAGACTCGAGCATTTCACTATGTGTTTTCTAATGTTTTGGAGTGGGCTAAGTGTGCCTTCAGTGAAATTAAAGTAACTATTGAAAATAGTTATTCATTTTAGTGTTCCGCTGTTAAAAAAAAAAAAAAAAAAAAAAAAAAAAATTACTGGTAATTTAGAATAAAATATACATGGTGTATTTTTAGTTTTAAATCTGCATGTTCCTCGGTTAATCACTGTACTTATCTTATTAGGATTTTTGTAGTTAATGGCAGAATTTCACTTTCAGAATTCTTTAAAAAAAAAAGGAAATATAATGAATAAACTGTGTTGATAGGATGGTTTTCTTTACGCTTGGGTAATTTTAAAGTTATTGTTGGCATTAAAAGATAATTGGAAGTTTTCAGTTTAGGGGAATTGTAACCAGTTTGTGTGCATCTAGCAATCGCAATAAAATTGTAATATCTTAACTGTTCAGGTATGGATTAAAATCTGTACATTCACTTCTCTGTTAAAGGTGTTCAAATTGTATTAAGTGGATAGCTTCATCAGAAATCAGAAAATGTAAATAACTCCAATATCTTTTATGTGCAATTCTTCTGTTTTGATGTTCTGTTATTCATGTACATTTGATAAAACATAGTCGAATAATTTTAAATTTTGATTTAATAATATGAATATTGGTGTAACCTGTAGCCCATGCTCAAAATTTTTGTGTGTACAAAATGTGGCATTTTCATCCAAGAACACCCAATAAATGTATTCAGATTGTTTTTTTAACCAATTTTAATTCTTAGATATTGCTCATGGGCATTAGGAAAATAACTTGAGGACCTACCTTTTATAATTTCAAAGGAAGTTGCAGTTAAATTTAATTTTATAGTATTTATCTGTTGCAGAAAATATTAGGCAAAGTAAATCTAGGAAATCATATCAGATAGTTTTTCTGACATTCCATTGATTTTATTTAGTGCAAAGCTTTCATATTAAAACTATTCTGCATACTCAGTGTTTGTCAGCTTTTGGGCATATCACAGCTATTCTAGGAACATATTACCTGTCTGAGGCAGTGGAAGATTATGCAGAAACATAACAAATCAAACCAATATGTCACCATTCTTGGTGCATGTACATTTGCAGAAGTGAATGGGTCCATAAATAACTCAAAATGCAAATTAAGGTACTTAACATTATGTATGTGATATGATTTCCTGTGCATGATGGTAAAATAACCTATTTTATTCTTGTTCTCCACACTCCAAACTGCTCGTTTGCACCATTTACATCAATTTTTAAGGAACTTTTGTTCTGAGCATATTCGGTTGCCAGAAGCCTAGAAGCATCAAAAAATTCACTTTCATCAATGGATGACTCAGTTGATTTCATTAATATCAAACCTCTACGTCTGGATTTATGGCAACTTGGTCTAAGGCACGATGGTAGTGGCTAAAATTATGGAAATTCGGAATTAAATCCAGTCAAATGTATTTACTGCATTCAAGAGAAACTGGTAACGGATGGGAAGGACCCAACTAAAGCTACCAGTATAATAGTGGGATAGGATGTTGAATGGTTTCAATTTAAAACATATCATTTACATAATAAAATGGTAAAAATTGTATATTAAACTTAAATTGTATAATTTTTAAGATGTTAAAGATAAAATGAGCAGTGTGCTTTTATTTATGTATTAATTGTGAAGGCTGTCCTATACTCTTGTTCTGTTATCTGTGCATTGTGAACTAGCAATGTCATACTAGAGGCCTCTTCTGGAAACTGCATTCCTCTGAAACTCCCTAATATGTGTGCATAACCCACCCGATTAAATGGGTTTTGTATGCTATAAATGCATTCAGGTTGGTGAGGTTATTTTTTAATGTATTTTTGTCTTCGAGCAACCCCAGTGGAAAATAACAATATGGTGAATTTGTGTCCACACACCTTTATAAATCACCTTGATTTAAGCTTTTAATTTTATTTACAGACTGCTCCTGTGTGAGCAATTGTAGAAGCCTCCGTTATTTCTCTTCTGTAAGCTGCTGTAAACTGTTTTATAAAATCTCTTCTTGTAAATTTTTAGTGTTTTTAAAAATGGAAGGGGGGAAAATTGATAATATGCCTTGCACTAGCAGTACTCAATCTCCATATCATAAAGAAGGGCCTTATTTACAAAAAGTGGATTACAATAGTATATGTTTTGATTGTTCACATGACCATTAAGGTAAGACCAGACCTCGCCTAATTGCATTATAGTGTTCATTAAATCTGTATTCCCCCCTCCCCCCCCAAAAAAATGCTTGCAATAACACATTAGCTATTTGGTTACATGGTTGTAAATAATGTATACATGTATAATTGGAGGTTTAATAATTATCCAGTGAAAATTCAACCCCCTCTCCCCCAAGCTAATTAAAGTATGACTTTGTTGGCAAACATTCAAGGTTTGCAACAATTTGAAATAGTTTATTCTCAGAAATGTTCCCATATATTTTTGTGTGCATTGATCTTTTGAAATAAAATTTCTTCATATAATTTTAAATTACTGGCAGTGTTTAGGAAACTGGACACACAGTTCTGCATGGACATAACAGACTGACTCAGTTATAACTTTTCAGATGAAAAGTTATTACTTAGAATCATCTGTCCCATCTTGGTGAAGCTGAAGCCACTGCAGTGCTTTGTAACAATGTTACAACAAGAGAGAAGACTTGTGGGGAACACTGCTCACAACTACCCAGAGTGAAAACTTGCTGTGTAGGGTAGTTAAAAGAAAGCTCTGTATAATGAATGACTTTGAATGGAAGTATGTTAATTTACCTCAGTTTTAATTATTTGCTTCTCTTTTCTTACATTTTATTATCCTCTTAGTTGCAATAAATATTTCCCCTTCCATAATGGCAATAAGTGAATACCTTGAGCTTCTGTATTAACACTCCATAATAACAATTTAGCAAATGTGTTTTTATGTGAATGTCGGGAGTTACTGGCAAAGTAGAGTGAACAACACACCTGGTATGACTGGTTATGTATGTCAGGATCACATTAGCACACCTTTTCTTGAGCACAGGGTTTTACAGGAAAGAGAATCTACATGCCTCTTTCTGCAAAATTTCAACCAAAGAAAGTTTCTTTTGAGCGAGGTCCTCAACCATTATGGTGAATTGGTTATCTAATTTACCATAAACTAGCTGATTTAGTAAAGGAAATCCTGCACATGTGTGAACCCTGGGATTCACAAACAAAATGAAACCTTGACTTTGAAGTGACTATATGGGTGTAAAGTATATTTCATGTCTTTTATGTGGTCACCTTAGTGTACTTCAAAAATTGGATTAAACCTACTAAAGAGTAGGGAGCAGTGCAGCCAGGAAAACGCACATGTATTGCATAAAGTGTTGCATATAGAGATATTTCCCTATCAGTTTAATGGATATGGTGATTGGATAAAAGTTAGCTAGCCTAATTTATAAATACACTGAACAATGAAGTGAACTACTTTTGTAATAGGGGAACAGGTACCTTGAAATGGCTCTTGTCAAGTATGTTTTAATGTTGGAAGTATATTTTATGAGAATACAAATGAATTTTTAATCTTGACCCTATTTAAAGGTCCTAAATGACAGCTTATATTGCTCCCAGAATGCTGGTACATGTCACTTTTATATTTAAAATGTCTATTGTGCTTTTCTCAGGTTCATTATTATTAATTTTTTTTTAAATTGGTTTTATGCTTTCAGCGATGTCTAAGCTGTATCTGTTCATTAATTTTCTGGCACCAGTATCTATTTTGTTGAACAACAAAAAAGGTTCAGGTCATATAGGAAAGTGTTTTTGAAAGAGGGGGGGGAAGAAAAAAAAAAGGAATGGAGGACTCTAAGAAGGGGAAAAGATTGTGTGTTAAGGTTTGAAGACTAGAATTGGATTTGGAATGATATCCAAGTTACTATTGAAGCACAATGAACAACATGCCAAATATCCATTTTATAGTAATAGGAACATAAATAATGGATTTGAAAACAATATAAATTTGTATGTGTATATGCATACCTTAGGAAGGGGTTAGCAACTGGAAAAATATATAGTTGGTGCATCCATTGGCTTACCAAGGACCCCGCCTCTCCCTTCCAACTAAGCTCCAAAAAAATGTATGGACTTATACAATAACACTATCAGAGAGAAAGAAGCAAATTATCATGACACTGCTCGAACTTCAGATTAAGTCTTTTTCCTGCAGCTTTATTTTTTAAGCTTTGAACACAGTTTGTCAGACTATTAATCCCAGAACATTAAGCATTTTTAGTCTATGTAGATGATATATTAACTTTTTTTTTTTTTTTTTTTTTTCTTTTTGAAAATTTGCCCACAAAATATATGTATATAATGTTTTTAAATGTGTGTTCCTTTCGTTTCTCTACATCTCTGAAACAAATTATCATTAAAAAGCTTATTCTTCTATCACTTTCATGCTAATCGAGATAAACACTAGCAGAAATGGTCTTATTACTTGCTTTCTTTTAAGTAGAAGGAAAACCAGGGAAATATGCCAGGCTAAAGCTTTGCTGGCATGTGGATGAAATCTGTTTCTTTATCTCTTGTAAGAATTTCAGTAATATTAGGTCGTATTTGGGTAGAGGCATTAAAAATGATTGTGCCATTTATGAATCATGCCAGGCTATAACACAAGGTTGACAAATTTTATTGCCTACATTTCTCACTGGTTTGGGCAAGAAAATGTTTTAATTTGGTGAATGTTATGCTTGTTGAAATTGGGCAGTGCAGTTAGCTTTCTAATGCAGAGTAATAAAAATACATTTCAGTCTGACTCAACTTGTCCTACCTCATGTCCTCGCAGGCTTGTATGGAAAACACGTGCTGTTTTAAGTAGTGTACTTGATATGTTTATTCAGTAAATTTTAATTGTTAAAGTAGAAATTATATGTTAAAAAATGAGAAATGTGTACAGTTTCAAGTAAGAAACTAAATTTGTTTAAATTTGCCTTCTTCCAGGAAATACATCAAATGGTATGATGAATAATTCCCCAATGAACATGGGTGGTGGTGGTGGTGGAGGTGGAGGACAAGGCCCTATGATGGGTGGAGGAAAGGGCTCCACTCAAGTTACCATTCCTAAAGATGTAGGTATTTACTAATATTAGTTTGTGGAGCTTATAGAGTTTGTGCTTTGTGTGTGTTTGCTATTAAGGAGGACAGAAAAGGGCATAAAACCAGTTGAAGTTTAAATATTTTAAAGGGCACTTCCAGTTGGGGTTTATTGATTGAAACTTCAAAATATTAATCTACAAAAATCAGCAAAAATACAAATTTTGAAATATTTGACCCCTAACAAGGTTGGTCCCGTTAGGGCTGATTCACAATAACTAACAATGGAAACCAAAGGAGAATGCCATACGTTTAGTGAGTCTTATAATTAACATAAGTTTTCATGGGTCCTGGGAATGAGCTTTGATAAAGTTAAACATTCCTGTTCCAGATTAGCCATTTTGTTGCAAAAAATATTAAAAGGTGGCTATGACATGCAACAGATGCTAGAGCTCTCTAATTGCATGTTAAAAAATTACAGCAAATGCGCATCCTGCCTCCTTCAGTTTCAATGAGCATTTGTTTTTGTAGCAAAAGCACATTTTGTATTTAATATGCTTTATATGCAAATCAAAACTGTATATTGCCTCAATAAACAAAGACATTAAAAAACCAGTACAAGTTAACAAAAAAACAAATTGAACGTGTATGTGCAATATTAAAACTTTGTTAATACGTTTTTGGAAGGACTAAGCAAAGAGAAAACATGCAAGTGAAAACATCCACTAGGTAAGGAAAAGGGGCTTGGTGGAGAGGTAGTTATTCAAACTGTTAATCACAATAAATATTATTGCACTGTATAAGAAGTCAAACAAATTCTGTATCCTGTCAACTTAAAATAATTTATTTATTTGGGACTAATTTTGGGAGCTGTTGCTTTTGTTTTCAACCTCAGTATTGCAATAATTGCATCGTACCCCTAATGATATGCAAGAGAAAGTGTTTGTCTTTGGCATCATTAAAATCCAAGGAAACTTGTGAATGCTGCTTCTTTTTATATATATGTGTGTGTGTGTGTGTGTAATAACTAGGGATAATATCTTGGGGACTTATAGCAGGTCAGAATCGAGTTAGCCCAGCATCGTATATAGTTATGTTAACAATGCAGTGCATACGTAGTGGTACTAAAAGAAGGAAAATGGGGCACTAATGTATTCTCTAGTACTAGAAGGCGAATGAGGTTGGGTGGGTGGTAAACATAAATACCACTGATTTTCAAGAACTAACAATTTTTAATATTTACATTCAATTTCTGTTGTGCAACTAGTCATAAGCATGATTATCTGTCCCCCCCCCCCAAGATACATAGATTACATTGCACAACACAACATGCATTCTTAACATCTTAGATGTGAATCATCTCTGATTGGCGCATAGAGCTGCTTTATATTCTGAAAAACTTTTTCTCATCATAAGATGTGATTGGAGCTAAACAGAAATAGAACACATCATTGACTATTGGGTAAGATACTCCATCAGTAATTGTTTCTGTAGCAACACCTCATAGTACATTTCGTATTTCATACATTATTGAAAATATGACATTTTTTCCAAACACTGTCTTCACCTTTTTCACATGCTCTAAAGTAGGTGCCATGGGTCTCTTGATTAATTATTTGCACAAGTGCAACAGCTTTCAGAGCTCAAGGTATTTCAATGTTTTCAACTATGTGTTATTGTCATAGATATATCTGCAAAGTTCTGTGTGAATTGCAAATCTTCATACAATCTATTTGAAGCAAGTGATTTTACAATCCTGATTGAAGAGCATACACTATCATCAAAGGCATTAATTATTAAAACAGTATTGTAATATACAGCACAGTATATTACTGCATCGAGCCACGTTACTACAGGTTGTTTATCTGCATCCATGCAGTTGCCAATGCATGTCTGTCTCTGCTTGGTAGGTATGCAACTGGTATCCACATTCGTCCTGCTATTAGTCCCCAAGATGCTGTCCCTAATAAGCTCATTGTGCATTTAGTATTTTACAGTTATGCGCATAACATGGCAAGGACCCTCACATTGTCAGGTCTGAATGATGCTTTCTTTTTAACCTTCTGTCTCTTCAAGCTGCTGGCAGGTGTTCAGGAATTGTTTTGAGTAATGGAGTGGTTGGTGAACTTGTAGAGTCTTGTATAGTTGGTTTGCACCACTACTAGGGGTATCTGGAGATCCGTCTTGTATAGTTGGTTTGCACCACTACTAGTGGTATCTGGAGATCCTGGTGAATGCTTGTGTTGCAGATGTATCATACTGCATTTATTATGAGTCAAAGGAAACGATTTTGAAGAATCTGTACTCTTAATCTGAGAATCGGATGCAGAACCCTAAATGCCACAACCATATAGGCCAAACCAAGGAGAGGCAGATCAACAACTACTCCATGGTATGACAGCTCATGGGGAACCTTGGCCTACTGCCCAGCCGCTGCATCCCCCATCTCCGTCCACTACAGACGCCATGGATGGGGTGCAGTATTGGATGGTGAGACGTGCTCAGCGCCTCGAGTCCCCCCACCCCCTGGCCAGTTAATGCGGACCTCATGACCTGGAGCTGCTACTTCTCCATCAAGTAGCTCCTCAATTGGACCCCCTAGGGACCTTACGAGGCTGAGTGCACCTGGGGCCAGGTTTTCCAGCGAGAGAAAAATCCCCACACCGATACTCGGGATCGAACCCAGGTCTTCCAGTAAGCAGCTGCGCTACCGTGCTAATGAGACGACTGGAGAGGTAGATTATTCTTTTATATTGTAGTTGGAGGGGTGATTTTTCTTGTATTAAATGTATCTGGCAGATTCTAATTCTAATTTTTAGTACAGTGATTGCGGCTTCCACATTAATGGCTTATCTAACGTTCACCCAAGGTACTTTACTGTTTTGGTATGTGGGACATCCTTGCCACAAGGACTTGTGCAATGGTTTGGTACACTGATTTTGTAAGATATCACAGATTTTATTTTTTTTGCATTCATTATCATTCACCATTGTTTATACTACTCCTCAACTTGTTTGACATACATCTGTAATTCAAGTTATTACAATCTCCCTTGCTTAGAATGCCACATCATCTGCAAATTGAGCAACTGTCACTTCATTAGTCTGGAAAGTAGGAGACCTAGATGAGGTATAGTATAGGACTCCATATACATCCTTAAGGAACACCAGGGCTGAGCTTGAAAAGTTTCCACATTTAACTGGAAAAGTTCTGCTTTCCTGGTGGACTGTGTGATCCTGTAGGATATATCAGGAACTGCAGATCTAAGTTTATAAAGTAGGCCTTCATGCCAAACCTTATTGAAAGCTTTTTCAGTATCCAAGAATAAGCCATCACATACCAAGTTTTCTTTATAGGTGCTTAGAATGACATCAAGTACCTGATACGAGTTGCTGTTACCAATTTGACAAGTGTCTAAAACTGAACTGGGTGTTAGGAATAACAGACTAAAGGTGAATCATTAATATAGGAACCAGAAGACATTCAAATTAAATTCAAGACTAATAGGTCTGTAGCTGCTTGGCCTTTTCTGGTTTTATTTTATTGTGTAAAATAACTTGCTACATGTTTTTCCATTTTGTGGAAAGTAGGCTGTTCATAGTATTGCATTGTATATCTGGGTTAAAAATACCAATGTCTTCCTTGGGAATAACTATTTGGTCATGTCCAGGAGCCTTTTCTTTTGGAGATATATTGATTGTGTTAAGCAATTAACCAGGAGTAAAGTGGGTTTTAAAATTATTGCTAATGGCATCTGCATTGCTTAAACTTTTAAATTGAGATTTTTCATGTCAAGACAGAGGTAAGTGGGATGCATCACTATACCATTCCCGTGTATGGAATGACCAAGAATTAGCTGAGATTTCAATTAAGTTCAGCCATGATGGTACAAGAAAGTAAACATAAAATTAATGATGGACATAATTAAGTTGAAATCTATACTTCATAGTTTTAATGAATACTTTATCACACATATACCATCATATAACTTGAGCCGGATGTTAGGAAAAATGCCTTTTTTTAAATGAAGAGTATATATGCAAGACCTATAAGGAATAAACACATTTCCACACATTTGGGGACGATGTGTGCAATTTTTAGTTTGCCCCCCCCCCTTTTTTTTTACCTTGTTATTGATATTTTCTTTATTTTTAATACATTGGGGGGGGGGGGATGGATTATATAAAAAAACGGAAAATAATAGTTGTACAATTTAAAAGTATGTATTCACCTCACATAGATATTTGCTGAGAGAATCTTATTCTCCAGCAACACATATTTCCGAGAAGTGTTTGAACAGTATAACAAGTTACTTCAGTCTACCAGTGAAAGAAAGTATTATGTGAAAGGTGCAGAAAGGAATGCATGTTTGCAAGTGTCTTCTTCTCCCTCGCCCAATAGCCAACTCATCCCTTTTCAAGCCAAGTAGCTCCAGATCCCATTATTGCGTAGTTCGAACTCTCTAATCTCTTCTCACTTCCCTCTTTTTGAGACAATACACAGTCAGGTTTTCCTGATCTCTGAAAGAAAGTAGACACACTCTGGAAGTATCTGTTAGTTTGAGACTGAACTTGTATTATACAACTCCACCTGCAGTTTTCGTGATTATTGTAATATTTATCATGCCAAGTGAGTGAACAGTTAAGTAGTAAACTGCATGGTTATGTCTGCAAATTTGGTTCAGATATGCTATCTACCGATGGTACTGTTCCCGTGTACAAAGTTTGTGAAAAATCAATTAACCATGAGAAAAGGTATTTTATACTTCATTATTTTGCAACAGTGAAGCATAAGACTGGAATTACTAAAATGGGCAGACAGAAGAAGCTCTGTTTAATATCAACAGCCATTGCAACAACTAGTAAACAGTCTATTTTCTCTGGATCTGTGCAAGGGTTTTTCCAGCATGAAAAACCTGACAGCTGGCTGAGTATGTCAGTTGACAACTTAAAAAAATCACATTGTTGTGGCATGTTACCAAGAAAAGTGAGAACATGTGAGATAGTTTATTAAGTATTTGTCTATTTTTGTCTGTTTCTGTGATTAATAAATGTCTTATCTCACTGCCTATTTTTAATGCCTATATGCCTGCCTATTTTAACCAAAATGCGTAAACATCCAGGCTCTATTTATAAACATATTGCTTTATATTTTGGTAACAACCTTCTCTTCAGAAACAATACTTTTCTTGACATTGTTCAGCATCTCAAAACCTGCAGTATTCAGAGCTATCAGAATTGTTTTGCAGCATTCTAATCCATTCTTCATCCAATTTTTCAGACTTTGATGATTTTTCAGTCATTTTAGATATATGTTGCTAGATAGCTTACTAAACCATATTTTAGTAGCAGCGTCATAAAAATTGGCAATATTAACTTCTGAGTTACTTGGAATTCATTCCAATGAAGACAAATGTATCAGACTGGGAAATTGGCAAAGCATACAACATACTATAAGCCTATTATAGCAGTACTCAGTTGTTTGTTATATGCTTAAGACTTAAGTTAAAACTGTGAAACCAGATCATATAAGCAAAAAAATTATAGATTATATAAAAGTGTCCCATAGCCAGGATTTGAACCACAGATCTTCCGGTCTCAGCTGGTTGCTCTACCAGTGACAGTGGCAACATGCTGGCATAGCACTGAATTTCTCAACTGACTCCATGTTTTCCCAGTAAATTTACAATTTAAATAGACATTCCCCTTTTATGCATCTCCTCACTATGGAATGAACCAGTTTCTTAGTAGTGTCTGGTGTAGTATTTTGCGATTCTTTTTGTATTGTTTCTAAACTGTTTTCAGATTTCTGACCATTCATAGTGAATCCAAAGATGTTAAATTTAATCTTTATTATTTTCAACAAAATCAAGTTGCCCAACACCAGATGTGGTGGCGCATTCCCATACCATAATTCGTCCACCACCGTGTTTCAATATGACGTGAAATTGATCGGGATCAGGTGCAGTATTTCGGCTTTCCAGACAAACTTCTGCCATTGTTCACAAAACAAATTACATTTGCTTTCTTCTTGTCTCGGAAATTTGTGTTCTTGCATGCTTTCAAACAAATGTCTAAATTAGTTATTCTTGCTGCTTCTAGGTGCCTTAGTTCCACAAATTGCTCTGGTTAGAATATAGTGAATAGCCCTTGATGTGATTTCCTTCCCGAACTGATCATGTAACTTGCACAAAGCTATCAATTTAGGCATTTTTATTAAAATACCTTTTTGCATTAGCTTCTGTGGTTTACCTCTTCTTTCACTAATTTAAAAAAAAAAATCTCAAATTATGGCAAATACAATCAAGATATTTCTCAATTATCGTTAACGACAAAAGCTCTTGTCTTTGATAATGATATATCTATTAAATTCTTGAGACAGTCGTAAGTAATTTCTTAGCTCTGTAATAAAGTTAAAAGCAGTTTTCCCTGTAAGCAAATATTGCCAAAATATGTAAACTATACAAACTTGAAAAAGTTATCTCTGGACCTTTTTATAAAGAGAATTCATCAGGGTTTTTCAATCTGCTTTTACTATTTTGACAGTGCATCTTATCAGTGGCCATGTGATGCTGCCATGGTTAACCATTATTTTTCACAATTGGGAAGTAAGGTTTTTATATTTAAAAGTATAAACTCGAAGTGGCAGTCAAACTCTTTAAACACATGAAACAGTTTCATTAAAATGTGTGTACTTGTACAAATATTTCTGGGAGCTCTAAGATGGAGCACAGAAGTTTATTTAAATCTCCTCTAACTGGTAAATGGTGTATAGCTGTGAACCAAAGACAAAATGTTTTAATTAATAAAAATGTTTTTACAGCTAGCTGGAGCAATCATTGGTAAAGGTGGTGCAAGAATACGTAAAATAAGATCTGATTCAGGAGCTGGTATAACAATTGATGAACCTTTACCAGGTTCCAATGATCGCATAATCACCATTACTGGTTCACCTAATCAAATCCAAATGGCACAGTATTTGCTTCAACAAAGGTAAGCAAGTAATGTATTCTGTCATTTGGTGCTTTTAATGGGAAAATGGCTGTATCAGTTTGGCATGCACTTAGCTTATACTTTTTGTTGCCTTAACACTTGGAAAAAGTATTGTAGAGCTTCTAATGATTTTCTGCCTTTGCATGATGCTTGTGTGCCTAACATGAATGACATTAACAATAATTCTGTTTTGCTCCATTTATATTGTACGTTTTTGTGGTATGAAGAAACACTTCTGATTACTGCCTTGCATTTATTTCTAAGGAAGTTAGCAAATAGTAATTGTTCCTAGCTTAAAGCATTAGATCTTGTAGGTTTTTCTTTCAAGAATTTAAAGGATATTTACCCTTATCTTTCCTGATAAACAGGTTAACTAAATTTTTACCACCAGAGTCGTTGGTTTTTAATAAAGCAGTGGTTGCACTTGTGGATCTGACTCCCTCTTCCCCCTTACTATAATAAAGAATATTTATAAATGAATTTGAATGGACAGCTTGTTGCCAAGTTAACAGCATGCCAACTTGTCTAGTCTAGCCATAAATAGTGTTGCAAACTTTTGACTTTCACTGTAGAACTGGTTTTGCACGCTTGTGCTGAAGGTCAGTCCTGCCCAGTGTGTGTGCTCAACAGTGAAGAAGAAAGAGAATCTGCTTTGCTTAAATCGCAAACAGGGTAGCAGCAATTGCCTTGCACAAGGTTAGAAAGTCAGATTTTCCAACTCCTGAAAAAGCTGAAAATCAGCAACAGGTTTGTTTACTGTACAATCCAGTGGTTTACCGAGACAACCAGTGTACCTGAATGCCCTAGGGATGGTCTTCCTCATGTAAGAACCGTGGCTGTTTGGAGGCTTGTATCCAGCAACATCCAGTCCAGAAGCCAAAGATGATGGCACAGGAGTTCCATTTCCCCAAGATTAATATCCAGGCTACTCTCTTGAGTTGGGGTCAGAGCTTAACAGTGGAGCACCACAGCTGAAGCTGCAGAGAAAACAAATCGAGACAGCTCCTGTATCAGTATGCTAACAATGGGCATAAGAGAATTATCTGTACTATGGAAGACAGCTTTAACCAGTTGCCCTCTGTGGTGTAATGGTTACCTCGCTAACTTCATATACCCAAGGTTGCAGGTTCAAACCTGGCAGAGGATGATCGAACTAAAAATCCTTAGCATGGAAGGGAAGTAAAGCCTTTGGTCCCATGTTTTAGATTTACGGCACGTAAAAGAACCTCGAGACCAGTTGCGGCTTGTGGATTAAAAATTTAGGTGTTCACAAAATCGGCAATTTACCACCGCCGAAGCCACTGCCGCTAGTGCTACCGCCTCACCACAACATCAAATCTAGTAATATTAGAAACATTGATAGTGACTAATAACAAGAATTATAAACTTGTTACACAAATCATCACCCACCCAGTATTGTAAAGATGTTGAATTTCTTAGTCTCCGAGAATTAACAGCAATATGAAGTGATGAAGGGGTGAACTCCTTTGACACAGTTCATGTGAAGAGTGGTATTTACAGTGAATAATATTTACATTGTTTAAATTGCGCAATTAACACCAAATTTATTTGTATAGAAATTCCACGCGCCGGTTTTTCAAATGTGCAAACTTTTCTATCACTCGGTGATTAAAGCATTTTATGCTGTTGACCAGTTCCTTCTCAATAGCAAGCATTGCCAGTGCTGAAAGTTGGTCTTCACCCTCATACTCCTAGTAAAGGTTTTAATTCTTTTTATTGTGGAAAAGCACATTTCTGGTTCTGATGTAGTCATGGTCGTAATGATAATCTACAGTAGCTTGGTTAGTTGCAGGAAAGTTCCTTCGTTGAGGTTGGTTTCTGTTTTGAACTGCTTAATTCTTGCATAAAATGCAAATAAGAAAAATAACGCCTCTCACAAAGACTGCAGTTGCACTTCCGGATGGTTTCAACTAAATCTCAAAGATAGCAGCACCTCCTGTTGATAAACAGAACCCTGGAGGTGTTAATGTGCATGGTCGCACTGTGCTCATTTCTGGCTGTAAAATTCCGAGCTGTTGCTGCCCGCGCAAGCGCAGAGCTACTAAACGTTAGTAATACATTAGCACACGAGGCCTGTGCTACAAGCGTTGTTGTCACATACTCAGGTTCTCGGCTGTGTTCAATCTGAAGAGCAGAGCGCTATATATTTAAACAAGTGGCACCGGATAGCGCATTTTATTAAATGTTCCCTGAAAGAGAAAAAGGAGATCCACTAAGAAATTTTGGAGGTTCACATGCTCTTGTGCTCCTACACAGCAGCCGCCACTGCTCAAGACTGATAGAGAGGCCTCTGAGCAAAATTAAGCAGTCTTTCACATCCAATATAGAATGGGACGCTGAGAACCACTGCAGTTAAAGAGCATCCATTAATAAAACGCCATTTCCATTTCAGAGCTTTAACCACCAAACGACAGGGTATAATGCTGCAAGCTCTAAGGAAGCTTATGAGTGTTCCTAAGGTTCAGAGAAGTCAGCCATAGTTTGTGAGCTATCAAGGACCCACAAAGGAGTGAAAATGCTGGACTGCAAACTGTGGTCAGTGCTAGAAGAAATGACTGTAAGAGAAAATGCACCCTTCATTTGAAAGTTTGAGGCACAGTGATGGATTTTCCAATTGATATTATCGATTCTAGTAAAGATTACTGGTCCAAGAGACTCTTAAGACTGAGCATGCTAATGGTGAACATTTTGAAATCTGATAGGTGCAAGTTCGTGAACGATGTATTTGCTTATAACATATTAAAAGAAAATTGAAAAATCTCGACTATATTTCATATATTCACAAAATGCTTTGTGATTAGTATTTATGGCTAGACCTGGTACAGGTATGGTGTATGCTTCAGCGAAACTGAAAGTAAACATCAGTGAAATGTTCACTACTTAGATTAGTAGAATATTGTATCTGTAATGTAGAATGAAAAGTTTGCAACCTGCAGAGAGTTTCATTTCATAAGGATTATTTTAAGCTTTACAACCTAAAAAAATTTTCAGCATATAGTTAAATCTACTGACATCGGGAAGCACACATTTGTCGAGGCACTCTTGTCATGTTTATAATTTGTTACCAGAAAGTGAAACTAAACAATTTAATTGCAATGCTTTTTGAGAGGCAGTAATCTAAATTGCTTAAATGTAAATCCCTTCCTGAAAGTTAGGTTACCAGGGCTCCTAATGCTGGGGCAAAATCTTTTGTTTTGAACTTGGTGCAATTGGTTTTTAGGATGTATCTTAGCTGTGAGTTTGTTTGGCCCCACATATGTGATTCATTTTGTTAACGATGGAGAGGTCTTGGCACACTCCTGTCAGTGCCAGTTTTATTTTTTATATTTACCTTGTAGCACAGTACCCCTGCAAATATCCATCAGAACCATAATCAATCTGCAAGCTCAGTCGTGGGGATGATGTGTGGATTGCAAAAGCAGTCTAGGTACGTTTGTGAAAATTGCAGCAAATATGTTTATGATAAATATTCTGTTTATGCCAAAAAATATATATATATATATTCCATTGAATATTTGCGTTAAAGTGATTGACAATGACATTACTTCATTTACTAACACTTTCCTCCATGATATATCACAATGGCCATTTTAAAAGCTATAAAAATATAAGGGTTTGCAAGACCAGCTGTGTAATGATGTCAGGATTCCAGGTGCATAGGACACTATACTATAGTATGCATTACTGTATTGCATTTTAAAGTTAAAGCAACTGGTTAGGAAAAAGCTAATCAACACTGTCTTTGCTGTGATTGTAGAAAATTTAATTCTAAGGTGTAATTTTTTCAAAGTATAGAAGTGGAATAATAGTGTATTTGTTATTAATGTTTTGAGGTTACCATATTGAGCCGAATACAAGATCACTTTGAATGAAAGTTAAACCCCTTTTTTTTTCCAGATTAATTTTGGAATTTAACATGTGTATATAAGATGATGTAACTTCATGTTTAAATGAAAAGTTTTACCATACACTTTGAATAAAATAATGGGCACTTAAGTTAAGCCCCTATTTATTGATTTTTTTTTTCTTCTTCATTTTTGTTATTAATTTGAATTTGTGCGGAAATTCACATTTTGAGCCATTTACGAAGACTGGAGTATGGAAATGTACAGTATGGTGCAACATGGCAGTGGCAGCTGCATAACTGCAATGACAATGATGCCTATGCTTTTTTATAGCTTAATATAAAACGTTTTTTTAAGTAGAAATTCACATTGCAAGTGGAAGAGAAATGAGAAGGGAGAACAGAAATGTACCTTAAGTCTGTGTTTGATGGCAGCTTAGCTGTAATGCTGATTACGGATACGACTTTCAACTAAGACAACATAATATAAACATTTTACTCAATTTGAATTTGCGTGTAATTTCATATTTAGAGCGGGAGAGAGAAAGTGTTGAATGTGTGCAATAGTAGAATGTGATAATGGCAGCTGTGGCTGCAATTATTAAGAATGCTATTTTCTACTAAGGGCTGGCTGTACGATTTCGGAATAAACCTCTGTTAGACATTATTCCATGGTTATATACTAAATTGCATTGAACGACAATGGAATAGACTATCAAGGGAATAAACATGGAATAACTTATTCCGTGATTCCTTGCAGGGATAATCAGTTATTCCGAGAATAGAGAACAAAAAGGAAAATGGCTACCTATTTTCTGAACACAATTTTGACCCACATTTGACTGATATAAACGATTCATTTCTTTACATGTTTTTAAGAACATATAGCTAAATACAATACGTTATAGAGGTAGTCCGATAAATGAAGACTGCTATAAGGAGATTAAAGTTGAGAAAGTATATCACACTCAGATAACTTGGCAGCTATAAGGCATAAGACAAGAAGTTAAAGTAAAGTTGCATTTATAAAACGGTAAAACCTACATATTGCCATCAAAATGCTGCTATTTTTTTATGGAAACAATTAAATCTAATCCTACCCAAGATAAATATAAAATAGTATATAGCAATTCACCAGTACAATGCTTAGTGTTATAAAGAACGAGGTTACGTTTTATTGACGAAATACAAAGAATTGGTTACTTTGAAGGCGATATATTCCAAAATGTAACATAGCCACAAGTGTTAATGTTAGCGACATTCTGTGCTATAATCAGATTTTGGAGATTAGGTGCAAGTTTAAGGATAACATTACAAGCTTTTTGATAAAGGGAGGAGATGCCCAGATTAAAATATGCCTTCAGAGATCTCAAATATAATATATATTATTTTACAATAAATTAATAATTTTTCGTATTATATGCTGTGGGTTTAATAGAAACAATTTTGATTGAATAGACGATGACTTCCGTAAGGTATAATGTTCTCAGTTTTATTAGTTTGGTTGACCATTTCAAACTGTTATATTAAATATTGCCATCAGCAAAGTACAAGCTGTAATGGAAACCGTTTAATGCACTATTCAACAAAGCTACTAATTTTTCTGTTGGTTAATAATACCTGTATAGCAAATTGCTTATGTTCTTGATCTTGTTGCAACTATTCTATTATGCATATCTTAAGTTGATAGTAGCGTTGGCAACAGCTAAAATGTAATTTTCAAAATTTGATTACTAAGTATTTTACTGAATACAATACAGAATCCAGGTTAAGTATGTTAGCTGTTTTGAGCACAGAAATGGAAAGATGGCATATATCAGCACAAGATGCAACTTTACAATACGGTAAGGTTTCGTTCCCATACTCCTAACCTATCGCAAGAAGTCACAGTATGTGTGTTTATTTTTGTAAAGTATAGAGCAATTCTACATCACTAGTGTACATTTATAATTATTTCATAGTACCGTAAGGATTTTAAATAAGAAATAATACATAGTTTAGGAACAGCTGATTGTGAAAATAATGCAATTTTCCAGCAAAATAAAGCAGAAATTACGAATCAAGTTGGCCATGAATGACTTGCAGCATACCAACATCAGTTATAAATCTGCAAACAGTCAAATGGATATCTAAGGAATAAAATTGCATCAAGCAACTCGTCATATTTATACCGCGAATAGTGTATTCCAAGAATAACTTCCAAGATTTATTCAGAGTTCGTACAACTGGCCCTAAATCAACATAATATATCTTTAAACATTTTATCAAATTTGCCGCAAATTCATATTGCAGGCTGTACAGAGAGGCCAAGGGAAAACAGTAACAAACCAGTATATGTATGTGCAGTGTGAGGAGGGGAAATGCGCAGCTAAGTTCTCTTTCTGCTTGACCTTTGGCTTCCAATACAACATTACATCCAACCACTGGTGTGAAAAGAAGTCCTTGATTTTATTTTACTCTATGAAAATAGTCTTTTTTCCAATGAGAATGTTTATGGCCCATTAACAGCTAGTTTTTGGCACAAAATCTCCAGGCTTTGCCACTGCCTTACTACTGAAGTTTGAAACTTAATTTTCCCTGCATGGTTTGGAAAATATATTGCCAATGCAAGAAGACCCCCATTTCTGCACATTAATATTTTGGTAAAAAAAAAAAAAAAAATATTTTATTCAAATAAATACAGCATCTATGTTTGATATTTTCAATTTGTTAGGCACTTTGCATCAATTTGTACAAACATAAAGTGTATACCCTCGTGTAATTTGTGTAGAGAATACTATCCTTTCAATTTGGTACTGCTGTAGTACAGTAACTGGAACAAAGTGTCATTATTATTATTATTATACTATGCAGCACTTCAGTTTAAAAATGCTCAACATTTTATCTCGTTCATTATCCAAGACTGTTCAACGTTATTAAATAATAAAA
Organism: Hymenopus coronatus; assembly: GCA_030762935.1. Taxonomy (NCBI): domain Eukaryota; kingdom Metazoa; phylum Arthropoda; class Insecta; order Mantodea; family Hymenopodidae; genus Hymenopus; species Hymenopus coronatus. The sequence continues at coordinate 26,917,250 of CM060882.1, forward strand.
ACTAAACATAAAAAGCAAACACCAGATTTGTGTGACCATCAGCTCTAATGACTGTAAAGAGTGTAGATATTTCACTATTTGGTTATGTTTTATTCACCAATTAGGAGTGGCAGACCAAAGAACAGTAGTGTGTGCCAATGTTTGAATAAAATTACATGCTTTACTTAAAATTTGGATGAGTCGGTCAAGGTACAGATTAACTGCTAAGTGGACTGCGTGGCTTCAACTTCTCTTCTAAGGTTTTCTATCAAAATGTTCTCTGTATGACACATAATGAGCATAACTGAAATGTGCTAATAAGCATCTGACAAAGTTCAAATATATTCCCAGGTGGTTACATTAAAATAAGTTGCTTACTGGTGTTACTAAAAGCTATACTGAAGGATTTTGTTTATAGTACCAATTTTTGTTATTGGCATGCTAGATTGGCACACCTCTTAGACATCTTTGTTTTAAGAATAAAGTTTGGAAGTTAACAGCTTCATAGACTGCTGCTGGTAAATTACTTCTTTCTGCTGCCATATGGGATTCAATTTTTATAGATTCTTTTAACCAGCATTTAAAGACAGTTAATGAGTTTAGCCTTTAATGATTTAATTAGAGGGTAAAATTTATGGTGATTTAGCGTTTGCAAATCTGTTGGAAGCAATGAGGTATAAACTCCATGAACAACTGTGTATATGGCAGTAATAAAACTACCTTGCTGCCCTATGGTTTTTGTTCTGTGTTAATCATTTCACTAATCTAAGTACTTTCTACTGTTACTGTTTGTGCCTTGTTGCATTCTTGGTTTTAATGGTGCTTTCTGCAGATGGCATGGAAAAAGGCTTGTGTGAGAAGGTAGATGGATTGACAGAAGAGGAATTGGAAGTAGCTGTTTACTAACACCAGCTATCGTTGTGTGGAAGACTAGTGATTTTGTTGTTCTTTAACTGAGTAACAAGGAATCACTAATCATCCTACAAAGATGGCTGCATGCTTCGAAGGTAACTCCATCTTTTACAACAGTTATTAGTGCATTTGTGTGTGGAAGTAGTACTTACATTTGTGGCAAGTATCCTTGCCTGTTTGAATAATGCTTTGCTTTACTGGTGCATATACAGATAAAAATCTGTGTTAATGTGTCAACTTTTACCAATAAATTTATTTAGGACCATTCATAATGAAAGACAAGTCATGACCTGAGGTGTGTAATGCAAGACACAATTAGAAGCGTCTTTTAACTTTAATTATACTTTTTTCTACAAAAATTACTGTAGTTTCTGAACACATGAACTTCGTTTATGCATCAGAGCATCACTTGAAAGATAACCTATACAGAACCCGGGACTATTGTTTTGTCAGTCTTTTGAGACGGGGCAAATGTGGGCTGATGCAGCTATGTGACGTCCTTATCTGCCTATTTCAGTGAAAAGACTGGCCAAAAAATAATTCTAATGTGCTTTCACTAAAATGACAATGGGTGGTAGCTTTATAGAAAAACAATATGCAGGATTTTGTGTATCATCTGTGCTTCTTTTCATTGTAACTATCACCCTTTGCTGCTCACTTTGTTTGTATCACTAAAGCAAAATAAATGTGAATTATTAAGGAATCCTTAACATTCTTTGAAAAAAACAAATTAGAGTATGGCTGCTTTCAAGTGCAAGGAATCCTTGCTGGCCCAGAGCTATTGTTCCCTTGTCCATTCTTTAACATCAGTGTGTAATGAATGCAATAACTGCATAAAGTAATTGTACTGTTCTCCACTGTTTGCATAATCACTTTCTGAAATCTTTTGAACCTTGATATCAACGACCAGAAAACTCTGAGGCTAGAAGCTTCACTCTGGACTAGGAGACATATATAAGGGACAAACTAGTGCCCAGCTGGTTGATGAGTGAAGTGTGAACCTTGTAAATAACTGAACAGTTAAGTTCAGTGATACAAGGTATTGTGTTCCAAGTGTAACAGTTATGTCAAGTGTCTTAGTAACCAATAAGGTGTAGTTAACAGAAACAGGTGCTCTCATTTGTTACATTGGTGTCAAAAGTGCATAGTATGGATGGGGCAATTTAAACGAATAGTATATCCTGAAATTTTTAATTTATGACCCTGAAATATACCTAAATATGAGTTTTATTGTTGTCTTGAATTGTTCATTTAACATTAACCTCTTAACCTATATATTCATATACAATATGGTGGTTCTTTTTGGCGTATTTTTTTATTGTCAAATTGAAATATTCAGTACAGTACAATAATGACAGTAACCTTGAAATTAAGTGCTCAACAATGGAAATTTTCATCGCTGAATATTCTCTAGTTTAAAATCACAAGTATACTCGTGATATGCTTATCCCCTTTTCACTTTCTCCGTACGCACTATGTACATAGTGTATAGAGAAAGTATTGCACTCCACCAAAAATTCGATACCAGATTTCACCGGAAATATATGTTTTAGGGCCCCCAATATCCAAAAAAAGCATTTTCACAAAAAGGTCCGTGTGTGTCTGTGAACACGATTACTCAAAAACGAAAAGTCGGTAAAATACCAAACTTGGTATTTAAGTTTAATCTTCCAGGGATGCAACATGAAGATTTTGAGAAAAATCCCCCCACCCCCAACTACCCTTTACATGGAACTTTTTTCGAAAATTTTGATTTTCTCAAAAATGGCTCTAAAGATTTTGATTAAAATTTCAGATATTAAACACATTTACCTGACAAATGAAATGTATATCTTGAATTTTCTGGGAATAGCCTCTGAAAAGTAGTTTATTCTGGATGAATTTTACTAAATTTTGAATGACTGCTAAACCGTAAAAGATGTACAAAAACTTACTACACAAAAAATGTAGAGCACTTTAAAACACACAATTTATATTATATACATTTTTTTCGTGGAGTTTGTTGTTTTTGTGACATTCCTTATTTTTGGTTTCTGCTATGAAAAACGTATACTTTTCTCATCCAGGAACTTTCAACTCCTATCCATATAAACAAAGGAACTTCATTGACATAGCAACCAGCTTTTTGATTATCACTTTAACCTAAGGTTGCTCCTTATTTTGCTTCTACTTACAAGGAAGCGAGCAATAAGACTATTTCTGCTAATTTTTTCTGATTAGCATAAAGTAAATAGAAGTATAAGCTTTTTAAGAATTATTTGTTGCAGGGATATGGAGAAAGTCATGTGGATGGTACACATCAGATTTTTCTTCTTGAAATTACATTGACAAAAGTGGATTCCGGGCATTGAAGCGCTAAAAAATGAACAGCAACACATTTAATCATTTATATGTTTGTGGCTGTGTGGAATACCCTGAAGCAAGGATCAATACATAAAGCTACTCCACAATCTTTACACATGTATCTTGATTCCCTCCGTGCCTTCTTTCCTTTAGTATCATGCACACTACTGCACATCCTGCATGTTCTTGTTGATTCATAGCCTGACAGCCTATCATGATCAGCTGAACTTGAGGCAGCAACGACCAGGGGAAGACATTGCAAGAGTTTGCCTTGGTCATTGAACAAAGCTCTGGACCTACCCAAGGGCAGCCGCAACTCCTAATTAGGGACTGCTCATGCCAAAATAGCTAACAGGCAACATCTGTAGGTAGGGTAATGCAGACCTTAAGAAGGAGCAACCAACAGCTGAGGTAATAAATGCCCTTCATTTTGGAGATTGGGAGTATTTGGTGCCACAAGAAAGAAAATTGACCAACGCCTTATTATATGCTGGGGGTGTTGCTAGCCAGGACTTCACACAACCAAGTTGATAAGTAGATAGGAAACAAGTGGAGAATGGCACAATGGCTTAGTGCAGTAATTGGTGTTTCCAAGTACTGGTTATCTATACCTGCATGTAAGCTTCAACAACCATAGTGGGGTCTGTAGTGCATTATGAAGAGCATATGTTAAGTAGTTTACTGCATCCAGAGCCTATTGCGAGGGAAGATTCTGCTGCAAATAGATCACATTAATATAGATGGTGAATATGAAAAGTAGGGTACAGTATAACAATTTAAAAACTAAACCTTGGAGAATACTACTGATGGATCAGTGGTGTGGAGTTTCTATGTAATTTAACTGGCAGTTTGAGTAACTTCATCATTGATCTGAAAGGCATAGATAAGACTTAATGTGCAAGAATTAGTATAATGGCTGCATCTATTTGATACATTTAGAACACAGGTAATTGTTTCGCTTTCCTTAAAGTCCCTTTATCTGACACCTAATGTCAACATTAGTATCATCAGTCAAACATAGAAAATAGATTTATTGAATTTAGATTTTTTAGTTATTTGCCAACCCCTTCATTATTGACATACCACATGTACGGTTAAATCTTCAGGTAGAAGTTAATCTTCAGAATAACACATTCACCAAAAGCAAATGCATAAATATTGTTGGTATAGGTATATTTAAACACTGTGGGTTAAAATATCCATGTCCCTGAACATTTGCATTGACAATTTACTCAGTTTGGCTCAACCTACACCTGTGGTCAATTTTTTTTTCTCAATTGACAATTGCAAAACACACAGTTAAAGCATGAATATTAAATGAATTGCCGAAATGTATGTACGCGTATCACTTCCGAAAGACTGCACCAAACAATTTTTCTTTTGGTGTGTTCATTATTGTCACGACGAGGTTTGTGGAAAAGAAAATGTTTAAAAATAGTACGGAAAAGTTTTTAAAATCTTCTATGAACAAAACCGTGCTAAGGGAACGCATTTTTGGTAAATAGCCGCCAGATGGCAGTGGTACCACAAGTTACTTGTTGCTAAATGGTCGTAGTACTGCTATATATTTCCCTTCCCATTCAATGTTAAGGCAACGCACGAGTTTATCAAGATAATGACACAACGCGGCAGTGAAATTCAAACACATTTTTATCTATTAACTGTCCTTTCTTTACTCCTATCGTTTAAAATGAAGAAGTAAAGATGCGTTCCTGACTGCAAACACCTCGAATAAGTTCTTATTTATTTGCCGCTAGATTGCTATAGTAATATTTTTCCTCCCTATCCAATGTTAAGGTAATGCCATTGTTTATCGAGATGAGATAATGTAGCACTGAAATTCAAATACATTTTTATTTATTAACTGTCCTTTCTCCTATCGTTCAAAATAAAGAAGCGAAGAAGCTTTCCTGGCGACAATACCTAAAATACGCACTTATTTATTTTCCACCAGATGGCTATACTGCCTACAGCTCTATTTTTCTTCCCCTTTAAATGCTAAGGAAATGCACCCTGTTATGTAGACAATGGTGCAAGATAACTGAAAATAAAATGCATTTCTTATATATTAAATAACGTTTCCTTGGTCGCACCGTTTAAGTAAATCTTTAAAATGAACAAGTTATAAACATTTCTGAAAATGGCAGAGAAATGGTTGGATCCGTTTTAGATTCACTTCCTATTGCAGATGGTTATTTGACGTTATGCGGTACATGAGCTAGCTAAAGAACATTAAGATATCAGTGTCACCATCACTGGTGCTCTTAATACATTTGATTTTTGGTTAAATGGAGTAGTTTAATACACAAAGCTATCATCAAATAGACTTATCAATTGCCCAACCAGATCTACTTGCTCTTTAGTTAAGTCATTGTTAGCCTTAAAAATTACAGTTTTGATATAGGAGAAAATAAAGAAAGAGGTGGAAAATATTAGGAGTAAAGGAAAGAAAGAGATACAGAAGCAGTATTAATGTTACTCTGTGACTTTCTCATTAATGTAATTCATTACCAATGTCAGAAGCCTGCCTGGGTAGTGTGGTGGTAGAATGTCTGCTTCACATTCAACAGGTTGAGAGTTCAAATCTTGCTTAGAGTGCATTACCTGGATATGGTTGACAATTGTCAAGTTGAAGCACAAATTACAATTAAGAATTTGTTCCATCAGCTAATAATTGCAATATTTAACATTATTTCAAATTTTAAAAAAATAGGCCAGCTGGATCAATGAATGAACTGAAATTAAATTAAATCGTTTTTATTTATGGACACTCGGATTGTTTTTTTTTTTTTTTTTTTTCAGAGGCAGCTTTTAACAGGCTTGAGTTTCTTTTATGTGCTGTGAATCTACAACACAGTACCACCAGCTTTACTTACCTTCCAAAGGAAGCCATTCTAAGGATTTGGGTTTAAACCTGCTACTTAGTGTTGTCCCTAGACCATGAAGGATGATTGTATCAATAAAGATTGATGAATATTTTTACACTTGCCATGTAATATTTTTTTTGTACTATTATTTATTATTATTTATACTTTTTTTTTTTCTTTTTTTTTTTTTCTTTTTCTTTTTCCTCCAAAAAAATCTATACCGAGATTTCACTGGAAATGCATGATTTGAGACCACCTGAATAAAAAAAAAATCAGTTTTAGAAAAACGTGCGTGTGTGTCTGTGGGCAGCATAACCCAAATATGAAAAGACCGTTAAATACCAAACCTGGTATTTAAGTTCAGTATCTTCCAAGGATGCGACACAAAGATTTCCAAGAAAATCCCCCCCCCCCCCCCCCCACCCGCTACTACCCTTCAGATGGAAAAATTGTCGAAAATTTTGATTTTCTAAAAAATGGCTCTAACGATTTTGATTAAAATATCATATATTAAAGATATATACTTGACAAATATGTATATTTTGAATTTTTTGGGAATAGCCTCTGAAGACTACTTTATTCTGGATGAATTTAACGGAATTGTGTGTAACTGGTAAACTAAGAGATAGACAAAAACCTACCACACAAAAAATGTAGAGCACATTAAAACACACAATTTATGTTACATACATTTTTTTCGTGGAGTTGATCATTTTTTAGATATTCCTTGTTTTTTGTTTCAGCCTTAAAAACTTATACTTTTCTCATACAGGAATTTGTCAACTGCTGTCCACACAAAGGAACTTCAGTCACATAGCAATCATCTTTTGCTATCACTTTAACCTATGTTACTCCCTTATTTCGCTTCTACTTACTGGAAGCAAGTAATAAGACTATTTCTGCTAATTTTTTCTCACTTAGCATGAAGTAAATAGAAGCATCAAGTTTTATATATATATATATATATATATATATATATATATACACACACACACACACATAAGAGCCTAAATCGTGTATTTCCGGTGAAATCTCAGTATCAAAGTTTTGGGTGGAATGCAATGGCTTCTCTATACATTATGTACATGGCACGTATAGAGAAGGTAATAAAAATCTTTCGTGGGAATAGTTTTTGCATGGAACAGTTAGGGGAACGTAACTTTTCAGTTTTTTCTTTTTTTGTGTGTTGCTAATCTGGCCTTCATTTGATCCAGAGAAGGTTGCTTTGCTAGGATCTTAAGAAACTCTTGTCAGGGAATATTAGCTTGGAATACTATACAGCTGTTGACACCATCAATGTTCATTAAAGAGAAAAAGAATGCAAGAGGTGATCTATTCATCTTCCTTAATGCAGAATATGCATTATCTCATCCATTTAATCTACGTCTCCCTTAGTGAGGTTATAGAATGTTAGCATCTCAAATTTTTTGCTTCTCCAGTAGCTTCTACAATCAAAAAAGTTGCATAGATGAGAGCAGAATTACCACATGATTCTTCTTTGGTACATATGACATAATCTTTTCACCAAAACCAAAGAGACTATTGTGTTCTTCACACTGTTTACCTTCAGTGAAAATTGCAGGGATTTCCCTTATGTTTTTTCTCAATGCAATTTGTACAGCCTCTGACTATGAAGTTCTGCTGCTAGGAGTATTGAACTGAACCAGTTTTCGATAGTGATATTTCTTCCCATTCCTTTTATAGGTTCAACTCCATATTATTTGATGGGTGTACTGTTTTGCTGAAATGGTGCAGCAGACTGCTGTCCAATATAAACTTTGTTTGCTGCACAGAACAGTCTAGTGTCATAAAGGACAAATACCTTGATGCCATATTTTGCTGGTTTTAATTTCATGAATACTTGAAAGCTGCAGCTTCCTCTAAAAGATTCGAGGATTTTGTCAGTTGTAGTGTATTCTCCTATAGAGTAATTGTTTTTACAGCATGTGTTGAAACATTCAAGTACATGTCTAATGATGCCAACTTGTCAAGTTGCTTTCTCTCATTTCTGCTACAGATGTCATAAAATAAAGTTCAGTCAAGAGAAATCTAATTCTTTTGACTGTTATTACTGCTGAGAAAAATTCCACTCCTGTACCTTCCTTGCAATAAAAATCGTCCAAATTTTCGCGTGACAACTTCACGATTCCTTGAAGATACAAGAATCCAAGCAGGGCCTTTTTTTTTTTTTTTTTCTTTTCTGCAATATAGGTATCTGGAGCATCTCTTTCTCTGCTGTAGTTTCCCCTGTGTAGCAATCCATGTATTTGTATAATCCACTTTTTGTTCTTCTTCCTAAAATCGTAAATAACATACCTAGTACCTGATTGGTGTCTTAGTTTTGTTTTTTTTTTTTTACCTTTCTCTTATCCCAGGCAAGTATGTCACAATGTTCTGCCTCCTTGCTCTCACATTTTGACGTGGGCAATGCATAAATCATTTGGTTTTGTTTTATTGTCGTTCCCAAGCAAGTGTGGAACATCAGATAAAACAGGCAGCTGCATTGCTAGACCTGAAATGTTTGCTTGTCGATATGCATTTAGTTCGACAGATCCATGCTTCTAGAACCATGATCGCTATTTTCCACAATGTCCTGTTCAACTTCTCTGTTTCTTCAAATAAATCAACTTCTTTATTGTTGTTCAAAACTTCTAATATGAAACTGAATTCTTTCTTCTCTTGTATAATTGTCCATCTTTCAGAAGTGATGAACAATTGAATGAAACCAAACGAGCATGTTACTCTATAAATAGTAACTTTGCTTTGTTGCCCTGGGAATTATTCCTTTGTGCAATGCAGGTTGAAATTAGGTGAACAATAATCCACAACGGATCAACAAACACTGAATGTTATAACAGATGTCTAATAATGGAAGTTAAAATGGCAGACAAAGGAGCAGCCACTTCCAATTGTTGGCAGTGTATGTTTTGCATAAATGTGTTGTGAGTGCAGAATGAAATTCTGCATGTGACTAATGTAGGGTTAAGGTAAGGTTTTTACATTTCAAACCTTAAATGCTACTAGTTGTTGCAATCTGACTAGCACTGCACATGTCTTGAAATGCCTCTTGTCTGCTTTACAGCAAAGATGGTGGGCAAGATTCAAAGTGTATGATTTTCATCCTGGACATGACAAAGCATTAAATTCCACTGAATTATATTGTATATTGTAGTTTTAAGATTGAATGTAAGTCATTAATTGGTATACATTGCTGTAACTTCTCCATACAATTGGTACTTGATCATATTTCCCTTAACTTGTATCACTTTCACGAGTCTCCTAGGCATAGAGTCTGCTAGATTTTCAAAATAGTTTTTGTCCATTTCCATCCATATCTACACCACCATCTTAATATTTGATGGTTGCAGCTTTTATTGTATCTTTCATTTGATCCCAAGCATTTTCTATTAGATTTAGGTCAGGAGAGTTACCAGGCCAGTCAAGTACAGGTATATTATCTATATTTGTTCTAAGAGTAGAGGCACCATCGTGCATAAAGTACCGACACTGAATTGGCCAAAATGTGACCAAATGCTGTTGCAACACTCCTAAATAATTTCTTCCCTTCATTGTTACAGTTCATACATTTTACTTAGCGATAATTCTTGAGACAAATATGAACATTTCTCGTCTTTTTGGCTGTAATGGCTAATCTCAAATGGAAAAACTTTAAATGTTATCCTTAACAAATTTTACATCAGTGTCTGGTATCTTGGTCCCTGGAATATGCTTTCCATGTTTTGTCATGAAGAGCCACGAAGGAGTTAACATTAGCTTGTTTGGAGATGAATTCGAGACAAACGTCCTTTTGAAATACCATGTATGCCCAGGAATATTTTCTTGGGGATTCTGGTAGTACTTTCTCCCTGTAACAAGCAATATAAACAGGATTATACTTCCAATTTTATAGTATGCATATTCAAAGAATATTCCCTGTATAATAAAATGACATTTCAAATACAGCCCATTGATATCAGTTTCTTAACCTTAAACCTGTCAGTCTGGGTAGCTCAGTACATTTACTAACGTGTAAAAGAACACATACAGGTCAGACTTCCTGCACATCAGTGATGCTGATAATATGATCCTAATAGTTTTATTGACAGCATTGTTAAAATAAGAATAAACATCTTACCTTCAACTTTATGTAATAAATCCTGGACTTCTGTTTTTGACTTTCCTCATGATTTGCACTTCCACAGCATCGTTTTATGTCTATAATGTGAACCAACGCTGCAATGTGCACATTTTGTTCATCAAAACTTCATAGATTTCAGAATGAATCCTGAACAAGTTTCCGGACTTCACAGGTGCCTAGCCGATCTAGACAATGCAGCGGACGTTTACAGTCTATATCTGCACACCGTTTTATGGTAACTGACTTGCCATTAACTCTTGTGTATTCTTCGCCACTATTTCTCTTAGTTTTCTCACATTTTTCTCCCAGTTCTCACAATTTGCAAACTTTTTTTTTTTCTCTCACTGTTTACACAATCACTTACTACAGCATCAGCCATGTTTTCTCAAGAATCACAATGTGGTAGTGTGATTTGCTGCATGGAGTTGGACGACTCTGACTCTTAACAGAATTTGCCGTTTCATTTAGACCGATATTTTGATGCTCTACTGTTTGCAAACGGAAAATGCTGGACATGGCCCACTGCAATGTAAGATGTATAACCATAAACTATACTGACAGATGGCAACAGCTCAATTTCGACCTCGCATGGAGATGCCCGCTATATAACTGACACCTTATGAGTTGGGGCTATTCATGCATTGAAAACCTCCAAATATGGCCATATAAAAGCAATGGTTACAAATTTGCAGATAAAATTATAAATCTTGTGAGAGATATTAAGTGAAGTTTAAACTAAATTTAACATTATATCCAAGAATAACTATCACCTTGATACCATGAGAAATGGCTAAAAGAAGATAATATAAGGTGGGGGATTAACCAATATGAAGTGACCTATTTACTCATTTGTTTAAGAGCTGTGTTGTTGGAGAGACTCAAAATCACATTATTTGGAAATTGCATGAAAATGAAATGTGAAGTTCAAATGTCCTTGTTACATTTATTGTGACTTCCTCTACTTGTTATAAATTTCATGAAAACTTTCTGTGGTCGTCTTTTTATTTAAATAAAAAATTCTGAAAAATCGTAAGGTTGGGGAGATTTTCCTGAAAATATTTGTGTTGCATCCTTGAATAATACTGAGCTTCATTTTTGAATTATGCAGTACATACACACCTATACAGGCCTTTTTCTTGTGAAATTTGGTATCAAATTTATGCATGGAAAGCAATACCTTCTCTACCTATTACATATGTACATTGTACCTGGTAGAGAAATTAAACGTGTAAAATGAGCAAATATGCAACTTAATTTACAAAATTTTGAGATACTCTTCATTAATGTGGATTATATGATGTCAAGTATTCAATCCAAAGGATAGAATTGTGCAAGACCTCAACGTTCAGGCTATGGATGCTACTGTGGTGGTGTTGCAATTTCTTTTCCGTGGAATGATAAATGGATACACTCCCAGTGGGGGACAGAATCCCCATGCTGGTACCAGGTATTGAACGTGGGTCCCCCATGCCAGGGGCAGTTACACTACTACTACGCTAATAGACCAGTATGCAAATAAAATGTTGGAAGTTGCTGGAAATTTGGTAATTGTCATACCAAATTAAGATTTTCATACCAACATATAGTTTTTCATTTTTCAGTTTATCATTAATGGACTTTTAGTATTTAGTAGTATTTATGCTGTTTTTAATATAAAAGGCAATACTGCCAAAAAGTTAGACCATAGTTTTAAATAATTTTGTGATGTGATTATGTATAATAATAGTAGTATAGCTACATCAGATGATTGACTTTTTAAGATACTGAAGTAATAATTGTATGACAAAAGATTTTGGGAATTTTGAATCATTGCATGTTTATGTGGCTTCTTGAAATGTCCTGCAAAAGCACAAAAACTCTGACTAGGCTTGCTCTGAACTGTGAGGATGACTAAGAGTAGTTGGTATGCTTTTTTCTTTTAAACTTGTGGAATGAATTTTTTCCAATGAGCTGAGACAATTGGCCCAATACTGATGTGAAACAAATTTTACACTTCATTCCTGTCCTGGAGCCTTTTGAGTTTGCCTGCTTCCTAAGGAAATGTAAAATATGATTGAAAACTCCAAAGGAGAACCTACAGAAGCAAGATCTTATGACAGGTCACTTAGTTCAGCTATATTTTAAAATAAATACCTAAAATAACAGTCAACAGTGCATGTATACCTTTCAAATAAAAAAAAATCTTGACCAAGTGCTTTATGTATATAGTACAAAAGGAAATTTGTTTTTCTTTAGAGCTCTAAATTTGAACATAACTATGTAACTTTCAAATAAAGGAATAATGGTAATTTAGTAAGACAGAATTTTGAATTATTTTTCCCTTTGTATAAATAACATAGCCTATACATTTGTTAATTATTTTTATAAAGAAGTATGAAGTGCCTGTCTGAGTAGAGCGTGCACCTCACATTCATTAGGTCGTTTGTTTGTATCTCACTTAGGGTGAGTTACCAGGATAAGGCTTTTGTTCAGGCTTTTCCCTTATATTGAGAAGACTAATATTGATTCACCAATTACATTCATCATCCAATATGAGCAACCAGGTTAAATGTCATTATGCTACAAAAAAAAATATAAAAAGTTACATGTATGTGACGTGATCACTTATTCTTATATTGCTTCTAGAAACCAGTCCTACAAAAAGCTATCTACTTCATGTTACATAAACTTTGCAGAAGTGGTAGATTCATTATACATATCAAATGCATGCTATTTTTGAGAAAATCGAAAGAAAAAAATTTTAAAGAAAAAACAAAATCTGATTTGTGTCAAATCGCATGACTGTCTAGCTCTTCCATAAAAAAACTTTACTTATAAAAGATCATTTTTTTATGTGTCATACTATTTAAGATATTGCAGAATTAGTCTTTATTACTTCTTTGTAAGCAGAAGGGAAATAAGGGATTATGCTCGGTTAAATCGAGTCAAATCTTTTAAAAGTTGGTTGCTAAGTGAAACAATTGAAATTTGCTTCTCATTGCTTGTTAGGAGTAAACAAATGAGACACAAAGAGACGTCTCCTATTTGAGAAAGGTACATTAATACTGAAACCAGTAACTTGGAATATCTCAAACAGTTACTCCAAAAAAGTTTGTGGCATAAATTGTGTGTTTTAATGAGATCTTTATTTTTTTGTGTAGTACGTTTGTATATCTCTTAAGATTTATCAGTTTTACAAAAGTCATCCAGAGTTAACAAGTTTTCACAGAATATTCCCAAAATATTTAAACATACACTGTACATACAGGTTAGAGAAAGTAAAAATCCATTTCATTTTATAATTTTTTTTTTTTTTTTTTATTTTATGGGTTCCTAATAACAGGCCAAAAATGTACAAGCAGTTTAATGATTGTACTGGCAGCTCATTGTAAATGCATCACATTTTTAGGATATATTGAAAAGAATACCATTGGAAAATTGTATTAGGGTAGTTTTTTGTTTATGCATATTTGCAACTTTTTATAAAAAATGTTAAAATTCACAAAAAAGGCATTTCAAAAGTATCTCACAGTGAATTTAACTTATTTTTGAGACCAAAAGTAAAATTTTTCCAACAAATAAAGCTGAGGTTTTAGATTTTCTGTTGACATTTGCATTTCCATATTTTATGTAGCTAATAAATGGAGAATTGCCCTTTAATCAGGCGAAGGTTTTATGGCATAGCAGTGTATTAAATTAAGAGTTAGAAAAAAATTGAAAGGAACAAAAATAGTTAAAAAAAATTCTCAAACAGGCACCCTCAGCTGTTTCATATCACTTGTTTTTTTTACTGGCCATAGAAAGAACCGCATTTCACATAGCGACAACCTTTAAAATATTTGACTTTGCTTTAGCCTAATGTATTCTCTTCTTTCCCATCTATTTAAAAGGTATTAAGTAATTTCTAGTAATGTGTATATTTACTGGCATGATGTAGATAAAAGAATAATTTGCTTGCGGAATGGAACACATCAAAGTTTTCTCATACTTATCACTAGCAGTAGTTGGTGAATGTGCCTCTGATTTTTAAACTATGAAACTTCACTTAGCTCATTGGATAATTATTTGAATGCTTCCTAACTGTAATTGTGTGCTATTGCTGGTTTAGCAAACCTAAGCATTCACAGCGACTATTTATTCTTACATTTATCTGAGGTGTATCTCAGGGTAAATGTGTAAGTAGCCCATTCTGGTGTGTGTCTGCCTCACATTCAAGAGGTCAAGAGTTTCAATCTCGCTTAAGTTGATAAGGTGTTTGGGTAGGGGTGGGGGCCCATATCATGAAGAGGAATGTAACTAAGCTCATCATTTGAGCATTTCACAGATTTCATTCATCTGAAATGACCAACCAGGTTATAGGATGTCGACACATTCAGGGATATCCAATAATGTAGTGTTAAAATAGATAAAACGTTTTTAAAATATTTTGTTACTTTGGGGATTGAACCTCCAACTACATCAGTATGGTAAACTCTTGCATACCATACCTTAGTCTGGGCCGCCATTCGGACATAGTGCTGTGTAATAATAAGAGGCTGGGGTTTTAACAACCACAAAAATTGTAAAATTCCTGGATCTGCATTCAGTCGAAACCAGTCAGCATCGAACCAAGCCATCACATCGAGGGTTTAACAAAAGTCCTTCAACAGGAGTCACCCACAGCAACAAATTATCCCTTATCATGGCTATTCTGTTACTCAAATGCTTCTCTGTTCTCACTTTATTTTATAGACATTTATAGTTCTAGAGTTAATAGTAAAAGGGACATGAAATTAAAGGAGAAAACTAATTATCAATTGAGTAATACTGATTTATGGATTGTATTGTGGGAGCCTTTGTATTTATTTGGGTACTCGCATGTAGGTCACTTATAGCATTAGGAAAAATTATCTTTCAAGGATGCAAAAAAAAATTTCAAGAAAACTTGGCCACCCCAAACAACTCTTTTCACAAGGTTTTTTCAGACTTTTCAGTCTTTTCTCAAAATAATTGAAATTAAAATACCATATATTAAAGATGTTAAAATTACAAATAAGCTGTATAATTTTACTTTTTTGGGAATACCCTTTCAAGCCCCCTTCATTCTGAATGAATTTTGCGTAACTGGTAAACCATAAGTTGTGGACTTAACCATTTCTGAGATATTGTTTTAAATTTTCCAATATGTATACTTTGGTAAATCGTCATTCTTTCTTCTTGACCAATCAAAAAAAGAGGAATTCCAACGTCACTTAGTTGCCAGCTTCTAAAAGATTTTTTTAACCATAAAAATGAAGTACATACAAAAATAAGCTTTCACAAGAATAATTTGTTTCAAAATAGGTAGAGAAAGGCATTTGGGTTGAACATATCTGGTTTTATTCTTAGATGTTCTCAGAAAGTTGCTTAAATTTAACTCGGAACATTGGCTATACACAGTTAAAAAAAAAAAAAAAAAAAAAAAAAAAAAAGATAGCATTTCTACTGTGAGAAAGGAAAGGCATGTCAGCAGCTGAAGTTGTGTTCGAGGGTGCAATCTTTTTTTAGAACTTGGTTAGCACATAAGTCAGACATCAGTTAAACAGTTACCGATTAAACTATGAAAATGATTGTTAAAAACCAGGGGGGGAAACAATAAACCCCATTTATAATGCATGGGTGAAAGGTAGAAAAACACCAATAGAAGAAGAGGAGGAATTTAAAAAAAAAAAAAAAAAAAAAAAAAAAACAATGTTTTTATGTTTCTTCCTTAGCAAGCATGAATTTCACTAAAATCTTGTGGAATGTATCCCTGCATGATAATTAAATAAAACTTATGTGCAACAAAAACAAATTTATGCATGTAATATATGGTACTCGGGATATCCCATGGAAGAACAATAATGAAATTTATTTTTGCAATTGATAATGATGTAATGGGATACCCTTTTTGGACTAGTCATTGCCAGCATTAAATTTTATGCATGAACTATAGCATGGTGCTGTTCATATGTATAAGTTCTATAAGGAATGTACTTGCTATGCAAAATTGAAGTCGCTCCATATATGTAAATGTTCATGAAGGTATACAGGGTAAGAGCTAAAGAATGGATTGCAAGCCATGCCTCTTTCTTAAGAGCATGAGGATATTTGCATGTAAAGTAAATAATGGGAGAAGTTTCCAAAATCCCAGAGATTGCAATAAATAACCCATCTTCTCATCCCCTGTTTCCTTCAGTAAGTACAACCACAAAATATATGTTGGTGTTCTAACTTTAAACAATTGTCATGTTCACAGCTGTCACAGGAGAACTGATAACAACTATTAAACAGCTGCCCCTCAAGGAAAGGTAAAGATACAAATTTTGCTAACTTATGATGGTAAAAGGAATTCAAGAAAATGCTTAAACTAGTAATACTATATTAGGTTCTGTAATTTAAGGTATACTAATTGACAAATGATTAAGCCATGTTATTACAGAAAATAATCAGCTACATGTTACTGTCATGAAACTGTGTACAAGGGTAGGCTATTCTGTAAGTCTGGTAAATTTCAAGAAATAGCAGGATGCCTTGTTATTTAAGCAGCGTGGAAAGTATGATTAATGAATGGTTATTCAAAATCTCAAACAGAATAGCACATTGTTCTTTGTTGATAGTATCTTTAGTGATCCCTTCAACACATTTCATAGAAATGGATAAAGATGCAGTGATAAATAAAAAGGATTGCATTCCAGATAATGACAAAGTTCATGGGCACTCTGTAACAGCAGTGAAGAGTACTGATTAAATTAATTTAAACTGGCCATACAAGTACTGTAAATGCTGTACTTATGGATGCCCAATTGAAGTCCCTTTTAAATGAAAAGTTATTAGAATTCATGCTATAATGATAAAACGACTGTTACCTCAAGATTTGTGAAATGGCAGGCATCTCATATGAACGGGTACATATCCTGCCTGAAGTTCTGAGCTTGAAGCTTGGTGCACTATGGGATGCCATGTATGTCTGCTCATAATCTAAATGCTCAAAGAACAGTAATTTAAAATTGCAGGAAATGCAAAAGAATTCTGCATTATTTTGTGAATGTAGATTAAACTTGGATTCACCATTACACTCTGAGAAAAAACAGCTGCCCAAAAGGTAATAAAGGCGAAAGTACACCTAAGAAATCAAACTGTTTAGGTGGAATAAAAAGAAGTGGCAGGCAATGGTATTTTCAGACTTGCAGGATTTATCATGAATTACTATTTTAAAAAGGGAATACACATGTTTTCTTGGACACTTGGCTCTCTAGTCTTCATTTGGTAGAAGAGCAGAAGTATTAACTCTTCTAGATCTCAAGAGTTCATATACCTGCACTGTGTATCGTTAAATAATTGAACTATTCTCTTTATATAAAAGCTTATCCAGCATGTACACACCTAAAAGTATGCATCTGTGTTTGCATATAAATGTGGAGTGAAGAGACATAACTTAAATGGAAATCTAAAATAAACCTGGGTAATACATGCAAGTTAACTGTTGGAAAGTATTCATTAATGGAGCTGTCCCTTCCATAACAGAATCTGATTCCATGGTGTCAGTTTTGTTGTCAGATGAAATATCGGAAAGTTTGATTACAACACACTCAATAATATTGCTCATATTGTCATTCTACTCTGCTCTGTTTTTGTTTCCCCTAAGACCACATGAATAATTGCCCTGTTAAAATTGATGTTAACCTGCTACAATCTGGCACTAAGCAGCACTCTTATGTCTAGGAATTCAAAAATATAAGTGGCCAATAAGAGAGCGACTATGAGGGTTGCTAGATAAGTATTGAAACAGCAAATAATGAATACTCCAGAAATGCTTTGTTTATCCAGTTTCTGAAGTATTCTCCCTAACACTGATGCAATGTTCTATCCTCTGGAACCACTTATGGAGGTATTCATGCCATTCAGTTTCTAGCACTGCCATAGCTGCTTCAGGACTAGAAAATTTGTGACCTCAAAGCTGGTTCTTCACTGTAGGGAACAGGAGGAAAGCGCATGGGGCCAGATCAAGACTATAGTGTGGATCAGTCAATTGTTTTTTCTTAGTTCTGTGCAGTAGCTGTGTTGTTACATTAGCAGCATGTGCTGATGCATTGTCATAATTCATTAAAATGTCCCTTAGTCATATCTTTGGATGCTTTCTTAAATATTTTAAAATACTCTCAGAAGGCAATCTTTTGTGTATCATTTTGCAGTAACAGTTTTCTGATTTTTGGGAACAGCTGTTTGCCACTTATGAAGAACAAAGAAGCAACCAATATTTTTTTAGAAACACTCCTTGCTCTGTTGACCTTGACAGGTGGTTGGTGATCTAGGAACACCCAAATGAGGATTTGTGTTTTTTTTCTGGATCACACTAATATATCCTTGTTTCATAACCTGTAACAATATTTGAAACATGGCAAGACTTTCCACAGGTGTAACTTTGCAGCATTTCTTGGGACCATTCCATGCAATGGAGTTTCTGCACTTCAGATAAATAATGGGGTACCCATCTTGAAGACATTTTTTTTACCCTAAAGTGTTCATGAAAGGTGCCTGAAATGCTCTGCAAACTAACTGACAGCTAAATGTCCTTGTGGGTTAGCCTTGGATCTTCCCTAATCATTGTTTTCTCTGTAGCAATATGCTTCAGTCACTATTTTTGTTTCCTTTCATACTCACTTTTGCTGTGTGTTGCTTCTTAGCTTAGTAAATCATTTGCAATTAACATAATTATCCAAATACAAGACAACCTCGAAAGCAAGACAACTCCAATTTTTCAGAACTTAATTTTGGAATATTATGTACATATACAAAAAGAAAAAAATTTAAAATGAAATGTAGGTTTTCCATGTATTTTGAAAAAAAAATCTTATTTTAATTGAATTTGTGTGGAAATTCGCTGTTGGCAGAGAGGGTAGTATGGATGTGATGGTACATGATGGCGGCAGTGGCAGCAGTGTAACTAATGACCATGATAGATATAATTTTGTATTTAGGCAACATTTAATGTTAGTATCTAATTTGAATTTGCGCAGAAATTCACATTGTCTGGGGTAGAGACTGAGACAGTGGAGCGGAAGTGTACGGTAAATGTGTGATCATAGAACATGAGAGCTGCATTGGAAGCAGCATAGCTATAACAATATTATGATTTTCTATTTAGACAAGATACTTACTATAACATATTGTTTGTGTTTTTACCTAATTTGAATTTGCACAGAAATTTACATTGTGAGAGGGAGAGAGATAGGAAAGGAATAACAGAAATGTACCAGTATGTCTTTTGGTGCTGACCATTATGAATACGATTTTCAATTAAGACAACATACTTAGAGTAATATATTGCAAAATGTTTACCTAATTTGAGTGTGCATGTAAATTCCGGGAGATAGTAGATACAACATGGCGGCAGTTGGAGCGTAGCTGTATCGACGATCATGGTCAATATTTTTTATTAAGACAACATACTTAGAACTCCTCTAATTTTATTTTAGTATGGGAGAGTAATCTTTTTTCCAATGAGAATATTCATAGACCTGTTAACTAATTTTCAGTGCAAAATGAACAAAAATTCTGCCACATATATCACAACCTTGGCAGTAATCTATATCATATCTGCCAGGCTTCACCACTACCGAACTTGAGAAGTTTGAAACTTGCTTTTTCCATGTATGATATTTAGAAAACTTAATCTTGAATGCAAGACAACTCCCCATTTCTGAACATGAAAATTCTGGGGGAAAAACGTCTTGTATTCGGATAAATACAGTATAATGATGTTTCTTGGCACAATCCATAATGTATGTGTGAAGCACCCAGCCAACAATATTACTATTACTACTGTGATTTTTGTCTCTTAAATAGGTGACTATATATACAGAAATAGTTAAATGGGGATTTAACTCCTTAACTGAAGTACATGGCAGGTAAATATCTGAAGTACATACATTGCAGTAAAATGAAGGTCTGTAATGGGACAATCTTGGCATTATTTAATTCTACATTATCATTGGTTGCCTATTTCTACCCTAAGAGTTCTTATCTTTTGGTCATGACAGTTTCTCTTCAATACAGTGTAAGAAATATAAATAAACAATAATGCTACAGTTAGCTTATTGTTTGAAGCTATTGTTTAGGCAAAACAAAACATTACAGTATTGTTTGTTTCTAGTTGTATTGATATTAAAAGAAAATCTGATGAATCCTGAACATGAGAGTAGCTAGCACTGCTGAAAGGATTGGGGGGGGGGGGGGGCGCTAAAAGATTTTGTTAATTCTGTACTTAATATACTAAACCGTATCATTGCAGCAGAACATGGTTCAAGGAATCCTTTAGCTATTCACAGGATGCTGCTGCATTAGAGGCTCTTTTGTTAATTTGCTAAAAGTTTCTTTCAAGTTCAACAGTTTCATGTGCTGTGTAACTTAGGATTACTCAGGTGCCACTATTTCCTTTGTAACTATAATGAAATTTGTACTGCAGCTATTTCTGCAATGGTTTATCTTGATTAAAATTAAATACATAGAAAAATATACTTTTATAAGAATAGATATATGAACTCTTCTTATGAAAGTATATTTTTCTACTCATTAGTATAGTGGGTATAGTATACCCACTAATAAGGAAGGAGCAGAGAAACCATATGAAAGTAGCACATCAAACTTTTTTGTAGCATTGATATACAGTATACTCCAGATTATTAGTGTACAGATTGTCCATGCATCCCCACCCCTCTCCATTAACATATGTTGATATTAACACTTTTATACGTTTTTTCTCTGTCATCTCTTTTAAATAACTTTGTTGACACACACTGATTAATATCAGAAAAACTATGTTTGGTTTTTAATTTTTTATGGAACAGGCAGGTCAATAACGGAAATGGTATAGTTGTTCCCAGCTCATGAACCCTGAAAGGAATGCGTACACAACAGATACACGAGTACAGATGCAGTGGTAGCCGTGCATTTCCATGTCCAATTCTGATCACGATGTTATCATTTTCTGAAGAAGAGTAAGAGGTGTGTGTGTGTGTCTCGGTGGCATAGCTCAAAAACGAAAAGCTCATTAAATAACAAAGTTGATAAGTTCAGTGCCTACCAAGATGCGACCCAAAGATTTTAAAGAAAAAAAATCCCATCCCTAACATGTAAGTGTTATTTTTCGACAAATTTGATTTTCATAAAAATTAGCCTCCGCATTCTCCCGCAAGAAAAATGAATTCTTTCTTTCAAAATGGGCAGCAATTTCCTGGCTGTCTGGATTCATTTCTCTTGAACATAAAAATCCTGTATTATTCGTATAAGGGCAGCATCAAAGACATTGGTTTGTACAACTGTATGTTCTGGCCTAGTTTTTCTTCTTTTTACAGGAATGCTCAATACACTAGTTCCTCCTCATGACCACAGCTCTATCTTCACCTTGCGAATTCTCTTTCATTTGCATGGAAATACCGGTATAATATGCAGCCCATTGTCGCTTGTGACACTGTATATGAATTCTGCTTATTCAGAGCTTCTTTATCACTCTTATATAAAGCTACTTATAATTTCACGCCCTTCTGAATGCACTACCTTACATTTCTTAACTTTAGACATGGTGAAAGGAATACAAATCTTCTTACAGCATCGAACTACTTCTGCAAAGTGGGCTACTCTAGATTAATACACATCCACAGGAATGATTACTGCATAACACCTTGCCGGGTAACCAGATATGCTTTCTCCTGTCCCCACACCTCATCCTAAGGTGCTCACGAGCCCAGAATCCTATGTTATCACGTGGTAGTCGTTTGAACAATGGAAATGGCATTTGTCACGCACCAGGTTTTTTATTGCTGTTTCCTAAATAAATAAAAAAATAAATACCTATGCACAGAAGCAGAATAAACTTTTAAATAAAGAAGGCATGTTGAAAAAACCATTTAAACGTCTTTACCTAAATGCATATGTCAGTTGTACCTTAGTCATTAAATTACGGGTTTCTCAATTATTCATGCCTTTTCTCCCCCACATTACCCTGGATAATCGACAGTATACCATATTGAATTTTTAACAAGAAAAATGGGCAATTATCAAAATTTGCATAAAATAAAAACTGCTTCCTATTAATAATTTAACTCTGATTAAATATTGTGTAGCCAAATTTTGTGAATGTAACGGCCACAAAAGAAGGCAATTTTACTTAAATGCATTTCTAACATTGGCTAGTTTGGCTTAAATGTGGATATAAACTTGGTAATATACACAAGACATTTGCTGGTTCCAAATCTTTGTTTGTGTGAGCCAAACATAACGTTAGCTTCCCCTTGTCATGCATTGCCGAGTTAATTGCCTTTTTAAGTTCTCCTCTAAGGCTGAGAGCCTGGAGATAAAGTTAAGTCCTCCCTGGTGTACATCAGTGAAACAGAATCCATTTGCAAGCTATGAAGAAGCTATAATTAAAGGTGAAACAAATCCGAATGAGAGGACCACATAATTGTTGCTACCAGCAACATGAAAACTTGAAAGCAAAATGGGTGACCAGAGGGAGACTTTGAATTTCTCCCATGCAGAATATTTGAGGCGCATCAAATCAAAAAGCATTAAGTGCAAAATAAAGTTTTCAGGAGAGAGGGAAAACTGATGCACATAAAATTTTTATTTTTTAAGTTCTTCATACTAATTGCAGTGCAAATGTCTCTTAAATACTGTTATTCTAGGTCCAAAGGATTACCAATGTGCATACACAAGCATGTTGAAAAAACAGTTGCCGAATAACTTCGTTTGCATTGTAGCTAACATGCACCACATTGGTAATCAGCATAGTCAATTTCTGCAGAAAAATTGTTTAGGTAATATGTGGAAGAAACCCTACTGGTAATCACCATAATCAATTTCTGCAGAAAATCCCCAGGCGTGCACAAAAATTGTGTAGGTAATATGTGGCACCAAGTAGCAGCCAATCAGTTTTGGATGAACTGACTATGATTGTGTGTGCAAACAAGCACTCGTTTAATATAACAGTGTGTTTAGTAGAAAATTAATCTTAAAGAGTTTACAGGCAGTATCTGACTGATGCCATTACTGTTGAAATGTACATAATTTCAAATTGCACTATATTGCAAAAGTTAAAATTTGTCTGTCCCAGCTATATCCATCAAATTAAACAAATATGTGATGGGACAATGGATCCTTGGGATAAACGATCTGGAAAAGATTAAGATAACAAATTAGTGATTAGTACGAGGGGCATACTGAAAGTCACGAGCAACCCATTGTAAAAATTTAAATTTCAACAATGTAACAAAACGAATTGCAGGATCGTAATATACAGACTTTAAGCCACATGTTGACATATTGTGACGTCATTAGCTTCCATCACGAGACCACAGACGGTGTTTCGTTTCGACAGCGTGCTGTCATTGAATTCCTTGTGAAAGAAGGACAATCTGCTCCTGAAATTCATCTCAGACTTCAACGTGCGTATGGAGGTGTCTGCATGGGTGCCAGCAGTGTCAGAAGATGGGTGAAACATTTCAAAGATGGAAACATCCTCAATTGCTTCGATGACTGCTTTGGTATGTCAAACGGTGGAGCTGTTGTATACACTCTAATGTAGATACTTATTTAAGTGGATACATGAATAGGGCCACATGCTCAGGGGGCAGTAAAAGACCTCAAGCCCTGAGTGTCCGGTTTCAGGCATGAAATGGAGGTGTTACACTGGCGGAACAATGATTGTGTAAATTAACGTATACTTTCACTGTCAATTACATAATGACAGCAGTATTTTATAGACTTTAATACTGACAACATAATATAAAATAAAATCTAAAATACAAACACTTGTATACAACTAATCATTTAAATATATAATGTAATATGACATACAACTTTCTTCTTGTTGGTACTATGCAATTCAGTGAAGTAAACAATACAAATAAACATAATATTCTTCAAATGAATATCTCTATGAAGAAAACTCTTTCTTACTCGTAAGAAAACTCTTTCTTAGTCATCCAATAGTCAGTGCTTTTTGCAGTTGTCTGTTTTCAACCAGCTGTTTAATATGTGGGATTATTTTTTGTGAGATGCCCAATCGCAAACATGCTTTCAAGTTAACTACTATAAACAGAAGCACTATTAACAGTGAAGTATTCTTCATGTTGGAGTTATATTAAGTCACACTTATTTACACTTAAAAATCTCCACTTAATATGTTAAAAAAATGTGACTCAATACAACTCCAAAATGCTTTCAAGTGTTCATCACTTAATTGGCTTCTGTGACGTGACTTTGTACACTGCATTGAGGAACACAGTGATTCGTAAATATAGGTTGTCCCGAACATTCACAAAATTCTTCCTGTTAGATTGTGGACTTCAAGAAATCTTTCAGTGGTTCAGAAATGGTTTATACTTTTTCTGTTTTGATATTTATCTTTTAACTCGATATCATTTTGCATGTCTATTACTTCCAACTGCAGTTCAACAGGACTATCGAGGATATCCACTGAAAATGTTGTTGCAAATAACCTAAATTCTTTCTCAAGTAGTATAATGTCCTGGATTATACTTTCGAATTCTTCACGCAATTGTTGCAGTATGGTTATATGAGGTACGTCCAGAAAGTAAGTTCCTTTTCAATTTATCTCCGCTGCAATGCTGCGATCGCAGTTCCGCACATGCCCGGTAGATGCTCTGTATCAAGGAGAAGAAACGTGTGCCATTTTGAGATCGCTGTCAGCCACATATGCTTTGTTGTGCTTGTTTACAATGTCAGTGTTGATTGAAAATCCCGCCGCTTGTGAAATCAGATCTGTGATTCGTTTTCTGAATGCTAGGAAAGGGAAACCAATTGAAATTTATTGGCAAATTTGCGAAGTTTACGGACAAAATGCGATGAGTGATTCAATGGTGAGAAGATGGGTACGACAGTTCAATGAAGGACATAGTGAAGTGCACTATGAACAAAGTGGGCGTTTATCTTTGGTTACAGAAGAACTGGTTCACGCGATTGATGACAAGATCCAGGAAAACCGCAAGTTTACAATTAGTGCTCTTGCTATGGAATTTCCCCAAAGCTCATAGTCACTAATTCATAAAATTGTTACCGAAAAACTGAAATTTCGTGAACTTAGCTCACGATGGGTATTAAAGATTCTTACTGAGCAAACACAAAACAAAACGGATGGGTAGTGCACTTCAGTTTTTAACTCGTTATGATGAAGACTGCGAAGAATTTCTGACACAGATAGTCACAGGAGATGAGACTTGGGTTTCATACGACACCCCTGAAAGTAAGCGGCAATCAATGGAACGGAGGCACACTTCATCCCCAGCAAAGGTTAAGCCAAAACAAATCTTGACACATCGAAAAATGATGTGCACAGTGTTCTGGGACTGGAAAGGCATCTTACTCATTGATTTCTTACCACGTGGTCAAACAATCAAAGCAGATATTTATTGCAAGACACTTAGGAAATTGCACCGCACAATACAGAAAAGCGCTGAGGATTGTTGTCAAAAGGTGTTGTTTTTCTTCACGACAACGCATGACCACACACTGCAAATGCGACTAAAAACCTCCTACAGGGATTTGGCTGGGACGTGTTTGACCATCCTCCGTACAGCCCTGATCTCGCTCCTAGCGACTTTCATCTGTTCTTACATCTCAAGTCTTACCTTGGCGGTCAACACTCCAACAATGATGAAGAGCTGAAAGAAAATGTTTCCAACTTTCTGAAGACACGGGTGGCAAACTTCTATGAAGAAGGTATACAAAAACTTGTACCACGCTATGACAAATGCCTGCAAAATTTGGGCAGTTATGTGGAAAAGCAGTTTGAGTTGTAGAATTTTGTGCAATAAATAATTATTCTGTATCTGTACACAATTTAATTTTATTACCAAACGGAACTTACTTTCTGGACGTACGTCGTATATTCATCAAAGTCCAAGGTTTCTACACACCGAATTACTGAAATTAGTGTCAGAAAATTTATCATCGCCACATTGTTAAACTGGTGCCCCCAAAGATGTAACTTTTGTTTAAATGCCTCTATGGTATAAAACAAGTCAGTGATAATGCATGTTCTACCCTGAAGTGTGGTATTTAGTTTATTAAGGTAACTGGTTAAATCTACAAGGAAAGCCAAATTATTTACCCACAGCTGATCTTGGAGTTCTTGAACAGGTTTACCATGTACATCCATAAAGAAAGCCATTTCATTCCTGAGAGCGAGAAAGCATTGCAGAACGTTTCCTCGACTTAACCACCTTACCTCAGTAAAGCAGATCCCCATACTCGCTATCAATATGAAGTAGTACCTGAACTCTGTGATTAAGCCCTTTGGATCTGATGAAGTTAATTGTTCGCACATCCATTACATTGCTCAGATGAATGCACAGAAGTTTTCTTGATGTAAAATGCAATACACCGGTATAAGTTCCATTTGTATGTTTAATTATTTCCTTTGTTGTACAAATGCCACAGCACCCTGTTTCTTTCCGCACATAGCTGGTGCTCCGTCAGTAGCTAAGGACACCATTTTATGCCATGGAAGTTCAAATTGTTCCAGTGTACATGATGCAACTGAAGATATTGGCTCCAGTAGTAGTAGTATGCTTCAGAGGCACAATATCAAACAACTCTTCCCTTATTTCAAGCTATTTATTCATGCCTCTGATGTAGATGACAAGTTGAGCATTGTCTGTTATATCATTGCTCACATCTATTGCAGAAGACAATGCAATGAATGTTGTAGTTATCTCACACAACTAACTCCAAATATCATCTGCAAGGTCCTCCACACAATGTATTATCGTGGAGGTGGATAAACTGACTGGCTGATAATTGTGTACATGCTCTGGGCTCAATTAAATATTGTTTTACCATCTCACCTTCCTGAAGGATCGCATGTTCCTTGCAATACGTGACGCTACTTTGTAGCTCGCTCTAACACTAGCATGAGTATTTATATCTTCATTTCACATTTGCAACAACACACGTTCGTTCAGTATCTTTGTTTTTATCATAATCGTTTGCATGACATAGCGAGTAATGCCATTGCAAATTATATTTAGTTATTTTGCCACATCATTTTCTTCCATAAACAAAGTTTTCTTCCCATGCTGCTCGAAACATAGGTGTGGACGACTGTCTTCCTGACGCAGATGTACCAGGCATCTTAAGTAGAAATCTAAGCTGGGGGGGGGGGGCACTAAGGAAAATGCGAACACATGTCAACTATTCTACCAAAAACAGGACCCTCATGAAGCGACAAACAACCCATCAGAACACGAAGTATACAATAACAAGGCAAAAGGCGCTAAGCACGAACTGTTTCGGGTTTGACACCACAGTACTAATATGTAGTGTTTACACCACCACTGCATGGATACACTGGTCTGTGCAGCCCACAGTGAGTGTGTAGCTGTGCACGCCCTCAACCGACTTTGACTTGACTTGGGGATGCCTGGTTTGAAGGATCATTAGTACTAATGGCTTAGAAGCGAACTTGATGAAAACCAACAAGTGTGAATTACTAGTGTGCAAATGGTATTGCTATGCCCTGCACAGAGCATACACCCTCTAAAGACCTGCACATCTGAGACCTTAACCACCTGACTGTCATAAATGCACATCAGCATTGTTTATATTACATATAATTGCCCCATGGAATGGTTACCTTCTTGGGCCGTTGGGACTATAGCATAAAAGACAAAACAATACAGAATCTCGGTATCTTTTGCAGGCATTCCACTGCATTTACTTGCATGAGAGTTACACAGTAAATATATTTTAATAACATAGCACAAACTATTTACCGGAGTTGCTTTGGTTTCTACTTGCTGCACTTTATTGCCGTAATACTTGACAAACCTTATCAGTGTTTAGTTGACACCGCTTCCTATCTAAGCCCTTCTATTAAGGAGATTTGTTCATTTACTCATTGCTTCTACATTGTTTGGTCAGTCTTTTCAGACAGTGAAAAATATAAGGATGACAAGTGGCTGCACAATATCTAACACGAGTTCAAACACATGTAACCTGTTTCCTTCTGTTTGATATTTATTGTCTCATAAAAGACTGACTGCTGCATTTTGCTACATTCATCTAAGTGAAGTGTTTTCTGACCCAAAGGCATATTTTGAAGCTATTTTTCTGTAGTAGTCCTGTTCAAAAGAATTGATATAGTGCTATTGACATGCGGAGAACCCATGTCAAAACATCTTGTCCATATGTGGAATTAGTATGTTTTCTTCATACTCTTCATTTCAGAATTCTAAAACTACTAGGCCTTCCTTTAGAAGCTAATTGTCTGAAATATGGAACTACAAATTTAGAATTCTGTTCTGAAAACTTTAGTTCTGTTGTTTTTAGAATTTTCTGTTTCGGTCGCCGTTTTATGTGAATAATGCGTTACGTACATTTTTGTAGTATTTCTCTATTCCATCTACTTATCCATGGTTCTTTTCTTTAGGTCTAAAGATTACCTATCTTCTTCATAAACACCAACCATGTTTCTGTTCTTAGCAGCTTGTTGTGGCTGCAACTATGAATAATATAATAAAGATGAGAAAACTAATGCATGTTTTTTTTTTGTTACAGTGTCCAGAAACATGCCTACCCATGAAGAAGTATTAAGCTATCCAGTTGATTGATACTGAAGCATACCAGTAGTTCAGGAAATAAGGTGGAAGAATATTTGACCTTTGTTTTAGAAAAAGGATAGCTTTCATATAGTTGAAGCACAAGAGGTTTTACTTTCCTGGGATATGCTGTGACCTTTAGGAGCAATATCAAATGCATTTGTTTTTCCTCTTCCTCTTTAGTTTTCAGCAAAAGGAACACATCCTGGAATTATTTTAAACATAATTATAATGATAAACAAACCTTACTTTGTTATAGTGATCTTTATAATTGTGTGCGTGTGAGCATCAGCCTTTGCCCATCTTCATTCTGCATCTTATAAATAATAGAAATCACATTTCCTAGACTCATAAAGTTACTATAGAAGAATATTTGTACCTGACTACAGTTTAACGACCACTGACAAGGAAATGAATGGGATCAAAGCAGCAAGTGCTTTGAGAGAAAAGTTATCCTAAGTGTTGAAGGATTGTTCTTTTATATATAAGGAAAATCTTGGTCGCTACATGTTCTGAAATTTTACCAGCTTAGAGGTTATGTTGCTTTGATTTCATTTGACATTTCCACTTTTTTTTTTCTTTTCTTTTCTTTTTTTTGTGGCAGGTTATTGAAATTATTTTACAGCTTTGGTACAGATAAATTTGATTTCCAACTTGTTTTGAAAGAAAGTATTCATAAATGTAATAAATGTAGAGTGGCTTTTTCCTTCTTTGTTCAGTTCTTTTCTAGAAATATTAATGGAATTAAATTGATGACATCCAATAAAGGTTGATAAACTTAAGCTATATTTGCTTTACACACAACCAAAGGTATTTTTTAATCATAATGTTTGTTTTAACTTCATACCATTATTAGAATAGTTTGAAGGCCAGAAACTTTTCTTAGCATTATTGCAATTTGCAAAATCATTTTTTTTTTTCTTTTTTTTTTTTTCTTCTTTTTTCCTAAATGAAATGTAAACACACTTAGGGCACAATAAAGGAATATTTTAATTCATTTAAGAAATATTCTAATTATTGAACGTAATGTCCATAGGTGTGACATCTGCAATTATTGAAGAAAGAACAAATTGCAAGTTTAGGGCCCAGAAACAAATTCTTTCTATGATTTGCAGTAGTTTTCCTGTTGTACATTTTTTGAATTTCATGATTATTTTACAATTTCATTGCTGCTTATGATTTTTGTGGAAAATTGAACTAATTTTTTGGTGAAGTTGACATGCATCCTTTGTACTGAGTTTGGCAATGTGGTAGCTGAACAAGACTATCCACATCATTGCTATCCAGCCGCATATTGATGTAGGAACCAAGATTTATGGTGGGTCTCAGGAGCAGAAAAGAATATAGAATGCAATGGAGTTTAGGCTGAACATTTCATCCAGAGATGGCAGTACAAGAAATAACTGGTTACCACAGAAACAGCTGAAATATGCTTAGGTTCTCTGCACATGCAGACACATATCTTGTCCTAAATTCCTTTCATGTGACATGGAAAATTTAACGGTATGCATTTGCCCAAATATACTTGGGAATGCACTTATGCGTTGTGCAAGCCAGAATAATTATAATCCAAGAGGCAGCCATTTGATACTGCAGTTTGTATATGCATTCTTTCCAAAACAATGTGACAGTCACTGTAATGGTGTTTGGATAAATCCCTGCCCTGTAGTATAGAAAAAGTTTGGAATCACATCCTTGCCAATTTTTACTTTCTCTATAAGCACTATGTACATAGTGTATAGAGAATGTATTGCACTCCACCAAAAAATTCGATACCGAGATTTCACCAGAAATATATGTTTTAGGGTCCCTTTTATCTAAAAAAAGCATTTTCGGAAAAAGGTCCGTGTGTGTGTCTTTGAACACAATAACTCAAAAACGAAAAATAGGTAAAATACCAAACTTAATATTTAAGTTTAGTATCTTCCAGGGATATGACACGAAGATTTTGAGAAAAATCCCTTACCCCCAACTACCCTTCACATGGAACGCTTTTGAAAATTTTGATTTTCTCAAAAATGGCTCTTAACGATTTTGATTAAAATGTTGTATATTAAAGATATTTACCTGACAAATAAAATGTATATCTTGAATTTTCTGGGAATAGCCTCTCAAGAGTAGTTTATTCTGGATGAATTTTACTAAATTTTTAATAACTGCTAAACCGTAAGAGATGGACAAAAACAAAAAATGTAGAGCAGGTTAAAACACACAATTTATGTTTATACATTTTTTTCGTGGAGTTCGTCGTTTTTGTGGCATTCCTTATTTTTGGTTTCTGCTATGAAAAATTTGAACATTTCTCATACAGGAATTTGTTTACTGCTGTCCATACAAACAAAGGAACTTCAGTGACATAGCAACCACCTTTTGATTATCACTTTAACATATGGTACTCCCTTATTTCACCTCTACTTACAAGGAAGCAAGTAATATGGCTATTTCTGCTAATGTTTTACTGATTAGCATGAAGTTAATAGAAGAATAAGTTTTTTAAGAATAATTTGCTGCAGGGATATAGAGAAAGTACACATCAGATTTTTATGGTTTGTGTGTAAACTGTAAAGGAGCCTTTTTGTGAATTTATGGCAACAACTAGACAGACTTAAAGTATTAGGCATTTTCAGCACAGGCATGACTAAGTATGGTTGCATCGAATGTACCACATTAATTGGTATATAGTTCTATGATAGGTCAGACATTTTTGTGTCCAAGCACCATCATGTGGGCTACAACAAAATGCATAGCAAGCAGAATTAAAATGTGATTGGACCACTAATGTCCTTTAGTAATTGCTAATTAATGGGCATGAACATTTGGTAATGGATGATTGATTAAAGTCAACTCTCTTGTGTAAATGTTTATGCTCTATAGCTGCAGAATGTATATTTTCCAGTTTTACTTTATCTGCCATATACAGTGTACATGAGAAGGTATTGAAATCCACAAAATACAATTCTAATATTTTATACACGCTTTGAGAACTCCTGAATCAAAAAATTTGCATGTTTAGAAAAACATGTGTACAGCTTAACTCAAAGAAAATATCAGTTAAATACCAAACTTGGCATTTATGTTCAGTATGTTTCAAGGATGCAACACAAACATTTTCAGGAAAATCTCCCCCAGCCCCACACCAAGCTACCCTTTAAATGGAAGATTTTCAAAAGTTCTTATTTTCTCAATGGTCCTGATAATTTACAATATAATACAATGCATTAAAGATACTTGAATGACAATTAAATATTGAATTTTCTGGGGAAAAGCCCTCTTTTCTAATTTTCTCAATTGGGTAGTCATTTGGTTTTTCTTTATACACACATACTACTGTCTATGCAAAGAATGGAATTTTAATGTCATAGTGACAGCTTTTAAATGATTTGACTTGCTTTGCCTTGTGTATTAGTTTGTTGCAGAACAGGTAGAGAAATTAATGTGAATTTAACATGGCAGATTTTTGTGGCTTAGTTTGCTTTTTGATGCATGTTTTCAAGAATGAAATGACTAGAAATCTGTGAATAACCTAGGAAGTAGTATTTTATACTTCAATGTGTGTATTATGGGACTAGAAAAAATTTCAGCATCTGTACGAAGTCTAGATCGGAAGGCTAATGGCTCAGCATCTTGTGTTCCATTCTTATTACTTTCTCTACCTGTTGTGCAAGCAGACTACTACTCTTACAAAAGGTTCTTCTATCTACTAATTAACTAGAATGCTAATCAAGAAATCATAAGCAGAAATGGTGTTATTGCTTAGTTCCTTATAGCTTGAAGGGAAATAAGGGAATACACTAGGCTCAAGTCATAGTCATTTCGTTATAAAACCTATTGTTATGTAACCGAGTTTGAAATTTGGTTCTTTTTCCATAACCAGACATAAAACAAAATAAATATGGGGGAATTTCCTGTTTGAGAAAAATATAACTATTTTAAAATTGAAACCAATAACAAGGAATATCTTTGAAATTGTTAACTGCACAAAAAAAAAAATAAATAAATAATTGTGTGCTTTAACTATTGTTGGTGAAAAATTACCTTGTGATTGACATTCCAGCTAACATGTGGCTTTCTCAGTGTGCTGTTGCCATATTTACTCGCTGTCTGTCTGCCTGCCTGAAGGGCCACTGCTTCCTATAAAATGCCTTCTTTCCATGCATTTTCTATCAGTTCCTGTATGTTGCCTCATCTATTCCTTTCAATATTGGGTCCTACACTTTACTGAACGTAAAGTTTTATTATTTCGGCTAACGTAACCTCGACTCATCATGGCTTTAAGACATTTTGAAATCATAGTGTCGCTTGTGATAGTTCTAGGAGAGAACAAGTGATGTCCATGATATATAAAAGGAAGTAACAATTATAAATGTAAACCCTTAGGGAATCATTGTGTATAACACAACCAAACTTTTTATAGAATTAAATTCTACAATCAGATCAGTTATGCATGAGAACGTGCACATTAGTTTCTACTGAACCCATAGGTTTTGCAATGCCAATGACATGCCTTATAAGGTTATGCATTCTTACACTGGTTGGTCAGCAACCTGATGAGCCCCTGCCAGCAGATAACACCCCCCACAAGTGTCAATCTCAAGGAAATTTTTCACCCACAGTAGATCTAAAAATTTTTTCTATAATAAGTTTTTTTTTTCCTGTCTCTGACTGTTATCAAAAAGTCATTCCGAATAAAGAGCACTTTAGAGGATTTCCCAGGTAACTCAAGATATACATTTTATTTTTCATACATCTTTAATGTATGGTAGTTTACTCAAATCATTTTGAGTCATTTTTGAGAAAATTATTTTTGTGAACATTTTTCCAAAGTAGCTTGGGGTGGAGGATTTTCTTGAAAAATATGTCACATCCTTGAAACATGCTGAACTTAAATACCAGTTCTGGTATTTGTTTTGTAGTTTTCCTGTTTACGGACCTAAATACACAAGGGCCTTTTTTTCTAAAAGTGCTTCTATTATAAGAGGATCCCAAAATATGTGTTTCCAATGAAATCTGGGTATCAAAGTTTTAGGTAGCAGGAAGACTTTCTCTTCTACTGTAAAATAAAGTAATACCTGATGCATCCATTCTATGCATTGCAAACAAATGCTTCTCTTTTCTTTAAATAACTGAGCTGATAAAAGTTGAAATTAAAATATTATATAATGAAAGGCACATCTTAAACTGATTTAGCCTAAATTTATATTCCCTAATTAACTTAAGTTCAAGGACTGAATTAAAGAACAACTCACTTAAATCAATACCAGAAAATTGATGTCCAAATCAGTACTATGACAGCATTGCCAAATGAAAATATATGGAGCAAGTTGAGAAAAATGTTCCGATATTGTGTATTTATCAGTCAGCATACTTTCTGAATAGGGGCATTTAACATAATCTTAGACTAAAAAAAAACGTGGAAATTCAGTGGGTTGTTATTATGGTTTAGCAGCTTGTGCTGTTTGTTCTTCTAGAACCTGAAAAATAGAAATTGGTCAAGTTAACTAGAAATTTTCATATGTTCTTTTGGTTGAAACAACCATACTTAATGGATGTTTTGTTATCCATTTGCTTAGAGCAGCACTCCTTCAAGCAATGAAACTGTTTATCTTTTTAGGAGATCAAGGACTGGAGTAATTTAAATTTAGGTAAAAATTTTATATTGCTTAGTG
This sequence comes from Hymenopus coronatus, assembly GCA_030762935.1. Lineage (NCBI taxonomy): Eukaryota > Metazoa > Arthropoda > Insecta > Mantodea > Hymenopodidae > Hymenopus > Hymenopus coronatus. The sequence goes on from CM060882.1 coordinate 26,951,751, forward strand.
ATTTGTATACCTGTAATAGCAACACATTATGGAAATCACTCGCCTCAATTTGTAACCCAAGTTCAGCTGCAGATTCATTGATGTAACCTTCTCTTGGTGGTTCAAGGAAGCCATTGAAAAAAATCTTTGTGACATTTCAAAATTGGAAACTGTTATCTTTATTTTCAAAATGTAGGTTTAACCCCAGTATCCAATTGTTGGTAGTTTTAAAAGTAGAGGACTTGGATTTGAATAATTTTTATATTTTAAATCCCACTCTGGAACGTTTGACAATTATAGTAACAGAAACTGCCCACTTGAGAGCAAATTTACAATTAGAAAAAGTTATATTTTGAAATTCCACTAAAACAGGTTTTCCCCACAAGTTCGTGGGGTCACTACAAGAATTCAACTCGCATAAAACAAAGAATCAGCAGTCAAGTTGAAAATGGTTACAATCGATCTCTAAAACATGTTCCTAATTATTAGTGTAAGTTGTGTTCAAAGCTATTAATTCACAAAAGTTAAAATAGATATTAGTAAATAATTGAGTTTCCCCCTCAAAGGTGTATTACGATTTTGATCAACCTACTTGAATGTACAGAATTGAGGAAAGTTGTACCAGAATGGAAGATATATAATTTATATTAGCTGGCTAGGGACAAATTGATGAATCAAAATCCTGCACATTAGATCAACAGATTTTGAGCAGTTAAAAGTAATGGCCCGAGCTCAAATTCCCCTAAAACTAAAGCATTGAAATGTCCCACAATAATGCATCACAAACATATACAACATTTATAAATATAATGGATTCTCTAAGAAATAAAATGGCTTGGTAAAAGATAAATACTTAGAGTCAAACAGGGATGTGGGCTTCAGAATGTTTTCAACATTTATATGAATAAAATTAAAAAGATTGGAGGATAACACAATGGGGATGTATATCTTATCAAGTCGGCTGTTACAACTTGAAATTTATCAATATTTTTCTATCGAATAGGGACCCTATGGGAAAGTAACCATAGACAGTGATATTGTTTTTGGTGTATTTTCAATAAAAAAAATTGCAACTTAATGTGAGAAATTGATGTGACAACTTCTTGATGAATGGATCAGGTTGAACCCTAAATGGTTGATCTATTCACTTGTTCTGACAATACTCCACTGACCTTATCCCATCCCATTATGTGCAAGTTCATGGCCCTGTATGATCAGTTGGTGAAGAAAGTCCATTAACTGCATTTTTTGTTCTTGGTCATTGTCACTACCAAATAAAAGAGAAGTTCAATAATTTTATTGATCTCTGACCAGGAGTGGTACACCAGAATTAAAGTAGACACTCAATTACTATGCCCTCAAAGGCATAATACCTGTTTCAAACAGGAACAGAGATACGTACAATTTTCTCGAGACATTTTCTGAGTTTTACTCAGGAATCATTAATGCTAGATTGTTGAAATTTTTCTACACTTATCTAACACACATTAATGACTTCTGACTGCCTGATTCAGAAGTCTAGCTTACAATTTATGGGAATTAGAACTTTCTAACCATGTGAAAATTGAGATATTTTAATATTTTTTTGCCACAAATTTGCTTTTTTTTTTTAAACTAATTATATACTCTGATTTGGGCAGTTTAGTAGATAAGTATAATGGGAACAAGTGTAAAAAATTTGAATATTCCCCTTTGAAAGGTTTCTGAATAAGAGGTATTTTTAATCATCTTTCCCCCCCCCCTTCTTTCCCAACATAATTTTTTAAAAATAAAGTTTTGCAGATAAAAGCATAAACTTTTCACTAGGAGAAATGAAAACTTATTGTACATGCCACAAAATTTCCTGATATGCGAGGCTTTAATTTTGACAAATTGTTAAAGCCTAACAGCCACACTACATTTTACCCTTAAGTTTTTATGCTTAGCATTATAAAATTAATAGGTACTGCACAGCATTGACTGCAGTTTCATTGTGTCCATTGAAAGATGTGCTGTTGTAAAGCATGCCAAGTTGAATTGGAGCATTCAGATTTTAAAATCTATGTTCTAGCTTTGCCCTGAGCTTTATAAACCTAGCAATGCCAAAGTGCAATTAGCTCTGGGAATTCAGAGCCACAAGATTGTCATAAAAGTGAAGTCTCACTTTCATCTTAGATACTAACCTATCCTTATTGATGATTACTTCGTGCGAGTTCATCACAGCATCTTTCGTAACTAAATACAGAAAGGGGAACAACTGCCCAACCGTGAGTACTTTATTGCTATATTGAACCATAATTTAAGAAGAACCTCTTAAATGATATAAGGTATTGCCCCCAAAAATCATCCTCGCCCTTTTTTAACCTTAAATTTGCTCCTAAAGCATTTTACTCTAAATTTGTAGGGGGGTGTCCCAGGTTGGCAACTCTGTGGAATGAAAATGGTTTTTATTGCTATGATTACAGTTCAAAATATTCATTCATAAGAAGGCTTCCCCCCCCCCCCTTTTCTTTTTTTTTTCTTCTCTTTTTTTTTTCTCTTTTTTTAAACTTTAGTATGAGTAATGATTTCATGCCTGTAAACTGTTAATGTCTTTCACACCCAATTTAGAATGGGACGCTGAGGACCACAGCAGTTCAAGAGCGTCCATAAATAACAAGCCATTTACATTTTTTTCAAGTTTAAGTCCAATCTATTCAAAAACAATATTGTCAGAACTTTTGCTGTGATATGACAGTGATTGCTAGAAGCATTAGTGACGCTAATGTAGTTGATTATTGCGCTAAGATGCTATAGACTGCATCATCCGTATCGCTTCTAAAATAGTTTGCAAAATAGGATTCCAAGAATTTCTTGATAACAACTGCACTGTATTTTTTAATCTGGCTTGCGACTATACGATCTCAAAATCTGGTTTTGCACATTTCGCTTAAATGATCGCATGGCATGATACAATGTGCCGACCCAAAAAGTCGAATTAATGCTCTGGCATTGTCACGTTCTAAGGAATCCAACACTGGTTTGAAACAAATGTGTGTGTCTTTTGAGGAAAATGCAGAAGCTCCAGATTTGTGAGTTTTGTTTGTTTGCGCATGATTTTCTAAGTCTGATAGCCGAGGTCTTATACTATAAAGACACATATGCAGAACGCTTGGGAATTATCACCTAAAGCCCGAAATGAGCATTCTATAAATGTATTTTTCAGTATTCTGAGTGTATGGCGGTTTTACTTTTTCCATTTTTAGAGTTAATCATCACTGTTCATAATAGACCATTTTCACTAGGTGAAGCCATAGAAACACGTATTAGTGATCTGCCAGTATAAGTAGTAGTGAACACGGGGAAATGATTGCAAACAAAATAATGCGCTCCGTACTTCTACTGCAAGGTACAGCGATACAGGCAGCTTTGAGAAGCAAAGGCTTTAGAATCTCTATTGTGTGTTGAATCAGAGAGTTCGTCACTGCCTCCTAGAGTTTACAAGCCATGATGTTCGTGAATTTGGTAACACTGCACGTAGGCTGAGAAATCTTAAGGAAGTAAATACGTTGAAGCTGTATGTTTTAAATTCATTTTCAAATTCAGTAATATTCCAATTGCATCACGTGTAATTAATAACGTCTTTTTTTACTCATTCACGAGAAGGTGCCGGTTGGTAGTGTTTCAGCTCCCGCAAAAAACAGTAATTCTTGATACAAAATGAGTAAAATGTAACAAATATAAAGAATGGTTTTTTATGTGACTGCTGGAATCACTTTTCATGTGCTAACGTTCTCGAAAACGACTTGCCTAACGAAAATTCTGAATAGAGGTGTCCGAAGTGTTACGGCGCCAGACAAGCTGAGACAGATAATGCTGTGAAGTCTCTCACCGTATCTAGAGAATATAGAAGCTCTCTGCTAGCAATAATTAATGAATTACAAGAAGACTTAAGAGTATTAATGGATGAAAACTGAAGTAGAGGAACATGACCGGCAGGTAAGTCTCGACTTTACAAATGCCAATGAAGTAATGCTAAAAATGAGGTTATGCCAAAAACGTTCTCGGAGATCAGAAGATGGGAAACTGTAAATTCAAGGAGGAACTCTAACAAACATAATGCTAATAAATCTAGTCACGATTTTGTTCCTACAACAAAAACAAGTTTTATGTACTCCAAGACACAAAAGAAGGCAAAAATGAATCAAGCTGTGAAATCGACAACCATATACCTGATCTGAAGAATTCCAAGGTAATGAACAAGAAGAACCGCAGCTTCAATATTATTCCGATAGTTATGCACGTGGAGTATCATCTTGGCTAATGGAAAGACTATTGCTAAGGAGTTCAAAATAGTAGGAAATATCAAACCAGGAGCCGGTTTACGAGACGTAGTAACATCAACCATGAAAGACTCTGAAACCCTCTCGGATCAAGATTTTATGGTTATAATCGCTGGTGCAAATGATATCAGCAAGAATGAAAGCAAGACAGCAACGACACTGAAGAAGACGCTGGGATCGTGGAGTCATACCAACGTTATTGTCATCAATGCACCTCATTGACACGACCTGCCCCACTAGTCCTGTGTAAACAAAGGAGTGCAACACAGCAATCAGGAATACAAATCAATATATAAATACTTCAAAATGTGTAATTAATTAACACGAGTAGTTGTAATAGAGACTAGCACACCAAGCACGGACAGCATTTTAACAATTTAGGTAAACGCGTCTTAAGTGAAACAATCCTCAGTGTTGTAAGGAATGAAATTAAAAAAAAAACAGCTAAATCAGTAATCTGACTAAAGCATACTTCAACCATTGAGGTGACAAAAAACATGTAAACTTGGTCAAGTATTACAACACTACTAGGATACAGCCTGGTCAAATAGTTTTGAATAATACTAAGGTTAGAGACTCCAAGGAAAATACTAAAGACTGAAGATATTATTTTAGGTTGTCCTAATTTCATTGCAGACAAGTTAGATGAGGTTAGGTTAAACTGTCGAGAGGTACCTAGAAAATCTGTTAGTGAACCTGATTTTAAAATAGGTTATATTGATGTGCAAGGGATGAGAAGAAAACATGAGGTAATTAATGAGTTTGCTAAGGAAAATGAATTTGATATTATTTGTCTAAGTGAACATTGATATCGTAATGAAATACAAGGTTATAGCTTAGAGGATTATCAGCTTGCGAATTACTACACACAAACACATGTGGGTGTAGCAATTTATGTAGGTGAAAATATTGTAACAGCATGTAAACTGGAACTTGAACCAGCAAGCATTGAATTGAATTTCAAAACTACATCTATAATTATTCAAGAGTACAATGTAATAAATAATCACCAAATGGTGGCTCTAGCACATTTAGTGAAAATTTTGAAAAGCTATTAATTTTCATCACTAGGCCAAGATGGAAACATTACAGTATAATAATAGGTGGTGATGTGAACTCAGATTTTGATGTGCTAGATAATAAGAATGGTGTGTTTGACTTTAAAAATATTCTCATGCAATTTAATTTTAATTACATTAATAATAGATCTACCAGAGGCACAGCCTGTCTAGCCAACATTTTCACAAATGTAAACCTTGCTGATGTTACATGTGAAGCTGTACATTTTGCTTTCTCAGACCATGATGGGGTGTGGATAAATATTAAAAATCTTAAAATAAAAGGCAACTCGACAAAGATAGTTAAGACCGTGATGACTAGACCTATAAATAATGACAAAACAGCACTTTTTAGGGAGTCTCTTTGTAAAATTGAGTGGTATGATTTGATCCACAAATCTCACCTCTGTAACATATTGACTGCACCTGAGATTTTTGAAAATGCTTTAACATCTTTATAAACACCTATACCCCAAATAAAATGTAACATAAACAGTAAGGGTGTGAGGAACTGTGCTCCAAAAAAAAGGGTAACCAGGAATGGTATACAGCTTAGTTAGCTAACCTGAAACAAAAGGAACTGTTGTATTTAAATAGTACAGGAGAAACAATTCTGAAATATTTAAAGTATCCGTCATGAGGGCTAGGGAGGAATATAAACAAGCAATATGTGAAACAAAAAAGATGTATAACATAAGTAAAATTAAAACAGCTAATAAAAGTGTAAAAAAAAAAAAAGCTTGGGATTTAATAACGGCAATGTAGGGAAAAGTGAAAGAATAGAATTAGATCCAACAGAACTCGAAGTCTTTTTTTTTTTTTTTTTTTTTTTTTTGTTTGTAAAGTCTGTTGAATTTAGAAATAACATAGTGCAACCAGTGGAAACAGTTCGAGATATTTTGGATGGTTACATTACGAGAAATACTCGGGAGGTTTTGTTTTGTGTACAGTAACATCTGAACGCATACTAACCATTGTAAATCGTTTTGAATCATCTGACAGCACTTACATATGAGCTATACACCAATTTATTTTAAAAAAATTATTGAATGTATAGTATCTGCATTTATATATTGTATAAACAAATGTCTAGCTGAAGGTATACTTCCAGATCCACTAAAACTCACCAGGGTAATACCAGTCTATTAAAAGGGGGAAAGGAAACACCCGCTAGGTATCGACAAATATCACTTGCTCCGATATTTTCTAAGGTGTTAGAAAAGGTAATCTATATTCAATTGGGTATTTATCTCGAACAAGCGAATATACTTAGTAAGTCACAGTTTGGTTTTATAAAAGGTAGATCAACCGTAGATGGTCTCCATTGTTCAAGGTGTTCTGCAAGCATTTGAAAACAAAAAAAATTGCAATAGCGAGCTTATGTGATTTAAGCAAGGCGTTTGATTGCATGGGCCATGTACATTTACTAAAGAAACTGAAATATTATGGTACAGAAGAAAAAACACTAAAGATTATAAAATCATTTCTTGAAAATAGAACACAAAGAGTTTGTATTGGAAAGGAAAAATCAGAAATCCAAGAAATAAAATATGGCGTCCCATAAGGCTCAATTTTGGGACCACTTCTATATACAATCATGATTAATGATCTACCTTCTTTCATGGATATACACACTATTTTATATGCTGACGACACAACTTTTTCTGATATTAACTTCGAATATAGCAAATTTATAAAAAATGGCTGAAAATACGTTGGCTCAAGCAGACATATGGTTTAGGGCTAACGGGTTTCTACTCAATAACAGCAAAATGCAGCAAATTATATTCAGTTTGAAGGATATACCTCCTAATCTCTGTGAAGTATATGTAAAATTCTCTGGTGTAACTATAGATAATAAACTAACTTGGGCCTCGCACATCAGAAATATCTCGTCTAAATTGTCTCGATAGAAAACCAAGTACCACATGCATTATGGCATTTTATAATGGGGAAGCAGCACCCATGTGGCAAATACTGATTTAAAAAAAAAAAAAAGATGATCCGTATTATATCAAGTACTGGCAAAGTTGAGCACTGTAAATCTTTGTTTATTAATCTAGGTATTCTGACATTAGTAAACTTCTACATTTATACTATAGTTAATCATGTGAGAATACAACTATATGAGCTGGGATATAGACAGGACATACATACACCTAATACCAGAAATTGAAATCAAATTAAGATGTCATATCATAGACTTACAACAGCAGAGAGCTTTAAAGTGATAGGGTTAAAACTATGCAACCAGTAACAATGCTACCTGCGACAAAATTTAAACAAAAGGCATATGACTGCTTACTTGCAACACCATATTATTCTGTTCAAGTGTTTTTAGAGGTTAATAAGAATAATTGTTTCAATAAATAAAAAAGTTAATTACTACTACTTATTCTTCATGGTTATCTAATATGTTAATTTAACTTGGTAACAGAATACAAGATTTATTATTTGACAATCATTGTTATAGCCCAATGTATGTATTGTGTATTTTTCTCTTGACGTTGTCTATTGCTGTACCTAGCCTAATGACAATAAAATATATTATTATTATTGTTATTATTACTATTATTGTTGTTTCGTTCTATGATAGTCAGATAGAACGCTGCAATAGTAAGTATTCTTTTGTATTATATTGCACATAATCTGTAATTATAATAGATGATTCTACATTTTAATCTCCTAATGAAAAACAAGGAGGCAGGCATAGATTCGTGCTATCCCACTGAAATACTACTGTCCAACATCGTCATTAGTTGTGTGCCAACTACTTTGACGAAAAGGACATAATTATTAATACAAACTGGAAACATGAAAATGCTTCTGCTACAAAACGTGCTTTGCGATTCCATAAATTAAAAGAAAATGCAGTACTCTGTAAGTTCCGGAATTTGCCATCATACTTAAGCACCATTATTCCAACAGAGAGAAGAGATCCGGATTCCAGGAGAGAGGATATTAGAAGAAATAAAGCTAAAGAGTTGAAACTGCTGAAACATGCAGTGAATAATTTTGAAATATTTTCGCTGCAAACTTTGGGGTATGCGAGCTTTGTATTGGTCTATTAAGAGTGGGAAAGGGAACAGAAATCAGTTATGCATATTTTGACTAGGTCCAACGATGAGGACTTTCAGTACCCAGTGCTTTAGTTGTGGGCATCTTCTTTCATGTTGCTGTCATATTTTAACATATAATGAACTCTTCGGTCTTAGCAAGTAAACTCTTTATAGTAGGTGATCAAAGGAGCATTCTTACTGTGTGAGGTATGCTGAGCTTAAGAGACCAACGGTGTTTGTGGTGGCATTGATGAGTGTATCTGAGGTCAGAAAGTCAGAGAAATTACTTCTAAAGTAGTTTTCAAGTTTGTAAACATTGCCTTAAATAATTATACTAAGAGTGTAAACAACACGATTGATCAGGGCAGCAAGAAAAGAAAAGTTCAACTTTTAATTTATTAACTTAAAGTGCAGTAACTCTGTTACATATTTGTATTAATGCATTATTCATTTATTATAAATATAATTTATGTTGTCCAGAATACATTATACATGTATACGAACTAATAGAGCGTAAATAAATCTAATGTAATGACAAGTAATAGATTGCTTTTTGTTTGAGATTGTCGTCTGGTCTAAGTCTACCACTTGACAGCTATACAGCGTTGCAACATCTATGAACATGACTTGCTATCTGTAGAGGCCGATTGCTAAAACGTGGCGTAACCATGGCCGTGGTTTAAACCCCAGAATCAGTTAAAAAATTGGAGCCATGGCTTGGATAGGTCTGAGGTGTGGCCTCCAAGATATGGCACCGTTTTACAGCAAAATAACCCAATATTCGCAGATGCTTTTACTCGTTTCGTTTTAGTTTGGGCTATTTCACGGACATTTTAAATATCTGATATTCCATTAGACTGAGCTAATCACGTTAGCTTCACATATCATGAGACTAATTTATTACTTTTGTCAGATGATCAACTACAACAAAGTGGTATAATCTCATTTCCTATTGATTAACATTTATTTGCTTATTATATGTAACAAAGGAATTCAGACTAATAATTATGTGCTGAGTGTATGAAGTTCTCGATTACGTATAATAATTTTCTTTATATTATTGCAATCTAAAAATTCTTTATTTTACGCACGTTTTAGACTTCAAATTTAAGCAGTAAGCTAACCTCATTTTTGTGATAATGTATTATTTATGCATACTGTAATAAAGATATTTATATAGGTTTTTTTACACCACTTGGCATTATTTCAATACGAGATATGAATTTGGTAGATACTTTTTTTATTCTGTCATTATGGCCACTTTGTGGCTATTTACTGGTAAGTTATATTCGTTTAGAGCTCTAAGCCGCAAAGCGTAACTGAGAAATTTTTTTACGAGTAGAGTAGCGGGGCCGCAACTGCGGAAGGACTACAGGACGTAACTGAGAGATCTTGGAAGCTAAAATCCCAATGATACCAAGAAGAAGTCAAAACCTCGGTTATCTGGGGCATTCACATCTGAACGAGATATTTTCAACACTTTCAAATATGGATTGCTGTGGAAGTTTCAACTATTACTTAAACTATTTCTTAAGAGTGCTGCGTGTATGTGTATCCACCCACCCTACAATTTTACCCAATTAATTATCAATCTTATTTCTTAGGTAGGTGTTAATGTCATGATCAATTGTATTATGTCTAATACAATGTATGCACTAAGGGAATTGCGACTGATAATTAATGCACTGAGGGAAACATTTGGCAAATTGCTCTGAGTTTAATAATTAATAACGCTTGAGTTTGATACAATAATTCATGTTATTAAGAAGGGAAAGAAATATTCAAATATAATACTTATTTGTTGAATGTTTGTAAACAGTGTGTATGTCATATGCACTGATGTCTAAGAAAAATAAGTTTACCAAGAAAACTCACTGGTGAATGACAACGTTAATCTCTTGCATATGTCGAAAAATATGTGCTATGTCATTGCAAAATGGAAATGGCGTGTTACTTATGGACGCTCTATAACTACTGCGGTTCTCAGCGTCCTATTCTAAATTGGGCTTGAAAGACCGCTTAATTTTGCTCAGAGGCCTCTCTATCAGGCTTGAGGTTCTTTTGTGTGCCGTAAATCTACGACCCGGGGCCAGCGATTTTACTTCCTTTCCGAAGGAAGCCATGCTAAGGATTTTTACACCCGAAAAACTTCATCGTCCTCCGCCGGGGTTGAACCCACGACCTTGGGTGCATGTAGTCAGCATGGTAACCATTACACCACGGAGGGCGACTGTGTCATCGCAAAGGATAAAACTGCTACTATAATATTAAGTTAAACATAAATGTATTTTATGATAGGGGTTTAGATGTATGTATATAAGTGGCTGCATATCAATAAACGCCACTGTTTGTAAAGCTATTTGAATCAATATATGTTGCAGAATTAATTACTATAACAGCATTCCATGAATCAAGTGGGCATGCGAATCTGTGAATGGTACAAAATTGAACCACACACTAAGAACAAAATCAGTAAACAATTATTATGAAAGAGTATCGGAACATATCTGCATGTGTTAGAAACCTATTAAAGGCACGTCTTGACTAGGCATGAACCAAATGTGTAGAATAAGAAAGCTTACACAATTCACAGCTCATTCTTTAGTTTCCATAACTTGAATTAGGAATTTAAACTGTATTGCATATTACATCTCTAATAGTACATAATAGTGCCTGCAACTAAAGAAAATGTTACATGTGGTTCACTAATGAGAACACAATTGTTATGAATCCTCAGCATTCACTTAATATAAAATTGTGACCCCTTTAGATTGCATGCAGCAATCATTTACAATAATAGTTCTCATTTCTAATGATCTATTTAATGTTATAAATCATGATAAACCATAAACTCTAGCTTCCATGTGTATTTATACACTACATTCTAGATGTGATCAGCTATTACACCTTCTAATCGTGGAATGAAAATAATCTTTAAAGTAGCAAAGGTGGGAATTCTCATATTGCAGAACTTCAAAATGAATTAAAATTATTAGAGAGAATATTCTGAATTAGTAATTCTAATCGGTGTTTCAGCTTCAGAAGTATTACATAAGACAATTTTAATATCTGATCATTGTAATTCAAGCATAATAACTTTAGCTTTTAAAAGCAAAGTGCCAGAACAAGCAGATTAATAATTAAGTTAACATTCTGTATAATATTCATATAACTCAATGAATTGGGCCTTTATTTAATTTTACCTAACGCACCCCTCACCAACCAGACCAATTAGCAAGAACAGTAAAGGGTTTACATAATATGCCAGGTATGTTTGTCTTTGCCTGCTCCAAATATAGTTTCCTTGTGAAAATGGAGGCAATATAATAATTAAGGAACTTACAAGACGTGTTTGGAATCTGAACAAGAAGGGTTGATGTCAGCTACCTCGTAGACATATTCTTACATAGAACCTTAAAAAAAAAATCAATATGTTTTGCTTCTTGTTTTTGTTTTAAAACATAATCTTTTGTCACACATACACATATTGAAACTGAAAGGCTAAAAACTGGTCTTATATTAAAAATATTTATTTTATTGGTATTCTTCTTTATAATCAAGAAAGGTCCTGCACATTTTTTCTCCTGAAACAAATAATAATGATAATGATAGATAACAAATAGCAATAAAAATGTTTATGTAAAATTTATTTTGTTTATACAAAGAAAAACTAATGTATTTAGTCATATCAGTTATATCTTTGGAAAGCATCTAAAAGAACAGACAAAATACTAAATGCTTAAACAATAATTGCTTTTAACATGCCGTTTTCTCTCTGTAGCATTTCTATATAAAAACTGCATAGCTTTAAAAAGTTAGTCCGTGATTACCTGGTTGCTATTCATGAACTATAAATAGTTGCATAATATATAACTTAATAGAGTGCAGTAAGCGTGATGCATGTCAAATTATTTTTTGGATACTGAATTTTTAAAACAACCTGAATGTACTGTACATGCAACATTCATGCTGACAATATTCAATTTTATCAAGTATAAAGTAAACAAAATTCACAGAAAATATTATGAGTACTTAAATATTGGTAATGTTGTTTCTGTCAATTATTATGTAACCTTACCTTAAAACTATGTTGATGTCCCTTACTAAATTCTCAGCCATGTAAACATTGTGGTATTCTCTAGGCTTATTTTAGCTAACGATTGTACAATTGCAATTTGTCCACAAATGCTATTTTTCCGTTTTAACATTCATCTGAAAAATAAAGAGAGAATCTTAATATAAATAAGGCTACTTAACATCTGAATTACTTATAAAATCATTAGGTATGGTCAATGCAAATGTAGGAAGCTCATGCATTTCGCTTGGTTAAACCTAAACTGTGGCCTTGCATTACTGAAATAGTGCACGAACTAGACTACAGCAGTGTGTTTAAAATATCCTCGAACACCCAACAAGACTTAAGCAAAGGCTATTCATTCTGTAGAATAAATCAAATTTGTAGTATTAGCTACATTCCTTGCAGCATTAAAGTTACCTATAAACTTAAAAACAAGTTATTTTTAGAGTTGCGTCACAATGTGGTATTACAAAGCTTTAAGAATTGTTTTTGGTCTTTAATGCTCAATAAAGCAATCGATTGATACTGAAACACATCACAAACACTGCATTTTTACATGCTTATATTATCTGATAAGACTGGTCTCCTTTGGTTTGCCGTAATATACTAATATTTGTATTTGATTTCTCATTACTACAAGTTGTTTTACATAGTTATTTATCACTTAGACAGTAATGCGAATCATAACTTATCATTTCGGCGCATGATATTGATGAATTTACGTTCCATCTTACATAACCATAACTTATTACTCCTCGCTGCATTTTAAAGCGCCATTGTTTTTTCGTCCTCACCACCGATGTTGCCAAACGTAAAATCAGTGACACGGCCTGTTTGCTCGACCATGTCCCGTCTTCGTGCTAACAACTCAACACAGTTTGAGTCTTCGATCATGTCCTGAAACCCATGATCCCAAGCCATGGTTTACGCCACGTTTTAGCAGTCGGCCCTAGGTGACATGGGCCAAGAGGACTATAACGACACATGGGTTCACTTCGCCCAAAGACTGTAATCTATGAGGTCACGAATTCGTAGTTCATGTAACCCTCGCCAGGAAGTGCAATGCAGTGAAATCGGTAAAGATCGTGATCATTCGTAAATGTTCGTTTACTTCCATCTCAGAATAAATGCTGTATGGAAGTGAACTTTTTTTTTTTTGCGTGTTCTTTTGACCTTTCATTATTTATTTTGCACATTCAAATTTGGCCTGTTTTCTTACTTCTCTCATCCTTGGAAAAGTCTCATGAATAGATTTTCTGAAATAAGACTATGTATTTGAAAAGGAAATCACTTTTACGTGTTATAGATTTTTAACATTTTTCTTGACAAAATTAGTTGCGAAAGCTAACGCGAAACTCCTATTTGTGTCGCTTTATCTTTATGCACATATACAATAACACAATAACCATTTTAAATACAAAGTTAAGATTTTTTAAATTAGAAATTTGGAGAAAATTTATCGACATATTTCAAGTGTGTTTGAAATTGATACAATATGCACAGTTTAGATGAAGAGTCTCTGGCGAACTGCTGCTTGTACTGAGATGAAATCTTACATACGAGTTAAAGATACTGGATGAGATCCTTTCAAATCGGTACAAAATAAGAGCAATGTAAATGAACTTCCTAGAAACTTTTAGGAATGCTTCCATTAACTCCACCTTATAATAGAATGCAAAACAAAATGTGTACGACTGTATCTAAATTATAGTGTTACGGATGCATTTGCAATCTTTGTTGTTAGCCAAGCACATCACTGCAGTTAGACAACATTGGTGGTTCCAATCCATGATATGACTAACTTCCACTAATGGTTTTCTAATATATTTGGATTAAATACTGGAAGCATAGGTTTTAATAAAAAGCAAAATTTTAGATTAAATGACACTTTTTAGAGCCTTTATTATTATTTGGAAAGAAGCAAACAGAACAAACTTTACACAATACAGAATCATATAATCTAATAAAATAAAGAGATATCTATACAAAGGATACTTTCTTTACTTTATCACTTTAGTTAATAGTACAACTTGTTGGCTAGCAGCAACTTCTGGCAGAAGATGGGAGTTTGACTTTAGCTGGTATAAAATAGACGACCAGCACTGGAAGTTTCTCATATATAAGACAGGCTTCAGTTTCAGTGGAGAATGTGGATACATATCAGAGATTTGAGCAGGGTTTGATGAGTCCTATTTCATATAATTAGTATGTTAGAATGTAAGTTTATGTAATCAAATGAGTTATATTTAAAATTCAAACCTATTCATGGGAAGAATTAAATGAAGACAACTCTGATTAAAATTTGAGCAAATGCTTTAATTTAAACCGTGGATTTCAATTTACCAAAATGATGGGTTCAATAATTCGTATACTGTAAAAATATTAAATTATTAATTAGTAATGTCACATCCACACAATTTTCCACAAGGTTATACAATGACTGTGGGAATACATTTTAGGAGTGTTTAATTGTCTTGTTTTAAGAAAATTATTTGTGCCGTAGTGTTCCATAGTTTCACACATAAGGGAAAAAGTTTCTTGTTTTTTGGTGTCGATTTCATAATGGAATTGAGTGGGCCTGAATCACGTGTGAATATTTGAATTGATGCTCAAATGAGCTCGGGTTAATGGTGTTTAACATTTCTCACATTCTCCTTCTCACGATAAGAGAAACCCTGAGAGAGAGAGTGAGAGAGAGAGAGAGAGAGAGAGAGAGAGAGAAAACTTAACCGGGTAACATAGCCTGATCAAGATTCGAAGTCGGGACCTCTTGAATGTGAATCAGAGGTGCTACCCCCAACTAAGGAGGCGGTCCATCATCACTTTAATATACTACAAAATATTGAACAATTTCTATTAATAACACTGAATATTGCACAAAATGGCTATACCACAATCAGTTATTTTATATGAACCGTGTGATTTAAGGAAATGCATGTATTTTAAAGAAATTTGGAGCATTTTTTGTGTATCGTTTGCGGTTTATCAGTTATACAAAATACGTTCTTCTGAATGAAGAGGACTTCCGAGATTATGAAAAAATATATAAATAAATAAAAACAAAATGTCAAGATGTAGGTAATTTTTTTTTGTGACGAAACCATTTTAAATATCTACTAGGTATTTATTCCATCTCGCTAGTGCTTTTCTGTTATTATAAAAAGTCTAGAAATATTAAATGCAAAAGTTAGTATGAGAGATATGGAATCTAAATACCACATCTTGTATGTATCTAATATTTCATTTCTCAGTTACATGAATTAAATAGAAAACTGTGTGTGAAATAGGTTATGATGAAACATACGAATAAATAATGATATGCGTTTTTCAACGAAGAAGAATAAAACTGATGAAACATTGAATGCATCAAAACACTCTCGCTCATTCGTATCCGTTCTTAAATATATAAATCAGTTTTTCAGGTGTGGTTAGATGTATTGTAAATATAAGAGACAACCTTGCCTAAACTTTATCTTGGATGCCTTCTTTTATTGGTGATTTTTGTTTTGTTAGATCTACAATAAATACATTCAAATAAACACATCTGAGCATTGTCTAAATTTAATGAAATTATATTTTACTTTTGAGAAACCTGATATATACTACAACCAATGACCTTAACATTGATGTTAGTCACTTTTAATCTTGCCTAGATTCATAATTTGATTTTTTATTACTCTAAACATTACATATGGGAGTAATTTTGTGCACAAGCCAGTTTTGGGCGAAACAATAGTTTTGGTAGGTATTTTGGTAATCTTGCACACCACGCTACTCTGTCATGGCGGACGCTGCTTATGCGCAATGGGGAATATCAACATGCACATTTAAAAACCACTACGCTTATGCAACATTAGGAAATAGTTGGTCCTATTGCTCAATGTAAAGAACTGTCAAAACAAAGGCATTGGTGGAAAATAAATGGCGTGTTATTTATGGACGCTCTTTAACTATTGTGGTTTTCAGCGTCCCATTCTAAATTGGTCGTGAAAGACCGCTTAATTTTGCTCAGAGGCCTCTCTATCAGGCTTGAGGTTCTTTCACATGTCGCTAATCTACGACACGGGACCAATGGCTTTACTTCCCTCCCGAAGGAAGCCATGCTAAGGAAAATATCCATCGTCCTCTGCCATCTTTGAACCCGCGACCTTGGGAGTATGAAGTTAGCATGGTATACACGGAAGTGGGTATAAGATATCTGCAATGTAAAATATGAGTCAAAACAAAAGTGCGGGAAATAATAATCTCGAAACCGAAGAGAGCATATAGCTATAGGAGGGGTAATAATAACATATATAAGAAAAATGATTCATAAAGTACGGAAAGGAAATGTTTAGCTACAATAAATATAATCGCCCAAAACTGACCAACCAAATAGTGATAAAGCTATACAATAGTTGCAGCACACGTACGGACCCGCTCGCGCAGAAACACACACGTGCGCGCGCGCGCAAACACAACGGTCTTAAGAAGTTGTTTAATGACTTTTACTGGCGATCCAAATTTGAAAGTGTTGAAAACAAAAAGTTATTCAGATGTGAAAGTCGCCAGATCGTCAAAGTTTTGCCTACATTTTGGGATCATTGGCGTTTTAGCTTCACAGATCCCTAGGCTACGCCCTGTCGTCATTCCTGGCCTTCGGCAGCAATTGCTACACTCCTTTACTTATAAAAAAAATATTCCTCAGCTACGCTTTGCGGCTTAGGGACCTCCCTGTTGGGCTACGCTTTGCGGCTTACGGTTCTAAACGTTTATAATATACCGGTAGGTAACTTCAAATTTGCTCTAATGACGAAATAACAAACGTGTATTGAAGTAATGTCAAGAGGTGGAACCATCATATACTAATAATCAAATAGCGTAGCTTCCTCATGTCCTGACGATTTAAATATACATTCTCTCTCCAGATGGCACTGGCTCTGTTTGTAATGCCAACATTGATAGTTCTGATATCCGCCTATTTTTACTTTCTCTAGCCCCATATGTACAATGTACATAGGGATAGAGAAGTATTGTATTCCACCCAAAAATTCGATACCGAGATTTCAACGGAAATACACGTTTTAGGACCCCCTGTATCCAAAAAAAGCATTTTCAGAAAAAGGTCCGTGTGTGTGTCCGTGTGTTTGAGAACACGATAACTCAAAAACGAAAAGTAGCTAAAATACCAAACTTGGCATTTAAGCTTAGTATCTTCCAGGGATGCGACACGAAGATTTTGAGTAAAATCCCCCCACCCCAAACTACCCTTTACATGGAATTTTTTTCGAACATTTTGATTTTCTTAAAAATGGCTCTAACGATTTTGATTAAAATATCATATATTAAGGATATTTACCTAGCAAATAAAATGTATATCTTGAATTTTCTGGGAATAGCTTCTGAAGACCTGCTTATCCTCGATGAATTTTGCTTAATTTTGCATAACTAGTAAACCGTAAGAGATAGACAAAAACTTACTACACAAAAATTTAGGTTTTGTTAAAATACACAAGTTATGTCATACATTTTTCTCTTGGAGCTTACCGTTTTCGAGGTATTCATTGTTATTAGTTTCAGTTGTGAAATACTTATACTTTTCTCAGACGGGAGTGTCCATTTTTCTTTTGTTCTACTCCTGGCCAAGAAAAGAAGCGATTTGTAATTACAATCGCATAACTACAGCTTTTAAAACATTGGACTATTGGTTTAGCCTAGTGTATTCCCTTATTTTCTTCCTACTTATACGGAACTAAGTAATAAGAACATTGTGACAATGAGTACCACGATCAGCATGGTGCAGAAAGAAGAACAATCTTATGTATGAAATATGTAGAACAGCTAGAGAAAGTCATGTGAGTGTAACACATCAGATTTTTTATTTTTATTTAAGGTTAAATCACCACCAAGCTGTAAACAAACGCAACATAAAAGAAGCCTTATACAGCTAAGCCACGAAACAGAGAGGAAAATGTACAAGTAAACGCAATCACCCGAGGTAATCAATAAATAGTTTATTTTCCCTTATATGGTCATGATTTTAACGTTCACTTTTATTGGCGATGTAGTGTTACATGTAATTTGCAAGTCAATTGTTAGTTTTTAAGGCCTAAAAATACATGTTTTATATCATTTGGAAAACCACTCTTTTCTTGCATCTTTAAATTTAATGTATTACAAAACTTTAGAACAATCATCAAACATCCGGAAGAAATTCATCGCGCCCAATGACGTCCCCGGAATCTTTATTATAACCTCTAAGCCATAGCATTGAGTCTTGGGCAGTTCCGAGGGGAATTTTACATTGATTCTTGTAGGGGGTTTTTTTTTTTTTTTAGTTGGTGAGAATCCAACTCGCATAAGGCGTCTTTGTAAGATTTCTCCCCCTGTTTATTATAAATAAATAAATAAATAAATAGAAAAGCATTGAAAACGATATGCTGAGGACTTGGAGATTTTTTTTTCGGGGTGATGTTTTAAATCAAGACAGCCTGCCTGCCTTACGTAACGCGGAACCCTGGTCTGCAAGATTACTTATATTTTCTTACCTGCCTTGGGTAGCGTGAAAATCAGTTTTCACGCGCCTATTGTTGCTACATTTGTAAGCGCAACAAGGATAAATTATCCTTGAATTAGGGATAAATTATCCTTGAATTAGGCATTTCTGATGCATTCATTTTAGTGAATTCACTACCATTCAGTTTGTTTTCAAAAAGTATTTAGTAACCAACAAATCAGAAAACTATGTTCCAACGTCTAGCACTTTTACAGGAGTTACTGGAACTACAATCTGTGTAACATAGAAAGGTTAGGGAGTGAACCCCTCTGTCGTTTTAATCCTTTTGATGTTCGGGCTATTAGTTGTAAACATGCTTACGTAGCAACCACTACACCACCTCCAGCTAAGTGTTAAGTTACAAGAAGAAGAAACAAAGTTTGTGAATAATCACGGCAATTTCTAATCGCGATGATACAACCCAAGTGATAGATTTTTCGCCCTGGGTATTCTTTGGATATTGTGCCATGCAATGGGCATAATGGTATCTAAATCGCTTCTAAAATACAAATTATAACCACATGATTATAAGAGAAAAAAAACCTTTCAACTAGTAGTTTTTATTTTTATTATTATTATTATTATTATTTTGAAAAGAACTGCATTCACCGGTAGCAGCTAAAAGTTGAATTTCCTAACTAGATAGATTTCCAAAAGGAGCAAATTGGAAAACAACTACATTGGCAACGTTGCGGATCAACTGACAACCGAATACTGGGCAAAATAACAATCGGATAATCGATTGCTCAATTTTGACAAATAATTCGATAGTTTTGAATCATGTTGCCCTTCACTACAAAATGCTACAAAATTATCATCATCCACTAGCAGGAGCACCAACTAATATACAGAATTGCACGTGCAATGTGCGAAAATTTTTGTGAATGGGGAGTAGTCATCTGTTCTGTGAGGAGTACTAAGAAAAAACTGGATATATTTCACAAATAAGCAAATGTGTTCGGAATTACCAATATTAGAGACTAGAAAAGTGCTACTTGAGCATTTGCAAGCGAAAATCCATCCTTTATGTCATACAACAAGCGATGAAGAAGCAGTTGTGCTCAAAATAACCCAGAATCTAAATGATTCAGAAATTATAAGACTATTGGAAGATGAAGTCCTTTTGGAGCAAACAGTCAATCCATATATTTTGAAGTAGGTTGTGAGTTGGGGGTCGTGTATGTGTAATGCAGACAGCAAAGAGCAATAAACATATTTTACGATGTACCTAACAATAACATTGGCTCGATATTTTAATGCAGAGTTGGCTTAATTGCACTGTAATTAGGTAGGGATAGTGAAAGATTTACTTAAGAAATAACGTTTTGTTTCAGGGAAGAGGAAGCAGTAGGTGAATTGCTTTTCGTAGCTGTTGCAAGCATAGATTCTGAACTCTGTGCACAAATAACAGGAATGCTTTTAGAACTTGATAGGAAAACGATAGAAGGCTTGCTGAGAAACAAAAACATGCTTCAAGTAGCTGTTCAGAAAGCAAAGAAGGAATACTTGAAGTTCACAAAGGTAAGATCAAACAGAATTGCAGATGCTTTTTGCCTAAAAAGTTAGAGTTTCTTGCCACCCCTCATGCCCTAGATGAATAGGGTTTTAATTTCACATATTCTTTGGCTAAGCCTGGTAGTCACGTTGGCCGCAATTGTCTTGCACCTATGTTCTACAAACAACACTCTTTGGCGATGTTTTGCAGCTTAGGGCCCTCTACATTAGCTTAACGTAGATGCCAAACGGGGCGACAAGTATGAGAGATTTCCAAAATATTAGTATGTGATAATTACACCACTTGGTATTACTCCAATACATGGGTAGTTTTGTTATTTGTTATTAGGATGACTTTGTAGTTACTTACTGGTCTGTTATAAACGTTTAGGGCCCTAAGCAGCAAAACGTAGTCCAGGTGGAGGGCTCTTAGCTGCAATGTGTAGCCAAGGATATTTTTTATAAGTAGAGGAGTGTAGCAGTTGCGGAGCGACCACAGGGCTTAGCTGAGGGATCTGTGAAGCTAAAATTCCAATGATCCCAAGAAGTCAAAGCCTTGGCAATCTGGTGGTTTTTACATCTGAACAGCTTAATGTTTTCAACACTTTCAAATAGGGTCGCCAGTAGAAGTCACTTAAACTACTTCTTACTACTGTTGTGTGTGTATATCCGTCTATCTGTTCATGCATGTGGCGCAACCATCGTATAGCTTCACTGTATGTATAGATTTAGTTATTGAGTGCTCTTGTACTACTGTGTAAGTCTGTGAAGAGATGTTTTGATGTGGAGAGCAAAAATTTGACATCTATTTTTTGAGTAATGGCTATAAGAATTCAAGGATAAGCTCCTGACCCAGTAGGGTGCAACATATTGGTATTTCCATCACTTTACATGCTATTTTAAGAACAACATTAATTCTGTGACGAAGATACCTTACTAAAAATTTTACAGCGCTTGTTCACTTATGTTTTTCACTTTTTCAGCTTATCAATTGTTTATATTCATTACTGTTTCACTTTTGTCACATATGCGTCACGTTATTTCTAAGCTTAATGTACTTCCGACCTGAGGCATCATGGGAAAATTTTCTCTTCTGCCCTTCTCTCTGTGCATGTTGCCAACATTCACAGTATGAACACAGCGAAGATGTGGCAGCCAGCATCTTAAATGAAAAAAATAAAAATAAACACATTACAATGACATGGATCGTTGCTGATGTAGTGGTCAATAATTTGAGGGATGTAAGCTCGAAGGCCCTAAGCCATAAAGTATTGCCCAAGAGTTCAGGGTCCAAAGAGGGATTGGTGGAACTAAGCTGCAAAGCATAGCCGAGAGATTGGGGGCCCTAAGCTGTGAAGTGCAGCCGAGGGATATGTGAAAGGCAATAAATCCTGCATAGCTGAGAGTCTCGTTTGAATTTCTATCATTAAATTTTCAGCATCATTTGGAACATTGGTATAGCCATATAGCAATATTCCATATCCTATGTTGGCAACACCTCTTGACTGCTTTTTGGTAATGTTTTTGTACCATTGAATTAAAAATAGTGTGGCTTTGTCGTATATAAGCGAGTTAACATATAAGGGAGGGTAGTTGGGTTAAAATGATTTTGTCCAAGCAACATCATTTGCCTTATATGTTCCTTGTTCCTTTAGGTTTATGCTGGATATAAAAACGCTTGAATCCATAAGTTTTTAGCTAGTAAAACAGTTGATACTACTTTTGGGAGTGAAACCAAATTTAATCAGTGAAATGACCAATATCGCATCACAGTTACAGTTAAATAAATTGAGTAATATAAACAATCTCAGCTTCTGTTTAATTTTATCCTAGGCAGTGATATACATGCAGTTTAGGTATATGTAGAATTAGAATATGTCTTCACATAATTTTAAAATTAGATATATTCTTGTCTGTCATCATCCTTTCCAGGTAACCTTCCAGCTTAACATAGCTTTTCTGCCGACCTTCCTCCTTTTCGTTTATAATTGAAGCTGTTTCTTGGTAGCCTTCTTGAATCCATTCTATCAAAATCTTTCTGTTTTTAATTGCTGTACCACCTGTGTGCAATGTACATAGTAGCTACGGAAGATATTATGTTCCACCTGAAATGCTTCGAAGTCCCCTGAATAAAACAAAAATAACAGTTTTAGGTAAAAGTCCATTTGTGTATGTATATCTGTGGACAGCATTGCTTAAGAAAGAAAAGACCACAAATGAAATTTGCTATAAAGAGGAACCATAATTCTTGGGGATACATATCACAGAAATACTAAAGTGGAATACTCATTTAAAATCATTTGTATCAAAACTTAGTTCAGTTGCATATATGATCTTTTCACTTAGGAACACAATTAGTAATGCAATGTTGAGAAATGTATATTTTTCCCGTTTTCAGTCTCTACTGAGGTATGGAATTATATTTTGGGGTGGAGGAAGTGACTGTGAAGAGATATTCAAAATTCAGAAAATTTTTCTAAGAACAATGAACAGAATACAAGCATGCAATCCATGTAAGAAAATTTTCAAAAGAGAGAAAATACTTACCCAAAGATGTTCTATATATTCTAGATGTATTGTGTTTCATCAGATCTTATTTGGGGTAGATAGGCAGGAATAAGGAGTACCATGAGAATACAAGAAATAAATTTGATATCCACTTGCAGTACTGCAGGACAG
Organism: Hymenopus coronatus; assembly: GCA_030762935.1. Classification (NCBI taxonomy): domain Eukaryota; kingdom Metazoa; phylum Arthropoda; class Insecta; order Mantodea; family Hymenopodidae; genus Hymenopus; species Hymenopus coronatus. The sequence goes on from CM060882.1 coordinate 26,974,934, forward strand.
AAATCTTTAAAAATAATGTAATTAACATAGGAACTAAATTATATAATAAGTTACCACTCTCAATCAGGCATAAAAATAGAGTTTCTAGATTTAAAAATTAAGTTTGACCCTTCCGACTACAACATGCCTTTTACTCAGTTAATGAGTATATGACATTTTGATATAAGTATGAAGTTATGTATAATATTAATTGTTATTATTGTAGATATGTATATATTTATTAAGAAATGTTTACTATATTTTGTTTAATTTTTATTTGGTAGTTTAATATTGTAAATCCTTATATAATAATGTAATGGGCAAAGCCATGAAATTGCAACATAATTTCCAAAATGGTGAATAAAGACAATACCATTATATACTAAATTTAGTATTTAAATTTAGTGTCATTGAAGGATGTGGCACAAAGATTTTCAAGAAAATCCCCACACTATTCAATACATGGAACATTTTTTTTGAAAATGACCAATGATTTTGATTAAAATACTGAATGTAAAAGATATCTATATATCAAATAATGTATATCTTGAATTTTCTAGGTATAGCCTCTGAAAACGTTTTCATTCTGGATGCATTTTGCATATAAAATCTTAAAAGGGATAAACTAAAATGCGATCTACTACATAAAAATTAGATTTCGTTAAAACACACAATTTTTATTGTATACATTTTTCTTGTAAAATTAACCACTTCCAAGATATTCATTGTTATGGGTTTCAATTTTGAGCTACTTACACTTTTCTCATACAGATCATCTTTTGTTTCATCTGTATTTTTACTCCTGGCCATACAAAGCAAACCAAATTTCAATTGTTTCACATGTGGTAGGCTTTTTAAATGATTTGACTTTAGCTTGATGTATTAGCTTATTTTCCTTCTACTTCAAAGAAATTATTACAACCATTTCTGCTAATATTTATTTTGTTTACTATAATGTAGATAAAGGAATAACCTTTGCAACAATAGTTTGTAGAGAAAGTGTGAATGGAACACATCAGATTTTTGCATATGTTCTGTAATTTCTCCTATTGGATGTGTTTGATTTAGATAAGAGCTCAAGCATATCATTTCTTGTGCCTGAATATATATTTCTGTTTTCAAACTAGTTTTTATTCCCATAAAGTATTGATGGGATAATTATATTTATTTTCTCTACACATACTGTGTGCATAGTGTATAGAGAAGGTTTATTGCACCCAAAAATTTGATACAGAGATTTCACCGGAAATATATGTTTTGACACCCCTTGATTCCAAAAAGAACATTTTTAGAAAAATGTCCATGATGTGCATCAGTCAGTCAGTATGTGCGCGCACGCACGCACATGTATGTGTTTTTTCCGTTAAATACCAAACTAAGTATTTAAGTTCAGTATCGTCCAAAGATGCAACACAAAGATTTTTAAGAAAATCCTCCCTAACTATCCTTTGCATGGAAACATTTTCAAAAATTTTGAATTTCTCAAAAATGCCTCTTACTTCACCCAAAGTCACGGGTACAAACCTGGTGGATGGCACAAGATGGATTTTTTCGGGCATAAAAATCCTTAGCATGACTTTCTTTGGAAGGGAATACAAACATGCGTGGTGGTCCTGTGTCATAGATTTATGGCACATTAAAGAATGTCAAGCCTGATAAAAAAGGTCTCTAAGCAAAATTAGGTAATGTTGCTGACTAAGGGTCTGTTTACTGTGCAATGCCATAGATCCATACCAACTTTAGAAAATAAAACAGCGCTGTAGAAATGAGCAGACAGTGCCAAGGGAACGCAGCTGGCTAACAGCCGCAAGCAGTAGTAGCACGGTTATATGTTGCTAAATGGAAGTATTAGTGCTCTGTTTTTTTTCCCTATTCATTGATATGGTAACAAACTGGACAATGATGCAATACAAGAGTGAAATTCAAATATGTTTTTGTGTGTTAGCTGTCCTTTCCTAGCTCCTATCGTTTAGAATAAAGAAACAAAGGCTTACTTATTTATTTGCTGCTAGATGGTAGTAGTACTGCTCTCATTTTCTTCTTCATTCAATGCCAAAGTGAATGAACCCGGCTATGGAGTCAATGACACAAGATAACAATGAAAATGAAATATATTTGCTATCGTTCCCTTTGTCAAATCATTTAAATAAAGAAATAAAACACACTTGTTTCATGTATAAAATTTATTTTTGCTGTCGGAATTCTTTAAAATCAACAAGTTATAAACTTTGCACATTAACCAATAATCCTTCTTGGAATCTGAAAATGGTTGAGAAATGACGGGACCCAGATAGTATACCATTTTAGGTTCACCTATCTATTGTAGATGTTGGTTATTTGAGGTTTTGTGGTGCATGTGCTAGCTAAAGATTATTTCATCAAAAAAATAAAGATACCCCTGTCACCATTGTACTGCAATTGTGGTACTCTTAATATATTTAATCAAGTAATATTTTGGGTTAAATGGAGAAATTTCATACACAAAGCTACTATCAAATAAAAACTTACCAATTGTTTTGTTTCTTTTAACGAAAACATAGCAACATTGGTAGTAAATCAAAATAATAATAATAATTACAATGCTAATAATTTGTTATTATCATTAATATTATCATCGTGATTATTATTTGTATACTTAATCTTTATCCAGCCTTTATGGGTGCGCTGCCTTCGCACTATTTTTTGCCTTCCTATTTTCTCATTTATGTAATTCATTACCTATTTCACTGTTTACTTGCAACACTATGAAAGTGATGCCATTATTGTTATTATGCCAAGAGCATCCTTGGTTTCTCACACTGTTAATTGCATATTTTGTCCTTTGTACACTACCCTATGGGTGCGTTACTTTCCCTGCTTTTTGCAACACCAATTATATATGCTCCATTACGCAGAACATTGTGCACTTCAGATACAAAGACTGGCTGCCTGACATTACTCAGCCAACAGACGCTTAGTCAGCAACATTACCCAAAATTAAGTGGTCTTTTCACGCCCAGTTTAGAATGGACTGCTGAGAACCACAGAAGTTAAAAAGTGTCCATAAATAAAGCGCCATTTCCATGAGAGTCAAAAGATGCCTGTGCTTGCAGTAATTGTTTAGATTTGCATAATAGACTTAAAGAGAATTTAGAAAACCATACAATTTGTCACATTTTGTACACTTAGTGGTAGGCAATGCTCGAACTTCAGAGGGGAAACCAAGATGGTGCAATGTGCACCTTGCTGCATATGCAACCATCGAAACATGAGTGGGATGTGTAATCTAAAATGCCTGAGTTGTCAAATTTGTTTGATAGTGCATGTTCAAAGTAATATTTGCTGAATGGTATGGATGACCTTGCTTGATTTACTGATGTTCCAAGCGATGTGTTCATTCCGAGCTGAGTAAACCTTTGTTTACAAAATATAGCAAAGATCAGGAATTTTTTGGTATAAAAAGATACTGGCTTGTTAATTCAGATCAAGTCAGTGACTGTTTTATTAATTCATAGCAATTATAATAATTAGTAAATATTTTGTAATTCGTTGCCATTTGGAGGTAGCTCTCTAGAATTTTATTGCCATTTGGATATGATACTGAGCAAGGAGTACTTTGCTTTTTACTAATTTTGAAGTGTTTACTTGTGCCATGCATTATAAGAACCTATCAGTTTGCAAGGTCATTATTTTGGGATTCACAAATAATGGTTATTTTTCATAATATACATTTTTTTTTATATATATATATATATATATATATATATATATATATATATATATATATATACTTAGGTGTAATCTAATAAGGTGTTCTTATTGCCATACATAGGAACAATAAAGTGCTTTAGACAAAAAATATACATTGTCGCCATGAGATTCATTACTCATTTTTCCAATATCCATACAGAACTTCTACCTGTATCTGAGATATTGTATAAAGGAGTGAGAGAGAGAGGAAACAGGAGGCAAGTTTGAACAAATGGAGCTGCTTCACCTTTGAGAAGCAAACTTCGATAGTGGCCACACTTGACGAGCATTAACTGAACACAGAGCATGTTTTGACACTAGCACCTATGGACTTGTTCCACTTTGACTGTTACCTCCTCAATGTAAATAAAATGTTTAAATTGTATTTGAATTCAGCTTGGAATATTTAGATATTTGTACTACTTTGCTTCACATTTACTGCATATTATCTAAGAAATTGTACAACCGTGGACAAAAAAAATGAGTAATGTCTGTAACACCCAATTTGTCTAAGTCCTACATGGCACAGTGCCTTTGTGTACACTATCTGTGTTGCAGTTGTGTAGCGATAGCAACAAGTTGTCACAAGTTCTGAATGTTACCTACCCATATGTTCAAAAATCATAATCAAATATATAACATAAGCTTCTTTAACAGCAAACTTTCAATATTAACAACACAAAAACATGATACGGTTTGTATTGTACAGCATTACTAAACCTTCCACCTTCCATATGTGTTTACTGTAGCACTGTGACAAAATGTAAGTACTCAGGTGAGGGACGCAGGTTCATTCCTTGCATGTAGGAAACTTCCCCCCCCCCATTTTCTTAATGATGTTGAATCAACACATAGCGGCTATTTTTTTAGACACACACATTTCTTACACAACATTTGGTACAGTTAATAATATGATAATTATTATGATGTTTCTTTAAGGGTTTATTCTACTGAACAGCAATATGTTGCACATGAAAGTATGTGGTGTGCAAAATTTTGTGTAAAAACATCAGCTCGAACAGTTCTCTCTCACTGAAAAAAAAAGCAAATCTGTATTATTTAAAAAAATACTAAAGGTATTGTGAAGAAAAGCAATGTTTTGAAACATTTTTAGGAATCCAATTTTGGATTTGGATTTTTTTTTTTTTTTTTTTTTTTACTCAACACACCCTTCAAACCCATCCAACAGGAAAATGCCAACCACATTTGCAATGTGATATTTTTAGACGAGGTGACATTTTCTTCTATATGTAAGAGAATGGTGATTGTCTATCATTCAAAGAGATCCCAATATAATGCAAGATACTTGGCTTCACAATTCCATCATGGTTGCGTATCTATATTGTGTTGTGGCTGGATATCTAGGGTCAGTCTAGGTGTGCAGTGGCAGCTTGATAATACACTGAACAATGTGTAATACATGTAATACTTGATCATATTTTGATTCCCTCTGTGAGGATGAGATATCCTGATAAAATTGTTGACAGGATAATCATCCTGTCCACACATCTTGAAAGGTTTCAAATTGGTTTTCAGAAAGGCAGGATGTCAGTGTCGTAGACTGACCTCCATGTTACCAGATTTGAACCCTATTGAGAATGTACATATGTGGTGAGGTAAAAAGCTAGCTGCGCTCCAAGTTACTTGTAGATAGGCGAAGGACAAAAGATGACTTCAGGGCACAAATTCAAGAAGCCTGGACTCTTGCACCTTCTCATCCACATTACTGCAGGCATTTAACTTTGTCTATGCCCCGAAGATTGAGGGCAGTTTATGGGCTGGGGGTTCATACACCCGATTATTAATTGTATTTATTTTTTATGTTTTAGTTTGAAGATAGTTTATTTATGCACATTTTTTTAGTTATTTAATATAAATGTTAGTAGAATTAGGTTTTTGTCTGCATAGTTAGGCCTATAACTTCAAATGCTAAAGTTATATTAATGCAATATTATGTTCTATATATCCAGTCTAAAAAAAAAAAAAAAAATTCTTTTGTGTGCATTGTGAACACAGTTCTTATGAAGATATACTGCTTCTTTGTAAGATACATGACATAGAATCTCACTTCCTCATTCTTTTTTAGCCATAACATATTTCAAAGAATCTTCCCTTCATCATTGCTGACTCCTTTTACCTAACTTACATCTTCCTCTGGTGGCAGCTGTATTTGTTTTTTTATTAGGCTTTCTTTAATTTACATATCATTTTTCTGTGTTTACTTTGGGAAACTTTTTTCTGGGTTGATGGAACTATTTGCCTTTATTGTATTTTACTACTTTCACCTGTCTTTTGTGCTCTTTTTTCCAACAAAAAATGTGTACAATGGTTTATTTTTCTATTGACATCTTGACTGTAAAGAGTTCGAGTGGAGGCATTGTCATGGTATAATAGTATTCTAGGCTGGCCCATTTAAGATGCTTCTTTTTCAATGGGGCAAACATTTTATGATGTACCATCCAGCAGTGACAGGCTTTTGTCCTGGCTGAGAAAGAAACAAATTATGTTCTTGCCAAAGTTTTGTCAAGGAATTTTTTCCTGAACTGATATAGATCAATAAAGTTTCTGAATTATACTAATGTATCCAACTTCCAGCTTACCATCACTGGTTATGTTGTTAAATATATATACACACACAATTCAAAATGCAAGGCTTCTTGAATATAGCAATATATGCAGGATTTCTTCATTGGAATCTCTTCTTCTTCTAAAATCTGCAAACTGTTGATAAATGGATTGCAAAGGTCAGAGATCCCCAAAATCCTAAGCTGACTTTAAATTCTTAGAAATTTATAGCATGTAAATGCTCTAACTTTAGAACCATCCTAAAAACTATTTGAAATACTACTAGTTGTTGGAGAGCACTCTGGTATGACTTGTTGCCATCCAAAACCCGATTTAAAGCTAGAAAAACATGCACTGCCATGTCATCAACTATTTGTCTATTCTCAAAATAATCTATTTGACACTTGCAGTTTCTACCTTACTGTAGTTTCTAGTTACTAGCTGTGTTTATTCTTCACTAATTCAGGATGTTTGTTGTTGCAGACAGATGCCACTGAGAGTCAGGATCAAGAAGATAAAACTGAAGACGTTGGTGAAGTGCTGTATGATATGGTTCTTCAGCACCATCCAGAACCAGAGTTAGCTGCTCACTTGACCGGAATGCTGCTGGAGTTGGAACCTTCTCAACTTAAGGTTGTCATTCAGGACCCATTACAGTTAAAACTCAGACTAGACATGGCTTGTAAGGTTCTAGAAAATCAAGAATTTTCATAACAACATGGCTTCTCAGGAACACCTAGAACTAGCCACGTTCATCAAAAGCGTACATCAATCATTGCGAAATCGTAGCAAAAAGGTTGGTGCAGAAAAAGCATGGAGGGAGCATTGTATGCAGAGTGAAATGTTATGCAAATATGCAGAAGCTATGCAAACTTTGGCTATGAAATATTGGGATAAGAATGCAAAGGAGAGTGATAAACGAGCTCATTCGAGAGTTCAGTGGGTGGTGGAGAAATGTTTGCAATACTTTACAGAGGATATAGAAAAGGAAGATTTCAGAGAAAATAGAGGAGTGTGTAAACTGATATCACTTGAATTGAGTAACAGTGCTTGTGAAAACAGGAGTACTGTCCAAGTTGGGGAAGCTGTTCGAGTGATGCCAAATATAGACTTGCTGGATATAGGAAGTTGTTATAATCCATTTGGAATATATCCTTTCTTTAAGGTGTTGCCAGTTGATCTGGCACCAGCAACACAAGATGTCTATCAGTGTGACTTCCTAAATGTGAACATCAGACCAAAAGGTTCGCTCAAGAGAACTTGGTATCATTCCATAACTGAGCTTGAAGAGGAATCATTTGATGTGGCAGTATTTTCCTTGATGCTTGAATATTTGCCTTCGCCAGCCCAAAGATATGCTTGTGTAGCTAAGGCCTATAGTGTTCTTAAACCAACAGGGCTGTTGTTTATCATCACTCCTGATTCTAAGCATGGTTCAGCAAATGCTCCTCTGATGAAAACTTGGAGAATAGTGTTGGGAGAATTAGGTTTTCTGAGAGTTTACTATGAAAAGCTGCCCCATATACATTGCATGACATATCGAAAGTGTAGAGCACCTGAATTGACAAAACAATGGGCATTGCGAGCTCGACAGAAGCAAGGGGAACAATCATTCATGGTTACTCAGGGAATATCATCTCAGGGTTTGTACATCCCTCAGGATTTACAGGACAACCACAGTGAAAGTGATGATGTTATTGAAGCTCATGTTGAAAGGACTGCATTAGAAAAAGAGGAGTTAGTGGAAATGTTCCAATACCTTCCTGAAGACTACATTTCATAGAGTCTTGCATTTTTAATTTATTGTTCTTGCCAAAATTTTGAAGATCGAATGTCAGTGACGAAATTTTTTAAGTGGAAGAGTGAGTTAACTAACTTCACTTGATAGAAATTTAGAATACATTTCCAGGGCTATTCTTCATCTTAAGCTATCTTGAAGATAGATGCTGCTGAGGGTAAATTCATCACATTACCAGATCTCTCCAAATAGATGCAGCAAACAACTAAAGTTGTTTACAGCAGTCAATTATAGCTGAAAATGAAGACAGTAGCTTGCAAAATGTGACTGAAGTATTTTAATAAATAACTGAAGTTAACATTGTAAAATCAATCTGGTTCATCAAACTAAATATGTAATTGAATATATTATTTGTGCTTCCTTATTTGGAGGAATATCTACATATTAAAGGGAAGCGCTTTAGCCTGATTTTGAAAAAAATGTGTAATTTTTTACATTTCTATTATGTCTTTACAATACAGGTTTTTTCATAAAAATTGTCATGTCATTTAAATCCTCAATGCTGAGAGTTTGCAAAGTGGAAAACTAAATCTAATATGCAATATTTATGAAATTTGTTTTTACATTGTAATTAATATATATCCCTTGTATGTTAATATTGTTTGCCAAAGGGTGACACTTCTACCCACATTACTTTAGTCATGATATCTTTTTTCAAACTTAACAGAATTGCCTATTTATATTCAATATGTGGAAACCTCATGCAAATTAATTATTCTTGAAAATTACACAGAAGAAATGAATGAACATTAACTGAGAGAAGATTATAAATGTACAATCAGCATTTAGTTTCAGGAGGTTTTGCAACATTTTGTCTTACATTTAATAGATATTTTAGAAAATTGTCCTAAAGACAATACATTTTTAGCAGATTCCTCATTAAAGCAAACTACCCTTAAATTTTTATTCATTTCAAACAAATTTCATCAATGAATATTTGTTTGGCATTTGTTAACATGTTATATTACTTTCTCAAGCCCATATGTACGATGTACATAGTGATAAAGAAAATATTGTATTCCATCCAAAAATTTGATACCAAGATTTCACCAGAAATATATGCTTTGAGACCCCTGAGTCCAGAAAAAGCATTTTTAGAAAAAGGTCCATGTGTGTATATCTGTGGACAGCACAGATCAAAACTCAAAGTTGGTTAAATACGAAACTTGGTATTTAGTTCAGTATCTTCCAAGGTTGTGACACAAAGATTTTCAAGAACCCCAACTACCCTTTACATGGGACATTTTTTAACCGAATAGTAGCCCTCGATGTTAGCTGACTCTAGAAGGAACATGTCATTAAGAATTATAATATCTTGATCTAGTATGGATATCTTAGATGTTTGCATAAGAGACTAAGTCCTTCGACATTCCACAAGAGGCATTTAAGCTTGGATGCAAAAGGAGCGAAAAGTCACTCCTCTGGCCAGAAGTTTAGACTGAAAATTCTCTCACGGTACTTGAAAGGGACTGCAACTTTGAAAACTTTGTTCAATCCTTTGGTGATCAGCATCACGTTCATTGAATTTGTCATTGCCGTTATCTTCCGAATATTGAGCAATATCTGCCACCATTGTATCACTGCTAAGCCGTCCCATATACAGCCATGTACTTCTTTCTGCTGCTTTCAGTACTGGTTGCCACAGTAGCTCTTTGAATGCTTGTTGGTCTTCTTGGTCTTGTTTCTGGCTGTTGGTTTGGGAGTTCTTCGTGTGGTGTGCATCTGTGCCCTAGGACTTTAGTCCAAGGAGCTTGTGCAATACCCTGGACATCTAAATTTTCTCTTTCTGTCTCTGGTAGTTCTGACGTTGTGGCATCGCTGGGAGGAACGTATACCTGCTGATTTTGAGACATTGTCTCGGTAGTTGTTATAGTTAATGATTTTACCAACTTTGGCCCCTGTACCAACTTGTGACATTCCTGGGTCTTCACGATAGGTGGTTTCCTTTGGTCAATAAGCTCTCTTCTGACTGTAGTGTGGATAAGTTTCACAACTGCTTCTTATATTTCTTCTGCCAGCGCAATCTCCATATTGTCCTTCAAATAGTCCATAGTAGACTGCATGGACTCTATGGAATGAGATCCTCTTGGCTTTCCAATTTTCTTATTTTTGGCCTGCATTCATTGCACAGCTATATGAGTTTTCAGTTAGCTCTCTTCAGGGTGTCAAACTCACCCTGTGTCAGGCCCACTTATTCCCTATGTTCCCATTTGTCATATCCTTCACATTCGTCAGCCACCATTGTCTCCTGTGCTAAGCTTGCACCTTCTGCAGAGCTCTGCTAGGTCGCTCTGCGTCAGGCATACTGAACTATCAATGAATCCAATGGGCTGTGATTTTCTCCAAGTGGCTGCTTCTACTTGAATGTTGTTTTCTTCTAACCTCTACTAACCTGTACCAGGTTATGATCTCATTTTCCTGTGACTTGTAGATTTAGAATATGCATACTAACACTTCTACTGACATATTTTATAATCACTATTTGTATGCACAACACTAATGTTATGTACCCAGAAGCTATTTCATCAATAGCTGCCTGTCACGCCTTGCTGCAGCAAGCATCACTATTCAGATAAAAGACACGTGTCCTTGATTTCATTCCAAGTTTGAAGAAGCAGCTTCATGGTTTGCAAAAGGAGGATATCTTAACAGCATTTCAACGTGAGATGGTACACATGAATGAATCATACACAGTCAGTGTTACTCAACACCTTTGTTATTGTTGGCAAAGATGTGTGGAAGCTTTGAAGGCTGTTAGATGATACTAATGTACTTTGTTTTATTTTGTGCATAATAAAACAATTTCTGTTTATACATCTTTCAATTGTTCTTACCCTGCAAGTGGACCCAATTTGGGTTAGCATTGTGACCTTATGTATATATGGGCTGATATAGTCACAAAGATGAAATGATCCTAATAATAATGATAATGATAATTCACTTACAGAGCTCTTACAGTTTTTCAAGCATCATCAAATTCTATACAATTTTGTATTGTAAAAAAAAAATGTTCATGTGTTTACAAAGATTCAGATACATTATACAAGGGTCTCTAGATTTGTATTGAGACACAGAATATTGGCCACCCTTGGGGAAAACTTTGTTGCTGTATTAAAATAGCTGATTCATTGATAATGCAATGGTAGCGGGCAGGGCATTGTTCATTTTATGTTTTAAATCTGGAAAGTGTGAATGTTCTTGCAAGTGCAATGAAGATTCAGAGAGAGTATTTTTGTGAAATGATTTTGTACAGCTTCAATTGAGGCTGAAATGAAATTCAATCACTTGAGCAATTGAGGGGGGCTTTTGGGGACTATTTTCATCGCACGACACTGTGTCCCTCTGGTTAGGATAATTAAAGAGGGAGTGGCAATCGTTTAAAAATGAAGAGAGGCGTGGCAGACCAACAGCAGTAGTGACTGAGGAAAACATCACCACACTGGAAATCATAATTGGGGAAGATCCAAGACTAATCTACAAGGACATTCCACGGCGTTAGCCGAGAGTTTCAACGAGCCTTCATGAACATCTTCTTGTAAATGGGTATCTCATTGCTTATCTGAAGCCAGAAACTACATAGGGTGGAAAAGCGCCACGAAAGGGTGCAAAGGTTTAACTGTTTCAGATATTGTTATGGTGACAAAATATAGATTATTGCTGTCTCTTTCTTCTCCAAAGTGGTCATTTGGCAACAGTTTGAGACTGTTGCCAAATGACAATTCCATACTCTTATGTAATTTCTATATAATATTAATTAATCATATCTACTTTCTGTTGTGTAGATATATATTATTCATTGTGATTCAGTATCATGTTCATGTTCGTATATAGTTAAGCTTGAGTTGATTTGGAAAAGGGTAATTGATGATTTTAATTATAAGGAGAATATTTTATATCATTATCATATGTATTAAATTGTATTGAAACAATATGGTTGACCGTTGGAAAGGAGGAGGGATGCTTGTGCCTAGTAAAACGTTCACATGGTTGAAATCAAAACCGAAGCCACCCTATTTTAGATTTAGCATAAGTGATGCTAAGGGGATGTGTGCACATGTCGTTCCGGAAGATATTACTTCCAACAATAGGGAGTGGCCACTGGCAACTGTTGGGTTGTCGACTTTCATACATTATGAAAGTTAACTTAGCTAGTAGGAATTTTTTTTTTAAGTATGAAGGAGGCGGGTTGAAGATTTGGCTCTCTGAGTAAGAATGGCGAAGTGATTAGACGTATTTTTTTTAAGAAGTAGGTGCTAAGCTCAGAGGAGCATCCTTGTATGAAATGGGAATTAGGAATCTAGTGTTAACTCTTGATTATACATTTGATCATCTTTGAACATGCCGGCCTCTCTTGCCAAGGTCCTGGCTGATGATACAAGAACAGTGGACTGGGTTTTTAAATTTTTAGAACAAATTTCTTTTACTTTGTGGTTTTAGTCTGTGGTAGCTGTATACCGTGGTACTGTAGCAGATTTTTAACCTTTAAACAGCTCTTTTAATATTTAAGTCTTAATTGTTACAAATGTCTTTTATAGACACTTTTGTGTTATGTTTTTAACTGTTTTAATGGTGTAGTTTTATTGCCAGAGCTGGATATTTATTTTACCTTGGTGTTCATTTTTTATACAGCGTTTATCTCTTGTTTATCAGTTTTAATGCCATAGTTTTAGAGCTGGACAGTTATTTTACCTTGGTTTTTGTTTTTTGTACTGGTTTTTAATCTCTTGTTTTAGCTGTTTTAATTGCGATTCTTTTTAATGTATTTTATAAATGGATTTTTAACATCACTATTTTATGTTAAGGGTGCTGATAATCAAGTAGTTGAGCGTGATTAAACCCCAAACATCATCATCTTGATTATATTTTATTTTATTATTATGAGAGTGCAGTAAATGACTATCTTTGACCATTACATGCCACAAACTTTTACGTGCACAAGCATCAACCACGCTAAGATCAGAGTATTGGTAAAAGAGAATCCACCAATGTCAATGGTTCAGGATTTATCTATTTCATTTTACAACGCCACAAATATGGAATTGCTGTTTCATTCCCAACCCTTTAATTTGACAAAGTAAGGATAATCATGCAACACAAAACTGATAGCCTGGGATGTGGAGTTAGGGACCATTAGGTGGTATACAATTAGAACCTCAAGGAAGCCCAACAGTGTGAAGAAACACAGAGGAACTCCATAAGTTGTGCTCGAAAATCAGAAAACTATTAATGGTATACAGAAGTTTGCCTTCCGAAAGTGTGTGGAATCACCCTCCGTGGTGTAATGGTTACCATGCTGACTTCGTATACCCAAGGTTGCGGGTTCAAATCCGGTGGAGGACGATGGATTTTTTCGGGTGTAAAAATCCTTAGCATGGCTTCCTTCGGAAGGGAAGTAAAGCCGTGGGTCCCGTGTCGTAGATTTACGGCACGTAAAAGAACCTCAAGCCTGATAGAGAGGCCTCTGAACAAAATTAAGCGATCTTTCACGCCCAGTATAGAATGGGATGCTGAGAATCACAGCAGTTAAACAGCGTCCATAAATAACACGCCACTTTTTTTCCGAAAGTGTTTCAGAAATCTAAGAAAACATCAAAAGACAGGACTAAGGGGCATTTTGTTGCATCATAATAATGGATAAGCTCACATTACTGAAGTAACAATGGAGTTTCTGCAAGGAACTGAGGCAAAATTATCTACTCATCCACCCTATAATCCCAATGTGGCACCATGTGATTTCTTCCTGATCCCCACGGTGAACTGGCTTTGAGGTCACTGATTTTCTAGCCCTGAAGAAGCTGTTGCAGCTTACAAAGAGGAGTTACCTGCAGTGCTGGAAACTGAGTGGTGTGTATGCTTTTAGAAGTGGTTCAAGAGGATGGATCAATGCTTACAATGCCAGAAAGAATGCTTTGAGAAACTGGGATAAACAAAATGTTTTTATGATTATTCTTTTATGCTGTCTCAATATTATCTAGTGAGCCATATATATATACAAAGTAAAACCTAAACTTAAATGGCAGTGTTAGGATGCAATTTTATAACTCTTCTATTCAATACAGACATCTTTCAATTAAATGTTGAATACTGGCTTAAGCAATTTATCTATTACTTTCTCTATACAAACTATAGAGGAAGTATTTTATGCCACTAAAATATTCAATACCAAAATTTCATGAAAATATATATATATTTTGAGGTCTCCTGAGTCCAACAAAAAACATTTTTAGGAAAAGGTCTGTGTGTGTGTGTGTGTGGGGGGGGGGGGGGGGTTGCATGCGTGCATGCATGCGCGCTTGGAGAACATAGCTCAAAAACTAAACTGTTAAATACCAAACTTGTATCTTCCAAGGATGTGACACAGATTTATAAACCCCCCCCCCCCCCAATTAGGTACCCTTTACATGGAACTTTTTCAAAAATGTTTACTTTCTCAAAAATGACTCTAACGATTTTGATTAAAATACTGTATATTAGAGATATTTACATGACAAATGTATATCTTCAATTTTCTGGGAATAGCCTCTGAAGGCCTATTTATTCTGAATGAATTTTGCATAAAAAAACAACTTATTTTATATATATATAATGTAGATCTCGTTAAAACCCACAATTTATGTCATATAAATTTTTTTTCGTGGGGTTGACCATTTTCAAGATGTTCCTTCTAATTGATTTGTTTTAAAATATTTAAATTTTTCTCATACGGGGACCTGTCAATAAATAACCTCTTCATGCAAAGAAATGGATTTGAATCCCATAGAAGCCAGTTTTTAAAAGATTTGACTCGTTTTAGCATTATAAATAATCCAGGTATTAATTTATTTCCAAGATTGCTTGAGGTATGAGTGTGAATATAAAATAAATCTCCAGGAAGTTATTTTACACATCTCTGCATGAAGTAGTCTTAATAGTGCCATGAGTAAATGACAATTGTTATTCGTAAACTGGAACTCTCAGAGGTGTCCCAAAGTCAAAATATTTGTGCTTTAAGCCAAGATCATTTTCCTCTCAAAAGTGTTATGTTCCTATTTGTAACCTTGGCATTGAAGTAATAGTGATAGCACTGGAGTTAATTTCAGCATGCCTTCTTGAAAAGTGTTACATTGAGATTATCAGTGATCAGATGGAAATTTACATTATAATTGTTGCCAATTTTAATTTCAGCATGGTTCAAGTTTTATTGGTGCTAATTATATACAATTGGTAAAGACATTTTAATCAAGTATTATTTGAAAAATATGTTTTTGAAAGTTCAATGACAATACCTTTTAGAAAAAATCTAAATGTGAATTTACTACTTTTCCTAATTTCAGAGTTAAATATTGCAACATGTGCATATTAGCTTCATGCTGTTTATATATGCTTGATATGGTAAATAGTCCAGTAAGAATATTTTAATTTGAGATAATGAATTGTATAAGAATCAATTAAAATAATTAAAATGTAAATTAATAACAACCAAAAAAAATAATGTTTTGTGAGGTAACACCTTTAGAATTCCAGACCTCAATTGTATGTCACTACCAGTTTGATGTGAGAGAGATGGCATGAGGAAGAACCTTTTGAAAACCACCTTTCATTATTATAAATACATTTTCAGAAATATTCAAGCTGAGCATTTTAACTAAAATTAAGTATTTGTAAATAATATCCAAACTTAATATATAAATGGTTTCTGACAAAATAAAGCAAAAGAATAGTGTACTTGCTTGAACAGTTAGAAGCAAAATACTTGCTCTGGATATCTTTTCATAAGAGAAAAGTACATATTTATATTTTTTGAGTACACTATAAGCAATGTTCATCTCCCAATAGAATCCTTCAAAATAATCCTTGGTCCTTTTGCGATGTTATTTCACAGAAATGTCCATGCAAAATATGTTACTCTATGTGAATACAAGAAAAGACTGTGCTCAGTGGTCTAACAAAACTTTCTCTACTTAGTATGTATGAAAACAGGCAAGATATTGCATTCCAACCAAACTTGAATACCAGGGTTTCACTGGAAATGCACATTTTAGTGTGTGCAAAATAGGCATTTTTAAAAAACTTGCATGTGTATGTATGTGTTAACATAACTAAAAACAAAACAGTTGGTAAATACCAAACTTAATAAATATGTTCAGCATTTTCCAAAGAAGCAATATCTAGATTTTCAAGAAAATACCCTAAACTAAAGCTACCTTTCACATGAAAATTTTTTTGAAAATGTTGATTTTCTCAAAAATGTGTATTGATTTTGATTAAAATAATATATACTAAGTATTAAAATAATGTATATGAAATGTGTTTTTATGAAAAATAAAATGATTATGTTGAATTTTCTGGGTATAGCCGCTGAAGACCTCTTCATTCTGGGTGACTTTCATGGCTGGTAAACTGTAAGAGATAGACAAAAACTTACTCAAAAAATGTAGATCTCGTTAAAACACAAGTTATGTCATGTAGATTTTTTTGCAGAGCTAACCACTTCTGAGATATTCAGTTTCATTGGTTTCAGTTTTAAAATACTTTTCTCAAATGGAAAATTTTCATTCCTTTTTTTTTTGTTTTACTTCTGGCCATGCAAAAAGAATCAAATTTCAGTCACATAGCAATCAGCTTTTGAATGATTTGACATTCTCTTTGGCCTAATGTATTCCCTAATTTCCCTATTACGTATAAGGAAATAAGTAGACTTTCTGCTGATATATAGCTTGATTAGCATGAAGTAAATAAAGAATTAGCTTTGGTAAAAATAGATAGAGAAAATCATGTGAGTGGAACATATAAAATTTTTCAGTTATTAATAAAAATATTTTAAAATGCCATATTATTGTATTTTTAACAATGTCAGCTTGTCAACATAAAACCAGTCATAGCAAATACCCCCAGTGTATTCCTCTTGCATCTAGATACACGTGCAATCAACGAAGCATGGACTTTCAAACACTCCCTGTCAACATTGTATGGTTTAGCAGGCTTCCATGACACACTGATTAAAGATTTCTTCATCCGGGATGTCTGCTGCAGAAACCAATTGTTTAAGGTGCCCCCAAAGATAAAAATCCAAAGGATTGAGGTCGGGGCAACGTGCAGTCCATGGAACTGGTACCCTTCTTCCTATCCATTTGTCGTGCTAGATACCAATCAGTGCATCTCGAACAATCACACTAAAATGTTCTAGGACTCTAAAATGCATAAACCACATGTTTCTTCTTATTTGTAGGGGCACATCTTCTAGTAAATGTGGGAGAGTGTTCTGAATGAGGTGGGAGAATGCATGTATTACATAACTGACAAATAAATTGATACACTAAATTGAAGAGAGCATATTTTTATATGAACCTTTTTTCCTGTTTCAATGTAAGGAATCCATCCCCAAGCACTGAAAAAGTACTTTTGAATCATCGTGTGTGTGTGTGTGTGTGTGTGTGCGTATTTTTTTTTACCATACATAGAAGAGAAAGTAAAATCCTATTTCTATTTAACGGTTAGTCTGGCAGAGATGGCTTATGGGTGGATGAGTGACTATTGTTACAGAAGCAGGTATCAAATCAGTTATGAATTTGTGTTACAAGCTAGGGATCAAGCTGTGAGTTTTCCCTTTTTACTTTCTCTACACACACACTATGTGCATGGTGTATAGAGAAGGTATTGCACTCCACCAAAAAATTTGATACCAAGATTTCACCAGAAATATATGTTTTATATATATATATATATATATATATATATATATATATATATATATATATATATATATATATATATATATATAAAAAAAAAAAAATTTTCACAAAAAGCTCTGTGTGTGTGTGCGTGCATGCATGTGGGGTGGGGGTGGCTATACGAGAACACGATAACTCAAAAACAAAAAGTCTGTAAAATACCAAACTTGGTATTTAAGTTTAGTATCTTCCAAGGATGCGACACGAAGATTTTGAGAAAAATCCCCCCCACCCCAAACTATTATTTTCTTAAAAATGGCTCTAAATAGCCTCCTAAGATTACTTTATTCTGGATCAATTTTACAGAATTTTGCATAATTGCTAAACTGTAAGAGATGGACAAAAATTTATCACACAAAAAATGTAGAGTATGTTAAAACACACGATGTATGCAATATACATTTTTTTCATGGACTTGATCGTTTTTAAGATATTTCTTGTTTTTAGTTTCAGCTTTGAAAATCATACAGGAATTTGTCAACTCCTATCAATACAAACAAAGGAGCTTCAGTCACGTAGCAACCAGCTTTTGGCTATCACTTTAATCTAAGGTACTCCCTTATTTCATTTTTACTTAAGGGAAGCAAGTAATAAGACTATTTCTGCGAATTTTTTCTCGATTAGCATAAAGTAAATAGAAACATAAGCTTTTTAACATTAATTTATTGCAGAGATGTAGAGAAAGTCATGTGAATGGAACACATCAGATTTTTTTAGGTTGAATGCATAGTCAGGTTGCTATTCTTCTTGAGTCATGTCATAGGCTATGATGCCCTCTTAATTATAATGAATTTTGTATAATTTGAGAATTCAAAAGACTTAATGCTGCAGTTTTGTAGGACCTGCTTCTAATACAGTTTTCTTAATTTTCTTTTCAGATCCATCAAACATGAACATGGAACAAATGTATTTTTAATTAATTTTTTAAATTATCTTATCATTACTCTCATGCCTATTTTTCACTTTCTCTACTATATGTAATAAACAAAGAAAGAATTAGATTAGAAAACATTTTAGAAACAGGTCCATGTGTGAATCCATGCATAATGTGTGGACAGCATTATTTTAAATCTAAAACAAAAAGTTGCTTAAATACCAAACTTGAGATTTAAGGTCAGCATTTTTTACTTTCTCTACATGTATTA
Organism: Hymenopus coronatus; assembly: GCA_030762935.1. Classification (NCBI taxonomy): domain Eukaryota; kingdom Metazoa; phylum Arthropoda; class Insecta; order Mantodea; family Hymenopodidae; genus Hymenopus; species Hymenopus coronatus. The sequence goes on from CM060882.1 coordinate 26,993,860, forward strand.
TGTACATAGCATATAGATAAGGTATTGCACTCCACCCAAAAATTTGATACCGAGATGTCACCAGAAATATATGTTTTGGGGTCCCCTGTATAAAAAAAAAAAAAGCATTTTCACAAAAAGGTCTGCGCGTGGGGGTGGGCGTGGGCATGTGTATGTGTGTGCGGTTTTTTTGAGAAAAATTCTATCACCCCAAACTACCCTTTACATGGAACTTTTTTCGAAAAATTTTATTTTCTAAAAAATGGCTGAACGATTTTGATTAAAATATCATATATTAAGGATATTTACCTGACAAATAAAATGTATTGCTTGAATTTTCTGGGAATAGCCTATGAAGACTACTTTATTCTGGACAAATTTTACGGGAATTTGGCATAACGCTAAACCATAAGAGATGGAAAAAAACTTACCACACAAAAAATGTAGAGCACTTTAAAACACACATATGTTATATGCATTTTTTTTATGGAATTAATCGTTTTTGAGATATTTCTTGTTTTTGGTTTCAGCTTTAATACTTTTCTCCCACAGGACTTAGTCAACTCATGTTCATACAAACAAAAGAACTTAAGTCACATATCAACCAGCTTTTGACTATCACTTTAACCTATGCTATTCCTTTATTTTGCTTCTGCTTACAAGGAAGCAAGTAATAAGACTATTTCTGCTAATTTTTTTTTTTTTTATTAGCATTAAGTAAATAGAACAAAAAGCTTTTTAACAATAATTTGTTGCAGAGATGTAGAGAAAGTCATGTGAATGGAACTCATCAGATTTTTAAGAATGCAACACTAAAATTTTCTTTTCGATCTATCCTTTGTGTGGAAAGTTTTTTGAATAATTTGTCTCAAAAATGGCTTTAATGATTTTAATTAAAATGTTGTATATTTAAGACATTTAAATTAAAAAATGTGATGTGCTTCATTCATATGATTTTCTCTATCTGCTCTGCAAACAAACTATTTTTACAAAAGATTATTATTCTTTTATCTACATCATGTTAATCTAGATAAAATTAGTAGAAATGCCCTTATTACTTAGCTCCTTATAAGCAGAAGAAAAATAAGGGAATACACTAAGCTAAAGTGAGTCACTATGTGATTGTCATTGAAATTCAGTTCTCATTCTATGGCCAGGAGTAAAACAAGAGAGATATGAAAAGGATGAGGATATCCCTTTTGAGTTGTATTACAAGTTAAATATTTTACAATTGAAACCAATAACTATATCCTGGAAACAATTACAACAGAAAAGTAAATTTCATAAATTCTGTATTTCAACAAGATCTACATTTTTTGTGTATTAAGTGTTTGTCTATTTCTTACTGTTTATCAGTTATGTAAACGTCTTTCTGAGTGAAGAGGACTTCAGAGGCTATTCCCAGAAAATTCAAGATTTGCATTTTAATAAAAATTGTTACAGCCATTTTTGAAAAAATCAAAATTTTCTAAAATTTTTTACAAATAAAGCCAGTTTGAGGTAGGGAGATTTCCCTGAAAATCTTAATGTTGCATCCTTGAAATTTATTAAACTAAAAATCCAACTTGAGTATTTAACAGACTTTTCTTTTTACTTTCTCTAGCCCCATATGTACGTTGTACATAGTAGATAGAGAAGGTATTGTATTCCACCCAAAAATTCAATACCGAGATTTCACCAGAAATACGTGTTTTGAGGCCCCCTGAATCCAAAAACAGCATTTTCAGGAAATGGTCTGTATGTGCATGCGTGCAGCATAGCTCAGAAATGAAAAGACAATTAATTTAAGTTTGGCATCTTCCAAGGATGTGACACGAAAATTTAGAAGAAAATCCCCCCCATCCCTAACTGCCCTTTACATGGAAACATTTTTGAAAATGTTATTTTTCTTAAAAATGGCTGTAACGATTTTGATTAAAATGCCACATATTAAAACCATTTCCATCACAAATAAAATGAATATCTTGAATTTTCCAGGAATAGCTTCTGAAGACCTGTTTATTCTGGTTGAATTTTGCATAACTAGTAAACCATAAGAGATAGACAAAAACATACTACACAAAAAATGTAGATCTCGTTAAATTATACAATTTTTGTCATAGACATTTTTTTTGTGGAGTAATCAATTTTTGACATATTCTTTGCTATTGGTTTCAATTGTAAAGTACTTATACTTTTCTCAGACAGGAAGTGCAGCATTTCTTTTGCTCTACTCTTGGCCAAAGCATAGGAGCGATTTACAATCACAATCACATAATGACAGCTTTTAAAACATTTAACTATCACTTTAGCATAGCACATTCCTTTATAAGAAACTAAGTAATAAGAACATTCTTCTAATTTTTATCGTGATTGACTTTGTGTAGAAAGAAGAATAATCATTTGGAAGAATTTTGTTTCTAGAGTAGCTAGGGAAAGTCATGTGAGTGTAACATAGCCGATTTTTTGAGTTAACCTGTCCTCAGATGCCCCCCCCCCTGCTCACACTCACCCACTCACTCTCGCTTTTTGTTAAAATGTTTGATTGGATTCAGGGGTCCTCAAAACATATATTTCCTGAAAATGCAAGTATTTCCTTTGGAAATGATGTAAACAGGAAATGATGGACCAGAAAATTTGGGACATGAAATGATTCAACCCAGTATTTGTCTGGAGACTTGGGGAAAACCCCGAAAAAAACTCATGGGTCAGGTAGGCTGGTGGCAGGGATTGAACCCATGACTGCCCAAATCTGGGCCAGAAACCAAATCACCTGAGCTGTCCCACTCTGCTAAAGAGGTGTTACTCCGCTATCATTGTCCTCTTTGTCCTGGCCCGTGAGAAGCATTAGCTTGGCTACACAAAACATTGGTCCCAACTCAGCAGGAATTGAATGTAGCACTTAAATATCAAATTTGGTATTTAACTAGCTTTTTGTTTTTGCTTGCTCTACTTAGTATATAGGTAGAGAAGATGTTGCACTCCACCCAAAAATTTGATACAGAAATATTGCCAAAAATACATAAGTTACAGTCCCCTGTGTCCAAAACAATCTGATGTATTCCACTCACATGACTTTCTCTAGCTGCTATATAAAAAAAATTTCCTTATAAAAAATTAGTTTTAAATACATCAAACTATCAAGATAAGCATTGCCAGAAATGGTCTTATTACTTGCTTCTTTGTAAGTAAAAGGGAAATAAGGGAATACACTAGGCTAAATAGATAGATATTTTAAAAGCCAGTCATTAAATGAAACAATTGAAATTTGATTCTCTTTGCTTGCTAGGAATAAATAAACAAGAAACGAAAGGTCAAGGTGTTCTCAGGCTTTAGACAAGGTGAGATGTTTTGAGACCCCCTGAATCAAAAAAAAAAAAAAAAAAAAAAAAAAAAAAAACTTTAGAAATAGTGTGTGTACATGTGTGTCTGTACGCCTGTGGGCAACATTACTCAAAATTGAAATGTCCATTAAATACCAAACTTGGTGTTTAAATTCAGCATCTCCCAAGGATTTGACATGAAGACTTTAAAGAAAATCCTCCACCCCAAAGAACCCCTTACATGGAAAATATGAAAATATGTATTTTCTCAAAAATGGATCTAACGATTTTTATTAAAATACTCTATATTAAATAAATTTATATGATAAATAAAAAATATATCTTCAATTTTCTGGGAATAGCTTCTGAAGACCCTTTTATTCTGTATGAAATTTAGGCAAATTGTGCAAAACTGAGAGTTAAACCAAAAGAGAGAGAAAAAAAAAACTTAGTGTACAAAAGATGTAGATCTTATTTAAAAATATAATTTATGCCATTACATATTTTTTAGAGAGTTAGCTTTTTCTGAGATATTCTTTGTTAATGGTTTCAATTTTAAAATACATAACTTTTCTCAAATGGTGGCCACTCTTTGTATCATCTCTTTTGTTTTACTGCAGGCCATGCTAGGTGAACTGAATTTCACTCGTTTTACAAAGAAACAGCTTTTAAAAGATTTGACCTACACTTCTATTTACAAGGAAGCAGCTAATAAGACCATTTATCCTGATTAGCATGACATAGATAAAAGATTAATCTTTTGTAAGGAAAGCTTATTTGTGGAATAGGTAGAAAAAGTTGTGTGAATGGAGCACATCAGACTTATTTTTATATAGTTAATCATTTCTGAGATATTCCTTGTTATCACAGCTTTAAAATACTTTACGTTACGCAAATGAGAAGTCATTAGTTTTATTTCCCCTCCTAGTCAAGCAAAGATTACAATACTTCAAATCATCACATAGCAACCAGCTCTCAGAATCTTTGACTGTCTCTTTAATCTAGTGTATTCCCTTAGGCCCCTTGTATCTTCAAGGAAATTTATTATAAAAACTTTCTGCTAATGTTTATCTTGATTAACATGAAGTAGTTAGAAGAATAAACCTTTGTACAGTGGTGCGCAGTGACCCTTGAGATAGTCAAAACAATGAATATTATGGTTTGTAAGTATAAACTAGTAAATTAAGGAACAAACTCTCGTTGAAATTCACAATTAGTAATAGCATAAATTAAAGGAATAAATTAGAAGTTCTTTTGAGTTGGATCACTATTAGTGATGTTGTAGTGTTACTGTGATCCAACTCAAAAGAACTTCTAATTCAAATACATCACAGTTATTAACTTCTGCACACAAATTACATCAAAGGAATAAATACTAAGGATAAAAAAACAATTAATAGTAGTTTAAATTTAAGGAATAAATATTAAAGATAAAAATCACAACTGTAATGGTTTGAATGGAAGGAATAGTTTTTAAAATACTATAAGCAGATAAAAGTTAACAGAAAATAACTGTTTCTGGACTTAAATTCTTTTTGACACTTTGATAGGCCACTTCTGTAAGATAAAGAGAATTGGAATTGGGAAGTCCAGCAGTGTTTCAGTTGCTTCCCATGAATGCATGCCATTGCTTTAGTAAGAATAGTTTGTTGCAGAATAGGTAAGGAAGGTCATATGAATGTTACACCTCAGATTTTCCACTTGTGCAGTAGTTATATCCATGTATAAACTAATTTATCTGTATCTTTTTGTGTTCCAACTTTAATAAATTAAATAAATCTCAATTTTAAGTTAGTTTTGTAATTTTATTATATTTTACAAATTTTATAGGTCATTTTCCAAATATATTTAGGTCATAAAATATGGACCCTTTTGATCTTCTGTATTTGGCAAGCTACAGTAGTAGAAGTCCTATAACTTTAGGCTTTTCTTTCTGAGCCTGAACAAATTACAACTCTATTCAGAAAATAGCATGGAGCCTTGATGTAAAGTTGCAGGTTATCCAAATCAATAATCTATATATAATTTACTTAGCAAGAACTTTTGCATGATGGAGAAGCAGTTGTCATTCATGAGTACTATTACAAGGCAGGTTATAAGTGAAGGCTCTTTGTTATGGAACAGATATATTTTCATGGGCCATGGTAATTATTTTGACTTTTAGTAAATTTATTGTGTAATGCTGCTTATCTAAAGCTGCTTCAAAATTCAGAATGTGTTGATACTGCAAAATATATTAAGAAATATGGACTTCATAGTAGTTTTTATAACTATACGGAATGGCAATATTCAAGAGAAGTTAGAGTATTCAATGAGAATAGAAAATATTGAAAATCCTAACATACTTGATTTGCAACAGCAGATAAATGACATTTATCCCAAGCTTTCATTTTCAGAATATTGCATATATTGGAGAAAATCTGCTGATTGTTTTTGTGCAATATATGATCAATTTTCATATATAACAGCTCTAACATTAATGGAAGACAAAAGGCTGTATGTATTAAGAAAAAGTGGATTGTCTACATGGGGTAATGGACAACATCCAAGGTATTTATTACAATCAAGCGCAAGTGATACAGATATTTTAAAAGACTGGTCACCAGCAATTGAATTTTCAGCTAGTTTTTTGGGATATACCACAGATGAAGGAAGAAACAAAAGAAATATTATGAATGTATTACATGGCACTCCTAAATATACTGGTAGAAAAAAAGGAAAATCTAAGAAGTCCAAAAATAAAAACAAAAAAGTCAAGAAACCCTAAGGTAATTGTTGGTAAAGAAATACATTTGAAAGACAAGTATTTTGTTCCTTGTAATATACTTTCTGAAGAGCATATAGGCATCTGTAATGCTTCAATAAATATTGAAGTTTATATATTTTAATGTATAACCAGCTGATAAAAAGTGTAATGGAATATTTGATGCAAAAAAATAACTTTACAGAATATAGTGAAGAGTAATTTAAGACTGTAGTTTGGTATGTGTATCTTAAGAAATAGTATCAATTTTTTATTTTGAAGTTTTGGAATGATTAAGGAGCATTTATAGGTAGGTCACTCTAAGTTTTACATGCATACATAACATTGCAATCTATAGATCCTATTTTGAGATTAGACTCTATGCCCATCCACTAGGGTGTAGACCATTACTTATTAATAGAGTATAGACTGTAATGAGTAGATATGGATTAACATATTATGGATAGTTTCCCAATGACTATTTTAGGTGAAATGTTATCACAGAAGTAACATAATTCATGCATTTAAAATCGCGCGCTCAGTACAATACCTCTAACCACTACTAGGTAGCGCACTGCCGCGCACTGCTAAGCTCTGGGAAGTTGGTTTCATGGACTAGAATTTGCAAGTTTAGCCATTTCGTCGGCGTTTTGTGCAGTTCAGGAAGCTGGTGTGTTGGTGAAAATTCTCTAGCAGGCCGTGGAGAAACTCAAACAAGGTTTTGCGGTACCTATAATGAGGGTTTGGTGTCAAATTATAACTCAAAAGTAAATTGTTAACAGTGTCTACAGGTAATTCCCAATAGCAAGAAATACGATTCAGAATCTTTTTCGGTGCCTCTAAGAACAGTTTGTAGCTGGCAATAGCTAAACGCAAATTTGTATTCCCATCAGAAATCGACGGTGGCGGGGATTTGAATATTGTTTATATTATAACCTCAAAATACATTGTTTTGTTGCAGAAAATGACCACTATTACCGAAAAACCAGCGACAGTTGTCAGTGGTGTAGGGGAGCATCGATGTTTTGTATGTGATGTTGCAGTGACAGGAAAATTTTATACTTTAGCAACATGTAGGACACAAAAAACGAAAATCCGGCTAATTGAAAAGCTGGGACAGCTAGTAGGAGAAAGGTAAACAAGAAAAGTGTCATTCACATTACTAGAGTTAATATACTTTGATAATATTAGCGAACATAACACACCAGAGATGCAAAGTGCTACCCAATTTTTAATATAATGAAAATGCAGGAATAAATAAGCGTACCACCCTTCTAATCTATTATATTTAAGCTCCATAGTTTATGCTGTTCTGGAGACTTGGTTGGTTGCAAGTTCATGCATATAGAAACAAAAGGATAAAGAAGGAATGGAAGGTTTAAACTTGACTTGTAAACATATTTTAGGTAAAGCTTCCGCAGGACGTCCAGATCGAAAATGTGGAAAATACTAACCTGAGCAATAAGTATTCACATGGAGTGTGTATCTTGTAGTAGATGTGACCACTTTGAGTTGCTCTGGCCCATCCATCTGCCCTAATTAACATATTTTATTTTGTACAAAAGTCATTAAAATGTAAACAACATACTCCATTTTGTAATGTTTACACAAGTATACGGCCAACCTTTTTTTTTTTTTTTTTTTTCACAAAATCTGCAAGGCTTCTTTTCCAATAAGCAAGTGTTGCAATTTTCTTTCAAATTGTTGGTTTTATTCACAAAAGCGTTACACTACAGAATACTTTTCTGATAAAAATGGCATGTAGAGGGTGTGAAAATACAATAGTGATAAAAATGAATTGAAAGCTCTTCCCACACGATGGTGAATTGGTCCAATTACTGCCTTACAATTACTTACACATACTGATCTAGAGTAAGAGCGCATAAAGTCGCTTCAATTGTATACTTAGCTGAAAATGCTAGAAATTACCAGAAGCAAATCACACAAAAATGAATTTATTTACACACCCACAGTGTTTAGTTTATTCGGAGACTAGCCAAGAACTAATAGAAAGCATGCTCGCTTTGTTAGGAAACCACTGCAAAATACTAAAAAGAAAAAAATAATTAATGAATTAATGTACAAACTAACCTAAACGTAACATAATAGAGAGTATGCTGCTTTTGTTCCCATAATTTGGCGAAAGCAGCTGAAGTTATTTAAATCAACGATTTAAATCAGTTTATTTACACTCACTAACCTAGATCTAACAAAGCGCATGCTTTGATGAAAGCAGTGGGAATTACTAAAGGCTAATTACACGAAAATGAATTTATTTACACACACACACACCTAGAGTTAACATAGTGAATGCTTGCTTTGCTCGCATGCTTTGATAAAACCAGAGGAAATTATTAAAAACATTACACAAAAATGAATTTAAAAAAAAAAAAAATTCCAAATTAAAATGAACACTAGAGAGCTTCTATAAGTAATTCTTGAAATAATTATTACTTAAAGCTTGCACCCGTAACCTACAGAATTGCTATAGAACTGCATATCTTCCTATATGCTTAAAAATATACAATAGCTTCAAAGCCCCTAGATGTCAGTATAGACAACAGTTTGTCATCTAATGGCATTTTTTGTATTAGCAGCCACCGCCATAATCATTGTGATGTAAATGAGGAAAACTTTGTAAACAACTACGTAAGTGCTCCTAATGGCTAAATAATGTACCATCACATCTGGATCACCAAAGGAAGAAAGTCCAAATTTTAAAACCATTCCCTGCTGATTTAGGAATGCTAAAGAAATTTTAGGTTTGTTGTACTGTGATAAACTCCCTATCCCGGAAGGTCTCAAAATCACTACATCCATCATACATTTTATTATTGTTTGGTTGGTTGGTATCTAGTGTTAAATGCTTGATAATGAAATCATTCGTTTTCCTGCACTCCAATATTTAGCTGGGAAGTTGTAATCTTCTGTAATAATTGGACAATGTAGAAGATGATCACAATCCATTTCTTCATTAAGATTACAGAAAAGACATATAATTATATATACATTGAATAATAAGAGTGAGCATTGAAGTCTTTAAACAAAACAGCAACCTCACTAGAGAAGGAGGAAGACCAGTGAATTCAATCTGGAAAGCCTTGCTGACAGAGTGAGAGGGGGTTAGCAGACCAACAGCTAATAGAGAGGAGGGGCTTTTTTGAAATTTTCAATTCTCACAAAAATAGCTCAAACAATTTTTATTAACATAAAATATTTTCATGGCAAATGAAATTTATATCTTGAATTCTTTGGGAATAGCCTCTGAAGTCCTCTTTTGTGGATTTTGTATAAGTGGTAGACCATGAGGTAGATATAATCTTAAACAAAAAATCTGTTGTGTTACAATCACATGCCTTTCTTTATATCTCTGTAACAAATTATTATTAAAAAGCTTATTCTTCTATCTACATCGTGCTAATTGAGATAAACATTTGCGGAAATTGCCCTTATTACTTGGTCCCTTGTAAGTAGAAGGGCAAAAATCTAATGTGTTCCATTCACATGATGTCCTCTAGCTGTTTGGCACACAAACTTTTTATTCAAAAGATTAATCTGTTATCTAAATCATGCTAATCAAGATAAACTTAAGCAGAATTAATATTATTACTAGCTTGTTGTAAGTAGAAGGGAAATGCTCAGGCTAAAGAGATAGTTTCGTCCTTTAAAAGCTGGCTGCTATGTGAAACAATTGAAATTTCATTCTGTTTGCTTTCCAAGAGTAAACAAACGATAAATAAGAAGGAAGATCTCTTCCCTTTTGAGAAAAGTTTAAGTGGCTAAAATGGAAACTAATAAGCCAGAATATTTCGAAAATGGTTAACTCTACAAAAAAAATGTATATAACATAAATCGTGTGTTTTAATTAGATCTATATTTTTTGTGTATTAAATTTTTGTATAGCTCTTATGGTTTGCCAGTTATACAAAAGTCATCCAGAATGATGAGATCCTCAGAGGCTATTCTGAGAAAATCCAAGATATACATTTTGTTTGTCATAAAAATATCTTAAACTTTGGCATTTTAAGCAAAATCCTTAGAGCCATTTTTGAGAAAATCAAAATTTTGGGAAAATGTACCATGTAAAGGGTAGTGGGGGGTAGGGGGGGATTTTCTTGAACATTTTAGCGTCACATCCTTGGAAGATAACCAAACGTAAATATCCCTTTTCGTTTTTGCATTATGCTGCCCACAGACACATACATGGACATTTTTCTAAAAATGTTCTCATTTTTTTGGATTCAGGAGTCTCAAAACATGTATTTGTGGTGAAATCTCGGTATCAAATTTATGGTTGCAATACAATACCTTCACATACCATGTGCATAGTTTTTGTAGAACAGTAAAAATTGTAGATCTCATCAAAGCATATATATATATTTTTTTTTTTACTTTTTCCTTCTTTCCCTTCTTAATTCAGAGTTAACTACTATTTAAATATTTTCTTATTTATTGGTTTCAATTTTCCAGTACTTATACTTTCCTCAAATGGGAAATCATTAATATCTTTTTCCATCTTAGTCATGCAAGTAGAATAGAATTTCAATGCTTCACACATTGCAACTTGCTCTTACAAGATTTTACTATCACTTTAATCTAATTTGTTCCCTTTGTACCTACAAGGAAATATGAAATAAAATCATCATTGCTGATGTTTATCTTGATTAGCATGAAGTAGAAGGAAGAATAAACATTTGTAAGTCATATGTTGCACAATAAATAAAGTCATGTGGCTGTAACCATCATACATTTTTTTTTTTCCTCTTGGTCAAGCAAATAGAACATAATTTCATTGTCTTCACATAGAGATCAGCTGTTAAAATATTGGACTATAGCTTTAGCCCAGTGCTTATTTACTATGAACCAAGCAGATAGAAGAATAAGCCTTTATAAGAATAGTGGGAGAAAGACAGGTGAATTTAACACATCTGACTTTAACGTCCTCTACCCCATACATAATAGGTAAAGTAGGTGTGGCATTTCACCCAAAAAATGGATAATAAGATATCACTAGGAATATATGTTTTGAGGACTCCTGAATAAAGAAAAAGCATTTTTATTTTCTGTACCACACACAATGTAAATAGAGAAGGTATTGCATTTCACCCAAGAATTTGGTAGGGAAATTTCACCAGAAATATTATGTTTTGAGGACCCCTGAATAAATAAACAAAAAAGCAATTTTAAAAAATGTTACTATTTTTGTGTGTATAAAAGCATTAAATATGCAAGTCACCTATAGTAGCACATTCTTTGATAAATTGATTGTGCTATTAGATCTTGACCAGGAGATATACTCTTAGGACATTACTTTCTCTAAATGTACTATGCATATATTCCAAATTTGATGTGGAGATTTCACCGGAAATATATGTTTCGAAGTTCCTTGCATATAAAAAAGAAATTTAAGAAAAAGTTTTTGTGTGTGTGTATGCATGCGTGCGTGTGTGTGCATCTCTTAAGAGATAGAGGAGATCTTACTTCACAAAAATGTAGATCTCTATAAAGCACATTGTGTTTGTCATGCACATGTTTTTTGTAGTTAACCATTTCCGGATATTCCTTGTTATTGATTTCAATTTTAAGTTATTTTCTGAAATGGGAGGTCATCTTTTGTTTCATCTTGCCTTTGTTTTACTGCTGGCTGTGCAAAGTGATCAGCTTTTTAAAACATTTGACTATTGCTTTAGCTTAGTGTATTCCCTTATTTCTACTTAAAAGGAAACAGGTAATAATACAATTTCTGCTAATGTTTTTCTCGAATAGCATGGTGTAGATAAAAGAGTAATGTTTTGTAAGAATTGTTTATTTGCAGAATAGGTAGAGAAAGTCATGTGAATGGAGCACATCAGATTTTATTTTTATTGCATTTCTTACTTGTACAGGTGTGAAGTAAGTTTTGAAAGGCGAAACTATAGACTTTGAGAGATGAAATTCTCTTCTTTGTTAATACATTTTGGTTTAGGTTTAAACTAATTACTAAACTGTTCTGAAAAACAACTGAGTTTTTTCTTCTAAACCAATTTTTTTTGTATCAATGGTACAGTTAAAGAAAATTATTTTATTTCTCTCCATAGAGGCCATTTTGTATGTTGACTGGATGCAGGTGGTTTCGAGGCCTTTATGGTTCCTGTTGCAATGCAAGTTTTAGAGCTTTATTGTCCCTATTCTACTTATTACTAAACCTCAAACATTTTTAACCTGTCTTCTCAAGATAGCTATGCATGGAACATTAGGTGTATGTAAGGACTTCAGTTAGGATAGACAGGAGGTATTGACTCATTCGCTCCATAGTCTAGGGAAGGACAGCGCTGCTATTTTATTTGAGTAATGGTGAGTATTTTTATTTTCTGTACAAGTATTGTACACATGATGTATAGAGATTGTATTGCATTTGACACAAACATTTGATGTTGAGATTTTGCCAGAAATATATGTTTTGAGGTCCCCAGATTATAAAAAAGCGTTTTTAGAAAAAGAAGTGTGAGTGTGTTGCTCCATGAGCACAGCAAAATGGAACAGCCACATGGATGCCCTAATTATGGATAGTGTTTAATCTTCTCAACACAGATGGTCATGCTAAAGAAGAAACAGTGCATCCATAATCTAACTTTGATTGGTTCAGTGCATGATAAAGATGTAGCAATACTGTCCAATCCGCTCCCCAAGATACACACACATATTCTAAAAATGCTTTTCTGAATTCAGGGAACCTCGAGAATATTTCTGGTAAAATTTCAACTTTGAATTTTTGTGTGTAATACAACCTCTACTTAATAATTATATGCAGTAGAGAAAGTAAAAAGGTTAATTAGTCAGAGTTTATTACTATTAATGATGGGACAGGAATTTTGTCTAGACTTGCTGCGGAAATTCCAGATATATAAGTTTAGTAACAAACCTGTAATCTTTTGTCGCTATCATTTAGGTATATGGTTGTCATATCTGAAGATGACATAATATGTCATGGATGTGCTATTCTGATAAACACTTTGGATCGGCTAGAGATGGAAATGATGTCTGTAAGGAATGTGGTCCTTCGTTTCCTGGAGAAGAAGTATGCATTGCCTGAAGGAGAACTTTTGAATAGTAAACCAACTAATACCAGCCATCCTGCACAAATTAATCCAAAAAGTCCATTTAATACTCCAAGTAAGTTTGTAGCTTGTTGTTGTTAATAGAAGTATTTGTCATCATAGAGTTGCACAGTAGCATTGTAGTGCTACGAGTTTAAAGTACTGTTCCAGTTTTCTATATGGGGGGGGGGAGGCTGCACCAGGTTGTTTGTGGGTTCTCCCCACAAAAGTTATAAACTTTTAGACGACGTAAAAATCACTGGAGGAACATGTTTAAAAGGGACAAAATAAACAATACTATAACTGGTATTGTTGCCCTCTGTGGTGCAGTTACCATGCTAGACCCAAATTGCACATTCAATCCTGGTGGACGGTGATGGATTTTTTTGTATGCAATTATCCTTAGCATGGCTTCCTTCAGAAGGGAAGTAAAGGCGGTGGTCCTGTGTAAATGTTTATTTTGCACACAAAAGAACCCCATACCATGAAAAAAGAAGGTTCATAGGTAAAATCTGCTATTTCACGTATGCAAGTCATGATATTGTCCTATAGTGCCATCTGTGGGTGACAAGCTGATCTTGTCACCATGTGCATAGTGGCGAACTCTCAACCTAGAAACTCATATCTGGTCAAGGGAATGTTGTAATGTTGTCCTATGCTCTATTTAGGAGTTACAGGAAATACTAACTATACCTGGTACTTATAATATTTATTACATTTTAAACCACTAAACAAAAGAATTACATTGTAGAAAATATTCCAAAATGGTTCTGAATTAAACAAAAATTCGGTTTTTTTTTGGCCTTAGATTTTAAAAACCTACTTATTCACTTACAAGAAAGGACATTGTGTAAACTATCAGAATCATAACATTGTTTTAAATGTTGCCCTTGCTGTTGCACATATGACTAACCTGAGACACGATCATCCATTGAGCTGATCCAAGTAACGTATGTATGTATTTATTCACCTTTAGAAATTTAAATACAATTTCATGGCTTTGTCAAAGTTTGATATACAGGCTGTTTCGGAAATACTTTTACAAACTTCGGGTATGGGTTCCTTACACCACAAGAAGGGGAAAAGTTCACATGAACATATGACCCATAATCCTTTGTTTACTCATTAGGAAGTGTTCAACACAGTGGTGCAACACACAAAATTTATAATAAATGCTTGAAATGTCCTCTTGCTTTTATGATGCCTGTACTCATTGAATCATAGAATGTTGCACCCTGTCAAAAACTCCGGGATGGTCTCGAATGGTTTCGCAGGCTTCCATGACATGTCAATGAAGCATTTCTGCATCCGGGATGGCTGCTATCTATCGGTCATGGTAGATAAGAGTCAGTGCATCTCGAACAATGCGACTAAAATGTGCAACGGTTCCTGTCTCAGCAAGGCAACGATAAACAGCGACAAAGATTGGCGGTCTGGAAACTCCATGTGATAGAGCTGTGCAGCCTCATGTCCATTACCATACATAAAAATCATGTCTGCCTGTTCATGAAATGAGTATCCAACCATGGTGGAACAAAACAGTGCACTACATGTACACAATTGAAACATTGAAGACAGACTAATTACAAATGACAAACGTAAACAAGTCTTCATGGCAACAGTTCACCATCTAGTATGTAGTACAGTAGGTCAAAGCCTACTATGAGTGCATAGAGAAATGAAGTTTTGAGGTTGGACCCTGAAGGCCGTTGAGCTCACACTTTCATTGTGACAGGAATAACGCGAAAACCAAGGATTATGGGACATATGTTCATATGAACTTTTTTCCTTCTTTTGGTGTGAGGAACCCACACCCGAAGTTTGTAAAAGTATTTCTGTATACAAAAGTTAGATTACAGTATACAAAAGTCGGATTACATTATACACAAAATTAGATTACAATACATTACTATATACAAATGGGTAGAACTAATACATCAACCAAGTAAATTAATAACCTATACAGAATAAGTTATATAAAATTATAATCATAACATCACATTAAAATATAAATTATAGATAATTGGCTACAAAGTGAAACATAATATAATTATAACAGTGGTGACTGAAATATTGGAAAAACTCATGGTTACTGTAGAAACTCTGCTTTATTAAGAATCTTTTCACATCTCTTCTGAACCTTTACTTATCACTACATTTTATTTTTTTAGTTATTAAATTGAACATATGGATGCCTATATGTAGAACAGAGTTTACTTTTTTAGTAGATCTGGAACCTTGTAAATGAATATTATTGCTATTTCTTGTATTATGGTCGTGTACTGTGTTATTTGATTGGAAGTATTGTATTTTATTATTTATAAAGCATACAGTTTCTAATATATACAAGTAGGGCAATGTTAGTATGTTATTTTCCTTAAAATAGTTTTTACAGTGAGTCATTCTACTTAAATTGAACATCTTTCTTATTAGTCTCCTTTGTGTCACAAACAGAGTTTTTACTTCTGTGGCAGATCCCCATATAAAAATTCCATATGCAAGATGCGATTGCACATAAGAAAAATATATCAATTTTAGCATTTGTATATTGCAAATATTTTTAGTACTGATATTATATAGTATGCTTTGTTTATTTTAGCTGTAATGTTCTGAATATGAGGCTTCCAGCTTAGTGACTTGTCAATAGTTACCCCCAAAAATTTTGTCTCATTGACATATTGTATTGTTTCCTTGTTAAATATTATTATTGGGCTACACTTGTGTCATTTTTACAAGATAGTTCTATTTGCATGGCATGTGTTTTCTTACTATTTAACATCAATTTATTAGTGCTGAGCCATTGCATCATTTTTGTCAGTACTGTGTCTGCTGTTGCAATTCAAGATGATTATGGCCTTGTATTATGAGGTTTGTATCATCAGCCTATAGTATTGTTTCTGCATTGGGAAGATGAAGTGGTAAATCATTTATATAGACAAGGAAAAGAAGTGGTCCGAGAATAGAACCTTGCGGAACCCCGCATCTTACTTTTTTTATATCAGATTTACTTTGAGTGCCATTTAGTTAATTTTTAATTAGCGTACATTGCCTTCTATCTGTGAGATAAGATTCAAACCATTGATGAGCCACCCCTCTTATACCATAAGCTTTTAGCGTTGATAAAAGGATATTGTGGTCAACCAAATCGAAAGCCTTACTTAGATCCTTGAAAATCCCAGTAATAGAATTGTTTCTATCAAACCCTTCTAATGTTTGTTTTATGAACAAGTAAAATGCATTTAAAATAGATTTATTTTTCCTAAACCCATTTTGCTTTTCACTGAATACATATTTTTGTAAAAAGGGATAGATTCTGTTATATATGACTGTTTCCAGGATTTTAGAAAAACCTGACTGAATTGATATAAGTCTATAATTATCAACATTTTGTGCATCTCCCTTCTTAAATATTGGAACTATTTTTATTAATTTTAGAATATCTGGAAATGTACCTGAAAATATAGAACTGTTGCATATTTCTGTTAAGGACCCTGTAATATATTCTTTGCATGATTTTATTATATGTTCTAGTACTTCATTAAACCCTGCCCCACTCACAATGGAATATAAGCACAAAACTTTGCACCCATGTAATTCAATATACACATTCAGTACATGTGCAGCATGCTATGCAATGCAATACAATGCAATGCAAGAGTTTCCATGATCCAAACTTTATACTTGCATTGCATACCTAGAGGAAGAATTCTGCATTCTCTCATTATGCATTGGCTGCTGTCAACAGCAGATGACTGCAGTGCAAGCTTTTACAGCACCTACTCTTATATTTGGCTGTGTCGCGTCATCTCTCACTTGGTAATCTTGCAAAATCATATATTGATTTAATGGATATGCAGATTACTTGACTCTTACAAATTGAAAGGCACAAAGAGATAGTAAAGGCACATTGCACTAAATTTGCAGCTGTATCACTTTTGGCAGTGTCCACACTTTCACTGTCCACACTTTCACTGTTTTCAATATTTTGGTCAAACTATTATTGTGACATCACTGCTGCTAGTATTAGTTGTGCATATGCAATATTTATATCATTTATATATATATATATATATATATATATATATATATATATATATATATATATATGAATTTTATATTGTATATGTATGTGTGTATTCTTTTTTTTAATTTTTTGAAAGAATCATATTACTTTTTGAGAGGCATAGAATTATTAAGCCATCGATGTGAAAAGTGCATTGAAATAAAGGGTGATCATGATGAAAAATGGCTTTTTTTTTTTTTTTGTTAAAAAAGTAGCTAGGCCAGAAGCTTTTAGAACCTATCTCATATCTACAAGGAAATGAGTAAAAAGTCTATTTCTGGTCATGTTTATCTCAGTTAGCAGATAGAAGAATAACTTTGATAGGAATAGATCTCATTAAAAGACTTGTACATCCCATATCTGCAATATTTTTTATTGATTTGTATTTTCAAGTGCTTAATACTTTTTAAAGTATAAGTTTCCACAAGAAACAGCGGGGATTTCAAAGCCAGCATACAGTATCCCACTTTTTAAAGGTCAGACTTTAACTTCTGTCTTCTCTACCCCCTTGTACCTACAATGTAATATATAATGGAACCATTTCTGCATATTTTTATCTCAATATGAATTAGACAATGAATTATTCTTTTGTAAGAATAGCTGGGGAATAGTGTAGAGAAGGTCATGTGCATGTAACAGATATTTCATTAAAAATGCTGTTCATTGAAATTTTGAAGCATTTTGTTTTTTGTTATTTACTGGTGTTCATTTGCATAATGATTTGAGACTTGTTTTTTTTTTCTTTTTTTTTTTCTTTTTTTTTTTCAGGTGCACGGGCAAGGATGAACTCAAATTCAGATAGTTTCATGGTACGTATCGTATACACCACATTTGAATACATTTTCTTAATCCTGATCTCCCATATATGCTGACGAGCATAAAGCAAATTTGTCAAGACACTAAATAAGGCAACATAGGGCCTTGAGTTTGTTACAGATTCAGATATTGGATTTTCAGTCAGGGTGTAAAACTGAAGATAACTTCAAGCTGAAGATTCATAACTTAGTGCTATTAATTGTGTTCTGTGTCCCTCTCCTAAAGTGCTCACATAAATACTGATAATGAAAATTAGAAAAGACGATCACTTAAAAGTACTCGGTACAAAAAAACTTCACCTTTGAATAATGCAGTTCAAAATAACCACAAATATCAGGAAGGCAAAAAAGTGAAATAATTTAAACACCTAATATCTGAGTATGTTTTCTGTGTCCCTTGGTTCCATAATGCTGAATTGATAGAATTTTGTATATAAATAACAGAAATTAGTTTTAATAGTAGAATTTAGTACATAAATAATAGGAAATTAGTCTTAATAGTGAAAAATAATGATTTGACCACAAGCTTGGAAGTAATCATATAGCTGCACCTTTACCCAGCCACCTGGATTGTTAACTGTGGGTCATATGTGCAAAGTAGTACTTTTATATAGCTGCCAGTATTGCTGGATGGGTGAACATATGTGGGAGTGGTGCTGGAGTGAAAGTATGCTGGGTATTTTACATAGACCCCTGGGTTGTTACTGGTGTCTGCCACCTTTAGAACATATGAACATGGGCAATAATGGCCACTGAAATAAAAGCTTTTATGCACTTTCCTGCAGCTCTGGAAACTTCCTTGGCAACAGGCTTTAGAACATTCCACCTTTGTTGAGGACACACTATAAGAGGGAGCTGCTAGGACCAAGGGAAGTTAGTTATGACAGTCTTTGGAGAGTTCAGGTTGGTCAGAGAGGCAGCTGAGTGTAAGCGAGAAAGAAGTTGAAGGCAGCTGAGCATTGAAGTGACAAAGTTGTTTGGAAGCAATTGAAATAGTCATTTTGTTATACTGGCATCAAGTGTGGAATTGGATGCCACAATGGACGTTGTGATGAAAGCATTTAAATCCAAAATGGTGAAGCTGGAGGAGAAAATGGAAACCAGAGTGGACAAGATGTTGGAGAAAATGGAATCTAGGTTGTAGGAAATAAAAATGAAATATAGACAGTAAATTCTGCGATGGAGAAGAACATTTAGTCTGCAATGGAGAAGATAGACCTTTTGATCAAAATTGATGAATAACTGGCTGGCATTAAGACAGATGGAGAAGATGAGAAATGAAAATCGACATTGAGTTCCATGATGGAGGAGAAAATGGAATGCATAATGGAGAAGATGAAGGCGGGCTAATCAACCAAAATAAACATAGAACTGGCTGTTTTGAAGAAAGACATAGAAGAACTTGGCAGAAGGACTTTTACTGAGGCATTAAGGCTCCTGAGTTACAGCAGCACCAAGGAACTGAAAGCCATGGTCGAAGTCTCAACGGACTTGAAGGTTGAAACACCAGGATGCGACATAATGTTTGCATGCATTGAGCCACTCAAGTATAACAATGTTAACTGTTGAAATATTTTGCCTACAGTTAGGCACAGCTGATAGCCAGCCTTCATTTTTGAGTGAATCATGGCCTGGTTGCAGTCTATTATAATTGGCTCAAGTCAAGTCTCAACAGCAAATGGAGATGCAGGAATTCACCCTAACAATTAAAAACTGGTGAACAAATCCCTGGTTTACCTCCTTCCAAGTTACATCTCCTAGGGAGCTGCAAACTCCTTTTTGACTGGTGCCAACTCCAAGATACTGCTGCTTGGCAACTACAAGAACATCTTTGAGGCTCTAACTGTTGATTTGAGGGTGGAAGTTGCCCAAAATAACACCTGCCCATACATCGAAGATACAGAGTATTTGATATAACAGGGATAGAGGATCAACCCAGAGGCAACAGCAAGGTTTTTGGTGGTGTGCATTGGGAAAGTGGCTAGCCAGAACAACCCATGAAGAACTGACTACACCAAGCTGGTGAGCATACAGGAAACAAGCAAAGGCCAGCATGGCAAGGGGTACATCACTATCCCCTCGAATGACAGTATCGCTGCAGATGGCTGGATATAATGAAAGTGCCTGATACAAGTGAACTTGTGGGCAGCTGGAACTGTAATCAGATCTGACATGCCGAAAGGCTGACCATTGAGGAAACCAAATTATCCTTATCAGATAGTGATGGCATCCAGCAATACTTTGCCTGTAGAGAAGGAGACCCTATTGATTCTAGGGTGGAGCTTTGTGACCCTATGATGTTTTTGTGAGGGTGGCTGAGGATGTGATACTGATACTGGATGCCTTCGGGAGCCACAGAGAGATGGTCAGTGTTGCAGGAGGCTCTTGTGACTTAGCCAAGTTGGAGTGATCCTCCAGATCCCCAACAAATATTGGGGAATCTGATGTAGGATGCAGTTTTGCTTGCAAGAAGCGAAGTGATGATAAGGGTGCATCTGGAGGGCCACGGTCAAGACACTTGGTTTTGGACTGGAAGACACCAGTTACAGGTTATGCAATGCCAGGATATTCTTTCCTTGCTGATAGAAAGTACCTGTGAGGAGACTGCTACATCCATGTGATACTGATCAAGATGACAAAGTCAGAATAGAGTGGGGAAATGTGAGTCAGCTGTGAGTGTACTACCATGTGGCAGATCTGAGGTGGCAGCACTATATCTGGGTCCCCTGCTGGAAGACTTGCTGAAGAGGGTGGCTGACCATCTGCCTGCATGCAGCACAACTGGAAGGTCTGGCATTTACCTAAATAACACCAGCCTATCTTCAGCCAAGGGAACCGTGATTATGGCCATACTTACCGTGAACTCCACCATGTCGAAGCTCATCTATGCGGCAACCATCAAGATGTAATCCCATGAAGAAACAAGTGGCGGTACAGGTCACACTGGAGAACATGAAATCCAGGGGGATGTTAGTTCAACAGCCCTAGTGCTCCCCTGTAGAATTGGTGAAGAAGAATGGTGAGCTTATTGTGAGTTTAACCCTTTTAGTGCCAGGCCTGATAGCAGAATGCTGTCTGAAAAGTGCAAAGCAATTTTATAATAGAATGCAGGGTTTTAATTTATTAGTAATAAAATGAGTACCAAATGACATAGGAAACTGAATCATTTTTTTTTAATTTTAGCTAACTTTTTTGTCTAATATGTATTATATTGATGAGAAGTCTCTTAAATATTTTTAAAAAGTTAAAAATATAATATTTTAAAAATAAAATAAAAAAATTGCAAAGCGATCAATAATTAGCTACAAACGTTTACTATACATAAAGCTCAGGCTAATGAAATGAAAGTACAAATATTTTTTTTTTTATTAAAACAGCAATCTGCTTTAATCTGGTGTTTTATTTTTTAAAATAAAAAAATGAATTCATGTAACTTGCATCTGAAAAAATTTAATTAAAAAAAAATCACACACACAGGCACATGCGCATAATACAGCTAATAATGAAAATAGCATAAAGCAATAGGATACAGATGTAATGTAGATTACTTAATAATTTAGCACTTGTGTTGTTGCGTAGCTAAATGGTTGATTCACATTGTCCGTGTCATCTAGTTAACTTCTGTAAATCCATTTTGATAAGTGCACTGATTATTTGCTTGCGTACGAGGACCATTATTATCTGATGCACTTTCATCGCTGCAGCTATCTCTCTTATGTCAAAGTCAGACACGCTTTCATCAAGGTCTGAGCATTAAAAATCACTTGTTTTCACCTAGTACATCGCAAATTGCAGTGCTTATTTCCTTTTCGGTTCATAACTATTTACTTGCCAACACCATTTTTCCACCAACATTAACACCAGCTAGAGAAATTAAATTTGGAGCTAATTTAGTGCTTTGGAGTGTAAAGCTAATCCCTGAAACACTCCAGAAAACCTTTTTCTGTGGCTATGACGTAGAAAGTACAGAAACTTTCCTGCTGGTAAGAGTTAAAACATATGAAAATGGTGTCACAATTAGATTGTGATTGGAAATTCTCACAGAAAATTTGGATTATGATTAGAGCGTGATTGGCATTAAAAGGGTTAAGTGAACTATTATTGAACCATGACTTGAAGCTTTCCTGGCGGTGGTATGAAAATAACTTTTCTCGGGCTATCAGCCAGGTGAATTCTGGAATAATTTCCAAGCTTTCAAGAGCTAATGTCGCTCTCATCTTCAGGGAATGATGTAGAGTCTCCGGGTTCACCTTATATATAGTAGTCCGCTGGGGGGGACCGGCCAGATGCCGCTCTGTGATTGGCCCGGGTCCGGCATGGGAGGCGTTGACTAGGAACCAATGGTCTCCGTTGCCGGGACGGACTGCTCTGATTGGCCCGCTGCCAGATGTGAGCCTGTATTAAAACTAGGGCTAGCTTTTGGCAGTTTCACAAATCTTTGTGAGTGTTTGCTGAGCACCGAACTCCAAATGCCATTCACCTGCAAGCCGCTGTCTCTGTTGATGTTATTTTCTTCGTATTTAATAGCTATGGCTATGGCTATCGAGTCGTCATCAACTTGTCAGACAAGGAACTGGACTTGGACTCGATCGCAGTACTAGCGAAGGGGTTGAACTTTGCACCGGCTCCATGGAAAATTCCTGTGATCGATATCATCAGCGGGGTAGAACAGGCAATTCAAACATTGCCTAAAGAAATTGCAGATGACATCAAGGAAACAGTGCTAGCAATAAAGAAAGCAGCTCTGCCAAAATCCAACATCACCAAAGAGGAAAGAACAGCCCTGAAATCACTACGAGACGACGAGAATGTACACATTCTACCAGCAGACAAGGGAAACGCTGCAGTGGTTCTTTCCTGTGAGGACTACCACAACAAAATTTCACAATTACTACAGGATCCAGCATATCGGCCACTAAAACGTGACCCTACAGCAGCCATCGTTAAGAAAACTTCAGCTCTTCTGAAGAAGAACACAATTTCCCGCTGAAACCATCAAGGCTCTAACCACACCTGCAGCTGTACCTCCGAGACTATTTGGCTTGCCCAAGGTGCACAAGGAGGGTGTGCCACTTCGACCAATTGTCAGCGCTATTGGGAGCCCCACTTACAACCTTGCAAAACACCTCACCAAGTTGCTGCAGCCATTGATAGGAACCTGCCCTCATCATGTGGTCAACTCGTCAGCATTCGTAAAGACGATTCAGACATTAAGGGTGAAACCGAGTGATTTACTGGTCAGTTTTGATGTGGTGTCTCTGTTCACCAGGGTCCCGCTGCTAGACTCTCTCCAACCCCTAGAACTGCACTTCACTCAGCAGGTCATTGCATTATTCAAGCACACGCTCACGTCGACCTACTTTCTTTACCGCGGACAATATTACGAGCAAACAAATGGAGTGGCCATGGGCTCTCCTCTCTCACCAGCCATAGCTAATTTTTACATGGAAGCGTTTGAACATCAGGCCTTAGATTCAGCAACTTTATAGCCGGCTGCCTTGTACAGATACGTGGACGACACCTTCGTCATCTGGCCTCATGGGGAAGACACGCAGGACTTCTTGAACCATCTAAACAGTCAGCATCCAAACATCAAGTTTACTATGGAAATTGAACAGGAAGGGAAGTTACCATTCCTGGACATATTAATACGCCGAAAGCCCGATGGTTCCCTGGGCCATAGTGTGTACCGGAAGCCCACACATACCGATCTATATTTAAATGGAAACAGTTGCCACCACCCACCTCAACGAAACACAGTTCTATCAACGCTTGCACACAGAGCAATAGCCATCTCAGACAGTGAAAACCTCGCTAAAGAATTTCAGTATCTCAGAACCAGCCTAGAGAAAAATGGATATAGCAAGAGCAGCATCAACAAGACACTAAAACGGGCCTCTGTCAGTACAAACTGTTCACAGCGTAATGCATCCCAGCTAGATGAGTCAAAAGACACAAAGAAACAACGTAAAGCCTACCTCCCATATACAGGTCCTTTGTCTGGTAAACTGAGTAGAATTATGGGCAAATACAACATCAAGACTATACACAAGCCACCCAATAAAATTAGAAATATGTTAAGACAGGTCAAAGATTCCCTCGGCCTCAAGACTCCTGGGGTATACCGCATTCCATGTGAATGTGGTAGAGCCTACATCGGACAGACGGGGAGAACGATTGAACAAAGATGCAAAGAGCATGAGAGCTACATCCGCCTGATGTACCCAGAAAAATCTGGTCTTGCGGAGCACTGCATCCAAGAAGGACACAGACCGAGATTGGGCGACACAACCACCATGTTTAAGTCTTCAAGCTATTGGGACCGCTCCATCAAAGAAGCCATAGCTATTAAATACGAAGAAAATAACATCAACAGAGACAGCGGCTTGCAGGTGAATGACATTTGGAGTTCGGTGCTCAGCAAACACTCACAAAGATTTGTGAAACTGCCAAAAGCTAGCCCTAGTTTTAATACAGGCTCACATCTGGCAGCGGGCCAATCAGAGCAGTCCGTCCCGGCAACGGAGACCATTGGTTCCTAGTCAACGCCTCCCATGCCGGACCCAGGCCAATCACAGAGCGGCATCTGGCCGGTCCCCCCCTAGCGGACTACTATATATAAGGCGAACCCGGAGACTCTACTTCATTCCCTGAAGATGAGAGCGACGTTAGCTCTTGAAAGCTTGGAAATTATTCCAGAATTCACCTGGCTGATAGCCCGAGAAAAGTTATTTTCGAACTATTATTAAACAGTGCTTAAGTTACAGTTACGGATTAGTCATGAATGGTGCAATTCCTTCCCTGCAAGAGTCTTTATTCGGTGACATTAGGTTCACTATTGAAAAAAGAACTTTCTGGTTTTGGTTTCTTTGTTTTAGTTTCTTTTCAGGATATCCCTACACTATCATCACTTATGCCTACAAGTCCCTCAGTTTGTCATATTGGTAGAGTTGGATTTCTTTCTGAAAGGATCTGAAAAATCTGTATTTTTTTCTCAGAACTAGATAAGGATTTCCCTTACGATGTTTGAGCCCAAAATTAGCTGGGGATTCTGCCATTATCCAGCATTTACTTAAGTTATATTGAAAACTCTTACATTTTAACGTCATCAGTGAATAACAGCTCAGGTTCATGTGCTTCTGCTTTACATTTAACTGAGATGTTAAGCTGTAATTTTAACAAGCAGTAATATGTAATTATTCAAATAAACTGCATGCACTTCTGCTACATGTGTCAAGTTTAAACATGAGAACTGAACTTTAACATATTTCATAACTGTAGCATTAATGCATAGGGTAATTAAATTATAAGGTAATTCCTCTCACGACCTCTCTCCACTGCATGAGGGATCCAAAAGTAGCCGGGAAAGTGGTGCTGGCAAAGGTGTACTGGAGTCCTTACCTTAAATAAATGCTGAAAATACTGACCATCTGCTCCCTAACAGGCAGTATATAAGTTAAAGATGTTCTCACTCATTCACCTAAGCTCAGCAGCAGAAATCCCTGTGTAATCTACGAGAAACTGGTGATAACATCATGCAAGAAATCACAAGATTCCTGAGTGAGTGAGCTTAGATGAGTGAGTGAGAATATTTTCGCAAATTGTGCTGCCCATATATGAGCAGGAGGTCAACATTTCTATAATTTATCGTAAGATGCATATTTTAGTGCACCTTTGCAGTGACTCTCAGATCTCTTGGACAGTGGGGAGAGGCCACGGCAGGTATTACCGTATAATTTAATGGCCCTATACAAATGTGCCAATGCCTCCATGCACTTATTTCATGCATTTGTTTGCAATAATAGATTATTAGGGATCTTCAAATGTATGAAGACAAACTATTTTAAGCATAAAATAATTTTTACTGCAATAAGCAATCGTGCATCCAGCAACCAATAAAATAAGACTGGATGCAGTGTTTTTGTATGCATGTGCAGTAAAATAAAGTGAAACTGGGCAAAAATTATATTATATACAACCATTTTTTGTATTGAATTTCAGGCAAGAAAAAGAAGAGCTGCATTAAACGATTTGGCCAGTGAGCAAGAGAATGGCCTGTCAGATGTCAACACTGGAGATGAAAAAAATGACCCAAAAGCTAATATTTGGATGCAGTGTGACAAATGCAAGTACACCACCCACTATAATGCCTTTATGATACACCATATACGTCAGCATGTGAAGAAGAGAAACCCCAAGTGTGATTACTGTGGCGAAGAAGTGAAGGAAGGGAGTACTTGCTCCAAAAAATGTGGCAGTGGGACAAATGCTATGGAAACAGTGAATGGTGTGTCGACAGCAGTGGTCGGTGAAGAACCAGACAGTTCAGGTACCCATCCAAAATCACAGAACAAAACATTCAGAAAGTATATAGCAGATGATGGCACTGAAGTAATTCGTTACGATGAACCAGATTCAGGTGAGGCAGAAACAGTCGAAATGATAGCTGCCGAAATTAATGAATTCAGAGGAACAAGTGGAAATCAAAATGACGATGTTCTGATATCAACAGTAGAAGATTCGCAGTCAAGTTCAGGTGTAAGGGATGGGGTGACAGTGTTGCCAACAGAACAGACTACCAGGACAATCATCATCGATCAGAACTCCCAACATTTGGACCTGGGGAAGGGAGAGAATGTAACAATTGATGTTGCAGGTATGACACAACATATACCAGAGGGAAGTGAAGGTGAACAACCAACATCAATATGCGTTATGGAGATGTCACAAGATAATTCGCTGGATCAACCAACATTGCTCACAGTCCAGAAGATGGAAGACGAAGGTAACGCAGTGTACGTTCAGGTAGTAGAGGTAGGTAAGGGAGAGGAAATGGTAGAAGATGGGAACATAGCAAAGCAAGTCCTGACTGTGTCAGAGGATGGAACTGTGGAAATGGTGGAGTATATGTGGGATGATGTAGTAGCACAGGATGTAGGGACACAACAGAATATAAATTTTGGCTGATTCATATAAAATATTTAATATGTTTTAAAAAGTTAATTTTTATGTTCCAAAACATATTTTTTGCATAAGGGTTCATCTTTACATCAAAGATTTGTTTGTAAGGACTAGCTATTTTAATTCATAGTTTTAGTGGCAGAGAGGTAACTGAATCAAGGAGCCATTCCTGATCATTACCTACCCTTGCTCACCAAACAGTTATGTAGGTTTTAATAGTGTGCAAACAAAGATCCACATACACTTGGTTATTTATTGGAGAGTCAATATGCAAAGTTCCCTCTCCGCATGTTTGAAGAAATAAGTGTCATATTGTTTTCTTACTTGTTGTGTGACATTATTAAATGTTGAAGTGCAGCATTGAATATATTATGAAATAAAATACATTATGCCCTCATTTTGTGGTTCAACTTCTTTCAATAAGCAAATAGAAAAATGAGGTTACTTAATAAGTTGGGGAAGTATTGTAGTAAAGTAAAAACATTTATATACATATTTCACCAGAAATAAGGCCTCCTGAATTAAAAAAAGAAAGCATTTTTAGGAAAAGGGTATGTGTAAGTGTGTCTGTGTACAGCATAAAACGGAAAGTTGGTTAAATACCAAACTTGATATTTGTATTTAAGTTCAGTATCTTCCAAAGATGTGACACAATTTTCAAGAAAATCATCTCCTCAATGTTACGTAAACATTTTTTTATTTTCTCAAAAATGGATTAACAATTTTGAATAAAATACAATGTATTTAAAGATATTTTTGAACAAAGGAAATGTTTATCTTAAATTTTCTGAGAGTAGCCTCCAAGTCCTTTTAATATTGTAAGAGGTAAACTGTAAGATATAGACACAATCTCTATAGTCACACACCATTTTTATGAATGCCATTAATAGATTTTTCAGTTCAACAAATAAACCTGAATTCCTCTTCTATATCTCAATAAGCATCTATGTTAAATTATTTCAATTATGCAAATGGCAGTGAGATGAAAATGACAATATAATGAAAACAATAAATTCCCCTTCATGAATATATGACCGATTGAACAAAGTTTTAAACTTTTTTTTTGAAATTTTGCAAATATGCAAAAAAGCTTGAAACAGTGATGTGATGAATATTAAAATAATTTGAGTCAGGTTTTGTAACACAAACATAACTTACTGGGACCAGTTTTGGGAACACTTATTACCATTTTCAACTCTTAAATCTGATTAAATCTTGCTTCGTTGTTTGGAAACCAGATCAAACGCACATATGAGAAACTTAAAATAAAAACAAACAGAAAAATCAGCTGTTGCCCATCATTTCTGGTCATCAGGATCATGAAATCACACCCAATATAAAACTGTTAAAACTAGCCTAGAAACATACAGAATTAGATGTCTGGGAGATCTATTTCACAAAAAAAAAAAAAAAAAAAACCATATCATGAATTTTGATATACTGCCACACAGCAACCTCTGGCAGTTCATAGATCCATCACCAGATGCCTCCACAAGTGATGCACTTCCGCCCTCATCATTGACACCAACGAAGCAAGATTTAGTCAGAATTAAGGGTTGAAAATGGGAACAAGTGTTCCTGAAACCAGTCCCAGTAGGTAATTACTAAGTGATGATGTCTTTCAAAAACCGACTCAAATTCTTGTAATTTAATATTAAAGTTTAAATGTTTCAGTTTCGTTCTTGATTCGGAGAGTAGTTCATCGCTGAACATACCACATTTTGCCTCAGCTTAAGTCATAAAAGCATAAAAGTTGAATGGAATTATATATCCTGGCAACCTATTTAAAATGTACTGTTAAATGATAAACTTTTGCTTTGTCTGCTTATTGTAATCTCATGTAGTTTAACGTGCATAAGATTGGAATTTCAGTGAGCTCTTAGCAGGTCAGATTTAAACAGAATCAACCAACAGAGTTGAGAAATACAGGGTGTTTCAAAAATACGGGGCATAATTTCAGGTATGTATTTCCCACATGTAGACGATCAAATTAGTTCATTATAACATGTGTCCGGAAATGCTTCATTTCCGAGTTATCCTTCACAACATTGAAATTCATTGGAACGTTTTTCTTTCCGCAGGTTGTTGTCATTACAGAAGGTAAGAACTGAAGCTTTCCTGGCGACGTATTAATTCAAAATCTTCTCGGGCTTCTAGCCAGGTAAAAACTTGGCTTGACACCAACGTTTTGAAGAAGTGCATCTTCCTCGTCTTCAGGGTGAACTGATGGTTTGAGCTTGCAGAGACTGGTATTTATAAGAGCTGGGATGAAGCTAACATCTGATTGGTTCGCGTGATATTATGGCCTGGTATTTAAGATGACTGAGACATGGGCACGGACTTCGTAGAAAACTATTTATAGCAGGCTAATGTTTTGTGTTTGAGCACGCACGTGCTAGAAAATAAGTCTTGGAAGACTGAAGGCTCTTTAACATTGGTGTCCATGCTGAACTTAATTGTAGGCCAGAATCGTGATTTAGATTATTTGTTTCAGATGAGATGGCTAAAGCTTCTTTTACTCTCCTTTCCCAGTAGTTCGAACATTTTGCCACTATCTTGGTGTTGGTAAAGTTAGCTCTGTGGCTTTGTTCTTTGCAAGCTCAAACCATCAGTTCACCCTGAAGACGAGGAAGATGCACTTATTCGAAACATTGGTGTCAAGGCAAGTTTTTACCTGGCTAGAAGCCCGAGAAGATTTTGAATTACAGAAGATGTTCAAAATGTCCACTTCTTGCTTGAATACAGACCTCACATCGATGTCTCATTGACCTGCGTACACAATCCCAAACTCCAGGAGTATTGCGTATGTCCTCACAACTTGTCACAATTCAATTCCGAAGGGATTCCAAATCCGGCACCGGAGACGAATAAACCAATGATTTTAAATGGCCCCACAAGTGGAAATCAAGAGGGTTCAAATCAGGTGAGCATGGAGGCCAAGCAATTGGGCCACCTCTACCTATCCATCGATCAGGAAACCTTCGATCCAAGCACCAGTGAGCTGTAAGACTGAAGTGTGCAGGAGCGCCATCATGCAAGAAGTGAATGTGTTGATGATTGATCAGTGGAGTGTCTTCGAAAACGTCAGGTATGGTGTTTTCCAGGAAGTTTGTGTACGCCTGCCCAGTAAGTCTGTTTACAAGTACATGGGGTCCAACTAATCGATCACCAATGATACCGGCCCACATGATGAGGGAGAACCGCACCTGGTGATGAGATACAACAGTTGCACGTGGGTTTTCATGCGACCATACAAGCTGATTGTGGAAATTTGTTATGCCATCTCTTGCGAACTGTGCTTCATCTGTAAATAATACGATGGCAGAAAAGTTCGGATTTACACCACACCGCTGCAAGAACCACTGACAGAGCCTAACTCGTGCAGGGTAATCTGCTGGTGACACAGGGCCTGTACACATTGCAAATGATAAGGATATAATTGATACTCGTTCAACAGTCGTATGAGGAACATTGACTTGCGACGCTAACCGTCGTGTGCCGATAGAAGGAGTCCTGTCCACAGCCTCCAGAATCTCCTCCTGCACTTCTGGATTTGTAGATCTTGGTTGTCCCCTTCCCAAACCAGGAGAGGTGAATGTTCCATACTCGCACAGACGGAATGGAGACGTACAAATTTCTTCCGATCTGGACATTGTCGCTGTGGGTACCTCTCCTGGTACAAACGACGAGCCTGCGCAGCATTGCCGTCCGCCTTACCATACATGAAGTGTATCTCTGCCAGCTCTTGATTTGAATACATGTCGCACAGTCTTAACGCCTAAAGAACACTGAATGTAACCTTCCTCAGAATGAACTATCAGAGCGCCCTCCTAATGTCTCCTTTGACGGCAAAGACCTGCGGAAAGAAAAACGTTCCAGTGAATTCCAATGTTGTGAAGGCCATAACTCGGAAATGAAGCATTTCCAGACATGAACTATTTTGATTGTCTACAGGTGGGACTTTCAATGTTGTAAAGGCCATAACTCGGAAATGAAGTATTTCCGGACACATGTTATAATGAACTATTTTGATTGTTTTCATGTGGGAAATACCTGAAATTATGACCCGTATTTTTGAAACACCCTGTATAAAAGAAAGCAGTTTTCCCTGAAGGAAAACTTGAAAATCTTGAAGTTGATAAAGGTCTAAAGAAATCTAATATAGTGGTTTAGAGAGCAGAATGGGATTGTTCACTGTACTGTGCTTGGAGAAGCAAAAGATGTGTCAATGGAGCTGGAGGAGATGTATGCTCCAGAAGATGTATTTATTACAGATGGGACAGCATTTTTTTTTTGTTACAAAATAATGCCCAATCGCACTAAGATAAACATTAGTGGAAATGTATTTATTTCTTTGTATAAGAGGAATAAAGAAGTACAATAAGCTAAAACAGTAGTCAGATTTTATAAAAGCCAGTCATTATGTGATGGTTAATTGAAATTGTTCTCTTTGCTTCTTCACCTGGATGAAAAAATATGACTTCATTTGAGAAAAATATTTAAAAATATAAGAAGCTATATCTCAGAGATGGTTAGCTCCACAACAAATATGTATCAAACAGAAATTGAGAGTTTTGACAATATCTACATTTTCTTGGTAATAAGTTTTTTTCTATATTTTATGGTTTACCAGCTATACAAAATTCGTTCAGAATGAAGAGGACTTCAAAGGCTAATACTAGGAAATTCAATATATATTTTATTTGTCACATAAATATCTTTAATATGTAGTATTTTAATCAAAATTGTTAACCATTTTTAAGAAAATAACTTTTTTAAAACATGTTTCCATGTATAGTTTAGGCTGGGGGATTTTCTTGGAAATCTTTGTGTCACATTCTTGGAAGATGCTGGCCATAAATATCAAGTTAGGTATTTAACCAACTTTTCATTTTTGAGTTATGCTGTTCACAGACATGCACACAGACTTTTTATAATTTTTTTTTTATTTGGGTACTCTAAAATCTGTATTAGCAGTGAAATTCCAGTATCAAATTTTTGGGTGGAATGCAGTATTTTCTCTACCTGTGTATAAAGTAGAAAAAAAATTGAGTTTTTCTCAAAACGAGATTTTGTAAGGTATGTTATGCAGTAGATATAAAGTTTATTGCTGTTAATTATGTAATGCTACCAAGTGTTAAATGTGAAATTACAATAGTAGCTAATTTTAAGCTATTCATATCCATTCCTAATGTTTATATACATATGACAAAATATGGTGTTCCATGCTCATGACTTTTTCTATCTATTTTGCAAACAAATTATTCCTACAAAAGCATGTTCTTCTATCTGCTTTGTGTTAATCAAGATAAATATTTGCTGAAACCTTATTACATATTTTATTATAAGTAGAAGGGAAATAAGGGAATGCACTCTGCTAAGCTATAGTAAAATCTTTTAAAAACTGTTCATAAGTACTTTAAAATTGAAATCAATAACAAAGGCTGTCTGGGAAATGGTCAACTACATGGGAGTGGCATAAATTGGGTGTATTAATGGGATCTACATTTTTAGGATAGTAAGTTTTTATCTCTTTTGTCTACCAGTTATCCAGAATGAAGAAATCTTTAGAGGCTTCTCCCATAAAATTCAAGATATAAATTTTATGTGCCATGTAAACATCTTTATTATACAGTATTTTAATCAACATTATTAGAACTATTTTTGAGAAAAAAATGTTTGAACATTTTTCCATATTAAGGGTATTTTGTAGTGGAGGGATTTTTCTAAAAATGTTTGGAAGACACTAAACTTAAACACCAAGTTTGGTATTTTACCCGCTTTATTTTTGAGTTATGTTTCTCAAAACACACATACATGCACATTTTTCTAAAAATGCTTTTTTTTTTATCCAGGGAACCCTAAAACATGTATTTTCAGTGAAATCTCAGTATCAAATTTTTGGGTGGAAATCAATACCTTCTCTACTTTGTGTACTAAGTAGAGAAAGTTAAAAATAGATACAGCATCATATTAGATTTAAAAAAAATTGCCCCATTTAAGATAATATTAAATCACCAATTTAACAAAATTTCAATGCAACGAAGTGAGTTTCAAAATCTGTAGAAATTTGTTATGACATATTTTGACTGCAAAAAAAAAAAAATTGAAATCTCCTTAAAGTGCACAATTTATATTGTAAACTTATCTTGGTCCAGAGTTTCCGGTGTAGACCGCGTCTTAAGGCTCAAACCGGATATGTGGTTAAGATATGTGGATGACACTTTCGTGGTATGGCCACATGGATTGAACAACATCCCAGAGTTCCTTGAACATCTAAACAGTCTTCATCAGAATATACAATTTACTATGGAACTAGAACATAACCAAAAATTACCATTTTTAGACGTTCTGGTAGAGCGAAATTCAGCAAGCAAAACAGTGCATTGTTCAGTTTACCGAAAGGCTACACATACAGACAGATACATAGATGCCACATCCCACCACCCCATTTCAGTAAAACGAAGCATGGTCAAAACTCTGTTCCAACGAGCTACGCGTATCTGTGACCCAAATCTTTTAACTGAAGAGAGACACCACTTACAGGAAGTGTTAAAAGCCAACGGATACTCAAAAACCGACATAAAATACTGGGGAAAGAATGCCAAAAAACCACAAAAAGAAAAAGAAAAACAAAAGACAAGATGGGCTCGCCTTCCTTTTGTTCAGGGCACCACTGAAAGGATTGGCAAAATTTTACTCAAACACGGGATTAATACTCGGTACAGCACGGTTCGGAAGCTACAATCCACCCTCAGACCAGTAAAAGACAAATCCAACCCACTACTTAAGCCAGGAATTTATAAAATAACCTGCGATTGCGGCAAAGCATATATAGGTCAGACCGGAAGATCGGCAATCACACGTCGAAAAGAGCACATCAGAAGCCTCAAACTTAATCAGCCTGAAAAGTCCGCTCTCTCCGAACATGCTATTGAAACTGGCCATCACATTGATTTTGATAACATGAAATTATTGGTACCATGTGAAGACTACAAACATCGCATTATACGCGAAAGCATAGAAATAATTAAAGAAGAAGGCAGATTTTAGCCTTAAGACGCGGTCTACACCGGAAACTCTGGACCAAGATAAGTTTAATATTGGCCGTGGAAGTATTGTGTACATTTTTTGCAGAGTTGGCTAATTTCATTTTTCTTGCCATTGCTTTTAATTCTTCAGTACTTATATCTTTCTCAAATGGGAAGCCATTATCAATTTTTACCTTTCCCCAATTCTTTCACTCTCTCATTAAGAAACCACAGAATTTGAAAACCATCATATAACAACCAGCTATTAAAAGATTTGACTATTGCTTAAGCCTAATGTATTTCCCTATTCCCATTGTACAGATGTTTATATTAACATGAAGTAGATAGAAGAATAAAATTTTGTAAAAGTTTGTTGAATGGGCAGAGAAAGTCATGTGAATGTATTGCATAACATTTTATGAAGAAGCTGACAATGCAATTGATGGATTGCAAAATATGTTCATGTGAATTTGCAAAGCTAAGTGAAGCCAAGTCACAATATACTTCTTGTTATATTAATATTTGTGTTACTTCACTGTTACTAGCTTCAATTTTTACATATTGTTAGCATTTTTGCTTATATTTATATAACCAGTAAGCCATAAGAGATAGTCGTGAACTTATTGCACACGAGCAGATCTTTTAGAACACACAGTTTGTAAAATCTCTTAGTAGCATTAGAATTACCAAGATATCTGTACTGGTTGGAATTTTCATATACATTATACATTTCTGAAATGCTAAGTTACCATTATTTTGTGTCTTCTGGTATGCATAGTGTAGAGTTTCAAAGTCAGCATATAGCAAAAGGTTTTGACTATATCTTCGGTCTCTAATCTCCATAAATGTATAGGAAACCATTTCTGCAAACACTTATCTTTATTAACAAGAAGTAAATAGAAGAGTAAACTTGTAAGAATAATTTGTAGAAGAGGGGTCAGAGAAAATCGTGTGAAATGTAAACATTTATTTTTCTCTCTCTCTTTTAAAGGGAAATGCCTGGAAATACATACAGTCCTAAAACTTCATACTATGAACAGCTCCTGATTAATGTGCAGTATGCAAGTATTTGTCAGAAAAATACCTTTATCCTAATTATTAAACTTTTCATTAATTGTAAGTTTATTTATTTTAAGACAGCTTCATAATATGAAAAAGAACTGTTGAAGAAATAAATTGCAAAACTATTGATCACCTTTAGCAATGGTGGCTAATTTGAAGTATATACGTAGAGGAAGATAAATCTTGCTGTGTTTGAGGTTATACCGTTAATTATTTAAACTGGATCAAATGAAAGTGACTTTTGAGAAACAACCTTCTCAGATTACAAGCTAAACATAAAAAAATTCTGATGTGTTACACTCACATGACTTTCTCTAGGTGTACTACAAACTTCTTACATAAATTCTCCTTTCTACACCATGCTATTCAAGATAATCATTAGCAGAATGTTCTTATTACTTAGTTCCTTATAAGTAAAAGAGAACTAAGAGAATACACTAGGCTAAATTGATAGCCAAGTGTTTTAAAAGCTGTTATATAATAGCCATTGCAATTAGCTTCTTTGCTTGGTCAAGAGTAGAACAAAAGAAAAATGGATGCTTCCTGTCTGAGAAAAGTATAAGTACTTTACAACTGAAAGCAATAACGAGGAGCATCTTGGAAAAGGTTACCTCCACAACAAAAATGTAAAGGATATATATTGTGTTTTGACAAAATCTACGTTTTGTGTGCATTAAGTTTTTGTATATCTTACAGTTTAGCAGTTAAGCAAAATTCATCCAGAATAAAGAGGTCTTTAGAGGCTATTCTCAGAAAATTCAAGATATACATTTTATTTCGGATATAAATATCTTAATGTACACTATTTTAATCAAGATTGTTAGAGCCATTTTAGAGAAAATAAACATTTTTGAAAATTTTTTCATGTAAAGGGTAGTTTATGATGGAGGGAATTTTCTTGTAAATCTTCATGTCACATTCTTGGAAGATACTACTAAATACCAATTTTGGTATTTAACAGTCTTTTAGTTTTTGAGCTATGCTGTCCACAGACACACACACATGGATCTTTTTCTAAAAATGATTTTTTCACACTCGGGGGACCCCAAAATAAATATTTCCGGTGAAATCTCGAAATTGAATTTTTGGGTGGAATACAATACGTTTTCCATCCACTATGTACATTGTATATATGGGCCTAGAGAAAGTAATAGTATTTTGTGATATTTTTGGTTTTCAGACTTTAATAGTATTTGATTAACAGTAAAGTGAATGATTTAAAGAAGCTTTTAAAGTGAGGCAGGTATATATTTCATGTTTCATTCATAAAACATTGGATATGTATCCATTCATCTCAGGTTGGTCAATTGGGCACTGTAGTTGGGAGTGTCTGCAGAGTGGACATCAGAAATAGAACTGGAGAACATATGGAATGTATCAGAGTGGGATATCAAAATCATAACTTCATGTTTGTAGCATGTATTGAAAAGTTTTTCTTGATCAAAAGTTCTAAAGGATGGATGGGATAGACCCCATGGTAAGCTCAGCAAATTTTTAGAGTGATTATTGATGCCAAATTTATTTTGAAGGAACACACAAAACACACAACAGGGATGTTCATGAGAACACATACCACCACTTATAATATGTGCATAAAATCAATATTTACATGAAGTATTAATTAGAGCTTAAAAAAGAAAAGCTATTAGAAAACCAATGTCTTTGAATAATAATAGGAACTGATAACCCCAATATCTGTAATCTACTTTTACTACCTCAGTGTCCCTATAGAACACAAAGTTTATAAAAATTGATATTATTCAGAATGAAAACTTGTACTACCTGTCAAACAATTGGAAGAAAGGAATTTGATAGTGAACTAAAAGACTCCTAATTTTTTACCTAAAGTACACAGTATTAAAGAACAAATTAACCTCCTGTCAGGTAAAGAAAATTTACACAATGCAATGAATCTACACAAGCAGCACAACTAAATACTGTTTGCAACTGTTTAAACACATAGAGAAATGTGATGCTCTGAAAGTTGTATCAAAAAGCGTTGGGCATTTGAAGGGGTCAATAGCTCTCTTAAGGAATCATCTTGATTATCTTGACTAGCTTAAACACTGGCATGTGTTTTGGCATGTTATTCTTATAACATTTTAACTTGCCCAATAGACTTGCATTTCTTTAGAGGCATTTAAAAAGTAATTACTACTCCACAACTGTCTCACTTGCAAATCTATTAATGTTTTATTTCTAGACTGGTTCTACTAAGCTTTATGAATTTCTCAGGTCATTAAATCATGGATTTGTATTCAAATACACCAAAAGTACTTTGTTTGCTTTGGCAGTTTTGTTGTGCAATGTGAAATGCAACTACAGAGCTAACAAAGTTTACCAAAGTCGTTTATATGCACTATTTTATTTCTAGTTTAGTGTGCATGTTTAATAAACTAATTTTCGTGCAATCCAAGTGCTAGTCTAGCAAGTGTCACTTGTATGTATTGACAATTGCATAATAGCAGTAAAATGGCATGCTTTTGTTCCCTACAATGCAGCTTTTAATAATTTTTTGTATTTAAGCAAGTGTCTTAATAAGACAGGTGCAGTGTGTTGTTTCAAGGCATGAGGATAACAACATAGCTTCTAGATGCTCTGCTGTGGATAACAAGGTTTATTTCAGTTTTCAAATACCTTTAATTGCTCTGAGACAGTGCCAAACTTACTACTCAAGCTGCTTAAACAGTGACTTAAGCTACAGTAAAAGAAAAGCAAAAATACAAAATAAATGCAAAAAAGGTGCAAAACAGTAAATAATTGTAAAGCTATCTTTTCCTTGCACCCTTAAAACTTGATCCATTCTGCAGAAAGTAACAAACCCTCAATATTAAAAAAATATAAGTTAACTCTGCCGTACTAATCCTCCATTAATATTTTATGTTCTGCAGAAAAGATCCAACCTCATTATATGTCACCTATGGTCCGGGCAAACTACAGCTGGGTAATGTCAGATTGTTTCTGCAGAAAGGGTTGGTTCTTTTCAGCAGATTGGCTACACTGTGTTATTCATTTCTTCAAAACAAAGCATTGTGGTATCACACATGATTTTATATGGTGTAAAGATAGTTTTCCTAAAAGTAAAGCTGTGTATTACGTGCCTATTTAGAAATGGAGCTTTTAAGGAAGGGGAGAAGTGTAAAGTCTCTGCAGGACGTCCAGATTGAAAATGTTAAAAATTGTTAGAATATTTACATGGATCATGTGTCTTGTAATAGATTGATCACTTTGAGTTGCTATGACCCACCCACCTACCTACCTACTCACCCTAATTAAGACATTTTCTTATATACAAAAATCATTACAAAATGTAAATAACATACTCCATTCTGTAATTTTTATGAACACACAACTGTACTGACAAAATCTGCGAGTCTTCTGTTCTAATAAGCATGTATTGCCATTTTGTTTCAAATTGTTGATTTGAGTCACAAAATCATAATACTACAGAATACTTTTCTGGTAAAAGAAAATGGCATGTAGAGGGCGAGAAAACACAATCTCAAGTTTAGCAAGACAATATGTGGGTGAGCAAAGTTCAAATGATTTGTTGCAGTTCTATAACAATCACGACATAACAAGCAAAATATCTTTGTGCCCAGTCTGCGATTATGTATTACAACCTAAATGGAACATAGGAAATAGGTTGATTTTCAGATGTACTAAAGCACATCCTGATTTTAAATGCATTGCAAGAACAGGAAGCTTTTTGGACTGCACCAAATTAATACAAGAAGATAATAGTTTTGCATCTTGTGGTGCAACATGCCATGCCCAACCCAAGGCATGAATTGAAATGTTCTTCCCACATGGTAGTGGATTGGTACAATTTGCTCTAACTGGGCTTTAAAAAACAGAAGACCAAGCGGAGGTGTTAGAACAATTGTAAATAGACGAGGTAGGAGGAAATACCAGTGCGGACGTTATGATGAAGGACAGTGGTTTGGGTGAATATTACCAGGGACAACAATAATATGACTGCTGGAAATCGTATGATACACTACAAGATGAGAGTTTCCAACATCTACAGATCAACCACTCAAAGGAATTTGTGAGCACTCATCAAAGTAGGGAAGTGCATCAAGAGAACCTTAGACGTCTGTCTGGTAGATCAAGACATCACTGTTTAAACAAATACATAGAAGTAAAATAGAAAGTCTGTAAATGCAGCATCCTGGTATTTGGTTGGAAAAAAACACTCTTTACAGGCATATATATGTCTAAATATATTTTTAAAAAAGAAACTTCTATGGACGATAGATTGCATTATCTAATGACAAAAGCAGCAAAGGACTTTTCAACATAGTTCTAGTGATTTTCATTATGTGTTTTTGAAATTTAAATTGTCAAGAATTCGTAAATACCATTATTAGTCAAACTGGTTGTTTATTGTTTTTTTTATTGCGTTTAACGCCTGATTTTACTACCAAGGCATCACAGGCAATGACACTCCAGATACCTGGAATAAGGATGGAGCACCGGTGGAATGCGAAACCGGAGCGGGGGAAACCAAAGCACCTGGAGAAAACCGCCCCTGTCTACCATAAATCTCACATGCAGTCACTTGGGATTGAACCCAGGCTGTTTAGGTGAGAGGCAAGTGGTCTAACCACTTGATTTGTTTATTGCTTTTAAGTGGCATATTGTTTCTTTGTTAAGACTCGATGAATTCATTAAAATAAATTGCCCTAAAATCAGCTTATTTACACACAGTAGTCTAGAACAAGAAGGCATACAGTTGCTTCAATTGTATAGCTGAAAATGTTGGAAAGCACTTAAAGCAAATTAATTGCCAAATTAGTTTATTTACACACCCACGCTAACTAGTTCATATATAAACTAACCTAGAACTAACAGATAGCATGCTCACTTCACTTGTATGCTTTGGCAAAACACTGGAAATGGCTAAAAACTACAGAAAATAAATTAATTTACACACTAACCTAAACCTAACATATTAGAGAGGCTGTTGCTTTTTTTTGGGCATACTTTGGTGAAAGCAGTGGAAGTTACTATAAGCAAATTCACAAAAATCAGTTTATTTACACACAAACTAACCTAGAGGTAACCAAGCACAAGCTTTGATCAAAGCAGTAGAAATTACATGAAAATCAGTTTTGACACACACACAACCACTTCACTTCTCTCGCGTGCTTTGGTGAAACAGTAGAAATTGCTAAAAGCAAATTACTCGAAAATCAGTTTATATACACACTAACCTAGAGCTAACCAAGCATCACCTGTGCTGCCATAACAAGTAGTAAAAGTGGGCATTAAACACAAAAAAACTAACCGAGCACAAGCTCACTTTGCTTGCATATTTTGAAGAAAGCAGTAGAAATTACTAAAAGCAAATTACTTGAAAATCAGTTTATTTACACACAAATACACACTAACTTAGAGCTAACCAAGCACATGCTCGCATTGCTCACATATTTTGATAAAAGTAGTAGAAATTGCTCATATAGCATGAAAATCATTTTATTTTTTTACACACACACACACACTACAAAAAATAAATTAATTTACACACTAACCTAAACCTAATGTAATAGAGAGAATGCTGTTTTCGTTTGCATACCTTGGTGAAAGCAGTGAAAGTTACTAAAAGCAAATTCATGAAAATTGACACATGCATGCACACATGCACACAAAAACTGCATGAGAAATTACTAAAATCAAATTACAGTAAAATCAATTTATTTACACACAGGAACTGGACCTAACAAAGCACATGCTCGCTTCACTCACAAGCATTAATAAAAATGCTGGAAATGAAACAAATTACACGAACATCCATTTACACACACACACACTAACCTACACCTAACCGAAACCAATGGAAATTACTAAAACTTACATGAAAATCTCTATTTACACACACACGCACGCATGCACACTACTTTAATCAGCTTATTTTAAAAAAAAATGTCCAAATTAAAACAAATACCAGAGAACTTCTATAAGTAATTCTTGAAGTAAGAATTATTACATAAAGTGCACACCTGTAACCCATAGAAACGTTATATTGTATTATTATAGCATTGCATTTCTTCCTCTGTGCTTAAAAATGTACAAAGGCCCTAGATGTCAGTATAATGTAGTATGTGACCAAGCTCCATGTGGCTGGAAGGAATGCAACCAAGTCTTTGTTAAGAAGAAATGACACTGTGGTGGGGAGAGGAAGGAAGCAGTGGCTATCAGTTTTTTCAATGAAGACCTAATGAAAGAAACAGTGCAGCTGTTTCCATGGTGCTACTTGTCTATAATGAGTGGGCTACATCATTTTAAGGTAGTGATATACTAAATACATTAAAATACATATATGCAAAGTTTCAAAAGTCCTTCGATGTCTGAAAGCTACTTTATTTACAGTAAATATAAAGGTCTGTGCTATTTAAATGTCCCTTAATGGGGTATTTAAGCCGTTTTTCAAGACAACGTCTGAACATTCAAGTCTTGATGTAATCCACAGAATAAATATTATAAATTTGAAACTTTTACTGGTTCTTCCCAAAACTGTTCTTAATTAAACCAAGTTGATCATTTTTTATCAGAGTATTAATTTTTGAAATAAAAAATAAAATAAGCAGTTAAACGGCAAAAGGTTTTGAAATTTTGATTTACAATGGACATTTTTACTTTCTCTAGCATGTATGCACATAGGAACAGAGAAGGTATTGTATTCATCCAAAAATTTGATATCGAGATTTCACCGGAAATACATGTTTTAGGATCCTCTGAATCCAAGAAAAGTATTTTTAGAAAAAGATCTGTGCATTTGTGTCTGTCTGTGGTCAGCATAAA
Source organism: Hymenopus coronatus (assembly GCA_030762935.1). NCBI lineage: Eukaryota > Metazoa > Arthropoda > Insecta > Mantodea > Hymenopodidae > Hymenopus > Hymenopus coronatus. The sequence goes on from CM060882.1 coordinate 27,035,699, forward strand.
AACAAAATGTAGAAGGGAAATTGGCATTTAATTTCGGTATCTTCCAAGGATGAGACATAAACAGATTTTCAGGAAAATCCCCCCTCCCACATACAACTACCCTTGCATGGAACATTTTTCAAAAATTTCAATTTTCTTGAAAATGGTTCTAACGATTTTGATTGAAGTACCATATGCTTAGTATATTTTTATGACAAACAAAATGCATATCTTGAATTCTCTGGGAATAGCCTCTGAAGACTCATTCTGGACGACTTTAGTATAACTTTAGTAAAACTATTAACTGTAAGAGATCGACAAAAACTTAACTACACAAAAGTGTAGATCTCGTTTAACACACGCAGTTTATGTTGTATACATTTTTGTTGTGGAGTGAACCGTTTCTGAGATATTCCGTGTTTTTGATTTCACTTTTTCTCAAATGGGATTTCCTCTATCTTTCTTTTCGTCTCTCCTAGCAAGCAAAGAGAACCGAATTTCACTTGTTTCATATTGCAACCAACTTTTAAAAGATTTGACTATGACTTAAGCCTGGTGTATTTCCTTATTTCCCTTCTACTTACAAAGAAACAAGTAATAAGATCAATTCTGCTAATGTTTATTATGATTAGCATCGTGTAGATAAAAGAATATCTTTTAAAACAGACATTTGTTTGCAGAACAGCTAGAGAAAGTAATGTGAAAAGAACAGAGTAGATTTTTTCCTTTCTGTTTAAGCAAGATATGAAAAACTTGATACTAAAATCTTTTCTATATACTTCGATGATACTGCCAAAAAGTTTAGTAATTTTACTCAAGAAAGGTACGAAAAGATAGATTTTGAAAAAGGCATGTTTTTAAAACTAACATTTTAATGGAAACGAAATTTGGTAGAAGGTTTTTACTGTCTCTAGCCCTGTATGTACAATGTACAATGTTTAGAGAAGGTATTGTATTCCATTCATAAATTTGATGTCAAGATTTCACTGGAAATATATGTTTTGGGGTCCCCTGAATCTCAAAAAACAATTTTTAGAAAAAGTTCCATGTATGTGGGTGTGCGAGTGAGTGGGAGAGAGAGCACAAAAATAAAAAGACTGTAACATACCACACTTGGTATTTAGGTCTAGTATCTTCCAAGGATGCGACACAAAGATTTTCAAGATAATCCCTCCACCATAAACTACAGTTTACATGGAAAAATGTTTGAATATGTTTATTTTCTCAAAAATGGCTACTACAATTTTTATTAACATACTGTATATTAAAATATTTACATCCCAAGTAAAATTCATATCTTGAATTTTCTGAGAATAGCCTCTGAAGACCTCTATTCTGGATGAATTTTGCTTAACTACTAAACCGTAAGAGATAGACAAAAACTTACTGCACAAAAAATGTAGATCTCGTCAAACCATGCAATTTATGTCCTTTACATTTTTGTTGTGGAGGTAACTGTTTCCGAGATATTCCTTGTTATTGATTTCAATTGTGAAGTACTTGTATTTTTCTCAAAGAGGAAGTGTCCGTTTTTCTTTTGTTCTATTCCTGGCCAAGCAAAGAAGTGAGTTGCAATGACAATCACATAATGATAGCTTTTAAAACATTTGACTATTGCTTTAGCCTAGTGTATTTCCTCAGCTCTCTTCTACTAATAATGAATTAAATAATAACATTCTGCTAATGTTTATCTCAATTAACATGGTGTAGAAAGAATAATATTTTGTAAGAAGTTTGTTTGTGGAGTAGCTAGAGAAAGTCATGTGAGTGTAACACATCAGATTTTTTTTTTTTTTTTTTTTTAATACCCTGGTTTATGTAACAATTGGTGTGAGTAGATTTCAATAGATGCCAAAAGTTAGGTGTGTGTGTGTGTGTGTGTGTTTTTTTTTTTTTTAGGATATTGAGGTCAAGGAAGGGTAGCTGTATTACCTTCTTCCTCCATTGTGAATTTTATAGATTTTTTTTCCTGGAGGTTTAATAGCTTCATAGCATAGTTTCATTATAAGTGTTTTTCTAGGACTATTGCAAAAATAGTCTATAAGCTGATACCATATTTTGAATATCCAGGGAAATGCTTCTGCAACCTTTTACTAAACTTTTCATGAAAACTGCTAATAATGATGATACTGGGCTGTCCAGTGCTAGAGCAGAGGTTTGTTTTAATATTTTCTTGAAAGTGAAAACATTTTGGTCTATGCACAGGTTGTTAATGTGGTGCATTCTTGGGTTTCTTCTTCTGTTTTACCTATTATTAGCAGCCAGTTTCTATACAAGTTTGTAGGTTTTCTATTGGTATGCTTGGAAAGAGAGCCATAACATCAAAGGAGACTAAAGCACCTGTTTCTTTTTCTATCCTCATCTTTGAGAGTTTTATAATGGATTCAAACTTGGACGAACAGAAAATATTTTGATTGATTTTGTTACTACCAAACAGAATCAGATGCAATTCTACTGCCAACTAATAGACTAACTTTGTCGCCATTTGTTACTAGGAGAATTTATGTACTGGGCCCTTATAAATTGAAGCTCTGTATTTTGTACAGAATTACCTGAAGACTTAAGAGTTTTTATTAATTTAGGTAGAGACCTTTACATATTCAAATCCACAGAAGAATTTGCAACCATACCAGAGAATATTCTGAAAACTTCCAAAGTAGTTGGGGGATACTGCATACAAGTTGATTAAATGCATTTTTAACAATTGATGCTAAAAGTAGGTCTTTTACCAGATGTCAGTAGTGTTAAAAGTAGAAAACTCTGTCACTCAGTGTTATAAAATTATAACACTTCAATGTAGCCAACTTATGTATCCACAGTCTCAATGACTCTGAAAGCTTGTATCGAGCCATAAAATGATGGATAATTTGAATGTCATGAACATGGAATCTGCTGAACCAGATGAAATTATGCAAGCAGCAGAGAGAGCAAAATTACAACTGCTACACTGCCTCCATATAGGATGTTTTTGTTCTGTACGAGTAAGTCGTCATGTTGTCAGCTGAATATCACAGACCATTAAGCATGACCTCAGTGAAATGGGTAAAACAATCTATTTATAATCATAATATGTCTATAAATATCGAGAAACTGTCTAAAAAATAGTATAACATGTTAAAATTGTGTTGTTGTTCATAGGCCTTTGGCCTTGTTTCAAAAGCTTCCTTCTCACAATATAAAACTCCATTTTTACCACATCATAAATTACTAGTTTTAAAAATAGAGGAGAAAAAATTATATCACTCTTCTTATCTTGGAAGTTTGAAAACAGAGTGTTGTTATAATCATTTATTTGACAAGTCAATTAATTACACTAAACAACACTTGGGATTTTTGCTACGATGTTTTGAAGGACTAGTTTCCATCATTTTCAACTGGACTCTGCTTAAAAATGAAGGAAACTAGACCTTCAAAATATGTTGCAACAAAAATCCCAAGTAAATGTTAAGTGTAATTAAGCGGCTCTTTAACAAAAAAATAAAATAAATAAATAAAATTATATGTTCAAATGGGATTCTATGCTTTTTTTTTTATCATGAAATAGGAATTGGCTTTTGTTTTTATGCTTACAGACAGCAGAAGGATGGGAAGTTTTATGAATTTAGCTTGTATTGTTTTGGTAAAAAATGTATCCTAATTTTAAAATCTGTAGATAATGAAAACAGTTCAAGTAAGTTTTAAAAGTGAGTTTAGTAATGGCAGTGAGTGGTCAGGTGGTTAGAGCATTCGTCTTTCACCTAGGTGGTCCAGGCTCGATCCCTGGGGACTGCATGTGAGATTTATAGTGGACGAAGTGACATCTGGATGGTTTTCTCCAAGTACCCACACCATTCATTCCATCAAATGCTTCATAATCATCTTTCTGGTCATCCATTTCATTCTTCATTTCATATAATCCACTTCCTTGCTTTCATACCAGGCATCAGGCTGATCATCCATCCTAGATACTCTTTGATTCAAAGCCTCTGTTTAACAGGTATCTGACTTCAGGTGCAGGCTTCTAAGCCCTGGGAGGTGTAAGTCCTACATCCATTTCTGTATTCCTTTTATGACTCTGATATTGTTCTTTTGTTTCAACACTGTACTAAACAGCAATTGAAATGAATACAAGGAGAATAAACAAGAAAGAAGAAGACTTTAGTAATGGGATTTATAAACCATAGTTCACAGAGTACTCCACCTGTGCCATCATCTATGCAGACCATACCACCATTTATTTAACATGGATCCACTCCATCCAAATTCGCAGCGAAGTGAAGCACCTAGTGATTCTTACAACCCACCAACAGTATATTTCCGCTAAGCAAGAGAAGCAGCCCACCTTAGTGGCGTAAGGGTAGCATTTCGTCTCTATTCAAGAAGTTCCAAGTGTTAGGGTCAGTTAACTAGATAAGAGTTTTTTCCCTTATCTGGAAGACCAATGTTGGATAACTCTAAGCCTAAAGAATGCCAGGCCTATTTGACCATCATTTATGGCTGAGAACATGTTAACATGTTAACCATACCAATCTTCTTTAAAAACTTGGTAAAAAGGATTGACCTTTTCCTTCTCCTTTGAGCTTAATGAAATAAATATGCCAATTCGAGAAAAGCATGTATTAAAAAACAGCATGCAATAACATGGATGTGATAAATAACCACAAAAATATAAATGTCACTGCCATTTGTGTTCATTTTTAATTTGATTTCTCACATAATAAAATCTCAATCTTCAAATAAAAAATCATATTTTAAAACTTTGACCCACATCTTCCATAGTTGGAGAGTTGTGAAGTTCCTTTTATGTATTTAATGAATTTATTATGACATATTTTACATTAATACATTTGCAGACGTAGAAGCAGTGTCTTCAGCAGTCTTGCCTCATAAGTAACTGTATTCTTTCCTTGATGCAATACGGATTCTTCCAGAGGTTGCTCGATCACTGTTTTCACATCTTTACCATAAGCTGAAAACAGAAAAATAGAGGTTTGAAAAACATTGAAAGGGATATGAATGATTGTTTATAAACACTATAAAGATGCCATTAAAACTGGGAAAGGTTGAAAGAAAAAATTAAAACTTTGGAAGTAGCACATCAATTAGCATAGGGAGTGCACTGTGACTTCTGAGCACACCTAGACAACAAATTGCCATTTGTCTCATTTCACTGTGACCAATAGTTGCTGAGCTACTGCTGCTGAATTGAGCTATTCGGCAGATTAGTGATAAAGAAAGAGGTTGAACATTGTGGGTGTGTAGAATTTGGCAAAATTTTTACAGAGACATTTCAATTGCTAAGCTAAGCATGTGTGGAGGACTGCATAAGTTACATGTGATTAACATGGAAGAATGTCAGTTGGTTAGGATCTAAGGCCTGGATGACCTTCCACATCAACAGATGGATGACCATGTGGAGAGAGTTTCCTGTAATTCATGCAAATCATTGTTAAACTGTTTGAGAAGTTGCTGACGAAGTGGATATCAACATAAGATCATGCCATCAAATTTTGAGTGACAAACTTAAGATGCATCATGTTAATGCAAAATGTGTGCTATGTTTGGATGCTTAGGCTTCCATGACCTTTGAAGCATGTCCATCTTCAAAGAAAAGGACATCAACATTGACAGCAGAAAGCAACTCCACAAACATCTGGAAAACCCTGCTCACAAAAAAAGGTATTAGCTGGCCTACAGCCAACGAGAGGCAAGGGGCAGAGTCAAGCAGCCTTCTTGGAACTGACGGCATACCACAGCAGTCTTTACCAAAAGAAAAGAGATCTACAGAAACAGAAAACAAACAAAAAAGAAAGCACAAACCAACTCCAACACCATCAGGAAAGAGTGATGCCAGCACCCATGCCAATTGGCAAGCACTTAGTCAATCAGAAGTGAGCGGGTGGGGTAACCACTGCTGCACTGCCATTATATAAGCAAGAGCAACAAAGCAAGGACTGCATAAGAACACAGAAGAAGTTCAGGACAAGACGAGTGAAACATTGGCAACCCTATGCAAGATGACGCGGCCTTCTCCGGAAGCTAAGAATACGTGTGTGTGGTATGTTTGTTGACTGACAATCAGAAACAGACTGAAATCAGCCAGGAACTGCTTGCCAATGCAAATAACAATGAAAACTTCCTTAAGAACCTAACGGGAGATGAGATGTGGATTTATGGCTATGATGTTGAAATGAAGATGCAGTTATAGCAGGGGTGAACAAGGGGTTCCTTGTCCAAAACAGTGCCTGACTAATTAACCCAAATAATAGCTCGAGTAAACCAATTTTTGAAGAATGTGTTAGCTTTGCAATGTATTTGCATTTTAAAACTAGTCTCCTTCATTCATTATGACATACATTGTTTCACACAAAATTAATTCATTCAGTAGCAGAACAGTTGAATCTCTAAATTTTCAGCATGACAGTCTCTCATCATCTCTCTCTCATTTGACCCTGCCAAACAAATTATGTATAGCATTCAAAATCTAACGAGTAAGGAGTTTCACGTCTAAGGCACACAAATTGCCTGTCAACACACAAATTCTATGGTATTAATGAATTTATAAAATTAAGATTGTAGACCACTTATAAATGTAAAAAGAAGCTAGTAACAGTGAAGAATAACACAAATATTAATATAAAAATAATAGTTGCAACAAATTTTCACTTATCTTTGGAATCCTTGCCTGGACTAGTTTCGCAACGATTTCATTGCATTATCAACATATCCTTTTGGTCTCTTTTTTGATGATGTTTATTTACACTGTTATGGTTACTGCTACTAGGTGGATTGTGTACTAATGCATTGCTGTTTATTGGAATCAAAACAAATTTGGTAAGAGTGTCAATTGGAGGTATATCAAAATTCATTGCATGATTTCTATACTTTGATAAAAATATTTTCTCTCAAACCATTAAATCTATGGGCCCATTTAAGTGTTTTAATAATTTAACATCTGGATTTATTTCATGATTAAATTTCCAAAAATGTTCTGCTACAGCTGATTTATCAATTTGTTTGTATTTAATATTCCTAAAGTGTTCTTTTACTCTGGTTTCCAAATGACCTTTAGTCTTACCAATATAAACAAGGTCACAATTTAAACAGTTTAATTGATAAATGCCAGATTTTTTATTTTTTGAAATTTCATCCTTTTTAGAAAAGCCTAACAAATTTTTTATACTGTATTTATTTTGAGGAACCAATATTATGCCATGCTCTTTGAAAATATTTGTGAATTTTTTATTTGCCCAAGGGTGATAAGTAAATTTTTTAAAAATGTAATTATCTTTTATTTTCTTAAGCGTAGAAATATCTTTAATAGCTTTTTGATATTTAAACTTCTCAATTTTTTTATTTATAAAATCAGTATTAAAACCATTAATTAAAGCAGTATTAATAATGTGTTCATATTCTTTATAGAATTCATCTTTATTAAGGGGTAAATTAATTAAACTATAAATTAAACTATTAAAAACAGCAAATTTATGTGAAAAAGGGTTAAAGCCATTATTTTTTATATAATTATCAGTGTGGGTTTGCTTTCTGTATTATATTTTATATTAATATTTGTGTTATTCTTCACTGTTACTAGCTTCTTTTACATTTATAAGTTTATTTGTTTTGAAGCATTCCTTAGTTTCAGTACATTTTAGGTTATTGCTTATGATGGATGTGATGGAATATAATAATTATAGGTTTAATCTGAATTTTAATAATACTAAACATGAAATTAAGCTATATTTGAAATTACAAGAAAAAAGAAGACATATTCTTACAGATATACATTTCTTAAACCTGTGTTTAAAACGTAAAGTAACTCCTATTTTTGTTAGAAAAACTTAAATTTGACCATAATAGTATTCATCAAAAAGCAGCAGAGAAGAAAGTAATTGAAGTTGAAAGAAGTTTGCATTTTAAAAACTTAAATAACATTGAATTGAAATTATATAATTTGCATCTTAAACTTATAAATGTTTTAGGTAATTCAATTTGGCTAAATTTGGAATATAAATTGTTTGAAAATTTGAACTTTAGCATGAAAAATAAAACAAATAAACTGAAAAATAAGTTAAATAAATTATGCTTAAAACAAAATAAATTGAAACCAACTAAAGGGAATAACCCTAAAGATAATGTAATTAACCTTTCAAATTGTAATTTCAATGAGAAGGAAATGAATTTTTTGAATAAAGGTTTAAAAACCTGTGTAGATTTTTCAAAAAATATAGATGATTATGTAGCAGATATAGAAATTGCTAGTCAGGATTTAAATGAAAATAATAAATTATTGGTTAAAGAAAAATGTAGTAAAATATTACAGAATTTGAATAAAAATCACCCTAAAGTAAATCACAATAAACAAATTATTAAATCATTAAAAGAAAAAGATGTAATCTATACTAAAGCTGATAAAGGTAACAGCATTGTAATTTTAAATAAAATTGATTACATTAACAGAATGGAACTCTTACTTCAAGGTGAAGATTACAAAAGCATTGATATTAACCCTTTAAAATCCTGCATTTCAATTTATAATAAGACCCTTAATGAAATTAAAAGTATTACAAATAAAGAAAAGCAAATTATAAAAATCAGTAATCCAATTTTACCCAGAATATATGCTCTTCCCAAAATTCATAAACCTGGAAATAAAATGAGACCTATTGTAAATTGCATAAATTCACCTACTTACAGCCTAGCTAAATGGTTGAATAAAAAATTCACTAATTTTGAAAAATTTGAGAGTTTAAGTATTAAAAATTCTTTTGAGCTAGTTGAAAGGATCAGCAATATTACATTATCTACTAATGATAAACTTGTTTCTTTTGATGTAACTGCTTTGTTTCCAAGCATTCCTAGAGAAAAACTTTTGACATTTTTGAAAAAATGGTTAAGTTCTGTAGAACTGAATGAAAATTTAATAAATGATTTTGTTATCCTTACTAATCTTTGTTTGGATCAAAATTTTTTCAGCTTTAATGACAAATTCTATCAACAAACTTCTGGTTTAGCAATGGGTAGTCCACTTTCACCTTTTCTTGCTGATCTTTTCATGAGCTATTTTGAAATACAGGTCACTAAAGCATTCCCTCTAATTTTTAAAACTTGGTATAGATATGTAGATGATATATTTGCTATTGTTCCTGATAAACATGTAAATGATGCTTTAAAACTTTTAAATTTGCAAGATAAGGCTATAAAATTCACATTAGAAACTGAAAGTGGTGGCTATCTCCCTTTCCTGGATTTAAAAATAATAAAAAAATACAATAAATTGCATTTTGGAATATACAGAAAGCAAACCCACACTGATAATTATATAAAAAATAATGGCTTTAACCCTTTTTCACATAAATTTGCTGTTTTTAATAGTTTAATTTATAGTTTAATTAATTTACCCCTTAATAAAGATGAATTCTATAAAGAATATAAACACATTATTAACACTGCTTTAATTAATGGTTTTAATACTGATTTTATAAATAAAAAAATTGAGAAGTCTATATATCAAAAAGCTATTAAAGATATTTCTACGCTTAAGAAAATAAAATACTTATCACCCTTGGGCAAATAAAAAATTCACAAATATTTTCAAAGAGCATGGCATAATATTGGTTCCTCAAAATAAATACAGTATAAAAAATTTGTTAGGCTTTTCTAAAAAGGATGAAATTTCAAAAAATAAAAAATCTGGCATTTATCAATTAAACTGTTTAAATTGTGACCTTGTTTATATTGGTAAGACTAAAGGTCATTTGGAAACCAGAGTAAAATAACACTTTAGGAATATTAAATACAAACAAATTGATAAATCAGCTGTAGCAGAACATTTTTGGAAATTTAATCATGAAATAAATCCAGATGTTAAATTATTAAAACACTTAAATGGGCCCATAGATTTAATGGTTTGAGAGAAAATATTTTTATTAAAGTATAGAAATCATGCAATGAATTTTGATATACCTCCAATTGACACTCTTACCAAATTTGTTTTGATTCCAATAAACAGCAATGCATTAGTACACAATCCACCTAGTAGCAGTAACCATAACAGTGTAAATAAACATCATCAAAAAAGAGACCAAAAGGATATGTTGATAATGCAATGAAATCGTTGCGAAACTAGTCCAGGCAAGGATTCCAAAAGATAAGTGAAAATTTGTTGCAACTATTATTTTTATATTAATATTTGTAAACCACTGTTGTTAGTCTAAATTTTTGTTGCTTTTTTTTTTTTTTTTTTTTATAGCTCATTTTATACATAGTACAATGCTAAGGGATTAATAATTTAGAATTGTAACCCTCTGTTATTTATTTTTTGGCTAATACCTTTTGTATATATATATCTATAACTTATTTCTTTTGTTTTTTGGCTGAAGCCATATGTACATTCTGTATATTTTAAGGTGAATAAAACTATTACTACTTCTACTGCTACTCACTTGAGCAATCCTAGTGTCTAGCGCAGGCATCACTAACTGATTGGTGTTTGAGTAAGGCACAGAGAGCAACTTTGCTCAATGCTCCTGTAAATTGTGTCCTGTGTGTCCAACTGCATAGAAAGCAGGAACGATAATTCCTTCAGTGCAGTGGCAGTATACAACACATTGCATTTGAAATATTTAATTAATTCACTTTTCATAGATTGTCTTTACTCCTATTGATGGAGTGGGGTTGTAATTGACCTTAACACTGAAACCTAGGGATTTGTTGTATTATCTCTGATCACTATTGTTTTAGTTAAAACATCCTGTCTCTTTATTTAGGGGCAGAAATTTAATAAAATTTTCTTTAGGAAAATCATTTGGGTTTAGGCAAATCTTTTCGTAGGTTAATATATCTATTGTAGGTTCTGTAGGTTGACAGAAAAATTCCTCTATTATAATGCCTCTTACATTGGTATTTATATACTACACATATGTTCATAGTTTTGGTTGTAACTGGTAGTTGTAACAGAAATAATTACAATTATAGTAAAACAATGAGCCCTTAACTTGGTCAACATCATAGTAATGCATCATAACTGTAATAGTATGAATGTTAATTTGTAATAAAACACTTTCACATTTATTGAAGGAATATGAATAGGATCTTGGTTAATTGATATCTAAAAGAATTCAAAAAATATGTCTTATCCTTGTTACTATCAAACTCACTTGCATGGGTTGCATAACGATGCTGAAAATTGAATTTTCTGACTGAGTAGAGAACTATGCCACAAACTCAACATATTCCATCATTTTCTATAAAGCAGATTCCTCCTAGGCAAGCATGTTGGTTGTTTTCTGTTTCAAACATTATAAACCAATGTGGCACTGTGCAAGGAATGCTGTTGTCACATGTTTATTCATTGCTTGCTGCAGCACAAACTCGGGCGTCTTGAAGCCTCGTCTACTGTAATGACTCCCAAGTTAAGTGCATAGGGGAGGCCCCTCCTCCACCATCCCTGGTGGCAATCATCTGAAAGGGTCTACATCATCTTCCCTACCATGCACTAGAACTACTGCCTAGGTGATGGTTAGGAAGCAGATAAAGGTTAAGTCAGGTACCACCATAGCAACCTGAGATTTGTGGATGACTACATAAGATGCTCTTAACACAGGAGAGTGTTTCAGATAGTTGGTGGGCTAGGACCTGGACTTGGTATAGAACCCAGAACAGGACCTGTGGTGACATGCAGACTCATGGTAAGAGAGGATACCGTCAGCAATTAGTTGCTGTCCTGGCTGTCAGCTGGAATGGGAGCTGACCTGTCTGAAACATCATACACACTGTTGGACTGTGATTTAAATATGTTATCTAAACTTGAATCTAAAGCTAGGAAAATCTTCACTGGCATATAACTCCTTGTTATCCGTTTTTACCTTCTCTACACGAACTATGTATATAGTGCATAGAGAAGGTATTCCATTCCACTCAAAAATTCAATACCAAGATTTCACCTGAAATACAGTTTTAGGGTCCCCTGCATCCAAAAAAGTATTTTTAGGAAAAGCTCTGCATGTGTGTGTGTGTCCGTGTGTGGGCACGAAAAATCGGTAAAATACCAAACTTGGTATTTAAGTTTAGTATCTTTCTAGAATGTGACACCCTGTATGTGGAAAAATTTTGATTTTCTCAAAAATGGCTGTGTCGATTTTGATTAAAATACCATGATTAGATCAGATTAGATTAGAAAGCATTCTGTACGTTCATTTAGGCCAGGAAGCCACTGAACATAGAACTTGTTAAGACGTATGTTTATATACAATGGAAAAAAAAATGTATAAAGCTCATGCTTAAATCTTTGGTTACAAAAACAGCAGAATAGACATATAATCACACCATTTGTATTTGAGGCCTCTACTATACTTAATGTGCTCTATAAAAGCATATAATCTTCCTCTTTTTTTTTTTTTTTTTTTTTTGCAATCACATAAAAACAAAGAGTATGAAAAATTAGTATTAAAATGTATAAATAAATATAATTTCATTATATGTAACGCTAATGTGATGTCAGATGATAGCCTTCTAATTATCGACATAATACTTACTACTAGTAATGATATAAAACTAAAATATGATTATTGTATTATGTACTCTTCATAAATGTCAACAAATTACAATACATATTTACAAATATGCAAAAATTTACAATTATGCACTAGAGTGTAAAATATCAAAGCATCAGGCTTTACGGACCTTGTGTCATTGCTAAGTACTAAAAATTCATTTGACACATTTGTGCAAGTCAAAGTATACATCAGTTTAATTTGAATATAAAACACACACACTAACATACACAAAATGCAATAAATACAATGAGTGTTGACAGTATTGTCAGATAGATTTGTCACTTAAATATTTATCTAAAGAGTAAAATGATTTATTGCAAAGGTACTCCTTAAGAGAGGTCTTAAAAGCCCTGAAATTTCCAACATTTTCTTTAAGATTACTGTGGGGAGCATTAAATATCTTGATTGTTTCATAATATACACCTTTCTGAAAGCAACGAAGATTGGCATTGGGACGATGAATATATCCCTTTTGTCTAGTATTAATGTTATGATTTTCCATGTTTGTTATAAAACTATGTTGATTAACTGCATAGAATTTTAAAATGGCTAATATATAAACACAAGGTAAGGTGAGTATGCCCAATTTTTTAAATAGTTCTTTGCATGACTGTCTGCTATAAGCATTACCGATTATTCGTATAGCTTTCTTCTGTATCCAGAATATGCATTTACTATCCATTGAATTACCCCAGAATATTATTCCATACTTGATAATGGAGTTAAAGTAGGCAAAATACACCAATTTAAGTGTATCGATTGAGTGAAATTTAACCAGTGCTCAGAGAGCATAACATGTATTAAAGATATTTATATGACAAATAAAATGTATATCCTGAATTTTCTGGGAATAGCCCCGAAGATCTCTTTATTCTGGATGAATTTAGCTGATTTTTGTATAACTGGTAAACCATACGAGATATACAAAAACTTACTACACAAAAAAATGCAGATCTCATTACAACACACAATTTATGTTACATATATATTTTTTTTCATGGAGTTAATCATTTTTGAGATATTCCTTGTAATTGGTTTCAGTTTGAAAATACTTAAAACTTTTCACATATGGGAATTTGCCAACTCCTTGCAATGCCAAGAAATGGATTTCATTCACATGGCAACCAGCTTTTAAAAGATTTGATTATCGCTTTTGCCTAATGTATTCCATTATTTCTCTTCTACTTACAATGAAGCAAGTAATCAGACCATTTATGTTAATGTTTATTTCAATTAGCATGAAGTAGATGGAAGAATAAGTTTTTTAACAATAACCTTATTATCTAAGTTTGCCGAGCTTGTTGGCCGTGGTCCAGTTGTTTGCATAACCGACATTTTGCCGAAGGCTGTGTTCGCTTCATCAGGGTGAGAATATAGCTCTGGAGTCCAGACAAGACTGGAGCGCTAGTAACTGCCGCTGTACTGCCCCATGCTGAAGGAGGGAATGGCCAGTTAGGGGGTGGAGGTCAATTGGTCATTGGCTGTCACCTATCCTAGGGCTGTCTCTGCTTCGTGATTAAAGCGACGAGCTTCCCTTTACTCAGGCTTCACTCTTGCTCTTTTCAGAGTGGGAATCCAAGTTTTGCTTATTTGCTGTCTTTCTTCTTTTTGATTGTAAACAGAGGTATATTCTCACCCTGATGATGCCGAATGCAGCTTCCAGTAAAACGTCGGCTATGCAAACAACTGGACCACAGCCAACAAGCCCGGCAAACTTAGATAATAAGGTTGATAACACCGACCGTAAAAGCCTCTACTTTTTTAACAATAATTTGTTACAGAGATGTAGAGAAAGTCATGTGAATGGAAAACAGTTGTGTTCCTCATATGTTACCATTTTGTCATTGAATGCACACATGTGAGATAGCCAATGAGCACTTTCATGTATGTTTCATGTCTGTATCTCACATATTTAGCAGGCAAAACTTTTCAAAACACTCCTGTACTTAATGAAGAACTCACTATAACTTGATAGTAAAATACCTTCACAGTGTTCCAGAAATTGGATACATTCTTGAATAACAGAATCTCTTGCAACAATCATGTGCTTTGCCAAGTTTTCAATTAATGATAAAAAGCATCTCTTGGCATAAAACCTGTAAATAAAAACATAAAGCTACAGTTTTTCATCCGTCATCCTCTCATCTTTATTGACTTAACATTATTTATTTATTGCTATACTTCGTTCAGGCCTTAACATTCACATTTCATGAGGTTCTAAACATGGTCCTTACCCCTTTTGCAGTACTAATTATAACACAATAATAAGGATCATTTCAATATAATCTTGCTGTTGCCAAGTCTCAACAGTTCTGTAAAAATCATTGATGCGACTAAATGGCAATTTATTTTTATACATGCTTTTTAGTTTTTCTGGAATATTTAATATTGTATTATTATTCTTTTTAGCTAATAAGAATAGTTTCCTGCAGGAAAAATGATATAAATTTAAGATAACCACTTAAGGTTAGTGAATAGAAAACTAAAAGTACAGCTCACAGGAGTAGTCATAATGCTTTCAGCATTGCAAGACAACTGAATTTTCTGAGAATAGCCTGCGAAGTTCTTTTGTATTATTTGTAAATCACAAGAGAAAAAGTCTTATTACATAAAGATGTAAATCTCATTAAAGCATACAATTTATGTGAAATATCTTTTTTGTGACAATTAATTTCAAGGTATTTTTTTGATATATAGAATTTTCAAATGCTTAATGTTTTTTTTATTTTCCCTCTCCAAGGGTAAATCACTAGTCGTGCAAAACTCATGGATTTCAAAGCCATTACATAATGATCTGTTTTTAAAAATCTGATTAGCACTTTAGCCTACTGTATTGTTATATTCTTTAGTCAGAGTCCTTTGAAACAGTCTAAAGGGCAAAGGAAGGAAACAGTTCCTCATGCCCAGGTTGGTTTCCTGTTTCAAATGCAGCCACGTGATGTCCTTATATCTTTCAGTGTTTCAAAAGACTCTGACCAAAGAATACCTACAATTAAATGTGTAATGAAAGATTATATTGATTAGCAAGAAGTACATAGTAAAATAAACTTTTGTAAGAATATTTTGTAGAAGAGTGAGTAGAGAATCATGTGATGCAATGCAGCAGATTTTTATATTTTTTCTTCACATCTTCTGTTTGAAAACCTCACAACCAAATAATAAAATTTTTCTCACTGTCTACTGGAACTACACTTATACAGGATGATTCAAAAATACTTTTACAATGTTTGGAGACAGATTGCTTGCATTGAATCAAGAAAATAGGTACATTTAATATATCCTCTAAAACCCTTCGTTTTTGCATTATCAACTAATTAATAGTAGTAATATTTCCTGTATCTCCTAAGTGGAGCAAAGGGAATCGTTAGGATGTTTCCATTATCACATTTGAATTTCCAGTTTGTGAGCTCGCCACTGTGTGCCATAATGATGAATAAGCTCTTCCCCAGATGGCACTGTAGGACAAAATCACGACTTACAGAAAATTTTGTCCAGGAACCTTCGTCTTTAAAGGTATGGGGTTCTTTTATGTGCAAATAAACACAGAACCATCAGTTTTACTTCCCTTCCAAAGCATTTTTGCTTCCGAAAAAATCTACCACTCTCTGTCAGGTTTGAACCTGCAATCTTGGGTTTTAGAGGCTAGCATGGTACACTACGAAAGTTTACATTCAACAGCTTTCTGAGTCCAACCCAACAACTTCATAATACATTCCTCCAGCATGCCTTACAAGAGCTATCTACAGGAACTTCATTCAGAACACTCTCCCAGGCATATTAGAAGATATGCCCCTGCAAGTAAGAAGAAACATGTAGTTTATTCATGATGGGGCTCTAGCACATTTTAGTCTCAATTTTGGAGATGCACTGGCTGGTATCTATCATGACAGATGGATAGGTTGAGGAGGACTAGTCCCATGGCCTGCATGTTTTCCGAACTCAATCCTTTAGATTTTTGCCTTTGGGGGAACCTTAAACAATTGGTATGTGCAGCAGATATCCCAGATGAAGAAACTCTTAATCTATGTGCATAAAGGCCTGTGAAACCATACAACTTGGACATGATAGTCCAAGCTTTGATGAGTGCATGCAATGTCTTAGAATAAAAGGAAGACATTTTGAGCATTTGATCTAGGTGATAAACACAAAAATAGAATAATGTGTCTCTTTAAAATGCTTTGATTAAGAACATTTTGAACCTCAATAAATAGAAAATGAAAGATTTTGGGACATCTGTTTATATGAACATTTTTTCTTGTTTCAATGTAAGGAACCAGTCCCAATCTTTGTAAAGATATTTTTGAATCACCTATATATCTCCACCTTTTACTTTCTCTTCTTCATATGTAGTGCATAGATAGAGAAGGTATTGCATTCCACCCCAAAATTTGATACCTAGATTTCACTGGAAATACACATTTTAGGGTACTCTGTATAAAAAAAAAAGAAGAAGCATTTCTAGAAAAAATGTGAGCGTGTCTGTGAGTACAATACCTCAAAAACGAAAAGTCGGTTAAATACCAAACTTGATATTTAAATTTAGCTCTTCCAAGGATGTAAGACAAAGATTTTTAAGAAAATTTCCCCACCCCAAACTACCCTTAACATGGAAAAAATTTCAAACATTTTGATTTTCTCAAAAAATGGCTCTAATGATTTTGATTAAATGTTACAGTACAGATACTTAAAATAAATGTATATATCTTGAATTTTCTGGTAATAGCCTTGAAGTCCTCTTTATTCTGAATGACTTTTGCATAACTAGTAAACTGTAAGAGGTAAACAAAGAGTTACTACACGAAAAATGTAGTTCTTGTTAAAAAACACAATTTATGTTCTATACATTATTTTGTAGAGTTTATGATTTCTAAGATATTCCTAGTTATTGGTTTCAATTTTAAAATGCTTATATTCTCAAACAGGAAGTCAAGATCCATTACTTATTTGTTTTATTCCTGGCCATGCCAATTTCGAAGTCAATCACATAGCTAGAGCTTTTAAAAGATTTTTTAGCCCAGTGTATTCCCTTAGTTCCCTTTTACTTATAAGGAACTAAGTAACAAGAGCATTTTTGCCAATGTTTATCTCAATTAGCATGAAGTAGGTAGAAGAATAATCTTTTGTAACAATAGTTTGTTTGCAGAACAAGTTGCAAAAGTCATATGAATGGAACACACCATATTTTTAAACAATATTATCTTAGGGTTTTTTTGCTGTTTATCTGTAAACCTCATCTAAACAAATTAAAGCACATGCATACCATGTATCGGTTCCCAGTTTCTTGTTGTATGGCTCTAAGCTTTTAATCACTCGTGAAATACCAAACTCGTAATTTCCTTTGGCACAGTACAATGTACTGAAAATAAAAAAAGCATAAATATTAAAGTGTTCTTATAATTTTACCTTATTTTAATAATAAAACAAACACTGTGCTGAAACATATCAGATTACTTCACTCATGTGATTAAGCTCCCATTTGTTAGCATTCACAAGCATATTCAGATTATAAAAATATAGCAATAATTTATCAGTGGTATCTGTTAGGGTATTCTCAAAAGTATTATTATGGCAAACAGTGACCATGGAGTCATACATTTAGACATTTAGTGTAGGTTTTAAAAGTAAATTTTACTTGTGTTGAGGTTTCTAGTTTTATAGTTAATGTAATATTTAAACAGTTTCGTAACTTAGCACTTGGCAGTATTGTCATGATGTGATGATTTCAAATATGCTCTTAAAGTCAGTACTAGAAATCTGGTGATAAAAGAAGCAAATTCTATAATTATATTGCTAATATTCTAATAACGCCCTACCAAGGGTATATGTTTTATTGATAGAACCAGCTGAAAAATTCCAAGCCACAGCCTAAATTTAAACAAGGTTCTTCTGCTCTCTGTGCGGTTGCTCTAGGTATTGAGATACTGTGACAACAAGCCGATATGACATTGAATCCTCCAACTGATTCATGTTTTTTAGCTGGTCAACCAATTGGTGTGTCTCATAACTTCAGAGAGCACATGGACACCAAAGTCACCATTAAAGTGTTCTCTGAAGTTATGACACATACCAGTTGATTTTGTTTTTTTTTTATAGTGTTTATTGCCACTTTTGCTACAAATGGCATCACAGGCGATGACACTGATGATACATGGAATGAAGATGGAGCACTGGCGGAATGTGATGATGGTGGATACTGGAGAATCTGCCACCAAAAATCCCACATGTGGTTGCTTGGGATGAAACCTAGGCTGTCTAGACCAGTGAGCTGCCTGGGTAAAAAACATGAATCAGTTGGACGGTTGAATATCATACTGGTATGTTGTCAAGTAGCTCAATGATTAGAGCAACTGCACGGAGGGTGGAAGAACCTTGTTCAAATCTCAGCTGTGGCATGGAATTTTTACAGCTAGTCTAACAATAAAAGAAACAAATACGTTGTTAACTGCCACCTAGAGATGAGGAACTGCAGCACACTGATGTACGTCATGATGTGATGCTTTCAAATGTGCTCTAAAGTCAGTACTGAAAAGCTAGCGCTAAAAGGAGCATATATGTGTTAACTGCTACTTAGTGATGAGAAACCCCAGCAATGAGATATATATATATATATATATATATATATATATATATATATATATATATATAGTGGAAGAAACTAAGCTTGGAATGCATTTTAAACATCTTAAGTTGTAGAGAACAGTTTCCCATGTTAAATATCTCAACTGTATCATACTTGTTTATAAAACAATTACTAGTTTATGTCAAGAACAAAGAAATGACATCAACAATGCAACGTTTATTCACATAATACAAAAGGTTGTGTCAGACTAAATTATATAATAACTTACTGGAATTGTTAATTGTTTCTTCACTCTGAAAAATTCAATGCCACAGCTGGGACATGAACCATGGATCTCCTGGTATCCATCCAGCTGCTCTAACCATTGAGCTACCATAGCAACATACCAATACAACATTAAATTCCCCAATTGACTCAAGATTTTCCCAGTAAACCACAAGGAGATCTCAAATTATTCCTCCATGTGGCTGGTGTGGAAGAAACAATGGACAATGATTGACGTGATGGTTGTTTAATTATGAAGCTGGGATTTACAGTACTCATAGCAGTAAGTTGCCATTGAGGTATATCATATCTAAATATGTCGTGGTTTACCAGGAGTCAGTTGGGGAATTTAATGTCATGCCATGATACCTCAGTGGTTAGAGCAACTGGAGACCAAGAAATCCCAGGTTCAAATCCTGGCTATGGGATTGAATCTTTCAGTATGACTCTCTACCTTTATAACTTACCAAAATAGTTTAAAAGTATTACTTTGATAAATAAATAAAGGGGATGCAGTACACAAAAGGTTACTAAAGTGCAACTTTGACATTTTCCCACCATTATGGCATAACTCAGAATATGGTGATATTCCAGTTGTTGGCAATTCCCCTGCAAATATGTACCTGATACATGATTTGGGAAAGTTGGTTACATTGCATCTGTTACATTTGCACCTGGTTTATTATTCATACATAATTCAACTTTGCATTCTGGCAATTTAGACACCTACTGATGCACTGATTATAATTTTAATTATATTATATATCTATTATTATTTATTATTATATATTATTATTATTTATTATTATTATATATTATTATTATTTATTATTATTATATATTATTATTATTTATTATTATTATATATTATTATACTATATAGATTCCACAGATATAATTATATAAGGGTCATTAAATTATAAGGTAACCCCTTCACAGCCTGTCTCCACTGCACAAGAGATACGATAGTCACTGGGAAAGTGGTGCTGGCACAGGCGCACTAAAATACATACCTTAATGTAAATTACAGGAATATTTACCTTCTGCTCACAAATGGGCAGCACAATTTGTGAAAATATTCTAGCTCACTTGTCTAAGCTTAGCAGTAGGAATCCTTGTGATTCCTTGCATGAAGTTATCACTAAGTTTCTGTAGATTACACAGGGATTTCTGCTGAACTTAGTGAATGAGCGAGAACATCTTTAGCTTGTTATACTGCTTGTTTGGGAGCAGATGGTCAGTATTTATTTAAGGTAAGGACTCCAGTGTGCCTTTGCCGGCGCCACTTTCCTGGCAACTTTTGGATCTCTCGTGCAGTGGAGAGGGGTTACCTTATAATTTAATGACTGTATTAATTGTGTAATTATATGAACAATCAATTATTTAATCATTAGCCAATCTTTATTTTTTAGTAGTTAACCTGTTTTTGCATTCCCTGTATAAAATAGAAATGCACAAACACATAACAAAATCAATTTTATTATGAAATGAATATTTCGAATATTGGACTAGGAAAAATAACCTTGGTTTCTTGGATAAATTTGGATTTTTAAAATACTTCATCAAATAATGTTAATTGTGCTTTCATTTATTTTATATGGCATGGGAGCTGATGATGTAACATCACAATACACTCCACAATCAGATCCTGTGAAATCTGATCTCTCAGGGTACAAAAGAACTTACCCAATGACTAGATTCACTATGCAGAGATGAAACACCTTCTTATCAGGCTCATCATATGCCAGCTGTTCTTCTTCTTTCTCTATCTTTCTCATCATTTCCTCTGCTTCTTCGTTTTGAGAAGTCATAATATAGGAGACGCAGAGGTTAGCCAGCACAATTGCACTTACGTTTAGTATCTTAAAAATCCAAACAACAAAGCATGTCAGATTTACAGTAATCATTTCTAAGTACCAGTCTGTATGCAAAACAAATACTGAACTTGATTATAACATACAAGGGACTTAAAATGATGTATGTATTTATAAAGAGCCATTGCAGCTGAAGTTCATATTTTCAAACTAGTGAGGTAGAAAACAAAAACTGGCAGTAACCTCTCTGTTGCTGTTGCTTAAAGCATTTAAGCAGTGCAAGAAACAGCAACTAAACAACTATATCAACACCTTACTGTATGAAGAAAGTGCTATGTTTAATATTTTCTATCTTGTTCTTGAGGTTTTTGTTCCAGAGGTGTAAGGCTATTACTGATTTCTCTCTTTGGTTGTTTATTATGTGCCTTAGATGTTCCTTCAATCAGTTGTGGAACAAAAACCACAAGATAAAAAATAAAGTACACCTGGTAAAATCAGTACAACAACCTCTAAAATTGGACATATGGGAAAAATTTTTATCCTAAAACAAAAGTCAGAACTAATGAATTTTGAAATCCCTGCCGAAGACAACCTGCTTTACAAGTTCATCAATTGATTCCCAGAGGAACAAAAGAAGTCCAGGGAAGGTATCAGCAACAGGTCCACCAGTTGAGATCTGCTGATGATGTAGGCAACATCGCCTGCAAAACAGGTTCAGGTAATTTATTATTAGTGAAGCAATTAAGTGTAAATTCAATTAATTTTGCAATTTATTTATAATTTGCATTTCATTGTATACTACTTCCAGTATTTTGGCTATTTTGGCCTTCAGTTTTTATTTGTTTACTACTACAACAGCAACAATGACGAACATGATAATAGATGATAATGCCAATAATAATAATAAATAATAATAATAAAAATATATAAATAGCAATAACAATACATGGATGGGGCCTGGGCTGACCAAACCAATTGTCTCATAAGTAAGTACTCAAGGCAGAGGTGGACAATCATCTAATGGTACAGGGATTGTTGCCCATGGCAGATTCTCAATTCCTCACAGTGGTGCTCCCACATCCTGGCCAGGAACCAGAGCTCCACACTTTAGCCTACTGCACCACAATGCAAGACAATGCAGCAATTAACAGAGCATTAATCAGCTTACCTGTCAAATTAACACATTCAAAAATATAATCTTGTCTCAATCTCTGCAATTGCTACATACTGAAGAAAGGGGGAGTTGAAATAACAGTTCCATCGATAAGGCAAAGAGGTTAATCAAATATCAAAAAAGTTAATTAATTACACTTGGAAACTGCACGTGAAGTAGGTGTTAATTAATGGAACAATTCAAAATGAAAAAGGTGTTGATCCCAACTAAACTACATTAAGTTTTTTTTTACATAGGAACATGTTTCAAGATTATTGGCCCCATCATTAGTAGACTCTGTCTGGCATAATTCCTTTTTTTGGATTTAAAACTAATCAGGAGGAACAACAAAATACTGTATTTATCCGAATACAATACGACCTTGAATGCAAGAGGACCCCCATTTTTCAGAACTTAATTTTGGACTTCACCCTATAATCTACATAAGACATGTTTAAAAGACATGGGTATATCAAAAGAAGAATTTTTAAACAAAATTTAAAGGTTTGCCATATAACTAATGGACACTTAAGCTGATTAAGTCCCTAATTGTACTTAATTTGAATTGCTAGTGAATTCACACTTGAAGCAGTTGCCGGAGAGGGGAATAGGGAAATGTATGGTATGAGTGCAATGGTAGAGCATGACAGTGGCGTAGCGTAACTGTTATGATGATGCTGAATATGATTTTGTATTTAGACAACATCTTAATATAACACATTGTAAATGTTTTACCTAATTTGAATTTGCATTACGAGCAGGAGAGGTGGAGAAGGAAGAACAAATGTATGGTATATGCAATGATAGAAAGTGACGGCAGCAATGGTGGTAGCTTAACTGTAATGAAGGTGATGGATATGATTTTGTATTTAGACAACACACTTAATATAACACATTATAAATTAGTTTACTTAATTTGAATTTACGCAGAAATTTGTATTGCGAGGAGAGATGGAGAAGGGATAACGAAATGTACGGTATATGCAATGGTAAAACGTGACAATGGCGGTGGTGGTAGCCAAAATAACGATTATGTATGGATACTATTTTCTGTTAAGACAAGATAATATATTGTAAAACATTTTACCTAGTTCAAATTTACTCATAAATTCACATTGTGGTATATGTGCAGCCTGAGGAGGGGAATGCAGCTAACCTCTCTCTTGCTGTTTGACTGTTGGCTTCCAATACAACATTACATGCAATCAAAAGAAAGTCCTGTAATTTTATTTTAGTCTCGGGAAGTAATCTTTTTCTCAATGAGAATGCTCATAGGCTCCTTAACAGCTAATTTTCGGTGCAAAATGAAACGCTCAAAATCTGCTGCATAAGTTGTGACCTTGGTGTAATTTATACCATTTCCCCCAGGTTTCACCACTGCTGTACCTGCAGAGTTTGAAACTTACCTTTTCGCTGTATGGTATTTGGAAAAGATATATGATGAATGTAAGATGGCCCCCCAGTTCTGAGCATTAATACTTTAGAAAAAAACATTGTCTTATATTTGGATAATATGGTAGTTTGAAATTCACAGGAAAGAAAAGTATTCTGATAACTACATCAACCCAATACCCCACAAACAAGTACTTATTGATAGCTTAGCATACAGAAAGTTAATGTTTCTCTTCTTCAGAAAGAAAACAAACACATTTTACTACAATGGGTTTGTTAAAGCCCTTGACAGGATACTGCCATTGCGGTTACACTGTCATTTATACCTAAGGTAATGGAGATGAATAAGATACCGGCTCACAAATAGTGATGTCACAATCCTGTGCCTCAGCTCATTTGCAGTGGTGATGCCTTTACCTCAACAGGTTTGACAGAACTATACCAAAACACACAGTCAGCTTTTAGCCTGATGAGCTTGAAAATGCAGAATGGGATTATCAGCTAGGTCTCTTGCATCCCTATACTTCGGGAAGGGTGAAATGGTACAGAAACAGAAGGCGAGTATGCATGGTAAACTCTCATGGTGTACCCCATCCCAAGGTAAGACAGGGTACTGCTCAGTAAGGTAGCTGAGGAGTGATCAACAAGTTCTTTTTTTTTTACTGTGGAGGGGAAAAATGCATTATTCATTCGACCCCCAGCTGAAGTGCAATGGCTGGGAGGATATGTGGGACTCCCAAGTCTGGCTAAAAAACCCTTCCACGTGATAACAGGTATGTTGCTGAATAATTGTGCTCTGGAGCTTGGTGTGGTCCCACATATGCACCTGCATTAGTAAGAGAGAGATAGGATACTGCTGCACTATGTGTGGGAGTGGGTAAAAGGTTGATTCTAGGGTGCAGCCTAGGGAAATGAATGTGAAGGTGTGAAGGAAAATTTATGGAGAGTTTGGGTTGGAGTAATGAGGTTTCGAGGGAGCTCACTTCAGCTGTTGCTGCCTCTCGAGGTCCTCGCAAATTTTCTTCCACTTCCGAGGTCTTTCTCAGTTGGAACCCACTTCCTGCCAGAGGTAGGGGGTCTTGCAGGAGGAACGGCTGCATTGATTGGCTGGTTCCTAGAGCGGAACAGCTCAGCAGAGTAGGCTGCTTGCTGGCTAATAACCTGCTTCAGCTGCTATGAGATGATGTCTATCTGTGATTAAAGATCAGCTGCAGTGGTTTGGTGCATGGAGATGGTGGCAGTGGTGGAAGCTTGCAAGTCTTGCAGCTTCAGGTTCAAGACGCTGCTGTACACCTCTTCTAGGGCAGCTAAACAAGTGCCGACGTTCAGGATCTCTGCGTGGAGGTCCAAAATGGCATCCTGCATTGCTGTGTCTATCGAGGGTGCAGGTGGTGTGGCGTCGATGGAGGTGGTCTGCAGTGTAGTCTAGGCTGGTGGTGGTGAGGTCCTGCTCCTTGGTAAAGAGGGCATTGAGCTTGCCCGGTGAAATGTCCTGCGCCACGGCAGGTGGCATAGAACTGGCAGTGTCTGCAAAGATCATGCCCAGTGCACTCGGCGGTGGTGGTGTTGTTACCAAAGGAGTGGCACTGCGGCAGCGAGGAGCAGACGTCAGCTGTGTGCCCAAAGGTACAGCAGTGTTGGCAGGGTTGGTGGCATTCCTGTCGGTTATCCTCGACAACCAGGAGTGGCAGCTGCAGTTGTGGCGAGGCTGTGGCGCTGCCAGAGAAGAGTCGGTTCTGAGCTGTCTCTTCTTAGCCATCTTGTCGATTCAAAGAAGAAGCTCTCCCAACAAGTTCCTGTGTCCCTCTCCCTTTTATACTGGGAGGTATGAGCCTTCAGACAGTTGCTTAGAGCACAGTAACACCATCTCTGTTTAGTTTTCTATACCATTTACATTAGCGTTGGTGTATGTGGGATCTAATTAACTACATATGATGTGGTCTGGAGGATCTTTGTCAAAAGTATTTGATCAGTTATTTACATTGTGTTTGTTCACATCAGGTTCAGGAAAGAATTAATGGACAAGAAAATTAGGAATCACAAAACTAATTGCAAAATGGAGAAAAACTCCATTCCATTCATGGACACAGAAAGTTTAAAAAATGTCAATATTACACTAGTACCATAAAACAAATATAACTTGAAATAAAACCATAAAACCTGTCAAAGCAGATTTTAAGGATAAGGAAATTTCTAACAAAATATCTGGCATATGCAAAATACAATGCATGAACTGTGACAAACCTATAATTAGGAATATTTGCATGTAGTTGAGCACCATTATAATGGAATCGTTTAATAATGTAAATTGTTTAAACGATTCCATTAACTGTGACAAATTTTACAAAAGTAATATAGGTATAAGAACTAAGGAACACTTTAAATCATCAAGAGTAAGCAAATTGATGGATCAGCAACAGCTGCACATTTCTGGAAAATTCATCATGAAATGAATTAAGCTGCCAAAATAGTAAAGCCATCTGCAACACAGTAGATCTACGAGTGTCAGAGGATTGTCATAAATAAATAAAAAAATAAAATAAAATAGATAAAAAAAAAAAAAAAAAAAAGCAACAACTTATGATTTCTAAAATGAAAATCTGATTAACATCCAGATCTCCAACCATGAATACAGGGGGACAATGAACAATCATCCACATCAACCTCATGGCCAGAATTAGCTCCTGAAACAATATTCTGAGTGGGGGAAAAAAAAAAAAATGGTTATGGGATCAAGTTGTTTTTTACATTCTAGGATATTAATTAGGGAAATGCATATAAGAAGTCAACTAATTACTTAAGAGTAGTTACATAAATCTTCCCTCAAAGTCGCCCTCCGTGGTGTAATGGTTACCATGCTAAATTCATATACCCAAGGTCGTGGGTTCAAACCCAGAGGAGGAAGATGGATTTTTTCAGGCGTAAAGATGCTTATTATGGCTTCCTTCAGAAGGGAAGTAAAGCCATTGGTCCCGCATTGTAGATTTATGGCACATAAAAGAACCTCAAGCCTGATAGAGAGGCCTCTGAGAAAATTAAGTAGTCTTTCATGCCCAGTACAGAATAGGATGCTGAGAACTGCAGCAGTTAAAGAGTGTCCATAAATAAAATGCCATTTCATTTCAAAGAGGTGTGTGTATTTTATATAAAAGAACCTCAAGCCTGATAGAGGCCTCTGAGAAAAATTAAGTGGTCTTTCACACCCAGTATAGAATGGAACGCTAAGAACCGCAGCAGTTAAAGAGCGTCCATAAATAAAATGGCATTTCATTTCAAAGAGGTATGTGTATTTTATGTATTTAGAGCAATTCAACTACTTGGGAATATGTTTCATAATATTCAAAATGCAAAAGCCATAAATTCTATTCCTTCTGATTGGTTCAAGCTTATACTCTATGATATCTATGCAAACCAAAGCATATGCAGATTGCATTTAGGTGCTTTTGGTCTCTGATTTATGTAAAGTAAATACTATTCATATACTGAGAGAACGTAGGCTTTCGTGGCCAGAATCAATATAACAAGGAGTTATTTCTGGGCTGTTTTGCCATGGTCTGCTGGATAAGATGATACAGACGTTTCATCCACAACTGTGGTGGAAATTTTCAGTGGCGTGGTTGAAGTTTCGTCAGAGAAGGTTTCACTGCATCTGAGCGCGCAGCAAAACCTTCTCTAAGGAAACTTCAACTGTGCCACTGAAGATGTCCACCACTGTTATGGATGAAACGTGTGGTTCATCTTTTTCCAGCAGACCACGGCAAAACAGCCCAGAAATAACTCCTAGTTATATTCATATATTCTTAATTCTGAATATGCATAATTTGGATTTACATAGTTACCCGAAGCAGGCAAGTGATATGCTGATCTAATTTACTTCTGGAACTAAAATTGGTGCCTATCTAGAGAATTATTATGAACTAGTGCATCATTAGGTATTAATTGAGATTATCTGAATGGCTAATTTATGATTTAAATACTGCAGCAAACCATTGAACTAAAAGTGTGTATTAATAACACTAACATTAATTTTACTTACATTATCATAATTCTTTTTTACAATAGGTTCATAAAATCCAGTAGCTTCCTTAAATTTATTTTCTTGCATGAAAAGTACATGAGCAACATTCAGCTTCCAAATATCATTTTCATTGCAGAACTCGACTGACTTTCGGAATATTTTCTCAACTTGTGCATAATTTTCCATGTCCCAGTAAATTTTCGCCTGTGCCATTAAAACTGGAATGTACCTGGAATTTAATAATGCAATTACAAATAAAGTGTTATACATTTTAAGAACATTAATTAGAGGTGTATTAATATCATTATGTGCTAATTCAGGAATATCCTCCTAGAAAAAATGCCCTTCTGAACAGTCTTATTTCCATTATTTCCAAATGAAAAATTTCAAATGGTGCTTCTTCTCAACACTCAGATTTAGAAGAAGTTATTCCCAGAATTACAAAGCAATATTTCAACAGAGATTGCAGTTTCCTAAAATTATCCACTACTTCTTTCAAGTTAATTCTAAATTTTACACTAAAGTGGCAGCTTAAAATTTGAATCTTGCTTGTATGTGGGATATTAAAGACAATGCTCCAAATAGTGGCTGGAGCATTACACTCTGTATTCACAAATCTGGAATGCAACTATGAGTGAGGGAGAAACAATAAAAAGCAAAATAACCTGTTGTTATAATCATAGTTTTCTATGATACTTTTTTATATTTACTCTTAAACACAGTTTAAAAGTTTATAAAATAAATATTAAAACAGGGTTGCATAGAATTTTAGTAATAATGCCCGTTATTGCAATTGGCTCCATAGACAATGGATCCATAGACCTACCATTCTTGAGTGCATGCCTTAACAACTCAGCTACCCATGTTGTTCAAGGAAAGAATTTGTGATTATTTGAAAATTTATACACTTACAGCTCAACCACAAATGTATAAGATCCTTAAGAAATTAAGTAATGAAATCAAAATTCAATAAATGTAATTTTCCAAGACAATTGGTTATGATACTTTCCCCAAGTATGGTCCCACACATACAGTCCTTCATGCTATTTCTTTTTTTGAACTTACAACAGCTTTGAAACAATTGTAAAGTTCCAGGAGAAGGTTTAATAAATGGTGAGTTATTCAAATTGGTAGCAGTGCCTTCTTAATGAGGCTTTTAAGATTTTTAAATATATTGTGTAAAGAACAAGAAATCATAGAAAACCTTACAAAATAATTTGTAATCCCAATACATGAAAAGAGAGATATAAAAGAAATGGATGATAATAACATAGCAAAAAACCTATTAAACACATGATATAAAATGTATGCAAATATTCTAAAAAATAAGTTGTGTGAACATTTTGAAGACATTATCAGTGAATAATAGGATGGCTTTCATCAAGAAAGGTCTTGCTGTGATATTTAAACTATTAATTGAAAAACATAGGGAATTCCTTGTGTAGAAACAAATAGTTTTCATTAAATAAATTAATAGTTTTATTTATTTTTTTTAATGTCCTTTAACCAGGTAGGTCATAATGGACAATGAATGACCATGAGTGACATTGGTGAAATGAGCCCAGGGTCGTGGGGTATAAAGATACTCAACAGTCATCTTCTCAGGATAAGGGGGGGGGGAAACTTTATCCAGGTAACAGATTCAAACTCGGGACTTCTTGAATGTAAGATAGACATGCTACCCATACGTTACAGACTTGGACTACATCAACTTAAAAAAAAACCTTCAATAGAATTAATAGGATTAAATTCTTGCAGATGTTAGCAGATAAAAAGGTTCTAATAAGCAGGTATTAGATGTAGCAGCATTCCTTTAACCATGGTGTATACATGCTTCGTAGGATAAAAGATCTCTCTTTATACATGCATGCAAAATTTTCTGAGCATTTCCCACCTAGATGTATTAATGCACAACAAATTAGATATTCTAAAATGGACAACTTCGCATAATTTTTCATGTTTTATCTTAAAATATATCTGAAGAAAAACTGTATGCAATTTTTAAATAATATATATGTTACTAGTGCTTAAACATTTTTTCAAAAATGGAGCAAAGTTGAACTGCATGTAGGACATCTTTGCACCACATGGCTTTTATCTTTAATTTTGCATACTGGTGCAAGGTTGCATCATTTTATTTTAAACTTTACATATGAAAACAAACAAACCATATTCTTTATTAACAGAAACATAATTTGAAAGTTCCAAATTTATAGTATAGGATCAGTACAATAAATGTCAAAACCATTTCTTAGAAGCTCTATTTGAAATTTTTTATTGAATCTGGAATCTGAAAGAATCCCTTTCTTTACATCCTTTTAGGCTCTGAAATGACTTTGAACTATTTTTTACTTTCTCTAATCAAATCAAATCAATTTTATTCACCATATGATTTCATTACAGAAATATCGGTTTCGTCAATAGGAATTACATAATAATCACAAAATATACTTATACTAGTTACTACTTACAGATATTTACAATATTAAAATTCTAGTACAAACTTGAAATAAAACTAGTAAACTAAGCCATTTCCAGATATTCGTTCACTGAATAAAAGCATTTTAGAATTAAGAATCTCTTTAATTTCCTTTTGAATATTGCCATAGAGGATAACTGCTTAAAGGTGGTAGGGAGTTTATTATACAATTGAATACCACTATGATAAAAACTTTTCTCATATAGGGATCTCTTATGCCCTATTTTATGAAGGTTTAATTTACTTCTTGTATTATGGTCATGGATGTCCGCATTAGTAATAAAACTGTTTACCTGCTTGTGGGTTAATACAAGCATTTCATAAAGATAAATTGATGGAACTGTTAAGATATTTAGCGATTTAAAATAAGGTTTACAGCTAGTAGTACTAAAAAGGTTATGCATTAGCCTAATTGCCTTTTTTTTTTTTTTTTTTTTTTTTTGGATTTGAAAGACTCGGTTACAATGGCTTGATTTTCCCCAAAAAATTATACCATAGGTTAAGTGAGAATGAAAATAAGCAAAATAGGCTATTTTAAGTACATCAAGATTCACCGACGATCTTAGAGTGTATAAAGCAAAACAAATTTGGCTTAGTCTTTTTGATAACGATTCAACATGAATTCCCCAATTGAGATTACTATCAACCCACACCCCAAGAAATTTAATTTTTTCTCGATAGTTACTGATTCATTATCTAAGTAAACTTCAGGAAAATTTAATTTTTTCTCGATAGTTACTGATTCATTATCTAAGTAAACTTCAGGAAAATTTACATTTTTATTCACTTTATGATGGAATCCTACTACTAAATTTTTATTTTTATTAATAACAAGCCTATTGTCTTTAAACCAATTAACAACATCCTCAGTTGCCGTATCAGAGTTTGATTTAAGATCGAATTCATTTTTCCCAGAAATTAGCAGGCTAGTATCATCTGCAAAGAGCGTAAACTTAGTATTACTAAGGTGACTATTTTCGGCTAAGTTGTTAATGTACAGTAAAAATAATAGGGGACCCAAAATCGAACCCTGGGGTACCCCAAACTTTGTGTCAACT
Source organism: Hymenopus coronatus (assembly GCA_030762935.1). Classification (NCBI taxonomy): domain Eukaryota; kingdom Metazoa; phylum Arthropoda; class Insecta; order Mantodea; family Hymenopodidae; genus Hymenopus; species Hymenopus coronatus. Next base: position 27,066,972 of record CM060882.1, read on the forward strand.
AATTAGACCTCAGTTAAATGCTTTCTGTTACTTAAATATGATTCGAACCAGTTGAAAGGAATTCTTCTTATGCCATAATTATACAATTTATGTAAAAGTATATCATGATCAACTAGGTCAAAAGCCTTAGATTGATCTAGAAATAATCCCAAACATTGAATTCCACGATCTAGATTTTTATGCACTTCTTCAATTAAGTTCTGCAAAGCTAAATTTGTCGATTTCTTTTGTTGAAACCCATACTGATCTTTACATATAATATTATGTTTATTAAGAAACGATAATACCCTGTTATACACCACCTTTTCAATTATCTTAGAAAATACAGATAGGATAGATATAGGCTGGTAGTTTTCCAGCTCCACTTTAGAACCCTTTTTAAACAAAGGCTTAATTTTAGAAGTCTTTAAACTCTGAGGGAAATAACCTTCATTAAGAGACAAGTTTATTAATGTAGCATAACAGTTTTACCAGATAAATAGAGCATTTTTTAAGAAGTATATTTGAGAACTCGTCCAAACCGAGAGACCTTTTGAGTTTCATATTTTTTATTACTGCGAGAAGCTCATCTTCAGTTGTTGGTAAAAAATATAGAGACTCACAAATTATATTGTGTAAATTGAGTATCGGTGGGCTACTTTCTATATTGGCTTTCCTCCTAATAGTATTGGTAACAGAAGAGAAATATTGGTTAAATTCTTGAGCAATAATTTCAGGATTAGATACTAGCTCACCATTTACATTTATACTAAAACCTTCAGCTTTACTTTTTTGCCCTGTAGTCTCTTTCTTAATGATGTTCCATATGGTTTTCGATTTATTTATTGAATTCTTCACCATGTTACTGTTGGAACCCTTCTTTGCCATCCTAACTACTTTGTTGTATATTTTTTTGTAACGTGAATAATATTGTTTAATGTCCTCTGAGACTTGATTTTCTTTGATTATTTTACTTAAATACCGAAGCCTTTCACTAGATATCCTAATACCCTTTGTAATCCATTTGGCTTTGTAAAATTTCTTTTTTACAACTGTTAAAGGCATGGCAATATTCAAATTAAAATTAAGTATCTTACTAAATTCATTGAAACTTTCATCCACTCTCTGACAACAAATATCTGACCAATTTTCTTTGGAGAGTAGATAGTTAAAGTATCGAATGTTATTATCACTATATATTCTACACTTTTTGTAAGGCAGTTGTCTACAATTAACAGATTCATTTTTGAGCCCAATTTTTATTATTTGACATAGTGGTCTGAGATGCCAGATTCAAAATTTTCAAATTCAAACTTAAAATTAGAGGTGTTCAAAATACACTGATCTATAGCACTCATCATCCCCTGGGTTGCTCTAGTAGGTGTATTAACCACTGCTTCAAGGCCGTATATATTAAGATCAGTAGTGAGACTTTTCATTTGATTTTCTCCCAAGAAATTTATGTTAAGATCACCTATAATAATTACATTTCTTTTCACATTGAAACAATAGTTTAAAATCCTGTCTAATTTAGTAATAAACACGCTTAAGTTACTGCTGGGATTTCTATACAAACAAATTATTATAATTTTAAAATCACAAAGTTCGACTATACTGCCTTCAAAATGCTCATCACACATTAAACTATCAAAGATTGATATTCTTTTGACCTTGATGTTTTCCTTTACAAAGATACAAGATCCCCCATTGTTTTTGTTTTTTCTGCAGTAGGTGCTTTCCCTAACATAACCCTGAAAATTTAGCATCTCAATCTGATTATCTTTTAGCCAATGTTCGGTAAGTGCTAAAATATCAATACTTTGTAATTTATCATTTAGCAAAACCTCGAAGTTAGCAACCTTGTTTCTGATGCTCTGCACATTTTGGTGAAAAATAGAGAAAGAATTTAGAACATACCGTTTTATAGGATGAGCACCTACCGAGTCAATTCCCATGTTGCAGATACCATCCACCCTATCTGTCCCTAGTTTCCCACCAGAACAACATCAATAACCTCACACAACAGTTCCCCAAATCTATGTGAACCTTTGCAATTTAGATGGACTCCATCTCTAGCATAATCACTGTTGTCCAACCAAAAATTACCATCTAGCATCATGCAATCTCTCACTTTACTTAACCAATTCAAAGCACTATTTATGTGAACTATTTTTCTTTGGGTCACATCATATCTTGCGAAGCACTCCACTAATAATTATTTTGGCACCGGGGACTTCCTTTCTGATTGAATTTACTAAGTCCATAGTGCCTCCCATTATATCTTCTGCATATACACCTCTGTTGATATCGTTAGAACTAGCATGCAACACCACCATATCTGGCTTATAAATCGCTACCAAGTGTTCCACCTTAGATTTCAGTTCAAACCTTTATTCCTGGATAACAAAGCACCTTATAACCTCTTTTCCTGCAGCGGTCACCAGAAAAATTCAACAATGAATCACCAAACACCATCACTATTTTCCTTGCGCCATTTGTTAGGTTCTTTAAGCCAACATTATCATTTAATTCATTGTCTAATATTTCAAACCTATTGTGAAGTTGAATATCGTTCTTCTCCAGCACGTGTTGAGCTCTCCCTTCCGGTTGCCTTTCTCTGATTTTGTGCTGTACTACTTCGGCGTAACTGATCTACTTTGGTAAACATTGGTAGAGTAGGTATTGCATTCCATACAAAAATTTAATATCAGGATTCCACTGGAAATGTTAGTTTTTGGGGTCCTGCATCCCAAAAAAGCATTTTTAGAAAAAGGTGTGTATGAGTGTGAACAACATAACTCAAAAAAAGAGTTGGTTAAAAGTCAAACTTGATAATTAAGTTGAAGAAAATAAACAAAAATGGGGATCTAGATTGGAAAGAGATTAATATAGATGTAAGTTGGCCTGATAGTTGAATAACTACAAGGTTGAAACTCCCAGGACACTTGGTTAATTAGCAACTCAGGAGGATCACTAGTATTTAATGTTGCTGTATTTTCTTTGTATGGTCAAGTGGTTGTTAAATAGTATTACAGAATTAATTGCATCATTATGTGAAAATCAATTCAGTTCAATTCTTGGAAATAAGACCATTTAGAAAATATTCAGCAATAATGACATACACGAACAGTGGAGATTTTCACATAAATCAATAATCACCTTTCTAATGCATCTTCATATTCTCCAACAGCCTTTTTCACAGATTCATCGTCATGGTTCTGCCGAGCCTCCTGTACTTGTTTTGTTAACTTACGAAGAGTCTCAGTATGTTTTGACGCAATGTCATCAAATTTGCGGTAGGCTTCCTCTGGTGATGTCTGTTGTGTAATTAATGCATCCAAGAAGCTGTAAAGGTACTGAAACATTTATAAATTATTAGAAACATAAACTTGCTGACAGGTGAACATAATCCTACATAAAACTCTTCCTAAAACTAAGTATTGCATAGAGTCCTTTGCAATGTAGAGAATAATGTAAATGTTAATAATTCAATAATGTACCACTATATATATAAAATCTGATGTGTTCCATTCAATTTTATTAGAAATAGATATTTTTAAATTTCCTAAATAAAAAAAACGGAGGTTTCAAACTTGGCCCATGAGAAAGAGGGAGAGGGAGGAGAGAGAGAGAGAGAGAGAGAGAGAGAGAGAGAGAGAGAGAGAGAGAGAGAAATTGATGCTGTAGATATAAAACTCAAGGAAATTAGAAAGGAACTCTAAAAAAAAGGCCTGTAATATCAGGCGTTCCGCAGGGTTTTATTCTTGGTCCTCTACTGTTCCTATTGTACATTAATGGTCTATCTTTATATCTTGAAAATATAATAACAGAAGGCAGGTTATTTGCAGATGATGCAAGCATTTTCATCGCAGGAAAGTATGATGAAAATATCCAACAAAGCTCAACTGTAGTTGTGAAGAAAATCATTAATTGGTTTAAACCCAACAAACTGCTTGTAAATGAAGAAAAATCAATAGTACCTACTTAATTTTCAGCATAAAGATTATCAAAAAGCAGGGACTCCCAGTATCAGAATAGGTCCTAAATTAGTAAATTTGAACACGAAACAACATTTCTAGGATTATGGTTGACAAAAATCTAAGTTTTCCAGTGAACAATTTGAAATTAAAAAATCTTTGGAAGCAATAAATTCAAACAGAATTGCGTAATTTTTTCAGATTCCTACAGTGCTTTAATATCCCTTCCAAATCTGTCATCAGATAATTCACTGACCAAAGAAATCCAATATTTAGACAACCAAATTTTGCTTGAAAATAAAGAAGTAACTTTAATGTGGATACCTTCCCATCAGGGGATAAAGGGGTACGAAAGAACAGATAAAGCAGCAAAAGAAGCAACAAAACAACCACCAGTTTATCTCCCTATCCCTATTCCACATGAAGATGCTATACAGTATGTTAAGAAGAAGCTGATACAAAAAAGGAAGAACAACTGGATTGAAAATAATAGCAATAGTTAATGCATGAAGTAAAAAGTAACACATCATTTATTAAATATACGAAACTCTCAGCCGGCATCAACAGATGATACTCACCAGACTAAGAATTGGACATACTAAGCTAACTCATGACTATGTATTCACCAAACAGCAACCTCCATCCTGTGAACATTGCAGCCAGAGACACCATAATGGAATGTGTCCACTATTCTAAGTACCGATCCAGCCACCAAATTCCTCCAGATCTTAGACAGCACTCGACAAACCAACAAAGTTATCATCATTGTTCAAATACATAAAAGATTGTAAACGTTGTATGAAACACTACATAATATATAAGTATTATTGTTAGAATTCTTATAGCTAATGTTACAAGCTAGATAATATTATTAATTTAATATGTAAATACGAGGTGTGATCAAAAAGTTTCCGAAAAGACATCATAAATACTACACAGCAGCTTTTTTTTGTCTAATCTGCACTGTCACCCTCGAAGTAGTCTCCTTGGGAATTGATACACTTGTCCCAGCACTTCTGCCACTGCTGGAAGCACCTCTGGAAGTTCTCTTCTTTCAACATGTTCAGAGCCTTCTACGATTCACAATGGACATCAATGTCCTCAAAATGGTGTCCTCGGAGCTGCATTTTAAGTTGCGGGAAAAGAAAAAGTCCAATGGGGCCAAATCTTGAGAATAGGCGGGATGGGGAACAGTATTCATCCTATTTTTATCCAAAAATTGGCAAACAGAAAGAGCTTTGTGCGCGGACGCATTGTCATGATGCAGGAACCAGTCACCACTCCTCTATTTCTCCGGCCGTTTGCCTCACACATTTTCCCTTAATGAGTCAGAAAATTCTCTTATTGTAATGCGCCTATCATTTAAGATCATTTCTCTCACCTGATTGATATTTTCATCAGTTTTGCTGGAACAGGGTCGTTCCGAATGATCTGCATCTATAACTGATGTCACACCACTTTTAAATTTCGAAAACTGCTCAAATGCTTGAGTTTTGCCCACAACTTCACCCCCATAAGCCGTTCTTAACATTTCATAGGTTTCTGTTGCAGTTTTATCGAGTTTAAAGTAAAATTTGATGTTTGTTTTTTGTTCTTCGTAATCGGGCATTTTTACTACGCGGAAAAATCGCAGCACATGCAAAACACATGTTCACTTCAGAGTGTCTACCTCGTCACTAGATGGTCACAGGAAGTCATGTGACCTCTAAGTTTTATCGGGAAGGAACGCTGCATGTACCGTCTGGGTTAGAATTAAAGAAATCTCAGCGTCAGCATTGTTGTGAAGCCATTCTGGAAACTTTTTGATCACACCTCGTATTATATTCAAAGTTGTTATTGTTACATGATGACGCTATAAGACCTATGTAGTTAGGCGACATAAAATAACATTATAGATAAAAAAAAAATCAGGGAAGCTGAGTAGAGCTTGTTTTGTTCTTCATCAACTAAAACCTCAAGTATCATTTATAGTTCTCAAAGCTTGTTATTTTGCTTACTTTAATTTTTTACTGCTGAATGATTTATCTTTTTGGGGAAATGCTTTGAACAGCAATATAATATTTAAACTTAAAAAAAGGGCATTAAGAATCCTAGTTGGCATTCCAAAAAAAAAAAGAAAGTTGTAGGGAGCATTTCCTGAATCTCAGTATTCTGACTTGACCTTGTTTGTATATAAAAGGGTTATTAGTCTACATGAAAAAAATGCTGCACATTATAGCACTAATGGGGAAATTCATTCTCACAATACACGCAATAAGGACAAGCTACACTACACCTCACACAAAACCAAACTATTTGAAACTTCCTTAAAATATAATGGCTTAAAAGTACGAGGGCCATTCAGAAAGTAACCTCCGATCGGTCACAGTGCGGGTAGTGGGGGGAGTAGCGACGCCATCTGTGCATTCACGCACTCAGCAGGTCAGTCGGCATCAAGCCGTGGTCGAGTGAAAGTCGTACCTGCGCTAGTTTAGTGTTTGTGGTCGTTTGAAATGTGTACTGCAATAGAAAACCCTGCCAAATGTGAAGTGCGTGCTGTTATAAGGTTTTTTACAGCCAAAGGATATTCTGCAGCAGCTATTCATCGTGAGCTTTGTGCCGTGTACGGACCAAGAGTTATGAGTGAAGGAGTGGTCCGTGAATGGGCACGTTTATTTAAAAGTGGACGAGAAAACGTTCATGATGAAGAGAGGAGTAGTAGACCATCATTGGTCACGGACGAACTCGTTCAGACAGTTGATGCAAAAGTTCGTGAAAACCGATGTTTCACAATGTCGGAGTTGTCTACTGATTTTCCACAGATTTCTAAGGCTCTCTTGTACGAGCTAGTGACAGCAAGATTGGGTTACCGTAAGTTCTGTGCACGATGGGTGCCCAAAATTCTTACCGACCACCACAAAACTCAAAGAATGGCCTCTGCATTAGACTTTCTGTCACGTTATGAGGCCGAAGGTGAACCATTGTTAAACAGAATCGTGACCGGGGACGAAACCTGGATTAAGTACGTGAACCCTGAGGCAAAAGAACAATCAAAGATGTGGGCACATTCAAATTCGCCTACCAAACCAATAAAAGCCCGGCAAGATTTTTCTGCCCGAAAATTGATGGCAACGGTGTTTTGGGATGCAAAAGGGGTGTTGTTGGTTGAATTCATGGAACATGGGACGACCATTAATCAAGACGTGTACTGTGAAACACTAAAACAATTACGACGGGCTATACAGAACAAACGCCGTGGTATGCTGACTTCTGGTATCGTTTTTTTGCACGATAACGCCCGTCCTCACTCTGCTCGCAGATCAACAGCCCTTCTTGAGTCCTTCAAGTGGGACATTGTCAACCATCCACCTTACAGCCCAGATCTGGCGCCAAGCGATTATCACCTCTTCATGCATATGAAGAAATGGCTTGGGTCCCAGCGGTTTGATGACGACGAAGAGCTCAAAGATGCGGTCACAGGCTGGCTCCAGGCACAAGCGGGTGATTTTTATGCAGAAGGAATTTCAAAGCTTGTGAACAGATACGATAAGTGCCTCAATCGTTATGGAAACTATGTAGAAAAATAGTGCAAAGATGTAGTTGTAAGATGTATATATTAAAATATTTTTATTTAACTTGGTGAATTTCTTGCAATCAACCGGAGGCTACTTTCTGAACGGCCCTCGTATATAATTATTTACCAGGGAACTTCAAAAATATATCCTCTATAAATAAATACAGGACAGAGATACACAAGGTTTTACTAAAAAACCAGTTTTACTCTTTAAATGAATATGTTGAATACTGTAAGGGTATTCAACATAGGTATTTATGAGAACAGTTACAAATATAATTTTAAACAACTGTGACTATTTAGATTTAGAAGCCTGTGAACATTATAGCACTGCACCATATGACTTCTTTAAAGATACTGCCTTGAATCCTTGTTTGCTTCATGGTTCCTGTTCACCTGAAGGAGGCACCTCTACCAAAGAAAGGGGAAGTTTGGTGACAGTGCTGAAGACCAGGATCACACTTTTTCCAATTTAATATGAAGTTCAATGTTATTATTAAAAGTACATGTTTAAGAATGTAGTCAACATTTAGAATTTGTTTTACATCTTTGGGCAAAGCCATGAATTCTGTTGTAATTCCCAAGGTGAATAAAATTATTTATTTATTTATTTAATATGGGAGGGAAGTAGCAAGTCTGCCACACATTCAAGAGGTCCTGAGTTTGGATCCCTAGATAAGGTTTTTTATCTGGGACTTAACGAATGTCAACTAACTTAAAGCTTCATGGACCCTGAGCTAATTTGGGCATCCCTTCATTGATTTCATCCATTGATCAATATGATCTACCATGTTAAAGGTTCCAGAGAAGGGGAGAGGGAGAGAGAGAACCATGTGTTTCTTAATTTAATGGAATTAGCCCATGGAATCCTCTTCATTCAAATGTTATCTCAAAATAATTTGAGGTCTCCTTGTGGTTTACCAGGAAAAATGCAAGTCGGTTGGAGAATCTAATACCATGTTGGCATATTGCCAAGATAGCTCAGAGATTAGAGCAACTAGATGAAAACTGAGAGATCTGTTGTTCTGTATGGCTTTGAATTTTACAATCTGATTCAAACTTTTCAATACCCTTCCTACATATGGCTTGTGTGGAAAATAACGATTATCTTGCAGACTGTTGTTCTAAACCTTATATATGTACATGCTAGAAGTAATGGACTACATCTGATCACACAAACAAACTAATCAAGTACTTAAAGATACATGGCCACCATACAAAATAGAGAGGATTTACATATTCAGCAGTAACCTAGGACTAACCTAGCTAGGAAAAGTGTACTCCACATTGAATACTGTACAACAAACTACCTGTAAGTACTAAAAGCATAAAAGATCTTAAATTATTTTAAAAAATATTGAGCTTATTCCTATAGATCACTCATTTTATTCAGTCACTGAGTTCTTAAAATATTTTAAAGTTTAGTTGTTAGGAAATCTTAATCTATAGTGCAGATGATTTTTTTTTCGGACTTAAATTGTAATGAAACTTGAAAGATGATGCACATTCTACACTTTTGACATGTCCTATATCCCATATATGAACTAAAGGACCAATAAATTGAATAAACTGTTCATGGATTATTGTGAACCAGCCTTAAAGCATCTTTTTAATTTATTCTGTTGCACATGTACATCTGGGTATACCGTTATCAAATAAGAGATATACATATTAGAGGGATTGATGGATTGAAAGAGCTTATTCAAGTAACAAAGACATAGGCAATAAATATGCGTCTGGTAACAGTTTAATTACACTGGCAAGTTGAATCCGATATGAAAAGTCCAGTGTCATGGCCAGGACTGAAACTATGGATCTTCCATGGTAATTTTGATGCTCCTTCTCCTTGACAAGACACCAGGATGCACAGCAAACTTTTCTCTTCTTATTCATGTATTCTGATAAATCTTTACTATACATCCCTTAGAGCATTCAAGTCCCAGCTATGGCATTGGATTTTTCAAATTTGACCTAAAATATGTTTAAAGTATGTTTAAGCAAAGAAGTATCTAACCCAACTTACAGGAGTGAGGTATTTATAGGTGAGATGTGCATTTTCAGCAAGGACGTCAGCTGCCAAATCATAGTATTCATATTTACTGTATAGCAGCAAAAGATTTCCAAAAGTTTCTGGTGGGAAAGGGTTCTGTTGGAGTAGAAACTGAAGTTTCTCAAAGCCTTCTGTTGGTTTGGTGTCCATGTTCATGAGAGCTTGGTTGTGTAATGTTACAGCATCCAGTTCTTCTTCTGACCGAGGGGGCATATCTGTCAAAGCTTCTCTTGCTGACTCAACTGATAATAAAACATTGTAATTTGCTATCAAATTACTGCTTTACCTTAAGAATATAGAGAAATAATTAGAGTCAAACTGAAAAATTCAATGCCAGCCAGAATTTGAACCACAGTCTCCCGATCTCTAGCCAGTTTTTCAGTCTGACTCTACCTATCCAACTCCTGTCCTATACACGGCTTGTGTGGAAAAACAATTAATCCAACTTATGTATTATTAGGCAATAAAAAAAAATACTTTTCTCTCTTGGACAAAGCTGTCTCTGTCAGATACACGTTTAAGGAGTGATATTTCAAAACATAATAAATCCACGCACAGATTTAAATTAGTTTTTAAGTGGACTTCTACTCCAAAAGTCATGCTTATGGCGTGAGCAACATGATATAGAACACAACAAAATCTATCCCTTTGGTTGGAGCAAAATGAAACAAGTCCACAGATTTTTAAAATTCAATTAGCAAGCAATTATGATACATAAAAACTGAGACTAGTAACAGTGAAGCACCACAAATATTAATATAACAATAAAAGTTCCTTATCTTTAGGCATAACTTCAATGCAATGAGCAAAATTGGAGGATGCAGTCTAATGTGAATTGCAAAACCAGTCCTTAAATTTAATTTATTCAAAAATAACAAGCAGAATGGTTATTGACAAAACACTATGGACACAGTGACTCAACAATGCAGTAGAGAAAATGTTTCACTATTCTCTGTTAGCTGCCCAGCCAAGAGTTTGTTGGGGGGAACATTTTATAATCAGGAATCATTTCAGCTAAACATAAATAACATGTAAAAATGTAGTGTATAACACATTAATTTAACGAAAAGAAAATAAATAATTGATAAGTAAATAGCCTTTACTTACGACTTGAAAAATTTGGATCATGTTAAAAGACAAAATTTATCTACATTTTTATTTTTAGCATTAAAATCCCAGTTCTGGGATATTTTATTGTTATTGGTTTGAACCTTCTAATACTCAACCTTTTTAGTGCTAATCATGATCTAATTGTGATCCAAAAATTCTGCAAAAATTGCCAATCATGATCTAATCGTCGTGTTGTTTTCATATGTTTTAACTCTTTCTAGTCTGTGTATTTTCTATGTCATAGCCTTAGAGAAAGCTTTACTGGAGCATTTCAGACCCTATCTTCACTCCAAAGCATTAAATTAGCTCCAAATTTAATTTCTCTTGCCGGTGTTTGTTTATCCTGATTGAAACATGGTGTCGTCTAGCCAAAGGTTACAAACCGAAGAGAGAATAACAGCTTCAGTTTGTGATGTATTGGAGGAGAGATTTTGAATCTTCAGACCTTGATGAAAGAGTTTCTGACATCGACATAAGAGAGAAAGATATACATTCTAGCTTCAGCGATGAAAATACTTCCAATAACAGTAGGACTCATACGCATGAAAATAATCAGTATATATTTATCAAAATGGATTTTTGGAGGTGTAACCAGACGACGAATACAATACGCAACAACAGTGCTAAATTGTACAGTAATCTATGTTACATATGTGTCCTATTTCTTTATGCTACTTACATGTGTGTGTGTTTTTGGTGATTTTTTTTCAGTTTCAGGTTAGATGAATTCATTTTTTTTATTTTAAAAATAAAACACCAGACCAAAGCAGGATGTTGTTTTTAGTAAAGAAATATCCATACTTTCCTTTAATTAGCCTGAAATTTCTGTATAGTGAGTTTTTGTATGTCTAATTATTGATTATTTTGAGATTTTTAATTTTATTTTCAAATTTTTTTTTTGTTTTCAATTTTTTAAAAATACTGAAGAGATTTCCCATACATATAACACATATTATACAGTAGACAAACCGGTTTACTAAAAATTAAAAAAAAATTCAGCTCTCTATGTCATTTGGTACTCATTTTATTACTAATAATTTAAAACACTGCATTCTCCTCTAAAATGCTTGGCACTTTTCAGGCAGTATTTTGCCATTCGGGATGGCACTAAAAGGGTTAAATACTGTCATCACCTCATTTTCTTCTTGCAATGTCATGGAAACAGTATCGAGCCCTGCCTGGGTAGTTGTGATACGTGTCTGCTTCACATTCAACAGGTCGTGAGTTCGAATCTCGTGGTTCTTTTTGGGGGGATGGGGGGGGGTGGGGGTGGGGGAGCTTTCCTTATCCTGAAAAGAGGAATGCAGAAAAAATCAAATTTCAAAGCCATTTATTAACTTTCCTGAATGTATTCCCATACTCAAATTGAAATGAGTTCCAATTTCAAAATTGAAAGGCTCAGATGCACACATAGAACATAATAATCATTCTTCAATGGGTAACAGTGTAGTTAGTCGAATGTCTTAAGCTGAATTTTCTATTAGCATTTTTGCTCTTTGCTTGATAATTGTGAGGTAATTGTATTTTATATAACAAAAGTAAACAGGAACCAAAAATAAAGTTCACAATGAAATTGGAACAAAATGATGCATAGCATTCTTAGATGTCAAAACTTTGAAAAATGATGGTAAAATCAAATTTGGAATTCACTGAAAAGAAACCCACACTAACAATTATATTAAGGCAAATAGTTTCTATCCAGTATTGCATCAACATGCAGTGTTCAACAGCTTACTCAATGTACGCCTAAAAATACCTTTAGAAAAATCAGAATATAATGAAGAGCTCATATGCATCACAGAATTAGCACAAAACAATGGATTTGAAAAAGAAATGGTACCCAAAAAGCCACGAGAGTAAAAAGAAGCAATATTATAGAAATATCTAGTTTGAAACTTTCGAAAGATAAAAATATGTTTAAATAATTTATATTCCATCCATGGGCTATTCAAAAATTCCATATTTTCAAGAATTACAGTATAGTTTTGGCACTCCAAAATAAATTGAGTGTCAAGAATCTCATCACTTCCAGCCATTAAACAAAATTAAAAAAATACAGGCATTTACAGAATGCATTGCAAGAAAGTTTCATAAAATACATATCGGCAGGACAAAAAGAAATATAGGTACAGGCTGAAAATGCAGTTTAGTCATTTAATAAACTTATACAGCTGTAAATCAGCTGTTTCAGCCCACTTCTGGTATGAGCAAACATGATGTAGAACTCACAACTGTTAAAACATATACAAAAACTGTTGCACTGGGCACCTTGGGGAAAAAAAAAATACTGTATTTACCTGAATGCAAGACAATGTTTTGTTCCAAAATATTAATGTTCAGAACTGGGGGGTCATCTTGCATTCGCAACATGTTTTCCGAATGCCATACAGGGAAAAACTAAGTTTCAAGCTTTGCAGGTACAAGTGGCACAGCCTGAGGGGATGTGATATACATTACCACTAAGGTCACAACATATATGGCAGATTTTGTGTGTTCCATTTTGCGCCAAAAATTAGCAATTAATGAGCCTATGAGCATTCTCATTGGAAAAAAGATTACTATCTGAGAGTAAAATAAAATTAGAGGACTTCTACATATGTTGTCTTAATAGAGAATAGCATCCATAACCGTCGTTAGAGCTATGCTCTCGCTGTACCATCACACACCTCCCATCTAATATATGAATTTATGCGCAAATTCAAAATAGGTAAAATGTTTTGTGATATATTATATTAAGTATGTTGTCTTAATTGAAAATTGTATCCATAATCATCATTACAGTTAAACTTCTGCCTTCACTACCAAACACAGACATATTGATACGTTTCCATTCTCTCTTCTCCTTCTCTCCCCTGCTTGCAATGTACATTTCTGCGCAAATTCAAATTAGGTAAATAATGTAAAATAAATTATGGTAAGTGTGTTGTCCAAATAGAAAATCATATCCATCATCGTCGTTACAACTATGCTGCCTCCACAGCCGCCATCACATTGTACCATTGCACCCATACTGTACATACTTTGCTCTCCACCAACTGCTCAAAACGTGAATTTCCACCCTAATTAATGTATGTAGATAATATGCTAAATTATTCCAAAATTAAGTTCTGAAAATGGGGCTCGTCTTGCATTCAAGGTCATCTTGTATTCAGATAAATACTGTATATGGAAGAATTCAAAACAAGACTCATGAACTTTGATCTCTGCTCGAAGAAAATTCTCTATTGAAATTCACCAGCAGAGAAAAAGAAGGTGACAGTCTCAGATGGCTCACCTACATTCAGTAGCTGTATGCAGCTGACACTGTAGGACAGATCCTATGGCACCAGTTCTATGTAAGTAACAGTTTTGATGAAGTTTTCTGTTAAAAATGACTCAATAGTTATTACTATACTAACTGAACTATATCAGCAGTGTATCACTTCCAAATTTATTATTAAAATCATCTTCGTAGAAATAAGACAGTTTGCCTGCATGGTCATGATCAAATAGAACTACTAGTTTGTATTTAACTAGTTGATTGCATTTCTACATTGGATACCAGCCCTGAAGGCCTATATATTACATTCAGAGCAGCTTTTCTATAGTCTATATTCCCTATCTTAATGTATAAATATACATTGTACAAATTATTATTAAAATACAAAAAGCTTCATTGCTGTGATTAAAGCACCTTACCTTATAATTATTTTGAAATTTAAAACAATATTAGTTTTGATAAGGGCTTATCAGCTTACAATTTTTGAGTTGATATTCAATAGCAGCTCTCAAATTGAAGGCTTCAATAAGAGCAGTTTCATGTAATGTAAGAGTATTGCCCACACTCCTGACTTCAATTCCTTCTGTTGTCATTCCTACACTCAACTCAGGATGTTCACGGATGCCACGTTCAATTATATCAGCTGAAAATAAAAGCCAATGTACACTTTAATCAAAGTAAAATATACACAAGCTTATAGTAGATTATGTTTCTCTGTCACTGACCATATTTTACAAAGTATTTCTTTTTACAGTTTGTCACATTCAATGCATTAAATATCTACTAAATTATTATTCAGTCAGACTCTTGTAAATTCAGTGTTTTCTACAGTCTCCCCAGCCGTTCTCTGGCCCTGACGATTTGCAGCGAAAGGGCGATGGAGGGGGTGGTTATAATTGTCAACATACGTAATGAGTATAATTGAAACAGACTATTAAAATGATGATGAGATTGACATATATTACCTTTATAATATTGAAAACCAGATTTCTGGTTCTATTGTCAAGCAAGGTCATCAATAATACAGCATTCTGTTCAGATACTACTTTTACATCTGTTGCACACAGTAACTGTTACATTGGCAATATTGGAAGTGACCATCGTCCAGGATGTTAAAACTGTTTGCTAGCATCAATAAGCATTCTTGCTGTTAAGTGAGGCTTCAAATCTAGCACTGTGTTGCTAGCTCTGTTATGTAAGGGCCACGTGGCCTCAGTTGCTTTTGAAGTTTTTGCAGGTGCAGTTTGTTTACTATTTTGTGCTTTCACAAATACTGTGTTTAGTAATTAAAATTTAGTTGAGTAGATTTTGTAACACTACATCACTTACTTTTTTATTTTGGAAAACATGTTTCAGAAGCCATGTGCTTCCATTGTCAATTCCTTTTGTCGACTGCCGGCATTGCTTGCTGTGGTGGTTGTCTCTGTCCCTGGTGGTGGTTTGATGAACTTCTGGATGAGTAGATCGCCTGGCGGGATTTCAAAATTGAAAACCCGGTTCTTGTTTTTCCAAATATATATGTTTTCCCAAACTTTTAATTCTGTCTTCCTTGTGATGTTTTTGAGGATTTTTGGGCTTCTATTTATAGTGTGTTTCTCTTTCCAAAAATGCCAAGCTACTGCAGATTTTTCTTCTTGTTTGAGTTTAATATTTCTGTGGTGTTCTTTTGCCCTGGTTTTTATATTTCTTTTTGTTTGGCCGATGTAGATTTTTTCACAGTCATTACAGCTGAACTGATATATTCCTGATTTGTTTTCTTGTGGGATATCATCTTTTAATTTAGAATTTAAAATGTTTTTTATAGAGTAATTGTTTTTAGGGGCTAGAATGATGTTATGTCGTTTGAAGATCCTCTGGAATTTGTAGAAAGTTGTAGGGTGGTATGTAAACTTCTTGTAGATCTTGTTTTCTTTCTGGTTTTGAGTGAGTGTGCTGACTTCTTTAATTCTCTTTCTATTTTTGGCTTTATTAACTTTTTTGTACACCAGTTCTGCCCGAAATCCATTCTCTGTAGCTATGTCCAATATTTTAGTAAGTTCACATTGGTATTCTGTTTTTCCCATTGGTACATTTACCAATCTGTGTGTAAGGCTGTTGAGTAAAATGGGATTGTAACTCTTTTGTTTTATATAGCTGTTGGTGTGGGTAGATTTTCTGTAGATGCCAAATGTAAGGTGATTATTAGTTTTGATGATTTTTAGGTCAAGGAATAGTAGTTGTCCATCACATTCCTTCTCCATTGTGAACTTTATAGACTTTTCTTGCATATTTAGGACATTTGGCATCTACAGAAAACCTACCCACACCAACAGCTATATAAAACAAAAGAGTTACAATCCCATTCCCCATCAGCATGCTTTTTTACTCAACATCCTTACACACAGATTGGTAAATGTACCAATGGGAAAAACAGAATACCAATGTGAACTTACTAAAATATTGGACATAACTACAGAGAATGGATTTCGGGCAGAACTGGTGTACAAAAAAGTTAATAAAGTCAAAAATAGAAAGAGAATTAAAGAAGTCAGCACACTCACTCAAAACCAGAAAGAAAACAAGATCTACAAGAAGTTTACATACCACCCTACAACTTTCTACAAATTCCAGAGGATCTTCAAACGACATAACATCATTCTAGCCCCTAAAAACAATTACTCTATAAAAAATATTTTAAATTCTAAATTAAAAGATGATATCCCACAAGAAAACAAATCAGGAATATATCAGTTCAGCTGTAATGATTGTGAAAAAATCTACATCGGCCAAACAAAAAGAAATATAAAAACCAGGGCAAAAGAACACCACAGAAATATTAAACTCAAACAAGAAGAAAAATCTGCAGTAGCTTGGCATTTTTGGAAAGAGAAACACACTATAAATAGAAGCCCAAAAATCCTCAAAAACATCACAAGGAAGACAGAATTAAAAGTTTGGGAAAACATATATATTTGGAAAAACAAGAACCGGGTTTTCAATTTTGAAATCCCGCCAGGCAATCTACTCATCCAGAAGTTCATCAAACCACCACCAGGGATAGAGACAACCACCACAGCAAGCAATGCCGGCAGTCGACAAAAGGAATTGACAATGGAAGCACATGGCTTCTGAAACATGTTTTCCAAAATAAAAAAGTAAGTGATGTAGTGTTACAAAATCGACTCAACTAAACTTTAATCATTAAAACACATCACTGTCTCAAAGTCCATCATATATCAGGACTGTGTTTAGTGTTGTTATTAGTATAGGTATAATAAATGGCTACTGGTTTGTCAGAAACCAAAAGAAAAATTGGCTCTTATAAGAGCCAAGAGTGAGTTCATATTCAGGCTTCGTTAGTACTTTAAGAAGGAGCGAGACAATGGTGGACCTCTTCTACCTGTGACCAAAGTGTTGAATAGGGTTTGTGATGCACTGAAAGTTGGAAAAATCACTGTGAAGAGTGTGACGAAGGAAAACTGCCCAATTGATTTTAATACACCATCTGCAATTCTGCCTACTCCAGCAATATAAAGGCCACAAGCTAGCCCTCTGAAGGAAACTGGCTTATTTAATGGTGAAAAAAGCAGCTTAAGTGCTAAAAGAACTTGGTTTTTGAGTTAAGAAATTTTCTGGAAGGAAAGCTGTGATGGAAAGAAGTGATATTGCTTGGGGTGGCAAATTTTTGCAGGAAATTTTAAAATCTAATCCTGTAGAGATGGTCTGGCTTGATGAAACATGGATAAATGCGGAACACATAAAGACAAAGACATGGACAGATGACACTGTTGCAAGGATAATGAAAGTGCCAGTTAGGAAAGGAAGTAAATTGATTCTGCTTCATGCTGGTGTTGCATGGTTTTTGTTCCATGGACAATGCTCTTATTCAGATCAAAGAGCACTCATGATTATCACGAAGAAATGAATGGAGACACATTCAAGACCTGGTTCCAAGAATCTCTTCTGCCAAATATCGCTCCAAACTCCATTCATTATTGTTATGGACAATGCGCCGTACCATTTGGTTAAATTAAACAAAGCACCGACAATGAACGATAGAAAGAATGTCCTTTTACAGTGGTTGAAGAAGAACAATATACCTGGAGTGTCTGCAGAAATGATAAAGCAACTCGTGTAAATTTTAAAAGTGTACAAGCCACGCTACTGCACTCATGAGATAGACACCCTGTTGCTGTTCACAGTCACACTGTCATCAGACTATCTCCCTACCACTGCCACTTCAATGCAATTGAACTAATTTGGACACAAGTGAAAGGATGTGTTGCAGAACATTATATAACATTCCCTATCGCTGAAGTTGACTACTGGTGCAGCAAGGAATTTGGCAAGTGACAGCAGATAAAAAAGTGTCGTGGATCACACCTGGAGAATCCTGAAACAAGCAAGGGAAGCTGACGGCATAGTGGAACATGTGGAGGAACTAATAATTTCACTCGGTCCTAATGGCAACAGCAGCTGCTCCAGTGATGAAGTCGAGGAAATTGATATTTATGAAGGTTGCGCCATTTCCCCACTCATTTAAGTGTATGTTGTTTAAAGTTGTTTAATAGTCACTTTTAATTAGAATAATTTTTTTTCTTCATATATGACATACCAATTGTCTTAATACATTATTCTGTAATAATGTATAATATACATACTCATATTGTCCACATACGTTTTAAGAAGTAGTGATTTGATCTGCAAATAATATGTACAATGTTTTAAATGCATGTGTGTTCCTCTGCTTGAAATTCCCGCTAAAGAACTGGCAACATCCCATTTCCCCTCTCGAGAAGTGTCAGAGCCAGAGAATGGCTGGCGAGACTGTAATAATATGAGCTGCACATGACTTCACCACCATTGCCACGATAATTGCCACTACTACACTTTATTTGATACCACCATTATCACCATAAATTATAACACTACTACCACCTTGAACTGAATCTACAAAACCATATCAATGAGCCCTAGGAAAATCAGCAACATGACGTATTCTAGAGAATAAGTTAAGAAAAAAATGTATGGTTTTACTGTATGCAGAGTGATGTGTATTGTAACTATGTATTAATTGATGTGGCTATAATAAATTTCTATCACCACAACCACCACTAATATTGATCCTGCTGCCACCATTACTCTCACCTACTACCACAATAAGCACTACCATCTCTATCAGAAATGCCACCACTGCACCATTAGTAATAACACTATTGCCCATTACTTCTAATATTGCCACCAGCTCTTAATCTACTACTGTCTTAATTGTGACCACCATTAAAATTAAGTCTGTTGCCACCGCCATCACTACCACTGTTACTATTACTTTATCCTCTAATACTATACTACTACCATCACCACTACTTTAATCTATGCCCACTATGGGCAATGCCGATGACAATTTACATAGTATAATTGAGCACAAGGAAACCAAAATATGGAGAGAGATAATATGAAACAAAAACTGGGAAAAGTTACTGGCAGAGATATTGTACCTAAATCTTTTAGAAAACAATAGGTAAGAATTTCTGAAACAAGGTAAGTAAGAGAGAAATGGGGAAGTAAAATTGCCAAAGCAAGAGAGGATCTTAATAATAGAACTGATGAGGTTATAATTTATAGAAGAGGTAAATAGATTAAGTTGGTAGGATATAAAAATCTGCAAATAAAAGGAAAGGTACATATACCTAAATAACCAGGGTGTATATGATAGCAAAATCAGCAACTCAGCAACTCCAGGAAAGTAACTATATATGTTTTTAACTTGAAATGATGAAATAAATTATCTATCTATCTTATCTACTACTGCTTAATCATGATCACTAGTCACCCTCCATGGTGTAATGTTACTATGCTAACTTCTTATACCTAAGATCGCAGGTTCAAACCCGGCGGAGGACGATGGCTTTTTTCGGGTGTAAAAATCCTTAGCATGGCTTCCTTCGGGAGGAAAGTGAAGCTGTTGATCCCATGTCATAGATTGACGGCATGTAACAGAACCTCAAGCCTGATAGAGAGGCCTCTGAGCAAAATTAAGCGGTCTTTCACAACCAATTTAGAAAGGGACGCTGAGAACCACAGTAGTTAAAGAGCGTCCATAAATAACACGCTATTTACATTTCATGATCACCACCAGCACTGCACTACACATACAACCACATATTATTATTAGTACTCCAACTACTAATATTACTGCTAGTGTCATTTCACTTTAAAATATAATTTCTATTAATTAATAAATGATAACTAGCATGAAAGAGATTTTTATTTTTATCTTTAAATTTTTTACTTTTTTTTATTTAAGATTAACATTTTTCTTTTAAAGGTTTAATTAAGTAATATAAAGTGAATATGCATTAATATTTTAAAGTTAATACTACTACACTTAATCTACTACCATGTAATCATGATCATCATAACCATTATATCTATTACCACAACTATTCTAACCCTGCTGCCACCATTACCACAACTATTGCCAACGCTACTACCACTACCACTATTACATGTGTCTACCAACCACGACACAAATTTTTATAATTAAGATTTATAAGATTTATTAATTATTTATTTCAAATTTTTTGAACAATGTATAAATCAAAACTTTCCTAAAAATCCTAATAACCGCTTTAAGCAGAAGCAGGTAAAGTGTTATGAGGATTTCATAAGAGATGTTTTAGCATTTGAAGTAGAAGATTATGCTTTTCTTACATATATGCTTTAATGCTGGGGCATATTCTTTAAGCCTGTAATAACATAGAGCTATGTTGTATGACAGATGAGGAGTATAACCAGCAACCTGCAGTGCTGTTGTAAATTTGTGCAGAGCATCTTCAAAATGTCCTTCCTGAAAAAAGGAACAAGAATGTTACTATATAAATGTAAAAAGAAGCTAGTAACAGTGAAGAATAACACAAATATTAATATAAAAATAATAGTTGCAACAAATCTTCACTTATCTTTTGGAAAAGGAAATGTTGATAATGCAATGAAATCGTTGCGAAACTAGTCCAGGCAAGGATTCCAAAAGATAAGTGAAGATTTGTTGCAACTATTATTTTTATATTAATATTTATGTTACTATATATTTGATTTTAATATTATATTTATTTAAATTATCTTTCATTGGGAAGTGTTTTGTAATTAGGAATGGGAACGTAAGGTGGGAACATAACTATAGTTTGGAGGTGTTGTCCAATAAAGAGAGAGGATATTTTTAAAGCTATATCTGTCTTCCATGTGGCAGAATGGAAGACTGATGGCAGTAAGTAGTTGAAATGATGATGAAGCAGTTAATCAAAACTGTCCACCCTACTGTAACATTTAAATGATCTACAATTCTAAACATCAAGCATGTTTACTTTCTATTAACTTGTTACACATTTTGGAAATTAGTAATATTCTATTTTTACTTCCTCCACCAAATACTATGTAAGCAAAACATTGTATTCCACCCAAAAACTCAATACCAAGATTTCACAGGCTTTACATGTTTTGAGGACCCCTGAATAAAAAAATCTTATATGTTTCATTCACATAGCTTTCTTTATCTGTTCTGCAAACAAACTACTCTTACATAAGATTATTCATTTAGGCCAAAGTGACAGTTAAATCTTTTAAAAGCTGTTGCTGTGCAATTGTCATTGAAATGCAATTCTCTTTCCAAGGTCAGGAATAAAACAAAAGAGATATGAAACAAAAGATAACTTCACATTTGAGAAAATTTTAAGTAGGTAGCCAATAACAAGCAATATCTTGGAAACGGTTAAATTCACAAATAAAATGTATATGACATAAATTGTTTTAATGAGATCATTTTTGTTTCGTAAGCGTTTGTCTATCTCTTATAGTTTACCAGTTACACAAAAGTCATCCAGTCAAAGTCATCTTCGAGGTTCTTCCCATGGTAGCTCAGTGGTTAGAGCATCTGGCCAGAGACTAGAAGAATCATGGTTCAAATCCCAGCTATAGCATTGAATATTTCATTTTGACTCTTCCACATAGTATGTGAAAATTTCAACATGTCCCCTTAAAAACCATTAGGTGAGAGAGAAAAAACGACCTCAGATTCATAACTAGCACATATCAAGCTACTAAAATCCCTTTATTACTCTCTCTACTTAGTACATAGTACACAGGTAGAGAAGGTATTGCATTTCATCTAAAAATTTAATATTGAGTTTTCACTGGAAATACACATTTTAGAGTTCCTCGTATCCAAAAAACAGCATTTTTTAGAAAAAGGTCCTAGGTTCTTGTGTATGTGTATGTGTGTGTGTGTGTGTGTGTGTGTGTGTGAGAGAGAGAGAGAGAGAGAGAGAGAGAGAGAGAGAAAGAGAGAGAGAGAACATGATAACTCAAAAACAAAAAATGTGTTATATACCAAGCTTGATACTTAAATTTCAACATATTCCAATATGTGACATGAAGATTTTAAACGTAATCCCCTACACCCCAAACTACCACTTACATGGAAAAAAAAATGTATAAAATTTTCTCAAAAATGGTTCTAACAATTTTGATTAAAATACTGTTTATTAAAAATACTTATTATGATAAATAAAATGTATATCTTAATTTTCTGGGAATAGCCTTTGAAGCTCTCTTCATTTTGGATGACTTTTGCATAACTGGTAAACTGTGAGAGATAGAGAAAAAGTTACCACACGATAAATGTAGATCTTATTAAAACACACAATTTATGTCATATGTTTTCATACTTTTTTTTTATTATTATTTTTTATTTATTTTTTTTTTTTATTGCAGAGATATTCCTTGTTCTTGGTTTTAATTTTAAAATATTTTAATTTTCTCATACAGGCATTTGTCACCTCCTGGCCAGCAAATAGAACCAAATTTCAATCACATAGCAACTAGCTTTTAAAAGATTCTACAATCATTTTAGCCTAGTGTATTCTCTTATTTCCCCTTCTAGTTTTAAAGAATTAAGTAACAAGACTACTTCTGCTAATGTTTGTTCAGAATAGCATTAATTAGATAAAAGAATAAGTTCTCTAAGATAATTTGTTGCAGAGAGGTAGAGTAAGTCATATGAATGGAACTCTTCAGATTTTTTTATTTCTGAGAGCGAATAAATTTAATTTTTTTTTCTTTTTTTCCTTTTCTTTTTAGTTTAGTAGCTTAACATCCTTTAACCTGATTAGTCTTATCAGATTTTGAAAGAAATTAGTGAAATGATGCTCAAGTGACCTTGGGGTCCAGGGAGCTTAAAGTTACTCAACATTCGTCTGCTCAGGATAAGGGAAATTCTCCCAAAAACCTTATATGAGTAATTCACCCTAAGTATTAAATTTATTTTACAGCATTATTTGTAAGAATGATTGCATAAAGTATTGTAAATAACTCATTATTATCTTTATTAATCCACACACACAAATGATACCTTTGTTTCATATCTATGCATAAGTTAATGGGTGAAATATGAGTTTCAGCAATATTACTGCATACGTATATTTCCTTAAACTTCCTTCTCTGTTCTACATCTACAAAGCTTACAAATCCTTTGATTTTGAACTTATATAAAAAAAAAAAAGTGTTAATGATGATTTCAACAGTTGTCCCTCCAGCCCTTACCTTATATAAAAGGCAGCCATGGTTAATTTCTGTATCAGGATCATCTTCTGGACTTCTGTCCACCAGACTCTTGGCTTCTGATAAATCTTCTTCTCCGTATTTGATAGCAGCTTTCAGTTTTGTTACCTAAAGGAGGAGATAGCAAAGTATAATTTTAAAATCTAGTATTTAGGGAAAGAATAACGCATTTCTTGATACCAATAATGATTTTTGAGCAGTAATATTCTCTACTCAGTTTATATTAAACATCTGAAGACAACAGCTTTTTCACTAAATTACTATATTACTTTTAGTTTTATTGCATTAGTATTTATAACCAATTAACTATTCTTTAACACATGCTATTTGTAATTAAGTTATAATGGTAGCACAGACTGAAAAATGTACTACCATAGCCAGGATTTGAACTCTGCTGCTGCTTTAACCAGTTAGCTACCATGGCAAAATATCAGTGCAACATTAAATTCCCCAAATGACTCACATTTTTCTAAGTAAATCATAAGGTGTTCTTACATACATTTCAAGATAGTATAATGAATGGCAACTTACCATGTTGTAAATACTTTCAATCCCATGTTTTATAGTTCACACTATTATGTAAATCAAAGATAATTAACGCTCTTGTATACATCGCGGAAGGCTAAGGTTGGGAAAGTAAAATAAGACTGAAATGTCTTGTTACATATTTCATAATACATGCTCATTTTAGGACTGCTGCTGGGCTTATTATTGCTGAACAATGCATGCACTCACACCTAATTTTAAAATGCTTTTTTTGAATCCAGGGAGTCTCAGAAATGTATTTACAGTGAAATTTCAGAATCAAACTCTAGAGATGTACAAGATTTCAATATACAGAAAGTACACAAAACATTATAAAGGTTTTATACTTATACATTTTCTTTGCAGTATGCAATTATGGCTCTGAATCATAATTTAAACAGAAGAAAATCTGTGGAGTTGATCATAACTCAGATTACAAGTGTTCAATATGACATCCATTTGTGTGATGGCATACATCCAGCTACTTTCAGACATAAATGTCAAATTGCAGGACCTGGATAAAATTGCATGTGTAACCAGTGTGGTATAAACAAACAGAAAACTAAAGAAATACACATACAAAACAAAACAGATGATAAAATTATGTCAGAAATATGAGAAAACAGAACAGGTTGATGAATTTTTGTACCTATAAAGTATCATCTTGCTAGATGGAGATGAGGATGCGAGAGGTAGAATTAGAAAAGCAAAATTTGCCTTCTCACAGTTATGTTCCTTATGGAAATCCAGCAAATATCCCAAGACTAAAATAAGAATATTTAGCATAAATTTGTAATCAGTTTTACTGTGTGGGTGTGAAACCTGAAAAGTAATGATACAACCATCAAGAAATTAAAAGTGACAATAAATATTTGTCTCAAAGTTGTTATAGGAATAAATGGCCAAGGGTTATAACAAATAAGATCTATGGAAAATAAATGAACAACAGGAATTTGGGAAGGAGATAAAATACAGAAAATGGAAATGAATTGGACCTGTTTTGAGGAGAGAAGAGGGAATCAAGGCTGCCTTTGATTGAAATTAGAAAAATCTTATGTGTACCATTCACATGACTTTCTCTATATCCCTGCAACAAATTATTCTTAAAGAGCTTATACTTCTATTTACTTTATCCTAATCAGAAAAAATGAGCAGAAATAGTCTTATTACTTGCTGCCTTGTAAGTAGAAGAGACTATCATAGGTTAGCTGGTTTCTATGTCAATGAACTTCCTTTGTTTATATGGATAGGGGTTGACAAGTTCCTATATGAGAAAGGTTTTTCATAGCAGAAACCAAAAATAAGGAATGTCTCAAAACGATGAATTCACGAAAAAAATGTATATAACACAAATTGTGTGTTTTAATGTGCTCTACATTTTTTGTGTAGTAAGTTTTTGTCCATCTTTTACGGTTTAGCAGTTATTCAAAATTCATCCAGAATAAACTACTTTTCAGAGGCTATTCCCAGAAAATTCAAGATATACATTTTATTTGTCAGGTAAATATCTTTAATATACAAAATTTTAATCAAAATTGTTAGAGCCATTTTTGAGAAAATCAAAATTTTTTAAAAAAGTTCCATGTAAAGGGTAGTTGGGGGTGGGGGGATTTTTCTCAAAATCTTCGTGTCGCATCCCTGCAAGATACTATACGTAAATACCAAGTTTGGTATTTTACCGACTTTTCATTTTAGAGTTATCGTGTTCACACACACACACGGACCTTTTTGTGAAAATGCTGTTTTTGGATATTGGGGACCCTAAAACATATATTTCCGGTGAAATCTCGGTATCAAATTTTTGGGTGGAGTGCAAAACCTTCACTATACACTATGTAAATAGTGCATATAGAGAAAGTAAAAATAGGCAGTCCTAGAGATACAAAATGCTATACAATCAGAAAAGAAGCAGAACAGCTTGGGAAAAGTTGGAGGGAAATCAAGGCATTGCCAAAAAAACAGGATACCACTATACTAGTATACATCCAGCCGGTAGTCATTTCTTGTTACACTGGCATGTTTTTTTTTTTTTTTTAAATACCTTCCAAACTACCATTATTGGAACTAGTTCTTGACTGGCCCACCATTCTAACTCTCTCCATATTCTCATTTAACTTTGTTTGGATTTGATTTTAAGATAAATTTTGATACCAGAGGGAGCTTTAAGAACAAATCTATGCCTTGGCACACTGAATTGTAACCACTGAATTTATTTTTTGTGAATTCCAAGACTCAAAAAGCCTTTTACATATTAGCTGTCATGTTTTGTTTATTTTGTTATCATGGCTACAAAACAAAATCTATATACGTATAATTAAAATGAAATTATGCTTTTCAAAGTTATGTTGTATATTGCAGAGAAAGAGAGAGACAGGTGGTGAGGGTGAGGAAGAGAGAAAAGAAGTTTAAAATTCCTATAATCATTTGTTTACATCCTGAATTCCTAGGATATTAAAAAAAAATAAAAAAGTACTTTTGTTATGAGATGTTAGTAAGAGAATATCTATGGAAAGAATGCCAATTGAAAAGCATTTATATATATATATCAAGTTATCATCTGTCTACCGTAATTTTAACTGTGATAGAAACATTATTATACTTTTACAATATAATGTCATGCACTATGATGCAGTGGGCTAGAGCATAATGCTCAGGTTCCCGGTCATGGAATGTGCTTATTATCTGTTCATTTTAGATTGATCTATGCCAAGATGGATCCATGTGGCCAGTGCACCACAGCAGTAGTGCACACAAGAATGCAATCTCATGCTAACATCTAAATTACAGTACAAAATAATACTTAAATGGTATAATACTCTACACAAATACCTAAGAGTTAAATTGATGCTCATCTGTACCGTTAAACAGAACTGCAAATTCCAACATGATATTGCTTTGAGTCACTGGTTTCTACAATATTGTTTACACAGTAATGGTTGTTGGTCATTGCTGTTTAGAATCATGGAGGATGATCGCTGTGAATTTGTCTTGTATCTTCATTGAGTTACATAAAATATAAGGCTGGTAATCTGTTGACTAGTGGCAAAAAAACCTACAGTGTTGAATGTTTATTCTAAGTTTTGTGAGAAACAGCCAACACTTCCTGTAAAAGAAGTGATGCAATTAACATCTGAGTTCACCGTTGTTTTGGCTACAAGTGTAAACAGTGCTCGCAAAGATACATCTGAAACGGGAACAGTGGTTACACCCGAGAAAAAAGAAAATGCGTCAAATATGTGATGCAAGAATGTGACGATTTTGCAAAAAATGCAATTTGCATAAAAGTGCACAATCTCTTTTTTAAAAATGAGCTGCCAACAGTTGATAAAGTGCTATATGAAATGAAAGAAGAAGCGCTGTTTTGGGAGATTAAGTGACACCATTGGTGATAACCTGGCTATCAACCTTGGAGTGGAAAGCAGTGGCACAAAAAGCTCAGACGACAATTCTGGTATGGAGGGAATAGAACCACTTCCAAAGAGTGAATAAAAGAAAGATGTTACATATATGTATGTTGTTTTTTTTCTTTTTTTTTCCCCTGTCCATGTTAATTATTACATGTGCATCCATTTATTTGGTTATGGCTATCAATATTATCACCATTATACCTAACAGAAAGTTTAGTCACTGTTTAATTGTCAGAATAAGGGCTCTGTTTGTTTTACATTACAATATGCTGCATTTACATGCCACATACTGGGAAAGTATGATAGCATTTTTGGCGCGAATGGCAGAAGGCTACATTATAAAGGTGCACTAGTCACCTGGGTTTTGTTTTGGCGAGGATCAACTTAAGGCTGAAAAGATAATAGATTTGATCCCACCCATGGAGGTTTTAAGTCCTAGGTATGGGACCAGTGAAGGATGGATGCAAGGAGAAGAGGAAAGCCCAAGATAAGGTGGTTTGATAGTACCTACAATTATGAAGATGACAAGATGGAGTGAGAAAGCAAGAGATATGATAAAATGGAGGCTGATTGTGTAGGAGGCCAAGGCTTATGTAGGGCTGTAGCGCTGATGATGATGATGATGATAATAATGACAGGACCAGTGACCACTCAGCATTGAGAAGAAAGTGAGGAGCTGTGATAGGTAGCAGTCCTGGCCAAGAAAGGTAACTTTTCTACTGAGGGATGCATGATACTGGCTACATCACCTCCCTTATCAGTTAGATGAGTGTCCATCTCTTCTGTGCATATGTGGGCCAAGGCCAGCACTCAACTTGCCAGGCTCATGTCCTCTGGGCAGCAGCTTCAAGGGATTTATTTTATTTATTGTGCAATTCATTCCAGCTGCTTTTCTTTTCTTTTTTTGTACCATATAACTCTCAGGTCATACCAGCAACCTTTTATTTTTGGAACAATTGCTCATAAGCAATGATGTTCACTCATTTTACAGTATTAATCTTTAGGTTAATATTACTTTGGGTTATCTCTCTCACACACACGCACGCACGCACACACACACACACACACACACGCACGCACACACACTCAATCTCCACTCCCAGCCATAATGCCTATTGTATTATGCATTGTTTAAAAGGGCTTAATTAAACTGAGAATATCTTATATTAAATATTTCCTGTTTCTTCATGTACAAAATGAAAAATTAATCAGACTACCTTTTAATGATTGGGAAAAAAGAAAACCACAAGTAAACCCAAAAACTCAACAAAGTTTCCTTAATAAAGTCAAAGAAGTCAAACATAGATTAAAACTTCCTTACTTAAAAGAAAACATACAAACAAATATTAACCTTTTAGAAATATTTGATATTGAACACTATCTACACTTAGCTGAAGAATTTACAAAATTTGAAATCTCTTTGTGTGTCCTGAAACAAATGACACTAGAAATAATAAATTTAACATACCCTACCAATGAATAGCTACATGTTTATACTGACGGTTCTAACTTACCAAATAACAGTGGTACTGGTACAGGTGCAATATGCCCTCTCTTCTCTTTCTACAAAAGATTAAGTTTAAATACTACAAATTTTGAAGGAGAGATTTTGGCAATACTTCAGAGCTTACAAAACCTACTGCATCAGATTAGATTAGAAAGCATTCTGTAGGTTCGTTTAAGCCAGGAAGCCACTGAACATAGAACTTGTCAAGACATATACATGTATACATATGTTTATATACTAGGGAAAAAACAATGTATAAAGCTTGTGCTTAAAGCTTGGGTTACAAAAACAGCAGAATAGACATATAATCACACCATTTATATTTGAGGCCTCTACTATACTTAATGTGCCCTATAAAAGCACACAAATTTCCTTCCCCCCCCAATCACATAAAAACAAAGAGTATAAACATTAGTGTTAAAATGTATAAATAGATATAATTTCATTATATGTAACACTGATGTAATGTCAGATGCTAGTTTTCTAATTATCGACATAATAGTTACTACTAGTAATTATATAAAACTAAAATATGATTATTGTATTATGTACTCTTCATAAATGTCAACACATTACAATACATATTTACAAATATGTTATAGAATTTCCAATGCAAAAATTTACAATTATGCACTAGAGTGTAAAATATCAAAGCATTAGCTTTACAGACTTTGTGTCATTACTAAATACTAAAAATTCATTTGACACATTCGTGCAAGTCAAAGTACACATCAGTTTAATTTGAATATAAAACACACACACACTAATATACACAAAATGTAATACATTATAATACTTATAAATACAATGATTGTTGACAGTATTGTCAGATAGATTTGTCACTTAAATATTCATCTATAGAGTAAAATGATTTATTGCAAAGGTACTCCTTAAAAGAAGTCTTAAAAGCCCTGAAATTCCCAACATTTTCTTTGAGATAACTGGGGAGAGCATTAAATATCTTGATTGTTTCATAATATACACCTTTCTGAAAGCAACGAAGATTGGCATTGGGACAATGAATATATCCCTTTTGTCTAGTATTAATGTTATGAATTTCCATGTTTGTTATAAAATTATATCAATTAACTGCATAGAATTTTAAAATGGATAATATATAAACACAAGGTAAGGTGAGTATGCCCAATTTTTTAAATAGTTCTTTGCATAACTGTCTGCTATAAGCATTACAGATTATTTGTATAGCTTTCTTCTGTTTCCGGAATATGCATTTACTATCCATTGAATTACCCCAGAATATTATTCCATACTCGATGATGGAGTTAAAGTATTTGTGTATCGATTGAGTGAAATTTAACCAGTGCATGGAGTGCTAAGCCAGCAGTGATAGAGGAAGGTTGTGTTTTGAGAGGTGCTCCTGTGGTGAAGGAAGAAGGATCTAAGTCACGATGGGAGTGGACATTACAGTGTATAGAGCAAGAATTGGACAGTTTAGAAAAGTAAAATTGGTGAATAGTAAACACAGTTTTGGAGAGAAGATGACAAACATATTGGTTTTAGCAAGTGTTATAACTTTGTTGCTAGTGATTGGAGGAATTGAGGTAAACCCCGGCCCTGCAGATATAATAACAATGCTGGAAAACCTGACTGAGAAAATGAACAAAATAGAAGGTATGGAACAACGAATAGGTAAACAATTGGAAAAGATGGCAACAGATATCAAAGAAGATGTTAGAGTTGAGGTGCAGGAAGCAAGAAGGGAAGTTGAAATGGTTAAGGAAAGAATGGAAAGATTGGAAGAAAGGGAGAGAAGATTTAATTTAGTGTTCATAGGAGTTAAGGAAAGAAGGTATAAATGGCCAGCAGAAGAAATATTAGAAATAACGAAGGAAAAGCTGAATTTGGAATTGTATAGATGGGAAATTATTGAAGCTTATCGAGTTGGAAGACAACTTGGCAAGAGAACAATTATAGTGAAATTTGCAACAGCCCAATTAGTACATGAAGTACTTAAAAGAGCCAAGAAATTAAAAGGAACAGACATTTTTATTAATAAAGATTTATCACCTAAGAAGAGAGCTCTGCAAAGAAATTTGGTACAAAAAATGAAAGAAGCAAGAGCCCAGGGAAGAAGAGCTTATTTAGAAATTTCCAATTGTGGATTGACGGAGAAAAGACATCGCATCTGGACAAGAAGGAGCTAAGAGAACCCCAATCAGGCACAGAGGAAATTACTCAGCAAATGTCAACGCCAACTTTAGGAAGCACAACAGGAAGATCAAAGTCCAAGCAAAAAGGAATGGATGTGGGTGAAGACAGTGAAAGTGTGTGTTTGAACCGAAATCTGCCTGTCAGCATGGATATGAGAACGGCATATGCAGATAGGACGTCATCCAACTTCCTTACGAGAGAAGTAACAGCTGACGAAGAAATGACGTCAACAGAGGAAGCAACAGGAGGAGGAGCCACCAGAGTGACGTCACCCAAGAAAATAGTGTCACCGAGAAGAGGGGAAGTAATAGCCGCACGTAATTTGGCTTCGAAGGGAAAGAAGGCGTGGCAACAGAGTAGCGGGGAGAATACAGAAGGGGAAGAAGACAGCATTATATCATCTGAACATGGCAGCATTCTAGTTTTAGACAGAAATAAAACTATTCCTTCCGGAGAAGGGATACAATTAAGGAGTAAAAGAACACTAGAAACATTTAGATTTAGATCAGGCTCACAATAGGGAAGGGAGAATATAAGGAGGCTTGGATTCTGGAATTGTGAGGGAGTTAAAAACAAAATATATGCGGGGAGTTTAAATCAATTATTGACAAAACTTGATTATCTCGCGGTAGCTGAAACATGGCTAAAAGAGGACCAGGTTTACGTAAAGGATTTTGATTTTGTAGGGATAAAAGGAGATAAGGTAGCAAGAAAGGGGAGGGCATCTGGAGGCATAGGCTTTTTTGTAAAGAAGACGTTAAGTAAAGGAGTTAAAGAAACTTGGTCAAGGAGAAAAGAAATACTATGGATTGTATTAGAGGAGAAACAAATAGTTGAAAATGTTATATGTATAGGCATAGTATACAATCCTCCTCTTCCTTCGCGCTTTCATAATCCGGACCTCCTTAAACACCTACAGATAGAAATAGAACATTTAAAGGAGAGATATGGTAATTCTGAGATTATGTTAATGGGAGACTTTAACATTAGGATTGGCGAAAATGATGTTATTGGAGGGAATAGGTGGATGAGTAATGATACATTAGAGAAACCTGAGAAAATTAGATACAGCAAAGATAAGATAGTTGACAAAGGCTATATGAAATTTATAGAATTCTGTGAATTGAATGCCTTTGATATTTTGAATGGGAAATATGGAGAAGATGTGAATGGAGAATATACGTATGTTAGTAATAATGGTCAAAGTGTGATTGATTATGTATTATGGCCAATTAATATGGGGTATATTTTAAGTAATTTTAAGATACTAAATTTAAGTTCCAACAGTGGGCATTTTCCATTGATAGTAGACATAAAAACATGCACAGAGCAAATAGTCTATAATTTAAGGGAGGAAAAGTGCAACATAGAAGAATACAGTAGATACAAATGGAAGGAAGAGTATTGCAATAAATTTAGGCAGACACTAAACTCTAATTATGGCCAGATATGTCAGTGTGGAATAAGTTTTATGATAAAGGAACAAGAAATTGAAAGTGCTATGGATATCTTAAATATCATTATGCTAAGGGCTGGGGAGGAAATGAAAATGAGAAAGAAGGTTTACAAAAGAGATGAGGGCTGGTTTGATGAAGAATGTAGAGTAACTAAAAGACAAGTCAAACAGCTGCTCATAAAGTGGAGGGAATTAGGAAACATAGAATTAAAGAAAGAGTATATGCAAGGGAGGGATTTATATAATTTATTACTGGAACAAAAGAAAACAAGCTGGATGAAAAAATATGAAAGTAATTTGATACGAATTCTAAATGAAAATAATGCAAATGAGATATGGAAGGTTATGAAATCAATGTATAATAAATATGTAACAAAACCAAGTATAAAACCAGGAGAATGGATGGAATATTTTAAAAATTTGTATGGGGAAAAAAAGAGTAAAAATGAGATAGGAAATTGGGAAATAGGTAATAACTATGTAGATATACTCGATGATATAATAAGAAGTGAAGAAATAATCCAACAGGTGAAAATAATGAAGAGAAATAAAGCAACGGGAATAGATGGAATCCCTTCAGAGTTCCTTAAGGAATGGTGCACTGAAATAAACAGAGTTAAGGTTTTAGTAGACTTATTTAACACAATTAAGGTGAAGGGGTATATACCAGATAAGTGGAGGAAAGCAATCATACATCCAATATACAAAGGCAAGGGTAGTGTTGACAAACCAAACAACTATAGAGGCATTGCATTATTATCAAATGTAGGAAAAATTTTTACTGGTATTATGGCAAGCAGGATACAAACATGGGTTGAAGAATATGATATCCTCTCGGAACTTCAGATGGGCTTTAGAAAAGGGAGGAGGACAGTTGATAACTTATTTATTATAAAAACACTGGTAGATAAATACTTGAAAGACAAAAGAGGAAAGTTATATATGGCTTTTGTGGATTTAGAGAAAGCATACGATAGGATAGAGCTTCAATTGCTGTGGCATAAGTTGTTGACTAAAGGAGTGAGTAAACAAATGGTGGACACCCTTAGAGCATTATATAAGGAAAATACTTTTTGTATAAGAGTGGAGGAAGGGGTTGTAACAAGAGAAATCCAACAAGAGAAAGGCCTTAGACAGGGATGTAAGTTAAGTCCAGTCCTATTCAATTTATATATAGATGATGTATTAACAGAAATTGGGAGAAATAATAACTCGATGCCAGTAATTAATAATATTCAGATTCCAGGATTACTGTTTGCAGATGATCTAGTTATAGGTGCAATTACAGTGAATGGCTTGAAACAATCCTTGCAAACATTAAATAATTACTGTAAAGAGTGGAGTTTAAAAGTGAACCAGGACAAGACGCAGATTGTAGTGTTCAAAAAAGGGGGAAAATTGAGCAAATATGAAAAATGGAAGAATGAGAATGAAAAGGAGTACAGGGTAGTGAGAGAATGTATTTATCTAGGAGTTAAAATTGATAGTGGTGGCAATTGGGAAAAGCAAAAGAAATTTGCATTGGCAAAAGGAAAAGGAGCTTTATCAGCTATTAGAAGTTGCAAATACAAAGCACCTAATATAAATATTAGATGGTTAGAAAAAGTGTACAATATGGTGGTTGAGGCAAAAATGCTATATGGGATAGAAGTATGGGGATTAGAAGGAGGATGGGAAGGCATAGATGAGGTGCATAGGAAATTTTGCAAAGAAATACTGGGGTTACCAAATGCAACTGTTAGGCAGGTAGCACAAATAGAGCTGGGTAGAGTGGCAAGTAAGGGAAAGATTATGGAAAGGGCATTGAAATTTTGGCATAGGATATTGAAATTGGAAGAAAGGAATTTGTTAAAACAGTGTTTAGTATATCAAGAGAAAAGTTTAAAGAACAAGGGATGGGTAGACTGTCTTCGAAATAACCTGGAAAGTAGTGGGTTAGGGGAAATGTGGAGAAGAAGAGAAAATAATGTGAATAACTTCTGGAAGTTGGCAAGGAAAAGATTTGAGGATATAGAAATACAAAAAATATTTAGTGAAATAACTGAAAAGAGATCTTTAGTTTTCTATATACCAATGAAAGTCTCATGGGGAAGGGAAAAGTACATTGATGTGACAAATAAAGAGGAGCGAGAAGGTATTGCATGGCTGAAAGCAGGAGTATGGAGATTAAAAGGTTTAAGGAAAGGTATTCCACAAAATCAATGTCCTATATGTGGCGGAAATGAAGATATAGAACACATTTTATTTAAATGTAAAGGAACTGAAATTTGGAGAAAAAAGTATATTAATAAGAAATGGTTTAAAATAGATAGAAATGTAGTAGTAGTTGAAATGTTTCAAAAAGATAGTAAGAAGATTGGACAATTCTTATGCAAAGTGAAAAATAAATGGATATGGACAGTAAATAGACTAAATGGTGTAATAAACTAGAATTAATAAACTATTGTAAAATATGAGTATGACCGGTAAAGAGCCAGGGCTGAACACCGGTCATATTCACCTGTATAAAGCTTAGCATAAATAAATAAATAAATAAAATAAACCAGTGCATGGAGAGCATAACATGCTGAGTTAAATTTATAAATGTAAAAAGAAGCTAGTAACAGTGAAGAATAACACAAATATTAATATAAAAATTAAGCAAGGATTCCAAAAGATAAATGAAGATTTGTGGCAACTATTATTTTTATATTAATAAGCTGAGTTAAGTTTAGGTGTGATGTAGCTAATATATGACTTCCAGTCCAAATGCTTATCTACCTGAAGGCCAAGAAATTTGACTTCATTTAGCTGTTCTAGCAATGTATCATTAATTCCTATTTCTATGTGTGTGGTAAGTGAGTAGTTATACAATTAATTGTTTTTGATTTTTCAAGGTTTACTGAGAGTTTGTTTGCTTTGAACCAATTTGACATACAATTTAGAACATAGTTTAATTTTACTACACAGTCATTGAAATCTCTACTTGTTACTAGAACACTAGTGTCATCTGCAAATAAATAAATACTTGCAATACTATTATGTATAATGGGAGGTCATTTATGTAAACCAAGAACAAAAGAGGCCCTAAGATTGATCCCTGGGGAACACCATGTTTTACTGATTTCCATTCTGAGGCACTATTTTGATACCTATTGGAGTTATTAATTTCAAAACTTTGTTTTCTCTTCTCTAGGTATGAAATGAACCAATCTAATTGTTATTCTTTATTCCATAGAAATGTAGTTTTACTATCAGAATCTCACGATTCACACACTCAAAGCCTTCACTAGGTCACAAAAGATTCCACCGACATGTTCCTTTAACGATGTATGCGTGAGCTTGTAGGTTGCATAACTTTTGAGAAAACAGACAAGAGAGATATAAGTCTATAATTTGAGATATTATCTTGTTTACCTTTTTTAAAAAGTGGTTTGACAATAGAGTACTTCATTCTGTCAGGAAATATTCCACTCTTTAGTGATTCGTTACATAAATAGCTAAGGGGAATGCTTATTAGGTCAGAACATGCTTTTAGGATTTTACTTGATATTTCATCATATCCAGAGGAATTTATGGTCTTGAGCAAATTTATTATATTTTTTATTTCAAACAGTGAAGTCATTTTTATTTTAAATTCAGGACTCTGTTTACGAAAGAAGTTTTCAAAAAGCTTAATGCTGATTCTTTACATCCATAATTTATATTTAATTTGTCTGTTACATTCAAAAAGAAATTGTTGAAAATATCTGTGACCTTTTGAGGATCATCAATTTTTTGATTACCAGAATTCAATGCAATTGAGATGCTTTCTTGAGAGCCTTTACCTGTTTCTCTTTTTATTATATTCTAGATAGTTTTTATTTTATTATTAGAATTGGATATCTCTTTATTATAATCCAATTTTAGCAGCTTTTATTGTTTCTTTTAGAATTTTACAGTACTTTTTGTAATGACATTCTAAGTTTGGGGTCTTATTATGTTTCAATTCTTGGTATAATTTTCGCTTACGTTTGCAAGAATATATATAAATAAATTTGAAAAAGTTGTTGTTTGACTCTAAAGCAGCTATTATATCCATAACATCTAATAACTTAAATATTGCAGAATGCCGCAAAATCATAAAACAGCTAATGAATTTAAATAACAGATTAATATTTCAATGGATACCAGCACATTGCAGAATACAGGGTAATGAAACAGCTGACTTTCTAGCCAAGAAAGGTGGTAACGTTACTTCAAATTCATCTGATTCAATAAGTTATCACTCTATCAAAAGAATCATTATATCAACATATAATAAAAAAATTAAAGAAGATAATGTATTACAAACAAAAGGAAAACCATGGGAAAATTTATGTAATAACACGACCAGAATCACTACATTATCAAGAAAATTCTCCGTAGCAACTTTCAGACTCCTAATAGGCCATGACTGTCGCAATAAACATTAATTCAGGATTAGTAAACTAAGATCTCCTCTGTGTCCTTTCTGTACACTTAAAGACATGGATGGAAACCATCTAATGCACTGCCCAACCTTTAGTCAACATGATAATATGACATCAAAATACTGGAATGCAAGAGAGTGGTTCGATCCCAAGCGACCGCATGTGAGATTTGTGGTGGACAAGCGGCGCTGGGGCGGGTTTTCTCCGGGTACTCCGGTTTCCCCCGCCATCGCATTCCACCGGTGCTCCATCATCATTCATGTATCATCAGTGTCACTGCCTGCGGTGCCATAAGTAGTTAAAGTGGGCGTTAAACACTACCCAAAAAAAAAAAAAAAAATGCAAGAGAGCGAATGGCTTCACTGCCAACTGCTCAACATTAGATACCAACCAACCTCTTCATGGATGTCTTAAATTGATTTACAGCTGTTGATTGATCTTATTTAATAATGCATAACATTTTTACTTTCTCTGCACATACTATGCCCATAGTGTATAGAGAAGGTATTGCATTCCACCCAAAAATTTGATACCGAGATTTCACCTGAAATATACGTTTTAAGATCCCTGCATCCAAAAAATAAAAAAAGCATTTTTAGAAAAAGATCTCTGTGTGTTTGAACACGATTACTCAAAAGTGAAAAGTTGGCATTGGTATTTAAGTTAAGTATCTTCCAGGGATGTGATATTAAGATTTTGAAATAAATTCCCCCACCCCAAATTACCCCTTAAATGGAAAAATTTTTGACAAATTTGATTTTTTCAAAAATGGACCTAATGATTTTGATTAAAATACCATATATTAAAGATATTTACATGGCAAATAAAATATATATCTTGAATTTTCTAGGAATAACCTCTAAAGACCTCTTTATTCTGAATGAACTTTGCTGAATTTTGCATAAGTGGTGAACCATAAGAGATAGATAAAAATTTACCACACAAAAAATGTAGACCTTGTTAAACACACAATTTATATCATATATGTTTTTTGTGAGGTTCACCATTTCTGAGATATTCCCTTTTATTTGTTTCAGGTTTAAAATACTTCTTTTCTCACACGGAAAATTGTAAACTCCTTGCCATGCAATTTGACTATTGTTTTAGCCTAGTATATTCCCTTATTTATGCTTTACTTACAAGGAAGCATGTAATTAAGACAAGTTCTGCTAATATTTATCTCAACTATCAAAGTAGATAGAAGAATAAGCTGTTTAACAATAATTTGTTACAGCAATGTAGAGAAAGGCATGTGAATGGAACACATCAGATTTTTAAAAATTGTATTTATATGTCAAGTTGTTCCCTATATTATATTTGATCATATTTGTGTAAAATTTTGTACTATCATATTTTCATATTATTATCTATGTAGCTTCTTAATGCACAGGAAAGTGTGTTTATTATTTGTGAATCAAGCCTATGTAGTAATTAGCAAACTATGAGGGTTGTCCCAGAGGTACCCAACCTAACAAAGAAAGCACAAAAATTTAGGGGAAAAACATCTTTATTTCTCTACATAGTCTCCTTTCAGTTCAATACATTTTTCCCAGCGATGTTCAATAGCTTTGATACCCTGTTTATAGCGAGAACTATCGAGGTCTGCAAAATAGCCATCAACTGCAGACTCCACCTCTTCATTGAGGGCACATCTTCTACCAAGCCATTTCTTCAAGTTTGGAAACAAAATAATCAGAGGGGGTTACATCTGGTGAATAGGGTTCATGAGGAAGCAATTTGAACTTTAACTCATTGAATTTGTTCATGGCGATAATGGACTTGTGAACTAGTGCATTGTCTTGATGAAACAAAACTTTCTTTTTTGCCAAATGTGGCTGTTTTTGTTCGATTTCATCACTCAAATGCTGTAACAAGTTTGCATAATATTCGCCATTGATTACTTTTTCTTTTTTGAGATAATCAATGAAAATTATCCTGTGTGCATCCCAGAAAACTGATGCCATGACCTTGCCTGCAGATGGAATTGTCTTTGCCTTCTTAAGAGCCTATTCTCCCCTTTCAATCCACTGTTTTGATTGTTCCTTCGTCTCAGGTGTGAAGCGATGCACCCAGGTTTCTTCATTGTTGTGAATCGATGCAAATACTCAGCTTTATTGTAGCAAAACATTGCCAAACACTCAACTGAAACATCCTCATGATGCTGTTTTTGTTCTATTGTGAGCAAACATGGCCCCCACACAACTTTCTCACATCCAAATTTTCAGTCAGTATGCAATGCACAGAACTTTTTGAAATGCCTGTAATGGCTGCCAATCGATGGTCATCCAATACCTTTTGTGGATTTTCTTACAATTTTTGGACAGGTAACCTCATTTGGTCGACCACTGCAATGTTCATCTTGGCAGCTTGTACAGCCGCGCTTAAACTCTGCCATTCAATATTTCACTGTTGTAAATGAAGTAGAATCTAGCTGAGGTTTAATATTAGTTGGACAAAGACCTTTCAAATGAAAGTATTGTATTACATAATGATGACCAGTTTTATCCATGTTTACAAATTCATTGAGAGCATTCACTAATGATGAGTGCCAAACAAATGCTAAACAATGTAAAATCTTCAAACTTCAAACTTAAGCTTTCTAAGGTTGGTACTTTTTACCATTGTTGTTGTTTGAAACAACTGCTACCTAATTGTCAGGTCGGCTACTTCTGGGACAACCACTATAGAATGGTTATAGCTGATGAATATCCTTGACTTGTAACACATTTGCTTACAGAAAGTAATGTTCTCACAATGAGCCTAGGGCTAAGAGAACCTTTTCAGAGATTGGGTGGTGGTCCAAGGTTACTGTGTGCTAATTGGTCTGGGTGCATTTTTCTATGATGACGGTTGATAAGAATCAACCTGGGTCCATTTGTTTGCATTGATAATTCATTTCAATGGAAATTATGATAAATAACTATTTTTAATTTCTCTACCAAGCATGTAGTAGGTAGAGAAAGTATTGTATTCAACACAAAAATTTGACACTGGGATTTCACCAAAAATGCATTTTTGAGGACCCCTGAATCCAAAAGAAAGCACTTTTAGAAAAAGGTCTATGTGTCCATTTGTGGAAAGTATAACTAAAACATGAAAAGTACTTTAAATACCAAAATTGTGTTTTAAATTTAGTATCTTCCAAGGATGTGACAAAGATTTTAGAAAAATCTCCCCTGCCCCACTCCAAATTACATTTTACTTGGAAAAATTTGCGAACATTTTGAGTTTTTAAAAAATGGCTGTAACGATTAAAATACCATATATTAGAGATATTTACATGGCAAATAAAATGTATATCTTGAATTTTCTAGGAACATCCTCTGAATTTCTCTGAATTCTGGATAACTTTTGTTTAACTGGTAAACTATAAGAGAGAGACAAAGTTTGCTATAAAAAATTTAGAGCTTGTTAATTTATGTCATACACATTTTTTTGTGGAATTTACCATTTGTGTGATATCCCTTGTAATTGATTTCAATTTTAAACCATTTAAACTCTTCTTAAATAGGAACTTGTTGTTCCTGTTTCTTTTGTTTTACTCTTGACCATATAAAGAGAACCAAATTTCAATCACATAATGACCAGCTTTTAAAACATTTGACTATCACTTTAGGTTGCTGATAATTGAGTACAATATGGCGGCATCTATAACAAACCAATTTGTGAGCTCCAGCGATTTTCATGGTAAAATACAGGAATCAAGTTGCAATTATTGTGGCTGGTGTGTAGAATTAGAAAGAAGACTAGAAGAAACAGTTGTGGAATTAAAACCAGCATGGGAAATAATTAATATACAGAAGAATGAGAAGATGCATGAAGCTGAAGGTTACATCAACAACAACGGTAATGACATCACTGACAAAAGCATGCAAAACCGAGAATGGCAAGATGTAGTGAAAGGAAAACAATATAGATCACAAATAATCCAACATCCTATAGAAACATGTAATCGCTTTGCGGTATTGGAAGAGGAAGAAACAACTGTAAACAAGGTAAATAGAGTGCATACTCAAAAGAGAAAGAAGAAACGCAACATTATAGTAATCGGCGAGTCATGCAAGAGGATCGGCAGCACAAATAGACTCTATGATGGGAAAAGATGTAGAAGTTTGTGGTTATGTGAAGCCGGGAGTAGGTATGGAATTAGTGACATAAATCACAAGTGAGGAAATCCAAAGCTTGGTGAAAACAATAGTGTGGGGAGGTACAAATGATATATCAAAAAATAATTCTAAAGAAAGGCTAAAGTGCATTTCAAGTTTAGCTGAACGAAACAAAAATACAAACATCATAGTTATGGAGGCACCAAAAAGGTATGACTTACATGAATCTTTGTGTGTAAACAAGGAGGTGCAGGTGTACAACAGAAAACTAAAACAATTGTTGAAAGTGTGGTGAAAATAAGCTTACAAAAAAGTGATTTCACTAGGCATGGTCCTCATATGAATATCAATGGCAATATAGCAGCTAAACCTTGTACATATTTTTCAGACTTAAATATTGAAGGAAAATTTGAATCTATGCAATGCACAGAACTTTTTGAAATGCCTGTAATGGCTGCCAATCGATGGTCATCCAATACCTTTTGTGGATTTTCTTACAATTTTTGGACAGGTAACCTCATTTGGTCGACCACTGCAATGTTCATCTTGGCAGCTTGTACAGCCGCGCTTAAACTCTGCCATTCAATATTTCACTGTTGTAAATGAAGTAGAATCTAGCTGAGGTTTAATATTAGTTGGACAAAGACCTTTCAAATGAAAGTATTGTATTACATAATGATGACCAGTTTTATCCATGTTTAATAAATTCATTGAGAGCATTCACTAATGATGAGTGCCAAACAAATGCTAAACAATGTAAAATCTTCAAACTTCAAACTTAAGCTTTCTAAGGTTGGTACTTTTTACCATTGTTGTTGTTTGAAACAACTGCTACCTAATTGTCAGGTCGGCTACTTCTGGGACAACCACTATAGAATGGTTATAGCTGATGAATATCCTTGACTTGTAACACATTTGCTTACAGAAAGTAATGTTCTCACAATGAGCCTAGGGCTAAGAGAACCTTTTCAGAGATTGGGTGGTGGTCCAAGGTTACTGTGTGCTAATTGGTCTGGGTGCATTTTTCTATGATGACGGTTGATAAGAATCAACCTGGGTCCATTTGTTTGCATTGATAATTCATTTCAATGGAAATTATGATAAATAACTATTTTTAATTTCTCTACCAAGCATGTAGTAGGTAGAGAAAGTATTGTATTCAACACAAAAATTTGACACTGGGATTTCACCAAAAATGCATTTTTGAGGACCCCTGAATCCAAAAGAAAGCACTTTTAGAAAAAGGTCTATGTGTCCATTTGTGGAAAGTATAACTAAAACATGAAAAGTACTTTAAATACCAAAATTGTGTTTTAAATTTAGTATCTTCCAAGGATGTGACAAAGATTTTAGAAAAATCTCCCCTGCCCCACTCCAAATTACATTTTACTTGGAAAAATTTGCGAACATTTTGAGTTTTTAAAAAATGGCTGTAACGATTAAAATACCATATATTAGAGATATTTACATGGCAAATAAAATGTATATCTTGAATTTTCTAGGAACATCCTCTGAATTCCTCTGAATTCTGGATAACTTTTGTTTAACTGGTAAACTATAAGAGAGAGACAAAGTTTGCTATAAAAAATTTAGAGCTTGTTAATTTATGTCATACACATTTTTTTGTGGAATTTACCATTTGTGTGATATCCCTTGTAATTGATTTCAATTTTAAACCATTTAAACTCTTCTTAAATAGGAACTTGTTGTTCCTGTTTCTTTTGTTTTACTCTTGACCATATAAAGAGAACCAAATTTCAATCACATAATGACCAGCTTTTAAAACATTTGACTATCACTTTAGGTTGCTGATAATTGAGTACAATATGGCGGCATCTATAACAAACCAATTTGTGAGCTCCAGCGATTTTCATGGTAAAATACAGGAATCAAGTTGCAATTATTGTGGCTGGTGTGTAGAATTAGAAAGAAGACTAGAAGAAACAGTTGTGGAATTAAAACCAGCATGGGAAATAATTAATATACAGAAGAATGAGAAGATGCATGAAGCTGAAGGTTACATCAACAACAACGGTAATGACATCACTGACAAAAGCATGCAAAACCGAGAATGGCAAGATGTAGTGAAAGGAAAACAATATAGATCACAAATAATCCAACATCCTATAGAAACATGTAATCGCTTTGCGGTATTGGAAGAGGAAGAAACAACTGTAAACAAGGTAAATAGAGTGCATACTCAAAAGAGAAAGAAGAAACGCAACATTATAGTAATCGGCGAGTCATGCAAGAGGATCGGCAGCACAAATAGACTCTATGATGGGAAAAGATGTAGAAGTTTGTGGTTATGTGAAGCCGGGAGTAGGTATGGAATTAGTGACATAAATCACAAGTGAGGAAATCCAAAGCTTGGTGAAAACAATAGTGTGGGGAGGTACAAATGATATATCAAAAAATAATTCTAAAGAAAGGCTAAAGTGCATTTCAAGTTTAGCTGAACGAAACAAAAATACAAACATCATAGTTATGGAGGCACCAAAAAGGTATGACTTACATGAATCTTTGTGTGTAAACAAGGAGGTGCAGGTGTACAACAGAAAACTAAAACAATTGTTGAAAGTGTGGTGAAAATAAGCTTACAAAAAAGTGATTTCACTAGGCATGGTCCTCATATGAATATCAATGGCAATATAGCAGCTAAACCTTGTACATATTTTTCAGACTTAAATATTGAAGGAAAATTTGAATCTAGCACAGTAGAAATAATGCAATTCAATTTATTAATAACTTGTATATATGGACCCCTTAACAGTAGCGCTGCCCTACTCATTGACTACTTGGAAATAATAAATCAGAGAGCATCAAACAAAGAAAAGGACCATATAATTATAGGTGATTTAAATGTTAATTTTTTAGATAAAATGACATCAGAGCTAATATGTATGCTAAATTCATTTGGAATGGAGTCAGTGATATTTGTCCCCACCAGAGTGACACCAAACAGTCAATCAGCTCTAGACCAAATTATTATAAATATAACATTATGGGAGTATAATTTACAACAGAATTTTCAGATCACTTAGCCCAGATTATATGTATTCAAAACAAAATTAGAGTAAGTTATTAAATAAAAAGTCTGGTTACAAACACATAAGGGTGATCAATGAAAGCAGTTA
Organism: Hymenopus coronatus; assembly: GCA_030762935.1. Classification (NCBI taxonomy): domain Eukaryota; kingdom Metazoa; phylum Arthropoda; class Insecta; order Mantodea; family Hymenopodidae; genus Hymenopus; species Hymenopus coronatus. Next base: position 27,111,234 of record CM060882.1, read on the forward strand.
GATCAGTTAAATCATTTACTGCAAAATCAGTCATGGGATTTAGTATATCAACATCAGTCTGTAGATGATGCATATAATGAGTTTTTTAATATCTTCAATTTTTGCTTTCAAGTAGCCTTACCGAAAATTAGAGTGCCAATCCGGCAACCAAAAATAAATGGACTGGTATCGTAAATTCAAGTACCAGAATGAAATTTCTGAGCAGAATAAAAAAAGCTGGAAATGTTACAGAACAATTTAAAACCTACTATAAAAAATACAAACATCTATATAGTAAAGTGTTGATTGAAGCAAAAAAACTACACAATGCAAACCTTATACACAAATCACAAAATAAATCAAAAGCCATGTGGACCTTAATTAAACAAGATAATATCCCAAAGAATATACAGCTTAGCCATAAGGGAGCTAATATAAGTGAACCAAAACAAGTAGCCAACTTTTTAATAACTACTACACAAATATAGTTCAAAACAGCTTAAATGATACCCTACAGAAAAAGTTCTTACAGACAAATAGATATTCAAACCAATGCAATAGTATGTATTTAACCCGTGACAGAAATGGAATTGATAAGCACAATTAAAAGAATGAAATGTAAGACATCTTGTGGTATCGATGAGATTTCTGATAGCGTTATAAAGAACTGCTATCAGTATGTAGTAAAACCCCTATGCCACATAATAAACCTTTTATTTTCAACAGGTGAATTTCCAGAATAATTGAAGGTGGCTAAGGTTAAACCCCTCTTTAAAAAGGGAGCAGAATCTGATGTAGGTAACCTGTATCATTACTATCAATTTTTTCAAAAATAATACAGAAAGTAATGTATACAAAGCTCACATCATTCCTTACTAAATACAATTTAATAACAAGTAAACAACATGGATTTTGTAAAGACAAGTCGATAAATACAACAATAGCAGATTTTATTAAATGTGTATATGAATCTATGGATAAAAAGGAAGAAAATATTGGTATATTTTTAGACTTGTCAAAGGCATTTGACCTAGTAGAACATAGCATTTTATTGGAAAAATTAGCTATTATTGGTATACGTGGGGTGGTGAACAAGTGGTTTAAAGAATACTTAACTTCCTGACAGCAGATGGTTGAAATCACCTATGTCCATACAAACACATGTGAAACTACTATATATTTATCATCTAAGGCAGTGGTGCAATAAGGTGTACTGCAAGGTTCAATTCTAGGTCCTATTTTGTTTTTGATATATATAAATGATTTAGAGCACTCCTTAAAAAATAGTTCCCCAACATTATTTGCTGACGATACAAGTGTATATATTTCTGGTTGCAACTTAAGGTCCCTACAGTGTAAAATAGAGCAGACAATATGTGAATTGTTAAACTGGTTTAACACTAATAGATTATTAATAAACACAGAAAAGACAATAGCAATAGCTTCCCATCATAGCCAAAATACATTTACTAACTATCCCACTATAAAGTTTCAGGATAAATGTATCTCATACACAGATAGTACAAAATTTCTGGGAGTATGGGTGGATGAGAATTTAAAGTGGACTGTTCACACTCAAAAGTTATCGCAAAAGCTGAGTAAAATAACTTAAACTATCACAGTTATTTAAAAAATTATGGATTTAAAATCAGTTCTTTCACTATACCATGCATACTTTCAATCTGTTCTTTTCTTGGAATAATATTTTGGGGGAATTCAACAGGAGCAAAATCTATTTTTAAAATACAGAAAAGGGCAATTAGGGTAATGTCATGTGTTAATAAAAGAACTAGCTGTAGACCATTATTTAAGGAATTAAATGTATTATCTCTACCTTGTATTTATGTATATGAAGCGTTATGCTACATAAAAAGTAATCTTGTAGTACACAACAAACTCACAGGTACATTCTTATGGTACTAGAAGAAAATATCAACTTCATGCAATAATACATAGCACAAGTTCATTTGAAAATTTTTTTGTATATACTGGCCTCCAGCTTTATAACAAATTACCTAATTACCTTAAGCAAATACCTGCACTGCACACATTTAAAATTTGTCTTAAAAATCTCTTTTATTGCATCATTTCTATAATATAAAAGAATATCATGAATGTTTTGAAAATTAATTTTTAAGAAGTTTATGAATGTACACTTACATAATATTTTTATATAATATTCTTATGTAATAGCCTAATCTTTAATTTGTATCACATGTATATAATGTTTATAAAAATTGACAAACTAGAAATACTTGTAAAATCTTTGACGTGTTCTATATCATGTATCATGATCAAAAGAACTAATAAATTACTACTACTACCTAGTGTACTCTCTTATTTCCCTTCTACTAAGTAATAAGATCACCTCTGCTAATGTTTATCTTGATCAGAATGCAGTAGACAGAAGAATAAGCTTTTATAAAAATAGTTGGTTACGGAATAGGTAGAGAAAGTGTTATACCTTTCCTTTATATTCAAGATCTTCTATTTGTGATGTGACTTTCATAGCCTCCTCATAAAGACACGCCTGATAAAGAGACTGGGCATAATACAGCTTGTATTCCGCTTCCTCTGGCATCAACACTGTCAGCTGTTCATAGCAGTTGGCAGCATTCACAAAATCTTGGGTAAAAAAGTAGCAATAGGCCAGGAGTGATAAACAAGCCCTAGACTGAAATGAAAAAGGTCATACAATACACTAATAACAGCACATGCTTATTAGATTTCCAAAAGGTTATTTATAAAGTTCTTGACTTGATCCAGCTATGGTGCTATCATTCAAATAACAATAGTTCTCAAGTACTATGTGCAGATGTTTTCCTTGGCACTCGGTTCCCTGGTCTTCATTTGCAATTTTGGAAGCAGAGCAACAACATTGAGACATGAAGTATGTTATACACTAAATTCCAGAGTTAATGCATGTCTGTGATTTGCTAAATAATTCAGCTAGCTCACAGTAAATTAGATAGCCTATTCACCATAAAGGCTGAGTGCCCTAAAGAAAGAACTCTCTTTAGTTGAAAATCATGGAAAGAGAGACAGGCAACCTCTCCCTTCTTCCCCTCCCCCTAGACCTCACTTCCCTGTGAAACTAGTGCCCAAGAAAAGGTGTGCACATAGTTCAATCCTTAGGTAGTACAACATGCAAAAGTTATTAAATACTCTGTAATAAAATGTTTAATGCCAATTGAAATATAAAAGGAATTGGATTCTGTTTTGGAATATTCTTCACCATAATTTTCTACAATTAAGAAATAGATTGCAGAATTTAAATCAGGTCATTTTTCCATGTTTTTGAATGAACGTTAAGGATATAACTACAACTGTAGAAAATATCACAAAACTCTACAGTGCTGTGTTAAATGACTATGATAACAGTGCATGAGCTTCTGATACTGACATATCACATTTTGCATGAGTATTTCACATGAGAAACTTTGTAACATGATGGATGTCAAATTTTTAACCACCGATCACAGGCCCATTCAAATAAACACCTTACAGGAGCAATTGGCCATGTTTAAACACAGCTTGCTTTTGTGATATTATATCACCGTTGAATAAAAAATATGATTTCACCACCTCTGGCAAGGGTCAGTCTGGGTGGCCCAGTTGGTTAGGCACTGGCTTTTTGATTCCAAGCTCGCTGGTTCAAACCTGGCCCAACCAATTGTTTTAAGTGTGCTTGAAAGCAATAGCCCCATGTCAGTACATTTACTGACATATAAGAGAACTGTGGGACAAATTAAATCAAACAACCAGCACTGATATTATCCTGGCAATTGACAGTGTCATTAACAAACAATATTTATTAATTTTAACACATGTAAAAGGTGATGCAGCAGTTCAAGTGTATTCTTTCAAAAGAAAAGCTGATGAGGTAATGACAATTACCTGAAAAAGAGCAAAACCATCAACAGAAAGTACTATAAAGCTTTGGTGGGGTGGTTGAAGGTTGGTATGAAGATCAAATGTCTGCATTAGTTAAAGAAGAAAACTGGTAGGTGTTTCTGGCTTGGCAAAAGGTGTTTCTACCTGACATGCAGTGAAAACTGTCATTGTTTAAGGTATTATGTTTGACTTTCCAGTGAGTGTGCCATCTTAAGTCATGCAAACTTTATTATGCTGCTACATGGTAAAGAAATAGAAACAACAGTGAGGCCTAGGATAAGTTATGGTAAAAATTTGAACTAGATGACAGTAGTGAAGTGATGGCAAGGACTTAATTAAATGAATTGTTTACACAGCTCCAAATCAGTGCATTCCTTGCAAATTTATGTTGTTGTCAAATATGTTTTTGAAACAAAAAACTGAAAGTAAACAAGAACTGTAGGAAAGTTTTCAAGAATTGAAAAATATAGTGCATGTGATTTCAAGGTTAATAATAAGAATGCTTGTTCATTGCCAAGTGAAGAAAGATGAGAATTTATTGTGCCAAAGGTAAAAAGAATATAAAACAAACAGGAAAGCTCATAGGCAATATTTATTTGCTTACTTCTAATATTACTCTCTAATAAGGAAATGTGTTCCTATAAATTGGATGGGATTATTGTATCTATTTTGGGTAAAAGAAAAATATGTTATATTCTTAGATTACAACAATTTTAATGCAATATCTACAGTATTTGCATAAAGAAATCACACAATGAGCAGTCTAGACAGCTAATTTGGTAACACATGCATATAAATCTTTATTTAAAAGTTAAAAAGAGGGTTTCCTGTTAATTGTTTGAAGTGAAATTACTGACTATGGCATTCTAGATAATAAATATAATAAACTATACTTTAAGTGGAAGGTTAGTGGGGACAGGCAAACATTCAAAAAGAACAACCATAAAAGTAGTGATTTACTGCTAGACACCAATTTTGGATGAATGTAACTATTACTGTACTATGTGAACTGATATCACATACACACACTGTTTTGAACTCAGGATATAAGTTTTCTACCACTTAAAAAACTTCTTCTGGCTGGAAATAATTCAGGTCTCTTTGTATGCTTGCCAGCTGCACTTACTGATCACCATGCCACAAAAAGCCATTAAATGAAAGTGACTAAAAATTCAAACTCAAATCTCTGTGACATGTTTAAAACTCAGACTAAGTTAATTTAAAGCCAGTCTAGTCATTTTATTATTACAGTAATACTGCATACTCACATTCTGATTTGTTTGAAGAACGTTGTTCAAAACTTGAATAGCTTCATTGTATCTTTGTTCTTTAATCTATAAAAACATAACAAAAAATACATGTTATATTAAATGAGCAAGTTCTAACAGCATTTTCTCTGGAACTAAACTTGTGGAGATCCATAGCAACCTCTGACTACCAGCACACTCTCTCAGCTGATAAGAGGTGTGTCTGCCTCTACCAATAGATTAATGCTATGTAAGCAATGATTATTTCATCCTTGTTGCAAGATATAAGAAACATTCTTCAATTCAATTTCAGTAAGCACCAAGTAATCCTAGTGTAAATGTAAATATGAGCATTGATAATGACAGGGAGAGTGACTTTAGAAACATGATGAAGATGAAGTTGATGATAAAGATGATTTAGGAGAAGAGCCCCTGCCAAGCGACTGAAAGGTTTGGTGCTGTGGCCATGGATGGGACAAAGTGGCAACGTATGATAGAGCAGTCATGAAGTAAGGCAACTGTCAGGGATTACTATGGGTCTCTCCGACTTTAAGCTGTACCATCCAGTAACAGCAGGCCTCTGCATGGGGTTGAGGGATAAGCAATGTATATCTATATATCTAGGACTTTTGTCTTCTCTATAGAATTTATTACCAAAAATACTCATGGTCTTTGCCATTTTTTTTTCATGCTTTGTATTTTCCTGATTGCACATAACATCTTATTAGATGTAACAAGTACTCAAATGCATAAAGCAAAAAGAGGGCATGGTTAAATACTCATTCACACAATCACAGATAAAACTACTTCTAGAACTTTTTGAGTCATTAAAAGTGTAACAAATAGGTTTTAGCTTCACAGATTCATCGTCTACATCGTCTATATCGTCTACATCGTCGCCTTCGGCCGCAACTGCTACACTCCTCAACTTATAAAAAATATCCCTCGGCTACGCATTGCGGCTTAGGGCCCTCCACGTTGGGCTACGCTTTGCAGCTTAGGGCCCTAAATGTTTATAACAGACCAGTAATTAATTACAATGCGGCTCTAATAACGAAATAACAAAAGTACCCGCGTATAGAAGTAATACCAAGTGGTGGAACCATTGTATACTAATAATAATAACGGAATTCCTGCTTTACTTGTCACAGGAATGATTGTGGTTTTAGATAGGCCGATCTCTCGGCTGTCTTGCGTCTTAGGGCCCTCAACATTGGGCTAGGCTTAAGTGCCGACAAGTAAAGTAGTTTTCAATAAATATATTTCATGCAAAAATGACGCACACACTTAAAACTTCAACGATATTCCGGTTTCATTGTTTATCTTCGTTGTATAAATGTTTTGTGCACCAACTAATCCCATGGTATTGATGAACGCTTCTTACCATTGTGTAAATTGTTTTCGTATATTCGCCATCCTTGATCTGTGCACTGTGGATGAACATTGCAAATCGTAATGCCTCACAACTGCTCACAACACAATACCACAAACCAGGAATTCCTCATGAATTCCCAATCAGAAACGGCATGTTAGTGTTTACAAATAACTTCATGGTTGCCATAGAAACATTTAGTATCGATTACTTTGCGAAGGTGTAATTTTCGCAGCCGAGTTGACCAATGGAAGTTGAAACTGTAAATTCGATTGGTAGCGAAGCAATCGAATTACGCGCGAACTTTTAAATACCTTCCTACATACTTTCGGCGTTGGTTATGAACTATTCCTAGTTATTATTGCGTTCATAAATTCAAAACTATGAACACTAAATTATAAACACTATACTACCATCCCCAGCAAAATAATGACTAAGCTCGTACGATACATAATAAATCGAAAAGCGTGAATATATGTAATAAGAATGGATTTTCATTCCCTTACAAAATAAAGTTATAAGTATGTAACCATTTATTTTGAGAATTTCATAGCATAACTTTTACATATTTTTATTTTGAATGTATGAGTGCAAGCATAAATTAGTGCGTAAGAGCTCCTGTGGCTGAATATTATTTCTCTGCTTGAACGTATTCGTAATTCCCGCTATATTTTTCACCAATCATTTGCTTGCCTTTGTTTCATTTGCGGCAAACTACAGAAACTCCTTGGACAAAAATACACACGTAATTAATATCGATATATCGTCACCATACGACTTACTGACAGATGTTGACAGCTGTAGAGCTGGCGAGAAACACTTATGTCACCGGAACGTATCAAGTAGATGTCAAAGTATCAATTTTATTTTTTCCAATGCGAAAATAAATTATACATTATTCAGCTTTAGGTCCATTTAATATCAATATGGCAGCGTTTCATCAGGCACATAACGGTGATATTGTGCATTTGAATGTAGGAGGAACAAGGTAATAATAATTAAGAGTTTAGTCATATTTAAACAAACTCATTAAAAGTTAGCATTTTTGTTCATTATCCACTTTGCTTCACAGTTATTGGTTTCAAAGCTAGAAATAAATTGGTAGAATGTAGGTTACTTATTTATTTTAAGTGTTTAAAGTGTGCCTAATGGAATGCCATGTAACACTGAAAGGGAAGAGCAATACTCAACCAGCCATGGAACGTTATGTACTTCTACAGTGAATTAGGGGTAGCTCCTCAATTAGACACTCTAATCACCGTTGAGTACTGCATGCTGATAGTATTTTTATTTTCACTATTGCATATATCAGTAATACCGATTCTGCGGTTTTCCATATTCAAAAAAAGAATTTTTGTTGTGTGTGTCCGTGAATATCATAACTAAAAAAAAAAAAAAAAAAAGTCTGGGTAAAACTTCCACGGGCGACCCATATTAGAAAGTGTTGAAAACATTAACATGTTCAGATTTGAAATCTGCCAGATTACTAAAGTTTTATCTTCTTGGGTTCATTAGATTTTTAGGTTCACAGATCCCTTGGTTACATGCTATTGTCCTTTTATAAAAACGTCCCTTGGCTAAGCTTTGCGGCTTAGGGCTCTCCACTTTGTGCTGCACTTTGCAGCTTAGGACCCTCCACCTTGGGCTAGACTTTGACTCTTAGGGCCCTAAAAGTTTATAACAGACCAATAACTACAAAGCAGTTCTGGATAATGTATGGAAGTAATGCCAAAATGTAATGAATTCCATGCATATGAGTATTTTTATCTATTCTACAACAAATTATTCTTATAAAAGCTTATTCATTATTAGTATACGATGGTTCCTCTACTTGGCATTACTTCTATACGTGGGCATTTTTGTTATTTCATCATTAGAGCTGCATTGTAGTTACTTACTGGTCTGTTATATACATTTAGAGCCCTAAACTGCAGAGCGTAGCCCAACATGGAGGACCCTAAGCCGAAGGTTGCTACTGTGGAACGACAACAAGGTGTAGCCGAGGGATCTGTGAAGCTAAAACCCCAATGATCCCAAGAAGAAGTCAAAATTTCGGCAATCTGGCAACTTTAACATCTGAACAACTTGATGTTTTCAACACTTTCAAGTATGGATCGCCAGTAAAAGTCTCAAGACCGTTTGTGTGTGTGTGTGCGCATGCATACTGCCCGCATGTCCATATGTGTGGTAGAACCATCGTATAGCTTTACAGCTTATTCTTCTATATATTCTTTTATAACCAAGATAAACATTAACAAATATAGTCTTACTAGTTATTTCCTTGTAGGTACTATCTTTCACAAAATTAAATACTCACCATGTGATGGGTTACCAAATTTTCAGGCGTTCTTGCAAAGGTGATGTGAAAATAAAATTTGACATATGCTTCCCTTCCCTTTGTGTTCAAGTGAGCATGGCAGCCATCCCTTTTATCTCACAGTTTTGGAAACCAATATTTCAGCAATCATTGTAAACTAACAGGAAATTATTGCAAATTCAACTTCAAAGCCCTTGCAGAAAGAATGTCGTTATTGTATTTTGATTAAGTAGTGGACCTGAAATAAAACTCCTAGTGCTGAGTGCTTTACTTACAAAGATAAGTTTAATCAGCAGCAAATGTTCCTGTGACTAGAATAACTGATGTGGTTAAAGCATGCTTCTGCTGATAAACAATCATGAGGTGGATCAAATTCTGCATAATGTGTACCTTCGTTTTGCTATTTATTTATCTTTTTTTTGGGCAGGGGCTTTATTTTCGGGACATGTACGAAATATAAATTTCACAGATAAATGGAACCTCTTTCTAATAGAACTCCTCCCAAAGAGTAACAAATTACATAGTTATTTGTCACACTGCAACTTTACAAATAAATTCATTATAAAATATAAATGGAAAATGCTGCAAATAAATAGGGAATTACTCCTAATTCAACTGGCAAACATGCCTCCCAAAATCAATATTTTACTTTAAACACCCACATTCAAAGACACATGTCTATAATTCTTGAATACTCTTATCAGGTTAAAGGATTTATTTTGGCCATGCATTAATTAATGCTTATATTAGCTTTCAATAGACATGTAGAAGCATTTGTATATCCTTCATGTTGGAATGTCTCGCTAGATAGGAAGGAAATTAAAATGTTACAGGCTCAGAAAACAAAAATAATTTCTAAATGTTTGAATGAACTGAACATGATTACATTCCGTTATAGTTATTTATGCAGTAATGCGACACAAATACGACAGTATGTGAGAATAGGACTCAAAAGTATTGAAAGCAAATGAATTTAATATATTATACTATAATGAGGCATTTAATAGTATAAAAATTGTAATAATAGCCACAAAATGCATTCTAAAAAGTAGCAAATGCCAGTGAATAAATTAATTAATAGTGTCTAGTTTATTTCCTGTACTATACAATGTTGCCACGTCCCCATTAACTGGCTGTCTAGAAGTGTGCTTTTATCCTGATTCTCTATTCCTGATGACAATAAAAGATTTGATTAGCACTTTAGCCTAGTAATTCCCTTATTTTCCTTCTACTTTCAAGGAAGCAAGTAATGCTTTGTAATCTGGATTATCATAAAGTAGAAAGAAGAATTAGCTTTTTGACAATGTGTTGCAGAGATGTAGAGAAAGTAATGTGAATGGAACACATCTAATTTCACTTTAATTTACGTATTGAAAAATTCAAACCAACAGTAACAGATATTTCAGAATAAGTTATTTGAAATAAATTAAGTGTGTTGAACAGGTAAATATATATTTTATGTGCAGTAAGATTTGTGTGTATCTCATATTGTTTGCTAGCTATATAAAATTGTTCTGAATGAAAACTCCACAGGCTATTCCCAGAAAATTCAAGGTACACATTTAATCATATTCTAGTCTTAAGTGTTTTAATCAAAATCGTTGGAGCCATTTCTGACAAAAATAAAAGGCAATGAAACACTTCATGTAAACCAAAGTTTGAGGTGGAAGAATTTCTTTAAAATCTTGACATCACATCTTTGGAATATATTGAACTGAAACTAAATTTGCTATTTATCAGCACACACATATACCTGTTATAGTTTAAAAGATTGTATGTAAAGCATGTAATGTTACAAAATATAATGGGGCATACTGATAATGCTCAATAAACAGGTATGGAAAATAATAATAAAAAAAAAAAACACACACACACACACACACACATATAGTCACTTTTTTACTTTCTCTACACATACTATGTACATAGTGTATAGAGAAGGTATTGTAATGCACCCAAAAAATTGATACCGAGATTTCATCCGAAATATCCCCCTGAATCCAAAAATAGCATTTCGGAAAAAGGTCTCGTGTGTGTGTGTGTGTGTCTCTGTCTGTCCGTCCATCCGTGTGTGTGTGTGTGTGTGTGTGTGTGTGTGTGCGCATGCGCATGCATGCATGAGACAATTGTTTTTATGAGTTCAGGGCTCTGAAACATTTATTTCCAATGAACTCCTGACATGTATATTTTTAGACGTAATACAATACATCTTTTATTTACTGTAAGTATATAGTAGAGAAAGTAAATTGAATTCAAGGTCGCTGGTTGTAACCTGGCCCAGACCAATGGTATTTAAATGTGCTTAAAAGTGACAGCCACATGTCAGTAGATTTACTAACATGTTAAAGAACTTCCGGCACACCGGTGACGCTGATATGATCCCGGCAATTAGCAGTGTCGTTAAAAAAAAAAAAGTAAAAATATACGGATATTAGCAGTAAATATATTAGAGAAACTTCTTCACAGTGAAGCTTCTGCAAATATTCATGCTTGATCTGTGTGTATTGGAGCAAGTATACTGTTTCTACTACTCAGGAACTGAATTGTGGTTTACTTACTTTGTTTCAGATTCTCAACTTCCCGTCACACCCTGATGTGGGTGCCAGATTCCTTTTTTACTGCCCTGCTCAGTGGTCGCATATCAAGTCTTCGTGATGAAATGGGAGCAATTTTCATTGATAGAGATCCAAAATTATTTGCTACAATACTCAACTATTTACGAACACGAGATATTGACCTCAGTGTAGACATTCGTGCTTTTCGGCATGAGGCAGAGTACTATGGAATAGCACCATTGGTAAAACGATTAATGCTTTGTGAGGACCTGAGCCAGTCATCTTGCGGAGATGTGCTGTTTTATGGCTATTTACCTCCACCATGTGAGTACAACAAATGTTTAGACTATTTTGTTAGTTTAAAATAACTTAATATCTATTTATGTAATATCTTAAGCAACATTTTCTGGTAATTTTCAATTTTGGGTGAATAATTTATACTAATATCTATGATTTACAATATACATATAATGGAGATATACAATAGCATCTTAGTAATAATTTTATCTGGAATATTTTTATTCAAATTTTTGTAACCGTTTAAAATTAGGCACCATAAGTGGAGATTACGTCACCTAAGTAAAGAAAAGTATGGACAGGAAAGAAAATAAAATGATCCCCATGGCCTTGAATACTCTAATGCACTGCCCAACCTTTAGTCAACGTGATAAATAACATCAAAATACTGGAATGTAAGAGAGCGAATGGCTTCACAGTAAACTGCTCAACATTAGATACCAACCAACCATCTTAGTAATAAAGTTTCCAAAATTTACTTATACTGTTTGTCTGATTATGTGAAAGTAATTTTCACCATTTTGCCACTTTTCTTAGCCGGTTTTGTGTCTTGCATTGTAAAGAATGTAGCATAGAAATAATAACTAAGGCCCTGAAGCTTTCACCTCATTGTGACAAGCCTATAAGATACATGTGTAGTTTTTTTTTTCTTTTTAGCATCCTTTAACCTGTTAGATCATATCGGACGATGAATGAGCTCAGGGTGCTTAGAGTTATGTGACATTTGTCCTGTCTGGATAAGAGAAAACCCTGGGAAAAACCTAAGTTAGAATTTCATCACTTGTCTGCTATATATTATCTTGAAAATGTTTTTGTGACAGGTATACCAGTACAGGATCCTGGAGTAGGACATTTATTGACACCACCTGGTGAAAATGCAACCACGGTACATTCTGCAGCACGGCCGGGATCAATAGTTCGAGTGGCAGCAGAGAGCAATTTGGTGCATGCATCACTAAACAATGGGAACAGTGCTGTAGCCAGCACAGCTGTCCCAGGACCATCATCATCAGCATCATCAACAGCAGCAGCAGCTCCAACCACACCCTCCTCTACATCTTCTGCCCCAGTAGTCACACCTCTTCCTGTTGCTCCCACAACAAGCACAGTAAATATCCCACTGAATCCCTCATTGCCTTCCGCACATAACAGTGGCATTCTTCTGCCTGGTGCACACGGTAATGGGGCTCATAGTCAGAGATCTGTGTCTGGACATTCAAGGAATTCTTCCTTGGATCTCAGAGTGTCGTCCAATGGCTGTGCAACAGTAGCATCTCGCAGCACAACAGATATTCGGAATATAGCTAGCCGTGCAGGAGTGGGACATTCCCGAGCAGCTTCTCTAGATCTGCGTCACACAAGAAACTCATCTGCAGACCTTAATAAGCTATTCCGTAATGATGTGGGTCTGGTGTTTGGCTCCCATCACCAAGGTAAGCATTTTAATGTTTTAAATTGCGTTTCATATACAGAGTGGGTGAGAATAATACCAAATAGTTTTAAGTTGAGATTCAGAGGCTATAATTGAGTATTTTCTTACCGAGAATGTATGTCCATAAATATTTGGTTATCGAGCTAGAGGGCATTACAGTTTTTGAAACACTGCGTCAGGTTGGATGAAATTCAATAAAAAGGTCACTACACATTTTTGCTACAAGGCATTATGAGAGTTCTGAAATAAGGTAGCTAGTATCTTTAATCTTAAACAGTACAACAATACAAAAGTCTCTTGTAAATCTTGATTTAATAATATGAAATAAAGTCATATGCTCTGAAATAGGCCCAATCTTTCAGCCAATCCACGATACATGTCACTGTCAATAACATATGTAAATTCTACTATTGTTGTCCTAATTTGCTTTAACTTTATACAAATTACTTAAAAAAAAATTTAAAATGGTATTAAAGTGTTGGAAATAAGAACAAAACAAGAATCGAACAAGTGTGCAAATGTTTATAAAAGATGTTCAAAATGTTGACCTTGGACTTGGGAGCATAGTTGACAGCTTCATAGTAATGATTGGCAAGTTATTTTAAAAAGTTCTTTTAAAAATAGCATATCATAAATTGCATCAAATGCTACAAAGATCCTGGCCATTAGTCTTGCTTCACTCTTAACCGGCATTTCGTACACAAGAGTCTGAACATGTCCTCAAAGGAAATAATCCAAAGGAGTTAGATCTGGTTAACATGCTGGCGATAATATTGGTGCTCCTATACTGATCCAACGATTAGAATATGTTACCTTCAGGAAAACCCTTACATCACCAGAATAATGCATAGGTGCACCATCACCTTGGAATCACATTAATTGGCTTATTCCTAAAGGGATGTCTTCCAAAAGTTCTGGCAAAGTATGTTTTAAAAACTGTAGGTAAATGTGGCCTGTCAAACGTGACAGTAGTAAATAGGGTCCTATGAGTTTGTCATTCACAATGCCAGCCCAAATTTTCACAGCAAACTGGTTTTCGTAATTTTGTAACTCTAATACTTCAAGGGTTTTCCTGTGCCCAAATGTGACTGTTATGTGTGTTAAACATGCCCTCTCATGTAAAAACCTTCTCGTTCATTCACAATATGGTTGTAGGAAATCTTGGTTGAGCAGTGCGTTTATGAATTAACCATTGGACAAACTTTAGTTGGGGTTGAAAGTCATCTGGCCTCAGTGCTTGAACTTGGGTGAAATGATTTGGATGTAATTGCTATTCGTGCAGAATTTTTGTTACTGAAGACTGGTTGATATGCATGTTTTGTTCTACTGCTCTTGTGTTTGTGAATGGAGAATAATGGACCCAGTCAAGAAACTTCTCTTCTAGAACAACATTTCTTACACTTCTCGAGTGATGCACTTGCTTTTGGAAAGTTCCTGTTTCTCGCAGCTGTTAATAAATGGCAGTAAAGGTGCTATGTTGAGGCAAATGTCTCCTTAGGTAAAGCTCAGCATAAACATCTCATGCCCTTTTTGCATTTCCCCAAGCAGCACCTTAAACATGATGAATTTCTGCTAGTTCACAGAAGTAAAGTGGAACATTAGAACTTTCGAATCCATTTCAATTATCAGCATGGAAAAAAAATCTACATTCATAAATACTGCCACACATTGATGAACATGGAGTTCCCCCCTAAGGATTGCTTAACAAGTCTCATCGCCCGCCCAACAGATGTCACCACAATCAACACAACCACAACTTGGAATTCAAACCCAAGCAGTAGTGGTTCAACAGCTGAGGATGCGGACAATGGTCTGCGAAACAATTGTCCTGCTCAATAAAAGTAAGTGAAGTGCGTGTTAACAGTACCACTCTAATTAATTCAATTTGATTATGCCTTCACTGTAAGCAGCTTCAAAATTATACATTTATAAAGTGGAACATGTTTACATTAGGCTGTAAAAATAAATATCCTCCCAATAAGCACTCTAGTAATATGCTGATGCTTGAGATCTTATAATCAAAACTACGAATAGCAGTATAATATGTGAAGAAATCCTATACCAATTAAGTAATAAAATACAGATTTTAGGTTAATGCTGGTATAAACAATGTTAAAAACAGAATACAAGCGAAATTCCAAAGCGCAAAGAAAACAAAACTTAAGCGATATTCCAATGCCGAAAGGGGAATGAGGATTCTGTGCGACAGAATTTTGTCTAACCTGATGCAGCGTTTGAAAAAGTTTAATGTTCTGTATCGCTATAAAAAGACCTTTACAGACATATATTCCCAATCAGAAAATATTCAATTATAACCCCTGAATCTTGCCTTAAAATTATGCAGTGTTTTTTTGACTCATCCTGTATATACTATGTGTGTTTGCTAAAATACTCGAAAAAATAATGTACAATAGATTAGTACCCTTTTTATTAAAGTACAATATAATATCTGAATCACAGTTTGGGTTTCAAAAGGGTAAGTCAATAAATATGGCTATTTTCTCCTTTTTAGAAGAAATATTTAGTGCAAAAGACAAGAATGAATGCCTTAGGGTTGTTTGTCGATCTATCTAAGGCATTCGACACAGTAGACCAAAACATTTTATTAAATAAGCTTGAAAATTATGGCATCAGAGGAGTTGCTAACGACTGGTTTAGATCATACCTTACAAATAGAGCCCATATAGTCGAAATTGATGGTATGCGGTCAAATTTACAAATAGCTGAGTGTGGCGTACCACAAGGCTCCATATTAGGGCCAGTTCTCTTCCTTATTTATATAAATGACTTACCATTACACATGACTCCCGTTAATACTGTTCTTTTTGCAGATGATGCAAACTTTGTGTTCAAAAGTCATTGCCAAAATTCGCTACAACGGACTATACATGACTCAATGTCAAAATTATGTAACTTGTTAAATTATAATAAATTATTGTTAAATGTTAATAAATCAAGCTACATAAATTTTGAAAAGTATCCAAACCTCACAAATCAATTCCAAATACTTGTAGAAAATAACCCAATAAGTCACCAACATTGTACTAAATTCCTTGGTATTACAATTGACAACACATTAACATGGAAAGATCACATTCTCATTCTTAGTAATAAATTGAATTGTTTAACTTACGCAATAAGAGTGTTAAGCAAAGTTTGTAGTAAAGAGGTAATGAGAGTGGTATACTTTGGATATATACATTCAATAATTTCATTTGGAATACTCTTTTGGGGGAACTCTACCCAATCAAATATAGTATTTAAAATACAAAAGAAAATATTAAGAATAATGAATCAGGAACCACCCCATGCTCCAAGTAAACTTATCTTTGAAGAGCTTAACATACTCCCTCTACCATGTATATATATCCTAGAAACAGTCTCCTTCATTCATAATAATATGCAATATTTTAAGAGAAACAAGGATATCATACCCATAATACCCGAACAGCTGAAGCAATACATCTACAGTGTCATCGACTTAATAAAACTCTCAATAGTGTATCCCACAAAGGAATAATTTTATATAATAAGATACCCAAATCTTTAAAAGCTGTGCCAGGAAAATTCTTTAAATCTAAAATGTATAAATGGTTATTAAAACACAAATTTTATAGCGTAAATGAATTTCTTAACCTAGATATTTAACTACTTAACTGTATTCTGTCACACCTGTATATTGTATATTTATATTTCTTGTAATAATTAGTTTGTAAGTCTTGACAAAGCCATATGTACAAATTGTATATCCTCTGTGAATAAAAAATTGAATTGAATTGAATTCACTATATTTAGATTGACGGTGTTTTTAATTATACTATTATTATTATTATTATTATTATTATTATTATTATTATTATTATTATTATTATTATTATTATTATTATTATTATTATTATTATGTATTATATTTATTATTATTATTATTATTATTATTATTATTATTATTATTATTATTACTACTACTACTATTATTATTACTACTATTATTATTACTACTATTACTATTATTATTATTATTATTATTATTAATAATAATAATTTAATTTATACCTGTCTTTAACTGCAGTGGTCATATTGGTGGCCTTTTACCTTTGTAAAATGTTGTCTATTGGCAGTGGTGTTAATTTGTATGTAGTGTCATTGTATTTCTAACTTTTTATTTGGGTTAGATCACATGCATGTTCACACACTCTCACACTCCTTCATACTTCCAGACTCTGGCAAGGATAGAGAATAATCTTGGCTAGAGAAAAATTCCTAACCCCCCCTGCCCCAATCTCAGTCAGGAATTGAAGCCACAACCCCTCATATAGCAGGTAGGTGCTCTACAGTAATAAGAATGTGAGTACCAAAGTTGAAATACACATATTTTAATGCGAGTATTCACAATTGATGGGAAGCTTTCTAGGCCCTGGGAATGGGAAAGAAAACTTGACCAAGTTTTAATTTTCTCATTCTCATTCCCAGGCATGGCATATTAGATCCATATTATGCATATTAGACTCTTTGCTGTAGATTATTCTTAGTGGCTGTGACATGAAACAGTCCCTGGAGCTCACTCTAGTCTAGGGATTTCCAACTGGTGGACTGCAAAACCTTTTTTTGCGGTCCACAACAATTTTTCAGAAAACTAGCTAATTTAATCCTCAAGCCTTGTTTTCATTTAAACTATGCATTTTATTCCAGCATGGTACTTCTGTTCTATTTGGAGAATTTCACAAATATTGATTTTATATTCAAGTATGGCCTACAATTGTGCCTATTGTTTCTAATTTGGCCTTCAAGCCTTTACCATAGGTCTGAGTTACTCAGTTGATTAAGCACTGGTCTTTTGATTCCAAGGCTGCAGGTTCAAACCCAGTCCAGACTGTTAGTTTTTAAGTGTACTTTAGAGCATTGGTCAACAGTACTCTGTGATGTAATGTTTACCAAGCTAGCTTTATATGCCCAATGTTGCAGGTTCAAACCCGGCAGAGGACAGTGGATTTTTTTGGGCGTAAAAATCCTTACCATGGCTTTCTTCAGAAGGGAAGTAAAGCTGTTGGTCTTGTGTTGTAGATTTATGGCATGCAAAAGAACCTCATGCCTGATAAAGAGGTGTCTGAGCAAAATTAATAGTCTTTCACATCCAATATAGAAAGGGATACTGAGAACCATAGTTGTTAAATAACATCCATAAATAAAACTCCATTTCATTTCACGTCAGTAGATTTACTGGAGTGTATAAATGAACTCCATGGAATGACATTCTGGCATACCAACAGTGCTGATGTGATCCTAACAACTGACAGTGTCATTAACAAACAAGTACTTTTCTTAATTATAAATAGTAACTGGAATTATAGGTCGTGGTCCAAATGATTTAATTACCGATATTTTGCCGAAATCTGCATTAGGCATCTTCAGGGAACAAAGCTATTAGATGAGGTCCAGAGTATAAGAAGATCTGATCTAATAGCTTTGTTTTCTGAAGATGCCAGACATAGATTTCGGTGAAACGTTGGTAATTAAATCATTTGGACCATGGTCTACAAGCCCGGCTACCATTTATAATCAAATTGACAGCACCGGCCGTGAAAGTCTAAATATTTATGTAGGTACTCTTTTCTTTTTGCAAGCCCTTAACAGTTGGAAATCCCTGCTCTAGTCACAATCCTTTCCATTTTTGACATTGGCTGACCCACATCATGTTGGCTGAATTGGAGGCAGATAAAAAAATATCATTGGTCAATTAAAAATAACTGGGCTATTGTGAACCAAAACCTTGTGTTTTGCATGGCTTCCTGTTCCCAGATTATTATGGTGCAGCCTTTACAGGGAATTCCTTGCCCTGCACTGTGCTGTTTCTAACCAGTTCTGTTCATCATCCTTTTCTTCCTGTCTGTGCTCGCTAATCAGTTGATGTGAAGTCTGCTCTGTAGAAGTTGATACATTGTGAAACCATGTGTTCCATTGTTATAGTGCATTGGTGCTGTTATATGAAAAGGATACACTTGAGCACAAGGAATCTTCCTGTATGATTCCTATGTGACACAAACTCTTAGAGACAAGTGAGATGTAATTCACAGACAGATTCTTTCCTGTTCATGCGCTTCTCAGAAGTGTAGTTCATAATCTTGTAATTAGATTTATAACAAACTAAAAGTAATTTGCTATATTCTTATAGAGGAGAAAATCACATCAGAGAAAAGTTAGGACAAAGTCCAAGGATATCCATGAGAAAACTTGCACAGAAAATAGGAATTTTGCAAACCTTTTCTTGGAATGCTACTAAAGTTTTAAAATTAAAGCCCTATGCGAAACTGCAGTTTAGGAATTCAGTTACATGATAATGTGAGTAGTGTTAATTTCCACAATTTGGTAATGGATAATTAATTTTTTTACTAAAGTGCTAAGTACACACTGACCTTAACCCTAGTTAGTTGGCCAGGCCATAACTATTTCACTATACAAATTTTTTATATTCCATAGCTACCCTTTGTCATCTAAAATCTGATCTAGATACCATGTTGTTCAACTGACCATTTCCATTTCCTCATTATCTTCCACACAAACACTTCTAATTTAGGATGCTTTTGATCTTCAAAAATCTTCCTAAGTACAATTTCTTTGTTCCTCAATACTCATTTCTATTTATTAGACCTTCTCTCCAAACCTTTGTGGCTTTACATTGAAGTAAAATGTGACTTTCATCTTCCTTGTCCCACAGATGGGGCACATTCCTGGGTTAACCTCCCCTTCATTGCCCTTTAGTTTCCAAACACCCAATCTAAACTAAGCTAATCCTACTTTTTCATATTTTTTTACAAATTAAAATGCACTTCTCCTTTGAGTCATCTTTTAGTCCCTTGTAAGATGACAGTGAGCTTTCCTCCATGACCTGGAAAATAAGATCTGCCTATCTATATCTTCCATTCTGAATCTCACTTACCTCCAAAAATGTCTTCTGAAATATGCTATTTTAACCCAAATATGTCCTAACCCATTTTTAATTACCTGTTGCCTGATTTTCCTCTGCCATCCATTAGATATAATATCCAAACTTTCCTCTTGATATATCAAGTATTTTTTTTCATGAATTCTGTATCAGGTAACTCTTGGACTCGAAGTACATGTTTCAGGATTTTCTCCATCATCAACCCTCTCACACTTGCCTTTCCTAACTCTAATAAAGCTGCTGCATTTGCAGTATTAATGGGGAACTCCCAGAATTAATTTACAGAAACTTCTTAATACTAAATCCATATTATACCAATCCTTGTCTATTCCTCAAATTTCCCCTCCAAAGCTCCATCCAGATTTAGTCAATGGAGAATAAACATTGCAGTGCAATGTTTGCAAGTAACTTGGTTCCCAACTTCAAACGTGGATAATGAAAGGGGCTTCTCTGCCTACACAACCATCCTCGCAGACTGTCGCACAAACTGTTGTGTCGATAATATTGAAACCATGCTTGGTTTGTATTTTGGGAAAGTTTAATGTCATGTAGTAGAAGTCCAGTAGTTACTGTAATATTGGCAGATTTAAAGACTTTTTGTATATTAGGTTAGTTTGTTCATGAATATGTAATGTTAGAAATGTAAAAGTGGAGAACATGTAAATCAAACATAAATACAAGTTTAAAAAAAAATTAAAAAGGTACACATGAAGTATTGTGCTGTCATTTTATTTCACGAAATACTCACTGAAATAGTAGCAGTTTTAGTATCAAAATCAACAGTTTTAATTTACCAAAAACTATGGCCCCTACAAATAGGGGCTAGCAAAAAACTTGAACTACAAAAGTGAATATAAAAACCTAATTAGAGACTTAGCATTACACATGACAAAATGATCAAGATTGCTAGAGGGCCAATCAACAGTGATCCAAAGTTAAACTCTACATAGTTGTGAGAGTATAGTGCAAGGGGATTAAATGGTAGGTAGAGGATGAAGGTGTAATAAGATATAAAGGCTGGTTCAAAATAACTTAAGAGCAGTAACCAAAATGGAAATGAGAACCAGAAGCAATGTTGCACACAAGACTTTGGTTCATAATAGCATGGTAACAGAAATGTGGATCTATATGGATAACCATTAACCTCTGAGTACAATGTTCAATTTTGTGAATTGGATTTCATTTGTTTTTATTGACCAATTAATTTATCACCTGCTTCCAATTCAGCCAACGCAATATGGGTTAGCTAACATCAAAATTCAAGGAACTTGAACTAGAGTGAGCTCTAGTGGCTGTTATGTGTCATGGCCACTAAGAATAATCTTTGTAATGAAGAGTTAAATGATGCACAATATGGCTCCAATATGTCATGCCTGTGAACAAGAATGAAAAAGTTAAAACTTGGCAAAATCATCTCTCCCATTTTTGGGAGAACTACCTATCATGGTAAACATCTCATTAAAATACATGTATTTACACTTTATTCTCATTCTGTTTTTGGTTGTTGTGACAGCTTTAAGGGATTGAATAAAATATTTAAGTACCTTTTTTATTTCCAAAACTAAGTGATGTTTCAAAAAAGATACCTTATGTCATTGAGATAGTATTTACTACAGTATAAAAAAAATAGGTGCTAAAATAAATAATCATTTAATCGTGGCTTCCCTTATTAAAGTTTATCTCTTAATAATGCTTTTCATTTTGTGGTTGGAATGTTTCAGGTTCAAGTTGGACTGACCCTCTCAGAGTTCAGATAGTTAAAGCACATCACAACTGGATTGCTGTTGCATATGCTCACTTTGTGGCCTGCTACAGGTATGATTTTTTCTTTGTTTCACAACTTGTCATAGATGGACTCACCCCGCCCACTTAGTGGCAGAAAAAAATAAAATGGTGTTGCTTTGGTAAAATTAAAATCAAACAATTTTATTTCTGAAGGTAAACAGAATAATTCAGTGTCATTTGAATCTTTTCCCATGGTAGTTCAATTTATTAGAGCAACCATAAGGAAACTATGAGATGCTGATTCAAATTGCGGCTATTGCATTACAATTTTCAGTCTGATTCTAACTTTCTTACATACAGCTGCTGTGAAAGAACAATTATTAATTACTATTATTTCAATCCTATTTACTTAAAACAAATGACATCTATTCATTCAATCTTTTTTACTTTCTTTACACGACTCTGTTTAAAGTGTATAGAAGAAGTATTGTATTCCACCTAAAAATTTGATACCAAGATTTCACCGAAAACATATGTTTTAGGACCCCCTGAATCCAAAAAAATGTAGTTTTAGTAAAAGGTCCGAGTTTATGTGTGCATGGGTGGGTGGGTGGATGTGCATGCGTGCATTGTTTTTGTTTTATTTTTACCAAAGCTGGTATTTAAGTTATCCTCCCACCCCAAACTACCCTTTACGTGGAAAAATTTTTGAAAATTTTGATCCATGCAAGCCACCGCAGCACACAGTATATGCACATGCCATTTTACTCCATCAAGCCATTCATTATCCTGATGATGGGAGAGATGCACACTCCTGAAACATTGATGCTCTACATCACCTCACCTGACTTGAAGCTCGAGAATGCCTAGAATATGAGAGTGAAATTTTTTATGCAAGACAAAACTCACAAAATCTGCAGCATTTTGCATTGGAATAAATGTTACACTCACTGAGCCATCTTGCCACCACCTATTTCTCTCATATTTAACTGGAGCTATATAGAAAACTAAAAACAGATTAATGCAGGAGTGTGGACTGAGTGATAAAATGGGCAGAGAAAGATATGTTTGGGCAAGAATAGGTATGTTAGAATGCCGAGAGGGAATTAAGACAATATATGCCCAATGTTTGGGGAAAATAAGGAAACAGTGCATTGTGTTCATAGAATAGAATTTTATTCATCCGTTTGATCATTTTACATGATTTAGGACACATCACAAACTTAACTAAGATTCATTTTAATGGAGATATATATATAAAAAACAAGAATTAGAAGTAAGAAAATTATATGAACTATTTCAGAAGTGTAACACAAATTCATGGCTTCATTAAATATTATTTCAGCATTACATATTAAATTTGAGAAACACAAGAAAAAAGTACAAATAAATATATATAATTATTTACACCCTTTCTGTCTTGTATGGTGATGATATTACCTTTATATTTTCCAAATACTTGTATTTATGTATAAGGATGTAGTGAATTACTTCCAGCATGTATGTACAGAGCACAGACAAGATGTGTAATGATTTGAATAAATCTCTGCAAGATGTGCATTTTGTTTTGCCTGTCATTATTCTAGTTGCTTATTACTTTCTCTTGCCCCGTATGTACAATGTACATAGGGATAGAGAAGTATTGCATTCCACCCAAAAATTTGATGTTGAGATTTCACCGGAAATACATGTTTTAGGACCCCCTGAATCCAAAAAAAGCATTTCCAGAAAAAGGTCCATGTATGTGTATGTGTGTGTCCATGTGTGTGAACACGATAACTCAAAAACGAAAAGTAGCTAAAATACCAAACTTGGTACTTATGTTAAGTATCTTCCAGGGATGCGACACGAAGATTTTGAGAAAAATCCCCCCACCCTAAACTGCCCTTTACATGGAACTTTTTTCGAAAATTTTGATTTTCTTAAAAATGGCTTTAACGATTTTGATTAAAATATTGTATATTAAAGATATTTATCTGACAAATAAAATGTATATCTTGAATTTTCTGGGAAGAACTTCTAAAGACCTGTTTATTCTGGATGAATTTTACTTAATTTGGCATAACTAATAAACCATAAGAGATAGACAAAAACTTACTATACAAAAACTGTAGGCCTTGTTAAAATACACAATTTACGTCATGTACACTTTTTTCGTGGAGCTTACTGTTTTCGAGGTATTCATTGTTATTAGTTTCAGTTGTGAAGTACTTACACTTTTCTTAGATGGGAGTGTCCGTTTTTCTTTTGTTCTACTCCTGGCCAACAAAAGAAGCAATTTGTAATGACAATCGCATAACGACAGCTTTTAGAACATTTGATTATCAATTTAGCCTAGTGTATTCCCTTATTTTCTTCTTACTTATAAGGAACTAAGTAATAAGAACATTGTGCTGAATACCTCGATTAACAAGGTGCAGAAAGAAGAATAGTCTTATGTAAGAAGCTTGTAGAACGGCTAGAGAAAGTCATGTGAGTGTAACACGTCAGATTTTTGTTATATTTTGAAGACATTCATTTTTTGGCTGTAGCCCCCCAGAATTTTATTCAATAACAAATATGACCCAGAATTTTTTCAAAATATATGCTCCTAAGGACTTCTGCTCTTGTCACTTGTTTTAAAGTCTGTAAAATGAAACAGCCCACACTAAGCTTTTTAGTTATATTAATATGTACTCCTTATTTTAGATCTTCATCTTCCTAAAAATGTTGTTTGTGATATTCTACAGTTTCCCCATTTAAGTTTATAAGTGGTTTTATACTGTTTTTGTTTTGGCTTTATGGAAACTCATAACTACCATTTTTTTTTTATTTATTTATTTATTTATTAAAAGCCTGTTATTCTTGAACCAAAACACTAGTTCTCTTGATTTAACTCCTATGTTTTCCTTAAGTTCTGTTTCTTTTTTGAAGTTGATAGGACATTTGTGTCATCAGCGAACAGTAAAACTTCTGCTTTTGGAACATTTAATGGCAGGTCATTAACATATAGTAAGAGGAGAAGTGGGCCTAATACAAGAAAACAGACATATGGTGAAGTGAACTGAGATTTGATAAATGGGATAAACAAGGGACAGAGGAAATGACAAGAAGAAATTTAATAATAATAGAAGAGAATTTATTATAGCTTGTGGGAAACGTTTAGGTAAGGGTTGCAACAAATAGTATAGAATTGCAAAACAGTGCAAGAAGGAGGAAAAGAGTAGAGGAGAGAATGGAATTATCTAGTAATAGTTAAACAGGAATCTTATGCACCATTAACCAAGGTGTTGCTGTGTATAAGGTTCAGAGGAATAAGCAGTTATCAAGGATAGAAACTTAGTTCAATGTGTTTAAGAAAAAAGAAAAGGAGAAAGCTATATTATTAAATTTAATGTAACAAATGTTTGTATTGTGATTTATGAGAATAATTTCATTCATTCATTTCTGTTATTCGTACATATCATCACTACATTTATATACGTTATACTCCATAACCAAGTTCATTATATGTTGTATTTTTATTCTTGCTTTGCTATCTTCAATATCAGTCCACAAATGTAAAAAATTGCCAACATTATTACACTAAAAATAAGAACTGAAGCTTATGAATGAATTATTACACTAGTTGGTGAAACAGTTGTTTTATCAAAGCACAGTTTAACTCCTTTAATTTGAGTTAAATAAGATTATCATTGTTGAAACCAGCTTTAAGTGGTAGAGAACATAAAAAGCATTGTTGTAACATTGCTTTTGGTTTTCTGAAAATGGAGTTGTCAGTTTGAAATAGTTATATTTAACAGAAAGTTAAACATTCATCACTTAAATTATTTGTACCTGGCCGGCTTTAAGAGATCTTGCTCTTATTTTCAGAGGAGTCTGACTGGATGCTGGTGTTGGCATCTACAATGTGGTGGTTGTTTGCATTGACATCTGGTGGTGGAGTGACATACTTCCATAGTTGATGTGGTGGGGGGCAATTCAAAATTCATCAACTCTTAACTTTCTGTTAAATTTAAATTCCACATCACTGTTATTAGCTTATTCAAATATTATACAAATGAAGTAGTTATGTTAACAGTGTACATTTCTATTGTAAGGGATTTAGCTAATAATGTTTGTTTACTGCAACTCTAGACTGAAGGATTCCAGTGGCTGGCAGCATGCATTCACAAGCCCCCACATTGAAAGCTGTATTGAAAGAATAGCCATTAATGCTAAAATGGGGCAAGGTGGTGGTGGTGAATCATCATCCAAAATGGTAGCTATATCATATGGGAGCCAAGTACGACTATGGGGAGTTTCAGAAGATGGCACTAGAACTAATATTGGTAAGTTTTTGCTGCAGTAGGGTAATATATCTCAAGGGAAATGGTTAAATTGTTTTAAAAATCTCTATGAAAATTCAGAGTCCATGCAAAACTATAATATTAAAGAAATTAGTAATAATTGTGTAAAAGAAGCCTGCCTGGATAGTTGTGGTAGCGTGTCTGCTTCACATTCAACAGGTCATGAGTTTGAATCTCACTTAGGGTGAGTTACCCAGATAAAGTTTTTTTCGGGGTTTTCCCTTATCCTGAGAAGACGAATGTTGAGTAACTTTAAGCTCCATGGACCCTTAAGATCATTTGAGCATCATTTCACCAATTTCATTCATCATCCAATATAACAACCATGTTAAAGGACGTTAAGCCAAAAAAAAAAAAATTGTGTAGAACTATTGATGGTAAAATAAAAAAGAAAGAGGTAATAGAACAGGTTAAAACTGTTGAAAACAAGTAAAGCAACATGAATAGATGATAACACCAACAGAATTTTTAAAGGAATCAGCACAAACAAGGATAGAGTGGAATTACCTGTAATTATATTCAATTCAATGAAAACTTTAAGGATACAGACTGTAGAATTGGAGAAAAGCAATCATACACCTAATATACAAAGGTAAAGACAGTATAGATAAATCAGAAGTTATAAGGGAGGGCAGTATTATCTAATGTAGAGAAAATGTTTACTGGTATTTTAGCAGGTAGATTACAAAAATGGATAGAACAGTACAATATATATCTGATTACCAAATACAGTTTCTTAAAGAAAGAAGAACTATTGACAACATATTCCTTTTAAAAACTCTAATAGATAAATATTTAAGAAAACAAGAGAGGGAAGCTATACTTGGCTTTTGTAAATTTGAAAAGTGTTTGACCAATATGAAATATAGTCATTGTGGTTTAAGCTTTCAGTTAATGGGATCAGTACACACATCATAAGGGAAAAAAAACCTCCCAAAAAACCTTATTCAACATGCTATACAGTGTGGTATTTAACAGACCTTTTGTTAAAGAGTTGCTGTGTTCACGCATGCAGATGCTGCACATGCAAGCATGCGCAGAGATGTAGACCATCGTCTAAAAAAGGCATTTTATTTGTGGGACCTCAGAACATACATATTCAGTGAAATCTCAATATCAAATTTTTAGTGGAATATAATATTTTCTCTATTTACAAAATGTAGTAGAGAAAGTAAAAATTCTCAGGTAATTTGTTATATATCACTTATCACTAAGAAATGTAATCGTCTCCTCACACAGTCAAGCTATAAATATGCTTTTCAGCCTGTCTTATGTAGAAACTCTCCAAGTTTCATAACAGTGAAAATTATGATGCAACTGTGCATGTGCAAGATATGATGGCACACATAATTAAAATGGCGGAATTCCCAGTACAACAGAAAGTGAAATGTTGTTATTGGTTAGCCGAATTGAAGTTCCTATTGCAGTACAAAGAAATTTTAGGCAGGAATATGGTGCAAATGCTACAGATCATCATACCATTTGTGAAATAGCATAATCATCTGTTGTAAACAAGACCTGTGCTGAGGAAGAAGGGAAGTAGCAAAAAACCAGTGTCTGCAGCTACAGTTTAAGATGTAAGAGAAGCATTTCAGTGCAGCCCAAGGAAGTCAATTGAAGGGCCAGTTTAGAGCTAGGTATTCCAAAGACAACTGTTCACGCTCTTGTCCATAAAAGACTGCAATTTAGAGCATATAAAATCTAATTTATGCAAAAGTTGCAGCGGAATGATAAACCCAAACGGGTTGAGTTCGCTACTGTATTGTTATCCTGATGATGATGACAATGAATTCCTCAACATCACATTCTCAGATGAAGCAACCCTTCACACATCTGTTAAAGTGCACCAACATAACTGTAGAATATGGGGAAAAGAAAACCCATGGTTGTAATGGAATATGAACGTGATACCCCAAAGTGAACTTGTGATAGTGATTGTACCTGTTTTTCATTGCTGAAAGCGCAGTAATAGGGACAACATACTTGGATATACTGGAGAACTGTACAGTCCCACAAGACCGGATGAGTTCTTCTTCCAGCAAGATGTCCCTCCATATTAGACCCATGAAGTTTGACACTAGCTCAACACATAATTTCCAAATAAATGGATTGAAAGATCAGGCTCCATTGAATGGCCTCCAAGGTCACCAGACCTAACCCCCTTAGATTTCTTTTTATGGGGGTAAGTAAAAAGCATTGTTTATTGAACTCCAGCACAAGATCTGCCTGACCTCTGAAGGCAGATAATACATGCTTGTGCATCCATCATACCAGTAATGAATGCTGCGGAACATATGAAGGGAGATAGAGTTCCGTCTTGATATTCTTCGGATCACAAAAGGTGCACATGTGGAGATTTATTGAAACTAGGTGAGTTTATTTAAAATACAATCTAATTCTGGCTATTCTATGTCTGTTAGTTTAGGAGATATTAAGGTTTCTTTATAGTAACAATTCAATGGGACACGCTGTACATATAAATAGCTTAATGTCCTTTAACCTGGTTGGTCATATAGGACGATGAATGGAATCGGTGAAATGATCTTGGGGTCCATGGAGTTTAAAGTTAGGCTGCCTCATCGCTATTTATAGAGAAAATAGTTTATAAACACCACTATAACTAAATTATTTTGAAAAATCAATACACCACTAAGACAACTAGAAAGGCAAGAATAATACACAATAAACAATCATATGAAGTTGAAGATTAAGAAGCAGTAATAATCTGGTTTGATGCTGCTGCTGTTAACATAATACACTTACATTTTTAAAACAGACTGTATTTTTTCGGTCAAAATCTTGAGACAGCAAAGGGACTCTTGCCTGTGTCCAGCTCAGTAATGTGGTCAGGATTTTTTGTTAGCTACCATACAGGCATGTGACATCCTTATCTCCTTTCACTGTCTCAAAAGACTCTGACTAAACAATACATATAAACTTTTACATAACAGATTTGTAATATAACAAATGATTGTCTTTCTTTGTTTCAAGGTACATTCAATCTACATGTTAGAGTGGAGTATTTATTCTTCATTGGAAGTCAGTTGGTAGCACTTTCTCCTACTGGCAAGATTGGAGTGTGGCATGCAATGACACATCACTGGCAAATTCAAGATGTTGTGCCCATTGCATCTTTTGATACTGCTGGATCATTCCTTTTGCTCGGCTGCAACAACGGTTCCATATATTATATAGGCAAGTGTACATGTCCATCTAAATTCCTTGAGTTAATTATGATTTATGACTTATTTTCAAGGAGCAGTTTCTTAAATGTATGTATTATAATATTTGTTATCAGGGTTTGAAAAAAAATCACTTAAACTGTGCTACTTAGGTATGTTATGCAATGATTTACCAAAATTTGTATTAGTTGTAGATAACTAACCAATACTTGAGGACCTAAGTAAATGCCTGTGAAGGAATTCTTAGGTTTAGTAGCTGCAGCACATTTGATTTTACATTTGTTAAACTGAAAAATATAAGAGGGTGTTATGTTAGGAATCCATATTTTAAACAATTTGTGTAAACTCTATGTTCCGAACTTTTAGCCAGGTAAGTTCATAGGCTTTCAAGTTATCAGTTTACCTTAAGATGAAAATGATGTACATCTTTGAAACGGAGTTAATCCATGAACTTACCTGGCTAGAAGCTTGAGAACTCTTAGAGTTAATATGTCATCAGCAAAGCTTCAGCACTTACTTTAATTTGTGTAAATTCAATAGATAAATATGAATTAATCCTTAATAGTAACATTAAAAGAATATATATTCATAGATTAAGTGCAACAGCTGGAATTTTAATTACTTTTTTTTTTTTAGTAAGGGAGGGATTCCAGCTCCCCAAACTTAGGTATGCCTCTGGTTTAACCTAATCAGTTTGTTTCTTGCTATTGTTATACAGATATGCAAAAGTTTCCACTTCGCATGAAAGATAATGATCTGCTGGTCACAGAGCTATATCGTGATCCTTCAAATGACCCAATCACGGCCATCTCTGTGTATCTCACACCAAAAACCAGTAAGTACATAAACTCAATAAAAGTGACTTTACTGATAAGAATAAGAATGTACTGCATAGCAAAAACTCAAAATACTGTTATCCACTCTTGAGAAGTAGGAGATAGATCGAATCTGGAGAAGAGCTGAAGGAAAAGTCATAGGTACCTTGGGGTAAAGCACTACTACCATGATCATCACCACCTTCACTACCAACAATATAATTACTAGCGCCACCAGCACTACAACCACCACAATCACCACCAGCACTATCATAACTACCAATTTATCTGAATATAAGATTATCCCCATTTTTAAGAACTTGAATTTAGCATATCATCTGTATGAAAAGACGACGACTTAATTTTCAAATGGAATTAATGCTATTTATTTGAAACAAACTAAGGGACACTTAAGCAGATTGTCCCTTCCCTGTTTTCTTTTTTAACTAATAATTTGTGTAGAAGAGAGGGTATGTGAAAGAGGTGTGTAGAAGAGAGGGAGAGGGGAGAAAGGAAATGATGTACGTTATGTGTGCGATCAGAGAAGGTGATAGCAGTAATGGCAGTGACAACACAAGTGAAACAATAATTAATACAATTTTCTATTTAGACAACATGCCTAATATAACACACTATTGTAAAATGTTTTAGCTTAATAATAATTTGAATTTATGTGGAAATTCACATTTTGAGCAAGACAAGATGGAAAGGGGAGTATAGTATATTTGTGATTGTAGGACGTGATGACATCAGTGGTGGCAGCAGCGACAATATAAGTAATGATGATGGATATGATTTTCTATTTAGGCAACATGTTTAATATAACACATTGTAAAATTTTTTACCTAATTTGGATTTGCACATTGTGAGTGGGAAAGAGATGAAGACATACTGGTATGTCTGCACAGTGGCGACACTGCAGCTTATCTAAGACGATGATTATGGGTGCAATTTTCTATTAATATAATGTATTATAAAAGTTTACCTAATTTGAATTTGCACATAAATTTACGTTGCGGGTGGTAAGAGAGGCAGAGGGGAAAACAGAAATATACTGGTATATATGTGGCAGGAGGAGGGGAAATGTGCAGCTAACCTCTCTCTTTCTGCTTGACCGTTTGCCTCCCACTACAACATTCCATGGAACCACTGATGTGAAAGGAAGTCCTTTAATTTTATTTTAGTCTTGGAGAGAAATCTTTTCCAATGAGAATGTTTATAGGCCATTAAAAGCTAATTTTTGGCATGAAATGCAATGCACAAAATCTGCAGCATGTATTATGAATTTGGTAGTAATCTATATAATTTCTCCCAGATTTCGCCACTGCACTATCCGCGAAGTTTGAAACTTACTTTTCTCCTCATGGTGTTCAGAAAACATATATTGCAAATACAAGACAACCCCCAGTTTTCAACATTAATATTTTGGAAAAAACATCTTGTATTCGCATATTTACAATAACAAAACCACTTACCAATCCATAAAAATTACAAGAACTACATCCACCATCAATAGCTCCACCACACAACCATGACAGGATTATCACCACCAGCACTGCCACACTTCAGAGCTACCACATTTACATTCAAAATGGAAATGGCATGTTATTTATGGACGCTCTTTAACTGCTGTGGTTCTAAATTGGGCGTGAAAGACCACTTAATTTTGCTC
This sequence comes from Hymenopus coronatus, assembly GCA_030762935.1. Lineage (NCBI taxonomy): Eukaryota > Metazoa > Arthropoda > Insecta > Mantodea > Hymenopodidae > Hymenopus > Hymenopus coronatus. The sequence goes on from CM060882.1 coordinate 27,142,989, forward strand.
AGAGGTCTCTCTATCAGGCTTGAGGTTCTTTTATGTGCCATAAAACTATGACATAGGACCAACGGCTTTACTTCCCTTCCAAAGGAAGCCATGCTAAGAATTTTTATGCCCGAAAAAATCCATCACCCTCCACTGGGTTTGAACCCGCGACTTTGGGTATATGGAGTTAGCATGGTAACCATTACCATGGAAGGCAACACATTTACATTCACATAAATACAAGAAAGAGAGGGAAAGATATTGTTATCTGTAATATATTCCATGTTACATATATTTAAAATGTAATAACATGATACAATCTAAAATTTGGTAATTTTTTCATATTCCAGCTCTTACCATTACAGATGTAATACACTGTAAGGAAGTTAAAGGATCATTTATTGGTTTAAAATGGTCCATATTTTGCAAATGTATCTTTCAAACTGAAAATCTGAGTTCATGTATTTCAGCATATCTCCTACTCCTTGTTTTAAACTTTTTCCCTTGTTACACATTCAGAAATTAACACTTATTTTGCTGTATATTAACTGAATTAATTCTAAAAAATGTTATTGCATTTTCATATCATAACACTTATGTTATTAAGAATTTTAAACATGGAGATAGCTGAGAACTGTGTTTAAAATAATGTACATAGCTGCTTACGTAAGAGGCCATGTAAATAAACTTTTATATGTCGCAGATTGGGAATTATTACAGTATAATTTATTAAAGAGAATTAATTGCTCATTTTGCTGTCTATAACAATTATTATAAATCCCACTTTTTTGCGTGTTTGAAATTAAAAAGAAAGGAGCCAAGAATGGTTGCACTTAGATCCAGTAATATTTGTTGCTTTTTGGAAACACATTGAGATCTTAAATATTTTAAAACCATTTGGTGAGGCATTTGCTTCATTTGCATTTGGCAGTTGGGTTCATTTGCATCAACAACAAGTTTTGTATTTATTGTTGAAAATGAAATACAAGATACTACCTTGAATAATTTTAGTGTGAAATGGTGGCTGAAAGTAATATAATGAGTTTAGGTATTCAAACACCACAAGAAGAATTTGTGAGACCAATGTTTGAGATACCAAAAATTCTTTAAGCTGAAAGTACAACATTTTGGTACAGTGCGCCAGGAACAAGAATGAGAATGCATACCAGTGACCATAAAATTTGATTTTGTGCATTGGTGCATAATTTGTTTGTACATAACTGACCAATGATATTTTTTCACCTACTTCCAATTCTGGCAACCAGAATGGCCAATGTCAAAAGTTGATAGTTAAAATATTTTTCAGATGCAGATCCATTAATTTTTCTGATTCCTCCAGTTGTACCAAGGTTCACTTTTTTATTAAGAGATGTATTAAAGTTTGTTTTGTTATTATAATTGTAATACTCCTCTCTCCTACATATTATTGAAAGGTACAATGATATACAATTAGTTGATTAGGACCAGTTGAAAAGTTCAATGCCTGAATGCCATTGTCATAATAGCTCAATAATTTAGAGCAACCCCATGGAGAGCGAGAGAACCGTGTTTAATTCCCGAATTTTTCAACTGGTCCAAAACCAACTATTTGTTTTGTTAATTTCTACTTTTTTTGCTCTTTGTAGCTTTTGCTATTGTTTTTGAGGCAATAGACAGTTTTGAGTTGCATATACAACTCTTTCACTAAGAGAACCAATACCTTGTTCATGCCTTATGGTTTACCTATTACGTAAAAGTTGTCCATAATGAAGAGGATTTCACTGGCTATTCATAAAAAAAATCAACTATACATGTTATTTGCCATGTAAATATCATAAACATATGGAATTTTAATTAAAATTATTAAAACCATTATTGAGAAAATAAAAAATTCCATATAAGGGATAGTTTGGGTTGAGTAGGATTTTCTTGAAAATTTTTGTTATGCATCCTTAGAAGTTGCTGAACTTAAATAAATACTAAGTTTGGTTTTTAACCAATGTTAAATTTTTTAGTTATACTATTCACACATGTGCACACGTGCACACACACACACACACACACACACACACACACACACACACAGACAAACACACGCACACACAAACCTATTCTAAATATACTTTCTTTAATTCAGGGATTCTCAAATTGTATATTTCCAATGAAATCTAATCAAATTTTTGGGTGGAATGCAATACCATTTCTAGTTACTATAGATAAGTAGTAGAAAAAGCAAAAATCCAATATTACTGCTGAAAGTTGAACCACGAATGATAACAGATAATAATTATTCTCATCACTTTGTAATATCTAAATGTTTTGTTTTTTTGTAATCTAAGTCATGGATATCAATTCTATTCATTTTTGTCTCTCTATGTGGATGCTCTTACTACTTGAGCTACAATAGTAAGACACCTACATGTGCAACTGGCAGGAGCCTGGGAAATCTGTGGTTCAAATCCTGGCTATGGCATTGAATTTTTCAGTCTAAATCTAACTATCCAACCTATATGTGAATTAAGCTTCTCAGCTGATTCAAGTACCTGATAAACCTTCAAGGTGATCACTAGGGAACAGATTTTTATGTTTTAAAACTCTGAAAATATATTGTTTCAATATTATAAAACTGTAAAAGATTATGAGTGCTTAGGCTTTCACAGCTGGCATCTATCCAATGAAATGTTGATTCCGGGCTTCTAGGCCATGGTCCAGTAGATGTATCAACTCCTTTTGCCCGGGATTCCATGGGGCATCCTCAGAGGAAATAGACTTCTGCCGGTAGCTGCTAAAGTGACACCCGGAGTGAATGCCCGTCTTATATATATAGTTGGGCAAGACAGCCCCCTCTACTCTCATTGGCTGTGCACCAGCCAATCAGTAGCCTGAGTCTAGTTGTAAGCCTGGCTGGGCTATACATGTGTATCAGCCAGCACTAGTATCCATACTCTGTGGATGCGTGCTGTTTCTTCTTTTCTGTTAAAAATTATTCTGATGTTTGAAAATTTCTATGGCCTCTCTGTACATCATAGCATGGTGATGTGCTGTGGTGTCAATAGTTGTGGTTTCATTAAACCTAATGTCATGGCCTCTTAATAGAGCATGTTCACCTACTGCTGACTTTTCCGTATGTCCCAAGTGGCAATTATTCTTGTGTATATACTCCCCTTTGTGGTACCAATGTAGACTTCACCACAGCTGCAAGGTATGCAGTATACTCCTTGCGAGGATAGAGGATCCCGTTTGTCCTTCGCCAATCTGAGTTTTTGTTTTATTTTCATGGTTAGCTTGAAAATAGTTTTAATATTGGCCTTATCTAGTAGCCTACCAATACGCTCTGTGACTTTCTCTATATGTGGTAGGAACGCCTTATGCTGTGTTTTCGTTCTCTCTCTGGGGTTGCATAATCTCTTGGGATGGGATGCCCTGATTATTTCTTTTTTACCATATTCATTCTTCTGCAGGGTTTGGTGTAGGTGTTTTATTTCTTGATTTAGTGTGGCCGGTTCACAAATCCATCTTGTCCGTTCTGTTAAGGTCTTAATTATGATTTTCTTATCTCAAGGATGGTGATTAGAGCTCCTATGTAGATAATGGTCTGTATGTGTCGGCTTCCTATAAACTGTATGACCTAGTGTTAGATCAGGATTCTTGGTTATGAGAACATCCAGGAAGGCGATACTTTGGTTCTGCTCCTTTTCCATTGTAAATTGGTTGTTACTGTGGATACTATTAAGATCATAAAGAAATTTATCCAGTTTATCATCTCCATGCAGCCAGATAACAAATGTATCGTCCATACATCTCCACATACTTTGGGTTTATATGTGACAGACTCAAAGGCCTTCTCAAATTTTTCCATGTAGAAGTTGGCAATAGTCGACTTAGTGGGCTACCCATTGCCACTCCCTCTTTTTGTTCATAGTAATGGCCATTCCAGAGAAAATAACTGGTTGTAATACAGTGCCGGAATAGGATTGTAATTTCCTCTGGGAAAACCTCGGAGGTGCATCGTTTCTTCTATTGGAACCTTCGTAAACAATGAAATCATGTCAAAGCTCACAGTTGGTCTTGTGGGTCTAGTTTTACGTCCCTCAGCTTGTCAACGAATTGAGTGGAGTTCGTTATGTGTGATTCTGTATTGCCGATCTACAGTTGTAGAAGCTTCACTAAATGCTTAGTTAAAGTGAAGTCAGCGATCCTATTGTACTGACTGTAGGATGCAATGGCGTGGATATCTTGTGGATCTTTGGCAATTCATAGAGACAAGGTGCAACTGCTTCACTGGTAGTAATAGTCAACAAGGAATCTCTCTGGCACACAAATTTCCAATTTTATTAATGTCTGCTTGCCCTTCCAAGGCCTTAGCAATTTTACACATAGAATGAAATCCACCATTTTTTTTTTTTCAGACATACTTTTAAATTTTTGTTTAATAGCTTCTACTTAGGACTTTTGAGAGAATTACTTATTTTCTCAATGTCATGAACTTAATTAACTGTCTCAGTTAAGTTGGATGGTGTTTCTAATTTTATTATAGAGCGACACAAAAAACTCAAATTTGCAGGTATGTAAGATAATTCATTTTTAGTGTAATGTCATTGAGCAAGTTCTGAAGAATTTCAATTTATGTAACATCATCCTTATTTAGTTCATTGTTCACTGATTTAAATTTTTCAAATTTGTTTGAATAATACACTGTTACTTCCAACCATGTCCCCCAATGAGTAACCATAGTTGGGTTTAGGGGGAAATGGAAGATCTGGATTTTTGGCTGTGAACAAATCAATTCTTTTGGTGCTCTCACAAACACTTTTTGCAATTTGAGATTAATTTGTCCAGTTTAGGTTACAATGTACATGCCTGCTCATGTACTCTGTGTAAACCATGTATTATACAAGTTATATATATCGTGTGTGGGAAGTGTACAGAAAGAGCTTTGGCTGCCATCATAACATATAGAGCAGCATCCATAATTAAGAATATTTTAAAATTTCACCCAATTCAGCCATAACAATTGCAGAGATTCATTGAATAAATGAGTCATTCTTACATGATTCGATGCTTATATTTCTCACATACTAATAGAAAACACCACTTGGAATCTATTTCATAATTTTCTAGTGCACCTACCACATGATTTCCCACTTTCTTATTGCTAGAGTCTGGTGATCCGTCAATGCTTAATCATATTTTTTTATTTTCACATTCTGCTCTGATCTTTCATAGTATTTATTTGTAACTGGCAGGGACTTGCAAATTTCTTAATGCTAATTCTTCTGGTATTTAAAAATTTGTTTATTTTGAAAATTTCCAAGGCCTGGACTTCTCAATTTATATAAAGGAATATCACACGAAAGAAAGGTTTTGCATAAATCTGCATAATATTCTGAACTTTTTTAAACTGGGGTTTGGAAGAGGAAGGTGCTTCACCAAAAAGTACTTGCCTAGAGCTTGTACTTAAAGCGACCATTTTGTGTTTACTACTGGGCTAAATGCTGCAAGACTTGAGATCTCTGATCTGCATTTACTGATTTTCCACATTTTTGACAGAACAGAATTCTTCCATCACTTGTAAAGATGCCACTAAATTCAGCAACATATTGCCGCGAATGAGGACGAAAATTTAACTTTACTTTTGACATTATATCACCAATCACCTCACTTAACATACTGGTATTACTCCGTTTTAAACAAGACGAGGGAAATGACTGACTGAAGATTTTTGTGTACATTGTGTCGGGCACCCTCATCATAAATTAGGGATTCCCCTTCAAATAGGGAGCCAGCATGTCAAGCTGCTGCTTCATTATGCAATATGCTTACGACTGAAATTCATTTGGATTGTATTCTCATAATATGACAATACAAAAGTTTTTAAATTAGATTTAAAATTTTTAACAAGGAAAAAAGAAAGTTATGCATTTTTTCAACAAATTTATATAAAATATTTATTTATGTAAAAATATTAAAAAAATATGTATTTTATCAAAATAGAATTTTGTACACAAACTGGAGTGCACTGGTTCAAAATTTCTGTCATAGTTACAGTGTTTTATCTTTAAGAAGAAGAAGAAGAAAAAAAAAGTAATTATAAGCAAATCCGTTCCCTAGTGATCACAAATTTAGAGATTATATTTTTAGGCTTTATAATTAACCAGGAGTAAATTTGGGCTTTGATAATTGTTTTTTCATACTATCCATGTTAGACCATAAGATGGAAAGTGAAGTGGGTTTGAAAGTTTCCAAATATGACATTTCCAGCTTACTGTCTACACATGATTGATGTGAAAGGAAATGATCAGAGGGACTAAATATCAATGTACTTCCACCCAAAATAGATACTATATTATTGTGAACTTCAGTCATATAAACTCACGTTTTCAGAAGATAAATATTTAGTAATAAGCCGGTTAATCTGCATTAAGTTCTAACTTTATTTTTGGCCTAAATAGTAGAATGTTTCTAACTTTACAGAATCTTTACCCACATAATACAGAAGTCATCTTATGTTTCATGCTAGCACCAGAGAGGGGAAGGGAAGGTAAACTTTTAAATGAAAGCAAATTAAATAGAATGCTAATAAAATAGTGTCACTGCTATAAAATCCTCCTGCACTTCTCAGAAAAGTAGATAAACTGCTTTATATTTGTCGTTTGCTATTTTACCTCTATGCTATTTATACATACTGCTTTCATATAAAATGATAATTTATAATAGCTTTTCTTTCTAACACAAATTGCCAGATTAGCAAATTTTCTGTTACACTGCTAGAATTGTGCAATGTGGCATTGTTAGCAAAGATGCAACTTTCTTGTGCCTCAAATGTTAGAAATGAATATACCCAAAGCTCGTTTCTGGCCCCAGTATTAAGTGAAAGCCATTTTAGTTAAAAGAAATGTCTGATGCATCTCTGCTTTAAAATGCTCAGTTTAATCCCATGTTTAAAATTCAACATTATAAATATTTAAATAAGGGCTTGTTTTTGTTAGCTTTTCATGCTTAATCTTAAGACAATGCTTTAAGCATTAGTTTTAAATGTTATGTTTCAAGAACTAACAAAGGAATTTCTATTTATGATTTATTTAATGTTTCAGGTATCAAAACTCTAAAAAACATTCAAATAACAAATGCTCCATTTAACATTTAGGTGACAATATTGAAATTTATATTGCACAATATTTCCTTTTTACAATAGAAAATTAATTTTTTGTGATCTTCTATACTTAATTCCAAGAAATAAATTCCAAAAAGTTAAATTTAAGTTATTCTTTTTTCTTTTCTTTTTATTTATAATTTATTTAATGTTGCCTAACTACACAGATCTTATAGTGACAACATCATGTAACAATAAGAAATTTTATGACACTTTGAATACAATATTTACAAATTAAATTAATAAATATATCTAGCTTGTAACATTTGGAGTAATTCTTGAAATGCCCCATATAATAAAATATTGAACATTTGAAACTATAAGATACAATTGTGTATTAAATTATAAAAACTTTAAAAAAAAGCTCTGTAGATCTCTACATCCACTTTAAAAAAACATGTTCAGAAAATTTTAAAAAATTGAACAAACATTCTATTATGAAGATTTTAAAGCAATATAAATAAAAGAAAGATAACTACAAAATCACATTTTAAACATGACATGTTATTTATATATATCCGCTCAGGTCATGTTTGATATTTAGATGACAGAAAGGCAAAATTCCTGTTTCTGCATAGTTTAAGGATTTTTTTCTATCAAATAAATTATGTTGAAATTCAGTCATATAAAAGGGTATGCATAAAATAGAGGTGGAGCAATTGTGTAAAAAAACCAACAAAGCACAGGGTGTATATAAATGAATATCAGGGTTTTAACTCTTTATAATATTTATTACATTCAACTTACAGTTATAAATGATATGTCAAATGAAAAAGCAACTCAAAACAGTTTTGTTTGTTGGCACAAGTGCACATGTGCGTGCAATGTTTCTGCCGCAATCCGCTAGACAGCGGTAGTAGCAAAGATAGCTACTAGTAAACAGAAAGCGTTTTGTGTTTTGCAGTTTGCAAAGACTGAATCTGTAGTCAATGTGCAACGTGTGTTCCGTAGTAAGTTTGGTTGTGATCCTCCTAGTGATAAAAACATTTTTAGATGGTATAATCAGTTTGAAGATACTGGCTGCCTTTGTAAAGGGAAGAGCACGGGACGACCAGGAGTAAGTGAAGAGATTGTTGAGCGAGTGAGAAAGTCGTTCACTCGTAGCCCAAAGAAATCAGTCCGAAAGGCTAGTCGTGAATTACAAGTTCCTGTGTCGACTGTTTGGAAAGTTGTAAGAAAACGCTTACAGCTACGCCCTTACCGTTTACAGTTATTACAGGCTCTAAAGCCAACAGACCACGGATTACATGCCAAATTCGCAAACGACATGTTGTTTCATGACGATTTTGTGGATCGTGTTGTCTTCAGTGATGAATCGACCTTTCACCTTAGTGGACATGTTAACACTCATAATGTGCGCATCTGGGGCTCAGAAAATCCTCACAGGATGGTACAAATGCAACGAGATTCCCCTAAAGTGAATGTTTTTTGTGCTGTATCCCGGCGAAAAGTTTATGGGCCTTTCGTTTTTGGTAAACCTACTGTAACTGGCACTTCTTACCTTGATACATTAGAGCAATGGCTCTTCCCTCAGTTGGAAGAAAATGAGCCAGAGAACTTCATTTTCCAACAGGATAGTGTGCCACGTCACTGGCATAACGAAGTACGCGATTGGTTGAATGTCACCGTACCCGAGCGCTGGATAGGCCGCACGGGCCCCAACGACAGGGCTTGCTATGCATGGCCTCCACATTCTCCTGACCTAACGTCATGCGATTTTTACCTTTGGGACTTCATCAAGGATCGTGTATACCTGCCTCCGCTACCAGCTGACCTCCCTGAATTAAGAAACTGGATTGAAGCAGCTGTTGCTACAATTACTGAATACACACTTATCAACATTTGGGAAGAACTCGGCGATAGACTTGATGTGTGCTGTGTGACAAAGGGTAGTCACATTGAACATTTATAAGCTTCTCGGTAAAACTGTTTGAGTTGCTTTTTCATTTTACATATCATTCATAACTGTAAGTTGAATGTAATAAATATTATAAAGAGTTAAAACCCCGATATTCATTTATGTACACCCTGTATATCTATATATGTGTGTTTATAGATAGGAGGTGACCTATGATCATCCTTGAATAAGATGAGACTTTGTGATGATTAGAACATAAAATTGTAGTGCAATTTTGCCATTTTTCAATTAGTTTTTGATAAACTTTTGTAATACTAACCCTGGTTTAAGTGAAGATTTTGCAAACATTAAGCATTTTTTCAAATATTGTTATAAGGATTGAAAAATAACACTTTCTGCATGTTTAAATACATTTTGGGAATTAGTGATAAGAATTTCTTTCCTTGGAAGTTTTAAAAGTAAGACTTAATTTTGGTTCACAAGACCAATGTTCTATTATCAAAGTATTAAAACATTTAATGTTAATAATATTTTATTTTATATTTTTTTGTGGTTTGTGTGTATTTTCTTCTAAACGTAAACTTGTCTGGTTGAATCTGTATCATTAGCCTCAAGACTGCACAACATACTACCACCATAAGATCGAAAGAAGCACAATTCAGCTGTTTTTTATAAAGAAATCTACTTCCGCTGTTGTTTATTATGCTTATGCTTTTTTCAAAACAACTACTACCAGTTACAAATGGTTCACTTTCCAATGCTGAATATCTCAAAATGCTACTCATTTACAGTGAAGCATATCATAATGTGGCAGCTGCAGCAAGAATTTATTGAGAAGCATTTCCAAATGGATGTGCACCATATTAGGATATTTGTTTTAGTCTGCCAAAGAGTGCTAGATACAGGAAGCATATCTCACATAGAAGGAATTGATCAAAGAGATATAGTATGTGGAGAAGAAAGCTTTCACTTGGTGGAAGCAGCAGCTGTAGTATAACTTGAACTATCTGCATATCCCAATGGACTGTTTTGAAAACACTAAAAGAAGAATTGTATGCCCTTATCATAATTCAGTGCATCCAGTATCTCTCTAAAGCAGATCATGTGGCAGGGTTAGCATTTTCCAAATGCTTTCTTCGACGAGGAGGGAACTTTTCTCTTAACTTCTTACATTGGATGACGCAAGATGGAACAACTAATTACCATAATGCACTTACTACAATCCACACACAAAAAGACAAGACAGCTTTCAGCACAGATTTTCTGTAAATGTTTGGACAGGAATCACAGGAAACACATTAATCAATGGATTCTTCCTCAGTATTGACAGAAGTCATCAAAAAACTTTACCAGTTGTGCTTGAGGATGTGTCTCCTGGCAGTAAGAAAATTATATGCAGCTATTAGATGATGGTGCACCTCAGCATTTAAGTAGTGCCATGTGTGGCTATCTATGCAACATCAATGAAGAAAGCTCAATTGCTTGGAATGAACCAATAAGGTAACCAGTAAGATTGACATATGTAAATACAATCAATTTTTTCCTTTGGGAAAATATGAAAACTTGCATATATTTTATAGAAGTGCCTGATGTGGAAATAAATCAGGTATTTTACTAAATTATTTTCTGCAGATTTTTTAAATACATTTTTATTCATTGAAATAAATTTTAATTTGTGTGTAATTGTTTCTTAAATTTAATTAGTTTAAGTAGAAAATGCACTCATAATATGCAAGAAAGAATACTTCAAGTAGCCAAAAAAAAAAAAAACAACCACAACAAGACATACTTTGTAGAGTGCAACAGAATTGAAGAAAACATTGTGAAACATGTGTGTGTTATGATGGGTGCACATTTTGAGCAATTTCTCGAAACTTTAAAAAGAAGTTCTCATTGATTTTCTGAGTCTGTCCTGTAATTGTTTATAGAGTATTATAATTCATAAGAAAAGAAAGCATAATCTTATAACTTGGTTTCTGAAACTTTTATTTACCTTCATAAATAAGTGTTCCTATTAATAATTTGTATTATACTGCAAATACTTCCTGAGATCGTCACCCATGGTGTAATGGTTACCATGCTAACTTAATATACTCAAGGTCGTGGGTGCAAACCTGGCGAAGGATGATGGATTTTTTTGCGCGTAAAAATTCTTAGCATGGCTTCGTTCAGAATGGGAAGTAAAGCCGTTGGTCCCATGTAGTAAATTTATGACGCGTAAAAGAACCTCAAGCCTGATAAAGAGGCCTCTGAGCAGAATTAAGTGGTCTTTCATGCCCAGTATAGAATGGGATGCTGAGCACCACAGCAGTAAAGAGCGTCCATAAATAAAACTCACTTCCATTTCTTTCCTCAGATCCATATGATATTTAGGTTGCATTATAATCAGATGTAATTTTCTGTTTATTTGTTAGTTGCAATAGCAGCAGAAGCTGAAGATTTAAAAGTTAACCTATTGAATGTAAAGTGAACTTATTGAATTTGCTCTGTTGCAATATTGTGTAAAATAAAATTGTAGTTATCTCAACAACGGAATGCTTTGTGGAAAAAATGTATTAAGGAAAAGCACGCAAAACAGAATGCCCTTTCATAGTTTAAAAAGCGATAATAAAACACTTTCCATCGTGTATGTATTTCCAATGCTGCCCATATGGTCTTCGACCCTCACTTTCTTCAACCAAGTGATAACTGAACCCATTTATTACCTGGAGGCATCCAGCAGGTGGTGACTGCTACCTCTGATAATAGGATGATGATGGAAAATGAGGTCTACAGCTTTTACTGTGGACACCAAACCAGTTTGGTTAGGGCAGTTTAAAATTATCTGCTCATAGCTGGAGTCAATCACAAATCCGTAGTATGAGAGCCTGAATGAAGCCATCTACCTACTCTGGCACCCTTATAAAGGATAAACTTTACAAATACAGTAGAGTCTCAATTATCTGACATAAATGGGACCATCAAGAGGTTGGATAAGGGAAAAGTCGGATAATACAGAATAACTAGGAAATGTAGGCCTGCTCTACAATAAAACATGTATTATAGGAACATATTTTATCTGCTGAATAGAAAGGGTAGAACAGAACATTAATGAACAATGAGAACACAATACTTATTTGTGTGCATGCATGTGTGTTTGTATGGGCATAAAATGTGCCTTCATTGATTTCCTCTCAAAATAAATAGCTCTTTCGTGTAGAATAGGACCTGATATTGGTGTTCGTTTGTCTTAGTTTTACGTATACTGAAGAAATAATGCTTTATTCATTTTTTCATACTCCCAACTCTCATTGTTTTTAATGCCTTGTCTGTTATTATGACAGCTCACCACTTCTTGATTTTTCATCTCGCTTTCTTTTCCAATCTCCCACTGTAACATACCCAACACTGTAGTCTATTGCAACTTTTTGAAGTGTTTTGCCTTTGTCTTGTCTCTTTAATGCATTTAATTTTTCTGCCATGAAAACACTTATTTTCTTCCTTTTATTGCTCTTAAGGAACATAAAACAACTCAGAAGGAGCTTAAAATGATAGTAACCATACTCTACTGAGCCACCTATTGCAAAATAGCATAGCTGCCAGCACTAGCACATGCACAAAAGGAATGTGTATAGCGTGCCCACCAGTAAATAAAATGTTGTCTACCATAAACTGTGTTGGATAATACCGATGACCGAAGGTCAGTTAACTGTGACACTGGTGTACAGGGTATGTACCAATTTACTCTTCTGTAACCAAGCCTACAAACACATTGGAGACAAAAGCTTTATGGAATGTATGTCCAAAATGTAATAGTTTGTAAGTTGCAGCCATAAAAAGTAAACCAATGAAAAAGCAAGTTATTACATTACAGTTTAGTTTTACGCATTTACCAGTCAGTTGCTGATATTGTCCATCTCTCTCAGGAGTTGCCAAGTTAGTCATCGTGATTGCAGAAATGGTGACATCAGTCAATGCAACATGGCATGTGCATGACACATGGTTCGAAGGAGAGGATTCCTTAAGCTGCAGTGGCGATGTATCAAAAGCAACTTCTCAGCACATGCTTGATTTTATGTATGTTTAATACATATATGCAGGCAGAGTATTTTTATGTTAATTTTTTATCTTATTATTCTCTTCAACTGGAGTGCTATAGTTTTATGTGCATCTAACATTAATTCACAAGTATTGACATACAACAGAGCACAAAGTTTTCATCTGTCAAATGTATTTTTAGATTTTACAATCTTCAGTTTAGAAAAAAATTGTTTACATGTATATGTTGAGCCAAACATAGACTAATACCCCCAATAAATGAACAGAGAGAGAGAGAGATGGAAATGTTGCCAAATCAAGTTCTCTAAATAAATCTAAGCCAGCTTTATTTTGTAATTGTGGTTTCAAATATGTGTTTGTAGCTGAATGTTTACAGCAAAAGGATTTGCAAAAAGTTTAAAGTCCTTTTTCAGTGCTTTGAAGTCATGAAACGTTTTGTCTTCAAGCTCTTTTTTTTTTTTTTTTTTTTTTTTAACTTTCCTAACATAATGAAATTAAGTTTCCATGATGTTATTGAGAGAATGAAGGCAAGGGAAATAGAAGAACTGTTTTTCAAGTAGATTTGACTTCCACACATCTGTCATCATTACAAAGGATTGCAGCATATCATACATATCCAGTATAATGGATTAATTTGAGTCATTATATAGACACTTTAAGTTTCACTCACTTTATTTTACTTGGACATATTTCAAGAAACCTTTTTATCCTCATTGTCAGCTAATCTCGACTGAAGCTTATCCTTGTAAATGTTGCTTTAGCCTGTCTATGAAACTTTTCTTCTTTTCTATCATAGCACATGCTCCATCTGATATAACTGATATCCTAAGTTTAGATTTTTCTGGGCTGTATCATTAATGTGTCTATTATCATTAACAGCAATAGCATAGACTTCAAATTCAATGTTGCAAGATGTTTTATTTGTCTTTGAATTATATATGCTGACAACTTGACTATGTCAAAACTTTCACACTGTTCAGTACACATTACAAGGGTGTATAAAAAAAGAATGGGAAAAATATATTTTTTTTTTTGACACTTTTTTTTTTTTATTCAAATTTAATTACAAACTTTCAAAATAATCTCATTCTGAGACTACACACTGGTTCCAACATTCTATCCACTTTTCAAAACACTTAAGAGAAGCCCTTTTTGACATCTTGTTCAGTATATCCAAAATAGCACTATTTAGTTCTGTATTGATCTGAAAACGGTGCCCAAGAAGATGTTTTTCTATTGTGGAAACAGATAGAAATCACAGGATGCTATATCCAGCAAATATGGTGATGGTGCATGATTTCGATACCTAGTTGAGTGATTGCCTTTTTGTTGCTATGGCTCAATGAACAGGGGCATTGTCCTGACGGAGGATCCATCCATTGGGAGCAAGTTCTGATCTCTTGGCAGCCATTTTCCTCATGAGTGGGCCTTTACAGAACATTGCTGTAGTACTGAACAGTTACTGTGGTGTGTTAGGAACCACATGGTCATAAATTATCCCATTTTGTCAATGACTTTCCCTGCACTTGGTTGTACCTTTGCTTTTTTCACCATCTTGAAACTTTTTATGCTATTCAAAAACACATGTTTTGATAAAGCTTGGTCTCCATATGCTTCCTGTATCATTTGCAGAGTTTCAGTTCCAGATTTTTTCAGAACAACACAAAAACGATTTTCCGCTCGTAACTTAAAATCCATGTTGGATCACTGAAACACATGCTTACATAAATGGCTCCCTCAGACAAACTGAACAACGCATGGGCAGTCATGCATATCCCAGTGTCAGTCAAGGCCAGACCTCTCTGTTACCATGATTGGTGAATTTTGATGCGCACTTGTTTAAACAGAAAAAAATAATTCCTGTTACTTTTTTATACACTCTTGTACATTAGTGACCTTATTATCACAAGTTTTAACAAACTGCCCATCGATGTAAACTTTGAGTGATTTTGCTCTTTCTAAGGTAATGATATAAACTGACTAGTAATTCTCTTTCTTTCACTGTTTTTGTTTTAAGTTCTGTAGCAGATATTTTACCTGAACTGTATATATTTACCTCAGTCGAGTTGTGTCCATAAGTTGTGAAAGCAAATGCATAATATTACTTATCAAGGCTACTTATAATCTTTGACCTACAGTATTTATGACCTTTAAATTTTTAGATTTCATAAAATGAGTGTACTTTGTAACCCACTTCTTCACTAGATTATGAAGCTTCATGGAATATTTAAATTTATTGTTACAATTTAAATTTTGTTACATTTACAGTGTTGTTGTTGTTTTTTTTTTTTTTTTTCCATATTCTTTGAAAATAATGATGGATGGTCTACCTTTGATTTGTTTTGTGGTCAAAACTAAAAAAAATATTCTTCCTCCCACTCCTGTTGGAATTGGAGTTCCTTTGCATTTTCTTGGTTTTTTGGGGTGGGGGGGATCCAGCATAGCTCAAAAAAAACAATCCATTAAATACCAAACTAGGTATTTAAATTTAGTCTCTCTCAAGGATGCAACACAAAGATTTCCAAAAAATCCCCCACCCCTAACTAATCTTTACATGTAAAAATTTCTCAAAAATGGCTCTAATGATTTTGATTAAAATATCATATTTTAAAGATATTTACGTCATAAATAATGAATTGAAAATTGAATTTTCTCGGAATAGCCTCTGAAGACCTCTTTATTCTGGATGAATTTTGCTAAATTTTGCATGACTGGTAAACCATAACAGATAGACAGAAACGTACCATACAAAAATGATTGTAGCAGCATGGTGTATGCTATTGCTTGTTTATGTTTCACATATGTTGATTGAAGGCAGGATGGTTGAAGAATGACATATTCTTTTGCCCTGGATGGTATTACATCATAACACCAGCCAGTATGTATTTGCCAACTCCTGATCTATACAGCTGACCTGGCTCAACATAAGTTGTCTGTATTCCTCCCCTCCTTTACAGTTCCACACTGTTCTCATTGACCATAGTGCAGGGTGTAAGGAGGGGAGGAACTTGGCAGGTTGACCCTCAGCCAGGTAGTCAGACCACTCTGCATAAATGTTAGCAGCTGGCATTAAATTGTCCTGTGATGTCTTTCCATTGGTTACATTTTTTTTCTTTCTCTACAGCTTATTTCTAGTAAGTAGAAGTATTGCATTCTAATCAAAACTTAAAAACTGAGATTTCACTGGAAATATATGTTTTGACACTCCCTGAATTGAACATAATCTTCTTTTGTGGTTTACCCTCCCCATATGGAGGGCTGACAAGCCAGCACCTGGGGTCAGATGCCTGTTGAGGAGCAGACAGACTTTGGATCAAAGAAGTCAGACAGGAGAGGTGTTCAGCTCATTGCTTAGTATGAGAATCAGGAAGATGATATTAATTGATGTTGAAATGGCTGAAACAAAAGTTGAATAAGTATCAGCTGGAGGAATGAATGGTGGAGGAAATCGGAGAACCTAGAGAAAACCCATCTAGATACCATTTTGTTCACTCAAATTTCATGCAGTCCCCTGGATGGATCCAGGGTGCTTTGGTGAGAGACAAGAGGTCTAATGCACCACCTCCATAAAAATAATTTTATAAAATGGTCTGTGTGTGCATGCATGTGCGTGTCAAACTTGGTGTTTAAAACATGTAATTTATGTCATATACACTTTTTTGTAGAACTGGCTGTTTCTGAGATTTTACCTGATATCGGTTTCAGCTTTAAAATACGTATACTTTTCTCAAATGAATCATGTAAAGTGGTACAAACCTCAGTTGTTTCACATAATGACAAGCTTTTAAAGGATTTCACTATCACTTTAGGCTAATGTATCCCCCTTGTTTCCCTTCTACTTAAAAGAAAACAAGGAATAAGCCCAATGCTTATTGTAGCATGTTATAGATAAAAGAATAATCTTGTGTAAGAATAGTTTGTATTTGGAACAGCTAGAGAAGGTTATGTGAATGGAACACAGATTTTTTCTATGAACTCTGGAGTGGTTTTAACCCCTAACTTCCTCCTTTGCTGTGCCACTGGCTGTTGTTGTTGTGTTAATGCTAACTGTATCATTTTCTTAACATCACTATATATTATTTTCTTTATGGACACTGTTCTGTTTTGTTGTAGGTCTCTGTGGTAATTGGATTGAAATAGCATATGGTACCAGTTCTGGAACTGTTCGAGTAATTGTTCAGCATCCAGAAACTGTTGGACATGGTCCACAACTCTTTCAGACATTCACAGTACACCAAAGTCCTGTAACTAAGGTAAGCTCAGATAAAACAAATTGTTTGTGTATTAATACACTAATATTATAGAAAGAAAAACTTTGTGCATATACACAGGGTGACTGACTAAAACAATTCACTGCAAAGTATCTCTTGAATAAAAATATGAATTGAAAATGACTTTCACAGGCATGAAGGTAGGGGAGAGGACCATTAAGGTAGATGATGCAGACCATTCAAAAATATAAGTAAATATATTCTTCAACATAATGTTTAAATATGAACTAAGGATTTCCTGGTGAATATTTATCAAAAATTGTTCACAAGCTGCCAGCAATGCACTTATTCGTTTCTAATATATACTTTTTATGCAGTTGATTTGATAACATAGAAAATTATGTTCAGAATGGCATTTCTTACATTACAAGAGGTTAATTGCAACCTTAGTAATTGTAATGTCAAGTTAACCTTGTGATATAACAAAAGAGAACTATGTTATTTCCAGTGCAATAAATAACAGTGAAAATAAAATTAAGAAGATATTTTGTTGCACTTATTATGTCAATCACTTCATGATTAATAGCAAAATGAAGCTTGGACTGAAACTGAATTACATGGTTGAACATCAGAATGTGCAGCTATGTGTATTTCATTATGTCTAAACCTAATGTATGAATAAGTAAGTAATTTAATGCATTTCATACATAAGGATCCCATATTAATGGCAAAAACTATGACCAAAAAACCTAATGAGCTAAATATTAATGGACAATTTTGGTGCCTAAGAGATTTAGTATATACCTGTGAAAAATGTAGTAGTTAATACAAGGGACGGCTGATAAGTCCCGGGGCCTCACACATATATGGCACCACTAGGCCAGTTAGACAGTAGCATCATATAGTTTAACTCTAGACTAGCTTGCATCCATAGTTACAGGTGAATAGCTTGTTTAGTTTTCGAATGACTGCATTTTAAACAAGACAACTTTAGAGTTTTCACAAAAATGGAGGATTTGGAAAAACGAGCATTGATTAAATACTTCTATTTGAAAGGCTTAACGCCTAAAGAAATCAAAAAGGAAATGGACAGTACATTGAAAGACTCTGCCCCTTCATATTCAATGATTAAAAAATGGGTTGCAGAGTTTAAAAAGGGATGTATGAGTACTAGTGATGAGCCTTGCTCTGGATGCCCTGTAGAAGTGACAACTCCAGAGATCATTGAAAAAAATTCATGGTTTAGTACTGGAAGACCACAGATTAAAGTTGTTTGAGATAGCAGAGGCTGTAAACACATCTAAAGAACATGCAGGTAATATTTTAAGTAATGGTTTGGGCTTAACCAAGGCCTGTGCAAGATGGGTGCTGCGTTTGTTGACACCTGATCAAAAGTTGCAAAGAAAAACCGTTAAGAATGTGGAGCTCTACTGTAAAAATCACAGTGAATTTTTGAGATGGCTTATTACCATGGATGAAACTTTGATACATCACTACACTCCAGAAAGTAAATCACAGTCAAAACAGTGGATTGCGCCAGGTGAACCAACTCCAAAAAAGGCAAAGTCAATTTTGTCAGCTAACAAGGTTACAGCGAGGGTTTTCTGGAATGTACAAGGCATTAGTTTTATTGATTACTTGGAAAAGGGTAAAAGTATCACTGGTGGCTACTACGCAAGCTTACTGCAAAGTTTGAGTGATGAGGTGAAAAGAAAAAGACTTCATTTGGCAAAAACAAATTATCTTGTTTCACCACAACAAGTTCGGATTGCTTAAACATCCACCCTATTTAAATATGTGCCACCCTATTTGCCAGATCTATCACCCAGTGACTACCACCTTTTCCCAAACCTCAAAAAATTTCTTGGAGGATGAAGATTTCACAGCAATGAGGATGTCATTGATGCGGTAAATAGCTACTTTGAGGACCTTGATAAATCGCATAATAGAGATGGTTTAATTAAATTAAAACACTGATATGACAAATGTATTAGTATTTCAGGAAATTATGTTGAGAAATAAAGCAAAAAAAAATGTTTTTTAAATGGTGTTTTCATTGAGAGGCCCGGGATTTATCAGCTGATCCTTGTATGTATGAATTAGTTTAAACTGTATTTCATGGAAAACATGTAGCAAATTTTATGAATAGTATTGCTTACCTTAAATATAGCTAGAAAAAGCAGTAATTATGAAAACTCATCAGCTTCGATTCCCATTCACAAATGTATGCATAACTGTCAAATAATACATAGATAAAGATTATATAATACAAGTTTTCTACCAGAAATAAACTTTATTTGGTTTCAGTGAATTGAAGACAGGTGTAAAAGTATCATTGGTCAGTTAAAAGCAAATGAAAATATGATGTGCAAAATCGACTTGCCACTTAAATTAAATCATTTATAATATAATATATATTAGTATATAATGTGTTCTAAATATAAATTTTCAGTTTTAATATAAATATTAATAAAACATAATGACCAATATATCACAATTCTTGTTACTTGGAGCAAAACGTTGTATCCTGCATTGTTTTTGGTTTTGATCACTACTCTTGGGTTATTGTAAACTAACGTAAAAGCTCAACATCCTTTCTGTTTCCATTCTTAGTTATTGTTAAACATCATTGAAAGCCAACACTATTCAAGTCTCATGTTTTCTCTTTTTGTTGTGATCTCCATTCCCTATTTATTTTGGAATAACACAAGAAACCAATTATTTCCAATTATCAAATTGAGGTTAGGACTGCTACTTCCTGTTCTTAATTGATTTGTGCATTTTGTATTCACCTCCCTGTTTCTTTCTTCATTCTGCTTCTTATTTGTGTTCCTGAACACTTTTGCATCAGGCTTAGAATAAAGTGGAAATAGAAAGAGAGATGTACTTAAAATGAAGTACTATAAAAACTCAAAATTGGTAAATACAGAATATACAAAAGGAACAATATATACAGTCACAGTTTAAATGTACTTGTACTTGTTTTATTTGTACAGGGTATTTCATAAATAACAAACAATGCCAATAAATTAAAATTAAATCATTTTTTGAAATAATGTTTTGACAGTGAAATTTAATATTTTGAAAGGAAAATTTTACAAAAAGAAAAAAAGAAAAAAAAAAATTGGTCATTATTGTACTTAGTGTGGCATCATTTAGAAAAATAAATGTAAACTTTTTTTTTTTTAATTTTTGCTGAAAAATCTTATTTAGTTGCATGAACAGTTTAATAATATTTTTATTTAGTTTTATTTAATTATTTAATTTTTATTTAATTTTAGTTTGTACTTTAGTTTAACGATCTTTGATGCATGACCTTTTAGGAGCATTGCTCAGTACTGTAAACATAATTGATGAATAAATAAAAGTAATAAATAAGTTTCATACAGAAGCTTTGATTTTTATTGGAACACTTTAATTGTTGGCTTATTTAAAAATGTTCTTTACAATTTGTGTAACTACTATAACAAATTAAAATCTAATTATTTAATAAGTTGTTCAAAATGCTTAAAATCTAGCAGTGGCTAAGTCAAAGTGTGAACATTTTCAATCATTCATGGTGGTGCATCTCTGAATTCTAAAATATTTTGCTATTTAACATTTTTGTTGATAGCATCATATTTGTACAATAATGGCTGGACATTTTATAAAATTGTCCTTTTAAATATTAAATTTGACATGTCTGGGCATTTTTTAAAAAAAAAACATGAGTTATTTTAGTTTCATATGATAGAACTGGTATAACACTTCGATATTTTCATCAGAAATGTATATAGATAATTCCTGAATACTGGAACAGGTAGCTTACTTCGTACTACTGAAATTTTATTAAAGAATAAACCCTTTCTATAGGTAACATTGTCAGAGAAGTTTCTAGTATCTGTATGCAGTGAGTATAACCATGTACGAACATGGAGTGTGACAAGATTCCGTGGTATGATATCAACACAGCCAGGTTCAACCCCTGTAGCATCATTTAAAATTGTCTCTTTGGATGAGGTGGAACCTTACATCAGTTATGCAGCTGGCAATGACTGTGGTAGGTATTAAGTATCATTGCACTGTATTTTTCTTAAATAATTTGTGATAATTTAATACTGCAATAAAAAATGTAGATTTCAGTGAAATATATCATTTATGTCAAATAACTTTTTACTTTATTTTCTACTTGCTTAAAATAGAGGAAGTAGTATTGCATTAAATCTAAAAATTTGATATTGTGACAAAGTGTTTATTTCAGTGACTGCAAATAAAAGTATATTTCTCATTCACTTAGTTGTCAACTGCTTCAGTTGCTCTCTGATCCAACTGCACTCTGAGCTTTCTGTCACAACTGAACTCCTCCAGCCCAGCCAACATGCTTTAAATAGTCCCTACATATAGGTAGGAAACTTCCAATGCTGGGGGAAGGTGCACACAAGAGTTTTTGTTTCCTCTGTGCCATTATTGCACATTTCATTTGCAAACACTTGCGACTGACAATGCAGAGGGTGGTGTAAAGCAGCTGCTGGTACACATATTCACCTCTCTGACAATGCTGCTGGTGGCTAGTAACACTTCACACACACCTGCAACATTTAATGGGACAAGATAGAGCCACAACTTGCATTTGCATTTCAGTATATTGTCACAATATCAAGGTTTCACTGGAAATAAACATGGGGAGAACATGTTAATTATCTAGTAAGTAATATATCTCATAAGGCATTTTGAATTATTTAATAACCAGCATATTCTTTGGTTGATATGGTATGGTACTATTTATACAAATTTATTATATGGTGTTGAGATATGGGGGTCAGCAGCAAAGGTGTATATGAATAGACTATTCATTCTACAAAAGAGATATATTAGGATAAGAACTGAAGCTTTCCTGGCAACGCATTAATTCAAAATCTTCTCGGGCTTCTAACCAGGTAAAAACCTGGCTTGACAAGCCAAGTTTTTACCTGGTTAGAAGCCTGAGAAGGTTTTGAATAGATTTATTAGGGTTATAAATAATATGCTATCCACTGAATCATGTAGAAATGTTTTCATAAATAATAATAATATACTTACGCTCTACTCATTATACATATACAAGACAATATTATTTGTAAGGGAAAAAGATTTAATAACAAGATACATAACTATAATATCAGAAATAAAGGTGACTTATAGAATTGGAACTAGTAAGGTAGCTTCAGAAAAAGATGTATATATTATGGGAACGATATTGTTTAATAAATTGCCATCAAATATAAAACTTTTAAATGGAAAAATCTTTAAGGGGAACTTAAAATGTACCTAATTAAGAACTGTATGTATTGCATGAAATGAATCCACTTGTAAAAAATAAAATTGTAAACAAATTTTGCATAAAACTTAACAATGCTTGAAATTTATAAAAACAGATCTATGAGCAATAAATATTATTGTTGTTATTGTTATTATTATCCAAAATAAAAAAATTAAAAAAAAGGAAAAGGCATATTAAAAACTAAAATTTGTTCATTAATGATATTGTCAATTGCCAGAAACATATCAGTGCTGCCAGTGTACCAGAATTTTGTCCAACAGGAGTTCTTTAACATACCAATAAATCTACTAACATAGGGTTGTCCCTTTTAGCCACTTAACAAGCATCAGTCTGGGGTGGGTTTGAACCTCAACCTCATATCAGAAGGCCAGCACCTAATTGAGCTACCTAGACTGATGGAAAAGGTGAATGTACAGGCAACATACTTTTGCATGATTGGTAAACTGTAAGAGATAGACAAAACCTTAATTCTAAATGTTTTCGGGCATGCACATCTTCAAAATGTTGGAGTCAATCCATGTACTTATCTGGCTAAAGGCCCGAGAACATTTAGAGTTATTACGTTGTCAGGAGAGCTTTAGCTCTTACTTTAGACAAAACCTTATTACAAAAACAAACAAACAAACAAACAAGCAAAATTTAGAACTCATTAAATAACACTAGTTACATCAAATAATTTTTTTGTGGCTTTAACCACTTTTAGGATAATCTTTGTTATTAGTCTGAAATTTCATATACTTTATTTTTTCTCATGGTCATGCATGCAAGGGTCATAGCATTTCATAGTCATTACATAGTGATCCTCTTGCTAAAAAATTTTACTATCACTTTGGCAGACTATATCCTTCTTATGAATGCACTAAAATGTGTAAATGTGTAATAAAAGTTCATCCAATTAACAAAAAGTGGATAGAAAAAAGTTTTTAGAAGAATAGTTTGTAAAGAAACACTGAGTACAGAAAGTAATATGAATGCATACCATTCTAGGTTCTGTTTCTGTTCCTAGGCAACCGGGCTTTATAGGCATTTAGTGAAAGTATTTCTCA
This sequence comes from Hymenopus coronatus, assembly GCA_030762935.1. NCBI lineage: Eukaryota > Metazoa > Arthropoda > Insecta > Mantodea > Hymenopodidae > Hymenopus > Hymenopus coronatus. Next base: position 27,166,552 of record CM060882.1, read on the forward strand.
TTTGTTTTCCCTTTAGGACCATTTGGTGAACAGGATGATGAACAAGTATTTGTGCAGAAAGTAGTGCCAGAGACAGATCAGTTATTTGTGAGACTAGCATCTAATGGAAAGAGGTATGTATTCAACAATAAATCTATCCATGAAGGCCATTCTGAAAGCTTTGAGGATGGACACACGAGGAGTGCAATTTTTTGTAACTTTAGATTGAAGGTTAGATAGTAACATGTGCAAAGCTGAAGGTGCTCCAACAATGTGTAGTGTTAGCACTTCCATGTATCACATTGGCCTGAATATAAGACAATGTTTTTTACCTTAAAATAAGTATAAGTAGTATATTTAACTAGGAGCAAAAGTCAAGCTTTATTAATGAGTGATCTAAGACCCATGAGTTAAATAAACTACTTTTGCACCAAGTTGAATACAATACTTTATCTACGTTTGTTTAAGGAAATAAGTTTTTAATGCGGAAAATAATTTTAATAATGCATATTAAATCTTATATCAATGAAAAATTGTAATTCTATTACTATTCATCTCTTGAACTTGATTGTTGTTATAGACACCATTTGAAATCAATAAATTGCCATTTTTGATAATGGATGTTAAAATAGATGATTTTTATGCTGTAGAAGATATTTAAGTAGTGGTAAATAGCACCATTATAGGATTATTGCTGGAGAAGTCTAGAAAGACATTTGAAGCAACATACAATCGTTTTAAAGAATGGATTTTAAAGAAAAAGGTAGAAGACATTACGGAAAAAGTATTATTGGCTTACTTTTTTAAATCTACACTTGTGATTAATAATTTTAGATATATCTACATATGCTAAGCTGGGATCCTTTTTGAAGAAAAACTTTATTGGTTTTGTTTTCATGTATGATTAGTTGGCAATAATCAGTAGAAAAATGTCTTCTTTTTTCAAGGACTTCTATTGTACTTGAGGGAAACAATATGCTAAAAATTTGGAAAGGGAAATGTTTATTTCTTAAGAATCATGACATAATTTATAAAGTGTATCGTAAAATGTTGCAATATGAAAATACATAACAATGTGTTATTTACTTTGTACGAAAATAAACAATAGAAAAGTATCAATTAATGACCTGCTTTTGAAACAGAAATAGATAAAAATAATAATTAGTTAACAACAATGTAATTGTCATGATCGTATCAATGCAACTGGTGTGCCAAAATTTTGTCACACAGGAGTTCTTTTGCATGTCAGTAAATCTACCGACATGGAGCATCTCTTTTAAGCTTAAATCCATTGGCCTTAAAACCTTTAAAAAAACATTGACCTGTGCTGAGTTTGAAACCACGGTCTTGGGATCAGAAGACTAGCACCTAACCAAATGAGCCATCTAGACTAACATCTTAAAACATGCTTTTTAAGTAATTTATTTATATGTAGCATAATATTTAAAGAGACTTAGCCAGCCTCTGTGGTGTAATGGTTATCATGCTAACTTCATAAACCCAAGGTCATAGGTTCAAACCTGCAGAGGACGATTGGTTTTTTCAGTGGTAAAAATTGTTAGCATGACTTCCTTTAGAAGGGAAGTAAAGCTGTTGGTCCCGTGTTGTAGATTTATGGGATGTAAAAGAACCAAGCATAATAAAAGACCTCTGAGCAAAATTAAGCAGCCTTTCTAATTGCCCAATATAGAATGGGATGCTGAGAACCACAGCAGTTAAAGAGCGTCTAAAAATAAAATTCCATTTATATAATATATAAAAGAGACTCATTTTTATAAAGGACTGTATTGGCTTAAACAGTGGGAATGAACATATGCATCAAGCTGAGCTTAAGTCACAAATAAGCTGGAATTTCACAAGTTTGATGATTGGTTCCAGCAGAATCTATTGTTGCTTGGCTTGTAGCTGTTGGGTTAATAGTTTTTGTCAGTGTTCCAGCCATGACAGTGTAGAAAGGAGAGCACCTTCGATGCATTAGTTGAATAAAGGAGAAAAATGAAGCTATGGTATGAACTTCAAAATACAGGTTTTCCGTGAGGCAAAGTGTACTAATAATTAGGGCCTGGATATTTTAGATTTTAACTCATTATTTTATCCTTGCATTTAAATAACAGATTTCAAGATGTATATTCGTTTCACACTTCTTGAAGCAGAATACAGTAGAGCCCCAGTAATTCAAGCTAATTGGGGCTAAGGCTATCTTGGATTATATGGAAATATCACTAAATCAATGAGTAAATCATGAATAAATGTTTAATGAGCACAATAATGGTTAAAAACAATATAGCATATACCTGTATTATATGGTAGGCACATTATAGTACATTATGTACAGGTACATACCATCTACAATGGTCAATCTGTTACTGCTGTGAAATATGTATTTTTATTTAAGCATATATTAATGACCACTGTCCCTGAGTAGGGATTACTGTACCAATATAGTATTTTTTCTGAAAGGATGATATTCTGAAAAAATGTGAATATACACAATCACTTCACTAGAAATAAAAAAATTAAGATTTATAAGGATTTATATAACCACTTGCCTTGTGCAATCAAAGCAATAAATGAAGAGGGGACAGTTGACATAAAACAGGAATTATTGCATATAATTAGTAGTAGGTACCTCTCTCGTAAATAAAAGTTTGTAAATGTTTGTACTGTATGTTTAGTTGACAAGCATTGTAATCTTTTGCTTTGGTGAATAAATCTGAATATGAATCTGGCTATTGCCTCAAAAACAAAGCAAAAGCTGCAAAGAATTTAAAAAATGGGTAGGAATTAATAAAGAACAACAAATAACTTTAATGAAGCTTGGTATGATTAAAAGAATCAGACATAAGGATGGATGTGCATTTAGAAAATGTTTAACCAAGGCATGCTAAAGCCAGTATATAGTTTCCTTATTTTAAACATGCAGTTATTGATTTGGTTTTCTCTATCATCCTTGTGCATACAATGAAAAGGATAATGTAGCTATTCCTGCAAAAGTTACTCTCAGATGAAATAGAAAAATAAGGTTTTGTAAGAATAGTTTATAAAGGGTATTATAATGCTTGATTGAATTGTTTCAACAGAGTATGTGTCATCAAAGCAGTTGATGGAACTACAATTACATCATTTTGTGTGCATGAATGTGAAGGTTCAAGTCGCATGGGCTCACGACCTCGTAGGTTCATCTTCACTGGACATAGCAATGGAGCAATTCAAATGTGGGATCTAACGACTGCCTTGGATCTCGCTGCTAAAGGGGAACCAGGTAAACAATAGTTTTTACTGGTAAACAAATTTGACAAGAGTTGATTCCACAGAATGACAAATCTTCTGGCGAATATGTTGAAAAATATCCTAACACTTCCTGTATTTGTTCCATTAAATTTTTCTCTTAAATTGTGTTTTGTTTCTGTTTACGGACCTAGGAAAACTTAGTTTATGGATGCACCTTGTAGATTCAAACTTTGCATGTATCTTCTGATTACTTTAGATGCAGGCTTTCTGCTGTTTCCATCGGGGACAGTTTTTGTTTGGAAACCATTATTTATGGACTATACATGTCTTTTAAACATGTCTTCTGTTTATATATGTAGATGATATGCTAAATTCCAAATTTAAATTCTGAAAAATTGGGGTTATCTTGCATTCAAGGTCATCTTGTATTCAGATAAATATGGTAAATCCTAAAATGTCTTAGAATGTAAAATAAGGATGGAAAAGAATTTTATCAATATTTCTATTCTTTTATCCAAACTACCCATTGTAAAGTTTCTATTATGTTCATAAGATGTAATATGCACTTAATTTGTCAGCAACGCAAGTGTCTGGAGGTCCTACTGCAGAAGAACTACTACGCCTACTGGACCAGTGTGATCTGAGCAACAGTCATTGCTCCACTCCTTGCATCTCACCCTGTCCTTCAATGGCAGCCACCGCAGCAGCCCGAATTAAAGCCTCAAATGTTGCATTCCTAAATCAGTCCCAACAAGAATTTGGTGATAGGGGAGGAAGTTCACAATGCTAGAACTTGACATATATTTGTTGATATTATATAAATGTAGACGGAAAGTGCAGCTGTACTCTGGATAAAAATGTAAGTTTAAAGGAAACCTAACTCTTGCCCAATGTTATGTTCTTCCTACACATTTAACTACCTGTGATATGTAATGCATATGTTGTTGGATGATGAAACAGATTAAGTTTTACCCTATTTCTGTACTGAACATAAGTTGACAATTATTATTAGTGTCACCGGTTTTGGTGTTGAATAAATCACAGAGTTATTGTATTTTTATTACTTGTAATTTTATTGATACCTTCCTTTTAACATCCTCTCCTTTTCTCTGTATTGGTTAATTATGGCAGCATTGCATGAAATCGTTAACCCCTTGGTGTTTGGATGGCCCCATGGATATGAAAATGGTGATAAGTATTTTGAATATGTTTTTATGGTTAATTAAGTAGAAGCTCATAATCAGTAATTTGCTTATACATATGTGAAAAGTTAATAAAGCAACATGATTGTTGATGTTTTATAATATGGGTCTTAATGAGATTGAAATGCGAAACACTATTGACTGGTATCATCAACCAATGCTAAATTTTAATATAATCTTAAATTGTCTTAACTGAAATTAATGTGAATTTTATCCAACAATGTTAGCTCTAACAGTATGTTAAACTTGCTTAATATCCCTGTATCCCTGTTAGAGGGCATTTCACAAGTGTTAGAAGTTAGAAAATAGCTACCACACACTATGCTGATAAAGCGAGTTTGGTGTATTTGGCATTTTTAATGCCTCTCCTAACAAAAGAGTACAGTAGATTTAAAAACCTTAAAAGGAAGATTGTCTAAAGTGAACATGACTTTTTGAGATGCCAGAGTTAGGCTACTACCAACAGAAGCATGCCATTGTGATTTTGTGCTACTGGCACTTTGTGGTCGGTAATAGTGATGGAATTTCCAAAAACTCTGTTTGTAGATTTATCAGAAAATTTCTGAAGCAATTGTGTCCAATAAACAGTATTTTTGCTGAGGTCTGCTTGATCCTTAATCATTAATAAACATTTTGGTCCACTTTAGTTTCAGTGTCCACCACCTGTTTTAAATCATTCTAAATCTGGCATTTTTGGCTTAAAAAATTTAATGGCGCTATTTAACATTAATTGCCAAGATCATATCAGTACTGCTGGTAAGGTGGAATTTCATCCCACAGGAGTTCTTTTACATGCCATCCACTGACATGGGACTGTTGCTTTTAAGCATACTTCAAAGCCATCAACTGGGTCAGGTTTGAACCCTGTAGCTTTGAGACCAGAATGCCAGTGCCAACCAACTGAGTGGCCAGTGACAGACAGTTTTACTGTATTTTACATTAGCATAAAATTGCAGCAATTGCTTACTGGGCCTCAAAGAAATGTATGGATTTCAAGAACCTACGATTTTCTCCCAAGCTGCATGCTTATCCTTTAATGAATGAAAGTCTTGTCAGGTTTTTTGCACTGGATAATACCTCTTGGTAATTCTATAATTAATGTTTTTTAAATGGTGAAACATTACTTCTTCTGCATCAGATTTTCAGTTGACATTACAATTACAATCACAATCAAGAAAATCACATGTCAATTGTCCATGAATGTAACTAGTTGTCTGCTACTGACTCGGAGAGTGCTGTGATGCATGTATAAAATTGCATCGGAGTGCACTCAGAAGCCATATAGTTGGTCTTTGCATTCTTGAAAGCTGCTGATCGCAGTTGTGCTTGACATTGAGATTGTAAGTAACAATTTTCTGTAAAAGCTTGATGAAATGCATGAATTCTAACACAATGTTAGAATACTTTTAACATTGGTTAGTGAAACTGACTGTAAACATGTTCAAGGCATACATTAATGAGAATGCACAGTGAAGTAACTAATCAATTAAGAGTAAAAACACAGCATCACACTCAAACTTCACTAGTTGAAATAAGTAACTTACTTTGGACATGTTTCAGAGGCTATTGCCATCTTCAGCAAAAATTTACTGAGGAACTCATGGTAATGGCTTTAAAGGTCTCTGTTCTGGGTAGATGAATTTTGAGATGAGACTGTTTGTTGGTGATATATAAAATTTATGGTTTTGTTTTTTAAAATTAATAGATTTTCCCAAACTGTTAATCCAATTGGATTCTGCACTGATTTTAATAACTTGGGTTCACTGTAAAAATTATGGTTTTGAGTCCAAAAATGATGTGCTACAGCTGATTTATCTGTCTGTTTATGCTTTAAATACCTCATGTGTTCTTTAAAACTTTGTCCGATGTTTCTTTCTGTTTTCCCTATATGCATCTTTCACATTCCTTGCAGCTGATTTCATATATCCCTGATTGTTTAAATGAGGGGATTTTATCTTTTGTATTTGTATAGGTGGTTTCTTAAACTGTGCTTATTAACTGGGGCTAACATAACCAGTCTTCATCTGGTCGCTCACTATCTGGATATATTGATGCGCCATCTCATACATGTTGTGAAGGCAGTCTTAAGAAATTTTCCATGTAGTTGATTGCTGGCTATTCTCCCTTAGGAGGACTTCCAAACATCAGGTAATATGGTAAATGCAGCTGCCTGCCAAATACCAAACTGACTGGTGCCAACCTGGTGGTGTCATGGGTTGAGTGGTAGACCAGCAAGAAAAGTGGCAGCTTCATATCCCAATCTTTCTGGTAATTGACCATAATCTTCCTCAAATGTTCTTCTAGAGTCTTCATATACCACTCAACTATGCTGTTTGACTGGCTGGAGAGGTATTGCATGCATCTTGTGCACTCCAAGACACTCCAGTGTCTCTCATTAGGTTAGACTCAAAGTTGGTGCCCTGATCACTGTACAGCCTCAATGTACCCTATAGCAGTAAAACAGTTCTTTGAGACAGTTTGTAATGGTCTTGGCTTCCTGGTTAGGTATGGCGTACACCTCTGGCCTCTTGGTGAACCACACTTGTTGCCCCTGTCTGACATGGAATAATGGCTACAGATTTGAAAGGTACCATACCTCTGCATACGGCCCCTGCTCTAGGAGCTGCAATTTGTTGCACACACATGACATTGGAGGCACCACCTCTCAGCATCTGCTCATGGTTTTAACCAGTAGTACTGTTGACAGAGCTTGTCCATGGTTTGATTGGATTCCTAATGTCATCCCAAAATCCCTGCATGTACTTCCTCAGGACTTACTCCTTAGGAGGATCACTGCTCTCTCAGGGTCCTCCTATCAGGTGACTCCCCTACCTGGAATAGTACTCCTTCCTTGGTCTTTTTATGAGTCCCATTGGACCCACTAGGACTTGTACACTCTACTCCTGGGTGAGAATCTTCCCAGTTTGGTCTAGTCCCTGCCTCCACTTCTCTCAGGAGTGGCACCAAGTCTGCATTTTTTTATTGTTTTAATGCTCGCTTTTACTACTATGCCATTGCAGGCAATAAGTCAGCATCTGCCAGCTGCTCCCTTCTTAGGTCTGTGCTATCCTATCCAGCTAAGGCACTGCTGAAGTAACATGGACAGCTACACTGTGCTCCTTCTCCTCAACTTTGGTGCTGGGCAGGGTGATTGTGACATGGCATAAGCATTGTTGTACTCTTGAAGCCTCTGGACCCAACAAGCTGTCTGGTCCTCCAGGTTCTTGAAACTCAGCAACCAGGTCAGGGCAGAGTGATCAGTACACAGGATTGCCCTTCGTGGTGTAATGGTTACCATGCTAACTTTGCATACCCAAGGTCGCGGATTCGAACCTGGCGGAGGACAATGGATTTTTTTGGGTGTAAAAATCCTTAGCATGGCTTCCTTCAGAAGGGAAGTAAAACCGTTGGTCCCGTATCGTAGATTTATGGCACGTAAAAGAACCTCAAGCCTGATTGAGAGGCCTCTGAGCAAAATTAAGCGGTCTTTCACGCCCAATTTAGAATGGGATGCTGAGAACCACAGCAGTTAAAGAGCGTCCATAAATAACACTCCATTTACATTTTCAGTACACAGGTGGAATGACTGACTGCACAGGTGCTTGTGGAAGTGTTCCAGTACCTTCACTATTGCCAGGAGCTTTCACCGGGTAATTCTGTTTTTTTTCTGCCTTGGAGAGCATCTTGCTGGATCTGGGATAGATTGCCTCCAATGCCAGTGCTGCTGGCATCATCGTCCACAGTAAAGTCAGTACTAGTTGTGGAAATAACTAAAATAAGTGCACTGCAGAGTGCTGACTTAAGCACCTGGAATCTGCTCTCTGACCACAAGTAAGGCTGGTGCTCTTCTGACAGATGAGTGAGGGTTTCACAATATATATGTATAAATCTATGACGAACCAGCTGTAGTATCTACACAGGCCCAGGCAACTTTACAGTGAGGCTAATTTCTCATGCTCAAATCTACTCCAGGTCTATGGACACCCCAGATGGCGAGACTATGTGAGACAAATAGTTCACCTCTTGGCAGAAAAGTTGGCACTTTACTGCATTCAACTTCAGGTTAGCTGCCTACAGCCTTTGCATTATCTTGGTCAGGTTCTCGAGATGGTCTTTGAAGTTGTGGCATACAGCGTTTAATGCCCGTTTTTACTACTATAATGCCGCAGGCGATGACACTGATGATGCATGGAATGAAGATGGACAACCTGGAGAAAACCTGCCCCTGCATCGCTTTGTCCACCAGAAATCTGACATGCGGTCGCTTGGGATCGAACCCTCTCTTGATGAGACAAGTGGTCTGACCACTCGACTATGATGTGGCCTGGTACAACAATGATGTCATCCACATATAGCAGACATGCATTGTAAGTCAACACTCTCATTACTGATACCATGAGGACCTGGAAGGTGGCTGGCACATTGCAGAGGCCAAAGGGCATAACCATAAATTGCCAAAGTCCTTGGCCAGTCAAAAATGCAATCTCCTTATTCTTGGGATCTAGGATCACATGCCAGCATCCCGATTTCAAGTCCAAAGTTGAGAACTGGGCACCAGCAAGTATGTCCAGGGTGTCGTCAATCCAGAGTAAGGGGAAGCAGTCCTTTATGGTGACAGCATCCAGCTTCCTGTATTCCATGCAAAAGAGTAGCTCCTCTTCTTCACCACCACGACTACAGGGAGCACCAAGGGCTGTCATGCTCTTCAATGATTTCTCTAGACCTCATGTTCTCCAGCATGTCCTGCACCTGCTTTGCCAGAGGAAAATGTCTTGTTGGTTTTCTGGTAAGTCAGGCATCTTCAGTATCGATGTTAAGGTGTACTAAGTGCGGACATAATCGCCGTTCCCATTCGCTGAAGACAGACTTGTATCGGCTAAGTAGACGCCGGACCCTCTCCAGTTGTGAATCGGTCAGATGATCGGCCAGCAGTCTTTCAGCCAGGGCCTTAGACCCTGCGACGGTGCTGGCCGGTTGTTTTCGTCGCACGGCAATATACTCGCTACTGGCTCGCACTTCCTTATCTCTGTACCAGCCTGGATATCCTGGTCGCTGTCCAATGTGTTCAGTAGCCTCGCGGGCACTTTCTCCCGACAAGGCAACAATGCCTGGGCAAAACATAATCCATTCAATGGTGTTTTCTGTCCAGTACAAGGTTCCTTGACCGTTGACCCTCCAAGTGTGCCTTCACCACCACCACCACCTCCTCGCTTCTTGCAGGCACAACTACATCGTCTCTCAGGATAACACTACAGATCCCCCAATGTTCGTGGGGGGCCCCAGAGCAACACCTCTACTCGGTGAGTCTTAAGATCTTCCGACCGACATCGATCGTCACCTCGTGGCTCCTCAGTGCATTCAGTCCTAGTGTCACATCCTCGGCCACACTTGCGACAAATACCCACAGACTTTTAGTGCTCCGTCCCAATATTAACTTTAACAAGGCCTCCCTCTCCATGAGTAAAATGTTGCCCGACGCCGCCACTAATTGGTAGGGCTGACTGGGTGTTCGTGTCGGCAAGCCCTTCACAATGTCAGGTCTGCTTACGGTCACGACTGCATCTGTCTACTTGTATCCCGCACAGCCTTCCTTGTATCCAGCTGTCTGCAATGAGTCTGTCATCCACTCGTCTGCCTAGAGCACGTATCATAAATTGAGGTGATGGCAATGGCAGTCACGACGTGTCCCCCCCTCCCCATTGTCTTTTGCCTGCTGATCAGATATGTCGTATACAGTCTCTTGCTAGGTGTCCTGGTTAGCTATACTCCCAGCACATACCACTGAAAAGTCAGTTGTTGTCTCTTGTTCACCAGTTGCTCAATCGCCAGAGCAACTCTTGCATCGTATCCCTTGGCTGTTGCAGCCTCAATTTAAGCTGACTGTGATAGGCTGCAGCCAAGCGATGGTTTCGAAGCGTTTCTCGAGGGTATCCCACATCGCTGACATCAGAATTGTATTCAATACTTCTGCCACCATCTCTGGAGCCTTGTTATCAGCTGAGCAGCTTCCTCTTCTGTGGACCATCGGTTGTAGATGACTATGGCAGCCAACACTTGATGAAAGACTTTGGAGTGGATGTTCCATCAAACTTGGGTGGTTTGAAGTGTATGGTTGTTGTTTCGCACCGTGTTGTCTCCATCTTCATGTCTTTCAGCCTTCCGTCGAGCATCTTTTGCACCATCTGTTCAGTTGTTTGCCGCTTCCTTCGAATTTTCTTTCCAGGACACTAAGTGTTGCTTGTGGTCTTTCATCATTCCATATTCCTTGACCCCAAGATCGTCCAGGGCACCAACACTTTCTTCAACGTGCGCCAGGGCATTAATGCATTGGTTGAGGTTCTTCATCCTTCTCCAAGTTCTTCTACGTCCTTTTCCACGCTGGCTAGTCATTCGATTTTGTTTGCTATCTCTTCTTCAGGTTCTCGATTCTGCATTTCATTTTCTCCTTCATCTTGCTGGATTCCATTTTTTCCTCCACTTTCTCCATTCCTAATTTAATTTCATCCGTTCCTAATTTCATTTCCATTTCATTCATTCCAGTTTTCATGTTCTTTATTTCAAGTAAAGTATTCAACATCTCTTCCATTGTGTCATTTAATTCCACTCCTAATACCAGTGTAACAAAAATTCCCTTTTTACTCAACCAAACAACTCTTTATTTCTTCCACAAACTGATTACAATTAGAATCTGCTCACAAATAACTTCCTATCTTGAGCTTTTGTAACAATTCTGCCTCATACTTTCTTTCTTGGCATTCACTTTGGTGACAATTACTGCTCACTACAATTTCCTGTCAAAATTCACTCAACTGTTACACACGATGCATTCCCAGAAAACTAAACATTAGGCAGGACATCTTTGCCTTTTTTATAACTCTTGGTCACATTGCTGGAAACTTCTAGAAGCAGTTGCATGTGTTAACCACTGCAGATGTCACAAAATCACTCAGGATTCAATGCCAAAGAACCTTCTCACAACACTTGTCCACTTGCACAGGTGTAATAATAACAGCTTACACTGCAAGAGAACTTGCTGCCACCACACATATCCACTAAGGCACATATAACAATTGATACCAACAATCAACTATGACTTACGAAGCAAGCAATACATACACACTCTGCAATTACAGCTGCAGGATGTAGTCAGAATATATTAGAGAAAGTTAAAAAATGCTGCAATGCACTAGCATAACCTTAATAAGTGATGTTTAGATCATCTTATAATAAAGTCAATTTTAACTCTAAATACCCTCGGGCTTCTAGCCAGGACCTCACAGAAAATTGTGTATGGCGGGTATACGCCTAATGTTTTGAATTTGAGCATGGACCTGTTTGAAAACATTTTATAGCACACATGTTTGAAGCACAATCTGTTGTGTAAGAATGCGGTGAAATTTTCTGAAGTCTGGGTAACATCGGTGTTAGGCTCTTTATCATAGGTGCCCATGCAGTGAATTGCGATTAAGACTATTTACTTCAGATAAGATGGCTAAGGCTTCTTTTACTCTTCTTTCCCAGTAGCTTGAACAGTTTACCATTATCCTTGTGTTAGTAAAACTGGACCTGTGGCAATACAATGTCAACCAGTCCAGATTTTTGGGTTGCATAAGCCTGATGGTTCTTTGATGTTCAGCGACGCGTGGCAATAGTGCATCCCTTTTGATTGATATATGCTGCACCGCATTTGCAAGGAATGTGGTAGACACCAGGTACCCTTAGAGTTAAATTATCTTTTACTGGCCTGACCTAATGGCTTCTAGCAGGTACTAGAACCCTGAGAACATCTAGAGTTAATACGTAATTGGGAAAGCTTCAACTCTTACTTTAAAGTCAATTTTGCTTGGATAGCTAACATTTGTGGGGGGGGGGGGGAATAAAGAACTTGATTTATTAAGTTAAAAAGCCAAATACTGAATTTTGCCTCATATTTTCACCAGCCCACATTTGCAAAAATCCTGCCTATAAATATACCGCCTGCAGGATGAAGTTCCACAAGATCAGCTAAGTAGGCTTTCTTTTTTTTTTTTTTGAGGCTTAGGTCAGTATTTAGAAGACACACTTATAGATAGGAAAAACAGTTATTAATATTATTTGACCTGGAACTTAAACAATTTGACTTGCAGCGCATTTAATTGCTGGTCACTTTTTAATAACATTCTAGCCAAAATCATTAGGCATTTGATGCCGGTTGCAGTCTGATGATGGACTGGGAGTAAACACTTGTAGTTTAGTTAATTAAAACTGCATTTGTCTGCTACATGTTGAAAAAGTCCTCACATAATAATAAAGCTTTGCTGGTGCTGTTTAACTTTTCTTGCATTTCCAATCAAGAGCAGATCCAAAGGGTGGGGGGGGGGGGGTTATATGCCCCATTCTCACCAAGCATAACATTAATTTATAAATGCAGGCTAAATATTAAAGATTTAAAAAAAAGAATGCAATATTAGTAAAATAAACATGAAATTAAATAAAATTTATTTATGTATGATAAATAATAAAAGTTCTCTGCTTCCATAATCTGATATGTGTATCTTTAAGTTTGCTAGCTTACTTGGGTATGCTTAGCCAAGGGGAGTGAGATGCATGCATAGTAGCAAGTGTATCAGTTAAAACAATGTTAATATTTTGATCATTATGTCATTACATGATTACTTTGTTTTTGTATTGTTGAACTTACACTTTGATCATTTCATAATAAAGGAGGAGAGTTTGAGTGATGGGTTTTCTCCACAAATGGAACTAAACAATCTAATCTTTGACTTCAGAACAAGAACCTCAACAATTTGAAATTATATACTGCTAGTCTCCCTCTAAACAGATTTGATGAACAAAACCACAAACGGATGGAATTTAGTGTTTAAGTAAAAATGTATGTAGAGCAGAAAAACTGATTTTTTCATTCTTTACACCAGTGCTCTTTTTTGCATGAGTCATTTTTTTTTTAATTTAAGTAAAAATACTCTTTGAGTTTTTACTGTAAATTGCTCAATCATCAGCTCTTTAAGGCTATTTTTCCTACTGTAGTCATTTTCGTTGAGCATTTCAGAATGTAATAAATATTATTAATAAAGAAATATAGTATTGTTTTAACTCTTTTAGGATATCTTCTTCGACATTTTTTTCTACCTCAGTCTAAATTTTCAATTCTAAATGTTTAACTTTTTAGGGAGTGATCCTAAACCATCCAGCGCAACCTCTCCTCACAGAAATCCTATTTCCAATTGGTCAAACTGCCCTGATTGGAAGTCCTGAAAATGTTCTTCACAAAGAGTGTCTTAACAGACGAGAGCAAAAGGGAAAGATTCCTTTGATGATAGTTTCTGACAAATCAAAAAATACAGTTTTGAAAATATACTAATACTCTATAACTGACAGTGATCATAGAGCAAGTTTTTTTTTTCATAAGTATTTAATAAGTAACAGGAAAGGTACAAATATACTTGGTGCAATGTGTAACTATTGGTTCTCAAAGAATTGAGAAATAAATGTAACAGTCCAGGTTCTAAACTTCAATTAACTAAATAATTTATATAAATAAAAATTAAAAATTTTACAAGCATCTCTTTATTTCTATGTTGCAAACCCCAAAACTACTTATTTAAACAAACTGCAAGGATGTAGGCTATGATACAAAATATTTTCAAAAACATTTTATGCAACTTTTGTATTAACTATTACAATACACTCAACATAGCAAGTTTCATTTCATCCAAAGATGTAACTTTGCTAGAGAAACAAAATGGGACTCTCAGTTTGTTTTGGTTAAAGTTTGGAATCTCTCCTCCTTGTTTTCACCCTTTAACTTTGTTAAAAAGAAATGAAACGCACAGTTCATAATGCCAAAACAGTTTAATGGAAATGCCTTCAATTTTCTCACAAGAAATAGGTACCTGAGATGTTAGTAAATATACAAGTTAAAAACTTCTATCCTTAATACAGATACACTACAATGCAAAAATTATTTTGGTGTTCAATAAAACCAGACAATATTGATCCTTTAAAATTTAGTTGAGTCAACTAAATTTTAATTGTTAAAACACATCACTGTCTCAAAGTCCACCATATACCAGGATAATATTGATCCTACTCTTTTAAGCAGTATGTTTAACAGGCATTAAAATTTTACAAACATCAACACTCATACAATTTTACTTAGATGAAATAAGTTACTTAAGTAACTCCTAGTTTCCATACTTAAATTTTTAGTTTTCAAAATAAATATGACATACAAGCTTAGGTATTAACAAAACAGCTTAATAAATCTCAGTATTTACAGGATAGGAGAGTTTCACTTCTCTGAACACTTGTGAAGATCAGAATTTCAATAGATTTTTTCAGGAACATTTCAAAAGCTGGTGTTACATACCTACACCATAGTTTAATATATGAATTAAACTGAGATCAAACATTAATGATATTGGCATTAGATTGATGCGTTGATTATATGTGCATACAAAAAATACTTTTCAAGTAAAAAGAAAATAAGTTTAATAATCTCAGTCTCAAGTACGTTATTTTACAGCATGCATAAACCTTTGAAAAACAGACTTAAAGAAAGAAAGAAAAAAAATCAGGCATTAAGAAATCAATACTTTAAATACAGAGCATTTCAGTGTGATGTTCCAGTTTTAATTAATGACAAATCTGTATCTTAAGTGACTTTTAAATCATAAGCACATGGAAGCAATACATAAAATCTGACATTTCAATAGGTGAAGGGAGGTTGTCATAATTATTGTTCATTGTTGTCAAAATATTAACCCTCCAATAGCATGGTCACCTTTTATAACATTATTCTCTTACACTTTAATTGGTACATCCATCTTAGGCAGATATAACATTTCTCAATGTTTAGTTGGCACACATGTATTATCAGCTTGATCTGATATTTCAGCTAAGCTTCAGTTGCGAGTTTAGCTTTGCGTCGTTCAGGACTTCTGGCCACCAGGACAATATGATCAAATACCTATTAAGATGAAAATATAAAATTTAAATCTTAGTGGCATGATGGATACTAACTGAATCACTTGGTCAATGATGACAAAATTAAACAGAAGAGATGATAGTGTGCTCACCTGTTTTTCATCTTTTCAAATGCTTAGGTCCTTGCACAGACTATCTAATTTTAATGTCCTAGTACACTTATTGTTTATTCAAACAATAGAACTATCTAAAAAGCATGATATAACACTGAAATGCCCTATATCATTGTTTTATTTATGCTTTCCATTACAGCAGTTTCACAGGAATTCTATATCTTTAGACTACAATACCTTGTCATGATTACCATAACCTCAAATGAGCTGCTGAGAGGTGAAGTCACAAAAAGGAACCAATCTTTGACTTATACTACAATATTTCACAGACAAAGTTGTATACTTCTATGATGGCCAAGAAACAAAAGTAATGTCAAAAAGCACTTTGGAATCACTAAGTGCATTTGAGTTGGAAGTTAATGCTCAAGGTCAAGGCACATGTGTTGTAATGACTTACTGGACTTGAAAGTTTTTTGTTTGAATTATTAACTTAGAATAAAAAAGGTTTTCTGCACAATATTTTTACAAATGCAAAAATGAAAAACCCTTTCTCCTGCAAAATGTTATACCTCAACTCTCAACTGCTCAGTATAGAAATTCTTGCTTTTTATTATAGCATGCTTTTCACATATAAGTTGGCCAGTCAACATGCCATAGCACTGTGGTGGTTGGGACTATAACTTCACACAGTTTGTGACCTTGATGTACTTTTAATCATCTCTGATACTCAACAAAAGCAGTGTAATTTGGAAGTGAATTTAGTGATTTTGACTTTGTGCTGTAATTATGTCACTAGATAAGTGCATATTACAGCAATATATTTTCAGTAAGACTCGTGATTATTGTCTTAAAGTGATGTTAGAAATGCATTCCAGGAATGCATCCTCCAAGCACATAAGGTACATAAATTTAAGGAAAATGTTTAATTACTGACAAGAAACAATGGGTAAAGCAGTGAGTGCTTACTGAGGAGGAATTAGACAAGAGTTGAAAAGCATTTCGAACATTCTCTTAAAAATTCTCTGTTGCAACTTTCACAGCAAACTGCAATTTCAATGAACTTAGTGTGGCAAGCTACTTAAATCTTAAAATTAAAGCATATAAGATTGTCATCCACAAGTTGCTGTCATGTGATAGTGGCAGCTACTTACATTTCTGTAACTGAATTTTAGGAATGTTAACAATAGGGTAGGTCATCCAAATGTAATAAACCTATCTAAAAAGTATGGTCGTATTTATGTGACTATGCTTCAGTGCAGAATAAACAGTATTGGAGCTCAGAGAATCCCCAGTTTAGTGCTGGAAAACTCTGCACAAGAAACCTCAAGAATGGGGCACAGTAAATACAGAGGGTAATTGGGCCATAATTTTTTGCAAATACCATAAATTGGGCCGGTAAGATAAGCACCCACAGTGTGAAATGCTCTACCCCTACAATCGCTTCTTCCTTTTACCTTTAACCTGGCAACAGTGACGGTTGTTCTTGAACAACAAAATTCTTGTTCTCCCAGTCCGATTAAACATTCACTGTTCACTCATATTGCACATGTAGCCACCACTGGACTAAATGAATCAGTTTTTTTGCCTCTATGTGACTGTTGAAAGAGTGTAGTGGGGACAAAAGGAGGGTAAATTCACACCTCTTGCACTTTCTTTGCCAGGCCTGCCATAAATGCAGAAAGCTGCAGGAATTATATTCTCACATTATTTTTTGAATAACTTGATTAAAATTTAATTTCAATATTTTGTACTAGAGCTGCAGAGTCATTAAAATTCATTAGACAATTTTTGAATATAAGGTTATAGTAGCCTGAAAGCCCTCGATAACCACTTGGTTAAGTCCAAGTTGGGTTTTGAATGCCATGAGGCCCTCGTAGCACTAACCACCCATAATTCAATTCAGCTGAAGTGGCTGTCAGGGCATACAGGAATTCTGTACTATGAAAGAGCTAATGAAACTGATAAAATGGAAATGAGCAACTTTTTATTAGACCTGAACCAGCCCTGGGACTGGCTATCAGGAGCTGGTTGCTCAGAACAAATACTGAAACTCACTTGTAGGATTCAGACACTCCAAAGCTCTCATGCAGAGGCTGGACAGATACCAAAAACTACTAACATTATGCAGGATACTATCTCCTTAGAGGGCATTGCACAGTATGGGACAGCAAGTGAATCCTGCCTGCAGACAGTGTCAAGGGGCAGATAACAGCTGCCATCTATTGTGCAACTACCCTCTACTTTAAAACACCATCATATTTGGGAATAGTTTCCAAAATACGAGTAGCTTTTCAACACCATAGTCCGGAGCTTGATTTAGTTCATCATAATTTCTGAATTGTTAATACTAAGACTGGGGATACAATATGAGTGGAACGCAGATGGAGAATTCAACAATGCAGGATTCAGAAATGATAGCATCGCTTCATTTTGCGTTGAACATATTAACAATGGATCTTATGACCGCCCAGACAGAAATCAGTGTGTTCAAATCTGAAAATGAAAGCCTAAAACTCGCGATTAAAGAAAGTGAAAGAAGCTCATTTGCCACAATTATGAGGAAGAAATCGACAGAGAACAAGAATGCGGATCAAATGTTTGCCGACAAAAACAGATTCGAAACCCTGAGTGAAAATGCTGTAATTAGTGATAAGTGCAGTGGAGCACAGTGTTTCAGAAGAGCATGCAAATAATAATAATAAGAAAGCACCACGAGTCGTGGTGATTGGTGATTTGCTTTTGAAGTTCTCCGGAGAAGCTTGCAAAGAGAAAGGGTACAAAGTACACTGCTTTCTGGGCATAACGCTAGGTGAATTAAAATACAAAGTGGACAAGTTGAATTTTAAGGATGAGCAGCCGAATGTTGTGCTTGTGCATGCGGGTACGAATAACATTCGAATCAGTGTTAGAGCTGAGCACATAGCGCAAGAGACAAGAAACCTGGTGTATGCAATTAGAGCACAAGCACCTGATCCCAAAATAATAATCAGCAGTATTCTTCGCAGACAGGATGTGACCAACAGGAAAGTTAGAGGGATCAATCAAGAACTGGACAAGATGTGTTTCAAGGAGAGCTGTTTAATGGTGGATGGTAATTATCAGGTGCATGATAATGATTTTGGTAGAGATGGAACTCATCTAAATCGTAGAGGTTCCTTTAACTTTGGTCAGCTCATGAATAATGCAATTTTCTCATTGCTGAAGGGAAACGAGTGAACGAGATGGTGGATGAAATAGTTTCAAATACTGTAAATGATATGGATCAATTGGCTAATAGCACAAATTTAAGTAATTTTAATTTGATATGTAAGGATCAGTTTTCTGTTGAAGTTTGCAATAAAAAAGATAGCAATGAAAATTACTTGTTTCTCATGCATCAAAATGTCCAGAGCTTAAACAATAAATTGATACAGTTAGAAGCACTACTAGATGTAGATTTAAAATATATTGATATATTGTGTTTTACCAAAAACTGGATGACACCAGCGCAGATAGCTGTAAGTAACATCAATAATTTCAAACTAGTAGATTCATACTGTATGGCAAAGTCGAGACATGGTGGGTCATGTATATATGTGAAGTCACGCTTAAAAACTAGAAATATATCTAAATTTAATGACTTAAAGGAAGATAAGGTTTTTGAATTGTCAATAATCGAAATCAATGATCATAATATAGTTATTGTTTGCATTTATAGATCCCCTGATAGTAACTTTGAAATATTCTTAACAAAACTGGACTCAATGCTCAATTGTTTAATAAAGAATACGAAAACCATCATACTATGTGGAGATTGGAACATAAATTTCATGTGTGAAACCATAAAGCTAAGTAAACTTAAAGAATTGCTTGATATGTATAATTTGACCAATACAGTAAACTCTGCAACTAGATTAGCTTCATTGTTGGATGTAATAATTATTAATAAAACAAAATTCATGAGGCATTAATTCTCCAGTAACTAATAGAATGGACAAATCCACTGGTATTCTAATAAGTAACTTTAGTAATGATAATATTGTGCAATTTAACAATTTATTAGTAAATGAAACATGGGATAATGTTCTTGATGAAATTGATGTCAATATAAAATTTGAAAAATTCTTAAATGAATTTTTGTATTGGTTTAATATAGCTTTTCCACTGGAAAAGAAGTACCTTAAATCCCTAAGAAAGAAAGGGTGGATAACTAAGGGAATTATTACATCCAATAGGCTACAATTTTTGTCCAGGCTAGAGAAACAGGGTCTTGCAAATAATGATACCAAAGACAGTACAGAAAGACTTACAAAACAGTTGTAGCTGAAGCCAAAAGAAAGGAAAATAGTTAATAGTTAAAAAAAAAATACATTCCATTGCAAAGCCCCTAGTTAATATCTATAATGCTTCTTTACAATCAGGTATATTTCCGGATAAATTAAAAGTTTCTAAATTAATGCCACTTCATAAAAAGGGGGAAAGGAGTAAAAGAGAGAATTACAGACCAATTTCCGTATTATCATCATTTTCTAAAATATTTGAAAAACTGGTTTATAAAAGGATATCTTTATTTCAAAATACAATATTCTTTCTGATGCGCAAAATGGGTTTAGAGAAAACAGATCTACTATAACAGCCAGTGGTAGTCTAATAAATAAAATCCAAGAAGCTATTAATAAAAAGTTAGCAATAGTGGGTTTATTTTTAGACTTGACTAAAGCATACAATATTTTAAATCATGAAATACTATTTACAAAATTAGATAAATATGGTTTTAGGGGTGTTATGAATAATTGGGTCAAGTCCTATTTAAGTGACAGAAAACAGTTTGTAGAGCTTCAGTGTGCAAATAAAGGAAAGTTAAATACAATTTGATCCCAAGTAAGAGAAGTTAAGCGAGGAGTACCTCAAGGATCATTTCTTGGCCCCTTGTTATTTTTGTTATATATAAATGATTTGCCAAGTGCCATCGATTCTACAGATGTTATCTTATTTACAGATGACACTAACATTCTAGTAAAAGGGGATGATCAAGAGAGCCACCAAACTAAACTCGATGATACTCTATTTAAATTGCACACATGGTTTCAGGCAAATGAACTAGTTCTTAACAGAGATATGATCATAGCTATTTCTTTTCATGCTCACCAAAATAGAAACATTATTAAACCTCATATTGTATATGACAAAAGTTCTATAACCTACATTGCTGAAACAGAATTTCTGGGGCTGCATATAAATGAAAATGTAAAATGGACCACTCATATTCAACAGTTAATAAATAAAATTAGTTCCGCATGCTATTTGCTTAAACCCTTAAAAAGCTTGATAAATTTTGCTGAATTAAGAAATGTATATTACGGGTATTTCCACAGCCAGTTACAATAAAGGATACTGTTTTGGTGGGAAAAGGTAGATAGAATCTTCAGATTGCAAAAAAGAGCCATAAGGATACTAAGTGGGGTAGATAGCAGAACATCCTGTCGGCCATTATTTAGAGAACTTAAAATATTACCTCTGACTTGTATGTTTATTTTAGAAACAGTTTCCCATCTAAAACAAATAAACCTGCAGGCACAAAATGACAAAAATGCAGATATTCTCAAATACAATACACGTCAAAAGAATGATTTTCACTTTCAGAGTTGCAGAATTGAAATTTTCAAGTCCAATGCAGTCAATAAAGGAATAAATTTGTACAACAGACTCCCAGGAAATATTAAACAGATAAAGAACCTAGTACATTTTAAAAAGGCAGTAAAATCTTTTCTATTGCAACATTCATTTTACTCAGTGAATGAGTTTATGAGTATATCATTAATTGTAACCAATTTATCAAGTTATACATATGTAATTTATAATTGTAAATAATGTTTTTTACTTATATAACATATGCAAAATGTAACTACCTTTATTATGACGTGTCTGATATCAATGTATGGTCACAAAGACAAAATAAATTGAATTGAACTGAAAAGGTCACAGTGCACACCGTGTTGCCTCATTATCTAACTAAACTATAGGATTATGGCCTGCATAGTCCCCAGAGCTCATATAATTTGATTTTAATTTATGGGAAAACTTGAAAAACAAAGTTAAATACATTAGAAGAACTGCAAGAAAATATCAACAGAGAAATTGACTCCATTTCAGTAGCTGAACTGCAGCAAGTGATTGCTATAAAGTTACCATAGCTATGAAAAGCTGAACCAGGTTCCAGTTGCAAAGATGTTTTATCAGATTGCTTGGAAGAAAAAGCTCTGGCTATGATAGCCAGACATTCTATGTAACAGGCAAACTCATATGCAAAAAGCATTGATTAGCATTACGTTTTTTCCAACCTCTTTTGTAATTATTCAACCTTTTATATAAATATGCAAGTAAGAACAACAATAGCACCAAATAAACATTTCCTTCTTAAATTAGCATTGTGCTTCATTATATTCTACTAACCTATTTTTCTATCTAAGTCTTGCAATGTTATAGCATTAATTAACCTTTTACACCAATGAACATTTCACTTTAAGCTAACAAGAGCATAACATTTCATAGATAAATACCATTATAAGTTACTAATGCCAAGCATTAACATACTATTCCATACAGACATAGGAAAAGAAACAATTATACTATCATTAGAAGTACAGTATAATAGACTTGCTTTCACTTCATATGGCTTTTGAAAGCTAAGAGATGAGAAAAAAACTTGAACATTCATTTTGGGACATTTTCTTTACTACTTGTTTTGTATCTACAAGAAGTTTTCACTTATCTGACTCCTTTGTACAATTTCAGAGTTAAAATGTATATATACAGTACAACCTCATTCATGCATTATTCATTTAGACTCAAGAGGGATTAAGGGTTTCTTTTTGAGGTATTGGCTGGAACCTCTTGAGCAAAATTTATTCCTTAACACTTGTAATCCACAAGCCTTTTAAAGTTCATATAGAAGCTAAAATTAACAAAGTAATTAAGCAGAGCAGAGATTCTATCATCTCATTTTAAATAATGTGGTTAATGGCTGTTCAGCTTCCATATTCACTGATCTATTCTTTTGAAATTACTATGTTAAATAAAAAATGTGAATAAAGGTTCAATTAATTAGTTCCATCCACATTAGATGATAAATAGAAATATATTTAGAGAGCAACATGAGTGGAAAGCACATTTTTATGGTACCTACTGTATTTTATTTTTATAAATTTTACAAAATTGTATAGATAGCAACAGAAACAAGAAATTCTTGGGTAAAACTGCTTCTGTTCTGAAAGCTGAAGCTGAGGAAATAAAAAAGATCTATTACTTCTAATTCTAGCACAGCAGGAAATTAACACTGACTTCACTTATTTTTTTTGGAAGAAATATATAGGATACAAAATGTCATACATGGTAAAGACTCATTCACATAGAAATGTTAACAAATGCAACATGAACACAAAACCTTGTGAGCAGGTAAATAAATGGGATCATTCACAATGATTTTTGTTAACATGAATATGAATGCTATCATTAGATGCTAATGTCAAATCTTGCAACCTTCATGTTTTCAGTTCATGTTAATGAGACTGGAGAGAAAAAACACTATCACACTGCACAGAAGCAGAAAAGAGGAAAGTGAAGTCATCTGAATAAAAAGTGATTCATTTTATTTGAAAATCATCATTGTTATGAAAAAACATGTAAGCATTACAATTACTTAAAAAAACTAAATATTTGGAAACATATTGCAAATGAACTGATATATGAAGGTAGATTTTAATTATTATAATTATCAGGGGCGGCTCCTGGGGTAGTGCCGTTGTGCCATGACACCACTATTAAGAAAAAAGAAGTACCTATATATTGTTATTATTGATTGAACATTGTTCCTACACTTGTGTACTAGTTCTCTCGTTTGGATGCGCGTTAAGCGCCGTGTGATCTTGCAGTGGTTAGTGGTTTTCTGTAGTTTGTGCCAGCTCCAGATGGGCATTGTTTGAGCTCATTAGCTATTGTATATAAGGCGAGAGCATTTCTGTATTATGACTGCTTGTGGGTGCCAAGGTTGATCTGGTGCACAGTTTCCGTTCCACCCTCCAGAGCGCAGTAAAACACAGTACCTTGTAGGCGACAACAGAGGAATGCACTGTTCGTGTCTAAATCCTCCTGTAAAAGCAGTATGACCATCTTGCTGCAAGTTAATGCCAATGCATTTTGAAGTTTAGTTAAATCCAATGCAGAAATAGACATCAACATATCCTTATAAACAAATATATGTTTTGAATAAAATAATGCCATTAGGTTTTAAAATGATGAAGCATTATTTCAATATCTGTTTTTAGTTTTAAATATTGGTGATTTTTAAAAACACAAGTACAAGTGCACACATGTGCATGTATATACTGTGATTTTCTGAGTTGTTGTTCCTTTTAATCTCTATTGCACATCTAGGAATTGTTGGCATTAGATTGCTAAATCGCTAGCACTAGTTTTTATTTTTCTTTCTGTTTCGTGGAATCGCACACAAGCACCTCTTTGCCAGGAATTATTAGACATAGCCTTGCTCTGATCTTTTGTCTGCAACTTGCATCTTCCATTTTCCATTCCATTAATTTTATTAATACAACACATTATGAAATATATCCATGTTACTGCAAGAATAAACAGGTATTTGAAGAGTTTTATTATAACAATATTTTCTTGGCACCACTAATAGCATGCCTCAGTGGCCGCCACTGATGATTATAGTATCTTTCGTTGTGTGAAACTTTATAGGTTAAAAACTATTCTGTTTTCTTTTACATATAGAAAAATATATAGTATATAAAAAAACAAAAGCTAATATAGTTGTAGTAATTTAAAATGTGCAGGTGCATCATTGTTAATCTTTGAGGCCTTCATTCTTAATTGCTTTCACACTTAAATTATCTTGTTTTGACATTAACACCTTGTTGGCATTGTGAATGGCAAGGCAAATCTTATTATCACATCATATTTTTATGTCCTCATGTTAATGTTTCTATGTAAATGACCCTTAATTAGACAAAGTGTCAATGTGAACCAACTGTTACATAGATTTCATCTCATCCATGTCTATAAAAGCAGGATCACAAATGTATAGATAGTGTCAAATTTCAGGTGCATTTGAGGAACTAATGAGGTAGCAGTGCTATTGTTTATTATTGTAAATTTTTTGGTAAATTATCCTAAATAAACTATCCTTATTTTGTAGTAATTTAAACCAAATGATCTATAAATTTTTTCAAAGTCTTGAATATAAAATTTCAACTCAATACATACAGCAGTTGTGAACTGTTTTAAGCAAAGAAACAGATGGATAGACAGAGAGTCAAAGCAACCCTAAGAGGTACTTGCACTAGCAATTACACATAAAACCCAACCTGGAGCAGAAAGAGGAATTGCTATTTT
Organism: Hymenopus coronatus; assembly: GCA_030762935.1. NCBI lineage: Eukaryota > Metazoa > Arthropoda > Insecta > Mantodea > Hymenopodidae > Hymenopus > Hymenopus coronatus. Next base: position 27,191,393 of record CM060882.1, read on the forward strand.
GTTTAACAAAGTATCCTAGTAGTTGATACCAGGTTCACATGCCATAAATCTAATGTCATGAGTGTTGCATTTATGGATCGTCCAAATGAAACCCAGGCTCATGTGAGAATTACATTGTTCAAAGTTGCAGAACATTCCATGTGCTGATTGTAGATGTCTCCACATGTCAGGAAGCCATTTGGTCTCAGCAAAAAGTGTCAATGTGCTGCTGGTACATACAGAAGCAAAGTAAAACCCTCTCTATTGCAAAATAACTTCCACTAATTGAGTGTGTGAGACTGTCATAAACTGTTAAACTGTTAACTGTTAACTTGTTAAAGCAAAATACTAGGGGTGTTTAATAAATCCTTAGAAAATCTAAGAAATTATACTTATTGCATCAAAAAAAGTTTATATTTAGTAGCTGTCGTCTCTTGCTGTCATGGTTTTGTTGCCATAAGTGATTGAATCAACAATCTTGGCCTTCTTTAGAAAGATAGAAAGAAAGAAAAAAAAAACAGTTTTGTGCAGTGATTAAACACCATAATGTTCAGATTTAACACCGAAAGAGATAAAAGCCGAGTTGGATGAAGTTCATGGCATATCTGTTCTTGTAATTGCAGAAATTTACAATTGGATAAATTAATTTGAATGTGGTCGTATATCCATAAAAAATTAACATTGTTCCGGATGTCCAGTAGAAGTGACTTCCTCCAAAATGATGCCATTAAATTAGGAACTCAATGTTTCTGCATCATGCATGCAAAATTTCAGTAAATAAATTATATTGTTCATTTTGTATGAACTTTTAAAGTTTAAAGTACACTTGTGCAGATGTATAATAATTTAAATCACATTTCTGAGGTAGCCATTTTGGTATTTAAGGGGGATGATGGGTAAATTTAGGTTCACCAAAATTTCATTTCCCTGAATCTAATAGTTTTTGAGCTATTAAAATTTGTTTAAAAAATTTGCATTCTTAAAAATCTATATTCTTGTATAGTTTTTGAGTACATGACTAAAAATGTTTACAATGCCATAGAAAAATCCACTGTAAAAGCAACATTTCTAAAATGTTTGCTGTTTCTGCAGCATTTTATATATTTCTAAAAGAGATGGTGTAATAAAATGCTATGCTTAATTTTATTAAGAACAGTTTTGGAAAGATGCAATACAACTTTGAGCTTTCTAGTATGTATTTTGTGAATGACATCAAGTTTGGAATGTCAGATATGCTGTAAAAATTAGTCTTGGAAAAGTACTTTTTAATATCCCCAATAAAGGGTATTTAAATAGAGCAGTCATGTAACTAAGGCAACTTGCAGATGTCATAGGACTTTGAAACTTTGCATATATATACTTTAATGTATCTAGTACACAAAAACATATTTTCACTGTAATTCCAACTATGCCCTTTAAATGCAATGCCAATAAGTTAAACAATGGTTTTACTGCCACCATGAATACATTTCACTTTGGGATCATAAAGCAGTTCACTGGGACATTTTCTTGAAACAACAAAGCAGTTTTCAGTAGCTAGCTAGTTATTCATGTATCACACTTGTATATGTGTAACTCATTCCAAAAGATAAATCAGAAACCAACATGAGTCTCAGTTTCATTTGGACAATTCTTAAATTTGTCATCCTGGGCCAAGATTGAAACAGCAGTCCTGAGTTCAACCAACTGTATTACCAGGCCAACTCAAGAATGTAAATAAGTTATTTAAAATGACACAAAAAAAAATACAAACTTTTCAAATGATTCAGATCTAAATGTTCATGCAATTTAAATAATACTAACATCTCTCCACAATCTCAAATCTCGTTGTTCTTACAGACTTCACTTACTGGGAACTACTCTTAGCTACAAATATTGTTATTTAAACATATAAAATGCACGTCTATTTGTTTCTATAATCATGCTCAGTTTTTCTGAACATCAGGAAAAGCAGGTTCTAAAAGGCTTGCAAGGAAGACTTAAAGTGTGTCTGTGTGTGATTTGCTGAGGAAATGCTATCAATGTCCAGCTTTAAAACTGCATACATTTCTACAAATAATATTACTATTCAATAATGGAACAACATAAAACTTGCAGGTGATTCTTATGATAACAATGGAATGGTATAGGAAATTGCAGTAACAACATAATTTTGTTCAGTAATAGTAATAGCTTAATGGAAGACAATACTTTTAGCAATGAAAAAGTTATATGTAAAAGCATTTTATATGATTATGATTGTAAATCACCAACTAAATATATTTCTAATTTTATGTAAATTGGTGTTTTTATCATCAGAACCCTGATATGCCCTGACTAAAAATATTTATATTTCATTTCCATGGATCATTCCAAAATATATTTTTTTTATAGAAGTTTAACTTCTTTGGAATAGAAATCTGATATTATACAATGAGATTGATTATGACGCAATTAAGCTTCTCCAATGAGAGAATGCCTGCATCAGGCAATTAGATATGAGCATATTTATATATGCTAAGATTCTTAAAGAATGGTGATCATTTGGAAGCGTATAGTTCCAAAATTGCTTTATCAGATATTTTTTGGGCAATGGAAGATCGTGCAAGCAAATAACTATTGTCATGGTATGTATTTGTACTGATGGCATTGCTAAGGATTGGAGGATTAGAAGTAAAAACTGATCTGAACAAATTTTAGGAACATTCAAGCACATTACTGAAGGTTTAACAAATTCGAAAAAAATGGAAAAAAGAATTGGTGCAAAAATATTTTCACAGAATATATTTGTATCATTTAGAATAATTAAAATTATTCTGTACAGTGTGAGCACATATTGAGAAATGGCTTTGCATGGACTTGAACTGTGTTATAAAATTGAAAGGTATAAGAGCAAGGGGGGATGCAGATAAATGCCCATTATTACCAAAAAGATAATTGATATAGAAGTGTATCAATCTATAAGGGAGGGGAGCAGAGCTTGAAGGGCCTATGCATGAAAATATCAGAATACTGAAATGCCATTTTGTGTTTGCTCCCCTACTCATATATCATTACTTTCCTGCTCCGGCACCTCACATGACTTGTTGGGGGTTGCAGAATTGACGTGAGTGGTCCTGCATATAATTTTCGATTCTGTGGATACTACGATTTTTAGGGAAAAATTAGAATTAAAGAAATAAGTTTATCTTGCCAGTGGAATTTAAAGAGTAAAAAACAAGGAGTGTAAAATTAAGAAAAACACATGCAGTGGAAAAAGTCAATTATTTAAGGAAAAATCAATGAATTGGGTGATCAAGTTAAGCATCAACAGGGAACAATAGCTCAATAACCAAAGTATTTGAACTTATTTGTCCACAGGAATTTTAGTAATTAAAATACTCATTTATAAATTGGTTTCATAAGCAGATTATTAAAAGAATAAAATACTTTTAAACATATTGATTTCTACTGAAACAAATGCATGAAATAGTAGTTGAAATAAATATTCATTCATTTATATTTTCACCAATTTTTATATCCTGTTTTTCAAATATGATGCCACATAAATATGCAAACTTGTTTTCTTCCTCTATACATAATTGACCTTTGAATGTAAAAACAATTACTACCTTACGTTTGTGTTTTTAAGATGTGCACAGAAAAGAGATTAAATACTATAATCAGACATTAGTTATCTACATTTGTTAATAGATGTATGTTTGAATTTGTTAGGAAGAGCACTGGATATTACACTAATACATTTTTTTACCAAAAAATACCATAATTAAACAAATGGTATTATTATTATTATTATTATTATTATTATTATTATTATTACTACTTTGTTCCATGTGAACTTTACTTTATTATTTACAAAAATATAAAACATGATAGTATATATTTACAGGAAAAATAATATCTTCAGTAAATGTTCACATATTGTTAATATTTACCTCCCATAAATGTCTTCTATAACTGAAATACTTGCTTACTTCCCACTGTGCACATATAAGCAAGTTTAATTAACTCTATAGCAAACACAAGCCTCATAATAATCAAAATGGATAAAATGCAGAGCTTTCTATTTATGAAATAATTAATTTTATACAGCAGAGAATATAATTTCCCTTGACTGTTGTGAAGCACTGTATAAGTCTCTTGTCCCTGAATGTAGGTCATAAATGGGTTTGCAATGAACCTCATAACTTTGCTTTCACATAAATTTGAGACAATTTAATTACTATCAATTATGAGCAAAAATGTTTCAATATTAAACAAAGTAGGGTAAGTAGCTGACAAGGAACTTATGAAACTGTTCATGCCAAAACCTAATTAAGAATTTTAGGTACAGAAATAATTGGTTATTACTGGTTTTAACTCAAAAGTTTCAAAATATAGTACCAATTCATCAATTTAAACTACAGGAAAGCAACCCTTGTACAAATACACTGAATGAGTATCATGTTGGGACATAGGGAGGAGAGTGAGCTTTGTTGACATACAATTTCTCTTCACTTCACCTCAAGCACAGCAATATTTAGATCTTGCACATGAAACTGGTAACTATATTTTTGGAATTGGCTTTCTTACTCCTCATTATTTATATCTATGGTGACCACATTGTCAAATTTTTCAAGACAGTCATCATCATCCTGCCCAATATTAGACCTGGTGGCCTGTTACGTCATTCAATCTCTTTATTGGACAGCCCAATAGTCTTCTTCCTTGTGGTCTGTAATTTAATATTTGATGTGGAATTCTTGATGCAGGCATTTTGAGTACATAAGACCTTCAAATTTCGATGATAATTTTGAATTTTTTCTATTATTGGGTAAATTTTCAATTCTTTCATAATATCTATATTCTTTTTCTTATCCAGTTTAGTGTATCCTGCAGTTTTTCTTAAAAACTTCATTTCATTAACTGTGATATGATGTTGATCACTTTGTCGTGTGGTCCAAGCTTTACTTTTATATGTTAAAACTGGGCTCACTAGTGTCTTAGAAGCCTTTATCCTGGTGTGTCTTTAGACCAGAGATAGTTTGAAAATATTAATAGTACCCATTTTATAATTGAAATTGTTTAATTTTATTGCTATATCTTTTTCTGTTTTGTAAATAATTGCCTAAATACATGAATGATGATACCTGTTTTACAGGTTTATTGTAAAGGCATATTTTAGTTTGCAGATGGTCTTTTTCCCACAAAGGCCATTACTTTGGTTTTTATAGTGATATTTTCAAGTTATAAGTTTCCGAGATACATTGCATTTGATAAATTGATCGCTGAAGACTATCTTCAGAATCTGTTGGTAATATTACATCATCTGCTAACAATATGATGTCTAGCTTGAAGTCTCTGTTTACTTTTAATTTTCCTATTCTGTTGTTTTCCATTTTATCATATGATTCATATATATGAGAAATAGTAGTGGGGAAAGACTGCAGTCTTGTCTAACATCTTGGTTAATTGGTTTCCATTCTGTGTAGTTGTTTCCTACTTGTACTGAAATGTAATTTCCATAATATTATTTAAAGACTGCATCTACTAGCTGATTTGGATATATTTAATTGTATATAATGTACTTCAGTAAGAGGTTTCATGGCAACATGTGAGGCTTGCATTTGGAGGTCCGTATTTGCCATTGAGTCAGCAACTCTGACTTTGGGTTTTTGTTTTTCTCTATTTTACTGGTTGGTAGGCAAATGCAGGGGTGCATTATATAATTCCACAAATTTTCCTCTCCACTATTTCATGACATTCATGTTTCAGGGTCCAAGGTTTGGAACTGAATGCCCTGGCATTTGATGTAGGATAGGCCCTGAAAGAGGCCTCTCTGTGCTCTGTGCGGGGAGGTAGGCCTGCTGGGGGTCCTATCAGTGTCAAGAATAATATCTGGAGACATTAGGTGTCCTGCCTAAGTCTGACCCTGCTGCCATGGTTCTAGTTAACCTCTGTGTCCTTCACTTCATCCCTTTTCCCTGAAAGAAGCCTTATAGAAGACTGCACTTATAGCCAAAATCTTCGGGATAATGATAACCGTGTGAAATACTTCATACTTTTCAAAAATTGTATGAGTTTTATATTTTTGTTAGGAATCTGAGATTCTTCTGAAAAATTTCAGGCATTTAAATACTGGGAGTTAATTTTTATCTGTCATTCCTTGCATGGCAATACAGCAAGAATGATGCCATAGTTGACTGGTGAGCCTACATTGAAACCATAGCAGAAAAGAAAGCAAACCACAGCACTCTGGATGGGATTGCATTGATAGCTAATAAAACCAGCCTTTTATGCTTCCTGTTGCAGTAATGAATAATATTCAAAGATTGCTCTGTTCTTTGTTAACAAGTTGAATATAAACATATTACATCTTGAGATTGTGGTCGTGTGATTATCATTCATATAAATATGATTTATGTTCCTGAATAGATAGAATACATACTCCAAACCATCAAGTATGAACACCTGCTAATAGAGGGACAGTATCCAAGTTGCCTCCAAAATTGCTACACTGCAGGTTTAACGTTTTTGTAAAGAAGCATTAACAATGCTGCTATTTAATGACTTTGGTAAACCTAATCAGAATGGCACCACATTAAATGAGATCTTCTGCCACCGAAGGGATAACACCCAACTTGCTTCATCAGCCTTGGCATCACAATAAGATGATCCTAATGTCATTAGAGAGACAGGGCATAAACTCACATCAGTGACAGCATTTCTTGAGCAGAAAATTATTAATAAAAAATTAACACCTCATATAAAACTGTGGTGTGCAGAGAATACTAAATAGTGAGAAATACTTTAACAAAGATGCATGAAAATATGATATAATTACAATTAAAAGTAAAAGGTGCAATTGTTTGTAGTTTTTTTGTTAAATTTCACCTTAATATTTTGTAATTGGAAAAAAAATCTAAATTAGATTTATGAATAACACAGTTTCTGTGTTTATAAGATGATCTTGCTCGCTGCTGATATTTAAAATCCAGAAATGACCCATCTTTTAGAACTATTATCCCTCATTTTTCACCAGTGAGGGTAGTCACTCTATTTCTCTTGGCCTGAAAAGTTAGGTTCTTTCCTTTTGTAAGTTAATAACACATCACAACCAGGAGTGAAGCAACAACCTATGTATATGACAAATGTAACAATTTTTCACATACTTCAATATATTGTTTGATTAAGTACAGAATCAGTACCTAATGGGTACAGAAGGATGATAGTGGTTGGTAGTGTCTACTTTAGTATGCATACTAATCTGTTAAGAAAGATTATTTTGTACTATTTGTGCAAAAGTGTTTTTCTTATTGAATACTTTAAATTATGTTATAAGTTATAAAATTACACAAATTTCTTTCAACTACAACATGAACCCAAGCAGATGTTTTCATAGGAATCACCTGGCTATATCATAAAGGTTTTATATATACATTTTCTTATTTAATTGCACATACTGCACATGTTATGCAATATGTATTTATAGGTCCATTAAGTCTATTTGTGCAGATTTAAACATTTTCCATTTCTGTTAATGGTGGTGATGCTTATAAATGTTACACAAGTTTACATATTCCATTAAATAGTGCATAACTGAAGAACATATTTAGAAGAATACATCACTTAACATTGTGAAATATTACAATAGTTTAAAGGTGTCATGTGCACAATAAGATGCTTCCAGATTTAAGTTAGTTTATTAAATACCTGGGCTTTTATGGGCCATACCATAGTGGGTGGTCACATTTATTCACAACCCTGCAAGTAATTTTGCATAGGTAATTATTTAAGTATAATAAGGTGTAGTCAACCATAAAACTGATTAATAACCCAAGAACGGAAACAGGAAAAGAAAGTAAAACAGAACACATTTTGGTTCACTATACCCTGAAAATGAAGCAGAAATGCATATTGATGACCATATTGATAGCAAAGTGAAAAGTTCATTTTGAACTTTGGTATATCATTTGTTTATAACTGAACAATGATATTTTTTTTCATTTCCTTCAAATTCAGCTATTCCATTAGTATTTCCAATTCCTGTTGTTGCACCAAGTGTCATTCCTTTATTTTATTTTATTCAGTTTTCCAAACAGTAGGAACTGCCATACAGACAAAACTTAATGTTTTACAAATTATAATCATAAATAATACAAGAAGACAAAAGTAGCTATCACTGAAATAAAATCCAATCTTTAATCAAAACAGGGTAAAATGCTATTTTAGGAGGAGATGAGCAGAAAAAAAATTATTATAAATACATCTCTTCTTCTTTTAAACATGAGCTTTGAAATTAATTTGAGTATAGATGGTTTTGGAAAAATTTGATTGAATCTTTAACGACAAAAGCTGCAATATTGTACATGGTCTTGAGAATAACATTTTTGCAAAACTTAGCTAAGTGGTTAGGTGTGGTTCCTCTTGCTTCAACATTCATCCCAAATAACTTCGCGTGGTGATAAATATACTTCTCAAGGTAGTAGGGAATGGTTGGTTGGTTGGTATCTAATGTTAAACGCTTGATAATGAAATCATTCGTTTTCCTGCACTCCAATATTCAGCTACGAAGATATAATCTTCTGTAAAAGTCAGACAATACAGAAGATGATCATGATCCATTTCTTCATTTAAGTTACAGAAAATGCCAAATCTGTATAAGTATTTTTGTAAACAGTCATATCCCATTAGTTGTCTGAAGGTTGCTGCTGAGATTTTCTTGGTAACATAGAAATATTATAATCTTGTAGATTTTTCCATTGTTTTCCAGACGTTTTGTTTGTGTGTTCTTCATTGATTTTGTTATTGTACTTATTGATATTATTCTTTTAATAGAGCAAAACGGAATTAAAAATAGGTGTAGATTTGGTGATAATTTTACTTCCCTTTTTGGCCAAAAAATCAACCACTCTTTTATGAAAATGGGTCAATTGTATTATTTTACAACATTCTATAATATTAACATTTTTGGGTGTTGCATCTTGTGTTATAGTGATAATTCCTGCTTTTGAATTAGATAGGATTACGTTTTTTCAAATTTTTCAATTTTTTTTTTTTTTTTTTTTTTTTTTTTAATATATATAGTAGGTTTGTATATTTGACATTGTTCATTCTGCTCCATTTTCACTAATAGATTGATAATCCATTCAGATGATTAGCTTGTTGGGATGGCAAGTATGTCTACCTAATGAGAAATGGAAATGGAGTTCTTTTATATACAGATGCTGTTTAACTGCTCTCAAGTGTCCCATTCGATATTGGGCATGAAAGACTACTTAATTTTGCTCAGAGACCTCTTTTATCGGCTTGTGGTTCTTTTATGTGCCGTAAATCTACGACATGGAACCACGCTTTATTTCCCTTCTGAAGGAAACCATGATAAAGATTTTTATGCCCAAAAAAAAAAAACCCATCATCCTATGCTAGGTTTGAACCTGCTACCTGGGTATATGAAATTAGCATGGCAACCATTTCGCCACAGAAAATGACAAATATCTGATGAGAAGCACTGTCTTGAGACAGTTCATACATTTCTTTGAATACTGTATGGCGTTTTATTTTTGAAGTTTCAGCACAGTATGATGCCGCCAATTCTGCAGATACCCAAGAGCCAGTTTTGGTTGCAGTTGTTTTTTGAGATAATACCCAATTTTAAGTTGCATGAACACCAACCATAAGTAATACTCCCTAGAAAAACCAACTGTTATTGAATCTGGGGGAGTCAGGACACACATTTCTACAATTTTCTTCTGATTTCATTTTCACAGCTTGTGACTAGAGAGAGCTATATCAGCTGTTTATGTCATGGCTGCCGTGAATGATTTCTACAGTGTAGTGTGTAATATGTCTATACTGGGAACAGGAATTAAAAGGTTAAAATTTGACCAAGGCTTCTTTTCTGTTCCTGGGACCTAGGAAGCTTCCAGTCAATTGTGAAAATTCTCATATTATAATATGTGTATTTTAACTTTGTCATACTCATTCTGGTTTCATTTTCAGATATTGTGAACAAGTCTTTAGTTTCAGAACTGACATGAGGGGGATTACAGCCCTTTGGCAAATGAATAGAAAGGGTGGAGGGGGAAGAGAGAGAAATGCCTTCTTTGAAGCAAGTGCTTCAAAAATACTATGAGCTATTACATATTGTCAGAACATGTGCATATATGTAAATGATGAAGAGTTGTTTTAAATAAGAATATGTACAGAAATTCTGTAATACTTTTCTATAATACTGAATAATAATCAATGACTCTTCCAGAAAAGATGGTTGTCATACCACGATGGGTTTGTGAGTGGTGTTAGTAATGCACACCAAGCCAATAAACCAATAACAAACAAAGACATCAGGACTATTCTTTGTGGATCTCTGTACGTGAATACTTCTGCAAAATCTGGGAAGCCCATGTGATTACAGAATGCATGAGCTGCGAAAGGAGCCACAAAATGCCCTGAAATACATAAATAAATGTTCATTATACCACAAATCAGCTAAGTATCTTAGCTAATGCTGCATATAAAAGCTAACTTATTTTGCTATAAATAGAATACCTGATTATCTAAAGCAAATATCTGTGCTGCATAATTTCAGACGTTGTGTTGAAGATTTCTTTTGCAGCATTGTTTCTAAAGTATAACAAAATGTTATGAATATCTTTAAAAGTAGTTTTCAAATTATCAATGAATAAAATATTTATCTACTGTATCCAAACAATTGCTTAACATTCTAACTTATAAGATTGTTCAGAATGCATATATCTAGTAATAATATTCTTCAAATATTATACAATTTTTGGAATGTGCTCTATATCACATATGATCTACAGAATGAATAAAGCTACTACTATAAAATTATCATTGTTTGAAAACACAATGATGCATAACTGACAAAAAGTAAACATGAAGGAATAAACAAACTCATAATCTAGATCAGTGTTTCCCAACCTTTTGAAGTTCACGGCACCCTTGGGAATAACATTAAACACCAGGGGCACCCTTCCTTGGATTAAAAGAAAATTAAGCTTAATATGTTAATTTATTGTAATATTATATAACAATAACGTACACCATAACATAATACAGTAAACTTTACTACAATCACTGAGTAAAAATACTTCAATAAATTTTGTTCAATTAATGATTAATGTGAAACTTGTGATTGATGCTTAGAGCACAATTATGTGATGTCGCGTCTTACAGTTGACAGTGAAACACGCAAATCATCCTCAAGGTTATTCAGTCTATTTCTTGCTTTGCATTTTATTGTCACCATAGCAGAGAAGGCTTGCTCGCATAGATAGGATGTTGAAAAGGGCAAAAGTGCGTTAATTGCTTTCTTCATTAGGTTAGGGTACTCCTCTCTCCGTTGAAGCCAAAAACTAGCCACCGACGCCTCACTCTTCGTGAACTTACCTTTGAGTGTGGAATCAGCGCAAAGATCAATAAATTCATCTCGTTCGCAAGCAGTGAAATCTATTTCCTCTGCACTATCTACGAAATCAAATGGTGAGACAACCCAGTCGAGATTCGTAATGGAAATAGTTGGAAAGTACGCATCTATTGCATCTTGCAATCTTGATAAGTGATCACAAATGCGGTCTTTCAGTTTACCCAGATCTTTATCTCCTGCCACATTAAAAAGAGATGGAAAGTTCGACAAATCTCCTTTTTGAACTGCAGACTTCCAAGAACTAAGTTTTCTTTTAAAACCTTTCATTTTATTGGTTGAGGAGATTATTGTTTCATGTCGACCCTGCATCGAAACATTCAATTCATTCAGCTTATGAAAAATATCTGCCAGATACGACAGTTCAAAACACCAAGAATCACTTAGTAAGAGCTCATGAAATGTGTCTTGATTTTCATCCTTAAAAAAAGCTTTTAGCTGTTTTTTAAGTTCGAGAAACCAGTTCAATACATGACCCCGCGACAACCACCTTACTTCTGTGTGAAGTAACAAAGAGGTATGAGCTGCATCCGTTGTGCGACATAACTGTTCAAAAATTCTGCACTTTAAAGGTCGAGACTTCATATAGTTCACCATTTTCACAACTTGGTTAAACACTTCAGCAAAATCTTCATTACACGCTTTCACGGCTAATTCCTCTCTATGCAGAAAACAGTGAGTTATAATAATGGATGGATTTTCATTGAGAGCTCTGGAAGTAAAACCTTTAATTTTCCCAGATATAGATGGTCCATCATCTGTACATATACCACAACAGTCTTTCCATGAAAGATCATGGTCATTGAGATAGGAATTAATAGAAACGAAAATATCATGGCCTGTGGTTGTAGTCTCCAGCAGTCTACAGAACAGAAACTGTTCACTAATATCTTTTTCATTAATATATCTGATAAAACCAAGGAGTTGCGGTTTGTCACCAATATCGAGACTCTCATCTACTTGCAAAGCAAATGTTCTATAATGTTCCTTGACTTGTTCGTTGATATTGCATGACATTTCAGATATCCTGCGGCTGATTGTGTTGTTGGACAGAGGAACTTTCGAAATTTGATTAGCTGCTCCTTCGCCAAGTATTGTTGAAACTATAACTTGACATACAGGGCCAATGATTTCCTCTCCAAGAGTATGAGGTTTCTTTTTTTTAGCTATCAGTCCTACTACTTTAAATGAGGCTTCAAGAGCAGTATCACCTATGGTCATTCTCTTTACCATTCGCACAGCTGTTTTCTTCTCCGCTTCTAATATATGTGAAAAATAGATTACACTTTTCTGTGACACACTAGGATGCTTTGTTGTAAGATGCCGCTTCAGTTTGCTAGGTACCATGGCCTCGTTGCTAAGTGTTTCGCCACAAACTAAACACACAGGGATAGGGTTTTCCTCGTTGTTATTCCACTTAAATCCATACGCTAAGTAACTGTCCTGGTATGTTCTTTTCTTTCGTTTGTCTCCTTTATGTGGTGAATTCGACGGTCCGGGAGAAACTAAGATTTGGCTTCTTAAAGCAAGCAGTAGGAGCCGACTGTTCACTTTCACTGTCCTGGCGTTTACGTTTAACAATGAACTTATCCATAGCTAAACACTGTTAATCAACGCGAGGAAGACAACTGAAAGCGCCAAGCTGCATACACTTTTATATATTCATCTGTCGAAGTCTTGGGAATGTTCGTGAGGAAGCGAGTAGTCTCGGGAATGTTCGTGAGGAAGCAAGTAGTCTCGGGAATGTTCGGCAGGGTATAGCTGTAATGCCATCTGTGGGATACTAGTATAACTGAATTATTGAAATAAATCGACCACTATCACCATCTGCCGTGCATGAGAGTAATTGATTTGCCTTATTTTATTTCAAGACCTTACAAGACTTAAGGCTTCAGTAGAAAGTATTCCTTTTTGTTTATCTCAATATCTCACGGCACCCCTTAGCCAATCACACGGCACCCTAGGGTGCCGGGGCACACCAGTTGGGAACCGTTGATCTAGATGTTAGTTTTATATTTTCAGAGTTGAGAATTATTCTCAGCATCGTTTAAACATTAATTTTTATATTTGTGGTTAACCTGAAAGCAACACATTTAAAATTCTTAAAGTCTATGAAACACTCACCTGTCTTAGCAAACAGAAATGCTGAGTAGGCACCGAACAAGGTAGTATACAAGAACTGAAAACCTGCAGGCCAAACAAAGTAAAATTAGTCTTCTACCTCTTATTCATAAATAAGGTCATTAAATTATATGGGATCCCCTCCTATAGCCTTTCTACACTGCGCAAGAGAAGCGAGATTTGCTGGAAAAGAGGTGCCAGCAGAGATACACTAAACTCCTTAGCTTAAAGTAAATGCTGGAAATGTTAACCTTCTGCTCCCAACAGGCAACATAGCAAGTAAAATGTTCTCATTTACTTGCTTAAGCTCACCTCTATAGTGTGGGGATAGCATGTCTGCCTCACATTCAAGAGCTCGTGAGTTCAAAACTTGCTTAGGGTGAGTTACTCGACATTTGTCTTCTCAGAGTAAGAGAAAAATCTTATCTGGTAACTTTAAACTCTATGGATCTTAGCACCCACTATTGAAAGTGAATTACAACAAATAGTACATAATCTAAAATGCAGTGACTCTGCAGGGCCTGACAACCTATCTAGTAAATTACTCAAAACATGTATTTCTAACTTAATTGTATCTCTTGTTAATATATTTAATATCTCTCTTCTTACTGATACATTCCCTGAGCAGTTCAAAACTGTTAAAGTAATACTCATACATAAAAAGGATGATAAAATAATGTTAACAATTACAGACCTATTTCCTTATTATCTACATTGTTAAAAGTGCTAGAACAAATAGTTTATATTAGAATTAGAACAAATAGTTTATATTAGAATCACTAACTTACTAGATAAATATAGCGTTCTTGATAATAACCAGTCTGGTTTTCGAAAAGGCATGTCAGTTTGTAATGCTTTATATTTGTTCACAAGTAAAATACGCTCCCTGCTAAAAACAATACACAACAGCCTTAGGTTTATTCACTGACTTCACTTAAGCCTTTGACAGATACTAATTAGTAAGCTTGATAATTATGGTATATGAGGTATTGCCAAGAACTGGATTACTTCATACTACAAATAGAAAACAATATGTAGAAGTAAGCCAAACTTGTAATAATTAAATGTGAAGTTCCCCAAGACTCAGTCATGAGGCCTTTATTTTGTCTATTACTTATCAATCATCTCCCCAAGGCACTCAATCAATGCCACTCAGTGTTATCTAAAAGAATAATTAAACACTACAACAAACCAAGCTGAAAACTGGCTAAATGCTAATAAACTATTCCTAAATTGCAATAGAACAGCTTTTATAAATTTTGATTACTCCTCACATTCTCAATTTTTAACAACCCTATCTTTGAAATTATTAAAATCAAGTTCCTGGGAGTAATGATAGATTCTAAGTTGAATTAGATTGACCATATACAGCACTTATCTGTAAAACTCTGTAAACTATAATTTGCTTTTAGCTGTTTAACACCATCAACATTAATGTTTTAAAAGCTGTCTATCACGGCTATGCAGTCAATTCTTAGCTATGCTATACCTTTTTGGGGCTCTGCTTCTAATAATCTTCAAACAATTTTCAAACTACAAAAAGAAGATCATACATATTATAATTAATGCATGACAGGATACTCCTATTCAGCCAATTTTTGCCAAATTAAATATATTGCCATGTCTGTATATGTTACAAACTTACACAATAATATTTGGGACTTCAAAACAAACAGGAAGTATCATGATTACTCAACAAGAACAATAGAACATATCCATCTCTTAACTTAAAGAATCTCTTAAAAATTTAAAATTTATCGACCATCAAGGGTATAAAATTATACAATAAATTAAGAAGAGGATTTGGGGATCTTAGTGCTCATAAATTTAGAAAGAAAATTAAAAATATTTTACTGGAGCATAAATATTTTTCGACAAATGGTGTATTTGTAAGCATATAAACTATCGTTTAATTTGTCTTTGACAACTATAACCTCTGGTTATTCCTTGTACACATTGTATATATAATGCTTGAAGCATTAAAATATGAAGCTTCTATAAGCGTTCGTCAAATGTTGGATTGTAAGTCCACTCGTGCTTATGTTTGACTTTGTGTAGTGCTTGACTCTTCTCAGGGCGTTTTTTTATCGGGCTTGTTGGGCTTCTCAGATCCAGACTACCTGGCAGCTTCTTAAATAATAAGTCGCTAGGATTTTTGTAGAATCACAGTTTATTTTTATAGTTATTTTTTTACAATTCCAAAGATAAACTGTAATTGCTCAATGCAATTCTTTACTTTGTTGAACGATGTGAATCCATGGGCACGTATAATTCAACACAAATACATTTTTGCGCGTTATCTCTAAACGGCCTTTTCCATTACATGTGAAGAAGCCTCCTTCTTTATGATAAATTGGCATCACCAGCCAGAAAATCAACACGTAACTATAGATATTGTTGAAAAACAAAATCGCATCGAGAAGATCAAAACACTTAAATGCGACGAAAGCACAAGGAGTAATAAAAATTTGCATCCGGCGATTTCAACTTCGGAAGCAAAGGAATAAAAACAATTGAACATCAAATATTATAAACATGACATAAAACTCATAAAATGTCGGCAGATTTTGTGAATAATATATAAATATTGCCTTAAATGTCCCTTTCATGACGCTGTGAATGAACTTCTCTTTCTTTTCTTTTTTTTAATTTTTTTTATAATTCTCACATATTCTGAGTTCACAACATCATGAAATCTTCCCCAACAATAAATCATATACCACAATGCATTATTCATTTCATTCACACACAACAGGTTAAGTTTCACAACAATGTGCATTCTATCTTACAATTCACACTCACACTTACTAAATGATTTTTACAATATACAACTATGTATCGGACCTTTTGTATGGGCGCAGTATCTGTTTGTGGTACCGCCCAATAACCTTAGTTTTTGAATCTCTTAGTTTGTATGTGTGATCTCCGAAAATTTTGCTGATAATAAAAGGACCTTTATACAATAAGCTCATTCTAGAGTATACATTCCGTTCAGCATTGGAAATATTCTTTTTATTAACACCTCGCTACCAATGACAGGATTCCACTTACCTGTGCCTTTTTGCATGCTTTATCCTCAGTTCGGATTTTCTTTGGATCCTTTTAAAAGCCAATTCCGCTTTCTATTCGTAGCTTAAAGAATTACCTTTACATATTACATCGGGTAGTAACTTCACTATTTTACTAGGCTTTACCCCAGTCATTAATTCATATGGAGTGAATCCAGTGGTAGCATAAATGGAATAATTAACATTTTCAACATATTCACAATGTATAACCCACGATTTATTATTATTATGACATAAAAGTCTGAAATACGTTGAAATATTCCTCGAGCATCTCTTGTATGGGTTTCCTTGCGGGAAATACGCAGAACTATGATAAAGTTTAATTCCATGATTTTGTAAGTTATCAACAAATTTTCTACTGGTGTGAACCGTTGCATTGTCTGACAATATGGCCTCAATTTTCCCATACTTTGGGATATAATCGTTAACAATTTTGTTTAAGCATGATGCGCTATTTATTTTCCTCATAGGAAAGATCTTTGCAAATCTTGAAATAAAATTGAACATAAATCTAAATTAAATAAGGTTAGTCAGTAACAAATCCACACTTTCTGGCCTAAAATTGTCTGGGATGGTAAAAGAATTAAGTCGTCAAGCATCTATAGTCATCCTCAGCTTATTATTTCTTTTATGAACCCAACATATCGGATTTAAATACTCATCCGCTACCTCAATAATGTCATCTTTCAACATTTGCTCAATTACTTCATCGGCTTGCTTTCTAATTGCTATTGGTATGGACTTGCACTTGTGTGAGTATGGAGTAATACCTTTCAATTCAAAGCGATGAACATATTTGTTACATTTACCAGGCTTATCACTAAAAACATGAATATTCTCCATAAGCATGTCTCTTAACTTATCTAATTGCACAGTATTCAATCCGTGGCATTTTGTTAATTTATTTTGTATTTCCCTATATGCGTTACCATATCTATGATGATTGCTGTTTGAAAATTTTTCACTCATCTCCATGGGAACAATATTTCCATCCATATCATTGTTACATTATAACTGCAGAATACAATCCTCACAAATAATGCTTGGGCATGACACAAAATCATTTAATTTATTATTCTCATTATTACACCTATTCATATCGAGTGTGACTGCATCTACACCCTTATTAATCACAATATTCTCAATGAAGAACCTCTCTTCACAAAAACAATATCCTTCCTTTCACATATTATATCGCAGCATTCTTTCTCTAAAGGAATGACTATCTCACTATCCACCTCATCATTCATTTTTATATATTTCCCCCCCAAAATCAATTATGGCACGCCAAGGTAGTATGAAATCACTTCCTAAAATAATATCTGCAGACAATCTCGGTACTACAAGAAAAATTACATCACAGCACCACTCTTGATATTCCAACTTTAAAAATGCTTGGAACTTAATCCTTTCCTTCTTCTTACCTATAGCTACTGTACAATATACATTGCATACTGGTAAATACTCAATCTTCCTTTCTAATATTAATTGATTGAAAAATTCTTCACTACATACGCAAGTGCTAGATCCAGTATCGATCCATACGTTCACCATCTTATTCATAACATTTATTTTTATTTGCGGAGGACAAATTCTCTGTGTCACTCACCTTGCTTAAGATACTTAAATTACCCCATTGTGAGCGTTGCTTGAGGAATTTGTCAAGGCTGCAATTAGGAGTATAATTACAACCTTCTCCTAGTTTCCCGGAGGGTTTATAGCGCAAATTTTGTTTTCTGTGACATCACTTTTAAAGCTTTCAGTAACCCGCATAGTTGGAACCAATTTATTTTGTCCTGGGTTTGATTCCCAGTTGATACTTGGTTCTCGAGAATTTCCTCCCTCTTTTCCGAAATTCTAATTCGCATTCTCGAATCTGTTTTCATTCCCTGCGTGGAAGGGAAATTTCATTCTGCTTTGAAAATTTTGCATAGTCATAAACCTTGGGTTAGTTTGAATGAAATTCAACTTATGCTTTGCAGAATTCCCATCACTATGACTTTTGTCGAAGCAGCTACCTCTACCGTTTCTTTGATTTGGGTAATCACTTCTGCTATTATTATTGTGATACCTAAAATCACTTACATTTTTGGATGCACCATTATTTTTAAAATAATTTAGCTCCTTATAGCAGTCATTGCCGTTTCCTAACCCTACTTTTTGAGCATATTTTAGTTCTGACTGTGCCCCTTCCCCAGGAAATCTTTGAATGTCATCTTCCTGCAAAAATCTTGGATACCTTTCACTTCGTACACTATTTTCTTTGACATCTAACATGGTCAATAAATCTATAACAGTGGCAAAATCTTTAGGTCTAGCTACCACTAAGTTGCTATACATGTCCTTTGGAAAATGCCTTATTACTGACTGTATAATCTCATTTTCTGTCGGTCTTGGATTTAAGAACTTACACTTATTGGCAATTCTTAGAAAATAATCAGACAACCTTATGTCCTTTCTGGAGTCAAAATCTTCCAATTGATAATTCTAAGCGCATTTTATTTTGTACAGTTTGCCCCCAAAACCTTGACAAGAACAAATCTTTGAAATTACTATAGGTTTCATTGCTAGACAACGTTAACCGCATCCATTCTCAGGCACTACCTCTCAAAGAATTTCTCACAATGCTCATTCTGAATTCTTTAGGGATTCTTTTTATACTGAAATAATGATCCAATTCTTTCAAAAATTGTATTGGGTTATCCCCTAAATACTCATCAAAAATTGAAGCTTTCACATCACTCAACATCTGTCCATAACAGAGATGACTGCCAGGTAACTAGCCATGTTACCCTGACTCTCATCTTCACCTGAATGAAAATTTCTCCTTCTCACACAAATTTCCATTGTATTTTTTATCACTACCAATCTCAAAAATCTTTGCTCTGCTTCCATTGTTTGCTTCTAAATCTATTATCAGTTCATTTTCTTTGTACAAGTTTGCTTTTACAGCCTCATTTATTTTCTTACCTATTTTTATTTGAAAAGCTTTTAACTTGCTAACAGAATCCTTGATTTTTTCACCTATTTCTACTCTGATTCCTTTTATTTCTTTTCTCAAATGTTTTCCCCCCTTCTTCCACCTTTTTATTCAACAATAATAACCTTTGATGATCTGACTTTATTTTGTGATTCAAAATTGTTATACCAGAATCTGCTTCACTAACTCTAGTTTTCAATTTTACTATCTCTTTTCCTCCTTTTCCAATCATTTCATTTACTTCCTTTTCAACTCTTTCCACTTCTTTCTTTACAAATAATTCCAGGACATTAATTTTTTCACCTGTTTCTTGCGCATTTTTATCCACTTTGGATTCCAGAGCTTTCACTGCCATTTCTGTTTTCTCCAGTCTGGAGCTCAGCTCTGCATTGCTATTTTTAAATTCAGCTCTTAACTCTGCACTGACTAATTCTATTTTTTTGTTTGTTACATCTATTTTCTTACTTGTTTCGACTATCTTGGCGCTATTCGCCCTTAATTCTATGTTAGTGGCTTCTATCTTAGCACTATTTGCCCTTAATTCTATGTTAGTGACATCTACAGATATGATGCTTACTAACACAATGTCTTTATAACAAGAAATTACAATGCACAAGAATGAAAATGCATGTTGTACTCACCAACAGGTTATGGAGAAAAAAAATTTGTCTGGGAAAAAAAAAACAAAAAAAAACAAAAAAAACACGCACGCACGCACCCACACACACACACAGAAGTTATGGAATAATGAACCCAGCGATGACTCCTGGTGGTAGCTGAAGAGTGCAATGGTTCACTTTGCCGTCTGCGACTGCTAGCAGATCGTCCCTGAAGTCCTCCTGGTCGTTACGAGATATCGGGCGTTACCTCTCTCCGATTCCTGCAGGACTCTTGTCTTCCGACCTCCTGGAGTTGAATCTGGCTGCTTCTCTTCCTGTCTTTTTGGGTCCCCTCTTTGGTGATCCAATGACTTCTTTTATTCTTCTTTCTTTATTATCTGGATCTGTTTTTCCTCGAGCCCTTTTGTGTTTGGCACCACATTTGAATCATTAAAATATGAAGCTTCTATAAGCGCCCGTCAAATGTTGGATTGTAAGTCTACTCGTGCTTGTGTTTGACTTTGTATAGCGCTTGACTCTTCTCAGGGTGTTTTTTTATCGGGCTTGTTGGGCTTCACAGATCCAGACTACCTGGCGGCTTCTTAAATAATAACTCGCTAGGATTTTTGTAGAATCGCAGTTTATTTTTATAGTTATTTTTTTACAATTCCAAAGATAAACTGTAATCGTTCGATGCAATTCTTTACTTTGTTGAATGCTGTGAATCCATGGGCGTGCATAATTCAACACGAATACATTTTTGCACGTTATCTCTAAGCGGCCTTTTCCATTATGCGTGAAGAAGCCTCCTTCTTCATGATAAGTTAGCGTCACCAGCCAGAAAATCAACACGTAACTATAGATACTGTTGGAGTAATAAAAATCTGCATCCGGTGATTTCAACTTCGGAAGCAAAGGAATAAAAACAATTGAACGTCACATACTATAAACATGACATAAAACTCATAAAATGTCGGCAGATTTTGTGAATAATATATAAATATTGCCTCACGCTGTATTGTAGTAAACTATGTTGTATTGTTAAATCTATATGCATTGACAAAACCATAAATTGTAACAATTTTGAAGGTGAATAAAAAAATGAATTGAATTGAATTGGGACTCCAAATCATTTGAGCATTATTTCACCAATTTCATTCACTGTCTGATATGACCAACCAGAGGAAATCACAAGGATTCCTCCTGCTAAGCTAAGGCAAGTGAGCAAGAATATTTTTGCAAGATGTGCTGCCTGTTTGAGAGCAGAAGGTCAACATTTCTAGCATTTACCTCAAGGTAAAGACTTTAGTGCCTCTCTACTGGCACTACGTTCCTGGTGACTCTTGGCACTCTCACCCAGTGGAGAGAGGCCACAAAAGGGGTTACCTTATTATTTAATGACCTTACATTTTAAATAATCAGAGTGAAAAAGTAAAGATACTATACTTACATGATATCATTAGTGCTCGTCTTAAATCCAAACCATTTCTCATTCTCTCGACCATATGGTGAAAGTGTGCTGAAACAGTAAAACACAATATAGAGTTGCTTTCTAGAGAAGTACTCTAATAACTTTTTTGTGGTATTCATCATTTCCAGATATCCATTTTTATTAATCTGAATTACTCCACACTTAATTTCAGTGTTTGAAGAGTGGCCAACTTTCAATTATTTCCCTTGCTGTCACGATATCAATGAATTTTTAAAATAATTTATGTAGACTAAGTTTATTTAATGCTAATTTTGTGTAATGTAAACTGACAATGCTCGATACTCGAAAAGAGTCTATAGGCTGCTAATAAATTACAATAACAATGGAAAGAGTATGGAAGCTGGTATCCAGTCAAATATGTTTAAATATTTCCCTGTCATTTGAGTGGATCTGCTATAAGAAACACACCTTTGTATTGCTCCGTCCAACATGTACAGAGCATATGCAACTGAATGCAATAAGGTTCAGTTTCAGTATACTGGTTAGTTTCTCTTTCCAAACAAGAGTGAGACTCATATTATAATGACATAATTAAAGGTATTCACTAGTGCACTTTAAAAGTAACAACAAAGAAAGAAGGGATATATTTTCTACTGTTAAAATGATTGTTGTGGCCAGGGGCCAATGAGAGCATTCACTGAGACAAATTGCTTGGGACTGGCCTTTATTTACTTTGAATTTGTTTCTTATTTTGGAAGGAGTATTACTCCTGCACCTATAACCAGCAGCAGTTGCTGTATTAGAACACAAGAGTATGTGAACACCTTAAAGTTTTGACATCTTCTGAATTTATTGGTTATTGTTTCTTTAAATGCTATTAAACATAACATATAGCAGTAATGGAGTATTGATATAAACTTATTTACATTTCCAGGGTCACTTGTTCTCATCTTCAGCAACAGTGACTGAAGCTCCCTCCTTTTTGCTTCCTGCTGTAAATGATCCTGTTGCCATCTGGTATTAGGGGTGCAATGGTGGAATTCTAAAATGATTATGTTGTAGCTGTTTTGATGATATGCTCCTTTTTCCCAAATGTCCAACTTCATTGGTAATGTAAGTGGTTTTAACAGTTTTATATTTTCACCAATGTTGTGATTTTCTGTCTAAAAATGGGTAATACTGCATACTTCTCTGTGTACTCTAGTTATATGTCTCTTGTGTGCTCTCAGTCTAAATTTCCAAGTTTCTTTTTGTTTTGTCTATGTAGTATTTCTCACACTCTTCACAACTGATCTGATTAAAATCTGGAATCTATCACTTCAGTTATGAAGATTGTGAGAAATAGTACAAAGGTAAAACAAAAAGAAATTTGGAAATTAGACTGTGAGAACAAGAGAAATATATAACTAAAGCAGACAAATCCGCAGTGCCACAACACTTTTAGTCAAAAAACTAGAACATTGTTCAAAATATAAACTGCTAAAACCATATCATCAAAAACAGCTACAATGTAATAAATTTCAAAATCTCACCACTGAATGAAATGTTAAAACTTCATACCCTTAACACCAGATGTCGACAGGATTGGGATGAGAAAGAAGAGGGAGCTTCAGTCACCCAGCTGCTGAAGATGAGGACAAATGTCCCTGGATACATGTCATTGTTTTTCAACATTTATAAAGTGAAACAGAGGGTAGATATATAATTCCTCAAAACTTTATCAGAAACAATACTTCATGTTAATAGTGCTTCTGTTTTTAATCTTTGATATATGCAGTACTGTACAGTCTAACCAGTGGCGGCTCATGGATTAAAAATATAGGTGTTCATAAAATCAGCAATTTACCACCACTGCAGCCGCTGCCGCTACTGCTACCGCCGTCGCCACAACATCAAATCCAGTAATATTAGAAACAATGATAGTGCCTAATAACAAGAATTATAAATTTGTTACACAAATCATCACCCATCCAGTATTGTAAAGTGTTGAATTTCTCCGAGAGTTAACATCAATATGAGGTGATGAAGGGGTGAAGTCCTTTGATGCAGTTCATGTGAAGAATGGTATTTACAGTGAATAATATTTACATTGTTTGAATTACGTAATTAACACCAAATGTATTTGTATAGAAATTCCACGTGCCGGTTTTTCAAATGTGCAAACTTTTCTAACACTCAGTGATTAAAGTCTTTTATGCTGTTGACCAGTTTGTTCTCAATATCAAGCATTGGCAGTGTGAAAGTCGATTCTTTTTATTGTGGAAAAGCATATTTCTGGTTCTGATGTAGTCATGGTCATAGTGATAACAATCTTCAGTAGCTCGATTAGTTGCAGAAATGTTTCTTCGTTGAGGTTGTTTTCTGTTTTGAACTGCTTAACTCTCTCTTAAGCTTAACTCTCGCATAAAATGCAAATAACTAAGAAAAACAGTGCGTCTCATAAAGACTGCAGTTGCACTTCCGGATAGTTTCAACTAAATCTCAAAGATAGCAGCACCTCCTGCTGATATACAGAACCTTGGAGGTGTTAATTTGCACGGTTGCACTGTGCTCATTTCTGGCTGTAAAATTCCGAGCTGTTTTGTTACCCGCGCAAGCGCAGAGCTGCTAAACGTTAGTTATACGCTAGCACGCAAGGCCTGTGCTACACGTGTTGTTGCCACATACTCGGGTTCTCGGCTGTGTTCAATCTGAAGAGCAGAGCACGGCATATTTAAACAAATGGCACCGGATAGCGCATTTTATTAAATGTTTCCTGAAAGAGAAAAAGAAGATCCATTAAGAAATATTGGAGGTTGACGTGCTCTTGTGCTCCTATACAGCAGCCGCCGCTGAGCCTAATTGAGCCATGTGGCTTAGGCAGTTTTGCCTGTAACTGGCATTCCAAGGTTCCAGGGTTCACTCTCCGTTTACTGCGCACTCTGGCTCTGGGTTTTTCCGTAGTTTTCCTGGGACTGCTTAGGCAAATGCTGTATATCTACATGGTTCTTTTCCTTTCATTCCTTCATTTCATTTCCCTTTTTCATCTTTCAGGTCAGTGGCATGTATGGTGGGGCTTTGCAGGCAGATAGCATGGTCGTTTGCTAAAACTCTCTTCCCCCTTGTTGCTCCAGTTGAGGCTAGGTGCTATTGTAAAGGCATACTTCTGATAGCCTCCCAGCGCATATTTACCCTCCATGATCAGTGGGGCTGCCATCTAGTAACACTATTAGGGACTTCTGTGTGTCTTTGCGCTTAGCTCCATCCACTCCTGTATGTTGGTCTGTGTTTTCTCTTCCTCTCATCCCTTCACCCAGGTGGATGGTAGGCCGCAATAGATCAGTACTTGGTTGCAGTTGCCACACCGTTAGCATACTCGTGCCTCATGTACAGTCTATGGCTACTCCTCTAAACACAATGAAATGTGACAATAGAATTGTTTTCACATTTTGATTTGAGCATGTTTTAAGTAGCTTTTGCATATGCAAGACTGGAATAATGTAATTACCTGAAACATGGGTGATCTACATTACACCAGAAACAAAACAACAATCCATGGAATGGGGACATTCAATATTGCCCACGAAAATGAAGTTTAAACAGACAATTTCAGCCCGGATAATCAGAGTACCATGTTTTGGGACAGGAAGGGGGTGTTGCTTGTTGACTTGCCTCATGATGCAACAATAAATTCTGAAACATGTAATAAGACTTTCAGGCAGCAACCTTCTATGACGATGGAATACAAAAGCTTGTTGTTTGATATAAGTGCCTTAACAATGGTGGCAATTATATGGAAAAGTAGACAAAATTGTGGTAAAAAAATCTGATGTGTTCCATTTACATCTCTGCAAAAAATATTTTTAAAAAGCTTATTCTTCTATTTACTTCATACTAAACAAGAAAAAATTAGCAGAAATGGTCTTATTGTTTGCTCCCTTGTAAGTAGAAAGGAAATAAGGAACTAGCATAGGCTAAAGTGATAGTCAAGTCTTTTAAATGCTGGTTTTTATGTGACTGAAGTTTCTTTGTTTCTTGGGCTAGAAGTTGACAAATTCCCATATGAGAAAAGTGTAAGTATTTTAAAATTGAAAGCAATAATAAGGAATACCACCAAAATGATAAATTCCAGGAAAAAAATGTATATAATATAAATTGTGAGTTTTAACAAGCTCTACATTTTTTGTTAAGCAAGTTTACAATTTTTGTCAATCTCTTATGGTTTACAATTATGCAAAATTCATCCAGAATAAAGGTGTCCTCAGAGGCTATTCCCAGAAAATTCAAGATATACATTTTTCATGTCACGTAAATTTCTATCGTATATATATTATTTTATCAAAATCATTAGAGCCATTTTTGAGAAAATCAAAATTTTTGAACATTTTTCCATGTAAAGGGTAGTTGGGAATGGGGAGATTTTCTTGAAAATATTCATGTCACATCCTTAGAAAATACTGAACTTACATACAAAGTTTAGTATTTAACAAACTTTTAGTTGTTGAGCTATACTGCCCATGTACATACGGACATTTTTCTAAATTTTATTTTGGATTCAGGGGTTCTCAAAACATATATTTCCATTGAAATCTCAGCATCAAAGGGTGTAATACAATGCCTTCTCTAAACACTATGTACATAGTTCGTGTAGAGAAAGTATTAAAACTGTTACAAAAAGTTTACTGGTTTTCTTTGTTTTTTAGATATAAAAACAGTACGTAAAAAAAAAAGTGTCTCATATTATTTTATGAGTTGTGAATAAACTTAAAAAAATGTGTCTAATATTATTTTATGAGTTGTTAATAACAGACTCTTACTCTGTAAAACTAGACATTTCAGTAAGTCAACACCCTCTTATTCCGTATTAGGTTGAGTTTACAGGATTATACTATATTTACATAAATAAGAAATACATTTGAGGTCATCACAGGTGAGAGGCAGCCCCAACATGTGGCCACAATGTTGTGTGATCTAACAACAGCCTAATAGTACAAATTAGATCTCATCTTTTCTTTGTATTATTACTTTTAAAATGTCTAAAAAATACGCTCTTGTTTTCATTACAATATGTTACATTTCACTGTTATGTGCAAACAAAAACAAATCAATTTAATGAAATAGAGCAGTTATCCCATGATGAATGCAATATATATTACATTAATTTTTACTTATCAAGAAAATTGGTAATTTTTAATCATTAAATCATCTCCAATATCAGAAATAAACAAAAGTTTAAATTTTGTATCAAATAAAGGTGTAAATTTACATAATAAATTCCTTGAACCTATCAAAATCTCACAGATAACATTGTTCAAGAGAAAAGCCAAGAATCTACTTTAAAATCAATATCTTCTATTTGGTAGATAACTTTCTGCATGCATCCTTTTGCCTGTTTAATATACTTCATATGTTATTTGTAAATGTTTTGTCATTATATTGTATCTTTATGTTTTATTTGTTTTGAATAAATTAATAAGAATTTTAAAAAAAATTATGTGCACAAATTTAATTTAATCATAATTGTGAGCTTTAATACAAATATTTTAATAGTTTTAATCAATAAGTCTTTAATATGCATGAGCAAAACTTCCAATAATTGTGGTAAATACTGCAGCACAAGATATTTTAGAAAAGAATAAATATACTTCTTGTGGAAAAATGCTTTATTGAAGGATAAAGAGGGAATTTAAAGTTAAGCAACATGATATTTAAATGGTTACTAGAGTCTTTAGAACCTTTTTCCTATAGAACAAATGCAAACTTTTTTTGTTGTTAAAAGATACGAAACTGAAATCTTCGCAATAACAATGTTGCATTTACTCCATAATACTCTCTTAAAAATATTACACTAAACTAAAATAATAATTTATTATTTTGATCTCCACAGATAATACAATTAGCCATCAAGTAGTTTGACTTTAGGATTACAACTGTTAAGAATTAAGAAACAAAATTTCTAAATCTGCTAGTTTTATATCACAAAAATCTCTCACCTACTCCAAAAAACAGTGGACAGACAAACACAGCTGTCATAGGCCGAAAACACTGTAGAAGAAGCGGCAGCATGCATGCTCTGAAGGTGAATTCTTCTGAAAGTGGTGCCACTACATGATTCCGAAGCCAGATCAGATTTTGCAAATTTGACAGCCAGTACATAGGTTCTGTAAAACAGCAACATATACTTTTTTAGGTTTTTTGTACAGTTTAGAATTTTAAAATTATCACAGTAAATTCACAAGAGGTTCCAAGATTATGAAATAATATTATCTGATAAAATGTTCAAAAACTTAGATAGTATATATTTTGTCTACAGTATATTAAGTTGATATAAATACCATTGTCAGGTAAAATGCACACAATATAAGTTATTTCTACTTGAGTATTATATAATGGAACATGGAAAAAGTGAAACATTGTAAATTGTGGATTAAAAGTTCAATTCCATTCAATTTATTCATTTTTTCAACCATATGGTACTATAATTGATGCAGGATACATCAAGATATTTAGTAATATTTATCAATAATATATACAAAGCATGTCAACATTAATATTGATTATCTATATGTGCCATTTAGTTAATAATTAATTTATATAATATGATCAGAATTTAGAAATTAAAATAAAAAAAATATGTCCACTAGGAACAAGAACTGACAACAGAAGACAATCAGAACAAAAATCAAAAGCCCACAACTATGAAGAGACCCTGGAAGAGGAATCAAAAAAAAAATAAGAGTAAGGAAGAAGACCAAAATGGATATCAGCAACATATAGGAAAGATAGAAAGCAAAAAGAAGGAACTGAAGCCAGTTTAAGAGATGAACTGCAAGCAGCAGAGGGCATTGGAAGTGCAAGTGTTTTTATTCATCGGAGAGATGAATGATGGATGGCACTGATGGAATCCGTGATGACCTTCAGTGGTTTTGTTTTCCGCTGAATTGAAGAATGGTTTGATTGTTTACAATGTAGGTGGTTATGGGACTACCTATTGTTTTCATCGATCTCTCAGGATTGATGGAACTGATGCAATTTTAATCAGCAATTTTATTCAGTGACAAGTTAAAGAACGATAGTCGGTTTCTGATGGATGCACACAGCATCTGCTTAGTTTAGAAACTCACCCTTTCAGTGGCGAATTCTCCTATATATCGCATACGCTGCCAGTGTACAAAACTTGAGAGTGTTCAAAATGACTCTTAATAAACATGCAAAATAAACAGAATGTTTTGTATGTCATTTCAACTAAATACAAAATGATCGCAAGTTTGTGTGGTTAAATTTTCCTTTTTATATATATATGCAGTGATGTGCACGTGTACATCTACCTCACAGACCATGCTCTCAGTATTCTCCGCTAGCTAGGCAAGGCCAGCACTGTGTGCGCGCGCATTTACTCCACCACAAGCTGAAGTGATAGCCACTCACTCCCACTTCTCCACTAGAGAGGTGAGGGGGAAAACGTTAGCTGTAGAAATGCACTGCTAAATTTTGCGATAGACAATCGTTTTTACTCTCTACTAGTGTTGTTTTGCTTGTAAGTTTTTGTGAAAATGACTGATGTAAGTGTTACTGAAGCTAGTGGTTCTTGTGACTGTATAGTAGAACATGTGTTAAAGACTGGATTTCGGAATTTTGAATTTTCTGAAAAACTTAAAATAAAAAAAAAATGGCAGGCCCACTCCCGAACTACCAGGTCTGATTGTAAAATGTCAACACAGAAAACGAGAGTATAACATACATTTCTTCATTAGCAATTATTCTAGGTACAAATGGTTAACTGGTTGCCCCAAATTATACAAACTCTATTGTTGGCCGTCTTCTTTTTAGTAATGACAAAAGCAGTATCACATGGTCACAATAAGGATTCGACAATATAGTTTCTCTAACAGGTTCATTAAGTAAGCATGAAAAACAAAACATATTTTGTGCATTCACTCTTTGTAATTTTGGCAATATGCGAATAGACCTGCTACTAAATGCTCAGAAATCATTACAAATTTCAAAGCATAATGAAATGGTAACAAAGAACTGAGAACTATTGAATACTCATTGATGTTCGTCACTTAGGGAACCAGGAATTAGCTTTTAGAGGACACGAAGAGTCAGAAAGTTTAATTACTAGAGGCAATTAAGCAGAAACACTGGATTTACTCAGTACGTATGATCAACTTTTAATGATCGTTTAAAAAAATACTACAGTTTTTCGGGGCACTTTGTCATCCATTCATAATATTTAATCGAAGCTGATAGGGGTGTTTTGAATAACTGTATAATAAAAGAACTTGCAATCGCTAATTTTTTGGCTATTCTTTTAGATGTTGTCTCAGACATAATGAACAAATCCCAACTCTCTAGCATTTTACGCTATGTGAACAAATCGGGTTCTTGGGCTTTACAGACATCAGTGCAGACAGATTTGCTGAGGCACTTTACAACCATGTACTTACAACAGTTAAAGAATTTAATATTTGTAAGAAACTTGTCGCTCAGACATATGATGGTGCGGCCGTAATGTCTGGTCAATTAGGTGGTCTGCAATCTAAAGTAAAAGTAGCATTTTCACAGGGGCATTATTTGTTCACGGTTACTGTCATATCCTGAATTTGGTTCTGCAACAGGCAGAATGCATTGTGATATGTATTGATAAGTGCAGATTTGTTTTTTTCAAATTCTATCAGGGCATTCTAATTTCTTTTCTCATTCCACTAAAAGAACGGAAACTTTGCATGCGTTTATGAATAAAAAGTTACCAAAAGCGGCTCCAACACACTGGAACTCCAATTCACGCCTTGTCAATGCTGTACAAGAGCAATGAGATAGCCTGATTTTATTCCTTGAATTCATGACAGAACCAGAAAACAATGTTGATTAGGAACCTGATACATTGGTTAATGCATAAAGTTTTCTTTAGCTTTTGACGATTAGGTACTCTCTTCCTCCTCAAAACATTTTCGGCAATATTTGCTCATACAGACATTCTCTTCAACATATTTCAATATTGCATGCAAAGGTAATCCAGACAAAAACTCTTTAGAAGAGCTAAGAAGAGAAGGGTTCCAAAATATTTGGCGAAGCATTTCTACTGAAATGATAAATGAACCTGCACAAAAGAAAAGGAAGAACAATGAACCAAGTGAAGTTACTGAAGTTATATTCAGGAGGATATTCTATGAAATTTTGGATAATGTGCTCTATCAAATACAAAATAGGTTTTCCGACTACGAAAGTTTTCATTTCTTTGGTATCCTTGATTCCTCAAAATTCAAGAATTACAGAACGTATTTTCCTGATCACAATTGCTCAAAGTTGTTGAACACCTATGGCTCAAATTTTGATTTGGTACGTCGAAAAAATGAACTTAGTGTTGTGTACTCTTCTGAAGATTTTGAAGGAAAGTCAGTAGGTGAAATAGTGAAAACGACGAACGAAAAAGATCTGGTGTAGGCTATGCCTGAAGTTTACAAATTAGCTTGTCTAATTCTAACTGTACCAGCAACTGCAGCTTCTGTTGAACGATCATTTCCCACTTTAAATCAAGTAAAATTTCACTGTAGATCTACAATGGGCCAAGAAAGTTTTATCATCTCTGTCAATGATGCCCATAGCAAAGCAGTTACTTTATATGAAGGATGATGACGATGAATATTTCACACAAGCTATTATGGAACTATTTCTGAAGAAATCTCGGTTGGTTGGAGCTAACATTCCAGTAAACTTGCAAGTACTACTACTAAAATAAACAATAATTTATGTATATAGGTATCCCTGGCATTAAGCAATCTCATGAATTATCACATAACACAAAAACCATGATAAGTGAATGTGATAATGCAGCTATTTATGTCATTTGTACAGTGTCAAAAGCAGCATTTTTTAAAAATCACTTTAAGTGAAAATGCATAAAGTGAGATTGCATATAACTAGGGTTGACTATATTTTATAGGCTAAGAAAAACAATGACAAAGGGAGCGGTGTACCTAAATTACTGACCACGAATCGCCACTGCACTCTTTATGCAGGGAGACAACATGCAAGACAATAAAGAAATTCCTGGAGAAAGGGGAATTAAAGACATTGGCTGTGAAGATCTGACACCAAAAGTGACACAAAGACATTCAAAATAATTATCCCATTCCATCTGTAAGAGAAAAAAAAAAAACAGTTCTGGCCAATAGGGGTAAACATCAAAGACAGATTATATCATCTTTTTCAAGAAAACAAAGAGCCTCTGTGGAATAAAAAGAACCAGGAGGAAAGGAAAACAGATAACATCAAAATCCTACTATGGAACACAGAAGGTCTTAAGAATGCTAAGACCTTTACAAAGACAACAAGATAACTAGAACACACTGTATTAATGGAAATAAAAAACTGCACAATAATAACAGCATACTTCCAGACAAATAAAACAGCTATTGATATAATGGATAAGATAGGCCAAATAATTCATACAGAGCAACCAAGACAAAGGTAACCTCTACTGCAGAATGGACATACAAAACCATAAACCTGACTGGCTCTGTAGTGTGGTGGTAGCAAGTCTGCCTCACATTCAAGATGTCCCAAGTTCAAATCTGGTTAGGGTGAGTTACCCGAATAAGCTTTTTTCCAGGATTTTCTCATTCCAAAAAGGCCAAATCCTAAGTCATATAAGTCTTAATCTGGATTCATTTGAACACCAGTTCACCCATTGACTATAGATAAGATAAGATAAGATGCTTTATTGTCACATACGCTTACAATAAATGAGTAAAGACTCCATAAACAGGTGACTCGTCAAGTATGAAGAACAATTAACAGTTAAGTTACAATAAATATCAATTGTATATACAGTATATATATATATATATATATATATATATATATATATATATATATATACAAACAGTGTTTAACTGTTATGGTACTAACCTAAGAACAATAATGTATATTTTATAGACTAAGAAAAACGATGACAAAGGAAGCAGTTTACCCAAATTACAGACCATGAATCGCCACTGGATTGCAGCTATCATACTTTAAGTAGTTGTCTGTGTTTGTGGATTTTCTATGTACTCCAAATGTTAAATTTTGTTCCTGACCATTGAAGTGTCAAGAAATAGACAACCTTTCTGCTTGATTTCCATGTGAACTGAGTTGCTTTGTTCTGCATATTGAGGAGTTAAAGTATGTCATGTTTCTTGGTAACTATGGGAATGATATAATCTATTCAAATGGATTTCCCATTCCAAGACCTATTGTTTGCTGAGAGCAATTTTTGTTAAAGGTAAGAAGTTCTGTTTGAGTGGTTAATCAGAATAGTGGATGACACAAGTATTATAATTAAAGAAAACAATATCAGTCAGCTACCTGATTCATCTATAAAATCTTCAAGACACTTAATATTGGTTTAAAAGTAACAAAATTCACATAAACTTTGAAATAACTATTAATTTTTGCACAAAGTATAAAAACATGGCAAATCTAAGGATAGAATATGAAAATAATCAGATAGCAGAAGCCTGTAATATAAAAATCCTAGGTCTTATGAGTGATCATTACATGAATTGGAAACACCACATTGATTATGTCTTACCCAAACTGAGCACTGCATGTTTTGCAATCTGATCTATAATTCAGCTTATAAATGAGAGAATACTAAAAACAGCTTATTATGCATATTTTCATTCATTGATGACCCATGGAATAATGTTTTGGGGAAATTCAGTTAAAAAAGTATTTCTTATGCAAAAATAGGTACCTACTAAGAATAATGGCAAGGGTAAGACAATCAGCTCACTGCAAGCCATTTTTCAAAATGTTTGGAATTTTACCATTAGCCTGTAAATATATTCTAGCCATATTTTCATTTGTAATAAATAACCCAGAAAAGTTTACAAAAAATGCAGATATTCATAACTAGAGCCCAGATTTTTATGTAATATCAAGTTGTAAAATATGTACATATTTATGTAACAAAAAACATCAAAATATGTAATGAAATGGTATGTAATATCAACAAAATATGTAAAATTATGTAATATTCTAAATGCTAAGATTACCACCTCAAATCTAAATGCAGACTGCAAATTACCCAGAATTTTGAAATTTGATGGGTCTGTAAGAATGTAAATTAATTACAATGAGTTAAAATTTAAACACTAAATATAGAATTAATTACAGGTAAAATGTTTTGTTTTATGCAGAATTTACCTAAAATTTATTTTCAAGTAGGTAATTACGAAATAAGAAATATGTGTTTTGGATTATATTTATTAAAATTACTCATTTCACATAATTATTTTACTTAAATTTTAGATGGTAAAGCAATGATGAAATACTGAACCAATTTATCAATGAGTAAGACAATCAATTCAAAATAATTAAATTTTATAATAAGGATGCATTTTCAGTTTTCTATCTCTTGACATACAATGAACAACCAGGCATTTTCATTTTGAGTATTTTGCTTATTTCAACTAACAGTGGATAACCATATACTTTTCCATACTTTCAGGGATCATTGTTTGTCTCCTATAAGATAAAATGTTCTTATAAGCAGAGAAGCTTCTCTCCATGTCACATGAAGTAACAGGAGTATATTTTGGCATAAGAATCTGATTTGCAGAGAAATGTTTTGGTAAATTGACACTGTCACCATTTACCACTTTAGACACAGACATAAGCGTAGTACCCTGGATTCCTGTTTGGCACAGCTTCTTTCTTACATCGCCTGCAACTAAGCTTCTGTGATGCACGTTCCATTAAATCCATAGATTCGTGAAGAAGGGGACCTGATGTTTCCAACTGCTTGATAGTGCTAGGCAACCAGCCAAAGTTACTTTTGATGTACGCACAGGACCTTCCACTTTCGGATCTTTAAAGATGACCTGAGATTCATGTATGGAAACAGTTACTTCTGAAGAGAACATGTTCACCACTGACTGGACTCCTTCAAAATGTTCACAATAGAAGTTCACAGCTTCTAACCACATACCCCATCTTGTAAGTACTGACTCAGGAGGCAAAGGGACATTGGAGATGATTTCATAGCACGGAATTCTGTGCAGTGCTTTCAAGAAAGACTTTTTTGTTGCCGATATCAACTTATTCACACAGGGAAAATTACTTCTTACCTCTTCAGCAACACATTGCAATGCATGGTCCAAGCAGGTGAAGTGAAGTACATTTGGGTAGAAAACTTTAAGAGCAATAGCAGCTTTAATCATGTATGCTGCAGCACCTGAATACATAATGAAAACCTTTTCCTCACTCATACACTCTGGCCACAGATTCTTCATGCCATCATTTACGAATCTTGTAATTGTAGAATGATATGTTGTTCTAACACCTTGCAACAGATTAGAAATGGTTTTGCTGGACTTTTGGAATCTAGTTTTCCTACTACTAAATTTGCTATGTACCGACCCATGTCATCAGAGTTTCATCGACGGCAAACAAAATACAGGAGTCTCCAATTTCATTCCATATATGAGCAACTACTTCTTCATAACACAAATGAACTGCTTCTTCCTTAGAGTAGATTCGTCAGGAATAACCTTCTTGCAACATTTTTCTAGAAAGGAGCGAAATTGAGGAACTTGAAGTTTATGCCACAGAATATTAGCTGCAACCATTGCACTGCACAGATTTTTAAAAAAATAATTTCCAGATGGTTCCTGTTGCATTTGTGTCAACAGAACTTGCTTTCTAGAAGACTGTAGGTGTTTGTTGCGTATGTGAAGAGCATATGTTGTTCCAATTGAGATTTCATGGAACAGCCAATTCTTTTACCTCAAGTTTGACAGACTATTTATTTTTCCATCAGTTGTAAAGGCACTATTTAATTTCACCCATGAATTCAACTTGCAGGATAGCAAGGACGCAATTGGTGCCATTTTACTAAGACTTACAAGAAATTAAATGCAGTATTATTGCCTCGCTATGTTTGTCCAGTGGCACCTGTTTTGATATAAATGGACAACAATCAGAATGAGGCAAGGCAGTTATTATTGCATTCTTAATTTAATTTGCATCCTATTTCGCAGATTGATTTTTGTTGCTTTCAGCAAAACTTGTGAAAACAGTTGTTTATAATGTGACTACAGTATTTTTTAAAAAATAATAAAATTGTACGAAACCCAGAAAATATGTACATTTTATGTAACATCGTTAAAATATGAAGAAATGTGCAAAATATGTAAAGGAATGTAAAATAAAAATTTGTAAGGGAGTGCCAATACTTTTCAATGAAATATAATGCAGGATTTAAAATACAGGGTTACTACAAAAGAAATAGACAACTTCAACTGCCTGTAAAACAAAAACTATTAGAGATAGCAACCTAATTATTTTGGAGGTATGTTGAGAAACTCTCAAAGTTTTGTTTGTTACTATTGGTAACACTGTAGTGTTTTGTTTGTTGTTGCAGAAGCTGAAATGGCGGAAAATCCTGTGGAAAAGGCATATTGTGTGTTGGAATTTGCTAGAACGCAATCAGCAACTGTTGTCCAACGACATTTTAGAACACGTTACCCCAAAAATGAAATGATGCGCTCACAAAAACCAGCGTCGTCTTCATCATGTCGCAACATGTCGATGCAAAATTCACGCCGTATGACCTTATCTTCTTCACTCAGAAACTGCAACATCTGTAATCTGTAAGGCATCATGTGCAGTCGCTTCCGCAAGATTTTCCATACAGTTTGCTGTGGAATTTGTAATTGCATGCTTGCCCTAGATGTCGATTTCTGTGGGCTTCTTATGTAGGCAGAACAAACACGTTCAACGTTTTCTTCCGAAACTCTTGGTCTTCCCGAGCTCTTCCCTTTGCACAAACATCCCGTTGTCTCGAATTTTCTATACCAGTCGTAGATTGACTGTCTAGTCGGTGGCATTTTGTGGTAACGTGTTCTAAAATGTCGTTGGACAACAGTTGCTGATTGTGTTCTAGCAAATTCCAACACGCAATATGCCTTTTCCACAGCATTTTCCGCCGTTTCAGCTTCTGCAACAACAAACAAAACACTACATCGTTACCAATAGTAACAAACGAAACTTTGAGAGTTTCTCAACATACCTCCAAAATAATTAGGTTGCTATCTCTAATAGTTTTTGTTTTACAGGCAGTTGAAGTTGTCTATTTCTTTCGTAGTAACCCTGTATATAATTACATAAAAATCCGGGCTCTATTCATATCAAAGAGACCAGACATAGACAGGACTTACATAGACCAACAAATAATTTGCAGTCATTCCAGAAAGGGTTTTCTTTTACAAAGGAATGTCTTGTTTATTTCCTTCCCTCTCCTAAAAAAGAATTGCAAATGATCAAAAGTAAGTTTAGATCAAATACTTTATATCTCACACCTTATATACAGGGAAAAAAAAAAAAAAAAAAAAAAAAAAAATCATCATCATCATCGTCATCATCATCATCACTCGAAGGAAGATATATATTACAAATGACATATCTGGTATGTGACAGTTTAATCCTTACAGTCACTGACTGGATGTCTGGCTGTAATGATACCGATTGCGTGAATAAATCATCTCTGATGAGCATCATAGTGCCTCCGTGCGCAGGTATACCTCTTCCAGTGATAGATCACACCTCACAGGGTGTACCATTTGATTTTGAAGCTGTCTTGTGGATGGAGCTTAGTTTCTTGCAAACATACGACCAAAGGATCGTTCTGGTTAAGCAACATTTCAAGCTCAGGTTGATGTGTTCTTTATCTGCGTATGTTGCATTGTAGAATAGCCATGTTCTTTATAATGGGATAAGTTGTACATTGTGGTTATTTCTATTTTGAAGGCTGCGGAGGTTGGTTCAGTTTATTCTTTTTAGGTGTCGGGATAACAACTACTACAGGAGGATGGTCCTGTTTCTTTGTCACTGTCCTTCTGGCAGTGAGGGCAGTATCACCTTCCTCCATCTCTTCCACTTGGGAGGACCCCTTTCCAATTGAAAATTTTGATTGAGGTACTCAAACCGATTGGAAATAGAGATTGGCGAAGATGATAGTCACCGACCTGAAGCCTTCCCAGACGAATCCTCAGAAGAGGACCTCCGTGGACTATTGTTTCCCTTTGTTGTTTTAGGAATGGGCTTTACGCTTTGCTTGAGGAAGTCGGTTCTCTCATAGCTAGTCTTGAACTTTCTTTCAGGCTCTTTATATATTATTGCAGTCTTTTTGGTTGAGGTCGATTGCTTTGGTGGCGATTTAACTGTAACGCTTTTTGCAGTTTCAGATGTAGGAGATGTTGATACTGACTTAGATGTTGAAGTCAAAGGTCTAGGAAGTGAGCTGACTGTGAGAACCTTTTTCCCGACTTTGTACCGATTTAGCCCCCCCCCCACACGCACATGCACACACATGCATGCACACACACACATACTCACACATTGCAATCTGTAGATTCTATTATGAGATTAGACTCAAAGCCTAAACCCTAGGATATAGATCATCTCAACAATTACAATTATTCATACTTATTAATACATTTATTTACAAATAATAACTCTGACAATGAATTTTCAGAGGTGTCAGTTTTGCATAATTTTCAATTTCATGTCTGTTTCCAAAAGCCTACCTGTAAATTTGCATTCTTAGAATATTCATGTTTATTATATTTACAATGTTACATTATTACCATTGTTTTTTGATTGAATGAAATCCTCCTCTGATTAAAAGGTGTAATAACGTATCTTTTTAATTCTGATCTAAACTTGTTTTTGTTCATTTGCAATTCTTTTATAGAAGAGAGAAGTGAATTAAACAAAACTACTGTTTTGTAGTAAACCCCTTTTTGGAATAACTGCAAATTATTTGCTGGTCTATGTAAGTCCTGCCTATGTCTGGTCTCTTTGTTATGAATATCTATATTTTTTGTAAACTTTTCTGGGTTATTTATTACAAATAACACATGGCTAGAATATATTCACAGGCTAATGGTAAAATTCTAAACATTTTGAAGAGTGGTTTGCAGTGAGTTGATAGTCTTTCCCGTGCCATTATTCTTATTACCTTTTTTTGCATAATGAATACTTTTTTAGCATTTACTGAATTTCTCCAAAATATTAATCCATAGGTCATCAATGAATGGAAATATGCATAATAAGCTATTTTTAGTATGCTCTTATTTATAAGCTGAATTAAAGATTAGATTGCAAAGCATGCAGAGCTCAGTTTGGGTAAGATATAATTGGTGTTTCCAATTCATGTTACGATTGATCTTAAGACCTAGGAATTTTGTATAGGCTTCTGCAACTGAGCTATAGATAGCACACTTCGATACAGAGGGTTGGCGGGCTTCCAAGGACACCTTCTGTTTAACCCGAATCTCCTGGACCGTCTTTTCCTCTACAAAACGGGGACAATTACAGGAACTTGTCGGATGTTCACCGTTACAGTTAATACATGTTGGAGCTGACGTGCATTCTCCGTCATGCAAGATTTTGCTACAGTTGACACAGGTAGACTCGCCATTGCAGATTCGCTGGTGTGGCCAAAGCGCTGACATTTATAACATCTGAGCGGGTTCGGTATATACAGTCTTACCTCAATGGATTCATACCCTGCCATTATCCTTTGTGGGAGATCTACCCGATCAAAGGTAACAAACAGAGTATGGGTAGGCACAAATTCTCCATTTACTTTTCTTTGAACATGATGCACAGATGTGACGCCTATGGAGCAAGATTTTGAATGACAAAAGGGCTTACGCTAGAGAACTTTCTTCCTTCCTCTGGTCTATTGACAATCAAGTAGCGAGGACCAGAACACTTGACTACTTCTTTTCCAAACTCTGTATCATATTTAATGGATCTTTTGGTTTTTGCCATGACAATAATTTTTAATTTTCATCCCCCAGTGCTCCCCACCCACCACAGGTTCCAACATGGGGTCACCCACTGGGATGATAGGGCTACACAAGGGATATAGCAGGCTCGCCATCCCACTCACCCTGGAGTTCAGTATATTGCCTAGTCCTGGCCGATTGACTAGGGGTGAGGTAGACCCTAGCCTGCCGTTTAGATGAAGCAGAAACCAAAGTGGTGTATTAAGCTGCGTACCCTCCCTAGTCACTGAAAAGACATAAGGCCCAGGCTCAGATACGCAACCCTCAACCAACCACCGACACGGGTCTCCATGCACGGCCAACACGTGGGTGGGCATTTTGACCTACTGACTCCCTCACCACTCGGAGGTTGCCCACATCAGGAAGTCAAGATTGGCTCAGGACCCTATGTGCACCAAACCCGTACCTACTGTAGTAGGCCCCTGTGGTGGATTTCTCTTTTCTGAAACTAAATTGTGATTCAGTAATTATATTATTTAACTCAAAATAATTATATAATTCTGCATACATAAGCGACTCAAGTACTTTTGAAAATATAGGAACTAAAGGTATTGCGCAGTAACTGGCCATGAGGTTTTTATCTCCTTTTTTACTTTCTCTATTCGCACTATGTACATAGTGTAAGGAGAAGGTATTGCACTCCACCCAAAAATTTGATACCAAGATTTCAACGGAAATATATGTTTTAGGGTCCCCTGTGTCCAAAAAAAGCATTTTCACAAAAAGGTCCATGTGTGTGTGTGTGTGTGTCCGTGTGTCCGTGTGTCTGTGAACACAATAACTCAAAAACAAAAAGTCGGTAAAATACCAAACTTAGTATCTTCCAGGGATGCGACACGAAGATTCTACCCTATACATGGAACTTTTTTCAAAAATTTTGATTTTCTAAAAAATTTTAATTAAAATATCGTATATTAAAGATATTTACCTGACAAATAAAATGTATATTTTAAATTTTCAGGGAATAGCCTCTGAAGACTGCTTTATTCTGGGTCAATTTTATGGGATCTTGCATAACTGTTAAACTGTAAGAGATGGACAAAAACTTACCACACAACAAATGTAGAGCACTTTAAAACACACAATTTATGTTATATATATTTTTTTCGTGGAGTTGATTGTTTTTGAGATATTCCTTGTTTTTGGTTTCAGCTATAAAAAACTTATACTTTTCTCATACAGAACTTTGTGAACTCGTGTCCATTTAAAACAAAGGAACTTCAGTCACATAGTAACCAGCTTTTGACTATCACTTTAACCTATGCTACTCCCTTATTTTGCTTCTACTAACAAGGAAGCAAGTAATAAGACTATTTCTGCTAATTTTTTGTCGATTAGATGAAGTAAATAGAATAATTTGTTGCAGTGATATAGAGAAAGTCATGTGAATGGAACACATCAGATTTTTATAAATTGGAACAATTCTTGACACTTTTAATATATCTGGGAATATACCCTCAACAAGGCATGTGTTTATACTGAAGGTAAGTGGGTCTACGATATAATCTATAACTTTTTTTAGTATATTATTTGACAACCATAATAATGTAACACTGTAAATATAATAAACATGAATATTCTAAGAATGCATGCATATGAGTAGGTTTTTGTAAATTATGCAAAACGGACACCTCTGAAACTTCATTGTCAAAGTTATTATTTGTAAATAAAGGTATTAATAAATATCAATAAATATAATTCTTGATTTGATCTGCATCCTAGAGTTTGGGTAAAGAGTCTAACCTCAAAATAGGATCTACAGATTGCAATCATGTTTATGTACATAGTCTTCTACTTCTTCTTTTGATATGTCAATATTTTGTAGCCAAGTTTTCGATGTTTCTTAAGTTCGTCATGTGTATATTGGGGAATAAGGAAATGACA
Organism: Hymenopus coronatus; assembly: GCA_030762935.1. NCBI lineage: Eukaryota > Metazoa > Arthropoda > Insecta > Mantodea > Hymenopodidae > Hymenopus > Hymenopus coronatus. Next base: position 27,232,685 of record CM060882.1, read on the forward strand.
TAAAAGGATACTAGTTTGTCCTGGGTTGAGATGGGTGCTAAAAGTCTCAATGCATGTGTTCTATAATGGAGCATGGAAGAAATGCAGCATTGTAAATTGTGGATACATTACTTATATCTTTTAACTGGTGATCAGGTCTAGTGAATTTGATACACTTCTCTTGCTGAACTTTGGGATAGAGTTAAATTTCTGTGAATGCAACTTTGAGAGTTTATAATTTGGTACTTATAGTTTCACATGTTCATATAATTTACAACATTTTAGCAGACAATGAAAGTGAAGATAAAATGTTATAACCTGGTTTTGCTGAACATAACACGACACAAAGCAATGATACTGATGGCATTGTTAATGAAGATTATGTTTGTTGTGTCTGTCACATCAACTGCATGGACAAACCAACAATTTTTGCCTGCAATAGTACTGTTTACTGGCATTTCAGTCATAAAAATTTATACAGCATAACTGATGCAGTGATGCTTTAGCAAGGCAAAAAATATGTAAGTTATATTACTTGCATGAGTTTAAAGGATTCAAAGTTAAATAGGCTCTCAAGATAGGGAATAACATTTAATGTACTAATACCAAGGGTTAATACTAAATACAGAAATTGAGACAGTGAAATAATAAAATGCCTGTTTCAATATGTTGTGCCTGACTCATATCACAAACATAGGGACCTGAAAATTGTATATTTCAGCTGCTTCCACTCTATTATGACATGTGATAATACTATGGGGACATGCAACTGGTTGTGAATCAATATATAAAAGTCAAAAGAAAATAGTTTGGATAATGTCACATGCAGGTCCATGTGTATCCTGTAGAGGCATGTTTAAAGATCTTAGAATACTCAGTTTTCCATCACAATATCCACTTGAACTTTGTAAACATATACTATAAATTTAACAAACTGTATAGTTCTCCGTATCAACACCACCCCCGTCCAACTCCATTGACCGAATTGGACTTGTATATGTTTCCGCTGGCTGCCGTGTGAGAACAGTTGGAGGCGCTAGTGTGCCTAAGAGAACGTCCCATAATTACCTGCGCGCATTCTCATCATTCTTCGTCATTGTTTTCTGTTATTCTATGGATGCTGCGCCTATTTGAAATTATATGTGACATCCAATTTCATTGTTAAAGTGCTTCGTTTTATTCTTGTCATTTCTGTTAATTTCTAATTCTTTTTTATTAGATTTCAATTTTCTTTATATATTTGTAGTAGTTTTAAATTCCCCAAAGCTCACAAACTACAAGAACAATCGCAAAAATGCCAATAAATGACAAGAATGCAACCATCACAAAATGGCGAGAAAGGTCTTGTAAGCACCAAAGAAATATGGGAATATTATCAAGATTAGCCCTAAGGTAAGTGACTACCAATATAATCTTACATTAATTGACAGTGTAATTACATATCGCAAAGTAAATGTACAAGTGCATGTATCCACACAAATCGTTATTACTATCAATTTCTAAACTTGTTAAAACTCACGTGAAACCGTTTGTATATTAGAAGTATAAGCCGCAATGTGTTCAGTATAGGTTGATGCTGACACTACCTGCTTTGTTCACCATTATAAGCTACATCAAAATTGATTACATTTGCTGCTGTTATAACAATGTAAACAAAGTCGGACAATTTAAGTGTTTATAAGCTGAATTATCTTTTGAATACAGTTCAGTATCTATGTATCATTACACATTTAAAATATTGCACGCATTAATTAATGGCAAAAGATGCTGAAAGTGGTATATCAGATGAACAAACATAACCTATATCACTGCCTTCCTTTATAATGCAAACTGATAAATAAGGACGTACTCTTAAAATAATGGGCAAAAAATTAAGACAGAAATCAAGAGCCTGGGAAAAGAGAATTTGTTAATATAATATTTTTCATTCTAACCGAATTTAAGTGCCTACCACACAGCATGTGATAAATGAAATATTTTTCTCAATTGCAGATGGTTGAGAGAAAAAATTGTATATCTTTATAATACAAATATAAACCTTTTAATATAATAATGGCTATGTTTAACACACGCTTCTGAATTCCTAATTCATGATGATCATGATGATGATGGCATTGCCTAAATCCTTTCTCCTATGCACATTACTCTATTTCCATTTCAAAAGCTTGCCTCTTCTTTGTGGAGGTAAGAATTACCCCGGAAGCTACGGATGACTACATTCTAATTATTAATATTTTTAAAAGTTTATTCTTGTTTTCACATTATAAAAGTGAATTTCTCACAAATTTCCTAAAGCATTTCTGTCAGTCTTTCTAGCAGTCTGCTTGGCAGTGTTTACACCTGACAATAACAGCAACAACAGCTATTGTTGTTGTAGTTATTATTATTATTAATATTATTGTTGTTGTTATTGTTATTATTATTATTATTATTATTATTATTATTATTATTATTAATATTATTATTATATATGTACTAATCAATGCTTTATACTTGTTTCAGATATAGAATTGGCTATGAGGTTCCAGAAAATACCACATGGTGAACTGCTATGTTAGAAGACAGAAGTTACTTTTTGTGAAGATTAGTATGGTCTTAGGAGTGGCTAGAGGTCTTTGTTACCGGAGGACTTTAGTAGAGCATGGTATAAGTGAAATATTTAAGTAGTCCTATACTACCTTTAAAACAGTAATGAAAATTGAAATTAATTTAGTCTTTATGCCTTACATAAAAATGCAGAAGTACTTCAATGTGCACATTTTCAAATATTATTATAAAAATAAACATAATATATCTCAGGACAAAATATCAAACCTCAAAGGCTTATCAAAGGCACATTTCCGCATTAAGCAAGAAATTTCAGAAGCTGTGTTCTGTGGTTTGGAGACTAAGACAATGTTCTCATACATAGGTTTCAAATTTGCTATAATATTACAGATATATTTACACCACTATTAGATACAGATCCTTCTGGGGATCTTGCAATCAGAGTGCCAACAATGATTTTAAAATGAATTGTATGTGTAGCTATCATAATTTCAGATAAATGACTTTTAAACAATTTGAGATTATGCCATTATAATTATATAGATAAGTATTTCATTAAAAATTGTTTTATCTAAAAATTTAGATTTTTTTTAGAGAAAGAACTCCACTTTACTTAATAAACCAATAAGGACATACAATAATTAATTTATATTTAAATAGTTACATATTACACACTGCCTAAAACAGCATAAGGTTTTTAGAATTTTAAATGATATGGCTTAAAGAATAAATCTTATGCACAAAAACCCAAACGTAATCCCTCAGTTTCTGTATATGAACTAATTTTCTCTGTCATTACATTAAAAATTAATGGAACAATCTACATGTATATGGAATAGCGAAACTGATGCGAGTTTTGTGTTGGAATTAATTTTTCTAAACTGTACAAAGTCGAATGCTAAATTTAAACTAATCAAGGAGGTAGCAAATAAACATGAAATATGTTTTAAAATCTTGTTTTGTATTCACAAATTCTGTTGCAATAATTGGAATTACAATAAGGAAATTGCCATTCTTTTAATTTCTTGCGTAAGCTTCGGCGGCTAGTGTCCATGAACTGTTCACCTGGCACTGTCGTGATGAGAGCACATGCCCTGAGGAAGCCCCACATAGTTAGACGAAACATCGGCAACATTTCAAGCCAAGACGCTGCCTTCCCGGAAGACCAAGATACCATGCCATTATTTTAGTTATATATTATTATCTACCACTTTTTTATTTGAAAGGATGCTTTCAATCCTAAAATCCTTCCCTGGTTACTACCATGTGTGTATTAGAGAAACATCAGTGGAAGGGTACGTGCAATACAGTTCATTATTTGATGAAGGCAATTATGTAAAAGTTACAGAGTAAGGAGATATATACCTAAATATTACACTGAATACATTTGCAATTTTGGTTTCAGCACCAAATATTTTCAGGAAATATTGACATTAGCACTTAATGTTTAATAAAATCAAGAAAAGTTATTGACTAATGTTTAATTTTTTTCTGCAGAAAAACGAATAGTTCAGAATAACTAGTACTTCATAGTATGTAGCACTTTCCTAAATGTTTATTTTTCCACCTTCATTCATTTCCTACTCACACTACTCCATATTCTTGTAGTTTTTCTGTAGTTATTTAGTCATTACTTGTATAGGGTGTGGTACTTTATACTCTTTTTAACTTTTGTTGTGATTATCTCTTTGTTATTTTAACACACTAATCACCTCAGCCTAAAATATGTTTTGTGTGGCTCCTTAGCTTGTTATTGGTTTAGTTCAGCCCGTTCAGTGACACAATTATTTGCCTTACAAGTGCATACCCTTCTGAGGAAAGCTTAGACATTTCAAAGATGAGTTATCTTTTTTCTTGAGCTTCACACTCCAATACTGAAAATAATTGCTACAGATGCTACAGAAGTAGTAATACAATATGCCCTGAATATTAATATTTCAGTTCACAATTCATGGATTTGCACGTAACATGCCTATTAATGTGCTAAGAGTGTTAATAAATATTTCTTAATTGTAGCTATATTATTGCAAAAATTCTAGTAAAATAAATACCAATTTATGGTTTATAAATTTACAGTGGTTTTACTTTATATTTAGCAAAAGTTGCTAATGATTGATTAAAATTTCACACCATAATCATTTCAACAGTTAATGTGATAATTTTATATTGAAGCTAGGAATTGACAAGCACCCTATGTAAACAAAGCTTTTCCGAATTAAATTTACAGACACTTTAAATTTCCCAATCCAAATGATAAAATGATAGTCTCTGATTCATAATAGTCACTATTCAAATGTATTTTATTAATATATAGATATCTGCAGATGTAAACCACAACGGGCTATATTGATTTTATTTTGCTTTTAAACTGTTCGTTTGATGTTATTTGTGCTGTGAGCAGGAAATTTATATTCCTTTCTTGTTATATTTTGCATGATATCTACAATTCCTAAAGTTTTTTTCTTTGTGTAGCCCCATTTAACGTCTATGGTGATATTGGGCGTTTTAACTTATGAAACAACTCGTTGATTGTAAGTTCATTAACGTTGGATTTTTTAAAAATGTTTTTTTCTTAAAAAAAAAACACACACACTCATACTTTCAGAATCTGGGGATAGGGAATAATTCCGGTTTAAGAAAGATTGCCCGCCTCAGCCGGGAATCGAACCTGGGACTTCTGGGTGAGGAGCCAGCTCGCTGACCACTCGACCTTGGAGACAGCCAATTCCTAAAGTTGTGTAATTTTTCCTTGGTTTTTGTCATGCGTAGCTTTAAAGTAATATTGTATAGTTCTGTCAAATTAGAAATTCAGTTGATGAAATCATTAGCAGAAGTAGATTCAAGTAGTTAGCACCACAGATTTCTGAGCATTGTCCATAAAATACCCCAGGACGATTAAATCAAGCAAAAAGGCAACTGGCAAACAAACCAAGAATTCTCAAGTAAGCAATGAAATAATAACGGCATATAAAGTTGTTCTTGAGGCTGCAGCCAGATCAGAAGCTTTAGAGCGGTACATAGATTTCTTGAGGAAAAGCTAGAACTGCTGGAAAGATTTCTGATCTGGCTGTAGACTCGAGAAAACTGGCCGAAATCCTGGAGTGGGTGGTTTGGTGAGTAAGCAGGGCAGGACGCTACTTTGGTGATTGAGCTACCGTAGTTGATTAAGTTTCTGTGCCTTGCGGTGTGAGAACACTTGGAATCGCATCGATCGCCGGAAGTTGAATTCGAGTCCAATTTTTTAGCATTGAGTTAACCATCTATTCGTTTATAGTTATCTATGATCAACACACTTATGAAACAAAAAGTAAACTAAAACCAATTGAACATAGACTAACACTATTTGAAAAAAAAAACAACAACAAACAAAAAACAAAAACAAAATTTATTCTGGAATAAAAGTATAACAAACTGCCGCCCAATATAAGAAAAATGAAGGATACTAAGCTGTTCAGTAAAACTTATCTTATTGCTTGAAATTACTAAATCTTATTACTTGCTAAAGGAATATACAGATAAATAAATAAATGTATATATAAATATTTAAATGTAAATAGTAAGTGTAATTCTTTGAACATGGGGCCTCTGGCCCACATTATTCATAAGTTATTGATCTGTTGTATATTACCTACTGTAATTTTTATAGTTTTCCTGGACATGTCACCAGTTTACAGAGCTATTGTTCAGCATCTTGTAAACATATGTGATGAATAAAATTATTTCTATAAATGTGAGGTGCACATACCAGCATAGAGCTTCCAGAGTCCACTAAAGCCTTGCATGCTTATTGGTCCAAGAAAAAGAACCATTGTAAGAAATGTGGGGATAACAGTTGCAGGAATTAAACCACGTAATCTTAATCCCAACAACTGCCATATTGTTGCCTGAAAAATGATAAAAGTATGATTTTTTCTGTGTTATAGTCAGTTTTGCCACAGTTATTAAAAGAATATATTACTAAATAAAGCTTCATAACAAATGAATTAAACGTGTTGTGCACAGATTTTCCATTATTAGATAACAAACTTAATTAAACAAATATCTTCTCTAAGATAAAGTAGTATGAGTATTAAGTGATAGTTCATTCCATGTTTCTGTTCTTTCTCCAAATTCTAACTTTCAAGGTGTTATGAGTAAAAATATAGCTGAAAAAATACCAAACTACTGGAACACGAAATAACATCCTAAGTTTTACTTTCTCTACCATGTACATAATGGATTGAGAAGGTATCGCACTCCATTCAAAAATCTGATACAAGACTTCACTGGAAATATATGTTTTAAGTACTCCTGAATCCAAAAAAGCATTTTTTTAGAAAAATGTGTGTGTGTGTGTGTGTGAGTATGTGTGATGGTGTGTTTTTTTATTTATGTATTTATTTATTTGGTTAGAGGACCCAAAAGCCCTTGGACTCATGAGAGGGACAATGACTTAAAAATCATATGGCAGTGGGAGAATTACACTATGAATAGTTTACATTGAGCAAAAATAATAATAATAAAAAATCAGATGCGTTATACTCACATGACTTTCTCTAGCTGCTTTATAAACAAACTTCTTACAAAAGATTATTCTTCTTTCCACACAATACTAATTGAGATAACATTAGCAGAATGTTCTTATTACTTAGTTGCTTATAAGCAGCAGGGAACTAAGTGAATGCACTAGGCTAAAGTGATAGTCAAATGTTTAAAAAGCTGTCATTATGCAATTGTCATTGCAAATCACTTCTTTACTTGGCCCGGAGTAGGACAAAAGAAAAACAGACACCTCTGTCTGAGAAAAGTATTAGTACTTTACAATTGAAACCAATAACAAGGAATATCTTGGAAACGGTTACCTCCACATAAATTGTGTGTTTTGACGAGATCTACATTTTTTTGTATAGTAAGTGTTTGTCAATCTCTTACAGTTTACTAGTTATGAAAAAGTCAGCAAAATTCATCCAGAATACAACAGGTCTTCAGAAGCTATTCCCAGAAAATTCAAGATATACATTTTATTTGTGATAAAAATGGCTTTAATAGATGGCATTTTAACCAAAATTGTTATAGCCATTTTTAAGAAAAAAAAAATTTTCAAAAATTTTTCCACGTAAAGGGTAGTTTGGGGTGTGGGAATTTTCTTGAAAATCTTTGTGTTGCATCCTTGGAATATACCAACCTTAAATACCAAGTTTGGTATTTAATTGTTTTTTCATATTTGAGCTACGCTGTACACACATGCACACGCGTGCGCACGCACACACACACACGCACACATACATTTTTCTGAAAATGCTTTTTTTGGATTTAGGGGGTCCTGTGTATTTCCAGTGAAAACTTGGTATAGAATTTTGGGCGGAATACAATACTTTCTCTATTTACATAAAGGGCTAGAAAAAGTAAAAAAATCTTATGCATTCCATTCACATGACTTTCTCTGCATCTCTGCAACAAATTATTGTTAGAAAGCTTATGGTTCTTTTTACTTCATACTAATCAAGAACAAATTAGCTGAAATAGTCTTATTACTTGCTTCCTTGTAAGTAGAAGTGACATATGGGAGTACCATAGGTTAAGGTGATAGTCAAAAGCTGGATGATATGTGACTGAAGTTCCTTTATTTGTATGCACAGGAGTTGACAAATTCCCATATGAGAAAAGTTTTTTAAAGCTGAAACCAATGACAAGGAATATCTAAAAAACGATCAACTCCACGAAAAAATGTATGTAACATAAATTGTGTTATAACAAGCTCTACATTTTTTGTGCGGTAGATTTTGTCCATCTCTTACAGTTTAGCAGTTATGCAAAATTCTGTAAAATTCATCCAAAATAAAGTAGTCTTAAGAGGCTATTCCCAGAAATTTCAAGATATACATCTTATTTTACAGATATATATTTTTAAAATATGATATTTTAATCAAAATCATTACAGCCATATTTGAGAAAATCAAAATGTTCAAAAAAAGTTCCTTGTAGAGGGTAGTTGGGGTAGGGGGATTTTCTTGAAAATTTTCATGTCGCACCCTTGGGAGATACCAAACTTAAATACCAAGTTTGGTATTTAATTGTATTTTCGTTTTTGAACTAAGCTGTTCCTACCCACCTACCCACCCACACACACACATGAACCTTTTTCTGAAAATGCTTTTTTTGGATTCAGGGGACCCAAAACATGTATTTCTGGTGAAACCTCAGTATTGAATTGATGACAATGGTCTTTTTGTTTTTGAGCTATGCTGTCCACACCCACACACACACACACACGCATGCACATGTACCTTTTTCTAAAAATGCTTTTTTTGGATACAGGGAGACCCAAAACATGTATTTACGGTGAAATCTCAGTATCAAATTTTTGTGTGGAATGCAATACCTTCTCTATATACTATGTACATAGTGTGTGTAGAGAAAGTAATACACATAAGAGAGCACAAATGGAAGAATACAATATGAGTAAATACATTGAACAGAAATAATATTAAAAATAAAAAATATACACAAGCAAAAATGGGAGCATAAATACAACTCATTGCACATTAGAAAATACAAAATAAAAATTATGGGAAAATCTTTAGATATAAAATATGGTTCCATACAATGGTATAACTGAGAATATAACAACATATTGCACTTTATCATTGTAATGAGAAACAGGCTTAGGAACTAATGCACTAGAGTATAGTAAACCCATCTTATTACATTTAAGATCATATTATAGGCCATTACTGAAAATACTCAGTAAGTAGGTACTATCTTGTTTTGTGCTTAAAAAGGGGAAATTTAGTAATTTGTATAATATTCATTGGAAGTTCATTATAGGTAATGGGCATCAACTGAATTATACCTTTTAATCCACATTTAGTAGAGCCAGCATGAGTCATCATGTTATTCCTGCACCTGGTGTAATGATGGTGTATGCTATTTGACTTTGAAATTTGTATGGAATAACCCATTGAGGACCTTCTGAGCAAATGAGATAATAGACAGCTTGAGACTCACAGAAATACGATTAATTCTGGTAAACTGGTATACTTGTTTAGTCAGAATATAAAAATAAGATTATAAAATATTTTAATTGCATGGTTTTGTAAAATTTTGAGTTGATGTCACTGAACTTTAGTACATAATTGCCAGACAATTTTCATTAAGTTAAGTGGGAGTGGATGAGTGCATAATAGACTTTTTTTTTAAAAATAGACCTAGACAACCCTATGTTTGTCAATCTCACAATAATGCCAACTACTATCATAATTTTGGCTTTAATTTTCACAATGTTCATAGCATCTGATGTAACACCTAATAACTTAAGTATTGCAGAAAGCTGCAAAATCATAAAACAACTAATGAATTTAAATAAAAGATTAATACTTCAATGGATACCAGCACATTGCAGAATTACAGGGTAATGAAACAGCTGACTTTCTAGCCAAAAAAGGTAGTAAAATTACATCAAATTCATGTGACCCAATAAGTTATGACTCTATCAAAATAATCATTATATCAACATAATAACAAAATTAAAGAAGTTAATGTATTACAAACAAAAGGAAAATCCATGGGAAAAATTATGTAATAACATGACCAGAATCTCTACATTACCAAGAAAATCCTCTGTAGCAAGTTTTAGACTCCTAACAGGCCATGACTGTCTCAATAAACATTTATTCAGGGTTGGTATAATGAGATCTCCTCTGTGTCCTTTCTGTACACTTAAGATATGGATGGAAACCATCTACTGCGCTGCCCAACCTTTAGTCAATATGATAATATGACATCAAAATGCTGGAATGCAAGAGAGCTTCACTGCCAACTGCTCAACATTAGATACCAACCAACATTGAGGTCCCATGTCCATTTACATATGGCAGAGTGGTGAATGATCCCGACAATATGGGGAGGTGATATATCTCCCAGCCAGAATGTTGGTTATTATGGCCAGGATTAATGCCTATCACAGCTGCTCAGGATGCTGAGTGAGCACTGGTCCTACACCCAGAACTTAAAATCTGCAGGTGTATGGGAACCAGAGCATCATGCTCCTACCCAATGTGCCACGATTCAGGACATCCTTGGAAGATACTAAACTTAAATACCAAGTTTGATTTTAACTGGTTTGTTGTTTTTGAGTTATGCTGTGCACATGCATGTACAGACAGCCCTTTTTCTAAAAGTGCTTTTTGTAGGGGATTCAGGGGGCCTCACATTCAATGATTGGTAGAATGTAATACTTCCCCTAGCCCTGGTGTGGGAGTAGCATGTCTGCCTCACATCCAAAAGGTTTTAAGCTCCACAAATAAAGCGCATACTTATTTTAGAATATGTCTACACATGCAAGTCCCAAGTTCAAATCTCAGTTAGAGCGAGTTATCCAGATAATAGTCTTTTTCAGTGTTTTCCTTGTCCTGAGAAGATGAATTTCAGGTAACTTTAAGCTCTGTGGACCTCAGGCTAATTTGAGCATAATTTCACCAATGTTATCGATTATCTGATATGAGATAACAGGTTTAAAGGACATTAAAACAAATGCAAACAAAAATCCCCTATTTGCTATATGTAGTAGAGAAAATAATAGATGACAGGGGAGAGAAAGTCATACAAATATAATTCGCAATCTTTTTGTTTCCTGTGGATTCTTACAAAAAATGTTATTGTGATTTGATTTGCTGCAGGGATATCTTTGCCTGCAAAAGCATCTCTGAGTTTTACACAACTGAGCCATTCTTGCTAACGAATATTAACAGAAGGTGTAAAAGAATTTATTATATGCATATTTGGTAGAATAGCAATGAAAATAAGGCAGATGAAGTAGGTACCAATTACATATCAAACTTTTAGTAGTGTGTATTTATTGCCTATTAGAACTACTAAGATTTCATAAGCTCAAGGCAGATCAAATAAAGGTTACAGTTCAGTAGTTTTCTTACAAAGTTTAGCTCATATAAGATAATATTGTCAAATTGGACAAAAAAAGTACAAAAATAATCTAAGCCTTAGACTTCCTACCCAGGATGAACATTAAGAAAAACTTGAGATCATTCTCTCAGTAATGGCAACAAACTGGGAACTTCTCGCTAAGTGTAACACCTTTGATCTTATTAAATTTTAACATTAGCATGTTATAGAATGCCCTAGAAATTCCTGCCCAAAATTTATTTCATTTTAACAGGGGATGAATAAAAATACTTGATTAGGACTTATCCGGTTTAATCACTGTTTTTGATTTTTAATAACTGCACATGTTCTACTATCTTCAATTTTAAGACAGTTACATGCAATAAAGCATGTCCAAATCATCTTAACACTATGATGCCCAAGAGGCTAGAAATGAGAAGTGGTGAGAGTGGTAGGGAATAAAGGCACCACATATCACACTCACAGCAGATAGAACACAGACTCCCACCTCTTGTGAAGGTATATCACAATGATTTGGATGGGCTTTACTTACCATTTTCATTAAGTGCTTTCTTAAGAATTATGTGCCTATGATATATTTCACCTTAATACTTTACAATACATGGTCTTGAATTGCCTCATAAAGGACATGTGAGCAAATTTATTCCAAGTTTTCATAATTTACTGACTTGCCAAAAAACTGCTGCTTTGATCTCCTAACCTCTACTGCAGAGGAAGTAAATAAAGTTAAGCTATAGAGCAAATGAGAAGAAGAAATATATATTATACAGAATAAGGTGATATGTGCATATCTCCCTCCCTCTCACACCCTTTTTTTAATTATTTGTAGGTATCATTCAGAAAACATTTTATCACAGTTTCTGCTTTGATGTATTACTTGTGGCACCTACTGTACGAACTCGTATATTCAAGCTGAGCGCTATCAACCTGCCAGGTATATGCAAGTGTGCTTTGTTTACTTATTTCATCAATATAAAGGTATTTTCATTACAGAATATAATAGTGGGCTTCTGTTGGTCCTTTATGCGCGCTAGGATCAGTGTTTTACACAACCAAGTGAAAGAGTGGACATAAAGTAAAATATTCCTGCTTAATTGTTCTTTCTACTCAACTGACATGTGGTAATCTTTTTAAAAATGTGTCTTTCAGTTCTAGGTTAGTACTTGTTCTTTCAAATATTCTTTAAGCTCTACTATAAATGAAATGTATTGAAAAAAATGGCAAATCGGTGTAGCAATTAAGATGAAAGCAAAGTTTCACTTACTTTTTGGAGAATATGTTCTTGTGAAAAATAATACAAAAATAGCGGTGATATAAACATCATCAAAAATACGCTGAGGAATCTCTTCTTTATTGTTGAAGGGTGGTCCCTAAAGAAAAAATAACAAAATTGAGAGGGAAATCAATTATAAAATAAAAATATTTATTTTCAAAATTTTAAACAGACATATTTTAGGTTAATGGTCTCATTGCCATTACATTTTTCTAGGTTTACAAACTTGAGAAAGCAGATTTGGCAACACTGGTTATGTGCAAAGACATGGACAAAGACTTTAATATTTGTGTTAAATGCTTGAAATGTTGCTAAAAGCATTACCTATTGTGAGGGGAATTCCATACATACAAACTTGCAACATAAACTACCGAAAGGAGGAAACATGCTCCCGCCGATGTTAAACAAGAATATTCTTTTTCTCTGTAGTTCTCCATACTGACATTACGTTGGTCACGTGATACTCCCGAAAGTTTTTATTGGATCGACACCGATCTGTCTTCTGAATGAGAAAATGGCTGCTAGGTTTGATGGAAGTGTATCCTTTGTTTAGGACATTCTGGAGTGAAAATTACAGGAAATATTAAAATGCCGAGTGCATCTTTCACTTCATCGCGTTCATATGTAAGAAGATCACGAAGAAAAGGGGCTAACAGGATCCCACTTCCATCACGCACCAGTTCTGGTAAGTTAAAGAATTGTTCCCTGTATAGACTCCGATTGCTTGGACTCGTCCTATCCCATGTCTACCTATTGACAGTTTATTGTTCTCAAGAACAGTCCCGATTTTAGGACTTAAGCTAACGTTTTTGGTGAGTTGCGTTTTGGAGTTAATATGTGTAATTGAAATGAAGTGACAAAATACGACCCGCTAAATAATAAAAGCTATAAATGGTATGGGAGTGATACAGAAGCATTGGTGATCATTAAGCACCATTGTATTTTTGTTTTGCTTTACTTAAGTTAGGCATTATTTCATTTTGGAAACTGTTGAAATTTATCTACGAATTAGTGTTTAGCGATATGTTTAATGTTTCAAACATTTAATGATGCAGAAGTTAAGTCACTGTTGCACATGACTGCAGACTGGGTAAATATCCTAATTCTTTACTTAAGAGCAACTACAAGAAAATGGGTTCACGACACTATTCGTGTTTATTGTGCTTACTACGAAAGTATTCAATGTGTAGCTGTCAATGTATGCAAATACTAAAGAAGAATTATGTGTCATGTTCATTGATTACTAGAGGCATTTTCTTTTAATTAGTGTATTGTTCCAGTAGGTATCGTAGAGAATGTATTTGAAATGAAGAGCTGCTCACCTAGTTAATCGATAACTTATCCTAAACACACATTTTAAGATTTAAAATGTTGAAACTAGTAATAATGTTAATAGATGTGTACCTACGACTTAGTTTTCTCAAGTAATTATATTATGACAATTTCTAAACTAAGTTTTCACAAATTTATATGAGGCTTTTAAAAAGCAACAAGTGCAGTATTTTATACAAATCAATAGCCACACACCTGCTGTTTTTCAAATTCACCAAGTTAACCATTTGTAATTGCAAACGAACCAAAATGTGCGCACTTAAGACATGTGCAATAAGGTTTTAAGTAACACACCATTATTTTTATAATTTGACTGCTTAAGCATATAGAGAACATCACATTTATTCAGTTATTTATTTTCAATTTTAGCACTTGTTACTGTTATGGTGGTGGCGGCGGCACATAATCGAGACCACCCAAAAAGGAATTGAAATTCAATATTACCGATAGATTTTTTCAATGCAGATTATGGTTTTACCAGTGCAGAATGTAGATTAATATGCAATTAAATATGAAAACTACAGGATCTGTGTTAACAGAATTAGTCTAGTTGCAACTTGTAATTGTTTTAATTAAAAAGTGTATTAAAAATATAAAATGTTGCTAATGTAAGCTTTAGTGCCTCAAAAGTTATTCAGCAATTATGATAAAAATGCAGTTACCTATCTACTACAGATAAACTCCCAATCCCAGAACTACCACACATACAAGGTTTTTATTAAAATTCAGGGAATATACTCTAATAACACTTTCTCAGTAATATGTATCATGTTTTATGTTTATAGCCACAATTTTTTCACTTTTGTGCCTCTGTTTCTCAAGCATAATGGACATACAAAAATGACACATACCCCTCCTGAGTCATTATGGGAACATTGCTTCTTCTGGCCTTTTATCTCCAAGTGTAGCCCAATATTCACAATCTAAATGTAGCAGAAAAAGCTGGATACTGTAGCCAAGGGATTGAGTGCCCTAAGTCGCAAAGCGTAACCGAGAGATGTTTTTAGGAGTGATGGCAGGGCGTAGCCAAGGGATCTATGAAGCTAAGCCCCAGTGAACTTGGGTGTAATCCACTAATAGTGAACCTTTATTTAACAACATTTTCATAGGTTGATAACATTGATTTAATGCTGTTTTTGGAACCTTGGCATATGATGTAGTTGATAATAGGTTATTTTGCCAAATATGTGAGGTTTCAAAGAATAGCAATATGACTTCATTGGAGCAGCATCCTCCTCTAAATATTTTCCTTACTCCTTTAAGATTACGCTGGATATAATAATAACTGAAATCCATAAATATTTTGAAAGTAAAGCATTTGCTACAGTTACAATAACACTATTTTAATACTTTGTCTGCTTATAATGGTTTTTCACTATGGTTAACACTGGTAGTAACAAAATAACTATTAAGAAATGTTCATCTATCTAAACTAAATCTGAAAGATATTCAAATAGTATCATTCTTGGGGAAGATTAGTTGTTCAATTTTATCACTTAAAAAAATGTATTTGCTTAATTGTCTTAAAAGTATCATGTTTGCTTTATCTTTGCATTGTATGCTACAAAGATATTAGCCATGTTAACTCAACTGTTGTAAAATTTGCCTAAAATTAATTGCCATTCTTGACACTAGAGTACTATTTATTTTATTAAATAACCTCTTAAGTTCCTTGTCCAAGGTTGCTAACAGCGTTGGTAAAATATACAAGACTACTACATAACTAAACAAGTATTCATTTATCTTGCATAATAAATGAAGATGTACTGTAGGCCTAAAACAAATAGACAAGCCTGGGTCACATAAATATAATTAGCTGCTACAGCCTGTTGTCTTTAGATATGTCAAAATTTATGAGTGAGAAACAGAGCAAAGGAGCAATATTTTTAGTTACATTACTCCTTGCATCAAAGTATTGTAGATGATATTTGTGTTGTCATTTTTCCTCATGCTAATAGCTCTATGCATGTGTATTAAAATTAGTGTTTGCTTGGTTTTCCAAGGTAGTGAAAATATGGTTTGTCATTATTTGTGAACCAAATTATACTGCATACAATTCTGAGTAACTATCTTTAATAACATTTTTGTCTTTCTTTAAATGAAAGTTACATTAATAAAAAGCAAGTTTTTAGGCTAAATAACAGGCCAAAGTAAATTTCTGTTGGCAGCAATCTCTACACCTTGCATTAGGATGTTTACATGCATGTAAACAAACATGCAGAATTGTTTGGATTATTTTGCACTTCAACAACTGGTGCAGGTTTACTTATGTTGTAATGTAAGGTAACAAGCTAGATAAAATTGACACCTCTTTTTTGTGATTTTTATTGTATAAATTGCATTTAAAGGAAAATTTTATTAATTAAGCATACTGATATCAAATATCAGTTTAAAGAATGAAATCTTATTGAAAATGTAAGGTAGTTTGTGTTGCAGGCTTCTATTTCTGAATGATTCTTAAAACCACTTCTTATTGCTTCATTGTTTAAATGAAACTTCTGTTTTGCAGTAGTACAAAACCTAAAATAGAAATTTTATTGTTGAATTTTTAATTTTTTTGTAAAGTAAGTATATTTTATTTCTCTTCCCAAATTTATCTAATCAACATACATAGCAGGCATACCAAGTTATTTTACCAGTAGTTTTTAATGGGAACATATAGGAGTATGTGGCATTTGGAAAAATCACATGCATTTAATTGAACTTACATAATGTTACTTTTAATCTGTACTCAATTTTTATGAGCTATAACCTAACCCAAGTTTGCATTAGACTTAAACATTTTATTTTTCTCATAAATGAACATAAATGTTGCTTTTTACATTAAAGAAAATGTACCCAAAAAGTTTGTGAAATATATCTTTCATAAATGAGAAAAATATTGCTTTATTCAGTAAAGAAAATGCACCTAAGAAATTTTTGCAAAATATGCTTTGTACTAAAGACTATAGAAACTCCACTGTGTAAACTAAAATAAGGCTCCCAAGTTTTCATTTGTTTAGCATGATGCTGCACAAAAGTCCAACAGAAATAGCACACCTTTGTTTCAGTTAGAACAGTTGGCTATGAAGTTGTTTTGCTTATATGATCAGAAATGCAATGCTGCAATTAAGACATGAGGCTATCTCACATTTCCTTTTTAGAAACCTAGATTTATGGTGTGCATTTTACCTTCCTGGGGAGAAATCATACTGATGTTTGGAATCCCAGCTCTGCTTGTGAAAATCCAGCAAAAATGGTATTATGGCTAAATATTTCAAGCTCTGATTTAGCTAAGTCAAAAATGCCAAACATAACATTTAGGAGTGGTATCAGGTGGGAACAAGTGGCTTTTCTGTTACTCTGGAACTGGCAGAGGATTTTAAAGAGTACATCCAGAGTTGACCATATCATTTTGGGTATCTCCTTATAGGCAACCCTGTTAACATCAGCGCGCATGAACTAAATTTAAATCTGGCAACCACATGACCTGATGGTTTAACTGTAGTCCACTGCAGACTGACAGTTTTTGCTTCCCTTCTACATAATTTAATTCTAAAATAAGCACATCATGATTAACAGCACAGGTATACACACTTTACAAAAAGGAAATGTTAAATGAATAATATTTTAAACTTGACCAATATACTGTAAACATGTGTTCCTAAATGCGTGGTACTTGTTGTTGCTCAGTTAGATGGTCTGAGATAAATGATGGGGTAGGACCATTGATGTTGACTTCCATTAGAGATGGTGAAACATTTTACAATAACACATATGAATTAAACCATTTTTATTTTTGTCAACCATATTGAGCATTGTGAGTAAAAAAACTACCAATTGTTTCAAAACTACCGAAATAGGATAACAAATAAGAGAATTGTCAAAATGTTGTTTCCTATAGTCATATTTTGTTTTTTCAACAAACTTACCTAAATTACAATGGACATACAAATATAAATATTTAATTTATTTATATTATTCTACTAAAGGGGATTTGAATTTTAAAGCAATTTGGATATCATAATATATACAAATAAAATTCAATGAGTCTGTACTTAAACATAATATCCAGCTTCACCTAAACTACTGAATTCCTGAAAGCTTCTGCTTCAAATAAATGCCAATATCTATTTATTAGACATTAAAGATGCGATAGCGCCTGCAGACCACATACTAGCTATCTCTGATAAATTTGTCAAAAAACTCTTTGGAAAATAGTATTTATGATCGCATTCCCTGCAAAAGTGAGAAATATTCGCGCCTCAGAGACAAAGCACATGCAGTGCGTGTTGTGTTTCCGGAGTAAAATCGGGACTACGCTGAACTTAACGTGACGGGACGTAACGTGAAATTAAAAAATGCTGCTAAACTAAATGTCAGATTAGGATGCACTTAACTAAATGTAATGGGAATGAATGATTCTTGATCGGTAGTTATTTTATTACTTCATGCTACTGCTTCACGCCGATTTGTTCTAATTTCTATGTGACATCAAACTAAGGGAACGGGAAGGAAAAGTTTGACATAGCTAAACTCTTAGCTTTAAGTCACATAGTTTACTCTAAATAGCACCATTTAATACAATGTGTTAGATTAGACTTTTACGTACATCGCGTTAAGTCACGTTACTTTAAATGCATCCTAATCTCGGTATTAAGCTGGAATGGTGGAACGTAACTGCTCAACTGGAGAGCTTTTAGGATGCACTTAAACCTAAAGCAATTAATTACTCTTGATGGTAGTTTATATTACTTCATACTACAGCTTTATGTGGATTGGTTTTGATTAGCACGTGATTTAACGTAACGGGAAGGAAAAGTTTGACTCTGCCCAACTATTAAGTTGCGTTGCGTTATCACGTTAAGTCAACCCTAAATAGTTCAATTTAATACAATGTGTTAGTTTTATATTACATAAAGTTCATCGTAATCTCGTCTTAAAGTTCTAATAAGGACCCATTTAACGGGAATAACGTTTGAGTGGTAGTTCTTTTATTGCATGCTACTTCTTCACACCAATTGGTTCCAATTATCATGTGACAACAAACTTAACCAAACGGGATGGAAAAGTTTTAAATCCAAAGCTTTTTTTTTAATTTATCTAGATTCGTTCAGCATTAATTATGCTATACAGAATTGAAATAAAATACATTATAACTGAAAGTAACAAAGAACATAATTTGTGAGGTCAGCCACATGAGGCCCCTCTGGCACTAAACAGTCAGAGATGATTTCACATTTTGATTCAGTGAGAGTCTTTTTTCTCGGAATCACTTCCTGAAGAAAACAGCAAATCCTGAGGGAGACGACTCTTTATCCGAGGAACTGTATCAGATCATCAAAACTTTAAGTTAGGTAAAATTCATGGTAATTCCTGCTTTCATCCCTATAGAGTTACTGCGTCATAGAAATGTATTGGCATTTGCTAATGCTATAGACTTTCCAAGCCAGTTCTTGTGCATTTCAGTTAAGCGTTTCACAGCAATTTTGTATTAAATAGCGAAATAAAATACCTGATTTAATTGTAATCATATTACACTCAGAAGTAAAGGTTAAGTAGGTATAGTTGTTTTACCGTCTACATAAAAAGTAAAAGGCTGCATGTTTGTCTAAGGGCTCGTTGAAAATAAAACTAAATAGTTTTAAAACCTTAATAAAAGACTGCAAATTATTATTTTAACTGAACTTTCATTAATCAGAATAAACCGATGTGTAATATTATTTATATCACAAATGCATTTACAGACAGATGATCTCCTTTGCTTTCAAATTTATTGCACAATAGCCCATAAGCTTCTTTCCATTTAGTCTCGTTTCGCCAACAGTTCAAAAACACACACACACACACAATTAATAAATATGCTTGTCGTACTCGCTAATATGTGTTGTATTTATTTCAGTTTGAAGATACGTGGTCGAATGTCTGGAAAAATAAATCCTCCATTTTTATTACTATCTGCCTTGATTAACATTATCGGGTCCACCTGTCGCCGAGGATATCGTTGGATAATGCCCATAATGCGTGATACCAAAACTATCTGGGACGCCTGCTAGATAAAGGAGGCAGATTTGTTGTAACTTATTTGCGCCATTGTAAATTGTGACGAAATTATGCAATTATGGAGTGAAGGGGAAAGGAAAAGAAGAACGCTCTGACCAGCTGCTTACTTCAGTTATACACTTCAATAAAACTTGCATTCATCATACATGTTTGAGGAATAGAAAACACTCGACCTTTTTTCTGCTATAAATATATGTTGGAAGAGTAAATTGTATAATTCTATAAATTACCCACCTACCACCATATCTTTCCATGCATATGGCAATTTGAAGGTATTTTGTCGACACCTTTCCAGTTTGCTTGACTTTTTGCAAAATTAAAGGTAGTTTTTACGAAGATTTTATAAAATTTACAAAGGGTAGTATTTCAGATATAAAGCTGGAATTTCGTATATGGCATAAATGATAGCATATGAACATTTTTACCTGCGCATTTAACTTTCTTAGACCGTTGTTGACTATGGGAATAGTTTTAAAACTTATATCCGTAATACTGTTTAAAATGTCATCTTGACCATTTCATTACATAAAAAACGCTGTATTGGCTTTGGAAATTACTGGACTGTTGATTTGCTCTTATTCAATAAATCAGTTCCCAAGTGTAGAAGGGGCGTGTTCAAACCCCTGCCTATGATTTACTTCTGTGTGCAGCTTGCTACCAGCTTCTGGGCTTGAAATATAATGTGCTTCTAAAAGAAATCTAACCTCGTTTGTGTCCAAATAATTAGCCATCTTTCCCGTATGGAAGCTCTTGGAAGAGTGTGAGCGGAACTTGGGAGAAAGGGGGGGGGGAAGAAAGAAAACATCTGAGTCAACCCACGCATATGCCAGAGAGTTGACGAGTCTAGTTTTTGTGCTTTTGAAATGGACAACATTCTATTACGTGCATCAGCGTACACCAGGGGTTGATGTAGATATCCAGACAAGAAATGCTTTCGGTTCCGGGATATATTGTTCGTGAGAGAAGAAAAAATATTTGTAAGCGAAGTGTTTCTATCCGGAGCGGAACAGCTCACATTGCTAACCAAGCATGCTTGTCTTTCCGGAACATAAATCCAGATTGTGATATGCCTCCCTCCCGGAACAAAATAAGTATCGATGGCTAAGCACAATTTCCTGCTTAACGAAACCTAATTGTAAAATAATTTTAATTCAGTTTTTCTGTGCGTTAACAAAATCATGTTTAAGAAATTTAAAATTGCATTAAATTCAATCATTTAATTTTATAAAAGAATGCAGGTGCGCCGTAAGCTGGTGCTGGTACAAACAACAGAGTAAATGATTTATTCAACAGGATTGCAATGTAGAATCACACTTTCCTGTATCCAAAATCATGTTTAAGAAATTTAAAATTGCATTAAATTCAATCATTTAATTTTATAAAAGAATGCAGGTGCGCCGTAAGCTGGTGCTGGTACAAACAACAGAGTAAATGATTTATTCAACAGGATTGCAATGTAGAATCACACTTTCCTGTATCCAAAGTGCTAATGCTGTTTTTTCTTTCTCCATTCTTCTGCTTTCCAATCCAACTCTAAAAAGTCTCCATGTCATTATACCGTCCATCCAGGTCTTTCTTGCTCTACCCTTCTTCCTCTCCTTGGTGAAATTCATTCCAAAATCTGTGGAGTTTAATTTTGTTTCTGGCGTTCTACGTAAATTACCATACATAATATTAATCTTGTTTCTTATGAGTTTGCCCCGCTGATGTGTTACCTTCCGCGTATAAATACCCTTTCCCCTGATTGGCCAAGTACACCTTTGAAAGACAATATATGAGCCCTATGCAGTGCAAGGTCAGATGATAGATGTACCAGGTGTGATAAAAATACGGGTGTGTTTTAATTTCGCGGGCTTTATCTTGTAGGTACACATGTTCCCGATGTATGTATTTTGAGCTGTTTTAAACACTTTATTGTTGGCAGTTAAAAACATTATACATATTTTTGAGTGCTCGGCGAATTTGCATTAAATTTTGTTTGAAAATGGAGTAAAGTGTTCGAAATGTTGGCAGTGGCTTTTGACGAATCGATAAGGGTTTTCGAGTGGTATCAACGTTTCAAACTTTGAAGACGACGATCCCCTAGACGTCCTAGCACTTAAATTGCTAACGATAATGTGGAACAAGTAAAGAAATGATTCTGCTATATGGTTATAGTCAATAAGGAACATTACTTGAAAGTTTCACACGTTTGCCTGAAGAAATCTGAAGAAAACGCCAGAATTGTGGAAAAGCCCTCTTTGCTAATGCTCCTGCTCATACCTCAACGCTTGTGCGTGATTTTTTTTCTCAAAAACCAGAAGTGTTAGAGCCTCAGCCACCTTATTCGCCGGACATGGCCCTCTGCGACTACTTTCTATTCTCGAGGCTGAAGAGAACCTGAAAAGACGCCGTTTAACCACCATTGGTGAGCCAAAGCAGAATCGCTGAAGTAGCTGAACACCTTAACAAAACAAAAAAAAAAAAAAAGAATCCCAGAAATGCTTCCAAGATTGCAAAAAGGGCGCAAGTTTATATCTTAGGGGGATTATTTTGAAGCGGACAAAGTTGATTAGATGAATAAATAAAGATTTTTTAAGAAAACAAAAATTCCCGTTATTTTTTATCACCTCGTATGTGCCTAGGTCATCCGAGAGACAGTTTAAAATGAAGTCTCTCCTGTATGTACGTATTTTAAATGAATTACCTATATTTTATTCATGCTGCTATGAAAAAGTGAATTTGACATTTTCGGACACATTAACGTAAATATTAATATTTAAATAAATTAAAACAATTTAATGTATATTTAAATAAAATTCTTCCTAATGCTAATAAAGAAATATTGTACTACACAACCGCCTGTTTCACCTCACAGAATGAGCGATGACTAGTGTTTAGACATGTGGACTAAAGCTATGTGAAACAGATCTATGTATAATACAGATGCTTTCAATTGCCTGAAATTGCCTTTTGGTTTGAAGTTTGAGGCAAAACAATGAGTCTTACCTTACTGTTTCCGGCGAAACGTGTGGCCGAGATCGTTAAGACATGCACTTACGAACGGAAGGTCTTGCGATTAAAATTCAGCCAGGATCATCCTCCCTGGGAGCTTTTTTTCTTCTTTTTTTTTTCCTCTCTTTTTTTAAGGTTTCCCTCGGTTCACATAACTGGAAATTTGCAAGGTAGGGGAGTTACCCTAAACTAAGGTCTGGAATGTTTCCTTCCCCAATTATGATTCCATGCATCAAGTGTCCACCACCTGTAATGCTGTATGCAGCAGGATTTTAGACACTACTAAAAGATTTAATTTCTGCTTTTCAACTCCTGTACACTGAATGAAGTTCATGATTTCCTCACGATGGCACTGGAAGACACAGTAATAGCGTTCAGTGTTTCATTCGTGGCCATACAAATGATAAAAGTAATTTAAAACAAATATAAATGGCGTGTTATTTATGGACGCTCATTAACTACTATGTTTCTCAGCGTCCCATTCTATACTGGGCGTGAAAGACCTCTTAATTTTGCTCAGAGGCCTCTCTATCAGGCTTGAGGTTTTTTTACGTGCCGTAAATCTGCGACACGGGACCAACGGCTTTACTTCCTTTCCGAAGGAAGCCATGCTAAGACTTTTTACACCCGAAAAAAATTCATCGTCCTCCGCCAGGTTTGAACCCGCGACCTTGGGTATATTAAGTTAGCATGGTAACCATTACACCACGGAGGGCGACTAGTAATTTTAAAAGTTTGCTATTACTTGGGTGTGAGGACATGGATGTTTATCAAAAAATGCTTCTTTACTTTCTCTGCACGTACTATGTACGTGGTTTACAGAGAAGGTATTGAATTGCACCCAAAAATTCAATACCGAGATTTCACCGAAAATACATGTTTTGGGACCCCCTGAATCCAAAGAAAAGCATTTTAGAAAAAGGTCCATATGAGTAGCTTAGTTCAAAAACGAAAAGTCGATTAAATACCAAACTTGGTATTCAAGTTCAGTATGCATGTCTTGAATTTTCTGAGAATAGCTTCTGAAGACTTCTTCATTGTGGATGCCTTTCATATAACTGGCAAACCGCAAGATATATACAAAAACTTACAGCACAAAAAATGTAGATCTCATTAAAACACTCTGCCATATACTCTTTTTTGTAGAACTAACCGTTTTCGAGATATTCCGGATTCTTTGTTTCAATTTTAAGCAGTTAAGGCTTTTCTCGATCAGGTAGACAACTTTTTTTTCTCGTTTCTCATTTGTTTATTCCTGTCAAGCAAAGAGATGAATTTTCAATTGTTTCACATAGCGACCGGCTTTTAAAGGATGAGACTATCGCTTTAACCTGTGCATTTTCTTATTTCACTTCTACTTAACAATGAAGCTAATAATAAGACTAATTCTGCTTATGTTTATCTTGATTAGCATGATGTAGATAACAGATTAACGCTTTGAGTAAGAAGTTTGTTTACCGAGCAGCTGGAGGGCATTATGTGAATGGAACACATTAGATTTTCCCCTTTTACGTACAAGGAACCAAATACTAAGGACAATTTCTGCTAATGGTTAATTCGATTATCATGAAGTAGATAGAAGAATAAGCTTTTCAAAGAAAGCTATGTGAATGGAACACGTCAGCTTTTTTGGATTCGGGGGGACCCAAAACATGTATTTCCGATTTAATCTCGGCATCGAATTTTTGGGTGCATTACAATACCTTTTCTATACATTATATACGTGTAGAGAAAGTAAAAATGAATAGAACGCGATTCCTGTAGGTGGATTTCTCAAAAAGTAATTTTAGAAAAATGTTCGTATGTGGGTAGGGGGCAGCATGGCTCATAAACGAAAAGTCCGTTAAATACTAAAGTTGGTATTTAAGTTCTGTATCTTCCTAGGATGCGATACGAAGATTTTAAAGAAAATCCCCCCAGCCTCAACTTACCCTTTACATGGAAACATTTTCCAACAGTTTGATTTTCTCAAAAATGGCTAACGATTTTAGTTAAAATATCTTATATCAAAATATTTACATGACAAAATGTATACCTTGAATTTTCTGGAAATAGCTTTTGAAGACATCTTTACTCTGGATGAATTTTGCGAAATTTTGCATGTGGTAAACCTTAAGAGACATACAAAAACTTACTCAATAAAAATGTAGAGCTCCTTAAAACACACAAATTTATGACTATGCTCTTTTTTCGTGGATTTGACCGTATTTGAGATATTCCTAGTTAGTTTCACTTTTAAAATACTTAAATGGCATGTTGTAAAGTGTATAAAACTTGTTTCTATTGTGAATTAATAGGCACTAAATATAGAAAAGCTTTGACAATAAAATAAACTAAATAGATCCTAATGTACGAATTTATTACATTAACTAGAATTAATATAATAGAAAAAAAATGAAAATAATAAAAATCAATTTAAGGGTATTATTTGTGGAATAAACATTTGCGTGTAGAGTACGTAAAAGTCAACCATAATTTACGTCTCGACAAATGTGAGCTACTAGGTGTCATAAGTGTGCATTCCCTTCTAGGCAATGCTTTGAAAATTGGCAAAATCCGCCAGCTATGAATCCGTAGCTCTGTCTAGTATTTGCGTCAAATGCCTCTGTCGTTCTCCCTTTTTCGCACAGTCTTCACTGTCCTATCCCTCTATTGTGATGTGACGTGAAAACCGGTAAAAATAATTGTGCAACAAATAATCCATTTAATATTTTATAAAGCCGTGACGATCCAACCTATATTGCTCGTTGTAAGCGGTTTACCTTCGCGATCAAAAATTCCAACTTATTAAATGTCCATCCTATCCGAATGTTTGTAAACAATAAAAGTTTGTAAGCTATTGTACATTATTTAACTTTTTTACTTTCTCTACACGTGTTATGTACATAGTGCATAGAGAAAGTATTGTATTGCACCCAAAAACTCGATACCGAGATTTCGCCGGAAATACATGTTTTGGATCCCCCTAAATCCAAAAATAGTCATTTTTAGAAAAAGGTCCGTGCGTGTCTGTGGACAGCATAGCTCAAAAACGAAAAGACCGTTAAATACCAAACTTGGTTTTTAAGCTTGGTATTTTCCAAGGATGCGACACGAAGACTTACAAGAAAATCCTCCACCCGCAACTACCCTTTACATGGAACTTTTTTGATTTTCTCAAAAATGGCTCTTAACGATTTTGATTAAAATATCGTATATTAAAGATATCTACCTGACAAATAAAATATATTTCTTGAATTTTCTGGGAATGGCTTCTTAAGACTACTTTAATCTGTATGAATTTTACCTAATTGGTAAATCGCAAGAGATGCACAAAATCTAACAACAGAAAATGTAGAGCTCATTAAAACACACAATTTGTGTTATATACATTTCTTCGTGGAGTTGATAGTTTTTTGAGATATTTCTTTCAGCTTAAATATTTTAACTTTTCTCATACGGGAATTTGTCAACTTCTGTTCATACAAACAAAGGAACTTCAGTCACATACCAACCGCTTTGGACTACCACTTTAACCTATGGTACTCCCTTATTTCCCTTTTACTTACATGGAAACAAGTACTAAGACTATTTCTGCTAACTTTTTCTCGATTAGCATGAAGTAAATAGAAGCATACGCTTTGTAACAATAATTTGTTGCAGAGATGTAGAGAAACTCACATGAATGGTGCACATCAGATTTTTTTATTTCAATTCAACATTTACAAGAAAAATTGCCAAATATTTGAAAATATTGCACAAAACTTGGCAATGTAATAAATATAATGCTACATGTTGCTTCTTTGCCAAATTGAACCCTTTCAAAACACATCGATAAATTGTGAAGTGAAAAGTAGTTTATTATTAGCTTCATGGTATAACAATCTGCAATGAAATATTCTTCATATTATAGCCCATAAATTAGGTTACCTTAAGGAATACAATGGAAATAACGTGAGTTGATAGGTTAACTACTGTACATAACATTGTACACCTGCAAGCTGTCTGGTAAGATGTCCTTTTCTTCATCGTGTTGTGGTAGACAACAACGAATAGATTTGGCCAGCTTTCATATAACATAATTAATAAGCTCGCATGCATCCTTTGCCCGGAGTCATTTTTGTTTACTTTTAACTTCAAGCCATTTTGCAGATTTTGTGACCCACTGTAAATACGTTCAAATAGTCAAATTTTCAAAGCCATCAAATCATTGTGAAATCTTGGACCGTTTAGAGCACATCCTTACTTGCTTTCAAGTTGTGAAACTGTGTCAACTCTTTGAAAGTCCGGTAAAGCATTGAATTTGACAAGAATTGATCATGTAAAGAAGCTTTAAAAGCGTTATGCATAAAACCATATGTAGCATTTTTGGGGGGCAAATTAATCGAGCCGTTTAAGTCCGAGCTGTAAAGTGGGATTAGATACGGACGGAGAGGACTGCACCGAACTTGTATGATGTTTTGTACCTGCGGTCATTATACCGCGGCAACCAACCACAGGCCTGGGCACGGTAAAATTATCCCTGTTTCCTGCCACGCCGCACCGAAGCAGTAACGCTGACTCTTCAAACCCTGAAAGAGGATGGGTCAATGAAATGATAATGGCACGACATGGAGGGCCAGGACATTCCAGCATTCGCCGGGTACTCGAACTCGCCCCCCCCCCGAAAAAACTAGTGTGTCAAATTAGTCAGTCGCGAGCGATCGAACTCGGGACTCCGAATGCGAGTTACGTCGTCACCTCGCTCGGTGTTAATGTAGGGCACTAGAGAGAGAGGGCGGGGTTACAGCTTTAGCCATTCTTGGGTGTAAAATTGGCACACAACAAAACTTGTAAAATGCGATGTATGGCATATGGTAGGCCTCCAAAAACGAAAATTACCGGGTACATTTTTACCACAGCTTTGTTATATGCTTAGATGAGTTTGGAGAACATTTGTGATAAAAGACTTAAAGTGCATAAATAAAGAGAGTGTTTACATTTAAATGATTCTCTCTACTCTCCTGCAAACTGTTGTCACGAAAACTTATGCTTCTATCTTGTTAATCGCGATAAACTTCATATTTAAACATTTTCATATAGGCATAATTCAGTAGGCTAAAACGATAGCTTTTTAAAAGATCTACTTCATAATTGGGATAAACATTTGGAGAGTTACATTTCATTGGATATTTCATTGTAATTAAAAGGGAGATAGAGGTATCGATAGACAGATGCTTAAAAGTAAGCGACTATTTGCTGGACCTTGAAATTCAGTACGCTTTTCATGACTTGCCGAAAAACAAATGAATAACGACAGCACTGTAGAACATTTTCAAACGTATTGTCAAATTCAAAGCAATAATGACGGATATCTCGGAAATGCGTGATTTTCAAAACAAGTTATTTAAAATAAATTGTGTTTTAGAGAGATCTATGTATTGTGTGTAGTATTTTTACTTTCTCTACTCATACTGTGTACATGGAGTATAAGGAAGGTAATTATTGCGCTAAAAAGTCGATACCAAGATTTCACCGGAAATAAATGTATTGAGATCCCCTGAGTCAAAAAAAAAAAAAAAAAACATTTTTAGAAAATATCCCTGTGAGTGAGTCTGTCTGTGAGGAGCATAGCTCAAAAATGATAAGTCCGTTAAATACCAAAGTGTGTATAAATATCTTTCAAGGATGCGACACGAAGATTTTCAAGAAATACCCCCGCCCCGAACTACCATCTACGTGGGAAAAAAATTGAAAATTTTGTTTTTATCAAAAATGGCTAACGATGTTGATTAAAACATTTTTACGTGACATATAAAATGTATATCTTAAATTTTCTGGGAATCGCTTCTGAAGACCTCTTTATTTTGGATCAGTTTTGCGGAATTTTGCATTACTGATAAACCGTAAGAGATAGACAAGAGCTTATTTAATAAAAAAATCTGATGTGTTACACTCGCATGACTTTCTCTAGCTGCTCTACAAAACTCCTTTGTACACAATGCTAATCAAGATAAGTGTTAGCAGAATGTTATTACTTAGTTCCTTTTAAGTAGAAGGGAATAAGGGAATGCAGTATGTTAAAATGATTGTCAAATGTTTTAAAAGCTATCCTTATGCGATTGTCATTGCAAATCACTTCTTTGCTTGGCCAGGAGTACAACAAAAGAAAAACAGACACTTCCTGTATGAGAAAAGTTTAAGTATTTCACAATTGAAACCAATAACAAGGAATATTTCGAAGACGGTTACCTCCACAACAAAAACGTAAAGGACAAAAATTGTGTGTTTTGTCATGAGGTATATTTTTTGTGTAGTACATTTTTTTCTATCTCTTACGGTTTAGCAGTTAAGCAAAATTCGGCAAAATTCATCCAGAAAAAAGAGGTCTTCATAGGCTATTCCCAAAAAATTCGAGATGTGCATTTTATTTCGGACATAAATAGCTTTAATATACGGGATTTTAATCAAAATCGTTAGAGCCATTTTTAAAAAATTCAAAATTTTCGAAATTTTTTCCATTTAAAGGGTAGTTTGTGGTGGGAGGATTTTTTTTTTTTTAAATCTTCGTGTCGCATCGTTGGAAGATACTAAACCTAAATACCAAGTTTGGTATTTAACAGTCCTTTTGATTTGGGGCTATGCTGTCCACAGACACATATACATGTACCTTTTTTTAAAAATGTTTTTTTCGGACTCAGGGGACCCCAAAACATATTTCCGGTGAAATCTCGGTATCGAATATTTGGGTGCATTACAATACCTTCTCTATCCCTATGTACATTGTACATATGGGGCTAGAGAAAGTAAAAATGTAGAGCTCGTTAAAATACAATTGACGTTATATACCTACATTTTTTTCGTGTAGTTGACCGTTTTAGAGTTATTCCTTAGTATTGGTTTAATTTTTAAAATAATTAAACTTATCTCATACTGGTATTTGTCAACTCCTGGTCATATGAACAAAGGAAACTCAATCACAGAGCAACCAACTTTTAAAATTTTTGACTGATGCTTTAGTTTATAGTAACCCTTTATTTCCCTTCTACTTACAAGGAAGCAAGTAATAAGACCATTTCTGCTATTTTTTTATCGATTAGCCTGAAGTAAATAGAAGAATAAGCTTTTTACTTTCTCTGTACATACTATGTACATAGTATATAGAGGAAGTATTGTATTCCACCCAAAAATTCGATACCGAGATTTCACTGGAAATGCATGCTTTAGGACTCCCTGAATCCAAAAAAAAAAAAGCATTTTCAGAAAAAGGTCCGTGTGTATGTGGACAGCATAGCTCAAAAACGAAAAGACCGTTAAATACTAAACTTGGTATTTAGGTCTGGTATCTTCCAAGGATGCGACACGAAGATTTTCAAGAAAATTCCCCCACCCCCAACTACCTTTTACATGGAAAAAATTTCGAAAATTTTGATTTTTAAAAAAAATGGCTGTAACGATTTTGATTAAAATCCCGTATATTAAAGATATTTACATACCAAATAAAATGTATATCTCGAATTTTCTGACAATAGCCTCTGAAGAGCTCTTTTTTCCGGATTAATTTTGCTAAATGTTGCTTAACTGCTAAACGGTAAGAGATATACAAAAACTAACTTCACAGAAAATGTTGATCTGATCAAAACACACAATATATGTCCTTTACATTTTTGTTGTGGAGGTAACCGTTTCCGAGATATGCCTTGTTTTTTGTTTCAGTTGTGAGTACTTATACTTTTCTCAGACAGGAGTGTCCGTTTTTCTTTTGTTCTACCCCTGGCCAAGCAAAGAAGCGATTTGCAATGACAATCGAATAACGACAGATTTTAAAACATTTGACTATCGGTTTAACCTAGTGTATTCCCTTATTTTCTTTCTACTTATAAGGAACTAAGTAGTAAGAACATTCTGCTAATGATTATCTCGATTAGCAAGGTGCAGAAAGAAGAATAATCTTATGTAAGAAGTTTATAGAAGAGCTGGAGAAAGTCATGTGAGTGTAACACATCAGATTTTTAATAATAATTTGTTGCAGAGATGTGAGTGGAACAGGTCCGATTTCTTATATCTCTTAAGATTTACAGTTACACAAAATTCCAATAGAATTAAGATTTCACGCGTTATTTTAGAAAATTCAAGATATAGATTGTAAATATCATGTCATATATTTTGGTCAAAACGTCAGCCATTTTTAGGGAAAAAATGTAAAGGGTACTTTAAGGTGGTGGGGGATTTTATTAAAAATCTTCTTCTCGTAACTTAATTACATAATTTATTTATTAGTGTTAGTTTTTTAATTATGCTGTATATGGGCAATCACAAACGCGACCGCAATCTAGAAACATTTTATTCATTCAGTGAGCCTAAAGTTGCGATCTCAAAATCTTCAGTAAGCTAAAATACCTACCACTTATCACTTAATGTGGTAGAGAAAGTAAAAATTACACTGGCGTTTTTATCAAGATATATATATATATATATATATATATATATATATAGCTTATGATTTTTAGGACTGTCTTCCAAAATTACCAAATTATACCACATAAAAGGCGTCACAAAACGATGTGCGTACGTATATGTTTAACTGCCATCAACACACATGTTGGTATTTCTATGTAAAGAGAAACGGGGATACTTATTGTTTAGGATTATTTTGACCCTTCACGGTAATGCAGAAAATTGATTATGAAAGGTTTTTTGGAAGATAATGTAAATGGGTCTGCTTTATCCAATCATTTATAAATATTTTATACGAAACCATTTGAACCTCTGCTTACATCAAAGAGATACTATCCCATCAAAACAATAATATCCCGCATGTGCCCAGTTTTTATTCCGTTCTCAAGCGTGCATTCCGCCACTGCACTCGTACACATGCATGCGTTACTGTGAGAATATCGCGCTTGCTTGCATTTGCCAGTCACCGATGCGTATCGCTGCACATGAATTAAAAAGAGGACGTTAGACCAACACAACTTTTCAGACGGCATAGCCCCGATATTCTGGCAAAGCGCGATGAACCGAAAATGCCTTTCCAGGGCCCTTTGGTTTTCCATCCCAGGGTTCGAATCAACCGACGGTCTCTAGGGGAAGTATTGTAAACCATCCAAATACAACATTTCACCGGAAACTTACCCAAGATATCAGAGAGAATCTAAAACGAAAAATCTGATGAGTTATACTCACAAGACTTTCTGTAGCTGTTCTAAAAACTTCTTACAAAAGATTATTTTTCTTTCTACGCAATACTAATCGAGATAAACATAGCAGAATATTCTTATTACTTAGTTGCTTAAGAAGGGAATTAAGGGAGTGCACTAGGCTAAAGTAATAGTCACATGTTTTAAAAACTGCCGTTATGCCACTGTCATAGCAAATCCCTTCTTTGATTGGCAAGGAGTAGAACAAAAGAAAAAGGGACACTTCCTGACTGAGAAAAGTATAAGTATGTGTGTGTGTGTGTCTGTGGGCAGCAGAGCTCAAAAACGAAAAGACCGTTAAATACCAAACTTGGCATTCAAGTTCAGTTTCTTCCAAGGATGCGACACGAAGATTTTCAAGAAAATTCCCCCACCCCCAACTACCGTTCACATGGAAAAATTTTCGAAAATTTTGATTTTCTAAAAAATGGCTCTAACGATTTTGATTAAAATAGCATATATTAAAGATATATACTTGACAAATAATATGTATATCTTGAATTTTCTGGGAATCGCCTCTGAAGACTACTTTATTCTGGATGAATTTTACGGAATTTTGTGTAACTGGTGAACCGTAAGAGAGACAAAAACTTACCACACAAAAATGTAGAGCACATTAAAACATACAATTTATGTTATATACATTTTTTTCGTGGAGTTTATCGTTTTTTAGATATTTCATGTTTTTTGCTTCAGCCTTAAAAACTTATACTTTCCTCATACAGGAATTTGTCAACTCCTGTCCATACAAACAAAGGAACTTCAGTCACACAGCAACCATCGTTTGCTATCACTATAACCTATGTTACTCGTTTATTTCGCCTCTACTTACAGGGAAGTAAGCAATAAGACTATTGCTGCTAATTTTTTCTCACTTACCATGAAGTAAATAGAAGCATAAACTTTTTAACAAAATTTTATTGCAGAGATATAGAGAAAGTCATGTGAATGGATTACATCAGGTTTTCTTTTTTTCTAGTCTAGCTGCTTTTACCATCTGAGCATGTAGGACGGTGTGTACAACCAGCCCTCTGGATCCCATCCCTTTATACTCGTATCGTACTAGTTCCGCCATAAACTATGTTACCATCCAGTTATATGGCCTTCTAGATCTCATCCTTTTATACTCTTTGCTCCGCGCCCGAGCGTTATCCAGTCTAACTGCTTCCGCCATGTGTACAGATGACTGTGTACAACCAACCTTCAAGGTTTCATCTCTTTGTATCATGTCACTTTGCTCCGCGCCAAGCATATGGCGTTAGGTTGACATCACTAACATTTCCAATTGGATAAATGGCAACGCAGTGGCTTTTGCAATATGTTTTCATTTTTATTACTGTTTTAGTTATTAAATACCCAATGCGGTATTTACATTGACGGAGAGAAAACATGAGGAGAAAAAGACAGCCAGATTGGTCGGCTACGTTTGTTACCCTTCCTAACAAGGGTCCGTGTTAGACAAAAAAAAAAAAAAAAGACAGTCATTAGTTTTACCGAGAGAAAAAATTAAGTAAGCTAGGGACTATCATGGAAAGAAGTCCAAGAAGCATTTCTTCTCTCTATATATGGCGGATTGGCTAGCTCTCCAGGTAATAATTTTTTTGATTATTAACTGTAGGGAATGTTTAAAGATAAATTGTAAGCAACAAATCTCCATATGTTCGACGAATTAGAGTACGCATTCCGCTATTTCGACTGAACGAATGTTCAATAATGTATTCAAGAGGTTTTATAAAGATAGGAGGCATCATTTCGAAAATGTGTTATTAGAAAAGTAAGCTTTGCACAATTAATAGTATTTCGCATCGTTAATAGTACATAAGGGAGAAACGACAGATCGGACCTCCGCTTCTGCACAAACGGATTCGTATAAAAGTGCTGTGAGAACGGTGGGCTGCCTGTCGCGTCATTCAGGGGAAACCCAATATATTGTTTCTTGTGGTATTTGCGCAGATATAAATAAAATTGATAAAGCGTCTCTATAAAATAAAGTCGTCCTCCGTGGTGTAGTAGTTCAAGCCCAGCGGAGGCCGATGGATTTTTTTGGGCGTGAAAATCTTAGCATAGTTTCCTTCGGAAGGGAAGTAAAGCCGTTGGTCCCGTGTCGTAGATTTACGGCACGTAAAATAACCTGAAGTCTGATAAAAGAGGCCTCAGAACAAAATTAAGCGGTGTTTCACGCCCATCACGCTGAGAAACACATTAATTAAAGAGCGTCCATAAATAAATCCTCATTTCTGTAGAATAAAGCCTCTTAGAAACATTTTGCTTACCAATTATTACGCAAGACCACAAAAAAACCGAATAGAGGAGATATATCGGTCTTTTACATTATCTACTAAGAAGAGTATTGTATTGCACCCATAAATTCGATATCTAGATTTTACCCAAAATATTATGTTTTACGGCCCCATAATCCCCATCCCCAAAGCATGTTTAGAAAAAGGTCCGTGTGTTTGTGAACCTATACACTGAAAAACGAAAACTGAGTTAAATGCCAATTGGTAATAAGTTGTCTCTCTCATCCAAGGATGAGGCACGAAGATTTCAAAGAGAATCACCCCATCCCAAATTACCCTTTATGTGGGACGTTTTTCGAATTTTTTCGTTTCTAAAACTGGCTTAACGAATATTGTTAAAATACCATATGACAATTGAAAAAGTAAATCTTCAATTTTCGAGTAACAGCTTCGAAAGTCCTGTTTATTCTAAATGACTTGTTCATAACTGCTAAACTGTAAAAGCTATGAAAAATCTTAACCCAAAAATCTGATGTTCCATTCACATGACTTTCTAGCTGTACCACACACAAACTTTCTTACAAAAGTTTGTTCTTTTTCTACATAATGTTAATCGATATAAACATTAGTAGAATAATACTTGTTTCTTTGTAAGTGGAAGAGAAATACGGAAGGTGCTAGACTAAAGCGATAGTCTACATCTTTTAAAAGCCGAAACAATTGAAATTCGGTTCTTTGCTTGCTAGGAGTAAACAAAAGAGACGGAAAGAAGAAGCTTTCCTATGTGAGAAAAGTTAAAACTAGCCTAAAACTAAAACCAATAGCATGGAATATCTCGGTAACGGTTAACTCTGCAACAAAAAAGTCTGATGTAATTCATTCACCTGACTTTCTCTATATCTCTACAACAAATTTTTGTTAAAAGGTTTATGCTATTTACTTCATGCTAGTTAGAAAAAATTAACAGAAATAGTCTTATTACTTGCTGCCTCCCTGTAAATAGAAGCGAAATAAGGGAGTAACATAGGTTAAAGTGATAGCAAAAGATGGTTGCTATGTGACTGAAGTTCCTTTGTTTGTATGGACAGGAGTTGACAAATTCCTGTACGAGAAAAGTATACATTTTTTAAGGCTGAAACAAAAAAACAAGGAATATCTAAAAAAAAAAAAAAAAAAAAAAAAAAACGATCAGCTCCACGAAAAAAATGTATATAACATAAATTGTGCGTTTTAATGTGCTCTACATTTTTTGTGTGGTAAGTTTTTGTCTATCTCTTACGGTTCACCAGTTACACAAAATTCCGTAAAATTCATCCAGAATAAAGTAGTCTTCAGAGGCTATTCCCAGAAAATTCAAGATATACATATTATTTGTCAAGTATATATCTTTAATATATGATATTTTTATCAAAATCGTTAGAGCCATTTTTTAGAAAATCAAAATTTCCGAAATGTTTTTCCATATGAAGGGTAGCTGGGGGTGGGGGAATTTTCTTGAAAATCTTCGTGTTGCATCCTTGGAAGATATGGAACTTAAATACCAAGTTTGGTATTTAACGGTCTTTTCGTTTTTGAGCTATGCTGCCCACAGACACACTCACATACACACGGACATATATCTAAAAATGTTTTTTTTTTATTCCGGTGGTCTCAAAACATGCATTTCCTGTGAAATCTCGGTATCGAATTTTTTGGTACAATGCAATACCTTCTCTATACACAACATAGTACGTATAGAGAAAGTAATATATATATATGACAAATTGAGTGTTTTAAAGTGATCTATATTTTTGTGTGTAGTGAGCTTTTGTCTACCTCTTTTACCAGCTTACAAGTCATACAAGTTTCTCTATCTTTTACCAGTTACACAAAAGTCATCTCGAATGAAGAGGTTTTCAGAGGCTATTCCCAGAAAATTCAAGATATACATTTTGTTGGTCATAAAAGTAGATTAAGCACATGGTACTTAAATCAAAATCGTTAGAGCCGTTTTTGATAAAATCAGAATTTTCGAAAAGTGTTCCAAATAATGGGTAGTGTAGGATTTTCCTGAAAATGTTCGTGTGCCATCCTTGGAAGATATCTAACCGACTCTTTGTTTTTTAATTATGATATCCATTTATACATCTTTTTCTAAAGCATTTATGCTGCGAACCTCAAACATGTATTTTCAGTGAAATATCGACGTCTACTTTTTGAGTGGAATGCAATAGGTTCTCTGCCCTCGTACTGTCTTGTCCATAATACTCTAGAAAAAGTAAATTGATTGACTCTACTATTCTACAAGCTATTATTTTATCTACCTCGTACTATTGCAGTAATTGTCTTTTAATATTTCCTTATATATGCAACGGAATTGGGAGGAATACTTTAAGCGGTGGTCACATCTTTTAAGAGCAGGTTACTATGTAATGGTTTGAAATTTCATTTATTTGCATGGCCAAGAGGGACAAAAATGAATGATTTTCCTTCTGAGAAAAGTGTCAAATGTTTTAAAATACAAATAAAGGAATAATTCGGAAAGGTTATCTTCCGCCCTCCAAAAGGAAAATGGGTTTAACGTTATCTATATTGTTTGTGTATTGAGGTTTTGTCTATCTCTTACGGTTTAAGGTTATGCAAAAGTAAATCCGAATGAAAACTTAAAAGGCTACTCCATGTAATTTTAAAGTACACATTGTTATGAAAATATCTTAATCATTATAACATGTCAAAATTGTTAGCCATTTTTGAGAAAATAAACATTTCCCATGTAAAGTGTAGTTCGGGTGGGAGGAGTTTTTTTTTTTAAAATCTTCCGTCGCACCCTTAGAAAAGATGCTGAACCTGAGTATCACGATTATATGTATTCGACTTAACGTGTATTGTTTATGTGGTTCATATATGTGTGCGCGGTCCTTTTTCTTGAAATGGTTGCTGGGTAATTTCCTCAACATTTATGTTTCCGACGAAAAACTTGACATCTAATTTTTGGGTGGAATACAATACTTCCACTTATTATGCGGAATAGAGAAAATAAAAAGGTAGTGTTCCTTAGTAATAGCTCATCCAAAAATGAGAATGTTCAATAAAATGTCGGATACAGGTTTAGTATGTGTAAATGTGTGCTGAAATAAAACTAACGTATTGCTTTGAATCAACCTTATTAATAACTCCTCATGTTGTTACTTTCTCTACACGTACTATTTACGTAATGTATAGAGAAGGTATTGTATTCCACCCAAAATTCTATATCGAGATTTCACCGGAAATACACGTTTTAGGTTCCCCTGTATCCAAAAAATATTTTTAGAAAAAGGTCCGTGTGTGATCGTAAACACGATAACTCAAAAACGAAAGGTCTGTAAAATACCAAACTTGGAATTTGAGTTTAGCATCTTCCAGGGATACGACACGAAGATTTAGAGGAAGATCCCCCCCCCACACTCCAAACTATCCTTTAATTTTCTCAAAAACTACTCTGACTATTTTGATTAAAATGTATATGTTGCATTTACTGGGAATAACCTCTGAAGACATTTTATTCTGGGTCAATTTTTCTTAATTTTGCGTAACTGGTAAACCGTAAGAGATAGACAAAAACTTAAAACACGAAAAATGTAATCTTGTTAAATCACAATTTTTGTCATATACATTTTTTAAGTGTAGTTGACCATTTTTGAGATACTCCTTGTCATTGCTTTCAGTTTTAAAACAAATTTCACTTACATAATTTGTCAACTCCTGGCAATGCAAAGAAACTTTTGACTGTCGGTTTAGCCTTATGTATTTCCTTTTTTTGCTGTAGTAATATGTGAATGCACAGTGTAATTGCCGCAAATGTTTTCAACGCTACATCGCCAGATAATCGAGCAGTTTTCTTTCGGTCTTCCACGTGTCAAATAAGCCCTACGTACAAAACCGTTAATCAATAACATACGATAACATAATGAAAATGCGGCACTATTGCTTACACCATACTTTAATTATCGGGCTGCTGCTTTGAAACTCCCTTCGCTTAGTCATTAACTCATTTCTAAACGTAAATGTATAAAAATGCCCAGGTTCTGTTTCCCTTTTAAGGTCTCTATGGACACAAATGACGAAATGTGAGTAACTTTCGGCGCCAAGGACTCCGTTTTCGGGTATGCAGTTTTCACCCTTCCTGGATTTCTTAGCAGTAAAAACGAAATGCGACTTTTCGGCCTTAAAATGTTTAATGATCCTCAAAGAGCCATGGGAGAGATTACATATAGATTTGTATGTAGTGTGACGTACAGTACAGAAGCTTGCACTTTGCGACAAAGCAGGAAAGAAGCATGGGAAGTATTTCAAATGAGCGTATGGAGAAGAGGCAGTTTGTGAACTGGACAGTAAAATAGAAAGAGGAAACTAAGGGAGAGCAACGCTAGTAGGGAAAAGGGACTATCGGGATCCGGGATGGAAGGAGATATCAGATATATTTAAATTAATGGTTCATTCGCGACACAAAATAGTATGTTGGGTTCCCAGTGATTTCTCCACTCGCGTATTCACCTGTCTCCTGTTAACTAAGATTAACTTTAATAACACATTTCGATAGGATTATGAAGTATACAGAAGGTTAAAGCCAACGATTTTTAATTTCTCTGTTATATAATCATAGTAAGTAGGGGAAGTACTGTATTCTATCCAAAATTTTGATGTTGAGCTCTCACTAGAAATATTTTGAAGCTCCCTGAAACCAAAATAACTATTTTTACTTTATCACTTATGTGCGGTGTACATAGAGAAGATATTTATTACACCCAAAAATTCGACACCGAAATACATGTTTTGAGGACGCCTGAATAAAAAGAAAAGCATTTTAGTGTGTGTTTGGACAGCATAACTCAAAAACAAGAATCTGTTAAATACTAAACTTGGTATATAAGTATCTTTCAGGAAAATCTCCGACCACAAATAACCTTTATGTAGAGTATTTTTAGAAAATTTTGCTTTCCTCAAAAATGGCTAACGTTTGATTAAAATGCCGTATGTTTAAGATATTTTAACACAGTCGAAACGTATATCTGAATTTTCTGGGAACAGCCTCTGAAGACCTCTTTATTCTGGATGAATTTTTCTGAATTTGTATAACTGGTAAACCGAAAGAGAGAGACAAGAACTTACTGTATAAAAAATGTACATCTCGTTAAAACACATTTTTGTGTCACACATTTTTATTGTGGGTTTGAACCGTTTCCGAGATGTTCCATGTAATTAGTTTTAAAGTACTTGAAACTTTTCACATGGCAACTAGCTTTTAAAAGATTTGACTATCGTTTTAGCCCAGCATTTCATGATTTCCCTTCTGCTTACAAGAAAGCATTTCTGCTAATGTTTATCTCGATTAGCATGAAGTAGATAGAAGAATAAGCTTTTTAACAATACTTTTGTTAGAGATGTATAGAAAGTCATGTGATTGGAAACTTCAGATTTTTCGTTTTCGTGAAAGAAGAATAATTTTAAAACCATCATATAGTGACTGATTTGTAGAAGCTTGGCTTAAATCTACACCGAAGTGTCTGAACGAGTAATGAAGGATTATCTGCATTATCAAGAAGTAGAAAAGTAAACTTTTATAAGGATACATAAACTCGTGTGAATGCAACACATCAGATATGTTTTAGTAATGTTCAGCGCCTGGTCTTACTACATGCAGTACCACAGGCGGAGGGCACAATTATTTATGCCATTATATTTTGGATGGAAAGGATCTAGTTTAGGTGAGAATGGTGCTGGCGCGTTTGAAACCGCGGATCTCGTTTTCGAGTACCTATCTTAATGACCTCGTCCCCATATCGGTTTGATATGCATACTCTGCATGATGCACAAGAAGAAAGAAAAAAGAAAAAAATTAAATAAGATCCATTCGCATAACTTTCTCTAGCTGTTCCAATACAAGCTATTCTTACAGAAGATTATTCTTTTACATAATATCATGCTACTCGAGATAAATATTAGCTTAATTGGTCTTATTACTTTCTTTTAATTAGAAGGGAAATTAGGGAACACAATAGCCTAAAGCGATAGTCAAATCCTTTAAAAACTCGTCGCTATGTGAAACAATTGAGGTTCGGTTCGCTTTGTAAGGTCCCATTAGAGAAAGGCATAAGTATTTTAAAGCTGAAACCAATAACAAGCAATATCTCAGAAACGGTCAGTTCTACTAACAAACAAAAAATCGTATACGACAAATTAGTGTTTTAACGAGATCTACTTTTTTTTTGTATGGTAAGTTTTTGTCTATTACGGTTTACCAGTTATGCAAAATTCAGCAACATTCATCCAGAGATCTACAAAGAATATTCCCTGAAATTTTAAGATGTATATTTCTGATGTAAATATCTTTAATATACGGTATTTTAATCAAAATCGTTAAGAGCCATTTTTGAGAAAATCAAAATGTTCCATGTAAAGAATAGTTGGGGATGGGATTTTCTTGAAAATCTTAGTGTCGCATTCTTGGGACATATTAATCTTAAATACTAGTTTGGTATTTCTTGGACTTGTGGTTTCTTAGCCATGCTGTCCACAAACGGACCTTTTTCTAAAAATGTCTTTTTCGGACTCGGGGGACCTCAAAACATATTTCAGGTGTAATCCCGACATCGAAATTTTGGGTAGAATAACAATATCTTCACTATTCAATATATGTTCCACACACATAGCTTTATCTGTTTTATAAAAACCTTTCTTAAATGTTTTTATATATGTCATGCTAGACAAGATACGCGTTGCCTTAATTGGTCTTATTACTATTTCTTTGTAAGTAGGAGGGAAATAAGGCCAAAGGGATAGTCAGATCTTTTAAAAGCGGGCGCTAAGTGACAATTGAAATTCGGTTCTCTCTGCTTGCTAGAAATAAACAAATGAGAGACAAAAAGAACGTTGTCTCCCGTTTTAGAAAAGTTTAAGTAGGTACCTTAAAACTGAAACCAATAACTCGGAATGTCTCGAAAACTGAAGTATATGACATAAATGTTCATTTCGTTTGTCTTGAAAATATCTTAAACATATGACATTCTATCAAAATCGTTAGTCATTTTGCAGAAAATCAAAATTTTCGGAAAATGTTCCAGGTAAAGGGTTGTTGGTGTGGGGGGATATTCTTGAAAATCTTTGTGTCGTATCCTTGGAAGATACTAAACTTTAATACCAAATTTGGTATTTAACCGACTTATCGTTTTTGAGCTATGCTGCCATACACACACGCGGGCGTTTGTAGAAATCATTTTTTTATTTAGGGGTCTCAAAACATGCATTTCCGGAGAAATCTCGATATCGAAGTTTGTGCTGCAATACCTTCTGTGTCCACTATTATATTGTACATAAGGGCTAGAGAAAGTGAAAAGACTTGCCACTTCAAAAAAAAATGTGATGTACTCCATTCACATGGCTTTATCTGCATCTCTGTGACAAATTAGTGTTAATAAGCTTATTCTTCTATCTACTTCATGTTAATCGACATAAACATTAGCAGAAACGGTCTTATTACTTAGTTCCCTATAAGTAGAAGGGAAATAAGGGAATACACTAGGCTAAACCGACAGTCACGTGATTTAAAATGTGGTTGCTATGGTATTGAAATCCGTTTCTTTGCGTGTCAGGAGTTGGCAAGTTTCCTTACGATAAAATATGTATTTTAAAACTGAAACCAGTAACAGGGAATATCTCGAAAACGGTCAACTGCACGAAAAAAATGTATGATATGGGTTGTGTGTTTTAGGAGATACATATTTTTTTGTGTAGTAAGTTTTTGTCTATCTCTTAAACAGTTATGCAAAATTCAAAAACAATTCATCCATAAAGAGGTCTTCAGAGACTATGCCCAGAAAATTCATGATATACATTTTATTTGTCATATAAATATTTTAAATATAAGAGATTTTTATCAAAATCGTTGGAACCATTTTTGAGCAAACCAAAATGTTCTAATTTTTTTTTCCATGTAAAGGGCAGTTGGGGGTGGATGGATTATCTTGAAAATCTTCTTGTATCCTTGGAAGATACTGAACTTGTGTATCAAGTTTGGTATTTAATGGACTTATCGTTTAAGCTATGCTGCCCCCTCCACATACACACACACACACACACACACACACACACACATGCCGACATTTTTCTAAAAATGCTTTTCTAGGATTCAGGGGTTCCCAAAACATTTATTTCCCGCGCGAAATCTCGGTTTCAAATTTTGGGTGCAATACAATACCTTCTCTATACGTTATGTACATAGTACGTGTAGAGAAAGTAAAAAATCTGATGTGTACCATTCACATGACTTTCTCTATATCCCTGCAACAAATTATTCTTAAAAAGCTTATACTTCTATTTACTGTATGCTCATCAGAAAAAATTAGCAGAAATAAGTCTTATTTCTTGCTTTATTGTAAGTAGAACCGAAATAAGGGAGTACCATAGATTAAAGTGAAAGCCAAAAGCTGGTTGCTATGTGACTGATGTTCCTTTGTTTCTATGGACAGGAGTTGACAAATTCCTGTATGAGAAAAGTATGTTTTTCAAAGCTGAAACCAAGAAAAATGAATATCTCAAAAACGATCAACTGCACGA
Source organism: Hymenopus coronatus (assembly GCA_030762935.1). NCBI lineage: Eukaryota > Metazoa > Arthropoda > Insecta > Mantodea > Hymenopodidae > Hymenopus > Hymenopus coronatus. The sequence goes on from CM060882.1 coordinate 27,275,725, forward strand.
AAAAAATGTATATAACATAAATTGTGTGTTTTAATGTGCTCTACATTTTTTGTGTGTTAAGTTTTATCCATCTCTTACGGTTTAGTAATTATGAAAAATTCATCCAGAATAAAGTAGTCTTCAGAGGCTATTCCCAGAAAATTCAAAATATACATTTTATTTGTCAGGCAAATAGCTTTAATATACGAAATTTTAATCAAAATCGTTAGAGCCATTTTTGAGAAAATCGAAATTTTCGAAAAAAGTTCCATGTAAAGGGTAGTTTGGGGTGGGGGGATTTTTCTCAAAATCTTCGTGCCGCATCCCTGGAAGATACTAAACTTAAATACCAAGTTTGGTATTTTACCGACTATTCGTTTTTGAGTTATCGTGTTCACAGACACACGGACACACACACACACGGACCTTTTTCTGAAAATACTTTTTTTTTTTGATACAGGGAACCCTAAAACATATATTTCCGGTGAAATCTCGGTATCGAATTTTTTGATGGAGTGCAATACATTCTCTATTCACTATGTACATAGTGAGTATAGAGAAAGTAAAAAGGATATAAATAAATAGGTATTTGAAAAATTCAAACAAGTAACAAATATTTTGGAAACGTGCGGTAACGTCGTACAAATGTAACGTGGGATTTAACGAGATCTACTTTAATTTTTATTTATGTTTTATTTATTTGCAGTAAAATTTTCTTTAAGGTTTGCCAGTTCTAGGAAATTAATTCAGAATGAATATTCAAAGGTAACTCATAAAATCCAAGATAAACATGTTATTACGAAAATATATTAAAGGTATGGTTTTAAACCAAATTGTTGGACAATTTTGAAAGCATAATAATAATAATAATACGAACATTTTGTCACATAGAGGGTATTTCGGGGTGGGGAATTTTTCTTTAAAATCCTTATGCTACATTCTTGGAAGCTGTTGAATTTAAAATATCAAATTTGGTATTTATCCTACTTTTCTTTAGTCATTGTTCACACTCATAGAACTTCATCTAAAGATACTTTCTTTCGATTCAGGGAGTCTCAAAACCTGTATATCTGGTGAAATCTCCTATTGAATTTTTGGGCAAAAATGCAGTACTACTAGCTCCACCACAACCACTTGGGAGTAGAAAAAATTCAAATTCAAAAGATGGAGAAATGGAGCAAGCTAGGTTTAAAATGAAGCACATAACTTAGGAATATAAGTATAAGTTGATAAAGGAAGAAATTGAAGTCGTCGCTCAATTATTTTATATAGAATATGGGAATGGAATAATTCCCATCCATGGAAAGGCTTACTAGGACGTGAAATATTAGCGCTTTTCACAAAGCTGTATTGTAGTACAATATGTTAATGCATTTCTTTAAGAACATTTCATTTTAATATCTTTCTTTCTGCCTCTGTGTAAGAGCATTCGCCTAGAAAGGCTGTGAGAGCACGGAACATTTTTTATCTTACATATTGACCTTCAGGCGTGACCTAATTGGCGAAAGGGCAGAGAGAATGACTCAAATAGAACACAAACACCCATGCCCAAGGCGGGACTCGAACCCGCGATCCATAGGTAACATTTGATTATTGGAAGTACGCTTGAGACGTGTCAGGTATTTTAAAACGTGCATTGGCTAGCCCCGTAGCTCAGTCAGCCAGAGCATCTGCTTAAACGCGCTGGGAGCCCCGGATTCGGAGCCTGGCTGGTGGTGGGAATTTTTCTTTATCCAAAATAACTCCATTCCTTCCCCAGAATCAAGAGTGTGAGTGTGCGTACAATGCATTACACAAAACTCAAAGAAAGTTAAGCCATTGCATTAAAAAGGTCATTCTTCTATTTACTTCATGCTAATCGAGATCAACATTAGCAAAATGGTCGTATTACTTGTAAGTAGGAGGAAAATAAGAGGACACTAGGCTAAAACGATGGTCAAATCTTTTAAAAATCGGTCGCTACATGAAGTTCTGTTTGCTTGCTAGGAATAAGCAAAAGAGAATCGAAAAGAAGATGCCTTCCCATTTGAGAAAAGTTTACGTAGCTTAAAATTGAAACCAATAACGCGGAATATCTCGGAAACGAGTTACTGTACGATAAAAATGTATGACAAATTGTGTGTTTTAACGAGATCCACACTTTTGTTCAGTAAGTTTTTGTCTATCTCTTAGGTTTACCAGTTGTACAAAAGTCATTCAGAATGAAGAGATCTTCAGAGAGTATTCCCAGAAAATTCAAGATATGCATTTTATTCGTTATAAAATATATATTAAGCCCAAGGTATTTTAATCTAAACCGTTAATGTACAGAGAAGGTATTGCACTCCACCCAAAAATTCGATACCGAGATTTCACCAGAAATGGAGGTTTTAGGGTCCCCTATATTAAAAAAAAAACATTTTTAGAAAAATGTCCATGTGTTCGTGAACACGTTAACTCGAAAACAAAAAATCGGTAAAATACTAAACTTGGTATATAAGTTTAGTATCTTGCAAGAATGCGACACGAAGATTTTGAGGAAAATCCCCCCCACTCCAGATATAATAGAGAAATTTTCGAAAATGTTGATTTTCTCAAAAATAGCTCTTTAACGATTTTGAATAAAATACGGTATATTAAAGATGTTTACACGACAAATATAATGTATATCTTGAATTTTCTGGGAATTGCCTCTGAAGACCTCTTTATTCTGGACGAGTTTTGTTGAATTTTGTATACCTAATAAACCGTAAGAGGTAGACAAAACTTCCTACACAAAATATGTAGATTTCGTTGAAACACACAATTTATATCCTGTACATTTTTTCGTAGAGTTGGCAATTTTGTATATATTTCTTGTTACTGATTTCTTTGTTAAAATACTTTGAACTTTCTCATACGGAAATGTGCCAACTCCAGGCAATGCAAAGAAACGGGTTTCATCCACATGGCAACCATTTGAAAGATTTGACTATGATTTTAGCCAAGCGTATTCCATTATTTCCCATCTACTTACAAGAAATCATTTCTGCTAATGTTTCTCTCGACTAGCATGAAGTAGATAGAAGAATAGGTTTTTTTAACAATAATTTGCTACAGAGATATAAAGAAAGTCGTGTGATTGGAACATCAGATTTTTTACTTTCTATAGTTTCTTCGTTAAATTATAAAGTAATCCCTGTCGCGGCCTCTCTCCACTGCGCGAGAGATCCGAGAGTCGCCGGGAAAGTGGTGCCGGCAAAGGCGCAGTAAATTACACATCTTAAAATAAATCACGGAAATGTTGACCTGCTCACATACAGGCAGCACAATTTACGAAAATATTCTCGCTCACTCGTCTAAGCTTAGCAGCAGGAATCCTTGTGATTTCTTGCATGATGTTATCACTAGGCTTCTGTAGATTTATGCAGGGATATCTGCTGCTGAGCTTAGGCGAATGAGCCAGAACATCTTTTTAACTTTCTGTACTGCCTGTTATGGGAACAGTTGGTCAATATTTTCAGCATTTATTTAAGGTAAGGACTCCAGTGCGCTTTTGCCGGAACCACTTTACCGGAGACTCTCGGATCTCTCGCGCAGTGGAGAGAGGCCGCGGGATGAGTTACCTTACGAATATAATTGTGGATAGAGAAGCGAGTTTATTCCACCAAAATATTTGATACCGAGATTTCACATAAAATACCTACATATTTTTAGGCCCCTTGAGTTAAAAAAGCATTTTTAGAAACATGTCTGTGTGTAATATGCCTCAGAAACGAAAGTTGGTTAAATCTAAACTTGATATTTAAGTTTAGTATCTTCATATCACAAAGATTTTCAAGAAATCCCCCCCCACACCCAACTACCGTTCACATGGACAATTTTAATTTGCTCAATTATGGCTACCGATTTTGATTAAAAGCCATGTAATTAAGATATTTTCATGACAAACTAAGTGTATATCTTGAATTTTCTGGGAATAGCCTCTGAAAACCTCTTTATTCTTGATGCATTTTGAATAACTATTAAACCGTAAGTTGCAAAATGTAGATCTCATTAAAACACACAATTCATGTAATATTCGCTTTCTAAAGAGTTAACCGTTTTCGAGATATTCCGAGATAATGGTTTCGGTTTTACGCTACTAAATCCTTTCTCAGAAGCGAAATCTCTTCGACTCGTTTGTTTACTCTTAAAAGCAAAGACAACATAATTGCATTTGCTTCACCTAGCGACCGGCTTTAAAAGATTTGACTGTCTGTTTAGTGCATTCCCTTGTCCCTTCAACTTACAAAGACCGCTAAATACTGAACTTGGTATTCATATTTAGTATCCTCCAAAGATGCTGCGAAAATTTTCAAGAAAATCCTCCCACCACACCCTTTACATTTTTTATTTTTTGTTTTTCTCAAAATTGGCTCTATCTTTATTCAAATACCGTATATTAAATACTTATTTATCTCACAAGGTATATAGCCTCTGAAGACCTCTTTATTCGGGACGAGTTTTGCAGAATTTTGCATAACAGTTAATCCGTAAGAGATAGACAAAATCTTACTATATAAAACATGTAGATCTCGTTAAAACACCTGTTTTTCTCGTAGAGTTTGCCGTTTTCGAGATATTTCTGTTATTGGTTTCATTTTTAAGCAACTTTTCTTAAATAGGACCATGCAAAGCTAACGACCCCAATTGTTTCACTTCGCTACTAGCTTTTAAAAGATTTGACTATCGTTTTAGCCTAATGTATTCGGGTATTTCTCTTCTACTTACAATGAAACAAGTAATAAGACCAATTCTGCTAATGTTTATTTTGATTAGCATGATATACATAAAAGAATCATCTTTTGTAAGAGTAGTTTTTATATGGAACAGCTAGAGAAAGCTATGTAAATGGAACACATCAGACTTTTTTGTCCACCATCACTTTATCTTAGCCCTTTGCAGTTTTAGTACTTCGAAATAGGTTTTATACGCATGAAAAGACATCAAATATGGAAATACATATAAAATAATACGGGGTTTAATTTTGTAGGGCGTTATCATTGTTTACTGCAAAATTAGATTCAGGTGGGTAATATGTTTTAAAACAGCAAAGAACGAACGATATGCCTCACTGTGTTTTGCGCCATCCCATGGTATTACTTTAATCTAGCAGTTCTTGTTTCCCTCGTCCCTTTTTCTATTGACAACCTTATATTCGTTTCTTTTTTATCCTCTACAGTAATTTAATGAGCACCTGGTTGTTTTATTATCAAACATTCATTTTACTCAAATAATCAAAACCGTTCATTATATTGCGCTTCTTCGTAGTTTACCAATATTTCGACTTTTCCAAACTTTTATAACTCCAAAGCTATAAATATTTACGCAAAATACAAAGCAAATAACCTACATTAACACTTGAGTGTTCTACACTCTGTAAACAGTTCCTTAAAAAACGTATGTTAACCTTTACGCTATCTGCTTTCTGCTCTCGCCTTGAGTTAGACAAACGACTAATTATGAATGCAAGAAGTTAAAGAGATTCCGTCTTGTTTTAAAAAGTTTCTCAAACGCTTAACATTTTCTTTCGCTTGGTCCCCTTTCTAAACACAATAACCAAAAAACTTATCCGTAGCTTGACTTTCCTGCTCCATAGGTATAGTATTTTCCGAAATTCTTTGATTTGAAAATCTGATGTGTTCCAATCACATGACACTCTCTACATCTCAGCAGCAAATTGTAGTTAAAAAGCTTATGCTTTACTTCATGCTAATCAAGAAAAAATCAGCAGAAATAGTCTTATTACTTGCTTCCTTGTAAGTCGAAGCGAAATAAGAGAGTACCATAGGTTAAAGTGATAGTCAAAAGCTGGTTGCTATGAAACTGAAGTTCCTTTGTATGGACACGAGTTGACAAATTCCTGTATGAAACAAGTTTTTTTCAAAGCTGAAACGAAAAGCCATGAATATCTTAAAAATGATCAATTCCACGAAAAAAAGTATATGACATAAATTGAGTCTTTTATCGTAAGCTATATTTTCTGTGTGGTAAGTTTTTTTGCATCTCTTACGGTTTAGCAGTTATGCAAAATTCCGTAAAATTCATCCAGAATAAAGTAGTCTTCAGAGGCTATTCCCAGAAAATTCAAGATGTACAATTTGTCAGGTAAATATCTTTAATATATGATATTTTAATCAAAATCGTTAGCCATTTTTAAGAAAATCAAAATTTTTGAAATTGTTTGCATGTAAAGGGTAGTTTGGTGTGGGGGGATTTTCTTGAAAATCTTCGTGTCGCATCCTTGGAAGATACCAAACTTAAATACCAAGTTTGGGCTTTAACGGTCTTCTCGTTTTTAGCTATGCTGTCCACAGACACACACAGACAGACACACACACACACACACACACACACATTCATACACACACGTACCTTTTTGTAAAAATGCTTTTTTTGGACTCAGGGTGTCCTAAAACATGTATTTCCAGTGATATCTCGGCGTCGAATTTTTTAGTGGAATACAATACTTCCTCTATTCACTATGTACATAGTACGTATAGAGAAAATAAAAAATCATAACGTTCATTTAAGATATAAAGTTCAAACTAGGCAGATATCAGTATTAATTTACTCTAGCTAAGCAAAATATATTGTTGTGTTCTGACCTTTAGTTTATTAATTACTGCATGATAAGCATAAAAACCGTAAATGTCTGACTCTCGCCGAAGAACACGTTTTCTTTAGATATATGGACTCACAGAAATCTAAAAATATCTAAAAATGTTGTAATGAGATAAAGAAAAATGTTATGCATAGGATGTGTTGAGAGCTGAAAATTATAACGAATATTCACACCAGTGACTTTTCAGCGACTAGGGCGAGGAATTTTCTTTAACCAGAATTATTCCCTATCCCCACAGTCTACAAGTATGGTTGTGTGAGTGTGTTTAAGGAAAATAAAACGATTTAAACCCAATGTAAAGAACCTATAGACGAGTTGTTTCTAATGCAAATCCCCCGATATGACCTTACATGTTAAAGCTAATAGCAACATGTATGCACAGACAGCGATACCCCATATAACTCAATACTTCTTTTAAGATTGAGGCAAGAATGATAATAGTGTAATATTGCAGCGGAATTAAATGTACCGGAATTGTGTTGATTAAACTTTTGTATACAAAAGTTTAGCTTCATAGATACGCCCGGCATTTTGTGAAGTCCTATTGAAATTTAACGAATAAGACATTGATAATAAGAATTACTCTGCAGAGGCGAGCGCGCCTAAAAGGATTGGTTGTATGATATTCACTACCTTATATCGTTTATTTTCATATACAAACTATTCTTACTGAAGCTTATTCAAATTGTTTTCTCTACTTCTTGTTAATGCAAATAATATAGCAGAAATTCAATGGTTTCACCATACATGTCGTAGGACAAGAGGGACTCAGAAGGCTGAAGCAATAGTCAGTAGTTTAAAATGACAGGTCGCTATGTACTAACTTATTAATAGTCATAAACTCCCATTACTCTTTGTATGACCATGTAAAACAAGTTGCCTTAACACTTAAAAAAGTGTAAGAAAAGAATATTAAAGAATCCAAAATCAATCGATCGGAATTGGTTAAAACCATAAAAGGCAAAAAAAAAAAAAAAAATTAGATCTCCATTTTTGTGAAGGATTTTTTTCTCCCTTTCTTTTATTTACTAGTTTTATAAAATTCGTTCAGAATAAAGCGGACTAAACAGTCTATTCTCAATAAATTAAAGATCCACTTTTTACTAGCGATACAAATAACTTAAAATATACGGCATTTTGAAATCTTTGAAGCAGAGTTAGTGTTCACCAACCTGACCGGTTCACTTTCTAATTCCTATTTCAGGGGACCTCAAAGCAGGTATTTCCACTAGAATATGGATTTTTTGTTGGAATATATTTCCTCTACCTCTTATGTAGTTACGCGGTAGAAAAACTAACATGTCTGGCAGGATGTGTAAAGAGTCCCATAGAATTGCAGTACTCGAGTTATCGTTTTATGAAGTTAAACTGTTTATTATTGCACATGCGTAAGATGAGTTCATTTAGCGTCTGGTGCGTTCTATTATGTATGTGTTCATTTAACTAGGTATTCGTAACGAAATAGACGATGTCTGGAAGTAGATAAATCAGCAAATGATGAACGCAAAGAGGAGAAATGTGAAAATCTATAACCAGCGTTGTAGGATGTGCATGTAGGAGGAGTGTGTATCGGCCTTGGTTTTCACTTCACCTTTTTTGAACAATGCAGCTCGTCCTTTGTGAATCCATTCCCGCAACGGGCAAATTGTATCCCTCGTTAAAGGCAAATGCTACCAATCCTGCTTGCGATAAAATGGCGTCGGTGCACGCAAAATCAAATTTACTCAAATTGCAGTACGTATGATATGTGGAGGAAGTATATTCGTGCTAAACAGTCGATAATACAGTAACGCCAGAAAGTATTTGTCTCTACTTGAAAAAATCTGATGTGTTCCATTCATATGACTTTCTCTACATCAGTGTAACAAATTATAGTTAAACTTCTATCTACTTCGTGCTTCGAGATAAACATTAGCAGAAATGCTTTCTTTTAAGTAGAGGGGAAATAATGGAATACGCTAGGCTAAAGCGATAGTCAAATCTTTTAAAACCTGGTTGCCATGTGGATGAGATCCGTTGCCAGGAATTGACAAATTCCCTATGTGAAAAGTTGAACTATAAGCATCTTAAAAAAATGGTCAATTCTACGAGAAAAAAAAATCTGATGTGTTCCATTAACATGCCTTTCTCTACATCTCTGCAACAAATTGTTAAAATGCTTAGACTTCTATTTACTTCTTGCTAATCCAGAACAAATTAGCAAAACTAGTCTTATTACTTGCTTCCTTGTAAGTAGAAGTGAAATAAGGGAGTACCATAGGTTAAAGTGATAGTCAAAAGCTGGTTGCTTTGTGATGGCTGAAATGCCTTTGTATGGACAGGGGTTGACAAATTCCTGTATTAGAAAAATATATGTTTTTCAAAGCTGAAACCAAAAACAAGGAATAACTCAAAAACGATCAACTCCACGACAAAATGTAGGTAACATAAATTGTGTGTTTTAACGTGCTCTACGTTTTTTGTGTGGCAAGTTTTTGTCCCATCTCTTACGGTTTAGCAGTTATGCTAAATTCCGTAAAATTAATCCAGAATAAAGTAGTCTTCAGATGCTATTCCCAGAAAATTCAAGATATACATTTTATTTGTCAGGTAAATATGATATTTTAATCAAAATTGTTAAATCCATTTTTGAGAAAATCAACATTTTCTAAAAAAAAAAAAGTGTCATGTAAAGGGTAGTTGTTGGGGGGAGGGGATTTTCTTGAAAATCTTCTTGTCGCATCCTTGGAAAGATACCAAACTTAAATACTAAGTTTGATATTTAAGAGTATTTTTGTTTTTGAGCCATGCTGTCCACAGACACACACACGGACCTTTTTCCAAAAATGCTTTTTTGGGATTCAGGGGGACCCAAAACATATATTTCCGGTGAAATCCCGTTATCGAATTGTTAGGTGCTATACAATACCTTCTTTATCCACTATGTACACAGTACGTGTAGAGAAAGTATAAATGTATATGACATAAATTGTGTGTTGCAACGAGATCTACCTACATATTTTGTGTAGGAAGATTTTTCTCTATCTCTTACCGTTTACTGGTTATGCAGAATGCAGCAAAATTCGTCCAGAAAATTTAAGATATGCATTATATTTGTGTAAATATCGTTAATATACGGCATTTTAATCAAAATCGTTACGAGCCATTTTTGAGAAAATCAATTTTTCGAAAATTTGTCTATGTAAAGGGTAATTGAAATTCTTTGTGTCGCGTCCTTGGAGGATATTGAACTTAAATAACCAGGTTAGGTATTTAACGAACCTTTCGTTTTTTAGCTATGCAGCCCACACACACACACGCACACGGCCATTTTTCTAAAAATTCTTTTTTTTTTAATTCGGAGGGCCTCAAAACATATTTCCAGTGAAATCTCGACATCGATTTTTTGGGTGCAATACAATCAATACCTTCTCTGTACAGTATGTACATAGTACGTGTAGAGAAAGTAAACATGTTATTTATTTTATCTAATTTCTGTGTACTATTCTTACAAAACTGATTTTTCTGTGCACGTCATGCTAATCGAGGTAAACCATTGCATAAATAGTAATATTACACTTTGTAAGTAGAGGAAAATAATTGGTCAATGTTTAAAAGCTGCCCGCTCTAAGCCGGCCTTGAAATGTCATGCTCTTTCTATGAGAAAATAATTCCGACTCAAAAGTATTATTGAAAATTCAAACCAATAATAAGATATCTCGGAGATTACATTTTACACAAAACAGATATGAAATGAACGAGTTGTACATTCTTTGTGTAAGACATTTTTGTCTATTTCAAGATTTACTGTTAAAAATGATTCCCACAACACCTCTTTCGAATGAAGACTTCATAAGCTATTCCGTAAAATTTGATGTACCTGTGCGTTTTGTCATGTAAATATTTTAGTACATGGGAGTTAAACAAACAACAATCATCTATTCTTGAGTTCAAAAATAACAAATTTTACATTAAAGGTGATTTGGAATGGGAGGTTTTATCTAGTTTAAGTTAAGTTTACGGGCACATGCGGACGGACCAACGGTTTTTTTTTTAAATTACATTTTTTTTTATTTAGAGGGGCTCAAAACTTCCTGTACCTGAATCAGAAAGTAAAATTTATTAACTCAACTGGATAACGACGTGCATAAAAACTTTGAAAAACCTGTCTAATTTTCATAACATTATGAAACGAAATGAAAAACCTCGAAAACCGCCAGTATAAAAAGTGTAGTATCTTTAGTCTTACTGCATACTAAACATGGCAATTATTCTGTTAATTTGCCTGCTAGAATTCTGTAAAATGGAGGCTATATCTTTTAGGAATCACTGCAGGTGCTTTTTTTATAACTATGCGTTATCAAGGAGTTCTCCATTGATGTATTGTAATCCAAATTTGTGATCCATGCCTGCTAAATGCATACACGAGAAGAATATCGAGAGTAACTGCTTGAACTAGATAAACTATCAGTACAGAAAATAATATTTCGCTTGTTTTGCTAAAATTGTTGATTTTTCCTTTCTTTTATCTTAGTTTTTAATAGCTATGTCTAAATGTTGGGCAATTCTTTCTTTAGTCAATAACTGGACCCAAATATTTAGGAAACGGTTAATGCCATGGAAAGAAATAAAAAAGTATATATTGTCTTCGTGTAGTAAGTTTTGTTTGTTTCTAGATTATGCGTAACTCCTTGGAATTAAGAGGACTTCACAGGCTATTCATAAAAATATAAATGCATCATAATAATAATAATAATAATAATAATAATAATAATAAATGTATTCATGTTATTACTCTTGCTAATAAATCTATTTTAAATGAAACATTAGAGACTGGTTTTCTTTGAGCGGGAAAAACGATCTACGCATGGCGTGCTTAAACAGCTTCAGACTTAAAATTGAGGTATTTTTTGACTTTTGGGTTGTTGTGGTTGTACTATTATATACGGTATAGAAGTATATCTCATTTCACAGAATTCAGTATTGAGAATTCACTAAAAATGCTCTTTTGAAACTCCCTGAATCCAGGAAAAACATTTCCTGAAAATCATATTGAATCCATCAATGACGCTGAAGTTAAAGAAATCTGGTATTTGTGAATTTTTGCTAAAACAAAGTGTTTGTCCACAGACACTTTTGAAAGAAATGCTTTTGTGGATACAGGAAACTTAAAAAAAATACATATGTATTTAAAATTCAATAACTAATTTTTGAGTGGAGTGCAAGTGCTCTGCTAGAGATTGTGTAAAAAATCCGATCTGTCCCATTCACGTGACTTTCTCGAAGTATTCTGTAACAAACTATTGTTACAAAAACCTACTGCATCTACTTCATGCTGATCAAGATAAAATTAGCGGGGATGATCGTATGTCTTCCGTGGTCTAGGGGTGACCAAGACCTCGGGTTCAAAACCAGCAGAGGGCGATAACTTTTTTTTTTTTTCGAGTTAAAAATCCTTAGCATGGTTTTCTTTGGCAGGGGAGTAATGCTGTTGGTCCCATGTCTTAGATTTACGGCACATAAAAGAACTTCAAGCCTGATAATGAGCCTCTGAGCAAAATTAAAGGGTCTTTCACGCCCACTGTAGAACAGGACGCTAAGAACCGCAGCATTTAAACAGCGTCCATAAATAGAATAGTTTAATTGTTGGTCTTATTGCTTAGTTACTGTAAACAGAAGGGAACACACTAGGCTAAAGTGATAATCAAGTCTTGAAATAGTTGTTTGCTATGTGATTAAAGTTCGGTTCTCTTTGCATGGCTAGGAGTAACACAAAAGAAACAGGAATGTCAAATTCCCATTTTGAGAAAAATTTTAACTATTTCAAAATCGAAACCAAAAACAAGAAATATCTCGGAAACGGTTAGCTCTACAAACAAGTGTAAGTTATATAAATTGTGTGTTTTAACGAGATCTATATTTTTTCTGTAGTAAGGTTTTGTTTATCCCTTGCTGTTTACAAGATAATTCAGCATGAATGGGTCTTCAGAGGCTATTCTCAAAAAGTTCAAAATATATATTTTGTCACATGAATATGTTTAATTTTTATGTTTTTTGAATATGTTTTTAATAAAAATCGTTAAGAGGCATTTTTGAGAAAGTAAAAATGTTCAATCCTTGGATGACAGTAAACTTCAAAACCAAGTTTGCTATTTAGCCGACTTTTCGTTTTTGAGTTATGTTGTTCACACACACACACACACACACACACACACACACACACACACACACGGCCCTTTTTTCGGGTTCAGGGAAAACTATAACATGCATTTCCGGTGAGCACTCGTTTTCGAATGTTTGGGTGGAAGATAATGCCTTTTCTACCTACTATGCACCTACGTACAACTATTTGGTAGAGAAAGTAAAAGAACCACCTATGTGTAAATGGCAGGAGAGAGAGCGAGCTCAGAATAACGCCTTAAGAGGGAAGGTTAAGAACCATAGGTGGCTCAGTAAATGCTTACGTCTGCTATTTATGTTGCGAATACCTTGGATGAAATCGTCATAAATCACTGATCTTGGTGTTCCGTGACAAAATTTGGGGTTGAACATTGTATGGCATTTAAGATATTTTCATGACAAATGAAATATGTATAACTTGAATTTTCTGGGAAAAGCCTCTGAAGTCCTCTTCATTCCGTACCTCATTTTGTATAACTGTTAAACCGTGCAAAAAAAAAAAAAAAAAAACCTATACATCAAGTCCCAAACATTTCCGAGACATTATTGGTTTAATTTTTCCTATATTTATACTAATTTTCACATGAAAGTCAGTATTTGTTTTTATTTTATTGTTCAAGCAAAGAGAGTATATTTTTCTCATCACTAAGCGGCACCTGTTAAGAGATTTGAGTATCGCTTTAACCTAGGAATGCTATTTCTTACGGAAATAACTAAGATTATTTCTGTTAACGTTTATTTTGGTTAGCATGCGCTAGATAGAAGAACAAGCTTTTATTAGAATAATTTGTTACCGGTTATTTATATGAATGGAACGCATCAATTTTTTTTTTCTCTCTCTAAAAGTGTTTTCAGTTGTGTGTTCAGTTGACGTCAACATCCAGATGACATCTAGATATTAAGTTTTTGGGTGAAATACAGTATGTTCTCTTTATCATTTACTGTAATAAAATCACCCAAATATTGACCTGCGTAGTTTTAATGCATCATCACATGAAGTTTTTCTAAGTTCAATGCACTGAGAAGTAGCTCCACTCTGTGCGCAAGTAAGCTGCGATACCTGGCTGTCCAGCAAATCAATCGAGAATTTTTCGGGCTAGAACAATGAAACAGCTATGAGCAATTGCCATCTCTTTTACATTTGCTGTCGTTACTTGAATGTTACATATACACTGTGAAAGTCCGGTATCGTAAGCCCAGCACATGTGGAGTTTGGGAATCCTATAGACCCAAATTCTTGAATGCTTTATACATGAAAGGGGTGAAAGAGGGTGGAGTCATCCTCGCTGCTCCCCTCAACCTTTCCTCGTCTGTCTGCTACGTTTCTTATAGCGGGCGCTCTGTGGCTTAGCGGTTACTTCGCTCGCATTCAAACCTGTCACTCGAGTTCCAAACAAGCGACCGCATAAAAATGGGCAGAACAATGCATATCATTCCCATAATTAAATGGTCGTTATTTTCTTTTATTTCTTCTGTAAAGTGAATTTTAATTTATACACGTACTATGTATATAGTGTGTAGAGAAGGTATTGTATTGCACCCAAAAATTCGATATCGAGATTTCACCGGAAATACATGTTTTGGGACCCCCCAAATCCTTTGTAGAAAAATCCCCGTGTGTGTGGGGCTGCATGACTCAAAAACGAAATGTCCGTTAAATACCAAACTTAACAAGTTCATTGTTTTCCAAAGATGCGACAAAGATTTTTTTTAAAAAAACAAAAACCCCTACCTTCACTACCCTTTACGTGGAAAAAAATTCGAAAATGTTGATTTTTCTCAAACATGGCTCTTAACGATTTTGATTAAATTCTCTTATATTTAAGGTATTTACATGACAAATAAAATTTATATCTTGAATTTTCTGGGATAGCCTCTGAAGACCTCTTTATTCTGGATTAATTTTTCTGAATATTGTGTAACTGGCAAGCCATAAGATACAGACAAAAACTTACTATACAAAAAATGTAGATCTCGTTAAAATAACTTTGTCATATAAATTTGTTTCATGGAGTTGACCGTTTTCAAGATACTTCTTGTTATTGGTTTCAGTTTTAAAATAACTTTTATAAAATTTAAACTTTTCTCATACAGGAACCTGTCAACTTCTGTCCATAGCAACCATATTTAACACCTTGACTGTCGGTTTAACCTAGTGTATTCCCATATTTGCCTTCTACTAATAAAGTGCAAAGTAATAAGACCGTTTCGGCTAATGTTTATCTTGATTAGCATGAAGCAGATAGAAGAATAAGCTTATTAACAACAATTTGTTTAAGAAATGCAGAGAAAGTCATGTGAATGGAACATGTTAAATTTTTGCTAACTTGTGATGGACTGCAAAAAAAGAGTATTTTTACTTTTTCTACCACATAGTAGGCAGGTTAAGGAAGTACTGTATTCCACCCATAAATTTAATACTAAGATTTCACTGGCACATATTTTGAGTAATCCAGATTAAATAAAAAACTGCTTTTTAGAAGCTTCATATTGAGAGAGGAAGGGAGAGAATAGCAAAATTCATATGAAATGTTAGATACTTCATCATAAGAATTCAGTGTCTTCCAAATATGAAACACAAAGGTTTTCAAGAAAGTATCCACTCCCAAAACTACCTTTTACATACAGCATGATTTTTGTCTCTAAAATAGCTGAAAACATTGATGTATATCTTGAATTTGGGAGGTGGAGGAGGAAGGCTTTGGAAGTCATTTCTGTCATCTCATAATGTCCTCTTAAATAACTGTTTCTTGACTTCAGCCAGTTTTGAGATATTCTTATTGCTTTGAAGATTTCATTAATTTGTGTTTTTGAAGTGGTTCCCATTTGGTTGTTTCTTGCAATGTGATGCAAATAGTAGCAGTTTCAATGATAGCATACAGCAT
The DNA here is from genome assembly GCA_030762935.1 of Hymenopus coronatus. NCBI lineage: Eukaryota > Metazoa > Arthropoda > Insecta > Mantodea > Hymenopodidae > Hymenopus > Hymenopus coronatus. Next base: position 27,291,373 of record CM060882.1, read on the forward strand.
TTGACAGTAATTTTTCAATTTTACCTTTAAGTGTGTAATGAAATAATTTCTGGAAATATGTAACATTAAGCAGATAGGAAAATAAGATTTTGTAAGAATAGTTTGCAGACACTGTATAAAAATAAATAATAGTAGGTGGAGAAAGTCACGTGCATGAAATGCATACAATATTTACAATTTTTTGTTTGTGTGTTACCTTAAACTTAAGAATGACTGAACTGATTCCTATAGTTTATATGCATGTTAATTAAATTTCCTCAAAAGTAGTGTAATGAGACTCAAAGTCACAATTGAATTTTATGAAGCATGGTATACTATAAACATTATTACTAATTTACTGTTATTTACTTAATTTAGTTAGGACACCCATCATTTTGGATATTTTTCTTATCTTTTTTAACTTATTTCAGAAAGTTAATCACATAACAAGTTCAAGGAACAGCACGATTTTGGGCACCATTAATAATTAAATTTTTATTTTGATTATCATTAACTATAAAGCAAAGCTTGGTTTATTATCTAAATGTCCTATAACATATTCCACAAAAAAGTTGTGGAGCATTCTGTATGGAAAAAGAAATAAAGCTTAAAATATTCTAACACAATGATCTGAGTGGTGCTGCTGTTCTGTTTCTCATAAAATAATTTCAATAATATGAGGAAAAAAAAATCTGATGTGTTACATTCACATGCCTTTCTCCATCTGTCTGCAAACAAATTATTCATACAAATATTTTACAAAATATAAAATCAGTTTTTAATATTTCCAGTACTACTTTGTTGAATGATTGTTCATTTATCCTGTGTAACAGTGACAAAATGTACTGCAACATTTCTGATAACATTTATCACAATAGATTAAATGAGACTTTTAATAACTTCTAAGGATTTTTATGCCCAAAGGAATCCTCGCTCTCTGCCAGGTTTGAACCTGTAACTTGGGTATTGGGTATTAAAAGCTAGCATAATAGCCACTACACCACAAAATACACTTTCTGCCAAGTTTTAATTTCTCTAGCAAGTATATACAATGGACATAGAGAAGGCATGGTATTCCACCTAAAAATTTGATACTAAGATCTCACTGGACTCCTGAATGCAAAAAAGCCTTTTTAGAAAATGGTGGTGTGTAATTGTGGACAGTATAAGTCAAAAATGAAACATTGGTTAAGTACCAAACTTGGTACTTTAGGATCTTCCAAGAGTGTGATACAAAGATTTTCAGAAATATCCCCCACCCCAAACTACCTCTATATGGAAGTTTTCAAAAATTTTAATTTTCTCAAAAATGGGCATAGTGACTTTGATTCAAATACCTTATATTAAAGATAGATCTTGTTAAAATACACAAAACAGATGGAAAGTAGTCATTTATCTCATCTCTCTTTGTTTTACTCATATTGTACTGCAAAGCAGTAGCTTTTAAAAGATTTGACTATCACTTTAGCCATATTTTACTGAGATGGAAACTAATCATTCATTTCATCTTTCTTTGTTTTACTCCTCACATTGTACTTTTTTAAAAGATTTGACTATCGCTTAGCTTAGGGTGCATTCCCTAATTCCCCTTCTATTTATAAAGAGCTAAGTCATGAAACAATTTCTGTTAATGTATCAAACATGTAACATTTTAATCACAATTTCTAGAACTGCTTTCCTTGGATATTGCCTTGAGTATGAAATTTGGTAGATATAAGGCTTTTGTTTTGGAGTTACTCTCTCTCTCTCTCTCTCTCTCTCTCTCTCTCTCTCTGATATACAGAGGAATGTTTTTATACATATGTTCACTAGCAATGCATTGCACTATACTTAAAATTTTGTTACCGAGGTTTTAATTTGGAAATACACATTTTGGGGTTCCATGAATCCATGAAAGAATTTTTATAAAATAATGTCTATGAACAAAAACTTTGTTTTAACAAAAAGGAGAATAAATACCAAATTCTTTAACTTCAGCAGTTTTGAAGGATTCAACTTGAAGATTTTCAGGAAAATTTTCCACAACCTCAATTACTCTTTACATGGAAATTTATTCGCACTTTTTTTTTTCTTCCTAAAAACGGCTCAAACAATTCTGACAAAAATGTCATATATTTAAGCTAACTAAAAATCAGTGAAACATTTGCCTTAGATTTTATTGAATGGATTCTGAAGTCTTCTTCATTTGTAAGGGATTTTGTATAATGATTTAAATTGGTAATAAACTGTACAAGGTACAGGAAAATTTCAGGTTTTTTAATTTTACTTTCTGTACCATATACAATTTACATTGTTGGTAGAGAAGGAATTACATTCCACCGAAAATTTGATATCAACATTTCACCAGAAATACCTGTTTTATAGATCAATAAATAAACATTTTTAGAAACCAATTTGTGTGTGGCTGTGAACAACATAACTCAAGAACAAAAAGCCTGTTAATACAAAACTTTGTATTTTAAGTTCATTACCTTCCAAGAATGTAACACGAAGATTTTTCAGTTTTCTCAAAAACGGCTCTAATGATTGATTAAAACACCATACGTTTAAGATCATTTCATTACAAAGCGTACAGCTTGAATTATCTGGGAATAGCCTGTGAAGTTCTCTTCATTCTGGATTACTTTTGCATTACTGATAAACCATAAGAGAGAAAATCTTACCACACAAAAAAAATGTAGATCTCACATTTTGTGTCAATTTTTTTGGAGTTGGGTGGGAGGAGTTTAACCATTTCTGAAATATTTTTCTGAAATGAGAAGTTGTCATTCCTTTTTCTTTTTGTTTATTTTTCTAAATCCTGATAATGCAAAGAGAAGGAAATTTCATCATCATCACTAGCTGTTAAAAAATTTAACTCACTTTAGCCATATTTCCCATATACCTATAAGAAAATATATAATAAAACCATTTCTGTTTATGTTTGTCCCGAGTAGCTTAAAATAGAAGAATACACTTTTATGAGAACAATTTGTAGCAGAATAGGTGGAGAAAGTTATTGAACGTGACACAGATTATTTATAAGTGCTGTCACAATTCAGTTGTTTCTCAGATGGAAGCAAAGAAGTGAACATCAAAGCCAACATATAGCAGCCCTCCTTTTAAAGAGTCATCCTCCATGGAGTAATATGCTATTTCCTAAGGTTACAGGTTCAAACCTGGCAGAAGGCGATGGATTTTTTTGGGCATAAAAATCCTTAGCATGGCTTCCTTTGGAAGGGAAGTAAAACTGTTGGTACCGTGTCATAGATTTACAACATATAAAAGAACCTCAAGCCTGACAAAGAGGCCCTGAGCAAAATTAAAGCAATGGTTCACATCCAGTATAGAATGGGATGCTGAGAACCGCAGCAGGTAAAGAGCATGCATGAAAAAATCACTTTCAATTTCAGTTTAAGGCTTAGACTATTGTTCAGCCTCGTATCCACACTGAAATGTGCAATAAAACCATTTTTTTTCTCTTCAAGTTGTACATCTATGGCTAAATAAAAAATTGTCCAATTTGAAGGTGGCCAATGAGAGAGAGAGAGAGAGAGAGAAGGGGGCATCTTTTTGAGGGAGGCATTAAATGGAATAGAAATGATTATGTATGTAACATACTGAGTTACAGTTGTATACATGTTTTGTCACATTTAGTTGAAATTCAGTATGTGTGTATATATGTAATCTCTGACTTACCATAGACGCTGCTTGGTATTTTTAAATTTTGACAATCCTCACCATTTCTCATCTAGTCTCAATAAAAGTTCATTAATTTGGCTGCACAAATTCCATAGTTATCTAATTGCTTAATGCATTCAAAAACTTGTTGATGGGTGGCTGAATTCTGAAATAGAAATTGTATAATTTTCCTCTGAAAATGTTGCTTCATTCTTGTCATCCATTGGTAAAACCTTTTCTCATAATTCTTGAGTGGTAGCAGGAACACGTGTAACCACAACAGATACAAAAGGATAAAATGAATAGTTCCAGGAATGTAGAAATAGTTTGACAGTTGTAAACAAACAAAACTCTTCTCAATAAACTGAGCAAAATATCCTTATGAAGCACAAAAGGTTTAATACCACAACTTAGCCCTAACAGGTATATACATACATAGCAGAAATACACGGTAGACTTAAGAATTGTCCAAGATGGAATGTAGAGGTTGTCCAGCTACCAGGTTTTAGGAGTATCCAAAATACAGGTCTGTACATAGGAGTTCCAAGGTTCCAAGAAAATATGTGTAATATATTCTCTCTTTATCACAGATATAGAGAGAATAAATGGGAAATGCCCTATCCTTATGCGTTGGTGAAGATTTTGTGGTGTTAAATGTTAAATTAAGCTGTAAATTTAGACTGTAAGTTTTAAGCCAGTATAATGGTCAATACGTGTGTGGTGCTTGGTTGTAGTTTCTCGATTAGCAGAAGCATAAACAGGGAAAGGGAAATGTGTTTCAATACACAGGTTAGTGGGTAAGGGTGTAAAAAGGTGCTGTTGTTTGTACTTTGGTGATTTTCCGGTGGTATACTTAGTGAAATATTTCAATACAGAGGTTATTGTACTTATTTAAGTGATTTTTCTCTGGTATACTTAGTGAAATATGTTATACATTATCAACAGAATGATTCTGTTATGTTTGTTGAGAAGCAGACAAAATTGGCAAACTACTCATTTATAAAAACCTCTTGCTAACTTGCCCATTTAGCAGCTATCGCGAGAAATAATTACTATCAAATTATGTGCTTATGATGACAGAACCGTGAGAATAGGGAGTGTGTTCCTCGAACTTGGAATGCAGTCCACAGTGAAAGTCTTTATATACTTTGCACTAATCTCTGATGTTAGTCACCTTTTTGTGGTGTGCATTTAATGATTTTAAGCCTTTCCCAAACTGTATGTGTGTGTGTACATGCATCCTATATATGACTGCCTCATACATATATTCAGGATTGTTTGTTCAGTGTACTCAGTAGAGGAATTAGAGTAGACTAACTTTATAAGTTCATATAGTGGAATTAATGGCTCTAGGCATGAGAGACAAACAATAAGATTTGGTCAAAATCTGGTCTTTTTCCCTCCTTCAGTTTTAGACCAGGAAATTAGTACAAAATTAAATTATGACCTTTCTGCGATGTTTATTGCAATAATATCAATTTATCTGTAATAGTTTCTGACCAGCCGAAAGTTGTATTGTATTATTACCATGCTACTCTAAATGTTAACATAGGCTTTATCTTTGTTAATACAAGCCTCTCAGATAACGCACTGATTATTCTGAGATGTTGCCGACATTTTGCAGTGCACCAATGAGCACGTCACTCCAGCCAATAGAAATCACAAATGAGAGAAAGATGTGGAGTAAAACAAGTCTTACTTCAGCCTTTGAAGTCAACATGTTAACCTTTTGAGTAGCATATTAATATTCCTTCAACTAGATATCTCTCCCCTTCCATTGTCCTATGTTTTTTACTTCAAAAACTTGGAAAAACAATTAATTTGACAGAAGTTGCATATAATGTACATGGTAGCGCATAGTACCACAAGATGGCAGCTGGACATTAAACGTGCTTCAGCAAAATGATATCATTTCCATTCTATGGTCCAAATATATGTTTTACTCTGTTTATCTTGGTGAACATTAAGTGGATAGAAAAAGTAAAACTTTTCTGTTAATTTCTAGAAGGAAATAAAATTAAATGATAGTGGAGAGTGGTACATCATACATTTTATTTAGGGTAGATTTGCTGAAATGGCATTTTGAAATTAGTGAGTGGTGTACAATTTATTTTGTACATACATAAATATTAAATTGGTAGATTAAGTCAGATTAATGTGGTTGTGTTTTGCAGCTGAGCCATGTGAGTTGCCATGCCAAGTATTGAACCAGAGTATCCCCGGTGCAGGCAGCACTTCAAGCAGCTCAACAGCCACAGCAGGTGCATCGTCAAGTTCAGCTAGTTCCACTGTCACAGCAGCTGCTGCAACTGCAGCAGCCACGGGCAGCACCAGTCCTCCAGAAGTGGGTGGCAGCAGTAGTAATAGCAGTAGTGGCGGTGGCAGTTCTAGCCACCACTCACCATACGACCTGCGTCGAAAATCTCCCCCTCATCACGATGCTGCTGCAAGCACCAGCGGTACAACTACAGTATCTGCTTCCACAAACTATTCTGCATCCATGCTCCCTGCTCGCAAAAGACCCCGGCGGACTTGCTCGGTTACAAATGAAAGTAAGTATCTAATTGAGGGTGTGGATAGAAAAGGCTTGCCACAAACAGTATACAAAATTAGAAGTATTAAAAGCAAAAGTAAGCAATAAAATGGTAATACAATCCAAGATATGGGCACTTAAAATGTTATATGTTTAAGAGTCCAGCTCAAAGTCCATTAATTTTTACATAGATTAACTGCTCTTAAACATTGTTCTCAAGCAGGAGTAATTTTCAACCTGAATTTTGGATTTTTAATTCCAACTTATCTTGATTTATGAACACAAATATGTCAAGTTTTTAACATCATGACCCAATATCTCAAACTTTTTAAGATATTAATCAGAAATTTGTATTGAAGGTAGAACCATGCATTTATGTTTACTGATGCACTTTTATGTCATATAATATAGAAGATTTTGGTTTTAATGAGCCTGGGGTCCATAAAGTTATTCAACAGTTGTCTTCACAGGATAAGGGAAAACCACAGAAAAAGCTTCGAATTTGGGATATGTTGAACGTGAGGCACACAATCTAGCACCATATTACAGAGGCAGGCTATTTTTTTATTTTACAGGGTTGTGCTTGAAATACATCACCAGTTAATTTATTTTTAAATAAAGATACAACTGATCTAATCATTTTTTTCAAATAGTAATACATAATCTATTCACTCTGCTCTTAATTGCACTCTTTTAAGTTGGTCAAAAATGAATTAGACATTTGTGTCTTAACAAATGTCTACAATGTTCATACATATAAGAATACTGAAACCTGTACCTTTAACAATACAATATGTGGTTAGAGAGTGAAAGAAGATGCTCCAAGTAGTGATCATTCACATCAGCACACAAATGAAGGTCGAGTTGGTGGAAGGTATCTATATGGCCCAATAATACCACACCAAACATTTATGTACTATTTATGTTGGAAATCCATTTTGTGAAACCATTGTAGTTTTCTACTGCCCAATAGTGCACGTCTGAGTATTCATATCTTCATAATGATAAACGTTGCTTTATTAGTAAACAGGACATTTGAGAAACTTTGGATTTTTTAACAAATGTTGACTCCATTCTCAGAATTGTACGTGGTTCTGAAAATTAATACCATGCAGTTCTTGATGAAGAGATATATGTATGGATGAAATTTGTGGCATTGAAGTACATGATGTGCCAGTTAACCATTCAATACCTTAAGCAAAAATAGCCAATACTGGAACTTCTGCATCTTCACCAGTGTGAGTTCTCTGGGATTGTCATTTCTGAGATGAAATTCTCCTTGTTTCAGTGAGGTTCAAGATGAGAGAGTACATATTCAAGATGGATGGTTTTTCTGAGGATATCTCCTCCCGTAAAGCTCATCTGCTCTCATAACATTCCACATAAATGAGAAGCATATCTGTCTTCTCTTCATTAGAGTATACCATAAAGTATCACTGAACTACCACTGTATGACTTCGTCAACATGCGCCTTGGAAACTAGCTTAATGAATGAATGAATGTATGTGGTAGATAAAGGCTGCAACTGCTATATTTGTGTGTTTACGTGCTGACGTATTGTGTTATTGTTTCGGATGGTAATACATTATTTGTTAATACAGACTGACGTGATATATTTTTGTTCTCATCCTAAAGAGTGTAATTACAGTGCAATGAATAAATGATGTATTCCTAATATATGAAAATGACGTGAAACGTTAAAATTATTACAAAGGTAATTTGAGTCAATTACGGACACTATAGTTTCAATTACTTAATTTTTTTCTGGATTTACTTAAATTCCCTTTGTAATGATTAGAGCCCGGATGTTAGGCAAAATGCCTTTTTTAACCTGAAAGTATATACGAAAATCCTATTAGGGATAAACCATTTCCACACATTTGGGGATGATAGGTGCAATTTTTAGTTTGCCATTTTTTTTGTGCCTATTTTAGCTTCCGTTGCCTACTTTAAAGTTAACTTTTTTTTTTTTAACCTTGTTATTGTATATTTTCTTTATTTTTAATACATTTAAAAAAAAGCTTGCATGGATTGTGTCTAACAACAAAAAATAATGGTTGTACGAATTAAAAATATGTATTCACCTCACATAGATATTTGCTGAGAATCTTATTCTCCAGCAATACATATATTTTCAAGAAGTGTTTGAACAGTATAACAGGTTATTTCAGAGTTTACCAGCGAAAGAAAGTACTACGTGGAGGGTGTAGAAAGGAATACAAGTGTCTTTTATAAGATTTATATTATTCACCCGATGGTCTCAGCTCATCTCTTTTCAAGCTCTTAGCTCTGCAAAGTTACCTTTTTCTCCAGACCCCGTTATTATTACTTTGAGCTCTCTAATCTCTTCTCACACCCCTATTTTTGAGACAATACACAGACAGATTTTCCTGATCTCTGAAAGAATGTCGACACGCTCAGGCCTCAGCAAGCAGAACTGTTAGTATGAGACTGAACTTGTATTAAACACCACCATCTGCAGTTTCCGTGATTATTGCAATATTTATCGTGCCAAAAGTGAGTGCACAGTAAGTAGTAAACTGCATGTTTATGTCTGCAAATTTTGTTCAGATATGCTATCTACCGATGGTAAGGTCTGATGTGCAAAGTTTGTGAAAAAAAATTAACTATGAGAAAAGGTATTTTATGCTTCAACATTTTGCAAAAGCGAAGTATAAGACTAGAATTACTAAAATGGGCTTGCAACAACTAGTAAACAATCTTAAGTTTCCTCTGGATCTATGCAAGGCTTTTTCCAGTATGAAAAACCTTCTCTCTGACAGGCAGCTCAGTATGTCAGTTAACAACTTAAAAAACCATCTTGTTGTGGCATGTAACCAAGAAAAGTGAGTACATATTATGAGTTTATTAAGTATTTGTCTATTTCTGTCCATGATTAATGAATACCTATACTATTTCACTGCTTATTTTTACTATTTTTAGTGACTATATCCTGCTTATTTTAACCAAAATAAATGCCTAAACATCCGTGCTCTAGTAATGATATATTCTTACTTGAAAAAGTTATGTCACTCAATCTTGAACAAGAATAGTTTCATGAATGTTCCATGCTTATATAGGCTTCTGGTTCTAAAATGAAAGAAAAAGAAAAAATTGTATTACCAATTTAAACATAAAAATTATTATAAATGCACAAATAAATGATACATCCTATATAATATAATTTAGAAGTTTTGAAATTTTGCAACCTTGGTTTTGAGAAATGGTTTGCTATATTGATTAAGTGAAATGGTATTAACCTGATGAGAAAACTTTACACACTCTTTATATTAACACATTGGAGCCCAAGCCCGAGTATAGCTCGGGCCGTGCGAAATATTCATGAGGCCCACGCCCGAGCATAGGTATTTCTAACACTTATAATGCAATTCCACGACCTTAACTCAGTCTTGGGCTATGCAGCAAAGAACATACATCAGTTATCATTTAGTTGTCTGATTTGTGCTGTCATCTGTCCTTGCTTTAGTCAACTATTAGGAATTTTAGGAGATTTAGTAATATTGGATGCTCTCTGGTAGTTGTGCCATTTTCTTTGAAGGTGGTGATCTGTTTGTTACATTTGTGCTCTTAAATGTTAAAATTCTGCATTTTCCTTGATTTCTGTGAACTGAAGCTGAAATTCAGGATACAAATGAAGCTGTGGAAAATTCTGATTCCAAGAGAAAGTTTTTCAAACTGAATAAATGGAGTGTAAGAGCAGCTTTACACAGTTTTTTTTTTAAACTCATGTGTGATACTTCTTGTAAATATAAAACAAAATATTAATACAGAAGTTATGACTATTTTCTTACTTGTTGAGAAATCCTTTTAGATTGTCCCAATACTTTTCGGCAGATTTAATTGATGTACTGTAAATAATAACTCAAAGTAGGTGTAAAAACCCTGGGTTTCTTGGCACTTCAATTACTGAAACGCCTGGGCTTCAATGTGTTAAATGTAGCACGAACAGCATGTAAAGACACCTCATGGTTAATTTTAAAGAGCTTCACTTTGTTTAGGTTTTCCATATTATTGAAGAAAACACCATTTAGGAATGACTGTAATTTTGAACCTTGAACTAGAAAATATAGCTGCTTTCTAACATATTATTAGTTAGCCTTAGCCCCAGATTTTTAGGTTCTAAAAAGTTAAAATTAGTTCTATCTATAGCTACATTAGGATTCGTATGTTCATCTTATGGGAATTTATAGGATTTTGGGTATACATATTTATATAAATCTGTTGGCATTACATTGTGTTTAAAACATTATTACATTAAATTGTAAAATGTTAAATTAACTTTTGCACCATACCGAAGTTGATATTGCACTAAGTGAAAGTGTTTTTCTGGGGGCACCTGTAAATTAAATAAAAATTTTAGTTAATTTAAATGCCCAACACTGGCAAATAATTAATACATGGAATATTCGTAAATAATTGTGGTTATATGATGTAATCTAAAAGAGCTTACTTTAAGCTGCACTCCAATATTATTTGATAAAAATTGTTGAGTGAAAAATTAACAAAATGCAAAAAGTACAATAAATGGATTCCCTCCTGCTTCTGACCTGCATTATAATAAATAAACTTTCCATTAGTGGAAAATTTTGTTGATCGTAATTCATTTGTGGAGCAGATCAGTTCTTAATCATTTGTTTTGGGGTATGGTGCAATAGTCTGCTAATATCACTGGTAGCAAGAAGATGGCTGAATTTTAAAATGTATGTTAATTTTTGAACTCTGTATAATAAAGAATGCAAATGATACACACCATCCCATAGTGCTATTAAATATTTGCCTCAAGTTTTAACCTAATTCTGTGGCATGAAACAATCATACATTTCAGAAATTTTGTGTACGTCTGTCAGTCACTTTCTACCATAACCTGTTAATTACATAAATTGAAGATGTAACTTTTAACTACAGTTTATTATTGTAGGTAATCTTCTGGCATATTAAGAAAGTTTACATAACTTATTTAACATTTCCATGTTCGAATGGTCTCCATTTAGTTTCATAACATCTTTCTATAAATAAATATACTCTAAAATAAGAACTAAAGCTTCCCTGGCGACGTGTTAATTCAAAATCTTCTCGGGCTTCTAGCCAGGTAAACAGTTCACCCTGAAGACGAGGAAGATGCACTTCTTCGAAACGTTGGTGTCAAGCCAAGTTTTTACCTGGCTAGAAGCCCGAGAAGATTTTGAATTAAATATACTCTATTTGCTTGAATAACCAAATTAGGTATTTTTAGGTTCTTTCACAAAAAATTGGTGTTATTAGGTCCTAATGTAAACTTAAATCAGTTTAAGCTCTTTTAAAATTTAAGTATATTGCTCGTCATTACCTAAAACATTAAAATATACTAAAATTTGGAGAGTAAGAGGTCAGGAATAAGAACCTATGAATCTGGGGCTTTTTGATGAGTCAACTAATGGAGACAAAAGGTCTTTGAAACATATCTAGCCAGTAACTTGTTTGGAGCAGTATGAGATCTTAACATAGATTCATTTTCTGTAATTTAATTATTTGCTTCACTGTGTTAATAGTTCCAATTACATTATATTTAAATACTGATGTTTTTATTATTTTTTACTCTTAGTGACCCATAACTAGAATTAAAGCTGCACTTCTTACACTTTTGGTATTCCATGTTGTGAGGTTATATGAAGTTTCTCATGGGATTATTAACTCTGCAGCATGCTGTGCAACATCTGCAGCCCATTATCTGCAGTACGAGTTGCCTGATGAGGTCCTTCTCACTATCTTCAGCTACTTATTAGAGCAGGATTTATGTCGTGTAAGCCAAGTGTGTAAGCGCTTCCAAGCAATTGCCAATGACACAGAGCTATGGTAAGCACTTGCCTTATTTGTTACTACTTACATGGTATTTATTTTATCTTTCCATAATAAATGTTTTACTTCTCTTTTTTACCATTTTTCAAGAATTAACTTTGTGAAATATTTTACTTTCAGTTCAAAATAATGATAAAAATGAACTGATTTCAGGTATATTAAAGATTGTCCTCTTGTGGATAAGAACTAAATTTTATAAATAGAAATTCAATAAAGGAAGGACAATTAATGTTTATAACATTAGCAGGAATGATCAATGTTAGAAGAAAAAACTAATATCACAGCTAACTACACCATTTAAAAAAAAAAAAAAAATGTAATTTTTCTATCTAATTCATGCTAAACGAGATAAAATTTAGCAGAACTGGTGTTACTACTTCCTTGTAAGCAGAAGAGAAATAAGGAGTTTACTAAACTGATAGTCAAATCTTTTAAAAGCTGGTTGCTATGTAATTGAAATTTGTTTCTTTTTATGGCCAGGAGTTGACTGATTTCTGTATGAGAAAAGTTTAAGTAATTTAAAACAGAAACCAATAACTAGGAATATCTTTGAAATGGTCAACTCCAAGAAAAAATGCATGTAACATTAATTGTGTTTAAACAAGATCTACATTTTTTGTGTAACAAGTTTTTGTCTATCTCTAATGGTTTACCAGTTATGCAAAAGTCATCCAGAATGAAGAAATCTTATAAAGATATACATTTTATTTATCATATAAATATCTTCAATATACAGATTTTAATCAAAATTATTTAAAGCCCTTTTAAGAAAATAAAATGTTCAAAACTTTTTCCATGTTAAGGGTAGCTTGGGGTGGGGGGATTTGCCTCAAAATCTTTGTGTTGCATTCTTGGAGGATACAAAACTTAAAAACCAAGTTTGGTATTTTACTGACTTTTCATTTTTGAGTTATCATGTTCTTCTCAGACACACACATAGAAACTCCTTTTTTAAAAAAAATATCTCTCTCTCTCTCTCTCTCTCTCTCTCTCTCTCTCTCTCTCTCTCTCTCCTCTCTCTCTTTCTCTCTCTGTAGGAGACCCCTAAATTGTGCATTTCCTGTCAAATCTCTATATTAAATTTTTGGGTGGAGTGCAATGTGTTATATATATATATATATATATATGTTTTTTTGTTTTTTTTTAATGAGGAGAAAATTTTCCCAAATGATTAATTTATTGTTATTATAGGCCACTTTTGTCTTATAAATCAGAAGTAGTATACTGTTTTTTACTAGAATACTATGTATATTGTGTATACAGAAGGTATTATATTGCCCCCAAAAATTTGATACCAAGATTTCACCAGAAATATGTTTCGAGACCCCCTGAATCTAAAAAAAATAATAAAAATAAAAAAGAGCATTTTAGAAAAGGGTACAGGTGTGTGTATGTGTATCTGTGAGCAGCACATCTCAAAAACAAAAAGTCTGTTAAATACCAGGCTTGATATTTAAGTTCGGTATCTCTCAAGGATGTGACACATAGATTTTCAAGAAAATCCTCCCACCCTCACCCACCCCTTTACGTGGAAAAAATTGCAAAAATATGACTCACGCTTTTCATTAAAGAACTGTATATTAAAGAGATTTACATGCAAAATAAAATGTATATCTTGATTTTCTGGGAATAGCCTCTGAAGACATATTTATTCTGGATGAGTAGCGGAATTTTGCATAACTGGTAAACCGTAACAGGAAAAACCTTACTTCACAAAAACTGTAGAGCACGTTAAAACACACTATTTATGTCACATGCACTTTTTTTTCTGGAGTTGACCATTTTTAAGATATTCCTTGTCATTTGTTTTAGTTTTAAAATACTTTTCTGATATGGGAACTTATAAAGTTCTGGCCATGCAAAGAAACTGATCTCAATCCCATAGCAACCACATTTTAAACATTTGACTGCCTATTTAACCTAGCATGTTCCCTTACTTCCCTTCTACTTATAAAGAACTAAGTAATAAGACTGTTTCTGCTAGTGGTTATCTTGATTAGCATGAAGTGGATAGAAGAATAAGCTTATTAACAATAATTTGTTACAGAGATGTAGAGAAAGTAATGTGAATGGAACACACCAGATTTTTTTTTTAATCTAAATCCATGATTTTCTTGGCTAACTGGAGCAAACAATGGATCATTCATAATACAGTTGAATTAACAGCTTAGGCAGCAAAAAAAAAAAATCTAAATTTTGTTATGCCACATGAAATGATTTCATTTCAAAATTAGTCTGCGCAAGAGACATTTACATGCTGTAACATGAGTTTGCCAGTAAATCTCACTAAGGCTGAAGGCAAGAGTTTCAAAATATATCCAAAGTAAGTCTTTTTTAAAAATAGTGAAATTAAAATGACACCAGTTTTTTCTTCTAAATAAGTAATTCATGTATGTAATTCTGTGAACATTGAGAGGGTAACTGTTAGCTGTGGATCTGGTATGTCAACTCCTGACCTCCCGTGCCATGAGCACTCAGTAGATGTTTTGCATTTCCAACCATGTCTGGCTTCCTTTGATACAAGTCAGACGCCTCAAGTGTTCTATTTGACCTTTGAGTGAAAGCATATACTTACACATGTTTGTACTGCAGTATGGTTGCTTGTTCAAAATGCAAGCATATCGACACGTAAGATATATTAGAAATATAAAATGAACTTAGTGGGTAGGTTTAATGAACAAGTGTGGTGAATAACAAGAAAAGTCAACAAAACCATTGTGTCCTTACCGAGGAAAAAATTGACAAAATTGGTACTGCTTTGGAACGTAGTCCTAAAAAATCTTTCAGGTGCTTAGGAAGGACAGCAGACAGAATTTCAAGAGTATCAGCTCATAGAGCAATAACATTATGCAAAGTAAAACCATACATAATTTAGTATCTCATCAATTACAGCCTACAGATTATAACAAAAAACGTTTTTCTTTTCATTTTTCCATTTGTATAAGCTCCCTTTAACTTCTATGGTCAATTGGGTGCTTTGTTTCAGAAATAACTGCTAGTGTTTTCTTGCAGAACTGTACAGTTTACTTATGTTGGTTTTTTCAGTATTATGCTATTTAACACACACACACACACACGTGCGCACACACACACACACACACACACACACACACACACACACACACACACACACACCACTCTTATATACATAGTTTTCCTGACTTTGTGGGGGATAGGGAATGATTTCTAGTTAAAGAAAAATTTCCCACCCCTGCCAGGAATCTAACTGTGGACGTCTGGATGAGAAGCCAGAACATAGACTATTCAACCGCAAAGGCAAAAAGTCTTTTGTTTTTGTAACTAAATGTTATCAAAAATCAATAGTAGGGAATTGATCCCAGAAAAATTTTCTTTTCCGATAAGGTGTGGTTTCATTTAAATGGCCATGTACTCTCACTAATAACAGATACTAGTCATCAGAGAAACCAACTATTGTTTATGAGGTCCCACTGCACTATGAAAAAGTAGGAGAGAGTGTGTATGTTCATAATACAGGATGGCACACGAAAAACCAGCTCTGAATACTAGGCTCTTATTATCCATCAGTTGTCATCTATTGTTGCAAAGCTGTTGCGATAATGTTTTGTATTTGTTATTTCTTTATCATCTATTTGTTGTATCTACTTGTAGTGAGCAGCAAATAGTCCATAATTTGTAGGTGAGCAACCTATACTTAAGGCCAGTTTTACATGTGCCATGTTGTACAAAATGGCTTCACATGTGAGTGGTGTGAGATGACAATCAGAAAGCACAATTTACAATGTGCACAATTTTATTAAATCATTAAAAAGGAGAAGGTTAGAGCCCTATTTAGAAATGCGCAGAAAATAAATGCAGAAACCTGTAAGGTATCTGTCAAAACTGCAATAAATATATGACGAAGCTGAACAAAGTACGACAAATGATGCAGGACCCCCCATAAACCTCATTTTCCTCCCCAAGGAAAAATTCAAGTGTGTAAAACCAGTCACTGCCTTAAACAATTTTAAGAAGGATGTTGTTCAATGTTTGGTGCACAAGTTTTATGACTGGTAAATATCCCAACCTTAGAAAGCTTAAAGCTCTGTTAAGTTAGAAAATAAATTATATCACACAGGTCAGCAAGCTACAGTTTCATAGAAGGAGCTATTTTGCTTTTGCAGTCTAAACAAAATGGTTGATTACCATCAAGAAATGAATAGTTAAGTATTTAGAGAATGGTTCATTGACATACTCAGGCCTGAAAGAAGAATGTTATTGTGATGGGTAATGCAAATTATTCAAAGCTTACGGACAAAATTCCCAGCAAGAGTTGCTGTGTGATTGCTGACCATTGTTAAACAACATAACAGTGCCCACAAAAAATATGAGCATGACGAACTGGTATTGGAAATGGGACATGCAGTAGTAAGACTATCTCCCTATCATTGCCAATACAACACAGACTTATATGCGCTCGGTCAGAAGTTGCTGACACAAATGCCACTTTCAAAATTGCAGAAGTCAGAACTGCTCAAAGATGCTATTACACATATGACAGTAGAATATTGGAAGAAATGTGTTCTTCATGCAAGAGGATGACTTTGTGAAGGAAGGACTGGGAGATGAGTGTGTCGAGAAGACCAAGATTAATCTATGAGAATAGTGACGACAGCGACAGTGAAGATGGTCTCACTGATGAAGTTGGCACGCTCTGAAACTTTGAGGTGGTGAATCATTCGTTCATTGCTTTATTTACCATAGAATAATTCTAAGAACTGCTCCCTAAAACATGTGTTTAAGTTTGCAAAATGTACTAATTTCGAACTGATTGTTTCCTGTATTTAAATTGCATTCATAATTATAATGTGAAATCTTTGTATCCTGCTCTTAGCAGTTTCAGGTAATAAGATAGGGTCAGCACTTGGAGAAGGGAAATGGTAGAAAGAGACAGACATATAAAGCGAGAGTGGAGATTCACTTGTATGACCTTAAGAGAGATGGCTACAGTGAAAGGATAAAAGACTTATAAGCAATAGTTTGTGGCCTTCTTGATCCTCAAGATCCATGTGCTATAATTTTTATTTCTGGGAAACATTGAACAATAGTATATGCCACTAATCTGCACATGCTTGAGGAACTTAAAAAATAACATTCTAACTCAAGTTAGATCTTTTAGTGTAGCAGAACTGATTTGTGTAAATGATAATTTCATGAGAAGATATGAAATATGTATAAGACAAAATTGCAGCACTTCCAGCATCTTCTATGATAAGGGTGAGTGATACAAACTATTATTTATTCTTTTGAGTTTAGTTCCTACTGATCACTCACAACATACAAAATTAGAGTTGTCACACCAGACCCACAGACTGGTGGTTAATAGTTAGCCTGTCAAAGTTTACTAAGAGCACTGTATTAGGGCAATGCATCTGTGAAATTTGACAAAAAGGA
The DNA here is from genome assembly GCA_030762935.1 of Hymenopus coronatus. Lineage (NCBI taxonomy): Eukaryota > Metazoa > Arthropoda > Insecta > Mantodea > Hymenopodidae > Hymenopus > Hymenopus coronatus. The sequence goes on from CM060882.1 coordinate 27,308,813, forward strand.
TGAAGGTTCAGGTTTCTGGTTTTATTCATTTCTTAATGTTTTCCATTTCCAAATGACAATCTTATATTGGCATGGTGTGGTTATGTAAAGCAGAATGTTGAAAATTCTACTGTATTTTTCCCCTCTGCTCTTTCAGAAATTTTCTTTTGATCACAATTCCAACACATTTAAATGTTTATTTAGGAATTAAAATATATTGCACCATACTTTCTGTGCAATTAATGTAATAAACATTTAGTTAAAAAAAAATCTAGACATTATGGGGGAGAAAGGAGAGGTAAGCAACCCAAGTAGTTATATTGCCTAATCTCTTTTCAGTGATAGTTGAGGTGTTTACAGGGGCATTAACAAAGAACTTACAGGAATGGGCAGAGAAAAAGGAAAAATGTCGGTGTCCAAGGAACATTTAGGAAAGGCAACCTTTTCATAATAAAAACCATCATAGACGAATATCTAAGTTACAAAAGAGGAAAGATGCATTTGTTTTTGCAGACCTAAAAAGGTGTCCAATACTATCAAAAGAAATGCACTGTGGAACAAGCCGAGAGAGAAGGCAGTGAGTTGCAAGTTGATAGGACTAATGTAGAGGATGTGTACTGATGATAAATTTTCATAAAAGTGGCCAACAATAAAGTAACAGACTGGGTAGAGATTGCAACTGGCTCAAGACAGGGTGTCAAATTTAAGTCTCATATTATTTGTGTATAGATGACATACTAATAGAAATAAGGAGGGAAAATGGGCTGTCCATCAAAATAACAAAGTTATTCCAGGTAGCAGATCTGGTAGCAATAACAATCACAAGTGGACTTTAAAGAAAGCAATAGCAGCAACCGAGATATACCACAAAGATCAGGGTTTGAAGATAAAAAATAAGTCTAAACTTTTAGTATGTAAAAAAGGGCACAAGTTTAATGGGAATGATAAGTGGTGTTTAGAGGGAAGTGAAATGGAAGTTGTAAATAAATTTGATATTTGGGATTAAGACTAAACAACAATGGAAAATACACCAGACAAGGGGAAATTAGCTATAGGCAGTATAAGAACTTGGCGTGAAGAAAATACCAAATGTGATCATGAACTGGCTAGAAAGAGTATGCTTGGCTACAGTTAAGTTGAAAATGATGCATGAGATAAAAATTTTGGGACCAAAGAAAGGATGGGAACTTATAGATCAGCATAGAATACTCTGCAAAATTATTCTATATTTACTGAGAGTAGCTCCAGTTGAATTAGGAAGAGTAGACAGGAAAGGAATGTTAGTCAAATGTATAATGAAATGTCAGCATAATTATTGAAAGAAGGAAACATAGTTGAAGAATATTTAAGGGCCCAAGAAAAGGCAGGATGGGATAGAGGCTGGTTGTCTGAGTTAAAGGGAATCATAAGAGAAATCAGGCTGAGAGAATTATCAAATTTACAGACAACAGGCAGTTGAAGCCCATGGCAAAAAATGAAAATAAGAAGAAATGATATATAGCAGCTTAAGAGATAAGAGTTCTTGGGTACATTACTGAACTTTAAAGAAATACTGGGAAATAATGTTGACGTTTGCAATAAAATGAAAGGGAGGGTCTGCCTTGGGCAAAATTAGGAACAAGGGATTTGAAGGTTGACAAACAGTTATACCTGCTATGTTGCAAGACAGACAAGAATTTGCATTGTATAATAGATTGTTCAGAAACAACTTTTTGGAGACAAGAATATGGAATAATAAGTGGGACTACCTACAACCAGATATATTGTATTAAAAACCTTTTGGAAACTATAAGAAATAATTTTTTAAACAATTGGGCAAATATATGGAGAAGGTAAAGGAGTAGTGATAGAGAAAAGTCAGGAAAGAAAACAAACTAAATAATAGAAATAGAAGAAGTAAATTAGTTGAATATATCAGATACAGTTATGAATGAAGGATGCATATTTACAAGTTAGCTGTGATTAAAACATTAATGGGAATGCTCAGTTGCTTTCAATCAATTAAGAGTAAAAACATAGATTACGCATAAACTTCACTCTTGAAATAAAGTAATTTACTTCGGACATGTTTTGGTGGCTGTGTGTATGTTTCTGATCTTTATCAGCTCTTCTGTTAACATATCAAAGTAACCATTAAAAAAAAAATTGAATATATATCAAATTGTGCGACATAAGCCATAAAAATGTTATATGTTGCATCCTTTTTTTATGTTCTGCATACTGAATACAATTTTAATAATTATAAGAAAACTGCTCATTTTAATTTTCATGGATCGATTGCCTTAACAATGAAGAAAGGGATTTAAACCTTATGTCCAATATTATTAACAGAACAGTGTTACTAGTTGCTTTATTTTAAGAACTGAACATTTTTCATTTAATTGTGTATGTTCCTTCATTTTTGTATGTCACCAAGTTGAATATAGAAAGGTGTGGGTGACTCACTAAATACTTAGTTATCACACTCATGCTGAAAGTACATCTTTTAAAAATTGAGACCTTTTTTTAGCATGCTTGCAAAGCAGTCTCAATGTGCAATGCATTTTCATGTCAGACCCATACAGCCAATTAAATACAAAAATATGTTTCAACTAATTTTAATCCAATAATGTTCTTATTTTAAAATGTGTGTGATTATTGTAATATTAGATTTGGTATATTTTTAAAAGCATACCTAGATTAATGTAGCAGTATCTCTTTAAGGACCAAACCAAATGATTGCATAAACTATTATGTTTGTAAAATAAGTATATTTGAGATGTTTTTTCTTCCCAATAGGAAAAGCCTTTATCAGCATGTTTACGAATACGACTTGCCATTATTCAACCCAGCGCCTTGCCGTTTTGAGTTTCTATCACCAGAAGAGTCAGAACATGCTAACCCTTGGAAGGAAAGCTTCCACCAGCTGTATCGTGGTGTCCATGTACGGCCAGGCTATCAGGATATTACATTCCAAGGGCGTAACATCTCTTATTTCAACACGGTGCAAGGAGCTCTGGACTATGCAGATGAAAGGGGCTCTGCAAACTCGGGAAATGGTGAAGGAAGCGAAGGACATGGTGCTCTTGTGTTTCTCCATGCGGGCACGTACCGCGGAGAATTCCTTGTTATAGACTCTGATGTGGCATTGATAGGTGCTGCTCCAGGAAATGTGGCTGAATCAGTCATTCTGGAGAGGGAATCAGAATCAACAGTAATGTTTGTAGAAGGGGCAAAAAATGCTTATGCAGGTCATCTTACGCTCAAATTCTCTCCCGACGTCACATCAACAGTTCCACATCATAAGCATTATTGTTTAGAGGTTGGCGAAAACTGCAGTCCTACAATAGATCATTGTATCATCCGAAGTACTTCTGTTGGTAAGTAATGACTTATTATAAATAATAATTTGCACACTGTTTACTTCAAGTCATTTCCTCCGCAATTCACTCTGTGCACTTAAGGTACAGAATGTTTTAAAATGAAGAAAGCTGTAATGAAAAGTTTAGGCATTTGAGGTGGCTTATAATAAAATACATTTTAGTTTTCTTGTCCACTTGCTATTAATTTCTTGCTCAGCGAGTTGCTGTGCTTGCATCATAAAGTCCAAATCCACTTTTAATTCACTGACATTAGTGGCAAACATTTTGAAAGACTTACATTACAAAGAAATTTGGAAATACTTAACACAGAGAAGGCAATAAGAAAATAAAAGCATGTTCAGTGCATTCACAGCCCTTTAAATAGTCCTAATGGTTGTATAATTCAGAATGTGAAAATACTATATTATAAAACTAGAATTGAAATTAATAAAGATGTTAAAAAGAAAAGCACAATAAGAACTGAATTTTCTTTTCTTCTGCTCATTTTAACAAAATTCCCATATACATAATTCAGTACAACAGGTAGCTTAGGTGAGCTTTTAACATTAGTCATCTGACATTGTCTGCTGTCAATGGTGCAGTTTTCAGAACCTAAATTTTATTTAGTTAAATTTGTTGTTTTATATTATCAAATGGCAACAGTTCTCTTTTCAGAATAAACTAAAATGATCTGTATCATCTCTTTTTGCCAGACTTTATTTGAAGAACAGAGAGTAGCACAGATATTGCAGAATCGTTGCCTTCAGCAAAAGGTGAAGGGAAATGTGCTTCATGCATAATATTGTTAATCATATTTTGTTACAGAGGCATTTTAGTGTAGTAGAATAAATAACTAACAATTGTTAATTTGTCCTGCAGTTGGTGCAGCAGTTTGTGTTAGTGGTATTGGTGCAAATCCTGTGGTGAGGCACTGCGATATCAGTGACTGTGAGAATGTGGGACTTTACGTAACAGACTATGCCCAAGGAACATATGAAGACAATGAAATAAGTCGTAATGCATTAGCAGGAATTTGGGTAAAAAATTATGCAAATCCCATCATGCGGCGGAACCATATTCATCATGGTAGAGATGTTGGAATCTTCACATTCGATAATGGATTGGTGAGTTTCATAACTACAAGTATGAGCATGTACAGAGAACACATGTCTTGTTTTACAAAATGCAGTAACTGTAATAACACATACTATATGAAAGTGACATGTGGATGGGAGAGGGTAGATAATGTAAATAAAGTACAATATAATTTCTGGAAATGTGTTATGCATTTAGGGAGGGGTATTTCAAACTACGGTTTTCTTCGCGAGGTAGGATGTTAGAAAGACGCTGTATTTGCTAAAATATGTGTAGTTAGATACTGTCTGCAAATAATTAAAGGTGACCAAACATCTTTTAGAGCAATATAGAATCGGCATCAAATGAATAACATAGAGCATCCAAAATGGTGGTGTCAGTGCTACAACAGAGATGATCAAAAAGTGGCTTAATATTTGGCAAAGGGGTAAAGAAAATAGATATAATGTCCCAAAAAAAAGAAAGACAACTATTTTATATAAGCAGGCAGAAAATAGAATCTGAATGTAGAAAAAAAATTGTCATTGGAGCTACAAAATGAAATCAAAATTGCTTGGGGTAAAGAAACATATATTTTAGAATTCGGATTGAAACAGAGAACAGGAATAGCATGGCTTAGGTTGGAAGGGTGGAAAGCTCTTAAGGTGGTGATGATGTTGGTAGGAGAATTTGCTCATTATGCTGGGATCAGGAAGGCTGGACGCATATTTTGGCAGATTGCATGCAGATGGAGGATATTAGGAAAAAATTATTACTGGAGGTATTTTTAACTTCAACAGAGGAAAGACAGCATGCAGAATCTAATTCTGAACAGCCAAAACTGGCCAAGCCTGGGTACATACATAATGAAAGTATATGTACTAAGAGATAAGGTATTATGTATAGACATAGGTATTTGGTACATAAGCATGTGTGTGTGTATGTGCGATATCAGTGTGTTCTTTTGTTAGTTGTGTGTGTGTGCGCACGAGTGAGTTAGAGAGATTTTCTTTTAAGATGCATCAAGGCTCCAGTAACTCCAGTAATTATGCAGATATAATTTATTTATTGTTCTAAATATAGCAGGCTTATTACAAAATATAATTGCATACAAAAATGTATAAATCCAACTTTATACTAGAAACAATGCAGGAATTATAAAGGAAAGTAAAATAAAAAAGAAGAAAAATTATGAACAATACTAAGTAATAGAAGCAACTAGAAAAGAAAAAGAGAAAGTAATGAATATTGCATTGTTATAAATTTGTGCAGAAATGTATGAAGAAATTGGTGGGACAAGGAAGAAATTAGAGTGCACAGCAATAACTCCTTTTGCATTGTCAGTGGCTGATAGACCTCTGGTTAAAAAAGGAAATTCTATAACTTTTATTTTGACTGTAGAAAATTCCCCCTCTGTTTAATGGTATATATTTTCATTTGCTGATGTGAAATTTAATGCACAGAAACTGATTGATATGCTATGGTTTTGACAACCATTCAAATTTTTGTATGCATCTTATTCCTCTCAATCAAACTATTGAAGTTTCTTTTCTTGTACTATTTGGAAAGTATATATCACAACCATGATTGTATAGAACATTGGCTTATATTTGAACGAGTAATGCACAGTACTGCCATAAGTTCTGTCTGTACTTTTAATGTATATTCTACTAAATAAAACTATGCAAGTCCATTAATATACTTATATTCTTAAAGAACACAAAAGTTGTACAAAATGAACATACTCTCATTCAAAATGATCGCCATGTGCAGCAACACAGAGGTAAAGATGTTGAGGCTAGTCATCAATAGCTGCATGAATCGTGTACAGTGGAATTTTCTTGACAGCTGACATGATTGAATTTTTTAGCACCTCAGTATTGGGGTGCCTCTTTTGACTTTCTATTGCCTCGAGTGTCTGCCACAGATAATAATCCAATGGATTGAGGTCAGGACTTCTGCTAGGACCATCAGCAGCAGCGATGAACACTGGGAAATTGATTGGTAACCACTGCTGCATGGTTTTTGCTCTCCCCATATGTCGTTAACAAAGCCTGGGATCGAGCCCGGCATATCTCCTTTAATTTTGCAGTTAGCAAATACTTGTGTATCTTTTATATGTGCTAACTTTCAAAATAGGTGACATTAATCGTGAAGAGATGTTCATTTCATGAGACCAAATTGTTTATGCAAAGGATTGTGTTTTACACAGTGCTTGTACAAACAGCATTCATGACTTCTTTTTTGCTTACATACCTAGGATGGCCAGATTTGATGCAATCAGCAGTTGCACCTGTTTCTTTAAACCATGCTATTGTTCGAAACACAAATCAACCATTGATGTCAACAGGTTTCAGCATCGAAAAAATTTCCTTAGGTCGCTTTCCACAACAAAATAACACCAATACAATTTTTGTATACTATCCACTCCATCTTCCTCTCTTGCCTGTTATTAGCACACTGCAAGCCATTACTCACAGAGTAGTAAAGATGTCCTTTTAGACGACGACACACAGCATTGCCACGTTTCTTAATTCACAATTTCCATACTACAGCATGTTTCAATTTTGCTGACAGTACCTATGGCAGAACTGTGTATATATAGAAATGCTTTATTATTTTTAGCATTGATCTTTAAAGTAATTGTCATATAAACTTTAAAAGTTACCTTAAATAGCTACGATTAATTAAATATGCATGTTATATGGCCAATTTTAGTAACCGATGTCACATTTTAACCCATTTTAAAAGTGATTTAATATTCAAATAACAGAATTGTTGTTTCACCGTACAATAGCTGTAACATTGAGTTAAACTTTGTGTTAACATTGCCTTACCCTTGTATTAAGGTATTTAACAAATGTTAGAATGTGGAAATGCTGTTGATGTCAGAATGGTCTTTGTATTTTTTGAATGCTATTCCTGACTGAAGAAGAGCCTTGGATTCTATTAAATTTGAAAACTTACAAAAGGAAGAATTTTTAAAGCAATACAGACTGTCCTAAGCTGTTATGAACATGATGTGAAAGAAATAAGAGAGCTTAGAATACTACCTCCTTTGTTTCTCTCAACCCTCACTCTCTGCGCAACAAGGGATTTTATTGCTGCTTTTCATTTAATGGTATGTATTTCAAGAAAATACCTTTTAGTGTTTATCCAAAAGGTTTCTGAAGCAATTATTTCAAGAAACGAACAGTATTTTTGTTGAAGTTTGATCCTCAATGAATGGCAACACACTTTTATCCACTATAATGTTCAACATTTTTAAACTATTTTAAATGCTCTTCACACATTGTTGGTGCAGGATTTTATGTTAACATAATGTTCTTGTGCTTATTTACTGGACCTGGAGACATCGGCAATGGAGGAAACTAACCTCCGAAACATGTTCCGGAAAACTTAAATGAGAGTGTTGTTTAGCGTCATGAATTGACTCAATGTTTACTTTTAATTTGATTTCAACAACACTGTCATCAACTTCCAAAATAAATTACTGAAACATAAGTTCCTCTGCACTTAGATTTTCAGTTGACAGGATTCTAACCTCAAATAATCAGGAAAATTGTATGGCAGTAATGACATTGAATGTTAATTGTCTGCCTGGTATGTGTTGTATATATAGATAAATGTCACTGGAGTGTGTTCAGAAGCCATGAAGTTCAGTCAAAATGTTCTTTAAAGCTGTTAATTGGAGCTGTCGGATGTTGATATGATGTTTGCTAACATTCGCTGCAAAAAGCTAATAAAATACAAGGGTTTGTTAAACTTTTAGCATGTCAACAAACAAGATCTTGAAGTGTTTTCAACATCGGTTGATGATACTGGCTCTCAGTATGGAAAGAATGTGTACCACTAGATTCTTGGAAAAGACTGATTCATTCTGGAGCTTTACTAATATTGAGTTGTTTTAAGGTGATGAACTGAATTTGGTCAGCATATCACTGTAATGCCAGTTGTAAATTGTGAAATGTTGAATATTAACACTGGTTTTTATTCATTGCACTATTCTCTAAGAAGATGGAATGGTGTTATTTATTAATGTGTGTCATAACTTGTTTTCAGGGTTACTTTGAAGCAAATGACATCCATAACAACCGCATAGCTGGCTTTGAAGTGAAGGCTGGTGCAAATCCCACAGTTGTACATTGTGAAATACATCATGGACAAACTGGTGGCATCTACGTACATGAGAATGGTTTGGGACAGTTCATTGATAACAAGATCCATTCAAATAATTTTGCTGGTGTATGGATAACATCTAACAGTAATCCTACTATTCGAAGAAATGAAATTTATAATGGACATCAAGGAGGTGTATATATCTTTGGCGAAGGCAGAGGGCTTATCGAGCACAATAACATATATGGTAATTGTATAATTATTCTATTTCCTTATTTGTTCTTAGCACAAGATTGTTGATAATGAGCATTACAAATGTTAAACGGGGTGTATATAAATGAATATCGGGGTTTTAACTCTTTATAATATTTATTACATTCAACTTACAGTTATGGATGATATGTCGTTTGAAAAAGCAACTCGAACAGTTTTACCAAAAAGCTTATAAATGTTCAATGTGACTACCCTTTGTCACACGGCACACATCAAGTCTATAGCCGAGTTCTTCCCAAACGTTGATAAGTGTGTATTCAGTAATTGTAGCAACAGCTGCTTCAATCCGGTTTCTTAATTCAGGGAGGTCAGCTGGTAGCGGAGGCATGTACACATGATCCTTGATGAAGCCCCAAAGGTAAAAATCGCATGGCGTTAGGTCAGGAGAACGTGGAGGCCATGCATAGCAAGCCCTGTCATTGGGGCCCTTGCGGCCAGTCCAGCGCTCGGGTACAGTGACCAATCGTGTACTTCGTTATGCCAGTGAGGTGACGTACCATCCTGCTGAAAAATGAAGTTCTCTGGCTCATTTTCTTCCAACTGAGGGAAGAGCCATTGCTCTAGTGTATCAAGGTAAGAAGTGCCAGTTACAGTAGGTTCACCAAAAACGATAGGTCCATAAACTTTTCGCCGGGATACGGCACAAAAAACATTCACTTTAGGGGAATCTCGTTGCATTTGTACCATCTCGTGAGGATTTTCTGAGCCCCAGATGTGCACATTATGAGTGTTAACATGTCCACTAAGGTGAAAGGTCGATTCATCACTGAAGACAACGCGATCCACAAAATCGTCATCGATCCACAAAATCGTCATGAAACATGTCGTTTGTGAATTTGGCACGTAATCCGTGGTCTGTCTGCTTTAGAGCCTGTAATAACTGTAAACGGTAAGGACGTAGCTGTAAGCGTTTTCTTACAACGTTCCAAACAGTCGACACAGGAACTTGTTATTCACGACTAGCCTTCTGGACTGATTTCTTTGGGCTACGAGTGAACGACTCTCTCACTCGCTCAACAGTATCTTCGCTTACTCCTGGTCGTCATGTGCTCTTCCCTTTACAAAGGCAGCCGGTATCTTCAAACTGATTATACCATCTAATAATGTTTTTATCACTAGGAGGATCACAACCGAACTTACTACGGAACGCACGTTACATGGTAACTACAGATTCAGTCTTTGCAAACTGCAAAACACAAAACGCTTTCTGTTTACTAGTCGCCATCTTTGCTACTACCGCTGTCTAGCAGATTGCGGCAGAAACATTGCACGCACATGCGCACTTGTGCCAACAAACAAAACTGTTTGAGTTGCTTTTTCATTTGACATATCATTTATAACTGTAAGTTGAATGTAATAAATATTATAAAGAGTTAAAACCCTGATATTCATGTACACCTTGTATAACAGTCCAACAATACTTGATTTATTCTCTGAAAATATTGAATTCATGATCAATATGATCAACATATGAGTGATGGGCACTATCAAATTATTTGATAGTCACTTAACTATCTATTTAATTGCTGTTTTGTAAAATGGATAATCACTTTTTAAGTCACTCCCATTGATGAGCCAATGCAGATATTATGCCAACCCCATTCCAGAGTATAAAGTAGCTAGTCTTCTACTTTATTGATTTAATAGTTGTAGTAACTAGTTACAAGTCATCAAAAAAGAGACCAAAAGGATATGTTGATAATGCAATGAAATCGTTGCGAAACTAGTCCAGGCAAGGATTCCAAAAAATAAGTGAAGATTTGTTGCAACTATTATTTTTATATTAATATATGAGCATTAATATTGGTAATATTGCCAGAGCAGTCTCCTGTCATGGCAGATGATGTTGGGGTAAGTGACAGCTGTTGCAGTGTTTGTAAATAAAAAATAATATTGATTCCAAATCTCAATACAACCTCTTTTTTGCATTGCAGAAGCTAAAGCTTTGGTTATGTTGCCGCTTTGTTTCCTAGTTGTTTAACAGCCACAAAAATTATGGGTATTAAAATCAAGAAGCATATGAAACCATGTTAGCAATACATTAGTTCAATCCAAAATAGCAGTCACCCAAATTTAAGACAATTTACAGAATAAGAAGTAATTATATCAGGGCCTCCCCAATCAATTTTGGCTCATTCATTTAACGTCAAACAAAACTGAAACTAAATGGAAATTAAGGTCCCATTCTATACTAGGCATGAAAGATCGCTTAATTTTGCTCAGCGGCCTCTTTATCATGCTTGAGGTTTTTTATGTGCTGCAAATGTATGACACGGTTTTACTTCCTTTCTGAAGGATTTTTGTGTCCTCTTCCCAGTTTGAACTAAATGTAATTATGACCTAACATATACCACATTACAGGTAATAATGGTTGAAGCCTAAGTGTACATAATTGTGCAACAAGTAGATAACCTTAAAATTATATTTCTGTATATATCTGTATTTAAATAATATAGAGTTACAATATTGAGTTGAATGTGCTAGTCTGAGAAATTGTATGCTTTCGCGATCCAATATTAATGGAATTAATGGTTTCTCTAATTATTAGAGAATAATTACAACTTAAAGTTTAAAACACATTACTTCAGGGCTAGAAATCATATTATGGCATACTTTAATATCCAAATGAAAACTGCATACTAAGTCTCTGTGCTATTAATTAAGTTGACATAAATAAACAGCTTTTAAAACCAAATGCAAAATATAAAAACCTTTCCATTTGACACAAATTTTTAGTGTCATAATACAGGGTTATTCAAAAAGAAAGAACAGATTTCAAACTTTTATTGCTTCCAAACTACAAAAGATAGAAGCATGAATCTAACGTTCATGGAGAGAGAAAGGTTTACAATTGAAATAGCGCAGGGGATAGAAGTTTCAATCACGGCCGCATTGGTGCTGTTGTTTGTTGTTGTATGTCTGTAGAGTGGCATCAAAAATTTGTAGATGATGATTGCATGTGCAAAAGGAAAAGAACGGGACGTGCTCGCACATCAGACGCGAATGTCGAACATATTCGTACACTACGAAAGGATCCCAAAGAAATGCACATCACGAGCAAGCAATCAACGGTATGGCGAGTTCTAAAACATCGTCTGCACCTAAAGCCCTACAAACTGCAGTTATTGCAAGCAATGAATCCTGACGACCACAACAAAAGGTACGAATTGTACATTGGCATGTTAGAAGATGTGGAAGAAGACAATTTTACTCAACAATTAATGTTTTCCAATAAAATTTTTCATGCAAGATGGTGTCCCGCCTCATTTCTCTTAGTCCGACATTACTTGAATAACACGTTTGCAGGACATTGGATTGTGAGAGGGGGAGCAGATCAACTTTGTCGCTGGTGGCCTCCCAGGTCTCCAGATCTCACTCCAAGTGATTTTTATCTATGGGGTTACGTAAAACACCGTCTTTTTATCCCTCCTATGCCTGGCACTCTTGAAGATCTACGACATCGAATTGTTGAAGGTGTAAATTCGATAACTGGAGACTAGCTGATTCGTGTGTGGCAAGAAATGTGCCACCGTTTTGACATATGTTGTGTAACACACAGTGCTCATATTGAATGCATATTATAAAAATGTACATTTTTCTATCTCCATGAACATTGGAATCATGTTTCTATCTTTTGTAGTTTGGAAGCAATAAATATTTGAAATCTGTTCTTTCTCTTTGAATAATCCTGTATATTGATTGCCAAAAACGTTTGATACTGCCTATCACTACAATTTACACCTTCATTCTCTGCTCTGTTAGATACCTGATTGTTCTTAAGCCTTCTAAAGAGGCTTTTATGCATACTTGCCAACTTTTATGATTTTCCCATAAAAAATTACGGCAGCAGAGGCCTTTTTGCAACTTTATGACAAATGTGACATGGCCAAATTAAAAGTTTTACAAATTTTGACCTCAAAGCATTTAATGTATTGCATTATGTTGTAGCTTAAGATTACAAACTGAATGTACTACACGAATTGGTATACAGCTATAATAAGGTCACAGCTTCTCTATATGTCTATCCATGTTGATCATGGTACCCCTTTACTGGTCTGCAACAAAATCATAGCACATGGATTTAAAATTTGATTCCACCCATAGTAAATGGGTGTAAATATTCAGTAATGAATGAAATTAATTGTAAAGTTGATTCTCTCATGTAAATTATGTACCTTATTTATGTTATTTGATTTCCAAATGTAAGTTTACCATATTTTGATGTTTTGAACATTACAATATGGACTAGAAATCTGTGTATTCCTAGGAAGTGGTGTTTGCTGTAATACATGCTTATTATGGTACTGGAAGAATTTCAACTTTAACTGAAAAAAGTAATACTATCAGGCATTAAAGATTCTTATAAAATGGAATTCCCATTTATTTTATAGCAGTTTTTGTTCTTTGACTTTACTGAAGATTTTACACACTCTAAATTTCAAGTCATCACAAAATTATTACTATTTGCTGCAGGAGGGAAAGTTTACAGGTTAAAATTTAGGAAGTTATCAAGCATAGTTTTATGTATTTCAAGATGAAGTGTTTGATATATAATTTGACTGAATGTTGATTCTACATGATGTGCAGGCACTCGCAAATGGCTAAGGGAAAATTAGATTATCTTTCTTGCCATTGAGGAATCTTTAGCTTAACACCTTTTCTCTGGAATGAGAAAAATATAGTAAAATTATCTCTGAAGATACCGATATATTTTCTTCTATGTATTTTGTTCAACAATAGTAATATAATAATTAATATTTAAAGAAAAAAGAAACAGCTCATATAAAACTTGTTTCAAAAATAATTTACATGAGGCTTATCTTAATCATTCTAGATGAACATTTTTGGAAATGTAATAGCATATTAGAATTTCAAAGCACAGGTGAGAAACTTTTCATAGAAAGTATACAATTTTCTTTTTAACAAATTTTTTTTAGAAATGTTGGTTCAATTTCTAATTTATACAAATTTCAACCAATTTATGTTAAATTTTTATCACAAGTGATAACATAACAAACATTTTTCATTGTTCCATTTTCCAACAAAATAATTTTCAAAAACTGAAAATTGAGTCGCATGAAATCCCCCTACATGAGGAAACTTTCAAACTTTTATATGTTGCATATTATTCTTAAAATTTCTTTTATTACATTCTGAGTAATATTATGGTAAAACATTTTTAGAAAGGTAAGAATTTCTTTAAAATCAGTCTATTCAGTTATTAAACTTTATATCCAAATCTGTATTGATATAGTGGAAAGGTTGAATACTTGAAGGAACATCACCAGCAGACACATTTTTAAGTTTACTTATGTGTTGCCATTCCAAAATTTGAGTGACTTTACAGAGGGTTTGGGACCCTTTGTTTTTTCTCAAACAAAGCCTGAAATTTTTTCTTAGAATGTCTTCTTTTGGACTTGAGATAGTGTAAAGTTGTTTTTCATCAAACTGTATTTCTTTAACTGAACTGTTATTTCTATTGTGTATATTGAATAAATCAAGAAATAAAAATTTGAGGATATGAACACCAAGTCATAATTTAAAATAGCGCCGCATATTAAATTCTGGATAACCTCAATTGCAGAAGCATCTTCTTTGTCCAGCTCATCTGCAGCAACATTTGCTTCAAAATGATCTGCGTAATACACCACAACTCATGTGAATACCAGTGAGGGCAGGATTATTATTTTTGAAAGTATCAATCTGTGAAGAGACTTTTTTCACATTGGAGACTAGCTTGTCTGCATTAAAATAATGGCTTCAGATTACTTCACACAATCTATATAGAGCATGAATGATGCAAGTTACATGAATCATATTCAGGAAGCTTACACTTAGATCTTGCAACAGCTTCTGCTACAGCTGATTTATCAATTTGTTTGTATTTAATATTCCTAAAGTGTTCTTTTACTCTGGTTTCCAAATGACGTTTAGTCTTACCAATATAAACAAGGTCACAATTTAAACAATTTAATTGATAAATGCCAGATTTTTTATTTTTTGAAATTTCATCCTTTTTAGTAAAGCCTAACAAATTTTTTATACTGTATTTATTTTGAGGAACCAATATTATGCCATCCTCTTTAATCATGAAATAAATCCAGATGTTAAATTATTAAAACATTTAAATGGGCCCATAGATTTAATGGTTTGGGAGAAAATATTTATATTAAAGTATAGAAATCATGCAATGAATTTTGATAAACCTCCAATTGACTCTCTTACCAAATTTGTTTTGATTCCAGTAGTTAGCAATGCATTAGTACACAATCCACCTAGTAGCAGTAACCATAACAGTATCCATCTAGTAGCAGTAACCATAACAGTGTAAATAAAGAACATCAAAAACCAGACCAAAACTGAGACCAAAAGGAAATTTATGTTGATAATGCAATCAATTTATTGCGAAACTAGTCCAAAGCAAGGATTCCAAAAGATAGAAGATTTGTTGCAACTATTATTTTTATATTAATATTTGTGTTATTACTTCACTGTTACTAGCTTCTTTTTACATTTATGAACTAAAATATGAATTTATAAGGAAAATGTCTAAAGCATATACTCGCGTATATTTTTAAGGAAATGTGTACTTTTATGTGAAATAAAATTTTGTAAATACACTCTTGGACCTAGAACGGGGTATTCATTTTTTTTTTTTTAGATACTAGGGTCGGCTGTTAAGTCCCAGGCCTCACATAGGTATGGTGCCACAAGGCCAGTTAGACAGTAGCATTGTATAATTTTACTCTAAGACTATTTGTATCCATAGTTAAAGATCAATAGCTCTAGCTTAACAAGACAACTTGAGAGTTTTCACAAAAATGGAGGATTTGGAAAAACAAGCAGTGATTAAACACTTCCATTTGAAAGGCTTAACGCCTAAAGAAATCAAGGAGGAAATGGACAGTGCATTGAAAGACTCTGCCCCTTCATGTTTAATGATTAAAAGGTGGGTTGCACAGTTTAAAATAAAACGTATGAGCTGAGCCTCGCTCTGGAAACCCTGTAGAAGTGACAACTCCAGAGATCATTGAAAAAATTTGTCGTTCAGTACTGGAAGACCGCAGATTAACGTTTCAGATAGCAGAGGCTGTAAACTTATCAAAAGATCATGCAGGTAATATTTTAAGTAATGTTTAGGGTTTTCACAAGGTCTGTGCAAGATGGGTGCCGCATTTGACACCTGATCAAAAGTTGCAGAGAAAATCTGTTTCTGTTAAGAATGTAGAGCTCTACGGAAAAAATCCCAGTGAATTTTTGAGACGACTTATTACCATGGATGAAACTTGGATATATCACTACACTCCAGAAAGTAAATCACAAGTCAAAACAGTGGATTGTGCCAGGTGAACAAACTCCAAAAAAGGCAAAGTTAATTTTGTCAGAAAACAAGGTTATGGCGAGTGTTTTTTGGGATGCATAGAAAATTATTTTTATTCATTACTTGAAAAAGGGTAAAAGTATCACTGGTGACTACTACGCAAACTTACTGCAACGAGGTGAAAAGAAAAATACCTCATTTGGCAAAAAAAAAACCAGAAAAAGTTTCATTACAACAATGCTCTGGCCCATAGTTCAGTCATTGCAATGGGAAAAATGTGCAAATTAAAGTTGAAATTGCTTGAACATCTACCCTATCGCCAGATCTAGCTCCCAGTGACCCACCTGTTCCCAAACCTCAAAAAAATTTTAAACAGCTATTTTGAGGACCTTGATAAATCGCACTACAGAGATGGTTTAATTAAATTAAAACACTGATATGACAAATGTATTAGTCTTTCTTGAGATTATGTTTAAAAATAAAGCAAAAAACTTTTTTTTTAAATGCTGTTTTCATTGAGAAGACCGGGACTTATCAGTCGACCCTCATATATACATATTAGGAGGAAAAAAATTATTTACATACAAATTCGGTCCCTACTAATTATATTCACTATAATTTAATTCGTTGGGCCTTTTTTAATTTACTAATTTCAACAGTACTAAATCTTTGTGCTGCAATATATAGGAGGCATCAAATAGATTGCTCTCAGCGTGTTGAAGAGTTTCCTTTCCCTGTTGTTTCTTATAGCAGCATAAATCATATTCACTGCTTCACATTATCAACCAACAAAACTTAATTTGGTTAGCACTATAATTTTTATGCACTCAAATTATGCCTGAATCTCATCCACCATTCTTTAATTCTTCTCAGTGACATGGTTAAGAACTTATAGGGTATTTTATTTTAATTATTGCGGTTTCTATAAGCATATGAGCATAAATATATGGACTATAATGTGTTATACTATTTTTATGTTCCTTCAACAGATAAAGGATGTAGGTTTTTTTTTCTTCTTTTTCCTTTTTTCTCTCATGTATGTCCCAAATAATCTTTCTTTTGTGGACACTACAGTACAGCTTTTAGTGTGTGACTATGATAAACACTATCAGGCAGATAAGATCCCGTATTTGCTTTGATTTCAAATAATTGATAATTATGGATATTTGCAATGTTTTACATGACTAAATTAGTTGAGAAACCCACTGAAAATAAGCAGCTAAAATAAAACTAAGGTGTATTTATATGAAGGAATCACCAAAACTCTATAGGCTCTCCATCTCCTATCAAGGAAATAATGCAAACTGGACATGAGAAAGTGATGAAAAACTTGAATTTTTAGAAGGTTTGTCAAAATTAGAAACCACATTAAAAGGAACTGTTTTTGCCATAGCACTTTTTCATAATGTAAAAAAAGAAAGTAGATTTAGAAATTACCATTTAGTGATATTTCAGTGTCACTATTCCAAAGTAATTTCTAATTAAAATACATATCACAGTTACCAACTGCTGCACACCAATTACAGAAATTTAGTGTTGTCCATATGTTCTTAGCAAACTAAGGAACACTTAAACTGATTTAGCGTAGAAATTCACATAATTGGCAGGGAAGTGGGAAGAATAGAAATGTACCAGAATGTGTGTGGTAGGAGAAGGTGATGGTGCCAGTGGCAGTACAGCTACAATGACAATGATATGGATAGGATTTTCTATTTAGATAATATACCTAATATAATTCATCATTGTAAAATGCTTCACCTATCTAGAATTTGTGTTCAAACTGGAGGGAGAAGGAAATGGAAATGTACCAATCTGTGTGCAGTGGGAGAAGGTGATGGTGGTAATGGCAGCACAGCTGTAATGATGATATATGATTATTCTATTATGCATTGTTGACAAAACGTATTGCTTTTCTTAAAACCTTTAAGGTGAATAAAGATGACTCATGATTATTATGATACGGATGAATAAAATTTTCTATTAGGTAATATACCTAATATATAGGGGACCTTGATTTTGTAATTTGTAAACATTTTATACTTGCAACATTTTGCCATTTTTTTTATATTTTAGGTTTATTTAGCAAATTTAACTATATTCCATGATTTTTCCAGAAAATTGATCACCATTTGTGATGTTATTATAAAAAGTTTAGCAAAATTCATTAAAAATGCATTTGTAATTTTGTGTTGATCTATTCGTTGTTTCATGCATTTGTAATTTTGTGTCAATCTATTCATTGTTTCCCATTTGTTAACAATGTGCAATGACCAAGTGCAACCTCTGTGCTGTCTAGGGGGAAAAAAGCTGCTATATTATATCACAATTGCTCTCTCTTCTTTGAAGTTAGTGCAATTGGTGTTGCCACTGGTGCCATTACCAAGTGAGTAAAGTTGTTTTTCTTGTCGCATTGCAAGATGGTATATTTGCATGAAACAGTGGACTGATCATATCCGAGCTTTGACAAGAAGGATTTTATGTTTTTAATTGTGAAAAGAAAATATGCATGACTAAATTCTGCAAATCCATCATAAATTGGAATAGACCTGCAAGAAACCCGGACAACAGGTCACAAGGCAAGCAAACAGAATCCCTGAAAAGAGGACAAGCAAAGTGCCTGACGTTAGATACTATGTACTAGTGTCTAGACCCTGATGTGCATTTTAATTATCAGTCAACATTGGAAGTGATTGGGTGTCTCGGAAATATTCAGATTTTGGTAGTACATTGTAATTAGACAGCCAGTTGACAATGGTGTAATAACTGAATAATAGTGTTTATTCTACATTCTATAGTATAATTAGATTGCCAAAATTCAAGCTACCGAGCCTCCGAAAGCATCAGAGTTTGACCAAGATGCTCATGTTGTGTCAGAGTTGCAGATTTGTGTGTCCTTGTCGAACTCAATGGTCAAAAAAGAAAGCACTACATCCAGAGTTATGTCAACCCTAAATAATGCATATGTGTTAGACTTTCAACTATGAATCCCTACTTTAATATGGCCATCATTCTTGTGATTCAAAATTTTAGTGCATCCATTTAGTGATAGATTCAAGAAGTATAAAAATCCACAAAACTATTTGTTGAGAATCAATTGCTCTCTCTCTCTCTCTCTCTCTCTCTCTCTCTCTCTCTCTCTCTCTCTGAGAGAGAGAGAAACTTTGCCCACCCAGCTGGATCTGGGACCTCTGTAAGAGAAGCTGGAACCCTGATCACTTGACTGCAAAGGCAGTCAATTAATTGGCATAATGGTGCTCAGCAAAACTTTGGGCCATACCGTGGGCTTTAAATATAATTAAACATGCTCCATGTCAGTAGATTTACTGTCTTGTAAAAGTATCCTGCGGGACAAAATTCTGACATATTGGCACCACAGATATGATTCTAATGTGGAGAAAATATTTGATGAATGAATATACAAGTATTAACAAATTCAGTTGGTCCAATCCTGCATTCTCTCTTTGTTGGCATGTCAGTGATGAATGAGCAATTTATCAGTACAGGTACTAGCCGAAGGTAAAGTGCTCTGAACGCCATATTAAGGAAACATCAGTAAATAGGGAGAAAATTAACATTGTAAACACATTATTGACAATGAGGAGTGAGTACATAATATTTGTTGAGAAAAGTATTAAAGAGACGAAGGATTCCAGTATCCAATGTTGATTCTGAGTGTACCTTTTCCCACTTTGAGAATATCCTCTCAGATTTATGAGTATACTTAAAGCCATTAAATGTGTAAATAATGCTGGGGAAATATTTTGAAAAATGAGAAAGTGTCACATTGCATTAAAAATGTTATAAGAGCAATCATTGGTTATATTATAGTTTTATTTAGTATTTATTTTTATGACATTAAACACAATATATAATAAAACTTCCTCATTATTTACAGATTTTATTTACCACTTACCAGTTCATGAGCTATAATTAGTTTTACCTAATTCAAATTTGCATGGAGGGAGAGGGTATAACTTAAACGTGTATGGTGGAGGGAGGAAAATGTGCAGCTAAACTTCTCTCTCTGTTTATTTGACGAGTCAACATGTCAAATAAATGACTATAACAACACTGTTTACAAACTTCCATAAAAGAAAAATCCTCTCTTTGTGTTTGACCATTGGCTCATATATCATAAGGTACAGCCACTAATGTGAAAAGAAATTTTCTATTTTATTTTTGTCTTGGTGAGAAATCCTTTTCCTAATGAGAATGCTTATTATATACATCCCTGTAGATCTGTTAACAGCTAATGAAAGTGCAAAATGAAATTCACAAAATCTGCCGCAAAATATGACCTTTTTGGCATTTGGAAACCATTGTAAATGCAGGATGACCTGCAGTAGTCTATATTAATAATTGGAAAAAGAAAAAAAATTGTTTTATATTTAGTTAAAAATTTTACTCATTCAAATGAAATCTGATTTTTAAGGTTTTTCATTGCCTTAACCGAACATCAACAGAACTTAAATCACTACTTAGGAAAATGGCAGTACAGTATTAACAGAAAAAGAACATGGCACGAAAATAAAGGTATTTATGTTTCAAACTCACAGCTGCAATTTGAACTGTCTTGATCTTGCGACAATGGTGCGTTTCACTAACTGGTGCTAAATTTTACCAAATTGTTAAAGTTATGTAGTATTAAAATTGATTAAAATTACATTTCATCAAACAATATTATTGTAGCATAGCATTACACTTTGTGTTAAATTACCTTTGTGTTAAGTCATTTGACAAATGATAGTAGTTGAAAAATGGATGCTGCAAACCAAGTTGTTGATGTCAAATTTCTGTATTTGGCACTTTTTAATGCTGTTTCTAACTGAAGGGGAGTAATGCATCACGCAAGAGGAGTTTTTGAAGCAATACAGGCTTTCTAAAGCACTTGAGTACTTTTATACTAAATGCAACATAGGTTAGAATATTACCAAAGTAAGACATACCTCCTCCTTGCTGCAAATGTTAATTTGCTTATGGCACTTTTCATTTAATGTTTGGTGATAGTGTCACAACTTACACATTTGTGGGTTTGTCGAAACAGATGCTTCAAGAAGTAAACAGTAGCATTTGTTTGGTTTGCTTTATCCTTAACCAGTGATAACAAATTTTTTTTCCACACAAGTTTCCATGTATTTCCCATCAGTTTTAAACTGTTGTAGCACTTTTTACGTCTAGTCTTTATGGTACTGGATTTTATGTAAGCAAAAAATTGCTGTGGCTTGCATCTTTCTCCTTCAGTTAGCGAGTTCTTTTGCTCTTACACCACATGCAAAGTAACCAGATTTGTAATGCACTTCTTATCTAACAGTGAATAATTAAACTAAATGTGGATAAACGTAATATTCTTAGACTTCGTTATTTTAGGTATTTTCTAGGGCATCCTCTGAAACATGTTTTAGGAAAAATCTAAAATAACAAAGTTTGAGAGTAAGTTCAACTCATTTTTAGTTTGATTTTTGAGTGGGTTTTAGTTTTGATGAGTGGATCCCCATTCTTAATTTAGTAAATAATTAATTCCTCTGCACCTTTATTTTTCATTTGAAATCTCTATTCTAGCTTTATACAATCCTGACATTATTTTTATGACATTAAACACAATAAATAAAACTGCCTCTTTATTTACGATTTGATTTACCACTTACCACATCACCATGATAGTAATTGTCTAGTAACCCATTCAAGGATACCCAGTGATGGGGGTGAGATATTATTAAATAAAATGGTCCTTTTAGGTACCAACTTCTCACTGTACCAGATGATCAACTCTCACATAATGCCTTACTCCACATGGTCATTCGGACACATGATAGCTGCTGTATTATATCATTTAATGCTGCAAAGTGGTATTAGTGAATTTTTTTAATTTGTAAAATGCTCCTATCTGCATTCATTTGAAATCCATCAGCATCCAAACACGCCATCACATTGATTGCATTAGTTGTGCCCTCACCATCCTTTTCCACTGTTTCTCTTGAGTGCAGAGCATATATTTTGATTAGATTCGACCCCACGATCCTTGGTTTGATAGTGTGACAGTACCGTCTTATGAATTGGTCTTGGTACGTAAGTCATCGCCATTGGGATGAATAAACAACTCAGAAGAGTGGCAAGATACAACAGGAAACTTCGTATTGCAAGACTCTTCTCGCAGAACTGACTTCTCGATTCTTCTCCAAGCTACAGCTTTCAGTATCTTCGACAAGTTTCCAGAAAGTTTGTGGTGTTATTTCCTAGCTATAAATAGGAGGAGGATTGTAGTGCAGGGTGTTGTAAATTGTACTGAGTCAAGAGTGACTGAAGTGTTAACACTCAATGGTGTGCGAGCCATGGCATACAGCTATAAACTATGTGTCAAAATGTGAAATGAATTATTTGCAGCAGTAAATTATAGAGTGTATTTGTAACTAATTGTTGAGTCAATAAAGATATTTGTCACACTTGTCAGGGGCGGAATATTTATGCCGAGATGGAAATGATGAAAACTTTATTGGCCGACATGAAGGAAATGAAATCAGAAATGGAGAAAATGAGAAATAAAATAATGACAGTGAATTCCTCATTAGAGAAGACAGATCAGAAAATGAAAAAATTGAATACAAAAGATAATGGAGGTGGAGAAAATGGAATCCAGCGTAGGAAAATTGGAATCAAAATTAGAAAAAAATGAAGTGGACAATGGAGAACCTGATAACTGAACTTTCCACCAAAATTGACGAACAACTGGCTGGTGTGGAGAAAAAGTGGAAAGCTTGTGGAGCAATGAAAGACCATGACCTATGCCTAATGCCCTGCAGGAAAGAGTCAACAGGGGTGCCAAGGAACTAAGTGCCATGGTGGAAAAGATGCTTGACAGAAACTTTAAAGACAAGACACCAGGACGGGATATAACATGTGCACATATAGCCATATATGAGGAGGTGTCAACCTTGGATGTCTTCTGCAGACAGTTCGCTACCATCGCTACCCACAACCAATAGTTGGCAGAAGAGGAAGCTGCACAGCTAATAGCCTCCAGGGACAGGCTACAGAAGTACAGAATGCAGTCCCAATGTGAGTGTAGTCTAGGGAGATCTGGCAGGCCCTCAAGAACCATCGTTGACTGCAGCCTACTACAGCCAACAATGCAGTAGCTTAATGTGAGGCTGCTACAGCCAGGTGAGACAATGCCCTTGCCATCGAACAGCTTGCGAACAAGACCCTGGTGAATTAACCACCTAACTGCATATCCCAGGAAGCAGTTTACTCCATGTCGACAGGGTGTGTGACGTCAAGATATGACAGCGCCTGATGCTCTGCGATTATGAGATCTACGAGGCATTAGCAGCAACACTCAGAATGGAGGTGGAAAGAAAACAGCTGCGCCAGCTTAAGGACCAGGAGTATATGCTAAAACAGAGAGAGATACTTTTCAGAGACGACAACTTTTAGGTGATACTTTCCAGAGACTTTTAGGTGATGGTGTGTGCTGGGGTTGTGGTGAGCCAGGTAACCTAGCAAAAGACTGTCCACACCAAGATGATCGAGCAGGTGGAAAATGTAAGGAACAGTATGATGAGGCGCATGTTGTGCCCATCTTCATCGCCCCCTCGAGTGACTATACATGCCTTAGGTAGAAGAGTGGACGACTGCCTCATTGCAGGGGGCTGGATACAAGGGAAGATATGTAAGATACTCAACACAGGTGCAACTGTGATGAAAGACTTGCCTAACCAGTTGGACTTACCAACTAGTGATGGTGTTAGGCATCATTTTACCTGTAGAAAAGGCCCCATGGGAGTTGACACTGGAAAGGAGCACTGTGAGCCTGTGGGTGTTTTCATGAGGTGACTGAGGATGTCATACTGGAATTAGATGCCCTCAGTAGCCACAAGGTGATGTTGGCTGGAGGGTTTTATGACTCGTCCGAGATGAGGTATTGCTCCAGAGCCCACCAGAACATCTGGGGATCTGCAGGGCAATTTTGAAGGATGATGTAATTGTGCCTGCAAGAAGCAAGGTTGTGTGAAGGCATACCTGGAAGGCTCAAGGAACTTGGTATTAGACCAGAAGACATCACTACACAGATTGTGTTGTCCAAGCATTGTTCTGCCATGAGGAAGTACCCATGAGGCTGCCAAAGACCAACTAGGATATCCAGGGTGGGACACAGTTAGGCAAGTGTAAGCCAGCTATCAGTGTAATGCCATGTGACAAATCCGAACAGAACCCTAGATGGGTCTAGGTCCCAGGCTGAAGAAGGTGGTCAATTGTTAAGATTAATAAAAATAATGTACTTGTAACCATTCAAATGTTTATATTTGATCCAGTTAAGCAACCATCTTATCGCTTCACAACTAGATAGGCTTCAGCATCTACTCAACCAAAACCAGTCTGACTTCAGTGAATGCATTATGAATGCATTACCCATTTACTCCTCAACATTGACACTGGAGACATGCGAGCTATCTGGCAACAACTAGGTGTGTTCTCCTGGCAAAGCATGAAATTCAGGGAAATTATTGAAGAGTGCAACTGCCCTTGATGTTCCCCTGTAGTCTTGATGAAGTGTGAACTACACTTCTGCATCTACTGCAGGAAACTGAATGCTGTCACCATAAAGGACTTTCCCTTTACCTTGTTGTAATGAATTGATGACACCCTGGAAAGGCTAGCTGATCCAGTGGTTCTCAACTTTGGACTTGAAATTAGGATATTGGCAAGTGACAGTAAATCCCAGGGACAAAGAGAAGACTGCATTCTCAACTGGCCAAGGGCTTTGACAATGTTATGCCCTTTGCCCTCTGCAATGTGCCAGCCACCTTCCAGTGCCTCATGGTATCAGTGAGGAGAGGATTGACCTACAACTCCTGCCTATTCATTTGGATGACATCATCGTGGATAGTAACTGCTGACTAAGATGCTGCAGGCACCTAACTTGAAGTTGAATGTGAAGAAGTGTTAAATCTACTGCAATTAAGTGAACAACCTGGCAACCTGGGCCACGTAATTTCACCATCTGGAGTGGCCACAAACCCAGAGGTGGTTTGTGTGGTGAAAGATTGGCCTCACCCAAAAGACAAATGAGAGCTGCAAAGTTTCCTGGCTTATATAGCTACTATCACTGGTTATTCAGAAGTTTCTCCATCATTGTGAAACCTCTCACCCATTTGATGGAAGAGCATTGTGGTATGTGATTAGAAGAGGAAGAGAATGTGCTCCAGGCACTAAAGTCAGCACTCTACAGTGTATTATATTTTAGAATTTCCACAGCCTGACAACAACTTTTTGGACAGTGATACTGGCATTGGCAGTATTCTGTACCAGGTCCAGGATGGCCAGGAGCAGGTAATTGCCAACTACAGCAAGATGCTCTCCAAAACAGAAAACTACTGCTTTACCTGGCAAGAGCTCCTGGCAGTAGGGAAGGCGCTAAAGCACTTCCACAAGTATCTGCAATCAGCCATTCCACCTCGGCTGACCAACCTGCCCTGAAGAACCTGGAGGGCCAAACAGCCTGTTGGGTCCAGAGGCTGCAAGAGTACAACTTACCATCAGAAAAGGAGGAGCCACATCAATGCAGATGCCATGTCCAGAGGAGTGTGGCCATTGCATTAAGGTTGAAGAGAAGGAGCATGCTATAGCTGTCAAAGTTATTTCAGTAGTACCTGCAGTTTTATGGGATAGCCCAGGGCTGAGGAGGGAGCAACTGGTAGGTGTGACTTGGGGCCACTCTTGGGAGAAGTGGAGGTAGGGACCAGGAGTACCATGTACAAGTCTTATTGGGCCCAGTGGGATTCAATGAAGATCCAGGACAGGATGCTGTTCAGAGAATGGGAATCATCTAATGGGAAGACAGAGCAGCTGATCCTCCTGGGATTCAATGAATATCAAGGACAGAGTGCTGTTCAGAGAATGGGAATCATCTGATGGGAAGACCCAGAGAGAGCAGCTGATTCTCTTTTGGTACAAGGTCGTGGAAATACTAGTGGCAGTGCATAAAAAAAAATTAGGAAAGACATTTGGGACCCAACCAAACCATCAAGAAGCTCCGATAAAATATTACAGGCTGAGACTATGGGCAGACGGTGAGCGATGGTGCTGCCAGTGTCATATGTGTGTGACAAGTTGTGGCTCACAGTAGTTGGGGTGGCATGCAGCAATATAACGTGGTAGCCCCTTCAAACGTGTAGCCATCAACATAGGTGGACCATTCCCTGTGTCTAAGAGAGGCAACAGGTATCTGTTGGTCGCTGTGGATTACTTCAAGTGACTGGAGGTGTATGCCATCCCTAATCAAAAGACCAGAACCATCAGGAACTGTGATCAGAGCACTTAACTTTGAATCCAACCTCATGAGGGAAACACTGGAGCGACTCCAAATGCAAAGACAGGCACAACACCTCTTCACCCAAAGTCTGACACATGATTGAGCAGTACATTGGGACTTTTGAAGAACCTTTAATGAATCACCAGAGAGGGTGGGAAGTGAGGGTGCCGCTTTACTTGCTGGCCTACCGCTCTTCAACCCTTGACACCACTAGGTTGACACCGGCCAGTTTGGTCTTTGTCAGAGAGCTGCGTCCACCATGCAACCTGATCGGGAGTCCTACTAGGGTAGAACAGCCAGCAGCCAACTACTTGGAGCAACTCATAGACTAATTTTATGACATGCATGAGATGGCCTGTCAAAACATCCAGTTAGCAAATAATCACACACAACAATACGGAAGAGTGACAAGATGTAACAGGAACCTTCAGAATGCAAGGCTCTTCTCGATGCTTCTCCAAGCTTTGACTTCTATATTTTCGACAATTTTCCAGAAAGTTAGTGACTTCATTTTCTAGCTATAAAAGGGGGAAGGATTGTAGTGCAGTTTGTTGTGAATGACTTTAGTATTAATGCTCAGTGGTACACAAAACATTTGCAGCTGTGAATCACAGACTATTTGTTACTAATTATTGAATCAATAAAGACATATGTTATAATAGGTTAGGCATTTCTATCGTGCCTTAGGCCACATTGCCATAAATCCACACATCGAGGTTTGCATTATTTAAATGGAGTTATCTGTTGGTAAAATGGGTTCTGTAACAATCGTGCACAGGACATGTGTATCACTGAAGTGCTTAATGTGACTAGTCATTTGCTTCTGACATGCACTGGAATGCATTGACAGAAGTGCATTGGAGTACATTCAGTAGCAAAGAGTTTGTTTACCACCTTTTCAAAAGCTGTTAGAAGTTACCTTTGATGTTAACAAAGTACCATTAACATAGATTAGTGAACCAGCACTATGTCAGAAGTCTGTTATTGGCATCCTGACTCAATAATAGAATCAGCTTTACTTTATTAGTTTCGCCATGTTTAGTTCAATTTACTTCATCCATAAAAACATCTACATGTTGTGGATTCTTCTAATACAACAATTATTTACATTTCTTAATTAAAAGTCCCTGCACTTAAATTCCTCCAGACTATAAAATGCATTTATCATTAAGTACCTCTTTATTGCTTTCATAGTTAAATGAGTATTTTTAGTTAGTTTTATTTCTAACTTATTACAAAGTTCTTTTTCTATTATTTTTACGCAACATAGAACATGCTTAACATGCTTCTGAAAATAATCATATTTCTTAAGTCATGTGTCTATGCATTATTTTTTGGTTCAATTTCTTGTAAAATATGTTCTATACTCTCACAAATGTACATACAAGGAACAGTCAGTATGCCAAATTGTTTACAGTCTGATGTCTATGTGCTTCTGCTATTTACTTTACCTATTACTCTGATTATTTTTTTTTTTTAAATTTTTTAATATTTCCCTGTAATATTATCCCATATTCTTTCACATCAGTGCAGTTATATGAATGAAACCTTTTTATTGTGCAGTTTATTTCAAGAGAATTAAATATTTTGCAGGGAATGCATTAGCGGGAATCCAAATCAGAACAAATAGTGATCCAATTGTTCGTCACAATAAAATTCATCATGGGCAGCATGGAGGTATCTATGTTCATGAGAAGGGTCAAGGACTGATAGAAGAGAATGAAGTGTATGCCAACACATTAGCAGGAGTGTGGATCACAACAGGCAGCACTCCAGTTCTGAGGCGGAATCGAATTCACTCTGGAAAACAAGTTGGCGTGTATTTCTATGACAATGGGCATGGAAAACTTGAAGACAATGACATTTTCAACCATCTGTATTCAGGTGTACAAATTAGGTAAGATCAAATTTAATCTCCTAATAGGGCTCTTAATTTTTAAGGTGTAAAATTACCAAGCAAAACAATAAAGAGAGGCGTGTATACCAATATTAGGAATACAGAAGTACAATTCTCAAGCGAGTATTTTTATAAAACTTTTTCTACTTAGTATAGATCAGCTTATCCCCCCCCCCTCCTCCACCACCATCATTCTTTGTTGAAACCACTCTCATTTTTAAGCCCTCTTTAATGTGTATAAATTTCTTTGGGCATGTAAATGCACTGTAACGTATAGCTTTCAAGTAAATAAT
Organism: Hymenopus coronatus; assembly: GCA_030762935.1. NCBI lineage: Eukaryota > Metazoa > Arthropoda > Insecta > Mantodea > Hymenopodidae > Hymenopus > Hymenopus coronatus. Next base: position 27,337,419 of record CM060882.1, read on the forward strand.
TTTGACAAGTTCTTATACAGAACAACTGAATTATTAGTATTAATTCATAGCATGCATTTTCATGTTGCAAATGTGTTGAAAGCTGTTTCTTACAGTGTTTGAAAACATTCCATCTGTGTATGTAGAAAAAATTGTGTAAGTTTGCAATGAATTTATTTGTAAGTATTTTCTAATTGTAATTTTATAAAGGGAGCTGAAACGTGCATTAACAATTCATTTCTTTGAAACTCGTTTTATGTTCTTTTAGTCATGTGTTGCATATGGATGGAAGTTTGTTTCTTGATATTTTTATTTACATTGTGTTACAGACTATAACCCTGATTGTCAATATTCAACCTTCTGTTTTATACAAACATACTCCTGTAGTTGTGGTTTAAAGTCATATTTATATAAATGTGAACATTTTATTTCAATTTAATGAGAAGGACTTGCCAACATTCATACATTGCTCATTGCTTTGGTGCAGCAAAACCTGAATGCATTGTTAATACCATTTTTCCCTGCAGTTGTTTTATTCATTTAAAGAAATTTTTAATTCATTGGAATAAATTTTATGTTATTTATATTGAGTTAGTTTTTCAATTCCTCTTGGTCCTTGGAATAGTCCATTTTATTTATTTGCCACAAAATAAGATCAGCTGGTTACATCTCCAAAGAATTGGTTTACTGTACCAAACACGGAATAAAAGGTATATTGCATAATGCCACCAAAAAAAAAAATGGCATGTTATTTATGGATGCTCTTTAACTACTGTGGTTATCAGCGCCCCATTCTAAATTGGGTGTGAAGGACCACTTCATTTTGCTCAGAGGCCTCTCTATTAGGCTTGAGGTTCTTTTACGTGCCACCAATGGCTTTACTTCCCTTCCAAAGGAAGCCATGCTAAGGATTTTTACACCCGAAAAAACCATTGACCTCTACCGGATTTGAACCCATGACCTTGGGTATATGAAGTTAGCATGGTAACCATTACACCACCAAAACATTCAAGTCTCCCATTTAAACATGTAAAAATCGCTTAATCTATCCCATTTCAAAAACAAACTCTTCCGATATCTGCTTGAACAATACTGTAATTCCAAACAACACTGCAGAAGAAAATTTATATGGTGCTTGTTGAAATATTACATAAATGATAATTACATGCACATTCACACAAAATAAGTAAACATATTTTTTTTCTGTACTTAAATACTCCTTTTAATGCAGTTATTTTATTTTTTGTATTTTGCATACCATCTAGAGCACTCCCTACCTAAAATAATATGTTCATGAGGACCTTCTACATAATATTGAATTAAATTAATGCAAACTATTGTTTTTAATTGCTCAAAAATAGTTTTGAATTTGAGTAACATTATATGAAAATCACAAGAGACAACAGCTTGAATCCCCCTTATGTCTACTACAGAATGATAATGTAAATGTTTTGTGGCGTTTATCTGTTTAGTATGAGAAAGATGGAAAAATAAGCTTTTGTATTAGTTTGTATAAGAGATATAAAGATAAATGATAATGGGCAGGTAAGGTTATGTAAATGTAACATCAGATTTGTCCTCCTGTAAAACAAGAATTGAGGTTTGCTGTATTTTTACTTTCTCTAATCGCACTATGTACGTAGTATATAGAGAAAGTATTGCACTCCACCCAACAATTTGATACCGAGATTTCACCGGAAATGTATGTTTTAGGGTCCCCTTTATCTAAAAAAAAGCATTTTCACAAAAAGGTCCATGTGTGTGTCCATGTGTCAGTGTGTCTGTGAACACGATAACTCAAAAACGAAAAGTCGGTAAAATATCAAACTTGGTATTTAAGTTTAGTATCTTCCAGGGATGCGACACAAAGATTTTGAGAAAAATCCCCCCACCTCAAACTACCCTTTACATGGAACTTTTTCGAAAATTTCAATTTTCTCAAAAATGGCTCTAACGATTTTGATTAAAATTTCATATATTAAAGATATTTACCTGGCAAATAAAATGTGTATCTTGAATTTTCTGGGAAAAGCCTCTGAAGAGTAGTTTATTCTTTATGAATTTTACTGAATTTTGAATAACTGCTAAACCATAAGAGATGGACAAAAACTTACTACACAAAAAATGTAGAACACGTTAAAACACACAATTTATGTTACATACATTTTTTTCGCGGAGCTCGTCGTTTTTGAGACATTCCTTTTTTTGGTTTCTGCTATGAAAAACTTATACTTTTCTCATACAGGAATTTGTCAACTGTGGCCCATACAAACAAAGGAACTTCAGTGACATAGCAACCAGCTTTTGATTATCACTTTAACCAATGGTACTCTCTTATTTCGCTTCAACTTACAAGGAAGCAAGTAATAAGACTATTTCTGCTGATTTTTTCTTGATTAGCATGAAGTAAATAGAAGCATAAGCTTTTTAAGTACAATTTGTTGCAGAGATGTAGAGAAAGTCATGTGAATGGTACACATCAGATTTTTAAAAATTACTACCCATGTTTTTGGGCCACCCTAAGGAGAATTACAATTCATATTTATTATATGAATTACAATTCATATTTATTTGTTATATGAAACAAACATACTACCATTTTCCTATCTCTGTAAATACAGTGAATCTTTATTCATGTACAAAACAGAAAATAACTTCCTATCTACCAACTCTGTAATCAAAGAGATATTCACTCCAACAAAACTAAATCAGCCAATCAAATATGCATAGTCAGTTAACTCTACCAAATATGGAATGAAAAGTGTATTACATACTGCCTCCAAAACATGCAACAGTCTCCCATTTAACATCAAAGAATTGCTTAACTTATCCCAATTTAAAAACGAACTCTTTAAATACCTACTTGAGCAATACTGTAATTTCTACAACAAAACTAAATCAGCCAATCAAATATGCATAGAGTCAGTTAACTCTACCAAATATGGAATGAAAAGTGTATTACATACTGCCTCCAAAATATGCGACAGTCTCCCATTTAACATCAAAGAATCGCTTAACTTATCCCAATTTAAAAACAAACTCTTTAAATACCTACTTGAGCAATACTGTAATTCCTAAAAATTTGACAAAAGAAAATCCCTATGGTGTTTTTTGAAATATTGCATTAAGTTTAACCACACACCTACACAAATTATGTTAAAATTATATATATATATATATATATATATATATATATATATATATATATATATATATGTGTGTGTGTGTGTGTGTGTTTATTTTATTCTTTGTATTTTGCTTACCACCTCACTAAAGGGTAGTCCCTACCTAGAGCAATTTACTCATTGGGACATTCTATGTAAATAAATAAATATGTGATTCCTGTAGCTAAGTAATTAATGTTCTGTTGCAGAACTGGCAGTAATCCAATCATCCGGGGAAATAAAATTTGGGGTGGACAGAACGGTGGCGTGCTGGTGTACAATGGTGGCCTGGGCTTGTTAGAGCAAAATGAAATATTTGATAATGCCATGGCTGGTGTGTGGATAAAAACAGATTCTAACCCAACTCTCAAGCGTAACAAAATATTTGACGGGAGAGATGGAGGCATTTGTATTTTTAATGGTGGAAAAGGTAACTCTTCTTGCACATAATTTTCAAAGTAGTATTGGATCAGTTAATATTGTAAAATGAAAAACTATGCTTTTACATGTATGACAATATATCTCTTGTAGGCATTTTAGAGGAAAATGACATATTTCGCAACGCACAAGCGGGAGTGTTGATATCCACACAGAGTCACCCAATATTGAGGCGAAACAGGATATTTGATGGACTTGCAGCTGGAGTAGAAATAACAAATAATGCCACAGCTACACTAGAGTTCAACCAAATATTTAACAACCGTTTTGGAGGTCTATGCCTTGCAAGTGGAGTGCAACCCATAGTGCGAGGTAAGAATGTTTAAGGGAGTTCTAAAGCCTATGCCACCAATGTGACCCATTAGCTCAGTAAGATACTAGATTTACAAGAATTAGATGTAGCCCTTTTAAGTTCACAAACGGACAATTGCACAAAAATCATATTTTTTTAATGTCTTTTTAAAAAAATTTATCAGCAGTTTTTTTTTTTTTTTTTTTTATCAGCCATAACCCAAAGTAGGTATACAGTGGTGATCCTAAAATTTATTTTCAGTTATCTCAGTAGTTTCTCAGAAAACAGGCCATTTACAGCATAAAATGTCATTCAAGAAAGTTATTCAATGAAAAATGTAATTAACTGTTTTTGCAAAGGTTTATCTTTATAATTACGAATTAAAAAAAATAAACTACTGTAGGTCTAGAAAATAGATTTAAACATTTAAAATTATATAGTTGACAGAGAAAGTAATTTGAAATTACATGTCAGATTTTTAATTTTTGTATAAAATATAGGATCTTTAAATTATAGGGTAATCCCTGTCGTGGCCTCTCTTCACTCTGCGAGAGATCCTAGGGTTGCTGGGAAAATAGTGCCGGCAAAGGCACACTAAAATACATATCTTAAGATAAACTATGGAAATGCTGACCTTCTGTTCACATACAGGCAGCACAATTTGCGAAATTATTCTCGCTCAATCGTCTAAGCTTAGCAGCAGGAATCCTTATGATTTCTTGCATGATGTTATTACTAAGTTTCTGTAGAGTACACAGGGATTTCTGCTGCTGAGCCTAAGTGAATGAGCAAGAACATTCTTTAACTTGTTATACTGCCTGTTTGGATGCAAATAGTCAATATTTTCAGCATTTATTTAAAGTAAGGACTCCAATGCACCTTTGCCGGCACCACTTTCCCAGCTACTCGGATCTCTTGCACAGTGGAGAGAGGCCGCTTACCTTATAATTTAATGACCCTATATTAGTAATCTATTTTTCTTCTATTTCACAAAATAAATTCTGAATTTCAATAACTTCAAATCAATATCTTGCTTCTTTTCAGGAACTGCTAGTTGTTTTCTCTTGTTCTCCATATATATCACTTGGCATACTTTAGTGATATTTTAAATATTCTTTAAAGATATTGTATTCAGCATTTGAAATTATATTAGCACATATTTGGCTACAATGTCTTATATATTGCTCTTTTTGCATCTCTAATGCCCCTATTCACAATGAAAATTAAGCAAAAGCATGGTATAACGTTAAAAACAGAAGTGTTGTAATGGTATTATTCACAATGAATCATTTAAACATAAAATAAATATTGAATTAAACATAAACTTCCAAGGTTTAAGCTTTCAGTATAAAAATAATTTGCAACAAAATTTTGATGTGAGTTTATTCATTAGGATACATGAAGTTTTGCTGCAAATTATTGTTATATTAATATTTGTGCAGCTTCACTGTTACTAGCTTCAGTTTTTACATACTCCAAGCTTTCAAGTTTATGTATACCACAAACAAGAATCTAGCCAATCAGAGAGACCAATGTGCCATGCCTTGAATGAGAACAAGACCATTTAAACTTGGCTAAGTCGTCTTTCCCATTCCTGGGACTATAGAAAGCCTCTCATTAATTATGAATGCTCACATTATAATACATATGTAAGATAAGCATTTATACAGTGAAAATTCCTGGATTCAGCCTCCTTTTCTGACCTGAGATCAGCTATTTAGAGCTAAAATAATTTTATTTTCAGGTAACAAAATCTTCAGTAATCAAGATGCAGTGGAGAAAGCAGTAGCCAATGGCCAGTGCTTATACAAGATCTCAAGCTACACATCTTTCCCAATGCATGATTTCTACCGCTGTCAGACATGCAACACTACGGATCGTAATGCCATATGTGTTAACTGCATTAAAACTTGCCATGCTGGACACGATGTGGAATTTATCAGACACGACAGGTAACTTTGCATAGTTGTTCAACAATTTTCCATCATTACAGAAAGTTTAAAATTATTTAAATATCTTCTTAATAAAACTAATAAATGATTATACAGATATATTTGTAGAGTCAGTTTTTAACACTACATCACTTACAATCCGACTCCACAAATTTACCTGTATAATTTGAACATCATTGTTACTAAATTCCTCTTACCATCAACTAACAAATGACATTAACCAAGATTTAAATTACTTGCTTCCAAATCAATAGATGCTGTTAGAAACTCAGCTTTTATTAGGCAAATAGGCTGCTTGGGCAACCAAAAAGCTCAACATTTAAGCATTAGTGCATAAATAACTCTTGATGACAAAGCAACCAGATTACCCAAAATCTATATATATAAAAATGAATTGCTGTTCGTCAGTCTCGCTAAAACTCAAGAACGGCATCTTTCTAACTACATTCTAACTTAATTTTAGCTAACTTCAGTTGGTAGAGAATTGCAGTTGTTAAACTATCGATCAGATTATTTTTATGTAGATTGATAAATCTTAAGTTTTGTTTAAGTTTAATCACAAATTAAATTTCTGAACGCAACCATAATATTTGACATTTTGCTAAGTGCGCAAGAACTTTTCTCATTTTGATTAATTACAATTTACGATGCCGAGGAGAAAAACGACCTGATTTAGGTCGTCGCAGTCAATCAAATGTGCGAAGAGCTACCTCATGTGCTAACCGCACTGATGACCAGAGAGAGACAGATCAAGAAAATAGTCGTATTGCTATGTCAGATTTGCGTTCTTTAGTGAGTGACAATGAAGTAGATTGGCTTAGAATGCAACGAGTTCGTGCACATTAAACACAACAACAGCGAGCACGACATAATGAAATTGAGCAATTCCGAGACGCAGTGCTCCTGTGATTCTGGAATGAGCTGCATTCCACTATGATCCGGCAATAGATTGTGCCGACAAATCGGTAACAATTGGGGAAATGACAATAATTTGTAAGTATTGTAAGGCGTTTTAAATACAGTGATGAATCTACTGGATTATGTTGTGTTGGAGGCAAAGTAAAATTGCCTCAATTGGTACCACCACCAGATCCTTTACACTCTTTAGTTTCTGGGATTGGAAATGATTCTAAGCACTTCTTGGCCAACATTCAGAAATATAACAGCTGTTTCCAGATGACATCGTTTGGCGCTACACATATTATACACAACAATTTCATGCCCACTTTCAAGGTATTATACCATAATATTTTTTTATAATATTCAAGTTTGTATTAAAATATATATTGGAAATAATTATTGGACAAGTCTTTAAAAATTACGGATACAAGAACAAATTTATCACTTACTGGGGGCGCTGTTACCACTACCAGATACAGATCATCAATTTTTACAAATTTATTTTATGGGCAATTCAGATGCGGAAGCTGATAAGCATTGTGCTCACAATCCAACAGTGAAGAGAACCATTTTCCAAGAATTACAAATGTTTCTTCATCAGAACAACAATTTAGTAAACATGTTCAAAATAGTATTGGATCGGATGCCATCTGACAGTCATAATATTGTCATTCTAGCTGACAAAACACCTGCTGGTGAACACACAAGAAGGTTTAATTCACCCACCATGACGAAGTGGCTGTTGTCATTGTGGGAGAAAATTTACAATGTAGAGATATTGTGCTTCATCGTCGGAATATTGATTTAAAACGTGTATCTGAAACATGCAGGCAGGACTTATGATGCATTTCAATATCCTTTGATCTTCTGGCAGGGGGAAAATGGATACCATGTTAATATCAAAATGGTAAATCAAGTATCAGGTAACTAGATTAAACAAGATTAAATAATATTTTTAAATTCAATTCATCTAAGTAACAAATTAAAAATGTATCATTTTTGATTGCAGGTGCTGAAACCAACAAAAAGTTAGTGCTATGAATTTCTATTCATACAGGCTCATGATCCGTGAAGGTGAAGTAAATCATATTTGATGTGTCAACGACTTTTTCATCAGCTTGCAGTTGGCATGTATGTTAAAATTGAGACTGAACGATTGACATACATCAGTTTGAACCGATGACACCTTTGATCAGAGGAATACATTCATCTCCGCGATGCTATAAATGCCAATGGCAATGTGAATAATGTGGGAAGAATGACAATTTTGCCAGCCACTTACATAGGAAGCTCGCGCCACATGCACGAATATGCTCAGGATACTATGTCATATGTTAAGCATTATGGCCGCCCAGACTTATTTGTTACATTCACCTGTAACCCACAATGGTCCGAAATCAAGAGGGAATTGCTACATAGACAAACACCAGTTGATAGACATGACATCACTGCCAGAGTTTGTAAACAAAAATTAAAATCTCTCATGAATTTCTTCATAAAGCATTGCATGTATGGCCAAGTCCGTTGTTGGATGTACTCTGTAGAATGGTATAAGCGTGGTCTGCCACATGCGCACATTTTAGTCTGGTTAGTGGACAAAATAAGGCCAGATGAGATTGACTCCATAATTTCAGCTGAAATTCCTGATGAAACAGGTGACCCAATATTTCATGCAGTAGTTACCAAACACATGATACATGAACCTTTCGGAGTTGTCAACTACAATTCACCGACGGCAAGTGTTCCAAGCGATACCAAGAGACACCAAGAGACCTGATTGCTGAAACCATAACGGGAAATGATGGATACCCATTGTATCGTCTGCGATCAGTTGCGGACAATGGGCGATCGGTCGTTGTGAAGGTAAGAGTACAAAATGTTGATGTAGACAAGCGTTGGATTGTGCCATTCTCGCCAATATTGTCAAAAGCTTTTGAGACTCGCACAATGTGGAATATTGTAACTCTGTGAAGTCAATAAAGTACATATGTAAATATGTTAAAAAGATAGCAATATGGCCGTCTTCGCTGTAACGAATACAAATGACGAAGTATTACAGTACCAGATGGATCGCTATGTAAGTAGCAACGAAGGAATTTGGCGTATCTTTTCATTTGCGATCCATGAAAGACACCCTACAGTAGTCCATTTGGCAGTCCATTTAGAAAATGGTCAATGAGTTTATTTTAATGAATCGAACGTGGCAGACAGAGCGGCATGTCCACCATCGACAACATTAACAAGTTTCTTCACAGTGTGTCAAACTGATGATTTTGCTCGCACTTTGCTGTATGCTGACATGCCACGCTATTACACATGGACTGCATCATTGAAATCATTTCAGTGTCGAAAACAAGGAATACCAGTTGAAGGTCATCCAAATGTATTTGCTTCAGATCCAAATAATGATAAATGTTATTATTTGTGGTTGTTGTTGGTGAATGTCCGTGGTCCAACATTGTTTAAATAACTGAGAACAGTTAATGGGCAGCTGTGTATGACTTACCGTGAGGCATGTCAACTACTACATTTACTCGAGAACGATTCGCACTGGGATGATATGCTCAAGGATTCCGTAATATCTTCATCGCCGCATCAAATTCGTACATTGTTTGCGATTATCATATCGACATATTTCCCCTCGAATCCAAAAGATTTGTTGGTTAAGTATAGAGATGACATGTCTGAGGATGTTTTGCATCGTGTGCGCCGTCAAACTTTGAATCCTACACTACAAATGACTGCAGAAATTTACAATGAGACATTGATCATGATTGAAGATATGCGTTTATTGATGACAAAGTATTGTCGTGTTTGGGAATGACAGCACCCAATCGTCATATGCATGATGCATTAAGCCACGTGTTGCAAAGAGAACAACAGTACAACATTGAAGCATTGGCCGAAACAGTTCATACAAATGTTCCACAATTAAATCAACAACAAAGAATTGCGTACGACACTTTGATAGAAGCTGTAAGCAGTGGATCTGATGGAATATATTTCCTTGATGCTCCTGGAGGAACTGGAAAAACGTTCTTAATTTCAGTGCTTTTGGCGAGGATCAGATCACGAAATGATGTAGCTCTAGCATTGGCTTCATCTGGAATAGCTGCGACTCTGCTAGAAGGCGGGTGAACTGCACATTCTGCCTTGAAATTACCATTAAACATGCAAATCAACGAAACACTGATTTGCAACATCGCCAAAAATAGCGCAACGGCCAAGATCCTACAGGTATGCAAATTGATTGTTTGGGATGAATGCACAATGGCCCATAAGAGATCACTGGAGGCACTGGACAGAACATTGAAAGCTCTTCGTGACAACCAAAATAATTTTGGTGGAGCCATGATTCTGTTGTAAGGTGATTTTCGTCAGACTCTTCCAGTTATTCCCTGATCAACTGTTGCAAATGAACTAAACGCATGCCTAAAATCATCATATTTGTGGCGGTATGTAAAGACACTCCAATTAACAACTAACATGCGAGTATTTTTGCAACAAGATGAAACTGCAAATGTGTTTGCAAAGCAGTTGTTATACGTTGGAAATAATAAAGTTCCAGTGGACACCTCGAACGGATTCATCACATTACCCATAGATTTCCGTCACATCACAGACTCAAAAGAGGAGCTTATTCAGCATGTTTTCCCAGATATAGCGCAACAGTTCAATAACCATAATTGGCTGGGTGAACGAGCAATATTGGCGGCGAAAAATAAAGATGTCAAGGATCTCAATGCGACAATTCAGAATTTTCTTCTGGGTCAGTTGTTTTCTTTCAAATCAGTCAAAACTGTTATGAACCAGGATGACATCAACTATCCCACGGAGTTTTTAAATTCACTGGAATTGCCTGGATTACCACCTCACAATTTGCAGTTAAAAGTTGGATCAGTTGTCATCATACTGCGTAACATTAATCAACCTCGACTGTGCAATGGAACAAGACTGGCTGTGAAAATGGTGATGAATAACGTCATTGAGGCAACAATCGCAAAGGGAAATTACAAAGGAGAGGATGTCTTGATCCCGTGTATACCGATGATTCCAACGGATTTACCATTCGATTTTAAACGTTTACAATTTCCAATACGTCTGGCCTTTTCGATGACCATAAATAAATCGCAAGGCCAGTCGGAAGTTTATGGAATCAACTTGGAGTTTCCCTGTTTCGCGCGTTGGAAAACAGTCATCTTTGTTTATTTGTGCACCACAAAACAAAATATATAGTTTATCAGAAAGCTTTAAATTGATTAACAGACTGTATCATAGCTGTGTGTGTCTGTCAATATCAAATTGAAACCTAATAAATAGCCAGTATTTCAGAAAAATTCTGTTTTGTAAGTAAGCAACATCATGTGTAATCAATCGAAAATAATAATAAAACTTCATTCATACCGAGCATTTTTTTTTTTATTAATTACAGATTCCTTTTGTTTGTTTTAAGTTTATTTTATACAAAAGTTTAGGTCTTTTAATTATCAATTGAGGCAGCACGAAATCTGCTGGGTCAGCTAGTCTGTAATAAAAATATAGGTTACAGGTGTGATCCTTTTACACAATGTGCTTCAAAATGTAACTGAAATTTGTTTTTTGTTTGACTTTTTTAAATTATTTTCATAACCTTAACAACATTTCTGCAATTTTTTACTGTTTTGTGGAATAAAATATTTTTAAAAAATACATATATATTTTACTTACTTTTTATCAGTCATTAAACATTTTTTTAAGATGACACTTTTAGTTTGGTATCTCCAAGAATATATTGTTACTTTCTCTATTAGAAAGCATATATGTATAATGTACATAGTAGATAGAGAAGATACTGCATTCCACCCAAAAGTTTGATAACAAGATTTCACTGGAAAATAGATATTTTGAGACCCCCTGAATCCAAAAAGAGTCTTTTTAGAAAAAATGTCTGCATGTCTGAGAAAGAGCAAGAGAGAAGGTAACCAATTTCCAATTAAGTACACTGCATCCAGAATCGAGGTTTTTGTTTTCTTTTAACTTCATGTTTCATCCTTGAAAGAACTTCATGGTGCGACAGCCCGAGGAGAGCCATAGTCTGCTGTTGGGTGCCCCACCTCTACCCACTACAGGCATCATGAATGGGGTGGAATATTGAAGGGTGGGACGTGGTAGCGCCTACTCCCTCTTGGCCAGTTAATGCAGCCTTCTCAACCTTGAGCTGCTACTTTTTCATTCCAGTAGCTCCTCGGGGTCCTAACAAGGCTGAGTGAGCCCCGTGCCAGGAGAAATAAAAAATTTAAATTGAGCTTTATTTATGGATGCTCTTTAACTGCTGTATTTCTTAGTGTCCCATTCTATGTTGGGCATTAAAGACTGCTTAATTTTGCTCAGAGACCTATTCTTTCAGGCTTGAAATTCTTTTACGTACTGTAAATCTATGGGACTCCCGGCTTTACTTCTGGTGGGAAGCAATGCCATTTTACTTCAATCCCCACCTTCCAACTGGCTTGCATACTATATGGCATGGAGAAAAGTATAACATTTCATAATCATATAGTTGGACCAGCAAATGGTGTTGCAAACGATGGTATCGTAATGCAGGATAATACTTTAATATAAAACAAAAGAAATTGTATTTGAATTTAACTGGAATGTACTTGTTGAGAAAACTTTCTCCATTTTTTCAAGTGGAATATTTGCAACAAGGAATGCTTCCGTGAGATGCTTTGCTAATTCTTCTCTTTCTTGTTTATGGCGCTTATTTGGATTTCCAAGTAGTGTGGTATTTAACGTCTGGCACTTTACTTGTCGTCTTTTTAAGGATTCTGCTTTCTTTGTCTTGTGACTTTCTGTTGCCACATGTTTCTTGCAGCTATCCAGTCTATTCCAATCTAATATGGAGTTGCAGTATTTGCATATGCATATTTTCTTTTTGCGATTAAAAATATAAAATCCATGTTGTCGAAACTCATCTATGTGACTCTGCACTGTTACAACTTTTTGGCATTTTGGAAAAAGAAATCACACTCGCAGACATTTGTCAAAATCTCAAAGAAATTCTTGTCAGGCGCCTTATCCACTATTTCACGTAAACAATAACACCATTTTGCAATTCAAGAAGAAACGCAACTTCTTGCTCATTTGGTAACAGCGGCAGTGGCAACACCAATCACACTTTGAATTCATTATTGAGCTATAAGAAAAGAAAGCAATTGGACGTCAGAAAATCTTTTTCCCCAGGTGGAACTGCGGTTGTGTCTTGTGATCATTGCTCATTATTACGGCCATTATTAAGGTTCCAAAATAATGAAAAGTAGAATGTTAGCAGATTACAAACGCTTTTTTTTCTCTCTCTCTCTCTCTTTTTTTTTTTTTTTTTTTTTTTTTTTTTTTTTTTGTGATCGTCAGAAATGGTGACCAATTTCGCGAAAAAATTGTGAATTATGGGCTATCGCAAAATAAACCTGAAACATAAAAAAATCCCAAAATGTTGCAAGCTTAAATCTGCATCAAATTATGTAACAAACATAACTATATCTTAATTTTTTCCTGTAGCTTTCGTTTTATCAAAATTTGCGAAAATTAATGGTCCCTACTAATGACATATTAACTGTGTTCTTGGGCTTCTAGCCAGCATTTATGTACATCATCGAAACTTTGGAATCAATCCTTGAACTTACCTGAAGCCCGAGAACACTTAAAGTTAAAAAAAATATGCTTTGTACGTGAAAGGATTGCAGAATTTACTTTCTCTACACATACTATGCAAATACAATCAAGCTATTGTATTCCATCCAAAAATGTTACACCAAGATTTCATCAGAAATACACGTTTTGAGACCCCTGAATAAAGAAACCTTTTTAGAAAAAAGTCAGTGTGTCTGTGCATAGCTCAAAAATGAACAGTCTGTTAAATACCAAACTTGGTATTTAAGTTTAGTATCTCCCAAGGTTGCAACATACAGATTTTCAAGAAAATCCCAAACTACTCTTTACATGAAAAAATGGTCTAAAATTTTGATTTTCTCAAAATTAGCTCTAACAATTTTGATTAAGATATTTTCATGACTAAATGTATAACTTGAATTTTCTAGAAATAACCACTGAAGACCTCTTTTCTGGAAGAATTTTACATAATTGGTAAACTGTAAGAGGTAGGCAAAAACGTACAACACACAACATTAAATCTTGTTAAAACACATAACTTTTTTTGTTTTTATATTAAGAGCTGACCATTTCTGAGGTATTCCTTTTTATTGGTTTCAGCTTTAAAATACTTATACTTTTCTCATATGTGAAATTGTCAACTCCTGGCTATTTCAAAGAAACTAATTTCAGTTACACAGCAGGCAGTTTGTAAAAGAGTACTGCTTTAGCCTAGTCTATTCTCTCATTTCTCTTCTATTTGCAAGAAAGCAAGTAATAGACCATTTCTGTAATTTTTATTTTAATTAGCATGAAGTACATAGAAAAAATAAGTTTAACAATAATTTGTTACAGAGAGTCGTATGAATGAAATTCATCAGATTTTTATTTATTTATTTTAAATGATAGGAGCAACACAACAATAGTTTGTACATGAAATACATTTTAATGCATTCATTTTAAATGATGTTTCTCATTTTATACAATTGTCACATTAGTATTCATGTATTCATCATGATATAATTTTATTCTATTAAATATGTAGACTCATTGATGGCGGTATAAAATATAGTGCACTACTGCTGCCGTAACATGAAATTGATTCCATTAGCAAGGTTTTGCAGCAACATTACCAACATTTGTAATTAGACAGCATACCTAATATAACACATTGTTGTAAAAGATTTCACTCAATGCAAATTTGTTCAGAAATTTGCATTGTGGACAGGAGAGAAAAGGAGAGAGGTGAATGGAAATGTCTGATATGTGTGCAGTGAGAGGTGATGGCAGCAACGAAATTGATAGCTTGCCACAACAAAGTTGAACTAGCTTCTCTATTTAGATAACTTACTTAATGTAGCACATTGTTGTAAAAGTTTAACATAACTCTAATTTGTGCAGAAATTCACATGGGCAAGAGGGAAATGGGAGAATGGAAATGTTCCAGTGTGTGTCAGTGAGAGAACTAAATCTCTCTCTCTCTGTTTGACCATGGTTCCCAATACGTTAGACACAATAGCTAACCTTATGGTGCAAAATGAGACGCACAAAATCTGCTGCATGCATACGACATTGGCAGTAATCTTTACCATTTCTCCTGTACTTTGTCACTTCTATACCTGCCAAGTTTGAAACTTACAACTTACAAGTTTGAAGATAGTGATTCAGTATTTTTTATTTATTTCAGGTTCTTTTGTGACTGTGGTGCTGGAACCCTGACAAATCAGTGTCAGCTACAAGGAGAACCAACTCAAGATACAGACACACTCTATGACTCAGCTGCCCCAATGGAGTCGCACACACTAATGGTCAATTAAGTTATCCCTCATTAAACTCGCATTAAATATATTGCGTGCTGTGCCCAGTGCTAGTAAACTGTGCCATAGCCAGTGGCATCCAGCATGGAAAAAATGTTCCGAAACATGAAGTAAGGAGGCCTAATTACCTCAATGGAAAAAGCCTTTGTACTCGAGGCCTACCACATAAAATGTGTTAAAAGATTCCTGTAAATGAGAGGACAGTGTTGAATCTCTTAGCCCAAATTTTCATTTTGTTTGATATACGTATATTTAGAAAGTAACAATAATGGATGTGATGTGAAAAATTCCTTACAAATGACTTGTCTATTTGTCTGCATAAAATGTATGAACTCCCTGCGTATAATCGAGTGAATGTGAGTGTGCATGAAATGCAGCTGTACATATATACATATAAGGTATGTTTATTATAATCATTAGGATAATCCAAATTAATCGAATCAGCACAACGTTGCAGCTGTTGAGTAGCAAAAACAAAAGATATCCTTTTTTGTTTGTGCCAGTTCCAGTATTACCAGAGGTATTTTGGAGCATCTGCCCAGTAACTATAATGCAGCTGTAATTCCAATCCACTTAACTCGGAATGTTAAGTTAAACCATTTATCTTTACATGAAAACCTTCTATACATCGTTATCACCCTTAAATTCTTTGTGTATAAATAAAGCATCATATTCAGCGGAATCTGAGCAAAGCCATAACAATGCAATTTTGCATGTCCCTTGATAGGTTTTAAGTGTGATCAGTTCGTGCTACTGGAAACTGAAGATGGATGCTAGCCATTTTTAAAGGTTCTGTCAGATAAGACTGTTGCTTTATGTGTGTTCCCTAATATTATGTAAATAGATATACATGTGTTTGTGCTTTACAAGCAGGGATACTCTTTTAAGTGTAAACTCTTGCTTATGTGGTAAAATTTGCATCGTATTTTGAAGGTATTGCATAATCAATGTTGGTACATCAATATGAGTTTTTAGTTGATATAGAGAAAACTAACATTTGCAAAGTGAAATAAGAAAGAGCTAGTACAGACTTATGTTTTGAGATTTCTTTTTTTGTACAAAGTAAAAATAATAAATTGAGAGCGTGTGAGACTTTGAAGTGTGCAAACCACACATGAAGGTGAAATTCATACTCGATGTATCATTACTTTCATAAGCAATGGAAGTGCTTTGGAATGAGTCATAGTTGTCATATTATTAGAAGTCCATCCACATTTCCAAGTGTCTGTAGGATGAAGACGTTTTTGTTAACATTTTACTAACAATGTACTGCTACCTTTTCCAAGTGCCATAAAATGTTTTTAAAATCGAGTGAAACCTTGCTACAGAAGCAGAGGGAAGAAGTGGAATGCACTGAAGAAGCATGTTCTGGGTTCTCTTCCATTTCTCGTACATGTTGTGTTGAGATGTTTTGATTACTAGTTTAGAAATGCCTGTATGTCAAACATTCTTCCATTGTATTTCTTATCCCCCACTCCCCATCCCTTCTCACCCAGACCACCAATTTTAAAATTTGCCAATTACTGTATAAACAATATTGCTGCTTCTTTACAAAATTTATCAGCTGTGGTAGTGGTAGGCATTGTCTTTGACGGAAAGCATACTTTCTGTGAACTTCAATTCATGTATCATGAACTAGTTAATGCACCTGTGCTGTATACATAATAGAAATATACCTAAGTATAAAACAGATTTTCTTCCCTTTCTATTATTCACAGCATCCTTAATGCAAATCCTGATCTGCCAATTGTGAAATACATCATATTGTGCTCTGTAAAAAAAATAGGTGTTTAGGAAGATATAGTGAAACACTTAAATGCAATAATGATCCCTCAGAAACTGCATTACCTTGGAGTATTTACCTTGAATATATTTTGAAAGTATGTTGTTTCCACACTGACATGATTCCTGGCTTCTATGCAGATGATACAACAATATCATCTCCAAATGCATCTGACCAGAAGCAAATTTAGCAAATGAGAGGGAAATGTGAGACATGAACATGATATACAACTGTCTGCTTCAGTTACTCAATTTTACGATAGTTTTAAGCCTCCCCATTTACTTATATGGGAATCAAAAAGATCTGCTATATTTACATTAAAAGCCAAAAATAGACTGATAGAGAGAATTACCAAGATTAGTCAAATGGTTTTGGAGATTCCATTGCATACAAAAATTTATCTCTTTTATGGTAATATTGGGTGTTAGAATATTTAAGTAGCATTTAAATAGAGAACTGCAACAACCCGTTATGCATCTAGAAACCAATAGGTGAAGTCAAAGCCTCGGACGTGTTATCTATGCTCTCATTGTTAGAGCATTGCACTTAGGGCTGTTTATGCCTCTTTTATGTGCATAAATGAATTGTATTTTAAGTAAAAATGCCCTACAGTGATATTGAAATAGGTTCTTATTGGAGATATGTGTACAGGATTTTGTATTACTTATACAACATGATTTTTTTTATTTTTAATATTTTTATAGGTCAATATGGAGGTTATTTCCTTCTTGTGTTGGGATTTTAGGTTATGGATCTCTTTCACTGGTGAAGGACTGAAAAAGTTACATTAAATTTTAGTTTCAAATGAAGCTAAAATATATTACACTTGAATTCTTTGTGTTATGTGGTTTCTCAGGTAATACCTAAGGTGCCCAATCTTTGCTCTTATTAGCTAATTGCATCGTTTGGTCATGTAATCCATCTCCTTGGTTTTGTGAATGGCCAGGCAGAAAACATTCTTCAATCATTAAGTGGCGTGTAATTGGGTTCGACTCCCAACATGAAGGCAGGTTTCAAGTGAACCAAACACACAGTATTCCAGAAAGAATGCGAGGAAGAATATTTTTTTGTTAAATGTGAAATGTCTTATTTGTGAGCATCACTTAACTTGGGTTCTGATGTAATTTTAAACGACACTTTGAAAAATACTATCATACTGTTTATAGAAAAAACATTTTATCAGGTATGCAATCAGTAACAGCATTTGAATTTGAACTAATTTTTCTTGCATGATCTTCAAATGGAACTAGTTGTTTGCAAAATTCAACAGCCATTAAATATTCTCAGAAAAAAGATTGGGATTTTTTTAAATCTGTTCCCAATGAAAAATTTCCCAAATTGCGAAATTTTACTGGAAAGTGTATAACAATATTTGATTCTACATATATTTGTGAGCAGATATTCTCGAAAATGAATCAAATAAAAAAGCAAATATTGTAGTAAGGAAGGGAGGGCAGGATCATTTGGTCTGCCTTTTAAGACACTGTTGTTTATCACTGTCGGCAAACATTTATGAACTGGTTACAAGAAAACTAATAAGAATGGCATTTTTATAGTATTTGTACCATCCCATCACATCCTTAGCGCAGCTGTAGCGCATCTGCTTGCCAAGCAGGAGATCTGGGTTTGATTCTCAGTACCAGCATGGGAAATTTTCCCCTGCTGGGAGACCTAGTCTGGGGTGCACTCAGCCTCATGAGGTCCTTGGGGGGGTCAATTTAGGAGCTATTTGATTGAGAAGTAGCGCCTCCAGATCGAGAAGACTGCATCAACTGTCTGGGAGGGACTCGAGGCGCTGATTATGTCTCACCCTCCAGTACTGCATCCCACTCTGGGGGATACAGCAGCTGGACTGTTATACCATGGAGTTGCATTTACCATCCCATATTACATTAATGTCCACCACTGATAGAAAGCGACTTCATAGATAGAGATGGTTTTGCTTGCTGCTACCAAACAAATGGGTGGAGGTAAATCTGCCCTCCCCTCTTACACTGTAGGTTGAGTACCACTAAGAAGACCCTTCCAAAAAAGTAAAAGGCAATAGATCAGTTCTATCAGTTTTTGACCTTATAAAAGGCCAGGAAAACCTTTTTAAGAAAGATTCTATCCAGTTTAAATTTACTCCTACTCTGTTTTAATCTAAAATAAAAAGGCATGTATTTTTTAACCAAAATGTGTGGGTGTGTGTTTTTAAGCCAAGAGGGTGAGTCAAATAAAAGTTGTAATTTTAAGTAAGCACCTGTGGTAGTGAGTGGAAATAGGTGGGTTGTTAAAGAGGATTTTCATAGTTATGTCTAGAGTAGGGGTCTTGATGCATACATACCATAGAGCAGTTGCTCACTTCATATGCCATGGTCAAGCAAGAGGTAAACAGTCAGTTGAGCAGCACATCACATTTCTAGTGAAAGAAGGTACAGTGCACAATTTCTGGAAACTACTCAAAACCCACGAATGAATGGTACAAAACTATTTTGGCAGGACAGGAAGCAGAGGAAAAAGCGCCAAAATATAACCATGGACATGCATAATTTACAGGTAACGTTCATGCTGTAAGTGACTTATTGAAGAAAATTAGTGCATTACAATTTCTGAAATCTCTTCAGTCTTAGTATTAACCTTTTGAACCATTGTTTCCACATGTACCAAATTAAAAGCAGAACATTTGATTAAAAAAAAAAAAACCTGCAATAGTAGATTTTGTATATGCTTACAGTTCAATGTAAGCGGTGGTGGTGGTGCTGCTGCTGAATTCTACATCACTTAGAAGATTTGGTATTGAACTTTTTTCATAATGTAATTCTAAAAGTTATTTAATTCAAATCTCCTAGTCTACATCAGTAGTAGTTTAGGATGCTATTATTTACAGCTATTAATTAGCAGTGTTAAACTTTAAATAAATTGCATTGTTGCTGATGGGAAGGATACTGCCCGGTGTATTCATAGCTTTAGTAAATCCTTTAGATAAATCTGATGTAGCAAAACATTCTAAAGTGGCAGAGAACATTTTCTGACAGGTCGTTAGATTTGCACCTGGAACCTAGGAGCAGAAGCTTAAGATCATCTGTTTGAGCTTTCAAGCCCAATTACTAAATCAAGAATCTGTGATATAAATATATGTAATTGCAGCATTTAACTAAGTGTATTCAAAAATACGACCATAATTAATTCTGATTTACTCCTTTGTTACAAAGAACAATTTTTGCATGTTTTCTTGCTATCTACCGAGAATATGAACCTACCATGCTGTCACAGTTAATGTGATGAATAGCTTTCTGTGAAAGGTCTTGAATTTAAACACAGATATGTTTTACACATGCTCAGGGAGTTAATTGAAAAATGTCGGTACTCTATACCACCTTAAAGAAAACAAAATATGCCACTATAAATTTGATGCTTCATTTTATCATAATTAACATGTAGGAGATTTTGCTCATTATATTGACGTTACAAGGATTCTTGCTGCTGAGTGAGAGAATATTGCTTAGGAGTTTTATTCTTGGTCAATATCTCCAGCATCTCTGTCAGGTAAGGATCTTTGTGTAGCTCAGGGCAGTCTCAAGAGGGGATCGAGCCTTGACACTGCATTGGGTGGCAAAATCTTAAAACTTCAATAACATAGTGAACATGCTTAAAATCTAGCGACTTTCTGGAAATTGTTTATTATAAAGCTGGTGACAAATGAAATGCCAGTATAATTTGGTTGTGACTTATTGATGTTTAAGATTGATGAAATGACATGTAGATCAGGTGTTTAACAATAAGCATCGCATTTATAAACTAGTATTTCAAGCCTCATGAATCACTTGACTCAGTTATCACCCAAGTGGTATCTTGAAAATCACTGTTACTGCATTCAGTTACTTCATGTGTATTAGCCTGCCTTGTTAGTATTTAGACAGTAGGATAGAGGGGAGTTGGCACTAAAGTGGTGAGGTTATCATACCTATGCCTCAAGAATGGGCGACCCCAGGATTGGAGGTGAGAGGAGATGCCAAGCAGTTGCAGACAGGAGAGATGGTATAGCAATGCCAGGATCCCTACAGTTAACAGATTGAGAGTACCCGACTATTGGACAGCAAGCAGCCCCGGTACTTATATCTCGGCAACCAGCCGAAGTTTGGGGGAGGTGAGAATTCCAGGGAGCATTCTTTTTCCCTGCCAAGCTGTACTAAAGCACCGTCGCTGACACGTCCAACCCGGAAAGAGACCGATGGAGCGAAGGATGAATAAAATGATAATGGATCAACATGGAGAGACAAGAAATTCGGGGGATGAAAGAAACCACTTAAGCATATGTCTTAGGATCCAGGAAAATCCCCGAAAAATCCTACGGACAGTCCCAGGGGATCTAACTTGGGACCTCCCGAATTCGAATGTTATCGCAACGCCACCTCGTTCTGTTTTTTCTTTCTTTCCCTTTTTACACCTAATTACTGATTTTAACACAACAGAAACTAAATTGTGCAGAATAATGTGGTTGACTGAAATTGGTTAAACGTCAGCCATATCTTCCTTTTCGGCCTGGGTGGCTCAGTTGGTTAGGCGCTAGGCTGCTGATTCCAAGGTTGCGGGCTCAAACTGGAACCGAACGTTGGTTTTTAAGTGTGTTTAACAGCGACAGCCTAAGTCAGTGGATTTACTGGCATGTAAACACTGCGGGATGAAATTCCGGCACACCGGCAATACTGGTATGGTCCTTGCAATTGACAGCGACGTTAACAAATAAATAACTTAATGTAAATAGCATATCAAAGGGCTGGAGTAATGAACTAAAACTTTCATGAGGTCATCCACAGGACTTCATTATTGCCCATGTAGGAAAATCTCATTTTATGGCTCTTCCATTCAATATCTTTTTTACGAAAGAATTAACCATAACCTTCTACAGATGGTTAGAATGCAGTTCTCTATTGCTTTTGAGACAATGCCCCCATACCACTCGCTCCAAATATAGTGTACCCGCAGAAACATTCCTCTCATTTATAAATAGCGTCGCTGTCAATTTTAGTATTTGCTCGAATTGTCATCAAAAAGAGAAACTCGTAGAAACAAGCCCAGTCTCAGTAGGTATGTTGTGGTTATTAACAACTGTAATCGACTGTAAAATGAGTTTTCATTTTAAAATGTATTGCTAATTTTAAATGGGGACGTATTAACTTCTGTTTCTGTACTTTTCTTGCTATGAAGAAATCAACTTTCCCGGAATTTTCTTCTCATTTTTGTGTAATGGCATTATAATGAGTATCTGGGGTCTGCTGTCGCTCCATAAGCAGCAATAGCCGACAGATTTCTAGCATTGCGTTCTTACTAAAAAGCAAGCAATATATAGTTTGTCCAAATTCTTAACAGCTACCCCATTCCCACAGTCTATCGACACTTCAAATTAGGGTCGCCTCTCCTCGTTTCGGTCCGACCTGGCCTCTTCTTAAACCTGCCTCAGAAATCCTGCAAAACGGGTGATTCTATTCTACTCATTAATGGCTTTCCCCGGAGGAGTGGAGTGGCATGGGTAGGCAAAGTCTTCCTCTTGGAAAAAAAATTGTTAACGTTCTGGACAGACAGTAACTGTTGTACTGCATAGAGTTCTAGATAAATATGATTTTTTCAGGCTAATAGTCCATCGTTTGAGGATAAAATTAGAGCAGCTTATTTAGAAATAGGAAAATTATGAAAAATAGTGCGCTGAATTTTTATTCTTAAATGGAGAACAATGTGGAAGTACACTCATAAATGATCAGTGAAATTGAGGAAGATACCGATTTTTTACACTGTTTAACGCCCGCTTTTATTTCTTGTGGCACCGCAGGTGGTGACACTAATGATACAAGGAATGCAGATGGAGCATCGGTGGAATGCGATGGGGGAAACTGGAGGACGTGGAGAAAACCCGCCCCTACGCCACTTTGTCTACCACAAATCTCACATGCGGTCGCTTGGGATCGAACCCGGGCCGACTAGGTAAGTGGTTTAACCACCCGGCCACGGTGTGGCCCCAAAGATGCAGATGATGAACATAAATATTTAGATGTCAATGAAGAAAGTAGTTAGTCGACAACGCCATCTTCAGGTTTTAAAAGTGAAGCCAAGAAGGTAGAAGTGATATTCAAGTACGGAACTTTGTGTTTAGTGAAGAAATTATTTCAATGGTTATGGAATGCACACCTGAAAAGAACCGAAGTACAGAATAGTTTTCATGTATAATTTTCGTTTGTTTTATCTTGAGGATCAGAACAACACCGTGGTTTCACCGCATATATCTTTTCTTATTTTCTTCTGCAAATATAATTATATAATTTATTTGAAAATTCGGATAATTAGCTATGTCTGAAAGTGTAAAAGGCAAATGCAAGTATCGCACGGGACAATAAAACACCTGGCGCGGCTCAATCGGCAATATTCTCCTGCAAATTATCGGATCTCTGTTTACATACTGTAACAATTGAAAACACCAGTTACAGCTAATCACGCTTTAATTGTCACTAATTGTAAGATACTCGTCGATGTAGGTGGCTCAGTTGATCAGGCACTGGCCTTTTGAACCCTGGCCCTTACGATGGTTTTTAAGTGTGCTTAAAAGCGACGGTTCCATTCAGGTGTATTCGCGGGACAAAACCCCAGCACATTGGTAATGCTGATATGATCCTGATAATTGAGTTGATAACGAACAAAATATGTTTAAAACAATCAGCGGAATCACTAACGTTACACACTCGGTACTAAATAGTTTTGGGAGTTTTATTTATGGATGCTCTTTAACTGCTGCGATTCTCAGCGTCCCATTCTATTTGGGTGTCAAAGATTTCTTAATTTAGCTCAGAGGCCTTTTTATCGTGCTTGAGTTGCTTTTACCTGCCGTAAATTTACGACAGGGGATCAGCGGCTTTACTTCTCTTACGAAGGAAACCATGCTATAGATTTTTACGCCCGAAAAAAGAAAAGATTAAACAACCCACCACCCTCTGACGGGTTTGAACAGGCGTTGTTGGAAACCAGAGGCTAACATTTTACCCCTAGGCCGCGAAGGACGACTGTTTTATCGATGAACCAATGCGGATAGGATATCACCCACATCACAGATATTATAAAGTATACACTTTTATTTTCATTTAACAATTTTGGCAATTAGTAATAATATTACATTAAGGAATGCTACAAAGGTAAAGCTGTTAGTAACATTGCTGCATTATTTCCTAGCTGGTTAACTGCCAAAAAATCTATTGTAGGTCCCCACATATTTGAGTATTGAACGGAGACGCACGCACATGGAGTCTAAAATGCTAGCTATACCTTACATTCAATTGAACCCAAATATCATTTAGGTTTTAGCCAAATTTGGGACCAAGCATCGCAGATACAGAACACGAACTAATTGCAAAATCAAAACGTTCTCATGTTACGAAGGAATAAACGTTGCCTCTTACATTTTAATTGCATATCAAATTAATACGAAATATTAAATATAATATAACCTAACCTCAAATGGTCACTGAACCATAATCGCATATAATTCTGAAGTAGGTACCTACATAACATAATCTTTAAAAATATAAGGTATCTCCTTTTGTATAGTTTTGTTAAAAAAAACAGCTTTATTTCAGAGTTATATGTGCTTCTATGATTGAGAAAAAATATGCTTTCACAACCCGATATTAATGGTAATCATTTTCGCTCTCTTTACTTATTTAATAGTAGTTTTCTAAGTGTTTTAATGTTACAAAATAACATACTAAAGGCATACTTTTTATATATATATATATATATATATATATATTAATTTATTATAGTCGCTTCAACAATGACGTCATATCGCGACTGAACACTGAGTTGTACAATGAGATAGAATAACAAAATGTTACATTAAATCTTACATTGGTTAATTAGCAATAACAAACTTGGAACAAATTTAAATATCATTAATAATTTTGCACATTTTCATGAAGTTGATGACTTTCCTACGGCATTGTTGGTCACCCAAGGCCAGCTGTAGGTTTCCAGGAACTCCACAGTTAAGTCGCTCATGTGTATTTCGGGCAAGCTGTGATCAGACCATGAACGGTGGGAGCAGAGTTGCATAGAGTGCATGTAGGAGCAGGTTCATGAGACACGAGGTAGGAATGGGTTAGCGCATTGTGACCGATGCATGGTCGAGTTACTAGTATCTGGTCTCGCCGGGTAAGAGTCGTAATAGATGAAGCTAGATTAGGTACTGGGCAGGCATCATGTAGTTTACTGGTGGATATTGTAGTCCAGTCTGTCTTCCACTGCTGTAGAATACTGCATCTTAGATGTGCTAAGTAGTCTTCATTGAGGAAGCTTGAGATCTGGTAAAGCACATGGATGCCTTGAGCTTCCTTAGCGGCAGTGTCAGCAAGATCGTTACCTGGTATATTACGGTGAGATGGTATCCATGCAAAGATGAGTTGTTTGCCAAATGATATTAAGTCATTGTATAATACGTGAATCTCGTTTACCAAAGTATGGCGAGGAGATCGCTGTTGTAGGGCACTTAGGGAATCACTGAAAATAATGTAGGCGTTCAAGTTTTTGTTCTTTGATGTATAGTCTAGGGCAAAGCGAATAGCGAAAAGTTCGCAAGAGAAAATGGTGAGAGTTTGTGGCAGACTATAGAGCATGGTGTGATTAGAGACAACCACCGCACAGCCATTATTGTTCTCACATCGTGAACCATTGGTGTAAATTGGTTCGTAGAGGGAGTATGTTTCATGTAATTCTTTGAATAAACTGGTGTGGAAAGGTCTTTGGGTGTCATTTTAGCATATTTTGTGAGAATGGTGTTGATTACAGGAGTTTTAAGCCTCCATGATATAACATTTATGTTGAAGGAACGAGGAATCAGTGAGGGAATTGTCAATTTAAACTCTTCGATGTACATAGCCATTCTTTTGGAGAAAGGTAGTAATGGGTGCCGTCTAGAGTGGACATTGCCTTGTGGTGAAATATGAGAGTCTAAACCAGAGCCAGGTCTGATAGAATTCTTGATGGCATAGGACAGACTTAAGGTTTTACGTCGGAGAGAAAGGGATGGTTCGCCAGCAGCAATTTGCAGGCTCTCTATAGAACTGGTATGTAAAGCTCCAAGTGCAATCCTCAGAGCTGAGTTCTGAATGATGTCGAGTGTTTTAAGACCAGAATGACCAGCGGAGTTAATAACAACAGAAGCGTAGTCCAACTTGGATGGGATCGTCATTTTGTATGTGCGAAGTAGAACAATGAGATCGCCTCCCCATGTTTTTGAAGATAAAGCTTTTAAAATCTTCAGGCGCCGAATACAATCTGCTTTGAGGAGCTTAATATGATGGATCCAGGTCAGCTTGCGGTCAAAGTACATACCCAGTATTCTGATTGTGTTTACTACTGGGAAATGATAGCTGGATATGTGTAGTACGGGGGTGTGGGTGGGTTTCCTCCCCCTAGAGAAAACAATAATTTGACATTTTTCTGGAGAAAAATTAAGGCCGGTGAATTGACTCCACTTTTGGAGCTTGTCTAGGGTTGACTGTAGTAGTTCTTGTGTGATGGCGATATTCTTCCCTTTACAATAGATAGTCAAGTCGTCGGCAAATAAAGCTGCCCGTCCTGGAGGTTGAAGGCATGAAAAACTGTATAAATAGGCACTAAGAAGAGTGTTACACTCAATATCAATCCCTGTGGTATACCGTTCTTGTGAACAACACTTTGTGACAAAATACCATTAGCTCTTATACGCATTCGTCGATCCTGTAGAAAGTTGACGATAAATGCAAGCATATTTTCTTTGACCTTGGCTTTAAGGTGTGTTTGTAGGATGTGGACATGCCACGCCGTGTCGCAGGCTTTTGCAATGTCGAGACTTACAGTGAGCATGTGTTGGTGGTTAGCAAAAGCGTCATAAGTTTCAGATTCTAGTAGTGTCAAGGCATCAAGCGTTGAGTGATACTGGTGGAAGCCACATTGTAAATCATTAAAGAATCTGGTGCACTCCAGAAACCATCGCAATTTTCTGCTAATGATCTTCTCCATAAGTTTACATATAGTGCATGTCAGTGAAATAGGGCGATTATTTCCAGGGAGCGAATTATCCTTGTTAGGCTTTGATATGGGAACCACTATGTATGTATGCCATTGACTGGGAAAGCACCGTGTTGTCCAAATGTAATTAAATAGTCGAAGTATATATAGTAAGCCATTCTGAGGTAGTTTCTTAATTGGCACATAGACAATGTTGACAGGTCCAGCGCTTTTACTGTGCAGTGATTTAATTCAGTTATCATTTCATCCATTGTTAAGTCTTCGTTGAATGGTTGACTAGTATCTGAGAAAGCTAATGAAAGCGTTGGAGTAGGGCGGCAATTGGAAGTTAAGGGGAGTGCAGCGTTATGTTCGGTGCCACTGGGTATAGTAGAGAATGCAGATGCAAGAGTATCTGCAATAGCTTGAGGTTCAGTAATGACATCATCAGAGGGTGTTATTCGAAGATGAGATATCACAGATGTCCGACGTGTGCCTCAAATTGCTTGGAGTTTATGCCACATTTCGGCTTAGTGAGTTTTGTTAGTAAGGGAGGATACGAAGGCCAGCCAAGACTCCCGTTTACTGCGTTCAATTTCACGACGCGCAGCTGCGCGAAGGCGTTGGAATTCCGATTTTGTATCTGCGGTAGGATTTCGCTTGTATTTATAATAGGCCCTATGTTTTAGCTTAATAGCTTCTTGGCACTTTTCATTCCACCATGGAACTGTCCGATGATATGCATCAGTTCTAGTGGTAGGTATAGCATTCTCTGCAGACTTAATTATAGTGGTAGTAACTTTAGACACAATTTCATCGATGTCTATTTGTGGGAACAATTCTGCAGGTGGAAGTTGTTGCAAAGCGTTTTCGAAAAGATCTTTGTATAGGTTCCAATTGGCTTTGTTAAATTTCCAAGAAGGACGTTTCAGTTGTAATGGAGGAGCAAAGTTTTGAGTAGAGATGGTGATTGGCAGTGATGAGTAAACGGACCATTGGAATAAAGGTGCTATGCTGGAAGAACACATAGTGAGATCAATGTAGCTGTGGGTATTGTGGTAAATATTATAATAAGTTGGTGTTGGAACATTTAGAAGCGTTAAATCTGAAGTATGTAGCAGGGTTTCAAATATTTTACCACATTGGTCAAGTTTATCACTACCCCACACTGGATTGTGACTGGTAAAGTCACCTAGTAACATAAATGGCTTGGGGAGTTGAGCGATCAGTGCGAAAAACATATAGAGATCAACAGTAATGCTGTTCGGGAGATACAGATTGCAGATGCATAGCTCTGTTGTTAAAAGAACGGAGATAGCTACGGTTTCCAGTGGAGTATTGAGAGTTATTTCTTTATGCGGTAAGATGTCATTGACATACGTAGCAACACCTCCACTAGCACGTCGAGCTTCTGTGCGGTTGCGATGATAGCCAGAATATTTTCTGAGAGGGGCTATATAATCTCCATTGAAGTTAGTTTCTTGTAAACAAGCAATAAGAGGATTGTGAGAATGCAAGAATAGCTGTAAATATTCGAGATGAGACTGAAAACTACTGATATTCCTTTGCAGTAAGGCGAGATCACTGTTCATTATTTAGAAAGCGTCTCTACGCCTTCAACAGCGTCTGTAGGGGCACTTCTCGGTACATTAGAGTGGTCCTCTATTGTTGTCAATAATTTCTTCAGCAGACGAGTAGTGCGATTCTTGATGCTATTGCCTGTAAGGTGGGGATAGATCTTACGAAGCGTCTCGACTATGCCCTGTAAATCTGAAGTATAGGTTAAGGCTACTTTGGTGATATCATTAGAGCGTAGGTGTTATCATAGAAGCTTCAATGTTGGAGGAAGGTGAAAATAAATGCATTTGGTGTAGCATCCAACAGCGACTTAATGGACAGAAGAAAGTCACTGATAAAGGGTACTGTGTCTGATGGTTTGGGTTTTTTAGCTAAGGGTGTAGTTTTGTGCGTTTGAGCATTGTCCTCATCAGACGATTCATCTTTTACTTTGTAAGGCACGTCGGAAGTAGAGACCCAATGCCCCGCGGAGTTTTCGGTCGATTCACTACTGGTAGAGGAAAGTGGCCGTTTTGTGCGAACAAGAGCAGTCAGAGATTGGTCTTTCAATTGTTTTGCTGAAATATTTAGGCGCTCCAACGCTGTATTATTAGGAGCAGTGAAAGTCGCAGCATCCAGCACTGGAGTCGCAATTCGTGACTCTCCCAAACAATTATCGATATTAGCTCCATCTTTTGATACGGAAGTAACGCTGGAGAGCAATTCTTTTGTTTTGAGAGAAGGAAAACTCTTCTGTGTGGGGGTCAGTATTGGTTGAGATTGTGGGATCAGTAACTTGGTGAGAGCACTGACGTGGCAAGAGACCCTCCATCTTACATATGAAACACATGGGGGCATCAGAGGAAACGTAAATTCAGTAGGAAGTGCCCTCACAGTAAACCTCAAAACCATCTGGAAGTTTCTCAAGGTCTTCAGGTTGGACATAAAGTTGTAGCCGGAAACTGATAATGTGGGAGTATCTTGGGGTGTTAAACCCTGCACGAATGTGTGCTATTGCAGAGGTTAAGTTAATTCCATAGTGACTCAAAGCACGTTCTAAACTGGGCATACGTTTGAGAGTATGATCATGCGTTGTTTGGTAAGGAGTGGTCTTAGGGTCAGGGTTACGTTACTAACTTTAATCTTTGGATGTTGGGCACATAGCGTTTCAGCTAGTTGTTTGTTAGTTAAGTTGACGCAGATTTGTTTGTTTGAGATTCTGGACACAAATCGAATGTGAAAAGGATCAGTGAGTTCGCCAATAGCATAAATATACTCTTTGAGAGGGATACCATCATGTGATTCAATTACAATTGCCTGATCCTGAGTTGGTCCACTTTTAGCTATTGAGTTAGGTTAATCGGTTGAGAAGACATTTTAGGTTACCTTAGTTTGAGTAGCTTTTGTAGAAATCCAGGTGGGCCGAGTCGAACCCGGGCCGGGCACGTGAACATCCTTCACAATCACGTTTAATTTCACTCGTAGCACAACAATAAATTAACTTATACACTGTAATATTCTCAAATATTACGGATTATTAACGATAAACTTACAACAATCTTCCAATGCCTTTTCTGTTCTGTCGCATAGTTATATTACTTCAGCGCTAAAATACCTATTACAAGGAACTTGTAAAACCGAATGAATATTAGGTAGATATTTAAGTTGCTTATGCTACCATTACTTCGTGCATTTGGCTTAATAAACAGTTTTTGTTGCTTTTTTTGTTGTTGTTGTTTTTTTTAAATGATTGAAAGAAACCGACTCTTCATTTGAACATCATTTCTCACTATCATAATATATTCGACTGTCCAAAACATTCGATACTTCCCATCACAGCTTCAGGCTATCACGAGACACTGCCAAAAAGAACTTTGCAGGGCTGAGTTACTCAAACTGCCGGGAAGTTGCGTAATGGACTTTTTAGATAGCTGTTGTGTTTGTTCATCGTTATTAACCTGTGATCTGCTATTAACTTATCCACCGGCATGGGACGGCAGATACTCCACACAGCGGTGACACTGTTCCCTCCTCAGGGCTGGTCGTCCCGACCAATGCCAGATAGCGTGTTAAACAATATAGATTTATATATGCTATCACAACGCGGCATAGTTCTTGCCATGTTTGTTAAAAATTGAGTCTTCCGGGTAGAGCGATACAGTCAAACCGAATCCCCTTACTGGAAAACCTTCGCTGTTGGCTTGCCAGTCGTAACGGATCTCCACGCATCGCCCTCCGTGGTGTAATGGTTACCATGCTGACTTCATATACCCAAGGTCGCGGGTTCAAACCCGGCGGAGGACGATGGATATTTTAGGGTGTAAAAATCCTTAGCATGGCTTCCTTCGGAAGGGAAGTAAATCCGTTGGTCCCGTGTCGTAGATTTACGGCACGTAAAAGAACCTCAAGCCTGATAGAGAGGCCTCTGAGCAAAATTAAGCGGTCTCTCACGCTGAGAACCACAGCCGTTAAAGAGCGTCAATAAATAACAGGCCATATTATTATTTATTTTTTTATATTTTTTTATTATTATTATTATTTTTTTTTTTTTGATCTCCTCGCAGTCACTCACTTCTTGGATGTGTTGACGAATCGTCCTGTGAATATCGTAAAAGCGAGCCATTGGTTCCATAGCCGCTGGTTTTAGGATCCGCCTTCATAGATACTTACTTGCAAACACAGCCGCACCCTCCGTCAGGTTACCCTGCCAACCCCAAGATGTTCGTCAAAATTCCAGAGTGCCCCCTCATCTCTGTTGAGTAACAGACGAGGGACTCTTCTACCGACATCGACCGTCGCGTTGTGACTAATAAGGGCACATCCTCGGCCACCATTGCGATTTATGATGTTCCGTCTCAAATTCAACTCTGGTAAGACCTCCACATGCAAGGTGACACCCGATTCCATCGCTATCTGGTAAGAGCGATTCGGTTTCCTTGACGGAAAACCCTCCGCCACGTCAAAAGGGCCGTACCTATCTAAGAATATCTCACATAGCTCCCCTCGTCCTTGGTGGTGACTAAAATTCTACATTAAGAAGTTCCAATTCAACTTATTGATTGTAATGTAAAATATAATACGCAAATATACGAGGGCCGTTCAGAAAGTAGCCTCCGATCGGTCACAGTGCGGGTAGTGGGGGGAGTAGCGACGCCATCTCTGCATTCACGCACTCAGCAGGTCAGTCGGCATCAAGCCGTGGTCGAGTGAAAGTCGTACCTGCGCTAGTTTAGTGTTTGTGGCCGTTTGAAATGTGTACTGCAATAGAAAACCCCGCCAAATGTGAAGTGCGTGCTGTTATAAGGTTTTTTACAGCCAAAGGATATTCTGCAGCAGCTATTCATCGTGAGCTTTGTGCCGTGTACGGACCAAGAGTTATGAGTGAAGGAGTGGTCCGTGAATGGGTACGTTTATTTAAAAGTGGACGAGAAAACGTTCATGATGAAGAGAGGAGTGGTAGACCATCATTGGTCACGGACGAACTCGTTCAGACAGTTGATGCAAAAGTTCGTGAAAACCGACGTTTCACAATGTCGAAGTTGTCTACTGAGTTTCCACAGATTTCTAAGACTCTCTTGTACGAGATAGTGACAGCAAGATTGGGTTACCGTAAGTTCTGTGCACGATGGGTGCCCAAAATTCTTACCGACCACCACAAAACTCAAAGAATGGCCTCTGCATTAGACTTTCTGTCACGTTATGAGGCCGAAGGTGAACCATTGTTAAACAGAATCGTGACCGGGGACGAAACCTGGATTAAGTACGTGAACCCTGAGGTAAAAGAACAATCAAAGATGTGGGCACATTCAAATTCGCCTACCAAACCAATAAAAGCCCGGCAAGATTTTTCTGCCCGAAAATTGATGGCAACGGTGTTTTGGGATGCAAAGGGGGTGTTGTTGGTTGAATTCATGGAACGTGGGACGACCATTAATCAAGACGTGTACTGTGAAACACTAAAACAATTACGACGGGCTATACAGAACAAACGCCGTGGTATGCTGACTTCCGGTATCGTTTTTTTGCACGATAACGCCCGTCCTCACTCTGCTCGCAGAACAACAGCCCTTCTTGAGTCCTTCAAGTGGGACGTTGTCAACCATCCACCTTACAGCCCAGATCTGGCGCCAAGCGATTATCACCTCTTCATGCATATGAAGAAATGGCTCGGGTCCCAGCGGTTTGATGACGACGAAGAGCTCAAAGATGCGGTCACAGGCTGGCTCCAGGCACAAGCGGGTGATTTTTATGCAGAAGGAATTTCAAAGCTTGTGAACAGATACGATAAGTGCCTCAATCGTTATGGAAACTATGTAGGAAAATAGTGCAAAGATGTAGTTGTAAGATGTATATATTAAAATATTTTTATTTAACTTGGTGAATTTCTTGCAATCAACCGGAGGCTACTTTCTGAACGGCCCTCGTATATACACACACACGGCAATTACAATGAACGAGAGTAATTTTATAAACATTTTTCTATTCGTTCAATTATAAAGACACCTAGTTTTAGCACAAACTTAAAGTGATATTAAAGTTATCTGTGGCGATAATGTTGGAGCATTCATAATTCATGGATAATATTTAACCGCATTTTATTCGTACTTCACTAAAGATAAATGCTCAGTTTATCGCTATAAACCCTAGCTCTTAGTGTAATTTACTATACATTTTCACATTATCTGCACTGTTTTACGAGTAAGAAAGATTGACATAAAAATGTAATTGTCTTCTTTCATGGCTGCTGATTCGCCGTAAGAAGGGACATCGAGTCCTTATATTTGGCTTTGCTGATATACCTATGATCCTTGCACTAACGCTGTAATTAACTGATATGCTGACTTCGTGTGGTTACACAGCGGTCAAATACTCTGGAGTCTTTGCTCTTAAACTTTTCGTTAACTTTGAAACAGAGCAGGTAAGTGTGCTTCATTGAAAGCAAGACATTTTTTACCAAGCAAATGATTACCTCTTGATATCTTTCTTTCTCGCTATAAAATTGTTTTGCACAACATTTTCCATTCTCCAAAGGAAATGTTGTCGACCACTGTGTATGGTTTTCTCTGCAAGCACTGTGCAAAATTGCTTTGCAATCCTCTGGCGAGTAGGATTTTCAGCTCGCATGATTCAATTTCTATTGCTGAATGAATACAATCGCATTCGAAGCTGTAATATCCAGATAAACTTGAGCCAATGCAGTTTATTGCACCTTCACAACATCTATACACATTGCTGCCACAAATGGATTTAAATGCTGCCCACCAAACTATTTACTGAAACATTGTACTGAAAGTACAGTGACAGGCATGATGCACACTCCCTGTTTTACTTTTGTTCCACACTTCTATAGTTACATGTAGCAGACTCCTTCTTTGGAAACTACATTGTAAAACTATAAAATTGTATGCATTTTACCAGTCTCGTTTATATGTACATAAAGAGGGAGGAAAACACAATATTGTGTCCATAAATTCTATTTAGAGCAGGCGTTCATTCGAAGCGACTTCAAAAAGTGAACCCTGACACTTTCTAACCTATTCATTGATACGGTGACGCACCGGTTTATCGAGACAATGATGCAACACAAGAGTGGATTTCAAATATATTTGTGTGTGTTAACTGTCCTTTCTAGGCTCCTATCGTTTAATATAAAGAAACAAAATCGTATTTATTTGCCGTAGATGGTCGTAGTACTGCTCTCATTTTCTTCTTCATTCAGTGCTAAGTGAATGGAGTCAGTGACGCAAGATAACAGTGAAAATAAAATATATTTGTATGCGTTAACTATCGTTCCCTTCGTCACATCATTTAAATAAAGAAATAAAATGTACTTGTTTCACGTATAACGTATATTTTTGCTATTAGAATTCTTTAAAATTAACAAGTTATAAGCTATACAATTGTCTCCTACAGTTAACAAGCCATGTTAATAGATGTTGCAACACTGTATAGCTGTCAAGTGGTAGGCTTAGAGCAGACGACAAAACAATCTATCACTTGTCATCACATTAAATTTATTTACGTTCTGTTAGTTCGTACACATGTATAATATATTCTGGACAAAATAAATTATATTTATAACAAATAAATAATGCGTTAATACAAATATACAACAGAGTTACTGCACTTTAATTTAGAAATTTAAAGGTTGAAGTTTTCTTTTCTTGCTGCTTTGGTCAACTGTGTTGTTTACACACTTAGTGTAATTATTTAAGGTACTGTTTACAAATTTGAAAACTACTTTAGAAGCAATTTCTCTGACTTTTTGAGCACAGATGCACTCATCAATGTCACCATAAACACCGTTGGTCTCTAAGCTCTGCATACATAGCATAGTAAGAATGATCCTTTGATTACCTACTGTAAAGAAATTACTTGCTAAGTCAGAACAGCTCGGTATATATTGAAATATGGCAGCAACATGATAAAAAGGTGCCTACAACTAAATCACTGGGTACTGGAAGTACTCCTCGTTGTAAATAGTCAAAATATGCATCACTGATTTCTGTTCCCTTTCCCTCTCTTAATAGACAAATACAAAGCTCACACCTTAAAAATTTGCAGCGAAAATATTTATAAATATTTCAAAATTATTCACTGTATCTTATTTCTCCAGCCTCAACTTTTGAACTTCATTTCTTCTAATATACTCTCTCCTGAAATCCGGATCTCTTCTCTCTGTTGGAATAGTGCTTCTTAAGTATGATGGCAAATTCTGGAACTTACAGGGTATTACATTTTCTTTTAATATAGGACATCGCAACGCAAGTTTTGTAACAGAACCATTTTCATGTTTCCAATTTGCATTAGTAAATTATGTCCTTTTCGTCAAAATGGTCGGCCCATTCAGCTGATGTCGCTCTCCGTGATGTAATGGTTACCATGCTAATTTCATATACCCAAGGTTGCGGGTTCAAACCCGCCGAAGGACGATGGATTTTTTCAGGTGTAAAAATTCTTAGCATGGCTTCCTTCGGAAGGAAAGTAAAGCCGTTGGTCCCGTGTCGTAGATCTACGGCACGCAAAAGAACCTCAAGGCTGATAGAGAGGCTCCTTTCACGCCCAATTTAGAATGGGATTTTTACGACGGGTTTGAACCCGGAACCCTGGGTATATGAAGCTAGCATGGTAACCATTACACCACAAAAGTAGGAGGAGGATACATTTTGTACACAAATGCAGAAAAGAAAAGAAAAAAAAACGTTGCAAAAGGAAATGCTAGGTTGCAGGCATTTAAGCCATATGATATAGCACAAGTCATGCAAATTTTAAAGCGTACATCTGCATTTGCACGTTTACATGACATGCCATGTCAGTTTTCCTATCCTTGTAACTTTACTAAAGCTTTCTTTGCACATGAACAAGTTTAGTTGATATTAATTTTATCATGTTTCTGTCAGAATGTCATGTTTTTGTTATGCATGTGGGTGTATTGTTTGATGGATTTCTCATGATGCTAATAGTAATATCTTTAAGTAATGTTATATGCAAGACATTACCGAGTGTGATTTTCAGATTATCACAAAGGAAACAATTGGGAGACATGCCTAAAGTATCAAATGGACAAATATGTAACCTGATTGTTCAGGAACATATTATACACACAATTTACTCATTCTAAGTAAAAGATAATTTTTCAAATTATTCGCCGAGTTCTCACACTTGCAGCATTTAACAAGATCCATTTACAGTTTTGCTATCAAATCAGATGGAATTGCTGATAGAAAGATGCCGTTACGAATATTGCCGCCACGAATGTTGGTCAATCGACCAATGGCAGAGTTCCAGCCTAAAAGTGAACTAGAATCTGCAATATCGATGGCCTACAGACCCTTAGTTGGCAGTATTACCAACATTTGAGTTATCTAATTATAGTACTGAACCCACGATAAATCTTATCACATTCCGTGTGCATTTTTACGTGTATTATCATAAAAATTACATTTTATTTACCAGGAAGTCCCAATATTGAAAAATGCAGCAGTATATTAAATGACGTCCTCCTAAACGTGGTCTAGAGGTTCATACCATACTAGCATGCAGTTCCCGAAGGTACTGAATTCAATTTCCCTTCCAAGTCTGGTCCCATGTTGTAGATTTGTGGGTGATGGCACATAGAAGAACCTCATTTCAGGCCCAATATATTTAAAATGGAGCTAAGAATTTTAGCAGCTAAAGAGAGATCACTAATTTCATTTACAGAACTACAACCGCGATCTAGAACGAGAAATAGGGAAATTTATTCTTTCATCAGTATGCTGAGAGACTTTAAACTGAAAAGATTAGTTGGTTAGAAAGACAATATGTCAGGAGTGTAGACAGATATGCTATAAATGATTTTCGTACGTAATTCGTGTACCTGAACTCGTTTTATACAATTTTTAAAGAAACTAATTATTACGTTCGCGAAAAATGAACTGTGCAGATATACATAAAATGTGCCGCCTGTGCATGTCTAAAAAAGGAGTAATGTTTCAAATATTTGAAAAACCTGACAGAAAAAAGCATTCCCTTTCCCTGTGTACTCGAATTTACATGTGTGTTTCAGTAAAGGTTCGTAATTGAGTAGCTGAAATGCATCAATTCATAAAGTTCGTTTCTCAGATAATTTAGCCATAAGATGGAAGACCATAATCAGCTAGTGTCTAGTCAATAGTACACACGATAGGAACTTTTAGACTTGCATCGGCTTCAAGGGACAGTTTGCATTATTCTGTCCTGGAGAAGATCAAAACCATATAGTCTCATTAAAATAGAGAAACGGGTAAACGCCCATACCTGTCGTGCTTTTTGGCGCGCATTTAAATGTAACCCATTGTTGAGAGGCGTAGCTGAAGGATTTTAAAATTTGTTTAGATAAAATGACGACAAAGCGTCAGCCCATCTAAAACTCCAATCATTCACGCGACGAGTATAAGAGACGTTCCGAAAATAGCGGCAATGTACCGCATGGGAAGCCCATTTGGACGCACAAACTCGCATTTACACAGGGTACGTTGACTGATGTTAATATTATCCACTCATGTAGGGCTGTCAACATATTGATTAATAATTACCGCCGAGTTGTGGCAATACGGGCCTAAGTCACAATGCCAATGTTAAGGTCCCTTAACTGTAAAGCTTAGCGATGTAGTTTTAGAATGATCGGCCGTAACTGCGGAGTGAAAACAGAGCGTAGCCGAGGGATCTATAAAAAGGAAACCTCAATGAACCATATACACGAGGGATCTGTGAACCTAAAACCCCAGCAAACTAGGTTTAGGGAAAACACTGCAAAACCAGTATGACAATTGTACTAGTACACATAACACTTTATTTTGTTTGTTTATAACCCTATTGAATACACTGGCCAATCTAGCAAAATTTAATACCTCATATAGGTTGGTAACAAATTGGTAAATGTGGATCATTGCCAACATGGCAAGTTTTCATTGCATGGTAGTCATTTTTGCTATAAGAGAAGATGCTCTATTTGAGGTGGCTGAGTAGATTGGCTAAACTTTTAAACTGTCTATATTTACTCCTGTAATATAACTATAAAGTTTCTAAGGTGGGACACGTTATATTATGGCGCTTTGGTTAAGTCTCAAATGAGCTCCCCATGCAAAAGATTGGTTATAATATTTATCATCTTTTCGTAACTTATGTAGTTTTTTTTCTCACAGAAATGGGCCTCTTTTTATGCTGCAGTTCAAGCATAAAATGGTTTCTTTGCAAAAAAAAGTCTCAAAGTATACAATAGCTCTGAACTTAAAGAAAACTCTTTCTTTGTTCCTTTTTGACAACCAACCACAAAATTAAAATTATACTGAGTTTTATTTATGAAAGTCCTTAAACTGCTGTGGTTTCCAGCATTCCATTCTATTATAGGCGCAAAAGACTGCTTATTTTGCTCAAAGGCTTCTTTGTCAAGCTTGAGGTGCTTTTATATATTGTAAATTTATGCCACAGAATTAACACTTTACTTCCCTTCCAAAGGATTTTTACGTTGCTCTCTGCCTGGTTTGAACCTGCGACCTTGGGAACCAGAGGATAGTATGTTGCCCCTAGACCATGGAGGATAATGTCTAACCAGCAGGTAGTAAACATAACAGTAGGTAATCTTTAGCCAACATTAGGAGACTTGGCTTCATTAATAACATCTAAAAGGAAAAGAAGAGCAGTACTTTGGTTGAGTAAAAATTAAATTAAGGTCATTACATCAAATAATTTTAAGTTGTACTCTGAATGAATCAGGATTCCATGTTTGGGAGCTAAGAAAAACAGTTCTCAAAAGCACTTCCAATCAAGGCAAATTCATATACTTTTATACAAGTCACAGATCTTTAGGTTCTGACCTGATTTGTTCCTGGCAAATTTCAGTTTATTTTAATGTCTTAGGTACTGAGTAATATACTTCAATTTATTAGAGCCTAAATTGACCTAATTTTACTTTAGAATCTAATAAGGCTTATTTTTACTTTCTCTACATGTACTATGTGCATAGTGTATAGAGAAGATATTGCATTCCAACCAAAATTTTGATACCAAGATTTCACCGGAAATAGACATTTTAGGGTCCCTTGAAGCCAAAAAAAAAAAAAAAAAAAAGGGTCTGTGTATCTATGAACACAACTCAAAAACGAAAAGTCAGCAAAATACTGAACTTAATATACAAGTTTAGTATCTTCCAAGGAATATGATACGAAGATTTTTAGGAAAATCCCCCAACCCCAAACTACCCTTTACATGAACAATTTTTTGAAAATTTTGATTTTCTCAAAAATGGCCAACGATTTTGATTAAAATACTGTATATCAAAGACATTTACACAACAAACATAATGTGTATCTTGAGGTATAGCCTCTGAAGACTACTTTATTCTGGATGAATTTTGCGGGATTTTCCATAACTAGTAAACCATAAGATGTAGACAAAAACTTATTACACAAAATATGTAGATCTTTTTGAAATGCACAATTTATGTCATATACATTTTGACCATTTTTGAGATATTCCTTGTTATTGGTTTCAGTTT
This sequence comes from Hymenopus coronatus, assembly GCA_030762935.1. Classification (NCBI taxonomy): domain Eukaryota; kingdom Metazoa; phylum Arthropoda; class Insecta; order Mantodea; family Hymenopodidae; genus Hymenopus; species Hymenopus coronatus. The sequence continues at coordinate 27,376,953 of CM060882.1, forward strand.
TAAAATACTTAAAACATTTCTCATGCAGGAACTTGCCAAGAGGCAGATTTCATCTGCATGGCAACCAGCTTTTAAAAGATTACACTATTGTTTTAACCAAGTGTATTTCATTATCTCCCTTCTGCATACAACAAAGGATTAGAGCTACTGTTTAATTTGATTAGCATGAAGTAGATAGAAGAATAAGCTTTTTAAAAATAATTTGTTACAGAGATGTAGAGAAAGTCATGTGAATGGAACACATCAGATTTTTACTTTCTCTAGCCCCATATGTACAATGTACATAGGGATAGAGAAGTATTGTATTCCACCCAAAAATTCGATACTGAGATTTCACCGGAAATACATGTTTTAGGACCCCCTGTATCCAAAAAAAGCATTTTCAGAAAAAGGTCTCTGTGTGAGTGTGTGTGTGAACACGATAACTCAAAAACGAAAAGTAGCTAAAATACCAAATTTGATATTTAAGTTTAGTATCTTCCAGGGGTGCGACACAAAGATTTTGAGAAAAATTCCCCCACACCAAACTACCCTTTACATGGAACTTTTTTCGAAAATTTTGATTTTCTTAAAAATGGCTCTAACGATTTTGATTAAAATATCATATATTAAAAATGTTTATCTAACAAATAAAATGTATATCTTGAATTATCTGGGAATAGCTTCTGAAGACCTGTTTATTCTGGATGAATTTTGCTTAATTTGGCATAACTGGTAAACCGTAAGAGATAGACAAAAACTTACTACACAAAAAATTTAGGTCTTGTTAAAATACACAAGTTATGTCATACATTTTTCTCGTGGAGCTTACCATTTTCAAGGTATTCATTGTTATTAGTTTCAGTTGTGAAGTACTTATACTTTTCTCAGACAGGAGTGTCCGGTTTTCTTTTGTTCTACTCCTGGCCAAGAAAAGAAGCGATTTGTAATGACAATCGCATAACGACAGCTTTTAAAACATTTGACTATTGGTTTAGCCTAGTGTATTCCCTTATTTTCTTCCTACTTATATGGAACTAAATAATAAGAACATTGTGCTAATGAGTACCACGATTAGCAAGGTGCAGAAAGAAGAAGAATCTTATGTATGAAATTTGTAGAACAGCTAGAGAAAGTCATGTGAGTGTAACACATCAGATTTTTTGTTTTACAACCTAAAAATACCTAATTTGGTTATTTAAGTAAATAGAGCATATTTATTTATATAAAATACTTTCAAAATGAAGGGAAACCGTTCAAATAATGAACATTTTAAATAATTACAATGTTATGAAATATTGCATAATATTCTAGATAAGAAAGAAAGTGCAATTCAGTTTTCAAGGTTGTAGCAACAATCAGCCGCATTCTCTATTGATTTGAAACCCTAAGGAAACAGCCAAAGTAAAGTTTGCACCCTTACCTCATGTGAAGTGGAATACTATTTCTCACCGAAAGGTTCTTGGGTTAAACCTTCTTCTAACTACTTCACTGTTCACTGGCGTACTAGGAGTTCAAAGCTTTTCTACATTAATTGTGTGTTTTTCAGTGTTATAATAAAGAGTATACTGAGAACTTTTATGCATGTAGTCCTTGAAATTGATTTGTGTTTTACAGTGGCATACTAATCATAGATATATTGAAGATACACTGCAAAGTTACAGTTAATTTAGCTTTTCATAATTTAAAGTTACAGTGTTTTAAACACAATGGCATGCCCAGTGATTTATATTTCCAAATATCCTATAAGTTTCTAAATTGAAAAAATAAAATTCTAATATACTGATGGATAAAACCTCATTTTAACTATTTAGAACCTAAAAATCCTGAGCTTTGTCACATATTGTCTTGAGCAGTGCTGTGTCTGAATGGTTCGATTGCTCACCTCTCACTTAGGCAGCTCAGATTCAATCCCAGGGGATCTTAAGTGGGATATGTGATAGCATCTGAGCAGATTTTCTCTGGGTTCTCCAGTATGCCCTGCCATTCATTCACCAATTGCTCCATTATCACCTTTTCTATAATCCAGTTTGCCTTCAATATTATCTGCTTCCTTCACTCTCATGCCTGGGTTCTTCATACTGTGATTAAATGTCATTAGCTCCTTGACAGGCTTCTGACCCTAGACACTCAAATGCAAGTCTTAGGGATGAAAGTCCTCCATATTAGGGTAAGTTAAGTATATATTTATCTAATTAAAATGCAAGTTATGAATAATAATGAAAAACATAAATAGAAAACACTTTGTATAGAATGTCATTATTTTATTCACTATTCATAAACAAAATCTGAGATTGTAACACCCACATTAATTTCTGTACCAAAAATATTTCTTTTTATACCTATTCTGTAAAAGTACCAATTTTCCTATTTACTCCTCTTAATGATTCAAGATATTTGCACTGAATTATACATGGTAACATATTTTCTGTAGCCCGAAACAATGGTTAGGCGTTCAAAAACAGTGGTCATGACATATATAAAGAGTAAGGTTATCATAAAAAAATCTGATGCGTTACATTGACATGATTTTCTCTACCTACTGTCATTTATTTTGATATAGCATCAATAAACTATTCTGATAAGAGCTATTTTTCCATCTACTTGGTGTTAAATAGATAAACTTTTGCAGAAATAATTTCATTACACAATTTATTATTTATAGGTACAAGGAAGGATTAAGGAGGCCAAAATAATCAAGCTTGTAAACGAGGGTCACAATATGCTAGCCTTTAAAATTCTATAAGCTTTCCATGACCCATTCTGTGAAACAACTGAAAGGTGACAGGACTTCAAAAACTGAAAAGTATTGAAAAATTGAAATCAATAACAATCAATTAATTGGAAATCTATAATTGCATTTTGCAAATTGAGTAACTGATCTATGCTTAATACATGTGAATTTTACACAAGAGATTCCTTTGCATAATGCTAAAATTGGGGTGTAGTAAATGCATATAGAATAATAGGTCCTATATTTTTTTTTAATAAACAATAAACAGAGGAACAGAAATGTAAATAAAGCCATTTTTTGAACAGCTGACCACATTTAATGATAATCTAGATTTTTCCAACAAGACTCTTATCACATACATTGTTGATGAGTCATTAAACTTAATTCAGAAAATTTTTGATTGCCCTTGCAATCTTCTGATTTAACTGCATGTCATTTTTATATATGGAGGAACTTAAAAATAAGGTATGTGTAACAAATCCCATACATTGGAAAAACTAAAGAAAACATCAAGAAACTCGCTCAGTTTCAGACATTGAACTCTCTCAAGAGTGAATGTAAATTTCCTGAGATGAGTGGATAGAGGAGAATTTTCAACATTGCACATGATAAAGACCTGAGATTTGACATAGTAATTGTAACTATAACTATAAGAACTGAAGTGATTGCTCGGATATTATATCTCATTTGATAGTAGATAAAGCCAAAGCACCCAGTATGCAAATCAGTGGCCACAGTTTGATGGAAAACCAAAGAATAATATATAAGTTATACCTGTGAATAGTATTGGATAGAGAAAATTGTGTGATTGTGTATATGCATGTATTCATCATTAGAAATATTATTATACTTTCATCACTTTGTCAGAGTTTGATATGCGCAAGAAGGTTAGATTACATTAAAAAAAAATAGAAATAATGCAGCATAATTACATTCAACCTAGTTGATTATACAGCACATAAGGTTTAATTATATTAAGTAGAAACCATTGACAACTGTGCAGTACAAAAATACATAAACATCATTATTAATTTAAAAGAATTTCAGTTGGTTTTTGTAACACAAACATCACTTAGTAATTATTTCCTGGGACCGATTGTTCTCATTTTCAACCATTAATTCCAAATGGGAATAAGTGTTCCCAAAACCGGTCCCAATAAGTAATTACTAAGTAATGTTTGTTACAAAAACCAACTCCAATTCTTTTAAATTAGTATTAATTACATCATTGTTACAAGCTTCTTTGCATATTTGCAAAATTTAAAATTATTATTATTATTATTATAATAATTATTAATATAATTTAATTTTTATCTTGGTAGCTACAATAATTCTTTAGAAAATATGATACAGTTGAAAAGTGCATATTGAAAAAACATATGGGCACTATAAAAACTCTGATTTATTGAAAATCTATGCACATCTCTCTTAACTTTTTCTTGTCACTGCATTTTATTTTCTTAGTTATTAGTTTATATGTGTAAAATGGAGTTGACCTGTAAATGTGTATTATTGTTATGTTATGTCTTTTACCAGAGCTGTGACCAACACCTTCAAATGTTTGAATGCTAATATTATTTTTATTTGTGCAGGTAATATCTGGTGATGGTTTACCTTCAAAGGTTTGCAGACAATGTGTACGAGAATTAGATCGCTGGCATGCCTTCAAGGAGAAATGTCAGACATCAGATACTACACTAAAACAATTTGCAAAAGAGTCACTTGATGAAACAGAAGAAAAAGTAAGCTTTTGAAACAGTAATCTTAAAGGGCAATTATTGCACTATATTCTTTTCCTCGTATTGCTTTTCTGTATTCAGGTTTAAAAGTATCACACATGTAACCTACAAGTTATGTACTCAGAATATTCATCATAACAATTAAAAAGTAAACATGATTTACTATGATTGTACATGCATGCGTGTGTTGACGCTACTCAATATGAATTTATTCCTGAGTTAGTAATTATTCTCTCACAAAAGCTGTGTGAAACAAAATTAGAAAGGTAGAATCAGTTGGTTATAGCTACTGGACAGAAGCCAGAAGATCTGTGGTTCAAATTCCTGCAATGACAGTGAATTTTTCAGTCTGATTCTACCTTTCCATATTACTGAGTTTCATATTATTGAGTTGTTTACTTCTAAGTACGGCATAATTCCTATCCTGCTAAATTCAATAAAAGTTCTTTTAACATACTTAAATACAAAACAAAAGCTCAAAAATTCAAGTAATCAAAGTTTTAAAAAGTGCTCTTTGATCCTTTCAGGAAGAAAGTGTTGATAATTGTTCTAGTGATACTAATGCAGAAATTGATGGCATGAAAGATGAAACATATGAAGATGGTAATAGAGATGATGAAAGTGTCAAGGAAGCAGATGGAGAAGATGATAATTATTTTGAATGCCATTGGGTTAAAAATGAAGATGCAGAATGTGAGCAGGAATTGGAAGAAAATGCCAAAGAAAAAAGCACAAATGATATAGGGCCATTAAAGACCATAGAAGACAATAACAGGCTTCCGTAAGTTCCATATTTTTCATTTCATTTTCACCATGTTACTGTTTTAATATACTGTGTCAAATTAGAATTAAATATGTATACTGCTTTCCAAGTTATTAGTGCACTTGAAATTCGATAGTATTCAAGCGAAGTAGAACTGAGAGAGGAGCTCACTATAATTTCAAATTAGTTCATGTGTCTGACATACGTACTGTTACCAGCATCTTTCACCCTCCATGGTGTAATGTTTACCTCTAATACCCAAGGCTGTGGGTTCAAACCCGGTAGTGCGCAATAGCTTCATTTGGAAGGGAAGTAAAACTGTTGGTCCCGTGCTGCAGATTTATAGCACATAAAATTACCTAAAGCATGATGAAGAAGGTCTCTGAGAAAATTAAATAATTTTTCATGTCCCAATATAGAATGGGATGCTGAGAACCACAGTAATTAAAGAGCATCCATAAATAAAACTCCATTTAAATTTTTCACCTGTATCTTACACTATCATTATTCACAATATGTTAGTGAAAAACAGGTGGTTCATAAAGTTTGTTTTCAATGATGCCAAAACTATAAAAGGAAACATTTTGTGTTTACTGGTATAAAGAATATTGTACCACACCTTATGCTGAAAGTGCCCCACATATATGAGTGACTTGCCATGAAAGTTGTAGCAGATTATTGCCATTCATTGTTACTCTTGCATAAGTGAACATGTATGCCTCAATGAATATTTTACATTGCAGCTTGACTGTTGTACCTATGTGTTTGTGACACCTGCAACTCCTGAAAAATTTTTTTCCACGTCATTGACAAGTATAAAATGGAGAGAATAAACCCCAGTCAAGTCATTTCACCTGAAATGCACAGCATGCAGTAGTAGAGTTAGTTATCAGTGGGAAATTTGGAAGCATGCAGTCATAGATTCAGCTGCATTGAGGATCAAAAGAAGACTGTATGGCAGAAGTGTTACAAAAGCATCAAATAAAGATGATTATTTGCAACAGATTTTTATTTATAACCATTTGGAAGAAATTAAGAGCTGTCAGAGTAATTAAGAACGGTTTTGTTACAATATTGTTTCAGAACTATTATTATTATTATTAATCTATGGTTTTATTCCAGTAATTGAGTTTTAAATTACTGTAGCAAGCAGATTTTGATTAACGTAAAATCCAGTCAAATGCTTCAGTCCAATTATAAGGTTGTGATCAGTTTGTTTTTGTGTTTGAGATGCATGTTGCCAAGATATAACAGCCCCTTATGCTCGGTGACTACAAGACCATCCATGATATGTTAGCAGCAGCACTAAGTGTGAAGGCAACCAAGACAACAGCTGAGCCAATCTTGTAGATGAGGTGTATTCGCTACAACAGAGACAGAGAGACAACAACCTTTCAGTGATGTTAGCTGGGGGTATGGCAAGCGGGTCACCTAGAGATAGACTGTCCACACCAAGCCGACCATCAGGCCCTCCCCCTCAAGTGACGCTATGTGCCTTGGGCAGAAGAGTGGACAACAGCCTCATTGCAAATGGCTGGGTACAAGGGAAGCTGTGCCAAATACTAGTAGACACAGGTGCAGCCTGGACTGTAATCAGACCTGACATGGTGAAGGGTTTGCCAACACAAACATCCAGTTGGCCATACCAACTAATGACTGCATCGGGCAACATATTACGTGTGGAGGAGGCCCTGCTGGAATTGACATTGGGGCAGAGCACCATGAACTGGGTATTTGCTGTGAGGGCAGATGAGGATGTATTACTGGAACTGATTCCCTCCGGAGCCACGAAGCAACAGTCAACATCGGCAAGAAGGTCTAGCGACTGGGCCAAGACTAAGTGTTGCTCTGGAACCCCATAAACATCTGGGTATCTACAGGGGGATTCAGAAATGATGTAGTGGTGACGGTGAAGGTGCACCTGGAAGGTCAGAGGTGGAGGAACCTTTTACTGGACCAGAAAACATCAGTGAAAGGATTATGCCTGGGCATTGTTGCCTTATCAGAAGGAAGTGCACTTGAGGCTGATGAATCCATTGAACAGTGATCAAAACATTCATGCCAGGACAGAGTTATGGAAATGCGAAACAACAATGAGTATAGTTCTGACTAGCCAGCACTGTTGCAGGATCTAGAGCCCCAGTTGAACCCAGCTGAAAAACTACTGAAGAGAGTATCTGACCATCTAACCACTTCACAATTGGAGAAGGTCCGGCATCTACTTAGTCAATACCAGCCTGTCTTCAACAAAGGTAGTGCGATTATGGCCACTCTAACCAAGAGCACCATAAAATTGGCACTAGAGATATCTGATCTATCCAGCAACCTCCAAGATATGCTCCTCTGGCAAAACAGGTGGAGTTATAGGACATGCTGCAGGACATGAGATTTAGGGGAATCATTGAAGAGTCTGACAGCTCTACTCTACTGAAGTCCTGCTGAAAAAGAATGGAGAGCTACACTTCTATGTGGACTGCAGGAAGGTGAATGCCATCAGCAGAAAGGATGTTTCGCTTTACCCTGGATTGACGATACCCTGGACACACTTGCTGGTATCCAGTGATTCTTGACTCAAGACTTGATATCAGGATATTGACAATTGGCTCTGGATCCCAAAGACTAGGAGAATACCACATTCTTGACTGGCCAAGAGCTTTGGCAATTTATGGTTGTGACCTTTGGCCTCTGCAAAGTGCCATCCAACTTCCAGTGCCTCATGGAATCAATGATGAGAGGGTTGACTAAAAGTGCCTGGCTTCTATATCTGGTTGAAATCATCGTAGGCCACAACTAAGACCATCTCGAAAATCTATCCAAGATACGCAAAGGTTACAGGCAGCTAGCCTGAGGTTGAGTGCAAAAGAGTGCCAACTCTTCTGCAAGGAGACAAACTATTTGGACCACATAGTTTCACCATCTGAGGTGGCCATGGATCCAGAGAAGGCTCAAGCAGTAAGAGATTGGCCTTGCCCAAAAGACAAACGAAAGCTGCAAAATTTTCTGGGCCTATATAGCTACTACCACCAATTCATCAGAGGTTTCCCCAACATCGTGAAACCCCTCATTTGTCTGACATGCCTGTAGTGTGCCTATTTTAGGATTTCCACAACCTGGTAGTGACTTTATTATGGACATTGACGCCTGATACTGGCATTGGAGTACACCTGGATTGTCTAGCCTGTTACAGTGGTGCTGGTTGGGACGACCAGCCTTGAAGAGGGAGGAGCACTGTGACTACGCTCATAGTTGCTGAACACGTTTATACAGCTTATTTTTTAAGTCTTTGCTGATTATTGGCGTCCATTGTTACACAAGTGCATCAGTGAACACCTGTACTGTGGTAAGTTCTTTTGACATTGCAGCTGTAATTGTTACACTCATACGGGAATGATACATGTTCTTTTAGAAGGTTCTTCCACGTGAAAGCCACATATTGCTAAGCCTTGAGTTTATGAATAACAGTGGTGTACTGCATGTGTGATAAGACCAACAGATATAAAAGGGGCAACAAAGTCCTACCATGTGCACTGTTTTCACCGGGAATGCATCACATGAAACTTTTGATCAACAGGAATTTTGTAGCAGCTATATTGTCACTGCTGTAAATGTCTAAAAGAAATTATACGGCTGAATTGTTACAAAAGATAGTTATTTGTGAGCAGATTGTAATCAGTTTGTGGGAAAAATAGTGTTTGTTGGAGAACAAAGAGTTTTTGTTACAATATTTTCTTTCATAGTGCAATTTGCAAGCACTGTGTAACAAATTTGTCTCCTGTCAACGCTGCCTGAGGATTTTGCAATTTCAAGTATTATTTATAACTTACAAGGAGATAAAACAGTTTTTCCAGATTTCTTTTTCGAGACCTGCAGAAGTAAAGAAAGCATTTCTCTGGGCCTGCAGAAGTAAGAAAGCATTGCACTCTGATGTATAAATAGTTATGCTTCTTTGTGTAACAAACCTGAAATCTGTATTTGTATGTATGCAGTTGTGTAACATATGCCTAATTTGCTCCATGGACCCCAGAACACTATCTTTGATAAAGAAGACCATTATTATTTAGTAAAAAATCCCTGATAGTATCCAAATTCCACCTTTACCAATTCTCTGAAAACTATTAATGAACAATGCCACAGAATAATTTTTAAGAGGAGCATTATTTTATTCGGATGATGGCAAAGGAAAAATAAAGAGGGCTTTCAGTACCACAATATATTTTCATTTAATGTTATTGTTGACATAAAATACTTCTACCCCAATTGCAATGAAAGAATAAACATCAGAATTGTGATGTAAATGCTCTGATGTGAGGCACTGGCAACTCGCAAATTTTACGTCACAAATTCAGATTTTATATGAAATGAGCTCCTCTCACAGTTCTACTCCTCTTGGTATTACTCTTAATGTGACAGGATCTTAATTAGGGCCTTATGTTGCCCATCCATAAACTAGATGGATAAATTAGCTTTCCTATTTGTGGGAGAGAAACAAATTCAAAGAGGTATATTTTATCATACATAGTTCATAGGTCAGATACATTCTAAGGTTGAGATGAAGATTTTCAGGGAATCATCCCACATGCATGGAAAAATTTGTATTATTATTATTATTTCTCAGAAATGTCTGAATGTTTTAATGAAAAAATTGTGTGAAGTGCTCTTTATTCTAATTACATTTTTGTATAACTCTGATACATAAGAGGTGATAAAAGTTTACCAAAAGAAAAATATACATTTTTTTAGAATACAATTTTTGTGGTTTAATTTCAGAAAATTTGTTGTAGTTCATATAAATTTTTATTTTGTCTACTGTACGGTGGATAGAGAAAATACTGCATTCTACCTAATAATCAAACTCCCTTTTATAGAGGTTGAGTTATTTGAAAATGGCTCCCAACAGCCATTTGAAAATGGCTTCATTGTTAATGTATCATATACTCTTGGCGTTCTTGGTCTTCAAGCCAGGTGAGATGATATGGAGCCATTGACGTTTCAGGAGTGTGCATCTCTCTCATCATTAGGATGGTGAATGACTTGATTGGGAAAAATGGCCTGTGAACACCTAAAATATGTCCATCACCAGGAAAGCATCAGCTCTTATTTCAGTATATAATGTGTTTTACATTTTGATATAAGGAATAAAATGGACATTATCTTAAATTTTCTGTAATAACCTTTAAAGACCCCTTCATTATGAATTTTGTATAACTATGATAATAAGAGATAGGAACTTAACTGACAAATTGCAGAGCTCATTACATATTATACGAGGGCCATTCAGAAAGTAACCTCCGATCGGTCACAGTGCGGGTAGTGGGGGGAGTAGCGACGCTATCTGTGCATTCACGCACTCAGCAGGTCAGTCGGCATCAAGCCGTGGTCGAGTGAAAGTCGTACCTGCGCTAGTTTAGTGTTTGTGGCCGTTTGAAAAGTGTACTGCAATAGAAAACCCCGCCAAATGTGAAGTGCGTGCTGTTATAAGGTTTTTTACAGCCAAAGGATATTCTGCAGCAGCTATTCATCGTGAGCTTTGTGCCGTGTACGGACCAAGAGTTATGAGTGAAGGAGTGGTCCGTGAATGGGTACGTTTATTTAAAAGTGGACGAGAAAACGTTCATGATGAAGAGAGGAGTGGTAGACCATCATTGGTCACGGACGAACTCGTTCAGACAGTTGATGCAAAAGTTCGTGAAAACCGACGTTTCACAATGTCGGAGTTGTCTACTGATTTTCCACAGATTTCTAAGACTCTCTTGTACGAGATAGTGACAGCAAGATTGGGTTACCGTAAGTTCTGTGCACGATGGGTGCCCAAAATTCTTACCGACCACCACAAAACTCAAAGAATGGCCTCTGCATTAGACTTTCTGTCACGTTATGAGGCCGAAGGTGAACCATTGTTAAACAGAATCGTGACCGGGGACGAAACCTGGATTAAGTACGTGAACCCTGAGGCAAAAGAACAATCAAAGATGTGGGCACATTCAAATTCGCCTACCAAACCAATAAAAGCCCGGCAAGATTTTTCTGCCCGAAAATTGATGGCAACGGTGTTTTGGGATGCAAAAGGGGTGTTGTTGGTTGAATTCATGGAACGTGGGACGACCATTGATCAAGACATGTACTGTGAAACACTAAAACAATTACGACGGGCTATACAGAACAAACGCCGTGGTATGCTGACTTCCGGTATCGTTTTTTTGCACGATAACGCCCGTCCTCACTCTGCTCGCAGAACAACAGCCCTTCTTGAGTCCTTCAAGTGGGACGTTGTCAACCATCCACCTTACAGCCCAGATCTGGCGCCAAGCGATTATCACCTCTTCATGCATATGAAGAAATGGCTCGGGTCCCAGCGGTTTGATGACGACGAAGAGCTCAAAGATGCGGTCACAGGCTGGCTCCAGGCACAAGCGGGTGATTTTTATGCAGAAGGAATTTCAAAGCTTGTGAACAGATACTATAAGTGCCTCAATCGTTATGGAAACTATGTAGAAAAATAGTGCAAAGATGTAGTTGTAAGATGTATATATTAAAATATTTTCATTTAACTTGGTGAATTTCTTGCAATCAACCGGAGGCTACTTTCTGAACGGCCCTCGTATTAAGTCAGTTTTTTGCAGCCTTGGCCATTTGCAAAATATTTACTTTGTTGGTTGGAAATTTCTAGCATTTCAAGCCATGCTGTTTTTAGTGTTGTGTATATTTTGTTTCTCACTAGATCATGCAAAGAGTATTCAGAATATCAAATAATAACTAGCTTCTTTGTAAACATTTTATTGTACTGGCACCCTCTATGCTTCTGTTTAGCTACAACAAATATGTATTAAAACCTTTTCAATAATTTTATAATTATTAACAAATAGAAAATCAAGTTTCTTTTATGAATGCTTTCCAAAGTGGATTAGGAAGAAATTAATTGAGTAGATAAGTCATATATTCTAATATAATATATCTTAATATTTTAAACAGGACACTTTAAAATATTGTGGTCTCTTTCTTTCTGACTCATGTAAAGAACATGTAACACCAAGGCTCAACAGCCTCCCACATACTTGTAACAAAATGTGCACTGAGAACAAATCAGGCAAAAATTTATCATCAGGAAATAGATGAAAAATAACCTTTTGTATGAATATGTTGAATTAATATACAAATAAATTATCAATAGCTAGAGAAATTTAAATTATGTGACACATCAGATTTTTATCCTCAAATTCCTTTGTTAAGGTTGGAAGTCCAGAATGGTTCCTCAGCTGGAGAAGATATTGATCTAATACCAGTAGAGAATATCACTCCTCCAGAAGAGAAGCAGAGTACTGCAAGGAAGAAAAAGAAGCCAAAACGGGCCCACCAGTGTGACGAGTGCCATAAAGTGTTTACACAAGCTGGAGACCTCCAGATCCACAAACGTATCCACTCTGGAGAACGTCCATATATCTGTGATTCTTGTGGAAAACGCTTTCCATCATCGTCAAATCTCTCACGCCACAAGCGCACTCATTCAGGAGAACGTCCTTATGCTTGCCCCACTTGTACTAAACGTTTTTCTGTCCGTTCAGCCTTACGCGAACATGAGAATGTTCATTCAGGCAACAAACGTTTTCTTTGTCAAGAGTGCGGCAAGAGCTTTGCACAGAAAGGCAATCTGAAAATTCATGAGATGCTTCACTCAGGAGAAAAACCCCACTCTTGTCGTGTGTGTGGGAAACGATTTGCATTACGTGGGAACCTCAAGGACCATCTGAACATCCACTCTCGTGAAAGACCTTTTCAATGTACACAGTGCTCCAAAAGATTCACACAACGCTCAACTCTGAAGGAGCACCTTAAAGTGCATTCAGGTGAAAGGCCATTCCCTTGCCAGATTTGTGGTAAGAGATTTGCATATCGTAAAACACTGAAGATACATATGAGCATACACACGGGAGAAAAACCACATAATTGTGAATTGTGCAGCAAAAGTTTCTCAGAACGTAGCCATTTAAAAAGACACATGAGGATTCATAGTACAGTTTAATATAATGCTGTTCTCCTCATGATTTGAATTGTTGTGATACCTCTAATTTTAAGAGTTTGGGTTTGAGATTCAGTGGTCAAACTTGAGACTATAGTAGGATGCTGCTAATATCTGCAAAGCATAGTCATCTGTCAGCTGGGCCAACATGGTTGTTAAGGCACAAACTTGGTAGGTGATTCAAATCCCATCAGAACTGTCCTCCCTAACAGACTTACCCCAGATTTTCCTCAGTTCTCGTAACTGGAAAATGCGGGGAGATTGCCTAAACTAGACCTGGAACATTTTGTCCTCAAGTTTCCTTTTCCAATAATTCATTTCATTTATCATCAGTGTCCACTACCTATGGTGTCAAATGTAATAAGAATGGGTATTATCACTACTAAAATAAACGTTTTAATTTACATTCATCAGACAGTATTAATTATTATCAAACAATATGGAGAGCTAAAACAGCTAAAAGTAGTCATAGTAATGAATGAAGAGACTACTCTGTGGTCAAGTGGTCAACATTTTGGCTTCTCGCCCAGAGGTCTCAGGTTCAATTCCTGGTTGGGACAGGTAATTTTTTTGAACTAGTATCATTCCCCACCCCCTCAGAGTCTGGAAGTATGACTATGAGAGTGAATATGTGTGTATTTAAAGTATAATATTGAAGAAAAAGGGGGGGCACGATGTTAGAAACCCTACAGTTCAGCAAGCAAAAAGCATCAGTTATCTCCCAAGTTAAAGCCCCAATATGACCATACAAATTAATGGGGTCTATATAAATGGAGGGGGGAAAAAAAAAAGCTAAGAAGTTGAGTGCAGCTGGACATTTAAGCACTGAATAAAGTTGTTTCATAGGCATTGAAGTCATCAGCTATTACACTGGTATCAGGAGTGAGATTGAATGCCATGATGGAGGAAATAATTAAAGAATTATTAGCTGAAATCAAGACCATGAAATCAGGAATGGAGATTGGTAGGAAGCAAAATATCAACAGTGACTTCTGTAGTAGAAAAGATGGAGGAAATGAAATCCAGAAGAAGATGATGGAAGAGAAAATGGAATCCAGAATGGAGAAGTTGGTTGAGATAGTGCAATCCAGAATGGAGAAAAAGGAATTTGAATGGAGAAGTTGGAAAAGAAAATGGAATCCAGGGATAAGATGCAAAATAAAATAACACCAGGGAATTTTGCAATTGAGAAGATACAAATAGCAATATCCAAGATGAAGACAGAGCAATCAACCAAAATTGATGAACAGCTGGCTGGCCTGAAGAAAGCCATGAAAGAGCTTGGCAGAAAGATGGAAAAAGACCTTGGCCAACATATTAGCATCCTGAAAGAAAGTCAATAACAGCACTAAGGAACTGAACACTATCATGAAAGAAATGCTGTGTAGAAAACTTAAGCACTTAAAGGTCAAGATGATAAGTTGCGACACAACAGCTTCACAAGCCAAACCACCCAAATATAACAGAATGCCGAATTTCAAAGTCTTCCCTACTGCTGCCGTCACCCAAAACTGATAGTGAGTAGTGGAGGAAACCACACAGCTGATGGCCAGGCAAGGTTTTGATGAGATTTCAATATCAGTGGTATCCAAAGACATCTAGAAGACCAGATCAAAATTAAGCTGTAACAGGGGTAACCTTTGGCAGTGTACCCTTTCAATTGAATAGCTGGTGTATAAAACTCTGGTAACCAGTTCATGTCTCAGGATACTCTATACTCCCTTATTGATGGGGTGCTTGACGCTGAGATACAACAGCATCTGATACTCTGTGACTACAAGACCATCCAGAAGGTGCTATTAATTGTGTTGAGTTTGGAAGCAGCTGCCCCTACCTTGAAGACCAGGAGTACATAATATGATGGGGACAGAGGATCAAATCAGAGATGATAATGAGAGTTATAGCCTTGTTGCTAACAGCTGGATACCCTAAAAGCTGTGTCAGGTACTATTGGAGACAGGTGCAGCCATGACTGTAATCACCTGACATGGCAAAGGACTTGCCACAAGGCAACTGTATCAGCCCTGCCAGCTAGTAATGGCATCAGTCAATACCTAAACCTATGGAGGAGGTGCTGCTGGAGTTGACTCTGTAGTGGAGCATTGTAAGCCTGTTTGTGTTTGTCATGAAGATCTCAGGGGGTGTAATACTAGGACTGGATGACTGTAGGAGCCACAAGGCGGTGGTCAAAGTCAACAGGAGGTCTTTCAACTCAGCAGAGATGAGGTGAAATTCTGGAGCCCAAACGAACATCCAGGAATATGCAGGGTGGTCCTGACATAGATTATAGTTGTGCCCACAAGAAGCAGGGAGTTGTGAAGGCATGTTAGGAAGGACAGTGGTTAAGGAACATTTTAGAATGGAAGCCACCATTAAGCAATTTAAGCATTGCCTGGAGAAAGCGCTTACAAGACTGCTGAATATATGGTAGGTCAATCAGAACATCTGAGCTGCAATGGAATTGGAATCTGAGCCAGCTGTAAGTGTATCACCATGCAACGTATCCAAGGAGCCATCACTGTTGCAAGATTTGGAGCTCTGGCTGAAATTTTACTGAAGAGGTCAGTCATTCTACCTGGGGACGATCACTGTGCCCTCACCTAGCTATTTAGCTGTGTAAAAACATAGAGAAGCAGATAGGTCCAGAGGCTCCAAGAGTACATTTTCACATCAGAAAGGAGCTACTCCATTGTGGATGCCATATCAAGAAAACCCTGCTCAGAAGAGTACAACCACTGCACAAAGATAGAGGAGAAGGTGTATACTGCAGCTTTCCATGTGATTTTGGTGGTGTCTTCAGAAGGATGGGATAATGCAGGCCTGAGGAGGGAGCAGCTGGCAGACGCAGACTTGAGACTACTCCCAGAGAAGCAGAGGCTAGGCTGAGCTGGAACGACATTGCATCTAATAGTAGCATGCATAAATCATGCTGGGCCCAATGAAGACCAAAGAAGGGTTACTCACAGTTTGGGATTCCTCTTATGGGAAGACCCAGAGATAATAGTTGGTCCTTTACAAAAGTAAGGTGATGGAAGTCCTGGTGGAAGTACATGTGGGGATTTTGAGAGGACATCTTGTACCCAACCAAACAATTGACAAATTCCAACAAAGCTACTACAGGTTGAGGCTGCAGGAAGGCTCTTGAGAGGCTGCCAATGTCATGTGGTGCGGCAGGTCACAAGTCACAAACCAGAAGTGGAGATCGCATGCAGTAGTATAATTTGGGAGCACCCTTTGAATGCATTGACATCCATGTAACTGGGCCATTCCTTGTGTCTGACAAAAGGTAGTATGTATCTGTTGATGGTCGTGGATCATGGGAGCTACAAAGTGATCAGGACATTTTTGAATGGAACTTAATGAGGGAAACTCTGACATGCACAATTATGCACAACACCTCATCACCCACAGACAGACAATGGGGTTGAGCAGCACATCAAAAATCTGGAAGAGCACTTGAGGACTGTTGAGACCAGTCACCAGAAGTACCAAGATGTCAGTGTGCCGCTTTTCTTGTAGACCTACCACCTCTCATCAACTTGTGCAACACTACTGGGTTGACACCAGTCAGCTTGGTCTTTGGCAGGGAGCTACATCTACCATGTCACCTGATGTTTGGGAGTATCCCTGGGGCAGAACATGACCAGTCGACCTTGTGGAGATTCTTCTAGACATACTTTTTATTTTGGAAGTTGATGACAGTGTTGTTGAGATTGAATTAAAAGTAAGTATTGAGTTGATTAATGACACTAAACAGCACTCACATTTAAATTTCCCAGAACATGTTTTGGAGGTTGTTTCCTCCGCTGTCAACCCGGCATCGACTAATCACTGGTGGTGACACTCATCGATCCATTGCTTGCTCTGATGGTGGTTCTATGAATTTGTACAATGAGTCGCCCTGGGGAATATCAAAGTTTTTTTGTACTTTTGTTTGTCCAAATGAAAATTTGTTACCAAGTTGCCAATTCCTGCTTTCCGGTTGTGTGTTTCAATAGTTTCGGCTCTGGGTTTGTATCATTGTTTTCTATCCAAAAATGGGTAGCATGGGTAGCAACTTGTAATTATGGAACAGACTTATTACATAAATAAAATGGAAGAAATGCTAACTAAAAATGAGTTTAAACTGATCAGCAAAAACCTGCTTACAGCTTGCACACAAATAGTTGAAAAGGTAATCACAAGCAGCAATGTAATAGCACACAAATATGCAGTAAAACCAGATAATCCTACTCTACCCAGCAACTGCTGATTTCTCTAGATGTTTGTGCTTTATGCATCTGGTGTTCCTTAGTTCTTTTTTCCAGGTTCCTCTTAGTTTTCCCAATGTAAACTTCATTGCAATGTTGCATTCTATTTAGTAAATTCCGGATATTTTATTTGATGGGATGCTGTCTTTAGTGATGGATCCAAGTACATTTTTTATGGTGTATTTATTAATTTGTACCAATTGTAAGTTGTATTCTCTAAAAATCTTTTTGAATTTGTAAAATATATATGGATGAAATGTGAATTTTTTAAAACTCTTTTTCTCTTCTTTTGTATGAGTGTGGTTGTTTCCTTTAACAATTTTTTCTTTTTTGCTACATTTACTTTTTTGTTTACTAGTGACTTTTGGAAGCCATTTATTTCGACAATTTAGACAATTTTTTATATTCTGTTTCTTATTGATGTTCTGCAAGTGGTATGTTCACCAGCCTGTGTGTTAAACTATTGAAATGCCTGTTTATGAGACCTTGGGTTGAAGCCATTTGCTTTTATGTAATTGTCCATTTGTGATGGTTTTCTGTATATTCCAACATTTGTTCTGTGTGCATTTTTAATGATTTTAATATCCAGAAATGGAAGTTGTCCATCCTTTTCAGTTTCTAGTGTAAATGTTGTTTTTTTCTTGCAAATTTAACAGCTTTAGTGCATCCTGAATATGCTTCTTTGGAACTATTGCGAAAATATCATCCACATATCTTTACCAAATTTTAAAGATCCACGGGATCCCTTTTGTTACTCTTGTTTCTAAGGAACTCATATAAAGATCTGTAAGCAATGGTGAAAGAGGGTTGTTAAACCTAATGTTTGGCAGTAAAATTTAGATTGAACTTGGAAGTAATTCTATTCTATGCATAGTTTTGTTAGGTCGATGTATTCAGAAATGTTTCTATTGAGTATCCCTATAGAATGAAGCCAGTTTTGAATTAATGGTGGTAGTTTCATTATTGGTATCCTTGGAAAAAGAGGTTTTACATCAAATGACACAAGCATGTCGTCTTCTTGTAACTGAAAATCTTTATATTTTCTACAAGTTCTAGAGAGTTTTTGATGCCAAGACTATTGAATTTTGGGAATGATTTAATTTTCTTGTTTAACCATTTTGCCAAATTATAGGTTGGTGAATTGACACTACTGATTATTGGTCTCATGGATATATTTTGTTTGTGAATTTTTCGTAGGCCATAAAGTCTGGGTAGAGTACGATTATCTGGTTTTACTGCATATTTGTGTGCTATTAGATTGCTGATTGTGATTGCCTTTTCAACCATTTGTGTACAAGCTGTAGGCAGGTTTTTGCTGATCAGTTCAAACTCATTTTTAGTTAGCATTTCTTCCATTTTATTTATGTAATCAGTCTGTTCCATAATGACAAGTTGCCACCCATTTTTGGACAGAAAACCATGATATAAACCCAGAGTCGAAACAATTCAAACACACAACCGGAAAGCAGGAATTGGCAAATTTGGAACAAATTTTCATTTGGACAAACAAAAATACAAAAAAACTTTGATATACCCCTGGGCGACTCATTGTACAAATTCATAGAACCATCACCAGAGCAAGCAATGGATCGATCAGTGTCATCACCAGCAATTAGTCAATGTCTGGTTGACAATGGAGGAAATTAACCTCCAAAACATATTCCGGAAATTTAAATGTAAGTGTTGTTTAGTGTCTTTAATCGACTCAATGTTTACTTTTAATTCTTGTAGACATTTTCACAGCATGTCCTAATAACACATGAAAGGCTCATAACACATTCCAGTGCAAGCAAGAGATGAAGATCTATTATGACCAATAGGTCAACAGCCAAGGTTTCCAGCAGGGAGTTATGGTATGGCTATGTCACCCTCTCTGGACAAAGGGTTACTGTCTCAAACTTCAGTATTGTAGTTCACCAGAGGTTTCTCTGAGGGAAGATGCTGGTAGTACACTTAGATTGCTTAGTCCTCTACCACCATGCTAGTCAGTTCAAGACAACCACCATGATTGGGATGACCAGTCCTGATGAGGGAGCAGTGTGACAACATGTGCAGAGTTGCTAGCAGACTACACTCTTGTGAGTGCATGCTGGCCCCTTTACCTAGCTGCCTGAATTATTAGTGCTAGTGGTCGATCCATTAGATCAAATGGCCCACACAACAAATTCTTTATTAGCACTTTTTGAAAGTTTCTGGTAGATTCCTCTTTGAGAACATTTTGCTAGTCTTGTGGGGCCTACATTAGGGGACTGCTAACACCGAGGAGAGGTCAGTTCAGTTGGTGTGACAGCCCAGTGCAGTTGGCAGCTAAGAAGTTGAATGTGTTTGAGCAAAATAAAGCTATGTAGAAATTGGAATTATCATTAGTTACAATATTAATTTGAGTTTGTTAATAATTATTAATTACTGCATTGTTAAATTGGATTTCAGACATGATAAATATGCTCACATCAATGTAATGTATTTTATTATGGAAATGAGCTGTTCTATTTATTATTAAATTCTTATGTATTTCAGTATCTAATCTGGAAATGAAAAAAAAATTTTTTTTTTTTTTTTTTTTTACTCTGTTTAGTGCATAAAAAAGGAATGTTTTCATAATTGGATGTCATCGATAATGCATGTATGAAAGAAACTACGCTTTACCATTACCATTCAGTTGGACAGCAAATATTTAACATACAGTAAAAAAAAAAAAAAAAAACACTTTTAACAATAGTAGAAAGTAAAATACAAAACATAATCACAAGCTGAAGCAAAGAATATAATCCAGAAAATACATACAACTTACAATTGACCATCTGGTAATGTGACCATAGTATTGTGCCACCATGCTCAGTTTGACCCCAACTCTTGAAATTATAACATCCTGTGGAAATTTACCATGACTGCTGAAAATAAGAATATGAGACACTTATTACACGTCATCTGATAAAAGTATACAAATGGTGTTATTGAAATTAAATGCCATGGCCAAAAGTCCTACCATGTATCTTTCCTATAAAAATATATATATATATATATATAATAATCTTAAACCAGCTGTTATTATTTGTTTCAAATATCAAGGATATTGAAAAGGCTGAATCTCATTTTTGTACATATTGTGCAAGATTTTTTTGCTCATACACATTACTTTAGCTTTAATGTGTGCCTGTAATGTCAATTCTCACTTGAATTTTATAACATCATGTATTATGTATGTATAATTTATCACTTTGATATTGTATAAATTAGGTATTTGTTGTTTTGACGAATCCCAAAACGTGTATTTATTCTACTGGATGAAATGAATGAAATTGAATCTTTCCTAATTGTCCTTTTGTACTGAACTTCTGTGATGATGCATGCTTTTCTCATCAGGTTCATATAATTAGGAATCTTCAAGGTGATTTTGACACGTTAAAGACCTCTGGTTTTATTACATGTTTAAGACACGTTATTCAACTCTGGTAAAGAGAAAAATCTCCTTAATAGATTTTGAAGTTGATTACAATCAATTTGCTCCTTACTTAATTTAAGCAAGATTGACAATTCAATACTTTTTGAACGCTAATCAATCATCAAAAAAAGTCTTTCTTCTTCTTTTTTTTTATTATTGAAATCTTCATTGTTTTCCATATTTTTTATATATATAATTTATGGTTGGTTGCATATTTTATATTTGCCAAAATTAAATTTAAATATACTGTTTTACATACTATTGCATACCTTATAAAACTCTCCTAAATTCTTATTTTTCCATAACTTAACATTTTCTACATTTAGATACTAATATTTCCAATATTATTGCCACTAGGAAGCTGAAATTTTCTGAGATGCTAAAGCATCATATGAACTTTAAAATGAGTGGAACAGTTTTGCCAAGTTTTGAAAATAATATAGATATGCATTGCAAAAAGAAACTAAAATTGTTAAATTATTTATATAGCTGCAATTGTTATTATAGTTTTAGAAAAAAAGTCAATTCCTCTCATTTTGTCAGAAATACTACTTTCTAGATACAACATAAGTTTGAACTCATTAGAAATGATACCTAAATAAACCTCTATATCTAAAAATTGCTTTTTCTACGCAGTAGATTGCATGTTACCATGTGTCCTTTTTTGTACCTGCCAAATTGATTTCAACACATTTTCTATTCCAAGAAGTGTAAAAAAGCAGTGAAAAAATGCTTATAATTTAATGCTTTAGGTGATATTGATATAATAATGATATATCGCTCATTTGTAAATGACTGTATTTGACTACAAGGTGGCCTTAATGGTGATACAATAACCCTTAATTCCTGGTTTTTAGTTAACCACACTATTAATACTTAAGTCTCATCATGGTAGCTCGGTAATACAGCATCAATTTGTAAAGAAAATATTCGTGGTTAGCTACTTTTTGGCTCTGATAATTGTCTTTCAAGTTTTTATTTTTCCTTGACAATAAAAATGTCTTCTTTTTCTCAACCTACTTACCCTCTCAAATGGATTAGCTAATGCCTGGGGTTAGATGCTTGTGATGAGCAGATTGGTATGGATCAGATAAGTGTATCCAGGATGAAGGAAAAGGGATGATGGAGCACTTGATGGAATGAAAGGCAGAGGAAACTGGAGGACCTGGAGAAAATGTGCCCAGACAAGCTTCATCCCAAATGCAGTCCCCTGGGATTGAACCCTGGCCACCTAGGAGGAAGGCGAGTGGTCTTACTGCTCTGCCAAGGTGCCACTTACAAACAGTTCAAAGGTTTAAAGAAAATAATGTTTCAATTTAAGGCTGGTTCACAATAACTGATAATGGAAACCAGAACGACAAAGTAAGATACAGGGATTATAATATGAGGGTTAACAATTAATGGAAGCTTTCCCTGGTTCCAGGAATGGACTTTTTCATTACTGTTCCTGGGAATGGCAATGCATATTAGATTATTCACAGTAGATACAACTTAAGCAGCTGTGACATGAAACAGTTGCTAGAGCTCTCTCAGTCACAAACTAGGGAAAATGAAATGAAATTCCATTAAGCATTGATTCTTCCACCGAAAATGTTATCTGAGGTTTATTTACATGTTACTCAAAACTTGATATTGTCTCAAACAACATAGTAAAAACTACAAAGGACATAAAAAATTATAGAAATTAACAAAGAGTGAAAGGCAACAAATGACTTTAATGTACACTACTATAAAGGAGTGTCACAGGGTACAACATTAATCTGCAGTATGACTACAGTAAATTGAAAAAGTAATGGATTTGCTGTCAGAAAATATTTGTTCTAAAGTATGTTTTGGTAAGCTCCATTATGTTGGCTGAAAAAGTAGGTAAAAAAAGATATAATCGGTCAATTACAAATAAATGATGCCCTGCACAAAATTACTTTCTAATTTGCTATCAATATACATGCCCATTGTCATTCACAGAGTATTGTTAATCATCCTTTAAGAATTAAGTGCTCCATAAATGCAATTTATCTTGTAAACTTATTGAAGCGATTTCTTTGAAAATTCACAATTTAATATAGCATAAAAAATAAGTGCATCTAAACTCGCTGAAGTAAAATGTTTTCTAGAACACATTTAAAGAACAACCCACTAATTGTAACTGTGATTCGCTTACAAGCCTTCACAATTGGCTTATAGTTATTGTTATAACATAGTATGTTAAACTATATGATCTGCACATTTTTACTAGATGAAAATACCACTGCCACTACTACCAGTTTGAATCTTTATGTGTAGGTTTTTGCTTTGTCACTTATATTCTGGTTTTCTGTACAAAAATGATGGAATGCAGCTTATTTCACCACCTGTATATACTTTGTTACAGAAGAGTTTTTTTCAGTTGCAAGGCAATGTTCATTTGATCCACAGGCAACATGATTAAATTAGGAAATGTCAGTCTGGGCAGTACTTGGTTTATTTTGAATGACCAACTGGTTTTATGTACAAATTAATTTGTGGAGTAGTTTTAAACCACCTCACCATTTCTTACCTAAATATTTGAATCTGTTATGCTTAATTATTGTTATAAAAGTGCTGAAATATGCCTCTCTGCATCAAGCCTGGAATATCTTGAAAACATTTTAAACACTCAATAAATGTTTGCACATGAAATACTGGAAAGCACATTGTGGATACCATCTTCTAATTCATTAAATGTATGGGTATTTGTTCCAAAAACTTTAGTTCTAAGCATTCTTCAGAGATACTATAATCACATGGATTTAAAGTCAGAGAGGTTGATAGTGATCCCTGACTGTCTTAGTTGATAACTGCCAATAGATTCACATTATGTAAGCAAAGTTGTCAATCCTTGTTGCAATATGTAAAAACATTCCTTGCTGCTGTTTATTTTGGTGCAAGCGTCCAGTTGTACTGCACTATTTTGTTTTGCTACAGATTTTTTTACATGTTGTAATGTATCGTGTTATATGCTAGTGTTTTAGTTTGTTTGAAAATGGCTTATTGTTCTGCTGCAGCTGTGGATGAGATGAAGTGGCAACAGTGTGACAGCGGCCACAGGTAAGACAAATGTCAGGCATCACTATGCATCTCTCTGATTTATTATGTGAAGAGGAAACAGCTAGTAGCATAGTGTCATCAAACATATTGTAATGCAAGACAATGATTTTCTACATCTAATTTTAATGATAAGCCCCTATCTCGTCTTAAGTTTTTCCTTGGTTAGAACTGTTGGCTGTCTATATTTGCTTTTGTATAACATGGAAAAAGGTATTAAAAAGTGTTTAAATTATTGTATCAACATTTAAATTATGGATTTATAGGTACAGTAATAGCAGGGAATTTCTACATAAATTCAAGCTAATAGTTCAAGTGACTTAATGCAAGCAAAAACATAGTACAATAAACACATCATATGATAACATACAGCTTCACGTAACATTATTTCATCATGCCAAACGATGTTATTCTCTGTAAATGCATGAGCTAGGCTACCAAAGAGCTTAAACCAATATCTGCTACAACCAGACTCAGCAGCTACCAGTCACATTATTTAAGATACACTTATTACTTTATTCTTTGTTTTTTGTAATCAGTACAAGATTGAATATTTCTACATTTCATTGAACCTACATAAAATATTGTCTTTTATAAAAATCCAATATTAAACAAGGTCAATAAATTAAAAATCTGATGTGTTCCATTCACTTGACTTTCTCTACATCTCTGTAACAAATTATTGTTAAAAAGCTAATTCTTCTGTCTACTTCATGCTAATCGAGATAAAGAATAGCAGAAATGTTGTCTTGTAAGTAGAAAGGAAATAATGGAATACACTAGACTAAAACAATAGTCAAATATTTTAAAAGCTGGTTGCCATGTGGATGAAATCCGTTTCTTTGCATTGGGTAGGAGTTGACAAATTCCTGTATGTGAAAAGTTTAAGTATTTAAAACTGAAACCAATAACGAGGTATATCTGAAAAACGGACAACTCCACGAAAAAAATGTGACATAAGTTGTGTGTCGCAACAAGATATACATTTTTTTTTTTTTTTGTAGTATTTGTCTCTTACAGTTTACTAATTATGCAAAATCCAGCAGAATAAAAAGGTCTTCAGAGGCTATTCCCAAAAAATGCAAGATATACATTTTAATTGTCATGTAGATATCTATAATACACAGTATTTTAATCAAAATTGTTAGAGCCATTTTTGAGAAAGTAAAAATTTTCGAAAATTTTTGCATGTAAAGGGTAGTTGGGGTGGGGGATTTTCTTCAAAATCTTTGTGTCGCATCCTTGGAAGACGCTAAACTTATATATCAAGTATAATATTTTACCAACTTTTCGTTTTTGAATTATCGTATGCACACACCCAGACACACACCTTATTCTAAAAATGCTATTTTTTTAGATACAGGGGACCCTAAAAATCTATTTCCAGTGAAATCTCAGTATCAAATTTTTTGGTGGAATGCAATACCTTCTCTATATACTATGTACATAGTACGTGTAGAGAAAGTAACAAAGGCACTGAGCACCGAAAAAGATAGAGATGTTCAGAAGATTTTCATTTGTAGGCATATGGAAAATTTCTGCTAACTTCACCAATAGCAAAGCTGAATGGTGAAACAGGCAGTGAACAAAATGTGGATTCAGATAAAAAGAATTCTGAAAATAAAAGTGATTTTGAAGTGTGTGTTATAAGGATAATTATATGAAGAAGTGGTGCTGCCCTATGAAACAGATTCCTGCTTGTGATTGTGAAAATTATTGGATATTGCAGTTAGTAACCACATACTAGCTCTTATTGCTCTAAACACCAAAGAAAATAAAAAGGAAACTAACCAACTATTCTCAACCAAATAAATCTTCCTTCTTGAATGACACCAATGAGCAGTAGTTGTTGCATTTGTTCTAGTTGATTTGTTGTATTGAGCAGGAGCTTTCAAAAGTTCACACAAAGATATAGTTGGACTGTATGCATAAGATGTAACATTGCCATAACAATGGCACTGAAACAGATGTTAGTTTTTCCCTCTCGTGTCACCTTTGATGATAAGAACTTAAAAGAAAGAAAGACATCGGATAAGCTTGCAGCGGTGTCTGAAGTATCCAACAAATTTATTACATATTGTGCAATGAATTATAGCCCAAGTGAGTAATAATAGAAATAATATATCATATTTACATAATAATATATTAATATTACTATTATTTATAACAATAAGGTAATTACAATAGGTTTCATCAAAACTAACTTATAACAATAAATACTTGAATAAACTGGTTACATTTCTATATACATTATAATAAAATTACTAATACACTTACTCTCTTGTTGAGATGTTTGAAGGCATCAAACACAAGTGTTCGTTCAAGATGTATGTGCCTTCTAAACCCAATAAACATGGATAAAGTTAATGATTATGGTTGATGGAAAACTCATATGTAAATGTCCATGTCAGAAAGCAGGATATATCAACACTTTCAAAACTTCTCTATACCCACATAGCTTCTTTAGAACGTTTCAACAGGAGTGTTACAGGAAATAGCTAGGTTTCCTCCATAGAACTCCATAATAGGGTCTTCAATTTTTTGTTTTGATGTACCTTTAACTTAGTTTCTCACATACCAAAAAGAAATAGATCAATTATACCTCTGACTAGCATTTTATATAGAAACATTTACAAAGACACTAATAAAACCAAAATTATCTTGTTTTGCAACATAACAAAGACTGAAATGGATTCTCTGGACCAGAAAGTAGCAACATGTTTTGCATTAAGGACCAGATGATGACTAATGGTAATGTCCTTCACCATGATGGATATTGCCAGAATCAATGGTCATGGCTTAATATCAGCTGAAGGGAAACAATCAGTGCACCTTAATTCCCTTGGCGATTTGCTTTCAACGTGTGCTTATTACAGTGTTTCTCTGTAAACACTGATGGGTTAAGTGTTAACCACTGATCTGTGATCCCTCGTGCCATGAGCGCACATTAGAAATTGCACATTAGAAATGCATACTATTGAAAATCAATAGTATGCATTGCTCACGCTTATAGAAGTGCTGGCCATCTTGTCTTATACATATTTCTCATCTTCTCATTAAATTATCATTCACATGAATCAGTTCTTCTACACTAAAGTTCCTCAAGCATGTGCTGATTAGTGGCCTACACTATTTTTCAGTGCTCCACAGATATAAACATCACAGCACACAAGATCTGGGGACCAAGGAGACCTCAAACCCTTGCACAACTCACTTATGAATTAATTAGCAGCTTGGGCTGTAGTATTATCATGCTGATACACTGTTGCACATTCCTTGCATATAATGGTTCCAAAATTAGACTTGTACCTTCACTGTTAATTGTTTACTGAATAAAAGAGAACCAATAATTCTTTTAGCACTAATGGCACACCACACTCCTTTTTACTTTCTCCATACACACGATATACATAGTGTAATAGAGAAAGTATTGCACTCCACCAAAAAATTTGATACCGAGATTTCACCGGAAATATATGTTTTAGGGTCCCCAATATCCAAAAAAAAGCATTTTCACAAAAAGGTCCGTGTGTGTGTGTGTGTGTGTCCGTGTGTCTGTGAACACGATAACTCAAAAATGAAAAGTCGGTAAAATACCAAACTTGGTATATAAGTTTAGTATCTTCCAGGGATGCGACACAAAGATTTTGAGAAAACTCCCCCCACCCCAACTACCCTTTACATGGAACTTTTTTCAAAATGTTTGATTTTCTCAAAAATGACTCTAACGATTTTGATTAAAATTTTGTATATTAAACATATTTACCTGACAAATAAAATGTAAATCTTGAATTTTCTGGGAATAGCCTCTGAAGAGTAGTTTATTCTGGATGAATTTTACTAAATTTTGAATAACTGCTAAACCGTAAGAGATGGACAAAAACTTACTACACAAAAAATGTAGAGAACATTAAAATACACAATTTATGTTGTATACATTTTTTTCGTGGAATTCATTGTTTTTGTGACATTGCTTATTTTTGGTTTCTGCTATGAAAAAAGTATACTTTTCTCATACAGGAACTTGTCAACTCCTATCCATATAAACAAAGGAACTTCATTGACATAGCAACCAGCTTTTGACTATCACTTTAACCTACGGTTGTACCTTATTTCGCTTCTACTTACAAGGAAGCGAGTAATTAGACTATTTCTGCTATTTTTTTCTAATTAGCATAAAGTAAATAGAAGTATAGGCTTTTTAAGAATTATTTGTTGCAGGGATATGGAGAAAGTCATGTGAATGTTACACATCAGATTTTTTACTTTCTCCATACGCACTATGTACATAGTGTATAGAGAAAGTATTGCACTCCACCAAAAGTTTGATACTGAGATTTCACCAGAAATATATGTTTTAGGGTCCCCAAAATCCAAAAAAAGCATTTTCACAAAAAGGTCCGTGTGTGTGTGTCTGTGAACACGATAACTCAAAAATGAAAAGTCGGTAAAATACCAAACTTGGTATTTAAGTTTAGTATCTTCCAGGGATGCGACACGAAGATTTTGAGAAAAATCCCCCCACCCCCAACTACTCTTTACATGGAACTTTTTTCGAAAATTTTTATTTTCTCAAAAATGGCTCTAACGATTTTGATTAAAATTTCGGATATTAAACATATTTACCTGACAAATGAAATGTGTATCTTGAATTTTCTGGGAATAGCCTCTGAAGAGTAGTTTATTCTGGATGAATTTTACTAAATTTTGAATGACTGCTAAACCGTAAGAGGTGGACAAAAACTTACCACACAAAAAATGTAGAGCACTTTAAAACACACAATTTATGTTATATACATTTTTTTCGTGGAGTTCGTCGTTTTTGGGACATTCCTTATTTTTGGTTTCTGCTATGAAAAACGTATACTTTTCTCATACAGGAACTTGTCAACTCCTATCCATATAAACAAAGAAACTTCATTGACATAGTAACCAGCTTTTGACTATCACTTTAACCTACGGTTGTCCCTTATTTTGCTTCTACTTACAAGGAAGCGAGTAATAAGACTATTTCTGCTAATTTTTTCTGATTAGCATAAAGTAAATAGAAGTATAAGCTTTTTAAGAATTATTTGTTGCAGGGATATGGAGAAAGTCATGTGAATGGTACACATCAGATTTTTATTGTGTAGTGCAGCCTTGTAAACAATATCTGGTTTTATAAATGTTATGTGGGAAGCACAGTGAAGTTATTTAACATTATATAATTACAACGGAGATGATTCTTACTGTAATTTCACTCAAAATAACCAGAACTTACTGGGACATGTTTCGGAGACCTTTGCCTCCATTTTCAACCTGGATTCACTATCGTGTTTCCTCCTGTGACAAATGGATGAGGTTTTCCTGACTGGATGTACTGTACGATGAGATCATTTCACTCTGGATTTCAAAGTTTAATGAGTGATACAAAAAGTCAAAGAGAGGAACCCAAAGAAAGAACCCCAGTAAGGGCAGAGTGAAGAAAGAGATGTGCATCATGTTCATGCTGAGGAGATAGAAAAAGCTAGATTGAGTTATGATAACTGTAAAAAGCCACTGGAGGATATACAAAGATCATTTTTTAATGTTTAAGCACTAACACAAAGTTTGTTTTTTGGATGACAATAATATATGCTAGTCATGATGTGTTCTGAAAACAGGATATACCATTTTTTTTATTTTTAGATTATTCCATCCAGTTATGCCTATATAATATTTAGTTATATTGAAATTATGTTATTTTGATGTTATAATGTAATCGTTTAAATATTAGATTAATCATGCATATTTCACACATTCATTGGGTCTATCTGACCCCACCCTACTGATTATGACACAACCGTACCACTTTAGAGTTAATATAAAAGTTGAAGAGATGTGTGGCCATATGTGATTATTTTAGGTTATATCAGACAATGGATGAAATTGGTGAAATTATGCTCAAATGAGTCCAGCATCTATGGAGACTAAGATTACTCAACATTTGTCTTCTCAGAATAAGAGAGATCTGTCAAGAAAGAAAACCTTATCTGAGTGACTCACCCTAACTGAGATTCGAACCTTGCATGTTAGGCATATGCACTACCCCCACACTGCAGCAGTGGGCTTATGTGGTTATTGTAATTATCATTGCATTGCTTGAATTTAAAGGGTTATGAATGCCCAACAGTATCAAGGAAATTCCCGATAGGCCAGCCACATGTTCAATTTAAAGGTTTTGTAATGTAAAAAGTAAATGTAAATGCCTGCATATAATTTATTCTTCAAAGTCTGGTTCATTTTATAATAATTCAAAAGAATGAAAAGCAGTACATGCCATCTGATAAATTTTAACTTGATACAGTTTATGTTTTTTTGTGCAATGTTATGGCATGCAATATAGCTATAAATGGAGTTGTTAATGTAAAGTAAATTATGATTACATTTATACTCAGTTCCTGCCAGAATGGATTGGGAGGATCCTTATATCCTCCATTAACCACATAGAGGTCTCAATGTTCTATATCCTGTACCAATTTTTTAATGTCATATCATAAATAACAAGTGCACTTCAGTACTCCTAAAATGGATTAACTCAAATAGCCATTTAATCTAACCTCATTCTACAGACTGATACACTTTTAAATTATTAAAATGTTTGTCTTTTATAAGAATATGATTAAAGTGTCTGTGTGTTTCTAATTTTTTTATCATAAATATGTATGAGGGCTGTCCCAGAAGTATCCGACCTGACGTATAGATAGTGGTTGTTTCAAACAATAACAGTAGTAAAAAGCACCAATCTTAGAAAGCTTAAGTTTGAAGTTTGACAATTTTACATTGTTTAGCATTTGTTTGGCAGCCATCATTAGTGAATGCTCTCAGCAAATTTGTAAACATGAATAAAACTGATCATCGTTATGTGATACAATACTTTCATTTGAAAAGTCTTAGTCCAACTAATATTAAAGCTGCGTTAGATTCTACTTTGGGGAGTTTGCTCCTTCATTTACAACAGTGAAATATTGAGTGGTAGAGTTTAAGCATGGCTGTACAAGCTACCAAGACGAACATTTTAGTGGTCAACCAAATGAAGTTACCAGTACAGAAACTGTTACGAAAATCCACAAAATGGTATTGGATGACCGTCAACTGAAAGTGCACAAGCTAGCAGACATTGCAGGCTTTTAAAAAAATTCTGTACATCGCATACTTACTGAAAATTTGGATATGAGAAAGTTCTGTGCTCACAACAGAGCAAAAACAGTGTCATGAGGATGTTTCAGTTGAGTGTTTGGCAATGTTCACTGCAGTAAAGCTGAGTTTTTGCATTGATTCATAACAATGGATAAAACCTGGGTCCATCTCTTCACACCTGAGACAAAGGAACAATCAAAACAGTGGATAGGAAGGGAGAATCAACTCCAAAGAAGGCTAAGACAGTACCATCTGCAGGCAAGGTCATGGCTTCAGTTTTCTGGGATGCACATGGGATAATTTCCATTGATCATCTTAAAAAAGGAAAAGTAATCAATGGCGAATATTATGCAAACTTGTTACAGCATTTGAGTGATGAAATCAAGTAAAAATGGCTGTATTTAGCAAAAAAGAAAGTTTTGTTTTATCAAGACAATGCAACAGTTCACACGTCCATTATTGCCATGGCCAAAATCAATGAGTTAAAATTTGAATTGCTTCCTCCTGTACCCTATTCGCCAGATTTAGCCCCCTCTGATTATTTTCTGTTTCCAAACTTGAAGAAATGGCTTGGTGGTAGAAGATTTGTGAACAATGAAGAGGTGGAATCTGCAGTTGATGGCTATTTTGCAGACCTCGACAGTTCTCGCTATAAACAGGATATCGAAGCTATTGAACATCGCTGGGAAAAGTGTATCAAGTTAAAAGGAAACTATATAGAGAAATAAAGATGTTTTTCCCCAAAATTTATGTGCTTTCTTTGTTAGGTTGGATACTTCTGGGACAGCCCACGTATCTTTGTGATACAATGTACATGTGGTTTTAATTATTTTTTGTATATAAATGTGTAATTCATCTAAAAAATACAAACACAAGAAAATCTTGTGTTTCCCAGGAAGAAAAGATTCCTCTATTCATATTATTTCACAAAGCATTCTTGCTAAGTAAAGATTTTGAATTAGGCAAATATTTGCTGAATGCTTGTTTTATAAAGCATGCTGGCTGAAACAACATTCTAGTACTTAGCTGTGATAACAAGCTTTTGTAAATGGGAAGAGAAAGTAATAATGACAAACTTTCAAAAATATCCATCAGATGGTGCACTTTGGAAAGTCTAAACATACAATATGAGATATTTTGGAAACAGACGGTGTATTTCATTGAGGTCCGTGTTTTCCCATTAGTAAGTTTTTGTCTATTGCTTTCTCTGCTACATAGGTACAAGTATAGGAGGTATTGTGTTACACCCAAAAATTAACTATCTTTTGAAGCCCCTCAATCATAAAATAAGCAGTTTTACCAAAAGGTGTGTCTACAAGCATGCTTTACATGTGTATGTATGTGGCATAACTCAAAAATGAACAGGTTATTTAAGTTCATATCCTACACAAAGATTCCAAGGAAATCCCTCCATCCCAAACTACCTTTTACATGGACATTTTTGTTTGTTATTGTTTATTTTCTCAAAAGTTACTCAGATTCTGATTAAAATATTATATATTTAAGATATTTACAGGACAAATGAAATGTATATCTTGAATTTTCTGGGCATTACCTGTGAACAATTCTGCATTCAGAAAGAATTTTGTTTAGCAGATGTACCATAGAATAAAAACAGACTACACAAAAATGTAATCCTTTTCAAAACACATAATTTATTTGAAATAATTTTTTCTGTGGCATCAGCTGTTTCCAAGATACCTGTTATTATTTGTTGAATTTGTCAACATGTCAAAATGGTGTTGCTATTAAATTGTTTCTCACAATACCATCATGAAAAAAGTATCAATTTTTTTGCCAGAATATATTGACTATTTTCAAAACATCTATCGACTCAGTTTTCTCTATTCCCCTTGCATGTACAATGAAATGTGTAATTTCTGCAAAGGTTTGTTTCAGTAAACATGGAATAAATAGAAAAATAAGCTTTTGTAGAAATAATGTATAGAAGCTACATAAGAATAAGCCAAAGTTGGTAGAGAAAGTCATATGAATGTAACATTAGCTCTTCTATTATTTCTCATTTTTACACTGTTTATACAAAAATTAAATCAATGCAAAGAGGACTTTGCAGGTTATTCACAGAAAATTTAAGATGCACTTTTAATATATCAATTATATATGAGGGCCGGTTTTTTTTTGTTCAACCTCCAATAGACTATAAATAAAAGACAAGTTCATAGAAAACAATTACTTTATTACCAAAGGTTTTGTACACTTATGGTTATTTTTCAAAACAATCACCGAAAAGATTGAGACATTTATTGTACCTGTGTACAAGCTTTGCAATACCTGCTTCAAAAAAATGTTGCCGCCAATGATCTCAAATGATTCTCTCTCCCTCTCTCCTCTCCCCTCTCTCGAATATTTAGATTAATTTCTGCATGCTGGTAAATTTGTTTCATCATTTCTCCTACAC
Source organism: Hymenopus coronatus (assembly GCA_030762935.1). Classification (NCBI taxonomy): domain Eukaryota; kingdom Metazoa; phylum Arthropoda; class Insecta; order Mantodea; family Hymenopodidae; genus Hymenopus; species Hymenopus coronatus. The sequence goes on from CM060882.1 coordinate 27,410,514, forward strand.
AGTTAAATGACCGTACAATATGCTTTGTTTTTACAGTACAGCACTCCAGCTGTAATTCTTTGGAAATTAAAATGTGTAATTTTGCATTTCTGTGTTACAGTTACATGATCAAGTATTATTTTGGTTCTGCCTTGCAATGTGCTCTGCTTGTGTAAAGAAAACCTTGGATACAATATCAGCTTGAAATTTAATTATCCCGCCACCAAGAAACCCATCAGCAAGCTATTCCTTTGGGAGTGCCTTCCCCTTATAGCACTAAGGCAACTTCCTCTGGCTATGCAGTTATAATCTATAGACAAGAATACTATGCAAATGCATGTTTTTATAGGAGCATAGACATTGATCAAACTTAGTAGGTGCTTATCCATTATTGCAGTTTGAATGTGTGCTTGTTTATGCATTCTGTCATTTTAATGGATAAAACATGCATAACATGCATTTAATGAATTTTTAGCTAACCACCCATACAATAATTTTTATATTTAGTTTAAAGGCATGTTTTAATGCTTTTAAATGAACACTATAGTTGCTAGATTTTGATGTCTCTTAGTTTTAGCTTTAAGAATCGGGATTGAAAAGAAAAAATAAACTTTCTATGAACAGGACTTCACTTTTACAACACTTTATGGATCCTCTATAGACTGCATATCATAAATTAATTTATTACAGGGAATATTTTGAGAATAGTAGAGGAAATATATGAAGTTTAAGGAAAATTCTGGCAAGTAATTTAGGTCAGAAGCACACTGTTCCAGGGAGGTGGGTTATTGTCAAATACAAAACTGTTTAGTTACAAATCTGAATAGGAAAACTGACATTTAAACTGTAGTCAGCCTTTCATTAAGTCCAACTTTTGAGGAGGTTGGAAATACTCTCTTTCCCTCCCTTTTCCAGTTCTAGTAAATAGCAATTTAGATATTTTCAAAATTGAAGTAATTTGCTAGTGTCTTGGCAGTGTGTGTGAACCTTGTAAGTGGTTCATTTGTTTATGCACTGAGTTGAGGTGTGTTAATATGATCTAATATGCTTCCAAATTAAGCTTTCAAAAGTGCACCCTTTGCACTGTGAATTAAAGGAAAGGGTTTTACTATATTATATGGGGATGTTGCTGTTAGTTGTTGATGCAGCAAAAAGTTAAGCACTGTTATGCTATGTCTGAATATTTTACATGACAAGTTGCAGATTGTAAAACATCACAGAATTTCTTTGAAATAATTAAATTGTGCCCATTTTTAAAGGTATCTAGGTAACCATAAGGTCTATTATAATCACAGATAAAATGCACTAAGCGATTTGAAGTGAACCAGCATGTCACGTCTGCTTCACATATTGCTAAGAGATGAAAAAAAATGAAAGTGCAGTTTTAATATGTTTGTCATTAATTGTGCATGTTTCATAGTTCAAAAATTTCGACTCTATTTATGTATAATAAATGACTGGAGCCAAAGATCCACTCAGCTTATAATTATCCAAACACTTGCCAATAGCATTGTCCATTCACAAGAGGTCATTGTTACATCGAGGCTAAGATCCAGCTGGGATTTTTCTTGTTTTTTAGTGAAAGATTAAAAATAAAGTTTCACAAGAAAAAAAAAATATTTACAAATTCAAATTAGAATGATTCACTAATAATATTTAATTCCTTGCATATACCAGTGTTTAGAAAAGATTAAATGAGAGAACTTAAAAAATAAATAATTTTAACCCTTAGGTTTTTTTTCCTTCCTTTCTTTCTTGGAGGTATACTTGTAGCCTCAGTGTGGGTAAAGTTTGTTATCAGTACCTGTCATATTATCAGGGAGCTGATCGTTGAGCAGAAAACAGACCTAAAGTAAGCCATTACAACTTAAAACATAATTTTTTCTTGATAAATGGAAGGCCTATGGCTATAAAACTAATAGCTCAATCCACAACTTCAATATGACAATGGCCCCTTGTCAATATTTTTCTTATTATTGTTACAAACCTTAGAGTAACTACACAATAGGTACTTCCTGATGCAAATATGATAATTGTGTTTCAGGAACTTTCATATATCAAATAATAGCATTAATTATTGCAATCTGAATATTAAGTGGGATTGCCTTCAAATTCTTATTATGATTTATTAGGAGGTTTACATGCATTAGTACAGGCTGCAAAATTACTTTTGAAAATATCTTATATTTGCAGTTATCCTATACAATAAGTTTAATGTGTTTTGATAGATAAATATGATAATTTTATTATTTCAATTTTCACTTATTGACCCCCCCCCCCCCCATCATTATGTTCTTCGTTCCAGCGCCTCTGGCCATAGGAGTGATGAATACCAAGCCAGTTAAATCTGGTGGCAGTAGGCACAACATATTGAGTCCCTAACGTTTATAGACCGCAGAACGTCCTCTGTTGTCGAAGATGGAGCTCAGTGGAAGGCGATGGCAGGCTAAACCGGAGAAAACCCACCCCTGTGCCGCTTTGTTCATCACAAATCTCACTTGCGGTCGCTTGGGACGGAACCAGGGCCGTCTAGGTGAGAGGCCGTCTAACCGCGCAGCCTACACTTCCTGGTTGAATTTGCATAAGTCAGTAAATCAAGTTGTTCAAAAATGTAATCTGTAATTGAAAATGCATATTATAAAAGAATATTTCTATTACCATGACCGTCACGACGTAGTTAGACCTTGACTTTTTTCATCGCCATTATTGGAACTCCAGGTCATACGTATCGAAACCTGGGTAGAAACAGTTGTTTCCTCAAAGAACATCCACTACAAAAGCTTTATTACATCCACTGGACCACTGCACCTGGCCTTGTAACTCTATAGGGTGAAGAGGGGGAAAAATGAGAGCTACCGCGTACTACTAAAAAACAAAAACCCTTAGGATGGCCTTACCTCGAGTTGTGAACGCGGAATCTCCCGAATGTAAGTTGAAAGATCTCGCTTGGTGAGTACGTCAAAGGTCGGGTGTCAAATGTGTAATAGAAAGGCTGACAACATGCATTATTGTAAGGTTGTAAGACGTACGAACTTTTTAAGTAACAATACTATATTTTCCTATTTTTATGTTGTAATACAAGGCAAATGTATCTTCGGTTTTTGTCGTTTCAGTTAATAACGCGCCCTGTTTTCCTTGGAGGTGATGTCTTATGAACACCAATTGAGATGTTAATGAAAACTAGTTGGCAATGCTGCTTATCAGCTTATCAAAGGCAAATTGTGCATAGTTCTTCATTATTTGTCATCGTCATCGTCGGGCCTCAGTCTTAGTTAAAAATAAATTTACACGATTTTTTCTATGGTTTGATCTCCGCTTTTATTTCTGGTAAAATGTAGGAATTAATTCATAAACTTAGCAAATTGAGTTAAATTATTTCAATTACAATAAATCGTGGATAATTTGGTGATAGTATTGGTTGCATGTATTAAATATAACTAGCAACAGCAGTGAAACGAAAATTAATCACTTTCAATTCATACTGCAAGTATATGCATAATTGATAAATGCTGTAACTTGTAATACATATGCAGCTAATCTTTTTATTTATTTGTTTTAATATACAAGTAATAAGGTTTATTTTAGTTTCAATTATAAAATCGGAAGTTTTGTATTCACACGATTCTCTAACCATTCTGCAACAAATTATTCCTACAAAAGCTTGTTGCCCACCTCGGTAGTGTATGGATAGCGTGTCTGCATCACATTCAACAGGTCGAGAGTTTGAATCTCACTTAGGGTGCGTATGCGCATAGGATTTTTTCGGAGTTTTTTCCCTTATCCCGAGAAGGTGAATATCTGGTAAATTTAAGCTTCAATAGTCGCCCTCCATGGTGTAATGGTTACCATGCTGACTTCATATACCCAAGGTCAGGGGTTCAAACCCGGCGTAGGACGATGGATTTTCTCGGGTGTAAAAATCCTTATCATGGCTTTCTTCGGAAGGGAAGTAAAGCCGTTGGTCCCGTGTCGTAGATTTACGGCACGTAAAAGAACCTCAAGCCTGATAGAGAGGCCTCTGAGCAAAATTAAGCGGTCTTTCACGCCCAGTATAGAATGGAACGCTGAGAACCACAGCAGTTAATAAGCGTCCATAAATAACACGCCATTTACATTTTTTTTTTGTTTTTTTTAAGCTTCAATGAATCCCGAGATCATTTGAGTATCATTTCACCGATTTCATTCATCGTCCGATATGACCAACTAGGTTAAAGGGCGTTAAGATACCAAACAAGAAAAAACGTATTCTTCTATTTCATGCTAATCAGATAAATATTAATAGTAATTGCATTATTATGTACTTCATTCCTTTTATGTATGAGATATATATATGCTAGGCTAAAGCGGCAATCAAACATTTTAAAAGCTGTTCGCTAAGTGATGGCATTGAAATTCTGTTCTCTTTGCACGGTCAGGAGTATACAAATCAAACCAAAAACAGACAGACTTCCTATTTAGAAAAGTATAAATATTGGAAAATAATAAGCAATATCTGGTTTAAAAACGTTATTAAATATAAATCATTTGCTTTAAGGAGATATGCATTTATTGTGTAATAAGATTCTGTATATCTCTTACGGTTTACACTTATGAAAAAGTCATCCAGAATTAAAAGTTCTTCAAAGACTTTTCCCAGAAGATCCAGATATACATTTTATTTGTGATGTAAAAATATAGCCATTTTTGAGAAAATCGAAAACTTCCACATGGAGGATTTTTCATAATCGGTAAACCGTAAGAGATAGACAAAATTTTACTATACAAAAAAGTTGAAAAATCTAGATCCCATTAAAACACGCGGTTTATGTCAGACACATTTTTTGAAGAGTTAACCATATCCAAGATATTCCTTATTATTGGTTTCACTTTTAAAATACTTTAATTTTCTTAAACGGTAAATCATCGTTCGGTTTTCCTTTGTTTCAACATCATCGCATAGTGATAACTTTTAAAAGATTTGACTATCACTTTAGCACAGAGTATTGAATGTCTCCCTTATAGATAGAAGACTCATTTGTTTATAGAATAGTTAAGGAAGTCATGTGAATGGAACACATCAATTTTTTTTTATTCCTCAAAACTTTTATTTCCTCTCAATATAGAATTTTTGGGTGAAATCAACTTTCTATATACATAGGAACAATAGGGATAGCTAGCCAATATTCCGGACGCGAGCTGTCGTCTGCAACTGTCCGACATATTGGCGGATGGTAAACAAGGTTTCCATCATTATATACATATTCTCTGTATGTAATTCAGTTATCTTAAAACAGAAACTCCAACATAGTATTAAATATACTAGGGTCGGCTGATAAGTCCCGGGCCGCACACAGATATGGCGCCACTATGCCAGTTAGACGCTAGTGTCGTATAGTTTAACTCTAGTCTAGCTTGTATCCATAGTTTCAGGTCAATAGGTTGTTTAGTTTTCGAATGACAGCATTTTAAACAAGACGACTTTAGAGTTTTCACGAAAATGGAGGATTTGGAAAAACGAGCAGTGATTAAATACTTCCACTCCAAAAGCTTAAACGCCTAAAGAAATCAAGTAGGAAATTGATAGTACATTGAATGACTCTGCCCCTTCATATTCAATGATTAAAAGGTGGGTTGCAGAGTTTAAAATGGGAGGTACGAGTACTAGTAATGAGCCTCGTTCTGGACGCTCTGTAGAAGTGACAACTCCAGAGATAATTGAAAAAAATCATCGTATAGTACTGGAAGACCGCAGATTAAAGTTGTTTCAGATAGCAGAAGCTGTAAGCATATCAAAAGAACGTGCAGGTAATATTTTAAATAATGTTTTGGGCTTTCACAAGGTCTGTGCAAGATGGGTGCCGCGTTTGTTGACACCTAATCAAAAGGTGCAAAGAAAAACTGTTTCTGTTAAGAATGTGAAGCTCCACCGTAAAAATTCCAGTAAATTTTTGAGACGGCTTATTACCATGGATGAAAATTGGATACATCACTACATTCCAGAAAGTAAATCACAGTAGGAACAGTGGATTGTACCAGGTGAATAAACTCCAAAAGAAAGGCAAAGTCAATTTTGTCAGCTAAGGTTATAGCAAGTGTTTTCTGGGATGCACAGAGAATTATTTTTATTGATTACTTGGAAAAGGGTAAAAGCATCACTGATGGCTACTACGCAAACTTACTGCAACGTTTAAGTGTTGAGATGAAAAGAGAAATACCTCATTTGCAAAAAAAAAACAAACAAAAAAACAAAAAAAAACAACTTGTTTCATCACGACAATGCTCCGACCTAAAGTTCAGTCATTGCAATGGGAAAAATGTACGTTAAAGTTGAAATTGCTTGAACATCCACCCTATTCGTCAGATCTAGCACCCAGTGACTATCACCTGTTCCCAAATCTCAAAAAATTTCTTGGAGGACGAAAGTTTCACAGCAACGAGGAAGTCATTGATGCGGTAAACAACTATTTTGAAGACTTTGATAAATCTCACTACAGAGGTGGTTTAATTAAATTAGAATACCGATATGACAAATGTATTAGCCTTTCTGGAGATTATGTTGAAAAATAAAGCAAAAATAAATAAATGCTGTTTTCACTAAGAGGCCCGGGACATATCAGCCGACCCTCGTAGGACTTTATTAGGTAATACGTATTTTGTATGTTAATGTTTTGTTTTCCAAAGCGGCTTGTGCTGAAAGTATGAGGAGCGTTTCTTACCAACTCGATAGAGACGTCATTTTGTGAAATTGAGTTCAGTGAGGTATTACAAACAAAAAATCTAATGTGCTCCATTCACGTAACTTTTTCTAACTCTTCCATTACAAACTATTCTTACAAAAGATTATTCTTTCATCTACATCATGTTAATCGAGATAAACACTAGCAGATTGGTCTAATTACTTGCTTTCTTGTAAGTAGAAGGGAAATAAGGGAATATACTATACTAAAGCGATAGTCGAAATATTTTAAAAGCTGGTCGCTATGTGAAACAATTGAGGTTCGGTTCGCTTTGCGTAGTCCCGTTTGAGAAAAGTTAGGTAGTTTAAAACTGAAACCAATAACAGGAATATCTTGAAAATGGTCAAATTTGCACACAAAAAAGAAATAAATAAATAAAGACCTATATGACAAATTATGTGTAAATTTTTATGCAAGGTTTTTGTCTATCTCTTACCATTTAACTGTTATGCAAAATTTTGCAAAACTCGTCCAGGATAAAGAGGTCTCCAGAGGTCTTTCCCAAAAAATTAAAATATACATTTTATTTTTTATGTAAATATCTTTAGTATACGGTATTTTAATTAAAATCGTGAGAGCCATTTTTGAGAAAAACAACATTTTCAAAATGTTTCCATGTAAAGAGTAGCTTTTGGTAGGGTGGTTTTCTTGAAAGCCTTCGTGTTGTATCATTGGAAGATACTAAACACATATTCAAGTTGCTTTCACCGAATACCATTCACCTGCACGCTGCTTATAAAATCATTATATCTCTCTACTGTGTGTTAAAGTAGCGTTTTGGAAAGAAAGAAAAAAAAAAAAACAAGAAAAAAACCTGTCGACATAAATCGAGATATGCATAATCTGGTTTCACTAAATGACGTTGAAAGGAGCGGCTAGCTATCCATATTGTCACTACGCCCTACAGTCGTAATCGTCGAACATGTATGTACGACTTGCTTTGTAGGTCATATCTGATTGTTGGCATCCATTGTTATACACGTGCGTTAGTGAATACCTGTGCCACGGTAAATTCTTTTGAATCTCAACTGTGACTGTTACACATGCGCGAGTAGACACATGTTCCTTCGGAAGTCGCGCATTGTAAAGCCTGAGTGAGTGTTATAAACACCCGCGGTACTGCACATGCGGCCCACTTCTGGAAATTTTCAGTAAGGTAACCAATAAATATAAAAAGGGCAACGAAGACTTGCCCGGGGTGCATCGTTCACTGGGAATGCATCACTCGCAACAGTGAGCGAGTTCGACGGGAATTTCGTAGCGAGCTGTATCGTCGCCGCAACGAACGTCGAAAAGAAACTATACGGCAGAAGTGGTACGAAATACAGTTATTTTTGAGCAGCTTGTATTCTGTTTTTGTGGAAAAATAAAGAGGTATTTATTGAAGTAAACAAAAAGAGTGTATGTTACAGTGATGTCACAGAAATACACACCCCAATATAGGAGATGATGAAAACTTTACTCGTGAAAATAAAGGAAATGAAAGAATAAATAAATAAAAAAAAAAAACGGAAAAAATAAAGCTCGGAATGGATGAAATGAAAACAGAAATGAACTCGGGAATGGAAAAGACGGACATGAAGATGGTATCCCGAATTGAGAACATGAAGAAGGATATATCGAATAAAATCAATGAACGACTGGCCGATGTGCAGAAGGACGTAGAGGGACTCAGAAGGATGCGGAACGCGGCGGAAGGATGAGGAAACCTTGATTAACGTGTTCCGCCTTGGAGAGCGTCGAACGTTTTGACACCCTGAAAGATCTCGGGGAAGGACTTAATGTTCTGGAGGGAAGAGCAGAAGAATGGATACGATGATGGAAAAGATGCTAGATGGAAGGCTGAAAGATCTAAAGGTCGTGACGACAGTATGCGAAGCATCTACACGGCAAGCCACTCAAGTACGACGGACGGAACATCCACCTTCGAAGTCTTCCGCAGACAGTTTGCTGTCGTTGCCACTCACAGTCGATGGTCAGCAGAAGAAGAATCCGCACAAGTGATAGCAAGTCTCCAGGGACGGACTGCAGAAGTACTGGATGCGATTCTGATGTCGGTGATGTCTGGGAGACCCTCGAGAAGCCCTTCGGGAACCATCCCCTGGCTGCAGCCTACCGCAGCCAGTTTAAATCGAGACTGCAACAGTCAAGGGAGATGATGCAAGAAATGGCGGAGAGAGTCACAATAAGTATCCTAGCATCCTTTTTACTTTATTAGCACGTATGTACAAAGACCATAGTAGTTAAAGCATTGTATTCCACTAAACAATTCGATACCGAGATTTCACCGGAAATGCACGTTTAGACACTTCCTGAATAAAAAAAATCTGATGTGTTCCATTCACATTACTTTCTCTACATCTCTGTAACAAATTATTGTTCAAAAGTTTATGCTTCATGCTAATCGAAAAAAATTAGCAGAAATAGTCTTATTACTTGCTTCTTTGCAAGCAGAAGTGAGATAAGGAAGTACCATAGGTTAAAGTGATAGTCAAACGCTGGTTGCTATGTTACTGAAGTTCCTTTGTTTGTATGGACAGGAGTTGAAAAATTCCTGTATGAGAAAAGTGCAAGTTTTGCAAAGCTGAAACCAAAAACAAGGAATATCTAAAAAACGATCAACTTCACGAAGAAAATGTATATATCATAAATTGTGTGTCTAAACGTTTTCTACAGTTTTTGTGTGGTAAGTTTTTGTCCATCTCTTACGGTTTAGCACTTATGCAAAATTCCGTAAAATTTATCCAGAATAAAGTAGTCTTCAGAGACTATTCCGAGAAAATTCAAGACATACATTTTATTTGTGAGGTAAATATTTTTAATATACGATATTTTAATCAAAATCGTTAGAGTCATTTTTAAGAAAATCAAAAATTTCGAAAAAAGTTCCATGTAAAGGGTAGTTGCGGGTGGGGGATTTTCTTGAAACTCTTCGTGTCGCATCCTTGGAAGATACCAAACTTAAATACCAAGTTTGGTATTCAACGGTCTTTTCGTTTTTGAGCTATGCTGTCCACAGACACACACACATGCACGCACACACGGACCTTTTTCCAAAAATGCTTTTTTTGGATTCAAGGGGATCCAAAACATGTATTTCCGGTGAAATCTCGGTATCAAATTTTTGGGTGCAATACAATACCTTCTCTATACACTATGTACATAGTACGTGTAGAGAAAGTAAAAAGAAGCATTTTCAGAAACATGCCCATGTGTGTGTGTGTATGTGTGTGTCTGTGGGCAGCATAGTTCCAAAACTAAAAATAATTTAAATACCAAACTTTGTATTTAAGTTCATTATCTTCCAAGGATGCGACACGAAGATTTTCAAGAAAATCTTGCACCCCCAACTACCCTTTAGATGGAATATTCTTCGAAAATTTTGATTTTCTCAAGCATGGCTCTAACAATTTCGATTAAAATATCATATATTTAAGTTATTCTCATGACAAACGGAATGCATATCTTGTATTTTCTGGGAATAGCTTCTGAAGGCTCTTTCTTCATCCTGGATGACTAAGTATAATTTTTGAATAACTGGCAAACTGTAAGAGATAGACAAAAAAGCACTACATAAAAATGTAGATCTCGTTAAAACATACAATTTAGGTATGTCATATACATTTTATAGAGTTAATCGATTTCGAGATATTCCGCGTTATTGGTTTCAGTTTTAAGCTGTTTAAACTGTTCTCAAACGCCTAGCAAGCAAAAGGAACTGAATTCTAATTGCTTTTAGATTTGACTATCTCTTTAGCCTGCTGCATTCCCTTGTTACCTTCTAGTTACAAAGGAGCACGTAATAGGGCCAATTTTGGCAAAGTTTATCTTGACTAGCATGAAGTAGATAAAGAATATTGTTTATTCAGAATTGTTTGTTTATCTTGACTAGCATGAAGTAGATAAAAGAATACTATTTTGTCGGAATGGTTTGTTTGCAGAACGAATAAAGAAAGTTATGTGAATGGAACATGAGATATTTCTGCCACGCTGTACCAAACCATCGGGATGAAGGATAATGAAATGATAATGCAAACGATACGGAGGGACAGGAAATTTGGGGGATGGAAGATACCTACCCAACATTCGCCTGGCGACTCGTTGAAACTGTCGGGAATTAAAAAACAAAAAAAAACAAAAACAAAACAAAAAACGTGGGTGAGGTACACCGGCCTCGAGGATCGAAACCGTCACTTTCCCAATGTATACCTAGTCGAAACTGCTTGAGTCATAGCACTTGGTTTCCAGCTTATTAATGTTGATATATTATTTGCTAAAATGCATTTTTTTTTTTTTTAATAATTTGAGTAGGTGACTTCCTGTGTTCTAGCTCAATGCGGAAAATATGTTTCATGCAGCAATGAGTGACGGAATGAATAGTAACACCTTAGTATACAAGCAGAGATGAGTCACGAGCTACAGACTCCCAGCATCCCTAGAGAGCAACTCGACAAGAAATTGTGTTCAACAGGTTGTCCTTGAGTGCCCCTTCGCGTCATTCCGATGCAGTGGCACCAGAGGGCTTATTTGCCGAGTGTTTGTGTCGGCGCGGCAGACCATTCAGTCGTAGCGAGTAAGTGAGAGTGACGGAGTGCAGTTTCCGAAAGTGTGCGACATCTGCAATAGGTTAAATGTGAGATATTTCATGGTTTGAAGACAAAAATAAACGCTTTGTTTGGAAGAAGCATTAAAGGTAGGCTAAAGAGAGTTTATTCCTTGTTCATTTGTTTTAACTTATGAGATAATTTACCTTTGACGATTGAGTGATGCGAAAAACTGAACAAGTGACATACAGGAAACTGACGGCTTTAAGTTGTTTTACATATGTAGTGAATATTTTGGAGAAAGGACAAACGTTTGCTTTCTAAACTGAAACAGTAAACAGTGAATGCCACAAACAACAATAATACATAAACAACAATATTACACTAAACAATAATAAATACAAACTTATTTTATTTATATACAATAAGTGTACGATTCCAAAATCATAATACTAAGTACCTTGTTTTATTGCTTTTTTGGCCCATTCCGCGCAAAAAAGAAATGAAGATTGCCTCATATTATGCTAGTCTGATCAAAATTATAATATTAATGCTTCGTTTGATAAGTTATAATAAATATTCTTCTAATATATGAGTTGTTAAGAAATCAAATCTATTAATAAGCATTTGTAAAAAGCGCATTCAAACATTTTGGGACGAATACATATAAAAGTTGTGCTGTTCTGAATTCCAAATGCCTTCTTACGTTGCAGTTTCACAGTTTTATTCCAAATGGGAAAAGGAAGAAATAATACAGTGCTTGTTAAAATGGGCGTTAACTACTTCACATTCTAATGCGTCGGTAATAGCCGGGCCGCTTAATTTCTGTCATTGTCATGTGTGAAAGTTATTTTAAAATATTTACAAAGACCGTTGATAACATAAAATCCCAAAACAGCTTTTAGGTTTCCCTAGTCTAAATTCTTTCTGGAATAATACGATCATCTTATCCTTAAGTCATAAACTCCCTTAAAAGGTTTCGGTATTAGCGAAATTCGATATTACCAATGTGAAAATTAAAACATCTGTATTCAAAACATTTATTTTGTTTGCTACCGGTCTTACCCAGATACGAGAGTTTTTTTTTTCTCTTTTTTCTGGATGCTATAAATTTGGAATGGTGTTTTCATTAATTCCTTTAAATTCCTGTACTCTTTAAACATTCTGGTCATTTATGTATAAGATTCTTAGAAGTAGGATATTCCTCCTTATATTAATCATTCGGAAAAGGTAGTAAAATCGATCGGTTTTATTTCTGTTCTCTTTAGCTATCTTTCCTTCGACAACCTTACAAATGAAATGTTGGTTAGCTTTTATTATTTATTGAAAAAAGAATACCCAAGATTGATAGCATATAATGAAACTATTGGCAATTATGAAAAATACCTGCTCTCCTAATCCACCAGTTTAAAACTATTTTGAGACGGAGCAGTAGCTATTGAGGAAAAAACGAATCGTTTCGGTTATGGATTAAACATGTCAGTGAACTATTTCTGACATCACCCATTCATAAATTGCTTTTCTTTTTTATATAATTATTTTGCATTACAAAACATCATTGGACAAAGAAAGAAATAAACTACAATTGCTTAAGTAAAAGGCATTCTCTTTCCTCGGCATGGTGGTGGTGATGATGATGATGATGATGATGGTGGTGGTGGTGGTGTTTAAGGGCGTTCAACTACTAGGTTGTCAGCGCCCTTTTTCTCGGCATCCAGAATCGTTATTACATAAAGAATAGTATTAGAATAAACCTTACTTAAATCTCTTCGATATTAGCTATAAACATAACTGGAGTATTAGAATAAAATATTTAAAAAGAAATAAATGCCTATCGTATCCTTATAATCAGAATCGGTATGTCGCTTGTCTGGGTATATTTTGCTTCGATAATGATAACAACAATAATAATGATGTTAATAATAATAACAATAATAATAATGCACAGAAATTCTTAAACATATGTCCATACATATAACGTCAACCAAGAGTCACGGATGACAGAGTAAATACATTCTGATGAGGCTCTCTGTAAACACGAGCAACAAACTGTCCAGCAATGCGACGCCATTGCCCAAAAGTTCAGTAAAAATTTTTACTTTTATTTATTTTCGTTTGTGGCTTTACTGTGCATAATAATAATAATAATAATAATAATAATAATAATAACAATAAATATAATAATAACACCAATAATAATAATACCTAGTTGCCAAATTTTTTCTCATAATTTTATAGACATTCTCCAATGCATTAAACCTTTAATGAAATTGCTAAATACCTACAGGATTCAAATTAGTAGTCAAACTACTCAAGACCAGTTTCAGACATGTCTGATGCTGAAGTGAAAGTTATTTAGAAATATTGCCTGTAAACTTCAACATTGCCAAGAGATGAAAGTTAGGGCTCTACCTCATTTTTAAATTGTTTCATTTATAAAACAATTAAAAACTTTATGGTCATATGGGAGGGGGGGGGGGGGCTTGAGAAACAACCGCTGGTGCTATTACTCTTTGGATTGTAGAGTTTTCTTAACCTTGTTTGTTCAGTATTTTATATTACATTCACACACACACACAGAATCATACTTCCATCTTTGTGGGAATAGGAAATGATTCCGGTTAATGAAAAATTACCCACCCCTGCCAGGAATACCAGCCGGGGCCTCTGGATTGAGGAGTCAGAATACTGAACACTCAGCCGCAGTGACAACCTCCAAAATATGTTTTATTTGAATGTTATTGGTGTTGTGCAGCATTGCATTGTTAGGTGTTTAGGCAAAAATACGTGTGTACGTAATTATGGAAGGATTTAATAATCTTCATAAACACCAAATTAATACATTATAAATCTTTAAATAAGGGCGACAAAACTGGCAGGATATACATCTTAATTGGTCCAAACTCAAAGTGGTTTTACTCTAATTAGTCACACTAGATGCATGAGCCAAATAGACTTTAGATGTTAGTTGATTCAGTTTACTTTACCCATAGCACATTGGTATGTTGTTTCGTGATGCGAATTCGTTTTTATGTTCGGGCTTTTATAGCTGCTGTTGCTCCACGAAAAAAGTCGTGCTTATTTCATTTGAAGTAATATACATGTATATTCCTTGTAATGAAATATTGCAATTTCTCTACTATTTACCTATAGTAAGTAGAGGAAGTATTGGATTCCACACAAAAAATCGATATGAAATTTCAGTAGAAATATTGGTTTTGAGTTTTCCTGAATCCGAAGGAAGCATTTTTCGGAGAAGATCCGTGGGTGAGTACGTATTAACAAAATAACTAAAAACCGAAGGTAGGTAAATGCCAAACTTGATATTTAAATTCAGCATCATTCAGGAATGCATACGAAGATGTTCAAGGAAATTCGCACTCCAAACCAACGATGTAATATTTTTCGTTATTTTGATTTTCTCAAAAATTGCAATTGCATTTGATTAAACTAGCATAGTTGTTTAAGATATTTTCATGACAAATGAAATGAATGTTCTGAAATTTCTACGAAGTTCTCTTTATTCTGAATGACTTTTGTACAACTGGTAAATGGCAACAGATAGAAAACAATCTGATATGTTACATTCACGTGACTTTCTCTACCTATTCTGCACCAAATTATCCTTACAAAAGCTATTTTGTTCTATCTACTTCATGATAATCAAGATAAACAATAGAAGAAATGCATTTATTATACATTTTCTATTGGTTCAAGGGTAATACGACGATACGATGCTAAAGTCATAGTCAAATCTTTTGAGAGCTGGTCACTATGCGATGTCTTGCTTTTCCATTCTGTTTGTATGACCAGGAGGACTGATGTGTTCCATTCAGATGTTTTTTTTTTTTTTTTTTTTTTTTTTGCCTATTTTGTAACTAACAATTTTTCCAAACACTTATTCTTTTAGCTGCTTCATGCTAATCGAGATAAAAAAAAAATTGTGGAGGAAATTCTTATGTTACTTACTTGTAGATACGTGATAATAACTAGGCTTAAGGGACATTCAAACATTAAGATAATAAATTGGACGATAGATCCAAGTTAAGATCTTGGAAGGTCTATTTCCAGTAGAAGGGAAATAAGGTAATACACTAGGCTAGAGCAATAGTCAAATATTTTAAAAACTAGTTGCCATGTGATTGAAATTAATTTCTTTCATAGCCAGGAGTGACAAATTCCCGTATGAGAAAACTTTTAAGTATTTTAAAAGTGAAATCAACATAAAAGAATATCTCGGAAATGGTCAGGTCCACGAAAAATGTATAGATATAATTTGTGTGTTTTAACGAGATCTAAAAGTTTTATGCAGTAAGTTTTTGTCTAAATGTCCCATAAAATTTACGAGTTATGCAAAAGTTATTCAGTTCGAAGAGGTCTTCAGAAGCTATTCCTAGAAAATTCAAGATATATATTTTATTTGCCATGTAAATATCTTTAATATGCCTATTTTAATCAACATCATTAAAATTTATGAGAAAATCAAAATTGTCAAATTTTTTCCATGTAAAAGGTAGTTTGGGTTTGGGGAAATTTCCTCAAAATCTTCGTATCGTACCACTGGAAAATTCAAATTTAAATACCAAATAAGGAGTTTACTTACTTTTCATTTTTGAGTTATCGTGTTCATAGACACACGCGCGCGCGCATACCTTTTTAAAAATGTTTTTATACAGGGGACCCTAAAACGTGTATTTACAGTGAAATCTTGATATTGAATTTTTTGGTGGAATGCAATAAGTACCTTAAAAGTTGGTTGCTATGTGATTGAAATCCGTTTCTTTGCATGGCCAGGAGTTCCCGTATGAGAAAAGTTAAAATATTTTGAAACAAACCAGCAACAAGGAAATAGTGAACTCCACGAAAAAATGTATAGGTATGACGTTATTTGTGGGCTTTAACGTGATTTACATTTTTTGTGTAGTAAGTTTTTGCCTATCTCTTACGGTTTACCAGCTATGCAAAAGTCCTCCAGAATAAAAAAAGTCTTTAGAGGCTATCCCAAGAAAATTCAAGATATGCGTTTTATTTTTCATGTAAATGTCTTTAATATATGGTATTTTAATCAGAATCGTTTGAGCCATTTTTGAGAAATTAAAATGTTCGAAAACTTTTCCCTGTAAAGGGTAGTTAGGGATGGGGGTATTTTCCTCAAAATATTTGTGTCGCAACCTTGGAAGATACTAAACTTATACCAAGCTTGGTATTTTACTGACTTTTCGTTTTTGAGTTATCGCAGTCACAGATACACACAGATCTTTTTTATAGACTTTTTCTTTGGTTACAGAGAACTCTAAAACGTATATTTACGGTAAAATCTCGGTATCTAATTTTGGGTGGAATACAATACTTTCTCTATACACTATGTATGTACATAGTGCGTATAGAGAAAATAAACAAATTTAAAAAAATAAAATATATAAAAATGTATAAGAGCTGGCCGTTATGTGATGGCTTTAATTTTCTGTTCTGTTTACTTAGCAGAGGGAAAATAAAAGGGAATAACGACTTCCTATTTGAGAAATGTATAATTATTTTAAAAGTGGAGTGAATGTCTCCGAAGTGATTAACTTCACAAAAATAAAATAATTATCAAAATAGCACATCCAAATACATCCACAAAATAAATTATATGATTTAACAAGATCTACATTTTTTGTGTAGTAAGATTTTTCTCTATACCTTACGGTGCACCTGTGATGATGCAAAAGCCATTCAGAATGAAGAGAAATTCAGAGGCTATTTCCAGGAAATTCAAGATAGGTATATATTTTATTTGTCATAAAATGTCAAACACACAGTATTTTAATCAAAATATTTTGCAATTTTTGAGAAAATTGGAATGTCCGAAAAGTTGTGGAAGTAAAGGGTAGTTTGAGGCAAGGGATGTTTTTGAAAATCTTCGTTTTAATCCTTAATATCTAATTTAAATATCAAAATGATGTTTAACTGACTTTTCGTTTTTATGTTGTTCAAAAACACACTGGTTTTGTCTAAAAGTTATTTCTTTTTTGGATTCATGGCTCCTTAAAGCGTGCATTTTTGGCTAAATCTCGGTATCGAATTTTGGTTGGAATGCAATAATTCCTGTGCCCTCTATGTACATTGTACGTGGTACAGAAAGTATAAACATGCTGTAGTTTTGCCAGCGCCTTATTTTCAAGCTTATCGATAATGATTATGCCACCCTCATTGCTCAAACGGAAGTGGTGATAAAACACTGTGGCAAGAGCACGACTATGATTCTTGCTTCAGTTTCCTACTTCACTATTCGTATACTGAAAAGATGTGTTTTGGTTTACAGAGCATTACTAGATAAACCGTGGAAATAATCCTCAATTGTATTTCACCCATGTTTAAATCTTGGTCTTGCTTGGCTAAGTATGGCGCGTATATGTAAGACTTCGTATATAAAATGAACATTTTGCAAATGTAAACGTATTTCTAACAATTAAAGCCACATTTGATGAAATTAAATGGCAATATCTTCACAAGGATGCGAGAGAAAAAACTTACATTGACATGACTATCTCTATCCTCTACCATTTGTTGATGAGTACTCAAACAATTCTTACGAAAGCTTTTTTTTTTTTTTTTTTTTTTCCCTTACAAATATTATTTATTTTTGGGTCGCTTTAACAGCATGATCATAACGCGACCTTTCAAATTGTACATAAAATAGTTATTTATATAATGGCAAAATACAAAATGGTTACAGTTATACTTTACCATATATCAAAAAGTTTACATTTTCTTATAAATGTAAGGTATAGTCTTTTTAATTGAGTGATGGTTGTGTATATCACTTGGCAAGTCACTGAAGCCGGCCTGAAGTTTCTGTTTGGTATATTGCAGCAGAATGTGTTGTACAGTAAGCGGTGAGTTGCAGGTCTCACATTTTGATTATGGATCTTTATCAATGATGAAGGAATGTGTCAGTTTACAGTGACCAATTCTGAGACGGGTAATTACTGTTTGCTCACGACGTTCTAATTTTCGGAAAGGTTCGAAGAAATTGATAGATGCAGTACTGGCATCAAGCAGTTTGCTGTGGGATGTTGATCATGTCTTCTTCCATGTTTCTATAAACAGTCGTTTGATGTATCTAATGATGTGTCTTGCTGTGTAGAAGTAATTTCGTGGTCACTGATAGGATGTCGGGTGGCTTCCTTTGCAGCTTTATCGGCGTCTTCATTTCCATCAATATTTGCTTGTTTTCCAGAGTGCTGAATGATATAATATAGGCGAAGTACATCACTTATTAAAGGATGCGTAGAACTTAGATTCTGAGTGGCACGAATTGTGCTTAGTGAATCAGTGTAAATTACGTATTCTGTCTAGTTGGCATTTTGAATGGAGTGCTTCCTTAACTGCAAAAGCTTCACAGGAGAAAATGGAAAACTATTTCGGTAGTGCATGGAGCATGGTGCGAGTAAGATATATAATTGCACAGCCACGGCGTCCTTCATTTGTTGCTGATCCATCCCTGAAGATTGCCATAGCATCTCTATGACTCTCGTAGAGCATTGTACATTTGTTCGCAGATGAATTTTTCTTTCTTCTATCTACTTCATTTTAACTGAGATAAAACTTTCCAAAAATAACTATATTTCACATTTCATTATACATAAGAAAGGAATAGCGATAGATAAATATTTACAACTGGACGTTATTTATACAAGTCTTAAAATGTCACTGTTTCCATGCAACCGCGAGAAACAATTGACCGCTAACTTCAAAACGGCGACAATTGAACAATTCGTATCAGCCCGGGGTGAGTTACTCGGAAAAGGGTATTTTTTCGGGAGTTTCCCTTATCCTGAATAGACTTAACAGCTTCATGGACACCGAGATCATTTGAGCATCATTTTACCGATTTCATTCATCGTTCGATATGACCAAGGAGGTTAAATGACGTTAAACTATATATACACAATTTCGAATCATTAATAATGGATATCTTAGAAATGGCTTATGCCACAGAAATGTTACTTGGAATAGATTGTATGTTTTAAAGATATCTACATTTGTTAAGTGCGTTTTCGTTTATCGCTTAATGTTTACCAGTAACACAAGATTCCTTCCAAATATACAGGGCTTCACAGGCTATTCCCAGAAAATTCAAAATAAGCATTTTTTTGTCATGTAAATATCTTAAATTTACATTATTTTAATCAAAGTCGTTAGCTATTTCTTAGAAAAATGCTCGAGTTTATGCTGTTGATACACGCACGCGCGGGTCTTTCGTTTAAAAATGTTTTTTTTTTTTGGATGCAGATTCTTAAAACTTATATTTCCGGTGAAATCTCGGTATCGAAGTTTTGGGTTGAATGTAGATAATACTTTCTTTACTTACTATAGGTAAGAGATAGAGAAAGTAAAACGCTGTCATTCACTCAGTTACCGTGTATATTTAGAACGATTATTCAAAATCATATTTGGATATTTATTTTAACGACACGTGATCCTAGGTAGTGGCCAATCCAGTACATTGGCGCGTAGACTTCCAACCAATCGGAACTCATCATCCCTGCATTTTAATCGTTTTTATTACATCCACGTGTAATTTTTTTTTTTTTTTCTAAATTTATCGCAGCCACGTGCATTTGTTTTCTCTCTGATTATCAGCGTGCAGTGATATCCCCGTACATAATGGCGGAATTTCCAATAGACATTAATTTCAATCATACTTTACTAAGCCAAAATAATAAATAGAATGTGGCAATTCAAAGAGATCTGTTTTTATTTTACGCCACAATATTATAATGTAGCAATACCAAGAGATCTGAAACATGATATGGACATATATTTGCAAATTTACGTCAAGACAAACGGGATTTTAGGAATATTATTCTTCGTGTCCATATTATAGGCTAATAGCGTTATTTTATTCACCAAATAGTCTTACTAAATATAACTCGAGCTACAACTCAGGTGCTCGCGAATTTATCAATAAAAGTTGGACCTCTCCTTATTTTACTTACGATAAATATATTTACTACATTTTCAAGCTATATTCTATTATTACCAATACTTATATATTATGAAGAGATAACTTAATATAGTTATGGTCGTTGACAAAATAGAAGCTGAATGAGAATATGACTAACGTTTGAGGCGTAATCAGGAAGCAAAGTTATAATAATTTATAATGCGATATCGAGTGCTAGTCATTCACGCGACATGCGTGCATCTAAACACCATTACATCACTGAAGGTTATGTATGAGACTTAATGACCTATAAAACTTGAATATATTCACGACTACCACAGGATTGCATTGTGGTGGTTTTTCTCCTCCAATGACAAATGTTAAATGAAAGGCTGAAATGCTGAATTCAATACGAATTGAGATCGTTTTGAATACGTAAGCTTCGAGAATAATTTTATTCACCCGTTCATGTTGGTCAACTTTGAAAACTTGTTAAACATGTATTTGTTATCTGTGTATTACTTGCAGGAGTTGCGGGTTTGATGTTAAGTAATTAAATTGGAGAATACAATGCAAACTATAGAAACCATAAAAGTGGTTCTGTTATAATCTACCATAGAGTAATTAAAAAAGTATATACGTAT
This sequence comes from Hymenopus coronatus, assembly GCA_030762935.1. Classification (NCBI taxonomy): domain Eukaryota; kingdom Metazoa; phylum Arthropoda; class Insecta; order Mantodea; family Hymenopodidae; genus Hymenopus; species Hymenopus coronatus. The sequence goes on from CM060882.1 coordinate 27,431,329, forward strand.
TAACAAATGACTACCGCATGCAACGAGTATAGCAGAAGAAGAGTTTCTTTAGCTATTCAAAACGAAGGTGTTTCCATGCAACATATTTTGATCCAATCTCATTCCGATCCCACTTTTTAAAAGAATTGGATCCAAGATTGAATACAATTTGAATCCGTGTTTCCATGCAGTATTCAATATGATAAGTGTACTCCAATCGATTTCAATTCCCCATGGAAACGTGTAATTGAGATATGAAGTATGCTGTAAGAACTTCACATATTTTGGAAGTTGTAACTAAGATTTTAGTCGGGTCCTATAGTATATTTGCTGCAATATTTTAACCAGAAGGTGCAGATTTCTGCATAAAGGTTAGAAAATATGGCAGGGGTCGTTAATTTATGATTTGAAAATAGGGATTAAAAATAAAGGAAGTTAACGTTTTTGGATGTTGTAACATGATTTTGCCAAGATGTCTCTTACAGTATACCGGTATTGTAAGAATAATTCAAAATAAAGAAGTCTGCTATTATTAGAAAATTCAATTTGTATAGTACACTTCCACATGAAAATATCTTAAACATATGGTATTTTAATCAAACTCGTTAGAGCCTTTTTTTGAAAAATGTTCCACGTAAGATTTGGGGAAGCGGATTATGTGAAAACCTTCGTGTCGCATTCTACGATGTTCAAATGACTTTGTTTTTTGAGTTAGTATTCACACACACACACACACACACACACACACACACACACACACACACAGGGCCTTTTTCTAAGAAAGTTATTTTGTATTTCCAGTGAAATCTCGGCATGAACATTTTGAATGGAATGTAATATTTTCTGTACTTACCACCTATAGGTAAGCAGCAGAAAAGGTAACTATTTGAAGTGTTACATTCTTAAGACTTTCGCTAATTTTGCAACAAACTATTTTAACAAAAGCTTGCAAATTCTTAAAGTAGCTTTGGTAGATGTATTATTATTCGTGCCATTTTTTACTTTCTCTAGCCCATGTGTAATGGATAGAGAAGGTATTGTATTCCACCCAAAAATTCTATATTGAGGTTTCACTGAATAAATAAAAAAATTAGAAACATGTCCGTGTGTGTCTGTAGGTAGAATAGCTCAAAAACGAAAAGCCGGTTCAATACCAAACTTGGTATTTAAATGCATTATCTTCAAAGGATACAACACGAAGATTCAACTACTCTTTACCTGGAACATTTTTGGAAAAATGTTGATTTTTTTCAAAAATGACTAACGAATTTTATTAAAATGTCATTTATTTAAGATATTTTCATGGTAAATGAAATGTATATTCCAATAGTCTCTTATGGCCAGTTCACTGTGTATGATTTTGTATAAATGGCAAACCGTAAGAGATATGCAAAAGCTTACTATACAAAAATGTAGATCTCGTTAAAATACGCAATTTTTGTATAAAACAATGTTTTCGTGGAGTTGACCGTTTTCGAGATACTCCTTGTTATTGGTTTTCAGTTTTAAAATACTTAAACTTCTCTCATACGGGAGCATATCAACTCCTGGCCACGCAAAAGAATCGGATTTCAATCCCACAGCAACAACATTTTAAAACATTTGATTGTCGGTTTAGCCTGGTGTATTCCCTTATTTCCCTTCTTCATATAAGGAACTAAGTAATAAGATCGTTTCAGCTAACCTTTATCTCGATTAGCGTGAAGTAGATAGAAGAATAAGCATATTAATACTTTGTTACAGAGATGTAGAGAAAGTCATATGACTGGAGCACATCAGATTGTTTTCTTATAATTATGTAGTACATTAAGTGCCTAAGAAATATAGGTAGATATTAAGGGCCTGAAAGAGAAAATGTCTCAATGAAAATGAGTAATAGCAAACTAAAACAAAAAATCTGATGTGTTCTATTCACATAACTTTTCCAAGCTGTTCCCTATACAAACTATTCTTACTAATGATTATTCTTTTGACTATATAATGCTATCGAGATAAACATTAGCACTAATGGTCTTATTACTCGCTTTTTTATAAGTAGAAGGGAAATAAGGGAGTACACTAGGCTAAAGCAATAATCAGATGTTTTAAAAGTTGGTTGCTATGCGAAATAATTGAGGTTCGTTTCGCTTTTTCCGTTTCAGGAAAGTTAATGATATAAAAAGAATTATATAAATTTGAACGGAAATACATGTTTTAAGTATCCTAAATAAAAAAAAAATTAGAAAAAGGTTCACGTTTACATATGTGTGTGTCTTTGGATAGGATAGATAAATCAAATACGAAAAGTTGGTTAAGTAACAAACTTGGCATTTAAGAAATTCAGTAACTTCGACAAGATTTTTAGAGAAAACTCTCCAACTCATTTTACCCTTTACATGGAAGTTTTTTCGAAATTTTCGATTTTCTCAAAAATGGCTCTAATGCTTTAGATTTAACCTTTATTTAAATTTCACCATTTTCTTGCGCAACAAATTCAAATATGCTGCCAACTCCGCATAGTTAGGAATAAATTTAGAAAAGCATATACGTAAAAATCGAACTACCTGCTTAGCAGTGGTTGGCACAAGATACCTTCAAATTGTAACCGGCCCGCTGGGATCAATTTGTGCATAATTTCCAGAAATAATGTGACCTAAAAATGTCAAACTACGCCTGGCGAAACTAACCTTTTTCGGTTAAGCCTGCTTTCCGAAATCTTCCAAGAACCTCGTGCAAATGCGTCAAGTGATCCTCAAACGTTTCAGAATAAACTTATAAATTGTCCAAGTAACGATAAAAGTATTTAAATTTAATATCCCCGAAAATCTTGTCGAGCAATTGGGACAAAACTGAAGTCCGGAAGTCCTCTTCATTCTGGATGACCTTTGCTTAGCTTAGAAATCACAAGAAATAGACAAAATCTTACTACTAAAAATCTGATGTGTCCCATTCACATGACTTTCTCTAACTGTTCCGGAACAAACTTTTCTTATAAAAGATTATTCTTTTGTCTACTTCATGATAGACATTAGCAGAATTGTCTTATTGCTTGCTTCTTTAAGTTAAAGCGATAGTGAAATTTTAAAAAGCGGATTTCTATGTGAAACAATTGCAATTCAGTTCTCTTTGCTTACTACGAGTAAATAAAAGAGAGACAAAAAGGTGGATACTTCCCGTTTGAGAAAAGTGTAAGTAGCTTAAAATTGAAACCCATAACTCGGAATATATCGGCAATGATTAATTCTACGAAAATATATATATATATGATATAAATTGTGTGTTTTAAAGAAATCTGAATTTTATGTGTATTTAGTTTTTGTCTATATCTTACGGTTTACCAATTGTACAAAAGTTATACAGAAGTCATCCAGGATGAAAAAGCCTTCAGAGAGGCTATTCCCAGAAAATTCAAAATATATATTTCGTTTGTCATGAAAGTATCGTAAATATATGGCATTTTAATCAAAATTATTAGAACCATTTTTCAGAAAATCAACATTTTGGAAACATGTTCCATGTAAAGGGTAGTTGGGGGTTGGGCGATTTTCTTGAAAGTCTTCGTGTCGCATCTTTAGAAGACGCTGAACTTAAATACCAAGTTTGGTATTTATCTTACTTTTCATTTTTGAGCTATGTCGCCCGCAGACACATTCATACACAGATGTACATGATTCTAAAATTTTGTTGTTGTTGTTTTTTTGGATCAGAGAGTCTCAAAATATGCATTTCCGGTGGTCTCGGTATCGAATTTCTGTGAGAAAAGTGTTTGGGTTAGATACAATACCTTCTCTATTCACTGTGTACTTTGTACAGATGTGCTAGAGAAAGTAAAAGTTAGGCTCTGGTTAAAGCTCACATGTCAGTTATATTTATTTCATTTTTTTTTAGTTAACCATTTACGAAATATATTCTGTCATTGGTGTGAATTTTCCAATATTTACAGTTTTCTCAAACGCGAAGTAGTTATTCGTTTTTTATTTTGTTTTACTTCAGGCTAAAGGGAACGGAATTTAAATGTTGCCATTTAGTTAGCACCTTTTAATAGGCTTGACTATTGCTTTAGACCAATATGTCCCCTTATTTCTCTCCTACTTCAAGGAACTAAGCAATAAGACCATTTCTGCTACTGTTTATCTCGAATAGTATGAAATAAATAGAAGAATAAGCTTTTGTAAGAGTAGCAGAATGGATAGAAAATGGCATGTAAGTGGAGCATATAAGATTTTTAGTTGTTTGTTGTTACGCTTGCAAAGCCATGATGCTAATGTCCACGATTTGCACTAACTAAGGAGTTATAAACATATGGCGATACATTCACATGCATTTTTATGTCAATGACAAATTCAGGTACTAACACAAAAGTATCTTACTGTAGTGTTTTAATTTGGCCATATGTATTTCAGTGAATATTTTTATTTCGGGGGGGGGCTCCATTTATTCCCCGCCTTTAACTGTAATGGCCTTACATTTTACCTTTGAAACATACAACCTATCGACAATAGTGTCCTGTGTAGTAGTCTTTGGAGTTCTTCCTTTCTTTCTGTCCGTCTTTGTTTATTTATTTGTGTTTTGTACATCAGCTCACAAACACACACACACACACACACACACACACACATATATTGAGAATGTTAAACTGCCGACTACCGTAGCAGATCTTATTGAAGCCATGTGAGCAACAGAAAGATAATGAAAATCAGAGAAAAGAGCGTGGCATTGCTAAAGTTATAAATAACGGAAACGCCTTGTCGTGCAGTATGATTTAACTGAATGTACATGTCAAAATGCTGTAACTATACACACAGTGTTCATTATTTACATTAGCACACGTAAAGTTATTCGTTTTAAACCATGATTAATACGTAGTAAAATACCTAATGTACCCAATTCTATTATGGTATATCATTTTGGTGCTGAAGCATAGTTTTAAACAAATTAAAAATGTTATACCAATCTCACTTGCTCCTTGAACTTCGCATTCACCTCCCCACCCCAATACAAATCATTCTCATCCTGCTATTTACAGCTTACGTTTGTCTTCATAAAACTACTAATTTGGAGGGATAGGAAGATTATCAAAGTGTGTGTTTTATATGTATTACATTTTTGCGGTTTAAATCTGTTTAGGATTTTTTTTATAAGTCTCATACTTTTTAGTGAAATCAAAAAAGAGTAAATTTATATCATTGTATATGATTATTCTATGAGAAAACATGAATTTGAGCGCAAATAATAGTTTATAACACAGAACGGAGATGAACCTGCAATTGAAGAACGAAAAAATATCAATAATAATTTTGTAACTTCATGCTCAACGTACCAAATAAAACTAAGTTGTTCGATGGGACTCATATTCTCTTTTTGACGATCTGGCATAAGAGATATGTTAAGACAGTCCTAACGAAACGAGAAAAATCTGATGTGCTTCACCCACATGACTTTCTCTAGCTATTCCACAAAATAACCTTTCTTATAAAAGATTATTACTTTATTTACATCATGCTAAGCAGGACAAACAGCAGAAACAAACAGTCTTATTATTTGCTTCATTGTAAGTGGAAGAGAAACTAGTAAGTACACTAGGCTAAAGCAATAGTCAAATCTTTTAAAGGTGGTCACTAAGTGAAACAATTGAAATTCGGTTTACTTTGATTGCTAGGAGTAAACAAAACAGAGACGACAAAAAATGGCTTCCCGTTTGAGAAAAGTTTAAGTACAAAAAAAAAAAACCGAAATCAATAGCTGGGAATATCTTGAAAACGGTTAACTCTACAAAAAAAAATGTGTAAGACATAAATTGTGTGTGTTAATGAGATCTATATTTTTTGTTTGGTAAGATTTTATCTGTCTCTTACGGTTTACTAGCTATACAAAAGTCATCCATAACGAAGAGGTCTTCAGAGCTGTTCCCAAAAAATTCAAGATATACATTTTATTTGTCATGTAAATATCTTAAATGCTTTTAATCAAAATCGTTAGAGCCATCTTTGAGAAAATAAACATTTTCGAAATGTTTTCCATGTAAAGGGTAGTTGTGGGTGGGGGGTTTTCTTGAAAATCTTCGTGTTGCATCCTTGGAAGATACCAAACTTAAAAACCAAGTTTGGTATTTAACTGACTTTTCGTTTTTGAGCTATGCCGCGCGCACACACACACACACACACACACACACACACACACACACACACACACACACATGTTTTTAAAAATGCCTTGTTTTGAGACTCCTGAATCCAAAAAGTCTGATATTTTCCATTCACATGACTTTCTCTACATCTCTGCTACAATTTATTGTTAAAAAGCTTATGCTTTTATTTACTTCATGCTAATAGAGAAAAAAAAGCAGAAATTACTTGCTTCCTTGTAAGTAAAAGGGAAATAAGAGAGTACAATAGGTTAAAGTGATAGTCAAAAGCTGGTTGCTTTGTAACTGAAGTTCCTTTGCTTGTGTGGACAGGAAAGGACAAATTTCTGTACGAGAAAAGCTGAAACGAAAAGCCAGGAATATCTTAAAAACGATCAACTCCACGAAAAAAATGTATATGACATAAATTGTGTGCTTTAATGTGCTCTACATTTTCTGTGTAGTACGTTTTTGTCCATCTCTTACGGTTTAGCAGTTATGCACAATTCCGTAAAATTCATCCAGAATAAAGTAGTCTTCAGAGGCTATTCCCAGAAAATTCAAGATATACATTTTATTTGTCAGATAAATATCTTTAATGTACGATATTTTAATCAAAATCGTTAGAGCCATTTTTAATAAAATCAAAATTTTCGAATTTTTTCCATGTAAAGGGTAGTTTGGGATTGGGGAATTTTCTTGAAAATCTTCGTGTCGCATCCTTGAAGATCTTCGTGTCGCATCCTTGAAGGTACCAAATTTACATACCAAGTTTGGGCTTTAACGGTCTTTTCGTTTTTTAGCTATGCTGCACACACACACACACACACACACACACACACACACACACAGAAAGACACACACACACACGGATATTTTTCTAAAAATGTTTTTTTTTTTATTCAGGGAGTCTCAAAACATTTATTTCCGGTGAAATCTCGGTATCGAATTTTGGGTCGAATACAATACCTTCTCTGTCCACAATGTACAACGTACACACGGGCCAGAGAAAGTAAAAAAGAGGGAAAGAGGAAATCAACAAAGGACAATAAGTTGTTAAAGCACTATTGGGTGCTCGTTCAATTGGTCCTGTCCTGCCGTAGTTAACTTTTGCTCTTAACTGGTCACTGTTTTGATGTGAGTTTCACTTGAACAGTGATTAAAAAGCGGAATAAGTTTGTGTCGAAGTAGCATAGTTCTCACTACGTAACAAAGTCCTATTACGGCGCTCTCTGTCAATCAAACTAATCGACTTCAGCAACTGTAGTCAAATTTGCTTATGGTAAAAGACGGGGAGGGCCCAAGTAAAAATCGGTGGATAGCACGCTGGATGCTGACGGGATCACATTTAACTGCAGTTACAAGGATTTTTCTTATAGTTGCAACATTTTAATATTTTTACAACATAAAACAGCTATGAATACTTGTATTTTCTTGTTGAATAATTATTGTTGTAAAATATGTGATATATCAAACACATTGTCGGTCTAGGTAACTCAGTTGGTTAGGTTCTGGCTTTCTGAACTCAAGGTCGCAGGATCAAATCCGCGATGTTATTTTTAAGTGTGCTTAAAAGCGACAGCCCCATGTCAGATTCACTGGCATGTTAAAGAACTCCTGCGGGACGAAATTCCGACACACAGGCGACGCTGATATGATCCTGGCAATTGATAACGTCGTGACAAATATGATAATTTAATTCAATCGCAGAAATGATAAAGTCTCCGCTGATAGAACAAGTTTCGTTAAAGCAGCAGAGTCCATACGGTTGGCAAACGCGCAAATCAACATGAAACTTTATACTTCAACTGCTGAGTCACACCTACATTCATGTCTTGTCATCGACTCCGGGCAGCCTATACCGCTAAACAAAGGTCTGTCTTTGACAGCCACGTGTGAATTCTGCCACAAAAACAAGTCAACCAGCGGAAACTATGAAAAAGACATCATAAACTGTTAAGTGAAGCTGATGAATGAATGGTAGTTGTTCATTGTGACTGCAATGATGAAGCACGGGAAGTGTGGAACATATGGGGAAAGTGAAGAATTAAACATCTCAGACCCCTATGTAAACACATGCCAAAACGAGTGTCATTGATGATGCACGAGACGATTTGCCTCTAATATGTGTGATATATTAAATTGCGGAGTTAAATATTTTAAACGCAATAAGTAAAAGCTCGCATATCAGGGGCAATTTAATGCTTCAGATCTGGAGATAGGTAGAATCCATAACTACTAGATGGACTCAAATACATCGGATACATTCATCCGATATGATTTTGTAATAAACACAAAAATATCTGATGTGTTACACTACATTACTTTCTCTAACTGTTCTATAAACAGACTTCTTGCAAAAGATTATTCTTCTTTCTCCACCATGCTAATCGAGATACCTAAGCTTTAGCAGAATGTACTTATTACTTAATCCCTTATAACTAGAAGGGAACTAAAGGAATACGCTATGCTAAAGCAATAGTCAAATGTTTTAAAAGCTAACGTTATACGATTGTCATTTAAATTTACTACTTAGCTCTGCCAGAAGTAGAACAAAAGAAAAACGGATACTTCGTGTTTGAGGAAAGTATTTTAAAATTGAAGCTAATAACAAGGATTATCTTGGAAACGGCCACCTCTACAACAAAAATGCATAAACTGTGTGTTTTTACGAATTCTACAGTTTTTGTGTAGTAAGTTTTTGTCTATCTCTTACGGTTTAACAGTTATGTAAAAAATTCAAATTATACATCGCCCTCCGTGGTGTATTGGTTACCATGCTGACTTCATATACCCAAGGTCGCGGGTTTAAACCCGGCGGAGGTCGATGGATTGTTTCGGGTGTAAAAATTCTTAGCATGGCTTCCTTCGGAAGGGAAGTAAAGCCGTTGGTCCCGTGTCGTAGATTTACGGCACGTAAAAGAATCTCAAGCCTGATAGAGGGGCCTCTGAGCAAAATTAAGCGGTCTTTCACGCCCAGTATAGAATGGGACGCTGAGAACCACAGCAGTTAAAGAGCGTCCATAAATAACACGCCATTTACATTTTTACATTTCAAATTATACAGTTTGTTTATGTTGTGAATAACTTTGATATACAGTATTTTAATCAAAATTGTTAGAGCTATTCTTTAGAGAAAAACAACGTTTTTAACAATTTTTCCATGCAAAGTCTAGTTTGGAGTGGGGGAATTTTCTTGAAAACCTTCGTGTCCCATCCTTGAGTTATGTTGTTCACACGCGCGCACGCACACACACACACACACACACACACACATACACGCACACACGGACATTTTTTTAAAAATGCCTTTTTTGGATTCAGGAGGTCTCAAAACATATATTTCCTGTGAAATTTCGGTATCGATTTCTGGGTGTAATACAATATCTTCTCTATACACTAACTACATAGTACGTGTAGATAAAATACAAATCTGAATTGTTCCATTCAAAAGAGTTTTTCTAGCTGTTCCTCAAACAGCTTTTCTTACAAATAATTATTCTTTTATCGAACATCTTGGTAATAAAAATAAGCATTGCCAAAGCTGGTCATATTGGTTCTTTGTAAGTTGGTGGGAAATAAAGGAATACACAATCTAAAGCGACAGTTAACTCTTTTAAAAGCCGGTCGCTAAGTGAAGCAATTGAAATTGAATTGTCTTTGCTTCCTAGAAGTAAACGATGAGAGGTGAAAAGAAAAATGTCTCCCGTTTGAGAAAAGTACTTTAAAACTGAAATCAATTATTCGGAATATCTCGAAAATGGCTAAATTACAAAAAAAAAAAAAAAAAAAAAAATATATATATATATATATATATATATATATATATATAAGATAAAATATGTGTTTTAATGAGTTCTACATTTTTGTGTATTAAATTTTTTCTTATCTCCTACGGTTTAGTAGTTATACAAAATTTACACAAAAGTCATCCGAAGAATATATCTTGAATTTTCTGAGAATAGCCTCTGAAGACTACTTTATTCTGAATGAATTTTACGGAATTTTGCATAACTGCTAAACTGTAAGAGATGGACAAAAAATTACCACACAAAAAATGTAGAGCACGTCAAAACACGCAATTTATGTTATACACATTTTATTCGTGAGATGATCGTTGTTTACATATTCTTTGTTTTTGGTTTCAGCTTTGAAAAACATACTTTTCTCATGCAGGAATTTGTCAACTCCTGTCCATACAAACAAAGGGACTCCAGTCACATAGTAATCATCTTTTGACTATCACTTTAACATATGGCACTCCCTTATTTCTGTTCTACTTACAAGGAAGCAAGTAATAGGACTATTTCTGCTATTTTTTTTTTCTAGATTAGCATGAAGTAAATAAAAGCATAAGCTTTTTAACAATAATTAGTTGCAGAGATGTAGAGAAAGTCGTGTGAATGGAACACTTCAGATTTTTTGAATAAGGTCTGCGTGTGTGAGCCTGTGAATACAACTCAAAAACGAAAATTCAGTGAAGTACCAAACTTGGTATATAATTTAGTATGTTCCAAGGATGCGACACGAAGATTTTGAGGAAAATCTCCCACCCAAAACTACCCTTTACATGAAAAAAATGTCGAAAACTTTGATTTTCTCAAAATTGGCTCTAACGATTTTATTATTATTATTATTATTATTAATGATCGATCAGCATTTCATGCTTTACAGATCTCTGAGAATCTTAGAATATAAATACATAATAAAAGCATTTAAGGAAAACCTAAGAGATTCCTTTTAACTATGAAACATGGATAAAGAACTGTATAGTGACTAAAAATGATATTGTGAGATTAAAGCGTAGTTAGCGATCGGAATCACCGGAGTTACTGAGTAGCAGATCCTGTGGTAGTCGTCTCTTCAGGCGTGTGGGCTGGCGATGTTGTACGCCACATCTCCTGGAACGTCCGGCAAGTGTAAGAAGAAGCGAGAGGCGATCTTGCGTATAAACTTGTGAACTGGAAGAAGACCGAATTCTTGATGTAGCTGCTGGTTCCTGACAAACCAAGGAGCATTGGTAGCGATTCTCAGGAATCTGTCTTGGAGTACCTGTAAACGGCGTATGTGAGTGTTTTTAGCAGTGCCCCAGACTTGAGAAGCATATGTAAAGATGGGTCGAACAAGAGATTTATAAAGAAGAACATTCAATACCATGAGTTGTGTGTTTATGAAATAATGGATAGAGTTTAGATAGTCTTCCGGATGTTAATGAAATAAGGCGATCGATATGAGCACGCCAAGTGAGTTTGGTGTCCAGCATTACTCCAAGATACTTGACAGGTGTGGTAGAAGGTAGCCAGATGATTTGTTTATTATAAATGTTCAGGGCAGGGGGGTTGGTGATACGTCACAATGAAAAAATCTTAGCTTCAGTTTTTTCTGTGTTAAGAAGTATTCGCCATGCACGAAACCATTCTGTAAGACGATTAAGAGAAGATTGAAGTGTGTGAATAGCTTCAGAGAGATCTGTGTGTGAGTAGAAAAATACTGTATCGTCGGCGTATAAAGCTATGAAAGTCAGCAGGATCGTAGGTGTAGATATTGAACAAAATCAGAGCTTAACAGAGCGCCGAGATGACTGAGTACCGCCAATACGAGCGGCAAAGGTGCGTTCTGTTAGAAAACTGCTAGTTATAGTGATCAGATATTGAGAAAAGCCGATGCTGTAGAAGTTGAGTACTAAGCCACCGTGCCATACTTAATCTGTGCTACATCTAGGAACAGGGCTGTTGTGTGCTGACGCTTTTCAAAGCCATTAACAATTGCTTGAGTTATACATAATAGTTGATGCGAAGTAGAATGCATAGATCGAAACCCGAACTGGAAATCTGGAATTACGTTATTTTGAGACATGTTTAAGGAGACGTCTTCGAAGTATTACCTTTTCAAGAATTTTGGATAACGTCGGTAATAGACTAATAGGACGGTAGCTACCCGGAAGACTTTTAGGCTTGTTTGATTTGTGGAACACTGTGATGTGAGCAAACTACCAATTCTCAGGAAAGTAACAGAATCGGAGACAGGCATTCAGGATGGATGATAGGTAAACAAGTGCTTTACTTGTCAGATTTTTTAGTGCTACATTAGGTAGCAGATCGTATCCTGGAGATTTTTTTAAGAGGAAGACATCTAATCAATTATCGAATTTCACTGGGAGTCGTGAAGGAGATTCTCTGAGGTGCAGTGGGTTGATGTCGCAGAGCATGGAGTTATTTTTCAGTGTCTCGGATAGTAGCATTACATAATGACGGATTTGGAGTGAATGTCTGTTCGTAGTGGGAAGCAAGAATGTCACATTTATCTTTAACTTCTGTGACAAGACCATCACCGGTAGAAAGAGCTGGAATGAGAGTTGATTCACGAAGAAGTCGTCTCGTAGCATTCCATAAAGTGCGCCGCTTTGAATAGCTAGTGGAAATGCGCACACAGTGACTTACAGTGTTGGTGAAGTGCTGAACTGCAGCATGGTTATCGGCTGTAGTGGCAAAAGAATAAGCTGTATGTAATGTTGAATCTAAATGAGTATGAAATAGATCCCAGTTTACATAACCATTAATAACTCGTGGAGTTGTGAGTAATATATTGGGAGTGAGTTGAAAAGTAATCAGGACTGGACAATGATCCGAATCAAGTTCTGCCAAGGCTGTTGACAAATGCTGGAATGTGTACATTTCTGTGTATTCCAATATCAAGGATGTCGGGAGCAGGCAGTGGATTGCTGGGAAAATAAGTAGGTTCTCTAGGAGCTAAAACAGATAATCCGCTTGTATTCAATGTACTGTAGAGATGTCGGCCATTGAGATTAGTAGAGCGGCAACCACATGAGGAGTGCTTACAGCTAAGATCTCCAAGTAGAAGAGTGCTGCTATCGGCCGGAAAAAGTAGGAAAGATAGTCAATGTTAAGCTTCCAGTTAGGAGACTTGTAGGCGCTGATAATAGTGAGAGCGATACCATCTGATGTAGGTAGTTTAATTCCCACCACTTCAAGGTCAGGGACGCCTGGTTAAAATATGAACATGATGAATAAGATTATGCCGGATTAGAAGAGCCACACCTCCAGATGCTTTTGTAGTTGCTCGATCTTGGCGATAAATATTGTAGCCAGGAACGGTAAAAGTTTCATTTGGAAGCAGATGGCTTTCACTGATACAAGCGATGTCAATGTTATGCATTGTGAGAAAACTAATAAAAGAAGCGCGCTTAGCGCGTAAGCCATTAGCATTCCAGTTAAGGATAGTGAGTTTGAGTGAGAAGATTACGTGCTGCGTTGTGAAGCACTGAGGAAAGAAGAGAACGAATGAACTGTGTTATTTGTGGCAGAAATGGAGATAAAATGGTACGGAGAAACGAAAACATCTGTGCAAATAGATCAGCAAAAGAGCTCCAAGAAGAGGTTGAGGTAGTATTGGCGAGCGTTTCATTCTGTGGATGTGATGGAGAAGGTGAAGAAGAGGCTGGGCTGGATCTCAGTGTATGAGAGTAGAGACGCTGGGTTGTGGTGCGAGATGTACGTCTTGTTGTTGACGGTCTTGTAGTGGAGGTGGTTGTGTTGCCACTGCCGTGGTTGTGGTTACAGTATCTGGATTTGGAGTTGTGGGTGTACGTCGCCGCTGAGATTGCTGTGAGGTGCGTTCTTTGAGTTCTACATAATGAGAACAGCCCCGAAAATTTGCGGGATGATCTTGTCCACAGTTTACACATTGAGCTGGTGTAGTGGATGGTTTATTGCACTTTGAGAAATGGTGATCGCCGAGACATCGCACACAGCGGGGGGCCAGCTGGCAATAATTCTTAGTGTGTCCATAATGCTGACAACGAGTACACTGTGGTAGTTCTGAATTATGGCATCGATGTTCAACTTTTACAACACTATACAGCAATCGTGTGAGATTAAGAATAGCTCTACCTTCGTCATTGTTGGCAAGCTCAATAGCACATATAGGAATGGGTTGTTTGTTTCTGCCTAGAAGGCGTGTAACCTTTTAACTGGATATTTTAAAGAAAATAGTTCTTCATATATTTCTTGGTTGCTGAGAGAGCATGGGAGGTTGCGAATGATATCGGAGAAAATTTTATCGGCAGAGTTTCTGTAGGTATAGTATTCTTGGTTTATGGAGTTAAATTAGGCTGTAAGGCAGCGAAAGTCGGCTGACGTGGAGGGATGAACTTTTATAAGCGGCCCACGGAGATCTGTATGGAAGTCAGAAGTGACACACTTTTTTATGTCCTGCAGAAACAACTGATAGTTTTCTATATTACGTATGCAAATGGTTGGGATTTTCTCTTTAGATGTGGTAGCAGAATCAGACGTTTTCTGGTCACAATCATTGTTATTAGAAAGTGAATGGAAACGGTTAGTTGTTGGAATAGAGTACGCATAACGCGAACCGCTGGGTTGTTGTAATGGTGGTGCTGTTTTGACTCCCGGAGTGAGAGGTCGGAGGACGCTGTTCTCGTACACTATGGCATTTAGTGTAACTGAGCAGGCCTGAGTATTTGTTTACTTACATTAGTATCAGCAGCTGTACCAGAGGTAGAATTGTGTGAAGAAGCTTGTTGCAAAGTATACGATGGCTGTTGATGTATATAGTATTGAGCTAATGACGCTGTATTGTGTGAGTTAGAATTATTTTCTGAAGCAGTGTCGTTATACAGCACATTAAGTGCAGTATGTATGATGTGGCCAACATCTTCTGCTGGAGATCCATCACAGATGTGATTAAAAAAAAAGTTGAATACACACAATAATAAACAACGCTGGATTTAGTTACAAAGCGAAATGAGAAAAAAAAAAATGTAGAGATGCGCAATGCGGAATGCCGCAAAGACTGAAAAAGTTGCACACCAATGAAATGCAGTATGAATATTTCACGAATACTAATAAAACTGTGAAATACTTCGGATAACCTTCAAATATAGACACAGATATAGAGCGTATTTTAACGTCGACTAGAAGCTAACCATGGCCTCCTCTGTCCTTCCTAACGATTTTGATTAAAATACCGTATATTAAAGATATTTTACTCGAAGAATAAAATGTATATCTTGAATTTTCTGGGAATAGCTTCTGAAGACCTCTTTATTCTGGATGAAATTTACTGGATTTTGCATAACTTTTAAACCGTAAGAGATAGAAAAAGCTTACATATACATTTTTTGATGGAGTTGGCCATTTTTGAGATATCCCTTGTTATTGGTTTCAGTTTTAAAATACTTAAAAAAACTTTTCACATACGGGAATTTGTCAACTCCTGGCAATGGAAGGAAACAGATTCCATCCACATGGCAACCAGCTTATAAAAGATTTGACTATCGTATTAGCCTAGTGTATTCCATTATTTCCCTTCTACTTACAAGGAAGTAAGTAATTGAGACCATTTCTTTTCATGTTTATCTCGATTATCATAAAGTTGATAGTAGCAGAATAAGTTTTTTAACAATAATTTGTTATAGTAATGTATAGAAAGTCATGTGAATGGTATACATAAGACTTTTTATTCAGGGATCCCAAAACATATATTTCCGGTGAAATCTCGGTATCGAATTTTTTAGTGGATTATAATAACTTCTCTCGTACTATGTATATTGTACATACGTGCAAGAGAAAGTAAATATGTTGAAGGGGAAAATATGACAAATCACAGAAATCTTCCCTTAAAGTATCGCTTTTGCTTTTTAGGGCGCTTGTTGTAGCTGGCATGTCAGTTATGTCGGCGAGTACGGTGACGCATGTAGAGAAAGGTCTGAGTCATCCGTCATGCCACTTTTGTGCCCTTTCAGTTCTATATGCCGCTGCATTCCGAAAAATTCACCGTATCGGATTGTTTCCGGGGCGCAACTCTTTGCGGCAATTTTTCGTGTACAAACTGCAGCGCTATGTTAAGGAAATCGGGCATCGTCGTCTTCTTTTATAAACTTCTGTTAAGGGACAGTTAAGTGAAAATTCTAAACGCCACATTTTTACTTTCTCTAGCCCGTATGTACAGTGTACATAGTGGATAGAGATATTGCATTTCACTCAAAGATTCGATACCTGTATTTCACCGGAAATATATGTTTTGAAGGCCCTTAATCCGAAAAAGCCTTTTTAGAAAATGGTCCGAGTGTGTCTGGGCAGCATAGCTCAAAAACGAAAACTTGGTATTTAATTTCCCGAGGATGCGACACGAAGATTTAAAGAAAATTCCCCCACCCTCAGTTACCCTTACATGAAACTTTTTTGAAAATTTTGATTTTCTCAAAAATGCCTGTAATGATTTTGATTAAAATGCCGTATGTTAAAGATATTCACATTAGTCATAGCAAATAAAATGCATATTTTAAATTTTCTGGGAATAGCCTCTGAAGAGCTCTCTACTCTGGTTGAGTTTTGCAGAATTTTGCATAACGGTTAAACCGTATGAGATAGATAAAAACTTACTACACAAGAAATGTATATATACCTCGTTAAAACACATAATTTAGGTCATAAACGATTTTCTTGTAGGCTTGACCGTTTTCGAGATATTCATTGTTATTGTTTCCAATTTTTAACTAACTTTTCTCAAACAGGAGCATGCAAAGCGAACCGAACCTCAATTGTTTCACATTGCGTCCAGATTTTAAAATATATTACTATCGGTTTAGCTTGTGAATTCACTTATTTCTTTTCTACGTACAAGGAAGCAAAAAATAAGACCAATTCTGCTAATTTTTATCTCGATTAGCATGAAGTAAATAAGAGAACAATCTTTTGTAAGAAAAAATTTGTTTGTGGAACAGCTAAAGAAAGTTATATAGGTGGAACACATCAGATTTTTAAAGATAGAACTTTCAATTTTATCATAACTTATTCTTCTGATTTATTGTAATATCTCTTCAAACGTCATCTACTCAAAATAATTTCCACTTAATTGTTTAATTAGCCATTCAACTGCTGATATAAAGTATTCCCTGCAAAAATTTTTTCGTTTTTAATGCATAGTATTTGATTAGAACTTTCTTAATGTACATGCAAACAAAGTTTGGTCACGATTTTGCTGCATAATGAGACCAAAAAATACAATAAATGTTTTGTAATTGCAATTTTTTATTAATATAAACAATGTTTATGTCGCAAAACTTCTCAACTAACCAATTATCAGCAAAACCCAGACCAAATTATAAAACAAAAATCTTATATTCTAAATGTTATAACAATCCATTCAAAGTGCTCCGTATAGGAACGTTTGTAAGAAGAAAAATGCAGTTTTGAGAAACGGAGCTGAATGAAATAAAGCAGTGCACTCAGTGTTAATTACCTCAAACTTTTTATTGAAAAATGAATTGTACGATACGTAAACTAATTTATTCTTATATAAAAATTCGATTATTTTAGGTACGGGGCACGTATACGCACTATATATACGATATATAAACACAGTCGACTGCAATACCTTCTTATGCTACAGAATATGAAAGAGCCCATTATTCCCTGGATGTTCGGCCAACTATTATAGAAAACATATCGTAATTGCGAACATCAGCTTATGTGTGCAAACGGCAAATCAAAAGAGTTGGGGTGGAAGTCGCTTATCACGCGGTATTGAGAAGACCCATGTCTGACCATTGTATCTTATTACACCTACACAGAACTTTTGAAATGGTATTTTAGAGAGGTTGGGATATTTGTATTCGCCAGTTTTACTTATTTAATGAGTCTGCCCCCCCCCCCTTTACTTTCATATCCGACATGCAAGTTATTCAAATAAGCGCTTGTTTTTACTTCTTACCAATCATGATAAGTTTTTCCGAAATTATTTCAATACACGTGTTATATGTATATATAAACAAACATAGGTCTTAGTACGACAGTCAAATGTTTAAACGGAAACTCGCTATATGTATGCTGGACTTGATATTTTGAATACTCTTTGCTTGACCTGATAACTAACAAAAGAACTGATATGACATTTGAAAAGTGTGTAGGTTTTAATTCTGGAAATTCCAACCACCTAAAAACATATGATAAATGAATTGTTACAAAAATTGAATAAAAATAAAAAATAAAACAAATTGTCTTTCCATAAGCTATACCTAAGTTTTTATCTGCCATACGGTGTCGTAGTAATACAAAAAAAAATCAGAATCAAGTTATTCGCAGAGAAGCTAAGATATTCATTTTAATCCTTATCTCAAAGTGACACACGTGATATTTAACAAATTTAAAAAAAAAAAAAAAAAAAAAAAAAAAAAAAACATTAGAGTCAATTTTGAAAAAATAAAAACAAACTCAAATGTATCACATACAATTATCACATTCCTGAAAGTCCTTAACTAATATGTTTGGAAGATGATGAGCTTAGGTACTAACTATGGTATTCGTTTTTTAGTTATGCTGTTTCATCCTCATCCACACAACGAACGTTTGTGGGTTCAAGGAACTCAAAACATGTATTTCTGCTGAAATTTCAGCATCAAAATGTTAGTGTAAACAGTATTTCCTCTACCTGCAATAGATAAGTTGCAAAGAGATAACTAATTTTCATTTATGGACGCTGTTTAACTGTTATGATTCTCAGCGTCCCATTGCATATTGGGCGTGAAAGACCGCTTAACTTTACTCAGAGATTCTTTATCGGATTTGTTCTTTTACGTGCCGTAAATTTACGCCCGAAAAAAAAATCCATGTCTCTTCGCCGGGTGTCAACCTACGGCCTCCTTTTTTTTTTACCGCAAGAAGGTAATATGTAACTAAGGTCATTTTTACTTTCTCTAGCCCGCATGCACAATGGTGGATAGAGAAGGTAATATATTCCACCCAAAAAATTCGATACGAGATTTCATCGGAAACATATTTTGATACCCCCTGAGTCCAAAATGCATTTTTAGAAAAAAGATCCGTGTGTCAGTCTGTCTGTCTGTGTATCTGTGTACAGCATAGCTCAAAAACGAAAAGTCGGTTAAATGCCAAATTTGGTATTTAAGTTCAGTATCTTCCAAGGATGCGAGAGAAAGATTTTGAAGAAAATCCCCCACCCCCAACTACCCTTTAAATAGAACATCTTTGGCAAATTTATTTTCTCAAAATGGCTCTAACGATTTTGACTAAAATACCGTATATTAAAGATATTCAGATCACAAACAAAATGTATATTTTGAATTTTCTAGGAATAGCCTCTGATGAGCTCCTTATTCTAGACTATTTTTGCAGAATTTTGTATAACGGTTACATCAGTACACAAAAAATAGATCTCGTTAAAACATATAATTTATGTCATATACGTTTATATTAGTTGACCGTTTTCGAGATATTCTTTGTTATTGGATCCATCTTTAAACTAAATTTTCTCAAACCGGAGCATGTAAAGCGAACCGAACTTTAATTGTTTCACTTAGATACCAGTTTTCAAAAGATTTGATTATCGCTTTAGTCTAATACATCCCCTTATTTCCCTTCTACTTATAAGGGAACAAGTAATAAGACCAATTCTGCTAGTGACTATTTAGATTAGCATGACGTAGATGAAAGAATAATCTTTTGTAAGAAAACTTTGTTTGTGGGACAGCTAGAGAAAGCTATGTGAATGGAACACATCAGATTTTTCTAGCACACATGATCCATGCAAATCAAGGAGTATACCGCAGCCATTGTGAAGTAACCGCGAGGTTAAAACGACGTCAAATAAGAAACAAAATAAAACAGTTGTTCTACTCGTGCATGTTTTCTCTTGGAAACCTTTTAAAAACGCTTGCACTCGTTTAACCTCGCTGAATACCCTGGATATCCAAGAGATCTCCTGGACTTAGAAGCCTCAGGAGTTCTAGCAAATCTCATTATACGAACAAGGGAACAGATATTGATAACAATTTGACTCCATGATTCACATCGCTGGTAAAGTCACGGCTGAATACGTACTAAGGAACATTTAAAATGACTGTTTCATGAACAATATTACGAAAATAATATTTTGGGGGAGGGACTTTTGGTCGCCAAAGAGCAATTAGCCATGATGTTGATTTTTGGAGGGAGTAGTTGAACGCCCTGTAGTCTGTTTGTTCGTATCGAATGTTGAATAAATTCGGTAAAAATGTGCTCAAATGATTTCGGGGTCCAGGTTAAAGTTACTCGACATTCGCCTTCTCAGGATAAGGGAAACGCCGAAGAAAAAGAAACCTGATTTGTTCCTTTCACATGACTTTCTCTACATCTCTGTAACAGATTATTGTTAAAAAGCTTATACTTCTATTTACTTCATGCTAATCGAGAAAAAATTAGCAGAAATAGTCTTATTACTTAGTTTCTTGAAGTAGAAGCGAAATAAGGGAGTACCATAGGTTGGTTAAAGCGATAGTCAAAATCTGGTTACTATGTGACTGAAATTCCTTTGTTTGTTTGGACAGGAGTTGACAAATTCCTGTATGAGAAAAGTTTTTTAAAGCTGAAACCAAAAACAAGAAACATCTAAAAAACGATCAACTCCACGAAAAAAAATGTTTATTACATACATTGTGTGTTTTAATGTGCTCTACATTTTTGTTGTTAAGCTTTTGCCCATCTCTTACTGTTTAGCAGTTGTGCAAAATTCTGTAAAATTGATCAAGAATAAAGCAGTCTTCAGAGGCTATTCCCAGAAAATTCAAGATATACATTTTATTTGTCAAGTAAATAT
Source organism: Hymenopus coronatus (assembly GCA_030762935.1). Lineage (NCBI taxonomy): Eukaryota > Metazoa > Arthropoda > Insecta > Mantodea > Hymenopodidae > Hymenopus > Hymenopus coronatus. The sequence goes on from CM060882.1 coordinate 27,452,045, forward strand.
CTTTAATATATGATATTTTAATCAAGTTCCTTTGAGCCATTTTTAAGAAAATCAAAATGTTCGAAAAAAGTTCCACGTAAAGTGTAGTTGGGGGTGGGGGGATTTTCTTGAAAATCTTCGTGTCGCATCTTTGGAAGATATCAAACTTAAATACAAAGTTTGGTATTCAACGGTCCTTTCGTTTTTGAGCTATGCTGTCCAAAGACACACACACAGAAACATGCACACACATGGACCTTTTTCTGAAAAAGCTTTTTTACTTTCTCTACACGTACTATGTACATAGTGTATAGAGAACGTATTGTATTACACTCAAAAATTCGATACCGAGATTTCACCGGAAAAACACGTTTTGGATCCCCCTGAATAAAAAAAAAAAAAAAAAAAAAAAAAAAAAACATTTTCAGAAAAATTTCCGTGTGTGTGTGTGTGTGAGTCTGAGTGTCTATCTGTATGTGACTATTTCTGCTAATTTTTTGTCGATTAGCATGAAATAAATAGAAGCATAAGCTTTTTAACAATAATTTGTTGCAGAGATATAGAGAAAGTCATGTGAATGGAACACATCAGATTTTTACTTTCTCTAGCCCCATATGTACAATGTACATAGGGATAGAGAAGGTATTGTATTGCCCCAAAAATTCGATACCTAGATTTCACCGGAAATATATGTTTTGGGGTCCCCTGAATCCCAAAAAAGCATTTTTAAAAAATCTGATGTGTTCCATTCACATGACTTTCTCTACATCTCAAACAAATTATTGTTAAAAAGCTTACGCTTCAATTTACTTCTTGCTAATCGAGAAAAAATTAGCAGAAACAGTCTTAATACTTGTTTCCTTGTAAGTAGAAGGGAAATAAGGGAGTACCATAGATTAAGGTGATACTCAAAAACTGGTTGCTAGGTGACTGAAGTTCCTTTGTTTGTATGGATAGGAGTTGACAAATTCCTGTTTGAGAAAAGAGCAAGTTTTTCAAAGCTGAACCCCAAAACAAGGACTATCTCAAAAACTATCAACTCCACAAAAAAAAAGTTATATAACATAAATTGTGTGTTTTAATGTACTCTACATTTTTTGTGTGTTAGGATTTTGTCCATCTCTTACGGTTTAGCAGTTATGCAAAATTACGTTAAATTCATCCAGAATAAGGTAGTCTTCCGGGGCTATTCCCAGAAAATTTAAGATATATATTATTTATTTCAAACTCTTCTCGGGCTTCTAGCCAGGTAAAAACTTGGCTTGACACCAACGTTTCGAAGAAGTGCATCACCCTGAAGACGAGGAAGATGCACTTCTTCGAAACGTTGGTGTCAAGCCAAGTTTTTACCTGGCTAGAAGCCCGAGAAGAGTTTGAATTAACACGTCGCCAGGAAAGCTTCAGTTCTTATATATTATTTGTCAGGTAAATATCTTTAATATACCATATATTAATCAAAATCGTTAGTCATTTTAAGATAATCAAACTTTTAGAAAAAAGTTACATGTAAAGGGCAGTTAGGGGTGGGGGATTTTCTTGAAATTCTTCGTGTCGCATCCTTGGAAGAAACTATAAACTTAAATACCAGGTTTGGTATTCAACGGTCTTTTCGTTTTTGAGATATGCTGTCTACAGACACACATACACAGGCACACACACGGACCTTTTTGTAAATTTTTTTTTTTTTTTTTTATTCAGGTGGACCAAAAACATATAATTCCGATGAAATCTCGACATCAAATTTGTGGGTGCATTACAATACCTTCTCTACCCCTATGTACATTGTACATATGGGGCTAGAGAAAGTAAAAAAAGTCCGTGTGATTTCTGTCTGTCTGTCTGTTTGTCTATGGACAGCATAACCCCAAAACGAAAATACCGTTAAATACCAAACTTGGTGTTTAGGTTTAGTATCTTCCAAGGATGCGACACGAAGATTTTCAAAAAAAAATCCCCCCACCACAAACTACCCTTTACATGGATAACATTTCGAAAATTTTGATTTTCTTATAAATGGCCCTAACGATTTTGATTAAAATCCCTTATATTAAAACTATTTATGTCCGAAATAAAATGAATATCTCGATTTTTTTGTAAATAGCCTCTAAAGACCTCTTTATTCTGGATGAATTTTGTCGAATTTTGCTTAACTGCTAAACCGTAAGAGATAGAAAAAACACTCAATACACAAAAAATGTACATCACGACAAAACAACACAAGTTATGTCCTTTACGTTTTTGTTGTGGAGGTAACCGTTTCCGAGATATTCCTTGTTATTGGTTTCAATTGTAAAGTACTTAAACTTTTCTCAGACAGGAAGTGTCCGTCTTTTGTTCTACTCCTGGCCAAGCAAAGAAGTGATTTGCAATGACAATCGCTTAACGATGGCTTTTAAAACATTTGACAATCACTTTTGCATAGCGCATTCCCTTGTTCCTTTCTACTTATAAGGAACTAAGTAAAAAGGACATTCTGCTAATATTCATCTCGATTAGCACTGTGTACAAAGAAGAAGAATCTTTTGTATGAGGTTTTTAGAGCAGTTAGAGAAAAGCATGTGAGTGTAACACATCAGCTTTTTTTTTTTAGTCAGGGGGACCCAAAACATGTATTTCCGGTGAAGTCTCGGTAACGAATTTTGGGTGGAATGCAATACCTTCTCTATACACTTTGTACATAGTACGTGTAGAGAAAGAAAAAAAAGAATGTTATCTAACGCACGCTAAGCAGTATCTCGAATGTGTGGGAATAATTATTGAATGCAGTAATGAAATAGAGTTGTTTAAAAACATATCGCTGCGACTATCGGATGTCAGATTTGTATTTATTTATTTAATTTGTATAGCCCCCTATAAGTTGTATGGTCACATCTGGGGTTTTGGCTTTAGAAACAACTACTGGTGTTTATTTCGCACAACTGTAGATTTCTTAACGTTGTTTTTTCGGTTTTATATTACCAAAAACACACATTCATACTTCCAGACCTGTGGGGGATATTTAATGATTCTGGTTAAAGAAGAATTCCCTGCCCCAGCCGAGAATCGAACCCGGACCTCTGTATGAGAAGCCAGAAAGCTGACCACTCGACCGCAGTGGCAGTCGAGTTAGATTTTTGTTTTGTAGGTTAACGTCCTTAACCTATTAGTAGTTGGTCATATCGAAAGATGAATGAGATTGGTGAAATGATGCTCAAATGATCTCGGGGTCCATGGAGCTTAAAGTTACTTGACATTCGTCTTCTCATGATAAGGGAAAATTCAGAAAAGAAACCTTAGCCGGGTAAATCACCCTGAGCGAGATTCGAATACGCTAACCCCACACTACCCAGGCGGGCTTACGTCAGGTTGTCCAACAAACCTAACTTCAAAAGTAAAGGAAGCTAACATTCTGAATTCAACTATTCGTTTTGCAAACTGACGTTTAGAAGCAGATGCATGCGTTATTAAACTCCCATTGTATAAGTTTAGCATCCAATCCAAAATTTGGAATAAAGTTTTCAAGGACTCTTGAATCTACACATACAAAAGGCGTAGAACAGTATACATGAACAGTTGTACGCTCCAATAGACGCCGACTTACAACGCACTTTCTCCCCCCTCCCCGCCAACATGTAATGGTCGGGCCTTCATTCTTTCAACTACTTTACTGCCCCCCCCTAAAATATCAAAATAGATTTCTCATTAAAAGAAAGAAAAACGGTTTAAACAAATAAAACGGAGTTGTAAAGAATTACCTTTATTTCAAAAGCACATGTACGGTGTGCGCTGCTGGCACAACCTAGTTTCAGATTCAGTTATAGGTAATATTAATAACATCGGATCAGAATCGGAGTACACAAATGATGAATTTTTCTTGTGTTGACTTATCTTAGTTTCATGATCTATTATAAAATAATGTTTTGCAGTTTTAATATCTGCGATCAGGCGGCGCCATGGCCAGCTGGTTCGACTGCACGCCTCTCACCAAGGCGGCCCTGGTTTGTTCACAGGGGTTCGCATGTTGTATTTGTGGTGGAAGATGCGGCGTTTGAGCGGGTTTTCTCTAAGTATTCCGGTTTCCCCCACCTTCATTCCAACAATTGCTCTATAATATCTTCTCTGTCACTCATTTCATATAATCTACTTCCTCACTTTCATACCAGACATCCTGACTTCCCTCTGCTCCTCAACAAGAGTCTGACCCCAGGCGCTGACTTGTCCTGAGGGTGCAAGTCCTACATACGAGGAGGGTAGATGCAGAATCAAAGAAAGAAAGAGAGAAAATACCCTGATCAGTTTTCGAAGTGAGATGCAATGCATCTTGTATCTGGTGAGAAATCCACTTATAGCAATCACCTTGCGACCATTTTTCGAGTTCGACTCCTTACTCTAATCAGTTACTCCTTACATCTAGCAAGTTATTAAAATTACTTCTCGTTTGTATTGGCCAGGGATTGAATTTTCTTGTATTCGCCTAAATTTTGCTGTCATCCATTGTTTTTGTGAAGAAACGATTAATTTAGATCTTCATTCAGAGGCAGATGACTTTATAAACATCTATTGTTTGCAGAACCACAGGATGATACCTGAAAGTAATTGGGAAAGGAAATTTGGGAAGGAAACCTTCTAGGTTTAATTATAGGGCACCTCTCTGGCATTTTCCTGTTATGAGGATTGAGCAAAACCGCGAAAGAACTTCACTCAGGGAGGATGCTCGTGATAGGATTTAAATCGCAGACCTCCTGTTCACGAGTCCATCTTTGGCCACTCTTCTTGGTGGGAATGTACTGAGATGCAGGACGTTGGCAGGGAAAAAAAAAAAAAAAAAAAAAAAAAAAGTTAAACTCAAAGATTTAGCATTAATTTTCTTCAAACTTTAAGTCACGGGATTATAAGGTAACCCCTTTGGCGAGCGGCCCTTTCTTCACCTCGCGAGAGAACCGATGCCGGGAAAATGGTGCCGGCAAAGGCGCAATAAATTCTGTGTTGCGCGTATAATTAACGCTCAAAATGTTGACTTCTGCTTCCAAACAGGCAGCATATCTGATAAAATTATCATGTATCGTGTGTGGCGATAGAGTTTTAGTAGACGTGTAGCATCTCTCGCAGAAGACGGAGGCACGCCTGTTTGTGTAGCTAATTTGTTTAGCGATTTTCGAGGTGATCGCTCTAAACTGGCACCGATTTCATCTAGCGTATTTTTAATTAAAACTGATCTTCTTTTTTAATGTTTCTTGTCTAACACCAAACCCGAAGCTTCGAACTTACGCGCGATCTCATGCATAGTTTTTCTTGCGGGTGGTGCAGATTTTGGAAAGTTTTCAAGGAACGCTATGCGCAAATGGCGAGCAGATTCGGGTTTAAAGTAAACTTGGCATATAAGCACACGTTCTCCAGACACACACTTATATATACACATATATGTGTGATATTGTTTAACGCCCGCTTTTACTACATATGGCACCGCAGGCGATTATAACTGATGATACTTGGAATGAAGATGAAGCACCGGTGGAATGAGTTGGTGGGGGAAACCAGAGAACCCGGAGAAAATCCGCTTCTGCGCCCTTCTCCACCACAAATCTCACATGCGATCAGCCTTTTTTTTTTTTTTTTAAACAGTAACGGAGTCTGATCAGGACTCCGGTACTGTATCCCTATTTACATTTCCCCCCGTAGGTTTTACTGATTACTGGTTTACTGGTTTTACTGTTTCTTTTACAAACATATACACATTGCACGAACATATAACATCCATGCCCAAGGCGGGACTCGAACCCACGATCCCCTCCTTGGTGACAGGTGAGTGGTCTAACCACGGTGTGACCTACCACAAATACATGATGTACTATGTTGACTGTAACGGCAGAAGTATCTGACTGACTGGGCCTTTCGCAACAATAACAGTGAGATATGTATCTTAGCGCGGAAATCGGCAGTCTGAAATCGCTAGATGGCGAGGGACGAGCAAAGAATTCTTAGGCCGCGAAAGGGGTTACTTTATAATTTAACCAACTTATTTTGCAGGCAGTTTAAGGCATCAGTACTATACTAATATTAAAGAAGTAGCTGTAACTTTAATAATTGCACTAAATATTTTACAAATACCCGACTTTATTGCACAATCAAGCCACCCCCTCTCCTGCCCCCAATGTCTAACAGGTCGGCGCTTATTGTAGGTTCCGTGTTCCATTACGCCATGCTGGCGAATATTGAGACACCTAGAGCAAATGAAAATTTTAATTTGCGATTTCGTCACTATGTACACATGGTGGCGCGGGATTAGTTCATCGCCCATAGATGGCACCATAGGATTAAACCACGACTTGTAGACGTGAAAATGGTGGGGTTTTACCTAGGACCTTCTCTTTCAAGGCATGGGGTACTTTTACGTCCAAATAAACATTACACGGAGCAACAGTTTTTCTTCTTTTCCGAAGAAAGCCATACTAAGAATGTTTACGTCAGAAAAAGAACCCTACACCACGGAAGACGACATAATAAATCTAAAACTACATTAACATGACTTTCTCTCCACAACCCCAACACTCACCTGCCATCCTGCAAAAACCCACAATCCCGTCAGAATGTGGTTAAGTTCTCTCCAGAACAGGGACACGTCTATCACGCCTCGGGCTGCCCTCAGCCTGCCAACTGCTCTGGTCTGGATGAATTTCTCTACGCTATCTTCTATAACATATTCTTGTAGGAGCTCATGTTTCTCTCTATGTCATGTTAATCGAGATAAAGTTTACAAAAATAAGTTTCAATACACATTTCGTTGTCGGCACAAGATGCATAAAGAAAGTGAAAACGATATCCCATCTTAAGTAGGATGTCTCTCTATGCTGGTTTTGGAATTCTGTATGCTCCGTATGCTCACGAGAAACAAATGAATGAAGACTTGAAACTTAAAAAATCTGATGTGTTCCACTCATATGACTTTCTCTACATCTCTGTTACAAATTATTGTTATAAAGCTTATTCTTCTATTTACTTCATGCTAATCGAGATAAACTTCAGCAGAAATGTTCTTATCACTTGCTTCCTTGTTAATTAGAAGCGAAATATTCAAGTATAAGTATTTTAAAGTGAAACCAATAACAAGGAATATCCCAGAACTATCAGCTCTATCAAATATATATAATATAAAAAAAGGAATCGCCGAAATGTATGTACCTGTTTCACTTCCAAACGACTGCACCAAATTGAACAATTCTTTTTTTGTTGTTGTGTTCGTTATTGTCGCGACAAGGTTTGTGGAAAAGAAAATGTTTAAAAATAGTACGGGAAAGTTTTTAAAATTTCATAATATGAATAAAAATAGTGCCAAGGGAACGCATTTTGGTTAATAGCCGCCAGATGGCAGTGGCAGCACGGTTATTTGTTGCTAAATGGTCGTAGTACTGCTACATTTTCCTTTCCCATTCAATGTTAAGGTCACACACGCACCAGTTTATCGACACAATGACGCAACGCAGCAGTAACATTAAAATATATTTTATATATTAACTGTCCTTTCCTTACTCCTATTGCTTAAAATAAAGAAGCAAAGAAGCTTTCCTGGCGTCGAACACCTAGAGTAAGTACTTATTTATTTGCCGCTAGATGGCTAAAGTTGTATTTTTCTTCCCCAACAATGTTAAGGTAACGCAACAGTTTATCGAGATGACACAACGCAGAAGTGAAATTCAAATACATTTTTATATATTAACTGTCATTTCCTTACTCCTATCGTTTAAAATAAAGAAGAAAATAAGCTTTCCTGGCGACGAACACCTAAAACACGTACTTATTTATTTGCCACCAGATGGCCGTAGTACCTATTGCTCTATCTTTCTTCCCCATTCAATGTTAAGGGAATGCACCCGGTTATGGAGACAATGGCGCAAGATAACAGTGAAAATCAAATATATTTCTTATGTATTAACTGTCGTTCCCTTGGTCACATTTTTTAAATAAAGAAATAAGTATATTTTTGTTGTAATTCTTTAAAATGAACAAGTTATAAACTATGCACATAACCATTAACCCTTCTTGGAATCTGAAAATGGCGGAGAAATGACGGGATCCGTTTTAGGCTAATTTCCTATTGCAGATGTTGGTTATTAGACGTCGTGTGGTACACGAGCTAGGTAAAGAACATGAAAAAACACCCGCGTCAACATCACACTGCAATTGCGGTGCTCTTAATACATTTGATCAAGTTATATTTTGGGTAAAATGAAGAAATTTAATGCACTAAGCCATCGTCAAATAAAAGCTAATCTTTTTCCCAACTAGATCTACTTACTCTTTAGTTATGTCATTGCTAACCTTAAAAATGCCTGTTCTGACCTAGGAGAAAATAAAGAAAGAGGTGGAAAACATTAGGAAGAAAGGAAAGAAAAAAAAAAGAGATTCGGAAGAAGAATGAATGTTACTTTGCGACTTTCACCTTAAGTAATTCATTACCTATGTCAGCGTTTACCCGCCACACTATGAAATCGCTGCCATTACTATTATTATGCCAACGGCATCCTTGCTTACCCACGTTGTTAACTGCATATGTCATCCTTTCCACACTACCTTAAGGGTACGCTGACTTCGTCCTTTTCGCAATGCCAACTATATATGCTACATTGCGCAGATTATTGCGCTTTGCAGATGCAAAGGCATAATTATACATTGACAATGGAAAAGTTCCTGTTGACTCTTCTACTGGCCTCATTTCGTTTCCATTACATTTTTGTCACTTCACAACGTTAGTGAAAGAATTAATATCGAAAGTGTTCCCAAATATTGGTGCAAATTACAAAAACTATGCTTGGTTGAACGAACCATTTTAGCAGCAACTAATAAGAATGTAGATGATTTGAATATAAAAGTTCAGAGTAAAATTGTGGATAAATGCGTTCATTAAAGTCGTTGGATCCCATTACCTATCCAAATGAAGTTGTCAATTATCTAACTGAATTCCTAAATTCATTGGATTTGTCAGGATTCCACCACGCAATTTACAGTTCAAGGTTGACTCGGTGATAATTATGCTAGGCAATCTCAATCAGGTGAAATTATGCAGCGGAAGAAAACTAGCTGTTAAAAAAAGTTATGAAAATTTTGATTTATGCTACTATTGCTAGGAAAGCTCAAAGGTGAAGATGTGCTTATTCCAAGATTACCACTAATGCCAAAGTATTGTCAAATTATTTAATTGTAATTTTATTTCTTTGTATGGTCGTAATGTAAACGGAAGATTTTGTCTGAGTTTTATTCATTAGGTACACCACCCGTTCGAAGCCGGGGCGGGCAGCTAGTACATATATATAGTCTGTGTGTGTGTGTGTGTATATATATATATATAATCTGTGTGTGTTTGTGTGGCAAATTGTGTGTTTTAACAAGATCTACATTTATGTTTGGTAAGGTTTTGTCTATCTCTTACGGTTTAACAGTTATGCAAAATTCAGTCAGAATAGGGAAGTCTTTAGAGGCTATTCCCAGAAATTTTCAAGACAAACTTCTTATTTGACATGTAAATTATGTTTAATATACAAAATTTTAATCAAAATCGTTAGAACAATTTTTGAGAAAATAAAAGTTTTCAAAAATGTTCCATACTAAAGTATAATTGGAAGTGGGGGGATTTTCTTGAAAATCTTTGTGTCACATCCTTGGGAGATACTAATCTCAAATTCCAAACTTGGTACTTATCAACTTTTAATTTTTGACCTTGCTATCCACAGACACACACACACGCACATATTTCTAAAAATGTTTTTTTGGGATTCCGGGAGTTCAAAACATGTATTTCCAGTGAAATTTCGGTGTCGAATGTTTGGGTGGAATAGAATACCTTCTCGATACACTACGTGTAGAGAAAATAAAAAGTGCAAGGTAGGTACTTGAAAACTCAAAACAATTATCTACCTATAACAAATATCTGGGAAATAATTAATGTTATTTAATTTCTACACCACCTGCAGTAATCGATGTTTAATTCTGAGACCTGTAAATTGATGAGATGTTCAAGCTTGGACATGCCAATACTTTTTAGAAGAGATGTGAAAGAAATGTTGATAAATGTTCAATCATCTAGAGCTTCGATTGCGGGTATTATTAAGTCTTTATAAGTTTTAGGCATACATGCAGCAGCATATGGTAATACGACTATCACAAGTAGAAAATAAAAAACAAATAACAAAAACTTAAAGTACAATCTGTAACGTTCCATTCTGGCGCCTGACGCCTATACCGGGACGTGTGTGCCACCTTTTATGAGTTCTATTACTTCTGTTACATCATTATTGTACAGATAATTAAGTATAACTATTACAAATAACAAAACTAACAAAAAATCCAGAAACTAAGTAATATATATATATATATATATATATATATATATATATATATAGGCAAAATCAGCTGACTGGGAACCAGCACCTTTAGCACTATCGCTAAAAGTAAAAAACTTTAAAAATATGGACCTAACTGATATCTACATTTTTCACTGTATCGTTCACTATACAATTTATGAGATATAAATAGAAGAGTACTCTTGTAAACGTTAATAATATTGTACATTTCAATTAAAAAAGCACATTGCAAAACCAATTAACAGATGAAGCTTGACTCAAAAAATTGTAATATAATTTCTCTGGTTTCTGTGTGTGAGCATTTCCATAATGTTGGAATGACACCGTTGTTATACGCAATTTCCGACCGGTAAAATAAAAAGAGTGTTTTTGTTTTTCTCCCATCTTAAATATTAATAACATTTATTCTGCTTATTGATCGAGGCACCAGGTAGTAGTTCCTTATCTCAGAGGCTGGAAGTATGAATGTGAGAGCAAATGTAAATGTGCTTCATAATATACATAAGCGAATAAAACAATCTTAAAAGCCTGAAATTCAACATTATCAATTCTTTATTTTTTCTCTCTCAAGTGAAAGCCTCCGGTATCCCATAGAACTTAAAAAGAACGTACAAATGAAACAAATGTATTTATATAATCCTTTGAAATTTGAAGTGACTTTAGAAAAGACAACAACAACAAAACATGTGCTATATCCCAACACTAACTAAAGTCCCCAAATAAAAACAATCGATCGCTTAAAGACAATCTCGACTGCCAGCAATTTGTAAATTGCATCGGCGGGTGTAACGTAGATTGGAGGATAGTATTTATTCAAACGGATCGTTTACGAAAACAGTTGAATTCTTCCGGAAAGTAACACCGAGGAAGCGTAGGAGCGCCGTTCGATAAACAAAAGCGTATCAAGTGTCCAGACTGTGGCGGCGCCGAAGTTATAGGCTCTGAGCTCTGTTTAATGGCGTGGTCATTTCATTAGGCGCTTGTTTCAATAGTTGCGCATCGTCCACAGGAATTTACGAGTCATTTTCTCGCAAAACATTTATGTTGAAGATAAATGCTAAGATAATTACATTATCTGTCTATAACACGGACTCTTACTTACAGGGTTTTACTTCAAGGCTAAGAATATCAGAATTGGAGATTAATTTTCAATTAATTATTTGCTAGCTATAGTACCCTTTTTATTTTCTCTAACCCGTATGTACAATGTACGTAGTGGACAGAGAAAGTATTGTATTTCACCCAAAATTTCGATGTCGAGATTTCATCGGAAATATGTTTTGAGGTCCCCCGAGCTCATTTTTAGAATAAGGTGCGTGTGTGTCTGTGGACAGCATAGCTCAGAAACGAAAAAAACATTAAATACCAAACTTGGTATTTATCTTTAATATCTTTCCCCTTTTTAGGTACCTTTATCTCTCTTTTCTCAATGGTACCCATAATCTCCCATCTTCCCCTTTTTCTTATAGGTGACGTAGCATTTTAATAATCTTCTAGGGAGCATTTTATAATTTATAATCAGATATGACATGAGAATTTCATCCCATTTAACTTCCAGTAAACAGAACTGAAAGCACACCTGCAACAATGGAAAATAGTATTGTGTAGTGCAAATCCTTTCACTTTATTGAAACAAATGACTCGCAATGGAAACGCGTATTTCATTCCATCAACACTGTAACAACTACCCTACACATGGAAAATTTTTCGAAAATGGCTCTAACGATTTTGATTAAAATATGATATATTAAAGATATACACTTGACAAATAATATACATATCTTGAATTTTCTGGGAATAGCCTCTGAAGACTACTTATTCTGGATGAATTTTACGGAATTTTGTGTAGCTGGTAAACCGTAAGAGAAGACAAAAACTTACCACACATAAAATGTAGAGCACAATTTGTCTTATAAACATTTTTTTCGTGGAGTTGATTTTTTTTAGATATTCCTTGTTTTTTGTTTCAGCCTTAAAAAACTTATATTTTTCTCATACAGGAATTTGTCAACTCCTGTCCATACAAACAAAGGAACTTCAGTCACATAGCAACCATCTTTTGTTAACCTATGTTACTCCCTTATTTCGCTTCTACTTACAGGGAAGCAAGTAATAAGAACTATTTCTGCTAATTTTTTCTAACTTAGCATGAAGTGAATAGAAGCATTAATTTTTTAACAAAAATTTGTTGCAGAGATATAGAGAAAGTCATGTGAATGGATTACATCAGATTTTTTTCTCTGTCTCAGAAATTCGAACAACATTCCATAGATGAAACTGTACTATACTGTGGTATTTGCGATTTAGGAATTTTGTTCGATGAAAAACACTCGCAAGACCGCATCAAACAAATTTCCAGTTCTAAGCATTAAAAGAACAAGACTGTAAACAAACAAACAAATGTTCTTCAAAAATTTCAAATCGAAGGAATTCAACATTGATTTGTGTGCTGCTCTTACGCAAGCGGGAATTCCACTCAATAAGGTAAATCATCCAGCTTTCAAAGGAGTCCTTGAAAAATATACAAAGATGTCAGTGCCTAATGAGCGTATTATAAGAAACAAGGAATATCTAAAAAAGATCAACTCCACGAAAAAAAATGTATATGACATAAATTGTGTGTTTTAATGTGCTCTATATCTTTTGTGTGTTGAGTTTTTGTCCATCTCTTACGGTTAAGCAGTTATGCAAAATTCCATAAAATTCATCCAGAATAAAGTGATCTTTAGAGGTTATTTCCAGAAAATTCAATATAAACATTTTATTTGTCAGATATATATGTTTAATATTTGACATTTTAATCAAAATCGTTAGAGCCATTTTTAAGAAAGTCAAAATGTTCGAAAAATGTTCCATGTAAAGGGTAGTTGGGGGTGGGAGATTTTCCTGAACATCTTCGTGTCTCATCCTTGGAAGATAGCAAACTTAAATACCAAATTTCGTATATAACGGTCTTATCGTTTTTGAGCTATGCTGTCTACAGACACACACACGGATCTTTTTGTAAAAATGCTTTTTTTTTTTTATTCAGGGGGACCCAAAACATGTATTTCCGGTGAAATCTCGGTATCGAATTTTTGGGTGGAAAAAGTACATAGCAAGAAATCATACAAAGAATCAAGGAAAACGAGTTTTATTTATAGACGCTCTTCAACTATTGTGGTTCTCATCCCCCCCCCCCCATTCTATACTGGGCGTGAAAGACCGCTTAATTTTGCTCATATACCTCTTTATCAGGCTTGAGGTTCTTTTACATGCCAACACTTTACTTCCCTTCTAAAGGAAACCATGCCAAGGATTTTACGCCCGAAAAAAACCCATCGTTCTCCGCCGAATATGAACCTGCGACCTTGGGGATAAGAAGCTAACATGGTAACAATTACACCACTGCGGCTGACAGAATCAAGAAGAAAGTAATTTAGGAATTATGTTGGATGAAACTACAAAGTCAATGGAACGATATGTTTTGAACATTTTAATTTTTCCCCTATCAGGCGAGAAAGTTAAGCCATGTTCATAATGCATGAATTGGAGAAAGCCAATGCCAGTACAGTACGCAATCAAACATGGACTTCTGTCAAAAAGCTGTGGCCTAGTGGTATCGTGTTTGAAAAGCTTCCTCTGGTGGTTAGGGACCAGGCTCCTCCATACATGGTTTCAGCAATTAACCAATTAAAACCTTTGTTTCCCAAGTTAAAAGCACGTGACATACTTAGTTCATGCCTTTCACGGGATTTCTGAATACATTAGGAATGAATACCATATCGCAATTCATTATACGTATCTTCTGAAGAAGATCCTACGGAAAGCTCGGAGTTCTGTTGTTACTTACAAGGAAGTTGCCCATTTCAAATTTGCCAGTCATTACTCGTCTTTGATCGTGGATTCAGTATGCTGCTATGTTGTGTGGGAATTTTGACACTATTGAGCAGTTTTCTGCTTTCATTGGATCCAGCTGATGCAGGTGTGATTTCCAAGGCCCCAACATTTCTTCTACCAGAAATAATATATAATTTGCAGATAGAACTCTTCTGTGTTCATGGCTACAAATACTTGACTGCAAGTATTAAACAATTGGAAGAACAAGATCTCAAGAAGTAAAAACAATGGCATATTTTTTACTTCATTGAGGGAAATGTTATCGGGTTTCGCCAAAGACAAAGTAAGTCTAGCCTTCAGAACACTCCATATGTTGAGAAACTTGCCATTATGAACTGTAGAATTGCCATTATGAACGAATACGAAGTTTGCCCCACTTGTTTCTGTGAATGTTAAAATAAGCTTTAGCATCTACAAAGACGTTCTAATAGAAACACGCTCATCTTTAAAAATGTAGAGATTTGTCTTGAAATACACCACCTTCCTGTAATTTCCCATTTCTGGTGAGTGATAATTTGTTGTATTTGTTTATAACTCAATAACCTACATAATAATAGATTTTTATAATTGAATAAAACATCATCTTTTTATCTCTTTTTTACTTTATTTTAGCACCTTTTCGCTTCCTTTTTGCACACGAAATTTGCAACCTAACTTTTTTTTTTTTTTCTTTGTTATAAGTTTAGCGTCCTTTAACCTAGTTGGTCCTATCGGACTCCTAACCTTTGTTTTAGCCGTAAAAAAGAAATTAACAATTTGTTGCATCCTTACTCCGATTACATATCTGTGTATTACTACAGACTCTTTGTCACCACGGAGTAATAAATAAAATGTTTGCCATAGAATAGCGGCACTAGCTTATGGGAAAGCGGTTTCCGTTAACAAGACAGTTATTTTTAAACTAGTCATGTAAAGAGAGATGTTGCCACACGATATAGATCTAATATCGTCAGATTATCACATAGGTACTATCATGTCATCACGGCTGATACTTGATATGCAGCAGGTGTTGTGAACCACACGCAATACACTAGCTCAAATGACAAGTGGGTTCCTTCAGGGTAACATGACGTCATGGCAGGAGATTCTCGCTTGGAACAGACGGGTTGTTTTAAATTGACGTTGTAGTACACTCCTTTCAGCAAGTTTGTTCATGTCCACTTGATCTTGGGAAAAAGTATTTCCATCGTTCTGGATTTACTTTTGATATCACCTTTTGTTTATTTTGAGGTGCACTCAGCGATGAAATGTATACTTGCATCAATGAACAATGGCATTAATCTCATTAACCAATAAAAGGTAAGAAAATAAGTAGAGATTGGAAAAAGGTGCCTAATCATCCGGTGAATAGTTCTAAAATAATAGTCCTTATATGTTAACTAACGTCGTCATTCCAGTATTTTATAGCCATTCCCGTAAGTAACGCTAAAGGATGGATTACATCGCAAATAACCGCAAGAAAAAAAAAAACATATTTTAGCACGGGTACGAGAATAACACCATTCCAAAGAATAATCATAGATCCAGTTAGTTATTTCGTTAGTAAGTTGACCATATTTATACAGTTCCAAAATAAGACCTGCACTTAGTTAAATGTTCAAGTATTTTATGACTAGTTCCAAAAGTTAATATCCTGACGTATGTTTTGTTACAATATAACCATTAGAAGTGTGCATATAATGTGAGACTTGGAACCGTTCTGCTTCCCTTTCTACTGTAAAGCAACGCCCACTGGAAATAGTCCTGCCAATCATTTGTAATGTTGCTATTGAGTCCTTGAGATACGCATGCTAAAGGCAAATACATTCTCATGATGTTGCTTTGCTTGAAAAATACATAATCATTATGGAAACTGACATACTATGATGTTATTACCACAACGAAGTTGATAGATGCGAATTCCTTCGACGTGAGTAATAAATATACAATGTTTTGTTGACGAATTTTTGGATTCATGGTGGAAGAGAGAAAAGGGAGGGAAGTATCTTTTTTGGTTTCCGCAACGAAGAATCAGGACGTTATGCGAAAGAATTCGAATAAGACTAGGAACCAAAAAATCTGATGTGTTCCATTCACATGACTTTTTCTATCTCTCTGTAAATTACTATTGTTAATAAGCTTATCTTTTATTTATTTCATGCTAATCGAGGAAAATTAGCAGAAATTGTCTTATTTCTTGCTTTATTGTAAGTAGAAGCGAAATAAGGGAGTACCATAGGTTAAAGTGAAAGCCAAAAGCTGGTTACTATGTGACTGATGTTCCTTTGTTTGTATGGACAGGAGTTGAGAAATTCCTGTATGAGAAAAGTATGTTTTTCAAAGCTGAAACCAAGAAAAAGGAATATCTCAAAAACGATCAACTCCACGAAAAAAGTTATACAACATAAATTGTGTGGTTTAACGTGCTCTACATTTTTTGTGGGTTAAGTTTTTGTCCATCTCTTACGGTTTAGTAGTTATGAAAAATGCATCCAGAATAAAGCAGACTTCAGAGGCTATTCCCAGAAAATTCAAAATATACATTTTATTTGTCAGGTAAATAACTTTAATATACGATATTTTAATCAAAATCGTTAGAGCCATTTTTTAGAAAATAAAAATTTTCGAAAAAAGTTCCATGTAAAGGGTAGTTTGGGGTGGGGGGATTTTTCTCAAAATCCTCGTGTCGCATCCCTGGAAGATACTAAACTTAAATACCAAGTTTGGTAGCTTACCGACTTTTCGTTTTTGAGTTATCGTGTTCACAGACACACGGACACACACACACACACACACAAACACACACACACACACACACACACACACACACACACACGCACGGACCTTTTTGTGAAAATGTTTTTTTTTTTGGATATTGGGGACCCTAAAACATATATTTCCGGTGAAATCTCGGTATCGAATTTTTTGGTGGAGTGCAATACTTTCTCTATACACTATGTACATAGTGCGTATGGAGAAAGTAAAAAAACCTTGTCCGGGTAACGCGTATTAAGCGATATTCGAAATCGGGACCTCCTGAATGTGAGGCAGATACGTTACCACTGCATTACAGTGTTGGGCACCGCATACATGTAATATGAACAACAAAGTGTTAGAAATAACATGATTTAGTAAAAATAGTTGCAGAAGAATGTGTGTTTTTTTTTAGTATTTTTATGAGTGTGCAAAATATGCAGAGCAATACTACAAAATAAGAACCGATGTTTTTGCTGTCGCCGCATATTTTAGTCCTTTTTACTTTCTCCATACGCACTATGTACATTGTGTATAGAGAAAGTATTGCACTCCACCAAAAAATTCGATACCTAGATTTCACCGGAAATATATGTTTTAGGGTCCCCAATATCCAAAAAAAGCATTTTCACAAAATGGTCCGTGTGTGTGTGTGTGTGTGTGTGTGTGTGTGTGTGTGTGTCCGCGTGTCCGTGTGTCTGTGAACACAATAACTCAAAAACGAAAAGTCGGTAAAATACCAAACTTGGTATTTAAGTTTAGTATCTTCCAGGGATGCGACACGAAGATTTTGAGAAAAATCCCCCCACCCCCAACTACCCTTTACATGGAACTTTTTTCGAAAAATTTGATTTTCTCAAACATGGCTCTAACAATTTTGATTAAAATTTCGGATATTAAACACATTTACCTGACAAATGAAATGTATATCTTGAATTTTCTGGGAATAGCCTCTGAAGAGTAGTTTATTCTGGATGAATTTTACTAAATTTTGAATAACTGCTAAACCGTAAGAGATGGACAAAAACTTACTACATAAAAAATGTAGAGCACTTTAAAACACAAAATTTATGTTACATACATTTTTCCGTGGAGTTCGTCGTTTTTGTGACATTCCTTATTTTTGGTTTCTGCTAAGAAAAACTTACACTTTTCTCATACAGGAACTTGTTAACTCCTATCCATATAAACAAAGGAACTTTACTGACATAGCAACCAGCTTTTGACTATCATTTTAACCTATGGTAGTCCCTTATTTCGCTTCTACTTACAAGGAAGCAACTAATAAGACTATTTCTGCTCATTTTTTTTCTGATTAGCATAAAGTAAATAGAAGTAAGCTTTTTAAGAATAATTTGATGCAGGGATATAGAGAAAGTCATGTGAATGGTACACATCAGAGTTTTACTTTCTCTATACGCACTATGTATAGAGAAGGTATTGCACTCCACCCAAAAATTCGATACCGAGATTTCACCGGAAATATATGTTTTAGGGTCCCCAATATCCAAAAAAAGCATTTTTACAAGAAGATCCGCGTGCGTGTGTGTGTGTGTGTCCGTGTGTCAGTGTGTCCGCGTGTCTGTGAACACAATAACTCAGAAACGAAACTTGGTATTTAAGTTTAGTATCTTCCAGGGATGCGACACGAAAATTTTGAGAAAAATCCTCCCACCCCAAACTACCCTTTACAAGGAACTTTTTTCGAAAATGTTGATTTTCTCAAAAATGGCTCTAACGATTTTGATTAAAATTTCGGATATTAAACATATTTACCTGACAAATGAAATGTATATCTTGAATTTTCTGGGAATAGCCTCTGAAGATTAGTTTATTCTGGATGAATTTTACTACATTTTGAATAACTGCTAAACCGTAAGAGATGGACAAAAACTTACTACACAAAAAATGTAGAGCACATTAAAACACACAATTTATGTTATATACATTTTTTTTCGTGGAGTTCGTCGTTTTTGTGACATTCTTTATTTTTGGTTTCTGCTATGAAAAACGTATACTTTTCTCATACTGGAACTTGTCAACTCCTATCCATATAAAGAAAGGAACTTCAGTGACATAGCAACCAGCTTTTAATTATCACTTTAACCTATGGTACTCCCTTATTTCGCTTCTACTTACAAGGAAGCAAGTAATATGGCTATTTCTGCTATTTTTTTACTTATTAGCATGAAGTAAATAGAAGAATAATTTGTTACAGAGATGTAGAGAAAGTCATGTGAATGGTACACATCAGATTTTTTACTTTCTCTATACGAACTATGTACATAGTGTATAGAGAAGGTATTGCACTCCACCAAAAAATTCGATACCGAGATTTCACCGGAAATATATGTTTTAGGGTCCCCTGTATCCAAAAAAAGTATTTTCAGAAAAAGGTCCGTGTGTCTGTGAACACGATAACTCAAAAACGATAAGTCGGTAAAATACCAAACTTGGTATTTAAGTTTAATGTCTTCCAGGGATGTGACACGAAGATTTTGAGAAAAATCTCCCCACCCCAAACTACCCTTTACATGGAACTTTTTTCGAAAATTTTGATTTTCTAAAAAATGACTCTAACAATTTTGATTAAAATATCATATATTAAAGATATTTACCTGACAAATAAAATATAGATTTTGAATTTTCTGGGATTAGCCTCTGAAGACTACTTTATTCTGGGTCAATTTTACGGGATTTTGCATAACTGCTAAACCGTAAGCGATGGACAAAAACTTAATACACAACAAATGTAGAGCACTTTAAAACACAATTTATGTTATATACATTTTTTTTTTTTTCGTGGAGTTGATTGTTTCTGAGTTATTCCTTGTTTTTGGTTTCAGCTATAAAAAACATACTTTTCTCATACAGGACTTTATGAACTCGTGTCCATACAAACAAAGGAACTTCAGTCACATAGCAACCAGCTTTTGACTATTATTTTAACCTATATAGTATTCCCTTATTTCGCTCTACTTACAAGGAAGCAAGTAATAAGACTATTTCTGCTGTTTCTCGATTAGCATGAATTAAATAGATGCATAAGCTTTTTAACAATAATTTGTTGCAGAGATGTAGAGAAAGTCATGTGAATGGAACACATCAGATTTTTACTTTCTCTTCACATACCTACTATGTACATAGTGTATAGAGAAGGTATTGTATTGCATCCAAAATATGATACTGAGATTTCACCGGAAATATATATTTTGAGAACCTGAATCCAAAAAAAGCATTTTAAGAAAAATGTACGTGCGTGCGTGTATGTGGGTGTGTGTCTGCCTCTGTGGGCAGCATAGCTCAAAAACGAAAAGTTCGTTAAATACCAAACTTGGTAAGTAAGTTCAGTATCTTCCAAGAATGCGACATGAGATTTTCAAGAAAAGACTTCCAACCCCCAACTACCTTTTACATGGAAGTGTTTTCCAAAATTTTGATGTACTCAAAAATGGCTTACGATTTTGATTAAAATGCCGTATATTAAAAATATTTTCATGACAAATAAAATGTATACCTATTTTGAATTTTCTGGGAATAGCCTTTGAAGATATCCTTATTCCGGATGAATATTCCGGAATTTTGTATAACTGGTAAATCGCTAGATATACATAAAAACTTCGTTTGTAGTCGGCTTACCCTTCCCGTATTTAGGACTGACACCCCCCTAGGACGTACAACCTAGGGGTCAGAAGCCTGTCAGGGAGCCACTGGCACGAAACCACAGGATGGAGAACCTGGAATGAGTGTTTGGCCCGCATGAGCGTGAGGAAGTGCATGATATGAAATAGGAACGGTGATGATGGATCAATTGGTGAAATGAGTGGCGGGGTAAACCGGAGGACCTGGAGAAAACCCGCCCAGTTGCCAGTTCGTCCACCACAAATGCAACATGCAGGCGCTTGGGATCGAAACCAGGCCGCTTAGATGGGAGGCAAGCGGTCTACTACTCAACCACATAAAAAATACATAGAAATTTACTTAACAAAAATGTAGAACTCGTTAAAACACACAATTCATGTAATATAATTTTTTTTCGTGGAGTTGACCTTATTTGAGATATTCCTTGTTATTGGTTTCAGTTTTAAAATACTTCTCTCATACGAGAATTTGTCAACACCTGATTATACAAACAAAGGCACTTCAATCACATAGCAACCAGTTTTTATTACTTTAGACTAGTACTCCCGTATTTCCCTTCTACTTACAAGGAAGCTTTTTCTAGATTATCATGAAAGAAATGAAAGAAAAAACTTTTTAACATTAACTAGTTGCAGAGATATAGAGACAGTCATGTGAATATAACATCAGATTTTTGGGGAGTTTAAGTGCCATTTTGCCGGATATCAGTTCACTAGCACTGACAGAGCAGAGCAGCAGAGAATACAAAGAGGCGACAACACATACATACATTTGCTGACCTGTCGCCTACTACAGCCTGCAGACACTCACGCAAACCGGAAGTGGCATGGAATGCCTTCCACGTCCAAATTTGTGCACTTAATTGCTTATATTGCTCATGTCTGACTCCCTGCATAGAATAAAGGAATACAAATAAAGTAATTGAACTTTAATAGCAGGGAATCACGTGGCCCGTGGATGAATTGTCTGGCTCGTTAGGCCTGAGTTCGAATTTCTGTTCAGGCAAGTTACGAGAGCCTTTTTTTTTTTCAACCTCTAATAGTCTATAAATAAAAGACAAGTTCATAGAAAACTTTTATTACCAAAAGCTTTGTACACTTATGGTTACTTTTGAACATAATCACCGAAAAGATTGAGATATTTATCGTACCTGTGCACAAACTTTGCAATACCCCTTCAAAAAATGTTGCCGCCAATGATTTCAAATGAGCATTGACGTTGTTTTGAAATCTTCTTTGGTTTGAAAGTGCTACCCTCCTAAGCCACGTCTTCAGTTCAGGGAAAAGGTGAAAGTCGCTGGGTGCCAGGTCAGGACTGTACGGCGGATGATCGAAAATGTCCCATTGAAATTGTTCAAGGAGCCGAGCGTTGTCATGGATCAACACAATTCACAAGTCAAGCATTCTTCTTTGTTTTGAATGGCTCTCCGCATGCATCGTTAAGTACAAAGTACTAACTTCTCAAAACAATTTTTAGAATTGCTCAAAATATGGTCTTCTTTTTTTTAAGTGATATAGTTGGCGCTATATCCGCCGAGGAACTAGGAAAGCCGATTTATAACAAGTAAATTATAATCACAAATTTTCGGCCGATTTTCACATAATTTTTACGAATAATAGTCATTAGTTATTTCCTTATTGGTACAAGAGAAACAGGGGAATATAATTAGGTTAATGCAATAGTCAAATCTATTAAAAGCTGATCGCCAAGTGATGACTTCGACATTCCGTTCTCTTTTCATGGTTAGGAGTAAAAAAAAAAAAAAAACAATAAACGAACGACTACTTCCCATTTGAGAAAAGCATTATTGGAAAATTCATACCAATAACGAGGAATAACTATGCAATTGTTAACTCTGCAAAAATGTAATAATGTAAAATGTTTTTAATGAGATCTACATTTTTGTGCAGTATGAGTTTATATATATATATATATATGTATATATATGTGTGTGTGTGTGTGTGTGTAATGGTTTATGCTAAAGTTCTCCAGAATGAAGAAGGCTTCAGAGGCTATTCCCACCAAACTCAATATATATATTTTATTTGCCTCTAACTTTCTTTAATACATGGTGGCATTTAATCCAAACTGTTAGAGGCATTTTTAAAAAATAAGTTTCAAAAATATTCCATATAAACGGTAGATTGTGATGGATGGGGAATTTTCATAAAAACCTTCGCGTCGCATGTTTGAAAGATGCTAAACTCAAATACCAAATTTGGGCTTAACCTACTTTTGTTTATAGTTATGCTGTTCACAGACGCACACGCAGATCTTATTCTAAAACACTTTGTCAGGGATTCATGTGTCCTCAAAACATTTATTTTCGATAAAATATCACCTTCTGGATGGAATGCAATACCTTCCCTACCCATTATGTACATTGTATCTACGTGATAGAGAAACTAAAAATACAAGCTAAACATAATATATGAAGGTTGAATAATTAATGAAATTTTAAACAAAAATATTAAGTGGTATAATACAGGAATATATTCCACTAGATCACAAATAAGGTTACTACTGAAACTCTTTCATTCCTTTAATTTGTTCTTGGTAATCTGCAATGTCGTCTTAAGTTAAATATAAGGTCCAAAAATAAAAATAAGTTTATATTGATTATGTAAAAACAAGTAAGTTTTATTTATGGAGTTCCTTAATGCTACAGTTCCCACCATCCATTTAGGCGTGAAAAGTCACTTAATTTTCCTCAGAGGTTGCTTTGACAATTTTGAGGTTTCATGTGCCATAAATCTACAACACAGGATCCGTGTCTTTACTTCCCCTCCGAAGGAAGCTATGCTAAGGATTTCTAAGGATGTCCGATAAAATCAATTGCCCCCCCCCACCATATTTGAACCCGCTATCTTGGAAACTAGAAGCTAGCAAATTACGCCTTAACCACGGAGGACTATTGCAGTTGCAGTTTTTTTTTAATGTTGGCGTGATGAGGAGATAGCCTTATTCCAAACTTCTGAAAACTTCAACTATAAAAAATATTCTTGACCCCCCCTCCCTCCAGAGCCAAATTCTAGATACGCCACTGTTCTCAGCGTCCCATTCTATACTGGACATGAAAGACCGCTTAATTTTGCTCAGAGGCCTTTCTATCAGGCCTGAGGTTCTTTTACGTGCCGTAAATCTACGGCACATGACCCACGGCTTTACTTCCCTTCCGAAGGAAGCCATGCTAAGGATTTTTACGCCCGAAAAAAATCCATCGTCCTCCGCCGGGTATGAACCCGCGACCTTGGGTATATGACGTACCTATCAAGTGATAGCCACTCTGTTTTCCATTTCTGCATATACCTACTCTCGTTTAGTAAAGGTATTCTTAATTTTGCTAATAGGTCTACTACACTCTATGGTAAATACAAACTAATATTCATATAACATTTTTGAGCGTTTCAATAAAATTATTTTCAGAATTGTTTACAAGTATTGCAGCATATCACAATAAAACATTGGAACATAAAAGAGTTAATAAAAATCTGATGCGTTTCATTCACATTACTTTTTCTAGCTGTTCCATATACAAATTATTCTTACAAAAGTTCCTTCATTTACCTACATCATGCTAATCGAGATAAACATTAGCAAAATTCGTCTTATTACTTGCTTTCTTGTAAGTAGAAGGGAAATAAGGGAATACACTAGGCTAAAGCAATTGTCAAATCTTTTAAAAGCTGATCGCTATGTGAACCAATGAGGTTCGGGTTGCTTTAGATGGCCCAATTTAAGAAAAGTTAAGCAGTTAAAAACTGAAGCCAATAACAAGGAATATACCTATCGAAAACGTTCAGATCTACAACAAAAGTTTATGTGACATAAATTATGTATTAACAGACCTACATTTTTTGTAGTAACTTTTGGTGTATCTCTTATTCAAAATTCTATAAAACTCATTCAGGATAAATGTGCTTTTAGAGGCTATTCCAAGAAAATTCAAAATATGCATTTTATTTGTGACGTAAATATCTTTAATATACGGTCTTTTAATTAAAACCGTTAGCCATTTTTGAGAAAATAAAAATTTTATAAACATGTTCAACTTAAAGGGTAGTTGGGGGTGGGGGATTTTCTTGACAATTTTTGTGTCGCATTCTTGGAAGATACTGAATCTAAATACCAAGTTTGGTATTTAACCGACTTTTCATTTTTCAGCTCTGCTGCCCACAGACTCACGCGCACACACACACGGACATATTTCTAAAAATGCTTCAAATGCCTCAGTATCGAATTTTTGGGTGGAATACACTATCTTTTCTATCCACTATGTATATACATGTATACATACAGTATCGAATTTTTGGGTGTAATATACTATCTTTTCTATCCACTATGTACATTGTACATACATACGGGCCAGAGAAAGTAAAATTGGGCTGCGAGTATTTAAACATAAAATTACATTAAGAATATTACACTTTTTAAAACAGTTCAATGTGATACATTTTCTTTGTTTTGACTATTTGTTCAAAGTTTGGTATCTTGTTTGAAGTGACCATTCTTAATATGGCTTCTAAGTTTACACCAGTTAAAATGAACGCTGGCTGTTTTTGTTCAAGTTCATGATAGAAAATGTTTGTTCACAAGTATAGGTACTCCCAAGCATACAAAATACCTTTTAAGCATCATACAACAAACTTTTAAATTTATTCTAATTCAGGATACAGCAAACATCTTGTAAACTACTCGCCCGGTGTTAAATTTGACTAATTTAAGAGTTCCCCGTATTAAATAATTTCAGTCGGGTAGATGGGCCAAAACAAATAGCATTGTGGACCGCAAATTGCCCGCTCTAGGGATTTTCGCCAGGTGAAGTGAAGTGAAGTGGCTCTTCACCAAAATGTTTAATCGAAATTCAGAATTACGTATTTGTATCTTGTACTACTACGACTTTGTGCGACATTACTACTCGTAATTCGCACAATGTCCTATCCGAAATCTCTCGTGAAGTGGCAGGATCGTGCCCTGCTTTCCCTGTCATTTACCGCGACTGCACCTCTTCTCCCTCTCTTTCTCACTTCCTCAAATGAGAATAACTATGAAGAGCAAATATATCTGAATAGAAAGTTCCTATATTCACCATCTTTAAAACGCGTTTTGTATATGCCATTGCCATTGTAATGCAGTGTCTTCAATTGCTGTTGAAGATCACTTCGGTTGCTATTATGTATACGTGCTATGGTATTTTCTTTCAGAGTTTAATATTTCATTTTAATTCTCCCTTGTTGATACCAGTGCATATACCGGTATATTTAGTTGCGTAGTGTGAATTCAATTTTTGTCTCGAAAAGAGACAAAATTTGTTTAATTTCTTTAAACTAAAGTGTTGAACGATTTTTATTAATTAACCCAGAAAACGACGTGGTTTGCAGTGTATTAGAAACGTCATTCTATAAATGTGGGAAGAAGATAAAAAGACATTAATCGTTTACAAAAAAGTAAATTAACCTGGTAGATCATATCGGACGATAAACGTAATTATGTTCAATTAAGGCCGCGCCGTGGCCGAGTGGTTAGACCACTCGACTCTCACCTAAACGGCCGGGGTTCGATCCCAAGCGACCGCATGTGAGATTTGTGGTGGACAAAACGGCGCTGGGGCGGGTTTTCTCCGGGTACTCCGGTTTCCCCCGCCATCGCATTCCACCGGTGCTCCGTTATCATTCATGTATCATCAGTGTCACCGCCTGCGGTGCCATTAGTAGTTAAAGCGGGCGTTAAACACTACCAAAAAAAAAAAAAAAAAAAATGTTCAATTAATGAGCTCGGGGCCCATGAAGCTTAAAATTACTCGACATTCGTCTTCTCAGAATAAGGGAAAACCGCAGAAAAAACCTAACCATGAAACTCTCCGTAACTGCGATTCGAACTTCGTACCTCTTGAATGTGAGGCAGACACGCTACTCCCCCCCCCCCCCATATCACGACTTTCCAAACTGTGACAAGCGATTTTTTTTTTTTTTTTCGAAGTCGGACTTTTCATTCGCGTTTTGGTTTCGAAGTCAAGTATTACTATTTTTCGTTTCATATCATCTTATAATCATTTTCTTGTGTAATATGATGCTACAGGACATATTCTTACATAACTTATGCTTTATTTATAGTTAACCATCTGCCAACGTAACGTTGGTAACGTCACATGGAGACCAAACACTATTAGAGCGTTTGTTTGCTCGCTGTAGGTGAAATGTTATTGAAATAGTAGGAATGTATTTGGTTTAAGAGCAGTTAAATTTGTTTTCCCCCAAATGTCAGCCCAACTGCGCCCAGCTGGAACCGTTATGCCCTGTCGGCAACCTCCAGGAAACGATCCCTTTCACTAGAACCATATGAATACTTGTGTTCTACAGTGCTGTTCATATGCGATGACATTTGGGTCAATTCGGGTGAAAATACTATGGTCAGTTCTTTCGCAGGAATAGCAATAAATAGCACATAATTTACACTAACGTTTATTTTCATATTCGTTTTCTTAGTTATTCAATAATTAGTGGCGACATTTGAATTAACAACAATAAAACATTTTCGGAGTAGTGTTTAGAAGTAATCTCCTCCAACATGAAGAACTTGCTTCCACCCATAAGGGAGACGATGGATGCCTTCCACAGCGTCTTGTTGTCCTCATTCGAACAGACCGCTCTCTGCTGCTATAATTGCCTGTCTGGTTCTAAAGCGAACTCCTCTAAGAGGTAATTTCATTTTATTAAAAAGGTCGAAATCACATGGGGAGTATGGAGAACTCCAGTATTTTCCAGTTCCATCTGCGAAATAAATTAACAATAGGGGCAGCCGTGTGAGAGCGAGCACCGTCATGTAACACAATAGAAAGAGCCTTCAGGATATTTGGACGTTTACGTCGCAAGCTGGTCGTAAATGGTGTTCCAGAAAGTAACTGTAATATGCACCATTCACACCATTTCCTTCAGGAACTGAATGGGTGATAAGTATACCGTCAAAATCATAAGCAACAATGAACATGAGTAAGTGATTGCGGTCTGCCAGCTCCACGTTTTTGATGAACATCTTCTCTTCCTCTATGTAATGCATCTCTCTATCACAAGCTTCCAATAAATCTGTATGGCATTGTTCAGCATTGATACCTCTTGCAACCTGAATTTAAATGAAGCATCTTTGTTCGTATTTACTAAATATATTTAGAGCACTAAAGATAACAGTCTACAATTAAACTTACTAAAAATGTCTTATAAATAAAATTGTTTTCAAACTCAAGCTAACAAGCATTAGATGTTCTTCTGTTTCATTATTATCAGCTTACATCTATAGTTATCTATGGCTTACATCATTTACCGCTGATGACGCCAAATGCAGGGAGTGTTGCCACTAATTTTTGAATGACCCATGTATACAAAATCTTACTTTTTTTTCCCTGCGAAATTGCCACTTACCTAACGAGGTAAGAGGAAATAATAGCATTCGATCAAAAATTCGCTTACACCGGAAATACAGATTTTGAGACTCACTGAATAACAAACAGTTTGGTGTATTCCATTTACATAACTTTCTCTATTTCTTCTGCAAACAGATTTTGCTTACAAAAATCACTCTTTTATCTGCATATTGCTAATCGAGATAAACGTTGCCAGAAATTGTCTTATTTCTTAGTTGATTATACATCGAGCCAGGTGGCTAAGGCGTTTCGTCTGGGACTGGCATTCGGGAGGTCGTAGGATCGGTTCCCCGCAGTCGACTTCTCTGACCCATGGGCTTTCGGGGATTTTCCCGGGTCATTAGGCGAATGCTGGTAGGATTCTTCATTCCCCCGAATTTCCTGTCCGTCTGGTCTTTCTTTCAGGGCTGTAAGTGTCGGCAAGGACTGACGTGGTGGCACCCTCTAGCGGAGATCATTGCGCTATTATGTTATATACATTTTTTTTTTTTTTGTAAAGTTTCGAGATTTTCTGGATTATTGGTTTCAATTTTATAGCTACTTAAACTTTTCTCAGACGGGAAGACATATTTCTTCTCGATTTTTCTCGTTTGTCTACTCCCGGCTATCAAGAGATTCATATTTCAAGTGTTTCACATAGCGACCGCCTTTTAAAGGACGATGCTATCTCGTTATCCTGCGTATTTTCTTTTATTTCCCCACTACCTACAAGGGAACTAGTAATAAGACTAATTCTGCTTATATTTACTTTGATTAGCATGATGTAGCTAACAGATTAATGTTTTGAAAAAATGTTTGTTTGCTGAACAGCTGGAGGACATCATGTGAATGAAACACATTAGATTTTTTCCCTTCTACTTACAATGGACCAAGTAATAAGGACAATTTTTACTAATATTTATCTTGATTAGCATGATATAGATAGAAGAATAAGCTTTTTAAACAATAACAGAGAGATAGAGAGAGAGAAAGAGAGAGAAAGGGAGAGAGAGAGAGAGAGAGAAAGAGAGAGAGACCAGGAGCTGATAAGTTACCATATGAGAAAAGTTTTAAGTGCTTTAAAACTGAAACCAATAACAAGAAATATCTCAAAAACGGTCAACTGCACGAAGAGAAATATGACATAAATTGTGTTTTAAAGAGATCTACATTTTTTGTGTTGTAAGTCTTTGTCTGTCTCTTACAGTTTACTAGTTATGTAAAACTCAGAAAAAATCATCCAGAATAAAGAGGTCTTAACAGGCTTTTCCCCGACAATTTAGGATATACATTATATTTCTCATGTAAATATCTTAAATATAAGAGATTTTAATCAACGTTATGGCCATTTTTGAGAAAACCAACATTTTTGAAAATTGTTCTATGTGAAGGTTAGTTGGGGTGGAGGGATTTTATTTAAAATCTTTGTATTGTATCCTTAGAAGATACTGAACTTAAATATCAAGTTTGGTGTTTAACAGATTTTTCATTTTTGAGCTATGCTGCCCCCGCCCCCACTTACATGGACATTTTTCTAAAAATGCTTTTTTTGGATTCAAGGGGCTCCAAAACATGTATTTCTGGGACACTTGGTATCAAATTTTTGGGTGCAATACAATACTATTGCTATAAGTACAATATGTACATTGTACATGTGGAGAAAGTAATATGATATCAAGATTTCATCACAAATATAATATTATTGTATATAATATAATTAAATATAATAACATGTTTTGAAGTCCTTTGAATTCAAAAAATAATTTTAAGGAAAAAAAATCTGTGTGCATAGGTGTGTGTATGTGTGTGTGTGAGTGAGTGTGTGTGTGTGTGTGTGTGTGTGTGTGTGTGTGTGTGTGTGGGTGAGGGTTTGGGGTGGGTGGGTGCGCACGCATACCTGAAAATAAAAAGTCTGGTAAAATACCAAACAAGATTAAGTTCTGCATCCTCTAGGTACACAAACCTTAATATGTAGACAAAAACTTTCTAATCAAAAAATGTAGATCTCATCAAAATACACACTTTATGTCAAATACATTTTGTTATAATATTTCCTTGTTATTGGTTTAAATTTTCCAATATTTATAGACAACTTGCTTGTACTTTTCTCAAATGAGCAATCGCTGTTCATTTTTTTAACTCCTGGATATGCAGAGAGAAACTAATTTCATACCATCACATATCAACCAATTCCTTGAAGATTTGAGTTTAAGTATAAACCTTCAAGGAAATGAGTAATAAGACAATTTTGCTAATGTTTATTGATTAGCATGGAGTAGAAAATAGAATAGACTTTTGAGCATATGCTGTTGCAGAATTGGTAGACAAAGTCTCATGAATAGGACTAAATATTTGAATGCTGTTTCTATATGTTTCTATATGCTGTGATTAACATAAGAGAAGAAAAGTTTTATATGACTACAGTAATGCACAAGCTGAGGAATTTTTAACCATTAAAGCCAGTACAGAATGAAATAAGGTTGAATTGTCCCTGTACTATTGGCAGGGACATTACGGTTAACAAAGCACCCATCTTCCAAGCAGTCATTTGGCATGTGCAGAAGGTGCTTGGATCACTTTTCCTGCCTGTCAATGACTCTTTGACTTTTTCAAAAGTAGCTTTAATGATTTTAATAAAAATGCCATATAGTAAAGATATATAAAATCCTTAGCATGGCTTCCTTCGGAAGAGAAGTAAGGCCATTGGTCCCGTGTTGTAGATTTACGACACGTAAAAGAACCTCAAGCCTATGGAGAGCCCTCTGAGCAAAATTAAGTGGTATTTCACATCCAATTTAGAATGGGACGCTGAGAACCACTGTAGTTTAAGAGCGTCATTTACATTTTATGACAAATAAAATGTATATCTTGAACTTTCTGGGAATAGCCTCTTTATTTTGGATGCCTTTTGCATAACTGGAAACCATATATAATAAACATAGACCTACATATAAAAAAGTAGATCTCATTAACACATCTACTTATGCCATATCATTTTTTTGTAAAATTAACCATTTCCGAGATATTCCTTGTTTTTTGTTTAAATTTCTCTACTTAAACTTTTCTCAAATGAGAAATGATCATTCATTTTCCTTTTTTTCATCCTGATCATGCAAAGAATAGAATTTCAAAACCATCACATAGCAACCAGCCATAGCCATCTTTAAATATGTGAATATCCATTATTCCCCTTGAACCCATAAAAAAATGTGTAGTAAAACCATTTCTGCTAATGTTTATCTTGATTAGCATGCAGTAGGTAGAAGAATAAGCTTTTATAAGAATAGTTTGTGGCATAATAGATGAGAAATCCCTGTGAATGTAACACATCAACTTTTTTTCTATGGGAATTTTTAACGCATCTCATGGTTTCCTA
The DNA here is from genome assembly GCA_030762935.1 of Hymenopus coronatus. NCBI lineage: Eukaryota > Metazoa > Arthropoda > Insecta > Mantodea > Hymenopodidae > Hymenopus > Hymenopus coronatus. Next base: position 27,483,384 of record CM060882.1, read on the forward strand.
GATACTAACTTTCAATAAGAAATGAGAGGAACTCAGAAGTTATTTATGCAAAATTAATTTTTATATACAACATGTCATGCAAATATCTCAAATGTATATCACACCTTGAATACAATTTTCATGACATAAAAAATCTGATGTGTTCATTCGCATGACTTTCTTTACCTGTTATACAAAAAACTAATCTTACAAAAATTTATTTTATCTATATCATGCCAATCGTGATTAATATTAGCAGAAATTCTCTTATTACTTGTTTCCTGCTAAGCAGATAATAAATAGGATATATTCTAGGCCAATGCAATAGTCAAATCTTTTTAAAGCTGGTTGCTATGTCAACAATCAAATTCAGTTCACTTTGCATGGTCAGCAGTGTAACAATAGGTGACTTTTGAGAAAAGTTATGTAGTTTAAAATTGAAACCAATAACAAGGAATACCTTGGAAACAGCCAACTCTACAAAAATTAAGTATACTCGTATCACATAAAGTGTGTGTTTTAATGAGATCTACATTTTTCTGCAGTAAGTTTTTCTGTATCTTTTACAGTTTATGGTTATGCAAAATTCATCAAGAATGAGGTCTTCAGAGACTATTCCCAGAAAATTCAAGATATTATTTTATTTTAGTGTAAATATCTTTAATATACAGTATTTTATTCAAAATCATTTGAGCCATTTTTGAGAAAAGCAAAATTTTTTAAACTTTTTCCATGTAAAGGGTAGTTTGGGATGAGGGATTTTCTTGAAAATCTTTGTTGCATCCTTGGAAGATACTAAACTTAAATATAAAGTTTTTCTAAAACTTTTTTGGACTCAGGGGACCTCAAAACATACATTTCCGGTGAAATCTTGTTATAACATTTTTGGGTGGAATACTATATCTTCTAATGCACTAGGTACATGGTGTATGCAGTGAAAGTTAAAAACCAAAAATTTTACATGTGAATGTTTCTGACAAAAAGTATGTGAACACTTTCACATTGCATGTCTGAAAAATGTGTTTTATTTAGTAGTGGTGGTGGTGGGTGGCAATGGTGGTGGTGCTCCTTTGAAACCTTCCTTGGCCTACCAATGCAAATATTGGCCTCATGACCACATACTTATGGCAGAGGTGGATGGGGAGTTGATTTGGCCAGCATTACGCATCCCACATTGGCTTTCATGCCCAAGATCACTTCCTATCACAGCTGCTTAATCTCTTCTGGTTGTTGAGTGGGCCTGGGGCTTAAGACTTGAACTCTCATGGGTAGGACCAAACCCAAGTGTATTCCGTGGCCAGGAGCCAGAGCTCCAAGCCAAGATGCAAGACTCTGCTTATTATGTATCCTATTTTAGATTTTTGGACTGCTTAAAAATCAGTCATAAAATAACTTTATGTTCAGGGACCTTATAAATATGCATTTTGTGAACTCTTTTGTCAGATTTTAGTTGTATAGAACTTCTAGTCTTGTCAATGGTAATTCATGGTGGTCACATGCATGGAAAGCTGAAAATCTGCGGTTTGGTTCCAATTGTAGCATTGCATTTTTCAAATCTGATTTAACTTTTCAAGCCTAGCCTCCATAAGGCTAGCATAAAATATATTTGTTTGATGTTACACACTTGTTTCAATGATGAATATTTCTTTGTTATCACAGTAGTTTGACAATGCAGTGCATAGTGCCACAACAAATTAGAACTATTAAGATACCTCATTTCACAAAAAGTGGGTGACACATGCTTATTCAAAGGAGATTCATTTGTTTACTAAAAGCATCTGAATAATTCTATTGTATAATGTAGACTTTTTTTTATCCTTTTTCCAGAGAAATGACTTCCAAGGAGAGAGTGGAGCTGACTAGAGTTGGGAGTCTGTGCCAGCCAGATCCTCAAGTAGAGCTTCTGGAAGCATGGAACCGAGAAGACTTGGCATCATTTCAGGAACAGTTGCAGAAGGGTGCTGATGCTGATCACTGGTATGAGAACAAGAGTGCCACATGTCTGCAACTTGTCTGTGCCAACAGCAAAGGGGCACCGTTTGCTGAAGAACTACTCAAAGCTGGTGCTGATCCCAGTGTACTGAACAAAATCAGCAAGAAGGCACCAATTCACATTGCTGCTGAGGCTGGGAATCTGGCGGTCCTTGAGGTACTCCTTTCTCGCCACAAAACGGACATCAATGAACTAGATGCAAGTGGAGACACTGCCCTACACAAAATTGCCAAACAGAAGGAAAATGGAGAGAAATATGCAGAGTGTGCAAGGTTACTGCTGAACCAGGATGGCATTAGACCAAACCAAACCAACAGAAAGAGATATACTGCCATTCTCGTGGCTGCCCAATATGGCACAAAGGAGGTCGTGCAGGCAATCCTTGAGAATACTGGAGATGACCTTGATGTGGATTCAGCTAAGGCATTGTCTGGAAAAACAGCACGAGAAATTATGCTTGAAAAATACCCAGATCTAACAGACAAGTTACCAGAAAAACGAGATGAAGACTCTGCAGCCAACCAAATTAATGCTGATGTTGCCTCATTATTCCAGATGTTGTACAGTTGTAATTATGAAGGGTTCGTATATGCTATTGAGAATCTATCATCTACAGATCTATTGAACATCAATGATGGTAGCCGTACTCTGCTGCAGCATTGTGCTCAGTTTGGTCTGGAACCTGCCGCTAGGGTGCTGCTAGACCGTGGCGCTGATCTCAATGGAATCTGTAAAGCAGAACCACGATCCCCTGCAATGCTAGCCTGTTTGGGTGGATATCCAGCTGTTCTGAAACTGTTTCTGGTGCGTAAAGCTGATACTGTTCAACTCATGTGTGGGAAGGGTAATCCCACTGCACTCCATTTGGTGCTGACGACCACTCCTCGAGAAGGAGATAGGGGACGTGGCAGAGACCATAAGGCCTGTCTTGATCTTCTCCTTCAATACCTTCCGCATCTGAAGCTAGATATAAATGCTACTGACATAAAGGGTAACACTGCACTGCACTATGCTGCTAAGAATGGGGATGAGCATGCTATTCTGACCCTTCTTAAAAATGGAGCATATGTTGGAATCAGAAATGTATTTGAAGAGCCTCCTCTGGCTAATATTTCTTCTCACATATTGGAAGAATTCCTAAACGATTGCATAGGAACAAACGGTGAATTTCCAAGAGAGGATTCCTATGAGATAACCTTCTGCTATCGATTTCTTGTTCCACCACCAGCATCCTCTGAAGGACCTTTCTTGGGTAGACGATCTTCAGAAGTGGCTCTGACGATTCAAGGAAATCACCATCCTGATGAATATGTGGAACTCTCAAACCCGAAAGCTGAAATGTTTACTGATACAACCAACACCGAGACTGATCCTCTTCTATATATCAGCAGATCACGTGATTTGAGGTATCTTCTGAATCATCCAATATTTACAAGCTTTTTGTATCTCAAGTGGCATCGCATTCGTATTTTCTTCTGTTTGAATCTCATATTTTATCTCTTTTTTGTGGCTTTACTATCCTTGTATATACTTCTTGGCCTAGGAAAAAACTTGGATGAAGCTGCGCATGTTGCATCCAATGACAGTATGACTGATGTTCAAGAGGATGAGTTGAGGAAGGATGCACAAGAGAATGAGATGGAAATAAATGGGAGAGGTTTCACATGGTGGTTATTGACAATTTTCTTTGTGCTTCTCTTACTTCGAGAGCTATTTCAGTTTGCTGTATCACCTGGATGTTACTTCCGTACTCCTGAGAATTATTTGGAGTTGTTACTGCTGGGTTTCAGTGCTTCTGTGTTACTCTGTGGTGGCTGGGGTATAGGTCTTAGAGCACGTCCCCATTTCTCAGCAGTAGCCATTCTTCTCTCATGGGCTGAATTGGTGCTGCTTGTGGGTCGACATCCTCGTCTAGCTACCAACATTGAAATGTTCAAAACAGTTTCTTGGAATTTCTTGAAGTTCCTTGCTTGGTATGCCATCTTAATTGTTGCATTTGCTTTGAGTTTCTATACACTATTCCGTGACACACACAATGGTAAGGAAGTTGCTGATTGTGATGAAGAAGATGGCGAAGAAAACTTCTTTCTGGATCCTGGAATGTCAGTATTCAAGACTGTGGTTATGCTCACTGGAGAATTTGATGCTGCTTCAATTCCTTTTGTTTTGTTCCCAGGCACCAGTCATGTGGTTTTTGTGCTGTTTGTATTCCTCATTGCAATTGTATTGTTCAACCTGTTAAACGGCCTTGCTGTTAGTGATACCCAGGCTATAAGAAAAGATGCTGAAGTTGTGGCATATGTATCAAGAGTGAAATTTGTGTCCTATGTTGAAAGCATGTTCCTGAGCAAGCCTTTCTCTTGTTTGGGTCCGTTGAAACGTGCCTGTTGCTGGTGGCCAGATTGCAATCCTTCTTCTGTGTTTAGTTTTGTAACAAATAGAGTACGTCTGTTTCCAGAAACTGTTCCTGAAAGTGAAATACGTGTTCTCCCTAATCAAGGTGCAAGGATCTTATTCACCAGCCACCACAAGAAGAGACATGAGATAAAGCATAGGGATGATGAAGTTGTACATTGCTGTTCTGAGAGTTGTGGTGGTTGCAGTCTTGATTCTGACATTGTGAAAAAAGCCATTGAAATTGTTGGTTACAAGGGCAACGTAGATGATAAAGAAAATAAGGAAAATGAAATTCGTGAGCTGAGGAATGCACTTGAAGAAAATAGGAGGAAATTAGAAGAATATGAAAGGCGTTTTGATAGCATTGAAGGTTCATTAGCAAGAGTACTGGATATTCTGGTTCGACCACCTTCAATGTCAAGCAGCCAGTAATGAAGCTGATATTTGCAAAAAAAATTATTTAATTGTAACTGCTCTCTGTGTATAAGAAAAAATGAAACACAGTGAAGTTTATGAATGATATATTTTAGTTTTTTTATTTGCTGTGTAGTATAATTACAGCTTAAGAAAGAATATCTTCAATAAATGCATGTATTAATCAGACCTCTATTTAGGAGTTGAAAACCGGGTAATGTGGCAACAAATATTCTGGAGATTTTATTAAAAGTTATAACTGTAACTCAGTGTAGTTTTTAGAATGGGAATTTCTTATTTGTCTAGAGCTGTTTCAATTTGATGTAATTTCTCAAAGTTCAGATGAAAAAACACTGTCTCACTTCAGCACCACACCTCTTAACAGTGAATGCTCCCAACATCTAGCTCAGTTTGCTGTATGTAGGCTGCATATCAAAGTATCTGAAGTTACCATTTCCCTTTGCATAGGGGTTTAGTTTAAATTCGGGCATTTCTTCTTCTAGAGCATTTTGCTTCTGTTTGCAGTTGCTCTATAACAACACCTGGTCTATGCCTACTAGTGACCCTCACAGTGGGCTGCATATTCCAACCTTCTTATCATAAAAGGAAGTTTGAAATATTTTTAGGAGGGGACTTACAACTTTCTACAGTTTATAATTAGTAAAATTCATATTTACAAACATTACTAAACAAAATGTTTCATGCTTTATGTTATAGATTTGTAACTGTTTTAAAATAATTTCCAGATATTTAAGCAAGATTATAATTTCCCTTAAAATTCTAATCAAATAGCAAAGTAAGCTTTTGAAACTATACATCTTCAGCTGTGTTTTATTTTATAGTTCACAGAATATTTTACAAATTCTTTTGCTGAAATATTTAATGGTTTACCACAATAACACACTTAAGGATCATTTACTTCAGAAAATGTTTTCTTAATTTACTTTTACATATAGGTGATTAAATGTAATGATTACTAAGGGATTTACACACCCACAGTGACCTACTACCAGAAAAACAATACAGCATTGGTGCTATCGAAATATAGACCTATGGTCAAGTGGCATGATCCTCAGCTTCTATAACATCTGCTTCTGTAAAATTTTGGCTTAGGCAGCCTGCTAATGTTTCACTCTTGGCCATAGAAGCATACATTTCAATTTTAAAAATCATCTATGTATTAAAATCTTTTAACTACCTTGTAAAATGTGAATTTTTTAATTGTTTGTTTTGATTTTATTGTTAGTCTTTTATAATTATGTTACCATGCCTCATATCCTTTTAATACGTTTTATTAACAACTTTTGTATTTGTTTCTTTGTTTAATATTTTAATTATTTTTTATTTCGTTATGCTTTGTCTTTACAGCAAAATAAGAAAGCAGTAAAGTTTTCTTTCAAAATCAAATGGAGAGATGTGTCCAGGAATGTAAAGATATTTAAATAGAGGCCTGATTAATCTTACATAATTTATGCCCAGAACTGGAAGTATTACCTAAAAATGTGTTTTAAATATAATTTAAAGCAGAGAAGTAAATGTATCAAGTTCTGAAACACCAAAACCCAGTCATAAATTTATTTCTCTGTCATTTTAAATTATTTTGATTATATTTTCAGGTATTGTATAAAATATCTGCTCTACTAAATATATATAAAGCTCATTTTGAAAATACTGCCTAATAAAATTTGAAAATTTGGTGCAATTTTCCAAAAATTGTAAAATTCAAAAATAAAACAAAAAACTGCCAAAATATATTAACTTTATTAATGCTTACTAAAATAAAATATGAGGACTTTTTTCTGCATTAATATAGCTGCTATCATTTTTAAATGCATACAATTGTACTTTATATTCTGGAAAAAGCTTAAAATTAAACAAAATAAGCAAATAGTCTATAACTGAACTAAAAAATTTAAAAAAACTGCAAAAAACAAATTCTATTCCTTGCAGCTTACACTCAAGAATTTTGTACCAATAAAACACAATAAAATGACAGAGGGAAAATATGAATCTTTAAGTTATAGAGAAATAAATTGAAGAGCATTTATCTTTGAATCTTTAAAACTTAGAAGATAATATACATCTTAGCTGTAGAAAACAAAGACTGCTGATAGTCATAAAGAAACTAATTTGGTTAATTGAGGTTGCATAACAAGAACTATTGGTGTTTTTATGCTTCTGTTTTATAAAATATCTAATTCTCAGTTTTACCAGAAAGAATATTTCATATAAGACTGATAATTTTTAGTTACACGTTAAGTTCTAACAGAAATTAAGGCAATGCATCAGTTGTAAATCAGTCTCAAATTTTTATTTTTTTTAGCATTTTTACTATGCTTATTACTTGTATTTTCATTTTATTTATTTGATTTTTTTAATGTAACAAATTTTATAACCTCAAGTAGCTATTTAATCTTTCTTTACCATTTAAGTAAAGAGTCACATTGAACTTTAAATTCCATGTTTCACTCTATTTGTTCAATACTTTTCATTTTTCAGAATTGTCCTTGGACCACAGTTTATAACTTATGGTCATATCAAAAAGTATTCATCATTATGAATGAAAAAGTTAATATCTTCATAATAGTTTGGTATAGGTCATTAAACTATTGCATACATTATATTTTTATGCTGTGAGTATAGGTACGGCAAAAAAGTTGAGGGGATCAGAAGAAAACTGTGGAAAATTTTTACGCAGATGCATTGTCTTAAAGGTTAATCTTACCATAATATATTACTAATATAAAATATCTTTTCTGTTTCCAAGCACAACATTATTTTCAGCATATTGAAAAGTACTTAAATATATAGAAATATGTGAGAAAATCTATGCTAAGGGTATAATGGAACATTAATGTTTAAGCCTCAAAAGCTATGCTTGCAGTAAAACACTGGGTGAATTTTCAGCCATTAAACATGTTTACCTATATGTTTACAAGCAGAAGTCACAGCTCTGCTCATGCTATTGCCCCTTTCTCTCTTCCTCTTTCTTTCTCTCTCTCCATACATCTCCACTTTCACCTCTCCCTTATCTTCCCTCTCCATCTCACCCTGTCTCTTTCTTGGATTTGCTCTCATTCTTCCCACTCCTCTCTGTGCAATGGGCATATCATAATATTTTGAGAACCAAAAGTAAAACTGCTTTTTCTGGTGTAATAAACATTAAAATATGTATAATAATGATGGACAGAATATAAGATTTCATTCTGTTTAGCCTTATAAGTACTTATTGTTGTTTGTATTACTGTTGTATGATTTACTGTTCCAACTAAGGGATGTTTTAAAGAGCAACAGAGTACTCAAGATTCTCAAGGGTCTGCCTGTAGTATGCAACACAGCTCAGAGTTGAAGGCAAGCTATCATTAGGGCCCAGTGATGTATTCTCTGTCACACTCCCCCTCCAGCCAGGCTTCTAGGTCTGTTATTGGGTATGCATAAGTACTCGGACTCAGCCGAGTAGAGATTGAACAGCCTGATTTATATAGTTTAGAAAAGTGTTTCATTTCTGTTTTTAGTACCGTTTCTGGGTTAAATTTCACTCTGTTGTGATGGTTTCTGTGTAAAGATTTTGTTTTAATTGGAAAGCATGTATCAAAGTACATTCTAAAAACATTGTAAAGTTCATTGATCATTCCATTTTTTTTTTTTTTTTTGACAATATTTTTTGTGTGTACTGAGTGCCAAGATTTATCAGATAGCTTTTCTACAAGACATGTAGTGAATCTTCTATTTACATGCTAGAAGGGATCATTTCTCTTTGTACACTCCTGAATTGGTTTACAGTGATTGTGTCACAAATTGAATATGTCGCTGCACATGTGTGTTTTAAAGTTTATAAATGCATTTAAAATTAACCAATATAATTTATTTACTGACATTTTGCAAGCATGTTACTGGAAGCATTGATTCAATTTGTGTGACACAACTATTTTAGTGGTTTATATTTAAGCCTTTTGAACACCTTCTCTCATAATATTTTAGCAGCCCTTTTTGGTAGAAATTTATTTCTATTGTTTTAGTTGCACTAAATGTTCTACAAATACCTTTATTTTTTGTTTACAGTCTTATATCCTATTTAAAATTTGTTTAATGGTATAGGTGGTTAAGCCTGGTGTTCTTGGGTACCTCTAGAGATGAAACCAGAACCAGAACTTTTGTTCATTAAGGAAAGGGGGTTTGAAAGCGTCTTCATAATAGGTTTCTCTTCTTTTTTTTTTTTTTTTTTTTTTTTTTTTTTTTTTTTTTTTTTTTTTTTTTTTTTTTTTTTTTTTTTTTTTAACTATCTCTCCTAGAAATATAATCTCTCTTTTTTTTTTTTAAATAAATATACATTGTTCCCACATTATAAATGTCAATATTACAAAAGTAGAAAATTAAATTACATTGCTAAATGCAGAAACATGGCTGACATGCTTGTACTTTGCAAACTGTATTATCACATTTATGTATTTATTGTATGTTTGCTTTAACTTAAAACATGATAAGTAGAAAGAGATAGCAATGTATTCCACATAACAGTTGAAAATCTTTAACTGGCTAATCTCAAAGCCTGGGATGATTTAAACTTAAAATCAGAATGAGAATATGACCCACCATTCCAGTTTCCCTTGTTTCCCAACACCCACTTGGAACAATATGCAAGCCAGCTAAGCAAGAACAGCAAAAGATATCAGTATATTTTCATATTTCACTGTCAAAAAACAAGTGTAACTGGTAACAACACAATTACAACTGATACTGAGAGAGTAATAGGCAGCGAAGGATGACTGTGACAGGGTTTTCTAGCTCTCTGACTGTCATTATGGTTCCCACTCAGACCGATTAGGTAGCAGAAAAATGATCATATTTGAACATAAACCTCCTGAATAATAGCTAATAAATTGTTCAACAGAATTTCTTGCATGTGACTTTTGACATTACCCATATGTTTAGTAAATATATAAACTACATAATCATTGAATAATAACTTTAAAACTTTATTCCACAGGACTCAGCCCTTGGGCATTTATTGTTTCTATTATAGATATATAAATGATTTACAGCATTCTTGCATCAACTTTCTATTACTTTGCTGGTGACACAACAGTAAATATAAAAACAATAGCAAAGAAGCTATTGATGTTAGCATTTCCATATTTCATAGTATATTTACAATATCACTTACCTATTTTTAATTATTTTCTTTGCAACATACAAATTGTGAGAATATGCTTAGAAAACAATTTAAACAACAAAATTACTGCACATTCCATAGAAATCACTGCTTGGCTACAACTATGAAATTTGGTGAAGCTAATGAACATTGTTTGTTCTTTCTTTGCCAGGAGAATTTCTTTATATATGATATTACTTGAGAAATGAAAATGCCAAAAGACTGCTTGGAGGATGAGGGGTGATTTGTTAACTGCGATGTCCTTGCCGATAGTACAGTTCAACTGTATTTCATTCCTTCCTGACTTTAATGCTTAGAAATTCCTCAGCCTGTGTATTACTATGGGCATATAAAAGTATTCTACTCTTATGTTAATCGTTGCCCTTTTTGGTGTACTGGTTACTATGCTAACTTCATATAACCAAGGTTGCAGAGACCGATGGATTTTTTTGGCATGAAAATCCTTAACATGGCTTCCTTCGTAAGGGAAGTAAAGCCGTAGGTCCCATGTCGTAGATTTACGGCAAGCAAAAGAACCTCAAGCCTGATAGAGAGGCTCTGAGCAAAATTAAGCTGTTTTTCAGGCCCAATATGGAATGGGATGCTGAGAACCATAGCAGTTAAAGAGCGTCCATAAATGAAACACCATTTCATTTTTTTTTTTTGAGAAATGAAAAACTTCCTGACAGCTCAAAGTATTGAGCTAGTAATTGATAATCAACTAATGTACAGGCACTGACAGAGGTAAAAATGGCACTGAGTACCACAGTGTGAGACTTGGTGGAAAGAATGCAAATTACTTGGGAAACATTTTGAAAGTGTTTTGATGTGTGGTTGCTATATTTTAGGAATTAACATAATTACACTAAATAATTACAAATTATAATTTACTGGAACTTTTAAAACTTTTAGGAGGAGTTTTAACCCCCTCTGAGAGCAACACTGGAAACCCACACTATTATAGTGTGATTTCATTTCTGAAGTTTTAATAGAGGTATCATTCATTCACAAATGCCATTCATTCTATTTATATTTTATTTACAATATTTTTGGTGGTATAAGCATTGATGGTGTTCTTTAATAAGGCAACACCATGGCCAAGTAGTTAGACTGCTTGCTTCTCACTAAGGCAGCCTGTGTTCAATCCTAGTGTACTGCATGTGGGATTTTTGGTAGATCCAGCAATATTTGAATGGGTTTCTCTGGGTTGTCCCACCATTCATTCCACCATCTGCTCCATAATCATCTTTCCTTTCATCTATTTCACAATCATTTCATATCGTCTTCCTCAATCTCTTACCACCTATTCTGGCTACTCTCTCTGATTCAGTCAAAACAGACAGACACTGGCTTGTAAGTCCTGGGGTGTATAAGTCCCTCATATGAGGAGGTTCAATAGCGGAAGAAGAAGAAGAAGAAGAAAAAGAGGAAGAAAAAGTTCTTGGATAACCACTCCCACAATATTTTAGAACAGCTTTTAGATCTGAAGTTTTAGCTGTAGTAGAATTCATCTACAAGATCGCTGTGATTTGTTTATTTTCCACTTTGAATTTTATATTTCTTTACAATTTTTTGGTGTTGGGCTACTATAATAGTAAAGAATGTTTTATATGAGATAGATCAGATCTCCTTTGAATAACCTGTCGTAAACAATCTCTACTAAGCAATGAAATATCTACAGTTGTTTACATGGGGTCATATATGAAAAGACAGAGATCGATAAAGGATTGCTAAATTATCAAAATGAAAAAAAAACTCCTGTCAGGTGAAATTTCACCCAATGTGGGCTTAAGGATTAAGAAGAAAACAAAAATCCATAGAAAGGAATAAAAGTATTAATCCTTATACAGTAAGTGTGCTACAAAACTTGGCCTTCAGGCGCACGATACGTCCCCCGCTCACGTACTGTACACTTAGCTGGCAGTTGCACAACCTGTCACCCAGTCACACATGAGTGGATGTCAAATAAAACCTCAAATCACATTAACAGTTATCAAAATAAACACAAAACATACTTTATCATAGGAGATGTTGGAAATTCCTGGACAACAGTAACCTTATATGTTTCAGTTTTAAAAGTTTTGTTCCTTTCCATGCTGAAGTTTTAAAAATGTCAGTTTTTTGTGCAAGATGTCTAAGAGATTTTCAAGGTGACTGTTCTAACCTTTATCCAATTTCATCGAATTTCTGCTACATAAGCACACGCCTGTTTACCTTTCTTTTTCTATCGCAAATTAATCCCATCTCCCTGAATTTATTTACAAGCACAGCCTCTCTACATGGAGCACACACCCAGGAAATTTAGTTTCATCTCTACAAGATGATGTAAGCATAAATGTATTGTACATAAACACTCTTTGTGATACTGTATACTGCATTTTGAAAGCAGTTCAAGCAAAACTAAACACTTCTAATCATTCCTAATGTTATTTATGAGGGCTAGAAAAGAATAAGACTGATGTATATGTGATGACAAAACGGTTGTATAATGCGTGCACAGAGAAATGTAGTGAAGGTCACAAGGGCCATTTCTGGCTGCCAAGTTTTGTAACAAAATTGCTGTATAATTCATCAAATAAATCTTTGGGTGCCTACAAGACTTTGGAGTGTGATTAGCTAACATTTACATCCATTGTAGTGCACCCAGTGTTTTAATTAAACAAGATTGTTTGATTTCTGCCTTTGTGAACTTGAACCAATAGATTTTAAAAATTAATGTTGTTGAGGCTGAAGGTTTACAATGATTTTCTAGGTTCAGGATTTGGGTACAGTAGTCTTTATAGGTGTATAAGGTAACTGCATTATTTGCTTTGCACTAGTAGCTAATATGTGTACAGATTTTCTTGGGTGTTGGTTTTACGGGGAAGCAAAGCTTGAAGGAAAGAAGAGAGATCTCACCTGCATGTCTTTCTGTAGTGTTGTCAACCTGAGAAAGTTTATTTCTTTGAGGTCCTTGGTCATTATGGTGAATAAGTTATCCAATTTACTGCAAACTAGCTGAATTATTAAATGAAACAGTGCATATACATGTGTATGAACTCTGGGATTTATAGACTGAATGAGACCTTAGCAATGAAGCCATTAGATATCAAGGTGTATAGTGCACTTGATGTCTTAATGTTGTCCTACTCTGCTTTAGAAACTGTGCTAAACCTATCAAATTAAGACTAGGCAGCCATGTGCCCAAGAAAAGATGTGCACAAAGTTATATTATAAACACACATTTATCATGCTATAAATAAAATACTTTTGCAAATTAACTCTATTTCCAAGCTAAAGATGTTTTTTTGGATGCAGTATAAACTCTTTAGAATTAATTAAGGTAAGAAAAAAATTTGTTGATTAACACTGAGCCTTAGATTTGCTGATGTGGCCTTGCAATAATCTTAATAGTGGTAATTATATTAGAATGTGATATGATAAATTAAATATGTTTGTAATATTTACCTAGACTGTTAATGTAAGAAATTCTACCACTTGCTTACGTGTTTGTAAATAAACTGGTAATGTGTTTGAATATTGGTTTCAAAAAGACAACATTACTAAGATTTGTACACTTTTTGTATTGTATCCCGTGTATGCTCTGTTGTATTGTGTATAAGAAAATGTATTAAAATATGTTATGCTTTGACAGCATTTTTTTTTACATTGTGGTACAATGGTTAGTTCTAAGAGTGAAATGGCTCATGACCAGAGATGAAAACTAGCATTGTTCTATAAGCATTAAATGACAATTGTGGAATGAATAAACCCAAATGATGGGTGATTAGTGTTTAACACCATAGGTCACACATTGGAAAGGAATTTGGGAAGGAAACATTCCAGACCTCTTGTTTTACAAGCCAATAACATCAAATTAACCCTTCACCCCACCTCTTTGGTTTTGTGTTATGAAGCATATCCCCTCCACTCACTCAGAAAACAGACCACACTGGTATGCTCCAATAGAAAATATTTTAAAGAGGCTTCTGTTAAAATATTTTGTCGGAAGAAAGCAAAGGAATGAAGGAGAGTAAATTTATTTCTAAACCTATTCATACCCCAGTTCATGAATTAGCACATGTGAAATAAAGATACCTCTAGTTAATGTTTTTAAAGGAAGATTTTGTTGAATTATTGACCAAACATTAGAAAGATTTGTTGCTGACTGCTATAAGATGACTCTGTCATAGCTCTGCAAAGAACGCATGAAGGTCAATCTATTCCCCCCTATTTTGGTTAAGTTGGGCCATCTACCCAGACCAAGTTAAGGGTAGTTCCCTAGGATTTTTTTTGATAGTGTTTAATACCTGTTTTTATTACTTGTGGCACCGCAGGCAATGATACTAGTGATACATGGAATGAAGATGGAGCACCAGTGGAATGTGATGGTGCGGGAAACCAGAGAACCCAGGAAAAACCCGCCCCTGCGCCACTTTGTCCACCACAAATCTCACATGTGGCTGCGCCCTAGGATTTGCAAGTTATAAAGACTATCTGGAAAGAAACATCAGTCAGGGAGGAGGTCTTGGTGTATTGAACCACCTCAGCTACTTGTGCTCTAGACTACATTTGAATGCACTAATTGGTACTATGAAATTTATAATCAGACATTTCAAACAGTCTATGAGCAATTATTACAGTCCTTATGCTTGTTTCTTCCTGATAATAATACATATTCACTTTCTTTTTACCATGTCTAGGAATTATCCCAGGTTATTATATCTTTTGTTGCAGCTTTCTTGTCTTGATTTCTCTGTCTTTATTTGGATAAATTTATCCATCCAGTCTTTCGTTCTATTTGTTTATTTGTAACAGGTTTTGAATCTAACATCTTCCTATAACCAAGTGAATATTGTAACTGACATCTTTATTAACTTAAAACTTGTTTATAAATAAAGTTTTAAACAGAAGTCATTGCTGCAAATAATTCACTCAATGTTTCGACAGTTTATGGTTGTATGCCATCCATGGCTCACGCACTAACACTCAAGTCAATCATGACTCAATACTACTCACAACAAACAAGCATGTAATTCTTCCTCCTTTAATAGCTAGAAAATGAGGTCTCAGAACTTTCTGGAAACTTGTCAACTGGACACTTCTAAACAAATCTCAAGTGTACCAGAGTGTTCAAAGTTCTCTTGTTTTGTTGCACCACACTTCCATGTTTATACATTCCAATGTCTCCAACTGTAATGACTCACATACCAAGGCGAACATGAAGGAAACGGCACTGTCATACTGCTCCCTCATTAATTCCATGGCACGACAGCTCACAGGGAACCTTGGCCTACCACCCGGCCGCTGCGTCCCCCATCTCGGTCCACTACAGACGTCATGGATGGGGTGCAGTATTGGAGGGTGAGATGTGGTCAGTGCCTCGAGTCCCCTCGGCCGGTTAATGCGGTCCTCATGACCTGGAGCCGCTACTTCTCCATCAAGTAGCTCCTCAATTGGCCCCCCAGGGACCTTACGAGGCTGAGTGCACCCCGGGCCAGGTCTCCCAGTGGGGGAAAAATCCCCACGCCGGTACTGGGGATCGAACCCAGGTCTCCCGCTTGGTAAGCAGCAACGCTACGTCCGCGCTAAGGAGACGACCCTGCTCCCTCATTAGGGCTGGTCATTCTGAACAGCGCCATTGTACCATGCTAGATGATCCAAGGTAGTATCAATTTCTTCCCTTGAGGTAGCCTCTGAATGCAGTAGACAACATCATTTATCCTCTTCATCACAAGATACAACTTTTGCCATGGTTGTTGAACCTTAGGGTAGCATCCAGGTAATGGGTGTTCATCTGATGGCTCACTACCTGAATATTTTGATGGGCCCTCTCATGCATGTCATGAGTTTGAAGTACAAGATGTTCCACAAGGTCAACTTCTGGCTATTCTACCCCAAAAGGGCTCCCGAACATCAGGTTACATGGTAGATACAGCTCTCTGGAAGTCCAAACTGGGCAATGTCAACCTGGGGTGTCATGGGTTGAAGAGTGCTAGGCCAGCAAGAAAAGTGGCACCTCGCATCCCAGACTCTCTGGTGATTGGCCACAACCTTCCTCCAACGTTCTTCTAGGGTCTTGATGTTGTGCTTAACTATACCGTCTGACTGTGGGTGAAATGTTTTGTGCGCGTCTTGTTTCCCTCATGAGGTTGGACTCAAAGTTGGTATCCTAATCACTATGTAGCTCCACTGGTACCCGTATTGCCTCTGTCGGATATAGGGAATGTCCAGTTACGTCGATGAGGATGCTCCCGCGTTGTACTGCTGCATTCGACCATGGCTCCTGGTCTGTGGACCGTGTCTTGTTGCACACACATGAAATTGGCAGCACCATTTTTCAGCATCTGCTGTAGTCTCAAACCAGTAGTACCTTTTTCGAGGCTTGTCTAAGGTTTCCAAATGTCCTCCTGAAGTCCCCAGTAACCAAATGACCGCATGTGAGATTTGTGGTGGACACAAAGCGGCGCAGGGACGGGTTTTCTCCGGTTCTCCGGGTTCTCCCGCCATCGCATTGCACCGGTGCTCCATCTTCATTCCATGTATCACCAGTGTCGTCACCTGCGGTGCCACAAGTAGTAAAAGCAGACTTCATTTGTACTTCCTGCAAGACTTCCGCGACCTTACTCCGAGAGAGATTCTGCTACTCTCTTTGGATCTTCCAATAAGGCGACTGTCATACTCTACAGTACCCCGTCCTTGATCTTCAGTGAATCCCACTGAGCCAAGTAGGACTTGTACGCAGTACTCCTTGGTGCGATGTCCTCCCAGCTCGGCCCAGCCTGCCTCCACTTCTCACAAGAGTGACTCCAAATCGGCGTCCGCCAGCTGCTCCCTCCTCAATCCTGCTCTATCCAATCTGCAGGCACCGCTGAAATAACATGGACAACTGTGTCACGCTCCTTGTCTTCAACTAGTGCAGTGGACGCATTCTTCTGGACATGACATCCGCATTGGTGTGGCTTCTTCCTTTCCGATGTTCTGATATAAAGTTGCACTCTTGCAGCCTCTGGACTCAACGGTCTGTCTGGCTCTCCAGGTTCATGACCAGGTGAGGACGGACGGAATGGTAGTCCTCAGGTAGAATGGCTGACCATACATATATTTGTGGACGTGCTCCAAGGCTATCACCGGATAACTCAGTAGTTCTTTTCTGCTTTGAGGAGCGCCTTTCTCCAGTAAGTATTACTGCTCCTAGTCTTCCTGGATCTGTGATAGATCGCCGCCAGAGTCGGTGTCGCTGGATTAGTGTCCACAATAACGCTGTCACTAGGTTGTGGAAAACCGAAAATTGGAGCACTGCAGAATGCT
This sequence comes from Hymenopus coronatus, assembly GCA_030762935.1. Lineage (NCBI taxonomy): Eukaryota > Metazoa > Arthropoda > Insecta > Mantodea > Hymenopodidae > Hymenopus > Hymenopus coronatus. Next base: position 27,500,609 of record CM060882.1, read on the forward strand.
AACTTTGAAGCCTGGAACATATTATCTGACCACACGTAAACTAATGCTCTGCCGTTAGACGGGTGAGGGGTTTCACGATGTAGAAACCTCTGACAAACCGGCGGTAATTGCTTCATAGGCCCGGAAAACTTTGCAGCTCTCGCTTACCTTTTGGACCTTGTCAATCTCGCCGCCCGAGCCATCTCCGGGTCTGTGGCCTCTCCAGATGGTGGGCTGCCTACAGCCCTTGATCTCGAGATGTACTTCGAAGTTACTACCCACGACAATGATGTCATCCAAATAGAGCAGGTAGGCGTCGCAGGTCTGTTTTCTCATCCCTCTTCACCTTTCTGATGACGGTATTCAGCTTCCTGTAATCCGTGCAGAAGTGCAGCTCGCCGTTTTTCTTCGTCAGAACTACAGGGGATACTAAGGTCTGTTGGATACTTCAAATGACTTTCCTATAAAAAATAGATTTCATGTCCATTGGCAGTCCCGTACCTCTTGCCAGGGGAACCCGTCTTGGCGGTTGCCACAGATCGGACATCTCCGATGTCGATGTCACGTATTTGGTCAGTGCGACCGTAATCACCGTTCCCTTCGCTGAAGACAGTAGAATCGGCTAAGTAGGCACTGGACTCTCTCCAGTTGTGAGACGGTCAAAATGTTGGCCGCCCTCTTCAGCAAATCTTTCACCCGGACCCCCGGCCCTGCGGGGTGCTGGCCGGTCGGATATGTCGCACGACGATATACTTACAACTAGCACGCGCTGTCCTAACTCCGGCCTGGATGTTCTGGCCATGTCCTTCGGGTTCAGCAACCTGATGGGTACTTCTTCCTGGCAAGGCAACAATGCTCGGTCAACACCAACTGCTGAAGGCGAGAACGAATGTTCTTGAAAACGTTTACATGTTTTCAACTAATTAAGTGGAGGCGAGAGTGTGACTCAGCATAACTCCAAGAGGATGACTACTTCACTGTTAATAGTGCTTCTGTTTTTAATATTTAACAATACTTTTATTCTATGTTTGTTTATTTCCAGTTAAAGTTGTCTTTGGTATACAATAATAGTCATCTGTATATTTTGATGGCTTATCATACTTCACATTTAAAATTTTCATTGCATCGGTAAAAAAACATGCATTTTCTTAATGAAGCCATAACATCCTGACAAGCTACACTGTAATTCAATGTGATTTTAATTTAACACTTCATCAAATTCAAACATTTACTCCTTACAGTGATCAGTGTAAATATGTCATTATGAGTATGTCATTAACATACTCATGTTGGGGATATCCAAGTTAATGTTATCACTGAAAAATGTTAGCAGTTTCTTTTAAAAGTTCAAACTATTCAAACTTAAGATGAAGATCTTGTTAAAAACACAATTTATGTCATATCTATCCATTTTGGGGGGGTTGACAGTTTTTGATAAATTTCTTGTTATTGGTATTAGTTTTAAAATACTTAAAAAAACTGTTTCTCATACGGGAGTTTTTCAATTTCTGACAATGCAAAGAACAGATTTCAACCACATGACAACCAGTTTTTAAAACATTTTGACTATCGCTTTAGCCTAGTGCAATCCCTTATTTCCATTTTATTCACAAGGAAGCAAGCAATAAAACCATTCCTGCTAATGTTTATCTCGATTAGCATGAAGTAGATAAAAGAATAAGCTTTTTAACAATAATTTATTACAGTTATGAAGAGAAAGTCATGTGAATGGAACACATCAGATTTCACAGCGTTAGCTTCACAATAGTACAACGATCTTCTTGTCTCGCTCCGTTACTGAGTTTTGGTTCAAACAAGCCAGTCTTCGTCTTGGGTCATAGATAACTCAGATTACAATTAAAGGAAAAGATTTATCTTAATTCTGTTTTCTCAGTTCGAATCAGCCGTCGTAAATAATTGTCATTAGAAAAAAAATGCGATTAATTTGAAAGCGATCGGCTATTCTTGCGTTATCGTATATTAAATAAAAGAACTGCACTTACTGTGCGATTGTGGTTGTTTTCTCTTTTCTCCATAGTAGTGAAAACTGAAAATAATGTATTGATAAATGGAGAAGTCTTAACTTTTAGTGAGGAAATAACTTCATGCACGACAAAAAGCTTTAGTAGTTCGTACTTGAAGGAATGTCTGGAAGAAGAGATAGACAATTGGCGCCGAGAACATTCCCTCAAGATCTACAAATGTGACTGTTGCTAATAACTTCTTTATCCCTCCCCGCTGCTTTTCAATTAATTACAGCTTAGGCCCACACAGACAAGCGTTTAATTGACTCCGGGGGGAGAGGCAGAGTCCAGATCGATGTACTACATAGGGTCAACAATTGTGGGCGCCCTGGAGATGCACAACTCCTCTAAAGTCTAGTACCAGTTGAAATTATTAATATCTAATGGAGAAAGGGCATTAATATGTAATATTTTAATCGTATAGAATCGTGAAAAATGAGACAAACTCTTCGGTTGCAAGTTTAACAAAATTTAGAAATTTAAAACTTTTTCGTATTTCATAAATAAACTTCATGTTTCGAAACTTTATATTTAGAACCACCATCACATCAAAAAGGTCTACGTATTTTCGTTTCATTTAATTTTATAAAGGGCGACACTTTTAATTAATGATTTGAATACTATTTTTCATATTAATTTAAACATTTTAACTGCTACCAGTACTGTACTTGAAAAAAAATTGACGTGTTCCATTCATATGACTTTCTCTAGCTGTTCCGCAAGCAAACTACTATTACAAAAGGTCATTCTTTTATTTACATAATGCTAATTGAAATAAACATTAGAACAGTTGGTCTTATTACTAGCTTATTTATAAGTAGAAGGGAAATAAGGGAATACACTAGGCTAAAGCGATAGTCAAATCATTTAAAAGCCGGTCGTTACGTGAAACAACTGAAATTTCGTTCTCTTTATTTGCCAGGAGTGAACAAAAGAGAGATGAAAAGAAGACTTCCCGTTTGAGAAAAGTAAGTGTTTTAAAGCTGAACCCAAGCCGGTCCCTATGCCCGCGCTCGACAAGGCGTCTCGCTTGACCAGACTCCGGAACTGTATTAAAAAAAACAACAACACGGAATATTTTGGAAACGGTTAACGCAAAAAAAAAAAAAAAATGTATATGACATAAATTGTTGGAACAAGATTTAAATTTTTTGTGTAGTAAGTTTTGTCTATCTCTTACTGTTTATCAGTTACAGAAAAATCATCAAAATGGAAGAGATCTTCAGATGCTATTCCCAGAAAATAAACACACACACACACACACACACACACAAACACACACACATATATTTCTCATTTGTCATGAAAATATATTTAAAGTATGGCATTTTAATGAAAATTGTTAGAGTTATTTTTTATAAAATCAACATTTTGAAAAAAAATTCTATGTAAAGGATAGTTGGAGTGGGGGGGGGGGTTCTTGAAAATCTTGGCTTCGCATCCTTGGAAAACACTGAACTACATTCCAAGTTAGGTATATAACATACTTTTAGTTTTTGAGCTTTGCTGCCCACAGACTCTCACAAACAGACTGACTGATACACACACACGGACATGTTTTTAAATTTTCTTTGGATTCTGGGGATATCAAAATATGTATTTCCGGGAAATTTCGGTATGGAAACTTTTAGAAGGAACACAATACCATTGTACATATGTGCCAGAGAAGTAAAAACGTGTTCTGCTTATCTCAGAAAAATATATAATGTGAACAAATAAAAAAAGGAATAGCACACAAGTGCATATAACAAAACACAGCTATTAATCGTCGGGCTACGTGCGCGCGCGCATGCGTGTGTGTGAATGATATTTACTTTCTTTAGCACATATGTAAACACAATGTACATAGTAACTGGAGAAGGTATTGTATTCCACGCAAAAATTCGATGTTTAGATCTTACCGGAAAATTATGTTTTGAGTCTAATAAAAAGCATTTTTAGAAAAGCATTCGTGTGTGTGTGAGTGCGAGTGCATGGGCGCGCGCGTGCGTCTATAGACAGCATAGCTCAAAAACGCAAAGCCCGTTAGATAATTATGTTGATAATTATGTTTAGTAGGTATCTTCCAAGGATGCGACACGAAGATTTTCAAGAAGCTCCGCTATACATGAGAAACTTTTCGAAGATTTTATTTTTCTCAAAAATGGCTCTAACGATTTTGATTAAAATACCGTATATTAAAGACATTTAAATCACAAATAAAATGAACATTTTGAATTTTTTGGGAAAAGCCACTGAAGACCTCTTTATCCTGGATAAATTTTGAAAGCTGTTAAACCCTAACAATAGACAAAAAATTAATACACAAAAATGTAGATCTCGTTAAACACATAATTTAAGTCGTAGTTTTGTTGTTGTTTATGTTTTGTTGTTTTTTGCTCTATGTAGACTTGACCATTTGCGTGATATTCCTTGTTATTGGTTTCAGTTTTAAAGTGCATTACTTTTCTCAAGCGGAAAGCTACTTTTCGTTTGATCTCTCCTGTACTCTGGCAATCAAAGTGAACCGAACTTCAATTGTTTCACATAGCGATGAACTTTTAAATTAAAACTATTATCGCTATAGCCCAGTATATTCCCTTGTTTCCCTACTACTTACAAGGAAGGAAGTACTACGATTGTTTCTGCTAATGTTTATCTCTATTAGCATGATATAAGAATAATCTTATGTAAGAATAGTTTTTATGTAGAACAACTAGAGAAAGTTATGTGGATGTAACATTTCATTCAGAGTTTTTCTTTCTCTAACACGTATGTACAATCTACATAGTGGATAGATGAGCATTGTATTCCACCCCAAAAATTTGATACGAGATCTCACCGGAAATACAAGTTTTATATTCCCTAAATAAAAAAGCATTTTTACTTTCTCCAGCACATATGTGCAACGTAAGTAGTAGATAGAGAAGGTATTGTATACCACCCAAGACTTCGATACCGAGATTTCACCGGAATCTTTTAGAGACGCCCTGAACCCCAAAAACAATTTTTTTAGTAGATGGCCAGTGTGTGTGTTTGTGTGTGTGTGTATCTGTCTGTCTATCTGTGTGTGTGTGTGTCAGTCGACAACATAACTCAAAAACTAAATGTCAGTTAAATACCAAACTTGGCATTTAAGTTTATATCTTTCAAGGATTCGACACGAAGATTTTCAAGAAACTCTGCTTACCCCTAACTACCCTTTACATGGAAGATTTTGCGAGATTTTTTATTTTTTCAAAAATTGCTCTAATGATTTCGATCAAAATATTGTATATTAAATATATTTACACGGCAAACTTAATGTATATCTGGATTTACTTGAAATAGCCTCTGAAGACCTGGATGACTTTTGTACAACTTTTGTATAACTAGTAAACTGTAACAGATAAACAACAACTCTTACACATGAAATGTAGATCTCATCAAAACGCACAGTTTATGGCATATACATTTTTTGTAGAGTTAACCGTTTTCGAGATATTCCGAGTTATTGGTTTCATTTTTAAAGTACTTTAACTTTTCTCAAACGAGGGACATCTTTCTTTTTGTCTCTCTTTTGTTTACTGATAGAAAACAAAGAGAACAGAATTTCCGTTGTTTCACTTAGAGACCGGCTTTTAAAAGATTTGACTATCACTTTAGCCTAGTGTATTCCCTTATTTCCCTTCTACTTACAAAGAAGCAAGTAATATGAACCAGTTGTGGCAATTTTTATCTTGATTAGCATGGCGTAGATAAAATAATAACTTTTTTTAAAGGAAAGTTTGTTTGTGAAACCACTGGAGAAAGCCATGTGAATGGAACATATCAGAACTTTTTTTCTAATTGTTCTACATGGTACGTAGGTAGAGGAAGTTATTGCATTCCACCCAAAAATTTGATACCGGGATTTCACCGGAAATACGTTTTAGGGTTCCCGTATAAAAAAAATTAGAAAAAGGTGTGTGTGTATGTGTGAGTGTGTGTGTCCGTGTGCTGTGAACACGATAACTCAAAAATGAAAAGTTGGTGTTGTACCAAACTTTGAATTTAAGTTTAGTGTCTTCCAAGGATGCGACACAAAGATTTTGAAGAAAAGCCCCCAAACCAAACTACCCTTTCTTTACATGTAAAAAATTCAAACATTTTGATTTTCTCAAAAATTGCCCAAACGATTTTCTCTAAAATAGGTATATTAAAGATATTTACATGACAAAATATATATCCTGAATTTTCTGGAAATAGCCTCTGAATATCTCTTTATTCTAGATGAAGTTTTCTAAATTTTGCATAACTGATATACTGTAAGAGATAGACAAAAACTTACAAAAAAATGTAGATCTCATAAAAACACGCAATTTATATCATATACATTGTTTCTTGGATTTGAGCATTTTGAGATGTTCATTTTATGGTTTCAGTTTTAAAATAATAGGCTTTTCACATACGGGAATTTATTAACTCCAGGCAATGCAAAGAAATCGCAATGCTTATCTCGTTAGGACGAAGTAGATAGAAGAAAGATTTTTAACAATAATTTGTTACCGAGATGTAGAGAAAACCGTGTGAAAAGAACACATCAATTTTTTTTTTTTAATCTTGTATTTTGAAAGTTTTACCCATTACGTAAATTAGTTTACCTCCATGGACCCGATGAAGTCCCTTACGGCGATGAATGAGGATTTTAGATCTGTTCTGTACATCATGAGACCCTTAAGCTTCATAACAGTAATACCAGCAGATTTGCGAAAGTATGTCTGCACTGCCTCTTTAATGTTATGAAAGTCTTGGTGATACATTGTCGTGGGACCTACAGTAAGATAGTTCATTCTATTCCTTAAGTATTTACACACACACACACACACACACACACACACACACACACACACACACACACACACACTGACACCTTTCTTCTCTTCTTTTCAGGAATACCCACGCACAGGAAACAAATCAGTAGTTCGTTTGAACATACCGAAGCAGTGCACATGAATATAACAGGGAACTAAAACATAACAAATTACTTTCTCTGCATGTACTATGAACATAGCGTATAGAGAAGGTATTGCACTCCACCCAAAAATTCGATATCTATATTTGACCGAAAGTACACGTTTTAGGGTTCCCTGTATGGAAAAAAAAAAAAGTTCTGGAAAAAGGTTCATGTGTGTGTGTGTGAATACGATAACTCAAAAACGAAAGGTCGGTAAAATACCAAACTTGGTATTTAAGTTTAGCATTTTCAGGGATGCGACACGAAGATTGTGAGGAAAAATCCACCACCCCAAACTACCCTTTACATGGAAAAAAATTCGGAAATATTGATTTTCTCAAAAATGGCTCTAACGATTTTAATCAAAATACTGTATACCTATTAAAATATATCTTGTATTTTCTGGGAATAGCCTCTAAAGACCTCTTTATTCTGAATGAATTTTGGTAAACTGTAGAAACTTACTACACAAAAAATGTAGATCATGTTAAAACACACAATTTATGCCATATCCGTTTTTTTTTTCTGGAATTCCTTGTTATTTGTTTCAGATTTAAAATACTTAAACTTTTCTCACATGGAAAATTGTAAACTCCTGGTCCTGTATAGAAACGGATTTCAATCACATGGCAACCAGCTTTTAAAAGATTTGACATTCGTTTTAGCCTAGTGAGTTTCCTTATTTCCCGTTTACTTAAAGGAAGAACATTTTTAATAATGTTTGTCTCGATTATCATAAAGTAGATAGCAGAATATACTTTTTAACAATAATTTGTTACAGCTATGTAGAGAAGGTCTTGTGAATGGAGCACATCAGATATTTTGGTTTGTTTTGGACAGAACAGCCATCTGACATCAAGATTATTTATGGAAATTCATTATTTTCTTCCTTCAAATATGGAAATACACGTGATATCAAGCTCAATTAGCCTAAATAACCATTTAGAATATAAGTAAGTTTCCAACGAACCAATGAGGCGGTAGCAGAAATTTGAATAAAAGTAGCACATATCAATTGACATGTAGTTTTAATAGAAATCACGAGGTTATTTTTATAAAAACCACCATATATTGACTCGCCCTCAGGAGTTATGCTTGACACATTAAAATTATATATCTAAGCTGCAAAAGAAATCGCCATCTCTAGGATCACATAAATACCTCATTAAAAAAAGTGACAAGCCTGTTTTTATAAAAAAGAAAATAAAAAAAAAGCATAACAATAAATTTCGCTAAACTTTTATGAACTTTAGAATCTACGTTTTGAAAAACGGATACAATTGTGCTTAGAGTAAAATAGAAAATCATATTGACTAGCAATTCCTAGTGAGTTACCGGGATAGCCAAGTGGTTTCGTTCGCGACCTTTGACACGACATGAGCAGTTGGCAGGCCCAGGGCAGCTCGATGGTGTGATAGTTGTATACCCATTCTTGCTAGAATTAAACCATGTACTGACGGGAATTTGGGGTTTGCAGGATGGCGGGTGAAAAAGAGGCTGAGGAGTGAAGGGAGGTAGCAAGATTGCGGCCCTTGTGCTCAGGTCTGTGATTATATTCTTGGCTCTGGGGTGGCAAGTTTAAGTCGGCCCTATCCAAGCCTTCATCTCTGTCTCGTCCACATTCAATTCAATTCAATTTATTAGTCCTGTAAATCATATACATGATATAGGATAAGTCAGTGTTTACAGTTAAGTAGAAACATATTTACAATTTACATAAATAGGTAAATAAATGAATATTTCATACAGCGATTAAATTTTTTGCTTTGAAAAAATACAAATTATATAAAAATTAGACCACACAATAATTCACAATTATTAAACTTAATTTTGAGACAATATTACAAGAATCTTTTATATACAACAGCTGAAGTAAACATCACAATTAAGCATACAAATATTTACAACTATCAATGTTTACACAATAGTATTACTGTAATAAATACAATTAATCACAATTTTCCACTATTACATTTTTACTAACAGAATACTCAAAAATACAGACTCTCAGGTCTTATCACTGTATCTCATATATTCTTCCACCGAATAGAATTGATTAAGATTTAGGAATTTGTGAATTTCCTTTTTAAACTTGGTAACAGACTTTATACCTTTTAACGGATCAGGAAGTTGATTGAATAATTTTATGCCACTACATTTGAATGATTTCTGAAAAAGTTTAGTTCTATGGGTCTTTAAGTGCAGTTTGTTTTTGTTCCTAGTATTGTGCGCCTGTATGTCCGAGTTTGCTGTTAATTTACTCAAACCACTTTTAACATGAATTAACATTTTTTTTATGTACAGACTTGGAAAGATGAGTATATTTAGTTTCTTAAAATGCTCTCCACAGCTTTCTCTAGGGGGAATGCCCAACATTATTCTCAACACTCTCTTTTGCAATTTAAATATTGCATTACTATAACTAGAATTTCCCCATAGCTTTATTCCATATAACAACAGTGAGTGAAAATAAGCATAATAGCAAGTTTTTAATACCTCACTAGAAACACGAGACTTTAATTGGTAGAGGATAAAGCACACTCTACTTAACTTATTTGTCAATGTCTCCACATGTTTGTCCCACCTGAGATATTGGTCAACCCACAGACCCAAAAATTTAGCTTTCGAGTTTAGTTGAATTATTTTTGATCCAAATTTAATGCTTGACAGTCCTTGATTCTTTAAGGTTCTATTATGAAATTGGACAGCTATAGTTTTATCCTCATTGATTATTAGTTTATTTACTTTGAACCAGTTTGAAACTTTGCTTATGGTGCTTGATATGTTTGAATCAAGTTTCATACTGTCCTTCCCACTTATGAATATACTTGTATCATCAGCAAATAAAGTAATTTTTACATCAGATTCACTTTTTATATAATGAGGCAGATCGTTAATGTAGATCAAAAATAAAAGGGGCCCCAGAACTGATCCTTGGGGTACTCCAGTTGAAACCTTTCTTTTACTTGAAAATTCCTTTTTGAGTGTTGAATTTGTGTCAAGATAATCGATTTGCACTATTTGTTCTCTCTTTTCTAGGTAAGTATTAAACCAATTATAAACAATACCTCTTATTCCATAGTTATGGAGTTTATTTAGCAAAATTTTGTGACCTACCATATCAAATGCCTTAGTCAAGTCGAGAAATAAACCCACCCCTGGCTCACCTTTATCCAATGTATCATAAATACTATCAACAAAATTCATAATTGCAGAACTAGTTGTTTTCAATTTCTGGAAACCAAACTGACAAGAATTTATTATATTAAATTCAGTAAAAAATTGAATCATCCTTCTATACATGACTTTTTCAATGATTTTTGATAAAACTGATAGTAACGTTATTGGTCTGTAATTATTGGTTTCAGTTTCATCTCCTTTTTTAAAAAGAGGTTTTACTATAGCTTTCTTCAAAGCTTTTGGGAATTGACCATTATCCAGCGATTTATTAATTAAAAAGCAAAGGGGTTTTATTACATAAATACTACATTTTTTAATAATTTCGTTTGAGCTCCCATCCCATGTCTCTGTTTTTTTATTTTTTAATTCACTAATGATAGCAATACTTCATTTTCAGTGGCTGGTTCCAAAAAAATTGAATTGTCGTATGTAGGCACATGAATGTTCTCAATTCCTTTAGCACAGTTTGTATTCTGCATTTTCTTTGTAATTTCCACAAAGTAGTTATTAAAAACATTAGCTATTTCTTTGGGATTACTAATTGCATGGTCATTAATTTTTAATTGAATATTTCCTGTAAATAGTTTTTTCTGGTTGGTTTCCTGTTTTATTACATCCCACATTGCCTTACGTTTATTCTTTGAGATCTTTTTATCATTATTCATTAATTTAGCAGATTTTATGACAGATCTGTAAATGCTTTTATATCTATTGTAATATATTTTGAAACTTTATGATACATTACCTTTCTTGACAAGTTCACTCAGCAATCTCAGTTTTTCTTTAGAAGTTGTTATACCTTTAGTTATCCATTTTGATGGCCCAATCATTATTTTTTGCTTAACTATGAGAAATGCCAGTTCATAATAGTAATTAAATATATTTATAAATTTATTTCATATTTCATCTACTGATTCCCCTGAATAAACTTCTTCCCATGTCTCTTTGCTCAATAGATAATGAAAATAGTCATGATTTTCCCTATGCATTTGACGAACTTTTTTAAATAAAGTGCTTGAATTTACAATCTTTTGACTCTGGTTGCATTTCAATGATATGGTCTGGGCAAAGTGGTCTGATAAACAAGTATTAATTACGTTAACCTCATAATCTTTTACATCATTGTTTATTATTATTTGATCTATTGCACTACTTGAAGTTTCGGTAACTCTTGTGGGTACCTCAACTGTTGGTTTCAATCCATACATATTCAGGAGTGTTATAAATTTTGCCTTATCATTACTGTTGGTTAGAATATCAATGTTCATATCACCTAAAATCATAACATGTTTACTAGTCTTATACAGTTCAAATAGGACAGAGTCCAGTTTTTCTAAAAAAGTAGTTATGTCACTTGTTGGATTACGATATATACAGATGATAACTAATTTGTTAAGGATTTCTATGGCACTAGCCTCAAAATGCTCATCAACATTCAGACTTTCATGCTTCGTTATCGGTTTTGCAGACAATGTATTTCTAGCCATAATCAGAGAACCACCATTCTTTTTAGTAGTTCTACAATAACCATGTACAATGTTAAAGTTTGGTATTCTAAGTTCTTTAAGCTCATAACTATTTAACCAAAGCTCTGTTATACAAGTTACATCAATATGCTTCCAGTCACTGTTTAGTAGCACTTCTAGATTGAGTAATTTATTTTTTATACTTTGAATATTTTGATGTAGCACATGTAAAGATGAATTGTCAGGACTACTCTCTTTCCAATTATATTTACCCTGGCTGGTTGGTTCTGATTTATTTGAGTATATCTGTTTTTTTACATATTTACTATCTATATTTGAACTTATATTAGAAGCTGGGCTTTCACAATTTGTTCTACCGCTATCCCACTTGACTAGGTGTGGTTCGGAGTCCACAGAAAAAGCTCTAGGTTCTCAATCCTGCAGCGATCATTATGACCACAATACCAATACAGGCTCGGTGCCTCCACTTCAGAAGTGAGTTACCTATCACCTGGTAGAATGAGATAACCCCGAAGATCAGTGTCGCCCTCCTGATGTAATGGTTACCACGCTAACTTCATACAACCAAGGTCGTGTGTTCAAACCCGGCAGAGGGTGATGAATTTCTTTTGGGCTCCTTCGGAAGGGAAGTAAAGCCGTGGGTCACGTGTCGTAGATTTACAGCATGTTAAAGAACATCAAGCTTGATAGGCCTCTGAGCAAAATTAAGTAGTCTTTCACGCCCAGTATAGAATGGGACGCTGAGAACCACAACAGTTAAAGAGTGTCCATAAATAAAACGCCATTTCAATTTTTGCGAAGATCAGTGACGATTAGGGGGAGGCATTGGAGTAACAGCAATAATTATTGTTGCATGCATGCATGCATACATACATACATGCATACATACATGCATACATGCATGCATACATACATACATACATACATGCATACATGCATACATACATACATACATACATACATACATACATACATACATACATACATACATACATACATACATACATACATACATACATACATACATACATACATACATGCATACATACATGCATACATGCATCCATGCATACAATCGCTTCGGTACAACAATCACTGTTCAGGTTTACCTAAACTATTTCTCGCACAGCATATAAACCTTGAATTTGCGAGCGCGCAAATAGTCACACATACACATGGACTTCCCCACAGAGGATTAACACACATTGCTCCGAAGTCCTACAACCGACTGCGCAAATCTTGCTACACATTGCAGAATAGAGAAGCTCTAACTAGCCGGTAACTGAAGGGCAAGAGACTCCGACAAAAGTTGATTGAAAAAAGTGTATATACTTTAATTCTATATTAGTGGTATTATTTTGTTGCATAAACCGTTCTTTCTCTAATTCCTAAACCTTATATAATAATCCTAATAATTATACAGGAGGTAACTTTATTGGTCTCGTATATTTAGGGGACGTCTTCTTGACATCAAAACAGTAACAACTGTTCATATGAACATGGGTCTGAAAATCATTTATTTCAGAGCTACAACACAAAATCGAAAGCTACAAAAATTGATCTTGCTTTGAAGCATGGAATAAATCCTGTCGTGCTTATTAGGATTTTCAAATTTTATGAAAATTGAAGATGCTGTCGCGAATAAAATCAGCCTCATCCGAGAATAAGATACATGCTTGTGCTTTGTCAAGACGTATGGCAGTGAAAGAGTTAGTCATATTGTCTATCTGGAGAATTCTGAACCCTCAACGTGGGCAAGAATTATATGAGGCGGACTTTGCCAAGATGTTTCTGCCAATGCATGTTACAGCAGTGCGCTGTGTTCATCAATTTCCTAGCCTGTATCTTATTCACGGATGAGGCTGATTTTACTCGTGACGGCATCGTCTCTCACTTAAACGGCCTGGGTTCGATCCCAACCGACCGCATGTGAGCTTTGTGTTGGACAAAGCGGCGCAGGGGCGGGTTTTCTCTGGGTTCTCCGGTTTCCTCCGCCATCGCTTTCCACCGATGCTCCATCTCCATTCCATGTATCACCACTGACACCGCCTGTGGTGCCACAAGTAGTAAAAGCGGACGTTTAACACTATAAAAAAATCTAATGTGTATCATTCACATGACTTTCTCTACATCTCTGCAACAAATTATTCTTAAGAAGCTTACTTCTATTTTCTTCATGCTAATCAGAAAAAAATAGCAGAAATAGCTTATTACTTGCTTCCTTGTAAATAGAAGCGAAATAAGAGAGTGCCATCGGTTAAAGTGATAGTCAAAAGTTGGTTGCTATGTCACTGAAGTTCCTTTGTATAGACAGCAGTTGACAAATTCCTGTATGAGAAAAGTATAGGTTTTTCAAAGCAGAAACAAAAAACAAGGAAAGTCTCAAAAACGATGAACTCCACGAAAAAATGTATATAACATGAAGTGTGTGTTTTAACGTGCTCTACATTTGTCGTGTAGTAAGTTTTGTCCATCTCTTACGGTTTAGCAGTTATTCAAAATTCCGTAAAATTCATCCATAATAAAGAAGTCTTCAGAGGCTACTCATAGAAAATTCAAGATATACATTTTATTTGTCAGGTAAATATTTTTAATATACGAAACTTTAATCAAAATCGTTAGACCCATTTTTGAGAAAATCAAACTTTTCGAAAAAAATTCCATGTAAAGGGTAGTTGGGAGTGGGGGGATATTTCTCAAAATCTTCGTGTTGCATCCTTGGAAGATACTAAACTTAAATACCAAGTTTAGTATTTTACCTACTTTTCGTTTTTGAGTTATCGTGTTCACAGACACACGGACACACACACAAACATACACTTTTTCCGAAAATGCCTCTTTACTTTCTCTATACTTACTATGTACATAGTGTATAAGAAGGTATTGCACTCCACCAAAAAATTCGATACCGAGATTTCATCGGAAATATATGTTTTAGGGTGCCCTGTATCCAAAAAAATCTGATGTGTACCATTCACATTAATTTCTCCATTATCCCTGCAACAAATAATTCTTAAAAAGCTTATACTTCTATTTACTCTATGCTAATCAGAAAAAAAATTAGCAGAAATAGTCTTATTACTCACGTCCTTGTAAGTAGAAGCGAAATAACGGACAACCGTAGGTTAAAGTGATAGTCAAAAGCTGGTTGCTATGTCAATGAAGTTCCTTTGTTTATATGCATAGGAGTTGACAAGTTCCAGTATGAGAAAAGTATACGTTTTTCATAGCAGAAACCAAAAATAAAGAATGTCACAAAAACGACGAACTCCACGAAAAAAATGTATATAACATAAATTGTGTGTTTTAATGTGCTCTATATTTTTTGTGTAGTAAGTTTTTGTCCATCTCTTACGGTTTAGCAGTTATTCAAAATTTAGTAAAATTCATCCAGAATAAACTACTCTTCAGAGGCTATTCCCAGAAAATTCAAGATATACATTTCATTTGTCAGGTAAATATGTTTAATATCCGAAATTTTAATCAAAATCGTTAGAGCCATTTTTGAGAAAATCAAAATTTTCGAAAAAAAAGTTCCATGTAAAGAGTAGTTGGGGTGGGGGGAGTTTTCTCAAAATCTTCGTGTCGCATCCCTGGAAGATACTAAAGTTAAATACCAAGTTTGGTATTTTACCGACTTTTCGTTTTTGAGTTATCGTGTTCGAAGACACACGGACACACGGACACACACACACACACACACACACACACACGGACCTTTTTGTGAAAATGCTTTTTTTGGATATTGGGGACCCTAAAACATATATTTCCGGTGAAATCTCGGTATCGAATTTTTGGTGGAGTGCAATACTTTCTCTATACACTATGTACATATTGCGTATGGAGAAAGTAAAAAGTATTTTCAGAAAAAGGTCCGTGTGTGTGTCCGTACATCAGTGTGTCCGTGTGTCTGTGAACACGATAACTCAAAGACGAAAAGTCGATAAAATACCAATCTTGGTATTTAAGTTTAGTATCTTCCAGGGATTCGACACGAAGATTTTGAGAATAATACCCCCACCCCAAACTACCCTTTACATGGAACTTTTTTCGAAAATTTTGATTTTCTAAAAAGTGGCTCTAAGGATTTTGATTAAAAAATCGTATATTAAAGATATTTACCTGACAAATAAAATGTATATCTTGAATTTTCTGGGATTAGCCTCTGAAGACTACTTTATTATGGATGAATTTTGCATAACTACTAAACTGTAAGAGATGGACAAAAACTTAACACACACACAATGAAGAGCACGTTAAAACACACAATTTATGTTATATACTTTTTTTCGTGGAGTTGATCGTTTTTGAGATATTCCTTTTTCTAGGTTTCAGCTTTGAAAAAGATACTTTTCTCATACAGAAATTTGTCAATTCCTGTCCATACAAACAAAGGAACATCAGTCACATAGCAACCAGCGCTTTCACTTTAACCTATGGTACTCCCTTATTTCGCTTCTACTTACAATGAAGGAAGAAATAAGACAATTTCTGCTAATTTTTCTCGATTAGCATGAAATAAATAAAAGATAAGCTTATTAACAATAATTTTTTACAAAGATATACAGAAAATCATGTGAATGGAACACATAAGATGTTTTAGATAAAGGGGACCTTAAAACATATATTTCCGGTGAAATCTCGGTATCGAATTTTTGGGTGGTGTGCAATACCTTCTCTATACACTCTGTACATAGTGCGTATAGAGAAAGTTAAAATACCTCATCTTCAAATCACACGGACCTTTTTCCAGAATTTTTTTTTTATTCAGGGGGATCAAAAATATGTATTTCCGGTGAAATCTCGGTATCGAATTTTTGAGTGCATTAGAATAATTTCTCTATACACTATTACATAGTACGTGTAGAGAAAGTAAAAAAATTCATATGAACATGGACTTGAAAATCAGTTATTTCAGAGTTACAACACAAAATCGAAAGTTACAACATTGCTCGAAGTGGCTTCCTCTTGCTTCGATGCATGCAATAAGCCTATGTACCATGCTCTGGCGTTCTCTGTTGAGAGAGAAAATCTGTTGATGGTTATCCTGTTGGATTTCATCAGGATTTTCAAGTGTGTATGTATGTATGTGTGCGTGTGCGTATGCGTGTGCGTGTGGGTGCGTGTGCGTGTACGAGTGTGTGTGCGTGCGTGCGTGTGTGTACAGCATAGCACAAAAACGAAAAGACCGTTAAATACCAAACTTGATATTTAAGTTTGGTAACTTCTAAGGATGCGACACGAAGATCTCCAAGAAAATCCCCCCCGCCCCAACTACCTTTTACATGGAACTTTTTTAGAAAATTTTGGTTTTCTCAAAAATGACTCTAACGATTTTGATTAAAACATCGTATATTAAATATATTTACCCGACAAATGGAAGTGTATCTTGAATTTTCTGGGAATAGCCTCTGAAGACTACTTTATTCTGGATGAATTTTACGGAATTTGGCATAACTGCTAAACCGTAAGAGATGGAGAAAAACTTACCGCACAAAAAATGAAGAGCACGTTAAAACACACAATTTATATTACATACATTTTTCTCGTGGAGTTGATCGTTTTTGAGATATCCCTTGTTTTCAGATTCAGCTTTGAGAAACATACTTTTCTCATACAGGAATTTGTCAACTCTTGTCCATACAAACAAAAAAACTTCAGTAACATAGCAACCAGCTTTTGACTATTACTTTAACCTATGGTACTCCCTTATTTCACTTTAACTTTCTTCTGTTAATTTTGTCTCGATTAGAATGAAGTAAATAGAAGCATACGTTTCTTTTAACTATAATGGGTTGCAGAGATGTAGAGAAAGTCACGTGAATGGAACACATAAGATATTTTACTGCTTTGATGTCAGGAACACGTCCCCCAAATGCGACACCAATTAAGATACACTCTGTATAATAATCCTTCGGAAGGCGCCACCGCTGAAGCGGTTCGAATGCCCATGAGTGTTAAGGTGATAGGCCATTCATCCATAGCCAAGTCGCGAGTTCGAATCCCAACATCTACAGTTTGCCTGTGGTAAAGAATGGGGATGATTCCAGTAAAATAACCGGTGTAATGGCACGCTTGGAAGCTGATGGAGCTACATTTGACTGCAGTTGTGCGGGTATTGCTATTTTTCTTTAAAAAGCATTACAATGCTACTGCTAAAGCTTAATAGTTTTAGAGTATAAAACAGTCTTAATTACTTGAATTTTATGAAATTAACCTTAAAGTACAAACCTTATTTCTACAGCAGCGTTTAAAATAAGCGAAACATAAAAATACCGGCACACAATAAAGGGTTAAACTACGACGAGGCCAAAGCAACAGAGTTGCAACAGCCACGCCTTTGTAGCGCGGGGATAGCGGGACTCCCTCGCATTCAAGAGGATCCGAGGTCGAATCTCGGTAGGGTAAGTTATCAGAATAAGGATTTCCCGGGGTTTTCCCTTATCCGTGAGCTCCAAGGATCCTGGACTTATTTGAGCATTTCATTCATCGTTCGGTGTGACCTACCGGATTAAAAGAAGTTAAACTAAAAATAAACTAAAACAAAATAGACTGCAACATATCAAGATATATGCGGTAATAGCATTCATGTATTTTTCTGTGCAGTGGAGATAATCCTTTCTGCAGCACTAGCAGTAAAATGCTCAGCAATTTGCGTTCATTGCACCGATCTTTGTGGTGGTATTAATGAATGCAAGAAACTAAATAATCAATAAACATTATCATGAATATGTCATGGATCAGTTAGTAAACATGACTTTGAACACTTCAAATTTCTGATAGTTCGACTGTTTGATTACCTATTAATTACCCTAACATAATAAAATAACATAGCATCAGTAAATTAAACACCTGGTGTGTTCCATTTACATAACTTTCTCAACATTTTGCAACACATTATAGTTAAAAAGCGTATTCTTCAATCTACTTCATGCTAATCGAGTTAAACACTAGCAGAAGTGATCTTATTACTTGCTTCCCTGAAACAGTAGGAGGTAAATAAGGGTATACACTAGACTAAAGATATAGACAAATCTTTTAACAACTGGTTGCTTTATGGTTGAAATTCGTTTCTTTGCATGGCCTGGAGTTGACATATTCCAGTATGAGCAACGTTTTTTTAAGTGTTTTACAATTGAAATACAAGGAAAATCTCGACTGTGGTCAACTCCAAGAAAAAAACAACAAACGTATGTATGTACTTATGTGACATAAATTGTGTGTTTTGACGAGATCTAGGTACATTTTTGTGTAGCAAACTTCTGCCTATCTCTTACAGTTTGCCAGTTATGCAAAAGTCATCCAGAATGAACAGGTCTTCAAAGGCTATTCCCAGAATATTCAAGATATACCTACATTTTGTCATGTAAATATCTTAATATACAGCTTTTAATCAAAACCGTTAGAGCTATTATTGAGAAAATCAACATTTTTTACTTTTTTTTTTTTGTAAAGGGTAATTTGGGGTGAGGGATTTTCCTTAAAATCGTCATGTTGCATCACCGGGAGATAAACTTAAATTCGAAATTTGGTATTTTACCGACTTTTCGTTTTTAAGTTATCGTGTTCATGCGCGCGCACACCACTACCACTACCACCAAGGCGTTCGTATGTGGTATTAGTGGGGCGGTTTTCTCCGGTCCCCAGGTATTCCATCTTCATTTCATGTATCATCAGTGTCATCGCCTGCGGTGCCATGGTAGTAAAGGCGTTAAACACTATCAATTAAAAAACACATACACACTAACCTTTTTCTAAAAATTAATTTTTGGGATCAGGAGATCCTAATACATGTATTTTCAGTGAATTCTTGATATTACATTTTTGACTGGAATGCAACACCTTCTCTATGTACAATGTACTAAGTAGAGAAAGTAAAAAGCATAATGTTTAAAAAGGTCGAATAGGATTTTGATCACTGCTTTTAATTTCTTTTTTTTTAAAACCAATATACAAAATAATGCTTCTTGTTAGTTTAATTAGCCCTAAGGCACTAGTTACTTAATCTGTCATAATCCTAAACAATTCACGACGGGTCATTTTATTTATTGGTGTTGGTAGTACTGCTGCTGTCATCGTGTCAGCTGTTTGTAGCTTCAGGTGCTATTTCGTGTCAAGTAAAAGGGGCGGTGTTACGTGAAATGTTTCTTGGTGCTTAGTTTAATATCGGTAAGAAAATGTTATTCCATTTAAGCATAAAAATAGCAATAGATGTAATGTTACGCATTTTTTAAAGTTAAAATGAGCTAAATTACGAATTTCATCGGATATTCAGAGCTCCATGGAATGTAATTGCAGGTCTGTTGTCTCTTCATCCGAATTACTAACTGTTCGGTATCAATTTTCCGCGAAACTAAATCGTAATATTGCAGAAAACACAAGGAAAAACACCCAGTGTTCATAGAAGAGCTTCCAGTTGACAGCAGAGCATATAAGTATTTTTATTTTGGGGTAACAGCATAGCAATAAGTATCAATACACTTAATGGCTGTTCAGTATTTCTGTATCATTTGTAAGATAAAGAAATATAGTGACTTACAATAAAACCTTTTGCAATTAATTGAAAGGAATTAACTTACAGTCTATAAATACATTTCTTTTTATTGCAGAGAATTTTTGAGAATTGATTTAGATTTTGACAGTGATAACATTGCAGTGAAAGTTTAACATTCTTGTAGCTGAGTCAATTTTAAGCTTTCTTTTCATGCTTGTCTACGAGGAATTTCATGTGTAGTTGTATAAAGTGTCAGATTACTTTTTTCTGTACCTTTGAGTTTTGATGAAACATCTGAGATCACAAAAATACAACTGAGGTTATAATATTTGCTAGTCAGTAAAATGCCTTACATTTTGTATCATTTTTGAAAGTTCTGACAGTTATCCTTTTGGAGAGACGGTCTAGAGAATATTTGCATATTTAACCGTGCATAAAAATTTGAGTTCAGAGAATTAATGATTTTTTTCCAAATAAATAACACTTCTGCCTTTCCTTTCTCTTAGTAACAAGAAGGATGGAAGCAGTTCCAGGTGATTTACAAGCCAAGTATCAGAAAATTGCTACAGAATATTCAAAGGTAAAATATTAGTTTTCATATTTAGAAAATATGATTATTGGTATACAAAGGTTCCACCACTTGGCATTACTTCTATTTCGGGTACTTTTGTTATTTCGACATTAGAGCCGCATTGTAATTACTTACTGGTCTGTTATAAACATTTAGGGCCCTAAGCTGCAAAGCGTAGCCCAACGTGGAGGGTCCTAAGCCGCAATGCGTAGCCGAGGGATATTTTTTATAAGTTGAGGTGTGTAGCAGTTGTGGCCGAAGGCGACAGGGTGTAGACGATGAATCTGTGAAGCTAAAATCCCAATGTTCCCAAGAAGAAGTCAAAATTTTGGCAATCTGGCAACTTTCACATCTGAACAACTTAGCGCTTGTGTGCGTGCAGCGCGCATGTTAGTATATGGGTGGTGGAACCGTCGTACAGCTTTACCAAAATGTGTTTCATAATTTTGTAGCTCACCCGTTCTGACTTTCAATTTGTTTTGGTGGCCTCAAAAAGAAAAGGGTTGCTTGCTTTATGTGTGCTGCTGTATCTCTGATAATTCACATAAAACATAATGTGGTAGAAAAAGTTGCCTTTGTAGCCAATTGTCTGGGGTTTTAACAATTTTTAAACAGGAATTAAATTCCTGTTAAAGTTTAAATTTTTAATGTAGAAGGGCAAATAAGCAATTGGTGATGGCATAAGTAGAAGTGTGATGATGATTGAATTTGTTTAAATAAAATATATCTGTTACTTGCAGATGACATTCTTTATCCATTCTTTCTCAAACTATTCATGAAAAGTTAAGTTTTTTGTCTACTTCATGTTAATAGAATTAATTACTTCCACATTTTACTGTACTATAAGAAAATGCTGGAGGCATTCAAATCTTAAATGTGGGAGCTATGCTGGCTTTGAAATTTTATGGCATCTTGAGAAACAAAAGAATGGTGACCTAGCACTTCAAAAATATGTGATACATATTAGTATATTTAAAACAATAGCAAAATACAGCTTGAAAGGATCACTGCAACAAACAAATTCATCTTTGTTCCAAGTTTATCTTCCATAATTAGTTCATGCTTTGGCCTGGTGAAGTATTTTATTCTGTGCTGTTGAAATGGAAGAGCTGCCAATATTGAGCAAAAAATAAAATGAAGCAAGAGAAAAAATGAATGAGAGGGAAGCAGAGGTTGTTAGACCATAAGGAGTCTCTTTAATAAGTTCTACAACTTTAATGTAGCAAGTTTTTGTCTGTTATGGTTTATCAGCTATACAAAATTATAGAAAATTCCTTTTAAACAACTTCATAGGCTATTCACAGAAAATTCAAGATGCCAATACATTTTTAAAATTAATTAGCTGAAACTAATGTATTTTTAATAAAAATAAAAAAAGACATTAGCCATTTTTGAGAAAATAAAAAATAATGAATTTTCCATGTAAAGGATAGTTTGGCCTTAGGATTTTTTTGGAAATCTAATTTTACATCTTTGGAAGAACAAGAAGTTGATATTCATTTGATTTTTAGAGTTTCGAGTCCCATTTAATACCTAATTTGATAGAGGTGGTGAAATGAATTAAATTATATTTAAGTGATTCTAGATCCACTAAACTGAGAGTTACTTAAAATTTCAAAGATAAGAGAACACCATTTACCCGCCATTCCATAAAAAAAAACTTAATGCCATTACTCACCTCACTAAAAGCAGAACCATTGTATCAGGTACTTCTATAATGGTGGAAATGAATATGGAGAAAAGCGTAGTGTTTAGAACACTTTTTATTTTCTCTAGCACTTGCCTATAAATAGAGAAAGTATTGTAATCCACCCAACAATTTAATATTGCGATTTCATTGGAAATGCATGTTTGGAGACTCCCTGAATCCCGAAAAAGAAAATGTATGCGTGTGAGAAGAGAAAATGAAATATAATGTTCCAATGTTTTTATGATTTACTGAGAATAATCATTGTTACAACATTAAAGATAAGATGGCTGAGATTTAAGGTGATGGATTCTAAATTTATTAAGGAGATATTTTCTCTTAGTAACAAAAAATCTTCCAAAGATGTGATATGAAGATTTTCAAGAAAATCCTCTCCCCACCCCAAACTACCCTTTATATGGAAAGCATTTGTTAATTTTGATTTTCTCAAAAATAATCTAAACGGTTTTGTTTAAAATACTATATATTCAAGATAGTCACATAACAAATAAAATGTATCTTAAATTTTCTGGAAAGAGTTTTTAAAATCCTCTATTTGGAATTGAGTTTTGCATAACAGGTGAACTGCAGGAGAAAGTCAGAAATTTACTTAAAAAAAAATATACCTCATTAAAGTGCACAATTTATTTTTGGTGTGTTTGCTTGTTTATTTTTTTTGTGGCAGCAGTATGAATAGTTTGAATATTTCAGTAGTTTTTAATTTCTATCTCTGCTGAATACTATATCTGTGCATAGGAGGTACAGGAGGCTTTGTATTCCACCCAAAATTTAATACAATATTTACCAGAAATGCATGTTTTGAGATTACTTGAATTTAATAAAAGCATTTTTTGGAAAAATGTCTGTGTGCGCATAACTCAACATTGAAAAGTCTGTTAATAGTATTTAAGTTTACTATCTTCCAAGGATGACATGAAGATTCTCAAGAAAATCTCCCCCCCCCACCCAAAGTACCCTTTGCAGGAAAAATGTTAATTTTCTCAAAAATGACTAACGGTGCTGATTAAAATACCATATATTACAGATATTTACATGAGAAAATGTACATCTTGAATTTTCAATGAATAGCCTCTTAAGTCCTCCTCATTCTAGATGAGTTTTGCATAATTGGTAAACCGTAAGAAAAAGATAAAACATTGCTCCACAAAAGAACTAGTTAAAATGCACAGTTTATGGCATAAACATTACCGTTTCCAAGATATTCCGTGTTATTGGTGTCAGTTTTAATTGCTTCAACTTTTCTATTATGGGAATTTGACAACCCCTGGCCATGCAAATAGAACTGAATTTCAATCTCATAGAAACCAGCGTTTATAAGATTTTAGTGGTGCTTTAGCTTAGTGTATTCCTTCTTTTCCCTTCTACTTATAAGGAACTAAGCAATAAACCATTGCTGCTAATGTTTACGTTGATTGGGGAGTGTTAAGTTAGCAGTGGAAGAAGGAGATTGTGTAAGCAGGTAGCTCTGTCACTGAGAAGAAAAGGGAAATAAGTAACAATGGGGGTAGAACTCATCATCTATAGAATGAGAATTGGACTATTTGGGAAGTTGAAAGTAAAGAAAGGTAAAATGGAACAAAATATAATGATGAATCTGTTAGTAATATGAAGCATAATATTTATGCTACTAATGAATGGAGGATTGAATTAAATCCAGGACTTGATGGATTGAAAGAGATGAGTTGCAAAGGAAATTTTGTAAAGAAATGCTTGGGCTACCAAATGCAACTGTTAGGCATGAAGCACAAATAGAGCTGGGTAGAGTGGCAAGTAAGGAAAAAATTATGGAAAGGGCATTGAAATTTTGGTATAGAATTGTGAACTTGGAAGGAAGGAACTTCATAAAACAGTGTTTAATATATTAAGAACCAAGTTTACGGAACAAGAGATGGGTAGACTATCTCAGAAATAATTTGGAAAGTAGTCGGTTAGGGGAAATGTGAAGGAGAAGAGAAAATAATGTGAATAATTTCTGGAAATCAACAAGGGAAAGATTTGAGGATATAGAAATAAAAAACATATTTAGTGAGATAGTTGAAAAGAAATCTTTACCAATGAAAGACTCATGGGGAAGGGTAAAGTATATAGATGTCACAAATAAAGAGAAGCGAGAAGGTATCGCATGAGTGAAAGCAGGAGTATGGAGGTTAAAAAGTTTAAGAAAGGGTATTCCACAAAATTGATGTTCTGTATGTGCCAGAAATGTAGACAAGGAACATATACTATTTAAATGTAAAGGGACTTAAGTTTGGAGAAAAGATCATATTAATAAGAAATTGTTTAAGATAGATAGAAATGTTGAAATGTTTCAAAAAGGCAGTAAGAACATTGGACAATTTTTATGTAAAGTTAAAAATAAATGGGTATGGATAGTAAGAGTCAAAAATGGTGTAACAAACTAGAATTAAGAAACTGTTGTAAAATATGAATATTACTGGTAAAGAGCCAGGGCTGAACACCGGTCATATTTACCTTATGCAGCCTAGCATAAATAAAACTATTACAGGATAATTATCACATTGATTAGCATGAAGTGGATAGAAGAATAAGCATTTTAAGAAACATTTATTACTGAGAGGTAGAGAAAGTCACGTCAATAGAACACATCAGATTTTTTGAAATCATGCCATGTATTTGAAAGTTCTGATTTATTTAACATGATTTGCATTAAAATAGTATTGTCATTGAAATAAATAATTAGGCGACTTATTTATTTCTGGGCATCCTGAAGATTGATGTATCAATGATATGCCCCTAAATTGCTGTCTGAGCAGTTCATACTTGTTCAGTTGTCTATAGGTAAGGGAAGGTGGTTATCCTGAAAAAGTACTTTTTGCAGATACGAGCTCAAGCATCGGTGCTGAAGAAAGCAGTGCTAGATGAACAGACACGAAATGCAGAGTTGCGGGATACACTGAAGGAACGAGAGCAAACGTTGAGGAAGGCTGAACAGGAAATGGACAGTCTAACATTTCGTAATCAGCAGCTTACCAAACGTGTCACGGTGCTACAGGAGGAACTAGATATGCTTCAGGTTAGTAATTGAGGTTACTCAGAGTTTTAAGTTGTAGAGTATTAGTTCAAACCAAAACAAAAAAAAACACCTAACTTCTGCAGAATTGAACAATATAAATGTATTATTTATTCTAGAAATTTACTACAATTTTAATGACATTTTATTTTCTCCACTGCATACCTATAGCACTAGAGGATATTACATTCCATCTAGAAATTAAAAATTTCAACTGAAATGAATTGTGGTTATGGGCCCATTAGCTTAAACCCACCATCACTGAGACCTGGTAAGACTGGCAACCCTAGCGACAGGATCCTTCAGGCTTGTCATAGCAAAGGAGATGGAGCGCATCTAGAGTGCATATTTATAAAGTAAAGAAGTTATTTAATGTACAGTACGTTTGTTAGAAAACTTGGCTGCCAGCAGTATAGCCCATGTGACCTTCACTGCCTTTCCCTTCGTGTGCATCCTACATCCGTTCTGTCGTCACATATATGTCAGTCTTACTTCTGTCCTGCTCCACACATGAATAACATTAAGAATGTTTAGAAGTGTTTAGTTTTGCTTGAAGTGCTTTCAAAATTCAGTATATAATACCGCAAAGTGTTTAAGTATGATACAACTTCCCAACATCATTTGTTGGGAAGTTGTAAGGCTATTTGAAACTATTTCCTGGTATGTGTGTTCCGAGTAGAGAGGCCGTTTGTTTACTTGTAAATAAATACAGGGAGACGGGATCAATTTTTTATAGGAAAAGAAAGGTAAACAGGTGTGTGCTTTCAAAGCAGAAATTAGACGAAATTGAAGAAAGGTTAGAATGGTTCACCTTAAGAATCTCTTAGGCACCTTGTACGAGAAACTGACACTTCAAAAACTTCAGCATGGAAAGCAACAAAACTTTTAAAACTCAAACCATACAGTGTTACTGTTGTCCAGAAATTGCTACCTCATGATCACCAGAGTTGGGTAAATTTCTGTTACTGGATTTTGAGGAATGTTGATAATGGAAAAATCGATCCACCATTAATATGTTCAGTGACAAAGCATGATTTCATTTGCATGGTCATGTGACATCAGAACGCAACTGATATTATGCCCATCAAACTCCCTTACATGATCAAATAATCGGGGTATGGTGCACAATAAATGGATACAGTTCTGTGATAAGGTATGCTTTGTGTTTATTCTGATGATAATGTGATTTGAGATTTTATTTGACGTCCATACATTTTGATTGGGTGACGGGCCATGTACCTGACGGCCAAGTTTTGTAGTATACTAATGGTGCATCATATTGTAGAGATTATTTATGACAAGAGAAGAAGATTAAAGAGTTCCTAAATGGTAGAAGTGAGCAGCTGATGACTTATCTGACATAACAAGATGCGACTTGGGCATACCCTTAGGTATTCAGAGTGATGTGAAGTCTAGTAGCAGTAGTGGCCAAAAGATATTGCAATACGAAAATCCGAGGTTTTTATGTGATTTGCAAAACTGGCCACAGCATTACGAATGCCAATCTGAAAGCTGAGCTAAACAGAAAGAATCAACATCACTGTGGGAACAGTTAAATCATGAGAAATTCAATATTTGCAAAGCTGGCTGCGAGAGCACCAAACACTGCTGCCAGACCGAAAATCTAACTTCCTGTTTCATATGCAAATCCAAACATACGGCATTGGTATAAGTATAATTTCAATTAAAATTACTGTTACAATAAGTTCAAATGTCTCTGAACCAGGGTTGGATGATTGGGGATTAGTATTTGAGGGTTGAGGAGATGGAGGATGGAGATTGAGAATTGTTGATTAGTATTTAAAGATTATGTGTTGAGAGTTAGAGTGAATGAGTAAATGAGAAGAGAGAGTGAGCTGTGAGAGAGTGTATTAAAAATCACAATTTTTTAAAGAAATGTATATTTATCTATTTTTTGCTGAGTTAGCCTTTTGCAACATATTATCTGGTGCACATTAATTTTTTTCATAAGTTTGAGAGCATCAACTAATGGAGATGCTTTAAAGTTTCTGATTATTGTCATTTTTATTCTTCCTTTTTAATGCAAAAGCTTGTTACCAGAAATGTTTGAATGATTTTTTTCACAATACTTTTTGCTAAATTTGAAATAAAAAAAAGTATTATGAGCAACTTAAGGTGGATGTTCCCAAAGCACATCTGGTCAGATTGATAGTTTTCAAGCGTGCTTAAAAGTAACAGCTTCATGTCAGTATATTTACTGGCATGTAAAAGAATTCCTGCAGAATCTAATTTTGGCACTGTGGTGCTGCTGATAGGATCCTGGCAATTGACAGTGTCATTACAAACAAAATATTTCTTTTGTAATGTGGATTGAAAGAACCACTTTTATAATACATAAGGGCTATAAATGCACTTGTCATAAGTTGAGAAAGTTGTGTGAATGTATTAAATGTTGCATTAAAATAAAAGTATTTGTGAATTAGTTTCTGATGAGATATTATGTTATAATAGGCTAAATCAAAGAAAGGAAAACCCAAAGGAGGCACAGCTGTTCCTAACACAGAGTTTACAAATCATGTGCTGGATGAGGAGCTGCAGAAGAAGATTGAAGAAAATGCTCAACTATTGACAATGGTAACTAAGCAGAATTTAGTTGAGCTGGGTTCTGGTAGTTTGCTTTAAGCAAAGATGTCGATTAAAATTTATATTACAAAAAAATGCATAACTTTTTTACCTTCAATCATAGCTTTTTTAAATGTAATTAATTTACTATCATAAATCACTATACAGACATTTCATACAATAATATACCTTTCTTCCCCCTTTTTTTTTTTTTTTTTAATCAAACACATTCAGCTAAGTTTCTATCCTTGAGAGTTATTTGTCAATTTGAAACTTACCACACTCCTGGTCATTGGTGTATAAAAATCCTATATAACTAAAACTAGATAATCTCATTCTCTCCTCTACTGATTTCCACTGCCACAATTCTAAACTATTTCTTATGCTCTTTTCTAAATATTTTCTGCAAGCTATAATAATTCTCTTCTATCTTTTTTTTATTGGTTCATTTATATAGCCCCCTTTAACATATAAGATCATATCAGGGGCTTTGCAATAGAAACAGCTCATTGTCTGTAGGTGCTTTATATTGAGTTTAAATTATTTTATTTTCCTCTAACACTCACACATTCACTTTCATATACATACTCCCAGACACTGTGGGGGATAGAGAATACTTCTGGTTAAAGAAAAATTAACCGTCCCAGCCAGGAATCTAACCCAGGACCTCCGAATGAGAAGTCAGTTGGCTGACCACTTGACCACGGAGGCAGTCTTCTTCTATCATTGTTAAACAATCTTTTTGCTAATTCCTCTACTCATTTATCAAATCTCAAATCACATTTCCATACCTCTGTTTTCCTGCACTTAAGAACACAATGAGTACTTACTCATTTTCACCACACATTGGGCGTATATTGTCATAATTCCCCCTGAGTCCCCTTAATTTTGAGACACTTGTTCTTGCTAAGCTTATTCTTCTCTCCCCATTTTATCACATAATCCACCTCTCTCTCTGTTTCAATCTGTTTTTATATTTCTGTATATAGTCCAGAGAATATTTATCTCTTAAGCTACTAAACTAATCTTATTTTTCCTGAATACATGTTTTCACTTCTCTCCAGAAATCCTTTCACATGAACTTCCAGCCAGTCCTTTTTTGAATTAACAAAAATTCCTTGACGATGGTTCCACCCTCCAAAATTTCCACTCTATGCAAGTATTTTAATATTCTTTAGGTCACTTCCTTCTTGTTTCCTGTTTTACCCAGCTCAAGCAGTGCTGCCACCCTCCGTCATGTAGAAGTCACCATGCTAATTGAAGCGGTGTAGCTTTTCTTGTTTTGAGGTTTATTATTTTTGCATTGCGACTCATATTAACCGCTTGAGCAATGGCCATTTAAATGCTGTATGGCCGGTAATGGATACCCATACAGAATTCAAGGCATTTAAATTGTTAAATGTAGGTAAATATTCGTATCTTTGGTATTTATTAAGATATTTTAATGAAATGAACTGGCTTTAAGCTCATTAAAGGCACTATACATCTATCATAGAAACAAAGAGAGACTGTATTTGCAAAAGAGTACATATCACTAATTTTTTCTCTGTAGCAGAAGTCATTCTGTATGTCGAACGCAACTAATTTGTGAGTCAGACTTGTGTTATGTGTATACAAATGTATACACATATAGCTAGCTAAGCACAATGTTCTCAGCTTCAAGGTTTTATCATTCTGTTTATTGCTATGACACAATTACGTGTGTGGGTTCGTGAGGAACACCCAAGCTGCAAAGAAATCAAACCTCTTTGTCAGCGTTTCTATTTACACCTTAGAATAAATACACAGTGGAGATTTATGGTAGAGCCGTATAGCTACAGGGTTCACAGTTTTTTGTATTAGCTATCAGAAAATATTACATTTCAGTTCTAACCATGGCTTCAAGTAGCAATGTAGCTAACAAGTTAGCTCATTAAGGCAGTGTACAAGCTTCAGAAATTACTTCAGATAATGTGAAGGACTTTTTGCTATATGACAGTGACTTTGATATTGATGGCAAGTTTTCAGATTTTGAGGGGGGGCGTCAATGATATAGGTAGTAGGTGAGGAAGTAAGTGACTCTCTTCCTTAAGGTACTTGTGAAGAAGTGACAGGGGTAATCAAAATTACTCCAAAACAACGAGACACACTTTCATGAGTACAGCCTCTGGTGTACAACCCCAAGCTGAGCTGACTTCTGACAGCCAACCAATTGACATTTTCACAAATTTTTTTACTGCTGACTTAGTCTCTCTCATTGTTTCAGAAACAAATGCATATACGAGTCAGGTGAAGGAAGATGTGACTTCTAAAGACAATTTAGGGCCTAAGAGTAGAATTCAGAAGGAGATAGAAGTGACACTGAATGAGTTTATGAGATTTACAGACTAATGGGTCTAATTACGCTCATGGGTGTTATTCGTAAACCAACTTTAGACATATAGCTACAGATGACATGATAGCTACTCCATTTTTTTGGGAAATGCATGTCAAATAGCAGGTTTACCTCCATTTTGCAGTTCCTTCATTTCATTGGCAAAGAAAATGTAAATGATAAACTACACAAAATTAGATCGGTTTTGGTTTATATTATTTCAAAATTCAAAGAAAATTACGTGCCTGGTGATAAGGTCACTGTAGATGAAAGCTTGATGCTTTGGAAGGGCTGCTTTGGTTGGAAGCAATACATCAAAACAAAGAGGGCTAGATTTGGCATAAAAAGTTTTGATCTTTGTGAAAGCAAAACAGGATATCTTTACAGTAGCTGCATTTACACTGGTCAAGGAACTGATAATACTGGAGACAAAGATTTGGGGTTTTCTGGCTCCATAGTAATGTACCTAATGGAACCTATACTTGACCAGGGTAGGACTATATATTTAGACAATTGGTACAGCTCCCCTAAATTATACATGGTCTTATACAAAAAGAAAACAAATGCACTTGGAACAGTACATTCAAATTGTATTGGTTTGCTGAAGAATGTGAATACAAAGACTCTAAGGAGAGGAGAAATACAGGTGCATCAGTTCCCACACTTGACCTACATTACTTGGCAAGATAGGAGGGTGGTTACGGCAATGTCCAATTGCAGCCCTAAGATTTTGATGATTGACACTGGAAAAATAGATGCCCACACCAAAAAGTCAATTTTCAAGCCTGATGTTATCCAGGAATACAATATACATTGGGTGGTGTGGATCTAGTAGATCAGGTATTGCAATCATATCCTTCTTTATGGAAAACAGTTAAATGGTATAAAAAGGTATTTTTGCACCAGCTGGATATCACCATATACAATTGATTAGTAATTTGGAGAACTCTAAACCCACGCAAGATGATGACCTACCTGGATTTCTGCATATCAATAGCTCGTAGCCTAATTAAGCACTATAACATGCAGAGAACTCTTCATACAGGGGGTAAGAAATCTAAAATCCCTGCACCCCTCAGACTTGAAGGAAAACACTTTCCTAAAAGGATACCACCGACAGCAATAAAGTCGTGTATGATTTACTGAATGGTTCATACTCTTTCAAATGTTTTCTTGAATTATGTGGAGCATGAAGTTGGAGGTTATTAGGCCCCAAAATCATAATTTTACACAAGGCCCATAATTTATTTAGGTTGCCCAGCTCGAATCACTAGAAGTTACCATCAATAAAAGGTTTATTGTTTCACAAATTCATGTCTGCTCCTTATGCTTACACAATCTGAATTGTGCTGCTTCCCATGATAATAGCTGGTTTACATATGAATAACTGCAACAAAAATAAGTATTCATTTAGGAAATAACAAATACAGTTGTCAGAAATACAGTTCTGTTATAAAACATTTAAATGGTTTAGAAACTCAAAATTAAGAGTTGGTCATTATCCAAAACATCAGTTGTTTTCACATTCATGTACTTTGTATCCCTTCCAGCCACAACAGATGCTCATGGCAACTATTTATTTACAACTGATTCAAAAGAGATACATGTTACCAAGTTTAACTGTTCTTCACTAGCTTTGTGTACAACTCATTGTCTGCAAGGCATAGAATACCCTTAACAGCACCTGTGGGGTTGATAGTTTGAATGAGATGGTCTACTGCCTGGAACAGTTCTGAAGTGAATGCCATGAAGTGGTTCCTTCATCTTCAGATTCAAGTCAAAAGTCACAAGAACTTAGGTACCCTAAAAGGGGAGTATGGTGGATAGTGCAGCCATCCATTAACCAAACACTACAGCCACAGTTTGTGCTGAATGCTGCTGAGCGCTGTCATGCAAAATGATGAGTGGGTCCTGCAGAAAGTGTCATCAAAGATCAGAAAGTTCGAAGATTGAAATATCAAAAGTTCATGAGACCCCAGCAATGTGAAACTTATGATGCTTCTCGTGTACTAATACTTTCTGCTCCGCCACAGCAGACCATCAAGTCACAGTATTATTCTCATTTTTGGAACACAATCTGTGACCAGTTTTGAGAAAGAAACAGCAACATTGGACTTAAGTCGTTGTGACTTTGACTTAGTTCTGAAGAAGAAGGAACCACTTCCTGGCATTTTCTTCAGAATCATTCCAGAGATCCGTCCAGGCAGTAGACCAATCCATTCAAACTATCAACACAACAGGTGCTGCTAAGGGTATTCTATGACTTCCACATTGCTAATGAGTTGTACACAAAGCTGGTGACCACTTTGAAGAACAGTTAAACTTGATAACATATATTTCTTTTGTATCAGTTGTAAATAAATAGTTGCCACTATTAAAGTTTCAACACTTTGTTAAATTACTGTCAGCATACTCTTAAAATTCCTGAACGGCAAGTACATTTGAAAGTAATGAATGTGTGTTAATATTTTCAGATGCAAGATAAAGATGTTGCCCATGAAGAGGAGATGCAAGCTCTTAGAGAAAGAATAGAAAGACTTGAGCATGAACTACAGCAGTATCGTAAAGTAAACAATGATGCAGAACTAAAGTACAAGGTGTGTCTCAGTGTAGTTTTGTTTCTCGGTGAAGATTTAAAAAAAAATGAACTAACTTTTTCTGCCACTCATTTATAGCTGGTAGCAGAAGAGTGTATTCCTCCCAGATATTCAGATTTAAGATTTCACAGAAAATACTCATTTGTGTGTGCATACATGCATGATGTGTGTGTGTGTGTGTGAGAGAGAGAGAGAGAGAGAGAGAGAGAGAGAGAGAGAGAGAGAGAGAGAGAGAGAGAGAGAGAGGAGGGGGGAGAAAGAAGAACTCAGAAATGACAAATTGGATAAATACTAAGAAAGGCTTCTGCCACCCATTCCAAACAAGCCCCTACACGCCTAGCTGCACAGACCAGAAACAATGTCGTAACATGAAGTCTGGTGGAGGGCAAGAGACTCCCTAGGTCATGCGCAATACATTGTTTGTAATGGGAAAACAGTGAAATTTAAAAAAGGTATAATTACGTCATAAGGATACCTGAGTAGGAACTAATTGCAACAACATGTTCTTTATGATCGTCAGCAACTAGGCACAGGGATTAAATCTTCAATGTCCCATTGGAAGTTGAACAAAATCACTTCATTGACTAGACGGAATTTCATCCCACAACTGAACAAAACATAAGTAAATATCATTGAACTTGAATATGGCATACCTGCATTTAAAGTGTTTTAAAAACAGGATGTAAGCATCACAGAGGGCATAATTCAAGTTTAATTCCGTTTTCTCAGTATACTGTATATTTTCTGCTTTTTTACTTATGCACAAAGTCGTCAACAAGAATTATAAAGAGGTTTTGTTAAGAGTATCTCTGCAGTAAAGTGGTCAAAATGCAGAATTAAAAATGAGAAATATATTGGGTTTGATTCTAGACTGATGAAGCTTTCTTATTCCCTACTCTCAAGAGCCTGGAAATATGAATGCGATACTGAATGTGTGTTAAGTTAATTGAGAAATACTGTTTTAATGTACAGCTCAAATTTTAGCAGTCTTTATGGAAGGTCAAAATGGTAATACCACGATATTACCTAAGGCGGTATGTAAATAAATAAAAACACATGCAATATTGGATTTTCAGAGATGGAATGTACAGTAAAAAGTAGGTACATTACAGTGAAATTAGGCACATGTATTCCTCTTCAGTAAACTATATTCAAGATGTTAAGTAAATATTTTCTATCAGTATTTCTGGTATATTTGAGTTAGATAAGATAGGTATACTAATATGTGCACAACAGGAGAGTATGGTCTGTGCTGCCTGAAATAATTTATAAACAAATCTAAAGTTAGAATCGATTATTAATATTCTTTATGTTCTAACGCTTTTGCAAAATTGCTTTTTGCACCCTGTGGGATTATGATTCAGTCTGAAGTTACAGATTTGAAAAATTAACTTAATCGAGATTTCAGGTATTTATTTTTTTATTTAGGACAAATTATAATATTGAATCTAATATTTTAGCACTGCCTTCTAATGCTAATGAAACATATACAAAATAGTTATAAGAATGAAATTAGCATTCTCATTAGCTTTGTAAGATGAGAAGGGAAACTAAATACTGAAGAACTGTATCAGGGTTTAGCATCATCTTGCCTTTATTCTCATGGAAACAATTTTTCATTTTGATGGCACAAATTTGTTACGTCTCGGGGCAGCTGATGACTTACTCAATAATTCTGGTCTATGTATTAGGAACCTAAAATAAATTATCATTCGCTTAGTGACAAAGGAAACCCACGAGAATAAATCTGAATGAATTTGGAACGCAAATGTTACAATTTATCCTTACCGATGGAAAGTGATCTCGGAATCATTTTTCTGGTGGTTGGTACAGCTATGCAGCATAGAAGTGCACCATGTTAATTATTAAACCATAATACTCTTAAATCACCTCACTTTTAAAGCCTTTTAAGCGTACTGAACATATGGCAGAAAATATGTTTGCCACTCACTTATAAATGCGCGAGAAGTTTCAATTAGCGATAGCAACACCAGCGCCAGTGGTGAGTCTAGGTAACATATTCCAAGGTCTTTGATTCCAAATAACCCTTTACATAAAAAAAATATTTGGTATTTTGTATAAAATTAAAAAGTGAGCTAAAATTTTTTTTGATTAAATTGTCATCTGTTTTAAGATAATAGCATGACAAATAAAAAAAATCTGATGTGTTACTCGCATGATTTTCTCTAACTGTTCTACAAACCAACTTCTTACAAAGATTATTCTCTTTCTATACCATGCTAATCGAGATAAGCATTAGTAGAATGTAATTATTACTTAGTTCCTTATAGGTAGAAGGGAAATAAAGGAATGCGCTATGCTAAAGCAATAGTCAGATGTTTCAAAAGATATTATGTGATTGTCATTGAAATTGACTTCTTTGCTTGCCCAGGAGTAGAACAAAAGAAAAAGGGACACTTCCTGTCTGAGAAAAGTATAAGTATTTTAAAACTGAAACCAATAACAAGGAATATCTTGGAAATGGTTAGTTATACAACAAAAATGTATAGGACATAAATAATGTGTGTTGTTGCTATCACTCGATGAAACTTCTGAAGGGTGCTGTCAATGTAAACACAGGTAACACAATGTTCCCCCAATAGCAATGAGTTGTAAGGTGACATGACTACATTACCCCTGCTCAACTTGTGCCACGTCTCAAAACTTCCATGCAAGCATAACTGAATTTCTGACCACTGAAGCCTGATTATATGTTATGTTAATTCTGTGACTCTGCTATAAGTTTCTGTTAAGTTTTCCCTTATGTGATACTATTGTGAAGTTGAAAAAGTTTTTGCTTTATCATTCGCAAGGCTGTGGTAGAGCAGCTAGAGGAAGAGAAGAATGCACTGCAGCATGCTGTAGAAGTGAAGGATCATGCATTAGAGCAGTGTGGAATGGAACTGACGTCAGTAACAGAACAACGGTCACAGCTACAAAAGGAACTGGGCAGTCAACTGCAAGCTGCAAATGCAACTATTGCACGTCATCTACCATTTGTTGATTCAAGTAAGTGAAATAATGTTGAACAGTAACAATGAATAAATCTAACACTTCAACTTGACTGTTGTAAAGTCCCAAAACCCATAATTTGGGAAAATGTACTGATAAAGAAAAGCAGGAACCAAGTGATAAATTTGAGTTTCATGATGATAATAATCTCATCTTTTATATATATGTATGCATACATCATTTTATTTCAGTACAGAAACATAGGCTTCATCAGTTTTAACAAAAGAACAATTTACAATAAATAATTATAATTATGTACAAACCTAAGAGTGAATGATAATAAAATCAGTGACTTCTTGCCAACTATCCAAAACAGAATATGAATAAGATAATTGCACTATGATACTAAGTCTAATACAGGTCAAGCAATTATAGTAAAACGTTATTTATACTTGCACATTTATAAATCTTTTACACTTACACTTTTTTTTTGTTTTTTTTTTTGTTTTTGTTTTTGAGGTCCAAGCAGAATTCCTATTACCGCACATGTTTGTTTTATTTATATTTCTTTTAGTTATACAATCAAATTTGAAGCCCTTTTATAACATTTTGTAATGTTATAAGTGCGCCATGTTTGGGACGCCAAGTAATGTAACATTGTAGGTACTTAAAGATTCACTCTACTACCAAATGAGTAGATCTACGTACCTTTGATGTTGTGCAGATCTACTACTGATGAGGTGCCTCAGCTGGTTTGACTCACTTGGGGTGGAAGCAATGAGGGTAGTTTGGGGAGTGATCTTATGAAATTGCTTGGACACACATTACTTTTCCTTCAATTTATTGTCACTAGAAGACACGAGACAAGCATTTTGCTTTACAACCTGCTAAGTCAATTATTTACTAGGAGCTTCCCTTATTGACAATTCACACATATTTTACTTAGAACCCTTTTCTCTTTAAGTTATCTTTATATTATTCAGTCTAGATGCGAATCACTGAATTTATCTATCCACTACTGAGGGCGCCAGTAACTGAGTATCTATGAGAGTTGCGTTGTTTAACTTGAAAGCCGATGTAACTATATGACAGCCCTGACGTAACTTCAATGCTTCGATGCAACTAACAGACAGCCCCGACATAACTATGAAACAGACAGCACTGATTTGCGGCAATCTTCTCCTTAAATAGCAAAATTGTTATCATGGTGGCTTCTTTCTGATTGGTCAGAAAGGCCGCGAAACTGGAGTCAATATTACTCAAAATACATAATTTTCTTCCCAGGATGCAACCTAACACCCACGTGACAAGTATTACATAATGGAAAAATACTCTTTTCCAAACTAAAAAGGTCTTTACCAACACACGCAGCTCGCACGTGCCCGGACAAAAGAGCATCTGCTAACAGTGAAAACCTCTCATTCTACTTTCCAAGTTTGGCATAAACAACTCGCAATTGCTCTTACTAAAACCTGATTTTTACACTTTTAATACATGAAATAATCGAATATTGTATTCTTTAAATATAAACTGATAAGCAA
This sequence comes from Hymenopus coronatus, assembly GCA_030762935.1. Taxonomy (NCBI): domain Eukaryota; kingdom Metazoa; phylum Arthropoda; class Insecta; order Mantodea; family Hymenopodidae; genus Hymenopus; species Hymenopus coronatus. The sequence goes on from CM060882.1 coordinate 27,538,063, forward strand.
TTAATAAAAATGATAATGGTCGTTATAGAGAAGCCAACTAATGGTCTCAATTTACAGCCAGTTTCACAAGGTAAGCATAAGTTGAATCTTTTAATAAATGACTGAACTCTACTAACGCTAGACTTAAATACAGTTTATGCTTTGCAGCTTTTGTGAGAAGCTATTATTAAAAGAACCATTATTTTTAAGCCAAATTTGTGCTTGCTCCATAGTCTTATATGCTAATAATTGTGATAATGTTTTAAGGTCTTTATAAAAATGAGGTGTCATCTGCATATACGGCAGTATAAGCAGAAGAACACTCGGCTACATCATTAGTCATCAGCAAGAAGATTAAAGGTCCTGGAACGGAGCCTTGTGGTACACTTGTTTCTACTTCAACTATATTGGATTTTTTCCCATTAACTGATACTACCTGATATGATTGTCCAGATATGATTTAAAAATGTTCTGACAATGTCCCTTTTTTCCACAGTTTTCCATCTATTTCAGCAATAAATCATGTTTAACGCGGTCAAAAGCTCTGCTCAGATCTCACAAGGAACGCTGAGCTTAGCTTAACTTCCTTCTTCAAGAGCCTGATAGATTTTTTTCTATATACTTGCCGACTGCAGGTATGGTTGACTTACTCTTCTGATACCCATACCAATTATTGAAAAATAAATTATTACCTTCAAGATATTTTTGAAGTTGATTTTTGATTAAACAATCTATTATTTTGGCTGTTGAGATTGCTGAAATTGGTCTATAGCTACTTTTTTTTAAACATGTCACTCTTTTTACTTTCTCTATACACTATGTACATAGTATGTCTAGAGAAAGTAAAAAGAGTGATAAGCACATAGTACTTATGTTTTATGTACATAGAGTATAGATCAGGTATTGTATTGCACCCAAAAATTTTATTCTGAGATTTTACCAGAAATATTTGTTTTGAGTCCCCCTGAATCAAAAACACATTTTTAGAAAAATGTCTGTGTCAGTCTGTCTATCGGTCAGTGTGTGTCAGTCTGTGGGTAGTATAGTTCAAAAATGGAAAGTCTGTTAAATACCAAATGTGGTATTTAAGTTCAGTATCTTCCAAGGATGCAACACAAAGATTTTTGAAGAAAATCACCCCACCCCCAACTACCCTTTACATGGAAAAATTTCAAAATTTTGATTTCTCAAAAATGGCTTTAATGATTTTGATTAAAATATTGTTTATTAAAGATATTTACCTGACAAATAAAATGCATATTTTGAATTTTCTGGGAATAGCCTCTGAAGACCTTCTGGATGAATTTTACAGAATTTTGCATAGCTAGTAAACCATAATAGATAGAAAAAACTTAATAGAAAATGTAGAGCTCTTTGAAACACACAATTTATGCTATATACATTTTTTTTGTGGAGTTGATTGTTTGTGTTACTGCTACTCCTCATATAACTTGCATTAAATTGAATCATTGCAGTAGCTATTTTGTATTATTTTTCATGATGCTAACAATTGAGTGTTCCAAAATAGCATTTCAGATAGGTTACATTTTGCATAGTAAGTTTTAATGTGTATTTACTTATAGACATGAATGCTTCGCTTAAGTTAAACATCTTTGAAAGTTGGTTGACCAATCCTTGTTGCAATGCATCTTAAATTTTTAAAATTTGATATTAGTGGAGTATATGGTCTATAAGTTACTTGCTGTATTATCCAAAAACAAGACCATTTCTTTCTCAAAAATGTTAGTTTTTAAAACCACTTTGCATTTTGTATTGTAAGTTTTCTAAATAATTTGCAGGACAAAAGGAAGTTTCAGATTTTGTAGGTATGCACTGATTGTCATCAATGGAGAAGTATGTGGTAAATGTGGGATTATGCCAATGAGGTCACAGTGCATCAGACAGATTTTGTATGGATAGATAGAGTCAGACTTAAAAGTTCAATGCCATAGTAAGGATTTGAACCATGGATTTCCCGGTTTCTAGTCGGTTGCTCTAACTACTGAGCTACAATGGCAACATGCTGTCACACCATTAAATTCCTCAGCTGACTTGCAAATTTTCTGGTAAACCACTAGGAGATCTCAAATTATTTTGAGGTGACATACCCCAATGGCGACCTACAATGTAGTAAGCAGATTTTGTAGTTTAACCAACTGTTAGGTCAGTTAGTGTTAATTTAATACCATATCAGCATGCTGCCATGGTAGCTCAGTGGTTAGAGCAACCAGCTAGTTTGGGGAGATCTATGATTCCAATCCTGTCTATGGCATTGAATTTTTCAGTCTGACTATATATCTGTTGCACATTGCTTGTGTGAAAAAAATAATTAGATATTGTATGTTTCATTTTGCATTATAAAATCAGCAATTTACCCACATACCTTAAGGGATTCTATGGCTTTACTTTATTGTTGTAATCTATCTTAACTAATTTAAAATAGTTCAATGGATTAAAGATGTCTTTAAACAATAAAAAACATAATCATAAAATGGTAAAATGTCCATATGAAGACATCATGGATTATAAAAAAATTATTACAATCAAGTCACACAAGGATGTTTGGAAAAAGCTTTCTTTTAACACATTGAAGCCCAAGACTGTGTATACCACAGGCCTTGTGAAATGTTCATGCGGCCCACGTCCACGACCATAACTCGCTCTTGGGCTATGCAGCAAAGAACATATATCAGTTATTGTTTAGTTATCTGATTTGTGCTACCATCTGTTTTTGCTTTGGTCAACTATTAGAAAATTTAGGAGAGTTAGTAATATTGGCTGCTCTCAGGTAGTCGTGCAATTTTCCTGTTTGTTATATTTTGTATTCTTAAATGTTAAAATGCTGCATTTTTCTTGATTTCTGTGAACTGAAGCTGAAGTTCGGGATAAAAATGATGTTCTGGAAAATTCCGAAACCAAGGAAGAGTTTTTCAAACTTTCAATAAATGGAGTGTAAGTAGCTTTACAGATTTTTTCAAACTCATAATTGATACTTGTTTTAAATTTAAAATAAAATATTAATACGGAAGTTATGATTATTTTCTCACTTGTTGAGAAATCCTTGAATACCAATACTTTTTGGCAGATTTGATTGATGTACTGTAAATAATAACTCAAAGTAGGTGTAAAAACCCTGGGTTTCTTAGCCGTTCAACTAAAGAAATGCTGGGCTTCAATGTGTTAAGACTTAAATAGAAATGGGAGAATTTTCCTCCTGCATGCCTCTTTGGCTTTAGTACTCTACTAGTGTATAATGATTGCACAGTTAAAGGCAAATTTACATTTCTCTGCTCCCATCCTTGCCAATCTTCTCCAACAATCATTGCAGTGTCCAATGCCCAGATAGAAAATCATATCTATCATCATTTCATTTTCATTTCATTTCTTTATCTCCAATTGTAAGTTAGGTTTTACAAGGATTGTCAAAATGATACAAAGCATATACTATAGATAATAACATTTCTATATAACAAACAAAAAATACAAAGGGTATAGATAAACAATGAGTTTTATAGCTTTTTGTAATTAACATTTTATACTCTTCTTTAGAGTAAAATGTACTTTCAAGTAGATGTGTTTTAATTGCTTTAAGTTTAAATTTTTCTTCTGGAATCTTTTTTTTTTTTTTTTTTTTTTTTTGAGTAGGCAAATGATTACACAAATTTGAAATCTTGCAAATATGCAAAGAAGCTTGTAACAGTGATGTGATTAAAATTAAATCAAAAGAATTTGAGTCTGTTTTTGTAACACAAACATCACTGAGTAATTACTTACTGAAACCAGTTTCGGGAACACTTGTTCCCATTTTCAACCCTTAATTCTGACTCTTATGAGTCTTTGATATTTGCTGTTATTGTCATATTTTATGTATCTTCTGACAAAATTTGGGGTGCCTGGTATTGTAGGCAAAGATTAAAAAAACATATGTCTGGTGAGATGTTTTTCCTTTTCTCTTCAAGTTTTGAAAAAGTTTTTATACCTACCTTAGCTCCATTTAGATTTTCGTTGAATTTAAAAGTATGCGATATTACCTACATGTTACCCTAGTATTATCTATGCAGTATGTGGCACCACGTTTTAAGTTTATGGGAAAGTTTGCTTCTACACAATTTGTTAATCGGCTAAATTTGAAATCTTGCAAATTTGCAAAGAAACTTAAAACAGTGATTTGGTTTCACGTATCTTTAATTTTATTTTCTACTCTTCTGTTACTTAACATTCCTTTTAGTCTGTTAACAAAATAATTTTGTTTTGTACTTGTGCTATATTTGTGTATGTTCATAATTTTAATTTGGTTGCTATGATTTTTATTGTGTATTTAATGCATTCAGATATGTTCAGGCAGGAAATGTTAGGATTTTCTACAGGTATCATTATTGCTTGCCATTATTCTAGTGTATGCCACTGTTAACTAGAAAAGGGTTAGGAAAACAGTGAAACAAACACAACAGCTAAATTCCAAAATTAGGTTCTGGATAATGAGAATAGTCTGTACAAGGAAAAATCTGATGAGTTCCATTTGCATGACTTTCTCTACATCACTATAACAGATTATTGTTAAACATATTCTACTATCTACTTTATGATAATCGAGATAAATATTAGCAGAAATTGTCTTAATTACTTGCTTCCTTGTAAGTATAAGGTAAATAAGGGAATACACTAGGCTAAACCAATAGTCAAATCTTTTAAAAGCTGGTTGTCATGTAGTAAAAATGTGTTTCTATTCATGCTCAGAAATTGTCAAATTGCTGTATGTGAAAAGTTTGTATTTTAAAACTGAAGCCAATAACAAGAAATATCTTAAAACTGGCCCACTCCACGAAAAAATGCATATAACATAAATTGTGTGTTTCAACAAGATCTACATTTTTTTGTGCAGGTATAAGTTTTTGTCTATTTCTTATGATTTACTAGTTCTGCAAATTCCAGCAACATTTTTCCAGAATAAAAGAGGTGTTCAGAGGCTATTCCCTGAAAATTCGAGATATTCCTTATATTAGTCATGTAAATATCTTTAATATATACTATTTTAATCAAAACCGTTTAAGCCATTTTTGAGAAAATCAAAATTTTTGAAAATTTTTCCATGTAACTGGTAGTTTGGGATGGGATTTTCCTCAACATCTTCATGTCACATCCTTGGAGGATACTCAATTTATATACCAGTTTGGTGTTTTACAGACTTTTCGTTTCTGAGTTATCGTGTTCACAGACACATGGACACACACATACATGCACAGACCTTTTTCTAAAAATGCTCTTTTTGGATACAGGGGACCCTAAACGTCTATTTCTGGTGAAATCTTGGTATCAAATATTTGGGTGGAATACCTTCTCTATACAATATGTACATAGAATATGTAGAGAAAGTAAAAATTGGTAAAATAACATTATATATAATTTGGTATGCTATCTACTATATTAACTATTTCATTTTAACATACTTTGTGTATCCTAAAAGCTCAGTAGCTCTAATTGGCTGTAAGATTTAGTCCTGTTTTGATTTTTTGAAGCAGGAATGATTGAGGGTCATATGCACTGATAAGTTGATAACTGTGATATTTTGCTCTTCACAGCTAACCTAGAGCTCAACGAACTAAACATTCCAAGACATGAGAGAAAGCAGCAGATCTACTCCCTGCATGTGATCTCTCAAGCAGGGCTTCATATAGACGACTTGATTGCAGCCCTCACAGATTATCACACATTTTTCGAACAACGTCTGCATTCAATGTATACAGAGTTCAGTCCAGTGAACAGAAGGGTAAGAAATTTGTATTGCATTTCATTAACTAGTAAATCTAAACATTGAAGATTTTGTATTTATTGTATTACAAATAGGTAACCAGAGTATTCTTTTCAGAAAAAACCAATCAGGATATTTTTGGGCCTAAAGCAAATAGTTTTATAGGGAACCATTCAAAGGTACTGTAGACTAAAGTACAGTTTCACTACTGTGTCTTGATCATCATACATATTTTGTCACCCTCTTCCCTTGGAGAAATATTAATTTGTTTTTGTTTTTTTTTTTTTTGCTTATAGTTTAATGTCCTTTAATGAGGTTGGTCATATCAGACGATAATAATATTGGTGAAATGATGCTGAAATGATTTTGGGGTCCTTGGAACTTAGTTACTCAACATTCAGCTTCTCAGGATAAGGGAAAGCTCTGAAAAAGCCTTAACTGGGTAACTCACCCTAAGTGAGATATGAACTCACCACCTCTTGAATGTGAGGCATACATGCTACCCCCTTACAACAGAGGTGGGCTGTAACTAATGTTGTGTAAGTGCAAGTAATCATACGTAACTTATGCTGATTTTGAGAAAAATCACTAAGATCTTGGGTGCAAGAATGGTCTGTATGATGAAAACTATATGCATATAAACATTGCTATCACTAAAGAACGTAGGCTTTCACAGCATACATCAAAGATGTCACTGACCACATTGGAAAGTTCTTAACCTTTTCGCGGATATGGACGTCATATGACGTCAATTTTAAAATGCAGGAGAACCGATATGGACGTCATATGACGTCCTGTGCATGCAGGCATTTAATGCTTATTTAACCCTAATAATTTTAATTTTCATCTTTTATAATAAATTTAAATAAATTATAGAATAAATAAAGTCTTACCTTTAAAGGTTCCTTTTTGAATGGTACATCTCAAAACATGGATACACACATAAGGGCACATCTCCACATTCACGGCATATCATGTTAGTCTCTTTATGGACTCCTTTTTTATGACACACCAAACACCTTCGAAATGGACGCAATTTTTTTGCTGTCGGTGGTATCCTTTTAGGAAAGTATTTCCTTCAAATCTGAGGGGTGCAGGGGTTGTAGATTTCTTACCCTCTGTATGAAGAGGCCTCTGGATTCTATAGTGCTCAATTAGGCTACGAGCTATTGATATGCAGAAGCCCAGACAGTGACCTACCAATACGATTTGAAATTTGTGTTCCATGTATAATTTAGGGGAGCTGTACCAATTATCTAAATATATAGTCCTACCCTGGTCAAGTGTAGGTTCCATTAGGTACATTACTATGGAGCCAGATAACCCCAAATCTTTGTCTCCAGTATTATCAGTTTCTTGACCAGTGTAAATGCAGCCATTGTAAAGATATCCCGTTTTACTTTCACAAAGATCAAAACTCTTTATGCCAAATCTGGCCCTCTTTGTTTTGATGTATTGCTTCCAGCCTAAGCGGCCCTTCCAAAGCATCAAGCTTTCAACTACAGTGACCTTATCACCAGGCATGTAATTTTCTTTGAATTTTGAAATAATATATTCCAAAACTGACCTAATTTTGGGTAGTTTATCGTTTACATTTTCTGTGCCAGTGAAATGAAGGAACCGCAAAATGGAAGTAAACCCGTTATTTGACATGCATTTCCCAAAAAATGGAGTAGCTAGCATGTCATCTGTAGACCAGTACATGTCTAAAGTTGGTTTACAAATAACACCCATGAGCATAATTAGATTAGTCTGTAAATCTCATTCAGTCTTACTTTTGTCCACTCCTGAATTCTACTCTTAGGCCCTAAATTGCCTTTAGAATTCAGGTCTTCCTTTACCTTACTCACATATGCATTTGTTTCTGTAGCAATAAGAGACACTAAGTGAGCAGTAAGAAATTTTGTCAATTGATTGCCTGTCAGAAGTCAGCTGAACTTGGGGTTATACACCAGAGGCTGTGCTCATGAAGATATGTCTAGTAGTATTGGAGTCATTTTGACTACCCCACAATCTTGCTTCTTCACGAACACCTGAAGGAAGAGAGTCACTTTCTTCCTCACTGCTAGCTATATCCTCGATGCCCCCCTCAAAATCTGAAAACTCGCCATCAATATCAAAGTCACTGTCATATAGCAAAAAGTCCTCCACATTATCAGAAGTTATTTCTGAAACCTGTACACTGCCTACACGAGCTAATTTGTTAGCTACACTGCTAGTCGAAGCCATGGTTAGAACTGAGATATAACATTTTCAAATGTGCTTTTCTGATAGCTAAAACAAAAAACTGTGAACCCCATAGCTACATGGCTCTACCATAAATCCCCACTGTGTATTTATTCTAAGGCGTAAATAGAAACGCTGACAGAGAGGTTTGATTTCTTTGCAGCTTGGGTGTTCCTCACAAACACACACACGTAATATCGTCGTAGCAATAAACAGAATGATAAAACCTTGAAGCCGAGAACATTGTGCTTAGCTAGCTCTACGTATATACATTTGTTCGCGCATAGCACAAGCCTGACTCACAAATTAGGTGCGTTCGACGTACAGAATGACTTTTACTACACAGAAAAAATTAGTGATGTTTAAACTTTTGTTAATATAATCTCTCTTTTGTTTCTATGATAGATGTATAGTGCCTTTAATGAACTTTAAGTCAGTTTTTGTTTCATTAAAATATCTTAATAAATACTAAAGATATGAATGTTTATGTACAAAGCATATTTACCAACATTTAACAATTTAAATGCCTTGAATTGTTTATTGGGTATCCATTACCGGCCCTGCAGCATTTAAATGGCCATCGCTCAAGCGGTTAAACAACATGATATTCACACTATCTACAAACCTACAAAACAAATATGCAACATTCTACGCTCAACTTAAGATTCAAAAGAACCACTTGCCTCTGCAGGTGTTTACAGAATCCCATGTTCATGTGGCTCTGTATATATAGAGACCACCCAACATTCTATAAACTTGCACATTACTGAACACAAGAGATGCTGCCATTTGGGACAGCCTGAAAAATCAGGTGTCGAACACACCTTACTAGCACAGGGAGAACACATCAACCATTACGCTGACACAACTGTACTATCTTCTGCCATCAACTATTACTCCCACCTTAGTTGCAAAGTTATAGAGATTTATAAACATGCAGATAATCCCAACAGGAAGGAAGAAACCAAACACCTAAATAGAGCTTGGTATCCTGCATTAATCAACACAGATAGGAAACTAGACTGGAGACAAGCCAGCAATCATACGCCACCAACCACCTTGGATACAATAAACATCAGCCCTCAGACTGCAACTGAAGGCATTTTCCACTCCAATCCAGCCTACACAGCTGCCAAGTCGAGCAGAGCATTCAGAAGTGAACGCCGCCTAGCCGGTCTATCCAGCACATGTATATAAAGCTGGTGAAACCTCAGGATTCTGCATCAGTCATTGCCAAGAAGAACAAAGCAACAATCTCCACTGATGATGCTAGGCACATCTTCAGACATATGGAAAAATAATTTCAAATAGACCACGGCCTACAAGCCTGGAATTTCATGCATTCCTATTGCTGTGCCAATGATTAACATGCAACTTGTCAAAACCAGGTGAGAAGATGAAGATATTTAGTCACAAACAGGTACACTGTCACATAATGTCAACATATACTTTAATGCATACAGATAAGCTGTAAAAATTATAACACTTTAATTATATTATCATGATTACATAGTTAATTTTAATCAATTGTATACGACTATATAATAAAACACGTATATATTTCATACCAATGTATCTAAAAGCATATAGAGTGGTTTGTAGAAACAATAACTTGTTTAAAGCTCTAGGCAGTCCATTGCTTAAACAATCTTTATTTAAAATAAAACATCAACAAGGAAATTTTTTAGTTTCCAAAAATAATTTTACATAAATTTGAAGAGCACACTTGTTTACTCACCATCAGTTTTAAATGTAGGAAAACATTTTCAAGGACATTCCTCCTCATTTTCAGCAGCGCGTGTGAAGCTCTCTCTTTCTTGCTTCCTCTTCTTCCTGCTGTATCTGATCCTATTTCCATCTAATTTTAGTGGTGCAAAGTTTTAATCCTTCATTCAATGATGGGATTTTGAAGTTTATTACATTGGTGATGTTTTGGAATCCCTACAATTAAACAAAGGATTAAAACTTTGCACCCCTAACACCAGATGGCATCAGGATCACATACAGCAGGAAGAGGAAGTTTCAGTCAGCCAGCTGCTGAAGATGAGAATGAATGTCCTTGAAAATTTTTCAGTGTTTTCCAACATTTAAAAATGAAGGTGGGTGTAAATAAATGTGATTCATCAAAACTCCATCTTTAAGAATACTTAATTGATAGTAGTGGTTCTGTTTTTAATCTTTAACAGACCTATTACTACTATTTAAAGGTAGACATTGTCTTCTCAATGCAGTTATCATAGTTAAATATGATTTAACTTGAACCACTGTGTAAATATTTTTTCTGCAATTTCCCATAATGTTCAAATGAAGAAAATAAACCAGTCAATATTACTGTTTAATTTTTTGTATCATTCTCTCTCAAATAATTCAGCGGTACTTTTCTCTGGTTTGGCATTTCAGTTATCAATTCTCCTCAAGGAAAATGCTCAGTATCTACGGCCTCTGGAACAGGGCTATGCAACTTTTCAGGAAAGTTTAGAGGGTGAAGGCTGCATAAATCTTCAGACAATACCATCTTTAAGCAAGTTTTCTGACCAGCTGTTAATTTACACATCATATTTAGGACGTCTTTTGCCATACCATCGTCTGAGGTATGTTTGTTATTTTGAATATTGTTTTACAACTAAGATTATAATATTGCATTAAGTTATTTAAAGAAGTAAAGGAGTTAACTTTAAAAATCTGATGTGTAACATTCACATGACTTTCTCTATATCCCTGCAACAAATTATTCTTATAAGCTTATACTTCTATTTAATTTATGCTAATCAGAAAAAAATAGCAGAAATAGTCTTATTACTTGCTTCCTTGTAAGTAGAAGCAAAATAAGGGATTACCACAGGTTAAAGTGATAGTCAAAAGCTGGTTGCTATGTCAATGAAGTTCCTTTGTTTATATGGATAGGAGTTGACAAGTTCCTGTATGAGAAAAGTATACGTTTTTCATAGCAGAAACCAAAAATAAGGAATGTCTCAAAAACGACGAACTCCATGAAAAAAATGTATATAACATAAATTGTGTGTTTTATTGTGCTCTACATTTTTTGTGTAGTACGTTTTTGTGCAACTCTCACGGTTTAGCAGTTATTGAAAATTCAGTAAAATTCATCCAAAATAAACTACTCTTCAGAGGCTATTCCCAGAAAATTCAAGATATACATTTTATTTGTAAGGTAAATATCTTTAATATACAAAAGTTTAATCAAAATCGTTAGAGCCATTTTTGAGAAAATAAAAATTTTCAGAAAAAGTTCCATGTAAAGGGTAGTTGGGGGTGGGGGCATTTTTCTCAAAATCTTCGCGTCGCATACCTGGAAGATACTAAGCTTAAATACCAAGTTTGGTATTTTACCAACTTTTCGTTTTTGAGTTATCGTGTTCGCACGCACCCACCCACCCACCCACCCACACCACACACACACACACCACAAAAACACACACACACACACCACACACACACACACACACCACACACACACACGCGCATGCACATGCACACGCATGCGCACCTTTTTGTGAAAATGCTTTTTTTGGATATTGGGGACTCTAAAACATATATTTCCAGTGAAATCTCGGTATCGAATTTTTGGATGGAGTGCAATACTTTCTCTATACACTATGTACATAGTGCGTATAGAGAAAGTAAAAAGCAAACATTGATCTGGAACCTTCACCAGCTGTTCATTTATTTTTGGGTTTAACTCTGGATTTATTGAGACTTCATAGCTATTTATGAAGCATTGCTAGATTAGTGCATGTTACATAGCTTCATTGCTTGAATTTGAATTCAGAGCTACTTTCACTGTTTTTATTACAAAGGTTCAGAAACTTTTAGAACTGGGAGTTGGTTATTGAAAGCCACTTACACTCAAGGTCATAGATTTCTCATGCAGATAATTTATAACTACAATAACCATATACTGTGTACACATCTTTTCTTGGGTGCTAGCTTTATGGGGAAGAGAGGGCCAGGGAGAAGAGGAGAAAGATTGCCCACCTCTTTTTTCTGCAGTGTTGTCAACCAAAGAAAGTTATATGTGAATACGTATAACTTAATGGTGCATATATTATCTAATTTACTGCAGGCTAGCCAAATTATTACATGAAGCACAGCACACATGCACGTGCATGAATCTTGGGATCTACCAACAGAATGAAGCCTTAGCATTGAAGGCACTAGATAACAAGGTGCATAGTGTGCTTCATGTCTCAATGTCTACACATCTTTATGCATTAGAGAATAATTACTATATCACAGTCGCATTCCCACAAAATTCTCAGGTGTGCTGTTGATGAAATAAAATGATAGGATATTTCTAAAAGAAGTTGTTTTCTTGTGCAGTATGGAAGAAGAGAATTCGTTTGCGATGTGTCCAGAAGCCCTGCGATTATGCAACAAGGAAGTACTACATCACACTAGTCGACTAACAACTGGCTTTGTGAAACTATCCACATACGTCAAGCTGCTAGCTGCGCAAAGTAAGCCTTTTTCTACTATTAAATACATATATTAAAACTTTCCACATGTTACACTACATAAATCCTTTCACAATAATTATGAACAAAGTGCTATATCACCTCATGCTGCACTCCTCCACATGGGCATTCCTAGTTCTTATATAGGTCAATGACCTTTGCAAACTTATAATTACAAAATAATATCATATGCAGATGCACTTCAGTCATATTTACTAATATAATTTTTTTTTTAATATAAATGTAGTTTATTTACCTATAGACATCAAATATATGTTCCAGATTTTATCTCAATGAATACTTGTAGTTTATACATTGTCTTACATGTACAAATATTATTTACAAAATAAGATTATAATTTTACAACTTTTACAAATATATGTCACATAGTTCAGCTAGGATATTTTAATGCATCATAGGTACTTATACTACTTTGTTATACTGGTACTACAGTACATCAATTCTGTATATACATCTATCCATCAGATAATTGTTAAACATTTTAAATGAATTACCCTGTGCAGATTTTATATGTTCTGATAACTTATTAAACATTAATGTACTATGATGTAGGGATCTTTATCTGTTGCAAATTTTGTGGTAAATGCTCTGTAATAGTATTAATACCTCTAGTGTTATATATGAATAATAATCTTTGTTTAATGTGCCAAAATTTACATTCCTTATATTCAAAAGATAACTTTATATACATATAATGACACTACTGTTAAAATGTGTTGAGCTTTTTTTCTGCGTTACTACTACCCTGTTCATATTTGTGATTGATGTTCCAACCCCAATTTCAATGCCATACTCTATAAGTGATTGAATTAGTCCATAGTACACAGTTTTAAGTATGTATTTTTCCATGTGATTTGTTAATTTGCATAATAAGTATAGCCATGAACCCTAAATTTTTACAAAGAAATATGTATATTTATGTTCATTATAATTAAGATTTTTATCCAGATGAATTCCTAGAAAGTCTGTGTGGTTTACTTGCTCTTTATCTGAACCATCATATGTTATTTACAAAATATATATATAGTACAATAAAGATTTATGCAGACTAGAAAGCTTAATAACTACAAGAACATAAGATAACTTAAATGTATAGTGGGTTACTGGGAAAAATGTGCGTCAGTTGGGGAATGTAATGCCATGTCAGCATGTTACCATGTTGGCTCAATGGTTAGAGCAACTGGACAGAAATCAGCAGATCCTTAGTTCAAATCCCGGCTATTGCATTTAATTTTCCACTCTGCTCTACCTTTCTAAAGTAAAAATTACTACTTATATTTATTGAGAAATCTGGCTAAACATAAATTCATATTACAGGTTTGGATATTTTGGATAGAATGAAATACTTCTATTTACTGTACATAGTAAAGAAAGTAAAAATTAACACTTATATTTATTCAGAAATATGGTTAAACATATAAATTTATATTATTTAAAAATAGTATGCTGTATATTAATTCACCACCCTCAATATGAAATTGAATTTTGGGGTAGCAAACGTAAATAGGTTATAAGTTTGGATGGCTCAGTTGGTTAGATGCTGGTCCAAGGTTGCAAGACATGGCTCAGACCGATGGTTTTTAGGCATACTTAAAAGTTCGGTAAATTTACTGGCATGTTAAAGAACTCTTATGGGACAAAATTCTGGCACACAGGTGGTGCTGCATGATCCTTCATTAGGTAAGTATTTATTTGTAAATAGGTTAATGGTACTGCAACATTTTAATACTAAAGATGAGTCATGTAGGAAGGTTCTTGTCAAGGTTGAAAACTATTGTTTTTCATTGTATGTGTATGGTCATTTAAAAAGTGTGCCAGTTTTGAAATATCAAATTATGGACTTTATTTTTTCAAAACACACAAACAAAATACAAAAATATGTTCATGTCACCTTTGCATTTCAGATATGGAAAATGATGCAAAGCCTATGGCATCTGCTGAACTGACATGTAAGAACTCTCCCATAAAATTTGCTATGACTGCCTGACAAGTTTCCAGTTGGATTTCACTTACAACTTGTCAAATTTCCTCCTTTAAGTGACGGATGTCTCGGGTTTATTGAAATACAACAAATGATAAAGTCAGAAGGAGTTAAATCATATGACCTTGGTGGCCTTTGCAGCATCAAGTGGAACGAGACAAACCAAGAACTGCTCATGGAGAAATTGAATTTTTCATGGGACAATCCTGCTGAAACCACAGCTCCATTCCATTGAAATGAGACCAAAAATATTCCATCATCTCACTGCATTAGTTTCCATTAACTGTCACACCTCCTGCCTCGTCTTCAAAAATAAGCACTGATGATACTGCCTGCCCAAAAGCCGTGTCAAACAGTCACTCATGGATGTATTTCCCTTTCTTGAATCATGCAAGGATTTCTGATTCCCAGATACAGCAGTTTTGCTTATACACAATTCCATTTAAGTGGAAGTGTGTCTTGTCACTGAAGATGATTTTGCTTGCAAAGCCAACATCTTCCTCTCGTCTTTTCAGAAACCAGTCAACAAAATATTGTTTCTTCTTGTGATCAGCACTTTCGGCTTCTGCATTAACTGAATTTTGTAAGGATATTAATGGACATCATACCAGAGAATACCTCATATTGAAGAGTGACATATGCCAAATTCTTGGGAACAGTGAAGAACCAATTTCATAACAGCCATACCATCATGAACCAATGCAAGATTTTGCTCATGTTGGCCAGGACAATGATGCCCAGAACTTTTAATGTTCACTACTGTTGAACTTGTTTCATTATACCTTTTCATAAGTCTACAAACTGTTGATTCATTCGGTGCTTCATTACACCCTAGAATTGGGCGAAATTGCCTATAGTTGCTGCATAATACTCTCCATTTTGATAAAAAACATATGTCACAGACTTATGGTACTCCGTCCCAGGGTCAACGCCAGCAAGAACTCCTCCACTGGCAAGATTTCGCCTGATCTCATAGGGTTAATTTGGTTCCCTTGGTGTCAAGGCCTCTGCCACATATGGTCAGATTATGGTCTGGCTCCACTAGTATCCAGCACAGCTTCGCTCGTATCCAGCCATCCGCAATGAGGCTGTCTCCCATCCTTCTGTCTAAGACACACAGTATCAAGCAAGGAGAGGCAATTGATGCAGGTGTGTCCCCCCTGCTAGTTGCCTAGATTACAGTCGGCATTCCACTAAGTACCCTGGGTGGCTGCATCCCCAACAAATTGTCTGATGCTTGTTGCTTCTGTTGCATATAGTCCTTCACTGAGCTGGCCACATCCCCAACACATACCACTTGAAGGTCATCATCCTTGGGTTGATCCGCTTTCTATGTAACACTGAATACTCCAGATCTTCTCAGTTATGTTGACTTCTGGCTTCTCTCCCCTCTGCTGCTTCCTGTCTATGTACAAATGCTGCTTGATCAACATCTTGTGTGGGCAGTTCTTTGCTAGGTGACCCAGCTGGCCACAACCCCAACATAAACCATTGAAAGACCTTTGCTGATTCTCTGTGCTAAGTCTTTGTTCCCGCTATAGTACTGAATATTTTTAATTATCCAGGTAGGAATTGCTGTAACCTTGGCTGCTTCCGTCCTTAGTGCTGCTGTAAATACCTCGTGGATCATCTTATAGTTGCTGAGAACCAGTTGTTGTCGTATCTCGACATCATGCGTGCCGTCGAAGAAGTAGGCAGCTGCCTGGGGCACATAACCAGGTAATTGGCTCACTAGGACTTTGTTCACAAGGTGATTGATGGCTAGGGTGAACTACTGCATCGTCTCACCTGCCTGTTGTAGCCTTGCCTTAAGCTGACTGTAGTAAGCTCCAGCCAAGCGATGGTTCCCAAAATGGTTCTTGTGGGGCTCAGTTCCTTGGCGCCGCTGTCGACTCTTCCCTTCTGGGCATTAATGCATTCCCCAAGGTCTTCCAGGGCATCAATGTGAAGGTCAAGGTGCCTTGTTTCCCCAAGCTCTTCTATACCCTTTTTCATGCTGGCCAGTTGTTTGAGCGACCTTGCTAGAAAGTTCTGTTTTCAGGTTGGCTATCGCACAATTCAGTCATTATGTCATTTCTCATCTTCTTCATTGCAATTTACATTTCAGTCTTCATTTCTGACTACACCGGCTCTAACAAGGAATTCATTAATTCAAAATCTTCTCGGGCTTCTAGCCAGGTAAAAAGTTGGCTTGACACCAACGTTTCGAAGAAGTGCATCTTCCTCGTCTTCAGGGTGAACTGATGGTTTGAGCTTGCGGAGACTGGTATTTATAAGAGCTGGGATGAAGCTAACATCTGATTGGTTCGCGTGATATTATGGCCTGGTATTTAAGATGACTTGAGACATGGGCACGGACTTGTAGAAAACTTTTTATAGCAGTTATTCGGATAATGTTTTGTGTGTGAGCACGCACCTGCTAGAAAATAAGTCTTAGAAGACTGCAAGTAGAGGATTAGGTATTAAGGCTCTTTAACATTGGTGTCCATGCTGAACTTAATTGTAGGCCAGAATCGCGATTTAGATTATTTGTTTCAGATGAGATGGCTAAAGCTTCTTTTACTCTCCTTTCCCAGTAGTTTGAACACTTTGCCACTATCTTAGTGTTGGTAAAGTTAGCTCTGTGGCTCTGTTCTATACAGTGTTCAGCCAGTCCAGATTTTTCAGGTTGCATAAGCCTTATTGATCTTTGGTGTTCAGAAACGCGTGTGGCAATAGTGCGTCCTGTTTGGCCAATGTACGCTGCGCTGCATTCGCAAGGAATGTGGTAGACACCAGGTACTCTGAGAGCTAAATTATCTTTAACTGGCCTGACCAAATTTTTGATTTTAGGTGGTGGCTTATGGATGGTTTTGACATTATATTTGTAAAGTAGTCTACTAATCTTTCCCGAAAAATTGCCGGTAAACAGTATATAGGCTATGGCGGCTGGCTTGTCTTTTTGTTGAGTGTTCTTCTGGGGTTTCTTTTTCGTCCGGCTCTTTTCAGCGCTGATGTGATGTCCTTGGCTGAATATCCATTTTTGTATTCTCGCATTGTCACGCTCCTTCCACACGATCCGCTATCTTCGACAGAAGAATAACAGCCAGAACAACTGTATACACGTCAATGCTAGTACAGCACCTCACAGCTCCCATAAAATTGACATAACCTTAATCAAACCACTTTTTCATAAAAGTATAAAAAAAGTAATTGTAAAAGTACCAAAAAGCACCCCCAATGCCATTAAAAACAAACCGTATATCCACCATCTCTTCGATAAAAACCAATTAGCCCTACTACCATTAAAAAAACTCATTCATCCCTGCCATCTCTAGGCTGTCAAAATCCTTAATGTCAAGCCATAACACAATCATAAGGAGAGTAAAAAAAAAAAAAAAAAAGTAAAAAAGAGGGCAGCGTTTAACTTTAGCCAATAGCCTTAGGCAAACCCTTATCGGTTCAAGCAGGACGCACTATTGCCACATGCGTTTCTGAACACCAAAGATCAATAAGGCTTATGCAACCCGAAAAATCTGGACTGGCTGAACACTGTATAGAACAGAGCCACAGAGCTAACTTTACCAACACTAAGATAGTGGCAAAGTGTTCAAACTACTGGGAAAGGAGAGTAAAAGAAGCTTTAGCCATCTCATCTGAAACAAATAATCTAAATCGCGATTCTGGCCTACAATTAAGTTCAGCATGGACACCAATGTTAAAGAGCCTTAATACCTAATCCTCTACCTGCAGTCTTCCAAGACTTATTTTCTAGCAGGTGCATGCTCAAACACAAAACATTAGCCGAATAACTGCTATAAATAGTTTTCTACGAAGTCCGTGCCCATGTCTCAGTCATCTTAAATACCAGGCCATAATATCACGCGAACCAATCAGATGTTAGCTTCATCCCAGCTCTTATAAATACCAGTCTCCGCAAGCTCAAACCATCAGTTCACCCTGAAGACGAGGAAGATGCACTTCTTCGAAACGGTGTAAAGCCAAGTTTTTACCTGGCTAGAAGCCCAAGAAGATTTTGAATTAACACGTCGCCAGGAAAGCTTCAGTTCTTATTTTAAGGAATTCATTGTCATCATTTGCCCCTCATTTCCTTTATGCTGGTCTTCATTGTCACTATTTCACTTCCTGGCCTGTCCATATTAAAAAATCTGATGTGTTCCATTCACATGACTTTCTCTGCAACAAATTGTAGTTAAAAAGCTTATGCTTCTATTTACTTCATGCTAATTAGCAGAAATAGTCTTATTACGTGCTTCCTTGTAAGTAGAAGCGAAATGAGCGAGTTCCATAGGTTAAAATGACAGCCAAAAGCTGGTTACTATGTAACTGAAGTTCCTTTGTTTGTATGGAAAGAAGTTAAGAAATTCCTGTATGAGAAAAGTTTTTCAAAGCTAAAATGGAAAACCAGGAATATCTTAAAAGTGATCAACTCCATGAAAAAAATGTATATGACATAAATTGTGTGTTTTATCATGAGCTACATTTTCTGTGCAGTTAGTTTTTATCCATCTCATACGGTTTAGCAGTTATGCACAATTCCGTAAAATTCATCCAGAATAAAGTAGTCTTCAGGGGCTATTCCCAGAAAATTCAAGATATACATTTTATTTGTCAGGTAAATATCTTTAATATACAATATTTTAATCAAAATCGTTAGAGCCATTTTTAAGAAAATCAAAATTTTCAAAATGTTTTCCATGTAAAGGGTAGTTTGGGGTGGGGGCATTTTCTTGAAAATCTTAGTCGCATCCTTGGAAGATAGCAAACTTAAATACCAAGTTTGGGCTTTAACGGTCTTTTCGTTTTCGTTTTTGAGCTATGCTGCCCAAAGATGCGCACGTGTGCACACACACACAGACATTTTTCTAAAAATCCCTTTTTTGGATTCAGGGAGTTTCAAAACATGTGTTTCCAGTGAAATCTCGGTATCCAATTTTTGGGTGCAATGCAATACCTTCTCTATACACTATGTATATAGTTCGTATAGAGAAAGTAAACATTTCTGAAGCATCTCTTCCATCTTGACTTCTCTATCCCACTCCTGATGGGAGTGCTTAACAAATGTCTTTATTGACTCAAAAATTGGTTAAAAATAAAGTCTTTAATACACAGCTGCAAATAATTCACTTGACCCTTCACTGCATAGACAGTTGCTGCTCATATGCCACTGCTTGCTAACACTCCAGTCAATCATGACTCACTGCTCACTAACTTTGTGTCATCCTCAGTGGTGTAGTGGTTACCATGCTAGCCTCATTGGTCCAAGGTTGTGGGTTCAAACCTGGCGGAGTGCGATTGATTTTTTCCGGTGTAAAAATCCTTAGTATGGCTTCGGAAGGGAAGTTGGTCCAGTGCCGTAGATTTACATCACGTAAAAAAACTCAAGCCTGAGCAAATTAAGTGGTGTTTCATGCTCAACATAGAATGTGATGTTGAGAACCACAGTGGTTAAAGAGCGATCGTAAATAAATCCCCATTTCTATTTTATTCACTAGCTTTGCTTGCAATTCTTCCTTCTTTTTATAGCTAGAAATGACATTACAGAACCTTCAGGAAATTGTGGAGGCCGAAGTTTCTGAACACTTCTAGCATGTGCCAGTTGATATCTCACATTCTAGGCTTGCATTACCATATTCCAGCCCCACTGCTACATACCAAAACAAACATGGGAGCAGCCCCATGTGACACTATCACAGTATTTATTTTATTTGTCATGTAAATATCTTTAATTTATGGTATTGTAATAAAACTCATTAGTCCTATTTTTCAGAATATCAAGAATTTCAAAAAATGTTCCCTTGATACGTTAGTATGGACTGAAAAATTTTCGTGAAAATCTTGTCATATATTTGGAAGTTACTGAACTTAATTACCAAGTTGGGTATTTATTCAACTTTGTTTTTGAGTTTAACTGTTTAAGATGTAAATTCAACTCATATACACATGAAGGTATTTCAAAAAACTGCTTATTTTTTATTCTGGGTGCATCAAAACATGTATTTCTGGTAAAATCTTGGCAAGTTTCAGGGTGGAATGTAATACTTTATGCCTACTGTGAACATTTTAGAGAAAGTAAAAATGCTTTAATTAAATGTATTGTAAATTAATTTGTAAATAAGTTATAATTTTTCTATAATTTTAAATGCAGACTTATTATGGTCTAGTGGTTAACATAATTAACCTTGAAATCCAGAGGACCCAGGATCAATTATTTAACATTATTCCCTGTTCCACCTAGAGTCTGGAAGTATGGATGAGAATAAGAATGGGTATGTTGAATTTAAAGACAGCAAGAAGATTAATGCAAAAGTAAATAAGTGAACACCATCAAATTTGCTAAAGATCAAACCACTGATATGTCTTAGATGTTAAAGGTTGGGGAGAAATCCCAAGACTTCATACCTAAAACAAGTGTATAAACTAATAGAGATTATAATTGTAGTTATTATTGTTATTTCACCAACATGACCACCACCACTATTACTCCAAGTTACCTAATTTCGAAATATCTATACCTATGTTAAAAAACCTTCTCATTGTGCCTCTCCCCCCACTGAAAAAGAAGAAGAAGAAAAGAAATTAAAGATAAATTGTGTTTTCTTGAACATCTAGCTGTGATTTAAACCAATGTTGGCTACAGTTGAGGCATGGGTATTTAAATCTCTAATAGCAAAGGGGTTAAAGTGTCTATAGCTAGCAAATAAAACAGCTGGTAAACAAAATTAAATTTGACATGTTGTAACATTTAGCTTAAACATGTGTCTAAACCAGTTGGCATATTAGGGCAAAATAAAATAAAATAAATTGAATATTACTAGTTCCAATCATTGATTTGTGTACAGGTAAACGTGCACAACAGCACCCTCTACAATCTCAGAGAAGATTCCTTATGGAACTCATAGAAGTAGTGAAGGCTCTTCACGAAGCTATTAAAGGTATTGTAATATTAAATCTATTATAGTTGTTAATGCAGTAATGAGAGCTAATCAACATTGACTGAGACTATGTTTCTTGTGGCTTCTGTGATAGTTACTGTACATTTCCACAGATAAGACAAGGTATAAATTTTCATCAAAGTTCTATAGTTTTTATATCTGTCCTATAAGATAACCTCCTAATTATCAATGGCCTGTGAATTTAGTTTGCCTAGATCAGTGAGTATTATCTGGACAATACTAGTGTATAGTGTACTCATAATTTTTCAAATTAACAAATTTTATTTTCTTGCATCTAAGCTTGTAATTGTTGCACAATCACAAAAGCATTGTAAATGATTATGGCATGAAAATCACCATATCCTCCTAATACAAAAAAAGGGAAGAGGAGTTCCATTTGCAGGGATGGTGATCACATTTTTTACTGTAATGGAATAATTTACCAGCATGCCGTTCTTTCTCAGACTACTGTTACAGCAGTATACGAGAGTCGGTGAGAACTTTCCTTGTGGGATGTGTTGTCAGCTGGCAGGGGCTCGTCAGGTTGCTGACCAATCAAGTATAAGAATTCATTACCTTTGGAGACATGTTGTCATTGGCATTGCAGCACTGGTTCACTGGAAATTTATGTGCAGGTTCTCATGCATGTACTGATCTATTATTTGATTTCATTCTCTGAAAATTTCAGTTTTGTTATACTCAGTAATTTGGTAAGGATTTACATTTATAATTGTTACTACCTTTCATATATCACAGATATTGCTCTTGTTCATCCTAGAGCTACCACGAGTGGCATTGTGATTTGATCATGTATTGCAGGGGTGATAAATGAGATGAGGTTATATTAGCTGAAATAATAAAAAATAATTCACAATGCCAGTAATCAAAAATAAAGATATTCCAGGTTTGCTCTTTGTGGATGATCTAGTAGCAGCAGCAATCACAAGTGGAGGTTTAAAGAAAGCAATAGAAGCAACAGAAAAATACTGCAAAAAAATGGGTTTTAAAATAAATAAAAAATAATCCAAAATCATGCTATGCAAGAATGGAAATAAACTCAGTGAAGCAGAGATGGCAGTTAGAGGGGAGTAAATTCAAATTTGTAAACAATGAGCAATGTTATTAAAAGGTTTAAAAGTTGATAAAGATATATGCCCACTATGTGGCAATGTTGAATGTTGATAACAATTTACAATGTATAATTGAGTGCAAGGAAACCAAAATGTGGAGAGAGATAATATGGAACAAAAGCTAGGAAGAGTTACTGGCAGAGATGTTGTACTTAAAACTTTTTGGAAACAATAGGAAGGAATTTCTGAAACAACTAGGTAATTATACAGGGAAAGTAAGATAGAAATGGGGGAGGAAATTCACCAAAGAAAGGGAGGATCTTAATAATAGAACTGATGATGTAATTTATAGAATAGGTAAATAGATTAAACCGGTAGGGTATAAATATGTACAAATAGAGGGAAAGGTACACATGCATAAATAACCAGGGTATTAACTGTATATGATACCAAATTCAACAACTCCGAGAAAGAAACTAGTATGATGTTTGTAACTTGAAAAGATGAAATAAATAATCCATCCCCTAATAAAGAATAATATGAAATAATAAAAGTTTTATGTTTAGTGAAGCACAGGACCTAATGTTTATTTATTTAATTATTTAATATAATGTTCGGGCTGTTTGAACAATTGTCATTAGCCTTCTGGTTACTCAATACAGTTGTCCATTTGTTGTCCCAAAATTGCTGAAGAGCAGAGTATGCACTAAGATGTTTCCAGTTTTGGATGGCATCTTCTTAACACAGCAAGCAGTTCAATGAGTTAAGAATTTTCATCCAGTTTAGATGGTGTGCTAGACAATTATGTTATGTTATTTTTCAGGACCTAATGTTGAAAGGAATAATAGATGACATAACTAGTGAGAAATAGGGAAAAGTAGTTCAACATATAAGAGATGTGATACAAAATTCATGGAAAGAAGAAGGCATTTTAGAGGAAGCATTGGAAAGTGTGATTATAAACTTAATAAACTTAAGTAACTTAGTGAAGATAGGGAAGATAGGGAAAGTGAATGTGATGAAATTATCAGTGAAGAGGAACTGGAAGATGATCTGGAGTGCAGTTGCTGCAGATGATCAGCGAGTAAATATGGCATTAACATACTGAGTCAGCCACGTGTCAGCAGGAATGTCAATCACTTGCTCACCAATTATAATGTCAGTATTGGCAAAACTGAGGTATCACATCACAGAGAAACGACCATCATTTCAGTGAACTGGGTGCGACTTCATCTCATGTTACAAAACAAGAGATGGAGATTTTGGCTAATTCAGCATTACCTATGCACCGCATCAACCTTATAGCCCTAATCCTACTCCCTGTAACGTTTTTATTCTCATCACTAAAAGCAAAGCTCCGAGGCATTTGATTGAAATCTCTGAAGCAGTGAGGCAGTTTTCAAGGACCTGGCAAAGAATGACCTGCATCGTGTGGCAGAAATTATATAAATGCATTCAGGTAAGAAGGGACTACTGGTTACATTCCCATGACTTTTTCTACTCTCTTATCATTTCTCTCTATTTCTATTATCTATTGTTTGGAATATTCTACTGATCCCATAGATACTCATATATAAATGGAAAATTACAGGGATTAACTTGCAATCTCAGCTGATTGGTAATAAACATAAAATGAAAGAAATTAGAACCTATAGTGATGTGGATCCTGATCTTGTGTTGGGACAGGACATAATTAAGCGCGAAGAGGAATTTTTATATCTGAGCAGTGTGATATGAAGCAAGGTGGCTCAGACCAGGATATTGATGAAAGAATTAAGAAGGCAAGATGCATCTTCATACACCTGAAATCTACTTGGTAATCTAAACAAATTTCCTCAAAAACTCAAACTTAGGTTATTCAACATAAAGTAAATACCATACTGCTATGTGCATGTGAAACATGGAAAACAACAGAAGAAATCAAATTGTTATTCAGGATACAAGTGGTAAAAATAGTGTTTTATATTGTGTGTAGGAGGCTTGTTAAAGAAGCCATAGGCCAATTTTCATAATCCTATGAACAATATAAAAAAATTTTAACATGTGTTTCATATACTATTTTTTAGACAGTTCTCAATATTTATAGACATATTATAATTATAAATAGATTGCATTACCCATTTCACAGAGTTCATGCTTAATGGTCTGCAATATTCAGTTGTTGCCTTGCTTAGCATCAGGTCTGACAATATGACGACTTGTACAGAACAAAAACATTCTATACAACAGATGTAGTGTTCAGTTGTAATTTTGCTCTCTCCGCTTCTTGCATAATTTTGTCTGGTTCAGCAGATTCCAAATCATCCACCATTTTATGGATTGATACAAGCTTTCAGAGTCGTAGTCTACTTGAATGAGACCGTGGATGCATAAACTAAAGTTGGCTACATTGGAATGTTATAATTTTTATAACACTGAGTGACAGAATTTTCTACTTTTAACACACCGACATCTGGTAAAAGGCCTACTTTTAGCATCAACTGTCTAAAAAGAAATTGTAAGTTTTTATAAACAGATATCTGAGAAATATTATGGGAATTTGGTAATCTTGGTATATATCAAATGTATAATTTGTGGAACAAAGCAGATCAGAAAGAAATCGGCAAAGAAATTAAATTCGTAAAGTGGAATGGATTGGTTACTAAGGAGAGAAAGTGGTAATATTACAAGAATGGCAAATCAGTGCAATACGGTATTAACTGAAACAGAGATGGCAGGGAAGAGAATGAGATAGTCATTGGCAAAAAACAGAATTCGATGGTGTGTCTTCATTAAGGCCCTTTGTTTCCCCCATGAGTGAGCAGGATTCAAGTACTAGTGCTACTTGCTATTGTTTATTAGTGCCTATATAAACTATTCTTACAAAAACAGATTTTTCTATTTCATTTAATCAAGGTAAACCCTTGCAGAAATAGCCATAGTGCATATTTTGCTATAGATACAAAGCAAATAGCAATAGTAATAGTCAGATTTTAAAGAACTGGATGTTATATACTGGTCTTAAAACTCTACATTCTTTCTATACAATTGCAAAAAACAACTGAAAATCAGGAGGACTTAAGAGTGATAAGTATTGAACATTTAATAATGGATATCTCGGAAATGACTTATGTCACACAAAAAAATGTTATTTGAAATAAATTGTATATTTTAAAGACATCTTATTTTTTGTGTAGAATGTTTCTGTCTATTGCTTAATGTATACCAGTTACACAAGATTATACAAAATTCTTTTCAAATGAAATTTACTTCACAGGCTATTCCCAGAAAATGTCAATTTTGTCATGTAAATATCTTTAATACACGTTACTTTAATCAAAACCATTCCAACCATTCAAAAAATGTACAATGTAAAGGTTAGTTAAGGGATTTCTTAAAAATCTTCGTCTCATCTTTGGGAGACAAACAAAATACCAAAATTGGTATTTATTCAACTTTTTGTTTTTAAGTTATACTCTTAACATACACACGTGGACTTCTTTCTAAAAATGTTTTTTCTGGGTTCAGACAGCCTCAAAGCATTTATCTCTGGTGAAATTTTGGTATCAGATTTTTGGGTGGAAAATAATATCCTCTCTACCTACTAAGTATGTGGTAGAGGAAAATAAAACAATAATGTAAACAATGTACTGAGTAATTGTTTCCAATGCTCCCCATATGGTCTAATCAACCTTCAGTTTGGGATGGGGGTTTTCTAGCAAATCTTTATTGCAGCCTTGGAAGGTACTAAACTGAAATACCAAGTTTGGTATTTAACAGACATTTCATTTTTGAGCTAAGCTGTCCACACACGCATGCATATACACACACGCACGCATGCACATGCACAGAGCAGGAGAACGTGTCCAAATCCTGGCTGTACCATTGAATTTTCCAACTAATTCTAACAGTTATTCAGATTCTGCTTATAGTGAGGAAAGAGAGTAGCCTGATTCTATCAATTACATTGGGGAACTTTCGAGACTTATTGATTATTTTCATTTTTAAAGAAAGAAAAATATAAGCAGCCATAAAAAAAACTATAAATGTAATACATAACTAAGCAAAGAATGGCTACATATTTATTTTTATGTAATGTAGTGCAATTTATGTTGGAATGTGTAAAATGATACTTCAGTATAGCAAAGTACACCCTTCAATTCATAGACATTTTCTGTTTGGGTCTGACCACATATAAAGGTAATTATATATAATATATATAATGTATATAATTCTATATAATTACATAAGCAACTGGGGTTTAGTTATCAGGAACAACAATATGTAGCGCTAAACTGTCTTCTGATTGGTTAATTTTTACAGCTATAACTAGCAAACTATTACTCTTAGAATGTGCTGCATTAAACTTTGTGTCTCTGATTTGTTTGTAGATCTGAATCTTAGAGAATGGTGTGTGAATTTATGGATATTTGCATAATGATTTTTATATATTGGATTCATATAAACATTCATTGTGGGGCCACTAAAAGTTTGTCATATAACAGAAAATATTTTAACTTTGGAAACTGTAGTTAGTTTTTATTGTTGAAATAATACAATACTATAAGTTTTATATTACTTTCCTGTGTGTTTAGATTTATATCGGGCCTTTAATGTGAAGCGTAACTTGGAACATGAAGTGCCTACTGTACCAGAACGTCTCTTCACATCAAACCAGTATTTAGTGAACACTCTTCTAGCTGCAGTGGCATCATCAGGAAAAGTAATTACAATTTTAAATAGTGATGCGATTCTTGTTTTTATGATGTTTAAAGATAGCAGTATAGTTTAATAATCTGGAATGAATTTGAATTCATTAGTGACTATTATATCCATTTGCACTAATAACCAGAAGTATAGGCTCATTCACAATTACCTGAGAATGGTAACCAGAATGAAACTGAGAACAAGAAGCTATACAGAACACAAACTTTTGTTTCACAATAATCCAGTAATGAGGATGGGAATGCACTTATTCTTCTTTTCTTGGTCAATTTTGCGTTTTGCAACTTTATTTATTTTTAATTGACCAATGATATTGTTTATCGGCCTCCAATTCAGCCAATGTAATGTGGGGGGTTAGCCAACATTATAACCCAAAAGAATTATGACTAAAGGGAGCTCTAGCAACTTTTTCATATTATGGTCACTTAGAATAGTCTCTACATTCAAGAGTCTAGTAATGAACAATATGCATTTAATATGCTATGTTCGGTAATGAGAATGAGAAACTTAACAAGACTTACTTCCTGCTTCCTGGGCTGGAAAAGCTTCCCATCAATTGTGAATGCTTCTATTAAAATATATGTATTTAAACATTCCTGTTCTTGTTCTGGTTACCGTTACCAGTTGTTGTGAATCAGACGTACACTTTGGAGATCAGTCGTTTCCATTTTTGTCTATGTTCAGCTGCTGATTCATTGGATAGGGAGTCAGACTGAAAAATTCAATGCAATAGCTGAGATTTGAACCACGGATCTCCTGGTCTCTAGCCAGTTGCTCTAACCACTGAGCTACCATGGCAACATGCCGGCATGGCAATAAAATTCCTGAACTGACTCACATGTTTCCCGGTAAACTACAAGGTGATCTCAAATTATATTGAGATGAATTAACCCAGTACGACTTACATCGTCATAAGTACATTATGTCAATTTGTGCTCAGTGGTAGAGCAACTGGCTAGAGACCGGGAGATCCGTGGTTCAAATCCTAGCTATAGCATCAAATTGTTCAATCTGACTCTACCTATCCAACTCCTGTCCTACATACAGTTTGTGTGAAAAAACAATTAAATCAATGCTCATTCATTGTTGATGTAGATAAATTGTAGCCCTCTTGTGGTGTTT
This sequence comes from Hymenopus coronatus, assembly GCA_030762935.1. Lineage (NCBI taxonomy): Eukaryota > Metazoa > Arthropoda > Insecta > Mantodea > Hymenopodidae > Hymenopus > Hymenopus coronatus. The sequence continues at coordinate 27,566,325 of CM060882.1, forward strand.
CCAGATAGAACCAATTATATGCAATTAAAATATAAACAATTATAAAAATCAACAGTGGCTGCTCATACAGAGGCCTGGCTGACTACAAATAATTATATAAATCTCACTCCTTTGCTCTTAAAACAAAGCAACCTCTTGGGAGCAAGTATACATTTGGAAAAACAAGGTCAGTTTTCAACTTTGAAATTCCAGATTTTTACTTTCTCTAGTCTGCATGTACAATGAACATAGTGGATAGAGATATTCTACTAAAAAATTTGATGTTGAGATTTTACCAGAAATATATGTTTTGGGGTCCCCTGAGTCCAAAAAAAATATTTTTATAAAAAGTGTGTGGGTGTAGGCGTGGGCATTAAAGAAAAATTAACCGCTAATAACATGCCAGATGATTATATCGAGATGATTGCCCACTGTCTATCGTTCACATATTTTAATTATAGAGGAGAATTGTACGAGCAAGTAGAAAGAGCAGCCATGGGATCTCCTCTATCCCCAGTGGTGGCAATTCTATTACTGGAGGATTTTGAAACAACAACAATCGATATGTATATCCTGAAATCCTATACTACTATATGTTGACGATACTTTTGTCATTTGGTCACATGGAGAGCACAAAATAAATGAATTTCTGTCACACCTGAACAGTCTACGCCAGAATATCCAATTCACGATGGAACTTGAAAACAATTTTCTTGATGTTCTAGTGAGATGGGATACAGTAAACCAAACCTTGCACTTTTCAATCTAGGAAACCTACACATACAGAAAGATACATATCAGCCAACTCGCACCACCCCCCAAACAAGGTATGATAAACACCCTGCACCAAAGGGCAAAACACATCTATCACCCAGACTATCTGACCAAGGAAGTCAAACATCTAAATTACATATTCAGAGCCAATGGATATTCGACACAAGAAATACAAACCTCCAAATACAGGAACAAAGAAAAAACACCTAGCTATGATAACAACAACTACAACATATGGTCTTTCTTACCATTATCCACCAAATGTCTGAGAGAATATCTAAAACACAACATCAAATTCAGGGACACAACAAGCAGGACACTATGGTCTTAAGTATCAGCTGTGAAGATAAAGCACCACCTCTACTAAATCCAGGGGTGTATCAAATTAGCTGTGATTGTGGGGACTTATATGTTGGACAGACTAGGCAGAACCATCCAAACCCATAGAAATGAGCACACCAGACATATAAAACAATTGCAAGCAGAAAAATCAGCCCTCACAGAACATGTGAAAAAAACTTGACATCACATAGATTTTGACAATATAAAGATTCTGTGAGTATGCAGTCGTTACACATAGAGAATAATAAGAGGGAGTATCGAAATCTTTAAACAAAACAGCAAACTCAACCGAGATGGAGGAAAATCTCTTAATTCAATTTGGAAAGCCTTAGTGACAGAGGGACAGGGGATTGGCAGAAGAGAGGAGGGGCCTGCTAGCATACGAGTATAAATATCAGCTCGATAAGGCTTGCGGTGCCAGTGGCCCATGGAAGAAGCTCATCATAAGTTTCAGTGAAACATCGGCAGCGAGCAGTATAAGAAATGATGCGGCCTACACCAGAAACCATAACCTCAATGAACTACAGCCGTGGAAGCCTACAGATATATTTACTGATCCATTTGTTAATGGCTACTTTTTATAACACTTTTGTAGTAATCTTCTAAGATTATTTCTAGCATAAAAATAAATTTCTGATTTCCTGCACTTATATGACTTTGCTACAAACAACTTATATAAAACTTTTAATTCATATTTACATGTTTTATTGTAGGATATAGTAAATAAAAGAAATCAGATCTTTAAAGAACATGTTGGAAACTGATGGCTTTGAAATTCCTTATTGTTTATATGGCCATGAGAAAAACTGAATAAGGACTTCTCATATGAGAGAATTTTTAAGTATTTTAAAATAGAAACAAATCACAAGGAATATCTTGGAAATGATTAACTCCACAAAAAGTAATTATTTGATAAATTGTGTGCTTTAACTCTAATGAGTTCTGCATTTTTTGTATAGCATGATGTATATTTCTTATGGCTTACCAGTTATGCAAAAATCATTCAGAATGAAGAGGACTTCAGAAGCTATTCCCAGAATATTCAAGAGCTACATTTCATTTGTCATAAAAATAGCTTAAATATATGGTACTACAATTTCAAATTGCAAGAAGTTAGTAATAGTAAGCTTATGTTAATTTAGAAACAATATCAGTCGAATCTTATCACAAATTCACTTACACTTTTAAAAATTGGACAGGCTTTGATAGCTATTGCTCTCATCCTCAGCTGGTGTTGGTAGCATCAATAAGAGTGAATACGAAGGTAGTTATCAGGATGGCAGCATCTGTAAGGCTGAAGTTGGAAGTATGTGCAATAATCTATCCATTGTGGGAATTTCAAAATTCATGATTTATTGAAGTAAATTTTCTCACAAGTGGCTTGTTCTAATGGATGGGTAGCATGTTTTAATAGGATTGTGTTTGCAGCTATTTCATGATTGGAGTCACAGAAATATGCAGCAAATGCAGATTTCTATCTTTCTATTTATATGACATGTTCATTGGTGTGGATTTTCAGGTTCCTTTTTATTTTATGTATATGTACTTTATTGCAATATTTGAGGTTGATTTTGTTTATTTTATATTTTGATTAAAGTTATTAGTGCCTTTTTTTTTTGTTGAGAAAATCAACATTTTCAAAGTAAGGGGTTGTTTTGGCTTGACAGTTTTTGTTCAAAATTTTCTTGTTGCATTCATAGAAGATATCATTTAAACAACTTTTCGTTTTTGAGTTGTGCTGCATGCACGCACTCTCTCTTTCTAGAAATGCTTTACAAAACATTATTTCCGGTGAATACTCTGTATTGGATTTTTGGGCTGAATACATTATTTCCTCTACTTACTTATAGTTAAGTGGTAGAGGAAGTAAAAATGTCTATTTAAAGAGTATCTTTTCTGAGATGTTACCCTACTTTTCTTAGTAATTAATGGCTTGCATGTTATTTGCAGCTTTCGACAGTTTTGTCTGACAGTAGAACAGAATTGTGCAAGGTTGCAGGTGTTTCAAAATTGCCAACTGTCCTGAGTTCTGGGACTATACATCCTTCTGTAGTGGAGTTTAAGAAGAGAGCTTCCCAATATATCAGCTCCTTGGATCAGGTAAGTTCTCAATTCTCATGCTGCATGACAGCCACATATCAACAAACCTTCATTGTCAACAGTGATTTACCTTCTTCATTTACCTTTAAAATATTAATGAGTATGTTCACACTTAAGCTTCACTTATTTTCAAGTGAAAAATCTTGAAATGTTTTCAGACCCATGCGTCTCCATCATCAGCTTGTTGGTGACTTAACAGTTATTATCTGTTCTTCCTGTTTCCTCAACATGAGCAGCCCGACTGTTGCCTTATGGTAATAAACTTTATAATACTGCTGATTGGTGGAATTTCAAAATTTAATAAACACTTAGAATGTTTTAAAATAAAAATCTTTTTCCAGTTATAATTTCTAGCATGGCTATCAACTGTTTTAATAATTTCATTTCATTTACAGTATTGTGATGTCTGACCAAAATGAAAGCTTCTGCTGATTTTTCAATTTGTTTACATTTTGTTTTTTGTATGCCTTTTCAATCTGACATTCAAGTTCTTATTAGTCATTTCCATATAAGATATATCAAAATCATGACGTATAATTTGATAAATGCCAGAATTCAAATCATTTGGTATGGTGTTCTTCAGTAGCTTATATATTAATATCCTCAAACAGAATTATATGGTAGTTTTTTTGAATTTTTTTTCAAATTTCCTGAAAGCCGAGAGTGGATGTAAATGTCTTACATTTCCTATTTTTGTCTTCTATTTTGTTTTAAGTAGTAATTTGTTTTAGGCCTGACTTTTTGTTTTTGAGTTGTGCTGTTCATAGACACACACAGATCTTTTCCCAAAAGTCGCTTTTTTGGATTCAAGGTGCCTCAGAACAAGTATTTTTGGGCAAATCTCAATATCAGTTTTTTGCATGAAATACAATACTTCCTCTATATGTAGGTGGTAGAGAAAATAAAATGACAAAGCAATCAAAAGAAAATTGTGATTTTTGGTTTTATAGATACATTGTCTTAAAATGCAAATATTGGGCAGTGCTTCCTTGTTATCATAATTGTGTTAAGCATTCTACAGCAGTAATGGAGACTGTCAAATGTTTCTGACAATTGTTTGTATTATGATAGTGAAAAATGGCTATCAAATTATTTGGTTTTTAATTTGGATTTAAAATCTGTTTGTTTTTGCAAAATGCATGAAGTAGTGGTATAGATAAGTTACTAAAGTAACCAATTTTCATTCAGATTTAAAAGTACAATGTAATGGGCATTCTAGTACTCTAGTAATGTAAAAATACTTTGGTGTACATTATTTTACAATATTAAAACACACAATTGCTTGCAGTCATTCTGTAGTAATTAAAGCAATAATTAATTCCATGAATACAGGATTATGAAAACATACCATTTCAGGCAAGCACAAATAATATGTTTTATTAATTTGTTGAGTTGGTTTTTTAACACTACGTCACTTACATTGTTATTATGAGGGACTAGTTTCAAAAGCCTATGCTTTCATTTTCGACCTCACAGGTCCAACTGCCATTGCTGGCTGCATTTGCTTGTACACTCTTCTCTGGTGGCGAAATGATGAACTTCTTAACTAAGCTGTCTACTGGTAGGATTTCAAAGTTTATTAGCCGATCTTTGTTTTTCCATATGAGGATGTTTTCCCAGGTTGTGAGTTCATTGTGGCCTAACATGGTTTTAAGCAATTTTGGATTTGGATCTAGATTGTGGTTTTCTTTCCAAAAGTGAAATGCTACTGCCGATTTGCTCTTGTTTCAATTTTAGGTTTCTAAAGTGCTCTTTGGATCTGATTTTTAAACTTCTTTTGGTTTGTCCTATGTAGAACTTTTCACAATTTGTGCATTTAATGTGATATATTCCTGACCTATTTTCTGGTGAAATTTCATCTTTTATTTTTGAATTCGGTAATTTTATGGCAGAAAATCTGTTTATTGGAGCCAGGGTGATGTCTTGTTCTTTGAAGATTTTTTTGAATTTTCTAAATGCTTGGGGGTGGTAAGTGAATTTTTTGAATGTGTTGATATTGTTTTTTCCTGCTGTTAGGGTAGTTATTTCTTTTATGGTTTTTTTCTGCTTTGCTTTGTTTAGTTTCTTGTACACAAGGTTCTTGCTGTATCCATTTTGTTCTGCTGTTTGAATTATGGTTTTTAACTCTTTGTTGAATTCGGTTGTGCTCATAAGTACATTTACTAATCTATGTGTGAAGCTGTTTATTATTGCATGTTTGTGTGGTAATGGGTTGTAGCTTTCAAGGTTAGTTTGGGGTGGGGTAATTTTCCTCAAAATTTTTGTGTCGTATCCTTGAAAGATACTAAACTTATATACCAAGTTTGATATTTTACGCACTTTTTTGTACATGGACACTCACATACACACATGCACACAGACCTTTTTCTAAAAATGCTTTTTTTGGATACAGGGGGACCCTAAAACATCTATGTCTGGTGAAATCTCGGTATCAAATTTTTTACGTGGAATGTAATACCTTCTCTATACATTATGTACATGTATGTGTAGAGAAAGTAAAACTGATAGGTGACAATCAAATAACTTGATAGTAAGTGAAGCTTTCCTGGCGACGTACTAATTCAAAATCTTCTCGGGCTTCTAACCAGGTAAAAACTTGGCTTGATACCGGCATTTCGAAGAAGTGCATCTTCCTCGTCTTCAAACATCTGTGATGTTAGCTTCATTCCAGCTCTTATAAATACCAGTCTCCGCAAGCTCAATCCATCAGTTCACCCTGAAGACGAAGATGCACTTCTTTGAAACGTCGGTATCAAGCCAAGTTTTTACCTGTTTAGAAGCCCGAGAAGATTTTGAATTATTAACTTGATAGTGTTCACCATTACTAATTTGCAGCACTCTGAAGTAATAATTTAAAACTCTCCCATCGGCGTTACACCTAACATAATTTTACAAAACACTGCAGTGTAATATACAATGTTTTAGGAGGAACCCCCAACAGTTCCATATGAGGTGGCCTTGAAGGAACATGAAGAGGTGAAGAGTAATGCCTTAAGTCATGAGACTCTGAAAGAGCAACTGGCCAACTGCAGGCAAAGGGCAGCTAAAGTGGAGCAGGATAAAGAACACTGGCGGTTAGAATACCAGCTGCTGCACCTTCGTCACTGTAAGGTGAGTCATTGCAGCATTTGGGATGGAAATGTGATGTAGAGTGTAGTGCAACCTCTTACCTAAATCTCTTGTGTTTAGAGAGTGAAGGACCTAGAAGGACAGATACAGTCACTCAGTGGCAGCACAACACCTCACAGTGATGACTCTTTGGACAAAATGATGCCTATGGATCCTATCACGGTCACAAATTTTGTAAGTATTGGGCATGCCTGCTTTTAAATGTAACATACTTGACTACTGTTTACGGTTTGCCTGTAAAATGCATGGGAGCAAAGGCCATATTTTTCTCCGTACAGTAAAGAAGGCACAGTTTCAAAATGTTAAAGATTTCCATTGTAAACATGACAAAACATGGAATTCTATTGCTTTGTATTGTAACTTTAGATTATGGACTGAATTGATATACAGTTCTATGTTGTTTGTTTTTAATTGAGAGAACACATAATAGTTGGAAGATTGAATGGCATACTGCCATGTTGTCACAGTAGTTCAATGGTTAGAGCAACCACATGTAGAGCAGGAGAACTGTGTTCAAATCCCGGCTGTGGTGCTGAATATTCAACTGGTTCTAACAATAAAAAATCACTACCCTGTGTAATCTTAAATATATATGAGACAGGAGCATTACCAATATAATAAAATAGCCTGGATAGTTGGCAATAACATGTTAATATTACCCGAATACTAAGTACTTATGAAGGTAAGTCCCCTCTCTGAAGAGAGACATTACTGGTTAGTTGAACTGAGTAAAAACCACATAATCAGTTGAATGATTGAATGGCATACCAGCATGTTGTCACAGTAGCTGGTTAGAGCAACTGCATGCAGAGCGGAAGAACTGTGTTCAAATCGTGTCTATGGCATTGAATTTTCAACTGTTGTAATAATAAAAAAGAGACTAGACTCAGACAGGACCTGCATAGAACAACAAATAATTTGCAGACATTCCAAAAAGGGATTTACAACAATGTTACATTTTTATTAATTCACTTCCATCACCTATAAAAGAATTGCATATGAACTAAAACAAGTTTAGGTCAGGATTGAAAAGATACTTCGTTACTCACACCTTCTATACAGAGGAGGATTTTAGTATTGTAAATATAATATACATGGATATTCTAAGAATGCATTTTGTACTAATTGGTTTTTGGAAACAGATATGTTATGCAAAATTGACACCTCTGAAAAATTCAATCTCAGAACTAAGTCTATTAATAATTATCAAGAGTAAGCAATAAATGTAATTTCTGACTTGATGTTCATCCTAGAGCTGGACTTTGTGTCTAATCTCAAAACAGGATCCACAGATTGCAATATAATGTAAAAGACAAGAGGAACAGATAATTAGCAAATTTTACAGCACCATTGCCAATGGCAAATAAATAGAGGGAAGCATTTTATGAATTCAGACATACAGTGACCTGCTTCACTATCCCCACAAAATTTGTAAAACAGAAAGCTTCTACCAACTATGAAAAGGTAATTACCAATTTTTTTAGATCTGTCAAAAACTTTAGATTATGTAAATATAGATTTATTATTAAATAAACTAGAAAACTATGGAGTTGAGGGATTGCTAAAGGATTGGATCAGCTCATATCTAAAAAAATCTGATGTGTTACACTCGCATGACTTTCTTTAGCTGCTCTACAAACCTCCTACAAAAGATTCTTCTTCTTTATACACAATGCTAATTGAGATAAATATTAGCAGAATGTTATTACTTAGTTCCTAATAAGTAGAAGAGAATAAGGGAATGTGCTATGCTAAAATGATTGTCAAATGTTTTAAAAGCTATCCTTATGCGATTGTCATTGCAAATCACTTCTTTGCTTGGCCAGGAGTAGAACAAAAGAAAAGTGGACTCTTCCTGTCGGAGAAAAGTTTAAGTACTTCACAATTGAAACCAATAACAAAGAATAACTCAGAAACTGTTACCTCCACAACAAAAATGTAAAGGACATAAATTGTGTGTTTTGTCGTGATGTACATTTTTTGTGTATTGAGTTTTTTTCTATCTCTTACGGTTTAGCAGTTAAGCAAAATTCATCCAGAATAAAGAGGTCTTAAAGATATACATTTTATTTCGGACATAAATAGCTTTAATATACAGGATTTTAATCAAAATCGTTAGAGCCATTTTTAAGAAAATCAAAATTTTCAAATTTTGTTCCATGTAAAGGGTAGTTTTTAGTAGGGGGATTTTTTTGAAAATATTTTTGTCGCATCCTTGGAAGATACTAAAGCTAAATACCAAGTTTGATATTTAACGGTCTTTTCGTTTTGGGCTATGCTGTCCACACACACACACACACACACACACACACACACACACACGCATGCACATGCCCACGCCCACGCGCACACATGCTCACACACACACACACCCATGCACACACGCACCCAGACCTTTTTTTAAAAATGCTTTTTTCGGACTCAGGGGACCCCAAAACATATATTTCCGGTGAAATCTTGGTATCGAATTTTTAGGTGCATTACAATACCTTCTCTATCCCTATGTACATTGTACATATGGGGCTAGAGAAAGCAAAAACAGAAGTCAATGTGTCAAAATAAAACATAAACAAAAATGGGACTATGCAAAAAATTGCAGACTGTGAAACTATTAAACAGGGAGTTCCACAGGGATCTAAACTAGGTCCATACTTATTTTTTGTCTACGTAAACAACATTTTTGATATGATTAAAAAATTTGGAGGTTTAGCCATTGGTTGCGCAGATGATATGACATTGATAATTAAAGGCAAAACAACAACTGAGGTGGAAGCAAAAGCAGATTCAATACTGAAAATAGTGCAAGAGCATTTTGCTAGTCTAGATATGACACTAAATACAGCCTGGATAAATTTTTAATTGAAAAATAACTCAACAATTAGCAATAAAATAGAAATAAATTGAGTAATTATATGAGAAACAAATTATAGCAACTTTTTAGAAGTGATAGTCGATAAACTGGAAACCTACATAACACACATCAGTAAAAAAATAAAGTTTTATATATATATATATATACATACACCCACACACGTGCACACAGAGGGTTCCTCTTTTAAAACCTAACAGAGCACACAGCGTTTTGTCTCTCCTAGACCTTGCTGGATTCCCCACTACCAGCTGCCTTTGTGTGCGCGAGCAACGTCAGCAGTATTGTACCCGGCCACCAACATGAATAGGCAATTGTTTCTAGAGCAATGTATTTTTGTGTAAAAGTTATTTTAAATTGGAATCACCAAGCCGTGTTCTCACAGAGTATATTCAAAACTTCCCTGGTGAAGTGGCTCCTTTCAGAATTACAATTCATGAGATTGTGAGGAAATTTGAAACCACTGTTACTGTGGCAAACAAAGAATGAAAGCATAAGCGTTTTAACAGAGGAAAAGTCATACAACATAGGCCCAAGTCTTGAATGTTCACTAACAAATCCATCCAAAATTAGCATAATAAGTGGGAATTTCAGAGTCTTATGCACATATAGCAACTAAATTATTAAAACTAAAAAATTTTAAGTGTAAAAGTGCCCATTCTTTAAAACAAGGTGATCCAGCATCATGAATGACTTATTGTTAATGGTTTCTATCGTCAATGAATGACAGTTTAATTGATCCACAGCTTCAATTCTTTTCCGAGGTGTGGTTCCACATAAATGGTGGAACATGGTACTGGGCCTCTGGAAATCCACATTGCGTTCAAGAAATCCCTCATTATGATCGGAAAGTTGGAGTTGGGTGTGCTGTTAGTGCTAGATGCATAATTGGTCCAATATTTTATGAGCAGACTGTAAATGCAGAGTGTTATACATGCTTTATGCGCGGAGTTTATGTAGGAGCAAAGCTGGCTGTAGCACACCCAATTGCGCACAGGCAAAATGATGTGCAGCCGTTAGGCTTTAAATAAAGAACCCTGTATATATAATATAATTAAACAAAGTAGTAATATTATGGATAAAGAAACTGTTAAGCAGATTCTACTATGCTTTTATTTATTCACACACAAAATATGAAATTAGTTACACAGAAACAGACATGAAAAAGGTATTTATTTTGCAAAAACAAAAAAGCACTCAGATTAATAGAGAAAGTAGATAAATAGCATCGTGTAAACAAATTCTTAAAAATTATAAGATTTTAACTGCTCCCTACATGTACGAGGGTCGGCTGATAAGTCCTGGACCTAACACAGATATGGCACCACTAGGCCATTTATACAGTAGATTGTATAGTTTAACTCTAGACTAGCTTGTATCCATAGTTACAGGTCAATAGCTTGTTTAGTTTTTGAGTGACAGCATTTTAAACAAGACAACTTTAGAGTTTTATCGAAAATGGAGGATTTAGAAAAGCGAGCAGTGATTAAATACTTCCATTTGAAAGGCTTAATGCCTAAAAAATCAAGGAGAAAATGGACAGTACACTGAGAGACTGTACCCCTTCATATTCAATGATTAAAAGGTGGGTTGCAGAGTTTAAAATGGGACGTACGAGCTTTAGTGATGAGCCTCGCTCTGGATGCCCTGTAGAAGTGACAACTCCAGAGATCATTGAAAAAATGCATTGTTTAGCAATGGAAGACCGCAGATTAAAGTTGTTTGACATAGCAGAAGCTGTAAACATAACAAAATAATATGCAGGTAATATTTTAAGTAATGTTTTGGGGTTTCACAAAGTGTGTGCAAGATGGGTGTTGCGTTTTTTGACACCTGATCAAAAATTGCAAAGAAAAATTAGTTCTGTTAAGAATGTGGAGCTCTACTGTAAAAATCCCAGTGAATTTTTGAGATGGGTTATTACCATAGATGAAACTTGGATACATCACTACACTCCAGAAAGTAAATCACAATCAAAACAATGGATTGCGCCAGGTGAACAACTCCAAAAAAGACAGTCAATTTTGTCAGCTAACAAGGTGAGCGTTTTCTGGGATACACTGGGAATTTTTTTTATTGATTACTTGGAAAAGGGTAAAAGTTAAAAGCTGTTTTCATTGAGAGGCCTGAGACTTATCAGCCGATCCTAGGATATATATTAAAACATAAAAAGCATTGTATTAGATAAAGAGGTGCCAAAAATAATAGTATTCATAAGTATTGCCTAAGAAACAATGATGAGTACTTTGGATCTATTCTTAGGGGTATCTTAAATAATCGAGATGTGAGAAGTAAGGGGAAACATCTATTTAATTAGTTACCTAAGGAAATAAATATCATTAAAAATAACAAAAGGAATATTAAAATTTGTAAAAAGAATACTTATTAGAAAATGCATTCTATTGTCTAGAAGGATATAAATTAAGTTGTAAATATGTATATATAAATTTATGTATACTTTAAAGGTGGTTTTAAAGGATGAATAAAAGGAGTTAATGAGTTAAACCAGATGTAAATTGTGTTTGTGAACTGTATGAAAAGGTTTGCAACAGATATCATACATATTAGTGTTCCCATTTTCACTATCAGTTTTTTGTAGCAAGTCACTCAATTTGTACATAGTGCACATTTCCTATATCATGATAATGATGATGATGATGATGATGATGATGATGATGATATTTGATGTGTATTTTTCATTATTTTAGCTACAGAAATTTGTTAAATGATCAGAATTTATTCAACAGGTACTAGGCTTGTATAGATGCAGACACCTTTGAAAATGAAAGATAGCATAATATATTTGTATTGTTTTCATTGTTATGTTATCCAGGAAAATAATGATGGTTGATCTGCAGCTATTGCATGAATGTAATCTTATAACAGCAGCCCAGAAATGGGCAGGCTGCCAGTTGCATCATTTAGGAGAAACCCAGTACATTTCCATTCAGATGTTTTGTTTTTTTTTGTAAGAAAACGAGAAGGAGCACATAGATATACTGGAACTTTTCTCCCTCTCTGTAGACACTTGCTTTTAAATGACAGTTCTGTTAAATTCCACAGAGAAATTCTCTTGATTAAAAACAAACTATCATCTTAAGGCAAAGAATTTGTGCCCACACAAGATGTCTAACCTCAAAAGTAAGTGAAGCTAAAGGTTTGTAGTAATCATGTACTTAACTTTATAACTACTGGTATTTATTTTAATCTGTGATTTCCTGCATGCTGATTGAGCAAGAGCAGCATCATAGTTGATTGGTAAATTTGCTTCTGGAAGAGAAAGCTACATAGAAAGAGCAGTAATGGTTTGTGGAAGAGAAAGTAAACCACAGCACCATGAATGTGGTTGCATTACTAATACAACCAGCCTTTCCATGCCCCTCCCATCATGGTAATGGATAACATTCAAATATTGCTCTGTTCTTTAATATAACAATTAAATAATTTATAACAAAACTTCTCTTATTTTTTTCAAATTCAGAGGTGTAGTTTTTTTAATCACAATTCTACTGTATTATCAGCTTAAATTCTTATTAATATATGTTTAGATTAAAAATAAAATAAATAAAAATAAAAAAAGATAAAGATAAGTGAAGTTTTATTATAAAGTATTAATTGTTATATTAACATTTGTGTTGTTTCATTAATACTAGCTTCTTTTTTTTTTAATATTAAGTAGGGACCAAAGTTTTAGGTGCTAAACAGTTGAATAAACAGTTTTTATGCACTAAAAATCAAGATAATATTTGTTAAAAAGTTCAAAATATTTACTAAAAACCAAAAATATTATCTTTCATTTTTTGTAATAAAACTAACTGCAGTAAAAAAAAAAAAAAAATGTTTTAATAACTCACCAGTGGTGAATAATTGATATGATAGAAATTCTTTGTAGTTACAATGCACAACACATGCCTTCTCTTAATTGTTCATTAGAAATCTCTGCCGATTGTCTTTTTGTAAAATCAAGCAGGAATTTATCAAATCAATTGCACAGAATGTGACAAAATCTATATAGAAAAAACAAAAAGAAACTTGAAAATCAAATTGAAAGAACACATGAGAGACATCAAATACAAACAGACTATAAATCTGCAGTTTCACATCACTTTTGGATCACCAATCACATCACACTGAACATTACACTACTCACACCTAAAAAATACACAGCAGAATTGGATGCTTGGGAGAAGATTTTTGTTATAAAACTAAACACCAATTAATGAATTTTAAATTGCCACCACCACGTCAATTTTGGAAGTACGTGATTCCTCCACTAGATGTCAACACAAAAAACCACAACTCTACAGATAGCAACTCCAGCATCCAGTCAGACTCCTCTGAAGATAAAAGCAGCAGCTATTGAAACTGGTCAGGTTCGAATAGTGTAATTGATGTATGTGTTTCAACCCTGACTCACAACTTTGTTTTTTAAAGTTTGCATTTTTAAGCATTTGAGTAATTTGATTTTCATTTCTACATTAATAGTTTGTTTAAAACTTTCTGTCAAGATATTAGTTGTTGCTTCTATTTTTTTAATGGAGTTGCACAAGATACTAAAATTAGCAGCAATACACACCATGTTATTTCTTAAATAACTCACTTAACAGATTTTGAACAATTTCTACAGATGAAGAATCATCTTTGTCCAGTTCATTCGTAAAAAGCTATCAAAGTTCTCCACATAGTGTACCACTGCTGAAAGTGGAGTACCCCAAGGAGTAACAGTCGGTGTTGGTGGTAATGGAACATTGTGATGTTTGTTCCTAAAGAGATAAACTCTCTTAGGGGCTTTAACAAACACCTTCTTTCCATTGGATACCAATTTGTCCTTATTGGGATACAGGAACCAAACACTTTCACATACTCTATGTAGCACATGCACAATGCAAGTCACATGTATCATTTTCGGATAGCTGATGCTAAGTGCTTCTGCAGTTTTCTTCATGTAAGATGTTGCATCGGTCAGAAAATTAAGCACTTCGTCATACTTAACACAATGTGACCGTAATATGTGCAATTGAAGAGTCCAGCAAAATCAATGTGATTTACTGCCATCATTTCTCTGCAAGCTAGCAAATATGCACAATTAAAAACATTTTTAAGAATGCCAACCATTTCCACTTTTCTTCCTGTCGAGTCTAGAGTTTCATCAATACACACCCATATTTTCTCATGTTGCACCTAGCCCTGATTTTTTGTAATGTTTCTTCATGACATTATGGAAGGTGGTGTTTGCTTAAAGTAGATTGATTTGGAGGAGGGTCAAAGTTTGAATACTTCATGAGAAAAATTTTAACATCTGGATTGTTCACTTTAAATAGAGGAATATCTGCCAAAACAAAAGTTCGGCATAAATCTGAATAAAATTCATGAACACTTGAAAGGTCCTGAATATGAGCTGGAGGGTCCTTCATCTTTTAAAAACACCTGGATTATAGAAGAATGTGAAGAATATGTTTGTTGCCGTATAAATTCTGCCTTACTCGGGGGCATTGATTGTTCGCTTTAAATAGAGGAATATCTGCCAAAGCAAAGGTTCAGCATAAATCTGAAAATTCATGAACACTTGGAAGGTCCTGGATATGAGCTAGAGGGTCCCGCATCTTTTAAAAGCACCTGGTTTACAGAAGAATGTGAAGCTGCCAAAATATGTTTGTTGCCGGATAAATGCTGCATTACTTGGGGGCATTGATCAGCTTTTATAGACTTTCCATAAGACTGACAGTATAGAATTTTTTCATCTGTGCTGAATGTACCTGAGAATTCTTTTAAATATATCTATAACAAAAATTTTACTACTGTTTACCTTCTGCATTAGTAACAACGATATGCGAATCATTTAATGTGTGTATTAAGCATTGCTTGGGACTTCTGAACTGAAAGAACAAGAATAGAATAACAGTGTAATCATGTTGAGTTTAAGTTCAAGGTGCAATACTCTGACATGTGAAGCTTTTTTCCTGCATGTTATATGTATATATTAATATTGCAGTGAGCTGTTGACAACACATAATCTAATCTAAGGTTACAGGATATGCAGAAGCTTGCACAGCTTCTCTTCTCGCTTACCAAATTATTTGCACACACAATAAAAGCGGAAACAAAGCTCAGTATTGTCTATTGGGAAAATGCATAAAATATGTACTAATAACCAAATTATGCAAAATATTTAATTACATATTTTTTATTTTAAAATTATGCATTTTTATGTGAAATAAAACTTTGTATTTGTGATAGTGACAGCATATTCAATATTTATGCTTAGTTTTGCACTTGTAACTGAAAGCAGAAAAGATATATATTTACCTAAAAATCTGTTCCTTAATTAAAAGCTTTGTTCTTTGTTGACAAGTTGAATATGAACAGAAAACACCTTATGACCGTGGTTAGAATGCTATTGTTTTGGTATCAACATGGGAGCAACATATAAATGTAATTAAATTACTGCAAAGACACTGGAATGGATATAGTTTTACCATTATTGACAGGGAGATGGATGTTTATGGATGAACGTACACTTAAACCTAAAAGGTAGGAGACAGAATCAGGTGTAGTAAAAGATAATACATCACGAGAGAGGTAACTTTAGGTGATAACTAAATTATATTTACATTATGGTACTGGAATAATAATACTGAGCTTTTTACATGTTGATGATAAATAATTTAGAATGTGGTCACCTTACTTTTTGATCCAATGCCAAGGCATTGCAGGAATTCTTGAAGTAATTCAATATCTAAAAAAATCTTGTGTGTTCCATTCATATGACTTTCTCTAGCTGTTCTGCAAACAATCCTTTTATTCAAAGGATTAATCTTTTATCTACATCATACTAATCAAGATAAACATATGCAGAATTAGTCTTATTATTTGCTTCCTTGTAACTAGAATGGAACTGCACAAACTAAAGCGTTAGTCAAGTCCTTTTAAAGCTGCTCGCTAGGTGAAGCAATTGAAATTCCATCTTTTTTATTACCAGGAGAAAACAAACGAGAAATGAGAAGAATAATGTCTTCCCATTCGAGAAAAGTTTAAGTAGCTTAAAATTGAAACCAATAATTCAGAATATCTTGAAAATGGTTAACTCTACAAAAAATATATATATATACAACATTAACTGTGTGTTTTAATGAGATCTACATTTTTTGTGTAGTAAGTTTTTGTCTCTCTCTTATAGTTTGCCAGTTATACAAAAGTTATCCATGATGAAGAGGTTTTCAGAGGCTCTTCCCAGAAAATTCCAAATATACATTTTGTTTGACATAAACATATTTTAAACATAAGGTATTTTAATCATTAGAACCATTTTTGAGAAAATCAAAATTTTCGAAAAATTTTCCATGTAAAGGGTACTTAGGGGTAGGGGGATTTTCTTGAAAATCTTTGTGTCACATCCTTGGAAGGTACTAAACTTAAATATCAAGTTTGGTATTTAACGGACCTTTCATTTTTGAGCTGTGCTGCCCCTGCACACGTGCATGAGCACACACACACACACACACACACACACACAAACAAACACAGACCTTTTCTAAAAATGCTTTTTTTGGATCCAGGGGGTCCCAAAACATATATCTCTGGCGAAATCTCGGTATCAAATTTTTGGGTGCAATACAATACCTTGCCTACACACTATGTATATAGTATGTGCAGAGAAAGCAAATATCTAAATTCCCTTCAGGGCACAAACCAATGCCGATTTGTGTAGTAGAAATGATCAAAAACACGTGGGGATACCAAACTCTGGAGTTTAAATATGTTTTAGAACTGACCTAAGCAATAGATTTGTATTATCTTAATAAAGCACAGCTAACATCAACAGCCAGGGAACAAGGTACACATGATATGGGATATTCTTTCTCACCATGTCAGAAGCAGACAACTGATTTAGCATCTGGCTGATAGCAAAAGTCTAACTTCTGTGACTTACATTTAAGCGCAATGAAATTACTACCAGAAATTAACCGTTATTATAGTTAAAATATAAGTGCCAAACAATGCAATATAATACCTACTCCAAACCAGCCAGTATAAACATCTGCTGATATAGGGAAGTATTCAAGTCTACTCCTCAGGATGGATTTACATTTAGTAGAATATTTTGATCCTAGAGAGAGTACTAAATTTGCTTCATCAGTGATGGCATTAATAACAACATTTCTTAAATGAGAAATCATTGTTAAAATGAACACCTGGTATAAACGCGAGTTCAATAAAGACTGGCACTAAATTTTTTTCCTCCCATTCAGTGGCTGCTTGCGACAACTGAACTAAGTATTCTAATCGCTAATCTCTGAAAATTTCACAACAATAGCTCTGTCAGTTGAGTGTTGGCAGCCTGTGAGAGTGAATGTGTTTCATCATTGCCTCTAAACATTGTCATGGCTGATTTTCGTGAACAGCATTATGCAATAAAGTTGTGTGTTCTCTTGAAGAAAAACATTACCGAAACGATGATGAAAAGAGAGCTTATGAAGACACTGCAATATCTCTTAGAGCATGTTTCCATTGGCATCATGTTTTCAAAAATGGCCGGGAAAAAGCTGAATTGTGGGGAGGAGCAGATGCACCTGCTACTGCCATAACAGAAAGAATAATCAACACAGCAGGGATCATTATTTGTGATGACTCATGTCTCACTGTGAGACAGCTTGTACACATCCTTGGGATATCAATTGGGAGCACTCACACAATTTTAAAAGAGCATTTGTAAATGTCTAGGGTGTGTGCATGATGGATACCATGACTGCTTACTCCACAGCAAATGCAGGCTTGTGTTGACGTGTGCCGCTATTGGAAACATTATGTTGAGGACGAGGGTGGCAAAACATCATCACTGCTGACGAAACATGGGTGTACTGTTATGACCCAGAGATGAAGCAGAGCAGCACAGAATGGGTGCATCATGGTTAACCTCCACCGCAAAAGGCACGAGCACAAAAGTCTGCCAATATGGGGTATAGTGTACACTTGCACAGTTCCAAGACACACCACAGTCACCGCAGTTTACTACTAGAATGTCCTAAAGCAATTGATCAAGGATCACATTCCCAAAAAACGAAGGAACCTGAATTGGGAAATGGAAGCTCCATCACAATAATGCAAGGCCTCCTGTTGCTAATGCTGTTGCTCAATTCCTGGCACAAAAAGGCATCTCTATGGTACCCCATCTGTCTTATAGTCATGACCTGGCACTGTGTGACTTTTTTCTTAACCCAAAGGCTAAAAAGAAACTTAAGGGACGTCTGTTCAAAAACGAAACCAAGGCAGTGAAAGCTTTAGAGGTGACCCTGAAGAGTATGTTAAGGAATGGCTTCTTGCACGTCTTCCAACAGTGGCAAAGGAAGTGGGACAAGTGCATTGCATTGAGGGGGGGGACAAAGCCTGTATCAGTGATTTTTTACAATAAATTATTGTATGAGCATTAGTGCAAGTCTTTATTGAACATCCCTCGTAAATTTAAATGAAATTCTCTACCCTGATGAGAGTTAAAGAAATAAGGTGGTATTTTCAAAAAATGATGTTTCTGAAGTGGATTGTCATTGGATGGTATAGCTTTGTGTGAAATAGATTTGACAATTGTCCAAAAATTGTGAAAATCTGATGATCTCAAGCAGAAATGCTTAGTTTCTCTTGAATCATGATTTCCATTTTGCATTTTTCTAGCTTGGGAGGTTAGAAGCTCCTTGTGCATTAATGGTAGAAGCAGAAGCTCGTGAGCAAGAAGTTAAAAACCACTTGATAGGAAGAATCAATGAGCTGGTAGCAGTAAGTCAGACAGCTGAGACAAAATCTGCAACTTCAGCAGCAGAGGTTAGTAACCACAAACAGTTAATTATAGTTCTGTAAACTACAGCATGACCTTTAAATCCCTCCTTAATGGTGGACCAATTAGAATGAATTAGGAAAAAGCATAGGCACATATTCAGTAGCCTAGCTAGGCTAGCTTCAAAGCCCAGTAAATTTATGAGGAAAGAGAGTATATATTAAATTCATAAATAGAAAACAAATTTATTGAATTTTGGGATAAAATTGAATCACCTGTTTACACTTTTAGCTCCCCTCCCATTCACTCGGCAAGACTGGTTTCAGGGTACTGTTGCCCTATCTTCAGTTCCTTGGTTGACTGACATTGCAACAGTTGGTTGTGTCCTGCTCTGTGTTGTGCTGCCCTCTACCCTTCTTGTAATTAGGATGACATCATCCATGGTGGGAACTTCAGAGTTCATAAGAGTATCTTCTAAAAGTGTAAAAAGTTGACTCAATTTAATCAAAACTCAATACAATGGTGCTCTATTGTCTAAAATACCATTTTTTAACACAGAATTTATCCATAACCTGTTGACTATTTACATTCTAGCCTATTGTTTGGCATAAAATGGGCTCCTTCATTCTATTTTCAATGTAATGTAGCCTTCTTCTCACGGAAGTAGCGTGACTGAATTATGTGCTGTAATCAGCATATTTGCGGTACGGGTCATGAAGGGGGAAGTGGCTATAACAGGCATTCTCTCTTGCCATGTGAAGCATAACCAATGAGTCTCGAGGACAGCTGAAGCAGTTCCCAATATATTTTAGGTATAGCCAGTCTACAAGTTTTATTACTGGAGCTATGGATGTATGCAAACTCAGGAATTATCTATTTAACAATAATGTTGATGGTTATTTTATTTTTCATTGCCTTTTTTTTTTTTTAAATTTAAAGGTCTAATTAATGAGCAATTACAATTGTTATGTTCTTATTATTGCTATTAGATATTAACTGTATGTATTAAATTTCAACAAAAATACTTGTACATTGGATAAAACGAGTCGAATTTACACTTGAATTGCTTCACTAAGTAATAAATTACCTGGACATGTTTCGCAGGCCTATGTTGCCTACATCATCAACAGATTTCGACTGGTCGGCCTGTTGTTGGTATTTTCTATGGACTCCTCTCCTTTCTCTGTTGGCTGATAAGTGAACTTGTAGAGTGGGTTGTCATCGGCAGGAATTCCAAAATTCATAAGATTAGGTTTCTGCTTTAAAATGAAGATCTTTTCCCATATGTTTAATTCTAGCGGTCGCGGTACTGATTTTAACAAGTGCACATTATCTTCGATTCTATGGCTAATGTCCCAGGCATGTGAGGCTACTGCTCATTTCTCCATTTGGTTGTTTCTTAGTGTGCTAGATGTTCCTTCAACCTGGTTCCTATATTTCTTCTGGTTTGTCCTATGTATATTTTATTGCAGTTTTTACAGTTGATTCTGTAAATTCCTGATTTCTTGGATGCAGGTGTTATGTCCAACTTGTTCTTTAGAAGGTTTTTTTATGCTGTGTTGTTTTGTGTTTGATCTTTTTAAATTTGTTGAAGGCCTGAGGGTGGAATGTGAATTTTTTGGAAATATTCTGGTTTTTATCTGCCATGAGGGTGGTTGTAGCTGCTATTTTTCTTTCTCTCTATTGTTTTTAGTTTTTTCAGAACAAGTGTTTGGTTAAAACCATTGTTCTCGGCAGTTTTTATTATTTGGTTAAGCTGTCTTTCATATTCTATCTTCCTCATAGGGATGTTAAGTAATCTGTTTAGCAAACTGTGGATGATTGCATGTTTGTGGCTAGTTGGGTTGAAGCTGTTAGATTTTATGTTAAAGAGCATCCATCAATAAAACTCCATTTCCCAAGCCCCAACGTGGTTCAGACTCCACAGTAAAAACTGTAGATCCTCTTAGTTGCCACCATCCACATCATTACCTAACATTGGAGTAACAGACACTGTCCGCCCCACCTCAGCAATGGGTCCAGTCATCATTTGGTGGAATGAAGTAACCCTCGAAGGTTGATCAGACCTAATGGGGAACATGAGTTATTAACATTTTCTCAAATGCCAAGTCAGAATTCTTTTGTGATATACAAAGAGTCAGAGTTTCAAGGACCCACTTGATAAACATTTGTCTACTGCTTCAGTCTCCTGTATTGCTCTTGTATGTGCAGTAATGTGTAATGAGATTTATTTCTATAAAATATTTATTCAAATAGCATAAAGAAGGTAGAAAAATAAAAATTTTTAGGAATGGGTTGTATATATTAAATTGACATGACTTTCTCTACAATTATTGAATATTAATGGATATACAAACTATTGTTACAAAAGCTAATTTTCCTGTCTACTTCACTTTGAGATAAATTTTTGCAGAAATAGCTATATTACAATTTTCTTGTAGATAAAGAGAGAATAGCAGAAGTCAAATTGAGAACTGGACATTACATTCTGGCCTTAAAATTCCACACTCTTTTTACATAATCATAAGAAACAACTATCGAAGGCACTTTAAAAGAATAACAAAATATTGAACAATTCATACTTTTAATAATAAATATTGTGAATACATCTTGCCAGCCATAATCACGCACATGTGTGAGCGACTGGCAAGCACTTTATATTGAAGCTCCAATTGTTGCACCTAAGTGTGAGTTTGTGACACCTGCAGTGATTTTCAGGTGCAACAATAAGCACTACTTCTGGAAGTTTCTTACCATGTGATCAACAGGCATAAAAAGGGGTCAACAGCCCCAATTGTCAATTTTCAATGGTAAGTTCAGAGCATGCAGTCATAGCCACTGCCGCGAAGAGAGTTAAAAGAAAACTGTACCGCAGAATGCTTACAAAATCATTGATTAAAACATGTGTTTGTGAACAGATTTTTTATTGTAAAAAGTTGTTATTTGGGTAATAAACAGCAGTTTTTGTTACAATATTTTGATAACTCACAAAAAAGTTATTTGAATAAATGTGTTTTGATGATGATGAAAACTGAATGGCATCTCATGAGGCCTTGCACGTAGACTCCTAGAGTCTTTTGTGCCTATAAACTGGGCTTCAATCAAGTCCAATTGTTCTAATAAATCAAACCACATCCCTGATGTCTATCCCTCTTATATCACCAGGTTTCAAAAAGAAGGAACCCAGTGTTACTCATTTGTAAAAAGCAAATGCCTCGCATCCACATAAGATGTGCTGGGATGTTTCAAAATCTATCCTGTATTTCCTACATATGAGGTCCTCAATAAATCCACAAACGTTTAGCCAGCCAGACTGCCATCTCATTTTTGTGTAGTATGCTTTTGTGTATCACTTAACAAATACCAGTTTTACAAGATTAAACAAAATTCTTTCCAAATGAAGAGAAATTCATTCAGGGGAATTTCAAGAAAATTCAAGGTATACATTTATTTTTAAAATAAATAACATCAATGTATTCTAATCATATCATTTGAGCTGTTTTTGAGGAAATAAAAAATTTCAAAAATATTTTATGTAAAGAGTAGTTGGGAATGGGCTTGAAAAATTTTGGAAGATATTTTACTCAAATACTCAGTTTGGTATTTATCTGACTTCTTGTTTTTGTTATGCTGCTCAAGGTACACTCACAGACCTTTTTCTAAAAATGCTTTTTTTGGGGGGGAGGGTTTCAGGGGACCTTTGGTAAAATCTTGACATCAAATTTTTTCCCCTGTTTACCATACAGAGTGGAAAAAGTAATAGACAATAGTGGGTAGAGAAAGTAATGTGAATGATGTTGCAATAGTAACAAGTTGTGTTTTATGCAGCCATGCTGAGATTTTTTGGGGCTTTGCCTTTATCCTGAGAAGATAAATGTCAAGTAAATTTGACTGGAGACCCTGAGTTCATTTGAGCAGCATTTCACTGATTTCATTCATTGTTCAAAATGACCACCAGGTAAATAAAAAATAATAAATAAAAAAAAAAAAACTGATGTGTACCATTTGTATGACTTTCTCTAATCTCCCTAACAATTTTTTTTAAAAAAAGCTTATTGTTCTACTACATGATAATTGAGATAAGCATTAGCAGAAGTGATTTAATAACTTGCTTCCTTGTAATTTGAAGGGAAATTAGGGAGTACCATAGACTAAAGCAGTAGTCAACTTTTTAAAAGCTAGTTGCTATGTGATTGAAGTTCTTTTGTTTCTGTGGCCAGGAGTTGACAAATTTCTGTATGAGAAAAATATAATTATTTTAGAGCTGAAGCCAATAAAAAGAAATGTCTCGATATATGTGTTTTAATGAGATCTACATTTTTTGGGTAGTAAGTTTTTGTCCATCTCTTACATTTTAACAGGCAAAATTCAGCAAAATTCATCCAGAATAATGAGGTCTATTCCCAGAAAATTCAGTATATACATTTTATTTGTCATGTAAATATATTTAATATACAACATTTTAATTGAAATTGTTAGAGGCATTTTTGAGAAAATCAAAATTTTCAAAAATGTTTCAATATAAAGGGTAGTTTGGGGTGGGGAGATTTTCTTGGAAATCTTTGTGTTGCATCCTCGGAAGATACTGAACTTAAATACCAATTTTTTTAGCTATGCTGTCCATAGACATGTGGACCTTTTTCTAAAAAGGCTTTTTATTGGATTCAGGGGATCTGAAAATGTGTATTTTTGATGAAATCTCAGTGTCTTTTTGTGTGGAATACAAAATACGCTTTGCACATAGTAGGTGTAGAGAAAGTAAAAATAGCCTGCTGCTGCACTTTTCATTCTTCAAGATTCTAATGATCAAGTTGCCTGTTACAGTGTCAGGTGCTACAAAAGCGATTGGAGCTGTGCCTTCAGAACAAACTTCAGGCAGAGACTTGTTTACAGCAGTCGCAGGACACAACTTCAAAGCTGCAAGAAGATCTACAGACCACCACACACAACTATGAGACGCAACTCAGTATTATGTCTGAACATTTGGCAAATATGAACGACAAATTAGCAGTTCAGCGAGATGAAATAGATCAGCTCAAGTATCAGCTTTCAAACAAAGTAAGTGTTGCTTCTTTCTTAAACATATCAATCTAATGATTTTGAAATCTGAAAGAGCTACAGAGCATATAGTATTAAAGGCTGGTTCACAATAATGATAACCAGAATGAGAACAAAAATATTAAAACTCGTGCATTATAATATGAGTATTCACAATTACCTGGAAGGTTTCCTGAATTTTTGGGATGGGAAAGATGTGCTTTATCTTTCTCATTCCTGGGCAGGGTATTTTAGATTTGTATTGTGTATTTTAGACTCTCCACTGTAGGAATTATTCAAGTTGGCCATGACATGACAGTTGCTAGATCTCTTCTCTAGTCATAAAACTGGGAAAATGAAACCAGAAAAAATTCCTGCAAAAGTGTGTCCTGACCACAGATCTTCCCTGTAGTGGGTAGGTTCTGACCTCTTCATCTGCCATGATACAGGTGCTGTGGATCACTAGCACTCATACTTTTAATATTACTAGAAGTGCACTGGACCAAACATCTGAATCCCTATGCTCAAGTAGCTGTTCATGTTGGGTTGGACTCTGCAGGGTAGTGATTCCTGATATGCATGGGCGTTGGGTATGCCTGGTCAGAGTTATGAGATACCTTTTATGTCATTCAGTTACTAACCTGGAGAGCTTAGTATAAGTATAGAAGTAGACAAGAGCTAGTAATTGTTGCCCCCACAAGGTCTCATAGTCATCTGATATGGAGTTGACATGCATAAGTGGCATATCCACTTCCATCCTGGCATAAGCAAGAGGTCTTTGTATGTAAAATAGCACATGGACTAATGGAAAAGGCCATACACTTGTTCCCTATGACAAGAAGCATACCTGAGAGTCAAATCACTGCTCCTTGGTCAGACCACAAATTCCTAAGTCCCTTAGAAAATTTGAGCATTGATTCTTCTAGAGAAAGTGTCATCTGTAGTCATTTTTGTGCACCTCTGCAATTACACATGTCAGGGCCACCAGAATGAGTGCTGCAGGTTTCACTCACATTTTAAGTTTCTGCTGATAGTTCTGCATTAAGCCTAAGGATATTGACAGACTTCCTGACAGTTTTCATCTATCACAATGATGCAAACTATTGGGTATATGTGTCAACTGACACACCTACTTATTTAATTTACAAACAAGAAGGCCACTTGACTAGCCAATGCAAAGTATCAGAAATGCAACAGACCATCACAATGCCCTTTACCACCAATTCAAAGGAGTTTCTCTCCTTGACTACCACAGTGGTAACTTCTGGTCCAGATACCTATTAAAAAAAAAAAAAAAAAAAAAAAAAAAAAAAAAAAAAAAAAGACGACACTCACCATGCCGCAGTCTACCACATCACATGAAACATGCTGTTTCTTTGACCAATAGCAATTCAGACCATCCAATTGATTCAAAACTTGAACAGATAATTCTGAATAGCTATCCAAATCACAGGATGAGTCATTCTGATGATGACAACATCATAAAGACCAATGTTAAATCAAGCCTAAAAAACCAAAATTGTCAGCAGCAACACAATCTCTATGTGAATTGCTACTACCGCTTCAAAGTCATACGGAGGCTAACCCAGACGGCTATCTTTTGAATTTTACACAACTTGTCAGTTTCTATGAAAATTCAGCAGGGTCTTTCGATGTTGCCCACTTAGCCATATCATACACCACAGATCATTATGCGTAAGCACAAATCCTTAGAAGGATATACCCTAGGTTATCAAACAACAAAATAAAAAATAGAACCACGTGGATTGAAAAGAAATTAATGCTGGCCGCTACTAAACCAGAGTGCAATTTGGTCACTGCCACTGCAGATGTTTCTGTGGATAGAACTTGTGACTCTTTGCCATGAACTCTGATACTTTGCTACTACAGTGGAACATCAATCATTACAGATCACAACTAGAATACTTGCAATTACTTCAATCTACTCATATTCCTGATATTATTTGATTCAGGAAACTAGTTTACTACTGACTACTGGCTACACCAGTATGTCTCAGTACACTGGTTACCATAAAAACTGCCCCATTCCTCACCATGCCAGTAATGGTGTTGCAACATACTTACTTGAGAACATTTCAAGTAAAGAAATTGTCCTTCAGACTTGTCTGATAGCTGTAGCTGTCTCTGTTTTCTCACTATTGAGATATGACTTTCACCTCCAAATTCTCACATGATCCAACAGATCTGTAAGCACCTTTTATTTTACTGGGAGACCTTAATAGCCATAATATTTTGTGGGGAAGCCAGCAAACTAATCAGTTTGGGAAAGTGTTTGATTCTAAATAGTGATACTCAATTCACCATTAGCTAAATTATAATATAGTCCATAACTCCTCAAGCAGTATTTTTATTACCATGCGCTCCTCAAACATTGTTCCTATGTTCCACTGAGCATACACTCTCTGGCAATGACCATTATTCCATTATCCTGAAGTCTATCTTCATTCTGCTAAAATATGCTGAACATCCAACTTGGCAACTCCACAAAGCTAACTGACCCTTGTTCAAGGTTCTTGTGCAGAACACCATTCTTCGACAGCAGATATGTTCCCACACCTGGTCATAGATGACCTTGTTAATCTTCAACTTCCTTTAACAGGGACTGTTGCAGGTAAATGCTATATACTGATGGAATACTCAACGCGCCAAAGTTATCCAGAACAAAAACCACTCATATTACAAATATAAATATCAACCTACACTCAAAAACAAATAATACCTTCAAGCATCTCCGTGCTGCAGACTGTCGGTAAGTGAAAGAAAGCAAACAGCAGTCTTGGCTTCAGTTTCTGTCTACTCTAAACACTAATGCTCCTCGATCCCAATTGTGGCATAAATTTCAGGCTCTCTCTGGTAATCGTCCCTCTCAGGTTATACATCTTCCTGCTTCAAGTGTGCCTATTACCAACTCTCTGGTTATAGCTAATACCTTGGAAAATACATTCTCTGATGCTTCCAGCGACTACCATTATGATCCGGAATTTCTCCGCTCTAAACACAAGTCTCCAACATTAGATCTGCAAGCGATATTTACAAACAGTCATCAAGTTCAATGAACTCGCAATGAACAAACTACAGAATGAATTAAGGCACTGCACCTGTATTGTATAGGCACAACTTCAACATCTGCCAACAATTGGTCTTTCCTACATTCTAAATATCTATAGCTACCTATGCGTTAACTAACTTTTTCCTAATCAATGGCATAGTTCCATCATGGTACCTATTCTTAAACCCAATGTTCTTCCCTTTAATTACATCCAGTTTCACTGTACTTTATTTAAGCTGAGGGGGATATTATCAATCGATACCTATGCTGGTAAGTTTTCAACCATGTTTTTTCTGCCAAACCCAAAGTATATGTGCTCATAGCAAACATTTGTAACCTTCTACTAGGGAATTCTAATTTTCTTGCAAGAGTTACTAATGATAAACTTGTTTCTTTTGATGTAACTGCTTTGTTTCCAAGCATTCCTAGAGAAAAACTTTTGACATTTTTAAAAAAATGGTTAAGTTCTATAGAACTGAATGAAAATTTAATAAATGATTTTGTTATCCTTACTAATCTTTGTTTGGATCAAAATTTTTTCAGCTTTAATGACAAATTCTATCAACAAATTTCTGGTTTAGCAATGGGTAGTCCACTTTCATCTTTTCTTGCTGATCTTTTCATGAGCTATTTTGAAATACAGGTCACTAAAGCATTCCCTCTAATTTTTAAAACTTTGGTATAGATATGTAGATGCTATTGTTCCTGATAAACATGTAAATGATGCTTTAAAACTTTTAAATTTACAAGATAAGGCTATAAAATTCACATTAGAAACTGAAAGTGATGGCTATCTCCCTTTCCTGGATTTAAAAATAATAAAAAAAGACAATAAATTGAATTTTGGAATATACAGAAAGCAAACCCACACTGATAATTATATAAAAAATAATGGCTTTAACCCTTTTTCACATAAATTTGCTGTTTTTAATAGTTTAATTTATAGGTTAATTAATTTACCCCTTAATAAAGATGAATTCTATAAAGAATATAAACACATTACTAACACTGCTTTAATTAATGGTTTTAATACTGATTTTATAAATAAAAACATTGAGAAGTTTAAATATCAAAAAGCTATTAAAGATATTTCTACGCTTAAGAAAATAAAAGATAATTACATTTTTAAAAAATTTACTTATCACCCTTGGGCAAATAAAAAATTCACAAATATTTTCAAAGAGCATGGCATAATATTGGTTCCTCAAAATAAATACAGTATAAAAAATTTGTTAGGCTTTTCTAAAAAGGATGAAATTTCAAAAAATAAAAAATCTGGCATTTATCAATTAAACTGTTTAAATTGTGACCTTGTTTATATTGGTAAGACTAAACGTCATTTGGAAACCAGAGTAAAAGAACACTTTAGCAATATTAAATACAAACAAATTGATAAATCAGCTGTAGCAGAACATTTTTGGAAATTTAATCATGAAATAAATCCAGATGTTAAATTATTAAAACACTTAAATGGGCCCATAGATTTAATGGTTTGGGAGAAAATATTTATATTAAAGTATAGAAATCATGCAATGAATTTTGATATACCTCCAATTGACACTCTTACCAAATTTGTTTTGATTCCAGTAGTTAGCAATGCATTAGTACACAATCCACCTAGTAGCAGTAACCATAACAGTGTAAATAAACAACATCAAAAAAGAGACCAAAAGGATATGTTGATAATGCAATGAAATCGTTGCGAAACTAGTCCAGGCAAGGATTCCAAAAGATAAGTGAAGATTTGTTGCAACTATTAATTTTATATTAATACCAGTGGTTAAACTCGTCTAGAGACAAATTACGTGATACCCGTTCTCTTCCCACTCCTGTTAATCCTCTCACACATTTCAAATGTCATCAAGTTCTACTCTCACTTACGTCTCAGACATACTGCTCTTACTCATTCCTACCTTCTGTCTGGTGGTCTTCCACCCAAGCACAGCTATTGTCACTCTCCACTTACAGCTGCCATTTCTATGATGATGCAAGAACTAAATGCAGTATTCCAGCAACCACATTAACTGCTTTCTCAAAGAATGTACTGAAATTTCTTAATAAAACTCCATTATGTATTGAATTTTAAAACTCATTGTAATTGTGATTTGACTTTTTTGTTAAAGCAGCATTAAAACAATAATAAATAAATAAACAATGACAAATACAATAACTTCAGAGTATGCTAGTAATAAAGGAATTACTCTTTGTACAACTAGAGGATTTTGAAGTTGTAATGGATCTGCATTTAGAAAATGCTTACTCTATCAAATTGTGATGTTGGATAACCTGCATTGTGTTGGTAAATCACAATAAGTAGGTGAAAAAAAAAAAATATATATATATATATATATATATATATATATATATATATATATATATATATATTTATATGGGAATGTTACAATCAAATGCAGTCTGAATGTACAAAATCTGCTTTCCACTTCACTATCAATATACATTCCTGTTCTTGTATTTTGAATTAAAATGTTGTATGCTGTTTTTCTTCTTGTTCTCTTTTCCAGTTTGGTTTCTGATCTCGGGTTAAGGCTGGTTCACAATAACCCCAGAACTGTAACCAAATGAAAACTAGAATGGGAAGACATGCAAGACACAAGATTTTGGTTCACAACATCCTAGTAACAAGAATGGAAATGCATTTCTTTTCCTGGTCAATTTTGTGCATTGAGATTTGTTTTAAACTGCATGATATTTTTTAACAGTCTCAAATTCAGCCAATATAATACGAGTTAGCCAACATAATTTGAAATACTTGCAACTAAAGTGAGCTCTAGCAGCTGTTTCATGTCACGGCTGCCTAGAATAATATCTACAGCAGAGAATCTAATATACAGTGCCCAGTAACAAGAACGAGAAAGTTGGTTGATTGGTTGGTATCTAATGTTAAATATTTGATAATGAAATCATTTGTTTTCTTGCACTCCAGCATTTAGCTGGAAGGTTGTAATCTTCTGTAAAAGTCGAACAATGTAGAAGATGATCATGATCCATTTCTTCATTTAAGTTACAGAAAAGACATAGGAGTCTCTACTATGCCAAATCTTTATAAGTATTTTTATAAACAGTCATGTCCCATTAGTAGTCTGAAGGTTGCTACTGCAGATTTTCTTGGTAAGAAATATTATTTTGTTTGTGTATTCTTCATTGATTTAGTTTTTGTACTTATTTGATATTATTCTTTTAATAGAGAAAAAAGGAATTAAACTAGGTATTGATTTGGTGATAATTTTACTTCCCTTTTTGGCCAAAAAAATCAGCCATTTCATCGCCTATTATTCCACAATGGGATGGAATCCATTGGATTACCACTCTTTTATGTAATGGGTTAATTATTGTATTATTTTACAACATTCTAGAATACTAATGCTTTTGGATGTTGTATCTTTCGTTATAGTGATAATGACTGTTTTTAAATCAGATAGAATTAAAGTTTTTTTTCAAATTTTGCTATGTGATAAAGAGATTATGTAGACTTGAGAGCATTGCCATGATTTTGCTATCAAAATTTGTTGAATACATATCTAATTAGATGACGAGAAGAGTGGACATGTTGCTCCAGCACCAGTGCATCCCTCATTCGGTACACTGGAACCATCTGTAAAAATATATAACCATTCAGAGGAAGGATATAATACATCTATTATTTCCAGTGACATTTGTTTTAAGATGTCTGGAGAAGTTTTTGATTTATTGACATCTTCTATTAGATGGAGGTTATATTGGATTTCAAAGAGTTCTAGAGGATTGTTTCTTATCTGCAAATTTTCTTTTAAATGTGGGATTTTTAATTTGTTTGATTTTATGTACTGTGCTTAAAAAGCTTTGTTGGGTTTTAAAATGGATTTCTGCTTTTTGCTGAATCCAATTATTATACCAATCCCTTCTTTAAACTTTTCTATCCAGTCTCTCTTGACTGAACTCTTGTTTCCTTCGATCCTGATGGTATTAGAGAATTCAAGGCCTAGGGGATCATTTCAACTTCTTTCCTATAAATTCTTCCTAATACCTGGGTGACATAACCGCCAAATACATGGTGCCCCATAACAGTTACAATTTAATACACTCCAATATGAATCCTGGGAACAAGAAAATTAAATCTTGGGAAAATCTTTCTTACCGTTTCTGGGGCCTGGGAAGACTTCCTCTCAATTGTGAATACTCCCATCAAAATACACGCATTTAAATTTGTTATTCTTATTCTGGTTACCATTACTAGTTGTTGTGAACCACCCTTTATTTTTTATTGGAACTACAATATTTTATAAATTGAAATCTTCCAAATTGATCCATAATATTGCCAAGCAACCCTTATGTTGAGAATGAAGTATTTTATTGTCATTAAACTTAATTTCTGATTTTAACATTGTTTTTGTCTGGTTCTTATGTTTGCAGTCTAGTCGAAAAAGCAAGCAGAAGTAAACCTATAATGGAAAAATGACGGAAATGTCCATGTATGTAACTCAGGTAGCAGTTCATCTGCAGACATTCCAAGCATAATTGTAACTATTTGGATTCAGCGCTCAGCTTTATTTCATAACTCTACAGTAAATCAAAAGAAAAGACTGTAATTATTGAAATTATTCTTGTTAGTGCAGAATATAATAATTTTACTAAGAAACTGTCACAAGTCACAATTCAACGTTGAGATAAGAATCAGTGTGCAAGATGTGAAATGCAGTATTGATATATCCAAAATGAAAACTCATGTTTTGTTTCAGTTCCTATACCTCATTTTTTTCCATCACATTTTCTGATACATGCAGTACAGTTTTATGTTATATAATGATTTTTACTTCATCCAAAGAGAATCTCTGCTAATGGAAAGATATGTACATAATATTGTAAAGCACTGCACTGCTGGTCAGAGTTCGCGGTTGTAAATATTTTACTTGACATTCCTTGGCTGTGGTATATCTTGCCATTGTGATAGAAGGTACCTAATGCTTGAACATGCAGTGCTATATGTAAACAGAAGAGAATGTATTTATCATAATAATATATATGTTTGGTTTTTGTAGTAATCAAATAAACATACTGGTTATAAAAACTTTGTTTAATGCTGGAACCATGGTTTAACCCTTCCCGTGGAAATTAGTTAGGTCAGATTAACAAAGTTTAAAGGTTGCTCTAAAAATATTATGCTAAATACACTTATTTTTACACATAACTAAGACAGTAAAACTCTAAGATTATGCTCCCAATAATAATGGCATTCCATTCATTATGTTCTATTTGTAAAGCTCCTGACGTTTCATATTAATAACAATTTTACCCTCTTTTCCAAATTCTGCTATTAGTGCTTTTTTCAGGTCAAAAGTGTATTTGCAACATTTTTTAATTTTTAAAAGTATAGTGAGAAAATAGTCTGAGTGTACTAGGGTAATACCAAAAGTAAGGGCTCCAATTTTTTTTAAATACAAAGAAACGCTTATTGACAACAGATGGTACATAGTTTTGAAACTTGAATATTTTTCTATTTTTCCAATAATTGCCATTTCGATCCATGCATTTTTATAGATGCTGTGGCAGTTCGTCACTGAAGCACCTTCCAGCCAAGTGTTCTTTCAACTTGGGAAACAAGTGGTAGTCACTGGGTGCTAAGTCCAGATCATAGGGTGGATGGGTGATGATGTCCCATCCAAACTGTTGCAGAAGATTCATGGTTTGACGGGCAGTGTGGGGACGAGCATTGTCATGAAGAAGGCCTTTACTCAACATTCCTCTTCTTCAGTTCTGAATTGCCTGTCTGAGTTTATTTAATGTCTGGCAATACCTGTCTGCATTTATTGTTGTCCCAGGATCCATAAAGTCGACAAACAATATCCGCTTTTGATCCCAAAACACAGTTGCTATGACTTTACCGGCAGGCTGTGTTCTCTTGAGTATTTGCGGCTTGGGTGAACTAGAATGCCGCCACCCACGTGATTATTGTTTGGTCTCAGGTGTGAAGTGAAAAGTCCAGGTTTCATCACCCTTGACTATTGAATCCAAAAGGTTGTACTTTTCCTCTGCATAGCGTTGAAGAAATTGGCGGGAAGTTTCAGAGCATTGCCTTTTGTGATCTTCTGCCAGCATTCTTGGGACCCAGCTTGCACACACCTTCCAAAATTTCAACTCTTCAATAAAGTTCAATGAATGGTGCTTCGAGAAATCTCAGGAACAACAATGCAGAGCTCATCGAGTGATCCGCTGATCTTGAAGCATGATTGTTCAACCTTTGTGATTGTTTCATTGGAAACGGATGGTCTCCTGCTTCTTTCCTCGTCATGAATTTCTGTATGACCATCTGCAGATTCTCTACACTACTTCTGGACATTTTTGACATCCATACAAGACTCCCCATACACTTCCATCAACTGTCAATGAATTTTGATTGGTTTAACCCTTTTGCACTCAAAAAGCGAATAACTGCGCGAACTTTGCACCTGGCGGTAGTGGCTATTATAACTGGCTGCCAAGCCAAGACTGAGGGCGCTAGCAGATGTACAGTGGTTTCTGTAGAGAGTGGAAGGAGGAAGGAAAAAAGCAGTATGGGCAACATCCACACAAACATTTTCCCTAGGACCCCAGCTCTTTGGAGATCTTACTTTTTGGATTACCCTCGTGCTCTGTAGTTGAACCCTCTTTACCTGGGAAATTCCTATGATCGGCACTATCAGGCATGTAACAGTTCTTTTTCTTGAAAGGAATTTATTTATACTTTCAAAGGGCCCCTGTCAATGTGTTTTATCCTTTTAGTGTTTCTTTGAATTCTGTGTAGTATATAGTGAATTGCAGTAATACAAAATGGCAAAGTGTAAATGTAATAGTAATTAGTGGTACGAGTACATGGCAAACAACAATGAGTTATTTTTTCTTAAGAAATGATCTCTTGTTCTTCATCTTGCACTGTTGTGCACCCAAAATTTCAGAAATAACATTTACTGTACTGTATTTGCTATTAAATTCTATGAAAATTGTTTTTCATATCTTATAAATCATATCCCAAGGGTAACACTTTCCCAATTGCTATGCACAGAAGAGCGTAAGTACAGATTTTACTGTATTATGTAATTGTAAGTAATCATACTGAGTGAATCAAAAACCTCCGAACCAGCTGCGCAGTGTTTTTCCACTGGGTGAGTGGACACATGAT
Source organism: Hymenopus coronatus (assembly GCA_030762935.1). Taxonomy (NCBI): domain Eukaryota; kingdom Metazoa; phylum Arthropoda; class Insecta; order Mantodea; family Hymenopodidae; genus Hymenopus; species Hymenopus coronatus. Next base: position 27,600,544 of record CM060882.1, read on the forward strand.
TTCTCACTGCTGCTTTAAACATCGCACTTCTGATGCAGTTTTGCTTGTTCTGGAAGTGTAGTATTGAGTTGACAGTATTATAGTGTAGTTCAGTTATTATGAGTGATTTATTATTTTGTCCGCTATTTAGTCATAAAGTGTATTATGGCTCAGCATATATGTTCTACTGCACAGTGTGTATTTACTTATGATTCATAGGTGTTAACAGTCAACTCTCCAAGTGAAAGTATGATCTGCAGAAAGATTTTCAGGTGTAAAAGTTCCAGGTTGTACAATTCATGAACTTTACAGGAAGTACTCAGGTTAAGAAATATAAAAGATGGCATATGGTTTTTACCGAAGAAATATTAGACATCAGAAGAGTTAAAACAAAATATCTGCCAGGAAATCCAGCATTTCTCAAGGTGAACTATGACGTGTGATGGATAGTTTCCTAAGATGTGCCAAAAATGTATGGACAATGATGGTGGCCAATTACAGCATCTCTTTTCATAGAATTGGTATGTAAAGCCTTTAAAAGTAGTTTTAAACATTTTTTATGGTTTCATCCGTGCCTTACTATAATTGTAGCAGACAGCAACGAGAGTCAGGACACTGTGTAGCCAGTTCATACTGTTTTGACTCACTCGTTACATGCTCTATGCTTATAAGATCTAGGTGCATATATGGTCTATGTCCTGAAACTTGCATGCATGTAGCACTGATATTACAAGCTAACATTAAGTTGTTTTATTTGTTGGAAATGATTATATGGATGGAAATGGGCTTTGCAATTAAAGTATTAGTCTTGGTAATATTATGTGATACATGCAAATCTGGATACACATTATTAAAGCATGTGTTGCACCCAGCTTGCTGAGGAGTGGCTTACATATCGATTCTTATTCCCTGCCAAATAATGCAAATTAAGAACAATTACCTTAAATTCATTGAACATTGACATTATTTCATGTGTCCATCTTTGCATATATATATATAAAAAAAAAAAGAAAAAAAAAAAAAGAAAAAAAAAAAAAAAAAAAAAAAAAAAGCCCCCCTCTGAAATGCTACATTCACATGACTTTCTCTACCTACTCTGAACAAACTATTCTTAAAAAAGTTTATTCTTCAAACTTTTTTGTTGGGTGTATGCCCACTTTTACTACCATGGCACTGTAGGTGACATGTATGATACATGGAATGAAGATGGAGCACCGGTGGAGGAAACCCATTCCACCACAAATCTCAAATGTGGTCGCCTGAGATCAAATCTGGGCTGCACAGAAATATTTATATGTTGATTTAAGATTATCCCCTATCACAACTTTAGGTTCTGGACATTTCTTCAACCTTGGCAAAAGAGGTTGGTAAAATCAGTCTTCTATGGTCAATGAATTGAACCATCCACTTTTGGTTTGGTTATATCTACAACCTCGGGGTCCCTAACATATACCCAAGGTCACAGGTTCAAACCCGGCAGAGGACCATGGATTTTTTCAGTAAAGCCATTGGTCCTGTGTCATTGATTTATGGCACATAAAAGAACCTCAAGCCTGAATGAGAAGTTTCTGAGCAAAATTAAATGGTCTCTCATGCCCAGTATAGAATGGGATGCTGAGAACCACAGTAGTTAAAGAGCATCCATAAATAAAATGTCATTTCCATTTGCCCCGGGGTCCATGTTGTCAAGTACTCCAGAGGTGTTCAGACATGTAGACCACAGGGTAAACTTTCCCGTTTGGCATTTCTACAGAGCATAATCGATGTTGATGATTTAGAAGAATCCATTATCCTCTCCATAAATTTAGTGCCTCTCTTGCAAATGAGTTTAGATTCCACAGTTTGTAATTGTATTTTGTTTATAATGTAGTTGAAAACTACATTACAGTTAAGTCTAGAGAAAGACATAATCTGACATTTAGCTGTATTAAAAGGAAGATTATTCTTTTTACTTCATTTATTTAAGGCATTAAGATCATTTTGAAGTTTAATGCAATTGGAAACAGATTTGACAGAACTAAAAAGTTTTGGATCATTTGCAAAAAGTCATATATTAGAGCAATTAACAAATGATACACCATAAATAAATAAAAGAAATAATAATTTATCTAAATTAGAACCTTGAGGTACTCCAGAGTAAATATCAAATCTAAATGTTGTACTATTTTATATTTTACAACTGGAAATCTTGATTTCAAAAGGGATATCATTGGGATCATAATTAGAAATCCATAAAACGCCAATTAAAATCTTATGATTAACTTTTCAAAAGCATAACATCTGTTTTATTAATTTGTTGAGTTGGTTTTTTAACACTACGTCACTTACATTGTTATTATGAGGGACTAGTTTCGAAAATCTATGCTTTCATTTTCAACCTCACGGGTCCAAAATGAAAGCATAGGCTTTCGAAACTAGTCCCTCATAATAACAATGTAAGTGACGTAGTGTTAAAAAACCAACTCAACAAATTAATAAAACATATAATTTGACCGTCACTGTCACTAAATTCCTCCAAATATCAATCAAGCATAACATCTACTTGCTTTATATTATTTAATTTGCCTGATACATAGTGGGCAAAATTACATTAGTCATAATAAACCTATTGGGAATAAATGCATGCTGAGTAAGACTAATACTCCTTTTAATATGACAGAATATGTACGACCAGCCTCCAAGGATGGGTGGCAGAAATTTTAGATATTATTGTAACATCTGAGAGGTCTTCGAGAACCAGTTCAGGAACCATTGTTTGGCCGCAGCTTACTGCAGTTGGGTCAATTCAAGGCTGTAGTAGTCAGGGTAGACGATGCAGGAGTTTGCCTTGGCAATTGAATAGTTGATGAACCCCCCCCCCCCCAATAATGTGACCCAGGAAGCTGTATACTAATCAGTAGGGTGCACGACACCAAGATACTACAATGCCTAATGCTCTATAACTATATGAAAATCCATGAGGTGTTAATGGCAACATTAAGTGGTCAAGGTATTGTTGGCACCACCACGAAGACCAGGAGTATTCATTACAAGGGACAAACGATCAACCTTGAGACTACAATGATCTCCAAGTGGTGTGTGCTGGGGATGTGGGTAGACTAGACATCTTATGAAGGACTACCCACAATCAAATGAGGACCAGATGGTGAGGGCCACATTGGGCCCATCACCATCCCCTTGAATGACACTGCATGTCTTAAGCAGAAAAGTGGGTGGCAGCTTCATCACAAAGTTGGATACATGGAAAGCTGTGCCAGATACTAGTGGACACTCGTACAACAGTGATTGTAATCAAACCTTAAGTGGCAAAGGGCTTGCCGACGCGAACACCCAGTTGGCCCTAATAAAGTTGGGTAGTGTAGGTGATCCTGAGACAGGGTAATGTTAGCTTGTGGGTGTTCATCATTGAGGGAGGCTGAGGAGGTGATACTGGGACTGGATGCCCTCAGGAGCCATGATGTGACGGTTCAAGTCAGTCATAGTCTTGTGACTGAAGCAAGATGAAGCTCTGGAGCCCCCACAAATATCAGGGGATCTACAGATGAGCCTGATGGACAATGTGGCTGTGCCTGCAAGTATTGGGCACTTGGAGAGCCAACAGTCAATGAATCTGGTTTTGGACTGGAAAACCCCACTGAATGGATTATGCCCAACCAGGGCTTTGTTTCCTTCCTACAGTTGTCTATGTCTATGGTTCCTGTATGTGTATCCAATTCTAAGAGTTTAACTGAATTGGCATTTGACACATTACACAGGAGTGTTCTTCTGAAGATTACTTTGTAACATGGTTGTAAGGCTTTACAGTCCTGTATACTGTTCAAAAATCCTGTTGTAAGTTAGAAATGAATGAGACTTAATGATTTCAGTGCCATGACCAGGACTAGAACCACAGATTTTTGGCTGTCTATATTGATGTGACTTGAGTAGCTCAAGTGGTAAGAGATGTGCATATGGTGAGATGCCATGTGCACATTTCAAGTTGTTCAATTTCAATCTTCAGCAGTCTTCTTTTTAAGAATAAAATCCTCAAAGCAGGAATGTTAAAAAGGATATAACCAGCATTAAAACATTAACTTCTAATAGAACATTTATTTTTTAACAGAATACATATAGCTTATATTATATAATATTTACAGCTGCACTGTTTGCTCACCAGTATTATCTTACTTATATGCATATGCTCAAAATTTCTAAATATCTAAAGGTACAACTATCAGTTTAATCCAGTTTGATAGAAAATGAAGCCCCACAGGAGCAACCCTGTTCAGCCAATGGGTTATCAATTATTCGGAATGCTGAACGAATTAGTTCCTTATGATAATCCACAGTAGATCCTCGCAGGTAATTTAAAGATATCTCATCTATCACAACTTTAACACCATCTTTGCTGAAAACCCTGTGAAGAAAGAAACATATTTACTATAAATGTATAATTTTGAAGCTGCTTACAGTGAAGACATAATCAATTGAATTAATTAAAGCGGTATTGTTAACACACACTTCACTTACTTTTAATGAGTAGGACAATTGTTTCGCGGACCGTTGCCCGCGTCCTCAGCTGTTGAACCACTACAGCTTGGGTTTGGGTTCCAGGTTGTGGTTGTGGATGTGTTGGTTGTGATGACATCTGTTGGGCGGGCAATCCCTAGGGGGAACTCCATGTTCATCAGTGTGTGGCGGTATGGAGTTACCCCCTAGGGATTGCTTAACAAGTTTCATCGCCCAACAGATGTCACCACAACCACAACTTGGAACCCAAACCCAAGCAGTAGTGGTTCAACAGCTGAGGATGCGGGCAACGGTCCGCGAAACAATTGTCCTACTCATTAAAAGTAAGTGAAGTGTGTGTTAACAATACCACTTTAATTAATTCAACATATTTACTGATGGCATGCTCCTGCTAAACATACATGAAATACTTCTTGCAAAATTTAGAAAAGGTACAAATATTATGCCACATGAAAAAAGTGAACAAGATATGAATAAGGCTCCTTTTCTCCAATAATAATAAAAAAAAAAAAAAAAAAAAAAAAAATGTAAATGACATGTTATTTATGGATGCTCTTTAAGTGCCGTGGTTCTCAGCGTCCCATTCTAAATTGGGTGTGAAAGATCGCTTAATTTTACCTCTATCGGGCTTGAGTTTCTTTTACATGCCATAAATCTATGACACGGTACCAACGGCTTTACTTCCTCCGCCGGGTTTGAACCTGCGACCTTGGTATATGAAGTCAGCATGGTAACCATTACACCACAGAAGGCGACTTTTCTACAATGATCTTACACCTTGAGAATGGTGCCAATAACCTTGTAACTTAGGGACAGTCACATGCTTACATTGGTTTATGGGAAACTGGATAATATAGCAAGTTGATTAGAGAAAGGGAGGGGGAAAAAAGATAGAAAAAGCCACAAAAGCTTGGTATTAAACTGAGTCCATAATACTTTGTTTTGTTTGCAGGACACATCCTTTACAATAAGGACACATGGCATGTCATTTAAATGTTGCACTAAGCATAAATTGAATTCCCCTCCAAGAATTTGAATAAGGGCTGAACATAAAAAAATCTTTCTTCATAATTATGCTGAAAAGAACATCTGTCCTATCTAAATTTTTAAGACAACAAAAAAGTTATTGCTTATGAACTTTTGTCATGTTCATTTCTTGAAAAATCTCAAGAATAGTGGTGTAACGGTTACCATTTTAACTTAATATACCAAGGTAGTGGGTTCAAACCCAGTGGAAGACAATGGATTTTTTTGGGCGTATAAATCCTTAGCATAACTTCCTTTGGAAGGGAAGTAAAGCCAGTGGTCCAATGTTGTAGATTTACGGCACGTAAAAGAACCTCAAACCTGATAAGAGGCCTCTGAACAAAATTAAGCGGTCTTTCACACCCAGTATAGAATGGGACACTGAGAACCACAGCAATTAAAGAGCATTCATAAATAAAACTCCATTTCATTTCTCAAGAACAAGTGATACATTTTTAATTATTGATGATTTCATGTAACACACGACATATACAAAAACTTAATAAAGTGAAATATCTTAAAATGCTATTTCAGGAATGTGTGGAACATAGACAGCCTGTTCCACCCAATCATTAGCTTTGTGCATACTTCATTCTATTAAAAAACCAATCCCCTTTTTTTCACCAACATTTTTTTCTATTTAAGCCCAAGTGGACAAGATTCCATGGATCAGAAAATAAAGATGACAAGACGGGTAATGGAGATGCTGAGTAAGATGACTCCACTGTAATGTGCAAAGGCTTACATTTGGGAGTCCTTGGGTTTGATTCCTGAGGCTTGCCACTCTGAACATAGGTTGGGTTTTACCATGTTGGCAAGGTGAATGCTGGGTGGTTTCTTTTATTTTGCTCCCCCTCTTATGCTTAAGGTAGGCTTAAGAGTTGTGATTGTATTGGATACTTGTTCATAAAGTTGTTCTTGGCAATGGCAGATGGCAACATTCTCTGATAAATCTCAGGTATGTCAAGTTGTGCCAGAGGAAGCTTCCTCTGAGCAACATGCTAGTGTGACCAGGTCAAGCTTGGAATCGTTAGGGATCTCTGCGTATCTGTGTCCTCTGTTTCCTGGTCGCAGTCACAGGTATGCAGATTGTTTCTTTTAACTGCACTTTAGGGGAGGGTTTATTTTATTTCTTCCTCTTATATCCTGCCAGTACTGCAATGCAGTTAATGAGGGGCCAGGGGATTTATGCTTATAAGAATATTTAATGGTCTCCTGCACGTGAAGCCATGGAAGAAATTTAATATTGTCTTATAAAGTTTGTTCTTTGAACTAATATTTTCACTGCAAAATCAGTCTCTGTTCCTAAGTTTCTTTTTATATAAAGGACAACACAGCACAGTGAGCAAGAAGTACATCACTGAGTGGGATTGCCTAGGTTGTTGTCTGAAGCTCACAGATGGAAGTCACAGCTTCAAACCTCTACGCGATCCACCATCCTGACTGTAGCCTTTATCATGGTTTCTCTTGTTGCTTAGCACATGATGGGAAGGAGTATGTATAACAAATTTTCTTATCCCTCGTTCTCATTTTCTTCTTCACCTTTTAATTTCTTATTTTACAAATTTAAGGGTATTAGTATAAAAATTAAACTTAACTTAGGGAGGACTTACACGTGTGTGTCTAGTCAGAGGCCTGTTAAGGAGCCAAGGACATTTAATCATGATATGAAGAACCCAGAACGAGGGATCGGCCTGTAGCCAGGTATGAGAGTGAGAGAAATAGATGATGTGAAATGATATAAAAGGCGATGGTGGAGCAATTGGTGGAATGAATGATGGGGAAACTGAGGAGCCTGGAGAAATCCCACCATTGTCACTTTGTCCACTACAAATCCGACATGTGGTCCCCTGGAAGTGGACCCAGCCTTGGTGAGAGGTGAGGTCTAACCACTCGGCCATAGCCAGGATAGAAACTACTGTTTAACTTGCAGACACCAAGGGTCAAGTTTGCAAGAAAATACATTTTTATTAAAGAAGATGGAGAGGTGGCAGTTATAAATGAAGATCTTGTTTAGAGATAAGTTACTATTTATATATATTAGTGAACTAAAATACTTTACAGTGGAAACTACCCTGTTATCTATGCTGAATTACCAGTATAATATATTTTAGTATTTATATTAACTAAATATAATAACTAAATGTCATTCATTCATCATCCAATTTGACCTACCTGGCTAAATATGTTTAACATAAAAAGAAACAAAACAAACAGATGAACGTTCCCATTTCAGGATTATTGGGAATCAGCCTCTTATAGTTATAACATGCACATCAATGAAAGGAGCAGTGTTCAACGCACTAATATTATCACACTCTTGCAGGAGTGAAACAGATCTGCAACAATATTGTGATAAGACTAAGGCTGGACTATAGATAACCTCTTTTCTACAAAATATTTCTTATTTCAGTTATTTCACTCATGAAGTCTACAAAATATACTATAACAAACGGTACACAAAATAATTGGAAAGAAGTTGATTAAATACCATAATCTTCCTTTAAAATTCAGAAGTTAAAAGAAGATTTTGGTCTTGTGACTTTTAAGCAGAACTCACACATCATCTTTGTTTATGTCTTTATCCAAATCAAACATGTATTGGAATCCTGAGCAGCCTCCACCATCAACAGTAATTCGTAAATGACTACCATCATTTGCAATTTCCTTTAGCCTCTCCACACAACTCTCACTTATATTCACCCCATTGTTTTGGCTTTCCTCCTTTGGATCTGGAGCATTACTGAGATGTCTGTTGTGCGACCAGGCCCTAAAACTACAAAACACAAACTGTTTATATACACTGCTTGCTCCTATGGAGTTAGAGAATAATCAAAACAAAATGAGCTGAAATTTATCCATGGATGAAATGCATTTTGTACAGATTCTTTCCTATACTTATAGTGCTGAATCAATCTGTGCAATCAATTTCTTTTAATAACACTTCATATATTAATATGACACAGGTATGATTAAGGCATGGATTCATGAATGTGAAGTCTGTGGTTCAAATCCTGCCAGGCTAGCATCCAACATACGTTGTACCACATTTCCCTCAGACCTCATGATTGGCATATGCCAGAGAGGTACCTTAAACTTGGGCCTAAAATGTTTCCTTACTAAATTATCATTTCATGTACCGTCAGTGCCCATTACTTGTGATGCCATGTATAGTAAGAATGGCTAATTATATATAAAACTCTGGATACAAAATATTAGGCACAAAAACAAAATTTGGATGCATTATAGAAAAATCTGATGTGTTCCATTCACATAACTTTCTCTATACCTCTGCAACAAATTACTGTTAAAAAGCATATGCTTCTACTTATTTCATACTAATTAGTAGAAATAGTCCTATTACTTATTTCTTTGTAAGTAGAAGCGAAATAAGGGGGTACCATAGGTTAAAGTGATAGTCAAAAGTTGGTTGCTATATGGCTGAAGTTCCTTTGTTTGTATGGACTGGAACTGTTAAATCCCTGTATGAGAAAAGTATGTTTTTAAAGCTGAATCCAAAAAATAAGGAGTATCTCAAAAACGATCAACTCCACGAAAAAATGTATGTAAGATAAATTGCGTGATTTAAGGTGCTCTAAATTTTTTGTGTTATAAGTTTTTGTTCATCTCTTATGGTTTAGCAGTTATGCAAAATTCCGTAAAATTCATCTAGAATAAAGTAGTTTTCAGAGGCTATTCCCAGAAAATTCTAGATATGCACTTTTTTTGTTGTCTAAATATCTTTAATATACGAAATTTTAATCAAAATCGTTAGAGCCACGAAAAAGAAAATTTGGGAGAGAAAATTTGTATTTAATAAGATCTACATTTTTCTTATAGTCTTTGTTTAGGTCTTGGTGTCTAAGTTATACAAAATAAATAATGAAAGGGACTTCACTACTCATAGAAAATTTAGGATATAAATTTTTCTCATGTCTACATCTCAACACACATTTTAACCATAAAATCGCTAGAAATATTTTTGAGAAGAAAGAAAAAAAAAAAGTTCCACATAAAGAATTGTTTGGGGCAAGGAGAATCTCCAGAAAGTTTTGGTGTTGCATCCTGGAAAAAGGCTTGATTTATCCTGTTACTCTGTTTTGAGTTCCACTGTCTGTCTGTCTCTCTTTCTCTCTCTCTCTCTCTCTCTCTCTCATGCTTTATTTTAGTTCAGGGAATTTGAAAATGTGTATTTCTGATGAACTTTTGAACTTTTACTACCAGATTTTTGGGTGGAAATAAATACTTGCTCTATTTTTCTTAGCAATGTAGTAGAGAAACAAGAGAAAAACTAACAACAATACTATTCTTTACCTTCATGGAAAGTGATGGATTGAAAGGGCATTTGAAGCTTTAAAAACTTCTTATATTAAGGAAACATCAGTGATGCATGTAAGTGCTTCATTTTTTTCCTCCCATACTTCACCATTTTATGTAAAAATGGATTCAAAGTACAGTACTTATTTTGGAAGTATCCTCCAGGGTGTGTGGAATAAACCGTGAATGTGTTTATGCAAAACTTGAATTCTGTATACATGTTGAAATTGCTATGGAACCAGCTTCCATTACACATTATAACAGTTGCCATAAAAGTATCTGTTATCTTGCTTTCATGCACTGAGAACAATTCTCATGATTCCAAAAGAGATCTGAGATAAACAGCTTTATATTGAAGCTGTTACAGATTGACTTAATTCTTATATGTAAAGGGAAGATAAGGTGAATGAATATAATAGAAAACTAAGAACCTATATTATGTTATGCTTTTCAAATTTGTTTGCAATTTTCTGATATGTAATGAAAATCATGAAATATCTGTAAGGGATGTTGAAATGCTTTTGCATTTTTCTTTCATATTATTTTCAGCTGCAAGAGAGAGAGAGAGATTGTGATATAAATGAAAATGACCTTTTCAAAAAGTAGAAGTATGAGCAAACACAATTATTTTGTTTTCTTAATGGCAATGAGAATAATGATAATTTTATATTAATATATTAAATGCATGAGTCTGAAACATATTTGATTATTAGTATACAATGGTTCCACCACTTGGCATTACTTCTATATGCGGGTACTTTTGTTATTTCGTCATTAGAGCCGCATTGTAATTACTTACTGGTCTGTTATAAACATTTAGGGCCCTAAGCTGCAAAGCGTAGCCCAACGTGGAGGGCCCTAAGCCGCAATGCGTAGCCGAGGGATATTTTTTATAAGTTGAGGAGTGTAGCAGTTGCGGCCGAAGGCGACAGGGTGTAGACGATGAATCTGTGAAGCTAAAACCCCAATGTTCCCAAGAAGTCAACATTTTGGCAATCTGGCAACTTTCACATCTGAACTTAAGAGCGTGTGTGTGTGCCGCGAGCATATCAGTATATGGGTGGTGGAACCGTCGTATAGCTTTACCCATATTTGTTTTATACACTACTAATTAGAATTGTTGTTTTATTTTCATGATTCTCACTACCATTTGTTCGGATTCATGTTTGATTACAAGTAGAGGAATGAAGTGGGGATAGTTAGTACCTATGTTACATAACTAGCTATTCGTTGAGGAGAGTACTGTAAGAAAAGCGTTGCCAAATATGAATTTCGATTCTTGAAATGTAATATGATGGAAAATTATGCGTTTTATAAAAACTTTAACAAAAAAATAAAAACGCGTGCTAAATAAACATGTGCTGTAACATTCAATGCTGCCAGTTTCAGATGAGAAAAAGAGAAAAAAATTAAAGAATGCCTTAAAAGTTACAATATATGTACAGTGGTTTATTTCATTTCTTTGCTGATAAATGTTTAAGTTAACTTAGAATAAGAACACAACAATGAAAGCATAACAAGTTTGACTTGACATTTTCAAATGCCGCTTTGCAAGGCTGACAACCATTTCTCTCCACTACTACGCAGTCACTGTCGAGTCGAACTTAGCTTTACTAAAAACTGCAGCCAAAAATAGCACAATAACTGGCCGGAAGACAGAATCTCTTCTTTGTTTTTTAATGTGCATGAGCAAAATTTCGTCATTTGTAAAATTAAAATCGATCCAAAAGAATGTAGTCTACACAGGTATTCATAGATGTCGCAATGTTCGTTACTGTTTTCAGATGTTATATGAAATACGAAATCAGATATTAGTTTTTTATCCAACAGATTGAAGCACAGCAAATATTATAAATTATGTAAATGCAACAATATTCAATATCGCAAGCACCTAAGACCTACAACTCACTTTGTCAAACGTGAATAATTTGAATTGCAGCATAAATTTTCCCCCAAATTCCGCACCAGTAACCTGCCAAGACTCGCCATATTGGTAGTGACGTAACGAAAGGCATTGTGGGATAGCTAATTAGAGTGCAGTGAATTTTTATCAAAATCGACCTTCATGGCTGTCAAGAAAGCCTTGTTTTTGAAAGAAATTTTAAGAGTTTCCCTATGCGGTTGACACATTATTTAGTTACGTGAGTGGGCTGCAGGATCTGCTGAAGGGTTTAGTTCGAGTTGTGGGCCAGACGACGCCAATGTTCACTGGAACCGTACGGGTGAAAATATGCGAGGCTTGCGGGTTGAGACCTACGGATTTTCAAAAGCGGCATAATATGGCGTTTGGGAAACCTGATGACCAGCCTATAGATCCTTATGTGTCCATAGATGTGGATGAGAATCATTTAGACCGGTCATCAACAAAACCAAAAACATTCGATCCGGTATGGAACGAATCCTTCGTCCACGAAGTCCAAAACGCCGTCAACCTGGGGTTGACTGTTTTCCACGATGCCGCCATCCCGCCTGACGATTTTGTGGCAAACTGCACTATTCCTTTTGAAGATCTTGTTCAGAGGGAGCAGAATGCCAATGACTTTTGGGTATGACGTACCTTCTTTTATTTTCGAAGGAATGTAGCTAAGAGCCAAGCATGCCTTGTATGGTAAACACAACATGAGCTGGAGTTGTCAAAACTGACTTTTGACATGTCCTTCCACTTACTGTCAATATCTATCTGTGTATTACATATTTTGATTTCATTATGTTTTAAAGTATTAATGTAAATGCATTTTACCAAGCCTGGACATTCATTTTCCTTTTTTGACCTCACATTGTGCAACTGTCAAAAGTGTGATGGAGAACAATCTCTGATAGAAACCATACAGTTAAACTGTTGAATCTGCAACCTAATTGAACTGACTGCAGATGTAATTATTTTGTCTTCCCAATTTCTTTGATTTTGAGCTGTCTGTCGATATGCAAATAAATTTTGAGATTTTACTTCCCTGCATACATGAAGGAATGTGAAAATAATGTTCAATAAAGTTGAAAAATTATAAAATATCGTTTATGCTGTAGAGTGCAAAATATAAATGGAAATGTGCCTGAACTGTTCCAGGTTTTGTAATACTTAATGAATTCATCAAATGTTAACAATTTGGCATTGATTTACAGTGTGTTCATGTTATATATTCCCTGTTTTCTTGGAAAAAAATAGGATTATGAAAATTCTGTACCTTTTGACAAATCCAGTTATGCATAATAATAATTTCTTTGCTAATAAACATTGTAGTCATTGTTTTTGTAATATCTTACTGTCATGTCAAGCAGCAAAAGACTTGTCTGATTAGCTTTCTTCTGTTGGTGCTTTTGTTTAAATGAGTGCACTTATTTTCTTCATGCTAGAAAATGCTTTTTTGGCACCATTGAGTTTTTGTTTGAACTGCAGTTAAATTAGTGTGATACATGTATTATATACTTCCCAAAACAAGAAACATGCTTGAGGTAAACAGAAGCAAGAGCCAGCTCCTAGCATATAGCCACAGTCAATGCTGTCATTGGTCTCTGACACAATGCTTATATTTATTGCCGACAAATTCTCGTAGTAAATGTTCAGAATAGAATAAATCACACTAGAATAATAACCAGAAGCAATGTAACAACTTTTGCACTTTAAAAGGTATGAAGATACATAGCAGATTTTTAGCAAGTTCTCTATCTGCAAGGTAGCTTGCCTGATGCTTCGTGGTATCTGCCATGACACTCTGCAGCAACATTACTGACAATAGATCCCATCATTTCTTTATACCGATCCCATTATTTATTTAAAAGTGCTAATGAATACTGAAATGATTTTATTACAATATACTACATTCTCATTTATTTGAAAATAGAAACCAGTTTACTCAAACCGAGACATTATTGCATTTGGGTGCATGAGTTACACGTGTTGCACAAAGTAATACAAAAGTGTGGTCCTTATAGGGATCTATTATAGAAAGCATGTGTACGGCATGATGATTTCCAGTATAGATATCCAGTTTTTTTCTTTCTCTTTAAATTGTAATTGTAGAGTAGCCTTAATGTAAATGAAGAAACTATATGTGTCAGTCTTAGCTTTGGTACTGTTGAGGATATAAGACTGTCCTGACAAATAGATGAATAGAATGTAGCCAAGGAAGTGCTGAACATATTGAATTACTGAAATAACAAATGAAATTTCTGGAAGTTATTTTAAAATTATCAATTTGGGAATTTTTTCAAACATGTAACTCGAGATGGCGAGAACATTTTCCAAAGACAGACAAAACAAACGCAATGCTGTACGTTTCACATTGGAAAGAAGAGCAGATTTTCTGAAACTCTATTTTTACCCCTTATTTCATCCAATTCATTTACACACCTAAGCTAAGTTAACCTAACCTTGACGAAATTTCGAAACCAAAGGAACCTGTTTTTCGCATTGGCTCGCTATAGCCTCCCCTTGCCTCATATTTGTTTTTCTAAAAACCCTTAGAAAACACAAGAAAATCCTGCATCACATGCTGGAAAGAAGAGCCATCAATTTTGTTTGTTTTTGACATGTAACCAAAAATAAATTTTAGACAGGGTTGACGATTATGCTTATAGGTTTGATTCTCTTTTTAAAAGAAATGTCTGCATGTTTCGCAAAATGTAAGAAAAGTTTACATTGGTTTCTGCATTTAAGAAGTGTCACTGGCTTTATTTTTCCATGCAAAGCAATTAGAAAGCATGATACAAGATTCTCACATACTGTTACCCCTTACATCCTGGATAATTAGGGCTTTAGTTGCACAGATCCCTCAGGACTGCAACTGATGTTTAGAAAAACATCTATTACTGCACTTTGCAGCTTGGGTACTCAACATTGGACTATGCTTAAAATGCGAGCCAAAAGGGATGACAAGCATGAGAGAATGTTGATAAGTTGTTTTTATTGAGCCTTAAAGACAAAATTTACCAGAGAAATTATTAAAGCCTTTTATTAACACATTTTGGCGTGTATAAATAATACATGGTAGTTTTAAAGCTGTCACCAATGTAAACTAGAAATAAATGGTATTGGGATGTCTGTTCAATATTCAAATGTCAATCAATAGTGAATTGTTCAAAATAATTATTAATCCTCCCACTATCTATATCATTCATTGAACTTGGGTATAAGGAATAAATTCTTTTAATTGTAGTCAACATTCACAACTCCAGGACTATCACATGAGTGTTGCAACATGCACTACAGATTATTAGTCATTGCTTATATGAAAATGAGATCCTTAAGCAGTAAGTATTCTTTTTTTGTTGACTTGATTATTACCATTTGGTATTCATAAACAGTGTTTACCTGCTCAAAGCTAAGTACTGTTGTAGCAAAGATCATGTGGCAACATGGCTCAACTCTTTCACAGCCACTCAGATACTTGAAGAAAAGTGTAAACTATTTCAGTATAAAAGAGATGCATGTCAGAAGATTTCTGAAATGTTTAATTTTCTCCCACAGAATATTCACATGAGTATTGAATTACTTTTATTTTTATTTACAGTCTCTTCTTTGGAGAATTTATTTTTATTTATTTTTTTAATGTTATTAATTTATATTATTTTACTTTAACCTGGTATATCATATTGAACAATGAATGAATGAAATAGATGATGCTCAAATGATCTCGAGATCAATGACCAACATTTGTCTTCTCAGAGTAAGAGATGACAGAAAAAAGACCTAATGCAGGTAACTTGTCCTGAAATTCAGACTCAGGGTCTCATGAATGTGAGGCAGATATCCCACACTATGGTATTTTAATAACTTGCATGGTTTTCTTGTGGCCCAGTCATATATAGGAACCATCTCCAATTTGTGTTACAATGTTACCCATGTATTCACATGAATGAAAACGAGCGTATGTACTAACCTGAAAATTGTATTCACTCATGGATTGTTTTACAGCTGAAGGCATGTAAAACAATTTAGCTTGGAATATTAACAGTTAATTATATCTGTGCATATGTATGTAGGGAACTAATCAAAAATACTAGTAACACTATCTTTAATTTGCAAACATATATTGGATTATGAAACCGCTAGTCTAGTTATATCAGAAAAGATGATCATGCATAGAACAACCTCAGTACTGTCAAAAACTTGAATGCTGGTGAAATCAGTAAACCTCTGTTATGTTTGGCAGAGGAGCTATAATTTATGATGGTGGCTTTGTAAACCAATATGACTTGTTGAATTCAGTATCACTGCATGTTTCAGTGGATTTTGCACATCATGCAAATAGTGCTAATTATTGTGCAGTGGAATTTCATTGTAAAACTCCATATACTCCTCAAAACCATTATCATTGTTAACCTCCATTGTAGGTAATTTATGCAAGATAGTAACTGTTCTCCATTGGTAAACAGAGGTTGGAGTTACCTTATACAAATAAGCATTTTTTTTATTCACCTCAGAGGGTGATTTCTGTGAATACAAAATTGCTGCATAAGAGTTTCCATGAAATAAGTGACGATTATGAATTTAGCCTTTAGTGTAAGATAAAATTAAAAGGCTGGATGTTAACTTTTAGTTGAAATTTTAGTTTTGTTTTACTCCTTTATGGCTAATGAGATTCGAATATACAAATATAAAGCATTATGCTATAATGCTAGAAAAAAATATATGCTTAAGTCTGCCCAGCAGCAAAATTGCATTTTATTTTTGAGATTTGTACCTATGTATTTTGAAACCTTTAGAAAGAAGTTCTGTAATGCTCATCATTTTCCCGCTTACTTAATGTTGACCTCCATGGTGTAATGGTTACCATGCTAACTTCATATACCCAAGGTTGCGGGTTGAAACCCGGTGGAGGATGATGGATTTTTTTCGGGTGTAAAAATCATTTGGAAGGGAAGTAAATGTTGGTCCCGTGTCATAGATTTATGGCACGTAAAAGAACCTCAAGCCTGATAAAGAAGCCTCTGAGCAAAATTAAGCGATCTTTCACGCGCAGTATAGAATGGGATGTTGAGAACCACAGCAGTTAAAGAGCGTCCATAAATAAAACTCCATTTTTTCCCCTTACCTAATATAAACAATATATACAATAATGTTAATGAAATGGTGTTTTGGAACAGTAATACGTATGAAAGAATTTTTTGAGTTGGGCTTGTAACACTTAAGTATCAGTTACGTATAGTTTTTCCAGATCAGTTTTGAAGCCTTGTGGGCTTCATTGTGGATGGAACCATTGACCGGTCTGGAAAAATAATACGTAAGTGATACTTAAGTGTTACAAACTCAACTCAGAAAATTCTATAAAATAACATGTTAATTTTATAAAGGCTTGTTAGGCCACTTCATTGTGTAAAGGCAGCAAATCTGGCTCACATTCAAGAAATCCTCCCACGTGTGAATTTAAATTGGAATGAGTTATTTTGATAAATTTTCTTTTCCAGGGTTTCCCTTATTATTGTAAAAATGTTGGTAACTAAATCCTTGGGTTATTTAAACATGTCCATTTTGTTCTTTAGTCATCCAGTGAACCTATGCAGTAAAGGATATTAAACCAATAAAAGGAGAGAGAGCTTTAAGAAATTCAGGAAGATGATGAATTTTCAGCCTCAAATACTGCTCAGTATAACTTTCCTTTTCTCTTAGCTTTGCAGGCCATACATAAATTACTGCCAAAAGTGAGGACCCAATACAAATGTTGTTTTAGCTTGCTATAAATAAATGTATTGTAATTGGTGCAAAAGTCATGCTAAAAGCAAACATTTCAATAAAGGGAGAAGGGATACCATACAAGCCTCTAGTTCCCTAGGTTGCAGGTTCAAACCCAGCTGTGGGTGATGGATTTTTTTGGGCTTAAAAATCCTTGAATGGCTTCCTTCACAAGGAAAGTAAAGCCAGTGGTTCTGTCATAGATTTATGGCACATAATAGAACCTCAAGTCTGTTAAGAGGCTTCTGAGCAAAATTGCTGATCTTTCATCCCCAAAATAGAATGGGACGCTAAGAACCATAGTAGTTAAAGAGCTTCTACAAATAAAAACTCTTAACAAAGAGTGGAATCTTAAAATTTAATACATGCTAGGAAATAGCTCTAGAGAAGGTTGTAAAATATTTATACATTTCTCATGTCTGCACTGTCATTTTTGCACCAATGATAATGACAAGTATTCAACCTAAGGTTGGTTAATGACTGGAACAGATTTGTGAGAGAGACCATAATCCACCTTGACGTTTAGGCAAGGATGATAACTCAATGGTATTGCCATTTCTCTTTCGCAGGATGGTGATAGGACTCATATCAGTACTCCCAGCGGGTTAGTAAATTCTTATCCTGGTACTGGGAATTGAATCAGTTCCCTTGTGCCAGATACCATTCACTATTTATCACTATAATTGTAACCAGTAAGATGTATATTTTTATGTTTAACAACAAATAAATTTAGTGATTGACATATAATAGATGATCATTATTTAGAAATCCTTTGAACAGTTTGCTACCCTTGCACTAACGGGATGGATGTTGCTTCAGCAGGTATGGAAAAATTGAAAAAAATATTTGCATCACCAGAAATATATTGCGCACTGTGATTTTTCTGTAATCTATCCATCCCAGACCACACATTATAATAATATATTTGCAAAATTTATTTCTATTGCTTATCATTGACTCAAAAGAATGGGAAATTTTGGAATGGAGATTAATGGATGAGCAGAATTACTTTACACATATTTATTTATGTCAATATATAGTACAGAGTATAAAGTTCTTCGGTGGCAGCAAGTCCAGTATAGTAAAACGTGTTCTTAGGTGGCCCCACAAGAAAAAATCCCAAGCTGTCAGGTCGGGCGATCTTGGGGGCCATGCAATGTCACCATGCCTTGAAATGACACTGTTGCCAAACAATCGTTAGACAAATCGCATCAATATCTGTGCTGTATATGCTGTTACTCTGGCTTGCTGAAACCAACAGTTGGCAGGAAAATAGAGCAGCTCATGGGTTTCCATCGCTGTAATAGGCTTTTACTGCAAAGACAAGCTGTACACCACTCCATTGTTTCATGTTTACTAAATGGCAAGGCCATGTGAGCAGCCTTCTGTATGTCATTTGGTGCTATCTATTGCTCAGCGTTGCCACAACAGTTTTTAAAATTTCCCATTCTTTTGAATCGCCCTGTATTTTACAGACTATAAGTTTGCACCTAAAATTTTAAGCAATTTTTCTGAAAAATAACCTTTTTAATATTTATCACTACCTAGATTGCACAGCCAAAGTAAAATAATAAATAAATTCTCATCATCTGAACTTTCTTTTTATTTTGGTTTTGGTTTGCATGCTAGGCCTTGATGCTTCATAAACCTGCTGCACCAATCTATTCCACTCTTTAAAGTCAGTTAAGTTATATAATATGCTAGCTTCTGGTTCCCAAGGTCACAAGCTTAAACCTGGCAGAAGACAATAGATTTTTTTGGGTATAAAAATCCCTAGCAGGGCTTCCTTTGGAAGGGAAGTAAAGTCATTGCTACCGTGTTGTAGATTTATGCCATGTAAAAGAATCTCAAGCCTGATAAAGGGGTCTCAGAGCAAAAATAAGCAGTCTTTTACACCCAATATAGAATGGGATGCTATGAATCACAGCAGTTAAAGAGTGTCCATAAATAAAACTCAATTTAATTTAATAAGTTATACTGTAGTGCTATGAGCATGTATTTTAATTCCATTTTCACAGTGTCTTTGCATTCATTTCAGTATGTCATCTTCTAGTTTTGGCCATTTAATGACAAAACTAATTACTAGCAAAATTATTCTACTGTTACACAATTGCTTTCAATTCAAGTTCACTGGCACTGCAGACTATAATGACACAACAGTGTACATGTCTTGTATGGTGGGTGGGAGGGAGACAGAAATAGCATTGTTATGAGTTGCTGCAACTCTTGTTTGTTGCATTGGTGCATGGCTACTGCTTGTTGAATCCAATGTTGCCAGATACTGATAGGTGTCCTGCGACATTAAATATACAACCAGTTTTAAGATTGGTAGTGATTTTAAATCAAACACTGGGCACTTTAATATCAGTTTCAAGCATAAGGCCCACCAGTATGTCTTACAGTCTATAAAATACAATATATCTAGTTAAGAGCACTATGAAGATATAGTTATACTATATGTTCCCCTCTCAAAAGGCAAGCAATGGGGCATAGCTCTTTCTGTAAAATCTAAATCCAGTCATTTAAGTATGCAGACTTTTATGACCAGTGTCATTAGATAATGCAAGAAATTCCAGGCTGTAGGCCAAAATTGGAAATTGTTTTTCCATACATCGCTGAGAAAAAGCAACAATCTCCACTGATGATGTTTGACGCAGCTTTGGATGAAACATTTCATATGCACGATACAGGGTGGAAGTAAAATAATCCTGCAGACTGAAGGAGGTGAGAGAACAAATTAAATGAACAAAAACTTATAATACGTTTTTGTAATTAAAGGCACTTTTAACTAGGTAGTCATGTTTTAAAGTATAACTAGTTGGCAACTTAGTGCAACTTATTGATTGAGGAGTCAGGTTTTACTGGCAGTGCCTTCAATTATTCTAACACTCTATAAAATCCTTTAAGTTAAGTTGGCCGTATATTGAATTCAGATGTTTTGTCGCTGGTGCACAAGACTATAATATAAAATAGGGACCTCAAAAGTGTACATTATGTGAATTTCACTGTGCACAAATTGGCAGAATTATAGACGGGTCCAAGATATATTTTGAAATAGGGAACATATGGGTTCTTAATTCTTTGCTACAGCATAAAATGTGTTAAGGGATAGCACGCCACTGATCAAACTGCAGCGGTCCATGATGTAAACACCTGACATTTCTGAGAGCGTAGACATCGTGGCATTATAGTAAGTATGTGAGCATTGGATCAAGATGCTGAGGGAGTTGAAGGCCTCCATAGATACCTTTATTTTTATTTTGTCTCCTTTTTTGTGTTTCATAATGAGCGATTTCTATTTTGCTGCATTACTTAACATGATTTATTTGCGCTGACAAATAAAATAATGTACGATTAATATGTAGGTGCAACCGAGAGTGTTTTAATAACAGTTGCATTTAACACCTGAAGGAGCACTGTTCTCCATACCCCTCGAAGGAGTTTCTCAAATACAGTGTATCATACATTGATGTGCTATGTATGCACACATTACAATTGTAGGCAGAGAACACAATTTACAAAACAATATTGTATTGTGTTAAAATAAAAATGAACAACTAGCTCTGTGGTAAAACAAGTGACTACATAAAACTAATTAAAACTATTTACTAGATAGGAAAATGCATTTCATACATGAAAGGCAAATAGAAAGAAAGTTCAAGAAATACTACAATACACAAAATGCAACAGGCCACCAGAGGAACTATTCAATATGGCAACCTGGAACATCTCTGCAGAGGTTGCATCTATGAAGAAATGGACCTTGCACTCTGTCAAAAATTCCAGGAATGTTGTGAACTTCACCACAAACAGCTAAAGTTTGTGTCATTAATTGTTCATCTTATTCAACAGAAATCTGGTACGCAAAGTCCTTAAGCATGTGCAGTGGTACCACATGGCACCAAAAAACATATGAGCTCAGAAATTTGCAGCTTAGATTAGCTTAGGATGTTGGTCTGTGTGATCTCCGTTTCGCACCTCGGAATGATTTCTTTCCTTAGACATAATGGGTATAGGTACTTTTACAATATGAACACAATATTTAGCATTGAACAACATTTTCAGAAGCACATCCTTGCAAGACCACAGTAGTTCAAGTGGTTAAAATTGCATATTTACATATGGATAAATTCAAAGCACTGCTGTTCAAATCTAAGCAATAATCAGGTTTTTTTATTCCACCATATAAACATAGTACAATTACTGTGTTTCAAAGCACACATTACATAAATGTTTTCAACAAACCTAATTGTTTGTTGCATTAATCTACAAAGGTCTTTTGACAATTACTGCACTTAATGTTGAACGCTATGTAGATATCATTCAGTCTTTAAAAATAGTTTGTTCTGGAGGGCTTATTGTTTTAGTTTTAGAAATGTAAACTAAGCATATTAGTGCTGCTCAAATTATATAACTCTTTGAGAAAAACAAGAAAATTAAAAAACGGAAACTTCAGAGAGCAGTGCAAAGTTTGTATTGTGGGATTCAATGACCAGCGCTATACTGACTCACCCAACAGTATATTAGAGCAGAACGCTCTCGCTAACTACATATGATCTGAAATCCACTGCACACCCTCAAAGAATAGGCAGTTTGGAAAAGTTGCAAGTCCAATCATTTTAAATACCTTATGGATCGTGCAACAATACTGCATTCCTTCAACTACTGGCGTACAATTGAGACATTCTGAATGAAAATACTTTCACATTCTTTTAATTTTGGCCATTGTTGTGTAATCCAGAAAACATGCCATATCTTCGACATTTGGCAAAAGAGACAATAAATCCCAATGCTCAAACTGTTTATGTAGGACCCCTCTACAATCCTGCCAGTTTGTGTGGTTGATTTCTGGTACACTGTATATTTGGATGGAATGCAATACATACTCTCATCTTCTATAGGCAAGTAGTTGAGCAAGTCAAATATATGTTGGTTTGGGTGGCTCAGTTGGTTAGGTGCTGGCTTTCTCATCTCAAGGTTGCCAGTTAAAAGCCAGCCCAGAGTGATGGTTTTAAGTGTGGTTAAAAGCAACATCCGCATTTCAATAGATTCACTGGAATACAAAAAAAGTTTCTGTGGGATGAAATTCTGTCACATTGGAGACACTGATTTGATCTTGGCATTTTAAGAAACAAAGTAAATATGTATTACTAATTATATATTGTTACATCTATTGTAAAACCAACTCTTACGTAGAAACTGTATAAGCTGTGTGCATATAATGTACTGGAGAAAAATCTGATTTGCTACATTGTCATTACTTTCTCTACTATGCTGCAAAAAACTATTATTACAAAATCATATTCTTCTATCTACTTCATGCTTACCAAGATGAACATTAGCAGAAATGATTTTATTACATATTTCTCTGTACTAGAGGAACAAGGAAATACATAATAAGCTAAGGCATTAATCAAATCTTTTAAAAGTCAGTCGATACCTATATGATGGTTTTGCTTGGCCAGAAGAAAGACAAATAAATAACATCATCCTATTTGAGAGAAGTTAAAATATCACAAAATTGAAACAAATAATAAGGAATATCTCAGAAATGGGTTAACTCCATAAAAAATTGACATAAATTATGTGTTTTAACAAGAGTACATTTTTTGTGCAGTAAGGTTTTTTATCTCTAGCATGTAATTACATTGTACATACGGATAGAAAAGATGTTGCATTCCACCCAAAAATTTGATACCAAGATTTCACTGGAAATAACACATTTTAGGATCCTGTGTATCCAAAGAAAGCATTTTTAGAAAAAGGCTAATCAGAAACGAAAAGTCTGTAAAATACCAAACTTGATATTTAAGTTTAGTATCTTCAGGATGCCACACAAAGATTTTGAGGAAAATCTCTCTTCCCAAAAATGTTCAAAATGTTTGATTTTCTCAAAAATGATTAATAATTTTTATTAAAGTATGATACATTAAACATACTTATCTACATGGCAAATAAAATGTATATCTTGAGTTTTCTGGGAATAACCTCTGAAAACCTCTTTATTTTGGTTGACTTTTGCAAAACTGGTAAACCGTAAGAAATAGACAAAACTTAATGCACAAAAAATGTAGATGTCATTATAATGCATGATTTATGTCATTTTGTTGGAGTTGACCATTTCCAAGATATTCCTTATTATTGGTTTCAGGTTTAAAACACTTAAATTTCTCTCATGGGAATTTGTCTGTTCCTGGCCATGCAAAGAAATAAATTTTAATCACATAGCAACAGCTTTTAAAATATTTTATATTGCTTAAGCATAGTGTATTCCCTACTTCCCTCCTAACTTGTAAGAAGTATGTAATATGGCCATTTTTGCTATCTTCTGTTTACGTTGATTAGCACAAAGTAGACAGAAGGACCAAATTTTATAAGAATCATCTGTTGCAGAATAGCTAGAGAAAGTCATGAGAATGGAACACGTCAGATTTTCTTTCTCTCTCGTACAGTTATGCAAAAATCATCAAGAATAAAGAGAGCTTTAGAGGCTATTCCCAGAAAATTCAATATGTAAATTTTATTGCATGTATTAGCAAAATCCATAGCCATTTTTGAGAATATTACTTTTTTTGAAAATATTTCCATGTAAAGGTTAGTTTTGGGTGGGGGAATTTTCTCGAAAACCTTTGTGTCATATCCTTGAAAGATGCTGAACTTAAATAACCAGTGTAGTATTTTTCTTTTTGAGTTATCTTATTCATACACACACATGCATATGCACACTCCCACACATACACAGACACATTTTTATGTAAATGCCTTTTTTTTTTTTAAAAAAAAAAAATTCAGGGGATCAGAAAACATATTTCTGGTTAAATTTTGACATCAAATTTTTGGGTGGAATAAAATACCTTCTCAGTCTACAGTGGCCCTCTGTAGTGTAGTGGTTACCATGCTAGCCCCATACACCCAAGGCTATGGGTTCAAACCCAGCGGAGGGCAATGGCATTTTTCAGGCACAAAAATCTTAGCAATGCTTACTTCAGAAGGGAAAGAAAATGGATGGTTCCATGTTGTAGATTTACGGCACGTAAAAGAACCTCAAGCCTGATAAAGAGGCCTCTGAGCAAAATGAAGCAGTCTTTCACACCCAGTAATGGATGGTGCACTGAGAACCAAAATAAAGAGTGTCCATAAATAACACTCCGTTTAATTTATCTGTCTACTATGTAAATAATGGGGAGTAGAGAAAGTAAAAAGATACAGAATTCTCTAATTTGCCACAACATTGATAGTGCTCACAGTTATTGCTGTATGATGGCAATGTACATTGTTCAGAGAGTAGGTCAGAGATAATCGTCTTGAGAATACTGATGTGGCACTTTTCCCTTATGTAAATAAGTATCCGCATAA
Source organism: Hymenopus coronatus (assembly GCA_030762935.1). NCBI lineage: Eukaryota > Metazoa > Arthropoda > Insecta > Mantodea > Hymenopodidae > Hymenopus > Hymenopus coronatus. Next base: position 27,625,400 of record CM060882.1, read on the forward strand.
CCTATTTGTAAGAGGGTGGCGTAGAGAATCAGTAATCTCACTCTCATCAAGGATACTAAACTAATTTCCATAGTGTATGTTTGGCACAGTGAAGAAGACAACTGCTCATTTTTACTTTCTGTACAATGCACTATGAACTTAGTAGATAGAGAAGTTATTGCATTCTTCCAAAAATTGTTTAGTGGGATTTCACTGGAGGGACACGTACATTGAATTCAAAAAAAGCATAACATAACTTTGTCAACTGAATACCAAACTTGATATTTAAGTTCAGCATCTTCCAAGGATGAGACACAAAGATTTTAAGAAATTCCTCCCATGCCAAATTACCTTTACATGGAAAGTTTTGAAAATGTTTATTTTCCCAAAAATGGCTCTTAATGATTTTGATAAAAATATGGTATATTAAAGATACTTATATGAAAAATAAAATATATATCTCAAATTTTCTGAGAACAGCCTCTGAAGAACTCTCCATTCTGAATGATTTTTGGATAGCTGGTAAATGTAGGAGGTAGATAAAAAGTTACCACACAAAAGATGTAGAACTTGTTTAAACACTCAGTTCATGTCATACATTTTTGTAGAATTAACCATTTTTGAAATATTCGTGGTTATTGGTTTTAATTTTAAAATACTTAAACTTTTCTCATCAGGGATTTGTCAATTTCTGGCCATGCCAAAAGAATGAAATTCAATGACTTAGCAACCAGCTTTTAAAAGATTTGACTATCTATTTAGCCTAGTTTGTTCCTTAATTTCCCTTATAAAGAACCAAGTAATAAGACCATTTCTGCTAATGTCTATCTCGATTAACATGATATATTATATTTTGTTTGTTAACAACCCTGTCAATTGCCAGGATCATATCAGCATCGCCGGTATGCCGGAATTTCGTGCCACAGGAATTTTTTAACATGCCAGACATGGTCACCTTTAAGCTTACATAAAAACCAGTGGTCTGGCTGGGTTTGAACCCACGACCTGGACTTTAGAAGGCCAGCATATAAACAACTGAGCTACCCAGGCTGACAATTAGCATGATGTATAGGTAGAAAATAGAATGAACTTTTGTAAGAATTATCTGCAGAACAGGTAGAGAAGTTCATGTGGATGGAAACATCAGATTATTTAAAGAATTAATGCTGCTTTTAATCAGAATGTGACAGCAATAATTTGCTGCTACATCCACACTGCTTTCTCTTCCACTATTAGTTATTATTTTCTCAACTGCATATAGTAAATATTCTATAGTATTGTTAATGGAATAGTATTCCACCCAAAATTCTATACAAATATTTTTCTGGATATAGATGTTTTGAAAATCTCTGAATTCAAATGAGCATTTTTAGAAAATAAAAAAAAATTGTATAAGTTTGTGTGTGTGTGAACAGCGTGACTCAAAATCGAAAAATTAGTTAAATACTAAAGTTCATATTTAATTCAGTATCTTCCAAAGATGTAACACAATAATTTAAAAAATTTCCCCCACCCCAAACTACCCTTACATTAAAAATTTTTACAAAATGTTGATTGTTGCCAAAATGGTTACAAGGATTTTGATTAAAAATGCCATAGTTTAAGATATTTTCATATGAAATGTATATATTGAATTTCTGGGAGTAGTCTCTTGAATTACTCTTTAATTCATAATTGGTTTAAACGTAAGAGATTGACATCTTACTACAAAATAATGGGAATCTCGTTAAAGCGCACAGTTTGTCAAAAATATTCTTTTTACTTTCTCTACATGTACTATGTACATAGTGTATAGAGAAGGTATTGCACTCCACCCAAAAATTTGATACAGAGATTTCACTGGAAATATATGTTTTAGGGTCCCCTAACCAAAAAATGTATTTTCAGAAAAAGGTCCCCTCAAAAACAAAAAGTCTGTAAAATAGCAAACTTGGTATTAAAGTTTAATATCTTCCAGGGGTGTGACACAAGATTTTGAGAAAATACCCCCACTCCAAACTACCCTTTACATGGAACTTTTTTCAATTTTTTTTATTTTCTTATAAATGGCTCTAACGATTTTGATTAAAATATCATATATTAAAGATATTTACCTGACAAATAAAATGTATATCTTGACTTTTCTGGGAATAGCCTCTGAAGACTACTTTATTCTGAATGAATTTTACGGAATTTTGTATAACTGCTAAATTGTAAAAGGTGGACAAAAACTTATCACACAAAAAATGTAGAGCACCTTAAAACACACAATTTATGTTATATACATTTTTTTTCATGGAGTATGTCGTTTTTGAGATATTCCTTGTTTTTGGTTTCACCTCTTAAAAAACTTACTTTTTTCATGCAGGAATTTGTCAACCCCTGACCATACAAATAAGGGAACTTCAGTGACATAGCAACCAACTTTTGACTATCACTTTAACCTATCCTACTGCCTTATTTTGCTTCTACTTACAAAGAAACAGGTTATAAGACTATTTCTGCCAATTTTTTCTCAATTAGCATGAAGTAAATAGAGGCATAAGCATTTTAACAATAATTTTTTGCAGAGATGTAGAGAAAGTCATGTGAATGGAACAAATCAGATTTTTTTAAATGGTGAAATCAACTATTTCTAATCTGTAATGATGCTTAGACACACAGATAGGGGACCTTTATCTAAAAATGATTTTTACTTTATCACATACATTGCACTTCACCCAAAATTTTGATCAGTGTGTCATCAGAAATACATGTTTTGAAGACCCATAAATAAAAATATTTATGGAAAATATGTATGTGTGCATGTGTACAAATTTGTTGATCTCCTTTATTTTCTGAAATATTGTTTTTAATCAGTATTTTGTTTGCAATACTTAAATGAAAGATATTTACATAACAAATAATTGTATATCTTGGATTTTCTGGGGATAGCCTTTGAAGACTTCAGTTGGAAGAAGTTTTCTATACTCTTGCATAACTGGTAAGCATTAAGCAATACATGAAACTGTACTGCAAAAAAATTTTGAGCTGCTTTAAAACAGTTTATTTCAAATACCCTTTTTTGTGTCATTGCCGAGATATCTGATATTAATGGTTCAATTTGTTCAATACTTTGTCTTTGCTATTAATGGTTCAATTTGTTCAATACCTTGTCTTTTAAAATCCTGTCAATTTCAGACATTTCTCAGGATTGCATGGAAACAGAATGGACTTATAAGCCAGCACATAGTAATTAGTTTTTAAATATTTGATTATCACTGTTCCCATTGTATCTTAATGCAATATGTAATGTAGCTACATATTTCTACAGGGCTTATCTCAATCAAAATGAAGTAGATGGAAAAGTAAGCTTTCATAAGAATAATTTGTATATTCACCAATAATAAAGATAAGTCTTTTGAATAATTTTTTTTTATTAAAAATTTCGGGTTATAGCTTTTGTTTTAATGGTGAGAATCGTCTTTTATCATTTCCAATGCTCCTCTACCATTCCTTATTTGCTTTGTAACAAATGGCCTTGTCCATAACTAAAATCATTGCTTTGGTATGTATTTTGTTGAATAAAGAAAGTTTGAAAGAATAGTGAAAATTATGTAAAAGCATGGTGTTGAATGTGTTTCTAGGTTTGAAGTGACCAATAAATTTGGTACTTCATGAATATTGCTTGCTATGGTTTCCTTGTGTAGTTTGAAGCATGTCTGTAGGCAGCTTACAGAAGTGTAACACCATGTTAATTATTCAATAGGAATGTGCAATGTAGTGTAGGGTTAGAGCAAATGATGTGAGCCAGTAAACCAGCTGTAAATTAACAGATCTTGCCTTAGGTAACTGCTTTGATAGAGGAGCAAAGTCTGCTGATTTTCATTTTGTTTCTTCAAAACTCAATAGGTGTTTATAAATGTATTATTTTGGAACCTGTGAATAGGAAAGAAATTTCTGTAATATGCATATAATAAATATATAAATAGATAAAATTGTGTCGAGTATAATATAAAAAATTCTCAAAAGATATTTACAATTAATAGCAGAAGGATGTTTCTCTTAGTGATTAGAGACTATTAACTATGTTGTTGAACATAACTATGTGTCAGGGGATTATTCTCATATTGTGAACATTGTGGAGCCTAATGTTATTAAATAATTTCAGAATCAAAGAGAAGATACAACATTTTTACATTTCATCTATTGTGCTTATGTAGACATGATCAACCATTTGGTGAATCTTTCAGACTAAATATGTTTAACAGGCTGTACAACACTTCCAGAATTCAGAAGATTGTTAGGAGGGTGTGCTAAGATTGGAAATAATTACTTCCATTTGTATGAATATCTGTGAATTTTTGTCCATTGTTTTTAATAGTATGGGAGTTTTATGAAATTACAATTCTAAGAGTTAAAGGGTTGATTTAAGCATAAAAGATCTCCTAGATAATTGGGTAATAATTTTATACAAAGTACAGGGGTTAAATTAAATTAATAAAATCACATTTGAGATTTAAAAATTCACTCATTCAACTTTTGGTATGGCATTTACTATTAATAAACACACCTTCATATTATGGCTGTGGAAACAAATAAAACCAGTAAAGATATCTTGTAGATCATCTTGTAGGCAATTTTTATACCTATCTATATATTTCAACCTTTTGTCCCTCAACCTTTATCCCTTATGACAGCTAACAAAATATCAAAATACCCTTAAATTATGTCATAACTGTTGATTCTGATTTCTCCCTCAGAAAGAGAGTATCTAAACATGGCTAACCAGTGATACAAAATGTTTTATGTCCACAGGTTGATCTGGAACCACAAGGGAGGTTGCACCTAAGAATTGAACTGAATTTTAGGTCACAAGGTAATTATTAATATTCTTCCTAGTAAACTGATTTCTCCACTCAGCATTGGTATGAATAGATGATAATGTATGTAAATGTGTTCTGACTAAAGTCATTAGAGTAATGCTGCTAATCAGTATGCACTGTTTAGCAGTATTATTACTTTTAAATAGTACATATCATTTAAGTTTATTTTAAATTTTTGGTAAGGTTCATGTTAGGTAAAGGAAGTATTATAAAAGTTAAATGTGTAGCAATGCAGCCCTCTGACCCTTGGCTTAACAACTGACCCAACATCATGCCCATACGTGCAAGTCATCCAACCAATATGGGGAGCACCATGCTTTCCTGAGCTAGAACGTTGGATCTCATGGCCTATAGATTGCTGCTTATTGTAGCTCCTCAAATGCATTACAATCTTGACTGGGTATTGGTCTTATACATAAGCTGAAAAAAATCCAGACATAGGTGCATTCTGTGACTATTAACTGAAGCATCACACTTCAACCCTTTATACAATGGTGAAGTACAGAAGAATGTATATATTGTCAGAAATGTTGATACTAAGTGTGTAGCTCAAAAGCATAAAGCTGGATGTATTTCATACTTTGTATTTAAGCCCACATCATACCAGAATGCAACACACCAATACCAGTGCCCGAAGTTGTTAAGGCACATATTTGGAATTGGAGGTAATTCATTCAAATCCTAATAAGACTTCAGTAGTCGTAAGCTTTCACGGCTGGAGTCCAAAAAATAATTAGAAGAATTTTCCAGGCTGAGAAGCCGTGGTCTGCTGGAGTTTTCAGGTCCAGGCATTTCATTCACGACTGCGGTGAATATCTTCAGTGGCGTGGTCTAAGTCTTCTCTGTGAAGGTTTGGTCGCAACTGACTCTGCTGAAATAGCGGCAGTATTTATACTTGGGCTGCTCTCATGCGATTGGTTCAGCTGGAGCTGCATGTGGAGGGATGGTTAAGGGAGGGGGTTAACCTCTCCAGTGCTTTTGATTCCTGATTGGTTCAGATGATCTTGTTGAGTTTGTGCCTGTTTGATGTTCTCAAGTAGCAGATGCCAGTTTTTGATACGTTTTTGTGTCTCTTCTTTCCTATTAAAGTTATTGGGATGTTTATAAATTTCTATTTCTTCACATTGTAATCTAGCATGGCAATAAGTTATAGATGAGAGAACCGGTGTTTCATGATATTGAATTATGTGTTCCCCTTCTGCTCAAAGTGCATGTTCAGACTTCTCGGGTTGACCTAGACGGCAGCATCTCTTGTGTTTCGTAAGCCAGGTGTTGAGACATGCATACCTATGTGTATCACACCACAAGAGCAGGGGATCTATAGATGCCAGCCGAAGTAAGCGGGTCCCTGGAGTCTTTGGCGGAGCGTAATAATGCGTTTATCTGTCTGGTCGGGCTTGAACACTGTTTTAATATTATGTGCTTGAGTAGGCATTCTATTCTATTTAAAGAATGTCAGCCCAGAAAATTCTTCTAGTCCTAATAGAACTGCCCTCCCTGATAGATAGAATTTTTTTTTTTTTTTTTTTTTTTTTTTTTTCTCTCCATAGGCACTATGTACATAGTGTATAGAGAAGGTATTGCACTCCACCAAAAATTCGATACCAAGATTTCACCGGAAATATATGTTTTAGGGTCCCCTTTATCTAAAAAAAGTATTTTCGGAAAAAGGTCCGTGTGAGTGTGTGTGTGTCTGTGAACACGATAACTCAAAAACAAAAAGTAGGTAAAATACCAAACTTCGTATTTAAGTTTAGTATCTTCCAGGGATGCGACACGAAGATTTTGAGAAAAAATTCCCCCACCCCCAACTACCCTTTACATGGAACTTTTTTCGAAAATTTTGATTTTCTCAAAAATGGCTCTTAACGATTTTGATTAAAATTTCGTATATTAAAGATATTTACCTGAAAAATAAAATTTATATCTTGAATTTTCTGGGAATAGCCTCTGAAGAGTAGTTTATTCTGGATGAATTTTACTAAATTTTGAATAACTGCTAAACCGTAAGAGATGGACAAAAACTTACTACACAAAAAATGTAGAGCACGTTAAAACACACAATTTATGTTATAAACATTTTTTCGTGGAGTTCGTCGTTTTTGTGACATTCCTTATTTTTGGTTTCTGCAAACTTATACATTTCTCATACAGGAATTTGTCAACTGCTGTCCATACAAACAAAGGAACTTCAGTGACATAGCAACCAGCTTTTGATTATCACTTTAACCTATGGTACTCCCTTATTTCACCTCTACTTACAAGGAAGCAAGTAATATGGCTATTTCTGCTAATGTTTTACTGATTAGCATGAAGATAATAGAAGTATAAGCATTTTAAGAATAATTTGTTGCAAGGGATACAGAGAAAGTCATGTGAGTGGTACACATCAGATTTTTTATCTAGACTTTCCATAAATGCAAATGCTGTGGAGATATTCTAAACTTGGAAAATTTCTTTCCCAAATTTCCTATCACAATTATCATTACATTTTCTCACACTTCAAACATCCCTTAATATGAATATACGAGGGCCGTTCAGAAAGTAGCCTCCGGTTGATTGCAAGAAATTCGCCAAGTTAAATAAAAATATTTTAATATATACATCTTACAACTACATCTTTGCACTATTTTTCTACATAGTTTCCATAACGATTGAGGCACTTATCGTATCTGTTCACAAGCTTTGAAATTCCTTCTGCATAAAAATCACCCGCTTGTGCCTGGAGCCAGCCTGTGACCGCATCTTTGAGCTCTTCGTCGTCATCAAACCGCTGGGACCCGAGCCATTTCTTCATATGCATGAAGAGGTGATAATCGCTTGGCGCCAGATCTGGGCTGTAAGGTGGATGGTTGACAACGTCCCACTTGAAGGACTCAAGAAGGGCTGTTGTTCTGCGAGCAGAGTGAGGACGGGCGTTATCGTGCAAAAAAAACGATACCGGAAGTCAGCATACCACGGCGTTTGTTCTGTATAGCCCGTCGTAATTGTTTTAGTGTTTCACAGTACACGTCTTTGATTAATGGTCGTCCCACGTTCCATGAATTCAACCAACAACACCCCTTTTGCATCCCAAAACACCGTTGCCATCAATTTTCGGGCAGAAAAATCTTGCCGGGCTTTTATTGGTTTGGTAGGCGAATTTGAATGTGCCCACATCTTTGATTGTTCTTTTGCCTCAGGGTTCACGTACTTAATCCAGGTTTCGTCCCCGGTCACGATTCTGTTTAACAATGTTTCACCTTCGGCCTCATAACGTGACAGAAAGTCTAATGCAGAGGCCATTCTTTGAGTTTTGTGGTGGTCGGTAAGAATTTTGGGCACCCATCGTGCACAGAACTTACGGTAACCCAATCTTGCTGTCACTATCTCGTACAAGAGAGTCTTAGAAATCTGTGGAAAATCAGTAGACAACTCCGACATTGTGAAACGTCGGTTTTCTCGAACTTTTGCATCAACTGTCTGAACGAGTTCGTCCGTGACCAATGATGGTCTACCACTCCTCTCTTCATCATGAACGTTTTCTCGTCCACTTTTAAATAAACGTACCCATTCACGGACCACTCCTTCACTCATAACTCTTGGTCCGTACACGGCACAAAGCTCACGATGAATAGCTGCTGCAGAATATCCTTTGGCTGTAAAAAACCTTATAACAGCACGCACTTCACATTTGGCGGGGTTTTCTATTGCAGTACACATTTCAAACGGCCACAAACACTAAACTAGCGCAGGTACGACTTTCACTCGACCACGGCTTGATGCCGACTGACCTGCTGAGTGCGTGAATGCAAAGATGGCGTCGCTACTCCCCCCCACTACCCGCACTGTGACCGATCGGAGGCTACTTTCTGAACGGCCCTCGTATTTTTATTTGTTTTCTTAAAAACTGCTATCATAATTTTGATTAAATCATAAAAGTTTAAGGTGTTGATAAGACAAATAAAAACACATATCCTGAATTTTCTGTAACTGAATAATGTAAAGTTTTTGCATAACTGGGAATCATACAGAATAGATTCGAGCTTACCTCACAAAACTTATTGGGTTTATTAAAATACACAATTTGTATCAAATTTTTTCATATCATTACTAACATTTTTTAAATATTCTATGTTGCATATTTTACGCTTTCCAAGTATATCATATGATGAACGTAAATGAAACTTTTTTTCTTTCCATCAAATGTTTAAACATTTGAATGTTTTGCAAAGGTCATTCCTAGGTAAACATATACATACAGGGTTACTACAAAAGAAATAGACAACTTCAACTGCCTGTAAAACAAAAACTATTAGAGATAGCAACCTAATTATTTTAGAGGTAAGTTGAGAAACTCTCAAAGTTTTGTTTGTTACTATTGGTAACGCTGTAGTGTTTTGTTTGTTGTTGCAGAAGCTGAAATGGCGGAAAATCCTGTGGAAAAGGCATATTGCATGTTGGAATTTGCTAGAACGTAATCAGCAACTGTTGTCCAACGACATTTTAGAACACGTTACCAAAAAATGAAACGATGCGCTCACAAAAACCAGCATCGTCTTCTTCATGTCGCAACATGTCGATGCAAAAGTCACGCCGTATGACCTTATCTTCTTCACTCAGAAACTGCAACATCTGTAATCTGTAAGGCATCATGTGCAGTCGCTTCTGCAAGATTTTCCATACAGTTTGCTGTGGAATTTGTAATTGCATGCTTGCCCTAGATGTCGATTTCTGTGGGCTTCTTATGTAGGCAGAACGAACACGTTCAACGTTTTCTTCCGAAACTCTTGGTCTTCCCGAGCTCTTCCCTTTGCACAAACATCCCGCTGTCTCGAATTTTCTATACCAGTCGTAGATTGACTGTCTAGTCGGTGGCGTTTTGTGGTAACATGTTCTAAAATGTCGTTGGACAACAGTTGCTGATTGCGTTCTAGCAAATTCCAACACACAATATGCCTTTTCCACAAGATTTTCCGCCATTTCATCTTCTGCAACAACAAACAAAACACTACAGCGTTACCAATAGTAACAAACGAAACTTTGAGAGTTCCTCAACATACTTCCAAAATAGTTAGGTTGCTATCTCTAATAGTTTTTGTTTTACAGGCAGTTGAAGTTGTCTATTTCTTTTGTAGTAACCCTGTATATATATAGTGTAACATAACATCAATAACAAAATCACTTTTTACATGAATATTATAACACATATATTCTTTAATTATGTCAGAGTTTGCATCAGATTTTTATTTTTTCTCATGCTTAAATGATAGGTTGTAGTATTATATTCCACCCTAAAGTTGGATAACAACATTATAATTAAAAAGCATTAAGTTGGATGAATGCCTAACTTTGTGTTTATGTTCAGCATTTTTCTATTTCTATTTCTTTATTATCTCCATTTGTAATACATAATTTACAAGGATCGTCAGATTGACTACAAAACTAAACAGATAGTATAAATAATAAGATGAGTATATACACTTTATAAAAAAAAAAAAAAAAAAGAATTAAAAGTAAAACTAAATTCCCACATCCCGGATAACACTTAACATGAAAAATGTAATAATATAGAATGTTTATTACCCTTTACTCGGTTAACTGTACACAGCAAAAATCAACTTGTTTTGCAACAAAAGTCCATGTTACTTCGCTTCCTTGCAAGTACAGCAACAATGACTACATTTCAATGGGGAATTGAAATCAGTTTAACTTGGAACATTTAGCAACAAACTGGTTTGGTGACACTGTTAGCATGTTTGCATTCAAATAGATGTTCTTGCTGTACGAAACAGGGAAGTTGCATAGGCCAAAATAAACAATGCCTGCATAGTATACATTCCATTAAATAACATTAATGAATAAATGAATATTTATTTAGTACTAAGAAATTTACTGAATATAGTGCTACCTGCAAAATTGGCCCTGGCTACTCATATGTAGTCATCCACTACACATGTAATATTTGTTATACTAAAATTTCTTCATCACTGTCCATATCCAGTTCTTTATAACTTTAAATACTGATCCACACTCTTGCTCTCCTTTATGAATGTTGTGTTTAACACTGTTCTTTTGTCCCTTATAAACTTAAATTTAGACTAATGAGTTCATTTCTCCAGTGTTTTACTTCCTTAAAGTCAAACACTATATGTTCCAAGTCTTCTTTCGCTTCAGATAGTGGGCATTCTTCTTGAGTGAAGTCTTCTCTTTCACCTTTTAACTTCCACATACCTATTTTGACCCATGCTGTATACCCTCCCTTTCTTCATTATTTTGTCTATATACTTTTCCCTTTCCTTTCCCATACCAATATCATTTTTACATAAAATTCCAGTGATGTCTTCTCATTTCATACTGAATGCAATCTGAGTTTCCATGTTAAATTCACTATATGTGGAGATTGATTTAAATATTAATCATAAATGTTAGTTTTTTGTTCTATATGCTAGACAAAGGATTTGGGATGGAAGAGCATCGCCATTTCTCAATATTGATATCAATACTGAGTTTTGAACACTGATACTGTTTTATAAAAACTGTTAAGGTTATAGCTTCTTCACTGAATTATCTTTTAATTAGTAGTTTTCTGTATATAAATTCATGCTACAATTTTGATGAATATCTTGCACTATTTTATTTGAGTTTATTTGCATAAATGCTTTAGAATGCCACACTAAAACTAGCACTAGCTACTTCACTCCTTCATGGAGAGAAATGTTATGACTTCTACACATACATGTTGGTGCTACTTCTCCCACAATCATCCCCAAGTAAAGAGTTGCCACTGTGCAACAAGAGTTTTGCATGGTTTTGCTGTTTCTCGCCTCATAAGCTATACCATTAGCAGGTCAAATCTTCGTCTTGGTAGTCATACAGAGTTTTTTTTTTTTTTTTTTTATTTTATTTTATTGTTTCATTTGTATAGCCCCCTTTAACATCAATGGTCATATCGGGGGCTTTCACTTGTGAAACTGTAGGTTCAGAACATTAGGTTATACTTTATATTACTAAACACACGCACATTCACTCTCACATTCATACTTCCAGACTCTGTGGGGGATAGGGAATAATTCCGGTTAAAGAAAAATTCCCCGCCCCAGCCGGGAATCGAACCCGGGACCTGGGTGAGAAGTCAGCTCGCTGACCACTCGACCACGGAGGCAGACTACAGAGAGTTTTGTTAGAGTTTGTGCAGTTAGATTTCTAATCTGAGTGCTGTTTTTGAAGTTGTGTACTTCTGCTTCCAATACAAATAATAGATGTAAGAAGTCCACATCTCAGGAGAAGACTTGCACTTTAACTTTTGGAGGTAGGTACCTCTGTAATTTGTGTAACCACTGAACTGAAAGTTTCAAGCAACCTAAAAAAAAAAAAAAAAAAAATAGCACATGGTGCCACACCAAATCGAAAAATGGGCTTAGGTGATCAAAAAAGACTTCAGCAAAGACTGATGACCTGCTAAAATGTGAAGTAATGGCTGATCCATGGATTACAGCAGGAGGGTTCAAGGAGAAATATCCAGAGCTGCTCAAAAATATTGCAATCTGGATCATTCAGCATCGGCTTCAAAAAGACTTAGGTTTACCAATTCAACATAAAACAGATTATCTTTGCACATCAGAGGAATTGCATAAAGTAATGATTTCTGATGAAAGTGCTTTTGAACTGGTCTGAGGACAATCCAAAATGGTGAGAAGGCCAAAAAATGTGTCATGGCATGATCCAAAGTTTACCACCATATAACTGTTAAACATCCAGAAAGTATGATGATATGTGGTAAAGGTGGCATATGTTTTCTCCCTAAGAATATCACAATGAGGGGAAGTAACTATTTAGAAGTGTTGCAGCAGCATTTGGTCACATCTTCGCCAATTCATCTGTGTCATTACTTCATGCATGATGATGCCCCTGCCCATAGAGCAAAGCTGGTTCAGAAGTTCCTGAAAGACAATTATATACTTACACTTGAATGGCTTGGTAACTCTCCTGATCTAATTCTGATAGAAAATGCTTGGGGTGAAATGAAAAATAAAATAGAAGAGTTGCAACCATCAAATATTAAGGAGCTGCAGGAGGTATGAAGTAATGAGTGAAACTGAACAAAAACTATTTTGAAAATTGAGCAGATTCAATGCCCAGAAGGCTGATGAAAGTCATAAAAGTTAAGGGAAATATGACCAAGAACTAATTGTATGGAGAAGTTAAAAATGAAACATGTAAAGTCACTATTTGTTGTTTTATTAAAGATTTCCATTGTGGTGACTGCAGTTTGGTCTATTTAAGATATAAATATTAAATAACCGATTTAACAAGTGCAACAAAATAAATTTAAGTCCCCAGAAATTTTTTATTTGATATATCAAGTTTGGTATATATCCAACTTTTTTAATTATGTCATTTGCACATGTACACACTCACACATCTGTGTAGTGTACCTTTTCTAAAATGTCTTTAATGGATATCACATCTATTTCTGGTTAAATTTTTCCCCTTGGTTTTACATTGCTTTAACTAAATGGCCATAACTGGTGGATCTATGAGGAGATACCTCGTGGTTTGTGTATGGTGACAGTTTATCCTTTTGATCCCATCCCTGTACCATACTATCTTTCCTCAGCATGAGTCCAGAGAGGCTTTAGTGCCAGGCAATGCAACTTAAGAATGTGTCCTGAGATGCCTTTAGTATCAATACCTCCATTTTTACTTGTGCCATCTCCATTAGTGTGCCGTCCAATGTACCTGCTTTCATTATCTGTGGATAGGTGGCAGAGCATTCAATATTACCATCTACTTCATTGTTTTAGACCTAAGGTGGAACTTTAGGTTGAATTAAACATCCAATCCAGTATTATTTCTGGCAACTGAGGAAAACAGTAATAAAACTCAAGTCAGATTGGTTACTCTACAAAATTCAAACTGGGCATCTACCAAATGCTGACCACAGAGGTTACTGCCATAACCATCCTGCTCAGTGGTTAAGTATTGATGTACTTTTCCGTTGATTGTATTACTTCATTTACCTACCAAAAATGAATGGTAGAGAAAGTAATAACCTTTGTATAAATAATTGCCTTGCAAGAATTGCACAGGTGGTTTATGAAACTGAAATGATTTAATTAACATCTATAACCTCCACCTCTTCTTTATAAAAGCATTGTACAATAGTCTAGAAGATTTCTAAGACATATGCTTCTTTTTATCCTTTATATTATACTTTTTCCCAGATAATAAGATGAAAAATTCCCCAATATTTGCTCAAAAGGAGGTGAGACTCTCTGTCAGACCACTCGCCTCTCACCTAGACAGCCCGGGTTCGATCCTAAGCAATTGCATGTGAGATTTGTGGTGTAGAAAATGGCGCAGGGGCAGGTTTTCTCCTGTTTCCCCTTCCATTACATTCCACCAGTGCTCCATCTTTATTTCATGTATCATTGCCTGCGGTGCTGTAGCAGTAAATGTGGGCATTGAACACCATCAAAAAAAAAAGGTGAAACAAAAGCATTGGAAGAGACTGGCCCCGTAGCTAAGTTGATAAGACTGTTGTGCAGTCTATCCTCCCCAGAGCCTGGAAGTATGTGTATGTGTGCATGCACATGCATGTGTGGAGAAATAGAAATGAACAAAACTCAAAGAAAAACCAGAAATTCAGTGACAACACAAGTGTAAACAAATTACCACCATTGCTAATAGGCAGTATATTCCAAAGATAAAAGGCTGCAATATGACCATGTAGTTACAGGCTGAGCATAAATAGAATAGTTGAAATAAATAAAACAGTGGAACATCTGACTTCTGTAACTCCCTCAACAACCTTCCAAATTCCAAAAATTTTGCATAGCTATAAGTACAGTATGCTCTTGATTATCCACTGTAATATGGGGGAGAAGCAGCATGAATAATCAAAACACAAATAATTGAGAAACCCATAATTTAATGCTTTTAAGGTACAACATACATATGTAAATAGGAAATTATGTTTAAAAGCTTTTTTCAACATTTATTCTTTGTGTAAAAGTTTATTGTACTTCTGTGCATAGGTATTGTTTTTCTTTAGGAAGTAACAATAAAGGACCCACCTCTTGACAATAAGTGCCATTTCTGTTGCTTACACAATCACTGCATGACAACAGAGTACCATTACCATTGTTACCGGCCTACCTGTTCAGTGTAAATTTAAAAAAAGAACAGTTTTTCTGATGTTAATCAGCATGTGTCAACGAAGCAAGTTAAAAGAAATTTGCAAAAGAGAAAGCAGAGAAACAGAAAAAAAAGTGTGTTGACATTAAAAGAAAATATTTTGGGGGAAGGGGATGCGCAGATAATCTACAAACCAAATAATCTGCACACAAATAATCAGGAGTATACTATATCCTTTGGTCAATCTTTTGAGACAGTCCAATGGGCAAAAATAGGAAACAGTTGTTCGTGCCCAACTCAGTTAAATATAATGGCTCTTTGTGGTAGCCACTGTGCAGCATGTGATACCCTTATATCCCCCCTTACAGTGTCTCAAAAGACTCTGGCCAAAGATTATTCTTTGGAACAGTCAGTGGTCATAATGGTGGAGACATTTTTAGATAATTACAGTAGTTGAAATTTTAAACCTTTGTACTTTCCCTTTAATCCAATAAATATATGATAGCATAAAAATTGCTTAGTTTTCACATAACATAGAAACTCTTAACTTAACGAAATAGATGTGAATATGAAGATTCACAGGCCACCAAGATAACCAAAATGAAAAAGAAGTGTAGTCTTCAACTATCAAAAAAGATAATCTTCCCAGATGTTAATTATAAAATATATGGATTTATATTGTTAATTGAATACAATTTTCTCTTTTTATAATTATTTAACACACCTGCTAATAAATTGATTACAACATAAAAGGAAATAAAGTAAATCTTGAGGGTTATTAAAATATTTTTACTTCGATATTGCATGCACATTGTACCGTTATAAGCAGGTTCAATTTTCTTTTATCTTGCTTTGTCTGAGCTGATGAATTGTGTCTATATATTATTTTGCTGGGAACAAAATATCACTGCATTTGTCTTACTTTTCATACATTTTCTGTGGAGTAACAACTATTTTCTTTTCCATGGCAATCTCAATGGAAAGTCAAAGCAAGTATGTTCTTTTTTAACTCCAATATATTCATATTCTAGTACATAGGCTTTATAAACCCTGTTTAGTCTTTTAGTAGTTTATGAATTGAAATTAAAAAGTGTTTTGTAATCCATGT
This sequence comes from Hymenopus coronatus, assembly GCA_030762935.1. Taxonomy (NCBI): domain Eukaryota; kingdom Metazoa; phylum Arthropoda; class Insecta; order Mantodea; family Hymenopodidae; genus Hymenopus; species Hymenopus coronatus. The sequence continues at coordinate 27,641,450 of CM060882.1, forward strand.
CTGTCAGATAAATTGTTTGAGCCATCTTTCAGGTAAATGCACACACTGCCTACAAATTTTCTCTTTATAATAATAATAATAAATAATATTTATTTCATCCAATTTATCAATACAATGATTTTAGACATGCCATTACATACATATATACATTTATACAAAATCACAATTTATAGCTCATTCAAATTATATAAGCATCTATTTAATGATACATCTTCAGTTTTAAGTTTAATTGTCATTTTGATACCTCTGCAACTATTTTAATTTCTGGAGGTAATTTGTTAAAAAGCTTAATTCCTTGATATAGTACATCTTTCACAGTTACATTTTTATTTACAGTGCATCTGTAATAGTTCATGTTGCCTCTTGTATTGTATCCATTCCTTTGTTTATTTTGTATTTGCTCATACTTGTCTATTACAAACATTATTGCTCTATAAGCATACAGAGAATAAATAGTATCCTAATATTAATAAATGTCTCCCTGCATGATTCCTTGGCTTTTAAACTAAACATTATTCTATCACTTTTTTCTGATATATAAATAATCTGTCCATATGTGTTTTAGTATAGATATGGGAACAGCTATGAAAATAAATGATAAAATGGTAGAGAAAGACCAGCTACACATCTCCCATTGCTATATGAACTGTTGACGCAGCCTCTGTCAGAAATAACTTGAGTTGTCAGATAACAAAGAATTGATTAAACCAAGTAGATTTAACACCATGTTAAATTGGAGTGTGTCCAAGTCTGACTCAGACAATTTACTGTTACAAAGGCACTTGGAGGGCACCTCTGTGATTATTTGGTACCTAGTGACCGCACACTAACGATTTCAATGCTCTTCCTCTGTTTTCATCACTTTACAGCTGTTACAATTCTTGCTATACAGGAATTTTAACACAATATGTATGAAGTAAAGTTTACCTAGGATTATTTCATAAAACTGCAAACACAGACTTATAAAATTATAACACAGTAAAAAGAGACCCTATGTCACATTTACATTGCTTTCTCTACCTACAATGATTTATTACTTTCTCAACCACAAATAAATAAATAAAATCCAAATATGCTACCCCAGCACCTAGGTAACTATACCAGGGCATATATTTAAACTTTAAAATGTATTTCCAAATAAAAGCATTACAAGTTTTATCTAAAAAATAATTTTTTCAGTTAATTATTTGATCTAAAAATTAAAATTTCAAAATAAAATCAGTGACCAAGGATCTAGAATAAAAAAAGAACAATTAAGGTGTAAATGAATTAAAATGTATTATAACAAAAGCAAAATATTCTAAAACAAAAATATTACTGGAAAACAGCAACTTTACAACTGGTATCCAGTGCTTCCTATTCTATACCAGCGAAGGGTGCTGGTAACCATCCCTAAGTTGTATATTTACAAAAAGTTTATTCTACCTACTACTAATATAATCTATGTATACATATTTAATTATATTACATATTTAACTCTCTCTACTTACATAGAGTAAATAGAGGAAGTATTTTATTCCATCAAAAAATTTGATACCTACTGGACTCATATTTTGAAGCCCACTGAAACCCCCCCATATCATGGCTCTTAATTATGAGACTTTAATTTATCAGACAGCTAGAATTCTCTTGATGAAGGTAATCTAGCAAACTGTCTGGCCATTCAAGAACTTTCGTAGGATGATCATCATATCCATGTAAACAATTTTTTTCTCCTCTTGCTTGCATAACAATTTGTTTGTCAATATCAAACCTTGCAGAAACCAAAAACCATTCATCATTCTTACTGTTCATGTTTTTGCAGGCTGATGCAACTTTTATCTTTGACATATTTCTGTTCCTTTACATATTCTGACCAAGAGATTCCTATTTGAAGTAAGAATGGCCTGAGAACAATAAGTCATCCTCCATGGTGTAATGGTTACCATGCTAACTTCATATGTCCAAGGACGCGTTCAAACCTGGTGGATGATGGATTTTTTTGGGCGTAAAAATCCTTAGCATGGCTTCCTTTGGAAGGGAACTAAAGCTGTCATGGTCCCGTGTCGTAGATTTACGCCACATAAAAGAACCTTAAGCCTGATAGAGAGGTCTCTGAGCGGTCTTTTACTCCCAGTATAGAATGGGACGCAGAGAACCAGAGCAGTTAAAGAGTGTCAATAAATAAAAACCCCATTTCATTTCATTTACAGAACAATAAGGGTGCTGTAAAAGTGACAGTTTATTTGGGGAGCCCTTATATATATATATAAATCTTAACATCACTACAGTTAATCAGCAAAGTGATTAATCAAGAGGCTACTATGCTTGTATTTCTTTTGCGCATTTGGGTTTCAATTACAGCTAATGGTACATGCAAAACGGACCCATCCTTGATATCAGGCCCTTCTTATATCTGCTCAAGAAAGAAGGAGCCTAGGGACACATCTGTAAACAAAAAATGCCTTGCATTCACATGAAATATGCTGGGAGGTTTCAAAATCCATCCCATGTTTTCTGCGAGTCTTCTCAGAGTGTTGTGGCCAGTGAGATAGCCAACAGATTATGTTCAAAAGAATCTTGCTTCGTTTGCTATACAGCCCAGGAATAAAATAAATAAAATCTGAATATGGCACTCAGGTAGCCATCAGGGCATGTATTCAAACTTTAAATTTATTTTTAGAAATAAAACATTACAAATGAGTTATCTTTTCTTTAATTTTTTCAGATAGTTAACTAAACCACTAATTAAAATTAAAATAAATAAGCAAAGATTTAGAATATAAGAAAGTTAAGGTGTAACTGAAATAAAAAAAAACAGATTATTCTAAATATGTTACTGGAAAGCCAGCAACTTTGCAGCTGATATTCAGTGAAAGGTGCCGGTATTCAGCACTCACTAAATTATATATTAATTACAATAAGTTTATTCTACTATAAAACATTTCTTATATACACATATTATTAGCAACTTATTTATATATAACTATATTACTTTACACATTGTTCTATTTTTATTAATTAATACTCAATTTTATTATGATAACTTCTTCTTTTTTTTTTTTTTTTTTTTTTTTTTTTTTTGGTAGCTTAACGTCCTTTAAACTGGTTGGTCGTATTGGATGATGAATGAAATTGGTGAAATAATGCTCAAATGATCTTGGAGTCCATGGATCTTAAAGTCACTCAAAATTTGTCTTCTCTGGTTAAGGGAACAGCCCTGAAAAAACCTTATCCAAGTAAATCATCCGCAAAATTCAAACTTGCAACCTGTTGAATGTGAGGCAGACATGCTATCACCACACTACCCAGGCGGGCTTTCTTTAGTTTTTCTTATATTCATTTAATAACTCTTCATATCTAGGTATTTATTTAAAACTAAGTGAACTATTATTTACTGTTTCTTTATCCGTATTGTTTAAATATAGCTGTATAAAGGACTTAACGGTCAACCTGAATGTGGGCACTGAGTCTATCCAACATACTTTGGCATTCCCACACTAATTTTTATCTTGTTTTGACTGCTATAAGGACTTTTGAAGCTGCCTGGGTATCAGAGCAGAGATCCACTTCTGCTTGTCTGCCTGGCATATTACTACTATGCATAGCACAAGCTAGGATTGCATAGATCTCAACCTAAAAATGTGGACAAATTTTTAAGATAAATGGCATGTCTGATCCCAGAGCCCCAGCGCTACCCCTGAAGCAGGGTCTATAAGTGTACCACATCTGGCTCCCAGGCTTCAAAGACTGAAATCCTGCATTTCATGGGGTGCCTTCAGTTAATAAATGATGCCAGTCAGTGCTCTGTGGACGAGGTTTCTTGGAAGGTCATTGTAGACTATATGAGCAGTGTTGGAAACAATGTATTTTCAGGGATACAGTCCGGTATAAATTAATTGGACCAGAACAATAACAAAACACTTTTCATGAATTTAATCATACATTATTTCCAATTTACATTTCTTAATACTTAAATATGTCCTTTCTTTTATAAGTTCCATTAAATATTGACTCCACAAAATTGGAACACACATTTTTGAGGCCATCATGAAACCACACTTGAATTAAAGCTAATATCAAAAGTTTTTTGTGGAACAGTCAAATTTTGCACATCTCTTCTTGCAGGAAGGCTACAAATTTTCTATGGGATTAATGTCAGATGATTTCTTTGGCCATATAAGCACATGAACATTTTATTTTTGAAAAATTTTCAAGATTCAGTATATGCTCCAAGCAAATAATGCCCCTGCAAATTCAGCCTATTTTTAACAGACTGTAAACACCCTGAAAAGAAAATGTTTTGGGGTTGTTTCACTTATGAAGGACTAGGACCTTTAGTTCCAGTTAAAGGTATGATGAAAAATGATCAGTACATCACAATACTAGTGAGAGTTGTTCGTGAACTCCAAAAAAAATTTCCTGAAGGTGACAAGTTTTTCAGCAAGGTTTAACTCCCTACCATACTTCTAAGAAAGTGAAGATATTCTTTAAAAATATAATGTTCATGAGTTTGAATGGCCAGGAAATTTGCCTGCCATTAATCCCTTAGAAAATATATGGGCTATTTGCAAAATTTGACTGTTCCACAAAAGAAAGATGTTATCTCTAATTCAAGTGTGGTTGCATGATGTTCTCAAAAATATGTGTTCCAATCTTGTGGAGAATGCCTAATCCTGTAATGGAACTTACAAAAAAAATCTGATGTGTACCATTCACATGACTTTCTCTACATGTCTGCAACAAATTATTCTTAAAAGCTTATACTTTTATTTACTTCATGCTAATAAGAAAATATTAGCAGAAATAGTCTTATTACTTGCTTCCTTGTAAGTAAAAGCGAAATAAGAGAGTACCATAGGTTAAAGTGATAGTCAAAATCTGGTTGCTATGTCACTGAAGTTCCTTTGTTTGTATGGACAGCAGATGACAAATTCCTGTATGAGAAATGTATGTTTTTCAAAGTAGAAACCAAAAACAAGGAATGTCTCAAAAACGATGAACTCCATGAAAAAAATGTATATAAAATAAATTGTGTGTTTTAACGTGCTCTACATTTTCCATGTAGTAAGTTATTGTGCATCTCTTATGGTTTAGCAGTTATTCAAAATTCCCTAAAATTCAACCAGAGGCTATTCCCAGAAAATTCAAGATGGACATTTTATTTGACAGCTAAATGTCTTTCTTATACAAAATTTTAATCAAAATCATTAGAGCCATTTTTGAGAAAATCCAAATTTTCGAAAAAAGTTCCATGTAAAGGGTAGTTAGGGGTGAGGGGATTTTTCTCAAAATCGTTGTATCGCATCCCTGGAAGATTCTAAACTTAAATACCAAGTTTCGTATTTTACCAACTTTTCGTTTTTGAGTACACACACACACACCACCACCACCACCACCATCACCACCACCACCACACCACACACACCTTTTTCTGAAAATGCTTTTTTTTTTTAGATAAAGGGGACCTTAAAACATATATTTCCGGTGAAATCTCAGTATCAAATTTTTGGGTGGAGTGCAATAGCTTCTCTATACACTATGTACATAGTGTGTATAGAGAAAGTAAAAAAAAGGAAGACATATCAAGTGTTAATAAATGTTAATTGGAAGCGATTTATGATTAAATGCATAAAAGCATGAAAGATGTGTTATTGTTCTGTTTTAATTAATTTGCGAAACTGTAGAAATGTTCATCAGAAAAAGCCAGTTGAATGCAGGTTTAATAATAATTATGGACAAAAATTAATAATAACTTTGTTTTACAGTCCCTGGGAAAGGTAACAGATGCTTGTCAACGACTACTAATTACTTGGAGGACTGTTTTGCCCATCTGCTTATAATTACCAAAATTTTTACACTTGTTTGCAATTTCTAAGAATAGCATGTAAAGTTCTCTTCATTCTATACTTGTTAAATCATAAGGGATAAAAGTCTTACAACACAAAAGGTATGAACCACATTAAAGCACAAAAATTTGTCTCACTAACCACTTCCAAGATATTCTTTGTTGCAGGTTTGAATTTTCAAATACTTATACCTTTTTAAAATGGTAATTGCTATTTGATTTTTCTGATGATCATGTTATGATCATGGAATCTCTAAGCTATCACTTAGAACCATCCACTTTTTAAAACCCTATTGCTTTTGTCCACTGATTCTTTTACCTACAATGAAATGTATAAATATGTAATGAAAGTTTATCTTGACAAACAAGAAGGTAAAAGAATAAGCTTTAGTAAGCATAGTGTATGAATGAGCAGAGAATGTGAATCTATTTATTTCATATATAAATTTATGTAATTTTTTTTTTCTTTTTTTTTTTCTTTTTTCTTTTTTTTGACAGGTAATGAAATTGTGTTCTTGTTACTGGATCATATAGTAGAATGAATAATGATGATGAGACACAGCTGTGTTTAATACCATATTCTTGAGTAACAAGGATTGAACTAACTTGCTGTCGCTTGTGTAAATAGCAATGTCATATAAGTTAACATTTAACATTATAATTATGTTATATGTGACATTGATTAGCACACTGTATAACACAATAAGCATTCCCAGAACAAAAACAAACAATGGGAAGGGGCATCACTTAAAGATCAAAGTGTCCCTGGATGTCTTGCTTGAGGCAATGCTGTGAAGCATGTGTACATATGGCTCGCAGATGTTGATCTGCTGTACAGTTATGCACAAGCAGCTGTACACATTCTCTTCACAAGTGCTAATGAATGCTACAACATATGAGTATGCACATCTTTCATTAATATCCTACTGTTTCTAGTCAGCAATAAATGCAGAACAGCAGTGTTAATCAACACCATCCCTTTAAGTAATCTTTTTACAATCCATAGCCCACCACACTATGCAACATAAACGTAAATAAATAAAAGAAATTCACTTTCCACACATTAGACTCCCAGAAATTTGCTAAAATATTCAAAGAATGTGGTATTAGCTTAGCCCCAATCAGCAAACACTGCTTAAAACCATACTTAACACCAAAAATCCAGTATGAAAAGCTTCTGTTATTTATAAAATTGGATGTAAAGATTGCCATCATTTCAAATAGTGCTACAAGGATAGACATATGCCATTAACACCATCAAAACTTTGATGTGTTACATTTATATGACTTTGTCTACCTATTCTGCAACTATTTTTACAAATGCTTATACTTTTATCTACTTCATGCTAATCAAGATAAATATAAGCAGAAGTGGTGTTGCAACTTATTTCCTTGTAGGCACAAGAGAAATTGAAGGGTTTGTTTCCAAAGTGACTTATCCCCATGAAATCACATTTTTCACAAAAGACAAATTTCATATAATTCCTTATCATTTTAAGGTAAAAGCCTAATTTTTGGCATGTAGAATTCAGTAATAATTGCAAATCTATTATCTATATATATATAATATGAAAAAAATTGCAGAATGGTAGGAATGGTGGAACTGTTATCACATGACAGGGAGTTAAGTCATTTTGGCAGTAAACTAAAGCTTTATATAGATGTCCACTGTAATATGAAGAAGTTGATATGTATTATTGATAAAATAAAAGTGCTATAGCTGTCAGTCTTATGCCTATTATCATTCAAACACCATATCATCTAAATGGTAAACCAAAAGCCTTCAAAATGTTAGTTTAATACCATACCAATGAGATAATTGATTAAATTTTTAAACTTCACGCACTATAAAGATAGCCAATACCAAACTTTTTTTTCCAACTGGAAATAATATTACTAACTAAGAATTAATTAAAATAAGAACAAAAGCTTTCCTGGCGACGTGTTAATTCAAAATCTTCTCGGGCTTCTAGCCAGGTAAAAACTTGGCTTGACACCAACGTTTCGAAGAAGTGCATCTTCCTCGTCTTCAGGGTGAACTGAAGTCAGTTGTCAGTTCACCCTGAAGACGAGGAAGATGCACTTCTTCGAAACGTTGGTGTCAAGCCAAGTTTTTACCTGGCTAGAAGCCCGAGAAGATTTTGAATTAAGAATTAATTGTAACCTGACTTTGTGTTCTTAAATTATTCAAGTTTTCAGTTTATAAACCTTAAAAACAAACAAAATTAATATAACAGCCAATGTCAATCATTTTACTATCACTAGAAATAATAGTATGGGCCTAAACATTACTTATCATAACTGACTTCTACATGACTGCAAGAAAATATCTGCTTATAAAATGACATTGCAGGATGATCATCAAAATACATCTTTTTTTATAAGTAACTTGAAGCGTTCCTATTGACTATGAGGAAATGAGACATTTTGGAAATAAACACAGCTGGGAAATGCAAAACACATTGGAAATAACATCAATTTTCAAAGGCTCCTGACGCTGGCATTTACGTCATTTTGAACATTTAATACAACTTACACTTTCGCAGAAGGTATTCTTAATGCTCTGGTATGCTCAGCTCCAATTCTTTTAAAATTGGAGATACGTCACTTTGGAAATAAGCCCTTCAATTGGGGAATACACTGGACAAAGCGATAGTCAAATCTTTAAGGAGCTGGTCATCATGGCATTGAAATGCTATTCTCTTTGCATGACCAGGAGTAAAGGCTGGTTCACAACAACTGGTAAACGGTATCCAGAATGAGAACAACAAAGTTGAAAAAGATGTATTTGAATGGTAGCATTCACAATTAATGGGAAACCTTACCAGGCCGCAGGAATAGAATAGCTTAACTTTTACGTTTTTGGGCACTACATATTAGATGCATATTGTACGTGTTAGACTCTTCGCTGTGGAGATTATTCTAAGCAGTTGTGACATGAAACAGTGGCTAGAGCTCCTTTAGTTGCAATCCTTTTGAATTATAATCTTGGCTAACCCTCATTATGTTGGCTGAATTGAGAACTGATAAAAAATATCATTGGTCAATGAAAACCAAACGAAGTCTCAAAGCGAAAAATTTACCAGGAAAAGAATAAGAAGAAATACATTCCCATTCTCAATACCAGGATGTTGCAAACCAAAATATTTTGTCCTGTATGACATCCCTTCTTGTTTTCACTTTGGTTACCTTTCTCAGATTATTGTGAAAAGCAAAAGAAAAATGATTGACAATTTCACATTTGAGAAAAACATAAGTATTGTAAAATTTAAGTCAATAACAAGCAATATCTCCAAAATGTCTAACTCTGCCACAACAACAACAAAGTGTTTTAGCTGCATCTACATGTTTTGTGTAGTAAGAGTTTGTCTATCGCTGGTTTACCAGTTATGCAAAAATCATTCAGAATGAAGAGGCTTACAGAGGCTATTCTCAGAAAATTCAAGATATACATTTCATTTCCCATAAGAATACTTCTAACATATAGGTTTAACCATGGGTGTATTACAATACCTTCTCTATACACTATGTACATAGTACGTGTAGAGAAAGTAAAAAGGCTGCGTGTCTTAGAACAACATTGCTCAAAAACAAAAACTCTGTAAATACCAAACTTGGTATTTGTGTTTAGCATTTTTCAGAGATGCAGTACAATTTTTTCAAAACTGTCTGCCTGTCCCAACTACCCTTTACATAGATTTTTGTTTTAAATCTTTGATTTCATCAAAAATGCCAATATATTTACATGAAAGATAAATTGTATATCTTGAATGTTCAGGTAATAGCCTATGACATCACCTTCATTCTGAAGAAACTTTGAATAATCTTGTATAATTGGGGTATGTTAAGAGATAGGAAAATACACACTACACAAAAATATAGATCTCTTTAAAACACATTTTATTTTAAAAACTTTTTGTGATCAAGCTATTCTGAGATGTGTTATTAATTGTTTGAACCATTGAATACTTTGTCATGATTCTTTATTGACCTTTCAGATTTTAGTTGTTTCTCGCCATTTAGTTTGGTATTTTAAGGCTGTTGCTATTTCCTTTGTATTTGTAGTGAAATGTGTAATGTAGCCATTTCTGCAAAGTTTTATCTCAATTAAAATTAAGTAGGTAAAAAAAATAGACTTTTATAATAATTATTTGTACAGCCTCTAATAAACAATAGAGGGTAGAAAGAGTTGTTTGAATATAACATCAGAATTTTTATTTTCTCTTCATATTTCTGATCCATTTCACTCTTAATCTTCCTAAATATTTATCTAAACCTATTCTACTTCTGATTGTTATATTTTTATTGTTACAGTATTGTGTTTCAGGTCATCCCATTTTAGATTCTTGTCAATCATTTGTTTTGATGCACTTCTTCAATAAAGCATTGTTTCTCTTTTCTCCTTGCACAACGCACACAGGTATATACATATGTGGAAACTTATTAAAGTGTTGATTAATAGTTATACACTGTTGGGTTTAAGTACACAAACTTCACTAAAAGTACATGTTTGTAAGAATAGAAGCAGGCTTTTGGCATAGTTATCTCATTCTCAGCTGGATCCCAACTGAGTATATTATTAATATTGCACATGCTGATGACACTAAATTCTTTTAGATACAGTGCCCTTTCCTTATGCATGTATGTGCTGATATATACTGATTAATAATTAACTTCTAAAATGATATTTAATTCTTTCAGAGCACCAACCTGCAAGACCGAGGGAATTCAAAGAGAGGCAGGGTTTCAACCGGAGGCGTGGGGCTATGAGAAGACGTGTCCATCAAGTAAATGGGCACAAGTTCATGGCTACATTCCTCCGTCAACCCACCTTCTGCTCTCATTGTCGTGAATTCATTTGGTGAGTGTACCATTTTGCTAATAGAGTCTAGCAGCAATTAGAGCAGTACCGATTGAGCTATGCATAAATTTCCTTTAAAGCTAGAAAGTGAACTAGGCGAATGAGGAATACTGGATGTTCATTTCTCTTCTTTCATGGGGAAGGGTTATAAACAATGATGTGATTAGCAGGGTGAGTTTAAGAGAACTTGCCATTTAAACAGAGGTGCTAATGGTAAAATTATGAAGAATGGTGCAGACTATTGCTTAATTAGTCTGCATTCTCAGATATTTTAAATGCATACTGTTGCCAATAATTACATATTTTCTGATCTGGCAATGTTATAATCTAGTATTACTACAGTTATGAAGGTATGCATGTTGCAATAATTGTGCTGTTGTGCGAATCTCAACATCAGAGATCAAAATATGTAATGAATTAGTTTTTTTCATATTTATTTTATCTTTACATGGAAAAGATTTTATTTTTGCTTTCTCTACACATATTATGTACATAATGTATAGATCAGGTATTGTATTGCACCCAAAAATTTGATACCGAGATTTAACTGGAAATACAATGTTTTAGGGCCCTGTATCCAAAATAAGCATTTTTAGAAAAAGGTCTGTGTGTGAATCCTCTCTTCCCATTGCCCACTGTTGATATGGGAATCTTCTTTTCCCATTGCCCATTGTCGACATGGGAATCTTCTCTTCCAATTGCCCACTGTCACATAAGAATCTTCTCTTCCCATCATGCACTGTTGACATAAGAATCCTCTCTTCCCATTGCCCACATAATAACTCAAAAACAAAAATTCAGTAAAATACCAAACTTGGTATTTAAGTTTAGTATCTTGCAGGGATGCAACATGAAGATTTTGAGGAAAATGCTCCCACCCCAAACTACCCTTTACATGAAAAAAATTTTGATTTTCTCAAAAATGGCTAATGATTTTGATTAAAATACTGTGATTAAAATACCATTTATTAAAGATATTTATATGCCAAATAAAATGTATATCTTGAATTTTCTGAGAAATGCCTCTGAAGAGCTCTTTATTCTGAATGAATTTTGCTGATTTTGCATAACTGGTGAACGTAAGAGATAGACAAAAACTTATTACACAAAAAATGTAGATCACGTTAAAACACACAATTTGTCATACGTTTTTCATGGAATTGATAATTTCTGAGATATTCCTTGTTATTTGTTTCAGTTTCAAAATACTTAAAATTTTTCTCAGACGGAATGTTGTAAACTCGTAGCCCTGTATAGAAATTGATTTCAACCACATGCTTTTAAAGGATTTTACTATTATTTTAGCCTAGTGTATTCCCTTATTTTCCTTCTACTTACAAGGAAGCAAGAAATTAATACAATTTCTGCTAATGTTGATTATCATAAACTAGACAGAAGGATATGCTTTCTAACTATAATTTGTTACAGCAAGTAACAAGAAAGTCATGAGAATGAAACGCATAAGATTTTTTTTCAAAAATGATTTTGATTAAAGTACTATATGTTTTAACATATTTACATCACAAATAAATTTCTATGTGTAATTTCTTATCTGGCAATGTTATAATTTAGTATTACCACAGTTATGAAGGTATGCATGTTGCAATAATTGTGTTGTTGTGTGCATCTCGACATCAGAGACCAAAATATGTAATGAATTAATGTTTTTTATATTTATTTTATCTTTACACAGCAGTCCTCTTGGTTTGAGGACTCCTTAATCCAAAATACATTTTTATAAAAAGATCTGCACACATGCAGACATTTTATTTAGTATCCTTCAAAGATGTGATGCAAAGGCTTTCAAGAAAATTCCACCACCCCAACTACCCTTACAAGAAACATTATTTTATATTTTTGGTTTTCAAAAATGGCTTACGATTTTGGTTAGAATACTATATATTACAGATATTTATCTGCTAAATAAAATGTATATCTTGAATTTTCTGGGAAATCCTATATCAGGAATTTTGTACAATCTTATATCTATAACCGGCATTAGTTAAGAGATAAGACAAAAACTTACTAAAAAAAAATTTAAATCTCTTAAAGCATAGTATTTATTCCATAGGCTTTTTGAGCCCAGTTACGAGCCTTTACTCAGAAATGGCAGAACCCCCTGTGAAATATTAGTGTGATGTCCATTCCTTTTTACCACACTGAGTTGGATGAACACTGTAGAAATATCTCCCTTTGTCCAAGGCCTTCAGGTCTTCATTTCCGAGAGCTTCTTAGGATGCACAATATTGAAATGCTTAGCTTGTTTCCTAAGGGGGGAAGGAGGCTTGTTTCCCACATATAGTTTGGAATGATGGCATACCAGAAGTCTATGTCTAGTATCTGTACTTGTTCTTTTTACAATTTCTGTCATATAGTAGCACATCCATTTATTGTGCAGAGCTGTATACCATACACCGAGTCATTCGTTAGATATGTCGTCAAAATTTGGGTGACTGCCTTATTAGAGATTTCAGAGCTTTTACAGCTGTACAACTACCATCCTGAATAGAATCTACCATAGAATCTTCTCTTCCCATTGCCCACTGTCTGAATGGGAATCCTCTCTTCCCATCACCCACTTATGAAATAGAATCCTCTCTTTCCATCACCTATTGTTGAAATAGAATCCTCTCTTCCCATCGCCCACTGTTGATATGGGAATCTTCTTTTCCCATTGCCCATTGTCGACATGGGAATCTTCTCTTCCAATTGCCCACTGTCACATAAGAATCTTCTCTTCCCATCATGCACTGTTGACATAAGAATCCTCTCTTCCCATTGCCCACTCTATATAGGAATCTTCTCTTCCCATTGCCCACTGTTGACATGGGAATCTTCTCTTCCCATTGCCCACTGTTGACATGGGAATCTTCTCTTCCCATCACCCACTGTTGACATGGGAATCTTCTCTTCCCATCGCCCACTGTTGACATGGGAATCTTCTCTTCCCATGGCCCACTGTTGAGATGGGAATCCTCTCTTCCCAGTGATTATTGTTGACTAGGTTCTCCTTTTCCCATCGTCCACTGTGGGCATGGAAATCTTCTCTTCCCATTGCCTATTGATGACTTAGGAATCTTCTCTTCCCATCACCCACTGTCGACATGTGAATCTTCTCTTCCCATGCCCACTGTCTGCATGGGATTCACTCTTTTAATTACCTGCCATCAAACACAGGAGCCCTCTCTTCAAGTCACCAGTTTTCAAGTTATGACTCCTCTTCTGATCACTCACCATCAAACATAGGACTCCTCTTTTCCAGTTGCTCACTAACTGTCGAACACATACTCCTCTTCTCTCATCCTAGGCTCAGAAAAAACTTGAGTATATATGTCCCAATAACAACCTCTATGACTCACTTGTCGTGAGCATACTCATTTTTTGCAGCAAGTGCACTTTTTGCTCACTGGAACCTTCATACATTGCTGGTGGATGGAGAGCTCAGTTCTTGCAACTTTGCTATTAATTTTTTTATTTTAGATGCTTTGGGAGCAACTCATGTCCTCCAACTGTCTACAATGGTACACTGGCTAGTACAAATGGACATATATACTATTCACACAGATTCATTAGTTTAGGATGAAAAGTTAAGATGTCATAAAGAATGTATTTTAGAAATGGTAAATTTAACCACAAATAGATGTTTGTTTAGGATCATTTTATCTGCAAAGGGATACCTGGTTAGTTTGTAGAAGGAACAGCTGTAGCTAGCTCTCTTAATGTCATTATTATGAAATAAAGGCACATATTGCACACGGTGCATGAGTGAAGAAACCAGAGTACTTTATAAAGCATCTGTTATACCAAGGTTATATACCACAAATATCTCTGAAACAAAAATAGGAATTAAAACATACTTCCACACCATGAAGGTAAAGGTGGGGCTCATTAAAGTAGTGAAACAAGTCATTCAAAAAGTAAACAAATATGATTTTCAACATATATTCATGTTTTTACTTTCTCCACGTGTACTATATACATAGTGTATAGAGAAGGTTTTGCACTCCACCCAAAAATTTGATACCAAAATTTCACCGGAAATGTATGTTTTAGGGTCCATGTGACTGTGAACATAACTCAAAAACGAAAAGTGGGTAAAATACAAAATTAGGTATTTAAGTTTAGTATCTTCCAGGGATGCGACACAGGGATTTTGAGAAAAATCTCCCCACCCCAAACTACCCTTTACATGGAACTTTTTTCGAAAATTTTGATTTTCTCAAAAATGGCTCTAATGATTTTGATTAAAGTATCGTATACTAAAGATATTTACCTGACAAATAAAATGTATATCTTCAAATTTCTGGAAATAGCCTCTGAAGACTACTTTATTCTGGATAAATTTTACGGAATTTTGCATAACTGCTAGACCATAAGAGAATGACAAAAACTTACCATGCAAAAATGTAGAGCACATTAAAACACACAACTTATGTTATATACATTTTTTTTTTTTTTTTTGTGGAGTTGATCGTTTTTGAGATATTCCTTGTTATTGGTTTCAGCTTTAAAAAACTTATACATTTCACATACAGGAATTTGTAAATAAATGAACTTCCAACACATAGCAACCAACTTTTAACTATACTTTAACCTATGGTACTCTTATTTTGCTTCTACTTACAAGGAAGCAAGTAATAAGACCATTTCTGGTATTATTTTCTTGATCAGCGTGAAGTAAATAGAAGAATAAGCTTATTAACAATAATTTGTTGCAGAGATGTAGAGAAAGTCATGTGAATGGAACACATCAGATTTTTTTTTAAATTGAAACTCACATTCCTTTTATGCAAATGATAAAATTAATAATTATTATTGATAAGATGAAAATCTGATGTGTTCTATCCATATGACTTTCTCTATCTGTTCTAGAAACAAACTTCTTACAAAAGATTCTTCTTCTATCTACTCCGTGCCAATGGAGATGAACATTAGTAGATTGGTCTTATTATACTCAGTTCCTTATAAGTAGAAGGGAACTAAAAGAATACACCATGCCAAAGTGATAGTCAAATGTTTTAAAAAGATTGTCATTGAAATTTACTTCTTTGTATGGCCAGAAATAAAAATAATAATAAAAAAAAAAAAAAAAACACATATGACTTCCTGTTAGAGAAAAACATGTCTTTTAAAATTGAAACCAATAACAAGGGGTGTCTCGGAAATGGTTAATTCCTCTGCAAAAATATTAAGGACGTAAATTGTGTGTTTTGATGAGATTACCTTTTTTGTGTGGTGGGTTTTTTACTTTATCTACACATACTATGTCATAGTGTATAGAGAAGGTATTGCATTCCACCCAAATATTTGTCGAGGTTTCACCAGAAATACACACTTTAGGGTCCCCTGTATCCAAAAAAGCATTTGTAGAAAAAGGTCTGTATATGTGTGTAAAGACACCTTTATTCTGAATAAATTTTGTGTAACTAGTAAACTGTAAGAGTTAGACAGAAACTTACTTCACAAAAAATGTAGATCACATTAAACCACACAATTTATGTCCTATACCTTTTTTTCAAGGAATTGACCATTTCTGAGATATGCCTTGTTATTTGTTTCTGATTTAAAATACTTTTTCTCACATGGAAAGTTGTAAAATCCTGACCTGCATAGAAATGGATTTCAACCACATGGCAACCAGCTTTTAAGAGATTTGACATTCGTTTTAGCCTAGTGTATTCCCTTCTTTCTCTTCTACAAGGAAGCAAGTAATTAAGAAAATTTCTGCTAGTGTTTAACCCGAAAATATAAAGTAGATAGAAGAATATGATTTTTAACAATAATTTGTTACAGCGATGTAGAGAAAGTCATGTGAATGGAACATATCAGATTTTTTCTATCTCTTACAGTTTGCTAGTTATGCAAAAACCATTCAGTATGAAGAGGACTTCAGAGGCTATTTATTCTCTGGAAATTAATATGTATATTTTTTTTATCATGTAAATATCTTTACTATGCAGTATTTTAATCAAACTTTTTACTGCCATTTTGAGAAAATCAAAATTTTGAACATTTTTCCAAAGGGTGGCTTGGGGTGGGGAAATTTTCTTTAAAATCATTTCCTTGGGAGATACTATACTATAATACCCAGTTTGATTGTCTTTAACAGACTTTTTTGTTTTTTGTGTTAAACACACACACACACATGCGCATGCACGCACGCACACCTATTTCTAAAAATGCTTTTATTTATTTTAGGGTCTCAAAACATATTTCTGGTGAAACCTCAGTATCAAATTGTTGGTTGGAATACAATACCTTCCCTATCTACTACATTCTAGAGAAAGTAAAAATCTGATGTACTCCATTCCATGACTTTCCATGCCTGTTCTGCAAACAAACTATTCTTATAAAAAAATTATCCTTTTATCTACATCATGATAATATAAACATTAGCAGAAAAGTATTTTAAAATTGAAACCAATAGCAAGGAATAACTTGGAAATGGTTAATTCTAAATTAGAAAGTGTAAGACATAAATGCTGTATTTTAACTACAACTACCAATACATCTTTTGTGTAGTCAGTTTTAGTTTACCTCTTATGGTTTACAGGTTATGCAAAGGTCATCCAAAATGAAGAGGTCTTCAGAGGCTATTCCTATAAGTATAAGATATACTTTTTTATTTGTAATGAAAATATTTTAAATGTATTTTAATCAAAATCATTAGAGCCATTTTTGAAAATCTTTGTGTCATGTCCTTGGAAGATGTTGAACTTATATACCAAGTTTGGTACTTAACAGACGTTTCGTTTTTGAGTTATTCCATTCACAGATATACACACAGACCTTTGTACTATGTACATCTACAGGTGTGGTTCGAGAAAGTAAACATTATATTTTGGTACATTGCAATAGGTCAATTGCATCCACAGATATAGAAAGAATAGATAGGAAATGCCCTATCCTTATGCATTGTGGTTGGTGAAGCACATTTTTGCCAAGCCATCATCTTTAAATGCTACTCTTTTGAGATGAGTATGCCTTGTGTGTGTGTGTTAAATGTGCACCCAAAAATAAGATTTTGTAGTGTTAAATATTCATTTAAGCAGTAAATTTAGACTGTAAATTTTAAACCAATATAATGGTCAATACGTGGTGTTTGGTTGTAATTTCTTGAATAGCAGAAGCAAAAACAAGGAAAGGGAAATGTGTTTCATTGCATAGGTTAGGGTACTTATTTAAGTGATTTTGTGGTAAATGTTCAATTAAGCGATAAATTTAGGAGTGTACTTTTTAAACCAGTATAATTATGTGCTTATGATACCAGAACCGTAAGAATATGGGGCACATTTCTTAATTCAATACATGCAGTTCACAGTGAAAGTCATAATCTTTGTCGCCCTCCATGTGTAATGGTTGAAACTCGGTGGACTACGATGGATTTTTTCGGATGTAAAAATCCTTAGTATGGCTTCCTTTGGAAGGAAAGTAAAGCCGTTGGTCTCGTGTTGTAGATTTACGGCATGTAAAAGAACCTCAAACCTGATAAAGAGGTCTCTGAGCAAAATTAAGCAATCTTTCACATCCAATATAGAATGGATGCTGAAAACCACAGCAGTTGAGAGCATCCATAAATAAAACTCCATTTCATTATATCTTTGGCGTAAAGATTAAAGGTGTCACCCTTTTTTGGGTGTACACTTAAAAATGATTCCAAGCCTTTCCCAAACCTGTGGTGGTGGTTGTTGTTGTTATTGTTATTATTATTATTATTATTATTATTATTATTATTTAGATCCTATATATGACTGCCTCATATATATATTTAGGATCATTTATTAAAGGACTTAAAACTTTCCCAGCGCTGGTCATTAATGATTTGTTCTTGGGACTTATGCCAGATAAGTGTTAGATTAATGTTTCATTAATTAATTCAACACTTACCTGGCTGACGTCCCGAGAACAAATCATTGTTTATTTAGTGCACTCAATAGAGGAATTAGATTAGACTAACTTAGTAAGTTCATGTAGTGGAATTAATGGCTACAGGCATGCGAGACAAACAATAAGGCTTGTTCAAAATCTGATATTTTGCCCTCCTACAGGTTTAGACCAAGAAAATAGAACAAAATTAAGTTATGACCTTGCCATAATGGTTACTGCAATAATACCAATTTATCAATAATAACTTCTGACAGGCTAAAAAATGTATTGTATTAAATATTCTTTCAACTAGAGATCTCTCTGTCCTTTGGTTTTTACTTCAAAAACTTGGAAAACAATTAATTTGACAGATGTTGATTATGGTGTATATGGTAGCATACAGTATCACAAGATGGCGGCTGGAATACAAAACATCCTCCAGCAAAACGCTAGCATTTCTGTCCTGTGTTACAATGCAAGAAATAACAACATGAAGTTGATTCCTGAGAGAAAACAAAAGAGATAAAGCTTTTTTGTTGATTGGAAATTCTGTGTTAATTACTGTCCCATTAATGATAACTAAAACAACACTAAGAACAGCTTTCATTGCATTGCAATTAACAGTATGAAATTTGCACTTGAGACTCAACAAGGTTGAAGCTCAGATTGTGCAATTGATGTGCATTTGACATTTCAAGTGTCAAGTTCACATTACAATTTCTCAGGATGTAATTAACTTATTGTGATGAAACAAATGCCATTCTTAATGTTATATTCTGTTTATCAGTTATGTCAAAAATAATACAAGAATTTTCATTTAAAAAACATAAGTTTATGTTAAAAATCCTATTTATATTTTTGGATTGTTTATATCAGCGAAAATGGTGAAAGTAGTTTTTCTATTCATATTTTTGTTTCAGAGATATTTGCAGCTCCTATAATGTATTTCTGCATATAAGATGATAGTTGAATCATAAAACTGTGTCGTCTAATAGAATAGATACAGAAAAATAAAATTAAATAGAAATCTATATAAATTAAAACCAATATAAAATAAATCACTTAAAATCGTGCAAAATTCTCATATTTGTCTTCTTTTTCTACTTTGGCACAGCAGCCCATTTTCAAGCCATGGCCTCCTCATTCATTCCAAGGCAAACAATTCCATCCTCATTTTATTCCTTACAGCAGCACAGATGTTTTGATTCTTTAGTCTGTTTATGACGTGAAGCTTGCTTCATATTTCCTTGTTTTTGTTGGTTCCATTATTAGATCCACACTTTACAAATTTTTTGAACACGACACAAACTATAACAAAACTTGTTAGAGGTACAAGCAAGTTCGTGAATTGGCATGTGCTTCTGTGAGCAAAAGTGTAATGATGCTGAAGGAGGCTTTTCCTTTATGCATGCAACCATAATTATTATGACCCTTTTGTGATTTTACAACAATTGCAAGGTAGTGCTGCCAGATGCAAGAAAATAAAATTTGCTTATTCCAAAAATTATGAATTGGACATAATTCAGTATATATTATACAGTATTATTATCCAGATCATGATCACTGATCTAGGTAAATAAATTCACAGGCCATTGGTGTGGGGATCACCTTATAGGACAAAAATGCTAAAAACTATAGAATTTTGACAAAAATTTATACTTCATCTTTCTGAAGGTCATCTTATCTGTAGAAATATACGGTATGTCATAACCAACAATCATTGCTAGCTAACCATACTATGATATTACAGTGCATTGGAAGGAAGGTATGGAAATAAATGAACACCCAGTATATTACATACAGTAAAACTGATAATACATTCAGGCTTAATAATCCTGTCCCCAGCATTGAAAAAACATTTTTTTTTTTTTTTTTTGCTTTATTTCTCAACATATTCTCCAGAAAGGCTAATGGCCAATACATTTGTCATATCGATGTTCTAAGTTAATTAAACCATCTCTGTAGTGTGATTTAAAAAGGCCCTCAAAATAGCTGTGTACCACATCAATGACCTCCTCGTTATTGTGAAATCTTCATCCTCCAAGAAATTTTTTGAGGTTTGAGAACAGGTGGTAGTCACTGGATGCTAGATCCGGCAAATATGGTGGATGTTCAAGCAATTTGAACTTTAATTCTTCCCATTGCAATGACTGAACGATGAGCTGGAGCATTGTGAAGATGATACAAGATTTCTTTTTTTTCTTTTCACCTCACACTCAAACGTTGCAGTAAGCTTGCGTAGTAGTCACCAGTGATACTGTTACCCTTTTCCAAGTAATCAATAAAAATAATTCCCTGTGCATCCCGGAAAACACTTGATATAACCTTGTTAGCTGACAATGGGACTTAGCCTTTTTTGGAGTTGTTCACCTGGTGCAATCCACTGTTTTGACTGTGATTTACTTTCTGGAGTGTAGTGATGTATCCAAATTTCATCCCTGGCCATCTGAAAAATTCACTGGGATTTTACAGTAGAGCTCAACATTCTTAACAGAAACAGTTTTTCTTTGCAACTTTTGATCAGGTGTCAACAAATGGCACCCATCTTGCACAGACCTTGTGAAAGGCCAAAACATTGCTTAAAATATTACTTGCACATTCTTTTGATATGTTTACAGCCTCTGCTATCTGAAACAATTTAATCTGAGGTCTTCCAGTATTAAACAATGAATTTTTTCAATGATCTCTGGAGTTGTCAATTTTACAAGGCGTCCAGGTTCATTACTAGTGCTCTTACGTCCCATTTTAAACTCTACAACCCGTCTTTTAATCATTGAATATGAAGGGGCAGAGTCTTTCAATGTATTGTCCATTTCCTCTTTGATTTCTTTAGGCATTAAGCCTTTCAAATGGAAGTTGCCTTGTTTAAAATGCTGTCATTCAAAAGCTAAATGAGCTATAGACCTTTAATTATGGATACAAGCTAGTCTAGAGTTAAACTATATGATGTTACCATCTAGCTGGCCTAGTGGCGCTATATCTAGTGTATGTTAAAAATTTAGAAGAGTAAAAACATTTCTGGGGGGGGAAAAATATCATGCCCTGAGCTAAAGGCCAGTAAATACAGTGCCTAGGGTGCCATTTTTTACATGCAGTTTTTGGTAAAATATTAAAGTGCTTCATCTCTACAGTAGTTCAAGATAATTTTTTTTAGGGAGATGAAGCATAAATTAATTATTAAAATATCATCCTCCAGCTGAAAATATGTAGTAAAACCTCTTACTCCAGTCTTTTGAACTTTTTACTTTCTAGACCACATATGTACAATGTAGGTAGAGAAGACATCATATTCCACCCAAAAGCTTGATGTCAATATTTCACCGGAAATATATATTTTGAGTCCCCCTTGAATAAAAACATTTTTTTTTTAAACTTGGTATTTAAATTTAATATTTTCAAGGATGCAACACACAGATTTTCGGGAAAATCTTCCTTTACATGGAAGAATTTTGGAAATGTTGAATCTTTTTAAAAAATGGCTGTAACAATTTTTATTAAAATACTGTTTATATTTAGGATTTTACATGACAATAAAATATATATCTTGAAATTCTTGGGAATAGCCTCTGAAGTTCTCTTTATTCTGAATGACTTTTGCATTACTGATAAACCATAAGAGATAGACAAAAACTTACTATACAAAAAATGTAGATCTTGTTAAAGCACACAGTTATATTGTATACAGGTTTTTTTATGGGGCTTTATCTCAATTAGCATGAAGTATATAGAGGAGCTTTTGAAAGAATAGTTTGTTAGAGAATAGATAGTCATGTGAATGGAACATGTGAAATTTCTTTTTACTGCTGATCAATACCATTCAGTTTTATATTCCCTGAAAAGGAAAATTTTCACTTCTGAGTTTAAACAGATTTTATAAGCAATTAAAATATTTGCCATACATTAAACCAGTTTCTGTTACATGTTGGTCTCGTAAAATCAGAATCTAGTCTTATTCTTCATGACATTTTAATTCTTTATTAAGATAAGTAAATGATGCAGTTTTCAAAACATATTGTAGATTCCAAAGCATATCACTTCTCTGTAATCTGCTAATTGTAGAAGCATTTAACAATTTATTACATTTGATGTGTCAAATTATGAAAGAAAGAAAAGACAGGAGCAAAAAATATGCAGTTTAGGAGAACATGGAATAGAAGCCATGTGTACTGAAGAGTTGAAAACATTTTAATGGTTTCTAAATCTTCAGTAATGTTAAATTAGAAATAAAATAACATTTGCTTGGTTTGTAACTAACACCTTGCAGGGTAATATGGGTTATCTGTTGTACTGCATGTGATTCAGCACAGCATCCTTGGGACACCTGGAATTTGCATGCCATTCAGGAATTCATTTGCATGAAATCAAAAAGGTGCCAGCATTAATGGGAGCCATAAATATTAACAATTTTAATTCTTACCAGAATATGAGATGCAATTTGTTGAGGCACTCAGAATTACAAGTGTGCCTAACCAATGTTCACTTCAAGCAATATTATATTTATTTGTTGAGCTTTTACACGTTTATCCTGAAACATTAGCACTCTAAGACATGGATACTACAGTGTTAACTAATGCTTTGAACTCTTAGTGCATACAAACAAAAACACACATTTACATTTTTTTCACAATGAATGTTTTTGCCATAGACAAATTTCAAAGAAAGGATATCCCATTTCTCTGGATATCACAACAAGTGAAAGATAGATGGTAGGAGGATATGTTCTTATTCCTTTCTCAAAATTCAAGATCTTTTGGTATCTGTTGTTATTCTGAATGCCTGAATTTATTGCTTGAACACTGAGTTGTGTTATAACAGATCACTTGTAAGTGAGAAGCTTTGTATGTAAATGCAAGAGGGTAAAAGATTATTACAAATAGTAAGGAGCAAACAACATAAAAAGTTTTGTTGAGTGTGGAATAATGAATAATCTCTTTGTTGAGTATCAGTGGCCTGGCACCTTAGGTCCTGGGTTGCATTCCTGGCTGGGGCAGGGAATTTTTCATTAAGTGGGATCACAACCTGTCCCCCACAGGGTCTGAAAGTATGAATGTGGAAGTGAATATAAATTTGTTTAATACAAAAAAAAAAAAAAAAAACTAATAAAGAAAAAGTTTAAGAACTAATAAAGGAAAACTACAGTTCAGCAGCAGTCGTCTCCTTAGTGCAGCTGCTTGCCAAGTGGGAGACCTGAGTTCGATTACTGGTACCAGCATGGGGAATTTTCCTCACCTGGGAGACCTGGTTTGGGGTGGACTCAGCCTCGTGTGGTCCTTGAGGGGGCCAATTGAGGAGCTACTTGATAGAGAAATAGTTGTTCCAGATAGAGAAGACCGCATTAACTGGCTGGGAGGATCTCGAGGCACTGATCAGGTCTCACCCTCCAGCACTGCACTCCATTCATGACGCCTTCGAGCGAGATGAATGCAATGGCCGGGTGATAGGTCATGGTCCCTTGTAGAATATTGTGCCATGGAGTTACGAGTTACAGTTCAGCAGCCAGTAATCTTCTTTCTCAAGTCAAAGATCCTGAAATGACCAATGAAGTTAAAGGGGTATTACAAATACATCCTTGCAGTTTGCCTATAAAATGTAAGGGAGAGACAGCCTTTTTTTACAATATTAGGGTATTTTTAAATTTGTATCAAAATGATGCAGTGCTATGATGGTTAAGAGCTTATGTGTGTGTCTTGTTCATCATGATCATGGTTCCTCTTCTTGGCTGCAACAATATTGTAACTATCCTTACAGCCGTAATCACCGCATGTGTGTGAACAGCTTGCTTTGAAAGTCATATCTGATTGTTGCTGTGCATTGTTACATCTGCATGAGTGGATACATATGACATCAGCAAGTACTTGACATCAAAGCGCGAATTGTTTGCACCTGCGTGAGTTTGACACACCTGTGGTGGTTTGCCTGTGAGACAGCTTCTGGAAGTTTCTTGCTATGTCATTGATGAGTATAAAAAAGAGAGCACAAATCCTGATAAGTCAGTTTCAATTGGAAATTCGGAGCATGCAATAGTAGCTGCCACCACAGTGATCATCAAAGGGAAACTATATGGCAGAATTGTTGCAAAAGCATTGGTTAAAAAAGTTATTTGAACACAGATTTTTATATGTAATTAGTGTTGTTTATAAAGGGTTCTTGTTTAAGCAGTAAAGACCAAGTTTTATTACAATATGCATAACATGCATATTTAATATTTTGGTTGTGCCACTAGTGACTAACCATTAGTAACCAGCAATAAACGGTTGCAAAAATTTAGTAATGATCAATGTGGACTGTAAAGTCAACTCCTTCAGTAAGATTATCTTGTTCTATGACTGCAGGGTAAGTTACCCATTTTTTGTGACAGTATTATAACAAAAGTCTATTTATTGCTGCAAAAGTCTGGTTACTATCCAATTGCTTTCACAACAAATCTGTTGTACAATTTCCTCTCATCTTTTGAAACATAGACACTTGATTGCTCTCACATTGCTCTGCACTCTAGAGCTCTCAGTCAAAAACTTACTCGTCGGGGCTCGTTCTCTCCTTTTGTATCAGTCGATGTCAACAGAAGTTTCCAGAAAAAGCGATCATTCTCACAATGCCATTGCACCCAGGTATCACATTCCAAGGCTTTTAGGTAGTGGTGCCACTCTTCACATGTTAATTTCTCAAAGACTTGCAACAATGGGTGCAATTACTAAAAGGAGGCAGTGCAACAGTGGTATACATTTGAAAGCAAGCTACTTACACACTGGTGAATACAGGCTGGCAAAGTACAGCCACAGTATTTTATTATAGTAGATATTATGACTAGAAATCTGTATATAGCCAAGAAGTTGGTTACATTTGTTTGAATGTTGTTTATTGTGGAAGAATTTTAGCATATTTGACAGAAAACATAGTACTACCATTTTCAAATTTTCTTTTATGAATTCCTATTTATTTTAGCGCTAATTGCAGTATGTTTACTGTACTGAATATTTTATTGATTCTAAATTTTATGTAATCATAAAATTATTCTGCTTTACTGAACAAGAAAAAGTTGTATGGGTTTCAATTTCAGGCATTTGGCTAGTATGTAAATGCAACTATTAAATAAGGAAAGAAGAAAAAAATATCAGTGGTTTCTCTTCTCCCTCAGAAAAATTAAACTGGAGAATATTAATTTTTTAGAACACCTTATAAGGCAACCATGACATTAAATGGCCACTAGAGCTGGGAAAATAAAATTGGAAATTTTTTGCTATGTAAAAATTAACAATATGTTTAAACGCTATTCAGTTATTTCTGGGAAACACAAAAATGATAACCAGTGGAAAATTTACACCTGTTAACAAGTGCCCTAGGTATCCTGTGTTTGAGGTGGCTTTGATGTTCAAAAAAATATAAGTTATCAATGTGGAAAGTCTACTTTCCACTTTGCTATTGATATGCATTAAGAACCAAAATATTGCATGTTGTTTTGCTGCATTGTTCTCATTTTTGTTCCGTGGTTTATTGTGAATCAGCCTTAAGGAATGGACAAAGGTTGGCAGAAGACATATTTTGATGATCTGATGATTATGTATAAATATTCTAACAAACTGTTTAAAAGGAATTCCAGTAGTGGATAAACATTGGAGTAGATGCATCACATTGGAAAGGAATATGTTGTAAGTCTGTAGGGAATTTGTGTGTTATAATTTTTGGTGCACATTTGTTGTATGAAAGCCATGGGTTAGTCATTGGAATTTGAGTGGATACTGATTAAGATGTGTATTTGTGATCCTTTTACTGGTCAATAGAAACATCACATTAAAGAAATAAGAATTGCACCATCATGAAGCTGATAAATTGGTAGTAAACTGCTGGTCCTTAATTTTATACAAGCATGAGTCATTCTAATATTCATTCATTTCCATTTCAGCTATTTATTCCATTTTTTGTGGGTTATTTGGTGATAATAGTTGTACTTCTCATAATCATTCACTTTCATTTCAGCCATTTATTCCATCACATTTGGTGGGTTTTCTGGTGATAATAGTTGTATTTCTCATATCTTAATAGCATGAAAGGACCAAGCAAGTAACCTAGTTTTTTGTGGTTCCAGGGGAATTGGGAAACAAGGCTACCAATGTCAAGGTATGTGCATGAAGACATTTTTAAAGATGCATGCCATAGATATTGCATGGGATGTGTGTACTAACATTGGTAACGTGGTGAAGAGTGAAGTAACATAATATCAGTTTTCAGGATCACATCAGAATGTTTGTCACGTCTTGCTTGGTTCTAGGGTCCCAGTATTATTTCTGGATATAAATCTGATTAAGGCAAAGTGTTGGTAACATTTGCCAAAAAATTACTTTCTTTTTTTTTAAACAATGAAAATTGCCCCAAAATTGTATTTTAATTTTTGTGCAGTCTTATTAATTAGAACTTCCTCTTTAATGTGATATGTATTTTATCATTGTGTGTCTTATACTTTAAATATATTTTTAAAAATGATACTGCACCTGAAGTATTGTACTGTGAATTCTACTCCATGTCACAAAAAAAAAATTGTAACTCTTACATACGTCACAATAGAGAGGTAAACTTTAAACCATTTTTAGAAGTTTTGCTCTACAATTTTTTTTTTTTTTTTGGTAGTGTTTAACGCCCACTTTAACTCTTATGGCACCGCAGGCGGTGACACTGATGATACATGAATGAAGATGGAGCACCGGTGGAATGCGATGGCATGGGAAACTGGAGAACCCGGAGAAAACCCGCCCCAGCACCGCTTTGTCCACCACAAATCTTGCATGCGGTCGCTTGGGATCGAACCTGGGCCATCTAGGTGAGAGGCGAGTGGTCTAACCACTCGGCCAGAGCGCGGCCGCTCTACAAATTGATACTACTGATGGCATCTTCAGTGTTCTTAAAGCCATGTGTTTTGCTTCTTTATACATATGTGCAGTTCGAACAGTTTTTCTTTGAATGGCATTTTCTAGTATAAATAAATGACCAATCTTCTCAGATTGATTGAAGACGGGTAAATGAAAATTTTTGATACAAATAAGCCCTTAAGTACTGTTATGAATTCACTTTGGTGTAAATACAATGACTGATTATTTTTGTTATTCAAATTCTAATAAATTTTAGTTGAGATACGGTATGATTAAGAAAGTAAATTCTCTTCCCGTAATAAATAAATACTTTGGATTAACAGTAGATGAATTAACTTATAAAAGTATAGATCCACTTCCTGTAAAAATGTTGTATCTTTATTAGTTCTGAGGTCATGAAAATCAGCAGATTTAACATTCATAATATAGGGCTTTTAATCTTCCCTTTAATT
This sequence comes from Hymenopus coronatus, assembly GCA_030762935.1. NCBI lineage: Eukaryota > Metazoa > Arthropoda > Insecta > Mantodea > Hymenopodidae > Hymenopus > Hymenopus coronatus. The sequence goes on from CM060882.1 coordinate 27,669,317, forward strand.
ACTCATTATATTCACTTTTAGAAATTTTGCTTACATCAGATGATTAAAACTGTGTTCATGTTTTTAACAATCTGACCTAAGTGAAGTTATTAAATGTAAACATAGGGCAATTGAAAATTATTGGTACAAATAGAGAATATTGCAGAGACTTTAGTAAATATAATTTTTTTTTTTGGGGGGGGGGGGGGGTTAGTTAAACGTCCTTTAACCTGGTTGGTCATATCGGACGATAAATGAAATTGGTGAAATGATGCTCAAATGATCTCGGGGTCCATGGAGCTTAAAGTTACTCGACATTCGTCTTCTCAGGATAAGGGAAAACCCAGAAAAAAACCTTATCCGAGTAACTCACCCTAAGTGAGACTTGAACTCACGACCTGGTGAATGTGAGGCAGATACGCTACAACCACACTACCCAGGCAGGCATAAATATAATCTGAAAAGTTGACCCTCCAAATTCCTATGAACAGCCACACATGTCCATTGTGGGTTTTGTTTGTGACCCAGCAGATGTATTTCTTACTAGAACTTTTGCAACATATCTGATCAACTTAATCAACAATGCTATCTGCTTTAGCTGCTGTTAACTTCTTTGGAAAATAGGGATGCATAAACCATGCCCCTCTCATGCCTAGTGGCCTAAGGAAGCTCACCTCAGTGGTGTGGAGGTAGCATGTCTGTGTCACATGCAAGAGATCCCAAGTTCGAATCTCAGGGGGAGTTGCCTGGTTACGGTTTTGACTAGGGTTTTCCTTATCCTGAAAAGATGAATGTTGAGTAACTCTTAAGCTCTTTGGACTTGGGGCTCATTTGAGCATTTCTTCAATATCACCTATAAGGTGTGCCATAACATCAATGGCATTTCATTCAACCCAGCATTGTTAAGGTGGCTGCATATGAAGTTATGCTAATTGGCTCAGTACTGTCTTGCTGCAAAACAGGTCAGGGGTACTTTTATTAGCTTGGGCAACAACCAATTGGACAGCATGTCGAGATAGGTTATCTGCATATTCTAGAGCACACGCTGATGCCACCATTTTTATTAATAACCGCTATAATGAACATTCACAGCTTTGCATTGTTACCAACAGAACTTTGAGAAAATCTATCATATAATATTTACATGTGTAAATAAATTCTTACACCAATATTCTCTTTTTGTACCAATTCTTTTGAATTTTCCTGCATTAGTGATGCGAAAATTTGTAATTTTTCATTACAGGTCTAAACATTCCCATTCCAAAAATATAATTGATCATAAATAACAGATGCATTCATAAATTTACATATTACAGCAAAATACTTTTGGTCCAGTGTTATTTGCCTGACTTGAGTTCTTTCACATCATCATGATTCTTCAATCTGTAATGAATATTGTCAACTGACAAAACAATGCCCCCTTTTCCTCTCTCTCTCCATCCAATGTTCACCTTGCATGTGCAGATTCATAGCTTACATTAACAACAAAACATGCTGTGTTGCATCTAAATGCTCATTACAATAATTACTACTAATTTAACACACATTAAAAGAATTCATGTCCATCATTGTAATAGTAAGAGTAGTGTATTAGATTCAATGATGCTAATAATTTTTCCAAACAGCATCTTGCATAGTTGCCTTTCGCATGTGCATTGCATGAGCAATTTTACTATGCTAATTTAACAAGCTTATCAAAATGTTTTATTGATTTAAGTACAACAGAGGTTGAAAAGAGTGTTGTGGAATGTTACACTTAAAGCAGCAGAATATAGATTGCCAAAAGCATTGAACTTTGATTTTGACCTCTACCTAGCTGCCTTCCCATGCTATGTATGGAAGGTTTATAATTCCATTTTAGTCTCTAAACGCTTATTTTAGAACATAAAGTATGTATAAGTTGGCTGCTTCTCGTTGCAACCAAATTCAAATAGGCAAGTGTTATTGCAGTGTTAGAAGAGTAGCTGATCTTTTTTTCCCTGTATTTGCTGCAATCTTAACCCTCTTTATTGTATAAAGCATAATTTTTACTAAATTTAAGAGTTGTAACCAGGAGTTGGTTGGCATTGCTATGATACCACATGATCAGTGTAGCTATGGTATCATCCACCTTGGACAGTATTACTATATAGTACTATGTGGCATGTCATTGTTGATTTCATTTTTGTATGTTTAAATAAAATACTTATAGATTTATTGTATTCTTATTAATTTCCAAATAAAGTTGCCCAATTTGGTTTTATTTGTTTCATTGAAGTGTACGCAAACACATAACTTTTTAGTTTACATTGCCTATTTTAAGTGTATGTGCAGATACAGTTTCTTTTGTTATGTCATTCAAAGTCAAAACAAGTGTTTAAGCCATAGTTATTTTCATTAAACATGTCCAGGCAAAAGTCTTGGGGATTAAATTCAGCAAGCTGTCATTCCTGTAATAAGAATAACATCCTATGCTTTTGTTTTATGCCAGCCGCCCTCCGTGGTGTAAAGGTTACCATGTTAACTTCATATACCCAAGGTCGTGGGTTCAAACTTGGCAGAGGACATTGGATTTTTTGGGCGTAAAAATCCTTACCATGGCTTCCTTCGGAAGGGAAGTAAAGCTGTTGGTCCTGTGTCGTAGATTTACGGCACGTAAAAGAACCTCAAGCCTGATAAGAGAGGCCTCTGAGCAAAATTAAGTGGTCTTTCATGCCCAGTATAGAATGGAAATCTGAGAACCACAGCAGTTAAAGAGCATCCATAAATAAAACACCATTTCATTTTTTTTGTTTTATGCCAAGGCCACAACTGCCTTATATGCGTAAAGACTGAGATGGAAGTGGCCTCAGCATTATGCTACTGTGCAGAAGTAGTGCAGGACATGTCCAAGATACTTTTATTAGTTGTGAGGTGTTTTGAAAATATGTGTTTGATTTCCTTAGGAATGTTATTCTCTTATTAGTCCACAAAGATGCTTACCAATATAGTCATGCTTGAACAGTTTATTTTTATGTATGATACATTCACAAAAACTGAATCATGTAGATAGGTATGTAGACAATTGCAGCAGCAATTTTTTAGTCATCCAGTTCTGGTAGAGATGTTTGGTCAATAAATTTAGAATAATGGGATTGCTAAAAGCTAAATCCAAGAAGCGTAAACAATATGTTGTAACAGAGGAAAAGCTATCCAAAATCGGAGCTGCATTCAAATTTTCACCTAAGAAGTGTCTGAGCCATATTGCACAGCAAGTGGATGTTTCACAAACCTTTGTTCATGCAACTGATGTACTTTTAAGACTGAAATTGTACTGTATGACTATAGTGCAGAAATTATGTACCTACATTACACAAGAACAACTTATGCATGATTTCATCCGATGATCATTGCATATATGTTACCAATACTTGTAAGTAATGCAGGAGTTATGCAACAGAAAACTCTGCCGTGTAGTAGACTGTGTGCTCACACATTTGTGCAATCTGATGCCTTGGTGTAAAGTGATGTCTCTAAAACTTGTTTCATATTCAACTTTGGAACATCACCTTTTCTCCTATTTGAAGGGAAATTACACATTATTAAATGTTTCAAAAAATCTATGAAAATGGAAGAAAAGTGCTAAAAATATGTTTTTAATTGCTGCACCTGCTGGGCAGCTTATCCCAAGTGACAGCAAGGAAAGTGTAGACATGCTAAGTTCTAAATATAAGCTCAAAGGATCGTGGAGAGTCTAGTTGTATTGGTAAAATAATTACATCAGTTGCCATTGTGAAATATCATCATGAACTTAATGATAGCACTGGTATATTATTCTCTGGGGGAGCTGATCACGTATTTGAAGTAGAAATATATGCATTCAGAGCTTGCATGTAGAAGAATTGTGTAGAGTCTGCATCTATTCAGACAGCCAAGGAGCAGTTAAGGCACTATCTGTGCTAGTAGCGAGATGAAGATTGTCAAAAAGCCCTAAGGAGACTGGGGAAAGACAAGGTTGCCGTGGCATGAGTTCCCAGTCACTCAAATATAGATTGTAACAAAAATGCAGATTAACTAGCTAAGGTAAGGGCTACAACTCATTTGTAGATCCAGAGCCTGTCTTGGATATTAAAAGGACCTAAGAACCAAACAGCTGAACTGGATTCATAGACACCATGCTGACTATCGGATAAAAATGCCCGACATGACAATGTTGATGGCCACATCATGTCTAAATAGATTGCAGTTCTGAAATTGGACGGGAAGCAAATGAAACTCTTGGTGAGTCTAATGATCAACCAAGGGTATTTCAAGAAATGTCTTTATGCACTGGGGATTTGGGAAGTTCCAAAGGTAAAACTGATCATAGAAAGTCATTTGCATTGCAATACAACAATTATGGAATATGATTTGAATCTGAATCTTTCCTGCCTTCCAAATCACAATAGAGAGCAATGTCTGCTACAAATCTTTGAACTAATTACTATTAGTAATGCTGCTAAGCTCTTGTGGTGCACCGTTATGGAACATTGTCATGGAGGCTGAAAAAGACAATGGAAGATGATGGATATGGATTATTTTATTGTGATTTAAGTGAGCAGTAATATATATTTGGATTATTGTTAACAATACCTTATCAATTCACTCATACATATGTGATTATTGGTGAAAAGGAATTGTCTTGCCGCTTGGCATTCATAATAAGCTAAAGTATGCAATGCAAAAGAACCTGATGGCAGTCAAAACCATGGACCATTGCTGTTATGGCAAAGGGTTTCTTCCCACCCCTTCTTATATTTCCAACCAGTATTTTTGAAACGGATTCTGTATGAAAGGGCATAGATTTGTTGTGTTCATTAAGGTTAATATTTAGCATGATCTTAAACACTAATCTCACTACGCCTTTTTACAAATAGAATCACAAGAAAATAAAGAATGCATTTTTATTTATTTTCCACACTATAACCAAAACCATGCTTTTTAAGAATTTAGATTAAATATCTATGGCAATATAGAGCAATAACCATTTAATCTCCTGTTGAGATATAAAACTGCACAAAGGAAGTAAAATTTCTATTTCTCTTGTGTATGAACATGGTTCACGAATGAGAAGACTGCTGCTTGTGGATGAATGACAAAGAGGAATTTATCTGCTCTTGTTGATAGTTGGTTTATTGCCATGTGGCATTGTGCATGTAACAGTATCAGATAATTTAAGCAACAAAGTCACAAGAACTTTTGAAAGCTATTTATTTACTTAAATCAGTACAGCCTAACAAGGAATAAATAACTGATACAAAACTTAATCTGTTGTATATTCAAAATACTTGGTTATACATTGCCATTTAATAGCACAACCCAGCAAAGAATAAAGATCTGTTTTGATTTCAAACATAATTCTCTAGAAATCTCTCTGGTAATTATTGCATGACTTCTAAAAGAACAAAATAATTGCCTTCAAAGCTGAAACTTGGTAATGACATCGACTTCCTGAACATTGGCTGTACAGTACACCTGAACAAATTGTCAACCCAGTTATTGAGGAAAAGTCTAAAACAAAGCAGTATTTCCACATCAAATGTCATTGTAAAATAGCAAGGACAGCAAGAATATAATTCTTTAGATGTCACAATGTGCAATTTCATACATGTGTTTTCATTTGAAGTTTCTTCTGAAAATTGAGTAAATACTTTGGATTGAAAGTTTTAATACCAGTTGAAATCATAAAGAAGATTGGATATTCTTTTGGAAGATTCATTTTTACAGTGAAGAAGTGGGCTATAGAGTTTAAATCCTGTGTCGTAGATTTATGGCATGTAAAAGAACCTCAAACCTGATAGAGAGGCTTCTGAGCAAAAGTGAAGTTAGCTGAGCTTACTGACATTACCAAGATCTCATTAGATTGTGTCGAGATCACTTTACACAAGAATTTGCACATGACAAAATGTGCAGTGCAATGGGTGCCATGTTGTTAATGGCTGACATGTTCGCACACAACTTAACCTTTTTCAACATTATAGCACTGTTGAGAAAATGTAGATTCATGCCATATGCCAATAACTTTTAAGTTATAGCTCCATGACAGCAGACTTACTGGCATGTAAAAGAACTCCTGCAAGGATGAAATTCCGTCACACTGGCAGTACTGATATAATCCAGGCAATTGACAGTATCCTTAACAAACAAAATAGTTATTCTTTTTACCATGACATGGCAAAGATGAAGCAATTCAAACAAGCATGCAAGATGCTGAATGCTCTCCAAAGAATGCTAAATGTGTTCCTTCAGCAGGAAAAGTGATAGCTGCTATTAACTGGAATGCTCAAGGTGTTATGTTGGTTTATTACCTGGAAAAGGCCAAAACTAACAATGGAGAATATTGTGCAGCTTTGCTGGAACAATTGAGGAATGCTATGAAGGTTGAATGTCCAGATATATTCAAGATGAAAACTTTTCCCCAAATTGCATGCTAATCATAAAGTTGTGTGACTTGTGCTTTGAACTGCTACCACATGTACTAATTCACCACAGTGTGCTCCCGTGAGACTTTTCTCCCCCCAAGACTGAAGAAATGGCGCACTGTTTTACCCCAAAGTTCATAAGTCAGAGAAACTCTTATTTTGCTAATTTGAAAAAAAAATGGTTTAAAGAAGTTAAAAGTATTGCTGATCCACATTTGAGTTGAAAGGAGACTATGTTGAAAAATAATAAAAGGTGGTTGAAAAATTTTATGTTTTCTGTTTCAGACCGAGAACTTTATAAAGAACTCTCCTAAGCATTGTGTGAAAGTACTTAAAACATTAACAATATCATATTAGCATCTAGTTATTCGTGTTTTCCGTGCTGTGTACTAGTACAAATGGCTGCATGTCTGTGTTCCATCTGTTTGAATTTTCCATATAAATTTGCCTTCTGCTGTATATGACAGTAAAGAATGTGATAATCTGTTACAGTTTGCACGTGTGTGGTTCACAAGCGCTGTCACCAGTCAGTAGTCACCAAGTGCCCTGGGATGAAGGATTTGACTCAGGATGAAGTAAGTAATGATTAAATCATGTGATCATAACAATTTATTTTGACAGAAGTAGTAAGTGCACCGTTGAATGAGGAAGAGTTCAAAAATATGAAATGAAGTTGAGTATTTTGCACTAAGAAATGTCCCAGCACACTTAATATATACATATTGCATACTACCTTTTCAAAAATAGTGAATAATATAAATAGCAGTTGCGCAAAAATAAAATTAATTATTAATAGCTGTAGAAGCATTTAAAAAGTGAATATTAATTCATCAATATTTTAAAAATAAATTAAGTTAAAATGGTAGTTGATAATTTTCCACAGAATTAATAATTTGCAGCTCATACTTAGTTGCTGCATGAACTAAATCATAAGTAAATGTTTACAAATAAAAGGGAAGCAAAGTCCAGGTAAGATTTCTTCTACTTCCAATGGATAGATCATTTATTTCATCTTTCCCGTTACAAACCTCAGACATATATAGTTACTTTCCTGGAGTTGCTGAATTTGTATCATATATGGTTAACACCCTGGTTATTTATGTACATGTATCTTTATCTCTAATTGTACATTTTTATACTCTACCAACTTAATCTATTTATCTCTATTATAACTTACAACCTCATAGTTTTATTATTAAGATCCTCTCTTTCTTTGATGATTTTCCTCCACCATTTCTCTTTCACTTTCCCTATATAAGTTACCTGGTTGTTTCAGAAATTCTTTCTTATTGTTTCCAAAATGTTTTAAGTACATATCTCTGGCGGTAACTCTTCCCAGTTTATATTCCATATTTTTTCTCTTCACGTTTTATTTTATTTGCACTCAATTATACAGTGTAAATTGTTATCGACATTGACACATAGTGGGCATAGATCTTTATCAACTTTTAGACTGTTTTACTTCTAATGGATTTCCCTCCTCTTTGGAGAATTTATATCCACAAGGACTTAAAAACCAATGTCTTGAGTCAGTATCTTGTCAAGGAGCAATCAAACTCAGGATCATAGATATTCAGGATGGGTAATCAGCCCCAATACCTCTTGGTGGTGAAGAAAGAAATGAAATGTAATGAGGAAAGTAATGGTAAGAAAGTTCAGGAATCAAATTAACCAGCCCAACATTCACCTGGCAGTCAGATTGTTCGGGTCCAGGAGTATGAACCTGGAACCTCTCAAAATGCTGGTAACAGATGTTATTGTCCAAAAAAACCTTTTCTGGCTAACTTTCCCTGACTGAGATTCAAACTCAGGACTTCTTGAATGTGAGGCAGGCATGCTACTGCCATACAATGGAGGAGGGCTATTATTATTATTAGTTACATCACAGCAGTAACTGAACCAATTACACAGTGGTCTCCAACCAAATACTCCATTACCTCATATATTGTGCAAGCTTTTCATGTCCAGTTCTAAAAAGAATATTAAACATACGAGGGCTGATCAACAAAGACTGAGACTTGATTTTTTTTCACAGATGTTTATTACTCCAATTCAATGTTTACATAATCTTTTTCAAAGTAGTCCCCTCCTACTTCAATGCACTTCTTATAGCGCCTCTACCAGTTATTGAACACGTGCTGCAGATCATACTTTGTCAGGTCCTTGAGAATCGCCTCACTTTTCTTGAGCACTGCTTCAGAGTTCTCAAATCGAATACCCCTAAGCTTTGCCTTTAGTGATGGGAATAAAAAAAAGTCACAGGGTGCAAGATCGGGGCTATAAGGTGGATGTGGTACACAGGTAATGTTGAATCAAGCCAGAAACTGCATGACTTGATTTGCGACGTGAGACTGTGCATTGTCATGATGATGTCGCCACCCAGTCCAAGAAAACTCTGGTCGCTTCTCAGTGTAGCCAATACTGACGTGTAGTATGCTGCTGTAACAGTAGTGTGAGGGGGAACTGCATGCTGATAAATCATTCCATTACAGTCAAAAAATATGATCACCATCACTTTCCCTGCAGATGGAACAACTTTTGCCTTTTTTGGTGTTGGAGAACCTAGCGACTTCCACTGTGGTGGCTTGTATTCCTTCAGGATTATAATGATGCAGCCATGACTCATCATCGATGATAATCGATTTAAAAAATGCATCCCCTCCATCAGCACCTCACGGCTTGTCTCCACTTGCACAGCCTTTTGTTCTGGAGTCAACAGACTTGGCACCCAACGAGCACAAACTCGGGTCATATGGAGATGGTTGTGCATAATTGTAAACACACTGCCATATGAAATTCTCAACACTTCACTGAGGTTACGTAATGTTATACGCTGATCCTCTCAGACAATCACAGCAGCTATGTTGAAGTTGACTTCAGTCACAACAGAGGCCGAAGCACCAGGCCCACCTTGCTTCACACTGACAAGTCAGCCTTCTTTGAAGTCCTTGAACCACCTAAATACTGTTGCACGAGGTAGTGCAACTTCACTGTATGCTTGCTTCAGCTTTTCATAAGTTTCGTTGGCTGTATGGTTTAAACAAAAACAGAATTTGATTGCGCTGTACTACTCCTCTCGCATCACCTCCATTGTCTGGTATGCGAAATGCACGTAAGTTCTACAAAATAGAGCATTACTACCAACCTACTAATACAAGAATGCTGCCGCCTACCGATATTATACATAAAAACCCGCTCTTTTCAAATATTTATGTTACAGATACGAAACTATCACGGAAGCTGCAGGAAAAAATCAGTCTCAGTCTTTGTTGATCAGCCCTCATAGTTAATTCTTGATAATTATTCATACCAAAATTCTTAAGAATAGGGACCGATTTTAACATTGTGCTACCTGCAGCAAAGCTAGGAAAATGTGCAATCTCATCTCTTAATGGGGTACAGGATGACATTCTATTCCAAACATAGCAGCCTTGATCTCTTCAGACCCTCGTCAAATAATATTTGAAGACAGACCTCTGCATTAATGAGACAAATCTGTCGTATTAATCGGATGAGCCATTTCTAGAACTGTTATAATCTGTAAGAATATCGCCAAGGACATACAACCTGCACTTCCCACATTAAAATAAATTCTGCTCAAGTGCATTAGCAGGTTTGTAAAGCAATATGAATAAAACCCAAGAGAAAGCATGTTCAGGACATTTAAAAAATTGACCATTGTAAATTGTTAATCGCTTCCAGACCTTTTCCTTGGTAGATATCTGGGGATTCTTTGCAGAGATTGGCTACGATTGTCACAAATGAAGGGAAGGTTGACTGCTATGCAAGAAGCAATAGGACTCATGGCCAGCTACTGTTTCTTCTGCTTGTGCGTGCGCATTGGTGAACCTTTGGATTTAGAAAAATTCCTCGCCTCCTCGCATCACATATTCTAAAGAATCCCCGAGAAATTGTGTTCTGTTACGTTGAAGAAGCAAATGTCATTTTAATACCAACTTACAAAGAGGAAACAGTTCATTCAACCCAACTATTCAATATCAAGATTTCTCTAGAAATACATGTTTTGAGGGCTCTGAATTTAAAAAAATAATAGAAAAAGGTGCATGTGTGTATAAGAGAGAAAAAGGGAGACTAAAAAATGAAAAGTTGGATAAATACAAAGCTTTATGTATAAGTTTGTGTTCCAAAAATGCTACTTGAAGATTTTAAAGAATCCCCCCCATTCCCAAACAACCTTTTATAAGGAACATTTTTCAGTATTCTTTTATGATCTTAAAAATAGTTATAACAGTTTGATTAAAATATCATGTTTTAAGATATTTATATGACCAATAAAAAGTATTTCTTGTATTTTCTGCAAATAGACTAAACCATAAGGAAACTCAAAAAACGAAACACACAGTATAACTCAGTCATTTTCAAAATATGCATTGTTGTTGGTTTAAGAAGTGCTGTTACCATACAGCTACTTTTAGCAATGTCATGCAAATAGTATGAAGTTTCAAAGTGATCCAAAACATTTACTATCACTTCACCCTCCTGTAACCTCTTGTACCTACAATGAACTGTGTATATGTGCTGGTGTACATATTGATTAAAATGAAGTAGACTTAGAATTAAGCCTTTAAAAGCACAGATAAAAAAATCTCATATGTTAATATTCTTTTAAGTTTCTCTACCCTCTACTGTTTATTAGTGTTTATACAATCTATTCTTACCAAAGTTTATATTTCCATCTAGTTCACTTAAATGGAAATAAATCTTTGCAGAAGTAGCTGCAGTACACATTTTGTTGTAGATACAGAGGGAATAGCAATATTCACATGTTTAAGAAGTGAAATCTATATAAGGACCTTAAATTTCCATATTCTTTCTTTGCAATCATGAAAAACAACTGAAAATTGAAAGAATGACCAAGTATTGAACAATAAAAATTAAACTCTTCAGCGCAACATACCAAAGCTGGGACAGGGCTTGTCCTTGGGCACTACATCTTCCACCTCTGCCCATTACAGGTGTCATAATTGGGGTACAGTACTGGAGGATGGGACATAGTTCCTCCGTGCTGGTGGCCTCTTCAACCGTGCGCTGCTACTTTTCATTCAGAGGGCTCCTCAATTGGGTCCTCAGTGGCTAAACCCAATGGGAGCAAATCAGCATAGAGGTACTAGGAATTGAACCTGGGCCTCTTGTTTGTTGAGTAATTTGAACCATTAATACCTCGGAAATGTCTCACATCACAAAAAAATTATTTAAAATAAATTGTGTGTTTTAAAGAAATCTTCATTTCTTGTGTTATATATTTTCATCTATCATTTAATATCTACTGACTATACTAGATCATATAAATTTCCTTCTGAATGAAGAGGAACTTGCAGGCTATTTCCAGAAAATTCAAGATATACGTTTTATATACCATGTAAATATCGTTAATACATAACATTTTAATTAAAATCAGTAGAGCCTTTTTGAGAAAATTTAAAATTTCAAATCTCTTCCATGTAAAGGGTAGTCAATATGGCAGAAATTTGTTGAAAAAACTGTCACATCTTTGGAATATACTTAAATATCATTGTGTGGTTCATAGATACACATACACAGACACTTTTCTTAACTGTAAAACATAGGAATAATGTTGTCTAATGCAGTATAGCAAACACACAACACACATTCCCATTTCTTGTATTGTTTTCCTTCCCCATTTTGTATTGAAGCCAAATACTTAAACTTCTTTCAAGTATGTTTTTTATACATATTTCATTTAAAACTTCCCAATCTGGATGTATTTATATAAAATAGTTATACAGGGTGTTAGGGGTATGAGTGTGCAGATTTCACTGCTGGGAGATCCAAATATGACAAATAATGAAGTCCAACAACTTCCACTATCTTGAAAGGAAAAGGAGATAATTGAACATAACTGAATACATTATCTGCATAGTATGGTGACAGAGTAGGACTTAAGAGCCGAATGTTTTGTTTTGGTTTGCAGTCAAGCATGCATTCACACCTGCAAGGGTGAAAGTCTAAACTATACCAGCATTTGAAATCTGGTTTGCCATGTGCCTGTGTTTATTATCAGCTACTGCCAGTAATGAGGGCTATCCAATCTTATCCACAAGACCTGAACTAAAAGCTGCATAAGAGGCTAGACATAAGATTTAGTTAAAGCAAGATTGTTAAAGCAAATTTAAATGTGAATTATGGAAATATTTCATTATTATTTCCATTTTTAAATCTAGGAGGAAGTAAACCATCTTTTTAGTTACTGTGTGGATTTTATATCTTTATCTCATAAATTTAAGTGTGTTAAGGATAATTTGTATTTTTTATTGAGAATGCTTTAGGAACTTGTATTTCAAAATAATAGCTCATTAAAAGTTCAGCAAGAGAGGATGAAAGTGCACTATGCATTGTTCAGCCAAAAGTTTATTGTTAGAACTTATAATATCATTATTTGTTTGCAGCAAAATCCAGGGATGCAGCAGGGGCAGCGATTTAATGTTAACATACCGCATCGTTTTGTGGTGCACAATTACAAAAGGTTCACATTTTGTGATCATTGTGGGTCTCTCCTCTATGGACTCTTTCGTCAAGGACTGCAGTGTGGAGGTAATCAGCACAAGTTTATATGACTCTATGCCCTTTAAAGCGTGGTGTACAGATGAATATTTCTGTTTGGTGGCAAGTCACACAATATAACAACTTAAAGAAGCATGTTACATTCATACACCAAATGAAGTTTACAGAAACTCTATTAAAAAAGCAATGTTTGAGTTATATATTCATAGAATTCCACAGTTGTCTAATACATTGGTGGCTACTTCTTGTATTGGCCGCGTTGTCTTGCAGCTCATAAGCTACAAGACAATGTGTCCAATAACCGTAGGTAGCCACCAATATTCAATATTTGAGTTTCCCATTCAGAACAAGATGCCATGACATCTGAAAAGACAAGCAAAGTGATGGTTTATATATAAGCAGTTATTTTGTTTCAACATCAGCAACATCAAATAACATAGTGCAAGATAGTCACTAAAATTGGTTGAAGCAATTACACAGAAAACTACTAATAAAACATATTTCAGTGAACAAGCTATTGCCTTTGTAGTTTTTTATAAAGCAAGTATCAAGTATTGCTGCTGAAAGGTCAATATTGAATATCAAGAATTGGTGGTATTTCCATTACTATTTTAAACTTAAGCAGCTGGTTTTTTTGGTAGCAGAAGAAAGGAATGACCAGTCACAATACACTTGTGTTGATGGATATTTTAGTGCTGTTTACATCCAGTATACTAATAGTTCTGCACAGAGTACGAGAGTGGTTCAATATGAGGGTGGTCTGAAAAGTTCTCGGCCTGATAGTGAAAGTGACAATTTATGTTTTCAAGAAAGTTTTATTTTTCAACATAATCCTACCTAATATCAATACATTTCATTCAGCCGTGTTCCAATGCCATTATCTCTTCCCTGTAGGGTCTCTTTGGAAGTGCTGTAAAGTGCCCATGTACAACCACAATGGCGTCTTGATTGCACGAAAAGCACTGACCATCGAGGAATTTCTTCAGTTTTGAGAATAGATAGAAGTCCAAGGGAGCCAAATCTGGGCAATAGGGTGAACATTCCAGCATTCCCTCAATTTCCCCATTACCAAGACACTTTTATGGGTAGGTGCACTGTCCTGATAGAAAACGATTTTCCTCTTCTTTAAACCGGGTCTGTTTTCATAATGCTTGCATCCAATTTTGTTAGAAGCTGAGAGTAGCATTTTCCAGTTATGGTTTTACCTTGTTCAAAATAGTCAATTAACAAAACTCCTTTCTCATTCCAAAACACTTGACACCATGATCTTTCCCGCCGATGACACTGTCCTACCTTCTTTGGAACTGAAGAATCAGCTTATATCCACTGCCTAGACTGCTGTTTAGATTTGAATGTGTAGTGGTGGATTCATTGTTTCATATCAAAGCAAAAAGTCACTTAAAAAAAATTTGCAAGTTTTGAAAAAGTCACTTGCTTTTCTTAAAAAGTGCCAAGCACATTTCAGAAAGTGTCACGCAAATGTATTTGTGATCTGTAGTGAGCACATGCGGCACCCATCTTGCGCAAAGCTTTTTCATGTTCAATTCCTGGTGTATGTGACCAACGTATTCCTTTGATATCCCTAGAGCTTTAGCAATATCAGGCACCTTTATATGCAGATCTTCCGAAACCATATCATGAACTTTGTCGATTTCCAGTGTTTGCAGTTTTTGGACATCCTTCATGTGGATCATCTTGGATGCTTTCACAGCCAACTCAGCTGCCCATTTTTTGATGGTGAAAATTGAAGATGAAGTGTTGCAATACACATTTACAAGCTGCAAGTAAATTTTAGTTGGTGTTAGACTTTCTTTACATTTTCTAATCTTTCCATTTTCAACATCATGTGCACCACAACTGCCTCAAAGGATTGCCTTCAGTCTACCACTGCCTGGAATGACACGCAATTTTACATGGCATCTACGAACACATGTACCAACGTAAGCAGAAAAAACCATGCGAGTAGTGTTGCGATTTCTTGGTAAGGCCAAGAACTTTTCAGACTGCCCTTGTAAGTACCCTTGTTAGGAATGAAGATGCCATTTTTTCAAATACAAATTATTTATTTCTCAACATACTTCCCTTTAAGAGATATACTCTTCTCTCAATGTTTCTTCATAAAGTATTAATTGTTCAGCTCTTCAGGTTACACTGCTGTCTCAATGATGACCTTATTTGGTCTAAATTTGTTTCCACGAGCCATTTTTTATATTTGGGAACAAGAATAATTTGCAGGGAGACAGGTCGGGCAAAAATGGAGCATTGTTGCTTGGTTTCCTGAATATGATGATGAATCCAAGTCTTATTTACAGTGACAGCTCAGTGCAAAAAAAAATCCTTCAGATTGCACTTAAATAGCTGCAAACACAGCTTCAAAGTTGAAAGCTGCATCCACTTTTCACTGTGAACAATTCGGACACTCATCAGTTCAACAGCTTTTTCATTAACTTATCATGCAAAGTATGATTTGCTATTCCTGTCGACACCTGTGACCTCACCACTTTGTGAACTTTTCTTCAACAATCAGCAAGAATCATATTGTGGACTGTTCTAATGATTTCCTCGTTAACCACATCTGCTGGGCATTCCTCATCAAAAATGGATGTTCAACCATGTTTAAAGTCATTGGACCAATATCTAACTATTGTCATAGATGGCAAAAGATCCTCAACATATAATTTTACTTTTGTCTCGCAAGTTTTCCCCTCCAAAAGTAAAAAGCAAATCATTTAAAAAAAACTACACATCTTTCATTTTAGCAAAAACACATTGACTAACTGTAAAACCTGCCAAACCAAATGAATCAATACCAAATTTGTTTTCGCAACATACAACAATTGACAGTACACGATAGTAACACTAATTTTCCATACCAATACCATCTATTTTGGAAAACAGGTTCTTAGTTTAGACATCACTGGGTGGTACTTTGTTGAGGTCTAGTAATTGAACAAAAATAGGTTAAGTAAATTTAGAGATTAAGGAAGTACAGTTCACAGATGACAAAAATGCTAGTAACAGGAATGCCCTATGTAAGCATTTCTTACTGTCATCATACGAGGGAAATCCCTCCAAAGTGCTGGGGTCACAGGGAAACTATTTGTGTGCATGTTGGCCACACTGCTTTTTTCCTTCCTCCACTCTACAGAAACCACGCTACATCTGCTAGCGCCTTCAGTCTTGGCTTGGCAGCCAGTTATAATGGAGCTCACATTAGCCACTACTGCCAGGTGCGAAGATCTTGCAGTTATTTGCTTTTTTAGTGCAAAAGGGGTTAAACCAATCAAAATTCATCGACAGTTGATGGAAGTGTATGAGGAGTCTTGTATGGATGTCATAATGTCTGCAAGTGGTGTAGCGAATTTGCAGATGGTCGTATGGAAATTCATGAGGAGGAAAGAAGCGGGAGACTGTCCATTTCTGATGAAGCAATCACAAAGGTTAAACAAATCATGCTTCAAGATCGGTGGATCACCCTTGATGATCTCTGCATTGTTGTTCCTGAGATTTCTCGAAGCACCATTCATCAGGCTTTGATTGAAGAGTTGACATTTCGGAAGGTGTGCGCAAGATGGATCCCAAGAATGCTGACAGAAGATCACAAAAGACTGAAACTTCCTGCCAATTTCTTCAATGCTATGCAGATGAAAAGTACAACCTTTTGGATTCAATAGTCATGGGTGATGAAACCTGGACTTTCCACTTCACACCTGAGACCAAACAATAATCATGTGAGTGGCGGCATTCTAATTCACCCAAGCCGCAAATACTCAAGAGAACACAGTCTGCTGGTAAAGGCATCTCAACTGTGTTTTGGGATCAAAAGGAGACATTGTCGGTCGACTTTATGGATCCTGGGACAATAATAAATGCTGACAGGTATTGTCAGACATTAAATAAACTCAGACAGTCAATTCAGAAGTGAAGAAGAGAAATGTTGAGCAAGGGCATAAGCCTTCTCCATTATAATGCTCGCCCTCACACTGCCCATCAAACCATGAATCTTCTGCAACAGTTTGGATGGGACATCATCACCCATCCACCCTATGGTCCGGACTTAGCACCCAGTGACTACCACATGTTTCCCCAAGTTGAAAGAACACTTGGCTGGAAGGTTTCCCAAGCTGAAAGAACACTTGGCTGGAAGGTGCTACGGTGACGATGAAGTGAAAAATGAGGTCCATCACTTCTTCAAGAGCATGGCAGTTAGCTGGTATGACATGAGAATACAAAAACTACCACAGCATCTATAAAAATGCATTGATCAAAATGGCGATTTTGTGTTCACACTTCAAAACTATATACCATTTGTTGTCAATAAACGTTTCTTTGTATTTTAAAAAAAATTGGAGGCCTTTTGGGATAACCCTCATACAAGCACATAACTACAGTCAGGGTTGCCAACAAAAAGTCACCTCTGCAAATGGATTGCAATTATACAGTGGTAAGTAAGCTGTCAACGCAAGCAGATAAACTTGGGTTTATGTTTGTGTTATTTTGGAATTCCTGTAGATAAAGAGTAAAGAAATTGCTAATGTGAGCAAATTAACTCACCTGATCCCTCATCCAAAACTTGCATTCTTATGATCTGTAAATTGTATTTTACTAAAGGCTGGTTCCAATAACCTGAGAATGGTAACCAGAAATAAACCAAGAAGGGGAAGCCATACAGAACCAAGATTTTGCCACATAATAACTCAATAACAAGAACGGGAATGCATTTATCCTTCTTCTTTACCTGGTCAATTTTGCACATTGCGACTTCACTTGGTTTTAACAGACCAATGATATTTTTTTTATCTGTCTTTAATTCAGCTAATATAGCCAATGTTATAATTCGAAAGAATTGTGACTAAAGTGAGCTCTGGCCAGAGTCCCGCAAAATTCCCATCAATTGTGAACACTCCCATTGAAATACACGTATTTCAAAATTCCTGTTCTCATTCTGGTTACCGTTACTGGTTGTTATGAGCCAGCTTTAACAGATACTGATGTTGTACAGAAAAAAATTAATTTATTGTATCTTGTCTTAGTGTGAACTTCTATTTCTTGCCATTAGAAAAGTATTTAAAAATACTGTGCTCTCTCTTGCAGTTTGTAACATGAATGTACATAAGAGATGTCAGAAGAATGTGGCCAACAACTGTGGGATCAACACAAAGGAAATGGCTCAAATTTTGGCAGATATAGGACTCTCCACAGATAACCTGGGACGCGCTCGAAGACCAAACAGGGTAGGTACGCAGCAAAATTGAAATATGCGACACCAGCATTTGAATGAAAATAGATTACAGTTTTAAAACTTATGATTATGTAGCAACAGTACTATTATAGCTGCATCAATTTTGCAGTATGTATTATTAGGTGCATTGTATATTGAAAAAAAGAGTCACCTATCTTACCAAGGTAATGCCGCTTTTATTGCCATTGTGCACCACCTATTCCAAGATAAGGTGTAGTAGAGTCAATATATTATATGGTAACCCATTTGCGGCCTTTCTCTCCTTTGTTACTCCCACGCCGTCTGTCAGAGCTTTGGACTGCCAATTCCCACTCAAAAATGCATTGTCACCATTTCTAAGTTGCTGAATCAGGTGCACGAGCAGTCAATCATTGTCAGGTGCTTCTGTCGCAGTAAACATGGTGTTTCCCTGTGGAAGAATGCTTGTTTATTTGTAAAGTTTACTTTAAGCATAAATCTGCTCGCCGTGTGCGCAGGGAATTTCCTGAAAAATTACCAAGCTCTGTACCACCTGCAAGAAAAACTATACATGCGGTTTCAATAAATTTGAAGCTTTGGGCTCAGTATTATACAAGAAACATTTTAGGAGAAGGTCAGTGTTAACAGAAAATAAATTGGATGAAATCGGTGCCTTTTGGAGCATTCGCCTCAAAAATCACTGCACAAATTAGTGCAGCAAACATGTGTATCTCCCTCCATCGTGTGCTAGATATGCTACTACATCTATTCAAACTAAAGCCTTATCACTCTACACGAGTGTAAG
Source organism: Hymenopus coronatus (assembly GCA_030762935.1). Lineage (NCBI taxonomy): Eukaryota > Metazoa > Arthropoda > Insecta > Mantodea > Hymenopodidae > Hymenopus > Hymenopus coronatus. Next base: position 27,688,263 of record CM060882.1, read on the forward strand.
CATTAAAAACAAATGACCCCGGTAAACATGTGAATTATTGCAATTGGTTTTTCCAATCTGTAGAGTGAGGTTTCATTGAACCACAACTTTTGTTTTCTCTAGCAAATCTTGGTTTCATATAAATGGGCATGTGAATACTCACAACAGTCGATACTGAGCTTCAGTGACACTTGCGCTATTGGATGATAATATTTTTAAGAGATATGATGGTTGTTTGAGAGCAGGTCAACATTTCCAGTATCTATTATAAAGTAAGGAATTTAGTCCACTTCTGCCTGCATAATTTTCCCGGCAACTCCCTGCTCTCTCGTGCATTGTTAGAGAATGCATGAGTGGCTTACCGTATAAAATAATGAACCTGTAGTTCTACTGGGTTTGAATTTGCCAGATGTGTCAATTAAATTTGTGAGATGTGCTAATTAGATTTGTGAAGTGAGCAGTGGGGAACTGATGATATTTACAGGCGTAGATTGCATTCTTCAAGTTTGTTTCCAATTTAGTTTTTATTTATTATCCTTTATTGTAAATTAAAATTTATTGCTCACTCACCATTGATTCATTTTCTTTAAGAAATGCATCATTGAAATTTGGTTAAAAAAAAGAAGTTAGCATTTTCTTTTTTTCTTTCTATTTTTATTACTGTCATCATACAGTTAAAGTCATAAATGAATATTAAATTGGTCCTTTATTTAGGTAAAGCACTATATTGAACTCTTAAGCTCACAGTTTCTTTTCAGTATTTTTCACTATTCACAATTCTTCTCGGATCATAGTTAATTTATAATTTATTAGCTTGAAATTTACAGAATTGGTTTAAGAATTATGGATTTAAAAATTGTTACACACTAATTAAAAAAAAGATTTGCGTTTTTCAATTTAAATTGTTTTCCATAACTATTATTAAATGAAACAAAAAACCCATATATTTATTGAAATTGTAACTAGTTATGATAAACCTACAAAATGTAAACATTTCATTGCATTGCTTTTTGTATTGGCAGAATAATTTTTTGGAGGGTGGGATGGAATTGAGGTAGCCAAGGGGGTGTAATATTCGGAGGATCAGTTAGATACTTCACTTCTTTTTGGACCATACTTTTTTGCAACCTAATTAAAATTACAAATCAGCAGCTAGAGTCTAATGACCAGAACACAGTATCAAGAATTTCCTGATGTATCTACATTCAATGCCAAAATGATGTTTTTAATCAGCTAATAGATTTTTTTAAATTGTTTAGATTAGTAGCTCACTACAAATGTGTTATGTTTATTAATTTACTTTAGATGTATAAAAACTCTTGTTTTGCATAAATGACATGATAAATCTAGGTCTGCCAGGTATTTTTGTGACATATGCAAATGTTTTCCATTAACGTTATTAATGTGGCTGCATTTATTATATCTATGTATATATACTTTCTGTTAAACTTGACATGTCCAGTAACATGTATATATTTCAAAGAATAAATAAACAAAAAATCCATAAGGACATAGGTGTTAAGAATCAAAAAAAGAAAATATCAAATGTTATTGTATATATTACTTGCACCCTATAATTAAATAACATTCTCTTTGAACAAAAAAGTAAAATTAATATTTTGATTACTTTGTTTTGTTCAGACATCTGGCTCATCCAGCGTACAATCTGGAGGTGACCAGGATAGTGGAACTGGAACTCTTGATGAAGAAAGAAGGGAAAGAGAAGGTACATCAGGACAGACTTCAGAAGAAGGTGAAGAAGATAATGACAGTACACAGTCTGGACAAGATGATAAGAATCTCGATAAAAATAAAGACTCATCAGAAATAATAGAAGGTATAGAATATCAATAAGCATTCTTATTTTGGGGAGTTGATAAACATTTATGAAAAACCTTTTAAGTTCATGTTTAGAGAAATTTGGCTTTGATTGAGCCTTAGAACCAGACTGCTGTAAACAAAACATTTTGTATCCCTTCACATTATTCTCGTGTTTCTATCATCTAGAGCAACAAACTTCTCATCATCTTAAGAACACAAAATTCTCATCATCTTAAGAACACAAAACAGATATAAACAACACCACAGAGAATTAAACAAAATTTGCACCTTCTACAGTTTTACTATTCATTCAAATCAAAGTTGTGTGCTATGTTTGAGTAACACACCTCTTGAAAACCCACGGATAATGCTATTTGTCTTTAGTTTCCTGTGTTTCACTGGCTGGTTAGTGACATGTATTTACATTAGTTGGCTTTTAAGAGTGAAGCAATTATACTGAAGTTACATATCAGACTTCTATTTTCTCTACCACTGATATAGAGAAGAGGAAGCATGGTATTTCATCAAAACTTCGACATCTAAATTTCATCAGAAATATATGTTTTGAATACCATTGGACAAATAAAGCATTTTTAGCAAATAAGATGTAAGAGAAAGGTGTCAATATCACCTACAGATGTGATATGAAATTTTTCTGTGAAAGTTGTGCCACCACACGACTGCTGCACTCACAGCATAGGACAGCACAGTGAAAGTATCTCAAATATAAATAACTTTGAGATACTTCCATGAGGTCAGTATAAACTAAGAAAAAAACAGTATCTGAGGAAAAGGGAAGACAACCAAACAAAAAGGTTCAGATTCAATAAAGAACCAGACCCTGGCACCAAATTGAATGTATTTCAATTGGAGTATATTGTTACAATCTTCCAATCTAGCTGGTGTAAATAATTGCACACAATAACAATGCATCAATAAAACAATGTCCCAATACAGTAATGCCATCTGTTTGGACCCCAATTACCAAGGAACTAACTGAATCTCAAAGACAGTATTTTGCACATAAATGTAAAATTTATCTCTGTCCACAAAAAAAGAATCAAGCAAATATGTGAATATATATATATATATATATATATATATATATGTATATGTGTGTGAGTGTGTATATTATTTACCTTTTGTTTTAAACAAATGAATAACAAAAATAACGGAAAACACACCCCTAATAGAAGAGCAAGGACTCTATACTGATTTCACTAGAATAATTTAATACCCAAAATTTCCTATTCCTTTAGGTATAATCAACTCATTAAATAAACAGTAATTAACAAGTGGCAAGGTAATCACAATTTCCAGCTCAAGAAAATTTGCTTAATTTTATATCCATTCAAAAATTAATGAGAGCAAAAGCTTACAACTAAATGTCTGCAAATATATCATTTGTAAGAGAATGGCTCTTCTGCCAAGACACCAAATTAATAAATAAATGCAACAAATCAGTATAATTAAGATGAGAAAAAAAAATAGCGTAATAAATCTTTTGCTAATGCTAGAGAAAAATAGTTCGCAAAACAAACTAACAAGGAACACTAAATCATAGACAGGAACATAGCCCAACCAAAAAAAATTTATTGGTTATGACAAAAATATAAATCCATTCCCAATCAAGAAGAAATAAGCCACACACAGTGATCTAATCCCACCCTCAGCATATAAATTCTCAAAAACAAAGAAAATTAAACTACATAATACAACCCATAATCACACCCAATAATGAACTGATAAATGTAAAGATTAAAGAATACCCAAGTTCAATTCCCTGCAATGGCTATAACTTGCCAAAAGAACTGTTTCTCTCAAACAGATTTACATTATTGTAGAATTTTCAATATGTGAATGAAGAATCTTTCAACCCACATACATAAATTAAATAAAGAAGATGGAAAATACAAGCTCAAGCCACAATTTAGAATATTGGAGTACAGCTAATTAATCTGTCAGAACAAGATGGAAGTTGATATCTATACTTGCGTAAATTTCACACATTTACCGCATTTCACTTTGTGATCTAGAAAACTTTTTAATCTTAACTTTCGTTTGGTAGCTATTAAATGATTCCCAAGAACAGGCACCCCTAATGTGAATGTTATAAGAAAGAGCTTTCCTATTACTATAGTAAAATTCGACTACATAAAGAATCAGACATACTGGGCCATGCTCTTCTCAATTTATATCTCTCCCTCACACAGTTCTCTGGCTCCATACAGGTATTATACAATTACCATAAAATTAGCTCAAATTTGTAATTGTTCAACAAATATAGACCCACATTTGGCATAAAAAAAAAAAAAAAAAAAAAAAAAAATTCCCCCACCCTTAACACCTGCAATTCGAAAGATTCTAAAAATACTGTTACTTTTAACTCTCAGAACAGAACAGGCAAATCACAATTCCTAAAATCCACCCCAATACAATATTAAAATTTCCCAATAAAACTCGCCCATAAATATTTTAATAGTAAGCCCCATTGACCATCTGCTCAGATTCATTTACAGTTCTCATTAAACGTGTCATAAATATGGGTACAAAACCCCAATTCTGGTATGAATTGCCTGAAGACTCGTTATGCACAAGTAATATACAAATTTCTCTATATTCCCACTTACATGAAAAGATCACCCAGCAACAACTTCTTCATTCCTATAAAATTTATACCTGCTACATTATATATTTGAATTGAAAGAAGGAAAAGCCACTACCCAAAAACCCCAGACTAAAAGCCTTTAAATATTAAGATCCTTTAAGTTCTAAGGTGAATGTGCATACCTTTTGAAAAAGTTGAGTTCAGCTACCCATCCCAGTCCTAGGTGACAGAGCACACACCACACAATTCGTTTCTTGTCTAGCTCCAAGCGACAACTGCCCCTCCCAGAGTACCAGTTGACCAAGATAAGCATTAAACACTGAAGGCATGACCCAGGACCAATGAGAAGCAAGAACAGGCAACAGCTCTCATAAAGAAGGAGATGCTTAACAGGCAAAGTTCACAGTGACGCCCACAAATGTTCTGGAAAACCAGGCAAAGAAAGCAGTAAAAAAATTGTTTCAAAGTCCATCCCCCCCCCCTGATTCCAAACTACCTTCTACATAGCACAAGTTTCATTACTTGTGGTTTTCTCAAATATTGAATTTTGTATGAAGTCCTCTTCTTGCTTACAAATTGTATGATTTTATGTAACTGCTAAATCATAAGAGATAGACATATTTCTTGCATAAAACATGTAAACATCAATACAGCATGTAGTTTATATCAAATGTCTTTTATCATTAAATATTTTAGAAATATTGCATTTTTTTTAAGCTCTGTCATTGAAGTTTTTTCTAATAATGTGATACAAAGTGTTCCGAATTTCAAAGCCAGTGAATAGCAACCTACTTTTTACATATTTCATAATTGCTTGTCTCCTGTACGGGGTGCGATTAATTTTTTTTTTTTTTTTTTTTTAATTTTTTTTTAATTAATTTATTTATTTATATAGCCCCCTTTAACATCTAAGGTCATATTGGGGGCTTTCCACTTGAAACTACTCGTCTTTAGGTTCTTTATACATTGTTTAAATCATTTTGTTTTACTCAAACATGCACACATTCACACTTGCATACAAACTTCCAGACTCTGTGGGGGATAGGGAATAATTCTGGCTAGAGAAAAATTCCCCGCCCCAGCCGGGAAGCGAACATGGGACCCCCAGGTAAGAAGTCAGCTCGCTGAGCACTCGATCACGGAGGCAGTCTCAATTATTAAAATCTGGGACTGGTCTGGTAAATGGAAATTATATTGCTGTTTTAAATTTGGCTGTCATCTCCTTCAAAGTAGTCTCTTTGGGCAGCTATGCACCCATCCCAGTGCCCTAGTCATTTTTGAAATGCACTTTGGAAGTCTCATTTTTTGAAGTATGTAAAACACTTGCTGTGATTCACATTGGACTTCCTTCACCATGTCAGAACAGTGACCTTTAGTTCCTATTTCATCTTGGCAAATAGAAAGAAGTTGCCACGGGCCAAATCTGGTGAATAGGGGGAATCTTTCTGTTGGTTGTTCCATCAACTGGTTTCACCAAAGATTGTGCTGTCATCCATTGTCTTCATTAACGTGATAACGTTATCTATGTCACAGCACAGGAACAGCAGCCATTGGAACAACTGAAGATAGGGAGCATACCCCCTGAAACTAGTCTTGCTACAGTATCTTGCATGTAGATGGGGAATTTTAAAGGTATTATGTTGGCAAATATATTTATGTTATCATGGGTATAATTTTTATCATTAGAAACAACTGAAAAATTCAAATTCCAGTTGTGGTATTGAATTTTTCAAGTGGTTCTAGCAGTATAATTTTAAAGTGCTTACAATTGCAACTCAAATTTATGAAAGATTTTATTAAAGTGGACAATGGCTTGTTAGTCATACAGCAAGCTTCTAAATGAATGCCAACTTTTTTATTTCAGGTCGTACAGGTTCAGACCCATCAGAGAGACGTGAACGCAAGATAGGACTGGAAGATTTCCACTTCATTAAGGTTCTAGGCAAGGGCAGTTTTGGTAAAGTTATGTTGGCAGAGCGCAAAGCTCCTGGTGGAGGTTCCACAGATGAGGTATATGCTGTCAAGGTGCTAAAAAAGGATGTCATCATTCAAGATGACGATGTAGACTGTACCATGACAGAAAAACGTATTCTTGCCCTCGCTGCGAAGCATCCCTTTCTAACTGCACTGCATTCATGTTTTCAAACAAAGGTAAATTTGCAAATGGAATCTGGGCATGGCTGCAAGCACCTAGAGTATATTTTAGGGCAGTCAACTACAAGGTCATTAGTGCATGCATCTAGAGATGAGGTAAATTTAGCAACTGAGAATTTGTGGCTCGATCAATTTAATGGCTTACATAATCATTCACAGATGGCATAGCCTGTTAAAACTTGTTTAAGGGAACTCCGAGCCACAAGTTTATGACATTGTACATATGCATGTGTGAGTATAATGCATTGTGAGCTTTTGCAAGATATGCATGTATAATTATAAATACACACAGTATAACCTCTTTAACATGAGTCTGAAGGGACCACAAAATCAGAATTTATGTTTAAAAAATTTATTAGTGAAAAACAGATTTTAATATGTATACATGTACAGTGCATAGTACAGTAATTCGTAATACACTACAGTATCAATCACTTTATATTACTGCAGACACCTTCTTCTCTTCATGGAGTAGGAGAGTTTCCTGTTCTGTCCACCTTGCTGATCGACATTACTGTAGACTTATAACACTATAAAGCAACTGTAAAAGTTCTCACAAATTACACTATTTTCTTGGAAAACATTCAAGAATGTTTCGCTGACGTTCACGGGAATGAAAATATCTTGTAGTTTCACAACCAGTTGGTGATTATAGCATCTGTTAACCCAGCAGTGACGTCGGATGTTGAAGCAAATGTTCTAAGCTGTCCGAAAGCTGTAAGCATTTCATGACATGTAGGTGGAATGGTATCTGCATTCTCCTCTTCATTTTCTTCTGATGACCTTTCTTGCACCTCAGTCACACTCTTGGCACATCAGATTTCACAGAAGCACTTACAACAACACTGTCGTCAGTACTGATGAATTCCTCGAAACTAATCCCATGGTTTGCAACGTCTTGCAGAACTACCCATTCATCAGATGAAGTGGCATCATCTAACTTGTGGACATCTTTAGTGTTGCTATGTCTCCAAGCTCTGTTAAAGGAGTTCTTTACATGATGTGGTGACACAGTGTTCCAGGCTGCAGTGATTGGTTTTATTGCATCAAGCATATTCCTATTTGGGGTTGTATTGTTTTCAACAGCATGAATTGCAGCTCTTACAAGTCGCTTGCAATAAGCTTTCTTCATGAGAGAAATGATGCCTTAGTCCAAATCCTGAAACTTTGGCAGAAAAAAAACTGAACTTTTATGTTAGCTAGGTTTAGATCTGGTACATTATGGGCAGCACATCTCTCCAATGTAAGAAGAACATGTCTATTTTGAGTAACCATTAAACTGTTGAAACGAACAAGCCACTAGCAAAATGATGGGCCGTAGATCCAAGCTTTCTTGTGGTGAGAGTAGATGCATATTTATTTTTTATAGCACAATTTCTTGGACTTGCCGATAACCCAGGGATGTAACTTCTCACTCTGTCCACATTACATACAAGGATAAGTTACATGTTGTTTGCTACGTGCTCCACTGTGACATGTTCTATTCATTTAATTTAAAAAGTGTTAAGCTTGATGCTACTAGGGAAACTATAAATTCAAATTCTGTAATTGATTATGTTGTTACCAATATAAAAGAAAGCCAATGTGTTGCTGGGAATATGGTCAATCACCTATCTGATCATCATGCTCAATTTTTAGATATAAATAACTGTACACTTAAAAACCCTGACCTAACTGAAATTATAACCCTTAGAGAATTTACTGAGCCTAATATTTTAAAACTACATACTTGTTTGGTTAATGAAACATGGCAAGATTTGTATAGCATTAAAAATACAAATGAAAAATGGAATACATTTTATGAAATTCTAAACCTCTATATTGAGCTATGCTGCCCTATAGTAAACAAAATATGGCAACCTTTAAAAAAACATAAAGTAAGGATTTCAAGAGAGGCTTTGAGGTTGAGGGAAAAAATAAAGGATTTATATCTACTTGCTAAATCAACAAAACTTGAGCACTACAATATCAAATACAAACAATTTAAAAAAGCATATGAGGATGAATTGATAAACAATAAATCACAAAAGGTGATAAGAAAGCTTTCTGATACTAGTAACTATTCAAAAACAGCATGGTCAATGATTAATAGCATGAGGGAAGAAAAGTTAAAGCAAGAAAATATTAATCTACTCATTAATACCTGCATAGAAAATAATCCACTTCAGATATGCAATCGTTTTAATGATTACTTTATAAATGTTGCTAGCAATCAAAATACCCCTGATGTTGCAGGTTTTATAAATAATAAAGGTATAGGAAATTCGCTTTATCTGTATGATACTACGGCAGATGAAGTTATAAGATTAATTAATGGATTTAAAAATAAAAATTCCACTGGATGGGTTGGAATTAGCTCTAAATTGTTAAAAAGATGTAAACATGTTTTGAGTACCCCCTTGGTTCATCCAATAAATACATCACTAAACCTAGGAATTTTCCCAGATTGTTTAAAAATTAGTACTGTGATTCCGATACATAAAAAGGGAGACAAAAGTAACATGCAAAACCTTAGACCTATAACCCTTACCTCGGTAATAGCTAAGTTGTTTGAAAAAATACTATTGAAGAGAATTATGAATCTCTTTGAAAAATATATTTTAAATGATTTTCAGCATGGCTTTCGGGCTAAAAGATCAACCACCACGGCCCTAATAGACTTTACTTACAAATCTTAAGTAATCTAAATGAAAAAAAGAAAACTGTAAGCATATTTTTTTTATCTATCTAAGGCGTTTGACTGTGTCCAACATGATACATTACTATTAATCTTAGAAAAGTACGGTATTAGGGGGGTTACCAATAGATTAATTTTGTCGTATCTAAAAGGTCGTGTACAATACACAGAAATAAGTTTCAAACAAGGAAAAAAAAGAACAAAATTTAAATCAAGTGCTGAAATAGTTAAATACGGTGTACCTCAAGGCTCAGTACTTGGACCATTATTCTTTATTTTATATTTAAATTATATGTATTCGACACCTAATTGTAAAATTATAAGCTATGCAGATGACACCACTATTATATGTAAAGCAAACAATGATCTTGACTTGAAATCATTAGCCACCAATGAATCGCTAAGAATAAACTCATTTTTTAAATCTCTCAACCTCACTAATAACCCAGACAAGACAAATATAATTAAATTTGAGTAAGCAAGAAGAAAAAAGATATATTATTTCATATTAACTTTGGAAATGTTGCAATACAGGAATCTGATTCTCACAAATTTTTAGGAATGCAAGCAGATAAACTCATGTCCTGGCCTAATCATATCGATGACCTTTGTAAAAAAATAAGTAAAGGTTTGTATTTAATGAGGGAATTTGCAAAAACTTGTAATGTTGAGGTTCTAAAACTTATATACTATGGGTTAATTTATTCACATATCCAATATGGTATTGAAATATGGGGGGGTTGTAATAAAATGCATATGCAAAGGGTTCTAGTGCTACAAAAGAAATGTATCAGAACTATGTTTAAAATGGGGAGTCGAGAATCATGCAGGGAAGTTTTTAAAAGAGAAAAGATGTTTACTGTAGTATCTCTATACATATACAAAGTAACTTACTCAATTAACCAGAAAAAACCAAAACTAAATAGTGAAATACATAACCATGATACTAGATGCAAACTTGACTTACATTATACCAGCTACAATGTAAAATCCGTAAATAAAGATCCCTATATAATAGGATTACACATGTATAATTGACTCCCTGCATATGTAAAAAATGAAAATGCTGTTAAATTTAAACAATGTCTCAAGACATATTTACTGAACAATCCTGTGTATGATATCAATGAATTTTTAAAATAATTTATGTAGACTATATTAATACTTTGTTAAACCAAACATCCTGTATATATTAATGTATTTTTTTATAATTTATGTAGACTAAGTTTATTTAATGCTAATTTTGTTTAATGTAAACTGACAATGCCCGATACTCAAAAAGAGTCTATAGGCTGCTAATAAATTACAATTACTTATCACCTTCTATCCCCTTGGTGTGATTTCAAAAAGATTGTAGAATAATCTAGTTTTGTCCATATTGAACACATCAACATTTCATCAACAAATCAACTAACAAAAACCCATATAATCTTGGCATAATATTTTACAATAAACTGCCAGAAAATATAAAATTCAAAAGTTACACCAGAAATGAAACAACAATCCATGGAATGGCTACATTAAACATTGCCCACGAAAATGAAGTTTAAGCAAACAAGTTCAGCCCGGAAAATCATGTGCACTGTGTTTTGGAATAGGAAGGGGGTGTTGACTGACTTTTTGCCTTGTATTGCCACTATAAATTCCGAAACATATTGTGGACTTTAAAAACTGTGCTGTGCAATTCAAAACAAAAGGTGCGGGGTGATGATCATTTCGCTGCATGACAATGCCCATCCACATGGGGCCAATCAAACTTACAATCTCATCACATTTGGTAAGGAAACATTTGATCTTCCTCCATACAACCCCAATCTAGCAACCAGTGACTACCACATGTTTCTGCAACTGAAGGCGTACCTCAGAGGTCAGTGCCATGTTGATGATAGCCTCAAAACAGCTGTGCTGCAGTGGCTGTCAAGTCTCTAGTGGCAAGCTTCTATGACAACAGAATACAAAAACGTGTTGTTTGAAATGATAATACCTTAACAAGATGGTAATTAGGTGGGAAAGTAGGTAAAAGTGTGGTATTTTACATAAAAATAAAAGTGTTACAAAAAGTTTACTTGGGTATTTTTGACATATCAAAATGGTAGTTACTTAAAAAGCATGCCTTGTACATACATTTTGTAGTAAACAAATCAACTAGATGAACAAAGAGCCCCCTCTCAAACCCCTCTTGTAGACAAACATACTAGTATCATAATAGCACCTATATAACAGCCACTGTGTAAAGCTTTCTAGCATTATAGAAAAAGGAACTAAATATGAAATTGAACTCTTAGAAAAATTGAAAGGATGGGGGAATGGGCACCCTGATCGATAATACCTATCCTTCCTTGGGGATCTCCCAACTAATAAATGGGTCTAGTTATCTATTGGTGGAATGAGGTTCTTTCAAAGTAGAGGGATCATTGGAAATATACAGGAATTTTTCACACGGCAAAACTATTACTCTTTATTACTATCATTTAATCTTCTTACCTAGTTTTAACTTGGGCATGTTTTCCAGGCTGTTGTCCACATTTTCAGCTGGCATCCACAGCTGGAGCCAAATAGCTATCCTACTGAGGTAGCTCTGGTGCTAGTTTTATTAACTTGAAGCTGGAATATCTTCTGAGTTGTCAAAATTCATCCACAAAACTTCACTTATCTGTGTAGGTAAATAAACATCTAGAAAGAAACTGATGATACCGTCAAACTTGGATTATGAAACATAACCTTCTGAATTGAATTTAATTACAAAAATAAGTGAAGTTCTGTTCACAAATTATATATTGTGATATTATCATACATGGTTAAAGGAAATATACATGATGAAAAAAAAAATAAACAGTGCAAATGAGTTGAACATTTGGAAGAGAACTCACATAAGAAACAAGTAATTGAATGATGGTTTAACCTCAGTAGTCTTATTCAAACAAATAATATCCAGATCACAGCATCTATCTGTTGCTTACTTTTGTTTTATTCCTTTATTGCTACAGTATGTCATAAAGCTTCTTTATTTTTTTCAGGATCGCCTTTTCTTTGTGATGGAATATGTAAATGGAGGAGATCTGATGTTCCAAATCCAGAGAGCTCGTAAATTTGATGAGCCCAGAGCAAGGTTCTATGCTGCAGAAGTAACATTAGCCTTGCAGTTCCTGCACAGACATGGTGTTGTCTATAGGTAATCCAAATTAGTATTTTAAAACCAGAATTATAACGTTGTTGTTATTATTATTATTATTATTATTATTATTATATTTGTTAATGACACTGTCAATTGCCAGGATCATATCAGTGCTGCCGTGTGCCAGGATTTTGTTCTGCAGGAGTTCTTTAACATGCCAGTAAATCTACTGACATGAAGCTGTCGCTTTTAAGCACACTTAAAAATCATCGATCTGGGCGGGTTTGAATCTACAACCTTGAGTTCAGAAAGCCAGCACCTAATCAACTGAGCTACCCAGACCAACCATTATAACTTGTAATAATGTACCAAGATTATTCTTATAATTAATGGTTTAAATGATTTGGTTTTATTCCAGTACACTGCAATAAAGGTTTTACTTGCAAAATACTTGGATTACAGTAACTGTATCTAGTGTAATCCTGAAGGAACTAAGGAACATATAAAGCAGGTGTTGCTCCAGAAGTCATATTGCCCACCCATCCTTCTTTGCAGCCTCACTTACATATGGCAGAGTAATGTCATTATCAACTGTCTGCCAAAAATAGCAGTAATCAATGTTGCCAACCTATAAAAATGTCACAAATGAAAATCTGCTATTTTTATAATTTGGGCCCATTTAGGCTCATAGATCCCCATGGCTATGCACTATACCCTGTCATTGTTCCACAGCCATGGCCTGTGACATTTCTCTTCTAAAAATTTGCTATGCTTCAGAACTTACGACCTAATCCCTTAGCTACTTTGTAGCTTAGGGCCCATGACCTTAGCTACAGTATGTGACTGGTATTAGAAGGCACTTGAGTTTATCCAATGCATGCCTGTGGAGGTGCCATTTTATTAATAATAATTTTGGTGTTACATGGCATATGGTTTTAGAAGGCACATGAGCTTAGCCATTGCATGCCTGTGGAGGCTGCATTTTAATCGGTAATAATAATTGGGGTGTTACATGGCATATGGTTTTAGAAGGCACATGAGTTTATCCAATGTATGCCTGTGGAGGCACCATTTTATTAATAATAATTGGGGTGTTACATGGCGTATGGTTTTAGAAGGCACTTAGCCAATCCATGTCTGTGGAGGTGCCATTTTATTAATAATTGGGGTGTTATATGGCATATGGTTTTAGAAGGCACATGAGTTTATCCAATGCATGTCTGGAGGCGCCATTTTATTAATAATAATTGGGGTGTTACATGGCGTATAGTTTTAGAAGGCACATGAGCTTAGCCATTGCATGCCTGTGGAGGCTGTATTTTAATCGGTAATAATAATTGGGGTGCTACATAGTGTATGGTTTTAGAAGGCACATGAGCTTAGTCAATGCATGCTGTGGAGGCTGCATTGATGTCAAGTGATGCACCAGAGTAAAGAGGGAAGAACATTTGTCATGGCACAAATTATAGAATGTAAACTTCAGCAGTTAATGATGCTTCTGTATAACATTATAACATATAACATCAATGTTTATGTGTTTATTTACCAAAAACAATTATGATAGTGTTGAAAATATCAACTGGACACTTGCTAAACCATAAACAGCTTAAACATCAAGTCAAGTAACACTTTTTAAATCATATATTTTATGGTGTTGACGAGTTCATGTCCACTTTATTTTAGGCTCATGCCTTATTTTAAAAAAAAAGAAATGTAATATGTTGGTTCTCTAGTTTAAAATTTCTATTTTGTGAATAGTGTACATATTAGTATAAGTTGGAACATAATGTATATAGTGAGTGTGTTGTTAATCTGTTACTTGATGAAGCTTTTGAATTTTTGTAATTCTTTTGGTGAATAACACATCTATCTATCTAATGGAGGAAACTAGCCTTTGAAACATGTTCCGAGAAATTTCAAAAGGTTTAGTGGCCTTAATCGACTAAGTTTTTACTTTTAAATTTTTAAATTGGTGTCTCTTTTCTAATGCAGTTTCATCTAATCCTTACTTTTTTTGTGCATTTTGTAATCATTTACTTTTTTGTCAAAATTCTTCTCTAGTTTCAGAAGGGTGGAAAGTTATTTTGTCATGTGTTAGTGAGTCCTGAATGATTGTTTCTGTTTAATTATTGGAGGCAGGTTTATCTAAGATTTTGGAATGTTAGGTTGCATTATTGATTGATTGAGTCTTCTTCAAAAAAAGATTTTGAAATTTATTTATGAATCAATCCGTGTAAGAATCTGCATTAATTTCAGAAAGATAGCCAGTATTTTTGTTTCCTGATCTGGGGTCCTTCTGGGAATAATTGTATTTCTGTAGAATCTGCACGACACAGTACAAACCTATTTCATTTTCCTAATGGTATCTTAATCCACCTCTTCACTTCAAATCTTGCCATATGCTTTGCTTGCAATAATTCTGATATATCCACATCGCATCAAGATAAAATTGTGTTGTGTATCTGCAGAATATGCGTAGTCCTTAAGAACTGTATTCTCACAGTAACTATGTCATGTCTTTCTAGTAAGAATTTAGCCCCATTTTTAGTGTTTGTATCTGAAGACCAATTTTTTCAGTATGTTCCCACTCAAGTAGAGAAACCTTTATAGTCTATTTTGTTCCCTCATAATTCAAACCAGCATTTTAATCCTTTGTGGCTGCAATGCAGTTATATCTGCATGCGTCTAGAGACTAGGTAATCTTGCTGTGATTGGATCTACCTAATGCTTTCCAAAATAGTCAGGAATCCATGTTACCATCCTTTTGTGTAACATTGAAAAGCATTGTGGTAGAGTGCTGTGTAATGTGGGCAAATAATTGGGAAAGCATCTTCATTAGATATCTGCAATATGTAGGGATATCCTGCATTGTTGATTAAACCTGTTCAAGCAGAATTTCCTGCCTCTTGTTTGTGTGTAGCTAAAGAATGTTAGCTTTTTGTGTGTTATGCTACATTCACAATGAAATGCAGGGCAGACACAATGTAAGCGCAAAAGTTTGGACTCAATATTATTTAATGTAAGCATTCATGTAGAAAGATGCAAGGCAATGCAACACAATGCAAGAGTTTGCTAACTCCAAACTTTATTTTTGCGTTGCATGGAAAGAGGAAGAATTCTGCTTCTTTTCTCTATGCATTGCCTATGAATTCAATAACAAACGATCGCACTGCAAGATTTTGCAGGGTCTACTGTACATGCATGCTCTTCTATTTGGCTGTGCCGCGCCATCTCTAGTCTCCCTCAAGAGGTTATGACAGTCTCCTTGCGAATCCTTCTTTGATTTAATGGATGTAACTATCATCTGTGTATAGATTTATTAGTTCTCATAAATCGAAGATGCAGAGAGATAATTCTTAGTTCATTAAATGTGTAGCTTTATCACTTTCTGCATTCTCTATGCTTGTACTATTTTCAATAATTTTGAATGAGCAATTATTGTGACTTCACTGCCGTGAGCGTCAGTTGTTAGTATGTAATGTATTTATTTTGTAAAAGATTTTGTGACTTTTCTTATGTAGTATTGTTGGTTATGTGCGGAGCGCTTGGAAGATATTCGCATATAACTTGCAGATTTAGAAACCCGTGACAACTTCTGTGTTGCGCTTATGATTGCATTGTGAATGGTGTTTCCTTGTGTCTGCGCTTGCATCTCATTGTGAATTTAGCATTATACGAGATGCATTCAAACAAATACAAACACAGTGAAATAAGGTTCATTTATAACAAGTTCAGTAAGAATTCTTATTTCAAGTCAATTGATGCTGTCATTCTTTCTTGTGAACCATTCTTGTGTGTTCAATTTATGTCTAACAATTTCCTATGCTTGTAAGTTGATTTATAAAAGAAATGCATGCAGTTCAAAACGACACTTTGTAAATGATTCACAGATACTTTTTAATGAAAAGAAATAATACAGGGCAGGGTTCAAAGTTGGAAAGTGCCATTACCATAAGCATAAGAGTAAGCAATGTTTGTTTATTCCTAAAATGATAACTCACAAAGATGGTGTAGAAATGTGGCCTTTGAACAGGCTAGTTCAAAAAATTCACTTGCTGCATATACCTAGGTACTTAACGATGTTAAATTTGAAGTAATAATTTTGAGCGCATGATAAAGAGGAAACTCTGTTGCTCAGACTTAAGCTGTGGGTGTGTGAATTAGGTAACATTACATGCCTATGATAGGCCAGTCCTTAGTACTGCCTCATATGCCTTCTAATACTGTACACTTGCAGTAATAACAATCCACAAACAAGACCTAAAATCAGTGTCCTAAGTTGTCATTTTAAAAGTTTGTTTATTGTCTAGTACAGCCATTAAGGTGACTGGATAATAAGCCAGTGTATTGGTATTTGTTTAAAATTCTGTTTAATTGTAAAATATAATTGAATTGAATGTTCACACTTAAACTTACTTTATGTCAAGTTGTAAAATCTTGGAACGTTACTGGTCTCCATTCTGCATGAGCATCTAACTGTTGCCATATGAAACAACCTTTGTAACTTTGCAGACTGGCAGTATTTCAAAATTTAACAAACTTTGGAATTCTTTAAAATGACAATTTTTTCCCCAATTAGTGAGTTCTAATATAGTTGTTAATGGTTTGAATAATTTCATTTATTGATTGATGTTTGGAGGAATTTAGTGACAGTGACGATCAAATTATATGTTTTATTAATTTGCTGAGTTGGTTTTTTAACACTACGTCACTTACATTGTTTTATGAGGGACTAGATTCGAAAGCCTATGCTTTCATTTTCAACCTCACGGGTCCAACAATGTAAGTGACGTAGTGTTAAAAAACCAACTCAACAAATTAATAAAACATATAATTTCATTTAATTTCGAAATTGTGGTTGTCTCTACAAAAATGGTATCCTACTGCTGAACCACAATCACTTTATTTAAAAAAATTCTAAGAGTGTGTTAAATTGAAATCCCACTAGTCAACAATGTTATAAAATGCCACAAGGCAACAGTTAAATGCTCATGCTGAGGAAGGAGGAGGAATAAAGAGCAACTGTCTCTCACCGCCATCAGAGAATAAAGACAAATGTCTGTGAAAGCATTTCAAGAGTTTACAACTTGGCATAAGTGAAGTTTAAGTATAAATGACGCATTAATATTTTAAAATTAAAATGACTGACAATTAATAGTGCTTGTGTAATTAATAAATTATTAATGTATTAGACATCTTCTGAGATGACTGATAGATAATTTCATCTAATTCCAGCTTGGAAGATTTCTAATTTAAATACCATCACAGTTACTAACTTTTGTACACTAATTTATTGTTTATTAATAGCTGTAAAATTTGTTAATATTCAAACTATTCCTATCCCTTTTCATGGTGGATGATTGAGCATTATACAGTTTCACAAATGTATAGCAATATTTCATGCAACAGTTTTTATTGTGTTTGTTTCAGAGATCTGAAATTAGACAATATACTATTGGACAACGAAGGCCACTGCAAGTTGGCTGACTTTGGCATGTGTAAAGAGGGTATCATTGATGGTGTCCAAACCACTACCTTTTGTGGTACACCTGACTACATTGCCCCTGAGGTAAAGTCTTCCAAACCGTAGATAATGTAATATATTTACTAGCTACATAATTATTTTATCTTTTCAACCACGTACATGCAATGTACATAGAAGTAGAGAAGGTATTGCATTCCACTGAAAAATGTTATACTAGATTTCACCAGAAATATATGTTTTAGGACCCCTGAATCCAAAAAACAAGATCATTTTTAGAAATATATTTCTGTGTGTGTATGTGTGCATGCATGAGAGAGAAGCAGCATAGCTCAAAAATAAAATCTTTTCTTCTAATTAGAATGATTACAATCCTAGATCCATTAACAGCTAACTTTATGGCGTGAAATGAAGCACAAAACCTGTCACAACCTGGGTGATATTATTTACTACTTCCCGCAGACTCTGACACTGCCATACCTACAAATTTGAAACTTAATTTTCCCACATGCTATTTGGAAAATATATCCCAAATGCAAGACAACCCCCAGTTCTCAGCATTAATATTTTGAGAAAAAAAACTCATCATCCTGTATTCGGATAAATAATATTTATATGCAGGGCATGTTTTGCAAGGCATACCTCACAACGTCTGCTGCTATGTTGTCTGGCTTGGAGTTGGACTCCAGTTTTCTGGTTGATTCTTTGGTGTTTTCTGTTAGCTCGTCAATGAACTTCATGACATCCCTCCCAGGAGATATTTCAAAATTTAGTCATTTTTTTTAATTTTTTAATGCCCCCCCCCCCCCCACAAGTTTAACCCTAGCAGTCTGTGCTTTAATAATTTTGCCCCTTTCGAACTTTCTCTATATAGTATATAGTACTAGGTAGAGAAGGTACTGCACTCTACCCAAAAAATTGATACTGAGATTTTACTAGAAATGCATGTTTTAGGATCTCTGTATGCAAAAAAAGCATTTTTAGAAAAAGGTGTGTGTGTGTGTGCGTGCAAGCACACACGTGTGTGTCTGCATCTGTGTCTGTCTGTGAACACGATAACTCAAAAACAGAAAGACCATTAAATACCAAACTTGGTGTTAAAATTTAGTATCCTCCAGCTATGCAACCCAAAGATTTTAGAGAAAATACCCCCCAACCTCAAACCACCCTTTACATGGAAAAATGTTCAAAAATAGCGTTAACGACTTTGATTAAAACACCATATATTAAAGATATGTACATGACAAATAAAATGTATATATTTTGTATTTTCTGGGAATAGCCTCGGAAGAGCTCTTTATTCTGGATGAATTTTGTGTAACTGGTAAACCAGAAGAGAGAGTCAAAAATTTACAATACAGAAAATGTAGATCTCATTAAAACACAATTTATGTGTCATACATTTTTTTCATGGAGTTGGTCATTTTTGAGATATTTCTTGTTATTGGTTTCTCATATGTGAATTTGTCAACTCCTGGCAATGCAAAGAAATGGATTTCAACCTCGTAGCAACCAGCTTGTAAAAGATTTGACTATAGGTTTAGTCTAATGCATTCCCTTATTTCCCTTCTACTTACAAGAAAGAAGGTAATAAGACCATTTCTTATAATGTTTATCTCAATTAGCATGAAGTAGATAGAAGAATAAGCTTATTAACAATCATTTGTTACCGAAATGTAGAGAAAGTCATGTGAATAGAACACATCTTATTTTTACTTTCTCTATACATACTATGTACATAGTGTATAGAGAAGGTATTGGACTCCACCAAAAAATTCGATACCGAGATTTCACCAGAAATATATGTTTTAGGGTCCCCTGTATCAAAAAAAAAAGTATTTTCAGAAAAAGGTCAGTGTGTCCGTTTGTCTGTGAACATGATAACTCAAAAACGAAAAGTCGGTAAAATACCAACCTGGTATTTAAGTTTAGTATCTTCCAGGGATGCGACACAAAGATTTTGAGAAAAATCCCCCCACCCCCAACTACCCTTTACATGGAACTTTTTTTGAAAATTTTTATTTTCTCAAAAATGGCTCTAACGATTTTGATTAAAATAAATGTATTTTAAAATAAAATGTATATCTTGAATTTTTTGGGAATAGCCTCTGAAGAGTACTTTATTCTGGATGAAATTTATGGAATTTTGAATAACTGCTAAACCTTAAGAGATGGACAAAAACTTACTACACAAAAAATGTAGAGCACGTTAAAACACACAATTTATGTTATATACATTTTTTTCATGGAATTTATCTTGTTTTTGGTTTCTGCTATGTAAAAACTTATATTTTTCTCATACAGGAATTTGTCAACTGCAGTCCATACAAACAAAGGAACTTCAGTGACATGGTAACCAGCTTTTGACTGTCACTTTAACCTATGGTACTCCCTTATTTCGGTTCTATTTACAAGGAAGAAAGTAATAAGACTATTTCTGCTAATTTTTTTCTGATTAGCAGGAAGTAAATAGTAGTATAAGCTTTTTAAGAATAATTTGTTGCAGAGATATAGAGAAAGTCATGTGAAGTACACATCAGATTTTTATTTTCTCTAGCCCCGTATGTACATTGTATATAGGGATATAGAAGTATTGTATTCCACCCAAAAATTTGATGTCAAGATTTCACCGGAAATACATGTTTTAGGACCCCCTGAGTCCAAAAAAAGCATTTTCAGAAAAAGGTGCATGTGTGTGTCTGTCTGTCTCTCTGTCAGTGTGTGTGTCTGTAGACAGCATAGTACAAAAATGAAAGGATGGTTGAATACCAAACTTGGTATTTAGGTTTCGTATCTTCCAAGGATGCGACACGAAGACCTGTTTATTCTGGATGAATTTTGCTTAATTTAGAATAACTAGTAAACCGTAACAGAGAGAAAAAAACTTACTATGCAAAAAATGTAGATCTCGTTAAAATACACAAGTTATGTCATAAACATTATTTTCATGGAACTTACCATTTCAGAGTTATTCCTTGTTATTAGTTTCAGTTGTGAAGTACTTATACTTTTCACAGATGGGAGTGTTCGTTTTTCTGTTGTTCTACACCTGGCCAAGCAAAGAGGCGATTTGCAATGACAATCACATAACGACAGCTTTTAAAACATTTGATTATCATTTTAGCTTAGTGCATTCCCTTAGTTCCAGTCTACTTATAAGGAACTAAGTAACAAAATTCTACTAATGTTTATCTCGATTAGCATGGTGTTGAAAGAAGAATTATCTTTTGTAAGATGTTTATTTGTAGAGTAGCTAGAGAAAGTCATGTGAGTGTAACACATAAGATTTTTTATAACAACTGTATACAAAATCCCCAGTGACATCCAAACCGGCTGCGCAGTGTTTTCCACTGGGTGTGTGGACACATGATTCCACACTGCTGCTGTAAACAAGGTCACACTTTTGACAGAGCTTTTCTCTGCTCTGGAAGTGCAGTTTTGAGTTGACTGTGACATGGTGTAGTTTAATTAGTACGAGTGATGTATTATTTTATCCTGTACTCAGTCACAAAGTATATTATAGCTCAGCATTTGTTTTTTACTGCACAGCATGTATTTAGTTATGATTCGTATGTCAGGCAGCTCACCAAGTGAAAGTACGATGCAGAAAGGTTTGCAGGTGTAGAAGCTCCAGGGCCATTTTTTTAGAGTCAACCATTGAATTGAGTCCATACATACATACATGATTACAATCCCCCCCCCTTTTTTTTTAGAGAGAATTAACACACATGAAGCATGATTTTTGCCTTTTTTTCAATAAGACTCTGCAACTGCTCATACAGCCAATCTTTCAATGAGAACAATTGATAGTGTGTTTCAGGACAGAATTATTAGTAGAGATTTATGGCCCCCTCAGTCCCCTGACCTAACCCCCTGCGATTTTGATCTCTGGGGTAACTTAAAATATAAAGTGTATAAGACAAACCCACACACCCTGGAAGAATTAAAACAAAATATCCACCAGGAAATTTAAGTTGAACTATGGCGGTGATGGATAATTTCCTGAAGAGATGCCAAAAATGAATGGACAATGACGTGACCAATTTCAGCAGCTCTTTCATAAAGATAAAATATTTAAAATTAGTTTTAAAAATGTTGTGTGGTTTCATCCCCACCTTTCTATGATAGTGACTAATGCCAAGGGTGCAGACAGGCAAATCACCATGCAGATGGTTCCTGCTTTTTTGTCTCAATCATTATCATAGCTTTGAGGTATCTTATCTTTAAGCATTGATAATACTATTACATATTTGGTAATCTGTATTACCATACTTGCCAGCTTTTATAGTTTATCTGTAAAATGTACAGAAATGGAGGCTAAGCAAAGGTATTATTTTTATGACTTTGTGAGCATATTCTAAGTGTTACAAATTTTCACCACAGACATAACAAAGCATTAAATTCTATTGGTTTATAATATAATTCAGATTATAGACTAAATATGCCATGCTAATTGGTATACAGTGCTATGATGGATCAGAGCTTATCTGTGTATCTGCTCTTCATGATGAACATGGGCTGCAACAAAATGCATAACATATGGATTTCCATTTTTTGCACCATTTAATTTTAGTAATGGACAAAATGAACTGTAAAGTCAACTCTCTCTCTTGTGAATTGTGTTTTATTCAGGTTTCTATGAACTGCAGCATATACTTAAGTTTCTAATTTTTGTGACGCTTTTTTTTTAATACAGTTTATTATGAAACTTAAATATGCTGGCATTCTTTTGCTATTTCTTATTGCTATATTCAACCATTTATATGCAATCTTGTTGAAGTTTATATTTGTTAAGCTTTCTCCATAAAGCAACCTTACAATAAAGGAAGCTATAAAAATTAAACAATGTGTTTATTGTGCAACAGAGAAGAATTTCAGGATGTGCAACAGAAAGAAGCAGAACTACCAGATCTTCAAGTATTTTTATAAAACGTAATTCCTACTTATTTTATATGTGCATGGAACGTTTTATGCTTTATAAATTTCATTTCATTGGAAATTTATTACCCTATACAGAAATGAGGAAAAGTTTTTTGGGTTTCATTTTCAGAAAGTTAGCCATTATATTGACTGAAAACGTAAGAAATTATTTCTTTTATTTAGATGTTATGTATGAAACTTTTAATTTGTTGCTGAATATTTTGCTGCTGCAGATTCTTCAGGAACTAGAGTACGGTCCGAGCGTGGATTGGTGGGCCTTGGGAGTTCTTATGTATGAAATGATGGCAGGACAACCACCATTTGAGGCTGACAACGAAGACGATCTCTTTGAATCTATCTTGCATGATGATGTTTTGTATCCAGTGTGGCTTAGCAAGGAGGCTGTTTCCATTCTTAAAGGAGTAAGCTATGGTTTCACTACTCTAATTACCAATTGATGCATTTTATAAAGATTTAGCACGATTAAAGTGATTTTTGAAATATTAAAACTTTCAACATGTACCAAGTCTTAACATAAATTCTGACACAACTATAAACATGGGTAGCTCAACAAAGAATGCTAATATTCAAAACATTTTCATATCATTTATTAACTATACTATAGTGAATACAAAGAACAGATAATTACTCAAAGTGTCCTCCTTTTGAGGTCATACAGGCTTTCAAACAGCGCAGCCAATCATCTTGGCAGCACATATGACATTTATGTCAAAATTCTGCACTGTACGCTTCTAATTTAGTTTTAGGGCCTCCAGCTTTCTATGTCATATCTAGCAGGCTTTACTTTCAATGATGTCCCACGGTTGGTAATCCAGTGGATTCAGATCTAGACTTCCCGATGGCCAATCTTCAGTGCACTGTAAATTCAGGCACATTCTCCTAAAGCCATGTGTTTAGCTCTATGGAATGGTGCAGAGTCTTGTTGAAAGACTCAGCGTTTTTTCTTGAACATAGTCTAATTCAGGGGCTTTACAATCAACTCTAAGATGGTATTTTTGTAGACTTCAGCATTTGTCTTCAAACCTTTCTCACAAAAATGAAACTCTGTTGCACCCTCATAAGTCTTACTAATGATGGGTGATGCTGAACGGGGGAGCAACTTCATGTGCTTTTTGCTGCTGCTGGCATACTCTCTCATTTGTTTGTTCAGTATCAAACATTTTCTCACCTGTAAAAAGAATGTGTTTGTGACATTTTGAGCATGCCAGTGAAGGAGGTTCTTTAATCTCTCCCACCTAATTATCTTCAATTGAGATGCAGTTGACCAGTCTGGTGACGATAGGCTCAGAATCCAAAGTCTTTGTTCAACACTCTTGAAACGATTCTTGAATCAGTTTCATCTCACATGCAATGATTTTCTGATTTTGGATGGGATTTCTGCAAATTCTTTCATGAATCACTTTCACTGCTGCTGGGGTTCAAATCGAACGAGGCCAACCAGATCTTTCTCTGTTCTCCACATGTCCAAGTTCCTCATACCGATTCATGGTATGATACATAAATCTTAGTGATTCCTAGCTGTTTCAGCAGCTTAAATATTGTGGTAGCTGAATGGTTGCACTTATGCAAGGCAATGATTGCAACCCTGTTTTCTTTTGCCATGCTCTCTATTCTACTGCTATGTGCAGACTGACTGACTACCTGTGCTGCAATCTTCCCTCCAATACTTGCCTCCCACCAACTCACCACACAGCCAAGCACAAGATGCGCTTCACTTGTTCACAAGTCAAGGTCAAATGCAGTGACAGAAGTTATGATAAGATTGGGTAAACTCACAACAATTTAGATTAGCTGTCATTCGTAGAGTTGATATTAGTCCATACTGAGTTAACCACACTAAAGCTGAATGAAAGAAATGAATACTTATAGTATACATCACTGTCCAAAAATCCACCACCAGAGGCAAGCGGTATAGTGTAACACCTGATAATCATCACAGTGGAAGTCGAAAAGTTGATATTGGAATCAATAGTACTTCCAAAACAGTTATCCTATGTAATTAAGAAATTTGACCAATGGAAATGTTTTGCAATTGGCTCAAATTAATCTTTAACTGAATTATGGATTAAATTTACCAAGCATACCTCTACTGGTTTATGTCTGCAAAATAGCAGTTTTTGTTTTGTCACATAGATGAAGGTGTCGAATAAAATAATGGCGATCCATGTACCAACATTTAGAACACAGTGTATAACACTGTACCTAGGTAGATTTTAGAGGTGTGTATGCTGCACAAAAAGTGTGATGATAATACAGGGTATATATAAGTGAATATTGGGGTTTTAACTCTTTATAATATTTATTACATTCAACTTACAGTTATGAATGATATGTAAAATGAAAAAGCAACTCAAACAGTTTTACCAAGAAGCTTATAAATGTTCAATGTGACTACCCTTTGTCACACGGCACACATCAAATCTATTGCCGAGTTCTTCCCAAATGTTGATAAGTGTGTATTCAGAAATTGTAGCAATAGCTGCTTCAATCCAGTTTCTTAATTCAGGGAGGTCAGCTGGTAGCGGAGGCACGTACACACGATCCTTGATGAAGCCCCAAAGGTAAAAATCACATTGCATTAGGTCAGGAGAACGTGGAGGCCATGCATAGCAAGCCCTGTCATTGGGGCCCTTGCAGCCTATCCAGTGCTCAGGTACAGTGACGTTCAACCAATCGCGTACTTCGTTATGCAAGTGAGGTGGCGCACCATCCTGCTGGAAAATGAAGTTCTCTGGCTCATTTTCTTCCAACTTCAGCCATTGCTCTAGTGTATCAAGGTAAGAAGTGCCAGTTACAGTAGGTTCACCAAAAACGAAATGCCCATAAACTTTTCGCCAGGATATGGCACAAAAAATATACACTTTAGGGGAATCTCGTTGAATTATGCCATCTCGTGAGGATTTTCTGAGCCCCAGATGCGCACATTATGAGTGTTAACATGTCCACTAAGGTGAAAGATCAATTCATCACTGAAGACAACACAATCCACAAAATCGTCATGAAACAACATGTCGTTTGCGAATTTGGCACGTAATCCGTGGTCTGTCGGCTTTAGAGCCTGTAATAACTGTAAACGGTAAGGACGTAGCTGTAAGTGTTTTCTTACAATTTTCCAAACAGTCGACACAGGAACTTGTAATTCACGACGAGCCTTCCGGACTGATTTCTTTGGGCTACGAGTGAATGACTCTCTCACTCGCTCAACAGTCTCTTCACTTACTCCTGGTCGTCCTGTGCTCTTCCCTTTACAAAGGCAGCCGGTATCTTCAAACTGATTATACCATCTACAAATGTTTTTATCACTAGGAGGATCACAACTGAACACGTTGCACAGTAACTACAGATTTGATCTTTGCAAACTGCAAAACACAAAACGCTTTCTGTTTACTAGTCTTTGCTACTACCGCTGTCTAGCAGATTGCGGCAGAAACATTGCTCGCACATGTGCACTTGTGCCAACAAACAAAACTGTTTGAGTTGCTTTTTCATTTGACATATCATTTATAACTGTAAGTTGAATGTAATAAATATTATAAAGAGTTAAAACCCTGATATTCATTTATGTACACTCTGTATTAATATAGTGGTGTGAAACTTGAGTATAAACCTATCATGATATTAGGTCATTTAGTGTTAATTGCCCCCCCCCCCTCCTAGGTTCATGATTAAGTAGCCCATTCACAATGAAACTTAAACATAAGCATAATGCAAATATCAAGGCTTATTCATGTATCTTAATGCATGCATTCCCATTGGCTGACATTCACATAAACTTGGTCATAAACTTATATGGTAAACGTGGAATTTTGCAAACTCCAAGATTTCATGTTTATGTCTATGACAAAATAAGAAACTAGCCAATCAGAGAGCAATTGTCCATACATCTCATCGCATGATCATTCTGCCATCTCACATAAGATTAACCATCACCATCTTACATCAGATTTTTCTGTTGTCATTCACTCACAACTGCCTTTCTGTGTAAGATCGCTGTCCACATATCATCGGGATATCGATAAAAGTCACAGCAAAAAAAATTGTGGTAGTAAATGGTTCTTTATTGCAATTTTAACAACCTTTTACCAGATTCATAACCTCTTTCCAATTTACCGTATTAGCTCAGCTGTTTCATGCTCTCCTATTACTGGCTGCTCTTTATTTTTTTCTTTTGTTATTGTGCATAACATATCAAGTTAAGTTTATGCATTAGTTTTATGTAGTTATGTTGATGCTTAATTTTCATTGTGAATAGGTCTGTAGATCTGGGTTAACTTAATGCTTGCCAAATATGTGCAGCCCTGACAGAACGATACAATCCCTTCCACCATCAGTTGGCATCTAGTTGAGGATAAAGCAAATGCTTTTAAAACCCCTATCACTAAATAAATTTAGTATACGATGTGTAATGTAATAACAAGTGGCTCCTTGACATGTAATTACATAGAATAAACATAGCTGAATGTGTTTTAAGGAAAAAGAAAGGTATTTATTGTATGAAATGTAACAAATTTTTCTATTATGGTTTATGATAGTAAATTTTCATTCGTATTGTATGAAATATAACAAATTTTTCTATTATGGTTTATGATAGTAAATTTTCATTCGTACGTAGATTACATCAGTTTCATGTATAAAAATGGAATATAAGTTCAAAAATTGAAATTGTATTTTATTTATGGACTCACTGAATCTGATGCGGTTCTAGCATTCCATTCTATATTGGGTGTGAAAAACTGGTTAATTTTGCTCAGAGGCCTCTTTATTAGGCTTGATGTTCTTTTACATGCCATTAATCTATGACACTGGACCAATGGTTTTAGTTCGCTTCCGAAGAAAACCATGCTAAGGATTTTCACGTCCAAAAAAATCCATTGCCCTCTGCTGGGTTTGAAACCACGACTTTGGGAACTAGAGGCTAGCATGTTACCTCTAGATTATGGAGGACAACATAGTTCATATTCATATGCATTAGCTTATCAGTAGTGAGATTATGCTTTCCTTTTGTGATACTCATAATATGTCTTAATGCATTGGCTTATTAGCAGTGAGATTTTGCAGATAGCTTTTCCTTTTCACAAATGGAAATAATGTACTGTATAAGTTAAAAATGTTTCTGTTTCATTTCTATGGATTTTTTTTTTCAGTTCATGACAAAGAATTCTGCAAAGCGATTGGGCTGTGTGGTGTCACATGGTGGTGAAGCTGCCATCAGAAACCATTCATTCTTCAGAGACATAGATTGGGAAGCTCTTGAAGCTCGGCGTGTAAAACCACCATTCAAGCCAAAAATTGTAAGTGATCCGACTACTTTGTTTTTCTACTTACTGATAGTTTGTATTGTACAGGATTGTTAATTTATAAGGTAAGTCCTCTCGCAGCCCATTCTCCTTTGCTCTTCCCTCAACATCTACCAGAACTTCAGACAGCCAATTCCCACTCTAAGGTGCATTAGCGCCATATCTCACTGTTATTGTTACATCAGGTCCAGTCAGTTAGGTGCCTGTCATTACAGTCAACATGATGCATCACTTATCTGTGGATGAACGTGCAAAGTTTATCTTAAACACAAATCTGCTCAACAGTCTTTTCTGAGAAATGTTTGTTAAACTAAAACTTTATCGTTATACATCATATATGATATTTCTATCAGAATATTATGCTGCCTATTTGAGAAGGTCAACATTTTCCCAGTCACTCGATTTCTGCAGTTATATAAGAGAGTGGAGAGAGGTTATCATATAATTTAATGATCCTATAATTATTTTGAATTTTGATAAAAAAGTGACTCAATTATATCAAAACTCAATACAGTGCTCCACTGTCTAATGCACTTATTATTTTTATAGAACTAAAATTGTTTTGATGATTTAATGCAATTATAGTGATCCGAAAAAATAGGAAAATTAACAGAGAAATACGTACATGTGATTCGTTATTACATAAATATTTTCACATTTTATTTTTGGATTTTTATGAAATGATTCTGAATAAATATATTGGAATCTCGTTTTTTGAGACCAAAGGATTTTGGACATCATAAATGGGAAAATGTATTAATAGAAAGCATTACATTTTCACTTTTTAATTTTTAATTTAAGTGTCTCATACTGCAAATAAATGTAAGATAAACTTATATATCCATTTTCAGCTGAATATTTTTGAGTTTCAACAGCATCATCCACCATTGTCAGCATCATTCAACAGCATCATCCCACAACACAATAAAACATTATTATATAACTAATTTAAGTCAAATGTGGACACAATAATTTCACAGTTTCCCCGGATGCATTTCAAAGATGTTCATTTTCATTGTCAGTGGGTGTTTGACTGGCTTCTGAAGGGGAGGTTCCTATTGCAATTTCAGTGTGCTGCCTTGGGGGCAATCTTAAGATGTCTGCCAGTGGCATATCAAAATTCATAACTATGTGGGGATTTTTCCTAATCTTTATTTTTTCCCAAATTGCTAATTCTGTTGTAGTCTTTACATATTTAATAAGTTTGATGTCAGGTTTAATGTGTTGTGATGTCCAGGAGTGTTGTGATACTACCAACCTTGTTAACAATAAAACATGTTTTAGTAAAAATAAAATAAATAAAAATGATTTCTTTGTCAATTGCCAGGATCGTAACAATGCTGCCAAGATGCCAAAATTTTGCCCCACAAGAGTTCTTTTGCATGCCAGTAAATATATTTACATGGGGCTAACACATATAAGCACACTTAAAAACCATTGGTCTCAACCAGGTTTGAATGCAATATTGGGAACAGGAGGTCAATGTCTAACCAGATGAGCCACCCAGATCGACAAAACATGTTTGAGATATATCTTGATCAATTTTTTGGTGCATTGAAAACTTAAAAAGCGTTTGGCAGAATGGTAAATACATTATTATTATTATTATTATTATTATTATTATTATTATTATTATTATTATTATTATTATTAATATCACCATCATATCATTATCATCATAACAAATAAATGGAATACTTTGCTTTTATTCAATAAAGAAAATTCTGTGTGAATTTGAACTATTTCACACATTAACATGAAAAATTATTGAACAGAAATGTGAAACTCTTTGCATGATATATATGAATGACATGATTTGTTATAGTTTCTTACGCTATTTTCATCACAATTTTTCTCTCTTTATGACGCTGATATTTCTCTGATTGCTGACTGCTGAAATTGGGTATTTTTCTTATTACATTTTATGACACTCCTATTCTAGCAGAGATTCATGAATTTCTACGCTTGGTAGCTGTTACAAATACTGTTCCACAAGGATCACCGTTTCTTCTCTTTGCAGATTTGTGGGGTGATAAAGTGTTTGCAACACATTTAAATAAAACTTCAATTACATTCACATCTTTATCTTACCTGATCTTTGTGGCATCACCTCTTCCTCAACGTTGCTGATACATCTTAGCTACCCCTTATTTTTCCACTGTCTTACCTTGTTTATGTGGCATTTTAGTATTATGTTTCAGCTATTTCTATTTGAATCACTTTCCCAACAATATTGACAATTCTTCTACTTGTTGTGTATTTACATTTAATAATAGTAGTAGTATTGTTTGCAGGGCTTATAGGCTGTCGTCTAGAAGGCATTGAAGATACTGAAATTTTGCCAAGGATTGCACTTGGCATCTTCAGGGTAAAGTGATCCGCAGTCTTTGTTGGACCAGGCAACTGCCCTCTTATATAGCCGAGGTGGGCAGGGCATGCTTTGTGTTTCTTTGCTCTGATTGGCTAGTATCTGTTGCATCTAGATACTGCTGATCGAGTATGTGTGCACTGTTCTAATTAATGTTTTCCCAATTAGACTGAACAGGGGAATGCATGTAATTACATGTACAGTTGCACTCTCTAATGAGATTGAACTTGCCTTGGTCGAGCAAACGGTGTGCTGTGCTGTAAACCATAAGAGAATTTTGCTTCCAATGAGAATCAAAATAAGCGCATTTCTGTTCCCAGCATTCTTGTTATCTGCAGATTCTAAGGTATAGACAAACAATTGATTTGCTCCAAACCTAAAAATCCTTGGATTATAAAAGGAAACCACTTGTTTGTTAGCTATAAAATATAATAGTGCATTCACAGTGACATATTTTAATTAATAATGCTAATGGGTTTTGTTCTTGAAGCCCTGTGAATTATCAATTTTGTGTATCAACTAAACTTTTGGATACATACATTAACGTTGTCACTATTCATGTACAAAAATCTGACCTATATGTTTATATACTTCACTGCAATAGTGTAGATATAAAGTCAAATCCCTTGTTAAGGTGAATCTCCACTGCTTTGATAAGGAACACACAACACTCGATGCTCTACATAAATAACTTTAAAAAGCATGTAATGCACATTGGGTTATATGTGTCAGAATCCCCATCAACTTTCTGTCTCCACCTTTGTTAGCAAATATGGCAATGTGTAAACAAATTGCATTTGTTAACCCCAATAATCACATAGATTTTGCTTATAAACATTGTGGTCACAATGTGTACGTGGTGGAAAAGATGTAAGGATAAAAAAAGAAAGCATGGATGTCCGCATAACAGCAGCAATAGAAACAAAATAATTAGCATCTTCTCTGAACTGAAAGTTGAGGATAGATTTTCTTCAAGAATTTTCTAAGAATGTCAGAAGAATATTTCAATGTGTTATTGACTATAATTTCCCAGCAATTGTAAAACAGGAGCTAGAACATCAATTGAATTTGAGATCAGGCTTAACCTCCTTTTTCTATGTTCTCTTGTGTATATTAAAATATACATGCAAGCTCTTATAAACACTTAGTTTTCTTGATTTGATTTTATTTATATTTTCTTTTCCTTCATCTCTATTTTTCTCACTAGTAACCATGAATAATATGCTTAGGTCATAAGTCTACAAACATCATTCCTGGCTAAAGTTACTTGAGTCTGCACAAAGTTAAATATTTATCACACTCAGCAAGTTTTCTATTACAAGTGGAGAACAATTTTGTTTAGATAAAACATGTTGAATGAACCTGTTCTGCAGACTTGGTAATGGTGACACACATGGCAACTTATTGTGTTGAATTAAACATGTTTTAACTGTTGAGAAGTGGACTCCCACCTTTGCTTTCTCAGGTATGCCAATATCTTCTACTCTGGTATGCATCAAAGCAAATAACACTGACATTTTGGGACAGAAGTGTACAAAAATGTGTAACATCATGTGGCACTTATTGTTCATGTTTCTAAACAGTATTGAACATGTCAATGAACAAAGATTACTCAAAAGATCCAAAAAATATATCTTCTTGCATAACTCTGGGAGTAGTTATGGTGGGGTTCATCTGATTTTAAAAATGAAATTTTCAACATGCTTCTTATGTAGTATCAGGGGCTGTGAATGTGAATTATCTGAAGGCCACATGTTGCAGAGAAAAGCTGGATGCTCATATATCATAGACATAGGCAAGAGTTTTTTTTAGCAATAAATGAGAAAATTGTCGAATTAAAAAAAATTGTTTTGAGAATTTTTTATATTTTCAAAAATATTTTTAATGGTAAATGAGATGTGTATGTCCTTTTTTATTTTGTGTAGAAAAATGTACATTTATTTCAACTTACAAAAATAAAACTTTCAACATGAAACAATGATTAGAATTTCAATGAAAAGGAGTTGGCAGTTACAATACAAGATACTAAATTAAGGTACCAAGCAAGAAAAATTCTTGTTCCTGAAAATTACAGGTTGGAAACAGAACCAATATTGGCATTTCAATCAAAAGAAAAAACTTGAGCTCACCTTGTTTTATTCCGAATTAACTCGCTGAGAACCAAAATGAAATATTAGAAGGTGGTGTTTTTTAAGCAAGTAAGAGCAGTTACAGAATGCATGGACCCCAATATTAGAGACACAATAGAAGACAATCAAAAATTTTGCTGTTGTATGACTGTCCAAACAAAGAAATTAATGATATAATAATAAAAACTTTAGAATATTTGTTTGAGCCATCAAGGCTTATTACTAAATCAAGTATCAGTGAATTAAATAATTTAATGGTAGCATTTAATCAACTAAAGTACATTTAAAATTAGTTGTATTAATTTGATTAATTGCTTCTTTGTTACAAAGAATTTTTTTGATTCTTGAACAACTAAGTCATGATAGTAATTATCCTGATATATGGTGGACTTTGTGACAGTGATGTGTTTTAACAATTGAAAGTTAGTTGAGTCGATTTTGTAACACTACATCACTTACTTTTGATTTCGGAAAACATGTTTCAGAAGCCATGTGCTTCCATTGTCAATTCCTTTGGTAATGTTAACAAATTAGATGTAGTAGTAGCATTCTTGGCATTGAAAGTAAAAGATGAGTCTTATCACATTTTCTGTGGAAAGTCCTTTTTGCTTGCAATATCCAAAGTTGACAAGAAAATGTTGTCTATGCATAACATATTTTAATAGAGAGAAAGGTAACTATGAAAAATGGAAATGTCACAACTTATTGTATGTTGTCAATGCAAAATCTTTCCTCTGGTCTTAGACAACCCTTGGTTAAAATGCTGTAATCAGGCTTGCTTATCCCTTCCTTTTAGATACTGAGCACTTGAATCCTGCAAGCAATCTATGCAATTCTTTAAATTTCTGGTTAAATCTTTGGTTATTGTAACTGTTAACCTAAATATACACATTGTGTAATATTTTAAAACATATATTAGTTATAGATATTCAGTTTTTGTTTTCTTTGTGTTTACAGAAGAGCAAAAAGGATGCCTTGAATTTTGATGCAGAGTTTACAAAAGAGGAGCCTGTTTTAACCCCTGTGAATGCAGATGTAGTGAAAGTTATTAATCAGGATGAGTTCAAAGGATTTTCATTTGTTAATCCAGACTTCAATCCAGGACGGTATCAAACAGAGAAAGTTTCAGCATAAAAGATCCTGCAAATAGGCTGGTCCTAAATTAAGTGTATTACTATCACTAGCTCATTATGAAAGATGATTGTTTGCACATTATAGTAGCAGTGGTGTGTTCCCATGGCCACTATGGCGTGCTTTCGCTGCCACACCAAATGAGTACAGCCTAAAGTTTTAAAATTTGTCATGGTAACAAGCCCCACCGCTGCTGCAGCAAGACGGCTGCAAGATGCCACAACCATGACAAGATGGCTGCCTAATGCCTGTAAATATAATGGCGCCTAACATAGTATGTTAGCTCTAACGTTAGGAATAGAGTGTTGTTAAAACAACTTCCTCTGTAAAACAAACAAAAAGTCCAAAAAAAATTGTCTAGCCCTTGAGTGTTACGTCTAAAAGCAGTGTATGTCAGATCTAGTGCAGTCAATGTATGCATTTTTATATACACATAACAAACATAGAGCGTAAATATTTATCTGCAGTATTACAGAGTTGTTTCTGTATTATCTGCTTCACTAATACTTTTTTTTAACAATGACATTTCTGTTGATGCACTTAACATCTTGTGATAGATTTCAAAGGACTATTATGGGCCCAACACATAAAAAAACACTAAAGAAATCATGTACTTAAAAAGGAGGATTAGAAACTAAATGCACGGTGGCCTCTCAAGCTCTGTTGTGAAATACAGTATTGTCCATATATGCAATAAAAGGATGCATAATGGGAAGTCACCATGTATACGATGCAGATGTATGGCCATATTATATAGTTCATAATAGTTGAATTATGGTGCTCATCGGAAATGAGTTTCTTGAGCACTTGGAGAGCTAACGTTAATGTGTGTGAATGTGTTTTAGAATGAAATTAAAGAAATTGTTATTACGTATCATGCACGGTTCTAAGCTTCCGATTTACATGGCAAAACTGTTTTGCCAAGGCCTACTGTCGCTCTTGGCATGAGGCGACTAGAAAAAAAAAATGTACGTAAAGTACTATACAGTATGTCCTCCGTTTTGTTGTAAAAGTATGCGCGTGCACGTTTGTATGTTTGTGTGTGTGCATGTGTGTCATGTTAGAGTCTGGAGATATTTACGGGTGTTTGTTGTTGTCATTGTTGTTGTTTACATTGTTGTCGCAGTTGTTGAAACAATGACCGCCATACTATTTAGCTGTGTTTTCAGAATACTATAGTTAAGGTAAAACCTTACATGTTTCACAAATTATATATAAAAAGTATATATATAGAGAGATATGATTATACATAAAGCATTGTAAATGTGGAGACAAACACGAGTTTTAGATGTTTGTACTAAGTATGTATGAACCTTAAAATTTTAAAGTGTAATTGAATTTTTAACTAGATTGTAACTACTGCGCTATGTAATTGTAAATTAGACGAGAGAATTTCTAATTCATGCACACTTCTCTTGTACAAGAGCTGCCCCGAACATAAAAGTGTCATACCAAAGTTTCAGAGAACTGAAGACATTACAAGATCTCTAACTTGATAAGCCTTATATCTCGCTGTTACTGTCTAGTCACTAGAAGCAGATGCTTACACTGCATCTGCGATTCTTAACAGTAACTCATAAAATCTGTAAAATCTGTTGGAAGTGAAATGAAATTTGCTTAAAACAGATTGTCTGGCTTGAGGACATAAAACAACACTGCACTAAACCACACAATGTTCATGTAAACAGTGAGCAAGCAGACAGTGTTTTCTGGCCTATACTTTCACTATACGCTGATTGTCGACTGTTGCCACATAGCACATTGGAAGGCATGGAGCATAATGAGCAAAATGGAAAAAATATTTAGGATGGTCATAGCAAACAAAGCAAGAAGAAATTTGTAGGTTTAAGCATGGCTTTTACATATAAGCTGACAGAGAAGAAGCTTGCTTGCTGCACTAAAACGTTACTAAATATTTGTAGAAGTGAGTAAGTAAATCACCACATTCATAAACGGACAGATTTATCCTGTGATCATGTTAAGAAAGAAGAAAAGCAAGAGAGAAAGCAAAGACAAAAGTGGAAGCTCTCTGGCATCTTTGAAATTGGTGGTCAGAGTGCTGTACCATTTCCAAAGAAACCAGAGTATTGGTGCTGTTGAATTAAGCTGTTAACAGCCATTTATGGAATGATGTCTTTAAAAAAAAAAAAAAAAGAGAGAAAAAAAAAAAAAAGGAAAATTATCCCCAGATGATGATCTTTTTTTTAACAAGATACTGATATAGTAAGCAATCTTAGTAAGTAAACTATTGGTAGTTCTATGTTTAGAGTAGAAAATGGCCTTTCCTTGTCAGTGCTGGAGAACATTGGGACATTGTTATTGATGCAGCTTCCGAAAGGTGACTAGTGAATATGGACCGGCAATATGGACCCACAATCATGGTGGATCCTCCTGCAGCCTGCGCCTCGCCTCCCACCGTCCGCAGCTGAATGGAATTCTGCTGCAGCGAGTGCTCCTCCATGTTAGAAGTGTCAGTTTTTACGCTTTTTGTGGGTTTTGTTTGCCACCACTCATGGTCAAATGTTTTCAATTTGCTTCGTTGACCTGCTTAGTACTGCACCTTGCAAGGTAAACCAAAACCTTTTAGCCGTCCTCGCTCGCTCCATTAACTTCTGTATGTCAATGTGGGATTAAAAAGAAAATAAACATTTTAAGTGTTGTTTGTTGAAAAAAAAAGTGAATCAGAAACTAGTCATGAATATTTGTTGTCATCGCACAATGAAATCTGAAGTACGGTTAGGTTTTTCCTTTAGTTTTATTCAGATGATTAAATCTCTTTAAGAAATGTATGTTGTAAGAAATCTAGAACACTTAGGTATTAGTGCTTGCCCAAACCGCTTATGTGTATTCAATATTTTTGTGGTTGAGCAGGAGTCGTTAATTGCTGAGAGGAATTTTGTGAAGGTAAGCTAATTAAGACTAACCAAGAGAATACGTTCTGCTCCAATGTCATATTGACCGTAGAACAAAACGTAATCTCTGTAGAAGTAGTTGCATGAAATCCCAAATATCTCATGTGTGCATTTGAATCTTTTATTTATTTTTTTTAGCCTTACATTAAATAAATCATATTTATTTTGTATTTGATTTTTGTAACAGCATTTAGTTTTATTCTTTTTTAACAAAAAGGTTATTTTAGGTTCATTGATATTAATAGTTGTTCAGACATTGTGATTTCTTTAAAGGAACTCAAGTTTAACTTGCACAAAGCTTGTTGCTTTTATTAATGTTTAAGGGATGTTTAGCTTTGAAAATGTGTGTTGTTCAGTTTTCTTCTAAATTTGATGCGGGGCCAATGAAGCAATCAGCAGTTTTCCCCGCACAAATGCAAAGAAGTAAGACAGTGATACTTCAAACTCATGACCAACTAAGTGTCCGATTGCTGTCCGATTAATTTAGTTCAATAATGCACATGTACTTAAGCACTTTCTAAAAGTATTTTGAAAAATATACAGTATTTGCTGTCACCAGAGCATACACACAAAAATGGAAAATATGCTCAGCAATATTCTTGGGGGAAGCAAGTATTTTATCTAACAGTTTTTCATGAATATTTTGAATTATTTTATACCTTATCATTGTCAGTGTGCAGTATTTTACCAAAGAAGGTTTACAAAGTGTTAAAAGGGACACAAACTGTTCCTTGTATTTCAAATGAGCTGAAACATGGTCAAAATCCCGTATCCCTCTGCAGGCTGGTTTTCCATAGCGTGTGTGTTGTGGGAAAACATTGGAAACGAGATTTTTATAACCAAAGATGGCACTCATGTAAACTACAAGGATATGGAGATGTCTCTTAGTGCAATTTAAATTTCAGATCTTATGTTAGAGAGAATTAGTTATGTATATAATATATTATATGAACACTAAGTGTTAAATTATGTAAGAACAGAAGCATTACATTTTGCATTTAAATGATGTCTAAGAGGTTATGATCTTGTGATTCTCAACAAGAAGTGATAGCAAAACATCCTTGTGACTGATTAGCAAACCAATCATTTTAAATACTACTTCTGCCACAGAGTAATACGCACTAATGATTATGTTAAAAGAACAAATAATCTGTAAGTGTTGTTTTTATTATTACTGTGAATAGAAGCGACATAAATCTATGCTTTTATTTTTTTCTAATCCTTGAGAGTGCACAGAGCCAAATTAGAATGATGTCTATCTGCCTGCTAATGAACATGCTTTTGTTGTCCATGAGATTATGATCAAATATGTAACTGTGCTAGTATTTAGCAAGTGGTTTTTGTATTTATTTTTTTATTTATATGGTTTTACTGTTGGAGAGAGGACATTGCCTTTTAGGAAACAAAAGCTTTTTTTAGGTTGAGTATACAATCATCCATCAGAGTTTCCTCCATCCTCAACTGAAATGCTACAGACTGTGCCAAAACAAAAGAGCTGTAATAGAACCAAGTTTTCCAAAAGTTTTGCAATGTCCTCCTCATATTGTATCAATATTTTTTTGAGCCCAGTGCTGCTGTTTCCCTGAATTTTATTATTTCTCTAATTGTGAAATAAATCAAACGATTTAATTTGTGTGCATCCCATCCTTAATGATTGTTTTAAGTAATAAATAATCTATATGGAAATTCTCAATTTGTGCATTTATTTTTAAAGGAATTATATTTAGGCATGCAATAATTACAAGCATTCACTATTTTATAAAGATGCTCTAACACAATCATTAAATAATGGTAGAAACAAGAAAAAGTTTCATTTTATTTACTTTATCCAATCACTTGCATGGAATTAATGGCAAATCCAACCCAATATAATTGTAAATCCTGATACTTTGTGGATTTTTTTTTTTTTTTTTCTTAGTAAATATACACCAAGAAAACTTTTTTTAAGTACTACATTGAGTGGTTTTTAGGATAGAATTGAAGGAAATTTAAAATAAAGCTGTAATACAGTGCCTTTGTCTGAATACATGGCTGGCCTAACAAATTTTCTTGGCACTGGAAAGCACATTGTTTGCTGACAGAGTGGATATTCATAATCCCATAAATTCAAGTGCGTAGATTTCTCATGCAAATTATAATTAAAATGACCGCATACTTTTATCATAGATGATGTTGGGAATGGTGACCCTGTGCAACACCCAACTGCAGAAATTAACTCTACTCACATTATTACGTGGTTGCTTTTCCTGAACCACAATTATCTTAAAGAGTTTTAATTTTAAAAGGCAAATGACATTGCAAGCCAAGTTAAGTAACTCCTATTCCTGTGTAAACTTTCTCTGATATTTGTTTTGACTTTGCATTAATGCACAATTTTTGCTTTGTAAGTACCCAGGAATTTACTTTTGATTTCTAATCAAGATCAAAAATAAAATAAAATCTATATTTTATACCCTGGCACCTAATTTCTTATACCAGGGCTAGTATCCCAAATCTTGCTATTTATTTTCAATTTTTTTATCTACTATTTTTATACAATTATTCTAGAGATAATAAACTATAAATACTAACCCAAAAAATTATTTAACATATAAACTAAACAAAAATTCAATTAATGTAGCATTTTCATAATTCTAAAAATTGAAATAATCATCTTATACTTACTAATGCATTTTTTTTATTAATAATTTTGTCTGATTACATATTATGTAATTTTATTTTATATTTACATATTTTTAAAATATACATCATTTATGTGAAGTGTGTGTAAAAGTCAATCATAAATTTTGCATGTATATAATTATTTTTATTCTTTACTTTTATTAATTCATATTAAATGTTTTATTGTTTACATTTATATATTTTTATAAATTTATATTTATATATAATTAATATGAATATCATTATTATTATTATCATCATCATCATCAAGAGCAGATCTTGTTTCCCTAAATCTGTTCTCAAGATTATGAACCGTTTCTCTGTAAGGCACAGGAACAGCAGGGAATCTGGCCATAAATTGCTGTATCACTTCTCAATAAGAGTTGAAGATTCTGTATGTTTACAGACTTTTTGGCATTATAACAGCACTAACACACTATAATGCTGAAACATGCATCAAACTCTGTGCAGCACAGACCTGACATCAGCCAATTAGCTGGTTTACAGAGAGGAGGGAAAGTGGACTGGAAACAGAACAAGTTAGATGCAGCACAGTGGAGATTAAGCAATTTCCCATAATACAGTCATATGTCCAACAAAAGCTCTGAATGTGACTAATTAGCTGGAAATTTTAAACATTATGCATCACTTAATGTAAATAATTTGATCATGTACTAGTTATACCTCACATCCACTTCAAGATATGTGCGTTAAATGATGTTTAGGTTTTCATATTTCTGGCTCACTAATCATATATTAGGAACACATCACTTCTTATAAACTGTAGCAGAAATTAAAGGTGGTAATTGGTTACTTGCAAAGTTGCCATCCCTCATCAAATCTGGGTCCTCTGGTGTGATCAGCTGACTCGAAGTTCATTATTGACAAGAAGGTCTTATAATAATCATGTTGTATTCTTGTATATTATTCTCTAAAAGGAAATGGAGTTTTATTTATGGATGCTTTTTAACTACTGTGTATTTATATATCTAATGCTCAGGAGTTAATGAAATCATTCAGAGTTAGAAAGCTGTTTGGGATTCTCAATTTTTTGGGAAACATTTTCATTCATTCGCATATTTCAACTGTTTCTTCAGGACATCACTTTATAAGAGTATACAGTTGAATCATCCTACTCAACCCCCATTTCTGGAGGACCACACCTGCAGTTGGTCGACGAGTATCTCGGACTTAGCTGGAAGATCAGTATACTGATCCTTACCCTTTCCTCTGTGGTTCTCAGCATCCCATTCTATGTTGGGAGTAAAAGACCACTAAATGTTGCAGAGGCATCTATATTAGGGTTGAGGTTCTTTTATGTGCCGTTACAAAATTAAACTGATAAGCCCTAATGAGCATCCTGAAATCTTTAAAAAAAATTCAGTAATCAATAAGATGGGCATCTTGATTTTCTTTGTAATCTACAAGGGTAAGTGAATAAGTATCCACACTTTTTTTGTAGTGTGGTTTACGTTGTCTGTGCCATTTTCTGTGCATGCACAATAATAGGCTGTACCTGTGTTGCCACCTATGCAAAGTCTGAATGTCATTCAGTTTGGCTTAGGATTGTGACAGGTCAAAATGGCTGCAGCTTTCTCCATCTGCACTAAGAAAGAAAAGTGTGCATAGATCTGTTTTTTGTGGTCGGAAGGCGTACCAGGAGCCAAAATTCATCGAAGACTTTTAGCACAATATGGGGGCAGTGTTTTACCATGGCAAAGTTTCTATAAATGGGTTGAGATGTTCAAAAATGAGAGAATAAGTGTGAAAGACAAGGAAAGAGCAGGCTGCCCAGCGGCTATACTTGCCTTCCAAAGAAAGCCATGCTAAGGACTTTTATGCCTGAAGAAATCCATTGTCCTCCATCGGGTTGTTTCCTCAGAGGCTTCTTTATCATGCTTTAGGTATTTTTACATGCCATAAATCTATGACATGGGACCAATAGTGTTACTTCCCTTCTGTAGGAAGCCATATTAAGGATTTTTACACCCAAAAAATACATTGGCATCTGCCAAGTTTGAACTTGCGACCTTGGTAACTAGAGGCTAGCATGTTACCCTAGACCATAGAGGGTGACACTATAACAGAAGTACTACTTGGATACTCAGCAATAGTTTCATGACATTGTTTTCAAATTTACATTTAAGCAGCCCATACTTGCTATACACAACTTTACTTGGAGGCAAGTAAACAATGCTAAAAATATATCTCCTG
Source organism: Hymenopus coronatus (assembly GCA_030762935.1). Taxonomy (NCBI): domain Eukaryota; kingdom Metazoa; phylum Arthropoda; class Insecta; order Mantodea; family Hymenopodidae; genus Hymenopus; species Hymenopus coronatus. The sequence continues at coordinate 27,729,752 of CM060882.1, forward strand.
GGAAGTAGTGAAGTAACACAGTGTGCCTACTTAATTTTTATACAACAACAAACATCCACAAAATCCTTTCTTTTGTCAAGATGGTGTGAATTACCACACTGTGGCTGCCGCCGCCACCACCAGCATCAATCTGTTCATAACCATAATTATTATGCAACTATACTTCACATTCATTAAGTAGAAGTAACTTTTGATAATGGTCTCAACTTTTTATGAATATGTACAGGAGGCAAAGTACTGGGCTAAGAGGGTGGTAGCCTCCCTATATTTGGTCTTCTGTTTCACCTAAAACTATTCCTTTTCAAGGCTCTGATATTATCTTTGATATTGTAAATATGCGACAGACTCCAGCACATTCAGAAAATGGGATTTGGCTGTTGCTTCCCAGTAACACTGAAAGATCAGCACTTTCCATGTGTGGTGGATGTAAAAAATATTTTTATTTGTATGTCTTATTGCCAAACATTGCCAGATTTCTTCGGGGACTGCTTGCCAGGGAACTGCAGCTTCAAAGACAGGTTCCTTGTATGGCTTGCAAGCACCTCTGATAATGCTGACATAAATGAGAGTACCTCAAAATTATTCCAGATTCCTTTAGTAAAAAAAAAATTGACTCCAGTGGAACAGCAGCTAAGTGCATTGCAACTTATGGTGATATATCTGTGAAATTGCACCACAAATAGTGAAAAATTAAAAACTTATTTTGTTTCATAATAAAATAATATGAATTCTAAAATTTAAGAAAAAATATCCTTTTTCGCATTTGGCATATTTTGACTACCAATTAGCTGAAGCTATAGATGGTTAGTTGCATGCTTTTTAATAGGCACAACTTTAAGCCTTATTTTCTCGCAAACTGTTTTCCAATACTTTTCCATACTCAAATGTTCCACATGATGCAATTTTTCATTAATTTGTTTCAAAATGTTAGTACTGCTTTTCAAAACCACATTAAAAAAAATGATCATATTAATTTTTTGAAACAGTGCTCCAATTTTGCTAAATAAATTATTACATTTTGAAAAATCAAGCGTTTTGGAGAGTATGAAATATAATAATTCACCTCTAATTAGGGATAATATATAAAAGTGTAACATGACAGATTTATTTTTAAACTCATTTTTGCAAACCTGGATTTTTTGCATGTAAATATTTTTAAAAATGCATCTCATAGTTCATTTTTATTAGAACAATGAATCTAGAGAGTAAAAAAAATATTATTTAAAGCACCATGTCAGCTAGAATTTTGATAAGTGGCAAAAATATTTCTATTAGTGTGTATAATAACTGGTATACACTTTAATAAGATTTCTTACATGCTCTGGATTTTCCAAATTTCACAGATGCATTACCTTAAAAGGCAACCATTGAAAAATCTCAAATCTAGCAATGCTTCCTGCACCTCCCCCCTCCTCCACCCCAAAAATCTGCAGCCATCCTAAACAGCATTGATTAAGTCCTAAAAAGGATAGGTATACCAAAAAAAACACCTAGGCTTACCATGAGCCTAACTGACAGATTTTATTTGGTTTCTGAAAGAATAGGCAACCCAGTTCATTCATTTATTAAGCCACACTTGTCTTGATATCCACATTTTTCGAACCCCCTCCCCTTTTTCACACTTTGTTTTCTGACTTGTTTTTCACTGAGGTGTTCATGAGGTCAACATTGAAAATGTGTTTCTAAAAACAAATGAAATTTGTTTCTATCTGAGAACTATTTTCTAATGCTTTGCAAGTTGAATGTTGTGTAATTTGTTCTATCTGTACTAATAGTCTGTTCATTATCATGATTTAAAGAGATTGTGTTCATGCAAAAATGAATTTGAATAGAGAACACTACCAGGCTATAATGTGTAACAATTTTAATTGCTTAGAAGAAACTCCTTTTAATGCAGCAATTAAGTAAATTCAAAAGATATATATTTTTAATTAGTGATGAATTTTGTGAAGTACATCCAAGATCTGCTGTTTGTTAAAACTAATCTTCGCTTGATTTACTGAAAATGTTCATTTCATCCTCATAATACATGAAGTGTTCAACAGCTTTGGCTGCTCTATAATCCAACTGCGGCCTCCAAACGCTCTGTGGCAACTGACCTCTGGCTGCTCACCTTGTATAGGTCCCACTTATGCAGCAGGAAATTTCCAAGGTATGGGAAGATACACATGTGATTACATCTTCCCCGGGCCATTATTGCAAATCCTCATTTGATAAGATGTAGACACCTGCAACAATGCAGAGGGTGATAAAGCTGCCGCCCGCCCATGAGTTCGCACATACTTCAGGCACACCTGTAACGATTCAGGGGTTGAAAGGCGACCCGCACATGATTTTGGACACAGTCACACTATGTTAGAAAGAAACAGGATTCGTGATGATGTTTAACGTCTGCTTTTACAATTAGGGCGCCGCAGGCGATGATACTGACGTTACATAGAATAAAGTTGGAGCACCGGTGGAATGCGATGGCGGAAGAAACCCCACTCGGCCAAGGCGCGGCCTCAGAAACAGGATTAATAACTGTGTGTCTGAAATCTTTCGAGAACAATTTCTGGGGTAAGAAACGATTAAATGTGACGTGTTATTCGACAATATTCGTCATTAGCAGCGCAACTGGCTATTAGCCATGATGAGATAAAACTAAATCTGTTGTTATATTACGCTACGTCATCAGACTGCCTCGGTGCCATAAGTAGTAAAAACTGGCGTTAAACACTATAAAAAAAGGTAATACCAACGGTCGCTAATATCGTCTAATAACCGACTATTTGAACACTCAACAAATCGCATTGATGGCTCATCTGCCTTAAAATCCTGATATGGCAATTAATGACTTCTTTGTTCCCGAACATCAAGAATAAAATGGGTGACCAACCATCTTCGTCGGCAGAAGAAGCCGTTGATGCGTTCAAAAAAGCTATTGACAAATGGTTAGAACACGTAAAAGTGTATTGATCATAAAGGTGAAACAGTATGATATTTCCTCCTGAATCTAAACAGATAAACGCATGACCTAATATACTCCTCTTCAAAAAGTAAAAACATTTGTACCAGCTGGTTTCTTACAACAAGGAAAAAAGTATTCATACACTCAAAGAAAATGACAGTTTAAATACAATAACAAAATTAATACTTTGTAGGCATTCCTCTTCTACGTATTATTTCTGTTAACCTCTTTGGCACGGAATGAACCAGGTCTTTTGTAGTCTCTGAGGTACTATTTTGCCATTCTTGCTGAAGATATTGTTTCAGAGCTGCCTTACTTCGTATGTCGTGCTTTCGGACCATTCTTTCAAGGGAAAGATGTTCAATTGGATTAAGGTCTGCACTCTGTTCTGAAAACTTGAGAACGTGGGGAGTATGGTACAGCAACCACAAGCGAACAATTTCCGCCGTATGCTTTAGATCATTGTCTTGTTGAAAGTAGTAATCTGTGCCTAAACTTAATTTATCAACACTCTTTTGGAGATTATTCTTTAGGATGTTTAAATATTGAAATCTATCCATGTTACCTTCAACAAAAACAAATTCCCCAACACCAGATGCAGCCATACATCCCCATACAATAATTCCTCCTCCACCATGCTTTACTGTGGCTTGAAGGTGCTTGGGTTCAAGCTCAGTATTTGGTCTTCTCCACACCAAAATTCTGCTATCATTTACAATTACATTAAATTTATTTTCACCTGTGAACAGTACCTCGTCCCAGAAACTCGTGTTCTTGCTTAGATGCTCTCGAGCAAATTCAAGTCTGACTTTCTTGTTCTTCTTGCTGATGTATGGTTTCTTTCTAGGTACCCTAGCTCCATAGCCTGCACTACTTAGAACATAGGAAACAGCCCTTGGTGTTATTTCCTTTCCGAACTGATCGTTAACATAGGCAATCAATGCAGAGGCTGTCGATTTAGGATCTTTTTTTATCATTCTTATTAACATATTTTTTTCCCTTTGCGTTAGCTTTTGTGGTCTTCTTCTTTCGCTGTTAATGATAGAATTTCTCTCTATATATCGTGTTATTATGGATGCACAGTCCAACAACATCAGCAATGTTTGAAAATGATTTTCCCTTTTGATATTGAGAGATAACTATATGTTTTTCCTCTATAGTTGTTTCTTTACCTTTGCGGCCCATATTTCTGTCGCACGGCATTCACTACGTAACAGAACCAACAAGCAGGAGGTGTAGCTTGCCACTGAAGGCCTTGCTTGCTGCAAGCGGTTCTTTGGTGGTTTCTGTGTTTACATTTCTAGTGGCGTATGAATACTTTTTTCACTGTCAAATACAGCCAGCATTGGGGTATCGTTTATTTCCTTGAGGTACGTTTGTTTAATACTCAAATCTTTGTTATCGTGACACGTTTTACTTAATGGGGTGGCTTCCTACTCAGAATCGTAGCGCTATTATTTAATTTAATATGGAAATATCAGTGGTCAATTTCAATTACAGTACTATATGAATACTTATTTCCATGACTATATACATACACTGAGGTTCAAAATATAAATTATGCCCCTTGTAGGAGGCTAAAGCGATAGTAAAATCTTTGAAGAAGCAGTTCGTTAGACATACATGCTGATTTTTATTCAAAATTATTAGTGTCAGTTTTTAGAAAATACAATTTCAAAAACTCTGATGTGTTCCATTCATATGATTTCTCTACCTATTCTGTAACAAATTATTCGTACAAAACCTTATTCTTTTCTCTACTTCGTGCTAATCCACATAAACATTACAGAAATTGTATTAATTTCTTCTAAAAAAAAGTAGAAGGCAACTAGGCTAAAGTGATAATCAAATCTATTAAAAGTCGGTCACTAAATTGCATAAATGTGTCCCTTCTCTTTGTAAGACTGGTATGAAAAAATCTGATGCGTTCCATTTAGATAACTTTCTCTACACCTCGGTAACAAACTATTGCTAATAAACTTATTCTTCTATGTACTTCATGATAATCGAGATAAACGTTAGCAGAAATTGTCATATTACTTGCTTTCTTATAAATAGAAGGGAAATAAGGGAATACGCTAAACTAAAACAATAGTCAAATCTAAAAGCTGGTTGTCATGTGGGTGGAATCTGTTTCTATGCATAGCCAGGATTTTACTAATTTCCGTGTAAGAAAAGTTTAAGTAATTTAAATCTGAAACAAATAAGAAATATATCAGAAATGGTCAACTCCACGGAGAAAACATATCATTTAAATTGTGTATTTTAACGAGATCTACATTTTTGGTGCAGTAAGTTTTTGTCTTTCTCTTACGGGTTACCAATTACGCAAAATTCATCCAGAATAAAGAGGTCTTCAGACTCTGTTCCCAGAAAATTCAAGATATACATTTTATTTCCTATGTAAATATTTTTAATGCACGGTATTTTAATCAAAATCATTAGAGCCATTTTTGAGATAGTCAAAATATTCTACATTTGTTCCATGTAAAGGGTAGCTTGGGGTGGGGGAATTTTTCTCAAATCTTCGTGTCACATCCTTGGAAGATACTAAACTTATATACCAAGTTTGAGTTTTTACCATCTTTTCGTTTTTCAGTTATCGTGTTCATAGACACACATAGACACTTTTTCTAAAATCTGATGTGTTCTGTTCACATGACTTTCTCTATATCTCTAACAAATTATTGTTAATAAGCGTGTTATTCTTTCCATTTCATGTTAATCGAGATAAACGCTAGCATTAATAGTCTTATCTATTATTTAGATCCTTATACGTAGAAGCGAAATAACTAGGCTAAACCAAGAGTCGTGTGTTTTAAAATGGGATTGCAATCGGGTTTTTTTTTTTTTTTTTTTTTTTTTTTTTTTTATTTCCCGTAGCCAAGAGTTGACAAGTTCCTGTATGAGAACAGTTTTAAGTATTTTAAAACTGAAATCAATAACAAGGAATATCTCAAAAACGGTCAACTCCACGAAAAAAAATCTGATGTAATCCATTCACATGACTTTCTCTATATCTCTGCAACAATTTTTTTTAAAAAGTTTATGCTTCTATTTACTTCATGCTAAGTGAGAAAAAATTAGCAGAAATGGTCTTATTACTTGCTTCCCTGTAATTAGAAGCGAAATAAGGGAGTAGCATAGGTTAAAGTGATAACAAAAGATGGTTGCTATGTGACTGAAGTTCCTTTGTTTGTATGGACAGGAGTTGGCAAATTCCTGTATGAGAAAAGTATAAGTTTTTTAAGGCTTAAACAAAAAACATGGAAAATCTAAAAAACCATCAACTCCACAAAAAAAATGTATATAACATAAATTGTGTGTTTTAATGTTCTCTACATTTTTTGTATGGTAAGTGTTTGTCTATCTCTTACGGTTTACCAGTTACACAAAATTCCGTAAAAGTCATCCAGAATAAAGTAGTCTTCCGATGATATGCCCAGAAAATTCAAGATACACATATTATTTGTCAAATATATATCTTTAATATATGATATTTTAATCAAACTCGTTAGAGCCAGTTTTTAGAAAATCAAAATTTTCGAAAATTTTTCCATGTGAAGGGTATTTGGGGGTGGGGGGATTTTCTTGATATTTAACGGTCTTTCCGTTTTTGAGCTATGCTGCCCACAGACAGACACACGGACATTTTTGTAAAAGTGCTTTTTTTGGATTCAGGTGGTCTCAAAACATGTATTTCCGGTGAAATCTCGGTATCGAATTTTTGGGTACAATGCAATACCTTCTCTATACACTATGTACATAATAGTTCGTATAGAGAAAATAAAAATGTATATGACATAAATTGTATGTAGTAAGTTTTTGTCTGTCTCTTACGGTTTACTAGTTATGCAAAATTAAAAGAAAATCAAAATAAAGAGGACTTTAGGTCTCAGAAAACTCAAGATATATATATATATATATATTGTTTGTCATGTAAATATAGAGATTTTAATCAACATCGTTAATGCCATTTATTTTTGAGAAAATAAAATTTTCCAATTTTTTTCCATTTAAAGGGTAGTGTGGGGTGGGAAGCTTTTCTTGAAAACCTTCGTGTCGCATCCTTGGGAAATACTGAACTTAAGTAACAAGTTTGGTATTTAACGGGCTTATCGTTTTTGAGCTATGCTGCCCACAGACACAGACAAACCTACACCTTTTTCTAAAATGCCTTTTTGGATTCAGGGGGTCCCAAAACATGTAGTCGTCCTCCATGGTGTAATGTTACCATGATAACTTCACATACCTAAAGTCGCGGGTTCAAAACCGGCGGAGGACGACGGATTTTTTCAAGCGTAAAGCCGTGGGTCCCGTATCGTAGATTTACGGCACGTAAAAGAACCTCAAGCCTGACAGAAAGGCCTCTGAGCAAAATTAAGTGGTCTTTCACGTTCAATATAGAATGGGACGCTGAGAACCAAAGCAATTAAAGAGCGTCAATAAATAAAACGCCATTTCATTTCGTTTCCAAAATATGTATTTCTGGTGAAATCGAAGTTTTGGGTGCAAAACTGTCTTCTCTATAGGTACACTATGTACGTGTAGAGAAAGTAAAACTCTGATGTGTTCTATTCACATGACTTTCTCTATATCTCTTTAACAAAGTATTGTTAAAAAGCTTATGCTTCTATCTACTTCATGCTAATTGAGATAAACAAGAGCAGAAATGCTTTCTTGTAAGTAGGAGCAAAATAAGGGAATACACTAGGCTAAAACGATAGTCAAATCCTTAAAATCTGGTTGCCACGTTCCTTTGCATTGCACGAATTTTACAAACGCCCATATATGAAATGTTTTAAGTATTTTAAGACCGAAACCAATAAAAAGTAACATCTCAAAAATGCCAAACTTCACGAAAAAGATGTATAGGAACTAAATCGTGTGTTTTAACGAGATCTACATTTTTGTGTCTGTCTCTTACAGTTCACTAGTTGTGCAAAATTCATGCAGAATAAACAGGTCTTCAGAGGCTATTCCCAGAAAATTAGGATATATATTTTATTTTACATGTAAATATCTTTAATATACGGTATTTTAATTAAAATCATTAGAGCCTTTTTGAGAAAATAGACATTTTTGAAATTTTTTCCATGTAAAGGGTACTTTAGGGAGGGGCGATTTTTCCTCAAAATCTTCGTGTCGCATCCTTGGATGATCTTAACCTAAATATCAAGTTTTGTATTTTAACGACTTTGTGCATAATATAATAATAATAATAGTAATAATAATAATAATAATAATGAAAACTCGGCAGTTCTCCATTGGTGGGTTTAACTGAGTCCGCAACTTTTCAACCTATGAAGGGAAACTGCACCTCTCAAATACAGGGTACTTGGGCCGCCTGATATTTTCCTTCTATTTGTCTCGACACCTTATAGCGCATCCTTAGAATTAGGATATTGCAACGGAGGGGGGCACCTTGCTCACTACGACTAAATGTGGCTTTATTGTGGCTACACCCTTCTTTTGACACGGAGGAAGTAAAGCAACCGCAAGAGGCAACAAGCCACGGAGACTCACAGAAGTCCCTAACATATCCTAGCTTGAACATCCGCGCACAGTAAGGGAGCGCAGCGCAGCGACCCAAGCAGCCGAGATACTGATCTCTGGCATTCGCAGGGAGAATTCATAATGTAAGTAATTGCGCCATCTGTCCGGCACCACCGACACTATAGGACCTAAAAGCAAACCTGAAACGTGAGAGAGAATCTGGGATATGAGAAAGCATCTCAGCATTCTCCTCATCTATCAGGGAAAAAACACGAAAATTCTATGACCAAGGTGAGAAGTTGCCGAGAATCCAACCCGAAACCTTCCGAATGCGAGCCCCTCACTTTTCCTCAGAACCACATCACTAGGTTATCGTATTATGTATGTATGTATGTATGTATGTATGTATGTATGTATGTATGTATGTATGTATGTATGTATGTATGTCTGTCTGTCTGTCTGTATGTATGTATGTATGTATGTATGTATGTATGTATGTATGTATGTATGTATGTATGTATGTATGTATGTATGTATGTATGTATGTATGTATGTATGTATGTATGTATGTATGTATGTATGTATGTATGTATGTATGTATGTATGTATGTATGTATGTATGTATGTATGTATGTATGTATGTATGTATGTATGTATGTATGTATGTATGTATGTATGTATGTATGTATGTATGTATGTATGTATGTATGTATGTATGTATGTATGTATGTATGTATGTATGTATGTATGTATGTATGTATGTATGTATGTATGTATGTATGTATGTATGTATGTATGTATGTATGTATGTATGTATGTATGTATGTATGTATGTATGTATGTATGTATGTATGTATGTATGTATGTATGTATGTATGTATGTATGTATGTATGTATGTATGTATGTATGTATGTATGTATGTATGTATGTATGTATGTATGTATGTATGTATGTATGTATGTATGTATGTATGTATGTATGTATGTATGTATGTATGTATGTATGTATGTATGTATGTATGTATGTATGTATGTATGTATGTATGTATGTATGTATGTATGTATGTATGTATGTATGTATGTATGTATGTATGTATGTATGTATGTATGTATGTATGTATGTATGTATGTATGTATGTATGTATGTATGTATGTATGTATGTATGTATGTATGTATGTATGTATGTATGTATGTATGTATGTATGTATGTATGTATGTATGTATGTATGTATGTATGTATGTATGTATGTATGTATGTATGTATGTATGTATGTATGTATGTATGTATGTATGTATGTATGTGTGTGTGTATGTGTGTGTATATATTTTTTTTTATTTATTTATAAATAATTCCCGTAACGTGTTATAAAATGCTTATTGCTTATATGCACACGTTTTATACTTTGCGATTGCGTATCACAGCCGACGCTTGCAACACTACCGAAAAGGCCAGTATTGTCATTCTTTAGTTGTTTTTTATTGTTTCATTTATATAGCCCCCTTTAACATTTAAGGTCATATCGGGGCTTTTGCACTTGAAACAACTCGTCTGTAGGTCTATACATTGGGTTTAAATCCTATTATTTCCTCAAAAAACACACACAAACACACACACACACACACACACACATACATTCACTATATTGGTGTAAGAGGTCGTCTTATTCTGTTTTACACGAAGACTTTCTTATCTTCTAACTGCTGCACGTTGACCTAGATAAACCCTTCTTTAAAAGCATTGTATTTCCTTGAATATACAAAGGAATAAGGGGATGGCTTTTACTCTTTTGTTTACCAGGAGCAAGAACAGCGAACAATGGTATCTCTTTTGAGGAAAGTATAAGTGTTTTAAAATTGAAACCAATGACAAGTAATATCTCGGAAATGGTTAACTCCACAAAAAGAAAAGAAACGGATGTATTTGGCATAAATGGTGTGGCTTAACGATATCTACTTTTTTTTTTTTTTTCTTTTTTTAAGGCGAAGAACTATTTTTCACCAGGACATTTTGTGTGCTCTTTGCACGCGCTATAGAAGTGATCACTGGTCCAGAATTTTTTTTCTCACAATTTATTCTGTGTAGATCAGTTTTCATTTACTGCTGTAAAGAGTATGAACAAGCGGTTATTGTAATGGAGAAGTTGTGGTATTAAAGCCCTCTAGTTACCATAACCGTCCAATTATTTGACTTGCCTATCAGCATAAATGCTAGGATTGCGAGTTTACGAGACACATCGAATGTCTCAAATGTAAATATTGGAAAGGTACGACACAAGTCCCATTTCACTAAAGTGAACTGTTGACATCCAACACTTCTATTCATCGTTGCTAGTCCTCCGCAAGAGCCAATACGTGATAAATAGAGCTCGGTTTTGGGTTCTGAAGCGTAGCCAGTTACTAACCCACAGAGCAGTCAGCGGTATAAAGAAAGGGTAGTGGAGAGGGGTTTGTAGCGTAAACATGCACATGTTGAGGTATATGTTCCAAAAGTAGATCATTATAAGTATTGACATTGTAGGCATCACTCTAGCTCCTAAAGTAATACAATAAAACAATTATTTCATAATATGATTATAAATAAAACTATAAAGCCTGATGCAACAAATTCAGGATAATAATGTGCAGAGCTTTGAAAAGACAATAAACACAAATCAACCAAACTCACTCAGAATTCATTGCAGTAAATTACACGCTACATATTTAAGTATCGAAAGAAAAGGCTCTCCTCCTGTCACTCAAAATATGTTTGTATCATCCACAAGTTTGTTCGACATTTTTCCGACATTTATCTTTATGCGCTCTCTTTCAATGTCCACTGGTTAATCTACTATAGCAGGAACTGAACGAGGCCAGGTAGTGAGCAATGCTAGATAGTGCAACACGTTTCGAAATGGGCAATCGAGACCAAGCCTGCTCCATCACGTCATAGTTATACTGTGTGCACCGAACCTCAATCCGGCAATTTCGTGACTCCGGACCGAGCTTTAGTGATAAACTCGCTGCATAGTATTGACATCATATATGAAGATTCTGTATAATGTTCTTTCTGCATATACAAATGGGTGTTAATTTAGCTGCTAAAAAAAGAAGCGTTTCAAGTGAAGACGAATATTCCTGCAAATCTAAAAGTTGAGTCAGTTAACACAGCTGGTAATTAATGTATGTCTTATTCTTTTTAACAGAGGACAGAAATCCAGGAAAAGGGCTGATTCATTTTGTTGGTCGTCCTGTTAGTTTATGACAAAGACAAACCACAAAGAATTACTCATGCTCTAATAGCAGATATGGTTTACCATGACTCCGCATGTTCGAAGTCTACCGCTACAACTTGGCTGCTAATAGGCCAGTTACCGAGCTGGATGGCTTAGGCGGTTTCGTTTGGAATCCGCATTTGGGAGGTCGTGGGTTCGATTCCCGCGGCCGCCCTACCTGACACATGAATTTTTTTCAGGAGTCTCCCCGCGTCATCAGGTGAATTCTGGGTAGAATTAGGACACCCCTAAATTTTCCGGACCACCATTTCCTATTCCCAGCATTTTCCAAGCATCTCTTTCAGGGTTGAAGGATCGACAGACAGTGTTCGGCAGGTTGCAGCTGGAAAGTGATTTGCGCATTGTAAAAAGTTATTCGGGAACACTCGTTCAGAACCCGTCTTCCGGTTTCAGGGCCCTCCAGAGGCTCGCAGGGAGGGTCAGGAGCTCGTGGGCGGCGGTGGAAACGTTTCAACTGTAACCGAGAGGAACTCCATCCATGCCCGCCGTTATCAGGATCTGGTCTCTCCCCTCATCCCTCCCTCCCTGGGATCACGTGAGTGAAAAAAGGCCACAGGGCCGATGCTCTGTCCTAGAGTCCTGAGCTCCTCGTTCGCGACTGATTCTGACCCTAAATGGCAGAGTTTCTCTTCTGAAATTATTATTTATTATTGGAGTAATGTTTTCCCTTGGCTTTCGTACAGTCGGGCTCAGAAACTTAAAAAGTGAGACTAAACGGCGAAAATTGTCATTTATTCACATTATCGAAATCATTCTGGCATTGCTATCAGAATTTTCTCTTTGTAAATAACCCGTTATAATGTTTACCTTCTCTACCACATACATGATAGGTAGAGAAGATATTGCATTCCATCCAAACACTTTATGCTGAGATTTCACGGAAATACATGTTTTAAGGACCCTGACACTTTTTTTTTTTAAGAAAAACGTTCTGAGTATCTGTGTGGCTTTGAGTCTGTGAACAGTATAACTCAAAAACTAAATCATTCGTTAAGATACTAAACATGGTATTTTAAGTTCAGTATCTTCCAGGGATGCGTCATGAAGATTTTCAAAAAAATCTCCCCACCCCACACTACTATGGAAAACTTTTCGAAAAATTTTATTTTCTCAAAAGCTGCTAACGATTTTGATTAAAATATCCTAAATTAAAGATATTTACATGGTAAATAAAAGGTATATCTTGAATTTTCTAGGAATAGTCTCTGAAGACCTCTTTGTTCTGGATGAATCATGCTGAATTTTGCATAACTGGTAAACCTCAAGAGGTAGACAAAAACTTGCTACACAAAAAAATGTATGACCTCCTTCAAACACATACTTTATTTCATATATGTTTTTTTGTTTCTTAAAGCGTGTTTCTGAGATATTCCTTTCAGGTTTAAAATATTTATCTTTTCTATTACGGGATTTTGTCAACTCCTGGCCATAAAAACCAAGGAGTTTCAGTCGCATAGCAACCAGCTTTTAAAATATTTAACTATCGCTTTAGCCTATGGCACTCCCTTATTTTCCTTCTACTCACCAGAAAGCAAGCAATAAGACAATTTATGCTAATGTTTATCTCGATTAGCATGAAGTAGAAGAATAAACTTTTTAATAATAATCTGTTAAAAAGAGTCATGTGAATGGAACACATCCAATTCTTTAAATAGTAACTGGTACATTCTGGAGTCACTGTAGGTTTTCTTATGCTGAGCACAAACCATTTAATCGGAAACAGAAAATTATGTTTCGATCGGGAGGGTGGGATTTGTGCCCCACCCAATTCAGTTCTTCTATGCATGCCGTGATTATCCCTGCTCAATTTCCTAACCGTAAATTGCACGATGTCACCATCAGATTGCGTGCTACAGAGCTTGCAATTGTTATGAGAGAGCCGTGGGATGGGAAAGGGCAGCAGGAACCTTATCCAATACCTTGGAGCCGTTGTTTTATTTTAGAAATAGCGCCCATTGGATACCTAGGCGGGTCCTTTTGTACAGGACCCATACATTTCCCCTAACCGTATCCACCATTAACATCCTGGGGAGTAAGGATGACGTGCACGTGCACATTGCTACCACAGTTTAAAACAGTGCCTAGTTAAAAACAAAACTTTTCATATAGCTTTCACCAGTCAATAGTGTTAATTTAGTTGTTTTTGTTGTTGTTTTTACACAAGCCGCGTGTAGGACAGAAGTTGGCTATACTATGAAGCCCAGGACTTAAAGTACTTACGACATTGTAAGTCACCATTAGGGTATGCCATCTCAAAGTAATTTGAGATCACCTTGTGGTTTACCGGGAACCATGCGAGTCAATTGAGGAATTTAATGCTGTTCCGGCATGTTGCCATGGTAGATCAGTGGTAGAGCAACCGGCTAGAGATCGGGAGATCCGTGGTTCATATCCCGGCTATGGCATTAAATGTTTCACTCTGACTTCTTATCCATTTCCTGTCCTACAACGGTTGTGAAAAAACAACTAAATTAACATCAAACACCAAGTTTGATATTTATCCACCATTTCAATTTTTAATTATGCTTAATGATTTCTGGTGAAAACTTTGTATCTAATTTTGGGCGGAATATAATAGTTTCTTTGCCTAGCTTCCCCTTTGTCGTCCTCCGTGGTCTATGAGTAACATGCTAGCCTCTGGTTTCCAAGCTCACGGTTCAAACACGACCTCTATAAAGAGGTCTCTGAGCAAAAGTATCCGTCTTTCACGCCTAATATAGAATGGGACGTGGCAGTTAAAGAGGGCTCATAAATAAAACTCAGTTTCAATTACCTACCCCTTGTACAATAGAGGTTAGTGTGATTGACAGGACGTGCATCTCTGTGACTTGTCTGCCTGTAGCCTTCTTGCATGCTTTGCGTCATTCCTTCTTCCTGTTACCCACGGAATGCGCCAAGATTTGATCCCACTCTTGGGAGTGAGTATTTAAGGGGCACTAGTAGTGAAATGTCAAAATTCTATTGTTCAGTATAGATTTTTCTAAAGTTTTCCTGTGATTGCATTGCTGTTATGTTAATATGAATACCACACTTCATTCAAATTGGATAAATACTTTGCAAGATATAAGTTAATAAATTCATAATTTTTTGCGTAAATATATTGCATAATTAGAATGTCTTATTCTCCTAAAAATTTTTAGACATTTTGTTTCCATTTTCTAGATTGGAGCTTTGAATCACGCACAAAAGCTTTAAACGGAGATATAAGGATAACTTTGATTACTGAATTATAATTTTTTTAAGAATTTAAAATTTTTAACCTCTAAATTTAATCATTTTTTATAAAAATAGATTTAAAAAAAAAACTATGATTGGTGTTTGTTAAGTTCATTTTGTCCTTTGTAACATTGCAATAGATAATTCTATATATTTTGAGAAATTTTAGTTGTATTTAAACAAAAACTGAGACGGGTGGAACATTTTGAAAGTGTGAAAATATAGTTTTCAAAAAGAAAAATAGTATGCCAGGAAACAGGTGTATTATACAATATATAAATGGCAGTAGAGCCCGAAGTAAGAGCAGATGAAATTGATTCTCTATAGACGCCTAAAGGTTTATTTGCAATAAAAAACAATTTTGATTTTTTGACTGATTGTAGTCAACATTTCATTCCCAGCCCTTAAGTTTCGGATATAGGACCGGTGCCTACTCACTATCGTGAGGAAAGTGAGAAGTTGCGATAGGCTGTGACCCTAGTCAAGCCAACTTACTGGCTGGGGGAAATGTGATACTGGCCACCTCACCTTCCCATATCGATTGGATGTTAGCCCACCTCTGCCGTGCGCACATGGGCATGAGGCCAGCAGTCGGATTGGTAGACCCCAACGCGGACTGTGGCGGCATGGGATTTATATAGTTTTCTCCAAAATATAATGACCTTCAAACGGGACCACTGGGCGATAACCATTAGCAAACAAAAGGCTATCCTTTACTGGGGGCGACAGGCAACGTAGTAAATTCTCTGTTTCCTGGGGACACTGAAAACTTTGCTTGCAAGTCGAGATCCGGGCCTCAGTTAAGGGACTAGTAAGTGGATGACTTGCGAGGGTTGGTTTCCAGCCGCACACTTCCTAATCCCAAACTTTAAAGCCACGCTGCCTTTGGTAGAGATATATTCCGAAAAATACTATACTTACAGGAAGGACTGCGCAGCTAAAGTTACTTATCCGATCCATGTGTATCAATGAATTTACAGTTACAGTCGCGATACGTCCTAAATGTTAAAGCAACATTATATCAGAAAGAAAAAAAATCTGATGTGTACCATTCACGTGACTTTCTCTATATCCCTGCAACAAATTATTCTTAAAAAGTTTATACTTCTATTTACTTTATGCTAATCAGAAAAAAATTAGCAGAAATAATTTTATTACTTGCTTCCTTGTAAGTAGAAACGAAATAAGGGAGTACCATAGGTTAAAGTGAAAGCCAAAAGCTGGTTGCTATGTGACTGATGTTCCTTTGTTTGTACGGACAGGAGTTGACAAATTCCTGTATGAGAATGTATAAGTTTTTCAAAGTTGAAACCAAGAAAAAGGAATATCTCAAAAACGATCAACTCCACGAAAAAAATGTATATAACATAAATTGTGTGTTTTAACGTGCTCTACACTTTATGTGAGTAAGTTTTTGTCCATCTCTTACGGTTTAGTAGTTATGAAAAATGTATCCAGAATAAAGTAGTCTTCAGAGGCTATTCCCAGAAAATTCAAGACATACATTTCATTTGTCAGATAAATATCTTTAATATACGAAATTTTAATCAAAATCGTTAGAGCCATTCTTGAGAAAATAAAAATTTTCGAAAAAAGTTCCATGTAAAGGGTAGTTGGGGGTGGGGGGATGTTTCTCAAAATCTTCGTGTCGCATCCCTGGAAGATACTAAACTTAAATACCAAGTTTGGTATTTTACCAACTTTTCGTTTTTGAGTCATCGTGTTCACAGACACGAACACACGGACACACACACACACACACGGACCTTTTTGTGAAAATGCTTTTTTTGATTACAGGGGACCCTAAAACATATATTTCCGGTGAAATCTCGGTATCGAATTTTTTGGTGGAGTGCAATACATTCTCTATTCACTATGTATATAGTGAGTATAAAGAAAGTAAAAAAAGACCTAAAGTTTTCTTTTATATTAATGCACGCTGTTTTGTGATATTCAGAATTTCTCGCTAAGAGTTAAAATTAAAGCTTATTACACTTCCTTTAAAGGTGTGTGGCGATCAGAGACATGGGTTCGAAGAACTATTTATAAAGTGTGACTCAGAGTTTGAAATGATCAAAGTTCAATGAAATTATCCTAAGTAATTACTTTAAAATCTGCGCAAGCCGAAATAATTGTAATACATATTTAATAAACTTGACCAAATATTTTCGAGTAGAGAAACCCTGCATGTACTTCTTAAGAACTACTATTTTTTTGTTGTTGTGATTTTGGAGTAATGCTGCCGCTGTCCATAGTCATCCATTTCTTTATTAAATACCTCAATAGGTATTTTATATTAATGGTGCAACAAAAATGCATTGAACTTCCGTCCGTGATTATAATTCGTATGAGATGGGGTATGCATTCTAACAAAGACCAAGGTTGCACTTATGGCAACCACCTTTTAACTAAGATTATGAAGTGGAATAAATGCAGGAATTTTCAGCTACTCGACGGAATTCAGTCGGTGGATGCTTCCACCCCCTAAGCATTTTAATTTTCCTGCCGTCTGCGCAGTTTTCTGCACATCTCGTTCCAGCATGATTCGCACTCGGGCCGCAAGGGGCAGGCAGGTCAGTCGAGCTGAGATCCAGCTAGAGATCGCGTGGCGTGCTAGGGGAAACCACGCCGTGTGTATTGACAATGACAGTTGCCGGCCGTCTGCTCTGAAATAGTGTTGCGGTACGAGACAAGTTTTTTTTTTATTACTCCGTGTGTAATCCGGAAAATAAAGTAATGATTGCGGGCAAAGTGCTTGTAATGTTTTCGTGGTTAAAATGGCTTTTATCCTAGTGTTGCAGTGAGTGTATGTGTAAAAAGAAAAGAAAATGTGTATGAATGTGGCTGTGTCACGTGTTAAGTGTTAATAGAATTTAATGCTGTAAACATGATAGGACAAGGTGAGTAAAAGGCCGCTTATATTTTTAATTTTAATAAAATGTCTTAAAGAAAATCAGTTCAAATGGTAAAAGTAATTTGTGATACAAAACTCTTGCAACAATGACTTTACTTTTCAACGCTGATTATTATTCCAGAGTAATATTTTCCATCTGATAACTTTAGGCGGGTTTACGAAATTTTTGACAGCGCTTCTCAAATTTGTTTCTGAGAGAAATAGAGGTGCCTGCTGACTGCTGCAGCAGGCGTAACGCCCAAAATTGATCGTGATGAGAGGAACTAATAGCTTAGGGGCTTGAAGCATACTTTACATAACTGTATGTCTTATGCAGGTTTATTTTATGTTTTAAACAAGAAATTAATGCTCAGGGAGTGAGCCGGGCATTCCCTTGCACTTATGTATACAATCTGGAGCATGTTGGTAGCTTTTTATGGTATACAGAGACACGGTTGAATGGGGCAGTTTAAAGGTCTACTCTGGAGCAGCTGCATTAAAGTGTGCTATATAGTGTAACCCTATCTGTAGTTGGAACGGTATGTTTTTTTTTTTTTCCATTTCTTCCCTGCTTGGCGTGTGCTGGCTGGCTTGCTGGCCTGGGGATCGTTGTTCTCCGGGGGGTCTCCACCCCCTCCAGCTGGCCTCCTCCACACGAATTCGCGAGCAGATGTTTAAAAACCGGCAACCTCCAGTTGTCGACCTCTTGGTTTAAGTGGTCCCATTAAAGCAATTATTATTTCGGTAGCAAGCTGTGATTATGCCGATTTCAGGGTTAAAATTCTCCATCACGTGTGAGCTCTTAAGACATTTTAATGCCCATTAGCTTGAATTTTGACAGCAATCGAAGGTTCCTAACATTCAATTCTCTGTTTTTCTGTGTTCTTTTTCATGTATGGGAAGTATTACAGCCTACACGAAGATACGGCGTGGACACTTCAACAAAAATACCTGTTTCACACGCTGTTTTTAAAATAACAAAGAAGAAAGGCACAACGCAAGGCATCCTCTGTTTTTTTTTGTTGTTTTTTGTTTTTTTTTGTGTTTAGGGAGGGGCAGCATATTTTTGGAAACAATCGATCATTAAAGATTTCCTAAATTTGAAACGAAGAGACAACCTGGTGTGTTCCATTCACATGCTTTTCTCTAGCTATTCTGCTATAGATTATTCTTAAAAAAGCTGATCTTACTACTTTGGGCTAATCAAGATAAATGGAAGACAGCAGAAATGGTCATATTAATTGCTTCCTTATAAGTAGAAGGGGAATAAGAAAGAATATTAGGCTAAAGCGATGGTCAAATGCTTTAAAAGCCGTTGCTATGTGATTGCAATTTCTTTCTTTCCATAGCCAGGAGTTGAAGAGAAAAATAAGTGTTTTAAAACTGAAACTAACAAGCAATACTATGGAAATGATCAACGCTTCGAAAAAATTGTATATGGCATAACCTGAGTGTTTTAACGAGCTGTACATTGTGCAGTAACTCTTTGTCTTTCTCTTGCAGTTAACCAGTTACGCAAAAGTCATTCCATGATATAAAGGTCTTTAGAGGCTATTCCCATAAAATCCAAGAAACACATTTTATTTGCCATGTAAATATATTTAAAATACGCTATTTATCAAAATCTTTAAAGCCATTTTTGAGAAAATCAAAATTTTCAATTTTTTCCATGTAAAGGGTAGTTTGAGGCTAGGGGGGATTTTCTTTAAAAGCTTCGTGTCGCAATCCTAGAAAATACTAAACTTAAATACAAAGTTTGGTATTTCACCGACTTTTCGTCTTGAGTCATCGTCTTCTCACACACACACAGACGGATTCTTTTTGATACCTAAAGCGTGTATTGCTTTAGGTAGAGAGAGAGAGAGAGAGAGAGAGAGAGAGAGAGAGAGAGAGAGAGAGAGAGAGACCCGGGCCCGAATAATTCATCCTAACAGATTCGAACTCGAACCTCTTGAATGCGAGACAGACGCACTACCCCCAAAAAGTATTCTATTTTAAGCTATTCGTTTAAATTCTTCCAGATTAAGTTGAGTCGTCACCACTCTCTCGTTTACCAAAACCTATGACTTATCGAAACCTCCAGCCTTTTTTCCCCGAAAACAAACGCAAGAAGTGATTAACTTTTCAAACGAACTTTCAGTCATTTCACATCTGCTTTTCACCTCTGTATTATTATCATTATATGATGATGATAATAATAATAATAATAATAATAATAATACATTAAATACAAGATCTTTGTTACGATATTTAGCAACTGAAGTAAAGGAATACGGAATAAATATATTTTTACTTTACACGTCCTATGTACATAGTGTATTGAGAAGGTATTGCATTCCACTCAAAAATTCGATACTGAGATTTCACCGGAAATAGACGTTATAGGGTCCGCTGTATAAAAAAAACATTTTCAGAAAAAGATCCGCGTTTCCGTGTGTCTATGAACACGATAACTCCAAAACGAAAAGTCGGTAAAATACCAAACTTGGTATTTAAGGTTAGTATCTTCCAGGGATGCGACACGAAGGTTTAGAGAAAAATCCTCCCACTCCAAACTACCCTTTACATGGAAAAAAATTTGAATTTTTTTATTTTCTCAAAAATGACTAACGATTTTGATTAAAATACCGTATATTAAATCTATTTATATGGCAAATAAAATGTATATCTTGAATTTTCTAGGAATAGCCTCTAAATATCTCTATATTCTGAATGAATTTTGCGTAATTTGTAAACCGTTGGAGATAGACAAACTTACTACCCAACAATGTAGATCTCGTCAAAGCACACAATTTATGTCTTTTATGTTTTTGTTGTGGAGGTAATCGTTTCCGAAATGTTCCTTGTTATTGGTTTCGATTGTGAAGTGTTTATGCTTTTCTCAAACAGGAAGTGTCCGTTTTTCTTTTGTTATATTCCTGGCCAAGCAAAGAAGACATTTGCACTGACAATCGCAAAATGACAGCTTTTAAAAAAAAAAAATTACTACCAGTTTAGCATTATGCATTTCTTTTGTTCTCTTCTACTTATAAGGACCTAAATAGTAAGAACATCCTGCTAATAGAACATTCTCGATTAGCATTGTGTACAAAGAATAGTAATCTTTTGTAAGAAGTTTGTTTGTAGACCAGCTAGAGAAAGTCATGTGAGTGTAACAGATGTTTTTTCACACGGAAAGCTGTAAACTCCTGGCCATGCATAGAATCGGATTTCATCCACATGGCAACCGTCTTTTAAAAGATTTGACTATCGTTTTAGCCTAGTGTATTCCCTATTTTCCTTCTACTTACAAGAAAACAAGTAATTAAGATAATTTCTGCTAATGTTTATCTCGATTATCGTAAAGTAGATAGAAGAATATGCTTTTTAACAATAATTTGTTATAGTGATGTAGAAAAAGTTATGCGAATGGAACACATCAGATTTTTAAAAATACATTGTCATTTAAACATTCTATCAACGTCAGAGTTCATGTGTTAATTAGTGTAAAATGCTTGTGTTTACAATATATTTGAGGAATAGACTACCTACGTTTTTAAGCTTCTTAAAAAGCTGTCCAATCAATTAAAATGATTGGTTATATATTGTCAAAGCGTGTGTTATACGTGTTGAGCAATTTCTATCGTGATTAGCCTTGAAGGTCAGAGAATACACGGAATACAGAATAGTTATGTGAGGATGAGTAGAGAAAGTGGTACGACTGTTGTACATTTGTGTTTTACCGTTGTTGCGCCATGAGCGCGTGGGTGGAAATCGAACTCGGGAACATTGCAATACGGTTACGTAAAATGCTGCATCACAGCTATTTCAACATGCATGCCAATGCACTTCGTTAACCTAACGCAAAGCGGAAAGCTTTCATCCGCCATTACGTGTTTAATAACACGGCAAACATCGGCAGGAAAGCGTTGATATTACCAGCAAAATATATCGATAACGTCTGTAAATCTTAAGCAAACACGGATGCTCAGTTTTTGCGACTTCATGATTCCTGTTTCGCGATTAAATTCGTTCATCATAACCAGCTGTTGGTTTGAGAACGTTCCTCAGATTTATCAGGAAGTTAGACATTGATTTATACTGTTCTTGTATTAGGCTTTATCTTAAGGTGTATACAGGATGTCTAAGACCTATGTTTCGATATGATAAAACATTTTACAGTGTATTATAGTATCTTTGATCACAACTATCTGTGGCATATTTCTGTGATAAAAGTTATACCCACTATCACACCTTTGGTCACATCTGTGACTAGAAAATAAAATGTCAGACATTACACAAGTTCAGTGGCTACAGCTAAACTACTCATTTTCTATTATGAATCACATGAAATGCTGTGCAATTCAAAACATGGCTGTTATAAAAACAGAAACAAAAGACTGCAAATATATAAAAGCATAGCAGAAGCCATTAGTGAAATACATGAAGGATATGTGAAAAGTGATGTAGGCTAGGTTGTACGAAAATATTGCAGATGAATGCAATAGAAACTTAAAGAAAAGTTATATATAAATATTCAATATAATGGCACAACTAACATTGTAATAATAATAATAATAATAATAATAGGAACCATTATTACATCTGTTTTAAAATTGTGATAAAAGGTTTCACGCGGTGTGTATTCGACAGCTTTAATGTGATCACGACATGTGATAAAAGATTTTATATCATTCTGTGATACATAAATTTGATCGTGTAATATAGGCCTAAATGAGATTGGAATGATATGTGAATTATTTTCTTTGCACATTTTTATTGACCTCAACCGCGCCCACCAGCCTGCTAGATACCGAACAAATGTGCTGTCCAGGAAAAGTCGGTCTGGGTTGCTCGTTTGGTTACGTGCTGGTCTTCTGTTCCTGAGGTAACGGGTTCAAACCCGGCGCACACTTTTTTTTGTGTTTAAAAGTGCAAGCCCCATGTCAGTAGATTTACTAGCATATAAAAGAACTGCGGGATGGAATACCGCCGACGCTGATACAATTCTAGTAATTGACAACGTCGTTGACAAAAAACAATTTTTAATAATCAGGAAATAGTATTTTACAAGCTCTAATCAATATAATATTAAAATATTAACATTGTTCTGAAATTTATTAAGGAGTGACCTATTATTTATGCACGCACTGAGGCTGACATTTTCTTTGTTTGTTGCTATCAATTCATTCAGCCTCCATGCTGATTTATTCCTCAGAACGACGTCCAACACTTCTAGTAATTGTAATTCCGTAAATATCTCACATGACATCAAAGGTAGCTTTTCACAAACCATTGTGAAATTTGAGCAAAATTGTCAAACATTAAATAGTTATTTTCTCATAATAATAATATTATATGAATTCTAAACTTTAAGAAAATATATCCTTTTTCCCATTTGGAGCACAAAAACTACCAATAAACTGAAACTTTAAATGAACAGACGCATGGTTATTAATAGGCACTCCAAACTTTAAAACCTTGTTTTCTTACAAATCATTTTCCATACTGGAAATGCTCCACGCCATTCAATGTTTTACTAATTTGTTTCAAAATGTTTATAATGCCTCTCAAATATACATACATGAAAGAATATGGTCAAATAGTTTTAGAAAAATATTTCCAAGTTTTAGAAATAAATTATTACATTTTGAAAAATCAAGAGTTTTACAGAGTACAAAAAGTAAACTTTTTTTCTACAATTAGGGTCAATATAACAAATTATGACATGACCGATCCATTTTTGAACGCATTTACTGTAAAATTGAATTTATTATGTACATATTTTTAAAATGTATCACATGGTTTATTGTTATTGGAACAATGGATTCAGAAAATAAAAATTGTTGTTTAAATAACTATGCAAGCTAGAATTTTGATACATGGCGAAAACATCAATGTACTGATTGCGTATAATAACTAGTATACATTTCAGTGATGCCTTACATAAGCAGATTTGCCAAATTTCACAGATGTATCATCTTAACTGAAACTATTAACAAGCAGACGCATGCTTATTAATAGCCACTCCAAACTTTAAACTTTTTTCCACACGATGCAATTTTTATTGATTTTTTTCTACATTTGTATACTGCATCTCAGGAGTACATCAAAGAAAATAGTCACACAGCTTTTTGAAATAACTCTTAAATTTTGGCTATAACGGTTTTGGTTAAAATACCGTATATTATATATATTTACATCGCAAGTGTATATTTTGATGTTTTGGAAATAGCCTTTGAAGCTATAGCTCTGGATGAGTTTTGCAGAATTTTTCATAAATGTTAAACCTTAATAGGTCACCAAAACTTACTGCATAAAAATGCAGATCTTGTTAAAACACATTTATGTATGTCATATTCGTTTTTCTTGAAGATTTGACGGTTTTAAAGATACTCATTTTTGTTGGTTTCAATTTTAAACTAATCAACTTTTCTCAAACAGCACCATGTAAAAACGAACCGAACCTCAATTGTTTCACATAGCGACCAGCTTTTAAAATATTTGACTATCGCTTTAGCCTAGTGTATGCCCTTATTTCCCTTCTGCTTACAAAAAAGCAAGTAAT
This sequence comes from Hymenopus coronatus, assembly GCA_030762935.1. Classification (NCBI taxonomy): domain Eukaryota; kingdom Metazoa; phylum Arthropoda; class Insecta; order Mantodea; family Hymenopodidae; genus Hymenopus; species Hymenopus coronatus. The sequence continues at coordinate 27,754,127 of CM060882.1, forward strand.
AAGACAAATGCTGCTAATGTTTATCTCGATTAGCATGATGTAAATAAAATAATATTTTATAAGAATAGTTTGCAAATGGTACATCTAGAGAAAGTTATGTCAGATGTTTACAGATGAGATATTGGACAACGTACACCAAAATTAAATTGAGCGTTATTTGAAAACTGTATGGGAGTTTGTTACATAAACATTCCTCACAGATAATACGTGGATTTAGATCTGGAGAGCAAATCATTTATTCTGTTATTAAAAGCACGTAGCAATGCGATTCCTTGGATTCCTTCTACGACAGTTTAATTTATCGTCGGTTAGAACTGTTGAGTGTGTATTTCCTTTTGTCTAACACGGATTCAGTTAAGTTTTTCTAACCACCTATAAATTGTGAATTTGTCAGGAACGCTGACACTAAACTTTGAAATATCTTCATAAATTCAAGCTGACAGACCACATCTGACTCGAAGTAAAAGCCAACACAACCACATGTTCTTTGGTACAATGGAACTACACATGCTTAATGTAATTATATTCACAATGCAGCGTTAACCCTTTCAGGCACTGGCACATTAAATTTTTGTCTATTTTCCGGAATATTTTTATATAGACCTTATATGTTAAAATGCAGTTACTCTGATATTAAATACATTTTAAAAACAATGGAATACTTGGCAGAAAATTGTTTATTTCGATTATATTGTTATTGTAAATGCTCACAGACTGATTTTGCGCCGTCTCCAGTATACAGAGTGGACCATTTAACTTGGGACAGTAGAATATCTCCAAAACTAAGCACTATAGTAAGAAACGACTTGAATTAATGTTTCTTGATAAACATAATGGGGAAAATAAGTGCTATTTGTTGTATTTTAATTGGAGAAGGTTTGGATGGTAATTTGAGGGTCAAGATACGTTTTTACTTTCTCTATACGTACTATGTACATAGTGTATAGAGAAGGTATTGCATTGTACCAAAATATTCGATACCGAGATTTCACCGGAAATATATGTTTTGAGACCCCCTGAATCCAAAAAAATAATTTAGAATCATGTCCGTGTATGTGTGTTTGTGGGCAGCATAGCTCAAAATCGAAAAGATCGTTAAAAACCAAACTTGGTATTTAAGTTTGGTACCTTCCAAGGATGCGACACGAAGATTTTCAAGAAAATCCCCCATCCCAAACTACCCTTTACATGGAACTTTTTTCGAAAATTTTTATTTTCTAAAAAATGGCTCTAACGATTTTGATTAAAATCCCGTATATTACTGACATTTACATATCAAATAAAATGTATATCTTGAATTTTCTGGGAATAGCCTCTGAAGACCTCTTTATTCTGGATGAATTTTGCTTAACTGCTAAACGGTAAGAGATAAACAAACTCTTCCTGCACAGAAAATGTAGAGCACGTTAAAACACACAATTTATGTTATACAATTTTTTTTTTTTCGTGGAGTTGATCGTTTTTTAGTTATTCATTGTTTTTATTTCACCTTTCAAAAACTTATATTTTCTCCTACAGGAATTTGCCAACTCCTGTCCATGCAAACAAAGGAACTTCCGTCCCATAGCAACCAGCCTTTGACTATCACTTTAACCTATGATACTCCCTTATTTCGCTTCTACGTAAAAGGAAGCAAGTAATAAGACTATTCCTGACTATTTTTTTTCTCGATTAGCATGAAGTGAATAGAAGCATAAGCTTTTTAACAACAATTTGTTGCTGAGATATAGAGAAAGTCATGCGAATGGAACACATCAGATTTTTTTTTAAATTAGAACCAACATTTTTTATTTTGTTTCCTTATTCATCATCAAAAAATAAACACATTTTGTTTAAACAATTTTCTTGTATATGGTTGTTTTACTGGTGTATGCAATTAAACATTAATGAAAGGCAGATGCACAGAGTATCACCACTTCACGGGTATTGTACAATATTATTTCATAAGCATCGTACCTTAATGTAATAAATGCTCAAAATGATGTTCATCTACCTCAACACATTTTCCAACTCTGTGAATAAACGATTACTGTTTTCGTAAAAGCATGTCTTTTCTAATACTGACACAAGCATTTCGTATGCGCGCCTTAATGTTGTCTGGACTCCAGCAATCCTTTATTCACAGATTTGAAAAATGTATTGAGATAGAAGGATATTATTTTGAACATTATTACGTTAAGGTGCGATGCTTATGAAATAACACTGTACAATACCCGTGCAGTGGTGATACTCTGTGCATCTGCCTTTCATCGATGTTTAATTGTGTACACCAGTAAAAGAATCATGTACAAGAAAATTGTTTAAACAAAAGTTGTTCATTTTTTGATGAGGAATAAGGAAACAAAATAAACAAATGTTGTTCCCCATTTAAAAAAAACGTACCTTGACCCTCATATTACCTTCTCCAATTAAAACATAACAAATGATATTTACTTGCTTGCATTATATCGAACAACTTTTATTCAAGATGTTCCTTTCTACATGCTTAGTTTTGGAGATATTCTACAGTCTCAAGTTAAACGGTCCAGCCTCTTTGTGTGTGTGTGTGTGTGTGTGTGTGTGTGTGGATGTTCCTCAGCATTGATTTGGCTACTCTACCCTCCAGATATGCGAGTTCTCTGCCTTTTCCTCCTCCCATATGGTGACCATGACAGGTCGTTCTTTGGCCATCTATCTTTTGATATTCTCTGGACGTGGTCAACCACTTCAATATCCTCGTTTCAAGCCTTTCCGCTAAGGTTTCTTTTTGTTGCATTCGTTCTCATGCGTATTGTTTAATTTGGAACGCTTGTAGTATAGAGACGCAGCTCCTATGAGTGCATCCATCTCTTCTGCATATAACATTTACTCTGCATATAACATTTACTTTTGTCCTGAGTCAAAGCCCATCCTTCTCCTCCATAAGTGAGAATACTTTCAACAATGGCATATTATGGTAACGTATTTTTGGGATACAAAAACGTATTTACTGGATTTTTACTTTCACTAGCACGTACATATGTACATGCAATGTTCATAGTAGCTAGAAAATGTAGGTATATTATTCCACATAAAATTTGGGTGCCGAAATTTCACCAGAAATTTGTTTTGAGTAAAAAAAAAAAAACACTTTTAGAAAAAGGTCCGTGTATGTGTACAAACATAGCCATAAAACAAAAGTACCCGTAAATACCAAACTTGGTATTCATAGTTAGTATCCAAGGATACGACATGAAGATTTTCAAGGAAACCAAACTACCCTTTATATTGAACAAATTTTGTTTTTTCTCAAAAATGGCCCTAACGATTTTGATTAAAATTCCGTTTATTAAAGATATTTACATCAACAATAAAATTGAATTTTTAGAAATACCATATACTGTTCTTTCTGAATGAATTTTGCTGAAATTGCGTAACTGGTCCTAAGAAATAGACAAAAACTTACTACACAAAAAATGTGGATCCAGTTAAAACACACAATTTATATCATAGAATTGATCGCTTGTGAGATTGTCCTTGTTATTAGTTTAAGCTACTTAAAACTTTTCTCAAACGGTAGGCTATCTTTCTTTCATTTGTCTAATGATTATTTCTGGGCAAGCAAAGAGAACCGAATTTCAATTATTTCACATAAATACCAGTTTTTTAAAGATCGTGACTATCGCTTTAGCCTAGCCTATTCCTTTATTTCCGCTCTACTTAAAAATAAGAAGGTAAAGAAAAGGCTGATATGCTTCATTCACATGACTTTCTCTAGCTGTTCCGCAAACAAACTTTTCTTACAAAAGATAAAATATATTTAGAAAAAGCTAGACCTGGTATTTAAGTTCAATATCTTCCAAAGATGCGACATGATGATGTTCAGTAAAATTCCCCCGCCCCTTACTACCCTTTACATAAAACATTCCTTTCTTCCTTTTGAAAAACATCCTTTTGAAAAACATTATTTTATCAAAAATAGCTCTTAACGATTTTGATTAAATTACCATATGTTAACATATTTTTATGCCGAACGAAATGTACGTATATCCTGAATTTTCTGGTAGTAGGCCTATTTTTTGGATCTCGAGGAACAATTACAAATATGTTTGTGAATGGAGGGCAAAGTATAAAATTAACAGAAGTGTGAAACAAGCAATCCAGAGAACATCATAAAAATTTCCGTAGCCACTTTTCAAAATCATTTGTATGGTATTTACAGAACGCAACTTGTATTATAGTCTATAAAATTGCTTTATTACTTTCTCCGTACGCACTATGTACATAGTGTATAGAGAAAGTATTGCACTCCACCAAAAGTTCGATACCGAGATTTCACCGGAAATATATGTTCTAGGGTCCCCAATATCCAAAAAAAGCATTTGCACAAAAAGGTACGTGTGTGTGTGTGTGTGTGTGTGTCCGTGTGACTGTGAACACGATAACTCAAAAACGAAAATTACAAACTTGGTATTTAAGTTTAGTATCTTCCAGGGATGCGACACGAAGATTTTGAGAAAAATCCCCCCACCCCCAACTACCCTTTACATGGAACTTTTTTCTAAAATTTTGATTTTCTCAAAAATGGCTCTAACGATGATTAAAATTTCGGATATTAAACATATTTACCTGACAAATGAAATGTATATCTTGAATTTTCTGGGAATAGCCTCTGAAGAGTAGTTTATTCTGGATGAATTTTACTAAATTTTGAACGACTGCTAAACCGTAAGAGATGGACAAAAACTTACTACACAAAAAATGTAGAGCACTTTAAAACACACAATTTATGTTATATACATTTTTTTCGCGGAGTTCGTCGTTTTTGTGACATTCCTTATTTTTGGTTTCTGCTATGAAAAACGTATACTTTTCTCATACAGGAACTTGTCAACTCCTATCCATATAAATAAAGGAACTTCATTGACATAGCAACCAACTTTTGACTATCACTTTAACCTACGGTTGTCCCTTATTTCGCTTCTACTTACAAGGAAGCGAGTAATAAGACTATTTCTGCTAATTTTTTCTGATTAGCATAAAGTAAATAGAAGTATAAGCTTTGTAAGAATTATTGGATGCAGGGATATGGAGAAAGTCGTGTGAATGGTACACATCAGATTTTTGCATATCTTTTATAATCTTTGTTACATAGCTTCATTTTTATATAACAATTATAATAAAATATATTTTGTAATGCTCACTTGCAACATTTTTTGTAAAAATCCCTAAATGTATATTTTATTCTGTGTCACTGGGAAAACTCATTTGAGCCAGATAAAAAAAAAAAAAAAAAAAAAAAAAAAAAAACAGCACAAAAAATGCAGATCTCGTTAAAACACACAATTTGTCACATACATTTTCTTGTAGAATTGGCTGCTTCCGTGATTTCCGTGTGATTTGTTTCAACTTAAAGTTACTTAAACTTTTCTCAAACACAAGTTATCTTTCTTTTCATCTCTCGTTTGTTTTACTCCTGGGTAATCAAAGACAGTTCCGAATTTCAAAAGCTTCACATATCGATCGGCTTTTTAAAATTTTGACTATCGCTTATGTAAGCCTAATGTATTCCCTTTTCCTTCAACTTATAAGGAAGTGAGTAATAAGACCATTTCTACTAATGTTTATTTTGGTTACCATGATGTAGATAAGAGTAATCTTTTGTAAGAAAGGTTTGTTTGCAAAACAGCTAGAGAAAGTCATGTGAAGGAACACGTCAGATTTTTAAAATATATAGACTGTTTAGGCAGAGCTATATAACAGTAGCATTTACACACATTAGAAAATATTTAAAATTAAACACTTTAGGTATGAAATATTGTATTAAGAGCAATTACTGTTAGCTTAGTATGAGTTTATAGATTTCAACTAGCTTTCCATAAGGAAAATATAATGTTAAGGCAAATTTAGGGGTTATAATTTATAAGGTTGCTTAGAATAATGTTTATGAACATGCAATGGAACAAATATCTTCTGAGAATTAGCCCAACAAATCATGTATCAACTCATGAGAGATTTAGTGGTTGGAAATTTAATAAACAGGTGTTGCAGGTTATTTTTGGGTGCACAGTGGAAACAAACGCTGTTTACAAGGTAAGTGGGAAAGCTGAGACATGACGAAACACAGCGCAGTAGAAACATTCTGAAATGACCAATCACCAACTTTCTCTACCATTTCACAGAAATCCCTATGTGTTGATGTTATTAGTGGTGTATAAAAGCTCTTTCTTCTATACACTCATGTTAATTGCGAATATGATTTAAAAGTGGGTTATACGGACTAGGATAGTTGATTCCTACAATCATATTTTATATCAGCTGTTAGTGGTGATGGCGATGTTTCGTTGTTTTGATTGTTTACTTCATGGTTATGATCAGTCGAGCTCGGAAATTGACGTAAAATTTACGAAATATATCATGTAATGACCTTACATTAATGAAAGTATGACTTAAAATTACTCAAAATGATCTATAAATCAACTTTAAATTTATATGACAAAATCTATATAATAGTTATTTATGATGTAAGAGCGTAAAGTTATGATTTTTTATTCAAGCGGGAATCAAAAAGAAACTTTACGCTCGCGAGTCATACAAAGTTTTTTTCTGTAAGAATTTTCCAATATTAAAAGAAAAGTAACGAAAGACGAAATAAATCAAAGGTCACAGTTCGTTCTTTTCTAAACACCACTTCATAAATTCTCATAAACTTTTCGGGATTTAGCAGGTAGTAAATTTGATTTTGCTTTATTCGCAGCTCTAAGGATATCACAATTTTCAAAATCTACCATTTTCTCAAAATACATCATAGAACAACAGTAATATTGGTTTGTCATGGATTGCTGTAATTAGAATTCTTAGTAATGGTAAACGTACGGTCCATATCTGTTTATTTTGGGAGCGTAAAGTTGGAGCGAAATTACTTTACGCTTGCTGAACTTCGCGCATGAATGCCGTAAAAATCAAGTTCGATCTGAAATGAGCTCATAAACTACTCAATTATGCTCGGTCATAGAAAACTGATTTATTGAATTTTGTAGAAAAAAAATGGCGTGTTATTTATGGACGCTCTTTAACTACTGTGGCTCTCAGCGTCCCATTCTAAATTGGGCGTGAAAGTCCGCTTAATTTTGCTCAGAGGCCTCTCTATCAGGCTTGAGGTACTTTTACGTGCCGTAAATCTACGACACAGGACCAACGACTTTACTTCCCTTCCGAAGGAAGCCATGCTAAGGATTTTTACGCCCGAAAAAACCCATCGTCCTCACCGGGTTTGAACCCAGCCGGTCCCCATGGCCGCGCTCGCCAAGGCGTTCCGCTTTGGTGCTTCGTAGCGCTGGGGATCGTGGGTTCGAGTCCCGCCTTGGGCATGGGTGTTATATGTTTGTGTTTATGTGTGTGTTGTAAAAGTAAGAAAACAGCAATCCAGTAATCATACAGAAAAACAAGGTAAAAATGAAAATAAAGGTAAATAAAAAGTAGGGTATACAGCGCCGATCAGACTCCGGCACCGTATTTAAAAAAAAAAAATAAAATAAAATAAAAAAACCCGCGAAGTCAGCATGGTAACCATTACACCACGGAGGGCGACTGAATGTTGTAAACATGTGTTATTCAACATTACAGTAAAAATCATATCTGGAACTTGAAGTATCGTCCCTTCCTGAAGAACATTTCCACTCCAAATGGGTGATTAGCTGAAAAGGGCAATGTCTACCAGCGAAAAGTCTTCCACAAGCACATCAAAGCGGAAATGTTCTCTTTGCAGATTTTCATCTACTTTACATCGTCTGGTAACCAATGTTCTTTGACAGCATATTTTTAGCTTTTCTAGCACTATGTACATAGTAGGTCAGAATGTATTGTATTGCATCCAAAAATTTTATACCGAGATTTCGCCGAAAATACGGGTTTTCAGGTCTCCTAAGTAAAAAAAAAAAAAAAAAAACTTTTTAGAAAACGGTTTGTGTGTGTCTGTGGACAGTATTGCTCAAAAACGAAAAGTCGGTTATATACCAAACTGTGAACTTAAGTTTAATATTTTCCAAGGGACACTGAGATTTTCAGAAAAAATTCTTCCATCCCAAACTATCCTTCACATGGACACTTCGACATTTTCGATTTTCTAAAATAGCCCTTACGATTTTGATTAAAGTATACTTACATTGCAAATAACATGTATATCTTGAATTTTCTTTGAGTAGCCGCTAAAGATCTCTTCATTCTGAATGACTTTTGCATAACTAGTAACACAGCTGCCTGCGTCGGTTGAGCACTTTAAAAAGAGGCGTTATATCGTTGAGTTCCAAACGTTCATTCATGGCAAGCAATCAAGGCCTCAAATACTTTATACGTCTCTCAACTGCAAATAGTACTTTTTGTTCTTTTTTATGTCATCAAGCAAATAGAAAACGGAATTTAAAACTCCCACTTAATGATCAACTCTTAAAAGATTTCACTATTGCTTATAGCCTACTGGGTTCCCCTAATCCGACAAGAAAATATCCGATAAGACCATGTCTGCAAAAGTTTATCTCAACATTCAGCATATATGTAGAAGAGTGAGCTTTCGTAATAATAGTTGTTGAAGGATGGGTAGAGACAAGTCACGTGGATGTAACATCAGGTTTTTTTAGATATGCTGTTCATACACACATACATGAAAAATTATCACGTTTTTCTAGGGAAATTTTAGGGGACTCCAAAAGGTAGATTATATCTCTAGTAAAAAGCCTATATGCATTTTCTGGGATACAAAGCTTCCAAAGACAGTAGAAATCCAGTAAGATGGGTCAATACGTGGCACATGAAGATGCGACCTACTAAACCTAAAAGGGTAACTGGTAGACCACGGAGGGTGTCACCTTAATCACTGCGATCTATGTAGATCTATTGTGGCTATTATAAAATCCTCCAGAAGGATGGGATGAGGTGAAGCAACCAGGAAACCACAGGCAAAATGCCCACCAGAGGCGCGCGGAACTCCATAATGATGACCCATCCCACTGCCGGGTCGCCAACCCGTCAACCTGGCAGCCAACAAGTGTCCACGAGGAGTAATCTTTCAATTGAGTATGCATCCACGCCATCTTCTCGCATTGCCATGTACCACGAACCTGAAAGCACACCTGGAAGATGAAGAGGAAACGGAACGAAGAGGAAATGTAGAAAGCAAATCGTGTTAAATGAGAAATCACCGCACCATTCGCACCTATCCCTGGGGAAACAAGGGGAAAAAAGTTAAATTCACATGACTTTATCTGTTCTGCAAAAAACCTATTCTTACAAACTATTCTTTTTTCTACTACATCATACTAATAAAGTTCTCTTTCCATGACCAGGAGTAACACAACAGAGATATGAAACGGATGAGGACTTCATGTTTGAGAAAAGTTATGTACTTTAAAATTGAAAACAATAACAGCGAATATCTCAGAAACCGTTAACTCAAAAATGGGGGGTGGATGAGGGGAATGTACCTATATGGCATAAATTGTGTGTTTTAACGAGATCTACATTTTTTGTATATTTTTCCATATCTTACCGTTCATCAGTTTATTATGCAAAAATCACTCAGAAGAGGACTGTTCCCAGGAAATTCAGGATATACAGTTTGTCATGTAATTATCTTTAATATTCGATATTATTCAAAATCGTTGGGGGCATTTTTTCCATGTAAAAAAAAAAAATGGGAGGGGATTTTCTTGAACATCTTTGTGCCGCATCCTTTAAAGATGTTGAGCTTGAATTGCTTACCGACTCTTCGTTTTTGGGTTATCGTGTTCACAGACACACATATGGACACACATACATGCGCGGACCTTTTTCCAAAAATTGTTTTCATATTTGACGTGTATTTCCATGAAATCTCAGTATTTTGTGTGAAATGCAATAACTTCTCTACCTATATATTATTTACGAAGTAGAGAAAATAAAAATAAGGTCAGAGTGAGCAGTTATAAGGAATCGAACCTGAGACCTTCCGAATGCGAGTCGCACATGTTACTGCGGCGCCACCTCGCCCACCAAATACTTAATTGATACATTATTAGATTGACCTTTGGCGCTTTTCAAGGTAAAATGATACATAATAATTGGAATGGCATCAGCTTGCACAGTTCAAATGCATTTAACCCTGAGGATTTATAGCGAGCTTACCTTGCTTCTAATGGAAATCAGCGCTTACACTAATGTTCATTATAATCACATAGACAGGGGAACGGATCGCAAATTACGCTGCCTGATCGTCAGTTTAATTACCTACGTCAATAAACAACTTCAGAAATCAATTACTCGGATATATTTACTTTCTCTACTAGAGAGCTGCTGTGTGGAGAAAAGGGTAAAAGGGACACCTGGCGCAGCGACGTATAAAATCTATTGTGACTAGGATGGTATGAGGTAAAGGAAGCACAGGAGGCTATAGGCCGCATGCAGATAGACCTCTAGAGACACGTGGAAGTGTCTTGACATTTCTAAGCCCGATGACGTCTCATTGCCGGGCCGCCAAAGAGGTTGTGCAAATGACCCATCGACCAGGCAGCCACTTAGTGTTCCATTGAACCATCTGCCCACATTGCCATATTCAAACTGAAAGCACATCTAAAAGATGAGAAGGAAAGGGAAATGATGGAAAAGAAATCATGGTAGAGAGAAACGAGCCCAGTATTTGCCTGGTGACCCAGGGGAAACCATGAAAAACTCATGAATCAGAATGTGCGGTCGCGGAGATCGAACGTATGGTTTATGCAACATAGCTCAAAAACGAAAATTCTGAGAAATAACCAAACTTCATATTCAAGTTAAGCATCTTCGAGGATGTGATGCAGAGATTTACAAGAAAATTTACGGGAAATTTTCTTCGAAATTTGTTATCTTCTCAAAAATTACTGTATTAATATACCAAATCTTTTAAAATATTTACATTATTTTGCATAATTGGTAAACCGTAAAAGGTACACAAAACCACTGCACAGAAAGTGTAGATTCATTTAAAACACGAAATTTATTACAAACACATTTTTTTTTTTTTTTTTGTAATATCGGCTATTTTCGAGATACCTATCGTTTTTATTGATTTAAAGTTTTCAGTACTATTATCATTTTTAAAAGTTCTATCGATATTCAGTTTTTTTCTTCGTCATGCAAAGCCGAGTACTTTCAAGGCCAGTTAATAGCATTCCGATTTTAAACATCAGAGTATCGATTCGGTTTCCTGTATCTCTCTTGTACCTACAACGAAAATTTTTAATGAAACTATTTCTGCAATGGTTTACCTCGATTTGTAATAGAAAAGTAAGCTTTTGCAACAATACTTGTAGGAGATGTATAAAAATAAAGGATAGCCGTGAAAATCGTACGAATATAATACATGAAACTTTTTTTCGAAGAAAAATTTTCAGTTTCAACAGATATTAAGTAACAAGTGTTTTTTTTTTTTTTTTTTTTTTTTTTTTTTTTTTTCATAAAACATTAACCAAGTTGAATTGAAAGACTACTTAAAATAATTACCAGGAAATTAAAACAATAGTAGTAATTTATTCATTAACTCAATTTTTCTATATTTTGAAACTTGTAATAGTACAACTATTGGGCAATAATCTGTAGAATGTGCAGTCAAGAATGTAAGAAAAAACTATAACATTTAAGTAGTCTGCTTGGGTAGTGTGGAGGTAGTTTGTCTGCCTTACATTCAGTAGGTTGCGCGTTCGAATCTCGTTTATGGTGAGTTAACCGGTTTTTGTTGTTATTTTTTAGAAGTTTTTCTTTATCCTGAGAGGACGAATATCGAGTAACTTTAAGCTCCATGGACCCCGAGAACATTTCACCGATTTAATTCATCATCCGCTATGACCAACCAGGTTAAAGAATGTTAAGCTGAAAAAAAGTCGAATCATTTGGAAATTTGAAGATAAACTAATGTTAAGATTCAATGAACTGATTAATATTTCAGTGTTATTTCTTCAAAATTAAGGAGTTCAAAAAGAGGTATATTTAGGATTGCTCCCTTATAACCATATTCGTAAGATGTTATACCGGTATTGAATTACTTTACTTCCAACCATTATATGTAGTACCTACTGTGGAAGGCAACGGCAAACCACCGCAGTATCATTGCCTAGCTCAGTCTGCTTCGTGCCACCCACTGGTTGGCAAAAGGGAGTCGGATCTGCCCACGCATCAGGGCGTAGTCAGGGTTTGTGTGAATTCGTCACTGCAGAATGCCATGAAGTGTGTCGCATGTACATAGTTGGAATGTTTCGAGTTTGAGCAACATTTTTCAAAGTATTACTTTATCTACATCGGTGCATACTACAAAGGTAGAGAATGTATAGCTTTCCAGTCAAAAACTCGATACCGTGATTTCACTGGAAATTGTTTTAGGGTCCCCTATATGGGTGGGTGTGTCCGTGTGAATAAAAGAACTAAAAACGAAAAGTCGGTTAAATACCAAAGTTGATAATTAAGCCCAGCATCTTCCAAGGAAGCGAAAATCTCCCCACTACAAACTATTCTTTACATGGAAATTCTTTCTTAAATTTTGAATTTGTAAAAATAGCTCTGATAATTTTGATTAAAATACTGTATATTAAATATATTTACAAGACGAATAATCCTGAATTTCTTGGGATTTGCCTTTGAAGTCATCTTCATATTAAATGACTTTTGCATCACAGCTGGTAAATCGTAAGAGAGAGATAAAAACTTACTGCACAGAAAATGTGGATCTCATCAAAGCACTCAATTTGTCATATTAATATTTTATGGTGTTAACCATTTTCGGGATATTCTTTATTATTTGTTTATATTTTAAAAACTTAAATTCCCTGTCATTCATACTTATTTTGTTATACTCCTACCCATACAAAGACGATCGAATTTGAGACATAGCGACAGCTTTTAAAATCACTTTAGCCTAATGTATTCCCTTATTTCCCTTCTACTTATAAATAATTAAGTAACAAGACCCTTTCTCGTAAAGTGTATCTCAATTAGCATGAAGCAGAGAGAAGAATAAGCTCTGGTAAGTATAATTGGTTATGGAAAGGCAGAAAAATCTATGTGAATAGAACATCAGATTTTTATTTTTAGGTAAAAATTAATGCGTAATTCAAGGTATTTTAATGGCAAGCATCCTAAAATGTGCGAATTTTAGGCGATCTGCTGCAGGTATGACTTGAAATGTTTTATATATGAGCTAAAAGTGTACATTTTTTTTTACTTTGTGTGACTTGCCTATATAGTAAATAAAGAAAGTATTGCATTTTATGAAAAAATTCGATATAGATTTCAGCGGAAATATGTTTTGAGGCTCCCTGAATAAATAATTTTTAAAAAGTTAAAAAACGTCCGCGCTTACGTTTGTGCGTATAAGAATGAGAGAGTGAGAGTATGTGAGCGTGTATGAATAGCAATACTCGGAATACTAAAAGTCGAACACCAAACTTTGCATTTAAAAGACAGGTGAGCACACAAACTCCCGTCCCTTTGTGCTTCTACCATGATCCCTGGGAGACAGGGATGAGGAGAAAGACCAAGTCAGATACTGTTGAGCAGATCCGGATGGCGTGCGCATATATAGAGTGCGTCCCTAACGTTTCCAGTTCGAATGCATCCGACGTCGCTCTACCGTCCACTTGGAGGCGAGTTCTGACGCCAGAAAAGAGCCCTATTCAAAACTTACCACCGCTCGACGCAACACACCAAACACTGTCACCTGATGCTACTACTTTGAGAAAGATGACGATGAAGGAAATGAAGGATATTTCTGCATTTGTCGGCCACCCCGGTAAAACCAGGAAAAGTCCATGGGTCAGAATGGGCAGTTGCCAGGATCAAACCCGGTATGTCTCGAATGCGAGGAGCACGCGTTATTGCAAGCGCCACCTATCTCGGTAACTTGGTGTTTAAGTTCAGCGTCTTTCAAGGCTGCGACGCGAACAATTTCAAGAAAAACCACACCCCCTCCCCCATCTTCCCAAACTGTCCTTTACATGTAAACACTTTTTGTTTTTGATTTTCTCAAAAATGGCTCGGGATAATTTTCATTAAAATACCATATGCTTAAGATATTTGCTTGGCATTCGGCATTCATCTCTATAATTTGTAAACGTATGAGATATACAAATACTCACTACACGAAAATCTTATGTGTTCCAATCACATACCTTTCTCTAAACATTCTGTAACCTACTATTCTTACCAAAGCTTATTCTCTCTACTTCGTGCTAATCGAGGTAAACATTTGCAGAATGCTTTTATTGCTTAGTTCCTTATAAGTAGGAGGGTAATAACGGAATACACTAGGCTAAACCGATAGTCAAAACTTTCAAAAACTATGTGATGCATTTGAAGAAAAGTATAAGTAGGTACTAGAAAACTTTAAAACCAATAACAGGGAGTATCTCGGAAATCGTTAGCTAAAAGGAGAGACAGAACGAGAGAGATCTACACTTGCTGTGCAGTAAGGTTTTTTTGTTTTTTTTCCCCTTTTTATTTTTGTCGACCTCTGGCTCCCAAGATCGTGGGTTCAAACGCGATTTTTTTTTTTTTTTTTTTTTTCCGGGCGTAAAACTCCTTAGAATAGCTTACTTCGGAAGGGAAGTAAAGCCATTGCCCCCGAGTCAAGATTTACGACACGTAAATAAAGAGCAAAGCTAAGTGGTATTTCATGCCCAGTAGTATGGGACACTAAGAAACGCAATAGTTAAAGAGCGTCCATAAATAAAACCAATTTCGATTTCTTACGGTTTATCAGTTATACAAAAGTCATTCGGAATGAAGATATTTTCAAAAGGTATTTCCAAGAAATTAGGAAATACAATTTATTTTTCCTGCAAATATATTTAATATACGGCATTTTAATTCAAAATCTTCAGAGACATTTTTGAGAAAATCGAATATTTCGAAAACACTTCCATGTAAAGGGTATATCTCGTTAAAACACACAATTTATGTTATATAATTCTTTTTCGTGAAGTTGAACATTTTTGAGATATTGCTTGTTATTGTTTTCAGTTTTAAAATACTTCTACTTTTCTCATTCGGGAAATTGTGAACTCCTAGCTATACAATGGAACTTCAGTCATATAGCAACCAGTTTTTAAAAGATTTGACTATCACATAGCCTATTGTACTCCCTTAATTTTCTTCTGCTTAGAAGGAAGCAAGTAATAAGACATTTTCTGCTTTTTTCTCGATTAACAAGAAATAAATAGAAGAATAAACTTTTTAACAATAATTTATTGCAGAGATGTAGAGAAAGTTATGTGAATGGAACACAAGCTTTTTAGATGATTGAACCATTAATAAGTTTTACTTGGAAACGCTCTCTGGTGATCAAATAGAATAAGAGGTTGAAGAGATGTTTTTCTTTCTTTATAATCAACAAACATTTGCTGGCAGATAAAAAATAAAACAAATGCATTACGCTGACAGCGTCGCTCGAAGTGGGCCGTGGAACGCACATGGTGCTGTGTTACGTCCATAAAAAAGAGTTTATAGTGATATTTTGCCCAAATTGTGGGTGTGTCTGCCCTTGTGATTCGCTTGCTGTACGCACCTACTCTCCTCTCGAGATAATCGATGCCCCACGGTTCGATGTGCCGTGACGTCACACTCCGCATGCAGCCCAGTCCCCGCCTCTACCCCGGTGCAGTAAGGGTGGGGCACTTCTCTGGGCCCATGTCATTTATTGGCAAACGAAGGAAACGAACCAAAAAGTGCATTCAGTTGTACTTTTCACATTAAAAGGGGGCACATATTGTGCTTTTTTTTATTTTTTCTACAACTTACCATTGTTAAGTCGATGGTTGTACTGTTTACCCAAAGATTGATATCGAGATTTACCAGGCCCCCGAACCTCTCCCCTCCTACCCAAAAAATGTCTGCGCGCACATGCCTGCTTGAGAAGAGCATAACCGAAAAACTTATAGTCGAGTAAAACTAAAACAAATTTCTCCATGCCCTTACCATCATTTTTTCTTTTTAAATGGCCAACACTTTTGGTTAAAAGTAGCTTACGTTTTAGATTTATACGTTACGAATCAGCTATATATCTTACTTTCTGTGAATCTTTATCAATATATAGTAATTAGGGGAATTATTATATTCCACCTAAAAATGATATGACTAGATTTCATTGGAAAAATATGTTTCGAGGCCATATGAATCCCAAAAACCGTACATTTTTAGCAAAAGATCCATGTGTGAGTGTGTGTGTGCGCGCACACGCGTGCGTGCGCGTGAACAACATAACTCGAAAGCGAAAGATCGGTTAAATATGTAGTAAACTTGGCATTAAGTTCAGCGTCTTTCAAACGTTAATTTATATCTCGATTAAAATGAAATTCATAAGAAAATCAGTATCACAATAATAAACCATGGAGATATTCATGTGAATGAAACACACACACATTTTCCTTCAAAAATAGCAAACGATTCTGATTAAATTAACATCCGTTTTAGAGGTTGGCTTTCCAAATAAGCTCTAATTTTACTTTTTGTGAATTTTTATTTATTTAGAAATCACTGAAGTACACAAATGTCTAATAAAATATGTAGAATCTATTATTTACACCTGTGATAAATTCTTTTGTTTCCATAGCATTGGAATTTTCGAGATGTTGCTTTTTATATCCTTAACAAACGATATACGACGGTTGCATCAATGTAAGGCTACTAACCTTATCTATTATCAACTGAAAGGCGCTTAGGATCCAATATGTTGTCGTCTGGACTTGGTATTCCCTGTAAAGACACTTTCTTAAATAGCAAAATGTATGAACATTTGCATGGTGGGGGAACATATACCACCGGTTGTTAGGCGGGAAGCAACTGTTTCCGAACAAGAAGCAATGAAATTTCGATGCTACCAACGTATAATTTTTAGTAGTTTAACGTCTTTTAACCAGGTTGGTCATATCGGACGATGAATGAAATTGGTGAAATGATGCTCAAATGATCTCGGAGTCTCTAGAGCTTAAAGTTACTCGACATTCGTCTTCTCATTAGAAGGGAAAACCCCGAAGAAAACCTTATCTAGGTAACTCACCCTAAGCGAGATTGAAACTCACGACCTGTTGAATATGAGGCAGACACGCTACCACCACACTACCCAATTGGGCTATATAAAAATTCATCAGAGAAGAATCCAGTAGAAATTGCTAAAAATTAAACACGCGAAAACCAGTTATTGACAATAACAGACCTAACACAGCGCATGCTCGCATGATTTGGTAAAAACCAGTGAACATTATTAACACCTAAAGCACAGAAAAGCCAGATTATTTACACACACTAACCTAGGCCTAACACAGTGCTTTGCTCTAATTCCACAATGTTTTAATGGCTAGTGTTAATTTGTATTCGAATATTGTTAGTTCTGAATTTTGGGATATAAACGCCAACTATGAACAATTTGAACGCCACTTGTCCGATAGCTAGCGAAACAAAAGGAATTGTTGTAAAAAACCAAAGCAACGAAGTACTTTTGGTGTATTTCAATATAAATTGGTGCTTTATTGAAATTTAAAGACCAAAAATAGACTTAAGAAAATTTTAAAGCTTTGTAGTAGGTTATTATGGTGAGTAAAAGTGAAGAACTAATACCTATTTTTAGATAGTGTGGTGTAACCAGCATATACTAATTGTACATTTTCTAACATTGAAATGCGTAATCTGATGCTACATTTTGAGTACGCATTGTGTGCTTTTCTTTATTTCATTTTATCTTCGTTTTATTTCTTCAATCATTAGAACTAACAAAAGCATTTATTATTTAAGAATAGTGGGACCAGCAAATAGCTAAAAAACAGATTTCTGAATTCAGTCATGTATCATTACAAGGATTTTCAGTGCTTAAATTACAATTTCAATTTCAATATGGTATTACCTAGCCCACAGCCTCACATTACTTTAGTATTTTTGCATTTCCACAAGTTTAATTTTAGTGCTTAAGCGCATTTTTCTCTGCAGTCACTAGAGGTCTTAACATTTTGTGAATTTACAAACCAAATAGATTTAATGAAGTGACGATATACTTTTTTCACGATAGTTCGTAAAGTTCAATTTTACACACTGTTGTTATTGCGTAAAGTGAAGTTTTGTTAACATGTGAGCCAAAAATTGTAGTTGTAACTTTACACACTATCTGTTATAAATAACTTTATAATATACTATTGTATATTATAAATACCTTTAGACATTTTAGGTAACAAATCTCCTATAGCAGGTTCCATTGCATTATCCATTTCCGCTGAGCTGTGAGCGTAAGTTGCAAAATCTTCTAAATGAGCCATGCTGTTTTAATTATTCAATGTTTATTGAAACATGTAACTAAGCAAAGCAAATTATTCTCAGGCCGTAGAATTGGCAGGCCATATTTATGCAACTGTGTTTATTTAAACACGTTTGGTCATATTAACAGTCGCTGTTGTCTATGTCCGTGAAAATGGTAACTCCTTTCTAACGTGTATTTTGTTTTAATTTCGTACTGCCGTAATTTTGTACGGTTACGCCTCGCTTCATAACATCCACACTCGATTAAAAAAAAAAAAAAAAAAAAAAAACCAACGTGAACTTTACACACTTGTATCATAATTATTTCTAATGCAAACATACTGAATTCTTAAAAATTTTAAATTACTATTTTAAGAATAGTATTGCCTCTGTATTGTCATTTTGTTTAAAGCTTATATCTCACTAGATCAAAAACGAAATGCACTCATTTTGTTCATCATTAAGTTAAGTCCCGTGAAAAAACGGAGCATCTGCAGTTGTGTGTACCTAATAATAACATTCAGAATTTCATTGACGTGACTAATGCATAGTTTGCATTATCAGCATGTTAAAAATCTTATGTGTTTCATTTACATGACTTTCTCTACCTGCTCTGCTAACAAATAATTCTTTGATTTACATCATGCTAATTAAGAAGGAATCTTATTACTTCCTTGTAGGCAGAAGGGAAATAAGGGAATATACTAGGCTAAAGCGATAGTCAGATCTTTTAAAACCTGGCTGGTGTGTAAAACAGTTGAAGTTCGGTGTTCTTTACATGGCCAGAAGTAAAACTGAGAGATATGAAACGAAAGGAGACATCCCGTTTGAGAAAAGTTTAAGTAGGTACCTAGTTTAAAATTGAAACGAAAATGAGAAATATCTTGGAGACGGTTAACTCTTCGGAAAAAATTGACATAAATTTATGTGTTTTAAGGAGATCTGTATTTTTTGTGTAGTACATTTTGTCTCTTATGGTTTATCAGTTCCACAAAAGGCATTCAGAATGAGTTCTTCAGAGGCGGTTTCCAGAGGATTCAAGATATACATTTCGTTTGTCATAAAGATATTTTAAACATGTAGTACATTAATAAAAATGTTTTAAGAAATTTTTGAGAAAATCAGCATTTTCAAAAAATGCTCCATATAAAGGGTAGTTGGTGGTGGAGTGATTTTCCTGAAAATCTTCTTGTCGCATCCTTGGAAAATACTGAACTTATATGTCATGTTTGGTATTTAACCAACTTTTCATTTTTGGTTATGCGCGCTGTGGACAGCAAAATGTAAAATACTTTTTAATTCAGCGGTCGCAAAACAGTAATTCCGATGAAATCTCGGTATAGAATTTTTAAGTGAAATACAGTAATTTCTCTACTTACTGTGTACATTTTATATACGTGCTAGACAAAGTAAAAGCAGTTGTTTGATAGTTGGTGCGATATTTGTTATCCTACGACAGAGAAAACAGCTGATTTCTGATTTTGAAGTGCATCTATTTGAACACAAGTTGCTTTACAAAAGTCTCACTGTCTCTATGGTGGATTATGTATCCTGTATATGACTTATTTGAATGCAATGTACAGGTTTGCTTTATAATGTTAAAGTATCAGGTTATTGTTTTTTTGTTGTTTTTTTTCAAAGTGTTTGATTTTACAGTGTGGAAACGTTGCTTAATTAGTGTCACCAAAGCAATGAATATGTTTTCCCCTCTAAACCAGTTAAAATTCAAACTATGTCATAATTGTAATCGAGCAATTGATTTTCTCTGTTTACTCTTTTACTTTTGTCTAATTAAGATCGCATTCCACCGATCATCACTCCATGTATCATCAATGCCATCGCCTGCTGTGCCATTTGTAGTA
Source organism: Hymenopus coronatus (assembly GCA_030762935.1). Taxonomy (NCBI): domain Eukaryota; kingdom Metazoa; phylum Arthropoda; class Insecta; order Mantodea; family Hymenopodidae; genus Hymenopus; species Hymenopus coronatus. Next base: position 27,774,226 of record CM060882.1, read on the forward strand.
AAAGGGACGTTAAACACCATAAAAAAAAAATCTGACGATGAATGAAATGGGTGAAGTGATGGTCAAATGAATCCCGGGTCCATATAGCTTACAATTAACCTCACATTCGTCTTTCAAGATATGAGAAAAACCCGGAATCTTTTTTTATCCGGATAACTCTTGAATGTAATGCAGTCTCACTACTCCGGCACTACAGGTAGATAAGTAGCGGTAAAAAAACTGTGATGTAGACATTTTATATATGTACACACACTAAGAGAAGGGGATTATATAAAAGTATAGCTATGCTTGCTTTGGATTCAGCAGATCTTAAAATGCCCATTTAAGTATGCAGTTTAGCGTGGAATGAAACGCCTGTTTTCACTTCGCATTAAGGAAGAAACATGCATAGGATTATTAAGTGTGAGCGCAACATTGCCATACCCAAGGAACCAAAGCTCACACTATTCCCGGGCCACTTATTGTGGTGATATTGACCAAGGGAGTAAGTAGAATGAAGCATCCTGCAGGTTAGCGTGACTGGTAGAGGGGTTTGAATACGCATACATCAGCACGCAAACCCCTCAATAGCAACAATATAATGTGCATTCATTGATCTTGTTGAATGCGAGAACATTTCCTTCCTAATTCTCCTGGAATGTAGTTCTTGTGCACGTCATAACTAGTCATTTTAATTTGCTTAAAGTTCGTAGCTACGCCATTGTTGCATTATTAGACCCGGTAAATTATTACAGGTTTAATTAATTCTTGTGTTTTAAAATGAAACGTACTCATGTTTACTTTCTTACACGTACTATGTACATAGTGTATAGAGACGGTATTGCATTGCACCCAAAAATTCCATACCGAGATTTCACCGTAACTAAATGTTTTGGGACCCCCTGAATAAAAAAATAAACAAATAAATAAAAAAAATAAAAAAAAACATTTTTTTAAAAATGACCGTGTGTATATGTGCGCGCGTAGGATTACGAAACGAGGCCGTAGCAACTTTCATATAATCAGATATTTAAACACATCCAAGCTGCGCAACACTTACCTTATCGGACATTTAAACGCATCCAAATTGCCCAGTGTTAGCTGAACAGGTGTTTATCCACATCCAAACTTCACAAATTTTGCCTAATCAGGTATTTAGCCACGTCCCAACTGCGGAATAGCCACCTGATCAGGTATATAACCACATCCAAACTTTCACATGATCAGGTATTGAACAACATCCAAACTGCGCAACGTTTACTTGAGATATTTTACTGTAACAATATTCCGCAGCTTGAACCTAATGTGCCTCTTATATCTGATCCAGATCCGAACTGCGCAACTATTACAGGATCAGATATTTAACTATATTTAATCTGGGCAACTTTTACCTACTCAAGTATTTAACCAAATCCAAGCTGCACAACTTGTACCTGATTAGGTGTTCAACCACATCAAAATTCAGTATCTTTCACCTGGTCATGCATTTAATCACATACGAAACTGCGTAACGTTTGTCTGATTGACTTTTAACCACATCTGAGCTCCCCAATTTTAACCTGATCAACTATGCAATCATCCAGGGTGGACAATTTTTACGATGTTAGGTATTTAATCACGTCCGAACACCGCAATTTTACCCTGATCGGGTATATCATATCCGAGCTCCGCAAAGTTTACTTGATCAAGTATGTAGCCACATTGAAAATCTGTAATTTTTCACCTGATCAAAATTTAACTATATCGAAACTGACTGTGCAACTAGCGGCCGACTTGTGATTTATATCTGGTCAAGCAAGGAATGTGACTGAACCACATAAAATAACACTCATAAATACGCCATGATGTAGGACTGTAATAATATTAGTTAAAAGTACTATTACATTTATAGTACAAAACTTGCAAGAAGGTAAACTATTATTTTAAATAATTTAACAAACAGAAGAATGACAAATGTCTTTAACGGATTTTAAGAAAAGAAAGAATATAATGAGCTACTATTGCATTTGATCTTATTCACATGTTACTTTCATGCTAAGGATAATATTTAATTTCTAAGCACATATACTAAATTCATTTATCAATGTATGAATGAAAAACCCCACGTTCCAGGCACCAGGTCTGTCTCAAGGATAAGCTGTGGGGTTGGAACAGGAGTGTTGCTGGTTAGTAAACTAGCTGGTTGGGTGATTTGGGTTGAGTTGGTTTTATAGCTCTGTGGAGCATAGGGCATTTCTTAATCGGATTTGAATTTCTAGTTCGCGAGTTCGCCGCTATACGCCATTGTGACGAGGGATCGGGTCATCGCCCACAGATGGCACTGTAGGACGAAACCACAACTTACGAACCCAAAATGGTGGACTTTTGCCCAGAAACCTTCTTTCAAGGTATGGGGTTCTTTTACGAACATATAAACATTACACGAGGCCACCGGCTTTACTTCTCTTCCGAAAGAAGCCGTGCTAAGGATTTTTGATCCTGCAATCTTGGGTTTTAGAGGCTAGTATGGTAATCACTACACCACGGAGGGTGACCAGTGTTACTGAACTCTTTCTAAATTTTGGCTATACAAATGTATGGCGTTAGTATTCGTTCAATTTCTCAAATAGTATTTGTTTCATACCAAAATGAAAAGTCATGACCTGTTATTCTGCTGTGGAGAAGTATTTCATTTCGCCCAAAAAATCGACACTGAGATTTCACCTGAAATGCGTTTTTCAGAGCTCCTGATTCCAAAAGGAAATTTTTTGGAAAAAGGTCCGTGTCTCGCACCCGCATGTGTGTAAACAAGAAGTCAGATTCCTCATTTAGTATTTATACACCTTCCAAAAAAGATGCGACACGAAAATGTTCAAGAAAATCCCCCCAACATAAAGTACTCTTTATGTGAAAAACATTTTAAGAAATGTTTGATTTTCTCAAAAATGATTTTGATGAAAATGCTATATATATATATAAATATATTTACATGGCAAATGAAATGTGTATCTTCTGGGAACAGCCTCTGCGGTGCTCTTCATTCTAGATGACTTTTGCATATTTAATAATTTTTCAATCGTTAGCTATTGTTAATATATATTAAAATGCTTTTTATTAACTGCACTCAAAGGCTGTGTCGAAATAATGGAGTAGATTGCGTCCTCAATCTATCACTGTAATACAAACATTTCTTGGAGAGTAAATCGACAAAATCTAAACAAAACATGTTGTCATATAGCAAACGCTTTTATCTCTCGAAGGAATGCGGAGAATAACCGTTTCTTTTCGAGAGCAAAGTTCATGATGAACGTAATGTAACGTAACATAACTAACGTGTTAACACTTCGTTTACTCTTCAAGCATGGTATCAGTAAAGTATGTATGAGCGACAGATTAATAATGACTATTCCCTTATTCTACAAGCTTGGTATCAGCAGAGCACGTATGAGCGAGACACTATTCCCTTACTCTACAAACTTGATATCAGCAGGTCACATATGAGTGAGACAGTATTACAAACTATTCCGCTACTCTACAAGCATAGTATCAGCAAATCACATATGAACGAGAGACTTATTGACTATTCCCTTATTCTACAAGCGCAGTAACAGCAAAGCACATATGAGCGAGACACTGTTATTGACTATTCCCTTGCTCTACAAGAGTAGTATCAGCAAAGCATATATGAGCTAGAGACTGTTAATAACTACTCCCTTACTCTATCAACAAAGCATATATGAGCGAGAGACTGTTCCCCTTACTCTACAAGCGTAGTATCAGCAAAGCATATATGAGCGAGAGACTGTTAATGACTGTTCCCTTACTCTACAAACTTGATATCGGCGGAGAATCCCACGAAGCAACAGTGCCTCAACCGATATGAAGCTTGTAGAAAAATAACGTAATATATGTATTATCAGAGGACTCTGTTGGTTGTACGAAATAAAATATACTAGTTTTACTGCAGGCTTTTGTAACCTTAGTTGCTGATCATCCCTCGTGTATCACACTTTTTTACTTTCTCTAGCCCCATATGTACAATGTACATAGGGATAGAGAAGTATTGTATTCCACCCAAAAATTCGATACCGAGATTTCACCGGAAATACATGTTTTAGGACCCCCTGTATCCATAAAATCTGATGTGTTCCATTCACATGACTTTCTCTATATCTCTGTAAATTATTATTGTTAATAAGCTTATCTTTTATTTGTTTCATGCTAATCTAGAAACATTAGCAGAAATAGTCTTATTTCATGCTTTATTGTAAGTAGAAGCGAAATAAGGGAGTACCATAGGTTAAAGTGAAAGCTAAAAGCTGGGTGCTATGTGACTGATGTTCCTTTGTATGGACAGGAGTTGACAAATTCCTGTATGAGAAAAGTATAGATAAGTTCTTCAAAGCTGAATCCAAGCAAAAGGAATATCTGAAAAACGATCAACTCCACGAAAAAAATGTGTATAACATAAATTGTGTTTTAACGTGCTCTACATTTTATGTCCATTAAGTTTTTGTCCATCTCTTACGGTTTAGTAGTTACGAAAAATTCATCCAGAATAAAGTAGTCTTCAGAGGCTATGCCCAGAAAATTCAAAATATAAATTTTATTTGTCAGGTAAATAACTTTAATATACGGTATTTTAATCAAAATCATTAGAGCCATTTTTTAGAAAATCAAAATTTTCGAAAAAAGTTCCATATAAAGGGTAGTTTGGGGTGGGGGGATTTTTTTCAAAATCTTCGTGTTGCGTCCCTCGAAGATATTAAACTTAAATACCAAGTTTGGTATTTTACCGACTTTTCGTTTTTGAGTTATCGTGTTCACAGACACACGGGCACACACACACGGACCTTTTTCTGAAAATACTTTTTTTTTATACAGGGGACCCTAAAACATATATTTCCGGTGAAATCCCGGTATCGGATTTTTTTGGTGGAGTGCAATACCTTCTCTATACACTATGATCATAGTACGTATAGAGAAAGTAAAAAGCATTTTCATAAAAAGGTCCGTGTGTCTGTGAACACGATAACTCAAAAACGAAAAGTGGCTAAAATACCAAACTTGGTATTTAAGTTTAGTATCTTCCAGGGATGCGACACGAAGATTTTGAGAAATATCCCCCACCCCAAACTACCCTTTACATGGAACTTTTTTCGAAAATGTTGATTTTCTTAAAAATGGCTCTAACGATTTTGATTAAAATGTCATATATTAAATATATTTACCTGAAAAATAAAATGTATATCTTGAATTTTCTGGGATTAGCTTCTGAAGACCTGTTTATTCTGGATGAATTTTGCTTAATTTGGTATAACTAGTAAACCGTAAGAGATAGACAAAAACTTATTATACAAAAAATGTAGGTCTTGTTAAAATACACAACTTATGTCATATACATTTTTCTCGTGGAGCTTACCGTTTTCGAGGTATTCATTGTTATTAGTTTCAGTTGTGAAGTACTTATACTTTTCTCAGACGGGAGTGTCCGTTTTTCTATTGTTCTACTCCTGGCCAAGAAAAGAAGCGATTTGTAATGACAATCACATAACACAGCTTTTAAAACATTTGACTATTGGTTTAGCCGTGTATTCCCTTATTTTCTTCCTACTTATACGGAACTAAATAATAAGAACATTGTGCTAATGAGTACCACGATTAACAAGGTGCAGAGAGAAGAAGAATCTTATGTATGAAGTTTGTAGAACAGCTAGAGAAAGTCATGTGAGTGTAACGCATCAGATTTTATTTCATACTGGAATTTGTCAACTCCTGTCCATACAAACAAAGGAACTTCAGTCACATAGCAACCAGCTTTTGACTATCACTTTAACCTATGGTACTCCCTTTTTTCGCTTCTGCTTAACAAGGAAGCAAGTAATAAGACAATTTCTGCCAATTGTTTCTCGATTATCATAAAGTAAATAGAAGCATAAGCCTTTTAACAATAATTTGTTGCAGGGGTGTAGAGAAAATCATGTGAATGGAACACATCAGATTTTTATTGCTCGTATTGCTCTTGAAGTACTAAGTTGCCAATAGTTTGACTATTCAGTCTCCTATATTGATCTTTTACCTACTATGTTACATAATGAAATAACTTAACCAACTGTTAATTTCAATTAATAAACTATAGTGGGTACAAAAATAATGTAACACCTCTTAACCCAATCTCACACTTAATAAAAATATCTGATGTGTTCCATTTACATGACTTTCTCTGCCTATTCTGCTACAGGCCATTCTTAAAAAAAAACTTATTCTTAAATATATTTCATGTTATTTGAGATAAACATTAACAGAAGCGGTCTAAAAGGGAAATAAAAGTGTGCAGTAAGCTAAAGTGATAGTCAAATCTTTAAATAGCTGATCGCTATGTGATGGCTTTGCTTGGCCAGGAGTTGAAAAACAAGGAAGAAAAATGGCGACTTCCCATTTGAGAAAAGTTAAAAGTAATGGTCAATTCTGGGTTATGCTGTTTACACATTCACTCTCACCGTCTCTCTCTATCTTACATACAAATGTTTCTAAAATGCTTTTGTTATCCAGGGGACCTCAAAACCCACATTTCCGGTGAAACCTTGACATCTAATTTTTGGGTGTGATGCAATACTTTTCCTACTTACTCTACGTAGCAGAAAAAGTAATGAAGGACAAATAGTTTATAACCATTTTCGTCATTCAGGTTGACTGTTTTGTTTTTTGTTTTATTTTATGTTTTTGTTTTCATAACCTTTTTACTTTCTCTATACGCACTATGTACATAGTGTATAGAGAAGATATTGCACTCCACCAAGTAATAAAACTATTTCTGCTAATTTTTTCTGATTAGCATAAAGTAAATAGAAGTATAAGTTTTTTATGAATAATTTGTTTCAGGGATATAGAGAAAGTCATGTGAATGGTACACTTCAGATTTTGTTTTATGCCGTAAAGATTTATTGCTTTCTACAATCTCACAGAAATTCCTGTTAGGCACGTATTCCGAAGGTACCTACGTCATAATTTTGAAAATCTGTGTGCGAAATGCTGCTGTACTTTCACTGTTTATGTATATATTTCATTTGTATAGCCCCCTTTAACTTCTATGGTCATATCGGGGGCTCTGACTTGTGAAATAACTCATCTGATCACAGTAGGCCATTGCCATTAGGTTTTCATTTAAATCAGTGAACACACGCACATTCACTCTCACATATATATATATATGGGGGATAGAGAATAATTCTGGTTAAAGAAAAATTCCCCGCTCCAGCCGAGAATCAACCCAGCTCGCTGACCACTCGACCACGGAGGCAGTCTCACTAACCTTTGTTTACAGTTTTTCAAGAATAGTATTATCTGTGATGGCAACACTATGTAGATTTATTTAGTATGTGTACCGCAATTCATAAGGTTGGCATCCTGACTTTGGAATGAAATACTGATTCATCATCTTGGTGTGCCAATATTTGTCTCGCTACTTCCATTAAATATGTGCACTAGACAGTTAATGAGCAATTTATGGTAAAGATGGGAAATTTCTTCTATTAGCATTAATGACTGAGTGTTTCTGCATCAAATTAAAATAACGTTCTAAGAGTTCACAGGAGATCCGTGGACCTGAAATATACATCAGGGTTATGTACAATTAGTGACACGTATACTAGCTGTTCATTTTTACTTTCTCTAGTTTGTATATAGGTAAGGAAGGTATTGCATTCCACCCAAAAATTCAACACTGAGATTTCATTGGAAATACACAGGTTAGAGCCCCGTGTGTGTGTGTGTGTGTGTGTGTGTGTGTGTGTGTGTGTGTTTTTTTCTAAGGAAGTGACACACTCGATAACTAAAAAGTTCAACATCTTCTAAGGAAGTGACAAGATTTTCAGGAAAATCCCACCCACCTCGAACTACCTTTACATGGAAATGTTTTTGAAATTTATTTTCTCAAAATTGGCTCTAATGATTTTGATAAAATTATCTTATACTAAAGAGGTGAAAAATGAAATTTATATCTTGAATTTTCTGGGAATATCCTCTGAAGATCCCTTCAGTCTGGATAACTTTTCCAAAACCGTTAAACGGTAAGAGATACACAGAAACTTAAGTAACAAACAATGAGATATCGTTAAAACGCAGACTTTATACCATATACATTTTTTTAGAGTTAACCATTTCCAAACATTACTTGATATTGGTTTCAATTTTAAATTACTTAAAACTTTTCTTAAACAGAAATTTGCCATTCATGTTAAATTTGTTTTACTCCTGACCATGCAAAAAGAGTCGAATTTCACGCATACAACGGCCAACTTTTAAAGATTTGACTATCGCGTTAGCCTAGTGTATCCCATTATGTTCCTTCTATTTATAAGAAACTATGTAATAAGACCGTTTCTGCTAATGTTTGTCTTAACATGAAGTAGATAAAAGAATAAGCCTTTGTAAGAATAGTTCGTTACAGAATACGTCGAGAAAGACATGAAAGCAACAATCAGACTTTTATCTTAATTTCCCGCGTACCGATAGAGTAAGAATGACGTCATAATTGATTGGTGAGCCCACATTTAGCTTTAGCGCTCTCTACCGAGGAGCGGTGACCGTCTGCAGAAGAGAAATTAGTTTTAGCGAACCTCTGCTTAGGAGGAGCGGTAGTGGTTTGTGGAGTAGAAAGGAAACACAGCCCTCTGGATGTGGCTGCATTCAAATTAAATTGTCTTTTATTTATGGACGCTCTTTAACTGCTGTGGTTCTCTTTCGTCACATTCACAGCGTGAAAGACCGCTTACTTTTGCTCAAATACCTCTTTATCATGTTTGAAGTTCATTTACGTGCCGTAAATCTACGAAACGGGACCAACAGCTTTACTTCTCTTCCGAAGGAAGTCATGATAAGGATTTATACGCCTGAAAATATCGATCACCCTCCCGCGATCTTGGATACTAGAGGCTAACATGTTATCTATACTATCTATTATACCATGGAGGGCGACTATGGCAGCACTGATAATACAACCGCCTCCCCATGCCCGCTCCCATCACAACAATGAATAAGATTGAAATGTTGATATTTTCTTCTTTTTTTGTTTGATTTTGTTTACTCTTTACAAGCTAAATGTGAACATAACACAGCTCGTGACTGTGGTTGAATGTTATTGCCATTCTGGTGTTAAGATAAGGGCGACGTATAAATATGTCGCCCTCCGTGGTGTAATGGTTACCATGCTGACTTCATATACCCGGCGGAGGACGATGGATTTTTTCGGGCGTAAAAATCCTTAGCATGGCTTCCTTCGGCAGGGAAGTAAAGCCGTGGGTCCCGTGTCGTAGATTTACGGCACGTAAAAGAACCTCAAGCCTGATAGAGAGGCCTCTGAGCAAAATTAAGCGATCTTTCATGCCCAATATAGAATGGGACGCTGAGAACTAAAGCAGTTAAACAGCGTCCATAAATAACACGCCATTTTTTTACGTATAAATATGATTTGTATCGCTACATAAATACGGTACCTACTCCCAACAACGAGCGAAATGGCGTCGCGGTAAACTTGAGACTCGCCTCGGGAGGTCTCGGGTTCTATTCTCATCATCCACGCATTCTAACTTGCTGTTTCTCGTGGTCCCCCCTTATTATTTAGGCCATTGCTAGGGTGCTTATTCTCCAGTATTTCCTGTCTATAAATTTCTTCGTTCCATTTCCGTATCTTTCAGATGTGCTTCTAGGCTCCTGGTGTGTAACAGTGCCGGCAGATGGTGTGCGGATACTGTTATTGGCGTTGAGGCGGCTTTGCGGTCGCGGAAGCGTTTGACGGCACCTGGAATCGCTGGTGTTGGCGACTGCGCGGTGGCACCTGATGCTGGGATGAACTATCAGCAACTGAATTAGGGACTTCCTTACGTGTCTCTGTGGTCTGCCTTCCGCCGGTCTGTGGATATCTGTGGTCCCCCCCACCATCCCGCTAGTAAGCATGCAGTTGCGCGCCCTTAACTTCATCCCTTCCTTCGGGGGGTGTTAGCGCGTAATTGATGTGCATAGGTGGCAGTGCGTGAGATGTCCCATACGTTTACTCCGAACAATCAAGCATTAACACCTGCCGCTAGAGGGATGCTATACAACTCGCCTTATCAGCTTTGGCATCATACTAAGTATGACCTATCACTAGAGGGACAGTACATATATTCGCCTCATTAGCAAAGCAGTGATGATATTTCTTGCGCGGGAAAATCTCGGATAAAAATGAATGCTCAGTGCTTAGTACTATGCGCGCACATTTTCTTGGGCTTTAGGCTCCCTAGTCGTCATTTGGTAGGTTTAATGTAATGTCGGAAGCCGAACAGAGGAACAATATTGAGACATGAAATACGGTATACACCCTGATATCTAGTAGTTTCATTCTGTATGTAGATCCCAGAGTTTATGCACGCGCGCTGTGTTTCGTTTAATAATTCAACTAGTTCGCGGTAAATTGGGTAAATTACTCAAGATAATGGGCCTCAAAGAATCAATTTTTTTTTGGTTGACAATCCGCGAGAAGACAGGCGACAGAGGTCTCTCTTCTTCCTCCCGACCCTCGCTGCCCAGTAGAGCAAATGTGCGCGCATAGTAAACATTCTACAGAGCTGTCGTTTTACGGCCCGGGGCGAACCGCATGTATGTTCCACGAGCTGTCTACTGATCCTGAGGTTTTCCATTCCAAAACGTTTGCGTTACTTCTCATAAGTAATAGCTTTCTTATAAGAGGTATTCTTCTGCAATTAGATATTCCTGGCACGCCCTGTCGTCAATAGGTTGTAATTCATGAGCAATAGTCACTCTGTAGGGTTTCGGTTTTAAATGTTGAAGAGCTTTATGAACATCGATTTCTGAAACGCCCACTTGCTGTGCAAACGTCTTAAGACATTTCCTTGGTTAAGTGTTCGAATGATGCACCAGTTTCGTCGACTTTTTCCTCCCTTAGGGCATTTCCTTTTTGCTTCTTAGGCTTGACGTTTAGCAGCTGTTAGTATCTCTATTTGGAATTGAAATATCAGGAAATGTGTGCTGTCTATATGATTCGGTTTTTACCTATGAATCGTGCATTAAAATTCTTCCTTCAAGCATAATTTTTCGGTAGGTATTTCAGTGTACTAATAAGACAAGAACAACGGAAATAATATTCTGATTCAACACAACACAGATGTTTGTCACTTTTGAGATGCATAATGAACAAACTCTGATCTTTTGAACACGAGCAACTGACTGTGGTAATTCACAGCCGATAAAGTGTTGCCTTCAGTGGGTCATTCACCGCTAGTCAGCTAGCGGAACATATCGAGGGCACTACAGTGCAAGCGAATTACACATACGACACAAAATGACCGCTCGTTATTATATCAAGAACAAATACATACATGTAAGTTAAAAATAACCCTATGCTAGTTTCTGCAAATAAACTCCATCTACACCAGGAATAACAAATATTGGCAATAACAAATCCATGAGATAGTACAAAAAATAATAAAATAGGGTGCCATTTAAAATTGTTTCTGGCAATGTTACAACTTGTATAGCAATGAGTTTTAAGAAAACTTTGTTTCTATGAAAAATACACAGTTTGACGTGTCCGAGGAGTTTTGTTTTTGAAAACGTTTTCATTTAACTGTGGCAGAATAAATATATATAAAAGTTAAAAAATTATTACTATTATTATTATTTTATTTTTCAGTATGTTCATTTTTATAGCCCTCTTTAAATCTGTGGTCACTTGTCATATTGGAGGATTTCACACATACATTCACTCTAACATCCAAACTTCCAGACCCTATGGAATAATCCTACAAAAATTAAAAAAATCCCACTCCCGGTCGGGAATCGTGATCTCTTGGATAGAAGTGGGGTCTAGAAATTGTTCTTATAACCTTCTTTTGCTAAAGAACATGTTTTAATTTCTTTAGAATTCTTAACGTAACAGAAACACTCTCCTGGTTTGTATGTTCGAACCACATAACTCATTGAGTTTTGTTGAAAATTATCAACAAAATAAGACAGGTATGTAATTTTGTAAATTAGAAATCCGAGCAGCATGTTGAACAGAAACAAGAATAATTTATCGCTGGAATGACGGCCATCGAAAATGATGAACGGGTGTGTAAAAGCGACTAGGATGTTGAAGCAAAAAGTTGAGTACGTTAGAGCAGATGTTATACCATTTCTAACAAAGAGAGAGTATCAACATATATCTTAAATGTCAGACCAGCGTACAACAGTTTTACATTATGTCATCGATTCCAACTGCTGCCTGCTGATTCACGGTTCAAACCTTTCTAGATTGTAATTTAAGGCTCTTTTAGGGACGCACTTAAAAACCTCGTTGAGAAATAGCGTTCCAGAGGCAATTATTGCGTGTGGTAACCTAACTCAGGCAGGTGGGGGGGAAAAGCGAAGCAGCATTTACTCGTGATATGAAATCATTCAAACACTATATTTAATTCTGGAAACAACATATCAAGACATGAGTGGGAAGTTTTTATTATTATTATTATTATTATTATTATTATTATTATTTTTACATAATCGAGACTGTGTTGCTATTTCCGAGATTTTGTTTTGCATTTCACACACATGCATTACAAACTATATTTGTATGACAATATATTTTATCATTTTGAAAAAAGTATTGATAAAATATTATATGTTACCTTCGCATGGCTTTCTTTGCGTCACTATGGTTTATTTTTTCTATGCACTTCATATTAATCGAGCTAAACTTTCGCAAAAATAGTTTCATTACACATTTCGTTGAAATAACTGAGGAAAGAGAACCGATAGCCAAATATGTTGGTTTTATATCTGATTTCCATAATGTCGCGAGAAACAAATTAAATGCGACAGCGCATATTTATATTTACATGACAAATAAAACGCATATCTTGAATTTCCTAGGGATAGCCTCTAAAGTCCTCTTCATTCTGAATGACTTTGCTTAGCGGTCAAATTGTAACAAATAGACAAAATTTACTACACAAAACATGAGATTTCATCAAAACGTACAATGTATGTCCTTTATATTTTTGCTGTGGATGTAACTGTTTCAGAGATATACCTTGTTTTGCTTACAGTTTTAAATTATTACAATTTTAATTATTACAATTTTAAATTACACTTATCTTTCTCAAACATAGTGCTTCTTTTGTTTCACTCCTGCCATACAAAGAAGCGAATTTCAGCTTTTAAAATATTTGACTATCGCTTAAGAATAGTGCGTCCTTGAGTTCCCTTCTACTTAATAAGAACATTCTTCATTTGTGGAACATCTAGGGAAGGTCATGTGAAGGGAACACATCAGATTTTTTTTAATTTATTTATTTTAGGTCGCTTTAACTCCTAGATCATATCGTGACTAAGCATCAGATTTGTTTTTGTTACAAACGTAATGTATATCTTGAATTTTGTCCCAATAGCCTCTGAAGACCTCTTCATTCTGGGTGACGTTTTTATAATTGTTAAACGTAAGAGAGAGAGAGAGAGAGAGAGAGAGAAAATCATTACGCAAAAAAATGTAGATCTCTTTGAAACACTCGATTCATGTTATATACTGTTTTAGAGTTAACCGTTTCCGATATATTCCTTGTTATTGTTTCAATTTTAAAACTTTTACCAAACGGGAAGTTAGCTTTCGCTACATATCTCGTCTGTTTTACTCCTTACCTTGAAAACAAAACCGAATCTCGCTCACCTCGGTAGTGTAGGGGTAACTTATCTGCTCCACGTTTAAGAGGTTGGGAGTTCGAATCTCGCTTAGGGTGAGTTAACTTGGATAACTTCTTTTTTCGGGGTTTTCCCTTATTCTAAGAAAACGAATGCCGAGCAACTTTAAGCTCCATAGATCCCTAGGTCATTTGAGCAGCATTTCACCGATTTCATTCCTAGTCCGATAAGACCAGTCAGGTGATAAGGCCTTTGTTTTTGTTTTGTTTTTTTTTTGTTTTTTTATTTACTCAACACACCCTTCACAAACCGACCCAACGAAATAAAATATAATTAATTTTTATTTATCATACAATCCAAAACATATATAATTTGATCTCCAAAAATGTAATATTCATGCAAAAGCTATTAATAATAAAGCTAAAAATATCGCATAGCGATAGCTTTTAAAACATTTGACTATTGCTTTAGTCAAGTGTATTTCTTTATTTTCCTTCTACTAATAAGGAACTAAGTAATAAGACAATTTTTGGTAATGATTTTTTGAAAGAATATTTATGTGAATGGAACATGTAAGATTTTTCTTAAAATGTTTCAACATGGTTAACTGTCGATTTATAATTGTTGAGCTCCATAGAAGTCAGAAAGGTGCAGATTTCATTCTACCTGAAAGTCAGTTGAAGCTGAAACGAACCAGACCAGTAACTTTCGTGTTAACACAATAAGGCACTCTTGAGAATGCCTGCTACCGCATTCCTTGTGAGATGTAAGGAACACAAACACGCTGTCGAACACGCCAACACGAGTGCTACCGTCCCAAACACGCTACGTGCCACGGACCAACCAAGGCCCTCTATTTACAAAAAATAACAAAGGCTAAAAGCGTTCACTGACATTTCCGTTAGTTCACGCACATTACACACGTGGACCAGTGCCATTCCATTGATGTCTTACTTCCCTTGTTAAGACCTTTTTGAATTTAGTTGGACAGTTCGAAACAAGCTTCAATATTTATTCAGATTCCGAGACTTTAAAGCTCGTTATGGAGCACGATCTTTGAATGTTTAATGCTATAAATATTAAATTAATTTGGAATTATATCGTATCTAAGATAATTTAAGGTGAGGTATCTGAAAAAATCTGTTGTGTTTCATTCACATAATTCTCTACATCTCTGTAACAAATTATTATTAAACAGTTTGCTTCTATCTACTTATGCTTATCGAGATAAACATTATTAGCAGAAATCTTCCTTGTAAGTAGAAGGGAAAAATGGAATACACTAGGCTAAACCGATAGTCAAATCTTTTATAAGCTGGCTGTAATGTGAATGAAATCCGTTTCTTTGCATTGCCAGGAGTTGACAAATGTGAAAAGTTTTAAGTATTTTAAAACTGCAACCAGTAACAAGAAATATCACAAAGATAGTCAACTCCACGAAAAAAAAAAGTAATTGACATAAATTGTGTATTTCAACGAGATCTACATATTTTGTGTAGCAAGTTTTTCTACCTCTTACGGTTTACAAGTTACGCAAAATCCAGCAACATTCATTCAGAATAAAGAGGTCTTCAGAGGCTATTCGCAGAAAATTCAAGAAATGCATTTTATTTGCCCTGTAAATATCTTTAATATGCTGTATTTTAATAAAAATCGTTAGCCGTTTTTGAGAATTTTCGAATTTTTTTAATGTAAAGGTAGTTTGGGATATGGGGATTTTCCTCAAGATACTAAATTTATATAAGTTTGACACTTTACCGATTTTCCGTTTTTTAGTTATCGTGTTCAGAGACACACGGACACACGGAACGTTTTCTAAAAATGCTTTATTTGGATACAGGGAACTCTAAAAGTCTATTTCCGGTGAAATCTCGGTATCGAATTTTAAGTGGAATGCAATACATTTTCTATACACTATGTACATCGTACGTGTAGAGAAAGTAAAAACTGATCAAAAATAGCAAATTTAGTTTTTCGTGCCAAAATATAATGCCAATTTTGTTTTGGTCTAGTGCCACTGTAAAAGGCGTCACGCGACGAATTCTTAGCCCTGGAATGGCAAAATATGGACATAACCTCTAATTAAGTCCTAATATTTTAAAACGAATCTTATTTTTCCTGCAGCTATTAAGTAAAGAAATGATCCAGGTGGCTCAAATGCACCGTATTAGACGTTTGCAGATATCACTTTGTGCGTTAAAAAAGTTGCCGTTGAAACCGGTAAGTGGAGAACAGGCGAGTGCGACCTTAGTTTTATCCCTCTCAATGAGCTTGACCCGCTCACTTCCGCTGATAAGTCGAGAGGGTTACAACGAAGGTCGCTCAGTCAGTTCCCCACACCGGTTTTAGCTTGAAATAACCCGTTAAGTTCTGCAACTATTTTAACATACAAAGGGATATTCTATAGAATCAAACCCGGGCCAGGTGGGCCAGCTGGTATATATATTGTGACGTAGAAGAATTTTATTCCACACTGGTCAATTTTAGTTGGAGAGCGGGTCAAAAAATCGGATTCACATGACTTTCTCTAGCTGTTCCACAACTATTCCGTAAAAAGATTATTCTTTTATTTACATCACGCTAATCAATATAAACATTACCAGAAATTGTCCTATTACTTGATTCATTGTAAGTAGAAGGGAAATAAGGGAATAAAGCGACAGTCAACTTTTTAAAAGCTGTTGCTATGTGAAATGATTGAAATTCGCTTCTCTTTGCTTGCTAGGTAAACAAAAGGCGACAAGAAAGACTGAGTTCCCGTTTTAAAACTGAAACTAATAGTTCGGAATATCTCGAAATATATGTATTATAAAGAAATCTACATTTCTTGTGCAGTAAATTTTGTCTGTGTCACATCTTAGGAAGATACCTTACTTAGATAACAAGTTTGCTGTTTAACCGACTTTTCGTTTTGAACTAAGCTCCCCCCCCCCCACACACACACACATACATATACGCGCGCGTGCGAACATGTTTCTAAAAAATTTTTTTCTTGGATTCAGGGGGGGGGGACTCAAAAAATATTATTTCCAGTGAAATCTCGGAATTTTTTGGGTGAAATACAATACCTTCTCTATCCACTATGCACATTGCACATACGTCCCAGGGAAAGTAAAATTGAAATTCTGAATCTTAAACTTAATTTTCTCATTATCTTTTCCTACTTTAGGGAACACTGGGTGTGAAATTTCAAATTTCTATTATTTTGGTGTAGATTTGTTTAAAAACATTTACTGTGATTAAATTGAGGTTATGTTAATATGAATGTTAAATTTAATTCAAACAGGATAAAACTTGTTCATAAAATGTGTTATGTTCATGCATTGCATAATCAAAAGTTCCACGCTCCCCCAAATTTCCGAAAATCGGTTGGCATTGATTGAATTGGAGCGTTGAACCATACACAAAATCTTTGAGAGGATATTTCAATAACTTTGACTTCTGAATTATATATATTTAAAAAACGTTAGAAACTTTAATCTCTAGAATTAATCATTTTTCATAAATAATATTTTTTGGGAAATCACTATTACTGTTAGAATTTTTTTTTTCGTGTAATATATTACAATAGGTACTTCAACTTATTCTTGAACATTTTAGTTTTATTTATAAACTGAATTGCGTTGAACATTTTGTTAGTGTGAAAATCTGGTTTTGAAAAAAAAAAAACTCTATTTTATGATATGTATGATAAGAAACGGGTGAATTTTAGGTATTGAATTGGGTGTAGAGCGCAAAGCAAGAGGAGAGAGCTAAATACTGATTTCATATGGATGCCTAAAGGTTCCAACAAACATTTGTTATATAAAAAAAACTATTTTCGATTTTTTTGACCGACTGTAGTAAAAAATTTACTTCGAGTGTTTAATAAGTCAGGAATACACAAGTAAATTCAAGGGGATGCAACTAATTAATGCATTAGAATTAGGCAAACATCCGTTATAGTTAACTTTCATTGAATGCTGGATATAAACAATTTTATATCAATTAACATTGATAAAATTACCAAAGCTAAAAAGCTGAGCCTTGATATTTTGCATTTAATGCTTAAATCAAACAAGTGGTAAAAAGTAAAAGAAAACCGAATTAAAGCTTTAGAGTTTTCATTTTTCAGAGATGTCTTCTCTCAAGCTTTTGGAAATTGGCACACCATTTTAGTTTGGACTAAAATTATAAAACATCTCGCACTCTACTACGATAAATGAAAATTTTTCCCTAATCACAATATTACATTTCACCCAAAAATTACATTGTATTTTTACTGAAAAAATTTTGACTTTTCCGATTCTTCCAAAAACAATTTTTAGACAAAGATCAGTGTTTGAACAGTTGTAACTAGAGATCGGAAGTTTATGGATTTATTGTGGAATGCTAACATTAAAATATCTGATGTGTTCCATTCACATGACTTTGTCTACACCTATGTAACAAATTATTGTTAGTAAGCTTATTATCTCTACTTAATGCTAATCGAGATAAGCATTAGTAGAAACAGTCTTATAGTTCGTTATGTAGAAAGGAAATAAGTGAATACACTAGGCTCAACCGACAATCAAATATTTTAAAATGTGGTTGCTATGAAATTGAAATCGTTTTTTTTTTTTTTTTTTTTTTTTTTTTTTTTTTGTTTTTTTTTTTGCGTGACCAGGAGTTTACAGGTTCCCGTGTGAGAAAAGGTTAAATATTTTAAAATAAACCAATAACAAGGAATATCTTAAAAACGCATTTCCACGAAAATATGTAAGACATAAGTTGTGTATTTTAACGAGATCTACATTTTTGTGTAGTTTTTGTCTTATCTTTTACGGTTTGCCAGCTATGCAAATTTCAGAAAAATTCATCCAGAATAGAGAAATCTTCAGAGGTTATTCTCAGAAAATTATAGATATACATTTTATTTGTCATGTAAATATCTTAAATGAGAGATTTTATTTTAATCAAAATATTTAGTCATTTTTTAGAAAACCAAATTTTTAGAAATTTTTCCCATGAAAAGGGTAGTTGAGGGTGGGGGATATTCTTGAAAATCTTCATTTTGCATCCTTGGAAGATACTGAACTTAAATTTCAGGTTTGCTGTTAACGGACTTTTCGTTTGTTTTTTTTTTAGCTATGTTGCCCCCCCCCCCACACACACACAGCGACATTTTTCCAAAAATGTTTTTTTTTTTTACTCAGGAGGTCCCAAAACATGTATTTCCTGTGAAATCTCGGAATCGAATTTTGAGTTCATTACAATATCCTTTCTACGAGGGCCGTTCAGAAAGTAGCCTCCGGTTGATTGCAAGAAATTCACCAAGTTAAATAAAAATATTTTAATATATACATCTTACAACTACATCTTGATTGAGGCACTTATCGTATCTGTTCACAAGCTTTGAAATTCCTTCTGCATAAAAATCACCCGCTTGTGCCTGAGCCAGCCTGTGACCGCATCTTTGAGCTCTTCGTCGTCACCAAACCGCTGGGACCCGAGCCATTTCTTCATATGCATGAAGAGGTGATAATCGCTTGGCACCAGATCTGGGCTGTAAGGTGGATAGTTGACAACGTCCCACTTGAAGGACTCAAGAAGGGTGTTGTTCTGCGAGCAGAGTGAGGACGGGCGTTATCGTGCAAAAAAACGATACCGGAAGTCAGCATACCACGGCGTTTGTTCTGTATAGCCCGTCGTAATTGTTTTAGTGTTTCACAGTACACGTCTTGATTAATGGTCGTCCCACGTTCCATGAATTCAACCAACAACACCCCTTTTGCATCCCAAAACACCGTTGCCATCAATTTTCGGGCAGAAAAATCTTGCCGGGCTTTTATTGGTTTGGTAGGCGAATTTGAATGTGCCCACATCTTTGATTGTTCTTTTGCCTCAGGGTTCACGTACTTAATCCAGGTTTCGTCCCCGGTCACGATTCTGTTTAACAATGGTTCACCTTCGGCCTCATAACGTGACAGAAAGTCTAATGCAGAGGCCATTCTTTGAGTTTTGTGGTGGTCGGTAAGAATTTTGGGCACCCATCGTGCACAGAACTTACGGTAACCCAATCTTGCTGTCACTATCTCGTACAAGAGAGTCTTAGAAATCTGTGGAAAATCAGTAGACAACTCCGACATTGTGAAACGTCGGTTTTCACGAACTTTTGCATCAACTGTCTGAACGAGTTCGTCCGTGACCAATGATGGTCTACCACTCCTCTCTTCATCATGAACGTTTTCTCGTCCACTTTTAAATAAACGTACCCATTCACGGACCACTCCTTCACTCATAACTCTTGGTCCGTACACGGCACAAAGCTCACGATGAATAGCTGCTGCAGAATATCCTTTGGCTGTAAAAAACCTTATAACAGCACGCACTTCACATTTGGCGGGGTTTTCTATTGCAGTACACATTTCAAACGGCCACAAACACTAAACTAGCGCAGGTACGACTTTCACTCGACCACGGCTTGATGCCGACTGACCTGCTGAGTGCGTGAATGCACAGATGGCGTCGCTACTCCCCCCCACTACCCGCACTGTGACCGATCGGAGGCTACTTTCTGAACGGCCCTCGTATACACTATGTACATAGTATATGTAGAGAAAGTAAAGCTGTTTTTGACTACTGACACAGACACTCATAACATCAGTGCTGTACTTGATTTTGCATAAAATAAGAACGTTCTCTAAATTATGCATGGAAAAGCTATAGTGTTTGTTATAAAGTATTAATTTGTACTCTGTCACTAAAACGACTGCAGACACCGTATCCTATAATGGACAGTTCTGTTGGTCTTTAGAGCTTCCTGATAATGCTGTGTTTAACGGACAGGCTTTTGAGAATCTGGTACACTTTTATGATTCACCTATGATTTTATGAATACTGTTAAGAATCACACACAAAACATTGCTTTTTTTTTTTTTTTTAAATTGACTACCGCTGAAACCCTTTCGAAATTCAACTGGTAAATATACAAAGTTAATACATGAAACTTAGATCTTGCCAAGACACTCAATTTGTTTCACACTTTTTTCTTTACTGGCATTAACTATTTCCGAGATATTCGTTGTTAGCAATTTAAATTTTCCAATACTAATGTATTCCTTTTTAAGTGCTGAATGAGCATTCTTTTGTTTCTAATGATATCATGCAAAGAACATGCAATCTAAAGTGGGCATATAAGGACCTGCTTTTTAAACATTAGACTATCGCTTCCACCCCCTTATTCCTTGTTTTACCTATTAGCAAATGTGTAATGAAGTTATTTCTATAAAAAGTTTTATTACATTATCATGCAGTAGGTATATAGCAGAATAGGCGTTTTTTTGTAAGCATTTCTGTTTTGTATAACGTCTTTTAATCTGGAAGATCATGTTGGATGATGAAATAAATAATGATCAAATGAGCCCAGAGTTCCTAGTGCTTGAGTAACTCTTTATTCTTCGTCACAGGATAAGGGGAAGAAAACCTTATTTGAGTGGCTCACTCCAACCGAGATTCGAACTCGGGACCTCTTGAATGTGAGGCAACCCGCTAGGCCCACGTTAAAGAGGCGGACAAGCATATCGCAGAAGAGGTATAAAAATAAATAATAATGACTATAAAACTCTTATTGTTCTATATCAAGTTTTTTAAAATTTGAATTTCATACTATATTCAAAGTATAACTCACAATTCATAGAATTGTTTTGAATCTTGAATTCACAGAGTCTATTATTTACCGTCATAAAAATGGAAATGGGCTTTTATTTATGGACGGTCTTTAACTGTTGTGGTTTTCAGCGTCCCATTCTACATATAATGGGCGTGAGGGACCGCTTAATTTTACTCAGAGGCCTCTTTTATTAGGCTTGAGGTTCCTTGACGTACCGTAAATCCACGACACGGGACCAACGACTTTATTCCCTTCCAAAAGAAGCCGTGCTAAGGGTTTTTTACGCCCAAAAAAATCCATCGTCCTCCGACGGATTTGAACCCGCGACCTTGGGTATATGAAGTTAGTATGGTAACCATTTAACCACGAGGGGCGAAAGTTATCGTCTCAAATTGAAATTATTATTTCGTGTATTCGCAAGAGAGAATGAAAAACTGGTGTTTCTTAAACATTTTTATTCTCTATAAGTGTTAGGCTAGTATTCATTCAAATAACAAATGTAAAATGGATTACATGTAAAATGTAGAAATGACATAACTATTTTAATCCAAGCTCCAACTTTGTAATTAGTTAGCGGACCTCACAGTATTACATGTTACCGGGTGAAATCACGGAATGGAATTTTTTGGCTGGAATACATTGTTTCTACCTACTTTAGTCATACAATAGAGTATAAAACCTGGTAATTTTAATGAGGGGTTGAGTTCAGTTGAGCCAAGCGACTATTGCAGTAGTATCCGGGTTAGGATCCCACAACCCCATGTGTACACTAATACACGTGGCTGCCCGGGACAGAGGAAGAGTTCATAATATTGATTCGGAATTTGCTGACCCCGAACCCAGGCTGCGTTTGTCCTCTCCCAGAACATTTCAAGGTCGATACATCGCGTGGCGGAGGTCGTTGTTTCAGGTACATGACATCTCGAAAGTGCCATAATTGGAGGTCCTTGCAGGCCCATTACTTGGGCGTACTGATAGTGCATGATAGGATTAGAGTTGAGGCCCATAATATACGTGACTGGATTCCCATTTCTATGATGGGAGGGCGGTCTGAGAAATCCTCTGGCGTCACTTACTCTACCGTTTACTAGGGGAAACAAATTCCCTCTGTGTTTGTAAGTAATATTTATCATTAATAATTATATTTATCCATGTTTGTTTGTGTTATTGATAGCTCTTACTGGAAAGAGACGTCCCCCCCCCTTTGGATGTTTTTATTTATTACTCCGTGGTTTCTTTTTCGATGTTTTCTCGTCAGTCAATTTTTACTTTCTTTATGCATACTATGCACATAGTGTATAGAGAAGGTATTGTAATGCACCCAAAATTAGATACCGAGTGTTTACCAAAAATACATGTTTTGAGACCCCTGAATCCAAAATAAGCATTTTCAGAAAAAGGTCCGTTAAAAACCAAACTAGGTATTTAGGCTTGGTGTCTTCCAAGGATGCGACACGAAGATTTTCAAGAAAATCCCCCACCCCCAACTACCCTTTACATGGAACTTTTTCGACAATTTTGATTTTCTGAAAAATGGAACGATTTTGATTAAAGTATCGTATATTAAAGATATTTACCTGACAAATAAAATATACATCTTGAATTTTCTGGGAATAGCCTCTGAAGGTTACTTTATTCTGGATGAATTTTACGGAATTTTGCATAACTGCTAAACCGAAAGAGATGGACAAAAAATTACCACACAATAAATGTAG
The DNA here is from genome assembly GCA_030762935.1 of Hymenopus coronatus. Taxonomy (NCBI): domain Eukaryota; kingdom Metazoa; phylum Arthropoda; class Insecta; order Mantodea; family Hymenopodidae; genus Hymenopus; species Hymenopus coronatus. The sequence goes on from CM060882.1 coordinate 27,797,203, forward strand.
AGCACGTTAAATCACACAATTTGTGTAATATACATTTTTTTTTTTCGTGGAGTTTATCGTTTTTTGAGATATTCCTTCCTTTTGGTTTCACCTTTGAAAAACTTATGCTTTTCTCATACAGGAATTGGTCAACTCCTGTCCATACAAACAAAGGAACTTGAGTCACATAGCAACCAGCTTTTGTGTATTACTTTAACCTATGGCACTCCCTTATTTCCCTTCTACTTACAAGGAAGTAATAAGACTATTTCTGCTATTTTTTTCTCGATTAGCATAAAGTAAATAAAAACATAAGCTTTATAATAATTTGTTGTATAGATGTCGAGAAAGTCATGTGAATGGAACACATCAATCAGTTTGTTTTGTTTTTTGTTTTAAGTTTTAACGTCCTTTAACCTTGTTGGTCATATCGGACGATGAATGAATGAAATTGGTGAAATGATGCTTAAATGATCTCGGGGTTCATGGAGCTTAAAGTTACTCGACATTCGTCTTTTTAGGATAAGGGAAAACCCCGAAAAAATCTTATCCAGGTTCCTAAGCGAGATTCGAACTCACGACCTTTTGAATGTGAGGCAGACACGCTACCACCACACTACCCAGATGAGCTATGTGGTGACAAGTAGTTTAATTTTGAATAAATGAACTTTCTTTTTTAAACTCTTGATGTGTAATTTAATCATTCTGAACACACATTTGGTAATTTAAGCTAAATTTAGAATTAATTTATGATTGTCATGCCAACAAGCACTGTAAGTACTTACTGTAAGAGTTTGAGAGGTCATTAATACTTATAGTACAGTTAGGAAATGACGTAACGATAAAGACATTACTACTTCAAGTAAAGAATCCATTGCAAAATGCATTAACAAAAGAGTGTATTAAGAAAGCTTTGTCCATATAATTTAGATTTAGCCTTCCATTTGCTTACATCGAGAATTAATTTTTTCTTAATGTTCAATAAAATATTGAAAAGCATGTTTGATTTATAATTTCTTTTTTTACAGTTTTTTCAAATATTTCAAGAAGTAATGGCTAATCTCGAACTATAAGTTACTTACCAGTCTCAAATGCTTGGGAAAATTCTACCCTCGTATTCCCAAATGCATTCTCGACCTGATAAGTATAACTTACAGTTCTCAGTACGCAATATACTATTGGCAACGTGACAATTTTTCAGTAACCAGGTAAGATTTTAAATTTGATTCACCTCTCCTACTGAGGCCGCGCCTTGGCCGAGTGGTCAGACCGCTCGCCTCTCACCTTGGGTTCTATCCCAAGCGTCCGCATGTGAGATTTGTGGTGGACAAAGTGGCGCAGGGGCGGGTTTTCTCCGGGTTCTCCGGTTTCCCCCGCCATCACATCCCACCGGGGCTCCATCTTCATGTATCATCAGTGTCATCGCCTGCGGTGCCACAGCAGTAAATGCGGGCGTTAAACACTGCAAAAACAACTCTCCTACTGACCTCGCCGGCGAAGGAGGTTCTGTGATATAATTAATTTCTCCTACTGACCTCGTCGGGGAAGGAGGTCAATTTTGTGCGATAATACTTCTTCGATAGACTTCGTCGGGAAAGGAAGTTAACTCTAGAAGATACTTTTTTCTTTGACGTAATAAAGCATTTGTGATATTCGACAAGATATTTATATTTTTCGGAAAATTACATAAATTATTGTCCAGAACATTTTTGCCGAAATAAGAAAGGAAGGATCAGATAAGAAATTAGTTGAGTATTTCGACGATACTAGTTAATTTCGTTGGAATTACCAATTATTCATATTTATAAACGACTCAGTGTGCTTCATAAAGAAAGCTATTGTTTAGATTGAAATTATTTGAAGTTGGAAATTTACTAAAAAAAGCAACCGTTGAAAGAGAATGTTTTCCTTTCGTATGCAATTCCTGCACCACGAACACGCCCTGAGAGGAAAGAGATCTCGAGAAGCGCCATACCGTCGAGCTGCCAGTCGACTGGGCCAGCCGATTTTTGCTACAGTGTATACATTATATATGTGGAGAGAGAGAGTCAAAGTCAAAATGAAAAGCTTAAAAGATAATTAAATCCAGGAGATTCTAACGACTCGAGTATTTTTAAGTTTTACCAGAAATTTCTCCATCATGAGCAACCTAACATGCGAAATAAAATTCGATGTGTTGCTTTCACATGCATTTCTATAAACTTTTCTTACAAAAGCTTATTGCCTTGTTTAGTTTTTTCTTAATAACCTAGATAAACTTTTAATCGACATTTGCAAATTTTGTTGTAAGGTATAGGATAAAGCAATAGTCAGATTTTTAAAGAGTGTCGTTATTTTGTTATAATAATAATAATAAATAATTATTATTTATCGACTCTAACTTCTATGACTCTCAGCGTCCCATTCCATACTGGGCGTGAAATACTGCTTAATTTTGGGGCCAGTTTATCAGGCTAGCGGTTTTTTTACATGTCATAAATGTGCGACACAGTATCCGAAGGAAGCCATGTTAAAAATTGTATCGCCCTAAAAAAAATCCATCCTCCGGGGAGCAGAGGCCAACTATTTTACCCCTAGAGACCACGGAGGACATGTGCCGCTATGTGATGTGTCTGAGGTTCCATTCTCTTTGGGTGACTACGAAAAAGAAAACGAGTAGCGACTTCTCGGAGAAACAAGTATTTTAGCATTCAGAACAGTAATAAAGAATAATTACTGCACCAAGTATCTATAAGGAACTATGTAATAAAGCTATTTCTGTTAATTGTTTATCTAGTTAGCATCAGGTAGAAGAATAAGCTTATGTAGCATTTGTGAGATCGATTCTCAGTTAGGGTTAGTTACCCGGATAAGGTTTTCTCGGGGCTTTCCCTTATCCTGAGAAGATGAATGTCGAGTAACTCTAAGCTCCATGGACCCTTAAGATCATTTGAGCATCATTTCACCAATTTCATTCATCGTCCGATATGACAACCTAGTTAATGGACGTTAAACTTTAAAAAAAAAAAAAAAAAAAAAAAAAAAAAAAAAAAAAAAAAAAAAAAAAAAAAAAAAAAAACTTATGTTATAAACGTTTATTACTTTCTCTAGCCCGCATGTACAATGTGGATAGAGTATTGTATTCCACCCAAAATTCGATGTCGAATTTGCACCGGAAATTTTTTTTGGAGTCCCCTGAATGCGAAAAAAGATTTGTAGAAAAAGGTCCTGTGTGTCTATCTGTTTGTCTATTGACAGCATAACTCAAAAATGAGATGGCCGTTAAATACCAAACGTTTTCAAGGATTTAACACGAAGATTTTCAGGAAAATCCCCCCCTCCACCACAAACCACTCTTCACATGGAACATTTTCGAAAATTTTAATTATCTCAAAAATGGCTCTAACGATTTTGATTATAATCTCGTGTATTCAAGATATTTAGGTACATACCAAATAAAATGCATATCTTGAATTTTCTAGGTACAGCCTCTGAAGACCTTTTTTTTATAAATACATTTTGCCGAATTTTGCTTAACTGCTAAGCCGTAAGAAATAGACAAAAACTTACTGCACAAAAATGTAGATCTCGTCAAAACACACAATTTATGTCCTTTACATTTTTGCCGTGGAGGTTGCAATGTTTTGCAATGACAATCGCATAACGACAGCTTTTAAACCATTCGACTATCGCTTTACCATAGCGCATTCCTTTGGTTCCCTTCTGCTTATAAGGAACTAAGTAATAAGAACATTCTACTACTGCTTATCTCGATTAGCATCGTGTGGAAAGAAGAATAATCTTTTGTAAGAAGTTTGTTTGTAGAGCATCTAGAGAAAGTAATGAGAGTGCAACACATCAGATTTGTTTTCGATCTACTTGCTGTTAATCCGGATAATACCTTCACAACACATTTCGTAGGTACAAGAGGTTTACATGAAAACAGAAACTGTAGTCAAACCTTCAAAACACGTATCGCTATATGCTGGCTTTGGAATGCAATATGAAGCAATGATTTTCACTTTACGTCGTCGTCCCAATGTTCCATTTGCAATCAAGTCTCGAAAGCCTGGAAGCGAGCAGATGACACCAAATATCTGGCGTCACTTTGATCGGCGCTTGACCTGGCACTCCCAAATTAAACCTGGCTCACTCCAGATTACTGTAGCCTGTTCTCAACTGTAAATGACCATATGGCTACGGAGTGGTTCGTTTTACTTTCTGTACCAATAACTGGTAGGAAGAGAAGGTATTGCATTTTACCCAAAAATTCGATAGTGAGATTTTACCAGATATATGTTTTCAAACCCTTAATCTAAAAGAAGTTTTTTTAGATAAAGCGCACTTATGCGATTTGTTCTATTAATTAGTTATAAACGTCTCTATTAATTAATAAATACCTAATAATAATCCCATGCCTGGCCGCAAAGTACCCGAGCGATTAGACCACTCGCCTCTCACCTAGACTGCACTGGTTCGCTCCTAGATAACCGCAGGTGTGATTTGCGATGAACAAAGCGGCGCAGGGGCGGGTTCTCCGGTTTCCCCCGCCATCGCATTCCACCGGTGCTCCACCTTCATTCCATATATTCGCAGTGTCATCGCTTGCGATGCCATATGTAGTAAAACGTGAGTTAAACGCTATCAAAAATAATAATAATTCCATGTCGCTACACCTCTTACCAGATTGGGGCTACCAACCCGACTTCCGGGCACACATCCACTTAAACATGACTGAGATGGAATATCATCCAACAGATATATGGAGGTGATGTGACCAACATCACACATTCTCCAGTTATCACAACCGGGATCGCTTCCTATCGCAGCTCCTCACTTTCCTCACCATGAGTGGGCACCAGTCCTATACCCGGGACTGAAAATCCGCATCTCTTTTGTGTGGGATTAAACCCGGTTGCATTATGTGGCCAGGAACCAACTTTAACCCAATGCGCCACTGTGCAAGACATATTATAGTATAACTAAAACGAATAAATGCCAAACTTGTGTGCAAAGATACCACACGATTTTCAAGAAAATCCTGCGTCAGCAAACTTCCCTTCACTCGGACATTTTTTCGAAATGTTAGATTTTCTCAAAATAGCCCTAATGATTTATATTTGGCCAGATTATTGGAGACAGCGGAATCGGCAAAGATAGGAAACAGGTTGCTTGTGTTCAGAACGATTAACTGAGTCGGTACTTTGTGATTTCCGGTGGTGCAGCCACGTGACGTGCTTATCTCCCCCTTCTGTTGTCTCTAAATAATGTTACCAAAGTATATTTAAGATATTTATATGACAGATAAAATGCACATATAATGAATAATTTTCAAGGAATAGCTTGTAAAGTGCATGCTTCTGTGGGCGGATTGGGCTAGAGGAGGGAAAAGATAAATTAATGTGACTGTAGTTCTTCTCCTTCCTCTTCCTCTATAGCATCAGGTTGAGGCATGTGAGTATGAGAATCCTTTTTAAGAATCGGGATGATTTAACTTTCTTTTTCTGTTATGCATCCATCCTACTCGTATGGAGAATTTACAAGTTAGCACATGGGGTCAGATTCTGTTGAACAGACAGACTCAAGATCAGAGAGAGTAACGAGATGGATTATCAGCCCGATATCTGGTATAAGACTGAAGAAGACACGAAATGACGGTGAAATGTATAATCTGGGGTGCCCAACCTCTGCTCCTATGAGCTAATGACGTCACATAGTCGCATTACCCCGTCTACTTCGTTTTGTGCATGCCCAGGCAGCAAGCATTCCTGCTTCAAGCATTCAGTGGCGCTTAACTGGGTTCGACTCACGACACGATGACAGGTTTCAAGAAGACCAAACATATCGTATTCCAGAAAGAATGGGAGAAAGAATGGTTTTTGTTAAGAGGACATTACGGTGAACTATCTTGTTTGTAGGCATCACTTATCTTAAGGTCTCCGATGTAATATTAAACGACACTTTGAAAATTACCAACATATTGATTAATGCAAACACTTTTTATCAGATATGCAATTAGTAGCAGACTTGAATTTGAATTAAGTTTGTATGCAAAGACCCTCCTCACGTTACTCAAACGAGTAGTTGCTTTGCAAAATTCAACAGCCATTAAATATTCTCAGAAAAGAGATTGGGATTTATTTCAATCTGTTTCCAATGAAAAATTTCCCAAATTGCGAAATTTTGCTGCCAAGTGTATATCAATATTTGGTTCTACAATTTTGTGAACAGATGTTCTCGAAAATGAATAAAATAAAAAGCAAGTATTGTCGTAGGGTAGGGCAGGGTCATTTGGCCTTCCTTGTTATTCATCCCTGTCGGCAAACTGATGGACTGGTTACAAGTAAACAGTGCCAACCAAGTCACTAACAAGAACAGCGTTCAAGAAGATTTTTTTAGTATTCTTACCATCCCATATAACATTAACATTGCTGAAGTCACCGCCACTGATAGGAAGGGACATCATAGATAGGTTTTTGCCTGCCGCTACCAAACAAATGGGTGGAGGTAAATCTGTCCCCTCATCCGCTGTAGGTTGGGCATCACCGTGTATAAAGGGAAAGTGATCATGAATGGGCTGAAAAACCGGAGAAAACAAGTCCGAGACGCCACTTTGACCACGACAAATCCCGGGATTGGACCCGGGCCGCCTTGGTGATAGGCAAGCGGTCTAATCTTCCGGCTCTATTTAACTTCGAAAAGGTGTTTTTATTGTAATAAGTTTGATGTCGGTTCCCACTCGGCAAAATATAATTTACCACACTGCTGAATTTAAACTTTTTCGATTTTGTCCCAACCCATGAGTAGAACTGCTGCAATCGAACTGAACTCCGACAGGTCCCACAGGATCCGCTGCTCTCTTCCGACAGCGCCTCGGAGCAAAATCAGCGTGACATCGACCTGTGCCGTTAACTAGTGTCTATTATTACTTAATACTATTGTTCACTCCCTTTTGCTTCCAGGTGTGTATTACACATTGTTGTATACTGATTGATTTCTTTAAAAATAGAGGGTAATAAAATAATGACTTTTACTTAAAAAAAAAAAAAAAACAACAAAAAACAAGTTGCATTTAGAATATTTTCTCTTTATCTTTTACTACTATTCTTACAAATATTATACATAACATACAAGAGGTAATGAGTTCGAATCTCGCTTAGGGACAGTTACCCGGAAAAGTTTTTTTTTCGGGCATTTCCCTTATCCTGAGAAGCTGAATGTCGAGCGACTCTTAAGTTCCATGGACCCCGAGATCATTTGAGTATCATTTCACCCATTTCATTCATCGTTCAATATGAACATTCAGGTTAAAGGAGTTACGTTTAAAAAAAGCAGCATATACTTCTATCTTCTCTGTAATTAAGGTTAACAAATGGAAGTTTTCAAAAAGGAGGATATTTCTATATTCATATAAAAATTTACAAACGTGTTATAGCTTACTAGATAGTTATCTGAGTGGCATTAGGATAAATTATGTTTACAACTACACTCTTACATCATGAAAATATTTATGCTATGCATACTGCACTGTATGATTTGCAGCTGTAACATATATAGTAATTAGTATTTCATATTAATTTATTTAATCATATAACGTGTTTTGGTGAGCTGCTAGGTCTAACCCCCCTGCAAAATAATAATTTTGATTATAAATTCTCAGTATGTATAACAAAAGCTGTACAATTATAGGTGAATTTCCAATGTCATAATACGGTATTTACGTACAAACGGTCGGAAGATAATAAAGTAAGGTTTACCTTTATTAACAGCTGAACCGAATGAAACAGGTGGACCGATAAGTCTTTCTGCCTCGGAGTTGATTCTTCCCGGGCTGAAGTCAGGAAATCGTTTTTGTAATTCGTCACTAAAGATGCATTTGGATTTTGGCATAATTTCGATTAAACATTGATACTGATAGGTACTTTTTATTTCAAGGTGTTGGGTTCTTTTACATGCAAATTAACTTACAGCTTTACTTCCCTTCTGAGGGAAGGCATGCTAATGAAGTTTACGTCCGAAAACATCACTCTCCTCTCGGTTTTAACCCCTAACCTTGTATCAGAAATACAGCCTTAACTAACAGAGCCACCCAGACCGATAAAAAATTAAATTTTACGTTAGGTACTTGTCAGAGAAAAACATGAAGACCATTTGGGTATTTAAAAATCCTTTGAAATTTTATTAATATGCTATTACTAGTTTGTATCTTGTATTATTGTTTTATAGTACTGACACTTCATTGTAAAACTTCTGGATTTTGTTACACACACACACACACACTCACATACAGTATGACAATGCCCTCCGCGCTTGCGACCTTTCTCATGTTCATTGTGGTATGCAACGGATGCTGGAATGTGAAACATTGCCGTTGAATGCCTAAACAACGGCGAGTGATGCTAAGGTAGCATCCGAGAACTTGCATCCGAATACAAACTGATTTCGATTAGCGAAAACCTTAATGAGTGATAGTTGTACTTGAGAACTTATACTCGAATGAAAGTTTCGATTCTTAAGAGTATTCGATTCTTGAAAACATTCGATTCTGTCCACCACTAGTTCACAGTTTATGCCAGCACGCCATCCATGGGTCGCGCACCATAGCGCGATAACACTCCAATCACTCACGACTCAGTATACTTCACAATACGGTACCGCACTACAATTCTTCCTCCTTTTTATAGCGAGAAAATGACGTTACAAAACTTCTCGAAAACGAAGCTGGGATTCCTAAACAACGGCGCGATGAAACACGATGTTTATCCCAGCTTCGTTTTCGAGAAGCTTTGTGACGTCATTTTCTCGCTATAAAAAGGAGGAAGAATTGTAGTGCGGTATTGTATTGTGAATTAGAGAGTTATTATGTGAAGGAGTGACTTAAAGGCTTTATTTGTAACTAATTGTTGAGTCAATACAATAATTTGCTATAATACACATGCTAGTACAGGTTACGGATGCAACAATCCATCAGAGATGGGTATGGGCAATCTTGCATAAGAAAGGAAATTGACAGGTTTAATTTGTTAAGAGCTCCTGATTCTATTATTGGTGTATGTTTATTGTTAAGTTTGATAGTAGTCCTTAACTTTCATTTATGTGCCATTTAGATAGAGTCGGACTGCAAAATTCAGCATTTAAACCACTGATCTCCCGCTTTCCTTGCGGTTACTCTAACCATTGAGCTACCATGCCGACATGATATTAAATTCCTCAACTGACTCATTTTTTTTTTTCGATAAACCACAAGGAGACCTCAATTTATTTTGAGATGACATACCCGAATGGCGACTTAACAGTGTCGTAAGTCCTGGGCTTCATAGATTAGCCAACTATTAAATCAATTAGCATGAAATTTCCCTCTCCTTCACACAAACTATGTGTAGAACACGAGTCGGATAGGTAGTCAGATGGGGAATTTAATGTCTTTGCCATAGTAGCTCAGCGGTTACGCCAACCGGGCGGAGACCAGGAAATCCGTGGTTCAAATCCCGGCCTGATTGTACCTGTCGAACTCCTGTCTTACTCACGTTTTGTGTAGAAACAAATTTCATTTAAATAACCGTTTGACCGTTTTAAAAAATCTGATGTGTTCCATTCACATAACATTACCTGTTCTGCAAACAAAATATTCGTAATCAAATATTATTTTATCTTCGTCATGCTAATCGAGATAAACATTAGCAGAAATGTTCTTATTACTTGCTTCCTTGAAATAGAATGGAAATAAGGGAATACACTAGATATAGTCAAATGCTTTAAAAGCTAGTTGCAATGTGAATTAAATTGTTTCTATGCATGACCAGGAGTTGACAGATTCCTGTAAAACTGAAACACGTAACTAGGAATGTCTCGGAAATGGTCAACTCCACGAAAAAATGTAAATTATATAAATTGTGTTTTATACATTTTTATGTAGTAAGTTTTTGTCTGACTCTTAGGGTTGACCAGTTATACAAAAGTCCTCGAAAAGGAAGAGGTCTTAAGAAGCTATTCCCAGAAAATTCTAGATGTACATTTTCATTTTTCATGAAAATATCTTAAACATATGGTATCAATCAAAATCGTTAGAGCCATTTTGAAAAAAAATCAAAATTGTAGAAAAATTGTTCCATGTAGATTAGTTGGGGTGGGAGAATTTTTCTTAAAATCTTCGTATCGCATCCTTGGAAGATGCTGAACTTAAATACTAAGTTTGGCACTTAAATTTCTCATTTTTGTGTGTGCTGCCCACAGGCACACACACGAACCTTTTTCAATTTTGTAGGATTTTGGGGTCCTCAAAACAACTTTTTCTCGTGAAATGTCGAACTTTTGGGTGGAACACAATACATTCTCTACCTACTGTGTACGAACTAGTACTTAGTAGAGAAAGTAATAGAATAATTGAGCACTAAATACTGTGAAATGCCTCAAAAACTTCTGTGCTGTGGGAATTTTACGACGCAGCGCAATTTGTATGTTTCAGCATACAAAAATTGTTACTTTAAAAAAGAAGCAAAATGTGTTCTCCCATTGCAGGCCTGTGTAATGAGTCTGCAACGAGTCATGAAACTTTGACTCGACCTGGGCTCGAAAAGCTGTACTCTAGGGAATCGTGAGAAGGGGCATTTTTTCTGGCAGCCATGTAATTAGGGTGACATTTTAAGAGCGCAACCTAGAATGTCAGTCTCGCATGTATGGTATTTTTATCTCTAGGGGAATGTATGACCTCTGTAGAAGGAAGGTGTTTTTATATGGGTGTGGTATTTCACACGCTACTGATCCCCTTGATTCAATTGCCGGCAGGCATTCAACACCTCCTGCCCTGAAAACGTTCAGCTCACCGTTGTGATGATGTAATGAGCAGCTAATCTTCAGTAATCGTTGAAAATTGTTATTTTTACTTTCTTTACACATACTATGTACATAGTGTATAGAAAAGATATTGCATTCCACCCAAAAATCCGATACCGAGATGGTCCCCTCTATCCTTGTGTGTGTGTGTGTGTGTGTGTGTGCGCGCGCGCGCGTCTCTGTCTGTCTGTCCGTCGTCCGTGAACACAATAACTCAAAACGAAAAGCCGTAAAATACCAAACTTGATATTTAAGTTTAATATCTTCCAGGGATGCGACACGAAATTTTTGAGGGAAAATCCTCCCCTACCCCAAACTACCCCTTAGGTAGAAAAAAATCGAAAATTTTGTTTTTCTCAAAAATGGCTAACGATTTTGATTAAAATACCGTTTATTACATGACAATATGAATATCGTGCATTTTCTGGGAATAGCCTCTGAATATCTATTTATTCTAGATTAATTTTGCACAACTTGTAAACCGTAAGAGATAGACAAAAACTTACTACACAAAAAATATAGATCTGGTTAAAACATACAATTTATTCCGTACACATATTTTCGCAGGATTGACCAATTCCGAGATATTCCTTGTTAGTGGTTTCAGATTTAAAATACTTTTCTTATACAGGAACTTATCAACTCCTGGTCATGCTAAGAAACGTATTTCAATACCATAGCAACCAGATTTTAAAAGATTTGACTATCATTTTAGCCTCAATTATTTAATTATTTCCCTTCTACTTATAAGGAAGCAAGTAATAATATCAATTCTGCTAATGTTTATATCGATTAGTATGAAGTAAATAAAAGACTATAATTTGTTGCAGAGATATAGAGAAAGTCATGTGAATGGAACACATCAGATTTTTCCGAAACAGTTCCGAAGGTTACAGGGTCTTCAGTATAAAATCCGACGACAAACACAGCCTTTGGGTACACATGCTACAACTGCCGTACCAGCACAGTCTTCGCTCCTTAAGTCTGTATTGAAATTAATCTTTACATAAAATATAAAGCTTTTACAGTAGCGGCTCGTGAATATATATTCTGGGTGTTCACAAAAGTTTGAGAGTCGGACAGTTCTGGAAATGTGAGTAGCACCTGCTGTAGTTATCTTACGAGCAAGTTGCTACAACTGCAGCCACTCACAACAACAACAACAAAGGCGGCGGCGACAAACGTGATACTTATGCATAAGTTGTCTTACGAAAGAAATGACTGTTTTGAGGCCGTTTGGTGTGTTATGTACAGCGTTCTAAGGCAAGAATGAATTAATTTGGAAATTAAATCTCGGTTGAGAAATGAATGGTCTGAAATATGAAGTTACCCGCGCTTGTACCTTACCTGCTTCTGCCAAAGCCGAAAGATGGTAGGATTAACACAGAATTACAGCCACGATATTAGGGGCGTTCAATAAATCCTAAGAAAATTAAAAAAATTGCACTCGTAGCACCGAAAAAAGTTTGTATTTAGTAATCGTCGTCTCTTGCTAGATGGCAGCTAAAGTTTCAATTATATCCATCACGTGGTTTCGTTGCTATAGGCGATTGAATCAGTAATCTTATACTTCTTTAGAAAGACGTGGGGTGGAAAAAACGAGTTTCGAGCGGTGATTAAACACTTCTATTTAAAAGGCTAACACCGAGAGAGATAAAAGCCGAGTTGGAGAAGTTCATGACACATCTACTCCTGCGTTTGCAATAATTTACGGTTGGATAAATGAATTTAAACGTGGTTGTACATCCATAAATAATGAACATGGCTCCGGACGTCCAGTAGAAGTGACTTCCTCAGAAATTATTGACAAAATCCAGGATATGGTTTTGAGTGATCGACGAATCAAAGTTCGCGAAATAGTAGAGGCCACAGGCCTATCACAAAGTAGTGTTCCCAATTTTGCATCAAAAGTTAGGTCTGACAAGATCTCGGCAAGAAGAGTGCCGAGACCCAATTGTGTGATGATTCGGAAGCTGGTTTGGAATTTTTCCGCCAAATCCTGACGAATTTCTGCGCCGATATATAACTGTGGATGAAACATGGATACACTACTACACTCCAGAGACAAAAGTACAGTCGAAACAGTGGGTTTTTAAAAAAAGAAGGCAAAGGGGGTGAAGTCAGCAGACAAGAAGTCTTTTGAGATGCATGCGGAATCGTTTACTTAGATTACTTACGGAAAGGAAGAACGGTAAATGGAGACTATTATGCATCGTTATTGAATGGAGAAATCGAGAAGAACGCCCTCATTGGCAAAGAAAAAGATTCTCTTCCATCAAGACTGCAAGGGTGCACACCTGTGCAGCTTCGATGGCGAAAATTGTAAAATAATAGATTCGAATTTCAATAACATCCACCTTATTCACTAGATTTGGTCCGCAGTGACTTTTTTAATTTCCAAACTTGAAAAAGTGGCTCGGCGGAAAACGATTCACGTCTAATGAAGTATCACTCAAACAGATGCCTGTTTTGAGGACCTTCCGAAATCCTACTTTTTGGAAGGCTTAAAATAGTTGGAGAAACGCTGGAAAAGGTGTATCGAACTAAAAGGAGATTGTTGAAAAATAAAAAATCTACCGAAATGAATTTGTTTTTCTAACTTTTCCTAAGAACTTATTCAACGCTCCTCGTACTAAGAAGTGCAAAGCTAAGACGCATTAACATTGTTGCCATCTTGCGACCTTGATTTCTACAGCGGTGAGCTACCATTTGGTGTCATTAAGGGGATCAACCTCTGAAAATTTCAAATTTAATATTTCTAAAGCAATTACGTTCATTAATTTACCACATATTTTATTGGTATGTGCAACTAATTCTGAAATTTTGAGACAAATGCATCAAATAGTTTTTGAGGAAAAACATGTCTATTTTTTCTTAACTACTCTACCAAAACACCTCCATAACAAAACTTCGTATTTAAATTCTAGGATTTACACTAAAATTAACGCACGAATTTCAAATTAATTAAATATTACTGCAGGAAAAGGTGTAATGAATTATTCATTCATACTTTTTTCATTACTTTTGTGGATTAATTAATTTTGTTAATACAAATACACAACTAATTTTACTTACTTATTAAATTAATTCCAAAGTTTTATTTATTATGATAAAGCAGATCAGATTTTCTGGTAGAAACATTAAACTGATTGGTTGAAATTTACACCGCAAGGGGCATTTACATGCATTAAAAATGCATATAGAGAAACACGCCTTTTAATATTTGAAGTGTCATTTATTAGCGTTAAAACTTCCATTTAAAAGGTCATACGACAGTTGCTGAAAATGACTTCGGCATATTAATCTACATGGACCATGGTGTATTAATGTGATAACATCCAAGATCAACATTTTCAAGAATTTTGATAAATTCTCACAATTTGGTCCCCTTAAAATTAAATTGTACTGCTGATAGAGCGCGGGAAACAAACTTAGTCATTTGTGCACGATTTCCGGTGAGCACGAATGAATTTGACCAATAGGGCAATTACATCACACCAGTCGCACATGCGCAAATTGAAGCAATTTCGTTGTTACACCACGTTGAAGAGCCAAAGTATGAAGATGTTTTTACTCCGCGTTTGGGAGACAAGTGTGAAGCGGTTATTATTGTTGCCCCACGTGCTCAGATGTACGATGACGTTGGCGGTGCTTCAAGATTCACTCCACTACCAGATGAGTAGATCTACGTACCTTTTGTTGTGAAGATCTATTACCGTGGAGGTGCCTCAGCTAAACTCAGCCTGCATGCTGGTTTGAATCTCTCGGGGAATTAGGGTAGTTTGGGGAGTGATCTTATAAACTTAGGTAAATACACATTACTTTTACTTCAATTTATTGCCAATTAGAAGATGCGAGATAAGCACTTTGCTGTACAATCTGCTAAATCAAATAATCACTAGAAACTTCCTTAATCGACGACGCACACGTATTTTACTTAATGGCCTTGTTTCTTTAACTTATCTGTATTTAACTAAGTCTAGATGTGCTTAACTGACTTTAACTATTCATGACTAAGAGCGCCGATAATTAACTAAGTATTGCTGAGTGTTACGCTGTTTAGCTTGAATGCCGATATGTAACTGAGAGTCAGCAGCGATGTAACTTTATTGCCACGATGTATCTGAAATACAGCCCCGACGTGCTGTAATCTTCTACTTATATAGCAAAATTACTGAATGGCGGCTTCTTTCCGATTGGTTGGAAAGACCGCGAACCTGGAGATGATATTACCCAAAATGCATTATTTCCTTCCCAGGATGCATCATAACGCCCACGTGACAAGTGTTACACAATGAAAAAAACTCTTCTCTAAACTAAACTTTACCATCACTTGGTTCTCTATTGCACTCAACACTACTCGTACGTGCCCTAACAATAGAGTAACTTCCAACAAAGAACGTTTCTCTTTCCACTTTCCGAGTTTGGAGTATACAACTCCGAACTGCTCTTGCTAAAAGCTAATTTTTACACCCTTAAATACATGAAATAATTTGAGTATTAGCACTCTTTAAATATAAACTGATAAACAATTAATAAAATGACGATGTTTATTACAGAGAAGTCGACTAACGGTCTCAAAATGCTAGCACGGCAGATTTAAATGCCACATATTTTAAATTACCGTATATACGTTATGTTCAACAGAATTCAAAGGAAAATAAAACCAGTAGCAGCCGCCACTGACTTACATCAGAGGATGCTGAAAATATCCTTCCGCAACTAAACAAGCATTGTACAGATTAAACATATTTAGATTGGCACGATTTAACTCCTTAGAGACTTATGAGTTTGTAGTGTGGTTTTTACTTTCTCTGCACGTACTATGTACATAGTGTATAGAGAAGATATTGTATTCCACCCAAAAATTCGATACCGAGATTTCACCGGAAATACATGTTTTGGGTCCCTCTGAATAAAAAAGGCATTTTTGAAAAAAGGTCTGTGTGTGTCTGTGGACAGCATTGTTCAAAACCGAAAATACCATTAAATGCCAAACTACCCTTTACATGGAAACATTTTCGAAAATTTTGATTTTCTCAAAAATGGCTCTAATGATTTTGATTAAAATCTCTTATATTAAAATGTGTGAATGCCAAATAAAGTGCATATCTTGAATTTTCTTGGAATAGCCTCTAAAGACCTCTTAATTCTGGATTATTTTTATTGAATTTTGCATAACTGGTAAACCGTAAGAGATAGACTAAAACTTACTACACAAAAAATGTATATCACGATATAACACACAGTTTGTGTCATATGCATATTTTTTTTTTTTTTTTTTTTTTTTTTTGTGGATTTGATCATGTTTTAGATATTCCTTGTTATTGGATTCAGCTTTAAAATTTTTATACGTTTCTCATATAGGTATTTGTCAACTTCCGTCCATACAAACAAAGGAACTTTAGTCACATGGCAACCAACTTTTGACTATACCTTATTTCGCTTCTACTTACAAGGAAGCAAGTAATAAGACTATTTCTACTAATTTTTCTCAATTAGCATGAAATAAATAGAAACATAAGCTTTTTAACAATAATTTGTTGCAGAGATGTAGAGAAAGAAATGTGAGTGGAACACATCAGATTTTTTTTAATGGATGGGTAGCCAGCCCATCGCAGATCCCCCTCTCTGGAAGACCGAGTTGTAAATTGGAGTACCGTCTCATAGATGGTAGATTGGTGGCCAAGGATTAAGAGACCTCCAGAGAACTGATCGATTTTATGGCGCCGAAAACTTGCCAGACATTATCTTACCTTAAATAAAAGCAACTCCACCACGTGCAGATAGGTAACAGTTCAGTTACAAGTTCAGGTTTGAAAATCCCGGATGAAATTTTAATAAACCAAGGTGCTCGATAAGAGTGCAGTCTCTTGTTAAATTTATAGTTGACGACCCAGTTACGAAGTGAAACGGTGACATACAATTTGAAATTTAAAAGATCTGATGAATTCCATGTACATGACTTTCTCTAGCTGTTGTACAAACAAACTTTTCTTACAATTGAATATTCTTTTATCTACATCATGCTAATCGAGATATACATTATTATATATTATTACTTCATTATTCGTATATAGAAGATAAATAAAGTGATTCGCTATCTTGATAGTCAAATCTTTTAAAATCTGGTCGCTATATGAAAAAAAAAAAAAAAAAAAAAAAAAAAAAAAAAACTGATGTGTTCAATTCAGGTGACTGTCTCTACATCTCTGCAACAAATTATTGTTAAAAAGCTCGTGCTTCCTTTTTAACTTCATTCTACTTCATTATTACTTGCTTCCTTGTAAATAGAAGCGAAATAAGGGAGTACCGTAGGTTAAAGTGCTGGTCAAAAGCTGGTTGCTATGTGACTGAAGTTCCTTTGTTTGTATGGACAGGAGTTGAGCAATTCCTGTATGAGAAAGCTGTAAATATTTTAAAGCTGAAACCAATAACAAGGAATATCTCAAAACCGATCAACTCCATGAAAATATATATATATGACATAAATTGTGTGTTTTATCGTTTTCTACATTTTTGGTATAGTAAGCTTTTGTTCAGCTCTTACGATTTACCAGTTGTGCAAAATTCAATAAAAATCATCCAGAATAAAGAGGTCTTTTGAGGCTATTCCCAGAAAATTCAAGATATTCATTTTATTTTGCAAGTAAATTTCTTAAATATAAGAGATTTTAATCAAAATCGTTAGAGCCATTTTTAAGAAAATCAACATTTTTGAAAGTTTTTCCATGTAAAGAGTAGTTTGGAGTGGGGGATTTTCTTGAAAATCTTCGTGTCACATCCCTGGAAGATACCAAACTTAAATACCAACTTTGGTTTTTAACGGTCTTTTCGTTTTTGAGCTATGCTACCTACACACACACACACACACACACACACACACACACACACACACACACGGATATTTTTCTAAAAATGCTTTTTTTGGATTCAGGGGATCTCAAGATATATATTTCCGATGAAATCTCGGTATCGAATTCTTTGGTGCAATACAATACCTTCTCTATACACTATGTACATAGTACGTATAGAGAGTATAAATTGAAATTCGGATCTCTTTACTTGCTACGAGTAAACAAAAGAGAGACGAAAATAAAAGGTGTATTCCCGTTTGAGAAAAGTTTAAGCAGCTTCAAAGCAATAACTTGGAATATCTCGAAAACGGTTAATCCTACAAAAAATGCATATGACATGAATTGCATGTGTTAATGAGATCTAAATCTTTGTATAGTAAGTTTTATCTATTTCTTAGGTATAACAGTTATACAAAAATTATCCAGATTGAAGACCTTTCAGAGCCTATTGCCAGAAAATTGAAAATATACATTTCGTTTTTCATGAAAATATCTTAAATAAAATAGACCCATTTTTGAGAAAATCAAAATTTTCTAAAAGTGTTCCCTGTGAAAGGTAGTTGAAGGTGGGGAGATTTTCTTCAAAATTTTCGTGTCGCATTCTTGGAAGATATTAAACTTAATTACCAAATTTGGTATTTAAGCGACGTTTCATTTTTGAGCTATACTGCCCACATATACATTCGCATACAGACACACATACACACACATGGACTTGTTTCTAAAATTGCTTTTTTTTGGATTCGGAGTGTGTCAGACATACATTTCCAGTGAAATATCGTATCAAATTTTTGAGTGGAAAACAATACCTCTCTATCTACTATGTACATTGTACATTCGTGTTAGAAAAGTAATAGGACCTAGCACGCCAGTAATATTATTATATGCTAGTGGCATGATACAGGAAACAAGATCATTTACAAAGAGCAGTCAAAACGCAATACACTACAATTTAACTTTGTATAAAACTGTATCTAGGATGTGTTATTAGTTTCAAATATGACAAAGATATTCAGAAGAAGGTTAATATATTTCAAGCTATGACTGTACCTACTCTTGTATATGGTTCCGAGTCATGGACAATAACAAAACAAAACAAAAAAAGAAAGAAAGATCACGCACACAGACAGCAGAATGAAGTTTGTGAGATATGTAGGAGATACACTAAAATGATTAAAATATGTAATGAAGCAATAAGATGAAATTTAAACATATTTTCAATTAATGATCTAATAAGAAGATAGAATATAGAATGAAACAGAAGAAGCCTGTTGACAGAATTATAGAAAATAGATTACAAAAAACCAAGTATTGGCCGATTAGAAGAAGATTGGAGTAGATCTCGTAAGAAGTGGATGGACAAACAGACCGGAATAGGTGAATTTGACGCATAATCCTTAAAAAAAGAAGACGACGATTTAATAGGGCATGTAATGTTTCTCGTCTGTCTAGGTGAATCAGTTGTTTTGGCTCTGGTTTGATCAAAGGTCGCGGGTTCAAACACATGGCTTTTAAATGTACTTAAAAGCTACATCCTCATGTAGTTTACTGGCATGTAAAACAACTCCTGTGGAAAGAAATGCCGAATGTTTATTGCATTTGTTATGTTTCCCCTTGAGTTCCTCCTATGTGTGAGAGATTTCGCCAGTTTCATCTCTGTTTCTTCTGCTATCACCGTACTTCGTCACATGTATGTCTTGTCTTACACTGAACTTGGATAGGTAGAGTCAGACTGAAAAATGCAATGCCAATTGCTTGGATTTGAATCACGGATCTCCAGTCTGTAGCCAGTTGCTCTAACCATTGAGCTACCATGGCAACATGTCAGTACAGCATTAAATTCACTAACTACTCGCATGTTTCCCGATAACATTAGGCTAAAGCGATAGTCAAATCTTTTAAGAGCTGGTCTCTAAGCGATGACTTGAAATTCCGTTCTTTGTGTGCTTTCACGAGATGTACATTTTATGTGCAGTCTTCTCTCTTCCGGCTTACTAGTTACGCAAATGTCATCCAGAATGAAGAGGACTTCAGAGGCTATTCCCAGAAAAGTTAATATATATTTTTATTGGTTGTGAAAATATATTGAACATATGATATTTTAATATAAACGTTAGCCATTTTTTTAAAAAAATGAAATGTTTGTAAAAGTTTTCTGTGCAAAGGGTGGTTGGAATGGGGAATTTTTTGGAAAATCTTCGCGTTGCATCCTTGGAATATGCTAAATTTAAATATTGCGTTTGGTATTTAAAACACACACGCACACGCGCGCGCGTAGGTGACCTGTTACTAATTTTAATCAGGGTATTCCAAAACGTGTATTTTTGGGTGGAGTGCAATACTTCTCTTCCTACTCTGTCGTGGTAAATAAAGTAATTTCGATATTGGTGAGCTACGTATAGACTTTTAAAGAAGTTTTTTGTTTACCATTGCTTATGTCTGAATAATGAATGAATGCAGGTAGTTTTTATTTTATGAAAGACGTGTTTGCCTGAGAGTTTGAACAAGTTAAGCTGAATATTCCCCTCTTTGTTAAGTGCTGCTGGGGAGATCATAGACCAGCGGGCCCGCAGCTCGCTTGATGTGGACCCCTCCGTCTCTATACGATACAATAATCACTCCCGGCCGGACTTTGTTTTCCGGTGGGCTGGGAGGGAAGTGAACAGCCCTTGTGATTTGGCCAACTTTGAAAATGGCTCTGGCCGGATGTATTTCTGTAGCACTGCATTGATCCGAGAAAAGTTTGTCGCGTATGTCGCGTCGTAAACAGATGTGCATCTGTTTGTCAGTTCTGATGCTTTTCTGGGTAACAAACAGTTGTACCTTTCCAGACGAAATGTACAGGTATAGATGAATGGTGTGGAAACTATTTTTCACGTTCTTTACCGTTTTTAATTAGGTATGTTGGGCGGTGTTGGCAGGCAGGAACAACACGTAAAACATACATTTCTGCCTGCTAGACTGCTGAGAAAAATATAAATAGAATTCAGCTATCCTGTTGGGTGTAAATGCTTTATTGCTTTCTCTACACGTACTTATGTACATAGTGTATAGAGAAGGTATTGCATTCTATCAAAATATTCGATACCGAGATTTCACCGGAAATACACGTTTTAGGGTCCCGTGTATGGAAAAAAAAACATTTTTAGAAAAAAAGGTCCGGGTGCCTGTGAAAACGATAACTCAAAAATCAAAATTCGGTAAAATACCAAACTTGGTATTTAAGTTGATGCGACACGGACATTTTGAACCAACCATCCTTTACATGGAAAAGATATTGAAAATTTTGATTTTGTCAAAAATCCTAACGATTTTGATTAAAATGCCGTATATTAAAGATAATTACGTGGCAAATAAAACGTATATCTTGAATTTTCTAGGCATATCCTCTAAAGACCGCTTTATTTTGTATGCATTTTGCTGAATTTTGCGTAATAGGTAAGCCGTAAAAGATAGACACAAACTTACTACACAAAAAATGTAGATCTAGTTAAAACACACAATTTTTGCCTCTCTCTGTCTCTTTTTTTTCTTTTTTTTTTTCTCTCTTTTAGTTAATCATTTCTTATATATTCTTTGTTATTTACTTTAGATTTAAAATACCTAACTTTTCTCACACGGAAATTTGTAAACTCCTGGTCATGCCTAGATACGGATTCATCTACATGGCAACCAGCTTTTAAAAGATATGGCTATCGTTTTAGCCTACTCTTGTCCCTTGTTTACCTTCTACTTACAAAGAAGCAAGTCATTAAGACAGTTTCCCGTAATATTTATCTCCATTATCATAAAGTAGATAGAAGAATAAGCTGTTTAACAATAATTTGTTATAGCGATGTAGACAGTCATGTGAATGGAAAACATCAGATTTGTTTTATATATAGGTAATTTGTCATTGTTCAGGTTGTACTACATATTGACAGTAAGGGAAGCAATACATTCCACTCAAAATTTCGATACCCAGATTTCACCGAAATAATTGTTTTGAGACCCCTGAATCCAAAGAAGCATTTTAAACTAACGTCTATTTGTGGTGTGTGAACAGTATAACCCAAAGACGAAACATTTGATGTGTTCCATTCACATGAGTTTCTTTACCTGTTCTGCAAACAAACTTTTCTTACAAATAAATATTCTTTTAAGAACTATAGCTTTCCTGGCGACGTGTTAATTCAAAATCTTCTCGGGCTTCTAGCCAGGTAATAACTTGGCTTGACACCAACGTTGCACTTCTTCGAAACGTTGGTGTCAAGCCAAGTTATTACCTGGCTAGAAGCCCGAGAAGATTTTGAATTAAATATTCTTTTATCTACAGCATGCTAATCGAGGTAAAACTTGGCAGAAATGGTCTTATTACTTGCTTTCTTGTAAGTAGAAGGGAAATGAGGGAGTACACTAGGCTAAAGTGACAGTTAAATCTTTTAGAAACTGTCACTATGCGACTGTCATTTGGTTCTCTGTCTTAGCCACGAGTAAAATAAAAGAAATATAAAAGTGATGAGAACTTCCTGTGTGAGAAAAGTTAAGGTATTTGAAATCTAAAACCAATAACAGAGAATATCTCGGAAATCGTTAACTCTATAATAATTCATGTATAGATATAACATATTATGTTATGTGTTTTAACGAGCGCTACATTTTATTTTTAGTAAGTCTCTGTCTGTCTCTTGTAGTTTACCAGTTATGCAAAAGTCATTCAGAATGACCTTTTCCCGGAATATTCAGGGGATTTGAATTTAGTGCCTATGTATAAATTAAGAGAAGAAAGATGAATAATAATTTATGGAATATTAGGTTTAATAATTTTTGCGGTTTTTGGAGGAAGTTTATTAAATTGAATAGTTTTTTTAACTCCTTATTTTATTTGTTTAAGCTAATATGCATTTTATTGGTCATGTAGTTATATGTAATACAGGGTATCTTAATAAAAATCGTTAAAGCCATCTTTGAGTAGTCCAAATTTTGCAAACTTCTTCCATGTAAAGCATAGTATGGAATGGGGGACTTTCTTGAAAATCTTCATATTGTATCCTTAGAATATGTCAAGTTTGGTTTTTCACCGAGTTTTCATTTTTGAATTATCTGGTCACGGGCACACCTGACCTTTTTCTATTTTTATTTTTTTTTTGGACTCGGGTAACCTCCAAATACGTACCTCCAGATAAATCTCAACATGGAGTTTTTGGGTGGAATACAATAGGTAGATATGTTCTCTACCTACTATGTGCATAGTAATGCAGAAAAACTAAAAATATATTAAATAGCAAAGCTGGTATTTAAATTCAACATCTTCCAAGGATGTTACACTAATATTATCACAAAAATTCACAACTGAAGCTACTCTTTACATGGAATATTTCTCAGAATGTTCAGTTTTCTCCAACAATGATTGTAACTAATTTTATTATAATACCATATGTTTAAGATATTTGCTAATAAATAAAATAGGTCTTGAATATTCATGGAAAAACCTCAGAAGTCGTCTTTTAAGAGATAAACAAAGATGTACCTACTACACAAAAGCTGTAGATCTCTTTAAAATACAATTTTATTTCAAATGATTTTTTTTTTTTTTTGTGGCATCAGCTATTTCCGAGATATGCGTTAATATATACATACATTTTGTTTATAGTTTCATTTGTATATCCGCCATTTAATTTCTATGTCATATCGGGTACTTTGACTTGAAAAGCAATTGCTAGTGTTTTGCTCACTGAACTGAACGACATTGATGTTTTCAGTTTTATACTATTAAACACACGCACATTCATTCCCACATTTATACTTCCAGTCTCTGTAGGGGATATGGAATGATTTTGGTTAGATAAAAACTCCCCGCCCCAGCCGCGAATCAAACCCAGGACCTCGAGAATGATAAACCACAACGCTGATCACTCCACTGCAGAGTATCCATTAATATTGGTTTTAATAGTTCAATACAATTGTGTTAGTATTCACTTCTCTCTCTCTCTCTCTCTCTCTCTCTCTCTCTCTCTCTCTCGATGTCATGGAAAGAGTATGGAATTATAAAGCTGTACGTCCGGCCTTGAAACACATGTCTATCCACTCGGCTTACTCTAAGCCTACTCAGCCTTAAATTGATCCTCGCCAAAACAAAACCCAGGCGACCAGTGCACCGTTATAATGTACCTTTCCGCCATTCGCGTCAGAAACAGTCATATTTTCACGACCACGTGGCGCGTACACGGGGCATGTTGTGATGTAAAACGAACTTAAACGGGGATTAAAATATTCTTTTAGGTAAAATGGTGATATCATTGATAGGTAATCATAACAAAATAAATGGGCATACGTGTAATAATTCACTCTAAAAAAACACGAGCGGAAAAATAAATAACATGTATGCTATAACTTAAATTTATTCGCTCTCTGGAAGCGGCTCTATTCCCTCCAGATCAGAATCGTCGTCTGAGCTGTTTGTGCTGCTGCTTTCCACTCCAAGGTTGATAGCCAACAAAGTTGCTAACTTCCAAAGTTGCTAACTTCTTCTTTCGTTACATGTAGCACTTTATCAACTGTTGGCGGCTCATTTTTAAAAAAAGAACTTGTACACTATTACGCGAATTGCGTTCTTCACAAAATCGTCACATTCTTGCAACGCATAATTCACACGCTTTCTTTTTTTCCCGGGTGTAACAACTTTTACCGTTTCAGATTTTTCTTTGTGAGCACTGTTTATACTTGAAGCCGAAACACCGGTGAACTCAGATGTTAATTTCACCACTTCTTTTATGGCAAGAGTTGGATATTTCTCACGAAACTTAAACATTTTATTTTTTTCTTTTCTTTTTAATAATAGAAAATACAGTTCCGGGGGTTTGTCGGGACTCTGGCGCTGTATTCCTTTTTCCAGTTTAGTACCTTTCCTTTGTTGACTTATTTGATTTACCTTTTGCTTTTTGATTCCACATACACAGATTAATAAACACACGAACATCCATACCCAAAGCGGGACTCGAACCCACGATTCCGTGCGCCACGAAGCACCAAAGCGAGGCCACGGGGGTCGGCAAATACATTCAACACTATAGCTTTTTCACCACCAGTCAACGGTTTACCAGCCTTGTTTTATGTAACTCGACAAAGATGCAAGAGGAAACTCACGGCAACCGTCCTCCATGATTCTAAATTGCAGTAACCATCAACCGTTACTGTGTAAACAATATTGCAGATGTCAGGTGACTCATACGAATAACATGTTGGGACTCGCAGTTCTCTTAAACGATACAAGTCAGCGTCAATTAACTCTTAGGTATTTGTATTGAATATTATACAATTTAAGAATAAATTCATTCCGTAATTTAGCATGAGAATACATTCCTGCATGCACTGCTACTGTGTTGTACCGCAGTGCACTGGCCACATGGATTCGTTTTGGCGCGGAACAACCTAAGAGTGAACAGAAAATAATTTCTTGTATTTACAACGAAATATGTGACGTGTAAACCATTCTCGTTAATATGCAGTAGATAGATAGTAGATAGATATGCAGTAGATAGATAAGATGCAGTAGATATGCAGTAGAAATATGTGTGGAAGAGTTGTAAATAATGACAGATAGAGAAAAGCATGTGATATAAACAATATTACTTTGTTTACTTTTCCAGTCCCCATAGAGCAAAGTAATTCTCATTCCAGATAACTTGTTCACTGAATGTAACATACCCGCGCGCTCGCCCTAGCTCTAAAATTTAAAATTTATATTTTTGGTTTGGTTAAACACCTTAATGTTGAAACCAATAACAAAGAATATGTCGGTCAACTCTACAAGGAAAACGTATATGAGAAATTGTGTGTTTTAATGAGATATACATTTTTGTGTAATACGTTTTTGTCTATCTCTTGCGGTTTTACGGTTATGCAAAATTCTGCAAAACTCATCCAGAATAAAGAGGTCTTCAGAAACTTCATAAAAAATTAAAAATATACATTTTAATTGTTATGTAAATATCTTTAATATACGGTATTTTAATCAAAATTGAAAGAGCCGTTTTTTAGAAAATAAAAATTTCAGAACATTTTCCATGTAAAAGGTAGTATGTAGTGGGGGAATTTTCTTGAAAATCTTCGTGTCTCATCCCTAGAAGATAATAAACATAAATACCAAGTTTGGTATTTAGCTGGCTTTTCACTTTTGACCTATACTGTCTACACTCACACACACCGTACGGACCTTTTTCTAATAATGCTTTTTTCGGACTCAGGGCACCTCAAAACATTAGTATATTCCAGTGAAATATCGACATCGAATTTTTGGGTAGAATACAATACCTTCTCTATCCACTCTACATTGTATGTACATACGGACTAGAGAGAGTAAAACTTGAAGAAGAAGAAGAAGAAGAAGAAGAAGAAGAAAAAAAAATGTGTGTAATATATGTTCCAAATATTGAAATCTGTAACTTTTTATATTAATGCAAAGATTTCCGTTACACCCGGTATGTTTCTACATTCTTTTAGAAGTTCTTCACGTTGCTGTGGAACATGTTCTGTTCCGATCGTGGTTTGCAGAACTGTTGGTAGCCGAGCATATACTATGATATAATATAGTACACGTTGGTATCTCAGGATATTGGATTCTGCTTCCTTTTCCCGTTTCCGGTAGAGGTCTTCAAGCAATGCCGGCCGGATCTTTGGTTCTTAGAGAAACAGCTGGGGGCCCCAACATACCTCTCCTTCAGGGATTGCTTCCGCCCATAGGGGTTTGGTATTCCTTACCTCAGGAAATTATAGTAAAAATAAAATAAATAGTTTTGCATTCACTCGGAAATAAACTGAAGGAACTGATGTATATACGCATGCGATTCGACGAGCTATATTCACATGGTTTCTCCACTACTATCATCGTTATTTAAATATAGGTCTATGTACTATTGTTCAAACCCTTATTATTTATTTTGTTTACTTCAAGTAAATTGAGATAAATGTTTGTCTAATTATTTTGTAATTACTTAATTACAATTTCGTTAAGGTACTAAAGGAAAAAATCAATACTTAAAGAATGGTCACCGTATAAAGTCCTTAATAGTCTACCTTTCCTCCATGACATCACAAGAACCACCTAAAGGTTATCAGTATTTCAAAAATTGAAATAAACTATTGAAAAATCAATATAAAGAGATATCTCATATATTAAAGAGCTCTACAATGTTTGAGTGGTACGTCTTTGTCCATCTCGGGTGGTTTATCAATTATACAAAAAGTATACAAAGTTTCTTGCAAAAATAAAAAATAAAAGTTTTCATGTAAAGAATAGTTAGTTCGTTTTTTTATCATCTTTATAAGGTTTCTCCATTTCAAACTACCTGTACATGTAAATATTTCCAACAATTTCATTTATAATATACTATATATATTCAATGTAAATATGTTACATTTTCAGAAATATTTTGGGAACTTCATGGAGGAAACTTTAAATGTTTTATAACGCGTAAATTTACTGCATAAAATACTTTAAAAATGTATTATTTCAAATAACTTTTTTGTGTCATCAGCCATGTCCGAGATATTCACTGTTGTTAGTTTGAATACTTTTTGTCATTAATGTTGTTCACATGCAGTTATTTTTCGGGATGTTAAGGAAGGAGATAGCACTTCAAAACCGTTTTATAGCGAGCTGTTTTTAAATACTTTAAATAGTACTTATCGATTTGTACCCACAACGAAACATGTAATTAAACTAGGTCTACAAAAGTTTCTCTCAATTAACTTGAAATAGATAGAAAATAACGTTTTGTTAAAATAGTTTGTAGAGGCTACATAAAATAAACGATAGTGGGTAGGGGAAGGAATGTGAATGTAACAATGCTTTTTCTTTGTTGAAAAGGAATGAGGATGTGGCCCGCGGGCCACCAGCTGAGTATCCTTGACTCGAGGGTCACCAACCTAAGAAAATGTTAAGATGTTTTCATCCTCGTCAGAGATTTGCTGCATATACAAGGAAATTGTTGTTTATGAAAAGCCAGTGAAAGAGAAGCAGGGATAAGTAGAGACTCGTTAAAGCCGCAGGCAGCAGGTGTATGGTCTGGCTAATGATGATACTCGACTCTGTGGGCTTCAAGGAAAGAGGCCAACAGTTCCTTAAATGTTCTTCATTCGGGCAGAGAAAAGCAATCTTTCACTAGCAGTTCAACCTCTTATCCATACAACATTTTCTGATAGCTTCCGCAGTTTGATCAACACGCCATACAAAAACCATTAGATATCCGAAGCTAAAAATATGTTACATTCACATGCCTTCTCGAGTCATTGACTTTAATTTCTATCATGTATATAGTATTGCATTTCATCCAAAAATTCGATTCCGAGATTTCACTTTAGGTTTCCTTGATTTTAAAAAATGTATTTTTAGAAAACGCGCGCGCGTGTTTGTAGTGTCTATGAGCAGCACAACTCAAAACTGAAAAGTCCAATAAATACCAAAAGTGATTTAAGTTTCATTTTTAGGGATGTCACACAGAGATTTTCAAGAAAATCCGACTAAATCGAATCGTGGGTGAACACGATAACTCATAAATGAAAAGTCGGTAAAATATCAAACTTGATATTTAAATTTAATACCTTCCAAGAATGCGACAAGAAGATTTTGAAAAAAATCCTCCCACTCCAAACTACACTTTACGTGGAAAAATTTTCGCAAATTTTGATTTTTCTCAAAATTGGCTCTTAACGATTTTAATTAAAATACATAAATATATAAAATACATAAAATACAACATATTTACATGACAAATAAAGTGTATATCTTCAATTTTCTGGGAATAGCCTCGGAAAGCCTATTTATTCTGGATGCATGGTTCTGAATTTTGCATAACTGGTAAACCGTAAGAGTTAGACAAAAACTTGCGAGAGAAAAAATGTAGATGTAGTTAAAACACACAATTTACACACATGCAGTTTTTATGTGGAGTAGACCTTTTTCAGATATTCCTTGTCATTGGTTTCAGTTTTAAAACAAACTTTTCTCATACGGGAATTTCTTAACTCCTCGCTTTGCAAAGAAACGGATTTCATCCATATGAAAACCGGTTTTTGAAAGATTTGAGTATCTCTTTAGCCAATTGTATTTCCTATATTTCCCTTCTGAAAGGGAGCAAGTACTAAGACAATTTCTGGTAATTTTATCTCCATTAACATGAGTAGATAAAATAAGTGTTTTAACAATAATTTGTTACAGAGTAGTAGAGAAAGTCATTTGAATGGAACACATCAGATTTTTATGAAATAATATTTTGGAAAATTTGTTTCTTGCAAGGAGCATTTTATGCGGAGATTTTCTTTAAAATATCTATGCCGCATTTTTAGTGACAAATAATTAAAAATCTTCTGGGAATGACAAAAGTATTGATTACTTCGAACCAGTAATGGCTAATATCTCGAATATAGCTTATGCCACAAAATATGAATATGCAATGAATTGGGTATTTTAAAGGCATCTACATTGTTTTTGTAGTAATTTTAATCTATCGCTTGACATTTACCGTGCACGATGATACAAAATTCCTTTTGAATGAAGATGAGTTCATAGCTATTATTAGTAAATACAAGATATAATTACGTTCTATATCCCCATATGTACAATGTACATAGGGATAGACAAGATATTGTAATGCACCCAAAAATTTGATACCGAGATTTCACCGGAAATATATGTTTTCGGGTCTCCTGAGTCCAAAAAAGCATTTTTAGAAAAAGACTCGTCTGTGTGTGTGTGTGTGTGTGTGTGTGTGTGTGTGTGTGTCTTTCTGTCTGCCTGTCTGGCTGTGGACGGCATAGCCCCAAAACGAAAAGACCGTTAAATACCAAACTTGGTATTTAGGTTTAGTTTCTTCCAAGGATGCGACACGAAGATTTTCAAAAAAAGTCCCCCCACCACAAACTACCCTTTACATGGAAAACATTTAGACAATTTTGATTTTCTTAAAAATGGCTCTAACGATTTTGATTAAAATCCCGTATATTTAAGCTATTTATGTCCGAAATAAAATGTATATCTCGAATTTTTTGGGAATAGCCTCTGAAGACCTCTTTATTCTGGATGAAGTTTGCCGAATTTTTGCTTAGCTGTTAAACCGCAAGAGATAGAAAAACACTCACTACACAAAAAATGTACATCACGACAAAACACACAATTTATGTCCTTTACGTTTTTGTTGTAGAGGTAACCGTTTCCGAGATATTCCTAGTTATTGGTTTCAATTGTGAAATACTTAAACTTTTCTCAGACAGGAAGTGTCCGTTTTTCTATTGTTCTACTCCTGGCCAAGCAAAGAAGTGATTTGCAATGACAATCGCATAACGATAGCTTTTAAAACATTTGACAATCACTTTAGCATAGCGCATTCCCTTATTCCCATCTAATTATAAGGAACTAAATAATAAGAACATTTTGCTAATATTTATCTCGATTATCATTGTGTACAAAGAATAATAATTTTTTATAGGAGGTTTGTAGAGCAGCTAGAGAAAGTCACGTGAGTGTAACACATCAGATTTTTTTTAATGATAATATATCTAATATACAGTATTTTAAGGAAACTTTTTAGACTAATTTCTGAGAAAATAAAATATATATATATATATATATATATATATATATATATATTTTTTTTTTAATTTATATGCTCAGAGTTACTGGAAGTATTTATTTTCGATAATATCTTAGTATCCAATGTTTGCGTGGAGTACAATACTTCTTCTAATTAATATACGTAATAGAGAAAGTAAAAATAATTACAAATTAACTTTAATCAAAGGGTGGTATAATTGAGAAAAAAAATGCCTTCATTAATAACCGAATTTATTGTATAAAAGTAGATTAGTGTACTTAGAACACATCCGTAAGCATCGTGTAAAAATGTCGGTGTATACTTTAAATATTTTCTAAGAAATTAATTTAGAAATTAACTTTCGCGGGTTAAGGTTTTTAGTCTCAGTTTAATTGTAACAAGTATTCATTTCTTTGAGGAGTCATAAAGTAAAAAATCTTATGTGTTCCTTTACATGACTTCCTCTGGCTGCTCTACAAACAAACTTCTTACAAAAGATTAGTATTGTTTCTACACAATGCTAATCGAGATAAACATTAGCAGAATTACCTTATTACTTAGTTCCTTATAAGTAGAAGGGAATACACTATGCTAAAGCAACAGTCAAATGTTTTAAGTTGTGGCTATCCAACTATCATTGAAATTCGCTTCTTTCTATGACAAGGAGTAAACAAGAAAAATAAACACGGACTACTTCTTGTTTGAGAAAGATATTTTAAGATTGAAAATACTAACAAGGAATATCTCTGAAACGGTTAGCCCCACAACAAAATTGTAAAGGGCATAAATTGTATTTTTAACGAGATCTACATTTTTTGTGCAGTAGGTTTTCTCTTACGGTTTACCAGCTATCCAGAGCGAAGAGGATTTGAAAGGCTATTCGCAGAATATTCAAGGTATACATTTTGTTTGTAAAGTAAACCTCTTTAAAATGGTGTTTTAATTAAAATAAATAGCCATTTTTAACCATGTAAAGGGTAGTTTGGGGTGGGGCTATTTACTTGAATATCTTCATCTCGCATCCTTGGGAAATACTAAACTTTAATGCCAAGTTTAGGTTTTTATGGACTTTTGAGTTTTGTTGTCCACACATACAGATCTTTTTCTAAAAATACCTTTTTGGATTAAAGAGGTCTCAAAACATTAAATTCCGGGGAAATCTCAGTATAGAATTTTGGGTAGAATACAATTCCTTCTCTACTTACTATGTACGTTGTGCATATGTGCTAGGGGAAGTTAAAGTCAGTGAGCAGATCCAAGATAATAAATTTCACATTCCGCTAAAAACTCAATTGCAACAAAATACATAGCACAGAAGGTGGTTACGCATCTAAAGCTTTGTGACTGCTGTTCACCGACTTAAGTGAACCAAGGAATATACAAAAATCGTCATGATATGACTAAGTAGAAGTTATACGGACGTTAAGCAATAAAAAGGCTAATTTGACATAGATGAAAATAATATGTATATTTGTAAAATAAAAATACATTAATACAATGAAAAATTATGAATATATTGTTATATTTTCGTTTCATAGTCGGCTTACCCTCCCCGTATTTAGGACTGTCGCCCCCTAGAACTTATAAGCGGGTACCTAGGAGTCAGGAGTCAGAAGCCTATCGGGGAAAGGTGAGTAATTGGTGGAATGTGTGGTGGGGGAAATCGGAGGACCCGGAGAAACCCCGCCCAGACCCCGTCCATCACAAATCCCACATGCGGGCGCTTGGGATCGAACACGGGCCGCCCAGATGGGACGAGTCTAACAACCACTGAATCACAGTTCCGCCGTGTAATGCCATAAATAATTTAAAATAGGGTAATTTTAAGAATTATGAAAATATTAAAATAATAATGGTGTTATACGATCTGAATTTTTAAGTTAAATGTTAAAATAATTGTTTTTGAATTGTAAATTTAATATTTATATTGTTTTAATCAAGTTCATTTTCGGTAAGTAGTTATAATTTATTAACTGTAGAATAATTGTATAAAATTGCAGTTAAAATGAAAATGACTAGTTAAATGTGGGATACTAGCTCTGGTATAAGAAATTAGGTGACAGGGTATAGTATGCAGCTTTTGTTTTATTTTAAGCTTGAGACAAGCCGGAGTTGTGCACCATATCTACTTGAAATAAAGATTTTGCTTCCTTTGTAGTGCCTTTCTCACACTGTAGGTACTTGAGCTTCCAGAATTACATCCACTTGAGCGATGTAACATTTTCTACTTTGTCAGCTGTCCAATGGATAAATACATCACCAGTCGCTCGTTACTCCACACCTAAGACCTGTCATACAGTTTGAAGGACCTCTCGAATATCCGGATGTGGAAATCAATAGTGCCAACCTCCCGCTATTCAGTGCAAAGATGTGAATCTCTATTGTGAAGAAGCAATCACGTTAATCCGGCCCATTTTGGGTGCTGCTGGTTCGTCAGAAGCATGATCCAGTTGTAAGGAAGGGAGTATTGAAAACCGCCCCTAGCTACGCGCCAAGAAGAGGGTGGTTTCTTTCTTTATAATAACATCCTTCGTGTCATTACCTTGCATTTTCACAATCCTTAACGTTCTGCAAATTTAAAACGAGCAGGAAACGAACTCGGGTTGACTATTAGCAGGTCTCGAGATACGGAGTACAAGGTTTCGACCCTCGAGTCTAGTACTGGGGGTAAGTAAACAAAAGCGAGGTCAAAATTCTGTGCAGCAGCAGCCAGCGTTTGAATTCTCTAGTAGAGGAGGGAGAGAAAGAAAATGAAAACGTGCAAACTATTACATGTGTTTTCAAATTATGCAAATGCTTTTATAGAAACAGAAGCGTTTATAATAATGCTCATAGAAATATAAATACTATGCATAAAGGTATGTTATCAGAGAACGCAAAATTTTGCAATATTTAAGCAATATTTTGACTAGTAATAGAACTTAAAGAACACTGAGACTTAGAGCATCCATAGAAAATGACTTAGCTACCTCCCCCTTGTTTTGAGCTCTGCACGCATTTAAAGATCTATAATACACTGTTTCTAAGGATGCTATTTTATAAAACAGAATTTTTGTCATAACTAAATTTTGAGCCCCCTGGGTAGTAGTGGTAGCGTGTCTGCCTCACATTCAATAGGTCGCGAGTTCGATTAGGGTGAGTAACCCGGATAAGGTTTTTTCGGGGTTTTCCCTTATCCTCTTTAAGCTCCATGGACCTCAAGATCATTTGAGCATCATTTCGAATTTCATTCATCGTCCGATACGACAAACAAGGTTAAAGAACGTTAAGTTAAAAAACTACATTTTCTTCATCAAACTGTGCTACGTGTCTCAGTTTTTATTTATATACAACTAACATTTCTTAAAATGTGCAGAAGTATCTATTGTAGATTACAGGCAACTACATTATTGTAACACTAACAGCAGTTTTTTAAAAAAATGTAAATTTTATTAATTTTAATTTTTAAAAAGTTATAATTCAGTAATCAAAGTTATTGAAAATCACCGAGTAAAGCTTTTGTGTGTGGTCCAAAGCTCCAATTTTCTCAAATTTTGAGGCGTGTGGAACATTTTGATTATACAATTTATCTAGAAATAAATGTATATCTTTGTTTATCCAATTTGAATGAAATTTGACATTGATGTTAATATAATCAGCAATGCAGCCAGTATAATATAAAAAAAAATTCTGATGTGTTCCATTCACATGACTTCTTCTACATCTTTGCAACAAATTATTGTTAAAAAGCTTATGCTTACATTTATTTAATTCTAATCGAGGAAAAATTAGCAGAATAGTCTTATTACTTACTTCCTTGTAAGCAGAAACGAAATAAGGGAGTACCATAAGTTAAAGTGATAGTCAAAAGCTGGTTGCTTTGTGACTGAAGTTCCATTGTTTAATTGGACAGGAATTCAAAAATTCCTGTATGAGAAAAGTAAAGTTTTTCATAACTGGAACTAAAGCCATGGAATATCTCAAAAACGATTAACCACAAGGAAAAAATGTATATACCATAAATTGTGTGTTTTAATGTAATCTACATTTTTTGTCCATCTCTTACGGTTTAGCAGTTATGCAAAATTCCGTAAAATTCATTCAGAATAAAGTAGTCTTCAGAGGCTATTCCCAGAAAATTCAAGATATACATTTCATTTGTCATTTAAATCAAAATTTTCGAAAAAAGTTCTATGTAAAGGGTAGTTGGGGTGGGGGAATTTTTCTTGAAAATCTTCGTGTCGCATCCTTGGGAGATACCAAACCTAAATACCAAGTTTGGTATTTAACAACATTTTCGTTTTTGAGCTATGCTGTACACACACACACGCACGCACACACACACATACACACACGCACCTTTTTCCAAAAATTATTTTTCTGGATTCAAAACATGTATTTCCGGTAAAATCTCGGTATCGAATTTTTGGGTGTATTACAATACCTTCTCTATACACTATGTACATAGAACTGTAGAGAAAGTAAAACATCTGTGTTCCATTCATATGACATTCTCTAAATTTCAGCAAAAAATTAATGTTAAAATGCTTATGCTTCTTTTTACTTCATGCCAATTGAGAAAAAATTAGCAGAAATAGTCTTATTAATTGCTTCCTTGTAAGTAGGAGGGAAATAAGGGAGTATCATAGGTTAAAGTATTAGTCAAAAGTTGGTTGCCATGTGATGAAGTTTCTTTGTTTATATGGACAGGAGTTAACAAATTCCCGTATAAGTAAAAGTTTTTAAAGCTGAAATCAATAACAAGGAATATCTCAAAACTGATTCACTCAAAAAAAAAAAAAAAAAAAAAAAAAACCTATATAGCATAAAATGTATGTTTTAACTTTTCTATATTTTCTGTTAAGTAAGTTTTTGTCTTTCTCTTACGGTTTGCCAGTTATAGAAAATTCCGTAAAATTCATCCACAATAAAGTAGTTTTCAGAGGCTATTCCCAGAAAATTCAAGATAATACATTTTATATGTCAGGTAAATATCTTTAATATACGATATATTAACCAATATCGTTAGATCCATTTTTGAGAAAATCAAAAATTTCGAAAAAAGTTCCATGTAAAGGGTATTTCGGGTTGGATTTTTTTGAAAATCTTCGTCTCGCATCCTTGGAAGATACCAAACTTAAATACCAAGTTTGGTATTTAACGGCCTTTTCGTTTTTGAGCTATGCTGCCCAAGACACACACACACTCGCACACACACGGACCTTTTTCCTAAAATGCTTTTTTTTTTTTTTTTTTTTCTCAGGGGAACCCAAAGCATGTATTTCCGGTGAAATCTCGGTATCGAACACACTATGTACATAGTACGTATAGCGAAAATATAAATCTAAACAGAAAGATAGACATTTGAAATTTCACCCGTGTCCCTTTAAGTTGGCTTAACCTCTCCATATGGAGGACTTATACGTGGATGCCTAGGGTCAGAAACCTATCAAGATGTAATCACAGAATGAACTCGAAACGAATGATTTGTCCTTAGCTAGGCACGAGAGTAGGGAAGTAGATGAAAGGAAAAGTAATGATGCATTATTGGTGGAAAGAATGGTGGGACGGAGAAACCCCTCCAGACGCCGCTTTGTCCTCCACAAATACCTTAACCGGTCTTCTGGGGTTAAACCCGTTCTGCTTTGGTGAGACGCAAGCGATTTAACCATTCGCTTTATTAATAAATAATACATTTTTAAGGATACAGTATTAATGATAACGCCTTTGGACCGAGAGGTTGTAAGTGGTCTAAGAACATAACAATTGCCCTGGCTTGTTCAACAATTCATCATTTACTGAATAAATAAATCGGAGGAAACTTTTGAAAACTTCACAATTTGTGAATTTCATTTCCCTGGGAAACCGTATTCAGGGACTACATTTATTAATCATTTATTTTGAAGAAACTTGAGCATTCTCTGCAATTGTAATTAAAGCTAAAGATGCTGCAGATAAATAATAAATTGCAATGACATTTGTATGGCAAGGAAATCTGGTGATACACTGCTTGTGGCTTTTTCGGGGTAATGGCTAAAACACATTTTACTAACTTACAGGGCTAAGTATTACGACGGACTTCAACAATCCCGCTAGCGGAGCAGGAACTACCACAACTGGGAGAGTGCAATTGTTGAATATTTAGAAACAGCATGCATTTCCAGGACATTACGAGGGGCATTCAATAAGTCCTTAGAAAAAGATAGAAAACAAATTATTTTTAGTAGATTCTTTTTTTTAAATTTTATATTTCAATATAATCTCTTTTTAGCTCGATTAACTTTTTCCAGCGTTTCTCCAACTGTTTTAAGCCTTATGAAGGTCCTCAAAATATGCATCTGTCTGAGAGATGACCTTTTCGTTAGACGTGAGCCACTATGACAAGTTTGGAAATAAAAATCTCTGGGACTAAATCTTGTGAATACGGTAGAATATTGTAGTAATTTGAACCTTAAGTCTACAATTTTCGCCATCGAAACTGCGCAGGTCTTGACGGAAGAGAATAGTTTTCTTGATTTCTCCGTTCAACCAGCGCAATAACGATGCATAATACTCTCCAGTTGTCGTACTTCCTTCTGCAAGTAACCAGTATAGATGATTCTGCGTGCATCCCAAAAAGTCGAGGGCATCACTTGTCTGCAGATTTCACCACCTTTGCCTTCTTCGGAGCCGGTTCGCCTTTAAAAACCCACAGTTTCGACTGTACTTTTGTCTCTGGAGTGTAGAGATGTATCCATGTTTCATCCAGTTATGTATCGACCCAGAAACTCGTCAGGATTGCGACCAGCTTCCGAATCAATCACACGATTGTTTTTATTCCATTGAGAACAAACGTTGTACCCTTCTTGCTAAGAACTTTGCCAGACCTAATTTTGGTCAAAATTTAGAACAGTGTACCTTGTGATAAGCCTGAGGCCTCTACTGTTTTGCAAACATTGATTCTCGATCACTCAAAACTATATCCAGGATTGTGTCAATTTCGGAGGACGTCACTTCTACAGGACGTCCGGAACGATGTTCATCACTTGTGGATGTACGGCCACGTTTAAATTCATTTGTCCAATTGTAAATTTTTGCAAACGCAGGAGCAGATGTGCCATGAATTTCACCCAACTCGGCTTTTATCTCTTTCGGTGTTGAGCCTTTAAATACGAGAAGGGTTTAATCACCACAAGAAACTCGTTTTATTTTCTATTTTTCTAAAACACAAAATTGTTGATTCAATCGGCTGTGACAACGAAACTACAGGATGGATGTAGCTGAAACATTAACTGCCATCTAGTAAGAGAAGAGGGTTACTAAATACATACTTTTTTTTGATGCTTCGAGTGTAATTTCTTGGATTTCCTAAGGACTTATTGAACTCCTCTTGTAGCTGGAATTCCTTCTATATATACTTCTGTGTAACAGAAAGTTAATCAAGATGTATTAGATCACTATCCGGGGTTCGTTTAACAGGTCTAATTACAGTCCCCGCCTCATTACTCCATCACCTTTCCTGACATCCATCTCGCCTTCATTTCATGTAATGTATTACCTCACGTTTATACCCGCATTGGTCTGATCCCCCATCCATGAATACTCCGAACCATAGTTAGTTTGCTTCTGAACAGGCATCTGACTCATGACATTGGCTTCTAAGCCTGGGGTGTGTAAGTACTTCATATGAGGAGGGTAAGCAGATATAGAAGAAGAGAATTAGTGATTAATAACTGATTAGCTAATACCGATAAACAAGGCGGTCACGTGTATGCGCTCCTTCCTAGGTGAGCTG
The DNA here is from genome assembly GCA_030762935.1 of Hymenopus coronatus. Taxonomy (NCBI): domain Eukaryota; kingdom Metazoa; phylum Arthropoda; class Insecta; order Mantodea; family Hymenopodidae; genus Hymenopus; species Hymenopus coronatus. Next base: position 27,835,173 of record CM060882.1, read on the forward strand.
GCGTAGAAGTCAGCTTGGGGCGAGCCCACAGGCTGGGTTCAGCCTTACAAGTTGGCATTGTAATAAAGATGCCACAGATTCGCTGCGATTTTTATAATGAAAATACATCGAGAACAAAAATACCCCTCACGACTTTTTCTCCCATAGGTCCCCTATTCGTTGGGAATAAGTTAATGAAGTTTTAAGTTGTAGCGGCTAATTTTAAGTCTTTCCCGCATAACGATCAGCTACATCGTACTATGCCAGGCACTTATGATAAAGTTTGCCCGCACCGAAACTCAAACTTCGCGTAAGGTCACACTAAAGGTAACTTAAAACCAAGAATCGCCCACAGTTATGTTTCATTTTACCAGTGATGGGTACCTCCAAGAAAAAGAACTGAGGGGTTAGAAACTGTATGTTACTTTCTCTATACATACAATACAGATGGTGTATAGAGAAGGTATTGTATTGCACCCAACATTTCGAAGCCGAAATTTCACCGCAAATACATTGCGACCCCCTGAATAAAAAAAAAAAAAAAAAAGAAAAATGTCCGCGTGTGTGTTTGGACTACCCTTTCATGGAAACAAATTCGAAAATTTTAATTTTCTCAAAAATGGCTCTAACGATTTTAATTAAAATATCTTATATTTAACACATTTGCGTGACAAATAAAATGTATGTCTTGAAATTTCTGGGGATAGCCTCTGAAGACCTTTTTATTATGGATGGTTTTTTTTTCTGAAGTTTGTATAACTGGTAAACTGTAAGAGATACACAAAAATTTGCTACACAAAAAATAATTAATCTCGTTAAAACACGCCATTTATGTAATATAATTTTTTCGTGGAGTTGGCCGTTTTCGAGATATTCCTTGTTGTTGATTTCAATTTTTAAAATACTTCAACTTTTCTCATACGGGAACTTGTCAACACCTGGCCCATACACCAGTATATGCCCGAAATTCATAGATATTATATTCGATTTACTTGCACTAAAATTTTCAGGATTATAGTTCCATATTAAATGAAAAGTGTTTGTCGGGCTCGGACTTGAAAATACCAAAATAATCAGTTTATCACATTCAACGTATATACATGAGAAATAAAATTTATATATATATCTTAAACATACGGCATTTTAATGAAAATTATTAGTGCAATTTTTGAGAAAATATGACAGCTTTTTATATAAGAAAGAATAAAACAAACAAATAGCAAAGTCGAAAAGAAATTCATAACTTGTTTTCATCCACGATGTTGAGATGCCCGGTTTAGTTCAATAAATTGCAGCCATACATACATACATACATACATACATACATACATACATACATACATACATACATACATACATACATACATACATACACACACAACAGTTGTAATAATATAATACCCACTTCTGCCAATTGCGAATAATTACAGCGGAACGGCAGCTGCAAACTCCGCCTTCCTCCTCCACCCACACCCAGCACATCCTGGGCAGAGTGCAGTAATAGGGGCTGCATGTGATCAAGCAACATGCTGTTTACGAAATGAAGATTCCAGTTCAACTGCCACAATTTCTGTAAAGTGAGTGGTTCCTCAATTGGTTCCAAGAGCCTGAATGCATCTTTGTTTCACAACAGGGAAAACATCCCTATACTTGTACTCCAGAGCTTTTCGCATCGGAGACAGCAGTGCTTTGGACTAATAATAATAATAATAATAGTGAATAGCTGCAAAATAATTTACTTTAAAACAAAATTAGAGAATCAAGCCCAGGCCTTGGAATTTGGACCTCTGTTGCAGAACTCTGTTACGGACTGTGATACAGTACATTATTACTTCCTCTAGCACGTATTTACATAAAATGTACATAATAGCTAAAGAAAGTATTATATTCCATCAAAAAATTCGATATCGAGATTTCACCTGAAATATATGTTTAGAAGTTCCACGAGTCCGAAAAAAAAGTGCTTAGAAAAAGGTCCATGTGTGTCTATAGACAGCATAACTCAAAAACGAATAGACTGTTAAATACCATATTTGGTATTTATATTTATTATCTTGTAAGGATACTATATGAAGATTTTCACGAAAATCCCCACCACAAACTACCCTTTATATGGAACACTTTTGGAAAATTTTGTTTTCCTCAAAAATGGCTCTAACGATTTTGTTTAAAATACCACATATTAAAGATATTTATAACGAATAAAATGTATATTTTGAATTTTCTTGAAATAACCTCTGAAGACCTCTTTATTCTGGATGAGTTTTGCAGAATTTTGCATAACGGTTAAACCGTAAGAGATAGGCAAAAACTTAAAAGACATAAAAAGAGTAGATCCGTCAAAATACATAGTTTATATCAACACGTTTTTCTTGTGGAGTTGACCGATATATTCTTTGTTATTGGTTTCAATTTTTAAGTATCTAAATTTTCTCAAACGGCACCATGCAAAGCGAACGGAACCTCAATTTCCACATAACTACCAGCTTTTAAAAGATTTGACTATCGCTTTACCCTAATCCATTCACTTGTTCCCTTCTACTTACAAGAATACAATAAGGCAATTCTGCTAATATTTATCTCGATTAGCATGATGTAGATAAAATAATAAACTTTAGTAGGAATAGTTTGTATATGGAACAGCTAGAGAAAGTTATTTGAATGTAACTTATCAGGTTTTAATTAGCATGGAATCATAAGTAGTTGTAAATTCAGATATAATTATTCTATGTTTAATAATGTGCAGAGATTTGTGCACTTTGTTGCTAGATCTCTAAATGATGTTATTTTTTCTCTATGAGCCAAGACCAATTGAGATGCTGATGTTACGTTATTACTATTATTGAGCCAATTATGCATGATAATGGGTTCAGTCAAAACGTGTTTATAATGCCAGGATTCTTTAATAGATTTATTCTGATATACAAGCATTTACGGCACCCAAGACGACACTTATCTCTTATCACTTTTCATTCTTGCCTATTGGAGCATAACTCTTCAATTTGCCAATCCATCATTGACCTCTAATTCCTTGAATCCAAGTGCTCTGCGGTCTTCCTTTTCTCCTCCTTTCTGGTGACACATCCATTCCATTATTCTTTTGGGTAATCTTTCATTCTTTTAGTATGTCTTTACCACTCTAATTGTTTCTGTTGAATTTTGAGCGTCATATTTTCTTTCACAATCTCATTTCTAATTGTATCTCTTCTAGATATGCTAGCAAACCTCCCATACTTCATTTCTGTTTCGAATAATTTTCTTTTTAACGGATGGTTCACAGACCGCATAACTTATAATACCTCTAACAATTGTTTTAAACAGCGGTGTTTGTTTCTTTTGAGATTTGTTTATCTCCTAATATATCATTAAAAGTAGATACAGTAGACATAACTTACTTATTTTTTATCTTATTTCATTCTGTTTTTCCCCATGTTCTGTAATCTTTATTCCCAGGTATTTATTTAATTAGCCCCATTTCGCGATAATCGATTTAAAAGGCGACGACTTTACACACTTATATCATGAATAATTATATCGCACAACTTTTAATTTCTGTATCTTATGGAAGTTTTAGTTTTAGTTCCATCTGCATAACTTTGTTATGAAGTCTTAGCCTTGTAAGAAGAGAGACGCAGGAGGGATATCGCTTGAGGGATTGCAAATTAACACCTATATGGAGACTAATGACGTCAGAGGCAGGGGTGGGTCGGTACACTCACTGCCTGCTCACGACTGGCGAGGCCACACCTCCTGCTTTGTCTTCTCTGTTCAAAAATCGTTTCGGAGAGCACATGCTGCTTGCTTCTACAGGTAAATCTGCAGATAACTTCAGCCATTACGTGCCTTAAATGCGTTCTTAGCGTATAAGCAGATGGTTAAGTTGTCAAACATCCTGCATCATTTTACATCCCAATACAACAATGCTATAAAGGTTGCCTGAAAACAATGTAATTTCTTGAAAGAAATGTATTAAATACTCAAGTCCATTAACAATACCATTGTGAGCTTCACATCCTCTCCTTTAATTCTGACGGTGATGAAGGAAAGTGACACATCGGAAGTCATTAAAGTGATTCTTTAACTCCCCTCAAAAGTGAATATCGCGCACCGCCTATGTAATTATACGCACTCGAATAGCATCTTCCATCAATATCATTATTTCAACTACCTTGTTGGAAAATCTTCACTAGTTTTGTTGTAAAAGACATCACAGGAAACGTTTGGGGGGAGTTGGGGAAACGCGCTGGAGATCAAAGGCTTGATTCAGTAGTTGGGAATATGGAAATTAAGAGGCCGCCATGGAATATTGGAGAAAAAAATCTGATGTGTTCCATTCACAGAACTTTCTCTAGCTGTTCCATAAACACAATTTTCTTAGAAAAGATTATTCTTTTATCTACGACATGCTCATCTAGATAAACATTAGCAGAACTGGTCTTATTACTTGCTTCATTATAAGTAGGAAGGAAATAAGGCAATACATTTTCTAAATCCTTTGAAAGCTAGCCGCTATGTGAAACAATTGAGGTTCGCTTCGCTTTTCAAGGTCCCGTTTGATAAAAGTTAAGACAGTTTAAAACTAAAACCAATAACAAGGATTATCTCAAAAAACGGTCAACTCTACAAAATAATCGTATGTGACATACAGTATGTTTTAACATGTTTTGTGAGTTAAATTCTTGTCTAGCTCTTACTGTTTAACCGTTATGCAAAATCATGCGAAACTCATTCAGAATAAGGAGGTCTTCAGAGGCTATTTAACAGACTTTTTGTTTTTGAGCTATACTGTCCACAGACACTCGCACATACACGCACACAAACGCGGGGACCTTGTTCAGCTGTTTTCGGACTCAGGGGACCTCAAAACATACTTCCGGTGAAATCTCGGTATCGAATTTTGATACCATTATGTAGGTACATTGTACATGCTGGCTAGAGAAAGTAAAACATGCAGGAACGAAAACCAATTACATTTTCCCTGTGTATGTTAAAAATAACCACAAGAATTAGATTAAAATGTGAAACATTCCTGACGGAGGGTGCTGATATTGAAGGCACAGAAATATGCGGCCGGAAGCTCAGAATCAAGGGGGAAAATACTTTTAGTGGGGGAACAAAACAATATTATATGTATCTATCTCTTGCGGCCTCAGATAAATGCATTATTTTACCACCAAACTCTGGAAAAAATTTTCAGTTGAAAGACTGCCTAGTCTTCCAAACTGCTGTATTTGTTCTCATGTTCCACAGTTGTCTCAGAGTATACTTGTAAAACTATCTTCACTGTAGTATGGCAGTTTAATGTACCTGTGAAATTTGAAGAATTGTGAAAAAAAAAAATTCATCATAAAATTGGTTGCCCTCTGTGGTGTAGTGGTTATCGTGCTAGCCTCTAAAACCCAAGATATCAGGTTCAAACCTGGTGGAGGGTGATGGATTTTTTCGGACGCAAAAAACTCCTTAGCAGTATGGCTTTTTTCGGAAGGGAAGTAAAGCCAAGGTATCCATATAATGTTGTTTTGCACGTTAAAGAACCCCATACCTTGAAAGGAGGAGGTTTCTGGGCAAGATTCCGCCATTTCGTGTCCGTAAGTCGTGATTTCGTCTTACAGTGCCATCTGTGGGCGACAAGCTGATACCTAGTTCGCATAGTGGCGAACTCACGAACTAGGAATTCAAATCCGATATATAGTGTTTTCTCCTCTTTGAGCATTTGAACTACCAATTAATTTAAGTTATACTTGGACAGGCGCGTGCTCATTATAGCACGCTCGTCCTTATTTTCTAGCAAACTTTTGTTCAGCATTTTTGCAAACTCACAATTCAATTTTGTACTAATTTATTTCAAACGTGTTATTCTACTTCTCAAAAGTACATAAATAAACTCTTACTTTTTCGAAATGATACCTACTTCAATTTTGTGAAATAACTTATCAAACTTTTGAAAAATTAAGAATTTTGGAGAGAACCAAAAGTAATTTTTCTACGTTAGGGGTAAATATAAGCAACTCGTATATGCTAGATATATAGATTAGATTAGAAAGCATTCTGTTGGTTCATTTAGGCCAGGAAACCACTGAACATAGAACTTGTCAAGACATATACGTACATGTATACATGTGTTTATATACTATGGAGAAAAAAAAAACAATATATAAAGCTCGTGCTTAAAGCTTGGGTTACAAACACAGCAGATGAGACATATAATCACACCATTTGTATTTGAGGCCTCTAGTATATTTAATGTGCTCTATAAAAGGACATGAACTACCTTTTTTTTTAATCACATAAAACAAAGAGTATCAAAAAATTAGTGTTAAGAGGTATAAATAAATATAATTTCATTATATGTAACACTGATGCAATGTCAGATGATAGTTTTCTAATTATCGACACAATAGTTACTACTAATAATTATTAAAACTAAAATATGATTATTGTATGATGTACTCTTCATAAATGTCAAAAAATCACAGTACATATTACAAATTTGTTATAGAATTTCCAATGCAAAAAATATACAATTATGCACTAGATTGTAAAATATCAAAGCATTGGGCTTTATAGACCTTGTGTCATTACTAAATACTAAAAAATTCATTTGACACATTCGTGCATGTCAAAGTATACATAAGTTTAATTTGAATATAAAACACACACACACACACACACTAATATACACAAAATACAATACATTATAATACTAATAAATACAATGATTGTTGACTGTATTGTCAGACAGATTTGTCACTTAAATATTCCTCTACAGAGTAAAATGATTTATTGTAAAGGTACTCCTTAAGAGAGGCCTTAAAAGCTCTGAAATTCCCAACATTTTCTTTGAGATTACTGGGGAGAGCATTAAATATCTTGATTGTTTCATAATATACACCTTTCTGAAAACAACGAAGATTGGCATTGGGAATATATCCTTTTGTCGAGTATTAATGTTATGAATTTATATGTAAACTCATTTGCTGTAAATCTTGAATCTTTACTTTGCTTCATTCATAGTAACTAGATAGAGAAAGTATTTTGATTTTTTAAAAAATGGCTCTAATGATTTTGTTTAAAATGTCGTATGTTAAGGATATTTACATTGCAAATAGTCTATATCTTTTTTTTTTTGGAATAGCCTCTGAAGTCCTTGATATTCCATAGGAATTTTGCAAAACCAGTAAACCTTTAGGGAGAGACAAAAACTTGCAGTACAAAAAAAGTAAAAGCAACAATTTATATCCTATACATTTTTATTGTGGAGGTTACGGTTTTCGAGATATTTCTTGTTATTAGTTTCAATGTTAAAATACACTTTTCTCAAACAGAAGCCATCCGCGTTTCTTTTGTTTTATTTATGGTCATCTGGCAGTCACGTTCCATTAATCATTTCAGTCACAATGGCATAGCGACAGCTTTTTAAAAAGTTTGACTGTCGCTTTAGCCTAGTGCATTCCCTTAGTTTCCCTTCTACTTATAAGGAACTAGGTAATGAAACAATCTGCTAATGTTTATCTCGATTAGCATGAAGTAGTAGCAGTATAATCTTTTGAGAGAATCATTTGTTTATAGAACAGATAACTGTATATGAATGAAAAACATCAGAGTTTTAAATTGAATATTCTTAAAACTATATTGTGTGGACAATTTTTATTAGAATGATGAATTTAGAAAATACAAATTATATAAACAAGTTAGAATTTTAACATGGCAAAAATATTATGTGCAAAAATCTGCCTACTATGTGCATAGTATGTTCTAGAGAAAGTAAAAACTTTTATAAATTTCAACAATATAATTTATACACTGTGAATTTTACAGATTTATTACCTTAAATTCAGCATCTTATAAGGTTCTAATACGAAGCTTTTCGAAAATCTAAGATTCTAAACTACTCTTTATTTCGAAAGTATTTCCTTATTTTGGTGCTTTCTCCAAGTGACTAACGATTTGGTTAAATAACACACATTAAAGATGCATAACAAAATGTATGTACCTATTTTTTTCAGCGAATACCCTGTGAAGCCCTTTTCATTCGGATAACATTTTGTATAATTTGATATTCACTGGTAAACTTTAAGAGAATGACGAAAGCGTTCCAAAATTGTGTCATAGGTTCGTCATCAATGTTCCGAGCGAATGGTGACAGAAATTGATCTGGCCCGGTGCAGCCTGGTGACGTCAGTAGGGTACCGAGATGTGAGGACCGTTGAGTCAGTTATGGTCTAGATCGCTCAGTTGTGAGACAAGCGCCGTGGAATGTTCTCAACCTTGCCGAGAGGAAAATGAAACACCCAAACCGGATACTCATGAATGGCACTTCGCTTGCATCACTGTACCATTCATCCTTCAACTTTTTCACCTGCAGCTTACGATACTTTCACTCCTAGCGGTGGATCAATAAACTATTGGCACGTGGTAGTCCATAATTGTGTTCCTCTTATGGGCAAATCCTTCGCTTAAAATCCAGTCTCGCAATTCTTCCTGCTTTTTGCTTTCTTTACAATCTAACTAGAGCAAAGATATTTTACCTAAAAATGTTATTTCTAGATTTCACAGTAAATACTTGTTTTGATGGCACTGGCCCCCTCCCTGCAAAGCATATTTAGAAAAAGTTCCGTGAACAATATATTTAAATCTTAAAGAATTCAGATCCTTCTTCAGCAAATCAAAAGGACTCCGATTGGTTTCAGCAAGACTTGAAAGTCCAATAAAGGTTCTTAGTTAATTAATTCATAACTTGTGATATTTGATTAAGAATAATCTAAGTATTCCTCAAAAAGAAAAGGTCGTATACATACCAAACATGATAAATATTTATTTTCACCATCTTCCGATGCGACACTAAGATTTTCAAAGAAATACTCCCACCAAATTACGCTTTACATGCGAATGTTTAAATTTATTTTTTATTTTCTCAAAAGTGACTTGTTTTTAATAAAATACCAAAAATTACCTTGTTTTCTGCGAATAACATGTGAATTTCCCTTCGTTCTGAATACATTTTGTATAATTGCTCAAGTAGACATAACCTTTGAAACATATATTTAGATACAATTTGGCAATATTTTGTGGTATTTGAGTTTTGCAAAACCTTATATGTTTTGAAGAATATATGTTTCTTACAGCTATGCAAACAATGTGGAGTTTCAAAGCCAGCATATTCCATGTTTAAGTATTTAATTATCACCTCTGCCTCATGTATCCCTCTTATATTTATAACTAAATGTGAAATGAAACAATCCCGACTAATATAAAAAAAAACCAAGCACACCTGTTGGGTTACATTCACATGATTTTCTCTATCCACCATGGTTAATGTTTTATATAGTTTCTGTAAATTATTTTTACGAAAAGTTATTTTTCTTTCTGTTTAATATTAATTGAAGAAATAATTTTGTAGAAATAGTTTAATTGCACATTTCGTTGGTACCATCGGATAGAGAAAACCGAATCAAAAGTCAAATGTTTTAAAGCGAGACGCTACATTTAGTCTTAAAAACCCATAGTTTTTCCATAACACCGCGAGATATATCTGAATAGCCACAGGCTATTAAGAATGACAAGTATTGCAACATTGAAACCAATAACAACGAATGTCTAGCAAATGCTTAATACCACTAAACTGGTTATTCAAAGTAGATTGTTGTTTAAAAATATAGTGCATTTTTTGTGTAGTGTATTTTTTTGTATCTCTCTTATGGTTTACCCGTTAAACAAAGTTATGCAAAATTTCTTATGAATGAAGAGGATTTTACTGCATATTATTTTACATGTAAATATTATGTCTTATTTTAATTAAAGGAATTGGAGGCATTTTTGAGACAAAAATATCAAAAAATTGTCCGCCTAAAGGTTAGTTTGAGTTAGGGGATCATCATAAAAATTCCCTTGCCTTATCTTTGGAAGACAATGAACTTACACACACACACACACACACACACACACACACACACACACACACACACACACATATGCATACGCGGGCGAGCCTTTTCTAAAACTGATCACGATACCTCAAAACATATTTCAAAATTTCGAAATCTCGAATTTTTGGTAAAATACCTTTCCTCTTGATGTCTACATATAGTTAGGTGACAAAGTAATAAGTTCATATACAAATGTTGTAGAAGAGTTATACAAATAAACAGTACTAAGTAAATAAAGTCATGAGAATGTAACAGATTATTATGTGTATGGAGGTGGGAACAAAAGTTTTCAATACAGTGACACTTCAAGTGTATAGCTTCACTGGAAGTGGCACGGAAATTTGTGCGTACACAGCGCATACTAGCAAGCAGCTGTTCTGTGTAAAGACTAGAAAGTGCACAGCAGAGAGACATATTAAAAGGAGCAGCCCCTACTCTAAGGGTTGTGGGCGTGACTCATTTTACCCACCCATGACTCATTCTCTTTGGGAAGGGAGCTTGTTTATTTTTTTGTTTATCTGCTGCCACAAGGAGTTTTGTATTTATGGTGTAACACCAAGCCTTCCTGTTTTGTGTCAAACCTACTTTACCCTCATTATCATCCTGACCTAGTTCAGTGGCGTGCAGCAAATCCTTTCAGTGTCACTATTTACACCGCAATACTAAGAAAATAAAATATGACGCTGAGAAGTTTAAATATATTCAGTATGTATTATATCTACTAGCTGCAGTGGTGGCTCGTGGCCTAAATTAAAGGCAAAACTCTAGTCACACAAACATCACATGCAACTTATGTACCTATTTTTATAGGTATACGTATTAAGATGACCCTGCTATTCTTTCTGGTGGCATATTTCTTTCATCCTGAAGGTCAACATTCTATGTAATAACTACGCACATCCACTGGTATTCACTATTCTTTAATATCTAAAATGGTTTTGTCACATTTTTGTTCCACATTTTGTGCCGAAAAGTTAAAAATAGGGTTTGGCCTTCTCGTTATCGCAACTAGTCCACCGCGAAAATTGTGTAATACACTACCACATTTTGCGTACTCATCTCTCCAATAACTTGAACTAAACAAAACATCAAGTGGAGAAAAGAAATTGCAGCGGAGGTAACTTCAGTCAAATAAATTCAACGGTCTACTGGAGTACTGAAATATAGAATCACTTAATGCGAACAATATTTTAGATCATTCATGTAATCGTTGACTTTTCGGAATGCCAGAAACATCCCTACAGAAGGGGATGAGTTTCCAAGGGTGTCTTGTTTCCTGAGGCTAATAAACCGATATATTAGCCTCTGTTCGGTTCGTTAAATTGTATTTCGTGTCGTGGCAACCGGTATAAACACATTGTATTTTTCTGAACATGATAACCCTCGGCGTGACTTTGAAGTTTGGGTTTGGGTAGTTTGCAGTTGAAAACCAACCCTCGCAGTTGCCAAGTCTTCTGCCTACTAGTCCCTTAACTGAGGTGCAAATCTCGACTTGCAAGCAGAGTCTTTGAGTCTCCAGGAAACAGAGATTTTACTTCATTGCCTCTCACCCCTAATACAGGTTGGTCTAATGGTTATTGCCCAGTGTCAGGGGGAGCGGTCCCGTTTGAAGGCCTTCATGTTTGGGAGAAAACTATACAGCTACATATCCATTGTGAAACGATAGCCGCAAACCCCCAGAGGCTCACTAGTCCCTCCTTTTGTCCCTCTTCAAGGCCATAAGACAGGTAGTAGTGGCTCCCACTTCGTTCTTTGCTCAAAGGTGTGTTCCCGACTGGTTGTTTGGAAACTTGAGCGTACAAAAAATTAAAAGACCTATTTTCGGATTTAATGCAACTGAAAAGAGTGAAGTGGAACTTCATTGGCTTCACCTGAATAGCCGCCACTGACAAGCCCGCTAACCCGATGTTGCACGGTTTCTTTGTTAAACGCCAGTGACGAATTCATTCTTTTCATTTACCTCCCCGTTCTTTATCAAATTATTGTTAAATACTGTAGAAGGGATATACAATGATCTAGGTTCAAGATCGTCGCCCTCTGTGGTGGTATAGTGGTTACCATGCTAGCCTCTAATACCCAAGGTTGAGGGAGGGTGGATTTTTTTCGTAGAAAAATCCTTACTAAAAATTACTTCCTTCGGATGGGAACTAAAGTCGTTTGCTCCGTGTAATGTTTATTTGTATGTCAAACAACACCATAACTCGAAAGAAAAGACCCCTGTGTTAAATTGGGCCATTTTCACGTCCACAAGTCATGATTTTGTCCTATGATGCCGTCTATGGGCGAAGAGTTAACCCCTAGTAGCCTTGTGCACATAGTGGCGAGATCGCCAACTAATAATTCTCTTTACAAGAAAAAGTGTCCCAAAACGCCGACATGGTATGACGGAACTTAATTGAATTGAAGGTTCAAGATCGAGAAGAACATATCTGAAGAATTTAGGAAAGAGCCTGACGGAAACAAAAAAAGGTCGAAATATATGTCTGAAAGGACACTGGGAGTGAAAATTTAAATTTCTAGATTTCTGAAAGTTTTATTGTAATTGCATTGTTATGTAAATATGTGTACAAATTTCATTTAAACTGATAAATGCTTAACAAGATATAAATCATTTCATAAATTGTATTATGTAAATCTATTGTATAATCAAAATCCACATGCGCTTCCTCTAGTTCTGCTTAACCTATGAGAACCCTTCAGCGGTGGAGGAATCCTCCGTGGAATATTTTGTTTTAAGACTATGTAGCTTTACCTTTTTCCCATTGTTATATCAATGCTACTTTATTTTCACATAATGAAGAAAAGCTTAACATGTTTATTTTCTAACGCTCCCCATACAAACCCTGAATTTCGAGGGTTACCTCATTCCACCAAGCGACAACGGACTCATCTCTGAGGTGGAGGCACCCGCGGGTGATGGCCATTAATTCCGATGGTAGAGTGATGATGAGCATGGTGATGGAATGAGAGAGGAGAAATATATAAAATATGTGTGTGCGTTCTCTTCACCTGACTTTCTCTACCTGTTCTTTCTGGAACAATTATAAAGGTCATTCTTCAATCTGCTTCATGCTAATTATGAGAGAGAGTCAAGCCCACAACTTTTATCTAATTTTTTCTTTTCTTTTCTGTGTTTCTGTGGCAGGTATGCATAATGGGCAGAGAAAGTATTATATTCCACCGAAAAATTCGATATAGAGATTTCACCGGAAATAAATCTTTTGAGCACCCCTGAGCTTCTTAAGAACAAGCTCCGTGGTGTGTGTGTGTGTGGACACTATAACTTAAAATTAAATACCAAACTTAGTATTTAAGCTCAGTATCGTCCAAGGATATGACATGAAGATATTCAAGAAAATGCCCCCACATTCACATGGAACATTTTTTCGAAAATTTCGATTTCCTTAAAAGTGGCAAACGATTCTTATTAAAATACCACATGTTTAAGATATTCTCGTGACAAACTAAATGTGTGTCTTGAATTTTCTTGGAATAGAACTCTAAAGACCTCTTCATTTTGGATGACTTTTGTATAACTGATAAATCGTAAAAGATGGAAGAAAAATCACTACACAAAAATATAGTCCTCGTTTAAGCACACAATTTATGTCATATACTTTATTATTATTTTGGTAGAGTTATCGTGTCTAAGATATTCCTTGTTATCGGGTTGAATTTTAAATTACGTACACCTTTCAAACGGGAAGTCATCTTTCGTTTTACTCTTCGCTTTACTCTTGGTATTTAAGTTCAATATCTTCCAAGGATGCGACACGAAGATTTTCAAGAAAATCGCCCCACCCCCAAATACCCTTTACATGGAGACTTTTCGAAAATTGTGATTTTTTCAAAAACGGCTCTAACGATTTTGATTAAAATGTTGTATAACAAGGACATTTACCTGACAAATAAATGTATATCTGGAATTTTCTGGAAATAGCCTCTGAAGACTACTTTATTCTGGATGAATTTCACGAAATTTTGCATAACTGGCAAACCGTATACAAAAACTTACTAAATAGAAAATGTAGAGCTCATTAAAACACACAATTTATATTATATACATTTTTTTTCGTGGAGTGGATCGTTTTTGAGATATTCCTTGTTATTGGTTTCAGTTTTGTAAAACATATTTCTCTCATACAGGAAATTTTCAACTCCTGTCCATAAAAACAAAGGAACTTCAGTCACGTAGCAACCAGCTTTTGACTAATATTTAAGCCTATGCTACTCCCTATTTCCCTTCTTGCATGGAAGTAAGTAATAAGACTATTTCTGCTAATTGTTTCTCGATTAGCATGAAGTAAAAATAAGCATAAGCTTTTTAAGAATTATTTGTTGCAGAAATGTAAAGAAAGTCATGTGAATGGAACACGTCAGATTTGTTGTTTTGTTTGCCGCAATTGTGTACAACATACAAGGCTACTTTTACTTCACTAACGGGACGAAATTCAGCGCATTTTCGCAGCTACTACGCCGCTGTGCATGTTCACTTTGTGTCTATTTAATCACTATATCGATCTCGTAGCCTTGGCGCGATGCATAGCTTTGTGGTTACCGGCGAGCACGACAGGAACGTTCGTTGGCGGTTGCAATGTTTTGGTTCCATTTGTTTCTTTTGCTTCACAACTGAATAGCTAGCGATTGTTTGGTTCGTGTATGCGTCCACAAGCACGCCCAGGAATTGTAAGTATGGAAATTTATAAGAGAAAATCTGATGTATTAGATTCATATGCCTTTCTATACACACTATAGGTTAATAGCTTCCGAACTATTCTTAGGAGAGAAAATCCACAAAGTGGTCTGCCCTTATATTAGGGAAATCATAACGTTTGTCTACTTATGAATCTATTAAATAATGTGAAAGTGGTTTAAATATTAACATTTTAATAATATTTAAATATTAAATTTTATAAATTCTGTGCTTTCTCACATTAAAACTATAACTAAAACACCTGAATATGTTCCATTTACATTACTTTCTCTGCACCTCTGTAACAAATTATTGTTAATAAGCTTATTCTATCTACTTAATATTAATCGAGATAAACATTAGCAGACATGGTCTTAATATTTAGTTACATATAATTAGAAGGGAATTAAGGGAATACACTAGGCTAAACTGACAGTCACATGTTTTAAAATGTGGTTGCTATGGGATTGAATTCCGTTTCTTCGCGTTGCCAGGAGTTGACAAAGTTCCCGGATGAGAAAAGTACCTATTTTAAAACTGAAACTAATAGCACGGAATATCTAGAAAACGGTCAACTGGACGAATGAAATGTATGTGCATAAATTGTGTATTTTACAGAGATCTACATTTTTTATGTAGTAAGTTTTTGTCTGTATCTTACGGTTTACCAGATACACAAAATTCAGAAAAAATCATCCAGAATAAAGAGGTCTTCAGAGGCTATTCGCAGAACATTCAGGACATACATTTTGTTTTCATCTAAATATCTTAAATATAAGAGACTTTGATCAAAATCGTTAAAGCCATTTTTGAGAAAACCAAATTTTTTGAATTTTGTTCCGTGTAAGGGATAGTTGAGGTGGGGGGATTTTCTTGAAAGAAAACTGAACTTAAATAGCAAGTTTGGTATTTCACGCACTTGTCGTGTTTGAGCTATGCTGCCTACAGACACACACACGGACAATTTTTCTAGAAATGCTTATTTTTTGGATTCACGGAGTCCCAAAACATGTATTTACGGTGAAATCTCGTGAATAAACCTTCTCTATACACTAAGTTCATAGTATGTGTAAAGAAAGTAAAAATTACCATTTGGATCATTGGGCTGATTTATGTTTATTACTTTCCCTATACGTACTATGTACCTACATATTGTATTGAGAAGGTATTGTAATGTACCCCAAAATTCGATACCGAAATTTCACCGGAAATTTAATTGTAAGACACCCTGAATAAAAAAAAAAAAAAAAAAAAAAAACATTTTTAGAAAAATGTGTGTGTGTGTGTGTGTGTCTGTCTGTCTGTCTGTGGGCAGCATAGCTCAAAACGAAAAGACCGTTAAATACCAAACTTGGTATTTAAATTCAGTAACTTCCAAGGATGCGACATGAAGGTTTTTAAGAAAATCCCCCCCACCCCAAACTACCCTTCACATGGAAAAATTGTCGAAAATTCTGATTTTCTAAAAAATGGCTCTAACGATTTTGAAAGATAGACAAAACCTTACCACACAAAAATTGTAGAGCACATTAAAACACAATTTATGTTATATGCATTTTTTTCGTGGAGTTGATAGTTATTTAGATATTCCTGGTTTTTGGTTTCAGTCATGAAAAACTTAAACTTTTCTCATACAGGAATTTGTCAACTCGTGACCATACAAACACGGAACTTCAGTCAAATAGCAACCAGATTTTGACTATCACTTTAACCTATGGTACTGCTTTATTTCGCTTCTACTTACAAGGAAGCAAGTAATAAGACTATTTCTGCTAATTGTTTGTCGATGAGTATGAAGTAAATAGAAGCATAAGCTTTTTGACAGTAATTTGTTGCAGAGATGTAGAGAAAGTCATGTGAATGGAACACATCAAATTTTTTTTTAACAGTTACATTCCATTACATTCCATACAAATGATAAACTACAAATTGAAGGGAGTCGTGTAAAATGGTCAGAGACTTACGGGGTGTCTAAAAATAATTGGATGATTGCATAAGACTGTATTTTCACCAATACTTGGCATAAATAAATTGCCATACGACCATTTGAAAGAAGAACGTTTGAAGTTTTGTGTTATACGTTTAATCGTCACGTAGTGAGAAACGTGCAGGTTGTTTTAGGTGAAAGCGGTTGCTGTAACAACCGATTGTAGCTGGTGTGTGAATAGACAGTGTTGTAAGCGGTTCACCGGGCGTATAAACAACAATTTGAACGTCTGGTACCTCCCACGACGTCAATCAGAAGGCGGTATGTACAATTTCGGGACAGAGGATCTTTGTCATCAAGGGAAAGACGCGCTGAAAGGCCTAGTGTAAATGAAGAAACGTTTTACAAGAGTCCGTGAAAGTTGTAAACGGAGCTCTAAAAATCAGTACAGAAAGCCATTCAGTATTATCTGTCTGACGAAAAAGCGCAGTTGTTAGGGGAGGTCGCTGATGTAGTATACACGGTTTAGCGCGGCCAGAGAAGGCGGGAATATAGTGCAGTACAGTCTGACCACCAAATCATCAGCAAGCGTACGTAAATAGGAAAAAACTAAACGATCCACATGTTAACCGTACTGTTTCCTTTATCACTAATTAATATTGATTTTCTACTTTATGAGCGTATGACGTCGTGCGGCGGTGTTTGCATTTTGACTTGATTCGAACTCGTACACTGTAATAACTTGATACGAGGCTCAACTTCTGCATTCCAGTATTGTCGAATTGTATGAGGCATGCACCGGGAATGGTGACGTATTACCGCTTATCTGTTTGTGTTTACGCAAGCTTTCACTCGTGGCCGTCTGCATTCATTCTTCGAACCGGTCTTAAGTTGGGAGATGCTAACATCAACAGTGTGGAAGATTGCACGGAAGCGAATGAAGTTATTCCTTTACAAACTGCAGCCTGATGACCCAGCAAAGAAGCTAGCGGTTTGTGAGAGTTTTATGGCCATGATGGAATAGGATGAGGGTTTGCCAGAACCAATTATAATGAGCAATGAAGCGAGATTTCATGCATCTGGAAAAGTCAATAGACAGGATGTCCGGATATGGGGATCTGAGAACCCCCACGCTGTGATTCAAATAGATGTGAGGGTCAAAAGTAAATGTGTTTTGTGATGTTTCTAAATGTCGTGTGTTTAGCTCACTTTGTTTGTTTGTTTTTTACGCTGAGAACGCTATCAACGGGAACATGCATATGTTGCAAAATTGGTCAGTGTCACAACTCGCGGACGAAAAGGATTCATTTTCCAACAAGACGGGACCCTCCATATTGGCATACGAATGTCCGTAAGTATCTCATTCGACATCCGACAACTAGTTGGTTTGGTCTTGCAACAGCTGCAGACAACATCTTCCACACATGATCTGATCTTAAAGAGTGCGATTTCTTCCTGTGGAATTACATTAGAGATACAGTTTACATCCCTCCTCTTTCAACGACGTTGGCGGAATTGAGAAGGCGCGTAACCGTAGCACTTGATTGAGAGGGTTTGGAATGAAATGAATCATTGGCTGGAAGTCTGCCTATTACACGTGGCCTCTAAGGTGAATACAAAACTTCGAACTTCCCCCTTTCAAGTGGTGGTAGGATGATTTATCTGTATTAAGTGTTGCTAAGATATATCCTTGTGAAATCATCACTTAATTTGTTGGCACACTGTATTTTTTAATGCAGTAAGAGTAAGCCCAAATCGCTTGAAGACATTGATAGTAAATTGTGTAACTGTTCCACGTGCACCAACTGCACACCAATAACATTATTTATTTTGTATCTTCTACTGAGGTTAGGAAAATATGGATCATATTGACTCCTTTTTAAAGCATCTACCTCTATAGCTTGGCCATCACGCTCAAACCTAACGTGGGCTCCAGCGAGACCTTTGTTTACTGCAACGTCGATGCGTTAATAAGCTTATTTGTATGTGTTTCCCTCTAATCGAGATAAACGCTTTCAGAAATGTTTTCATTGTATACTTCGTTGTAGGAGCACGACAAATGCAAGAAACGGAATAATCGATCGTCAGATGTTTCAAAAGACACCTAACCAATATGTGGACGTTGTTGTTCAGATCCTATGCGAAACGAAAATATAGTTTTCAACGCCAGTAAAGGTACATTAACAAAACGCCTTATGGTCAGCATGGATTAGGCAGTAACTCGGGAACAGAGCCGTGGCTCACGCTATCGGAGGTAACGCAGGTAGGTTGGGAAGCACCGAGTCGCGTGCTTTAGCAGCGTTTTGTAAACATACCGACATGCTACACAGCTAACATTAAGGGATTCCTTATCTTAAGAAACCCCGCTAAAGAACCTATTATTTTTAGGTATTGTTTATACTTCCAACATACAATTTCATCATACATAGTCAACAATGAATGAAAGACGATTACTGAGAAAATAAACTGGGATACAAACCCACTAATACTATCTTTTAAATGCAGTTTAACGTTGGTAATCTTGAGGATAGGGATAAGGAACTGATAGACAATAGAAGTAAGAATATTATCAGAATACTACCAAAGGAAAGTAAATGAAATTAAATACCGTATGCAGTGAGACAAGAAATTTATTTTACCATCTTTAATTCGTAGTACCTTCTAAATAAAATACTGCACATTTAACAGCAAGTTCTTGTTGATCTTTATATTAAGTTATTGTTGAATTTACTATTAGTTTAATAATAAATTGATTAGGATAGTGCAAGATACTCTTAGATAGGGCAAAATACCTATGTTCCGCATTCAAGAGCAACCTAGAAACCGTACGAGTCATAAGTAGCTTTTAGAGTAGGTAATTGCGCTTTGCCTTTTTACCTCAAAACTGGGATAGGTTTGCTGATAACGAACAAGAAGGACCCCTTTGTTTTCCTGAAACATGCTTGCCAAGCGCACCTTGTGAGTGCTTCATGCGCTGCTTAATCTCAAAATGATGTAATTTTGAATATTACACAGAAACATACTTAAGAGTTTCGAAAATGCGACATAAATCTGCGGCCAGTTCAACTATAAGCTATAAGACTGTCACGTTCGTTCGGTGTCGTTACGAAACAGTTTGTATGCTGGCCTTGAAACGCCATACTGTTTGCTGATATTGCAAGAACGGTGTAAAACAAAATGAAGTATTACTTCAATCAATAGTTACGCATAGAAGAAGTTTGAAATAAATCATGTTTTAAAAATTTGATGTGTTACTCACATGACTTTCTCTAGCTGTTTTGCAAACTTCTTACAAAAGATTATTCTTCTTCCTACACCATGCTAATCGAGACAAGCATTAGCAGAATGTTCTTGTTACTTAGTTCCTTATAAGCAGAAGGGAACTAAAGAAATGCACTTTGCTTGGCCAAGGGTAGAACAAAAGGAAAGCGACACTTACCTTTTTAAGAAAAGTAAAGTATTTCAAATTTCAAACCAATAACAAGGAATATTTCGAAAACAGTCAACTCTACAACAAAAATGCATATGATAAAACTTGTGTGTTTTAACGAGATCTTCATTTTATGTGTAGTATGTTTATATCTATCTCTTACGATTAACCAGTAATGCTAACTTCAGCAAAAATCGTCCAGAATGAACAGCCCTTCAAAGCTTTTTCCAGAAAATTCAATATATAAATTTTATTTATGATAAAAATAGCTTTAATTTGCGTCACTTTAATCAGAATCGTTAGAGCCATTTTTGAGAAGAACAAAATGTTAAAAAATGATTCATGTAAAGGGTAGTTTGGGGTGGGGAATTTTACTGAAAATCTTTGTATCGCATCCTTGAAAGATACTAAACTTGAATACAAAATGTGATTATAACATGTAACGTTTTTCCTCTTTATCGCTTTAACTCCTACAATTCCATCTCATTCTAGTAATATCGTATATATACTATGTAGCAGCCTTCAGATAGTGCTTGCTGATCTGTGCGT
This sequence comes from Hymenopus coronatus, assembly GCA_030762935.1. Classification (NCBI taxonomy): domain Eukaryota; kingdom Metazoa; phylum Arthropoda; class Insecta; order Mantodea; family Hymenopodidae; genus Hymenopus; species Hymenopus coronatus. The sequence continues at coordinate 27,855,677 of CM060882.1, forward strand.
TAGAAAAATATAATGTGTTCCGTTTACATGCCTTTCTCTACATCTCTTTAACAAATTATTGTTAAAAAGCTTATGCTTCTATCTACTTCATAATAATCGAGATAAACAATGGCACAAAATTCCCTTATTACTAGTTCCTTGTAAGTAGAAGGGGGGAAAACCTGATGTGCTTCATTCCATGATGTTTTCTAGTAGTTCGGTAAACAAACCTTATATTCAAAACATTAATCAGTTATCTACATCATGCTAATCAAGATAAATATTAGCAGAGTTAGTCTTATTACTAGCTGCCTTGTAAGTAGAAAGGAAATAAAATACACATGCTAAAGCGATAGTTTCGTTCTTTAAAAACCGGTCGCTATGTAAAACAATTGAAATTCCAATCTCGTTGCTTGGCAGGACTAAACAAACGATAAACAAAAAGAAAGATGTCTTCCTGTTTGAGAAAAGTATAAAATTGAAACCAACAATCCGGAATGTCTCGAAAACGGTTAACTCAAAAAAAAAAAAAAAAAAAGTATGACATAAATTGTGTGTTTTAATGAGATCTATATTTTGTGTATAGTAGTGGGAGTTTACCTTGTCTCTTACGGTTTGCCAATTATGCAAAAGTCATCCAGAATGAAGGTCTTGAGAGGATTTCTGGAGGAAATTCAAGATATACATTTCGTTTGTCATAAAATTATCTTAAACATAAGGTATTTTAGTCAAAATCGTTTTAGCCATTTTTGAGAAAATCAAAATTGTCAAAAAATCCATGTAAAGGGTAGTTGGCGTGGGGAATTTTCTTGAAAATCTTCGTGTCGCATCCTTGGGAGATACTCAACTTGGTATTCTAGCTTTTTTTTTTTGGAATCAGGGGGTCCAAAAACATGTATTTTCGGTGAAATCTCGATATCGAATTTTGGGTGCAATGCAATACCTTCTCTATACACTATGTACATAGTAGGCACGTGTAGAGAAAATAAAAATGAAAAGCAGAACACGTGTCTTGCTCGACAGATAATCCTCCCTTGACATATATTTCAGTGAGTCATGGAGCACTAGACAAAAACTCGCTAATTGAAGCATTGGTTAGCTTTATTGTCGGTACGAAACCGTCATTAGCTTCTCAGTATTTGCCGTATTCACTAACAAGAGCTCTCAATGCACCAAGAAACTGATTTGGTCGCCAGCTTCGTCTGGACGCTATTACTGTCTGTCTCTTGTTCGACTTGCACACACGTACTTCCATGCAACCAGAACTACGTAAAACAATTGAAGGACTATTGCTATCGTAAAACCTAACCGTATCTAATCGATTATAGTCGATTGTTAGAGGCTGAAGTTGTTAACATTTTATAGGCAATAAACCCTTCACGGGCCAAGTGATGCAGAAGGCTATTCAACGTTGATTTATTTCCAGCTGAGAGAGTTCTCTAAAACCGTGATCTATCACTTCTTGTCACGGAGATGGAGGTGCAATTTGGAAACGAAACGGAGGGGTGCGGGTTATGCTCTCAATATAGGGCAAGTATTCCCGAGTAAAAAAGAATAGACAGTAGATTAATCCTGAGGACGGGATTTTTTTTGATTTTTTTTTTATTAGCGTAAGGTCCTTTAACCTGGTTGGTCATATCGTACGATGAATGAAAGAGGTAAAATAATCCTCAAATGATCTCGGGTCCATGGAGCTTAAAGTTATTCGACATTCGTCTTCTCGGGATAAGGGAAAATCCCGGAAGAAAAACTTATCCGGGTAATTCACCCTAAGCGAGATTCGAACTCGCGACCTGTTGAATGTGAGGCATACACGCTACCGCCACACTATTCAGGAGGGGGGAAATTTCTTGTCGTTGGGTATTCATTAATCCTGGTGTTGTCAAAGCAAACTATGTTTCCACTTTCTATGCCACCTACCCATAATAGGTAAGAGGAAGTATTAACTTTCCTAACAAAAACTCGATATTTACATTCCACCGGAAATACGTGTTTTGAGATCCACTGATATATGTTTAGAAAATGGTCTTGAACAGCGTAACTCAACAGAATGGCACTTCAATTCAGCAACATTCAAAGACATTTTTCAAGAAAATTCTCCATCCTATACAATGCTTTACATTTAAAATGTTTCGTTCTTTTTAATTCTCTAAAAAATACTTATAATATTATGAATTAAATACCATATGTCTAAGATGTTTGAAGATAAATAAAATAATTTGAATTTCCTTCATTGTGAATTGATTTTGCAACACTGGTATATGATAAAAGAAAACCTACTACACAAAAACTGTAGGTACATCTCATTAAAAGACAAACTTTATGTCACATTAGTTTCTTTGTCATAAATGTCCTATATTTTCTGTTTATGGTTGAGCTTTCAATACTTTATACTTCAAGAACTAAGTCGCAATTCATTATGTTCTCTACTATGTGTAGTAAGTAGGAAGAATATCTATTCTACCCAATGTCTAGTTTTCACAGGAAACGTATATTTTGAATTCCCCTGAATAAAAAAACAACAAAACAACACCTTTTAAGAAAAAAAAGTCCACGCGCGGGCATGTGTATGGTGTCTGTGAACAGCATAACTCAAAAACCAAACTTGATAAGTAACTTCAATATCAGCATCTTATAAAGATGCGGCACAAGCATCTCCAAGAAAATACCCCATCCTCATTTTCCCTTCACATGGAACATTTTGTGCAAATTTTGATTTCCCCGAAAAAAGCCCATAACGGCTTTGATTAAAATGCCACGTATTAAAAATATTTACATGGTAAATAAAATGTGTATCTTGAATTTTCTGGGAATAGCCTCCGAAGTTCGCTTCATTCTGGATGACTTTTGCATAACTGGAAAATCTTAGAAAAAGGTTGCCACACAAAAATTATAGATATCTTTAAAGTACTCAATTTATATCAATAACATTTTTAGGAGTTAACCATCCCTTTATACCTTTTCAAATTAGAAATCGTCATTGGTTTTTTTTCCACCCTGGTTAGGCAAAGAAACGGGAATTTCAATATCATCACTTTTAAAATTTTGATTATCGTTTTTGCTCGGTGTATTCCTTTATTTCTCTTGTAGTCACAAGAATATGTAATAAAATATTTCTGCTAATCTTTATTTCGATTAGCATGAAATGGATAAAATAATAAGATTTTGTAAGGATAGTTTGTTGAATAGGTAGAGAAAGTCATGTCAATCTAACACATCAAAGTTGTCTCATAATGCAAAAGATAAGATTTGACTAACGTTTTAGCGTAATGTATCCCTCTTGTGCACTCAAAGACAAAAATACACCTTGAAACACTTATCGTAAGACGGGGTCTTTTCGCTGATCTCGCCCATGTGTTTCGCTTGTTTGCTATGCTCTTAAAATAACCCTGGACTGATCACGTTACCGAAGGGGAGGGGTTGGATATGAAACGTAACTTGGGACAAATTAAGTTCTGGTGATCCCTAAACTTTCTGGTTGGACAATAATCCACCAATCTCACCGGGTGGTGCAAAATTAGATTAATCTTTTCTCTGCGCGTCTTACTGAAGTTCTAATGTCAAGGTTATTCGCTCACATGGTGGACCAAATTAACACGCTGCTTCTACTGCTCTGACGGAGCGTCGAGCGAGGTGCGGGATGAAGAAATGCCCAGTCGGCTTTGCCTTTTATTACTCGCCTGGTATGTTGTAGCAGAATGGCATAAATGAAAATCGTTTTAAGACCCGAGTCTTCGTCAAACGTTCACATTTTCAGGAAAATCGCAGCGTATTTTTATTGTATTTGAGTGTATCTACAACGAAGTGTAATATAAGAGCATTTTTGCATGATAATTGTCAGTGCGTAAAGCTAAGTTTTGTAACCTGTAATTATAAAAATAGCAAGTTTTAATTTTACACACTAGCAAAAAAATACAATATGTAACAATCGGTGTAGATTAAACATTTTTAAGTGACAAATCACCTATAACAAGTTCCGCTACATCAACTTCCACTGAACTGAAAAGCGTGTTACAAAGTCTTCTAAATGAGCCATGTCTTTTTACTTTCTCCATATAGTACATGGTATGCAGATGGAGAAGGTATTGCACTACATCCAAAAATTCGATACTAAGAGTACACCGGCGATACACGTTTTAGGATTCCCTATGTTAAAGAAAATATTTTTAGAAAAACGTCTGTGTGTCTGTGAACACGATAACTCAAAAACAAAAAGTTGGTAAAATACCAAACTTGGTATATACGAGGGCCGTTCAGAAAGTAGCCTCCGGTTGATTGCAAGAAATTCACCAAGTTAAATAGAAATATTTTAATATATACATCTTACAACTACATCTTTGCACTATTTTTCTACATAGTTTCCATAACGATTGAGGCACTTATCGTATCTGTTCACAAGCTTTGAAATTCCTTCTGCATAAAAATCACCCGCTTGTGCCTGGAGCCAGCCTGTGACCGCATCTTTGAGCTCTTCGTCGTCATCAAACCGCTGGGACCCGAGCCATTTCTTCATATGCATGAAGAGGTGATAATCGCTTGGCGCCAGATCTGGGCTGTAAGGTGGATGGTTGACAACGTCCCACTTGAAGGACTCAAGAAGGGCTGTTGTTCTGCGAGCAGAGTGAGGACGGGCGTTATCGTGCAAAAAAACGATACCGGAAGTCAGCATACCACGGCGTTTGTTCTGTATAGCCCGTCGTAATTGTTTTAGTGTTTCACAGTACACGTCTTGATTAATGGTCGTCCCACGTTCCATGAATTCAACAACACCTCTTTTGCATCCCAAAACACCGTTGCCATCAATTTTCGGGCAGAAAAATCTTGCCGGGCTTTTATTGGTTTGGTAGGCGAATTTGAATGTGCCCACATCTTTGATTGTTCTTTTGGCTCAGGGTTCACGTACTTAATCCAGGTTTCGTCCCCGGTCACGATTCTGTTTAACAATGGTTCACCTTCGGCCTCATAACGTGACAGAAAGTCTAATGCAGAGGCCATTCTTTGAGTTTTGTGGTGGTCGGTAAGAATTTTGGGCACCCATCGTGCACAGAACTTACGGTAACCCAATCTTGCTGTCACTATCTCGTACAAGAGAGTCTTAGAAATCTGTGGAAAATCAGTAGACAACTCCGACATTGTGAAACGTCGGTTTTCACGAACTTTTGCATCAACTGTCTGAACGAGTTCGTCCGTGACCAATGATGGTCTACCACTCCTCTCTTCATCATGAACGTTTTCTCGTCCACTTTTAAATAAACGTACCCATTCACGGACCACTCCTTCACTCATAACTCTTGGTCCGTACACGGCACAAAGCTCACGATGAATAGCTGCTGCAGAATATCCTTTGGCTGTAAAAAACCTTATAACAGCACGCACTTCACATTTGGCGGGGTTTTCTATTGCAGTACACATTTCAAACGGCCACAAACACTAAACTAGCGCAGGTACGACTTTCACTCGACCACGGCTTGTTGCCGACTGACCTGCTGAGTGCGTGAATGCACAGATGGCGTCGCTACTCCCCCCCCCCCCACTACCCGCACTGTGACCGATCGGAGGTTACTTTCTGAACGGCCCTCGTAAGTTTAGTATCTTCCAAGAATGCGACAGGAAGATTTTGAGAAAACCCCCACCCCAAACTATCCTTTACGTGGAAAAATTTTCGAAAATTTTGATTTTCTCAGATATGGCTAACGATTTTGATTAAAATACCATATATTAAAGATATTCACATAAATAAAATGTAGGTATATCTTGAATTTTCTAGGATCAGCCTATGAAGACCTCTTTATTCTGGATGGATTTTTCTGAATTTTGTATAACTGGTAAACCATAAGAGATATACAAAAGCTTGATCTTCAGAGGATGTAGATCTCATTAAAACACACAACTTATTTCATATACATTTTTTCGTGGAATTGAGAGTTTTCGAGATATTCCTTCTTATTTGTTTCAGTTCTCAGCTCCTGGCCACGAAAGAAATGGATTTCAATCCCATGGCAACCACATTTTGAAACATTTGTCATTTTAGCCTAGCGTATTCCTTTATTTCCATTCTACTTATAAGGAACTAAGTAACAATATTTATCTATATTAGCGTGAACTAAATATAAGAATGCGCTGATTAACACTTACTTGTTACAGGATGTAGAGAAAGTAATGTGAATGAATATACAAGATTTTTAATTACTCAATATTTATCGAAACAAGTGGCAACTAAGCAGTCGTTTTCAGGCCGTATAATTCTCATGTCCACCTTTATTAAATTATTTTCATTGTTTATTTAAAAACATATAGCACATAAACGCTATTGCATATATCCGTGAAAATAGTTGTCCCTTTCTAACATTTATTTTAATTTCGTACTGCCGTGCAAAAACATTATATGATACACATTGCAAAGTCTTTTCGATTCTTGTGTGTTTATGAAATTCACACAAAAAACACTCTCTCTTGAAAGAACGACCATTTTACACACTTATATCAGAAATAACTATTTGCAAGCTCAAACATTAAATAGTTCGTGGAAACCTGGGTAGAAAAAGTAATGTGAACATGACACGTGAACAGTTTGGAAGGGCATATATTAATGCGTGGTGGAAGTTGAACGTTGTTGTATATTGCGAGGCATCAAGCGGAAACTATAGGTTTCGGTGGCGAAGTAACTTATCGAATATGTAGTGAAGCCTGGTGCACAAAGGTCGGTAATTACTTCCCCGTCAGAGGCAGTTGAGCATCAAACAGCGAGGCACGAAGCCACTAATTCCCTGTGTACGCTAATATCTCGTAGAGACCACAGCGCCTACAAACTGCGTGAACATATTAAAACATGGCACTCGAGTACAAACTTGGCTAAAAGTTAAAGGCTTCCTTTATAGCTTAAAGCTCTTCTTTGTAACGCTTAACTTAACAGTATCTTTTGTTCAAAACTTCTCTAGAAAGTTATTTTATATTATCTACTCGTAAATCACTAGAGAAAAAACTTTCCCGACTAAAATGAAGAGGTTGCCTCTGTGGTCTAGTGATCAGCATTCTGATTCCTCAACTTAGCAGTCTCGGGTTGTATTGAATTATCAATCCTCCTCTAATTAACTAAGAAGCAAATTGATTATAATCAGTTTCGACCCGATAGTAAGACATATAAATATCCATACTTATAAATAAAGCGTAAAACAATTATTGTAATCAGTTTCTACAAGATAGTAAGATATATAAATATCCTTACTTATTATAAATTAAATGTAAAACAAATTGATTGTAACCAGTTTCAACCTGATAGAATATATAAATATCCTTATTTATTATAAGTAAGAATCAATTTGATTTTAATCAGTTTCGACCCGATACTAAGATATATAAATATCCTTACTTATTATAAATTAAATGTAAAACAAATTGATTGTAACCAGTTTCAACCTGATAGAATATATAAATATCCTTATTTATTATAAGTAAGAATCAATTTGATTTTAATCAGTTTCGACCCGATACTAAGATATATAAATATCCTTACTTATTATAAATTAAATGTAAAACAAATTGATCGTAACCAGTTTCAACCTGATAGAATATATAAATGTCCTTATTTATTGTAAGTTAAGTAAGAATCAATTTGATTTTAATCAGTTTCGACCCGATACTAAGATATATAAATATGCTTACTTATTATAAATAAGTAAGAAGCAAATTGTTTGCAATAAGTTTCGATCCGATAGTAAGATATAGGATATTCTTATTTATTATAAATTAAGAAGCAAATTGATTGTAACCAGTTTCGATCCGATAGTAAGATTATTATAAATTAAGGAAGAAGCAAATCGATTGTAATCAGTTTCGACTCGTTAGTAAGACATATAAATATTCTTATTAATTACAAATTAAGTGTAAAACAAATTGATTGTAATCAGTTTCGACTCGTTAGTAAGACATATAAATATTCTTATTAATTACAAATTAAGTGTAAAACAAATTGATTGTAATCAGTTTCGACTCGTTAGTAAGACATATAAATATCCTTATTAATTACAAATTCAGTGTAAAACAAATTGATTGTAATCAGTTTCGACCCAACAGTAAAATATATAAATAACCTTATTATAAATTAAGCAAATTGTTGTAATAAGTTTCGATCCTATAGTAAGATATAGGATAGCATTACTTATTATAAATTAAGAAGAAAATTGATTGTAATCAGTTTTGATCCAATAGAAGATACATAAATATCCTTACGTATTGTAAGTTAAGTGTAAAACAAATTATTTGTAATCAGTAGTAAGATCTAGGATATCCTTACTTATTATAAATTAAGTATGAAGCAAATTGATTGCAATCCGTTTCGATCCGATAGTAAGATCTAGGATATCCTTACTTATTATAAATTAAGCAAGAATAAAGTTGATTGTAATCAGTTTCGACCCAACAGTAAGATATATAAATAACCTTACTTATTATAAATTAAGTAAGAAGCAAATTGATTGCAATCCGTTTCGATCCGATAGTAAGATCTAGGATATCCTTACTTATTATAAATTAAGTAAGAAGCAAATTGATTGCAATCCGTTTCGATCCGATAGTAAGATGTAGGATATCCTTACTTATTATAAATTAAGTAAGAAGCAAATTGATTGCAATCCGTTTCGATCCGATAGTAAGATCTAGGATATCCTTACTTATTATAACTTAAGTAAGAATCAAATTGATTGCAATCAAGAAGCTACACAAGTGCCCTTACTTATTATGAATTAGATAAGAAGCAAATTGATTTTAATCGGTTTCGATTCGATAATAAGATTTATAAATATCCTTACTTATTATAAATTAAGTAAGAAGCAAATTGATTTTAATCAGTTTCGATCCGATAGTAAGATATATTAAGTAAGAAGCAAATTGATTGCAATCAGTTACGGTCGGATATAAACAGTGTAAAATATACCTAGTATATACACATATGTATATATTATTATTATTATTATTATTATTATTATTATTAAGAAATACCACAGTTCAGCGAACAAAAACTAAAATACCAAATACTAAACTTGGTAAGTTTATCTTCCAAGGATGAGACACGAAACTAATTTACATAGAAAATATAATGAATATTTTGTTTTTCTGAAAAATTGCTCTAATGATTTTGATAAAAATGCTGTATATTATTGAAATTTACATCACAAATAAAAGGTATATCTTGAATTTTCTGGGATTAACTTCTGAAGATATGTATATTCCGGATGAATTTTGCTGAATTTTGCATAACTAATAAACCGTAAGAAATAGACAAAAATTTAACACACAAAAATGTAGATCTCGTTAATACACACATTTTATGTCATATGCATTTTTGTTGTAGAGGTGACCGTTTCCAAGATATTCCTTGTTATTGGCTTCAAGTTCAAACTACGCACCTTTTCTCAAACGAGAGTTACCTTTACTCACATCTCGCTTTTGTTTACTACTGGCCTTGCTAAGCGAACCGAACTTCGAGTTGTTCACATAGCGACCAGCTTTTAACAGATATGACTATCGCTTTAGCCATATTTTCCTTCTACTTACAAGGAATTGAGTAGTAGTACTACTTTCTGCTTATATCGATTTTCATGATGTACATAAAACATCTTTTATAAGACTAGTTTATTTTTTTTTTTTTTTTTGCAGAACGGGTAGGGAAATTCATGTGAATGGAGCACATCAGATTTTTTTTAATACAGCTTTGTAACATAGCTCTTTTTATTCGTTTTAATTACCAGATACTTTAATTTTTTTCAACGGGAAATCGCTATACGGTTTCTGCTTTCTTTGGCATATAGAGGTAGAGAATGCATTGCATTCCACCTAAAAATTCTATACCGAGATTTCACTGGAAAGACACGTTTTGGGGTCCACTGAATGAAAAAGCTTTTAGAAAATGCGCGCTCGCGTGCGGTGTGTGTGTGTGTGTGTGTGTGTGTGTGTGTGAGAGAGAGAGAGAGAGAGAGAGAGAGAGAGAGAGAATAGCATAACTCAAAAACGAAAAGTATCTTAAACCCCAATAAGTTCAAGCTTTAAAGATACGACACGAAGATTTTCAAGAAAGTTCCCCCACCACACACTACTCTTTACATGGAACATTTTTGATAATCTAATTTTCTCAAAAATGACAAACGATTTTGATTAAAATGCCACATTTTAAAGATATTTTATGACAAATGTAAGGTATATCTTGAATTTTTTTGTGAATTGCCTCTGAGGCCTTCTTCATCTTGAGTTAACCGTTGCGAGATATTCCTGGTGATTGGTTTTAATTTTAAAATACTTATCCTTTTCTCAAACGAGAGGTAGTCATTCGTTTCATTTGTTTTACTCCTGCCATGCTAAAAGAACTGAATTTCAATTACATCGCATGCCGACAATTACAAAATATTTGACCATCGCTTTAGCCTAGTGCATTCAATTATTTCTCTTCTATTCATAAGGAAATAAACAATAAAACACATTTTTCTAATGTTTATCTCGATTAGCAAGAATCAGAAGCTTTTATTAGAGCAATTTGTCGCCGAATAAGTAGCGAAAGTAATGAAAATGGAACACGTCAAATTTTTCCTCGTGGTAATGTAAAGACGATGAAATTTCCAATTATCACATAGTGATTTGCATTTTAAAAAGTTGACTGTCGCTTAAACGTAATATATCCTTAAATATACTACGAAACGTGTAATGTACAGATTAATTTTGGTGTAATGAAAGTTTCTCGATTAACGATAAGTACGAGGACCATCCAGAAAGTAGCGAACGATTTGGCCTAAGTAAATAATAATGTAAGATATCAACATAAAACTGTATCTATAAAGTTACAGTACCTTACGCTATTTCTCAACGTAATCGTCATTGCTATCAAGGTATTTATTGCCACGTGGTACCGGCTTTTCAATGCAGATGTAATACTCTTCTACCACCAATTGTCACTGCCACTTTAAGGCCTTCATCGGTTGGGAAAACTTTTCCATCCAAAAAGTAATGTAAGGTGTCCAAAGTTTTGCGCCAGTTTTTCTGAATTCTTTTTTCAACATTTGATTTCCACTCCGGTATTTGTCATGCGCACTTGTTCTTCCTTGATTACTCGTTAATTATGCGTCATTTCTTCACTGGTCTTCCTTCATTGCATTATCACCATATACTTGCGTTAGTTGCCTATAAAATTCGATTGGCCGATCATTTTGTGCATTCAAAAACGAATAAGTTCTTTGTCGGTCATTTGAAGATCACCTTGTATATCAGGACACCTACTCATCACACAACCTTCTGTTCATCATCATTTACAATAGATTTAGCTCGTCTTTGGAATTCGCTCCCTGAAGACGTAAGGGATTGCCGGAACGTTATACTGTTCCAAGCAGAAAATCAGGGCATGCATTTATAATCAAACCTAATCTGCTGCTGTATTAATATGATAAATACATCACTACTTTCATTTATTGCTACTAATGTTTTATATGCTGGCAAATAATATGCATTTCAATTCTAAATTTGATTAACATACGTTTCAACTTACATGAATATAGCACTTAAAATAATTTTGTTTACAGTTTTTTTCCTTTCATTTCAGTATACTTGTTGCACTTTTTTAAATTTGTTTTTATTATTGTATACAATTTTATTTCTTTGTTCATTGTATCACTGTTGTATTGCATTTAATGTATTGCCTGGTAGAGTGGAGGAGAAAGGCTTATGGCCTTAACCTCATGCCGGATGAATAAATAAAAGTAATAACATAGGCTGTCTTGATAGAATGGAGATTACGAGGAGAAATAGAGTAAAATGCTGTAAATTTGTAAATAAAAATTTATGTTGATATATTTCGTTATTATTTAATTATGCCAAATCGTTTGTTACCTTGTGGATGACCCTCGTGTGGTATTTTTAGAAGAACAAGTCCCGTGAATGCAACACATTAGACTTTTTATATTGCACGGATGACGTATGAAACAAATTTCGTGCTTGGAAAGTTTATAAAATGGTAAGGCCACCCGCTGCACGGGTCTCTTAAAAATAACTATTTGCCCGAGTTGGAGTGGATGGGACAGAAGCCCACATAGCATGAAAACAGGGAGGTGCCATACAAGTTTTTTCCCATCTCCGACAACCTGGCAGATAATTTGCTATGGGGAAGTGACGGGACAAGGCCTTGAGAAAACGAGGCGACCCCCTCCGTCTCTCTAACAATGCATATTGTTGCCTATGCGCTAACATTTCCGCTACAGAGTTTATTCTCATGTTACGTTGCTAAGGGTCCGTTGTTCTTCCCTGGAGACAAAACAGTATATCTGTACCTGGTGGTGTTCAGGAATAGATGTTATCTCTCCGTAGCTTGTTCATACAGTTTGTGTTTCAACGCTGGTCAGTATCTATTATATAGTATTGGCGATTTAAGGAAGATAATGATTTATAACAGAATCGAGAAAAAGAAAAAAATCTTTAATGTCAGATACATTCATGTTTTTCCATCCGCTCAACAAACTATTATTTAAAAAATCTGATGTGCTCCATTCAAAAGACTTTCTCTTCATCTCTGTAACAAAGTATCGTTAATAAGCTTATTCTTCTATCCATTTCATGCTAATTGAGATAAACACTACAGAAACGGTCTAATTGCTTAGTTCCTCATAAGTAGAAGGGAAATAAGGGAATACACTAGGCTAAACCGACAAGCGAATGTTTTAAAATGTGGTTGCTATGGGATTGAAATCCGCTTCTTTGCGTGACCAGGAGTTGACAGGTTCCTTATGAGAAAAGCTTTAAGTATTTTAAAACTGAAACCAAGGAATATCTCGAAAACGGTCAACTCCATAAAAAATGTAAATGACAAATTTTGTGTTCTAAGGAGATCTGCATTTTTTTTTTTTTTTTTTTTTTTTGTATCAAGTTTTTGTCTATCTCTCTTGTCTTACGGTTTACTAGTTATGCAAAAAAAAAAGAAAAGAAAAAAAAAAGAAAAAAAAAAACTCATCCGGAATAAGAAGGCCTTCAGAGACTATTCCCAGAAAATTCAAGATGTATGTTGTCATGTAAATATCTTAAACATAAGAGACATTAATCAAAATCGTTTGGGAAAATCAAAATTTTCAATACTTTTTCCAAGTAAAGTGTAGTTGAGAGTGGAGGGATTTTGTTGAAAATCTTCGTATCGTATCTTAGGAAGATACTGAACTTAAATATCAAGTTTAGTATTTAATGGACTTTGTTTTTGAGCCATGCTGTTCACACTCGCACAGACACACACACACACACACACACATACACACACACGGGCATTTTTATAAAAATGTTTTTTTTTATTCAGGGGGTCCCAAAACATGTATTTCCGGTGAATTTCGGTATCGAATTTTTCGGTGCAACACAATACCTTCTCTATACAGTGTGTACATTGTACGAGTAGAGAAACTAAGAATTTACTTCAAGTTAATCGGGATAAACATTTGTAGTAATGTTAATTTATTACTTTCTTTATACGCACTATGCACATAGTGTATAGAGAAGGTATTGCACTCCACCAAAAAATTCGTGTGTGTGTCAGTGTGTCCGTGTGTCTGTGAACACGATAACTCAAAAACGAAAAGTCGGTAAAATACCAAACTTGGTATTTAAGTTTAGTATCTTCCAGGGATGCGACACGAAGGTTTTCAAGAAAACCCCCCTCCCCTAACTACCCTTTACATGGAACTTTTTTCGAAAATTTTGATTTTCTTAAAAATGGCTCTAACGATTTTGATTAAAATATCGTATATTAAAGATATTTACCTGACAAATAAAATGTATATCTTGAATTTCCTGGGAATAGCCTCTGAAGACTACTTTATTCTAGGTCAATTTTACGGAATTTTGCATAACTGCTAAACCGTAAGAGATGGACAAAAAGATTGTGTTTTAGATATTCCTTGTTTTTGGTTTCAGCTTTGAAAAACGTTTCTCATACAGAAATTTGTCAACTCCTGTCCATGTAAACAAAGAAACTTCAGTCACATAGCAACCAGCTTTTGACTATCACTTTAACCTATGGTACTCTCTTATTTCGCTTCTAGTTACAAGGAAGCAAGTAATAAGGTTATTTTTGCTTATTTTTTCTCAATTTGAATGCAGTAAATAAAAGCATAAGCGTTTTAACAAAAATTTGTTACAGAGGTGTAGAGAAAGTCATGTGAATGGAACACATCAGATTTTTCAAACAAGTTATTTGTATCACAGGAGTTGGATAGGTAGAGTCAGACTCAAAAATGCAATGCCATAGCCGGGATTTGAACCACGGATCTCCCGCTCTGTTGCCGGTCACTCTAACCACTGAGCTACCATGGCAACATCCCGACACGACAGTAAATTCTTCAAATGACGAGCATATTTCCTGATAATCCACGAGGTGATCTTAAATTATTTCGAGATATTATACCCCAAAGGCGACTTACAATGTTGTAAGTACTTTGAAGTTCTCGGCTTCATAGTTTAGCCAACTATTATGCTCAATTAGTAATAATTTGAGATCACCTTATGCTCACCTTGAGGTAAACCGGGAAACATACGAGCCAGTTGAGGAATTTAATGCTTTGCCGGCATATTTCCATGGTAGCTTAAAGGTTAGAGTGACCGGCTAGAGGTCGGGAGATCCGTGGTGCAAATCCCGGCTATGGCATTAAACTTTTCAGTCTCACTCTACTTATCCATTTGTAGAAATGTTTAGGTACATATTTACTTTTAGATATAATGGGAATAGGGAAATGCAGTAGACTAAAGCAATAGTAAAGTCTCTTAAGAACTCCATTCTCTTTGCTTGACCAGGAGAAAGAAAAATTATAAGTGCTTCTCATTTTAGATCAGAATAGGTATTTTAAAATGTAAACCAATAACAAGGGATAGTTCGGAAACAGTTAACTAACCCCTCCCAAAAAGTATGACACAAATGGTTTGCTTTAACGAGAGCTACAGTTTCTGTTCAGTAATGTTTTGTCTGTATCTAATGATATCTAGATATCTAAAATTAATCCAGAATGAAGAGGACTTCAGAAGCTATTCCCAGGAAATTCAAGACATACATATTATTTGTCATGTAAATGCCTTTAATACATGGCCTTGTAATCAAAATTGTTCAAGGTCATTTTGAGAGAATCAAAATGTTTGAGAAATTTTTATTATAAAGGGTAATTTGAGGTGGGCGGGGATTTTCTTGAAAATCTTCGTATCGCATCCTTCGAAAATTCTAAATTTCACACACACACACACACACACACACACACACACACCTGTATTTCCAATGAAATCTCGGTATCGATTTTTTGGGTGGAGCGCAATAGCTTCTCTACCTACTATGAACGTAGTACGTGTAGAGAAAGTAATCATTGATTGTACGTGATTTTTCGGTGTTTGTTCAACAAGCGCTTCTTTAAAAAGAAGTAATTTTATTGTAGTGTATTCTCATCCCAGCGTTTGAGAAGTTACCTGCACCAAGTGAAGATCCTGACCAGGCTACTTTATGACGCAGTGTTTGTCTCGACACACACAGAGCATCGATTGCGTAAGCACTTTGCCTTGCCGATCAGCAGTATTACTATCTCAAAGTAAAATCGATGCTGCTACATCAGCATCTCTTGTGTGTCGGATGAAATGAATTGCATCCAGGATTAACGAGGGCAGCTATCCAAGAACCTCTTGCCCCGATTTCTAAGTGTTGCAAATTACCACAATTTACGGGATCTTTCCTTGTGAACAAATAAGAGAGAAAAGGGGAAAAGCTAACCTGTTTCTTTATTGCATTAACCAACAGGCGCCAGATGCAATATCCGCTGCCTGTATAAATATTCCAGAGAACTGCTTTCCTTGTCCAATATACAGAGCTCGTTTTTTTCTTTTCTTGTGCATGCAAAACAGCAAGAAGAAAAACTCCATATATAGTAAATATATTTTTGTATAGTAACTTTTTGTCTTTCTCTTGTCTTCAGAGACTATTCTAAGAAAATTAGAGACATAAATTAAATTGTCCATGAAAATGTCTTAAATATATTGTATTTTCGTCAAAATCGTTTGAGCCATTTTTAAGAAAATCAAATTGTTTGAAAAATGAAACAGATAAAGGATAGTTTGGCGTTGGGGATTTTCTTTTATAGCACCTTTGAAAGATACTAAATTTGTTAAGGATATTTGGTATTAAACTGACTTGTCGTTTTGAGCTACGCTGTTCACACTTTTTTCTAAAAATGTTTATCTGGGTTCAAGGTGTCTCAAAATAGTATTTCCGGTGAAATCTCGGTGTCGAATTTTTGGATGGATTGCAATACCTGACTATGTTTTAAATTGGGAACACAAGACAGTTTAAAACAAACGCCATAACCACGGAAGCATTTTATATATGGTTAAGCTGATAATGCCAAACAATTGAACGAACAAAAATCCATTTTATTAAACATGCACATATGAACATGCGAAAAAAAGCAGGATACTACTTATAACAATGACTGGTATTTAAATGTGGAGGAGGTAGAAAATACAAATGGATCTACTAATTTTAGATCCTTTTTGTGCTACTAATTTTAGATCCTTTTTGTGATTTGTCATATATTTTATTTTCTCAAAAGTGGCTCTAACTGTTTTGATCAGTTATATTATATTATATTATAATATATTATTTTATATTATATTTGACAACCTGACATAGAAGCTTGTGAAGTCCTCTTCGTTCACAAAATTTTGTATGCCTGGTAAACTGGAAAACATAGGAGCTAGATGAAATCTTACCACTAGTAAAATGCATATGTCCAAAATACTGTTTGTCAAATTATTATTTATTATTTATATTTATTTTTATCCTTACTGAGAATTGTATTACTATTAGCTCGCATTTCCCATACTTTGTCATTTCTCACTAGACGGTTGGATCCCAAGCGACCGTATGTGAGATTTGTGGTGGACAAAGGGCGGGTTTTCTCCGGGTTCTCCGGTTTCCCCCGCCATCGCATTCCACTGGTGCTCCATCTTCATTTTATGTATCACCTGCGATACCATAAATAGTAAACAGGGCGTTAGACACTACTAAAAGAACAACAAAAAAACTCGTGTCATTTGTTTCTCGTGATGTCATGGAAAGTGTTTTATGGCGCAGCCATGGACCTTAGTCATGGACTAGAAGGCGTCGACCGACCGATCAATTGGCCGGATGAAGGGATAAATGCTCTAAACCAACTTAAACTCCACAAGCGCTATCGAGAAATGCGACATTATTCTGGAAGCATCTTTCTTCCCGTCTCCCGAACATTGTAGAACTCTATGAAAATCCCAGCGGCTTTATAAGGTGTGTACTTGCGAATGAGTAAATGAGATAGCGAGTTGTATTCTTGATGCAACTGAATATGCTGATTATTTAGTACGTTCCCAGAATGAGGTTGCGACATATTTGTGATATGTAGTGAATGCTGCTACTGCGAGAGATTAGAGAAGTAGTGAATGCTGCTACTGCGAGAGATTAGAGAAGTATTGTGTTCAACTCCGCAGTGAAAAAAACTGAAGGTAGAAGAGGCTGCTTCGCCTGCTTTTTCATTATAAGATGAAAAAAGTTCTTCATAAAGATTTTGCCTATATTGAATAATATATGACTAAGAATTTTGTATAAGGCAGAAGTATACAGCCTTTGTGACAAGAATTGTTCTCCGTAGTCTAGGGATAGCATGCTAATCTCTGGTTCTCAAGGTCGCGGGTTCAAATCCGGCGGAGGATTTGCTATTGGCTGAGGGCAGATAATCGAAGCATATGAAGTCGGAACGGCAGGTAAAACCGCATCACTATTGGCCGAGGGTAGGTAATTGAGACGTGTGAAGTCGGGACGGCAAGTGAAACCGCTTCGTTACTGGATGAGGGTAGGAACCGAGAAGTATGAAGGTGGGACGGCAGGTAAAACCAATTTACTGTTGACAGCAAAGGCACGCGTTTCACCTTGCGACCCGATAATATTCCGGTGCTTCGCTCTTGTAGTGAGAAAGTAACCTGTCTGAATTCCCATCCCGATCGAACTAGGCACTTGTGTGTGCTCAGGTCATATGTTTTTGTTGTTTCATTCTTTCTCTTCGCGAATATACTGAAGATTTTGTTTTATAAAGTTTTGTTTTAAACAAAAAGTGTGAGTGAATTTTTTTTTGTTTAAATGGATATTTTTTCGGAAATTATTAAAGATAGTTGATTAAATTTTAAATTTGTGATTGCTGTGGATATACTTTGGTGTTAATGCAATCACTTTTAGTTTAACTAAAAAAATAGGAGTATCTTCTTTAATAAACAGACTTATTGGATAAATATAGATCAGTGAACTTAGAAGGAATGGTCGACATCCTATAAACCTTTCGGTTTTAATGTGTTTAATAGTTTGTGAGATAAAGGGTAAAGAATTTAGCAAGCTTTAATCTCCTTTTAAGGTCTCGACGTTAAATCCTTGTACGCTCAATTAATGTCTTCCTTATCAATTTCAGTAAAGTAAGTTAGACCTGTAGGAAAGATATTCCATATTTATTACTCTAACTTAATACCATTCGGTAATGTTGATACTTTCTAATAAATCACATAAGGTATTTCTAAGAATATATACAAATTTCAGGGTTAGAAACAAGTACTTGGAACTAAAACAACCAAGACAATAAACAAACTTAGCAAATTAAGTAATCAGTTCTATTTTAGATAGCGTTTATGTTATATTAAAGCACTCACTTACGCATTTCGCCTGAAGTTATTTGGATAGATGACACGCTATACCGGTATGTTAGAGAAGTTGCCGTGATAAAGCCGTAAAGGGGAAGTGGTTTTTGAAGCCTTATTATTACCATACATGCAAGCCCCAAAATTTACGAGCAACATAAGCCAATATTTAGTACTTAAGTGAAGTTTTGTGAGGGCCTGTAAGAAAACACAGGAGGAGGTCGCAGGAGAGCTTTTGCTGCGTTTTCTTTAAACTATAGACATATCTTCTTTGCTGTTCTGGAAATTAAATGTCACAGCATACTGATAAAACTGTTTTACCCAGCGAACATGGGTGGGTTTATAAACTTTATTTATTTGTTTATTTCATTTAATAATTTAGTTCATCCTGAATTTTTATGAAATAATTGTGTAATGATTTGCATATATTTTACAGTGAATCGTCTTTTCACCCCTTAGACTGATATAATAATAATAATAATAATAATAATAATAATAATAGTAATAATAATAATAATAATAATATGTGCATGTGTATACGTATGTTCATGCTCGTGCCGTTTTGACAATTCTCAATACGAATGAAACTAATTCCTTAATATTTTATAAATACAAGAATAAATGGTAATGAGAAAACATCCTTAACGGGAAGTTATTCAATGGGAGGCAATTTTGGGGGATTTTCAATACGGATGTGAAATTTGATAAATTATTCTTTAGGACGAGTAAAAATACTGAAGAGGTGCTTTTACAAATGCTCGTATATGTTAGATTCCCATAATTTTCTCTGCCCTCTCTTGTTTGTTGGTGGATAAGCAATATATTGTTACGGAAGTTAATTTTTGCATATACTTAACTTGAATGGAAATAAACATGTACAGGAATAAACTACTTGACGCATTTTGTTCTATAAAGGGAACATGAACTGGATTTTAAAAGAAACACAACGCTTTGAACAGTTTTAACTATTATCTAATAACAGATGTCTCGAAATAGGCTTATGTCACAAAAAGTTATTTTAAATAAAGAGTTATTTGAAATAAATTAAATGGTTGTGCGCCTGTTGTAAAGTAGATTTTCGAATTTCGCTTAAGGTTTAGCAATTATACAAGACAGTTATACAGTTACACAAAATTCCTTCCAAATGAAGCCGACTTCACAAGATATTACAGTAATTCAAAATATACACCATTTATTTTATCGTAAATATTTGTAAACTATGGCGTTTTAAACAAAATAGCTACGTACCATTTTTGAGAAAATAAATTTCGAAAAATCTTGCAAGTAAAGAGTAGTTTTGGGTTGGGGGATTTTCTTGAAAATCTTCGTGTCACTTAGGCACTGAAATTAAATACGGAGTTTGGTGTTTATCCGGTCTGTCGTTTTTGAGTTAGGATGTTCTTGCACATACACCTGGATCTTTTTTTAAAAAAATTGTTTTAATCATAGGATACCAAATTGTGATTTCCAGTAGAATCTCTTTATTAAACCATTGGGTGTAATGCAATAACTTCTCTGCCTACTATGTAGTGGTCGACATAATAAAAAGCAATTCCTAACGAAAGAGAAGTCATAAAGTGTTCCGGGGTAAGCAATTTTGAGATTTTTCAGCACTAACAGGCCTGTTTTCTCAAAGCTTAAATATATAAATAATAGTATTTTAGGGATGATGTGAGCATTCCACAACGGAAGACAGGGTTAAAGATGTCATCGATGCCAATTTAGAGATTATTTAGCACGAATGTGAATAATGAACTGATAAACATTGATTCTTCTAGAGTTAATTATGCTAATTATGGGAGATAGAGTTGAAACACTTTGGATATAAGATAATTTGGAAGGTTTTTGCGAATTGGAAATTTGATCCAATGAAGGCGAAATATACGAATTTAAAGAATTTTGTTATCAGTGATATTATTATTTTCTTTAATTCATTTAAGTGTAAATAAAAATGTGTTTTATACAAACTGTTAAAGCTTTGGGTAACACAGGATATTTCTGTTAATAATTATATTAATTAGTATTTTATTTATAATTATATTTAATAATGTTATATCAAAAGACACTTATTCTAAGAGATGCACTTTAAGAAATTTTAATATTCAGGAGGCTGCAATTACCTCTGCTTGTTTATAGAGTATAGATTATACGGAGTGAATGATCCTTCACACAAAATCGTTAGAGCCATTTTTGAGAAAATTAAAATTTTGGAAGGATAGGGGTAGGGAATTTTCCTCAAAATCCTATTTCATTCTTGTAAGATACTAAATTTAAGTATCAAGTTTGGTATTTTAGCGACTTTTCGTTTTGTAAGTATCGTGTTCACGGGCGCACACGGACACACACGTGAGGCCGCGGATCTTTTTCTAAAAATGCATTTTATGGATACAGGGGGACCCTGAACGTGTATTTTCGGTGACATTTCGGAGTCTAATTTTTAGGTGGAATGCAATACATATACCTATGTATATGTACTAAAAAAAGTATAAATGTTAACTGAGTTTCTTTTACACAATGTCATATTCTACGAATCGTACCCAGCAACTTTGATTATACATAAATTGTATTATCTATAAGATGATCATAGGTTAGGGTAACTACATTATAAGGTAACCCCTCTCGTGGCCTCTCTGCATTACGCGAGAGAACCGAGAGTCGCCGAGGAAGTGGTGCCGTCAAAGACGCTTTAAGTTATAATAAATGTTAGAAATGTTGACCTCTACTCCCCAAAAGGCAGCATATCATGTATAGTGTAAGTTTGATAATCTTCATATTTGTCTAACAGTGAACCAAAACTTCGAACTTATGCACGATCTCCGTATAGCTTTTCTTATAGAGTGTACATAGTTTGGAAATCTTTCAACACACTCTCTGCGAAAACGATGTGTAGATCCGGCACACATTCTTCCACCTTAGTGTAGCGACAGACGCACCTGACCAAAGGTGCCAAGGTTTTTGAACAGAAAATCCCTCAGGCGGGTTCAAAAATTCCTTAAATTTCGAAAAAAATCCCTCTTTTGGATGCTTGGCTTATACCCTAAACACACATTTAAAAATGAAGAGAACAATAGATTTTAATAAGGCTTTCGGCTATTTGTAATCAGTTTGGAACAGCGTACTCACCGGTTCACCCCAAATTAATATTAATGATGATCATTTTCACATTCCTCTTCACCTTCCGTATCCTGTCTATTGTGCTGTTTCTTGAATCCTTGTTATACATATTTTCATTAAAAACTTCAACATTTCGTCGGATGTAAGGTAGTTGTAACACTTCTTATTCATGTTGATCCGCGCTACAGACACTGTTTTTGCTGATAGCGTATTTCTTTTCTTCATTTTAATATCACTAACCATTGAAAGTATGCGTTCTACAGCTGCATTAGAATGAAGCAAAGAAAACAAATTTTGGCCAGTTTTCCTAAAGGCAGTAAGATGAAAAGAGTTCCGATTTCATTGAATACAACAATGTGACCGCTTATTGCTTTAGCTATTATACACTTAGAACAAAAAGAAGGCCGGCGCGCCGGACTAAAATTTCCATTGTGATATCAATGGCTTGCCGGTGGATACAAACTATACTTTATAGTCAACAACTCTAAAGGCAATACCATTTTTAAAGAAGTGAAACATAAATCTCATTGGTGGTTTTAAAATGTTCCAATCAATCAGGTCTTTGAATTAAAATATTATAACAGTTTGAAATGTCCATTGTTAACAAACAATAGAAGAATAAACACAGAAAGAATAACATTTTCTCTGTGTTTAAAATAAAAGCTGACAAGCACGTATATATTTCACATTACAATAAAAATTAAAAAAGTAATAAAAATGATTTGAAAGAATAGAAAAACTGGGAAAGTGTGAAAATCCCTATATTTTGTCACAGTCAAAAAAATCCCTCAATCCCTTTTGGATTGAAAACCCCCCTTGGCCGAGGGAGAAATCCCTCCACCTGCAACACTGCACCTGACTGACTGTTCTGACGCAACAATAATAGTGAAATATGTTGCCGCGGCATTTTAGCGCGGGAATTGATTATCTCAAGTCCCGGTAGATGGCGAGAGAAGAACAAGGGAGACATACTCTGCAGGAGCGGTTACCCTATAATTAACAACTCATATTTATCACAGACAAGATATCTGAAATGGGTAACTTGTGCAGGGACTTGATTATTTTACTTATATGTATTTTTAACTTAGAGTATTGCTATCCTTCAAAAGAAATATTTTTTTTTCTCTGTAGCTGTTTCCAAAATGTATATTGATTTCTGAAGGTCATTCTCAGTTGTGGCAATGATGGCTTTATAGCTAAATTTTGTTTTACGAAATCGGCTCACCCCCCCCCCCCCGTATTTAGGACTTACAAGCGGGTGCCTAGGGGTCAGAAGCCTGTCGGGGAGCCAATGGTACGTAACTACAGACTGAAGACCCTTGAACGAGTGGTTGGCATGAGCATGAGGAAGTAGATGATATGAAATGAAAGCGAAATGGGTAATAGGAAATTGGTGGAATGAATGGCGGGAGGACCCGGAAAAAACCCGCCGAGATACCGTTTCGTCCAACACAAATGCCACATGCGGGCACTTGGGCTCGAACCCGGGCCGCCTAGGTGGGAGGTGAATCTAACTACTCTGTCACGGCGCCACCGCTAAAGTTTTGTTTTAAATAAAATCCTGGAGCGGAAGTGTTAATTTCAGCGTCTTAATTAAGATATCAATGTGACATCGTTTATACCATTGGCAGCGATTTTTAAACAACTTTTGTTCTGAAAGATACCAGTAAAACTGGAGATACGATATAAATAGAATGCCAGTTACACAAATTACAACAGTCCAATAGGAGGATCAGTTAAGCGACGGGACGGGACGTCCAAGGAAAAGAATAAGACTTTTCATAGATGTGATTTACTTCAGTACTGAACGTAAACGATATAAGAAGCTCGTAATGTTCCGTGAACTGAGGTAATTTGAAAGGAACCATGCACGTTTACACAGAAAGTTATTGTCTCCTTCCTATTGAAATAGAGCCATTTTGGTTGAGGTTCCCCGGCCGCAGTAGGAGAAGCTTTCAGTTGAAATTAAAAATATTTGCGTCAGCATAGCATGACCGTATCTTGATGTGAAGGCTTGGCATGAAATGCGAACCATACGCTTGCTGCTTGTCATCCGAAACATTCCCTCATTTCACGCTATTGCGCATGCTCCATCTTTCTCCTTTTATATGCCTCAACTTTAAATTTTTCGACTCGTTTCTCATTTTTATGCGTGCTTCCTACGCTTTAAGCCTTTTTTTCGGCCATCTCATCTCAGATATGACAGCTGGCCTTTGTTACAGGGGTGTACATGTCTTTTTACATTTCATCTTAATCCAATCGTTCATTTCACAAAGAAATTAAAACTTAAATGCTCTTTTGCTGCTTCATATTTTAATGCAGTGTACGATGTTTCCAGCATGAAGGGCATTGGGTTTGTAAAACAAAATCTGATGTGTAATATTCACACAGGCTTCCTACCCATTATCATTTTGTATGTAATGCCTATATCAATTAGAAGGAATATAGATGCCATGGTTTTAATCATATATAGAACTCCCTGGGGCTGTTGAAGTTTGTAGAAAAACGCTTTGATATGCAGAGGAGTTTGTTTTTCCTTACAGGTGGGTGAGAATATAATGCTCGATTGCTCGATATAATACAGATTGGAATGTGCGCCCCCGTTTACGATGCCGCCGCGAATATTTTACTGCTTCACGTTAATATTAAAATGCAAATAAAATACACTCATAAAATCTGTCTAGTTAACGCGTGTGCAGTTCGGCCGTCTCTTTTGAGACCGTCTCACAATCGCTTTACAAGACAGAGCCTACCACCTTTCCTTTCTGTACAGTTGCAACTTTTTACCACCACAATCTGTTTCTAGAGCAGCTTTCCATTTCTACACAAGATCTTATATTTTTATTCCATGTGGAATCAACAAGTGACTTGTCACTTTAAGGACGAGTATAGAAGTTTCCGTTTTCTAGGGGCTTGGAGATTATTTATAACAGTCATTACTGCGGTTAGGCTACATTCCCTTTGTTAACCAATTGTACAGTGTGACTTTAAAGTTTTGGATTAGCAGGTTTTCAGTTGGAAACCACCCTCACAGTTGCCAAGCTTTCCAGTTACTGATCCCTTAACTGAGGCACGAATTTTGACTTGCAAGTAATGTTTTGTTTGGTAATGGTTATTGCCCAGTGGCAGGGGGAGTGGTCCCGTTTGAAGACCATCATGTTTTGGAGAAAACTATACTTGCATTCACTAAACAGACTTTGCAGTGCTAATAAAATTGCTGTGGCTGATGCGATAGTACGATAATGCAGTATAACAAGCGCTGGTTTCTCGTTGTGTACCAGTACACATTAGTTGAGACACACTTATGGGAATTGCTGGCAAATGAAGATGTCTCAGGAAGTGCTGCTGTTATTATACTACACCTGGGGCCCTTGCTTCAAAATGATTACTTTGGTACTGCCTTTTAACCCTACTATTTTCTGAAAATTGTTTTCCTGCACTGTGCATACAAGGGGTTGAAAGTTCATAGAGGATTGATGTTTTGTCACATCCCAGAGAGAGTGAGAGAGAGAGAGAGAGAGAGAGAGAGAGAGAGAGAGAGAGTGTACCATTCTTCAGATGTGAAAAAAGAATATCTAATTTGCATGTTTGATGACTAAACCAAAGCCTGCATATTAGAATACGAACATTTTGGAGTCATAAAAGAACATACTTGGGAAGTTGGTTTCAAGTTTTCGTTCAGAATATCACGACTATAAAATGGTTGTTACTCCACAGAAAATGCGTGTAATATAAGACAAAAGTGGATATTTTCATCCCAAATGTTAACATATACACACCCCCGCGCGCACGATCATAATTAAAAAATTACTTTAGACACTAGCTTAACAAAACATTCTATTCTTGCTTATAACCACATTAAATTGTAACGAAGACGACAATACGAAGACTGTGTGGATAGCGGGACGTATCCGTCAGCGCTAGCCGAAACCCGATTGACCCCAACATGAACGCCATCGAGATGAGTTAGGAAATTTTTGTGTTCTTCTCGTGGAAGTTGTAGAAAATTTGGCTTGACTTTTCCAGAAAACGCCACAGCGATATATATATATATATATATATATATATATATATATATATATATATATATATATATATAGCAGGCGATGGCACGAAACTTCTGAAATCGTGACTCTGACTGCCAACCTAGCTACCGAGCTTAGCTTACTCGGAGTTTGCGCTATGATACCTTTGCGACTGCTTACTCACAGTCACAACGAGCAAAGCATTGTACAGTCTGCATCGAAAGTGATCCGCATCTGTTTATATTTTCAAAAAGGTCAGTAAATAGCGTTAAGTTTATTTTTGTGAGATTAATAACCATGGTTCTACGGTTTCAAACTTAAGTGGCAAGGTACTTCATAGTGCAGAGAAATAATTGCAAATATCGTCAATTTCATGAAACAAGAGGCAGGGATGAAGGAAGAAAATATATGTTCATCCGAGTCCTCCAAAGCCTGATACTCAGAAATCAGCATACACTATTGCACTATTCTCGAAATATTCACGTAATGTTTGCTGTTCACGGTTTCCACCATCTGTTATGCCACAAAGAGAATACCACATTCAAGAAGTTGCGAGTTCGAATCTCGTTTAGGATGAGTCACTCGGATAGCTGTTTTCGGAGTTTTCCCTTATGCTGAGAGGACGACTGTCGAGTAACTTTAAGCTTCATGGACCCCAAGATCATTTCACCAATTTCATTCATCTTCCGATATGACCAACCAGGTTAAAGTACATAAAAATAAAAAGAAAAAAAAAAAGAAAAAGAAAGAAAGATACTACATGCCAGGACCAGAATGTGTGTGCAAACGTTGTGGTGAATGTGTGACATACAGCATGTGATGTTTTGTAAACAAAGACAAACACTGATAAAGTTTTGTAATGACAAACGTATGTACATTGCGCACTCTTCTTTATTACTATTTGCAATTTGTAATTCTTTTAGGGTGGATGTAACAAATGTTTTGGAAGCCACTTTTAAAGCATTGCGCTGGCTAAATGACTGAAACATTTTAAGCCATTCTTAGATTCATTTTTTTTTAAATTCATCATATTAAAAAAAGCTGTCTTATTCCACAAAAATACACACTGAAATCTGAAAATATCCCTCAAAGAACTTCATTCTTTACCATCGATTTGCTTGGCAAAAGCGTTACTACACTGTCGAAGCTATTGCTTCAATATCTGAAGGGACAGTTTCTTCAGAATTGCTCATTCAGAACTAATTAGCCAACTTTTTTTATTATAAATAATCTATATCATCGTAAACATATTAATAGCATTGCATTAGCTCTTTTGTTTCCAAATACACTTTACTATAATCAACGGAATAATATTAACTAGGCTTCCATTTTTATTTAATCACAGAGTATCATACTGTTTACAGGCTTATGGACATATACACACATGGACCTTTTTCCAAAAGTGCTTTTTTATTTACACAATGGAATCACAAAGTGTATTTCTAGTAAAAGCTGTGCTGAACTTTTGGGTGGAATGCAATACTTTCTCTGCTTATTATGTACGTGGTAGAGAAAGTAAATAGCTTAAAATGTAATTACTCCCCATCCCAATTGTTCTTCCATAAATATGGCGACTCCGGCTCCATTGCAGCGGGTGGCAACTACATTTCAGTGCTCGCCAACGATTAGTTAAAAGGAGAGGGGTTGGAGCATTCTCCCCGGCTGTAAAACCAGATAAGCATTCGAGGCGCAGCCAGATAATTCTAGTCGTTCTTTTCCGCCGCCTCCTGTGGAAGTTCTAGAGTTCTAAGTGAGCGTGATCACTTGTCAGGGAGCCAGTGATTGAGTCGTGTTCGTGTCGTTGATGAGACGTGAAATGCTATTCTCCGAGTTATGATACATAGTGAGTGCTGCTCGGCGTTAGAGTAGTGAAATATTTTTCATTTTCTAGCGATTGAAGTGGAAGGAAATGAGGCTACTCTGCCATTCCACTGCTACGCACAAAACAAAATGAAGTGATTGTGAAGAGTGAACTAGACACAGTATTAAACTGAAGTGACTGAAACTGAACTAATTTAAACTAGTAAAGTGAAAGTATCATTACAAACTGTATAAAATGAAAACTGAACATAATTTCAAATTGAAGTGACTGAAATTAAAGGTGAATTAACATTAAAAACTGAATAAGGTTACATTAGTCATTTCCAAGATTTAAAAATATCCAGCTATCCAGTACTAGGAATATCGCAGGTCACAGATTTACAATTATAAGGATTAAAAGACTTGATAGATATTTGTAAATTATTTTTTAGTAATTTCCTTAAGAATATCAGAAAGTAAATGAAATTAATTAAACAGGTCAAAAATAACTTGTGACATTACTTACAACGTATTTACATTGCACAGAAATTAAAAAGCAAGAGCAGCAGAACGTCTTGCAAGTCTAAAAATGTTGTGTGTTCCATTCACACGACTTTCTCTATATCTCTGTAACAAATTATTGTTATAAAAACGTTTTCTACTTTTTGCTTATAGAGAACAACATTAGCAAAAATGGTTTTATTGCTTACTTTCTTGTAATTGGAAGGAGCATAAGGAAATACACAGGCTAAATTGTCAAATGTTTTAAAATCTGGTTGCTAAGTGGTTGAAATCCTTTTCTTTGCATGGCTAAGAGTTGACAAAGTCCCGTGTGATAAAAACTAAAAATGTCTAAAAACTCAAGCCAATAACAAACAAAATAGCAAAACTGACAAACTACACGAAAAAAAAAATATGACAAATTGTATGTTTTAACGAGACTTACATTTTCGGTGGAGTAAGTTTTTGTCTGTCTCTTACGGCTTACTAATTATGCAAAATTCAGCCAGAATAACGAAGTCCTCAGAAGCTATTCCCTGAACATTCAAAATATACATTTTATATGTCAATTAATATCTTTAATACACGGTATTCAAATAAGAATCGTAGAAGTCATTTTTGAAAAATCAAAATGTTCGAGATTTTTTCCATGTAAAGGGTAGTTTGGGTTGGGGGGATTTTTCTCAAAATCTTTGTGTCGCATCCTTGGAATGTACTTAACTCAAATACTAAATTTGGCTTTTACCGACTTTTTTGAGTTACCGTGTACACAGACACATGGACACACGGACTTTTTTCTAAAAATACTTTATTTATACAGAGGGCACTAAAACATGTATTTCCGGTGAAATCTCGACATCGAATTTCTGGGTAGATTGCAAATACCTTCTCTAGCTACTATGTATATATAATGTTACCAGTCCAAAGAAGGTTATTGGGGGCTTTGGAATGAGGAACAGGATGTGAATATGTCAAGGAAAATGTGCTTGTAATGGAGGCTGGGTGGAGACTTGCAGTGAGGTACGTGAGATTTGCACACCCCTCAGAGACACTCCTATTTGCTCGCGGAATGCAACTACAAGACGACTTAAGTGACGCCTTGCCTGAGATTTCACGGCTCCTTGAATCCTTTGAATGTCGGTGGCTTCACGAGAAATCCAAATGGATATACACAACCTTTGGGAGCAGTTGAGCAGGTTTCCGTGAAATCACCTGTTTAGTGAGACCGGGATTGCTGCTGCTAATAATAATAATAATAATAATAATAATAATATGTTCGCATGATTTGCTCTATCCATTTTCGCTTATTATTGTCTCTAGCCTGTATGTACAATGTACATAGTAGTTAGAGAAAGTATTGTATTCCACCCACAAATTTGATATCGAGATTTCACTCGAAATATATCTTTGGAGGTCCCCTAAGTCCGAAAATAATTTTTAGAGAAAAGTCAGTGTGTATGTCTGTGGACAGCATAGCTCAAAAACGAAAAGGCCGTTAAAGTTGTCAAATTTGGTATTTGTGCTTAGTATCTTCCAAGGATGCACACAAAGATTTTCAAGAAAATCCGCCCACCCTCAACTATCCTTTACATGAAAAAATATTCTAAAATGTTGATTAAAACATCGCATAATATATATATTTACAACACAAATAATATGTATACCTCGAATTTTCAGGGAATAGCCTCTGTAGACCTCTTTATTCTGGATGCCTTGCTGAATTTGGTATAACTTGTAAACCATATGAGATAAACAGAAACTTACCACACAGTATGTAGATCTCTTTAAAACAGATAATTTATGTCATATACGTTTTTTGTAGAATTGGCCGTTTCTGAGATATTACTTGTTATTGGTTTCAGTTTTAAAATACTTATACTTTTCTCAAACGGGACCATACAAAGCGAACGGAACTTCAATAGTTTCACATAGTGGCGAGCTTTTAACGGAGTTTGACTACCGCTTTAGAGTAATAAATTCCCTTATTTCCCTTCTACTTAAAAATAAGATCAATTATGCTAATATTTATCTCGATTAGAATGATTTAGTTAAGAATAATCTTTTGTAACAATATTTTGTATTTGGAACAGCTAGAGAAGGTAATGTCAATGGAGCACATCAGATTTTTTTTATATCAATTCCACAAAGTTTCTTGCATACCTTCAGAGTTGTATCTACTCCATGCTAAACGAGATAAATGTTTGTAGAAATAGTTATTGTTTTACGGTTTCGATGTAGATACAAGAGCAATAGAAAACTGAAGCGATAGTCAAATGTTTAAAAGCGCGTGCTACATGCTAACGGTGAAGTTCCTTATTGTCATCAGTCGTGTATTTCCGGTAAAATAATCGCTATTGAATTGTTGGTGTAATAGGATACCTTCTCTACGTAGTATGTACGTAATACATAGTATTTGGTAGAGACGGTAAAATACCCTATTGCGTCAGGTGTTTTAAAATTAAAATCTGTATTAATTAAAAACTGACCTAAAACTGGAACAGTGTGCTCACACAGAATTCATGATTGGTCTTAGGAAATGCCTCAACTAAGCCAGGGAATTGAATATAACATTTAAATAAAGTAAGGGAGATGAATATAGAAATTTCTGTGTGAACTCTGAATCAATGATTAACTAAGATTGCATTGCTCCGTTTCAGGCACGATGACGGGTCCGGACGCCGGTGTGCCGGACATGACCGTCATCTCCGACATCGACGAGTTGGGCATCAACCGGAACCTGCAAGTTCGCTACGGACGCGATCAGATATATGTATCCTTTTCATTCGCACTAAAAATTGTTTCTCTGAAGTCCTCCACTGGTAAGTAAGCACTATGGTAGAACCATAAGATATTTTAATTATGTGTAAACCGTTGACATGTGTGACATACATGTTTTCCATACCTCTTTATTTATATATCACCAAAGCTTATTAGGGTTAAAGACTTATGTAAGAGTATTGTAGGCTTCTTAAACTTAACGTAACAATTCGCATAGATTTTTAAAAACAAACTCTTCACGGCGTATTACAACTAAAACCAAATTTCTAATGTTCCTCATTTTGTCTATTTCGGGTTCGATGCCATTATTGTCTTATACTTAAAGACTTTGAATGTCTAATTGCAATTAATCTATATTTTCTCCTCATGATGTAATTATTTATTAAAGAAATTATAATAGCAGTATTTTTAATAAATTGAATTTGTAATTATAATACCAGTTTGGTAGAAAATAAATGTAAAATATGATACTTCAAAATGTTTGCTTAAAATTACCACCATATAATTATTATTTATTTAGCATCACAGCTAAGCTTGTTAGCAAAATTTTGTATCCTGTTGTTTATAAGCAAACGTACAAAATTTAATTCATTTATAAGGAAAAGCACATCTTAGGGAATAAATTGAGAGAGAAAAAATTGTTTGAAAGGTATGAACATTTAAAAGTAGTTTTTATGGATAGCTTACTAAAAATGTACCATTTTTAGGATTATTTCAAACAATGTTTACTAAATATCAGTAAGCAAGACACAACCCGAACGCATCTGAAATACACTATTTCTGTATAACGCTGTGTACAGATTTTTACCTCTCTTGAGATTTTTTACCTCTCTTGAGAAACATAAATTCACTTTAATAACATAAAATGACTGATAATGTTATTTAAACCCAAATAAACGTGAATGGAAATTCATTTTTTCATTTTTTTCCCGTACCAAATAATTAAAAAACGAGTTAGAAGGGTCGCTGGATAGGCTTATGAAAGTAAATAATAAAAGCACCACCAACCTGATGACTTTTCACAATATAATTTTTTGTTTTTGTCGATACTTTTTAATTCATATCTGGTGAAAGTTCTTCTATATGGAATTTTTCTACAAGCCTTTTCCATTTTCGTATTTTATGACTTGGTTATCTGAAAGGCCAGTCCCAATCCTTTTTTGTTTCCATTACCACCCCTTACTCTTTTTTACAGCTTTTTAATGGACCATAAAACTCTTTCGTTTTCAGTCAGTTTTACTGGAAAATATTTCTTTAAAACCATTGTAGGAGGATGTAGATAAAGTAAACAGACTATTTGCCTCCGGAAAATATGAATGAAAATCCACAAATAGCGATAGACAAGATTCCGCCAACAAAAAATAAAAACAAAAATAAAGCAAACACACGTGATTTGAATACAAGAGTAATAATCGCACTCATAGTGTGTTGCGATATATGGGGTTGAAAGTGGTTTAAGAAAGTTATACACTTAATACGTCTGTATTGTAAACTATTTTTGGCCTAACAGTGATAAATTCATAAATATTCTTAATTATATTACTATTATTTGTTCCTTATTAACATAGGGTTGAAAGTATCAAAGTGGCTGGTTAGTAGGTACTACCTTAAAAATCTGATGTGTTTCATTCACATGACTTTCTCTACATCTTTGCAACAAATTATTGTTAAAAAGCTTATGCTTCTATTTACTTCATGCTAATCGAGAAAAAAAGTAGCAGAAATAATCTTATTACTTACTTCCTTGCAACTAGAAGAGAAATAAGGGAGTACCATAGATTAAAGTGATAGTCAAAAGCTGGTTGCTATGTGAATGAAGTTCCTTTATTTGTATGGACAAGAGTTGACAATGCCCGCCTGGGTAGCGTGGTGGTAGCATGTCTGCCTCACGTTCAAAAGGTCGTGAGTTCGAATCTCGCTTAGGGTGAATTACCCGGGTAAGGTTTTTTTCGGGGTTTTCCCTTATCCTGAGAAGACGAATGTCGAGTAACATTAAACTCCTTGGACCCGGAGATCATTTGAGCATCATATCATCAATTGCATTCATCGTCCGATATGACCAAACCAGGTTAAAGGACGTTAAACTACAAAAAAAAAAAAAAAAAAAAAAAAAAAAAAAAAAGCTGACAAATTCCCGTATGATAAAAGTTAAGTTTTCAAAGCTGAAACCAAAAACAAGGAATATCTCAAAAACGATCAACTTGACGAAAAAAATGTATAGAACATAATTGTGTGTTTTAATGTGCTCTATATTTTTTGTGTAATAAGTTTTTATCTACGTAGGTCTTACGGTTTAGCAGTTATGCAAAATTCCGTAAAATTCACCCAGAATAAAGTAGTCTTCAGAGGCTATTCCCAAAAAATTCAGGATATACATTTTATTTGTCAGGTAAATATCTTTAATATACCATATTTTAATCAAAATGGTTAGAGCCATTTTTTAGAAAATCAAAATTGTCGAAAAAAGTTCCACGTAAAGGGTAGTTAGGGGTGGGGGATTTTTCTCAGAATCTTCGTGTCGCATCCCTGGAAGATACTAAACTTAAATACCAAATTTGGTATTTTACCGACTTTTCGTTTTTGAGTTATCGTGTTCACGGACACACGCGCGCGCGCGGACCTTTTTCTGAAAATATTTTTTTTGGATACAGGGGACCCTAAAACATATATTTCCGGTTAAATCTCGGTATCGAATTTTTCGGTGGAGTGCAATACCTTCTCTATACACTATGTACATAGTACGTATAGAGAAAGTAAAAACTGTGGCATAAGAAGATTTGGGGAGGTCTTTTGCCTACTTTCGCCTGCTGTGCTGATGTGAAAATCAGTATGATACTTGAATACATGCATAAAGACAAAATATCTTGTGTTCCATTCACATGTCTTTCTCAACCTATTCTGTAACAAACCATGCTTACACAAACTTATTCTATTTCATGCTAGCCAAGATAAGAATCAGCAGAAATTGTCTTATTGCATATTTCTTTATAAGTAGAAGGGAAGTAACAGAATAAATGCACTAAGCTAAGACGATGGTCAAATCTTTTAAAAGATGATTGTTATGTGATTGAAATTTGGTTCTCTTTGCATGACCAAGTGTAAAATATAAATGACCAGTTTTTCAAATGGGAACATTTTTAAGTATTATAAAATTAAAATCCATAACGATGAATTGTTAACTAAGAAAGAAAGAAAGTATATGACAAATTGTGTGTTTTAACGAGATCTACATTTTTACTTTCTCCATACGCACTATGTACATAGTGTATAGAGAAAGTATTGCACTCCACCAAAAAATTCGGTACCGAAATTTCACCGGAAATGTATATTTTAGGGTCCCCAATAACCAAAAAAAAGCATTTTCACAAAAAGGTCCGTGTGTGTGTGTGTGTGTGTGTGTGTGTGTGTGTGTGTGTGTGTGTCCGTGTGTCTGTGAACACGATAACTCAAAAACGAAAAGTCGGTAAAATACCAAACTTGGTATTTAAGTTTAGTATCTTCCAGGGATGCGACACGAAGATTTTGAGAAAAATCCCCCCACCCCCAACTACCCTTTACATGGAACTTTTTTCGAAAATTTTGATTTTCACAAAAATGGCTCTAACGATTTTGATTAAAATTTCGGATATTAAAGATATTTACCTGACAAATAAAATGTATATCTTGAATTTTTTGGGAATAGCCTCTGAAGAGTAGTTTATTCTGAATGAATTTTACTAAATTTTGAATAACTGCTAAACCGTATGAGATGGACAAAAACTTACTACACAAAAAATGTAGAGCACATTAAAACCCACAATTTATGTTATATACATTTTTTCGTGGAGTTCGTCGTTTTTGTGACATTCCTTATTTTTGGTTTCTGCTATGAAAAACGTATACTTTTCTGATACAGGAACTTGTCAACTCCTATCCATATAGACAAAGGAACTTCATTGACATAGCAACCAGCTTTTGACTATCACTTTAACCTACAGTTGTCCCTTATTTCGCTTCTACTTACAAGGAAGCGAGTAATTAGACTATTTCTGCTATTTTTTTCTGATTAGCAGAAAGTAAATAAAAGTATAAGCTTTTTAAGAATTATTTGTTGCAGGGATATGGAGAAAGTCATATGAATGGTACACATCAGATTTTTTATGTAAAAGATTTTGTCTATCTCTCACGATTTATGAGTTGTATAAAAGTCATCCAGAATGAAGTGTTCTTCAGAGCCTATTCTCTGAAAATTGAAAATATACACATCGTCATGTAAATATCTTTAATATAGGGTCTTTTAATAAAAACGTTACATACATCCTTATATTTAGGTTGGGTGGGGGATTTTCTTGAAAAACCTCATGTCGCGTTCTTAAAGGATACTAAACTTATACCAAGTTTTGGTATTTTCGTTTTTGAGCACACGCGCGCCCACGCACATACACACACATGCACTTTTTTCCCCCCCTAAAACATGTTTATCTTTAGATTCAGGGTTCTTTGGGACATATATTTCCGGTGAAATCTGTGTATAAATTTTTGGATGATACACAATAGCTTCACTACCTACTATGTACATTGTACAATATTTGGTATAGAAAATATAAACATAAGTAAGATGATATTGTAAAATTGAACGGAAATGTGGATATATTCCATATTCATAATAATAAAAATTAATAGCTAATGTTTATGATAGGAGAGGTGCCAGTAGGCTAAACCCCCCCCCCCCCCCCAAAGTTGTAGATTATGTTGGTTTTAACGAAAGCGAAAAACCGACGTCCCAAAGCATGGGGAAAAAAAGAACAATCGCGCAAAAAATAATTTACCAAAGGTTGCTTGAACGTGATCCAAATTCATCCTCCTAGAGACATGAACATTTTTCCTCCTGTCTGAGACATTTCCTGCTCAAGAAATATTCCGATGCAAGCCTCCGGCGTGGACAAGAGTTGCAGCTGGGGCTTAAAGATTAAAAGCAACAGATCGATGCTAGTGCGGTTACAACCACTCAAGCGGTCCATGTTTTCAGTTGCAGCTGCAGCTAGCGTTGTTTCTCTTGTCAATAATATTGCATGGTCCATTTGCATCTCATCTCAAGAGATACGGAAGCTCCAGGGATTGTCCGATATGTGATACATTCATTCCGGCGTGTTATGTTACACGGATAACTATATGAGAGTACTTTTCGATTAGTCCATTGCCAAATGGAAATTGAATTGTCAATATTAACATTTGAGTGTGTGTTGTCCTGTCAAAAGAGTCCACGATGTTACTGAAATATTAAACACCATTAAAATGTAAAATAAATAAATAAAATAAAAAAACACACGTTAAGTAATATTATAAAATTGTAGTTATGCATTCGTGTATCACATCGTTTCACCTTCTATGTTCTTGAAGAAAGGTTTCTTTATTTGGGTTTCAAATTAGAAGCAATTGCGAAATAGCAACGATAATCTAATTTCGGTAAAATTTCAGTTCTAGTCGTTTGTATTTCACTTAGATTGTGTTGCACGGCGGTCTTTATAAATTCTGGCATTTGCTTTCCTCGTTATTTGTTTCACTTGACTACCGGTTATCTTCAAGACCGTCGAGTAGTACGAGAAAGAATTTACCAAGGATGACATACTATAGTTCATAAGAAATTGTTTATGCTACTGCATTTAATTCTCCTATTAATGCATACCTAATTCGAATTTGAAGATCGGCACTTTTAAGGACACTAAAGATAAAATGATAAATACAACAATAAATCCTAAAATGTTTTCTGTACGTCTTGGTTCGACACTCATTACATATTAGCTGGTTTGCCCCAGGGCAGTATTCTTGCCCGGGTGGAACGGGATTTATTACATTCCTGCTAATATGTACTTCATGGAGCTATTACAAAACTATATAGTAACATTTTGTTTAGAGTTTTTATTCCAGGAGAATTTATGAAGATAGTTGTTACTTGATGTATAGAGTAAGCTATTTTTGACCCAGTTATGGTAGTGGTTATGTGACAGCATACGGGTTTTTTAAATAATAATTTTCAGAACACCGTTCTACAGACGTAATGTGGTTGGAAAACTAAGAAACGTTGCTAGATCAAGATGGTTGAATGTCAGAACTGGCTTCCGGACGTATACAAAGCTGCATACTTGAACTGGAAGGTAGGGCGACTAGCATTTGTTGTAAGTTTTGGCGAAATGATAATGTTTTGTAGTGTTTAACACCCGCTTTTACTACTTGTGGCACCGCAGGCGATGACACAGTGATACATACAATGAACAGGAGCACAGGTGGAATGCGATGGCGGAGAAAACCGGAGAAGTCGGAGAAAACCCGCCCCTGCGCCGCTTTGTCCACCACAAGTCACACGTGCGATCGCTGGGGATCGCACCCAGGCCGTTTAGGTGAAAGGCGAGTGGTCTAACCACTTGGGCACGGCGCGGTCCGGCTAAATGACAAGCTGGTGGTTTTTTGGCTATTGGTCTACACTAACAATATGGAAGTTATGCTTTCATTTTCCAATAAGCGTTTTGCGGACTGTGTGCATTGTGTGAAGCATTTGGTTTATTGCTTATTCTTTTGATGTCCATGTTAAAAGTACCATTAGTAGGCTTTGTAAGAGCCTGTAGGTTTTGTTTTTTTCGTTTTTTTTTTTTGTGCATTTTCATATCCAAAAATAATTTGTTTCGATAAATTAGCAGTGTCAATTAAAACACATTTAAGCTTATTGCTTAATTATCCGAGATTCTGAATTTACATTACAAAATGTGTCATTGGAAGATACAGATGCAATTATTAGAAGGTTACAGACACGAGGCGTTTATCTACACACATGAGCCACGCGCCATCTAGCGAAAATGAAACCTATTTACGTGCTGATTTACTAATGGTTTTGAAAGGGAAAGTGTCATCCCCGCTCTCAGTTACCCACCGGCTACAGCCCATAATGTTGCCAGCGTGTGCATTTTGTGTTCTCGAAAGGCCTAAAATATTTCTGCATAATTCGAAATAATGAGATCTCTGAACTGGTTCAAGTTAATGCAAAGTCTTATTTCCACCCGGTATATGTGCTGAACTTCCTACAGAAGAACTGCACTATTTGTTACCTCTCAGTATTCCATTGATACTGCATTTTCGCTGACACTGCAAATCTTCTGTGAGGGTTGATTGTACTTTGCTGCTACGAGGAGTGCATTCTGTGGCAATTCCTCCTGTATGTCAGTCCTATATGGGATTGTGCTTCTTTTAACATTCAATACTTCCTAATGTTCCAGAATGAAGTATTGCGTATATTTGTGGACGCGCCATGGTACATTGGAATGCGCAATTTCACCATGAATTGGTAATCGTCAATCGGGGAGCATATTTCTACCACAACTCGCAAGCTCTTTGCCCATTTACCTCGAGTAGCTGGTTAGATTTGTCATTTTAATTCACAGGGAAGGTATATTCCAAAGTGAAAAACACATCGCCATGACAAAAGACAATCCTTCCTGAAGGGCAGAGTGAGAGCAATTGAGCAGAGTACCAAAGGAGACAGAATCAGCAGATCGTCGTGCCCTAGTTCATTCGTGTGCACCTTAATGGCAAAAACATGTGTGCTGAAAATGTTTGTCATAAATGGGAGTGCGTGCTGTACTGTGCTGCGATATGAATGGATGCATAATGTTTTGAGTGTTTCAGGTATCTATCGATGCCTGTAGAGCGTTTGTGCAGTCAGAAATTGTTGAACTGCGTAAGTCCACCGTTCGACGCAAGAGATCAGAGCGCATAAGTCGGGGAGTTTTGTTCTTGGACGACAATGCAAGACCCCCCAGTAAGAGACACTATAGAACACATTCGTTGACTAGGATGGGAGAGATTGAAACATCGGCCTACAGTCCAGGATCTTGTCCCATCGGACGCTGCAGTCAGCACTATTGTGGCGCCACTTCAGAAGCAACGAAAGATACAACACGGTGTGAAGCTATTCCTGAAAACACTGGATACTGCGTTTTACCAGAAGGGTTTCTTGCACGTCCCGGGTGTATAAAAAAAAAGAATGACAACTTCTCATTGGAGGAAAGTATAAGTATTGGGAGATTTAACCCCCTCCCCGAGAAAAAAGAAATATCTCGGGAATGGTCATCTCTATGAGACATAAATTCTGTGTTTTAAGGTAATCTACATTTTTTGTGCAGTAAATTTTTGCCCCTCATGTAGTTTGCAAGTGATGCGAAAGTCATCCAACATGAAGAGGGTTTCAGAGGCTGTTCCAATCAAATTCAAGATATTGTGTACACTTCATATGCGATGTAGGTAAATGACTTTAATGTGTGGTATTGTAATAAAAATCGTTAGTCATTTTTGGAAAATTCCGAGAAATCTTCCATTTAAAGGGTAGTTTGGAGAAAGGGGAATTTTCCTCAAAACCTTTGTGTTGTATCCTTGGAAGATTCTAAACTTAAATATTAACTTTGGTCGTTAGGGATGCTTTGTTTTGAGTTATGCACAAGCTGACAGATAAGGGACCTTTCTCTAAAAAGTTTTTTTTTCAAGTATTCTCAAAATATGTTTAAATATAGTTAAATCCCGGTATCAAATTTTTGGGTGATATGCAACACCTTCTTTACCTACTGCACATTGTACGTGGTAGAGAAAGTAAAAAAATATGATTCACTCAAAAGAGAAAATTACAATAATCTTATTGTATATAACCAAATAAATGAATTGCTACTATTTGATTGTCTAATTTTTGAAAACTGATTGAACACAATACAAGGTTTTAAAATTATAACCCTGCCTTTTCTGCTTACCATGTACAACTTACGAGAAAGACGTATCCTGGAATCGATCATATCTGAGTTAAACAAAATTACACCAGAGATGATAATCATATATCAGAAAATGTAGTGGATAGTAAATTAATATTGTGCTGTGTTTCCATTTCTGTTGAAAACTGCCTGTTCTCAGAAGGGAGATGAAAATTACTCTGCGTTTCCGAAGTGGGCTGTTTTAAATGGGCTCTTAAAACGCTGTTTCATTGCTGCAGAATCCTGCCTTTTTATGTGGAAATCCAAACTTCACGCGCAATATTTGAGAGGCTTTCAAAACGCTCGACATTTTAGGGCAGTTTTGCTCAGTCAGGGCCCTTCTTCTTACCAAACCTATGCTCGTCATGAAGGTATAACAGCGGCGTACAAGACCTGATACAGATTTTCTTGCGTCGCGCGCTTCAGAAGTCACTAATCCTTGTTACTTATTATAAACTTGCCCCGCAGAGATGTATTCTTCCGCGTTGCGTTTACCTTCCCCTTTTCCCTTATTGACTAATGTTCACTACTGAATGGCGGCAAAGAAGCAGGTAGTAGGCAATAAAAAAAAACCATTGTCCTTATAGGGGCACGTGCTATCGCCATCCTTAGAGGCGGGTTTCAATAAAGATCCTCCTATGTATTCCATATGCATTGACTCTCTTGCGTAATATATTTGATTCACACACTTG
Organism: Hymenopus coronatus; assembly: GCA_030762935.1. Lineage (NCBI taxonomy): Eukaryota > Metazoa > Arthropoda > Insecta > Mantodea > Hymenopodidae > Hymenopus > Hymenopus coronatus. The sequence continues at coordinate 27,896,027 of CM060882.1, forward strand.
TGAGAACGTTTACTTGAAAATACTGTTCATATGCACTGATCATGCTAAAAAAAAAAAAAAAAAATAAATAAATAAAAATAAAAGGAACTTATTTGTGCCGTACAACACGACGACGCCTATGACAGATAACTATTCCCTGGCAGGGTAATGAAAAAGCTGCGCAGAACGTTGTGGGCCCAACTATTGCCATTATGTCATTCTCCATTCTCCCGCTATATACATGTGACATCCGACACGCATGCGCATCGCGAAGATTTTGTCAGTGGAGGGGGAGAGGGCATTGCAAGCGGCAGTGAGTGATCACAAAAATCATTGTGTACTGTTCATTGTAAGACTTTATTAACAGCAATGTTGGGACTTTTAACACCTAAGTTCTCCTCTAATATGTCCCTTAGAGGGCAGGCTAGGGAGATAGCTTACAATGTTGCCATTTGCGAAAACAAGTATTTGTTCTCGTCATTTGCACGCGCGTATTATAACAATGATGCAGAGGTGATAGCAAACTCTCCCTCCATCCCCACCTTGCTTACCATTACCGATCACGGCCGGCTAAAGCGGAAAGAGGAGGACAGGTTGAAGGCTTGAGCTGCGCGAACCGAAAAATGGTAGTATTTTTAATTACTTTGCCATGCTATATTCACGTGACTGTTGAGAGAGACGGTGGAAATTTAAATGGAACAAACCTTTCAAGAAGACATTGCTTGCTGCAGGGTAATATGGTTCAGCAGACACTGGCAGTTGTTTCCAGTATAGGCCGGTGAAGACTGGGTTTTTGCGCACACCTTCTGTAATTCTGTTTATTAATGTAATGTTCATAAAATATGAATTTTATAATTTTTGTGTATTGTTTAGTATGCTCTTTTTATATGATGCATTATTAATATTATTACCATTTATAATAGGTGATTTGTGCGTGAGTAACTATACAGGAGTTTAAATACTAATAATAATAATAATAATAATAATAATATCAATAATAATAATTAATCAAAATAGATCCCCGGACAATTAAATCGAAAATACAATTTTCGTGTCTGAAATTACTTAAAAATAAGAAAACAATTCTTTAAACTCTATTTCTACAACGATAAAGCCGTGGCGGAAAAAAACTTGAGAAAAAATCTTGCAACCTTTCTCTTCAAACAAATAGTGGTAGCGTCTACATAAAGTCCTATAAATATTCCTAGGGATTAAGCGAAATTTTCACTTGTGTTTTGCATGATTATTACATGTTTGACATTTTTTATTTCCCACTAGTTTGCATATGTCTGGCTCTAAAGTAATGTTGTCAAGCGTAAAGTGCAATCTAACCGGTTTGAGCAAACAAGGATGTACAATGGGTAAAGGAGGAGAAATGCTTTCTGCATTTAAAAGTCCCGGTTTTTGACCCTTGAAATAGATGGTACAGGAAGGTGATCACGCAGCTGAGGTCACCTGTTAGCATATTCTGATTAGGGAAATAACCGAGCGTAGAGTAAATATCACGATAACTAAGAAGGTATTCTTTACTCACCTTCTACAATTTATCTCATTAATGTTAATGCTTAATTTTCTCATGCATTCCCTACAATATTTATATAAACAAATTTTGAGTGGAACATAATGCTTCCTTCACTTACAATGAGTAATTAAGAAAGAAACAAGAATAAGCATAAAAGGAGAATAAATGCTATGTACGCAGTAGCAACGTATTACATTCGCAGCCTCCTCCCTTTGCTTCTATACAGGTTTCAGTCAGCAAGAACGATTGATCTGATGGCGCAGTGCACGCTCAATAAAATGTATAGAGCAGAACATTATTTTATTCAGCGATCCGGAAAATAGCCTTTAAAATCGGGAGCAAGAGGTTGCACCTGGATAAGATTTATATCCGCTCTGGAATGAGAAAAGACCTTGGAGTTGAGAATTCGTACGATTTTTTCCAGAAGCGTGATTTCACACATTCCCTCAACACCTAGCTTGGGATTTGGAATGAAACAGCTAAGTAAAACCACGCATGCAACAAAACATTTCCTTGGTTCGCTTTGGTAAAACATATGAGGGCGATACTGAATTTTTTAGAGAGTTAACCAAGGATTAGTTTTAATAAAATTAAATTATGTTATTGTATTTCAAATATTTTTCTTTGTCACAACTCATGTTTGCAGTCGATGAAACCAGTCCTTAAAACAAGGTACCATTCTTCCTCAGGCACTTCAGAATCCAGATTTTATAATGTTTCACTGTTTCGTTTGATGAAAAAGTGATTTCACTCATTTTATTTTGTATCTTTGGAAACAAAAATAAATCACAAAGTGTTACGTCAAACTCTATGGTAGAAGGTCCATGCTGCTAAGCTTTAGGTTATCAGATTACTCATTTGTTAGTTTTGCTGGATGCGAAGATTCGTTTTCACATTGTAAAATTATTTTTCCTTTTGAGTGTTTTTCACGAACTTTATCAAACACATGCTGTTAGTAGATAGTGTCCGATCGGCAGTAACAATTTGTCTTATCTTCTAATTCTGTAGTAGCAATATGACCGGTTTTAGAAAAAAAAAATCTGGTGTTCCACTCACATGCGGTTTGATAAGTGTGGTAAAAAGCAAGAAAAATGTCGATAAATAAGTTGTTTACAAAACAACCCATGACTTTGTGGGATATACACTTGGTCCAGCGGTTCTCCAACGTTTTCATCCCGTCGGAAGAATAGGTTCTGTCAAGCTCTGTAAATCATCACTTCCTCATTTAGTTCATTTTTCTTCCCAGCAAGTCGAAGTTTCAAGTTAAAGAACAGGAAGAAGTCATTTGAGGCTAAGTTTTGTGAATATGATGGATGAGGACCCAATTCAAAGCCATATTCATGCATTTTCGCTATGTTGTCGTTGGTGTGTGGGACGGAGCATTATCCTGGTGAAAGAACACTTTTTTTGCCTTGGTTTTTTAAGTCAACGCAAGTTTTAAACGATCAAATAATGAAGTATAACAGGGCCAAGGTGTGCCTTTTTCCAAGTAATCTATGAGGATTATTCCTTGGGAATCTGCCAAAAATATGACCATCGCCTTACCAGCTCACAAAATGATATTTGCCTTCTTCGGTGCACTTTCACCAACCTTTGTCCATTGTTTTGACTGCTGTTTTGACTCTGGTGAGCAATTATGGATTTAGATTTCATCAACGGTCACAAATCGGTGCAAAAAGTCTAGCGGATTGCTATTAAACATCGCCAGAGATTGTGTTGAAAAGTTCCGGATGGGCTCTGGGTCGACTGCGAGCAATTGTGGCACCCACTTCTTCATAGCCAATTCTTCATGCAGGATATTATGCACTCGCTCAGTTTAGATGCCTACAGTCTCAGCAATCTCACGAATTTTTATTCGGCGGTTTTGCGTTACCATATCACGAATTTTGTCAGTGGTTTCCTATATAGTGATCTAAATTGGACGACCGGAACGCGCTTCGTCTTCAATGCTTGTCTGACCACGTTAAAATTCATTAGTCCAAAAAGTACATGGTCTTCAATGGTAGTGCTGAGCCTGAGTGAATTTGATTTGTGCGGAAGTCCAATCCTTCAAATGAAAATGTTTAATAACAGTAGGAAACTCGGTTTTCTCCATTTTCAACCGCAGTCGACATATTCACCAATTCAGACGGCTGTCAACAATGAACTGCACACTGTACATTGTTGAAATTTCATACGATCCCTTGATTAATCAAGCTTAGAAACCAATAAATCGCTACAAAAATGTTCTTTCATGGAAATTTATCAGACGTATCTACGAGATGTAACTTGTGCGTTCGGATCTGTCCTTATCTTTGGGACACTCTACCTGCTCTGTCTAAATTCTTGGAAAACACGCAGCCCCTCCCAACTCTCTATTGTCTGTTAAATGACCACATGCTCTTTGCAAATACATCCGTTATCCTTAAGAGAGAGACCATAAATGGGGTAATTGTTTCTGTCTCTTTATTTTCTAGACCTGACAAGTTAAATCTGGCAGACATTAGGCTAAGGTCGCCCTCCGTGTGTAATGGTTATCATACTAACTTCATATACCCAAGGTCGCGGGTTCAAACCCGGCTGAGGACAATGGATTTGTTCGGACGTAAAAATCTTTAGCATGGCTTCCTTCGGAAGGGAAGTAGGCCCCATGACGTAGATTTACGGCACGTACGTAAAAGAATCTCAAGCCTGATAAAAGGGGCCTCTTGAGCAAAATAAACAGGTATTTCACGCGCAGTATAGAATGGAGCACTGAGAACTACAGTTAAAGAGCGTCCATAAATAAAATTTCATTTTCATTTCACACTAGGCTAAAGTGGTAGCTAAATCTTTTAAAATATCGCATTAAAACTTTAGTCAACAGAATCGCTTCTGTTTTGACTGGCCAGGAAGAAAATAAAAACAAATGAGCACTTCTCGTTTGAGAAAAATGTGTGTTTTAAAATGGAAACCAGTAATAGACAATATATCGTAAAAAATAGTATACTTGACATAAGTTGTGTGTTTTAACAAGATCTATGTTTTCGAACGATGAATATCGCCCTCCGTGGTGCAATGGTTACCATACTAACTTCATATATCCAAGGTCGCGGGTTGAAACCCGGTGGAGGACGATGAATTTTATCGGACGTGACTTCCTTCGGAAGTGAAGTAAAGCCGTTGGTCCCGTGTCGTAGATTTGCGGCACGCAAAAGAATCTCAATCCTGATAAAGAGGCCTCTGAGCAAAATTAAGCGGTCTTACACGCCCAATGTAGAATGGGAGGCTGACAACCACAGCAGTTAAAGAGCGTCCGTAAATAAAACTTTTTCCATTTGGAGGATGAATTAAAAGGTGAAATTATACCCAAATGAACCCGGTGTCCATGGAGTTTAGAGTTACTCGACATTCGTATTCTCAGGTTAGGGAATACCCTGAAGGGAAAAAAAAAAAAAAACCTTATCCGGGTAATTCACCCGAACCGACATTCACACTCGTTTTCCTTTAGAGCAATGAGAACGAAATTTTAGTCACTCGCATAGCGACGGCTTTTAAAAGATTTGATTATCGCTTTAGCCTAGTGTAATCCCTAATTTCCCTTCTACTAAGTGGTAAGACTATTTCTGATAATATTTATCTCAATTAGCATGAAGCAGAGGAATACTCTTCTGTAAGAGGTAGAGAAAGTCATATGAAGGGAACGCTTTATTTTTGCTTTACTTTTTACAGAAACTTCAGAACATGTATTGCTGGTGAAATTATCCATATTGAATTTCTGAGTGGAGTGCAATATTTCCTCTAGATGAAGTATACATATGTGGAACATATGAACAAGAAGAATTATCCTGGATATGAAACACGAAGGGAGAATTTCTGGCTCGTTTTTCCTTTCACGCTTGATTTAATTGTTTTTAAAACAAACGCAGAACTCCCCTCTGTTATTCAGTCCTTTGCTGTAGCCGTATGCAGTTAAAATTGATGACGTGGCAAACAGCGAAACCAATTTTACTGTAATACAATCGCCGGATTTATTACAAATGTGGGACAGATCCAGTAATGCAAAAGTCGCATGAACAGGATCACAGAGCGCTGGGAAAACAAAAGCGAAACCCATTAATTCCTGGACCGGCGAGGCATTTGTTTCAAATGTAGCTGTACGTGGCAGCACTTAATATAAGAGCCACCTTTAATTCTGTTAGACAAAATCTCCAGGTGTTCTAAAAAATATCATGTATCAGCTCATTTTGTAAATGGTAAAACATCTGCTCCATTAATGTTATAAAGGGCTTGGGGACTGCAAATGTGATTTTGTTTTTAATTCCATGTTATTTTACGTCGTTTTAACTAGTTGGTTGTATCGCAGCGGAAATATTCAGAAAAATACCTCGTGTACGGTATATGTTGGACAGTAGCCTTATAAGGTCTCATTCCCGAGCCGTACTACCTTCAAGCCAAACCGATTGTGTTAGAGGGCCGTCTATCCGTAGTCAGATGGTAAAGTGCAGCTAGCCTTTCCGTCCAGTCTACTGGTTACATTATCAGTGGACAGATGACAGCGCAATCGCAATTAGTATCTATTTTCAGTTGTTTTTTTTTTTTTTTACTTAAGGCCGTTCTATTAATTATCGAATCCGGAATTTACTATGGTGACAGGAAAACCACGAATAAAAAGAAAGAAAAAAAATACCTAGCCAGATTAGTCGGCCTCCCGAATCCGGGCCATAGACGTTACCGCTAAACCATCCTGCATTTTTTTTTTCTCTTTTATTTTCTTTTTCCCTTCATAGAGTTCTTTCTCTATCGCTTATCAATGAGTAGGGAAACTGTTGCATCCCACCCGAAAAGTCAATATCGAGATTTCACTACAACCATGTTTTGAAGTTCCCGAACAAGTTTACTTCCTGTTCTACATATATTAAGTAGGGGAAGCATTTTATTCCACCCAAAAATAAGTCGAAATTTCACAACAGATAATTTTTTGAGTCCTCTTGAACCCCCCAAAAAGTATTTTTAGTAGAAGATTCGCTTGTACGCGCGCGTGTGTATGTGTTTGTGAAAAGTCGGTTAAAAACTTAATTTAGTATTTAAAGTTCAGCATTCTTTCAAGAAATTCTAACGATCCCAAACTCTAGCCTTAAATGAAGTGTATCCTTGAATATTCTGGGAATAGTCTCTGAAACCCTCTTCATTCTGGATAACTATATAGCTGGTAAACCGTAAGATATAGACAAAATCTTAATACACAAAAAATGCATATCTCATTAAATCAAATACCCACATTTCTTGTGGTGTTAACATTTCCGAGATGGAAACTATCGAGGGTCAGTCAATATCTAATGCCTCTTTTTTCTCTCTTTTAATTTGTAAGAAAATTAAACTTTAACTACACATCATGAAAACCACAACATAGAGGATTAAATTGTCTTTTTTCAATGTAATCTCAGTCCTTTTCCACAGTTTTGGTCCACCTTTTAACAAGGGCATGTATTCCAGTGTGGTAAAATGCACGGTCTTGCTTCCAAAGCCATTGACGCACAGATGTTTTCACGCCCTCTGCATCTTCAAAGTGAATCCCATGATGAGCTTCCTTTAGCGGCCCAAACAAATGGTAGTCTGGTGGTGCTAGGTCAGGGCTTTATGGGGGATGAGGCAAAACTTCCCATCCAATTTTCACAATCGCTTCAGTGGTGTGATGACTGGTGTGTAGTTGAACATCCGCCATGGTTTTTGTTGAGCGACTAGCTGATGACGTGCTTTAAGTTTTTTTGAGAGTGCTGACGTATCGAACAGAATTTATTGTGCATCCCTGCTCCAAAAATTCAACCAGAATCACGCATCCCAAAACACTGTTGCCATCACTTTCCCTGCCGATGGCACAGTTTTGAACTCTTTTTTTCTTCGGTGAGGTGGTGCCATTTCATTGATTCATTGTCTTTTTGATTCAGGTTAAAAAAAAAAATGAACCGATGTTTCCTCTCCAGTCGCAATATTTTCCAGAAACTCCTCTCCCTCCAAATTGAAGCGCTGCAAGATCTCGGCCGCTATCGTTTTTCTTCTCTCCTTATTTTCGTCGGTTAACATTCTTGGTACTCATCGTGAAGAAACTTTTGAGTACTCCAGTTGTTGAATAATTGTCATCACACTGCCTTTCCTGACGGAAACACAATTCATCTGTTGTTACATGGCGGTCAGTAGGAATGATCTCATCCACTCCCTCAATGTTGCGTGGAGTCACTGCAGTAGTCACCGGTCTAACGCTCCGATTTTCATCAGCCAACTCTTCTGCTTCATTACCGCGACGGACCCATCTTCTAACATTGTTGCATAACCATACAGATTCTTCATCCTTTCATAAATGCGAATGGGCCTTTCACCTTCCGCATGCAAGAATTCAGTTACGAAACGTTGTCTAATACGCACATCGATGTCAGCCATTTTGCAAAAGGCATCAGTGCTGCCGCCTGTTGACTTAGGAAGTTGCTACTACAGTGGGTTAGAGAAGAAGGTTTGATGAATTGCGCCAAATTCAAATTGTTCACATCGCTAATAAAAAAAAAAAAAAAAATGGGAGGCGTTGCTTTGATTGACCCTCGTACTTTATGGGTTTAAATGGCCATTAATTATACTTTTCGCAAATGGGAAGCGTTAATTGGTTTTTTTCTCTCTCCTCTCTTCACCACGCAAAGAGAACGGAATTTAAATCGCATCACATAGCTACCCGCTCTTAAAAAACTCGCTATTGCTTAAAGTCTAAACATGAAGTAGATAGAACTACAATCGTTTGTAAGAATACAATTGCATTACCAGACTTTTAAGAAAAGGGTTTGAGAGAATTTAGTAATAATAAAAATAATAACAACTAAGGCACTCCATTCTGAATCTGGTACACATTTTACATGCCAGAATAGTATAAAATATCAAATAGACTGATACTAGAACGGCGCCGTGGCAGAGTGGTTAGACCGCTCCAGATTCAATCCCAGGTGACCGTTTTTGGGATTTCTGGTGGACAAGGCAGCGTCTGTCCTTTTTTTCTCCGGTTTCCTCCGCCATTCATTCCATCTTTTTTCCTATCCATTTCTCCTACATTTCACTTATTTACTTCCTCAGATTCAAACCAGGCATTGGGCTGTTCATCCATCCTGGCAACTCACTCAGATCTATAGCCGTTTGCTCAACAGGCATTGACTCCAGCATTGGCTTGTAAGCCCTTGGGGGTGGGTAAGTCCTAATATGGGGAAGGTGTTTAGGTGAAGAGGATATGTACGACATATATTAAATTTACTAAATTTCATTTAATGATGTGTAAATGGTTTTTCCTTTAATTTGCACTCTTCAGTTACAATGTGTTAATTTTCTCTAGCGCGTATATACATACAATGATCATAGATATAGAAGGTATCGTATTTCACTCAAAAATTCGATACCGAGATTTCGCAGGAATTACAAGTTTTAGGGCCTCCTGAATTAAAAAAAATGCAGTTTTAGTAAAAATTCTGTTTGTGTATACTCAAAAGCATAAATTCGGTTAAATACATAAGTTAGTATTCAGGTTCAGTATCTTCCAAGAATGCGATTTTCCGGAAAATTCCTTCCACCCCTAACAGCTCTTTACATGGAATATTCTTAGAAAATTATGATTCCCTCAAAAATGGTTCTTAAGGATTTTGATTAAAATACCACATGTTTTAAGGTATGTTTATGACAAACGAAATGTATATCTTAAATTTTCTAGTAATAGCCTCTGAAGGCCTCTTCATTCTGGATGGCTTTTGTCTAATTGGTAAACGGAGATATATAAAGTTACTACACAAAAATGTAGATCTCGTTAAAACACGCGGTAATTATTTATTTCTCTATTTTTTGGAGTTGGCCGTTTCCGAGATATTATTTATTGTATGTTTTAGTTTTAAACTGCTTAAATTTTTTTCCAGTGGGAAGTTAACTTTCATTTCATCTATTGTTTTATCCCGGAAACAAATAAGAAAACCAAGTTTCAGTTGTTTCACGTAGCGATGATCTTTTTAAAGTTTTGACCATCACTTTAGCCTAGTGTACTCCCTTATTTTCCCTGTACTTACAAGGGAGCAAGTAATAAAGACCAATTCTGCTAATGTTTATCTCGAATAGCATGTCGCAGATAAAAAAATAAACAAAGGAAAATTTTCTTGTGAAACAGCTAGAGAATGTTTTGTGTTATTGTTTTTGTTTAGTGTTTTGTATGGTAGACCGTATTATCAGCTTTCAAGTACCTAATTTCTCTCTTGAATTTGTTTTACACTATGCTGGTTTGAAATAATTATTGAGACTTTTCTGGACTATTGTTAAATCGGCTATTATTGCTTTTGCAATGAAATAATATTTTTGCAATGGAAATTTAGTTTTAGGTCCATTCTTCGTTTTGGCCAAGGGGGAGGTAGAAAACAAAGCCATCATATCAATGAATAAAGCATTGTGCTTGATTTCTCAGTAAAAAATGTATTGTTTTATTTTTATTTTTTTCAACTGACCTCTTACCCTACGTTTTGTGGTAAGGCCTATGTTGCACAATCACATTTCTGAGTCCCAGAATGTGATAAAACCTTTGATCGCTTTTTATTACATTCATTTGTTAATTTTCATTACCTTAGACTTAAGCTCAAAAAGACAATTACTAAAGGAATGTTAATATTACATTTGAGTATTAATAATAAAGGTTGCAGCAAAAATAGTAATTAGTGCTTCTAATAGCTTGAACTACTTTCTCTAGCACGTATGTACAATACACCTAATAGGTACAGAAGATACCCAAAAATTCGATACCGAGATTTTATTAGAAATAACATGTTTTGAGACACCTGAATGAAAAAATACATTTTTAGAAAAAGTCTCTCTTTCTCGCTTTTTGTACGTGCACGTGCGCGCGTATGTGTGTGCGCACGCGCACATCATAAGTCAAAAGCAGAAAGTCCATTAAAATTTTCAAGAAAATTCCTCCTCCCCAAAACTACCCTTTACATGGAACATTTTTAGAAAAATTTGATGTTCTCAAAAGTGGCTCTAACGATTTTGATTCAAATGCCATAAATATATTTGCATTACAAATAAAAATGTAAATCTTGAATTTCCTAGAAATGACCTCTGAAGCCCTCTTCGTTCTGAATGACTTTTGCATAGCCGGTAAACAGTAACAGATAGACACAAACTTACTACAAAAAATATAAAAACTAACTTTTTTTTTTTTTCATTATTGTGGAGATAATTGTTTCAGAGACATTCCCTCTTACTGATTTCAGTTTTAAAATACTCAGACCTTTCTCAAACATGAAGTCGTTCTTGCTTCTTTTGTTTTACTCTTGGGCATGCAAAGAAGCGAATTCCAATGACAATCGCATAGGGGCAGCTTTTAAAAGATCTGACTATCGCTTTAGCATAGTGTATTCTCATAGTTCCCTTTTACTTATACAGAATGAAGTAATAACACCATTCTGTTAATGTTTATCTCGATTAGCATGGAGTAGAAAGAAGAAGAATATTTTATGAGTTTGTAGAACCGCTAGAGAAAGTCAGTGAATGGAACACATCCGATTCCCCCCCCCCCTTCTAAATGCTGGCTTCCCAATCCATTTAATTTTTTCCCTCACATCATTCGTAGTATATCATTCAGGTACATCCTAATGGCTTCCGCAATGCTTGTATAAACAATCTTTTGTTTCTGTTTCTAATTTATCTAGAAGTACTACGTACATAGTGTAAAGAGAAGGTATTTTTTTTTATTTATAGTTTAACGTCCTTTAACCTGGTTGGTCATATCGGACGATGAATGCTGCTCAAATGATCTCGGGATCCATGGATCTCAAAGTTACCCGACATTCGTCCTCTCAGGATAAGGGAAAACCCCGAAAAAAACCTTATCCGGGTATCCTTAAGCGAGGTTCGAACTCACGACCTTTTAAATGTGAGGCAGATACGCTACCACCACACTACCCAGGCGGGCTTAGAGAATGTATTATATTTCACCCAAAAATTCGATACTGAGTTTTCGCTGGAAATGCATGTTTTGAGACCCCTGAATAAAGAAAAGCATATTTAGAAAAATGTCTGTGTGCGCGAGCGCGCGCGCGCTTACAGCATGGCAAGCCCGTTAAATATTATACTTGGTATTTAAGTCGAGTATCGCTCAAGGATGCGTTACGAAGGTTTTTAAGAAAATCACCCCCCCCCCTCTCCAAACTTTCCTTTAGATGGAAAATTTTTATTATCTCAAAAATGGCTAACGATTTTGATTAAAATATGGAATATTAAAGCCATTTGGATGACAAATAAAATATATATATCTTGAATATTCTGGGAATAGCATCTGAAGACCTTTTTATTCCGGATGAATATTGCATAACTGGTAAATCGTAAGTGATAGCCAAAGACTTAATCCACACAAAAAAAAAAATGTAGATCTCGTTAAAACGCATAATTTATATCATACTTTTTATATGTATGCTGACCGTTTCTGAGATATTCATTGTTATTAGCATTAAAATACTATACTTTTCTTAAACGGAAATTTGTCAACTCCTAGCCATACAAACAAAGGAATTTCAATGACATACCAACCAACTTTTAAAAATTTTGACTATCGCTTTAGCCAATGGCACTCCCTTTATCTCCCTTCTACTTAAAAGGAAGAAAATAGTAACACTATGTCTGATAGTTTGATCTCGATTAGTATGAGGTAGGTAGAAGAATGTGTTTTTGCATTTGTTGCAGAAATGTGCAGAAAGTCATATGAATGGAACACATCAGATTTGTTAATCTTTAGGTTTAGAAATGTACAACATTGCAAGTGATTTATAATAGGAAATGCGTACCTGTCTGCCATTTTATTTTCTAGTCACAGATGTGATCAAAGGTGTGATGGTGAGAACTTTTATCACAGAACTATGTCACAGTTAGATGTGGTCAAAGATGCTAAAGTTTTATCACATCTATGTTAAAACATTTCTGTGTAGTGCTACTATTTTATTGTTGCAAGAAAAAGTACAAATGCTGACGTTAGGAAAGGAATGACGAAATTACAAATTTCCTTAGGCACATTGTCAAAAAGGTTCATTGATTCACAGAGTGAAATATTAATTGCAATAATAAGGTTAACACCACATTAATAACTTGAGATAGGAAAAAGGCACACTATGAAAATATACTAATTTTGTAATGCCTATAATTGCGTGTTTTACTGCAGTAAGCTTGGGACAATGGAAGGCAACTAAAAGTTGCTTCTTATACTTTTTTACTTTCTATACACGTACTATGTACAGAAGGTATAGCTTTCTACCTAAAATTTCGATACCGAGATTTCACCGGAAATAGAAGTCCCCAGATCCAAAATAAAAATCATGTTTAGAAAACGGTCCGTGTGTGTCTGTGAACGCGATGACTCAAAAACGAAAAGTCGGTAAAATAGCAAACTTGGTATATATATTTAGTATGTTCCAAGGATGCGACATGAAGAATTTGAGGAAAATTCCCCCACCCCAAACCACCCTTTACATGGAAAAGTTTTCGAATATTTTTATTTTCTCAAAAATGACTCTAAAGGTTTTGATTAAAATACCGTATATTAAAGGTATTTACGCGTAAAATAAAATGCAAATATTGAACTTTTTGGCAATAGCCTCTGAACATCTATTTACTGTGGATGAATTTTGTTGAATTTTGCAAAACCAATAAACCGTAAGAGATAGACAAAAACTCACTATACAAAATATATAGATCTCGTTGAAACACACAATTTGGCATATACATTTTTTTCGTGGAATTGACCATTTATGAGATATTCCTTGTTACTGATTTCAGTTTTAAAATCCTTAAACTTTTCACATAATGAATTTGTCAACTCCTGGCAATGTAAAGAAACGGATTTCATCCATATGGCTTTTAAAAGATCTTCGTTTTAGCTTAGTGTATACCATTATTTCCCTTATAGTTACAAGAAAGCATTTCTGCTAATGTTTATCTCGATTAGTTTGCAGTAGATAGAAGAATAAGCTTTTTTTTATAATAAGTTGTTACAGTGATGTAGAGAAAGTCATGTGAATGGAACACACCAGATTATTATATTAATTAAATTTTGGTCCAAACCTTTTGTATAAAGCTTAACGTCATCATCAAAAAGTTCACAAGATAATACATAAATCTTCCCTTATCTATAGTCGCTGTAAACATAAAGTAACGGTATGCAGATTAGGGAACAGACGCAATTCTACAGTCACCATGAAAGGACTTCCGCCGCACTGGAGCCGTTTACTTTGAGGCTTAATTACCCACGCCGTTATAGATTTTGTCGTTGTCCCTTTTAATCGGATGAAACGGGGGTCACGGGCTGGAAATTAGCTTACAGCTCTTGGGCATCAATAGGAATGGTTGTTAGGGGGAGAAGTTCGGGGTGCGGAGGAACCTAATTCACTAAAGTGTGTTTAAAAGGGAGTTGCTATGGTATCCTGGATGCTGAAATTTATGTTTTATCTTGAAAAGTGATCTTACCTGTATGGAATATATTATGTTCCACCCTGTGTCGAAAAACCGAAAAAGTACACTAAAAAGCTATTTTCTAACTACAAAAGTACGGGTTTCTCTTGAATGTCGCGTCTGACAGCCCACCGCTCCCACGACATTACTACAGTATCTACAAAACTTGGCCGTCAGGCGCTTGATCCGTCTCGATCACGTTCTGTACACTTGGCTGGCAGTCCTACGGCCTGTCACCCCGTCAATATGCGTGGACGTCAAATAAAATCCCAAATCACAGTAAGAGTTATCAAAATAAACACAAAACATACCTATCACAGAGATGTTGGAAATTCTTGAATAACAGTGATCTTGTATAGTTTGAGTTTTAAAAGTTTTGTTGCTTTCCATGCTGAACCTTTCTTAAATATCAGTTTCTTGTGCAAGACGCCTAAAAGATTTTCCAGGCCACCGTTCTAACCTTTCAACGATTTCGTTTAATTTCTGCTCGGTAAGCACCTGCCTGTTTACCTCTCTTCTTGGAACTACCGCTCTACACCAAGGAAACTTTCATCCCTATAAGATTATGTAAGCACATACGTATCGTATACAAACACACTTTGTGCTACTGTATACTGACTTTTTAAAGCACGTCAAGCAAAACTAAACACTTCTAAACACTTCCCTAATCTTATTAAAGTGTGAACTGGACTAGAACAGAAGTAAGACTGACGCACATGGGACGACAGAACCGATGTAGGACGCACGCGCGCAAGGAAATGCAATGGTCACACGGGCCGTCTCTTGGCGACCAACTTTTGTAAAAAAACGTACTGTATGTGGACCCGTTCGTGCAATAGCGGCGGACCGAACCGGCTCTTCTCTTGATATGCAATTTCATTAATCCAGATTTCTGGCTTAGCTGTAGTGATTTTTCCCCAAGTTTTTTACCATGAAAATGTCTTTTGGCAAATGCATAGAAATGGAATTATAATGTTTGCATCGCACGTATTGTAGAGATTACGATCAGTGGCACGCAACGATGTATATAAATATTGTGGCTACGCACCGAATAATACGCGCACATCTGCCATGTCGCCGCGTAATGCCGCACGGATTGTTTTCGATGGTTCACAGCTAGTTGTTGTCGGTGGTCTTCTTTCCATTCATGATGTATTGTCACACATACATGAGTGAACACGTGTGCAGTCGATGTCCGCTTTATAGCAAAGCAAGGCGTCGCACCCGTGTGTGGCTGATATCTGCGTGTGGTTTCCTCGCGCAATAAGACCTCTGCTTCTGGAAGATTCTTGCAATATGATCAGCAGGTATAAAAGGGGGCAACTGGGCTAAAAAAAACTTCAGTTTCGACTGTGAGTTGTGAGCGTGCAGCTGCATTAGATAGAGCAGTTAACTGTCTGCGAGCGTCGAAGCGATTAGAGATATTGTACTACAGCAGTACAGTTTTTCTTCAGTTTAGAAGAAATGAGATTTTTGTTGCAATATGCATAGCTGGGCGTGTATTCCGAGCGCGAGGTGACGTCTGCAACTGTCCGACATGCTTATGGATGGTAATCAAGCTTTCTGTCACCGCATAGTAAAGCAGTATTTTATGATTGAGCTTTACATTTATATAATATTCACCTTACGCATAATTTACTGAAACCGGATTTTGTTTATCTCGACCTATGTTGTGTGTAGACAAAAATAGTAGTCCCCCTCCCCCCCCCAAAAGCGCGAAATTTGACCCAACTTTAAAAAACTATTTTTTCATAATAAAATAATATGAGTTCTAAAGTTTAAGAGGATATACAGGGTTATTCAAAAAGAAAGAACAGATTTCAAACTTTTATTGCTTCCAAACTACAAAAAATAGAAGCATGATTCCAAGTTCATGGAGAGAGAAAAGTTTACAGTTGAAATAGCGCGAGGGGTAGAAGTTCCAATCATGGCCACATTGGCGCTGTTGTTTGTTGTATGTCTGTAATGAAATGGCGGTGACACCACAAGAGAAATCATTTTGTGTGCTGCAATTAGCAAAACTAGAGTCCATTGTTGCAGTTCAATGAGCATTTCGCCGTCAATTTAATAAAAAATCGCCGCGTCACAAGCAAATGTACGAGTGGCATCGAAAATTCATAGAATATGATTGCATGTGCAAAAGGAAAAGCACGGGACGTCCTCGCACATCGGACGCGAATGTCGAGCATATTCGTACACTATACCAAAGGATCCCAAAGAAATCCACATCGCGAGCAAGCAACCAACGTATAGCGAGTTGTAAAACATCGTCTGCACCTGAAGCCATACAAACTGCAGTTATTGCAAGCATTGAATCCTGACGACCACAACAAAAGGTATGAATTGTACATTGGCATGTTAGAAGATGTGAAGGAAGACAATTGTACTCAACGATTAATTTTTTTCATGCAGCATAGTGCCCCGCCTCATTTCTCTTATCATGCCCGACGTTACTTGAATAAAACGTTTGCAGTACGTTGGATTGGGAGAGGAGCAGCAGATCAACTTTATCGCCGGTGGCTTCCCAGGTCTCCAGATCTCACACCATGTGATTTTTATCTATGGGGTTATGTAAAAGACCATGTTTTTATCCCTCCTATGCCTGGCACTCTCTAATATCTACGACATCGAATTGTTGCAGCTGTAAATTCGATAACTGGAGACCAGCTGATTCGTGTGTGGCAAGAAATGAGCCACCGTTAATGGACCACATCAGCTTTTTATACCTGTTGGTCGCACAGATGTAACAATCACAGCTGCAGTGTCACAAGAGCTTTCCGCCGGTACACGTGTCCACTTACGCGCATGCAAACAATGGATGTCAATAATCAGTTATTACTTACAAAGCAAGCCGTATACACAGGTTCGGCGTTTACGAGCGCAGGGTGTAGTTACACTATCTGACCCATTGTGAAATTTCTTTGAAGGGCCCCCACTAACCATAGAGCGAACGGGCAATAGCCGGGCAAACAAAGGCAATTGTGTGGTTCCCTGCAAGACTTCTCGGGCCTTTTTTATCCGTAGCTTCAGAAAATTTCACGTCCAGAGTAATCTATGTGTAAATGGACAAACTTAATTTTCCCGTAATGTCTAAGACTGGAACTTTCGAAGCCCGACTACGGAGTATATAAGGAGCCGACAAGTGCCAGTATGTGAAGTGAAGTGAGTTAAAAGTCAATCTAGTGTATATCTAGAATTTTTTGGAAATAATCTCTGGTCATCTTCATTCTAGATGCTTTTTCCATAATTGGTCAACTGTAATAGATAGACAAAATCCTATTATGTGCATAAAAATAATGGATTTCGTTAAAACAGAAATGTTGCTTTTTTATTATTTTTTTTTTCCTGTTAACCATTTCGTTGTTATTGTTTTAAATTTTCCAAGGCTTATACTTTCTCAAATGGGAAATTATAATCTGACCTCCCTCCCCCCCCCCCCCCCATCCTGGTCATCCAAGGAGAACTGAATTTCCACGCTATCACATAGCACTATCGCTTTAGCTTAGTGATTTTCTTATTCCCCTTGTACCTATTAGGACATATAAAATAATACAATTTCTGCAAATGCTGAATATGATTAGCATGAAATATATAGAAGAATAAGCTTTGTAAGAAGAGTTTGTTGCAGAATAGGTAGAGAAAGTCATGTGAAAGTCACAGATCAGAGTTTTTTCGAGCGGGTGACAGGAAAGCAGGTGCGAGGATAGTGCTATGCATCTTTGACCAGCTTCCGGCTTACAATGTATTCATCCGCCGCTCTCGTAAAGGCATCGCGCAGTTGTCACAGGTAGTGAATGTTAATAAGATGGTGGCCCAAGGACGCCTTTGTCGCTATAAAACATTGTACTTATTGCTGTCGAAATACTCTCTAGAGTTTTCGTATAGCAGCTAGACGAAGAAATGAATTCCAGCCAAGAATTCCAATTCGAGATTTTCCCAAAAAGTAATATTTTTGAAGTCCCCTGTGTATGCTCTTGAACAGCATTCGAAAACTAAATGTCTGATAAATATCAAACTTGATATTGACTTCAGCATTTTCCGAGAATATGACACGAAGCATTTTCAAGAAAACCCCTCATACCAAACTGCCTTTTGATTGCTTTCTTTTTAATTTTCTCAAAACTGGCACTAACATTTTAAAGATATTTCCATAAAAATAATATGTGTATTTCATTTATGGAGAAATCTTCTCCTCATTACAATTAATGTTTTATAAATTTCTTCAGTAAGAAATGAGATGTTGGATCACAAACAAGTAGATTTCATTAAAATATTGCGTGTAAGTGAAATGCATTTTGGGTGGGCATTAAACATTTCGGAAATATTTTACCTTTGTTTGAGTTTTGCAATATTTTAAAATTTTTGAAGTGCTAAGCTACCATTCCTGTATTTCTCGTGATGGCCTGCAAAAAGTATGATATTTAATAACCAGGATAAAGCAACTCGTTTTTAACATTAAATATGTAATGAAAGCATTTCTTTGTACTTTTATTAAATGAGGTAGAAAGGAAAAGTAAATTTTCTCAGAATAATTTGCAGAAGAATTAAACATGAACGATAATGCGTAGAGAATGTTATGTGAATTAGCACATCAGCTACTATTTTCTAGAAAATTTAAAATTGAATTATTTTAAATGTTGAATGGAGGTGTGCTTGCCTTTTTCGATAGACATTTATGGTAGTGCATCTGTGAAATTTGGAAAATGCACAGTATATACGACATCTTGTTGAAATTTTACCAGTTATCACACAATAACACTACTAATTTTGCACAGTTTCAACATTCTAGATTTTATATTTAAATATTATTTTTTCTTCTAAATGTATTGTCTAATAAGTTAATAACACGATATTAAAATATGTAGATAAAATTTGTTTTGCAACAAATGGGTGTAAAGATAGATCTATCATACCAGATTTGTTTATATTATCTCTAATTAAAAAAAAAATATATTACCTTTTGTACTTTCCAAAACTCGTCGGCCTGGGTGGCTCATTTGGTAACGTGCTGGCCTTCTGATCTCTAACATGGCCCAGACTAATAGTTCGTAAGTGTGCTTAAAAGCGACAGCCCCATGTAGATAGATTTACTGGCACGTAAAAGAACTCATGCAGGACAAAATTCGGCCACACCGGCGGCGTTCATATGATCCTGGCAGTTGACAACGGATTTAACAAACAAATAGTTTTTTTTTCTCCAAAACTCTTTATTTTCTAAAGTTAATAATTTATTTCTCATGTTTCGAGCATTTTTGAAAAGGTAAGATCATTTAATTTACTTTTGGGAAGTACAACATTTTTTAAACAAAATTAATAAAAAAAAATGTAGTGCGTGGAACATTTTGCGTATGCAAAAATGCAGAAAAAGAGCCTTGCGAGAGTTTGATGTTGGGCGCACTATTGGAAAAAGGATATATTTTCTTAAAGTTTAGGATTTGTACTATTTTATCATGAAAACATTATATAGTTTTAACAATTTTCACAACTTTTAGACAAATTTCTCCTTGGCATCTTACCATTTGAAAATAAATCTTATAGCTGTTTAAAGTTTCTATAAAATTCAAGTTGTCCGAAGAAGAAAAAGCAAGCAGCTTGCATTACGATTTGCTTGTTATCACACGGACTTTGTATATTAATGCATTTCTGTTTCGCTTCCTGAAGAAATGTCACTGTCTTGAGGAACCGGAAACAGGATTCCATTTAACCGCATTTCCGGTGTTTGTGGCACCAACATTTCCGTCACACTGACCCAAGATTGTGTAGAATATTACAAGAATAGTTATAATGCCTTGTAAACACCATTATGGTCATGTGCAAAACAGATGACTTCCGCCTAAATTCCATACGTTTGAATTTGAGACTGGCTGGAATTTCAACCAATCGCGGCTAATAGAGTAAGTTACATATAACTTCTCCCTATTAGGTAGCCATTCAAAGATTGCATTGGCCTATCAGTGAAATGGGTAAAAAAATTGATGTCAGCGGGGCAAAATTATAATAAATAAGTAGACGTAAAATTATGCTTAAAGTTTAAGTCCTTCTGGCAGGTCATATCGGATTATGAATAAATGAAATGGGTGAAATAATATTCAAATGAGTCCAGGGTGAACTGAGTTACTCGACATTTTAGTTTGAGGGTAAGGCAAAACTCCACTTTCTCCGGGTGGGTAGTGAGACAGTAAAATTCAAGCCGTAGTCGGGAATTGAACCAAATATCTCCATCTTAGGAATTTAATTTCATATTGATAATGTTACATTGGAAGCTCAGTTGGCAAGAGCAGTCGGACGGAGGTCGGGAGATCCTTTGTTCAAATCCCGGCTTTGGCAGTTCATTTTTCAGACTCTGCGTTTCCAATTCTTGCCCTATAACGTCTAATGCGGGAAAAACAATTGATTACCCTATTCAGGTTACTCACCCAAACAGAGATTTGAACTATTGACCTCTTGAATGTGAGGCAAACACGCTATTCTCACACTATAGAGGTGGGCTGGATGTAAAATGTTGAAATGTAAACTACGAGGGCAATCGAGAAAGTAACGAATAATGAAAAATATCAACACAAAACTGTATTTACAAAGTTACAGTACCTTACACTTATTTCTCAACGTAATCGCCATGGCTATCAAGGTATTTATTGTCACGTACCAATTTTTCAATGAAGATGTTATACTCTTCTCCCGCTAAATTTCTGAGCTAATATTCTCACCCGAAACGTCATGAATGGTGTCCAAAGTGAAACACTGGTTTTTCTGAATTCTTTTATCATTTACTTTCAAATCTTCCATAAAGATTGGTGAATTTCCACTCCGGTCTTTGTCGTGCATACTGGTTCTTTCTTGGTTACCCTAAATTATGCGTCATTTTTGTAACTGAAGACTCGTTCAGCACATTATCATCTTAGACCTGCACTACCTGCCTATAACATACCACGTGACAATAAATGTCTTTAGTTGAGAACTACGTTGAGAAATAAAGGTACTCCAACTTTGTAAATAAAATGGTATGTTGATATCATTTGTCATTATTTAGTTATGTCAAATCGTCTGTTACTTTCTGGGTTGCTCTCGTATAATCACCTTTATTCTATCGCACCTTACTTATTTTCAAATGTAGGTAACTGGTAAGCAGATTAAAACGAAGGCAAGATGTTTTCCTGTTTGGAACAGAAGTCGCAGATAAGTGACAGGAATGTGTGTGGAGTTATTTTGATGAAATAAATTCATGAAATGCTGCTAGCTGGCTGTGGCTTTCAGAGCTCTAAGAGCCTGAAGTTAAAATCTTTCAAGAGAAAGTTATAGCATCATTAAAGCTCCCTATTGGGTGCTTTAGCTTAAACAACTGCTGCTGTTTTGTTTTTGTTTTTTTCGTTGAAGTGTAGATTCAACCTTTTTTGTCTCGCCCGCCCCCCCCCCCCCGCTCCAATTTTTAAACTGTTAAACATACGCACATTCATTCACTGCCACATTTATTCTTGCATACTCTTTGGGAAATAGTGAACGATTATTGTTAAAGAAAAATTCCCCACCTAGCTGAGGTTGGAAGCCAGGGCCTGAGGTTTGAGAAACCAGAACACTGACTAGTTGAACGTAGCGATAGTCTAAAATCTGTTTTGTTCCATTCTTTATCTAGGATTTCTTGTATCCAATCGAGTGAGCAGGTTTAAGCTGTAATTTTATATGGGGCATGCCTATCAAGATAAAACAGGAGAAATCTTACTATTAGAGCACTTCGGACTACAACAGAATAATATGTACTACAGTAATATATAAATACAAATCACAAAACTTGATTATTTGGGCCGCGCTTGAATACTTTGTTTTTAAATAATTCAGCAAAGCAGGTAATTATGATAGAAATCATTTCCGTTTAACTAAGAAGGATGCAAGATATTAGAACAGAGGAGGATATATCTCTCAGAGCGACATTATTATGGATAGATTGTTAACACACTCCGGCATGCGGCGAAGGAGCCCACAAGTTCTTAACCTTTCTACTTTAATACCCGCTCACTATTAGAGAGCAGTCCCAAGAGGGAGACACAGTGACCTTAATAGGAAAGACCGCTCACTCTAGCGTTCATGGGGAGAAATATTTTCAGAGTGCAAGCAAAAAAAAAATACTATTACTTCTACTCGTTGTCACAACGAGTAGAACACCTTAGCCATTTTTTTCTTTCTCTGCCACGTACAATATACATTCAATACAAAGATTTCAATGGAAATAGAGTTTTTATAGAAAAAGGCGCGCGCGCGCGTGTGTGTGTATATATAGACAGCTTAACTCAAAAACGAAAAGCCGTTAAATGTAAACTTGGTAGATCTCGTTAAAACACACAATTTATATTATATACAGTTTCACTTTCTCTAGTACGTATGTATAATGTTCATAGTGGATAGAGAAGGTATTGTATTCCACCCAGATATTCCATATTAAAATTTCACCGGAAATATATGTTTTCAGACTCCCTGGATCCAAAAACAGTATTTTTAGAAACATGTCCGTGTGTGATATGTCTGTGGGCACCATAGCTCAAAAAAGTCGGTTAAATACCAAACTTGGTATTTAAGTTCAGAATCTTCCAAGGATGCGACACGAAGATTTTCAAGAAAATTCTCCAACCCCCAACTACCCTTTACATAGAAGAATTTTCGAAAATGTTTATTTTCTCAAAAGGTTTTAACGATTTTTAAATTTTCATGACAAACGAAATATATATCCTAATTTTATGGGAATAGCCTCTGAATCCTCTTATTCTGGATGAGTTTTGCAGGATTTTGCATAACGGTTAAACCGTAAGAAATATACAAAAACTGTTGATCTCGTTAAAACAGATAGTTTGTCATATACGTTTTTCTCTTAGAGTTGGCCGTTTTCGAGACATTCCTTGTTATTAGTTTCCATTTTAAGTCGCCTAACTTTTCTCAAATGGGACCTTGTAAAGCGAACCGAACCTCAATTGTTTCACATGACGACCTGCTTTTAAAAGATTTGAGTATTGCTTTAGCCTAACGTATTTCCTTATTTCCCTTCTACTTATAAGGAAGCAAGAAATAAGACCAATTCTACTGTTTATCTCGATAAGCATGTTGTAGATAAAAACAATATTTTGTAAGAATAGTTTGTACGTCGAACAGCTATAGAGAGTTATGCGAATGGAACACATCAGATTTTTTCTTTTAGAAACCTCGGATTTTTGGGTGATATGCTGCACCTTCTTTCTCTACCTATTATATTCATTGTAATGATAAAGTGTGTGTGTGTGTGTGTGTGTGTGTGATAAAATTACTATGGTCAATGATTTTAATAACAACATTAAGCTTACTACTGATATCAGTAATGCTATATTCATAATGAAGTCGCAGTGCAAACGTAACGCAGGAAATTTGCACGGTTTCTAGATTCGTAAATGATATACGGAAATCTTACAAGGACACAGCAAGTTTCAAATTGTATAACATAATCAGCAATATCATAAAACAAAATTTACTCAATCTTTTATAAATAGGTTATAAAATTACACAGGCACAACTATCGCTACTCTTGGATGGCAATTATAATTTGTTTAAAAACCTCTAGCGTCGGCGATTGAAACGTGGTGTAGCACGGTCAAATATAAACGATGGCCCTCAAACGGGACCACTTCCCCCTACTTTGGTCAATAATCATTAGAAAAATACTACCCTGTACTATAGGCAAGAGGCAACGTAATAAAATCTGCTTCTTGGAGACTCAGCTTGCAAGTCGAGAAGCGCGCCTCAGTTAAGGAACCAGTAAGTGGAAGACTTGGCAACAGCGAGGGTTGGTTTCCAACCACACACACCCTAATCCCAAACTTTGGAAGAAGGCTGGGGCAGGGTCATTCATGTTCTGAAAAATACTGCGTTGCGTACATAGAGGAAGAATTCTGCATTTTTTCCTCTGTGACTGCGAGATTTTACAATGCCTTTGTTTCTATGGTTATATATACATACCTAGTCACCCTCCGTGGTGTAATGGTTACCATGCTAGCTTCATATACCCAAGGTCGTGGGTTCAAACCCGGTTGAGGGCGTCGTAGATTTACGTCACGTAAAAGAACCTCAAGCCTGATAGAGAGGTCTCTGAGCAAAATTAAGCGGTCTTTCACGCCCAATTTAGAATGGGACGCTGAGAACCACATTAGTTAAAGAGCGTCTATAAATAACACACCATTTACATTTATTTTATATATATATATATATATATATATGTATATACCTTCTAGTGCACAGAATTCTTCCTCTATGTGCCCAACGCAAACATAAAGTTAAAATTAGCCAACTCTTGCATTGCGTGAGTCTAACGAGTGCTTCCATTGAAATAACATGGCTGCAAAGTCTTATGCTTCGTCTGCGGTTACGTTTCGTTGTGAATGTATCTTAACGCTTATAGGCTACATCAATAACATAGGTTAAATTGGCTGCGGGAAAACAAGACTTCCCAGGCATGAAATTACACGATTGCCCCAAAACAGTATTTTTCTAGTACTTAACAAATCGCATGAGCAATATAACATTCATCACTCAACTGTGTATTCCCATAATGCATTTCTCCACAACCCCGGTAAATGGTCTCCACTGAGAAGCCATCTCAACCCTTGCGTGCTAACCCCCTTAAAGGGCAACTGTTCCTACATGGTAATTTCGGTGGTTGTTGAATATTTCTATCAGATAGAGTAGATGATTGTTAGCAAGCAGTTGGCAAAGTGAGGGCGAGTCACATAGCCAGAGAGGTAACCAAGCTTGCAGCGTGACGTTGCTTACGGAAGTGGACAGCGTTTTATTATTTTATTACATCCTCCACTGTGCTTGTTTGTTTTGTGTCAGTTGTGCTTTTTACATAGCAAAGTTCATGACACTACAGCTTGAATTACGTTTATTTTGACTGTGTAGCGAATAACCTCAGAAAATAAAAGAGAACATTATTTTAAAAAAAAAAAAAAAAATATATATATATATATATATATATATATATATATATATATGCATTGCAATTACATGTAACCTTCTCCACCTTTTCTTTCAAAAGCTTATTTTTCTAAGTACTTCGCGCTAACCAAGATAATAATAGTGGAAATGGTTTTACTACACTTTATTCCCTTATAAGTACAAGGAGAATAATTACAAATACATTGGAATAAAGATGTAGCCAAATCTTTTAAGAGTGCGTCGCTATGGATGCATTTAATCTCCGTTCTTCTTGCATGACTAATATTTGGGGGGGGGGGGGGGAATAACTACTGTCTATCTGGTACGGCTGGCCAGTTAGCAAAAATCATGTAGAATGAAGAGAATTTCACAGGTTACTCACGGAAAATCCAAGATATACATTTCATTTGTCATGAGAATATCTTAAACTTACGATATTTTAATTAATATTATTGGAGCCATATTTGAAAAAAATAAATCTCTTAGAAAAATTGACTGTGTAATGGATAGTTTGGGGTGAGGGGATTTTCTTGAAAATCTTCGTGTCGCATCCTTGGAAGATACTGACCTTAAATACCAGTTTGGTATTCAACTGACTTTTCATTTTCGAGTTATGCTGCCCCCTCCCCAACACACACCGCACTGAACCGTTTGCTTTTTAGGGGTTCTCAAACATGTATTTCTGGTGAAATAATTGGTATCTAATTTTTTTAGTGGAATACAATATATTTTATACTTACTATGCATACATACGGGTTAGAGAAAGTAAAAATACAATTTTGTTTGTCTTATTTTACTGTAGTCTAAACTGTATACAAAAGAAATCTTAAAGAATTGTAAGCTCCACTGCACTGCGTGTCCAGTGTTTTGCGGATTTCCCATTCTGACCTAAAAGTACAGAGGACATTTTAATTCCTTCCACTACTGAGCCCAGAACTGGTAAGTACAGGGTTACTACAAAAGAAATAGACAACTTCAACTGCCTGTAAAATAAAAACAATTAGAGATAGCAACCTAATTATTTTGGAGGTATGTTGAGAAACTCTCAAAAGTTTCGTTTGTTACTATTGGTAACGCTGTAGTGTTTTGTTTGTTGTTGCAGAAGCTGAAATGGCGGAAAATCCTGTGGAAAAGGCATATTGCGTGATGGAATTTGCTAGAACGCAATCAGCAACTGTTGTCCAACGACATTTTAGAACACGTTACCACAAAAATGAAATGATGCGCTCACAAAAACCAGCATCGTCTTCATCATGTCGCAACATGTCGATACAAAAGTTACGCCGTATGACCTTATCTTCTTCACACAGAAACTGCAACATCTGTAATCTGTAAGGCATCATGTGCAGTCGCTTCCACAAGATTTTACATACAGTTTGCTGTGGAATTTGTAATTGCATGCTTGCCCTAGATGTCGATTTCTGTGGGCTTCTTATGTAGGCAGAACGAACACGTTCAACGTTTTCTTCCGAAACTCTTGGTCTTCCCGAGCTCTTCCCTTTGCACAAACATCCCGTTGTCTCGAATTTTCTATACCAGTCGTAGATTGACTGTCTAGTCGGTGGCGTTTTGTGGTAACGTGTTCTAAAATGTCGTTGGATAACAGTTGCTGATTGCGTTCTAGCAAATTCCAACACGCAATATGCCTTTTCCACAGGATTTTCCGCCATTTCAGCTTCTGCAACAACAAACAAAACACTACAGCGTTACCAATAGTAACAAACGAAACTTTGAGAGTTTCTCAACATAGCTCCAAAATAATTAGGTTGCTATCTCTAATAGTTTTTGTTTTACAGGCAGTTGAAGTGTCTATTTCTTTTGTAGTAACCCTGTAATATATCGATATTTTAAGAATATTTGACTGATGTCTCATCATACACTATGCTGCTCAGTAACAAGAATAAATAAATAAATAAATAAATTCCAAATATGCTACTCCGGCACCTAGGTAACTAACTATACCGGGGCATATATTCAAACTTTAAATGTATTTCCAAAAACGTACATTACAAATTTTATCTATTTATTTTTTTTTAGATAATTAACAAAACTGCAAATTAAAATTTTGAATTAAAATCAGTAGATAAAACTCTAGAATATAAAAAAGAGTTAGAGGTAAATGAACTAAAATAAAACTATTCTGAAACAAAAATATTACTGGAAATCCAACAGCTTTGAAACTGGTATCCCGCACTAAGTTATATATAAATTGTATATTAATTACAATATTATTCTACACGCATGCTCAGTAACAATTAAATTCTAACCGTTGCCATGTACGTATCATTTTCTTTTGAAAAACAAGCTTTGCTTGCTTAGGGTTTATGTTGTAGTACCCTGATCTAGAGCAATGGTGAAAGGGATGAGCCCGCCTCTTCAGAAGAACAATAGTTCGGCACCAGACCGCGCCTCTGGACCGGAAACCGCCCTGCCCCTTATAATTACAATTCTCAAGATACGTTCCAAGCGAGCGACGAACTTCTCTGTAATTAAGTGTATGCATATTTCTGCTGCACGTGAGAATGGGTCGCTCGCAAGCGCTCCACGGATGGGCCAATTACACTGGCATTAGATTGTTCCCGGATAGACTTATCGTCCTTCACTTGTTATATACGTCACCTGTCACAAACCGCGCTCACATCAACCTTTCAGGCGAAAGGAATCTCCTCGGAAAAGAGCTGCATTTTATGAGCAACTACTTTTCTCTTTTGTTTTAAAGGGGTTATTTAGTTCATAAGTGAATGATCAATCTATTAGATTATCAGGAATTTTGGCTAATTACAATTTTATTGCCTTTCATTTTATCACTCCCACTTGCATTACTACGTCCACTACTTACAGTATTTCGATACCGTAATTTCATGAAAAAATATATTTTAAGACACCCAGAAAAATACAGTATTTTAAGACAATTATATGTGTGTGTCTGTGTACAACGTACTCTAAAACAAAAAGTGAGTTAAATACAAAACTTGGCGTTTAATTTCAGCGTCTTCCAAGGATGCGACACGAAGATTTTGAAGAAAATTCTCCCAAAACAAACTACCCTTTACATGGAAAATGTTTTATTTGACCCAAATAACATTTTGAAGATATTTGCATTGCAATAAAATGTATATCTTGAATTTTCCTGGAGCAGCCTCTGAAATCCTCTTCATTCTGAATATAATTGGTAAACCGTAAGAGATAGAGAAATTCTGAATACAGAAATATTGCAGAGCTCTTTAAAGCACACATTTATGAATGGTGTGTGTGTGTAATTAATAATTTCCAATGTATCCCTTGTTATTGGCTGGAATTTCAAAGACTTGTATATTTTTCAAACGGAAAGGTCTTATTCTGTTGTTTTCATCGTGTTTATTTCTCCTCGTCATGCAAAGATAACATAATTTCAAAGCATCGCATAGCGACCCGATCTTAAAGGTTTGACTGTCGTAACCCTTTGCATTCCTCTTCTTACAAGTAAATATGTAATAAAACAATTTTTATAAAATATGGTTATCTTAACTAACATAAAACAGAAGAATAAGTGTTTATAATAACAGTTTTACAATAGTGAGTAAAGAAGATCCTGCCGTCCGGTTTCGGCTGCCGTTGTCATTACTCTCATCTCATCCTATCTCCTGGGGTTTGACGTGCAATAAACAAATGACAGCAGTGTCGAATTCCTTCCGACATCTCACACAACAAACAAATCAAGTGATTTGCATAAACGAAATGTTTATTTACAACGAAATATGTAAATATGTACATATATAATGGAAATTCACCTCAAATAACAAGAATAGAAGAGTAAGCCTTGTTAAAAGTAGTTTGTAGCAGAGCCAGGAGAGAAAGTGATGTGAATGCAGCATGTCAGTTTTTGTTTTTTTTTTACTGTAAACCGAGACGTGCCGTACTAGTTCTATGACTAGTAGGTAGTAATCGAATTAACGAGAGTTGTTTCCGCATGGTTAAAGTAGGTGTGAACTAGGAACATTTCAAAGTCCGAGGCACGTCGTTATGGAAACTCGAGAGTCGGCTGTGGTTTTGTGGTGGAACACCAGCCCTGCGGCAGTTTCAACTTTGTGTGTGTGTGTGTGTGTTTCACAGAGGACTCCTGTCGCACATTCGAGTCCTTTCCTTTAACCAAAGGACAGACGTGAGGCGTCTGCAGGCGATTTTGGCATAGGGCTCATCAGAATACATATATACAGATGATGCGTTAAACGAGTTCGAAATTAACTGGGAGACTGGCATTTTATCCAATAAGGACGGCCAAATGAGGAAAATCACCAAGATTTCTGTTCTACCTAAAGCAAGTAGGGAATCACTAAAAAATTCTATGTCGGTATTTCATGGGGAAAAATATGTTTAGGGGTTCCCTGAATCCAAAACATATTTCTAGAAAAACGTCCATGCGTATGTGTATGTATGTATATGGATAGCATAATTCAAAAAACTAAAACTCGTTATAATAACAAACTTTGATATGTAGGTTCTGCATGTTACAAGGATGTGAAACGAAGACTTTTAAGAAAATCCCCACACCCATAACTATCTTTTATATTTTTTTTCGAAAATTTAATTTTCTCAAAAATAGCTAATGATTTTGATTAAAATACCATGTATTTTACAATATTTACTTTAAAAATGGAAGTATTACCTGTCTCAAAAATGATCGCATACGGTTACGAGTGGAAGCTTGCGTAAACATAAATAAGTGGTATTACGTCATCACTCCCGGTGCATGGCCTGTACAGTTCGGCACTACTGGAATGCAGCAGTTGAGACTCTTGCAGCGAAAGGTTCAATGCAAACATCGCCGCGCGTGTTCTGTGCTCACAAAGCACAGAATTAATATTCATCTGTGATAAGAAAATTGCAAGTTTAACCTGTTGTAGATCGTTTAGGTTATTCCTGTTTACGTACCCTGTGTTGATATTTTGATGGTCAGACTGTACTACACTATATTCCAGCCTTCTCTGACCGCTATAAACCGTGCCAAGCTACACCAGCGACCTCCCCTAACAACTGCATTCTTTCGTCAGATAGGCAGTATATCTTGAATTTTCGGGAAATATCCTCTGAAGTCCTCTTCAATCTGGACGACTTTTACTTAACTGGTAAATCGTAAGAGATAGACAAAATGTTATTAAAAAATGTTAAAGCACAAACTTATGTTCTATACATTTTTTTGTGGAGTTAACCATTTCCTTGTTATCGGTTACAAGTTTCCAATATTTACACTTTTATTAAATGAGAGATTGTTATTCACTTATTTGCATCCTGCCCATGCAAACAGAATGGAGTTTAGCACAGTCACAAAGCTAGTAACTCTTAAAAAATTGACTGTAACTTTAACCTAGTGCATTCTCTTATTTCTCTTGAACGTACAATAAAATAAAACAATTCCTTTAATATTTATCATGATCAGCATGAAGTAAATGGAAGAATATTCATTTGCAAGAATAGGTTGTTGCAGAACAGGTAGAGAAAGTCATGTGAATGGGACAGATTTTTAGGTCTGTGCACTCTTGTAAATTGGAATTTCCTCTTAAATTTGATATAACGTTTCATTAGATAAGAATAACAGTGGATTGGAACGTCTAACGGATGGGGTCCCCAGACACTGGCACAGAGCACTACGCGTAGGCTGTGTGGGCCCTTTGTGGCTTACTTGACCCCCAAGGAGTGAGGGATTAGGCGAGAGTACAGAAGGTTGACCAGATCCGGATGGCGATGGGTGCAAGCATGGACGGGGTGCGTAACGGTTGCAGATTAAACATGGCCACTCCGTCCCGGCCCAATCCACAAGCTCCGAACCTCTGGGGATCCCCCGAAAGGGCCCTAGGCCAAAAACACACGAAGGGAGTCCGAAATTGTACCGCAACGATGCCAGGAATAAACAGCCACAGCTCAGCAACGTCGTTTTATCCTTCATCCCTAAAACAGATGATAAGGAAGTGATGGGAACAGCATATGAAATAAGGGGGGATACAAAGCCTGTCGATCGTGGAAAAGAACCCACGACCTACCAAATATGAGTAGCACGCGTAACCGCTTCGCCATCTAGTAAGGAATAATGCTAATATAACTGAAAAATCTTATGTAATACTCATATTATTTTTTTCTATTTGTTTTGCAACAAATTAATAAACTATTTTTCTAACTACTTCGTCTTAATCCAGATAAATGTGTTTTGGACATCTTTTTTTGTAAGGCTATGCACTAGTCCAAAGCGATAGCCAAATCCTTTAAAAGCTGGTCGCTGCAATGGCTATTACTATTTACTTGACTACCAGTAGCAAAAATAAATAAATGAGATCTCGTCTGAGGAAAGTATAAGTATTTTAAAACTGAAACCAATAATAAGGAATATCTCGGAAATGGTCAACTCCACAGAAAATGCATTTGTTATAATTTGTGTCTGTTAACGAGATCTTCACTTTCCGTAGATCTTCCTGTCACATTCTTGGCAGATATTGAACTTAAATGCCGAGTTTGGTATTTAACGGACTTCTCCTTTTTGATCGATGCTGCCCATAGGTACCTGGACATTTTTCTAAAAGTGCTTCTTTTTGGATTCAGGGGATTTCAAAACGTTTATTTCAGATGAAACCTCGGCATCGAATTTTTGGGTGGCATACCTTTCATGTCTACTATCCACGTTGTACATAGTGCTAGAGAAAATAATAAGCTTTTGCAAAAATAAACTGCAGATGTATAAAACGATAGTTAAAGGGTATTACTTATTAAAGACCGAATAAATCGTTTGCAAAGAGAAGCGATAGATATAGATACCAGATACAGGCCTAACATATAATCTGTGTGCGCTGGTCAGTAACATAGCCCCTCCTTGGGAACGTCGTTTGCATATATATTGGTTCTAGAAACGGTACACCAGAAGCAACTATTTATATCTCTACAATGTGGTGGCTTAATATCTCGTCGTTTAAATTACACTGCTTGATTATAACAATAAGTTAGGTTCCTAGTCTTCCTTCTACTCCACCAAATACGAAGGCCATCCAGAAAGTGATAGACGATTTTACATAATTAAACAATAAATAAAGTTACCAACACACAACTTTATTTATAAATTTACAGTACATTGCTCTATTTTTAAATGTAATCATCATTGCTATCAAGGTACTTAATGTCACTTGGTTCCGATTTTTCAATGCAGATGTTATACTTTTCTACCGCTAAAGATATGAACCAAGATCTCACTGTCACTGAGATCTTCATCGATTAGGAAATCTTTTCCATCCAAGAAATAATATACGGTGTTTAAAGTGAAACACCGGTTTTTCTTAATTCTTTTATCAACATTTTTCTTTCAACTCCTCCATAACGATTAGTGAACTTCCACTCCGGTCTTTATCGTACACATTGGTTCTTCCTTGATTGCGCCATTTCCTCAGCGAAAATTCATTCATTGCATCATAGTTATTTGTCTATAAAAGTCAATTGGCCGAACGTTTCGTACATTTTAAAAACCGAATAAGTTCTTTGGCGGTAGAAAAGTATAACATCGGGATTGAAAAGCTGGTACCACGTGACGATAAACGTCTTGTAAGAATGAAGATTACATTGAGGAATGGGTAATTTTGTTGACATCTTTCGTTATCATTAGCTATGCCACATCGTCTGTAACTTTCTGGATGGCCGTCGTATCAACATTCCAAAAGTAAATGTCGTGTTATTTATGGACGCTCTTTAACTGCTGTGGTTCTCAGCGTCCCATTCTAAATTGGGCGTGAAAGACCGCTTAATTTTGCTCAGTGGCGTCTCAATCAGGCTTGAGGTTCTTTTACGTGCCGTAAATCTACGACACGGGACCAACGGCTTTACTTCCCTTCCGAAAGAAGCCATGCTAAGGATTTCTACGCCCGAAAAAATCCATCGTCCTCCGCCGGGTTGATAATTTTTACTAAATGTTAAATGCGTCATACAGTATTTTATTCGTTACTAAAACATATCGGATGACTATTTCACTTAAATGTGTAGATTTATGCTTGCTGGATGGGAACTAGTACTTATCTTGGAGATAATGGGTAGGTATAAATAAATTGAAATCGGTGGCAGCTACTAAAAGTGTAAATTGGCATGTTTACGAAGACGATCTAATGCATGTTCAGAGTGCAGTGAATTCATTGGTTACCAAAAACCTGGTTTTCTATATGAGAGTGCGTGCTGATTCATTCACTCACAAGAAAGGGAAAAGAACTTACCATCTGATGGATACCTTTACATTGTGACATAACTGGTACTGAGGTGTGAGACCATGCAGCAGAGAAAAGCACACAAAACTCAACAATCCAAAACACATATAATCCTCATAGAGATTTAATGCCATTCACAAATACGTAAATGATTGACAATTTGGCCGAGTGGTTAAACCACTCGCCTCTCACCAAGGCCAGGTGAGATTTGTGATGGACAAAGCGGTGCAGGGGCGGGTTTTCTCCCGGTTCTTTGGTTTTCCCCGCTATCGCATTACTTCGGAGCTCCATCTTCATTCCATACCATCAGTCATCGCTTGCGATGTCGTATGTAGTGAAAGCGGGCGTTAAACACTAAAAATATACACATAGCGGGCCTTTTTATAAATGTATTATTCAGGGGACCTCAAAACATGCATTTCCGGTCAACTCTCTGTATCGAATTTTTTGGTGCAATACAATATATTCTCAACCTACTATGTACATTGTACCTACATGCTAGAGAAAGTAAAAATTGCAGAAGCAAGGAGTGCTCTCCAGGAAAGCTGGACAACAGTTGTACCTATATAATATCAAGAGTAAGCTGAACAGATGGCAAAGCCACTATTCGTCGGAGAAAATGAAATTCGGTGATCTTTAGGTTGAAATCTCAATTATATCGCGTATTTGTTCAGTGATTGTATTGAAATAGGTGTCTTCGTACAGATATAATTTATCCACACTTAAACCATATGTTAGAAACAAGCATTTCTGAATAAAAATTTAATAGTAGTTGTCCCAGAATTATTCTCATAAATATTTATTAAGAGTACGTGACATGTTACCTAATTTCTCGTAATTCAATGCGGAAGTTGGCTTATGTCCTTATGAATTCGCAACTATAAATTTAATAGTGATGTTGGTTAGCTAAGACCAAATATTTTATGTAGTGTAATGTTACTGCTCATTTTTCATAGAAATTAGCTTTTACAATCTTTTTCAGTGTAATGCTGGCCTTACAAAATCTACCATACTTATATATCACATTTAGGAAGAACCACAGACTATCAGAAATTACCACCACTTTGAATATTTCAACATTCGTTCAGGATACTATTTGCTATTTTAAAGATATTTATTTGCATCATAAATCAATTTGAACTGTAACACTGTTCTTTTTTACTCCCTCCAGTTTGTACATAACACATAGGTGGAGAAGGTATTACATCCACCCAAAAATTCGATACTGGAAGTACAGTTTTAGGGTTCCCTGTTTTCAAAGAAAGTATTTATGGAGAAAGGCCCGTCTCTGTATGTGCATGTGTGTATTTGTATGTGTGAACAGCATAACTTAAAAACGAAAAGTCTGTTAAATACCAAAATTGATATTTAAGCTCTCTATTTACTCGGCTACAAACTATTCTTACAACAGTTTAACTTCTATTTAATTCATATTACTGGAGATAAAGATATGTAGAAATGGTTTCATTACACAATTCAATGCAGTCACAAGGGGACAGTAGGCAAAGTGATAGTCACCGCTATTTGGTGACTCTGAAATTCCATTGTCTTTGCACGGCCATGAGAGTAGAAAAGAACAATGCATAAGATATTTGACAATTCAAACCACTAATAAGGAATATCTCGGAAAGGATAAATTTTACTAAAATAATTATTTTGTATTCAGTCTTCTACAAACTATTCATACAAGAGCTTATTCTGTTATCTACTTTAAAGATAACCATTTGCAGATGTGGTTTCATTACAGTTTTCTCCAAAACATGATGGCCTTCAAACGGAACCGTTCCTCCTGCCACTGGGCAATAACCATTAGCAAACAAAAGACGATCGTGTGCTAGGGGTGAGAGGCGACGTAGTAAATTCTCCGTTTCCTATAGAGACTGAAGACTGCTTGCTAGTCGAGATTCGCGCCTCAGTTAAGGGAGCAGTAAGTGGAAGACTTGACAACTACGAGGGTTGTTTCCAGCCGCAAACCTCCTAATCACAAACCTTAAAGTCACGCCGCCTTTGGCAGAGGATTATCATCTTCTGAAAAATGCTGTACCCGTTTCGTTATATGTATGAGGGATTGATAGTTAAAACTTTTAAAAGCAGATTGATATGTGTTGGCTTTAAAGTTCCGTTCACACTCCTTGGCCGGGGAGAGGGAGTGGGCTACTCATAGGTTGTAAAAAGAACAAAAAAAAACCCACACATTTTAAAGCAAACAACATTTTTTTGTGTATTAGATTTTCGCTTCCGTTTTGCGGTATTTAGGTTAATGTAAAATTCATTAAAAATAAATATTTCATAGGACATTGCAGAAAATTTAGAATACACATTTTATTTCTTATGGCATATCTTTAAAATATGGTACTTGAATGTAAATCTGTATAAGGCGTTTTGAAAAAAAATAAAGAATAACTAAGTTTTCCATGTACAGAATAGTTTGGGGTGGGTGAATTTTCTTGAAAATCTGAATGTCTTTTCTTGGAGGACATTAGTCTTAAATTTCAGTTCGCAAGCACATAATTCAGTCTCTCTTGTTCGCTAATATGTCGAACTTAGGATTCTCCTTTCGCCTAGACAACTGTTACTTGCAGCAAGAGCTCGAGAGAAAATAGTACACAATACAATCAAAATAAATCTAGGTGTGTCAACTAGCGTTTTTATATACCTGAGCGGCGCGCCTACTAGAAGGCTCAGTGAATCTAGAAGCGGGGGGATTTTTGGAAGTCTCTATTCGCGTCCCGATTAGAGTTCCACTCAGTTCAATATCAAAGTACCCCCCCTCGTCTCTCTCTCGCCTGACGGCACCGAAACCACGCTCTCTCTAAGGGCTGGCAGTTACGTGTGTTCTTGTTTATTTTATTCAGGATAAAATGTTTTTTGCAGAAAAGTGATTTCAAATTAAGTAATATTTGGGATAGGCATATTCGGTGAGATGCGCGTACCTTTTCTTGGGCGCTTGGCTCGTCTTCATTCGGTAGATTTCGCGCGGTTTCGGAAGCAGAGCTGAGCGATATCATTGAAATATGTAGGGTAATATACCTTGACATCTAGGAGCTTCTGTGCTTCAGTTGCATTCTATCTTAATATTCCAGAGTTCATGCACTGCGCCGTGTTTTGTTGAATAATTCATTTAGTTCGCGGTAAGTTTTATAACCTGTTAACCATAATGGCTGAGGGTTTCAGAGAAAGAAATCTCTTTGGTTGACGCTGCAGAAAGACAAGCAGTCTCTCTCTCTCTCTCTCTCTCTCTCTCTCTCTCTCTCTCTCTCTCTCTCTCTCTCTCTCTCTCTCTCTCACTCTCACTCTCACTCACTCACTCACTCCCCCCTCCCTCCATCCTTTCCCTCTACCCTCGTTTCCTCTAAAATCAGTGCCCAAGAAAAGGTACGCGAATAGTGGATATTAACATGGATTATCTTAAGCATATAACAGCGAATATTTCGGAAAATATTCTGATTTTTATTTTCGGTAAATTCATTAAGAATGAATATTGTAAGTAAGATACTTAAGAGTTGATTTTGAGGCCACAAAAGATAGAGATACTTTTCCCTGTACAGGACTGTTGGTGGTTTTTTATATGATCAGAAAAAAGGTTTTGTGAATCTATACTCAAGTCAGTCATCTAGAGGGCTTAATATGGTAAATGATTCCTTAACTTCTTATACGTCGCCAAGTACGCGGTGAGTATGAATGGTTAAACTGGGCAACAACGAAAATTGGTTTTCAAACGCAAAGCCCCTAACCGCAAACTTTAAAATTAGGATGACTTTGGAAGAAGAGTGGGGCAGGGTCATCATGTTATGAAACATACTGTACATCATGTCAGTCATACATTTAATTAAAATAGGAAGCATGTCTTGGGGACAGGTTGAGAATTTCTGGCTTCTGGTTTGGCGTGGAGGAAGTGATGTTGGAAGGTCTTGGATTCTGGTTTGATGTTGATGGGGGCTTCTCTTTATTTGTACAGAACTATGCATTAATCTTGCCGTTTAAGAAAATGCTAGAGGAGGAACAGACATCCAAAAAGCATGATCGCAAAGGGAGGACCCGAAAGAAGGAGAAGGAGGAGGAGAAGAAGAAGAAGAAGAAGCGGCTAACGCCAACAGCTGAGAGGATTCTAATCGTCCATAGATCCTCCAGAAGCAGATTGGATAAAATGTGATCAGTGTAATATTTAGGGGCATGAACAGTGTACTGATTAGATGTTGTGGGTGGGTGGTTTGTGACGATTGTTCTGTAATTTACTTCAACTTCCTGAAAGCTATACCCATTCCATTAATATTATTCAATACATACAAAGTGCTTGTGATTTAAATGGGCAGATATAGTGATATAAGGAGAAATTTGGAAACGCATATACTTCTACATAGGGATTGTATACTCTTTGACCGTAGGTTGTCCAAGAGTAGCATTTGCAGGACTTTGCATTTGTAAATTGTTTTAGATATTGTTTATGGAGCTACAGCAATTTTAATTCAGAAAAGTGTTCATTAGATAGGATCATTTGATATACTGCATTAGTTTCAAGTGTTTTATCTTGTACCACTAGGCTACAGTAAAATGGAATTTAGAGAATACGTACTCTTAGCCACCTTTCCCCTAATTGTAATTTTGTTATTCTCCGGCCGATCCTAATAACGAATGAAAAACCTCCTGATAATCACGCAAAAGAATGCAGAACATCGATGGAACCTATTTCCTTAGCCTCCCCCAGCAGTCTTCCAAGTTCTGAAATGCTGCAGAGCGTATAAGTATCCTTTGGCTCTGGACAGTCATCTACTGGGATGGCCGAGTGATTTTTTTTTATACGTATTATTTAGATAACATTTCATACTAGGAGAAATTTAAAATGTTTGACTTTCTATTTGGTCCCTGCTTAGTTTTTCATGTGCTACAGAAACCGACAACATATACAGCAAAATAGAGGTGAAGCTAGTGAATATGAAGATTCCGTTCTCCCAGGTCACCAAATTAACCTCTTTAGAAAATCCAGTCAGTGACCATCCAGTAAAATTACTAATGTTCTCAGTTGATAATTATTAAATTAAGGACTTTTCAATGGTGAAAAATTACAAAATCGGTTGAGTGGCTTTTACTGCTATGTGCCTATAGAGAAGGTATTGCATTCCCTCAAAAATTCGATACCGACATTTTAATAGAATAAATGTTTTGGGACCCCTGTATACATAATAAAAAACTTTTAGGAAAAGGTCCGTGTGCGTGTGTCCGTGTGGTGGACAGTATAACTCAAAGACGAAAAGTCCCTTAAATACCAAACTTGATTATTTAAGTTCCGAATCTTTCAAGGAAGTGACACGAAGATGTTGAAGACCCTCCCCCTCCCAGTACAAACTACCTTTTAAAACATTGATTTTTTTTTAAATTACGATTTTCTCAAAAATGGCTCTAACGATTTTGGTTTATATTTAAGATATTTTCAACACAAATAAAATGTGTAGTTTGAATTTCCTGAGAATAGCCTTTCAAGCCTTTTTTATTCTGGATTACCTTTGTGTAACTGGTAAGCTGTAAGGGATAGACAAAATCTTACTACACAAAACAATATAGATATCATTAAAACCGACAATATATGTCATGTGCAGTAATGTTTTATGGGGTAAATAATTTCTGAGATATTCCCTGTTATTGGTTTCAATTTTGCAGTAGTTTAAACTTTTTTCAAATGAGAAGAATTTTTTTCCTGGTCAGGCAAAGAGAACTACATTTCCAAATCGGCACAAAGCGACCGGCTTTTAAACATTTTTACTACTGCTTTAGCTTATTGTATTTCCGTATTCCTCTTGTACTGGAAGTACTAAGTAATAAGATCATTTCTACTAATGTATATCTTGATAAAGTCGGTGAGAATTTTCTTGTGACTGATACTTAGGGGGTGTGTCGTCCGCTGGCTGGAGCTTGTCAGGTTGCTGACCAATCATATTATAAGTATGCATTACCGTCATAGATATATAATCGGCGTTGCAATATCTACGGGTTCACTGGAAATTTGCGCGCGCATTCTCATGCATATACCGATCTGATTATTGGAATCTGTTTGATTTCACTCTGTGAAAAGTTCGATTATGTTATACAGTGTACATTTATAATCGTTAGTACCTTTCATATCTCGCCAACATTGTGCTTGTTCTCATCCTAAAACTACTTATCACTTGTGGCACTGTGATTTGAAAACTTCTTACAGGTACGATAAACAAGTTGAGATTACGTTAGCCGAAATAATAAAATGCTTACGTCTAGTGAAATATAGGACATAATGTTGAAAGGAATACATTAAGTAATTAGTGAGAAATGGGGAAATGTATTCCAACATGGTTGATAGCAGTGGAACTTTGTTTGTAAACTTAAGTAACACCAGCGATTACAGTGAAGATAGAGAAAGTGAATGTGATGAAATCAGCGAAGAGGAACTGGAAGATTATGATCTGGGAGCACAGCCACTGCAAATGGACAGCGAGTAAATATGGCAACAACGTTCCGAGACAACCACATGTCAGCAGGAATGTCAATCACAAAATAATTTCTGACCAATAATAGATAGATGAATAAACTTTATAAGAATAGTTTGTTTTAGCATAGGTAGAGAAAGTTTTGTGAATGTAGCACATCATTTTTTTTCTTACATACACAAGTGCAGATTACATGATGGTTTTGAGGAGTGCTAGTAGTAATGATGGTTGATGAATCATGGCTTTGCTTCTGTAGCTGTGGTGGGAGGATTTGCTAATTGTCGTCACTTGTTTGACTCCATAGAGGCAACCCACGGGCGGTGAAGTAGTCTGTCAGGATATTGGATAATGTGACAAGCTCATCGCTGACCCTCGTCACATAGAGGCGACCCGCGGCCCAGCGCTTCTTGTCCAGGAAGATGGTATCGCCGACTGACGGACGCAGGAATGCAGTTACCAGTGATAGCCATCTTCTGCTTTCTGCGTAGCGCGGTGATAGAGCAGCCTGCAGTGAGAAAGATTACACATCTTCATATGTCACGTTGTCTTTTACGTCAACAGGGGAATGAACAAGAACTTGTGAGAGTGTGAGCGGATGCCTGAAGGGCCATCCTCGCCATGAAATGATCAAAAGTTCCCAGGGAAAATGCTGTTGACAAGGTTTTTGCGAGCTTCTCTCACAAACACTTCAGCTACGTTGAAAAAAATTGAAGAGGACCAACTAACAACCATTGTCTAACATTCCCAAAAAGAAAATCTGATGTATGTATCGTACTCGACTGATTTTCTCTATTCACTATTCTACAAACTGATTTTACAATAGCTTATTCTTCTATTTCTTATTAAGACAATGCATCTGTTAAATTTGGGAGAAAAAAAAAACAGTATGCAAGATATCTTTATACCAGTTATTACACGCCTTAACAGAGATATTTTTACCATATTTCAAAATTCTAATTGAATGGCTATTTAAATAGTTTATATTCGTTTACTATAATAAAAAAAAAACTTCCTACATTGCTTTCTCTAACTCATATGTGCAACGTACATAGTAAATAGAGAAGATGTATTCCACTCAACATTTTGATAGGATTTCACCGGAAATGTGTTTTGAGAGCCCCTGATTCCAAAAAGAGCATTTTTAGAAAAAAACCAGCGTGTGTTCGATAACTTGGTATTTAAGTTCGGTATCTCCCAAGGATGCGACTCAAAGATGTTGAAGAAAATTCTCCCACCGCAAAGTGCTCTTTACTACATGGAAAAAAATTGAACATTTTTTATTTTCCTAAAATGGTTGTAACGATTTTGATCAGAATGCTGTATATTAAAGATATTTAGTGACAAATAAAATGTATACCTTGAATTTTCTGGGAATAGCCTCTGTATTCCTCTTCAATCTGAATTACTTTTGTATAACTGGTAAACCGTAAGAGATAAACTAAAACTTGCTACACAAACAATGTAGATCTCGTCAAAACACACCGTTATGTGTGCCCTTTTTAATGACCTTTACATTTTTTGTTGTAGAGCTAACCGTTTCTAAGATATTTCTTGTTATTGGTTTCAGTTTTAAAATACATATTCTCAAATAAGAAATCTTCCGCGTTTCTTCTTTTTAAATACTCCGGCTCATGTAAAGAAGCGAGCATCAAAGATAATCGCATAGCGGCAGCTATTATCATTTGACTATCGCCTTAGCATAATGTATTCCCTTAGTTCTCTTCTACTTAAAAGGATCTAAGTAATAGAACCATTCTGCTAATGCTAAAGACCTGTGAATGGGACACATCAGATTTTTAAAAATAATAGTCACATCAAAACTTCAAGCTTGTAAATGAGTTTTAAAACAGAGCTATCATATCAGATATTTTTATATTAGCTCCAAGTTATTGTAGAAAAATTATTATTCTTTCAAATCTCCAAACTGTTGATTTTGTAAAAGTTAGATAATAATTTATTTCTCAAAACTGGAACATTATTTAGAACAAGTATATTAGCATGTTAAAGAACTCCTGCGGGACGAAATTCCGGCACACCAGCATGATCCTTGTAATTGAGTGTTATAAATAAATATTTTTTTAATTTTTTAAAATAAATATATAGTAACCTAATTATACAGGGTTACTACAAAAGAAATAGACAACTTCAACTGCCTGTAAAACAAAAACTATTAGAGATAGCAACCTAATTATTTTGGAGGTATGTTGAGAAACTCTCAAAGTTTCGTTTGTTACTATTGGTAACGCTGTAGTGTTTTGTTTGTTGTTGCAGAAGCTGAAATGGCGGAAAATCCTGTGGAAAAGGCATATTGCGTGTTGGAATTTGCTAGAACGCAATCAGCAACTGTTGTCCAACGACATTTTAGAACACGTTACCACAAAACGCCACCGACTAGACAGTCAATCTACGAGTGGTATAGAAAATTCGAGACAACGGGAAGTCTGTGCAAAGGGAAGAGCTCGGCAAGACCAAGAGTTTCGGAAGAAAACGTTGAACGTATTAGTTCTGCCTACATAAGAACCCACAGAAATCGACATCAAGGGCAAGCATGCAATTACAAATTCCACAGCAAAATGTATGCAAAATCTTGCGGAAGCGACTGCACCTGATGCCTTACAGATTACAGATGTTGCAGTTTCTGAGTGAAGAAGATAAGGCCATACGGCGTGACTTTTGCATCGACAAATCCGCGAGAAAAGCGGATAGGTACCGTGGTGATTTGCCCCCGCCCGAGTACACTCGGGCGACTAGTTCCTGCTCCTGGCTCCTTGCATCGACATGTTGCGACATGATGAAGACGATGCTGGTTTTTGTGAGCGCATCATTTCATTTTTGTGGTAACGTATTCTAAAATGTCGTTGGACAACAGTTGCTGATTGCGTTCTAGCAAATTCCAACACGCAATATGCCTTTTCCACAGGATTTTCCGCCATTTCAGCTTCTGCAACAACAAACAAAACACTACAGCGTTACCAATAGTAACAAACAAAACTTTGAGAGTTTCTCAACATACCTCCAAAATAATTAGGTTGCTATCTCTAATAGTTTTTGTTTTACAGGCAGTTGAAGTTGTCTATTTCTTTTGTAGTAACCCTGTATAATGAAATATACTATAAGTAATATAATCAGTGCGTCAGCTGGTGACTAAATTTTCGGTATTTATAGTTTGAACACCTGCAAATAATAACCCGTGAGGCAACGGAATAGATGCAATATATAACTAGTCTTCTGAAAACGTAATAGGCACGTATTTGCGGAAAGATGCACCGGAATATCGCCAGAATCTATATATGGCTAATATGGCTAATCCCATATTGAAAAAGGTATAAATGTCCCCTGTGGCCGGGCTCGTAATTGTCATTTATCCAAGCTTGTTTCTGACTTTACATTTACCAGCCGTATTAATTCTGTTTACATTGGTTTGTATTTGCTTTAGCGATCGTTACTGCTTTTGGAGAAATTGCTACAGACAAAAAACTCGCCGTTGTGTAATAAAACAAAAGGACTAGGTCTTCCTGGAGTTCCCCCTCTGTGTAAAGAAATGATATTCATCCTGGCGGAAGCAAATGTCCATGACCCTGTCAGTTGCCGAGTTTACTTGCTTCGTTTCCCATTATCTCGTATCTGCTAATATTCTCATTGTTTACCTCATTACGCCTGCAAGTGGCTGATAATTCCAAACAGCAGGGTACGCCATTGTTTTGTTTTTCTCAACGTAATCCATCTTCACATCCCTCCCTTGGCAGATGACGAGCTGCGTGGTGTTAATTAAAATTCCACGCAAAGAAAAACAGTTCGTTTTGTGTAACACGAAGCCTCATATTGAATTCGTTTCCTTTACGCTCGAAATGTACTGTGCTAATTAGACCCAACGTGTGATTTTCTTCTTGTGACTTCAAATACGTTTTGCATAGTGTAGATAAGGGAAGGAATGAAATGAATATACAGCTTAAATTTCACGATAAATATAGCTGTCCTTTTGGGGATACTTAGTTTCCGTTGGTGGTTCTCTGCTACTTGAGCTTGCGCAGAAAGGTAACGATATAGGTATATTTGTGATTTGATGATAAGTGCGTCATTAAGAACGAGAATAATTGGTTATGTTGCTCTACCAAAAGTTAAAGTACAGCTGTACTTTTAATTTAAATATTTCACATATAATAAATGCATTTTTTCCCTTTTAGGCTAAATGTATCTGTTATATGTATGTAGTAGTATTGATTTTTAAGTTTATAATAAAAGAATATTTGCGTCACGCAGTCGCATGGGTCGGGTGACCGTACATGCTGTCTAAAAATACTTGAATTTAAAATATGACCTACATATCTATTTTATATATATTCACAACATTGGAAAAACACACACACACACACGCGCGCTCCGACAACAGAACCACAGAACAATAAAAGAAAGAACACACTGATAACACACACACACACACACACACACACACACATATATGTAAATTCCTCAAACACCAAATAAGTCTATGCACTATTTAGACAAATATATATATATATATATATATATATAGTTTTTGTTAACCGCGCTGACAATTGCCAGCATAAAATGAGCGCCTCCGGTTTACATGGAGCCTTCGCTTTTAAGCACATTTAAAGCCATCGGTTTTGGCCAGGTTTGAATTCGTGGTATTAGGATCAGAAGACCAAGCTAATGTGTCGGTAGTAATTAATATTAAAATACAGGAAACTGCTTCAGGGAATCTTGCATCACCAAAGTGGGAATTGAATTTACGCTCATATTTGGTTTGGAATTAGGATTAGTAGCGGACAGGACTCCCAGAACTCTGGGCAGAGCACCGGACAGAGCCTTGTGGCCCTTTGCCATTTACGGAACCCCAGGGAGGAAGGAATGAGGGGAGAGGCCCGAAGGGTGACCAGATCTGGATGACGATAGACCTGTTATAATTTGAATACCTAAACATAATCCTAAAAGAGAACCAAAATTTCATCAAGCATGGATGTGGTTACAATGGGAACGCTTCCGACGCCGCGCTAGGTTCTGCTCAAGAGCCCCGATCCCTCTGAGGGAACCCTAAAACCAGAAAGCGGATCCCGGCTGAGTGTTCCCGATAACGATGCCAGGATAACTTTTTGCAGTGCGCAAATAGACATCCAGCCGCAAAACGCCGAACACCGTCGCTTGGTTCTTCATCCCTGAAAGAGATGATTAGGAAATGAAGGGAACAGGAAATGATGAGCTGGAAAATTCGGGGATATAATGAATTTGGGGAAATTCCCAGAAAACTTATAAGTCAAGTAGGCCGGGTAC
This sequence comes from Hymenopus coronatus, assembly GCA_030762935.1. Classification (NCBI taxonomy): domain Eukaryota; kingdom Metazoa; phylum Arthropoda; class Insecta; order Mantodea; family Hymenopodidae; genus Hymenopus; species Hymenopus coronatus. The sequence continues at coordinate 27,940,894 of CM060882.1, forward strand.
GAGATCGAACCCGGGACCTCCCGAATACGGACCACAGACGAAACCTCCTGAGCCATCCCGCTCGGTGAATATATCTCTACGTCTGATAATGCATCTCAACACAGGTGAAATGATACTGGCTTGTTTCTGGTTCCCAAAAAAACATACTATCGCATGTCTTTTGTCAACCAACATACTTGAAGCTATGAGCTCATTTTCGGAAACATGCTTACTTACTGAATCAAAAATTGCTGTTTATAGAACACTTGACATTTGGCTGTTGGAGAGATGTCCTGATAGCAAACGCTCGATGAGGCGAGGAGCATTTAATGGCGCTATGTAACCACGTTATTGTCTTCCATCTCATTAGCTTGCCTTTGTGATTTTCACCGTAATCCTTGCGGCATAGGTCATGCCTCGGAGCGAGCCACGCCCCATAAAACAAACGAAGGTACTTCCGGTGCATTGTCCTTCAAATCAGCGTCAACATTTCCTTACGGCTTTCTTCGTAGCTAGACTTCCTGCATTGCCCTCTTTACTTTACTGTTTTATTTGCAGATAAGGATTGTTGACGTCATTCCGGGCCCATTACCTCTAAATCATTTTCCCGGTACTCAAAGTTGACATCTAGAGAAATGTTTATCAAAATAACCCTTCTTTTGTTTTACTGCTAAAGAAATGGGAGTACAGTTACGTGCAGAGGTTTTTGCCGAAATAGAAACGCGATCAGTGTTGATATTGAAATCTCGGCCACACCCCCTTCCGGTGCTAACTTCCTCCAAACCAATTAACTGTGTATTGTGAATGGTTGCTTATTTTCATTACAACTGCTTAAATTATTACTTTCTCTGACACGTTTTACATGTGATGTACATGCTAGAGAAGGTATTGTATTCCAACCAAAATTCATTTTGAGATTTTACCGGAAATATATGATTTAAGGTGTCCTGAGTCCGAAAAAAAAATTAGAAAAAGGTATGCGCGCGCGCGTGTGTAGACAGCATAGCTCAAAAACGAAAAGACCTTTGATTACCAAACTTGATATTTATGTGTAATATCTTTCAAGGATGCGACAAGGGGATTTTCAAGAAAATTCCCCCACCACAAACTATCCTTTACATGTTAAACTGTTTGAAAATGGCTCTAACGGTTTTGATTAAAATAGCGTATATTAAAGATATTTACATCCCAAATAAAATGTATATCTTGAATTTTCTGGGAGTAGCCTCTAAAGCTCTCTTTATTCCGGATGAGTTTTGTAGAATTTTGCATAACGGTTCAACCGTAAGATATATACAAAAACTTTCTTCACAAAAAAAGGTAGATCTCGTTAAAACACATAATTTATGTCATATACGTTAGTCTTGTAGAGTTAACTGTTTTCAAGATATTCCTTGTTATTGGTTTCAATTGTAAACTTGCCAACTTTTCTCAAACGGGACTATGCTAAGCGAACCGAGCCTTAATTGTTTCGCAGAGCGACCAGCTTTTAAAGGATTTGACTATCGCTTTGGCTTAATGTATTCCCTTATTTTCCTTCTACTTACAAGAAAGCAAGTAATGAGGCCAATTCTGCTAACGTTTATGTCGATTAGCATGATGTAGATAAAAGTACAACCTTTTGTAAGAATAGTTTGTATATTGAACAGCTAGAGAAAGCTATGAGAATGGAACACATCATTTTTTTTTTCTTCTAAGGTGTGTCATGTTTATCAGATCAAGAAGCATGAGTTGCACAATTGTGACTTCACGGAGGAAAAATCACACCTAAGGGGGCGGTTTCGGCGAAATTTTTTGTACTTAACTGTACCCGAAATGTGATAGTATGAGATGCTGTTAGTCAAGCAAGATTTCTTTATCAATACTACACATTCTACTTTTGCTACCGCTTACTTATGGCTTTAGAGGACGTATTATATTTCATCACACATTTTGATGTAGAGATTTCATCGGAAATGCGAGTTTTGAGGTCCCCTGAACCCAAATTGGCAATGTTAATAAAAAGTTGCATATATGTGTGCCCGCGCATGCGTGTGTCTGTGTGTAATTTTCGTTATTATATAAAATGAGTGTTCAAATTGTAACAAATTATACTATGCCCCTCTTGTGTGAGTCAATTTGTTACACATATATTATTCAATGTATAGCAATTTCCAGTCGGCGAGCTAGTTGAGATTCTTTCTTTTTTAGTATTACTCACGGTAATACGTAGTATTATTACTTCTCAGGTCATGGCCTCGAGGGAGATAATTTATTCCAGGTAATATAATATTTATAAATAATACACTGATTTCACTGGTAAGATGTTCTTATATGCTACTTGATACAATAATTATTAAAACTCCAGGATTGTAATGATATATGATATTCTGCAGCACACGCTCCCATAGGACGCTACCCTTGTGCCGAGAAATGATGCGCACACAGAGACTGACCAATAACGAATGCACAAAGTTGAGCGTATACTCAGCTCTTATGTAGGCTCGAAACTTATTTTATATGTTTTTCCTTATTAAACATTTTTTGAGAAGTATATAATACAGACTTCCTATTATTTATTAATAAATTACTTTTGATACATATAATATTTATTTCATAAGCAAGGTACTTATGCTTAGTGAAAATTTAAATAGGATATGCAACGCTTGGGGATGCAGTATACTGGAAAGAACTTCCTTTTTCAAGCACGTAGCAATGTCATTATCATTGTTGACTTTTTTATAATAATTATTTTTGATCACAAATGAAATAATACTTCAAATACACGTAATATTCTGATATTCACGAACAGTTACAGGTTAATTACTTTCAGTAAGTAATTTTTTCTTTAGCACATAATCAATACATTTATATGGCATCAATTTCCTTCCATTAACATAAAATGAACACTTGATATGAAAACGCTTAGTTTCCATATATTAACGTCTCAAAGTGAACCCAGGGTCCACAGAGCTGAGAGTTTCGACTTTTATTACTAAACATACTCTGCGTCTCATCCTACTGAAACTCTTAACATAGGCCCTCACGATCACACCCTTTATTTTCCCCAATAAATTTTGCTCCTTGAGGTCACATGTAAACTTGAGTTCATTAATTCATTTCATTGCGTCAAATCGCGTAATATAATCGGCCAAGTCATCGATGAAACTTTGAAAGCGGGAGATTCGAGAAAGCAAATCCGAATGGTACAACCACCCAAACATAGGAAGGGGCTTTGACTTGCCACTCTTCGAGAAAGTTCGCCAACCATATTCCTATAAATTCTGGAACGCTGCATTAGTATGTCTCCTTAGCAACAGGGGACTATAAAAAGATGGCAGAAAATAATGTGAATTTTGGGATATTTATTAGTGATCTGTAAATCAGAGCATTTCGTGAAATATATAAAGCTCGTAGCACAATAACCGGTTTTTATCACAATACATTTGCAAAATATAAATATGTGAAGAAAGAAATCCAAAATATTATGAAATATATATTTTAAAACCAATATATGTTATACTTAAGAGTTTGTAGCTGGCTTACACCGTTAGTTAAAAAAATAGGCTTTGCAGACTTTTGTCCATTAATAATTAAATTCAACAAATTGCAGAGTTTGTAGATTTTAATGGTTATGGAACCCTCAACGTGAAATTTGACAAAAAATTTTAAAAATTAATAAACATATTTTTTCTTCATAGTAAAATAATAAGAACTTTATAAGGAATCTTATTTGTTCTTTGATGTGTTCCATTCACATGACTTTCTCGCATCTCTGCAACAAATTATTGTTAAAAAGCTTATTCTTCTATTTACTTCATGATAATTGAGAAAAAATAGAAGAAATGCTCTTATTTCTTGCTTCCTTGTAAGTAGAAGGGAAAAAAGGGAATGCCATAGGTAGAGTGAATGTCAAATATTTTAAATCTGATTGCTATGTGGTTTAAGTTGAAAATTTTCCATATGAGAAAAGTATTTTAAAACTGAAATCAATAGCAAGGAATATCTCAAAGATGGTCAACTCCAGGAAAAAATGTAAAATAACATAAATTGGTGTTTTAACAAGCTCTACATTTTTTCTTCGGCAAGTTTTTGTCTATCTCTTACGGTTTACCAGATATTTGAAATTCCTCAAAATTCATCCAGAATAAAGATGTTTTCTATAGGCTATTCCCAGAAAACTCAAGATATACATTTTATTTGTTGTGTAAATATCTTTGATATACGGTATTTTAATCAAAATCTTTGGAGCCATTTTTGAGAAGGTCAAAATTTTCGAATTTTTTTCCACGTAAAGGGTAGTTTGGGGTGGGGGGATTTTCTTCAAAATCTTTGTATCGCATCCTTGGAATATACTAAACTTATATACCAAGTTTGGTATTTTTTCGTTTTTGAGTTATCGTGTTCACAGGCACAGGGGCCCTAAAACGTGCATTTCCGGTGAAATCTCGATGTCGAATTTTTGGGTGCAATACAATACCTTCTCTATACACTAGTACATAGTACGTGTAGAAAAAGTAAAAATGGTTTATAATATGAAATATATGTTTGTGTGTCTCTAATGATGAGCCGCCTGATTAGAGTGGGTTAAATATGGTTGAGGAAAGATAAAACTGGAAACAGCAATAATACAGAGATTCTTCGCCCAAGCAGTGACCTTTACAAAATCGAGGGTCGAACATAAGCCTTTGGTAAGAACCTCAGGGTAAGTTATTAAGCGCGTGGAGTCCAGTAGCAGCAGGATTAAGTAAAGCCTCTTGTGGAGGTGAATTAGGACATTGTGGTGAACACGTTGATTGATCCGGCATGGTCAGTATGAATTAGCACCCCCCCCTTTCCGTGTCCCTGTGAGTGTTGTTAGTCTGATTGGTAAGAGTGTCTCGCTCTGCCGGATATTGCACATTACTGCACAGTACAGAGCACCAGCGTGAACTTGTGACCTGCATACAGACACACTGTAATTAATATAGTTCGGGGCTGTACTGTTCGCGCTTCCAAGTTAATTCTCATTTTTACTTTCTCTACACCTACTATATACATAGTGTATAGAGAACGCATTGCATTCCACCCAAAAATTCGATACGAGATGTCACCGAAAATAGGGTCTCCTATATCAAAAAAATACATTTTTAGAAAAAGGTCCGTGTATGTATGTCTGTGTGTCAGTGAACACGATAACTCAAAAACGAACAGTTAGTAAAATACCAAACTTGATATGTATTGGTATATAAGTTTTCGATTTTCTCAAAAATGGTTCTGACGATGTTTATTAAAGTATCGTATATTAAAGATATTTACATGACAAATAAAATGTATGTGTTGAATTTTCTGGGAATAGCCTCTGAAAACATGTTTATTTTGCGGAATTTTGCATAACTGCTAAACCGCATGAGATACACAAAAGCTTACTTAACAAGATATGTAGAGCCCGATAATATACCAATTTATGTTATATACATATTTTTCGTGTAGTTGACACTTTTAGAAATATTCCTTGTTATTATAAAATAGTTATACTTTTCCAGTATGGGAATTTGTCAACTCCTTGCCATACAAACAAAGGAACTTCAATCACATAGCAGCCAGGTTTTAAAAGATTTGACTATCGATTTAGCTTAGTGTATTCCCCTATTTCACTTCTACACGAGGAAGCAGGTAATAAGACTCTTGCTGCCATATGTGTGTGTGTGTATGTGTCAGTGAACACGATAGCTCAAAAACGAATAGTTGGTAAACTACCAAACTTGATATATTGGTATATAAGTTTTCGATCTTCTCAAAAATGGATCTAAAGATTTTGATTAAATTATCGTATATGAAAGATAGTTACATAGCAAATAAAATGTATATGTTGAATTTTCTGGGAATAGCCTCTGAAGACATCTTCATTCTGGGCGAATTTTGCGGAATTTTGCATAACTGGTAAACCGCAAGAGATAGACAAAAAGATTGTTTCTAAAAAGTGTTTTACTCAATGCATATCAAAACTTGTATTTCAGTGAAAAGTCGTTATAGAATTTTGGGTGGATCAATACTTCCTCTATGTAGTATGGAAGGTGCTAGTGGATGATGAAGAAGGAATGAGAGCGCAACTAACGTTAGCAGTTGCATAGTCTCAGAAGAATATCCCAGTAGTGGCCTAGTGCTATAGTAAAATCCCAGGCAAGCAATTTGTATCAAGAAACACAGAGTCAAATATTGCGATTCATAAAGTCCCCAAGGATGTCAATGTTTTCGCTCCGCTGAGTTAAGGACTTGTCCCTGATGGTCCTTTTTGCCGAGATGGAAACTGGATACATCCTGCAAAAGGTCAAGGGAAGCTATTTACAGTAAATGGGTTTCTCTCCGAGCTGCAACTTCTTGGTTGCAAAGGTTACCAGTGCCCTTTGTGCTGGAAGAGCCAGCTAAAGTATTTTTAGCTGGAGGGTCGAGCACCCTTCCCGAAGATGAGGTAACCACCACGCTCGAGTACATCCCACTACACACCTTAACGACATTTACCTACGCCGCCATGTTTGCTGAGCACTTCTGGAGCATCCCAATTATCTGTGGGGAGCAACATCTCTCGATAGGCCCATAAACACCGGTTCTGATGACAGAAGATTTGTCTCAGGTTATGCGACCTGTGAGGGGAAAGAGCTAATATAGCTATCTAAACAAGACTTTAGCACTACACGAAGAGTAATTGATAATCGATATGAGGTTCATCCTTTAAGTGTGCTCGATTTTTCGATAAATTTTGGGAAAAAAATGGTTCAAACATTTAAGAATCAGAATCGAATTGCAGTGTTGCATTTCTGAACATTTAAATAGCCAAACATGATAATATAAATTATCAAAGAGAACTACGGCAATAATCCAGGTAAAAACGACCGTCAACGAATTTCCACTGGGCAGATTGCTGTTGTAGCTTCTTCGAAATATTTTCTCAGTATTGTGTAAGCGCCAGACGAAATAAGTTATTACTGTGCATTCTGAGATTGTTGGAAATGGACTTCATGATACAGGCTCTCATGATGTTGATTAATATACCACATTTCGAATTTTCTAGAATAGCCTCTGAAGTCTTGCTCATTCTGAGTGACTTTTGTATAATTGGTAAAAGGTAGACAAAATCTTACTATATAATTATAAATCTCGGATAGGTAGAATCAGACTGAAAAATTCTGTAGGTCGCCATTGGGATATGTCAACTCAAAATAATTTGAAATCAGCTTGTGATTTACCGGGAAACATGTGAGTCAGTTGAAAAATGTAATGCTGTGCCGGCATGTTGCCATGGTAACTCAATGATGAGAACAACGAGCAGAGACCGGGAGATCCGTGATTCAAATCTGCATTGAATTTTTCAGTCTAAGTCTACTTATCCAACTCCTGTCCTCTCACGGCTTGTGTGAAAAGAAATAAATTAACAAATATAGATCTCGTTAAAGCAGACAATTTCTCCTGTTTTGTAGGATCTGACTATTTCCGAAATATCCCTTATTATGGATTTGTAGAAGTCGAAGGTTTAGAAAACATTATTAAATGTAGTCAAGTGGCGAAAAAAAATTCCAAATAGTGAATTATTTAAGGATTGGTTGATCTAGCAACACAGCAATCAATGTGCTAGTTTATCGAGCCCACTGAATTAAAGTATTAAAGATTTACGTCTGGATTATGCTTTACCGCGCCATATTTTCAGTCCCATAGTGACATGGTCCTTACCTGTTTGAAACTGAAAAATAAATTTCGCGATTTTGTGATGAATAAGGAGTTGAACAAATAATAACGGAAATTTCAGCAACGAGCTATTATTCAGGGGAGAGTGTTAGTAAAGTCGATTTGGCTAATAATGGGATTAAATAAAGTGGTTTGCGTTTCACTTGTCCACATTTGACGAGCTTTAAAGGCTTCACACTTTCTGCCAACATTTCAGTGTAAATGTTACGTGAAGTAAGTCACTTTTTAGTACTCCTTTTATAATGTATTCTATCACGAAAGCTCTCGAAATTTCTTCGGAATTAATATATTTTGATGTCCTATAAATAAAGTAATATAATGTGTTGCCAATTTGCTCTGCCCACTTTTGAAAAATTAAGTTTAACATTCATTAAACCTAGTACATTGGAGAGTAAAATAAATGAATGCAACTGATGAAATGAATGCTCAAATGAACCTGGCTTCTATAGCGCTTAAAATTAACGGACATTCTTCGTTCTCAGGACAAGGAAAAACCTCGGAAAATAATCCTATCTGGGTAACTCATCTTAACCGAGATTTAAGTCCGGGCATCTTGAGTGTGAGACAGACATGCTACCCTCACCCCACAGAGATGCACCCATATATGGGTGCTCGATTATTTATATCATAAGCCAATTTGTGTTATTAATATGCTCATGCTGAGAAGAAGAACAGGATATTCTCATTATCTTTCATTAATTCAACTTCAACAAAATAAAACCATCGAATATTTCGGTAACAACTAATAGTACGAAAAATGTTACTCGATATAAATTGTATATTCTAATCGACTCCATTTTTTTCTATATATCTAAGTAAATAATAATAAATTGGGATTTAAAGGCTATCCACAGAACATTTAAGATTTACATTTTATTTGTTACGCTAATAATTGAAATTTGAGATCGTCGCCTGAAACTTTCTTTAGAATTAAATATTAAATATATGTTTCTATCTATGTATCAAAAGAACGCCAGAAAGGTTTACAAAAGTGAATCTTAAAACTCGTATTTTGGTATAAATGTTTATATTTACTTCTTCTACCTTGATACCAAAAGTATGGCCGTATTAAATTAATAATTATTTTATAAAGAAATAATGAAAAACAGAGGAATGGGTAGGATAAATAATTTCGTATACTAAAATCAACGAATAATGCAAAGTGTATGAGTTATAATTATGTTGTAGGCACATCATTAGAGAAGTGTACTATTTAAGCACAGTTTCAAAATTTGTTGCTAGGTAAGAAGGCATTAGTAAAGGTGATTTATATTGGGAGGATCAATTAGCTCGATCATACTACTTAAAGGTAATTAAATTCTGAGAAACTTAAGAAGTAGGGACTATATTAAGCTCAAGATTCAATCCATTGAATTCGTGTATGTTTGTAACCTAAGGTATGGTTAAGGTGCATGTAAGCCAGTTCTAAGGATAAGCAAAGTGGAATAAAATTTAGGATTGAGCAGTCAAAGAGGATGTAAAGTATGTCTAAGATGCTCATATGGACGGTAAAAGTTGACAACATAGAATATAAGAGCTAATGTGAGGTAGTCAGATGTAGGCGCGACTTCGGTTAATATGAAGGTGTGCATTTCGAAAATTTAATTTAATTATTTTGCCTTCAAGTGACATTCTTGCCCTTTCAGTTACCCTTTGTACAGTGATCGTAACGCAACGAGGTTATTCTTATAAGACCTAAACGATAGAGAAAGCAATAAAATATTATTTTCGGGTAAGAATTAAGCTCATTGTTCATTATTGGTGAAATCTACTGCTTTATACTCGTTAACCTTTTTATAATACGTTTACATCTACATATCGCAAATCATTAACTGAATGTTAAAGAAAACATTGCTAGAGAATTGCTTTTTAGTGGTAATGAAATAATAACTTTAGGTTTTTAGATACCTGTATCCTGAGGGAATATAGAGGTCGAGATATATTTACAATAAGATCATAAAAAATAAAAAGGTATCATTAAAATATGTCACACAAAATGTTACAATTTCAAATGCATCAAAATATTATATAAGGAGTGCTACTTCTGTTCATTATTGTGCTTTTTGTACATTAAATATTAATTTTTGAGGGACCAATAGTTCTCACATTATTTTTAAGCACAAGTAGTAACCAATAGAAATAACATTGCAAGTAGAATCGATGTTTATTTTCTATATTATTTATAGTAAATAGGGAAAGTATTGTTTCCACGTAAACATTTGGTGTGGAGGTTTCAGCAGAAATACATATTACATGTTTTGAGGTCCCTGAATTAAACAAAAACTTTTAGAATATATGTCAGTGTGTGGTTTTGTGTCTGTAATCAGCATATCTCAAGGTATAAGTTTTTTGGAGGCGGGAGTTCACCAGTTTTGAGATTTGTTATTTACACTTTCCAATACTTATACTTTCCTCAAATGGGAAATCGTTATTCGTTTTCCATTTCTTCTGCCTGTTCAAGCAAAGAGAACGGAATTTCAAAGCGATCATAAAATATGTGACGACTATCGCTTTAGTCTAGTATATTCGTATAACACCCTTGCAAATATGTAATAACATCATTTGGTAATCTTTATCGTTATTAGCATGAAGTAGATAGAAAAATAAGCTTTTGAAAGAATAGTTCGTTGCAGTATAAGGAGAGAAAGTCATGTGAATTAAGATATCAAATTTTTTCTATGTGATGGTATATACGGAATACTTGTGAGCTGGTGATGACGAGAGAAAGTCGTGGTTGATTTAAGGCGAGTCGGAACATCATTGTCAAGATCGCATCCCGGATACAGCCAGTCTGGTATTTCCAAGGCTAGGAGTTAAAAACCGACGGTCGACGACGCGCGGCATGAATGAAGGCAGGGAAACCCAAGGGCTGGTCTGTTCATTGATCCGCCGCGACGCCAGCATTCGGCGTAGTCATGGAAACGGCCGTACAGTATCTAGGACGGAGCCTGCACTTACGCTAATCGCCGGATTAGCTCTCTCAAGATGCTAGAGCACTTTAACATTAGCGTTTGTCTTTGTTCGAGAAATGTCCCTTAATTTAATTATGTGACCCCCCACTTGCTCACAACTCGAGTTTATTCTAGGTAGCATAATTATGAATCTTCCGCTCTCATGGATTAGGTGCATTCATACGTTCCACGACCTCTGCTTAAAGCTAATCTTGGAGGGATTTCCCACTTAGTTAGTAATTCGGAAATTCTACCTATGAAAGTGCGAACTATACTATATCTAATTTGTACTTTCTCTACTACGCATAGTAAGTAGGGGAAATATTGTAAACTGTATTCCACAAAAAATTAAATGTCAGATTTAACCGGAAATATCCCCTTTAGAGTCATCTGTATTAAAGGAAAAATCGTATTTTAGAAAAAGGTCCGCGTTAACTTGCTCCAAGGATGCGATACGGAGGTTTTCAAGAAAATCCACCACTCTCAACTACCGTTTACATGGAGCATTTTTCTAAAATTTTGTTTTTCTCAAAAATGGCTAACGATTTTGATTATCACACAGTAAACCATTTCCATCACAAATAAAATGTATATCTTGAATTTTCAGGGAATAGCTTCTGAAGACCTGTTTATTCTGGATGAATTTTGCGGAAATTTGCATAACTGGTAAACCGTAAGAGATAGACAAAAACTTACTTAACAAAAAAATGCAGATCTCCTTAAAGCACATAATTTATGTGATATACATTTTTTCGTGGAGTTGCCATTTTTGATGTATTCCTTGTTACTAGTTTTCAGTTTTAAAATACTTAAACATTTCTCATGCGGGAACTTCTCAACTACTAGGCACTCAAAGAAACGGGTTTCAATTTCATAGCAACCAGCTTTTAAAATATTTCACTATCGCTGTAGCCCATGGTACTCCCTTGATTCCCTACTACTTACAAGGAAACTAATAATAAAACCATTTCTGATAATTTTTTTCACTCGATTAACATGAAGTAAATGGAAGAATAAGCTTTTTATCAATAATTTGTTCCCGAGATGTAGAGGAAGCCATGTGAATGTAACACATATTTTTTTTATACAGCTTACTTGCAAATGAAGTATGATAAATTTTAGGCCATAAAAACCCATCAGGACAACACTTGTCCATTTGTGAAATTCTCTGTAGGTAATTTCCAAACTTGAGGCTGACTAATTTGCTCTTCAACACAACATACTGTTGTCAGCTGATGACTTTTGACATAGCTTGCACAGCTCTTGTAAAGTGACGGTGATGTTGACGTGAATCAGCACCGCGGAGAACTTCTTGACAACTCCACGTCTCGTTGCTTGGCGGTGAATGCAGAGCATTTCCTGAACTCGGCTCCATACATATGCTAATAGCCGACAAGATGAATTCCTTGGAAGCTGCGGCAACTAATTTAAAGTCAAGTTGCTTTAAAACTGATACGCCAGGTGAAGGGTAAAGGTTTAGGAGACACCTATGAACCTTACAGGTGATTTTCAAAGGACTTAACTTAATATTGTATCCTTCAAAGAGTTCATTACTTCCCAATAAAGCAACTTTCAACTAATGTAAGGGAAATATTACATTCCACCCAACAATTCGAATGTCGCGATTTCACCAAAAATACAGGTTTTGAGATCCTTTGAGACCCCCAAAAAGCATCATAGAACATCTGTGTGTGAACAGGATAATTAAAAAAAAAAACAACAGATGTGTTACATATACATGACTTTCTCTACATCTCTGCTACAAATTATTGTTAAAAAAACTTATTCTTTTATTTACTTCTTGCTAATTGAGAAAAAAAAATAGCAGAAATGGTCTTATTTTTCGTTTCCATTTAAGTAGAAGAGAAATAAGGGGGTACCATAGGCTAAAACGATAGTCAAAAGCTGGTTGCTATGTGATTGAAGTTCGTTTGTTAGTATGGACAGGAATTGACAAATTCCCGTGTGAGAAAAGTACAAGTATTTTAAAGCTGTAACCAATAACAAGGAATATCTAAAAGATGATCAATTCTACGAAAAAAATGTACATAACATAAATTGTGTGTTTTAACGAGATCTACATTTTCTATGAAGTAAGTTTTTGTCTGTCTCTTACGGTTTACCAGTTACACAAAATTCCGAAAAATTTATCCAGAGTAAAGATGTCTTCAGAGGCTATTCCGAGAAAATTCAAAATATACATTTTATTTGTCAGGTAAACATCTTTAATATACGATATTTTAATCTAAGTCATCAGAGCCATTTTTGAGAAAATCAACATTTACGAAAAATGTTCCATGTAAAGGGTAGTTGGGGTGGGAGGAATTTCTTGGAAATCTTCGTGTCGCATCCTTTGAAGATACTGACTGAACTTAAATACAAAGTTTGGTACTTAACGGACTTTTCGTTTTTGATTTATGCTGCCCTCACACACACATACACACACACGCGCGCGCCTACATTTTTCTAAAATGATGTTCTTGGATTCAGGGGGTCTCAGAACATGTTTTCGGTGAAATTTCTGTTTCGAATTTTTGGGTGCAACACAATACCTTCTCTATACATTATGTACATAGTATGTGTAGAGAAAGCAATAGGTCAGTTAAAAACCACCCCAAACCACAAAAATTGTTAAGTTTTTTATTTTCTTAAAAATTAGATGTGTTTTATTCACTGACTTTATCTACATCTCGGTAACACATTTCCTTAAAAGGCCTATTCTCCTATTTATTTCATGCTAATCGAGATTAACATTAGCAGACGTGGTCTTATTACTTGCTTTCTTGTAAGTAGAAAGGAAATAACATCACGATAGTCAAATCTTTTAAAAGCTGGTTGCCATGTGGATGAAAACAGTTTATTTGCATGGAAATTAAATGGAGTTTTATTTATGGACGCTCTTTAACTGCTGTACTTCTCAGCGTCCCATTCTATAATGGTGGTGAAAGACAGCTTAATTCTGCTCAGAGGCCTCTCTATCAGGCCTGAGGTTCTTTTATTTGCCGTAAATCTACGACACGGGACCAACGGCTTTACTTCCCTTCCGAAGTTTCTTTGCATTGCCAGGAGTTGACAAATTCCCGTATGTGAAAAGTTAAAAGTACCTATTTTAAAACTAAAGCCAATAACAAGAAATATCTTAAAAGTAGACCAACTCCACGAATAAAAGTATATGAGATAAATTGTGTGTTTTAACAAGTTCTACATTTTTGTGTAGCAAGTTTGTCTTATTTCTTACGGTTCACCAGTTAAGCAAAATTCACCCTAAACATGTCTTTAGAGAATATTACCAGAAAATTCAACATATACATTTTATTTGAGATGTAAATATCTTTAATACGCGGCATTTTAATTAAAATCGTTATTCATTTTTAAGAAAATCAAACTTTTCAAAAATGTTTCCAAATAAAGTGTGGTATGGATTTGGGGGAGGTCCTCAAAATCTTTTTGTCGCATCCTTGGAAGATACTAAACTCAAATATCAAGTTTGGTATTTTACGGACATTTCGATTTTAAGTTAGCGTATTCACAGACACGCACACGCGGACCTTTTTCTATTTTTTATACATGGGAAACCCTAAAACGTGTATTTTCAGTGAAATCTCGACATTGAATTTTTTGGTGGAATGCAATGCCTTCTCTATACACAATGTGCAACGTGTAGAGAAAGTAAACATGTCTCAGCTATTTTGATATTTACGATTATATGGTCTAGCGCATTCCGGCGCATCTACCAGACCAACTTAACGGCGTACTACCCCATTATGTCCCCACTTTCCCATTATTATGTTGACTATTCACTTACTACTCCAGAAGAGTCCTTTCAGTAGCTTACAGTATTTTCTCCGTATAGAGCGTTCCGCCATGTATAGCGACTTATATAAGAGACTGATTAGGGCTCTTATCATCTCATTTCAATTTAGTTAAGAAGTCACGAAGTTGATGGCGGACAGTGCCGAGTCCAGCTGTAAGTTGTGATTGGACGTATGAAATTCAATACCTTCTCTACCTTGGAGGAAAAAAGGCATTACTGCTTCCGCATGTTGAAGTTTTATTATTTGATTTGAAAGAAATAGTAGGTAAACTACATTGTGCAACATAACTTGGATAGAATAATTGAATTTGTATATTTACAGTAGGTATAATATTTAATGAATGCAATTGTGTGATTGATCGTGTAAATATGACATGTCAGAGAGAAGATACTGCATTCCACCGAAAATTTGATACCTGAAATACATGTTTTTAAGTCCCTGAATAAAAAAACATATTTTAGAAGAATGTGTGTGTGTGGGGGGGGGAGGGGGGTGAACAGTTGAATAGATACCAAACTTGATATTTAAGTTCAGCATTTGCAATGCTGCGACATGATTTTCAAGTAAATGTCCCACTCCAAACTACCCTTTACCTAAATTTTTCTTTCTCCAATTTTTTTTTTATTGAAAAATGACAACCACTTGGATTAAAATACCTTATATCACAGTAATTTATGATACAAGTGCGTACAGTCATTTTATTTAATCGAGTGTGGATTTTATGAAACCATACGAGAATCGAAAAAAGGCTGCGCATGTGTATCATACTATGTTTTTGGCACAGCAGTACGAAATTAAAATGACATACCTACATATTAAAAGGAGTTACTATTTTCACGGACATATTAAACAGCGATTATTTATAAGGCCAGATGTGTTTAAATAAACATTGGAAATAATTGAATAAAAATGGCCTCTATGACCTGAGAAAAATTGCTTCGCTTAGTTATTTGTTTCAATAAACATTGAATGATTAAAAAACATGGCTCATTTAGAAGATTTTGCAACATGCAGTTACAGATCAGCGGTAGATGATGATGTGGCGGATCTTGCTATAGGAGATTTGCCATCTAAAATGTCTAAAGGTGTTTATAAATCGCAGTATGGTAATTTCAAAAAGTGGCGTTTGAAGAAAAATGCACACGAATACAAGAAAATGTTCTTGCATACACGCAACTCTAAATTGATTTTTCACATTAAATTTTGTACTTCCATTTATTGTTGCCGCTGCAGTAATGGTCCATTTATTTTTTCTTCAACAAACTGGATCTAATAATTTGCTATTACAGCAAATAATTGTCAATTTTACTCAAAATAAATAAATAAAAAATAAATAAATTAAATGTTTAACAAACATTGTAGGTATATATTGTATTTTTTCACGATAGTCGTAAAGTTACAAGTTGCTATTAATTTACATGACTTTTTCAATCTCACTCTACTTATCCAACTCCTGTCCAACATTGGGCTTGTGTGAACAATTAAATTAAATAATTAAATTAAATTTCGTAAGAATAGTTGTATGCTTATCCACTATTCAAGAATGGAGAGTAGAGAAAGTCATATGAATGTATCACATCAAAACTTTACTTCTAATCTCACGGAACACGAATAAAAACAACAGTTTACAAAAGGGAATCACTTTTGTTTAATAATGTCGGTTTTATGAATGTAAACAGAGTGTGGTATATTGACGAGACGACGCCGCTGATTACAGACTCCCTTCACGCCGCGCGCATTAAGGACATCCTGTGTTGGTATTTATTCGTCACCCTATCTGTGTGGGGATACTCCACGACATGCTTGCCAACATCCAAAATCGATAACCAGTAAGACTGCTCCCCCCACAATGGATTAGAGCTCTCTTTGTGTTGTACAATGCTATAACTTAAAATTTGGCCCATTGTTTCTATAAGAATGGCCTGTAAGAGCTCTCAGTGGCGGCTTCTCTGGATTTGTTTTGGGGTTTTGATTAGAACATTACTCACTGCTACTGCGGTTTGGAGCTCAGGTGCTGCATCCCCTAAAAGTGTCGGATATTGTTTGGTGGAATTGATTCTTCTAGCTATGAATCGGTGGAGGCGCGGCTCATGCTATGGTACTATTTTAATAAAATGAAGACATACATATTATGATCGTGGATGATTACATCAAGATTGTAATCATACTTATTATTCAACGTGCAATGCAATAAAATCCTATAGAAATTGAAGGAAGCAACCATTGCAGATGTGCACCATTATGTTTACTATTTCAGACATCCCCAGCTTTCTCACATTGTGCGCAACCATTACCACCACTTTCTTACTCACTCCACTGTGCCAGCTTAGCTCTGTACATGGCGAATAGTTACAAGCGTGGGCATTCAGCGACGTTTCAATGACGAAATTATAGTATCAAAAGACACAGGCAAACTATTTTGCAACCCAAGTTTTCAGTGTCACAGATGCCCCATTGCAGTTACAATTATAACTAAATTTATGTACTGCCCTAAAACAACAGGTACTGTCAAATTTAGCCAGCCGATACATACTCCAAATTGAAGGATTTTGCAGATAGTTTTATTGCAGTGTTTGGTTTCACACATTCATGTCATCTGAGCAATTCTTTTCTACGAGCCTCACACAGATATGGCGCCACTAGGCAAGTTAGACGGTGGCATCGTATAGTATAACTCTAGATTAACTTGTATCCATAGTTACAAGTCAATAGCTTGTCAATGCCAACATTTTAAACAAGATAACTTTAAAGTATTCTTGAAAATGGAGGATTTGGAAAAACGAGCAGTGATGAAATACTTCCATTTGAAGGGCTTAACGCCTAAAGAAATCAAGGAGGAAATGAACAGTACATTGAAAGAGTCTGTCCCTTCATATTCAATGATTAAAAGGTGGGTTGCACAGTTTAAAGTGGGACGTACGAGCACTTGTGATGAGTCTCGCTCTGGACGCTCTGTAGAAGTGACACCTCTAGAGGTCATTGAAAAAAAAGCATTGTTTAGTACTGAAAGACCGCAAATTAAAGTTGTTTGAAATAGCAGAGGCTGTAAACATATCATAAAAATGTGCAGGTAATATGTTGAGTAATGTTTTTGGCTTTCACAAGGTCTGTGCAAGATGGGTGCCGCGTTTGTTGACACGTGATCAAAAGTTGTAAAAAAAAAAACTGTTTCTTTTAAGAATGTGGAGCTCTACCATAAAAATCCTAGTGCATTTTTGAGATGGCTTATTACCATGGATGAAACTTGGTTACATCACTACACTCCAGAAAGTAAAATACAGTAAAAACAGTGGATTGCGCCAGGTGAACCAACTCCAAAAAAGGCCAAGTCAATTTTGTCAGCTAACAAGGTTATGGCGAGGTTCTGGAGTGGACAGATTCCCTTTATTGATTACAACTTGGAAACGGGTAAAAGTATCACTGGTTACTACTACGCAAGCTTACTGGAACGTTTGAGTGATGTGAAAAGAAAAAAGACCTTATCTGACAAAAAAAAAAAAAAAGTTTCATCACGACAATGCTCCTGCCCATTGTTCAGTCATTGCGATTGGGAAAATGTGCGAATTAAAGTTGGAATTGCTTGAACATCCACCCTATTCGCCAAATCTAGCACCCAGTGACTACCACCTGTTCCCAAATCTCAAACAAAATTCTTGGAGGACGAAGATTTTACAGCAACGAGGGAGAAATAAAGCAACAACAACAAAAATGTTTAAATGCTGTTTTCATTGAGAGCTCGGGACTTATCAGCAGACCCTAGTAAATTGAACTATACTAAGAGTGATACACGCTACAATTTGAATAATGATGCCCTTCTATCAATACTGCGTCTCTCTGTGTCATTGAAACATTTTCGTCCTTCATACTATACTCCTTAGGAAAGATTTTTAAAGCCTCATTAGAGGAAGAAATACTACAAGATATATTTGGGTACTCCGCCACTCGCCGATTTGGTTTCGCCACTTGTACTTTGCATAGTGAGCAATAGTCTTGATAACACCAAGTGGAATGGGTAGACGATCCACTTCCCCTCCGTTCACCAGCTCCCCAAAGCTATTATTCTATGCATCCCTATCACTTCTACTCAGCCACGGACTCGTAGCATTCCAGTTTTGCTTCTAGACACTAGCGAAGACTGGAGGGGCAAGAGATAGCTCTTTTTCGGTTCACTTAGTACCTATCAGGGCTTATCGTTGGCAGTACATGCCAATCATTAATACTAATATTATCGTACATCAGTAAGACAAAATATGTTACACGGTACTCATTTATACTGTGCAGTGTAAAACTTACTGGAAAATCGTGTTCTATTGTATCATACTTGTCACTTATTTTCCATTGCTAATTCTTAAAATTAAATCAATTGTTTTTTCTAATAATGCTGCTCGCACTGACATCACTGACACAGAAGCAGTAAAAACTGGAGTGAATGTGTATTCACGGTTGCACTGCCTCTTTACTAAGAAGCCTATTTGCTACATAGAAAAGACGGTGTAATGAAATACATGGGAAGAACTATTCCTGATCTGCACATAAAAAAAGCGCATTAGAAAATCCAATGTATGCAAAAAAACATAGGTGTCTGCGGATTGTGGATGTGAAGTCAAACATGCTTTTTTATGCTTTCTATGCGTATTGTTAGCTGGCAATAACCTGTACCCAAAAGAAGTGTAGGTAGCGGATTTAGTTCACCTGTGTGAAATAATTAATGTGCACGAGTACCTTAACTGCTGAACTGCTGGGTAACCTATTACTTAAAATTTGCG
Organism: Hymenopus coronatus; assembly: GCA_030762935.1. Lineage (NCBI taxonomy): Eukaryota > Metazoa > Arthropoda > Insecta > Mantodea > Hymenopodidae > Hymenopus > Hymenopus coronatus. The sequence continues at coordinate 27,960,106 of CM060882.1, forward strand.
GAGACTCGAAAGCTGATCGTTGCTTTGAAGTGGGCTAACGATGGTGGTGGTAGTACATATTGCAATAAGAATTATTTTGGGGAAGTAATTCTGGCACTGCCAGTGTATTCATGCTTCAACCACCACAGGATGGATCGAGGGTGTTTATTGTAAAGTCCTTGCTAATACATCCTCTGTCCGAATTTTCTTCAGTGGTATTTGCCTTCAACGTGTCTATGGTTCATGCTTTTTTTTTTCTTCTTCTTCACTATATACTTTTCAGACATCCCCATAAGCACTTGTATGTTTCATTTAAATGGCTTTCTTAATCATTAAGGTGTATTACTTTCTCTACTATGATGCTAGTAAGTAGAGGAAGTATTTTGTTACTCCGAAAAAAAATCTATGTAGAGATTTCACCGGAAATTAAAAAAAAAAGTATTTTTTTGAAAAAAATGGTCCCACGCCCGTGTCCGTAAACAGCATAACTGACACCAAAAGTCTGTTAAATACCTAACTTGTTTTGCATCTTCCAAGGATGCGAAACGAAGATTTTCAAGAATGTCTTCCAAACCCGAACGAATTTTTACATGCAACATTTTTCGAAAATGTTATTAACAACCTATTGTTAAGATATTTTCATGACAAATGAAGTGCATATTTTGAAATCTCTGGGAATAGTCTCTGAAATATTCTTTATTTTGGATAACTTTAACTGGTAAACCATAATAGACAAAATATACATATTCCTTTCTGTTCTGTGTCTTTCTAATTGTTGTTCCTGGTCTGTATACAAACCTTCGCGCTGGTCAAACTAATAAATAAATAAATAAAAATACAAAATCTTACTTATCAATATATCAGATCTTATTAAAGCAGGTTAAGACAATTTATGTCACATTTGTTTTTGTGGTTGATTCAACCGTTTCCGAGATATTCTTATTATTGGTTTAAATCTTCCAATACTTTCTTCTCAAATTGTAAATCCTTTTACTTTATTTCTTTCCTTCCTTTTTTTGTTGTTGTTGTTGTCTTTATACTTTATTCCAGTCGTTTGTTCATCCGGGTCTTGCAAAGAAAACTGAATTCCAATGTTCATCACATACCGTCTTAAAAGATTTAACTATGGCTTTAGTATAGTTTATTCCCTTATCCCCTTGTATCTACAATGAATATGTAATAAAACCAGTTCTATTAATGTTTATTTTGACAAGCATGAAATACATAGGAGAATAAACTTTTTAAACAGTAGGTTGTTGCATAATAGAGAAAGCATGTGAATGTAACACATCAGAATTTTTATATAGATTCTACAAACTTTCTTACGAAATTTACTTGTCCATTTTCTTCATATTAATCGAGATAAACGATTTCAGAATCAATGTCATTACACATTTCGTAGCCACAAATGTTTAAACTAGAGTCGCTGTATGGTGACATAAAAAACCCATACTTTTTCCATGACATCGCGAGAAACACCTGAATGATGACCACCTCAATAAAGAAAAGAAAAAAAAAAAGTATTTAAAAATTCAAACTAGTAACAAATTATTCGGAAGTTGTTAATGCCTAAAAAATTATTTGTAATAGATTATGCACTTAAAAAAAATGTAGACTTCATATGCTGTATTTCTCCATCTTTTATGGTTTACGTGTTGCATACTTCTTTCTTAATGAAGACTATTCCCAGGGAATTCAAAATAGACATTTTATCATATAAAACCTATGGCATTTTAATTCTTTATACTCATTTTTTTAAAAGATATAACATTTTCCAACCTAAACAAGCTTTCCAACTCGACTTGTCTGAACAAGAGTACACGCGCGTACTCAACCACAAAATTCGGAATAAACTTGGAGGGGGAAGCGTGACAGTCAATATTTACTGGGCAAAGGTCATACCACAAAACTTGTTCCTGCTACTTTATTTCCAACACTTGTTTATTGAGCCGTGACGATAGCTTTCCCGCAATGTTGCGTCGTATTCCATGTTGCAGGTAGTCCTCTGTGAATCGCGAGTTTCTCGCTACATTTTTGATGCGCACCTAAGCTGGAACAGCCTGATTTAAAGGGTAGTTTGGGGTGGGGAGATTTTCTTGAAAACCTTCGTGTTAATCTTTGGAAGCCACTGAACTTAAATATTAAGCTTGGTGTTTATTAGAAGTTTCGTTTTCACTCGCACACACAAACATACGGATCTTTTTTTAAAAATCTGATGTTATATTCATATGACTTTCTCTACAACGTGGTAACAATTTTTTTGAACAACTTATTATTCTTCAACTTTATGATAATCGGATAGACATTGCAAAAATTGTCTTAATTACTAGCTTCCTTGTAAGTGGAAGGTAACTAAGGGAATACTCTAAGCTAAGCTAAAACGATATTCTTTTAAAAGTTGGTTACCATGTGGTTGAAATCCGTTTCTATGCGTTTACAAATTTCCGTGTGGGAATAGAAGTATTTTAAATCTGAAACAAATAACAAGGATAATCTCAAAAATGGTAAACTCCACGAAAGAAAATTATAGGATATAAATTGTGTATTTTAACGAGATCTATATTTTTTGCTTTGAAAGTTTTTGTCTATCTCTTACGGTTTAACCGTTATGCGAAATTCTGCAAAACTCGTCCAAAATAAAAGGGTCTTCAGAGGGTATTCCCCAAAAATTCAAAGTGAACATTTTATTTGTGATGTAAACATCTTTAACATACGGCATTTTTAATCAAAATCGTTGGATCCATTTTTGAGAAAAACAAAAAATTTCAAAACATTTTTCATGTAAAGGGTAGTTTGTGGAGGGGGGATTTTCTTGAAAATCTTCGTGTCCCATCTTTAAAATATACTAAACTTAAATACCATGTTTGATGTCTTTTCGGTCTTTTTGTTTTTGAGTTATACTGTCCACAGACACACCCTCGTGGACCTTTTTCTAAAAAAATATTTTTTCGGGTTCAGGGGACCCCAAAACTGCTAAAATAACTTCGATCCGGTTGATCGGGGTTTGAACCCAGGATCTCCTGAATGTGAGTCACTTGACCTTAACGCCATCACGCTCGGTACAATACTAATATTGTAGATGATAGAGAAAATAAAGATGAAATAAATAGATGTGTTACAAATAGAACATTTTAAAAAGTCCACGATCGGTCTCCTTAAATATAAAATATTTAAACTTATAGACTATGTAGTCTATATTATATATACAGCGAATCAAAAAGTCTAATAATATCTTAGAATAAATACTTCATGTTCTAACTTTTATATCTATAATTGTATTAATAATTTTCTTTATCGCAAAATCAAATGGTCTACTATTTGTTTCAGCAAGACAATGAACAATCAAACATTACATAAGGGTAAACAGGAAAACAAGAATCAATCTCCCAAATCTATATGAAAATTTAGAAAATAAATTAACTTTCAAGTCTTTTGAAGGGTAGATAACAAATAAATTGGCTACTAGTACGTATCAAGTATTTGGTGGCAGAAGCAATAAATTGGTGTGCCTGCCATGCGCCACCCTGGTCCCCCATTTCACCACTGTCGGCACGAGCTCTTGCTAAAGTGGCGGGCGTTTTCTCGCTCTGGGGACAAGGTAGACCTCTAGCACTTGATTGGCCTCTCGTGTAATGTTGAACGTGGTTCAGCTGCGAAAACACAGTTTCCCCTTGAGTTGCAAGGTAAATGGCGTGTAACTCTACACTACCCTTGAGGAAGCCTCATACCGACCTTGATGTGGTTACCTCTTCAGCACCCATTGACTAATTCTCCTGCTGGAACAAAATATCCAGTGTTTACTTTTATAGTCTCCTGGACTATTAGTTGACACCAAATCGAATATTTTCTATGTGCAAATTTCTGTTGTCCGCCTGGGTAGTGTGGTGTTAGCGTGTCAACAGGTCGTGAGCTCGAATCTTGCTAAGGGTGAGTTAACCGGATAAGGTTTATTTTCGGGGTTTTCCCTTATCCTGAGAAGACGAAGGTCGAGCTACTTTAGGCTCCATGGACCCGAGATCTTTTGAGCATATTTTCACCAATTCATTCACCGTACGATATGACCAACCAGGTTAACGGAGGTTAAGTTACAAAAAATAAATAACTAAATAAATAAAATAAAAATATATACCTACACTTAAACTAGCATATATTTTGTACAATGGATGATAATTGCCTTAATTGTATTTTATGCACTTATAGCTCATTAACAACTGCTTGAGATATCAAAATGGTTGGTTAGCACCAACCTTAAAAATGTGATGAAAGGTCACAGCACAATCCTCGTGTTCTAACACTTAATTCAGCTGTGACGGTAAGTTGCCCTCAATGCTGAGGCGTGTTGCACACTGCTGGCATACCTCCGTAAGTGAGCAACTCTTTGCGTAAGCTGCAACAATCAGCTCTACGTTGAATTTTTGGGTGGAATACACCACCACCTCTACCTGCTATAAGTAGGAATAGAGATAGTGAAATGTCCAGCAGCCAAATTAACGCAAACAAAATTCAGAATTTAAAATTTAGGGATATTGCAAATACAGTATTTCCTGTACTTACTATGGTTAAGCGGCAAGGTAAGCAAAAATAAGAATGTTGATAAGACACTTGGTATGACCCTATGCTTCAAAAACATTCTCCACGAAAGCCCTAAACATAAACTACTTTAGTTTTTGCAACAGAAAATTAAGACAGTTTTTTTGTGAACCGAAGAGTATTTGCTAGCACTTTGACTTATGAGGTTCAGAATGTTTTTTGTCCACCGTCTGCTGTTTCTTTCGAGTGTACTACATATACATTGTAGTAGACAAATAAAATCCCTGCATCTGTTGAAAGCACATCTTCCCCATATTCAGAAAACACGCTTGAGATATCTTTTGTCCCCTTTACATTCTAACGTTGCCTAGCAACAAACTGAATAAATAAAATTCGGTCGAAGAAATGCTGCAGTATATGTAAAGCTTATTTGTATGGGATTCCTCATCCATACATGGAAACCATATGTGGATATATACTTGTGTATAGATGTGTAGAGATGTAGATATCCACATTTAAATTACAGATAACAGGCATTGAAACGGGCAGAAACATTTTCATAACCTTTGGTACATTTTATGTATTTCACCAAAAATCGAAAATATTGAAAACGAGCTTAAGATTTTTGCCATAACAAACTAAATCTATTCATATAGACAGAAGTGGAAGGAACATGTATGAAGAATGGAACAGGACATATCCTAAGTGAGTTTTATAATACAGAATACCTAAAGGAGTGAGAAACCTAAGTTGGCCAAGGAAAAGATGGAGCTAAGAAGCTGATCTAGAATGAAGATGAGCGATGAACGCTGAGAAAATCGGTGAACGATATCATGTGGTGTACCTAATATGCACTCAGAAACGTTTTTGTGTAGTGATATTATATATAATATATATCATTATTTACAAAGGTCCTTTGTCTCGATCTTGTAATTTGAGTTTGAGGTGCAGCTTTTATAGTGAAAGTACATAAAAACATTGAAACGTGTGGAACATTTTGAAAGTGTGAAAATGTAGAGAAAAAGCTGTTTTATAAAATGTGTTAGGAAACAAATGTATTGTACAGTCTTTAAATGGCTGTCGAGCCCGAATAGAGCATAGCTAAATATTGATTCTCTACAGACGCCCAAAGGTTCCAACAATGTTTGCTATAAAAATCTGATGTGTTCCATTCACTTGACTTTCTCTACGTCTCTGTAACAAATTATTGTTAAAAAGCTTATGGTGCTATTTACTTCATGCTAATCCAGAAAAAAATAGCAGAAACATTCTTATTACTTGCTTCCTTGTAAGTAGAAGCGAAATAAGGGAGTACCATAGGTTAAAGTGCTAGTCAAAAGCTGGTTGCTATGTGACTGGAATTCCTTTGTACGTACAGGAGTTGACAAATTCCTGTACGAGAAAAGTATGTTTTTCAAAGCTGAAACCAAAAACAAGGAATATCTAAAAAAAAGATCAACTCCACGAAAAAAATGTATATTACATAAATCGTATGTTTTAACGTGCTCTACATTTTTTTGTATGGTAAGCTTTTATCCATCTCTTACGGTTTAGCGGCTACGCAAAATTTCGTAAAATTGATCCAGAACAAAGCAGTCTTCAGAGGATATTCCCAGAAAATTCAAGATATACATGTTATTTGTCAGGTAAATATCTTTAATACACGATATTTTAATCAAAATCGTTAGAGCCATTTTTAAGAAATTCAAAATTTTCGAAAAAAGTTCCCTGTAAAGGGTAGTTGGGAGAGGGGATTTTCTTGAAAATCTTTGTGTTGTATCCTTGGAAGATACCAAACTTAAATACCAAGTTTGGTATTCAACGGTGCTTTGGTTTTTGAGCTATGCTGTCCACAGACACACACACTCACACACGGACCTTTTTGAAAATGCTTTTTTTTTTTTTTTTTTTTTTTTGTGGGATTCAGGGGGACCCAAAGCATATATTTCCCGTGAAATCTCGGTATCGAATTTTTGGGTGGAATACAATACCTTCTCTATACAATATACACATAGTACGTGTAGAGAAAGTAAAAAAGCAATTTTCGATTTTTTGACCGCTTGTACTCAAAATTTCACTCCCAATAGGTTTTTCTCAAAATTACATTTTTTTTTTGCTTTGTGTACCTTTTCCTCTGAAAGTAATGGGCAACTGTAGCAAAACTTAGTAGGAAAATACTTCCTTATTCTGATCTATAATCAGCTTTGTATATGCGTTTTAGAAGCACTTTTTGATGAATTACGTATAAATGTATATAAAATTATAATCTTGTATAAAATATATATGTTTTTGTTTTTGTGAAACCTGTAATTTACCTATTGGATCCATGAACTAGTACGCAATAAAGAACATATTTCCGAATGTTTTTTTTTTTTTTCGTAGTTGGTTTACCCTCCCCATATCTAGGACTGACAACCCCCTCCACCAAGACTTGCAAGCGGGTGCCTAGAGATCAGAAGCCTGTTGGAGAGCAAACGACATCAAACCATAGAATGAAGAACCTGGAACGAGTGGTCGGCCCGTAACCAGGCAAGAGCGTGAGGAAGTGGATGATACGAATTAATGCCAGCGAAATGGATGATAGGAAAGGTGATAATGGAGCAATTGGTGAAATGAGTGGCGGGGGAAACAGGAGAACCCGCCCAGACGCTGCTTCTCTACCACAAATCCCACATGCGGGTGCCGGGTCGCCTAGGTGGGAAGCGAGCGGTCTAACCACTCGGCCACGGCGCCCCTAATTTCGAGAGTATCTGTAATATATTTTAAATTTGTACCTTCGATAATTTCTGCAGAAAACAGAAAATCAATGATAGCTATTAGTTATGTACTAAATTTATACTGTAACAGACACGTGTATGTAAAATTTGAATTTATCGTAATAGTTTTAGAAACATTAGTGTTTTACTACAATAATAGTTTTTCTTATTTAAGTAACTCGTTTCCCATTAAACTATGACCATTACTAATTTTTCTTAACATTAATCTTTAGTTTGAAAACCTCTCATTTAATATGCGTTTGGAGAAGCAATGTTTATGATTTCTGTGGGAGACTGAAAATTCTAAAGCAGACAAAGAGTGAGGGAGCGGTGTCTGAGAAAGTTTCAGAATAACATTTTTAGAAAAGCTCTCAGCAAGACAACACAATGACAGCAAACAATGCTTATGGGTGTGTATGAGTGAAATTTTATGAAAAATCACAAACAATCTACTTTTTTATTTTAATTACATAAAATAATGTAAATATTCCTGAATACAAAAAAGGCGTAATTTACACCAGGTGGCATTCTTAAATACCTTAAGTCACCGGAGCAACAGCAAAGCATTAGAGATGAAACTGGCTTCGGTAAAAAAAAAAAAAAAAAAAAAAAAAGCTTCAGTTCGACGTGATCTAATTCGCATCATGGAAAGCAAAAAACGAAGTTGTGCAGAATCTAAGCAGCAATGCAAGAAGAAAAGGACAGAAAAGACAGCAGCAGAGGAGAAAAAAAGGAAAGCTGAGGATCGAACCTACCAACCTAGTGGATTTTCTTCCTGTAAAATGCTGCTTGCGGAGCAGTTCTCCTGTTGCACAAATAAAATTTGCTGTACATGTCCACAGATGCACAAGGAATAAGAATTGCCCAAGATTTTACTGTCAGGTGTATTTAAGCACATGTTTTCAAACTAAAAAAAAAAAAAAAAAATGTTGGTGCCTAAAGCGAAGAAGACACAGAGAAACCTAGGGCAACCTAGGTGTTGGGAAGCTAGGGTTAAAATATTAAGACCAAAAGTTCAATTTTTTTTTTTTTCGTCACAAGGGAGTTTTCTGTGACGTGGCAAAAACATAAATACATTTGACCATAACTTCTAAATCACTAGAGTTAAATGGACAAAATTTGCATCGTAACCTATTTGCATTATGTTACACGTGTGGTACAGATTTCGAAAAGCTAGCGTTATTAGTTTGGAATCTCAAACTTTCAGTCATACATGACCTTAACATTGTTTAGTTTGAAAACCTTTCATTTATATGCTTTTGCAATATTTATGACTTCTGTAGGTGGCTGAAATGTCTAAAGCAGACAGAGTGGGGAGGAAGCGGTGTCTGGGAAAGTTTCAGACTAATCTATTTTAGAAACGCTCTCACCGTTCCTCGAAGCCAAGACGACGCAGTGACAGCAAACAATGCTTAAGCAAGATCACCGATGACTTGAGTTTTCTCAGAAGAGAAATGCAAATGCAGTTGTGGGAGTGCAAGACCCCGATGGATTGCCTTGACCTTGGCAACTGCACTGCATACCTTTCTTCGTCGTTAAAAACACGTATGACTGAAATGTCATGAAAAATCACAAAAAATCTACTTTTTACTTTCTCTACACATACTGTGTACATAGTGTATATAGAAGGTATTGCACTCTATCAAAAAATTCGATACCGAGATTTCACCGGAAATATATGTTTTAGGGTCCCCTGTATCCAAAAAAAGTATTTTCAGAAAAAGGGCTCTGTGTGTGTGTGTGTGTGTGTGTGTGTGTGTGTGTGTGTGTGAACACGATAACTCAAAAACGAAAAGTTCCTAAAATACCTTGGTATTTAAGTTTAGTATCTTCCAGGGATGCGACACGAAGATTTTCAGAAACTACCCTTTACATGGAACTTTTTTCGAAAATTTTGATTTTCTAAAAAATGGCTCTAACGATTTTGATTAAGATATCATATATTAAAGATATTTGCCTGACAAACAAAATGTATATTTTGAATTTTCTGGGAATAGCCTCTGAAGACTACTTTATTCTGAGTGAATTTTACGGAATTTTGCATGACTGCTAAACCGTAAGAAATGGACAGAAACTTACCACACAAAAAATCTAGAGCACATTAAAACACACAATTTATATTGTTTACAATTTTTCGTGGAGCTGATCTTTTTGAGATATTCATTGTTTTTAGTTTCAGCTTTGAAAAAACGTTTCTCATACAGGAATTTGTCAACTCCTGTCCATACAAACAAAGGAACTTCATTCACATAGCAACCAGCTTTTGATTATCACTTTAACCTATGGTACTCCCTTATTTCGCTACTACTTACAAAGAAGGAATTAATAAGACTATTTCTGCTAATTTTTTCTCGATTAGCATGAAGTAAATAGAAGCATAAGCTTTTTAACAATAATTTGTTGCAGAGATGTAGGGAAAGTCATGTGAATGGAACACATCAGATTTTTTAATGTTAATGCCATAAAATCATTTAAACATTACTGAATACAAAAAGGCATAATTGGACACCAGGTGCCATTTTCAAATGCTTTAAGACAAAGCATTAAAATTGAAACTGTACTGGATTCGGCAAGATCTAATTCTCATCATGCAAAGCAAAGAACAAAGTTATGCAGAAGCTAAGCAGCAATGCAAGAAGAAAAGGATAGAAAAGACAGCAGTAGAGGAGAGGAAAAGGAAAGCTGGGGATCCAGCCTAGTGGATTTTAGTGGATTCAAATCTTTCCTCGTCTTCTGGATGTTGATATTTTCAGCTCCTTGCGGAGCAGCTTTTCTGTTGCACAAATGAAATATTCTGTACATATTCATAGAAGTACAGAGAATGAATTGCCCTAGGTTTTACTGTCAGATGTATTTAAACACATGTTTTCAGCTTTCAAACACAAAAATTATACACGTTTTATGACAAAAAAAAAACACATTCATAACTTTAAAAAATGTTGGAACCTAAACTAAAGAAGACACGGAGAAACCCTTTAACTCAGGGCTAAAATATTAGACCAGAATTTTAATTATTTTGTCGCAAGGGCCGTTTTTGTGACGTGACAAAACTTCGAAACCATTAGAGCAAAATGGATGAAATTGGCACTGTAATTTATTTAGATTATATTACACCTGCTATATACATTTCAAAAAGCTAGTATTAGTTGGAATTTTAAACTTTCAGCCATACATGTTGTTAAGCAAGATCATTAGTTTTCTCAGAAGAGAAATGTAAATGCAATTGTGGGAGTGCAAGACCCCGATGGAGTGCCTTGACCTTGGAGTCTGCACCGCCTATCTGTCTTCGTCGTTAAACCATTTGTAGTTGCTGGGAGTATTCACAGCCGCTCTCTTCCCTTTGTGCCTAAAATTCTTCCCTGCTGGTGCACTTCTCTTTTGATCTTCCATGCGTTCAAAGTTGCTGAAACTTCTCACCCTGTTTGATATCCCTGGAAGAACAGTAAATATTCCTAACCTTTTCCCCCATATGCCTTTCCATCTAACTAGGCATGTTATAAGCATACTATTCTCCTTATCTCTGAAAATCTCAACTTAACCGAATTATAAATTATGTAAAATGTTTCCCGTTTACTTTCTCTACTTTGTACATAGGTAGAGAAGGTATTAAATTCGATACCTAGAGCTCACTGGAAATACGTGTTCTGAGGACCCCTGAATAAATAAATAAAAAAATTTTAGAAAAAGGAACTATGTGGACGAACAGCATAAGTCAAAATGAAAAGGACAAATACCAACGGTGGTATTTTAGTTCAGGATCTTTAAAGATGCGACATGAAGATTTCCAAGAAAATACCCCCATACTAACTACGGTTTACATAGAACTTTGTTCAAATTTGTTTTATTTTCTAAAAAAAAAATGGCCAACGATTGTGATTAAAACATCATATTAGTGATATGCATACGCGGAATATCTTGAATGTTTTAGGAATAACTTGTGAAGTCCTCTTAATTCAGATGAAATTTTTACTTTCTCAATCACGTACATAGTAGTTAGAGAAAATATAGCATTCCACCCAAAAATTCGATAGCGAACGTTTGCCGGAAATGCATGTTTTGACGCCTCTGAATAAAAAAATCTAGAAAACCTCGGGAGAAGAGAGAGAGAGAGAACAAGCGGACTCAAAAATAAGATGTCCGACAAAAACCAAACGTTGCATTTAGTTCAATATCTTCCAAAGATGCGGCCGGAAGATTTTCATGATAATCACCCTCCCAAAACTATACTTAAAATGATTTTTTTTTCGAGATACTCGATATTAGAGATTCACTAGGTGTCATCCTTGTACTATAATGTCTTGCTTCGTCACTTAACCACGGAGACCTTATAGGTACTAAACAAATCTATGCCTTACGGGCAGAGCCATTAAGTTGCTGTCCAGTCTTCCTGATTCCATTATCTGTGGCTAGATGACAAAGCATTCGCTATTACTCTCTGTTTTCATGTTTACCATTATTGTAGACCAAACTGGAATTGTGGATCATGGTATTAAATATAAAATCCAGCATTTGACTTGCTGATGGGTAAACCACGAAAATCCCAGCCAGATAGGTAAACTCACTAGGCTTGAACCCGGGCTCTCGAATGAGGGCCACAAAGGCTATCAAATGGCCTTTATCGGTTTCTGTCTACGCCAGATTGACCCAATATGAGGACACCCTTATCAGATCTCTGGGGGGACTACTTACCGACTGAATGTCGATGCAGGCAGTTCTGGAGTCCCCGCATGGCTTGTGGGCACCACCGGTAACGAAGGTTTGAAACCAGCCAGCAGTTAAAAGCTGAACTAGGTACTCCCCTCCCCCTTTAGAAGTGATCAACAAAATTAAAACCAATTTGAAATCAAATAAGACACCAGTGGAGCAGCGGCAAGGATGCTGCTCCTGAAAAAGCAACCGTTGAGGAACCTACCCGAATATAGTGTATAGAGAAGGTATTGTATTTCACCCAAAAATTCGATACCGAGATTTCACAGGAAATACATGTTTTGGGCCCCCTGAATAAAAAAAAAAACCTTTGTGGAAAAAAAGGACCGTGCGTGCGTGTGTGTGTCTGTCTGTCTGTCTGTCTGTCTGTCTGTGGACAGTATAGCTCAAAAAGGAAAAGACCGTTAAATACCAAACTTGGTGTTTAAATTTGGTATCTTCCAAGTGTGCGCCACGAAGATATTCAAGAAAATCCCCTCACCACAATTTTTTTCCAAAATTTTGATTTTCTCAAAAAATGGCTCTAATGATTTTGATTAAAAGATCGTATATTAAAAATATTTACCTGGAAAATAAAATGTTTATCTTGAATTTTCTGGGAATAGCCTCTGAAGACTACTTTATTCTGGATGAATTTTACGGAAGTTTGCATAACTGCTAAATCGTAAGAGATAGACAAAAACTTACCACACAAAAAATGTAGAGCACGTTAAAACTTAGTTTGTTATATACTTTTTATACTTTTTTCCATACAAACAAAGGAACTTCAGTCACATAGCAACTAGCTTTTGACTATCACTTTAACCTATGGTACTCCCTTATTTCGCTTCTACTTACAAGGAAGCAAGTAATAAGCCTATTTCTGCTAATTTTTCTCGATTAGCATGAAGTAAATAGAAACATAAGTTTTTTTAACAATAATTTGTTGTAGAGAAAGTCATGTGAATGGAACACATCAGATTTTTAGCACTATCAACCTAAACATCACCAAACAAAGCCTCAACCCATCCCCTACGCCTATGGTTAAGTCCTTACAGGGTAGATACACAGCAACTTTACCTAGGCTCACCGAGAGTCTACCAGGTTTCGCACGCACACGATATCTGATTCAAATATACTTTTTAATTATGTAATGTCGTTTTTAACTACTTGGTCATATCGTGGGCATCTATTAGACATTCGATCGCTATGGGGTGGACCGTAGCCTTCATGGACTCAACGCGTACTATACCATCTTTCGTTTCGCGCCAAGCAAGTGGTATTAGGATCCCATTCAGTCTAGCTTCTTTTTCACCATCTGTGCTCAGATGATATACAGCAGCCTTGTCTTTTACTACCTGTGGAGGTTTGCAAGGCAATCGAAATTTCAATATATTTCCAGTTTTACTGATGTTTTTACTTTAGATGGAACTTTGGGTCGTTGTATTGGATATCCAATCCGGCGTTTACCTTGGCGACCGAGGGAAACCACGAAAATACCCTAGCAAATAGGCCGGCCTATGCGTTTTGAACCCAAAAGCGAATCTTGTGTTGGAGTTATACAAGATAGTTATAAAGTCTCCATCCAGTTTCGTATTAACAACATTGGAATTTGATTTTCATGTCAGTCTGATATACTGGGTGTTGACTATTGAAGAACGAGTGACTCTCGTTGGTGCCCAGTTGTGTTGTTCAATGTAAACACAGGTGCAAGAGGAGTTTAATCGTAAATTCCACAAACCAATGCGAGCAAATAACAGACTCTTGATCAATACATTTCGAAGGACACGTGCACCTCTGCAGTTTGCATTAGAGTCTGTCCAGTTAATATATGTGCAGTTCGATAACCCCCTTTGAAGAAGCCTCAGAATTTACATGACAGACGGAATTGAATTAAATTGAGCTTTATTTAGGACGATGTTTAAATGCTCAGCATCTCAGCATCTCATTTTATATTGGGCGTAGACCGTTTAGTTTTGCCCAGAAGCATGTTTATCAGGCTTGAGGTTTTTTTTACATGCTTTACTTCCCTTCTGAAGGAAACCAGGCCAGTTGTTTCTGTAGAGTTGCAACTTCTGAACATCACCACATGTTTCTAGAGCGGCTTTCTATCTTATACAAGACATTAATTCGGAAATTTGGTTACTGTGACACTATAGTTTTTTCCAAAACATAATGACCCTAAAATGGGAGTGTTTTCCCCTACCACTGAGCAATAACCATTAGCAAACAAAAGACTACGCTGTACTAAGGGTGTGTAGTAAAATCTGTTTCCTGGAAGTACTGTTTGCAAATCGAGAATCGCACATCAGTTGTAAGTGGGAGACTTGGCAACAGCGAGGGTTGGTTTCCAACCGCACACACCCTAATGCCACACATGAACTGCCACTTCCTTAAAATCACGGTTGCTGTTGGTGTTCAAGGACAAGGCTTCCCTTCTTTGGAGTGTAGATATGCTTTTATGACAGTTATTAGCTGCGGTTAGGCTAACAGTAGTCAGGTTGATAACGTAATCCAACCGGGACTTTCCTAAAGGATGGATTGGGAGAGGCTCACCATGAGTATGGCCATCATGTTCACCGGACCTGTCACTGTTAGGCTTTATCCCTGGAGTTTATCAACGCACAACTGTGCAAAATTAATGTACAGGATGTCAGGAATCATATTCGAGCACCAGTTACAGGTGAAAATGCTGAAGAATGTCTTAAGGGCTACAGACGAACGATAGGGATAATGGTAAAATGGATGGCGGATATGTTAAATTACAATGAGTACTAACCATTACGATAACACCTCATCAATTTCATATCTACCAATACATTATTTCTATAAAATGAATCCAGGCTTTATGTTGCCCTCCGTACTAACTTCATATACTAAGGTCGAGGGTTCAAACCCAGCGGAGGACGATGGATTTTTTCGGGCTTAAAAAGCCTAAATATGGCTTCCTTCGGAAGGGAAGTAAAGCCGTTGGTCCCGTGTCGTAGATTTACGGTATGTAAAAGAACCTCAAACCTGATGAAGAGGCCTCTGAGCAAAATTAAGCGGTCTTTCACGCCCAATTTAGAATGGGACGCTGAGAACCGCAGCAGTTAAAGAGCGTCCATAAATATAACTCGCATTTTCCGACGAGACTTTATAATCATCCTGTAGTTTCTGTCTCGTTAATGTTAATGCTTCTATGTGAATGGCCTTTTACCTGAAGTTTTGGTGTTGTACCGCTAACAACTAGTAATTAATAATTTGTAAGAGCTATATAAAATGAAGTATAATGTGTAGAGAAAGTAAAAGGAATGCATCACATTAAAACAGGAAAAGAGTTTTCTCTCTCTAGTGCTCACCATACGTGGTTATAAAGTGTAGTCCTCGCGTCATATCCAGGATGTTATTCAGAGACAGTACTTTTAAAGCTTAGCGAGGTTGTGTTGAATAATTAAAGACCATAGCTATAAGCGGCAGAGTGCATGTGTCTATTTTAGTCGCCGCCAAGCGGCGTTGCGGCCAGATCGATGTAACACTGACGGTCTGTACTTCATTACCACGCACTGCACCTTTATATCTCCGTACGCACTTCTTTCTTCATTAAAGTTTGCACTTTCTCCTGCCTGCCGTTGCTTATCTCTCTTTCTTTTTCATCTACTGCTTTCGTCATACTTGTTAAGCGTTATTTTGTGAAGTTTCTCGGCCTTTTTAAAGATTTTTTATTTTTTGCAGAGTTGAAGTAATTGGTTTATAATTTTTGTTACCAGGCTAAGAAATGAACACTTTTAAAATGGCCCTCATTAAATTCTTAGGATAGAAAGCTACAAAAATAATAAATGCCTACATATAATAAAACACAAGACCCTGGACTTATTCTGTTTCACCATACATGTTGGATGCTGATGATGCTTCCGCACAAGCTGACGAATGACATTTTTAAATGAGAGATTAAATGCTAGTTACTTACTCGCCTTTATTATGTATTCTCGAAACTAACCATAAGGAAGCAGAGCAGTGTTTGTTATTGTAACAAACTATTTGCTGATCTGTTTATCATGGGTGGACTGGTCCTGTATCTTCGCTAAAGGTCATTCGTCTAGAAGGAACGAGCAGCCTGTAATGGGATACGGATTCGCGTAATACGGAAACGAACACAACCATCAGTGGTCTAAACAAAGGAACTGCACAGTTGTTGCTGTTAACGTGAGCAATATTTGTCACAATTTACTGCTATCCTATTTCATTTCATTTCGACAAAGACAAATACAATTGTTCAGATTTATCATCATTCAATAATCTGTTTTTGCTTCGAAACCCCTGGCATTTTTAACCCTGGACTTTACCCCAGACAGTATAAGAGAACTAGACTGCCTGTCAAATTCCGGACGAATGGTAAGCCTACATACCTGGTCTTCAGATTTATTCGGCCTTTAGCGCCAGTGGATTTAAATGCATGACGTCATTATAGTTCAGCGAGCCCCTTATCTCAAAGGGGAGGTGCGGAATTGACCCTTGCACTGCAGGCAGTACAGACTTCGTAAACAGGTTCATGTACTGGGCGGTGCAGAACTGTTTTTACCAGGACATTTTGTTCGTTCTTTTCACGCGAGATGGGAGCGACCACCGATCACAAAATTTGCATGGTTTGCATGTAGCACTTCCGAACTGGAAGAATACGTTATCTATCAGCATAAATGCTGCAATTGCGAGTTTGTAAGATGCAAGTGAATGTACTAAATGTAAACATTGGAAAGGTACGATACAAGTCCCATTTAGTTAAGGTGGCGTCGAAACTGTTGACATCCACTCTTTTACTCATCGTTCGCTAGTCCTCTGCAAGAGGTAATACGTGATAAACTCGCTACCTAGTAGTGGCGTCATGCACAGATCGACTGGCGGCAAGGGTTGAATAAATCTGAAGAAATACAATAAGAAATACTTGTGAAGTTTTAATGGCAACAGGAAATCGTAATGCACACCAGAATTTTTGGTGGAATTAAGTTATGATTATTCAAAGTGGTTTAGAACTAACTGGCTAAGTAATACCACTCTCGACAATCCCGAGGAAGATTCCAATTTGGTTCCAAAGAATCACGAAACGTTGAGATCCATCTCTCTTTAAACAGGGTTATGAAGGCGATAAACACGGATGATGATGGTGAAGGGAGTCTACTGAACCTGTTGACAGTTTTTTGTTGATGGAAGACTCAGCCGTGGGGGCCTGTCAGCTGTATGGAAACCTTTCTACCAAAAGAACACTGTGATTAAACGGAGCGGGGCGGGGCGCAATCTTGTGGGAAAAAGTGAGAGGAAGTGGAACATCGCATCATTTCTCTTCCCATTCGGCTGGAAAGAAAGGGATGAAAATATAACCAAGGTCATCTAAAGACCACGATCACGCATCTCTGTGCTCTTAAGATGATTTTGTATCATTCTGACCACAGGCAAGTTCATAAGGTTAGTTCAAACCGTATTTTTCAAAAGAACTCCGTTCGCTTTGTTGCGTTAAATACGGAGATGCTTCTCTGCTCTTCTGTCTCTCTCTTCTTTTCCCCCTGATTCTCAACTTCTACACTCTCATAAGTTGGAAATCTACCTCACATTCAAGAAGTCCCGAGTTCGAATCTTGTTAAGACCGAATTAAAAAATAAATTTTGATCCATTCGTCTAGATTGCAATAGTGTTTTTACCTTATCTACCTTATTAGTAGAGAAAGCATTGCACTTCACCCAAACATTCGATATCCATGCTGAAAATATACATTTTGAGCCCGCCTGAATCCAAAATTCGTTAGGTATGTTTAATTCACTTTGATGATCCTTTTCATACTGAAAGGATTTAACATAATTTAATATAACCATAAAAATTAGAACACCTTATTACTCAAAAAAATGTAGATCCACATTTCTTTTCTTGTAACGCATTAGCCGTTTCTGGAATATTCTTTACTATCGGTTAGCATTTTTAATACTATTTTCTCGTTTTTAGTGGTGTTGCTTTCAGTTATTTCTCGCAATGTCTTGGAAAGACTATGGTGTTTTAAAGTTAGAGCGTCCGATTTTTAAACATTCGTCTATCCTTTCGGTTTCCTCTATCTTCGCTGGGTAAAACGAAATTTGTAACTCTTCGGCAAAGATTTATCTCCATTGACATGTTATGAACAGAGAAATAAACATTCGTTAAGAACTTTTTATAGACGTTATATAAAATAACGTGGACCGAAATGGGGGAAGCAGCGGTCGGGCGGTAGGCCAAGGCTCCTTGTGGACTGTCGTGCCATGGAGTTGTCATATAAAATAAATACCAAACTGTATATTTAAGTCCAGTATCTTCCAAGGTTGCGACATTAAGATTGATTTTCAAGAAACACTTTTACATGGAAACATTCTTATCTTGGATGCTCTCAAAAAAGTCCATAATTATTTTGATTAAAATACCACAATATTAAGTTATTTAAATGAAAATATAAATCTAGAAGTTGAATTTTGAGAAAATAGTGTGACATTCTCTTTATTCTGAATGAATTTTCTATAGCGTAACTTGTTAGAGATTCTCATGCACCTACTACACAGAAAATGCAGATCTCGTTTCAAAAGCGAAATATTTAAGTTTTTTGAAGTACTATCCCTCAATCTGCAATTATGTTGTCATTGGATTCAGCTCCCCAATTATGTAAGCTTTTTACGCACTATTAATTTATCTTAATCACTTTTAAAATGCTATTGCTATTGGATTTAACTTCCCCATATTTGTGCCCCCCCCCCAAGTGCTATAAATTTAAAGATTTGACTATCACTTCAGCCTCCTGTAACTACAACCAATTTGTAATGAAACCATTTCTGTGAACGTGTATTTCAATTAACATGAGGTAGATGGGAAGAATAAAAACTTTTAAAGAAAGTTTTGAAAATGATAAACGATATGGGTAGATAGTCATGTGTTCTTGTATGTAAAAGAGAGAGAGAGAAAGAAAGAAACAAACTTACAAAAGAAAAGTTTACTTACAAAAATTTAGATCCCATTAAAACACACAATTATTGACAAAGCAATTTTTGTGACGTTAACAGTTTCTGAAATATTCTTGTTATTGGTTGCAATTGTTCAATATTTAAAAGTTTCTGAAATGGGAAGTCGTGTTCGCTTTTATTTTTCCTGGCCAACCAATCAGAACAGCACTTCAAAACCATCACATAGCGACCATGTCTCTATAAAGAATTGACTGTCTCTTATGTGTAATATAATCACTATATTCGTAGATCCATTTTACATTACTGCAATCACATATTTTGTATAACAAGCATTATACTTTTAACTTGTATATCGTATTGTAATATGCTCTAGTATTCCGAGTAATCAAATGCATTCGGCTTTTACGCCGAATGAATTCGAAATGATGATGTAAGTGCTAGTCTTGGTCTCGATCCTCACAAAACTAGTGCTTACAGAGCTTTCCTAGTGGACGTTAAAGGATTAATAGACTACGTCAGGGCGGCCAAAACAAAACACATGCATACCAGAACATTACGAAGCGGAACATTAAAGACAACTTATTTGCATTGCGGTTAACCGAGCATGGTATTTTCGATCTGGTACTTGAATTGTATAATCAAAGAACGCTTCATTACGATGCTGCCCGCTGCGTTCATGCATTTCTTTGCGCTGTCCTTGAATTTTAGTATTTTTCGCGATAGCGAATTATAAAAGGGTTTACAGCTACATTGATATATTTACCTATACAAACAAAAAGATAGATGAACGAAACAGTCGTACAGGACAAATAGCAACCACGAGTATCGCTGTTACATCCACAATGGAATTCATGTGTAGCATAACTCATGTTCAGCCCCTGAAAGACACTTGGTAGCTCTTAGAAGTAACTCACATTCAGACCACCAAAAGCGCTGAGATATCCATGGCAGACTTTCCTGCTTTTCACTACCACCTTGTACCTTGTTCAGAAAGTCCTTAGTACTATTTGATTGACTGTATAAGTGACATCATCAATTCAAATTCTGTCTCGGTAAATGCTGAATAAATTTGATCGGTATAACAGAGCATTAACAATAAGGTAAGTTATAGTTTAAAACGTATTTTGTCGTTTTCTGGCAACTCTCATTGGTGAAAAGTTTAAATTCATGCTTGCTTAGTTTAAAAATTTGGAAGAATAACGTACTTTATTTATAACTTTTCATACATAATGGAAAGTTAATGTCAACTTTAGGAACTTTAGGAACATTTAAGTCTGAATTTGTCCTTGTTATTTATAGGGGCAGTTTTGAAGGGAAAACACTGCATATACTAGAGGTGACAAGGTGCCGCAGTTTGTAGCCTCATGGTTAAAAAAAAATGTACACTTATCTTCAATGAAGAAGAAGCATACTCTTCTAATTGCTTTTTCTTTGTGGACAAGCACTTGGGAGGGGTTAAGCCCTCATTTGGGCCTCATAATTTGGTTTTCCTGCAACATGTCATAGTCTTCAAGTGTCTTTGAAAGTAAGGGCGGTGAAGCTGAAGGATTTTCAGTTAGTGACACATTTCAATACATTTACCCCTTAGCAGGGGCTAAATTATTGAGTGCACTTGACACCCTTTCTTGTGTTTTTTGCCACTAGACCCCGTCAGGCATCGCCAGGAGAGTCCTTGCGTGTGATGTTATCAAGTTAGAGGAGGGCTTTAATTTCTCTCAGTTTAATATCATTCCACCCCAGTGCGCGTTACTTCCGGACCGTTTGTGTCTTCTTTGTGTGCGAGGATGGCTCCGTCTTCGGAGAAATTGTGTTCCTCTCAGGACATTAATTCTCTCGTTATTGGAGGACATTTGTGCCATTGCCAGTGCTTCAGTTGTGCTATTCCTAATTTTAAAATGTATATAGCTATAAGCTATGATTTGTTTCGTTCAGTATTGGAGGTACATCAATGGCATTTTCAAATCCATCCTATTTCAAGTGTAGTAAAGAATTCATAAAAACTGAAAAATATAAGTTTTCATTCGCATGACTTTCTCTGTCCACTCTTCTTATAAGAATCCAGATAGGCTTTGAATTCATGTTTCCAATTTTGTTGTAGGATACAGTATGTAAGGCGATGGCTGGATTGTTTAAAAGCGTGAAGTAATGTATTTGGAGTTCCATGTGTACGATGTATATGTGTAATTAAAAGTTAACAAAAGTAAACAAAAGAATAAGTTTTTATAAGAATTGTATAATAGTGAGTAGTGAAGGTCATGTGAATTGCAATGCATTAGAATGTTAATGCTGTACACCAGTGGCGTGGTACTGAAGCAATAATAAAAAGAAACATTGCTTTTTATACGGGCATATCTGTTAATTTGCGGTGGTAGCGCAGCTGTTTAGCAAGCGGGAGTCCCGGGTTCGATTCCATGCTGATTTTCTCTCACTGGGAGACCTGGTACGGGGTGCACTCAATCTCGTGAGGTCCCTGGGGCCTACTTGAGGAAAAAATAGTGGCTCCAGGTTGCGTAGACCCCATTAACCGGTCGGGAGAGACTCGGGACGCACGTCACATCTTCCCATGACACCTGCAATGGGCAGAGATAGGGGTCGCAGAGGTCGGGCGGTAAACCTTGGCCTGTCATGTCTATTGTGCCACGTAATGTTTTATACTGTTGTTTGTAGTGCAGAGGTTTCTGCTTTCTTTGAAAAATCAGCATTTGTCATAAAATGTAGGGTTTCACTCCAATGTTTACTTAAAACGTCCAGATTATAAAATTTGTCTTGACTGATCCACTGGCGAACTGTGTACACGTTATCGCATTGTTCATCCATAGCAATGCCTATAATTTGCGTAGTGATCATGAACTGCCGGACATATCCTCCCAATCATTGTTTAAGATCACGTGAATCTTAATCAACGCAAAATGATCACTGTGATTGCAAAAGATCTTATTATCTCATCACTAGTTTGCAGTTTCAAAATTCCCTGTCAGTGCTATTTCTAATTACTAAAACACGTGCAACCATGTATTGAAAAACTTCAACATTTTCAGACATCCCATTAGTCCTCTGTATCATCGCGTAATACTAAACTCCTATTATTATTATTTACATCGAAAACATAAATTTTCATAAATTTTCTCCTAACCTCAAACAGTAACCTGGATTATTCTTAGGGAGCTAATAAGCAAGAAATATTTTGTTCCGCAAAACGAAATTACATCGACAGTGTATCGAAGTATCGGTCATCAGCAAACACAATATGCCATCTGTAGGGGGTCCCAGAAACTTACTTGCAAAGTAGAAGATTGTAACAATTCGCGCGCGCTGATATTCTATACAATATAGAAGTTAATTAAAGAGGAAGCAATGTTTCCCTTGCTGCCGCTTATACACCCTGAATTATGAATTCCAACCTGCATCAGCGCGAATGCATTCTAACAAATGACTAAAATAACATCGGAGTCAGTATATCCCCTCTGACCCAGAACACTTTATGTTCCACCATGTCTTAATTTAGTAATTATACGTCTGGTAACAGCACTTATATGAACCTCATTAAATCAGAAGATCCACTTTTAATAGTCAGTATTTTCGGTTTGGGCACATCTTGTAATGCTACCAAACACCATCTTTTGAAAGCACAACCATCGATTATGCTCATTTGTTAAGTCGAAGAACAACTAGCCCAAGTTCAGAAAAAGTAAACATCTGATTTGTTCCATCACATGACTTTCTCTATAGGTATGTAACAAATTATTGTTATAATGTTTATTCTTCTATCTACTTCATGCTAACCGAGATAAACATTAGCAGAAATTGTCTTTATTACTTGCTTCCTTGTAAGTAGAAGAGAAATAAGGGACTGCACTAGGCTAAAGCGATAGTGAAATATTTTAAAAGCTGGTTGCAATGAAATCCATTTCTTTGCATGGCCTGGAGTTTACAAATTCCTATATGAGAAAAGTTTAGGAATTTTAAAACTGAAACAACAAAAAAAGAAGGAACATCTTACCAGTTATGCAAAATTCAGCAAAACTCATCCAGAATGAAGACTATTCCCAGAAAATACAATAAATACATTTTATTTGTCATATAAGTATCTTTAATATACGTATTTTAATCAAACTCGTTAGAGCTATTTTTGAGAACATCAAAATTCTCGAATCTTTTTTCATGTAAAGGGTAGTTTTGGGTGGGAGAAATTTCCTCAAAATCTTCGAGTCGCATCCTTGGAAGATAGTAAACTTAAACACGAAGTTTGGCATTTTACCGACTTTCGTTTTTGAGTTGTGTGTTCTCAGACATACAGATACCCACAGTCCTTTTTAAAAAATTCCTGTTTTATACAGGGGACCCTAAAACGTGTATTTGCGGTGAAATCTAGGTATCGAATTTCTGGGTGAAATTTAATACCTTCTCTGCCTACGTACACCATGTAATATGTAGAGAAAGTAAAAAGTTAGACACGTGTGGCAGTAAATGGAATTTACTTCGCTCTGCATCTTAATTGCTACCATTATACTCTCGTTGCATAATATTGTGTACAATTAAGATACAAGATATGGAGACTGTTCTTTGTCACATTCTCGGAGATGCTAAGTGGATGTTTGTGGGGGAAAAAAAATGGAATTACACAATGCTCATAACTGTTGATGAATTCGGACCTTTTTTTTCTTTTGTCTTGCTGAATGTCGGTTGATAAATGTAGTTTGTTCTAATCTCATTGCGATTCGTAGGTATAAAACTCGTAACGTACCTATATGCTGGAAACTAATTCTTTGTTATGCTGAATTTGCTTCTTTGTTAACAACTTTTTCATGCTGAGATCTCGTTTTTCATCCTTTAGCTAAAAGAAGAGTTACCACGGCAACAACTCTTTATAATTAAAAAGAATTTTCGGTCCAAAAATCAATAAGAATCTCTGCTCCTCCGCTACCATGAAATTATTATGGCTCTCGCTTTGTTCGCCCGTTTAATTAAGATTCAAGAGCGAATATAAATGTTGCATTTTGAGAAGGATGTAATTAATCATCCCTTTGGGGATGGTTTTATTGCCAGGAGCTCAGTAGAGCGTCGGCAAATTGAAGATGCCTTTATCACGCGATGCTTTCAATGATTCATCTGATATCATCGCGTTCAAACACGGAACGTTTGTGTTGATAAGTTCATAATCTCGGCGTAATTTACTCAAATCAAAGGAGGACCTGGGTAAATGAGAATAAATGAGGTATTTGCTGTTGAGTTCCATTAATATTGATTATGTTTCAGGACTTCACCGTGTACATTCAGCTCTTCTGGGCACATGAAATATTTAGGGAGAAACCAGGAAGTTGCTTTTATGAGGTGCTGGATAGAGATTTCATTAAATTATTTTTCATGCATTTGATTATTTATATGTGGCGCCAAGAATGCTTAGACCACTCGCCTCCTACTAGGAGATCACATGTGGAATTTGTGGAGGGTAATGCGGCGTCTTATCGGGTTTTCTTCTCCGGTTTCCCCGCCATTCAGTCTACCATGTGTTCCCTAACAAGGGCACCCCCTCTTCGTCATGCAAAACAGTGACAAACAATGCGGCTGCAACACAATGTGTGTATTTCAAATAAAGGGATAAAAATGACCACTGTATTAGTAAAATACATATAAATTTAAGTAACATTGATTTAGGTGTGGTAAATAATTATGCTGCAGTTGTTTGCCTAGCAACCTATGTTTGTTGGGTTACCCGGGTCTGCAGAGCCAGAGGGGAGTGAGACACATGCATAATAGCGAAGGCAACAGTTAAAAACCTGATGTGTACCATTCACATGACTTTCTCCATATCCCTGCAACAAATAATTCTTAAAAAGCTTATACTTCTATTTACTTTATGCTAATCAGAAAAAAATTAGCAGAAATAGTCTTATTACTCGCTTCCTTGTAAGTAGAAGCGAAATAAGGGACAACCGTAGGTTAAAGTGATAGTCAAAAGCCGGTTGCTATGTCAATGAAGTTCCTTTGTTTATATGGATAGGAGTTGACAAGTTCCTGTATGAGAAAAGTAAAAGTTTTTCATAGCAGAAACCAAAAATAAGGAATGTCACAAAAACGACGAACTCCACGAAAAAAATGTATATAACATAAATTGTGTGTTTTAAAGTGCTCTACATTTTTTGTGTAGTAAGTTTTTGTCCATCTCTTACGGTTTAGCAGTCATTCAAAATTTAGTAAAATTCATCCAGAATAAACTACTCTTCAGAGGCTATTCTCAGAAAATTCAAGATATACATTTAATTTGTCAGGTAAATATGTTTAATATCCAAAATTTTAATCAAAATCGTTAGAGCCATTTTTGAGAAAATCAAAATTTTCGAAAACATTTCCATGTAAAGGGTATTTGGGGGTGGGGGGATTTTTCTCAAAGTCTTCGTGTCGCATCCCTGGAAGATACTAAACTTAAATACCAAGTTTGGTATTTTACCGACGTTTCGTTTTTGAGTTATCGTGTTCACAGACTCACGGACACGGACACACACACACACACACACACACACACACACACACACACACGGATTTTTTTGTGAAAATGCTTTTTTTGGATATTGGGGACCCTAAAACATATATTTCCGGTGACATCTCGGTATCGAATTTTTGGTGGAGTGCAATACTTTCTCTATACACTATGTGCATAGTGCGTATGGAGAAAGTAGAAAGTATTGTGATTGTCACGGCAGTGCTATTCCGCCATTACGTGATGATTACGTTTGCTTTTATGAGAGAGTTGTTTCTTATAAAATTAGCATTATCATTTAAGTAAAAATAATATAAAGTAGAAAGCAAGGTTTCCCCCCTATTCTTTACATTGATATCTTTTTTGAACAAGTAGGTGTTTTTTTTAAATATAAGTAAAAACACAAGGCTTTCTTTCCTGAAATTGCTTAATTCACAATTTTAGTATATTTCCCTACTGTAATTGTTTTCGTTTAGGGTTCAAAATGTAATACATTTTATTAGTACCAAATACAGATTTTTTCCGCTCCAAGGTAGAACCTCTAGGATGATTTTCGAAGCTAAAGTTTTCTAACTTAAAGAAATCCTGGATCCGCCCTTGCTCCATTATCATCTTTCCTTACATCCGTTTCAGCGTCATTTCATACCATCCTCCTCGAAATTAATAACTCCAATGGGTATCAACATAGTGCCTCAGAATGGAAATCAGTAAAACATGATGTTCCCCAGGGATCAATCTTAGGGCCTCTTTTGTTCTTGGTTTATATAAATGACCTCCCATTATACATTAACAGTTTTGCAAGTATTTATTTATTCGCAGATGACACTAGTGCTCTAGTAACAAGTAAAGATTTCAATGAATGTGTAGTTAAATTAAACTATGTTCTAAATTGTATGTCAAATTGGTTCAAAGCAAACAAACTCTCAGTAAACCTTGAAAAAACAAAAACAATTAAATTTATAACTACCCGCTCACCACAAACGCACATAGAAATAGGAATTAATGATACATTGTTAGAACAGCTAAATGAAGTCAAATTTCTTGGCCTTGAGGTAGATAAGCATTTGGACTGGAAGTCACATATTAGCTACATGACACCTAAACTTAGCTCAGCATGTTATGCTCTCCGTGCACTGGTTAAATTTCACTCAATGGATACACTTAAGTTGGTGTATTTTGCCTACTTTAACTCCATCATCGAGTATGGAATAATATTCTGGGGTAATTCAGTAGATAGTAAATGCTATACGAAGAAAGCTATACGAATAATCTGTAATGCTTATAGCAGACAGTCATGCAAAGAACTATTTCAAAAATTGGGCATCCTCACCTTACCTTGTTTTTATATATTATCCATTTTAAAATTCTATGCAGTTAATCGACATAGTTTTATAACAAACATGGAAATTCATAACATTAATACTAGACAAAAGGGATTGATTCATCGTCCCAATGCCAATCTTCGTTGATTTCAGAAAGGTGTATATTATGAAACAATCAAGATATTTAATGCTCTCCCCAGTAATCTCAAAGAAAATGTTGGGAATTTCAGGGCTGCTAAGGCCTCTCTTAAGGAATACCTTTGCAATAAATCATTTTACTCTGTAGATGAATATTTAAGTGACAAATTTGTCTGGCAATACTGTTAATAATCATTGTATTTATAAATATTACAATGTATTGAATTTTGTGTATATTAGTGTGTGTGTGTGTGTGTGCTTTATATTAAAATTAAACTGATTTATACTTTGACTTGCACGAATGTGTCAAATGAATTTTTTTAGTATTTAGCAATGACACAAGGTCTGTAAAGCCTGATGTTTTGATATTTTACACTCTAGTACATAATTGTAAATCTTTGCATTGGAAATTATATAACATATTTGTAAATGTGTATTGTAATTTGTTGACATTTATGAAGAGTACATAATACAATAATCATGTTTTAATTTTTATGATTGCTACTAATAACTATTATATCGATAATTTGAGAACTATCATCTGACATAACATTAGTTTTACATATTTATTTATACATTTTAACACTATATTTTGATACTCTTTGTTTTTATGTGCATGCAAAAAAAAAAAAAAAAAAAAGGATTCTGTTGTTTTTGTAACCTATGCTTTTAGCACTAGAGCTTTATACATTTTTTTCATAGTATATAGTATATAAACATACATATACATGTATATGCCTTGAGAGTTCTATGTTCAGTGGCTTTCTGGCCTAAAGGAACCTACAGAATGCTTTCTAATCTAATCTAATCAATCTTGTACCAGCCATTGGGCTGATCATCAATTTCTTTACTCTGCCTTTTTGAAGCACTCTTTAGTACTGACTCAAAGTTCGTCCTCTCTTCGTTAGGCATCTGACCCCAGAAGCAGACTTGTAAGTTCTGGGTTTGCAAGTCCTTTTCGAGGAGGGTAAAAAGCGAAAGTAAAAGATTATGAGCAGGGTTAGGCGAAATGTGCTTTTATGGTACATGCAGCTAATAAATTGTGTTATACTTGTGCTTAAATTCCGTTGTGAATTGGGTTTATTAGCTCTAATGTTGACCAAAACGTCCCAGGAATAAAAAATATCTGAACTCAGAAGCATCTAGAAACTGGGCGTCTGTATATGGAGTATTGGCTAGCGAATTCTTGTGCAAATCACTGCGATGAATAGATTTGTAGTTGCAAACTTTGTTCCGTGGTTTTTATCATCTTATTCTGCTTCACAAGAAATCAATGGTTAGCTAGGCGGTTGCCGTAAAAGACAGAAAAACCACACAGAGATTCAAATTCATGACCATAAATTGCATTTGTTTATTACCACGGCTGATTGTTGCATCTCATAATCGGTATTTCCTGATGTTTAGATTGTCTGCTTAGGAGTTCTCAACAACTGTGTACAAAAGCATGTTATCGTTATGTGTAATTTGAATATTGCCCTTTGCAATGTTTATTAAATATAGCACTCAATAAGGCAGTTTTTCTATCTTTTTAAGCAAAATTAGTCCCCGAAATTAGTCTTATATCCTTAATTATGAAACTTGTTTTTATATGCTTGAGGATTTTGTTCTTGAAGTGATAAAGGCTCTTGAAGTTTTTTAGATCTTCGTGTTCAAGCCTTTCTGTATTTATCGATGATAGCCGCATAACTGTTAATTACTGCCCTTATTTTTATTTAGCTGCAAAAGAACTTAAAGTTGACATATTATACTGCCGAATATGGAATGAGAGTAAACATATAATGCTTAGAATATAATGTATTTTTACTAAACGTGACACATGCTGTTTATAAGATGAACAAGAATGTGTTCTGTCTAATGATTTGGGAATATACTAAAAACAAACAGATGCTGAAAATGTATTTTTCCTGCCAGGCAGAAGTTAAAACCTACTGAATAAAAGTAGGTAACATCGCAACTCTCTTTTTAAGACTTGTGGAGATTCAGAGTTAAATCTATCATGACTAGATTTGAGAATTCCATACACTATAGAATCTCAAAATATGCTCGATTAAGTGAAAAAGATAACAAATTATGCTGTTTCATGTTTTCTTATGTTTTATATCAATATGCGAAGCAGATGTAACATGCTGATAAACTTTAAATTGCTTAGTATATATCATTATCTGAAATTATTAGACCTTACAGTTACCTAAGCAGATTAAAACGGGCATTAGTTAGCTTACATTTTTTTTTTCAAATAACTGCCATAGAAAATATTTTAAAATTGAATACCTCTTTACTACAAACATAGCAGAATAATCGAATACAATTCTTTACTACAACCCACTGTTTAAGAGTTTAATTGGAACCATAAAAGAACTATGTTAGCATACGGAAATAGAACAAACAATTACGAGGTTCACACAATGAAAAGAGTGATTTCAATTTTAAATGAGAGGAGAGAAAAGGGAGAGAAAGAGACTATCAACGTTCTCCCCGAAAGCTGGACTCAAAAAGGACAGACGAAGGTTGTGGTTTGTCAGACTTGCAACTAAACTGCTCTGTATTCGACAGTTGACCAACTTTCTGAGCCTGCTTAGATCTAAATTATTCGTCGGCTATCTCTTTTGTTAACGACCATGTCAATAGTCCGGATCATATCAGCGCTACCGGTGTGCCGGAAGGTTTGTTTCTTTGAAACCTCTATACTTCCTCTGTAATATTTTCAAAATATGTTTTGCAATCTTTATAGGATCGTCTGTAAAGTATTGTAAGAGTGAAAGCTTCCGTACACGAGAAGTTGTTTTTTTTAGTACTTTTTCAGTCGTGATTCCTGAAGCTAAATTGTGATACATCAAAATCGAGAAATTTAATTGTCCACTGAAAATCATTTAAGCGTGTATTTCAACTGAATGTGCTTTTTATATACGTAATAAAGCTAAATATTCCATAAGTATACATGTTTTATCCTTCAAAACGGCTAAAACATTAAAATATGCATGGAAAACTACATGCGTTTGGAACCGGATAGTAATGACTCATAAGTAATAAATGAATGTCTATGTTTACAAAAATAAACAAAACAAAAGTGCATCTCTAATCATGACACCCGTAATATAATATTTCTCTACTTCAAAATCTGATAGTTCAGTCACTCAAGTTTCTCTCAGAATACTTTATTTATATAGCCATGGCAACACATCATTTATAAAAGTAATGCTTTCTGCGTACTACCTCTGAAGGTGATAAATGCCAGTTAACCAAAATGGTTTTAATGCAACTTTTGTTCTAGCAGGAAGATCAAATAGGCTAGGATGAGTACAATTTACGAAAAGCAGTTGGTCTTGATATTTGCATATTCTTTGCATTTCCTGACAAGAAACAAAAGAAGGGAAAACGTTTCATACACGGCTAAAAATACATTTAATACATTTTGTTTTTATTTTAGAAGCTGTATATTTTATTACAGTATCTTAATAGTTCTTCTCTTACATAGTTTTCTTTTTACATAAGATGAAATAGGGATGAAAGGGACTTCACACAAAATTCAAGACATTACATAATATATTTTTACTTTCTCTAGCCCCGTATGTACAATGTACATAGGAATAGAGAAGTATTGTATTCCACCTAAAAATTCGATGTCGAGATTTTACTGGAAATACATGATAATAAAAAAAAAGTATTTTTAGAAACAGGGTCTGTGTGTGTGTGTGTGTCTGTCTGTCTGTCTGTGTGCGTGTCTGTGGACGGCATATCCCAAAAACGAAAAGGCGGTTAAATACCAAACTTGGTATTTAAGTTTGGTGTCTTCCAAGGATGCGACACGAAGATTTTCAAGAAAATCCCCCACCCCTAACTACCCTTTACATGGAAAACTTTTCGAAAATTTTGCTTTTCTTAAAAATGGCTCTAACGATTTTGATTAAAATACCACATATTAAAGCCATTTCTATTACAAATAAAATGTATATATTGCATTTTCTGGGAATAGCTTCTAAAGACCTATTTATTCTGAATGAATGTTGCTTACTTTGGAATAACTAGTAAACCGTAAGAGATGAAACAAAAACTTACTGCACAAAAAATGTAGATCCTGCTAAAATACACAAGTTATGTCATATACATTTTTTTCGTGGAGCTTGCCGTTTTCGAGGTATTCCTTATTATTAGTTTCAATTGTGAGGTACTTATACTTTTCTCAGACGGAAGTGTGTGTGTGTTTCTTTTGTTCTACTCCTGGTCAAGCAAAGAAGCGATTTGCAATGACAATCGCATATAGACAGCTTTTAAAACATTTCACTATCACTTTGGCCTTGTGCATTCCCTTAGTTCCAGTCTACTTATAAGGAACTAAGTAATAAAATTCTGCTAATGTTTATCTCGATTAGCATGGTGTTGGAAGAAGAGTTATCTTTTGTAAGAAGTTCGTTTGTAGAGTAGCTAGACAAAGTCATGTGAGTGTAACACATGAGATTTTTTGTTTGGTGCTAGCTTTTTAAACGTACCGATAGTGCCTATCCAAGCAAATTAAAAGTAAGCAATCTTTTCAGTGTAAACTATAGTTTGAAGTTGAGTAGTTTCGTGAAAAATCTTCGTTTTGCATCCCCAAGAAATGCGTGACTTAAACACGAATGCATGTTCATACGACTTTTATTTTAAAATCCCGTATCCAAGTTCTGGGTGCAAAATGATTCCGCTGTCTACAAAGGGAGCAACATAGAAATTGATGATAGTATTCTGAGGTAATTTTGCGTTAAAATTTCCAGTTCTCAAAATCTATATACCTACTCTATTCTGAATAAAAGTCTACCACTGATTAAACAATTATTTTTTAATTTAAACTGACTTTGAAAAGATTCCAGTCTTGTTTTTATGTTGTTCTTACGAAAGGGTTGAAAACTTCTAAAACATAAAAAAATGTATATCATATATTATTAGTACAGTCTCCTCAAAAGTTATTCATTTAAGAGTTTTCACATTTGAAAATAAATTCCTTTATAAGTTTCTAACATTTTTAGAATAAATCTGTTTTAAAGTCGTCATAAAACAAAAAACAAAAAACAACACTTTTTAGTAAATAATACTATTCATTTTTTAAACAGTATAATTTTGTTTTACTCAAATTAATGTCGCAATTCGTAAAACAGAAAGTTCAAATTAAAGTATGCACATTAACACACTGCAATTATAAATACGTACGTAGATAATTTCATGTTTCTGCCTGTAACAGTTTTTGAGAGTACACGTGTAAAATCATTTTTAAAAATCATCCCTATTTCAAAAAGTGATAAAATAAAAATATAGTAATAGATATATTTTAACAATCTTTTAAATTCAGAAGAAATGGTTTTTGTACTAATAAAATTATCACGCTGCAGTTTTTTCGGACAGTAATTTATTTAATGGCAATTTTAAACATAAATGTCGCCACAACTGTATCAATTGTCAGAAATTGGATTATAAACACAAATACCTCAAAATAGGCATTTTATGTGGTGCAGTTTTTGCTGGATGCTGGCGCTAATAAAAGCCTGCAGCTGTTAAAACATTGCATGGTGCGAGAGAAGTCGAGGGTTGGTATCGATCTGGTTCGCCCCGCTCACATTGATGGTAATGTACTACTACAAGGTACAGTGTTACAGAGCAGGCCATGACGGGATGAGTCAGCAGGCAACACATTGTTGCCAGATGTCGCCTTACTTCGGCAACAATACACATCCTCGCCTGTTGCTTACACTGTAGTTTCTTGACAATCTAGGAAATCTGTTGGAAGGAAAACATTATAATCATTACGCGACTTTCCTTTACCAGTTATTTTCATAGCTGCTCTGGAAATTGTTATCTGATATTTTTTTTATGCACTTCCACATAATAATGATAAACATTCGCTGACAGGTTGCAACAGGAACATAGAAAAGGCTGGAAAGATAGTTTCATATTAAAAAATAAAGTCGAATATGAAAGTATGTTACATTCTCTCTTGGACTGATCAGAAACAAAAGATTGCAATAAGTGTTACTTGAAATATTGGAAAATTTTAACCAGTGAAGAGAAATAGTGATAAACGACCAATGGTTTTATATAAATTGCATATTTTTAGTAAGTTATAAATGTGTTCTCATGACACAGTTGTATAAAATGTAGTGGGAATAAAACAGGTCTGAACTTTAGTACATTCAAATGTTGACAATTTATTTGAAATTACTAGAGCTGGCTTTTATGAAATGAATAATCAGGAGGTGAGGAATTTTTGAGTTTAAATAACAGTTTTGATATTTATCCGTATTTTAGTTTTTGACCTTTGCTGACCACACACATACACACAAAGTATGTATTGCCAATAAACGACCTATATTAATTTTGGATGAAATACCGCGTGTACTCTGCGTGCCATAGTAATTAGTAGTGAAATGGAAAAGGGGAACCACAGGTGTTCATATTTCATACATGCCAATCAAGCTAGGTTCCAGGCACAGAAAATAAAGGTATAAAATTCATATCTAACAATCGACCAAAACCGCATCCAAATGAACATTTCACAAGTGGTTGAAGTTGTTTAAACGCAATTACAGTGGGATTTTCTGCCGTTTTATAACAGTAGTTGAAACATGGATTCTCAATACACGGCAGAGATGAGGGAGCAGTCCAATCACTGGGTGACTAGTGAAAGTGTAGGTACCAAAGAAAGCAAAACGGTTCCATCTGCAGGAAAAGTCATGCTACAGTTCCTGTGGTGCTCATAGACTACAGAAGAAAGAACCATCATCGGGAATATTACGCTTCACTACTGAACTATCTGAAGGTCGCTAATCAGGCTAATGACCAATTTGCGAAAAAGAAATGTTCTCGTCACAACAATGCGCCTTCACACACGCCCAGACTTGCCAAATTTTTAAACGACAATAAGGGACCCTCAACCCCGCCCCCGCTCATAATCTACGGTTTTGAAGACTAGACGGAATAAACAAATAAATAAAATCTGAATATGCTACCTCGGCACTTAGGTAATTATACCGGGGCATATATTCAAATTTTAATTTTATTTCCAAAAACAAATATTACAAATGTTATCTATTATGTCATTTTTTCAGATAACTAATCTAAAAACTACAACTTCAAATTAAAATCAGCGAACAAGGATCTAGAATATAAAAATAAAAATTAAGGTGTTTTGAATTATGATACTGTATAATAATATAATAAAGTAAAATATTCTAAAACAAAAATATTACCTTAAAACCAGCAGTTAGACTAGACGGAACTGTAAATATAGTCTTGCAACAAATTACCTTTCTTTACGTGAATTAAACTTTTTTTTTTCACTCTCTTGTTAAATTTCAATACAAGGGCCAATGTGATTTTACGTTGAAATATATACATTCACAATATTTATTTTACACTACGTATATTTATTTTGAATACAAAAGTGTCTTTACAGTTAAGCATATTATTAAAAGCATATGCACTATACTTCAGTGTGATTTTAATTTTACTTGTTATCAAACTCAAATATTTACTACTTTCAATGCCCCATTTTTGTTCAACATTGAAAATATTCTCTCTACTTCGACAGCAGCACTTAATATACACGATATTAACATATTTATGCCAAGGACAACTAATTAAATATATCTAAAAATGATAATTTCTTTTCAGACAATTCAAGTATCGTTCAGTTCAGTGCCCTTAAGCCTCGGGGGGAAAATCTTAATGAAACATCAGTTTGCGGTGCTAAAGGTTTCAGTGTGGTTATGACAGCATGTAATGTCGCCATATTCGTGCCAATTTGTTTTAAAATGCTATTTCTCTCTTTTTTGATTGTTTTTCATTACTTTGTTTCATCATAAAGAAATTTATTATTTCCTGCTTAGAAGAAGATTGCACTGCTTTTTCATGATCGGTTGTAGAAATGTAATGTTCCAAATTGGATTCGCTGCCATGTGCATTTCTATTTGTATTCGTTAAATAAATATAAACTCCATATTTGTTGGGGAGAACTCGTACGTTTCTTCTAATAATTAAAAATCAAAGGTATAACCTCTATAAGCCCAATAAACGTTTCCCCTCTTCCAGGTTTTCAGGCAGCATCACTTGGCCACTTGACCCTGTGGCGGGACCATGCACAGCAACACTACAGCTGCAACATGTGACTAGTGATCAATACCAATTTACCGAATGTACATGTGCGCTTTCAAAATGCAATCTTTAAGCATAGAATGAAATGCGGGATTTTTGACGTCCAGTATGACAGTAATACAGGATATCAAGTCCGGGAAATTCCTACAAGTCTGCATACTTCCGGATTTTGTTTTAATTATATTTTTTAGTTAATGTCGCCTGACAGCATAGGTCTTGTAGCGACAACATGCATTAATATTGTTACAACATTTCAAACAAATTAACGGTTTTACAAAGGTTTACTAAACTAGTTACTTACAATCTTTTAGAATTTAAATAGTGATGATAAAATAGTCAGTTCATCTAATGCTGCCTGAAGATCTGTGGGAATTTGGTTCTTGATCCTGTAGTTGGAGTAGTGACCACATTCGTTAATAATGTGCTTCACTGGCAGTCTTTTGTTGCAGTGTCCACAAAACGGAGGATCCTGCCTGGTAAATAGATAATCATGTTTACTTTAGTGTGGCCAGTTCTTAGTCTGGTAACACCTGTTGATGACGGATGAGAACTTTATAGATTTTTGAAAATGAGATCTTACTTCTAGCAATTTGCTGTTTTGATTATTTTCAGACCAGTTGTCTTTCTCTTAATATACAGTAGGTAATAGCATCTTCATGTTGCACAGGGATAAAAGAATAAATTGGTGGTTGTTGGTTGCTTCCTTTGCTGCTTAAGCTGCTTCTTTATTGTCGTCTATTCCTTGATGTGAAGGTATTCACATTAAAGTTATCTTTGCACCTTCAAATATAATTTTATTGTATATGTTTTGAATTTCATCGGTAATAGATTATCTTATGTGAGATTTTGAAGAGATAGTAACGCACTTTAGGAATCTGAATAGATTATATATTTTCCCTTAGATTTAACAACTTCCAAGGACCTTTTAATAGCAAATTGTTCACTGGAGAAGATGGTGTAGGCTTGTTAACTAAATGACTGATCTCAAGTGTTTCCACAACTGCCATTTTTTTTTTTTTTTTATCCAAACCTGAAGAAATGGCTGGGTGTACGAAGATTCACTCACGAAGCTGAGAGAGATGTTTATATTGTACAGTTGGAAACTTTTTATTTTACTGAGGATATTTAAAATCTGGAAAGTCGTTGGACTAGATCTATCGATTTGCAAGGTAAATTGAAAAGCTGATGTGTCATTCAGATTATTTTCTTTGCGTATTCAGCAACAAAGTATTCTTACAAAGAGTTATTATTCTATCTATTTCATGTTAATCAAGATAAACATCAGTAATGGTTTTATTTAATATTTTTTTAAGGTACAAAGGGGATAAGGAAATACACTAGGTTAAAGCGATAGTCAAATCTTTCAAGAAAATTTTAAACCAATATTAAGAAATATCTCAGAAGTAACTCCATAAAAAAATGACATAAAAGTTTTTTTTAACGAGATCTAACATTTTTATATAGTAAGAATTTGTCTATCTCGTTTTACCAATTATGTAAAACTAATCCAGAATGAAGAGCACTTCAGAGGCTATTCCCAGAAAATTCAGATTATATATTTTATTTGTCATGAAAACATCTTAAATAGCTAGAGCCATTTTTGAGTAAATAAAAAGATTCGAAAGATAAGCCATGTAAAGGGCAGTTTTGGGTGAGGGGATTTTCATTTGTGTTGCATCCTTGGAAGATGAACACTTAAATATCAAGTTCAGTATTTAACAGACTGTTCGGGCCGACCGTGGCCGAATGGTTAGACCATTCGCCTCTCACCTAGACGGCCCGGGTTCGACCATATGTGAGATTTGTGGTGGATAAAGCGGCGCTGGGGCGGGATTTCTACGAGTTTTCCGGTTTCCCCCGCCATCGCATTCCATCGGTGCTCCATCTTCATTCATGTCTCATCAATGTCACCGCCTGCGGTGCCATAAGTAGTTAAAGCGGACGTTAAACACTACAAAAAAAAAAAAAAAGGGCTGTACGCTTTTCACAAACACACGGACCTTTTTCTAACATTTGTTTTTATTCAGAAGTCTCAAACATTTAATTCCAGTGACATCTCGGTATCGATTGGGTGGAGTGCAATACCTTCTCTACTTACTAAATACATTTTGCGTGGTAGAGAAAGTAAAACAGAAAACTTTTCTTAAACCATTATTTTTATTTTTTGGCCAGGTCATAACCCTTAGAACGACCCATTTACTTAATTTACTTACAATAGGTTGGTGGTAGAAACAGTTTTCTCCAATTCATGATGGCCCCTAAACGGGACCGCTGCCCCCTACCACTGGGCAATAGCCATTAGCAAACAAAAAATGAACCTATACTAGGGAGGAGAGTCAACGTAGTAAAATCTTTTTCCTGGAGATATTGCTTGCAAGCCGAGAATCACGCCTCAGCTAAGGGTCCAGTAAGTGGACCTTGGCAACAGGGAGATTTGGTTTCCAACCACAAAGTCCTTAACCGCAAACTTTAAAGTCAGGCCGAATTTTGAAGAAGGGTGGGACAGGACCATCATGTTCTGAAAAATTACTGTAGATTGTCATAAAAACTGTAGGAGCCCGCCTCTGTAGTGTAGTGGTAGCGTGACTACCTCAAAGAAGACCCGAGTTTTCGAATGTAGTTTAGGGTGTGTTATCCGGATAATTTTTTTTTCTCGAGGTTTTCCCTTATCCTGCGAAGATGAATGTCGAGTAACTTTAAGCTCATTTAAGCATCATTTCAACATTTTCATTCTTCATCGCCATTTATGACCTACCAAGTTAAAGAACGTCAAACTAACAGGAGAGAGAGAGAGAGAGAGAGAGAGAGAGAGAGTTGTAAACGTTGTACTGCCTTGTCCGACAGTCCTCGTCTTTGAATCGTGCTGTTCATTGAGTTTATGTTTAATATGACGCTAATTTGTATAATTATCGTGCCCTTTTCAAGGTTTTAATGTAGGTACAGCGCAATAAAAGTTTGACGATTCAAAACCAGGGGGAAGAAGTAACACCGATGCTGGATGATCCTGAACTAGAGAAATTGAGTTTGCTCAGGTCGTTATTCGATTTCAGATATAATATTACCAGCTTTGTCCAAGTTATGAGTTTAAGTCTCCCTCAGAACTCTGCTGGGTGGAGGAGGAAATAGGAACTCGGGGTTTGGGAAGAGATACAAACTTCCTTAAAAAGCTCTTCCTGCCCGGAAAAGGTCGCACAGGAAGTTCCATTGAAAGTTTAATACTACGTCCCCAAGATCCGGGTTGTGTACTCAAGTCTTTCATTTTCTTGGACTCGCCTCGAAATTCAAAAGTTTAAAAGTAGCATTTTGACATCCTGTCAATTAACCAATTAAGTTGGAAAATAAAATTTAGTCCAATTCCCTTTTTCAGAATTTGCTGCAATATACGTGGTTTTTCTAAAAATACAACACATCAGGCAGCGCCTTCTTCAATATTTTCATTTGCGAAAACAAACCGAGAATTCTCACTGTCTCAAAAGCTTGCACTTTTTTCTTTTTATAAAGTTTTAATGCCCTTTCTTTGGTATATGGCTTCATTTTTGGTGTAGGGTCACCATGCTGGTCTCTTATACCTGATGTTGTGGGTTCAAACCCGACGGAGGTTTATGGATTTTTTTTTTTCGGACATAAATATCCTTAGCATGTCTTCCTTCGGAAAGGAAGTAAAGCACTTTGTGCTGTGTAGTGTTTGTTGGCATGTAAAACAATCACTTACCTTGGAAGAGGAAGACCCTGGATTAAATTCCGCCTTTTTCACGTCCGCAACGTCGATGAACTATGAGTTGAAACCTCATCACATATGCGCATAGTAGCGAACTGAAAATTTCCTTCATCAAGAAAACAATTGTCAAGATGTCCCAATTCGCCGATATGGAGTGACGGAACTTGAATGAATGATTGAATTGAAACCCGGTAGGTCATGTCGAACGGCGAATACATCAAATGGGTGAATGATACTCAAATAAGCTCGAGTACAGTACAACTTAGAGACACTCGACATTCGTTTTCTCAGGATAAGGGAAAACTACACTCCAATGTAAATGAAGGTATCCTTCTGTCAATTCTACGTCTCGCTATGTCTACCATTAAGGCCGGAACGATACGTTTATGTTGAGAAAAAGTGTCACAGTTCTCCTATTCGCTCCTTAAAAGGTTTACAAACCCTCATGCGAGGAAGAAGAATTGCAAGTATTTTGGTACTCAGCCATTCGCCTTTCAATGTGGCTAGCTACGCCACTGTTGTACTTTACATGACGAACGATAGTATTGATAACTCCAGGTGAAATGGGAAGATGTCAAAGCTCCTTAGGACTGGTTAAGGGTATTCGACACTGAGAATCAGGATCCAATTGCAGTAATGTTCAAACCCGCGTTTAAATTTTCGTGAGCAGGTGTGTGAAGTTTTATTACATGAATTTTTCTTATTCTTTGGTCAGTTTTTGAGACGGGGAAAGGGCATAGGTAGGAAAAAGGCTGCTCATGCCAGGTCGGTTGCGTGTATCGGTACTTTGTGATATGCGCTGGTGCAGTCACGTGACGACCTTAACTCTCCGTTTTACTGTCTCAATAAAAATGTTCTTCGTGTAATTTTTGTTCAGTTTATATAAGATTTTTAAATACGCTCTTTGAAGGTGGATGAAGCTATTTACAGAGCCCTCTTGTTATCAAGTATCCAGTTCAGGGGTTTAATAATAATTTAATACGTGATCAATCATTAGAAAACATAAGGTGTTTGATACCTTAATATTGTTTTCCAGGAAAGCTATTGTTTCAAAAATTTCATTTTTACTTTCTCTATGCATACTATGTGCATAGTGTATAGAGAAGGTATTGCATTGCACCCAAAAATTCGATACCGAGATTTCACCGGAAATATATATTTTGAGACCCCCTGAACCTAACAAAAATCATTTTTAGAAACATGTCCGTGTGTGTATGTGTGCGTGTCTGTCTGTCTGTGGGCAGCATAGCTCAAAAACGAAAAGACCGTTAAAACCCAAACTTGGTATTTAAGTTTGGTATCTTTTAAGGATGCGACACGAAGATTTTCAAGAAAATCTCCCTACCCCAAACTACCCTTTAAATGGAACATTTTTCGAAAATTTTGATTTTCTAAAAAATGGCTAACGAAGTGCCTCTGAAGATCTCTTTATTCTGGATGAATTTTGCCGAATTTTGCTTAACTGCTAAACTGTAAGAGATAGACAAAAGTTTACTGCTCAGCAAATGTAGAGCACGTTAAAACACACGATTTATGCTGTATAATCTTTTTTCGTGGAGTTGATCGTTTTTGAGTTATTCATTGTTTTTGATTTCACCTTTCAAAAACTTATATTTCCTCATACAGGAATTTGTCAACTCCTGTTCATACAAACAAAGGAACTTCAGTCACATAGCAACAAGCTTTTGACTATCAATTTAACCTATGGCACTCCCTTATTTCGCTTCTACTTACAAACAAGCAAGTAATAAGACTATTTCTGCCATTTTTTTCTCGATTAGCATTAAGTAAATAGAAGCATATACATTTTAACAATAATTTGTTGCAGAGATATAGAGAAAGTCATATGAATGCTACACATCAGATGTTTTATTCTAAGGAACTTCCTAATGTTCGAGGAAAAGGTAGACAATTTTCACATAGTACATTTCACATTATGGAAAATTGATTGGGAGTTTATGCATAAATTTTTCCTAAATGAAAAATTTCAGTCAAATTGATAGACATCTGTAAAAATTAGCAATCATAGTATCAAGTCTCTTAGCCGTAGTGATAAGCCTTCCAACTACTTGCGGGGATATATAGGTGTGTATAAAATCCTTTTATTCTTTAAATACTTATTTTCTTAACTTTCAGAGATACATTTATAAACGTCAAGGCATCTCATTGGCTTCATCCTTTTACATTCAACATGCAAGTTAGCACGTTTTTACTCCGATGCAAAGTTTTCTATTAATGTGTAATTTTTAGTTTTTTTTTCTTTCTTTGCTTTCTTTTTACTTTCTCTACATGTATTATGTACATAGTGTATAGAGAAAGTATTGCACCCCACCCAAAAATTCGATACCGAGGTTTCACTGGAAATATATGTTTTAGGGTCCCCTGTATCTAAAAACGGCATTTTCAGAAAAAGGTCCGTGTGTGTATCCGTGTGTCCGTGAACACGGTAACGCAAATACGAAAAGTCGGTAAAATAGCAAACTTAGTATCTAAGTTTAGTATCTTCCCCATCCCAATCTTCCCTTTACAAGGAACTTTTTTCGAAAATGTTAATTTTCTTAAAATTGGCTCTAACGATTTTGATTAAAATATCGTATATTAAAGATATTTACCTTACAAATAAACTGTAAATCTTTAATTTTCTGGGAATAGCCTCTGAAGACTACTTTATTCTGGATGAATTTTTCGGAATTTTGCGTACTCTAAACCGAGATAGACAAAAACCACACACAAAATGCAGAGGACATTAAAACACACAAATTATGTTACATACTTTTTGTCGTGGAGTTGATCGTTTTTGAGATATTCCTTGTATTTAGTTTCAGCTTTGAAAATCTTATACTTTTCTCATACAGAAATTTGCCAACTCCTGTCCTTACAAACAAAGGAACTTCAGTTACATAGCACCAGCTTTTGACTATCACTTTAACCTATGGTACTCCTTTATTTCGTTTCTACGTACAAGGAAGCAAGTAATAAGAATATTTCTGTTAATGTTTATCTCAATTAACATGAAGTAAATAGAAGCATTATCCTTTTAACAATCTGTTGCAGAGATGTAGAGAAAGTTATGTGAATGGATCACATCAGATTTTTTCAGTTAACTCCCTTTAATGTCTATGGTCATATCGGAGGATCTGCTTTCGAAACTGCTGTGTTCTGCTCGCTGAACTGTATAGTTTCTTAACGTTCGGTTTTTCAGTTTTATACTATTAAAC
This sequence comes from Hymenopus coronatus, assembly GCA_030762935.1. NCBI lineage: Eukaryota > Metazoa > Arthropoda > Insecta > Mantodea > Hymenopodidae > Hymenopus > Hymenopus coronatus. Next base: position 28,001,999 of record CM060882.1, read on the forward strand.
AACACATACATTCAGTCTTACAGTCATACTTACAGATTCTATGGGGGATAGGGAATGATTCTAGTTAAAGAAAAATTCATAGCCCCAGTTGGGAATTGAACGCGGGACCTCTGGGTAAAACCAAAGCGCTGACCACTCACTGAGGCAGTCCTTGCAAAGATATTCGAAACCATTAAATATCATGATGTTTTGTATGTTAATGTGTCTTTTAAATACAAATCATATACATGCGAATATTACGTTAGCTATAATTTATTTTTAAACTGTTATTATAACACTTTTCTTTTAAAAGAAGGTGAAATATTCGGATATTCGAAATGTATAATTGAGCATTGAAGAGAGACCTCTAACTCTCAAAAATTCAAAATTCTCACAACAAAATAGAATGCAACACCTATATTCATGTAGATTTTGCATGAAGGTTCTCTGATTTCTGTACCGTTCATTTCCAGGAGGCCGAGAACTGCTGCTGTTAAAACAGCAGAATCCCTCACCAGTGAAACAAAACATGCAAACATCCTGTGCAGTGTAAACATTTTGGGATATTGTCCAAACAAAAGCTTGCTACACAGCGAAGGTCTGTTCTCCAACACGCTCCCCGTTTGTTCTGCAATTTCCTGTATTACAGAATATCAAAAGCTAATCGTTCAACATACACATTCCTTTGTTGTTGCAAAAATCCCACGTTTCTACAAAATCCGCAAGTTAGAGGAAGTTGAACAAGACTGTTCTAAAGAGAACTGCTAAAACAATAGAATAAAAGTGTAGCCATAGAGATAATTAAAGACCTTTTTCCTCTCTCATAGGGCAGAACATTTTATCCACGGCTTCGCCCTCGTGGATATTTCTTAACATTGTGTCAGTGTTAAAGAAAGTAATTCACCACAGTATTCCAAACATTTTCAATTGAAACAAAGGTGAGAACATTTGGATGTTTTTTCTGATAGGCAGCAGTTAAACCAATTACAAACTATCAGATAATACCCAACTTCCAAGTTGGCTGGGACTTACAAACCTTATACAAAACACAACGTATTACTCTTGGGTGGGTTCCTGGTCATACGGGAATTTTAGGTAACGAAAAAGTAGATACCTTACAAAGAAACATTGTTTACTGGACCAGCACCATTTGGCATGTCTTTAAATACTGTAAAAATAACCATTGTTGAATTAATTAGTTGTTCCACTAGAAGCTAGGGTTCATGCAGAATGATGAAACACAATAAACAAATGATGAGTAAACTATCCTCTACTCACTTATTGAAGATTTACTAAAACTCAATAGATTCCATATAAACATAATGACTCTTCTATTAACGGAATGTTTTAGATTAAAAAAACTCTTGTAATCTACAAAAGGAATCTTTAAACAAGAACCGGTTTGAAGGCAATGTAGTGATAAAGGCGAAACTACTTCTCATACAACCTTTAGTTTTACATTCTCTATATAGTACTTGGTACATAGGTAGAGAAGGTATTGCACTCCACCCAAAATTTGATACCGAGATTTCACCGGAAGTACTCGTAATACGGTACCCTGTATTAAAAAAAAACTTTTTAGAAAAAGGTCCGTGTGTCTTAAAAACACCATAACTCCATAACGAAAAGTCAATACGAAGCTTGGTATTTGAGTTTAATATCTTTCAAGTATGCGACACAAAGGTTATAGGAAAATCCCCACACCCCAATCTACCCTATATATGGAGAAAAATTCGAACATTTTTAACTTCTCAAAAATCGCTCTAACGATTTTGATTAAAATGTCTTATATTAAAGATATTTACATGAAAAATAAATTTTAGAGGAATAGCCTCTGATGACCTCTGTATTTTGGATGAATTTTGGTGAATTTTGCATAATTGGTAAACTGCAAGAGATAAACAAAAACTTACAACACAATAGATGAGATCTCCATTAAAATATACAATTTATGTCACATACATATTTTTTCGCGGAGTTGACCATTTCGAAGATATTCCTTTTTATTAGTTTCAGCTTTAAAATACTTATACTTTTCTCATACGGGAACTTGTAAATTCCTGGCCATGCAAAGAAACTGATTTCAACGACATGGCAACCAGCTTTTAAAAGATTTGACTATCGCTTTAAAGTAACGTATCCCCTTATTTGCTTCTACTTACAAGGGAAAAAGTAATAAAGGCATTTCTGCTAAAAGTTTATCTCGATTAGTATGAAGTAGATAGAAGATTAAGCTTTTTAACGATCATTTGTTACAACTTTGTGTTGAAAGTGATTTTCTAAATTATTAAATCCAGAACTATAATTGTTGTACAGGAATTACTGGTAAGAAAAGAAAAGAAAAGAAGTATTCATACCAAGTTTAATTCAAATGTCTTCGTTCTTGATATATTAGGTAATTTATTCGATTAAACTAGCTAAAATCAAAAGCTCCCTTCTTCTATATATGTTAAGCTAAATGCGCAATTTTTTAAAATTACATTCGTTAGTAACTTTGTTTAAAAATGCCCATTTGAAATTTTCCTAAACTGGAAATTATTTTTTTTTAAAAAAAAGCGCATAATTATACTTATTCTTTAAGACTAAATGAAAATATCAAAATATCAAGCAGACATTTTTACTACACACTTTCTGCAATACGTTGGTAAAAATTTTCAGAGTTCTAGCTGTATTTTTGTGGGAGAAGATACATTTTGAATATGGCAAAAATAAGGCAAAATAACAGATTTTAACCTGAAAAAAATGACTAAAGTTTGACGTGAGTCACTTAACAAGTACAACGCTTTAAGATAGCTTCCAAAACGTGTGTTACATCCACCTTAGGAAAATCAAACATTGCAAACATGTACTAAAATGAAATCCAAAAATCGACATTTTTTACCAAAATCGTTAAAATTACTTATGTGTCCCCTTAAATCTGTAAAATCAAGGTCTCGTCCGTGTATCGCCCCTTTAACACCAAAGAAGTAACAAAATGGTGCAGAAAAACTTGCATTCAAAGACATCAGAGAAGTAGGTTAATGTCACGAAGGCAACCGGATTGTCATCTATAAAATTGTGAATTGAACTTGGAACATATCCTTTTAAAACTCAAATGAGCATGTCTGCAAGTTGTATCATCCCCTAGGTGTCATTTGCAGAACGTCATTTATTTTCCTAAACGACATCATCCACAACTGTCAGTGATAAATGGCAAAGGTTTTTCCAAACCCCATCACTGTCAAGGAATACGAATATATCAGGTTGAATGTGTTAAAACCCTTATTGATGGACATTCCTCCTTTCGAAAGGAAATTGGGTACGATGTTATGCTCAACTCGGGTGACGACGCGGATGATAACGCCGGGACAGTTCCTGAGGAAGATAACCATTGACGTTAGGGAAAACCCTGCTAATGCGAACAACAAAATGCGTTATCTGCATTCCAACTTTTACCAAGATTTAAATCAATTTTCGAGGTAGTGAAACCATTTTCGTGAGCATTGCAGAATGCTGGTAGTTCTCAACAAATTTCCAAAATGTTGGTGTCATGGTCTACAATTCCCAGAAAATTCAAGATTTGTATTTTATTTCTCATGCAAATATCTTTAATATGTGAGATTATATTTATTTGAGTATTTTAATCAAATTTGATGACTAGTTGTGGAAACCAGGAAATTTATAAAAATCTCCCAGGTAATTCGGGATGGGAACCTCATCATTTCGCCCTCCGTGGTGTAGTGGTCACTATTTTAGGCTCATATACCCTAGGTCGTGGTTTCAAATCTGGCGGAGGACGATGGATTTTTTTCGGGCGTAAAAATCCTTACCAAGGCTTCCTTCAGATTTACGACACGTGAAAGTACTTCAAGCCTTATAAAGAGATATCTGAGCAAAATTAAGCAGTCTTTCACTTCCAACATGGAATAGGACGATAAGGACCACCGTAGATAAAGAGCGTCCTTAAATAAAACTCCATTTCCATTTTTCGCACACACGCATAGACCTTTTCCTTTTTATTTTTTTTTAAATTCAGCGAGTCTCCAAATATGTATTTCCGGTGAATTCTCGATATCGAATTTTTGGGTGGAATGCCGTACTTCTCCCCTACCTCACTATAGGTAAGCAATAGAGAAAGTAAAAATGCTTTCGGGGGGATTTAGAAGATCTCAAATTGTGTATTTCTGGTGACATCCTGATATTGAATTTTTGAGTGGAATGCAATACTTCATATATTTATGCAGGTAAATAGTAGAGGAAATAATAAAGATAGATGGTATACGAAAGTTTTATTTATGGACGCTCTTTAACTGTGGTTCTCAACGTCTCATTCCATGTTGGGCGTGAAAGATCGCTTAATTTTGCTCAGAGGCCTCTTTTATCAGGCTTGAGTTTCTTTTACGTGCCGTAAATCTACGACACAGGTCCAACGGCTTTACTTCCCTTCCGAAGGAAGCCATGCCAAGGATTGTTACGCCTGAAAAAAATCCATCGTCCTCCGGCGAGTTTGAACTCGCGATCTTGGGCTCAGTTTATAAGAGATTTTAATCAAAATCGTTATAGCCATTTTTGAGAAAATCAAAATTTTCTCATTTTTTTCCATGTAAAGAGTAGTTCGGGGTGGGGGAATTTTCTTGAAAATCTTCGTCTCTCATTCTTGGAAGATACTAAACTTAGTTACCAAGTTTAGTATTTAGAGGTCATTTCGTTTTTGAGCTATGTTGTTCACTCACACACACACACACACACACACACACACACACACATGGACCTTTTTCCAAAAATGTTTTTTTTGGATTCAGGTGGACCCAAAACATGTATTTCCGGTGAAATCTCGATATAGAATTTTTGGTTGGAATACAATACCTTCTCTGTACACTATGTGCATAGTACGTGTAGAGAAAGTAAAAGCAAATCCTCCAGTAGAACTTCTCTCATCTGATTCATGTATCCCAGCTTTGACCGAAGAGCTGCGGGTTTTGAGAGTTATTGTCATGTTTTGCTTTCTTGTGACTGTAAGGACAGAATAAAAGTGAACCAGTTTTTGTAAGCACTATCTTGAGGGTAAACAATAGGAGTTGTGTATAGGATATAGGTAAAAGGAGACAATGGATTGTTTCACATAAAGAAGGGAAACAAAGGAACGCCGTCAACTTTAATTAGAAGGATGGCTGTGTTTGCTTTAAAATGCCAATAGAGAGAATCGGTGTGGAGTTTTCCTTGGCTGTTGAAAGCGACCCCTGGGTAGACGATTTGCATACAATGCTTCAGCATCTGGGGGTGGGGTGGGGGAGCCTCCCTCTCATCAGACTCAATGGCGCCTCTGATAACTACCCTTCACATCTCAAGTACACATGCAGTCCAATTATCTCGCATAATCGATGTATCAACAGTTTATATCGCTAATTGCCTGCGACAGAGATCAAACCAAAGGCTGCGGAATAGAAGACAAAAGACTCGTTGATTCTTTAATGGTCGGCGTTTTGATGCTGGTCTCTTGGCAGTTGAGCATGGAGTTTTGTTTACCTCTTGTGTCCTGCTAACAGTGGCACAATGATAGTGTTTACCGAATCTACAGATATTCTGACTGGTAGATCAGAGAAATAACTGCCAAACTGCTTCAGGTAATGCATGCGTGAAGTTTGAAAAATCCACAATACGAAAGATATCTTGTAGAAATTAATGCCATAGTTCATAGGTAGACAAGGTAGGTATTGCATTCCAACCAAAAGTTCGATACCGAAATTTCACTGGAAATATATGTTTTTTAAGATCTACTATATGAAAAATTATTTTCTCTAGCAGTATGTGCAATGTATATACTACGTAGAGAAATTAATTATTAGGTACCGAAATTTCACCAGAAATACATGTTTAGGACCTTTTGTACCAAAAATTAAGAAAAAACTCAGTGTGTGCGAGGGGTTAGGAGACAACATGGATTAAAAACGAAGTCAGTTAAATACCAAACTTGCTATTTTAGTTTAGTATCTCGCAAAATTTCGTCACGAAGGTTTTCAGAAAAATACCCCCACCCAAAAATACCCTTTGCATGGAATATTTTTCGAAATGTTCGATTTTATAAAACGTGCCTAACGATTTTGATTACAATACCTAATATTAAGAATGACAAAATGTATCCTGAATTTCTTGGGAAAACTGGTAAACCTTAAGAGACAGACAAAAACGTAGTACATAACAAATGTAAATCTCGTTAAAACACAATATGTCATATGCATTTTCATACACTTATCAATTTTAGGCATATTTTCAGTTATTGGTTTCAATTTTAAAATACTTGAAACTTTTCTCAACGGGTATCCCCTCATCCATTTCATAACTGTTACTCTAAGCATTGGGAAGAAAATAATTTCAATCAGCTTTAAAAAATTTGACTGTCGCTTTAGCCTAGTGTATTCCCTAATCTCCATGTTGCTTAGGAGGTAATTAATAAGACCATTTCTGGTAATGTTTATTCTTGATTAGCATTATGTAGATAAAAGAGTGGTCTTTTGAAAGGATAGTTTGTTTGCAGAACAGATAAAGAAAGTCATGTGAATGGAACATTTGAGATTTTTAGAAAAAAGTTTGTGTGCGTTTACATGTGTCTGGACACACACTAAACAATAAAAAGCCTATTAAATACCAAACTTGGTATTAAGTTTAGTATTTTCCAAGGATATGATACGAAAATTTTCAAGAAAATTTCTCACCCAAACTGCTCTTTACATGGAAAAACTTTCAAGCACTTTGATTTCCTCGAAAATAGCTTTAACGATTTTATGCTCATCTTATTGTTTTATAAAGTCTTATTTCCAACGTCATATTACTTTATGATATTAATTCATATTTTAAAGTATTGTATATATAGGGCCTGATGGTTAAATAATAATATAATAATAATATGACCACTTTCTCTCGTGGTTATGTAAAGATCACGAAATTTCAAAGCCATCACATAGAAACACTTTTTTAAAAATCTGGCTCCCGCTTTAGCTAACTGTATCCTTGTCTACATAAATAAGTATATGGAAGAAACTTTTCTAAAATTTGTTTGTAGTGAAAGTTGTGTAAAGTCAGATTTTATGTAGCAACATACATATTTGAGTAAATAGAATATTTCGTATCCTGACTTCTAAAGTGTCGTGACTTAAAAGCTGAATTTTGACTCGCCTATTTATTTACTTGCAGGTTGTGTGTGTGTTGCTTAGTGCATAACTATAACAACTATTTAGTCAGTAATTGGAATATTTTATCATCCAAGTCCGGCCGCGCTGTGACCGAGTGTTAAACCACTCGGCTCTCACTAAGGCGGCCTGGGTTCGATCCCAAGCGACAGCATGTGGTATTTGTGGTGGACAAAGTGGCGCAGGGGGTTTCTCCGGGTACTCTCGTTTCCCCTGCAATCTCATTCCACCGGTGCTCCATCTTCATTCCATGTACCATCAGTGTCATCGCCTGCGGTGCCATAGTAATAAAAACGGGAGTTAAGCACTATCAAAAGAAAAATCATCCAAGTCCCAAGGTAAATTTGCTTTATATACTAGCATAATGAAACTAACATGTTTGGATCAAAAGATCTGCTGTTCCATTCACTTCATTTTATCTATATCTCTATAACACATCATTAAAACGGTTATTCTTCTATCTACCTCATGCTAATCAGATAAACATTAGCAGAAATGGTTTTACTAGTTAGTTCCGTTTAAGCAAGGGAAGTATGCGAGAACGTTAGGCTAAAGCGATAGTTAAATATTTTAAAAGCTGGTTGCTATGTGATTGAAATCCAGTTCTTTGCATTCTCAGGAATTGACAAATTCCCGTCTGAGAAAAATTGAAGCCATTAACAATGAATATCTCGGAAATGGTCAACTCCACGACAAATGTATGACATAAATTCTTGTTTTTAAAAGACCTACATTTTGTGCAGTAACTTTTTGACTCAGTTACGGTTTACTAGTTATCCAAAATTTGTCCAGAATGAACAGGACTTCAGAGGCAATTTGCATAAAATTCTAGCTGTACATTTTATTTGTCAGTAAATATTTAATATACGGTATTTTAATCAAAATCGTTAGACATTTTTGAGAAAATAAAATTTTTCTAAATATTCTCCAGGTAAAGGGTAGTTTGCGGTTGGGAGATTTACCTCAAAATATTTGAGTCTCATCCTTAGAAGATATTAAGCTTAAATACCAAGTTTGGTGTTTTACTGACTTTTCGTTTTTGAGTTATCGTGTTCATTCGCACACACACCTTATTAAAAAAATCTTATGTGTTCCATTCACATGACTTTCTCTACATCTCTGCAACAAATTAAGTTAAAAAGCTTATTATTCTATTTACTTCTTGCTAATTTTGAAGAATTAGCAGAAATAGTCTTACTACTTGCTTCCTTGCAAGTAGAAGGTACATAAGTGAGTATCATAGGTTAAAGTGATAGTCAAAAGCTGGTTGCTATGTGACTGAATTTCCTTTGTTTGTATGGGCAGGAGTTGACACATTCCTGTATAAGAAAAGTATAAGTTTTTTAAAGCTGAAACCAATAATAAGGAATATCTCAGAAACGATCAAGTACACGAAAAAAAATGTATATAGCATAGATGGTGTGCTTTATCGTGATCTACATTTTTTGTGTAGTAAGTTTTTGCCTATCTCTTACGGTTTAGCAGTTATGCAAAATTCCGTAGAATTCATCCAGAATAAAACAGTCTTCAGAGGTTATTCCCAGAAAATTCAAGTTATAAATTTTTTGTTGTTGTCAGGTAAAAGCTTTAATATACGATATTTTAATCAAAATCATTAGCCATTTTGGAGAAAATCAAAATCAAAGGTTAGTTTGAGGTGGGGGGATTTTTCTCAAAATCTTCGTGTCGTATCCCTGGAAGATGTTAAACTTAAATACCAAGTTTGGTATTTTAGCGACTTTTCGTTTTTGAGTTATCGTATTCACAGACACACGGACACACACGGACGTTTTTCTCAAAATGTTTTTTTTTTTTTTTGATACAGGGGACTCTAAAACATATATTTCCGGTGAAATCTCGTTATCGATTTTGGTGGAATGCAATACCTTCTCTATACACTGTGTACATAGTACGTGTAGAGAAAGTAAAAATTGGATACAGGAGAAACTAAAACGCGTATTTCAGGTGAAATCTTGGTATTGAATTTTTTAATGTTGTCATGCCTTCTCTATCCATATTCTAAGTAGAGAAAGTAAAGAATCAAACATTTTGAGTGACGATAGGATGTGATTTTACTGCGGTTCTTCACAGGACACCGCAACGAATGCTTCATGCAGTTCATCATCTCTGTTGAACTATTCCTTGGAACGAGAAATCGAAGCCATCATAAACTTCCCAAGAGACTGGGCATCACTCGTCCTCCTGAGGTGAAGAGTCCGTTGTTTAACCAGCAAGGCAGGTCCAATAGCCTTCCAATTCCGCTGGGAACTGTAAAAGTCACTATTACTGTATATTCACTCTCATTGTGTGTGTCGGTCAACCTCAAATGATCTTATACACACGTATTTTATGAACACTTCTGTCAGGAAATTGGTAATAAAGATGCACAGTGGCCGAGTTGGACAGACCATGTCCATATAATGACATTGCTACTGATATAAACCAAGAGTTTATGGCGTCTGGGCGGACCTTTTCTCTGTCCACCAGAAAAGTCGACGATGAATATTTTCCTCAAGAGACTCACATAGGGTCACTCCCCAATTCTCTTTTATTCTATTAGTCTTCTTTGGTTTGTCTTCAAGCTGTTCATCAGTAGACCAATGTTGTTCCTAATCCTCCATAGATTGATTGTGCAAGGGGTCCATCAGTCGAGTGGTTTCAAGCATGTCCATTTAGAAAAATCTATTCTGTTACTTTCAAATTACTTTCTCTTCCTGTTCTGCAACAAAATATTCTTAGAAAAGGAAATGAACTAGTTAAAGCAGTAGTAAAATCTTTTAAGAAATTGTCGCTATGTATAGAATTGAAATCCCCTTCTCTTTTCATGACCAGGATGAAAAAAAAATGTGTTATGTTCACATGACTCGGTAGTGCAGCGAATTATTCTTACAAAAGATTATGCTTCTATCTACATCATGCTAAACAAGATTTAAGCATTAACAGGATTGATCTTACTTCTTAGTTCCTCATAAACAGAAGGGAAATAAAGGGAACACACTAGGCTAAAGCGATAGTCAAATCTTTTAAAAGCCGGTCGATATGTGAACAGTTGAAGTGCGGTTTGCTTTGCATTTCCAGAGAAACAAAAGAGAGATGAAACGAAAGGTGGCCTAGTTTGAGAAGATGCGTAGTTTAAAATTCAAACCAATAACAAGAAATATATCGGAAATGGTCAACTCTGCAACGAAAATGTATGACATAAATTGTGCGTTTTGACGATATCTACATTTTTGTGTGCTAAATCTTTGTCTATCTCGTACGGTTATGCAAAATTCAGCAAATTCATCCAGAATGAAAAAGTCTTCAGAAGCTATTTCCAGAAAATTCAAGATATACGGTCGCCCTCCGTGGGGTAATGGTTACCATGCTAGCGTCATATACCCAAGATTCAAACCCGGCGGACGACGATTGCTTTTTTCGGGCGTCAAAATCCTTAGCATAGATTCCTTCGGAAGGGAAGTAAAGCCGTTGGTTCGGCGTCATAGATTTAAGGCACGTAAAAGAACCTCAAGCCTGATGAAGAGGCCTCTGAGCAAAATTAAGCGGTCTTTCACGCCCAGAATAGAATGGGAGGCTGAGAACCACTGCAGTTAAACAGTGTTCATAAATAAAACTACATTTCATTTTTCAAGATATAAATTTAATTGTGCCGTAAATAGTTTTAATTTACGGCCTTAATATAGTCATTTTTGAAGAAAACCAAATTTTCAAATGTTTTTCCATGTAAAGGGTAGTTTGGGTTGGGGGGTGTGGTTCTTGAAAATCTCCGTGTCGCATCCTAGGAAGTTACAAAACTAATACTAAGATCTTTTTCTAAAAATGCTTTTTTTTTTAACTCTGGGGTCCTCAAAACTTACTCAGCTGGCGCTAGTATTATTTCCAGACAAGACTATTTCACAACTTATACTTCACATGAAAGACGTCGCTAATGTGCCTTTGTCCGTTTTAAAAAGAAATGGATGATACCTGAAGCCATCTCAGTGTCTGGCGAGATAAAAGCGCAGAAAAGTGATATCCTCTGCACAGTAATGGAACCGCGTCCTAGATTTTTGCTGGAACACCATAATTCTATTTTCGCTACCTCGTCCTAATCCAATTCTGAAGATACTCCATTGAGAAAACACAGAACTGGAAGAAGTGAGGCACAAAAGATGAAATGCCAAAGGAGCAAAATAATATAGACAAAGTTCTAAATCTTCTTTCCTTGACTAACAACCCCCCTCATGGGAACTGTAAAACCGTCGAAGAGCTGAGATGGAATTGCGAACAAATGAGAGTCCGTGTCACTGGCATAGAAGACGCAAACACACAAAATAAGATACGATGCAGATAATGAAAAGATAAGGGATTTCGAGAGAGGGGAAAAATATGCTTGATTAAGTCACTGTTGTTTTCATGGTTTCCAACATTTGCCAAGGTAAATATCGGTTTGGATATTTAATACAGGACGCAAGATTCCATCTTAAGCCTAAACCAATAGTTAAAATAGAAGGTAATAGTCATTATTTTGCCATCTATGCACAGATAATGAAAACAGGTAGACTGTGCGGCACCCTAATGCTACGTGTAGAAGCAGAGGTACCGTTGCCTGGCACTAAGGCATTTGTAGATACGTGATGAAGCAAAATGGTATGATAGCTGCCCGCCACACACCAAGCCACAGTTATTTCTTAACAGATTCGTCGATATACAGTCACGTAATTAAAATAAGGTAATATAAATAGAGAGAGAGAGAGAAAGAGAGAGAGAGAAGAGCGACAGAAAGAGTAATGGAATGAGGTAAACCAAATTGCTAAATTGAAGACTGAAACGTTCAAGAATAATTAATGTACCGAGCTACTCAAATAGGTATGCGAGGCTGCAATTTTACTGCAATTACAATTTTTAGATTCCCTAATTAAAATATATATGATGTGTTCCATCACCTATTCTGCAAACAAATTATTCTTACAGAATATTCTTCTAACTAGTTCATGCTAATTGAGATAAACATTAGCAGAAATAGCCTTATTAACTGGTGGTCCCTTGCAAGTAGATTGGAAATAAGAGAATACGTTGGGCTAAAGCGATAGTCAGTTCTTTTAAAAGCCCTCGCTATGGTGTCAGGTTGAAATTCGGTTCTGTTTGCACGGCCAGGAGGAAACAAAAGAAAAAACTTTTCACGACTCTTCATTTGAGAAAATTGCAGGTATTAACATTGAAACCCAAACAAATTGAAACATATATCCTAATATAAAAACATATAAAAATTCTCCCACCTCAAACTATCCTTTACAGTGAACATTATCGAAAACTTTAATTTTCTCAAAAATGATTAACGATTTTGATTAAAACACATACTTTTAAGAAACCAATGAAATGCATGTGTTTATTTTTCTGAGAATAACTTCTGAAGTTCTTTTCATTCTGGGCTACTTTTGTATAACTGGTATAACTGGCATGATAAGTGGCAAGACAAAATCTTACTACATAAACATGTAGAATCTGAGAAATGTAGAATTTATACGTGCATGTATATATATTTATATTATATATCTGACATTGATACAATACTTAGGCAATATTATATACAATGGCTAGGAAAAGTATAAAACAAAGTAAGAGTTTTATACTTTGCCAAAAATTTCCGGCAATTTATACAATTCCCAGACATTCTATATAATGCTGAATTTTATACTCTGCTTGCAACATGCACTCTGCGCAAAAAACGTATAAACAATAGCCCTGCCCAAGACACCTTTTAAATGCGTTGCCTGGCACACACAAGACGGGCAGAAAAAAAAATGTTATCATAGAACTATAAGCTATGAAAATGAAAAACTTTAATACGCACTACACTTTTAACTAAATAGTTTGATGTTGAGATTCCCAATTTAATTTTAATATGCTTTTATGTTGATCTCTCCATTCGATCTTTATCAGATAGATTCAGTATAGATGGCTGATTGATATACTTGCTGCCAGAAAGGATAGAGGCAATGATTTTGTCTGTTTATATTTTTAAATAAAATGTCATTGGTGGTTGGGGAATTTGGATTTGTACATTTTTACACTGTTATTTATGAAATATGGTCATTTAGTGAAAGTGATTGTGTGAATACCTGATAATCCTAAGATTTTAGTGACGGTCGCCACTGACACACACACACACTCTCTCTCTCTCTCTCTCTCTCTCTCTCTCTCTTTCTCTCTCTCGGCACCTTTTCTAAAATGATTTTTTGTATATTTATGGGGCTTCAAAAATTATATTTCTGGTGAAATCTCGATATCGGATTTTTGGGTGGAATGCAATACTTTGTCTAGTAGTAAAAGCAAAGAAGTTATCATTTGTTTCAGTTTACATTTAATTCCTAGCATGTTACCTTTGTTACACCATATGAGAGCAAAATTAATTCGAAGCCACTTTTGGTAGCTCGTCGTCATGCGGATGATGTTGCGTTGCTCCGGTAGACAGCGAGCGCTTTACATTTGTATGGGACGGAAGTACGTTTGTTTCCGACCTCATTTCGTTACGCGGTATCAGGTGTTCACAAACTCAACTTCCGCCAGATTATACAATGTGGTTCCGGTCTTTTTCATGTTAAATAAACCACTGCCACGCGCTCCTACGGGATTTAATTGACCTAAAGCACAATGTGAAAACGAGGAGCTTAGAATGGATGCAGTAACCAGACCAAACCATAACAGGCATAATACAGAATTGGTTGATCGTGTTCAGGCAATAAAAGCTAACAGGTCTGGTGTTCCACATTAGCCTATGCTGTTCCTTTGTTGAGAATCGTAGTCTTTGAAACATTAGCGGCTCATAAGCATACATATTGGGTGTTTACAAAATTTTAGTTAGCCAACCAAAAATTCTGAAATAGTATCTGCTACGCTGCGTAATACAATCTTTTGAATGGTTATGAACAAATATAGAGTTACAACCACCTCAGCTACATATGTTGATGGTGGTGGTGGTGATGATGATGATGATGATGTATAACTTGTCTGAAGAGAGAAAGCACGTTTTCTTGGGCGCTCGGTTCCCTAGTTTTCATTCAGTAGAATTTCCGCAATTTTGGAAGCAGAGCACAATATTGAAATATGAAATACACTACACCATGATATATAGTAGCTTCAGTGCTACGGTTTCATTCTGTCTAGATCCCGCACAAGTATCTGCTTCGTGTTTGGTTTAATAATTCAGCTAATTCGCAGTAAATAGATAACCTACTCACCATAATGGCTGAGGGCATCAAAGAAAGAAACTCTATTTGGTTGACAACAGCGCGGAAAGACAAGTGGGGGCGTTTACTCTCTTCTTCCCCCCTGCTCTCGCTACCCCGTAAAATTAACACCCAAGAAAAAGTGCGCGCATAATACATATTTTTTTTTTTTTCAATTTTTTTATTTTTAGCTTAACGTCCCTTAAACTGCTTGGTCATTTCGGACGATGGATGAAATTGATGAAATGATGCTCAAATGATCTCGGGATCCATGGAGCTTAAAGTTACTCGACATTCGTCTTCACAGGATAAGGGAAAACCTCGAAAAAAACCTTATCCGGGTAACTCACCCTAAGCGAGATGCGAACTCACGACCTGTTGAATATGAGGCCTCTTTGTAGAAAGATGTTTATTTTTTTTTAAAGTTATTTTATTTATTTTTTGCCTGGACGTCAAGGACCAAATTAACTATCAGATGTCGCACTTCTATTACATTTACACACATATCTATTCTCTCACGCATACTTCCATACTCCAATGAGGATGTGAAGTTACAACTACAATGACTAGGTGACGGAGGGGACACCTAGCATCTTTTGTTATTACACCTGGATGGAACGGATGAGGTGAAGGAGACGACTGTAGACAGGCACAGACGACTGACGCGCAGAATTCAGGCTTCATCACCCGGCCACGAAAGGGTTGTTCTATGAGATCCCACTAGCAGGACTGTAGAACACGCTCGACAGGCTTTCTTCTGAGAGGGCAGAGAAGAAATTACAAATTGCAAGCCTCTGCGCCATCTGCCCACCACCGATCGGTATGTAGCTTCTTAGTCAACCTGAAAAATGAAAATGAAGGAAAATGATAGAAAATGAGGGAAAAAAGAATCACGGTAGAATACAGCACTCCAGCATTCGCTTTGGTGACAGAGGGAAACACGGATAACCCTATGGTCAGAGCGGGCTGTCGCTGGGTAGGATGGGGAGTAATCCTGTCCAAAGAAACATTCCCATTCTCTGGATTTAGAAGCTAGCAAGCTAACCACCAGACTACAGAGGCAGTCAAACCTGTCGTTCTAAAGTTTTCCGTTTATATGACTCTGCTTTTTAAAAATTTTTACAGACCATGGACTTTTTTGTTAAATATTTGCTTCTGTTTATTGAACCTTAAAAAAAGTGCATATGATGAAGTTTTTATATTGAGCTTTTTAGTGGTGTACAATGCTTCCTCTACCTATCGAAAGTGACCGATGAAGAAAGTGAAAAATGGCCTCACGAGTTGAATACACTTCTGTAAATAGAAATGGATCTCAGGGGTTCTGAAAATAACGAATAGAGAAAGCATATTTTCTTTACGAGAGTTTTGGAGTAGATGAAATACTGAAGTGGCACAACCCTACGTGGGAATTCCAGAACGCGTGTATTTTATTTTTCCCAAGAAAGTTGTAAGACATTTCTGTCAGTTGTGCGTTCAGCAGTCGCTGAGTTAACGCAAAAAACTATGTTCTCTCCAGTCCTTTCATGCTGCTGTGATCTCTGAATAGTTGCAAGCAGTAACGGTATATTATTATTATTATTATTATTAGTATTATTATCTATTATTGTTATCTATTATAAGCGCATTAGAGATGCTTAAAAATTTGTCGGTCTGGGTGTCTCATTGGTTAGGTACTGGACTTGTGATCCCAAGAGCACACGTACAAACACAGCCCAGACCAATATTTTTAAATGTGCTTAAAAGCGAAAGCCCCACATCAATAGATGGCATGTTAAAATTCCTGCGGGACAACATTCCTGATATGATGCTGTCAAATGACAGCATTGCTAACAAATAAACATACTTTTTTTCAAAATCCAGAAATACACAAATACAAAAAATGAACGTGCACTAATTCAAAAAGTCCATATTGCGAGTTTTCTTGATCAACGGGATTTGTAGTTCACGAGTTCGTCACTATGCGCACATGGTGATGGATCAATTCGTCGCTCATAGATGGCACCATAGACTAAATCACGCGGACATAGAAATAGTGGAGTTTAGCCCAAGGACCTTTTCATTCAAGGTATGGGGTTTTTACGTGCAAATAAACATTACACGGGACCAACGGTTTTACTTCCCTTCCGAAGGAAGAGATGCTAGGAATTTTTGCGACCAAGAAAGTTCATCACTCTCTCCCGAGTTTGAGCCCGCAATTTTGAAATTAAAGTCTAGCAGAGTATGCGCACACCCCATCGGGAGTCTGTACACTAAATATACAACTAATAAAGCTAAGAAACCAATCACAATGTTTTCAAAATATTATTTACAGATGTTTTAAACTCTGTATAGCAACATTACATTTTACTTTCTCTACACGTACTATGTACATTATGTATACGGAAAGTAGGTATTGTATTCCACCCAAAAATTGGAATGTGAGATTTCACCGGAAATGTATGCTTTGAGACCCGCTGAATAAAAAGAAAACAAAAAACATTTTTGCATCAAATTTTGTATTTAAGGTTGGAATCTTCCAAGGATGCGACACGAAGATTTTCAAGAAAATCCCGCACTCCAAACTACCCTTTATTTAGAAAAAAAATCAAAAATTTTGATTTTCTCAAAAATGTCTTAACGATTTCGATTAAAATACCGTATATTAGAGATATTTATATGACAAAGAAAAGTATATCTTGAATTTTTTTGGAATAGCCTCTGAAGACCTCTTCATTCTGGATGACTTTTTATAATTGATAAACCGTGAGAGATAGATAAAAACATATTACACAAATGTAGATCTCGGCAATTTATGTCATAATTGTTTTTTTCGTGGAGTACACCGTTTCCGAAATATTTCTTGTTAGTGGGTTCAGTTTTAAAATACTTACTTTTTTTCATACGGAAACTTGTCAACCCCTGGCCATGCAAAGAAACAGATTTCAGTCTCATAGCAATTACACTTTAAAACATTTGACTCTCGGTTTAGCCTAGTGTATTTCCTTATTTCCCTCCTACTTATGAGGAATTAAGTAATAAGACCGTTTCTGGTGATTATCTCGATTAGCTTGAAGTAAATAGAATAAGTTTTTTAATAATAATTTGTTACAGAGATGTACATAAAGTCATTAGATTTTTTTTTAAAATGTAAAGTATTCGATAACTCAGAATATGATTATATTTAATTAAATGGGAAGCTATTTAGAATACATCGCTTATATCCACGAGATGGGTCATCTAAAACTAGAGACTCAATAGGATCCGTCAGATCCACATGAACAGATAATGTTCGGAGAAAGAATTTGAAACCTTTGTTAATATTTAAATTTGCCACGTCCACTCATGGATTGTAATGTTTCGCTGAATGCCCACCATGAACCGTGGGAATATGCATCTCTATTGAGTAACTCAGGTGTCTATAGGTAAAACCCGAACCACTCGCAAAGGCTACTAACACCATATAATTTAAAACGAACCGATAAACGGAGGGAACGTCAGACAATGAGTGCAGTGACAATTGCTTATTCTTAAAAAAAAAAAAATAAATAAATGAGAATTTCTGTATGCACTTTAGACTAAAACATTGCATTTTAAATGTCATTCTTTTGCATATGCAAGGGTAGCGCAGTGTATTCGTTCCCGGTTCTGGGGTGCCAATTTCAAATCCGCGCTATCCAAACTTCCACCTCTGACTAGCTCATGTGGATTATCACCAAGGCCTTACGTCGTAGTACACGGTAAATGCTGTAGATCCTTTCATTCCACACCTATCCTCATCACTCTTATCATCGGAGGTTACGGTCACCACCCATTGGGTGATTCCTCCACCTCAGAAAGGTCCGGTCATCGTTTGGTGGAATGAGGTAACCCCGAAGGTCCCTCAGAACACGTATGTAGGGTTGAAAAAATTTGAAATTATTTAGTGAAAATCTTAATTTAGTTAGATAAACTATTTCAGCTGCCCCAACAGATTCTGTCAGTGAAACGAGATCTGTATTTTGACATAGGTATTGATTTGTTAGAACAGTTGTTTACACAAATAAGTTCATAGAAAACAAATATTTTATTACTAAAATGTTTGTACACTTATGTTTACTTTTCAACATAATCGCCGATAAGATTGAGACATTTATCGTACCTGTGCACAAGCTATGCAATACCCGCTTCAAAAAATGTTGCCGCCAATGATTTCAAATCAGCATAGACGTTGTTTTGAAGAGCTTGTACTTTACGACTTTTGCGGATAGCCATTCAAAACAAACGAAGAGGAATGTTGACTTCAGGAATTGTGTTGATGAATGACACGATTTTTTAGCTGCTAAAATGTTTATTGTATATTGTTTGCAACCGGTGACTGTTTAAATAAGTCATTACCATGTTTACCATGGAACAAATATTTAAAACGCTTATCTTTTTGGCGGATATTAATTATAGCTGCAAATACAAACTTAAGCTTCCAGGATCCGCATGCATATGACAAAAAGGGCAAAATCATTTCCGGGCTAGTCGTTTACTCTTTAGATTTCGTAGTAAAATATATGTATCAGTGTGTGTGTGTGTTTATTTATAAAATTTCTCATTCGCATTTCTGCAAATATTTATCTTGATTAAAATTAATTAGTTAAAAAAATAACATCAAATTATTTTATTTTATCCATCACTTGGCTGTGTTATGTGGAGTAGACATAGCTTTCACTCTAAAATATGACATCGAGGTTTTCCATAACGTGCACTTTTTGGGGCACCCTGAATCCATCCCTCCCCCAGGAGCATTTTTAGAGGTATGTGGTGTGTGCGCGCGCGCGCCCTCTAGTGAACATGATTAAAAAAGATTGGATGATATTGGAGAACGTTTGAGAAAATCCTCACCCTTAACTACCTTTCCATGAAAAAATTCTTCGTTATTTTGTTTTCACAAAATTGATACTTACAATTTTGATTGAAATATACGTGTGTTAAGATATTATGAAACAAATTAAATGTATATCTATATAAATGGTTTATGAAAAGGGGGGAAAACTGCATTTTATTAAAGAAAATCCCTTACTTAATGAACACATGTTTGTAGCATCCATTTGTTGTTTTGAGAAACGTAGTTTCTGTGATTAACTCCTTGCGTATCGGTTTTTCATCCACACAAATCTGCTCCCAGTCTCGTAACTGGGAACAGCTGTTCTCGAGAGTTATTGTCGACAGCAAGTTTGAGAAAGCTGGCGTACACTTTTGTGAAGCACAAATTTGTATTCCGAGCGATTGAAAACAAAGATATTTTTATCCATTAAAAGCCCTTCCAGCTGTGATACTCTTTTATTCAAGAGCGTCATTGTGGAAATTGAATTCAGGCAGATAAGTCGCAAAGCCGTGAGAGTGTCGGCACCGATGTTCGCTGTACGTACCGACCAAGCGATAAAACACGCTTCTTTTGTTAACCACGCTGCCTACTCGCTAGTAAATCAAGGAAATGCGGCAGGCTTTTTTGTTTCTTTTTATTTACTTTTTTATGAGTAAGGGTTTTTCTTCTTCAGCCATATGCTCGTGTGTCTTTTTCTGGCTCCATTGAATACAACCTTTCTGTTACTCTCAATTTCCTTTATTGCCTGGTCTGTTTTCAGTTTGCGTTGCCCAATCAAAGAACAGACGTTTCATTTAGGAAACATACATACTTAAAATTATACTTGGATACAGATTTGGATTATTGGGTTGTTATTTTCTCTACCTCTTACTAGGGCAGGTAGAGGAAGTTTTGTATTTCTCAAACATTTTATGAGGTTTCACCGGAAATACACTTTTGAGGTCCACTGAATTCGACGCAAAAAAGGTTCACATAAATCTAACGACATTCTCTATTCACTCTTCTACAAGCTAGTCTTATAAAAGTTTAGTTTTTTATCAAATTCTTGTTAGTCGAAGTAAACTTTCATTGCGCTCTTACACAATTTGTTGTAGATATATGAAGATTACATTAGCTTGAGTGATGCTCATATTTTTAAAACATCTGATGTACTCCAGTCACATGGCTTTCTCTACATCTCTATGTCAAATTATTGTTAGTAAGCTTATTCTTCTATTTCACTCTAAAACACTGGAAGAAACGGTCTCATTACCTGGTTCCTTATAAACAGAAAGGAAATAAGGGAATACACTAGACTAAACCGATAGTCAAATATTTTAAAAGCTGGTTACCATGTGGATGCAATAAGTTTCTTTGCATTGCCAGGAGTTTACAAATTCCCATCTGTAAAGAGTTTGAAGTATTTTAAAACTGAAGCCAAATAACAAGGAATATCTCAAAAATGGTCAACTCGATGAAAAATTGTATGTGACATAAATTGTGTGTTTTAACGAGATATATATTTTTGTCTTTCTCTTACAAATCCAGCAAAATTCATCCAAAATAAGGTCTTCAGAGACTACTCCCAGAAAATTTAAGATATACATTTTATTTGTCGTGTAAATATTTGTAATATACGATATTTTGATCAAAATGGTTACTGCTATTTTTGAGAAAATCAAAATTTTGAAGAAATGTTCATGTAAAGGGTAGTTGGGGATGGGGGGATTTTCTTGAAAATCTTCATGTCGCATCCTTGGAAGATACTTAAATACCAAGTTTGGTATTTAATGGACTTTTCGTTTTTGAGCTATGCTGCCCCCCCCCCACACCCACACACACACACTGATACACAGACAGACAAACACGAATTTTTTCTAAAAATACTTTTTAGGGATTCAGGGAGTCTCAAAATATATATTTCCGGTGAAATCTCGGTATCGAATTTTTGGGTGCAATAAATACCTTCTCTATACACTATGTATACCTAATACGTGTAGAGAAAGTAAAAAGAGTGTCACTATGTGATGGCTTTGAAATATTATGCTCTTTGCACCATCACCAGAAAAAGAAAGTATAAAACTAATAGCGAACTTACCATTTGGGGGGAGGGGGAGTGTGTGAATCTACAAACTAATACCAAATATTATTTTGGAAATGGTGAATACTATAAAATTATTTGGTATAAGTGTGTTCTTCTGGACATATACATGTAATTTATTTGTTTATCTATTTATCTTTTGTATGTTAAGATTTTCTCCATCTCTTAACGTATAGCGATTATACAAAAGTCACAGAAGGACGAGTACTTAAAAGCTGTTCGCAGAAAATTCAATATGTACATTTTGTCTAGAAAATATTTTAACAACATTTTTCTACGTAAATGGAAATTTGGGTAGGATGGTGGAGGTTGAAAATCTCTGCAATCATATCCTTGGAAGATGCTGTATTTAAATAAAAGTTTGGTATTTAACGAATTCTTTTACTTTCTCTACTCGTATTATGTACATAGTGTATAGAGAAGGTATTGCACTCCAACAAAAATTTTCGATACCGAGATTGAATCGATAGTCAGATTTTTAAAAGCTTGTTAAGTATAATTCACCTTGAAATTCCATTCTTTTCACAATAACTAAGTGATTGCCTCCGAGGTCGTGTGCCCAACGAGTTAACTTCTCACCCGGAATTCTCGGGTTCGATTCCCAGCCGGGCTTGGACAATTTTTTACTTTCTCTATACGCACTATATACATAGTGTATAGAGAAGGTATTGCACTCCACCCAAAAATTCGATACCGAGATTTCACGGAAATATATGTTTTAGGGTCCCCAATATCCAAAAAAAGCATTTTCACAAAAAGGTCCGTGTGTGTGTGTCCTTGTGTCTGAACACGATAACTCAAAAACAAAAAGTCGGTAAAATACCAAACTTGGTATTTTAAGTTTAGTATCTTCCAGGGATGCGACATGAAGATTTTGAGAAAAATCCCCCCACCCTCAACTACCCTTTACATTGAACTTTTTTCGAAAATGTTGATTTTCTCAAAAATGGCTCTTAACGATTTTGGTTAAAATTTCGTATATTAAAGATATTTACCTGACAAATAAAATATATATCTTGAATTTTCTGGGAATAGCCTCTGAAGAGTAGTTTATTCTGCATGAATTTTACTGAATTCTGAATAACTGCTAAACCGTAAGAGATGGACAAAAACTTGCACAAAAAATGTAGAGCACATTAAAGCAAACAATTTATGTTATATACATTTTCTTCGTGGAGTTCGTTGTTTTTGAGACATTCCTTATTTTTGATTTCTGCTATGAAAAACTTATACTTTTCTCATACAGGAACTTGTCAACTCCTATCCTTATAAACAAAGGAACTTCATTGACGTAGCAACCAGCTTTTGACTATCACTTTAACATATGGTAGTCCCTTATTTCGCTTCTACTTACAAGGAAGTATAAGACTATTTCTGCTATTTTTTTCTGATTAGCATAAAGTAAATAGAAGTATAAGCTTTTTAACAATAATTTGTTGCAGAGATGTAGAGAAAGTCAGGTGAATGGAACACATCAGATTTTTTGGATACAGGTGACCCTAGAACATATATTTCCGGTGAAATCTCGGTAACGAATTACTAGGTGGAGTGCAATACCTTCTCTATGTACATAGTACGTGTAGAGAAAGTAAAAAAAAATTGGAAATAAATTGTGTGTTTTAAAGCAATCTACATTTTTACTTTCTCTACAAGTACTATGTATATAGTGTATAGAGGAAGTATCCACCCAAAAATTCGATACCGAGATTTCGCCGGAAAGACATGTTTTAGGATCCCCTGAATCCAAATAAAGCATTTTTAGAGAAGTGTGTGTGTGTGTGTGTGAGAGAGAGAGAGAGAGAGAGAGAGAGAGAGAGAGAGAGAGAGTGTGTGTGTGTGTGTCTGTGGACAACATAGCTCAAAAGACCGTTAAAAACCAAATTTAGTATTTAGGTGTAGTATCTTACAGGGATGCGACACGAAAATTTTCAAGAAACCCCTCCCCACCACAAACTACCCTTTACATCATATCATATTAAATCTGCTAACATCCAGAATGTTAAGAACGTCACGTTATAGGTAAAACTTGTAAAGTACCGAGTTTAAATTATAGTGACTCGCTAAACTGCTTACGGCGAATCCCTTATCCAACACCGCTAAGCGAGTGCTGTGCATGGCGCTAATATACAATTGCACTAACACTTCCATTACTGGTAAACACTGTAGGAAAAGAAGTTTGAGGTGCAAACATCGTAAGAGATTTCGAGAGTAGCTACATTTTCGAAATACAGACCTTTTTATTAACTAAGCTCCCCCATATCAGCCAATTCCATCATAACTCCTACGTTGCCAAATTTTACACTTCATATTAGCATCTAAGACACGCTCTCCATTTTCTCTGAAATGTTTTTTCATATATATATATATTTTATTTTCTTAGGGATAGAGAAGTATTGTATTCCACCCAAAAGTTCGATACCGATATTTTGCCGGAAATACATGCTTTAGGACCCCCGGTATCCAAAAAAAGCATTTTGAGAAAAAGGTCCGTGTGTGTGTCTATGTCCGTGTGTCTGTGAACACGATAACTCAAAAACGAAAGGTAGCTAAAATACCAAACTAAGTTTAGTATCTTCCAGGGATGCTATACGAAGATTTTGAGAAAAATCCTCCCACCCCAAACTACCCTTTACATGGAACTTTTTTCGAAAATTTTGATTTTCTTAAAAATGGCTCTAACGATTTTGATTAAAATATCGTATATTAAAGATATCTACCTGACAAATAAAATGTATATCTTGAATTTTCTGGGAATAGCTTCTAAATACCTGTTTATTTTTGATGAATTTTGCTTAATTTGGCATGACTAGTAAACCGTAAGAGATAGACAAAAACTTACTACACAAAAAATGTATGTTTTGTTAAAATACACAACTTACGTCATATACATTTTTTTTCGTGGAGCTTACCGTTTTCGAGGTATTCATTGTTATTAGTTTCAGTTGTGAAGTACTTATACTTTTCTCAGACGGCAGTGTCCGTTTTTCTTTTGTTCTACTCCTGGCCAAGAAAAAAAGCGATTTGTAATGACAATCGCATAGCGACAGCTCTTAAAATATTTGAATATCGGTTTAGCCTAGAGTATTCCCTTATTTTCTTCCTACTTAAAAGGAACTAAGTAATAAGAACATTATATTAATGAGTACCTCGATTAGCAAGGAGCGCAAAGAAGAAGAATGTAAAATAAGAACTGAAGCTTTCCTGGCGACGTATTAATTCAAAATCTTCTCGGGCTTCTAGCCAGGTAAAAACTTGGTTTGACACCTGAGTAATTTACCTTTCTTTTCGCGTAGGTCTTGATGTTTCCTAATTGCCTGGTAAATTTCTTTCCCGTAAAGGAATTTAAAATAAGAACTGAAGCTTTCCTGGCGACGTATTAATTCAAAATCTTAGTTTTTACCTGGCTAGAAGCCCGAGAAGATTTTGAAAGAATAATGTTATGTAAGAAGTTTGTAGAACAGCTAGAGAAAGTCATGTGAGTGTAACACATCAGATTTTTTTCCATTGCTAATTCCCAAAATGGTGTACGTGCGCTTTCCATACGTGTCCCTTACTCTTTATACGTAACAAATTTCCATTAATTGAACCTTGAGTTTAATGGCGTTCTTGCTAACTGAGTTTCCCGGAACTTAATTAACTTCACTACTCTTGACTTCGAGCTAAGTTCGGAATACAATTTTAAGACAAATAAAATGAACCGCTTGGTACAAGGAGCACATGTATTAACGAACGCATCAAGAGAGATTAAAACTCTCTTTGAAGGATCTAATTATCTCTAAAACGTTTAACATAACTCTATTAAAAATAAATTTGTTTTATGTTGTACATGTGTTGCGTTAGTTTTGAAGCTAAAGAAAAAATTAGATCTTAAACTTTTAAAAAATGCATTGTCCTAATGGAAAACCCAGACTCAACAAAAACTGAGGACTCGCTTATCTAATCAATGCTTTCGTAGCATTAGCAGCTTCCAAAATATTTCTGTTTTCTAACTAAATATTTGAAAATGTTCTGGGATTCCTGTTTGTTGCCTTTGTTGGTTTTTATTTTATTTTTGAAAGTAGAGGCTTAACACTGACAAAGTGCACTTCCGATGTAAACAGTTTTTTTCGCGTTTTGCTTTATCAAAATATCCATAACACATACTTTTAAACAATATGTGGGCGATAAGTTGCATTAATTAACGTAAGCGTTTGGAAGAGTTTTGTACGAATACCTTTAATTGTATGACAGGTGTCGCTGATTATTACACAGGTGTCCTATCTTACTGTTTCGGTTGATGTTTCCAGTAGCAGGTGAAGCTGATTTCCGAAATACTGGTTGAGGTCTTGGCAGGTGACATGATCAAGTTCCTGAAGCAACCTCGTGGTCGAAGTAGCTGTGTGGGATGCTTTGCAGGTGTTAGCACCATCTGCACTGTTACGTGCACCATTATTGAAATATTCAACTGTCCGATGGAGGTTCGATTTTTCGCCGTCTTCCTGTTAATGACTGGTCCGGTTTGCTGTTGAAATGGTCCTTAAATAGAATGCAAAAGAACTTTCTCGTCAAGTTCTGTAGCTCAAGTAGGTGTGTATTCAACGTTTTGAAAATAAAATCCAAGATAACTATGAATGGCAACCGAGAAAGGTACATGTCATCCAAATATTCGATGTCGCATTTCACCAGAAATAAAAGTTTTGAGATCCCTTTAATCCAAAAAAGGGATTTTACAAACAGAACTGTGTGCGTGAATGGATTTGAGACATAACTCAAAAACGAAAGGTAGGATAAATACCAAAGATGGTTTTTAAGTTCAGTATATCCTCATCTTAAACTCCCCTTCAAACCAGAACCTCTCAGAGTATTGCACGGCACAAGGTGCCAGAAACGACTTCGCTAGGTTGACCTTAGCGAAAAGCCCCCACTCGATTCTAACTAATAATGTCTCTTTCCTTACGTTTGTCTTGATCGCTCCACCTGTATCCTCCTTCCGCATCTTCGCCGATGTTTCTCGCCATTGCGAAATGACTAAGCGACCCGAGTTGGACCGATGCATGATGCCCAGGACATCTGTTAGGACCCCTGAAATTTTGTGCGTTTGAGAGGTTCTGCTTTAAGTGAAAAATTTACGTTATTTTTTATTTTCTCAAAAATGGCTCTTAACAACTTTGATAAAAATAACATATGCTTTAAAATATTTGTATGAGGTATAAAGTGCATATCTTGGATTTTCTGGGAATACTGTGAAGTCTTGAGTAATATTTTGCATTATTGGTAAACCATATAAGGGAAAATCTTAAACATACAAAAGATGTAGAGCTCATTAAAAGTAGAATTTAATTATTTGTGGGAGGGAGAGATTTAACCATTTCCGGGATATGTTTTATTGGTTTTAATTTTCAGGCACTTATTTTTTGTTTGGTCACCATTCGTTGTTTCTCGCGATGTGGTGGATAGAGTATGCTATTTAAGAGCCTCCAAATGGCCACCCACTTTTTGAAACTTTGACTTTTGCTTCAAACGCCTGTATCTCCCGCGTACCTACAGCAAATTTGTAATGACTCTAGTTCTGTAAATGTTTATATATATTGACATAAAGTACAAAGAGTTTAACTTTCTCTACTACTATAGTGAGTAGAGTTGTTGTACTGCACCCAAAATTTGATATCGAGATTTCACGGTAAATATATGCTTTGAGATCACCCGAAAAAAAATTATAGAAAAAGGCCAGTGTGTGCTTGTGTGTGTGTGCGCGCGCGTGCGTATGTGTGCGTGTGTGTTCGTGTATGTGAATAGCATAACTCAAAAACTAAATGCTGTTTAACACCAAACTTGGTACATAAGTCTTCCAAGGACGTGACACGAAGAAGTTAAAGAAAATTCTCCAACCACCGTTTGAATGGAACATTTTCACCAAAATTTAGATTTTCTCAAAAATGGCTCCAATGATTTTGATTAAAATATGTTATGTTTAAGATATTTTCATGAAAATGAAATGTATATCTTGAATTTTCTGGGAGTAGCTTCTGAAGTTAGTTATGGATGACTTTTATATAACTGACAAACCATACGAGATAGACAAAAGCATACTACACAAAAAAGTAGATCTCGTTAAAACAAACATTTTATTCTTTGCGAAGTTGATTATTTTCGAAATAGTTTTTACTATTAGTTTACATTTTTTTATACTTACACTTTTCTCAAATGGAAGCCGTCAATCCTTTGTCGTTGTTTTACTGTCGCTTCAGCACAGTATATTGCCTTATTCCCATTGCACTTATAAGGAAATGTATACCACTTCTGTTTATGTCTATCTCTAAGAGCATAGAGTAATATTTTGTTAGAATAATTTGTGGCAAAATAGGTAGGTACAGAATGACATGCAAATGTAACACATCAGATTTTGTTGTAGTATTTAACGCCCCTTATTATCACATGTGGTAGACACTGATGATAAATGTGAAATGATTATTGGGAAGCCACATTTGTGAAGGAAACATTGTTGGTCTAAATTAAAGTAAGCTTCTCCCGGCATTCGCCAATTATGAGATCCTGGCTCAACTATGACACCACTCGCCATTCCTTGCTAACCATTCGGCTACCTCTGTCAGTGAAGTAGATAAAACAATAAGCTTTTATAAGAAAAGTGGGAGGAAAGATCATGTGAATATAACACGTCAGTTTTTTTAAGGTCTTTAACCTGGTTCCTCATATCGGACGAGAACAAAATCGGTGGAATTATGCTCAAATGTTCTCGACATTCATCTTCTCGGGACAAGGTAAAATCCTGGGGGGGGGGGGGGGGGGAAACAAAAACAAAAACTCATCTGGGTAATTCACCCTAAGCAAGATTCGAACACGCGACGTTTTGAATGTTAGGCAGACACTTTACCAAGGCGGGTGTACATCTAATTTGTCTTAAATGTTAAAATGGTTGGAAGAGCTACTACTTGAAAGATCTGACGTGCCAACATTCATATAACTTTCTCTACCTATGTTACGCAAACTATTCTCACAATAGCTTACTCTTCTATATTTTCACTCTTATACAGATAAGCATTAACAGAGATGGTTTTATTGCTATATTATTTCCCTGTACAAGAGGAATAAGAGATACAATAAGTTAAAGCGATAGTCAAATCTTTTAAAAGTCGATCGCTAATAATGGTTTGGAAATTCCGATCACATTGCTTTATCAGGATTAAAAAATACGAATAAGGACTTCCCACTTGGGAAAAGTAAAATTAATGGAAAATTTAAACCTATAACGAGGAATATCTCAGAAATGGTTAGCTCTACAGCAAACATATATTTAAGAAATTGTATGTTTTGACGAGGTCTACATTTTTGTTTAAGATTTTTGCCTATCCCTTATGGTTTGTAAATTATGCAAAGGTCATTCAGGATGAAGAGGACTTCAGAGGCTATTTCCAGAAAATCCAAGATATACGTTCTATTTGTCATGTAAATATCTTTAATATACGGAATTTAATCAAAACCGTTGAGCCATTTTTGAGAAACTTAAAATTTTAGAACATTTTCCCCATATGAAACCTAGTTTAGGTTGGAGAAATTTTCTTGAAAATATTCGTGTCATATCCTTTGAAAATACGAGCTTAAAAGTTCCGTATTTTATTGATTTTCCGATATTGAGTTATGCTGTTTAAACACACACGCGCGCGCACACACACACACACACATACACACCAAACGGACCTTAACACTTGCATTTCCAGTGAAATCTCTGTATCGAATTTTTTGGGTGGAATGCCATTACTTTTCTACATAAGGAGCTGTGTACGAAGTAGAGGAAGTAAAAATGAATACAACAATTATAAATGTAAATCACTGACGAATTCAAGTCTTAAACATGAATTTAAAACGACTATTCGATCGATATTTTCAACCATACGCCACTGTTCTAGATTAACGATTTTTTTTTCCTGTCGTATACCACAAGTCAATATGAAAGACAAAGCTGCTTTTTCCTCCGTTCGTGGATTGTTTTTGGTGATTCACAGCGAAGTGTAGCAAGAAAGGGAAAAGAGCAGACCATCTTACGCCTTTGTCCCGTGTTCCCTAGCAACACAAAACACTGAGAACACTCGAGAAGAGAAATTGGTGTAATTATCTCGCTACGTTTTCTCCTCCGAATGTTTTGACTATAGGGCGTGGTACACAGCCTGGCCGTTCTCAGAAAAAATATGAGATCTTCTAGTAGGGAAGCTTTACTTACTGTACATCAAAGGAACGTAATTCGCTTACAGGAGATGTTAAAGGAATCGGGTAACCGAATGCACCTTAGATCACACTAAAGTTGGTCACTTATGCAAAGCCTTCGTTTGAACGCGTGGCCGGCCTTACGGAAATTTTCTTGGCAGCAGTAAGCATGCTGTTTGCGGGCAGAATTAGATTTGTTCTTTCTGTCACGTATTTGGCCTAGCAGCCTTTTCACGCTCTTAGCCATCTCTTCATTGGACGGCCCGATAATTTTCCATGTTGTGGACGATAGTTTTAAACTGAACGCATAACATTTAAAGTATTTACATGACAAATAAAATATATAATGACGATTAGTAGTATATTAAAGGCGCTCAACTGCAAGGTTATTCGCGCCCTTGTGAAATATATTTTGGCAAAAGCCAAAAGATAAAGTCAATATAAAATCAATCAGAATTAAAGTAATGACTAAAACGAGACATAAAATTCAATGTAAAAGTCATCTAGAGCTAAAAATGGGACAGATATGGATCTACCAAACCTAATCAAATAATGGGGTACAAGGATAAAAAGTATGTAAGGATAAATCCTCACTGTGAAAGACAAATGCGATAACATTTAAAAAGGTAAAACAAAATAGTTGCCTCCAAGATATAAAAACAATAAACCAACAGTGTAAAAGTTAAAGTTGCTAAAGAGTTGAAAATCTATCTACCTCTCTGTTAACGTCCGCCGAAACCTAATAAAATATATATTTTGTAATATTTGGAAGTAGCCTGTGAAGCCCTCTTCGTTGGGAAGGAGTTCTCTATAATTTTGTTTGTCTGTTAAGCGATACGTACAAAACCTACCATACAAAAAATGCATTTTTTTCTTAAAGTCCAACGTATTTCAAATAATTTCTGTATCAGATATGTTTGAAAAAGTTGATTTTATTCGTTGAACTTTAAATATGATTATCTTTTTACTTCTCGGCCACTTCTCTTCGTTGGGAAGGAGTTCTCTATAATTTTGTTTGTCTGTTAAACGACACGTACAAAACCTACCATACAAAAAATGCATTTTTTCTTAAAATCCAACGTATTTCAAATAATTTCTGTATCAGATATGTTTGAAAAAGTTGATTTTATTCGTTGAACTTTAAATATGATTATCGTTTTACTTCTCGGCCACATATGTACAATCCGCATAGTAGGTAGGAAAGATATTGTAATCCACTCAAAATTTGTTACCGAGATTTCCCGGAAATATATGTTTTGACATCCCTTGAGTAAAGAAACTAAAGCAAAAGGTATTTTACCAAAATTTCCGCACCAGCGCGCATGTGTACGTGTATGTGTTTGTGCTTTTTTATTTTATATATTGTTTAACGCCCGATTTTACTACCATGGCACAGCAGGCGATGACACTGATGATTCATGGAATAAAGATTGAGCACCGGTGGAATGTGAAGGCGCGAAAAACCAGAGAACCCGGAGAAAACCTGTCCCTGAGCCGCTTTGTCCACCACAAAACTTGCATGCGGTCGTTTGGGATCGAACCCGGGCCGCCTAGGCCACGGTGCGGCCCATGTGTGTGTGTGTGTGTGTGTGTGTGTGTGGGGGGGGGTCCGAATTACGCAAAACTGAAAGGTCCGCTAAATATAAAACTTAGTATTAAGTTCTGTATCTTCCGAGGATGCGACACGAAGAGTTTTAGGAAAGTCCTCCACCACGACTACCCTTTACACGGAACATTTTTCGAAATTTTTTATTTTCTCAAAAATGGCTCTAATGATTTTGATTAAAATACAATGTGTTTAAGACATTTTCATGGCAAATTAAATGGGAATAGCCTCTGAAGACCTCTTCATTCTGATGACTTTTGTATAACTGGTAAACAATAAGAGACAAAAATTTACCATACAAAAATTTAATCTCGTTAAAACACAATTTTTGTCACATACATTTTTACTTTCTCTACCCGTACTATGTACATAGTGTGTAGAGAAGGTATTGTATTGCACCCAAAAATTCGATACCGAGATTTCACTGGAAGTACATGTTTTGGGTCCCCCTGAATAAAAAAGAAAGCATTTTTGAAAAAAGGTCCGTGTGTGTGTGTGTGTGTGTGTGTGTGTGTGTGTGTCTGTGGACAGCATAGCTAAAAAACGAAAAGACCGTTGAATACCAAACTTGGTATTTAAGTTTGGTATCTTCCAGGGATGGGACACGAAGATCTTCAAGAAAATCCCCCCACCTCCAACTACTGCATGGAAATTTTTTCGAAAATTTTGATTTTCTTAAAAATGGCTCTCACGATTTTGATTAAAATATCGTATATTACAGATATTTACCTGACAAATAAAATGTATATCTTGAATTTTCTGGGAATAGCCTCTGAAGACTACTTTATTTTGGATGAATTTCACGGACTTTGCATAACTGCTAAACCGCAAGAGATGGGCAAAAAAAATGTAGAATACATTAAAAGACATAATTTATGTTAAATACATTTTTTCGTGGAGTTGCCATATTCCTTGTTTTTTGTTTCAGCTATGAAAAACTTTTCTCATACAGGAATTTGCCAACTCCTGTCCATACAAACAAAGGAACTTCAGTCACATAGCAACCAGCTTTGGAATATTAGTTTAGCCTACAGTACTCCCTTATGTCCCTTCTGCTTACAAAGAAGCAAGTAATAAGACTATTTGTGCTAATTTTTTTCTCGATTAGATTGAAGTAAATAGAAGAATAAGCTTTTTAACAATAATTTATTGCAGAGAGGTAGAGAAAGTAATATGAATGGAACACATCAGATTTTTTTCTGAGATATTTTCAATTTTAAAATACTAATACATTTCTTAAAAGGGATGCCATCATATATCACATCTGGCCAAGCAAAGAGAACAGGATTTCAATTGTATCACATAGCGACACCTTTTAAAAGGTTTGACATTCGCTTTAGCCTAGTGTATTTCCTTATTTCCACTCTACTTACAAGGAAGCAAATAATAAGTCCGTATCTGCTAAGGTTTATCTCGATTAGCACAATGTAGATAAAAGAATAATCTTTTGTAAGAGTAATTTGTTTGCGGAATAGTTAGAAAAAGTCACGTGAATGGAACACATCACATTTCTTTTAATTACTGTCGATATTCCCAGTAACGACTATTGTTATATCGGGGGTTTTGGATTAAAACATTGGCGTTTTTACTCTTTGCACATTCACTCTCACTTTAACACTTCAGACTCTATTGAGGGTAACAAAACATAGTTAAAAAAATCTGATGTGTACCATTCACATGACTTTCTCTATCCCTGCAACAAATTATTCTTAAAAAGCTTATACTTCTATTTACTTTATGCTAATCAGAAAAAAAAAATAGCAGAAATGGTCTTATGCTTCCTTGTAAGTAGAAGCGAAATAAGGGACTACCATAGGTTAAAGTGATAGTCAAAAGCTGGTTGCTACGTCAATGAAGTTCCTTTGTTTATATGGATAGGAGTTGTCAAGTTCCTGTATGAGAAAAGTATACGTTTTTCATAGCAGAAATCAAAAATAAGGAATGTCTCAAAAACAACGAACTCCACGAAAAAAAATGTATATAACATAAATTGTTTGTTTTAATGTGCTCTACATTTTTTGTGTAGTAAGTTTTTGTCCATCTCCTACGGTTTAGCAGTTATTCAGAATTCAGTAAAATTCATGCAGGATAAACTACTCTTCAGAGGCTATTCGCAGAAAATTCAAGATATACATTTTATTTGTCAGGTAAATATCTTTAATATACGAAATTTTAACCAAAATCGTTAAGAGCCATTTTTGAGAAAATCAACATTTTCGAAAAAAAGTTCAATGAAAAGGGTAGTTGGGGGTGGGGGGATTTTTCTCAAAATCTTCATGTCGGATTCCTGGAAGATGCTAAACTTAAAATACTAAGTTTGGTATTTTACCGAGTTTTCGTTTTTGAGTTATCGTGTTCAGACACACGGACACACACACACGGCCCTTTTTGTGAAAATGCTTTTTTTGGATATTGGGGACCCTAAAACATATATTTCCGTGAAATCTCGGTATCGAATTTTTGGGTGGAGTGCAATACCTTCTCTATACACTATGTACATAGTGCGTATAGAGAAAGTAAAAACGTGTCCACCTCCGGCTGGGAATCGAACCCGAGAATTCCGGGTGAGAAGTTAACTCGTTGGGCACACGACCACGGAGGCAATCACTTAGTTATTGTGAAAAGAATGGAATTTCAAGGTGAATTATACATAACAAGCTTTTAAAAATGTGACTATCGATTCAATCCTGTATTACCCTTGTATCTATAAATATCACAAATGAGGCTGTTTCAGCAAAAAGTATATCGCAATTAACATAAAAAGTAAGTTTTCGTAATAACAGTTTTAACTGTAAACGATAGTGGGTAGAGACATTCGTGTGAATATAACACATCAAATGTTTAATATCTCTATAATTATCTACACGTACGTTTAACACACATCCGCACTTATATTCACTTAATTGGGGTGAAAGTTTAAATAAGGATGAAGTAATAATTCAGGAAAGAAGCTGTACAGAAAAATAGCTATAAAAGAGGAAGAAATATAACAAGGAATAAGACCGGGAGAAAGATTGACGTTATGAGGACGCTAGAGTACGAGAATAAGAAAAAACGAAAGCTAAGGAAGAAAGTTTTATGGGCTATGACAAGGGAAGTGATTCATGGAACTCGAGTACAGTATAATCACAGACTATTATGTTGTGGGTGAATACCTGTAATCGAGAGCGATATCTCGACTACAGATCGAGCAATGTGTCTGCTGTGACAGAGTCGAGCTTGTTAAGTGGGGGTCACTGTACTTGCCGGATATTAACAAATTCGCTGCTCGTCCCACGCCACACGCCCTTAAGCCATTATTGCAAGGTCACCTCGGATTCCGGAAGCTGCACAGTTGGTCTTCCACATTCCGTGGATATCTCCTCTTTCATTAAATGAGTCTTCAAGCCAGTTTCATGCGAGGGTGTCCACAGAGTGCGCCAATCTGGGACATTTTCACATCTATTTATTATGGCAGCGCTTTTATTTTAATGCTTCCTTGAAATGCCAGGCTGCCCAAAAGCCAAAGCTTAACAGAACATTAACAAACTCAAACAGAAAAAGAAAGAACAAAATTACAAATAGGAAAATGTACGTTATATAAAAATCAGTAAACATAAACAGTGCTTAAAAATCAAGCAATAAACATTCAGTAACGTTATAAAAGAAATGGAAAAAAAAAAAAAAAAAAAAAAAACTGTATTCAAAAGTAAACAATAAGCAATAGATTATATAGCAGACTGCTCCGTGATCGAGTGGTCAGCTAGCTGGCTTCTCACCCGGAGGTCCCGGGTTCGATTTCCGGCTGGGGCGGGGAATTTTTCTTCAGCCAGAATAATTCCCTATCCCCACAGAGTCTGGAAGTATGTATGTGAGAGCGAATGTGTGTGTTTGAGGAAAATAACAATGATTTACACCTACGACAACAAGTGCAAAGCCCCCCGATATGACCTTAGATGTTAAAGGGGTCTATATAAATGAAACAAAATAAGCAATAGATTATATAACAGAAATGCTCCTCTGTAGAGAGCTTAACTTTGCGTGCGTGTGTATGTGTGTGTGTGTGTGTGTGTAGTATTTCCTCTTAATTTTTATTTATAGGTAAAGGGGCAAAGGGTAGACTACGGAGGGGTCGCTCTGCCACCTATGTAGATCTGCTAACACCTCTCAGGAGAAACATATTAGGTGAAGGAACCATAGTAAGCCACAGACCGCAGACAAAGAGATCACCTGAGACGCGCGGAAGTCCCTAACGTCTCCATGCTCGATGTCCCGTCCCACTGCCGGGCCGCCAGAGAGGCATGCAAGCGACTCCTCGAACAGTATTCACAAGAAATAAGCTTGCCATTAAGCATGTATCCACGCTATCTGCCCGCACTGTAATATACCTGAAAGATGAGAGGGCAAAGTAGGAGTGTTAGAAAAGAAATCGTATAAGTTGAAAAATCACCCAAGCATTCGCCTGGCGATCCCGGGGAAGCTAAAGCCATGGATCAAAGTGGATGGTCGCCCGGGGCCTCCCTAATGGAATCGCACACTTTGCCGCGGCGCCACCTTGCTTGGATAGTATAGGTACATAAGCAGTAAAGAGAATAAAAATTACTCAAACATTGCCATAATTCTAATCGCTACTTATAGCATTTGAAAGATTCCGTGGGAGGATTACTATGAATATAAAGCTTTTGTTCGTCCGTTATTATAAATATCAAGGGGGGGCTATACAAAACTGCAGTAAGAATGTAAAGCGGATGATAAGACATAAAACTGTTCTAGATCATTCCACAATTATCTCATGGAGAATACGGGGGGGGGGGATAAATGAATTAAACCAAATTATAAGGTAGGTGCTTGCGGTCAAGCATTGTAAATTCTACTATGGGCGGACATGTTAAAACAAAACACAGCAGTGTTTTATGATCTAGTTGCATCACCTTTACTCGAGGCGGGAAAAATGTTAACATTTAACGAAGATCGGTATCTTTCTTGCTCTACTAGACGAGATTGCCTATCGTTTTCTCCTCTGCCTTGGTTTTCATTTCAGCTAGGTGATCTCTCGCTTCTCGCCCGACTATCGATTCTTAGCGGAGTGTAATTTACTCTCGACACAATATCGCACAGAGCTTCCAGCGATTTAAAATGCAATTCCCTGGAAGACAATCCACCGAGTACATCCCAAAAACCTTCCGGAGCCTTGATAAAAACAGGTATTAGCCCGCAGCTCTTAAATCCTGCTCAAATTCAGTAAATCCGGAGAAAGAAGACGGTGCGCGAAGTACTGGATTATATCCACCGTGTCTTAACTCCCGAATGTAAGAACTGCTTTTGTTCAAACCAAACTGAGCTGCAAGCTCTCGGGTTTGTTTTGATGATATTCTATTGTCTTTGGAGTAGTAATGTGAATTGTAATAATACGAAATTATGCAGGATTTAAATATTCTGCTTTTGAGGGAAATTAATTCCATAACTTTCAATTGCTCTAATTGAAACTTAGGTCATTACAGAGCTCGGTTCGGGTCACGAAATTGCCGGATTGAGATTCGGTGCACACAAAGTATAACTATGACGTGATGGAGTAGGAGTGGTCTTGCAGCCCATTTTGAAACGTATTGCAGTACCTAGCATTGCCTACTGCCTGGTCTCGTTCAGTTTCTGCTAGTATAAAAACAGCGAACACCGAAAGAGAGCACAGATTGCAAAAAAATGTCGAAAATATGAAAGGGTAGGCGTTCAACGCTGAACAAACTATCGGATGATTCAAACATGTTTTGAGTGACAGGAGGAGAGCCTTTTTTTTCGATACAATAAAAATGTATCTTGTAGTTCACTGCAATGAATTCTGGGCGAGTTTGGTTGTTGTTTCAAAGCTCTGCATATTATTATCCTGCATTTTTTAAAACAAGTTTTATACTTTTGTTTGTAAAAGTACAAGGTGCATGTTTTTGGTACAAACCTCTCTCCACTACCCACTCTTTATAATGCTGACTGCTTTTGTGTTCGTAGCTGTATGCGCTTCGGAATCCAAGACCGAGCTTAAGGCTCATTTCACACTGCGACATTGGTGACGGTCGCCAGTTACGGCCACTGGTGAACACTCCTGGATAACTGGTATCTGACACTGCAGGTATTGCCAACTGATTAGTTAGAGAAATGGACTCGAGCGAGGAGGAACTTTTGTTAGTACTTCTAAGGAGGAGGAGAATGAAGACAAAACGTTCATTACACATACATCCTGTGCTACGTGATCGCCTGAAGAAAGAATTATGACGATGTGAGACAAGATGCTATAGTTATTGCTTTTGATATCCCAAACAGCAGAACAAATTTCCACTTCACTTATTAAATATCCCGTGTTAGTCAAATCTAAACTCGTGGCTACGATGTGTGTAGTGTAATGATTGTTTCGCTGTATCACTGTGCTCAGAAATGACTGCCTGTCTTTTGGCAAATCTGCAACGCTGTGTCTGTGATCTGTGTCCCAAATCGAATGCTCCAATTCAAAGTAATGCATGCCCGGTGGTGACTGCACTGAACACAGTGACCTTGTCCGTCACAGTGACTCGGTGATGCAGTGCAGTGTCCCACAGTGAATGCTGCAATTCAAACGAATGTATCTCTATCAGTGACCGTCACCAGTGTCCCAGTGTGAAACGATCCTATAGTCATTATTTTAGCTGATAGTCATGCTCCAAAAGGTGATACAATTAGTATTAAAAATGTAAAAATATTTTGTTTTTGTTAACGACGTGAATCATATTAGCGCCGCCGGTGGCTTGAAAGTTTGTCCCGCAGTACTTTTAATTACCAGTAAATCTGGTGGGTTGTCACTTTTATGCACACTTAAAAACAATCGGGCTGGACCAGATTTGAACGATCTTATCAGAACCTCCGCGCCTGAGCCACCGACTTTCAGCCCAGTAACTTTTTCTCTAGTACCTGGTTATAGTAGGTGAAGGATTTATTGAATTCCACTCAAAAAATTGATACAGAGATTTCACCGAATTTAGGCTGGGCATCTTCCAAGGTCGTGAACGAAAATGTCCAGGAAATTTCATAATTTATTCATAAAATACTTTTTACACGAAGAGTTTTTCGTCAACCTTTTATATTCTCAAACTTTTTTGTTTTTTTGTTTTTTGTACAATTTGGATTAAAATAACAAATTATATTACCGAGCAGAATTGCTCAGACGGTTTTGTCTGTGGCCTGCATTCAGGAGGACGGGGTTCGCTCCTGCTATTGATATTGGATCACTTTGACCTCCTATAAGAATTATTCCTTTTAAGAAAGCATACTTTCTAAACGATCTGTTCTATATTCATCCCAAATAAATAGATCAATTGAATGAATATATAATTTCCCTCCTGCTGTGTGGCCAGCCTTCCTGACCCATGGGTTTTTTCGGGGTTTTCCCCGGGCCACCAGGTGAATGCTGGGTATGTTTCTTTCATCTCTCGAATGTCCTGTCTCTCCATGTCGTTCCATTGTCATTTAATTTATCCTTCATCCCGTTGACTTCTTTCAGGGTGTAACTGTCGGCGATGATGCTTGGTGCGTCGTGGCAAGGATATAGGATGCTCTTGAGTAAACATCTCCGTCCCCCGAATTAGACTAGTTGCTGGGATGTCACTCTTGGTGGGGGTGTGGGACACTAAATGGGGCGAGAGGCCCCGGTCTACCTGTCCGACTGCCGGGTACTAGAATCTGGAAACTATAGGGACGCTGTCATTGCTGTGTCGTAGCTCTTGGATCCGGCCGCCCGGTGTATCCTCTCACCTCATCCCTCCCTCCTGGGGTCGCCCCATCGTGAGGCATAGGTACAATAATCTCAGGTTCGGTGCCGAGTCCCCTCCGGCAAGTGTTTT
The DNA here is from genome assembly GCA_030762935.1 of Hymenopus coronatus. Classification (NCBI taxonomy): domain Eukaryota; kingdom Metazoa; phylum Arthropoda; class Insecta; order Mantodea; family Hymenopodidae; genus Hymenopus; species Hymenopus coronatus. The sequence continues at coordinate 28,040,909 of CM060882.1, forward strand.
CCGACTTGTCCTATTATTCATGTATTTGTTAGTATTTTTTTTTTAACTTTTTTTCCCAGCTTATCACGTATCGGATTTACCCTTCCCCTATATGTAGGACTGACACCCCCGTAAGACTTACAAGCCTAGGGGTCAGAAGCCTGTCAGAGAGTCAACGGCACGTAACCACAGAATGGAGAACCTGGAACGAGTGGTTGGCCGCAGCTAGACATGAACGTGAGGAAGTGGATTATAGAAAAGCTGATGATGGAGCAATTGGTGGAATGAGTTGTGGGAGAAACAAAAAGGACCCGGAGAAAACCTGCCCAGACGCCATTTCGTCCATCACAAATCCTACATGCGGACTATGAGATCGAGCCCGGGCCGCCTAGATGAGAGGCGAGCTGTCTAACCACTTTGTTTTGTTCAATTTATACCCTGCCTTAATTGCTTGGTCCTATCGGCGGCATTTTCCTTTGGAACATATTAACTTGCCAATAGTGTTAATTTGTTTATGTTGTCATTGAGTTTCTGTACTCTTTAGGCTTTTTATTCATTAGAAAACGCGCACACACACACATTCGCACTTTCATTCATACTTCCAGACTCTGTGGAGGATAAGGTATAATCTTGGCCAGGGAAAACTTCTCATCTAGCCGGTACTCGAACCCGGGACCCCTCGCATAGCAGCTTTTATACTTACATGACTAATAAAATGCTACGCGAAGCAGCCTCTTCTTTCTTTCGCAAGCGGTCACTATTGTTAAGCGCAGGACTCCATTTTTCAGGTCGCTAGCTATCGCTCGTAGGGTAATGCTCACTGTACATCATAACAGCAACCAAACTCGCTCCTCGAGAGCACGCTCGTTTATAGCAGTTGCAAGAGTTTCCGCAAGTTTTACACCCTGGGATATCAGTTTTCACAACTTCTGGCCCTCTGGATTAGTCTTCCAGAAGCTTCGGGAGCAACTTTCGCACCCTCTCTCCAGCTGGGACGTCGACTTTGTCATACTGCGTTCATAAAGGGTTGGTAATTATACTTAAAGGTGACTTTTTGAAGCTATAAAATATTTTATAATTTTCGCCGAGTCCTATAGTCCAAGCTGATTGAGCAATATATTTTGATCGTTAAGGGGTTGGGTAGCTTTTAAAATGTTCAATACCATATAACTCAAAATGAGGCTTTGCTTTGTACATTCGCGAAGTGTCTTACCAATATTGAAATAAAATATTTACGATGGAAACGCCAGGTGTAGTCAGTGCTTACTGCACCAATTTTAGCTGCCAAAAGCTGTAATATTGTACATGTTGGTGAGCCTTATAGATAGTGATGTAATAATGAATAGGACAGAAAACACAGGTATAACATAATGAGTATTCTATGCTATTTAGCTGTACGTACGTACTTATTATTAAGCACGTTTATCGGTGGTGTGGAAACCCATTACGCACAAAAAATGAAAACGATAATATGCGCAGTAATTGGTGCAGCAAGTATTAATTACACCTGACGTTTCCATCGTAATTAGTTTTATTTCAATATCGGTGGGGCACTTCGCGATTACCTTATTAGATGGTTTTTGGATGTTTTGATGTAACCTGTGGTTTTTGCGGACTTATATTGTATAAATGTGCCAATGTACACCATAAAGTTTAAATAGTGCATATTCTTCATAACGAGTTCAAAATATGCAAGGAGTAGTTTTTGAATTCTAAGATAACTTATGATTTTCGTTCAGTCCGATAGTAGAAGCGTACGAATTTAATCTAGATAGGCCAAAGAATGTTGGTTTGTACGTTAGAGGAGGAAATAGCTATTGAAAAGGTTAATTATTCTGTATATTTTATTTATTATTTTCTTAGCTTTAACGCCATTTAACCTCATATTGGACGATGAATGAAAGATAAAGGGGGAAAAAACCAAAAAACCTTAACTCTAACCGAGGTTAAAACTCGGGACCTCTTAAATGTGTGATAAGCATGCTACGCCACACCGCAGATGCGGGCTGAATCACTTTTTCAGTTCCTAGAATCCAAATATAACCGGTTTGATTAAAATCATACCAAATGTATTCCTACTTAATAAAGCTTAAGCGAATAGATAGAAATAACTTTTAAACCTCTCTCCATTTACCGCTTTGGGTTCGCAGTCACTAAAAATAGATCATATTTGCAATAAAGTGTCATAAGTAGCCTCTGATACCCACATTCAGTGAAACGGGATTGAAGTTTAGTGATATGGATATTAAAAAGAAACTCTTAACCCCTCAAAGTTTTATTTTTGGAAACATTATATAGCCTGAGACTATCTAGAAGAATAAGGATTTTCATTCGTGCTAAAATTATCGAAATCTGTAGAGTGATTTTTGAGATTTCAAGATATACATTTTACTATCATGAAAATGACAATGTAGTATTTAATAAAAATCGTTAGTCCATTTTGAGTCACTCGATATTTTTTTTTAAAATGTTATTATGGAGTGGGGGATTTTTTTTTAACATTTTTGTGTTGCTTCCTTGGATGCGTAAATATTAAGTTTGGTATTTAACAGACTTTATTCTTTCGGGTGATGCTGCTCATAGAGAGCACTCACATGGGTAATTTTATAAATATGTTTTGGGAGGGATTCAGGGGACCTCTAACATGTATTTTGAAGTGTAAAATACATCCGCAATAAATGTAGCTATTAAATATAATTTGGGTATAATTAGCAATTAGAGTCGAAATTGATAAAAATCTGTTTTTGTATTTTAGTATTCTTAGGTTAACGCCTCTTAATTTGTTCAAATGATATTGAGTTCCATGGCTTAAAGTTACTAGACATTCGTCCTCTCAGGATAAGGAGGAAGCCGGGTAACTTCCCTAAACGAGATTTGAACTCCGGACTACCGAGGCGGGCTCGAAATTGTTTTACTGCAAAAATGCTAATATTACTGTAAAACCCGTGAATAACTTAACAGTTATAATTTTGGTGAAATTTTTTAATTAATAAACGCAAGAAATCAAGAAATACCTTTTATTTGTTGCAGTATTTTGTTATTCGGGAAGGAAAATCGTAACATCTCTTTGTTAGCTCAATAGTTTGTTGGATAAGCACCTGTTCTTTTATAAAGAAGCATTGAACTTTGTATTAAGGAGAGAGAGAAATGCTTTATTAGCTATTTTGGTCGAAAATGTCGTCTACTTTTGGAATTTTGGTGCACAAAATGCAGCATACTTTAAAGTACATGTTTGGAATATTTGATTCTCCTATGGCGGATCTAACATGTTTTGGACGCCATTTTAAAGTGTTGCGCTGGTTAAATGACTATATCAAGCTTGAAATACATTTTTCTGTGGTTCATTTTTATTTTTAGGTTATATTCCCATATTCAGAATTTATCTTCTCCCAGAAAAAATATAGCTAGACGTAAAGGAGTAAATAAGGTGGTTGGATTTTAGGTATTGGTCATCGAATAGTTTTAAAACATTAATTAGCATAATCATGTGGAGTTTCTTTTTCAGCTTCTTTTACTTTGTGATGTAAATTAATGTTTTAAAAAATACTAACCAGCATAGGAAAATTTCAACCAGACAATTTGTTGCAACGATATTAAGGAATGTTTTTCTCTAGCTGTTGACCAAACAACGTTTTTTACAAAAGATTATTCATTTATCTATCTATAATATCAAGCTAATCAAGATAACCTGACCAGAATTAGTGTTATTGCTTGCTTCTTTGTAAGTTGAAGGGGAATAAGGGAACACGGCGAAAGTCAAATCTTTTAAACACCGATCGCTCTGTGAAACAATTGAAATTCGGTTCTCTTTGCTTCCTAGGCGTAATCAAAAGAGACGAAAAGAAAGTTCTATTTTCCCTTTGAGAAAATGTTTAAGTAGATAAAAACTGGAAACTCGGAATATCTCGAAAATGGTTAACTCCACAAAAATGTATGACAAATTGTATGTTTTAAGAGCTCTACATTATTTTGTCTAGCTTTTACAGTTTGCCAGTAATACAAAAGTTATCCAGAATGAAGAGGTCTTCAGACGCTATTCCCAGAAAATTCAAGATATACATTTCGTTTGTCATGAAAATATCTTAAGCACTACATTTTAATCAGATTCTGTAGCCATTTTTGAGAAAATCAAAATTTTCGAAAAATGATGTTAAAGGTAGTTGGGGGTGGAGTCATCCTTCGTGTCGCATTCTTGGAAGATACCCAACTTAAATACCAAGCTGGGTATTTTACCGACTTTTCGTTTTTGAGCTATACTGCCAACACATACAACACACACACGCTCGCGCGCGCGCCCGCAGCCATAAAAAACACAGATATGTCTATAAAAATGCTTATTTTTGGATTTAGGTACTATTTCCGGTGAAATCTTGGTATCGAATTCTTAGGTGGGATACAATACCTTCGCTATCCACTATGTATATCAAACATACGCGCTAAAGAAAGTAAAAATGGTGCATTTAATTCAGTATCTGTAGGAGAAGATACGTTTTGATTTTAGATATTTAAATAGAATAAATTAGTATATACAGAAATGAAACCACATGCTTGTATGAAACTTTTATTAATACTTCTTTTGTTGTCAGTAATATCTGTTCAAAAAGTAAAGCTCTAGCTTTAATGTTTTCAGAAATAACTTCTATCGCTTGGCGTGTCCTTAATCCTGTACTCATATCACTTGCACTCGATATAAGATAATATTAAAATGCACTCCGTGTTAATAAAATTGCACGCACTTTGTACAGCACATTAGTTATGAGCACAAGAATTCTAAATAAAACTCTCACGAAGAGACCGCATGCAATGGAGAACATATTTTAAGTGTCATGGTCAAAGCACATATGCTACAAGTCCACAAAAAACAAGCCATGAATCATCTCCGACCACCAGCACGAGTAGACCACACAATTGATGTTTATTTATTTCCGTGTTATACTCAACTTAAGGCACGCGTAACATACACAGCCATTCATTAATGGATAACTTATTTATTCAAGTTATCTATTTGAGCTCTGAACGAGTTCCTTGTCTGTCGGTTACAACACTTATGAATAAAATGCTTTCGAAAAACGCATAATTCAGAATATTCTCACCAAGCCTGCAAATTATGTTGTCAAAAGATTTTTCACATAATTTACAACCCTTCTAACAATAAATTAAAGCTCAGAAATTAAAAAAAGTGGAACAGTTACAGAATTTCTGCACTCGTTACCATTTCACGAGTTTATGTTATGGTATAGGCGGCACGTGTAGGCTAGACCACTCGCCTCCCACTTAGGCCGCCCGAATTCGATCCCAAGCGCCCGCATGTGGGATTTGTGGTGGACGAAACGGCGTCTGGTCGGATTTTATCCGGGTCCTCTGGTTTCCCCCGTCACTCATTCAACCAATTGCTCCACCATAGCCTTTCCTATTACCCATTTCGCCTGCATTTCATATCATCCACTTCCTCACGCTCAAATCTGGCAGACCACTCGTTCCAGGCTCTCCATTCTGTGGTTCCGTGCTGTTGGCCAGGCTTCTGACCCCTAGACATTCGCTTATAAGTCCTAGGTAGGCACTTTCAGTTAGTCCTACATAAGGGGAGGGTAAGCCGACCACGGAAAATGTTATATTACGAGGACCATCCAGAAAGTGACAGACGATATGCCATAACTAAATAATAACGAAACTTATAAACACAAACTTTTATTTACAAAGTTGCAGTACCTTACTCTATTTCTTAACGAAATCTCCATTGTGTCACGTGGTACCAGCTTTTCAAAGCCGGCGTTATACTTTTCTACCGCCAAAGAACTTATTTTTGAATGCACAAAATGTTCGACCAATCAAATTTTATAGGTAAATAACGCAAGAGTATGGTGATAAAGCAATGAACGAATCTTCAGTGAAGAAATGGCGCATAATTTACGATTAATCAAGGATGAAACAGTACAGGAGTGGAAATTCATCAATCGTTATGCAAGAGTTGAAAGCAAATCTTGAAAAAAGAATTCAGGAAAACCGGTGTTTCACTTTGGAAACCGTACACGACTTTTTGGGTTATAAAGATTTCCCAGCCATGAAGGCCTTAAAGTGGCAGTGACATCTTGGTTCAAATCTTTTGCGGTGAAAGAGTATATCATCTGCGTTGAAAACCCGTTACCACGTGACAATAGATACCTTGATAGTAATGACTACGTTGAAAAATAGAGTAAGATACGTCAACTTTGTAAATAAAGTTTTGTGTTGGTAACTTTCTTTATTATATGGTTATGCCAAATCGTCTGTCACTTTCTGGATGACCCTCGTATAATGTGGTCGTTTTATGATGAGGCCGCGGATTGCGCGTATGCGAGTTCCACATTCTGCCTATTACACTGAGGAGTTTTTCATTCCGTATCTCTCCGTTACTTACTCATGAGTGAAAGTAACATGCAATATAATGTATACTGACCTTTTTACTTTCTCTAGCCCCGTATATACAATTTACATAGGGATAGAGAAGTATTGCATTCCACCAAAAAATTCGATACCGAGATTTCACCGGAAATACGTGTTTTAGGACCCCCTGTATCCAAAAAAAGCATTTTCAGCAAAAGGTCCGTGTGTCTGTGAACACGATAACTCAAAAACGAAAAGTAGCTAAAGTACCAAACTTGGTATTTAAGTTTAATATATTCCAGGAATGCAACACGAAGATTTTGAGAAAAGTCCCCCCACCCCAAACTACCCTTTACATGGAACTTTTTTCGAAAATTTTGATTTTCTTAAAAATGGCTCTAACGATTTGAATAAAATATCATATATTAAAGATATTTACCTAACAAATAAAATGTATATCTTGAATTTTCTGGGAATAGCTTCTGAAGACCTATTTATTCTGGATGAAGTTTGCTTAATTTGGCATAACTAGTAAACCGTAAGAGATAGACAAAAACTTACTATACAAAAAATTAAGGTCTTGTTAAAATACACAAATTATGTCATATACATTTTTTTTCGTGGAGCTTAGCGTTTTCGAGGTATTCATTGTTATTAGTTTCAGTTTTGAAGTACTTATACTTTTCTCAGACGGGAATGTCCGTTTTTCTTTTGTTCTACTCCTGGCCAAGAAAAGAATCTATTTGTAATGACAGTCGCATAGCGACAGATTTTATAACATATGACTTTTGGTTTAGCCTAGTGTATTCCCTTATTTTCTTCTACTTATACGGAACTAAATAATAAGAGCATGGTGCTAATGAGTACCGCGATTAGCAAGGTGCAGAAAGAAGATGAATCTTATGTATGAAGTTTGTAGAATAGCTAGAGAAAGTCATGTGAGTGTAGCACGTCAGATTTTTATAATTTGTGTTAAAAGTGGTGTCCGCCTGCATAAGGACATTCCTGGCATCTTCGCATGACATTTATTCATACACATAAGTTCTTGCGCAATATTCAGAATTTCTGTTTTTATACTGTACTTAAATTAATATGTGGTAAGGGAATTGTTTTTTATTGTTCTGAGAGGCAACATGGTCATTTGAATGGAGCTATACCTCGTCTGTAAAAGTATATTATGCAACAAGAGTATAATGGAAGTAATTAAGATGGGTTCTCAATGTGCTCGGTTTACTGGTTTTGTAATTTTCATTTGAGCATCTTAATTCCAATATAGTCAAGTTCATAGGACCTTGTGCTCGATCATGTGTCTAAATTTAAAATATGTGTAAATTGTTTTTAATATTCTACTTCTAAATAAGTGCAATAAATGAAAGCTGGCAGGGTTGTGGTATGTGCATTTACACAAAAGTATCGTTTTATTCTGATCTCCAATTTGACAAAATACTGGACGATTAATAGAGTATATACTATAACCTTAAAAAGCACAGACTTTCAAAGCTGAGAAAACAAATTATTTTTTTGTTATTTACAACCAACACTTAATTATTATAGAAACAAGTAGCTTTATTTTAAGTACAGTTTGTCTATTGTACAATTGTTGAAATGAATTTGCGGGAATTGCATTGTGGAAGTTGATGGTAGATTGTTACATGAGGATCTTCTCACTGGTAGAAACCTGCATTTTAATGAAGAGTTGCACTTTAATGAGGTATATTAAAGTGCAGCTACTAGATGTAAAATTACTACATTTAGGTATGGTCGAGCGTAACAATTATTAAAAGTGGATCGACGCAACCGTCAAAGATATTTTTTAAATTCCAGTTATTGACGACAAATTCTAATTTGAACAACAAATATTTATGTACGATAATTACGTAAAAACCGAACTGTGTAAACACTTATATAAACAATTTCAGCACGAATTTTCTGGTTATATAGTTCCGAATAGATACACTGTGAAACATTTAGTTAAAAAAGTTTTGGACAGTGGGGCGAAAATCTAGGAGGGAAAACGATAAGTTCTAACGGAGAAATAATCTACGAAATAGGTGCGTCATTTAAAGACTCTCCTGAGAAGCCTCTCAGTCGTGTTGCACACCAAGTGGTGATTCAGAAACCGCCGTTCTTGCAGTTATTAAACGTTGAAAATTGAAACCCTACGGAAATATTATTTTACAACCTCGTGACGACTAAAAGCGAGACAATTCAGTAACTGGTTTTTGCCAAATGTATTTGACGGTACTGTTATCACTGCATAGTCACTGCATTTAAACTGTAATTGTATCACTAGATAATATTTACCGCTCAACGGAACACTGGTGCACTTTATTCGAATACTTGACTTGGAATACGGTGTGACTCACACCCACACGGCTGCGCTATTAGCGACGTAACAAAGAAAGTAGAACATTAATAGCTATTGGGTTGCAGGTATTTTATAAGTGGAATACTTTCATATTAATGACCAAACGAATAAAGTATCAGTATATCTATTAATATATAAATGAATTTATGAAGTAATATAAAATATATTTTACAAAGAATACATTTAGAATTATTTTCGTAGAATCAGTAGTAATCCAAAAAAATTGCAAATTGCTTTCAAAACTCTGTCGCAAGGTTCATAATTTTTTATTTATTTTTATTTTATTTATTTAATTTATTTATTTATTGTAGTTTAACGTCCTTTAACCTGGTTGGTCATATCGGACGATGAATGAAATTGGTGAAATGATGCTCAAATGATCTCGGGGTCCATGGAGCTTATTCGACATTCGTCTTTTCAGGATAAGGAAAAACCCGAAAAATACCTTATCCAGGTAACTCACCCTAAGCGAGATTCGAACTCGCGACCTGTTGAGTATGAGACAGACACCCTACCACCACACTACCCAGACGGGCTTTTCATATTTTTGTAACCAAATCAGAGACCAACTGTGCAACGAAAGTTGTTATTATTATTATTATTATTATTATTATTATTATTATTATTATTATTATTATTATTTTCACGAATGAGCCCATGAGAGACTACGCAAAGTACTTAGAAACGTCTCTTTGTTTTCCTTTGAACCAATCTATTATTATTATTATTATTATTAATATTATAATAATAACTTTAACGTCCTTTAATCTGGTTGGTCATATTGGACGACTGATGAAATTGGTGACATGATGCTCAAATGATGTTATGTAGTTTAAAGCTATTTCGACACTTGTCTTCTGAGGATAAGGGAAAACTCCGAAAAAAAATGTATTCAAGTAACTCTTCCTAGCCGAGATTCGAACTCGGGAATATGTGACAGACACGCTAGCCCCATACAGCAGAGGCGGGCAAAAAGAAGTTTGCGTAGTTGTTGACATTACCATGCGTGTTTTGTTTGTTTATTTGTAGAGTGAATAGGTAATAAATTCGGCTGAAATGAAAGAAATTCCTTTAATTATTAAAGGGAGCTGAAGGACAATTAATTCCACAGAAATCGAATTAACCGTATGAGGGAGATTATAATTGAAGAGCAAAACGAATAATTGTAATTAATGAAAATCTGATTTTTACTTTCTCTACACGTACTATGTACATAGTGTATAGAGAAGGTATTGCACTCAACCAAAAAATTCGATACCGAGATTTCACCGGAAATATATGTTTTAGGGTCCCCTGAATCAAAAAAAAAAAAAAAAGTATTTTCAGAAAAAGATCCGTGTGTGTGTGTGTGTGTGTCCGTGTGTCTGTGAACACGATAACTCAAAAACGAAAAGTCGGTAAAATGTCTCTAAAACGATAAACTCAACGGCAAAAATGTATATTACATAAATTGTATGTTCTAACGTGCTCTACATTTTTTGTTTAGTAAGCTTTTGTCCATCTCTTACGGTTTAGCAGTATGCAAAATTCCGTATATTTTATTTGGTATATAAAAATCTTAAATATAAAAGATTTTAATCAAAATCGTTAAGCCATTTTTGAGAAAATCAAAAACTTCTAAATTTTTTCCATGTAAAGGGTAATTGGGTGTGGGGGATTTTCTTGAAAATCTTCGTGTCGCATCCTTGGAAGATACCAAATCTAAATACCAAGTTTGATATTTAACGGTCTTTACGTTTTTGAGCTATGCTGTCCACAGACACACATACAAGCACATACGGACCTTTTTTCAAAAATGCTGGTTTTGGATTCAGGGGGACCCAAAACATGTGTTTCCGGTGAAATCTCGGTATTGAATTTTTGGGTGCAATACAAGACCTTCTCTATACACTATGTACATAGTACGTGTAGAGAAAGTAAAAATGGTAACATGTAAATATAAATAACGGACGTTTCGAAAACTAATGTTGCGTATGTTCTAATGCTCCATATTGTAAATATAGATAAAGAAAACCGTATTTTTAGCTCTCTATAACACTAATTTTCACGAAGCTACAAGACTGTGAAACCATACCGTACATTACACAGCATCGCCTCCAGTTGTAACGAAGTTTTTTGCTTCCGCTAACTCCACTAGCAACATTTCGAGAAATGAATGGCTTCCTGGCAGCCTTCCACTTCAACTGAAATATAATTTGGAGCTAGTACGTCGTCGGGAACTAACTTGCGAAGAAATAAGTTAATATGCTGGCCGAGTAAAGGGAAGTTGTAGAGGAAGACTTCTAATAGCATTGTGACGTATACAGAGTGCTCGCAACAAAGTTGTGCTAGAGCACCACCACCACTACTCCTGGTTAATGGGGTGAAGTATATAGATATTTCTGCATTAGTGTTCACCGAGCGCGGCCTAACTCTTTCATTCCCAGGAAATGAACAAAATACCCTTGTGTCCGTTAGATAAATGTCTAAATCAGACGTCACCACCTTTCTTGATTTTGTAGCGCAGCAAATAGACTGCTTCGTGCATACAGTGGGTAAACACATGGCAGCAGGGATTGTCTATCTTCCTTATACAGTGCGGCGTGTGTCAGTTTATAATGTCGACTCCTACATTTATACGGGCTTTCTTATTTATAGGAAGTGGCGGAGTAAATGTTTAGTTTTCGGCAAAACTCTGCACTCAGGAAATTATATTTGCAGCATCAGTACGCAACCCATGAAGCGAGTACGACAGTTACCAATGATAATTACGCTTAAGTTTATATAGTCATATCGGACAATGAATATAATCGGTGAAATTATGCTCAAATGAGCTAGGGTTCATGGAGCTGAAACTTACTCGATATTCTCTAAGAGTAAGGGAAAATCTCGAAGTACATTTAAATATGATTGCTGTAACAGTTTATCTTCATTGGTTGAATTAATTATGTGCATCTTAAGCAATTTAAAAGCGTAGCATAAATTATATGCCAGTTTTTACTTTCTCTACCGCCTGTCTACATTAGATAGAGAAGGTATTGCATTCTACCAAAAAATTCGATACTGACATTTCACCATAAATACATGTTTTGAGAACCCCTGAATAAGAAAAAGCATTCTAAGAAAAAGGGCTGTGTACATGGCAGTGAATAGCATAACTTAAAAACGAAACGTGAGTATTTTAGTTTAGTATTTTCCAAATATACAAAACGAAGCCTTTAAAGAAAATCCCCACCTCCAACTTCTTTTATGTGGAGCATTTTTCCATACTTTTTATTTCCTTAAAATGGCTCTAACAATTTTGATTAAAATTGGACATATTTTATATGTTTACATGAAAAAGAAAACGTATGCCATTATATCTTACGTGATAGACGAAAAGGTACTATACAAAAGACGCAGATCTGTTTAAAACAACCAATTTATTCCAAATAGCTTTTTTCATGACTTATCTGACGTGTTTCTGAGATACGTGTGTTGTATGTATGTATGTAATGTATGTATGTATGTATGTATGTATGTATGTATGTATGTATGTATGTATGTATGTATGTGTGTGTGTATGTATACAGGTGTTAATGAAACTATACCGAAATATTTTCATAGAATATGTAGATTACTTAAATAAGTAATTTGAAATAGGAGGCTTAGGACCTGTTTATTGAAATGTCGAAGTAACGGCTATGAGTTTCTGAAGTGCCAGTTCGCCACTGGCTAATTTATCAACCATTCGAGATAAAATGTGTTATTTATGGACGCACATTAACTACTCTGGTTCTCAGCGTCCCAATCTAAATTGGGCAGGAAAGACCGCTTAATTTTGCTCAGAGGCGCCTCTATCAGGCTTGAGGTTCTTTTGCGTGCCGTAAATCTACGAAACGGGACCAACGGCTTTACTTCCCTTCCGAAGGAAGCCATGCTAAGGATTTTTACGCCCGAAAAAATCCATCGTCCTCCGCTGGGTTTGAACCCGCGTTAGCATGGTAACCATTACACCACGGAGGCCGACAACCATTCGAGAGCATAACACGAAAAACGAAGGAACGTATTACAGCGTACCTCTCTGGCGTAGTGGTTCTGTTACTGGCTTTCAAGTAAAAGATGGTTTCCGAGTTCGGGTCTCGTTCACGTATCGTGGCACTTCGTCTGGAATGAAAAATAATAATAATAATAATAATAATAATAATAATAATAAACATTTATTCTAAGGCAGGAATCAAACTGATGATCTTCGGGATAGCAGCTTCCCCCGTTACGCATTAAGCCACCAGAGCAGTTGAAAAAACGCCTCCTGAATAGGCTACCTCAAGAACGTAGTTAATGAAGCTCAGTGTCGCACTGTCAAATGATTAGTTCGAGATTTTACAGATTTTTGCGACATTAAATCTTGAGAACGCTAGTAACGAGCTGCTAAAAATCGATATTTCTATACTCGGGCAGCAGTGTTAAAAGACATTCTAAGCCATTTTTTCAACCTGCTGTGCTTTAACACCATCTTATCAGCACCTGATTCCCACACGTTTATCGCTATGTAGCTGCGTTATGTTTATCCGGGGACCATGCATCGCCGATCTCAAATTACTTATATCATGTGCACAATCTCGCACATTATTTCGGTGTAGTTCATTAACATCCTGTATATCTCAAATCATTAGATTTAAAACGTATACAATAAAAGTTGTACGTTTTATCTAGATCTACATTTTTTGTGGTGTATATATATAAAGATCTATACAAGGCGAATAAAGGATATATCCTGAATTTCTTGTGAAAAAAAAAAAATATATATATATATATATATTTTTTTTTTTTTTTTTTTTTTTTTTTTTTATTTGTAGTTTACCAGTTATGCAGAATGAAAAGGACTTCAGGGGCTATTCACAAGAAATTCAGGATATATCCTTTATTCGCCTTGTATAGATCTTTAATATACGGCACGAAAATGTTCCCTGTAAAGGGTAGTTTGGAGTGGGGGATTTTTCTGAAAATGTTCGTGTCGCATTTTTGGAAGATATTAAAAACTTTTGAGTATAAGTTTTGAGGTGGATTTGCTGGTGATAATGCAACTTTAAATCGATATTTGACATTTTATTTTGCACTTTCATTCATTGTTGCGTCTGCTTTTTCTTCATTACACTGGTTCTAATAACCACTTAGGTTTAAATAGAAATCTGATAAAATTGTTATCCTTGTAATCCACAGAAACAAACACGCACACACACACACATACACACAGCAACATTTTTTAAAATACTTTTCTTTTATTTCTGGTGAAATCTTGGTATCAAAATGTTGGGTAAAGCACAATAACTTCTCAACCTTCTATGTGCATTGTATGTACATGCGTGCTAGAAGAAGTAAAAATCTGATGTGTACCATTCTCATGACTTTCTCTACATCTATGCAACAAATTATTCTTAAAAAGCTTATACTTCTATTTGCTAATCAGAAAAAATAGCACAAATAGTCTTATTCTTTGCTTCATTGTTAGTAGAAGCGAAATAAGGGAGTACCATAGCTTAAAGTAATAATCAAAAGCTGCTTGCTATTGTCACTGAAGTTCCTTTGTTTGTATGGACAGAGGATGACAAATTCCTGTTTGAGAAAAGTAGAAGTATTTCATAGCAGAAATCAAAAACAAGGAACTCCACGAAAAAAATGTATATAACATAAATTGTGTGTTCTAACATGTTCTACATTTTTTGTGTAGTAAATTTTTGTCCATTTCTTACGGTTTAGCAGTTATTCAAAATTCCGTAAAATTCATGCGGAATAAACTACTCTTCAGAGGCTATTCCCAGAAAATTCAAGATATACATTTTATTTGTCTGATAGATATTTTAATCAAAATCGTTAGAGCCATTTTTGAGAAAATCGAAATTTTCGAAAACATTTCCATGTAAAGGGTAGTTTGGGGTGGGGGGATTTTTCTCAAAATCTTCGTGTCGCATTTCTGGAAGATACTAAACTTAAATACCAAGTTTTGTATTTTACCGACATTTCCTTTTTGAGTTATCGTGTTCACAGACACAAGGACACACGGGCGCACGCACACACACACACACACACACACACACACGCGCGCGCCTGCGCGAACCTTTTTGTGAAAATGCTTTTTTGGATATAGGGGACATTAAAAAATATATTTCCGGTGAAATCTCGGTATCGAATTTTTGGGTGGAGTGCAAAGTCTTGCACACAAATACTTGTAGCATCGATATGGAAATTTATTTTCAGCACCTCGCATTGTGCCAGCCAGCTGATCATTATGCAGAAAACAGAACTACAATTTAGAGCTTTTACATTTTTTCCGCCAAATGGGAGAGAAAGCCGAGACACAGGTATTTTTATTTTGTATATATTTTCACTCTAAAAATCTCAGCTGAATCTGCAACATCAATGTGAACAATGGTCCCTTGTTAATGCCACAATGATAGCAAATATGATTTGGAATATTACATTTCCTATTTTTGCTTGTCTCTAGCGAAGAGGTAAAATCAGTGCAGTACTAAAAATAATAAAATCCAAGACCCTGACCACTTGGTGACCCACGAGAACGAAAAGGCAGTGCCAGTAGAATTTAACAGCTGTATGCTGAAAGACCTGCATGATGCTATTTAATTCCTTGCCCTCCACAAGTAACAAGCTAGATGAGATACGCTTGGTAGTGTTTATTCAAAGATCCTTCTTTTTACAGGCTCGTCTGAAGATCAAAGCGTTCGCTTCTAAAATAGAAGCATTTTTCTTTTGTTCGCATCGCTTTGAGTAGGGGTCGCGGACAAAGTCAGTATGTCAAAGTGTGCTGCTTTAAATTCACTGCCACCACCAAAGACGCACAAACATTCTCTCCGTAGCTAACTTTTGATACCTAACCTTTCGATACATTACAAATATACAAAATCTGAGGTGGTTCACTATGTTTTAAGATGTAGGTATTGAAAGATACCATCCAGTTTTGTTTTATTAGATTAAGTGGATAATGTACTTTCAATTTCACTAAACTGTCCACCGTTTGGAAAACATTTACAAAAATCTTGTGTGTTCCATACACATGACTTTCTCTACATCTCTGTAACATATTGTTGTTAAAAGACTTATTCTATCTGCATCATGCTAATCGATATAAACATTAGAAGTGGTCTTATTACTTGCTTCTTGTATGTGGAAGGAGAAATAAGGGAGTGTGCTAGGCTAAAGCGATAGTCAAATGTTTTAAGTGCTGGTTGCCATGGGATTGAAATCAGTTTCTTTGTATGGCAAGGAGTTGACAAATTCCCATATGAGAAATACGCATTTTAAAACTGAAACCAATAACAAGCAATATCTCAAAAAATGGTAAACTCCATGAAAAAACATGTATATGACACATATTGTGTATTTTAACGAGCTCTATATATTTTTTTTAGTAAGTTTTTATCTATCTCTTATGCAAAATTCATCCAGAATAAAGGAGTCTTCAGATGCTATTTCCAGAAAATTAATTTTATTTTTCATGAAAATAACCTTAGTATTTTAATTAAAATCGTTAGAGCCATTTTTGAGAAAATAAAAATGTTCGAAATTTTGTCCATGTAAAGAGAGTTTGGGGTGGGGGGATTTTTTTTTTCAAAATCTTCGTATCGCATCCCTGGAAAACATTGAACTTAAATACCAAATTTAGTATTTTATCGACTTTTTCTTTTTGAGTTATAGTGTTCACAGACACACGCACACACATTTTCTTTAAATACTATTTGTGGATACAGGAGAACCCAAAATTTCTCTTTCCGGTGAAATCTCGGTATCGAATTTTGGGTGGTATGCAATGCCTTCTCTGTTACCTCTCTATAAAAGGGGGGGGGGGCAAATTTGTATATAGGGCGATGGCTCGAAAAAAATTGACCTTGTAACTCTCTCTCCACAATCTTTCTATATTTCCTACTTTCACTTGGCGAACTGACTGAGTTAACACATACGAATCGTAAATAAATATACGCTGTGCAGTAGAACACATATACTGAGCCTAATACACTTTGTGACTAAGTACAGGACAAAATAAAAATCACTCGTAATAACTGAACTAACCATATCACAATCAACAATGCTCTTCTTCCAGAGCAGAGCAAAACTGCGTCAGAAGCATTACCTACCTTGTTTACAGTAACAGTGCTGAATCATGTGTCGACATGCCCAGTGAAAAAACACTGCGCAGCCGGTTCGGAGATTTTCGACTCACTCGGTACAGTCATATATGCTAGTCTGAGAAGCGATATGCTTTTGCAATCCGATATTCAAGGAATTAATTATCGCTTTAATTATTACAGAATAACTGCAAACAATTATGTATTTTAATATTACATAATAGTGTGCACTAATGTATATTTATATAACTCGAGGGCTAGAACGCCAATTGCATCGCACTTTTAAACCCGAATGAAAACTGCTTATTCCTTGCTATTACTTCACGCATTGGCGAAATTAAAAAGTTTTTACATCGGGATGAAAAAGCGAATAATTCGATAGTCGCACTATCGTAATACATTCGATTTTCGGAAACATTCGACAGTGTCCATCACTAGTGCGATGCATGAAGCATATTCTTATGCTGTCGGAGTTGGTTATCCAATTAGAGCCGTTTATAACAACGATAATGTTAGCTGGATATTACATTACAATGCAATGTTTGTAGAGCTGGTTACCGCATCAACTGCTACATTGTAAACATCTCTGTGCATTGTGTGCGTTTAAATACCAGATGCTGTTTGCACATATTTCATTAATTTCTGGAATTGACTAAGTTACTGTAATAAGCAGTATAGTTTATGCAGATGAAACGAAATCCTCTCACCATTGTAATATTGTCGCTCCTATGCTTCTTGCTTTATGCAGCTCGTATATTAGCATCAGGAAGAATTTGTTGGAATCTCAAAGGTTCATTTAAAATAAAATGATTTGCTTCTCAGCCCTACAAAAGAGATTCCATTATTTCCGGATACACAATGTTGATAGAATACAAACTGCTATTCCAATAAAAGTTATTTGCTTGCACAATAACTAACTGAAATCGAACATGAATCACTAAAGGTAGAGAAACGTTTTATATTTTGAAGCTTTCAGATTAATAATAGTCCGAAAACATCTCGGCAATTATGTGATTCCGTTGCCATGCGCCTATATTTGTGCCCGTCTTTTCGAAACATATACAATCAAAGTTTATATTTAAATTATTTTTTCCAAGGGTGGGATGTGGAGTTTTTCAACATAAACCAATACAAGCATCATGGAAAAATATTGCATATTTTTTATTTTCTCAAAGTTGGCCTAAAGATTTTGTAGTAAATGGTGGTTGTAACCCTTAGACATCTAAAGAGAATCAACAGTTATATGCCCCTTGCTTCGGGTTCTACAGTCATTTAAAGAATACAATACACCTGTTTTCTAGCATACTATTTTATAAAACAGCGTTTTTCTCAAGACTAAGTTTTGACAGTTTCAAATTGTTGCACGGTTCTCATTTTTTTGTTTAAATACAACTCAAATTTTCAGTTCGCGCTGAACTATTTTTTGTAATATTATAGCCGACCAAATTTTTCTAACACCAATTGTAATTTTTCAAAAAATACTTTTATAAAAACATTAAATTATAGAGTTTAAAATTTCTATTTTCTTGTTCAAAAATTAATATAAATCAGTAATCAAAGTTATTAAAATAGTATTGGGTAAAGTTTTTGTATGCAGTTCATAGTTTCAATTCAAAATTCAACCACTTTTCTCAAATTTTGAGGTTTGCACAACATTTTGAGTATGCAGTATATGAACATAATAATATTTTTGAAATGCTTTATATCTTGCAAAATTATTTATGAAATTTGGTATTAACATTAACATAGCAATGTACACATAGTAGATAAAAACTGCAGAAAAATTGTGTAAAAATATTGACTTTTGAAATTTCACTCCCAGTGTCCCATAACATTACTGTCATGCTGCAGCTTAAGGCTTCTTCCATTTAATTCCTTCTCTTCCACTGCGGACGCCCCAACCAAAATTCGTCATTCGCACTATATCCCTATAAGTTATAGTCATTGAATGCAACAGGTGAAAATTGCATAAAGAAAGGCAATTAACAAGATGATTATAAAACGGCATGTCTGCCTTTCAACTTTAACGGTTTAGCTGTAACATGTATGGGAGCGGAGACCTTTTTACGACTTTACGACAGCGTTTTTATGGATCTGTGGACAAATTCAAAGCGTTTCATATTTTCACCATGGACATGTTAAAGCATTGCATTATTTTGCAATTTAGGATTACAGGCTGATAAGGAGTCATTGTCACATTGATGTTGCAGATCGAACTGGGATTTCTTTTAATGAAAATAGATCGAAAATAGAGAGAGCCATGCCTTGGCGTTCACTTCCACAGGCCCAAGTTTGACAAGGGGGAAAAAAATAGAATGATTAACAATATTTAGTTCCCTGGATACATCGGTGTTTAAAAATATTAAACCAGAGAACTTACAAAAATGAGGAATTTTTTACTCCCTCCACCCGTCTCTCTCTCTCTCTCTCTCTCTCTCTCTCTCTCTCTCTCTCTCTCTCAGTGCCACCCATAAAACAACCTTCTGGCGATATTCTCTTCGCTGAAAGAACTCTTGGTTATTTTAATACGTCTCACGTACAGATACTGCCTTAGTGCGGGCAAAGTTCTTTATAGAGCCTTGCATACTACGAGGCAGCTGATCATTGCGCGGAATACAGCTGTTACAGCTTCATCCCCCCCCCCCGACCGATAAAGACCCTATGGAAGAAAAAGCCGAGACACGAGTATTATTGTTTTCAACGTATTTCCACTATAAAAATTGCAGTTCAATCTACATCGATGCGATAATGACTCCTTGTGAATGTACCACACTAATTGGTATACAATGCAATGATGCGGCAGAGCTTATCTGTGTGTGGCCATCACGATCATAGTGGCCTTCCATTGGGCGCAACAAAATACAGGGCGTGCGTATTTAACATTTTATTGCACCAGTAAGCGATCTCTAATAACCAGTAGCAAATGGGCGCAAGCATTCAGTAATAGACGACGGATATTGTAAATTTAATTCTCTCAAATAAATCGTTTCTCTTATTTGCGTTCTGTAGCTGCGGCATATGTTTCCCTTTTTAGTGAAAGTTTTTGTTTATCGCTTATGCTATGAAGTATAAAATATTAAGTAGAAGTCTATATAGTCTAGAAAGTGGCGTTATTCCTTTTAAATAAGTTTATTCTGGTACTTTCAATAATTTCAGAATGTGTGACTAAAGAAGCAGCACTGCCAGATCTTCAAGGATTAATATAAAACGAAACTCTATTTTATTTGCATGTTTTTGGTTTGTTTGTTTGGTTTACATTTACTGCACTGAACTGAACATTTTACATGTTCTAAATGTTATGTCATCTCAAAATTATTAGGTTTTATTGGAGGAGGGAAAGTTTCCCGAGTTTAACTTTCAGGAAGCTGGCAAGTATAGCAATGTACACAGGCATACGTGCATAAAAAGGTGGCTCATTCCCCTAGATTGCAAAAGTGTTTTCCCTCCAAAAGGTGTCCATTTTCGAGTAACCACCTTTGACTCTACCAGCCGGTATTGTGACTGCCTGAAATATAACCCAGCTACATCTATGGATAACGTTATATGGCTATCGGATAGAGATGGACCTGTGTTGACCACCCCACGCACTGTATACAAACAATGGGTAGTACGTGTGCGTATCTGACCGTGTCACCAAATTTTTTACAATATAAGTACTGTTACGTGCCAATCGGAGACGATTTTGGCATTGAAGTCTTCATATCGAAAGCAAAGAAATTGAAATTGAGATTTATTTGTGGGCGCTCTTTTAACTGCTGTGGTTCTCAGCGTCCAATTCTATGGTGGCTGTGAAAGACCGCTTAATTTTGCTCAGAGGCCTCTTTATTATGCTTGAGATTCTTTTATGAGCCGTAAATATACCGACGTTAATTCACTTCCGAAGGAAGTTATGCTAAGGATTTTTAAGCACGAAAATCTCCATTGTCCTCCACCGGCATTGAACCCGCGACCTTGGGAACTGGAAGCTAGCATTTTACCCCTAGACCAAGGAGGATGATACTCGTACAGAGAGCAAATGAAACATAACGATGCTGATGGCTTATTGCAGAACACCAAAATGATTATGTAAATATTAGCTTTGTTAGTTTCCGTAAATCAATAGTGTTTGTTTGCCACCCACCCAACCTCATTCTCCTTCCAATGCAAGTGAAAATATCGGAAGTTAACTACACAACCAATGTCCCATTTGCTTCTGTTAGTGCCACTATGTACACAGCACATCACATCCGCTATCGGTCCACAGGACATCCCTTGACATCACAGTTATAGAGATGCTATGGCAATCTTCAGGGATGGATCAGCAACATATGGAGGACGCCGTGGTTGTGCAGTTATATATTCTACTCACACCATGCTCTGCGCACCACCGAAATATTTTTCCATTTTCTCTTGTGAAGCTTTTGCAGTTAAGGAAGCACTCCATTCAAAATGGCAATCAGACAGAATACGCAATTTACACTGATTCACTAAGCACAATTCGTGCCACTCAGAATCTAAGTTCTATGCATCCTTTAATAAGTGATGTACTTCGCCTATATTATATCATTCAGCACTCTGGAAAACAAGCAAATATTGATGGAAATGAAGACGCCGATAAAGCTGCAAAGGAAGCCACCCGGCATCTTTTCGAAATTACTTCTGCACATCAAGACACATCATTAGATACATCAAACAACTGTTTATAGAAACATGGAAGACGTTATGGTCAACATCCCACAGCAAATTGCTTGATGTCCGTGCTCCATCTATCAATTTCTTCGAACCTCTCCGAAAATTAGAACGTCGGGAGAAAACAGTAATTATCAGCCTCAGAATTGGTCACTGTAAACTGACACATTCCTTCATCATTAATAAAGATCCAGAATCAAAATGTGAGACCTGCAACTCACCGCTTATTGTACAACACATTCTGCTGCAATATACCAAATAGAGACTTCAGGCCGGCTTCAGTGTCTTACCAAGGGATCTACGCAACCACCACACGTTTAAAAAGACTATATTTATAAGAAAACCTAAACTTTTTTATTTATTGTGAAGTATAAATGTAACCATTTTGTATTTTTCCATTATGTAAATAACTATTTTATGTACAATTTGAAAAGTCGCGATATGACGAAGTTAACGTGATCCAAAATAAATAATATTTTTAAAAACTACATACTATAATGCATTAACTTCGTTTCTGTCCCGCTATCCATCCACAAGATGCTATCCCTAGTACAGTTGATTGGATAGCTGTCACCATCGGCCTGTGGTTCTGGTGTAACAATTCACGATCTAGCGTGCCGCATGCGTTCGGTAGAAATTGGACATAAGATATTAGATAACTTATAGGCTGTAATTGGCAAGACGAAATTCCGTAGGGCTTCGCTTTGAATGTAATTTCGTTGTTCTGTGAGCTGATACTCTTGAAATTCCTATCTGATGCCCTAAACGCCTCAAAGATGTTCTAGGACTACGTTCCAAGGCAGCACCAATTGCATTAGATTTTTCCTCCTTAAGGATACAACGGCTTTGCTGGCTTTTCTTGTTATTCATAAAACCCATGTTGTTAAACCTATCTATGTTCAATATTGTATTTCTACATGGAAGTGGTCTATCTAAATGTATTTGTTTTTTCTACTCGAATTCTTATTTCTTAAAAATGTTTTAACATGTCCATACAGACACTCGCGTGATGAACATACAGCCATGCTGTAGTATGAACACGTGTATACACACATTCACTCCGAGGTCTGTACTCATACAGAATGTGTCTGACGTAGCAGATGAAGATGGAAATGGAGATCTCTACCAAGTGCTCGTGGCCCGTGAGGCCGGGAGTTGTCGCACCAGATCCACAGATGGGCGGATAACAGTTATCCCATCAGCGTTCGCTTAGACAGGATTGTAACCATTGTGAAATGAAGGGGTGGTTCGGATACCGCCTTTGTGATAAGTTTCACTGCGATCGACATTGGAGGAAAGCCTAAACAAATAACTCGGCTTACTAGAAGAAGGTATGAAGAATTATTTGCATATGTAGTTTGGACGACAGCTAGACATTTAAGAGATTTTTCATAAGTGACATGGAGACGGAGGTTCAATTAATCGGTGCTATCGAACGGCAATAAGAAAACTGAAAAGGGTAGTGCAGCATAAAAATTCAAGGTTAGACAGTTCGGCTACATTTTGGAGGAGGTAAAATACTTTTCCAAACCAGTGAATAGAAGTATGAGGACACGCTATCAGAGGATGGGGTTAGATTTATCAGCACCAAAATAAACGCTGCGTTCCATTGTGGGCCACATTTTGTACACATCAGTATAGATGGTGATCCTTTGACTTCAGGTTGTAATTGCCTCTTTCTCAATAACATGATCGCTTCTATGTTAGAATTTCCTTGCTTAAATACCTCTATCATGACCTCTTAAATATGACATTTATACACTGTGTATTTTGTTTCGTATGACCTCGGAGCGTTGCTGAGCAGAGAAAATTCCATTGTGCAGAACATTCGAGAAGAAGTGGCTTTCTCAAGAGCTATCGATTAAGGCAGAGTGGAAAGTCGATACTATACATTCTCTTGTGGATGACACTAAATAAGAGGGACTAAATGCACAAGGATCATACTTCAGAACGTTTGTTTCGCTGTGATCACAGCTCTCTCTTGACAGCTCTTGAAGGAGCCACTATGAGACAGTTTAGGTGATTATTTGCTCTCTCCGCAGCTTTGATCTGACCTGTGTCATGTCCATCAAGAGCTCTCGAGTCTAGTATTGGCTATTTCCTAGGCAAGGTTGTGTTTCAGGATCCAGTGTCGCTGTTACCCTATCGTTATGCTTTCAAAGTGCCGTGAACAGGGACCAAATCTGCATCAGTTGTTTTCTGAATCTCATGAGACATAGGGGTGCTTTTTCAAACATTCACTACGTTTCCACATTCATTATTAAATACAACATGGAAATGCGGACACCAATCATATTGAATCTTTGGTCCGATTCTCGTAAAAAGTAGAATCGAATCGAAATATTGCATGGAAACACCTACCGTACTCAAATCGCATTGAATACGCGAAAGATGCGATCTTTTAATGGAGTCTTTGCAACACTATGTACGCTCATTTTGTTTTCTTTAATGAACTCTACAGGAACCGCTATAATAAAACACACGAGCCATTTTTATCGTTCCCATAATCTCGAAATTTGTGCTTCTCAAAAAACGGATATCTGTTTAACAGGTTCACAATTTTAATCCCAGTCGACCAACATAAAAGCTAGAACCATTTACTCTCGAATCTTGCGTATTCAAAGCGAACTCAATTCGTACCGAATTTAACACGTGAAACGCGGTCGTATTCAGATCAAGTTGGAGTGAAATCAATTTCAGTTCCCATGGAAACGTGTTAATTAGTCTTCTGTGATTTGTGATGTATTCTACGAGTTTTTATTTTCTCAAAAATCGATTTTGGAACGATTTTGATTAAAAGCTCTTATATTTAAGATATTTACATGCCAAATAAAATGTATATCTTGAATTTTCTGGGAATAGCCTCTAAAGATATCTTTGTTCTGAATGATTTTAATTGAATTTTGCGTAACTGGTAAATTTTTGCATAACTGGTAAACCGTAAGAGAGAGACAAAAACTTACCACACAAGAAATTAGATTGTGATAAAACACACGATTTATGTGTGGAGTTGATCGTTTTTGAGATATTCCTTGTTATTGGTTTCAGCTTTAAAAACTTACTTTTCTCATACAGGAATTTGTCAACACCGGTTTTTCTTGATTCTTTTGTCAACATTTACTTTCTACGCCTTCATAACGATGAGCTTCCACTCCGGTCTTTTTCGTACACACTGGTTCATCCTTGGTTACTCGTGAAGTATCCGGCGCCATTTCCTCACTGAAGACTCGTCCATAGCTTTATCACCATACACTTACGTTATTTGCCTGTAAAATTCGATTGGCCGAACATTTTGTGCATTCAAAAACACGAATAAGTTCTTTGGCAGTAGAAAAGTATAACACCAGCATTGAAAAACTGGTACACGTGATAATAAATATCTTGACAGAATGGAGATTGCGTTTAGAAATAGAGTAAGGTGCTGTAACTTTGCAAATAAAGTTTTATGCTCGTTGATAGGTTTCGTTATTATTTAGTTATTCCAAATCGTTCGTTACTTTCTGGATGGCCCTCGTATATACATACATGTTAGTGGAGTACTTACAAATGTGATACCTCTAACCATATGTTAAGGATTTCATTGTTAATTAACCGACACGCATATGCTAGGTCTGTTGCCACTTTGATGTGGACACAACCTTAACGAAGCTATTTTTATTGCGGGGGTGAGATGTTCCTGCGACCCTGGCAGTAAAACTTGGGGCGACATCCCACGTGATGTTCCGTTGTCCCTGAATAATACAACACAGGCTATCATTGTGTTCCCCCCCAACTTTCAAACACAACATGGCGACCTCTTTGTGACAAGATAAGGTCGAGCTGCGCACGCAACAAGCACTAAACGTAACGTAACAAGCTACGAGGTGTTGACATACAATCCTTCTTGCCTAATGGTTCAGTTATATACTTGAAATGTTAGTATAATGTGGCTGGATGTAAATAAAACAGGATCCCGGCTTATTCTCCTCTGCCTGGGCTCTATGATTAACATGTGAGTTGTGATGTCTAATGTTGATGCTTCAAAGGCAGTGATGGATTGGTAATTAAGAAGTGTAGGTTTCAGAGATTAGTTATTAAAAAACCATACGTACATTTAAAATAAATCAGAATAAATTACAAATCTATGTCTGTTAAATTCTGTAACATGTTCTTCCCTTGGACTCCGACGCTGTACTCTTTCTTCTCTTTTTTTTTTTTTTTTTCTCCATTTTCCTTTATTATTTTTTTATTATACCGTTTACTTTATACTAACAAATACTCATATTACCTGTCTGTCTGCAGACGGCCGCGAGTGGAAGCTTGCGAAAACACAAACAGATACGCGGTATTACGTCATCACTCCCGGTGCATGCCCTGTACAGTTCGGCAATACTGGAATGTTGCAGTTAGGTCTCTTATAGTGGATGAATTCAAATCAAGTCAAAATGCAAACACTGCCGCGTGTAGTCATTCGCTCACAAAGTAGAAAATTAATACTCATTAGTGATAAAGAAAACAGCAAGTTTAACCTGTTGTGGGCCTCTTAGTTCATTCCTGTGCTGATGTTTTGATGGCCAGACTGTATTGCACTATATTCCAGCCTTCTCTGACCGCCCCCAAACCGTGCCATGCTACACAAGCGACCTCCCCTAACAACTGTACTCTTTCGTCAGACAGATAGTGCAGAAACACATTTAAAACAT
Organism: Hymenopus coronatus; assembly: GCA_030762935.1. Classification (NCBI taxonomy): domain Eukaryota; kingdom Metazoa; phylum Arthropoda; class Insecta; order Mantodea; family Hymenopodidae; genus Hymenopus; species Hymenopus coronatus. The sequence continues at coordinate 28,067,068 of CM060882.1, forward strand.
CCATGCCCAAGGCGGAACCCGAACCCATGATCCCCTGAGCCACGGAGCACCAAAGCTAGGCATTTTAAGGAGCGCGGCTACGAGGAGCATATGCCCACTGACTTCCAAAATATAGCGAATGAGATTGCACTGCGGGAATGCGTACGACTCGTATTCGAGAGGTCCAAGATTCAAAGCCTCCGGCTGACCGAAGGTTTTTTCCACGGGATTTCTTTCCTCTGCTATTAAGTGAATAGGGGTTGGATGATTTAATCTCCGAATTTTCCTATCATCTCTTTTATTACTGGTTTCATTTCCTTCTTCTTTATCGTCACACCAAGCATTTGGCTGTTCATCTTCTGGACATACTATGATAAGGCTTTGCTTGTTACCCGACATACTTTTGATCCAAGGCATGGTCTTGTAACTCCTTAGGGGTGTAATTTGAAAAAAAAGAGGAAGTAAAAGAAACAAAGCATTCATTGTTATCTACAAAATCTAATTGTATAACATTACGCAAACATATACAATGCACAAAAATAATATTGTTTGTCGATATGGACATCCAAGGTCATTTCGTGGCCATATACACACATCCCTCGTTTGGCTAAAACTCTAGTGAATTGACGAAAAGTGCAGTGTCATTTTAAACAATAACAGGGCAAGTAAAGATGCGACGATAGTAAAAACGTTACAGCTGATTTTTGTACTCTACATGTAGTAAAGTGGGCAAATGACATCTCGAGACTTCTCTGTGGAGGACAAACGTTGAGGATTACACCCGAGATAGATCGAGTCTGCCAGTAGGCTTGGACGTTGTTTAGAAGAGTATTTCTTCAAAAAGCTCGATACCGAGATTTCACCGAAAATACACATTATGAGACTCCCTGAATGAAAAAATAAAGATAGAAAACTATCCGTGTGTAAGACTTGATATTTTGGTTCATCTTTCAAGAATGCGATACGAAGATTTTCAAGAAAATCCTCCCATTCCAAACTACCCTTTGCATGGAACATTTCTTGAAAATGTTGATTTTCTCAAAAATGGCTTTAACAATTTTGATTAAAATATGATGTGTTTAAAACATTTTCATGATAAAATGTGTATTTTTCTTGAATTTTCTGGGAATAGCCTCTGAAGCTCTTTTTTCTGGTTGTTTTTGCATAACTGGTAAACCATAATAGAGAGAGAGAGAGAGAGAGAGAGACGAAAATCTGCTGCAAAAAGTAAATTGTTATACAATTTATGTTGAAAGCTATTTTTTTTTTGTGTAAAGTTGGCCATTTTCGCGGTATTCCTTCTGATCAAGCACGGAATTTCAAATAAATCACATAGCGACCAGCTCTTAAAAGATTTGACTGTCGCTTAAGCCTACTCTATTCTCCTCTCTTATTACCTTGTATCTACAAGGAAATATGCATTTAAAGCATTTCTGCAAATGCTTCTCTGGATTGAAGTAGCTAGAAGAATACCGTTTGTAAATGATGGTTTAAGAATGGGTAGATATCAGAAAAATCTGATGTACTTAATACATCAGATTTTTATTTATTTTATTTACTTGTTGCTAGAGAGATAGACGTTTATTATATGTAATACGTAATGCATGTGTCTGAATAGGTAACTCGAAAACGAAAAGTCGGATAAACACCAAGTTTGGTATTTGAGTCCAGAGTCTTCTAAGGTTCAACACGAATATTTCCAAGAAAATTCAACTACCCCGAACTAATCTTTACATGGAACCTTTTAAAAATGTTTGGTTTTCTTAAAAATGTATCTTAAGGGTCAAGCAGTGAGATAAATTACAACTTGTCAAAAATCGAAAATTGCTTTTTATAGCAAATAGTTGTTGGAGCCTTTTAGAATATCTATAGAGAAGCAACATCTAGGTTTCTTCTCCTTTGCTTCGGGCTCTATAGCCATTTAAAGATTGCACACTACACTCATTTCCTAGCATACTATTTTACAAAACTGCAGTTTTCTCAAACTATATTTGCAAACTTTCAAAATATTTCATATGGCTTAGTTTTTGTTTAAATACAACTAAAACTTTAAAGAATGTGCAGAAATATCTGTTGTAATAATACAAAATTATATTAACAGCAATAGTAATTTTAAGAATTTGAAAAAATAACTAATTTTATTTTTTAAAATTATAATTTGGCAATTAAAATAATTTATTGAAATGTCACCGCTTTTTTTTTTTCTGCTTTTTTCTGGTTCAGGGCTCCAATTCAGAAAATTCAAAGCAATTTTCTCAAATTTTGAGGCTCATGGAACATTTTGATTATGCAAAATGTTTACATAATAAAATGTATTAAATAATTTATATCTTGCAAAGTATTACTCCAATTTTATGACATTTGGTATTCATATTAATATAACAGCAATGAATCACAATATTTTTTTTAAAAAAAATTATACAAAATATATAAACTTGAAATTTTACTCCCATTATCCCTTAACCAGTTTCATTAAAAGAACACAAATTAAATATTTTTTTCATGATAAAATGTATATATTGAAATTTCTGGTGACGAAGTATTTCTCGTTCGGAAGGAACTTTATATAATTTTTTATTATTTGTAAACTTAAAGCGACAGACAAAAACGTTCCCCCCCACCTCACACACACACACACACACACACACACACACACACACACACACACAAGTTCATTTGCTTTAAACGTACAATATATTCCGAATAGCCTTTTATGGTTAAAAGCCATTTCCGAGATATTCATTATTAATAGTTAGAATTGATCACTACTTTTTGTCATTTTGACTGTCAGGTAGTCAACGAGCTAACTTCTCACCCGAAGGTGCCGGGTTTGATTCCCGGCTTGGGAGAGGAATCTTTCTTTAACCAGAATCATTCCTTATCCCTCATAGCGACTGGGAGTATGTATGTGAGAGTGAATAAGCATATGTTTTAAGAAAATAAAATGATTAAAAACCTACACTCAAAGAATTGTTTTTAAAGCAAAGCCCCCGATATGGACATAAATGTTAAATGGAGGCTATATTCAAGTATCAATTAAAATAGGAGAAAAAAAAAGCTAAGTCATGTTTTTAAGTCCTGTATATTATCATTTTGTTTCTCGCTTTTTAATGGAAAATGTGCGCAATTTTGAGGCCAACTTGCAGCGTACAGTTCTTGAATATTTAACTATTACTTTTGTATCTGTGACGAAATCGGTAGTTATTTCCAAAAAGATTTATCTGGATTAAAATGAGCCAGATAGAAAATTTAGCGTTGATGAGAATAATCTGTGTAGCCACTAACAAACGCTAGAGGATAGAGCAAGTTATGCGAATGTAACGCATTCAATTTTTTTGATAGAGGCAAAAACTGGGTGACAGCTGTGACCTCGGATTTTATGAACTAGAAGTCTAATGTATAAAAGTTTAAATGCCCATGTGCTCTGTGTGTGTGTGTGTGTGTGTGTGTGTGTGTGTGTGTGTTTATGTCTATTTATTTTACGTCATTTAAACATCTTGGTCATATCGCGACGGATCTGTTCGGTAAATTTCTCGCTGACAGGTGGACAACTGGACATAGCCTTCTAGGTTTCTAAAATCTGGGAGATGTATAATGATCCCTGACAGCCAGTGCACTGTTCCAGCTGGTAAGAGGTGTGTCTGCCTCTCTGCCAACAAATTCATGCTACGTAAGCAATGATGTCATCCTTGTTGCAAGATGTAATAAACATTCCTCAATTCAGTTGGCGCGAGTATCCGGTTGTATAATTTTTTCCAAATCGTGATGGTCCTCAAAGGGGACCGCTCCATATTAGCAAACAAAAGACAACTCTGTATTAGGGGTGTGAATCAACGTAATAAAATCTGTTTCCTGGAGAGATAGGTTGCAAGTCGAGAATCGTGCCTCAGTAAAGGGACCAGTAAGTTTAAGACTTGGCAACAGCAAGGGTTGGTTTCCAGCTAAACAGAAAAACCGCAAACCCTAACTTCAAAGTCAGCCGTCTTTGGGGCTGGGTCGTCATGTTCTGAAAAATACTGTACTGTGCTATTTTGTCTTGCTACAGGCTTTTTCTACGTGTAGTAATGTTCTATTGTGCTGGCTGTGTACTAGTGGTTTAGTTTACTTGTAGTGGCTTATCCTGCTGCAGCCGTGGACGGCAACAGTGTGACCTAGCAGCCACAAGGTAAGGCAACTGTCAGGGATCGCTATGGATCTCTCAGACTTTAATCCCTGTAGCGTATCACTTTCGCTTCATGCCAAGCAGATAATGCTGTCCAGCCTAGCTGTTCTACCATCCGTAGTCAGATAGCGAAATGCAGCTAGCCTTCGAAGTCTCACCCCCTACACCATATCACTCAGTTCTGTGACAGGAAATTGAGGTTAGGGGGCCGTCCAGTCTATTGCTTCAGTACATGTGGATGAATGGCTGCGCAATCCCATTTACCATCTATTTTCAGTTTTACTATTATTTTAGAGGGCGGAGCCGTGGCCGAATGGTTAGACCGCTCGCCTCCCATCTAGGCGGTCCGGGTTCGATCTTGGGATTTGTGATGGACAAAGCGGTGTTTGGGCGGGTTTCTCCAAGTCCTCCGTTTCCCCCCACCATTTATTCCACTAAGTGCTTCATCACTTTTCTTATCCATTTCGCTTGCATTTCATATCAACTTCCTCACACTCATGCCTGGCTATGGGTCGACCACTCGTTCCAGGCTCTCCATTCTGTGGTTTCGTGTCGTTGGCTCCCCGACAGGCTGCTGATCCCTAGGCATCCGTTTGTAAGTCCTAGTCTTAAAATACAGGTAGGGTAAGCCGGTTACGAAAAATAAACTATTGTTTTAGACTGAAGGAGGAACTTCGGATCGGATTATTAAGTATCCAGACCGGTATTTATCCGAAAATTAAGAAAAGAAAAAGATTGCCGGATTGATCGGCCCGCGGGATTTGAACCCAGGACCTCCCGATGCGGGTCACAGACGTAATCCCTTGGTTATATCGTGGTTTGTTAAGAAAGTAAAATAACAAATACATACTTAATCCCCCAAACAATAGAGACTTTTACGAATATTTTCCCTGTTTCTCGGTAGAAGCTTGATTTTGTTTTCAGCGTGGTTTGGAACGACGAACATCCGAATGAATAATTGATAGAACAAAAACCTTGTTGCTCTCCGCTTGCAAGTGCTTAATTAAAGAAGGGGGCGAAAGATAATTGCTATAAGTGAATTTGCACGGATTTAATCAAGTTGGCAAAGATTGAAAGGGTTCTCGCTCGGAGGGAAAAGGAAGAGGACACCGCCTTGCGGTATTGTTGGTGGCGTTGGAAACTAATCGAATATCTCTGTGGCGTATTGGTCTCCGCATATCGGACCTATTAGTTTGCTCACCACGGCGCTGCGGTCGCCATTCCAACAGCTGACCTTTAAACTTCACGTCATATTTTGGATACATTGTCATAATACTGGTTTTATCATTTTAAAATGTAATTGAGTTACATAACTTACTGGTCATATCGATGTTATACACTTGGAGTCAGTGTATGCCAGACAATATATATATATATATATATATATATTGAGAGAGAGAGAAAGAGAGGGTATATATGAATACTTTTTTTAGCCTAAAGTCCTTTAACCTGGTTGGTGATATATCGGTCGATGAATGAAATGGTGAAATTATGCTCAAATGACGTCGGGGGTCCATGAGGTTTAAGTTAATCGACATTCGTCTTCTCAGAGTAAGGGAAAATGCCGAAAAAAAGTATCTGGGTAACTTACCCTTAGCGAGATTCGAACTCAAGACCTGTTGAATATAAGGCTAACACCACACTATCTAGCCGGGTCGGCCAGACAATTGTCCTTAGTTTTGTAATCGCCTTTCTTTACTATCTGCTTTATTTATATTTCATTTGCTGTTTAACTGGATTTTTTTCTTGGTTTTGATATCCAATCCGATATAGGGGAAACCATGTAAAAATCCCAGTCAGATTTGACCGTCGGTACACTTGATTTGAGCTCGCGTCCTTCCAAAGGTAAGCAATACACTCGTTCAGGATATTGCATGGCACGCAGTTGCAGGTTTCAGGAATAGATACGCAGTGACACTGGTGTGATTTCTAAACTCCCGCGTTACTTATGCGGGTTTGCATCTCATCCCCGAGTTTCCTGTCCCTCCATGTCGTTTTCATTGTCATTTCATTCGTCCTTCATCCCGTTGGTTTCTTATTCGGTTGGATGTGTCGACGATGGTGCTCGCTGCGGCAGAAAAAAGGATACTCAAATCTATCTCTGTCGCCAATTAGGCTGGGAGCGATCTCCTATGTGGAGCGGGGATCCCGGTCTGCCTGTCCGACTTTCGGGGTGCTTCAAACTGGAAACTGTAGGGACCTGTTATATCGTTTCTCCTGGTTCCGGCCTCCTGATGTCTCCTCTCCCTCCCTCCAGGGAACACCCTTTGTAGGGCGTAGGTACAATAACCTCAGGCTCGGTGTTGAGTCCTGTCCGACTGTATCGTATCCCGTCCTACTCAAGACTGATAGTAACATGCAATCATGTTATGTTGAAAGTGCGTCCATCTGCTGAGACATTCCTCGTCTTCACCCTGTCGAGCTTAACGGCTGCATGTTTTCTCAACACCCATTTGATGTACAAAACATCTTAGACACTTATCTGAACAGTGTTAGAATTATGCATGAATTTCGTCATTTTTCCCCCTCTTAGAAAACTTATTTTTTTGGTTCTCAGGTTTAGCGTCCAACGATCCCGTTGTCGTAAAGTTATTCACCAGGTACCTAGCAGTTTCCCTATCTGTAACCGGAATGTCATGAAATTTCTGTTGAAATTGTCTGCACAGCGTCTATATGATCCGGTTTTTAGTATGTACCTACCATGCATAAAAATTCTATTTTCAAGTTTGAATATTTCGATGTGCATTTCAGCGGACTGAATGAATAATCAAATGTAATTCACACAGAACGCAGAGGTCATGAATCAACTTTCACTTTTGAGATGCACTATGTACGAATTCGTCTTTACAGCAACTAACACAGTATAGCACAACTGATAGGTGAAGCCTCGAGCGAGTCATTCGCCACTAGTGCGCTGCGGAAAAATACCGAGGTCACTAGTGAAAGTGAGCTACGCATATATCTACGCAATCTATGGCCCAGACTACGCATCTACTCGCTACGCCCACAGTGTAGAACTCCTTGTGCATACAGTACCAGTAGGCGGGGATTCCGGTTTCCTGCCTTATATAGTGCTTGTGCCCACTTAGTCATCAGTAGAGATAGGAAGTTGAGGAAAAATCATTGTTCTATAATGTCTCAGGACGAATCTAAATAATGGTGGATTTAGTTACCCTTTTTCGCCTTTTTCGGAGCTTTTTGGTTTAAAGATCATTTTTAGCCGTTTTGTTTCATTTACCGGCCTTTTTCAATTTTATTTTCTTATGATTATCTTCCCCCTGTCCAGCAGTAAAATTTTGATGCAGAGATATTTTTTATTGATGGAAGTATTCTTTTCTGCAAATACAACTATACGTATTTCAATTTCTTTCTGCAGAATGTCCATTACTTGGTTCATGTATCAGAAACAGCATTTCTTTCATGTACTTCTTCATACCGTATGTTGCATAATATCGGTAGAATGTTGTAGTTTTAAAACAAATTCATTAAAACACTTAATTAAAACCGAAATCATTAATTAATTTGGACCATCCTTGTATGTTTTAGGTCCTTTTGGATATTTTAGGCCTTATAAAGGTCTTTTTAGGCATTTATAGGTCTTCAACTTCCTAGTCTTAATCATAAGAATGTAAGCCAATATAATCAGCAATCTGTGGGTCCAGCAAATCAACTTCCCTGTTTGGGAAATCACAGTGAAGACCACATTATATTCTCTTTGGATGATCACCCATCACTGCAGTCTGGTTGATTAGCCAAACAAAGAGTCCTAAGGCGCAGATTATTATTCTTACTATTATTATTATAATTATTATTAAGTATTACTGATATTACTACCACTACTACGTCTTTAGCATCTAGTTACTAAATAGAGGGAGTATTGTGTATTGCCAAAATGTATCGAAATTTTACCACAAAATATATCTTTTGAGAGCCCAAGAATCCCCTTTCGCTCAAATAAAGTATTTTGAGAAGTCCGCTCGCGCGCGTTAGTTTTTCTGTGAATATATTTTTTTAAGGCTTACAAGGTAGCCAGGAGTACTGTCCCATGCTTTTTTGATAATTTTGAAGAAAATATAATTTAAAGGATGCATTTATTAAAGCAAATTATCTTACTAATCGGAGCCAGTACTTACCCCATACTATTTTTTGTGTAATTTTGCAGACAATATAGATCAATCATCTATTAAAGCAGTGGCCCTCTGTATTATTTAAAGGTCACCAGTTATATTGAAAAATAATGTGTGTGGTTCTTAACTAATTTATTATTTTAAATATGGATCATTTTCTTGTATAGTGTAGGCTATAATTACAGGTTGCAACTATATTAAGTCATTTGAATTGTTTACAACTTCAGCTGTATTGGTCTAATGTTTTGTGGTTTAATATGCAGTCTCCAATTGGAGAAACTTAATTTGATAATAAATTATATTTTACACACAGTACATTGCAGCAGTTTGTATGCTACACAGTATGAAAGAGCCCATTCTTCCCTAAATGTCCGACCAACTATAGCGTTCCACTATTGGATAAGATTGCTTGTGTATCGGAAACAGATAAACGAGAAGAGGTGGGGTGCAGGTTCTTGAGACACGGTGACCCGCAGGGTCAAAAATGCCCATACCTGATAAAGGCGATTTTCATCTTTGACAATTTGTGGGTAACATTTTCCTTGAGACGAGCAGTTTATAAGCAAGTAAGAAAGTAAGTGCACGCCACTGATCGTGATGGCGGCTGCCTGAGACTGCAAGGTAATCTCCACCTGGTTTTTCCTCGCCTTCAGCACAAAGGAAACGGGTGTGGGTACACAGTGATGATTTGTTTGATGACATTCCCTTTAGCGCACTCCAGGATGCAGACACAAGTCATAAATTACTCTTCCGTAAAGAAAGGATTAGCAGGCTTTGCTGACACGGCGAGAAATTTACCTCGTGCGAAGATAAAGCTGTATGGATTTTTTACTCTCGATATTTTCACTCTACCAGGGATGCGATAAAATCCAGAGGTTCGAGATCGACACTGAAAATGTTTAGAACACCATATTTATAAACAAAACAAAAAAATCAGATGTGTTCCACTCACATGACTTTCTCTACATCTCTACAACAAATTATTTATAAAAAGGATATTCTTCTATTTACTTCGTGCTACTTTACTTCATAGTCTTATTACTTGTTTCCTTGTAAGTAAAGGGAAATAAGGGGGTACATAGACTAAAGTGATTGCCAAATCTTTTAAAAGCTGGTTGCTATGTGATTGAAGTTTCTTTGTGTGGTCAGGAGTTCACAAATTCCCGTATGAGAATAGTATTCATAGCATAAAAATGCGTGTTAACCGATAAACGAATAAACTTGCACGTGGGCATTTATGAAGAAAAGAATCATTGAATACTGCAACTCATATTATAGCGACTGTAAGTATTTTAAAAATGAAACCAATGACAAAGAACTTCTCAAAAACGGTCAAATGTATATAACATAAATTGTGTGTCTGAAGGAGCTCTACATTGTTTAAGTAAGGTTTTGTCTACATATATCGTATTATATATAACATGAATTGTGTCTATTAACGAACTATACATTTTTTTGTTAAGTAAGGTTTTGTCTACATATATCTTACGGTTTACTAGTTATGCAAAATTACGCAAAATTCATCCAGAATAAAGATGCCTTCAGAGACTATTTCCTGAAAATTCAAGATATACCTACATTTTATTGTCATGTAAATATCTTTAATGTAGAATATTTTAATCAAAATCGTTAGAGTAATTTTTGAGAAAATCGAAATTTTCGAAAAATGTTCCATGTACTATTGGATAGTTGCTGGGTGGCGGGACTTTCTTGAAAATCTTTGTCTCGCATCAAGTATACTGAACTTCCAAGTTTGGTATTTAACAGACTTTTCGCCCCCCCCCCCTCCACACACACACACACACACACACACGGATATTTTTCTAAATATGCTTTTCGGAGACTCAAACATATATTTCCGGTGAAATCTCGGAATCGAATATTTGGGTGCAATACAAAAGGTCGTGAGTTCGAATCTCGCTTAGGGTAAGTTACCCGGATAAGGTTTTTTTCGGGGTTTTCCCTTAATCTAAGAAGACGAATGTCGAGTAACTTTAAGCTCCATGGACTCCTAGATCATTTGAGCATCATTTCACCAACTTCATTCATTGTCCGATAAGACCAACCAGGGTAAAGGACGTTAAGCTACAAAAAAAAAAAAAATGTACAAAGTACGTGTACAGAAAGTAATAAATGCATTTGTTTTTGTTTCATTTATATAGCCCTTCTAATTTCAATGATCATATCGGAGTCTTTGACTTGGGAAACGATTCATATATTCACTTGAAGAGCCAAGTGCTGCTCTAATACAGTTGTCATTTGTTAAAGCTCTTTCATTGAAAGGAAGTGTGCTGGGAAGCTGATTCAGAAAAGCCAGAAGTCAATTTAGAATGCGAAGATGAACCAAGTGCAGATCGGTATTGAAAATCATTAAGGATACATTCTTGAATTTTGCATTCACAATGTACTGTAAATATTAATTTATGATTTAAAATAAAAAATAAAACTTTACAGGCATCATGTAAAGAAATATATCCGCTAGTATTGATTCCCATAATACCTGTAATAACGCTGCCTATATATGACTTTAGTGTCTTCTTTCAGACTTCTGGAAAAGAGGCAACGCTTAACCATACCTCCGTTACGCGGGAAATGCTTTTGTACTAACCTAGTAATGAAGTCATATAGTTTCCTTGAAAAACAATCTGATTGTGCATGTGGTATCTTAAGAAAGTAAACTAAAAAAATTGATGTGTTCCATTCACATGACTTTCTCTATATCGCTGTAACAAGTTGTTAAACAGCACATTCTTCTATCTACATTATAATTGAGATAAACATCAGCAGAAATTGTACTTTTTCTGAGTAGAAAGTAAATAAGGGAATACACTTGGTTAAAAAATAGTCAAATCTTTTAAAAGGAATATACCAGAAATGGTTAACTCTTGCATAAATTGGGGGTTTAATAAGATCTATATTTTTTGTGTAGTAATGTTTTGTCTGTATATGTTACGGTTTACCAGTTACGCAAAAGTCAGCAAAATTCACTCAGAATAAAGAGGTCTTTAAAGGATATTCCCAGAAAATTCAGGATATACATTTTATTTGCCATGTAAATGTCTTTCTTTAATATACGGTATTTTAATTGAAATCGTTATAGAGCCATTTTTGAGAAAATCAAAATGTTCGAAATTTTTTCCATGTTTGGAGTGGGGAGATATTACTCAAGTGTTCATGTCGCATCCTTGGAAGATACTAAACTTAAATACCAAGTTTGGTATTTTATCCACTTTTCATTTTTGAAAAGTGGACCTTATTCTAAACATTTTTTTGCTACAGGGGACCTTAAAACGTGTAATTCCGGTGAAATATTGGTATCGAAGTTTTGGGAGGAATGCATTACCTACCTTCTCTATACACTATGTACATAGTAACGTGTAGATAAAGTAATAACAGACCTAATATTACAGAGCAGGCAATCGTACTTCCCCTGAAACTTATTAGTCGTTATCAGCTAATTAAACGGTATTCAGAACATACAGTCACGACGACACTTCAGCATGACTAACATCGCACAAAAAATGTTCTAAATAGATAACATTGCTTTAAAAATGGGGAGTTGCTTAAATATGCCCATAAATACCAAGTTACACGTAGAACATTAAAACAAGTTTATAAGTATTATAACTTTAACACATGGTCGAGAATAAATAGTTGTATGAAGCTTGACTACAATGGCAATTAAGATGCTCATATGAGAATTATGAAAATCGCTCCGCTTGGTTCATAAACATACATTTTAATTACTACCATTATACCCTCGTTGCATAAAACGAGCTTTAAATCTTGCTATATTTACATGTATTTATGTAAATTTTGATACTTAATTCTCGGATGATCTTGACACTTGAAGCGTAGTGTGTATTTCTGGATGTTTTTCTTAGCAAATAACTTGCAGCAAATTCATGCATTTTGTACAGAGAAGGTATTGTATTGCACCCAAAAATCCCATACTCAGATTTCACCGGAAATATATGTTTGAGGTCAATTAGTACAAAAACCATTTTTAGAAAAAGGTCTGTGTGTGTCTGTGGACAGCATAGTCCAGAATCGAAAAGTTGGTAAAATACCAAACTTGTATTTAAGTTGAGTATCTTCCAAGAATGCGACACGAAGATTTTCAAGAGAATCCTCCATCCCAACTACGCTTTAAATGGAAAACATTTAGCATATTTTGATTTTCTCCATAATGGTTCTAACGATTTTGATTAAAATGTCTCATGTTTAAGATATTTTGTGACAAACGAAATCTACGTCTTGAATTTTCTGGGAAGAGTCTCTGAAGACCTCTTCTTTCTGGATGACTTTTGTATAACTGGAAAACCATAAGAGAAATAAAAAAACTTACTGCACAAAAAATGTAGATCTCATAAAACGCAAAATTTATGTCGTATACATTTTTGTTGTAGAGTTAACCGCTCTCGAGATATTCCGGATTATTGGTTTCAATTTTAAGCCATAAACTTTTCTCAGACGGGAAGACGTCTTTTTTCTCGTTTGTTTACTCCTGGCAAGCAAATAGATTGGAATTTTAATTGTTTTACATAGCGGGCGGCTTATAAAAGAAGAGAATATTGCTTTAGCCTGTGCATGTTCAATTTCCTTTCTACTTACAAGGAAGCTAGTGATAAAACTAATTCTGCCTATGTTTATCTTGATTAGCATGATGTAGATAAATTATACTTTTGAATAAAAGGTTTGTTTACCCCATAGCTAGAGGACATCATGTGAATGGAACACATTAGATTTTTGCCTTTTACTTACAAGGAACTAAGTAATAAGGACCATTTCTGCTATGTTTACTTCGGTCATCATAATAGAACATTAAGCTTGTTAACAATAATTTGTTACAGAGATATAGAGAAAGTCATGTGAAAGTCAAGATTGTTTCTTTTGTTCCAGTTTTATTCTATTTGCAATTCTGGAGGTTTGTATTTCATTTCTTTTGGGAAGATATTGGTTACCTTTCTAGCCCACATGTACAATAGAGAAGGTATTGTATTCCACCCAAAACTTAGATACAGAGATTTCACTAGAAATATGTTTTGAAGTCCCCTGAGGATTTTTAGAAAAAGGTCCATGTGTGTCTGTGGACAGCATAGCTCAAAAACAAAAAGCCGGTTATATACCAAACTTGATATTTAAATTCGGTATCTTCCAAGGATGCGAGACTATTTTCAAGAAAATCCCCAAGCCTCCTAGTACCCTTTACATGGAAAATTTTGGGGAAATGTTTATTTTCTCAAAAACGGTTCTAACGATTTTGATTAAAATACCGTATGTTAAAGATATTTACGTCACAATGAACTGTATATTTTGAGTTTTCTGAAGAGCTATTTATTCTGGTTTAGTTTTGTGGAATTTTGCATAACGCTTAAACTGTAAGAGACAGACAAAAACTTACTACTCAAAAAATATAGGTCTCGTTAAAACACATAATTTGTCGTAAGTTGTTTGTTTTTTGTTTGTTAGAACTGGCCTTTTTTGAGATATTACTTGTTATTGGTTTCAGCTTTAAAATGCTTTTTTCAAACGGAACCATGTAAAGCAAACCGAATCTCAATTGTTTCACATAGCAAAGCTTTTAAAGGATTTGACTATCGCTTTAGACTAATGGCTATCGCCTTATTTCCCTTCTACTTTAAAAGTAATAAGAGTAATTATGCTAATATTTATGTGGAGTAGCATGATGTAGATAAAGGAATAATCTTTTGTAAGAATATTATATGTTTGGAACAGCTAGAGAAAGTTATGTGAATGGAACATGAGGTTTTTGTTGATCTCTAATCGCAATCTCTTTGCCCAGTACCCTCCTACTACCTTTGTCTTCTCCAAACTGCTGACTGGTTGTTCACCGCCGGGAGAGACACAACTTTGTAAACAGACCGCGTGTTTATTGTATGATAATGTCGGTAAACGAACAGGGGAGACGCAAGACGGTCAACTAATCACGGTTAGGCGATAAAAATGCCTGCTGTAATAATGTATGGGTGTTAAACTGAAGGCTCTCTCCACAACAAATTTACTTTAACTGCGTTCATCCATAAAATTAATAAGTATAAAAATGGCATGAACATTTTTAAATGGATACATGCCTTGAATTCGTCTCCACTTTAAATAATCTGACGGACTCTATTCACATGACTTTCTCTAGCTGTTCCACAAACAAAATTGTCTTTATTATTATTATTATTATTATTATTATTATTATTATTATTTTATCTACACCATACTAATCCAGATTAACATTAGTAGAAATAGTTTATTAGTTGCTTAATTGTAAGTAGAAGGGAAATGGGGAATCCACTAGGTTAAACCGATACTCATAAAAGAAATAAGTAAAACAATTGAAATTCGGTTATTTTGCATTCCCGGAAGTAAAAAAAACAAACGCACACAATAGTACGCACCTTATTTGAAAGAAACAATTAACACTAATTGACCTGAAAGTACTTATAACGTAAGCCATTAGGGTGTCCTAGCAAAACACTTGATCACTTTGTGGTTTACCGGGAAACATGCGAGTCAGTTGAGGAGGTGTCGGCCTATTTCCATGGTAGCTCAATGGCTAGAGCAACTGGCTGGAACCCGGGAGATCCGCGGTTCAAATCCCGGCTGGAATTTTTCGGTCTAACTCTACCTATCCAACTCCTGTCCTGTGAAAAAAACAATTATTTTACATAAAACTCCTTAACTTGGTCAGTACCATTGCAATCGTAATGTAACGCTAATAGCTTGAGAATTAGTTTGTGTCGTAAAACTGCCACATTTATAGCAGTGAATATGAACAGGTGTCTCGGTAATTAATTAGGATATAGCACAATTTGAAAGAAACGTTACTTCTCCTTGGTAACTGCCATACTCGCTTGTATTGGTTGTAATTTTCTGATTGAACTTTTTCGCCGTTTTCTATAAACAAGAGGATTCCTCCTAGGCAGTAATAGGCGTAGGAGTCGACAGTCTGCGTGTTGGATTGCTTTCTAACTGCAAGACAAGAGGCATCAACCACTGCGTTTATGTGTTTACCCAATACACAAGATTAACAGAGTTAGTAAAGCCTGGCCTAGTATATTACCTTATACCTAAAAGTATTAATAAAAAGGCTATTTGTGCTAATGTTTATCTCGACAGAAAGTCTGCTCAATTAAGTTTGCCCCGTATCTCTTTGACTTTTATGTTATACCTTTCGTCGTCTGGTGTGGTGAAATAGGCGAGGATCCTTCACTTTAAAAGTGCCTCTCGGATGACGAAGGCACCTACCTATCATTACAGAGTATTCATATCGCTTGACCTTACCCTGTATAGGGTTTGTATATCGCATTCAAAGTTGAAGTTAGCCAATCAGGTGACAGGGAATCGTAATTGTGAGAGGCAGCTAATAAGAAACAAGGATTTGTTCACGTGACCGTTAAGTGATTCCAGAAAAACTTGCAATAACAGACATTAGATGAAGTTTTTATAAGAACAGTTTGTTGCAGAATATGATTAGAAAGCCATGTCAATGAACATATGAGATTTTATTTATTATTTCATTTTGTCTACTACTTACCTACATATACTACATAAAGGAAACTTGCATTCCACCCTAATTTCGTAGTAAAGAAAGTAAAAGTGCCTTTTGGGGGGCTCCAAAACGTACATTTCCATTGAAATCTCGTGATCGAATTTTTGGGCTAAATACAATACATGCTGTACTTAGTACATATAGTAAGCAGTAAGACTCTGCAATAACACATCGCCTTTAGGACTTAATATTAAGACCCGAAATTGTTTAGAATTGCTAAAGGATTTCTTTTCTTTGGAATGCGCTTTTGAGGCAGAAGTTTTGTACAAAAGGCTTTTTGGCAGCCTGGTGTCAAGATTTCTTTAAATCAGAGGATGCTCGAGCGATGAACAAAATACGCGCTTGGTATCAGAGTCTCATTAAATCATTTCGTTTGAGAAGACCTCGACTTGCAATTCATAGCCTTAAGTGTCTCTGAGTTATTTAGTAGATATAACATTGGAACGTCTGCGTTTGCTTTCACGAGAATTGTGCGTGCCTTTATAAATATTAAATTAAGTAGCTGAATTAATTAACATCTCGGTAGCTTCCTCTAACCTTTATTTGAGGTAGAAGCACTATAGCAGTGGATCTAGAAATCTGAATTTCTGAAAGGTTTGAAGTCTCTAAAAATTGCAATGTGTTACATTCACAGGACTTTTTCTACATGTTCTGCAACAAACTATTCTAACAAAAGCCTGTTTTTCTATCTAACTCATTTTTCGAGAAAGACAGCACTAGAAATTGTCTTATTATATATTTCCTTGTAGGTACAAGGAAAATAAGTGAATGTATTAAGCTAAAGCGATATTCAAATAGTTTAAGAACTAATCGCTCTGTGATGTATTTAAAATTCAGTTCCATTTGCATGGTCAGGAGTAAGAAAGAAAAACGAATGGCGACTTCCCATTTGACAGAAATATAAATATTGGAAAATTTAAACCAATAAAACGAGTATCTCGGAAATGGCCAACTCCTTAAAAGGATCTATGTGACATGAAGTATTAGTTTTAACATGTTTTGTATAGTAAGATTTTGTGTATTTTTTTGTTTACTAGTTGTGCAAAAGCCGACCAGAGTAAGAGGATTTCAGGGGCAATTCTCAAAAAATTCAAGACATACATTTCATTCGTCATGTAGATAAATGCTTAACATATATTTTAATCAAAATCGATAGTGCCATTTTTGAGAACACAAATTTTAAAAATGTGTCATATAAAAGGTAGTTTGAGAGGGGAATTTCTTGAAAATCTTTTGTGTCGCATCCTTGGAAGAAATTGGGCTTAAATACCAAGTTTGGTATATATCCGAATTTTAGATATTCCGTGTTATTCGTTTCGATTTTAAAATGCTTAAAACTTTGCTAAACGGGAAGTTCTTCTGCGTTTTATCTCTTTTGTTTTACTCCTGGCCACGGAAAGAGAACTGGTTTTCAATATCAATCAAATAGCTGCAGCTTTTAAAAGATCTTACTATCACTTTAGGTTAGTATATTCCCTTATTTCTTTTCTACTTATATGGAAATAAGTAATAAGATCATTTCTGTTAGCGTTTATCTGGATTAGAATGAAGTAGGTAGAAGATTATTTTTTTGTAAGAATTGTTTATTTGCTGAACAGAAAGTCACATGAAAGTCCAAAATGATATTTAAGTTTAGTATTTAGATGTAAGAAAAATACTTTTATGAAAATCCCTTCCTCCATCCCAAAATACTCCTTAGATGGAACATTTTTTTGAAAATGTTGATTTTCTCAAAAATGGCTAACGATTGTGATAAACATAACATTGACATTCTCTTGAGAAATGAAATGTTTTCTTGAATTTTGTGGAAATAATCTCTGAAGTCCTCTCCATATTAGATTACGTTTGCTTAACTGGTAAATAGTAATACATATGTAAACGAAATTTTACTACACAGAAAATATATTTTTAATTTTTTTCTTTTAATTTTGAGTTAATCAGTTTCTAGCTATTCCTTGTTATTACTTTAAATTTTCCAATAGGTATAATTTTTCCCAAGTGGAAAGTTGTCTTTTGTTTTTCTTTTTTTACTTCTGCCCCTACAAAAAGAACTGAATTTCAATGAAATCACAGCCGAGCATTTCTTAAAAGATTTGAACCTTGCTTTAGGCTAATATATTACTTTGTTTCCCTTCTACCTACAAGGAAATAAGTAATAAGATCACAATGTTTAATGTTTATCTCGATTATTACGAAGTAGATAGAAGAATAGACGTCTGAAACAAGTTGTTGTTGAATAGGTAGTGAAAGTCATATGAATAGAGTACATCAGCTTTTTTTTGTGTGTAAAATATCTTCTTTTTTCGGTGGGTTCAAAACATTTACTTTCTGTGGAATCTCGACATCGACTTTTTGGGTAGAATACAATACTACTTCTACGTACTTAAACGTAGATGGCAGAATGTAAAACGAGTTGAGGGTAACCCACCAGATTTTGATTTCTCTGTCTGTTGCAAGGAAACGCAAACAGTCCCTGTGGACACCGATCGAGCCCCTTCTGAATGCGGTATCCCTTCTACACAATGCTCCCCCCTCCAGCTTTGACTGTCCCATTGTTTAGAGTTTATAATGTGAATCGCAGTAATCAAAAGCCAAGCTCCTCCTCCTGTAGCTGTTTGTAATGCACCCCTTCGTCTCCAAACACACACGCGTGAATCTAAACTTGTATGCCTTGGTTTGAATATCAAGCAGTTCTGTCAACAGTTTTCCTTCTCATTAATTTACCCTTAATTTTATTCATATGAGTCCTTATCCATAAAACACCAATATACTGATTTAATTGTTGCTTTCACACAAACCATGTCTAGTACAGGAATTGGACTGACAAATTCAGTGACATAGCCGGGATTTTAATCACGGATCTTCCGATCTCAGTTACGTGAAATAATATTCCACATTGCGACGTTCTATAGTGCATTTCACTGATTTTCATCTTTGTTAAGTTTAAATTATGGGGAACTCTGGAATATTGTTTCGAGTTGGATAGGAATATATCTATATTACGCAGATTATTGTTTTTTATGTATTATTAACATTTTCATAGTTTATTAATGAAATAAATTACTGTTATTAAAGTTATACTGGATCCCATTTTGTTCATTATAGTTAGCGGGGCTACCACAACTTGTGTCTGCTGGTACCGTGTTGATCCTTTATTGCAAATTTGGCCTGTTCTCCATTTTTCATAAATGAGAGTTGTCGGGTGAGATCACCCGAGTCTCTGACAGAGAGTATAGTCTGAAACACACATTTCCAGTGAAATCTCGACATCAAATGTTTGGACGGAATACAGTACATACCTCTCTTACTTTACGTAGTAGAGAAAGTGAAAAGTTATTTAATGATTCATCTATTCACATCAGATTATCCAAAACCCATCTTCATCATTTCGCATTCTTGTAAATATAAAACAAAAATGTTGAATGCAAATGAGAGACTTAAAACAAGAAATTCCGTTGAGCTATGTCAGTGTCATCTTCTGCCAAAAGGTTTGATGTATTCAGAGCGATGTTCTCTTGCTGGTAGCTACCATTAAAATTCCGACCGTTTGCTGTCGACTGAAGACGGATGAAATTCGGTGAGGAAGAAACGTGACTTGCATTAGGCCAGCATCTTCTCTAACCTTCTGAATTAGTACAGCAGCTTCAGCAAGATTCGTACTAATCCTGTGGGGAAGAGCAAGGGGAAGAGAGGAAATTCAGTGACAAGTGATTCGCTAGCAAAAAAACTGATGTGTTTCATTCACATGATTTTCTCTACATCTCTGTAACAAATTATTGTTTTAAGCTTGTTCTTCCCTCCACTTCATGCTAATCGAAATAAACACTAGCAGAAACGGTCTTATTACTTGGTTCCTTATAAGTAGAAGGGAAATAAAAGAATACACTAGGCTAAACCGACAGTCACACGTTTTAAAATGTGGTTGTTATGTAATTGAAATCCTTTTCTTTGCGTGGTCAGATGTTGATAAGTTCCTATATGAGAAAAGTCAAGTATTTTAAAACTGAAACCAATAACAGGGAATATCTCGAAAACTGCCAATTCCAGGAAAAAAATGTACATTACATAAATTGTGTGATTTAAGGAGCTCTACATTTTTAGTGCAGTAACGTTTTGTCTATCTTTTACGGTTTACTACTTATGCAAAATTCATCCAGAATAAACATGTCTTTAGAAGCTATTCCCAGAAAATTCAAGATATACGTTTCGTTTGTTATGTAAATAGTTTTAATATACAGCATTTGAATCAAAATCGTTAATGCCATTATTGAAAACAAACAAAATGTTCAAAAATGTTTCCACATATAGCGTATTTTGGAGTGGGGGATTTTTATAAAAGTCATGTCGCATCCTTGGAAGATACCAAACTTAAATACCAAGTTTAGTATTTAACAATATTTTAGTTTTTGAGCAATGCTGTCCACAGACACACACAAGGATCTTTTTCTAAAAATTCTTTTTTGAACCCGGAACCTCAAAAGTTATATTTTCGGTGAAATTTCGGTATCAAATTTTTGGGTGGAATACAATACTTCCTCTATACACTATATACGTGTAGATAAAGTGTAAACATTTTTATGTCTTTTAGTTGAGTTGTAGACATTTTAATATCCGATTAGGCATTGAGCCGCGGTCTCCGTTTATGAAGCGTTTATAAGCGAGTATTAAAAATATTCTTAGGAAACTTTGTTTTTATACCCATTTTATATTTTAAATGAGATAAATCTATATTTTATCATCTACTTCATTTTAATCAAAATAAGCCTTTGCAGAAATATATTTTATACATTTAGCTATATATAAAGGAATAGCGAAAGTTAAATTATTAAATGCTGGCCGTAAAATGCCACAATCTTTATATGCAATAGAAAGAAACAAACAAATTGAACAAATTGAAAATTGATTGGCCTTTAAAACGAAATACTGAACATTCGAAAAATTCATAATTTATATATCGTAGATATTCTTTTTTAAGTTTAGCATCCTCACAAGGGTGCAACACGAAGATTTTCAAAAAAAAAAAAAAAAAAAATGAACTTTACATGGAAGTATTTAAAAAAAAAAAAAAATTCTCAATAACAAATAAAAAGTGTATCATAAATTTCCCGGGAATAGCTACTGAAGTCCTCTTCATTCTGAATGATTTTTGTATAACTGACAAATCGTAAGATATAGACAAAAACTTGTTCCACAAAAAATGTAGATCTCGTTAAAACACACAATTTATGTCGTATACTTTTTTGGGGGTAGATTAAACCATTTCCGAAGTAATCTTGGTTACTGTTTTAAACTACTTAAACGTTTCTCAAACGGGAAGACTACTTTCGTTTATCTCTTTTGTCTTACTCCTGATAGGCAAACAGAACCGAATTATAATTGTTTCAATGGCGACCAGCTTTTAAAAGTTTTGACACTCGCTTTATCCTAGTTTACTCTTTCATTTCTCTTCTACTTACAAAGAAGCAAGTAAGACCAGTTCTTCTAGTGCTTATCTCGATTAGTATTATGTAGATAAAAATATTTTATAAGGCAAGTTTGTTTGTGGAAAAACCAGGGAAGTTCATGTGAATGGAATACATCTGCTGTTTAGTTATGCTGTTCATACACACATATACACGACCCTTTTTCTAAAAATATTTTTTGTGGATTAGAACATGTATTGCCGTAGAAATCTCGGTATCGCAGTTTTGGGTGGAATATAATACCTCCTCTACCTACATGTTGGTAGTAGAGAAAATAAAAACGACTAAAATAAATCAGTTTGGTATTTCTGCATGTCTTATAATCAAAGATAACATATCTTTATTTCAGTAATTTTACCGGAACTGATGAAATATAAACTTAAAACGTTTATGGAATCCATGCGTTACCAGATATTCCAAATTGTGATCATAGTTTGATTACCTATTGATTCCTTAATACACATTTTCCCCATCACTGTCATTTGATTCAGGGAAATGCCTATTTTTTTTACTTTCTCTGCTGCGTATATTAAGAAGGGGAAGTATTTCATTCCATCCAAAAATTCGATACTGAGAGTTCACTGGAAGTACATGTTTAGATAAAGGTCCGTGGATTTCCTGTGCCTGGCTCAGCGGGCTGGAGCGTGGCGCTTTGGTTCCCGGCCACAATAGGCCCTGGTTCGATCCCACACATGGGGGATAGGGGATAGGGTTTACGTCCCGACCAATGTTTTGTTTTCTCAGAAATGACAGTAGATAACGATTTCTATTAAAATATACAAATAAATATATTTACATGAGGAACAAATTGTATATTTTGAAGTTTATGAGAATAAGCTCTTAAGTTTTCATGCTTGATAACTTTTGAATAACTGGTATTCCGTAAGAGGCAGACAAACACTTAAATAAAATTAAAAAAAAAATGCAGATCTCTTCAAAACACACAATTTAAGTCCTATTTATTTTTGTTGAGCTAACCATTTCCGAGATATTCCTTGTTATTGGTTTCAATTTTAAAATGTTTATACTTTTCTCAAACAAGTAGTCGCAGTCTGTGTTTCTTTAGTTTTACTCCTGGCCATGCGAAGAGAGCCGAATTTCAACGCCAATCTAATAGCGACAGCTTTTAAAATGTTTGACAGTCGCTTTAGTCAGTATTCCCGTAGCACCCTTCTGCTTAGAAGAAACTAAGTAATAAGACCATTTCTGCTATTTATCTCGATTAGCATGAAGTAGACAAAAGAAAAAGCTTTTATAAGAAGTTCTTTTGCCGAACAGATAGTAAAAGTCACGTGAATGGAGCTCATCAGATTATTTCAGTTAGGTAATTACTTGAAGAAATATATTGCATACTATAGTGTAATAATTTTAACAGGCGATACACGTTTAACTTGAGAAGTTAATGAAATACACGGTAGTAAACCGTTTTAATATTTAGCAATATATTAGCAATTTATACCAGATACCTTTAACATGAGTAGTTAATGAAACACTATAGTGAACCGTTTTAAAAACTATCAAGTTATTACTAGTATATACCAGACACTTCTAACTTGAGTAGTTAATGAAACACACTGTAGTAAACCGTTTTAATAATTAGCAAGATATTACTAGTATATACCAGGGAAGAGAAAGCTTTTATGAAACCGCCCCCAGGTAGTAAATCCACGTGATTCATGACTCGCGTTTTGGTTAACGCGGAGTGTCAGAATGTGGTTGATACATACATAATCCGAACAATGTCACTCATCAAGGATTACGGGATATAAGAGTTAATGTCTGGTCTGGTTTCACATCACATTTCATCACTGCCAGCATCACATGAACAACACACAAAATGGAAACCTAATCTACATGCAACACACCACCCTACCTCTCATTCGTGGTCAGAAAAGCCTTTTAGAAATTGCATTGTGAATCAGAATGTCCATTGTCCATCACGAAACTACTGAATGTAAAAGCTGTAGTTGAATCGAAAATATGTTCTATCTGGTTTTTTTTTCCAATGCACACTATTCCATCCATATGCGTCGAGTTTGATATTGACCAATAGCGTTTACAATGCCAAGGGTATCAGCCAATCATGGTCGCTGTTCTTATAGTTAACAATATATAACTACCCTTTCCTTTTTCCATCCACCTGGCAGAGAAGCGGAGAGATTACGTGTGCAATAGTGGCGCTTGTTCTTGAAAAATAACAAAATACTTTTTCTCCCAGTCCCGATTAACATTCGCAGTTCACTCATTGCACATGTAAGCCACCACTGCACTGATAAGGCTGCCACGGGGCTAGTACCCGAATGGCTCTCCGTGATTGTTGAAAGATAGTAGTGGGGACGAGAGGGAGGGTAAGTTCACACCTCTTGCGCTTTGCCTGGTGTAGAAGCCGCTGATCGATCAACTGGCCAATTGAAGAGATAAGTAGACGCAGTAGTGCTCTCATCCAGTAGAACCGCCTTAGAGATATACCGGATTTTTCTAGGGCTTCTATCTCCCTGACATCCCGAACATTCTAGAGCTCTTACAAAATGGTTATATTAGGTATCAGTGAGCTGCTCATGAATTTAGGCAGTGAGTGAACCACCGAGTTGTGCGACAAAGTGCTGTTCTACGAGTGAGGTTGTGATGCACTGCTGCGAGGGATTAGGCGACTCTCCAGCAAGGGCTACTTCCCGCGTATTTGTATCGACGCTATGCGAAGTGACAGAGAAAATTGAAACAGATCGCACTAGTGAGTAACTAATGAAGTGAAGTTAAAGTGAAAACTGGACAATGCCAGAATATGCTCCTAAAGATGCGATTTTATCGATAAAACATAAGCTCGTTACTGAACCGTAATAGTATCAGTATTTAGTCATCCATCATGACACCCGTGTTAACGTGGTACTCGGGTAATGCCAGGGAATGCCAAAGGGAAAGTCAGGGAAACTTTTCAAATGTGTCGAAAAGTCAGGGCAAAATCTAGTTTTCAGAAGAAAAATAATATTAGTTACCTGTACTCCGTCTGAGTGCAGATGATGAAAGCAGCTAGACAGGATAGCCCCTTAACGCAAAATGCTTGGCGCGAAACGAAAGAAGTATTGTACAGGGATGAGACCTAGAAGGATACTGTGTTCCATATACCTGTCGCGATATGACCAAGTGTTTTAAGTGACGTAAAATAAATATATGTACTAATGAAAGAAATATTTATATTTTTAATTAAAATAACTACTGGGATTCAGTAGCTATACCTTATATTATTCTATATCCACATTACATTATTTTATCTACAATGTTGTTTATTTCTTTATTTTATTATATTTATCTCAAAGAATATGATGTGTTCCATTCACAGGATTTTCTCTACATCCTCATAACAAGTTATTGTTATAAAGCTTATTCTTCTATTTCAGGCTAATCGAGATAAACATTAGCAGAAATGGTCTTATTACGTGTTTTCTTGCAATTGGAAAGGAAATAAGGGAATACTCCAGTCTAAAACGATAGCCAAGTATTTTAAAAGCTGGTTGCCATGTGGTAAAAATTCGTTTCTTTGTATTGCCAGGAGTTAACGAATTCCGTATGAGAAAAGTTTCTAAGTGTTTTAAAACTGAAACCAATAACAAGGAATATCTAAAAAATGTTCAACACTCCATGAAGAAAATGAATATAACATAAATTGTGTATGTTAACGAGATCTACCTTTTTCGTGAAGTAAGCTTTTGTCTATCTCTTACGGTTTATCAGTTTTGCAATATTCATCCAGAATGAAGAGCTCTTAGGAGACTACCCAAAAAATTCAAGATGTACGTTTTGTCATGTAAATATCTTTAATATTTGGAGTTTTAATCAAAATCGTTAGAGCAATTTTTGAAAGTTTCAAAATTTTCGCATTTTTTCCCATATAAAGGGTAGATTGGGGTGGGAGATTTCTTCAAAATCTTCGTGTCGCATCCACGGAAGATACTGAACTTAAATACCAAGTTTGGTATTTAACGGTCTTAAGTTTTTGAGCTATGGTGTCCACACACACACACACACACACACACACATTTTTACTTTCTCTACACGTGCTATGTACATAGGGATAGAGAAGGTATTTTAATGCACCCAAAAATTCGATACCGAGATTTCACCGGAAATACATGTTTTGGGTCCCCCTGAATCCAAAAAGGCATTTTTGGAAAATGGTCAGTGTGTGTGCGTCTGTGTGGGTGTCTGTGGACAGCATAACTCAAAAACGAAAAGACCGTTAAATACCAACCGTGGTATTTAAGTTTGGTATCTTCCAAGGATACGACACGAAGATTTTCAAGAAAATTCCCCCACCCCCAACTACCCTTTACATGGAACTTTTTTCGAAAATGTTATTTTTCTCAAAAATGGCTCTAACGATTTTGATTAAAATAGAGCACATTAAAACAAACAAACAATTTAGTTATATAAATTTTTTTCGAGGAGTTGATTGTTTTTGAGATATTCCTTGTTTTTGGTTTGAGCTTTGAAAAACTTGTACTTTTCTCATACAGGAATTTGTGAACTAGTGTCCATACAAACAAAGGAACTTCAGTCAAATATATGCGTAAGCTTTCACAGCCGGTGTCCATATTTTTAAAATTTAAAATTTTCGTGCTATTTTGACGTGGTCTGTAGGTTAAAATTTTAACTAAACATATTTTTACCTACAGACCACGGCAAAATAGCCCGAAAATTTTAAATTTTAGAACTTCAGTCACCTAGTAACCAGCTGTTGACTTCACTTTAACCTATGATACTCCCATATTTCGCTTCTTCTTACAAGGAAGCAAGTAATAAGACTATTTCTGCTAATTTTTTCGCGAGTAGCTTGAAGTAAATAGAAGAATAAGCTCATTAACAATAATTTGTTACACAGAAGTAGAGAAAGGCATATGAATGGGACACTTCAGACTTTTTTTTTCTAAAAATATATTTACGTGAAATCTCGATATCGAATTTTTTGGGTGGAATGCAATACATTTTCTATACACTATTACATAGTACGTGTAGAGAAAGTAAAATATACGTAAATTTGTAGCGGGGGTTAACATCCGATATTCCTCGGCTGAAACAGTTTGTTCAACCCTGTTGTTATTGCTGTACATACACTCGAGTTTAGAAATGGCAGTTTGTGATCACAAAGAGGTTACTGTTACTAGAGTTTACTCAAGGTCGAAAAGACTTGATTATTCTCTTGTTGACTCATTCATAGCCCCTCTTTTCTTAATGACGAACCACATCCACATGGGCGGGCTGTACTCACGTCTCTGTTGATTACCATCTGTCTCCTGGTATTGACAGGAGAGGATTTACAACTACCAGTGCCACACACACACTTCTAAAAACTACACAAACCTTTTTTGGAACGTCGGTTCGATAAACCAGCAGCTATTTTTACTTGAAGTTTTGCTTCGTAAGCGGCTCCTTTATCGCAACGAACCGATAGAAAAGTACTGCCCATCAAAACTTAAAATAATCACATATATTATACGATTACATCATACTTATAACAGTTTTTTTTTAAGTTTTTTTTTTTTTATTATGTAGCTTAACGTCCTTTATCCTGGTTGATCATATTGGACGATAAATGAAGTTGGTGAAATGGTGCTCAAATGATCCCGGGGTCCATGGAGCTTAAATTTACTCGATATTCGTCATCTCAGGATAAAGGAAAACCCCGTAAAACCCTTATCCGGGTGACTCACCCTAAGCGAGATTCCAACTCGCGACCTGTTGGATGTGAGATAGACACGCTACCCCCACACTACCCAGACGTGCTATAAAAATATCATGTTATGTAATCTCAACTTTACTTCCTTCCTCTTAGTTTTGCCTAAATATACTTTGATTATATTTTACAATTTTAGCTTCCATATCTTGATTCGTTCTTTACATTGATATTTCAAATCCCAAATATTTAAACAAATGTGTGTGTTGTATTTTATATATATATATATATATTCATTTATAACTATTTCTGCTCTTCTAATATATTTGTACTTTCTCTACACGAATTATGTACTACGTTTACAAAAGTAAATACCCACCGCGCGATGGATCACCTATTTTCAGGTGTTCTTGCATAGGTGGCATGAGAATAAAATTTGCAATATCCTTCCCTTCCCTTTGCGTTCAAATTGGCCAGCTAACCGCTCACCTTTCAGTTTTGGAAACCAATATTTCAACAGTCATTGTAAACTAACGGGATTTTATTGCAAGTTCAACTTCAATACACATGCAGAAAATGTGTTATTATGTTTCGATTAACTAATGGAACTGAAGTAAAACGCTACTTGTGTTGGGTGCTTTGCTTACAAAGATAAGTTTAATTAACAACAATTGTGCCTGCGATTAGAACAGCCGGAGTGGTTAAAACGTACTTCTGCTGAGGAATAGAGGAATCGGGAGGTGGATCGAAACCCAATTAACACGTGTCTTTACTCGTTAATTGTTTTTTTTTTTGGGGGGGGATGACTTTATTTTCGTGACCTGTGCGAAATATAGATTTGACTGATTAATGGAGTCTATTTCAGATAAAACAACTCCCATAGAGTAGCATATTACATGATTAGGTTTATTTGGCATAGCGTTTTGATATTTGTCGCCGTCTTTCGAACGCTACAATATGATTGAAATTTTACAACTAAATGCTGTAAAAAATAAATTGCAAATACATCAAATAAACGGGGAATAACTCCTAATTCAACTGTCAAACATTCCTATCAACAGCAATATTTTCCTTTGAACACCCACATTAAAAGGCATTTGTTTATAATTCTTGAATACCAATACTTTTTTACTTTCTCTATATGCACTATGTATATAGTGTATAGAGAAGGTATTGCACTCCACCCAAAAATTCGATACCGAGATTTCACCGGAAATATATGTTTTAGGGTCCCCCTTTATCTAAAAAATCATTTTCATAAAAAGGTGTGTGTGTGTGTGTGTGTGTGTCAGTGTGTCCGTGTGTCTGTGAACACGATAACTCAAAAACGAAAAGTCGGTAAAATATCAAGCTTGGTATTTAAGTTTAGTATCTTCCAGGGATGCGACACGAAGATTTTGAGAAAAATCCCCCCACCCCAAACTACCCTTTACATGGAACTTTTTTCGAAATTTTCAATTTTCTCAAAAATGGCTGTAACGATTTTGATTAAAATTTCGTATATTAAAGATATTTACCCAACAAATAAAATGAATATCTTGAATTTCCTGGGAATAGCCTCTGAAGAGTAGTCTATTCTGGATGAATTTTACTGAATTTTGAATAACTGCTAAACCGTAAGAGATGGACAAAAACTTACTACACAAAAGACGTAGAACACGTTAAAATACACAATTTATGTTACATACATTTTTTTCGTGGAGTTCGTCGTTTTTGAGACACTCCTTATTTTTGGTTTCTGCTATGAGAAACTTATACCTTTCTCATACAGGAATTTGTCAACTGCGGTCCATACAAACAAAGGAACTTCAGTGACATAGCAACCAGCTTTTGATTATCACTTTAACCTATGATACTCCCTTATTTCGCTTTACTTACAAGGAAGCAAGTAATATGGCTATTTCTGCTATTTTTTTACTGATTAGCATGAAGTAAATAGAAGTATAAGCTTTTAAGAATAATTTGTTGCAGAGATGTAGAGAAAGTCATGTGAATGGTACACATCAGATTTTTTATAAAACATTGGTTAATAGTATTACAATAAAGGAAATAGTTAATACATTTATCATGATAAGATTTTATTTCTAGCTTACAATGGATACAAGGAAACATTTCTATCTCCTTCATATTGGAAGGTCTCATTAGATAGGAAGGAAATTAAAACGTCACAGGCAAAAAAACGAAAGTACCTGCTTTAGAAATGTTTATTGAACTCAGAATGATTACAATTATAGTTAAAGAATGCTGTAATGTGACACAAATACAGTGGTGTATGAGAATAGGACTCAAAAGTATCAAACGCAAACGAATTTAATATATTATACACCATAGGAAAGCATTTAATAGAGTAAAATTTGTATTAATAGCAACAAAATGCATTCTAAAAGTAGCAGATCCAGCGAATAAATTAATGGTTTATTAAACAGAGCACAATACATTTGGGGATTGCTTGAGCTTTAGACTTAGCAGCGTTGCCATTTTGTTTATTTCCAGCAGTATACAATGTTGCCATGCCCCCATTAACTGGCTGTATAGAAGTTCTCCATTCCAGATGCCAATAATCTCGAATAATTAAAGACGTTTGTTCAAGTTCCGTTTGAGAAAATAAGTACGCGGGAGTTGAAGATCAATCCACACCTACTGGCACTGGAACTCAATGAAATTTTCGATTTTACAAAAAAAAAAAAAAAAAATGTAATTAAACTACTACCAATTTATTAAAGACATTTGCAGCGCAAATAAAATGTATATCTTGAATTTTCTGGGAATAGTTCGTGAAGTCCTCTTCGTTCGGAAGGAATTTTGCATTCTTTCAACACTGGTAAACGTTAAGCGATAGAAGAAATCGTTCTAACATAACATTCTAAGATAATAACAATCTTGTGGTTATTGCTGTCTTTGACTTGTAGCCGCTTATGCTGAAGTTTTACCTGTTAAATTCCACCACTAATAAAGCTAATTGTGATGGTGATCTGATTGCCACAATTTTCCACTGTTTTTGGCAGCGAATAAATGGAACAGTCGCAACGTAACCGGCTGTTGCTGGGAGAAGGGGAGACGAGGGTCCGATACAGTACATGACGTTAGCTATACTCCATACGGTAACAATTGCTCTGCTTTAAAACTCCATGCCTGCTTATAATTTTGGGATATTAGACATTTGACATTAAGAACTTCATTTGATTCCTGATAACTAAAGCTAAAGGCTCGCGCGCAGAGATGCCAGTGAGAATCAACGACGGAGCTGAGCGGAATTTGAGTATGCTCACTTTTTGCAAATATAATATTTATATCAATTAATATGCTTATATGTTAATTTTGAATCGTCAAAATACTGTCTGAATTAGGATTGTGATAAACAGGAGATTAAATTGTTTACAAATTATTTTTAGTTTTAGTTTTTTAAAAATATATTCTGTTGTACGTTCGCTTTAACTTCTGGTCACATCGCGACGGACCTGTTCGATAATATATAACTACGAAAAACTCCTAGCAGATTGGTCCGTTTATGGGATTTGAACCTAGGACCTTCCGAATGCGAGACGTACACTTGCCGCGGTGCCACCTCATTTGATTACTTTAAATTTTGTATTTGATATATTTGCTACTACTTCTGGGAAAAGGAGAAAAAGCTGTCGCGTCACATTAATATCTGTCTTGTGTTGGTTGTCAGTGAGTTTTTGATGCACAATATTCACAACGTTATTGACAGATGTTCTTAGTCGCGTAGTCATTGTTTGTAATATACATTTTAGATGTTTTACTTTCTGGGTATTATATACGTGATCCACCATTTATATGTCGACTGAAGGAAAACAATAATAACATTCTATAAATGTTATCTGGGATTTGAACCCAATATCTCCTGAATGGAGCCACAGATCATGTTGCTTTGTATGAAATTGTAGTGATAGTAATGCAGGTTGTGCTATCTTTTGTTTTCCCTCGAACCGTGTCCTATAAGACCAGTTAACACACGTCCGAGAATGATGTGTCTTGCACCATTAATAACTACATTTGTGGAATGTTCTCTCTCTTTATTAGAAAATTCCAGAGAATCTTGTGGGACGCCAACATTCCTACTCTTCTTGTGACTTTTCTCAGCCCTAATGGTTTTGCTATTCACCGCAATAATTACGATAATCCGCGAACAGCTCGACATTCATGAAATTGCTCATCACAAGAGGTCATCAAATCGTATACCCAACTCAACAAATAACCTACATATTCTCGATCGCCTAAACAGGGAATATTACTATCTAGTGCTCCTTTGTGGGAGAATTCCTTCCGAATGAAAAGGACTTAATGGATTGTTCCCACAAAATTAAAGCTATACATATTATTTTCAGTAAATGTCAATATCAGTAATTTAGAGCCTTTTTGGGACAGTTGCGAAAATATGTCCCTGTAAAAGATGATTTGGTGTGGAGGAGATTTTCCTGAAAATCTTGTACAACATCGAGACTGTGTACTTTAATTCTGCCTCGACAATAGTAATTTAATGCACGAGCAATTAATGAATTTTGCATATAAACATTTACATTATTTTCTCTGTCCATTCTCTGCAAATTATTCTTTTTATTTACTTCTTTAACTTTATAGCACACACCTTGTGGCATATAGCTGTGTCGTATTATAATGGTCAGAACACAAATTTTGATTACCTAAAACAGTGGCATAATGGTTACTATGCTAGCCTTGTAGGTTCAAACCTGGAAGAGGGTTAATTACCAGAATGTTTATAAACAGTTACTATGAAGCATCAACATTAATAGTTCCAGAACAGTTTTGAGATCATTAAATGCTTCACAATATTTACTTTAATTAAATCTAACATTTTTCTCTTTAAATTATCCCTAAACTTCATTAATATCAGAGGGCAGCCCTGAAAGGCTGCTACAGGCAATTCATTCCATGCTTCAATGGAGCCGGTCCCCATGGCCGCGCTCGCCAAGCTTTGGTGCTTCGTAGCGCTGGGGATCGTGGGTTCGAGTCCCGCCTTGGGCATGGTTGTTATATGTTTGTGTATATGTGTGTGTTGTAAAGTAAGAAAACAGTAATAATACGGTAAAACAAGGTTAAAAAAAAGTAGGGTGTACAGTGCCGGAGTCCCGATCAGACTCCAGTAGTGATTTAAAAAAAAAAAAAAAAATGGACCTATGATCGTTTCGTCCGTAGTATACCCGGTTTTCTAACCTCTACCCATGCATTTAAACCTGCATAAACTTTAAATAGTGCGATTAACCTCTGTCTTTTACACCTAAATTTTAGCGGCTCACATTTATTCTCTTCGCCCAAAATCTTTACCTCTCTTTATGAATTTTACAGCCCTTCTCTGTATCTTTTCCAGCGGAAATTGTCAACTCCAAGAAAAAAAAATGTATATTACTTAAGGTGTGTGTTTTAAGGAGATATTTTTTTTTGTGTTTTAACGTTTTGTCCATTCCTTATGGTTTATCAATTATGAAAAAATACAACAAAAAACATACATACATACATACATACATACATACATGCATGCATGCATGCATGCATGCATCCATCCATCCATCCATCCATCCATCCATCCATCCATCCATCCATCCATCCATCCATCCATCCATCCATCCATCCATCCATCCATCCATCCATCCATCCATACATACATACATACATACATACATACATACATACATAATGAGCTCTTCAGAGGCTACTAATACTCTCAGAAAATTCAAGATAAACATTTTGTTTGCCATGTAAATGTCTTTAATATACCGTATTTTAATCAAAAGTGTATAATTTTTGAGAAAATAAAAATTTTGCATATGTTTTCCATGAAAACAGGGTGGGGGGTTTTCCTAAAAACTTACTTAAATGTCAAGTTTGGTATTTTACCGACTTTTAGTTTTTGAGATATGTACACACACACATGAACCGTTTTCTAAGAATACGTTTTTATTTGGGGGGGGGAGGAGTATTGGGGACTCTAAAGCTTGTATTTCCGGTGAAATCTAGGCATTGAATTTTTGCGTGCAGTGCAACATCTGTACCTAATGAGTACATTTTACATTCGTGCTAGAGTAAGTAAAATATTATTCATGTTAGGAAAATACCAACCAGACAATTTGTTAAAAATATCTCAAGAAATATACTTTTAAAAATAGTGTTTGTAACTAGTATCTGTAGAAGAAAGATCTCAAGTTTAGCTAATGAAATGGAATGAATTAATTAATCTCCTAGATCCAGAGTGAACAGACATTTGAATGAAACTCTGTATGGATACTACTTTTATTATCAGTAATGTCTGTACAAAATCATTAAAGCTATAGCTTTTATAATTTAGAATATTACTTCATTACTTCGGTGCAAGAAAATTACTAAATACAGGCGAAAAATGCAAGAAAATTACATAAAATGATCAGAAATTATTTAATTTTTCTTATTTCATTTTCTTATGTGGGACCCATGGTAAGTATTTATCTGCACGTTAGCAGCAATATCAACAGTGGAACAATTAAAAGATGATGTCATCAGAATCTGGGTTCTGATAATCACTGCGATCAATATTCAGGATCTGCCCAGGGAGTCAATAAACGGAATACAAATTCTCTAGACATACTGAGGAATATTATTTATCAAGGAGAAATTAACGGCCGTGGCTGAGTTAGACCTCTCGCCTCTCACGTAGACGGGCCCCAATCGACCGCATGTGAGATTTGTGCTGGACAAAGCGGCGCATGGACTAGTTTTCTCAGGGTTCTCCGGCTTCCCCCGCTATCGCATTCCACCGGTGCTCTACCTCCATTCCATGTATCACCAGTCTGCGATGTCACAAGCAGTAAAAGTGGGCGTTCAACACTCGCGGGAATTTCTGGAGCCAACTGAGTATCGGATCCGGGAACCTTGGAACAACAGACATGTGCTTTACAATGAACCATGAGGACAATCAAAATATTCCTAAATTAACTTATTCCTCTATTACTTTCTTTTTGTTAATTAAGATAAGTTAGTTGAAACGCATGTTTTACATACAACGGTTAAACAGAAAGATGGAAAGAAAATCGAATATTTAAAAAGTGGGGAAGCAAATGATTTCGACATGGGAGAGGTGAGAAAAGTATGAGGTGTTTGAAAATTAAATCAACTTACAACGAATATTTCATAAATAGTAAATGCTACAAGTTAATCATAAATTGTGAGATTTAACAAGATGTAGCGTCATTTGTGCGTGTAGTTTAGCTTTTGTCTTATCTTTTACCAGTTACACAAAATTCATTCAGAATGAAGACGACTAAATAGCTTTTTATGGAAACTTCAAAATATAAATTTTATTTTTCATACAAGTATCTTGAAAATCTCGTGTTTTAGTCTAATTCGTTAGTCATTTTTTATAAAAATAAAAAATAACTAAAAAATATATAAAGGGATGAGAGAATTTTCTCTTAAATCTTCTTCCCCCATCCTTGAAAGATACCTTGAGTACCAAGTTTGGTATTTATTCCGACATTTCATTTATGAGTTAGGCTATTCACAGACACACAAACGCGCCTTAATAAAACATTCGCATGATTTTCTCTAAATGTACTCAAACTATTCTTTTATCTATATCTTGCTAATCAAGACAAACATTAGTAGAATTGTCGTACAATTTTATTTCTTGTAAGTAGAAGGGAAATAGTGGAATACACTAGGTTAAAGCGAGAATCAAATCTTTTAAAAACTGGTCACTATGAGAAACAATTGAAATTCGGTTGTCTTTGTATGACCAGGAGTAAAGCAAAATAGAGATGAAACGAAAAATGACTTCCCGTTTGAGAAAAATTTAAATAGTTTTAACTTAAGATATCTCAGAAATAGTTAACTCAAAATAAATAAATGTATATGACATAAATTAGGTTCTTAAACCAAATCAAAATTTTTTGTGTAGTAAGTTTTTTTCTTCTGTATCTTACGGCTTACTGTTAAAAAAGGTCATCCAGAATAAAGATGTTTTCAGAAGATATTCCAATAAATTTCAAGATATACATTTCTTTCATCATTAAAATAGGTTAAACGTGCTGTATTTGAATGAAAACCCGTTAGATCCATTATTGAGAAATTCAAAATTTTCGACAAATATTCCATGTAAAAGGTTTTAGTGCATTTTCTTGAAACTCTTGTGGTGCATCCTTGCAAGATATCGAACTGAAATACCAAATGTAGTTTTAAACCGATATTTCGTGTTTGAGTTATGCTGTCCATACACGGAGGCCTTTATCTAATTTTTTTTCAGGGTCCTTAATGCATGCATTTCTGGTGAAATCTCGATGTCGAATTTTTGGGTGAAATGCAAACCTTCTCTATATACTGTGTACATTGTACATACGTGCTAGAGAACATAAAATGCTTATATTCTGCTCCGAATGCCTCATCTCACCTATTTTCGGTGTAATCTCGTCGAATTTTTGGAATGTACAGTTCTTTTCCTCCGATTTATCTGAAAATGTTCGTGCAATCCGTAGACAACCTGTGAACCAGGAAGAACAGAAACCCCAATATTGTAATTTGTGGCTTAGGAAACGAGAAGAAAAGCCACGTTTTAATAAAACGCTCGAGGCTGATGGGAATTCCGAGCGGCAGATGTCTGTTGTGTTGGTGGACCAGGTGTTTTGACTGAACAGTTGCCTCTCGCGTGCCTGGCGCTCGACCACTTAACACCCTCAGGGATCAGTCATCACCAGATGTCACTACTGACCTAAAACGCCATAAGCAGCAGAACATTGACATTGTGTATCGGGGATTTAAAGCGTGTAAACAAGCGAAGTTTAACGTACATTTCTGCTACACAGCATTTGTTAAACTACTTGGCTACTTAAGCATTTTTACTTTTTTTACTACTTACTTGCCGTAAGTATAGGTAATCAAATGCGTAGCAGGGAAGCCAAGGTTTGTGCCCTCTTGCTAAATATTGTATTAGATGATATAAAATTCTAAGTTTAATTCCAATTGCTGCGCCTTAATCTATGAATATAACACCACTTTTTACTTTCTGTACACGTACTGCGTACATAGTGTGTAGAGAAGTTATTGTATTGCACCCTAAATTTCAGTATCGAGATTTCTTCAGGAACATGTTTTGAGACCCCTGGTTAAAACAAATATTTTGGAAACGTCCGTGTGGTGTCTGTGCGCAGCAGAGCTAAAAGACGAAAAGTCGGTTAAATACCAAACTTTGTATTTAAGTTCAGTATCTTCCAAGGATGCGACACGAAGATTTCAAGAAAATCCTCCCGCCCCCACCCCAATTACTTTTTGCGTGGAACATTTTTCGAACATTTTGATTTTCTCAAAGATAGCCCTAACGATTATGGCCAAGAGTTGACAAAATGCCTTAACAGAAAAGCGTATTTAAACGCTGATTGTATTCCAATAACAAGGAATATCTCAAAAACGCCAGCTCTAAAAAAGAAAAAAACATATATAAATCATATATGAGATAAAATCATGTATGATCTACGTGTTTTGTGTAGTAAGGTTTTGCCTATTTCTTAAGGTTTACCAGTTATGCAAAAATTAGTAAAATTCATTCAGAACAAAGAGCTCTTCAGAGGCTATTCCCAAAAAATTCAAAATATTCATTTTATTTGTGATGTAAATATTTCATGCGGTATTTTAATCGACAACGTTAGAGCCAGTTCTGAGAAAATCAATATTTTCAAACATTTTCCCATGTAAAGGATAGTTTGGTGTAAGGAGATTTTCTTGAAAATCTTGGTGTCGCATCCTTGGAAGACGCTGAACTTAAATATCAAGCTAAACTACCGCATGCTGATTTTCTAAAGATGTTTTTTCGGACTCAAGAGTCCTCAAAACATATATTTCCGGTGCAATCTCGACAGCGAATTTTGGGTGGAATACAATACCTTCTCTATTTTGTACATTGTGCATAAGGGCTAGAGAAAGTAAAAACATATGTATATGATAATACAGGTTAAAACGGTTGAACATGTTGTAAGTAAAAGTATACCACTGTTTGATTCTGGAGCAGCACTCGTTTCATTGAATATGCTTATACCCAGAGCGTTGTTGGTACATATGGGCGGAAGTGTTATCTCCTTTTTCACAGAAATACAAATCTTTCCGTCTGATAGTGATAACGTAACACACCAGATCATATCAAGAGTCTGCCACTGACCTTCTGAACTCTAAAGCAGGGATGAGTGACAGTACATACTGTTCTTAAGAATATCTTGAAACACAAGAGGTGGACCTAGAAATAATGTTCAGTTACGTTTTTACACATTATAACTTCTCTACTGCCTTCCTTTGGTCGGTAGAAAAAGTATTGTGTTCTATTGAAAAATTCAGGCTTTGCTCGGAAATAGAGATTTTAATTCTACCGGAATTAAAAGAGTTAAAGCAAACTGTGAAAAGTTTGTGCAACGCGTGTGTGTGAAACAGTAAAACTTAGAAATGAAAAATCACAAATAAAACTTGATGTTACGTTAAGGACCTTCCAAGGGCCGCGCCTTGGCCGAATGATTAGACCACTTGTCTTTCACCGAGGCGGCCCGGGTTCGATCCCAAGCATGTGGGATTGTGGCAGCGCAGGGTTTCTCTGGGTTCTCCGGTTTCCCTCACCAACCTCCAATGCTTGTGTTTAAAATATACGATTTTTATAGTGTAACTCCCGCTTTTACTATAAACGGCACCACAAGCGATGTTTGGCGGAGGAAACTGGAGAACCCGGAGAAAACCCGCTTTGTCCACCACAAAATACACGATGGTTAAGACAGTTACGTGACAAGGAAACTGTATTTTATCTTGAATGCACTACTTGAGATATCTCGTTAAAGCACATAATTCATGTCAAATAATTTTTGTGACATTAACCATTTAGAAAATATTCCTTATTAGTTTCAATTTCCAAATACTTTATACATATTTTTATTCTCTCTCTGTCTCTCTGGCCTGGGGTTAACATGCTAGCCTCTGGTTCCCAAAATCGCGGTTTCAAACCCGGCGTAGGACCCAAGCCCCCCGAACCCAGGTAAGCTTAGCAGGTAACAAACCCCCAAGCCTCCCGCGAAACCGGTGTAAGTAGCCAGCAGGTAGGGTGGAATGGGTATGCCTAGTTTTTTTCCTTGATTTCTTTGAGTGTACGGCAAATTAGTTCTCAGTTAACATGTTTTCCGGCGAGACTGAAATTACGGCGAGTAGGACAGGAAGGAAAAGTCTACTTCGGAGCGGTTACACTTTCGGATTCCAGAAGTGTTTGAAAAGTGGGGTAGCGCAATAGATGTGCAATGTTAAAAGTTGCAAAAGTTTGATTAAAACCTTTTCCATTGAAGAAATAGATGTCCTGGATATTCAAGAGGACCATAACCATCCACTCGTGCAAAGAAAACAGACTGAGTTTTAAAATGATCTCCTTATTCTTTTGATCTACTTCCACTTGTACGTCTAACGTAGTGTGTAATAAAACTGCTTCTGCAAATGTATATTAGTATGAAGTAGTAGTATAAGATTTTATTTGAGAATGTTTACAGAGCAGTGGATAGAGAACGACATGTGTGCGACTACAACATATTAGATATTTTGGAAATGGCCGTTTTCTTTTCGCTGAATGTTAAATAGCATTGTTAAAAAAAAAAAACAAAAAAAAAAAAAAACAAAACGTGATATATAAGTTCCTTAGGTTCCAATCAGATTATGCTATATATCATCTTCTACATTGTGAGTAGAAAGTTTCGAAAGAAAAGCGTGTGGGTGTGGGGGTGTGGGTGCGTCATGACGTAAAATAAAAGGATAATCTTTTGTAAGAAAAGTTTCTTTGTGGAACAACTAGAGAAAGTTATGTGAATGTAACATATCAGATTTTCAAATCCGTATGTTTGCCTTCAGATTTCCATTGTTAACTTTAGTGGTTATTCTCAACTGAAAGTTAAAATATAGTTTTAGTTTCAAATTAATTTATAGATAAATTAATTGAGAGAATTAAATTCGGAGTACTTTCTGTTCATCCAAAGTGATTCGTAATATTCTAAGTTTGAGGTTGTCATTCAAAGAATCCGACCCGCACTGAGGCGGAACTTCGTTTCATCCAGCTGTACCTACGCATATCAGAGCTGGCAATAAAATGCTTTCCAAGTTGTTTCATTTAAAATTCTTGCTGGTAGAAGATGCAGCCATTTATAACGGAGCAGCCGTTTTCTTTTAGCGTTCTGCGGCACAGAACAGCAACTTTTTTTCTCCAGCAACTTGAATTTTTAATGAAGAAACGTTGCTCCTACATGGAAAACATTTTAGAGCTGTGCTCTGGCACGCAGATGAAGAGGAAAAACACTACAAACTTTTTAGTATTTAACATAACCCATGTTTGTCTTCTGAATTCAGAAGTAGACAAAGGAAATATCAATTTCGGTGCCAGTTTCTTTTGCTCGAAAAGGAGAGTCTTTTGTAGGACAGTCGAGCTGCGGTAACCCGTGAGGCTCACATTTCGGGAGTCTCGGGTTCGGTTACCGACTGTCTGGCCACTCTGACCAGGAGGAATAGAACTGAGAGGGGGATTCATTTCGCGTAAAATTTGAAATCATGTCACACTCGCAA
This sequence comes from Hymenopus coronatus, assembly GCA_030762935.1. Classification (NCBI taxonomy): domain Eukaryota; kingdom Metazoa; phylum Arthropoda; class Insecta; order Mantodea; family Hymenopodidae; genus Hymenopus; species Hymenopus coronatus. The sequence continues at coordinate 28,106,600 of CM060882.1, forward strand.
AGCTACCAGTATCTCACATTGGAGCTCTTGTAGGTATCACAATTCCGAGTTCACTGCTTTCATTGCAATCAAAGCGGAAATATATTAAATAATACATCGTGTTTTCTGAAAGCCATCTCCGTTTTTCATTTGCCATCGCCCAAATATAATAATAGCTACTCCCCTCCGAAGTTGCTTTTCAGACATTGTTGCATTGATGGTATTCTATTTTTACTTTCTCTACATGTACTATGTGCATAGTGTGTAGAGCAGATATTGTATTGCTCCCAATTTCGATACCGAGATTTGACCAGAAATATTTGCTTTGAAACCCCCTGAATCCAAAAAAGCATGAGCATGGTAACCACTACACCACAGAGGGCGACACTCTGGATAGGGTGGGATAGGGAATAATTCTGGTTAAAGACAATTTCCCCGCTCTAGCCGGGAATCGAACACAGGACCTCCGGGTGAGAAGGCAACTCGCTGACCACCTGACTACAGGGGCAGTCTGATTTAGGTTTGTATTTAATGTAAGTTACATTTGATCGCATCATGAGTTATGAGTAATTAAAGCCCCTCATTACCAGATGCCTGGATAATTTTGATGAGAAGCTGGCAGATAAATGCCTACTCTTAACTGCATTGGAGGTTGGCAACGTTTAATTGGAAACGCGTCGGAGTTCGATTTTCCGGAAAGCTCCGGGTATAATGAGTCCTTTAGGGATATGGGAGCTTTTATCTAATGGTTTCCTGGAACTGTGCCGTAGGATGCAGCTAAATGGATAACCTATATTTAGTGGTGTTATCAGCCAGATGGTTTGTAGCCTAACGTCTCCATATCCTTCATTGAGCATCTTATGTGTTAGACTTCCTTCCAAGCGGAGCTTAATATTTTGCAAAACAAGAGGAACTGACCATATTAAATAGGATTTTATAAATGTGCAACACTGCGTGTTTCAAATAAATTAGAATTTGGTTAATGTTTTTTTACTTTCTCTACACATACGATATATAGTGTATAGAGAAGGTACCTATTATATTGCACCCAAACACTCGATACCGAGATTTCACCGGTTACCTCTGAACCAAAACATCTATTGTCCTTATTTCACATGTCTTTCTCTACCTCTCTGTAACAATTATTGTTAGTAAGCTTATTCTTCTATATGCTTCATTCCACATAAACAGTAGCAGAAACGGTTTTATTACTTAGTTCCTTATAGGTATAAGCGAAATAGGGGATATGCTATGCTAAATTGACAGTCAAATGCTTTAAAATGTGGTTGCTATAGCATAGAATGAGATTCTTTGCGTGGTCAGGTGCAGAAAGTTTCCGTATGAGAAAAATATTAAGTATTTTAAAACTGGAACCAATAACAAGGAATATCTCAGAAACGGTCAACTCCTCGAAAAAAAAAATGTATATAACGTAAATTGTGTGTTTTAACGAGCTTTACATTTTTTGTGAAGTAAGGTTTTGTCTATCTCTTACGTTTTACTAGTTATGCAACATTCTGCAAAATTCATCCAGAATAAAGATGTCTTCAGAGGCTATTCCCAGAAAATTGAAGACATACATTTTATTCGTCATGGAAATATCTTTAATATACGACATTTTAATCAAAATCGTTTATAGCTATTTTTGAGGAAATCAAAATTTTCGAACATTTTTCCATGTAAAGGGTGTTTGGGGGTGGGGGATTTTCTTAGAAAGCTTCGTGTCGCATCCTTGGAAAATATTGAACTTAAATGCCAAGTTTTGTATTTAACGGACTCTTAGTTTTTGAGCCATGCTGCCCACAGACACACACCAACACACACACATACACACGCACACACACACACCTCTACATAGTGCTTGTAGAGAAAGTAAAAAGCATTTTAGAAAAATGTCATGTGTGTGGTCTGTGGGCAGCATGGCTCAAAAACGAAAAGTTCGTTAAATACCAAATTTGGTATTCATGTTCACTAGCTTCCAAGGATACGACACGCAGCTTTTCAAGATAATCCGCCCACCCCATCTACCCTTTACTCGCTTTCTCAAAAATGGCCGTATCGATTTGGATTAAAATAGCGTATATTATAGATACATGACAAACTGTATTCTATTCTAGACGTTCTCGGGCTTCAAGCTAGGTGTAGCGATGTAGAGTCATCGACATTTCGGGAGCATGCATCTCTTCCATCATCAGGATGATACATCTTCAATTTTCTGGCAATAGCCTCTGAAGACCTCTTTAATCTGAGTGGATTTTGCATAACTGGTAATCCTTAAGAGATAGACAAAAACTTACTACACATAAAATGTGGTTCTCGTTAAAATACATAATTTATGTGATATGCAATTTTTGGTGGGGTTGACAGTTTCCGAAATATTCCTTATTATTAGTTTCAGTTTTAAAATAGTTTAACATTTGTCATACGGGAACTTGCCGCCAACTCCTGGTCATGCATAGAAACGGATTTCAATCCCATAGCAACCAGCTTTTAAAACATTTGACAATCCTTTAGCCCAGTATTTTCTCTTATTCCTCTTCTACTTAGAAGAAAGCAAGTAATAAAGCAATTTGTTAATGTTTATCTCATTTAACATGAAAATAGGGGAATATGCTTTTAAACTGTAATTTTTACAAAAGTGTAGAGAAAGTCATATGAATGGAACACATCCGATTTTTTTTTCATTCTAAAGCTACTAAAGCTAGTAGTCAAAAGATATATTACATTCCACTACAAAAATTCCATATGCAGATTTCATCGGACGTACGCGTTTTGAAGTCTCATGTTTAGAAACCTAGTAATGGAAACATTGCAGTCTACCCAATACTTCAATATCGAGAACTTACTATAAATGCATGTTTTGAGGTCTTTGAATACAAATAACGTTTTAAGAAAAGATAGGTGTGTGCTCTGCGTACTCGCGTTTGCGTATGTGTGTGAATAATATGGCTAAAGAAACTAAACGTTTCATGAACACTAAAGTTGGTATTTAAGTTTAGCATTTCAAAAAATACGATGCAAAGAACACCCCCCTTCTTCACTGGAAAAGATTTTGTTAGGTGTTAATTTCTCAAAATTATTCTTAACCATTTTGATTAAAATAATATATTTTAATATATTTTCATGCTAGAATATTTTGAGAATAACTCATGAAATACTTTTTCATTCTAGACGAATTTCGTATAACTAGTAAACCATGAGATATGGACAAAAGCTACACATAAAATGCACATTTTTTTGTTCGTTTCATTTGAATCGATTCCTTTAACACCTATGTCCATATCTGGGACTTTGCTTTTAGAAACAGTTACTTGACTGTAGGTATTTTAAAGTTGGGTTTTTATCATTTCTGCATTCAAACACACGCACATTCAACATTAATTTACAAACTTAGTAGGGGATAGAAAATGATTCTGATTAAAGAAACATTCCCTGCCACAGATGGGTATCGAAACAAAAATTGGCCGCGCCCTGGCCGAATGGTTAGATACTCGCCTCTCACCTGGATGATCCGGTTTGATTCAAAGCGACCGGATGTGAGATTTGTGGTGGACAAAGCGGCGCAGGGGCGGGTTTTCTCCGGCTTCCCCTGTTTCCCCCGCCATCACATTCCACCGGTACTTCATCTTCATTCCATGTAATATCAATTTCATTGCCTGTGGTGCCATAGTAGGTAGTAAAAACGGCCGTTAAACACTATAAAAAAAAAAAAAAAAAAAAAAAAAACATAAACCAAGACCTCCGGAATGTATATTTAGTTAAATAATAAAAATGTAAAATATATTTGTCCTCGTGACGTCATGCAAAAGTACTATTGCAAAGCCATCAATTAGCGGACTTCTTTTGGTTAGCTTCTTGTAATCTTTTTGTATCTATAACGAAAGGTGCAAGAAACTACTTCTTTGTGTATGTCGAAGGAAAAATAATACGTTGTTTTACAAAAAAATTTGTAGAAGAAATGTGGAAATAACCAATATTGGATGGATAAGTGTATGTGAATGTAACATATTGGATCTTTCAAATAAGAACTACTTAATACAGTGTTTACTAACTAAAGCAACTAACATTTTATTTCAGCCAATTAAAGAGAAAACCCTAACCTGGTGGAATTAACTCAAGAGCAGAGCTTTGCTCCTTCTGACTGCTTTTAGCATAGCTACCATGTTAGTTTACTTTACTTTTAAAGCGTAAAACCTTTGGAAGCAGATCTAGCGAGGTGGCGCCGCGGTAACGCGTAGGACTCTATTCAAGAAGTTCCTGGTTCGATTTTGATCCATAGGTTTTTCGGGGCGTTTCCCCGGATCGTCAGGCGAATGTTTCTGTCCTCTCCCAAATTACCTGTTCCTCCATCATTCTGTTCATCTTCCGTCATCCCGTTTGCTTAGTTTCAGCGTTAAAACTGCCAGCGATGGTGTTTCGTGCAGCGTGGCAATGAAAAAGGAGCTCTCTGTGATGCTGTCTTCTTCCTGCGGCGTCCAGCTGGTTTCCGGGGTATACTTACCGCCCTCTTAGAGTGACTCTCAAGGGTGGTGATGGGGGAAGGGGTACTCGATCTAGGGCATCTCAATTTGGAAACTGTAGAGAACCTGTCATTGCTGTTCCGGCAGCTCGGGGTCTCCTCTCACTCATCCCTTAGGGTGAAGGGTGCCCCTTCATGGGGCATAGGTATAGTTTTCCCCAAAACATGATGGCCTTCAAACGAGATCACTCCCCCCCCAAGCGCTGGGCAATAACCATTAGCAAACAAAAGACGACCCTGTACTTGGGGTGAGGGGCAACTAGTAAATTCTGTTTCCTGGAGACACTACTTGCAAGTGGAGAATCGCGCCTCAGTTAAGGGACCAGTAAGTGGAAGGCTTGACAACAGGGAGGATTGGTTTCCATCCGCAAACTTTAAAGTCGTGCAAGAAGAGAGGGGCAAGGGCTACCATGTTCTGAAAAGCACTGTACTATGCGCGCACCTTTTCTTGGATGCTATTTTACAGGTAGCGAGGGCCGAGGGAAGAAGAGAGAGTTCGATTGCATATGTTTCCACAGTGTTGTCAAGCTAACAAAGTTTCTTTCCTTGGAGCCCTCAACCACTATGGTGAATAGATTACCTAATTTACCGCGAAAATAGCTGAATTATTCAACGAAACAGTGCATGTACGTGAACCCGGGGATCTACAGAGTGAAGCTTTAGCATTGAAGCCACTAGATAACAGGCTGTATAGCATACTTCATGTTTCAATGTTCTGCTCTGCTTCCGAAGTGGCTTTTTTTTTAGTTTCAAGTGGAGGGGAAAAATCCACCTTAAGGACTAACCCGGGCTGGCATGCCCGGAGTGTCGGGTTCTCCCAGAGTGGGCCTACCGACTAAAAAACCCCTCCACCGGTATTAGAAGGTAAGGATGCTGCGGTACCGCTGTTGCACCCGCGCAGTCAAAGGTAAAGGTGAACTGGCCCGCTGTGCGGCCGCCAGGGGAGAGGGTTGTGCTAGTAGACCAGCTTGACCGAGCCCCAGCCGGCCCCCGTAGCGAATTATAGGTGAGGAGTTGAGGAAATTCTGGGTGGTTGGGAATTGTTGGTGAAATATGGGATTGGGAGTGCAGGGAGAGCTGCCACTCTCTCCCTGTGGTGATGATGTCGGTACTACCAGTTCTTCCTTCCCGTGGGGGCTGGACCGGTAGCGATGTAGGCGAGAATGTCAGTGGTAAGTCCTGTCTGAAGGTCGTGTAGTTGTTTGGATATGGATTGATGTAGTTGGTGCTGCAGCTCTCGGACACCCACGACCGAAGCCTCAAGAGAACCCAGCCGCGGGCACTGGTCGTCGCTGTCCTCGGCAGGTGGATGGACGAGGTGGCCCTCTATGCGGTCCAGCTGGCGCTGGATAGACGCAAGCACCGCGCCATGCGAAACCTACCGAATGAAGGCTAGGAGGGCGAGCGTCCAAGAAAACGTGCGCGTATAGTAGAGTATCCCCATTGGATAGTACCGAAAACATCCTATCCTATCAGGAGTAAAACCCGGACCCCCAAGATAACCGCAGCATTGAAGGCGGTATTTTAACCATGACAAAATCAATATTCCCTTTAGTGAAACTTCTCCCCACGGCCTTAATACAGTCTTCCAATCTTTGTGGTCATAAATTGGATTCCAATATGCCCACAGTCCATTGGATTTGCATACAGTGTGCATTCTTCTTTATCGTTATTGCTTTCCACGGCTTTATGGCCGGATGTTAAGGTTTCTGCAAAGTGCACGTTTCTAGGGCAACGTGATGTGCTTGCTGTCTGTCAAGACAAGTGAAATTCAAGTGGCAAACCCTGCATGAATAAAACAAATTGTATCCTACCTATAGACTTCATACATACATTTCATTGTAAATTATTTTAACTCCTTTGGCAGCTCCCCATTCTTTAAATAATGAAAATTCCTTTTCATGTAAGCTCTTCGTCTTGCCAGGTAACAAACCAAGTACAGCTTTTTTAGCATAATCTAAAACTTCTTCAGGAATATATATTTTCATTCATTTATTGATTTATTTGGTGCAGTTTAAACTACCAGAATTGAAACTGTTAGTTCCGGCGGGTTTTTCGCAGCAACGAATAAAGCACTACCTACGTCACGACCTAAATTAAATTCCTCGTAATAAGGTTCTAGTAAAATTAATATTAATAAATATAGCAATATTTCAGTAAATATTAGTACACGAGCTTACTCAAATAATAGTCTATTTAAGCCACTTATAATATAAATAACTATTATTTCCTGAAACTCAACATATTTTCTAGAAACTTTCAGAAACATTCTTAAAAAGTTCGAAATCTACAACCCAAAAATTGTATGTGTTGCATGCAACTTTTTACTTTCTCTTCTGTGAGTAATAAGTAAGGGAAAATTTGCAATTCACTAAAAATTCGTAGTCGAGATTTCACCGGAAATATGTTTTGAGGTTCCCCGAATAAAAAAAAAAAATAAAAAGATCCGTGTTTTATCGCGAACAGCATAAATCAAAACAAAATTCCGTTATATACCAAACTTGATATTTAGGTCCAGTATCTGTCAAGGATGTGACAGGAAAATTTTCAAGAAAATCCTCCACTTTTACTATCCTTTATATGGACTTTTTTTGAACATTTTTATTTTCTCAAAAATGGCTCTTAACGATTTTTATACTTAAGTAATTTTAATGACAGATGAAAAGTCTGCTTCATTTGGGTGACTTTTGCAAACCGGTAAGCCCTAAGAGGCAAGAAAAATCCTACTACACAAAAAAGTAATCTCATTAAAACACATACATTTTGTTTATTTTTGTGGAATTGACTACTTCTGAGATCTTCCATTTTATTAGCTTCAATTTTAAAATACAACATGCGTCAAATGGGATGTAGTTATACGTTTTTCTTGGTCCTGGACAGGCAAAGAATGGATTTTAACACCCTCGCAAGGCGGCTAGTTATTAAAAAATCTGATGTGTATCATTCGCATGACTTTCTCTATATCCCTGCAACAAATTATTCTTAAAAAGCTTATGCTTCTATTTACTTCATGCTAATCTAGAAAAATTAGCAGAAATAGTCTTATTACCCTCTTCCTTGTAAGTAGAAAGGAAATAAGGGAGTAGCATAGGTTAAAGCGATAGTCAAAGCTGGTTACTATGTGACTGAAGTTCCTTTGTTTGTATGGACATGAGTGGACAAATTCCTATATGAGAAAAGTTAAGATTTTCGACCCTGAAAATAAAAACAAGGAATATCTCAAAAAAATATAACAAAAATATATAAAAATATATCTCAACTACCAAAAAAAAAAAAAAAAAAAAAAAAAAATGTATACAATATAAATTGTGTGTTTTAATGTGCTCTACATTTTTTGTGTGGTAAGTTTTTGTGTATCTCTCACGGTTTAGCAGTTATACAAAACTCCGGAAAATTCACTCAGAATAAAGTAGTCTTCAGAGGCTATTCCCAGAAAATTCAAAATATATCTTTTATTTGTCGGGTAGATATCTTTAATATACGATATTTTAATCAAAATCGTTAGAGCCATTTTTGAGAATATCAAAATTTTCGAAAAACGTTCCATGTAAAGGGTAGCTTGATTTTTCTCAAAATCTTCATATCGCATCCCTGGAAGATTCTAAACTTAAATACCAAGTTTAGTATTTTACCGACTTTTCGTTTTTGAGTTATCGTGTTCACACACACACGGACACATACACACGCGGACCTTTTTCTGAAAATACTTTTTTTAGATAAAGGGGACCCTAAAACATATATTTCCGGTGAAATCTCGGTTTCGGATTTTTTGGTGGAGTGCAATACCTTCTCTATACACTATGTACATAGTTCGTATAGAGAAAGTAAAAAATCGACTATCGCCTTGCATTACTTATTCTTCCTCTCTAACTAAATGCGAAATAAAAGTAATTAGTGCACATGTTTACCTAAAATAACATGAAGTAGTTAGAAGCATGTTTTTTAAAATAGCTTTATGGAGAATGGGCATAGAAAGTTGTGTGAATGTAACACATCAAGTTTGTTCATGTCTGTCTTACAAATATCAAAGGAGACTTGTTTTTCTGTCGACTTCCTCTTGAACATAGTGCATGTTTTAGTTGGTGGTATAACTTATAAAAATAACATTGCATGTAATCCACGATCGTCCACATCAAAAAAGAAAAATATGATGTGTACCATTCATTTGACTTTCTCTATGTCCCTGCAACAAATTATTCTTAAAAAGCTTATACTTCTATTTACTTTATGCTAATCAGAAAAAATTAGCAGAAATAGTCTTATTACTCGCTTCCTTGTAAGTAGAAACGAAATAAGGGACAACCATAGGTTAAAGTGATAGTCAAAAGCTGATTGCTATATCAATGAAGTTCCTTTGTTTATATGGATAGTAGTTAATAAGTTCTTGTATGAAAAAAAATATACGTTTTTCATAGCAGAAACCAAAAATAGGGAATGTCTCAAAAACGACGAACTCTACGAAAAAAATGTATATAACATAAATTGTGTGTTTTAATGTGCTCTACATTTGTTGTGTAGTAAGTTTTTGTCTATCTCTTACGGTTTAGCAGTTATTCAAAATTCAGTAAAATTCATCCAGAATAAACTACTCTTCAGAGGATATTCCCGGAAGATTCAAGATATACATTTTATTTGTCAGGTAAATATTTTTAATATACGAAATTTTAATCAAACTCGTTAGAGCCATTTTTGAGAAAATCAAAATTTGTTGGATATTGGGGACCCTAAAACATATATTTCCGGTGAAATCTCGGTATCGAATTTTTGAGTGGAGTGCAATACTTTCTCTATACACTATGTACATAGTGCGTATAGAGAAAGTAAAAAAAACAAAGAAAATGTGTTCAAAAGTAGATTTTTTTTTGAGTGTTTAACGCCCGCCTTTGCCTACTTATGGCACCGCAGGCGATGGCACTGATGATACATGGAATGAAGATAGAACACCGGTGGAATGCGATGGCGAGGTGGGAATCGGAGAACCCGGAAAAAAACCCACCCCTACGCCGCTTTGTCCACCACAAATCCCACATGTGGTCGCTTGGGATCGAACATGAGAGGTGAGTGGTCTAATCACTCAGCTACGATGCGATCTCAAAAGCAGATATTTTATATATGACCAGTCAACTTTATTTGACGCAAAATATTCACTGTACATTTTCTAAAATAAATAATTCACCTAAATTTAATTTTCTCATAAACTTCAGATGTTTGTTAGTAGTTTCACTGCGTACTCTTGTTCAAAAACATATTCAGAAGTAATGTCATGGGTTTTAAAATGCTTTCCTAGAAAATAATGCATATCTTGAATTTTCTAGGAATAGGTTGTGAATTCCTTCTTCTAAATGACGTTTGTATAATGTAGAAACAAACCTTACCATACAGAAATTGCATTTGTCGGTAAAGCGCACAATTTATGTGGTAGCATTATTTATGCATTGGCCATTTCTGGAATATTCTTTGTTAATGATTTGAATTTTCTTCTCCTGTTTTTTTTTTTTTTTTTTTTTTTTTTTTTTTTTTTTTTTTTTTTTTTTTTTTTTTTTTTTTTTTTTTCGCTATTTACCATCGTCATATGATGGACTTGCTTCTCTAGAACTTACAAAGCAGTGCCTGAAGTCAGATGTCTATTGAGTGATTGACTCTGACTGAATTAGAAATGACGGTGTAAGGGATGAAAGGAAAGGTGGTGGAACGGGTGGCGGAGGAAACCGAAGAAAACCTGTCGTGTTAGTGAGAGGGTGATCTTAACTGTTCCGCTATGGCGCCGCCAGCTTGAAGTTTCAAATCGAATATTCATATATTTTTTTTCAAATGGTAAGTCGCTAGTTTTTACTTTCTCTATTTAGCACATAGTAATTAGAGAAGATATGGTATTCCACTCACAAATTCGATATTAAAATGTCACTAGAAATACACGTTTTAAGGTCCCTGTATCCAAAAAAACATTTTAAGATGTGTGTGTCCGTATGTCAGTGTGCCTGTGCGTGTATGTGTCTTCGAACAACATAACTCAAAAAATAGAAGTTGATTAAATACCAAAGTTGATAATATGTTCGGCAGCTTCCAAGTATGTGACACGAAGATTTGCAAGAAAATACTCCACTCCAATCTACTCTTTACATAGAAAATTTTGATTTTCTCAAAAATGGCTACGATTTTGATAAGAATATCTCACATTAAAAATATTCACATGATAAATAAAACTACTATCTTGAATTGTCTGCTAATAGCTTCGGAAGACCTCTTCATTCTTGATGACCTTTGCATATTTGATGAACCTTAAGGGATAGACTAAAACATACTGCACAAAAGTCAATAGATCTCGTTAAAACACACAATTTATGCCAAATGTATTGTTTTGTGGTGTTAATCGTTTCCATGTTATTGGTTTCAATTTTAAAATACCTTTACTTTTCTTATACGGCAGTTTGTTATTCCTATTTCTTTTGTTTCACTCCTGGTCGTGCATAGAGAATATCATTTCAATAACATAGCAACCAGTTTTTAAAAGATCTGAGCATCGCTTTAGCCTAGTGCATTCCCTTATTCCCCTCGAACGTAACAGAAAATATTTAATAAAACATTTTTGCTAAAGTTTATCTTGATTAGCATGAAATAGAAGAATAAGTTTTTGTAGGAATAGTGTGTTGCAGAATAGGTAGAGAGGATGGAATACTTGGCCATACCAGGAGCATGGGACAGGAAATTCAAGGTTGTCACTTGACGATTTGCTTTTTAAAACCTGATGTTACATTCATATTTCTTTCTCTACATCTCTGTAACAAATGATTGTTAATAAACTTATTATTCTATCTACTTCATGCTAATCGAGATAAACATTAGCAGAAACGGTATATATATATATATATATATATATATATATATATATATATATATATATTTTTTTTTTATTAGTTTAACGTCCTTTAACCTTGGTCATATCGGACGATAGGTGAAATTGGTGAAATGATGCTCAAATGATCTCGGGGTCCATGGAGCGCTAAGTTACTCAATATTCGTCTTCTCAGGATAAGGGAAAACCCCGAAAAAAAAAACTTTAACCAGGTAACTCACCCTAAGCGAGATTCGAACTCAGGACCTGTTGAATGTGAGGCAGGCACGCTACCACCACACTACCCAGACGGGCGGTATTGTTAATTAGTTCCTTATGAGTAGAAGGGAAATAAGATACACCGACAGTCAAATGTTTTAAAATGTGGTTGCTATGGGATTGAAATCCGATTCTTTGCGTGGCCAGGACCTGACAAGTTCCCATATGAGAAAAGTTTAAGATCTTTAAAATTGAAACCAACAACAAGAAAAACGAACAGGTCTTCAGAATCTATTCCCAGAAAATTCAAGATAAACATATTTGCCATGTAAATATGTATAATATACGGTATTTTAAACAAAATCGTTAGAACCATTTTTGAGAAAAACAAAATTTTCAAAATGTTTACATGTAAAGGGTAGTTTGAGTGGGGGAGATTTTTTTTTAAATCTTTGTGTCGCATCCTTTGAAGATAATAAATTTGAATACCAAGTTTGGAGTTTAACGCTCTGTTAATATTTGAGCTATGCTGTCCACATACACACATGCGGACCTTTTTCTAAAAAATTTTTTTGACTCAGAGGATCTCAAAATATATTCACTTCCGGTGAAATCTCAGTATCGAAGTTTTAGGTGGAATAAAGTACCTTCTCTATACACTATGTACCTACCTAGTACGTGTAGAGAAAGTAAAAATCTAGCTATCGTTTTAGCCTATTGTATCGTCATATCTACAATGAAGTGTGTAAGTGTGAATGTTTCTTTCGATTAGAAAGAATTAGTTAAATAGAAGAATAAGGTTTTTAAAAATAGTGTGGGAAAATGCGGCGAAAAGGTCATGCCAATGTAATACATTATTTTAAGTGGCTCGTTTTGTAACGATTTATGATTTTTCTCCCTCGGTTGGACGTTCAGCCCAATAATAAAGATGTACACTGCACCACTTGTTTGTGTGACCCAGATCCTTGTCTCCTCTGGGAAGGCAGTCCGGATTGTTGAAGAAACAAGTGAATAAAACCCCTTTGCAATCACTAGAAGTAATAAATATTTACAGCGGGACGATGTGACCATGGGAAGAGTCAGGTAGAAGGCTGTACATCCGGCCAAGAGTGTTCCCAACATGCCAAACAAGAAGTTATAGGGGTCCGGAAGCCCCTACTTTCCAGGAACGTGACTTACTAAATGTTCAGGGTCTTAAAACAGCATTTCCCTAAACTGCATCCACCCATACGTTATTGTGAGCACCGTTATTTGGTGTCACATTTATGACGTCCATTTGTCCCATCTGAGGGACACTCCAGTACCCCCAAATGAAGAAACACGTTCTTTGCAGCATTAAGGGGACAACCAGCTGTTATTTTTTTGTTTTTGTATAGACATTACTGTTAACAACAACAGTATTCATGCCAAGTTTCATTCAAGTAGGCTTTTTCATTCTGGATATATTAATTAATTTATTAGATTTAATTAGCTAAAATCAAAATCTTTCTTCTTCAGATATTGAGTTAAATGCACATTTTTAAAAATTACACTCTTAATGTCTTTGTAACGAATCGTCTTGTAAAATTTTCCATCGGTAGGTAGTATTTGCTGAAAACATTATTGTACATAAAATGAAAACAGCTGGGGGGGGGGGCAGCCCACAAATCTATTAATAACATTAGAAAAATTAATCTACGTCCAATATAAACATTCCTAAAAGACGTTTTATTACACGCGTTCTGCAGTGCTTTGAGAACAAATTTAAGGACTCTGACTTTAGTTTTTGAGGGAATATATATTTTAAATAGCTCTGCAAAATAACAAATTTGAAGTTGGAAAAAAAATGACTAAAGTTGGACTTTGTGAATTAACCAGCGTAAATCTTTAAAATGGGTTTTAAAACATGGCTTGTATCCACCTAGGAGAATTAAACACTGTAAATATGTACTATAAGGTAATTTGCATCAAAATGCCAAAAATCAACATTTTTGACCAAAATAAAAATCGTTAATAAGCACACACCAGTGATAAAGGTGATTTTCCTAAGCATTGAAGCTAGAACTAAACGTTTGCAAATATTACTGGCAATAAAATAAACATTTATACTGAATTCTGGATATGGTAATTAATTTATTCGATATAATTAGCTAAAATCAAAATATATTCCCTCCTTTGCATCTTGAACTACAGGTATCATTTTTTAAAATTTTATTCCTTAATACCTCCGTAGTAAGTTGTCTGTTTTAAATTATCCTATAATGGATAGCTTCTTAAACAAATATTTTATATCACAAAGTGGAAAAAGCTACAAAACATAGGGAATGATTATGCTAATTAATTTATAGAAAATAACTTATGACTAGTATCAAAATTCCATCTAGATATTTTATTACACACATTCTACAGTGATTTGGGTAAAATTTTCAGACCTCTAGCTGTATTTTAGTGTAAGAAGATAGCTTTTGAAAAACAAAGATCGGAAAAGAATAAACAAATTTAACTTGAAAAAATAGGTTTAAAATTTGACACAGGGAGTCATTTCATCATCGCAGCGCTTTAAAATTGGCATCAAAATATGGGGCTAGGGGAGTCAAACATTGTGAATATACACTTTAAATTATGATGCATTGACACTTTTTACAAATCCCCCACAAAAAAAAATCCACTTCGGGTGCCCTTAAGGTGAAACATTGCTGAAAATTGGCCGAAAATTGAAAAAAAAAAATGCCAAATTTGGGTTTTTTTCCTATTAAATAGTTCTGATCTTGTACGTTAATGTGAACTCTGTTTTACTCTGGCGTTAATACAAAAGTGAGAAATGTGTTATTCTTAGCCCTCAAATAAATCCCTAATTATCATAATACTTGTATAATAACTGTAATTAACCCCTAATATTTTTAAAATGGTTGTATTTCCTTGACATCGTAGTCGAGTGATTAGACCTCTCACCTAGGCGGCCCGGGTTCGATCATAGGAGACTGCATGTGAAATTTGTTTTGGACAAAGGCTCCCCGCTTTCCTCCGCTATTCATTTCAATTGCTCCATAATCATCATTCCTGTAATGGATTTCACCGTCATTTATCGACCACTTCCTCATTTTCATACCGGGCTGATCACCCATCCTCTGATCCAGAGCCTCTGTTCCTCAACAGGCGTCTGGTTCCAGGTGCAGGCTTGTAAGTCCTACATACGAGGAGGATAAACAGAGGACGGAAGAAAGATTGCACTTCTTACAGCTCTTATGAAAAGGAATGTCTCGTGTGCAACGGTATGTTTCAGAATGCTATTCCCACACCAGTTAATTTTAGTTGGATAGCAGCTCAGAAAATAGAGATATGCTTCGCAAATCTTCTTGATTTCGCTGTCTTAGACATTTTTCTAACTTCAAAACGTTCCACAAGATGCTATTTTTACTTTCTCTACACGTAATCTGTACATACTGTATAGAGAAGGTATTGCATTCCACCCAAAAATTCGATACCGAGATTTCACCGGAAATAGACGTTTTATATCCCCTTATCTAATTTTTAGAAAAAGGTCCATGTGTGCCCGTGTGTCTGTGAACACGATAATTCAAAAACGAAAAATGAGCAAAATACCAAACTTTGTAGATAGGTTTAGTATATTCCAAGGATGCAACACGAAGATTTTGAGGCAAATTACCCCATCCCAGACTGCCCTTTAAATATTTTCGAAAATTTTGATTTTCTCAAAAATGTCTAACGATTTTGATTAAAATACCGCACATTAAAAATAATGATATGACAAATAAAATATATATCTTAAATTTTCTGGGAATAGACTTTGAAGACCTCATTATTCTGGAAGAATTTTGCTGGATTTTGCATGACTATTAAACCGTAAGAGATGGACAAAAACCTACTACACTACACAAAAAATGTAGATCTCGTTAAAATACACGATTTATGTTATATGCATTTTACCATTTTTGTGATATTTCTTGTCATTGGTTTCAGTTTTAAAATACTTGCAGCTTTTCACACGCCGGAATTTCTCAACTCCTGGAAATGCAAAAAAAAAAAAAAAAAATCATCCACATGCGAACCAGTTTTTGAAAGATTTGACTATCGTTTTAGCCTAGTGCATTCCATTTCCCTTCTATTTACAAGAAACCATTTCTACTAATGTCTACTTCGATTAGCATGAAGTACATAGAAGAATAAGCTTTTTAAAATAATTTGTCACAGATATGTAAAGAAAGTATGTGAAAGGAACACATCAGATTTTCTACCAGTGTGTGTAAAAATTGAATCACGCTTTTAAGAATAAAATCGTTATTTTATTTTTAAAAATAATGAAACGTAGCCATGCTTATTTTAACCTCCTATTCCTTTTTCTTCCTGAATTTTTCTTATCTTTGCGTACCAGCTGAGTTTACAGCCAGCGCTTTCTTGAATCAACAACCATTCGTTGACAATATTTGCACTATACAACATTGTCGCTCTATATACTTCCTGTTCTTCCCAGCTTCATTCTGTGAAGCTCCTGGCAAACTGAATATTAATTTATAAAATTCCTAAGAATCGTGACAGTATCCTTGTATCCTGCCTCCAACTCCACAGTTCCACTCCATCATTATTCTCGCTTCTACCAGTGCATTATGCAATCTTACCAACCACAAAAATACTTATTTGGTACTTTGATATGCCTTCCACAGCCAATCTTCCTTTAGTTAGATAATACGTTTTCTTGGTTTCACAATTGCCCATTTGTACTCAATCTCAGCTCCAAATAAATTTATTGACTGCCACTACTATACACAATTTTGCGTCCTTTCTTAGGTTGTTTTGAAAGCCATAATTACTTTGTCTACACATACTATGTACATAGTGTATAGAGAAGGTATTGTAATGCACCCAAAATTTCGATACCGAGATTTCACCAGAAATATCTACATGTTTTGGATCCCTCTGGGAAAGAAAAAAAAAGCCTTTTTGGCAAAAGTGTGTGCGTGCGCGTGGGTGTGTGTCTATGGACAACAGCTCAAAAACGAAAAGTCCGTTAAATCCCAAACAACTTGGCATTTAAGTTCAGTATCTTCCAAGGATGCGACACGAAGATTTTCAAAAAAATCCTCCCATCCCCAACTACCCTTTACATGGAACATTTTTCAAAAATTTTGTTTTTCTCAAAAATGACTCTAATAATTCTGATTAAAATGTAGTATATTAAAGATATTTAGACAAATTTAATGTATATCTTGAATTTTCTGCGAATTTCGAAAACTACTTTATTCTGGATGAATTTTACGGAATTTTGTATAATTGGTAAACATAAGAGATAGACAAAAACTTACGTAACCGAAAATGTACAGCTGGTTAAAACACACAATTTATGTTATATTCATTTTTTTCCGTGGAGTGGATCTTTTTGAGATATTTCTTGTTATTGGTTTCAGCTTTAAAAACTTATACTTTTCTCATATTCGAATTTATCAACTCCTTTCCATAGAAATGAAAGAACTTCAGCCACATAGCAACTAGTTTTCGACTAATACTTTAAAATGAAATGAAATGGCGCTTTATTTATAGATGCTCTTTAACTGCTGTGGTTCTCAGTGTCCCATTCTATACTGGGCGTAAAAGACCGCTGAATTTTGCTTAGAAGCCTCTCTATCAGGCCTGAGGTTCTTTTACGTGCCGTAAATCTACGACACGGGACCCACGCAGGAAGCCATGCTAAGGATTTTTACGCCGGATTTGAACCCTCGACCTAGGGTATATGAAGTTAGCATGGTAACCATTAAACCACGGAGGGCGACTATACTACTCCCTTATTTCCCTTCTAGTTGCATGGAAGCAAGCAATAAGACTACTCCTGCTAATTTTTTCTCGGTTAACATGAAGTAAAAAGAAGCATACGCTTTTTAACAATAATTTGCTGCAGAGATATAGAGAAAATCATGTGAATGGAACGTATCAGATTTTTTTTAGATTTGTTCTTATTAACATGTCAACTCCATTTCTTACAATACCTACTTATTCCTTTGATGGTATAAGACAGTCCTGTGATAGATATTGCATCAGGCACTATATCATACCCAAGGAAAAAACCCTGGAATATTTCTATTATTGATTACAAGTTGCGTAAGGGGCAGGGAATACATAGGAAAGAGAATGAGATGATTTATAATTAGTTGAACAGAATTGTTATACGCCCATTACTAGGTTGTAGCGTGTGTAAAAGTCCAAAGAAGCAAGGAACTCTCAAGAATAGACATTTAGCTTAATATGTCTAATGAAAAAGAAAAGGAGGAGGGTCTATTTGTACCAAATGTAAGACTATTGTATTGTATGGTGTTTCATTCACATTGTTGGAATTGACCCTGGCCATTTATTACTTTCTCTATACGTACTATGTACGTAGTGTATAGAGAAGGTATTGTAGTGCACCCAAAAATTCGATACCGAGATTTCACCGGGAATACATGTTTTGAGACACCCTGAATACAAAAAAAAACATTTTTAGAAAAATGTCCTGTGTGTGTGTGTCTGTCTGTCTGTAGGCAGCATAGCTCAAAAACGAAAAGACCGTTAAATACCAAACTTGGTATTTAACTTCAGTATCTTCTAAAGGTGCGACACGAAGGTTTTCAAGAGAATCCCCCACCCTAAACTACCTTTCATATGGAACAATTTTCGAAAATTTTGATTTTCGAAAAAATTGCTCTAACGATTTTGATTAAAATATGTATATTAAAGTTACATACCTGACAAATAATATGTATATCTTGAATTTTCTGGGAATAGCCTCTGAAGACTACTTTATTCTGGATGAATTTTACGGAATTGTGAACTGTAAGAGATAGACAAAAACTTACCACACAAAAATTGTAGAGCACATTAAAACACACAATTTATGTTATATACATTTTTTCGTGGAGTTCATAATGTTTTAGATATTCCTTGTTTTTCGTTCCAGCCTTGAAAAACTTATACTTTTCTCATACAGGAATTTGTCAACTCCTGTCCATACAAACCAAGGAACATCAGTCACATAGCAACCAGCTTTTGACTATCACTTTAACCTATGGTACTCCCTTTTTTCGCTTCTACTTACAAGGAAGCAAGTGTAAGACTATTTCTGCTAATTGATTCCCGATGAGCATGAAGTAAATTGAGGCATAAGCTTTTTAACAATTGTTTGTTGCAGAGATGTGTGAATGGAACACATCAGATTTTTCTCCTAGATTTTGTAATTTCGTCTGAGTTATAAAAGTCGCCCTCTACGCCTAGGAGTAGCTTACTAGTCTCTGGTTCCCAAAGTCATGGGTTCAAACCCCATGAATGGAAATACATTTTTTCGGACTAAAATCCATAGAATGGCTTCCTTCGGAAGGGAAATATAGCACGAGGTCCCGTGTCGTAGATTTATGGCACGTAAAAGAACCTCAAGCCTGATAAAGAGGTTTCTGAACGAAATTTAGCGGTCGTTCATGCCCAATATATGAGGTTTCGCTGAGAACCACAGCACTTAAAAGCGTCCATAAATAACAACTTAATTATAATGAGTTATGAGTGAGCTTTCCTCATTCGCTCTTTTTCACTAAACGTTAACCCCTCGCTACTTCCCGCCTCAATTTCCTTCTAATATTGCACACAAGTTCTCTTAAATGAAGTAAACATTTTACCGTTAGTATTCTCTGGCTGTAACAATGTACTGGTTGTTGAGCATGCAAACGTTGGAATTGTTTATACCACCAGAAGTAATTTCATCTTAAAGATCATTAGCAACCAACAAGGGAACATGTTAAGCTTTATTAGTACATACCCAGAGCACCGTTAGATATCGGAGAATGCTTGTTCTGTACCGGAAACGGAAATTAATATCAGGGTTGCGATGGAATGGTCAGGGTCCTGGCCACGTTAGGGTGCATATATTATCACAAGGTGTGCAGACAACAGTTAAGTTCCCAGGCAATATGCTAGTACTACAGAATTCCTACCATTCCAGGCGTTCCACGAAGCAGAATCCCGGAAACCCCACCTGGTCCTTCTTTATGACTCCGGTACGGTTCCCAGGGCAAATTAATTACTAACAGCCGTACAAAACCACAGGGGCAGGGCCTTTAATGTCACATCTGCGGTTTATGTGCTCTGCTTTATGTGTTCTTATTAAACTGTGGTTATCAGAACAACAGCAAAGATGCTTCGAGATCGCATACTGAAAAACAGGCCCATGTTCAAAATGTCAGAGACAAAAAATGGCAAAGAAACCTTTTAATTTATCCTATAATAAAATTGTAGGCAATGGCCAAGTGGTTAGACCTATCATCTCTTTTACATGTCAGTAAATCTGCTGACATGGGCAGTGGCTTTTAAGCACAACTTAAAACATCGATATGAGCCCGGTTTTAACCCGCAACCTTGAGATCACAATGTAAGCGCCTAACCAACTGCACCCAGACCAACAACAGATGATACAGGAGATTGAAGCTAGAGTAAAACATTTTGAAAGTCGGCCGCTTTGAAGGTCCATGTTCCTTGCATGACCACGAGAAAAAGCACGATTATGGGCCTAGCACTTGAATATATATATATATATATATGTGTGTGTGTGTGTGTATGTGTTAATTATATTTAAGTTAATTTTATATATATATATATAATTAGCATATTATTTGATCCGCGTTTTTATTGTGCGGTAGGTATCTATACCTCTTATGCTTTACCAATTATTTAAATTATGCAGAACTCATTTCAAGGCAATTCCCATAAAATTCAAAAAATACATTTTATTCTTAAATGTGTGATACTTTAACAGATATATTTTTGAGGAAAAAAGTCAAAATGATGAACAAATTTGACTTTGTGTATTCTCTTGGAAATCTTTTGTGTTGCATGAATGGAAGAGGTTAACTGAAACACAAAGTTTGGTTTCATTCCTCATTTCGTTGAGAGTAGCGTTGTTCAACATGCGCAAGTTGATTTTGGTTTCAGGGTATTTCAAATGGGTATTTCCGATGATGTTTCATCAATTTTTCGAATGAAATACATTGTTTCCTCTTTTTCCCGTAGGTGCGTGGCAGAAAAAACGGCAGTTTTATACTGATTCGGTTTTCTCACTTTTAGTATTTACCCTTTATAAACAGTCTTCAACAATGTTTCATGGTAACTGTCTTCAAATTGCTTTACATTCTGTACTACGTATAATTAAATTGTTGGAAGTGTTTACTGTGTTCCACCCAAAATTCGATGTAGAGATTTATCGGAAATATATGATTTAATGCGCTAAGAATCCAAAAAGCGGTTTTAGAAAAAGGTCTTTGTGTTGTGTGTGTTCGTGTACTGTAGCATTGCTCAGAAACGGTAACTCGTTTAAAAACTAAACTTCATATTTAACTTAATCAACTTCTAATAACGCGACAAGACTATTTTGAGAAAAGTTCCCCCACCCCAGACTACCCTTCATATGGAACATATTTCGAAAATTTTGATTTTCTCAAAACGGCTCTTGATTAAAATATCACACCTATAAGATATTTTCGTGACAAATGAAATATATATTTTGAATTTTATAGGAATAACCTCTGAAGTCTTTTCATTTTATATGATTTTTTTTTAAATGGTATACCGTAAAATATGACAAAGTCTTGCTATGCAACGCGATTAAAATCCACAATTTGTGCCAAATATTTTGTTTTTTATGTTTATCTAATTATAATATATTTTTTTAGTTAATCATCTTTTGTTCATGTTTCTTTCTTCTGGTTCAGGAAAGAGAACGGATTTTTATTTTAATAAGATTGGATATAAATCTCTTTAGTTTAGCTATTCCTTTATATTTACAACGAAATGTGTATTAAGCGCATTTCTGCAAACGTTTTATCTATAGTAGCGTGAAGTAAATAGAATAATAACCTTTTATAATAGTAGTTTGTTATAGAATAGGTAGGGAATTCTTGTGAATGTAAAACCAGCTTTTTATTACTGATTCCGTTGTGTATTTTTATGAGGCATATACTCGAGTATGAGGGTATATATGTTGCCAAAAATCACATTGTTGCTTCTCTTAACTGTACTTCCTCAGACATATGCAGGCACGATCCTGGTTGCTGTGAACCCGTACAAAGAATTAGACATCTACACCACGGTAAGTACCTAAAGTCTTCTATAATGTAATCTAATGCATAGATCAGCAACGTCCAAGAGCCACGTGGCCCTTCTAAAAACGCTGCATTTCTTACTTTACATTTAGTTTAGTTAAAACAATCACTTTTTGCACAACGTAGTTCTATGGTGAATATATGTTTATGAAAACAGTGTAGATACTCCATGGATATTTACTTTTTGTGTGATCTGTCCTTAGACAAAAGTTTGCCTTAATTAGCCCAAAGTGCTAGATGTTTATCACAAGGACGGTTTCTTCATATCGTAGCATGTTTGTGCTGAAATCATAATCTGTCTTACCCTTTAATACAAATAAGTATGGTATACATTTCGGGTTCATTCCATCCTGACCTGGTGTAGTGGATTTGGGCAAGCGCTTATAATGGTCAGGTATAGTTTTCTCCAAAACATGATGTCCTCAAACGAGACCGCTCCCCTCTACCTCTTGGCAATAACCATTAGCAAACAAAAAGACTACCCTACTAGGGGCGAGAGGCAACGTAGTACAATCTGTTTCCTGGAGACACTGTTTGCAAGTGGAGAATCACTCCTCAATTAAGGGACCAGTAAGTGGAAGACTTGGCAACAGCGAGGATTGGTTTCCAGCCGCACACAGCCTAATTCCAAACTTTGGAAGGAGAATGGGGCAGGGTCATGTTCTGAAAAATACTGCGCAGAAGTGTGATTACGGGAAGTGTGGGAATAAGGTTTTATGGTTTTGGTTAACCTGACAGTCAGAGAGTACAGAATAGGATGATAGCTTTTGACTTTCGTCTAGAAACACTGAATTTTACACATCTCTATTTTTGTTCAAGGACGCTAGATGTCAGGATTTACGCTTCTGTATGTAAAGAAGCATCAACAATGCTGACATCTAGCGACTTTGCTTACATCATATACACAGTGCCATCTGTTGGTTTCATAGTAAATGTTTGCTATGCTTGAATTGATGAATCAGAGTGAAGTAAAGGTAAATTATGCTATACGAGAAAAAATAAATTCCATTCAGTCTCTTCTACCATCACTTTTTTTCAGCACTAAACTGAAAGGAAAAGTAAATTAAATTTCTTGGTAGATCACAGAATTAATTTCACTCAGCTGTTGAAATAAAAATGTCACCCGAAGGTCCCGGGTTCTATTTCCGGCTGGGATGAGGAATTTTTCTTTAACCGAAATCATCCGCTATCCCCATAGAGTCTGGAACTGTGTGAGAGTGATTGTGCGTGTACTTTAAGAGAAGAATATGATTAAAAACCCAACGTTCAGGAGCTATCAGCCAACGACTTGTTTCTTAAATCAAAGCCCCCGATATAACCATAGATTTTAAAGGGAAATATATAAATGAATCAAAAATAAATAAAGAAAGGAAGAGCGATGGTTGCATAAAAATTTAAATGCGATGTATATGAGAATATGACTGAACGTGTGGATGTGATATAAGTGCCTTATTTTGTTTTGGTGGTGAAGATGTACTGAAGATCATCGAGTTATAAAACATGGTGTGATTGATTTATAAAATCTTAACGACTTCCTCCTCTCCTCCTAAAATAGTGGCTTTTAAATAGAACAGTTACAGATAAATATACATATAATGAATATGCTCATCTACGTATGTAATTGTTAATAACTATTACAGTCTTTATTACTTCAAGAAATTGAAGTTGAAGCAACCTATAACTTCAGAACCATTAAGTTCAGATTTACCAGCCACCCCTGACATATTACGTAGAAAGTATAGTTTTATTGAAACTAGTTTATAGCAGGCATTAATGAGCAATTTCCTGTAAAGTTACTATTTAAAAGACAGTTGTTGGAACGGCCCTCCATAGTTGTCATAATCCTGCTTCCATGTTGTACAATTTTACCACGATAACTAAGGTGTGTTGCGTCACTGCATTCGTGATCGTAAAGCCCTTTCAAATTCTGACATTGCTCGCTCCACTCCTGAAGCATAGATGCGCAATAGTATTGACCAACACACTGGTATAATAAGAGGTGGGAGTCAGTGTTCCAATTACTTGAGTGTGATTATTTCTTCCAGAATAATTTCCGATTGCCATTTTTTACCGCATTCCTTCCTTACTAAACTTGCACACTTATTTACAATGCATTATATATGTGACTGCCTCCGATTCTGAAATAACTTCTAACCCCTTGAGTCGCTCTGCCCCACTAAGGATCATGAAGCCACAGGTTGTGTGATGCTCATAGTTCTTGCGAGTTGTTATAACATGAAAGCAAAGAAAGGGCAGGCATATTATGATAGCATTAATTGTAAAATGGAATTTATTCCTGTTGTAGTTTCGTAGTCATCCTCTGCTCCCTTAGCTTCTTCTAATTGCGCTTAAAATGTGTTCTAATGGTGTATATTATGCTAGTGGTGTAAACATTAAATAGCGAGAATAATTCTATTACCTGTTTGCTCGTGCATTAAGCATTCATTTCAGTAAATGCGTATCTGTATTAGATACATAATTAACTATTTCTTGGTTGCGTAACATTTTGGTGGCATCAGAAACAAACGACCAATGAAACTAAGATCTCAAGTCATTAAGTTAACATGTTGCCGTAAGACCTAAACTATTTTTTATTTTCTATACATAAGTAGAGAAGGTATTTATTGCATCCACCTAAAATTTCGATACCGGGATTTCACTGGAAATAAACATTTTAGGCTTCACATAAGTATCCAAAAAATTTAGAAAAGGGTCTCTGTTGTGTATGTTTGTGTGTGTATGCGTGTGTGTTAGCAGCATATCTTAAAAACGAAAAGTCAGTTAAATACCAAACTTAATCAAGTTCAGCATCTTCCAAGGATGCAACACGTAGGTTTTCAAGAAAATCCCCTACCTCAAATTACCTTTATATGGAGTATTTTTCGAAAATGTTGACTTTCTAAAAATGGCTCTAATATTGTTGATGAAAATAGCGTAATAGGTTAAGATGTTTTCATGACAAACGAAATATATATCTGAAATTTTCTTTGAAAATTTCTCTGAAGTCCTCTTTATTCCTGATGACTTTTGTGTAACTAGTAAACCGTAAGATATAGACCAAAATTTACTACACAAAACATTTAGGTCTCGTTAAAATAAACAATATACGTATATGGTGTATATATATATATATTTATATTTTTTTTGAGTTAAGCATTTCCGAGATATTAATTGTTATTGATTTCAATTTTAAATTAATAAAACAACTTCCCTTCAAAGGGTAAGTCCTGGTTTGCTTCATATCTCTCTTGTTTTTCATCCTGGCCTTTCAAAGAAAATGGAATTCTTATTGCTCACCATTTTTAAAAGATTTGACTATCGCTTTACCCAAGTGTATTCCCCTATATCCCTTGCTTAGAAGGAATTAAGTTTTAAAATCATTTCTGCTCATGTTTATGTTATTTAGCATGAAGTAGAGAGTAGAATAAACTATTGTAAACATGATTTGTTGCCGAATAAATTGAAAAAGACATTAGAAAGGAGCACATCAATTTTTTAACTGTTAGCTCACTATAGATGATCGAGCGAAAAGACTTCTATACAGCAGAGATAATAAATAAATAAAATTACCGTTATTTTGAAACTGTTCTAAGAATGAAGCCACAAAGAAAGAGAGGTAAGAAGAATAACGTATAATTTCTGTGGATCTAGACACACTAATAAGGAATTACTTCGAGAAAAAGGGAGGAAAAATAGTGTGTGTCATGAATACCTACATGGATATGGCAATATCAAGAGGACTGTGGAGCATACTCCTAGTTGGGGTCGTGAATAAAATATTACTTCTACTGACATTTCTGTTTAATATATCGCAATCAGGATTCTAAAATTCTGTTACTCAAGTCAGTTTTGAGTTGTCTCTGCATTTACTTTTGTATTTAGTGTGTGTTGCTTGGGACGAAACTGCAGTAATTCATTAGTCACTATTTCGGACTTTTTATCATTCAGAATCCTGAAGATAAATTTGTATTTTGTACTTGTGTAATGAAACTAAAATGCTTTTACCTGAAAATTCAGGCATTTTGAATTACGACACTTTTAGGATTCAGGATGCAATACGTTGACAGGTCATACATAAGCTCTGACAAATTCAGTGGTTTGATGTAGCTAATTTATTTTTCGTCGCTTTAACTTCTAGGTGATACCGCGACGGAACTGTACCCTAGAATACCTCGTTCACGGCATGTGTGGTCCCCGTACTATTTAACTTTTGCTTCCTGTGAAGCAGATGGCGATATGGTCCTACAGTCCAGCTGCTTTCACGTCCGTAGTCAGATGGCGTCATCTGTAGTCTGTACTTTTCGCCAACGGAAAGAAAGTCCTGAAAGGAATGTGATATCGTATCCGTTTTTGAACAGTGCAACAAGGACAGTGAATGTGTGCGACAGAGAACACATGACAGCTCAGCTTAGCATATCAGCAATACTCCCTCTGCGTCTCATTCCCCGGAGACTTCTTTGTTGTGGAATACAGTACAGAGCATCTAGTGACCTCTAATCTAGCTACCTTCATCATCCGTAGTCAGATGACAAGAGTCCAGCCAGCCCTTCGAGGCCACATCCCCATATCCATACTGCTTTGCTCCGCGGTAAGATGTCGTTAGGGGTCCATTCAGTTCAGCTGCTTTAACTATCCAGATGGCGGTATAGGCACCTATAATCTATTTTCAGTTTTATTATTGTTTTGGACTGAAAGTGGAAATTTGGGTGGTATTTAACATGCAAGAGGGTATTTACATTGTGACTAAGAAGAACCACCAACAAATCACAACCAGATTGGGCAGTTCACGGGTTTTGAACCTTCCTAATTCTGGCCACAGACGTTACAGCCCGAGCCATCCCGTTCGGTGTATCTATTGAATAACTAACAGCCGATCTAGAACATAATACTATTATATTTGCTATTTATATCGGATTTATTTCTCTTTAAAGTAGAGAAATTTCGAAGAGTAGACACATTAACGTTTTATCTCCTTTCATTTATTACTTTCTCTACACGTACATAGTGTATAGAGAAGGTGTTGTATTGCACCCAAAAATTCGATATCGAGATTTCACCGGAAATACATCTTTTGAGACCTCCTGAATCCAAAAAAAAAAAAAAAAAAAAAAAAAAAACAATTTTTAGAAAAATGTCCGCGCGTGTGTGTGCGGGCAGCATAGCTCAAAAACGAAAATACCGTTAAATACCAAACTTGGTATTTAAGCTCTATATCTTCCAAGGATTAGACACAAAGATTTTCAAGGAAATCCCCCACCTCCACTACCCTTTACACGGAAAAAAATTCGAAAATTTTAGTTTTATCAAAAATGGCTCTAATGATTTTGATTAAAATCTGTTATATTTAAGATATTTACTTGACAAATAAAAGTATATCTTCAATTTTCTGGGAGTAGTCTCTGAACACATGTTTATTCTGGATGAATTTTGCCAAATTTTGCATAACTGGTAAACCGTAAGAGATAGGTAAAAATTACTTGATAGAAAATTTAGAGTTCATTAAAACACACAATTTATGTATATGCATTTTTTTTTTTTTAAATTTTCGTGGAGTGGATTGTTTTGAGATATTCTTTGTTATTGGTTTCAGCTTTAAAAAAGTTTTACTTTTCCCATACGGGAATTTGTCAACTCCTGCCTATCGAAACAAAGGAACTTCAGTCACATAACCAGCTTTTGACTAATACTTTAGCCTATGCTACTCCCTTATTTTCCTTCTATTTCATGGAAGCAAGTAATAAGACTAGTTTGCTAATTTTTTGAAGTAAAAAGAAGATTAAGCTTTTCAACAATAATTGTTGCAGAGATGTAGAGAAAATAATGTGAATGGAACACATCAGCGTTTTAGGAAGAAGCTGGGGGAAAAAAAAGAGGCGTTTGGCTACCGCATACTTGGTGGGTGAGAATTTGTGTTGGATAGGAGCATCTCGTGCAGCAGACAGATTCCGAAATTGACTGATACATTTGAATTTCTTGAATAAATGTTACTTTCAGTTCTCAAAGCATTCTTGAAAAGAACTAAATTTGAAACAACTTATTATAGCTGGCCATACTATGAATCCTGGGTCTAAAGTACTTACACCATTGTAAGTCGCCATTGAGATCACCTTGTGGTTTACCGGAAAACATGCGAGTCGAAAAATTCAATGCTATGCCGGCATGTTGCCATGGTAGCTAAGTGGCAGAGCAACCAGCTAGGGATCGGGAGATCCGTGGTCAAATCCCGGCTATGGCATTGAATGTTTCAGTCTGACTCTACCTGTCCAACTCCAGTCCTACACACGACTTGTGTGATAAAACAATTATTCCTTACTTGATTATAAAGCTTGAATGATATTAATAATGTAATTTAAATATTTATTCATAAGACTTTAAGCTAGAAACAAAATGTGCACAAATTTTTTTAATGATCAAATACAATAAATAAATAAATAGAAATTAATGCCATTCCAAGGGAACAAACCGACAATGGGCGTTAGAATAAATCAACATTAATTATTTTATCATCTTCAGGACAGGCTTTCAAAGCTTATTCCGTTCATATAGAAATATGAAAATTATCTTCTCATCTTAGGACCGTACAATATGTCATAGAGGTCCGTAATTCATCATCCTTAGTCACTTCATCATAGGAATTCTTAAACAATTTGCTTCAGCTTGTCTACACTCACACCGTTATGTCAATATAAAACGACCATGCGTCACTAACGGGCAGGTAAACATGGCCTGGTGAATGCAAACGCCAGTAGAGTGTAAGAGAGATGTGAGTGGTTTTTAACCTGCGACGCCTCAGAGTTTAATTTCATATCCTTTCATGCTGGCGTTAGTGCTTGGAAATTCCTATGCTTGATCATTACCTCCGATTCTTGAATTTGCACAAAGCTATCTTGAATTATTTTATTAATATTGAATATGTTCGGGTCTTGGAAAATCCATTATTTTGTATTTATTTGATCTCGGAGAATAAAGTAAACTGTTTGGCTCAGCATAATTACTTCTAAAAACAATGTTTAACAGAAGAATTAAAACTATTCTTTTTACTTAAGCATTAGTCTCATTTTCCACTAAGGAAGTACCGCCAAGTGTCTGGATCGAGGACTAAGTGTTGGTAGCAAATTATTAACTTACGAAAAGTGCATCTTCGGGGGGGGGGATGTTAAATTGTAACTAAGGATGAAAGTGAACATGATTAAAAAAAAAAAAAAAAAAAAAAGAAGTATATGTTCCATTCACATGACTTTCTCTACATCATGCTAAACATTAGCAAACATTGTCCTTATTGCTAGCTTCCTTGTAAGTAGAAAGGAAATAAGAAAATGCACAGGCTAAAGCGATAATCTCGTCCTTTAAAAGCCGGTCACTATGTGAAACATTTGAAATTCCAATCTCTTTGCTCGCCAGAAGAAAACAAACGAGAAACGTAAAGAAAGACGTCTTCCCGTTTGAGAAATGTTTAAGTGGCTAAAATTGAAACCAATAATTCAGAGTATATCGAAAACGGTTAACTCTACAAAAAAAAAAAAAAAAAAAAAAAAAAAAAAACATCAATTTTGTGTTTTAATGAAATATGCATTTTTTGTGTAGTAAGTTTTTGTATATGTCTTATGGTTTGCCAGTTATACGAAAGTCATCCAGAATGAAGTCTTCAGAGGCTATTCCCAGAAAATCGAAGATATTGATACATTTTGTGTGTCATAAAAATATCTTAAACATAATGTATTTTAATAAAAATCGTTAGATTTTTGAGATAGCCAAAATATTCGAAATTTTTTCCATATAAAGGGTAGTTGGAGGGTTCTCAAAAACCTTTGTGTTGCATCCTTGGAAGATACTGAACTTAAATATCACGTTTGGTATTTAACGAACTTTCCGTTTTTAAGCATTGCTGCACACACACACACACACACACACACACACACACACACACACACTCGCAGACACACACATGGATATTTTTCTAAAAATTATTTTTTGTTCAGAGGGCCTCAAAACATGCATTTCCGGTAAATCTCGGCATTGAATTTTTGGGCGCAATACAATACCTTCTCTGTTGTACATAGTACGTGTAGAGAAAGTAAAAAAAAATATGATATGTCTTAATCACTCTGTATTTTAATTAGGATGCTCAGAAACTAAAATGATATCATAATTAGCCATTAATTTCTTACAGACATGTATCTAGCTGGTATATTAATATATATTAGCTGTTTGTATTTTAACTTTGCTTCAGAAGCTCTTAGGTTACAATGACCTGTTGCTGAAAGACATATTCCAGGTTTAACGACGTAAAAAGTCGAATAATGTAATAAAAGAGGAAGCAGATATATGAAATTAATGGTTTAAGACCGTTAGCTAGGAAATTGCCCTTCATTTATCTTTAAAGTGATGAAAAATCTTGTTATATATTACCCTGACCCATTTATCGATCATAACTCAGGCTCTTGAATTTGAAGGGGATCCGTGATGTTCTTTTTATTCATATTCCTACTCTTCACTTCTCTCTCTCTGTTTTTTTTTTTTTTTTTTTTTTTTTTTTTTGCGTTTTCTATAAAATGTTAAGTGGGGCTTTATCTTGTTTAGAGCTACAGAAAGAGAAGTCCAGGTCATGGCTTAGCCAATTAGTTTGTGTGAATTAATAAACGCTGGTTCTGTTGGTGGCAAAATAAATAATGGTGCCATCAATATGATTCATGTAGTAGATGGTGTTTTATTTTGTTTTGTCAGATATTGCACATGAAAATGCACTGTAAATGTTTTAGCAGTACCGCGGACTAATGGAAACAATATCAATATTGAAATTAAACACACCTCTGTGGAGAGTGTATAAATACAATTTTATTGATGATTCCACTGCCATCTGCTCATTTCCACAGCCGATGATTATGAGTAGCTCGTGTTTAGGAAATAATTACACATTCACTTAATTTCTCTATCATCTATAGTTTTATTTATACAGGCTGGAAGGTACGTTATTACATTCCTTCTAACGTGTATTTCATAGAGGTATTACGAACAAAAAGCCAAACAACGTTTCCGAAAAGAATAGTTGGTTTTAGAAATCAGATGGTTTATTCCCCGAGAAAGCGTGGGGTACTATTTTTTTACTTGTAAACTCGGTAGAGTGACCTTTTGCTGATCCAGCTTCGATGATAACTACATGACATCATACAGGGTTTTGAAATAATTAATCATTTTCCGAACACCGTTTTGCAGAGGTAATGTGATTGGAGACATATGTAACGTTGTTAGGTCAAGGTAGGTCTGTGTGAAAACCGGCTTATGGACGTAAATAAAACAGCATACCTGATCTGAGATGTAGAGGAACGAGCGGTTTGTTTTCCTTTTAAACTAAACACGGGAAGCGAAAGTGAAACCTGTTTATGTACCTTTATGAAAGTGTGTTCGCTGTTTATACGACAGTGAAACCTATTTACTTGTTTTGAAAGGGAAAGTGCCATCCCAAAGCCTAGTTACTGGTCTTTGCCGCTGCAACGTTGCTAGCATGTGCGTTTTATATTTTCGAGAAGTCTAAAATATTTCCGCAGAAAATGGTGTAAGAAAATAATGAAAAATACAAAATATGAATTCAAAATAAATAATGAGTTGTAACTGGTTTAAATTAATTAAACGACTTCCCATCCATCCTATATATTTCTAGGGTGGATTTCCTAGGAATGGCCTCTGAAGACCTCTTCATTTTGGTGGCTTTTGTGTAACTTGTAAACCGTAAAAGACAGTCAAAGCTTTACTACACAATTTAGAACTCATTAAAGCACACAATTTATGTCATATACACTTCTGTTAACCCTTTCCAAGATATTCCTTATTGTTGGTTTCAATTTTAAACTACTTAAAACCTTTCTCAAACGGATAACCGAGCTTCAACTGTTTCATAGCGACTAGCCTAATGTATTCCCTTATTTTCCTTCTACTTATAAGGAAGCAAGTAATAAGAGAATTTCTACAAATGTTTATCTTGATTAGTATGTTATAAATCATAATCTTTTATAAGAATAGTTTGTTTGTAGTATAGGCGGAGAAAGACATGTGAATGGAACAGATATTCTTTAATATTAAGTTTAACGTCCTTTACATATCGATGATGAATGAATTTATGAAATGATCTTCAAATGGACCCAGAATCCATTGAGTTTAAAGTTACCCAACATGCGAAAAAACCTTATTCGAATAACTTACTCTAGTCGAAATTCAAACTCAGTGGAACTTAAATTTGAGGTAGATATACTATCCCCACACCGTAGAATCGGACTCTTTGTAATTGTTAATGATAATAGATGTTTTCCAAGATGATTTCAATATACCCATTGCTGTAGCTACATTATATTACATTGTAGGAATCTAATTACTGCAGTTAGATGCACTATATATCAGCACTCGTTTATATCGTGTATTGGACTTGAAGATTTTAAATGCCCTTTACATGACTTCTGGTAATTTGCACCAACAAGATGTACGTAAGTAACGGCCAAAGCTGCAAAAATGCGATTTAAGTCAGCACAGATTGTGTAATTTTATCAGCTTTGTTTTTTTCTAAACTGCAATTTTGATATTTATTTGGGTTTTCAATATTATATATAGATATCGGAATTCGTTGCGCTGTTTCTCAAATTACCTGCGCTTGTAACGTTAGTTGCAAGCCAAGACGTTAATTTTGGAGAACGGGAGATTTTGACTCATCCGCTCCGTTATATAGGTACTGTACGGTAAAGGACAACGTTGTTACCTGATTTGCATAACACTCAGCGTGTTTACAATATAAATTCAGCACACACTTTCTGATACAAAACATAAATGAATATTTTAATAGAATACAAATGCTAAAAAAAGTTCTTTTATAACCCACCTATTTAATTGTATTGGTAGATTGTGTATCTTCAGTTAACTTTTTGCCGAACATCTTTATACTTTTTATACACTGCTTAGAATTGTAGTGATTCAGATGCAAATCCTTCTCTAGCCTCTTAGTGTACATAACATATGTTGCAAAATATATTTATTTATCTTATAGTGAAAAACTTGCACCCAAACTCATCCACATATTCAAGTAACTTGTGGGTGTTTACTTCTGATAGGGCTGTTTCCCTTAAAATTCTTCACTCTCCAAAAGCGAATGACAAATTGGTGTGTGTGTTGACGAGTGTCTGTCTGTTGCTGAATAGTTAGACTGGAGGGATGGATGTGACGTCATGCACGGGGTGGTGTTCTTGCACATACAGGTGTATAGCCGGTCTCGAGGTAATAAAGTCCGACTTCTATATATGAAAATTAGAGAGAGAAGAAAAATAAAAACAATGTTAATATACAATATTTTAATCAAAATCGTTTGAAACTTTTCCATGTAAAGGACTTTTGGTGCAATAATTTGCTTTAAAGTCTTATTTGGAATATTATATATCTATTTACTGTAAGAGGAAGTATAAATATTAGATAAAATTTTGGATGTATTTACATAAAGTATTTATATGCACATTCACTACTGGATACATTTGAACCATCGACTTTAAGAATTATTTACCATCTTGTTTTTTACTTAGAAGTAACTTGATTCATGAAGATATCGTAGAGTTGACAGGAAGGTACATTTATTCAAAGAGTTACTATTTGCACACCGGATGTTTCCGTTTGGAAAGACGGGTCATTAATACTCCCGAAGCTCCACCGTGGTAGTTTGATGCTTTAATTGGTTGGGGATAGTCAGGTGCTGGTTTAATTGAATCACTAAACTCGTCTCTAAGCTGGTATTACACGACGGGTTCATCCAACATTCGGGCACTTGAAGACCACAATCTTCTGTATCGCCTCTCATCCACTAGGATCTGTGGCTGCACAGTTGTTTGTTTTCTCAGTTGTTGAAGACACATTACACGATGAAACCAGACCCACATTTCCACAAGTCCATTTCATTTATTTGAAAGCACATGTGGATGTACTTTTGGGAATATAACTGGCCACATGTCGCGCTTGCCTCCAATCTATCTTGGGCCAGAAATAGCTAACGATTTTTATGCTCATTATTCTATTTTAGTAACATTGGTGTAATGGTCTTTCTTACTTTCATTCTGTAACTGTTTTACTAAAGCCCTGTGTTTTATTATACGACCTTTCTTCTATGTTAAATCTGCCAAATACATGATCCAATATCTTGAAAATGATTTAAAATATCAAACTGAAATTTATGTATGATGTAGATGCGTGCTTTCCAAATTCACTTACATGCACATCAAATAAGTTTCATGATAAAGAACGACGATATTATGTTCTTAATTATAACAGCGTTTATTAAAAAGTGTCACTACTCAACGTTTTAAAAAGTAACCAACCATATAATTAACACTGAAATATAGTTTCTGAGCAAACGATTCATTTACATTAGACAATGTCGTTCACAGAAAAAGCCGTATAAAGTAAAAATGGAGAAAACAAACTCCCATACACATACATACAGACAGACAGACAGACAGACAGAAAGAAGGAAATCAGTGGCTTAAGCACAAAAAACTGCCATACTTTAAAGTAGTTTAATTTTGTTCCGAAAAATTCCACTAAAATACGGTTGAAGTATTTTACCACTCTGATCCAAAGTGTGTATAGGTGATGATTTTTTTTCTGAAAAATGTAGTAAGATTTGTGTTTATAATTATTCACATCAAGTGTTGCAGGTATTCATTCTTAAAGGAATGTGGAGGGCACCAAGAATTTCAAATCTTATTGTAGCAAAGGGGCTTCCAAAGTGTTATACGGAAATTATTTCCTCGGGTCCTCTGGTCGGAAACATCAGGCTAACCTCAGAATTTTAAATGAAACCACGATAATTTATATATAGCATTTTAATTTATTTATACACAATTATATATTCTGGTTCCCCCAAACCAAGTAAAATTTATTAAAGCTTTTTTTTTTTTTCTCTCTCTAAAAGAATTCAGCTGTTATAGTATGTTTTCATTGAGGTTAGTACACCTCATGATCTCGGGGAGGAAATAAAATATTAAATTATATTGCGGTTTCTGGTTTAAAAGGCAACTGAATTCAAATACAACACAGTCTGTAGCCAGTTATGTTCTAGTACAGCGGTAAAGTTCAGAAGTATACTAGATTTTGATGTGGCGGCAGAATATTAGTGCTAGTGAATGCAGAATGGTTCCAAAGTAATTGCAAGGTGTTCAGGTGTTAATGGAGGATACTTTGAACTTTTAATAAAGCAATTGAAGCTATTACTGGGTAGTTATTGACTTATTCGTTTAGCACTATTTCTACTATTGAATATTTCTGTAATAACACGTTATAACAGCTCAATAATCCATTTTAGAAAAATCTGATGTGTTCCATTCACATGATTTTCTCTACATCTCTCCAAAAATATTATTAAAAAGCTTATGCTTCTATTTACTTCATGCTAATCGAGAATAAATTATCACAAATATTGTTATTACTTGCTTCCTTGTAAGTAAAAGCAAAATAAGGGACTACCATATTTTAAAGAGATAGTCAAAAGCTGGTTGCTATGTAACTGAAATTCCTTTGTTTGTATGGGCAGGGGTTGACAAATTCCTGTATGAGAAAAGTATAAGTTTTTCAAAGCTGAAACCAATAAAAAGGAGTATCTCAAAAACGATCAATTCCACGAAAAAAATGTACATTAGATAAATTGTGTGTTTTAACGTGCGCTACATTTTTGTGTGTGTTAAGTTTTAGTTTAGCAGCTATGCAAAATTCCGTAAAGTTCATCCAGAGTAAATCAGTCTTCAGAGGATATTCCCAGAATATTCAAGATATAGATTCTATTTGTTAGCTAAATAGTTTTAATATACGATATTTTAATGAAAATCGTTCGAGCCATTTTTGAGAAAATCAAAATTTTCGGAAAAACTTCCATATAAAGGGTAGTTGGGGTGGGGGAATTTTCTTGAAAAACTTCTTATTGCATCCTTGGAAGCTAGCAAGCCTAAATACCAAGTTTGGTTTTTTAACGGCTTTTTCGTTTTTGAGCTATGCTGCCCATAGACACGTACACACATATTTCTGAAAATGTCTTTTATGGATTCGGGGGGTCTCAAAACAGGTATTTCCGGTGAAATCTCATTATCGAATGTTTGGGTGCATTACAATATCTTCTCTATATACTATGTACATAGTACGATTAGAGAAAGTAAAAGTGTCATATATCATATAAACATATCAATTTTGGTATATAATGGACTCTGTTTTTGAGTTATGCTGTAGGTATTTACACACACATTCACATACATGGACATTTTTCTAAAAAATCTTATGTGTTCCCTTCATATTGACACAAAAAAAAATATTATTATATCTATATCGTGGTAATCGAGATAAATATAGCAGAAATGATTGTATTAGTTTCCTCTAATGTAAGTAGAAGTGAAATAAGGTGATACAGTAGGTTAAAGCGATAGTTAAATCTGTTAAAAAGCCGGTCGTGCGAAATTCGCTTGTAGAAATCAAATAAAACTGAGATTAAACGAAAGATGACTTCCCGTTGGAAAACACTAAACTCTGTCTCTCCCTCCCTCCCTCTAACCCTCCCTCTCTCATACACACAGGCATACATATATTTTTCTAAAATGCTTTTTGGCTTATTTTTGACTGGAATACAATACCTACCATCTATCTACTCATATATGCATAGTACGCTTAGAGAAAGTAAACATGTATAGATGTGTATGTGTATTTTTATTCAACAGACCTAAAAAAATATAGTTATATCCTGTGAAATTTCGACACCGTCTAGGTACTGAAGGTGTGTGTACATAGCAGCGCCGCAAGTTCATTAGAAAGATGTAGACAGATTCACGAGGACTACCGCCTACTCCTGAGGGAATGCTTCGCGACATTTAAAGTGCGGATAGAGTACAAACAAGAGCGTCACTTACATAGGTGATATATCGCACCCAGCAACAAAAGCAGTCGGTGAAGATATCGATACTCGGCATTGTCCATACTGGCGGTGAGGTAAGCCACAGTAAGGAACAGTGCACGTAGAGCGGTTTTCTCCTCTCTCGGTGAGAGATTGCTAGCTACGTGTTCTGAATGCCGTACCAATGTCACATTAATAATTCTCTCATCGTCCTTTGGAACGGAGATGAAAATGCATTACTCTATCGACTTAACCTC
The DNA here is from genome assembly GCA_030762935.1 of Hymenopus coronatus. Taxonomy (NCBI): domain Eukaryota; kingdom Metazoa; phylum Arthropoda; class Insecta; order Mantodea; family Hymenopodidae; genus Hymenopus; species Hymenopus coronatus. Next base: position 28,143,411 of record CM060882.1, read on the forward strand.
CTCCTCCTCTGTGGTTTCTACCGCCTCCAGGAGATTGCTCCACCAGCTGCCAAAACATATTCCTGTTATTTAAATTACCTACTGAAAGTGAAACTATAGCTGCGAAATAAAACGTGGCTGAGACCGCTCAACTCCCAAGCTTTCGCATGTGGGATTTTGGTGGAAGAAGCTGCGACTAGGCGGGGTTTCTCCAGGTCTTCCAGTTTCCCCCGCCTTTCATTCCACCAATTCTATATCGTCACCTTTCCTATCGTCCATTTTGCTTACATCTCATATCATCCACTTCCTCACACTCATGCCTGGCTACGGGCCAACCCTCGTTCCAGATTCTCTATTCTGTGGTTTCATGCCGTTGGTCCCCGATAGGCTTCTGACCCCTAGGCATTCGCTAAGTCCTAAGTAGGTGTCAGTCTTAAAATACGGGGAGGGTAAGCCGACTGCGAAACAAAACGAGTTATAGATGTACGATAATATATAAACTAATGATGATGATAATAATAATAATAATAGTAATAATAATTAATAAAATGCATTTCAAGATGAATGGTTAATTTGAAGTTTTAATTTAATAGTTTTTTTAAATGGCATATCGTTCAATAATTTTTTTTACACTATCTATTACGTATAGTATGAGGAAGTATTGTAAACCACCAAAATATTTGACACCAAATTTTCAACGAAAGTACACGTTTTGAGACTCCCATATTAACAAGAAAGGACATTTTATAGAAAAAGTTAGATGCATGCATCTGTGAACAGCTTAAAAAAAAAAAAAAAAAAAAAAAAAAAAAAAGGAAAAAGGCGGAAAAATACCAAACTTGAAACTTAAGTTCAGTATCTTCCAAAGGTGTGACACACAAATTTTCAACAAAATCCTCCAATTGCAATCTCTCTTTGCATGGAAGATTATTCTAAATTTGCGAATTTTCTCAAAGATGTCTCTACTATTTTGATTAAAATACCTATTATTTAAGGTACGTAATTATAGGTCAAATAAAATGTACATCTTCAATTTTATGCGGTAGCTTTTATGATGTCCTTTTCTATATGGATGGACTTTTGCATAACGTAAACTGCAAGAGACAAACAAATCTTATTACACAAAGTGTAGCCCTCATTAAAGCACTTACTTATATCATATATCTACTTTATACTTTTCTTTCTTTCTTTTTTCCTTTCTTTTTAAGTTAACGATTTTCGAGATATTTCCTATTATTGGTTTTTATTTTCCAATACACTTTTATCAAATGGGAAATAATAATGATAATAATAATTATTATCATTATTATTATTATTATTATTATTATTATTATTATTATTATTATTATTGCTGTGTTGTGTGCAATTCTTTTCCTTTTCATCCTTGTCAAGCAAGGAGATTATTATTTCTTTGCAGTCACGTAGAGATTCGGTTTTAAAAGATTTGACTCACTTTAGCCTAGTATGTACTCTCTTTCATTGTATCTCAAGGAAATATGGAATAAAACTATTTCTACTAATTTTTGTGTCGACTAGCATGAAGTGCGGAAAAGAATAAGCTTTTGTAACAATAGTTAACTGCAGAATAGATAGAGAAAGTCGTGTAAATGTGGCACTTCGGGTTTTTAAAATACTAACTGAAACACAGTGATAGGTCTTCTCGGTTTGATTAAGCAAAATCATTAAGATCAGCTTTTGTCATTGAAATGACCATGTTTTTCTCCTCCTCCTGCTTAGAGGAAGGAAACAAACCTTAAGATGTGTCTTCTCGTTAAACACACAATTTATGGCATAGATTCGCCCCCCCCCCCTTGTTAATGTTTTCCAAGATATTAATTGATATTGGTTTTACTTTTAAAATACTTACAAAAACTTCTCTCAAACTGGATTTTGACATTCCTGTTTCTTTTATTTTACTCCTGACGAAAGAGAACTGAACTTCAGTCGCAGAGCGACAGCTTTTAAAAGATTTGACTATTGCTTTAGCCTAGGGTATTCACTAATTTCCCTTCTACTTACAAAGAACTAAGTAATAAGACCATTTCTGCTAATGTTTTTCTCGATCAGCTTGAAGTACAGAGAAGAATAAGCTTTTGTAAGAATAGTGTGTGACAGAATAGGTAGAGAAGTCCATTACGAGGGCCGTTCAATAATCCTTAGAAAATCCAAGAATTACCGAAAAAAGTTTGCATTTAGTAACTATTGTCTCTTACTAGATACCAGATAAAGTTTCGCTATATCCATTTCGTGGTTTTGTTGCGCTGTTTAAACATTTCTATTTAAAAGGCTTAACACCGAAAAAGATAAATGCCGAGATGTAAGAAGTTCATGGCACATTTGCCCCTGCGTTTGCAACAATTTACAATTGAATAAATGAATTTAAACGTGCCCGTACATCCACAAATGATGAGCATCGTTCCGGACGTCCAGTAGAAGTGACTTCCTCCGAAATGTTTGACAAAATCCAGGATATGGTTTTGAGTGATCGACGAATCAAAGTTCGCGAAATAGTAAAGGCCACAGGCATACCACAAGATACAGTATTCTCAATTTTGCACAAAAAATTAGATTTGACAAAGGTCTCGCAGATGGGTGCCGCGTTTTCTCTCAATAGAGAATAAACGCAATCGTGCGATCGATTCGGAAACTGGTTTGGCACATTTTCGTCGCAATCCTGCGTCGAGTTTCTGCGTCGACACATAACTTGGATGACACATGAGTACATTACTACACTCCAAAAACAAAAGTCCAGCCGAAAAAGTGGGTTCTTAAAGGCGAACCGGCTCCAAAGAAGGTAAAGGTGGTGAAATCTGCAGAAAAGTTGATAGCCTCGGTTTTTTTGGGATGCACGCGGAATCATCAACATTTATCACTTGCAGAAAGGAAGAACGATAAATGGAGAGTATTATGCATCATTATTGCTCGGTTAAACGGAGAAATAAAGAAAAAAAATTCCCTCATCTGGCAAAGAATAGGATTCTCTTCTTTCATGACAATGCAAGGCGCACACCTGCGCAGTTTCGATGGGGAAAATTGTAGAATTAAGGTTCGAATTACTACAAAATCCACCGTGTTCATCAGATTTGGGCCCCAGTGAGGTTTTTTTATTTCCAAACTTGAAAAAGTGGCTAGGCTGGAAGCGATTCACTCTAACGAAGAGATCATCTCTCAAACTAATGTCTATTTTGAGGATCTCCCGAAATCCTACCTTTTGGAAGACTTCCAACAGTTGGAGAAACCCTGGGGAAAAGCGTAACTAAAAGGAGATTATGTTGAAAAATAAAAACAATCAACACTATGTAATATATATCTTTTATCTTTTTCTAAGGATGTACTGCGTGTGAATGGAACACATAAGATTATTAAAGTTCGAGAGGGACAGTTGATTTTGTGGTTAAGGTTGCAGACAAGATTTCTGGGACTAAGATTCTCTGAAGATCAAAAGGAACCACCCCAGAATATACAGTATTGCGAACAAGGTTTTATTCGGTGACTTGAGGACGTTGCTGGCACAGTGCATAGGGTCATATTCTATTTAAAAACTCCATCCCTCATTAGCCCCGTCGCTCTGGAGGTGTCTTGCTGCATTAAGTGTGAGATGCTAGGCGTCTAAAAATTCCTCAACCCCGAGCCAGAAAACATAAACAGTCCCAAAACAGCAAATGTGGTGTCTTGTTTCATCTACAGCTGTTTGACTATGTCTTTCAGGACTCGGTCTTTAAACAGCTACAAATAAGGTGTGTGTGTGTGTGTGTGTGTGTGTGTGTGTGTGTGTGTGTGTGTGTGTGTGAGAGAGAGAGAGAGAGAGAGAGAGGGGGGGCATTACATCTAAAACATCTAATGAATATATCCAATGTTAATTATAATACATAGTTCTCCGTAAGGCAATTTACGACTGCGAAATTTGGAGAACAAATGTAATTTTGTAATACTTTTTATTTTCTCTACACGTACTATGTACATAGTGTATAGAGAAAGTATTGTATTACACCCAAAAATTCGATACCAAGATTTTACCGCAAATACATGTTTTGGGTCCCTCTGAAACCAAAAAAAGCATTTTTGGGAAAAAAATTCGGGTGTATGCGTGTGTGTATCTGTGGACAGCATAACTCGGAAACGAAAACACCGTTAAATACCAAACTTGGTATTTAAGTTTGGTATCTTCCAAGGATGCAACACGAAGATTTTCAAGAAAATCCTCCAACCCTCAACTACCCTTTACACGGAACTTTTTTCGAGAATTTTGATTTTCTCAAAAATGGCTCCAACGGCTTTGATTAAAATATCATATATTAAAGATATTTATCTGACAAATAAAATGTATATATTGAATTTTCTGGGAATAGCCTCTGGAGACTACTTTATTCTGGATGAATTTTACGAAATTTTGCATAACTGCTAAATCGTTAAAGATGAACAAAAACTTACCACACAAAAAATGTAGAGCAAGTTAAAACACACAGTTTATGTTATATACATTTTTTTCGTGGAGTTGATCGTTTTTGTGATATTCTTTTTTTAAAAGCACATTTTTCTCATACAGGAATTTGTCAACTCCTGTCATTACAAATAAAGGAACTTCAGTCCCATAGCAACCAGCTTTTGACTATAATTTTAACCTATGGTACTCCCTTAATTCGCTTCTATTTATAAGGAAGCAAGCAATAAGACTATTTCTGCATGAAATAGTCTTATTACTAGCATGAAGTAAATAGAAGAATCTTTTAACACTAATTTGTTGCGGAGGTGTAGAGAAAGTAGTGAATTGAACAGATCAAATTTTTTAATGTTGGCATTTTTATATTTTATTCTACTTATAATTTATACTGACGTGCTACACAATATTTTTAACAAACAATTTTAAAGCCACAAATGGCAATTTAATTGCTCCTCTACCATTCAAGTATAGCAGTGCAATGAACTTTTAAACTGCATTTTATCAAATCGTTTTTGCTTTATGATAACGAGATTTTAACTGAAATGCATTTTTGAGAACCCCCGAATCCATCAAAATCCTTCTTATAGAAAGGTCCGTTTGCGCGTGAATGTGTGTGTCTGCGGGCAGCATAACTCAAAAACGAAAATTCTTAAATACCAAAACATGGTATTTGTCTAGTATCTGCCAAGAATATGACAGGAATATTTTCAACAAAGTCCCCCTACTGCAAGCTATCCTTTACATAGAACATGTTTAGAAGTTTTAGATTTTCTCAAAAAAATTCTAACGGTTTTGATTAAGATATTAAGGAAATTTATGTCTCAAATAAAATGTATGTCCTGAATTTCTTGATAATAGCCTCAGATAGTGTCATTTGTAGTCAGATGGGCATTTTGCCATTTTCTTACACCATACTTGGCAGTTGGGTTGGGGTGCCGGCCAGCCTACTGCTTACACTATATGTGGAGATATAGCATCACAATCGCCTACACCATATATTTTCAATTTAGCTATTGTTTTAGACTGAAGGTGGGACTTTGAGTCGTGGTGTTAAATATCCAAGCAGGCATTTACTTCGGCGACTGAGGAAAACCACGAAGAAAATCCTGTCAGATTGGTCGATTCATGGGATTTGAATTCAGGACATCCCGAATACCGTTACCACTTAAGCCATCTCGCACGGTTTGTCCAATGCTGTCCAAGTAATTTCGAGACTAAATTTATGCAGCTTTGTCCTCCGAAGCTTGTTCTCAATAACACTTTGCAAATAAGGTAATGGTTGTAAATTGGGAATAATCGTTTTGCCCTTACGACAACAGTGTAAAATGTGTGTTTTCGCCGAGCATCTCATCGGCAATAAAGCGTAAACCACCACTACTTATAACACCAAGGTTTGCTGTCCTCCAGTAAACTCCGGCATTTACTTGGTGGCATTTGAACTGTTTTAAAACCATAACAGGCAAACTTACTTTATTCAAACGTGATTTACATAAAGAACAACGAAGGTCATGATACAGAACGCTGTGAAGAAGGCCGTGCTCCAAGGAGGCCAAAAGCTAACGTGTAAATGTTAAGGTAAGACAGCTAGTCAGAATTGACAGCAATATTCTATGTTTGTATTTTGGTAACACCTATAGTGTATATTTAAATAAATGCACCGGTGAAAAACCTACTGATTTTCATTTATGGGACCTGAACATTTTACCATAAAATGGTACTGTAGTTTAAAGAACTCGTACAAAATCTCGATGTGCACTTGTTTCAGAGATTAGTGCTTTTGTTGTGAATTTAATTTAATCAGTTATAATTAAAAATGTCCTGCGTGTCAAAACAATTAGTTACAATCTATTCAGAATTTCATTTGTCTTTAACAAACCATCTTAAACAATCGCACATTAGATGTTTTTAAAATTCAAACGAAGCAATACCGAAAAAATACATAAATGTAAAGCGCGCGTGCCCACACGCACACGCGCTTTACACTTATGTATTTTTCTTCTTTTGAATGTTTCGTTATGAAAATATTAAATAAAAGTAATGTAATTGTAAACTTTCCAAACCGGCCATGTAAGACCATTAAATAATAATAAAAAAAAATGGCTAGAAAAAGGTTGGTGGAGAATTACGGTTCCTTCTATATTCAAGGGAAATAAGTTAATGCACTAGGCTGAAACAAAACCATAGTCAAATCTTTTAAAAGGCCAGTTGCAATGTAAAACAATTGAAATTCGGTTCGCTTTGCGCTGTCGTGAGTAAAAAAAAAAAAAAAAAATCAGAGATGAAACAAAGATGACCTTTCATTAGAGAAAAGTGGTTTATAAGTTAAACCGATAACAAGGAAAATCTCGGAGTCGGTAAATCTACAAAAAGAAGTATTAAGTATGTGTTTTGACGAGATCTACATTTTTTGTGGTAAGTTTTGGTATATTTCTTAAGGTTTTCCAGTCATACAAAATTCATTCAGAACGAGAAGTCTTGAGAGAGAAAGTTTGAGATATACATCTTATTTGCCATGTAAATATCTTTAAAATGCGGTCATTCTTGAGAAAAGAATTTTCAAAAGAATTTCCATATAAAGAGTAGTTTGAAGTAGGGGGGCTTTTCTTGAAAATCTTTGTATCACATCCTTGGAAGATATTAAATATAACTACCAAATTTGGTATTTGATTTTCCTTTCGTTGCTGCCAACAGACCCACATACACACACGGATCTTTTCCCATAAATTCTTATTTGGACTCATGAGACCTCAAAACGTTTATTTCCAGTGAAATCTCTACATCAAAACTTTTGGTGGAATACAATACCTTCTCTATCTACTATGTGTCAAATAGTATGTGTAGAGAAAGTAAAAGAAGTGTTTATAAAACTACTAAATTTCCCTGTAACTTCAATTTTAGTGTGTGTGTGTGTGTGTGTGTGTGTGTATTACTGTATTATCTCTTTCTCACTGTCACACACATGCGGACACATATGTGTATCTTATACTTTATTGGATTTCAGTGGATCCAAATATAGGTACGTATATTTGGCGTGGGGTGAAATCTCTATATCTGGTTTCCCAAATCGGTGAGCAAATGAATATAAAAGTACGGCATCGATTGTAATTTCAGAGAAAACACATTTACTATAATTTGATATCCAGTGAAACTCTGGATTTCCTCGATCTTTTGTAACGAGAATATAGAGTTTGTTGGGTTTTGCCGTAGCGAAGTTTATGAACCAGCGATTTTGTTACTTTTTCCAGCGCCCTCTTGTATATGTGCACACGCTTGGAAGACTTAATATAACAGGCAGCGACTGAGTTCGTTACTTGCTTTTCTCTTTCTCACAATGAGAAACTCGTGGGCGTTTCCCAAGAAAAGTGCAATTCAGGTGGCCTAGTAACCAGAAATCCAGGCGCTTAAAACCAGTATCACAATCTTAATGCATATAGTCGCGAAGTTACCATAGCAAGCAAAAACGTGTTAAATTTGTGTACAGAGTCTTTCATTAGAAATAATTAAACTAAAACTAAAATTAACTCATTTATAAAATGCTGTTAAATATTCTGAAAGGAAAATTTTACAAAAAAATCTGTATTCCATTCACATGACTTACATCTCTACAATAAATTATTGTTTAAAAGCTTATTCTTCTATTTACTTAATTCTAATAGAGAAAAAAAAATAGCAGAAAGGGTCTCATTACTTGCTTGTAAATAGGAGGGAAATAAGGGAGTACCATAGGCTAAATCGATAGTCAAATCTTTTAAAAGCTGGTTGCTATGTGATTGAAGAAACTTTGTATAGAGAGAAGTTGACACATTCCCGTATGAGAAAAGTACAAGTATTTTAAAGCTGAAACCAAGAACAAGGAATATCTCAAAAACGGCCATCTCCACGAAAAAAAATGTATGTAACATAAATTGTGTGTTTTAACGAGATCTACATTTTAGTTAAGCAAGTTTTAGCTTATCTCTTACGGTTTACCAGTTATGCAAAATTCCGCAAAATTCATCCAGAATAAAATGTCTTCAGAGGCTATTCCTACAAAATTCAAGATATACATTTTATTTGTCTTTCAAATTTCTTAAATATAAGAGATTTTAATCAAAATCATTAGTCATTTTTGAGAAAAACCAAAAAATCGAAAATTGTTCCATGTAAAGGGTAGTTGAGGGTGGGGGGTTTCTTGAAAATCCTCTCATCCTTGGAAGATACCGAACTTAAATAATTATTTTGGTATTTAATGGTATTTTAGTTTTGAGTTATGCTGTCCACAGCCACACATACATACACATACGGACATTTCTCTAAAAATGCTTTTTTAGATTCAGGGGGCCTCAAGCATGTCTTTCTGGTGAAATCACGATATCGAATTTTTGGGTGCAATACAATACTTTCTCTACACACTATGAACAGAGTACTTGTAGAGAAACTACAAAGTTACAAACATTAATCATATACGAGGCTAACGACAGGCTACGGCGCGAACAGAAATCACCTGATACTTCTAGTCCAGTCAGGGCCCGATGAAGTAAAATGGCAATCGCCTAATAGTCTATATTCTACACAGAGAAATAAATTTCTGGTTAAATTCGTGGGAAAAAAAAACAAAAAAAAAAAACATAACTCTCTCTACCTGTTCGCAAACAAACTGTTGTTGCAAAAGATTAATGTTTATCTACATCATGTTAAACGAGAAAACCATTAACACAATTGGTATTATTACTTAGTTCCTTATAAGCAGAAGGGAAATGAGGGAATACACTAGGCTAAAGCGATAGTCAAATCTTCTAAAAGCCGATCGATATGTGAACAATTGAAGTTCGGTTCGCTTTGCATTTCTAGAAAAACAAAAGAGAGATGCAACGAAAGGTGACCCCGTTTGAGAAATGTGTAGTTTAAAAGTTAAACCAATAACAAGGAATATCTCGGAAACGGTCAACTCTGCAACAAAAATGTATATGCCATAAATTGTGTGTTTTAACGAGATCTTCATTTTTTGTGCAGCAGGTTTTTATGTAACTCTTAATGGTTTACAGTTATGCAAAATTCTCCAAGAATGAACTGGTCTTCAGAAACTATTCCCAGAAAATTCAAGATATAGATACATTTTATTTGTGATGTAAATAGCTTTAATATATATATTTTAATCTAAATCGTTAGAGCAATTTTTGAGAAAATAAACATTTTCGAACATTTTTCGATATAAAGGATAGTTGGGAGTGGGGAATTTTTTGAAAATCTTCGTGCTGCATCCTTAAAAGATACTGAACTTAAATACCAAGTTTGGGGTTTAAAGGACTACTCGTTTTTGAGCTATAACATATTTCCGGTGAAATCTCTGTATCGAATTTTTGGGTTACAATACAATACCTTCTCTATACACTGTACATGTACTTAAGTGTAGAGAAAGTAAAACACAATTATGAAATGAAATTATTCAATGATAACCATGTATAAGACTATGATTACTATAAAACGCTGTTTCGGGCTGCAGCCTATCTCGTTAGTCGCATATTGTACAGTTGGGACATCGAAAAAAATTTAAATCGCAACGTAACACTTTCTCTGTACATACTAGATAGAGATGATATTGCGTTTCACTCAAAATTCATTGTAGAGATTTCACTGGAAATGAACACCTAAATAAAAGAAAAACATTACAAAATGGTAAGCGTGCGCACATTTTGCTGTATATATCTGTGAGCATCATAACTCAAAAACGAAAAGTTCGTTTACCGTTCACGGACAACCAAACAAGAGGCCGCCCTCGGGCCTTTTCCTAAATAGGTTCCTGATTGGATTTAGGGGACCTCAAAATATTGATTTCCGCTCTTGTCCAGTGATGACCTTGTTAGAAACTGCCAACTTTTGGGAATGCTCGCGCATCAAAATATAATATTGCAGATGAAATTCACAAGTTGCCCTTACTGATGATGAACGTATCAGTGCTCGTGCCAAATCTAGACATTTGACCAAAAATTATGAAAAATTAAAAAAAAAACAAAAAAAAACAAAAAAAAAACATGTTTACATGATAAAATAATATGAATTCTAAACATTAAGAAAGTGTGTAGTTTTCTTCACTTGCTGCACTTTAACAACCAATTAACTAAAACTATAAAGTCTCAGGCATGCTTATTACCTAATAGGTATGCCCAACTTTAAACCTTATTTTTTTTGCAAACTTTTTCGGATACGTTTCCATACTCAAAATGCTCCACACGACAACATTTTTTTTTTTTTTTTACTAATTTGTTTCAAATTGTCATACTACCCCTCATATACAGTCATATAGTTCTTTGAGTTTGAGAAATTAAATTTTGAAGAAAACAAAGATCTTGGAAAGTATGAAAAGTACATTTTTGCACAATAACTAGAATTGATATAAAATATGATATGGCAGATCTGTTTCTTAACTCATTTACTGTAAAATTTGAACTCTTTAGGGGAATAGTTTTTAAAATTTACCACGTAGCTCATTTTATTATAACAATAAATTTATTTAAATATTAATGCAAACTAGGATTTTGGTACATGGCAAAATATTACTATTATTGTGTTTATACATAATAGGTAAAAATTGTAATAAAATATCTTGCGTACTGTTGATTTTCCAAATGTTCACAAATGCATCACCTTAAGAAGGTTGCTAGTGGAAGGAAGCACTTAAAATGTTTGTCCAGTTAGAACAACCCGTGTAAGTCCCAGGAGTAAGATACAAAACCCTTGTACATGTCCATGTGGAAACATGCTCAGTAATGCTAGACACCATAAAATACGCTCCATGATCGTCGAAACCCTGAAACATCGGAAATAGCAGGTAGATGAGGAAGTTCATTGTGTTCCTATGGATGGGGTGCACAAAAGAGTTGATGCCACAGTCAATAAATTTGGCTTATATGACTGAACCATCATAGACCCTACTGTCGCATGGAAGTCCATGATGAGAAGTGCGAGCCAACAATTATGTATTTCTGCAATAAAAACCATCTTACTTAATCGACGTTGTTATACTGTTAATTGGAGCAAGAGAGACCATTCCTTCTTCTTTTGTAAACATTTCAAATTAATAACCCCTTAATTAGGCAAGTGCGCCTTAGTTTTATTAAGGGATCACTAGCTATGTGCAGAAATAATTTGTATAGTGTATAATTATTTTCACATTGATTGTAGTGTGTACATTTCCTTAATTTTATAATTTTCTGTTTATTATCTAGCATTGCATTATTAGGTATTTGTATTGTTTTAAAGTCTGTATTATGTATTTGAATTTTTACTTTCTCTACACGTACTATGTACGTGGTGTGTAGAGAAGGTATTGTGATCCACCTACAAATTCGATACCGAGATTTCGCCGGAAGTATATGTTTTAAGATCCTCTGAGTAAAAAAAAAAAAACATTTTTAGAAAAAGGCTCGTACGTGTGCGTGTGTGTGTCTGTATGTCTGTGGGCAGCATAGCCCAAAAACGTTAAATACCAAACTTGGTATTTAAGTTTAGTATCTTACAAGAAGGCGACAAGAAGATTTTCAAGAAAATCCGCCCACCCCAAACTACACGTAACAACTTTAGAAACTTTTGTTTTTCTCAAAAATGACTAACGATTTTTATTAACATATTGTATATTATAGATATGTGCACAATAAATAAAATATACCTTGAATGTTGTTCGAATAGGCTCTGAAGACCACTTTACTCTGGTTGAGTTTTGCTGAAACGATAAGAGAGACAGAAAATGTAGATAACGTTAAAACACGTAATTTATATCATATACGTTTCTCTTGTAGAGTTGACCGTTTTCAAGATATTCATTGTTATTGATTTCAATTTTAACTTACCTACCTTTTCAAATGGGACATTCATAGCGAACCGAATCTCAATCGTTTCACATAGAGACTAACTTTTAAAAGATTTGACTATCGCTTTAACATAATGTATTCCCTTGTTTCACTTCTACTTTTAAGGAAGTACATACGACCATTTCTACTAATGATTATCTCGATTAGCATGATGTAGATAGAAAAATAATCTTATGTAAGAATAGTATTATATGGAACCGCTAGAGAAAGTTATGCAAGTGGAACAATCAGATATTTCTATTTTTCTTATCTCCATTTAGGGGAAGCAGAATTTGTTTTATTGTATGAATAAATTCCTAGTAATTCAACTGGCTGTAATTTAAACTCGTACAACTTTATTTGAATCAAATTTGAAATGCATAGACAAAACTATTCAACGAACGAACTAACTTTATGCTATGGAGCATAAATAGCATTTCAGCAATTTGTGCCCACACAAGTATCAAAAAACCTCAATTAGTATCTATCCCTGATGATAACGCACATATCCAGTTTCTGTGGCAGTTTGCTCAAGTAATCATTGCTCTACTTTCGTCTTCCAGGATTCACTCTGGAGACTTGTTATCGTTCTTTGTAAATCACGTTCTGGTTCGCTAATGAGATCCGCAGTCTAGATGGCATTGTGTGGGTAATTAGGAGGGGAGGAAAAAGAGCCATGAACAACATTTCCCTAAAAGGTTTGTGTGCTCGTTAATGACGAATTGCCTCAAGTTTGATAATTAGCCAATGCTTGACAAGCGGGTAAACTTTCCTCTCTACAAACCTCAAGGCTGTGAGGTGTGTTTAATGAGATTGGTGCAGGCAACTGTTTGTTCACAAGAGTGATCCAACCACGTGACTCATTTTTGTACTTTCATTTGATGAAGCCTCATTAGTTCACAATATGCATGAAAAGGTTGCGTACAAAGGACTATTTGTACATCTCTCTTGAATGAGCATGTCAATCAATCAGTCATAGCTTTCTGTCGAAGATCAGATTCCTTATAACACTTCCCCAGCCTCCAACCTTTCATCTTCCTTATCTCCGAATGCACATGATTTAGCTAAAGGGTAAGCTTCTAAATAGCAAAAATTCTGAAAATGATTTTTTCCTTTTTTGATTTATCGTCCTTCAACCTGGTAAGCATACAGGACAATGGATGAAATCAACAAAATTGTATTTAAATGAGCCCGGGATCCATGGAGCGTACTCGACATTCGTCTTCAAGGATTAGGGAAAACCTGAAAAACACCTTACCGGCCTCTTGAATGTGAGGCAGATACACTACTCCTGCACAGCCGAAGCGGGTCTACATTTTGTATTTCTGAGACATTACTTGTTATTATTTCAGCTTTAAAACACTTAGAGGTACTTTTCTCATATGGAACCATACTAAGCAAAGCAAACCTCAATTGTTTCACATAGCGACTAGCTTTTAAAGGATTTGACTGTCGCTTTAGACTAACGCATTTCCCTATTTCCCTTCTGTTCAAAAGGAAGCAAGTAAAAAGAGCAATTATGGTATTACTTATTTCGATTAGCATGATGTCCGTTAAAGAATAATCTTTTGTAAGAATAGTGGAGACCTGGAGAGAGTGAATGGAACACATCAGAACGTGTTTTACAGTGACATCTGGGTATCGAATTTTGGATGGAATGCAATACCTTCTCTACCTGTGTACTAAGTACCAAGCAGAGAAAGCAAAAACTAATAGTCGGTTAAGTACTAAACTTGGTATTTAAGTTCAGTGCCTTCAATGCATGCTACACGAAAACTTTCAGCAAATTCTTCCACTCCAACCTGTATTCTCCTTGTACCTATACAACGAAATGCATAATGAAAGCATTTCTGCAAACGTTTATCTCGATTAGCATGAAGCAATATTTTACAGGAGCAGTTTTCAGAAAAGTGGGTAGAGAAGAGATGCGAATGTAATGCTTCAGATTTGTTTTCCAGACATCTTGACAGGCCAAACCGTTTGCTCAGAGGGACGACATTTGTGGGTTGTTTGAAGTACTCATTACCTGCAAGTAGCAACAAGTACTCCAGTCACACACTTTTTCACACTTGACAAGTGGCAGTCGCATGTTGCACGTGTCTTTGTTGAATCTTCAGCAAGTCCCTACATGCCACGCTAAAGTGCGATGAAAGTACCTACTTATAAAGGTAACAGCGAAAACTCTACCGCTTACCTAAGTTAGAGCAATTGTGTATTTTAATCCAAAATTTGACTCCAAGATTTCACCTAAATGCGTGCTTTCGAAATTGACCTGATCAAACTCCTGATGGGTTTTGGAGGAACAGAGGTTAGTGTTAGGTCACTTTGTTTATTATGTTCTCACAAGGGGCAGCAGGATTTAAGTGGTGCGCTAGAGGCCTATTTGCCGTATGCAACCTCCAGGAAGAAGGGATGAGATGAATTATTCCAAGAGTTGTTCCCGGGCCAAGTAGTAGCAGGTGCGGATACTGCGGGGTCCCTAAAATCGACAGATGGAAATATTCCATCCCGAGACAGTAAAAGTCGTGTCATGGGTCTAAAAGGGAGATATAAATTATATCCAATATAATATCAATTATACTAAGAGACGAATATACACTGGAAATGGCTAGGGAAGAAATGTTGTAAAACATGTCCAAAACGGCAAGGACACGGTTATCACAAGCTGGCACTCGACCCAGGTGAAATAGTACCGTTAAGGGCAGGACAATGAACCGAAGGGGGTTGGAAGTTCCACTGCCCGAGGGTGGACGTAACAAAGCAACCTTAAATAGTTCTCTTGTTGGTCGAGCGACGCAAGCTCAGTAGCCATGGAAGATTCGCGGAGCTATGTGATATTCGGGTCTGCAGTGGCGCCGAATATGGCCGCGACGGAAATAGTGTTTATTTAATACATCACAATATGGTCAAATTCACTAGCCATGGAAGATCCGATGTGTTAAGATGTGATATCAGACCGCTTTGGAAAAGTACGGATTACACATGGCCGCGGTAGAAACAGTGTTTATATAATACACGAGATGAGGAGTGCATGTGTGCTCGACGGTAGAAAATGCTCAAGAAAATGAATAAATGAGTTCAATAACACCCTGAACTCCAAGGAAACACGCCTGAAAAAGATTCCAGGCCAACACAATCTGAGCTAGGGCACCCACATCTCCACACCATTCCTAAATATCCTAAACCTGCATGCGGGATTCGAACCCGGAACCACTGCATTAGGGAACCGCCACAACCACCAGCGATCCTCCAGTATCGTACTGCCCTGTTCTCTTATGAGAGGAGGAGGAAACAGACAGCGTATATCCACCGCGTACTATACGCCACCAAACTGTCAATCAAGCCCAGGAACCCTAAAAGGAATCTGAAAATAAATGAAATTATAGGGAATGAGGAAGCGGAAAAATTCGAGCTATTAGAAAATCCACCCAGGCATTCGCCTGCAAAAGAAAACCACTAAAAGGCCTAAGTTAGAATGGGAAGTCGACGGGGATCAAATCCGTGACCTCCCGAATGCGGGCTGCAGACGAAAGACCCAGGGTTAGATTACTTAGTGCTAGAACTGATACTTTCTCTACACGCACTAAGTACGTAGTGTATAGTAAAGGTATTGCATTGCACCAAAAAATTCGATACTGAGATTTCACCGGAAATACATGTTTTGGGACCCCCTGAATAAAAAGAACCTTTTTAGAAAAAGGTTTGTGTGTGTAGGCAGCATAGCTCAAAAATGAATAGTCCGTTATTACCAAACTTGATATTTAAATTCAGGTATCTTCCAAGGATGTGCGATACGAATATTTTCAAGAAAATCCCCCACACCCAACTACCCTTTACATGGAAAAAATTTCGAAAACTTTGATTTTCTCAAAAAATGGCTCTAAAGATTTTGATTAAAATCGTTATATTTAAAAGAATGGCATGACAAATAAAACGTACATCTTGAATTTTCTGGGAATAGCATCTGAAGACCCCTTTATTCTGGTTGAATTTTGCTGAATTTTGAATAATTGGTAAACTGTAGGAGAAACTTTACTGCACAAAAAAATGTGGATCTACTTAACAACACACAATTTATGTCATATACGTTTTTTATTGTGAGTTGATTGTTTTCAAGATATTCCTTGTCATTGGTTTCAGTTTTAAAATACTTAACATTTCTCGTACGGGAACTTGACTTCTCCTGATTTCAATCCCATAGCAACCACATTTTACATCTATCGGTTTAGCCTAGTGTATTCCCTTATTTCCCTTCTACTTATAAGGAACCAAGTAATAAGACCATTTTTGCTAATGTTTATCTCAATTAGCATGGAATAGATAAAAGAGTAAGCTTATTAACAATAATTGTTACAGAGACGTAGAGAAAGTCGTGTGAATGGAAGATCAGATTTTTTAAAAACCTACATTCATAATGAGTTGCAAGCAAAAAGTTGTCACCGATTTTGTAGATCTGTAAATTGCGTACATGCGAATATCTTCCAAGCGCCCCACAAATTTCAAATTGAATAATATAACCAGCTATATCATAAAATTAAATGTATTAAACACTTTATAAATTAATAAAAGCTTATAAAATCACACAGAACTGACGCTTGCACCAATGACGTCACAATAATTTACCAAAATAATGAAAGTAATGCAAGCATGGAGAGATCTTTGTTTTACGACGTTTGCGGAGAGCCATTCAAAACAAAGAAGCGGAATGCTGACTCCAAGAATTGTGTTGATCCACGACAACGCTCGTCCACACACTTCTGGCACAACCCATCGACTCCTTGAACAATTTCAATGGGACATTTTCGATCATCCGCCGTACAGTCCTGACTGGGCAACCAGCGACTTTCATCTTTCCCCTGAACTGAAGACGTGACTATGAGGGCAGCAATTTCACACCAACGAAAGTCTTCAAAACAACCTCAATTCTCATTTGAAATCATTGGCGGCAGCGGATATTGCAAAGCTTATGCACAGGTACGATAAATGTCTCAATCTTTTCGGTGATTATGTTGAAACGTATCCATAATTGTACAAAACTTTTAATAATAAAATAATTATTTTCTATGAGCTTGTTTTTTATTTATAGCCTATCGGAAGTTGAAAGAAAAACGGCCCTCGCACATACAAGGAGAGGAAATAATGTATTTCACCCTCAAATACTAACTCCAGATTTTTCAGAAATATATATTCTGAGATTCCCTGAATAAAACAAAATAGTTTTTATAAAAAAAAGTGTGGGTGTGGGTGGGTGTGCTGTGTTCCTAAGACGCTACACGAAGATTTTCATGAAAATCCGCTCCATGTTAAACTATACTTTTTTCTCTTTCTTAAAATGCCTATAAAGATTTTATTAAAATACTATACTATAATTGCATAGCCAATACTATGCAGAATATTCAATTTTATGCGAATAAACTATGAAGATCAACTTTGAATAACTGGTAAACCGCAACGGAAAGACAAAAGAAACCAAAAACAAATATAATATCATTAAAACATACAATTTATGTCAATATTTCCGAGAAATTCGCTGTTATCAGTTTTAACATTCAAACATTATATTTGTTTTTCAGTGCTATGATTTCCATTCGTTTTATTTCTCGTGGTCATTCAAAGCCAACATATAGTCGCCCGCTTTTGAAACATTTGACTATCGCTTCCGCTTAGTGTATCAGTAACTAAATGTGTGATAATACCATTTCTGCAAACGTATAATTTCATTAACAAGTAGAACTCAAAATAACAAGCTTCTGTGAGAATATGTCGTATAAGAAAGGATAGAGAGAGAGTTCAGATTTGTTTTTAACATTCAGCATAAATATAAATCAACGAAATGTACAATTCGTAATAATGGTAATAATTAAGATGTAAGTTTCATAATTTTTATAATTGCCATTATAGTCCAGTTTCATAGACTATGTAGGCTCAATGATGTGTCCAAGTTTAAAATTTTAATAAATTATTTTTAATATTTTACACTTATCTGATTCAATAAGTGCACTGACCATACCTTACTATATCCTTCTGAATTAAGTTTTAGTAAACTTTTCAATTTTGAGTGCTTAGACAAATCAATTTGGTCCTTAATATTGAGTGTTGATTTCAAAACAGAGAAGTGAGTTCACAAGTTCGATGTATTCGTACTTTGTGATAATTCTAAATACACTAGAAATACATATTCCGAAAATGAGGTTATACATTTTGATTTTCTCCAATACATGAATCGTGTGTAGAATTTTTTGTGCGTGTTTTTTTATTTTTGTGGTAATATGTTTATCAGTCACATCGCGTGCCTTTGAAAAATTTCCGGCGGTCGGAGGTGTATGTTGAATTTCACTGTTCGACATTTTTACTTTTTCTAAACTCGCGTCAGTTTTTCTTCAATTGTATATACCGAATAATCGATACTTATGCTTTCAACAGTTGGTGCCTAGTAGCGTTACGAGATATGTGCAGATGTGAAAGTATATTGATTGTTGCATGTGGATCTTGTGATTGGTGGAAACTTGCAGTTTAATGAGATCCATAAAAGTTATACTACCAGCTGTAGTGTACATTTAGGCGTGGTCGTGAGTAAACCGTATTTATCCACTAAAACACGTCGAAGCAGAATTTCGTATGATTCTATTCGTTAGCGACACTGAGGAAACAAAATGAGGAAGTTGCGATAATCTTGAAGAAAAAGAATGACCCTATAAAATTATCGACAAATGATGCTGTGGGTTGACCCCCTAGCTCAGTAGATAGAGCACCTGCCTGCTGTGGGAGGGGTTTCGGGTAAGCTTCCCTGCTGGGGGTAGGCATTTTATTTGGTTTAGTGATTCGCTCTGTATGTTAAAGGGAATGTTTGGATGTCCATGTTGCCAGGGATCCTGGAGAACTGTCCACCAGCAAGGAGCACGTGGAGGCTGTAAGACACGAGACTGGGAAGGCGTGGCAGGCAGATATTGATCTGTTTCTGCAGCAGCCGGCAGTCTAAGGGCGCCAGCACCAGGCCCTCATTCTCTCTAACACATTGCTTCCGCTACACAAACATACTCTTTCCATTCAATTTTCTATTGCTACTCTCAAGTCATTTAATTGAATGTGCCTTGTTTTATCATTTGGTACAAATTAATTACAAGTCCCTCCCTGTCCGATTAAAACTGTTTAGTGCAACTTCCTTTTTAAAACAATTCTTCTGTTATTAAAAAGGAGGTATTATTTTCTCTGGCACCCACTTTGTAATATATGTGTGTGGGTGTGAACAGCATAGCTCAAAATCTAATGTGTTCAATTCACATGGTTTTTTCTACCTATTCTTTAACAAACTATTCTTACAAAGCGTATTATTCAACTTCATATTAATAAATATAAACATTACCGATAATAGCCTTTTTACTTAGTTCCTTTTAAGTAGGAGAGAAATAAGGTAATATATTAAGCTTAAGCGTGTCAAATCTTTTATAAGCTGGTTGCTAGGGATTGAAATCCGATTGTTTTGCATTGCCAGGAGTAAAGCAAAATAAGCAGGAATGCCAAATTCCCGTTTGAGAAAAGTTTAAGTACTTCCAAATTAAAACCTATAACAAAGAGTATCTCGAATATGGTTAACCCAAAATAAATAAATTATAAAAAATTGACATGACATAAATCATGTGTGTTATAGAGATCTACATTCTCTGTGCAGTGAGTTTTTGTCTTTGCGGTTTAGCAGTTATGTAAAAATCATCCAGAATAAAGATGTCCTCAGGAGCTACTCCCAGAATATTACAGATATACATCTCCTCATTAAAATATCTTAAACGTCATGTATTTTAATCAAAATCGCTAGCCATTCTTGAGAAAATTAAAATGTTCGAAAAGTGATCCATGCAAGGGGTAGTTGGGGGTTGGTTCTGAAAAATCTTTGTGTCCATCCTTGGAAGATACTGAACTTAAACTAATTTTATATTCAACAGACTTTTCGTTTTTGGGTTATACTGTGTGCGCACGCACTCACACACACATAGAACTTTTTCTAAAAACGCTTATTGGATTCAGGAGGTCCCAAAACATTTCCAGTTTCCCATATAAGCACATCAGTTGCATGCGAAGACTTAAGTAATAATAAATCAGTTACGTGGTGAAATTGAACAGTTTGAACATTTTGATCGAATTTATTGGCTAACTAATTAATTAAAATGGGAAGAGAAATGCTGCCTATATATAGTGACCGCGCACAACTGATGAGTACTCGGTAATAAACATAGGGGCGGGTTTCTGTTTCTAAAATGTAGGAGATATGCATGCATTTATGACCAAAAAAATCCAGAAAAATATCAATAAAACCAAATATGATTTTATTACTATACATACTTTCTGAGTCTTAACTTTCACCTCGCCTATGATAACAGAACTAAATATTTTGTCGCCAAATTAACAAAAGTAATACGCCAATTATTTCACTGGCTGGGTTCTTCACTTTAAGCACTTTAAGTATACACTGAAAATGAAAATACAATGGCCGGTCATCAGAGGCTTTGAAGGGAGAAAGATAAGGTGAACAAAGATAGGAACATTTAGAGAAAAATTCCTCTAGCCTGCTTTTGTTCGTATATTACCGCAGAGGACTAAGAGTAAATTCTGCCTACTAGTATCATTCTATTAATATCAATATTCTAAGAAAATAATAAGTCTTTTAAAATATTGTGAAAAGCAATTAAAATACATTTGTACAAAAATTTCCAAGAAAATATATGCGTTTTAAAAATATTCTGCAAAATAGTTCAATCTAAATACAGCTTATCCTGGTAATATAATATTTTTGATGAAAAATGTAAAAACTTATGGAAAATTGAGTTATGCCATAAATATATCAAGTAACATTTTAAAAAAATGTGTCATTCATAGGACTTTCTCTACCTGTTCTACAAACAAAGCATTCTTACAAAAGATCATTATTCTATCTACTTCATGTTAATCGAGATAAAGCTTAGCAAAAATGGTCCAATTACCTAGTTCCTTGTAAGTAGACTGTAAATAGGTGTACGCGATAGTCAAACCTTTTAAAAGCTGTCGCTGTGCGATTGCCTGTGAAATTCGGTTCTCTTTGTATGTCCAGGAGTAAAACAAAAGACTACTTCCTGTTTGATGAAAGTATAAGTATTTTAAAATTGAAACTTATGATAAGAAATACCTCGGAAATCGTTTACTCTACAAAAAGTGGTTATGGCACTTATGTTTTAACGAGATCTACATTTTTTGTATAGGAAGTTTTCGTTAATCTCGTACATTTATCAGTTATGGAAGTCATTCTGAATGAAGAGGACTTATGAGGCTATTCCCAGGAAATTGAAGATGTATATGTTATTACTTTCTCTATACGTACTATGTACATAGTATATAGAGAAGGTATTGTAATGCACCCAAAAATTCGATCCGGATATTTCACCGTAATTACAGTTTTGAGACCCTCTGAATCAAAAAAAAAAAAAAAAAAAAAAAAAAAAAACATTTTTAGAAAATGTCCGCGTGTGTGTGTTTGTGGGCAGCATAACTCAAAAACGAAAAGACCGTTAAATACGAAACTTGGTATTTAAGTTTATCTTCGAAGGAGTTATCTTGCCTAGTAAGTTTTTGTTTACATATTACGGTTTACCAATTACGCAAAATTAACCAAAATTCATTCAGAATAAAGAGATCTTTAGAGTTTATTCCCAGAAAATTTAAAAAATATGTTTTATTTAACATATAAATATCTTAAACATACGGTATTTTAATCAAAATCGTTTGAGCCATTTTTGAGAAAATCAATATTTTCGAACATTTTTCCATGCAAAGGCTACTCTAGGGTGGGGAGGGGCGATTTTCTTGAAGGTGTAACGTGTCACATCCTTGGAATTGGTATTTAACCGACTTTATTTTTTTAATTATCACGCACATACACACAGAGACTTACGGAAGTTTTTTAAACATGATTTTTTCTACGCCGAGAGCACTTGTGTAGTTAATGAGCTAATTTCATACCGTAATCTTGATCTTTACAGAATCCACGCGCAAAGAAGTGCGGCAAGTGTAAAGTAATTTTGTTCCAAAGGGTTATGTAGTATAAGGTCTACCATTACTAAAAATTCAAGTTATAGCAGGCTATGACAAACCAATATTATTGTTGTTCTGTGTATTTAGAGATGACAGATTTTGAGAATTATGATATGATATCCTTAGAGCTGCGAAAGCAGCAGAATCAAATTTACTACCTGCTAAATCCCGAAAAGTTTATGAGGCACAACATGAGAAATTTATGAACTGTTGTTTGGAAAAGAACGAACTGTATAATCCTTGGTGAATGGCTCAAACTTAACTCAAATTTGTTTCATCTTTCGTTATTTTTCTTTTAATGTCAGAACATTCTCGTAGAAAAACATTGTATGATATGCGACTGCGTCTTATTTCACAATATTCCCGCTCGAATCAAAAACCGTAACTTTACGCTCTGGCATGGTAAACAACTATTTTGGGTTCAGGAGATCCTAAAACATGTGTTTTAATATATGTCGGTATCGAATTTTTGGGTGGAATGCATTGTGTACGAAGTAGAGAAAGTAATACCAGAATATGCATTTAAGGGGGGTCAAAATAGAGTTTTCAAATTTTTTTTTTCCCCATTTTAATGTTTTAATTGCGTATGAATAACTGGAATCTCCCGCTCATGTTGATATAACTTTCATAGAGGTGCGATAATTGTAAATAGTTTAAAAACCTTGAAAATAATCCTGTGTAGTAAGTTTTTAGAACATTTTGGTGCACTCACTTGGTAAATTAACTTTGTAATAATTAATATTAGAGAGAATATCTGTTTCACATTTTGACCGGAAAGCTCTACTTTAGCTATTCGCAGCATTGGCACCCCTGATGTTTTCTTCATGTGAGAGTTTCGAAGTACTGCGCAGTTGTGTTTGGAAAGTTAGGTTGTATTTTTTAAAAATTGTATGTTTGAAAGTAATTTCTGAAGAACTAAAATGTTCTATACAAATACCCCACTATCTCAAACTAATTGACACTTAGGACTGAAATTTTTACCACACATTTGCACCCAAATAGGCTTTATTTTAATGAAAAAGTTTTTATGTAAATTGATTAGTTATTTTTTAAAAATTTAAAAATCATAATTTTTCAGTAACATTTTAAGAGCTTCATTTAAAAAATTATACCTTTTTTTCTAATGAACACAAATATTCTATTTTTAATCGATCAACAGTAAAGGTATTGCTGAATATACATTGAAAGTTGAGGCAATACTTATATATCCTAATCCCAAATAGTTGCTGACATCTTGTAAATTTCATTCCATTTCGTGTATTCGATGTTCAAATTTTTGTTCTTGTTGCATTCCGAGATGAAATAACTGGGTGCAATATTAATTACTTCTTGTGATTTCATTGTATATAAGTGTTTTGATTTTCTCTCTGCGATTTTGTTTTTTATATAAACAAGTATCGTGGTTACATGTTGATTTTCATGGTTGTAAAGCCAGTCGGCGGAGAATCTGATAATACGCGTGCATTGAAGTTTTCGCGTGAAATCATATACGCATAAATATTTACAGCGGGATGGCCGATTAATTTCCATTTATTGTATTGAAGCGAAATAGTATGTTTTATTCCGAGGAATTAGAAGAATTTCCCGTCGGAACTTATAAAGAGTTAAATTCGCTAGAGATAGAATTTTGGCATTCAAGAGGAAAAGCACTGAATTGCACCAAGTGATCGCAATTTCCTGCATGAATTGTAAAAGTTATGTGAGAATAAACCGCAATTTCTCGAAGAGAATCAGCGTAATGGATTATTTAAGAAATCTCAACCCACTTCAGCCTGATTTTGAAGAGCCCAGTGGAGCGCCCTGAGATAAGAGTCGATTGACATCTATTTCTGCCAATTTCTATTTCAAAGTTTTAGCTATTACCTTAAATCTTTGCTGAGATATTGGGTCAATATTTAGCATTGGCTAGATAGGGCATTCCGACTCCCCTTACACACCCAAATGAAAATCACTTGAATGGTGACGAAAAAACTATGGACAGTCACAGAAATCCGCCCCCTGTTAATCGCAGCTAGTGCACAAAAATCAGGTGCCACTTTCCCGTGATGAAACCAGAGCTGTACAATTTGCAATCCCTGAGGCACAGTAGGCTGCAAAGCAAGGACAGCATTTGGAGCGGAAGGGAACGTGGAAGCCGCTTATCGACTGGAGGAAGTTCGATAACGAAACACGACTTGGGCGCTGAATACGGTTGCTGCAGATAGAATGGGGGCTTGCATAAAGCCTGTCTCTCACTCACTTGAGAAAGAAAGGGTGTTACACAGCGTAAGCAACGTTGAGGTTGGTCAGCACGAGGGTGGGTGACCACTCTACATCTCGAGGAGGATGACACTTGGGATGGAAATGAATAGTAAGGTAGTCCACCCCTTAGGGCGCTCGCATCTGGGAAATAAAACAGTTTCATGCTCAGCCTAGCACATTCTGCTCAAATCATTATGCCTTATTTATCAACTTTCCTGCCCAGAAAGCCTTTCCATGCTTCACGGAAGAAGAAAAATAATTAAAATGGCAAAATGTTTGCACTCTAGAAGGGTTGAGTTTGTTGGAAAATCCAAACTCGAAAGTTAGTCCGTGTTTTGTTCACTTTCTAATTGCTTTTCCCATGTAGGTAAGCGATGTTTGTTTTAACAAGTTTCTATGTTTGACTTTTGTGCTAATTGTGTCACATATTTTTCTTGCGAGCTGATAGTACTGTGTCGTTTCACACAGAGAGGGGGGAGAAGAAGAGAGACAGGCATATCCACTAAATGTGAAGTGTTCCTTCACATTGTTTTTTTTTTTTTTTTTCTACGTATTCTGCTACAAACTTTTGGTCGCCCTCCGTGGTGTAATGGTTACCACGCTAACTTCATATACCCAAGGTCGCGGGTTCAAACCCGGCGGAGGACGATGGATTTTTTTCGGGTATAAAAATCCTTAACGTGGCTTCCTTAGGAAGGGAAGTAAAGCCGTTGGTCTCGTGTTGTACGGCACGTAAAAGAACCTCAAGCCTGATAGAGAGGCCTCTGAGCAAAATTAAGCGGTCTTTCACGCCCAATTTAGAATGGGACGCTGAGAACCACAGTGGTTAAAGAGCGTCCATAAATAACACGCCATTTCCATTTTATTTTGCAACAAACTTTCTTATAAAAGGTTATTCTTTTCTCACTTCAGCTGATCTAGATAAAGATTGGCAGAAATTCTTACTTAACTCCTTATAAGTAGAATGTCGCCCTCCGTAGTGTAATGGTTACCATGCTAGCTTCATATACCCAAGGTCGCGGGTTCAAACCTGGCGGAAGACCATAGATTTTTTTCGGGTGTAAAAATTCTTAGCATGGCTTCCTTCGGAAGGAAAGTAAAGCCGTTGGTCCCGTGTCC
Organism: Hymenopus coronatus; assembly: GCA_030762935.1. Taxonomy (NCBI): domain Eukaryota; kingdom Metazoa; phylum Arthropoda; class Insecta; order Mantodea; family Hymenopodidae; genus Hymenopus; species Hymenopus coronatus. The sequence continues at coordinate 28,169,076 of CM060882.1, forward strand.
TAGATTTAGGGCAAGTCTGATAGAGAGGTCTCTGAGCAAAAATAATCGGTCTTTCACACCCAATTATAGAATGGGACGCTGAGAACCCAGTAGTTAAAGAGCGTCCATCATAAAAAGTTCATTTTTTTAGAAGTAGAAGGCAAACAGTGTAATACACTTGTCCAAAGCGATAGTCTTTTAAAAACTGTAGCTAAAACATGACCAAGAATAAAACAAAAGAAAAACGAATGACGATTTGCCGTTTGAGAAAAGTGTAAGTATTGGAACATTTAGAGCAACAGCCAGAAATATCTCGTAATTTATATTGTGTTCTCTTAACAAGATCTACATAATTGTAAGTTTTTGTCTATCTCTTAAGGTTTACCAGTTTTGCAGAAGTCATTCAGAATGAAGAAAACTTCAGATGCTATTGCCAAGATATACATTTCATTTGTCACGAAAATGTGTTAGGTATACGTAATTTTAATCAAGTCGTAAGAACCATTAAAAACATACTTTTTAGAGCAGCAGAAAATAAATATGCATCTGCATTAAAATCCAGTCCCTATTCATTTCGCATTTTCTTGTTGGTGCAAGAGGAATGCACGTGGCTCAAGCGATAGGCTAAATCTGTATAAAGCGGGTCACTAGAGGCCGTGCTAGTGCTGACATTTTGACAACAAGCGCTCCTAGCGGCAAGAGCGAGAAAGTTTATCCGGGAGGGACTACGATTACTGTTCGCATTCGTTCTGAGTAGATGTAGAGAATTTAGATATGGCTACTGAAGCTAATTTGCGACCGAATATAGTATGCGTTGCATTTCGGAAAATAAAATGGGACATATCATATATCAAGCCTTCCGCCTTAAAAAAAAAAAAAAAAAAAAAGTAGTTTACTTGGAAGAAAGATTAGGAGAACTATTTAACTAGTTTAGTGTCTTTTTAGTTGAGAAATAGAGTAATCTTAAAAGAAAAAGATATTCTTAAAATATGTTAAAATATTATTATGCAGGGGTTGGTTTTGTACGTAAATGTTATTTTAAGATGGCGAAATGTGAATGCAAAGCAAGTCTATCAGAACGTTGTAAACATATTATGCATTGTGCTACTTCATTAACAGTGAAAGAGATTCAGAAAAAAAAAAAAAAAAAGATTAAAAAAATCACCGACATTGGGAAAATCCAATAAGTTCCTGTTACAACTCCATATTCTAAAGGCGAAACTGTTAAGGAAATGTTTCATGATAAAACACTGAAACGAGCGACTTATTCTACGGAAACAGAAAAGAAAAAGCTCTAAGAAAAATCATTTCGAGAAAACAAAAGACGTTGATTGTACTTTTTCCTGCATAATAAAAGAAAAATACGAAAATGAAACTTCCGTAATTTCAAATTCGTATGTGGTACAGTTGATAAGTGAAGCAGTTGAACAATGCGAAAATAAAAATGTTGTCACTACCGTAAAATTGAAAGCCAGTGGATTTATGAAGTGCAAAATTTTATTCGTTTGTTAGTTTGTCTAATTTTAAATTTAGGATAGCAAGTAATTTTTAAAATTACGCAATTTGAGGGAGTACAGCAATTTTATACTGCCAATGTAAAAATGACAGCAAGCCAGAAATTCGATATTGCAATCAGCACTATATTTCATTCCAGGATGACAGTTTTTGTATGCATAATTAAACCCAACGACAGAACAATCAATTATTGCTACTCTTACTAGAACAGAAACATTCGACCGCCAATTGAACAGAAACATTCGTCCTTTACTACTGCACACGCGGGTTCAAACTCGGCGGAGGACGATGGATTTTTTGGGCATGGCTTCCTTCACAGGGGAAGTAAAGCCGTTGGTCCCGTGTCGTAGATTTACGCCACGTAAAAAAACCTCAAGCCTGATATAGAGGCCTCTGAGCAAAATTAAGCGGTCTTTCACGCTCAAAATAGAATGGGGCGCTGAGAACCACAGTAGTTAAAGAGCGTCCATAAATAACACGCCATTTACATTTTACTGCATATGGCTCTAGGAAGATGATGCGCGGCATTGCCACCAGAGTGCACCACTTGCAACTCGCACGGAAGCTATTTGGCGACTTTATCCGTACTCAATGCATGGCGATATCACAGAAACAGAAGAATGTTGTCAGCACTGGAAAACTGAGCAAGAATTGATAATTCAAATCAATAGCAGCGAATATCTCGGAAATGGCCGACGGCACAAAAATATATTTGATATAATTTTGATGAAAACTATATGGTGACGATGGACTTCATAGGTTATTTCATCAAATTAAAAATGTATACTTATCTGTAATACAAATATCTTAAATTCTTAACCTGCTTACCCTCTTGATATGGAGAACTTACAACAGCCAGGACTTGCAAGCTAATGCCTGGGATCAGACGTCTGTTGAGAAGGCGGCTATGGATCAAATAGATTGCAGGCATGGCGTTTAGTATCCTTCAGTGAAATTCCCCTCTTGTGACCCCCCCCCCCCCATGCGTATGACCAGAGTTTACGGCGACGCGGTGCTAACAGAATAGGAACTCCTTGGATGATAGGCAAACCGAACACTACAATAAGGGTTAAATCCTGTTTCTGCTTCTACGACATCCTTGAAATAAAAAAGTTGCAAGTTCGGTCTCCCTTGCGGAGGTGTTCGGGGATGACAAAGTGATAGATAGGGATTTTAGCTTTTTATTTAAAGTGGCTTTCCCAATTAGGATATAGTTTGTTTTATTAATCCTAATAGATGGCACTGGAGCACGCGATCCAGTATTTAAGCTTTTATCATTAGTGACTTTTAGCGAAGAGGATTTCTTTTAGTAATATTTCATTTTTTGTTTCGTTTTTAGATTCCTCTATAGCCTTTGCCATAGATCGTTTTATTTACAAGGTTTTTAAATCTGACGTTGACCACATTGTATTCATGATTTATTTTTATGTTACTTTTATATCTGGCATTTGTAAAAATTTTTGTTATAAGGGCGCTAATAACCATGCAGATGAACGCCCTTAAACACCAATCTTTATTATCATCAACCCTTAGACAAATCCATGAATGAGGGATCAGTCCAATTCCTGGTATGACTGCGAACAAGTGGGTATGAAAAGTAGGCTAAATGGACTATCGGCAGATTGCGTTGACAATTCTTTTAAAATTCACATTAATGATTTTAATTAGTGATGTCTTGTGTTTAATATGTTATATAAATTCGTATTAATTTCATGTTAACTTTGGGGCAGAATTAATGAGTAATGACATGACTGAAATTTCAATTGACAAGTGATTTAATATTAGTGCTAAAACTCAAATCCATCAAACATCAAACTGCAACACACACCACGTGTGACTTTTTAGTTTTTCATACCTGTCTTTCTGTCACAGCTAAGTTGTATGTAGAGAAAAATCTCCCACTGCCATCATTTAATATGGTCAGCCAGAGATATTAAAAATGCAGTTTTATTTATGGACGCTCTTTAACTGCGTTCTCAGTGTCCCATTTTATACTGGGCGTGAAAGATGTTTTAATTTTGCTCAGAGACCTCCTATTTGAGGTTATTGTACGTGCCGTAAATCTACGACACGGTTTTACTCCCCTTCCGAAGGAAGCCATGATAAGGATCTTTACGCCCGAAAAAATCCATCGTCCTCCGCTGGGATCGAACCCGCAACCTTAGGTATATGGAGTTAGTATAGTAGCCATTACACCACCGAGGGCGACTAAAAGATATTAAAGAGACTTTACATGATAACGCGATAAAACTCGCCTTTCAATGCCAAGAGTGCGGTTATTGCATCTGATATGTTACCGTAACCTCCATGGCTTAGCTGTTCAACAATAATACAAAGTTATTTGTTAAAAAAACAACCAAAATTAATGTATGAAAATTATTAGTTTTTTAAAGCTGAAATCAAAAGCAAGGAGTATCTCAAAGACGATCAACTCCACTAAAAATGATGCAACACAAATTGTGTGTTTTAACGTGCTCTACATTTTTTTTTTTTGTGTGGTAAGTTTTTGTCCGTCTCTTACGGTTTAGCAGCTATGCAAACTTCCGTAAAATTCATCCAGAATAAAGTAGTCTTCAGAGGCTATTCCCAGAAAATTCAAGATATACATTTTATTGATCTAGTAAATATTTTTAATATACGATATTTTAATCAAAATCGTTAGAGCCATTTTCGAAAAAAAGTTCCATGTAAAGGGTAGTTGGGGGTGGGAGTATTTTCTTCGTGTCGCATCCTTAAATATGAAGTTTGGTATTCAACGGTCTTTTCGTTTTTGAGGTATGGTATCCACAGACACACACGCGCACACACGGACTTTTTCTAAAAATGCTTTTTTTTGGATTCAGGAGGTCCCAAAACATGTATTTCCGGTGAAATCTCGGTATCAAATTTTTGGGTGGAATGCAATATCTTCTCTATACACTATGTGGATAGTACGTGTAGAGAAAGTAAAAATAATAAATCTCATTTAACGCTAAAAAAAGCGTATTCTCGAAAATATGAAAATTCTCAAAAATTCGTGAAAAAATAAGCCTATACATCATTTAAAAATTATGTCAAATGTACAAAAACATTTTGTTTATTAATTCAACAACTTTCTCATCTATCGTTAAAAGCAAAACGGTTGCCTATGATGCTAGTAAAGTGATGATGGAGCAATTGGAGAAAACCCGCCTAGACGTCGCTGCGTCCATCACAAACGTCTCATATGCTCCCCTGGTACCTTGATGAGAGGCGAGCGGTCCTAACGGCACGTCGCCGAACACATATCTTAAACACGACCTAAATGCTCCATCTCGACAATGTTAAATGTGTCCACTGATGTCCCTTTACTTATTAAAAACTAAGATAATTAGCTCAACTTTTCAAAGGATGTTCTGCAATTTTTACTTTCTCTTGCCCCGTATGTACAATGTACATAGGGATAGAGAAGTATTGCATGCCACCCAAAACTTCGATGTCGAGATTTTACCGGAAATACATGTTTTAGGACCCCCTGTATCCAAAAAAAGCATTTCCAGAAAAAGGTCCGTGTGTGTCCGTGTGTCTGTGAACACGATAACTCAAAAACGAAAAGTAGCTAAAATACCAAACTTGGTATTTAAGTTCATTATCTTCCAGGGATGCGACACGAAGATTTTGAGAAAAATCCTCCCACCTCAAACTACCCTTTACATGGAACTTTTTTTGAAAATTTTGCTTTTCTTAAAAATGGCTCTAACGATTTTGATTAAAATTTCGGATATTAAACATATTTACCTGACAACTGAAATGTATATCTTGAATTTTCTGGGAATAGCCTCTCTGGTACTAACATTTACTAAATTATTGATATTTTCTCAATATGAGAGAGTCAGCAAGTTCTAAAATAATTATTTTCAGTAGCATTTTCCTACTATTTACAATTAGCATACACTATTTTTAACATTTTACATCCAGTCAAAAATTGAACATGGAAAATAAAAGGATAAATAAAAAAATAAGACGTGTTACACTCACATGACTTTCTCTAGCTGCTCTTACAAAATATCTTCTTTCTACACCATGCTAATCGAAATAAACATTAGCAGAATGTTCTTATTACATAGTTCCTTATCTATAAGTAAAAGGGACCTAAAGGAATGCGCTATACTAAGGTGATAGTCAAATGTTTTAAACGCTTTTCGTTAGGCGATTGTCACTGCAAATCGCTTCTTTGCTTGAACAAAAGAAAACTAGACACTTTCTGTCTGAGAAAAGCTTTACAACTGAAACTAATAACAAGGAATATCTTTAAAACGGTGAAGTCCACGAAAAAAAATCTATATGATATAAATTGTGTATTTTATCGAACTCTACATTTTTGTGTAGTAAGTTTTTTTCTATCTCTTACGGTTTGCTAGTTATGCAAAATTCAACAAAATTCTTCCAGAATAAACAGGTCTTCAGAAGCTATTTCCAAAAAATTCAAAACATACATTTTATTTGTGATGAAAATGGTTTTAATATGTGGTGTTTTAGTCAAAATCATTAGTGCCAGTTTTAAGAAAAACAACATTTTGGAAAATTTTTCCATGTAAAGGGTAATGAGGGGGGGGGTTTCTTGAAAATCTTCGTGTCGCATCCTTGGAAGATACCAAACTTAAATATCAAGTTTGGTATTAACCGTCTTTTCGTTTTTTAGCTATGCTGCGCACGCACACACACACACACACACATACACACGGACTTTTCCTGAATATGTTTTTTTTTAATTCATGGGTTTCTAAAACTTGTATTTCCCACCGGAATCGAATTTTTAGGTGGAATACAATACCTTCTCTATCCACTATGTACATATGGGGCTAGAGAAAGTAAAATACATGACAAAATTCTTTTTGATTCCCCTTAATCAAAATTAAGACATTTTTGAGAAAATAAAAACTAAATTAAAGATACTATATGCAGAGAGTGTTTGGCTTCTGGGGATGTTCTGTAATATCTTTGTCGCGTGTTTTTTTTTTTTTTTTTTTTTTCATTCACAGTCTTACAATGACGATGTATCTTTATGTGCCGAAATTACTCTTCTCCGTGTTTCCCCAACTTCCCAATTTACGTCTCCTAATCTTTTCTGTTGTTTTTCTTTGATCAGTTCTTCCATTCTACTGGTCACCTTCATCCTCTTAACCTAACCATACGAAATGAAATATTAAAGGTTATACAATATTACAATTACGTAGTATTCCATCGTTCTAGTTTCTTCCTTATTAATTTTATTGTTTTGAATATCGAGAACATTTGAGGAAATTCATTGTCTAGATTATATTTGAGACTACTGATTTAAGTAATATGCACAATGTTTTCTCCATAATTGAGACTAGCAAGTGATTTATACATATTTATTTTGGGAGAGGGCGTTTTAAGATGTGTTTCTACTATAATAATTCATGCAGGTTTTTCATCAGTGATGTTCCTTTAGCAATTCTCTGCTTCATTTCTGTTTAATCGCTCATTTTTGTAGTTTTAACATCTAACTATTTACATTCGCACAAACTTTGACGAATTCTTCATTTTTGTATTCTACCTTTCGTTTCATTTTTGAGTTACGTGAAAATAAGAATAACGTGCGCCCACGAACCTTTTTCTATTTTTACTTCACTGTCACTACCAAACACATAATTGGTGGAAAAGGTGTTGGATTCCACCAAAAAAATCTATAGCAAATTTTTACTGGAAATACATGTTTTCAGGAATCCTTAATAAAGAAAACGTTTAAAGAAAAACATTTGCATTTGTTTGCGTGCGTATGGCTGTGAGCAGTATGACTCAAAAAGGAGTATTTAACCTGGTTTTAGGTTCAGTATCTTCCATAGATGCGACACATAGATTTTCAGGAAACTCCCACACCCAAAACTACCCTTGCATGGACCATTTTTCGAAAATTCTCGATTTTCTCAAAAATGTCTGAAACTATTTTGGTAAAAATGCCACGTATTAAAATATTTACACAAAATAAAATGCATGTCTTGAATTTTCTGTGAATAGCTGTAAAATCTTCTTCATTCTGAATGAATTTTGTATAACCGAGATAGACAAAATTTTGCAATACAAAAATGTAGATCTCGTCAATCTCGTTAATACTTTTTGTCAAAACATACAGTTTAATTTTTTTTTAACCATTTCGGAGATATTATGTACTATCGGTTTTAACTTTCCCATACCTATACTTTTCTCAGATGGGAAGGTCGTATTCTTTTTAGTACTGGTAAAGCAAAGAAACTGGAATTTCAAAGCTATCACATAGCGACCAGCTGACTATTATTTGACTCTATTTTAAGCCTACTCTATTTCCCTAATCGCGTTGTATCTTCAAGAAAATATGTAATAAAAATGTTTCTACAGATGTTTATCTGTATTAACATGAAGTAGACAGAAGAGCCATTCTTAAGGGACACGGAGTGAAATTTAACATTTCCATATTTTTGTGTAGATGTTTCTGAAAACTTATTGTGGTGGCACTGCTAGCATGTCAATATGAATCCCAAATTTCATTCAAGTTGGATAATATTGCAGGATATAAATTATCATTTCTAAATGTTATTATGTAAACATATTGGATAATCAGAATGTTCCATGCGCCAAAAAATTTGAAAAACCTGGCTGGTACTGTTTGAGTTGGGAGTTTTGAAGCACGGCCAAAAGCTTAACACGGTCATATTTCAACTAAGTTAGATTACTGAATTATAATAATTTTTAAATGGTCATAAATTTTAGTGTTTAAAATTAGTTTTTATAAAAATATTTTAATTTAAAAAAAGTAATATTGATATTAGCATAATTTTGTCGCCTGTAATATTACATTAGATATTTCTACACATTCTGGGACATTTTCATTGTATTTAAACAAAAATTGAGACTCGTGGAACATTTTATAAGTGTGGAAATGTAGTTTTAAGAAAAACGCCCTTTATCAAATAACACTACGCCAGGAAACAGGTGTACTGTACAATCTTTAAATGGCTGTAAATTCCGAAGCAAGGGCGGATAATTAACTGTTGATTCTCGAGGAGTGCCCAAAGGACCCAAAAATCTTTGCTATAAAAAAAAAGGGATTTCTTGGGTTCGATTCTCGGCTGCGGTGAGGAATTTTTCGTGAATAAGGGAGTGAGTATGTATAAGTGTGCGCTTAATAGGGAGAAGAAGAAAAAAAAAACGTTAAGAAACCCTACAGTTCAGCAAGTACCAGAAGTTGTTTCTAAAGCAAAACCCCGATGTGACATTAGATGTTAAAGGGACAATAGAAATTAAACAATTTAACAAAACAAGAGACGATTTTCGGATTTTTGATCGATTGTAGTTAAAATTTCATTCCCAGTGTTCCTTAAGATTGCTAAAGAATGACCAGAGTAAATCATGCGAATGTATTGTGTATTCCACTAAAAATTGAATATAAAGATTTTATCGGAAATACAATACTTCCTGTAGGCGGGATGGAAAATAAAACGTTGAACCTTTAGGGGGAAATGATCGACACGCTTCAGTGAGTAAATGAGAACATGAAAATAACAGCAGATGGTGTTCGGAACTAACGTAGGTGCGTTATTTGTGTTAGTCTTGCAGAGGCAAACAAATAAAAACTCGCAAAACGCCCGAGGGTCAAAGGGCTCCCCAGCCACTCATTATCGTGCGAGAGAGGTGCGTGGTGACCACTGCGCATGTCAGGTCACCCTGGCACGCGATCGCAACATGCTACGCACAAAAATTATATGAGCAATACGTGTAAGGACATTGCATGATCAGGGGATGCGGCTGTGAAAATGGAGAATCAATGACATTGTATCTAACACTGTAATTTTCTTAACTTAGTAGACAATAAGTTGGTTTTCTAATATTTATTTATTTATATCAGGTTTTGACATTTAGCATCTTCCTGTTCCCAAGTGAATACTGTTATTTAATTCTGGGCCAGCACATTTCTCTATCCTCCCGATCTCCCAAACCTTCTATCTGCATTGCTTCCGTCACATCATTTAACGATATTCTTGTAAGTCTATCCTTGCGCTTCTCCATTCCATAACGCTTAATCAGTTCACCCTGAAGACGAGGAAGATACACTTCTTCGAAACGTTGGTGTCAAGCCAAGTTTTTACCTGGCTAGAAGCCCGAGAAGATTTTGAATTTCATCCGTTATTTCCTTCTTGGTATGTGTAAAAACAAGAAGCAGCAAGTTACACTTATATTACTGATTAGCTTCACTAACAATTGGAAAGTGCATGGTCATTTATGGCACCATGTATTCTTTACTAAAATAATGTTGCAATGTGGTATTAAGTACTGATATAACAGTTTTATGATGGTATAATATTTGTATTTTTAAGGGTAAAAATTCAAAAGAGAGCACAAATAGACCTTAAGGCCAGAGGGCCAGAGACATTAAAGGACATAGTTGTAGATGTGACAATACGCAAACGTTACAGCTAAGTTTATGAAGTTTGTGTTGGCATAAAAAAGCAAGATAAGATTGTTAATTTTTAATGTTCAGCTTAAGCTGGCATTTGTGTTATCATTTTTACTTTCTCCACACGTACTATGTACATAGTGTATAGAGAAGGTATTGTATTGCACCCAAAAATTCGATACCGAGATTTCACCGGAAATAAACTTAGTATTTAAGTTCAGTATCTTCCAAGGATGTAACACGAAATTTTCAAAAAAAAAATCCCCCACCCCCAGCTACCATTTATAGAAACAAATTTTCGAAAAGTTTGATTTTCTCAAAAATGGCTCTAACGATTTTAATTAAAATATCGCATATTAAAGATATTTTATATGGCAAATAAAATGTATATGTTGACTTTTCTGGGAATAGCCTCTAAAGACATCTTTATTTTGAATGAATTTTGCGGACTTTTGCATAACTGGTAAATCGTAAGATATAGACTAAAAACTACCCCACAAAAATGTAGAGCTTGTTAAAACACACAATTTATGTTATGTGCATTTTTTTCTGGAGTTAACCGCTTTTAAGATATTCTTTGTTATTGATTTCAGTTTTAAAATACTTTAAACTTTTCTCATGCTGGAACTTGTCAACACCTGATCACGCAAAGAATCGGATTTGTATACCATAGCAATCACATTTTAAAGCATTTGACTGTCGGTTTTGCCTAGTATATCCCCTTATTTTCCTTCTACCTATAAGGAACTAAGTAACAAAACCGTTTCTGCTAATGCTTATCTCCATTAGCATGAAGTGATAGAAAAAAAGCTTATTATGAATAATTTGATACAAAAGTAGAGAAAATCATGTGATTTCATTAGATTTTTTTTAAATTTTTGGATCTAAATAAATAAATTTGTCATTACTGAGCTTTCGTAGGTCATTACTTTTGTTTAATAAGACATTTTTTTGTTCAGAATCTTGCTGAATTATTTACATATTCTTGTACCTACCTCAAACAAAATAATTTAAACTGGTCATATTTGGGAACCGTGATTTTAATAAAGCCAATTTTAGAAAACCAAAAAAATTAACTCCATAACCCCTGAGTTATCAAATTAACTTAACATTTTCCTTTTCCCCCAAGGCACAATACTGGATTTTTAAAAATTTGGTGTGGTATATGTGGATTAGCATCGAAACAAACCTTAGCATGGCCTTATTTGGCGCACTTACCTTATTCCAATTATTTATGTTGAACGAAATCCAACATTTTTGTCGTAAATATTACAGAGTTTATCCTTGCTTTCTTACAGTGTCAAGCAGATTGTCGCAGTTACTTCATTTCCATTGCTACTAGCTGTTTTTTACTTTCTCTAGCCCGTATTGTACAATGTACATAGTGGATAGACAAAATGGGTACCATACCTAATATATTCGACTCAAAAATTCGATGTTAGATTTCGCCGGAAACATATGTTTTGAGTTACCATGAATCCAAAACAAAAGCATTTTTAGAGAAAAGGTCCGTGTGTGTCTGTGAACAGCATAGTTAAAAAAGGATAAGTCCATTAAATACCAAACTAGGTATTTTAAGTTTAGCATCTCTCAAAAATGCGACACGAAGATTTTCAAGAAACCCCCCCCCCCCACCCTCATCTACCCTTTACATGGAAACATTTTCGAAAATTTTGATTTTTTTCAAAAATAGCTAACAATTTTGATTTAAATATTGTATATTAACGATAGTTACTTCAAAAGTAATACGTATATCTTGAATTTTCTGGGAATGGCCTCTGTTCTCGTAATTTATGTCATACGGTTTTTTGTAGAACTGACCCTACCCTTTATACCATTTACCCTTTTATAATTGCTGTTAAATCTTTTCCTAGCATGTATTAGCTTCGAAATAGTCTATTCTTAAAAGACTGAGATTCATTTTCTGCTTTACATGCAAGAACGTGTTACTAGAATAAATATTTAATGTCTTTCCAATCGTTATAACCAAACATATTGTTGAAAACACTTCTGAGCACAAATAATATGTTTGAATAACGCCAAGTGGAAATAAGATAAACGTTTTATATGAATGTATGACTTTATAAGGGCTATATTATGGAAGTCTGTTACTGATAGACAAAGTCGAGTGAATGTATCACATTAATTCGGATTTTGCTTGTGAAGGTTGAAGGACTAAGAGAGGGACTATTAAAGATACGATCGGCGCCATTGGGACTGAACATCGCCATCTAAGGTCCACTGAGTCGTGTATGATCACGTTAGTACAAAGGCTCACTCGATTCACTGGATAAATGGCGAGATTGGCGATGTAGTAGCTATCTGGTGTATTTAACAACTGGTTTAAGTGTTCTATGGTGTGTCTAAGACAACTTTGCAATCGAATTTCCCCCCCCCCCCTCCTTTTGTATAGCCCCCTTTAACTTCTATGGTTATGTCGAGGGCTCTGACTTGTGAAACAACTCATCTGATCACAGTAGCTCATTGTCATTAGGTTTATCATTTTATATCATTAAACACACGCACATTCACCCTCATATACATACTTCTAGACGCTATGGGGATAGGGAATAAGTCCGGTTAAAGAAACATTCCCCGCCCCAGCAAGGAATCGAACCCGGGATCTCCGGTTGAGAAATTGAATCTTTGTTTCAGTATCCAGGAGAAATGCAAGTGGAAAGAATCGTGGTTTCTTAAAACATGCTGATCCAACGCAAAAGCAGCCGCAGCTGTTATGGCTAAAGCCTACCGTGCTGTTGCGCTAAGCGAGAATGCTGGCGTGTTCTAGTGATGATAGTGGATGGGTAGAACATTATTTGTTGTTGAATGTAGCAGTATTTTATTAAATAAAATGTGTATTTATAACTATAGTGGATACAAGCAGTGTCTATCACAAGACTGTTTTGAAGTTCTAAAAAAAAAAAAAACACAAATTTTGAAGTACAATCGTTTCGACCAAAGGTTCATTTATACAACAATTGAAATTCATGATACAACTTTTGGCAGTGTTGGAACGCGTCTAATTGACCCATGTTTGATGAATTTTCATAATAGCTTCTACAAGTGACTTTCAAATGCGATGAGGTTTGTTCTTGAGCGCCACCAGGCCGGCAGCCAACTGGAGTGCTGCTGTGTTGACATATTGCATTTGCGCTTAACTGCGCTAAGTGATTCCTTCTCTCATAAATACTACTTGCCCTAAGACAAAATATTAACATTTTTCAAAAACTAATTCACGAGGAAGATAGGAAGTAATGTTCGTAGCAGAAACGTATAAACTACATATTTTTAGCTCAAATAGTTTTTATAATACACATGAATAGACATGTCGCCAAGCAGATTTGTATACTTAGTGTGCGAGTGAGAGGGAAATATGAAAAGACTGGGGGGGGGGGGGTAGCGACCTGCCAACGCAGAGCACGATAAAGCATCTCATTCACTGCAGCGTAGAACTCTTCCCATTTAAAAATGTTATAGTGATATGTGGCGTGTCGCGGAGTAGTGAGTCGTAACGCCACAGCCATCGGCTGTATCGGCTTGTCTAAATACAGGAGGTTCTGCAACAGATAGTCACGGAAGTCCTGTGGATTAATAAGTGAGAGTGGGTAGAGAAAGTAAGTAAATGTAACACCAGATTTGTATCTCACCGAACTTAAAAGGATTTTATCGTATACTTCTCTAATATTTCTCATGTTTCAATATTCTCTTATTCTTTATATAAAAAAAGTTTAGATAAACCTTTGCAGATATGCATTTATTGCATATTTCTTTGTCGATACGATGTGAATCGGGAAATATACCAGGCTTAAGCAATAGCCAAATCTTTAGAGAGCTTGTTATTATGTAATGGTTTTGAAAAACCCTTCTGTTTGCTTGAAAGAAAAACAAGAGAAAGAAAAACAAATAACCAACTCTAAATGAAGAGTGTTTCAGAAGCTAATCCCAGTAAATTCAATATGTTTGTGAGATCTTAAACCCATGGTATTTTAATCAAATCGTTAACGGCACTTTTTAAGAAAAAAAATTTTTTGAATAAAGTGATAATTTTAATTTTTTCTCACAGAAACCGCATATACGACAGAAGTTGGATAGGTAGTCAGACTGAGAAATGTAATGCCACAACCGCGATTTGAACCACGGACCTCCTGGTCTCTAGCCGGTTGCTCTACCGGAAGATCCGTGGTTCAAATCCTGACCATGGCATGAAAGTTTTCAGTCTGATTCTACCTACCTGTCCTACACACAGTTTCTGTGAGAAAACGATTTCAATTATCACAATTGTCCATAATAGTTGGCTATACTATGAATCCTGGGACTTAAAGTACTTACAACATTGTAAGTCGCCAATGGGGTTGTCATCTCAAAATAATTTGAGATCACCTTGCGAGTCAGTTGAGAAATTCAATGCTATGCCAGCATGTTGCCATGGTAGCTCAGTAGTAGAGCAACCAACCGGCTAGAGAACGGGAGATCCGTGGTTTAAATTCCGGCTATGGTATGAAATGTGTCAGTCTGACTTTACATATCTAACCATTTTTTAATAAAGTTACGTTTCAGGTAATTGTTATTTTCTGAAAAATCTTCGTATCGCATCCTTGAAAATTGCTGAACTTAAAAACCAAGTTTCATATTTAACAGAATTATCGTTTTTGAGTTATGCTGCACACACGGACATTTTTCTAAAAATGTTTTTTTGGGATTCAGGGGCCTCAAAATATAGTTGTATTTCCGATGAATCGATATTTTCAGTGAAATACAACACCTTCCCTCTCTATTACGTATATAGTATGTGGTAGCCAAAGCAATAAAAAAGCCTTTCACTATATGCTGGCGCTGCAATTTTATACTCTTTGCAAACATCACGAAAAACAATGAATAGCGGCAGTAATTAAAAAATAGTAAATTATTGTAAAATTTAAAGAATTACACCTAATATCTCAGAAATGGCTGATTTCACAAAAATATTTGAAATATTTTGTAAGTTTTAAAGGTATTTACATTTTCTTCTTATTATTTGTATATTATTTTCAAATGAATTTATTTATTTTTAGCAAGGGTTTTTTTCTACCTCATGGTTTACACATGAATGTAATTCCAAATACACTCCACTGCTTTTTACAGTCTATTCGCAGAAAATGCAAGATATAAAATTTATTGCACATGTAAATTACTGAAATACCTGGTATTTTGTATTAAAATATTTTGAGCTACGTCCGAGGGAAAAAAAAAAAAAACACTAATAAATTGCTCATGTAAAGGGAAGTTTGAAGTTTGGAATTTTAATGAAACTTTTCCTCCAGTTGTGCTTAAGCAGATCAGACACAAATATTATCCCTCACCCCGCGTTTTTGAGTTCTTATACACAGCTGGCCTTAAATAATCTCTCTCTATTTTCTGTTTACGATCCTGTTAGAATTTACACCCGCAGGACTTAACAGCCAGCACCTGTGGTCAGACGCCTGTTAAAAGTTACTGACGAGAATGGTATGAGAATGTGCTCCATTTGCAAGAAGGAAGAGTCGTGGACCCATATCTTGGCAAGATTTAGGGGTACGGAGGAATGGGGGGAAAATATTTACCGTGATCCGTTACCACCGCGAATGTAGAGCTAGACGTATGTTGGACGGTACTGGCAGGCACAGAAGACGCGGACGGGCTAGATAAATTTATTCTTAAGGCAAGACAGCTGAGATCTGAGAAGCCTGACAATTCAGAAGAGGGAGGGGGGATAATAAGAATAGCAAAAGTGATTATGTTTTACATACATATATTTTATGTCATACTTATGTCATTGTGTTATATATTGTGTATATTTTATGTGTAGTATTTCTCTTAAGTGTATTTGTCTATTATAATAGGGTACATTAATGCAGCTGAATAAAGTGTAGTCTGTGTTGTGAATTTTAGTTGGTGTATTTGAATATTTTTGTCCTTTTATTTTCTTGTTTACTCTTTTAATTCTTTGTTGTTGGTTTCAATATTGCTTACTATTTTGTGCATTGCAAAAGCACATACGGTCTGTGGACCCGTGCGATTGATGAAGCTCAATGTATGATACTGTTATTTCAATAAATGCATGTATTCATTCATTCAGACGCCTGTTGAGCAGAGACTCTGTATCTAAGAGAAGGCAGGATGGATGATCAGCCCGATGCCTGGTATGAAAGTGAGCAGTAAATGATATAAATGACGGCGAAATGAAGGACGGGAATGACGAACGCCAGGGGAACCCGGAGTACCCTGAGAAAATCTGCCCAAATGCTAATTCGTCCACCACAAATCCCACATGTGGGATCGAACCGGCCCCTTATAATATTACCTAGGTTAAATTTAAATTTATTTTCTCGACATAAGTGCTAGAGAAAGGAAAAAGAAATGCTGATAGAGATAACAGCTGTGACTGTTCCAAATTCCCAGGATTTTTCAGGCGGATAGACCACGGTCGTTTTGGGTCGCGCCTCACAGCATGAGGGATGTGATGAACAGATCTCATTGTATTGCTAGTGACAGGTGTAATATTTCTTGCTGACACCTTGAGTGCGTCACGGAATGGAAATGATACCGCATCAATCACAAAACGTCCTAGTCTAATCCAGGGTCAGGGACACAAGTCTTCATCAAGACAGCTCAGCAAATCCCTGCCAATCCAATTAAAATCCCTCGTCACAGTTTGCTCTGCAACAGGATTACAACAGCTGTGTTCTCACATCCCACCAATTGTGTATTTTATCAGTCGCGACTCCTAGCTTAAAGCTAACATTCACATGACTTCTTCTACCTTCTGTCGTTGATTAAGTGGATATGCTATTATTACTTTATCCCTCCATCTACTTCCACTATTTCCACCGTTTGAACAGAGATAAGACCTTTGCAGAAATACGTAGGTACATTACAAATTTTGTTTCAAATTCATATCAAAGGTTTTAAGAACTGGAACCTATGCCTTAAAAAATCTTATGTGTTCCATTCACATGACTTTCTCTACATCTCTGCAACAAGTTATTGTTCAAAAGCTTATGCTTCTATTTATTTCATGCTAATCGAGAAAAAAATTGGCAGAAATAGTGTTATTACTTTCTTCCTTGTAAGTAGAAGCGAAATAAGGGAATACCATAGGTTAAAGTAATAGTCAAAAGCTGGTTGCCATGGGAATGGAATTCCTTTATTTGTATGGACAGGAGTTGACAAATTTCTGTATGAAAAAAGTTAAGTTTTTCAAAGCTGAAACCAAAAACAAGGAATATCTCAAAAACGATCAGCCTCACGAAAAAAATGCATAAAACATAGCATGTGTGTTTTAATGTGCTCTACATTTTTTGTGGAGTAAGTTTTTGTCCATTTCTTACGGTTTAGCAGTTATGCAAAATTCTGTAAAATTCACTCGGAATAAAGTAGTCTTCAGAGGCTATTCCCAGAAAATTCAAAATATACAATTTATTTGTCAGGTAAATATCTTTAGTATACGATATTTTAATCGAAATCGTTAGAGCCATTTTTAGAAAATCAAAATTTTCGAAAAAAGTTCCAAGAAAAGGGTAGTTTGGGGTGGGGGATTTTTCTCAAAATCTTCTTGTCGCATCCCTGGAAGATACTAAACTTAAGTATCAAGTTTGGTATTTTAGCGACTTTTCGTTTCTGAGTTATCGTGTGTCTGTGAACTCGCCAAACAAATCGTTGCGTCGATGGTTGGTTATATCAGTCGATAAATGAAATCGGTGAAATGATACACAAACGTTCTCTAGGTTCTTGGGGCTAAAGTTACTTGACCTTCGTCTTCTCAGGATAAGGGAAAATCGCTAAAAACCTAAGCTGGATTCTAACTCGCAATCTCTTGAATGCGAGGCGCGCACGTCTACCGAAGTGGGTTTTAGATTACCTTTTGTATTCGCAGGCGCACTTCTCAACAGTCGATACAATTATTATTATTATTATTATTATTATTATTATTACACAAACTTATAAATAAAATTAAAACAATAAATTCCAATCTTAATAAAGTTATTAATAAATGCTTACGTTTATTTGAGAAAAAAATACATTTAAATTTCTTTAAAAAAACATTTCTAAAATTATATTCTCTGTCAAACTAAGGATTCTCTTCTCCTCACAAAGGCAACTGGTACTTGCCCGCCTTGCTACAAGAACTTATTAAGGAAAAAACGGAACATAACTCTAGAGTTGAACAACCAATGCAGCGGGAGAAAATCCTGGAGGTGTCATCCCGTGACCGAATATGAGTTCCGGACAGTTCAATAAATGTTTACTTTAACTCTCTCATCAATAACCGCACGCCAGCCGACATAGATATTACGCCCTCTCCATTATGGATCAAATAGCCAGAGATGTCCATCACAGCGATCTCTTAAATTCTTAAACATAAAGTTTTAACCTTATATGAGAAACGGCGTGCCTGAAAGTCATCGTTACATGTATTTTTTATATAATGCCACCATTTTTGCACCAGTTTTTAATTTCCCCACGTAGTACATGGTACGTAAGTATACAAGGCATTACATTCCACTCAAAAATTCAGTAAAGGGATTTTAGAGAAACGTTTTTCGCCCCCCCCCCCGTTGTAGAAAAAGGTCCGTGTGTGTATGTGTGTGTTTGTCTATAAACACGATAACTTACATTTGGTATTTAAATTTTGTATCTTACAAGGATGCGATCCTAAGATTTTGAAGAAAATTTCCCCAAACTACCCTCTATAAAGAAAAAGTTTCGAAAAGTTTGATTTTCTCAATAATCGCTATAATGATTTTGATTAAAACACCGTATATTAAAGATATTCACATGAAAATAAAATGTATATGTTCAGTTTCCTGTAAATAACCTTTGAAGACCTCTTTATTCTAGATGAATTTTGCTGAATTTTGCATAACTGGTAAACCTTAGGAGACAGATAAAATTTTACTACACAAAACATTTAAATCTCCTTGAAACACACTTTGTCATATATATTTTTTCGTGGAGTTGGACATTTCCAAAAATATTTCTTGTTATTGGTTTCAGTTTTAAAATACTTAGACTTTTCACATACTGGAATTAATCAACCCCTGATAATGCAAGGAAACATTGCAACCAATTTTTAAAAGATTTGACTATCGGTTTAGCTAATGTATTCCTTTATTTCCCTTCTACTTACAAGGAAACAAGTAATAAGGTCCATTCTGCTAATGTTTATCTCGATTAACATGAAGCAGATAGAAGAATAAGCTTTTTAACAATAATTTATTACCGAGATGCAGAGAAAGTCATGTGAATGGAACAAATCAGAATACGTTCATAAATGTGCTTTAGACTATTTTCCAGTATCAAAAGTTCAGCGGTTAAGGATTTGTTTCATGAGACACTAACATTGCTCCCGAATAATCTAGTTAAGATATGTAATTCAAAGCCCCCTGCAGGCGAGTCTGGGATGAAAAATGCACTTATCTCCAAAGCGTAATGGACAGTATTGACTACAGGGGTGGGGTCGGATTGATCTGTGGTAACTCAATTTTAGCTGTGTATATATAACATCAAACCTGCAGCTAATGAAAAGGGTTTGGGGCTGCGAAGCCACACTAATCAGGACAACCACCCATGGTAGGAACTAGGGCAAAGGCACATTTGCTTCTCCAAATAGAACTTGAGTGTACTCTGTGAACAGCGTAACTCAAAAATGAAATGTCGAATGCATACCAAACAGGTAATTAACTTCAACAACTTCTAAAAATGCGACATGAAGACTTATAGGAAATTCTCTCACCTCAAACTATCCTTTATATGGAGAGTTTTCGTTACTTTTTACTATCTTAAAAAGCTGATGTGTTCCATTCGCATGACTTTCTCTACATTTCTGTAATAAATGATTGTTAATAAGCTTATTCTTCTACTTCATGCAAATCGAGATAAACATTAGCAGAAACAGTCTTATTACTTAGTTCCTCATAAATAGAAGGGAAATAAGGGAATACACCAGGCTAAACCGACAGTCAAATGTTTCAGTGTGGTTGCTATGGGATTGAAATCCAATTCTTTGCGTGGCCAGGAGTTGATAAGTTCCCGTATCAGAAAAGTAAAAGTATTTTAAAACTAAAATCAATAACAAAGAATATCTTGAAAACGGCCAACTCCGCGAAATAAAATGCGTATGACAAATTGTGTGTTTTATCGTGATCTACATTTTTTGTTTAGTGAGCTTTTGTATTTTTCTTACGGTTTACGAGTTATGCAAAATTCAATAAAAATCATCCAGAACAAAGAGGTGTTTAGAGGCTATTCCCAGAAAATTCAAGACATATATTTTATTTGTCATGTAAATATCTTAAATGTGAGATTTTAATCAAAATAGTTAGAGCCATGTTTGAGAAAATCCAAATTTTCGAAAATTTTTCCATGTAAAGGGTAGTTTGGAGTAAGGGAATTTTCTTGAAAATTTTCGTGTCGCATCCTTAGAAGATACCAAACTTGCAAACTTGAACAAGTTTTTTATTTAACGGTATTTTCGTTTTGGGCTATGCCGTTCACAGACACAGACAGACACACGCTTTATAAAAATGCATTTTCTAGATTCAGGGGGATCCAAAATACGTATTTCCGGTGAAATCTCGGCATCGAATTTTTAGGTGCAATACAATACCTTCTTTATACATTATGTACATAGTACATGTAGAGAAAGTTAAAAAAGTTTCTCACTGGCTGACATTTCTACTGCATTAGGTATACAATTTCTCGAAAATATTCAGTTTTTAATATAAAACGCTCATTTCATTTAAGATAGTATATTCAGACTAGGTAGGTAACAATCAGTACTTGAGTGTTCGTTTATTAGTAGATTTCGAGCGGGGTCACGAAATTGCCGGATTGAGGTTCGGTGCACACAGTGTATAAACTTATGACGTGATGGGGTAGGCGTGGTCTCCTCGGCCCGTTTCGAAACGTGTTGCACTACCTAGCATTGCTACCGCCTGGCTTCGTTCAGTTCCTGCTAATAGATAAACCAGTGAACACCGAAAGATAGCGCAGATTGAAAAATGTCGAAAATACGAAAAGGTAGGCTTTCGACACTGAACAAACTTGTGAATGATTCAAACATATTTAGAGTGACAGGAGGAGGGCATTTCTTTCGACTCATTGACCGTTAACGGAATACTAGTACTGTCTTTGTTGCTTTTATAACCAATCGGGTAACTAGTTCCTTTGTGTCTGTTACTTTTGTAACCATTAGTGTGTAAATACATATTGTACTGTCACCATTACTTCAATAACCATTACATAAGGTAATCGTTACAACATAACCGTTACGCTATTTTCTTCCCTTACCTTCTAAGAGTCTAGTTTCAGATTATGTTCGCCTAGTAATACACGTTTCAGTTTTGTTCGTTACTTCAGTTAACCTGAATGACAAGGTAAAAGTTCTGAAAAGCGATTATTACTTTCCCGCATGTACGATGTACATGGTGGATAGTGAAGGTATTGTACTCCACCCAAAAATTAGATGTCGATATTTCACCAGAAAAATGTGTTTTGTGGTCCCCTGAGCTCGAAAAAACCTTTTTTAGAAAAAGGTCCGTGTGTGTATCTGTGTGTGTGTGTATGTGTGTGGAGGGGCGGGCAGCATAGCTCTAAAACCAAACTTGGTATTTAGGTTTGGCATCTTCCAAGGATGCGACACGAAGATTTTCAAGAAAATCCCACAAACTACCCTTTACATGGAAACATTTTCGAAAATTTTGATTGTCTCAAAAATTGCTCTAAGAAGTTTGTTTAAAATCCAGTATATTAAAGATGTTTACATCCCAATTAAAATGTACCTACATATCTGAAGACCTCTTTATTCTGGATGAATTTTGCCGAATTTCGTTTAACTGCTAAACCGTAAGATATAGACAGAAACTTGCTGCACAAAAAATGTAGATCTCGTCAAAACAGACAATTTACGTCCTTAACGTTTTTGTATGGAGGTAACCATTTCCGAGATATTCCTTGTTAATGGATTCAATTGAGGGGGTCAGCGCAACAGTGGTCTAACCCAGAAAAATATTTGCATCACACTAATAAAAATTGTAAGGTATATCTCAACATTATGTTAACATGTTGTGTAATAATCTGGAAAAGTGTCAGTGAACAATCAGTTCGATTAAAATTAGGTTTTAGTTATTCTCAAAGAAACCAGGTGTGTTTAACTGAGTTATGCTCCATTTTTTAAAAAGATGGGTTAGACCACTGTTGCACTGACCCCCTCAATTGTAAAATACTTATACGTTTCTCAGACAGGAAGTGCCCGCTTTTCTTTTTTTCTACTCCTGACCAAGCAAAGAAGCGATTTGCAATGACAATCGCAAAACGACAGATTTTGAAACATTTGACTACCCTTCAGCATAGCGCATTCTTTTAGTCCCCTTCTACTTATAAAGAACGAAGTGATAATAACATCTTGCTAATGTTTATCTCGATTAGCATGGTGCAGAAAGAAGAATAATCTTTTGTGAGAATTTGTTTGTAGAGCAGCTACAGAAAGTCATACGTGTAACACAAAGTAACCAGCGCATCGCCACAACACTGAAAATTCATGATGTAGTACTTTGACACATAAAGCTAAGAGTTCAGTATTCAAAATCTTGCCGATGGGGCGTATTAAAACATGGAAGATATCGCCAATAAATGCAGGATATACACCCTGCTAAAACTCAGCACACAAAAGAATTGTTGGATACAAAATAGCCGCTCTTATCCAAATTTCCATCGCTGTGGATGTGCAAGGCATAATCTCACACTGACATCGGTGAGGCGTGTGTGGAAATAGCCTATAAACATGCATTTATAATCTGTAGGCTGTTGAACCTCAATTAGCCTACTTCCCTGTAGTATATTTCTTCAAGCTATCTGCTTCACCACATGAACGTCATATGCATAAGCCACAGAAACTCTGTACTGAAGATTCTTTATAAGTAGTTTTATTTTGGTAGCGCGTGTGTTGCCAAATTGTAATCGGTGAACCGGATCGCAGACATGTGGTCTTGCATTGTGCAAAGAAATAGCAACTTTTCTTATTCGGAGTATTCTATAAATAGCGGCATGAAAATATTGGAGGTAGGTTTTGAGATATAGCGTAACCTTTTCACGAGTCCTATAACTCAAGTTCACAAGTTTTTGATCCAATTGGCCTAGCGATGTAGTTCATATAAGGGATTGAAGTAAAGATATAGGTGGTTTTTAATATTTATACAAGAAACAATTTTAGTCAGGTGTCCAGAATAATCGCATTTTAAATGATCTGATGAAGAATTTGTGACGAAGCTGCTAAGGTGGAAGTAGACGCATCCGATTGCGCTAGTTAACGAATGATAGAGAAATAAGAAAATCGAATTTTTTAGTTTAAGGGTGCTCTGTAACTACTGTGGTTCTCAGCGTCCCATTCTATACTGGACGTGAAATATTGCTTAATTTTGCTCAGAGGCCTCTTTATCAGCCTTAAGGTTCTTTTACGTGCCGTAAATCTACGATACGGTACCAACGGCTTAACTTCCCTTCCGAGGGAAAGCATGCTAAGGTTGTTTACTCCCGAAAAACTCCATTGCCTTCCCGGGTTTGAACCCGTGATCTTGAGTACCAGAGGCTAGCATGTTACCCCTTGAGGAGGATGACAAGAGAGAGAGAGAGAGAGGGGGGGATGCGCTCTTGAAGTATCAGGAAGACTAATCAAGAATGTTGGCGAGGCTTCGGAAGTGATATTCCCTTTCCCCTCGGTGCTGTACGAAGGTTTCAGAAATGCAGTAGTGTAAAAATAGGAGCACATTCGTTGTGGCAAAAGGTTGTTTTGTGGAGGTGACGTAATCGGTGAATCTTCTGAATACCGAGTTAGAGTTGAAGAGGACTGTATTCGACAGTTAGTGAGCGATCGGAATAGAGGACTCATGTGTTGTACATTATAGAAGCGACTACAGCGAGAAGAGAGGAGTCAGGTATTTACAGTTAATGAGTGACCGGAAGAGAGAAGAGAGGTCCTGTGTTAGATGCCGATACTATCTGGCATTCGCCTGACGACCCTGGGAGGTCCGAAAAAACCCATGAGTCAGGTAGGCCACGGAAATCGAACCTGCGACCTACCAAATGAGGGTCACAGACGAAACTGAGGCATTCGTCTGGTGCTGCAATGAGAATCGAGAACAATTGAAAATATGATCAATATAACGCAAAACCGAGCGTGTTGGGCTCACATTCGGGATGTCCTGGGTTCGTGGTATTCCTGGTTTAGGCGCATTCTGGGGTGGTATAGCATCTTCCACAATTTACTCTTCATGTTTAGGCGTGCTTCTAATTTTCGTGCCGTATGGTGGTGGCGGATAGATAGCATGAATGTTTGCTCTAGTATGCACCATGTATACCAGAGGGCTGCTGATCAAGGGACCTTTCATCCTCTCGGGGCAGCTCCATTAGTGGGATGGGCGTTAAAGCGAAGGACTGTTAGGAGACTCCACGAGTGTATATTGTGACAGAGTCTTCTACAGTGACTCTCACGTTCGCCTTATATGTGAGTAATCGAGTTGGAGACCATGTGATGCGTAAACAAGATCAGAAAGAGCTGCGCGACGTAATAGAAATCTTCGGAACGCGAGACGGTCATGATTTTTCTCGACTTTTGAGATGTTTCTCCAACCTTCAGCTTCCAAAAGCTTACAGGAAGTTCTGTGACGTCATTTTCTATCTGTAAAAGGAGGAAGGGTTGCAGTGCAGCTTGTGAGTTGTACTGAGTCGTGAGTGACCGGAGTGTTAGCATCCATGTCCCACAATGGTGCGCGAAACATTGATGTCTCAACTGTCTAAACGTCCAGTGAATTATTTGCAGCAGTGAATTTAAGACTTTGTAACTATGAGTAAATAAAAATATTAGTTAGAATATGGCCTGCCTGCGTGTCCTGTGGTCTCCAGGGGTGTGGTAGCAGCATTAGATCTCCCATTGGTCATAGTGCACTGTGTCCCTCTCTGCTGTTGTATACCTTACACTGTATAAACGGCACAAATGTCTATGCAGACGCGAGCGAATGCGCCGTGTACATTATTTCTAGGTTTCTCCATTGGAATTATATAGACCTGGATATATTTATGTATCTTAAGGTTTATCAGTTAAACAAAAGGTTTAAAAATTCCTTCGGGAATAAGAGGACTTCAGTTATTCTTTGAAAATTCAAGGTATACGTTTTATTTGTCACGTAAATATCTTAAATGTATAGTATATTAATAAAATTTGATATAGACATTTTTTAAAACATCTGACACATGAATTTTTCTAATGCAAACAATTCTACGAAAGATTAATCTTTTGTCCACATAATTCTAATCAAGATAAACGTTATCAGTCATAGATATTACTTGCTTCCTTGTATGAGTGTAAATCAATAAGTATCCGCATTTTTTTGCAGTATTATTTACTTTGACTGTGCTGCTTTCTGCGCGCGCATGACAACATGCAAAGTATGAACGTTTCACTTCTTCACCCAGTTCAGCTTAGTGCTGTGAAACAATAATGGCCTCAACACCCTCCATCTACATCAAGGAAGAACAGCGTGCGGTCCGAAGATGTGCCAAGAGCCGAAATTCATTCAAGACTTTTAGCACAATATGAGGATAGTATTTTACCAAGGCAAAATGGCTACGATTGTATTAAGAACCATGTTCTTGCAAGAATTTATAAAAATTGTGTACGACTTGACTTCCCTTACTTAGGAGAGAAATAAGTGAATACATTAGGCTAACGTTAAAAGTTGTCGCAATTGACACTGAATTCTGTTCCCTTTCCATGGCCAGGAGTAAAACAAAAGAGTTGAAACAACGGATAGAAAAAAAACTATACTATATGACAGTACATGGTGTTTATGTTTTAACGAGATCTACGTTTTTTGTGTAGTAAGTTTTGTCTCTCTCTTTGTGTGGCTGTTGACAAGAAATTCAGAACATACATTTTAATTGCATGTAAATGTCTTTAATATACATTTTAATCAAAATAATCAGAAAAAAATTTAGAATGCCGAAAATTTCGAAAAATATTACATTTAAAGGATATTTTAGGGTGGAAAGATTTTCCTGAAAATCCTTGCAAGATAGGTAACTTAAATACCACCAAGTTTGGTACTTAACCGTCTTTTTGTTTTTGAAGTATGCTGTCCAAACACATATACACACCTTTTTCTAGAAATATTTTTGTTTTTGATTAAGGGATCCTCAAACCATGTATTTCCGGTGAAATCTCGGCATCGAGTTTTTGGTGGCAGTACAATTCCTTCTTGACTTACTATCTACATTGTACATATGTGCTAGAGAAAGTAAAAATCGAACAGTTCGAAAAATGTGCCGCAAGGGTTGTTTGATGAGCGGGGAATGTTTATTCTGGAGCCTCAAAACATGTGCTTTTAGTGGTATTTCGGCATTGAATTTTTGGGTGAAATAAAAATACTTCCTCTAATCTACTATAGGTAGGTGGCTGAGAGTGTAGCCTGGCGTTCAATGGCGAGAGGAGTCAATTATTTATTAGTAATGAAGTCGCTGTTGCTGTTATTATTAAATACTTTATTATAGACGTAGGTACATATCTTAGCGAAGAATATTCGGTTTAATTGTCTCGTTTATGTCCAGACATAACCTATTTGAGTGCAAGCACGTAAAGTTCAGCATTGCCATTGATCGCAGCGACCAGGCTGGTGTCAGATGGTGGATGGTACGGGGAGGGAAGAGATGGGGTTGTTCGGACGCTTGAATTCATCCTTTTGTGTGCAGCTTCTGCGGTTTTGTTCAATTTCTGTGGTTTTCGCCCCTTTAAACAATTTTGGCTATTTCCTTTTGTCTCTGTGGTAATAAACTAATGCAGACGAATGCTTTAACCTGTGACATTTTGGAATCGAAACCATTCTGTGTTGCAATGATTTGAGCTTCGTTAACATATTGTTGTAAAATATAAATTTGCAGTGCTTCTAGTAGTAGTAAATGCAGTTGCTTTGTTGAGGTAGGGGAAAAAGCCATAGGTCCTTAAAGTTCAGATAACAATAAATATATATATATATTTATTTATTTGTTTATTTATATATTTTGCACCAAAGCGATCCTTAGAGAATTTTTATAACTAGTTCCAAAAATAACCATCTTATCAATATAACGTTGTATACAATATAACACTTAAAAGTGCAATCGAGTACATGAAAATGTGCTTATACTTCTGGTTTCATATAGTATTCAACAGTTCGCTGAGTAAGTTAAGCCCGACACATCACGTGCATTACGCTATGAAACAAAATCCGGTCTAGGTGAGCGGCGAAAGGGAAAGAGTATGGAAACGTTTCCCTTTACTTCAACTTCCCAACGAGGTCTACAGCAGTTCCTGGATGATTTAGCTTGATGTCAAAAGTCTGTACACTCAAACATTAACCTTTGATCACAGATCGGTTTCAAGTTCAGGAGCAAAGGAAAAGGGGGAAATAAGACAAACATTAAGTGGAGTGATAATGGGTGGAGACTGGAGATAGTTTAGTATTTCCTTACCAACATAAACCACAGCTCATTTAGCGACTCGATTATACTTAAGATGCGAGACCTTGGAACTATCCCTGCTTTCAGACTCAAATAGAAGTCAACGACCACCGACTAATCGGCATTAACTGTGCTATTCGTCTACTGCTTTACCCTGCGAAATGCAATTTACCCGAATGCCGTTTTGGCACATACAAGTATAGCGTCATGAAAATTGCCACCACGAATTTGATAGATGTTTATTTTTTGGACGTGAGTTAAGTGATCAGTAATTAAAATAAGTATTTAGACGAAACGCGGCATTTCTGTTGTTAACAATACACAGGATGGTAGAGTAGTAGGTAGAAAGGAAAGGAGGGAAGCATTCCGTATGGAACGAAGAATCATAAAAAAAAACTCGAGTTAGTCAAACAACAATGACCCAGATTTTGCTGTTATGGTGATGCGAAAACACTTGTTGACGTACTTGATTGCTATATCGGGACCGTCATTTGTTTCCTTTTCATCTTCTTTTATGAACAAGCGGAGCTGTTGCTGGAAATGGAAGATTTTCCCAAGTCTAGCGTACAACGATTTTAACACAGCGAATGTCAACGGATCTTTGGAGATTCCTAGAGTAACTTTAGATCATGAATCCGGCCATATTTATGGGACGGTAAATAAGTTAATGAATGAAAAACATGGTCCCGGGGTGTATGGGTGGGTTAGAGTTTAACGGCCTCAAAAATAGCCTAGTTTAATAATGGTTTGGAGCCTGAACTGATGAGCCATACCGATGTAATCTGTAGGCTTAAAGCTTATTTAAAATTCAACTGGCATACTGTTTAAGCATCGTCTTTGGTTAAATAAATTATATAAGTTAGATAATTGATAAAATGTTATGCCTTTTTAGTTTCTCTCTCTCTCTCTCTCTTACATAGTAGTTAGCGAAGATATTACATTCCACCCAAAAATTCGATATCCCAGTGATTCCTGGCCCTGATGTTACACAGAAAGTCAACACATAGCGATGGAAATGACAAGAGAGATCCTGTGCGAGAATCACTCTGATTGGCTAGTCTCTTTTGTTTAACTTAGACATAAACTTAAATTTATTTCAACTCAATTTTATTTTTGTGTTCACATGACTCATTGCGAACTGTTCCAGTACAGTATATATATATATATATATATATATATATATATATATATGTGTGTGATTTCCGTTATGAATGAGGGCATTTCCGTTGCTAGGAATTGAAGCGGGATCTCTGGGATGAGAAACCAAAACGTGACTAGTATCCAGGAAATATGTTTTATTGCCACATGCACTCTTTACGCTGCAGAGAGAGAAGAGTGTATGGTAAAAAAAAAAAAAGCGAGAGAAAATAGATTAATCAGCGCATATAACAATACCACAAACACAGCGGCGGGTTCTCTGGTGATGTAAGGATATCCACGTGTGGTAAAGACCAAAATTCATAAATATAGATTTTAGATTATTTAACACTCTAGTTCTGTGTATTGTTATAGCTGTATGACCTAAGTATGTGATGTAGCTGTTTAAATGTCTGCTTTCAGCCTACAAGCTTAACTTCTTATGAAATCGTGATATAAAGCGCTATTTTTTTTCCCCTATTTAAAAGCGAAAAAAAGTATTCCTAGAGGCCTCAAGAATACGCAAACATTAAATTAGTTGTAATATAGTTTTGGGGAAATCAAAATTTTAACATGTAAAGTGTAGTTTAGGGTGCGTGCAATTTTATCAAAATCTTCGTGTCGCATCCTTGGAAGATACTTAACATAAATACCAAATTTGGTGTTTTACCGACTTTTCGTTTTTGAGGCGTGTTCACAGATATAAACACACGAGCGGAACTTTTTCTAAAAAGTATTTTATACAAGGGACCCTAAAACGTGTATTTTCGGTGAAATCTCGATATTGAATTTTTGATGGAATGCAATACCTTCTCTACCTATGTACAATATACTAAGTAGAGAAAGTAAAAATATGCCTGAAATTTGATCTATTAAACCTGATAGCTGCATTAAAATGTCAGTGATCCGAGCCTGATTATCGACACAATAGCCGAGATTAAGGTATGGACTTATAACAGGAGGTCAGTAGTTCAGATCCCATAGGGCTATGCTACCTGGCCTTCCTTTTTACAGTTTTTTCTTCAGTCATGCCGGTAAATTTCATGGAGAAAATGAAAAAAATAAATGGAGTTTTATTTACGGACGCTCTTTAACTATTGTGGTTCTCAGCGTCCTTTTCTATATTGGGCGTGAAAGACCTATAATTGCTCAAATCCATCGTCCTCCGCCGGGTTTGCACCCGCGACCTTGGGTTTATGGTAACCATTACACCATGGATGGCAACCTAAACTTAGGCCTAGAGTGTCTCCTTACCAAATCTATTTTCACAATTATAATTGCAGTTCCTTATCACTGATGTCCACCGCCTGTGGTGCCGTATACGCCTATTTAACCTGATTCGTTTGCAATAGAATTTGTGCTGTTAGATTTGAAAACACGCTCGTCATCTGTTTCGGGAGATGTGAAAGAGACGCGAGTGCGTTAACACGTCATCCACCTGAACTACAAACTTTGACCTGTTAAGATTCACGCCTCATCAATATTGTTCCCATGACAAGTCGAACATGGAGATGTTATCATACTACACATTCATAAAGAGAAGACTCCTTTATTCAGCTGTGATGTTACCCACAATCGATATATATATATCTGAAACACAACCCTTTAAAGTCGATGTCGTCTAATACATCAAGATCCTCGACATCTCTCTAGTCAACCCCTCCCCTCCGTTCTCCCGTAAAGAGACATAACGAGCTGTGTGGACCTCGTTAAAATGTACAATTTATGTCAAGTGCAGCTCTTTTCGTGGCATTAAACATTTCCGGAACATTCATCGTTGTATATGTAAATGTTCCCAGATTAAACTGGTGCAATTGAAATGCGCTAAACTTTCTGTTCCTACTTACTTGAAGTAAATAGGTTACATAAGCCAGTTACAATGAGAAGCAGAATAGCTCGTATCACATAAGGAGACAAAGTTATGTACCGTTAACTATTTATTGGGGTTTTAATTAGTATACTCTTTACTCCGTAGTAAGTAGAGGATGCATTTCATTCCACTGAAATAACTATACCGAGATTTAACCGGAAATACACATTTTGAGGCTCCTTGAATAAAAAGGATTTTACTTTCTCTACCAGGTACATAGTAGCTGGTCGGTCTGACTGGTTCAGTTGCTTAGATGTTGGCGTTCTCATCCCAAGATCGTGAGTTCAATCAAGCCCAGACCGATGGTAATTAACTGTACTCAAAAAGGACAGTTCCGTGTCAGTTGGTTTATTGGCGCGTAAAATAACACTTTGGGACGAAATTCTAGCACACCGGCGGCGCTGATATGAACCTGGCAATTAACATTAGCTAGGTAACATGTTCATTCCACCAAACCCTAGAAATGTCTTTAAGGTCCCCTAAATAAAATACTTTTTAAAAGTTAAAAAAAAAAAAAGGTAGTGTGAATGTATTATTTGAGTGAGGTGTGTATGTGTGTGTAAACACATATCGAAAACTAAAATTCGGTTAAATACTAAAATGGCACTATTTAAGTTCAGTATCTTCCAGAATTCGACACCAATATCTACAAGAAAATCCCCACTGAACTACAGAAGAACTAAGGAAGATTTTTGAAATGTTTTATTTTCTCAAAAATTGCTGTAACGAATTTTATTAAAGTACCAAATATTAAAATATTCTATATGACAAAGAAAATGAACATTTTGAATTTTTTAGAGTATTGTATTAATGAGCTTTATACAAACTTGTGTCGTGGTGAATGTTAAGCGATAGAGGAAAATGCAGCCCCCCCCCAAAAAAAAATCTCTTTAAAACATAAAATTTATTCCAAGTAACTATAGGACATTTCCAAGATATCCGTTCGATTTGTCAGTACATTGAAATCCTTTCCATATTTAGTTGTTTCTCGTGAGTTGGAATTTTAAGACCTGTATTCAGCGTCCTATTCTTTAGCATTTGACTATCGTTATTACCCTAATATCTATAACGAAATGTGTAACTATATCTGCAAAGACCTGTTTCAAGTAAAATGAAGTGGATGGAAAAAATTTTAGAATGGATTTATACCTAATAATAATCGATATAGGGTAGAGAAAATCATGTGAATGTAACACATTAGAGTTTTAGAAATAGTCCGTTCTGCTATGTGTTTGAACAGCATAATGAAAACACAAAAAGTCCAATAAATACCAAGCTTGGTATTTAAACTTGGAACATTCTAAAGAATGCAAAATGAAGATTCTAAAAAAGCCCCAACGCAAACTTCCTTTTACATGTAAAATGTTTCCTTTTTAAATTCCGCGAAATGATATAACGATATAAGTTTAAGATATTTTCATCTCGGGAGAGAGAAGAGAAGTCCTATATCGACACTAGTGAGTGATCGGAAGAAGAGATTCGCGTGTGGTGTATTGCAAGGTTACGCGCCTGTTTTTTTTTTTCTTTCTTTCTTTTTTTCTCTTCTCGTAATAGTGTTTAACGCCCACTTTTACTGCAATGACTCCGCAGGCGATGAAACTGATGATGCACGGTAGAATGCGATGGCGGGGAAAACCGGAGAAATCCCGCCCCTGTGCCTCTTTGTCCACCACAAATCCCACATGCGGTCTCTTGGGATAGAACTCGGGCCGCCTTGGTGAGAAGCGAGTGGTCTAATCATTCTTCGGCTACGTGCATGGAGAAAAAGAAGATTGACCAGAAGAAAACGCCACTAAATCAGAGCATAGAGAGAAAGAGGGGCGGGGAGTGAGAGTACCCGAGAGAAACTCCCAGTTCAACAATCGAAACATGATTGAAACACTTTCTCTAACAGTAAACTTCGTACTGTACACCCCTACTCTTTCCTCCGGGATTCTAATGGCACGCCTGCGACGACTAGACCAAGTCTGTAACATCAGGATACGCATCGGCCGTACAGCCTGAACTCCGTCACACCTGTTAACGCACGATCCTTCAACTGTTCAAACTGTTTCCACTGTTCAACATTTAATCACAGACTGTCCTAGATTTCTACAATAAAAGACTTCATAACTCAGTTCCGAATAACCTGTCTGAAGCTCTCAATGGTGTCAATGTATATAAAGTATTTAAATATTTAAAGTATACACAATTGTATGATATTTTATAATATTACTATTGTTTATTAATACTCTTTAGTCGCGATATGACTATAGATTAAAGCGATTTTAATAAAATGAATTAAAAAAACTCCCACGTGTTTCCATGTGAAATCCCAATATCCAGTAATTTGATTCCATCCTGTATATATGTGTGTGTGTGTGTGTGTGTGTGTGTGTGAATTAGTTGTAAAGTCTGTGATTGTGGCACATCAGACAGTCCATTGTGACGATGCAGACCTGAAGTTCGAACCTGCGTTCTTTAGAGTGAAGAAGAGGAATGAAAAAGTGAGAAGGGACAAGGTGTATATTTTTAGAATTCACTGAAACACACATTAGTGAGGTCATTAAACGCGTGTTTCTTTTTGAGTATGACGAAATGAAATGCAAGATGCAACATCTAAGGATAATACCTGGTTTTATAGTCGACAAGTATGGAGTAGAGAGTGAACATTAAGTGTCCTGATGGCTTCCGTGGGTAATTTACCCCAAACAAGGTGTGACTATACGATGGTATCGTTAGGAAGCTTTGGGATGGAGGTTCCTTGCTCCGGGCAGCTTATTAGATATGGTAATGTTGCTGCGTCTTAAACCAATTCATTCAACGTGCTTATATGGAAAAACAAAACACTGGAAGGCGTTTTATGGGCTAAACCCTTCCTGGAGAGTAAAACAAGCTTTATCTCGTAGTTGGCTGCTATTATCTACCGTGCAACAAAACACATGTTTCAGAAATTTACAACGACTGGTCTTCGAGAGTCAGTGAACCTAAATGATGGTTAAGAGTTTTTGTTCTTGTTTTTCTAAGCAGTTAACTGGTCTTGTATACCGCGAACTGGTTCGATCCCTGCTGTGATGGAAATTGTTGAGAAGAGCAGGGCTTTCCGGCTCTCTCTTATGTCACTGATTGAGCTTACCTCACTGACTCAGCTATTGTCCTACTGTGGTACAGCGGACAGTGTTTATCTTACATTCTGAGACAAATGCTTTACATAATTTTTACTTTCTCTACACGCACTATGTATAGAGAAGGTACTGTATTGCATCCAAAAGTTCGATACCGAGATTTCACCGGAAATACACGTTTTAGGGTCTCTTGTAGCCAAATAAAGCATGTTTTGAAAAAGGTCCGTGCGTGTCCGTATGTCTGTGAACACGATAACTCAAAAACAAGAGTCCGTAAAACAACAAACTTAGTATTTAAGTTTAGTATCTTACAAGAATGCGACATAAAGATTTTCATGAATATTCCTCCCCCCCAAAATACCCTTTTTATGGAAAAAAATTCGAAAATTTTGATCTCTCATTAAAATTTTTGATTAAAATACCGTATATTAAAGATATGGCTCGAGGCGCTGACCACGTCTCACCCTCCAATACTGCACCCCATCCATGACGTCTGTAGTGGATCGAGATGGGGGACGCTGCGGCCGGGCGGTAGGCCAAGGTTCCCCGTGAGCTGTCGTGCCATGGAGTTATTATATTAAAGACATTTACATGACAAGTAAAATGGTATATCTTGAATTTTCTGGGGAATACCCTCTGAAGACCACTTTATTCTGAATGAATTTTGCTGAATTTTTCGCACAACTGGTAAACCGTAAGCTATAAACAAAAACTTACTACACAAAAAATGTAGATCTCGTTAAAACACACAATATACGTGATATAAGTTTCTTTTTCCTTTCTTTCTTGGAGCGGATCATTTCTGAGATATTCCCTGTTTCTTGTTTCAGATTTAAAAGCTTGCACTTTTCGCACACAGAAATTTGTGAGCTCCTGGCCACGAATAGAAACGGATTTCAACCAGATGGCAACCAGCTTTTAACAATTTTTATTACTGTTTTAGCCTATTGTTTTCCCTTATTTTCTTTCTACAGAAAAACAAGTAATTAAGACAATTTCTGCTAATGTTTATCTCGAATTTAATAAAGTAGAAGAATAAGCTATTTAACAATAATTTGTTACACCGATGTAGCGAAAGTCATGTGAATGAAACGCATCAGATTTTTTACTTTCTCTGGGACAACCCAATGACGTGGGAAGTATTGCATTCCATACAAATGTTCGATGTGGTGGCGTCATTATAAATACATGTGCTATAGTGATATACCCCGATTAAAATACTATACAGAGTGTTTCAAAATACGGGGCATAATTTCAGGTATGTATTTCCCACATGTAGACAATCAAATTAGTTCATTATAACATGTGTCCGGAAATGCTTCATTTCCGAGTTATGGCCTTCACAACATTGAAATTCACTGGAACGTTTTTCTTTCCGCAGGTTGTTGTCATTACAGAAGATGTTCAAAATGTCCACCTCCTGCTTGAATACAGACCTCACATCGATGTCTCATTGACCTGCGAACACGATCCCAAACTCCAGGAGTATTGCGTATGTCCTCACAACTTGCCACAATTCGATTCCGAAGGGATTCCAAATCCGGCACCGGAGGCGAATAAACCAATGATTTTAAATGGCCCCACAAGTAGAAATCGAGAGGGTTTAGATCAGGTGAGCGTGGAGGCCAAGCAATTGGGCCACCTCTACCTATCCATCGATCAGGAAACCTTCGATCCAAGTACCGGCGAGCCGTAAGACTGAAGTGTGCAGGAGCAAGAGGTGAATGTGTTGATGATTGATCAGTGGAGTATCTTCGAAAACGTCAGGTATGGTGTTTTACAGGAATTTTGTGTACGCCTGCCCCGTAAGTCTGTTTACAAGTACATGGGGTCCAACTAATCGATCACCAACGATACCGGCCCACATGTTGAGGGAGAACCGCACCTGGTGATGAGATACAACAGTTGCACGTGGGTTTTCATGCGACCATACATGCTGATTGTGGAAATTTGTTATGTCATCTCTTGTGAACTGTTCATCTGTAAATAATACGACGGCAGAAAAGTTCGGATTTACACCACACTGCTGCAAGAACCACTGACAGAACCTAACTCGTGCAGGGTAATCTGCTGGTGACAGGGCCCGTACACGTTGCAAATGATAAGGATACAATTGGTACTCGTTCAACAGTCTCCAGACAGTCGTATGAGGAACATTGACTTGCAACGCTAACCGTCGTGTGCTGATAGGAGTCCTGTCCAGAGCCTCCAGCATCTCCTCCTGCACTTCTGGAGTTGCAGATCTTGGTCGTCCCCTTCCCAAACCAGGAGAGGTGAATGTTCCATACTCGCACAGACGGGAATGGAGACGTACAAATGCCTTCCGATTTGGACATTGTAGCTGTGGGTACCTCTCCTGGTACAAACGACGAGCCAGCGCAGCATTGCCGTCCGCCTTACCGTACATGAAGTGTATCTCTGCCAGCTCTTGATTTGAATACATGTCGCACAGTCTTAACGCCTAAAGAACACTGAATGTAACCTTCCTCAGAATGAACTACCCTCCTAATGTCTCCTTTGACAGCAAAGACCTGCGGAAAGAAAAACGTTCCAGTGAATTCCAATGTTGTGAAGGCCATAACTCGGAAATGAAGCATTTCCGGACATGAACTATTTTGATTGTCTACAGGTGGGACTTTCAATGTTGTAAAGGCCATAACTCTGAAATGAAGCATTTCCGGACACATGTTATAATGAACTATTTTGATTGTCTTCATGTGGGAAATACATATCTGAAATTATGCCCCGTATTTTTGAAACATCCTGTATAGGAAAAAATGCGTGCGCGCATCCTCCCGTGAATAATAAAAAACGAGAACCCGGAGAAATGCCAAACTTAGATCTAAGTTCAGCAACTTCCAAAGATGCGACACGAAGATGTTGAACATTTTATTTTACATCGAAAATGTTTCATCATTTTTTATTCTCTCGAAAATGGCCGTAACCATTTTTATTGCAACACATTTATATGACTAAACGTC
Organism: Hymenopus coronatus; assembly: GCA_030762935.1. Lineage (NCBI taxonomy): Eukaryota > Metazoa > Arthropoda > Insecta > Mantodea > Hymenopodidae > Hymenopus > Hymenopus coronatus. The sequence goes on from CM060882.1 coordinate 28,205,580, forward strand.
GATTTTACGAACTCGGAATAAAACTTGGAATACCCTATCTAAGGTATAAATGTGGCGAATTTTACTCCTTACAATCTACCAGTTGTGAAGAGTGATTCAAAATTAAGAGGACTACAGAGACTATTCCCAGAAAATTCAAGATATACATTTGAGTATGAAAATATTTTAATCAAACTCATTAGGGCCATTTTCTAAAAACTTCTCCATGTAAAGGGTGATTTAGGTAGGGGATTTTCTTGATACCCAGCCATACGCGGATCTTTTTTCCAGAAGCACTCAAAACACGTGTTTTCGGAGAAATATCGGTATGAAATTGTTGAGTTCTGGTACAGAAAATAAAAACGTTACCTAAGGTATGCGACCATTTTTTTTCTCGTATTATGCGTGTAACCAAATCCATATTATTTAATTTGGAATTTATGTAACGTGACGTGAATACACCGATGTAATGTTATAATTTGTAACGGGTGAAGAAATCCATGTGAGTATATGGCCAAGATTTTTTGTAACAAAGTTCGCTTTAATTTCAAGGGATTTCATTCGTTTATAAATGCAATTACAAGTAAACACAGCGGTTTCAATAAAAGCTAATTAGTTTTATGACGAGGGATACACACGTAGCCCAAGTTCATTTTTACTTTCTGAACACATTCTATTTACTTAGTAGGTTGAAATGGTATTGTATTCCACCCAAAACTTCTATGCCGAGATTTCACTAGAAATATATCTTTTGAGCTCCCCTGAAAAAAAAATTAGAAAAAAGGGTGCGTATGTGTGTACGTGTATTTTTGTGTGTATGTACGAGAGAGAGACAGACAGACAGCACAACACAGCTCTAAAACGAGAAGTCGGTTAAATACCAACTTGATATTAAAGTTTAGCATCATCCATGGATGCGAAACGAAGTTTTACAAGAAAAGCCCCCAATCCTAAACTACCCTTTATATGGAACATTTTTCGAAATTTTCAATTTTATGAAAAAAAAAATGGTTCTAACGATTTGTATAATAGTGCCGAATATTAAAGATGTTTCCATAAAAAAAAAAGTACCTATCTTTTGAATTTTTTGGGAATAGCCTCTAAAGTCTTCTTCATTCTGGATGACTTTTGTTTTGAGGTCACTGAATGGGGGGGCATGTTTTTAAAAAGGCCCGTGTGTGTGTAGACAGCATAAAACAAAACCGAAAGGATCATTAAATACCAAACTTGCTATTTCAAGTTCTAGTTTAGTATTTTCCAAGGATGCGACGCGAAAGTTTTCAAGAAAATCCCTCTTACTACACTTTACATGAAAAAAATGTGAACATGTTGGTTTTCGGGGGGGCATGTTTTTAAAAAGGCCCGTGTGTGTGTAGACAGCATAAAACAAAAACGAAAGGATCATTAAATACCAAACTTGCTATTTCAAGTTCTAGTTTAGTATTTTCCAAGGATGCGACGCGAAAGTTTTCAAGAAAATCCCTCTTACTACACTTTACATGAAAAAAATGTGAACATGTTGGTTTTCTTAAAAATGGCTCTAAATATTTTGATTAAAATACCGTGCCTATATTAAAGTTATTTACATGGCAAATAAAATGTATATCTTGATATTCTGGGAAATGCCTCTGAAGACCTCTCCATTCTGGATGAATTTTGCAAAACTTGTAAACGTAAGAGAGAGAGAAAACTTACTAGAAAAAAAAAATAAATGCAACTCTCATTAAAACACGCAATATTCGATGGTATTGTTTCAACTTTAAACTACTACTTTTCTAAAAAAAAAAAAAAAAAAAAAGTCGCTAGCATTTCCTCTCTTTTGTTTTACTATTGGCCGTACAAAGCGAGCTCAACTTCATTTGTTCACATAGCGAGCAGCTTCTAAAAGATCTGACTATCGCTTTAGCCTAGTGTATTAGCTTATTTTCCTTCTCCTTAGAAGGAAGCAAGTAATTGATTTCGATTAGCATGATATAGATAAAAGAACCTTTTGTAAGAAAAGTTTGTTTACAGAACGGTTAGAGAAAGTCTTGTGAATGGAACACGTTATATATTTTTTTTTTGTTTCCTAGAGTTAACATTTTTTTTTAAATATTCCTTTTATTGGTTTCAATTTAAACCAAACATTTTTTCAAACGGATAGCCATCTTTTGTTTCATCTCCCTTTTGTTTTACTCCTGGCTATGCAAAGAGAGCTGAACTTTAAATGTTCACATTGCGACCAACTTTTAGAAGATTTGACTATCGCTTTAGCCTAGTTTTTTTCTTTCTTTCTTTTTATTTGCTCAACCTAGTGTATTCTCCTATTTCCATTCTGCTTAATTTCTGCTAATATTTTATCTCGGTAGGATGATGCAGATAAAGAAAAGTCTTCTGTAAGAATAGTTTGCAAAACAGATAGAGAAGTGTATGTGAATGGAACGCATAAGATTTTTTCATAATCTAGCCATTTAAGATATATTTCCCTGTTATTGTTTTTCAATTTAAAATACTTCAAGATTTTTTCAAAGATGTCCTTGTTCGTTTCACATCTCTGTAGTTTTTCTCCTGCTCATAATAATCTCAAAGCGACACTCACTTTAACCTAGTGTGTTTTCTTATTTTCCTTCTACATATAAGGAACCAAGTAATACGATGGTTTATAGTGATGTTTATCTTAACTACGTAAACAAAGAAATCATTTATAAGAATAGTTTGTTTGCAGAACTTATAGAGAATGTCATGTGAATGTAGTACATAAGATTTATGTAACATAACCTTAGCTTTAATTTCTAGGAATTCCATTACTTTATTGATGCAATTAAACACAGCAGTGTCAATAAAAGCTAATTACATTTATAATGAAGATACACACGCAATCCAATTTCCTTGTTTCAAATATTAGCGGTTTTAATTGCAACATAAACTTGACTGTCTTTTGTGTGCTAAAGCGTAATATCTACATCTAGAAAAGACTAAAAGCCAATAGCAACATGAGTTTTTCCAGCAAATCGATAACAGCGTGGACAAAATGATAGGTTTGAGGGACATAAATGAATAGTAAATCATGTAAGCCACACCTCGTGACCGTTTGGAAATGCGACTCTCTCCATCTTCCATAATGCATGTGCTTTGTAAAGTAGATCCGATAGAAAGTAGGCGTTTCTTTGAATTTCATGACGCTACCATTATCTCCTGGGAAAGAAGCTATAATCCGCGTAAGAGATGGTATGGTTTTCTTTCCCATCTAGTGAACAGCGAGCGGGAGTTAGACACTAAAAAGTAATGTTTTAGGTGCTTAAAATAAGCTCCTTAACTTTTATATTTTGGCTCCATAAACTTAAAAATCGGATATATTCCATTTACATGACGTTCTCTACATATCTGCTAAAGCGATAGTCAAATATTCTAAAGGTGATTGATATTTGATTGAAGTTCCTTTGTTTGTATGACCAGGAGTTGACTAATTTCCGTATGAGAAAACTGAAACTGATAACAAGGAATATCTAAAAAAAACGGTCAACTCCAAGAAAAAATGTATATAACGTAAATTATGTGTTTTTAGCGAGCTCTACATTTTTTGTGCAGTAAGTTTTTATCTATCTCATTCAGTTTCCAGTTACACAAAATTCCGAAAATTCATCCAGAATAAAGCTGTCTTCAGAGACTGCCAGAAAATGCAAGATGTACATTTTATTTGTCATGTAACTACATTTAATATACGATAGTTTAATCAAAATCGTTAGCAATTTTTGAGAAAAACAACATTTTCGAAAATTTTTCCATGTAAAAGGTAGTTGGGGGTGGGGAGATTTTCTTGAAAATCTTTGTCGCATACTTGGAGGATACTAAACCTAGATATAAAGTTTGGTATTTAACGGACTTTTCGTTTTGGAGCTATGCTGCACACACACACACACACACACACACACACACACTGACAGACACGCACGGACATTTTTCTAAACATGCCTCTTTTTTTTTTTTTGTGGATTCGGGGGTCTCAAAATATATATTTTCCGTGAAATCTCGGTATCGAATTTTTTAGTGCAATATAACACTTTCTATGTACACTATGCACATAGTATATGTAGAGAAAGTAAAAATCAGATTGTTTCACTTACATGAATTTCTCTACCTGTTTTGGAAACAAAGTATTCTTACAAGGGTTGTTGTTCTATCTACTTCATGGTAATAGAAGCGTTATTATTTATGCCATTCTAAGTAGAAGGGTAATAGGGAATATACAGGCTAAAGCTGTCGCTGAGCAATGAAATTTAAATTGGTTTTTCTTCGCATGGCCAGCAGTAAAACAGAAGGAACATGAAACAAATAACGAATTGCCTTTTGAGAATAGTTCAAGTATTTTAAAAAATTAAAAAAATAACAAGGAATATCTCGGAAACGTTAACACTAAAATGAATAATAAATAAATGTATATGAGACCAATCGTGTGTTTGAACGAGGTCTACATGTTTTTGTAGGAAGTTTTTGTCTATCTGTTACAGTTCAGCAGTTATACAAAAGCCATCCAGAATGAAGAGGCTTTCAGATACTATTCTCAGAAAATTCAAGATATACATTTATTTTTCCTTTATATATCTTTAATATACGTATTTTAATCAAGATAGTTAGAGCCACAATTTAAAAAATAAAAAAAATTCAAACAAAATTCCAAGTAAGGAGTCGTTCGGGGTGGGGGATTTTCTTGAAAATCTTCGTGTCGCATTCTTGGAAGATGCTGCTGAACTTAAGTATCAAGTTTGGTATTTAACCCACTTTTTGTTTTTGAGTTAGCTGTCCCCCCCCCCCTGTAAAATAGGCGGATGTTAAACAACATTAAAATAGTTTTACAGGTGAGATAATGCTCTTAATATGATTTACATTGTGCAATGCTGAGTTTAAACAAACCAAATTATATATATATATATCACAATTGACACAGATTAATTGTTTCTGGTAAATAATAAGCACTTCCCATAAATTAACCATGCAAAAAATAAGTTTGTCACAAAGTATTAATTTGTACACTGAGATGTCATTAAAACGCTACTGCATATCTGATAATGGATTGTTGATCTTGGAACTTCCTGTCTTGCTGTGTTTAATGATACAGGCTTTTAAGAATCATAGCACACTATGTTTTAATTATGATTATATGAATCGTGTAAAGTAATACAAATAAAAAATGCGAACGTAACAGGAAAAATAGGTTAAAGGAAAATGGATGTTTACAATAGCCACTGGAGAACAGACACTGACGAAAAATAAGCGTTTTCAGGCAAAGTCAACCTATTAATTTTTATACCTAAACATTCACAAAGCATGCATATGAATACAAAAGGTGAGGCAAGTCTGTGTTATGGAACATTATAGGATCCACATAGGATCTAGATACTAATGAGGCATATATGAACCCTTGAAGAAAGAAATTACTGGAATGTTTTTAGCACGGAGTGCAGTATTAAACACTGAGGATACTTGAACGTTGCGATGTAGTGAGGAAAAACTACGAAACGTTTTTGAAATGTAGATATGGAAGAGAATGGACAGACAAAATAATATTGTGAATTGTTTCTTTCACACTACTCCTGTGTAGGACAATGCCGTAGCCGGGATATGAAACATGGAGGGTCTCCTGGCTCCTCGAACCACTGAGCTACCATGGCAACTTACCGACATGGCATTAAATTCCCCAACTGACTCGTTTTTTCCTTTAATAAGGTTGGAATGAAACAATGGACGAAGGAAGAAACATGCTAAAATCCTATGCTTATATTCACATGACTTTCTCTAAACACGCTTCTACAAACTATCCCTATGTTATATTTTATCTGCTTCATGATATTTGCGGTAAACTTTTGCAGAAATGGTTTTGTTACATATTTCTTTGTAGATACAAGGGAATTACGGAAACAGCAGTCTTTAGTGATAGATGCATCTTTTAAAAGCAGATACATTGCATGAACAACGGAAAATAATCTGATATATTACATTACCTACCATGACTTTATCAGTGGCGTTCCCAGAAAAATATTAAGGGAGGGCTAATATAGGGAATTTTTTGAACAACTTATATAAATTCAAATGATGAATATCAATTGTATAATCCTAAGTTGAAATACATATTTAAAAACGTTGATTTTATATTCACAGAATTATGTGCAATTGCAATTAAAATTAGGATTTTGTTATTGCTTTTCACATTTTTAGTAGAGGCTTCGTTACACCATCATAGATTTTTAATGGAAAATGTATATTTTAAATAAACATATATATATATATATATATATATACATATACATAATCGTGTCGCATCCTTGGGAGTTTTATAAATGAAATCTCAATATATAAAAGTCAGTATAGGTATATGTGTGTGTTTGTTCGTTCTGTATAGACTTCTACACTGTTGCACCGATTTCGACCAAACTTGGCAAAGACAACCTTTACTGTCTGGTTTAGAATTCGAAATTCCGTTCTATTCACAGGATTAATTATTTAATTTTATGCAATGCCTACAAAAGCTTGCAAGACCATGTAGGTATATAATTCTCAATGATTGTCGTAATAGCTCCAACACTACCAATATGAGAACAAACTTGGGCTTTCATGACCCCACAAAGTAACAGCGAGTTCACATATTCGTTAATTTATCTCACATTGATCACGGAGTAATAAAGAAGTCGGATAATTATAATTATTCTTGCACTAATGTAAAGGCGATGCAATCACATGGGTGGGGGGGGGTCGAACTGCATTGTAGTAGATGCAATAATAGCAACATCAAACCAAACAAGATATTTATTCTTCATTATCATTTTGTTTATCTTCATATGATTGTTTATTGATATAAATTAACACAAAAGGATTCAGTATTATAGCATTGATTACAATATTTCTGGGGCACTCAAGTATTGTTAACACAGAGAAATAAGTCGTTGCTAACATCCACACATTCTGTGATCATAATCTGATGTTCGAACACTCGCCTATCATGCATTTTTAGTTTCTCAAGTTTTGTCACCAGCGGGTTTCTTTCTCAATAGGAAGTTATTGGTGTTCTATAAGATCAAAAACAAACTAGATGATATATAAAAATAAGTGGGCATGGAAACAGCAATAGCATAAAACCAAACAAACCCCCTCTTCTTCTTCTTCTTCTTCTTCTTCTTCTTCTTCTTCTTCTTCTTCTTCTGCTCTTTTATATGTTCATTTTGATTTTTTTTCTCCCTTTCTTGCTTTTTCTTAGTAATCTTATGCATGTTTATCACTGGGAATAAACAAGGATATATTGACGTTACTTAAGCTGGCATTACTTCCCAACTGAGATTTTCTTTGTAAATGTCGACGAGTCACCACCCTAAGGCTTATATTACATCATCAAATTTTTGTGTCACAGAAATATATAATCTTTGTTCACATATTGTGATCGCATTTAAGTTGTTGTGTATATTACACTACGTAAAACCTTTTTATCACAGTTTTAAAAAGAAGACCATAAAGTTAATAGGATGAACTGTGCAATAGGTTTCCATTTCGTTCTGTTTAGGTTGTGAGTGGTGTCATTTTCTTGAATATTTATAAATACATTTACTTTTACTTTGTATTACATTCATGTGCAACATTTTCGTATAACCTAACCTAAAACTTAACCTTGATAAGACAACTTCTTAAAGAAGTTGATGAATACTACATAAATGAGTATTAATAACAATAGCAGCAGCAAAAATAGTAATTAATGCTTATAGTAACTTTCATTTTGTTCTTCTAAACATTGGCTTCCCAATTCATTTAACTTTTTCTAATCATTTGCTGTATATCCTACATGTATTTCACTAATGTCTTCTGCTGTGCTTTTATATACGTATTTCCAGTCTTTTGGTTCTGTTTTTATAATTTTTATGTTTTGAATTGTACAGCGTTTCATGGTTTATAATAGGAAATAATCAGTTTGGTTGGAGCCAGTGACCTGTCAGCCATTTTCTTTTCTAATCCCAGATGTGATCAAAGGTGTGATGGTTTGTATAAGTTTTATCACAGAAGTGTCACAGCCAGATGCAATCAAAAATGCTATATTACACTGTAAAAGGTTTTATCATATATACAGGGTGTTAATGAACTACATCAAAATAACTGATATAAGTTATTTGAGATCGGCAATGCATGGCCCCCGGATAAACATAACGCAATTACATAGCGTTAAAAGTGTGGGTATCAAGTTTTGATAAGTCGGTGTTTAAGTAAAGCAGGTTGAAAAAATGGCTTAGAATGTCTTTAAAACTGCTGCCCGAGTATAGAAATATCGATTTTTAGCAGCTCGTTACTACGTTCTCAAGCCTTAATGTCGGAAAAATCTGTAAAGTCTCAAACTTATCACTTGACAGTGCGACACTGAACATTCATTAACTACGTTGTTGCGGTATCCTACTCTGGAGGCGTTTTTTCAACTGCTCTGGTGGCTTAATGCGTAACGCGGGAAGCTGCTATCCCAAAGGTCGATTCTTGTCATAGAGTAAATGTTTATTATTATTATTATTATTATTATTATTATTATTATTATTATTATTATTATTATTATTATTATTATTTCATTCCAGATGAAGTGCCACGATACGTGAACGAGACCCGAACTCGGAAACTATCTTTCACTTGAAAGCCAGTATCATAACCACTACGCTAAAGAGGTACGCTGTAATATGTCCCTTCGTTTTTCGTTTTATGCTCTCGAATGGTTGATAAATTAGTCAGTGGTGTACTGGCACTTCAGAAACTTATTGCCGTTACTTCGACATTTCAATAAACAGGCCATAAGTCTCCTATCTCAAATTACTTATTTAAGTAATCTAGGTATTCTGTGAAAATATTTCGGTGTAGTTCATTAACACCCTGTGTGTGTGTGTGTGTGTGTGTGTGAGAGAGAGAGAGAGAGAGAGAGAGAGAGAGAGAGATACAGAAATGTGATAATGTAACATAGGTCTAAATGTGGTAAAACGAGTCAGCTGCATTCACAAGAAACTATCATTGTGGTATTTGTGATTGCTCAACCGTGCTTTGCCTATTTTCTCAACTACTTTTCTTTCTTTGTAACGCCCTGAGTTTAATTTCTAAATGCATCCGAAGAAACGCACGGCTAAATGTGATAACTTGATAAGGATAAACCGTCAAAGCACGGCAAAGGCCGATATTTCAGCTAGTAGTCAATAAAACCTCTTAGTATCCTAATATTGCTGGAAATGAAATGAAATTTATGGACGCTCTTTTTAACTACAGTGATTCCCATTCTACGCTTAATTTTGTTCAGAGGTCTCTTTATCAGGCTTGAGGTTTTTTTACGACACGGGCCCAGCCCTTCCGAAGGAAGCCATGCTAAGGATTTTTATGCCCGAAAAAAGCCAGCGCCCTCCGTCAGGTTTGAACCCGCGATCTCGAGTATATGAATGGCAACTACTACACCACGGCGACATTTATAACTAAAATGATAGAATAATTTTTTTTTTGGTAATGTTTAACGCCCGCTTTAACTACTTATGGCACCGCAGGCGGTGACACTGATGATACATGAATGATGATGGAGCACCGGTGGAATGCGATGGCGGGGGAAACTGGAGTACCCGGAGAAAACCCGCCCCAGCGGCGCTTTGTCCACTCACATGCGGTCGCTTGGGATCGAACCCCGGCCGTCAAGGTGAGAGGCGAGTGGTCTAACGACTCGGCCACGGCGCGGCCGTGGAATAATATTGAAAATACGTTTAGTCATATGGTAATCCAGTGCAAAGTAACTTATCTAGTTGTTTCTCGGAATTCTTCCTCGGCTCGGAAGACGAGATTCATAGACTGGAAAAGTGGAAGAAGGGGGGGGGGGCTTAAAGTAAGATAAACCCTTCAAATCCATAAGGGCGAGAGCTTCCTTTAGGGCTGGCTCGATAATAATCTCACAAGAGTAGCATGGAAACACTTTATTCAAATGAACTGACGTGAAATGTTCACTCAGCAAAACTGCGTAAGCCAGTCTATGGAAGGAGGGATTTTAGCTATGGTCTTGTGAACAGCATTTCTCGTTGCTTCTAAAAGTTGTTAAATTAACACTGTCTGAGATTCCTAAGTTTGTAATTTTAAAGTCTTGAATACATTTCTAGTTCTGCACTCGTATATAATAAAATGTGTTACATTCACGTGATTTTCTCTTCTTATACTTCTACAACGTTAGTTCTTCTGTCTACTTCTTGATGCTCGAGATAGATTTTCATTAAATATTTACCAATTTCGTTTCAGGTATGATAGATACAGTAGGCTAAGTTATAGCGTTTTAAAAAATCTAATGTATTCCATTCACACGACTTTATCTCTACCTGCTCTGTAAACTATTCTTACAAAACATCATTCTTCTATTTCATACTAATCAAGATAAATATTAACAGAAATGCCGTTATTAGTTAGTTCTTGTAAGTAGAAGGGAAATAGGGAATGCACTAGGCCAAAGCGATACTCGAATCTGTACGATGATGATGAATTAATTCGGTTCTCATTGTATGGCCAGAAGAAAAAAAAAAAAAAAAAAGAAAAAGAAAAAAAAAAGATGAAACGAATGATGACTTACCATTTGAGAAAAGTATAAATATTTTAAAATTGAACCCAATAACAAGGAATACCTCGAAAAGGGTTTTAATAAGTTCTGCGGTTTTTGTGTGGCAAGATTTCGGTTTACCAGTTACACAAAAGTAATTCAGAGTAAAGAGGACTTAGAGGCTATTGCGAACAAATTCAAGATATACTTTTTACTTTCTCTAGCCCCGTATGTAAAATGTACATAGGGATAAAGAAGTATTCCACCCAAAAATTCGATATCGAGATTTCACCGGAAATACGTGTTTTAGGACACCCTCAGTCCAAAAAAAAACATTTTTCAGAAAAAGGTCCGTATGTGTCTGTGTGTGGAAAATTTTCAAGAAAATCCCCCCCTCTAACTACCCTTTACATGGAAAATTTTTCGAAAATTTTGTTTTTCTTAAAAATGGTTCTATTTTATTAAAATATCACATATTAAAGTCACTTCTATCAGAAATAAAATGTATGTCTTGAATTTTCTGGGAATAGCTTCTAAAGATCTATTTATTCTGGATGAATTTTGCTTAATTTAGAATAACTAGTAAACCGTAAGAGATAGAAAAAAACTTACTATACTAAAAATGTAGATCTTGTCAAAATATACAAGTTATGTCATAAACATTATTTTCGTGGAACTTACCGTTTCAGAGTTATTCCTTGTTATTAGTTTCAGTTGTGAAGTACTTATACTTCTCACAGACGGGAGGGAGTGTTCGTTTTTCTTTTGTTCTACACCTGGCCAAGCAAAGAGGCGATTTTCAATGATTTTACTATCACTTTGGCCTAGTGCATTCCCTTAGTTCCAGTCTACTTATAAAGAACTAAGTAACAAAATTCTGCTAATGTTTATCTCGATTAGCGTGGTGTTGAAAGAAGAATTATCTTTTATAAGACGTTTGTTTGTAGAGTAGCTAGTGAAAGTCATGCTAGTGTAACCCATCAGATTTTTAAATATCATGTGCTGGTATTTTAATAAAAATCGTTAGGCACATTTTGAGAACGTTGAAAATTTCATTAAGTCTTCCATGTAAAGTGAAGTATGGGGTGGGGGATTTTCCTGAAAATCTTCGCACCCTTAAAAGGTAATAAATACCAAGTTTGGTGTTTAACTGACTTTTCGTTTTTGAGTTATGCTGCCCCCAAAACACACAGGTACACATGGACCTTTTTCTAAAAAAGTCTTTATCGTGTATTTCCGCTGAAATCTCCAAGTCCAATTTTTAAGTGGAGAACGAGTATAATACCTTTTAAGAAATAACTGCATTACACATTTCGTTATAGATATAGAAGAGAGAGAGAATATGGAAGCTGTCAAGTAGAACATTTATTAAACACAGCCGCTAAAAATACTGTACCTATATTTTTAGAGAAAAGTGTACCTAAATATACTCCTACCAGTGACAATTTGAAAAACAAATTATTTTAATATTTTATATGTATAACATCAATTTTAGCACATGTCTAATTTTGCATGGATTATGCATGAAAAAGATTGTTGTGTCAAACTTGCATTTCTTTTTGCTAAATGGTTTTTGAGAAACTCAAAATCAAATTGGGCATTCAAACAATAGTCAAAAACTTGGCTTACGATACCCAATGCCCTTACAGTCCAGCCAGTTACTAGTTAGCCTCCTCTTTAAGTTCCGTAAACGAAACGGAACATTTCCGGAAAAGGAAACTACGAAACTGCGAAACGAATGTTCTGGAGCAGTAATTACCCGGCTATTGTTCTGAGGGACCGGACGTTAGCCGTGCCCAGTCGGTCAGATAGAGGAGACGGAATGCACTCCACCGCCGCCCGGGAGATAATCACGCGCCACGGTCACAATATCTACCCTTAATCAAGAGCTAATACTCCTTGTGGCGAAGTAGTTGATGTTCTCCACTGAGGTTATACTTTATTCAACTAGAAAACGCTGCCGAGGCCGTGAGTTCAACAGACACGAGACCTCATTTATACATGGGATCAAAGAAGGAAAATCAAGTTGTTCCTTCAAGAACCGGCGTCGTCAACGAGCCTCTCCAGTAAAACTGATCAAGTGAAGAAGTCGACCGGGGTCTGAGGTAAGAGAAGGGGCTGGCCAACTGCTCACGTAGTCTATCTGTATGCACGAAATGTATGCACGAGGGTCGGCTGATAAGTCCCGGGCCTCGCACAGATATGGCGCCACTAGGCCAGTTAGATGGTAGCATCATATAGTTTAACTCTAGACAAGCTTGTATCCATAGTTACAGGTCAATAGCTTGTTAAGTTTTCGAATGACAGCATTTTAAACAAGACAACTGTAGTGTTCACGAAAATGGAGGATTCGGGAAAACGAGTAGTGATTAAATACTTCCATTTGAAAGGCTTAACGCCTAAAATCCAAGGAGGAAATGAATGGACAGTATAATGAAAGACTCTGTCCCTACATATTCAATGAATAAAAGGTGGGTTGCAGAGTTTAAATGGGACGTACGAGCACTAGTGATGAACCTCGCTCTGGATGCCCTGTAGAAGTGACACCTCTAGAGGACATTGAAAAAAATCATCGTTTAGAACCGGAAGACCGCCGATTAAAATTGTTTAAGATAGCAGAGGCTGTAAACATATCAAAAGAACGTGCTGGTAATATTTTAAGTAATGTTTTGGGCTTTCACAAGGTCTGTGCAAGACGGGTGCCGCGTTTGTTGACATCTGATCAAAAGTTGCAAAGAAAAACTGTTTCTGTTAAGAAGGTGGAACTCTACCGTAAAAATCCCAGTGAATTTTAAGACTGCTTATTATCATGGATGAAACTTGGATACCTCGCTCACTCCAGAAAGTAAATCACAGTCAAAAGAGTGGATTGCACCAGGTGAAGCAATTCCAAAAAAGGCAAAGTCAATTTTGTCAGCTAACAAGGTTATGGGGAGGGTTTTCTAAGATGCACAGGAAATTATTTTTATTGCTTACTGCAACGTTTGGGTGATGAGGTGAAAAGAAAAAGACCTTATTTGGCAAAAAAAAAAAAATGTTTCATCACGACAATGCTCCGGCCCATCGCTCAGTCATTGCAATGGGAAAAATGTGCGAATTAAATTGCTTGAATATCCACCCTATTCGCTAGATCTAGCACCCAATGACTACCACCTGTTCCCAAACCTCAAAAAATTTCTTGGAGGACGAAGATTTCATAGCAACGAAGTGGTCATTATTGCGGTAAACAGCTTGCTGTTTCTGAAGTTCGCTTATTGTGAAAACCCTCGTTTAAGCGTTTCGTGTTGGTTGGTCGTGAAGAGTAGCCGGGTACTGATTCCAAATATCAACTGGGTATCTTGACGGCACAGCTCGTCTTCGATCTCAGATGCAATTCACCTCGAAGTATTCAAATGTGACTTGAATTTCTTCATAAGCATTTTCTTGCAGTTTTTGAAACAGTCTGGCACGTCAGGCTCACTCTGAATTTTGTACATACCAAAATCGAATACGTTTGAAACATAAAACAACTGACGATTCTTCGAGCAAGCATAAACGATAAAGGGGTTATGTTTTGTAGACTTTGAGTTGAATGAAGTAGTTGGAGGCGGCGTTTCGAACGTTAAGCTCGCGAAAATTGTCGGTTCTGAAAAAAATTTTCAGAAAAAATATGCTCGGAAGAATGTATTCGTAAAATGTCACATGCAGGAAAAAAAAATCTGATATATTCCATTCACATGGCTTTCTTCACCTGTTTTGCAAACAAACTTCTTACAAAAGAATGTTCTTTTTTCTACTTCTTGCTAATCCATATGTGTTAGCAGAATGGTTTTGTTACTTAGTTCCTTATAAGTGAATGCTCTAGGCGTTAGTCAAATGTTCTAAAAGCTGTCGCTATGCGGTTGTCATTGAAATGCGCTTCTTTGCTTGACCAGAAGCAAATTACAAGAAACACGACGACTTCCTGTTTGAGGAAAATATGTTAAAATTGAAACTAATAATAAGGAATGTCTCGGAAATGGTTAGCTCCGCAACAAAAATGTACGGGAAATAAATTCCGTGTTTTGAGGAGATCTACAATTTTTGTGTAGTAAGTTTTTGTCTATCTCTTGCGGTTTACCGTTTATGCAAGTCATTCAGAATAAAGAGGACTTCAGAAGCTATTCTCAGGAAATTCAAGATAAACATTTTATTGTCATGTAAATATCTTTAATGTACAACATTTTAATCAAAATCCTTAGAGGCATTTTGAGAAAATAAAAATGTTTCATGTAAAGGGTAGTTTGGTGTGGGGGGATTTTCTTGAAAATCTTCATCTCGCATGCTGGGAAGACACTAAACTTAAATACAAAGTTTGATATTTAAGGGACTTTTGGTTTTATTTTCTCTACACGTACTATGTACAGAATATATAGAGAAAGTTATGTATTACAACAAAAAAGTCGATATCGAGATTACATCGGAAATACATATTTTGAGACCCCTTGGTTCTAAAAAAACTTTTTTTAGAAACATGTCCCTGTATGTGTTGTGTGTGTGTGTGTCTTATCTGTCTGTGGGTGGGCAGCATAGCTCAAAAACGAAAAGTCGGTTAAATACTTTGAAATTTTTATTTTCTCCGTAAAATAGATTTCATTAAAATACACAATGTTATACACGTTTTTTTTTTTTTTTTTTTTTTTTTTTAACCGTTTTGGAGATATTCCGGAATATTGGTTTCAGTTTTGAGGCAATTAAACTTTTCTCAAACGGGAAAATATATTTCTTCTCGTTTCTCATTTGTTTACTCCTGGCAAGCAAAGAGAATGGAACTTCAACAATTGTTTCACATAGCGAGGCTTTTAAATGACTAGCCTGTGCATTCCCTTATATCCCTCCTACTTACAAGGAAGCAAGTAATAAGACTAATTCTGCTAATGTTTATCTTTTTAGCTTGATGTAGATACAAGATTGCCCTTTTTGAGGAACAGCTAAAGAAAGTCATGTGAATGGAACACAGATTTTTTTGAGTTATGCTTTCCAGAGATACACACACACACACTGATAAAGATATTTTTACGGATTCAAAATATGTATTTCCAGTGGAATCTGGTATCGAATTTTTGGGGTGGAATACAATACCTTCATTACCTATTATATGCATTGTACATACATGCTAGAAAAAGTATTAAACGCTTTGGAATTTAATTCTCGAAAAAAATAATAAATCGGATAAATGAATTGTATAACGGCTATCTGACATCTACTTATTTCGGCGGCGAGAGCGTACAAGTTTAGCCCGCGCCGTGGCCGAATGGCTAGACCACTCGCCTCTCACCTAGACGGCCCGGGTCCAATCCCAAGCGACCGCATGTAAGATTTTGGTAGACGAAGCGGCGCAGGGCGGGTTTTCTCCGGGTTCTCAGTTTCCCTCGCCATCGCATTCCACCGGTGCTCCATCTTCAATCCATGTATCATCAGTGTCATCGCCTGCGGTGCCATAAGTAGTAAAATCGGGCATTAAATACTATCAAAAAAAAGTTTAGCCACAGAAGAAAATGTTTATGTAGTAAATTTCTCTTGGTCGCCTTCTTGTGATCGGTCGTAGGCAGGTAGCGAGGAAGGGACAGTTGGAGTAAGGCAAGGTTAAAGTTAGAATTTGTACTTGTGAGACAGGATAACCAGGATGGTTGTTTCCTTGCAGGAGTATGTGTTCCGGTACCACGGGCAGAAGATGGGCACGCTGGAACCCCACGTGTTTGCCCTCGCCGAAGCGGCGTACAAGTCGCTTCAGGCGTCGGAGAGCAGCAACCAGTCGTGCGTCATCTCGGGGGAAAGCGGCGCCGGCAAGACAGAGACCACCAAGTTCATCCTTCAGTACCTCTGCTCTGTCACCAGCAACGTCAGCACATGGGTAGAGCAGCAGATCCTCGAGGCCAACACCATACTCGAGGCTTTCGGTAACAGCTTGCTGCTCCTCTGAGAGCTCAACAATATCTCCTCTGTTAATTTGTATAGGATAGGGGTTGGATAAGTAGAGTCAGACTGAAAATTCAATGCCATAGCTGGGATTTGAATCACAGATCTCCCGATCTCTAGCCGGTCGCTCTAAACCATTGATCTACAATGGCTACATGCCAGCACGGCATTAAATTCCTCAATCGACTCGCATATTTCCCGGTAAACAACAAAGTGATATCAAATTATTTTGAGATGACTTACCTCAATGGCGACTTACAATGTCGTAAGTACCGGGGAACATGCGAGTCAGTTGAGACATTTAATGCCGTGCCGTAATGGTAGCTAAGTGGTTAGAGCGACCGCCTAGAACCCGGGAGATCCGTGGTTCAAATCCTGGCTATGGCATTGATTTTTTTCAGCCCGATTCTACCTATCCAATATCACCTCCGTTAGATCAGAGTTTCTTTCTTTTTTATTTTCTTTTTAGTTACCTACTTATTTATAAGCTTATGTAAACTAGTGAACGAAAAAAGAAGAAAAAAAAAAGAAGAAAAATGTGGGAGATAAATCTATAAAATTTGCAATGCATATCCTTGTTTATTTTTTTTTGTTAGATTAAATTGCGTTGTTCGGGTTGAGCCCTGGGGAGCTCTTAAATGGAGGGGAAGTGTGACCTCTCCCCATTCCACCTGGAGTTCTTGTCTAGACTATTGGTCAGCATGCAAAGTAAAACAAGGCGGAAGTATCAAGATGTATTTTGCATTCTTCCTCAAATGCGCTTTTAAATTTTTTATTTTTTTTTGGAGGGGGGCATATAGTAGAATACTGACACTATTTTCTTGACACTAATTTATCAATGTCGGGCACAGAGACAGGCAGTATTGATAGAAGGGTATCATCATTTAAACTGTAGCATCTATTACTCTTAATATAATTCAGCACATGAGCCATTGAGCAATGGCCATGGTGTGAGGGAAAAGCACAATGTATCACACTATAGAGAATCATTGTGTTAGTCAACACAAATAAAAATTGCACAAACCAATACAAGAAACAATTTTTTTGCATAAATCTCAATTTATTTGTAAGTTTACTTGTAATGATGGTATACAAAGAAATATATTTGTTCTCATGGTCACATGTAACTGTTTCAGGAAATGCTAAGACTGTTCGCAATGACAACTCTAGTAGGTTTGGAAAGTTCATGCAGGTTTGCTTTGACAGCAAATGGATGATCAAAGGTTGCATAATCCAAGATTATCTGCTTGAGCAATCCCGCATCACCTTCCAGAGTCCAGGAGAGCGAAATTATCATGTATTCTATCAACTTGTTGAAGGTGCCAAAGTAAGTAAAAACTATGATACTTCTTAAGCAGGAAAACATTTGAACCCCAAAGTTTTTATAAATTGTATTTATTAATTGGTTTAATATGAAAATGGGCAATTATAGCTGTAATTTCAGAATGAATTTATTAATTTTCCTATATTGGGATGTATTTATTTAATATTGACCAGTTTAGAGTGTAGATTGTGTTTGGGAGTACAAGTAATTGATTTTTATTGCCCCCCCCCTCCCTCTAATTTCATGGACTTAGGAAGCTTTTATGTCTGATGCAGCATACACAAATATGATCTCATTGCAAGGTGTATGATATTGTGAAGCTATGCACAGTGAAGGTCAGCCATATTATGCACCCTTCACTAACTTTTATGGAGTAGTGCACTTGTTTTGCAAACCCTTGCCCATATTGTCAGCTGTTGAACCACTACTCACACTGTGAGTGGTTAAATAGCTGATGATGCAGGCAAGGGCTTGCAAAATAATTGTCCTATTCCATAAAAGTAATTGAATTGTGTGTAAAAGTTAGCCACGTTAATCAATATGATCTCGTTAATTAATTATTATGACCAATGGTTAGTGAAGATGCAAGTTGATCACATTCAAGGATTTGATTATGTGATTTATTTATTTTATTAATAAAGCATGCTCCATTACCGAAGTAACACTACATGCTAAACATAAACGCTTATGTAATTGGTTTTCACTATACAATTTACTATTTTATTTTTTAACAGATGGCTATTTGATATAGTAATTATTAGTCTTTCATAGTTTGGCAAAATCAATGAAATTAACAAACGATTTTAAGTGTGAAATAAGGGAATACACTAGGCTAAACCAACAGTCAAAGCTATGTGGTTACTATGGTATAGAAATCTGTTTCTTTGCGTGGCCAGGAGTTGACAAGTTCCCTAATGAGAAAGCTTTTAAGTATTTTAAAACTGAAACCATTAACAAGAAATATCGCAAAAATGGTCAACTGCATGAAAAAAATGTGTATGACATAAATTGTATGTTAATGAGCTCTACAGTTTTTCGCAGTAAGTTCTTGTATATCTCTTACGGTTTACCAATTAACCAAAATTCTGCAAAATTCATACAGAATAAAGATGGTTTCAGAGGCTATTCCCAGAAAATTCAAGATATGTATTTTCTTTGTTATGCAAACATCTTTATACAATATTTTAATCATTAGAGCCATTTTTGAGAAAATTAAAAATTTCAAAAATTTTTCCATGTAAAGGATTTTCTACAAAATCTTCATGTTGCATCTTTGGAAGATACTAAACTTAAGTGCCAAGTTTGGTATTTAACAGACTTTTAATTTTTAAGCTATGCTACACACGCATGTACACTCTCTCTCGCTCCCTCTCTCTCTCCCCCCTAAATTTTTTTTTTTTTTTTGGATTCAGGAGTTCTCAAAGCATATATTTCTGGTGAAATCTCAATATTAAATTTTTTGGTGCAGTACAATATATTCTCTATACACTATATAGGAGCATAGTACATGTAGAGAAAGTAAAAAGCTGATAAATTGTAATCAAAAGATAAAATAATTAATAAAATAGGATTATCTTTGAGTAGGATGGAGTGATTATGTAGAGAAAATAGTGAACAAGAAAGGCAAGACTTTGAGGAAGTTAAACAACTAACTAGGGATAGGACAATATATAGTAAATGGATCATGACTGGCTGAGGAAACCTGATGTTTGAAAGGACATAAGGGAGAGGAAAAGAAGAAGAAGAAGAAGAAGAAGAAGAAGAAGAAGAAGAAGATGAAGGATTGTCTTCTTTAATGAAAACACTTGCTCTATAAAAGTAGATCAACGAACTAAGAAGGCATTCATTTACAATCCTATAAACATTTTAGTCTTATATCTTAAATACTTCTGATGTAACAGGTGTTGAATTTAGCAGATTTAAGGTTGCAGGAGAGCACTTTTAATCTTCCCTTAATGAATACTTTAATGTTTTAAAATCCCACTTATAAATTATGAAAAATTGTCAATATCACCTAGTTTATAAATAATATTGGAAAAAAAATTAATCAGAAAAATCCAAACAGTGGAGGATAAATGTATATATTCAACACAATGTACATGATGCACCAACTCACAGAAAACTGCAACATGGAAATTTCAACAGTAAAATCTAAAGTATGGTAATTTACGAAAAGTGTTAGTTTGCAGTAAAAGTGTTATCAGTAACAAAATATTAGAACGAACTAAGTTATTTAAGTATCTTGGACACTACTCATATGATGAGAAAAAATATTGCAATAAAAATCATTAAATTCAACAGACACAGCCATTGTTAATAACATATTTAAAACATCAAAGCACAGAAACATACCAACTTAGAATTTATAAGCCATTAGCCAGACCTATTATATGTTACGGTATTGAGGCCTGAAAACTCCACAGTGTAGATACCCAAAAGACTGAATGCGCTAGAAATGAAATTTATGAGATGTACAGCATAATGCTCAAGAACAGATCACAAAATGAATTTTGCCATTATAAAATAATTACAAATTGAACCAACCACAGATTGCATCCAAAAAATATAGAAGCAGCTGGGAATCTCATTTAAGAAGAATGAGCGTAATAAGAATACCATGTCAAATTTGAATTACTTACCAGCAGGAAAGAGATCCTTGAGTAGACCCTTCAAATGGATTGAGACCACAATGGACCTCTAAGTCCAAAATTTTAAGGATGCTGCTGCTGCTGATGATGTTATATATGAACAATTCTTTTATTTCATTTTATTAAAAGTTGCATATTTTGCACAAGTTATGAATATCTGTTATAGTATGCCAAAAGAACAGAAGAATTTATTAACACATAATTTTAGGGCTATATGTACTAAAAGCTTTAATGAGAATGTATTTAACTAACATCAGAACAAAATGGAGTTATTTATTTATTTATGCTAACCTATGTACAGAGAGTATGACCAAACCTCTTTACCAGTTTTACAGTAATTCTTTAATTCTAGTTTCTTACCTCATTATTATTTTGTTCTTTAAGATATTTACTGTCCATATGCATTTGTTTTTAACTTTGTTAAAATGATGTCTTACCTTCTTACAATCTTTATGGAACATTTCAGTTATAGCTATATTTCTCACTAACCTAAACCATTTCTTATTCATGTAAGTACTCTTTTCTCCAAATTTCAGTTCCTTTGCATTTAAATATTGTATGTTCAGATCTTTTTTTCCACACCTATAGGACATGGATTTTGTGGATATGCTTCCTTTCCTACTCCTGGTCTTACCCATGCAATGCCTTCTCTCTCCTCTTTGTTCATCATATCTATGTGTTTTTCCCCTCCCCATGAACGTTTCATTGGTATATAAAAGACTAAAGATATCTTTTTAGCTATCTTGCTGAATACTTTTTGTATTACCATATCCTCAAATCGTTTTCTTACAGATTTCCAGAAGTTGTTTATATTGTTTTCTCTTCTTCTCCATATCATTCCTAATCCATTCCTTTCTAAGCTATTTCTAAGATAACTTACTATCTATAGTTCTTTTAAGATTTTCTCTTTATATTCTGAACACACTTTAACAAATTTCTTTCTTCCAAGTTTGAGATTCTACACCAAAATTTCGGTGCCCCGATTATCCTTCACATACTTGCCACTCTGCCCAACTCTATTTATGCTACCTGCCTAATAGTTGCATTTGATAACCCAAGCATTTCTGTGTAGAATATCCTGTGCTTCTCATCCATGACTTCCTATCCTCCTACTTCCCATACTTTTATCCCATGCCTCAACCTCCATATTATATAACCATTTAATTTTTATATTACGTTCTATGTGTTTGCAGAGCTCCTGATAACTGATGAAGCTGGTTTTCCTCTTGCCAGTGCAAATTTCTCTTGTTTTTTCCTGTCTGCCACCACCTTATACTCTTTATTTTCATTCATCCATTTCTCATAACTACTTAATTTCCCCCCTTTCTTACACACTAAGATCTATGTCTTATCTTGGTTCACTTTGTCTCCATTCTTTACTAATTGTTTGTTCATTGCAATGATTGCTTCAAACCATTAACTGTGATAATTGCACCTACCACTAGATCATCTGCAAAATGTAATCCAGGAATCTGGAGAAAATAGATTTATAGTAACAATATTTTATTGCCTTTTAATCTTTTCAGCACAACAAAGAATTAGCAGAACAACTAAAGCTCAAGCCTGCAGAACATTATAAGTACCTAAATCAATCGGGTTGCATTAAGATTGATGGTGTGAATGACGCAAAAAAATTTGATGCTCTGAGATTGGCATTCAACGTTCTGCATATCCCTCCGGAAATGTGTGATGGTATTTTCAGTGTTCTTTCTGCAATTCTTTGGCTTGGAAATATGGGTTTTGAGGTAAGGATTCATTATTTACAGACCCATGTCAATAGTAAATTGATACTGATTAAATGCCTAATATAGAATAGGTCCAACATTTACAAAGATTATTGCAGTTATAACTATTTATAAAATTTGTTGCTTAAACATAGTTGAACATTTTACAGTTTAAAATATAAAAACGAAATATTAAAATATATTAACAAAGAATTATTATTAAATATTAATCAATACAACATAAAAATAAAAAACATTCACATAAGAGAAACGTTTAAGTATTTTCAAATTGAAAGAAATGATAAGGAATATCTCATAAATGGTTAGCTCTACAAAAAAGTTACACATTACATGAATTGTGTGTGAACTGTACATTTTGTGCATAGTAACTACTTGTCTATCTCTTATGGTTTCTGAGTTACACAAAAGTCAGAGGCTACCCCAGAAATTTTGAGATACACATTTTACTTTTTGCATAAATTCTTTAATATATGGAATTTTAATCAAAATTGTTAGTTATTTTTGAAAAAAATCATAAATTTTTGAAATTTTTTCCACATAAAGGGAAGTATGGGTTGGTGTATTTTTTTCTTCTTGAAGATCTTTATGTTATATCTCAGAAGATGCTTAACTATAATATTTTCATTTTGAGCTATCTCGCACACACGCATGCATGTACACACACACACACATGCATGCACGCATGCATGCACGGACCTTTTTAGTAAAAATCCTCTTTTTGGATTAAGGAGGTCATAAAATGTGTATTTGCGGTGAAATCTTGGTAATAAATTTTTGCATGGAAAGTAATACCTTCTCTATGCCTACTACACTATGTTCATAGCAAAGAAAGTAAAAATTGTAACAAAATGTAAAATTATTTGTGAGTTTCCAGCTATATATTAATGGAGTAAATATAGTTTTGAAGATATAATGCAAATATAAATGTAATTTTCAGGACATTGATGGAGAGAAGTGTATGCTGACGGATGAAGATAAAGAAGTGTTAGAAACTGTTGCAACTCTGTTGGGTCTTCAGAAGGAAGATTTGGTGCAGGTGGCTTTACTAAGACAAATAAATGTTAGGGGAAATATCACAGAAATTCCTTTGAAACTTCAAGAGGTTAGTGTTATGTCCATTTAAGTACCTAGTTTTCTATTATAGCTTTAATTCATTTGCCAAATACTACACTCTTTATCAGTAAAAATAATGGTCTGCCTGAAAAGTTCAAGTCTTCCCAGCAGGAAAACCTTAAAGATGTTTCTGATCGCTTCATTATCAAAATTTTCCTATTACAACTATCATCATAATGTATTCTAAAGAAAGTGTTTGGATCTCAGCAGGAGGAATAAACAAGAAGTAGAATACAAACATGACATAATGGTTCAGTTACTGTACTGGATTGCAGTGTGATTATGGAATGGTAGGAAGATCACAGATAAGTGATTCTCAGTGCATATCACTACTCTTATTTAATATAAGAGGGGTGTTCAATAAGTCCTTAGAAACAGACATAAGAACAAATTATTTTTGGTAGATTTTCTTTTTATCTTTCAACACAACCTCCTTTTAGCACAATACACTTTTCCCAGCATTTCTCCAACTGTTTTAAACTTTCAAAAAAGTAGGATTTCGGGTGGTCCTCAAAATAAGCATCTGTTTGAGATGTAGTAATTTGAAGCCTAATTCTACAATTTTTGCCATTGAAACTGAGCAGGTGAACACCCTTGCATTGACTTGATGGAAGAGAATCTTTTTCTTGATTTCTCTGTTCAACCAGCGCAATAATGATGCGTAATACTCTCCATTTGTTGTTCTACCTTTCTGCAGGTAATCATTGTAGATGATTCTGCATGCATCCCAAAAAACCAAGGCCATCACCTTATCCACAGATTTTACCGCCTTTGCCTTCTTCAGAGCCAGTTCACCTTTAAGAACCTACTAACTATTTCAACCGTACTTTTGTCTCTGGATGTAGTAGTGTATCCATGTTTCATCACAGTTATGTATTGATAGAGAAACTTGTCAGGATTGTGATGGAAAATTGCCAAACCAGCTTCCGAATTGATCACACGATTGCATTTAATATTTAATCTGCATTAAGAGCAAACGTGGCACCCATCTTACTGAGATCTTTGTCAGACCTAATTTTTGGAGAAACCTTTGGCAAAATTGAGAACACTGTACTGTGTGATACACCTCTGCTATTTCCCGAACTTTGATTTGTCAATCACTCATAACCACATTCTGGTTTTGTCAACTATTTCAGAGCAAGTCACTTCTACTGGACATCCAGAATGATGTTCATCATTTGTAGATGTACGGCCACATTTAAATTTATTTAGCCAATTGTAAATTGTTGCAAATGAAGGAGCAGATCCAACTCAGCTTTTATCTCTTTCAGTATTAAATAGAAAACACACAAAACTTTTTTTTTTTTCCATCTTTCTAAAACAGCACAAGATTATTAACTCAATCGCCTATGGCCACAAAACCATGTGATGAATGTAGCTGAAACTTTAACTGCCATCTAGTTAGGGACGACATTACTAAATCCAAACTTTTTTTGATGTTACAACTGTAATTTCTTGGATTTTCTAAGGACTTATTGAATGCCCCTAGTATTCCAAATCATTTCCAATTTGACTCCCAATGATCATAGTAAATAGCCTTCATTTAAAATACTGGAATGTGTTCTTGGAAAGATAGTGGTGTTAATTTATATATTAAAAAAATAAAGCAAAGTAATAGAACAAAAGTCTATGCTACATGCTACCTGTGCAAGCGTGACAACATTGTTACCAAGTCAAGAGGTTGCTGTAATGTCTTCAGCTGTGTATTGTTTTAAGTTTAAAATCATAAAGTGGAACCTTGTGATCAGATGACAGAAGCAATCATAATGTATGTGGCCTTGCAATGTACCTGCAAAATTGACAAAAAGCTGATGTGTGTGAGTTAGCAGGAGCATTTGTATTGGTTTTATGGGACAAAAATTTGTTACCTCTTACTGCACATCCCTGCCTTATGAATATCATTTATTGTCAGTTTTTAAATTATCATAAATGTAACTAATAGTTGTGCATTTAAGTCATTTTTTGTGTAATTGCTGATTAAACTTACTGTTTTATTATATAAAATGTATTATCTGTTCATTTTCGGTTAACCATAATGGCTAAATGAGATTGTACTGTATATTTTTCAGTTAAAATATACAGGTTGGAGAAAAAGAAAGTTCAGAAAATTGTAGGATAGAAAGGCAGTATCAAACGAAACATTTTGAAGTTAGAAAAGCAGATGCAGAATAATACAGGGTGATTTATATAGAGCTGACACATTTCTTTCATTAATTGTTTCAAAACGTGTTATGCTAGCAACAAACCTAAATTGTAGAGGCATTTTGGGAGATTTACCTCTATAGCAAATGTTGAAAATGTCCTCCATCCCGCATAAGGCACAACTCAACACATCGTTCCATGTTACTGGCCACTCGTTGGAGGACTCTGTTGTCAGTAGCTTGAATCTCCTTTGTGATGTGCTTCAGATTGTCCAATGTCTGGGGACGTGTGGCGTAAACCCTGTCTTTTAAGTAACTCCATAGAAAGAAGTCTGCAATGTCAAATCTGGAGAACTTGGTGGCTACAGGTTCCTGGAAATTATCCAGTCGTCAATGAAACTTGCAATTAGATTCATGGATTCATTTGATGTTTGATATGTAGCGCCATCTTGCTGAAAATATCCTTGACTCAGCTCTACATCGTACTGCATTTTCACGTTGACTACAAGAACAAAATGTCGAAACAGCTGCCAACAATGCAATTAAGAATAAAACATAAACATCTGCACATGTAGTGACAAGGAATCGAAACTCCAGAACATTCTGCTTAATTTGGTGCTAAAATTGGGTCATAGAATGAATTTCCAATGGAATAATTAAAGAAAGAAATGTGTCAGTTCTACATAAATCACTCTGTAGAAGGTATGCAAAAGTCAAGTGCAAACTTTCTCTAGGCAATTTTCAAGTGTAATCTACGCTTCTAATGGATAAAAAGTACTTTGAATAAGCCTTTATTTTGTATCTTTAACTTTAAATTTCCAGCATCAACTTGACTAAAGTTTAAAGCTGATGCATAAAAACAAGGGAACACTAGATTTCTTATAGATTAATCTTGATCTTTTCAAGTTACCTTAGTGGGAGACTTGAATTCCTATTAGAGAAGTCTTCATACTTGTGATTCACCAAGTGGCATAGGTCATAAATATTCGTCAAAGAAACACTTACCATCTAAATGGTAATGCAGAACGAGAATATATAAGTCCTTATATAGTTTCGGTAGGAACACTTCAAATTCATTCCATGTCATTTCTTGGGGAAGAGTGCAGAAATACAAGGAGATGAGTAAACATTGAAGGAAAGAATGCTGATATTTTTTTGATTTGTTGGTAATCCAGGATTTTAGATTGATGCTAGCAGATATTGGAGTATATCAGCCAACTATTTATGTAAGGTTGCTGATTATGTAAGCTCAACATAACTAACAGTGGACAACATTTTCATCATGAAGTATAAGAAGTTGATACTGCTAAAGACAATCCTGCCAAAACAGTTTAATTTTTCTTACATAACTGGAGCGATTGGTCATATGCATGCACCAATTGTTATGCCACAACCATATAGTGATGAGTAGTCAGTAAAAAAACAAAAAAAAAAATGTTTTATTAATGTTCAAACAAATTACAACTCGGAAGAAATTTGTACTAGCATGAATGCAGTGGCACCTGACAGTGTGTATGCGAGTTGTATATTTAGAAACTCGAATACATGAAAGGCTGCAAGAACAACATGGTATAGCAATATTATTGGATTACTCAGGGTATGGAATTACTCATGATTGCTAACGCTGTACAAAAATCCTGTAAATGCTGTGGAGGAAAAATCATCCTCCGTGATCTAGGTACTAGCCTTTGGTTCAAAAGGTAATGGTTAAAACTTGGCAGAGGGTAATAAATTTTTTGGGGTGTAAAATCTTAGCATAGCTTACTTCGAAAGGGAAGTAAAACCAGTGGTCCCATGTGGTAGATTTACCTCAAGTTTGATAAAGAGGCCTCTGAGTAATATTAAGTGATCTTTCATGCCGCCCACAGTAGAAAGGGATGCTGAGAACTTGAGCAATTAAAGAGCATCCATAAATAAAAGTAATTTCATTGTGAAGGAAAACTCCATCGTCAATATGCTCCAAGCAGAGATACATAGAAAGATGTTTCAGACAATTAAAGATAAGATTTTCTATACCAATCAATAAAATCAGAATTAATATGTCAAGGTGCCACATATTATTTTATGTAACATAGGAAACTACAAAATCTGACATTAATGGATTTTTTCCCTATGTTAACTTCAGAAGATTTTTCTACATTCAGGTCAGTATTGCTACATAAATAGGTTAATAATTAAATAACTCAGAAGTTTGAGACAAGTGAAGTTTTAATCAATGTGATAGTTGAAAATGAGTCGGAATAGTAACACTCACCTCACTTATATGTAATTATGTTCAAAACATATGTTTCAAGGGCAATTGCCCTCTTCTTCAGTTGAAGTCCGACTGATGGCTGGAATTTGTGCTCTGTGGTCTATTACGGTGGAGCCATCTGGTGTTCTCAGTAGAAGCTCAAAATCATGTGGCGGTATTTCAAAATTCATCAGTTGGTCTTTTTGTTGTTGAATATTCTCATTACACAACAAAAAGACCAACTGATGAATTTTGAAATATCGCCACATGATTTTGAGCTTCTACTGAGAACACCAGATGGCTCCACCGTAATAGACCACAGAGCACAAATTCCAGCCATCAGTCGGACTTCAACTGAAGAAGAGGGCAATTGCCCTTGAAACATATGTTTTGAACATAATTACATATAAGTGAGGTGAGTGTTACTATTCCGACTCATTTTCAACTATCACATAGGTTAATAATTGATTCCAGTTTTCTTTAAACATTAACTACTATTTTAAACAGTGTTTTTTGTTTGCTTTTTGTTATACAATATCATGAGACTTAAATGCAGGATGGTGACAGTTTTGAAGAGTTGGCCTAGTGTATGTAAAGATGCACAGAAATATAAGAAAGTTCTTTTTAAAAATTGTCTACAAAATATCCCTTGTAATTTCCTAATTTAGATTTTTTTAATGTCTGCCCTGAAGGCAATGCAATGCAATACAATGCCATGGTATCACATTTCACATGTGATTCTAAAGTTTGCAGTTTGATAGTTTGGAAGAAATTTAAAATTGCCATTGTAATAGTTTTTAATCAGCTGATTTTTATATACAAAGCACGAGTAAGCAGATTTGATGAAATAGGAATTTAATGGAATTTTGAAACATACTTGTTTGGTTAACCTAGAACTCAGCAGGTTGCTTAATATGTGTGTGTGTGGGTGTGGGTGTGGGTGTGCATGCATGGGCATGCCTAATGGTATTTTTTTTAATACATTTGTGGTATGGGTCCTAATCATCTCACATAAATAGTTAACTATATACCCAATTAAACTTTCCAAATTTGCCTACACCAACCAATGTGAAATTATAAGATAAAACATTTGCCCAAGATATCCACATCTAGTGATGTATGCACTTCTGTTAGAATTTTTATATTTTTTTAGTTTTTTTCCATTGAATTTGCTAAAGGAATATTTTGCACATAAATGGTGAAAGAAAAGTAAGATTAAGTACTAAAAAGAAAACTTTTATTTTATACAGGCTAAAGAAAATCGACATGCAATGGCAAAAGCCTTATATTCCCGGACATTTGCATGGCTGGTGAATCACATAAACACCTGCACCAATCCTGGCCAAGATTCAGACAGGTTTCTAGGTGTGCTGGATATTTTTGGCTTTGAGAACTTTGCCGTCAACTCATTTGAGCAACTATGCATCAACTACACCAATGAAAAGTTGCACAAGTTCTTCAACCATTATGTCTTTGCATTAGAACAGGAAATTGTGAGTAATTTTATTATTTATTCTATTAGGGATGGTTTACTATTAGTTTCTAATTGATTCATAAACATGTCTGACAAATTATGCCTGGTTTTCAGTACCGCCAAGAGGAGATTGAATTCTCACACATCCAGTTCACTGATAATACAGCCTGTCTGGAGCTCATCGAGAAGCCTCCAAGATGTATACTAAAACTACTGACAGAGCAGTGTCATATGCCAAAGGTAATATATATATATATCTCAATTTAACCTAGAACATTTAGGAGTTTTGTAAATAAAGCTATTTTGATTTGATTTTCAGTGGCTTAACTAGGATTTGGTTGTGGGAGGATTTAACACTTTTATATGAATACACCACTATACAGCACCTACTATTATTGCCTTTTTTGTCCATTTTGTAGCATAAAGCAACTCTCAAGTCCCTTCAAAGTTCATACCTAGAACATAAATCCTCGTTGTACATTTTTAAAAGGAGATGCCTAAAATTATGTATATATGAGAAAACATAAAAGTGAATATTCTTGTGGAATTGAAACTGTTTTATTAAATTATTACACAAACTAATTAATATAATAATATAATAAAGCAATAAATTAAACAAACATACAAATAATAAACATAAAATATGCATAGCGGTACTGTTACTCATATTTCAACAAAAAATTCAGATCGCTGGGGGTGTCACTACATCTTTCTTGCATTAGTTATTTTACCTTTTTTTTTCAGGGCTCGGATCTTGCTTATTTGACCAACCTTCATACAGAGTTTGATGGACATACTAACTATGTGAAAGGCGACGATAGGCGTCGATGGGAGAAAGAATTTGGTATCGAGCACTATGCAGGATGTGTAACATATAACATTGAAGGCTTTGTGGACAAGAACCGTGACATGCAACAGGATGTGTTCTTTGATTTCATGAGTCGCTCTACCAATGAATTTGTCCAGGAAATAACACTTTATCAGGTAATGATTCCAGATGAATAAATTAATTCTGCTCTTAATTGAAATTCTAGCTTGCTGGTTCCCAAATGTTTCTATGGGTATACAATAGGAGAACAAATGTTGTTCTATGCAGATGTTGGCTGTGAGTAGAGAGAACGTTTCCCTCACTACTTACTTTCTTACGCACCAGCTGTGTGTCTGTGATCAAGCATGTTCCCACTACAGAGATGATGACTGACAATGAGTTACTGGCTGGCAGGGATCATGGAGGAAGAGATGGGGAGGGAGGGAGAGGCAAGAATGGAGGAATAGTCTGTTAAACAGCAATAGTCAATTCCCCTTTCAACTTTCTTTTCTAAGTTGTAAACCAATAACTGTTGTCTCTCTTTTTAACTTAGAAGCACTTATTATAAGAATGTGTACATTATTAAGTAGAATGAACGAGAAGGCAGTTGGAGTAAACTTATATTGCTTTATTGTTATTTACAGAAGACATGTTTCAGGAGCTAATTGCTCTCATTTTCAGTTCCAAGTCAACTGTCAGTATTTCTCCTCATTGTTATCATGTCTCTTTCAATCTGTAGCAGCCAGAAGAACTTTTGTATTAGGCTGTTGCTGGTCAGAATTTCGGAATGAAGATCCTGCTTTTGTTTTTCCAAATTTGGGTACTTTCCCATCCTGAGACTTCTGTTCTGCTTGCAATGCTTTTTATGAATTTTGGATTTCTGTTGTTGTTTTACTTCTCTTTTGAAATGTGCCAAGCTATTACTAATTCTTCTTCTTGTATGAAATGTATTTTCCTTATGAGTTCCACATCAGGTACATAAATCTTAACCAAGAAGAAAAATAAGAAATTAATATTAGCTTGGCACATTTGGAAAACAAAGAAGTCATTTATAGAAATCCAAAAATCTTAAAAACATAGTAGGCAGAGCAGAACTTTCAGTGTGGGAAAATATCCAAATTTGGAAAAACAAGCACCAAAGCATAAACTTCAAAGTTCTGCTAGATAACATTATAGTGCAAAAGATTATCTGGCCACCATCACTTGGAACTAGTAATGAGTGCTATTAGTTACTGAAATATGTCTTCTGTAAATATTAAACAAGTTATTGAAGACAAATTTAAGCTTAAGTAGCTTTACTAACCTTCATTGCAATGGAACATACTTATGAAACTATTGTGTAAATTTCACTCTAGTAGTGTTCTTTGAAATTATTTTGCTTTGCTATATACTACTTTCACTTTTAATTAATATTAAAATTTCTTAAGTATTGCAAACACTTATTGAAACTTCCAAATTATTGTACCTTTGCTTATCTAAGAGCAAAATATCAAACTTGAAATTGGCAACTGTTTGCCATTTTTGGATTTTAAGACAATTAAGAAAATGTACAAATTAAAGAGTATAGCATATTCTATAAACACATAAACAGACACTCCATTAAGGATGATAACTACAATGAATAGCCCCTAAACAAGCTGTAATCAACAGCTTAATTTATAAATTGGTAAATATTCCACTAAGTAAAACAGAATTCAATCTAGAAAACAGAGAAACAATAGTGCAATAAGAAAAATGCAAATAAAAATTCATCTGCATATACATAACTTCAATATCATTAATTTCCAACAGTTTTTAATGTTAAAATGGTTATGGAATTTTCATCAGTTAAATAAATTATTCAAATGGTGCCCCTTCCTCCCCTCCCCAAAAAAACAGAAGTTCAAGAAACAACACTTAAAGAAGTGCAAGAAAAGAAACACACATCATTCATCGGCATACGGAAATTCCAGAACATATTCCAGAGGAAACATAAAATTGATGCACAAAAACAAAAAAAATAAATATTTGATCATTTATTGAAGCAAACCATAAAGACAGAGAACCTTCCAATGAAAATTCTAGCATCTAAAAATCAGATGGTTGATCTAGGTTCTAAATAGGGAGAAGATGTAGCCTTGTAATCACATTAAAAGAACATTTCAAAAAGATAGAATTTAAACAAGCAGAAAAGTCACCTACTGCAGCACATTCTTAGGGAGAAGAGAGACCAAATTACTAAAATACAGCCTCTATCAGCTTGGAAAAAGCTTTCCATACACAAACACAGAGAGGATTTAATGAACTTCTGATGCATCAACTGAAGAAAAATTAACCTGTAATCTCTGTGGTGCAACAAGTCGAGCCAAGGCCTACCACCTGACCACTGCGTCCCCCATCTCTGCTCTTTATAGATGTCATGAGTGGAGTGCAGCAGTGGAGGATGGGACTGGTTAGTGCCAGAGTCCCTTCTGGCCGGTTAATGTGGCCCATGCTGCTACTTTTCCTCAAGTAGCTCCTCAGTTGGCTTCTCATGAGGCTGAGTGCACCCAGACCAGATCTCCCTGCAGAGAAAATCCTTGCACTGATATTGGGATTCAAACTCCTGTTTGGTAAGCAGCCATGCTACCACTGTGCTAAGGAGACAACTGTTAACTGAAGAAAGCTTAATCCAAAATACTGTAACCTTACTCCACTTTTCACTGTCGCCAAGATGACTTAGTTCATTTTCACTGTCTCTTCACCAATGTGATTCCATTCAGTTTTCAGTGCTAGTTTATTGTGACTTAGCTCAATTTCACTATCACTTCATGAATGTGACATAGATCAGTGTTCAGTGTCACTTCACCAGTGTTACCTAGTTCAGTTTTCAGTGTCATCTGTCAACATGATTTGGTTCAGTTTCACTGTCACTTCACCAATGTGACTTAGTTCAGTTTTCAGGTGTTTTTTTTTTTTTGTTTGTTTTTTTTTCTCCCACCAGTTTGATTTCAGTTCAGTTTCACTTACATTAGCAGCAATTTATAACTCATGCCACTCGTAGAATAGCACTTCTTGGTGCATTAGAATAACTTATTACTCAATTCGCTGACTTGTGGAGACACTTGCCTTTATAACACTGCAAGAGTTTCTGGAAGCTTCATGGAAAGGGAGAAAGAGCTTCCAACATTATTTTTTTTTTGCATTGCAAGCACTTCTTGAGTAACATTGGGATGGGGTGGAAGCATTTATCATCTCTTGAACCAGCCAGTTGGTTGGCACCATCCATATAAGCTCAATACTTACTGTCAACATAAGCAACCTTAAGAACATATAATGGGAAATATGCTGAGTCAATTGTATAGTTGGAATTCCTATCAACATTCCATCTCCACTGCAAAAACAAATGAGACAAAGTATAAAAATGTTGAGTTTGTTAATACCAATAATCATATGGATTCTGATTTCTTTGTAGCCATAATGTGTGCTTGGTGGAAGAAGTGCAAGAATAAATAAGTTAATTACAATAGAAACAATGTAAAAAGCATTTTTACTAGCTGAAAACTGAGAAAGATTTAGTTTCAACAATTACCAACAATTGTAATAAAGGAGATAAGTTTCAGAGCAGCCATAACAGCTGAATTGAGACTCTTCTTTTAGGGATAGATCCCAGATGTTGGGTTTTTAATGAATTTCGTTAACTTATTGTCTTTGTTTTCATCCACTCCATTTTTCTTGCTAGTAAACATACATGGTCAATTGAATACATTATGTCTGGCCAAAGTGAGTCAGGTTTGCTCAAAGTTAGGCAAACGCATATTGCCTCAGTATGTTATGCAAGGCTTGTTGATTAGTGGAGACACTCTTAAACTGTCAGTATGTTTGAGCTCAGTGTCTTGAATCAATGGGTTTTGTTGATGGTAGAGGTCGTGAAGACTGCCTTAAGCAAGAACACAAGTCATACATTGGATTCAGCTAATAATGAAAGAATGACCCTTTGAAACAGATTCAGAATAAAACATCTAGTTGGTGAGATTGTTATTAAATAGTGAGTCACACTCTTAATTTCACTTTAAGCGTTTTTACCTAGTAACATATTTTCGGAGGCCATTGCCAGCATCTTTAGCTAAACAACTGCTGAATTTGGTATGCATCAATCTTTGGATCCTTTATCGGCAGCAAAATTTGGAAGGTCTTCTGTGTTGACATCCGAATTCATAAGGCTGCTTTTAAATTTCATAATGAATATCTTCTCCCAGATCTTAACTCACTGTTGTTGTGGACCTTTTTAAATAGTTTTACATCAAATCTTATATCATGTCTATTCCTCCCAAAAGTGGTGAGCCATTGCAGATTTGTCACTTTCATAGTTGTTTAAATGCCTAAAATGCTCTTTCAACCTGGTTTCAATGTTTCTTTCAGTTATACCATTACACCACATTGTATTAAATTCCTTGTTTGAATATCTAGTGAGATTGTATTTAAATCCTTCTTAATTTATCAATCATGTCACTGCAACTTCTCAAATAAGAGAACATAAGTATATAAAAGATGGCATTTGCACTATTTAATGCATACATCCATAAGTCTGTAATGGATAATTTTTATTGTTGTAAGGATCTACTTGGATGTACTGTTGCTCGGATGGGATCTTCAGGAGGTGCCACTGTTGCTAGAGGAACAAGCAAAGGAAAACCAACTGTCAGTGACACATTTAGACACCAACTGCAAGCTCTAGTAGATGTGCTACAGGCTACTAATCCTTGGTAAGAAATGCTTCAAAGCTTTTATGTCTGATATAAATGACTATGATCCTGTACATCATAGTACTAATGAAAATGTAACATTTTCTCTTTTTGTGTACAACATTGATAATCAATAATTGCGAAAAATGTACAAGAACCAAAAATAAATTACAAAAATGCTTGAGTGATACTGGGTATTCAAATATTGTGGAATCTGATTATTATCTTTAGACCTATTTCACTAGACAATTTGCAAGACAAACTATGATGTACTAACTACATATGCTGTTTAAGCATAGCACAGAAGTGCCATCATAGTTCTAAGGTGCGGGGGGGGGGGGAGATGAAGTAGGGTAGTCCACCTTTCAGTATCAAAAAATTAAAGCAATAAGTGAGAGTGTAGCGATTGTTTGGTGGAGAGCCATAAGTGGATGTGTAAAAATTATGATAACTGTTTCATATCAGCATTTGGCTTTTAGTATTCTGTTCACACTAGGTATCAAGATGTGTTCAGATAACTTGGTAGTGCTCTGGCTTTATTTCAAATCATACACTTTTCAACTTGTAAAAGTTTCAATAATTCCATTAAAGCAACACATATCAATAAAAATACAAAAAATTGCAAAATGCACATATCAGCTTATAGCTCCCCACCACAGAATTAATTTCCTGCAGTGCCACAAGAGTAAAAGCGAGCTTTAAACACTACCAACCACAGAATTAAATAAGAACTAAATTCAAAAAAGAGAGAAATCTGACACAAGAAGACAACAAATAAAAGCAATATACTGAAAAATTTGGTAGAAAATTTGAAAATGTTCATTGTTTCCATCAATTATACTTTTAACTTGCAGTTTCAGGCTATACAATTGGTTTTTAATACCAACTATTTTCAAGCCAGGAAAACTATTAAATGTTTACCATTTCAATAAAGCATTTAATTTTAAATTCAATTTTTCTCAATTCCTTCTTTTCTCCATTTTTCAGTATTCAAAATTTTTAGGATAGTTTCATGAGCTACAGATTTAAATAACTTGAGACAGTAATTAAAAAATCTGATGTGTTCCATTCACATGACTTTTTCTACATCTTTGCAGCAAAGTATTGTTAAAAAGCTTATACTTCTATTTACTTCATTCTAATCAAGAAAAAAATAGCAGAAATAGTCTTATTACTCGCTTCTTTGTAAGTAGAAGCGGAATAAGGGAGTACCATAGGTTAAAGTGATAGTCAAAAGCTGGTTGCTATGTGAATGAAGTTCCTTTGTTTGTATGCACAGGAGTTGACAAATTCCTGCATGAGAAAAGTATAAGTTTTTCAAAGTTGAAACAGAAAAGGAATATCTTAAAGATGATCAGTTCCAGGGCAAAAATGTATATAACATAAATTGTGTGTTTTAATGTGCTCTACATTTTTTGTGTGTTAAGTTTTTGTCCATCCCTTACGGTTTAGCAGTTATGCAAAATTCTGTAAAATTCATCCAAAATAGTCTTCAGAGGCTATTCCCAGAAAATTCAAAATATACATTTTATTTCTGAGGTAAATATCCTTACTGTATGAAATTTTAATCAAAATCGTTAGAGCCATTTTTGAGAAAATCAAAATTTTCGAAATTTTTTCCATGTAAAGGGTAGTTTGGGGTGGGGGGATTTTTCTCAAAATCTTTGTGTCACATCCTTAAAATATACTAAACTTAAATACCAAATTTGGTATTTTACTGACTTTTCGTTTTCAAGTTATTGTGTTCACAGACACATGGATACACTGACACATGGACGGATGGACACACGCACGCGGACGGACCTTTTCTGAAAATACTTTTTTTTTTGATACAGGGGACCCTAAAACATATATTTCCGGAGAAATCTCGGTATCAAATTTTTTGGTGGAGTGCAATACCTTCTCTGTACACTATGTACATAGTACATGTAGAGAAAGTAAAAATATTAAATTGCCCAGTTCAAGTTATTTTTTACTTTCTGTACTAATAATTCTGTCCTCAAAAGTTGTTGAAGAGTCTTGTTGAAATAAGGCAAAATCATGCCTCCTATCTGTTAATTCCTTAAAACAAACAGGGAAAAATTATATTAATGTATGTTAATAAGTTAATATACATCAACTGTGGAGTAGAAAAAAATTGACCCTATATTTTTTTCTTCACTCATAGCACACATACACCAATTTTTTAATCATGAACAAAATTAGGTTTGTCAGAGCTCCAATAATGATTTTGTGTCCACATATCTATGAAGGTGGAACCAAGCCTTATCCATGAAAAGTAGTAAAATATGGGCCAATTTTGCCACTTAATACACTATTGAGACTCCACTCACAAAATATGCACCTAATACAGGATCACCTGATTGAAGAGCATGTGCCTTATTTATTTTATTTGTTTTTAACTTCAGCAATTTAGTAGTTCTTCACACAGAGCCATAAGAAATGCCTGCATGTTGAGAAAGACACCTGACCAACGTGGTCTAATTTTGCTTTGGTAAGAAACCTATACTGCATTTTACACTTCCTGTAATCTGAAATTTATTGCAAAGTTTATGGATTGTTGTATGGCCTGGAACTTTTACACCCGGAAATCTTTCTGCAAATCATACTTTCACTTGACGAGCTGACTGAGTTAATACATATGAATTATAAATAAATACATGCTGTGCAGTAGAAAACATATACTGAACCATAATGTGCTTTGTGACTAAGTATAATACAAAATAATAAATAACTCGTAGTAACAGAACTACATCAGATCACTGACAACTCAATACTGTACTTCCAGTAGAGAACAAATCTGTGTTAAAAATGTGACCTTGCTTACAGAGCAGTACAGAATCATATGTCCACGTGCCCAGTAGAAAAACATTGTGCAGCTGGCACCCAGTTCATTGAGTATCCTGGTGTATTACCATTCATGTTAAGAGCACACTAACTGAAAGTAGTCTTTAGAGATAATAATCAACAATTTACTTGTGATGGTTGTTCTCTAATTCAGGTATGTGCGTTGCATCAAGCCAAATATGAAGAAAGCCCCAAACAACTATAATGAAAAGTTGGTACTGGATCAGCTCAAATACCTAGGAATGCTGGACATAATTAGAATACGTAAAGAAGGCTATCCTGTTCACATGACTTTCTCAGATTATATTCAGCGTTACAGATGTTTGGCACGCACCAAGTTACCTGCTTGTGAAAAGGATGCAGTCAGGTTTGTTATTACTTACTTAAATACTGTGTATTTATAATATTAGAAGTATTAATGGTTACTAATAATTTTCTTTTTTCCCCTTCATATTCTCTATACACAAATAATTTTAAATAGTTTTATGTTTTATTCAGAATGAGATAAAGTCATTGGTGAGAAACAGAATTATATGGTATGTCTTAATTAGGGCACTTAGCTTTCCTGAGGAATGAGCATATTCTAATACTAATATGTTTTACAGAAAATGAGTATTGTATTTCTCTGAATATAAGATGATAAAGAACTGACTTAGAAATTTTAACATGTTATGTATAATATTATTTTGTCATGTATGTATAACTGAGAACGATAAACAGAATGAGAACAACAATTAAAATACAATTATTATGATGTGAGCATTTACAATTAACAGAAACTTTCCAGAGAATGGGAAAGGTTTTTACTTTCTCATTCTTGTTCCCAGGCACAGTATGTGTATATTAGATTCCTCACTTATAAATTGTTCAAGACTGCAATGACATGAAACATCCACTCGTAGCACCGTCATTTTACGCTTGGAAGAAATTGTAGCAAATATTCAATTCAATTCTTTATTAGCTGTCAATGCAGTTTTACAAGCTTCTGACATTGTCAAAGGAGTGCAATATATAATCATAGGGTATACAGTATATAAAATTAAACATATAAATATATACACACAATCACAAATCTGACTCACTCTTATCCATTAAGTGTTCATTCTGCTAGTGAAAACATAATTTGTAGTTTGTTTATATGTAGCTCAAAACTGGCTGTTGCCTTAGAAAGGATACCCAAACCTACAAAGAACTGCAAAACTGGCAGAAATTAATAAAAGAAAAACAAACACTTTAATGTATGCTCTTATTGCACTATTCATCTTCTCCATTTTTACCTCTATCTTCTCTTCCTTATCTTCTCCAATTTCAGTTCGTCCATTCCATATTTCATTCTCTCTTTCATTTTTTCCACTGCAATTTCCATTTTCTCCATGCTGGACTTCATTTTGGATTTCATGTTCTGGGATTTTTGCCAGTAAAATTTTCATCATTTAACCATCTTGGTATTAAATCCCACTCCTGAGTCAACCACGCAGTTGCAACAATTGTTATACAAGGGTCATTCAGTAAATAACCAGAATTTTTTTTGTAATACGATAATGGAATACAAGGGTGGTCTGAAAACTTTCCGACCTAATAAAGATACAAGACATTTTTTCAGATTTTTTTTTTATTATTTTTCGACATAGTCTCCTTGTAACTCTACACACTTCTCCCAGCGATGTCCCATCTCTGTAACCCGTCCAAATAGTACTCGGCAATTTTCTCTGCAAAATAATTGTTCATGAAGGTGATTGCCTCTTCATTTGATGAAAATCTCTGTCCTCCGAGCACAATTTTCAGATGAGGGAACAAAAAGAAGTCGCTTGAGGCAAGATCTGGTGAGTAAGGAGGATGGTCAAGCAGTTCAAACCATAATTCGTGGATTTTTGCCATTGCAACCGCTGAGGTGTTGTCTTGGTAAAACAGGATTTTCTTTTTCTGCAAATGTGGCCATTTTTTCACAAGTTCAGATTGTCAAGTAATGATGTATATTATGCTCCTGTAATGGTTTTTACTTTTTGAAGATAATCAATTAAAATAACTCCATGACTATCCCAAAAAACAGTCACCACCACTTTCCCAGCCGAAAAAACAGTTTTGCAGTCCACTGTTTGGACTGTATTTTTGTTTCAGGCGTATAATGGTGTATCCAAGTTTCATCTGCTGTATTTAATTGGCGCCAAAACTCGGATTTATTGCGCCTAAACTGTGCCAACAGAGCATTGGAAATGTTCATTCGAATACTTTTTTAATTAAACGTGAGCAAATGCGGTACCCAACACGCGGACAGCTTTCTCATGTCTAAATGTTGATTTAATATGTGACAAAACATATTCTTTTGACATGTTCATAGCCTCTGCTATCTCTCTCACTTTAATTCAGAGTCGTCTAGCACCATTTGGTGAACTTTGGCGATGTTTTCGTCGGTAGTTGCAGTTTTTGGACATCCTGAACGTTCGTCTCCCAAGCTCTTATGGCCACATTGAAATTCAGCTGCCCAAAATTTCACTGTGCTAAATGATGGTGCAGAGTCCCCATACGTAGAATCCAACTCATCTTTGATATGCATAAGCATTTTGCCTTTCAAAAACAAATATTTACTGACAGCTCGATACTTGATTTTGTCCATTTTTATAAAAACACTCAGATCACTTCACTCAAACGACTGTTACATAACAACTAAGCATCCAAAATGGATGAAACTATCTGTTGAGTAACCATCAACAGATGAATAAGGAAATTCACTAGCTTTTATTTACGAGTACTGCCATCTTCATGTTGAGGTCGGAAACGTTTCAGACCACCCTCATATATTGTTATTTTGCAACACAATCTCCTTCCCCCTCACTCCCCAAGTTCTATGCTCTTATGCCAGCACTGGATAAGAATCTATCTCAATTCTATTTGGAAAAAAAATTCTTGGGGGCATGTGTGTAACCAATTATGCACTGCTGCCTAGACTTCATCATCTGCGAACCTTGAGCTACTAAGAGCTTCTTTCAGGTGTGATAATTCATATAAACTTGTGAATTTATAAATGAACACCTTGTATTATTATTTAAGGTAATTGTCTGCATTAAGTCTGCAGCACAATAGGTGAATTACTTCTTGAGAAACTGTAATGAAATTAAATAGGAGTAAAAACATAGATTACACTCAAACTTCACTCTTGAA
Source organism: Hymenopus coronatus (assembly GCA_030762935.1). Lineage (NCBI taxonomy): Eukaryota > Metazoa > Arthropoda > Insecta > Mantodea > Hymenopodidae > Hymenopus > Hymenopus coronatus. The sequence goes on from CM060882.1 coordinate 28,246,234, forward strand.
ATAAAGTAACTTACTTGGGACATGTTTCGGTGGCTTTGCCACCATTTTCAATGGAGATCTATGTTTTTACTCCTATCTAATTAGTTACTTCACTGTACATTCCCATTAATGTTTTAATTATAATGAAATTGTTGGTTGAGATACATTCTCAGGTTTGACTGTATGAATTTCGAACACAAATTTCATGTTGCAGTTAATTGTGATGTGATTACTCTATCACTTTGCTACAAAGCTGTTCTTAACATTATTTTTTGTTATCAGCTGTGCTGGAAATAACACGCATACAAAGATAGAAAGAAAAAGAAGAAAAGAGAAGGAAAATAAACATAAAATTACCTCTTTTATTGTACCTCAAGCATTTAGTTCATGTTACAATTTCTTGGGATGTGATTGATCTATTGCAGTGCATAAAATGTTGTTCTTAATGTTATTTTTTGTGTTATCAATTGTATAAAAAGAAAAAGTTTATGTTTAAAATCATATTTCTTACATTTGAAATGCGTATATCATATACTTTAATGAGCCCCTCTTCTACCTTTTTGGCTGTGCAAGTCCTATTTTTGTTTCAGAGATATTTGGAATGCTAAGTTTAGATGACACAACAAGATACAAGATATAAATGTTAAAATTGTCATTTTTAAGCTATAGTAGCTTTATTCAATTTAGTAGCAATCAAATAGTCAAATAAAGAATTGTCATTTAAATCGGGCATTACAACTAGTTATTTTTTGAGTAAGGGAAGATGAGAGTAAACTTGCTCTTTGTTCACATTAAATCACCTATTGTACATTGCATGACCTTCAACTGGGCAGAAATTTGTCCAGTGCTGTGGTGGTGTGCAACATTTTGCACTTGAAGTGTGTAATCCTCTATTCATAAATTAATATACCTATTGTAGATTCATAGTTGGTAGAACAATTATTGCTCTACTATAATGTCTCTTACATGAACATTCATATTTCTGGTTTAAACATATATGTATTTTTATAGGTTTGATAGTTGTAACATAAAAATTGCAACAAATAATGGCAATTATTAGAGAGTGCTAATAAAACAACAAGCTCCTTAACTTGGGCATTACCATTGTAAATGGATTACAATGCTAACAGTATGAGCATTCATTTGCAATGAAAACCTTTCACATTTGTAGCAGTGACTACGAACAAACATTTTGGTAATTAATTGGTACCTATCTAATGCAATTTTAAAAAAAAATGTCACATTTAAAGCAGTGAATATAAACAGGCTTCTTGATAATTAATTAGTATCATATACTTCCTCAAAAAAAAAAAAAACTATAGTGGAAAATGTGAACAGGAATCTTGTTAATTTATGGTATCTAACAGAATTAAGAAAAGGTTTCACTTTAAAATTGTGAATATGGACAGGCTGTTAGTAAGTAAATGGTATGCAATATAATTCAAGCAGATTACAATAGTTGAAGTATTATAAATAGTTTAAACACAATCAAAGTATGCTGCTTTTTACAAATAAAGATTTCTCCCAGACGGGGAGGTTGTATTGCTTTCTATTTCCGATATTATAAACTGACATACATATATTGTGCAAGGAATAAGAGACTTACCACTGCTGTCAGAAGCTTGTCTCTGATACATGTTCACCTACTGCAGTATATGGAGCAAGCTTGCTTTCATAGCACACAATCAAGCATGTTGGTGATGCCTGATCTAAATGTTAGACTGTAGTTTATATATATGGTGGCACACGAAAAACCAGCCCTGAGTACAGACTGCTCGCCCGCCATGAGCAGATACAACGAATAGAAAAACATGTAATAATTAGATAATAAAGAAATGAGCTAATGCCAATAATAAGTGTAGTTGCAACAGCTTTGCATCAATAGACGATATTGGCGGGCGACAATCAGCAGTCTAGTATTTGGGGCTAGTTTTCCATGCGCCACCCTGTGTATGTGTGAGTATATATATGCACAAGATTAAAAAAATAGAACAGTAGAGTGGTTACTGTTGTTAAAATCTGGTCACACTTAAGCTATAATTGAGTTGTTTAATAATAATAATAATAATAATGGAAATAATCTGAGTGTAGAAGTGAGAATAACCACTTAGAGCCCTCTAATATGTGCAATTCCAACATTTGAGATTATAAAAATAACACCACCATTGTTTTACATTATGGTTTTGTAGGACACTGATCAAGCAACTGGGTGTTAGTAATAAAGAATGGCAAATTGGCAAAACTAAAGTGTTCCTTCGTAGTTGCGTACATGAACCACTGGAAGATGGAAGAAATCAGATAGTTAAAACTATGGCAACAAGGATACAAAAGTGTTGGAGAGGTTATGTATCCAGAGCAGGTATGTAAATATTCTTTTATTTTCTGTAGCAATATGGTAGTAGAGGAAGTATTGCATTCCACCCAGAAATTCTGTTGAGACCTCATACATGTTTTGAGAATACTGCATTCCCCCCCCCCCCAAAAAAAAAAAAGAAGGAAAAAATGCCTGTCTATTAACTGTATAACTCAAAAATGAAAGCCAGAAAAATACCAAACTTATTTTAATTGAATTTACTTTTAAAATATTAATGAGTGAATGTTCACACTACAACTTCACTTACATTAAGTTGTAAAATCTTGGTATATATTTTAGAGATTTATCTCTATCTTTGCAATGGTGGCGACTGACATTTGTTATCTATTCTTCCTCTTTCCTCAGCATGAACATCAAACTGCTGTATTTTATAGTATGACCTGTTTAGTGGCAACTGTGTCACGTGCTCACTGGGAGAACAAATGGACAAATACAAACAAACAAATAATGAGAAACTAGAACATGTTGCACTGGACAAGATTGTATTCCATACCATCCAGTAGACTTCACATCAGACACATCTAGTAGCAGTGACTAGTGCTGTAAAGAGTACATTTTGTTTACATCTGACATTCGCAAAAGCTTTCACTATCAGAGACTCTGATTTGATATTGCCACATGTAACTCAGTAAAAGAAGGCTTCTTCACTCTCTTGTTTCTTCTTCAAAATTCATACTTTGGTACTGCTGTTCTACTCTCAAGTTTTCTGCACATTGTTTTTCTGCACCCTAAAGATGCTCCTAAAGTGAACAGTGTAAGGGAGAGCTTCTGCAGAAGTCAGTGAACAGTGCCTGTTATATACTGATACCTTACAAAGAAGGCAAAGCACAAATGTAACTGAGCAAGATTAAGGGAAGAATTAAGAGACAAGTGCTACTTTTACAAGGGCCCTAATTTATATGATCATAAGGCACATGTGCTTCAGGAATATTCTACTTCCTCTTAGTCAATAAGAATGCGGCACATCATTGTTGTCCATATAAATGTGGAAACATGTAATACTCTGTAATATTATACAACAGGAAACTACATTTCCTTTGTAGTTCCACAAATATAATTACAGCATTCATGTTACAGTCTGATTAAAGAAACAAGTTCATTCTGAATGCTAGGAGCAGGTGTGCACTTCATTGCAATGAATGCTTCCCCAATCAGCAGTCACTGTCTCAGTGCACCTTTCGCATACCCTTGCCAACAAACAGTTTGTAAACCATTCTTAACCATTCTTAGTTGCCATCATTTTAATTAATAGCATTCCATGATTTTAATGACATTTTTTCAATACCAAAGAATGTTGTTGTTATTCATCTATCTGAAAACAATACTATTAAAGATCTAAAACTTTTGCATTTTCAAATGACTTTTTGTGTGTAGCTGTTGAAAATTCACATGACAGTAATTCAGCTTAGGGAGAAACTGGCAATACAGCACATGTGCACTGCAGCCTGGTGGTGGCTGTCAGAATGGACATGTTTCTTTAATCAGACTATAATTCTGAATTTACTTTAATGTAATATTTAATATTATTTTGTTAATTGTTGTGAATTGTAGATATTCATAACAATATGCTGAACAATGTGTCAACTTTAACTTTAACAATGTTGAATTTTTACCAAAATAATATAATTTTGATCTTGTGCAGATCAAAATATAACTGCCAAGCAAGTGCCTTTTCATGTCTCCAAATTTCATCCTTAGTTGCATTAGACCCATCTCATTTTTTAGAATTGCATAAAAAACTTTCTGCTGGTCTTGATTTAAGGAAAATGTTGAATAGCCTGCAAGAATTGTAAATTTAGACACAAATTTATGAAATTGTAAAACTGGGGTTTGTTTGTCTTAATAACAACATCAGTGTTCAAAATAAAAAGGCTTATAGATATTAAATCTTATATTTCAGAGTACAAGAAGATCAGAAATGCTGCTTTGAAAGTACAACATGCATATCGTGGCTGGAAGCAACGTTTGCTATTCTTGCGACAGCGCAGGGCGGCTATTGTTATTCAGTCTCATCTGCGGGGAGTATTTGCAAGAGAGGTATGCCATTGGTTTGAAATAAAAACATTAAAGTGTATTAGCATATTACTTTATACAAACTTTACAGAATAAATTATATTAAATTATCAATATTCCATCTTTGAATATTTTCTGATTTTAGTATTTTTTGTAAATATTACATATAATCTGTATTTACGATTATTTGTGTTCCATAATCTGATTGTCATGCCATTTGGTATGAAATCAAATCTACACTATGCCTCTCTATTATCATTCATTATTAATTATAAGAATACTCCAAATTCTGTGGCATGAAGTGACCAGCAGTAATGAACTGTCATGAAACTAATAAATTTACCCAGATAGCCCTGTAGCTTAGTCGATAGAGCACCTGCCTGCTATGCAAAGGGTTGGGGAATGGGAAGCTTTCTCTAGCCAACATTATTCACCATTCTCCCCAGAGTCTGGAGGTATGTTTGAGAGTGTGAATGTGTGTGCATAAAGTTAAAGAAAATAATTTGCCAAAGATAAACATTAATAGTAACGAATGAAAACCATTGCCAAGAGCATATGTTCCAAAGGATAAGCTGTCAATATAACCTAAATATTAAAGGCTGCTTATAATTGGAACTGAAAAAAAGAAAAAAGGTTGACAGAGGAAAATATAAGAACACCATCATAATTCCTAGTAGGTACATATTAGAATGAAAGTATACTTATCTCCTTTGTACATCAACAGAATCCTCCTCTCTCACACTTTCTATGATATGGTCAATTCTTCTTTGGAGAGAGTGTAAATTCATTCTTCATAAGCAGCTACAGTGGCTTCAGGTGACTTAAATCATTAATCTCAAATGTTTTCTTTCATTTTGGAGAATAGAGAAAAGTTGCATGGGACCAAATGTGGACTGTAAGCAGGATGGATAAATATCTGACTCCTCATGTTTCTTGTGCAGTGTGGGCAAAGGTATTGTCATGGTACAACAAAATTCCACGCAGATCAGTCTTAGGACACATTTTTTTCAGTTCATTGAACTCTTGTGATAGGCATTTTGTGGTGTACCATCTGGCAGTAACAGTCTTTTGTCTCTCAAGCATAATCGTCACAATGTGGCCACTTGCTGAGAATAAGAAAAGATCATCATTGCCAACACTTCTTGTTTGCTTCACCTCTGTTCGTGGGTCTTCTCCTGGGAAGACCCAGACCGATGAGTGATGCTTAGTTTCTGGATCATACTGATAAATCCAGCTTTTGTCAGCTGTTATAATAGTAAGTATGTTTTGGACCTTCCTCCATTGAATTTTTCAATTGTTCCTAGCACCATTGCATACATGCTTGTTTCTGCTCATTTGTGAGGTGGTGGGGGATCCAATGACTGCAGAGCTTCCTGACATTGTTTTTCTTTCAGGATTGTTTTTACTGTTGACAATTCAATATTTAGGTCATCTTGAATATGAATATGTGCAACAATGATCTTCCTGCAACATACTTCTATTTCACTATATTTTCATTCATTGTTGCTGTAGCTGGCCGTAGGGAATCCCTTTCTTTTCTAAACTCTGCATACCATCAATAAATGGCGAATTGCAAAGAGCAAAGATTACTAAATGCACAATGCAATCTTTCAAGGTATTGTCTCTCCCCTAAATCAGCTTTAAAGTCATAGAAAATTGTAGTACGGGAATGCTCTTGCTTGAGATCCATCCTAGTATATGGAACAGCAATACCAGGTACACACAACAGCAAAGATAGATCTCTAACTAAGGAGTTAATAAGTTTGCAAAAAAATCTAGTAGAGGTGCCTTGAGTCTTCAAAAGTTCCCTTAAAAATCAAATCAAATAGATTTATTAACTTGTTTTTCTTTGCTTTAGGTTGCAGCTGCTTTGCGTGAGATGAGGCGAGTGGAAGAAGAAATGCGCAAACGTGAGAAATTGGAAGAAGAACGAAGACAAAGAGAACAGGAGCTGGAAAAGCAGAAGTCTGAGGAAGATAAGAAAGCTCTGGAAGAAAGTGAAAGGTATGTGAAGTTTAAAATGAAACAAACACCAAGCAATTAACAATTATTTAAACTAATCTGATACTTGTGTATCAGTTTTGTTCTGGAAAAGGGCATCATAAATAAGTAGCAAATGTTTTCTGTTCAAGCAATCAATATCATGGTTTGTTAGGAATGGACAGAGGGTAAGTTGAAAGAACTTGTTTTGTTAGCCAGTGCAATGGTTGAGGACAAAACAATATTTTTATGATATTAATGTTTGTATGTGGGGCTTACAGAGCAGCCCAGCAGGAAATAGCTGCGCTTTCGCAGATGGCAGAACAACTCAATTCAAAACTTGCTGCTCCAGAACAAGCAGGAGATTCTGTGGACTTGGATAATCTCTTTGCATTCCTCTCCGAGGTGCAACCTAACCGCAATCAGATCATTGATGAAATTGGTGACAGAATGAATGAATTGGTTGAGGATCTGGATGTAGAGGTAAGAGATAAGCTTTCTTTTAATTTTAAAACAGTAATGAGTCCATGTTCACACTTAAACTTCTGTTATTTCAAATAGTAAACTAAAATGTTGTTGGAGACTTTGTCTCCATCCTCAGCATGGTGGTGACTATATAAATTTGTATCCATTTCACATCAGCAGTATAATCGTCTAAATTAAGGGAGAGGCTGATACATGTTATCAATCCTTTATGTAACATACTAAGTTGGTATTCTGTAAATGTTTGGCTAGAAGGGTTTAATGCATCAGATGTTCTATTTATTTTATATGCTTTATAAAAATTACCATAACTTTGTTGATAAGTAAATGATTTAAGTTTCATTTTCAATTTGTCATGTTTTAACTTAATGAATTTATTCAATTTGTTGTATAAATGGTTTTCAAAGTTTTCCCAAATGCATTCCGCTGCTTAACTGGAGATGAGCACTGTATTAACTCGAAGACTCTCTGATCCAATGTGGTATAATGTCTATTATTTCTAATTTTAAAATACTCTGATCTGTTGTTTTTGAAATGTTCTATCATTACTTTATGGACAAAAATGGGCATAACCATATACTTTTAACATAATTTCAGAAACTTATCATATAAATCTTTTTTTACTCTGTAGATTGGAATATCTTTTTTTCTTCTTCTTCTTCTTCTTTTTTTTTTTTGGTGTCTTTGTAATCTGTTAAAATCAGAAGGAATGTTTCTTATCATGTCATTATTTATGTGTAAAACTTTGGTTGCCGTATTACTACATTGAGTTTGAAGTGGGAGACAAATATCTCTGAAAGCATTTCAAGATTTTACAACTTGGTCAGTGAAATTTAAGTGTGAAAATCAACACATTAATATTTTAAAATTAAATTAAGAGTAACTTTGCAGTTAATAGTGCTTCTGCTATTAATAAATGGCAAACTATCTGTTTAAACCTGTGTGCAAATTGGTCTACATAATCTTGTCAGGAGAGGAAAGTTTGTTTTGATTTTCAACGGGATTCCACTTATCTTTAGCTTCTACACAGCATGTGTGAAATATATGAAAAGTTATTGATTTATCTTTGTTTGAATATTAATTATTCCATACCTACAAATAATGAAAACTTACCTATTTTAATGGAAAAATATGGTTTTTTGTTGAAGGCCAGAGAATTCACCAGTTACTGTTTTACTTTTGCAGTTGGAGTCAGTTATTCAACAGGAAGCAGAAGCATTGGCAAACTCACATCCTGCTGTGCCACCTTGTAGTTTAGACCTGCAACCCCCAAGAACTGCAAATGGCAAAGGTCTAGGTCTTCCATCACTACCTGAACCTACGGAACCCCCACCACCTCCCCCAACAGTGACTAATGGACCACCTGATAGCAGTCCTCCACAGCCTGCTGCCACTTCATCAGAACCAATATACGAATCTGTGTTACCTCGAGAGGAAGGGGACAGTCCTCCTCCACTTCCAGCCCCACAACACAAACTGCGACCCAAGAGTCCAGGAGTTGAGAGGATACAGAGGGGAGGTCATCATGCTACAACCAATGGTGAACGAGTTCCCAGTCCAAGACCCAGGCCGGGATCTCCAAGCTGTGGTTCACCAAGACACAGTCGGCCAAGCTCGAGAGGTTCAACTGTCTCTGGGGTAAGTTTTTTACGAAGAAGGTACACCTTTAATATATATACTTAATAAGTTTGGATATTGTCACATCCTTATATTAAAGCAGACCATAGTATGCACTAATTAATGTGTAATTTATTTAAAAATGGCTAAGCATTACTAAGCATTAATTGTTTTTAAAAAAATACAGGTATGGTTTTTACAGTAGAATAAGTTTTAAAAATAAATTGCATAAAAGTGGAATATAGTATATTTTTTTCATTAAACAGTATCTATGGATCCCTTCTATAACATACACTAACTAAACATTTCAAATATTTCTTCTTTAATTGCTGTCATTTAATTCATTTTTTGAATAGTCTTATAGGTAACAAATTTAAGAAATGAGTAGAAGTTTGTGTAAGCAAGTTTCTAGCCAAACAGAAGAACAAAAGTGTCATTTTTACAAATGATTATAATTGCAGAGCATTGTTTCATATTAATGACCTGTCATGAACAAAAACAAGAGTTGGGTATAAAATAAGACCCTGTAAAATAAACAAAAATTAAATTTCCCCAAAATTGAACCAGATGATAATATAATTAAAGTTTAGCTGGAAAATAGTTTAATTTGGAAAGTGCATACTGAATTCTTAATGAAGAATGTGCAGCTGTAAAGAGTTGTTCAAAACATTAAAATTATGTTTTTGAGGCGGGGGTGAGGGAGGGGGAGAGGATAGGTGCAACCTTGGATGGTGATGGATTTTTTCAAAAGGGAACTAGAGCTGTTGGTTCCATGTAATTTTATGTGCATGTAAAAGAACTACATACCTTGAAAGAGAAAGATCCCAGTGCAAAATTCCACCATTTTCATGTCTGCAAGTTATGATTTAGCTCTATGGTGTCATTTATGAACAACAAACCATTCCCTCATCACCATGTGCACTAGTGACAAATTGCAAATTAGAAACCCACTTGATCTGGGAAACATTGATTGGTGTTTGAAAAACCAATTGGAATTAACTCTGTGAAGCACTGTAATAATTTGTAAAATAATACAGATTGAGTTGAACACTCTATGGCCTCACATACCTAAACTTTATTCCCAATGCGTTTCACTTTTTTTTTTTTTTTTTTTTTTTTTTTTTTTTTTTTTTTTTTTTTTTTTTTTTTTTTTTTTTTTTTTTTTTTTTTTTTTTTTTTTTTAAACAGTAACGGAGTCTGATCAGGACTCCGGTACTGTATCCCTATTTACATTTCCCCCCGTGGGTTTTACTGATTACTGGTTTTACTGTTTCTTTTACAAACATATACACATTGCACAAACATATAACATCCATGCCCAAGGCGGGATTCGAACCCACGATCCCCTGCCCACGAAGCACCAAAGCGAGACGCTTTAGCGAGCGCGGCCATGGGGACCGGCCTCCTTCAGGATAAATAAAGTTTAGGTATGTGAAGCCATAGAATGTCTGTTCAACTGTCTGTATTATTTTATAAATTACTGATAGGTGACCCAAAATATGCTTGCATGGTATGAGAGAATATAATTTGTTTTAGAAATTTGTTACAGAATATCCTACTTTAGACTTATTTTGTCAAGAGTTTGACTTGGTGCTATAGTTACAGCAACATGTTTCAAGTTATGTTTATTGTATGAGCATATTTGAATACAGGGAATCCAGTCATCATATTCATGGCGCTATAATGGTCATGATGAGCCAGAAAGAGAACAACGGAGAAAATTCAGAGTGGAAAAGAAGTTGCAAGAGTTGGAAGAACTGCAAGACAAGGAAGCAGCTGCAGCTGCTCTGGATGATACTTATCATGATATTGTTGAATTTGCACATAATTACTTCAACTCTCATGAACGCTCACCTGAAGGTATGTAGTTGAAAGTGATGCATTGTGACAAATGAGAAACACCAGCACTGCTAAATACACTTTCTTTGCCATTAAAACACTCAACATAAGACAACATTTTAAGTATTGATTTGCATTGGTTGTAACAGATTTCCCCCACTTAAATGTTTTATTACTAAGGACATGTTTGGGAAGTAACATCTTTTCTATTACCAATTTTTTGAAGTGATAAGGAACAAAGAATAAGATGGATGTCAACAAGGTAGGATTCAATTTATTATTTAGTGATATTGTAGATACGATAGAGGATATAAAACTATTCTGAAATGAGTTGAAAAGTTGACCATATGGTTCAATGGTATTTCCAATATGTCCTTAGTAATTAAACATGTAAGTGATGGAAACGTTTTACAATGACTCAAATCAATACTTATTGTATACATCTCTGTCCCAAAATCCTCATAATTTCAAGTAATAATAACACAACATGTTAGACTTGAATCACTATGTCACACTTGGTACACAATCTAACTGATTGGCTGAATCAAATCTCAAATAAGTCGTTTGTCGCCCTCCATGGTGTAATGGTTACCATGCTAACTTCATATACCCAAGGTCACGGGCTCAAACCCAGTGGAGGACAATGGATTTTTTTGGGCGTAAAAATCCTTAGCTTGGCTTCCTTTGGAAGAGAAGTAAAGCAGTTGGTCCCGAGTTGTAGATTTACGGCATGTAAAAGAACCTCAAGCCTGATAGAGAGGCCTCTGAACAAAATTAAGCGGTTTTTCACACCCAGTATAGAATGGGACGCTGAGAACCACAGTAGTTAAAGAGCGTCCATAAATAACACGCCATTTACATATTTTTCAAATAAATCGCTGAGTCACAACCCACAGCTGTAGTGCACTCTGTACAGTTCAGTACTTTCTATCAACTGCACTCTTTTAACTGCCTTAACTGTCAATTTATTGACTGTTCACTTCTTGACTGTATTCACTGTTCACTTCATGACTACTTCTAACTTCTTCACTGTCCAATTGGGCACTCATCAGCCTCGTATATACATCACAAAGGTTCTGGTAGTCAAAATTGCAAGAAACCATCACAGCGAATGCTTGAGAATAATGACTTTCCAAACAGCAGAAAATGACGCAGCAACTTTGTTTATGTTGCTAATGTGTTTGGTATGCACTATTGTTAAGCACAGCCAGTCAGGACAATAGCTGTGCTGAAGTGCACGATGACAGCTCCCAGCTTCCCAGCAGCAGTTCATACTGTAACAAATGTCCTTATTGACTCAAAAATTGTTTGTAAATAAAGTCTTAAATTCACTGTTGCAAATAATTCATTCAATGTTCACTGTCACAATACTATATGGGTGTCCACAGCATAAGTCAAAAACAAAATGTTGGCTAAAAACTAACTTGATATTTAATTTCAATATCTTCTAAGGATGCATATGAACATTTTCAAGAACCTCCACCCCCTCGCCCCAAACTACGAAAAATGTAGATCTCGTTAAAATAAACAATTTATGTAATATTCATATTTTTTTTAGAGTTAACCACTTCCAAAATATTCTTTGTTATTGGTTTCAATTTCAAACTACTTTAAATTTTTCTCAAACAGGAAGTCATCTTTTGTTTCATATCTCTTTTGGTTTACTCCTCAGTGCAGAGAACCTTATTTCAATTGTTTCACATAGCAACAGTTTTTAAAAGATTTTACTATTGCTTTAGTTTAGTGTATTCCCTTATTTCCATTCTACTTACTAGGAAGCAAATAACAAGACCAGCTCTGCTAACATTTATCTCAATTAGCACGATGTAGATAAAGAATCATCTTTTGTAGGAATAGCTTTGGAACTGATAGAGAAAGTCATGTGAATGGACATGCAATATGATCATAAAGAAAGTTATACAAAACAAGATTACATTATGCAAATAATACCAATTAATGTTGTGATATTTTCAGGTACAATAATGGCAACTCTTACAAGGAGAAGTAGCAAATCTCCAGAAATAATGCCCAAGTACGAGATGGTCACATACTATAGAGGTTCATCGATACCAAACTCTCATATTCATATGTACGATCCTGATAATGTTAATGTAGCGTGCTCTATCTTCAGGGTAAGTGACTTTCTCCATCATTCTGATACGTAATGCCCTTCCAAGCAGACACTTTTAGGTTATTCTGCTCTTTATTACAGAGAAAAGTAAATAGACTTTATTTATTGCTTTAAAATGTTGCTATTATTAATTTATAGTCATAATTTCTTTCAATTAGGTGTGACGCAATAACTTACATTCAAGAATATGTTCAATATATCTGTTTATTCATGCTTCCTAACAATTTATATTTGCTAATGTTTCTCACCTAAGCATTTATGTTCTCACACTCATTAGAGTGAAATATTGAGAAACCTCACATATCTGAAAACTTACTTTTCAAGAGACAGGCACCAGAAATATCCTTGGTCTTAAACTGGTTTTGTAGTTTAGTTGTTGATTACATTTATAGTTATAATGACTAGAGGGATGCATGCTCATGAATTGTGGCTTTTATACATTTCATTAATATAAAAGTGCAATTTGTGTTGTGAAAACACAGACTTTTTAGATATACTGTTATAACCAGACAGATTTACTTCTCTAGTTGTTGCAGGTATCTGTGAGTGAAAAATCAAACAAAGATATGTTAAGCTTTGTATATTGCAGTTTAAGTATATTTTATTGCACAAACTAGATTCCAAAACTTGTTATGATAAATAACCATGTTCACTAACTTATCCATATTTCATCTTAAAGTATCATAAAGGCAAAAAAGAAATCAAATAAAATATATAATCTTTTATACATTATGTTTATGTTGTTAGACTGAAACATTATTTGTGAGTAAACATGTGGGCTTTCTAAATATTGATAAATGTTTAGATTCCTTCTTCAGAACCAGTGATATGACAATTCCATATTGCTAGGTTTATCATGAGACTATTTGCTGGTTTTCTTTATTATATAATGTCTCCTGGAAATTTAATAATCAGAAAATCTTGCAAGCCTTATCTTACCTCACCTCACCCAACGTAGAGTGACAGGAAACTTTGAGGTGAACTTTCCCAACTGTTGCCACTTTAGAGCAAAGCTCTTCCTCTTTCTTAAAGTGCTTCCTTAGTGATTGTTCACAAACGCTAAAAACTAACGGTGGCAAATATTATACATTTGGCTTGGTTTTATATTGTTGGTCTATGGCCTATATGACATCATGTGCGACTTGTATTTCTCCCCTCTTCCTGGGCAGGATGTCCGAGTCATATAACAAAGAATGCATTGTAGGATGCATAAGTAACTAAATTTTGTAAAGACAAATTAACATGCATATTGCAATGTTGAGAGAGGGAGGGAGAGAGAGACTATGCTTTAAGCGTTATCAGAGATTACTTTTTGAAGATTAAGAAGCTTGAAACTGTCAAGTGAAATAATTTAAATAAACAGGTTGGGAAGTTGTAACATTGCATCACAGATGAATGCTTACTTGAATGTATTTTAGTAACATTCACTTGTTCCCATCTTCAGCATGTTTCCCACTGCATATGTTGGTGTGCTGGAGTACTATAAATTGATGTTTACTGGTGCTTTCTGGTGCTGGGATGGTGAATCTCAAAGGATATTGGCTAGTAGTAATTCAAAGTTCATTATGTGATCCTGAACTTTAATACATACAGCCTTTTTTACTAACAATATTTTGCTCACACTTTAATACAACTTGAAGTTTGGTGTTAAAAACTGCTAATTTCATGTTAATATTTTTTTTTATATTGATTGCACCATTCAATGTTTATTTATCCATGTAATCCATTTCATACAACCCAATGAGTACAGATGGCATGATTGATAAATTTGCTACCAGAAAGTATAGGGGAATATATTTTCTCTTCAAATAGCTGAGTTATATTATTAAATGAAAACCACATGGTATTCTAATTTTTACATTTTCAATTGTGAATTTTGATACATGCTACCCTAAAGAATTTTGTTCATTGGTTGCTACTGTATTGATGAACCTTTAGAAAGATTTTTAATTGTAAAACGCAAACACCAATTAAAGAATTTTTAATTACTGCCACCGAAACATCTATGGAAGTACGTCATTCCTCCATTAGATATCACCACATAATGGACACCAACTCCAGTACCAGGAGCCATTCAGCCTGGTGTTTGTGTTGGTGTTGCTCTGAGGATAAGAGCAAATAGCTATTGAAACTGGTCAAACACAAAAAAATGCAAGTGTGTCCATTCCTACTTTCCTACTTTCTAATTTACCTTGAATTTGAGTTCACATCACTGTTACTAGATTATCTATTTACAGAATCTCTTTGATGTTTATGAAAAAACATACAGAGCCAAAAATGTGCATTTGATGAAATGTTTTGTTGAATACAGGACCTGTGTAAATATATGAGAGGAGAACTGAAGCCTGATGTAGAACTGCAGACCATTCAGACTATAGTTGGCTATGGGATAGAGCGAGAAGAATTAAGGGATGAGATTTTTGTACAGTGTATAAGACAAGCTACCAACAACCCCAACCCAGAAGCCACAGAAAGGGTGTGGCTTCTTCTGTGCCTCAGTATTGTTGCCTTTCAACCTAGTAAACTCCTGTATAAGGTGAGTCCCTTGTATCATGCAGAGATAAAGACTATATAAAGAAGTTGATTGTTACACATTTTACTTTTCTTAAACCAATCACCATCAGCTGTTTAAATCATGTCTGACTGCTATACATCAGCCAGTATTGATTTAAATCCCAACTGGCATTTTAACTCTTCACAGGTCGATTAAAATTGAAATTATACCATT
Source organism: Hymenopus coronatus (assembly GCA_030762935.1). Lineage (NCBI taxonomy): Eukaryota > Metazoa > Arthropoda > Insecta > Mantodea > Hymenopodidae > Hymenopus > Hymenopus coronatus. The sequence continues at coordinate 28,261,378 of CM060882.1, forward strand.
ATTTTTTAAGTTATTTGAATGAAACAAAAGCTAATATTTACAAAATTGGTACCAATAAGGATTAGCTTACTAATTCTAAGTATCCATTGCGGTGGTATTTGATATAAGAAATTTCTTTTTTTGAAAGTTTAGGTGCAAGCAGAGGAGCCTGTTAGATACTTCACTTCTACTTGGACTATATCAAGTTTTCATTTTCGTCCCCGATTTCTTGTACGAAACATGTCATTGATGAACCCATGGATTCAGATACTTGATCCATTTATATCTTTGTGAAAAAAAGTATCATAATTATAGGCTTTTTAAATCTTGAAATTTGTTGCCAAATAATAGAGGGGTCCAAAATACAGATATCAACATTAAAAGCACATTCTTTAAAGCTTTCTTAATAGATAAATGAGGATATCAAAAGTGAGCTTAAAGTTAAGTTTTACTTCTGGAATCATATAAAATGCTTAAAAAGTTAACCAGTAGCACCCACACACTGCTCTACTGTTTTAAGTGTTGTAGTGTCTGCTTGTCATTTTCTATAGTTCCGACCTGATGGTTACTACTATTGCTATTGTCCAATTGCTGGCATCTTTAAAAGCAACACAATACTATTGTTGCCTGCCTGGGTAGTGTGGTGGTAGCATGTCTGCCTCACATTCAACAGGGTCAAGTAACTACCAGTAAAATATGGATATACACAGTTTGTTTGGTCCCTCTGTGTTTTGAATTTATGAGCTTATCTTGTTGAATAAGTTTTGAATATTATAAGGGAATCACTTTTTCATATTTTGTGTAGAAATATAAGATCTCAGAACCTGTTAGTAGAAAATTTGGCAAATGTAGAACAGCTTTACTAGTTTTCAGTTGAACTGGTGCAAACAACCAGAATATCAATCACTGCATCTATCACTAGATGCTTAATGCCCTTATAAGATCATGTAAAGGAGTCCACACTATAATATTAAATTGTATAACAAACTCCCCACATCTTTTAAGAAATTACTAAATTTAACAATATCTATAAAAGAATTAAGACATTTTTATTACAGGGTCGTTTTTATTCTCATTCATTTTCTTTGCGCCTTGAATAATTTTATATGATATGGACTCATCAAAACAAATAAGGCTAGAGATAAACAATATTTACATAATAAAACAATATTAAATAATACATAATATATACTTACATATATTCTGTGAATGAATGCCTTGAAATTGTCAAGATAATTAGTTCTATTAGAAATGTGTATTATTTTTTAAATTAGCTGTAATTTATGGTACCACCTTATATCTACTTTTATTTATTCATGTATTTGCTAATTGTGTTAGTTTGTACATACCTACTTTTATTTATGTATTTGCTAATTGTGTTAATTTGTACATATAACATTATTTAAATTAGTATTTTACAATATTCAATTGTTTATAACTGACAAAGTCAATATTTTTGTAATGAAATCTTATGGTGAATAAATTTGATTTAATTTGAACATACTTTTTACATTTTAGTTGACTTATGTTTATTTTACTATGATTTCAGTACTTTGTATGTTTCCTTCGAAAAAGCTTACAACTAGAGGGAAAGCTTCGCCAGTATGTACAGTGGTGTGCAGACAACTGCAAGAATACAAAAGTTTCTTGTCGGCAGTATCCACCCTCTACTGTCGAGATAGCAGTGAGTATTCTAGTACATTTAGTTTATATATTTTCGAACTGTTAAAGTTTCCTTCAATCTCTTTTCAAAAATAAATTATTTTATCCTATCCTATAGACTTTGTGTATACATTTCATATATCTTAGAAAATAACAAAAATGAGTCTTTATTTCATTATAAATTATTTTAACTCCTTTGACAGCTTCCCATCCTTTGAATAATGAAAATCCCTTGTCTTATAAGTCCTTCAACTTGCCAGGGAACAAACTAAGTACAGCTTTTTTAGCATAATCTAAAACTTCTTAGGGAATATCCATTTGTATTCATTTATTGATTTATTTGGTGCAACCGCAATTGAAACTGTTTATTCCAGCATGGTTATGCAGTAACAATCAAACAAAGCACTACCTATATCATGACTAAAATTCAAATCCTCATAATGACGGCTAATAATATTAATAAATATAGGCATATTTCAGTTAATATTAGGATAGGGTAAAACATTGTATATTACCCATGACTTATTAGACTATTATATGCTCGTGAGAAATTAGAACACTCACAAATAACAGTCTATTTAAGCTACTTATGTATAATATAAATAACTATTATTTATAACCATGAAAAAAATAGCATTACTAAACAAAGTGTCAGGCTTTTAAAATTGTATAACTTAAACAGGAAGTTTTGTTTAAAACACACTTGACCTATACTTTCTATACAGTTTTTTCTTTGATACAGGAAGTGGTTCCGAAATAAGCATAATAGGTAAATATTAATTCAGTCCACACTAATGACTACCTAACCTCTGACCTCATATTATTCATGCTTTTCTTAAAATATACAAACTTCCTCTCTTGAAAATACTTTGGCTTTTATGAATCTATAGCCAGACAATTTCTTCTTAAATAAAATTCTTAATTTAATGTATTACCTACATAACTCCTTTCTTAAATGATAGTACAGATTTTAATATGCAATATTTAGGCCAAAGAATAGTTTTGTGTATAGTAGGAATATGTCTCCTTTTCATAGATCACATCTGATTTATTTGGTAATGATCTTGAAATTGCTACATCTATTTCCTCTCTAAATTCCACAGCCATATATAATTCAATGTGTATCCACTTTTCAACAGTGAAGTTATGATACACCTGGTACTAAACAGTTTCCAGCTCTTCTATCAATTTATTCATTTGTTTCTGCTGAATACAAACTTACATATCAATTGATTTTGTAAAATCATGATTACAACTTGTGAAATTTAGAATTGTTTTATACTTATGGAATTTTCACTAGAAGCTATGCTCATGATAAAAATGTTTCCACTTGCAAAAAAAAAAAAATTCCCATTCAGCCACAAGTGTGCAAATACTATTCATTCTGCTCTAAAATTATCCCATCTACTTCCTATTAATCATGATAAATGTAGGTACTCAAATTTATTTAATGGTATTAAAACTCCACAGTGGAACTAACCCTGGTCACCAGTCCTGTAAACATCCATACATACACTTATTTGTGACAATTATGTCTATCTGTCCCCTTTAATATTAGCACATGTATCTTCAGCACCACTTTTCCGTATTCACAACTGAGTTAATTCTGTGCATACAGATCATTATAATTTTAGAGGTTGTCACATATTAAAGTGTGCTTTTGCTCTTATTATTCCATTTTTGGCCTTTTTTTTATTCAAGTAAAAATATACAGTTGAAGCACAATTTCTCCAAAGTTTACGTACATCAAGGGATAATATGTACCTTAACTACAGTTTCAAATGCAATAATAAGAAAAGTTTTTGACTTTATATGCACAAACACTTACTCAATATAACCAGAACTTCCTGGAACATGTTTCGGAAACCATTGTCTCCATTTTCAACCTGGAGAGGAAACACAGCAGTAACCCTGGTTGAAAATGGAGACAACAATCTCTGGAACAAGACCCAGTAAGTTCTGTTATGTTGAATGGAACTAGAGTAATAATCATCACAGTTTATGCATATAAAGTTTGTCTTGTTTTGTAATTACCTTCACATTTAGTTGAATGATGGTTTCCATTTCTTGAAACCTACTATATTTCAGTTTTCCAGTCTGCCCCCCCCCCCCCCTCCCTTTCAGAAATGTTATCTGTTCCAACTTGAAAAGCTATGGTTCCCACTGCCTTATAGTTTCCTCTCTCAGTTATATCTTTTATGTCACTCATGGCTTACTAATCAAAAGCACTGTCAATTAGTTTGTAGCTACTCTAAGCCCTGTTTCTGTTCATATTTGAATTTCAGGCAATGAGGAGGTTAGGAACCATTGTGTGCAGATTCTTCTTCCTAGATGGACGTACTAAAGCAATAGATGTCCATCCAACTGATACAGCTGCTGATGCTGCTGCAAAACTTGCAGAAAAACTGGGACTTCGCAATCTCGATGGTTGGGCTATTTATCAAAGTCGACCTGATGGAGAAGAACATGTCAGAGCTCATGACTATCTCTACGATGTTATTGCAGCATGGGAAATGTATGTAAATATAAATATAACAGTAGAATTGGAAATTTAGCAATTTTATGCAGAGTTTTTCAAAAGTAAGTTACAGTATAAATTAAGAGGAAAGATAAACTTTTAAAAAAATATGTTTAAACATATCGGCACTTTTTAACACAAACCTATCACTTGCAATTTATAATAAGGAAAGAACAAAAAGAAATATGAGAAGCATAAACTGGAAATGTATAGTATTGTGCCTTAAAGACACCAGCACCTTTTGAATGTTTGATTGAGCAAATTCAATTTATTATTTATGTTGTTGAATTTAATTTTATAAACGAAATAAATATTACTAATCTTTGTGAAATGCCAACAAAAATTTTACAAAGAAATCTCTTTTCACTTTTAGTGGTGCAAAGAAATTTCAATTCAAACTGAATAAGTGAGATTTGTTTCACATTTTAGGGGGGGGGGGGAAATGGGTAAATTTATATATTTTGCTCAGTTACACAGTTTAGAGTTGTACCTCTGTTATATCAAGTTTTAAATATTAAATCAGCTCTGATAGGTGATAGGCCAAGAACTATTTGGGTTTGAATCCCATACACAATATGCATCTTTCTTGGAGGGAGGGGGCTCTTTTCTATTTCAGATAAACAGAATGTTTATTACAAACACGATAATACAATTTTGATTCCAAAGGCTGATTTTAAGCTGTTTATGCTTACACACAAAACTTGCAGTACTCTTGTTTTCAAAACAAAGATGAAAATAATAAATATTCCTGATTGAAAATCAAATAAAAAATATAAATTAAAATTGACTTAATATTGTTTCTATTACTGCCCTCATTTTGTGGGGCATTTATTTTGAAAATGAATATGTTTAATTTATTTTTTTGTGTTTAAGCATGAATATCTTGTAAAGCTAACTTATATAACAAATGTTATCTTGATAATGGTTGTTGCATATTAGTCGTCTGTAGGCACTAATTTTGAAATTAAATCCTGCTATAGCCAGGATTTGAATCATGGATCTTCAACTTTCATGGTGATGTATTTATCACTATCCTACCATGGTAATGTACACAATTATCAAACATAAATGAGCCCTGCTGGAAATAGAAAGTACTTGCAACACTATAAGTCAACTTTGAAGTATAATATTTCTTAAGCTACATTTACAATGAAGTTGCAGTGCTAATATACTGCAGCATAAGCAGAGATGTGAGGAAACACCATTTATATTGCTGTCATAAGCATAACACAAGATGTTGGCTTTGGTTTGTCAATCCATAAATTACATGCGCATATCTTCCAAACCCACCACAAATTGTATAACATAACCAATAGTATCATATAAGAATATTCACCCAATCTCTTATATATAAATAGGTTATAAAAATTAAATATGCACAATTGATGATCGAAGCATTGTTAGACCAAAGTATTGAAAATACTGCAAGCATGGGGACTGCAGCATGTATATTCAGTAATCACTGAAAAGCAATGCCTAGAGTAAAAAATGCATCATTCTTCCATGTACACAATGATAGCATAAAGTTGGAGTTTGCAAACTCTTGCTGCATAGTGCATTGCATGAGTCTAGGTGAGTGCTTCCATTGAATTACACGAGTGCTTATGCTGCATCTGCACTTACATCTCATTGTGAATACAGCTTAATATTTGAGAAGTTCTTGGAGGTACTGGAATGAAATCAAATATTGGATACCTTATCGTGTAGCTCAAACAGTAAGAATATCAGCTAAGAGAGCCGAGATCCTTGATTGAATTCCTGCTACAGCATTGAATTTAAGCCTGATTCAGTTTTCCAAGTTTTTAATGTACTTTGAGGGTTGCAGTTATTACAGGCTACAAAGTTATGCACTACTATCAGCATTAGGCCAAATTATTGAAAAAGATATATTATAACCATTACAATAGTTTTAACTTTCTTCAGGGCAGGTAATGAAGATCACAAGCAATGTGCTCAGCAAGCAGTTCAGGATTTGGAATGACGCTCTAAGCTGACACATTATTTTTGTGGACGGTAAAAACTAGATATAAATTGTGAATGCCTGCTATTACTAGACACTTTGTCCTTCCCTTAAGTGCATTGTAATTTCCCTTAGGGCCAGTTTCAAGTTTAAGCTTAAGCCAAAGTTTTAGTAAGATGCAGATGCCACTTAAGCCAGGCTTGCACTTTGTTTTAAGCTTTACAAGTTTCTCAGTAAGATGACCAGGTTCAAATATCAAATACATTGGCATGCATCAAATGTCTGCAGTTGCTCAAAAGGCAAATCTAACTTTTAATCTAAATCCATGCAGATAGTATAGCAAAAGAAAGGCCCGTGTACAAGCAAACGAATACCTATACCTCGTAATCGAAATTCAAAGCGAGCAAGCAAACCTAAATACATCAATAGTAGGCGCTATCCGTGCTTGGGTAGCAGCCTAAAGCTTTTTTAAAAACTTCCACTGGAATCAAAAGATAAGTGAAGATTTGTTGCAACTATTATTTTTATATTAATATTTGTGTTATTCTTCACTGTTACTAGCTTCTTTTTACATTTATAAATGACCAGGTTCAGCTTTACTGAGATGAACATCTTCATGGAACACTAAGTTAGTAATGCTTGTGCATATGCAACGAAGAGTTCAATAATTTATGATGACACTGTTCATAAATAAGCTTTATAGGTTAACCAACAACATATATTTAGAATAACCAGAATATCAGGTCAAGCATCCTCCTACAAATTGAAGAACATAAGCATGCAATAAAGTGCAAGAGATTGACAAATTACTGCTAAGTAAGAGAAACCAAATGTGGGGGGAGAACATTGTGATAGGAAGATTGGATCAGAGTGGTGTGAAACAGTTTACTCAGTTCTACATGCTAAACATTTTGAGATGCTGGAAGAATATGCAGCTGTAATAGCATGCTTTCATTTGCATACTATAATCTTAATGTTTAGAAAAGCATTGCTTCTGATGAAAAGCTTTGTTAGTGATTATAAAGCAATTATAGATGTGACATAATTAGTGTGACAAAATATAAAATAATAGTATGAAGTATAAATTTAAGTTTTGTTTACTGTTGATTTTATGTTTTTTTAATTATACCTTTATTTGTCCAATGAATATTTTTCTGTTACCATCTTTGCTGATTATTTAGTTGATCAAAATCTCTCATAGAAATCTTGTCATTTCATATGCGAGAATGGTTCATACTCTAAACATTTTAGATAATCTTCTGTTGTGTAAATGGGCTAAAATAATGCACTTATTCATCATTAATAACGACATGGCAATTCATTAGATTAAGCCACAGTTCAGTACCATTTAAGTCAAGCCACAGATAAGCTTGGCTAATCGCTTGAACTACGCACTGTAAAACTCCACTGTAGCATAAGCTTGGTTCAAAGCTTAAGCTTAAACTCTGAAATCAGCAGGCCTTAACAAGATTAGTTGCCAATGATCACAATTCACTGCACAGATTTTAAGTATCTCATTCCTGTTTTTGTTCCATATTTAGATATCAGACTTCAGCTGTGCAGTATAATAAAATCTCAACTACAAAGATAGTTCACCATTTTGTTGTTACATATGCACATTCCTAGAGCTACAAGTGTGAAAATATGAATATACAAAATTGCTTTAATTATAAGATATTTAAATCCTTTTTATTCATATTAATTGCATACTGTTTAATGTTTTATATATTTTTATCTAATTTCTTTTTGTTAATAAAAAATTAAAATAAAAACTCTCATTAAAGCACCTTTAGATTTAAGAAAAGAAAAGGTTAGTATGCCCTCACTGCAGCTCTGCAAATGTCCTTACTGTATATATGGGGCTATACAAGGAGAGCAGCCAGGACTGTGACTGAAACTTTGGAGAGTATACACTGGATAAGAAAGAAGCCAAAGCAGTCAACAACTGATTAGTGTCAAAGTGCCGAGAAATGAAGTTGTTTTGCAGCAAATGAAACAGATATTTTTGTTACAACATATAGTGTTTGTATGAAAAATGGATTTTCTATCATCTGACTGTTTCTTTTGGTAATAAACCAGTTGTTGGTTTATGTCCAATGACATACTCAGAAATGCAGAATGAACTATAATAGAGTGATTAATAAGCTGAAGTGCTAAAAGAAACAATACTCATTATACCATAATATAAAACACTTCTGACCGTTATTCAGAACGCAATAAAGTCTATCTTCAGACGGGATTTCAAAATTCATGTTTGTCCAGAAGTTTCTAAATTCAACACCAGAGGCAAGCCCATCTGCTACAATACCTGATAATCATGTAACTGGCAGTTGAAGAAAAATTGATAATGGAAGCAACAGTACTTATGAAACATGTTATAAGTAATTAAAAACTGTAACTGATTTAAATGGGTTAAAATTGACTCAAATGAATACTTAATTTATAGCATAATCACTGTTTCAAAATCCCCAAAATTTCAAGTAATGTTATTGCCACTTAGACGCTCAACTGCACTCAGCTGTTGACTGAACTCAACTGTCTCTCTGATTGAACTGATCTTTTGGCTCTGCTTCAACTGACCTTGATACTGCAGCCGCCTTATATAGGCATTGGAATGCTATTGAAGAGGAAGCTACTCAAAGCTAATTAAAAGGAAATTATCAGAAGTATGAGAAGGTGCACATAAAGGGTTTGTTGCTCAGGCCATTTGTTCTAAAGAGCTGGCCAAAGATGCTAACAATCCAGGCAGCTTGGTAAAGGTAAAACATGTGCTCAAACCAGTGGTAACTTCACATATGTGGTGCAGAAAAACAATACACAGAAAATTGTAGAATAGAAAAACTGTACCAAACTAAATTTTATGAAGTTACAAGCATGGTACTGTAGATGCAGTATAACAGCACGAATATAATTTGAATTTATAAAACTTCTATTTGCCAATCAAAATGAAATGTAACTTGATAGTACATACTGTATTAGCTAATAAGTACTGGGACACAATGAGAAATTAACCATCACTGGCACATACTTATTGACAAGAATGATATTATCATACCACCCAATAAGCTTTACATAGACACACCTAGGGATAGTGACTAGTACTGTACAAGAGTGCATTTTGTTACATCTGACATGCCACAAACAGGTTTTATAATCTCAAACTCCAGCATGATAGATTTAGTGTTGATGCATGTAGCACAGTTAAACCTTTGTGACTATTGTTCCTATCTTCAAAATGCTTATTTTGGTGCGGCATTTCTACTCAACAATTATATCCAGTATAGTGGATATATGTGAATTTGTCATTGGTGGAGAAAGCTGTGTGAATGTATCACATCAAGTGCTTTTTCTGTTGTAAGCTTTTGTTTATCTTTTAAGGCAATGGTTCCCAACCGGGGTGCCGTGTGATTGGCTAAGGGGTGCCGCAAGATATTGAGATAAACAAAAAAAAATACCTTCTACTGAAGCCTTAAGTCTTGTAAGGTCTTGAAATAAAATAAGTCAAATCAATTACTCTCATGCACGGCAGATGGTGATAGTGGTCGATTCATTTCAATAATTCAGTTATACTAGTATCCCACAGATGGCATTACAGCTATACCCTGCCGAACATTCCCGAGACTACTCGCTTCCTCACGAACATTCCCGAGACTTTGACAGATGAATATATAAAAGTGTACGCCACTTGACGCTTTCAGATGTCTTCTTCGCGTTGATTCACAGTGTTTAGCTATGGATAACTTCATTGTTAAACGTAAACGCCAGGACAGTGAAAGTGAACAGTCGGCTCCTATAGCTTGCTTTAATAAGCCAAATCTTACAGTTTCTCCCGGACCGTCGAATTCACCACATAAAGAAGACAAACGAAAGAAAAGAACATACCAGGACAGTTACTTAGCGTATGGATTTAAGTGGAATAACAACGAGGAAAACCCTATCCCTGTGTGCTTAGTTTGTGGCGAAACACTTAGCAACGAGGCCATGGTATCTAGCAAACTGAAGCGGCATCTTACAACAAAGCATCCTAGTGTGTCACAGAAAAGTGTAATGTATTTTTCACATATATTAGAAGGGGAGAAGAAAACAGCTGAGCGAATGGTAAAGAGAATGACCATAGGTGATACTGCTCTTGAAGCCTCATTTAAAGTAGTAGAACTGATAGCTAAAAAAAAGAAACCTCATACTCTTGGAGAGGAAATCATTGGCCCTGCATGTCAAGTTATAGTTTCAACAATACTTGGCGAAGGAGCAGCTAATCAAATTTCGAAAGTTCCTCTGTCCAACAACACAATCAGCCGCAGGATATCTGAAATGTCATGCAATATCAACGAACAAGTCACGGAGAAAATAAAAACTTATAGAACATTTCCTTTGCAAGTAAATGAGAGTCTTGATATTGGTGACAAACTGCAACTCCTTGGTTTTATCAGATATATTGATGAAAAAGATATTAGTGAACAGTTTCTGTTCTGTAGACTGCTGGAGACTACAACCACAGGCCATGATATTTTCGTTTCTATTAATTCCTATCTCAATGACCATGATCTTTCATGGAAAGACTGTTGTGGTATATGTACAGATGATGCACCATCTATGTCTGGGAAAATTAAAGGTTTTACTGCCAGAGCTCTCAATGAAAATCCATCCATTATTATAACTCACTGTCTTCTGCATAGAGAGGCATTAGTCGTGAAAGCGTGTAATGAAGATTTTGCAGAAGTGTTTAACCAAGTTGTGAAAATGGTGAACTATATGAAGTCTCGACCTTTAAAGTGCAGAATTTTTGAACAGTTATGTCGCGCAATGGATGCAGCTCATACCTCTTTGTTACTTCACACAGAAGTAAGGTGGTTGTCGCGGGGTTGTGTATTGAACCGGTTTCTCAAACTTAAAGAACAGCTAAAACCTTTTTTTAAGGATGAAAATCAAGACACATTTCATGAGCTCTTACTAAGTGATTCTTGGTGTTTTGAACTGTCGTATCTGGCAGATATTTTTCATAAGCTGAATGAACTGAATGTTTCGATGCAGGGTCGACATGAAACAATAATCTCCTCAACCAATAAAATTAAAGGTTTTAAAAGAAAACTTAGTTCTTGGAAGTCTGCAGCTCAAAAAGGAGATTTGTCGAACTTTCCATCTCTTCTTAATGTGGCAGGAGATAAAGATCTGGGTAAACTGAAAGACCGCATTTGTGATCACTTATCAAGATTGCAAGATGCAATAGATGCGTACTTTCCAACTATTTCCACTACGAATCTCGACTGGGTTGTCTCACCATTTGATTACGTAGATAGTGCAGAGGATATAGATTTCACTGCTTGCGAACGAGATGAATTTATTGATCTTTGCGCTGATTCCACACTCAAAGGTAAGTTCACCAAGAGTGAGGCATCGGTGGCTAGTTTTTGCATTCAACGGAGAGAGGAATACCCTAACCTAATGAAGAAAGCAATTAACGCACTTTTGCCCTTTTCAACATTCTATCTATGCGAGCAAGCCTTCTCTGCTATGGTGACAATAAAATGCAAAGCAAGAAATAGACTGAATAACCTTGAGGATGATTTGCGTGTTTCACGTCAACTGTAAGACCCGACATCAGATATCTATGCTCTAAGCATCAATCACAAGTTTCACATTAATCATTAATCAAACAAAATTTATTGATGTATTTTTACTCAGTGATTGTAGTAAAGTTTACTGTATTATGTGATGGTGTACGTTATTATTATATAATATTTAAATAAATTAACATATTAAGCTTAATTTTCTTTTAATTCAAGGAAGGGTGCCCCTGGTGTTTAATGTTATTCCCAAGGGTGCCGTGAACTTCAAAAGGTTGGGAAACACTGTTTTAAGGTTTCAAAGCTAGTGATTTAATTTGCCATAGTAGGACTTCAAAATACTCCATTTTAATTAAAATTATTAGAGACAGTTCTAGAAAATAAAACAAATGATGTTAATCATTTCAAGGTTTGTTTGGGGTGAGAAGAGAACTGCACAAAAATATTCAATTTTTTAGATAAAATGCAGTTACTTTCTGTACCTTAGGTAAATAGTAGATAAAGAAAAAACTTATGAAAGAGATGTAAACAAACAGACATTGTGTAAAACTAATAGTTTACATAATTCTTAAATCAATGTTACTCCTACATGGGAGCCTTGAATGATGCAGAAGTAAGGAGATTCAAAATATCCATATTGGGAATATGAGGTTATACATGAATAAAGGGCCATTCACACAATAAAACTCAGATATTTCAAAACAAAATTGTATCATTTGTTGAACTTAAGTCATATCATGTCCATATCGCTGAAGGGTTAATTGTTATCCATCCCGGTTCACCCAAATTATACTGTTTACTAAAAATTGATAAGAATGATAATAGCATGCATTCAATTATTTATAATATAGATGTTCCGACTTACAATGAGCAAAATGATTGATGAAAGAATTTGAACAATTTGAAAAGTTTGAAACGCTAAGCATAAAGAATTCTTTGGAGTTTATAAAGAAAATCGAACAGATTGTGGTTAATGGTGATGGTAGCAATTTTGACATCACATCTTGTTCATGAGCATTCCAGTGAATACATACCAAATTCACTAAAACAGAGGTTAAGAAAAAATAATATTACACTGAACAATTTGTAAAATACATTAAAATGACGTACCTTTGCATAAACAAAATAGCCTCATATATTCCAAACGGCTTTGGGCAGTCCTCTTTCACCTCTTTTGGCTGATTTATATATGAGTAGCTTGGAAATTAAAATCACTAAACCCTTCCCATAGATCTTCAGCTCTGGCATAGATATGTGGAAGATGCATTTGCCATCATTCTAAAAAACTAATGGATGATGCAGAAAAATGGTTGAATCTGCAAAAAAAAAAAATCCATAGAATACTATGGATTGAAGAGGAAAAAGATAGGTGTTTACCCTTTTTAGATTTAAAAATCATGAGAACAAAACTAGGTTGAAGTTTGGATTACAAAAAAAGCAAATAGGTTGAAAATTACATAAAACGGAACCAGTTTAACCTATTACAACACCAATTGGCCATATTTCACAGACTAAATGTGTTCCAATGAATAAAACAGAATACCAGAAGGAAAGTATGTATGTATATATATATATATATGTATATACAATTTGTCAATATAAACTTAATTGACAAATTATTTACAGACACAAAAGAAGCAAAAGATTACATATAATTACTACTCTAGAAAAACTGTTAAACTTTGCAAGTTTGTTTTTTATCCAAAATGTTTCTGAAAATTTGAAAAGATTTTTAAAGAGGAAAATGTAAAACTGACTCCTCAAAATAGATATAATATGCAGAACTTGTTAAATCACTATTTGAAAGATACCACACCAAAATCTGAAAATCCATGGATTTATAAAATGAGTTGCCAAGACTGCAATAAGATTTATATCAGGAAGACAAAGAGCAATTTGGAAACCAGGATGAAAGAACACTTGAGGAGTATTAAATACAGGTACATACATAATTCTGCAATAGCGAATTACTTTTGGTCTGAGAATCATAGCATAAAGGAAGAAATAGAGTTGATAAAATATACAAAGAAACCTTTGTAACAGCAAATTCGGGAAAGCATCTTCATACCAAGAAACATGACATATGAATTTTAAATTGATGACACCATCCTATCGACAAGAAGGGCAGAGGGGAGCACAACACCAAGCTGGATACACCAATTGTTACAGCATCAGTTGACCTTGATGATGGAACTGAAGATATGGTAGAGGTGCCCTGAAACTGATCTTCCCAAATGAATGGGAAGTGGAGTTAAAAGTGTCAAGGTGGTGACTCAGTTTTATCAAAACTCAATAAGCATAGATTATTTCAGTTTTCTTAATGCATGACTGTGCTGGCCATGAACTTCTAATGTAAGGATAGAAGCTTCAAACTTTAATAATATAAATCATTCTAGAGATTAGAATTTCATGCACTATAAAATCTTAAAATATCCATACATTCATTTACTATCAAACTATGAAACATGCATGAAGTCAAAAATACATTAAAATATTAATTTTGTTATGTTTATAACAATAAGTGAAGCAGATGTGGCATGCTAGTGAACTTTAAATTAACACAAGCAAACAAAATAAATAAATGCATTAAAGGTCCACATGCTGCAAAGAAAGTTTAGTGAATTATTCCAATTTTAGAAAAATCTAAACTGTTATTTACTACTGGAAAAAGAGGAAAATCTAAACTGCTGTTTACTACCGGAAAAAGAGGAGAGAGAGAGACAGAGACAGAGACTTAAACTTGATTATAGTAAAGGTGTAAAGTTTTCCTGTTCAAACTTGCAACTAAAGTACTTTGTATTTGACTACAGCCTACCTTCCTGAAATAATGTGTTGGTCCAAATAATTTATTGACAGTTTTCATTAACCCTGCACAATTTCAATTTTATTTATATATATAATTTGGTGTAAAAATTGTAAATTAATCAATATGTATAACTGATTTAAATGTTACAAACTCTTCTTTCATATGCAAGAAGTCTAATAAATATAGGCCTAGCAGTTATTCTAATAGTTAGGCTAATGTTTTAATACGTTGTTTCAATGGTTTCAGGAAACAGTGTAAGCTTGGCACAACCTCCTCATCTGCTTTCTCGTCCCTTGGTAGAAGAGGCAACAGTGCAACACTTGGCAGTGGAGAAAACAGATTTGTATTTAAACGTAGACTGTTTAGAACTACAAGAGAAATATCTCAGGATCCTGTTGAAGTCAACATGCTTTATGCTCAGGCTGTTTACAATGTAGTTAAGGTTAGTGTGAGATGATATTAAAAGACAAAAAGAGCTTCTGAGCAAAATTAGATAAGAGAAAATATTAAATAATAATAATAATAATAATAATAATAATAATAATAATGATAATGATGATGATGAACTAAACAACAATATTAGTAATAACTTAAACAACTTATTTACCCATTTGGTGCTTTCTCTGTGCTGCTTGTAACAGATGATTTCACAGGATAGAAACTGAATTAAATTGGATTTCTCCGATTCCAATTTAACTTCCTGTGAAATCATCTGTTACAACTTATTTACCATTTGATAGTTACAGTAATTACAATATCATTTGTCAAGAATAATTTATATTTTTACATGTGTGTTTACATATCTCTAGGATTTTTATATGCTATAGGATAGAGTATTCATCAGAGTAAAACATAAAACTGATTCCTCAAGATAAATACAATATCTGGAACTAGTTAAATCACTGTTTGAAAGATACTGCACCAAAAACTCAGCATCCAGAGATTTATAAAATGCTTTGCCAAGAATGCAAGTTTTATATTGCGAAGACAAACAAACCCCTTGAATAAAATAAAGCATATTTAGAAAAAGGCCTATGTGTGTCTTATTTAAGTTCGCAATTTTCTAAAGATATATCTTGTATCAAGAGTGTCACCACTTGTGTGCTGTATATGGTAAGAATGGGTGTTAAACGCTCACATTCACTCCCATATTTATACTTCCTGACTGTACAAATACGGAATGATTCTGCTTAACCCTTTATTGCCCATATTATTTTGCTACATATGTCACTCTTACTCTAATTCCTAAACCATATTTATAACACTTCTAAAGGTACCACTAGCAAAGTGTTTTAAATAGCTGTGAGCATTAAGACGATTGGTAATAGAGTGGCCATCCATTCAAAGCCAAAATTGCAAGTTTGAATCCCAACAAGTGCAGTCAAATGTACCTATGGTAAAGGATGGGGAGGGCCCAAGTAAAACAACTAGTATAATGGCATGCTTGGAAGCTGACAACAAGTTGAGCTGAAGATGCAATAAAATTGTAGATTGCAAACTTAGTCCTCCTGATTTGAGTTTATTCATAAAAATAAATGAAGTTTTATTGCAAATTATTAATTGTTATTCTAATATTTGTGCAAACTTAAAAACCATTGGTCACTTGGGGGTCAGAAAGCCAGCACCTAATCAATTGAGCCACCCAGACCAACCTACCCTGGCTGGTATTCAAACCTGGGACTTCTGGGTAGAAGCCAGAGTGCTGACTTGGCCACAGAAGCAGTCTTTCTGATTTTGTGCTTCTATTATTATACTCTCCTTTCACATGGTGAGAACAAGGCTACTGCTCAGATCTTCAAAGCTCAATATCTCTCTGAGCCTACATTATTTCAATTTCTGAGGAAGTGCACCTGTGAAACACTCGTGTATAAAGATTTGAGATCAGAGCCAGAGCTCAAGTATAAATCTTTAACAACTTGGAAATTTTTCCGAGCTGAAATTAGTATCATTAAAACATTAATAATAAGTAGTTTTATCTAGACATGTTTTGAGATTTGTGCACATCCTTTTCAGCAGTCTCCAACTTACCTAGTGATGTTTCAGTGTTATCAGTGGCAAAGCATGAAGTAACAGGATAGATACTTTTGTTGATGTTGTTTTCTGCCGCCTCCTCCTCCTCCTCCTCCTCCTCCTCCTCCTCCTGTTTCAGGACAAAACATTTTCTGATGAATTGACTGCTCACCCTAGTGAACAATAACCATACAGGGTGTATGCTTTCAGAGCTTAAGTTAGAGCTGTTTCACAACATACTGGTGGTAATGGTAATCAGAACAAGACCAAAGGCTGCGCCATGACTCAGTTAGACATCTTGCCTCTCACCTAGGTGGCCCAAGTTTGATCTCAAGCGACCGCATGTGGGATTTGTGGTAGATAAAGCAGTGCAGGGTTTTCTCCGGGTTCTCCAGATTCCCTCCGCATTGCTTCCACTGGAGCTCTATCTTCATTCCATGTATCATCGGTATCATCACCTGCAGTGTCATTTGTAATAAGAGCAGGCGTTAAACACTACTTACAAAAAATAAAAAAGCAAGACCAAGAATGGGAAGCCAGGCAGCATTAACATTTTGATTCACAATAACCCAATAATAAGAATAAGATTGCATTCATTTGTTTCTATTGACCAATGAAATTTTATCACCTGCTCTCCAGCTTAGCCAACATAATCTGTGAGTTCAGTCAACTTAATACAGATTAGTCAAGTTCAAATTTTGATTGAGAGATTTTTCTAAACAGAAGCCAGTGCTCTTTCTAATTCCTTAGTACTTCTTAAGTAGTCAAACTTTACGCTTTCAATAAACAACTGATGTTCAAAAAAGTTGTAATAGAAATAATTTTTTTTTTTTCTAGAATTCCTTCTGGTTTTATTTTCCCAGCTTTCAATTGTAACTAGATAGAGCTCCAGCAGCCGTTTTACATCATTGCTATATAGAATAATTGCTACAATGAAGAGCCCTTAAAATGAACAAGACAAAAATAGTGTGGTGGTAGCATGTCTGCCTCTCATTCAACAGGTTGCAAGTTTGAATCCTGCTTAGAGCAAGTTACCTGGTTAAGGTTGTTTTTCAGGGTTTTCCCATACCCTGAGAAGACAAATGTTGAGTAACTTTAAGCTCCATGGATCCTGAAATTATTTGAGCATCATTTCACCAATTTCATTCATTGTTCAATATTATCAACCAGGTTAAAGGACATTAAACTACACAAAAAAAGAAGAGAAAAAAAAAAAAAAGAAAGAAAAGTCTGCTATGCACAATATGCTGTGGTCTTAGATATGACATGCCCGAGAATTAGAGACTTAAACTTGGATAAGTCTTGCTTCTCGTTCCTGAGGACTGGGAAGGCTTCCCATTAGTTGTGAACACTTGCATTAAAATACATGTATTTCAATATTCCTGCTCTCGCTCTGGTACCATAACTGTTTGTTTTGAACTAGTGTTTACAGTTTGTTAATAATTTATAAGCTTGTAATACTTCATATTTACACAGTGATATGTAATGTTGTTTATATTATGTTATGAATATGAAATGATATATGCAGTGAAACTTTTAAATTATTATGTAATTAATTTGAGTCAAATATGGACACTGTAGTTTCACCTACTTAGTTTTTTTTTTCCTGGATGCATTTCTTTCATTGCCAGTGGGTGTTTAACTGGCTACAAAAGGGGAGGTTTCTATTGTAATATCATCTATGCTGCCATCTGGTTTCCTTGGGGTAATCTTAAGATAGGTACCACTGGCAGATGACATCTTAAGATTACCTCAAAGGAAACCAGATGGCAGAACAGATGAAATTACAATAGTGACCTCCCCTTCTGAAACCAGTCAAACACTCACTGATGATAAAGCTTTGAAATGCATCCGGGGAAAAAACTAAATGAAACTATAATGTCTATATTTGGCTCAAATTAGTTATGCAATAATATATTTATTTATTTGTCAGAGGCCTGAATACATCTAGGAATGACATCATCACAAAAATATAGGTACATGTTTACCTATTTGATTAGAATTAATTACATAGCTTTAGGTTACAAAATAATGTCTGCAGCACTATCCATAAATTCATTAATTGGGCAAAATGGCCTATTTATTAGCCAGTTGTGAACACACACTTAGTCTAATAACTGGGACAGCTCTTGCTGCATCTGGTAATTTATTGGACATATTAATACCATTATAAAATCAAGTGTTTGCACTAAGAGTTAATGTGCATCTTTAATATTCTAATGTATGCTTATTGTATTAAAATGATGGAGATCAGTACGAAAGAATATTGGTTAATATTCATTCTGATATAAATTGGTGATCTGTATATAAATAGTGAAGATGACTTAATGGGATCTAACCAAATTAAATTGTAGCTGTAAGCAACCAAGCTTACGACCATCTTAACTCAGTTGTTATCCTGTGAAGTCATGATCAATAATCAACACGGAGAAAGCTTAAAAATCTATAATATATATAAATACATTGTATAATCATAACCTTTAACTTGTAAATAATAGTTTACAGGGTTCTTTACTACTTATGTTTAAGCATATCCATAGTACCCTTACTGTAATAAAAGGATCTTGTAGACCTCAGTTGAGTGTCCCCATAAATGTGTTCCCTAATGTGTATGTCTCAAATAGTGCAAGGTATACACATTCCGTGACATAAGTGATTTCAGAAATGTTACTTGGGATAATTTAGTGCATACATTTTCTACTTTTTGATGTTTTTTCCATCCAAGTTTTGAATCTAGAAAGAATTCCAAGAGTTTAACAAATGGTAATTTGTTTACCCTTATATCCAACAAACTATCCAGATATAAAATGCTGAATTTTCTATTCATGTAACATTTGCAGTATTAAAATTATGTGTTTCTAAAGGCTTTAACTGATTATGATTTGAAAGTAATGTAATTAAAGCTGTATATTGGCATACATAATAAGATCTTGCCATAATTATATGCCAATCATTAATTATAAAATAAAAAGAAAAGGTTCTAACGTAGATACTTGTGGGACTCCATTATTAATATTCTGCACATCATAGTATTTGTCTGCAGTGGCCACCATTTTCCATTTATTATTAAGTAGGACTTCATAAGCTTTAGGTTTTCACCTCTAATCTCATAGTGTTCAACTTCACAAATGAGTTTTTGGTGTGACAGATTTAGTAAGATCACATAATACTATATAAATTTTCTTGGTTTTCCAAGGCAGTTTTATTTATTTCTTTAGGTATATTTCTGGAAACCAAATTGCTTAGTAGTAATAACACTGGCCAACAAAAAAACAATTTTTGAATGTTTCCTGCATTTCATGAGTCAATTCTTACCAATTTTGGGTCGAGAAAAACTAATATGACAATGAAATTTCTTTCTTAGCTCTAGTTTCTGTGGTACTCACTAGGTGGAAGTATTTCATATTAACTGATTAAGAGAAGAGGATACATTTTAATTACATATGCTAACAACATTGAAAGTGCATTTGAATTATTTTAAATAGTAGTTACGTTCCAAGAGTTCTAAATTGCTGGAAAAACACCTCGCAGATGGTTTTGTCTGAAGAGAATCATGTGGTTGGCTTCTTGAGTCGTCGTCTTATAGCTTATCTCTTGTAAGAGAGTTCCAGAGCATCCCTACACGAAGACCAACAGTAAACCACAAGCATTGCTTCATTCCATTGGCCCTGATATCTTTGCTCCATGACAGAAATGTCCTGATGGAATCTTTTTCCATGTTAATCACTTGACAGCTCTGCAACTAGGAAGGAAAATGTCTAGGTGGAAGTGGAGAAAATGTATTTTAAGGGACATGTTGCATCCAAGGTTATGGTATTTTTGCAGGAGCACTGTCACCAATAGTGTAGTTATCATCTCTTTTGTTGCCTAAAAGATTACAAACAACTTCCTTGAAGGCTTCCCAAGCTTCCTTTTCTTTCCCCTCCAAAACTTGATTCAAATCAGAATCCTTTACAAGTTCTCGACAAAGATACCTTCCTTAACTTTTGCATCACATAACTTCGGAAATTTCTCTCTTATGTACTTCTTGGTTCATACCTTTGAAAAAAAAAAATTTCATGGGCACTACAAAAGCCATAGATCTTTCTTATTTTTCAGCCATTCTCGCAGTGTAACTGAACATGCGTTGCAACATATATGTGGAGCCCAAGACTTATCCTGATCCCCTGCTTTCATACCAAAATAATGCTGATAGGCAGACTTCACAAGAGACATCAGATTGCGTATCTGTGAGCTTTCATACCAAAATAATGCTGATAGGCAGACTTCACAAGAGACATCAGATTGCGTATCTGTGAGGAAAATTTTATTTCACCATAAATGTAACAAAAATTATTCACCATATTTACACATTTTTATGAATTTCACGCTACAAATGTACTCTCAAACCAGAAATTCTGCATTAATTACAGCAGAAACTATATGAAACTCTCAGTTGCAGCAACAATAGCTATGTTTATGACTTACAAACAGCTTAAGAGCATTTGTGTTTTGTTATTGGACAGGTGCGCCAACTCCCAAAACAAAATTTTGCCAAAACTAAAA
The DNA here is from genome assembly GCA_030762935.1 of Hymenopus coronatus. NCBI lineage: Eukaryota > Metazoa > Arthropoda > Insecta > Mantodea > Hymenopodidae > Hymenopus > Hymenopus coronatus. The sequence goes on from CM060882.1 coordinate 28,282,422, forward strand.
ATGTTGATATGAAAATGAAATGTCACTTTATTTCCAAAGCAAGAGCTAATCTGTCATTTTTATGGTGGTTTCTTAATTCAGTACATGGAAATATATAGGAATTAACTATTTTAATTGTTGGCCAGTATAATCGAATATTGATTGAACCAACTTAGCATCAATGGAATTAAATAACTTTTCATCCACAAGATATCTTGTAGAGATTCTGTCTACCCTGTCTTCCCTGACACTTTGTTCCTAAGCGTTACAGGCTTGTTCACAACAACCGCTAATGGTAACCAGAACGAGAATGGAAATGTGATAGTTGAAAATGAGTCGGAATAGTAACACTCACCTCACTTATATGTAATTATGTTCAAAACATATGTTTCAAGGGCAATTGCCCTCTTCTTCAGTTGAAGTCCAAAATGTTTAAATACATGTATTTCAATGGAAGCATTCACAATTGACAGAAGCCTTCCTGGGCCCCAGAAATGGGAAGCAAGTCTTGCCAAGTTTTAAGTTTCTCACTCTCATTACCAGGCACAGCATATTAGATGCATATTGTGCATTATTAGACTCTTTGATACAGATTATTTTAAATGGCATGACATGAAACAGCTGCTAGAGCTTACTTTAGTCTCAATTCTTTCTAATTTTAATGCTGGCTAACCTGTTTTATATTGGCTGATTTGGAGACAGATAAAAAATATTGTTGGTCAGTTAAAAATAAGTGAAATCACAATGCACAAAGTTGTTCTGGAAAAGAAGAAGAATAAGCGCATTCCCATTCTTGTTACACAGCTATTGCGAACCAAAATTTGTGTCCTGTATGGTTTCCTGTTGTCGGTTTTATTCTGGTTACTGTTCTTGGCTTATTTTGAACCAGCCTTACTAGTTACAGCTCGGAACAATTTGTAATTCAAATACACACCAGTTTCCAACTTCTGCACATTAATTGAATTAAATAAATTAAACAATAATAATTTGATTTTGTGATAGTCAAAATGCTGATTACGTTTCTGAAAGGCAGAACTATGGTATTTACCTTCTGTCCAGTTCACCCTGTATAGCAAATTATTAAGTGTGACATGTTTTTGTTTGTTTTCCTTATTTTAGTGTGATGATTTCCCTGTAAACGAAAAGGTGGCACTGCAGTTGGCAGGACTGCAAGCTCAAGTTGCTTTAGGAGAGCCCAAAGATAGTAATCGTCCTGATTATTATACCGACATAGACACCTACTTACCTCAGCGAATATCTCGACTGCGAACAGAGGAACAGTGGGTATGTAAAAACTATAAATTGTTTTATTAATGAAAGCTCACTAAATTATTTGTTTGTAATGTTTAAATAAAGTTACATTTTTATAAGATGAAGTACATTACACCTAGATCCATTAAATATATTTGCTGTTTGCAAAAAGAAGGCACTTTTAACACTTTCAATAATACACTCTTTGCAGAATAAATGATTATGTATTATTGATTGGGAAGCATTGACCTTGACTGCTCTAAGTAGAATGCTTTACATGTGATTTTTAGACTGTGCACTTTACATTCTCTCCTTGATATTTTTAAACAAAGCTGTTAGATTTACTGAATATTTCCTGGCTCATATTAATTTTCTGTGAATGTAGGACAGTAACTGCAATGGATTGTATAGTGCATGTTGTGTTTATTCCATTCAACATTCACAGAGTTCCTAAAACAGGCACATAAACACAGAGCTAGCTTATCAGCAACTTAAGATAAATAATCTGTATGGAGAACATAACTAAAAAATGAGAAGACACATAAATCTCAAACTTTATATTTAAGTTCAGCATCTTCCAAAATCACATATGGATTTTCAGGAAAATCCTCCATCCCAGCTTACCTATTACAAGGAAAATTTACCATTCTTTATTTTCTCAAAAGAAGTGTATCAATGGCTTATAATTAAAATACTATATGTTTAAGTCATTTGCATCACTAATACAATACAAAGAGTTTTCTGGGAATAGTAAAGTTCTGTTTTGTATAATTTTGTATGATTGGTAAACTACAAGCGATAGATAAATAACCTACTGCATAAAAAATGTATAGCTCCTCCCATTCTCCCTTTGGGGAAACTTGTTCCATGAGTTAAATGACCTGTCAATTAGCTGGAGACCCAACTGGCAATGTATATTACTTCCAACAATGATAGTAATGGAATGAAGGGACCTACAGCTTTTAGGACTTTGGAAAGTGTTGGATCTTGGGGATACTTCACACCCAGAAATGAACCTGAGTAGGGGTGACTTAAACTCGCCACTCCATAGCTGAGACCCAAATACAGGTCTTCATACAAGAGCCATAAATGATACCACCATGCCCATTTTGGAAATATTTATTGTTACATCTTTTAAGTTTCCTAACTTGAATCGTCATACAGAATCTATAAATCATCTCGCACAATTCATTTTTTTCTGCAAGGATCCATTAGAGTAAAAAACTGACTTACTGTATGCAAACAGTTATGTTTTGTTTTCCATACGGTGCATGTGACCAAGACCAAGTTGCTCACCTAAGTTTATTTCTAGCCAAAAATTTACTGTGAGTAATCTAATATGTAAAGAAAAATCAATTCTTATATAAATACTATAATATATATAAGGGATTTGTGAAGTTGTAGATAAAGCTGTGAGTTGAAAAATCAGATTCCTTATGTTTACTGTCACTCCAGTTTAACTAATGCTCACTTATTTTATTACTTGTATGTTTGGTATCTTATTTATCTATCATTGTTGTGTTATGTTATGCATCTTTCAAATTTAAAGAATTTTACCTCGGCTCCTGGCATTTTTGTGACTGCTTTAAGGATTGTATCTCCTTGAAAAGCATCACCCTCCATGATGTAATGGTTACCTGCTAATTTCCTATACCCAAGTTTGCAGCTTCAAAGCTGGTGGAGGATGATGAACTTTTTTGAGGGTAAAAATCCTTAGCACGGAAGGGGAGTAAACCCGTTGGTCCCGTGATATAGATTTACAGCACTTAAAAGAACCTCAAGCCTGATAAATAGGCCTCTGAGCAAAATTAAACAGTCTTTCACGCTGAGAACCACAGCAATTAAAGGGCATTCATAAATAAAACTCCATTTAATTTAATTTCCTTGAAAAGCGTCTTCGTTTAATGTACAAGTAATTTATATTTCAGAATGTTTGGGTTTGATACTAATTAGCTGTGCATATTGTGTTTAGGTGCCTGTCTTATCTCAAGCTCACAGACAATATGGTGCTGGCAGGTCCGAGTTGACGGCTAAAGTGCTCTACTTATCATGTGTGATGCAATATCCATTATATGGGACCACCATGTTCCATGTTACGTACCGTGGTTATTGGTCATATGGTGAGTAATACATTTATTTATATTTACAAAGTTTTGAGACATTCTAGTTGCTTTTGGCTTCAAAACAAAATTGATGGCATTACTTGTACTAATCTCTTTTCACTAAATGAATAACCGCTAACTTTGGGCTTGTGCTTTTTGTAAATATTGGACTGTAGTTACTGCACATAAAATTGCCACCCTCTCCCCCTAAACACCGTGAACAATTACAGACACTTCTTCCACTTCTTCTTCTTCTTCTTCTTCTTCTTCTTCTTCTTCTTCTTCTTCTTCCAAGATTGGGTCATTGCATTACTGCTCTGAAGCTAATTGTATCCTATCTTCTTTTAGGGTAACCCAAGTTCTGTTTGCCAACAGGTTGATAAATGTAAGCTTGCTGCCTGTAAGCAGTAATCTGTCTATGACCATTCTCTTGATATGAAGTTGCCAGTTTTTTGCCATAGTCCTTAATTTTATTAGTAATATCCTTTTGGTTTTTAATTATTTCCCTTCTTTTGCTTTTGTGTCATATACTTTTTCCTCTGATATGAGGAGTCTCATTCATCCTGCTTCAATTCGCTTGCAATCCTAAGCTCTTAAGGTACCAAATAGCAAATCAGTCTTTAATAGAACATTATGTAATCTAATTTGTACATCCTTAGTAATTTTTTTTTCCAAACTATTTTCTTATACTTCTATTTGTCCTCCTAATATCTATGTATATTTTTTTCTAAATCTAAATAAATTTTCTGGTACATGCCAGATATTTAAAACATTTCACCTCTTCTATATCATTACCTATTTTTTCTCTCCTCATTGATTTTCTCTCTATTACTACCATTTTGTTTGTTTCTTCTATTATATTTTCTTCCTTACTTCTTTCTTTTATTTCTATCAAAATTTCATAATCTTTATATCTACTACTGTTATCATATCATCTTTAATTACCCTTTTCATATACTTCATCCAATCTTTTCTTCTTCTTCTATCCAGTGGGATTGTAGGACATCTCATTTGGGATGTCTCTAGTGTTGATTTTCTGTGCTGCTTATTACTCAGTTTTAATGCTGGTTTAGCTTTTTGTGTGTAGTCTGTGTTTAGTCTCTTTTCTCATATTCCAATTAAAATGTATTTGTACACATTCATCTTTTATTTATTCATGTTTGCCTCTGTTTCTACATTTGTTTCCATTGTCATTTTATTGAAACTAAGTATTTAAGGTAGACAGACTGTTAACTATTTTAGTTCAAAACTATATATTATCCTTCAATTTCACCCTTATCTTTATGTCAAGAAAATTTTTATATAATATTCTTTTTATTCTTTTGTTATTTCATTCAGTTAGAAAAGTGATTTCTGCATATTGTCCTCTTCTTCATCATAAATACTTGATAATTTGCAAATATAGTATATGTACATTGGTTTTATTTTATTATTATTTTATTCAAGAAAATAACATTTTTAACAAGACATTCTCTCAATTTCCTCTTTTCACTTCTGAACTCTTCTTTTGATGTTATTGTACAATTACTTGTGTTCTGTTTTTTCATAAGCTTTTATGTAATCTAAAAACAGTATACAGATTTCTAAATTATGTTGAGCCATATTTTTTCTCTCTCTAAAATGTGCTTAACAGTAAGGTTGTCATCAAACATGAACTGCCCTACCCAAAACCATTTGTTCTTTTATGACAAATTTCATATTTTCTAACATAAATTATCCCATGACTTATACATACATAATTGTTCAGGTTTTAAAAGCACTACTTAAATGAGATTACTATAAAGCAATTGTGTAATTTTACCGAAACATTACATTTTTAATGCCAGAAATGAGTGAAAATTGCAGAAAAGACTGCAAGGAAACTGAATCTCAGCTCTCAAACAACTATAAACAATTACAGTATCACTTAGTCATATAATCCACTTACTCGTACCACAAAGCTCAACTGCTCAGAAAAAGCTATGTTGTAAAACATATTTTTGAGCCACGTTTAGAGATACAGGATGGAAGTTTACAGTACTTGGGTGAAGGATAGAAATTGTATTTAATGTTTTTTTTTTTTTTTTTATCCTCATTCATAATGTGCCACTTTGGTTAGATATGTCAAAACAGTTTTATGTATTTAGTTGGAATTTCCTTCTGAACTGTTCACTTTATTTTAATGTATTAACTGCCACATGGATTTTTGCATTAGTAGAAAGTGTATATGAAAAGGACATTTACTTATGCAGCTAGCGAAAACATTGAAAATACTTCATTTGGTTGGTTTAAAACAGGAGTAAACCTTAAATTCCTAATGAATGTGTACCTGAGGCTCTCGATTTGTTGTTAAAATAGAGAATGTTAGGAGTTTTAACCTTAATGAGGGTTGTTTTGGAAATGTATAATACTGGATCTATATTTATTTTACAAAATGGTCCCATTCTCAGAATTGTTCTAAAATAACATTCATGTTTTATTTTCTCTCCTTCTAATCCTTTCCCATTGCAACCTAACCATGGCAAAATGAATCCTTAGTTGACTAACAACTGCTTCTGATGCATGAGTAAACCTGTGAAATGACCACTCAGTGAATACCAAAGCACATGTAACATACTTCTCTAGTGAATTGTGTTGTTTTGGATCATATGTAAGAAGACCATCATACTTTCTTTTTTTCCCTAAAAAAGTAATATAATTTAATAATAATTACTGTTTCTGAAGTACTGGAAACTTCCAAACTCATTTAGATGTCACAGTACATATACTTACACTTATATACATATATAAACTATGCATTGACATGTTTTTTATTTTTTTGTTGCTTTACTGAATTTATTTATTCTAATTCTGTTTATTTTTTTCAATGTTTACCAGCTCAAATAATTTTGCAATGCTATAGTTATGTTTAGTCAATAAGAATGGGTTCTTAATATTTGTCTCTTTGAAAGTCTGTTTAACCAATTGATTGCTTTCATCACTGACCACCACATCCAGCAATAATTTGGAAAATGTTACAATTACTTTAAGCACAAAAATTAGGTATAATATTTTGATAGGCTGGAAATACGGTGCAAAATTTAAATTTAAAGAAATGTTTGAGTCAAAATAGAAACACAGACATCAGTTACATTTTTTGGGTCTTACCAGTTTCGAGAGCTATTTGCTGACATTATCAGAACTGACTGACTGGGTGCTGGAGTTAGTATTCATAGTGTGGTGGTGGTTTGTGGCGACATCTAGTGGTGAAGTGATTTACTTCCATAGCTAATTTGGTGGGGGCAATTCAAAATTCACTAAGCAGTGTTTTTGTTTTATAATTAAAATCTTTGCTCAAATATCCAACTCTGTTGCATATTTTGCAGTTTTAGGACTGATGCTCAGTATGATGTCCAGTGTGGTGTGAATCTGCCGATTTATCAATCTGTTTGTATTTGATGTGTCTTAAATGCTCATTTAAGTTTTGTGTTGTTTTACCTATATAGATTCTGTCACAATCTTAGCAATTGATTTGATAAACTCCTGCGCTTTTGTTCTAAGGTTGGGCCCTTCAAATTGTTACAGAGTAGCTAAACTAGATTTATTTTGTGGAACTAAGCAGATGTAATGTTTTTTGAAAATGTTATGGAATTTCTAATGAGTACTCGGATCAAATGTGAATTTTCTGGAGATGATTTTGGTTTTTTGCTGGGTTACTTTTGTACTATCCTTAATGTCTTTTGGTTTTTTAATTTTGCCATTCTCTTGTTAGTGATTTGTTTGGCAAAGTCATTGTTTATTGCTGTGTTGACTATGTGATGGTATTATTTTTTATATTCTTCTTCTGATAATAGAATGTGCACCAAACTGTGAGTTAAACTGTTTAGGACAGCATGTTTATGTGAGACCAGGTGAAACTATTGTGCTTTATATTTTTTTCAAAATGTGTAGACTTTCTGTAAATACTAAAGTTGATTTTCTTTTGAGATCTAATTACTTTTAAATCTAGAAATGGTAGTGTGCCTTCAATTTTAATTTCCATGGTAAATTGCATAATTCTGTTCTGCAAATTGAGTAATTTGAAAGAATCTTGAATGAAAATGTTTTATTGAATAAATACTATCTACATATCTATGCAAAACTTTGTATATGTGCAGAAAGGAAGTGTTATGGTGTTCCTAAGTTGCTCATGAAAAGTGGATTGCCTGTGACAACAAAGTCTGTTGATAGACCTGTTGTTGAACATGAATCTGTTTTATAAGATTTAAAGGTCTATGAGATTCATTTCATCTTGTGGTAAGTTGTTCTGAATGAGCTATTCCTTAAGTTGACATTGGAATTTGGCCATTTGGATATTTGAAAAGTGGGCTGTGACATCCAAAGATAGCAATTTATCTTACAGTTTCAGTTCTATTTTACTTATTAGGTCTTGGGAATTCTTGATGTTTAAATGATGCAGATACCTTGGTGGATATGAATTTCTGTGTCAAAAAGTTTGCCAAATGATAAATAGGTGAATCAACATTGTTTATTGTGGGCATCAATTTGTTGTCTGATTTGTGGATTTTTGGTAGTGCATACAATCTCAGTAAAGTGAGATGTTTGATTTTAGATTTTTCTTTCTCAGTTATGGTTTTAACTTTATTAAAAGTAAGCCTAAAGGTTTTAAGACTAAGAGCTTAGTGGATCTGTTTTGATTTCTTCTTGTAATAGGTTTTCCTACCTGATAGTGCAATCTTCTTTGTCTGGACTTGTCTGGGAAATTGAGGTTTTAATATGTATACCTTCAAGGACCATTGTACATTCTTATTGAATTGCTGCTGCATTGGTGTTGTCATCTAAATGATTTGTGGCCGTATCAAAATCTGCAATTAATTTTTCTACTGTAAGTAAAGCCAACACATGTTTTCTGACCTTTATTTAGGTAGTGTTAGCTCAGCTTTGTTGAAAGTATGTTTGGACTGGTTGACTATTTCTTGGTCTGTGGATGTAGGTTTTTTGAGGTTAGGATATTGTGAATTGTTTATGATGCCAATTTTCAAGTTTTTTCTTCACATTTAAATCTTTTGTTCTCATTTTCAAACTTCTGATCAAAAGATATTTTGATAGCATATTTTACAAAGTTGGAGAACCAAGGGTGATGTGGAGAGCATATAATTTGGGAGAAATAAATGTTATACTAACTAGCAAAGTGTAGATTTGGAGCATTTGCTACATGGTCATAAAGCCATGCTCAAAGGTTAATTTCTGGCCAGTTATGAATCCTGTTCTTGGCAATCAAGTGAAATAACTTGATTCTTAAAGAGAATATTAAGAACCCAAAAAATATTGCTTGTTGTTATTTCTTGTGATTGTTAAATTGTTATTATTGTTTATTTTAATGTAATGTAGATTATCTAATATTTATTTCATTTATTTATTTCATTGTAAGATTTTTTTATTAACATAATATACAGCATTTTAAGTTGCTTACAACAGAATACATTAGCATTTAATAAACAGTACAATGAGAGAGGATGAGAATCAGTGATAAACATAAATCCCCTTTTCCTGTTGCTCGTAAGCATATGGGAGGGAGACAAACATGTTCCAGAGTCAGTATGCAATTGTCATGCTACAGGTAACAGCCTGGTGTTGGGTGTCAACTCTGAGGGACTGATGCTGATCAAGCCAGACGATAAGTTTGTGTTGTATGAATACCGGTATCAGGACGTGGAGTCCATTTTCCTGGATCCCAGTGACAGCTTCCTCACCATCAATCTTATGCGCCAGCAGCCTGACAACAGCCATCGCTGCTTCGTGTTCGAGACAGAGCAGAAGAACGAGATAGGCTCCCTCATTGTGAGCTATTGCCCTGCTCTTGCTGCATGGATCACAGAGAATGAGGCACCGATAAGAAGGGTGAGATTATTAAGAGTAATTTGTAAAGTTAGGTAGCAAGGCACAAACAAATCATAATATATAAAACACTGAAAAAGAAAATAACTATCTAATAACTGCAGTTTCTTAAAGACATTTTCTTAAAGTTAATCTATATAAATATAATAAATCTTGAACAGAAAATTTTCTGGTAATTTTCAATTTTAGATGATGGGACTATCTTGAACCCAGAAATTACATTAATTTTTTATTTTTTAAAAAATTTTGTTTTATTTTTATACATACAGTAGAAGCCAAAATAATGCAGTTGCTGGGAGACATGCTTTACCGTGGTGTCATGACGATCCTACAGTATATCAAAATGTGCACTTAGAAGTGATAAAAATTGAACCGGTGGAGGTGAAGGGAAACATTTGTGCGATAATAAATTACAGTACATTATAAAGTACAGCACTTTTAAATGCAATTACTCATCAGTTATGCTGGGGATGTATTCCGGTCCCGTAATCAATCTTAATTTACAATACAATTACACTGTACACATTTTATACTAATCTTATTTTGCATTATCTTAAAATAAATCAATAAGTTTTGTTTGTTGGAATAATTCCCATTTTTTCTCTGCATATTGTTTGATTGTAGCAAATGTCAGTGCTAGGGGTGCGGCAAGGGCAAAAGCTATACTGCAGAACTGCTCTTTGAAGAAATGTTTAAACTCGGCTTATAAAAGTAAAAAAGTAATGCAAATAAATAAAAATACAGTACTTTCCCCCATAAAGTTAGAATCTGCATATTTCAGACCGTGCTACCCTGGGCTTCTACTGTATTTCCTTTTCATGAAAAAATGGACAAGCTAATTTAATGAACCTTCTTTTATACTGCCTCTAATAACTAGTTGTAGCAGATAGGGGTTATTGAATTCTACCAAAAATTTAATTTAAAAATGTCAACAAAAATATATGTTTTGAGATCCCCTGAATTGAAGTTTGCTTTCCAAGGATGCAGTTAGAAGCATTTTCAAGAAAATCTCCCACCCCAAATCTAACTTTATTGAAACATTGTTCATAATTCTTTATTTTCACAAAAATGGATGAAATGATTTTTATTAAAATTCTACATATTTGGGATGTTTATATGACAAATACATGTATATCTTCAATTTTCTGTGAATAGCCTGTAAAATATTTTTTATTGATTAGGAATTTGTGAAATTTTGTACAACCATAACAGATGGAAACTAACCACAGAAATCGTCTGTAATGCCATTAGTAGTAAAAGCAGGCGTTAAGTACTATAAAAAAACCACTACAGAAAAAGTATAAATCTTCATAAATCATGCCCTTTATTCCAAATACTGTTTTTGTAGCATCAGGTATTTCTGAGATATTGTTATTGGTTTGATTTTATTATTTTTTTGAAGTGGTTGCCATTCTGTTACTTCTAACAAAGTTAAGGAAAGAGAATAAAATTTCAAGACCAGCACTTAAAGATTTGATTGTTGCTTCAGCCTCTTGTATTTCTGAAAACTATCATCTTTATTAACCAACACATGTTGCAAAATTCTTTATAGCAAGAGCAGACAACATTCAAATTTAAAACCCTAACTAACTTCAGTGACTAAACTTTAAAATATTAATATTTTGCGAGTTTGTTATGTGTTGTTATTACTTAAAAGAAAATGCAATGATAAAGAATTTTATTTCAAACACAAAAGTGATATGTTTTGCTCCACTGTATTTATGTTTAAAACATCTGTTTTAAATGCAACAAATAGTGTTAATCTGAATAATAATAAGAATCTTCAGGTGGTTTAATTCTGTAATTAGCTAGTAAAAAGGCTACATCATAAGGACATTAATTAGATACAAGTTTCTATACAAGGAACATAACAATATACACATAATGCACATTTTTGCTATGACAGTTATGATGACACTTATATTTCACTAGTTTATAATTGGAATTAGTTTTCAGAGATACAATTGTGCCTAAAATGTGTAGTATCAACCTCTTAGACTGAAATGTGCTCACAAGAATAATAGTTATTTTTGTACTCAAGATTGAAATGTTATCACAATAACTTTCAATGTTCACTTGTTAAAATTCAAAAGCAAGAGTATTTTAATTGTTTAAACTTTATAACTATAGTAAGATGCAAAAAAACGTATTCAGATGAAGTTTTATTCAAATTAAATAGTTCAGATATTAATGAAGCCACTCTTATCTCATTTTTTGTTTTACTTCTTACTTAAATATTCTATAGGTCAAAGCAATTACTAATGAGGATAGAATTCGTTTGTATCACAACTTGGTGAATTGTCGTCGCACTCTAGTGGATAGTGATACACTCAGAAAACCACAGGATTCTGGTGGAGGATTTTTACGAAATACGTTACGTAGGTAAGTAAGTTCATTCTTTCTGTATTCTTGTATTTGATTATGAAATTTAGCAATTGTAAAATGTCATAAAGTAACACTTTTTTATTAATAATTGTGAATTTATTTCTGTGATGGGAATTGATGTCGCATATCTAATGGTTATAAGTGGCAATTAAACTTAATATAATTATTTGAGCAGTAAGCTATTTATTTATATCCTATTAGGGCTTAACTTAGAATTAATATCATTGCCATAATACATTATAAATCCTATGCAGGTTAAGTAAGCATCGTCTGGAGAAATTACGTCAAGAACATGGGTCTTCTACAGATCATGGTGAAACTTACAAAGGTTTCCCATATGCATACTGGGCATTTAGTAGACAAGCAATTCCTCAAAGTCTGAGTAAGATGCCAGAAGTGGATGAGCAAATTGCACTACAGGTGTTTCAGAGCATTCTTAATTATGCAGGTCTTGGACAAGATGGTAAGGCTCTTTAATTCTTAGTGTTATTCTAAGGAAATATATTTACCTAATGGAGCATAACTCTTTCCCCCTTTTTTTTACCTCTTCTGCAGTATTTATGCCAAACCTGTATTAAGTGATCACATTGCTTCCATGTGTTTGCTTAATTAAGGTGAATTTTGGAGGGGAGGCATGCAATATAAAGGATCTGAAATGTAGATCTAGAAACTTGGAACCCTTGGTTGGAAATGCAATTGTCAGATCCTTTCAACAATAGCATTCTTCTTCCTCATATTTATTTGTAGATTACCCATGTTTCAAAATGCAATTATTAACAATGGTGCTGTCATTAACATTTTGAAATTTGGTTTTAGAAACAAATTTTTTTGATTCTTATAAAAAATACATTCTTAAATAAGGGGGCTAAACAAACCGATTCACCTTCTTTCTTCACCAAAAGATGCTTCACAGTCAGTCTTCTGTTAAAAGTCAACCTCTACCTAGTAAACCTATGTTTAGCTATGTATGTGATAGATACTTGTCCAGTCTTAAAGTCTGTTAAATACCAAACTTAGTAATTCAGTTTATTATCTTTCAAGGATGTGACACAAAGACTTTCAGGAAAATCCTCCCATCCCAAACTCCCCTTATATGACAAAATCTAGAAAATTTTGATTTTCTCAGAAATGACTCTTTAATGGAATACTGTATACTAAAGATATTTAGATGCCAAATAAAATGTGTAGCTTGATTTTTCTGGGAATAGCTTCTGAAGATCTCTTCATTCTGGGTGTCTAGCATAACTGGCAAACTGTAAGAGATAGCCAAAAACCTACTGTACAAAAAATTTAAACGTTGAGTATTACTCTAGCCTAGTGTACTCCTGTATTTTCCTTCTACTTATAAGGAGCTACCTAAGTAATAAAACTAATTTCTGCTAATGTTTATCTGGATTTATATCAAGTAGATGCCATAGAAGAATTAGATTTTGTAAGAATAATTTGTTACAGGATAGGGAGAAAGTCATGTGAATGAAACACGTTAGATTTTTAAAGCTCATTTTAGTTTTCTGTATTCCTAATGTACCTACAATGTGTATTTAAACCATTTCTGCAAAAGTTTATCTTGATTAATATAAAGTAGATTAAAAGAAAAAATAAAAAAAGAAAGAAAAAAAAAAAGCTTTTGCAAGAATAGTTGCTGAAGGGATACTCTCAGATTTATTTTAAATTCCTGCAGTTTTGCATATTCTCCATGGCATCAGGTAATACTGACCTCCGGTTCCCAAGGTCACTGGTTCAAATCTACTGGAGGGTGACAGTGGATTTGAACCTGAGGGGGCATTAAAATCCTAAGCAGCTTCCATCAGAAGTGAAGTAAAGCTGGTGGACCAGTGTCATAGATTTATGGCATGTAAAAGACATCAAGCCTTATAAATAGGCAAAACTAAGGGGTTTTTCATGTCCAGTATGAAATAGAATGTTAAGAACCAAATGGTTAAAGAACCTCCATAAATAAAAACTCAATTTAATTTTTATATTCACTGGAAATGAATCTTGTAGTTGAAGTAGGGGTAAAACAGCTAGTTTGAGTGCAAGGGTTAGGTTAAATTTTGGGTTACTAGGTGCATGTGTGTGCACATGACTTTCTGTACCCTTTATCAGTGGGTATACAAATTATTCTTACAAAAGTTTATTTTCCTATGTATTTCATTTTAATCAAGATAAATCTTTCTGGAAATGCTTACATTACAGATTTTGTTTCAGAACAAAGGAAACAACCTAGTCAAATATATTTTAGATCTGGATACTGTATATGTTGGCTTTAAAATTCCCTATTCTTCCTATGACATTTCAACAAACTGACCACTTCTGCAGTATTATCTTACAACATGGCTGAAACTTTCAGGTGATGCAATACGCAGAGCAGAGGATGAGCATGTGAATCTTATTCAGACAATCATGGAACGATGTATGCGTAAAGAGGTTCTGCTGAATGAGCTTTACCTTCAGCTCATAAAGCAAACTACAGACCATCCTGATCCAAACTCTAGGGTAAATCTGCGACACTGGGCACTGTTGTCATTGGCCTGTTCTGTAATCTTACCTCCACAGAAGACCGTCCGCAAGTACCTTATTGCACATCTTAAGCGTTGTGCAAGCGATTATGTAACTGAAGAAGGAAAATATGCTCGCTTTGCTGAAAAGGTGAGTAAAAAATGTAATAGAAAGTTACACATCTTCAACTAAGCATATGTTTATTTTTTTAGAAATGCAGAAAGAATGCAAGCATTTAAGTCACTCCAGAAAAGTAGATTTTCCAATCAAAATTATTTTTATAAACTGTAAATATTGTGATATTTTGTTATCAAAATGAAGGCATTGAAGAGATGTAATTTTAGCTGCATTAATGTTTAAGTTATGCATTAAATCCAGGACCCAACAAAGAAAATGTAAAATATTTTTTTACACAATGGTACGTAAAATCAATAACTGGCAACAGTGCATAAAGAGAAGTTTTATAATAAATAGATAAGCGTAAAAATAGCAGGTTGTAACTTTATACACTATCATGAAAAAAATACAATGTATAACATACAGTGTTTATTAAATGCTTTTAGGTAACAAATCTCCTATATCAAGTTCCATTACATCATCTGTTTCCACTGAACTGTAACTGCAGGTGTAACATCTTCTAAATGAACCTTGGTTTTCTAATTTTTCAGTGCTTACCGAAACAAATAATTAAGTAAAGCAATTTTTCTAAGGCTGCAGAATTGTTATGGCTATCTTTATTTGATTATTTGCAAGGTTTGTTTAAACACACATGACGACATAGTCACTGTTGTATATGTCCATGAAAATGTAATTCATTCCTTGGCTGAGCCTCATTTCATAAAATCCACACTGAATTTAAAAAACGACTTTATACACTTGTATCATTAATAACTATACTCTTATTCCACCATGTGTTGGAAACCAGTGGAAGTAAGATTTTTATGAACATAAGGGTGGCATGGCTATGGCTATGGCTATGGCCAGTCCAGTGAGTCCAGTTATCGCAAATTACTACATAGAACACTTCAAAGCCAGCACTTTGGATTCAGCCACACAAAAACCAACATGTTGGCTTTGCTACATGGATGATGTGTTAGCTCTCTGGAGCCATGGTTAATAGACAATAGGCCTTGACAGAATATTTAAATCATATCAACACCATGCAAGTGGAGAGCAACAGACAGCTTGCCTTCCTGGATGTGCTTATGATCATGAAGTACCACAGACCCATGCATACAGCCCGGTACCTCCACAAACCTTCCCACCACCCTGGCCAGAAGCAAGGCATCATTAAAACACCAGTTGATCAGGCCAACCATATTTGCCAGTTCCCCTTGGAACTCTTCCACTCTTCCACTTTAACAAGCAAGCCAACAGTCACTCCAGGCAGGAAATTAAATGAGCCATACATCCCAATTAGAAGCCTTTGTCAACACCAAACCAAATCAATTCTAAAAATTCTTCCTGTACATCAAAAGTGTTGCTGACCATATCAGGAAAGTTCTCATAAAATATAATATTTGCATCATCTACAAACCTACACAACATGCTATGCTCCACCAAGGATCCAAAAGAATCACTTTCCTCTGCAGGTGTTAACAGAATTCCATGTTCATGTGCCTCTATATATAGGGACCACCCAATGTTCGATAAACATAAACATTACTGAACACAAGAGGGCTATTGACTGGTACAGTCTGAAAAATCACCAGTTGCAGAACACACCTTATTAGCACAGGGAGAACACCTCATTTAATATGCTGATACTGCTATCCTGTCCTCTGCTGTCAACTATTGTGCCTGCCTTATTGCGAAGCTATAGAAATTCTCAAGCATAAGGGCAATTTCAACAAGAAGGAAGAAACTAAATGCTTAAATAGAGCTTGGTATCTAGCATTAAGTAATAAACATTGAAAACCTAACCGGAGACAAATCCAGGATCATGCACCATCAACTTCCTTGGCCACAATAAACACTAGCCCACACAGCAGCCAAGCCAGTCAAAGAAGAGCAGAAGAACTTGCTGACCAATTGGGAGAGAGCCCACACATTCGGTCAACTTGGTCCATGCATATAAGGCCTGTGAAACTGAAAGACTCTGATCAGTTATCTCAGTGAAGATCAAACAATCATTCCAGTGATGTCTGATGCAGCTTCAGACAAAATGTCTGGAAGAGGAAGTTCCAATAGACTACGGCCTACAAGCCCAGAAGATCATTTATTTTCTAAATATAATTAAATTTGAATGCATAGAACTGAAAACAGTGAATGTGTACATGGTTCATACAGTCCTGGAAAGTTACGGAAATTATTTTCAGCAGGTATAATACAAGTTGGGGAAATTGATAACAATTGGCACAAAAGTCAGGGATTTTGACATACATACTCTAAATTATGTAACTGTGAATAATGTTGAATTAATGTTTTCATTTTAAGAGAAGGTTTGAGTCTGAATAGAAACACATACATTACTTACATTTTTGTCCCTCTGACTAATTTTGAGAACTGTTTGCTCTCATAATCAGAGACTGACTGGATCATGGTGTTGGCATCCATTGTGTGAGTTGTTTGTGTTGACATCAAGCAGTGGAGGGATGTACTTCCACAGTTGATTCAGTGGCAGCAATTCAAAATTCATTAGATAGCATTTGTGTTTTGATTAAAATTTTTCCCTAACTCTGCTGTGTATTTTTTAGTACAAAGAGTGCAATGTTTGGTATGATGTGATTAGTGGTCCAGAGGTGGTGTGAAACTGTAGATTTCTCCATTTGTTTGTATTTGATGTGCGTCATGTTCCGTAAGTATGGTTTCTAAGTTTTTAATGTTTTAATACTGGCTATCCTGGTAAAAGAGCACTTTTTTGCATGCCAATCTTAGTCTTTTTTCAGCCAATGGAAGTTTCAAAGGATACAACAATGAAGCATAATAGTGCCCAGTTATGGTTCCGCCTTTTTCCAAGCAATCTAAGAGAATTATTCCTTGGGAATCTCAAAAAAACAGTGGCTATCACCTTACCAGCTGATAAAATAGTCTTTGCTTTCTTCTTCCATTGTGCATTATCATCACTGACATTTAGACTTTAGTGTATAATGCTGGAGTCAGGTTTCATCACCAGTCACAAATGGCCACAAGAAGTCTTGTGGTGGATTGTAATTAAGCATTGCCAAACACTGTGCTTGAAATGTTGTTCCTGATGCACTTTTGGTTGACTGTGAGTAATCGCAGCACCCCACCTCGCATACAGCTTCTTCATAGCCAATTCTCCTTGCAGGATATTATACAGTTGAGATATCTACAGTCTTAGCATTCTCACATATTTCTATTCGGCAGTCTTGCATTACCATATCATGGATTTTATCAATGGATCTCAATTGGATGGTTGGAGCATGCTTCTTCTTTGTTGCTTGTCTGACCATGTTTAAGTTCATTAATCCAAAAATAATGGTCTTCAATGATGGTGCAGAGTCTAGATGAACTCCTTCCAATTCTGTTTTGGTTTGTTCGGCAGTCCAACCCGTAAATGAAAATGCTTAATAATGGTTTTCTCCATTTTCTAGCACAGTCGACACATTGACCAATACAGACAGTAGTCAACAATGAACTGTATGCTGTATATAACCCTTTGAATAGTGAAGCTTACCAACCATGAAGCTGCAACAAAAATGCTCCATTCTTTCATTGAAATTTATTAGACATATCAAACCACCCTCATAGGTGGGGCCGTGCCATGGCTGAGTGACTAGACCTAGATGGCCTGGATTCAATCCCAAGAGGGATTTGTGATGGACAAAGCGTTGCAGGGATGGATTTTCTCTGAGTTCTCCGCTTTCCCCTGACATTTCATTTCATCAGGGCTCCCTCTTCATTCAACATATCATCAGTGTCATCACCTGCAGTGCCATTTGTAGTAAAAGTGGACGTTAAACACAAAATGCAAAACACAAACCCTTGTATATCTAAATAATTTGTTAAAAATAAATAAAAAGATCAAGAGATAAAAGAGAGCATTGGATGGCTAAGGGTATGGTGGGGGCTAATAAAAAAACAAATGATATTTATGTATGTATTTTAAAATTGTGTATGTATTTTATGGTGTGATGTGAAACTGAAGCATGCTCATAGTAACTTTCTTAATTGAGTCAGGGAAATGGATCAAAAAATATCTGTGTAGCCCTGACATATTTTTTATGATGACTGGAATGTCTTGAGTTATAAATGATTTGGGCTAAAATGCCATGTAATCTCTTGAGTATAAAACTTTTGATTTCAGTGTCTATACAAAACACAAGGTACTCGAAGACGTCAGTGGCCACCATCTAGAGAAGAAATTATGTGCACCATTAATAGACGACCAATCTATGCAAGGTTCCACTTTATGGATGGTCAATATCATGCTGTTGAATTCCATCCTTCTGCAACTGCTAAGGATGTTATGGAAATAGTCAAAAATAAAATAGGACTTCGGGAAACTGCAATGGGTAAGTTAATTCAATTCATCTCATGTGTTTGCCTCTTGATTGGGATAACAACCTTTTCTATCACAATTTGTATGGATGGTTGCCTTTGGGACCATTGCCAGGTCCAGATCCCACAGCTTCATTATGTAGTGTAACTTCAAATATACAAAATATGAAGGTGACAATGACAAATTTTAGAATGCAATATTTGTAAACACAAATTATTTTTTTTTATATCTGATAACTACTTTATAATGTTTTGTGAGTTAATTGTTAGGTATTTTGTTTTATGTGCTTTAAAAGTTTTTAATTATGAGGGTGGATCAGAAAGTAATACACAATAAGTTTTTCCTGCATTGGTATTGTAGCTGGGAAGTTGAAATTTCACCAAGATGTGGTTTGAAGCTTCCACTACAAACACAATTTGTTTCTCAGAGTAGCTCTAGCAAGAAAAGTGTGAACTATGCAACAAAGATGGTGCACGTGTTACTTGTGAAGAGAAGCGAGTTGTAGTGCAATTTTTATGGGGTAAAGGGCATAAATCGAGTGAAAATCTCGGGGACATGTGTGGCGTGTATGGGGATGATTGTATGGATCATAGCAATGTCTCCAGGTGGTATGCATTCTTTGAAGATGGCCATGATAATTTTAGTGATATGCCACATTCTGGATGGCCAGCAACCGGTGCAACCACACAGAATGTCAGAGCCATTGAGGCAATTTTTAATTACCAGTGGATTCAACTGCAAACCTTTTCTCAGCAATTCAACATTTCAATAGTGCAGTGTACAATATTGTGCACGACACATTGCCATTTCGTTAAGTTAGTGCTCACTGGGTGCCTAAGAATCTGACAACCATAAGGGCCAGAGAATGATAACAAGCTTGGATCACTTATCTTTTATGCTGCAGAAGGGCATGACTTTCTGAAGTGAATTGCCACTGGTGATGAGTCATGGGCATATCACAACATGCCTGAAACAAAGCAGATCTATATGGAATGAAAATATACTGCTTTTCCAGTAAGGAAAAAGCTCAAGGTGACTCAATCTGCTTGTAAAGTGCTTGTGACAGTATTCTGGGGTATGAATAGTGAGTTATTACCGGACTTTGCCGACCATGGGACTATTGTGAATGCTGCAGGCTACATTAAAACATTGGTAAACTTGCATCATGCCCATCATGACAAATGCCATAACATTCATATTGTTGCAGCTGTTGGGAGGTGCTGGAGCTGCTCCAGCATCCTCCATACAGTCCAGACCAGGTAATTATCAGACTTTCATTTATTTGGTCCCATGAAGAAATTCCTGGCCAGTAAACACTTTGCGTTGTCAGATGCAGAAGTGAAACAGCAATCTGCAGATGGCTATACTCCAACCAAATGGGCTTCTATGAACAGGATATTTTGAAACTGGTATCACATGGGAGAAATGTTTTGAGAAAATTGGCAACTATGTAGAAAAAAGGACAAAAGATGTCTCTTCAGTATGTATTTGTTTGTAATGGTACCTATTATACTTTTGGTATAAACATTTTGTGATTACTTTTCAATCCATCCTCATACATAAATTAAAGATTTTGTGTTTATCTAGAGAACATTTCTGGGTTATGAATTTTTATGATTTTAAATTGTAATTAATATCTAAACAATGTGAAGATAGCCTTAGAAATACATTTGACAAAGAAGCGCTATCTAACAATTTATAATTGGTACAGAGAATTCAAAAGAGAGAAATTTGTTCTTAGTAATGAATTTTGTGAAGGATATCCAAGAACAGTTGTTACTAACAGAAATGTTGCTGTTGTTTGAACAGTACTGGAAGAAAATCGAAGAACATGTTATGAATGTGTCCAGGTGATGTTGAGCATTGGTGCTAGTCAAATTCAAAACATTTTATGTCAACAGTTATTGTGGGAACTTGTCAATGGATTCCACTTAAACTGACTCCCAATCAAAAATAACAATGCATAAAGCGGTGCAGAAAGGTTCTGGAAAAATATCAAGGCAGCACTTCAAATTTGTTTTGGAATATTGTTACTGGTGAAGAATCTTGGATTTATTATTATGATCCTGAAAGGAAAAGTCGCTCAGCTCAATGGGTCCTTTGAACAGAACCTAAGCCTATAAAAATTCATGAATTTGTATTGCTGGCAAGAAATCGGTTGCTAGTTGTTTTATAAAATGGGTCATATTGCTACTGTAGCATTAGAAGATAGACATATCATTACTGCCAATTGGTATATAAATGTCTGTTTAGTATAAATTTTGAAAAAGTTTATGAAAAACACCCAAAGGGGAAAATAATTTTACTTCATGACAGCACATCATCACATATAAAAAAACTAACAACTGAGTATCTGGATGCCTTGAAGGTCAGCACTTTGCATCCCTGACCTAGCACCATGTGCTTTTTTTTTTGTTTAAAAGCATTTAAAGATAAAATGTCTGGAATAATTTTTCATCATCAGATGAAGCAGTAGAACATTGTAAAACATGGTTTCTGTAGTACCTCAGGAAGAGTGGCATCATTGTTTTAAACACCTATTTCATCAAATGCAAAAATCTATTAATATTACAGGGGAATATTGAAAAAAAAACAACAATAAAATCATTTAAATCTTTTAAAATTATTGATTTTCTCAAAATTTTTAGTGTCACCCTTATAATCTAAGAACAAGGTAGTATAGACAGAAGCACATCTACAGATATTGTATTATACAGTCCCTTTGTTTTGTGTCAAGGCTGCAGATCGTATGAATGCATGCTCTGCAAACAGTCTGCTACCCTGAGGGGTTTTCCATTCTGTAACTCCTGCATTACATACTCACGAGTGTTAGCAACATATACATAATGAGTTATAAATGTTACCTTGTTTTAAATGATGTTGAAAGTAATGTCAATTTGCATAAATACATTCTTGACAGCATCGGATGAAATTATCATTCACGTGCATAAGTTATTCTTGCACAATGTTCATAATTTTTGCACTATAGTCACCAGTAAAGTTTCAGTTTTAAAAGTTCATTAGCTATAGTAACAGGGGTTTGTGAAACACTCCTTGCTGTGCAACATGGCTGAGAGACTTCTAAGGTGAGCATTCAAATGCAGCACCAATTTCGTCTAGCTTTTCCTCCATTAAAAAATGTTGGTTTTGTTTCCTTGTTTTAATGTTTAGTGATCCCATTGTTATAAATTTATTGACTAAACATCACACAGTGCCTCTACTCGGAACTGGATAACCAGGAAATTGTGGCTGAAACTATCTACACACCTGTCTACATGATTAATTTTTCATGTATATATTGTACATAAAAATACGCTGTTCAAACGTGAATTTGTTGGCAGGCATTTCCATGAACTATAAGACAGTAACATTCCTAAGGAAATCATACACAGCACACATTTAGTCAAAACACTTTACAACCAAAGACAAAGCAAAGACTGAGACAGCTTAAACTGATAAACATACTCTTGACACATCCTGCGCCACTTCTGTGCAGTCAAATAATGCCATGGTCACTGTCATGTAGGTCAACATGCATATAAGATAGTTGTGGTAACAAGTGAGATGATGAATTACAAACAAAACTATCCTGATTTTAAAATGAGCTGTATAACTTATTGGCTTACCTGACATTGCACAAGTAGATTTTACTTGCTCTATCAAATACAATGTATGTACATAGTAGATAGAGAAGGTATGTATTCCACCCAAAAATTAAATCCTGATATTTCATTGGAAATACATGTTTTGAGCACCCCTGAACAAAATTCTCTTATTTCCCTTATACCTATAAGGAACTAAGTAATAAGACCATTTCTGCTAATGTTTGTCTTGATTAGTATGAAGATTAGTATCTCTCTTTCTCTTTCTCTCTCTCTCTCTCTCTCTCTCTCTCTCTCTCTCTCTCTCTTCCTTCATATATGCATTTATTAAAACCAGTAAAATTTAACAATCTTGGATTTGTTTGTGAAAATTTGCAGGCTATGCAATATATGAGGTCCTTGGAAATTCTGAGAGGAGTTTAGTACCAGAGGAAAAGGTGGCAGATGTGATGTCAAAGTGGGAACGTTACCGTGTGGCCAGCGCTCAGGCCAACCAGAACACCTGTCGACGTCAGCACCACCTTTTCCTATTCAAGAAGCACTTGTTTCTGGACCAATACATGGACCTGGATGATCCTGTAGAGAAGGAACTCTTGTATCATCAAGTACTACACAGTCTACGATCAGACAGGTTTCCAGTTACAGAACAAGAAGCGGTAAGTGTGTCTTCTTGAAACCTTCACAACTTTTATTATGGCATTAAAATGAAGCTTGTAGTTTAAAGTGTACTGTAAAATATAATTTGTTCATTAAACTGCAGTTACTTGCTATAAGAATAAGTTCCTCACCCAGTTTTAAAAACTGTTTGTATGAGGATGAATCAAATATAAACAGTAATTGAGCCAGAGTACTGTGCAGGCAGATCCGAGGGGGATGATGGAATATTGAAGGTCAATATGTTAGCGAGGGGAGACCAGCTTTGTTAGCTGTTTTGATAGTTTTTGGTATCAGTACAGCCACAAGTGTACAAGAGGTACCTTCGTTATTACGCAGTATGTTATTATAAAGTTTTTAACTGATGAAGGGGTTAAACCCTTAGAGATTTTAACTCATTTGATGGCACAATTTGGGGATGCTACAGTGACCCAGAATCGGGTGTTTACTTGGGCCAGACAATTTAAAGGTGGCCAAGATATCATAGAAAACAAAGCTCATGCTTGATGCCCGTGTAATGTAAACTGACAATGCTCGATACTCGAAAAGAGTCGATATGCTGCTAATAAATTACAATTATAAAGTTAAGTCTTACAGATGACAACATTCATAATGTTCGAGAGCTTATTGAAGGTGATTGCCAAATTCCATCAGAAGTGGATGTCACCTTTGGGAGTGCTCATACCTTATCAGTGAACATCTTGGATTTAGAAAAAGTAGTGTTTGGTAGGTTCTCAAGTACAAAAACAGGGGAGACTTTCTCCTTCTCTTGCCAGAATCGATTCAGATTTTTTAAGCCCATCATCACATGTGCTGAGACATGGGTCCATTATTTCTCTCCAGAATCCAAAATGGGGAGTAAGGAGTGATGAAGAAAGGATGAAGGCTGCCCAGTGAAGGGGAAAACCTACCTCTCAGCCAGAAAAGTTCTCATTGGTATGTTTTTTGACTACAGAGTTGTTTTACTCATTGATTTTCTTCACAATAAACATAAGATGAATGTGGCTTACTACTGCCAATTGTTAAGATCAGCAAAAGTCACCTACAGAAACAAAAGACATTGTATGTCCATCGGAAATGACATCCTTCTCCAATGACAGCCTCACACCACAAATCTGGCAAGAGCACATTGAAGGAAATGCACTAGGAAGTCTTTGGCATGTTACTTCTGGATTATTTTTTGTTTGTGCCCATGAAACGATCACTAGGAGAGGAATGATTCAAAACCAATAACGATGTTGAGGAGCATGTGCACAATTGGTTTAAGTTATTTTTGAACAAGATATATTCAAGCTTTCAAATTGTTGTCAAAAGTGAAGCAGGCTATGTAGAGAAATAGAGATGGTGTCTATAAATATTTGTTTAAAAATTACTGTTTATATTCGAATCCTTTTGTAGTTTTAAATAAATAGATTTGGGAATATGGTTTTCCTTTTACTGAGTTTTGGATTCTTATAAGTAGTAGGGTTTTCCTTATGCCCCTGTGCTCTGGCAGGGATTTTCTCAACAAGCGAGTATAGTTTTTGGGTTTTTCTATCAGAAACTTCAGTAGCAATACAGTGAAACCATAACCGTTAGTTACATGTATTATGAGTGAGTGACAATGAGCCAAGAAAAAAAAATGGTGAAATTGGTGCTTCTGCATTTACAAAATAAAGGTAATGGTTAGGGTCAATACTAAAGAGCATGATGAACATTCATTTCCTTTGTAACAGTGTCTGGACAAATTCCAGATTATCTCAGAAAGTTATGGCATTAGGTACATAAAGCCTAAGATTGGGCTGCAAATTCCGGTTTTTACTTTATCTACATGTACATGGTACGTAGGTAGAGAAGGTATTGCACTCCACCTAACAATTTGATGCTGAGATTTCAATGGAAATATATGTTAGGGTTCCCTGAATCCAAAAAAAGCATTTCTTTGGTTTTTTGTGTGTGTGCGTGCATGTGTACAAGTGGCATAGCTCAAAAATTAAAAGTTTATTAAATACTAAACTGGTATTTAAGTTCAGTATCTGCCAAGGAAGCGACGCAGAGATGTTTGAGAAAATTCCCTCTTCAACTACCCTTTATATGGTACATTTTTCAACAATTTTGATTTTCTCAAAAAGGATTGTAACAGTTTTGATTGAAATATGTTTAATATATTTTCATGGCAAATGAAATGTATATCTTGTATTTTTTGAGCATGATCTCTGCAGACTGAAGACCTCTGCATTCTGGATGATTTTTGTGTAACTCTTAAACTGTAAGAGAGAGACAAAACTACACAAAAAATATAGATGTCGTTAAAATACACAATTTATGTCATATAACTTTTTTTTTTTTGTAGAGTGAATAGTTTCCAAGATATTCCTTGTTATTGATTTCAATCTAACTACAACTTTTCTAAATGGGAAATAATCTTTCGTTTCTTACCTCTTTTGTTTTACTCCTAGCCATGCTAATTTTTTTTTTTTTTTTTTTTTTTTTTTTGCAGAACAGGTAGGGGAAAATCATGTGAATGGATTGCATCAGATATTTTTTCTTTATTTTACTTTCTTTAGTGCCTTCTTATAGCAGGCAGAGGAAGTATTGGATTCCACTCAAAAATTTAATATGGAGATTTCATAGAAATACATGCATTGAGAATCCCCTAAATCCAAAAGCAAGGGGTGTGTGTTCATGCATGCATGTATACTAAAAATGAGAAGATTAAATTAAATACCAGCATTTTCAAAGAATGCAACATAAAGATTTTCTAGCAAATTTTTCCTCCACTTCAAACTGTCGTTTACATGGACCTTTTTTTAATAATTATTGAAATCATTCTGATTAAAATGCTAATTTTTTAAGATACTTACATTACTAATAAAAATGTGTATTTTGAACTTCTACCAAATTGTCTAAGAAGTCTTCTTTATTCAGAATGAGTATTCTGTCATTTTATATTTCTGAATAACTATAAGAGATAGACAGAAACTTATTGATAAAAATGTAAATTTCTTCAAAATATGCAGTTTATTTCAAATAATATTTTTTGTGACATCAATCATTTCCAACATTTTGTTTTAGGTGCTGTCGCTATACAGTTGTTACCCATAATTTCATACATGGATAATACAAAAACAAAAAATTAATTAAATACCAAACTTAGTAGTTTAGTTCAGTATTATCCAAAGATGTGACAATAGATTTTCAAGAAAATCCCCTATCCCAAACCACATTTACATGGAAAAATGTTCATTATGTTTTCAAAAATAACTTAACGATTTTAATTTAAATATCCATGTTTAAGATATTTTCATAACAAATGAAATGTATTTCATTTTCTGGGAGTAGCCTCTGAAGTCCTCTTCACTCTGTATGACTTTTGCATGACTAGTAAACTGTAGGAGATAAACAAAATATTACAACACAAAAAATATAGATCTTACTAAAAACACAAGCCATTTCAAATACAAATGTTTTTATTAGTACTGTTAACCATTTTCAAGATATTTCTTGTTATTAGTTTACATTTTCCAATGCTAATTGTTTCCTTAAATGACAACTTCCAGAAAAGTTTGCTGCAGAATAAGTAGAGAAACTCGTGTGAATGGAACACTTAAGATTTTTAGGTTTACATTATGCTTATGCATTATTTTGAATTCTTCTTCTGCGATTCAGGTAATGCTGACAGCCCTTCAAGCTCAACTAGAATTAGGAGACTGTGGTGATGTGTTAGAGGACTATCGTCCAGTGGCTAGCCATTGTCTCCCACCAAGGTTTGTGCCTAACATTCCTCATGAAGGTGTGGCAATGCATCATCAGAGTTTACGTGGAATGTCCTCAGCAGAAGCTAAGAAGGCATTCCTTAATCTCATTCAGAGCTGGCCACTTCATAGGGCTACTATTTATGATGTTATGGTAAGTAAAGCATTTCATATGCTTGAGACAGTATCCAAAAGTACAGAGTGTTCCCTTTATACCTCTCACATTTTAAATAACTATTGCTAAGAATGTATGTAAACTTGTTAAATAAGAGTGGTACTAAAATAGATAGAAACTCAAAGAATTTATTAAATTTTCATGATACACATTAAACCAACTCTATATGAGGTGTGAACAAAAAGCAACAGAAATTTTTAAATTTTGCGGTCTTTAAACATCTGGTTTTCAATTTTTTTTTTTTTTTTTTTTTTTTTTTTATCTTGCTGTTTTGAATTTAGTTTATTGGTGACCGTCAAAAAGACAATATGTGTTTGCGAGTGTTAGGCAAATGTTTGCTTTTGAAAAAGATGGATAAAAGAATTTGCATTAATTTTGCTTTAAAAATGGAATAAAGTGCAGCACTGTATTCAAAATGTTCACTCACTTTTGGGGAATCTGCTATGAGTAAGAAAAAAGTTTACAAGTGTATAGATGCTTCAAAGACGGTCGAGAAGATGAAGTCGACCACCACCCTGGATGCCCTAGTACATCAATTACTGATGAGAATGTGGAAGAAGTAAAGAAAAGGTTCTGGAAAATCGCTGGATCACTATCAGAAAAATTACTGATTATGTTGGCTTATCCTTTGGCTCATGCCAAACAATTCTCTCAGATGTTTTGGGCATGAAACATGTGAGAGCAAAGCTTGTTCTGAAATTGTTGAACTTTGACCAAAAACAATGCAAGGACACACTCAGGAATGAAGTTGACAATGACCCAGAACTTCTAAAGAAGGTTATTACAGATAACATGGGTATGATATCAAAACCAAGGCCTAATTGTCCCAATGGAAACTGCCTGAAGAACCAAAGCTGAAAAAAGTTTCACAAATTTGATCGCATGTAAAGGTTCTTCTGTTTTCTTTGATTACAATAGGATAGTACATCATGGATTCCTGCCTTATGGTTGTACGGTCAATAAGGAATACTACCTGGAAACTATGTGCCGTTTGCGTAAAGCAATCTGAATAAACTACCAGAATTTTGCCAAAACCGCTCGTGCAAATTGCATCACAATAATGCTCCCGCTCACACTTCAATGCTTCTTTGAGATTTTTTGGCAAAAAACAAGACCTCAGCCCCCTGCAACTTCTTTCTATTCCTGAGACTGAAGAGAACCATGAAATTTTGCCACCATTGAGGAGATAAAAACAAAATCACTGAAGAAGCTGAACACCATAACCAAAAGTGAGTTCCAGAAGTGCTTCCAAGATTGGAAAAAGCACTGACACAAGTGTATTATATCTGAGAGGGATTACTTTGAAGGGACAAAGTTGATGCTGATGAATAAATAAAGATTCTCTAAGAAAAATAAAAATTCCTGTTACTTTTTGATCAAGTTCCTATATGCACTTGTGCATTTTTGCCATTGCAATGGGCGATGGTACATTATCCTGATGAAGGAGCACCTTTTTGCAAGCTAATCTTGATTGTTTTTGCTTCAGTTCAGTGTACAGATGATCCAGTGAAGCAGCTTAATAGCAGCCAGTTACTGTGTTACCCTTTTCCCAGTTACTGTTTTACCCTTTTCCAAATAGTCCATCATAATGATTCCCTTAGAGTCCCAAAATGTTGTAGCCATTACTTTTCCCACCTACAAAACTGATTTTTGCTTTCTTTGTTGGTGCACTTTCATCTTCCCCAACCCACTGCTCTGATACTGTTTAGTCTCTGGGGTGCACTGGTGAATTCAGGTTTTATCTATAGTCACATAACACCACCAGAAGTCCTTGAGATTATGCTGCAGCTTTTTCAAATATATTATTGAAATGTCCTTTCTTGAACACTTTTGTCTGGAATCAACAAATGCACTGCTCAGCATACACTTAGCTTTTCCATATGCAGAACTTAATGCAGGATATGGTGTACCCATCCATACGATGTCTACTATCTCAGCAATGTGGCAAATCTGAATGCACTGGTCTTCTATCAGAATGCTATGAATTTTACCTACCATTTCTTCAAAACAAACATCAATTGGGCATCCAGAAAAAGCTGTATCTGAAGTGCTCATACAGCCATATAAATAGCTTTAAGTGCTGCTGCAAAGTCCCCATGAACCTCCTTCAGTTCAATTTGTATTTGATTTGCAGTCTAATGGTTAAAATAAGAGTGCTTTATCACTGCACAATACTTGACTTTATCCAATTTGTACAAGTGTTACACCAATAATATAAAATATCTGCCAACAGAGAACTATGTGCTGATATGTTTGCAATTTTTATAAAACCTTTTCAAGAATGATGTTTACCAACACTCATGATGCTTAACAAAATTTCCTGCTATTTCGTAAAATTTACCGAACTTATCAATCCACACCCAGGTACACATGAAATTAATAGACAAGAAAATATAAGGTATATCTCTTGACTTCCCAGTCAATTATGACTAGTTTCACCACTGGCATATAGTGAACTGGTTTTCAATTGGGTTTCCTCTATTCTTGTTGTTCACACAACAAAATATGTAATACGAGGTACGTCCAGAAAGTAAGTTCCGTTACAATTTATCTCTGCTGCAGCACTGCGATCGCAGTTCCGCACATGCGCGGTAGACGCTCTTAATAAAGGAGAAGAAACGTGCGCCATTTTGAGATCGCTGTCAGCCACATACCCTTTGTTGTGCTTGTTTACAATGTCAGTGTCGATTGAAAATCCCGCCGCTTTCTGAATGCTAGGAAAGTGAAACCAATTGAAATTTATCAGCAAATTTGCAAAGTTTACGGACAAAATGCGATGAGTGATTCAATGGTGAGAAGATGGGTCCGACAGTTCAATGAAGGACGTAGTGAAGTGCACGATGAAGAACGAAGTGGGCGTCCATCTTTGGTTACAGAAGAACTGGTTCACACGATTGATATCAAGATCCAGGAAAACTGCAAGTTTACAATTAGTGCTCTCGCTATGGAATTCCCCCAAAGCTCACGATCACTAATTCATGAAATTGTTACCGAAAAACTGAAATTTCGTAAACTTTGCTCATGTTGGGTACCAAAGCAACACAAGCAAAACTGAGCAACACAAAACAAAACGGATGGGTAGTGCACTTCAGTTTTTAACCCATTATGATGAAGACGGCGAAGAATTTCTGACACAGATAGTCATAGGAGATGAGGCTTGGGTTTCTTACGACATCCCTGAAAGTAAGCGGCAATCAATGGAATGGAGGCACACTTCAACCCCAGCAAAGGTTAAGCCGAAACAAATCTTGACACCTCGAAAAATGATGTGCACAATGTTCTGGGACTGGAAATGCATCTTACTCATTGATTTCTTACCGCGTGGTCAAACAATCAAAGCAGATGTTTATTGCGAGACACTTAGGAAATTGCGCTGCACAATACAGAATAAGCGCCAAGGATTGCTGTCAAAAGGTGTTGTTTTTCTTCACGACAACGCACGACCACACACTGCAAATGTGACGAAAAACCTCCTACAGGGATTTGGCTGGGACGTGTTTGACCATCCTCCATACAGCCCTGACCTCGCTCCTAACGACTTTCATCTGTTCTTGCATTGCAAGTCTTTCCTTGGCGGTCAACACTTCAACAATGATGAAGAGCTGAAAGAAAATTTTTCCAACTTTTTGAAGACACAGGCAGCAAACTTCTATGAAGAAGGTATACAAAAACTTGTGCCACGGTATGACAAATGCCTGCAAAATTTTGGCAGTTATGTGGAAAAGTAGTTTTAAGAGTTGTAGAATTTTGTGCAATAAATAATTATTCTGTATCTGTACACAATTTAATTTTATTACCAAACGGAACTTACTTTCTGGACGTACCTTGTATAACTATTTCTATAAGCATTTAGCTTGAATACCATGAAGTATATAGTAAACTGAGCATTCATAGTTTGTAGAAACCATATAAAAATAAGCAACAGTGAGCAGAGAAAGTCATGTGAATGTAAAACATCAGATTTTTTAGGAAATAATGTACAAAATGTTATAATTTCAGCAATCCTTCACTTCTAATTGGCCTAGAGTTCTATGGCTTGCGGTTGATCAGGATGGTCTGCATCTACTGGAACATCGCTCACGCAACGCACTTTGTACATACGAATACGACAGCATCCTCAGTTACAGTCCAGCTCTGAACTGTCTCATGATAATAACTGGCAGTGAAAAGAAACAGAGCAAAGTCATTCTCACAACTTCCCAGGTATGAGCTAACACATCACGCCTAATACATAATTTTAAATTTGAGAAACTAAAAGTAACTCCAATTCATAGCTGTAGAACCTAATGAAAAAACTAGATAATAGAGTCGGCATTCAGCTTGAATGAGAGAGATAGATGATGTTACTGTGGTGCCACATATTTGCAAGGCCACACAATGCATAAAGGCAGTCTGGAGCAGTATACAGTACTAATGACTGTGTCCCTATTGTAAAAGACTAGGTTTTCCTGGAAAGCCAAGACTTAGTGTAGCTGCCTCCATGGTCGAGTGTTCAGCAAGCTGACTTCTCACCTAGAGGTCCTGGGTTTGATTCCCGGGTGGGGCATGGAACTTTTCTTTAACCAGAATTATTCCCTATCTCCCACAGAGTCTGGAAGTATGTGTGAGTGAATGTGTGTGTGTTTGAGGAAAATAAAACATTATTTAAACCCAATGAAGAGAACCTACAGACAAGTTATTTCTAATACAAAGCTCCCGATATGACCTTAGATGTTAAAGGGGGCTATATATATATTTAAAAAAAAAAGACATTGTGTGGCATAGCCTACTTTCCATTCCGTAAACAATACCCTCCTACTTATGTTCTAATAACCAGGCATTTGTATCTTAAATAAACTACTCAACAAACTGTTACTTTGAAAGAATTGAAGCAACTCTTATTACAGATTTCCCATAAGAATCCGTTAAAAAAAAAAAATTATTAATAATAATAATAGTAACAACAGCAGCAATAACAATATTGCTGTCAATTGCCAGGATATCAGTGATGCTGGTATGCTGGAATTTCATCCCTTAGAATTCTTTTAACATGCCAGTAAATCTACTGACATGGGACTGTCACTTTTAAGTACACTTAAAAACCATCCGTCTGGGCTGGGTTTGAACCTAAAATCTTGCGATCAGAAGGCCAGCACCTAACCAACTGAGCCATCCAGACAGACACAAGAATCTGTGCCTGGAAGCACTACATCACTTTTTTCAACAAGCAGCTACTTGCTGTATTGACACTTCATTGATCAAGTTTGATTATTTGCATTTACAGAATTAAATTTCTGCTTGTTTCTGCCAAAATAGTTTAATTAACAGTGCTCAATTAAATGCAAATTATTTTAAATATTTCAGACCATCTGTTTTAAGAGAAACTAACCATCTGTTTAGCACAGGATACGCCTTCCTTTCAAAATACAGTATCTCTCAGCAAACATTGACAGGATAACTATTCCCGCCAGCCCCATGTGCTGCAAGTGCTTGGTTGAAATCATGCATTTCTGACTTCCTCTACTACACTCAGTGCGAGATTAGATCTTGGAGTGCATATGTGTACTATATGCACACCTTTTCATGGGTACTCATTTTATGAGAAACGAGGTTCAGGAGGAAGAAGAAGAGAACTCGCTGTTTTTCTACAGTGTTGTCAACCAAAAAGTTTTTCTTTGAGGCCCTCAGCCATTATGGTGAATAGATTATCTGATACACTGCAAACTAGCTGCATTATTAAATGAAACAGAGCACATTTATGTGTGTGTGTGTGTGTGTGTGTGTGTGTGTGTGTGTGTGTGTGTGTGTGTGTGTGCACGCATGTGCATGTACG
The DNA here is from genome assembly GCA_030762935.1 of Hymenopus coronatus. Classification (NCBI taxonomy): domain Eukaryota; kingdom Metazoa; phylum Arthropoda; class Insecta; order Mantodea; family Hymenopodidae; genus Hymenopus; species Hymenopus coronatus. The sequence goes on from CM060882.1 coordinate 28,314,936, forward strand.
AACTTTGGGTCATACAGACAGAATGAAACTTTAGCATTGAAGTCCTATATGTTAGGGTGGACATCCAATCAATAAAATCAAAACAGTTTACAAACCCACCTGGAAAATTAAAGATTACTTAAGATCTACGAAGGATAAACGGCCACCACTTAAGGTGCATACAGGTATTGTGTACTTGTAGTCAAGTCTACATAGGCACACTAAACGCAGCATAAATACAAGATTAAAAGAACATGAACGATCTTGCAGATTGGGGCACACAGACAGATCAGCAGTGGCTGAACATGTCCTCCTAGGCAGCCATGACATTTGTTTTAGAGACACGGAACTTATCAGTTTCTTATCGGAAGCAATAAAGAGATACAAACATAAAGAAAATTTCAATTGTAAAGAACAGATGGGGCGTGCCATGGCTGAGTGGTTAGACCACTTGCTTCCCACCTAGGTGGCCAGGTTCAATCCCAAGCACCCACATCTGGGATTTGTGGTGGATAAAGCGGCATCTGGGCAGGTTTTCTCCGGGTCATCTGGTTTCCCCTGCCACTCATTCCACCAATTGCTCCAGCATCAGCTTTTCTATAATCCATTTTGCTTTCATTTCATATCATCCACTTCTCGCACTCATGCCTGGCTACTGGCCAATCACTCGTTACAGGTTTTCCATTCTGTGCCATTGGCTCCCCAACAGGCTTCAGAACCCTATGCATCTGCTTGTAAGTCCTTGGGGGTGTCAGTCCTAAATATGGTGAGAGTAAGCTGACTACAGAGGGGGGGGGGATGATGATGATGATGATGATGATGATGATGATGATGTTGATATGGACAGGTTACACAAGGCATGGATACGAGCATTAGAACACCTACAAATAGTCAAACAACTTGAACCTGTGATTGGGGAGAAAAAGACAGTATAGCTGGAACACAGGTGATTGGATGTCCTCCAGCCAATCACTGATGAGGAGGTGATACTTCTTGTACATATACAAGGAAGGCAATACAAATTAGAACTGTTCTCCGGTACCCAAGGCAAGTTCTGTATGGTTTCCAATAAACCCACAAAATGCAAAAAACAAAAAAAACAAAGCCCACTATAACTTTTGTAAAATTGAAAACTGAAAGCCAGGTCCAATATACCAGGAAATTTAAGCTCAATAAATAATCTTAGAAATCTTATAACCTTTCACTCTTCCTCGAATCCTCTGATGATGCTCTCAACACAGTTATGAGCAAAACATCAGGAGCAACCTATTTGTCGACCATGGGCTACAAGCCTGGAAGAAAATTCACTTCAAATGGATGCTGGCCATGATAGCCTTAGCACATACATAAATAAGAATTGTTTATAGGTGAGTAAGTAGAGAATATATGGAACAATTACATATAACTTTTTAATTTTACAGGCATTCCAAATAGCAAATCTGATCCGAGAGTACACAGAGGTTCTGCAACAGTCTCCGCAGCAAGTGCGACGTAGAGATAACAATGCCAAGAAAAGAAGTGGTACCAACAGCCGACCAGTCAGCATCTTGCATAAACCTGTGCCAGTAATAGACTCGGTTGCAAGCTAAGATTGGACATAAATAGGTGACAAGATTTCTTCAGAATGAGCTCTACACTTCAACTAGTCAGCATCTTGTCCATACCCATATTGTATTTAAATTCAGTCCCATTGTTTGGTTCCAGGTTAACATGTGGTATACAAACCAAAGAGAATTGTTGACAGGAAGTGTACTACATTTTGTTTATTTTTATTTATTTGTACTTCTGAGTGTGTGTCATCATGAAATTGAGGTCTGTGATGGCATATGTGCAATTTGCCTAGTCATTATTGGTGCATATAATTGTATCTGTTTCTGTCACATTGTTAATCTTGCTGTGCATAATGTTAGGAGCTAAATGGTGATGACGAACAGAGGCCTGACAAATCAGTCGATAAAGCATGGGCTTGTTATTGACATGGCATTAGGTTTTAAAAAAAATCTGATTCGTTTGTATACCGTGCTGTTGCGAATGCAATTCAGTTTTACATTCTGTATCTTAAAATATTTTCATGCAAATTTTCTGTGTCATAGCCGCTAGCAACAGAAATCTGTTAAGTCTGAGGACTAGAAATCAAAATTCTAAGGCTATGTATCGACAAGAACAGTTTTTGTCTTTTAATGGTCCAAATGAAAGAGCATAATTCTGCTTTAACTCAAATGTAAATATGTGAGCGGAGTGAAGTGTACAAAAGGTGATAGGTGTGTTTCTTATTGCAACTGCTATGATGTATCAAATAATTTTACTAAGCTACTAGATTATTGGTAGTCATACATGTGGAACAGTATACAGTATTTATATAAAATATTATTCGACTATTAGGTTAGGTTGTATTATTCTCTCTTATGTGTACATATAAGTATACTTCAGAACAGAGTATTACTGCGTAAGTGATCAGTTGCATATATTTTAAGTCTATCGATATATATTATACATTTTGTTTTGTAAACTTTTAATCAGTACTTCTTCCTATGCAATTACTTTGAGTGACTTCGTTGTTCTAATTCTTTCATCAGTGCATTTAACATGTACGTTTCATAAATATACAAAAGAGGAATGTACTATATATATATTTGGATATAAATATTCACAGTAATGGAAGACTCAAGGAACAGGTAATGATGCAAAACAAGTTTTTCAGGTCCCATTTTGTAATTGGGTACTTCTCATCAAAGATGTTTGTCTCACATTCCAGGAGTAAAAATTGCACATGTCTGATGAAGTTGGTGGTCCAATTTTGTACAATGATGGTCTCTAGTTGTAAAAGGTATGTCTCAAAAGAGAGAACAAGAAATTATTACTACATTTAGCCTGTTCCTGTGTTTAATAGATGTGTAAAATACCCCAAAATAAATACATACCCAATTAAAAAGTAACCAATTACCCATTCCTCCATTTAGATGCATTAATCTGTAGAGAATCACTGGTGTCCTGAAGAAATAGATTCCTCCCCCATTCTTATAATGTAAGAGAATATATATTCCACTTTTTAAAATGCTATACCTGGCAAAGACTGACACTGTTAATGCAGATCTTATTCAAATGTTAAGTAGCAGTATTATGTCATTGTTAATATTTGTCTGCAAGAGCAATGAGTATCTTGGAAAGTGAACTGTCACAGACTTATTATTTTAATATTAACCTATATCTTGTAATGGTATTTTAAACATAGCTTGGTCACACAGGAATGCCTGTAATGACCCATACTTGTTTCTTTGAAGTTTTATTATAAACAATATTGCTAATAATAATTTTATTTTAATTTTTTTTAAAGGCAGATGTGGTGAAAATGAGTTCATAGTACATATGAAGGCTTTTATGGCCATAGTTGACTGACAAAAAAAGTAAAAGCTTTTGCAGAGCTTCAGAGGATTTAAATCTAGGTAGCTCAACATAGGGTTGCCAGATACCTGAAATAAAAGTACTAGACAAGTGTCGTCGAGAAAAATTAAAGTTTTTGTATTCTAGAAGTTATAAATCTTAGTCATAGGCATTTCATCCTAAACAAATAATCTTAACTGCAATTCAAGCCTACAATTAAGTTCAGTTCAGCATGGGTACCAACAAATGCTTTCAACCTCTTTGCATTCAAAGAATTTAGAACATTTTACGTCATTTCTACAACAGGTCATGCACATCAAAAAACATGTGTGCTTAAAAAGTATTCTACAAGGTCTGTATCCATACCTCAGAAACATTAAATTCTTGGCCAAGAAAATCTTGTGAACCAAACAGATGTCAGCTTTATTCCTGCATAATCCAAATGGAGATCCTACTTCCATTTTCATCAGTTCATCCTAAAGACAAAGATGATTGACATCTTTGAAATTTCAGTATTAAACTATGACAAAATTTATATATTAAATCATTTATCTTATTTTATCTTATAAATCTTGTTTCAGAACAATAAAATTATAATATTCATACCCTAAGTTTTCATGTTCACAAGTCACAATTTTATCTTACAGTGCCAGCCATCTATGGGCAATGAGTTTATTCCTCATTTGCATACATTGGCAAACTGGTGAACTTATCTTGATATAATAGGGGTGATTTATTAATGTATTACTTATAATTAATCAATACTGAAATTGACATTTTATTTCATTATCAGCTCATTCAGTTTCATTATTGTGAGTTAGTTCAGTTTTCTATGTCACTTAGTGTCACTCACTGGAGGAATGCCAAACACGAAACCCTTCTCTCATCCAGTTAATCACTATACTAGTTTCATTTTAAATTCAAAGTAGAAGTAAATAAATCTTGATGTATCACTCTGGCCAAGCACATGCCAGCACAATGGGGACATATGATGAGAATAAAGCACCTGTGTGTAGTTTTGTTTCTATATTTTCCCTTGCATTCTAAACTTCTAACACGTGATATTAAAAGCAAACGAAAGTGATACATGAATATTTTGGCAACAGTATCTACTATTCCCCTGTAATTAAAGGTACTGGTTTAAACTGCTTTTAACTTTAGGTTTTAGAAAGCATTCATTTAATGACAAATATCAGGATATACCACTGTTAAAGTTTTATAAGTCACAAAGTTTAGGAAAATTGTGAGTATTGGATGGATGAGCAGATGGATGCTTTTTGCAGAATTTGTTGAAAACATTTAACATCTTACTAATATATGTTGGACTTTGTGACAGTGATGTGTTCTGTCAATTGAAATTAATTAGGGATTGATTTTGTAACTCTATATCACTTACTTTTATTATTGGAAAACATATTTCAGAAACTATGTGCTTTCATTGTCAAGTCCCTTAGTCGACTGCTGGCATCACTTGCTGTGGTGGTTGTCCTTGTCTCTAGTGGTGGTTTGAAGAACCTCTGCATCAGTAGGTCACCTGGCAGTATTTCAAAATTGAAAACATGGTTCTCGTTTTTCCTTATGTAGATGTTCTCCCAAACTTGTAATTCTCTTTTCCTTGTGATGTTTTTTAGTATTTTTGGATTTCTATTTATGGTGTGCTGCTCTTTACAAAATGCCAAGCTACTGTCGATTTGTCTTCCTGTTTTTTGTTTAATGTTTCTGAGATGTTCTTTTGTTCTTGTTTTTAAGTTTCTTGTAGTTTGGCCAATGTGGATTTTTTCACAGTCGTTGCCGCTGACTGGTATATTCCTGGCTTGTTTTCTTGTGAAATGTCATCTTTTAATTTATAATTCAGTATGTTTTTATGGAGTATTCGTTTTTTGGGGCCAGATTGATGATGTGTTGTTTGAAGAGCCTCTCAACATCGGATTCTCAACATGACACTCTTGAAAATAATATTTTCTCAACTCACATCAGGAGTACGCTGACAGCGTATATCAGAAATGGAAATATACTACAGTCCCTGCTCATAAACAACATGCTACAATGTTTCAGTTAGTGATATGTGAATCTGATCAAACATATTTTGTTTCATAAATTCAACTGAGCTTTAGATTTCTTGCACAAGATAACCACAAAATGTTACGGTGTGAACTGTTTTATTTAGAGGATGAAGTGGGAAATAGGTCGATTTGCCCGTCAGTCAATAAGGTGCTTCCTTGTCATGTGGTTTTGTTTAAAACTCTTTTTTTTTTTTTTTCTTTCTGTTTCTTTTTTAAGTTTAAATCCTTTAACCTAGTAGTTTTGTATCAAGCAATCAATTAATGAATTGGGTGATATGATGTAAAAATGAGCCTGAGGACCATAGAGTTTAAATTTATCCGATATTTGGTTTTCGGGATAAGGGAAACCCAGAAAAAAACTTTGTGGGTAAATCATCCTAATAGAGGTTCGCACTTGGGACCTGTTGAATGCAAGACAGACATGCTACTCCCACACCACAGAGGCAGGTACACATTTACATTATTTCCCAATCTCCCAAAATCTATTCTCTTAATAAGTTGGCTCCAATTTTGCTGTCTTTACAGAAGTTACAGAAAGGGCAAATCTCTTCCTTTCCAGGAATGAAAGTGAAATAGAAAGTACGAGACAGTCATATTTAGCACCTGGGTAACACTTTTTAGAGTCCTGCTGTATGTAGAAATGACAATTAATGCACCTCCTCTTCTTAGGACCTGTACTACAATCAACAGATACATTATTAGATGACAGAGTGCAGATACCTAGCACAAAGATAAACATTTTCTCCTTCATTGACAACAGATTTTGTTTTAAATATTAAAATCTGGAAGAGCTGCTAATTTTTGTTATGTTGGCAATAATTCATACCAAATACAGCGAGTTTAGGTTATAACATAGGAATGACACTACTCATTTGTTTGCTTTTATTTCTTATATATTAAATTATTTATTACATATATTTGTATTACATATATAATTTAACAAAACTTTCATCAATGGATTATTACAGACTGAAGCATTATATCATTCTAATTATTCTAGGAGAATACCCATGAGGAGCATGAATACAATATGTTTGTTAATATGTTAACGAGTCACTAATGAAACACCAAAGTCCTCTACAGTCTAGAAATGTCAGTCCCGAAATAACAAATAAACTTTATACTCATTTGAAGAGGAGAAGATTGAGGTAATTTTCAGATGCCATAAAACATGAAGCATAAAATAAAGAAATGAAAGATAAATCCATGTTCTATGCTAGGGCAGATCTAGAGGAATGCATGGTGTATGCTCCCTTCTCAACAAGTAAAAATTATTAAAAAAAAAAATAAAAAATAAATAAAGGCTGCAATATAGTAAACCTCAAATAAAGTTAAATTATGGTAAAATAAATAAAAACCTAGTAAGCATTACTTGTGAAACTGGTTATGAAAATACTCGAGCAGTCACATTCTCTGGACAATTGTTGTTTATCATCTGATATGACCAACCAGGTTAAAGGATGTTAAACTACAAAAAAAGAAAAAAAAAAAAAAAAAAAAAAAAATTGTTTAATTTGGAGCTTTGTTGTAAACTGTTATTACCTTTATTTCTGGAAAATTTATTTTGAAACAGATGATTAATCCATGCTTTTGTTGTTCTTGTAAGATGAACTAAATATAGTAAAGCCTAATGTATTAAATAAATCAGTTGAGATGACTCACCAGCAATTCAACAGATTTCATGAACTTGTCATTCCTGAGGACAATACAATTTTAAAGTTCATAAAGTCTCCGTTAGCAGAAGTCAGAAGTTTTTATATCATAAAATGATCAAACGTCCAGAGTCTACAATGAGCTGTTCATGGGGACAACAGTCTGTGAAACATCTCAAAATTTTGAATAAATGAAACATAAAGTATTGTCATTTTCTCTTTATGTTTTTGTGTTTAAGTATGAATGCTTTATAATTCGAACATCACTTGTCAATTTAATATTTATGGATGTACCACTCGAAAGGAGTCCTAAAACTGTCACATCATTGGAAAAATATTTTGCCATAAGCGATCAAATTTGGGTGGAAGACAATCTCTTACTAGAGAAAATTGATGTGGTAGCACTGCATTCCATAAATATTGAGGAACTATGTCAAGGTTCCACAAGTCATGTTTAGCATTTGTGTTTCTGTTCAGTGGAAGTGGAATTAGTAACATGACATGCCATCTTGCTGCTGCTTATGACAATGTATCACTTTCTTTTGAAGAGTATCTGTTTCTTGTAAAACAATATTGGATTAAGGACTGCTTCTGTGGTACAGTGGTCAACTAGCTAATTTTCCATCCATACATCGCAGGTTTGATTCCTTACCGGGGGAGTGGATATGCTCCTTTAATTAGGATTATTCTCTGCTCTCTATATGTGTGGATGTGAGACTGAATGCACATGTGAAAAACCTACATTAAGTTACTCTAAAGTTCAGAGAGTAAAACATAAAGTTTCAGTCAAAAGTATGACCATACAAGGGGTTGTAGAAATGGGGGGAGGGGGAGGGAGCACACAACATATTGGATTAGTGTATTCTTAAAGATGTGTAAGTAAAAGCTTTTGGAATGGTTTGGTGACTTATAAAGTCCTTATAACACTTCACACAAGAATTATGAGGAAGCCAAAGAACTGAAACATTGTTTGAAGACAGACCTCATATAATCAGGATCTCTCTCTCTCTCCCTCTCTCTCTCTCTCTCTCTCTCTCTCTCTCTCTCTCTCTCTCTCTCTCTCTCTGTATGGAATGTTCCATGACAAGTGAATTACATGGAACTGTTTGGACATGACACAAGCTGTTGGCAGGCTGAGGAGGGCAGCCTGATGGTGTGTTAGACATGTTCCCATTCTTGCTAGAATTTAACCATGTACTGATGGGAATGTGGGGTTTGCAGGATGGCAGGTGAAAATGAGATTGGGGAAACTGTTTGGAGAATTGTGAATCAGTTAAATGATCAGAAACTAACTCGCATCTGATACCAACAAGAAAGGTAACAACCCACGCTTCTTACATGTGCATCACTGAGATGGAATCATGTTTCCCTTCCTCGGTTGCCAAGATAAATACCAGATTGAATATTTAATACCATGACCCAAAGTTGCACCTTCAGTCTAAAACAGTTATAAACTGAAAATGCCTGCCTGGGTAGTGTGGTGGTAGCGTGTCTGCCTCACATTCAAAAGGTCGTGAGTTCGAATCTCACTTAGGGTGAGTTACCCAGATAAGGTTTTTTTCGGGGTTTTCCCTTATCCTGAGAAGACGAATGTCGAGTAACTTTAAGCTCTGTGGACCCCGAGATCATTTGAGCATCATTTCACCAATTTCATTCATCGTCAGATATGACCAACCAGGTTAAAGGACGTTAAAAACTGAAAATAGATGGCAATAGCAACTGCACTGCCATCTATCCACAGATAAAGCAGCTAGACTGAATGCGATTCTAATACCATCTGTTTGTCACAGAGCAAAGAACTATAGATGTGGCTTTGAAGGGCTGGCTGAACTCTGTCATCTGACTATGGATGATGGAGACATAGATTAGAGGTCATGATGTCTGATTACAATATAAAAGCAGCTAGATTGTGGCACTCTATCTTGATCTGCTTGGCAGGAAGTGAAATTGGTATGGTACAGGATTAGCCTTTTAGGCTACTGGCCATCACATACTGTTAAAGAGGAATCTTGCTGACTATTGTGATATGGCCAAGAAGTTAAAGCAATATAAAATAAATTTTTAAAAAAATAAAACCTTTTCCCTGATAGGCATTTCATAAGGATTATAACCTCCAAAGTCATCAGATTTGATCTTGTCTGACTTTTCCTATGAGGTAACCTTAAACAAAGGGTCTAAAAAGAACGTAGGCCTTTACAGCTAGAGTCAATATAACTAGAAGCTATTTTTTGGCTGTTTTGCAATGGTCTGCTGGATTAAAATGGTCCCAGACATTTTGTCCACAACCATGGTGAACATCTTCAGTGGCGCAGTCAAAGTTTCCTCAGAGAAGGGTTCACTATATCTGAAGCGTTGATTGTCAGAGTCGCTATACTTATGCTGGCTGATGGGAGGCAGGGCTTGGCCTCTCCAGCATAGGTGCCTTCTGATTGGCCTGCTTCAATTTTGCCAGTTTTATGATGTTTCCTGCCTTCGATGACAGGTTGCTAGTTTCTTTGAGCTTTACAGCCTTTTCTTTTTTGTTGAAATTGTTAGGATGCTTGTAAATTTCTATGACGTTTCGCTGTAATTGAGTGACTCTGACAATCAATGCTTTGGATGCAGCAAAACCTTCTCCAAGGAAACTTTGACTGTGCCACTGAAGATGTCCACTACAGTTGTGGGTCATCTTACTCCAACAGACCACGGCAAAATAACCTGGAAATAGCTCCTAGTTATGAAGGGTCTAAAGCTCAATGAGTTGCAGCAGAACATCCTGTGAAATCTAGGCTGTGACATGTGAGGTTCAGGCAGCCACATTCACCAACATGCAATGCTGTGTTGGTTAATAAAGAGTAAAAACATAGATTACACTGAAACTTCACTCTTGAAATAAAGTAACTTACTTCAGACATGTTTCGGTGGTTGTTGCCACCATTTTCAATAGAGATTCACTAATAAACTTGTGGTAGTGGCCTGTGATGGTCTCTCTTCTGACTAGGTGAATTTTGAGATGAGTCTCTTTGTTTGTAGTATGTCAAACTGTTAATCCAATTTAATTTTAATACTTGGGTTCACTGTGAAAATTATGGTTTTGAGTCCAAAAATGATGTGCTACAGCTGAATTATCTGTCTGTTTATATTTTAAATATCTCATGTGTTCTTTATTAAGCATAACTTTAATTATAAAAAAAAAAAGAAACTGAAGATAGTGCAGGATTTGAACTGAAGTAATTCTAGCTATTGACGTGTAAATTTTATCAATCATTTAAGGGTACAAATGAGATGCTATTTATCACATACCCAAAATGAAACTAAGATAATGATATGTGCTGTGAACACTGAATCAGCAAAGGCATTTTTTTTTTTTTTTTTTTACTTTCTTTTGTTATTGCATAAATTTGTAGTGAGAAAAACAGAAGTAATGGTGCGTAGGCATTGTTCGCAACCAAGATACTTGTTGCAAAAGTCTATTTATAGCTACATTCAGTTAGTTACCATACATTAATAAATAATCTTCATGTATTTGTCAGATCTGCTGCTTCATCAGCTAAAGACAATGTTTATATGTGCTATGAGAAAAATGAAATATTGGAAAATTAAGACAAAAAGAATTTTGTGTATTCAGTTTACCATCATGGATGTTAATGGGTGTTATCTACGGGTCTCTGAAATATGTAGCAATTTAAGAGTGAGCACATTTGCAGTGGTTCTTTGATCCAGTGATGAAGCTCTAATGACAGTAACGTTAAAAGTTGTGCTAAACTTCATTTCTGTAATTATGCTTTGAAAATCTCATACTGTTATTTTATGCTGTATTGCAAATGTTAAATTTGTAGAAGCTGTGATCTATTACAATCAGCTTTTAAAATCAAGAGAGAGTGGAAGCATCAAGGGTAACTAAATCATTGGAAAAAAGTATCACACTATTTTCAGCGCACACAATATAACCATTCCTGTTTTGTTTCCATAGTTGCACCTCTTTCTCCCTATATGCTTTAACAGTTAAACTACAAGAAAAATATTTGAATCAGTTTACCTTTAGAAGCTTTAGATTTATCTTTCACTGAGTATCTGAATTAGGCCAGTTACATACCATAAAGAGAAACAGCTACAGATTTGAAAGTATTGGAGCCATTAATTCAATGTGTATCTCTGTATTATGATATAGTTTATCAGCATCCTGCTGACTCAGTTCATGGTAAATATCTGCAGATATTTAAACAAAGTATATAAATGTTATTTTAAGTACAAATTGGTTCTGTTCATGAAGAATTAATCAAATTAATCAAATTTCCTGCACAGTTGCATATTCCAAAACTTCAATCATGATGATGTGAATAAATTTGAGATTACTGGTTTAGTGCAAAACAAACACATGCAAAGTCATACAGTGATATTAAAAGAAAAATTAAGACTAATCTTGAACGATCACAATGAAAATTATTCACATATTTAAAGAATTTAAGGAAAGTATACAAACTGAAATACAAAACATTACAATAGCCAAGTTAAATCATGTTAATTTAAACACATTTACTCAATGCAGTGCTTGTTTACCTGTGGAAGGACAACAGTTCCATCATTTGCTCTGATGTAAGCTTAATTTTGTTATACTTTAGGTAATGTTGCATCCAGGCACTGCATAATCTTGCTAAATCATACAGCCTTAGGAAGGAAGAAATTGCTATGATCAAGATTAGATTGGTAATGCCAATCAGAAAGAGAATCATTCCTCTCATGAGATCATTTGTGAAACACATGGCCACCTGTAATTCTCTGATAGCAAACTTTATATTATTTGTTAAATAAACATATTATGAAACATTCAGATTTTACGGTTAATTTAATATTGCAAAATTGCATGTGGTTCTACTTTAATAATTATTTTGGATTATATGACACACTGCCACCTGCAACTCTCTGATATAGCTTATTATTTTAATTTAATTGCTTTTTCACAGCCAAGTTGGAGTTGGAAGGTAGTGTCAGGCTGAAAAAATTTAATGCCATAGCTGGGATTTGAATCACAGATCTCCTGGTTTCTAGCCAGTTACCACTGAGCTACCATGGCAACATGCATGGCATTGAATTTCTCAACTGACTCGCATGCCTCCTGGTAAACCACAAGGTGATCTCAAATTACTTTGAGATAACAAACCCAATGGCGACTTACAATGTTGTAAGTACTTTTAAGTCCTGGGCTTCATAGTATAGCCAACTATTATGGTCAATTAGTTTTAATTTAATTGTTTTTTCGCACAAGCTATGTATAGGACAGGAGTTGGCTAGGTAAAATATTATTTTTTAAATAAACATATTGCCAAACATCCTGATTGTAAGCTTAATCTAATATTGCAGAAATGCATGAGGCTCTGCTTTAATAATACAATATTTAAATAAACATATTACCAAACATTTTGATTATAAACTTAATCTAATATCGCAGAAAGGCATGAGGCTCTGCTTTAATAGTTATTTTGGGTTATATGGCTAGATTTAAGTTAATTTAATATTGCTGAATTGCATAAGGTTATGATTTAATAGTTATTTCAGGTATGTAGCAAATGGATTAGCCAAATTTTATCACTATATGAAGTGGCCCTTATTTATTCTGTAATGGAATACATGGTCAGTTATCCATATGTGTATAAATTGCTGATTTCCTGACTTATTCACCGGTTAAGGAAGCTATGCATCTGAAGTACCAACTTCATATCTCATTAATGACATCAGTTTGAAATTTTGCTGGATTTGGTTTTCATAGATTATCTGTCTGATGTTACATGGCTCTGGATGCAACATTACTATATTTTATGTGCAGGTCAGAAATACAGATTGAAGAAGTGAAGACTGAATAGCATGTACAGATGCAAAACCCCAGACGAATGGTCAGGCTTTATACCAAAGCCTGTTCACTTCACCAAAGAAAGCAAAGAAATTGTTTTACTCCGAGAAGTGTTAACAATATTTGGGAGCATTTTTAGCAGCAAAGGCAAGCTACATATTAACATTTAAAGTGTAACACAATAATATGATTACTTTGGAATCCATCCCTCCAATAAAGCTGTTTTTCCACATAATATCCATTTTTAATTAATATTCAAGCTGTTAGAAAAAGTCTAGCAATGTCATTTAGAATAAGAACTTTGTCTCTCTCTTTAATCTTTGCTTGTTTCAGCAGTTAACATACACACAATAAATACCTACAAATAAAATTCTGCTTCTGTGAAGATGTCTGTCGATTTTTCATATTCAAAGTTCTTCGCATTTATCACCCAAATGTATACTGCGACCAGAGCTCGCCTCCAACAGAGTGTTGCGCCCTAGGAAGCAAAGGAATATATTTAATATTTTACATATGAAGCAGTATATCGTATCTACATATACATATATTATTGATTTGCTGCCCAAATAGTTTCTTGTGTCAAATTTGCTGCCAGTAGAAATAAACAAAATTTTTAAAAAAACATATTCCTTTTCTGTTAATGCCAATTTGTAAAGAGGTATGAAAAAGCATGCTTAATGGATGTTGATAATATTTAAAGCAATATGTTGGTGTGCCTCCATATTGTGCGAGTAACATGTCAGTCTTGCATTCAAAGAATTACAAATTTGGATCTTGATTAGAGTACATTAATTACCTGGGGTTTCTTTTGTCAGAATTTTCTCCTTTTCTCAGAAATAAATTTCAAGTTCTGCTTGCCTCGGACTCATACGAGTATTAGAAATCCTTTTCATTCCTGGTTAAAGGGCATTAAAAATGTTGAATATTCTGCAACTGTTTTATGTAAAATAAACCCAGATTTTTCCAATTTTATTCAAGATTTTTATTACTGAAAAACATTAAAATTTTATCCTAAAATTTTCACTGCAATTGTTAAAAGTTTAAAGACAATATATTCAAACATTTTCCTCATCTCTTACAATTGGTATACCTAAGTTTTGAATGAACATAATTAAACAGTAATAGAATTTATTCATCTTAAGAAATACAATGAATTCATGGCTTCCTCAAAAATAAAATGATACATACTTTATTTACACTTGTATATACATTATATTTTACAAGTGATCAAAATAAATATAACTAACACTAAGTATAATCTTGGTCTTGAAGGCATTTGTCAAGCTTTCTCTTTAGTCGAAGTACATCCCTCAGATGAACAGGATCCATGAAACAAACAATGGTTCAAGATATGATCAACAGATAAGTAGCTGGATGTCTTATTTATCAAAATAAACAAGAGTTTAGCATATAAGGTAATCAAGACAATGTATTCATAAATTCCTCAGGAAATAAAATATAGTTTGAGTCAATTTTTAACCTTACTAGGACAGAGACCAGATTTCAGAAAAGCATTTGCACAGAGAACATGTGTTCACATATTATCATTTAACTTACAGCAGAATATCTATATTGTGTGTAACTGGTCTTATTTGATTGTATTTAGCAGCATTGTTGTCGTCAATCATTTAATTTTTCAATTGAAACAGTGATATTTTAACTTATTTTCTCCTTGTATGCAATACTTATGAATTAAAAGCTTATTTCTGCAAAAATGTATTATTTCTTTCTTCTTGTACATCAACATTCACTTTAAAATATCCCTAGTATGTTTTTGCATTTGGTTTTCTGCAAATATAGTTCCTAGGTGTTTTTATTCTGCTTTCCTTTAAATGAAACACTTTATATATAGACTGTAGGCAAATTTATTCCTTTGCTAAAGTTTGAAGTACCTATCTCTTTTTAGCCGACACTCAGAGAAAATATATATGCAAAATAGTGACTTGCTATATTATATTGCTTCCTGAATGTGACAACCTTCCATTTTTCAATGATGTGCTGCCATTTAGAAGTTATGAAAATAAACGCTTTAGTATGAAGTTTTATGTTTATTCTCAAACTTGGCAATGTTTCCTTTTTCCATTTTCAGAGTATGGTTACTTTGAAGATTATAAGAGTTTATAAATGCTATTTCTTT
Source organism: Hymenopus coronatus (assembly GCA_030762935.1). Classification (NCBI taxonomy): domain Eukaryota; kingdom Metazoa; phylum Arthropoda; class Insecta; order Mantodea; family Hymenopodidae; genus Hymenopus; species Hymenopus coronatus. The sequence continues at coordinate 28,329,975 of CM060882.1, forward strand.
TTATTACCATTGCGTATTGGTCTAAATACTTCCCTAATCATAGATATGCTAAAAGATACAAGTAGTTTATTTAGAAATAGATACTTGCATGCCATCTAGTCTTAAGATTTCATCATAATAAATCATTTGGTGCTTCAGCATGCAAGTCTAATATCAGTATTGCCCAGAAAAACTGCAAGTTCATTTTGAACACAATGTTTCATCGTTATAGGAGATCATTTTCTCTCAACCAAAAACTGTCAAATCAGTTTTTAAATTGCTTACATATACCTACATCTACATTATTATTAAGAAAGAAGTATTTTAATGTGAAGTTGAGCAGTTAATGAATACAAATCCACTGCCCTCTCACTGCCATCGACAAGGTTGCCAAGTTTGATTATAATGCTGTGTATGTAGTAAAGGGAGATGCAGCACATCATTGTTGGTGTACAATAAACAGTGCTAAGCTACAATATACATGTGTACTGTAATGACTGTATCTTGTCGCCCCTGGTGGGTGCTCCTCTAATAGGAGAACTCATGTTATAATATTCTTGTCTTTGGTTTGAATTTTCCCCTCATTAACAAAAACAGCAGGGGAAAACAAGCTTAAGTCTGTGATTTGTAAAATGTTGAATTGAAGGTGGAAAAAAAAATGAGAATGTTGATATGAAACCAATTTGTAACATTTATATGATGGATGTTTTATGATATTATTAATTTTATTTGTATTTATAAATAAATAATCATTTGAGCAGATTTGAACATCTGTGCACTATATGTAATGTACTGAAATATTTATTTCTAAAGCCTTTTAGCCAGTACTGCATAAGGATCATGAAACTGTTTCATATCCCTACAAAATTCCTTTTGGATAAACATTTACCCTCCATTTTTCTTTCTCTAATTAGCACACATTACAAGTAGAGAAGGTATTGCATTGGAACCTAAAAATGTGTACTGAAAGTTCCCTGGAAAAAACAAAAAAAAAAAAAAAAACTGATATTCCACGTCCATGTGTGCATTGTCAAAAACGAAAAGTCTGCTAAATACTAAAATTGATAATTAATAGTTCAGCATCTTCAAAGGATGCAACATGAAGATTTTCAAGAAGCTCACCTCACCCCAAACTACACTTCACATGGAAACATTTTCAAACCTTTTGATTTTTCTCAAAAATGGCTCAAACAATTTTGAGTTACTTATGTATAGTAAAGATATTTACATGACAAATAAAATACATGTATTGCATTTACTGGGAATAGCTGAAAACCTTGTCATTCTGTATGACTTTGCTTAACTAGTAAACCATAACAGATAGACAAAAACTTAGTGCACAAAAAATGCAGATCTCGGTAACACACACAATTTTTAAAGTAATGTTGTAGAAGCTTAGTGACATGAGGCATTATTGAATTAAATTTATGAGTCAAAGTATATACACTTATTGCTTCACTTGCCGTTTTTTAAAAGAGACATGCTTCAAAAGCTGTTGCTTTTATCTTCAACTGTAATTTCTTCTATGCCTTAGCTCATAAATTTAACACAAAATATGTTGTATAGGTACATTGTTTTTGTAGAGTTAACCATTTCTGAGATATTGATATTGGTTTCAATTTGATAATACTTGAACTTTTCCAAATCAGGAATTTTTCATTCCTGCTTCTTTTGTTTAATTCCTCGCCATACAAACAGAACTAAATTTCAGTCACATATCAATCACTTTTAAAACATTTGAGTTATCACTTTAGTCTATTGTGCGCTTATTTCCATTCTACTTATAAGGAACTAAGTTTTAGGACCATTTCTGCTAATGTTTATCTGATTAATGAAATAGAAGAAGTAAGAATATTTTGCCACAGAATAGATAAAGAAAGTCATGTAAATGGAACATAAGCATTTTTCTAAGATTATGGCAACTAATCTAGGCTTCAGCTCATAAATATATGATAATGATATGATGAGGGAAAAGAGGAAAAACCTTGCACCTCAACCCAACAATACTGAAATTTTGCATTTACAACCCCCAGAGGAACAAATGAGGTGAAGAAATAACAGGAGGCTATAAGCTGTGGCAAGCAAGCCAACCAGCAGAGATGCACAGATCTCCTAATGATTCCAAGCTTAAAAACTTAGTCATACCAGTGTTGCTCAAAGACAGCTTCCCTCTGGCAGAATTGAGGAGAACTCAACCCACCTTAGGGGGCTCAGAGAAGGCTGTCAGCTTGGCACAACTAAGAAGAACTTTCCAACAATAAATTATCTGTGCTATTTGTCTTACACCAACCAACAGTCTGGATGCCTCAGTTGGTTAGGTGTTGGCCTTCTGATACTAAGGTTGTGGATTCAAACTCAGCCCAGGCCAATAGTTGTAAGTGTGTGCTGAATAACGACAGTCCTATGACAGTAAGTTTACTGGCATGCAAAAGAACTGCATGACAAAATTTTGGCATATTGTTGGCACTGAAATAATCCTGGCAATTGACAGCATCATTAGCAAATTATTTATTAATTTCTGACCAACACTGCATGAAAGGGGAAGTGAAAAGATACAAAACAAGAGAAAAGAAATTCATAGTAGAAGAGTAACCATTTCAGCATTTGCCTTGTCAACCAGGTAAAAACCCTTAATCTGTGTGTCTGGCCCCAGGAATTGAACTTAAGAGCTTCTGAATGCAACCCTCACGCATTACTGCAGAGCTATCTCCTCAGTCAACCAAGGGAAACTTTTAACACAAAACAATGGGAATTTAAAAAAAAAAATTACAGCATTGGTTTATTTGACCATAACCAATTATTTTAATGAGCTCTACATTTTTACTTTCTCTAGCCCAAATGTACATACATAATGATTAGAGAAGGTATTTATTATATTCCACCCAAAAATTGGATGTCAAGATTTCATTGGACTTGTGTTTTGAGGTCCCCTGAGTCCGAAAAAGGCATTTTTAGAAAAAGATCCATTGTGTGCATGCACGCACGCATGTGTTCAAAAACAAAAATACTGTTAAAACCAAAATTGCTTTTTAAGTTTAGTATCTTCCAAGGATGTGGATAAAGATTTTCTCAAACTACCTTTACATGGAAAAATTTTGGAGAATTTTGATTTTTCTAAAATGGCTTATCAATTTTGTTAAAATACTGTATATTAAAGATATTTTCATTACAAATAAACTGCATATTTAGAATTCTCTGGGAATAGTGTCTGAAGACCTCTTTATTTTGAATGATTTTGTAGATTTTTGCATATTGGTTAAACCGTAAAAGATAGACAAAAACGTTTTACACAAAACTATAGATCTTGTTAAAATACATAATGTCTGTAATATACATTTTTTATGTAGAGCTGACCATTTTTGAGATATTTGTTTTTATTGATTTCAATTTTAAACTACTTAACTTTTCTCAAACAGGAAGTGAAGTTTCATTTCATCTCTCTTGTTTTACTGCAGGCCATGCAAAGCAAACTGAACTTCAATTGTTGCATATAGGACCAGGTTTTAACAGATTTGACTAACAATTTAGCCTAATGTATTCCCTTACAAAGACAATTTCTGCTAATGTTTACCTTGATTAGCGTGTCTTAGACAAAAGAATAATCTTTTGCAAGCAAAGTCATGTGAATGGAACATGACAGATTTTTTCTTGTAGTGAGGATGTCAATCTCTTAGATTTTCAATTTACACAAAACTACAAAATTCAGGAAGAAGGAAAAGGATTTCTCAGGCTATTCATAGAAAATTCATTTGTCTTACATCCGTCCTACGTTCTAAAACAAGATATTTAATAAAAACTCTGAAGCTTGTTTAAAAACGTAAATAATAACAATTTGTCCATATAAAGGCTAATTTATGGTGGGAGGACATTTTGAGAAAATGTTTGTTTTGCATTCTTGAAAGATACTGGACTAAATACTGTGTTTAGCAATTGTACAGCACTTTAGATTTGAGCATTCATACATATGGACATAAGATTTGTTTTATTCATGGGATCCAAAACATGTATTTTCAGGGATTTCAATAGTGAATTTTCAGCTGGATTGCAGTATTTCCTTTACATACCATAGGTAAGAGCAACTGAATAAAAAAGATAGAAATAAACCTACTGCACTGGATTTTCTCTGGAAAACACACCTTTTTATTACTCGAAAATTCTGTATAACATATACCTTTATTATTCGATAACTGGTCATTTTTAGTAAATTATTGATTTTTATTTGTAAATAGCTCTGAAATGTAGTATGTTGCAGGGAACACATTAAACCTATCCACTGGCGCATTTTAAATGTAATGAAAAAATGGAATCTTGTGTTCTATTGTAAGGCCGAGTATTACGACCAGGTGTTAATGAAAGCATTCACTTTTACTTGAAGCTCTCTTTTTCACCTTTGTTTACAGCAAGAGTGTTTTTTATTTTGGCGGGAGTATACAATCTATTTGCTACTAGTACATAAAATATTGCTGAGTTAGCTTAATATATTCTGAGGAAAGTAAAATATAATACCACCCTAGCTTGTTGGAGTTTCTTTCATGAACATGAAAAACACTTGCTGAACTGAGGTTTACCAGGTTACAATTCTAAAACAGAAACATGGCAAGAAAATAGAATAGGTTTAGTGGAAATAAGCCCAGAGAGTATGTTGATAACCTTTTCTCCTATATCCTTTATTATTTGTACTCTTTGTGTTTGATCTGCTAAATATTGACAGGGTTCCTATCTAGAGGGGTGAGGTTGGAACACCCCTTCGCTAAAAATAATTAAAGAAATAACAGCAAAATCTAATTTTAATTCCTATAGCTGTACTTAAATCTCTGCATATAAAATTGGATTGTTTAACACTTATGTTCAAGATAAATTCATATTTATCATTTAATACAAAAAAAATTCTATAAAAAATGTATCCCTATACTTAACCCCACCCATTAATGTTTTTCTTACTATGGTACTGCTCTTCTAGATTTTCTGTGTGTGGATGACAGGTAAAACACCTTGTGCACTGTGCAATTGTAGCGAAAAGCATTAATGTGCAGACTGGTGAGCTAAAGTCTGTGGTTAAAATCCTGCCAGAACCCCTGATTGTTTTTTTTTTTTGCTCAGGTTTTCCTCAGCATTATAATCTATAAATGCTAAAGAATGATCCTAAACTTAGCCCTGGGGTTTTTTTTTTCCCCTTAAATTTCCTTTCTCAATTATTATTTCATTTATCATCAGTGTGTATTGCCATATATAGTAAATGCAACACCACTAACTTATTGTGAAATAATTGTTTTTTCCACACTTACGGAATTATTATTATTGTTAATAATAATAATTGATCATTTTATTCACCATTCAACTTTTACAAGAAAGTAAAAGGTTTTGTCCAAATCAATGTGCAATTATATACATGAAGTATAAGTATATAGTTTACAGTAGCTAGTATGAATTCAATTTTTAGAAGTTCTGTTGAGTTGGACCATAGTAACACTGTAACATCACTAACAGATAATTCTTACTGGGGCATTTTTCAAAGTATGTGTGCACTTTATCTTCAGCAGACTCCAACTGACGTGGTATTTTCTCTGGTGGTTTTTGAAGTGTTCAGCTTTGGCCTGATTGATGTTGTTGTTACATATTTCCACAGACTGCTGTGTGGTGGCAATTAAAGTTCATTAAGTTGTTTTGGTTCTTTATGATGTGGATCTTCTCCCAAACCTCCAATTCTGTTGCATATCTTGTAGGTTTTGTAAGTGTTATGTATTGTTTATTTCATGGTTTAATGACCAAAATGGTGGGCAAGGCACCACTTTACTAGAGACTCTCAGATTTCTTGTGCAGTGGAGAAAGGCTGGGACAGGGGTTATTTATAATTTAACAACCCTGTATAATGACACAGTTATTACAATAAATGATATAAAATTACTTATATATAAAAACTTTACCATATGTAGGACAGAAGTTAGAAAGGAGAGTCAGGCTGAAAATTTCAATGCCATAGCCAACATTTGAGCTACGGATCTCCTGGTTTCCATCTAGTTGCTCTAACCACTGAGCTACTATGGCAACATGCTGATACAGCACTAAATGCCCCAACTAATTCACATTTTTTCCAGTAAATTACAAGGAGATCTCAAGTTCATTTTGAGATGATGTACGCCTAATTGTTATTTACTAACTTTTAGGTCAGTCATTTTTATTTGTATGAGTATGAAATAATTGTTTCTTCCACACTTGCTCTGTGTTGAAGAGATAGAGTCAGATTCCAAAATTCAATGCCATAGCTGGGATTTGAATAACAGATCTCCTAGTTTCTATCCAGTTGCTCTAAAAATATTATTTAGTTTTTTTGTTTTATAGTGTTTAATGCCCACTTTTACTACATGAGGCACTGCAGGTGATGGCACTGATGATGCATGGAATGAAGATGGCAGGTGAAACCAGAGAACCTGGAGAAAATCTGCCCCTGTGCTGCTTTGTCCACCACAAATCCCACATGCAGTTGGACCCGGACCACCTAGGTGAGAGGCAAGTGGTCTAACCCCTTGGCCACGGCTCGGCCAGATGGAAACCAGGTCTATGTTCTAAATCCTGGCTATGGCATTGAATTTTTCAGTCTGACTCTACCTTTCCAACCATTAACTCAGTTTTTTTATTTCAAAGGAAGAGGAATTATTAAATGTAATATTTACAGCATCCAAATAGTTATCATCTGTCATTAAGCATATATGTGACTGTTTTTATGTGGGTTCTAGTTTTTCAGCTGTTATGGCAGCTACCTGTCCACTCACACAAAATACTCAGTATGAGAGTATTGTTTTCCATTTTCCCTTTATTTTCCTATTTACCTGTCTGAAGAATGAATGCAGACGTCCATGAGTGGAAGCTTGCGTAAACACAAATAGAAAAGCAGTATTACATCATCTCTCCAGGTGCATGCCCTGTACTAGAATGGAGCAGTTGATCTCTTACAGTGGACAGGTTTGAATCAAGTCAAAATGCAAACACCACAGCATGTAATCATATGCTCACAAAAAGGAAAATTAATATTCATTAGTGATAAGAAAACAGCAAGTTTAACTTCTTGTGGATTATTTAGTTTATTCCTGTTTATGTATAAAGTGCTAATATTTTGATAGGCTGCCACATCATCTCTCCAGGTGCATGCCCTGTACTAGAATGGAGCAGTTGATCTCTTACAGTGGACAGGTTTGAATCAAGTCAAAATGCAAACACCACAGCATGTAATCATATGCTCACAAAAAGGAAAATTAATATTCATTAGTGATAAGAAAACAGCAAGTTTAACTTCTTGTGGATTGTTTAGTTTATTCCTGTTTATGTATAAAGTGCTAATATTTTGATAGGCTGCACTATATTCCAGCCTTCTCTGACTGCTCTAAACATGCCATGCTACACCAGCAACCTCCCCTAACAACTGCATTCTTTCGTCAGAAAGATAATACATATACACATTTACAAACACACAAACACCCATACCCAAGGTGGGACTTGAACTCAAAGGCCCCTCGTGCCTAGCCATGAAGAGCTTCTTGAACTCCCAGGCCATCTTCTCAAATGCCAATATTGTAAAAGATTCCTATGTTGTGACAGGCCAGCATAAAATGTTGAAATAACATTTCCTGTACTTCTCATGATATGATTATACTGCTAATTGGCCCCAGAGACTTATTTATAAAAGCAGGTTACACCACAGGCAGGCTGAGGGTGGGGTTTGGATAGGAGAGGTTATGAAAGCACTTCACAAACCCATGCAGCATTGCAGAAGAAACAACTGAAGAATATTTCCAAACCAGTGAAGTGTTACCTGTTGGATCCATCAAAGAAAAATCTTATGTGTTTCATTCACATAACTTTTTCTATCTGTTTCATATACAAATTATTCTACAGAAAATTAATCAAATCAAATCTCTGGTCTCTATGTGAAACAATTGAAGTCCAGTTCACTTTGCGTGGTTCTGATTGAGGAAAGTTAGCTAGTTCAAATTTGAAACCAATAACAAGGAATATCTTGCAAAGGACATCTGTACAAGAAAAGCATGACATAAATTATGTGTTTTATGAGATCTACATTTTTATTTAGTATGTTTTGTCTATCTCTTACTGTTTAACCATTATGCAAAGTTCTATAACACTCACCCAATATAAAGAGGTCTTAGAGGCTATTCCTAGAAAATTCAAAATATACATTTTATTTGTGATTTAAATACATTTAATACACAGTAATTTAATCAAAATCACTAAAGCCATTTTTGAGGAAATAAAAATTTTCGAAAATTCTTCCAAGTAAAGGGTAGTTTGTGCTGGGGGATATTTTTTAAAATATTCATACCTATCGCATCCTTGGAAGATACTAAACCTAAATACTAAGTTTGGAATTTAAGTCTTTTCATTTTTGAACTATGCTGCCCACAGTCACACTCACAGACATTTTTTTAATTTTTTTTTTTTTTTCAGGAGGTCCAAAACATGTATTTCCAGTGAAATCTGGATATCAAATTTTTGGGTGCAATACAATATCTTCTCTCTACACTGTGTACATAGTACATGTAAAGAAAGGAAAAATACTGGAGAGTACAAAAATCTTACTTTGTTGGCAAATGTCAAGCATTAAACAACAATAAAATATTTACAGCATATTTGGTTTTAAAATTAAATTTGCATCAGAGAATGACAAAAGAAACAAATTCAATAGAAGCATCAATGCCCAATGAAAACATTGATTAACTGCATAGGAAAATAGTGGCTATTCATTTAGGTGTGCAGCTACATGCACACAATATAGCAAGCAGAGCAGGATTAGAAACACACATGCAAATTAATACCACATATAATTTGACCGTCACTGTTACTAAATTCCACCAAACATCAATCTCGTATGCAAATAATTGACTTCATTTATTCAAGCCTGTTCAAGCTTGCTCTTAAACAAAGATGAAACTATATTTCCCTTTTTTATAGAATGTGAAAGGGCAGATCCAGAGGGGGGGGGACTCTTCACCAGGCTAAATGTTATAAAAACATGATGTGTTCCACTCACATGATTTTCTCTTCCTCTCTATAACAACTTATTCTTAAAAAGCTTATTCTTTTATCTACTTCATACCATTAAAGATAAACATTACCAGAAATAGTCCTTGTATGAGTAGAAGGGAAATAAGTTAGTACACTAGGCTGAAGTGAGTCAAATCTTTTACAAACTAGTTGCTATGTTCAAGATCTTCTCGGGCTTCTAGCCAGGTAAAAACTTGGCTTGACACCAACGTTTCGAAGAAGTGCATCTTCCTCGTCTACAGATCTTGAATTAACACGTCGCCAGGAAAGCTATAGTTCTTATTTTAGTTGCTATGTGATTGAAATTTGGTTCTTTTGCATGGCCAGGAGTTGATAAATTCCTGTTTGATAAAACTTTAAGTACTTTAAAATTGAAACCAATAACAAGGAATACCTAAAAATATTATGACATAAATTGTGTGTATTGACAAGATCTACATTTTATGTCTAGTAAGTTTTTGTCTATCTCTTACAATTTACCAAATATGTGAAAGTCATCTGGAATGAAGAGATTTTCAGAGGCTGTTCCCATAACATTCAAGATATACTTTTTATTTGTCATGTAAATATGTCTAACATATGGTCTTTTAATCAAAATTGTTAAAGCTACAATTGAGAAAATCAAAATTAAATTTTTTTTTCTATGTAAAGAGTAGTTTGGGGTGTGGGATTTTCCTCAAAATCTTTATGTAGTATCTGTGGAATACACTAAACTTAAATACCAAGTTTGGTATTTTACCAACTTTTCATTTTGGAGTTACTGTGTTCATGTGTGTGTCTGTCTGTCCGTCCTTCTGCAGGTGTGTGTGTGTGTGTGCCAGCATAACTCCAAAATGAATTATTAGTCATTTAACTTCAGCATCTTCTAAGGATGTGGCACAATTTTAAATAAAATCCCCAACCTCACACTACACTTTATATGGCATTTTTTTGTCAAAAACGATTTTGATTAAAATACCATATGTTTAAGATATCCACATGATAAAGTGTAGTTATAAATGACTTAATTTTCTAGGAATAGCCTATAAACTCCCTTTAATTTTTAATGACTTGTATAATTGAGCAACCTATTAAAATCATGTTGTATAAAAGGTGTAGATGTTGTTAAAGTACACAATTTATGTGAAATAAAATTTGTTGTATCATTAACCACTTTTGACATATGCTTGTCATTGGTTTGAACTTACTTATATTCTTCTCAAGTGGAAGTTTGCAATTTCATTTTTACTTGTGGTAATGTAAAGAATACAGAATTTCAAAACCTGATTAACAGTTTATGCTACAACGAAATGTGTAAATAAGATTTGTTAATGATTAACAAGAAGTGGATAGAAGATTTAAGCTGTTATAAGCATAGTTTATACAACAATGAATAGAGAAATGCATGTGAATGCTTGTTAACTTGCAAACTTCCCTCTTTCTGAACATAACTGAGGGATTATTCCACTTCCATTTCTATCCCAATTCGTAAACAGTGCACAAACATGCATATAACTGAAAATCAAACTTTGAAATAAAAATAAAATCAAAGAAAATGGAAGGCAGGAAGCTATGGGAAGCTTTTTATTCGTAATTTTGGTGCAATGCTTTTGTTGCTTGAATTAACAAGGTACAACAGGTACATAAATATTTTTGATGCTAAGGTAACTAACTGTTGCTCCACTTATATACATCATGTATGTGCCTATCTGTACATGTCACATATTGCCTACACTGCTTGCTTACACAAGAGCATACATGTTTATACATATAGAGGGGTTACATTCTGCAAGTCCCCCCCCCCCCCTCGCGATTAATCCACAAGTCCATTCAAGCATAAGCTTGGTAATCGACTTGTTACTTCTACTTAATAATGAGTTACAATATGCCAAATGCCTAAATAATATAATTATGCATAATTCAGATGAGGAAATAATAGTAAGCCCTGAACTACATCACATGTGCGAAACAATGTACCGGTCGGAACTTTTGATGCAAAGGAGCCGCATGGGAGGGGGCCTTCGTTGTTAACGTTTAAAAGTGCCAATGGAGTGGGTGTTAGGAGTAATCCAGTTATTTCATATCTTTCCAATGTTTTTATGTATAATCTTTTCACTTATTTAAGCAATTATTTTTTTTCTTTATTGTTTAATTATAGACGATTGTTCCATTATTGTCTCTATAATTGGCGGTTGGCAGAACATCTGTCGTAGGGTTGGCTATTCTGACTACTTTCTGTGTCACCCACGATGTTTCCAAATCCCTGTGTTCAGAAGAAATGACGTCATAGGCGGTACATAATGGAAGGCAGTGAAAAATGTGTGATGCATTATCAGTGTGAAATTTTTAGATTTTTGGAATGTAGTGTTGATGATTTACAGTGATATTGGTGCTAATACTAAAATAATGGCGTCTGTAAAGGTTGCCGTCCGAGTTCGGCCCTTTAATCAAAGGTGAGCTTACATTTTCGATGTTTATAAATCATCTGTCAACATTTGATTGTATTCTCTTAATGCCCTTTTAAATGGAACCTTTTATGTCACCGCCCACGATTTGAGAAGCATCTCTCGTGCCTAAAGTGTCGTTTTTAGTGTAACTACACTTGCATATCTTTAATTTGAAATATAAACGATGCTGTATGGAGTAAATAAAATCTAAAATATGACAAATTTAAGTGAAAACTGTCGGAACATTTGAAAGGGGTACACGCACACAAATGTTGGAAAAATGAGCACGATTAAATAGCGGCAGTGATTTAATTTCTCATATATTGTCAAAATAACCCAGAACAAAATCCAGCATCTAGTATAAAAATTACACAAAATATTTTATGATGAAAATTCATGGGTTAGTAGATGTTGACAAATTTTGGGATGTAACGTACCTTATAATGCAGAATAAATGTATTAACATCGGTTACCAACATCTACTTATTTATTTCTAGGGAAAAGGATATGGAAGCAAAGCTTATCATCAAAATGGAAGGAAAGAAGACAAGAATTATGAATACAAAGGTAACAGTAGATTTGCAGTAGATTAACAGCATTATGTGCTAGCAAACGTGAAGTTCCTGTGATATCAATTCAGAGCTTCAGCTCACAATTTTAGTTGTATGATTTGTTAAAGATGCCATGAGACTAGCATCACAGCACTTGTAAATGATTAGACCATAGGTTTACTATGTTGAAAACAATTTTGGGCCAGACACACTGTACTGCTTTGCCACTTCAAATTCCCAAGTCTCTCTCTCTCTCTAGTGCTGTGCATGTGCAAAGTGGCATACGTATAGAAATTATGCTATGAATTAACAGAATTAATGTGACATTTAACTTTTCTTTGTTCTGCCTATAGAGGATAAGAATTAGTGTGGTTTTTTTTTTATATATATAAAAATATGCAGCTCTGCCAATCACAGTTGTAGGATGCATGCATTTTTTATGTGTGATTGTTCATACTTTAATACTAAAATAATGAAGGAAACATGAAATAATCCTTCATTGAATGAACAAAAATATTCAGATTTTGAATACCTCTACATATGATTGTACAGAGTTTAAAATGTCATGGACATAATTTAAATCAAACTTTAAAATTGTTTCATTTATTTTTGATGAGAAATCTGTAGTTTTGTAAGATAATGCTAATGGATTAGTGACTTTATGTCTGATATATTCAGAAAAGAAAGTTAAATGCATAGTTAATATTTAATTTTAAATTGTAAAAGTCAGTTTTACATCTTGCAATTGTGATGTGTATAGGATATACCTAGTTAGTCTTCTGACACAGTTCCTTAAACATAAAAAGATAGTAAAAATAATACAAGTTACCAAGAAAGCATGTGAATAACTCCATGGCACGACAGCTCACGGGGAACCATGGCCTACCGCCCGGCCGCTGCGTCCCCCATCTCGGTCCACTACAGACGTCATGGATGGGGTGCAGTATTGGAGGATGAGACGTGGTCAGCACCTCGAATCCCCCCGGTCGGTTAATGCGGTCCTCATGACCTGGAGCCGCTACTTCTCCATTAAGTAGCTCCTCAATTGGCCCCCCAGGGACCTTACGAGGCTGAGTGCACCCCGGGCCAGGTCTCCCAGCAGGGGAAAAATCCCCACGCCGGTACTGGGGATCGAACCCAGGTCTCCCGCTTGGTAAGTAGCAACGCTACCACCGCGCTGAGGAGACGACCAAAGCATGTGAATATTACTGTATTTTTCAGTTTTTGTGTTTGGAAATAAGTTAAATTTAGAAAATCGAGTGGAGTGCAATAATAGTTCAGTCAATTTAGTGTGGCCAGTGATTTTGGATTGTTTCTGCAGCCCATTGGATGATATCTCTATCAGCTTATAAACAGGACCCATTTGTTGAAATTTAATTGAAGGGAAAATATTACTTTAAATATTAACATTTATGGGAATTTAGGACTGAGTGGGTTTGTAGACCTTGGTCCAACAGATGCAAGTTCACCAGATGTTTTGCTCATAACTTCGTTGGTCATTTTTAAGAGAAAGTTGAACTTATCACTAGTAAGACCAGAGACTGAACCAATCAGATGCTAGCCTCGTTCTGACACTATAAATATGCGAATCTGGACTTTCAAGTCTTTAGTTTACCCTGAAGACAAAGATGGTGCACATCTTCGGAACATTGGTGTCAATCCATGTATTTACCTAGCTAAAAGCCTGAGAAAATTTGGAGTCCGTCAATTTTATCTCCATTAACAGAAATTAAAAATATTGGTGTATCATTTTTTGCACTCAAATCTAAGATAAATTTACTATATTATATTCCCATAAATTTACACATTACAATTTGATACATAAATTATCTTTGAAACTATCAATCAGTATAATTCATAGTTTTTACTGCTTGTATATACAAATTATGGCAGTTAGGTTTTGAAAATAATTGGATAAAAATAGTAGATTTTATCCAATAGTAGATGTGTTAGGTAAACATATTATGTTAGCATTATGTGAATGAAAGAGATAAGTACATCCTAATGATCAAATGTAAAAATTCAAGAAAGAATAAAGCAGCCAATAATTTGGTGATGGATTTATTATTTTGTTATTCGATGTAATAAAACGTGGGAACTTGTTTGTTTGGTCCTGAGATTTAATATTTTCTGCATGATAGTTACAGCTATTTAAAGTAGAGAAAGTATTTCATCTGTCATTGGCTTAGCTAATAAGTTTCTAGAAAACATAGATATATTAGATTAATGCAATTCAGCTTATACACTTGCACATTGTGCACATTTCATTTATAATAATATGGATATGGTGTACTAAGCTTAGATTTTAAATGTTTGATAATTTTAAATTATATTATAGAAAGCCTCATAATAAAAATCTGGAAAGTGATACAAGTTCTATAGTTCTGATTCACTATCACAAGAAGGTTACGAAAGAAGTTGTAGAAGGGTGTAAAAATAAAAATTCCTCTCAGAATGTCCAGAGAGACCTATTTGTCTGTCTTTGCATTTAACAATGGACGAGTGTTTGTGGGAAAGGGTGCTCTGTTTTATTATGATGAGGCCAGAATTCAATAGTAATAATGTCCACATGAAAGATGTGGGGTAGCATGTCTACCTCATATTCAAGAGCTCTTGTTAGAATCTTGGTTACAGGAGTTACCTGTGTCAGGTTTTTGTTGCAGGATTATTCTTTATTCTCAGAGAATATCAAAGAACTCTTAAGACTTGTTGACTGTGTCTTCTTTTGGAGTTGTTTCACATGTTTCTTTATCCACTTTGACGTGACCTATACAGCTAGGGCATTAAACTCTCAACACATCTTCATCTGCTATCTGGAGCCAGCAGACCACTTTTAAGTCTGGTCTGAGTTTGATTGTATCTATTGTTTATTCTCTGCAATTGGGTACTACCTGGTGGCAGAGTTATGTGTACAAAATTCATTTACAATAATAATCTTACAGTTAAGAATAGTAATAGAATTATAGAGAATTATGGTAATTACAGAGAACTTGGGCCCCTCTAGAAATTAAACAAATTGTGGTTTGACTGTAAGTTTGGTTTATACTTGTTATATTTTCACCAATTTTTTTTATCGGAAAAGCTCCGTAATTAAGTTAAACACTAATTTATTACGTGCACGTAGCGATCCTTTTTTGTGAATGTTTATGAAGTATGCTGCCTAGAAGGAGTAGAATATAAATAAAGAAGTCTTGTAGTACTTTTGCAATGTAAATATATAATAATACTATGCACTAAAGTGCCTAAAACCTGAGTTTTATTGTCGGCGGCAGGCGAACAGTATTGTGGAATGCAACACCGGCATATGTCGCTAGATGCTGTGCTGATGTATGACAAGTAAATTTCACGCAGATACAGCTGTTCAGTGAATTTTATTATGCAGAACTTCAGCCACGCTAAAATCGAATAAAACTAAGTGCTATTGATTGGCTTTGTATGTATGATGACAATTTCGGAGCCTGTGGATTTCAAATTTAGCGCAAGGTTAGGTTCCAATCCGTTTAGGTTAGTGTGTGTATATAAATTTATGTTTCTAATTTGATATCATGGTAGTACCTCATCAATATTTCCAACAACTCCTAACAGCGCAATGGATACATTAGTTTTTTAAATCATCTCCCCACCCATAATCCCTCTCTAACCACACCGGTCCCAAAACTGGCATAAGTCACAGCTGAGAGCGTTAGCGGCCCAACTTGTAAATAATTACCCAAATTATTGATAGTAATACAACATACTATATATACATGGTTTTTGAAATACCTAACTACTTAGTATTGTTATTATAACAATACATATGTCATTACCAGCAAGTTTATAAACAATTACTATGAAGTCTCAACATTAATAGTTACAGATCTTTAATTACTTCACAATATTTACTTTAGTTAGTTATCTAACATTTATTCTATTTAAGTTATCCCTAAACTTCTTTAAGGTCAGAGTGCAGCCCTGAAAGGCTGCTACAGGCAATTCATTCCATTCTACAATGGTCCTATTAACAAAAAAAAAAATTTCCTACATTGGTTCTGTACCTTCTACCCTTATCTGAGCAGTATGTTATGTTTAATCCCTATCAACAGTCTATCATGAATGTCATCAGTATATAGTGCCCAAAATTTGTTTTTATTCTTAAAAATATATAAACAGAAGTTTTCTTGATTACATTTTTTTTTTTTTTTTTTTTTTTTTTCTTTAAAGCAAAGGAAATTCTTAAGCAAAACACTTGCCTCATACATAGATTTATTTAAATTGAACAAACTTCCTCAAATCTGTATTTCAAATACCTGCAATCATTTGTCACAACATTCAAGTTTCTACATTTAGCAATACAGTACACCTAGAGGTGCCAGATGCTTTTAATTAAATATAGGACATTTAAGAAAAATGTTAAATATAGGGAAATTACAACTCAAACATGTATTCATTTCAGTAAGTAGACAGTAAAATTAGTAATAGCAAAGTCAAAGAGCCTTAACATTTATACTTGCATTAAGAACATATTTATACAGTACATCTATTTTTTATATTAATCATGATACACTGCACAACTACATTTTTTAAGTTAATGTTTTACTAGAACAACACCTTTGACTAGGCAATTAGTAGCCTGTAATTTTAATTTGTCTGATGTCAATGGAAAAAGAAAACTAAGGTCTAACATGTTACATTCACATGACTTCCTCTACCTGCTCTTCAAAAGCTGCTCTTTAAAAAAAATGTATTATTTGAGCTACTTCACATTAATCCAAATAAACATTTCCATAAATGCTTTTATTACATATTGCCTTGTAGAAATAATGGAATTGGGGAATACATGGTTTCAGTGAGCTGGTCCCTCTGTGATAGAATTGAAATTCTGCTCTCTCAAAAACTCTATCTCAAATGGTTAACTCTTAAAACTTGCATAAATAGGTAACATAAATTGTTTGTTTTATTGAGAGCTATATTTGTTGCATAGTAAGTTTTTGTCCATCTCACAAAAGTCTTCCAGAATGAAATCTTCAGAGGCTATTCCCATAAAATTCAAGATGTACATTTCGTTTGTCATGAAAATACTTTAAACATATGATATTTTAATAAAAATCGTTATAGCCATCTTTCAGAAAATCATATGTTTCAGTAAAGGGTAGTTGGTGTTTGGGGGGGGGGATTTCCCCTGAAAATCTACATATCACATCCTTGGAAGATACTGAACTTAAATATCAAATTTGGCATTTAATCAACTCTTCGTTTTTGAGCTATCGTGTTCAGCCACACAGGACCTTTTTTTTTTTTTTAAAAAAAATTCTTCTTTTTGTTTACTCGTCGGACCTCAAAACAAGCATATCTGGTGAAATTTTGACATGAAATTGGTATCGGCAACTGCCACTATTAAAGTATTGAGTTTTTCTACACATATTATGCATATAGTAAGTAGAAAAAATATTGTGTTCCATCCAAAAATTTGATATCAAGATTTCACAGGAGATAGGGTTTATCTCAATTGCTTCACATAGCAACCGATTTTTCAAAGATTTGACTAAACCTTATTCCTCTTCTACTTATAAGCAATTAATGCAATCATTTCTCTGTTTATGTTGAGTACCACGATGTAGATAAAATAATAGTCTTTTGTAATAATAGTTTTTAAAGAAAGTTGTGTGAATGGAACACATTACATTTTTTTTTTCTCTGGGAAAGGCCGCTTTAAACATTCCCTGATTTGGTAATATTTTGTAAGAAATTAATACCTAGAAGTAGGTACAGAATTTGTGGATTTTCAAGCAGTGAAAACGTTTAGGAAATGTTTCATTCCAAATACGAGATGAAAATATTGATATCCCTATCACCAACTTGATTATTTAAATACTTAGAACCATAGTTTCCAGAAAATAGCAACTTCATGTATTTTTTTCTTTTATGAAATACTTAACGTTTTTCAACTGTCTGATTTTTATTTCCAACAAGTTCCTCAGAAAAGAGTTATTTAAAACACTGGTTCTTAATTATCTATATAAATCTGTTATATATTAGTAACAACTTATGTTACTTTTCCTGGAAGTTTTTGTGTAGTGCATCATTACAAAATGTATTCAAAGACCTGAAGTGTTACAAAAACACAATTTTAAAAATGGATTCCTACGTGTAAACATAGTTTCTTGCTTAGTATTTGTTGTACTCTAGTTTTTATTAAAAACTTCAACTAAATTTTTTATGCTATCGGTGTTTTTATTAAATGTATAATTAAACTATGAAATAAAATAATTTTCATCATAAGAATAAAAAAAAATTATCAGAGAATAGGTACTTTCCATAGTGGGGTTCGCACGTACCCCGTCTGCAGGATATTGTGTTAAAAAGGTGTATGCATTGTAGGCTTATTCATGAAGAATGTTAATATGTTAACGGATATGCGTTTGTGTGCCTAAATGTAGATGCTGTAAGAATTTTTCACAAACAGTTTTTACCATAAAAATAATATTTTACCGAGAGTAGGCTCGTTTAATTAGCGCTGCCATTTTATCCTCTTTATTGTGGGGGAGTAACACGTTCTCATTAACACCAAGACGCTCATTTCCAGCCTTGTAGAGTTTATATCAATGTCGTGGCTGAAGGCCACGGTCAACATCGTGATGTAATATGAATGGTTATTGTATAACCCATAATAGCAATAGAAAAGAGAGAAAACTTTTAAGGTGATACAAGTGTGATGAAACGACAATGCATACGGCTGAACTCTTTGTGAAATTTCCGCCCAACAATAATAATGGCGGTGCTTTATAGCTTCACAGAATACCGCAATTGCTAGCATTGTAGGTCAACAATTGTACTTAAAAAGCATCTCAGAAGTTCTTGCGGTCCGCAAAAGTGGCGTCATCTGGGATCGGATGGCACAAAAGCAATAGTGCTCAAAGTATCAAAAGTGCCCATGTCTTGACCTTAAATTTCGAGAAATTATATTCCTCTATCAAATCAGAGAATAAATAATTTGTACTTCGGTGTCACCTGTAATAAGTGGCAGAAATATTGCTTTCCAGCCTAATATTCTATGCCCCGATTTCACCGGAAAAACAGTTTTGGGTCCCCGGGTATATTTGTGGACAGCATAACTCAAAAAATGAAAAGTCAATTAAATAAATATATAGCTATAAAGTTCAGGGACCTCTAAATATCTAGCACGAATATTTCCAATCACATCTAAACCACCTTTTACATATTGTCAATTGTTACCTATTTTGTATTTTTTCCCCAAAATAGCTAAGGATGTATCACAGATGTTTAATATAGTATTTTATATAAAAATGCATAACTTGAATTTTCTAGGCTTAGCCCAGAATAGTTGGCGTAAAGTTATTGTATTCCACCAAAAATGTCGATAGATATCGAGATTTCATCGGAAATGTTTACACACTTTTTTCTAGTTGTGCTTTTGTTTGTATTCAGGGAGCCTCAAACCGCCTATTTCCAATGAAATGTCGAGATCGAATTTATGGTGGAATTACTTTCTAGGAGTAAGTGGTATAGAATGTAATAAGAATAATTTCAAAAACTTGTAGCATAATTTTCGCTTATTTCTGAGAACTTTTCAAATGACCCTCATACATTTATGTATTTCACTTTCCCAGCGCCGGTGTGAAAAGCAAAACATTTTGCAACAGGAACTAGGGCTCGACACGTTTCCGCCTTGTAACCGATCATGCCCCTGCAATTCATCCACACAGTCACTTGTCAGCTCCGATTTTTATTTCTGCATCTAACGTTCTGTTGGGTGGGGTGTTCGGTTTCTGCAGAGGTCTCCGTGATGTAATGGACACCCCCACGTGGGCGTGCATAACCAGTTACCCAACCGTTGAGTACACGTTCAAATCCTGCTCGGGTCCATAAGCCAGAGAGAATGTCAATTTTCATATGTTATTAGGTTTTATGTGACCAACTGTTGAAAATAGTCCGATGTGTTTCATTCACATGATCATCCTCAATCGCATATTAGTGGGTGAATTAATTATTCTAGCGAAAGCTTATGCGCTATTTGCTGGACTTATAAATTTCATACTTCTTCCATGGAATCGCAGAAAAAAAAACTCTGTGTTCCCATTCACATTTTTTCTACCTATTCAGCAAACAAACTTCTTACAAAAAATGTTCTTCTTTCTACTCCATGTTAATCGAGACATGCATTAGAATTGTGGTCTTGTTAGTTAGCTCCTTAAAAGCAAAAGGCAACTAGGGGGCTACACTAGGCTTAACCGATAATCAAATTTTTAAAACCTGTCGCTATGCGATTGTCATAAAAATTAGATTCTTTGCATGACCCTGAGTAAAACAAGACACGGACGACTACCTGTTTAAGAAAAGTATAGCTACCTTAAAAAATTGAAACCAATGACAAGGAATCGGAAACGGCTAGCTTTAAAAAACAACATAAATTATGTGATTTGAGATCTACATTTTTTGTACAGTGAGTTTTTTGTCTCTTACGGTTTACCAGTTACGCAAACGTTATTCAGAATGAAGACTTCAGACGATATTCCCAGACAATTCAAGATACACATTTTATTAGTCATGTAAATATCTTGAATATACGGTATTTTAATCAAAATCGTGTCATTTGTGAGAAAATCAAAATTGTTGAAATTTTTTCCGTGTAGTATGGGGTGAGGGTTTTCATGAAAATCTTCTTGTTGTATCCTTACTTAGGAAATAGGTACCGAGCTTAATATCAGGTTTGATATTTAACGGGCTTTTCGTTTATGAGTTATGCTGTCCACACACACACACACACACACACACACCCGAGCACGCGCGTGCACTGATCTTTATCTAAAACTGCTGTATTTGGTTTCAAGGGGTCTCAAAACATATATTCCGGTGAAGTCTAGGAATCAAATTACTGAGTGGAACATAATACTTTCTCTACCTACTATGTGCATACGCGTTAGAGAAATTAATCAATAGAACTTTAAAAGAATTATCTACCTAAGTATTGAATCTTTCAGGCCATTAATAACAAATATCTTGGAAATGGCTTATGTCACTACAAATGTATTTGAAATAAGTGTGTGTTTTAAAGAGAAGTACCTATATATTTTTTATGCAGTGCGCTTTCCTAAATCGTTTAATGTTTATCAGTTATACTGCTATACGAAATTCTTTTCGATTGAAGAGGACTGGCAGGCAAATCCGAAAAATATTAAGATGTCCTAAGTATATGTTCAACATATGTCGTTTTAATAAAAATGTTAGCATGTTTTTCCAGAAAATAACAAATGCCGATATACCTATTTTTAGCGAAAAACTTAATTTGGGGTGGATGATTTTCTTGATAATCCTCGTGTCACATATTTGGAGGTTAGTTAATTTCCTGTAGCTCCTAAGTGGAGCATAGGGCATCGTAACGATGTTTTCTGATCGGATTTGAATTTCTAGTTCGTCGCTGTGTGCCATAGTGATGAGAGTGGCTAGTAGCCCACAGGTGGCACTGTAGGACGAAATCACGACGCGAAATGACTGAGTTTTGTCCAGAAACCTTCTTTCAAAGTATGGGTGCAAATAAACATTACACAGGACCACCGGCTCAACTTCCCTTCTGAAGGAAACCAGGTTTGTTATTTTTCCGCGTTTTCACTCACTCACTCTCACACTCTCTCTCTCTCTCTCTCTCTCTCTCACACTCTCTCTCTCTCTCTCTCTCTCTCTCTTTCTTTCTCACACACACACACACACACACACACAATGCGCATCTATACACATATATTTTTTCCAAACATGTCTCTTTTCGGTGATCTGGGACCTTGAAACATATTTACGATAAAATCCGGACATCTAATCTGGAATGTAATACTTCCTCTTCTTTATATGCAGTAGAGAGAGAGAGAGCGAGAGAGAGAGAGAGAGAGAGAGAGAGAGAGAGAGAGAGAGAGAGAGAGAAGCTACTCTGTCGTTTATTACTTTCTCTACCACGAATATACCTACCTATAATATAGTCCAGTCAATGAATACCAAGAACAGTGCAGTATCTGAAGAAATTATTAACAACCTGAATTATGCACCCTCCGTTAATACTCATTTAGAGGTACAGTTTTGTCAAATGTCCCCTGACTTCCCCCGATTATCCTGCTAGGCCACCCTCATCCGCCCTTGCTAGCATACAAGATCACTTATCTCCGTTACCGTACATCATAGCTTTTGAAATTTTCTGTTTTAAGTCAAAGATTTTTATTGTACAAAATCATATTTGTTCCATTCACATGACTTTCTCTACATCTCTGCAACAAATTATTATTAAAAAGCTTATGCTTCTTTTTACTTCATACTAATCGAGAAAACATAGCAGAAATAGTCTTATTACTTGCTTCCATGTAAGTAGAAGGGAAATAAGGGAGTACCATAGGCTAAAGTGATAGTCAAAAGCTGGTTGCTATGTGACTGAAGTTCCTTTGTTTGTATGGACAGGAGTTGAGAAAAGTAGAAATAAGGTTTTTAAAGCTGAAACCAATAACAAGGAATATTTCAAAAACTCCACTCCACGAAAAAACTATATATAACACATATTGTGTGTATTAACGAGCTCTACGTTTTCCGTTAAGTAAGTTTTTCTCTATCTCTTACGGTTTGCCAGTTATACGAAATTGTGTAAAATTCATCCAGAATAAAGTAGTATTCAGAGGCTGTTCCCAGAAATTTCAAGATATACATCTTATTTGTCAGATAGATGCAATATACGACATTTTAATCAAAATCGTTAGAGCCATTTTGAGAAAATAAAAATTTTTGAACGTTTTCCCATGTGAAGGGTAGTTGGGGGTGGGGGGATTTTCGTGTCGCATCATTGGAATATACTGAACTTAAATACCAAGTTTGGTATTTAAGACTTTTTTTTTTGATTCAGGAGGACCCAAAAACAGTATTTCCGGCGAAATCTCGGTATCGAATTTTTAGGTGTATTACAATACCTTCTCCATACACTATGTGCATAGTACGTGTAGAGAAAGTAAAAACCATCCAGTGAAAAATGTAGCTAGCTATTAGATATTTGCAAAAGTTGTGAAATCATAACTTTGTAATAACATTTTTGCTTCTATAATTTCCCAAAATACTTCAAATAAAAGTTGTAGAATGGAACCTCCGCTTTCTTTTTGAGTATATAGTTCTGTGTTTCTGTGAACAGCAAAACTTGAGTTGCAATATTGGTAGGCACGGACACCGTTTAGCTGGGCGGCGAGTCTCTCGCAACCATTAGCTCCATCAGTACTATAATTATATTATTCAACTATTACACGACCTTGTCCGTGTTTTGACAGTTTATCCTTTCCACGTTTAGCCTTAGGTTGTTTGTCCAATCATCGTGCGTTTCTTCACGTATTTAGAGATATTATTAAACAACACCCAGGAAACCACATAGAAAGAAAAGTAACTTAGAAAACCATATGCAAAAGCACGGTTGAACAACCACAATTGTCAGTTTGTAATATTAGTTTCTTGCGAATGCAGCTATGACTTATTAGGCATTTTCACATTTGGGGTGACTCGTCGCTATTTACAGAAGTAGTAATACTAGTTAAAGTAACGTCAGTATATCCTTGTTATCAGTAACCAACATAACTACTAAGAATACACAAAATGAACATATAAAAGAGAAGAGGAAGAGGTGGTACTTCGTATGGTTTGATGCTATTGCTGTTATCTACGCCCACTTTATATCGTTTTTATGTTTTTTTGTTTTTATGCTTAGAAAATATCACAAACTTCCCATAAAGAAAGAAACCCGCCGATTACAACATTTAGAAACTAAACATTATAGTGAGGGTATGTCAGAACATCGGAGCATGCTTTCAGAATAAATGGATGTTAATACTGACTTGTCTATTACAATGAACGCCACAGAACTTTTGTAACCAACGATTACAATGAATCCTTTTGTGTTATTTTATATATGTACAATAAATAATTATATGACGATAATTAAAGTGATGTTAAATATTTTGTCTGGTTTGATTTTTATGGTATTACAGTTTAATATAACGCAGTTCAAAATTGTATTAATCTTTCAACGATGCGATTATATCGTCTTTGCTTTTATTTAAGCATAATAAATGTAATTGTTTGACTGCTTAATTACTCCATGCTGAATTTCAGATATTAACATTAACAATAATGTGTAAACTCGCTGTTACCTACTTTGTATTTTGTGAGATCGTAAAAGCCTAAGTAAGCAATTAGTTTTCGTATATTGGCACTGTTCCAACAATTATGGCAATTACTGAGAAATGCAGATGGTGGTGTGAGCGTTTGTAGATATTGCATTAAATGAAATAATTAATCTTTTGAAATGGGAGAAATTTAGAATTCTAAACTATATTTGTAGAATAGATCTATCTTATCTGTTATGGTTACTGCTTACGGCCCATTGGTGGTTGTGCATAATGGAGTAGGTTTATTTGTGCTATACATCTTTCTTACTAACTTCTCAATTTCTGTTTACATTCATATTCTTTTAGTTTGTGATAATTTTACTCGTATAATTTCCAAATAAAAGATAAGGTGATGATTTTTTAATTGATTGCATTACTGAATAATATTATTAGATCTAAATAAATGTTATGTTACCAAAACTAAAATGACAGCCCTTCAATGACCTATAGTTTTCTCCAAAACATGACGGCCTTTAAACGGGGCCGCTTCCCTCTACCACCGGGCAATATACCCATTAGAAAACAAAAGACAACTCTGTACTAGGAGCGAGAGGCAACGTAGTGAAACCTCTGTTTCCTGGAGATTCTGTAGACTCTGCTTGCAAGTCGAGAATCGCACCTCAGTTAAGGGACCAAAGTGGAAGACTTGGTAACAGCGAAGGTTGGTTTCCAGCCGCACACTTCCTAATCGCAAACTTTAAAGTCACGCGGCCTTTGGAGGAGGAGTGGGACAGAGTTATGTTCTGAAAAAGACTGTACCTACATAATGCGGCAATGTAGGAGAGTTGCTTATGTGTTGTCTGATAGTTGAGAATATAATTATAATGTAAAATTATTAAATATTAGTTATGCGAGATGAATTCTCAATCAAGAGTGGGTAGTGCTTGTTCCAGAGAATTTTTTCCAAGGAGGTAGTAGAGAACTGGCTGTAGAAAGAACTGGCGATTAGTAATATATGGGGCTACAGTAGTAGAAATACTTACCTTACTTTCTTTAGCATGTTTGTACATAGTAGACAGAGAAACTCTTGCATTTCACCCAAAAATTCGATACCAAGATTTCACCCGAAATACTTACTTGAGGACACCTGGAATTCAAAAAAGAAAAATCGGTTAAATACGATACCAAACTTGGCATTTAAGTTTCGAATCTTCCAGGGATGCGACACAAAGATTTTCAGAAAAATACCCCACCCCAAATTACCCTTTACATGGAACATTTTTCGAAATGTTCGATTTTCTCAAAAATGGCTCCAACGATTTAGCCCCTGTAGTCCTCTTCATTCTGCATGCTTTTTGCATAACTGATAAACCGGAAGAGATAGACGAAAACTTCTACATAAAAATGTAAAACTCGTTAAAGCACATATACTTTTTTTTGTAGTTTGAAAATCAGAAGCAGTAAAGACCGGACTATTTGATCAGTACATCCAAAAATTCGATACCGAGATTTCACCGGAAATATGTTTTGAGGTCCCCTGAATCCAAAAGGGCATTTTTTTGGAAAAATGGTCCGCGCGCGCGTGTCTGTGAACAGCATACCTTAAACACGAAAATGCATTTAAATACTAAACTTTGTATTTATAAGAGGGGCATCTTCCAAGGATGCGACGCGAAGATTTTCAACAAAGTATCCCCACCCCAAACTACCCTTTACATGGAAAAACTTTTGAAAATGTTTTTCTCAAAAATGGCTCTAACGCTTTTGATTTAAAATACCGCACATTAAAGCTATTTACATTAGAAATAAAATGTATATCTTGAATTTTCTGGGAATAGCTTCTGAAAATAACTTCATTCTGAATGAAGTTTGCATAACTGGTTAACCGTAAGAGATTGGCAAAAACTTAGGATCTCGTTAATATACCATTTATGTCACGTACATTTTTGTTACAGAGTTAACCATTTCGAGATAGTCCTTTGCTATTGGTTTGAATTTTAAACTACGCATTTTCTCAAACTAGGTTACGTTACATTTCATCTCTCGTTTGTTTTTCTGGAAATGCTGAACGAACCGAACTTCAATTGTTCACATATCAATCGGCTTTTAGAAGATTTGATTACCACTTAAGCCTGGTGTATTTTCTTATTTCCCTTCTACGTATAAGGAACTAAGTGGCAAGACAATTTGTGTTAATGTTTATCTTGTTTAGTATGATGTAGATAGAAGAATAATCTTTTCTAAGAATAGTTTGTTTGCAGAATAGGTAGAGAAAGTCATATGAGTGCAACACACCCAATTTTTAGAAAAGGGTCCATGTGTGTTTGTGTGTCTGAACAGCATAGCTAAAAAAAAAAAAAGACTGTTAAATACCAAGTTGGTATTTAAGTTTGGTATCTTCCAAGGATGCGACACGAAGATTTTCAAGAGAATCTTCCAATCCCAAACTATGCTTTAGATGGGGCAATTTTTGATATTGTTTCTCTAAAAATGAACCAAAAAGATTTGACTATCACTTTAGCTTGGTATATTCCCTTATTTCCCTTCTGCTTATAAAGAACTAAGGAGTAATTGTGTTATCGCGTTTAGCATGTTTTAGATAGAAGAATAATCTTTAGTAAGATTAGTTCGTTTGCAGAACAGGTAGAGAAAGTTATGTGAATGCAACACACAAGATTTTTGCATAAGTAATCATTGGCTGTGGCACCGCATATTGTTTATATAGGGTGCACCGATAAAATGCGCCTGACTTAAAACATGTAAAACTTATAAACTATTACAGATTAGTGAGTTACAAAAGAAAGGTGGGAGAATACTTTTTAATGTCCTTAAACTGCCAGAGCACGCCACACATACATTTTGGACTGTTCGATTGTTTCTACTGGTGTAGTCCAACAAGATGGAAATGAGCTTCGTCTATAAATCACACATTTTCATAATCCTCCATACTTTGGTTAAAGCTATTGCATATATCAATAAGTTCACGTTTTTGTTTTCTCTAACCGTATGTACAATGTACATAGGTATAGAGAAGTATTGTATTCCACCCAAAAATTCGATGTCGAGATTTCACCGGAAATACGTTTTGGGGACCCGAAAAGCAATTTTTAGAAAAAGGTCTGTCTGTCTTTGTGCCTGTGGACAACATTGCTCAAAACGAAATGACCGTTAAATACCAAACTTGGTATTTAAGTCTAGTATCTTCTAAGGATGCGACACGAAGATTTTCAAGAAAATGCCTCCCACCACAAACTACCCTTTTGATGGAAACATTTTTGAAAATGTTGATTTTTTTTTTAAACGACTCTTAACATTTTGATTAAAATCCCGTATATTATCCCAAAAAATGTATATCTTGAATTTTCTGGGAAAAGCCTCTAAAGATCTCTTTATTCTGGATGAATTTTGCTTAACTGCTAGACCGTGATAGACAAGAACTTACTACACAAACTAAGTAGATCTCGTCAAAACACACAATTTATGCGCTTCACGTTTTTGTTGTGGTTTAACCGTTTCCGAGATATCCCTTGTTATTGGTTTCAGTCGTGAAGTACTTGTACTTTTCTCAGATAGGAAGTGTCTGTTTTTCTTTTATTCTACTCTTGGCCAAGAAAAGCGATTTGCAATGACAATCGTATAACGACAGCTTTTAAAACATTTTACTATCATTTTAGCCTAGTGCATTCCCTTAGTTCCCTTCTACTTATAAGGAACTAAGTAATAAGAGCATTCTGTTGCATGTTTATTTCGATTAGCATTGTGTAGAAAGAAGAATAATCTTTTGCAAGATGCTTTTAGAACAGCTAGAGAAAAGTTATGTGAGTGAACTACATCAGGTTTTTGTTGAACTGTTAGTGATTGCTTCGACCCCAGTAAATAGGGAGCAGTTTTAGTTCTTGTTTCGAATGTCTTCAGTGTCCTTTTTTGGACTCTTGACAACCGTACAGCTGCAATGTCTTCTTGTATCCTCGCCTATCTCGGTCTTCTTCAAGTTCCTTTATTAAGAACAATTCCTTGTTCATTAAATTTCTTAGCAATACGCAATACTGTCTTTGGAAATGGTGATGCTTGACAAATACATTACGATGTCGTCGTGTCTGTACCACTGTTTTGTTTAAAATATAACGTAGACATTTTGTTCTCTCAGCCGTAGTTCCTTCAAGCTTCACAACAGTTACCTGAAAATGGAAGAAAAAAAATCAGATTGTTCCAATCAGATGCCTTTCTCCACCTGTTCCGCAAACAAACTACTCTTACAAAAGATTATTCTCATGCTAATCAAGATAAATATTAGCGAAATTGTCTTATTACTTGCTTATTTGTAAGTACAAGGGAAATGGGGAATGCACTAGGCTAAAACGATAGTAAAATATTTTAAAAACTAATGGCTACGTGAAAAAATTGAAATTCGGTTCTCTTTGCATGGCCAGAAGCAAAATATAAAAGAGAAACGAAAGATCCTGTTTGAGAAAAGTTTAAATAGAGCACGTATAGGCCATAAATTGTGTGTTTTAAAGTTGTCCCTATCTTTCGGTTTACCAGTTATACAAAAGTAATTCAGAATGAAGTTCAAAAGATATACTATTCCCAAAAAATATATAAATTTTATTTCTAATGTAAATATAATATATGGTATTTGAATCAAAATCGTTAGCCATTTTTGAGAAAAACAATATTTTAAAAATTCTTTCCATGTAAAGGATAATAATTATCCTTATCCAAAACTATTTTGGATGGTATGGGCATGGGTGTTGTGTGTTTGTGTTACTATCTAGGGCATTATCTCCTCCTGGAGGCCAAGTAGATTACGTCTGAAGTTGCGTATATGTAAACAAAACTAATACAAATAAAAATTAAAGTAAGAAAAAAAACCAAAAGACGATATGAGCAAACATCTACTCAGGGGGTACTTACCAGTACAGACATGGCTTGAAAATGTTAGATTTCGTTAAAACACAGAATTTATGTGATATACAGGGTTACTACAAAAGAAATAGACTTCAACTGCCTGTAAAACAAAAACTATTAGAGATAGCAACTTAATTATTTTGGAGGTATGTTGAGAAATTCTCAAAGTTTCGTTTGTTACTATTGGTAACGCTGTAGTGTTTTGTTTGTTGTTGCAGAAGCTGAAATGGCGGAAAATCCTGTGGAAAAGGCATATTGCGTGTTGGAATTTGCTAGAACGCAATCAGTAACTGTTGTCCAACGACCTTTTAGAACACGTTACCACAAAAATGAAATGATGCGCTCACAAAAACCAGCATCGTCTTCATCATGTCGCAACATGTCGATGCAAAAGTCACGCCGTATGACCTTATCTTCTTCACTCAGAAACTGCGACATCTGTAATCTGTAAGGCATCATGTGCAGTCGCTTCCGCAAGATTCTCCATACAGTTTGCTGTGGAATTTGTAATTGCATGCTTGCCCTAGATGTCTATTTCTGTGGGCTTCTTATGTAGGCAGAACGAACACGTTCAACGTTTTCTTCCGAAACTCTTGGTCTTCCCGAGCCCTTCCCTTTGCACAAACATCCCGTTGTCTCGAATTTTCTATACCAGTCGTAGATTGACTGTCTAGTCGGTGGCGTTTTGTGGTAACGTGTTCTAAAATGTCGTTGGACAACAGTTGCTGATTGCGTTCTAGCAAATTCCAACACGCAATATGCCTTTTCCACAGGATTTTCCGCAATTTCAACTTCTGCAACAAAAACGAAACACTACAGCGTTACCAATAGCAACAAACGAAACTTTGAGAGTTTCTCAACATACCTCCAAAATAATTAGGTTGCTATCTCTAATAGTTTTTGTTTTACAGGCAGTTGAAGTTGTCTATTTCTTTTGTAGTAACCCTGTACTTTTTATGTTGTTAACTATTTCCGAGATATTCCGTGTTGGTTTCAGTTATAACCTACTTAAACTTTTCTCAAACAGGAAGTCATCTATTTTTCGTCTCTCATATATATATATATATATATATATATATATATATATATATGACACCTGACAAACAAAAAGAACCGAATATCAATTGTTTTAAAATATTTTAGCCTAGTGCATTCCCTTATTTCCCTTCTAATCACAAGAAAGCAAGTAAAAAGTCAATTTCTGCGACTGTTAGTCTCGATTAGCATGATATAGATAAAAGAATATTTCACAAGTATGTTTGTGGAACAGCTAGTTAAAGGCATGTGAATGGAGCACATCCGAGTTTTAGAAAAAGCTACGCGCGCGCGGGTGTGTTGTTTATCGTCGAACTACGTAACTCACAAACAATAAATCCGTTAAATACCAGACTTGGCATTGAAGTTCAGCACCTTCTAAGGATGTGACACCCCAAACTACCCTTTACATTGAACATATTTCGAAAGTTTTTATTTTGTCAAAAATAGATCTAATGATTTTGATTGAAATGCCACATGTTTAAGATATGTTATGACAAATGAGAGGTATATTTTGAATTTTCTGGGGATAGGATCTTACTACACAAATAATGTAGATATCGTTAAAACATGCAATGTATATCATACACCTTTTATTGTGAAGTTAACCATTTCTGAGATATTCCTGGTTATTGGTTTTAGTTTTAATATAGTTATACTTTTCTCAAACGGGAAGTTACGGCCATTCATGTCTCTTTGTTTTACTCTTGGTCTTGGAAAGAGAGCCGCAGCGACAGCTTTTAAAACATTTGACCATCGCTTTGGCCTCCCTGAACCCCCCCCCCCAAAAAAAAAAGCATTTCTGGAAAAAGGTCCGCGCTCGCGTGTGTCTGTGGACAGCATAGCTCAAAAATGAAAAGACCGTTAAATACCAAACTTGGTATTTAAGTTTGGTATCTTGCAAGGATGCGACACGAAGGTTTTCAAGTAAATTCCCCCACCCCCAATACCCTTTACATGGAACTTTTTTTCGAACATTTTGATTTTCTCAAAAATGACTTTAACGATTTTGATTAAAATATCGTATACGAAAGATATTTACCTGATAAATAATATATATATATCTTGACTTTTCTGGGAATAGCCTCTGAAAACTACTTTATTCTGGATGTATTTTACGGAATTTTTCATAACTGCTAAACCGTAAGAGATAGTCAAAAACTTACCACTCAAAAAATGTAGAGCACATTAAAATGCACAATTTATGTTGTACAAATTTTTTTCGTGCAGTTGATTGTTTTTGAGATATTCCTTGTTTTTGGTTTCAACTTTAAAAACTTACACTTTTCTCATACAGGAATTTGTAAACTCCTGTCTGTACAAAGGAACTTGTCACATAGCAACCAGCTTTTGACTATCATTTAACCTATGGTACTCCCTTATTTCGCTTTTTCTTACAAGTAATAAGACTATTTCTGTTAATTTTTTCTCGATTAGCATTAAGCAAATAAAAGCATTAGCTTTTTAACAATAGTTTGTTGCAGAGATGTGGAGAAAGTCATATGAATGGAACACACAAGATTTTTTGTACAATATAACATCAGAAGAAAACAAGTTTGTAGAACTGTGATGTACGGTAACGGAGAACTGAGGGACCCCATAAAAGCCCGCAAGGGGGCGTTTAAATGCAGCTAGCGGGAGCAATTCTGTGGACTTCTGGCAAAATAATAAGAGTAATAACTGTTGGTAAACAGTTGGGTTTGCTAATACATACTTTCCTCTGTCGTTTTCCCTTCTGGTTATTGCTTCCAACCAAGAATTATGTGCAGAGCTCTCACCGTATATACGTGTTTTGGAGATGCTGAATACGAAATAATTGTGGTGGACAAAGCCGCGCAGGGTCGGGTTTTCTCCGGTTTCCCCCGCCATTGCATTCCACCTTCCTTCCATCAGTGACATCACCTGCGGTGATGTAGTAAAAGCGGGCGTAAAACACTACAAAAACGAGATAAACATATCTAGGAAAATGTCCGTGTGCATGTGAGTGAACAACATAAAAAAAAAAATTAAAGTCGCTTCAATACCAACCTTTCTAAGTTGCGACACGAAGATTTTTGTTAAAAAAATCCCCACCACCTGTACAAAATTAGTAATAAAATTACATGGAACGTTTCTCATATTTTTATTTTCTAAAGAATGCTCAAACGATTTGATTAAAATAAGAAGTTTTATAACAAAATATATATCCTGAAATTTCTAGGAATATCCTCTGAATTCTCAATCTGAAATACCTTTACATAACGGTAAATCATAAAAGATATTCAAACATTTTAATAAACAAAATGTGTAAATCTCGTTAAAGCACGTGATGACTGTCAAAATCTTTTATGGCAAATATGTTTCCGAGATATTCTTTGTTATTGTCATTCTTAAACTTACAATGAATTGTGTAAAAGTATAATGACTAATTACAGTATATCTGAGTAATAGATGAAAGAATAAGCTTTTATGGAGTAGATAGTGTATTTGAATGCGACAGATAACATTTTTCTTTGTGATTTTTCAGATCTTGTCCAAAATAGATAATGCATATCGAAAACAATATATAGAAGTTTTGAGCAGATGCTTATTTTCTCGCCTTTTTTATGCTTCTATAAACTTGATAAGGTGTATTAAGCCATTTCGTGGAAATATTTCTCATTTTTAACGAGCTATATTTGGAATAATGAGCTTTTTTACCAAATTTGTAGAGTAACAAAATAAATAGGAAGGGGTGCAGAAAATCGCATCATTTTTAAAATCAGGTACTCCTCCCTCCCAGCATATGCATTTCAGTTTGACTTCAACTCTGGAAACGATTTAGCAGTAAAACAAATGTTCAGAGTCTGACTCCGTAGTCGAATGGTCAGCCAAAGTCCACAGGTTCGTATCCCGGCTGGGGCCGGGACGGTTTCTTCAACTAGAATCATTCCTTATCCCCTAAAAGAATCTGGAAGAATGAATGTAGGAGTGAATGTATCTATTTATTAGTCCAATATTGAAAAACCCGATAGTTCAGCAAGCAAAATATCAGTTGTTTTAAAGCAAAGCCTTCGATGTCACCATAGAAGTTAAAGAAGAGGTAGTGTCATTTTGTTGAAAAAAATCTGATATATTCCATTCTCATAAATTTCTCTAGCTCTTCTACAAAGTTTTTTTTTTTTTTTATATTTTTTTTGTTTTACAAAAGACAATTGTTTTATCAACGTCATTTTAATCTAGATAAATATTAGCATAATTGTTCTTATTACTTGCTTTCTTGTAAGTAGGGAAATAAGGGAATACAGTAGGCTAAAGCGATAGTCAAACATTTAAAAAAAGCTTGTCGCTATGTAAAACAATTACTGAGATTCGGTTCGCTTTACCTTGCATGCTCCCGTTTGAGAAAGTTAATTAGTTTGAAATTGAAATCAATAACAATGAATTTCTCGAAAACGGGCAACTCTACAAGAGAAACGTATATGACATAAATTGTGTGTTTTAATGATATCTACATTTTTTGTGTAGTAAGTTTTGTCTTATCTCTTACGGTTTAACTGTTATGCAAAATTCTGCAAAACCCAAACAGAATAAAGAGCTCTTCGGAGGCTATTCCCAGAAAATGCAAAATATACATCTTGTGTTGTGAATCACTTTAGTATAAGGTGGTTTAATCAAAATCGTTAGAGCCATTTTTATGAAAATCAAAAAATTCGAAAAATTGTCCGCATAAAGGGTAGTTGGGGAGTGGGCGGTTTTCTTGAAAATCCATGGAAGATACTAAACTTAAGTACCAAATTTGATATTTAACCGACTTTTCGTTTTTGAGCTATGCTGTCCACAGATACATACAGACGGACC
Organism: Hymenopus coronatus; assembly: GCA_030762935.1. Taxonomy (NCBI): domain Eukaryota; kingdom Metazoa; phylum Arthropoda; class Insecta; order Mantodea; family Hymenopodidae; genus Hymenopus; species Hymenopus coronatus. The sequence goes on from CM060882.1 coordinate 28,363,860, forward strand.
GGCTCGCATAGACCTTTTCCTATAATTGCTTTGTTCGGATTTATAGGACCTCAAAACATATTTCCGGTAAAATCTCAATCTCAAATTTTTGGATGGAATACAATACCTTCTCTGACCACTGTGTACATTGTACATACGGGCTAGAGAAAGTAGTTGTATCTTACACAAAAGCCACTGGGCTAAACAAAACAAAACATAACTGAACTGAAAACCGGTTAAGTGCTTTACTTGACAGATGTATTAGCTATTGCTGATTGCAAATGCAAATTTGTTAATCAAGAAATGTGTCTTGAATTTTTCCCCGTTTGCGTTAAAAAGACAATGTCGTTGAATAAATCATAACCTGTTTGCTAGACAACTTTAAACAGCAGCAACGAAAGCAATGCGGAAAAGTTGAGCATGAGAAGATAGAGGTAAGGCGACTAGAGGAAATGCCCACGCTGCCAGCAATAAAGGCATGATGGCAGATCAGGAGTACAGCAACTACATGTCGAGCACGGAGCTTAAGCAGGTTATGTAATGGAAAAGCGACAACAGTCATGTGATGTTGTTTTGTCAACATGTGGGCAGGACGAGTTGTAATTAGAGGATTGTAACTACACAAAGAGATTCGTTTTAGCTTGTTACAGGAGCTTCCCTGCCTCCGGTATTCCTACTTCGTTAAAACAACTAAAATCTGGTAGGCTAGGTGTCATTGCTGTGTATTTGTCCTTGATAGGACTACCACAAAAATGGTTTGGGATGCCTGTAGGAAGGTATGTGGTTTTTTTTTTAGGCTGGGTATTGGTAGGTAGCGCTATACTTTTGTAGGACAAAGGTTACTTTTCAGGAGCTGCAAACCTTGCCGCTCTCCATTGGTGTATTATCAAGCCAAAATAGATGTTAATTTTAATGTCCGCATCCATTGAGAGGGGGAACTTATGTTCAGCTTTTCAACGTTGACTGGTTAAACGCCCTCGTTACCGGGATACACACAAGGTATGCGGGGAATCTGATAGTGTCTTACGCGACATTCGGTGGAAAAGCCTGACAAAGGCGTTGGCCAATCTGCCGTAGAAATTTTGATCCCATCGCTTAATGAATCCTTGTATGGGAGTGTCGAGACAATCGAAATTTGATTCTAATAAAGGTAGAGGGAAGCTTTTTGAGTTTAACCTTGGGAAGGACAGTGTTATTAAAGCATAGGAACTGGATGTAGCAATATTGAAAAGGGATGAGGTTGCAGCCCTTCACTGCAAATCAAACAGTGAGGGTGGGAGTCATCCGTCAATACCGCCAAATGCAACTCTGATGTTTAAAATAGAAGTGATTGACTGGACGGGAGATGATCTGGGCTTAAAGAAAGATGGAGGAAAAATCGGGTACCAGATTAATAAAGCGAAAGGAAAGTCAACACCAAATGTTGGAGCAGTGGTTGAAGCAAAGTTAATTGGAAAATATCACGGAAGAGAGAGGAAGTAGCATTCCCCTTCCCCTTTGGCGAAGGCTCAGCATATGGTGTCTGAAGGTTTGGAAAGAGCATTGGAGAACTTCAAAACAGAAACGTCAGGATTTTTTTTATAAGCAGAAGGGAAACCTGAATTCAACATTCAAATGCTGATACATGAAGTAGGCATGACAGTTTTTAAAAGGCAAAAGAGAACTTATCTCTTGATAGCATTGAGAAGTTGCAACGGCTAGGTTATTCAAAGAAACGGGCACAAAGTACTTCAAGGCAGAGAATAGCGATAAAAATGTACCTGCAAGGAAGTTGTAAGCTCACAGAGGTTGATGCTGGTTTTGGGGATGAGAACGAAAAAGAAAGAAAATCTGTCTCTTTCTAGTCATCTTAACTTGCCATCGTGTCGCCTGCAACTAAATGAGCGCGGGGAGGCTAGAGAGCATTGTGATAAGGCGTTAGAAATAGAACCAAATAGCGAGAAAGAACTATTCCGCAGAGGTCAAGCGAATCTTGGTATGGGTGAACCAGAGAAAGCAAAGACAAACTTTGAAGTCGTTATTAAATGGAGTCAGATAGCAAAGCTGTTGTCAGTCATATTGCCATGTGCAACAAAAAGACAAAGACGAGAAAGGGCGCGAGAAGAAAATATACGCAAACATATTTGCGAAATTTTCACAACGGGACAGGGAAGTAGGTGCACCAATGGAAACAGAACAGTGAACTGAACATTACATATGTGATGTGATTCTCGTGTCATTCCATTGAAGAGAAAGAAAGTTAATGAGCTGCTTTCTTGAAGATTTTGTTTTTGTGTGTTAGTGTTTAGTTTAAAAAAAATTAAGAGTTAATGCGTATAGTCAAAATTGTATCTGAAATTCTAATTTGAAGATGTATGATTATTTTATATTTACTATGAAACACTTTGAGATAGTGACATTGTAAACAAAATGATTTCAATGTAAAATACATGCAAGACATTAAATTAGAAAGAAAGACATAGTCTCACTGGGAAATGACGGCAAATAGAATAAATGGGCCGTAGTCCCTTACTCTGGGTCTCTATGTTCAGTAATCAGAGAGTTGTCACCATGCACTACATTTCGCTAGTGGGCATTAGCGCCCTATAAAGGCGTAGCTTAAAGTGCACTGGCATGGGGGAACCAGAACAGGGTATTATTCGGCCACTGTCCCCTTAGCGGCGCCTGTTCATTCTCTCTCACACGCATTCACGAAAATTTAGATCTTTAGAGTGACGACTAATTAATGGAGCGAATTTCTCCACTTTATCCTTTGGCCCTGATAGGAAAATTGTGTGATGAACTGCGGGGATGTCATCTAGTAACATAGCTTTTGCCCGGATTCACGGACATCCGATACCACCTCGTCCTGGACGAGGCGGAGGTGTCTCTGAATGGGATTAAAGGCTCTGAGGATGTTTCTCTCTGGTCTGTAGAGTATGTTGATACCATGCACTGCCATAAAACGCTAAATAGGGCGAGTGATAAAGCAGAACTTTCTGTTATTCCACCTCATAAGGGTTGTTGTGTAGATGTTTTACGTGCATCTATTGCTGTAAAGGAGTGTTGGTATAGTAAAGTGTGTATTATATTGATTAGCCGTCTGTGCAGGCCTAGTTGGATAAGTTTGTAGAGAAGCCCTTCTGTCAAGAGGTTGAGAAGGCCTTCTCGAAGTCCAGAGACACCGCTGGTGTGAAGGCCCTGACGTGGAACCCAAGAGCAGCAACCTCCACCACCCTCAGCAGCTGCTAGGTGATACAGTGCCCAGGAAGAAATAATTTGAACGTGGCCAGTAGCAGTGCCAAAACCTGGTGCGCAACGGATATTTGTACGAGCGACTTTCCTATAGGCCCGAGTCTTGTTAAACGGTCAAAATAATTATTCAAGTTTTGCTGCTGCTGCTGCTGCTGCTGTTAGAAACAATACAGTGCTGTAGAAGGATTGCTATATTTGTTGTATATTATGTTCTGCGCTTTGTTAGGAGAAGCATATGCCAGCTTTAGGTATGCTATTAGGAAATATATCACATCGTGAATTAAAAGATAAGCCAAACGAAGCCAATATATTTTCCTGTTTTGTCAGTCATAATTTATTATAATAATGCGAGTTTTGTATTACAAAAAATATGTGTTCCATTCACAGGACTTTCTGTACATCTCTGTAACAAATTATTATTAATAAACTTATTCTTCTATCTACTTAACGATAATCGAGACAAACATTAGCAGAAATGGTCTTACGACTTAATTCCTTGTAAGTAGAAGGCAAATAAGGAAATGCACTAGGCTAAATTGACAGTCAAATGTTAGGCTATTCCTAGAAAATTCAAGATATACATTTTATTTGCCATGAAAATATCCTAAATATAAGAGATTTTAATAAAAATTGTTAGAGCCATTTTTGGAAGAAAAAAAACACACACTTTTCTAAATATTTTCCATGTAAAGGGTAGTTGGGGGTGGGGGCTTTTCTTAAATATCTTCGCATCTCATCCTTCAGATATACTGAACTTATATTATGTAGTTTGGTATATAACGGACTTTTTGTTTTTGAGCTATGCTGCCCATAGATACACACACCGACATTTTTCTAAAAATGCTTTTCACTTTCTCTACACGTACCATGCACATAGTGTATAGAGAAGTTATTGTATTGCACCCAAAAATTTGATACCGAGATGATTACACCGGAAATACATGTTTTGGGTCTCCCTGAATAAAAAAAAAACGCGTTTTTTGAAAAAAGGTCCGCGTGCGTGCGTGACTGTGGACAGCATAGCTCAAAAATGAGAAGACCGTTAAATACCAAACTTGGTATTTAAGTTTGGTATCTTCCAAGGATATGACACGAAGATTTTCAAGAAATTCCCCCCACCTCAACTACCCTTTACATGGAACTTTTTTTCGAAAATTTTGAGTATCTCAAAAACGGCTCTAACGATTTTGATTAAAATCTCTTATACTTCAGATATTGATTTTTTTCGTTGAGTTGATCGTTTTTTAATATTCCTTGTTATTGCTTTCAACTTTAAAAAACTTTTCTCATATAGGAATTTGTCAACTCCTGTCTACACAAACAAAGGAACTTCAATCACAGAACAACCAGCTTTTGACTATCACTTTAGCATATGGTACTTCTTTGGTACTCCCTTACTTCTCTTCTACTTACGAAGCAAGTAATACCATTTCTGCTATTTTTTTCTCGATTAGCATAAAGTGAATGGAAGCATAAGCGTTTTAACAATAATTTATTGCAAAGATGTAGAGAAAGTTATGCGAGTGTAACACATAAGATTTTTTTGGATTTAGGAGCTTCCGGTGAAATCTCGGTATCTAATTTTTGGGTGCAACACAATAAATACTCTATACACTATGTACATACTACATATAGAGAAAGTAAAAATAGCATCAGGTAAAGTAGAACCTTTAAGGACTATATGCATATTACCACATGCGTGATTTATGATTTATTGAATCTGTGGACATATGTTTTCTGGTAATTCGGCCGTTTTACAAGAGTTATTTGAATTTATTAAGGTTTTATATTTGTTTACTTTTACACGCAATGGAAATATGTGTGGCGTAATGCCGAATGTATAAACGATGTCCAGAGTGCTGACTCTTAACCCAGGGTTATTCCCGATTCCCCATATGCCCTATCCGAGTTATTCCATAGCCAAGTAAATCAGAAGCCGAACTCTCAAGATGCTGTCCCAGGCCTGTCAGGTCAAGTTAGCAGATTTATAGAAAATCCTACTCAGGGTGCTTCGAGCGAAATAAGCAAGCAACCTAGAAGTGGTGAAAGTAAACGAATTAAAAAGATTTAGACCCAACGTAAAGAACATACAGACAGCGAGTTGTTTCTAATACAAAACCCCAATATGGTCTAAGATTTTAAAGTGGACTATATAAATGAAACGATAAAATAAACAAAATACCAACAGATTTATCAATTGATGACTATTTTGAAGTCTCGGGTAGCGAAGATGACATTCCTCTCCTGGAGCGATTTTGTCCTTTGCCTTCTGTACCAAGGAGGAAAATCACAGGGAGAAATCGGAAATTAATTTGATGTGTTCCATTCACAAGAGTTTCTCTACCTGGCTTCTCTGGTTACAGCGGGTACAGAATAGAGGACTCCGGTCCATATATTCTGTATGTCGACGTTTCCCTTTGAGGCTACTACATGAAGCTTCGGCCCTCCCATATGTGGAAGATGTTAATAGGCGCCGGGCTCAAATATTCTACGCCAGATTGGGCGAACATGAGAACGCTCTTGTCAGATCACTGGGGGAGTACTTACCCTCTGAACGCCGAAAAAGGCGGTTCCGGGTTCCCCGCATGGCTTGTGGGCACCCCCGGTAACAACGGCTTTAAACCAGCCAACAGCGTAATAGCTGAACAAAGCACTCCCCCTCCCATAGGGACAGGTCTATCAAAATTCACCACCACATTTAAATAAAAAAAAAAAAAAAAAAAAAAAAAAACACCAGCGGAGCAGAGGAAAGGATGCTGCTCCTGAAAATGCAACCGCTCGAGGAGCCTACCAGCGCTACCTCCTTAACACCAACACTCGAAACCTCAAACAAAACCTTAACCATCACCTCATTCCTGTGGTTAAACCCTTACCAGGGTAGGTACACAGCAACAACACCCAGGCTCACCACGAGCCTACCAGACACGCACGCACGCACTTTCTCTACTTGTTCTGCAAACAAGCTTTTTTCAAAATCTTATTCTATTTACTTCATGGTAATCGAGATATAAACGTTAACCGAAAATCTCAATACTTGGTTATAAAAAGAAGACAAATAGAGAATACACTTGGCTAAAGCGATAGTCAAATCTTTAAAAATTGTCGCTATGCGATTGTCATTGAAGTTCATTTCTCTTTGCATGGCCAGGAATAAAACAAAACGAACAAAAACACGATTTCCTGTTTAAAAAAAAAACATAATTGTTTTAAAAGTGAAACTAATAATAATTAATATGTCAGAAATGGTTAGCTGCACAATTAAGAATGGGACATAAATTGTGTTTTTATGAGATATACATTTGTGGTGTAGTAAGTTTTTATCTATCTCGCACGGTTTACTAGTTAACGCAAAAGCTGTTCAGAATGAAGAGGACTTCAGAGATTATCCCTAGAAAATTCCAGATATATATTTTATTTGTCACGTAAATATCTTTGATATATGACATTTGGATGCGTAGGCTTCCATGACATGTGTCTTGATGTGTCTTCTTAGCTTCCGGAGAAGGTCGCGTATATGGCATTTCATTAAAAATCGCTGGACCATTTTTGAGAAAATCAACGTTTTCGAAAAAAAAACTTGCCATATAAAGAGTAGTGTGGGGTGGGGAGATTCTCTTGACAATCTTCACACTTGAAAGATATTAAACACCAAGCTTGGTATACATATCTCTAGTTATTAAAATGTATTTTGAGCTGGGGTATTTATAATTTCCAGTGTTGCTTTTAGAGAAACGGAATAAAACGAAGAGCTACATGCGCTGTGCTCAAGTATCTAAAAGGTATTGGATTACCATATGCTACAACGTTAGAGGTGTAAGGTTCCGTAGGGACATTACAAAACGAATTAAACGCCGGCATGCAAATTACAGTGTGCACTTTCGTGCGGCGACTAGCAGAACATGTTTGTTGCAAAGCCTATATCTGCCATATAAGGTTAGGACCAGCGTGGCGCAATTATCTTTATAGCTTTACACAACACATTTGGTATAAATAAGGTGCATTTCTCATCTATCGTTGGTGGCGAACGCTAGCCACTTGAACTTTAAGCTAAAAAAGTTACCTACCCATGTTGTAGTTTCCTAAATCTCCAACAAGGGCAGTGTCACTTCTAAAGCAAGTTATTACTACTCAGCGCCTTCTCTTGTTTTAGCTTCGCGGCTGCTGTATGTTAAAACTAAGAAAATTGTCCAGACCATTTTCAATGTAGTTAGGGTATATAACCAGCGGCTGTGAAACAAAATTTTCTATGGCAGTTATTTCTATGTAAAACCTGTAGGAGGTAATAATGAGGCTCAAAATTTTAAGACGAGAAAATGAGGTGCTCCAAATGTATTTCGACTATTTAATACGAGGGTCACTCCAAAAGTTTTGAGATTGGACAACTATGGGTTGTAAGCCAAAGCAGCTTTGCCTAACTTCAGGTGATTGAAGTTCAGATATCAACATGTGCGCGCCCTAATGTGCATCGTCGACACTGCGTGTGTATGTACAGCAGGTGTTGCTACGTCATATGCTAGGTTGGATATCAAGCAAGAGCATTCCCGTGCTATGATTTTCTACGACTTTGAAGTAGGTTTAGCGGAATGCCTTGAAGTATTGAGTCGCTCTGGGGAGCTCAGTTTGTTAGGCGCGGGCCTTCTGAACTAAAGGTTACAGTTTTTTTTTTAAATACAGTTCCGGAGGCCTGTCAGGACTCCGGCGCTGTATTCCTTTTTTCTCCATTTTTTCCAGTTTCCTATATTTCCTTAGCAGGCCTTATTATTCTTAACGTTTTCCTTTTACACATAAATACACAAACATAGACGCATTTACACAAACACAGAAACATCCATGCCCAAGGCGGGACTCGAACCCACGATCCTGTGCACCACGAAGCGCCAACTCGAGACACTTTAGCGAGCGCGGCCACCGGGATCGGCAATCACATTTCCATCCCATTGTTGCTGCAGTCCACCGTCTTGCTCGGTCTTCATTTTCGAAGGAACCCCAACCTGTTCTAAATTCTGCATACCATCGATAAATGGTGGATCGGGGAGGGTAAAGATTTGCAAATGCACGATGCAGTCTTTTAAAATTAAAATTAATATTGTTTTGTTTGTTAACGACGCTGTCAATTGCCAGGATCGTATACACGCCGTCAGTGTGCCGGAATTTCGTCCCGCAGGAGCTATTTAACATGCCAGTAAATCTACTGTAATGGGGCTGTCGCTTTAAAGCACACTTAAAAACCGTTGGATTGGGCAGGGTTTGCAGGTTCATACGCTTGGGCATTTGGCGGGGAAGAGCGGAGAGATGTGCTCACATTAATAAATAGCCTACGAGAAAAATGAACTGGCCAGGATGCAACATGAGAATATGGTATCAAATTTATATTCTTTACGTATCATGAACTTCTCTTCATCCGAAAACTAACGAGCAGTTCCCAACAATTATTTCGCATACACGATCATATTATTTAATTGCTATATCGTGGCATAATGGAATGTGCAACTGCTATGAATGAACAATAACATTATAAATTTAAGCCAAATTCATATATAACGCTGATATAGTATGAATTCTCAAGAACAGGATACCGTATAAAATGTAGGTTACCTAATAGTATATAATCTCCTGTTTAACAATAATATAGTTTGCTATATCTTATGTCATAATAATTAACATGGCTTATTTTGCAAGAGGTCACTAATTACCAGTTTGATTGGTATATTTAGAGTCAGTCATCTGTACAATAACATATGCATATAAATAACTTGGAATAATTTTGAATGCTCGGCTATATAGATCGCCAAGATGCCTCCAGATATATTTGAAAGGAGTAAGAAACATTTTAACAAACGTATCTCTCGCTGACTCGTGAGTAGTCCATTTTATATTATAAAGGAATTTTCGGATTTTCAAGGTTCTATAAATTGGTTTTATGTTTTTCATTGATTATGCCCACGGTGCATGTAAACATGCAATGACTGTGGAAAATTAAAATTAAATAAGTTCGTGCTTAAATACTACCTTAAACATATGTTAACATTTGTTTGTTTAAATAAAGAGTTTTCCTGTCATGATTTTAGAATCACTGCAGCACAGCGTCGACTCATATAGTCTATCACATTCTTTTTGGCCAGCAGGTGGGGAAGACTGATTTCTGAATCAAGCGGCACCCTTGCCCTATCCGAAAAGAATACGAATGGAGTGTACAGAGCAAAACATAATTAAGCGCATGTGCGCTGCAGTGAATTGTTTAATAGAAGCCATTCAAGATTATAATTTAATGAACATCATAGTGTACCTATCGATTGTTTGTCATCCAATACTTCCTGAGTATGGAGAAAATGATATAGATATTGTATTTTTCCTCCATCACTCGAATTCAATACTTATTCGAGAACAAGTCTGACGAAAACTGAAGAGCATCACGATAACCTAGTATCCGAGAACTTGCATACGAATACACCCTGATTTCGATTAGCAAAAGCATTAATGAGTGATTGTAGTATTCGAATAAATATATTCTTGAAAACATTCGATTCTGCTCATCACTACCATCAATCGACATATCTACAACTCGCTCGACAGAGGACATCCTGTCACTTCAAAAACATAAACTTTTTTTCCAAGAAGTAAGACTTTGCTTCCCCATTCCTCTCCACTCCCCCTGTGTAAAGCCATTAATGAGTACATTAGAAGAGTTTTGCAGTTTTCTGAGGTAGGTTTAAGAAAAGGCCAGGTCGGACCGGAGGCTATCCTAATTTAAAGGGTCGACAGCCATGGGATTGGGAAACTATGTTAAAATTTGGACAAACTATACTGTTCACCTGTTTGGGTAGGTTTTAACTAAAAATTCGATTAAGAGATTTTACTCGACATACAACTTTTGAGAGTCCCTGAATATTTTTTTTAAAAGAAAACTGTCTATATTGGTTAAATACCAAATTTGGTATTTGAGTTCAGTATCTTCTAAAGATACGGCATAATTTTCAAGAAAATACCCCACCCTCAAACTGCCCCTTACATGGAACAGTTTTCAAAGTTTTAACTTCCCAAAGATGGCTGTAACGATTTTTATTAAAATACATATATAAATATACCCATATGCCAAATATAATGTATATAAATTATTTTTCGGGAATGGCCTGTGATATGCTAATCTGGAAGCAATTTGTATATTCTTGCGTCTCTGGTGAATGTTAAGCGATTGATGAAAACGTACTCACCCACCCCCCAAAGTAGATCTCTTTAAAACAATTTATTCCAAAAAGCCTTTTTTGGAACCCATTTCCGGGATATTCGTTATTGACTCGAATCGTTCAATACTTGCGTTTTCTTCTTCTTTTTTTAAGCTTCTTTCGATAATCGGTTGTTTCTCGCGATTGCATATAGAAAATATGAAATGCACCTGGAGGTCCTGGGTTCGATTCCTGGCTGGGGAAGGGAATGTTTCTTTGACCAGAATTATTCCCTATCCCCCACAGAGTCTGGAAGTATGTATGTGAGTGAATGTGTGTATGTGAGAGAGAAAGAGAGAGAGAGAGAGAGAGAGAGAGAGAGAGAGAGGAAAATAAAAAAAAATATTTTAACCCAACGTAAAGAACCTACAGACAACTAGTTTCTAATGCAAAGCCCCCGATATGACCTTAGATGTTAAAGGGGGCTATATAAATGATACAATAAAAAATGAAATGCTAAGGCCAGCATATAACGTCTAGCTCTTAAAGATGTGACCATCTCTATTCCTTTTGTATCTATAACAAAGTGTGTAATATAGCTATTTCTACAAAGGTTTATCTCAATTAAAATGAAGTAAATGAAATTTGTTTTTATTAAAAAATCTTGCTCCTTGAGTTTAACAGAAGATGCAGAATAACATAACATTTTTTGACATTAAATATTATAAATGAAAAACGAAAATATGCTAATAAAGCATAAAATAATAATCGTATGTAAAGATAATCAAAAATAGTTATTTATTACACAAGTAGTAAAATGGTGTTTTTATTCGACCTACGGCCTCGTTTCTCAAGCTTCCTACTCAAGTATAAAACCATTTTAATATGTGTCATACACTTTTTAGTCGGTTCTCAATATTTATGGACAGATTATAATTATAAATAGATTCTTTTACCTATTTCATGGAATTCATGCATAACGGTCTGCGATATTCAGTTGTTGCCTTGCTTAGCATCAGTACTGACAACATGATGACTTGCGTAAGTTGTATGCGATGTCATACTGATTTCTTAATTTTTTGGTAGCAGTTGTAATTTTAGTCTCTCCGCTGCTTGCATAATCCCGTCTGGTTCAGCACATTCCATGTTCATGACATTCAAATTATCCGCCATTTTATGGATCGATACGAGCTTTCAGAGCCATAGCCTACTTGAATGAAGCCGTGAACGCATAAACCAAAGTTGGTTACATTGGAGCGTTATAAATTTACAACACTAAGTGACAGAACTGTATACGTTTAAATCACTGACATCTGCTAAAAGACCTACTTTTAACATAACTGTCTAAAAAAATGTTTCGTAAGATTAGTTTGTACACCCACTAATAAAGGATAGAGGGTAGAAAAGTTATGTGAATCATCAGATTTTTTCGCGCTTGATTTCTATTCCGACCACTGTGCGCGGCTGGAAAAATAAACTCCACCAGAATACAATAGAATGAGGTGAAAGTATTGTGTTCTTTGTTTCCGTTTTGTTACCTATTCTAAATATGGTGTCAATAGCCTCTCGGGTTACAGGCAAACAAGAGTAAAACCACAAGGCATTAAGTATTAAATAAAAATCTATTTTTTGGAACTTGGCGATGAATGTGGTGCTATGTAACTGTAATAATACACCTAACACGAGTCGTGTGCGGCTGTCAGGGACACCCAGTTCTCGAGGCGCCTTCGCCCTTTCTCATTGGAAAATTCCCTTTAGGCGAAGTAAATTATATGAGTCTGCAAGACTCGGCTTCTTTATGAATCTGTAGCAAGCAAAAGCGGATAAAGCAATGACATTTACATAAAAAATCAGCATTTTTACTTTCTCTACCACTTGCCTATAGTAGGGAGAGGAAGTACAATATTCCACCAAAAAAATCGACTATGCAGGTTTCACAGAAATGCAGGTTTTGAGTTCCCTGAATTACAAAATCTGAATTGTCCCATTTTCATGACTATCTAGCTATTTCGCAAACAAACTTTTACAAAAGATTATTCTTTTATCTACATTTTAATCGAGATAAACATTAGCAGAATTGGCCTTTTTACTTGCTTTGTTATAAGAAGAAGAGTAATAAGGGAATGTACAGGTAAATCAATATTCAAATCTTTTAAAAGCCGGTTGCCGTAAGAAACGATTGAAATTTCGTTCTCTTTGCTTGCCAGGAGTAAGCGAAAGATAGAGGAGAGAAAAGATAGCTTTTGTTTGAGAAACATTAAAGTAGTTGAACACTGAATATGGAATATCTCGGATACAGTTAACCCTTTAAAAAAAAAAAAAAAATGTGTATTTTAATGCGACCTACATTTTTGTGTAGTAAGTGTTTGTCTCTTACGGTTTGCCAGTTACACAAGTTATACAAGTCATACAGAATGAAAAGGTCTTCTGAGGCTATTCCCAGAAAATTCAAGATATACATTTCGTTTGTCATGAGGATATATTATACATATGTCATTTTAATTAAAATCGTTAGAAACATTTTTGAGAATATAAAAATGTTCCATGTAACAAGTAGTTGGGGGTGGGACCATTTTCTTGAAAATCCGTGTCGCATCATTGGAAGGTGCTGAATACTTTTCGTTTTTGAGCTATGCTACACACACGCGACCTTTTTCTAAAAGGCTCAGGTTACCTCAAAACATTGGTATATTTCTGGTGAAATCTCGACATCAAATTTTAAGTGAAATACTATACCTTCTCTAGCTACTATGTACATCGTATGCTCATGCGTGCTAGAGAAAGAAAGAAAAAAAATTGGCTTAAAAATGTCTTCGAACAGCACTGTTAAAAATATCTGATGTGTTCCATTCACATGACTTTCTCTATATCACTGCAACAAATTATTCTATTTACTTCATCTAATGGAGCAAAAATTAGCAGAAATAGTCTTATTACTTGGTTCCTTGTTTGTAGAAGCGAAATAAGGGAGTACCATAGGTTAAAGTGATAGTCTAAAGATGGTTGCTCTGCGTCTGAAGTTCCTTTGTTTGTATGGACACGAGTTCACAAATCCTGTATGAGAAAAGTATAAGTTTTTATAGCTGAAACAAAAAACAAGGAATATCTCAAAAACAATCAACTCCACGAAAAAAATGTATATACATAAATTGTGTGTTTTAAGGAGCTCTACATTTGTTGTGTGGCAAGTTTTTGTCCATCTTTTACGGTTTAGCAGTTATGCAAAATTCAAAGTATACATTTTATTTGTCAGGTAAATATCTTTAATATACGATATTTTAATCAAAATCGTTAGAGCCATCTTTTAGAAAATCAAAATTTTCGAAAAAAGTTCAATGTAAAGGGTAGTTAGGGGTGGGGGGATTTTTTTCTTCAAAATCTTCATGTCGCATCCCTGGAAGATACTAAACTTAAATACCAAATTAGATATTTTACCGACTTTTCGTTTTTGAGTTATCGTGTTCACAGACACACGGACCCTTTTCTGAAAATACTTTTTTTTTGATACAGGGGACCCTAAAACATATATTTCCGGTGAAATCTCGGTATCGAATTTTTTGGTGGAGTGCAATACCTTCTCTATACACTATGTACATAGCACGTATAGAGAAAGTAAAAATATAAAGTGGGATAAATACCAAATATGATTTTAAGTTCAGCATCTGCCAAGAATGCGACAGGAAGATTTTCACCCATCCTCAAAACTGTTTTTCGAATAAAACATTTGTATTTTAATCCCCTAAAGTGCTGTAACAATTTTGATGAAAATGACATTTTTAGGCCTTTTTGCTTTAATGCTATTTCATACCACACGCATCACCACATTTGGAAAGGAATTCTGCAAAAGACGTTTCAAGCCTAAGGTGCTGCATTTCCCGCATTTGTCAGTTATGAGGACTGGAAAGAAGAGAGAGAGAGAGAGAGAGAGAGAGAGAGAGAGAGAGAGAGAGAGAGAGAGAGAGAGAGAGAAAATCCCCTAGTCTGTAAACCTCAGGAAAAAGAAAGGAAAAAATCTTATATGTTTCATTCACAAGACTCTACGCGTTTTAACTTCTTACAAAAGATAATTCTTCATGCTAATCGAGATACTTCTCTGCTTACAACTGAGTATGTGTACGTCTATTTACGAGGTTTGGAACTATAATAGTGGCAATTATTTATTTATAATTGATAAAAAAGAGATGCATATTACCAGCTTTTATTATCCTTCAAATTAGTCATCAGTATTGAGTACAGCCCGTTGTCGCCGATGTGGAAGTCATAAGACACCCATAACAGTGCCTGTGGTGTTGAGGAGCGGTCTACTGCCTGACGGATCTCTGGAACAGTTCTGAAGCGAATGCCAGGAAGTGGTTCCTTCTTCGGAACCAAGTCAAAGTCACAAGGGCTTAAGTCCAGTGTTGCTGCTTCTTTCTCAAAAGTGGTCGCAGATTGTGTTCCAAAATGAGCAATAATACTGCGCATCGACGGTCTGCTGTGGCAGAACGAATGCTTTAGCATAAGACCATCACAGTCTTACATGAGAAGCATCACAAATTTCACATTGCCGGGGTCTCATGAACTTCAGATTTTTCGGTCTTCGAACATGATCTTCGGCGACGCTTTCTGCATAACCCACCCATTCGGCCGCATTCAGCACAAACTGTGGCTGTTGTGTTCGGTCGATGGAGTTACGAAGTACTGCACCATCCACCATACTCTCCTTTTAGGGTACTTGAGCCCTTGTGACGTTGACTTGATTCCAAAGATGAAGGAAACCACTTCGTGGCATTCGCTCAGGTCAGGCAGTTGACCGCTCCATTTGAACTATTAATACAACAGGCGCTGAAAGGGTATCCTATGAGTTCCACATCACTGACGATTTGTACACAAAGCTGGTGACTACTTTGAAAACAGTTAAACCTGGTATCAGTTGTAAATAAAGGGTTGCCACTGTTAAAGTTCCAACCCTCGTATATACGACCTATTGTGGCGAATTGCATAGTTTTTACCTTTGAGTATTTTACTGGTAGTTCATCGCAATAGTACAGCAAGACATTATCTGAATACTACATCCTTTAAGCCGGGATTGCGATGAACTTTGTATAGCGTAAAGATAATACATGCTGCTCAACTAAATAGTTATTTTATTACTTCATGCTACTGCTTCACGCCGATTGGTTCTCCTTATTACGTGACATCAAACTTAACGACAAGGAAACGTTTGGCATGCCAAACTCTTAAGTTACTTCGCCTTAAGTAACATTACATCAGCCCTAAATAGATCCATCTTATAGTGTTGTTATACTTTAACGTTACGTGGCTTTAAGTCAAGTCACGTTACCTTAAGTTCATTGTAGTCCTGGCAGTAGTCATCTGTATTTAAGTAAACATTTTTTAATTTTCTTGCCACTTTTCAGTCTTCAAAGAACCTTCTGTGATGAGTAGAGATCAGATGTGTCTAGTGTTCAATCTATTCTGCCTGTTCCCGCTTGCTTAGGCAACATGCAAGTTATTCGTCCTGGCGTGAGGGGAAGCCTATTTAGATATCCAACCCTCCCCTCCACACTGCCAGTGCCGTCAGAACTTACTAGTTGCTCTGATATTTCCACAGAACCCGAAAACTTTGCTGTGTGTGGTTTTTTTTATTACTTTCTCTACACGTATTATGTACATAGTGTATATAGAAGATATTGTATTGCACCCAAAAATTCGTTACCGAGATTTCACCGGAAATACATGTTTTGGGTCCCCCTGAATAAAAAAAGCATTTTTGGAAAAGGTCCGTGTGTGTGTGTCTGTGGACAGCATTGCTCAAAAACGAAAATACCCTTAAATACCAAGTTTGATATCTTTCAAGGATGCGACACGAAGATTTTCAAGAAAATCCCTCCATCCCCAACTACCCTTTACATGGAACTTTTTTCGAAAATTTTGATTTTCTCAAAAATGGCTCTAACGATTTTGATTAAGATATCGTATATTAAAGATATTTACCTGACAAATAATACGTATATCTTGAATTTTCTGGGAATAGCCTCTGAAGACTATTTCTGGATGAATTTTACGAAATTTTGCATAACTGCTAAACCGTACGAAATGGACAAAAACTTACCACACTAAAAATGTAGAGCACATTAAAACACACAATTTATTTTATATAAATTCCTTTCGAGGAGTTGATCGATTCTGAGATATTCCTTGTTTTTGGTTTCAGCTTTGAAAAATTTGTACTTTTCTCATACAGGAATTTGTCAACTCGTGTCCATACAAACAAAGGAACTTCAGTCACCTAGTAACCAGCTTTTGACTTCACTTTAACCTATGATACTCCCATATTTCGCTTCTACTTACAAGGAAGCAAGTAATAAGACTATTTCTGTTAATTTTTTCTCGATTAGCATGAAGTAAATAGAAGAATAAGCTTATTAACAATAATTTGTTACACAGAAGCAGAAAAAGTCATGTGAATGGAACAGATCAGATTTATTTTTATAGTGTTTAACGTACGCTTTTACTACATATGATACATGGAATGAAGATGGGGAACCGATGGAGAAATCGGAGACAACCCGCCCCTGCGCCGCTTTCGCAAATCTCACATGCGGTCGCTGGGATCGAACCCGGGACGCCTAGGTGAGGTCTAGACCATGAAGTATAACCACACGGCCACGGCGCGGCCTTGCGCGCCCGCATGTGCGTGTGTGAAGGGAGTGGGGCGAGTTGTTCGTCCTACATATACTGGGATGTGGAATAAAAAGATTTCCACAATTTCATAACGTTAAACCGTTTACATTTCAAATTTTGCTCGTGGTTTAAATGCTATTGTATATATTCGAAATTCATTACCGGATTATTGTGAGCCAAAATCTTGTATGTTCCATCGCTTCCTGTTGTTTTCTATTTTTGTTTATAGGTTTTCGGGTTATTGTGAACCAACCTTATTTGGTGAGAGAAAAAGTGAAAATGCCGTGTTATTTGTGGACGCTCTTTAACTGCTGTGTTTCTCAGCGTCCCATTCTAAATTGGGCGTGAAAGACCGCTTAATTTTGCTCAGAGACCTCACTATCAGGCTTGAGGTTCTTTTTACGTGCCGTAAATCTACGAACTGGGACCAACGGCTTTACTTCCCTTCCGAAGGAAGCCATGCTAAGGAGTTTTACACCCGAAAAAATCCATCGTCCTCCGCCGGGTTTGAACCCGCGACCTTGGTTATATGAAGTTAGCATGGTAACCATTATACCACGGAGGACGACATTGGTGAGAGAGTGAGAGAGAGTGAGTGAGAGAGTGAGTGAGAGAGAGTGAGTGAGAGAGAGTGAGAGAGAGAGTGAGAGTGAGAGAGTGAGTGAGAGAGAGTGAGTGAGAGAGTGAGTGAGAGAGAGTGAGAGAGAGTGAGAGAGAGTGAGTGAGAGTGAGTGAGAGAGTGAGTGAGAGAGAGAGTGAGTGAGAGTGAGAGAGCGAGTGAGTGAGAGTGAGAGAGTGAGTGAGAGAGAGTGAGAGAGTGAGTGAGAGTGAGTGAGTGAGAGAGAGTGAGTGAGAGAGAGTGAGTGAGAGGGAGAGAGAGTGAGAGAGTGAGTGAGTTAGTGAGAGAGAGTGAGTTAGTGAGAGAGCGAGAGCGAGAGAGAGAGAGAGAGAGAGAGAGAGAGAGAGAGAGAGAGAGAGAGAGAGAGAGAGAGAGAGAGAGAGAGAGAGAGAGAGAGAGAGAGAGAGAGAGAGAGAGAGAGAGAGAGAGAGAAGCCGTAAGTTTCTGCCAGACTTTTTTGGCGTTATTTTGTCAAGGTATTCTTTGTTATAGGTTTGACATTTCTAAAACTTGTAATATTTTCAAGTGGTAAGGCGCTATTCATTTTTCCTGCGGTTACACAAAGGGCATAATATTTCAAAACCTTCACATAAGTGATCCAGCTGTACTTAATGTACTCTTATACCTACAAGGAAATTGTAAATGCGTAAAAGAAGTTTATAAAGGAATAAAGAAAGTAATGTGAATGTAAGAAATCCGTCTTTTCTTGCAGTGACTACTCTATATATGGTGTAACGTTCGAAACAAAACCCTTTGTTCGCGAAATGTTGAAAGTCCACAAGTGACCTTCACAATGTGAGAGAACTTGCTTGTTGATGTACTGCCCCACCAGGGTGATTAACATATGTGTTATTGCAAGTGGTCAAACTTGGCTCGGTCAACACACTCTGCAGCGTGTTTGCCCCCTTGCGTGTCTTTTCAAAATTTATTTACTCTCTGATACAAGAAGAGACAACTTTATTAATGTCTTGGTGGCTGTTATGTCTCTTGTGTGTTTAATCTCCCTAACGCCTAATTTCATTTATTACTTTGTACAGTAAGTAGAACAATGGTTCCCCCCCCCTTATTTTGTTTTTTTAATTTGTATTTTTATTGATTACTTGGAAAAGGGTAAAAGTATCACTGGTGACTACTACGCAAGCTTACTGCAACGTTTGAATGAAAAATACCTCATTTGGCACAAAAAAAAAAAAAATAAATAAAAAAAAATAAAATAAATCTTGTTTCATCACGACAATGCTACGGCACATCGTTCAGTCATTGCAATGGGAAAAATGTGCGAATTAAAGTTCGAATTGCTTGAACATCCATCCTATTCGCCAGATCTAGCGGCCAGTGACTAACATCTGTTCCCAAACCTAAAAAAATTTCTTGGAGGACGAAGATTTCACAGCAATGAGGAGGTCATTGATGCGGTAAAGAGCTATTTTGAGGGTCTTGATAAATCGCACTACAGAGATGATTTAATTAAATTAGAACACCGATGTGACATATGTATTAGCCTTTCTGGAGATTATGTTGAGAAATAAAGCAAAACATTTTTTTTTTAAATGCTGTTTTCATTGAGAGGCTCGGGACTTATCAGCCGATACTCGTATATTTCGTTACAGATAAAAAAAAAAGATTGGCGATAGTCAAACGTAATGGGCACAAATTTTGGCCTAAAATACCACATGCTCTTTCCATGCAAAATGGCTAGAAACAACTGAAAATCTACAGGAGCTGATCAATTTGAACCAGGAGTAACGGATATCTCTGAAATGGTATATGCCCCAAACGGTTATTTGGAATAAATTGTATATTTTATAGAGCGTTGCTTACGAATAAGATTCGGTTAAATACTTGGTATACTCAAGTTCAGAATCTTCTAAGGATGCGACAGGAATATTTTTGAGAAAATTCTCGCAAACAATACGTTAACGCAGGGTTTGCCAAGCTATGGCTCAGGTGTCAAATGCAGCCCACGAGCTTCTTTTGTTTGCCCCACCTATAGAATTTATTAGATCAATTTATTCACGAATTTCGAACGATTGAATATGATTAAGCGCTCGGATTTTTAATTGATATACGGTGTAATGACCCATTGAAGGTCACATTAAAGGACATGAGTTGATTTTTTTACAACTGCTTGCCGAATAACACATTTCCTCGTTTGAAAGTCTAATATCAGTGTTTTGTGTAGAAGTTTTCAAAAATTAAACTTTATTTCTAAAGATATTTATACTATGAATATTCAGGGGCCGTTTTAATGATAGCTAGCACAAAATTAGAATCACAGATGTCTGCAATTATAGCATAGCCGATTTCATTTGTATTTTATCTACTACTAAAGTAACTTGGGGAAGTATTAAATTCCGCCCAAAAACTACATATAGACATTTGTTCGGAAGTACACGTTTTGATACCCACTGAATCCACTTCAAATATTTGTAGAACGAGGACTGGTGTGCCCTTCATCTGAGCAGCGCAACCGAAGTAAAGGTAAATGCCAGATTTGATGGCTAAGTTCAGCAACTTCCAAGGATGCATGACAAAGATTTTTAGGAAAATCCCTCCCACCCAACTTTATATGGAAAATGTTTTCCAAAGTTTTGTTTTTCTAAGAATTGCTCTAACGATTTTTGTTTAAAATACTATGCGTTTAAGACATTTATATGCCATATAAAATGCTTATTTTGAATTTTCTGTGAATATCATGTTATGATCCCATAATTCTGAATGGTCTTTCATAACTGGAAAACCTTAAAATGTAGATAGAAACTTACTACAAGAA
Source organism: Hymenopus coronatus (assembly GCA_030762935.1). NCBI lineage: Eukaryota > Metazoa > Arthropoda > Insecta > Mantodea > Hymenopodidae > Hymenopus > Hymenopus coronatus. Next base: position 28,384,294 of record CM060882.1, read on the forward strand.
ATGCAGATCTAGTTAAAACAATTTAGTTTTTTCCTCTCGTGGTCAAGCAAAAAGAACCAGTAGCGAAGCCAGAAAAATATTAAGTGGGGCTATGTGAGGATTGAGTTTCTTAAACAACTCGTATACAATCAAATCATGAATGTGACTTAACTCTTGAGTTGAATTATTCGAAATCTTTTTAAGCATTATTTATATTCCTAGATTAATTAAGTAATTGAAATTAAAATAGATTTTGTCGTTTTTAATTTTTTTTTTTGCAATGAGGGTCAAAACCCCCACCCTCCCCCAAGCTACGCCTCTGAAGAGAACGGATATTCATCACATAGCGACCCGCTCTTAAAGGGTTTGACTCTTATTATAAATGTATTTCTATAATCCTGTTTTATTTACTGGATGATCCACATAGAGCAGAACAGGTTTCGCGGCTCTTAGCCGACCTGCGTTGCTGCTTGCTAAGTGCGTTGCGCGACGTAGTTCATATACTACGATTTGTTGCGTAAGATAATTCTAACGAAGAAACAAAAATTAAACACTTACGAAATAAAAGTACATATTTCAAGCAATTAGACGTAAGAAGAGCCTCCCCTCGTTGATGCATTTCTAGCACTTGCTTAGAAAATAACCACTACACGTGCAGTTAGTTCTCTCTAATAAATTGCAGCATTTTCTTGGCAAATGTTATTTTTATCCTCTAAAGTGTATGTGCCCCACAAATTATCTGGTCATCCAGGTTGGGGTTTATGCAGTTGGGTTGGTAACCCACCCATGTAAAAACTTTATTACTCAAGTCATCAACCTCAAATAAGGGAGACATAGGAGGCCAGTTAAAAGTTGGAATTGAGGCCGAAACAGGTCAAAAAGAAAGGCAGAAGAAGAAGAAGGTGTGTGTGTGTGGATTTGTTTTTTTAAGCTTTCCCTTTTAATTCCCCCAGAGATTAAAATCGCAGAATGATAAATTGGAGAAACTTGGGGGTTACTCATCTGTACGGACTAATAACGAATAAATGAATAATTTTGGGGAACGGAATGCCGATATCCAAATAAAAACACGTGCCACGTTTGCGAGAGTTAAACTCACACTGGAGCCTCCCGCTTCACCGCCGAACGGTTATGAGCCGTGAAACCTGTTCTGTTCTATGTTATTACCTAATATAAGGGAAAAACGTTTCTGAAAATAATCGTTTAGATTAACATGAAATATATAGAAGGATTCGCTGTTTAAAGAATAGTTAATTTATGAGAGGATAGGGAACGTCATGTGAATGAAACACTACAGACTATTCTCATTCAATATGAACTGCTAACGTAAAACTACTTCGTGTAACAGGTGTGTGTGTGTGTGTGTGTGTGTGTGTGTGTGTGTGCGCGTGTAGTTAGACTATGACTGAAGAACGATAATTTATCCAAGTGCACTGCTATTAATATTTAAGTGTAGACTTGATTCAATGAAACATTATATTTAAAAAGTAATGTGATCTGTGCGCCTTGTGCCTGAGTTTAAGGTTTCTTTTTTAAACTTATATGCATTCGATGGTTTCGTACACAATGCTGGCCTCCGTTATGAAAAGTTAGGCAACCCCTGCTTTAAATTAATTATCTCTAGAAATGTTTGATGTTTTCAATGGCTCTAAATTTTTGATTAAAATAGTATGTTTAAACTATTTTTATGAAAAATAAAATGTATATTTTGAAAGTTTCTGGGAATAGTATTTGAATTCCTGTTTATTCTGAACCCGTTTACTTTCCCAATTTCTCTACATACGTAGAGAAGGGACTACATTCCACCCAAAAAATCAATACAAAGATTCCACTGGAAGTACACGCTTTAAGACTCCCTGAATAAAAAATCAAATGTGTTCCATTCATATGACTATCTGTTTTGCAAACAATGCAAAATAATCTTACAAAAAATTATTCTTTTATGTACTATATGCTAATCAAGATAAACATTAGCAGAAGGGAAAAAACAAAATACACTAAGCTAAAGAGACAGCTGTAGTTAAAAGCTGTAGTTCTCTTTCCATGGTCAGGAGTACAACAAAAGAGATGAAACGGATGAGGGTGTCCCGTTTGAGACAAGTTTAAAATTGAAACAGATAACCGAGAATATCTCCGAAATGGTTAGCTCTTTAAAAAATTGTATGTTACATAAATTGTGTGTTTTAACGAGATCTACATTTATTGTGATATAATTTTTTGTCTTTCTCTTACGGTTTACCAGTTATGCAAGTCATTCAGATTATAGAGGCTTCAGGGGCTGTTCCCAAAAGATTATGGTAATACATTTTGCTATAATCAAAATCATTAGCCATTTCTTGAAAATCGGTAAGTTAAATCTGGATTTTCCTGGAAATCTTCGTGTCGCATCCTTGGAAGATACTGAATTTAAATACCAAGTTTGGTAATTAAGCGACTTTTATTTTTTGTGTTATGCACATTCACTCTCTGTCTCTCTCTCTCTCTCTCTCTCTCTCTCTCTTTTACACACACACACACACACACACACACACACACACACTTGGGCGCGCGGTTCCTTTTCTTCCTTTTCATGGGACTTCAAAACATATTTCCAGTGTAAATCGATATCAAATTAAGGCTGTGTATGCAATACTTACTGTACGTAATAGAGAAAGTGAATATGTCGATTTTGTTAAAACACTCTATTTCTGTAAAATGTTTCTGTGGCGTTAACCTTTTCCCAAGTTACTTTGGTATTGGTTTGAATATTTTTGCTTTTTGTATGTGAATGTGTTTTCTTTGCTCAAGTAAATAATGGACTTTTAAAGCGATCATATAGTGAACCGGCATATCGCTTCAGCCCTCTCATATTCCTTTTGTAGCTCCAACAAAATGTTTATAACATTTTTGCAAATATTTATGTCGATTAGCAATCTCGTAAAAATAATTTGTACAAGAGTGGATAGAGAAAATCATGTTAACATTTACTTTCTCCAACAGATTATATTAAGCAAAAGAGCTATTAACGTCCTTTAACCCGATAGGTTATTTTTGATTGAAATAGCTGAAACTAGTGAAATGATACTCAAATGAAACGGGGGTTTAGCTTTAAGTTAACAACAACCGAGCTCTTAGGATAAGGGAAAACGCCGGAAAGAAACCTTAGGCGGGTACTGTAACCGAGATTCGAACTTGCGACCTACGCTACCCACATGCCACAGAGGGGTTTAGCGGAAGTATTGTATTTCACAACAAATTTGATATAACTATTTCGCCGGAAATATACGTTTCGAGATCCTCCGAAACCAAAACTACTCTGCATAATTTAAGTGAGGTATTAAAATTTCCAGACTTCCCGAAAAATATGTTTAAGCCCGCCCCCCTTAATAAAAGATTAGAAAAGGTCCGGTGTATGTGTGAACAGCATAACTCAAAAACCGAAAAGACGGGTAAATACCAAACTTGGAATTTAAATTCAGCATTTTTCTAAGGCTGCGACACGAAGATTTTTTCAAGAAAATAACCTCACCTCAAACCTCCCTTTACTTGGAAAGCTTTAGTAAAAAAAAAAAAAAAAATCAAAATGGCTCAAACGATTGTGATTAAAATACCATATCTACAGATTCTCATGGCAAATGAAATATGCCCCCCCCCCCTAGGAATGATCTCTGAACTCCTTTTCATTCTGCATGACTTTTTCATAACTAGTAAACCGTAAGAGAAAAAGAAAATCATGTTAGAGATAGATAGATAGATAGATAGATGGACGGACGGACGGACGGACAGACAGACAGACAGATAGATAGATAACGGTGTTCCATCCACACGAGTTGTTCTACTTGTTCTGCAAACAAATTATTCTTATGAAAAATTACCCTTATATTACTTTTGAGTCCAAAAGGTATTTTTAGAAAAATGTCCATGTGTGTTTCTCTGGACAGCATAGCTCAAAAACTAAAATATCATTAAAAGTTTAAAAATTTAGTGTCTTCCAAGAAGCGAACAAAGCTTTTCAAGAAAATCTCCCCATCCCAAACTACCTTTTACGTGGAAAAATGTTTGAAAATTGTGATTTTCTCAAAAATGGCTCTAACCATTTTGATTAAAATATTGTATATTAAAGTTACTTAACATCACAAATAATATATATTTTCTGGGAATAGCCTCTGAAAAACACTTTGTTCTCGTTGATTTTTGCAGGATTTTGCACAACGGCTAAACCGTAAAAGAGATAGATAAAAATTAACTGCACAAAAAATGTAGATCTCGTTAAAACACACCATTTATGTCATGACTTTTTGTTGTAGAGTTGGCCGTTTCCCAAGATATTCCTTGTTATTGGTTTTAATTTTAAAATACTTATATTTTTCTCAGACTGGAAGTTAAGTTTTTCTTTTCTTCTATCCTTGGCCAAGCAAAGAAGTGAATTTCAAAGACAATCGCATAACGATAACTTTTAAAACATTTGACTATCGCTTTAGCATAGCGCATTCCTTTAGTTCCCTTCTACTAATAAGGAGTAAGTAATAAGAAAATTCTGCTAATGCTTATCTCGATTAGCATGGTGTAGAAAGAAGAAGAATCTTGTAAGAAGAAAGTAGAACAACTAGAGAGTATCATGTGAGTGTAACATTAGATTTTCTATGTTATGCTAATCTAGATGAACATTAGCAGAACTGGTATTATTACTTCTTTGTAAGTAGAAGGGAAATAACGGAACACATTAGGTTAAAGCGATAGTCAAATATTTTAAAAGCTGGTCGCTATGCGAAACAATTGAAATTAGACTCTCTTTGCATGGTCAGGACTAAAACAAATGAGAACTTCACACACACACACACACACACACACACACACACACACACACACACTTTATGTAGTCTTGCTTTTCCAATTATACAAATGTCATCCAGAATGAAGTCTTCAGAGAGTATTCCAGAAGATTTACAATATGCATTTCGTTTGTCATGAAAATATCTTCAAATTATGGTACTTTAATCAAAACCGTCAATCATTTTTGAGAAAATAAAAAACATTTTCAAAAAATCTTCCATACAAAGGGTAGTTTGGGGTAAGGGGATTTTCTGGAAAACCTTCATGTCGCATCCTTGAAAGATGCCGAACTTTAATAAATATCAAGTTTGATATTTAACAGACTTTTCGTTTTTAAGTGCTGTTGTTCTCAGCCACGCACACGCGCGTATTTTTTTCTTCTAAAGTTCTGTATTTATTTTGTGTCCAGGGTACCCCAAAATATGTTTCCGATTAAATCTCGATATCGAATTTTTTAGTGGAATACAATACCTTCTCTACCTAATTTGTACATAGTATGTGTCTATCGAAAGTAAAAATGTAAATCTCGTTGAATCACACAGGTGATGTCAAATACATTTTTGGTGAAGTTGACCTTTTCAAGGTGTTCCTGTTATTGGTTTGAATTTTCCAATACTTTTCTCAAATGGGAAGTTTTCCGTTTTCTTTCTGTCTCCTGGGATTTCAAGGTAACCACATAGCGACCAGATCTTAAAATGTTTGATTGTCGATTTAACGTATTGTTATCCCCTATTCCCATTGTATTTAGGGAATATGTATTGTATATAAGGAAATATGTAATAAAACATCTTCTAGAATGTCTATCTGGATTAACAGGAAATAGAAAGATAAACTTTTCTAAAAATAATTTGTTGATGGAGAAAATCATGTATCGCGTCAGTGTTTTGGAAAAAGGTGTGTGCGTAAATCAGAAATGAAAATGGATAAATACGAAATTTGTATTCAAATTCAGCATCTTCCAAGATGCGACCCGAAGATTTCAAGAAGAAAGCAAATATTGCGAGTAGAGTGCCTCTGGGATCGATGGTAGCGTTTGTATTCAAACACGAGAAGTTCTTTTGTTAATCGGGCAACCGCAGTGAAATTCTGTGATTAACATAATATGATCATAAAAAGTTATCGTTCAAGCTTTTAAAGCGTAGTTGTGTTAGTCATTGGAGATAAGCAATTTCGTCGTAGTTTCACGATAATGGGAAGTGATGTAATCGGTTGCTTAGCTTACCGAACACGGTCGTTTTGTTTTGTTAAAGTCGGTAGTTCATTTACACGATCACATGATGTCCTTGATTTCTGCCGGCCACAAGAAAGGTTCATGTACCGTAGTTATAATAATGAAACTTTAAATGTGGGGAAACAATAATTACACGGAAGCCAGCGAATCTCAAGGCTGTGCTCAGTTAACTGTTCAAGCGTTTGTTCATGCATATAAATACGATCAAAATGGAATATACTGTTGTATTTTAGATTGTATACAACTCACGATTATCCTTAAATCTGTTTTATTTATTTATTTTTACTTTCTCTTCTTAGTACATGGGTAGAGAAGATATTCCATTCCTTCCAAATATTCCATACTGGGATTTCAATGGAAATGCAGTTTTAGGATCCCTTGTAACCGAAAAAAAATATTTTCTCGACCACGTATGTATAATGTACATAGCAGGAAGAGAAGGTATTGTATTCCACCTAAAAATTCGATACCGAGATTTCACCAAAAATATGTTTTAAGACTCCCTGAATAGAAAAAAAAAAAAAAAGACACACACACTTTTAAAAAATAAAGTGTGTGTATGTATGTATGCATGCTTGTCTTAAATAAAAACCTGGTATTTACCAAGGAAGATTTTCACGGAAGATGGACGAAGATTTTCAAGAAAATCCCCTAGCTCCAACCTGCCCTGTTACAAGGAAAATGTTTCGCAAATGTTTTTCTAAAAAGTGGCTCTAACGATTTTGATTAAAATACCGTATATTAAATATACTTACATGAAAAATAAAATGTATATCTTGAACTTTCAGGGAATAGCCTCTGAAGACTTCATTCTGGATGAGTTTTGTATAACGTTTGTATAACTGGAAGACTGTAAGAGACAAAAACTTATCACACAAAAATACAGATCTCATTTAAAAATACAATTATTTGCCATATACATTTTTATAGAAATAACTGTTTCCGAGATATTCCTTGTTATTGGTTAAATTTTAAATAATTAAACTTTTCTCAAACGTAAGTCCTCTTTCATTTCACATCTCTTTTATTTTACTTCTGGCCATGCAAGGAGAACCGAATTTAAATTGTTGAACGCAGCGAATCGCTTTCTAAAGACTTGACAGTGCTTTAGCATAGTGTACTCCCTTATTTCATTTCTGCTTACAAGGAAGCAAGTATTAAGGTCTTTTCTGCTAATGTTTATCACGATTGGCTTGAGATATAGTAGCATTCATTCTGGACACTTTTTTATTGTTAAATTAACTTTCAAATTTGAATATTGCATTCAATTCTCATTCAGGATCATTCTTATCTGATAAAATTATAGCCATGAAGTGATACCATTATACCGTATTGAACCTTGTACCATAAACTAGAGCCAATTTACCCTTGTTCTTATTTTATTTTGAATCCAAGGTGAACATTGTATTTATTGGTCTCATATTACACATAGGGATTCCACAGTTGAAAGAAAACACACACTTAATTTTGGGGTTATTATAACAATTCAGCAGCATAATCTTAAAAATAACAGATTTCGCCAATTTTGGCTCCCCCTATTAAATGAGAGTGGTCAAATTTTCCCCAACTGCGGGCGACGTACTGAATGGTTAACAGGCTAACAGCGCGCGTGTGGCTATACGACAAAGTCAAATGACACTGACACTTTAGATAGAACAACCAATGCTTGTGAGGCATTCCACAGGAGTTTGTCATTCAAACATAGACAAGCACTTACCTAAAAATGAATGATCCAGCTATTTACAAATCTAAATCTGCCTGCAAAAAGTAGGCAGTACTTAGAGGAATTAATTTTAAAATACAAACGAGGACTTACCTCACGATCGCATTTCCTAAAGTGTGTTTGTTATTATTACAAGAAAGACACATCATTTGAGAAGTGCATGTTTTAACTTCTCTGGCAAATGTCCAGTTCTAATACGGGCATATTATACATTGTATAATAGAGAGGGGGGTCAAAATTGGAAACGTGCTGTATTTTTAAGATTATGTTCATGGTGCTGCCAGTGGTATTGAAGTATCATAATCCTAACATTGCTAGGTTCCCCAAAATTTGAGCCACACTATGTAATGTGAGACCAACAATTCCGACTTCACATTGAGTACAACGCGGGTGGTTAGGCTCGCTAAAGTCATGTGTTCTAATTTTGTATCGCTTGTATCGCTGTTAGCTTGATGAATCCGTTATTACGATTAGGCTGTTACTTTCAGAGTTGCCAACTAATGCTAAGCAAAAGTCTACACATTTAAAATTAAGTACTAAAGATCAAGTTAAGTATAAAATATAATACTTTTAAAAGCAAATTCACTTCTGTAATCAGAAAAAAAAAAATGATGTGTTCCATTCACACGGCTTTCTCTACATCTCTGCATCAAAATATTGTTAAAAAGCTTATTCTTCTAATTACTTAATGCTAATCGAGGAAAAAAACTAGCAGAAATAGTCTTAGTACTTGCTTCCTTGTAAGTAGAAGCGAAATACAGGACTTGGTCAACTCCTGTCCATACAAACAAAGGAACTTCAGTGACATAGCAACCAGCGTTTAACTATCACTTTAACCTATGGTAGTCCTTTATTTCGCTTCTACTTACAAGGAAGCAAGTAATAAGACTATTTCTGCTAATTAGCATGAAGTAAATATAAGCATAAGCTTTTTATCTAGAATGTAGAGAAAGTCGTGTGAATGGAACACATCAGATTTTTAAAGGTGAAATCAAAAACAAGAAATGACTTAAAAACGATCAACTCCACAAAAAAAAGTATATAACATAAATTGTGTTCTAACACGCTCTATATTTTTTGTGTAGTAAGTTTTTATCCATTTCTTACAGTTTAGCAATTATACAAAATTCCGTAAAATTCATCCAGAATAAAAGTAGTCTTCAGAGGCTATTCCCAGAAAATTCAAGGTAAATATGTTATTTGTGTGGTAAATATCTTTAATATACGATATTTAATCAAAATCGTTAGACATTTTTGAGAAAATAAACATTTTCGAAAAAAGTTCCATGTAAAACGTAGTTGGGGGGGATTTTCTTGAAAATCTTCGTATCGCATCCTTGGAAGATACGAAATTTGTCTAAAAATGATTATTTTTTTGGATTCGGGGGGCCTCAAAATATGCATTTCTTGTGAAATCTCGGTATCGAATTTTTGGGTGCAATACAATACCTTCTCTGTATAATACGTGTAGATCCTCTTTAGCCTCCTCCGCAGCAGTTGATTTGAAGTTTGCACCGGGCTGTGGGTTCGCTGATGATAAATGAATTTTGTGTTCAACATTTTCCGAGAGTTCCTACGAGTAACACGTTTCCCCCCTAACATTCTAAGAGCATTTTTCAATGTATACCTGCCGCAGAATGGTTTTTGACAACGTTCAATTAACAGCCCTTTCTATCTCTACATTGGAATTGCGATTGCAAAGTCTACGTACTGTAAAAGGATTTTGTCCCGCATCTGACTTGAAGCGTGTCTGTAATTCTTGCGTGACAGATTTTGAGCGAAAAATAAGGTATCTATTTTCTTAAAAACTTCTGTTTCTCTGTGAGCCATTTATATGTACATGCTTGATGAATTATTCCAATGGAAATACATTTCAAAACCGTGCTATTGTATGATATAGAAATGATAAAGTCCAAACTTTTTTACAACTTCGCTATTCGTAAGGTGAATGCCCACTGTGTCGTAAACAGCTGCAACATGCACGTGTTTTAAACGTCACTAGCGGACGCGCTTGCATATGTACACGTTCTGTGAGTAGCGTCCAAAATGGGCAAGCCAAAGAAGCATAGTTCTGATCTTAAGCCGAATAATTATAAACCTGGCATTTAGAGGATACTCTCTCAGAAAAATGGAACAGTATATTCCAGTCATATGCTCTACTATCTAGTTGGTAGTCAACACATTTAAGGAACGAAGAATTTATCAAGAAATCTGAAGAAAGAGACTGATTGCACTAGAGCAACGTTTCATCGTAACCAGATTCCGTGAATCTAAAAAAAAAAAATGAAGTATTTCTTGTTTATTAAAAATGTGTCTGAAAGAAGCTGTGTGATCAGACTATTGTAATATGGAATTACGATATAATTGCCGAACACAAGGAAGAAGCCTTAAACAGGAGGAAACGAGTTGCGTTAGGTAAAAAACTCATCCATAAGGATCAAAATGTTTGGAGTAGTCAGAGCGGACTGAGGCACGGTTTCACAGTATAACTTTAAGCTTCAAATCGGGCTTAAGAGCAGGTTTAAGCTACAATCGAGTGCTACAGTGCGTAGCGCAAGCGGTAAGCAGAGTTTATACACGGCTAGACTTAAACCGTACTGAATTGCGGTTTAAGTTAAGGGGTCGCTATGTTATCTGAAGAGCATATAGTGATAACTCCATTACCTTAAACCATATGCACAACAGAATACAATCTAAAATGTTTAGAAAGCGAAAAGTTCTTATGTATGGAATACGAGAATTCTACGAGAATAGCAAAGATGGTATCAGAAATTATTCATGAAACAAAAGTATAATAAAACAAACCTAAAGCGACTGGTAAACAAAAATGTTATACTTCATACCGTTATCAATAATTTGTTGCACTCATCATGTCGCACCTTTTATTGCTTTTATAATTTGGCAACAAAGCGTTTCGTCAAAAGTAAACGTTGAGGTCATAACATGCAAGTGAAAGCATGCTAATTGCAGTTCAAAATTTACTGCGTGCAGAGTTGTAGAAATTGTTCCACACCATTCACATCGCAATTTTCCGCTATATTTGTTTTTCTTGCTCCACAGTAATTATTGCAAATCGCGTGCCCTTTATTACATGCTTATGCACTTCACAATTTGTAGGAGGTTGCTCGCCTCTTGAGATGGGAATTCACTGTTCTTTGACCTCATTTTTCGGCTATTTTAACAATACGTTGCTGGTTAACCTACAACAGCCTATTTTATAAACGGAAATTCATTCAGAATGGAGGATTTTTAATAAATAAGTCCGTTAAAGGAGAGTCAAGACTAAAGAGGTCTTAAACGTTTTGTGGAAAAAGAATGTAATAAAACCTACGCAGAAGAATGCAAGAACTTAGTTACTTCCATGGACAGAAGATGAGACAGTTAAAGTCCAGGGGTACGCAACTAAGTATTAGATTATCAACGGTACCTTTGTTATTAAATTAATACTCTAAATGTACAAATAGAAAAATTGTATAAAAAAGTTAAGCTTCTTTTACAATTTAATTTGTAACGCCATAAGTTAATACTAGCTTAATTCCTGGTATAGAATTAATTGCATTGTTCAACATATAAACAGTATATATTTATTAATCGATCAGCGCATGTACGCTCTACAGACCATTATCAATATAATCAGTATATAATCATCCAAAATAACAATGAGACGAAGTAAACCCGATTGGGCCTCTCTTTAAACTAAGTTTACATTAAAACAGGTCTTGTTTTAAGAACTGGTCCAGTGGTATACGACTTCTGTTGCAAGTTGGGAAGCTCAATGTTATGCCAAGAGAGAAGTAAACAGCTCCACGGACGTTCTTAGTTTTTTGTAGAATCGTTCACTTTTGAAGAACTTTATTACTTGGATGGTATTGATTCCAGTTTCTCTGTGTAGTTGGCTGTTTCTGACAAACCACGGAGCGTTAGTTCAGATGCATAGAATTTTTTTTTTTAATTTATTTATTTGAGTCGCTTTAACCTGAGGTCATTTGGTGACTATACATGTGCATTACATTGACAAAGCACTGTAACAAAGAACTATACATTCTTGTATAAATTATGTTTTAAAAATTGTATAATATTGTTTATACAGTGTGTTGCATTAAGGACTTCAGATAAATCATTGGTAATACCATTATTGAGTCTCTGGGTTAAAACTCGTGGACATCCTATTATTAGACGGTTAACCGTGACTGGAACTTGACATTATTCACATATAGGAGCAGGATTATGGTTTAGATGATGTTTATGGGTTAATGCAGTGTAGCCTTTGCGGAGTCTGGTGAGAAGGACTTGCTCTTGACGTTGATATCGCATGAATATAGGTGTGCTTAACTGATGGTAGAATTAGTGCACCGTCCGTTTTTCATGTTGAAAATCTTAGTGGAGAGTCTTAATATCTCCTGTTTGAGGATGTTTAGTGGCTGCCTTATCTGCTTTGTCGTTGCCGGTTATGCCGACATGTGATGAAATCCAGACTAGTAGAGTAACAAGTTTTTCAGTAGAAGTAATTTTATGGTATACGTTCTGTATTTTTTGGATAAGACAGTTATCCTCTGAAGAATCTTGTTTTGAATGTTTGAATTGGTTTGATTTCGGAAGCTCAACGTACATTAATTAAACTGTTTTTTTAAAGGTATTAAAGTATTTTATAATTGAAGTGTACGAATAAACATGTTATATTCTGTATATCTAATTCTATCCGTCCACTGAAGTGGATATGATTTGTCATTTGATATCATTTAGGTTATGTCATTAATTGTTTATTTTCTATTTCACTTATTCAAGAAGAAATGCAACATCTTCCCTCAAGAAAATGGCTTTTACAGTCTATAATGTTATTCGATACTTAAAAATCTAGTATTTCAGTTAAAATTGCACCAAGCCAAAAATTAAAACCTGTCAGAATTGTCTCTAAATTTCTATCTAAAATCAGCAGAGAAGTTGCTAATCGCTATTTTTACTTTCTTTACACGTGCTATGTACATAGTGTATAGAGAAAGTATTGTATTAGATCCAAAAATTCTATACCGAGATTTCACAGAAAATACGTGTTTTTGAGCACTCATGAAAAGAAATTCTAGAGAAAGATGTGTGTCGTGTGTTTGTGTGTGAGTGGACAACATAGCTCAAAAACGAAGAGACCGTAAAATATGAAATTTGATAATTAAGCTTAGTATTTCCCAAGAATACCACACGAAGATTTTCAACATAATCCTCCACGCCAAATTACCCTTTACATGACACAGATTTTTAACATTTTGCTTTACTCAAAAATGGCTCTGAGATTTTGATGAAAATATACTCTATTCAAGTTATTTATCTACATAAAATAATCTTAAATTTTCTGGGAAAGCCTCTGAAGATCTCTTCATTCTTGATGAATTTTGCATTAGTGGTAAACCGTAAGAGTTAGACAAAAACTTACTACACAAAAAATGCAAATCTCATTAAAAACACAAATTGACATACTTTTCCAATGTGTTCCTTATTATGATTTCAATTTTTAGCCACTTAGTCACATTTCGTTTTATATCTCTTTAGTTTTACTCCTAAATGTCGCCCTCCGCGGTGTAATGGTTACCATGCTAACTTCATACACCCAAGGTCGCGGGTTCAAACCCGGAGGACGATGGATTTTTTTCGGGAGTAAAATTCCTTCGCAAGGGAAGTAAGGCCGTTGGTCACGTGTCGTAGATTTACGGCACGTAAAAGAACCTCAAGTCTGATAGAGAGGCTTCTGAGCTCTTTCACGCCCAGTATAGAATGGAACGCTGAGAACCACAGCAGTTAAGGAGCGTCCATAAATAACACATTTACATTTTTTACTCCTGACCAAGCAAAGCGAAAACTGAATCCCAATTATTTCAAATAGCGACCAGCTTCAAAAAATGTTGACTGTCGCTTTAACCTAGTGTCTTTTTTTTCTGCTTAGAAGGAACTAATACGATAATTTCTGCTAATGTTTATCTCGATTACCACGATGTAGGTAGAGGAATACTCTTTTGTAACAATAGTTCGTAGAAAAAGTCGTGTGAATAGAACACATCAGATTTATAAAACTGTTTCGCGATATGTCTTTAAAAGGACTACATATCCAGCGACTTGTCGCTAAAGTTAGAACACTGAATTTGCTTTTCCGTGCGTATCACACTTCAACAGCATTTAAATGCTACACATTAATGAAGAATGATGACAAACAGAGCTGACTACCAAAATAGAACTTTGCCATGTTCTCTTGTTCGGAGTAATGAGTAAAAGCTTAAGGCAGCTGTGGAGAACTGCATGGGAAAGTAGAATGAGAAGTAGCTTTTGTTTACTCACATGTTAACAGCTGCACATTCACAGAAATTCACTGCGTCTTTGTGCCAATGTCTATTCAAACAAACGAGAAACACATACACACTTTGTCTTTTGTTTTCCACAGTAGCATGCAGCTTTTCTCTTTCTCTCAACGGTACAAGTCAGCTGCGAAATACTTTCAGGAAAGGAAATTTAACCAGTATCATAATTTCTAAATAGTTTGAAGTCTGGTGGTTCCTAATTTATGTTACTATTGAAGGCTGATGCTGTACTATATAAGTTAGGTGTGCAATAAACCGTTATATTTGTGTAGCGGTAATAAACATCATTCGTGATTACAAAAACTCGTAATTATTACGGCAGGGGACCTAAAATATCTAATTTTGGTAAAGAAGAAGAAGAAGAAGAAGAAAAAATTTTCTCTGGTCTATCATACTGAAGAGATCTTGCGAAGAATTTGAAGTTATAATACCATTGTTTGTCTGACTTGGCCAACCAGGTTGAAGGATTTTAAGCCTGAAGGATGTTAAGCCAAAGAAAGAAGAAGAAACATCTGATGTGTTGCATTCACACGACTTTCTGTACCCGTTCTGCAAACAAGCTACTCTTAGAAACAATTAGTCTTCCATCTACAGCATGCTAAACGAGATAAACATTAACACAATTGGTCTTACTACTTTGTTCCTTATTAGCAGAAGGGAAATAAGCGAATATGCCAAATTCATTAACTTCATAACTTAAATAGATAAAGAATATTATCTCAGAAGGTAAGCCGATCAATATGTGAGCAATCGAAGCTCGGTTCGCTTTGCATTTCCAGAAAAACAAAAGAGAGATGAAAGAAAAGCTGACCCCTTTTGAGAAGATGCATATTTAAAATTGAAACTAATAACAAGGAATATCTCAGAAACGGTCAACGCTGCAACACAAATTGTGTGTTTTAACGAAATCTACATTACTTGTGTAGTAAGTTTTTGTGTATCTCTTACGGCGTGCCTGTTATGCAAAGTTGAGCAAAATTCATCCTGAAGGAAAAGGTCTTCAGAAGCTATTCTCAGCAAATTCAATAAAAATCTTTTATTTGCGATGTTAATAGCTTTAATATATCTAAGGTATTTTAATCAAAATCGTTACAGCTATTCTTGAGAAAAACATTTAAATTTTGTTTTTTGTCTTTTAGTTTTTGAGATATGATGTCCACAGGCACACACGGACTTTTTCTAAAAATGTTTTTTTTGCACTCAGGGGACTTCAAAACATATTTACGGTGAAATTTCGCCATCGAAGTTTTGGGTGGAATACAATACTTCCTTTATTCACTATGTACATAGTACGTGCAGAGAAAGTAAACACATTGCGACTATCTCTGTGGTCGAGTAGCCAGTGTTCTAGCTTCTCATCCAGAGGTCTCGGGTTTTATTCCCGATTGGGGCAGGGACATTTTCTTTAACCAGAATCATTCCCATTATGAATGTGGTACTGAATATGCCTGTGTTTAATAGAATAAAATTGAAGAAAGAAAAGAAGAAGAAGAAAAAGAAACCTAAAGCTGAGTGAGCAAAACACCAGTAGTTTCTCAAGTCAGAGCTCCCGATATGACAATAAAGGGGACCGGCCCCAGTAGACGGGGTCGTTGGCGCGTTTGGCGTTGACACACTGCCGCGAAAGGACGCGGGTTCATTCCGCTATGGTCATGGATGTGTAGTGTTGTGTGTTTATGTTCTATGTAAGTCATCCTGTCTCCCCTGATGGCCAATTAGGTTAAGCCCGAAGGTCAGATATGTGTATAAAAATAAACAACCATACAAAGAGTATTGCCTTCAAGAAAGCATTTAAAGATGGCGTGCGCATGGTTATTTATACTCGTCACGCAATTTCCACGATCTTTCAAGGTTAACTGATCGTTTTTCTAAACTCAAATCTTTTAGGCTCACCTAAAGATTCAATATGTATACATATTTAATGAAGGATTTGCAATTAACCGAGTTAATTGGGATCGAGGCTACCTCGGTAAACAGCAAAACTCTGATAACACGAAGATAATGTGTTAATAGTCCGCTCAAACTGTTACCGCTTACGCTTAAACTCTAGGTTATGTATTACACCATAATTCTTTAAAATGTGCCAGCATACTTAATGCATTTTAAATAAAAGATTTGTTGCTTGGGGGTAGCGTGTCTGCCTTACATTCAAGAGGTCCCGAGTTTGAGTTTCAGCAGGGTGTGTTGCCCGGTTAAATATTTATTTCTAGGGTTTTCTCTTATCCTGAGAAGACTTAAATTTGAAGCTCTGTGGACATCGGTTTTTTTTTTTTTTTTTAGCCTCATTTCATCCATTTAATTTACATCCGATGACCTACCAGGTTAAAGAACGTTAAACACTAAATGAAAGGATCGCTTTTGGGGAATAACCTCTCCCGTATAAAGCCAACGCTGTAGATGCAGTTACGTACATGGATCACGCGACATACTCTTTCTGCTGTGCATTGCCGGCTATAACAGTTCCGACCACCTTCAGTCCCACAGGTCGTGATTTCGTCTTTGTCGTGTTCCTCTTCAGGACTGATGACCACCAATGTTATTGCCGTATTATAATTTGTCTCTTGAAAGAGCTCAGCGACAGTCACTTGACTGCAGCTACATGCATGTGTGATGACCAATCCTCGTCGATACCGTCAACCATCCTTGCGCCTATACTCCAGCATAACATAATATTTCCACTTTTTATATACTGCAGCCACGTGGTGCCGTAGATTTCTAAAGGGACAAGTTAAAATACGGCGATATAATAGCATCGCCAATCAGTTCCAGAAATGGGGTGGTACGAGTAAACTAGTTCTGCTTCTGGCGCCTTTATGCAGTATAGCGATAAAACCGCTGTTGTACCCAAACGGATTGTGAATCAGGCGCTGCTTTTGAATTCCAATTCCCTCACCCCGTTTTCTAGTTTTTCGGCTCTACAAGTGGGATCTTCTTTAGATATATAGTTAATGTAAATACAAAATTATACCTATTCATTTAATATTTTTGTCGCAGTAAAATGTTTCACTCGAATCCGTTTTCGTCGCAGTCACAAATAATTTTGCTGTGGTAGAGGGGCAGAGATTATTTATATACTTATGCATTTGTCTATAATATATTATGCTTTTTGAGATTTTTTTGTGTAATGCATTATACTTTTAACTTCATTTAAGTTTTTATTTCGTATTGCCGAAACCTATCAAATAACCGCTCCAAATAACCACCAAATAAGTAACAGCTTACAACAGAAAACAGTGGCATGACCAGAAAAAATGTTTTCAAGGATGATATACGGAATTATTCAATATTGGTGTTTATTATTATTATTGTTATTATTATTGCTAATACTGGTAATATTTGCTGATGTGATGTAGTGACTGTTAATAGCCCACTAAATTAATTTAAACTGTTTTCAATTAGTTATGAAATTCACATACATATATTCGTCATGTTAACTAGTGCAGGTTCTAAATAATTCTGTAATAATTGATCCCTGAAGGAAATTCAAATAGTGTTTAATTCTAGAGAACAGAAACTGTTAAGAGGAAAGAAAACTTTGAAGCAACGTATACTCTAACATCCGTAACACAAAAGAACACATTCTATTTTGTTTGGATGTTAAATTACTTCATATGCTCTGTGCTTGCTTGAACCTAGAATTCATCAGAAGTAAGCAACTTGATTTTTCCTTCCGTTGTAGTGGGAAATAATCACATAAAGAACTCACATTTTACCACTTTTCTGATTGGTATAGATACTTTATTTCACTGCTTAGGGCGTGGCCCGGTGGCAGCGCTGTCAGTGTAATAATACAATATACAATACAATTGAGTTACATAAACAATAATGTGAGTAAATACCCTGTTAAAATGTCAATGGCATCATAGTATAGTATACTAATATATATATATATATATATATATATATATACACACACACACATAATTGTAACAAAAGTAATATATATACTGTCTCAAGCTAAGGTGCAATGCAGCCATCTTTGCAATACAAATAAGAAAATCTTGCCAACTTCGCTGCAACATCTTATCCATTATAATATTGCTGATAAAATTAAGTTGCATACGTTTCTTGTTTAAGTAGTAACAAATATGTAATTAAGGGAAATATAGATAAAATTATACAATCGTTAATGTAATATAATCATCTAAACGCATAAAGCAATTTTCTATCTGGCTATTTCGGTAAGATGTCATAATGTACATATAGAGGATACAGACTATAGTGTGTTTAAGATATCTACATTTTTCTTTGTGTAGTACGTTTTCGACTATCGCTTAACGTATACCAGCTATGCAAGATAATATAAATGAATAGATCTTCACTGGTTATTCACAGAAAATTCGAATATACATTTTATTTAAAGATCTAAATATATTGCATTTTAAGCAAAATCGTAACCTTCTAAATTAATTAAATAAAAAGTATTCCATGTAAGGGGTAGCTTGGGGTGGAGAGATAGTCCTTGAAAACGTTTGTAAGATAAACTCCATGGCACGACAGCTCACGGGATACCTTGGCCTACCGCCCGGCCGCTGCGTCCCCCATCTCGATCCATTACAGACGTCATGGATGGGGTGCAGATTTGGAGGGTGAGGCGTATTTAACCGATTTTTCGTTTTAGCTATGCAGCCCTCACACATACACGTGTCCCCGCGGAACATTTTTACTTAATACAGGAACTCTCAAGACATTATTTTCGGTGCAATCTCAGTATATTTGGATGGAATGCGATACTTCCTCTACTTATAGTCGCCGTATTATAACTTGCCGTTTGAGACAGTTTAGTGATATTCAGTCACTGCAGTTACGCATGTGACAGCTAATCCCTGTCGATGTCGCCGAACTTCCCTTCCTCCACCTTTAACTTCCACCAAACATTTCCACTGTTTACGGATTTAATTGTTCTGCTGCCACGTGGTGCCGAAGTTGTCTGAAGGGACAAGTTATACGGTTTTTATACGGTAGTTGAATAGCCGAAAAAGTAAAATTCATTCTTAGAAAAGCGTATACTCTCTCTCTCTCTCTCTCTCGTGTGTGTGTGTGTGAACGGTATAACTATTTAATCTGATGTGTTCCATTCGCATGACTTTCTCTACAAACTATTGTTGAAAAGTTTATATCTTTATATACACCGTGGTAACCAATAAAGGGTGAATCAGAATAACATCGAATCATTTTAAGGGAGATTCAGGGGTTATAATTGAATATTTTATGATCGGGAATGTCCGTAAAGGCCTTGTTATCGCGATAGAAGATATACATTTTTTTCAAACTCCGCGTCGGAATTAGATGCAATTTTGTCACATAGATCCTTGTTCCCTTTTCGTCATTGAAGTATCACTTATGTTTTGTTTTCTTTGCGCTTTGGAATTTCGCTTGTATTGTGTTTTTGACATTGTTTATACCACCATTAACCCAAAATCTGCATTTTTTTACTTAAATACACTTTGTAGTTCTGGTTATAAGATCTCAAATATTATATAAAAAGAGTACTGTTTGGAAGAATATTTAGTTTTACAGCCTATTGGAAACTAGTTCCACTTTACCTACGCAGAACTAGCAGAAATGCATTATGTTTACGGTGCTGCTTGGGGAAATGCGAAAAGAGCACGAAATCATGTTGAGCTTCACCCAAGGAGACATTTTCCTCATCATAGCTCCTCTACTGACACATCAATTGCTAGAAACAGGAACTTTCCCAAAAGTAAGCGCATCACTTGGGAGTCCAAAGAAATGTAAGAATAGTAGTTCTCGAAGAGGAGGCTCTTGACTGGTTTCCATTCTTCATTCTCAAGCACAAGGGCAATAACAGATGCCTTGCACACAAACAGTGTTCGGTTACAAGAATTCTGTGCAAACGGCAATTACATCCGTATCATTTTACCCGAGTTCAAGCACTGGGGCCGGATAACTTCTCAACTCCGGCTACAGTTTGTCCAGTGGTTGCTTCATAAACGCAATGATCAACCAAGGTTTTCTACAACCATATGGTGGACGGACGAGAAGGTTTTTACACGAGAGGGTATGTTTACACACTCCCAGAGTTTTATAGAGTTACAGATTACCAATACCGGTTTGCAGTGAACATTTGGGCTGCCATTGTGAATGACACACTCAACGGACCCTATTTACTACCTCTTCGTTTGACGGGACACATTTACCTGCCGTTTTACAACATACTTGCAAGAACTTTTGGAAGATGTCCCTTTAGGAAGACGCCAGTTAATGTGGTTCCAAGGCGATGGGGCATCTGGAGACGTAAGGGGTTTCCTAAGAGTAGTCACCTCATCGCTGGATCGTAGAGGATTACTAATATCATGGCCAGCACGTTCAGTAGATCTTAGCTCCTTTGGATTATTTATTTTGGGGACATATTCAAACTCTTGTGTACGAATCGCCCTCCGTGGTGTAGAAGTAACCATGCTAACTTCATATATCCAAGGTCGCGAGTTCAAACCCGGCGGAGGACGATGGATTTTTGCGGGTGTAAAAATCCTTAGCATGGCTTCCTTCGGAAGGGAAGTAAAGCCGTTGGTCCCATGTCGTAGATTTACGGCGCGTAAAAGAACCTCAAGTCTGATAGAGAGACCTCTGAGCAAAATTAAGCGTCCAATTTAGAATGGGGCGCTGAGAACCACAGTAGTTAAAGAGCGCCCATAAATAACACGCCATTTCCATTTCTTGTGTTAATATTGAAGAGGAACCAATGGTCAGGATGTTTATAGCATCTGGTGCTATTCGTGATTTGCCAGGCATTTTTGAAAGAACTCGTCTGTCACTAGTACGACGCTATCAGCTGTGCTCTGAAGTCCAAGGTCGGCATCTTAAACAACTTTTATAAATATTTACGCACTTGTTGAATTCTGTCCCCCCCCCTTATTTGATCTATATTTAAATTCATTTGTATAAAGGTGAGGAAAATTAGGCCAACAATAGCAGTATTTGCATTTATGTTATTGACAATAGCATTTATTTAGATCAGTTAGTTTAATTATTAAATCAAGATTTACAAGAGCCTTTTGTATTGTTACATTGTTTAAGATTAAAGATACCAGCTACTCTTGTTTTAGAATTCTAATAATGCCTTGTAGCAAGAATGTGTAGTGACCTTTTCGGCGGAATTTCATTTAACCCGGTATTTCAAAAACTTATATACCCTATTGCTCGATAATCAAGCATTTACGGACGTACAGGACGGTAAGAAAATAATTATAGCCACTGAATCTCGACTTAAAATATTCGGTATTCTCACTGTATAAATATTAGCAAAGATGGTTATCTTAATTCCTTCAAAGTATAGGGGAATAAGGTAATAACCGAAGACCGGGACTTAGACAGAATACCCTTTTAAATCTGTCAAATATATCTTTTGTGTTGCAGTTTTATGTTGCTCTTTTGTACCTCTTTAATTATAAATGCCTATTTTACGAAATAAAAGCGTTTTGTTGCTTTATTTAATAAATTAATAAAAATAGATAAATAATTATTAAAACTGCCTAAAAGTATATTTTAATTTATTGTCATAACCGTTACAATGAAAATGACTTCACTAAATGCATATTATTGTCCTTCAGTCAGTTCATTGTTATTCTTTGCAACAATGAGTGCTGCAGTGCAAAAAAAAAAGTATAAATAAATTAAGCTTTTTAATTATCGCTTGTGTTTATTTGAAAAGGCAAATGCTTGCCGATCTAGCTTTATTCTTTCAGTTTTCATTACGATGTTGTGGCTAGCAGCTAGATGCTGAAATTGTTCCCTTAAGCACTAACTTGCAAAGTTACGTTGATACTTTTGGATCCGACGTAAAGTACTCGCATGCAAATGTGCGATCAGTCAGTGAACTACGCGAAGAAATATTTCATATCGCAACGCATAGTAAAATCAAACACAAGCATTATCTTTCTAAGGCTACTGGGAAGAAGATTTCTTTGCTTCCAACAGTAATTGCAGCATCCGAGTCGAACCACCCAATTTGTATTCGAATTTTCCCTTTGTGGAAATTACAGAATGCCACATTAACACAATTTTTGAGAAGTTTACGAAGGAATCTGTGCCTAGCGAGTCAAGTTTGCAAACTAAACCCATGGGTCATTTAATTGCCAATGTCATTATTGGGTCATTAGATCCTTCAGAAGATGAATCAATGAAACCATTCGTGCTTACAACAGTGTGTATGGAGAAAGTTACCAATTCAACTATCGCGCAGTTATGTTACTGTGGTCTGAAGAAATTCAATACGACGTGTGACGCTGCACCATGTATGAAAAAGGCCGCGCCATTCGCCTCTCACCTAGACGGGCCCGGGTTCGATCCCAAGCGACCGCATGTTAGATGTGTTGGACAAAGCGGCGCTGGGACGGGTTTTCTCCGGGTTCTCCGGTTTCCTCCGCCATCTCATTCCACCGAGGCTCCATCTTCATGTATCGTCAGTGCCAGAGCAGTAAAATCGGGCGTTGAACACTACAAAAAATGTATGAAAAAGGCTGAAATAACGTTAAAAGTGCTGTTTCCAAGCATGCTTTACATGGTGTCAAGAGATACGATGTTTTTCTTCGGTTAATAAATTAATTTCCAGCATTAAGAAGATCTTTGTGTAAACCCCATCAAGAGTTGTAACATTGCATCAGGTATAATCCCCCCCCCCCTCCGAACCTATCATAACGAGATGGGGAACATGGATCTCAGCAGCACTTTACTATGCTTTAAATTTCCTGTGTATAACTGAGATGGTGAACGCTCTGGAGGATGAAGCATCTTCAATTGTAGCAGCCAGGAAACTTCTCAGTTCTTCGGAAGTGAAAATGATTTAACTTTCATTGCGGCTGAGCTTGGTTTCCTGCCACAAGTGATCTGCCAGCTACAAGAAATCAATGAAAACTGTGTACCAGAGAAACGTGTAAAAAGGGGCTTTCAAAAATTGTGATTTTGATAAACTAGAAACATTTAAAACATTCTACAAATGATAATTCTATTTCAGTTGAATTGTGTTCTACAATGATGCACGTGTTAGATTTGCTCCAATGATCTCTGTCGATGTTGAGAGGTCATTTTCTCATATGAAAAATGTATTTTCTGACAGGAGACTCAACATGACCCCAATGAACTTAAACATTTGATTGTCATGTGCAACGATTAAGGCATTGCAATATAATTATAGATCTTTTAAAAACATTTTCATTATCATGTTAAGTAAAACACCAGTATTTTGTTTAAAGTTCTCTAAAATATGACGATCAAGTTATTGAAACGTGCAATCTATTTAATAGGTGAGTGTGGTGCAAAGTTTATCTAATTGCCTATTTTAACTATTTATAATGTATTTTTGCCTGCCTATTTTAATTATTTATAATACCTAAACTTCCGTTTCTGGTAATAACACTAGGCTAAAGCGATAGTCAAATATTTTCAAAATAAGGTCGCTATTTGAAACAATTGAAATTCGGATTTCGCTTTGCACAGCTAGGAGTAAAACAAGAGATGAAACGAAAGATAACCTCCTGTTGAGCAAACTTATGAACTTAAAATTGTAACCGGTAACAAGAAATCCAAAAACGGTTAGCTCTTTAATAATAATAAAAAAAAAAAAAAATAGCAGGTAGGTATATGGCATAAATTATATTTTAATGAGATCTGCATTTTTTTTTAGATACGTTTTTATCTATCTCTTACGTTTTATCGGTTATGCAAAATTCATCCAGAATGAAGAGAACTTCAGAGGCTATTGCCAGAAAATTCAAGATATATATTTTATTTGTTATGTAAGTATCTTTAATATACGGCATTTTAATCAAAATTCTTAAGATTTTCAAAAAATGTTCAATGTAAAGGGCAGTTTGGAGTGGGGAATTTTCTTGTATATCTTTTGTGTCGCATCCTTGGAAAATACTAAGCTTAAATACCAAACTTGGTATTGTCTTGAGCTATGCTGTACACACATGCGCGCGCGGCCCTTTTCCTAAAAATGATTTAGGGAGGATTTAGGTGACCTAAAAACATATTTCCGGTGAAATATCAACATCGAATTTTTGGATGGAATACAATACCTTCTTTACCTACTATACCTATGCATTGTACGAGTAGAGAAAGTAAAAAGGAATTGTTAAATGCCAAACTTGGTATTTAAATTTAGCATAATCCAAGAATGCAACACAAAGTATTAAAAAACCACCGTCCACCAGAAACTAACACATGGAAACATTTTCATTATTTTATATTTTTTTCAAAACTAGCTCTAACGATTTTGATTACAGAGCCACATGTTTTAGAATATTTGCATTAGAAAATGCACATGTAATGTTTTCTGAATACCTTGAAGTCCTCCAATATCCAAGTTTCTCAGCATTGATCTCAATGTATACACGAAGGAAAACATTAACGTCTTATAATTGTACTTTCGTACTAGCTCTGCGCAGTTGAGAAGTTGAATTAATTTTAAAATGTCACTGGCATTTGGGATTAATTGAGGTCACCTTGTAGGTTCGTGCAGAATTCATGAATTCTGATGAGAATTTGCGCTCACGTGGCTAGTCACGGTTTTTTTTTTTTTTTTTTTTGTAGTGTTTAACGCCCGCTTTAACTACTAATGGCACCGCAGGCGGTGACACTGATGATACATGAATGATAATGGAGCACCGGTGGAATGCGATGGCGGGGGAAACCGGAGTACCCGGAGAAAACCCGCCCCAGCGCCGTTTTGTCCACCACAAATCTCACATGCGGTCGCTTGGGATCGAACCACTAGTCACGGTGGAGCGCCTGAACCATCTAGTCTAATAAACAATATTAACAACCTGGGCGTGTAATGACGTATTTGTAGCGACTTTTCCTTGATTATACAGGGTGCCCCATTTATTATTTGCACCTATAACTTTTATATTTACACGAGTGTTACTATGTTTACATTCTCTGCACCCACTGTGCACATAGTGTATAGAGAAGGTATTGTAATGCACCCAAAAATTCGATACCGAGATTTCACCGGAAATAAACGTTTTGGGACGCCCTGAATAAAACATTTTTAGAAAAAAAGTGCCGTGAATGTGCGTGTGTGTCGGCAGCATAGCTCAAAATCGAAAAGGCCTTTAAATACCAATCTTGGTATTTAGGTTTAGTATCCTCCAAAGATGCGACATAAAGATTTTCAAGAAAAGCCCCACCACAAACTACCCTTTACATGGAACATTTTTTGAAAATTTTGATTATGATTAAATTACCATATATTAAAGATATTTACATCCTAAATAATATATCTTAAATTTTCTGGGAATTATCTCTGAAGACCTCTTTATTCTGGATGAATTTTGCCAAATTTTGATTAATTGCTAAACCGTAAGAGATAGACATAAACTTACTGCACAAAAATGAGATCTCGTCAAAACACACAGTTTATGTCCTTTATATTTTTGTTGTTAAGGTAACCATTTCCGAGATATCCCTTATTAATTGGTTTTAATTGTGAAGTGCTTATATTTTTCTTTTGTTCTACTCCAGACCAAGCAAAGCAGTGACTTATAATGACAATCGAATAATGGCAGATTTAAAACATTTGACTATCGATTTAGCTAGTGTATTCCCTTAATTTTCTTCTAGTTATAAGGAACTAAATAATAAGTACATTCTACTAATGTTTGTTTCGATTAGCTTGGTGTAGAAAGAAGAATAATCGTTTGTAAGAAGTTTGTAGAACAGCTAGAAAAAGTCATGTGGGTGTAGCATCAGCTTTTTCTTTTTTGGAAGTAAGCAGGGGCTAGCACAAGTACTGAGAGTTGGTTCACGCAACGCCATTCTTGTTCAACATATTAGTGAAGTAATCACTTCTTCATATAACACTACGTAATTTATTCATTGTAGTCTTATTAAACTCTTTTAAGACAAATAAAACTGCATCATAACGTTTATCTGGTTTGCTTATTTAGCATGTGTGCCGCATCCTGAGGAACTCTTATAAGCTTATACAACACGGGCCCTACCACCTCAGTTCTTTCTGCACAGCTGCAACCATGTGTTGAGCTACTTTCTCTTAATACTTTTGACGATTGAGACTCCATGTAGAATTAACATATGAGTGTTACTTCCTTAAAATCAGGATTGTTATTGGTCCTCTTGGGCGAGGATAGAAGTTTCCCTTTTCTGGGGTATGGAGATGGGTTTATCAGTCATTAGTTGTGGGTCTGGTGCATTCTTATTGTGAAACAACTCACTCAGACTCAACGTTGTAATACCACCCAAAACAGATATCTACATAAAGAAAGGTAGATCACGTCAGCATGATTTGTTTCTGATTTTACCCGCAGTCAACCTAAGGCCAGTTCCATATAATTTTGCCCAGTATCTGTTAACTGCCACGTGACTAGTCACATTTCATTGGCTGCTGTCGTGGAATAGGTCGTCTCGCGGTACAAAATAGTTCCTTTTTTAACACGCATGCTTATTTGGATTGTCAGATTTTCATAATCGTAGGAATCAAATGCCTCTAAAATCCGTATAAAATTGTATCAGTAAATAGATGGGAGGATCCTTCGTTTTAAATCTACCTTTAGGATGACGAAAGCATGTGTATTTATCATGGCAGATACGGCTTTTTTGTCACCATTCAAAGGTGAATTATTAGCCCAATTATTAGCCAATCAGGGGGAAAGGGAAGGTAATGAAGCGCGGAATAATACATCAGTGTGTACGTAGTGTTACTAATACAACCCATTTGAAACAAGAGATTCTACAATCTTGATTGAAGAGTATACACTGTCATCAAAGACATTACTTACCTGTAAAGCTGTATTTTAATATACAGCATAGTACACTGCTGCGTCGAGCCACGTTCCCTAACGCGTTACTATAGGTTGTGCAGTCGCCAATGCAGGTCGGTCTCTACTCGGTAAGTATGCAACTGGTACCCGCATGTGTCCCTCTATCGGTCCCCAAGATGCTATATCTAGTTATATGAAACAAGGATTACTTTGCTCTGCAGACACTATAATAATTATTAAAACATGTAAACAAATCAAAATAACAAGTGCAGCCACGTTTATTCCAGATTATCCAAAGAAATTGTATCTACAATGTCCATACAAATAAGAGACACCTTAATATTTAGCAACGCAATACATCATCTGAGGTTGCTTTGTGTGATGAGTACCAGATTCGATTCCCGTCTGAGGAGAGTGGGACTTTTTTCTAGCCAAGATTATACCCTATCTTCTCCAGAGTATCAAGGTATGAACGTGTGCTTATAAAGTTAAATACAGTTATCCATAGAAAAGTATCGATAGTAAACGACTGAACATAATTGTCATGAGCAATTTTACTGTCACCGATATGATCTCAGATGTTAAGGACGGCATATAAATGTGGAGGGAAGGATCGTTTGAGAATCACATATGTTCCAAGCGATAACCATTTGAATCAACACACAATTAAAGGCGTACCCAGATAGTATTGATGCCCGAAATGCTGTCGGACCATCAATGGACCATACTTTATCTATGGTACCTACACAGAATGGTACTGAATACCGCAGATTTTTACTACGATCTCTGACAGGTTGTTGGAAAGTACGAGTCTTGAGAGAGTAGAGTATAATTATGACATCAGCAGGATGGCTACCAGCACCAGTTCTTTCCGAGTGCGTCGAGTTCTCCACAGAACATTTCCTCAAGTGTATTGGCTGTTTTGGACCGCAGAGTCACCGGACTTCTCACCACTAGATATCTTGTTTGGGGAACTCTAAAGACGTGTGTGTGTGTGTGTGTGTGTGTGTGTGTGTGTGTGTGTGTGTGTGTGTGTGTGCGCGCGCGCGCTTGAGGTGAATAAGAGCAAATAATTTTATATTTAGTAGACAATGTGTATAACACATACGTGTATCTCATTTTGTCCGCTTACTAATACAATTGTAATAAATGAAGCACGAATTTCGGGGCTTAAGTTTTGAACGGCCCTGAGCTAAGTTCCTGTTTTGTTTATATACAGCACATCGCCTATAGTATGGCATCGTAGAGGGTAGATGCGGGTCAACCGTGTGACCCGTTAACCGAATGTCTAACATAGGGAATTATAGCCATCCTAAAAACATAATCAAAATTTCCACATGAACATAACTTTAGGAAAACTTCATCCAGAATAAAGTAGTCTTCAGAGGCTATTTCCAGAAAATTCAAGATATACATTTCAGGTAAATATCTTTAATATACGATATTTAATCAAAATCGTTAGAGCCATTTTTGAGAAAATCAAAATTTTCGTTTGGTGTTCAACGGTCCTTTCGTTTTTTAGCTATGCTGTCCACACACACACGCACGCGCACATACACACACGCACACATACACACACGCACACATACACACGGACCTTTTTCCAAAAAAGTAAAAAACAAACAAATGCCAAGAATTCCAAATCTTATAGGAGCCTTCCAAATTTTGACATGGGAAATATTTTTCTGAGGCCGCTTATGGGACCTCAGGGCCCAACTTCAGAATTTTAAATGAAACCATAGTAAATACTTTTTTTCTTTTTGGAGGGAGAAGGTGCATATTCTGGTTCCCCGCTATAAACTAAGCGGCTTTTATTAAAACATTTTACAAATTGAATTGTTGAGCTGTTATAGGATGATTTCTTTGTTTTGTGGTTTCAAAGCGTCCTGAATTTCTAAAATATAACACCCTACGTAATTTGTCAAGTTGATTATTTACTGTGACATTAAAAATAAAGATACGGAATACAAATATCCCATACGAAATTCAACGATTGGAAACACTAAGTATAGCAGTGTAAAGAACAATAATCGTTTGAAGATGAAATCAAAAGTGAATAGGATGCACTTCTGTACAGCTGATAATAAGACATCCTTATCGCATCCTTATTCAAATCTATTGCAGAGAATGGTTTATTCTTGGCAAACATTTTCCGATGAAGCAACATTCTCAAATACTGGACAAATTAATATACATAATATGCGTTATGGACATCTGAAAACCCTAATGGATGAGAACCTTTCAACATCGTTGGTCGCTAAATGTTTGGTGTGGAATTCTTGATAACCTTTGACATCTTTGAAGGAGCAATTACTGGTGAATCATATTGCCATTTTCTCAACCATAAATTACCTCCCTTATTGGAAAACGTGTCCTTCAGTGTGAGAAGAGAAATGTGGTATCAGCAGGATAGTGGAACACCACATTTTGCAATATGCACACGCCAACTTCTAAATAAGAAATTTGGTGAAAGGTCCAGCACGTCTTATCCTCCTATCATTTGGCCTCCTCGTTCACCCGTCTTAACTCCCTTGAACTTCTTTTTATGGGGGTACATCAAACGGAAAGTCACGTTTAATGCACCTACAACCAAAGAGAATATGACATTTCGAATAAATGTAGCTTGTACTATTAGCCCCTGATCGTGGTTAACAGGCGGCGTTGTGGCTGAGTGATTAGATCGCTCGCCTCCCACTTAGGCGGGCCGGGTTCGATCCCAAGCGCCCGCGTGTAGGATTTGTGGTGGACGAAACCTCGGCGGGTTTTCTCCGGGTCTTCCGGTTTCCCCCGCCACTCATTCCGCCAGTTGCTTCATCACCTTTCCTATAATCCATTTCGCTTGCATTTCATATCCACTTACGCTCATGTCTGGCTACCGGCCGACCACTCGTTCCAGGTTCTTCATTCTGTGGTTACGTCCGTTGGCTACCTGACAGGCTCTGACCTCTAGGCATCCGCTTGTAAATCCTAGGGTGGTATCAGTCCTAAATATGGGGAGGGTAAGCCGACTACGAAAATGTTAATAGAGGAAACATTTCCAAAAGAATTGCCAAATGTTAGATGTTAATAGAGAAGTGTGTCTGTGTGTGGACCGTTAAATACCCAACTTGGTGTTTATGTTTAGTATCTTCCAAGGTTGCGACGCGAAGATTTCAAGAATATCCCTCCCACCACAAACTACCATCTCAAAAATGGCTAACGATTTTGATTACAATAACGCAAATTAAATATGTTTGTATCACAAATAAAGTGTATATTTTGAATTTTCTGGGAGTAGCCTCTGAAGACTTCTTTATTCTGGATGACTTTTGGAGAATATTGCATAACGGTTAAACCATAAGAGAAAGACAAAAATTTGCTACACAAAAAATGTAGATCTCGTTAAAACACACAATTAACTTGGTGTAGGTTTCTCTTGTAGAAACATTCACTAGGACGATAGATATTTTCGGGCGTAAAAATCCTTAGCTTGGCTTCCTTCGGAAGAGAAGTAAAGCCGTGGGTCCCGTGTCGTAGATTTACGGCACGTAAAAGAACCTCAAGCCTGATAGAAAGGCCTCTGAGCAAAATTAAGCGGTCTTTCACGCCCAATATAGAATGGGATGCTGAGAACCACAGCAGTTAAAGAGCGTCCATAAATAACACGCCATTTCCATTTCCTGTAGAGTTGGACGGTTTTGAGATGTTTCTTGTTATTGGTTTCATTTTTAAGCCACCCAACTTTTCTCAAACGGGGACGTGCAATGCGAACCGAATCTCAATTGTTTCACATAGTGGCCAGCTTTTAAAAGATTTGATAATTTATTTAACCTAATGAATTCTCTTCTTTCTCTTCTACTTACAAGAAAGCAAGTAATAAGACCAATTCCACTAATGATCATCTCGATTAGCATAATGTAGATACATGAACAAAATTTGTAAGAATAGTTTGTATGTGCAACAGACAGAAAAAGTTATGTGAATGGACTCATCCTTCAAAGCAGATTATGCCAAGAAGTGTGGTGAGATGTTTATGAAACAAACTGTTTTTGCGTTTTTACGAGACTTATCAAACCATCCTCGTATTACTGCAATTTTGAGTAACTATTTTACTCATTCCCACTGTTAGCATTCGTTCATTTGTATATCATATGACAGCTGACACAGTTGATTTGATTTTAAACCTATAATAAGGTGTTATACAGGGTTTTTTTCTTAATTTCAGAAGACTGCATCTGTTAAGTGTTTTTGAGATTTTCTCTTAATTTTAGAAGACTACCTCATCGTCTGTGCTGAGGTGTTTCCAGGATTTTATCCTAACTTCAGAAGACTGCCCATGATGAGATATTTCCGGGATTTTCTCCTAACGTGATAAAAGTTGTTTCCGGGATTCAGAAGACCTTAACCTCAGAAGACCACTCTTTAGAGCTGAGACGCTCTAGATCCCAGGTTCATATGAGTATTGTTTACTCATTTCGTTCAATTGTGACCGGTTCAAGTAGAACCACATTAACAATGTGCATTGCAGCTGTATGAGTTTTTGAGTCTACTATTGTATACTACTATTATATATCTTCTGCATACTGTTCTCACAGAAGCTTATTTACTTCATGCTAAGTGAAGTAAACGTTTACTTAAATTCGTTATTCATTTCGTTGTAAGTGCAAAAGGAATAGGCGAAGGGATAATTTTTTTTTTGTATTCGGTTTACCCTCCCCCATATGTAGGACTGACACCCCCTAGGACTTATAGCAGATGCCTAGAGGCCAGAAGTCTGTCGGGGAGTCAACGACACGAAAGCACAGAATGGAGAACCTGTAATGAGTGTCAGCATGGGCTGAGGAAGTGGATTATATGAAATGCAAGCGAAATGGACGATAGGAAAGGTGATGAACTGATGATGGAGCAATTGGTGGAATGAGTGGCGTAGGACCCGGTCGTCCACCGCAAATCTTACATGCGGGCGCTTGGGATCGAACCCAGGCCGTTTAGGTGGGAGGCGAGCGGTCTAACCACTCAGCCACGCCGCCGCAAGTGATAATTGAATCTTTAAAAGATGGGTCACTGAATACTACCTTTGAAATTCGATACTTTTTGTACACTTATACTTTTGTATTGATGCCATTACGGTATAAAGGAGGGCTGTTTCACCTCCACTACGTTTGTGTATTCGTTGCCGTAGCTCGATTGTGCAGTGGCCTGCTAACAGCTAATGCGTGTATGCCTAACATTCTTAACAAGTGACATCGTTGGTTGAACAGCGGAAAAACTATACAAATAAAGCTATACTTCTACAACCAACACGTAAATGTTTACAATAGCCATCAGAATAAAAATAAAGAATACTAACAGGAAATTAATTACATTTTCTTTCTTACTGAAATTAATTTACCAGAATAAAAATATAGAATACTAATAGCAAGTGAATTACATTTTTCTTTCTCACCGAAATAATTTTACCAGAATAAAAATAAAGGATATTAATAGAAAATTGGTTGCATTTTCTTTTTACTGAAATAAATTTACCAGAATAAAAATAAAGAACACTAATAGGAAATTAATTACATTTTCTTTCTTACTCAAATAAATTTTCCAAATAAAATTAAGGAATACTAATAGAAAATTAATTAAATTTTATTTCTTACTCAAATAAAATTTCCAGAATATAAATAAAGAATACTAATAGAAAATTAACAACATTTTCTTTCTTACTGAAATAAAGATACCGGGATACGAATATGATGTGTTCCATTCACATGATTTACTCTGGCTCTTATACAAACAGCTTTCCTTATAAAACATTATTCTTTTATCTACGATATGCTAATCAAAGTAAATATTAGCAGAAATTGTCTTATTAATTGTTTCCTTGTGAGT
Organism: Hymenopus coronatus; assembly: GCA_030762935.1. NCBI lineage: Eukaryota > Metazoa > Arthropoda > Insecta > Mantodea > Hymenopodidae > Hymenopus > Hymenopus coronatus. Next base: position 28,416,982 of record CM060882.1, read on the forward strand.
AGAATGAGCATAAATGAATACACTAGGCTAAATCGATAGTCAAATATTTTAAAAACTGGTCCTATGTGACACAGCTGAAGTTCGGCTAGCTTTGCATGGCCTGCAGTAAAACAGAGATGAAACTAAACAAATTCAATTCTCTTTCTTACTGAAATAAACTTACCAGAATACAAATTAATACAGCTAATAGATGATTAATTACATTTTCTTTCTTACTGAAATAAATTTACCAGAATAAAAATAAAGAATACCAACACGATAGCAATTACATTTTCTTTCTTATTGAAGTGAACTTAAAGAGATCATTAACGGGGTTACTTCGAAAGGCAAACTTTCTGGTAATCTTAACACGAAACAATAATAGAGAAAAGTTTTCTAACATTAATATTTACAAAAACAATTGCTATGAACAGACTCTTATTTAATCACCTAATATTAAATTACATGCATTTTATCAATTTGATATTCAGTCAATAGTCTATCCAATTGGCTTGTCTATCCAATTGGCTTGTCTATCCAATTGGCTTGTCTATCCAAAACTTAAATGAGAGGTAAGACATAGATTAAATCCGATGTCGGAAGTAAGAACATCCTTGTAAATTCAACTTGCGGCAAATGAATTGTTACAGGACGCCACTGCATAGACTGCTGCTATACGCAAGGTCGAGCAAAGTCAACTAAGGCACGTCTAGGCAGCGGAAGGTTTGCACTGACCCTACTGACTGCATTATGCGGGTGGGCGTACTACACGATAAACAAAGGAATAGTGACAATATTAGGGGAAAAAAAAAAAAAACAGATCAGTGACTCTCCGAAAACAGTTAATGGAACAAAGCAATGACATGCATTTTATTTAAGGAGTTTTAGTTTTTCCCTGCAGCTGGTTATCTCTTATGGTTTACCTGTAATACAAAATGTTATAAAAATCACCCAGAACGACCCGCAAAAGTATATACATGTTGTGTAAATATCTTAAATGTGTAGTATTTTAATAAAAATCACCTTAATATTTTTGAGAAAATAGCATTTCGAGAATTTTTCCATTAAGGCTTAGGAAGGAGGGATTTTCTTGAAGATCTTGCTTTGGAACATACTGCAGAGTAATACCAAGTTTGGTATTTATCCCACATAAGTTTTCGAGTTGTGCTGTACACACAGATGGTTATCTAAAATTGCTTTCTTTAATTTGAGGGGGGGGGGCCTCAGCAGAACACGCATTTTCGATGAATATCTATTTTTTTTTAATGGAGTACAATTCTTCCTCTTTCCTACCATACGTAAGTGGCAGAGAAAGTAAAAGCTTCGTCGCTATATGCTAGTTTTGAAACCTCACGCATGGCATGATGAAAACAAAACAATAGTGTCTAGCGACTTATTCGCATAGTAAATGCTTAAGAAAAACCTGTTTCCAGGTTAATACATGAGGTTATTCAATGATTTTTAACATTAACATTGTTGCCAACCGCTAACGCCAAACTTTGCAATCTCCAAGCTTTCATTGCTCGCGTTAATGTGTTTTGAGAGAGAGAGAGAGAGAGAGAGAGAGAGAGAGAGAGAGAGAGAGAGATGAACTCATTTGATGAAATGTTATATTACTTTCTCTCTACGTACTATGTACATAGTGTATAAAGAAGATATTGCATTGTACCCAAAAATTCGATACCAAGATTTCACCGGAAATATACATGTTTTGAGGCCACCCGAATAAAAAAAAACATTTTTATAAAAAATGTCCGTGTGTGTGTGGGCAGCATAGCTCAAAAACGAAAAGACCGTTAAATACCAAACTTGGTATTTAAGTTCAGTATTTTCCAAGGATGCGACACGAAGATTTTCAAGGAAATCCCCCCCACCCCAACTACTCTTCATATGGAACAATTTTCGAAAATTTTGATTTTCTAAAAAATGGCTCTAACGATTTTGTTTAAAATATGATATATTAAAGATATATATGTACTTGACAAATAATATGTATATCTTGAATTTTCTGGGAATAGCCTCTGAAGACTACTTTATTCTGGATGAATTTTACGGAATTTTGTGTAACTTGTAAACCGTAAGAGATAGACAAAAACTTACCACACAAAAAATGTAGAGCACATTAAAACACACTGTTTATATTACCTATATACATTTTTTGTGGGGTTGATAGTTGTTTAGATATTCCTTGTTTTTTATTTCAGCCTTAAAAAACTTACACTTTTCCCATAAAGGAAAAATTCAACTTCTGTCCATACAAACAAAGGAACTTCAGTCACATAGCAACCATCTTTTGCTATCACTTTAACCTATGTTACTCCCTTATTTCGCTTCTACTTACAGGGAAGCAAGTAATAAAACTATTTCTGCTAATTTTTTCTCACTTAGCATGAAGTAAATAGAAGCATAAATTTTTTAAAAAAAATTGTTGCAGAGATATAGAGGAAGTCATGTGAATGGATTACATCATATTTTTCTTTTTTATTTAAAAATCCATCATTGTAATTATAACAAAATGCATAAACTTTGTTAAGACAAAATATTTGTAAACAGATTTCAAATGAACTGAAATGTAGATTTGAGCTTGTTGACCTTTGACGTATAAAAAGCTGTCATACATTTTTATGCAAAAATATTATACTTATAACATGTACAGTATAATATTTTGAAACATAAAATGCAGTGCCGATTTGTCGTTAAATCATCGCACCCTCCACTTTTAATCACTTCCACACTAACGCTGTTTTGTTGATATTCTGAATGACAAGGCCAACTAGTGTTCATGTTGTACGTGCATGCCCTTGTTTTAAATTAGTAACTCGGAAATAGTTAATGGTGCAAAACAATGACATATGCACATTTTCATGCAGTATTTGCTTATCTCTCGCGGTTTATCTGTGACAAATAACATCTGAAATGCTTACCAGTAATAACAAAATTTTAGAAGGTTCATTCAGAACGAAAAAGTTAAAACTTTTCACAGAAAACTTGATATACGTCTTATTTGTCATGGAAATAAGATATCTCTGGAAACGGTAGTTTGGTGTGAGCGTGGGCAAATTTTCTTGATAGATTAAAGAGGTGAATTTGAATGGGTGTTTTTCTAAAATAGTATTTATGGGTGATTCAGGAAACTGAAAACGTATTAGCCGTGATATCCCGATATTGATATTTGGATGGAATGCATTACTTCCTATGCAATTTTCTAATACTCGAAGCTTGTTTGATGACAGATTGCATGCTTTATTCTGCGGAAAGACATTCCAGCCAGTTGACACAGGAATTCAGCGGTTCAAAAAATGAGGTGATCCGAGACTTGGGTCATGATCATATCAAGTTACCTGCATAACGTCTTGCTGCAGTAACCGGATTGTGTATTTTCCGTATTAACTTGTCTTGATTGAGAGCCAAGAGTGAAGGTCGAGCCAAGTCTCGTTATAGGACTAAAGCAAGTGTAAATGCTAATCGTAGACACGCAAGTGAAAAAAATCGAGAATTCTGAATGATAACCGCATCCCTTTCTGGTTGGCGGTTGGCTTCTGGTGTTGAAATAAGATACCCCTGAGCCGCTGACACTAAATAGGGTGGACATCAATTTCTGCACATATCATCACCCGACTTGTATGTGGGGGTTGAAATTCGGTCAGTAAAGCGAGGCAGATATACAGGATGTTTCAAAACTGAACCAAGACATTGCTGCTCTGAACCTATATGACAGGAAAATGTTTTCAACATCAATAAAGGTACATCATTAACAAAACGTCTCATGATCGGAATGGATTAGACAGTTACCCAGTAACAAAACCGCGTGAGGGCCCACGCTAAAGTAACGCAGGTTGGGAGACACCGAGTCATGTGCTTTAGCAGTGTTTTCTTAAACATACCGAAATGTACACACACACACACAATGGTTAGCACATGATGGAAATAAATTACAATTCCACCAGGGTTAACTAACTAATTAAGGTATTCCTTCCTCAGGAAACCCCGCAAAGAATTCATCTAACATAGCATTTTATCAAGATACAACGAATGAAAGGAAATATCTGGCAAAATAAGCTTTACACATATGTCACAAATACATTTTTGAGTCGGTATAATGTTAGTGATCTTGAGGATGCAGGCAAGGAACTAATGACAGAGGCAAAATTGTTATTAGAATACTATGAGTATTCTAGCTAAAGTTAAACAAAATCTGATATACAATCGTATGACGCTCTGTACCCGTTCTTCAGCAAAATTATCTTCAATCTCGTTAGTCGAGATAAACATTTGCAGAAATACTTGCGTTACATATTCCCTTGGGGAATACAGTTAGGCTTAAGCGATAGTCAAGTCTTCCAATAGCTGGTCGCTATGTAATGAAATTTCTTTCTCTTTACTTGACCGTCAGAAAGAAAAACTAATAACGACTTTACATTTGAGAAATGTTTAAGTATGGCCTCCGCAAAATTGTTCACGACCAATGATCCTCTTTCCTGTTCAGCTATATTGCATTGCAGCCTTTGTTATTCACCGTTTTTTGACATGCGTTGTACATGACATTGCTGGTTTAGCCTATATTACTTTCTCTACACGTATTATGTACATAGTGTATAGAGAAGATATTGTATTGCACCCAAAAATTCGACATCGAGATTTCGCCGGAAATGCGCGTTTTGAGCCCAAAAAATCTCCTTGTGTGTGTGTCTGTCTGTGGGCAGCATGGCTCAAAAACGAAAAGTCCCTTAAATACCAAACGTGATATTTAAGTTCAATGTATTCCAAGGGTACGACACGAAGGTTTTCAAGAAAAGCCCCCCCCCCCTCCTCACCATCAACTACCATTTACACGGGGAAAAAATTTGAACATTTTGATTTTCTCAAAAGTGACTCTTAACAATTTTATTAAAATCGCTTATTTTTATGATATTTACTTGACAAATAAAATGTATAACTTGAATTTTCTGGGAATAGCCCCTGAAGACCTCCTTATTCTGGATGAATTTTGCTGGGTTTTGCATAACTAGTAAACCGTAAGTGATATAAAAAAAAATAATTACTACAAAAACTTCTCTCTGAAACACACAATTTATGTCGAACACATTTTTGTCGTGGAGTTCACATTTTTGAGATATTCCTTGTTATTGGTTTCAGTTTTAAAATACTTAAACGTTTCTCACACGGTAATTTGTCAACTCCTGGCACATGGTAACTAACTTTTAAAATATTTGACTATCGTTTTAGCCCAGTCTATTCCATTATTTCTCTTCTACTTACAAGAAGTCATTTCTGCTAATGTTTATCACGATTAGCATGAAGTAGATAGAAGAATAAGCTTTTTAACAATACTTTGTTAGAGATGTAGAGAGTGTCCTGTGATTGGAATGCATCAGATTCTTCAATTAAAGTTGTAACAGATTCTACATTTAGTTCTTGTCTAATATCGCATTTCTTTTTTGGTTCAATAATGAATGTCCTGCAACAAAGCAGAGAAACTTCATCTGTGATTCAATTTAAAGTACTGATGTTAAGGTCCAACATTCATTACCATACAGCAGCAAAGGTAGTTTTTTTGTTTTGTTTTGTTTTTTGTTTGTAATGTAAAATGTAATTGTTTCTTTCCGCATATTATGTTTTAATGTACGTTGTATAGCTCTACAAAACTGCCTGAATGTAGCCAATTTTACCTCTACATCATCTGACTTAGTAAATTTAAAATTATACCTTAATGTTTAAACATTAGGAAATGCATTAGGCCAAGGTGATGGTCAAATCTTTTAAAAGCTGGTCGTTATGTGAAACAATTGATGTTCGGTTCGCTTTTATGCCCCGCTGGAGAAAAGATCTCGTTGAAACACGTAATTTGTCATACATGGAACATTTTTCGAAAATTTTGATTTTCTCAAAAATGGCTGTTAACGATTTTGATTAAAATACCCTATATGTTATTTTATACAAATAACATGTATGTTGTAATTTTCTGGGAATAGCCTCTATTCAGGTTTTGGGATTTGCAGAATTTTGCATAACGGTTAAACCGTAAGAGATAGATAAAAAATTACCCCTCAAAAAAGTAGATTTTATTAAAACACATAATTTGTCATATACCTTTTTATTTTTCTTGTAGAGTTTACTGTTTTCGAGATGCCGTGTTATTGGTGTCAATTTCAAACTACCTAACTTTTCTCTAACGGTTCTATGCAACGCAAACCGAACCTCAATTGTTTGGCATAGCGACCAGCTTTTAAAAAAATTGACTATTGCTTTAGCCTAATATATTGCCTTATTTCTCTTCTACTTACAAGGAAGCAAGTAATAAGACCAATTCTGTTAATGTTTATCCGATTAGCGTGATGTAGAAAAAATCTTATGTGTTCCACTCACATGACTTTCTCTATATCTCTGTAAATTATTATTGCTAATAAGCTTATCTTTTATTTATTTCATGTTAATCGAAAAAAATTAGGCGAAATAGTCTTATTTCTTGCTTTATTGTAAGAAGCGAAATAAGGGAGTACCATAAGTTAAAGTGAACGCCAAAAGCTGGTTGCTATGTGACTGATGTTCCTTTGTTTGTATGGACAGGAGTTGACAAATTCCTGTATGAGAAAAGTATACGTTTTTCAAAGCTGAAACCAAGAAAAACTATCAACTCCACGAAAAAAATGTATATAACATAAATTGTGTGTTTTAACGCGCTCTGCATTTTTTGTGGGTTAAGTTTTTGCCCATCTCTTACGGTTTAGTACTTACGAAAAATTCATCCAGAATAAAGTAGTCTTCAGAGGCTATTCGCAGAAAATTCAAAATATACGTTTCGTTTGTCAGGTAAATAACTTTAATATACGATATTTTAATCAAAATCGTTAGCCATTTTTTAGAAAATCAAAATTTTCGAAAAAAGTTCCATGTAAAGGGTAGTTTGGGGTGGGGGGATTTTTCTCAATATCTTCGTGTCGCATCCCTGGAAGATACTAAACTTAAATACCAAGTTTGGTACATTACCGACTTTTCGTTTTTGAGTTATCGTGTTCAAGAACACACGGACACATGGACACACACACACACACACACACACACACACACACGCACACACACACCTGTTTCTGAAAGTACTTTTTTTTTGGATACAGGGAACCCTAAAACATATATTTCCGGTGAAATCTCGGTATCGACTTTTTTGGTGGAGTGCAATACATTCTCTATACACTATGTACATAGTGCGTATAGAGAAAGTAAAAGTAATGTTTTGCAAAAATAGCTTGCATATGGAACAGCTAAAGAAAATGTATGTGAATGGAACACATTGAATTTTTAATTTTATAGAATCCAAATACAACAGCATGCTACTTTTTAGTGTCCAAACGTCCGCTCTCTATATACACTTAGCATTCATTAAAACGTGTTCTTTATATCCGAGTTGCGTAATTTCAAATTATGTAACAAGCAATAATGTTTATCGGAAGCACGGAGGAATACATCTAGAAGCAATGAAATAATCCTTCATGGTCATAACGAGCTCTCGCAAAGTTATAGGGAGAGCAAAAAAGTGATTACATACATGACTTTCTCTACCTTCTATCATTTATCAGTGGGTCATACTAACTAGCCAACTAGTCTTACGAAAGCCTATTTTTCCACCTGCTTTATTTTAATTGGGATAAAGCTTTGAAGAAATAACTCTACATTACACATTTCGGCAGAAAGAGAATCACAATATCCAAATGTACATAACGGATATCTGCGAAGTGGGTTATTGCATAAAAAGTTATTCATGGTAAATATAGTGTTTTAAAGAGATTATATTTTTACTTTCTCTACACATACTATGTACATAGTGTATAGAGAAGGTATTAAATTGCACCCAAAAATTCGATACCGAGATTTCACCGGAAATACATGTTTTGGGTGCCCCTCAATAAAAAAATCATTTTTAGAAAAAGGTCCGTGTGTGTGTGTGGACAGCAAAGCTAAAAACGAAAAGACCGTTAAATACTAAACTTGGTATTTAAGTTTGGCAACTTCCAAGGATGCGATACAAAGATTTTCAAGAAAATCCCCCACCCCCAACTACCCTTTATATGGAAAAAAATTCGAAAATGTTGATTTTCTCAAAAATGGCTCTTAACGATATTGATTAAAATCTCATATTTAAGATATTTACATGCCAAATAAAATGTATAGTTTGAATCTTCTGGGAATAGCCTGTAAAGACCTCTTTATTCTGGAAGCTTTTTATTGGATTTTGCATAATTGGTAAACCGTAAGAAATAGAAAAAAACTTACTACATAAAAAATGTAGATCACGATAAAACACACAATTTATGTCATTCTTTTTTTTCTTGGAGTTGGCCGTTTTCGAAATATTCCTTGTTAATGATTTCAGTTTTAAAATACTTTTCTCATATGGGAACTTGTCAACGTTTGATCACGCAAAGAAACTGCTTTCAGTCCCATAGCAACAACATTTTAAAGCATGTGACTGTCGATTTGGCTTAGTGTATTCCCTTATTTCCCTTCTACTTACTAAATAATAAGACCGTTGTTTCTGCAGAAAATGAAGAAATTCAAAATGGATATGGAGTTTTACTTATGGACGTCCTTTAACTTTGTGGTTCTCAGCGTCCCATTCTATACTGGGCGTGAACACCGCTTAATTTTTCTCAGAGGCCTCTTTATCAGGCTACGACACGTGACCAACGGCTTTACTTCCCTCCCGAAGGAAGCCATGCTAAGGATTTTTACGCCCGAAAAAAATCATCGTCCTCCGCCGGGTTTGAACCCACGAAGTTAGCATAATAACTATTACACTACGGAGGGCGACAAAGATATTCATCATCAATATATCAGATAATAATATTTTAATGAAAATAACCAGAGCCGTTTTGGAAAAATAAAACCATAATTCTTCTACGTTTGAGTTGGGGGAAATCCTGATCTGTTTTACAAGCTTGGAAGGTGCTGGCTTTGCGGGTTTTGAGTTTGCTAATATACAAACACCGCGGATTTTTTTTTCTTCAATTTTTGGGGGGGTTTGAGGATCTCAAAATATGCATTTCTGGTGTAATTTTTGGGTGGAATGTAATGCTTTAACTACATACTGAGGTAAGCGGTAGAAAAAGTAAAAGTGGAAATAAAGAAAAAACTAGAAAAACATGTAGTTTACATGGATTGAAAGTATATTTTGAAATTAGTATATTATGGCTGCTTGAGGGAAGGAAGGTGATTTTGTTACCTTACATTAAATTGCAATCTATGGATTTTGTTTTGAGATTAGACACAAAGTCCAACTTTAGTATGTAGATCAAGTCTTAAATTACGTTTATTGATTACATTTGATAATTGTTACGAGTAATACACTTTTTTACAAAGATTAACTCTGAGGCATCAATTTTGTATAACTTACAATTACTTGTCTGTTTTTAAAAACCAATTCTTACAGTTTGCATTCTTAGAATATTCTTATATATTATATTTACAACACTGCATTAATTATTAATAGCTTTTTTTTTTTTTTTTTTTTTTATAATGAAATCCTCTTCTTATCTGGTCTGGATAAAGTGATTTTATTTGGGCGTTTTATTTGCATAGGCATTTGTTTTAATCGCATAAACTACTTCATGAGCGACCTTGGAAGAAACACATCATAGTCTTTCTGTTCGAGGTATCGAAATGACAAACGAACAATACTTTGAGCACCAGCCAATATCGTTATTACTATTTACCATTAAAACAATGATTTAAAAGAGTATAACAATACACTATATTATATAAGTTCAGTATAAGGTTAAAATCTTGATAGTTTAAACAGAAGTGCTTTTGCAAGCAGTGCATTATATATAGACTAGAAAGATATCCTAACATTGAAAGAAAAACACATAATGCACTGTATTTATTTATTTAAAAAAAACACTGACACTGGCAGTTTAGTGGCATAGATACATTTAATAATGTTGAAAACAGCTGTAGAGTCGGATTCCTTTTGCCCTCGAGGAATTTAAGTATTCCACAATTTGAGATGTTTTGAGCTCCGTAAGAAACATTTTTGATTTTGACCGCTGAATGGTGCTTTCTTGGCTGCTGTAACTGGTTTACCATTAATTCTAATGTGGGACGGTATCTACATACATTTAGTTTTATGGCGTAGCAACATAGTGTAAAAAGGAAGATATTCAAAATCATAGACCCATGGACCCGAGATCATTTGAGCATAATTTCACCGATTTCTTTTATGTTCTAGTAACAAGTAAAGACTGTGTAGTGAAATTAAACTATGTTCTAAATTGTATGTCAAATTGGTTCAAAACAAACTCTCAGTAAACCTTCAAAAAATAAAAACAATTAAATTAACGCTCACCACAAACGCACATAGAAATAGGAATTACATACATTGTTAGAACAGCTAAATGAAGTCAAATTTCTTGGTCTTCAGGTAGATAAGCATTTGGACTGGAAGTCACATATTAGCTACATCACACCTAAACTTAGCTCAGCATGTTATGCTCTCCGAGCACTGGTTAAATTTCGCTCAATCGATACACTTAAATTGGTGTATTTTGCCTACTTTAACTCCATCATTGAGTAAGGATAATATCCTGGGGTAATTCAGTGGATAGTAAATGCATATTCCGGATACAGAAGAAAGCTATACGAATAATCTGTAATGCTTGTAGCAGACAGTCATGCAAAGAACTATTTAAAAAATTGCGCATACTCACCTTACCTTGTGTTTATATATTATCCATTTTAAAATTCTATGCAGTTAATCGACATAGTTCTATAACAAACATGGAAATTCATTGCGTTAATACTAGACAAAAGTCCCAATGCCAATCTTCTTTGCTGAAAGGTGTATATTATGAAACAATCAAGATATTTAATGCTCTCCCCAGTAATCTCTAAGAAAATGTTGGAAATTTCAGGGCTTTTAAGGCCTCTCTTAAGGAGTACCTTTGCAATAAATCATTTTACTCTGTAGATGAATACTTAAGTGACAAATCTGTCTGACAATACTGTCAACAATCATTGTATTTATAATATTATAATGTATTGCATTTTGTGTATATTAGTGTGTGTGTTTTATATTCAAACTAAACTGATGTATACTTTGATTTGCACGAATGTGTCAAATGAATTCTTAGTATTTAGCAATGACACAAGGTCTGTAAAGCCTGATGCTTTGATATTTTGCTCTCTAGTGCATAATTGTAAATTTTTGCATTGAAAATTCTATAACATATTTGTAAATATGTATTGTGATTTGTTGACATTTATGAAGAGTACATAATACAATAATCATATTTTAGTTTTATATAATTACTAGTAGTAACTATTATGTCGATAATTAGAAGGCTATCATCTGACATTACATTAGTGTTACATATAATGAAATTATATTTATTTATACATTTTAACACAAATTTTTGATACTCTTTGTTTTTATGTGATTGCAAAAAAAAAAAAAAAAAAAAAAAAAAAAAAAAAAAAAAAAAAGGAAGTTGATATGCTTTTATAGAGTACATTAAGTAAAGTAGAGGCCTCAAATAAATACATCTGCTATTTTTGTAACCCAAGATTTAAGCACGAGTTTTATACATTTTTTTCCCATTGTATATCAACATATGTATACATGTATATGTCTTGTCAAGTTCTATGTTCAGTGGCTTCCTGGCCTAAACGAACCTACAGAATGCTTTCTAATCTAATCCATACTTCTGAGGATAGCTTTTTATGGAGCAGAAATATTGTAACGGCGGCCTATGTCCTCCCACCGTAAGGACCGCCGCCTGTCCTGCTCTAAAAATAGCGCAAATGAACACAAAGCCGGGCTTCCCTGCAAAACAACCTTGAAGGTTCTTAATCTCGAGGAGAATCCATCTCTAACTTCCTGAAACGTGATTTTCCGTACTTTCTACGACTGGAGCTTTCTTAGCCCGGCTTCGAGAAAGCATAAGAGGGACCGACAATTCGGCGGACAGCCAAAAAGGTCAGTTTGATGAGCGACGGACGCTAAAGCAGTGACGTGGACGCAGTGAATAAGTGTGCAGCTGACAGTGGACAGTGCATAGTGTAGTCAATCTGAGCCGTGATTCATTTATTTTGTGTATCAAGTGATGTTAGTGTTACCAGTCCAACGTGTTGCATTGCTTTGTGTGTAGAAAATAGTTCAGTAGAAACAGGATTTCATTTCTTATAATATGCACTTTAAATAATAATTAAAAACGTTAATAAGCTGATTGCACTGGAAATGCACTTTTGGAGGTCAACCAGAATATTTAGAAAAGTCCAAATAAGGAACAGAAATACAACGACGATTTATGAAAGTGAAAGAAATATGTTGTCACAGCTGAAAGACGTAGAATGGAAGGAGGAATACCCAGAATCATGCAGAAATAGGAAAAACTTAAAAGGGAGAAAAAGGGAATGTTCACTTGTCAATGGAAGGATTTGGTGAAATAGATGATGTGGATGGAGAAAAACGCCGTAACATCATACAAAATATTATAGATTTGTGAATTCAATTGTTTCTGTATTTGTAGATTTGGATTTGTATTTTGATAATGAAGGCTGAGTGGTTAGACCGCTTGCCTTCCACCTAGGGGGGGCGGGGTTCGATCCCAAGCGTCCGCATGTGGGATTTGTGGTGGACGAAGCGGCGCCTGGGCGGGTTTACTCCGGGTCCTTCGGTTTCCTCCACCACTCATTCCACCAATGGCTTCACCATCACCTTTCGAAAAAAAACTCTTTTTGGGGGGGATGTTCTGCTTGGGACAACCCTCTGACATGATTTTGTTGTAGAGCTAATATATTTCTTCTTTATTATTGGTTCTCCTCCTTGCACGTCAAGTTGTTTTACTTTTGCCGATGTTCACTTGAATGGTGACATTATTCAGAGTAAAAAATAGAGCGGTAACAGGTAATTACTGCCTTGGAGCAGGAACTCTTTCTGTCCTACCTTGAGAAGGTAAACTGGTCATTTACCTACGGCATTAGCCATTTAACCTGTAGTAAACAAAAATTAACTGACCTTGCGTTTTTAAAACGTTTTACTTTCCCTACCTCTTACGATGTATATAGTAGGTAAGGTGATGAGTATTCCGCACAAACATTCGAGACCCACATTTACCGGAAACATATGTTTTGAGGACTCCTGAATCAAAAAAAAAAAAAAAAAAATCGAGTAGTTTTAAGCTCCATGGACTCCGACATCATTTGAGCATCAACTAGGTTAAAGGTTGTTCAGCTGCAAAAAAAAAAAGAAAAATCTGATTTGTTACACTCACATGCCTTTCTCTAGCTGCTCTACAAAACTCCTACAAAATATTCTTCTTTGTACACAATGCTAATCAAGAAAAATGTTAGCAGAATGTTATTACTTAGTTCCTTATAAGCAGAAGGGAATACGGGAATGCACTATGCTAAAGTGATTGTCAAATGTTTTAAAAGCTATCGTTATGCGATTGTCATTACAAATCACTTCTTTGCTTGGCCAGGAGTAGAACAAAAGAATAACAGACACTTCCTGTGTGAGAAAAGTTTAAGTGCTTCACAATTGAAACCAATAACAAGGAATATCTCGAAAACGGTTACCTCCACAACAAAAACGTAAAGGATAAAAACTGTGTGTTTTCCATGAGGTACATTTTTTGTGCAGTACGTTTTTTTTCTCTCTCTTACGGTTTAGCAGTTAAGCGAAATTCAGCAAAATTCAGCCAGAAAAAAGAGATCTTCAGGGGCTATTCCCAAAAAATTCGAGATATACATTTTATTTCGGACATAAGTAGTTTTTATATACGGGACTTTAATCAAAATCGTTAGAGCCATTTTTAAGAAAATCAAAATTTTCGAATTTTTTCCATGTAAAGGGTAGTTTGTGATGGGAGATTTTTTTGAAAATCTTCGTGTCTTTTGGAAGATACTAAACCTAAATACCAATTTTGGTATTTAACGGTCTTTTTGTTTTGGGGCTATGCTCTCCACAGACACACACACACACACACACACACACAAACACACACACAAACACACACACACACACAAACACACACACAAACACACACACACGGACCTTTTATTAAAAATGCTTTTTTCGGACTCGGGGAACCCCAAAACATATACTTCCGGTGAAATCTCGGTATCGAATTTTGGTTGCATTACAATACCTTCTCTATCCCTATGTACATATGGGGCTAGAGAAAGTAAAAAAGACACTTTTAGTAAAAAAAAATATGATGTGTTCCATTGACGACTTTCTCTACCTCTCTGCAACAAAATATTGTTAAAAAGCTTATGCTTCTATTTAGTTCATGCTAATCACATTAGCACAATAATGGCAAAGAAGCAAGTAAAGTATAAAATAATAAATAAATACCAGCTTGTAAACGTTCTTATTACTTGTTTTCTTGTAAGCAGAAGGGAAATAAGGGAGCACTATAGGCTAAACTCGTTTTTTCTGGTTTTTGTTGTTTTTACTATTGATCCTGCAAATAAAACGGAATTTCAATGTCATGACTTAACGATCAGCTGTTAAAAGAGTTTACTATCAATTTGGCTTAGTCAAGTATATTTCCTCCATCCTCTCGTACCTACAAGGAAATAATATTAAGAGTATATTAAGTTGTATCTTGATTATCGTGAAATGGAAAGAAATATAAGCGTTTGTAAAAATAGTTTGTTTCAGAAAAGGTAGAAAAAGTAATGAAGTAATCAGTTTCTTACAAAAAAGACCTGTGTGTCGTGTGCGTCTGAAACGACGACTCAAAAATAAGTCAGTTAAATACCAAACAAAGCATTGTTTGTACCTACTTTGAATGTTTTACAAGGATGCGACCAGAAGTGTTTCAAGAAAATCTCCCTCACTTCAATTTACCCTTTACTTTGAAAGTTTTTCGTATTTGTTTATTTTCTCAAAACTGTCTCAACACTTTTGATTAGAATAATAGGTATGTGTTTGAGGTACTATAATGAAGATAAGTTCTATATCTTGAATTTTCTGCGAATATCCTCTGAAGTCCACTTCATTCTGAATGTCTCCATTAGAGATGAACAAAATCTTACTCCACAAAATATGCAGATGTCAAAGCACACAATGTCTAGGGGGCTGGGGGCGTTAATTATTTCTAAGACATTCTTTATTACTGGTTTGAGTTTTCATTTATCTAGTACTTCTTTCATCGGTAAACCATTCTTCTTATACCTACAACGAAATGTGTGATGAAAGTTTATCTCTTTTAGCCAGAAGTAGATGGAAGAATAAGTTTTAATAAGAATGTTTGTAAAGGAGAGAAAGAAAAAGTCATGCGAATGTCATTTTTTGTTTCAAGAAGTTTCTTCTTACAGTGTTTTTTAATTCTATTTTATTTTAAGCCGCTTTAACTACTGTTATGTCGCGACGGTGAAATACCTGGTTGATAGATGTGTTGTGGACACATCACTTTAGCATATCCCCAGCCAAGCAGATGGATTAGGGTGCCATCCGATCTAGCTGCTCTCACCATCCTAGTTATATTGGGGTGTAAAGCTAGCCTTCAAGGTCTCATGTTTTTACACTACACTTCGCTCCGCGGCAAGTAGGATGTCAAATCACATTATTTTTTGTGGATAGATGGTACTGCAATCTCTATGACGGTCTTATGTTTTTACTATTATTTTAGACTGAAGGTGGAACTTTGGGTCATGCTATCATCCAGTATTTACCTTGGCGACTGCGGGAGACCACGAAGAAACCCCAGCCAGATTGGGCGGCACACGGGATATGAACTTTGGATTTCCTGAATGCCAACCCCCTCGGTGTCATACTCGTTGCACCCATCCTATTTTGTAGCCTATGCGAGCGCTATGCTTTTAATGATTTTAAAAATAATTTGTAGACATGAAATATAGTCTTATTTGTATCTACATTTTTGACACTTTCAGTATATTCTATGTCTTTATAGCTTTCTTTTATGCTTTTAGTGAGAAATCTTCTACAACCAATAGTTACTCTTCAAGCCAAATAAATTGTATTCCTCTACAGATTTATGCCTTTGGCGTCTTCTGTAAGTCCTCATATTAATTCTTCTTACTACATCCATCCACCCATCCATCCGTCCATCCATCGTTCCCCATACTTCAATTTCCTTCTCCTTTCCATACCAGCATAATTTTTTTAAATTCTGTTACTCTACATGCGTATAAACAGTTTCGCTCGTTATCTGCCGTATAAGAATTGGCCACTGCCAAATGACACACTTGTTCTAAACAAAGACCAGTCTCCAACCTGTACCAACTGCAACACACCATTAACCATCCAGCACATCATTGTGGACTGTCCACTGTACTCCAAGAGTAGACCAAGACAGCATCTCGGATTTCTGCAGTGCCGTGAACAAACCAGACAAGATGATAACAACTCTAAAGTTTCGTAAGGATATTATTTGATAAAGTGTAAACACATACATTTCTGCGTTGATGTTGAAATAATTGTTGTATAATGTTGGAGATAAGTATTGATTGTAAAATGATGTAAGGTCGTGATAAGACCAAGCAGTGAAAACGACCAAAAATAAATATTTAAGAAAAAAAGTCTTCTTTCTGTTTTTAAATTGAATTTCTTAATATGCATTTATTCGTCATGTTGCATATGCCATCTCATTCTTCTCATCTAACTACATTTTGAATATAGCATGTGCTGTATCGTACCTTTATTTGGGTTTATTAGGAACCAAAGAGCACATCCCATTTGCGATTCAAATTCAAGTTCCATAAGGCATGCATTTGACCACCTTTACAGTGTTTTCTTGATCAGGAAATTTCTAGTCCGCGAGTTCGCCACTATGTGCACATGATGACGAGGGATCAACTTATTGCCCATTGATGGCGCTATAGGACGAAATACGACATGCGGACTTAAAACATGGCCAACTTAACCCAGGGTACCTTTTCTTTCAAAGCATGAGGTTCTTTTACGTGCATATAAACATTACACGGGACCTAACTGCTTTAGTTATTTCTCTTCCGAAGGAAGCCATACAAAGGAGTTTTACGTCCGAAGAAATCCATCAACCTCCGCCGGGTTTGAACCCGCACCTTCGGTATTAGAGGCTAGCATGATAATCACTACACCACAGAGGGCGACCCATTGAGCATAACTTTATAATTTTTCATAGCTTTCGCCATTTTCGGAGTAGTGTGCAAATTAATGTCTCATCTGACTGAAGATTTGGAACTTGATCTTAAGAAGAACTGGCTACAACTTCGGAATTAGTTTCTTCACGCATCTAGTTAAACATTACAATATTACAGTTTCTGCGCCTAAAGATTAATTGGAAAGTATACCTAGACAAAAGTGTTTAGCGATTAAGGTAACATCGATAAAGTAATTATTTTCGCGAATTATTTACGATACAATTGGTAAAAATTGTATTTATATTGAATAGGAAACTTGTCGAGTCGAATTATCCTATGAACAATATAAAACAAATTTAACACGTGTGTCATACACTATGTTTAGACAGTTCTCATTATTTATAGACATATAATTATAAATAGATTATTTTACCTATATCACGGAGTTCATGCCTAATGGTCTACGATATTGAGTTGTTGCCTTGCTTAGCATCAGTGCTGACAACATGATGATTTGCACAGAACGAAAGCATACTATACCACGGAGGCAATGTAGCAATTGTAATTTTGTTCACTCCGCTGCTTGCATAATTTCGTCTGGTTCAACAGATTCCATGTCCATGACATTCAAATCATCCGCCATTTTATGGATCGATACGAGCTTTCAGATTCATAGGCTACTTGAATGAGACCGTGAACGCATAAACCAAATTAGTTACATTGGAGTGTTATAATTTTATAACACTGAATGGCAGAATTTTCTACTTTTAACACCACTGACATCTGGTAAGAGACCTACTTTTAGCATCAACTCTAAAAAAAATCTTGTGTGTTTCATTCATGTGAGTTTCTCTACATATCTGTAACAAATTATTGTTAAAAAAGCTTATTATTCTATCTACTTCATGATAATTGAGATAAACATTAGCAGAACTTGCCCTTATTACTTAGTTCCTTGTAAGCAGAAGGGTAAAAACCTAATGTGTTCTATTCACATAATGTCTTCTGTCTTTTAGTGAAAACATGTTATCTACCTCATGCTAATCAAGATAAACATAAACAGAATTAGTCGTATTGCTAGCTCTCTTGTAAGTAGAAGGGAAATAAGAAAATGCATAGGGTGAGGCGATATTCTCGTCCTTTAAAAGCCGGTCACTATGTGAAACAATTGAAATCTCTTTGCTTGTCAGGAGTAAGCAAACGAGAAACGAGAAAAAAGATGTCTTCCCGTTTGAGAAAAGTTTAAGTGGCTTAAAATGAACCAATAATCCGTAACATCTCGAAAACGGTAACTCAAAAAAATAAAGGTATGACACAAATTGTGTGTTTTAATGAGATCTACATTTTTTGTGTAGATAGTAGATTTTTGTATATTTCTTACGGTTTTCTAGTTATATAAAACTCGTCCAGAATGAAGAGGTCTTCAGATGCTATTCTCAGAAAATTCAAGATATACATTTAGTTTGTCATAAATATATATATAAATAAGACATTTTAATCAAAATTGATTGAGCCATTCTGGAGAAAATGAAAATATTCGAAAAATGTTCCATGTTAAGGTTAATTTGGGGTGGGGATTTACTTGAAAATCTTCGTGTCGCATCCTTGGAAGACACCAAACTTAAATACCAAGTTTGGTACTTAAAGTTCCTTTCGTTTTTGAGCTATGCTGCCCACAGACACACACGGACATTTTTCTAAATTTTTTTTTTATTCGGGGAGGGGGGGGTCCCAAATCATGTATTCCCAGTGAAATCTGGGTATCGAATTTTTAGGTGCAGTACAATACCTTCTCTAACCTTCTCTATATGTATAGTACTTGTAGAGAAAGTAAATATTTTGTAAGGTAAGCATTTGTGGTGTATAGAGAAAGTGTGTGAGTGGGCATCAGTCAGCTGCGATACTTCATTTGCATACAGTTAATTAAATGAGATGCAAAGTCACCAATGAAGATTTTGTTATGGGTTTTCACGTGGAGAGTACTACTTTCACAAACTCGTGTTTGCTTTTAGACAACACTTGTTACCAGATAATCTTTATAATCGCTGTAGGCATGCGAGCGTTTCTAATCCGGTAGCAGCGGAAGCAATATTCCTCTCTGACGTAAGCTTTAGGTGGGAAATTAACTGGGAGATAGCTGTGACAGCGCAAATTCCGAGGGTTATGCACTCGCTCCACTTTCACTGGAGGAAAATACGGAGCTTTGCAATAAGCATGGGAGGGATCAGGGGATCTTGGTTCCCCGATTAGATTAGTAACGGCATTTTTTTAACTGATTACTAATATTATGTGTTCCATTTACATGACTTCACTACTTCTCCGCAACATATTGCTAAAAAGCTTATTCTTCTACTTCATGTTAATCGAGTTAAACACTAGCAGAAATTGTTTTATTACTTGCTTCCTTGTAAGTAGAAGGGAAATAAGGGAGCACACTAGGATAAAGCGATAGTCAAATATTTTAAAAACTGGTAGCTATGTGTTTGAAATTCGTTTCTTTGCATGGCCAGGAGTTTCCCAGTTCCCGAATAAGAAGAGTTTAGTATTTTAAAACGAATCCAATTATAACGAATATCACGGAATTAGTCATCTTCACGAAAAAATTGTATATAAGTTACGTGTTTTAACGAGATCTATGTTTTGTGTAGTACATTTTTGTCTGCCTCTTACGGTTTACCAGTTATCCAAAATTCATCCAGAATGGAATGGTCGTCAGAGTCTATTTCCATAAAATTGAAGGTATACATTTATCATGTATACCTTGAATACATGTATATTTATCTTTAATATAGGATATTTTAATGAAATTCACTAGAGCCATTTTTGAGAAAATCAGAAATATACATTTTTTCCATGTAAAACGTAGTTTGGGGTAGGGGGGATTTTCCTCAAAATCTTCGTGTCGCATCATTAGAAGATATTAAAAATAAATACCAAGTTTGATATTTTACCGACTTTTTATGTTATGTTCACGTACACAAAGAGACATGCACACAGACGAACACACCTTTTTCTAAACTGTGCTTTATTTACCCAAGGAACCCTAAATCGCATATTTCCGGTAAAATCTCGGTATCGAATTTTTGGGTAGAGCGCATTATCTTCTCTTCCTACATACTAAGTAGAGAAAGGAAAAATAAATTAAGTCAAAATATGAAACTGCAGCATACATAATGTTAAAACATATGAGTGTAAAAGCAATTGCTGTTTAAACCATACGTATACATGAGAAGTTTGTATAATTTTGAATACAAGCTCGCGATTTACAGTGATTGGACGAAACACTCAAGCACACCGCCCTTTTCCGAGTTTTCTCTCTTGTCAACATGTCGACGCGAATGTCTTGGTCAAGATGGTGCACTGCATTTTATTGACAAGGAAATATGAAAATGTTTTGGTTTGTTTAGTCCTGTTTATTTTGTTGACTTTCGTATTATTCCAAGCTGATGTTGGGAGACGAGGGAAGCCCTGCAATCTGATGTAGGGGAAATTGTATGTCTTGTACTCAAGTTTCTTGCTGCTGAATGGAAGAGTTGAAATCTAGGAAACTAACAATATCCTTTACACAGGCCAAAGAACTGTCGCAGCCGTCTTGTTTCTTGCTCTTCGAATTAAAATAAACCCCTAATGGACATCATGTGTGTATTACCGCCATCTACCAAATGTGTAAAGCGCTGTGTTTGAAATGGTTGCAGGACAGCTACAATATCGTCACGTGCTAGAGGGATTCTGGGATCGATTCCTATCCGGGGGTGATAATTTTTCCTTAGAAAAGATTATTCCATATCCTCAGAGATATAAAGGAGAATGTGTGTGATCTAACGTTGAAAAATTCGAATAAAATTTAATGAGAGCTGTATACGAGATAACACTATTGTTGAAAGACAAGACAATGATGTTCCAGAGGTAAATTGTTGCCGATATGACCATAGCGAAGTAACAAGCATGGAAGTGTCACGGCTTTGGATTAAGCAGTCAAAGATTAACAACACTATATGCGTTAGACGAGATTAGACGCCGCGCTGCCTCAACATCAGAATGTCATGACTAGGTCCAGGGCAGGAGCTCTCAAACAGCTAAAATAACTTCGGTGCAAACCTGGGCATCATTTCAACTAGGCCCGACTCGGGACAATTCGCAGCGAGGAAGAACAGGGAGAAATGTGATAAGGGAGCTAGCTAGCACGACAAGCGCAAGGAAAGAGACAACGCTATTGCTAACAATTGAGGAGCTGTAGTTTGCACTGTCATCTTGCATTCTGCGCCGTGCATGCACCCTGAGGTCACACCAGAGCACCTCCATCATGGGTGGACGTTAGAAAGAGGTTAGAAAACGCGGCATAGGACGATACGATCATTTGTACAGAACCGACGTAGGACCATTGAAAAATGGAATGAATTGCCTGTAGCAGACTTTCAGGGCTGCCCCCTGACCTTAAAGAAGTTTAGGAATAATTTAAAGAGAATACATGTTAGACAATTAAAGTAAATATTGTGAAGTAAGTAAGGATCTCAAAAACTTTTGGGACTATTGATGTTGAGGCTTCTTAATAACTGTTTATAAACTTGCTGGTATACTGAATAATAAGTAGTTAGATATTTTAAAAACCATGTATATATGTAGTATGTTAACTGTATTACTATTATTGTAAGTGAATTTTGCACATTTAACTCTGCCACCGGGCAGTACCCAATGCAGAGAAGAAATGCATACATGAGCAGCGAAAGCCATTCCATTCATAATCAAACCAAGAGATGCTGGACATCAAATAACCTCACCTCATGTTTCATGTGCAGGAGGCTGCTGCACCCTGAGAGACAGCTGTGGAGAAGCAACATACTACTTCCTGTAGATCACTTCAACTCAATTCCAACTTGTCATCCTGCAATATCCCTGTTCTATTTATATTTGTAGTTGAACCCTGATGAATGTGGGGCGCAACAAAATCATGGGGCTGAACTTCAGAAGTGTGTGCGCTCTCGCGCGTGCTAAAAAATATATATATATATATGTACAAACCAACACGATATTAATGAGTTTTTTCTTTCTGTTAAGGTATAATTTTCATCATGTTAACCAATACCATCAATACACGTTTTCTTGGCCGCTCGGCTGCCTGGCTTCAATCGGTAGGTTTCGGGAAATTTTGGAAGCAATGAGGGCAGAACATTAAGAATTGAAGTAGATTATACATTCAATGCTAAGGGTTCATTCAGTCTCACAGAGTTCACACACGTGCACGAACGCCGTTTCTTTTAATAATTCAGCTAGTTCGCACTAAATTAGATAATATATTCACTCCAATGGCGACTTACAATATCGTAAGTACTTCATGTCCCGGGCTTCATAGTTTAACTATTATGGTCAATTAGTACTCATTTAATAATTGTTTTATTACACAAGCTGTGTGTAGGACAGGAGTTGGATAAGTCGAGTCAGACTGAAAAACTCAACACCGTAGCCGGGATTTGACATTTCAAATGATCTCAAATCCCTCCTATGGCATTGAATTTTTCAGTCTGACTCGACATAACCAACTCCTGTCCTACACACGGCTTGTGTGAAAAACAAATTAATACTTCATATATGCCACAAAGTTTAATCTGTGATGTCAGCGAATAATTCGAAAATGGGTAATGCCACAGGAGATGAGCTCTATATTTTTTGTGTAGTAATCTTGTGTATCTTCTGTGGCTTACCAAAACTTATGCAAAATTAATTCAGAATGAAGGGAGGGACTTCACAGGCTCTCAGGATTAGCCATGCAAATGTGTTAAATATAATATGTTATCTGTAAACGTAATTAACCATTTTTCAGGGGGGAAAATCCATGTAAAGGATATTTTGGAGTGAAATATTTTTCTTGAAAATCTTCTTGTCCTGTGCTTTGACGCTTTGACGATGCTGAACGTAGACATATTCTCTTACGTGTGTAAGGAAGCGACAGGGAAAGAAGCATATCTGATGTGTACCAATCACATGACTTTCCTGTCGGTTTTGCAAATAAATTGTTGTTACAAAGATTCTCTTATTTGCATAATGCTAATCAAGATGATAAAAGTATGTGACATAAATTGTTGTTTTAATAATAGTTACATTTTTTGTAGTACTTTTACCACACATGTAAAACTCATCCAAATGAAGAGGTTTTCAGAGGCTATTCTCAGAAAATTCAAGATATGCAGTTTGCCATGTAAATATCTTTAATATAGATACTTTTATCAAAATCGTTTGTCATTTTTGAGAAATTAAACTTTTGGAGGAATATTCCATATAAAAAAAAGCTCGTTTGGGTTGGGTGGATTTCTTGAAAATCTTCGTGTCGCATCCTTAGGAGATACTGAACTTAAATGCCATATTTTGTATTTAATAGGTTTTTTGTTTCTGAGTTATGCTGTCCACAGACATATTCACGTGGATTTTTTTCTGAAAATGCCTTTTATGGATTCAGTGGTCCTCAAAACATGTATTTACGAACAAATTTCGTTATCTAATTTTTGGGTGGAATACATACCTTCACTACGTACAGCCGTGGACACAAAAATAAGCAATCCCTAGATTCCATGTGTTGATCGAAGAGCTTCGTTTATCTTCATAAAAACTGTTCACAATGCACACAAAAGAACTGTAAAAGGTCTTTGACGAACAGCACAATGGTAAACTTATGAGTACTAATCACAACGTTACGGAAGCCGAGAGGTTAAGAAGGCCTTGCTTCCACTCATAAGTTCCTAGGTTCAAATCTCGTGCTGCTTGTCATTTTTATTTTCTTAATTTTATGACTGGATATGTAGAACATGATGTATTACTGTAACTTTTGTATTTGAAGTTTTAGGCCTATCTATGCACACAAAAACACAATGCGCCAATTGGGCACCAATCTGAGTACCACTTGTTTACGTGTGCAGCTTATTGTTGCTCTGTAGAATAAACCCTTAAAGAAGCATCATAACACTTATCATATTATTAACTATGTATACCGAATGTCGTTTTTAAATAAGTATTTCTAAAATAAATAGCCGCTATGTGTTGATTCAAATCATTAAGAGCGACCTGCGACCCTCACCAGAGGAGTAACCTACGTTTTGCCGCAGCGCTACTGCGAACATGTGCACATGGAAGGTGTCAGGTTTAGTAATGCCGTACAATACAAACTGTAATATGTTTTGTATCGTTACTATTTTTAGTTAATATTGATAGCTTGTTGTTGAAGCTTAAGTTATGTATTCGTGTATGATTATTAAACGTATGGGTTAGTAATATTAAGATTTGGAACTTGTAACGATTTGTTGGTGCCGCTGCACAATTGTGTCGCGGATGGTGTACACAAGGCGCTGTGCCGTGTATGACGAATTCGGCATTCCAGATATGACTTTTTTACTTTTTCTATATATGCTATGTACATAGTGTATAGAGATGGTATTGTACTGCAATTCGATACCGAGATTTCACCGGAAATACATGTTTTGAGACCTGAATAAAAAAGAAAACATTTTAGAAAAATGTCCATGTGTGTGTGTGTGTGTGTAGCATAACTCAAAAACGAAAAGTCCGTTAAAAACCAAACTTGGGATTTAGGTTTCGTGTCTTCCAAGGATGCGACACAAAGATTTTCAAGAAAATCCCCCACACCCAACTACCCTTTACATGGAACTTTTTTCGAAAATTTTGATTTTCTAAAAAATGGCTCTAACGATTTTGTTTAAAATATCGTATATTAAAGATATTTACCTGACAAATAAAATGTATATCTTGAATTTTCTGAAAATAGCCTCTGAAGACTACTCGATTCTTGATGAATTTTGCGTAACTACTAAACCGTAAGACATGGACAAAAACTTAACAGACAAAAAATGTAGAGCACGTTAAAACACACAATTTATGTAATATACATTTTTTTCGTGGAGTTGATCGTTTTTTTTTTTTTTTTTTTTTTTTTTTTTTTATAGATATTCCTTGTTTTTGGTTTCAGCTTTGAAAAACTTACTCTTTTCTCATACAGGAACATACCAACTCGTGTCCATACAAACAAACGAACTTCAGTCACATAGCAAGCAGCTTTTGGCTTTCACTTTAACCTATGGTATTCCATTATTTCGCTTCTACTTACAACAAAGCAAGAAATAAGACTATTTCTGCTAATTTTTCTCGATTAGCATGAAATAAATAAAAGAATAAGCTTATTAACAATAATTTGTTAGAGATATAGAGAAAGTCAGGTGAATGGAACACATCAGATTTTTTGTTGCTGTCTACGGTTATACATACCCGTACATGCTAGAGAAAGTAACAAAGCACACATATTCATATATAGCAAGTAGTGTTTGTTAATGATGTACACATGTGTGTGTGTGTAAGGTGCTTCATAGATTTCACATAATTTAGCCTGTGAAACAGTGAATACTTCGAAAACCGCGTCAATGGGTTCTACATTTTTCTTTAGGGGGGGGGAGGTTATTCAGGTTTAGTGCATCTCGTACGGCTTACCAAAATCCATACAAAATTAACTCAGAATAGGTTGGACTTCACAGGCTCTCAGCTTTAGCCATGCACGTGTCTTTGTTTTCTCCATACAAATAATTAGCCACTGTTTAGAAAAAAAATCTGATATGTTCCATTCACATAAGTTTCTCTACTTCTGTGTAACAACTTATTGTTATTAATCTTATTCTTGCATTTACTTCATGCTAATCGAGAAAAAATTAGCAGAAAGTCTTATTACTTGCTTCCTTGTAAGTAGAAGCGAAATATGGGAATATCATAGGTTAAAGTGAAGTCAAAAGCTGGTTACTAGGTGATTGAAGTTCCTTTGTTTGTATGCACATGAGTTGACAAATTCCTGTATGAGAAAAGCACAAGTTTTTCAAAGCTGAAGTCAAAAACTAGGGATATCTCAAAAACGATCAACTCCTCGAAAAAAAATTATATAACATAAATTGTGTGTTTTAATGTGCTCTACATTTTTTGTGTGGTAAGATTTTGCCCATTTCTTACGGTTTAGCAGTTATGCAAAATTCATCCAGAATAAAGTAGTCTTCAGAGGCTATTCCCAGAAAATTCAAAAGAAATGACGTGTTATTTATGGACGCTCTTTAACTGCTATGGTTCTCAGCGTCCCTTTCTATACTGGGCGTGAAAGACCGCTTAATTTTGCTCAGAGGCCTCTCTATCAGGCTTGAGGTTCTTTTACGTGCCGTAAATCTACGACACGGGACCAACGGCTTTACTTCCCTTCCAAAGGAAGCCAAGCTAGGATTTTTACACCCGAAAAAATCCATCGTCCTCCGCCAGGTTTGAATCCGCGACCTTGGGTATATGAAGTTAGCATGGTAACCATTACACCACGGAGGGCGACCATATTATACATATTATGTGTCAGGTAAATATCTTTAATATACGATATTTTAATCAAAATCGTTAGAGCCATGTAAAGGGTAGTTGGGGGTGGGGGATTTTCTTGAAAATCTTCGTGTCGCATCCTTGGAAGATACCAAACTTATACCAAGTTTGGTATTTTTCGTTTTTGAGCTATGCTGCCCACAGACACACACACACGGACCTTTTTCCAAAAATGCTTTTTTTTTTATTCAGGGGGACCCAAAACATGTATTTCCGGTGAAATCTCGGTATCGAATTTTTGGGTGCAATACAATACCTTCTCTATACACTATATACATAGTACGTGTAGAGAAAGTAAAAATATGTAAAGGCTAATTTGTAGTCGAAGATTTTTCTTGATAATCTTCTTGTCCTGTTCTTTGGTGATGCCTCATATAAACTAAAACTGTGTATATGTTTTTGAATGCTATATTGCTCTATTTGGAAGCGGTAGGGAAAGTAAAAAACCTGTGTTCCATTCACAAGACTTCCTCTAAATCGCTGTAACAAATTATTGTTAAACAGCTTGTTCTTCTATGTACTTCATGCTAATCAAGATAAACATTACCAAAAATTGCCTTAATTACTTGCTTCCTTGTGTGTAGAAGGTGAATAATGGAATACACTAGGCTAAAACGATAGTCAAGTCTTTTAAAAGCTGTTTGCCATGTGGTTGAAACCCATTTCTATGTGAGAAAAGTATTTAAAATTTGAATCAAATAACAATGAATATCTCAGAAATGATCTGATCTACTCCACGGGGAGGAGAAGGGGAAAAAAAAAAAAAAAAGTATATAATATAAATTGTGTGTTTTAACGAGATCTACATTTGCTTCCTTGTGTGTAGAAGGTGAATAATGGAATACACTAGGCTAAAACGATAGTCAAGTCTTTTAAAAGCTGTTTGCCATGTGGTTGAAACCCATTTCTATGTGAGAAAAGTATTTAAAATTTGAATCAAATAACAATGAATATCTCAGAAATGATCTGATCTACTCCACGGGGAGGAGAAGGAAAAAAAAAAAAAAAAGTATATAATATAAATTGTGTGTTTTAACGAGATCTACATTTTTTTTTTTTTTTTTTTGTAGTATGTTTTTCTAGAATAAAGAGGTCTTTAGAAGCTATTTCCAGAAAATGCAAGATGTACAGTTTATTTGCCATGTAAATATCTTAAATAAACAGTTTTTTTAATCAAATCGTTAAAGCTATTTTTGAGAAAATCAAAATTTTTTTAAATTTTTTTCCATGTGAAAGGTAGTTTGGGATGGGGGATTTTTCTCAAAATGTTCGTGTTGCATCCCTGGAAGCTACTAAACTTAAATACCAAGTTGGGTATTTTACCGACTTTTCGTCTTCGTGTTCACACACACACTCACACGAACCTTTTTCTACAAATGCTCAGATTTCCGGTGAATTCTCGGTATCCAATTTTTGGGTGGAATGCCATATTGCTATGTACTAGTACATGTAGAGAAAGTAAAAGTAAGCATTGCATTTAATGGAAACTTCAAAATTAGATCCCATTTACAGTCTCGCACCATAATCATCTAGTCATGTCCACTCCTTGTGGCAGAAACAATCACCAACCTCAAACTTAAATGTGTTAACAATAAATAATACGGCTCGTACGAGGGCCGTTCAGAAAGTAACCTCCGATCGGTCACAGTGCGGGTAGTGGGGGGAGTAGCGACGCCATCTGTGCATTCACGCACTCAGCAGGTCAGTCGGCATCAAGCCGTGGTCGAGTGAAAGTCGTACCTGCGCTAGTTTAGTGTTTGTGGCCGTTTGAAATGTGTACTGCAATAGAAAACCCCGCCAAATGTGAAGTGCGTGCTGTTATAAGGTTTTTTACACCCAAAGGATATTCTGCAGCAGCTATTCATCGTGAGCTTTGTGCCGTGTACGGACCAAGAGTTATGAGTGAAGGAGTGGTCCGTGAATGGGTACGTTTATTTAAAAGTGGACGAGAAAACGTTCATGATGAAGAGAGGAGTGGTAGACCATCATTGGTCACGGACGAACTCGTTCAGACAGTTGATGCAAAAGTTCGTGAAAACCTATGTTTCACAATGTCGGAGTTGTCTACTGATTTTCCACAGATTTCTAAGACTCTCTTGTACGAGATAGTGACAGCAAGATTGGGTTACCGTAAGTTCTGTGCACGATGGGTGCCCAAAATTCTTACCGACCACCACAAAACTCAAAGAATGGCCTCTGCATTAGACTTTCTGTCACGTTATGAGGCCGAAGGTGAACCATTGTTAAACAGAATCGTGACCGGGGACGAAACCTGGATTAAGTACGTGAACCCTGAGGCAAAAGAACAATCAAAGATGTGGGCACATTCAAATTCGCCTACCAAACCAATAAAAGCCCGGCAAGATTTTTCTGCCTGAAAATTGATGGCAACGGTGTTTTGGGATGCAAAAGGGGTGTTGGTTGAATTCATGGAACGTGGGACGACCATTAATCAAGACGTGTACTGTGAAACACAAACAATTACGACGGGCTATACAGAACAAACGCCGTGGTATGCTGACTTCCGGTATCGTTTTTTTGCACGATAACGCCCGTCCTCACTCTGCTCGCAGAACAACAGCCCTTCTTGAGTCCTTCAAGTGGGACGTTGTCAACCATCCACCTTACAGCCCAGATCTGGCGCCAAGCGATTATTACCTCTTCATGCATATGAAGAAATGGCTCGGGTCCCAGCGGTTTGATGACGACGAAGAGCTCAAAGATACGGTCACAGGCTGGCTCCAGGCACAAGCGGGTGATTTTTATGCAGAAGGAATTTCAAAGCTTGTGAACAGATACGATAAGTGCCTCAATCGTTATGGAAACTATGTAGAAAAATAGTGTAAAGATGTAGTTGTAAGATGTATATATTAAAATATTTTTGTTTAACTTGGTGAATTTCTTGCAATCAACCGGAGGCTACTTTCTGAACGGCCCTCGTATATTCGTTGCATATGTGGAAAGATGAAAGCAATGTCCAGCTGGGCTATGAATGATCTAACTTTACTAAACTGTTACGGCAATCAATTGAGTTTTTTCAGCTCAAAAGATCTTTTGATCAAACGAGATGTAAAATGAATGCACATTTTGTTTTGCGCGGGATGATTACATCAAAGAACCCGAAACTCGATTTGCGGTTTGCTGACACAGGTTGCATGCAACCACAAGAACTTACTAAGTAAAGTCTAGACAGCAGCAAACACCGTTTGGTTATTACAAAGGTATCCAACAAAAAGTGTAGTAAAATATAATTAGCAGACGATGGGAACTTCGATTTTGGATGGGAGAATAATCTCTGCACACACGGCCGCAAATAGCTGGGGAACATGGCTTTCATGATGAAGACATTGCCTCAATAATCTGGCTCTGGCTGTGATCTCAGGGCATTTTACCTGGTATAGCAGCAGTGAAAACAATTTGATAGGATAAGTATTCGCAAAAATGTGAGTTAAAATCGCTCCCAGAGGGAAGTATTTCTTCAGAAAGGATTAAGCGTACCGTCTGTAAACATTTCAAAAAATCCACTTCAGCCTTTCAGGGTGACTCGACTTGGCCCTAACCTTCTGCTCTCAAGGTCAAGGATGTGTTTAAAAGCGACAGACCCAGGTCAGTAAGTTTACTGGCACGTTTAAGAACTCCTGCGGGACGCAATTCTGGCGATATTCTGTTATCTGACAGCGTCGTAAAATAAACATTATTTACTTATGTACAACGTACATAGTAGGTAGAGAAGGTATTGTATTTCACTCAAAATTTCTATACCGAGTTTTCACCAGAAATACATGTTTTGAGGTTCCATGAATCCTTAAAAAGCATTTTATAAGTGCGTAAGAGTGTTCTGGGCAGCATAACTCTGAAAGGAAAGGTTCGTTAAATACCAAAACTTACTAGGTAGAGATAGACAGAGCATTCAATGTCATAGCCGGGATTTGAACCTTGGATCTCACGGCCTCTAGCCGATCGCTCTAACCACTGAACTACCATGGCAGCATTAAGTTCCTCAACTGACTAGCATGTCTCCCGGTAAACCAGAAGGTGATCTCAAATTATTTTGAGATGATATACCCAAATGGCAACTTACATTGTCTTAAGTCCCGAGCTTTATAGTTTAGCCAACTATTACGGTCAAATAGTGCTAATTTAATAAAATATCTTAAACATATGGCAATTTACTCAGAACCATTTAAGCAATTTTTGAAAACATTTTAGAAAAATGTTTCATGTAAAGGGTACTTTGAGGTACTTTCTTTAAAATCTTTGTCGCATTCCTGCAACATGCCGAAATTAAACATCAGTTTTGGTAACGGACTATGTTTTTGAGTTATACTGTGTTACACATGCGCATGCGGATTTTTAATGCTTTTTTATTCAGAGGACCTCAAAACATTTCCGGTGTAATCTCGACATTGAGTGAAATACAATACAATCTCTACCTACTAATGTACGTTGTATATGGTAGAGAAATTAAAAAGAAAATCATGTCATAAATTGTTATCCTTTTATTTTATTACGGGATATAAGAAATGTTTATTCATACGAAACTTCTCAAGTGGAACAACTTGAAAATGTTAAATATGCTTACAAATGAAATCTCGAGAAAGATTTTAAAATGAATCTTACACTTCTGACTTTGTGCTGTTAAAAAGCAATAAGGCCCTCATCTGTTTGTATCTCTGTATTCAGAATTCTCAGGCCATCTCTTGAATGGTTCGTTTACTGTAATGTTGACACAACGTATCGCTTTACTGCAGTTTTTTAGCAAGCGAAGCTTTAAGACAGACAGTAAATCGCTGTATGACTTGCTTAAAACACCGTGCGTCTATAAACATGTCATAAAAGCCTTTTAGTGTTTAACAACAACTCTAAATTACATATTTATGAATTCTTCTTGAGAATTGTTGGCCGTTTTCCACGACGGGTATCCTTAAGAAACCTGACAGCGTGGGGAGCTTTTAAGGCAACATCCAATGATGACATTCTTTACTTACATGAAATTAAACGACTCCAAAACATCATATCCAATGCAGAAATTGAGGAAAAAAGACCACGTTTTCATCACTAGGGGGAAAACAACAACAAAAACCTACTTAACTTTTTAAAAGTAATACATTTGTGTAATAAAATAAAACACAAGGTCGTACTGAAATTCAGGAAACTGCATTACCCTAAAGTTAAATTGTTGTATACATATCGTTACCAATATATTGTCTGGATACTTGTATCACTACATATTGAAAGTTAAAACATGAAATATACGGGGAGGGGCGCTCCCATGAAATCGCGAAATACGAATATCGAAAGTTTTAATGGCGCAGTGTTTTTTCGTCTATAGCTTAACATTACACAATATCGTATAAATTTCTTCGGAATGAAATGAACTTCCTAGCCTATTTCCAGAAAATTCAAGATATACATTGTCATGAAAATGTCGGTAATACATTCCTGGTCTTTTAATCAAAGTCGTTAGATCCGTTTCTCAGAAAATGAAACTTTCCATTTAAAGGGATTTTGTTGAAAATGTTCAAGTTTCATTTTTGTAAGATATTAAACATATATGCCAAACTTAGCATTTATGCGTAACATCTGGAATTTATACTTGGCATGTATCCGACATCAAATTCGTTTTATGTGTTGCCGTTCAAACACGCGCATTTACCTTTTTCTTAAACGACTATCTATTTATCAATTCAGGGGTCCTCAAAACATGTATTCCCTACTATGTAAATGGTAAAGAAAATAAAGACAAAATGAAATGAAGTTTTATTTATGGACTCTCTTTAACTACTGTGGTTCTCAGCGTTCCATTCTAAACTGGGCATGAAAGACCGCTTAATTTTGATGAGGCCTCTTTATCAGGCTTGAGGTTATTTTACGTGCCATAAATCTATGACACGAGACCAACGGCTTTACTTTCCTTCCGAAGGAAGCCATGCTAAGGATTTTTACGCCCGAAAAAATCTATCACACTCCTCCGGGTTTAAACCCGCGACCTTGGATATATGAACTAGCATTAAAAAAGAACAACACTATACTAAACAAATTTCAACATAAAGAATTAAAACAGTTGTTTTTTTTTTCTGTCTCTACCATGCACATACATGTAGATAGAGAAGGCATTGCATAGCATCTAAAAAATCAATACCAGATTTCTCCAGAAATAATGTTTTGAGAACCTCTGGATAAATAAACATTTCCATCCGTGTGTGTCCGTGAACACGATAACTCAAATTACCAAAGTCAATAAAGCACTAAACTTGGTATTTAAGTTTAATATCTTCCAAGGATTTTAAGGAAATTCCCCTTACCCCAAACTACTCTTTATATGGAAAACATTTCGAAAAAATTGATTTTGTCAAAAATGGCTAACGGCTTTGATTTAAATACCGCATATTAAAGACATTTACATAACAAATAAAAGGTACATCTTGAATTTTCTGGGAATGGCGTCTGAAGATATTTTCATTCTGGATGACTCTTGCATAACTAGTCAACTGTAAGAGATAGACAAACATTTACTGCACAGAAAACGTAGATCTCGACAAAACATACTATTTAGGTCGTTGGAGTTGGAAACTTTTAGAGATGTCCCTCATATTGGTTTCAGTTTTAAAATACATTTACTTTTCTTATACGGGAATTTGTCAACTACTCTTCTACTTACAAGTAGTAACACCATTTGTGCTAATGTTTATCCCGCACATCTAAAAGGCTATAGAATAAAAATATAGTAGGTGTCCCATCTGTCTTATTAAACGATTATGCAACATTCAAATGTTGGAAAAATAGAATGATAGTGCATTACCAGCAGTACCGGAGCATTGACTAGGTGGTTCTTCTTTAATACTCTTCAATGCAGTTTGTTTATAACCAACCATATTTTCACACCGTTTCTTTCTGGACATGGTAAATTCGGAGATTATTTTGAGCGATTTAAAATAAATGTTACAACCGGCTTTCTGTGTGTGTGTGTGTGTGTGTGTGTGTGTGTGTGTGTGTGTGTGTGTGTGTGTCAAGAGTGTGCTTCATATGTGGAACACATTTTATTTGATTGTCCTATTTTTCACAGTAGATTTTATTTAATTACACATTAAGAATTATAAGCCACCACTACAGCATATTTGGAAATCTAAGTGCTGTTTAAAAGACTTTGAAAAGTTTGTAATTTTTTCTTAACTTTAAAGTTTATACTAGGTTCTTTTTACAATATGTTATATTGTATCAAATGTGATAGTTCTCTTTTATGTATGTTTTTGTACTGCATATTATATTGTCTATTGTGCTATATGCATGTTATCGTATGTATAAAATATTGCCTAACATACTTTTGTAAAATGGTTAAATAAAGTTAGATTCAATAATAATAATAATAATAATAATAATAATATTATTATTAATAATAATAATAATAATAATAATAATACAGGGAAGTGTGTAATAAACGCATTTCTGCAATTTTTTATATGAATATACATGAAATAAACAGAAGAATAAGCGCTTGTCGAAATCGATCTAGTTTATATTATATTACATGCCGAGACCTCCCAAGACCGTTTAGTGCTACAAACTCAGAGCAGAAGATTCTGACTCTTTGAATAATAATTATAATACTACTACTTCTACTACTACTAATAATAATAATGACGATAATGATGATGATAATAATAATAATAATAATATTTATTGACAAGAAGCAACCTAAAGTTGCTATATACATAGTAAAAAATGTTTACATTTCCATACATAAAATGTACACGTTTATACACAAATTACATCAAAATAGATGTTTGTCACTAATAAACTAAATAAATACAATATGAATTTACAATTAATAAGTGCAATACTAATAATTATAATAAAGTAAATAAATACATCATGAATTTGTAAATAATAAGTGCAGTACTATAAACTATAATTAACTAAATAAAGACATGAATTTACAAATAAACGCAAAATATAAACTAACATCTAAACTCCGCAGCACACGCATAACGATCACAATCCACAACCGTGAAGCTGCAAACAAAAGTTACGGAATAGTTGTGCTGAAGCATAACATTTGAAGCACTAATTGTTCTAACCCATATGTTTGGCACTTTGTTTTCCGTTACAGTTTACCTCGCGAGCTGGAGCGTGCACATGCCGCTACGCTCACATGATATGAATCAGATCAGCTGGTGCGAATCCCTGTGCTAAATGCGTCACGGTGCTGCCAACTTCCACATTTCGCGTATCTCTGTGGTCAGACACTTCACACATATGTTCATTATTTGAAGCGGGCGTTCATTGTAGCGGCCGTTTACTGGGATTTCACCAAGGGCATCAATAATAATAATAATAATAATAATAATAATAATAATAATAATAATAACAACAACAACGTAATTCTAGAAAATTGAATCAAAACCACAGCATAAAAAGTCTGACGTTACATTCAGATTATTTTCTTTATTTACTCTGCAGCAAACTAATTTTTACATATCCATATTCTTCTATCTACTTCATGTTATATTTTCAAAGGGAATAAACTAGACTAAAGTGAAAGTTAAATCTTTTTCAGATCTGTTCAATATAATATGGCTTTCTATTTGCATGCCGAGATTAAAAATCTGATGTGTTACACTCACATGACTTTCTCTAGCTGCTCTACAAACCTCCTACTAAAGATTATTGTTCTTTGTATACAATGCTAATCGAGATAAATATTAGCAGAATGTTATTACTTAGTTCTTAATAAGTAGAAGAGAATAAGGGAATGCGCTATGCTAAAATGATTGTCAAATGTTATAAAAAGCTTTAGTTATGCGATTGTCATTGCAAATCACTTTGCTTGGCCAGGAGTAGAACAAAAGAAAAGCGGACACTTCCTGTCTGAGAGAAGTACTTTACAATTGAAACCAATAACAAGGAATATCTCAGAAACGGTTACCTCCACAACAAAAACATAAAGGACATAAATTGTGTGTTTTGTCGTGATGTGCATTTTTTGTGCAGCGAGTTTTTTTTTCTATCTCTTACGGTTTAGCAGTTAAGCAAAATTCATCCAGAATAAAGAGGTTTTAAGAGGCCATTCCCTAAAAATTCGAGATATACATTAATTCATCCAGAATAAAGAGGTTTTAAGAGGCCATTCCCTAAAAATTCGAGATATACATTTTATTTCGGACATAAATAGCTTTAATGTACGGGATTTTAATCAAAATCGTTAGAGCCATTTTTAAAAAAATAAAACTTTTCTAAATTTGTTCCATTTCCATGTCAAGGGTAGTTTTTAGTAGGGGGATTTTTTTTAAAAATCTTTAGTATTTAACGGTCTTTTCGTTTTGGGGCTATGCTGCGCGCGCGCACACACACACACACACACACACACACCCGGACCTTTTTTTAAAAATGCATTTTTCGGACTCAGGGGACCCCAAAACATATATTTCCGGTGAAATCTCTGTATCGAATTTTTGGGTGCATTACAATACCTTCTCTATCCCTATGTACATTATACATATGCGGCTAGAGAAAGTAAAAAAAAAGTAAGGGGGATAGAAACGAAGAAAACCAAATTAAGTATTGGGGAATTTAAACCAAAACAAGGGATATCTCGGAAATGGTCGGCCCCTCTATACACACACACTCCCACTCAAACGGAGGCTTTTTAATATAGGGGTTCACAAAACGTGTATTTCCAGTGAAAATTTTGGTATTGAATTTTTGGGTTGAATAATACCTTCTCTATGTACTTAGCAGAGAAAGTAAACATCTGATGTGATGCATTTGCATGACTTCTTCTACCTATTCTACAACAAACTATTCTCAAAAACCTTATTCTTGTATCTACTTCATGCCAATCAAGATAAACATTGGCAGAAATGGTTTTTATTTCAGATTTGCTTGAAGTTACAGGTTAGTAAAACAAAATTAAGTGACAGTAAAATCTTTTAAAAGCTAGTCACTATGTTAGGGCTTTAAAATTCCAAACTCTTTGCAGGATCAAAAAGGTGTTGCCTTAAAGTGTGTGCTTGAGATAGTTCTACATTCTTTGTGCAGCAAGATTTTGTGTATTTCTTACAGTTTACTGGTTATGCAAAAGTCATACAGAATGAAAATGACTTCAGAGGCTGCTCCCAGAAAATCAAGATTTCCATTTTATTTGTCATAAAATATCTTATACGTTACTGTAATCAAAATAAACAGGGCCATTTTTGAGAAAATCAACGTTTTTGAAAAATGTGTCTTGTAAAGGATAGTTTAAGGTGGGGGATTTGCTAGATATCTTACTGAAACT
The DNA here is from genome assembly GCA_030762935.1 of Hymenopus coronatus. Classification (NCBI taxonomy): domain Eukaryota; kingdom Metazoa; phylum Arthropoda; class Insecta; order Mantodea; family Hymenopodidae; genus Hymenopus; species Hymenopus coronatus. Next base: position 28,453,724 of record CM060882.1, read on the forward strand.
AAAACATCAAGGTTCACATCAACAGTTCTTTCATTTTTACTTTCTCTACACATATGCTCACAGTAGGTGGAAAAGTTATTGTATTTCACCCAAAAGCTCGGTGCTGAGGTTTTTCATAAGTTTTGAGCTTCCCTGAGTCCAAAAAAAAGGGGGGGGATTTTTAGAAAAAATGTCTTCATAGAAGTCTTGCTCCTGCCATTGATATTGGATCTTTTATGACATCCAATAACAATTATTCCTTTTAATGCCCTTCGTGTGTGTGGGTGTGGGTGGGTGTGTGTGTGTGTGTGTGTGTGTTTTTTTTTTTTTTTCCTTTCTTTTCTTTTCTTTTTTTTCTTTTTCTTCTTTTTCTTTAACTCAAACAAGAAAAGCTGGTTAAATACCAAACTTGATATTTAAGTTCAACATCTTCCAAGGTTGTGACAAAAATAATTACATGAGAAATAAAATGTATATATTGAATTTTCTGGTAATAGCCTCTGAAGTCCTCTTCATTCTGAATGACTTTTGCATAACTGGTAAACTATAAGAGATAGAAAAAAAAATACTGGACAAAATGTGTAGGTCTCGTGAAAACACCAGTTTGTCATATACAGTTTTTTTTTGTAGAGTCAATGATTTCCGAGATTTCAGTAATGATTTATTGGTTTCAGTTTTAAATACTTAAAATCTTTTCTCACATGTAAGTCCTCATCCATTTCATGTCTCTCTTGTTTTATTCCTGGCCATTGAAAGAGAATCAAATTTAAGTGTCAATCACAAAGCAACAGCTTTAAAAAGATCATTTTAGCCTAGTGAATTCCCTTCTAATTACAAGGAAGTAATAAAATCATTTCTTCCAAGTTTTACCTTGATTAACATAATGTAGATAAAAGAATAATCTTTTGTAAGAATAGTTTGTAGAACAAGTAGAGAAAGTCATGTGAATGGAACACACAAGAACATGACATTTCCTGTTAAATCTAATTATTATTAGATTATTTATAATAATAAAGAAGGGCGCACAATGTGTAAGTCTAGTGTTCAGTTTCCACTGAAACAATTTATGCATTCCAATAAAATATTGTGTACAAAATTTTATCAAAAATACAGAATTTGAGACTCCTTGAATAAATACATTTCAAAAATATGTAGAAAAAGATTCATGTGTGAGTGCAGCAAGCATGCATGTGTGTGTGTGTATGTGTGTCCATGTGTGTGCATGCATGCTCACACCTGCCTGTGAGCAGCATAACTAAAAAAACTATTTATTGTGAATGACAAAATTCAAATCTTGAATTTTCTGGGAACAGAATGTAAGACTTCATTCAGAATAACTTTTTTTACAGTCATTGTTAGGCTGTTGGAGAGAGAGAAAAAATTCTACCGCACAAAAAAATGTATTATCTTGTTAAAGCATTATTATGTATTATCTTGTATTATGGGGTTAAGTATTTTCAACATATTCTTTGTTATTGGTTTGCATTTTTTCTGAAGCCGTAAGTTACTACCTGTATTAATGAAAAATGGATAGAACTGAGTAATGTTTGTTAGAATAATTTGTAGAGGAGTGAGTAGAGGTACTCATTTAAATTCAGCACATGATTACATTACTTCAAGGATAACAGCATAATTTATTTTAAGAGTTCATGTCGAAAGAGGAAATTGTACAAACCTTTAGCCTATATGTGTCAGCAATACACTACAAAATATTAAACAATTGGCATCATGGCTAGTACAATATACTAAATGTTGACAATTATTTCAGTTTATAGAAAATGTTTTTACAATGTAATATAATACATAATTCAAACACTATTTTGTGAATAATGTTGACAATTATTTCAGTTTATAGAAAACATTTTCACAATGTAGTATAATATTTAATTCAAACAATATCTTGTGAATAATTCTCATTAATAGCTAGAAAATTAAGCCTCCATATGAACAATTTGTAGAATATCTATGGAACTGAATAATGAATTAACTGTCATAAAATTAAATATAATATTTTAACTTTTGTCTGTTTGCTATTTGGGTTTGTGTATTCTTAAGTGAAGTTTAGAATCCTTCATAAATTTTCATCCATTTATATTGTGGTTTCAATCGTGATAGGAAATGTATGTAAATCACTTAGTTTTGCAGTTGTAGAACTAGTGTGTTGCTGTAAACTTAATAACCTTTTGATTCCTCTGTTTACAGTTACCACAAGGAAATGACTATGGCCGAGAAAAATATAAGGACTTCACCTTTGATCATTCCTATTGGTCATTTGATGCAGTAGATCCACACTATGCTTCCCAGGAACATGTATGTACTTCCGTATTGTGTTCTTTGTAAGTGAGATGAAACTGATATAATTAATGATGTGAGTGTTTCTTGACTATTTACATGTAATTCATTGTAATGGTGCAAAAGTAAAGTTGTTTTGTTTGCTACTGGATTGACAAGCACAAATAAAACTGACATGAAATAATAGAAGAACAGTTTTTAAATTTACATAAACATTTAACATTTTGGCAATTAGCACCCATGGGTGACAGGGCAGATGGCTTAAACCAACTTGTTCCAACTCTGCTTGGCTGAATATGGGTACTTGTGTACACTATGAGCATACCTTTTTTTGACTGCTAATTTTATAGGGAAGAAAGAGCCAGGGCGGAAAAGAGAGACCTCCACCCCCCCCCCCCCTTTTTTTTTCAGTGTTGTCAACCAAAAAATTTTGTTCTTTTTTGTGGTCCTCAGCCATTATGGTAAATACATTATCTAATTTACCGCAAACTAATTATTGATGAATTAGATATTTTATTCGTCCTGTAGATTGTACATATGTACGAGGGCCGTTCAGAAAGTAGCCTCCGGTTGATTGCAAGAAATTCACCAAGTTAAATAAAAATATTTTAATATATACATCTTACAACTACATCTTTGCACTATTTTTCTACATAGTTTCCATAACGATTGAGTCACTTATCGTATCTGTTCACAAGCTTTGAAATTCCTTCTGCATAAAAATCACCCGCTTGTGCCTGGAGCCAGCCTGTGACCGCATCTTTGAGCTCTTCGTCGTCATCAAACCGCTGGGACCCGAGCCATTTCTTCATATGCATGAAGAGGTGATAATCGCTTGGCGCCAGATCTGGGCTGTAAGGTGGATGGTTGACAACGTCCCACTTGAAGGACTCAAGAAGGGCTGTTGTTCTGCGAGCAGAGTGAGGACGGGCGTTATCGTGCAAAAATACGATACCGGAAGTCAGCATACCACGGCGTTTGTTCTGTATAGCCCGTCGTAATTGTTTTAGTGTTTCACAATACACGTCTTGATTAATGGTCGTCCCACGTTCCATGAATTCAACCAACAACATCCCTTTTGCATCCCAAAACACCGTTGCCATCAATTTTCGGGCAGAAAAATCTTGCCGGGCTTTTATTGGTTTGGTAGGCGAATTTGAATGTGCCCACATCTTTGATTGTTCTTTTGCCTCAGGGTTCACGTACTTAATCCAGGTTTCGTCCCCGGTCACGATTCTGTTTAACAATGGTTCACCTTCGGCCTCATAACGTGACAGAAAGTCTAATGCAGAGGCCATTCTTTGAGTTTTGTGGTGGTCGGTAAGAATTTTGGGCACCCATCGTGCACAGAACTTACGGTAACCCAATCTTGCTGTCACTATCTCGTACAAGAGAGTCTTAGAAATCTGTGGAAAATCAGTAGACAACTCCGACATTGTGAAACGTCGGTTTTCACGAACTTTTGCATCAACTGTCTGAACGAGTTCGTCCGTGACCAATGATGGTCTACCACTCCTCTCTTCATCATGAACGTTTTCTCGTCCACTTTTAAATAAACGTACCTATTCACGGACCACTCCTTCACTCATAACTCTTGGTCCGTACACGACACAAAGCTCACGATGAATAGCTGCTGCAGAATATCCTTTGGCTGTAAAAAACCTTATAACAGCACGCACTTCACATTTGGCGGGGTTTTCTATTGCAGTACACATTTCAAACGGCCACAAACACTAAACTAGCGCAGGTACGACTTTCACTCGACCACGGCTTGATGCCGACTGACCTGCTGAGTGCGTGAATGCACAGATGGCGTCGCTACTCCCCCCACAACCCGCACTGTGACCGATCGGAGGTTACTTTCTGAACGGCCCTCGTACATGGGTACCATGATATAGGATAAGTCAGTGCTATATAAAAATTGTATTTACAATAATTATTTACAAATTCTTGTAGTCTTAATTACTTACAATATTACATTTATGATATTTATATTTAAGATTAATCTTAGGCGCTATGATTAGATGATTGCATTTTTAATAATTTACAAAATTTTACTGTGCAGCTTAGAATATAAAACTGAGAAAAACAAAAAACAAAAAAAAAAAAAAAAAAACCAACTAAAATACAGGTATAGGCTTTACATAAAGTTAAACATTAGTGACAAAAAACAAAATAATGATAAGAAATTAGGATAATCAATGTGGGTCATGTCAAATGGAAGAGATATAATATTTACAAGATTAAAAATCTGATGTGTTCCATTCACATGACTTTCTCTATATCTCTGCAACAAATTATTGTTAAAAAGCCTATGCTTCAACTTACTTCATGCTGATCGAGAAATAATTAGTAGAAATAAACTTATTACTTGCTTCCTTGTAAGTAGAAGCGAAATAAGGGAGTACCATAGGTTAAAGAGATAGTCAAAAGCTGGTTGCTATGTGACTGAAGTTCCTTTGTATGGATAGGAATTGTTAAATTCCTGTATGTGAAAAGTATGTTTTTGAAAGCTGAAACCAAAAACAAGGTATATCTCAAAAGCAATCAACTCCATGAAAAAAATGTATATAACATAAATTGTGTGTTTTAAATTGCTCTGCATTTGTTGTGTGGTAAGTTTTTGTCCGTCTCTTACGGTTTAGCAGTTATGCAAAATTCCGTAAAATGTACCCAGAATAAAGTAGTCTTCAGAGTCTATTCCCAGAAAATTCAAAATATACATTTTATTTGTCAGGTAAATATCTTTGATATACAACATTTTAATCAAAATCGTAAGAGCCATTTTTGAGAAAATATAAATTTTCAAAAAAAGTTCCATGTAAAGGGTAATTTGGGATGGTGGATTTTTCTCAACATCTTTGTGTTGCATCCCTGGAAGATACTAAACTTAAGTACCAAGTTTGATATTTTACCGACTTTTTGTTTTTGAGTTATCGTGTTCACAGACACATGGACACACACACACACATGGACCTTTTTCTGAAAATACTTTTTTTTTAATACAGGGGACCCTAAAAGATATATTTCTGGTGAAATCTCGGTTTCAAATTTTTTGGTGGAGTGCAATACCTTCTCTATACACTATGTACATAGTACATGTAGAGAAAGTAAAAATGTGAGAAGCCTAATACAAGGTTTTATGAGAAATATGAATATATGAACTTAAATGAAGAATATGTAATATGTAAAGGCAGTTAATTACAATTATTAGCTAGGATATCCAAGGCATAATAAAAAATAATGAATTTTTTAATTTCACAGGCTTTATACAAATGATTTTCAAAACTTGTTTATCTTGTAGGTACACATGTTCCTGATGTATGTTTGCATTTCAGCTGTTTTAAATTTAGTTTATTATTGACAGTTAAAAGGGTTATACATGTTTTCGAAGGCCCAAGGAATTTGCATTAAGTTTTGCTTGAAAAATGGAGTCAAGTGTTCGAAATGTTGGCTGTGGCTTTTGACAAATATACTATGAGTAAGACAAGGATTTTTGAGTGGTATCGACGTTTCAAAGAGGGCTAAGAAGACTCTGAAGACTATGATTTCCTGGACATTCTAACACATCAATTACTGATGACAATGTGGAAGATGCAAAGAAATGGTTCTGTCATATGGTTATACAATCAATAAGGAATACTACCTAAAAGCTATGTGCCGTTTGCATGTAGTAATCCGAAGAAAACGACCAGAATGGCAAAAACCAAAAACATTATGTTGCCTCAGCCACCTTATTTGCCAGACATGGCCCCCTGTGACTTTTTCTATTCTCGAGGCTGAAGAGACATGAAAGGACGTCGTTTAGCCACTATTGGGGAACTAAAAATAGAATCGCTGAAGTAGCTGAACACCATAAAGAAAAGTGAGTTCTAGAGTTGCTTCCAAGATTGGAAAAATGCTGGCATAAGTGTATTATATCTGAGGCAGTTTATTTTGAAGGACATAAAATGATGTAGATGCTTAAATAAAGATTGTTTAAGAAAAACAAAAATTCCCATTATTTTTTGATCACATCTCGTTAAGAGAGAATGAAACCTTAATATTGTGTCCTTCATGTCTCAATGTTGTAGTTCTGCTCTGCTTCTAAAATTGTGAGAAACCTACTGAATGAAGCCAAGGGAACCAAGCACCCAAGAAAAGTTGTGTGGATGGTATGTGCAACAGTGCTTGGGGCCTGGCTAGAGGGGAAGTATGATAGCCAAAATCCCACTGTGTGAGATAATTCTTGCACTTCCTGCCAGTCTTGAGGTTTTATCATTGTCACCATGTTGAACTGGGGAGGATCATTGATTATTTTGTGGGAAGAGCAGTTCCTATTACCAAAAGTGTGATGTGTATCATTCTCATGACTTTCTCCACATCTCTGCAACACATTATTCTTAAAAAGCTTATACATCTATTTACTTCATGCTAATCAGAAAAAAAATTAGCAGAAATAATCATATTACTGGCCTCCTTGTAAGTAGAAGCGAAATAAGGAAGTACCATGGGTTAAAGTGATATGTCACTGAAGTTCTTTTGTTTGTATGGACAGCAGTTGATCAATTCCCGTATGACAAAAGTATAAGTTTTTCAAAGTAGAAACCGAAAACAAGGAATGTCTCAAAAACAATGAACTCCACGAAAAAAATGTATATAACATAAATTGTGTGTTGTAATGTTCTCTACATTTTTCGTGAAGTAAGTTTTTGTCCATCTCTTGCGGTTTAGCAGTTATTCAAAAGTCTGTAAAATTCATCCAGAATAAAGTAGTCTTCAGAGGCTATTCCCAGAAAATTCAAGATACACATTTTATTTGTCAAGTAAATAGATTTAATATACAAAATTTTAATCAAAATCGTTAGCTATTTTTAAGAAAATCAAAATTTTCGAAAAAAGTTTCATGTAAAGGGTAGTTGGTGGTGGGAGGATTTTTCTCAAAATTTTTGTGTCGCATCCCTGGAAGATACTAAACTTAAATTCCAAGTTTGGTATTTTACTAACTTTTCGTTTTTGAGTTATAGTGTTCACGGACACACACGGACCTTTTTGCGAAAATGTTTTTTTTTTTAGATAAAGGGGAACCTAAAACATATATTTCCAGTAAAATCTCGGTATCAAATTTTTGAGTGGAGTGTAATACCTTCTCTATACACTATGTACATAATATGTATAGAGAAAGTAAAAAGGACAAACCCCAGCAGTGTCCACCAAGTGACAGCTAGACCCATTTTTGAGGTGGTGGATCCAGTGGTGGTATCCATTACCTCTGAGTATAGGGTGAAGATGAGCATGGCAACTGAATGGGAGGACTAACATTTTTACTGTAGACGTTGAACCGTGGGGAGGCTCTACAGAAGCTAGTCAGAGATGGGGGCATGAATAGGGCCAACTTAAAATTGCCACTATAGATTTCAGTATGAGAGTCATAAACAAAGGCACAATGCTACTCTGGTGCTCCTTTTTCAGTTAAAATGTTAATGTAGACTTAATTTATAACATTTATCTCATGTGGCTCCAAAAGGTGCGTTAAGTAAGATAAAAGGATGCTTTTTGGAATTTATTTACTCTGCAAAGTGCTAATGAGTAAAATAATATTTCGGTACAATTTGTAAAGAGGGTTGTTAGAGAAGTAATTTAGAATAGCAAATCCAGAACCAATGGTGTGTCTGTCTCTCAAAACTTTGTCTCTGTTAACTGAATTCCTAGTACAATGGTGCTGCTGAAGTTGCACTTCAATGTTTTGTGTTTCAGGTGTTCCAGGACCTGGGAACAGATGTGGTTGAGAGTGCCTTTGAAGGTTACAATGCCTGTGTATTTGCTTATGGCCAGACTGGAAGTGGCAAAACATTCACCATGATGGGCTCGGCTGTAAGTGTTTACAAGAGTTCTACAAGTTATACAATACATACATTTTCAAAAATATGGAAATTCCTGTGATATAATTTGTGATGTGTAGTAAAAATTGAGTTGTTGAAAAGGAATACTTCATTCTGAACTGTGAACTAACCATTCATTTTAATGAACTAGTATTTCAAACGTTTCAGATTCTTTACACATCATAAATTTCAACTAACACTGAATCAAACATTCCTCACTTTCTCCATTGTATAATGTACATAGTAAGTAGAAAAAATGTATTGCATTCCACAAAAAAATGCTACAGAGACTTCATCAGAAATACTTGTTTTGAGAATCCTGAATCCAAAGAAAAATCCATCTGTGTATTCAGTGTGTATGTGAACAGCATAATTCAAAAACCAAAATTTGGTTAAGTAACAAACTTTGTATTTAATTTCAGCAACGTACAGGAGTGCAACAGTCCTCCTCACACCATACTGAATTTTACGTGAAGATTTTATGTAGAGTTTGATTTTCTCATAAATAGCTCTTAACAATTTTTTATTAAAATACTATGTATTAAAGGTCTTCAAATTTTTTAAAACTGGCTGCTATGTGATGGTTTGAATGAGTGATTGCTCATTTGAGAAAAATGCAGGTATCGCAGAATTAAGCCAAAAACAAGGGTAAATGGTGCTTTAATGAGATCCACATTTTTTGTAGCGAGGTTTTGTCTATTTCTCAAGGTTTATTTGTTATGCAAAAGACATCCAGAATGAAGAGAGCTTCAGAGACTATTTATAGAAAATTCTTGATATACATTTCATTAGTCATGAAAATATCTTTAAGCATAAGGTATTTTAATAAAAATTATTTGAGCCATTTTTGAGAAAGTCAGATTTAAAAAAAAAAAAAAAAAATCTCCATGTAAAGGGTAGTATAGGGTTAGTTTTCTTGAAAACCTTGCATTGCATCCTTGGAAGGTGCTGAACTTAAATTTAAGTTTGGTATTTAAGGGACTTTTCATTTTTGAGTTATGCTGTTCACACAAACATACACTATTTTTGATTCATGGGACCTCAAAACATTTCTGTTGAAATCCTAACATCAAATTTTTGGGTGGAATACAATACTTTCTCTACTATAATAATAGAGAAAATAAAAATGATGGATAAAGTCAAGCTAATAGGACATATCGGATTTGTTTGTATCTCTATTTAATCGATTTTCAAGTTAAAAATAATATAGGTACATTGCAGTATTATATTTATTTGATCTGATTACATTTTGCTTTGTAATAGGAATGCCAGGGTTTAATACCCAGAATATGCAAGACAATGTTCAGCAGGATGGCCGAAGGAAAACATCAAGGAGCCAGTTATCGTACTGAAGTTTCCTACCTGGAAATATACAATGAGAGAGTTAAAGATCTGCTGCAGCCCAATGCTACCAACCACAGTTTGAGGGTGAGGGAACATCCTCGATTTGGTCCATATGTGCAAGGTCTCTCGAGGCATTTAGTAACGGACTATCCTGATATTCAGGTGGGTTTCATGCAATAAGATTCTTTTAAAATTACATTTCATATTCTCATACCTGTAGTAGGTAAGAGGAAGTATTGTATTCTACTAAACATTTAATGTTTAGATTCTCCTGGGTGCTACATGTTTTGATGACTCTGGATTGAATAAATAAATAAAAAATCTGATTCAGTATGTTCCAAAAATAAGAAACAAATTAAAGATTTGAAGATTTCTCGAAGTTGGTATTAACAGATGATTTCACAGGATAGCAACAGAGTTAAATTGGAATGGGAAAAATCCAAACTTTCGACCATCTTGACTCTGTGGTCTGTGTCAGGGAACTGGTAAAACTGTCATAAAAACATATCATCTATTATATGACACAAAGATTTTCAAGGAAATCCTTGCACTCCAAAATTTTTTGAGGTTTTTGATTTACTTAAAAATGACTGACAACTTTAATTACCATATGTTTAAGATATTTACATAAAACAAAACTTCTGAGAAATTTTCTAAGAATAACCTCTGAAGTTCTCTTCATTTGGAAGAAATTGTGTATAAGTTTGATAATTGAAAAACTATAAAAATATTCAGTTGTCTCTCAAGATGTCACAGGAAAGAATATGGACTTGGTAGGCCAGCATGTAGCAACTAAATTTTAAACATTTGAGTATCAGTTTGGTTTTCTTTATGCCCCATGTAGCTTCAATGAAATGTGTAATGAAACTGTTTCTACAAATATTTATCTCAACATTAAGTTTGTATAAAAATAAGATTGCATAAGAATTGTTTGTGGAAGCTGTGTAGAAGTAAATGACTTTTGGATAGAGAAAGTAATGTGTATGTAACACATCAGACTTTAAATTAGACCCACCTTTGCACTTTAATAAGAGATCTATAATGTGCAGCGCCTTAGTTGAAATCATGGTTGGGGGTGAGGTACATGGGTAAGCTTTTTTCTTAGGCTTTTTCCTTATCCTGAAATTTGGAATAATTCTCAGCCATTGTTGAGTTTAATCAAGCTTGAAACATTACATGTAATGGCCAGGGCCTTAAACCATAGATTTACGGCACGTAAAAGAACCTCAAGCCTGATAGAGAGGCCTCTGAGCAAAATTAAGCGGTCTTTCACACCCAATTTAGAATGGGACGCTGAGAGTCACAGTAGTTAAAGACGTCCATAAATAACACGCCATTTCCATTTTCTTAAACCATAAATTTTTGTTTACTGTGCTGATCTTGTACCATAGAAAACTGAATGGTTCTTTTCTTAGCCATGGCATTGAATTTCTAAGTTTCAAGCCACTTTAATGTGCTTTTATGTACAAAAATCAAAATTTGATACTTAACATCAAAGTATTCAGCTGTTGAACCCTCAGCTCATGTGATCACAATAATGTGTATTACTTGATTTATATCTGTACATCTTAGTTATAACTAAGGCAGTGGAAAAATCATCAGTTTTGCATTACTCTGTAACTGTGACAGTGGGTGAATAATATGCCAGCAAAATGAAGATTGTAGCAAGCTGCAAGCATTTGATAGCAAGTGTTGCAGAAGTGAGACAATGGTACAATAGAATCCTAATAATTCAACCTAATGTGGACTGGGAGAGTGTTGGGTTACAGAAATGTCTAGTTTTACGGAATAAGGGATCTGTTATTCACTAGTCATAACATAATATGTATTGCAAATTACATAAATACATAAACTTTATCGTTACACACTCTTCACACACCAAGATTCAATTTTGGACCTCTTATTTTTCCACCCTATCATAGTAGTTTAACTCCTAAATCCTTGGCAATTTTATTAATATTTACCCCTTTATCTAGTCTCTTGAATGCATCCAATTTAATTTCTATTGTCATGTTAACTTGATGTCTTTTCTTTTCGTTTGACATTTTCACTGGCACAAACACAACTCAGTACAACACTAGCATTAAGCCTGACATCTGAGAAACTGTACTGTAACGAGAAATAACTGAAAGTTGAGCTTACTATGTACATACTGTATTCAAACCTTGAATATAGATTGTTAGTGGCAAGTTTTTGATTTTGTGACAATGGTTGTCTCGCTGCTTATGTTCTGTCTCGATATCAAAGACCAATTATTAGTGAGAGAGAATGTGGTAGGTTGTATTGCCACAATAATAACTAAAGCTGTCACCAAATTAATGTCTAAAATAAACTGCAAGGCCTGAAAAAACAGTACTGTACCAAATGTCTGAACAGATCAGGAAAACACATGGACATTTATATGCATGAATATGAACACTAATTAAAATTTACCGATACTGTTCATACTGCATAGTGGATTATAGAAATTATTACAATCAAGTTTAATAATAAAAAATAAAAAAGGAGTTATACAGAATGTCGAGTTATATGGAGTATAGAGTTATCGGGATTCAATTGTACTTTTAAATCTGAAGCAGTATAAGAAGGTTGACCAAGTTAGGTAAGAATCACAAAGAATATAATTACGGAAGAAATATAAAACTTTTACAAGATTGAAGGAATGTAAATCAATCTAGATGTTTATAATTTTATTTAAAAGTTAAGAGGAGGTGAAAATATATATTGTAGACAAATTTCTAATTTGAACATGTTCTAAATCTTAGGCCAGCGTAAACAAAAAGCCATCTAGGTGGTACTCCAACATTGATGCTGGATAAAACGAACAGGTGTCTGCTAAAGGAAAACTGTCTCAAGGTAGTGATGTTAAAAGAACCAATAACATTACAGAACTTATGACAAAATTTATGTTATCATTGCACTGTAAATATGCACAAATAAATGTTTGGAATTAGTATTGGTGGCTGATATTAAGCAGCAAAACATCTACCAAAAAAACAGATATTTAAACACTTTAGAGCTATGTCAGTTTAAAGGACACTAAAAAGCACAACCTGAGAGGGAAAGGGAGAGAGAAAAAAAGAAAAAAAAAAGAAAAGAAAGGACAGCTGTGCTTGGTATATTATTTCAGTACTATCAAAAGTTATGAGATGAAGATTTTGAAGAAAATTGTACATTAAATTTTTATTTTCAACATTTTTTGAAAATGTTGGCTATCGTATGTATATATAACATATTTATTTGAAAAATAAAATGGATACCATTACTTTTCAGGGAATAGGCTTCTTTTTTTGGGAAGAATTTTGTATAGTTTTGTTTTACTGGTATGAATCTTAAAAAATATGTAGATAAGAATTTGCTAAATGAACATGTGGATCTCTTTAAAACATAATATGTTTCATTTGACTTTCTAAGATATCTGTTGTTGGTTGTCAGCAGCCTGTCAGTTTTTGAAGTGGTTATAATTCAATTGCTCTTCATCATGTCATAGAAATAGCCAGCCAGCATACAATGACCCTATTTTAAACATTTGACAATCACTTTGGTTTCCTCTACCCCTCCTGCACCTAGAAGAATATGTATTATAACTGTTTCTTCATTTTGATTAACATAAAGTAGGTAGCAAAATAAGTTTTGTAAGTATAAATTTAACATAAAGTTAAGATTCATTTACACTAATTTGTATCTGACATTTTCAAGAACTATTGCTCTTATCTTCTGTGGATTCCGACTGGATGTTGGTGTTGGCATCCGTAATTTGGTGGTTGGTGGTGGAGTGACATACTTCCATAGTTGACTTGGAATGGATGTTTTTTTATAATGAATGTATTTTCCCAAGTATCCAGTTCTGCTGTATGTTTTGAAGATTAAGTAATGTAATGTTCGGTGTGATGCTTGATTGGTGGTCCAAAAGTGGTGTGAAACTGCAGATTTATCTGTCTGCTTATACTTGTTGTGTCTCATGTGTTCTTTCAATCGATTTCCAAGTTTCCTTTTATTTTTCCTATATAGATTTTGTCACATTCTGTGCAGTTGATTTGATAAATTCCTGCTTTTTTGTTCTGTGGTATAAGGTCCTTTAAATTATTGCAAAGTAATTTTTCTTTGCTGTATTTATTTTGTGGAGCCAAGTAAATGTTTTTTGAAGATACTGTAAAATTTATATTGCATTATTATTATTATTGTTATATTTGTTGTGTAATCGGGTAGAAAACAAATTTTCTGAATATCATATTGGTAGTCTGTACAGTGAGTTTAGTAGTATCTTTGATGTGGTATATATTTTTTTTTGTCGATTTGTTTGTTGAAGCCTGGATATAGCTGTGTTGACTATATGCCGATATTCCTGTTTGTAACCATTATCTGTTAATGGAATGTACACCAGTCTATGGGTTAAACTGTTTAGGACAGCATGTTTGTGTGAGTCCGAGTTGAAACTATGTTTTTTTATGTAATTTTCAGAATGTGTAGGTTTCTTGTAGATTCCAAAGTTTATGATGTTTTGGGATCTAATAACTTTCACATCATGGAATAGTAATGTGCCTTCATTTTAGATTTCCACGTAAACTGTATTGCTCTGTTCTGTAAATTAATTAGCTTGAGAGAATCTTGGATGAACTTTTTTGGTACTATTACAAATATGTCTTCTACATACCTATGCCAAAAGTTGAAGATATCTAGGAAGGAGGTGGTTAAATGTATTTCTATGTTGCTCATGAAGAAATCCATCAAAAATGGGGAAAGTGGGTCGCCCACGGCTAAGCCTGAAGTCTGTTGGCCGTATCTGTTGTTGAATGCAGAGGTGTGTGTATGTGTTACAACCGTGACTCTTACCTTTATGTTAAATTTAAATCCCACATCACTGTTATTAGCTTTTTCAAGTATTGTACAAATTTGTAAGTATAGTTTGTAGAAGCTATATAAAATATGCAATTAACTAGAGAAACTCATTTAAGTGTAACACAGCAGATACTTTTTTTTATTTTTGTTATTGTTAGATTTGTACATTGTCTATTTAGCAAGTGCACTACAACCAGCCATTAGATGTAAATATCACAAACACCTTGTTTAATAGTAAGTGTATTATGCATATGATAGTAGCACAATTTAAAGCTTTTCCACTATCCTAGCTTCTTATTCTTAGATTTACCTCAGAAATAAGTGAACTATGAATATATGTCATAGGATCTTTTATCACACCACATGTTGTGCAAAATCCTTCTCTGCAGGACCTATCAAGACATGGCATATATTCAGTTGGGTAATTTGTTTCTACCAGTGATGAGTGAAATGTCACTTTTATTATTGATCTATTTGCAAGGCAAAAATTGGAGGCAATTGAAAGTGATTATATTTCTAAGTTCTTCTCTGATGATCACCTCAAAACACAATCTTGCCTTGCAAATTGTTCAATCATAAAAAAACTACTTACTTTAAAAAAAAAATGATTTAATTTTTCCAGATCATGGGCTTAAATGTTCACAAAATGTTATAATTTTGTTATAGTTATAATTTTTAAATAATGTTTCAAATGCATTATTTCAGTTTTGTAAATCTAAACATTTAATGAATATGCTAATCAGTGTGTTAAAAGATGGCTTCATTGAGTATAAATTTGCTTTCCAAGAAGGGAGTTCAAAATGTTATCACAGTTGATACTAAATCCTATTTCTTCTAAGCATAATCCACATGTACATATATCAAATATCATCTGTTGAAAGAATAAGATGACTAAAATGTTCTTTTCCTCCATTTACATGTTTTATATGCAGGATATATATTGTGAGGCATTCCTCACATCATCTGTTGCTACATTGACTGACTTTCTGGTAGTTTTTGGTGTCCCATATTCGTTGTTCAGTGACTTCATGATGAGATCCTTCCCAGGTGGCATTTCAAAGTTTATTAGCTGTTTTTGGAGATTACCTTATCCGGGTAACTCACCCTAAGCGAGCGGGTAACTCACCCTAAGCGAGCGGGTAACTCACCCTAAGCGAGATTCAAACTCATGACCTGTTGAATGTGGTGCAGACACGCTACCATCACACTACCCAGGCAGGCTTTTTGGAGACTTTAATATGTACCTAGTCCTCAACTTTAGTTTAGGCAGTCTATTGGTATACTTCATTAATTTTACTTCCTTTCAATTGTGTCGTTCTGCTCTAAAATAGTTTAATAATACAGACTTTTCTATCTTTTGTATTTTATATTGTGAAGTTCTTTTAATCAAAGAAATGACTTCTCCCATAGGTCTTCCACGAGTTCCAAAAAGCAATTAAAAACATTTAATATAACCCTAGCACCATATAGTAAATTTAGCATAGGAAGAATATTAAAGTGTAGTACAAAAGTATTATTGAATAAGCTGAAAGATTGTGATAAGATACACTATGCACACAGGTTTTCTTGGGCACTTGGTTAGGGAGTCTTCATTTGCTAGGTTTGGTGCACTTTCAGAAGTTGAGCAGAGCAGCAACATTGAGACAAGTACACTATATACCATGATGTCTATAGTGGCGTGATTGCTAAGGTTTCAATGTGTCTCTAGAGTTTACACACATACATGTGCACTATGTTTTGTTTGATAATTCAATTAGTTTGTGGTAAAGTAGGTAACCTTTTTACATAATGGTCAAGGGCCTCAAAGCAAGAAACTTTATTTGGTTGACAACACTGCAGAAAGACATACAGGTGATTTCTGTCTTCTTCCCTGTATATCTAGTGCCCAAGAAAATGTACGTGCATAGTACACAGGGAAGACCAAGAGGGAGCATAAAAATTAGATTAAAGGAATTTCTGTCAATGTTACTTTGATGCTATCTGTGAATGTCAAACAAAAGTTCTTATAACAGGTGGGATACTCAAACTGCATGTGTATAGTCTCATAAACTTGTTACTGTGAATCCCTCTTAAAATGTTTTAACTGTCGATGAATGGCAACCTTGCATACTACTGATGTGATCTGAGAGCATTGGGTAGGATTAGCCACAAATACTCAATTTGAAACTAAGTGGACTAAATCCTGGCTGTGAAGGGCTAATTATTAACTACTAGTTAAGGTGGCAGAAGCATACTGCTTATCCAATATTAACTTTTACTATGAAATATCTTAAAATGTTGCCAATGGATTTCATTGAGTTTTTTTACTACTGCTGTGTGTAATATTGATGTAAACTTTCTTGGTTCTATCTTAATGTATTAGGTGAACATATAGGTATCACAGAAATGTTTGAAAAAACCTTCTCTAGGAACCATTCTGTATAAAATTATGAAGTTGATGAACATAAACATAGGTTTTGCTTCAACATATTCTACAGAACTAGTGTTCTGTGTGTGGGTAATATAATAAGTTTCATTCTGTGCTAAAGTTTATAAAACCAAAATGTAATGTTTATTTTTTTTTTTTTTGTTTGTCTATTATTAATAAAGAAGAGTAGTTACTGAAATATGTATTAATAAAATAAAATTTGGATAAATAGACACGAGGATATCTAAAATAACTCTGGAAACTTTTACAGATCAGTATCCAATCGCACCCAAAAAAAATACCTTTTTTTCTCAACTTTATTTTTACCTATTGAAGTTTTACAATGTAGAACTATTCTGAGAGATCCATCATTATTCGTTTTAATACAATGCCATTTTTTAAAAGTAGTGTAGCTTTTCAGTTGTTTTTGATGTCATGGAAAGAGAATGAAAATTCAAGGTCAGCATTCATGACTATCAATTTTATTTTCTGCTTCCCCCTTTTATCTAAATTGTTCTGTGTAATGAAAATATTTCTGCAAAGGGCTGCCTCAATTAACTTGAAGTGGATAAAAAAAATTAGCTTTCCTAAGTGTAGATGGTATCTAAACATAAAAATAGAGATTAGAGAAACCCATGTGAATGTTACACATCAGATTTTCATGTACAAATTTTTTGAGGATTTTACTTCGGTAAGTGATTCAGGTTTATAGAATTTGGCAAATATTAATTTTTACAGATGACTGAGTGTTTCTGTACAGCAATCAAAATGTAATGTTAAAGCTGAAAATAACATGATATCGAGGTTTCCATTCAAATGTATAATTGAAACTTAAAGATTTTGTGTATATATTACAGGAATTGATGATGCGTGGGAATAACCTTAGAACCACAGCTGCTACAAATATGAATGACGTTAGCAGTCGGAGTCATGCCATCTTCACTGTGATGTTTGTTCAGGCAGGCTTTTCAAACGGTATGCCCAGTGAGACTGAGTCTAAAGTGCATCTTGTAGATTTGGCTGGAAGGTTTGTTATATTTTAAATTATTTATTCATTAATTAAAATGATGTGTACTAAAATAATTAATTCTAGATGACCCATGTAAATAAATATCTAAATAGATCATAATTTGGAAAAGTAGAATTGGACTAAAAAATTCAGTGTGATTCTTGACTATGGCTAAGAATTTTTTCAATCTGATTGTACCTTTCCATTTTTTCCTATTCATGGCTTGTGTGAAAGAACAATTATATACCACAGACTGTAAATTGTCTTTCACCCCTAATCCAAACCAAGTATAAAAGGTGAATTTAAGTGTTTTTTACATTTTGCAAGCCATATCAGGTTTTTAAGGCTGCACTGCATAATAGAATGTTTTGTAAATCTGTGAGATTCCCTAATGGTACAATAATACTCTGCCTGCTACCATTGCATTACCAATGCTTTCCTCGAGGATGGCCAACATACCATGTCTCAACATTTATCTAGTGAGCTTTAGTCATGACATAGAAACCTCCTTGGCTTTCAGTGTTATTGTTCCCATAGTACAGTGGTATTTTGGAGTACATGAAAAGTAAATTGGTTTATATTATTGCAGTGAACGAGCTGATGCAAGTGGTGCAACAGGACAGAGACTGAAGGAAGGAGCTCACATTAACAAATCATTAGTGACACTAGGTTCTGTTATTTCTGCCCTGGCCGAACTATCATCACATGCCCAGAAGGAAATTGCTACTGGTCAGAGGAGATCATCGAGGTCGTTTATACCATACAGAGATTCAGTCCTTACTTGGCTACTCAGGGACAGTTTAGGTGGAAATTCAAAAACCATCATGATAGCAGGTATAGCTGAAACTTAAAATTAATTGCAAATATGTAGTCTATTTTAAATTATTTGCTATATACCATGTTTCCATGGGAAATTGAAATCAGTTTGAGTACACCTACCATATTGAATACTGCATGGAAACATGGATTCAGATTGTATTGAATCTTGGATCTGACCCTCAATCGGATTGAAATATGTTGCTTGGCAATATCTCCATACTCAAATTCTTGTGTTATCCTTGTTGCACACAGTAGCCATATATTAATGCTTTTTGCTTATTGCTCTGTGGTAGATTGTAACAGAACTACTTTTATGGTTTCTGTAGTTTGCAATGCATTCTAAAATATAATTATTTACCTTAAAAACCTGCTTATACTCGTAATACACAGAGTAACAAACTAGTATATATTTAACAGATTCGTCAACATAGTACCAATTGACCAAAATAAAAGTTTCAATAAATTTACTATCAAAGCTTGCATATTCAGAACAATCTCAATTCATATTGAATTTAAAATGTAAAACATTGATAATATTAAGATGGAGTTGGACTCGAATCAATTTCGACTCCCCATGTAAATGTGGTAACTATTTTAGTATTCTTTTTTAGGTATATTAAAAAATATGATACATTTTGGAATTAAACAATTGCATGTTCAACAGCAGATATTAGATGTACAAAAAAAAAAAAAAAAAAAAAAAAAAAAAATGCAATCATTACTTTAGAGTAGTTCCAAAAAATGAATAGGTCAGTGATATAATATAAAATAACACTCCTCCAGGTTTTCGCTAATGAGATTGTTCCAGTATTTTTACATTCCTGACCTGTACCTTCTAGATAGAGGATGTTTTGCTCTATATCAATAAACTTCATATTGGGATTTCACCAGAAATACATGTTTTGAAACCCCATGAATAAATTTAAAAACCATTTATTTCGAAAAAGAGTAATGGCCACATGTATGCAGGTGAGAGCAATATGACCCCAAAACAGAGTCAGATAAGCACCAAACTGTATATTTAATTTGAACATCTTTCATGTTGGTGATATGATCTTAAGGAAGCTCTTTCTATCCAAACTACCCCTTTGAAGGGGCGGGGGTGGGGGATTGTCTTTTTTTTATTTTCACAATAAGTGCTCTAGGGATTTTAATTATAGCAAACATATGTTAAACAAATTTACAAATGAAACCTATCTTGAATTTTTTATGAATAGCCTGTGAAGTCCAGTATTTTTTGCAATTAATTTTGTGAAACTGGTAAACTGTAGGAGATAGGAAATTGCTACATGTTTAAATCATACCTTTAAAACACACAATTTACTTCAAATAACTTTTTGTGGTATTATAATGTTATTTCCAATATATTAGATATTGGTTTGAATTTTTCAGTATAGTAGAACCTTAGAGTTGTATTGAGTCACACTTATTTACACTTAAAAATCTCCACTTAATATGTTAAAAAACACTGAAACGTTTTCCAGGACATTCGCCCTTTCTTCAGCAGTTTGGTGACTGGCGTTTCTTTCCCTTTCTCTCTTCCTCTTCTTGTATCGAATCTTGTTGCCATCTGGTGTTGGGAGTGCAAAGTTTTAACATTCCATCCAGTGGTGGGATTTCAAAATTTAAAATGTTATTGCTGTTTTTTATAATTTGAATTTTTTCCCAGATGTCTAATTCTGTTGGTGACCCTAATGGTTTCAACAATTTTATATTTTGCCCAATGTTGTGGTTTGCTTCCCAAAAATGATATGAAACAGCAGATTTGTCTATTTGCTTTAGTCTTATGTTTCTCTGGTGTTCTTTTAGTCTAATTTCCAAGTTTCTCTTTGTTTTACCTATGTTTTCAGTGTTTTTTAACATATTAAGTGGAGATTTTTAAGTGTAAATAAGTGTGACTCAATACAGCTCCAACATGAAGAATACTTCACTGTTAATAGTGCTTCTGTTTATAGTAGTTAGTAGAACCTTATTAATCTAGAACTAATTGGGGCTGAGTTATCCAGATTAAATGAAAGGAAAACCACAGAATGTTTATGAATAAATTATGCAGTCATTTTATTACAGCATAAAATACAGTAGGCCTACCTGAATTTAATGCACATCCTTTATTTGTGATGTTTGAAGATACTTTCAATTCTGTTTTGTAATTTATCACTAGACCCTGGATTTTGAGCTTTATAAAATATATTTTAGTGATTCATTTTTGTAGAATAGCCCTTTTAGGGTTTAAACAAAATATTTTTGGATATTTCTGAGTGTTAATAAAATTTAACATAAAAGTACACACTCTATAATATGACCCATGCTAAAAGGGGGAGAATTCCAGACAAAAATTTGAATAGAAGATTTTACTGTAAATGTTTTGGGATTCCCCTAAAAAGCACTGATTACAAAAAAGTGCATTTTTATTTAAAGGTCTGTGTTGTGTATGTGAACAACATCAGAAATGAAAAGTTGTATTGAGTTCCCAAACTTGGCATTTTCAAGGATGTGACATGAAGATATTTCTTAAAAATTCTTAAATATTTTGAACTCGTGATTAAACTATGTTTAATATATAGTATTTACATAAGAAATAAGTTTCAGTGAACATAAATTTGATTAATTTTTTTCTAATTTTGTTTAACAAGAAAATCTTACAAATAATCAAAAACTTACTGCAGAAAAAATGTAAAGCTCATTTAAATACATAATTTGTATAAAACATTTTCATAGCTTTAACTGATTTCAAAGTATTTCATATTATAAGTTTAAAACTTAACTGTCTTTTAAAGGAGATGCATAAAAGTTTTCAATTTTTCTTCCCTTCCACATTTCTTTTCTTTCCATTGCAAGAGCTTGTTACCATGAATAAACATTTGAGTGCTGCTTCCACATGTTGAAACCTTCTTGGTTAATTTGAAGCTATTTGCATGTAAAACTATATCATGAATAATTTAAAAAGGATGGAAAAATCCCTTTTTATGTGAGTCAAATAATATAATTAATATACATCAATGTTTCTTTGTAGGTAAGAAAGTTATGAAAATGCACCAAATTAGATCCCCTGTGCATCCTTAAGTTTAAAAATTCTTGACAGCATTACTATGTTATGGCACACTGCCAGGAAATGCAAATTCTCCCATTATTGCTCTATATGGCGTAGCTGAAATCTTGTATTAAAATATTGTAGTACCACTTAGACAGAACAAAATGCAAGAAAAAGCTTTATTTACAACTTTTAAAAGTCCAAGAATATGGAGATTTTACAATAAAGCATTTACAAGAAGCTATTGTTTTATGAGGAGTGTCTCAAAAGTAAGTTACACTATATTTTAAAAAATAAAAAAAAGTTTAAGTATGTAAAAAAAGGTATATTTTGAAAGCTATATTCAATAACTATTTTTCTTCATAATCTCCTTGAACCTCAATACATAATTGGTATCTTGGTAACAGTTTTTTTAATCCAGTATCATACCACTCTCCTGCCAAACTCTTTCCTCTCCTTGTTTTAACCCATTGTCATTTACGAAACACCTTCCCTCAAGATGTTGCTGTAGCTGCGGAAAAAGATGGCAATCACTCGGTGCAAGGTTGGGTGAATAAGGTGGATGACCAAAAACATCCCAT
The DNA here is from genome assembly GCA_030762935.1 of Hymenopus coronatus. Classification (NCBI taxonomy): domain Eukaryota; kingdom Metazoa; phylum Arthropoda; class Insecta; order Mantodea; family Hymenopodidae; genus Hymenopus; species Hymenopus coronatus. Next base: position 28,475,886 of record CM060882.1, read on the forward strand.
CGAGGGCTTGAGTTTGTCGAGCGGCATGTGGGCAGGCTTTTTAAAGGAACAAGAAAACTGTTTTCCTCAGCTATCCCCTTCTTTTGTTTTGAATCGCCCTTCTTAGTTTACTCAGCACCTCACAATAGTGAGCAGCTGTTATTGTGGTCCTATGGGACAGGTAATCAATCAACAGTACAAAATCAAATCCCAAAACATCGTTACCATGATCTTGCAACAACTTTTGTCTTCTTTTAGTGCTGGCTCCACACCATACTCTGTCTTTTGGTTTCTGGTATCCAGTGGTGGATCCATGTTTTGTCTGGCCATTATTTGGGCAAATAAACTATCTCTAATTCTCAAAAAATCGCAATGCAGCGTCAATTATCTGCTCCTTGTGTTGTTCGGAAAGCACGTGAGGAACCCATCCTACGCACACTTTCGATAGAAATAATAATAATCCTCAGAAATAATCCTGTGGAGTGATACACAGCTTATTTCAACATTAGATGAAAGTTCAAACAGAATTGCATCTAGTGTAAAGCGCTGATCGGTGTCAGTACCCATTGAACCTCTTCAGCACTATCCATTGCGCGGGAAGTGCAGGATCGGCCGTTTCGTTGCCCATCGTGTAATGTTGTTCTCCTTTCAATGGACAATTGACACCAAGAGAAACCATGACATAACATCTTCATTGCACACACTGCATAACTTGCGATGAATTTTATCACACATTTGTTATTTGCCATCAAAAAATGGATTATAATGCAAACTTCGCAATTCGCAGTAGGAGCAATTGAAATGCCCATAGTTACTGCCGTTTTAATGACCAAGTAGTAAAGGCAGGCACTTAGGAATTTAACAGTGCTGCTACTACACCCAGACCAAAGTGTCCTGCAACTGCCACACTTTTCCCACCTACCACTCGGATTTAAAAAAAATGGTGTAACTTACTTTTGAAACACCCCTCATAATTGGTGAAGCACTTCTAAGTTAAGGAATTTGAGCTTTAATTTTATTAATAAATGTATTTGTTATTTGTTTGCAGCAATATCCCCTGCAGACTGTAATTATGGTGAAACACTGAGCACACTACGATATGCAAACCGAGCAAAGAACATCATCAATAAACCAACCATCAATGAAGATCCTAATGTGAAGTTGATCAGAGATTTAAGAGCTGAAATATCTAAACTGAAAGCGATGCTAATAAATGAATACGTAAGTTGAAAGTTGTTGAATCAATTTTAATAGTTGTTAATCGGTAGCATATGAGGTATGTCTGTTGAAAACATTCTGGAACTTTGTCCACAAAGTTTTTCCACACTTGCCTTTTATTTATTGTGCATGGTCTCCTTCGAAATTCTCTCCTACATAATTGATACTGTGCTCCTAACACCATTTCCACTTCCGGAAGCGGATTTGGTACACCTCTTTTTGGATTGCACAAAGCACCATGTGCAAATTTTCTTTTATCTAGTCAGTCTGCAAATTTTCATCCTTTCATCGGGATTATCAACTTTGGAAATAAGAGAAAGTCTGAAGAGGCCAGGTATGGAGAGTATGGAAGAGGAGGAGGCAGCACAGTGATATCGTTTTCTGTGGAATAGTCATGCACCAACAGAGATGAATGTGCGGGTGCGTTATTGAGATGCAAGAGCCATGAATGGTCTCACCACATTTCCTTCTCATATTTTCTCGCAGGCAATGCAACACATACTGATAGCACCATCAAACAATAACAGTTTGTCCCTGTGGCACAATTTCATAATCCATCAAAGTCAAAGAAAGCTATCAGCATGGCTTTGACATTTGACCTGACCAGACAAACTTTTTGGTCTTGGAGTACCTTTCCTGACCTTTCCTGTATATAGGAATGGGCTTATAAAATATTTAACTTGTTCGAGTTTACTGTATTCCCCTTGTACCTTCATATAGCAAACAAAATATGAAATAAAATCTTTCTGTGAATGTTTGTTGAATAACATGAGGGGAAGATCAAATTTTCTAAGAATAGTTAGTGGAGGATTGGGATGAGAAAGTCACCTGAATGCACCATAACACATTTTTACTTTCTCTGCTATGCATAGTAGAGAAGTATTGTATTTCACCCAAAAATTTGATGTGAGATTTAACTGGAAATATATGTCCTCTGAATCCAATAAAAGCAAAATCTTACTGCATAAAAAATATAGATCTTGATAAAACATGCAATTTATGTCCTTTACATTTCTATTGTGGAGTTAACCATTCCTAAGATACTTCTTGTCATTGGTTTCAACTTTGCAATACTTTAATTTTTCTCAAATGAGCTGTGATTATTCATTTTTTTTTTTTTTTTTTTTTCTTCTTTCTTTCTTTCTACTGGTCAAGCAAAGAGAATGTCATATCATTGTCATCATTTTATTAATCAGCTTTTAAAAGATTTGTCTTTGCTTTAATCTAGTATATTCCCTTATTTGTCTTGTACCTACAAGGAAACAAGGAATAAGATTATTTCTGTTAATGTTTTCTGTTTATGTCTATATAATGTTGATTAGCCTGCAGTAGGTAGAGGAATACGCTTTATTAAGAATAATTTATTGCAGAATAGTTAGAAAGTCATTTAAATGGAATACATCAGGGATTTACTTTCTCTACATACTATGTATATAGTGTATAAAGAAGGTATTGCATTACACCCAAAAATTTGATGTCAACATTTCACCAAAAATACACGTTTTAGGGTCTCCTGCATCAAAACAACTTTAGAAAAAGGTCCGTCTGTCTGTTTGTCTGTGAACATGATAACTCAAGAACAAGAAATTTGTAAAATACCAAACTTGGTACTTGAGTTTAGTATCTTCCAAGGATGTGACACAAAGCGAAAATCCTCCTACCCCAAACTACTCTTTATGTGGAAAAAATGTCAAAAATTTTGATTTTCTCAAAACTGGCTCTAACGATTTTGATTAAAATACCATTTACGAAAGATATTTAAATGAAAAATAATATATGAAATAGGCTCTGAAGACATGTTTAATCTGGGTGAATTTTTGCTGAATTTTATATAACTGGTAATCCGTACTTAGGCTTGATTGGTTGTGTGCCATGTAATTAGAATAGTCTCTTTATTTCTGTAGTAACAACATATGTGTTAAAAGAATGCCTTTTTAATGATATAGTCTTTTCTTATTATTGTTTTAGACTGGAGAAACTCAACCACAAATGCTTGCTCAGTTACATCAAAAAGAGGCACAGGAAAAGGTGCTGACAGAAGAATGGACAGAAAAATGGCGAGAGACGCAGAAGATATTACAAGAACAGAAGGCTCTTGGACTCCGCAAGTCTGGGCTTGGAGTGGTGCTAGATTCTGACATGCCTCACTTGGTGGGAATTGATGACGATGTTCTTAGCACTGGTGTTACACTTTATCATCTTAAGGTAGTATGTAAACTTTTTCATACCTATGTGGAATCATGTCACTGTAAACATTTTCTATTTCAAAAGTAATAATGGCTTTTAAGTGTTCAGGAACATTGGGATCAGCCAAATTATTTCTAAAAATATAAATTTACTGCAAAATGTAGTTATATGTTTCCTTTAGTAATAAAAATAGACTTTAATGGGAGCCAACCATTAAAAAAACGAAAAATGTCTTTTAATTTGCTTAAAAATGGTCTATACTTTCTTGATCATTTTTATATATTATAGTTTGAAAAGAAAGTGTGCTTGGCAAAAGAGTTTGTGGGCGTGAAGTAAAATGCTCAAAACCTGCCATATATGTTACCACCTTGACAATAATCTTTACCCTTTCTCCCAGGCTTCACCACTGCCGCGCATGCAAAGTTTGAAACATGTATTTTTCCCGCATGCTATTGGAAAACATATTGTGATTACAAGATGATCCCCCCGCCCCACCAGTTCTCAACTTAATATTTTGGGCAAAAAATTATTGTATTTGGATAAATATGGTAAATGTCCAAATAAACCATTTGAAAATAATATTGCTTTTTGATAAAAGTAACTTTACTTTTGGGTAAAAATAACAGCAGTCTTACCCAAAAAGTAACCTCACCTTTTTGCAAGACCCTAATTACAGACATGCCAATGAAGTTTAGCTGATGAATTGGACATGCATTGTATTGATACAAAATTTGTGCCAAGCATCCGTATCAGAACATGTAGCATGTTGAAGTTTTCCGATGTTCCAACTTCTTGTCCAGGGTCATCGCAGGATATGATCCTGAGATGAAAGAGCTATTCTCACATTGGAGATCCCATTTTCACCAAAAAATGGCAAAACAAGTTAAATACAAAATCAAAAATATGTTCTTTGTTTTCATTGATATAAAGGCGATTGTGCACAAAGAGTGCATCCAACTAAATAAACAGTCAATTCCAAGTACTACTGTTATTAAATTAATATTGAGTTGGAATAGTGATATTCACTTAAAATGGAAAATCACCCAAAATATTATATGTTTCAAGGACATTCATCCTCTTCTTCAATTGAAGTCCGACTGACGACTGAAAGTTGTGCACTGTGGTCTGTTATGGTTGAGTCATCTGGTGTATTCAATAGAAGTTCATACCTATGTCACAGTATTTCAAAATTCACGGGCTGCTCTTTGTGTTTTTTGATGAAAATATTCTTCCAAACTGTGAGTGCTGCCACTTAAATGTATGGGTTTTAAAAGATTTCCCATTAGATCATGTTTAGATACATAGTTGATATTTTTACTGTGGTCCCCAAAAAACTAGCACTCTCAAGACACACTCAAATTGCTAAACCTATAAGATAGACATATACAGTTCCCACACAAACACACACACACACACGTGCATGCACGCTCACACGCACGCTTGCTCACTCACTCACTCACAACAAAATAGTTCAACTCGGAGCACCACAAACTGGCAAAATTCAACAGCTTTGAGCACAGACTCCTGAGCATCCCAATCAACCCAGAAGAGTACAACATAGAATATCTCAAAAGACGACACATAACCTTAGCCAACAGTTTCAACCCAGACATAATTGATAAAAAAAAAAAAGGAAAAACACAAGGAGAAATTAACATTACAAATCACCACTCTGTCCATGCAAAAACCATAATGTACATATAAAAGGTTCACTTAACACCCAAGAGTAGACAAAAATTTTAAAAATACAACAAATTTAGCTTCAAGTAACCAGTGCGACATGAGAAATGTACTTAAAACAGACATCAAAGATCATAATCCACAAACCAGAGATCAGGCATCTTCAAAATTGACTGTAGGGACAGCAATTTGGTTTACATTGGACAAAGAAAAAGAAAGCTGGAAACAAGATTAAAAGAACATTTCAGACAAATCAAACAAAAACAGATATAAATAGGCAGTTGCACACCATTTTTGGACCTCACATCTTGAAATAGAAAATAATATTAAAGCTTATAAAACCCATTTTTCATCACTAAACACAAAGACCAGCTCAGGAATTTCGAAACACTGTCACACGATTATCAACTTCTATTGAGAACACCAGATATCTCCACCATAATGGATCACAGAGCACAACTTCAGCCATCAGTCAGACCTAACTAAAAAAAGAGGACAAGTATTCTTGAAATGCATGTTTGGAGTATTTTTCCATTTTAAGTGAGGTGAGTATCACTATGGTTATCTCCTTAGCCCAGTGGTAGTATGGCTGCTTGCCAAGCGGGAGACCTGGGTTCGATTCCAGGTGGCATGGGCAATTTTCCCCTGCTGGGAGACCTGGCCTGGGGTGCACTCAGCCTCATGAGATCCCTGGGGCCAATTGAGGAGCTACATGATTTAGAAAACTGCATTAACCGGCCGGGAGGTGCTGATCGCATCTCACATTCTAGCACTGCCCCCATTCATGATGCCTTTGGGCTGAGATGGGGGATGCAGCAGCCGGGTGGTTGGCCAAGATCCCTTGTGGACTATCGTGCAATAGAATTACAAGTATCATTATTCCAACTCTGTTAATATACTTAAACTGCTTTACTTGCAAACTTCTGAGTTATCTGCAGTATTTTGTACTTTGATCACATGGGAATTGGCTGTTGCATCATGACAATGTACCTTGTCACACTTGATTTACCAGGAACTTTTTGACCAAAAACTGTTGACTGGTGTCTCCCATCCACTGCACTTGCCTGATTCGGCACCCTATAGTGTTGTGTATTTCCCCAGCTGAAAGACAAGTTGAGTGGCCGTCAGATTGACAAGAAAATCCAAGAAGAAATGTAGATTTCGAACACTCTTTGATCAAATGGCAGTATTAGTCCCAATTATTTTGGATACCACCTTGTATGACACATTAAATGGTTATATGTTAATCAGCTCTTATACAATTTCTAAAAGGGAAACAAAGTTGCAACTGATATGAAGCTCTTGAGTGTTGAAGGGCAATTAAGTTACCTTGAATTGGAGAAATTGTCCAGAAATATTTTTGACACTATATATGATTTGATGTGAGATGCTGAATTAGATGGCTATGAAATGCAGTTATGGTGCAATATCAATAGGCTGTAAATGAACATCCCCACAAAAATAGCAATTATTAATAGTGGATTAGTATAATGGTTTTGATATGTAAATTTGCAATGGTAAAAGAAAGTTGTTTGTGCTGCATATCAGATTTTTTAAAACAAATAATTTGATGTTCCAATGTTGCAGGAAGGGGAGACATTAATAGGCACAGAAGATGCAGAAGTGAAACAGGACATTGTATTGAATGGTATTGGAATAGAACCTGAACATTGTAGTGTTGAATTGAAAGATGGAGAAGCAACTTTAATACCAAGAGAACAGGCACAATGTTGGGTCAATACAGTATTGGTGGACAAGCCCACACGACTCTCACAGGGTAGGTGTTGTAACTTTCACTCACTTTCTGTAATCACAGATATTTCTATTAATGTAACAAGTAATAATCATAATAATTAAACATAAAATTAAAAAATAATACATGCATGTAACATAAATTGGTGCTTTGATGAGAACTACATTTTTGCATGGTTAGATTTTGTCTATTTTTTACAGTTTATCAGTTATGCAAAAGTCCTGCAGAATGATGAGTTCAGAAGCTATTCCCAGAGAAGCCAAGATACATTTAATTTAACATAAATAGCTTCAACAGCTCATGCCTCAGTCATATTAAATATCAGCTGCTTCACAGCCTAAAAATATTGTGTAAATCAATTAGATGCTAGCTTCATTCGGTATTATGAATATGCAAATCCAGACTTTCAAGCCATCAGTTTACTCTGAAGACAAAGATGATGCACATCTTTGAAACAGAATCAATCCATGTACTTACCTGGCTAACAGCCTGAGAAAATTTAGAGTTCACACGTCTTCAAGAAAGCTTCAGCTTTCACGAAGTAATAGTTTGTAACAAAACTTCACATATAATTATGAATAAATTTAATAAACCCTTAAATATTGAATTTATTTATAAGAGTAAGTGGTTTTATTGCAAATTGGTAATTGTTAGTTAATATTTGTTATTTGTTACTAGTTTCAGTTTTTATATGTTAACAGAAATCTCTATCAAAAGAAATGTGGGTTGAATAGAATAGCATCACTCATTTGTTAGATATTTTAGAATTAAGTGTGTTTTCAATGGTGTTCACCATCATACTTAGTTGTGGGTCACCTGAAATTAACATCCGGGAACTGGACTTCTTTTGGTTGGTTACTCTCTAGCTGGTTTCTGGCAGTTTACTGGCACAGCTTCATTAATTTACTGACTGGTGGCATTTCAAAATGTAAAATTCTGTCACAAATCTGGATGATTTATTCTCAAGGGGCTAGTTCAAGTTAAGATGTGACAGTCTGAGCAGTTTGATTTCCTCTCTAATGTTATGATGGTTAATCATCCAAAAATGGCATGAAACAACCAATTTGTATATTTATTACTTTTTTGATGTTCTTCCAATCTTGAGTTCATACTTCAAATACTATTCATTTTGTGTGTCATGCAAACATCTTAAATATTGTTGTATCCTGGGAAGTTTGACATTGACATCAAGTTCGATATTCAACCAACTTTTTGTTTTTGAGTTATGCTGTTCAAAGAAACATACCTTTTTCAAAAAACAATTTTTTTTTCTTTCTTTTTTTTTTTTTTTCTTCTTCTTTTGTATTTCTGGGAAATTCAGGCTGTGAATTTTCTGTAATATCTTGGGTTCAAATTTTTCTGTGGAATATAATATTTCTCTTCCTACTAATGGTATAGATAAATACTAGAGCGGAAAAACAGGCATAATGATTAACTAGTTTATGAATCCTGCTTATCATTCCACATATCGAAACTAACACTTTGAAACATCATCCAACAAAAAGATTCAGGAGATATTAATACACAAGAGTGTAAATAAAATACAATAGCTTGCTGAGGAGGGGGAATGAAATATGCTGCCCTCTTCTGATTGTATACTGGACAAGCTTGCTTGATTGTTACTTCAGTATACTCTGCAGTGAAAAAAATCTGATATGAGTCTCTACCTATTCTGTAACAAATTCTTCTTACAAAAGCTAATTCTTCTCTCTACTTTTGGCTAATCGAGATAAACATTAGCAAAAAAGGTTGTATTACTTAAGTTTCTTTTAAGTAAAAGTAAATAAATACACTAGGCTGAAGCGATAGTCAAGTCAAATCTGTAAAAAGCTGATTGAAATTCAACACAAGGATTTTCATTGTTTCTTTTGCCTTCCATGTAAAGGGTAGTTTGGGGTGGGAGACTGATGAAGCACATATGCTCCAAACGATGTTCAGGTAAATTATCTTTTGTGATGTTTCCTGTGTTACAATTCTAATTAAAATATGCATCACTTTACTAACTTCTGCACACCAATTACATTAAGGTTTAAGTGTGTTTATAATGTAATTGTTGATCTGATAGCTGTAAGCCTGCATTTTTTATTGTAAATATTTTATATGAAAAATATTTTTACTTTTTCTAGCACTATATACAGTGTAAATAGAGAGAAGGTATTGTATTCCACCCAAAAATGTAGTGTCAAGATTTTGTCGGAAATATTTTTTGAGGTCCCCCATGTCGGAAAAATCTATGTATGTGCCTGGGTGTGAGAGAGAAGGAGAGAAAGATAGAGACAGTGAGAGAAGGAGAGAAAGATAGAGACAGTGAGGGGGAAATGAGAGAGAGATAGATAGAGTTGAATACAAGATGACCTAATATGCAACATAATCCACTCCTTTTTTTTTTCTTCAGAACTTGGAATTAGCATACCTTCTGTAAGATATGATAACCAAATGAAATTTAAGGCTTTGCACATATATTTTAAACAAAGTGATACAGCTAAGCTGCCCCCTGACCCTCCTAATATGAATTAGTGCAGAAATTCCCATAAGGTTGGGAGAGATAGGGAGAGCAGAAAACTGAAATGTATTGGTATGTGTGTGCTAGTGGCAGCATCGGTGTGATGACAATGATGACTTTCTATTTAGACAACTTACCTAATATTGTAAAAAGTTTTACATAACTCAAATTTGTATATGGGTAGGAGAGAGAGGTAGAGTGGAAACATCCCAGTATGTGTAAGGTAGCAGCAACAGCTGCAATGGCAATGATGGATAACATTTCTATTTGGACAACTTACCAAATGTAACACATATGAAAAGTTTTACTTAAATTAAATTTATACCTAATATGTCGTACAGTTGTAAAAAGTTTTAATTGATTTGAATTAGTGTGGGTATTCACATAATAGGTAGGAATAAAAGGGAGAGGGAGGAATGAACATGTACTGGTATGGGTATTATGGGAAGAGGCAAAACGTGCAGCTAAATCTCTCTTTATTTTCGATAATTGCCTCCCAATACATTAAGCAAAAGCACCGTTGTATAAGGAAAACCTTTATTTTTATTTTAGTCTTGGAGAGAAATCTTTTTTCATATAGAATGCTTATAATCCCTTCAAGTCTGTCAACAACTATGTGGTGTAAAAAGAAGCGCATAAAATTTGTTTTAGTTTTAATTTTAATTGGATTACTGCATACATCAGGACCTTGGCAATAGGTGATCTTTACCCTTGCCCCTTGAAACTTATTTTTTACCTGCATACTTTTCAAAAATCACAATATCTTAAATACAAGATGATCTTAATATTAATATTTTGAAAAGAAAACATAGTTTTGTTTGGGTAAATACAGTAAATATTTCAATTTGACATGTTCAATAACAATGTGTCTTGTTTTAAAGAAAGAACATGGATGAATTGCACTCTACTGCAAATAGTTAAGATGTAACCATAGCAACTGAAAGATAGATTATATATCAGCAGCATGCCAGTTATTTATTTTGGATATTAAACTTGAATTGGAAAATTTAACACTTCTGCTAAGACTTACGTTCTTTGTCATGATTTTTAGAGGTTTTGCTTATATTGATATTTGCAGGCTGTATAATCCTCCTTGGAAGAACTAATATGTTCCGCTATAATGATCCAGTTGAGGCTGCTAAACTACGAAAAGAAGGAAGCCGTTCACATTTGAATCTTTCTCGCTTGTCACTGTTGAGCTGGTCTACTCCAGATCTTGCCATATCCAATGAAAATATTGCCATTTCCAGGTAAGATTTTTTAAGTAACTTTCTTTAATAGATGTTATGTATAGTGATGTATCTCATTTTTGCAATTATGATGACCAATATTTTTGCACAGATTTTGTAGTTTCATGAGAATAATGCGATTTTCACTATTTCAGTTTAAAAAAAAAAAAAAAAAAAGGTAAATTTGCAATTGTTTTAGTCTGAAACAACAGCTTTGCATTATTTTGCTCAGAATTTCAAACATACACGTGATATAAAAAATTACTGACACCCTCCATTGGTTGCATTGGTATCACATTTTAATGGCCAGTCTTTACTTATTGCATATATATTGTAATTCAAGAGTTTCAATAGATTTCTGATTCAGATTCCAGCAGGGCAGAGGTTTAGCCATGGGAGTAGGGTTGAAATCCTCCCCTTGCTAAAAAAAAAAAAAAAATACATATATACATACATATATATAACAGCAAAATCTAAATTTAATTCCTAGTGTGCCTGAATACATGAATATAAAATCAATTTTTAACATATTTCAATCAGGATAATTTAATTTTATATAATTTGTTTAAAAAAAATTGAATGTGCTAAAGTCTCATGACTTTCTCTACATCTCTGTAACAAATTCTTGTTAGTAAGTTTATTCTTCTATCTACTTCATGCTAATGGAGATAAACATTAGATAAACAGTCTTATTACTTAGTTCCTTATAAGTAGAAGGGAAATAATGGAATACACTAGGCTAAACCAACAATTAAATGTTTTATAATATGGTTGCTATGGCATTGAAATCCATTTCTTTGCGAGACCAGGAGTTGACAAGTATGAGAAGAGTTAAAGAACGAAGTCTGTTCAAAAAGTTCCTGTAATTTTGTCCTCAAAATGTTTCTATGCTTACCTTTTACTTGTTGTGCATGGTTTACTTCGAAATACTGTCCTCCAAAATTTATACACCACTCCCAACACCCTTTCCACTTTTGGAAGCAGTCTTGGTACACCTCTTTCTGGATCACGCGAAGTGCCGTTTGCGAATTTTCTTTTATCTCGTCTATCGTTGCAAATCTGTGTCCTTTCAACGGGGTTTTCAACTTTGGAAATAACTAAAAGTCCACAGGGGCCAGGTCTGGAGAGCACGGAAGATGAGGCAGCATAGTGATATTGCTTTTTGTGCAATAGTCACACACCAACATGGATGAATGTACATGTGCATTATTGTGATACAATAGCCATGAATTGTCTCGCCTCATTTCAGGCTGTTTTCATATCACATTTTCTCGCAGGCATCACAACACATCCCAATAGTACCATCGATTAACAGATTGTCCCTCTGGCATGAATTCATGATGAACTAATCCTTCAAAGTCAAAGAAAAATATGAGCATGACATTTAACATTTGACCTGAACTGATAAGCTTTTTTTGGTCTTGGAGAATCTTTGCCAGCCCATTGTGAAGACTTGGTCTCAACACCATAACTGTAAACCCATGTCTCCTCACCAGTTATGATTCTGTTAAGGAACATCTCGTCCTCATTTGCGCGATCCAAAAGCTCTTCACAGCTTGCGAGGTGATGCTCTTTCTGGTCTTCACTCAAGAACCATGGGACAAACTTGGCGGCAACATGATGCATTCCCATTCCAAGATGCTGTGTCAGGATTTCATGACATGATCCAACTGAAATGTTACATTCTTCTGCAATCTCTCGGACAGTCAGTCTTCGATTGGCATGCACAATTTCATTGACATTCCTGACATGTGCGTCATTGGTAGACGTTGAAGAGCGCCCAGAACGAGGGTCATCTTTTAACTTCTGCCTGGCCATTTTTAAGCCGCGTGAACCCTTCGTAACACCAAGTATGGCTTAAGCACTCATCACCATAGGCTACCTGCATCATTTGGTATGTTTCAGTAAAGGTTTTCTTGATTTTTATGCAAAATTTAATGCAGACGCATTGCTCCTCTAACTCTGCCATCTCAAAATTCGCAAACTATGTGACACAACGTTCTACTCAATACAATACTGAATGATAACTAACGGACATACAGCAATGAAACTTTCGGCAGTTATACATCAAACGTAGGCATGTGCATGGATGCCAACTGCATTTCACTCCAATACTTCATTGGCACGAAATTACAAATGTTCCGGAAGTTTTTGAACAGACCTCGTATTTTAAAACTGAAACCAGTAAGAAGGAATTTCTCGAAAAGGGTCAACTCTGCGAAAAAAGTTTATATGACATAAATTGTGTGTTTTAATGAGATCTACAACTTTTGCATAGCCAATGTTTGTCTATCTCATATTGTTTACCAGTTATGCAAAATTCTGCAAAATTTATCCAGAATAAAGGATCTTCGGAGGCTATTTCCAGTAAATTCAAGGTATACATTTTATTTGTTATCAAGAGGTTTTAATTAAAATCATTAGAGCAATTTTTGAGAAGACCAACATTTTTGAAATTTTTTCCATGTAAAGGGTAGTTGTGGGTGGAGGGATTTTCTTGAAAATCTTTGTCGCATCCTTGGAAGATACTGAACATAAATATCAAGTTAGGTATTTAATGGACTTTTTGTTTTTGAGCTGTGCTGCTCACAGACACTCGCATAGGGGTCTCTTTATAAAAAAAACATTTTTTGAATTCAGGGGTTGCCTAAACATGTATTTCTGGTAAAAATCTCGGTATCAAATTATAATACCTTCTCTACATACTATGTACTATGTGTAGAGAAAGTAATTAAACCTCATGCATATGGATCATAATGCATTATGGGGGTCGGGGCCTTAAATATTTTTCTGGCTGTGCTACTGTGTCAAAAAGTCCATACATGCAAATGGTTTATTTTTCTGGCTGTGCTACTGTGTCAAAAAGTCCATACATGCAAATGGTTGTAGAGTATGGACATGCATTTAACCATAGACACAGTAAGACTATGAAGAAGAGTGGGAGTTCATTCTCCTCATAGCAGCTAGCAGTGATTATAAAAAAGAAAACTATAAAAAAGCCTGCAGGATAGTGTGGTGGTAGCATGACTGCCTCACATTCAAAAGGTTTAGAGTTCAAATCTTGCTTAGTGTGAGTTACTTGGATAAGGTATTTTTGGGGAGTTTTCCCTTATCCTGAGAAGACGAATGTTGAGTAACTTTAAGCACCATGGATCCCAAGATCATTTGAGCATCATTTCACCAATTTTATTCATCGTCCGATATCACCAACCAGGTTAAAGGATGTTAAACTACCCAAGAGAGAGAGAATGAGAGGGAGAGAAATTAAAAATATAAAAGCAGATGTCAACATTCTCTCTCTCTCTCTCTCTCTCTCTCTCTCTCTCTCTCTCTCTCTCTCTCTCTCTCTCTCTCACACACACACACACGCACACACCCCGCACCACCCATACTCTTTTCTAAAAATACATTTTTGGATTCAGGGAATCCCAAAACAGTATTTCCAGTGAAATCTTTGGGCTGAATGCAATATTTCCCATACCTACTAAATATGAGTTAGAGAAAGTAAAAATGAAAAAAAGTATTGAAAAATTGAAACTAATAACAATGGCCCTCTGAGAAAATGAATTGTTTCTGTGTTTAAAATATTTCTAATATGTAAAATATGGCCTCTGTTATGACTTACCTGATTATAAAAGCAAATAAAATCTCTTATGAATGAAAACTTCACCACCTATTCCCAGAAAATTCAATATGTACAATTTTACTAATCATGTAAATATTTAATTGGTAGCCATTTTTTGGCAGAATTAAAAGGAATTTAATATTTTTCCATGTAATGGACAGTTTATGGTGAAGGGATTTTTTAAAAATAATGACACATCTTATTAAGATACTGAATTTAAGTATCAAGTTTGGTACTTATCAAACATTTTGTTTTAGAATTAAGTTGTATACAGGTTTCCATATATTTTAGCAAAAATACGTGTGGTGTAACAGAAATGGCTACCAAATCCAAATTAACTAATAAATCGATATCAAATTTGTGATAACTTTGAAATTCTATTCTCTTTGTTTGATCGGCAGAAAACAAAAGAAAGAAAAAAGACAAGTAACCTCCGATTTGAGAAAAGGACAATTAATGGGAAGTTAAAATATATCTTGGGAATGGTTGGGTCATAAAAAAAATTAAAAAGTATTTAACATAAATTGTGTGGTTTAACATCTACATTTTGAGTAATAAGATTCTCTTATGATTTACTGGTCATCAAAAGTCATTTATAATGACAAGAACTTTCCTGGCTGTTCTCATAAAACTCAAAGATGTACAGTTCATTTATCATGCAAATATCTTAAACGTACAGTATTTTAATCAAAATAAGTAGAGCCATTTGTAAAAAATGATGTTCCATGTAATGAAAAGTTAGGGGTGGGAGATTTTTACTTGAAAATTTCATGTCTCAGTTTAAATACAGTAAAACCTCATTAATTTGGACTGATTGGAGCTGAGAGTGTTCCATATTAGCAAAATTCCAAATTAACAAAAGTAAAAGAAAACAAATTCAATTTTGTGAATAGAAACACTATATTTAGTATGTACTCTAATTAAACATACCACTTACACACTGCATCATCTAATTTTTGTTCAGCTGGCAGCTAATTTGCTTAATTCGACAAGTTTCTTTTTCCACATTACACTTCAAAGCAAAGGATGTAAGTTCACTTTTTTTATTTTGTATGTTGGACACTGTATAGGTATTCCAAATTCCATACATGCACTGGCAACAATGGCACCAATTTAGAGATTTTCGATGATTTTTAATTTATTGTGTAAAGAGAGAGATTTATGTTTCCATTTTCCTGATGATGTCAACAGTTTGCTGAAAGGCATTGTGCACCTTGAATTGTTTTGTCAACTTAGCATTGTGCTGAAAGCGTACAAAGTTCGGAGGGTTCAATAGCACAAGAAGGGGATAGGAGAGTATTTTTCTGTAGCCAACCCAGACCCAAGGACAAAGATGCTATATACCGTTACGCTTCTAGGAATACAAACTATGTGACTCCCATAAATAATCGGACAGATTACATTTCACTATAAAGCAGGATATATTATTTCTATCACTCTCAAGCTATTTTCTGTGTTAAACAAAGTTCATTTGCCACGATTATGTATCTAATAGTTGAAAATGTGGCTAAACATCCCCATT
Organism: Hymenopus coronatus; assembly: GCA_030762935.1. Taxonomy (NCBI): domain Eukaryota; kingdom Metazoa; phylum Arthropoda; class Insecta; order Mantodea; family Hymenopodidae; genus Hymenopus; species Hymenopus coronatus. Next base: position 28,491,582 of record CM060882.1, read on the forward strand.
CAACCTGCCATCAACTTACAATACAAAAAGAATTGGACAAACAAATCAAGTACTGTACAACTGAGTATGTGAAAACTATCAGTAGAAATATCCTAGAAGCAGTGCTCCAATAGCAGGGTAAGGAAGTAATATAGGGCCCAGAGGTAAGCAAAATATCTTCAGAGACAATTAGTAATTTTTCATTATTAAAGTATATAATTTCAGCAAAAGTACAATTTGTGACATAATTCACTATAAATACAAAGGAAAAATTGAAACTTCTTTCCGATAGGGAGGAATCTTACTTAATATGGAAGGTAAAAAAGAATCCCAATTAAGTGCTCCTGTAATTTGCTGTGCTGAGATTCAGGAAGAACTGGGACTGATAGTGTGCCCCGAAACGATGAGTATTGAGAAAACAAAATTTTAAGGCTGTTTAGCCACAAAAAAAGGCATACATCTTTTCCAAAAATAAAAGAAAATGATTGCATTTGCAAAGGAATTTGTTAACAAGAGTGCCAATTGGTGGGACAATGTTCCGCGATGAAATTAAATATAATCTTGCTGGATCCAAGTGCAAGGGAATTGTGTGGAGGAAGCCAAACAGCTGGAAGAATGAAATTTGCAAGGCATGGTTAAACACAGTTAAGGGAGTGTAATGGTATATGGGGGCGTATTTTGGTTAATAAGAGTGGGAAAGCTGGTGTTATATGCACAATCATAGATAAGCACCTCTTAGCTTCAGATATTACGGCAAAACTTGAAACCAAGTCTAGAAATGACAGCTTTTTGTTTTGCTTTATCAAGATAGTGATCTGAAGCAAATGTCTCAAATTGTGCAGCTGTGGTTATTTTACAACTGTCCTCATGTATTGTATCCATCCCCTCAGTCCCTGGATCTTGATCCTATAGAACCAGTATGGAATAAACTAGAGAGGGCCTTGCAAAAGACCCCCTATCAATTCAAAGTAGTACTTGAAGGAGAGATTGCAGGAGGAATGGAGTAGGCCTTCTACATCTTACCTGAGAAATCTGGTTCACAACATGCCAAAAGTATGTTACCAAAGGTAAGGTTACGAAAGGTAATAAAAAGAAAAGGAAGTGTCTCAAAATATTAAGCCTTGTTTTCTTTGCTCATGCTTTGTGTCGATTACTTTTGAGCAGAGAGAAATACTACATTGTTTTTAATGTTTAAAAAAGTTGAATTATTTATTCTTGTATTTGAAATAGCATGTATTTTATTACAAGGATGAATTATTTAGTTGTGTATTTTTTTCAGTTTCAATAAAAAAACATTTCAAATGTTGATATTCATTTTATAAAGTTAGTGCCCTGCTTTGTGCTATAATTTATGGAAGTCACTGTACATAGTACATAAATACATACTGAAGCTTATGTTGCACCATGCAAGGATGCTGAAATTTGCATTCAATTTTTTATGTCAAATTTAATTATATACATAAGTTTACTAAAATATTTGTTCGGGTTAAGTCATCTGGAGTGCAGCTTAACAGTTTAGTGCCAAGTTTTGTATTTAACCAACTCTTTTTTTGTTTTTGTAATGCTGTTCAAGGAATACTGAATAAACATATTTAGTTTATTCAGTGGACCTAACAACATGTATTTCCTGTCGTACCTTGGCATGAAATGTTTAGATTTGGTTGGACTTATTGTACTTATTATGTACTTGGTAGAGAAAATAAAAACATAGGGAAAAAAGGAACTGCATCAGGAATGAAATTGAATAAGAATTCATATTTAATACTCATATAACCTTTTTGTTTACAAATGTATATGTTTATTCTCTGTTACTTGACTAAAAAATAAAACTTATATGCAGATATAATAATGAAAATAACTGTTTTCACACAAGAGTAATTAATCTGAAACACCTTGTGTATGTGTATGTCCTGACCTTCTACTTTCTATTTAGTTTCTAACCACAGCTAGTGGTCAGGGTATCATGTAACTGTAGTGATTCATTGAGGAAAATAGTTTGAGTTGGAGAAGATGTTAGTGGTCTAACCACTGGAAGGCTGCAGAGGTGAGAGGAAGGTCAGTGCTCTGCTGATGAAAGAGACCAGTGTTTGATGGAACGCATAAGGGTTAATTTCATTTTCACTGTGCAAAGAGGGTAAAAATATGTTTTTAGTCTATCAACTTTGTGGTAATCTTTGTGGCATGTGACTTTCTTGCAAATGTGCAATGTGTGTTTAAATTGTGTATGGGTATGCTAATTACAAAATGTTGTGTCGTGCTTCTTAAAACTTGGTGGTAAACAATTTTGTTTGCGGGAGTGGCTCTTGTGAGCTTTCTGGCATCAAACATCTATAATTTTTGGTTTTATATCTGTCTTGGTCTACTGTGATAATTTTTAGCTCATTTGCAAAAGAAAACAAGTACATTTGAATAAAATGTTTTGCTAAATGCTCTCCCTAAGAGGATGCATATAATTTAATTTTAAGACATGTTGATGAATTCATCAAGCTAGTTTATTTAGTTCCATCGTGCATGAGTTTTTTTAATTGTTTAAATTTTTTTTTTATTATTATTATTATTATTATTTGAAGCATTCCCTTAAAAAGCTTAACCTATTAACTGTGATAGATCAAAACTTGCTATACAAAAAATGTAGATGTAAAAACACATAATCTATGTCAAATATTAACAACACTTCTCACCAATCCTTTTTTAATCCCCGAAGGACTATGACAGCGGTTGCAGCGTTTAGAATTCATCACAAATCATGACTGCTTAGCCAGTCGTCTATTAGATTAGGAATTTTAACTTCACCACACATGCCCGTTTTGCAATAGCTAAATATAAACAATTGATCATTTGAAGACATTTGTCACCTTATGTGCAGAAAAGAAAAAAAGCATAGCCCGAAAGTGTTGGAGAGCAAGAACATTAATGGCTTTATTGCCAGATGTGAGGCATCAAATAACAACTTCTTAAAGATTTGACCATTGTTTCAGCTACCTTTATCCCTCTTGTACCTGCAATGAAATGCATGATGATACTAAATGTGTTAATGTTCATTTTAACATCAAGTAGATAGAAAAATGACTTTTATAAAAATAGTTTATCAAGGAGATATAAAAGTGTTAAAATTAATATTCCTGCGAACTAAGATTTCCATTAAATTGTTGGTAAAGAAAATCAGATGAATGTAACATCAGATTTGTTTCTCTCGTAACCAGTTCTGTTATCTACATTTTCAGTTTTCTTCTTATCCATAATTTTTGGTTCAAAATGAGTTAGTTACACTTTGATTTGCTGCACTGTTAATAACAGAAATCTGAAATGTTAAGTATAAATTATTCCTTCAAAATTGAAAAGTATCAAAAGATTTCTTATATATATAATGTAGACGACATAAATGATGACTAGGTCAGAAACTAAGCAAAAAAGAGTAGTTCTTGCTGGTTTTTATATTCTGTATCAGTTTTCCAAATGTTTCCCATGTGTTTAGCCACATTGTGTGATTGAAGACTTGAGCAAACTGGGAAACTTGCTCTCATTGGAGTGCAAACATTGTTTTTTTCTGCTTTACTTGCCCCACTGTTCATTCCATGCATATAATGAATAACCCAAACAGTGACATTTCATTGGCAGAAATTATCGACAAAGATATGCAGCTATTTTGTAACCCATGTTTTAAATGTAAATCATGCCCCATTACAGTTATAGTACATTAGAACTAATTACATGACAGAGCAGTGCTCCTCTAAAACATCATGGAGCAGAGCTTGTAACTTTACCAACTTGCAATTGCTGCCAGGTGACAGCAAATTGAGAGATTTGCAGTCTGTAATCTTGCACTACTTGGTGAGCAATGTACACTCGTTACCAAAAAAAGAAGAATCATATCTGGAACACCAAATACGTCCAAGTCTCTCAAGGCACAGTGCCTTGTGTTCACCATTCACAATACAGTTGTGTAGCAGCAGCAGCAACAAGTTGTCGCAAATTCTAAATCTAAATATTATTAACCCATATGATCAATAATCAAAATCAAATACATAACTTAAGTTTCTTCAACATCAAACTACCAATATTAACTAAAAATATGGACAACACAAAACATAATACAGTTAGGATTATAAAACCTGCCATTTTCCATGCGTGTTACTTGTAGCACTGAGTCAAAACGTAGGTTACTCCTCTGGTGAGGGTCACAGATTTGCTTCTTTAGATTCATGTTTTTTTTGCCTTTTCTTAATGATCTTCAATCAACACATGTGGGCTCTTTATTTTAGATATACTTGTTTCATACATGATATTTGGTACAATTAATAATATGATAGTTATTATAATGCTTCTTTGAGTGTTTATTCTACCGAACATCAATATGCACAAAAACATGTGGTGTGCAGAAATACTAAAGGTATTGTTAAGGAAACCATTGTTTTGATCTATATTTTAAGATTCAATTTTTTTTTTTTAAATTAACATACCCTTCACAAAGCGATCAAACACACCCTTCATAAACTGATCCGTGGTCATATTCTCATATGAGGTGACGTTTTCTTCCACATAAAAGGGAAAGGTCTATTGTTCAAAGGGGACCCGATACGGTGCAAAATACGTGGTTCACAATTCCATCATGATCACATATGTGTGTTGTAGTTGGATAAGGGACAGTCTAGGTGTGCTGTGCTGTGGTAGCTTGACGATACAATGAACAGTGTGCAATACACAATAATACTTGATAATATTTTATTCCCTCTGTGAGAATGAGTTCTCTATTGAGAATGTGAGGGCTGAGGTAAAAAGGGAGCTGTACTCCAATTACCTGTAAATGGGCAAAGGACAAAAGATGGCTTCTGGGCACAAATTCATGAAGTCTGGGTTCTTGTAGCTTCTTGCCCTCCTTACTGTAGGCATTTATTTTGTCTATGCCCCAAAGTTTAAGGGCAGTTATACAGGCTGAGGGTTCACGCACTCGATATTGTGTTTTAAGTTTTAGAAGATAACAGTCTATTTACACATATGTTTTTAGTTGCTTAACACAAGTATTAGTAGAATTATGTTTTTGTGTGCATAGAAAGGCCCATAACTTCATATGCCAAAGTTATATTATTGCAATATTATGTTCTATATATCCAGTCAAAATTGACAAACATAAAAAAAAATAATAAGCAGCATGAGATTTGAACCTAGGAACTTACGAGTGGAAGCAAAATCTTCTTAACCTCTCGGCCACCGTAATCTTATTCCAAGAGCTGTTTTCGGTACTCAGAAGTTAACCATTGTGCTGTCAGTCACTGCCAACTCTACAATTCTTTCAAGTGCATTGTGAACCAGCTTTACAAAGAGACCCGAAGCTCTTGCTCGACACATGGAATTTGGGGATGACTCAGTTATTTTGGCGACTGCTGTACGTGTGGGCAATTTTTTTCTATAGTGGAACTATGCAAAGAATGATACAGGCTCCAGTTTAAATGATGCTTATGTTTCTATCAATTGTGATAAGCCTGACATTGAAAAATTAGTGTCCATAAAAGGTGTCAGCATTTCACTATGCTCCTGGAAAAGGTCCGTAAAGCCCCATTTGAGGAAGAAAGACAGCAACACATATTGTGGTACTCTGCCACTTGCCTTTAAATTGTCTAGTTCTGCCACTGTTGCACTTTATATGCTGAACAATGGTCTTGATAACAACTCCAGTTTCCCAGGGTTGGCTTAGAGTGTTAAGAAAAATAGTGCCAAGAAATAAACTTTCCTTATCAGATGCATGTTAGGTTACTACTAAATATTATTAGTTACATTTTCTTTGTCTATTGCAGTGAAGAACCAGACCAATCAGAAGGGCTGCAGCAGCAAAGGATAACATTGCTCAAGGAAAAGGAAGCCTTTAAAGTGAGTGAGCATTTATGTTGGTTTCAGTGCAGCTTAATGGTCAGTTTTACCACTCTTTGATATCAGGAAATAACCTAAAATTAGATTCAGTACTCCAAATGTGGTAACATATGCTTTTCATCTTAAACCATTTAATGACAAGTTTGCCATAAAACACTGTATAAAATTCTGTCTACAAATCGCATTTTTTCGTTGCTATGATACACCTAGTAGGTAGGGAAGTATTGATAATGGGATTTCAATAGAAATTCATATTTTGATGCCCCCTTAATAAAAAATAATGCAGGCCTTTGTGCATGTGCGCATTCATGCAAGGGGGTGTAACTTCAGTAACTTCTAAAGACATGGCACAAAGATTTGTAAAAAGTCCATCAATTTAAACTATCCTTTACATGGAAAAATGCCGAACCTTTTGATTTTTTGAAAACTACCACTTTTTAGGACAGTGAACTCTCACTAACCACCTATTTAATGCTTAAGGTTCAGTATAACATGAATCACTCTCAGGAGAATGTTTTACCCTTAAAGAGTTAAAACACCATAAATTTAAAATGTTTGCATGAAAAATAAAATATTTATATTGAATTATTTGGGAATAGCCTGAGCAATATTCGCCATCCAGACACAATTCTGTGTAATTGCCAAACCATAAAAATAGACATAAATGGTGTTTAAAAAATCTGATGTGTTCCATTCTAATGACTTTCTCTACATCTCTGTAACAAATAATTGTTAAAAAGCTTATGCTTCTATTTTGTTCATGCTAATCGAGAAAAAATTAGCAGAGATAGTCTTATTACTTGCTTCCTTGTATTTAGAAGCGAAATAAGGGAGTACCATAGATTAAAGTGATAGTCAAAAGCAGGTTGCTATGTGACTGAAGCTCCTTTGTTTGGGACAGGAATTGACTCGTAAACCATTAGAGAGACAAAATTTTACATACAAAAAAAAAAAAGGTAGATATTTTTAAAACTCTTAAAATGATATCCTATACATTTTTTTATAAAGTTAATCATTTCCGAGTTATTCCTTGTTATTGGTTTAAAATTTACAATATTTAAACTTTTCTGAGATTATTTTTTTTCTTTTTCCTTGTCAAGCAAAGAGGTAAAAAATGTTTTGATTGTAATCAAAATTGTCAGAGCCATTTTTGAAAATTTTTTGAAAGGGTAGTTTGGGTGGGGTAGTTTCTTGAAAATCTATTGCGTTGCATGCTTGAAAGATGGGTGAACTTATCTGTTTAATTTGACATTTAATGTATTTATTGTTTTTGAGTTATGCCGCACACTTGACCATAATTCAAACAGCAGAACCAAATGGATACAGTAAGGACCTTGTATACAAGAAACTCAACAAAGCAAAGTAGGAAAAAAAACATAAAAGAAATAACAGCAGGAAAAAATAATATCAACACATTCAAAAAATTCACTTACCACCCCCGAGCATTTAGAAAATTAAAAAAAATCTTCAAAGAACAAAACATCACCCTGGCTCCAATAAACAGATTTTCTGTCATAAAGTTACTAAATTCAAAAATAAAAGATGAAATTTCACCAGAAAATAGGTCAGAAATATATCAAATTAAATGCACAAATTGTGAAAAGTTCTGCATAGGACAAACTAAAAGAAGTTTAAAAATCAGATCCAAAGAGCACTTTAGAAACCTAAAATTGAAACAAGAAGATAAATCGGCAGTAGCATTTCACTTTTGGAAAGAAAATCACAATCAATATCCAAATCCAAAATTGCTAAAAACCATGTCAGGCCACAATGAACTCACATCCTGGGAAAACATCCTCTTATGGAAAAACAAAGATCACCTAATAAACTTTGAAATCCCGTCAGTAGACAGCTTAGTCAAGAAGTTCATCATTTTGCCACCAGAGAAGAGAGCACAAGCTAACGCAACCAGCCATGGCAGTTGGACCTGCAAGGTTGAAAATGAAAGCATAATAAAAATGTAAGTGATGTAGTGTTTAAAAAACCAACTCAACAAATTAATATCACATATTATTTAGGGAGACTCAAAATACTATTTCTGGTGAATTTTCATTGTAGAATGTTGGGTGGAATATAATACTTTCCATGCATACTGTATGTGATAGAGAAAAAAGAAGGATTTGAGAAAAATGGAGTTTAAAATTTAAGGCAGTACTGTATGTAAATAGTGCAGACCAATTAAATAGCTATTTGTTGCTTTAAAATTTTGATATTAAAAACCCAATTGTGCACCATGAAACTAAAAGTTATAAGTGTAATAAAAAATGTAAAAAATAAAAAAAAATGTTCTCTTTGTTTTACTAAATGCATTGCCTTAAAACCTCATAATTAGTCATACATGAGATCACGTTTATACCAAACTAAACTTCAGTTTGAAGCTATTTGGACTTTGAAATTTATCACACTTTGGCTCCAATATCTAAGTAAACAGAACCTTGACTGTTAAGATAATGCTTAATACATATATGCACAGACAACGATTTGTTTACATGACTGTACGCCAATTCTTTTGTTTGTTTTTTTCCCCTCAGAAAGAGCAAGCAGAACGTGAACAGGATTGGGAAAGGGAACAACGAGAAAAAAAAGAAGCATTAGAAGCTGCTCAAAAAGAACTGGAAGAGGTAAGGTTGCAACTGAGATAAAAAAGCTTTAATAATAATATTAACTTGCTGAAACACCTAGTGTTGTTCATGGTTTGATGGTTTATCCTCCCAATAGCCTCGCATTTCTTTATAGGCATTTAAAAAGTATATTACTACTCCACAACCCTCTCACCTTTAGGTTAAGTATTATTTCTAAACTGGTACTATAAAGCTTTAGGAATTTCTCAGGAATTCTAATTTGGTCATTAAGGTTCAATAAAACACAATTTATATTCAAATACACCAAAACCATTTTATTTACTTTGGCAGCTTTATTGTGTTCTGTGAAATCCAACTGCAGAACTGCTAATGTGTTTCACCAGAGCCGCTCGCTTGCACTATTATTTTATGTCTAGGTCAGTGCACATGTATAAATAAACATATTTTTGTGCAATCCAGGCACCAATCTACCAAGTTTCACCCCCTTATTATGTTTGCAGTTGCATAGTAGCAGTAAAATGGCATGCTTTTTTTCCCCACAATGTATATTTTCAGGATTTAAGCAAGTGTCTTAATGGGGGTGCGGCTTGTTCTTTCAAGGTATGATCATCACTTCTAGAAGTTCCAGAGTGAGTAGTATAGTTAATTTGTTTTTAATTTCCTTATATGCTTCTGGAACTGTTGTGGAGTGGTATCAAACTTTTTATACAAGCCACTTAAACCATGATTTAATTAAAACTCAGCACAAAGAAGCCACTGCACAATTCTTGATTGTTACTAAAATAATATGTAGTTCTAGGTTACATTGGTAACAGCACTGAAACTATCTTGGTATTGTTGCTTTATAGGCTGGCATGTCATGGCAGATGCTGTTAATGCAGAATGTCAGCTACCAACTATTAAGCAAAAAAATCGCTGTGGCCAAAGGAAACATTGAAGAAGTATTTAGAGTTGCAAAATGCTATATGTTACAGTGATAGAAAAGCATGAATACTAAATGTAAAAAAAAGGCACAAAACATTAATAATTGAAATTATTCATGTGCAAAGCTATCTTTTCCTTGCACCTTTAAAATTAATACATTACAGAATACATTATAATGTGCATGTTGTGAAATTTAGATGCTCCAGAATGGTTAATGTCTGTTTCACTTCTTAAATATGCTATATTAGCTATATCCTTTTATTTGCACAATTTCGTCGTTACTTTCACATGCAAAACTAACTTTTCCTTGCTCCTTTAAAATTAATGATGGACAAAACATAGTAGAACATCATGGCTTCTACTTAAACACTCTGCAATGAAAAATGCAGTATATTAGTGGTACTTAATATTGTGACTATGCCCTGCAACCATAATCGTCATACATGTGTGAATAAAAAGTTTTGTTTGTCCTGATTGTTGCCATTACACCAGCATTAGTTGACATGTGTGCCATCAGCAAGTTCTTTTGTTGCCGAAGTTACAATCGTTGCACCTGTGTGGGTGGACATGGGTGCTGTTGGGAAATTCTTTGACGTCAAAGTCACGCATTGTTACACACTGAGTAAGTTGGTAACATCTGCAGTGGTTTGAGACTGTTTCTGGAAGTTTCCTACCAAGTGATAGACAGGCCTAAAATGGCAGAGCAATGCCCGAACCAGAGTTCAGTTTTCATTTCGGATGCATGGCAAGCAGCACTTTTCAGAGTTTTGACAGGAAATTCGTAGCCAGTAGTAGGCATTGCTGCAGCAAATGTCAAAGGAAACTATATGGCAGAATTGTTGCAGAAGGATGAAAGAAAGACTGTTATTTATGAGTTGATTTTCAATTGTATTCAGCTTGTGGAAGAAATAAAAAATAGTTGTATGTTGGAATAAAAAGAGAATGTATACAAAAACAATTGAACAACCACAAATACCACAATGTAATGTTTGTAATGATTTCTCAATAATACAATTGAGTGACCTCCAGGTTGTCACATTCTGGCTGCCTTATGACTGTTTAATAAGAAAATCTTAGTTAGAAAGATATAATACTAGTTAAGTAACACCATGTTTACTCTCAGTAAATACATGCATAGAAATACTCAGAAAGTGCACAGCAGACAAAACAAAACCAAAATTAAAAACGAATATACAAATTATTATTTGAGCTATTACCATTATTGTTAAGAATGATACAGATTGATTTGTGAGCTTTGGAGGCATAACATAAAATTAAATAATTAATCTTATCAAATGGGGCAGAATTTTGAATTCTGATCAGATAACTTTTTAACACAAGACAAAAATAATTAAGTGTCAAGTTTGGTCTAAACCGGTGCAGTGATATAGAAAGTCGTAACAAGCCTACATACCAAATATATATATATATTTGGCACTAAAAATTATGTAATGTCACAGGAACGACAGCAGATGGAACAAGAGTATGCTGCACAATGCAGGAAACTCGCACAGGATTGGCGTCGTCTGGAACAGCAGCAGCAAGATAGCTTAGCAACCTTAAAACTCCGAGAAGGTGAACTGATGAGAAAAAGGGAGATCTTGGAGAGTGAACGGGATCTCCAAATGGCTCAAGTAAGTTTTCTTTCTTAGTTTACAGCCATTAGTGATAGCACAGCAAGAGGTAAGAGGAAATGCATGCTTTGATTGTTCCCTAGAAAATGCTGTGAAGTTTTAAGTTATTAGAGTTAGCAGTAAGATAAACAAGAACATGCATCTGTTATATTTGTCTATAGTACACTTATTGCTGTGATGCATGGGTTGTTCTGACTTAATTATATCTACCCTTGAAACAACAGAGGAAGTACTGCATTCCACCCAAAAATTCTATAGCAATATTTCACTAAAAATACACATTTTGAGATTCGCTAAATCAAAACTAAAAGCATTTTACTTTTCCTACTGCTTAGTTTTAATAAGTAAAGGAAATGTAGCCTTCTACTCCAAAAATTCAAAAATAATTTCTCAATTGCTTGCTTATAGAAACCAGAGTAAATATTGCATTCCATTCAAAAATTCTATACTGAGATTTCACTAGAAATAAACATTTTGAGGTCCTCTGAATTAAAACAATCTCTGCTGCTTACCTAAAGTAAATAGAGAAGGTGTCACATTCCACCCTAAAATTTGATTTCACCAGAAATACATGTTTTGAGATTCCCAGAATAAAAACAAAAAGAAAAAAAATCTGTGTGTGTCTTACTGTTAGAACCAGCTGAAAAATTCAATGAGCTAGGATTTGGACACGATTCTCCTACTCTTCATGCAGTAGCAAAATGCAAACAAATGGATATTTTCTCGGTAATGTTGCCATAGAGGTCAACATGTAATGGCAGATTCTATTAATATGCAATATCAGGTACCAAGTGCGGAGCATAAAAATGCTATGGTTGTAGGAAACCCAGTAGTTGGTGCAGTTGTGAAATGTAGTGCATAGCAGCAATAGAAAAGCCCAAATAGTAAATAAAGGCAAAGAAGGTGCGAGAAACCCAAAGGAAATAACCAAGTGAATAACCATCTTGAAGCAGTAAACAAATATAGCACAAAACTGGCCCCATAGCTCAGGTGATAGAGCTCCTGCCCCTTGTGCGAGGGTCCCAAGTTTGATTCCAAGCTGGGAGTAGGGAATTTTTCTCTATCCCAGATTATTCCCTGTCCTTCCCAGAGCCTGGAAGTATGAATGTGAGTGTAAATGTATGTTAGATCATGAAGAAAATTAAAGTAAACAGTACATGTGTTAACACCATTGCCAAGGTAATATGTTCCACAGGGAAATGCTGCTGATAGGACTATGCAGTTAAAGGCAGGATGTAAATGGAACAATAAAAAAAAGTAACACGATTAAAAGTAATTGCTGCAAAGCAGTAAACAAATATAATCACCACAAAGCAGTAAATAAATATAACACAAATGAATAATAATAGGCACGAAACAAAAAGGTTAAACAAATATACAATCACTATGAAACAATAAGTAAATATAACATGAATAATAATATACATAAAGTATGAAACAGAAAATTAATGTTGATATCTGTGGAGTTGCTACTTGTTGTGCAAACGTTTTTCAGTCCCAAAATTTGTTCAGCACTATATCCTTATCCAAAATGTCTCGGTCCACAATAATGTGTAGGTTGTTCATGTTCAGTGCTGACAAATTCTCGCAACAATAAATATCTGGAATAGAATAAATTGCACCAGAAGGATGCTGTAAGTGATGTAACAACTCTCATGTATTTAAAAGAATAACAATATACATTAGCATATTTTTAGCAAGTTTTATTTCTGCAAGGTAGCCTGCCTGATGCTTTGCAGTACCTACCATGACTTTGCATCAGGCAGGCTACCTTGCAGTACCTACCATGACTTAACGACCTCCACAGCAATATTACTATTTTCTCAACAGAAAATAAACAGAAGAAAACTAAAGAAGAAGAAAATGCTTTAGATAAATTTCAAATTCCCTTGGTGATTGGTGCTTAAGACTGGACCCAGAGAGATAAACCAAAAGAGTATAGTGATGACTCATCAATTGTTGTGTCCAATACCTTTATATCCAATAATTGGGGTTTCATGGATTACTGCCACAATCTTGTTTAAAGTAAATACTTATATTACAGTTGAATAAAGCCAGAGAAAGTAAATACTCTAAAGTAAACCCACAAAATTGTCAAGTATTTATTAGCAATTATTCTCTTTTTTTATTCACTTTAATTGGGAATAAGTATTTACTTGAGAAGTAAGTTCTTGAAAGTGTTTACTATTTTTTAATTGTGTCACCCAATATTTACATATTAACAATTTACAAATAACAAGAAGATTACAAATGCTCGCAAATTCTGTTGCACAAAAAAAAAAGTAACTTGTAGGGTTTGAGGGACTTTACTAATCCAGTTAAACAATTAAAAACTGTACATAAGTATCATATATATTCCCATTTCAAAGCATCACCAACCATGTATTACAAATTCCACTAAAGATATATGTTTAAGTCTGCATACTTTTTGCACAGTGATAAGTATGTTTCTTTAATCTGAAAGACATATAAAGTTATTTCATTGATTAGATTAGAAAGTATGCTGTAGGCTCATTTAGGCCAGGAAGCCACTGAACAGAGAACTTGTCAAGGCATATACATGTATACATATGTTTATATACTACGAAAAAAAAACAATGTATAAAGCTCTAGTGCTAAAAGCATGGGTTACAAAAACAGCAGAATAGACATATAATCACACCATTTGCTTTTGAGGCCTGTACGCCACTGCACTATACTTAATATGCTCTATAAAAGCATTTGTACTTTTTTTTTTGCATGCACATAAAAACAAAAGAGTATGAAGAATTAGTGTTAAAATGTATAAACAAATATAATTGCATTTCACTGATGTAATGTTGGATGATAGTTTTCTAATTTTCGACATAATGGTTACTACTAGTAATTATATAAAACTAAAATATGATTATTATATTATGTACTCTGCATAAATGTCAACAAATTACAATACATATTTACAAGTAGGTTATAGAATTTATAATGCAAAAATTTACAATTATGTACTAGAGCGTAAAATATCAAAGCATCAGGCTTTACAGACCTTGTGTCATTGTTTAATACTAAAAAATTCATTTGACACATTCATGCAAGTCAAAGTATACCTCAGTTTAATTTGAATATAAAAAAAAACACACACATTATAATAGTTATAAATACAATAATTATTACGGTATTCTCAGACAGATTTGTCACTTAAATATTCATCTACAGAGTAAAATGATTTATTGCAAAGGTACTCCTTAAGAGAAGCCTTAAGAGTACTTTTGTATTTGAAGATTAAAAGCTGTCAAAAATTAGAACACATAATTACAAATTCTGGGATTGCAGTATATTGGCTAAAGTGATGAACTGTGATTAGATAGGTTGTTTGTTGAATGTGCCTTCTTATTCTGTACATTGCGTTAATTGGTTTAAAAGCCAAGCAAACGTGTAATTTTCACTTTCAACTTGAAATCATTGAAAATTGAAAAATTCAATGCCATAGCAGGGATTTGTACCACGATCTCCTGGTCTCAGTTCAGTTGCTCTCACCACTGAACTGGCAACAAGCCAACATAACCTTAAATTCCCCAACTGACTGAACTAAAGTTTTTCCTGGTATGACATTGTAATAAAATTGCTATTTTAGAGAATAAAGGGATGAATGAAGTAAGAACTACAGAGTCATATGTCTGCTATTGCCAGTTGTACTGACATCCTTCGGGAAAACTCCAAATGCTCACACATATAATGGAGAGAGGCTTCAAGAAAGTCGGGATTGTATTCTGGTAATGACAGGTACATGATAAATGCTATAGTACTCAATTATGAGAATTTAATAAGAAATATTTCCAGTAAATTCCTATTTATTACATCAACAATATATTTCCAGGGAAAACATAATGAAACAAATGACTTGGAATTGTTAAATATTAGGAGGAATTGAACTCTTATTCCCCCAACTGTGAACAAATACAATAATAGGGTGGGGCGAATATTAAACAAAATAGATCCAAAGCCATGAATTAACAGCAATAGCAATCTTAAATAGGCATTTAAGAAAATAAATTTTGAAATCCAAATTAGCGTGGATAGACTATAATGGGCAATAACAATATAAAATAGATATTTTACAAATAATCTTCCGAATAACAATGCTTAAAAAAATTAAAAATAGTCCCAGATTCAAAATTTAATAAAATTGTCCTTTAACAGAATCCCAAATTTTGCTGGCAGCACCCATTAATAACAAGCATCTTATGTCCAGAATTAAGGAACTAAATGGGGCATTAGACGTCTATGTACAATAACAAAACATATTGAATAAATGTGCATTATTATGAGACAGAAATGCAAAAGACAGACAAACGTGTTTGGCAACAGAAGGAAAAGCTTAGAAAAACTGTTCATCACATTCACAATGTTAAGTACAGATACAAAATTGTAATAAATATAAATTTAACTGTAGCTACACTACTTAAAAATTAGCTCTTATGTTAACCATAAATAATGAATACAGTGAGCTGTGTTTGAAAATAATTTTGGCAATCAGAAAACCCTTCCAAAATTACAGATTACAATAATAGCCAATCAAGCTTATGTGCCTTACCGGGGTTAAGTAGCAGTAGAACTCATCACTACAGGTCAACACTAAGTCACTAATAATGTCTCTGCAGCTTCAACAAATCTCCAAACGACAGTCAACCCCACAACAAAAAAACAGAATTACATGAGAAGGCCAAGCACGCCACCAGACAATACAACAAACCCTGCGTAAACACAGAAAAGTAAATGTACCAGAATGGTACACAGTTTTCATCCTTTGCAAAGAAACCTACAGATGTTTAGAGGTTAAGATTCTCTGTGTGTCTAGCACATGCTGAATGTGATGTCCAATATCTTGTTACAATTAAAAAACTGCTAATTTGAAACTTTTGGCTGAATTCATGAACATATGTGAAGTCATTTATTCTGAGACTAAACTATCTTTGTCTTCTACCTTCCCTTACACACACTATCATTTTTTTAATCACTGGAAGTGCTACTAAAAACTTTTTAAGTAGTTTTCATTGACATTTTTCTTATCACTATATACCTTTTTATTTGTTCTTTTTAGAGCTAAAAATTATTAAATATAGCTTTCTGTACAAACCTTAAACCATTAGATAACTGCTTAATTTACAAATACAATTTATGTGTGTGTGAAATTTCCACTTGATTGTGAAACAAAAATGTTATAAACTTAATTTGTGAATATTTAAGCTGTTTGTAAAGTTTGACTTTACAAACTTCCTTGTGAAATACATTTTTACAAATTACAAACAAAGACTATGAGTTACAGGGATTGTAAACATTGAAGCATGCTGCTAGTCTTCAGGGATTCTTATAAACTAGAATTCCCATTTATTTTACATTTAATTATTGTACAGTTAATGCAGTGAACAAATTTCTCATCCTTGCAAAATGGTTATGCTTTGCTGGACGAAGGAAAATGTTATGGGTTATTATTACAGGAAATTTGTAAGTGTTGATTACAGCTTCACAGGTAACCAGCCATGTCAAATTTATAAACTCAAGCTTTTGGACATTCTAAACTGAATAAAGTAATACAACAGGGCAGCCTGATGATGTGCTAGACATATACCCATTCTTGCAAGGATTTAACCATCTCCTGATGGGAATGTGTGTTAATGAGGTTGGGAAGTGAAAGGAGGTAGCAAGATTGCTCTTCAATGGTTGCCAGTCCTGGTGCAATGGTCCTTGTGCACCACTATGTAATTTGTTTACAAAACATTATTTATTTTGGGGTTGAAATTTTGAAGCGCAAGTAACTCTTAGAAGGATTATATAGGTACTTAGCTGTAGCAGTTGTTAGGGATGCTCTTTGGTTGCTGGAGATGCCTGCAAGCCATGCGGGGAAGCCAGTATCACCTGAAGTAGTGTTTTCTGGGATTGGAATCTCCTAGAGACTTAATGAGCATGCTCCAATGGAAGGGCAAACCATCACTGAATTTAACTTCTGTCCCAGTATACACTCTTACTAGGTGGGTGGGGCTTGTACTGCTCTGGCCAATGACTGCACGATGATTGCAATTCAACCAGGTGTCTCCAGGAATAGTGCCATCTGGTTTGATGTTTTCTGTACAACATTTACCCTGGGTGATTGCAGTTGCAGTTGAAGGTGTGTTTTATTGCTAGTATCTAAAGTGATGTCCCAAATCTCTAAAGTAGTTCCATTGGTGTAATTTCATTTCAATGGCTTCTTTGATGAGTCTGTCATAGTACTTGCCTCAGTTCTAGAACACAACAACATTGTGTTGAAGTTGATTTTGTGAACATTCTCTATGTAGTTGGGCCACCGCTGGTTTTCTAGTTGAAGGAGTGTGATGTTGCACTCATGATCCTTGCACCTCTCTTCAATTGTGCTTCCTGTTTGTCCATTGTACACCTTTCCACATTTGCATGGAATCTTGTACACTCTTGGAACCTTGAGCAACATTACCTGCTCTTAGGTGTGGTACTGTAGGTTTTAATGTTGAATTTGGCGAGAATGCAGGAAATCTTATTGGACACGGCTGACTACCCATGAAAACATAATCAATAATGCTTGCCTGAAAGCTTTAAGTTTACAAGAATGTTAGCAGGAGTACATTAATAACGCTTTACTCAATATGATGTTAATACTTGCAATGCATTTGCCATAATGTGATTCATGTTCTTGTTTTATTCTGCAGTTTCAAGGTGTAAGCTGTTATATAATGCTTGATGTTAGATTATAAATCAGCATTTCTTTTTATTTTCTAGCTTGTGTAACCCCTAAGATTATGTTATATCATTTTATTTGCTTCTTGAAGCCTAGTTGTAAATGAAGCAGAGTTGGTTTAAACCATGGTTTAAATAGTAGTAATGGTTTATTTTCATGAAAACCACTCTTGACTTTTTGTTTTTCATTTCTGCTTGTTACGGTAGTTCTACCTATATAGTAGAAAGTTTTTAATTTCTCTAACATGTAGACAATATTGTACTACGCCCAAGATTTGCTATCTGTTTCACACTTAATGAGATAAACATTCATAGATATAGATTTATTGCATATTTTATTGTGGGTACAATGGTAATAAGGAAAAACATTGGGCTTATAGGAGCTAGCCACAATGTGATGCCTTTCGAACTCTATTGCCTTTGCTTGACCAGAGGAAAGAAAAATAAGTATTTTAAAATTATAAAAACACACACACACACACACACACACACGCTCTCTCTCTCTCTCTCTCTCTCTCTCTCTCTCTCTCTCTCTCTCTCCCCCTTCCTCCCTCCGTCCCTCTCCCCAGCTATTGCTTAAAATTTACCAGTTAGTGCAAAAGTTATTCAGAATAAAGAGGAATTCTGGGCCTTTCTTAGAAAATGTAATATATACATTTTATTTAAACATATGGTGCTGTAATCAAATTCCTTAGCCATTTTTGAGAAATAAAAAAATTTAGGAAAAAAAAAAAAAAGGCTTTTTATAAGAATAGTTTAATGTGGAAGGATTTTCTTGAAAATATTTGCCACATTGTTGGAAAACACTGAACTTGATTACCAAGTTTGGTATTGAGATGTTCGTAGACATATAGATTTTTCTTAATTTATTTTTAATTGCTATTTCATGTTATTAATTTCAGGGATGGTTATTTTCAGTAGTGTGAAATCATGGTATATTTTGGGTGGAATGCAGTACTTACTAAGTACATGATAGAGAAAGTAAAAATAATCTATAAAAGTTCAACAGCTCTTTGATTAATTTTTTTAAAACTTGGTCTGTTTCCAACCCTGCATAGGAGGGACGTTAACAGTTTTACCTTATATTTTAGTTTGCTTGCTATAACCCTTGCTGTGGATGTTATTCCCTGTGAATGATGTAGGTTGAGACAGAGTGTAGTCATGTGGCAGTTCTGCAAGGGAAAATAGGGCAGCTTCAGAAGCAAGTGATGGCAAGCATAGCAGGGAAACTTCTGCTCAGCTCTCGGACTGGCAAGCTTCATTGTAATGGCATCAAATCACTCCAGGTCAGTATTACAATTTACAATACTTTCACTTAAAAGGGTTCATTGTCACATTGATGTTGCAGATTGAGCCTCACTGTTTGTAGTGAAAATACCGTAACCTATGCCTTTATTGACTCAAAATTACAAATAAAGCTTTAAACTCACTGCTACAAATAATTCACTTGAAGTGTAGACAGTTTATGGCTGCATCCATCAATGGCTCGTGCACCTCTCCAGTCACTCACAACTCGGTACAATTCACCACATACACTGCACTTCTTTCTTCTTTTATAGCTAGAAAATGACATCACAAACTTTCTGAAAACTTGTCAAAGGTACTTGAAATCAAAATATCTTGAATATTGGGAAGAATTATGATGTTGCACGGAGGGTCTCAGGTTCCGAACGATCCTATTGCATCAGCCTTATGCATTTAATTGCGATGTCCCACATTCCGGCTCCACTGCTGCATACCTGCATAGGAGCAAAATCAAATGGTCTACGATTTGTTTAGAAAGACAAACAAATCAAACATTACATAAAGACAAACATAAAAACAAGAATCAAACTCCCATCTGATAAAACAAATCAAGTAATGAATATTGAGAGCGATCACACATCGGATGCCACTGTCACAATATATTAAAAACAAAAAATACCCATGTCTTGATTTTATCTATAATGGGGTTTCTATTCATTGGGAAAAAGTTATAAAAGTTTTAAGTTGTAATGGCTGACCTTAGGTCTATCTTCTGTCAACAATCAGCTATCTGGTGGTGTGCCCAGTGGTGATGATAAGCTTTGCCCCATACCAAGACATTGCCACTTTTTTTACCCATGGTTGTTTTATTAATAGAGATCCTGCTTCTGTGGAGCAGCACTAATAGTACTACATGTGCTGCTCTAGTAGCTCTTCACACAACTCTCCACCTGCCAGCCACCCTAGCGGAGGTCCTGGTGTGATAGACAAAGTTTCTAAATTTTTATCAACACTTAGTTTTACCGTCAGGATCTGGTTTGTTTTATTTATCATTGTAATATGTTTTAGTTTTACCTACTTTTATCCCATTTTACGCTCCATTGTTGCATATGGTTTTATAGCTTTATGTCTCGTTTTAGCAATGGATAGTTTTTACACCTCTTTTTATATCTAATTTTAGCTCATCTGATTTTAATGTTGTCTCTTGTCATTTTAGTTTTGCAAGGGCGCTGTTAACCTAATAGTTAAGTGCTCTTAAACTCTAATCATCATCACCACATAAAGACATTAGTATACAAAGATAACTCAACTATAGGTGGCAAAAGGAGAATCTACTGGGATTGTACTTCATTTTTTTCTTCTGCAATGGGTGCCTCCAAGAAATAAATCTATCTAAATGATTTTCTCTATCTGTTTTGCAAACAAGCTATTCCTGCAAAAGATAACTCCTTTATCTTCATAATGCTAATCAAGATAAACATTACTATAATGTTCTTATTTCTTAGTTCCTTATAAGTAGAAGGGAAATAAGAGAAGCTAGGCTAAATCAACAGTCAATTCCTTTTAAAGCTGTCACTACATGATTCTCAATGAAATTTGGTTCATTTCCATGGCAAGGAGTAAAACAAAAGGAGATGAAATGGAGGAGGAATTTCTGTTTGAGAAAAATTTAAGTATGATGAAATTGAAACCGATAACAGAATATCTATGAAATGGTTAGCTGTACAAAAGAACTGCATACAACATAAATTGTTTTATCAAGATTTACATTGTTTGAAATCTTACAAATATGCAAAGAAACTTGTAACAGTGATGTGATTAAAATAAAATCAAAAGAATTTAAGTCACTTTTTTAACACAAACATCATTTAGCAATTACTTACTGGGACCGGTTAAGGGAACATTTGTTCCCATTTTCAACCCTTAATTGTGACTAAATCTTGCTTCGCTGGCATCAACAATGAGGGTAGTGGTGTATCACTTGTGGAAGCACCTGGTGCTGGATCTATGAACTTCCAATGGTTGCTGTATAGTGGTTCATCAAAATTCATGTTATGGCTATTTTTCTTCATGATGTAGATCTCTTCCCAGACATCTAATTCTGTGGGTTTTTACGCTGGTTTTAACAGTTTTATATTAGGTATGACTTTGTGTCTTGATGTCCAAAAATGATAGTCAGCTGCTGATTTTTCTATTTGTATTTTAAGTTTCTCATGTGTTCCTTTAATCTGGTTTCCAAACTTCTTTTCATCCTTCTTATATATACTAGATTACAGTCTGAGCATTTAATTTCATAAATTCCCATTTTTTGTTTGTTGGAATAGGATCTTTTAATTTTTTGCATAGTTTCTGAATGCTATAGTTGTTTTTTGAGCTAAAGTGATGCTATAAGATCCTATTCCAGCAACAAAAATCAGGGAATTTATGAAATTAAATTCTCTGACTGTAATCTGGTATATATAAAAAGAACGAAAAGAAGTTTGGAAACCAGATTAAAGGAACACATGAGAAACTTAAAATACAAACTAACAGAAAAATCAGCAGTTGCCTATCATTTTTGGACATCTGGACACGGTCATACCTAACATACAACTGTTAAAACCAGCGTATAAACCCACAGAATTAGATGTCTGGGAGAAGATCTAAATCATGAAGAAAAAGAGCCATATCATTAATTTTAATTTACCACTATACATCAACCTTTGGAAGTTCATAGATCCAGCACCAGATGCCTCCACAAGTGATACACCACCACCCTCATTGTTGATGCCAACGAAGTAAGATTAAGTTGGAATTAATGGTTGAAAGTAATTATTAAGTGATGTTTGTGTTACAAAAATTGACTCAAATTCTTTTGATTGAATCTACATTTCTTGTTTATTAACTTTTTGTCAATCTCTTAGAGTTAACCAGTTATGCAAAAATCATTCAAATAAAGGGGCTACTCCTAAGGAATTCAGAGTATACATTTTATTTGCCATGTAAACATCTTTTATATACAGCATTTTAATAAAAAAAATGTTATTAGAAAATGGAAAGTTTTGAATAATACTCCATTTAATGATTAAGTTGGGGTGGGGGGATTTTCCTGAAAATCTTTGTGCTGCATCCTTGGAAAATCTTTAGTTTGGTAACTAACCAAATTCATTTTTAAGTTATGCCATTCTCATATACACTTTTTTTTTTTTTTTTTTTTCTTTTTCTAAAAATACCTTGTTTTTGCTTTTGGTTATGTAGGTATCCTAAAAAAGTGCATTTCCAGTGAAATTTTGATATAAAATTTTTGGGTGAAATATATGTGTTAGAAACAGTAAAAAAAACTGAAGGAATAACATTTGTACATGTTTAATACTTTTTCTCTTGTTTAATACTTTTTGAACACGATATGCAAGAAATCAGATATTGTTAATAAATTGCATTTATCTACTCTAACTATTAAAATATATACATATCTCAGCTCTATCTGTAACATTAATGTGGCAAGGGTCCATATTAGTCCAGGTCAGTAGTTGAAATGGACAAGGGGATTCCCTCCCATCTATCCTTTAATTTTTCACCTATTTGTACTGTTGCATGTATGTGGGTATGTAGAATATTTTAATGTATAAATAAGTCCCGTATGGAATGGTGTAGTGATTGTTTAGAAGTTTTCTTATTACTGACTTATTTGATAAGTTAACTGAAACTAATTTTTATTTTCGTTACTACTTACTTAGAGTAAATATATGACATATTGTATTCCATCCTAATGTTCTTGCAATAACCTGTGAAATCCTCCTCATTCAGAATGACTTGTGCATACAAATTAACAAAAGAGATGCACAAAATCTTACTAAACAATAAATGTACCATATTTATCCGAAAACAAGACAACCTCAAATGCAAGACGACCCCCCCATTTTTGAGAACTTAATTTTGGAATAATTTAGCATGTCATCTTCATATATAAAAAGAATACCTGCTTAAAAGACCTATATAAAAGAAGAATTTTTAAATGAAATTTAAAGGTTGGTTGTATATTTTGAACAAAATAAACTTAAGCTGATTAAGTCCCCTTTTTACTTTCTCTAGCCCCATATGTACAATGTACATAGGGATAGAGAAGTATTGTATTCCACCCAAAAATTCGATACCGAGATTTCACCGGAAATACATGTTTTAGGAACCCCCCTTGATCCAAAAAAAAGAATTTTCCGAAAAAGGTCTGTGTGTGTCCGTGTGTCTGTGAACACAATAACTCAAAAACGAAAAGTAGCTAAACTGCCAAACTTGGTATTTAAGTTTAGTATCTTCCAGGGATGCGACATGAATATTTTGAGAAAAATCCCCCCACCCCAAACTACCCTTTACATGGAACTTTTTTCGAAAATTTTGATTTTCTTAAAAATGGCTAAAGATTTTGATTAAAATATCATATATTAAAGATATTTACCTAATAAATAAAATTTATATCTTGAATTTTCTGGGAATAGCTTCTGAAGACCTGTTTATTCTGGATGAATTTTGCTTAATTTGGCATAACTAGTAAACAGTAAGAGATAGACAAAAACTTACTATACAAAAAATTTAGGTCTTGTTAAAATACACATGTTATATCATATACATTTTTCTGGTGGAGCTTACCGTTTTCGAGGTATTCATTGTTATTAGTTTCAGTTGTGAAGTACTTATACTTTACTCAGACGGGAGTGTCCATTTTTCTTTTGTTCTACTCCTGGCCAAGAAAAGAAGTGATTTGTAATGACAATCGCATAACGACAGCTTTTAAAACAGCTTTAGCCTAGTGTATTCCCTTATTTTCTTCCTACTTATACGGAACTAAATAATAAGAACATTGTGCTAATGAGTACCATGATTAGCAAGGTGCAGAGAGAAGAAGAATCTTATGTATGAAGTTTGTAGAACAGCTAGAGAAAGTCATGTGAGTGTAGCACATCAGATTTTTTATACTGAATTTGAATTTGCAGTGGAAATTCACATTTTGAGCGGTTGGCGGAGAGGGGAGTATGGAAATGTACAATATGGGTGTGATGGTACAACAATGGCGGCAGCTTAACTGAAACAATGATGATGAATATGATATTGTATATAGAAAATGTTTAATGTTCTTACCCAATTTTAGTTTGTGCAGAAATTTACATTGCGAGCAGAAGAGAGAACAGAAATGTACTAGTATGTCTGTGTTTGGCGACAGCTTAGCTGCATTGATGATTATGGATACAATTTTCAATTAAGACAGCATACATAATATATCACAAAACGTTTCACTTAATTTGAATTTTCACATGAATTCATATTTTGGATGGGAGAGATGGAGAAGGGAGTACAGAGATGCCCGGAATGTGCATTACGGTACCTGACAACGATGGCAGCATCGGTGGTGGGAGCTTAGCTATAACTACAATTATAGATATTTTCTATTAAGACAACATAGTTAGAAGTCCTCTAATTTTATTTTACTCTCAAAGAGTAATCTTTTTTCCCAATTAGATTGCTCATAGGCACATTGAACAGCTAATTTTTGGCGCAAGATGGAATGCACAAAATCTGCTGCATACTTCACGACCTTGGCAGTAATCTATACATTTCCCCCAGGCTTTGCCACTGCCATACCCAGAAGTTTGAAACTTACTTTTTCCTCACATGGTATTTGGAAAACATGTCGCGAATGCAAGACTACCCCTAGTTCTGAACATTAATATTTGAAAAAAAAAAAAAAAAATAAAAACATTGTCCTGTATTCAATAAATATGGCAGATCTTGTTAAAATAAACAATTTATGGTAATTAAAAATACTTGTGGCATTGTGTCTGAGATATTCTTCATTGTTGATTTGAGCTTTCCAATTTATACTTATTTCAAGTTGTATGGTAATTGAAAGAGAATGGAATTTCAAAACTATAACATAACAATCTGGTTTTTAGAGTTAACCTACCATATCATTATATCTGAAATGAACATTTATTTTGAGCAAGAGTTAGGTACAAGAATAATCTTTTTGTAGGAATATTTGTAAAAGAATCAGTATAAAAATGATGCACATGTAGTAGATCATATTTTAAAATTTTGATATGCCCTTTGTTGTTTTTAAATAATGTTTTGCTAGAAGTTTGAGTGTACAAGATAGGGAGGTAATCTATATGTGATTTCAGAAAGTAGATTTTTAAAGACACATTTTTACACATTGCAATTGCACCCTCTTTGATTTGAAATAATGTTGCTATAAAAGCTGCCAGAGACTGAATGCATTCTAGGTCTTTTTGTTTTGTTTTGTTTCATTATAACTTTGGTCATATTGGGGACTTAAACACCTACTTTTGTTTTCTCTTAGAACTATAGGGTTTATTAAAGTTGGATTTTTCAGAATTATACTATTAAACACACATTCATTCTCGCATGCAGACTTACACACTCTCTGGGGGATAGGAAATGACTCTAGTTAAAGAAAAATTCCCTACTCCAGCCAGGAATTAAACCTGGGACCTCTGGGTGAGAAGCCAGAATACTGACCGTTTGACCACAGACGGTTTTTGCATCTTGTTTGTGCACATGGGGGTAAATCTTTGGATATTCTCTTGCATCAACAAGTAGTGTATTCAAACTGTTGGTACCAATGCTAAATGCTTTGAGTTGTGAGATGTGTACTGCTACATACTCTACAAAACTCACACTGCAATTTTTTTTTATTTTCTGAGACCACAACATTACAGCAACAAAATATAAACATTATAATTATAAGAACAATAATGGAACAACAAAAACTATTTCTAAACCATACATAGAACATTACAAGGTAATTAACAATATAATTACAAATCATTAAGGAACACAAAGTAATGTGTAACAGTTTAAATTGATTTATACAAAGAAATATCTTTAAAATAACAAACAGTTTTATGAAAGAACTTTAAATTATTCAGAGCTGTGGTGGTTCCTGATATTTTATGTTTCTTTCTAAATGTGCTGTATATGGTACATTCTGTAAGGATGTGGTTTACTGTTAGGGGTGTTCTACAAGTGTTGCTCTCTGGCGGCTCTTCTTTGAATATTAGATTGAAGTACGTTAACTTGGTGTGTGTGTCCAATTCTTAACTTTGTCATTAAAACTCGATCATTCTCCTTAGTTATATATGACTGTCATGTATTTGTGGTTTTCATTGTAATGTGTGATCCAAATGTTTTTTTAATCTTTATAACTATATGCAACTGTTAAAACAGAACAGAAAATGCTTTTTGTTGCTGCATAACTCAGTGTTTACTAGTGACTGTGAGCTACCTGTACCAGCAACTATCTTAAACTGTCCACTTTAAACTGGCACCAAAGATATTTTGTTTAATTGTGTTTTTAAAAATCTGTGAGTTTCTATCGACAGCATTGTAGAAGTTATTGATAGATAGATAGATTTATTATCAGCCTGAAGAAATACAGATTCTATAGCATCGTCAAAATACAATAAAATTTTGTTACATTTGAGTTTATATATATATACAGAAATTGTAAAAGAATAATTCAGAATTAAAAAGAATAATCCAAAATAGCTTTCTGCCAGCGCCAGGCTCCTTCCTACTGCTGCAGAATGGGACCTGTTATGACAAACAAAAAGCAGCACTATCTGCACAAGAGAAATATGGTTGCAAAGATAATAATAATATAATAAATAATAATGATTTATAGTTATTTAATTTGCATTCTGGGGAACAAGTTAGAGTTTCTGATTGAAATATTCATTAATAGTGAGCGGTAAATGACTTTTGAGGTGGTTCTTAACAGCTGTTCTAAATTTTTTTGTGATTAAGCTCTTTAACACTGTTTGGAAGATGGTTATATAAATTTATACCCTGATGTGATATAGACTTAAGACACCTGGTGAGCCTATGTGTGCTGAGATGTATATTACCGCAGGCTCTTGTATTGTGGTCGTGTAGGGCTGAGTTTCTTTTGAAGAGATCCAAATTTTGATGTATAAAAGAGACCGAGCCTTGTGATATCAGATGATTCCTTTTGAAACTTCCTATATATATTTGTGAATCAAGTAATTAGCACAAAAGTAATTACTATTGAACCCAATTCTAAATTTTTTTTATTAGATACAAGATATATTACATTTATTTTGCTATTAAAATTCATCTCTTAAAGATTATGTTGGGAGCATTATTTTTACCCAGGCTGTTAAATTAATCCATAACATTTAAATTTTACACTGCAGTGATTAAATAAGCATTTGATTGTTAAAGTGTCAGCTTTCTATCATGCTGCTTCTTTTACATCAACAAAATAATGCCCAATTCTCTCTTGATGTGTGAATTTGTTTTGTGTCAAACCCATTAGTAAAGTTTTGGTTTTAACAACTTAAACTTAAGATATTCAAATAAGTAATTTTCACAGTGAAGTGTAATTCAACAATTATTAGTTAATGAGTCACACTCTAATTCACTTTTAAGGTTTCTTACCTAGAAACGTACATCATCTTCGAAACATTGGAGTCAATCCATGTACTTACCTGGCTAGAAGCCTGAGAACACTTAAAATTAATATAATTAATATAAGTTTTTGTCTGTCTTGGTTTACTAGTTAAACGAAAGTCATCCAGAATGAAGAGGTCTTCAGAGGCTTTTCTCAGGAAATTCAAGATATGAATTTCATTTGTCATGAAAATATCTTAAGCATATGATACTTAGTCAATTTTATTAGAGCCATTTTTGATAAAATCAATGTAAAGAGTAGTTAGGAGTGGAGGGATTTTCTTGAAAATCTTTGTGTCGCGGTTTTGAAAGATGCTGAACTTAGTTAAGAAATTTGGTATTTAACAGACTTTATTTTTTGAGTTATTATTTTATATATATATATATATATATATTGCATATATATATATATATATATATATATATATATATATATATATATATATATATATATATATATATTGCACACATGCACCCACACACAAACCTAAAACAAGTGAAAATTTGGTATTGAATTTTTGGGTAGAGTGCAATACCTTCTCTACTTATGTTACTACATGTTAAGTAGAGAAAGTAAAAATCTCAATTATAAAACATAAGCTTCCAATAAACTTTACAAATTGATTATATTTATTTTGCCATGACACTAAAGCATAAATGAAATTTTCAAAGGCATACATAATTTAATGTGAAGTTCGGAATACTTGTCGCTAAAACATCTAATTATATGCAATATTTCAGGAAAGGTTCTGGCATGATAAAAGGTTGGGCTTCCCAAGTATGATATATTAATTTTAATGTCATTGTGTAAGAAGGAAATGAGTTTCTACTTAAACTTGGGAATTTCTCCCAAGGAACTATCAATTGCTTGTATGAATTGAGAATCAGTTATCTGTGTAAAGAGTTTTGGTTTTTGCACTTTAGCTATATCAGACCTTCATGCACCGGGATGTTGAATACATTTTGTGTTAGTCCAGTAAAGTGAACAGTGTTTTATAATGTGTGTTTTTCAGACTCTTGCATTGGAGAGTTGTGTTGAGATGTGTGAGGCCAAGGGGAAATCTCAGCAAGATGAATCCAGTCCAGAATCATGGTCAAGTTTAGCTGCAGGAGGAGAAATAGGAATGGAAAGAATGAAAGATCTCATGAACACACATGTAAGCATATACATAGCTGATGTCTGCTTTTCTTCACCACTGGCATGGTAACTGTCTTCATGCAGATCAAAAACATAGAAATGGTAGAAAATACAAGCACATTCAGCACAGATGATTCAATAATTTGTAGAAAGAAGAATTTTGCCCAAAATTTGATTCTTAAAAGTATACAAAACATTGGTACTATAAACAATACTTTTAGTATATTTTTATACTCTCAGATTCCATTTTTGTAAGCCAAAGTAGCTTTTCTCAACCTCAGATTGAGTTCAGGTAGCAAATGTGCAGGACTGAGGGTGCTCCAACAATGTTCTTCATCAGTAACACCTGTGTTTGTATAGCAGGTGTTGCACACCATATGTTAAGATGGATCTCAAGTGAGAGCATTTCTATGTTATGATTTTCCTATGACTTTAAAGTTGGTTTAGGGGAGAGAGATACCTTGAAAGACTGCATTATGCATTTGCAGATCTTGCCCATCATAATCCACCATTTATTGATGGTATGCAGAGTTTAGAAGAGGAAGGAGTTCCCTCAAAGATGAACAGGATGGTTGGATACAGCAATAATGGATGAAAATGTGATAAAGCAGAATGCATGCTACTGGAACATCATCATTAAATATATTGGCAGATTCAAGAAGCCCTAAATGTTGGGTAGGCAGCAGTGAAAACAAACCTGTGAGAAAAACTTGACATCAGGAAGCTCTGCAGTGGTGAATCCCCCACCACCTCACAAATGAGCAGAATCAAGAATGTATCCAATGCTGCCAGGAAATGATTGAAAATTTCAATGGTGGGAGATCCAAAAACATATGTAATATTGTAATAGGTGACAAAACCTGTATTTGCCAATAATTAAACAGCAGTTATTGGTCTGGGTCTTCCCAGAAGAAAAGTCCCCCAATAATGAGAATTGTTAGCAGGAAGATGATCTGTTCCTCCTCAGCAAGTGGCCAATTATATTAATTCTGCTTGAGGGACAAAATACTGTTACTATCAGATGAAACACTACAAAATGTTTGCTACAAGTGTTTTATGTACTTAGAAAAAAGTGTCCTAAGACTAGTCTGCATGGAATTTTGTTGCAGTATAACAATGCCTCTGCCCACACTGCACAAGAAACAACCCAATTTTTGCAGGAGTCAGATATTTGTCCCATCCTCCATGCAGTACAGATTGGGCCCCAAGCAACTTTTTTTCTATTTGCCAAAATGCATGAAAAAAATTAGAATTCGAAGATCTGAGTCACCTGAAACTGCAGTAGCTGCTTATGAAGTATGTATTTGTCCTCTCCCCAAAGAAGTATGGCACTCACCATTTGAAATATAGTTTAAAAGGTTGAGACTGTATAGAATACAGTAAAGAAAATTTTGAAAAGATGTAACGAACTCATCTAAATTTTAAATATTTTATTGCATCCATTCTCAAAACTTTTGGAGTGACTCTTGTAATGAAAGTCATGAGCAAACCATTTTTAAAATTCAAATTCCAACAATAACAAGTGACTGCAGGATTGTAATCTACAGACTTTTCTCCACATGTTACCATATTGTGCATCATTAGTTTCTTTTACATGACCACAGTCAGTATTTTAAAAATGGTGGGACATCAATTTCATTTTAACATCATGCTGCATTGAATCCCTTGTTAAAGAGGAAAAATCGTATGCTAAAAATCACTTCAGACTTCAATGTGCCTATGGAGATACTTGCATGGGCACCAGCAGAGTAAGATGATGAAGCATTTCAAAGATGGCAACATGAGTATCCAAAATGAGCCTTGTAGCGGTCACCCTCGAACTATCTCCATGGAATGCAACAAAAGAACTCATTAGAGATAATATGAAATCCCTGCAAAACTTGCAGTACGATAAATTGTAGTGCAAAAAAGATTGAAAGCTTCAATCAATTCAAGTTCCATCACTTTATGTTGATATACGAGGTACGTCCAGAATGTAAGTTCCATTTCAATTTATCTCCGCTGCAGTGCTGCGATCGCAATTCTGCACATGCACGGTAGATGCTCTGTATCAAGGAGAAAAAAACATGTGCCATTTTGAGATCGCTGTCAGCCACATACGTTTTGTTGTGCTTGTTTACAATATCAGTGTTTATTGAAAATTCCGCCGCTTGTGAAATCAGATCTGTGATTCGTTTTCTGAATGCTAGGAAAGTGAAACTAATTCAAATTTATCGGCAAATTTGCGAAGTTTACGCACAAAATGCGATGAGTGATTCAATGGCGAGAAGATGGGTTCGACAGTTCAATGAAGGACGTAGTGAAGTGTACGATGAAGAACGAAGTGCGCGTCCATCTTTGGTTACAAAAGAACTTTTTCATGCGATTGATGACAAGATCCAGGAAAACCGCAAGTTTACAATTAGTGCTCTCGCTATGGAATTTCCTCAAAGCTCACAATCACTAATTCATGAAATTGTTACCAAAAAACTGAAATTTCGTAAACTTTGCTCACGTTGGGTACCAAAGATTCTTACTGAGCAACACAAAACAAAACGGATCGGTAGTGCACTTAGGTTTTTAACCC
The DNA here is from genome assembly GCA_030762935.1 of Hymenopus coronatus. NCBI lineage: Eukaryota > Metazoa > Arthropoda > Insecta > Mantodea > Hymenopodidae > Hymenopus > Hymenopus coronatus. The sequence continues at coordinate 28,522,701 of CM060882.1, forward strand.
GTTATGATGAAGACGCAAAGAATTTCTGACACAGATAGTCACAGGAGATGAGACTTGGGTTTCTTACGACACCCCTGAAAGTAAGCAGCAATCAATGGAATGGAGGCACACTTCATCTCCAGCCAAGGTTAAGCCGAAACAAATCTTGCCACCTAGAAAAATGATGTGGTCAGTGTTCTGGGACTGGAAAGGCATCTTACTCATTGATTTCTTACCACGTGGTCACACAATCAAAGCAGATGTTTATTGCGAGACACTTAGGAAATTGTGCAGCGCAATACAGAATAAGCTCTGAGAATTGCTGTCAAAAGGTGTTGTTTTTCTTCATGACAACGCACGACCACACACTGCAAATGTGATGAAAAACCTCCTACGGGGATTTGGCTGGGATGTGTTTGACCATCCTCCGTACAGCCCTGACCTCACTCCTAGCAACTTTCATCTGTTCTTACATCTCCAGTCTTTCCTTGGTGGTCAACACTTCAACAATGATGAAGAGCTGAAAAAAAAGTTTCCAACTTTTTGAAGACACAGGCGGCAAACTTCTATGAAGAAGGTATACAAAAACTTGTGCCACGCTATGACAAATGCCTGCAAAATTTCGGCAGTTATGTGGAAAAGTAGTTTAAGAGTTGTAGAATTTTGTGCAATAAATAATTATTCTATATCTGTACACAATTTAATTTTATTACCAAACGGAACTTACTTTCTGGACGTACCTCATATATTGGGCCACCTTCATAGTGGTTTATTTATCAAGGAATTTCTAGTTTGTGAATTTGCCATTTCAGTGGTGACGAGGGATAACTAGAAGGCACTATAAGACAAAATGATGACTTGCAGATGTGAAAAATGCAAATTTAACCCAGGGACCTTTTCTTTCAAGGTAAAGGGTTATTTTACTACAAATAAAAATACAGGACTAACAGTGTTACCTCCCTTCCAAAGGAAGCCATCCTAAGAATGTTTACATATAAAAAAGTCCATGACCCTCCATTGGGGTTGAACCAGCAACCTTGGGTGTATAGAGGATAGCATGGTAACCACTCCTTCATGGAGGGCAGTGATTGAAAGCTTAGGTAGTCAAATATTGGGTCAGGGATTTCAAAATGAAGTATTGACATAGGCATTGAAAGCTGGTTCCATCATTGAGTCTGAAACAATATGCAAGAGAATGGAATGACACCACTTGCATTTGGCATTGAAGGAATTGGGATGGAATTTTATCATAAGGGCATATTTAAACTTGCAAAATAATATGGAAAATGTGTGCATAGAAATAGACTGTGTTGTAAAGTGACAGAAAAGACACTAGATCAACATGAAGTCTTGGTTTTTGTAAAAATCAAGATTAAGATTTACCTTATTATATTATATTTTATCCAATATATTCATCTCTCTTCTAACTCACTGTTTCATTCTCATCTGTCTTTATTTTTGTGCCATTATATGTGCAGTTTGACATGGCATCTGTTGTTTTCAAAACTGGCAATAAAGCCACTTTTTCCATTAATAAAAATTAAAACATTAGCAAAAGATTTATCAGTACACAAACTTTTGTCTCTTCACTATATTTCCAATATGATCATAACATACCATTTGTCTTAACTGGTTTCCATACAATAATAGGAAAGTTATTAAAAATCATTTCAATCGACACTTTGTGTCCAGGCTTTTTTCAGTTAGAGTCAATTAACATATGGTTTTTGAACTTATTTGGAATTATTTTTTACACTCTATTAATAAAAATTGTCAAAGTATCTAATTATACAGAGTAGAGTACAAATATGGATCTGTGGCAGCCCCCTAACACCAATAATAGGGAAGTTAAAAAGAAGAAATTATCTTACTATATTATGAAAGGATGAAGAATATCTTTTAAAAAACTGCTGAATTTCAGTATTAATATTTCATTAAAAATTTATAAAAAATATATATTATTAAATTCGGGGTCTTATCTCTATGCATTGTTCATTGTATCAAATTCAGTGCTCTACATAAGACAACCACTATGTTCAAAGTAGCCAGAACTCCAAGGAAACTGCAGTACAGAACTGAATCAAAAACACTAACAAGTCAGTAGTCAACCTTCCTTTTATACTTAAGGGCTACCCTCTTGAAAGTTTATGACTGGTCAGGGAGATGGGAAATTCTAGAGGCTTCTACTGACATCCCAAGGAATTCTGGATTCTTCTAACCAACAAACATAGCCCAACAATGAATCCAGCTTGAAGCCAGAGGTGACCACTACAGAAATAGATTTTTAATACACATTGTCAACTATAGAAATGGAACTTAACATTAATATCTAGATCTTTAATATATTTCATGTGTCTTTTTAACACATCAAAGAAAAAGAAAAACAATAAAGATAATTTAATTTGGTTGTTTTTAGTGTCAAGAGTTGGCATCACTGGAGGCTGAACTTCGGAATAGAGTGGAGGCATTAAATGAGAAACGAGATAAGGTTCAGCAACTGGACTCTGAACTTGCAGTAGTCTCAACTGAACTTCAGAAGGTGAAACACAAGATATAATTTTTTTGAGTTTTGTAAAACAAAAAATCATATGTCTAACTGTTCCATTTAGCAAAGAAACCTAAGGATTGATATTTATCAATGAGTATTTATTTTTGGCAAAAGCAAAATGAATTCATTCAAGTATATATTGGGTATCAAAAACTTTGTTTATTACCACACGGGGATGATAGAATAGGCAAAAAAAAAAAAAACCCTTTTTGTATGGCTGAATTTCGAAAACATTTTTCAGCTAAATGGCCCTAAGGGATTGCTTGACTTGTATTGTTTCAAAAAGCTTGTTTATAATGTTTTAAGGGTGAACAAATACCTGATTTACCATATGTGGCAAATAAAACTTATAAATGTAAAAAGGAAGCTAGTAACAGTGAAGCAACACAAATATTAATATAACAATTAATAATTGTAACTATTCTCCACTTATCTTTTTGAAATCCATGGACTAGTTTTGCAATAAAATGGTCTATTGCATCGTCAGCTCATTTTCTTTTTGATCTTGTTTATTTACATTGTTATGGTTACTGCTACTAGGCGGATCGTGTACTAAGGCATTGCTAACTACAGGAATCAAAACAAATTTGATGAGAGAATCAATTGGTGGTATATCAAAATTCATTGCATGATTTTTATTCTTTAATATAAATATCTTCTCCCAAACCATTAAATCTATGGGTCCATTTAAGTCTTTTAATAATTTAACATCTGGATTTATTTCATGATTAAATTTCCAAAAATGTTCTGCCACAGCTGATTTAGCAATTTGTTTGTATTTAACATTCCTAAAGTGCTTTTTACTCTGGTTTCCAAATGACTTTTAGTCTTACCAATGTAAACAAGGTCACAATATAAACAATTATTTGACAAACGCCAGTTTTTTATGTTTTGAAATTTATCATTTTTAGAAAAGTCCAACACAGTTTTATACTATATTTATTTTGAGGAACCAATATTATACCATACTCTCTGAACATATTTGTGAATTTTTTATTCGCCCAAGGGTGATAAGTACCTTTTTCAAAGTGTAATTATCTTTTATTTTTTTTAAGAGTGGAAACCTCTTTAATAGCTTTTTGATATTGAAACTTCTCAATTTTTTTTATTCATTAAATCAGTATTAAAACCATTAATTAAAGCAGTGTTGATAATATGTTTATATTCTTTATAGAATTCATCTTTATTTAGGGGTAAATTAATTAGCCTATAAATTAAACTATTGAAAACAGCAAATTTATGTGAAAAAAGGTTAAAGCCATTATTTTTTATGTAATTATCAGTATGAGTTTGTTTTCTGAAAATTCCAAAATTCAATTTATTGTAATATTTTATTATTTTTAAATCCAGGAAAGGGATTTCTAATGTGAATTTTTATAGCCTTATCTTGTAAATTTAAAAGTTTTAAAGCATTATTTACATGTTTATCAGGAACAATAGCAAGGTTTAAAAATTATAGGGAATGCTTTAGTGACCTGTATTTCAAAATAGCTCATGAAAAGTTCAGCAAGAAAAGGTGAAAGTGGATTACCCATTGCTAAACCAGAAGTTTGTTGATAGCATTTTTCATTAAAGCTGAAAAAATGTTGATCCAAACAAAGATTAGTAAGGTTAACAAAATCATATATTAAATCATCATTCAATTCTATAGAACTTAACCATTTTTTTAAAAATGTCTAAAGTTTTCTCTAGGAATGCTTGGAAACAAAGCAGTTACAGTCCTTAGATTTCAAAAAGATAAGTGGAGAATTGTTACAATTATTAATTTTTATATTAAGAAATAAAAACTTGTTTAACTTTTCATTTATACATTATTATTATTATTATTGATTTATTTCCCAACTCTCAGTACTTGATTGATGTGAATATACAGGATATGAATAAATGTTTATAGATGATGGGCAAATTACCTTCCATTTATATGAATCCTGCATTCTACTGAGTGCATGATACTCTCATGTTGTTGAAGCATACAGTAAAAGCTTGCTCCCCTCCTCAATCATTAAGCATATTCTACATAAATAAGCATGTATTCATTTATTTCATTTTGCAGGGAGCAGAACTGGAAGTAACAAAGCAGTTGTTATCAAAACGTACAAGAGAACAGCTGCAGGAAATCTGGCAACGAAAACAATCGTAAGTAATCCTTAACTGTGTAGTAAATTTTAATAACTCTTAAAGTGAACCCCCATAAGGGTTGCTTACAACGGCAGGGGATGAACTAGAGGTAGATACATTTTGGATCGTGATGGAGGGATGCAATCGAGAAAGGATATAGTGTTAAATGAAGTTCCTATGTGATTCTATCTATATAAACTAGCTAGGTGCTAGGTCACTTTATATAGCTTGTTAGGTAATTGAGCCCCAACATCCACTTACTGAAAGAATTCTGGCTGGTCTTCAACTAACTTTAATTATTCCTTTTTTTTTTTTTTTTTTTTTTTAATCACATTTAGAAACACTTGCAAATCAGGGTTTGACACCCAAGTTAATGCAGATATATGAATTCCAAGCAGTGCCAAGATGATCAGAGTAAAATTAAGAGAGAGGACCAGTTTGTGTGATTCTTATGGTAATTTGCTCAGCAAAGTACTGTCCCTGAATATGGGTGTGGTCCAATATGATTTTATTGTGACTCTTGTGGTAACTTCCCAGATGTGGTTTGAATCTCACAAAGGGTTGCTACAGTGTGTGCTATTTTGCTGGGTAGTTTTTATCAGCAAATGATTAGTAAACAGCAGAAATGTTTGTAAAGAGGCATTAATTATTTGTCAGATTAATGTTTCATGTTTCCTAATTAAATTTGTATATAAATAATTAGACCTTGTTGATAAGTATATTAAATATATTAATACACCTCTACATATTAATATAAGTAAATTAATTTTGTTGCACACCTTAGGATTTAGGTTTACTTATGCGCACTTTCATTCATGAAATGTAAAGCTTGTATAGCATATATTTGCAATATTTTTTATATATTTCTTTCCATTTTTGTTTGTCAGAGAACTTTTTGTGTTTTCAGCTGATTTTACTTAAATTGTCGTTTTATTTCTCTAGAAAGTGTTCCTCTCAACCCAAAAGTCCATGTATGTATCATAACTCAGAAACAAAGTATTAGATAAATACTGAACTTGGTCAGCATCTTAAAAGCTGTAGCTCATTTTTTAAGAAAATGCCCCACGCTAAACAATCCATCATATAAAAATAGGTGTTAATTTTTTTATTTTCACTCAATTCTGGATCTTTTTATTAAAATACCCTACATTTAACTTTTTTACTTTCTCTATATGCACTATGTACATAGTGTATCGAGAAGGTAAGTGTAACCAAAAATTTGATACCGAGATTTCACTGGAAATATATGTTTTGAGACTCCCTGAATCCAAAAAAAGCATTTTTAGAAAAATGTCTGTGTGTGTGTGTCTGTCTGCCTGTCAGTCTGTGTGTGTCTGTGGGTAGCATAGTTCAAAAACGAAAAGCTTGTTGAATACCAAGCATGGTATTTAAGTTTGGTATCTTCCGAGGATGCGACATGAAGATTTTCAAGAAAATCCCCTCACCCCCAACTACCCTTTACATGGAACTTTTTTAAAAATTTTTGATTTTCTCAAAAATGGCTCTAATGATTGTGACTAAAATAACATATATTAAAGATATTTACGTGATAAGTAAAATCTATATCTTGAATTTTCTGGGAATAGCCTCTGAAGACTACTTTATTCTGGATGAATTTTGCATAACTGCTAAACCGTAAGAGATGGAGAAAAACTTACTGCACAGAAAATGTAGAGCACATTAAAACACACAATTATGTTATACACATTTTTTTCGTGGAGTTGATCGTTTTTAAGATATTCCTTGTTTTTGGTTTCAACTTTGAAAAACTTATACTTTTCTCATTCAGGAATTTGTCAACTCATGTCCACACAAACAAAGGAACTTCAGTCATGATCTATGCAGCTCATGTTGGGCGATAAAGTTAGGCGTTAGTGGACCTAGAGACATTCCCATTGTAAAAAAAGATTTCTCTCCGAGGCCAAAATAAAAAAAGAGGATTACCTTTCACGTTGATGGTTTTGCCTAACATATTGGGAGCAATGGTGAAGTTTGAACAGAAAGAGAGCGCTTTAGCTGCACATTTCCCTCCTCCCTTGCAAACACACTGGTACATTTCAGTTCTCCCTTGTCTTCTCTCTCTTGTCCATTAGGTGAATTTCCATGCAAATTCGTATTAGAACTGTTTACATTGTTAAGTTTAATTAGGTATATTGTCTAAATAGAATGACTCATCATCGCAGCTCTGCTGCCATTGCTGCCATCATCTCCCACCACACACATACCAACACATTTCCATTCTCTACTCCCCCCCCCCACCCTCTTTCCTGCACATTATTGAATTTCTGCACAAATTTATATATGGTAAAACTTTTTACATCATTGTGTTATATTAAGTATGTTGTCTAAATAGAAAATCTTGGCCATTATCATTGTTGCAGCTGTGCTGTCTCTGTGATTGCCACCATTACCTCCCACTCCATACATATTGGCACATTTCCATTCTCCCTCTCACTCCCTCCCACCCACAACATGAATTTCTATGCAAATTCAAATTAGGTAAAATATTTTTAATGTTGCATTATATTGTCTAAATAGAAAATTATTTCTATCATCGTTGCTGCTGCCATTGCCCTCTCCTCCTCTCTGCCATTCATTTTGTGAATCTGAACACAAATTCAAATTAGGATTAAAAAGGATTTAATCAGCTTAAGTTCCCCTTTGTTTGATAAAGTCAAAATGAAAAATTCAGTGCCATAGCTGGGATTTGAACCATGGATTTCCTAATCTCCGTCCAGTTGCCCTAACCACTGAGCTAAAATGGCATTAAATTCCCCAACTGGCTCATATTTTTCGTGGTAAACCACAAGGACATCTCAAAGTATTTATAGATGTTGTACCTCAATGGTGATTTACAATGTTGTAAATACTTTTAAGCCCTGGGCTTCATACTTTAATCAACTATTAGATCAATTAGTATTAATTGACCAAATAATGGCCTCTTAGTTTCTTCAAAATTTATGTAACACTTTAAATTTTGTTTAAAGTTAAGTTATGTTTTCCATTTATATATACAGTGGAGCCTGATTTATGCATATATCAAGGGAACGAGGGAAAATTTCTTGTAACTCAGAATTGCTTACAATTGAGATTTTGATAATACATCATACATATTTATATTAAAAACAAACAAACAAAAAAGACAATATATGGGCCTACATGTGCAAACTTTTGCAAACAAAAAAGATACGTATGAAGAAAACATTATTTTGAACTTGGTCCTGCTTTAAAGAAATCAGTTAATTTGGCTTGTTTCACTTCTCTTGCACTAAGTGCATAAACCTCAATTTGCAAACTTATTAATGTATTTAGAGCTTTTTCACTACCACTTTTAGCACTGATGTAACACCTACACACATTTATTGCACTTCAAACTTCGCTCACCTTACGTATTTCATAGTTGTTACTGTTGATGACTGTACATAGTGTGGAGTAAGCAATTCCTAAGTCTGAAGCAGTTTTGGTTTTGTGGATAAAGCTCCACCTCTCGTGAATTTCACTTTCTGATCTAGTGTATAACATTTCCTTTTTGTTCTCCATGACTGATTAAAAGCAACTGAGAACTGAAAGACAAACCGCTGTTTAACAATAAACACCAGATACCGAACATTTTTATCTTTACTTCTTGTTTGTACTACATTGTTGCGCTCTACTAGCAAACGTATTACTGTTTTTTGTTTCTTAGACCGAAAGCCGCCTGCTCAGCTTGCATCTTTGTCAAATGAGATAAGGAAAATACCCTAGAGTTTCTTTTAAGTTAGTGTATGCCGTATGCTCATTAAAATTACGTAAAACTCAGTTGTATTTCACTGAAATTTAATATGTATAACAGCAAATTGCATATAAATGTGTTATGCATAAATAAGGTTCTGTTAACAGTTTCTAAATTACATTTTGCTGGGACCTACGAAAATTTACGTATAAATGTGAATTACTTACAACTGGTTTAAGTGTAAAAAGGTTCAACTGTATATACTAAATTTCCAAATTAAGTACTGAGAAAAAGGAGCCATCTTGCATTTAGGTCATCTTGTATGTGAAAAAATATGGTTAGTGAAATTTTAAGTGTGAATATCAGTTTATTCACATTTTAACATTAAATTTAAAAATGAAATAAAAAGAAAGCCATTTACTACTTGAAAAAAAGTACAAGTATTTGAAAGTAAGTTCTTGGAAATGGTTAACTCATTTTGGCATAAATCATGTGCTTTAATCATATAGAGTAAAAATTTGTCTATCTGTTTATGGTTTTCCAGTTGCACAAAAGTCATTCAGAATGAAGATGACTTCACAGATATTTGCAGAAAATTAAAGACCTACATTTCATTTGTCTTGCAAGTATATCAAATATCTAGATTTTAATCAAACTTATTCTGGCTATTTTTGTGAAAATCAAAAGAAAAAACTTTTTTACTTAAAAGAGTAGTTTGTATATTCTTGGAATGCACCTCCTCTACCTACTACAGGTAAGTGGTAGAGAAAGTAAAAATATATTTACTTTTTGTGGGACCTTAACGTAGGAGTGTTAATAAAAGTGAATTTAAAGAATATATTTGTCATAAATATTCAAGTGTACAACACTACTACTTAAGCATAAATTTTAAATAGTATTTAAATACTATCACTGTTAGGCTGTTGCATCTATTGAAACTTAACATTTCTGCTGTAGGCTTTTCTAATATTATAATGATATGCTGTTTAGAAATATTGCAGATTTTGAAATATATTTTCAATATATATATTCTGATTTCTATGTGTATTGCCCTTTTTTGCAGCCTTTCATTGGACTTGACGCGGTCAGCATCATCAAAAGTGTCTGTTAGTGATGATGACTCAAGTGGCAAACCAATAGCATTACCTGTAGCCTCTGCTGGGTTGTCTACCATTACATTCTCAAGTTCGTTGGATACGTTTCACACTGCATCATCACCTCTCTCCTCAGACCAGGATGGCAGAATTTCATCTGCAGATGTGCAGAGACCAAGTGTTAATGGTTTACCTCTAAAAACAATCTCTAAACATGTGGTAGCACGGGTTGGCTCAGATGATAGTGATGAAGTATCAAGCACAGAGGACACGGGTTACCCAAGAAGAAATGTGACCAACTCAGAAAATTCTACCAGTTCGTTTGAACAAGTGTCACCCCCAACAGAAATTTACAATGGAGGGAGGCAGCGGAAATCAAGATATCCACACCTTAAAGTAAGTTGTGACTTAAGATAGGCTCAGTTAATAGTTGCACCTCTAATTCCATAATGTAGTCCATAGTGGGCCAAATCATAGTTTTCACATTGGTTTGGTTTATGTTTGCATTAACCTGTCATAGTCCAGTTTATTTTAGGTTGAAAATGTTTTTAGAAACTGACAGTATACAGTGGATGCTTGTGACCTTAAACATTTGTGTTGGATTGATAGCTAAACCACTGAATATTGTTGATCAATATTTTAAAATTAGAGATTAACCAAGAATCCAGATGAAATAAATATAATTTATCTGAATACTACATAACCTCAAAAACAAAATGACCCCCATTTTTCCAAATTTAATTTTGGAATGTAGTATATCATCTGTATAAAAAGAGGACAACTTAATTTTCAAATGCAATTTAAACTTTTGCCATACATTTTGAACAAACTAAGGGACACTTAAGCTGATTGAGTCCTCCCCCCACTGTCCCCCCCCCCAACCCCTTCTTCATTACTTAATTTGAATTTGTGTGGAAACTCACATGGTCAGTAGAACAGGTGAGAGGGGAGAATGTAAACTATGTACCAGCATGCGTGCCATCATAGGTAATGACAGCACAACTTTAACAATGATAATAGTTTAGATTTCCAATTTAGACAACATACCTAATATAAAACTCAACTAATAATTCAAATTTGCGCGGAAATGCACGTTTGAGACTGAGATGAGAGCATAGAAATGTACCAGTATGTGTGCAATGGCAGCAGTATAGCTGTGACAACAATGATGAATGCAATCTGCTCTGTAGACAACATATCAAACATAATATATCGTTGTGATAAATTTTACCTAATTTAAATTTGTGCATAAATTCACGTTTTAGGTGGCAGAGAGGGGCAAATGGAAATGTGCCATTATATGTTTGGCAAAAGGAGAAAAGTGCACAGCTAAATCTCTCTTTTTCTGCTTGACCATTGGCTCCTACAACACTATGTGCAACCACCAATGTACTTCATTTTTATTTTAGTCTCAGAAATCATTTTTCTAATGAGAATGCAATAGGCCTGTTAACAGCTAACTTTTTGGTGCAAAATGAAAGGCACAAAATCTGCTGCTAACGCCATGACCTTGTCATTAATCTTTAGCATTTCCCCTAAATTTACCAGCTGTACCTGCAAAGTTTGGAACTTACTTTTTGCTGCATGTTAATTAGAAGAAATATTGGGAATGCAAGGTTCTCAATTAATATTTTTGGATAAAAAGCATTGTCTTGTATTCATACAACTATACTACTGATTGGCCTACCTAGATTTTGATGAGTGGACCTCAGTAGGATTTTAGTGGAATTTACATTTTGAATTTGCGTAAGAAAAAGGAATTTTATTTTTGGTTTTTGCTTGTTTTAAGCTATGCTATCCAAATGGTATCATTGGGCTGAAAAGGATTTTGGGGGAGCACACACAACTTGTTAAAAATGGAGGTTTCATTGAGGCTATATGAATAGCTGGCCGAGATAGTGTGCTTTTCAGGAATGGAAATCATTTTTCTCCAAAATCAACAAGAAAATTGCAAAATTCAAAAACAAAAAACAAAAAACATTAGGATACCATAAAACTTGCCCAGCAAAAAACCAAACTGATGTTCAGAAAATTCACATTCCACCTTAACACTGATTACAAATTCCACAAGCTCAAAAAACATAATATTGCTTAGCTCTACAGAATAAAGTAAGTTTTGAAAAATTACTCTGCAACAATGACAGATCAGAAATTTTTCAAATTCAACTCTCATATTTTGACATAATTTATATAGGCAAAACAAAAAGTATTTTGGAAACTGGATTAAAGGAACACTTGAAAACATATCAGATACAAAGAAACTAAATCTGCAGTTGCACACCACTTCTGGACAACCAACATAATGCTCCTAAAAGTACAAAATTCACTACAGAGTTTAATTTTAAAATATAAGCTGTAATCTGTTACATTAATTTTGTCCTAGAATCTTATTACTGTGATGTGTTTGGAAAAGTGGTGCAGGGGCAGGTTTTCTCTTGGTTCTCTGGTTTCCCCCCACCATCACATTCCACCATTGTTCCATCTTCATTCCATATATCATGTGTCATTGCCTGCAGTGCCATAGTAGTAAAAGAGGGCTTTAAACACTATTAAAAAAAGTTTTGAAAAACCTTGGTGGATACCTTATTATAGCTAGGGTCACCTGAAAGTTTTGAAAATCAACAATGGGTTGTGGTAAGCCAAAGCAGATCTTCCTAAAATTTTCCTAGATTAAAGTTCATGATATATATATATATATATATATATATATATATATATATATATATATATATATATATATATATATGCAAACCTGGATGTGCTCCAATATGTAGCATAAGCACCATATGCTAGAATGGATCCAGCAAGAGAGTTTCTGTGCTGTGATTTTCTTTGCCTTTTAAGTCTGTTTAGGGGAGAGAGCAGTCCTTGAAACATTGAATCAGGTATTTGAGTATCTTTGCCTTTCACAATCCATTATTTATTGATAGTGTTTACAGTCTAGAAGAGGAAGAGATCCCCTCAAAGATCAAGAATGTGCAGCACAGTTGGTTACAGCAACAATGATTAAAATGGTGATGAAAGCAGATTGTATGCTGCAGAAAGATCATCATTGCACATATTATTTGAATTAAAAGCTTCTAAATATTTGGGTTGGCAGCAATAAACAAGAAGAAAATCTCCACATCAGGAAGTTCTGCAGTTGTTGTATCTCTCACTGTCTCACAAATGAACAGAAACAGGCACCAGTACTTGTAAGCTTTCACGGCTGGAGTTCAGATTCTAACTAGAAGAATTTTCCAGGCTTCTCAGCCTGAAAAATTCTTCTAGTTATAATTAAGAAACAGGCACATATGCTATAGTGCCAGGAATGAGAAAACATCTAATATATTAACAGGTGATGAAGACTATATATACCTGTATGATCCAGAAACTAAGCAAGACATCGATCTGTGTGTTCTCATGAAAGCACACACCCTTAACAAAAGTAAGACAAGCAAGAAGTGGCAAGGTCTGTTCGTTCTTCTCAGTTAGTGGCAATAAAAGACCATCACTGCTAGATGAAACTCCACAAAACGACAAGTCTTGAATGAATTAAGAATAAAGCATCCTAAGATAGCATGGAATTTTTATGCATCACTACACTTCTTCTCACTCTGGATGGCTGATTTGGCTAGGTGCTGGCTTTGTTCCAAGGCTACAGCTCAGACCAATGATTTTGAAGTTTAAAAGCCACAGCCTGATGTCGGTAGATTTACTGGCATGTAAAAGAGCTCCTGTGGAATGAGATTTAGGCACATTGGTGGTTCTGATTAGATTTTGGCAATTGACAGCATCATTAACAAACAAAACAGTATTTTAATTGCCCACACTACATTAGAAACAACCCAATTTCTGCAGGGATTAAAAGTCAAAGATTTGTCCCATTTGCTCTACAGTCCAGAACTGGCACCATAAAATCAAAGAAATAATTTGATGCCAATAATTTGATTCACCTGAAGCTGCAGGATTTGATTCACTTGAAGCTGCAATAGCTGCTTAAGAACAATTTATTTTCACTCTCTCTAAAGTAGAATGATGTTCAGCATTTGAAAAGTGGTTTGAAAGGATGAGATGTTGTATAGAATGCAATGGAGAATATGTGGAAAAGTTGCAAAGATCAGATTTAAGTTTTATAAATGTTGCATTTATTCTCAAACCTTTCAGTGCGACCTTTGTATATTCTAAAGATTTTCTTTGATAAAAATTAAATGTTAAGTTTACATAGTCCAGGTAATGTTCTAATCTATAATTATTTAAAATGGTCTTTTCATGATTGTACTGTTGAAAGTCCTTAGGTATATCTTATTTCCTTTTTTGCCATTTAAATGTAATTTTGCTGGAACAGAGTTGTTGATTTTCTCTAACTGCTCTACAGACAAACTTCTTAGAAAAGATTATTCTTCTTGCTTCACAATGCTAATCGATATAAACATTAGCAGAATCTATTTCTTTTTTTTTTTTTTTTTTTTTTAGTTTAACGTCCTTTAACCTGGTTTGGTCATATCGGACGATGAATGCAATTGATGATATTATGCTCAAATGATCTCGGGGTCCATGGAGCTTAAAGTTACTCGACATTTGTCTTCTCAGGATAAGGGAAAACCCCGAAAAAACCTTACCCGGGTAACTCACCCTAAGCGAGATTCGAACTCACGACCTTTTGAACGTGAGGCAGACATGCTACCACCACGCTACCCAGGCGGGCTCAATTTATTTATTACTTAGTTCTTTATAAGTAAGAGAGAACTAAGGGAATGCACTAGGCTAAAGTGATAGTTAAATGTTTCAAAAGCTATCGTTATGCGATTGTCATTGCAAATTGCTTCTTTGCTTCGCCAGGAGTAGAACAAAAGAAAAATGGGCAATTCCTATTTGAATCATTTAGTACTTCATAATTGAAACAAATAGCAAGGAATATCTTGGAAAAGGTTACCTCCACAACAAAAACGTAAAGGATATAAATTGTGTGCTTTGATGAGTTCTACATTTTTTGTGTAGTAAGTTTTTGGATATCTCTTACGCTTTAGCAGTTAAGCAACATTCGGAAAAATTCATCCATAATAAAGAGGTCTTCAGAGGCTATTCCATAAAATTCAAGATATACATTTATTTGGGACCTAAATAGTTTTAATATACAGGATCTTGATCAAAATCGTTACAGCCATTTTTAAGAAAATCAAACTTTTCGAAAATTTTTCTATATAAAGGGTAGTTTGTGGTGGTGAGATTTTCTTGAAAATCTTAGTGTTGCTTCCTTGGAAGGTATCAAACCTAAATACCAAGTTTGGTATTTAACAGTCTTTTTGTTTTTGAGTTAGCTGCCCAGAGAGAGAGACGCACACCTGTGCGCGCGCAGACCTTTTTCCAAAAATGCTGTATTTGGATTCAGGGGGACCTAAAACATGTATTTCCAGTAAAATCTCAGTATCAAACTTTAGGGTACATTACAATACCTTCTCTATACACTCTGTACATAGTACGTGTAGAGAAAGTAAAAACGGTCACCCTCCATTGTGTAGTGGTCTAAAACCCAAGATTGCAAGTCAAACCTGGCAGAGGATGTTGGACTTTTTTGGATGCAAAAATGCTTAGCATGGCTTCCTTCTGAAGGGAATTAAAGCTGGTGGTCCTCTTTAATGTTTATTTTCATATAAAAGAATGCCATACCTTGAAAGAAGAAGGTTTCTGGGCAACATTCTGCCATTTCGTGTCTGCAAGTCGTGATTTCGTCCTACAGTGCCATTTGTTGGCGGTGAGCTGATCCCTTGTCACTATGGCACATAGCGGCGAACTAGAACTAGAAATGCAAACCCGAACAAGGAAACATTGTATCAATGTCCTGTGCTCCACTTAGGAGCTACAGGAACAACTTAGTACTATAGAAAAATGAGATTGTTGCACTGCTTTTCTTGATGAATTCAGTAAAATTTTAAAACATAATACTGCTTTATATTTGGTTTACCCCATAACATTTTTTTCTAATGATGCATGAAATGATTCTAATTTAATGATTCTCTTTTAAAATGATTCTAATTTAAGGGAACTATTAAATTTTTGTTAGAAAAACAATATAGAATAAATAGCATAAATTACTTTAAATTTCAGTAGATGGATTCAGCATATTGCAGGTAACATATTAGGAAATTATCTTTAGTAACTAGTACATCTTGGAATGTTCCCTACAGTTGTATTATGAATTGATCTTTGTATTATTAAATCTGTATTATTTACATAACTATGTGCTTGGGGCTGGTGTCTTAATTTACTACTTATTACCACTAAAATGGGATTTTGTTTGTTTCCAGTATGTACCTGGCAGTCAACAGATAGACCGCATCATTCAGCAGTCAGCTAATCCTGATGGTATCTGTGTAAGTGACGCTATGAGAGCAATGAAGCAATTGTGTCAGAAAGTCACGCATCAAAAGATGCTCATCATGCAGAGTTTGGAAAACGACTGTGATAAAACTGAACTCAATAATCAAATTGCTGTAAGTATCTGTTTCATTGTTCCTTATTTATATTATAAAATCAGATTAAAACCAAATGCAAATATTCAAAGGACCTTAATATTTTACTTATTTTGCATCCACAGCCACAGTGAATACCACTAGTGGAGATTGGCAATTGTAACAGTGCTAGAGCAAACTCATTTTTGTGACTTTTTGTAACTAAGCCAATTCTGGTAGTAGATACAGTATGATCAGCAACACATTGTTAAAACTATAGATTGAATACGGAACAGAATTAATTTGATTCTTTCACTATTTAAAATTTAAGGTACTTAATATAGTAGCAGTAATTGATACATCCATGTCATATAGTTGCTTTTGAAATGTTGAAAGATACACACACACACACACACACACACACACATACACACACACATGGACCTTTTTCTGAAAATATTTTTTTTGGATACAGGGGACCCTAAAACATATATTTCCGGTGAAATCTCGGTATACAATTTTTGGGTGGGGTGCAATACCTTTTCTATACAATATGTACACAGTACGTGTAGAGAAAGTAAAAATGCACTGGAAAACTGACATTAAGGATGCCATACCTACGAACCAGAGATCAGGCACCTACAGAATTGACTGCAAATTATGTTACATTGGTCAAAGAAAAAGAAGACTGGAAACAAGGTTAAAAGAACATTTCAGACACATGAAACAGAAACAGACAGATAAATCGGCAGTAGCACAATATTTTGGACATCACACCATGAAATAGAAAATGACATAAAGTTGCTAAAACCTGTAAACAATCCAACAGCTCTCACGGTTTGGGAAAATATTCTCATTACACAAGGACCAGCTGATGAATTTTGAAATATCGCCACATGATTACGAAGTTCTATTGAGAGAAAAAAAAAAAAAAAAAAAGGAAGTAAAAAGTTAAAAATAGGCATGGAAACAAATTCTCAATTAGTTTGTGAAGCAAGGATTATATTCTATAACCAAACAGAAACTAAAAGGGGAAGAGAAAACATTATTTTCATACAAGCATAAAAAATTGGTTATGTATAGTCATACAACTTCCTCTATCTACATAAATACATTATACTTTAAAAGAACTGGTTAAAATTTAATCTGCTATCCGTATCACATTTACAATACATGTGTTTTAACCAGAAAAATTGGACAGAAATACACATTTTAAGGTTCCTTGGAAGAAAAACAGAATTTCAGAAAATGGTTTTACATTTAGGTTCAGCATTTTCAAGAATGCAGCCATCTGTGAACATAATTAAAAGAAAAACACATTCATATTACATTTGCATGATTTTCTCTACCTATACTCTAACAAACCATGCACAAAATTTAATTCCTCTACCTATTAAATTAGCATGAACATTAGCAGAAATGCTTTTATTACATATTTCCTGTAGGTATAAGGGGAATAGGGAATACAGTAGGCTAAAGTGATAGTCAAATTGTTGGAAGAACTGGTCCCCATGTGATTGCATTGGAAAATATCAACATGTTGCAACAAATGTCTTTATTCTAGTGTTGAACAGTTTCATCTCTTGTCACCTAATGCTCTTACACAGATGACAACCAGCTCTGTCTAATCCAATTACACTCTTAGAGCTGCCTGTCGGTACTGACTGCTTCAGGTCTGGTTGGCCTTTAATACCTCCCAATTACTAAGCAAGAAATTTACAGAAATACGAGGGTGGTTCAAGAAGTACCTGTGTTAGAAATGAAGATGCCATTTTTTAAAACACAAATTGTATATTTTACAACGCATACTAAATTGTATATTTTACAACGCATACTAAATTGTATATTTTACAACGCATACTAAATTGTATATTTTACAACGCATACTAAAGTATATATACTTTTACAATTTTCCACGAGCCATTTCATGTTCAGAAACAAGAAGAAATCACAAGGAGCCAGTTCGAATGAACATGGGGGGTTCAGCAGCAGTTCATAATGCAGTTTTACAGGCGACAACTCCGAATTAATGTCCTGGTGTGTTATCATGTCTTTGCCAAATGAGGCTGTAACCCTTTTAACTTGTTGAATGGAGCCAGTAACTCACTGCAGTATTGTCTAGTAATCATTTTTCCTTTTTCTAAGAAGCCAATGAATAACCCTTCACATCCAAAAAATTTGCTGCCAACACTTTTCCAATGTATTAAAAATGTCTATAGAAAATTGAACCTATCATTGTTACTGCTAAACTTCTGCCATCACCACCGGCACAGGCATACTGGTACATTTTACAACAATGTTGTCTAAATAGAGACAAACATTCATCACTGTCATTACAGCTTCACTGCCACCATCTCATTCTCCCACTGCATAAGTACCAGTACATTTCTCTACTCCCCTCTTCATCTCACCTGCTCAAAACATGAATCTCTGTGCAAATTCAAATTGTTAATTTAGGTAGAACTTTTTATAACAGTATGTTGCCTAAATAGAAAATGTTATCCATTATTGCTATTGGAGTTACATTGCTGCTGCCTTCATCATCTCTGATTTCACACATATCATTACATATCATTTGCTGATTTCTCCACTCCCTCTCTCCTGCCCACCAAGTTAATTTTCTGCACAAATTCAAATTAAGTAAAAACAAAGAAAAATGAAACAGGAGCTAATCGGCTTAAATATGGCAAAACTTTAAATTTCATTTAAAATTAAATGTGTTCTTTTTACTTGCTCTAACATGTATGTATAATTCACATAATAGTAGAGGTGGAATTGTATTCCATCAAAAAATTGATACCAAGATTTCACCAGAAATGTACATTTTGAGACCCCTGAATCAAAAAGGTTCAGTGTCTTCCAAAGTTACGACTTGAAGATTTTCAAGAAAACCCCCCACCTCAGATTATCCTTTACAAGGAACATTTTTAGAAATGTTTGATTTTATAAATGATGGCTAACGATTTTGACTAAAAATATGTAAATTAAAGATATTTACATGACATATAAAATGCATAACCTGAATTTCTTGGGAATAGCCCTTGAAGTCCCTTCATTCTGAATGACTTTTGCATAAATGGTAAACCATAAGAGTTAGACAAAAACTTACCTCACAAGAAATATAAATCTTGTTAAAATGTATAATTTATGTCATACAGTTTTTTTTGTAGAGTTAACCTTTCAGAGATACTCCATGTTATGGGTTTCAACTATTCTCAAATCACTTATGTTTTACTCCTGGACATGGAAAGAGATCCAAATTCAATGACAATCACATACATGTGTTTTAAAGATGTGATTCTAGCTTATGTGTTTCCTTATTTCCCTTCTACTTATAAGGAACTAAGTAATAAGACCATTTCTGGTAATGATTATTGTAGCATGATGTAGTTAAAAGAATAATCTTTTGCAAGAATAGTTAATTTGCAAGACAGATAAAGTCCAGTGAATGGAACACATCAGATTTTTGTATAATTATATACTACCAAAATTAAGTTCTTAAAAATGGAGGTCACTTTCGTTTGAGATCGTCTTGTATTTAGATAAATAAGGTATTATTGGTTCCAGCTTCAAGAATAGCAACAAAACCAGAATGCATCTCTATTGCCATTACTGAGCAAATTTTTGTTGCAGGTACTGCAAGAGCTACAAAGACAATATGTACGGTTAGAGTTAGCTTTGGAACAGCAGGCTCTACACAGTCCTGCACGTGGCAGTAGCGAAGAATCTGATGACATGTCAACGTCTGCTGATGATGGGTAAGTTAGTGTAAAAAAACAACATCACTATAATATAGTAATATTTTATATGTGGGAAAAGCTTCACTTGGTTTTTAATTAAAATTTAAATCGGAACATGTTTCACAATTATTCAGTTATTGTAATTTTGGATGCACTTTTTTATGTAGAATTAATGGGTCATATTTCAAAATTTCATTGTGCAATACATATTAATAAATATTTTCTATCAAATCATAAAATCTATAGGCCCGTTAATTCCTCTAATAATATTAACTTCTGGGTTTATTTCATAGTTAAATGACCAGAAATAAAATGTCACAGCTGATTTATCAATTTATAAAATGAGTCTTGACTGTGGTTTCCAAATTATATGGTCAGTTTATTTTTTCAATATAAATTTAGTAACAATCTACTGTTCAATTGATAAATGCCACATTGTTTTATTGTTTGCAATTGTGTCTTTTTCAGCAAACTTAAAAACTTGACTGTAATGAAACAATTCTTGAAGTTGAAGCAAATAAACAGACCAATGGAGTTAATGGTTTGTGAGGAATTAAAAGAACAAGATCCCGTGATGAGTTTTGAAATATTGTCAGTATTGATTTTTTAATAAATTTGTTTTACTTCTAGTTAAATTGAGTTTATTTTTATGGATGCTCTTTAACTGCTCTGATTCTCAGTGTCCCATTCCATATTGTCATGAAAGACTGCTTAATTTTGCTCAGAGACCTTTTTATCAAGCTTATGCCTCTTTTATGTGCCATAAATGTATGACACAAGGCTTTACTTCCCTTCAAGGAAGCCATGCTAAGGATTTTTACACCCCCCCTCCCCAACAAAAATATCCACCACCCTCCACTGGGTTTGAACCTGCAACCTTGGAATTTAGAGGGTAGCATGTTATCCCTAGACTATAGAGGATGACAATTTACTTCCAGTAGATGGTAATATTGTAATAGCACGAATCTTAACAGCTAACTTTAGCAACTTTATAAGCAGTGTGCAGTTGAAGAAACAGTAGAGTAATTGTGAAACATATTTTGATTTTAATTTGATTTATAGGGATAGGTGAAACTGTTGTTAATTATATATGTAAGAGCATGTACTTATATATAAGAAGTTATTGCAATAATGTCATTTTATGCAACACAGGACATTTTTATTTATTTTCATTTTGAAAATTGTTGCAAAAATTATGATATTTGTGGCTACAGCTGCCACTCTGTGATGCATATTGTCAAACAAGTTTTCTAACATTTCAATTGGAATAGCATTAATTTCTTGAGAATATTGCAGTTACAGTTAATGTGATGTTGAGCAATATATGTGCCTCTAGTTATAATTTCACTCAGTAAATGTAAGATGATTTCTGTTACAGTTTATCGGATTTACTTGGAGATATCAAGTTGGATAACGAAGAATTCCGCAGTGATAGTGAAAGTCCAATGCATAGGCCATCACTAGACCTCCAGTCTGCAACGCAGTAAGTTCACTTATTGGAGAAATGTTTTGTGTGTGTGTATATATATTTATTTATCAATCAGTCTTGACTCATAAATGAGTTTGCTAAGTGACACAGAACAACATACATTTAGAGGTTTTTAACAAAAATGTTATAAGTGAGTATTACAAAAAATATTTTATCATACGTTATAATAGTTATATAAAATTAAAATGAGAACAAATTTTAGCAGATTAGCATATATATATATGCTTTCTGTCCTTTGAACTGCCAGAAATTTGTTAAATTAATCCAGGAATATGATATAACCTTAGCCCTGAAACAGCAATCATTGATTAGGTTAGATTGCGTTCTGTAGTTCATGATGACCAAGCAGGCCTACAAGCATAGAACATATCAAAGCATACAAAATTAAATACACATTTATATACAACATTTGAAGTTCTTACATTACAACATTACATTACAACATTACATAAAAATCTTAAACAGTCAACGTGTCACGATATGGTGCTATATTCTTATATACAAAATTGTTCAGATTTAATGTTAAGATATACATTCTGAAAATATTAAATGCATACACATCAAAAGGAGGAATGGCTAACCAGGACTGCCAAATCAAGCCACCTCTCCAAAGAGAGAGGCCCAAGCCTCCAGGGGACATCATAGGCTGATGCTAATACTCTCAAAACAACATATACAAATTATGTAATTCAATTACAGTACTAAAAATATACATGCAATAAATATTAATTTTCTAGACCATTTTATTTAATGGTTACTAAACATAAAAAAACCTCACTTGATTTTTAGTGTGTCATATCTGTATCATATCACTTAGCGTTTACATTTTAGTTATGTGTACGAAATGTCAAAAGTTGGTATTGAAGTGTACATTTTTAGATTAAAATGTGGGTTTAGAATACCAAATTTATCCAAATACAAGACTTTTTTTTTTCTCCAAAATATTAATGCTCAGAACTAGGGGTGTTGTCTTGCATTTGCGATATATATTTTCTGAATACCATGCAGCAAAAAAGTGAATTACAAACTTTGCAGAAACAGCAGTGGTAAAGTATGGAGAAATGGTATAGATCACCACCAAGGTTGCGATGTATGTGGCAGATTTTGTGTGTTTCATTTTGCACCAAAAATTAGCTGTTAAAGGGCCTATAAGCATTCTCACTGCAAAAAGATTACCAGACTACTGTAAAATTAGAGAACTTCCTTTCACATCGGTGGTTGTAAATCAACGGCAAAGCAGAAAGAGAGATGTTAGATGCACATTACTCCTCCACTTGTACATTTCTGGTTTTACCTTTGCTTCTGTACCGAAAACAATGTTAATTTACGCGCAATTTCGAACTGTGTAAAATGTTTTATGATATATTATATTAAGTATGTTATAATAGAAAATAGCATGCATAATGGTCATTACAGCTATGCTCCTGCCACCACCGCGGTCTTCACGTTCTACTTTCCATAATTTAGCTATGCTACCATTGCACACATTCTGCACCTCTCTGCACTCTCTCTCTGTCTCTCCTACTCAAAACATGAGTTTACGCATACATTTGAATTAGGCAAAATGTTTTACAATTTATTAAGTTTCTTAATTGAAAATTATTCATAATTGTTGTTATAGCTAAGCTACCGCTGTCACCACCAAACACAGACCTGCCGGTACTTTTTCGTTCTCCTTTCTCCATCTCTCTCCTGCTCACAATGTGAATTTCTGTGAAAATTAAAATTAGGTTAAAAAAAATTATGATGTGTTATATTCATAGAAAATCATATCCTTTGTCATTACTGATACACTGCTGCCGCCATAGATTATCATTGCACACATGTGGTACATTTCCATCCTCCCTTCTCCATCTCTCTCCCACTCACAATATGAATTTCTGCGCAGATTAAAATTAGGTACAAATAATTACGATGTGTTATATTAAATATGTTTAAACACAAGATCATATCCATCATCACTGTTACAGTTAGGCTGCTGCCAAATTTATATCTTTTAATATAGATGATAAGCTAAATTCCAAAATTAAGTTCTGAAAAATGCAGGTCTTCTTGCATCTGAGGTCGTCTTGTATTCAAATAAATTTGGAACACACTCAGGATTATTCTAGCTGAAAAAACTTTGGGATGCAATGATTGTGAGAAAATATACATTATAAAGACAAGGAGACACATGGAGACAAGATTTAAAGAACATAACCAGTATAAAATAGATTGAAACATTTGCCAGTAACAGATAATTTTTTCCCCTGTAGATCATCATTTGAAGGAAAAACCTAAGCTTTTAAAATCCCTTAGAATTCTCTTTTTAGTAAAATATATTTAGATAAATAAAGTTAAATTTTGGTATTTTTATGTGAAAATGGTCTCATCACATAGTTCAGGCAAGAAATACCATTTACAAGATGCATGATAGTTGAAAGACTAATTGATGATGGGGATAACAGTCTCTGAAATATATTCTAGATTTCTGGTAAAGAAATGAAGCTGGAATAATTAACTGTTTCACCATTACGGATAGAGCTACTCATATGTCCTCTATCTATTTTGGAAAGGAATGATTTCATGCACAGATTAGACCTATGCTAATTTAAACAGAGTTGTTTTGCAGTTAACATACGGACATAATTTGTTATATAGCTGGTGTAAAGCTACATTCACAATGAGATAAAACCGCAGGTGCAGCATAAGCACAAGAATTTGCAACCATGCTATTCATTGGAAGCATTGATATAAACCGTGCAATGCAAGAGTTTGCAAGCATTCATGCAGACTCATGTAATGTGCTACACAATGCAAGAGTTTGCAAATGTCAAACTTTATGCTTACATTGTGTACATAGAGGAAGAATTCCGCATTCTTTCCTTTATGCATTGCCTGCTGTTCACCAGTAGACAATAGGAATTTCAAGATTTTAAGCACCTACTGTACATACTGCATATGAGGTCTATTCAAAAAGTTCCGGAACTTTGACCACCAAATGTTTCTATGCGTACCTTTTACTTATTGTGCATGGTCTCCTTTGAAATACAATTGATACTTCGCTCCCAACGGTGTTTCCACTTCTGGAAGAAGTCCTGTTACACCTCTTTCTGGATCGCACGAAGCACTGTTTGCAAATTTTCTTTATCTCATCCATCGTAGGAAGTCTTCATCCTTTCAAAGGGTTTTCAACTTTGGAAATAAAAAAAAGTCTGCAGGGGCCAGGTCTGGAGAGTACGGAGAATGAGGCAGCACAGTATATCATTTTTTGTGCAATAGTCATGCACCAACAGGGATGAATGTGTGGGTGCGTTATTGTGATGCAAGAGCCATGAATTATCTCGCCACATTTCAGACCGTTTTCTCCTCACATTTTCTCTTCTCATTGCAACATGTCACGATAGTGCCATCGATTAACAGTTTGTCCTTCTGGCACAAATTCATGATGAACTAATCCTTCAAAGTCAAAGAAAACTACCAGCATGGATTTGACATTTGATGTGACCTGACAAGCTTTTTTTGGCAACCCATTGTGAAGACTGAACCTTGGTCTCAACATTATAACTGTAGACTCACTTCTCATCACCAGTTATGATTCTCTTAAGGAACATCTCGTCCTCATTTGCCTGTTCCAAAAACACTTCACCAATTGCAAGGCGATTATCTTTCTGGTCTTGACTCAAGAAGTTGGCAGCAACACAATGCATTCCAAGATGCTGTGTCAGGATTTCAAGGCATGATCATGATCCAACTGAAATGTTACATTCTTCTGCAATCTCTCAGACAATCAGTCTTTGATTGGTACGCACAATTTTGTTGATGTTCCTGACATTAAGGCTACAAGAATCATTCATCACATCTTTACCTATATTAGTGTGTAGTAAGCATCCTTTATAATTTACAGAGGTTAATGCAAGAAGATATAAACAAGGAGGATGTTTACCACATAAAGAAATTCTTGGTACTATCTTCTGATGATTACTCTCTAGCTACTGATTTTGTCTTCAGCTAATTTGCACAATGTACTCCAATAGGAGTGAAATGGCTAACAAGTTTCTCTCCATATTAAGCCCAAATTAAAGGCATGCTTTTTAATTAATACCATTTTGAAAATTAAAAACACACAGCATACTTTATCAATTTTATTTTAAGTTAATAACGTGTACTTTAATCTACTTTTCAACATACATTCTACCAGTATTAAGGCAGTTATATTGTACAATCAGGTTTTGAATTCCATTCTCATAGAAATTTGCCGCCAACTTGTGAAATACATTTTCTTTATGTAAATGTTGCCCTCCGTGGTGCAATGGTTACCATGCTAACTTCATATATCCAAGGTCGTGGGTTCCAGGACGATGGATTTTGTTGTAAAAATCCTTAGCATGGCTTCCTTCAGAAGGGAAGTAAAGCCGTTGATCCCATGTCAGATTTAGGACACATAAAAGAAACTTAAGCCTGATACAAGAGGCCTCTGAGCAAAATTAAGTGGTGTTTCATGCCCCAAATAAAATAGGCTGAGAACCACAACGGTTAAAGAAAGAGCTTCCACAAATAAAATTCCATTTCATAATGTAAATAAAAGCACTTGAACGTCAATAGATCAAGTGTATGGAGAAAACATGAGATGGATTAGAGCATTTAAAGATATCTGCAAGACATTATGAGGAACAAAGTGTACAACCTTCTTTGATTGCTGTAAGAGTTGGTGAAGAAAGTTGATGAAAGAGCTTGAGAGAAGAGGTGTATTGTGATTTTATCTTCTTTATCTCATGGGTTTCCTCAAGGTAGAAGAAGTGTTCTTTATAGAATTGTGAGAAAACACTTGAATTATGAATTATTGCAAGTTGCACTCATGCTCCTCAGGTGTTAGATTTCTATGAGGATGGAATTCAAAAGCTAATTATGTGATGCAAGTGCCTTGATATTGGCAGAAACAATGTTTAAAAGACTTTACTTAGTAACTTAAGGTACAAGCTTTCATGTAAAAATAAAATTGCTAAAACAAGTAAACATGTGTATTTTTAATTTCAAAACAGTACGCACTTAAACAGCACACCTCATAATTACCCAAGTTTTTGAAGAAAAATGTTCCTTTTCAATATCTTGTACAGCCAAAATTGATAGCTAGCTTGTAGCAGGGCTAAACTTACTAGTTACAATTTCAGGAAATATTCTTTTTGTTTTATTTGTTTCATTCAGATATCCTAAAAAATGATAATAATTTGTATTTTAACTTGTGTATAGTTAAATTTCTGTAAGGGATTTAAACCAGTATTGGCTAATGTACCTCAGTGACAGTGGCAGTGAATGTGTTAAATACATTTTAAGTATTTTCCCAACAAGTTGTCTGATTTAGTTTTATATGCAATTCATAAAAAATATAAATGATGGTTTTGTTTGTGCGTGCAAGTTTTACTGGAAAATGCTTTAGTGGAGGAATACATGTCATTTCAAGAAAAAAATGTTGATTGCAAGTTTATTTTGTAGTTGTGTTTTATATGTCTCAATTATTGCTGTAGCGTCCAAGTGTATGCATCTTTGTGCACTATAAAAAATGTTTTAACATTTTTTAGAAATAATATTTAATGAGTTGCTCTACACTTTTAACTTCACGTATAACTGCTAGGACTTGTTCTGAGAGCTGCTGCTTCTATCATCAGTTAAGGAACAACTTGGGATAGGATGTGACTTGCTGTGCATGGTGAGGTGAAACCAGTGGCGGCCGGCCATTAGGGTCACAGGTGCATGTGCCCTCCCTACAAAAATTTCAGACAATAATTTCTCCATTATATTATCAGGTAAAATGCTATAATCTATAACGCATTTTGTATAAATTTAAACCTACTATGCACACTGGACAGTTGTAGTGAAGATGGATGTCAGAAATAGTAACCGGTCACATTTTTCAGACACAAGTGATTTTGTGGCCATCGTATGCGCACAAGCAGAAGAATTCAGTGCTTTCAGATGTAGTTAATTGCTGGTGCAGGGATCAAGGGGCCAAGAGGAGAAGGCTCTCTTAGGACACGAAAGCCTCTGTGGTCATTTGCCGCGCATGTGCAAAGAGAAAATAAGAACCGACAATAAGCAAAAATGAAAGTTTGAGTCAAATTCTTGACAAAAATATTTAGCCAAAGATCTCTTCACATGTAAGAGTAAATAATAAGAAACATTTCTTAAAGTTTGAACATCCCCTTATTTGAAAACAAAGTTGATCTATAAACCTTCCGAACGAAATATGCAAAAAGAAGCTTATGTGGTAAAATTTACAATGTTGGTATCAAGCAGATGACAAAGTACGCTCGAGTGCCAACGCTCAAGGCATACAAGCAGTGTGTTTGTAACGACCCTAAGTTTACTAGGAAATAGATTAGCGATACATTTGAAGCTTCACTTGAAAACAGGAAAAGGCCAAGTAACCAATGGTTATTGAAATTATGGACGTGAACAAACAGTAAAATGGACCTTACTTGTGAGAGGTGATTAGTGGCAGTGTTTTGAAAATGAGTGCTGAGTTACCACGTTAAGAATAAACTGATAAGAAGTGGTGAAACAGTACTTTGAATGTATTTCACATGTTAATAAACATAATCCGAATGTGCTTGAGAATAATTTAGTGACATTAACTGCAGAATAATATGCCGATTTATCAGTTGCTAGCATTCAAAGAAACAGCAGTGTTAAATCTCGCCTTAAGAGGGAAAATCCTAAATACTGTTACGAAAGATAGGTGATGGTTTATAAAATATACAATTGCTTATAAATAAAATGCTTAAGACATTAATGCCATGATCACAATTTACTTTACTTTAAGGGTAGTTTCCATAATTTTCTGAGAGAAAAGGGAGCTTTGTTTGTGAAAAGAAACAATGTGAAGGTTGTAATTGACATACATAAGCTATTAAAGTTGAGTAAGGTTATATTGAAGACTGGAATCTTAAACTGAAGTGCATCAGCTATTAAGTTGAGCTGTTAATTTGCAGCAGGAGTTTCTCTCCGATAATGTTGTTGACATATGGCAAACATTGAAGGGGTGGCGGTTCGTGTTTAAATTTCTCGCAACATGTCACGTTCAGTTTCTGACTTAAATTAAAGAGTTATCAAAGTATTTTTTCAAGCAAAGGGTCAAAGGGTGTACTTCACAAACAGAAAGGTTAGTGCTAATACACAAATTAGCATTTCATTTCTACTGATAGCTTTTAGTATCTACCAATTTTAGTCTGTCGTCATCCGTGATCTAGGGGTAACATGCTAGCCTCTGGTTCTCAAGGTCACGGGTTCAAACCCACAGATTTTTTTCAGGTGTAAAAATCCCTTCCTTCATAAGGAAAGTAAAGTTGTTGACACCATGTCATAATTTACAGCATGTAAAAAAACCCTCAAGCCCGATAAAGAGGCCTCTCAGCATTAAGCTGCCTTTCGCACTCAAAATAGAATGGGATGCTTAGAACCATAGCAGTTAAAAGAGCGTCCATAAATAACATTCAGTTTTAATTTTAGTCAATCTTAAAATTGTGCCCTACCAGATAATTTGGCCACGAGCCACCACTTCAGTAATTTCTTAATGAGCTTATCTAAGTTATTTTTTCACTGAATTTGAAAGTTCATTGATAGAACATATATTTGACAATATAAATTCTTTCCCATGTCATGACTTCTGCAGGGTTATTGCTGTGTTTTAGCATCTAGGTTTATCACAAGTATGTTATTAGAAGCGAATATAAACAGTGAAACATTTTGTCATATTAAGTGGATTGATGGCATTTCAGTTTCACTCTAAGAATTTGTTTTGAAGATATTCATCTCCACTGTCAAGCTTATACCCGCTGGTGTGTCTCTTACTTCATTGTCAGTTGTACTGCAATCTGGCTCTCTAGTGGAGAACTTCACACTGTCATCTTCTGGTGTAATTCAAACATTCATTATCACATGTGCAATGGCATAGTGGTATATGAATTAAAGTATGCACTTCAAAATTTAATGTGTAAAAAAGCAAAGGAGAGAGAGTGCTAACGAAAGAAAAAGAGAGTGAACTATTAGTTTGAATTCAAACAATTGAAGCATTCAAAACATGTTGCAAAAGTAAATTAGCTTTTTTATCTTTTGCGTAACATTTGTAAAACCAATGAATCATTGCCCAGTAGTTTTCTAGGTTGTCACATTGCAGAAGGTAGTCTTGACAGTTGCAGTTTCTGCCCTAATATCAGAGAAACAAAATATGTTCAGAAACCTCTTTTCTAATTTTGTTGGTTGTGAATGCTGATGTGGAAACTAAGTCGTTCTATATATTAGGTAAGGTAGCTTGAAGTGAAGTGGGCTTTTCTAGGTGATCTATGAGAAGACATGCATCAGTGAAGGTTCTTTTTATAGTAATTCATCACTCTTAATGTGGTCATGAAATGCAAGCCCTCCTCCCAAAACAGTCACCTCGTATGAAATGTGCCAGTGTTACCAGATTTCTTCTACCTTACACGTTTCCTGTTCAACTGTTACTTTGATAGTTTATATACAGACTTAAATTCTACAGTTTTTACTGAGCATTTTAGCTCTTTCACAAAGAATGTAATTAAGGAACATTTGTTCTTTTACTGGTTTATTACCACTTACAGTCCAACTGACTTCTGTAGAAAGTAAAATACATGACCAGCAAAACAATATACTTAGGGCCCTTCATCTTCAGAGCCACAATCTACTTTTATACAATTCAGTTACATTAATATGTCTCAGACATTCTTAATGTTATGTTTAAAAAATGTTTCAGCTTATGCTTTAATTATATTTTCTTTTACAATAAAACTAAACCTTCTCTTGCCTTAAGTTTTTTATTGCACAACAGTCTGATTACATATTCGGTGCAGTTGGTTTATGTGAAATGGAACATTCTGTCTACAACATGTAGTGACACACACATGTACTTAAATCAAGTACATATTCTGCACTCATTTAGGTGGTGTATTTTTCCTTTGCTCACAATTACTGTTCAAAATGCTGCATATTGTAATCTAATAAGTTCACAAGAAGTTAAAAATATGAAATTAGTAGGCAAAATAATGAAAATGTTCACTCTAAACTATCATAAACATCAAACAAGATGTATTGTGCCTTGTTACATCCACTGTGTATGCACTTCATTTGACAAGCCTGGTGTGCACCATGAAGGAAATGCACCTAGCTGATTGTTTTCCACAATTGGCATGATTTGCAGAACACATTTTACACAAGAACTGTTATTCAAAACATTCTTCTCAACAAGAATTATATCAAATTAAATAACTCAGAAGTTTGAGACAAGTGAAGTTTTAATCAATGTGATGTTGAAAATGAGTCCGACCTTCAACTGAAGAAGAGGGCAATTGCCCTTGAAACATATGTTTTGAACATAATTACATATAAGTGAGGTGAGTGTTACTATTCCGACTCATTTTCAACATCACAAGAATTATATCAATAGCATTAATAAAGTAGAAAATTAAATAGAAAATTATAAACTAAGGTAAACTGCTAGGGTATGTAATACATCACTCACATCCATTGACACTATGCTGCTGTAGTATGTATTTTTGGTGAGTGAATTTTTCCACACTTCAATTTTTAATGAGGTTTTGGCACGTTTTAAAGTTTTATTTCACATTTAATGTTGTGTTCTGTTGTCTAAAAGTGGTGAGATATGTAGGTTTTCTATTTGCGTAAAGGAAAACCTAAGAAATTTTAAAGCTTAAATGTCACCAAAGTCACTCACAGTTTCCGATATCTTCTGAGTTTGTATTGCAGTTTTTCGTCAGTTTTATTATCACTGATTTATCTATATTTAATACACCAGAAACTGCATTCCTTTACAGTTTTCTTTGACATTGGAAGGAATTTACAGTACCAAACACAGTGACTGAACAAGAACTTAGAAATCCTGCTAAGGAATAAGCTAGATAGATCCATTAAGAAACAACTAGTTAGCTCCAGTTACTACATCACAGTGACCACATCAAGCAAAATTCCACATCCTGCCTGCCTCAATTGGTCCATAGGTGGTAGTGATATTTCTCAAAACTAATTGCAACAACAATAATAATAAGCGATTAAATATTATAAGTATATTTTGCATCTAACTTCTGCATTCATCGTGACAAAGGCAAAGAGAGATGATTGTACCTACATTTCTTTTTCTGTAACATCCTTTTAATGAATCTAAAAATTAATGATCTGCTTTTTTTCTTTCCAGGCATAGATTAGCATCACCTGTTAGTCCTACATTGTTTTTACCTAATTCTGTAAGTATGCATTTATTCTTTATTTCATAAAATATTTATATTCATTTATTTACATAGAAGGTTCAATGAACATATTGCTGTAGGTAGAGACTGCCCTTGAGCAAGGTGATAAGCAAAAAAAAAAAAAAAAAAAAAAAAAAAAAAAAAAAAAAAAAAAAAAAAAAAAAAAAAAAAAAAAAAAAAAAAAAGCATAAAATAATACACATAAAAATGAGCACACAAGTGTAGAAAATACGTTAGTTTTAACCTATTTTGTGTGTGTGGTTAAAACTTATGCAATGTTTCAAAAAGTATCACAAAAGTTTTCTGTTGTTGAGTCATTAAGTATTGTCAGGTAGTTGTTTCAAGTATCTGTTTTTGAACTGAGATAAGTTAAGAGATTCTTTGGTTTAAATAAATGAATGCATTACAGAAACACTTAAACACGTTTCAGGAACATTGACTTGTTCCCATTTTCAGCATGTTTCCCACTACTTGTGCTGGTTCTTGTCCAGGGGTTGCTGAAAATTGGTGTGTTTAATGGTGCTCTCTGGTGCTGGAGTGATGAATCTCCACAAGGTGTTAGGTGGTAGTAATTCAAAGTTCATTATGCGGTCCTTGTGTTTAAGTATATGCATTTTTTCCCCAAGTTTTTTGTTTGTAGCAATTCTGTATTGGTTTAAAAAGTTTTATGTTAGGTCCAGGTTACTCTTGGTTCTGTATACAAGGTTACATTATTCCATGCTACTTGGTATATTTCGGCCAACTTATTGTTAGGAATAGGGCTTTTGTTTTATAGCTAAGTAGTTTCTGTACTGTGGTGATTTTGTGCAGTGAAGATGATGTTATAGTTTCTGAAGATCTTTTGAAATTTTTGGTGTGCCCAAGGGTGAAAAGTGAATTTCCTGTATGTTTGTAGCTTTTGTAATGTTATTTCTTTCAAATTACTGAACTTTCTATCTATTATAGTTTTTCAATATCTGTTTTTGGCATTTATACAAGACTTTTCGAGAGTTGTCACATCTCACACCTTTTCTTGTCCAATTGCTTCAAATACTTCTTAAATTATTGAAAATTTTGAAAGCATATAAGGATATGCTATAAATGGTCAGATATTTGAAAATGATTTGAAGACTTTGGTCAATAAAATACAAGTATTTACGATGCATCATAAAATCTGCAAAAGGACTGAAAGATAAAAGTAAACAACTGTTACCTGCACAAGGACAAGTCATGTGTTTCATAGGTTATTATGAAAGCTGGCCATATTTTTACTTTAGGCTTGTGGATTATCACATAATAAGGGCAAATGGAAATATCAAATTTCTGAAGTGTACAATAATGGATTAATGCAATGACATTAATAGTAAATTACTTCGCACATGATATTTAATTTTGAGTGTGTGCTGATGGGATTCAGTTTTGCAAAAGCAAAGCATGTAAATACAGATTTACGACATTGTCAAACCTTGTCCAATGTTTTGAAATATTTAAAAAAAAATTCTTGTTAATCTTGAATTGGGGGAAAACAAAAGAAAAAAGAAAAAGTTATTAGATCCTAAATCAGCTTAGCAAAAGAGGGGATCATCTTGTATTTTAGATTATCTCTTAATCACAAGGAGAATAGTATCTATAAAAGCAAAAGTTGAAAGTCTGAAACTCAAATGCAGTTTTTAATTATCTGTTTGCAGAGTCATGTGCTAATAACAGTACGCAATAACAGCATAGAAAACTGGGTGTGCATTCCAAGTTATGTTTTGAGAGGCGCTGGATCTTCAACACATTATGAGTATGAGCTGCGCATCAACATGGGTGCAGAACGTTGGACGTTATTGCGGCGCTACAAACGTTTTAGAGAACTTCATTTTAATATGAAAGAAAAATATGGTGAAAAGGTAAGTTCATGTTAAACAACATGTACTCATGTTTTCTTGGACACTTGGTTTTTTAGTCTTCATTCGGTAGGTGTTGCATAATTTTGGAAGCAGCACAGAACAGCATTGAGACATGAAGTATACTATACACCCTAATATCTAGTGGCTTCAATGCTGAGGTTTCATTCTGTGTGTAAATCCCAGACAGAGTTCATGCACATACCATGTGCTGTGTTTTGTTTAATAATTCAGCTAGTTTGAAGTAAATTAGAAAACTTATTCTCAAAGAATGAAACTTTGGAAACTTTGCTTCCCCATAAAACTAGTGCCTAAGAAAAGCTGTATGTATAGCATGTCTCAAAGTTTTATTCTGCTTTCTAAATGTCTCCATCACCTCTCTGTATGTGTGGGTGGGTGAGAGAGAGATGGTTTAATATACCAAACTAGATAATTAAGTAAGTTTAGCATTTCCCAAGGATTCAACATGATTTTCAAGAAAATCCCTTTTTCCCAAGCTACCCTTTACATAGAAAAGTTTTTGAAAATTTCTCAAAAATGGCTCTTAACAATTTTAATTAAAATACTGAATATTAAAAATATTTACAAGATTAACATTATGCTAAAAATCTGTATTTCATCAAGCTTTTACACAGAATTGTTAGCTAGCAATATGTTAATGTCAAAGACAACTTCAAACAACTTTCATGAAGGCAGTAACCAAACTTCAGAATGACCACTTCAGAATGTGCTCTGATGTCTTTTTGTCTATGCAGCACTGCACTGTTTCATTAGTAGACAACTAGTTAGATTCATTCACCATTGCCAGTTGTTTTCCTGATTGTTTGAGTTTATATAATCACAATGTCAATAAAATATCTAGGTGCAGAGGAACTAATGAATGTTTCCCATTATAAGGTGTTGCTATAGAATTGGTTGAGGAATTATATAGGAATGAAAATGCAAAGTGAACTGTAATTAGAGGGTAAGGGTGCAACCTAGAAGGAAATCTGAGGAATTTAATTGCAATGCAAGCGTTTCCCTCCAGGTGCATTAACAATTGAAAATTTTCACTAACATAAAATGCAACACTGAAAACGCACAATAGAAAGAGCATAGAGGTGGTTTAAAACTACATGAAACCAAAGAGAGTGAAAATGTATTATTGATTAAGAATCAAGCAGACACCAACAGAAATACTATTTGCTTCTTGAAACGATTGTTTCAAAAATCTTCCAGGTGAATCCAAAAGTGCCATAATCAAATATGATTAAGTGAAAATGTAAGTCATAAAATCTCGGAGAATAATTGACACTTTTGTAGCATAGGAGAGCAAGATATATATGTTTATGTTGGTAGTATTTGATGAATTTGAATTTTATTTTGTACAAATCATACATAATTTGGGCTGCCCTCCAAACTTGGGACTCAGCCCATATCATTGGACAGCCCTTTACGTACTTGACAAACCATTACAAATTTTTCAGATATGTGTGCCCTCCTTCCCTTTGTGTCTGCTGCCTCATTGTCAACTTCCATTTTTTTCTTTTCTGCTTTTCTGTCCTGTATTCTGTCTATTTTGCTCAGTTTTACTCTTATATCCTGCTTAAAGCTTGCTAAAGTTTTTCTTGGACCGTCCCTTTCTCCTTTATCAGTTTTCTTACCTCTAATCTCATATCCTTTCTTATCTTTTCCCCTAAGAAAGTTTGTCTTATGACAATAAATATTCTATTCTGTTCTAGTCTTCACATTATTTATGCAGAACTTGCCCTTATTCTTTACCCCCACCCCCTCATTCACTTAAAAACCCTTTTCCTCTACCTATTTCTACTTCTGTTTCTGACTATTTTTCTTGGGACTTTCTTAAAACTTTACTTAATCTCTTTCACTTTACTACAAATATCACTATAACTTCCACTTGTTCTACCTCCCTCCCCTTGCCCCTATTTTATTCTCACTGTATTTGCCATTGGTCTTACTCAACCCTCTTTTCCTTCTACCTTCCTAGCTTTTCTTTTGCCTAATTATTTGCCATGGCACATCTTTTCCCTCTTTGCTTTTACTGTGATTGCACTATTGCCTTCTATGCCCCTTCTATGAGGGTGTTTTAAAAAGTACTGGGAAACATTTTTTTTGACACCATGACTTTTTTATTCAAATTTAATTACAAACTTTCAAAATAATCTCCTTCTGAGACTACACACTGGTTCCAATGTTCTATACACTTCTCAAACACTCAGAGGAGCCCCTGTTCAGTATACCCAAAGTAACATTAAATTAAAATCTTGCAAATATGCGAGTAACAGTTATGTGATTAAAATTAAAAGAATTTGAGTTAATTTGTAACACAAACATCACTTAGTAATAACTTACTGGCACCGGTTTCGGGAACACTTGTTCCCCTTTTCAACTGGTGTATGTAGCAATAATTCTGTAATTAAGGCGGTTAACATCAGGGATGAGGATGTTATTTTAACACTGAGTTTAACATGTCACTAAAGCTAACATTGTGTTAATATTTACATTAGTTGGTGAAACCTGCACTAAGTCTTGTAAAATTATATTTTTCAGGTGGCAGCAATACCATTTCCCCCTAGACATTTCTTCTCTAAGAACTCGGAATCTGTGGCACGAAAACGAAGGAAGCTCCTGGAAGAATACCTGAGGAGTCTCCTGGATGTGTGTTCTCGAATGGAAAGCTGTCCATTGTATTCATGCAGACAGAATCCAACAAAACTGGCCTTGTTGGAGTTTTCTTCCTTTTTCCGTAAAGGTGTTTTTGAGAGCAGCAAGTATGGCACAAGCTAGACTTTAAAATGACACTCTGTGCATCCAGTAAATTCATCTCTGTAGAGGTGCTGATTCCATGGGAACGTGGCTCTTGCCTGGGTGGGCATAAGATTGATTCTCTCTAGGAGAGAATGTTTAAACATGTCAATTGAGAGAGCGCAAGCTAAGCAATATGAATAAATGGTTGCTGTGGTATTTATAATGTACCGCCTTTATAACTTATTGAAGAGGGGAGAATCTCTTGCTATGTGCTCAGAATATCTCTTATGTAAGAATTTCCAAAGCTTTGTTAAGAGAAACAGTCTTAAAATCTTGTTATTGTTTGATCAAAGTCATTGCAGGTGACAATTCCAAAATTAAGTCAGTATTATAATCTTCTACTTGATGTGCTCATCATAGCATAACACCATGACATCACAATGAGAAAAAAAAAAATAGTAAATAAATAACGAAAAGTAGACTGTTGAATTGTTTTCATGTTTGTTGTATAAACATCACAGTAAAGTAGATATAGATAAATTAGAGAAATGGTGAACATTCCTGCCATAAAATATTTGTTTTGGAATGTGCTCCTTGTTGTTTTATGACAATTTAGTGGTACTTTTATTACTGATGCAGTTTTCTAGCTTTTTATTTAAATTTTGTATTGAACTTAGAAATGAATTATAGCATGAATCATATATATGAAGTTTTTGTATACTAGAATTACAAACATATACAGTAAATGTATTATTGGTTCTAAGGCATGGCACAGACCATGGAGGACACATTAACTCAGCTGGAAAGAGTTTCAGCATGGAAAAATCTTAAGGTTCAGGGCTCACATCCCAGCTGTGGCATTGAATTTTTCAAGTTTAATTCACCTTCAGTCTAAATATGGTTTGAATAAAAACTAGACCTACTGGTTCTGTATACATAAGAAAGAACATGTAATAATTGATTTAATCATGGCAATCTTATGCCCCTGGTTTTTATGATACTATAATATGCTGCTTCTCTTGATTTCCAGAACTTGCTTCTATTTGGCTAGCAAACATCAGCATTGGTTAAGATTATAGTGAAGAAGCTGTATTATGAATATTAGAACTGTTATTAAAGAAACGGCTCTTGTCTTTGCCAATAGAAACAATTTCAACCTTTAATCTTATACTGCATAAAATATTGTCATCAGAATTTATGTTCTGAGAAAATTAAGATCACTTAAGTATTTGGCTAGTTTTACACATTACAGAGGATATTTAGATGTTTTCAGAGGATTGGTGCCATTTAGTATCCTTATTAGAGGTAGGAATAACCATAGGTCTAGTTAAACTTCTGATATAAATCAACTTTGGATTAATGTGTTGCTTGAATATTTTTATAGCCAGTTTCAAAAGTAACACTGAGCATGGAGAGTATATTAAATAACAAGAGAGAGTCAGATGAAAACCTTAAATATATATTTTCTAATTTCATTTATTGATTTATTTTTCAATATAATCTCCATTACGTTGAACACAAACCTCCAGTGTGTAGGGGATTCAAAACCTGGCCCAGATCAATGGTTTTTAAATGTGCTTAAAAGCGACAACTCCATACCAAAAGATTTACTGGCATGTAAAAGAACTTGTGCAAAATGAAATGCTGGCCCACCTGTGGTGCTAATATTCGTGGCAGTTGACATCATTAACACACAAATATTTATTTTGCCAGCATCTAGGAAGTGCGTAGATGCTCCTGGAAAAAAAAATTGTGATTCTATGCACCTCTTAAACTAAATGAAAAAATCTTTCTTTGCATTCTCTCCTTGATTGGTACAAACATGTGATAATCACTTGTGACAAGGTCTAGTGCGTTTAGCAACTGTGAAAGAATATCAAAATGAAGACCAGTGATGGGCAATATGAGGCAGAGCTTGTCATGTTGCAAAATGATATCTGTATTGAGATGTCAATTTCATTTTGATTTGATTGCAGACTGAAGAAGATTTTTCAACAAATTGGAATATAATGCATTGGTGTGTTTCCTCTAGGCGTGTAAAATACTGCCGCATTCATCCAGAAAGTGATTCAGCATTACCTTCCCTGCCATCACTTTCTGCTCAGCACATCATGAATAATATGAAAACTTTCCAAAGTAATTAACACACAAGCTTTCATTTTTGAGATGAGTGAACAAATTGTTGTCAAACCTAAGACAGTAAATGAGAGCTGT
This sequence comes from Hymenopus coronatus, assembly GCA_030762935.1. Taxonomy (NCBI): domain Eukaryota; kingdom Metazoa; phylum Arthropoda; class Insecta; order Mantodea; family Hymenopodidae; genus Hymenopus; species Hymenopus coronatus. The sequence continues at coordinate 28,560,895 of CM060882.1, forward strand.
CCTTCACAGTAGATAAATGCAGCCTTGAGAGAGCCATTCATTGCAGCGAAATAGCATAACTTACCGAGATGACTGAGTGCAAGTCAATCATGCATACACACAATAATGGCCAAGCCACAAAACAATCACTTGATATAACTTAAAAAGTACTTGAAACATTTTAGATATGGAATATCACATAAGCTAAGCAGTATTGGCTGGAAATTTTCAAAAAGGCAATACTATTCATAATATACAATTATCAAAGTGCATCAGCCTATGTGAAAACTGCTGTAGTAGAGGAACTTTTTTAGCGCAGCTTGCTTACGGCAGCATTGAAAAGTTTAATATATTATACATTTTGTTAGAAGCTTGTAAATAGTAATGTGTTGCTATAAATAATACATTTCTTGCAGCTGTAATTTTAAATGTACAAACTGGTATATATTTTCAAGGTTGAGAAATTATGACAATTAACATTAAATGGATGTAATGTATGGCCGTGAAGAGATGCTTGCATAATGTGAGAGAGAGAGATCAGTGTATCAGAGGTGTATAAATGGCCTTACGGAAATCGTAATCAATAACAATAAACATTCAATAATCTTGTCCATCACAGTAATATATTAATACTGGCTCATAGAAAATTAACATTAATACTGATTTTAATTTATGATTATCCTTTTATAATTTTGTTATATAAAAATTAATTGTCAACATTAGATTATGCTATGAAAAACTGTACTCATAAAATTTTTTAAAATGGACCACATAAAGGTAATATTGTCGCACAAAGGTATTCAATTGCTCCTCTTGGGATTATCTCATATAATTACATTAGAGTAGCCATTGTTCTAAATAGAATTTATAATTGCCAGTGTATAAATAATAGAATAAAATAAAAATAATACAATGAAAGAGTATAAGCCAGTATTAGTTTAATGTGATAGGTTGCTTCTTCGAAGAAAAAAAGCATAATGAAAAGATTATATAAAGAATAATGGTATGATAAAAAGAAAATGCTATATAGAGGTGCAAATAAAATTAGTCATCCGACTTTAAAATAGCAATTTTTTATAACTTAGTACAATAGCACAAAGATATTTAAAGGGTTTCTATTTATAATTCATATAAGATATAATAAAGTTAATTTTGTTTGCTGCCCACTAGAATTAAATACATTTTACACTACCTGTCCAATTGAAACAAATTTGCATTTTAAGATGACACTTCAACACTGCAAACCAAAGAACAACAAACACAGTTAGTGCCAGGCCTATGCACTCTTTGTGCAGGCTGCTGTTGGATGAGTTTGCTCTAACCATAAAACCAACCATGGAAGGCATTTTTCATGCAAGTTTGAAACTTCTCAGGTTCTCATTAATATTCTTCATACTGAAAGGTAACATTTACAAGTTTTTTATTAAATCACCTCAATTGCACCCAGTTTAAATATTCAAGACATGACCTCAATCAGAATACAGAGCCAAGCTTCCGAACTAATCATGATCATCTCGTCATTGTGTACATATAAAGGATCTAGGGGCAGTACAGTTACTAGAACCATCATTATACAAGTAATAAAGTAAAAGTATAAACTGTAAGTACTTATCAATTTTATATGTAATCTGAATCAGTTAGAACAACTTTTACATATAAATTAAGGTAATCCTTGTAAGTAAAAAATATACTAATAATAACTGCTATATTATACTGCCAAATATTAAATACTATCGTACAAATACTATCCCTACTTATTTGACCATGTATTCATTTTGTTTCTAATAGCATTTTTATAGCAATCCATTACAATGGACTAATTTAAAATGTTTAATATTAGTGAGAAAACTGCATCAGTAAACCCAATCTAGTTAAATTAAATAACAGGGATTAGAATGCAATAAATAATTATCCTATCAGCGCACATTAACTTTTGCTGAACCTCTCCATGGATTATCAAGTTCTGTAGTGCAGTATATAAAGGATTTTATCATTGCATGGTATGCAAACTTATTAATATATAATTTTGATTCTTTAGTTTAAAAATTTATCTCATGAAATAATTAAACTTTATTTTCCATTGCTTTTACACATTTAAAACTTACTGATGAGTTGACTTGAAATTAGCTGTGGATGTTTCTGAAAGTGAAATGGCATAAATTATATATAAAGAGTGCACTAGACTCATGATTATTCAAGCTTATTGGTACAGACTATCTCAAATATGGAAAAACTCTATTAATATGCAATGTGCTAGGCCATAAATGATCAAAAAGTGCTTAAAACTTTACAATCGTTATTACAGTATAAACATTTAAAATTTACATTATATACTTCATACAGTTTAATTAAAACATATAAACATATTAGAGTACTAAATGAGTAAATGAGATCACTTTTTGAATTTCCCCCCCCCCCCCTTCTTTCTCCATATGCAGATACATTTCCCTCATTTAACGCAGTGCCACATTAATCATGAGTCTAATATGTTTAATTATTTATAAATAATTTGTTGAACACATGAACTGAACTTTACTTCAAAATTAAATATACTGTGAAATAATACCTCAGTTTTTTATCTGGCAAAGAAAGAGCATATGTGCACACTTTAAAATGTATTAATTTTTAAATGCATGTGTGAGTATACTAATTTGCATTTTGTCATAAAAAAAAAAAACAATTCTACATAACTGACAAGTGAAAGTAGAGAAAGGAAAAGAAAAACAGAAAACCATGTTGTGAAAGTCAATTTAAAAGTTAATTTTAAAAGCAGCAAAAGAAATATCTTGACCTGAAATAGCTATAAGCACCCACTTAAATTAGCTATGTCATTGCTGAAGTGGAATTTCACTACCATTTATGGGAGAATGCTAAATGCTGTTGTGCAGAATCCTGTTTAGCTGGCCTTTCTTAATCTGGATTAATTGTTGCTCACCTTTTTACCATAAAATTTGTGCATCATTTGATGAATACATAAGAATGTATATGGTTGTAATGTTGGCACCACAGAAGCTCAGAGATCAATGTTGATCACAAGCTTCAAGCTAACAGTAAATGCTGTGTCAGTGTTATGATGATAGTGAGGGGTGAGGTTAGGAATCAAGGGAAAGACCCCAACCATGACAACTTGGCAAGATGGGATGGAGGTGAAGGTAAACAACAGCCACAGGTGTGAAGCAACAGAGAAGAATCTGGGTCACAGAAAAATCCCCAAGCCCACCATGAATTGAACCTAGGTCCCACAACCACTGGGGCAGTCAGCCAATGTCCTAAATTAGCAAAACTAAATTGACTGAGAATATGTTTGTTAATTTCCATGACAGTCCTGGTAGTGAGTGTAGCTCTCATTTGGATAGCTTCTAATTCATCCTCCTTCTGCTTTTGCAGTGATCTGTATTTCACAATTATACATCAACTTTTGTACTCACTTAACCCTTTGTGTAGCATATTTTGAGCAAAGTTGTATTGTTAAGGTTTTAGATTTTTTACTGGCATTTTTTAATTTCATATTATACAATCTTTTAACGATAAAATACAAGCATTTATAGCGGTTTTATGTTGTAAAAATATTAAATAAATTTAGGGTTTGTTTTATTGTTTTTAAATAAAGTAAAAAACTTACAACAATAGGCAATGAATGATGGCCAGTCTATTTCATCTCACTTTTAACGAACATGGCTATTGAATCACTTAGGTTGTGGTGCCTGTAAAAGAAATATGAAAGCAGGTTTAGGAATTAGAGGAAAAACTGCATTCATAGCAGAATAATTCCAGCATTAACATATTAATAGTTTGCTTCCAAATTAATCTGATTACTCCAATTTCACCTAATCCAGATAAATGTCATTCTTGTGTATTATTAACATGAGTTATAAATTGTTCTAACAATTGTAAGGTAATCTTTGTATATAAAGACAAATAATAAAATGATGTCAGTTATGTGGTATTGTTTTTTCCAAATTATGCATTTAAATTGTAAAGTTTGCATGATGTCCACAAATTTTGGATTAAAGGCTAGAAAATACCAATTTCAGTAACACCTTGCCTAGGAATAAGGTTTGTTTGCTATATCGCTGTTGAGTAACCTTGATAATTTCTATAGTTTGCATATCATGCAGTGTAATTTTAATTTACTGCCTTTATCTGTTTTGTGCTATAAATTAACTTGCTTTGTTAGAATCAACGACTAAGCTGTTATGAAGCTGACATGTTTTATAGGGGTAGCAGAGATTATTTTTGTAAACATAACAATACTTTATTTATGTGCATATAATTATTCAATCAGTGCTTTTGTTGTATTGGTGTAACGTTATTTTCAGTGCTGTTTTGCCATTTTAAATGTTAATTTTCACATAAGCAGAATTATTCTGCTTGATACCAGTGATCTGAAAACTTCCAACTGTTACTACAGCCAAGGTATGCTGCGAGATTTAATCTTCCTCAACACTAGAGAAACTGTTAGCTTTATATAATGCTAGATATTTTTATAGAATGCATGTAAGTTTCAGAAAGCCATTATCTGTAATTACATAAATTTATGTTCATTGCATTTGGATCAGTTGCCCATAGTTATTTTTATTTATGCAATACACAAAGCACCAAGTGTTCCTTAGTTAACCCTCATTGTCTAGGTTGTCCTTTGTGATCTGGTGAGCAAAATATATACCTAATTCTTTATGCTTGCATATATTTTAATTTATTTATATCATATAAATTATTATTAATTAAATCACTTTTTAAAAAACTTGAAAATTCAATTTAACATTTTAATATATAAGCTAAATAACAATTAAAAATTAAAAAAAAAGAAGAAAATTTTAACATGTTAGCCACTGGTACCACTAGTACTCACGATCGCAATTCAAAACTTGCGGAGAGCAATGGATTTTTTCAGGTGTATAATTCTTTAGCATAACTTCCTTTGGAAGGGAAATAAAGCTGGTGGTCCCATGTCATAGATTTACAGCACATAAAAGAATCTTGTCATCCTTCATGGTCTAGGGGTAACATGCAAAATTAAGTGATCTTTCATGCCCAGTATAGAATGGGACATAGAACCACAGCTGTTAAAGAGCATCCACAAATAAAATTAAATTTAATTTAAAAGAATCTCATGCCTGATAGAGGCCTCTCAGCAAAATTTAGCGGCCTTTCATGGCCAATATAGAACAGGATGCTGAGACCATAGTAGTTAAAGAGCATTCATAAATAAAACTTATTTTAATTTCCATTGCCTACAGTTCATTTTTGTGCATAGGGTAGAAGAGGCATGCATGTTCATACCTTAACTGCTGATGATGTTTTCCCTCCTAGCACTACATATGCAATAAAAAGTTTGCTTGGAATATTTATCACACCATTATTCTGCGAGTAGTTTCATATGAAAGAATGAATGAATTTTATTTTGTATAAATTACACATAACTTGGGACCCAGCCCTTTTTATTATTTTGCAGCTCTTTACATGCTTTACAAACCATTACAAATTCAGCAGATACCATAAAACAGACTTTTGAAATTTAATTTTATCCTACCCTTCATGTGATCAAAAAAGTTCCTATAATATGCATTTATCTGTTTAGCAGTAACCTACAGAACAAATCTAAAGGCAAAATGATATTTCCACCCAATTACTTAGTACATCTGCTACTCATTTAAATGGATGTTCCAAGTTAACCACAACAAGGGTGTTACTTGGAATGTGTTTGTTTAAACTTTAATATTTCAAGTTAGAAATGCTGCAGGTTACTTGGAACACAAAGGATGTTTTTCAAAATGATAAAATAAAAATAAAATTAACTGAAAAATTGCAATCCCCCCCAATGAAGTTCAGGGTAAAATTTTGTGTGGCACAGTCTTCAACCTTTGCAACAAACATTTTCTTTTGCTCTTTTTTGGTATTTTTATCACATGTCAACTGATTTTCACAAAATCTTTCATTAACTCACTGGTTAATTCATTTCCTGCAGCAGTATGTCAATATTTGGTCGAATGATAAAATAAACATTAGCAGAAATGATTTCATTTAAAGTATTGGAAATTTTAAAACCAATAACAAGGATCATCTTGAAACACCAGAGGAAAATGTATAGGACATAAATTGTGTGTTTTAACAAGATCTAAATATTTTTGTGAATTAAGTCCTTTTCCATCTCTTATGGTTTACCATTTATGCAAAAGTCATTCAGAATAGAGCTTCAGAGATTTTCAAAAAATTCAAGATATGCATACATATTATTTGTGATGAGAAATATCTTCAAACTTATTGTATTTTAATTAAAATACATTTGCATATAAAGATAAGTTTGGGATTGGGGGAATTTCTTTAAAATCTTTTGTGTTGCATTGCTGAGCAAAACTGAACTTGAACGGATTTTTGAGTTGTGCTGTTCATTCACACATAAAAATCCTTAGCATGGCTTCCTTCAGAAAGCCATTGGTCCTGTGTCGTAGATTTCGGCACGTAAAAGAACCTCAAGCCTGATAGAGAGTCCTCTGGGCAAAATTAAGCAGTCTTTCATGCCCAGTATAGAATGGGATGCTGAGAACCACAGCATTTACAGAGCTTCCATAAATAAAACACCATTTCATTTCACACACACGGATGCAGAACTTATTCTAAAAATATTTTTTTTTATATTATTATTATTTGGGGATCTCAAAACATGCATTACCAGTGAAAATTTGACATCAAATTTTTAATGACATAAAAAACCTACATAATGTTAGGTACTTTGTGCATACGTGGTAGAGAAGTAAAAATGCCAAGGAAACTATGATTTATGCAATCCATGGTTCTGCTATAATTGCATATAAGACAGGTTTTTCTTGACTCACCATTATTTAGGAAAACTGCCTGCCTATGCAGAAATTGGCCCATGGAAAACTACTTCCCAGGACAGGCAGTACAGATCACAAAATGTACACCTCTACTCTGCAGCAAAATATTTCTGAGATCTTGGTAATGTTAGTTCTATGTAGTACAAGAAAGGCTGTAATCTGTGGATTCCATATGCATATAAATATCTAGGGGCAGCAGATTCAGCTGGTATAATAAAAGTTTGTGTAACCACTGTGTTTTTGCTTTTTCTTGAAAAATCAGGTTGCTCTAACCTTCTCTTTGTACTCTTAACAAGTTTTGTATTATTGTACTGCTATACACATAAATTTGCAATGTTTATATCTTATTATTTATTCTTAAATATTTAAGAATATAGTTTTTAACTTTGATACTGAAGCATAAGCTGTTAGAAGAAAAATATTTTTAAATATTTTGACCATAACATATTCACTACCCATCTTCAAAATATAATAAATTAGTTGCATTTATCATTAAAGTCTTCTTACACATCTTTTCCAAAGATCACTTAATATTTCTATTTTGTTTCTGTCAATGTCATAACTATTATTTGAATATTATTCTAAATCTTTCAGTTGAATTCAGCAAAAACACAAATTCAACTTTTGTTAACTTATAACCCTTTAATCATCTCTGTAATTAAGTTGTTTGTGCATGTCATTTTCTAATATTGTAACTGTTTAGGTATTATATTTGATGCTTTCCTAACATGCTAACTTCACATACCCAAAGTTGCGGATTCAAACCCGGTGGAGGACAATGGATTTTTTTGGGTGTAAAACTCCTTAGCATGGCTTCAGAAGGGAAGTAAAGCTATTGGTCCCGTCTCGTAGATTTACGGCACATAAAAGAACCTCAGGCCTAATAAAGAGGCCTCTGAGCAAAATTTAGAATGGGAAGCTGAGAACCACAGTAATTAAAGAGAATCCATAAATAACATGCCATTTCCATTTTCCATACATTCTGTGCATAAAAATTGAAGAGCAGCTCCTTATTACTTGTTAATGTCTGATCAGGAAAAGCTTTATTCAAATATTTTAATTTATATATTATTTTTTTCTTTTTATTCAAAGCAGGTTTTCGTTTATTTAAATACTTCATACTATGCTCTGTCCTCATATCTTTGTCTTTACTTTCTCTCTCTAATCTCCTCCCCTTCCTTTTCTCACTGCAGCTTGCATATCCTGCTTAACAACCAGTAATAAAACTTCTTTTACTGTTTATATTATTAATAAGCAGTTGAAGGTGTTAATGTATTTAGTGTGCCAGTCACTGTACCTATCTACAGGTTGAGATAGTTATAGAAGGCTTAATCATCATTCTGAAAGAAAAAAAATATAGAGGAAGAATAATTTTATATATTGAAATAAAATAATACAAAGGATTTAATATAATTATTTATGGAGAAAATGTAATATGATTTCTGGAGTATTGATATTGTTATCCTTACATGGCATTCTTTGAGCACCATGGAGATTTTTTGTAGTTTAATATCCTCTAACCTTTTAGGTTATGTCTGACAAATGAAATGATGCTTAGAATAATGGAAAGGCCTGCAAATAAAATCTTATCTAGGTAACTTATCCTAACCAAGATTCAAACTAAGGACCTTTTGAATGTGAGGCAAACATGTTACTCTCACACCAAAGAGGCAGGCAGAGAGATTTGTTATTATTTATTAAACCTCTTTCCAATGTGAGTTTCCAGAAAACAACAAAGTATATCAAAGAGAATATATTACTTTGCAGTTGAAATTGTAATTCAGCGTTGTACAAAAACAAACCAAAAATGGAGCATTACAAAGTGTAATGATCAAAACTTAATAATAAAAATAAGGTATAAATTTATATTGAATCCTGTGTGTTATTTTATTCTAATGCATAACAAAGAGAAGATATTTTGTTGGTCACCTGTTTTGTTTTGCTGTTACATCACTGTTAAATTCCAAATTTATTCATATTTTGTCAATGTAGTGACATGGATTGATATTAAAATCTATGAACTTAGTTTTGTATTTGTATGTACTTGTGTATATATGTTAACCTACATTGAGCAGATAGTAATGGAATATATTATTTAACAAAATATGGAAAATGATTCAGTAAATAAAAATGATTGCACCTGGAAACTTATAAAGTCCTGATCTCAATAAAAATAAAAAAATGAAAGATTTAGCATTGCAATAATTTTTCAAGAAAACCAGCACAGTGGCTAAAATGTTATTACATTTCTTAAGAAAAAAAGCATTTTGTGGCTTGGTTTACCAGTGATACCAGGCATTGTATTAGGTCTTTATTTCATGAGTTTGTAATGTTTTTTTTTTCTTATATCTTTACTTCATATAATATGAATTATGTGACCTGACAATTGTACTCTCAAAAGTTCCTCCTCGTTAACCAGTTATTTTGTGAATTTGCTCTTACTTTTAATGTTTTAGAAAAAAAAAATGTGGCTTTAAAGTGTTTTGTATTGTAAAATAAAATGTGTATTGTTTGCATTTGGTGCACCCAAGAGTTGGAAAGTTGAGACATTATCAGTGCTAGTTTGTCTGAATACAGCAATGTAATATTATTTTTGATGATATAACATTGTGCATTAATTGTTTATAGTAAGCTTTGCATCATTCTAAGAATATGAACTTTAAACAAGATGTTTTATGCTAGAAAGAGCTTTGTTACATATGGACAACTAAACATCTGTTGCAATATTTTTAGACATAGTTCGCAAAATAGACTATATTAACAGACTGAAATATAGATTATTCAAATCAACTATTTTTTAAAGCAATTATAAATAAAGTGGTATGACCGGTTGCTGTGAAATGTTAAATGTAAGGGAAACACTTAATAAATATATTATATATATATGTTGAAACATTTGTTTTATTTGTTCCTGCAAATACATTATATATGAATTGGCAATCATACATAAGCTGCAAAATTGAGTCAAGTTTAATAAATATCTAGCTTTGAAGAAAACATGGGAAATAGAATGAGAAAAGCTTTAAGCAAACCCAGGCACATTAGGGTTAGTCAGCCAGCAGCTGTAGAGAAAAATATATATTCCATTCACATGATTTTCTCCAACAGTTCTATAAAAAAAAACTTCTTGCAAAAATATATTCTTCTTTCTACTCCATATTTAAGGGAATGCACAGGGCTAAAGTGATTCTAAAATGTTTTAAAAGTTGTCACTATGTGATTGTCATTGAAATTTTGTTCTTTGCAGGTGTAAACTCTATTGGTTAAGCAGTCATTTAAATTTAAGCGATTAAATGGTCAGTTTTGCAAACATTTTACATTTTTGTTTTTATGTAGTTATATTATTTGAAATTTTCTGCACAATTTGATATATATTTTTTTAATTTATTTATTTTGTGGATGTATGTCCAAAGCTTTTAACTAAATTTTTAAAAATAGTTATTTCATGTGTCTCATTTCAGGGAAAAAATCACTACTTGGTAGTCAGCCTTTTGGGTTACATCACTACAATTTGGCTTGTTTTGTTGTGGAAGCATTACTGCCAACCTATATACAGTAATCTTGCAAATTTGTAGCTTTTAGCAAAATGTCATGGTAAAAGAGAAAATTTGAGCAAATCTTCAAACAACACATCTGGTCAGATTCCAAAGAACACAGTTGTGGGAGAAAAGCTTCACACTTTGATGCTGTTTCAACCTTTAATGTAGAAAATAAGATTGAATTAAAGTACTAGAACGCTTGGGAGTGAACATGGGAAAACATCAAAAGTGATCAGTCTACATTTGCGTCAAGTGCAAATTTTCAAAGCTGAAATGGAAATTAAACAGGCAAGGTGCCGAAGAAGATGATGATGAAGCAGAAGAGAACCAGCACTGTATTCTATAATGATTTTAACATGTTTCTAGGGGCAAACATGAGTTTCTCCTTAAGTTTTAGATTTAAACTGATTTTTCTCAAAAGCACAATTTGTAGCATATTTGTTCTTTTTCTCCAGAACTTAAAGAGGTAGCCTTAAGATTCTAGAAAAAAATTACTGAAACACTTTTGATAAAAAATATATTAATAAAAGAAGAGTTTTTTTTTTTTTTTTTTTTTTTTAACAAAATTAGGTTAGTGAAGATGCAAGACATGTATCTAAACTTCCTAAAAATTTTGAAAAAGAAGGAAGATCAAGTCGAGAAATTCAACAGAGTGAGGTAGGACTTTCATTCTCTCCATAAGGTAACAAGTTAAAAAAAATCCTTTTGAAATGAAGACATTACAGGCAAATAACAAGATCAACCATTTCTACATGAGTCAAGTTTAATATAAGATATCAAGTAGCAGTTGCTGCATGACACTGCAAAGACAGGCAAAAATACATGATGACTGCAGTAATAGCCAATTTGCAGTGTAACTCGAACCCTTTTAACCATGACACTGCAGAGTATGCAAAGATATGAGTTAGGAAATCCTTCCACCATGGGAGGTGTAGCTATAGGCTTATAAATGAGAAACTAGGCTACTGAAAAAACAAAATATATAAATCGCAAATTTGAAGTTTTGCTGCTATCATGCCTATCCCAGTCTATACAGCCTACCTGCTAGCCTACCCCAGTCTACAGGGCCTACTTGTTAGCCTATCCCCCAGCATGTACAGCCTACCTGTTAGCCTATACAGCCTACATGCTAGCCTATCCCAGCATGTACAGCCTACTTGTTAGCCTATCCCAGCCTGTACAGCCTATCTGCTAGCCTATCCCAGCATGTACAGCCTATCTGCTAGCCTATCCCAGCATGTACAGCCTACTTGTTAGCCTATCCCAGCCTATATGCTAGTCTATCCCAGCATGTACAGCCTATCTGCTAGCCTATCCCAGTCTATACAGCCCACATGCTAGCCTATCCCAGTCTATGCAGCCCACTTGTTAGCCTATCCCAGCCTACATGCTGCGCGCGCTCTCTCTCTCTCTCTCTCTCTCTCTCTCTCTCTCTCTCTCTCTCTCTCTCTCTCTCTCTCTCTCTCTCTCTCCACTTGTTAGCCTATCCCAGTCTACATACTCCCTGCTTGTTAGCCTACTCCAGGCAACACAGCCTAGATTTTTGCCTTTCTCAGTGTATGCAGCCTATATGTTAAGTATATCCTGGTCAATATTGCCTACTTGTTGGTCTGTCCAACTCCATAGAGCCTATATTTTAACCTATCTCAGTATATACATAATTTTTTATTCTGCTGACAGCTGCCTGCATGTTAGTCTACATCAATTAATACTTAACTCTTTTCACTACAGAAAGCTGCCAGAATGTTTCCTTATCTCAGCCTATATGCAATTTTTTTTCTCTTGTGAAAGCTGTCTGCATTTTTGCCATTTTGTCTCTACTTAACTTTTTTTCTCTCTCCACTGAAAACAATCTGAATGTTTGTCTCAGCCTATACTTAATTTTTTAACTCATAAAATTGCCAGCAACTTTGCCCTTCTTTGTCTGTACTTTACTTTTTTTCTCTATGATAGCTGTCTGCAGTTAGCCTATCTCATAAGGAGTAATTGTCACATTGATTTTACAGTAAAAGTGTATCAAAAATAATAAAGCCTGTGTCTCTGGTTTTTCTGGGGTCCTCTATTCTTTGGAAAACATGAATAGAGTTTTAAGTTGAAACAGCTGACTTAGGGCTTGTCTTTTGGCCAATAATTGCTGCCTGGTTGTATGCCATGGTTCAGTTCCATTTTAGGTTGCCTCCAAAGAACATTGGAGAGAAAAAATACCCATTTTTGTAAGTTTTCTTATTAAGTACTTTTTAAATGCTAATACATACAAGCAAATATATATATTTATTAATGAATCATAATTTGTAAATGATTTTTTCATGTCAAACTTGGGCTTGTGTGAGAAGCCAAGACAAAGATATTTTTATTTTTGATCTTTCACTTAAAATAAATAGCTCAACCTGTAATATCAATGTAACAGTCAGTGTATACCTAACTTTTTCCTCTACAGAAAGCTTTCTCTGTATTAGTCTATAGGCACATTTTTAACATGATAACATGGAAAATTGGTACAAATTTTAAAAAAGTTTACAAAGTTAATAAAAGGAAAACTACCAGAACAGGTAAACTGATATTGTGTATTCCTTCTACATATTAAAAATTCTACTAGAGTTGTTTGAAATGGGGACATATCTTTCTGGAGGACATAAATTGATTTAATTGCCCTAAAAGAGGATAAAAATAATAGTGACGCCACACTCACATGTCTTTCTCTACCAATAACTAATTGTTTTATTTAACCTTCCATTGGTCGCTAGAGATCTGATAGGCTTATGGACTGTCAAAATATTTTTGGTGCCTAACACACTTCATTTTTCCTATGTATGGAAAATAATGACATATTATTAAGTTGTGCTCATATATGTATAAGCTATACAATTTACTGCGGGCTATACCAAAGATGTATCATATAAACACATGCATAAATTAATGAACCTATGTTTATGAAAAATAACACTCGCTATATGAATCCTGAAATATTGACAGCGCAAATTATCAAGTCGTTATAACACATAATTAAACATCTCAAAATGAATGAACAAAAGACATCCTTCTCAACCAGTATCACATCCAAAGAGAAATAATTAAACAGAAACAACTCTTCCAAATGAGAAGGCATTATAAATGACTGATTACAATAATGTTATGAATTAATAAAAAATCACTGACTTGGTCTGAGTTAATCCAGTCCATCATCCTTATATACCAATAAATTCCTCATGTTTGCTACATTTTGTAAACAAGGGGTTAGAAGCTACAAATGAGCTACATACTAGGGACATCAATAAATTATGCAAGCTCATCCATTCTAGTCAGCAAATATTGCTTTGAACATGCCCCTTTGAACAAAGAATTTTATGTTAATGCTCTACTGTTACATTTTGATGGTTGCATATGCAGCAGGGCTCACTTAGCCCCATGTTGATTTCTGTCTCAAGTTCGAAAATTGCACAACATTAACACCCAGTCAGCTGGACACGAACAGATATTGGTCACTGGCAGGCATTTCAAGACATGGTCACACCTCTGTCCTCAGGGCACTCTTGATCAGCACCATCCTAGCAGGCTAGATGGAGTAGACTAGGCCATTGATCCTCTTCAACACTCGGTGCAACCACTGTCAAGTTTGTTGAAGTTTGAACCAATACACTTTGGTGTCGCCCTCCATGGTATAATGGTTACCATGCTAACTTCATATACCCAGGTTGTGGGTTCAAACACGGTGGAGGACGATGGATTTTTTCGGGTGTAAAACTCTTAGCATGGCTTCCTTTGAAAGGGAAGTAAAGCCGTTAGTCCCGTGTCGTAGATTTAGGCATATAAAAGAACCTCAAGCCTGATAGAAAGGCCTCAGAGCAAAATTAAGCGTTCTTTCATGCCCAATGTAGAATGGGACGCTGAGAACCGCAGTAGTTAAAGAGTGTCCATAAATAACATGCCATTTATTTACACCTTGGTCCAGATAAGGTAACGTAACCAAACTAGAACTTCTAGTGGCCATTGTCTTGCCAGTGGTAATGGGTCTTCATCTGGTTGCTCACTAACAGGAGTGCTGACAGACCACCTCATGCACATCATGAAGACCATGCACGTTCCTCGACTGTTAAACTTCCAGATCAACTATCTCACTTCTTGCAGGCACAATCATACCCTCCATCAGGGTCACTCTGCAGACTCCAGGATGTCCATCAAGGTTCGAGCGCCACCTTGTCTTGGTGAGTTGCAAGACCCTCCTGCCAATTTTGGCTGTATCATAGCTGCTGAGGGCATCCAATCCCAGTATCACATCCTCAGCCACCCTCATGACAAATACCCACAAATTTACAATGCTGCACCCAGGGTCAACTCCAGCAAAGCATCCTTCTTGTCTGATACTATCACTATCGGGCAGGGTCAATGCAGTTTTCTTGATGGCAAGCCTTCCATCATATTAGATCTGATTACTATCATGGCTGCACTTGTGTCTATTAGTGTCGAGCATAGCATCTCTTGTATCCAGTTATCCATGATGACTGTCATCCATTCTTCTGTGGAAGTCACATAGGGGAAGGCAGTGACAGCTCCATGTCCCACACTATGGCAGGGCTTATTCGTGTCCTGCCTGCTCATCAGCTTGTTTGTGGACATTCTTTCACTAGGTGTCTTGGTTGGCCACACCTCTAACACACACCATGGGTTGATTTTGAACAGTCCTTCATCAAGTGTCCTGGCTGGCTACACTTCCAACATACAACATTTGAAATTCTTCGTTGATATCCCTGGATTGACCATCTGCTCTGTTAGCAAATACTCCTGGTCCTTGTGGAAAAGTCAGCTGTTACTTTGGCCACTTCCATCCTAAATGTAGCCTTTAGCACCTCGTGGATGGTCACTAATATCTGAGCCATCATATTTTAGCATCGTGCACCTGTCAACAAAGGAGGGAATGGACTCCTGGAACATGTAACTGGGTGGGAGGTATGTTAAAGCTTTGTTCAGCATTTATCAGTCTAGGTGCTCAGTAGTTGCAGGCCTTCTGATCTCAAGGTCTTGGGTTCAAATCTGGCCCAGACTAATGATTTTAAATGTGCTTAAAAGTGACAGCTCTATGTCAGTAGATTTACTGGCATGTAAAAGAACTCCTGCAGGATGAAATCCCAACATACTGGTGGTGCTGGTATGATCCTGGCAATTGACAGTGTTGTTAAAAAACAAAGAATTTTAATTGTTTATTCAGCAGCTGCTCAATTGCCAGGGTGAACTTCTGTAGCATCTCCCCTGGCTGTTGCAGCC
This sequence comes from Hymenopus coronatus, assembly GCA_030762935.1. Lineage (NCBI taxonomy): Eukaryota > Metazoa > Arthropoda > Insecta > Mantodea > Hymenopodidae > Hymenopus > Hymenopus coronatus. The sequence goes on from CM060882.1 coordinate 28,576,511, forward strand.
TTGACTTGAGTTGACTGCAGCCAGGTGATGTTTCCTTAATTGGTTTTCAAGTGCCTCCCATGTCTCAGGGCGACGCCAACATTGGAACCACATTTGAAACTTCTGCTGCCCATCCCTGGAGCTGGCCATCAACTTTGTGGCTTCTTCCTCTGCTGACCAACAATTATGGGTGGCAAACTGTTGCCAGAAGACGCTGAAAGTCAACATTCCATCATACTTTGGTGGCTTCAAGCACGCACTTCCCATTCTAGCCATTTTAGAAAATGTCATTCTTATTTTCATTTTCTCCAACCTGATTCCATTTTATCTCCATCTTCTCCATTTTGGGTTTCATGGTCTGCACTTGTTGCATCCATCCCTCTCTTGACACCAAGCAGCAAATGAGGAGACCAGTCACTTAGATGCTCTTGCAAAACAACAGTTACACTTGAATCATTGTTATCACCCACTCAGAACAGAACACAACTGATCCGTCAAGTAACAATTACAACTGAACTGTACTTAGAACTATCCACATTTATCAGCTCCACAACTCTTCTTCTTGAAAAAGGCCATAGAGCACCATGGCCAAGAACTTTGACAATTTTATTAATCCGAGAAGCTTCAAATCTTATAGCTCCATTACTCATTAATTCTGCCCATATACAAGACTGAACATTCTAGTTGGAGAAGTTACTCGACACTGCTAAAAGGAACTTTCTGGAGGAGTAATTGCCCAAATGCCTGTGGGGAAATGGTGCAATGGGCTTTGTTCGTGAGACTATTGTGTTTATTGCTTATTACTTGTTATTCTGCATGGGACCATTTGGAACTAGCCGTGGCTGACCAGTTGGATCCAGATTGTATCACTCAGTGTAGGTAATGGTCACAATATTTTCATGTAACCCGTACATGTGCACATTATAGGAAATAAACATGATCTTACAAATTGACCCCTCCCAATCACTTGTGAAGCTTACGGCAGAAGTTAACTTTAGCTACTCTCCGAGTCTCTGACCTTTCCTTTTCAACTTGCCTGCCTGCAGCTTTGTATTTTATCAATAAGAAATACACTTGTATTGTTTCACTTCATGTACATCAAATTCATTGCAACCATGATTTACACTTGTCACATTTCATCTTATTATGAGGTATGCAGACATATATTCTCCATATTTGTTCTCATAACAATAGTACCAACATTAGTTTTATAAAGGGAATTGGGGTTTCTTTGAATATCACTCAATAGTAAAAAATGCCAATATATGTAGTTTTAATGGCCAGTGCACACATGCAAGCTGTGCTATTCATGCAATTTAAATTTATGTGAATAAAGCTTGTTATATGATGCAAACATGTTAAAATATTATATACAAAAGCAATTCTTCTTTTGTGCTATGTTGCTTATGATATACTTTTAAGTAAAATAATTTATATGGACCTATTAATATAGTAATAAATAATTTGTGATTCACTTATTTTTGTAAATTAGTAGGATATGTTTCGTAATCAAAAATCTGCTTTCTTACGAGAAGAAGATTTATAGATGCTCTGAAACTGCTGCAGTTATCAGTGTCTCATTCTCTATTAGGTGTGAAAGCTTGTTTAATTTTACTCAGAGTTTCTTTATTAGGCTTGAGGTTCTTTTACATACTTGAAATCTACAACCATAGAGATGGTCTATCTTCTCATCCTGCTTTGAAATAATTGTGATTATTCCACAAGCACTTGTACAAAACTCATTATCCACCTTTTTTTTTTTTTTTTTTTTTTTTTTAAACAGTAACGGAGTCTGATCAGGACTCCGGTACTGAATCCCTATTTACATTTCCCCCTGTAGGTTTTACTGATTACTGGTTTACTGCACAAACATATAACATCCATGCCCAAGGTGGGACTCAAACCCACGATCCCCTGCCCACGAAGCACCAAAGCGAGACGCTTTAGCGAGCGTGGCCATGGGGACCAGCCACCTTGAGGTTTGGGTGTAGTGCATCTGCCTTACATTCATCAAGAGGTCACAAATTCTAATCTAGCTGAGGGTGAGTTATCTGGAAAAGATTTTTTGGGGGGTTTTCTCCTAATCTGAGAAGATGCATGTCCAACAACTTTAAGCTCCATGGACCTCAAGATTATTTCAGCATAATTTCATAAATTCATTTATCATCTAATACAACCAACCAGGTTAAAGGACATTGAGCTATATAAGGAAAAAATCTGATGTGTTCCATTCACGTGACTTTCCCTACACCACCACTGTAACAGATTATTGTTAAAAAGCATATTTTTCTATCTACTTTATATAATCAGAAATTTTCTTAATTATATGCTTCCTTGTAAGTAGAAGCTATATAAGGGAATGCACTAGGCTAAAACAAATGTCAAATCTCTCTTGTCATGTGGTTAAAATCTGTTTGTATGTAGGGCCAGGAGTATACAACTTTCTGTGTGAGAAAAGTATAAGTATTTTAAATCTGAAATAAATAACAAGGAATATCTCAGAAATGGTAAATCTCACAAAAAAAAGTATATGACATAAATTGTGTTTTTTAATGTGATCTACATTTTTTGTAGTACATTTCTACCTAACTCTTATGGTTTACCAGTTATGCAAAATTCTTCTAGAATAAACTAGTCTTCAAAGGTCAGAAAATTCAAAATATACATTTTATTTGTCAGGTAAATATCTTTAGTATACAATATTTAATCAAAATCGTTAGAGCCATTTTTGAGAAAATCAAAATTTTCGAAAAAAGTTTGATGTAAAGGGTAGTTTGGAGCACGGGGATTTTTATCAAAATTTTTGTGTCGCACCCCTAGAAGATACTTAACTTAAATACCAAGTTTGGTATTTTACCAACTTTTCGTTTTTGAGTTATCGTGTTCACAGACACACATACATGGACCTTTTTCTGAAAATGATTTTGTTTGGACACAGAGAACCTTAAAACATATTTTTCCGGTGAAATCTTGGTATCAAATTTTTGGGTGGAGTGCAATATCTTCTCTATACACTATGTACATAGTATGTGTAGAGAAAATAAAAAACAAAACATCCTTATCTGGGTAACTCACCCTTACCGAGATTCGAACTCAGATCCTCTTGAATGTGAGGCTCACACACTACCCCACACTAGTGAGGCAGGCATATGTATAACATAGGTAGTGGAAATAGAGCGAAGTGGTACCACGGTAACGTGCCCGACTCGATTCATAAGGTCCCAGATTTGATTCCTTGTGACCGCCCAATCTGACCCATGTTTTTTTTGTTTGTTTTTTTTTTTACTTTCTCTAGCTCTCTGTGTACAATGTACATAGGGATAGAGGTATTCCACCCAAAAATTCGATATCAAGATTTCACTGGAAATATGGCCGGTTAATGCGGTTCTCCCAACCTGGAGCTGCTACTTCTCCATCAAGTAACTCCTCAATTGGCCCCCCCCCCAGGGACTTCACGAGGCTGAGTGCACCCTGGACCAGATCTCCCAGCAGGGGAAAAATCCCCGCACTGGTACCGCAAATCGAAACCAGGTCTCCTGCTTGGTAAGCAGCGGCTACCACTGCACTATGGAGACAGCCTAATTCTACCTTTCCACTTTCAACTCTTTATGTGTGCAGTAGGAATCAATGTTCACACTTTACTTTACTTTAAATCTTGGAACATTTTCAGAACATATCCATCCTCAGCATGGTGGTGACTGATGTTTGTTATCTACTTGTTCTTCCTCTTTCTTCAGGCATAAGAATCTACATGTTGATCTGGTGGTAACATTCTTAACATTGCTGACTGGCAGGATTTCGAAATTTAACTCTTGGAATTTTTTTAAAATGAAGATATATTTCCAAGTGATGAGTTCTAGTGTCGTTGTCAAGAATTTTAATAATTTAATTTAATTGCCAGTATTGTGATTATCTGACCAAAATGTATGCTACTGCTGATTTGTAAATTTGTTTAATTTTGATGTTTCTTTATGCTTTTTCAATCTGACATTCCAATTCCTCTTGGTCATACTATATAAGATTTATTACAATCATTACTTTTAATTTGATAAAATAAGGTATGATATTTGATAAAAATAATTTGGTATGATATTCTTCAACGGTTTATTTAATAATTTCCTCAATGTCCAAGGGTGATTATATATAAAGTTTATGTCTACACATCAGCTCATTAATATTTTATAAATAAATTAATGTAAAATGAAAATAACTTCACAGATAATACTGCTTCTTCTTTTGATTCTATCCAATTCATATTTTGCATGCATCTTCAAACAGATGAAATTAGGGTTTCAAATGAGTCAGTCATAAACATCAGACTTTTTAGAAGTCATGTCAATTCTATTTTTCTCTGAAAAATGAAAGCCTTATGATACATAAAACATTCCATTAAAATAATGTTTGATAGTATGAAATATTCATGGTTCAATATGATCCAGTATCCAATCCAAGTAAGCTGATACCCTTGTATACACACTGGGGGTGGTCTGTGCCCCACAAGGTATGGCTCCAAATGAAACAATTCCAACTTGAAAGGTTTGCGTTGTTGCACGAGAAGGAAGCTGCATGGTATCCATTAAGGGCCCTCCACTGTCACCTTTACAAGCGTCCTTCCCTAGATCTCCTCCAGCACAGAGTTGCGTATCTGCCAGAGGTCGCACCTCATGTGCCTGCAGTGGATCACAATCTGCCAGCGCAGTGCTCAGAATGTTTGCAAACTGAAGATATGGACTTCCTTCTGTGTTGTCTGTAACAGTTAAATCACGGATATACCCTATATATCGCCATAGGCACATGCAGGGCTATTATAACGACCAGATCTTGGTGGATATGGGCTGTATCTTGGAGAGTGGAAGGGGGGAGGATCTCAGTGTCTGCCAAAATAAACTGTGAAATGTTCACCTTTAAATATTGTACTTTGCTATCAAAAAAATGAAAAAGTTCAAGTTTTCAAGATCAACCCATGAATAGTTGGTCTTAAATAATCCTTAATTTATTTTACTTAAATTAAAATTAAACTAAAGCAACATTTGGCAGATTTTATGAAATCAAAAGTCGGAAAGCCAAGTATATAGACTTGATAATTATCTATATCGGATTGTTAAAGTAATACTCTTCTCTTAAAAGGGACTATCCTTTTGAGTTCCTCAATAATATCTTCTGAACTAATTTCTATTGCGAGCTTCTGTCCCATGAGCAAAGTAATAAATTCTCTATAAGTTCTTGCTTCATGGTAAATATTAGTTTAGGTATTTAATGAGTGAAGCTTAAAGAATCCTCTCTCACAAGAACAAGGAACGGAATCTTACAAGGAAACTGTATGTGAGTGCATATTGAAAGCTAAACTCAAATTTTACAAGTAGACAAACACAATAGCCATGTACACACAAAATATTAACTGCTGAAATTGACTGGAAGTACATGAAATTAAAAAAACCAATTTAGTTCAATTATTAAAGTGCCTACAATGGTCGAGATTAGGCAATTTCAATCAATAGCAATCATCTGACTGGAGCGATATTGTTGAAACATCTAATCACAACTGGTGTTCATTTCTTTGAAATCATGTTGCACCTAATGTTTGTTTGTTTAATCTCCTGTCATGGTTATTGGTAATAAGGTGTCAATCCACTTTCACTTTTAATAGCTGTCAGTTCCACAACTGTACTTTCAATTAATTCAGTTACAATGTTTGTTTAACATTTTATCCAGTTCATAACGTATTTAGTTAAAAAAAGGAGTGAAAATAATAAGCATTTGTATTTCTCATATAGTGCAATAACCTCAAATAAAATAATGTTTCTTTCCATTTCATTTACGTATTGGTTATTAAAAGCTGAAATAAAATAATTGTTCCCTATTTCTATAGTTGCTATCGATATTGGTACAATAGGTGTAGCCACAGTCGGCCATAGCATAATTCAAGAGGCAGTGAAGGAAAAAAACAAATTCATAAGTAAACATGGTTGAATGTGCCATCTACCATTTGAGAACTAATGTAAATATTACAATCATAACTTGATAAAATCTCCCTTCCTATGTATTATAAATTATTAATAGTCTATTTTGCTGAATTGTCTTATCAAATACAACTCATGTTTTCATCTCTTAGGACAATTATCAGCAAGATGAAAACACTTGTGGTATCACTTATGATAATATAGCACCTCTGAAATATTCAGTAGCCTTTGTCAGCTGCTTTGGTGAGCAGTTAATTTTGTGCCATTCTAACTGTTGAGGTCTTGTCATACCCTGTTGTGGCAAGCTGTCTAAACTGCTCGCTCACTCTCCACTATCCTTTCTCTTTGCAACTATGCATAGTTTGTAATATTGAGAGATGTGACATACTTTTAAGTTAAATATGTCTAAACCAGCATTGAATGTTCTGATGTGTGCAATATTTTATTTTCAAGAGCCGTTAGAATTTCAAGATAAAACAATCTAGTGATGAATCAATATTTAAATGCCCAATTCTTCAAGAGAAAAAGAGACGTAGTATTCTAAATTTATAATTCTTTATTCATTTTCAGTTTTGTTCTCCCAGATTTCATTACATGCTGAAATACTCATGAATTGCATGTAATTATACATCGAAGAGACCACCAGGTTCTTAATGCCAAAAAATATTTGTCTAGGTACGAAAAATCAACAATGTAAAGAAGGAAAATGCAATGTGAATGCTCTGGTTCTCTGTGCATGGTGTAAAAGTAACATGTGTTTTAATCATGCAATTGAAAACTTTCATTTCTGCTACAAATATGCAAATTAATCAATACCGCAGAGTTTAAACTGTGGCATTATCATCCTAACTCTGAAAATTTATGCTCGCTAAAATTGAGGCCCCTATTCGTGTCAGAATGGGAAAAACTGCTGCCATCTCTACACCCCTCAGTCCAGGGCTCCTCAACTGATAACTTCAAGTGCCCACCATTGTTTTTAAATGAAAAATTCTAGGCCAGATTTCAAGTACTTATATTAATTTAAGCCCTAATGTTGTGTGTGTCAAATTATTGTGATTTTCTACCTCTGTGCAAAGTTTTAGGATAACTTTCGCTATTCACTCCTGTACAGTTCCCTCATTAGAACATGTTGCCCTCCATGGTGTAACCGTTACCATGCTAACTTCATATACCCATGGTCGCGGGTTCGAAGCCGGCGGAGGACGATGGATTTTTTCGGGTGTAAAAATCCTTAGCATGGCTTCCTTCAGAAGGGAAGTAAAGCCATTGGTCCCATGTTATAGAGTTACAGTACATGAAAAGAACCTCAAGCCTGATAAGAGAGGCCTCTGAGCAAAATTAAGGAGTCCTTCACACCCAATTTAGAGTGGGACGCTGAGAACCACAGTAGTTAAAGAGCATCCATAAAGAACATACCATTTTCTCATTAGAACATTTTCTCAGAATCACAATGGCATCATATCTGCATGTATCTAAAACCACCAGTTGGAAGGTGTATTTGGAATAGAGGTGATGGGCCCACTGTATCCCATCCAATCACCAATGAATTGCAAAATTTCCAATTTTTCTAAACATTCCATTGGAAATATCCCAAATGATATACCTCCTTGCATGTGTGTATAATTTAAACATTTGTTTTTACTTATAAATTTTGATGCTATTCCTTCTGCAATTTTCCAAGATTTGTTAATTATTAACTTAATAAAAAACAAGAAAGAAGAAGAAATTTCTAACTAATGGAGGTACCAAGCACCTCTGCTCCCTCCCCTGATCATGCTTATGCATACAGCTATTAAAAATCTGATGTGTTCCATTCACATGACTTTCTCTACATCTCTGCAACAAATTATTCTATTTAATTCATCTAATCGAGAAAAAATTAGCAGAAACAGTCTTATTACTTGCTTCCTTGTTAGTAGAAGTGAAATAAGGGGGTACCATAAGTTAAAATGATAGTCAAAAGCTGTTGCTATGTGACTGAAGTTCCCGTGTTTGTATGGACAGGAGTTGACAAATTCCTGTATGAGAAAAGTATGTTTTTCTAAGCTGAAACAAAAAACAAGGAATATCTAAAATATTATTAAAATCCATGAAAAAAAAAAAAAAAAAAAAAAAAAATATATATATATATAACTTAAATTGTGTATTTTAAGGTGGTGTACTTTTTTGTATGGAAAGTTTTTGTCCATCTCTTACTGTTTAGCAGTTATGCAAAATTCCGTAAAATTCATCCTGAATAAAGTAGTCTTCAGAGGCTATTCCCAGAAAATTCAAGATATACATTTTATTTGTGAGGTAAATATCTTTAATATATAATATTTTAATCAAAATCGTTAGAACATTTTTAAGAAAACGAAAATTTTCAAAAAAAGTTCCATGTAAAGGGTAGTTTGGGATGAGAGGATTTTTCTCAAAATCTTTGTGTCGCATCCCTGGAAGATACTAAACTTAAATACCAAGTTTGGTATTTTACCAACTTTTCGTTTTTGAGTTATCGTGTTCTCTCTCTCTCTCTCTCTCTCTCTCTCTCTCTCTCTCTCTCTCTATCTCTCTCTCACCCACTCACACACACACATGGACCTTTTTCTAAAAATGATTTTTTTGTTTTTCAGTCTTTGAACATGTATTTCCAGTGAAACCTCAGTATCAAATTTTTGGTTGGAATGGGAAGGTTGTAGAAAAAGTAGAAATCTTGAGTACTGCTCTAACAGTTTTATGTCAAATATAGATTTTTGCTTAATTTTCTTCCATAAGCAATTTATTTGCAAGATACTTACAATAATCTGTCTTTCCCCATCCAGCGATGGTGTACCTCTTCTCTTCTGCTCCAGATACATTCAGTCCAAAGGGAAGGCATATTGGCTGGATATAATCTGCACTTCAATAAAACAAAAACATAAATATTAGCAATTTTATGTGAGTAGGAGATGAGAGGAACTTTAAAATGATTGCTTTTCATGATAAATGTACAGAAAAAAAATGTCAAAATATTTTTTTTAGATCTATATCTCATTTATCTGCAACATCACATATGATTTACAGGATAACAGCTGAGAAAGTTATATGTTTTGAAATTAGGGTTTTCTTTTAAACAATATTTTGAAGATATACTCTACACTCATCCATTCATACAAAAGTTGAGCAGCTACAAGACTATAAAAACAAGCATAGAAACCCTCTTTTGCTCTTTGACTGAAATATGCTGCTCAACAAAATGACACAATCACCATGGCAGAAGTAAACAATCACCTCAAAAGCCTAGTTCCCACCTAACACCCATCCTCTCCCATGTTCCTCCGTGGCTCAGGCACCAACGTACCCTTGCTGAAGAAAACCTAGGTGCTATTAAGGATACAAGAAGTAATCATGTATATTTAAAAGAAAAAAAAATAAATAAAGAACTCATATCCCCTTATCCTACAAATCTATATAATTGTACATAGCCACAAAGCTATTGTACATATGTTTCAGGACAATACGAGACAACACAGTTGCCTCTCCAGCTGCAGCCACAAAACAGTGATGTACTCCACAGTACCTCTTAAACATCCTGCCCTCATCTTGTAACACCCCCATTAACATCTAGGTCCCAGTAACTACTTGCTACTTGTACTTAAACCCATTCTGCCTGCTCACTCCCTTGAATGTAGGTGCCAATTTAGTAGTCACCCCTGACATCAGGTTTGCTTGGGCAGTACCTGACCTCACCTTACCACCTTCCCAACCATCCTAGTAGAGTAAAGAGCACATGGTAGGGGAGGATATGTGGATCCCTTTTGAATAATCGCCACCAAGGGTGGTAGAGGAGGGGCCAGCTAAAAGAAACAAATTGATATGTGTTGTATAGCCAGCAAAGTGATTTTTATTCCTGAAGATACAGATTCTTAATTTGCCTAGGGGACACAAAATCAGAAGTTATCCATTTCAAAAATAGATGGAGCTGGTTATTTTTAATTTTTTTTTAATTTAAAGGTGTAGTTCATTGGTAATTACAATTCTTCTTCTTCTTATAGTTATTGTTATGATTATTACTATCATTATTATTATTAATATTATTATTATTATTATTATTATCTTTATATATTACATTTTATTGATATTATTTATATTGTTAAGGGTAACTTTGTGCCAATTCTCTTCAACTTTCTTTATGACTATATTATTAATTTCTCCACAAGAGGGCACAAACAGGAATGAAATTGCCGCTAGGTGCATGATGGTTGTTCTTGTCCCTCTCCCAGAGGTGCCTAGCTCGAACGGCTGAGATAAGTCTTGTTTTGGTCGAGTAAGGAGCTCATTTTTCAGTCGATCAGGGCTAAATCCTGGTAAGTAAAGTAAGTAAGAGGCATTTCTTGTTTTGCCTTAATTGGCCTTTCTGACAGTTGCTTGTCATGTGGGTGTATGCTTTTTAATGCAGTCGCTTCATACCCGGTTTCCAAATTTATTTTGTGAGGGGAATCAATGTTGAAGTATAATATTTAATGATTATTTATAATTTTGTAGGAGGAGAGAAGGTTTGGAATAAGTGTTATATTCCAGTTATTGATCAGGGGAAAATATAAATTTAGATCTCAGAATTATACTGTTTCAGGGCTATGTCTTGCGGATATGCTTGAATAAATTGTTTCAGATTCTATAATTATTGTTAAATGGTTGATTTATTCATAGTTGATCCAATTGTTGAAGTGTACATAGTTTAAGTATGTTATTTTGATTTCTGAAAAGCTTTATTTTTCCTTACCTAAAGTCAACTAAACCTTCCACGTAAGTGTTCCCCTGTATGTAGATTAGTCAGCAATATATGCTTTCATATTCATTCTAGCACTAGGTTTCATAATTCTCTAGACCAAATAAATTGTCATTAAAATATTAAGCTGCAGTGCTCTTGTACATATTGTTATTTGTCATGAGTAATGCATGTAATGCAATAGTGTCTGTAGTTCTGTTAATTGAACTTATGTGAAATAAATGTTGCTTAGAATTGAATCATTCGTTTTATATATGTAATGAGAGGGACATTCCTTATACCTTAATAGGGATTTGTCTTGAACCTCAAGTACCCAGTATTCAAAAGGTCAAGAAATGGCACAACTTTCATTATCCTCAACAAAAATGCATACATAATTTGTCAAGTAAAAAAAGGAGAGCTAGCACAGACCTTGGTTGCAGCATACGCCTCTGGAAAAATGAGTATTTTTCCATATGAGTTCTGGAATTACCAGAGAAATCTTGAAATTGAATTTTTGGGTGAAATGCAATGTTTCCTCTACTTACTACAGACATATTATATAAAAAGCAAAATTTAATACCTGTTAACAGCAGTGTACAGCAGAGGTGGGCGATCATCCAAGCAAGGGCATCCTGCATCCCCCAGCCAGAAAGTTGGCTTTCTTTTCTGTGACTGCTGCATATCACAACTCCTCAGTTTCCTTACAATGCTAAGTCCTATACCCAGGTCTTTAAAATCTGCACCTACCCCCATTGGTGGGATCAAACTTGGCCAAATTCCATGGCTAGGAACCAGACTCATATAATCATCATTTCTCATCCTTCTTCTTCTTCCTCACGGTTTAGGCCCAATCAACCTGTTCCATCTTCAAACAGAATTAAAATTGATCCTGCCATCTTTTCCTATCCTTATTGCGCTTGTTCCTTGTGGAGAATAATTAAATACAGTTTTTATAACTGGGTGTTAAAAATATCATACATGTCAGTGGCATATGGTGGGATTATGACTTGAGCTATCAGTAGACCTAGAAGAGCCAGACAATTAAAGGAATTGTTCATTATATATTATTTTATATGTGTTGTTGGTCTCTTTTATGTTTATCCAGAGTTGTGATCAAATATGCTAAATTTGCAAAACCCGTCATATTTCAGGGTGTTTTCTCTGTTACAAGCTTGGCCAGCAATAAATTTATTTAGTTCACATGCACCACCAGCCACACATAATTTTTGCAATTCTTTAGATTAATATACTTTTAGATTAAAATACTTTTTGTAAGGATTCTTATTTTTTTTCTTTGCTCATACTGCAAGTGTAGAAGTGCTGGTGTAGGCCTCCTCTGTTTCACAATCCCCAACTTATCCTCATATTTCAACTGTGAGAATAGTTTGTTCCCTAATTGTTTAATTACACATTGTTTGTCCATTTTGAAGAATTAGTGCTGGCAACTGTCTTGATACACTGTACACTATGAACTGAATAATACTATACTAACACTAACACTCATAATTATTAAGGACTATAACAGTAGTTACATAAATAACTCAATTAAAAACACAACATGCTTTTAACTACACATGCTATGTAGAATTCCAAACAAAGAAATAAGTCAATTGTATTGGTACAGTATTATTTGGGGATGTTCATGTGTGGTGTGGCAATTTTGTTTCCAAAGCCTTTGTTTGCAGATTCTTCCATTTTTCCTGCTTCCATATGGTAGTGCAGAGTTACAGCTTCAAGCATACCAAGGTCTATTCTCCGCTCGGTTCAACAGTATAGAGAACGAGACATATTCCACCTGCAAAAAGCTCATTTTCCATGCAGAAAACTTGCTGGTATTGCAATTGTTATTAATATTACTTATTAATTTGTAATTTACTTTAGACATGGGCTTCGGTGTTAGCTTTGATATCCACAATATACACCGCTATACATTTTCTCTCTTGCATTTTGAAAGTATTTTACTATCTCTAAGTATTTTATTATCTACTTTTAATTCTGCTCTAATAGCTTCACTTCTTTCCTTAAGCAGTAGCAAATCTTAAAAATCTCATTTCAGCTGCTACAAGTCTTCTTTCAACTTCTTTTTTGTACTTTCTTCCTAATGTTTGATGTAAGGTTCCATAAAAATAATTAAAAGCATTCAGTTTGTTATCCATTTCAGATTATATTACCCCTAGATATTTAAATGTGTTTATCTGCCCTATTGTTTTATTATATATTAAAAGGTTTGGTTTAAATAGCTGGGAAGCCACAACTACCACTACTTTTCATTTTCTTGATTATTTGCTACCTTATTTAATTTATTGATTATTAACTATACATATTTTCATGACCTAATCGTCTTCAAATAAAAGAGCTGTAAAATTTACACAGTCAATTATAAAATGTTTAGTACTACCTAGAAAACATTAATTTTGAATAACTCAGCTGCTTATTGGTATATGCCAAATATTGAGTATAGTTTTGTTGCAGAAACATACAAACCTGTATATCTGGAAATATTTTTTCTTAGTCTGACTAGAGCAATATCGTTCTTGAGATATGGAGTATTATAATGTTCATGGGCTACAGCACTTTGTACAGGTATATCAATAGCAGGATCTGTGCAGTAGTCCAGACAGTCTTGTTCTGTTTCTAGGTTGTGCTCTCCCAAGCGTACCTCAGTTCTGAAACAATTAAAATGAAAAAATCTTATGTGTTCCATTCACATGACTTTTTCTACCGTTCTGCAAAGAAACTATTCCTAAAAAAGATTATTCTTTTATCTATATCATGCTAATCCAGATAACTATTATCAGAAATGGTTTTGCTATACAAGTCATTGAAAGAAAAACCAACCCCCCCACATGTGCACCCCACCCCCCACCCCACCCCCCACGCACGCACGCACGCATACACACACACACACACACACACTGGCAGGCAGCTACTATATTAACTACAAGAGGATGTAAACATCCGAACTTTTGACACCTTGTGGAGTTATTGGATATTTCTTTGGATACTATACATATAATGTATATATGGTAACTTAAAATATACAGTGTTTAAATCTGCTACACTTTTGCTTCAAACAAACTTGATGAAATGCTGCAATAATCTTGACTTGTGCAGATTTTAAGTAGCTTTTTGAATGACATAATTGTCTTTTAGGCCGAATACATTCTTCAAAGCGCACTTGCATGACAAAGCTTCTTTTACCATGCTCTATCAGTACAAATGTACATTATTGGCACCAGATGCTTGTTCACTGAAGAAGTGGCCAAAGTTGCTAGAGGGCAGCAATGTTAATGATGATATAACAATTAATAATTTGTAACAAAACTTTACTTATCTTTTTTAAATTCCCTGAACTTTAGCAGAAGTTTTAAGGTACATGCACACAAAACTGCAGAGTTCAGACTATCCATATTCTCATAATTTACACATTGCTTCTTTCATTAGACTGCTGTACTTAACAATGTATGCAACAAATAATCACAAAACTAGCCTTTCTTTACCAAGACAACTTATGATTTATTACCATCATCATTGTCTCTGTTGTTGCCCTTGTTGCTGGGAGCGGCTGCAGTTTTAGAACTTGTTTGAAATCAAAAGTATAATGGAGCAGAAGTTATTCACATTTCTAGGGCTACTGACTCCCAAATTTTTGTGAACTAAATTTTTGTAAAGTTGCTACTGCACACACAGTAAATAATGCTTAAATATTACTATTGTAATACAGAAATTAAATAGGTATGGCATTTCATATGCCATCCTGTATATACATTTTCTATACTTACAGAGTTGAATTTGGAGTATTAAGACAATGAGCTGCAGTGAGGATGTACCGATCATTTATCAATGAGCCACCACAATGGTACTGCAGGGATCCATCAATATCTGTAACAAAAAAGTTAACTGTAGAGGACTGTTTCATACCTGAAGTTAAGTTCTGTAATCGTAATGCAACATTGTACAAGGACAACACTAAACGTTTTTAAAATTTGTTTCTAAAAACAATTAAATGTGTTTATATCTGACAGGTACTTTCTAATGCTTTTAGGTTGATTAATGTGTAGTTAGTTAAATTTTCTCTAATAGTTTGTTAATTATCACCATGTAAAGATTTTGTGTTCACCTAAAAATAAATTTGATTAGAAAACATTACTGAGCAATTACTTTTTAATGATTCTAAACAATTATTAATACCTACACAATGTGAAGATTAGCTTTGAAATGTATTTGGCAAAGAAACCCATCAAAGGCAACAATTTATAATTGCTACAGTGTATTCAAAACATATCTTTTAAGTGATGAATTTCATGAAGAATGCCCAAGAACGTTGTTATTGATGAAAATATTGTTGCTGTTTGAACAATGCTTGAAGAAAAATTGGCAAATTTCAACTTTGGCTTGGAATAATGTTGCTAGTGATAAACCTTAAGATTTATTATTATGATCCTAAAAAGAAAAGTAAATTGACTCAATTGATCTTTCAAGCAGAACCTAAGCCTACAAAAGTCTGTGGTAAGAAGATGTTTGCTATTTTTTTTCTTTTCTAAAATTACCCATATTGCTATTATATATTAAAAGAGATGTGCCATTACTACTAACTGGTTTAACATGCTAGCATCTAGTTCCAAGGCTGCAGGTCCAAACCCGGAGGAAAGCGATGAATTTTTTTGGGCATAAAAATCCATAGACATCAGAAGCAGTAGTGAAGGCTGCTAAGGTGATTTGAAGGACCTCTCAAAAAATGATTTCCAGCACAACTTTGCAAACTTGCAGAAACATTAGGATAGGTGCATTGCATTCAAAGGAGATCATCAAAATTATGAGGATGAATAGTTGTCAAAAAAAATGTATCATCATGCTTTATTGTACAGCTCTAGTAAATATGATATACCCTATATGACATGACCTCAAATTCTGAACCATAATTGCATCTTTAAATTGTATGCTTTCACCACGAGATATTCACGGAATCAATTATCACTTTAACTACTAGAGAATAACTGCAAGCAATTATGAGTTTTAACATTACAAAATAATTTGTTTTAAAGCTATTTTTATATGGACTAGAATGCATATTACTTCATACTTTTAAACACAAATGAAAATTGGTTACCTCAGTAACGTGTCTATGCTGCTACTACTTCACAACAGGTTTTAAATCCTAATGAAAAACCAAATCATTTGATAGTACCTATCAGTATGTATCCTAACTTATTTTCAA
Organism: Hymenopus coronatus; assembly: GCA_030762935.1. Taxonomy (NCBI): domain Eukaryota; kingdom Metazoa; phylum Arthropoda; class Insecta; order Mantodea; family Hymenopodidae; genus Hymenopus; species Hymenopus coronatus. The sequence continues at coordinate 28,592,397 of CM060882.1, forward strand.
TCATTTTCTTTCATTCATTGTCAGTTATGATGAAATTGAATGTTGGAAGAATAAACAAACAACTAAAGATATGGGTTTGTAAAAAAAGGAGTCCCTTAATGTTAGCTAATCACTGTGCAGCATGTTTATGAAAACACTGCTAAAGCACATGACTTGGTGCTTCCCAAACTACCTGCACTACCTCCAAGAGTATGGGCCAGGCATGCGGCTTTGTTCTTGGGTACCTGCCTAATCTATGTTGACCATGAGATGTTTTTTGATGTACCTTCATTGGCACTGAAAACTTGATTTTTGTATCACATAGAATCTGAGCAACAACTTTCATATATTGTTTTGGCATAATTTTGAAACACCCAAGCAATCTGTCGATACATACGTCTGAATCCTAGAAGTGCCATCCATGGAAACTGTCCAAAGGATGCATTGCTGCCTCCAGTAATCCTGCTTCCAGCTATTTGCCCACATTGTTCATTTGGGAAAAGCTGCATATTCGGATGAACTGATGTAGCGGTGGTGACATTTTCAATTGATGCTGGGCAACACACCTTTGTGAGATTTCTTTCATCCTTGCTACAGTTGTACACAATGTTGCTCCTTATAGCTGGTTGATCACGTATTCTATTTGTGCATTCCTCGAGAGTTGTGCAGGACATTGGAGCCTGACAAACTGAAGACTGTGATTCAGAACTGTCCCTTACTTTTACATCTGTAACCAAGTTAATAGCAATATATATATATATATATATATATATATGATAGAATACAATTTTAATACTAACGTATGACAGGCTACCTTAAGAAAAAAAAATCTTATGTTCCACGCACATGATTTTCTCTACTATTCTCTCTTACAAAAGTTATTCTTCTATTTCATCTAATCAAGATAAACATTAGCAGAATAGTGTCATTACTTATTCCTTATAAGTAGAAGGGCAATAAGAGAATAAATTTAGCTAAAGCAATAGTCAAATCTTTTAAAAGCTGGTTGCTATGTAGTTGAAATTCAGTCTCTTTGCTTGACAGGAGTAATACAAAGGAATGACAAATTCTTGTTTGAGGAAAGTTTTAAGTATTTTAAAATTGAAATCAGTAACAAGGAATATCTGGAAATGGTTAACACCACAAAAAATATATATGACATAAATTGTGTGTTTTAACAAAATCTACAGTTTTTGTGCAATTTTGTCTATCTCTATGGTTTACTAGCTATGCAAATGTCATGCAAAATGAAGAGGTCTTCAGAAGCTATTCCCAGAAAATTCAAGATATACATTTATTTGACACGTAATATCTTTAATATGCAGTATTTTAGTAAAATTTGTTAGATCTGGCACAACAAGATCGTTTTTACCTCTGGTGTCATGATTGTTAATATCAGAGTTGGTCTGAATAGGAAATTTGTGCTTAACCAAATTAAGAATAGTTTTCTAGATAAATAAGCTTAAAAGTGTAAATATCTTTGTTAGCTTAAACATATGTGTGTGACTTAAATTTCCTTTGTATCTGATTGCTCATTTTTGGAGTATGAGTATTTTATTAAAATTTGTTTTGCAAGTATTGCCCCAAATTTCTTACCATAGGATAAGGTAGAGTGGACAAGAGCCATTTCTGAGAAAATCATTTCTTGTTCCAGTTTATATGGCTTTCTTTTATCTTGAGAAATTTCTGCTTTTTTTCTAGCTTCATGATCTTTCTTTAATATATCTAATTCTTTATTCCAGAAAGGTTTATATACTTTGATTTTGCCTTTAGGGATGTATTTCTGAGCTGTTTTTATCAAAATTTTACAAAGTCTTCTGTTTAAGTGACTTTTGAATCCGGTTAGTTATTTTATTTGGTAATGTATTTTCTAATATTTCTGTGTATTCTGTATAGTTTCCTTTTTAAAATTCCAAGAATTTTTTTCAATTTAGGGTATAGCTTGATGTAATGAAATATCAATGTTTAAAATTACAGTTCTATGATTTGTACCAAAATCATCACTGACTTGTCCATTTGTTTTTTCAGAATGTCAGAAGACAAATGCTAAATTAGGATTTGTGGTAGTTCCTGTGTGATTTGGATATGTTGACATGTCGTTATAATTAAATATTAATTTTACTGCATTTGTATTTAAAAATTCTTCAATACTTTTTCTACTGCTATCAGTTTTGGAGTATCCCCATTGAAGTCACCAACAGTTATGGTTTTCTTATGTATGTTTAAATGATTCAGATTTGGCATATTTTTATTTGGTAGGGGGCTTGTACAGGCTATATATTGTATAATGTTCATTATTTTTCCATACATCAACTTTAGCTATTTCAGTTTTATCATTTGCTTCCATTTCTTTTATTATAATGAAGGTGGAAGTTAAGGTACTTTCAACTCCTACTAATGTTTCACTTGCTATTTGTTTTTGGAAGTAAATATTCATTATAGCTTTTAATTTTGAAGTAATTCTTTTGTTGTTTTGATATGTTGGCTTCCATAATGCTAAAGGTGTATTTATCATTTAGAAATAAGCTTTTGGTTAATTCAGTGTTCTTATCTTGAGAAAAACCTCCTGCGTTCCATTGTAGGATCTTCATGTTTTGATCTCAAGGCAGCCCCCAAATGGAGGACAGTTTTAGTTAGAGAATATTTTACTTTGAGATGTGTAGTCATTTTTACTAGCAGTGTGCAGATTTAAATGTGTTTTTATAGACACCATATTTTTACATTTTGGCGATTACATCATCTATTCACAATCCCCAATATGAATGGAGGGCCACACTCATCTTTGGTTAACAGATCCATCATACCTAACTAGGAGGATATTTATCCACTTGCTTTATTCACAGTTCAATTGTGAGACATAATTTGAAAGAATTTGTATATATAAACACTTGAGAATAGTAACATTTTCAAAATCTTGTGGTGAGGTTTGAACTTACAGAGGAAGTAATATTTATAATAGGGTGTGCTGCTCTTTTCTGCAATCAAAATATTTTTGCTACTACATCTTTAGCATTTCTCCAGCTCAATATACCAGAATTCATTCTAGAGTGAAATCAAGTAAAATTATACAATTCTTAAGATTTAGTTTTTACTGATTTTCTCATCATAAGTTTAATAAAGAATACAATTCTACTCATTTTTAATGCTAGATGCTGAATTTGTCTTAGGTACCCATGTTCAAATAACCATATTTACAAAATGTTGGTAATTGGAACATGAAGTAATGACTTCTTGGTTAAACATAAACTTGGGAGTGTCTACAGAAAGTGATTTATCTGCATTTAGTTTTAACTTATTAATTTGGAACAATTTACAATATTGTTAGTGAAAACATTAATGTGGCTTAACAAGGCATTAGTATTTTTAAATACTATGCTGGCATAACCAGTCATTAGTATGCTGGCATCATCAGCTAAAAGAGTTAGTTTAATATTACTACCTCACTTCAAGGGCAGATCTAGAGGGGGGTTGTGGGAGGTGGTTACCCCCTCCTTACCAAGATTAAAATTAAATAAATAATAAATCTCAAATTACCTTAAAAAACTGAACACAATATCAGTAAAATAAATGTGGACTTAAGTAATAACATTAATTTATGATGTTCTATAGAAAAAATCTGATGTGTTCCATTGACATGACTTTCTCAACATCTCTGCAACAAATTATTATTAAAAAGCTTATGCTTCTATTTACTTAATGCAAATCGAGAAAACATTAGCAGAAATAATCTTATTACTTACTTCCGTGTAAGTAGAAGCAAAATATGGGAGTACCCTAGGTTAAGGTGATAGTCTATGTGACTAAAGTTCCTTTCCTTGTATGGACAGGAGTTGACAAATTCCTGTATGAGAAAAGTACGTTTTTCAAAGCTGAAACCGAAAACAAGCAATATCTAAAAACCATCAACTCCATGAAAAAAATGTATATTACATAAATTGCGTGTTTTAACGTGATCCACATGTTCCACGTAAAGGATAATTTGGGGTGGGGATTTTCCTCAAAATCTTTGTGTTGCATTCTTGGAAGATACTAAACTTACACACACCCACATACACATATATGGACCTTTTCCCAATTATTTTTTTTATACAGGGAACCCTAGAACATGTATTTCTGGTGAAATCTCAGTATCAAATTTTTGGGTGGAGTGCAATACCATGTATTATATAGAGAAAGTAAAAAAACCTGATGATATAGGTAGTAAAATATTCAATAAACTACCAATAAACTTTCATAATAATACTCCATTAAACACATATTAATTACATTTCTTATAAATAAAGTATATTAGTATGAAGGGTTCCTATTGACAAAATAGTATTTTAATTGATACACCTTTTTTTCGGTATTTCTTCACCCGCATGTATGTGCATAGTATGTACACAAGAAGTTGTTACTGAGTGCTTTTCTAATTATTGTACATGTACAGGGCATGTTTTTAAACAATATTTCAATTCTATTCATTATAGTATGTTATAAAGGACAATTAAGATTTGATTAAAATAAGGAAACCAAAAATAAAAGTTATAAAATAAAAAAAAATTCTTTATCAACTTATAAAAAAATGCTTACCTGCATTAATAAGAAGATAGGTGAATAACATGAAATATCCTATGTCCCATTGTATGCCATATGCCATGGAACCTAAAAACCAAAATAAAAAATCTGATATTTTCCACTCACATGATTTTCTCACAAAAGAACTTTCCTTACAAAATATCTATTTTATTAACACTTTATTTGTAATTGTTTTGATCGCTATGTCTTATTGCAATTGTAAATATTGTATATGTACAATGGACATTGCATATCTTAGCATAGAAATGAGCATTAAGTTTTAAACAATTTTTACAGAAATTAGCAAAATTCATAACATAACTTTGAGATTCTATTTATACAGACAGTTTAAACATAGTAAATGCTATATACATGAGTATATAAAGTTGAAATTAAATTGATGTTCTCAAAGATAAGTTCAATTGATTAGTAACATAATATACCACTTGTATATTGTTTTAGTATAAATATTTTTATACAAACTTTATAAGGTTTGTGGTATTTGTTGTAGGATTGAGTACTTTTGATATTTCTGATAGAATGTTATAGACTTTTCTCCTGTTTTCATGTTCAGGACATTCAGTAATGATGTGTTCAATAGTATAGTGTTGCAGGAGCTGATTGACTGGAAAGTAGGAATGAGTAAGTGATATTACAATTATCTATTCTCATTCTTGCAATAGGAACTTGATGGTGACATTTGAGGTATGCATACAGATATGTTGTCACGTTATTCTGGCACACTTTGTGTAATTTGGTGTTTGGGTTGTTGGGCCATTTGTATCACCTTCATATTTTTAATTTTCTGTTTATTGTATGTATTTTATGATCACTTGATGTGAGGTGGTTATTCTAGGGTCCCTGAATGGTTGCTTGCTCATTTCCTTTAATTCCCATATGTGAAGGTATCTATGCTAATATTACTTCTTTTTTGTTTTGTTTGTGATGCCTTTGAGTACAATATTTGTATTTCTTGAACTAGGTAGTTATATGTGCATTTGCTTTGAACTGCTGTCACTGCACTTATCGAATCAATGAGGAGTAAATTCTGGGTATATTCTTTAGATTGTAATATTTTTAAGAGGGCTTCTTTTATTACAAATAATTCAAAGAAAATATTGTGTCATATGCTGGTAAGTTGTAAAGCCTTGTGTGGTCTGGGTACATACTGCACAAACATTACCATCCCTTGATGTTGAGCATCAGTATAGATAAAAGTGTATTTCAGATAGGTTTCTTGAAATTATTTAAACATTTTTGCTTTCTCTAGCATAAATGTACATGCAATCTACATAGTAACTAGAGGAATTGTATTCTACCCAAAAATTCAATGTCAAGATTTCACCATAAATATGTTTTGAGGTTCCCTGAGTAAAAAAAAAAAACATAGAAAAATGTGTCTGTGTATGTGTGTGTGGGGGGGGGGACCACCATATCTCAAAAACGAAACAAAAATTTGGTATTAAATGGAAGAAGTTGAGTCGGTTTTTGTATCACAAAACATTACTTGATAATTAATTATTGGCCCCAGTTTCGAGAACACTTGTTCCCATTTTCACACCTTAACTCTGACTCATAGCTAAGGGTTGAAAATGGGGACAAGTGTTCCTGAAACCAGTCCAAGTAAATAATTACCAAGTGCTGCTTTGTGTTACAAAAGCCGACTCTATTTTTTTCCATTTAATATTAATCACATTATTGTCCCAAGCTTCTTTATATATTTACAAATTTTCAAACCAAACTTGGTATTTATTTTCAGTATCTTTCAAGAATGTGGTACAAAGATTTAAAAAAAATTCTCCTACCCCAAACTACCCATTACATGGCAAAATATTTGAAATTTTTCTTTTTCTCAAAAATGGCTCTAACAATTTTGGTTAAAGATATTTACATTTTATTTAAAAACTATCACTATTCAAAGCACTTTTTGTTTTTAATATGCTGTCCACAAACACACAGATGGATCTTTCCTAAACATTCTTTTTTTTTTTGAATTAGGGTGTCTCAAATATGTATTTCTGGTGATATTTTGCTATAAAATTTTTTGGTGGAATAAAATATGTTCAGTATATACTATGTATGTGTAGAAAAAGTAAAAATTAAAGATAATTGGAAATATAATTGCATATTATACATTATTAAGGGCGAGAAATATAGATTTTCAATGTATTACATAAATAAAGCCAGAGGAATTTGAACCAAGGGCTACAAATGTATTGAGGGGAAAATCTGTTTCAACCCCATAGTGTACATGAGGGTCAATCCAAAAGTTTTAAGAATGGATAACAATGAGTTATTTTGTTACTATGAACCCATGCAGGGAAAAAGAAAAATCATATAAAGAGCCCTGACAATTCAACCTGAAAAAATTTAGGATATAACAACAAATATTTAGAAAACAACTAATGCTAAAACAATTATTTACTTATTTATACATGGATCATTCAAAAATTAGTGGCAACAATGTCTACATTAGGCATCATCAGCAGTAAATGATGTAAGCTGATAACAATGAAACAGAAGAGCATCTACTGTTTGTTAGCTGTGAGCTTGAAGACCAAAATTTTACTTATAAGACATTTTTTATTAAGTTTAATTGTAGACTGTTATCTTTAGTGTTCTAAATATATTTTGTAAATATGAACAAAGATGCTTCATTATAATTCAGGTTGCAAGAGGTATCAATGCTCAACAATGTCATACAGAATTATTGGAAGCTTGTGGTAGAGAGACTTTACCATATTGTATAAGGCTAGGTCGACAAATGCACTTCATAGAGGAAGGGAAGATGTTCATCAAAATCACTTAAAAGTCATGTTCATTGTTGTTTATAATTTTGACAGTGTCATCACTCATTCAGTGCCTCAAGGAAATCATGTGAATGGTGTATATTACAGTTACTTTCTGGAACACCATTTACAACAAGCTATGTGTCATAAATGTCCAAATTTCCTGAATCTCATCCTCTTGTGTCGCATGGCTGCCCCTATTGTTAATTTACTTCATAGATGGAATTGGAGCATCCTTCATACTCCCCAGAAATGAGCCCATGTGATTTCAAGGTTTTTAAGAAAATGAAATCACCACATAGAGGAGTTCGCTTTAGAACCAGACAGGCAATTATAGCAGCAGTAGAGTGGTAGGTTCGAATATTAAGACAAGACATGGATGGCATCCGTCATTTTCCCTGATGTGCAGAGGCAAGTTCATGTTGGAGGAGATTACTTCTAAGCACTGCAATAATGTGACTGCTCCAAAAATGTTTTATTGTTGTTAATTCAAATGTTGTCACTAATTATTGAATGAACCATGTATATTTCAATGAGCCACCTACAGCTTTATTCATTTCTTTTTTTGTTTCCTTTTTTCTTTTATATGAACAGGATTACATAGGAAGAACATAGAACATTCAATAATTGCATTTTATTGGTCACACAAACATTTTAAACATATGGCATAATATTCAAAAACTGCTCGGACCATTCTTGAGGAAATTAACTAATATGGAACTTTCATCATGTAAAGGGTACAATGGTGTATGTATATCCTCCATTGTTGTATTTATCCAATTTTTTTGCTTGTTTAGTTATGCTGTTTACAGAAAGCCAGAAGCAGACACAGAGGTGCACATACACCAACTTTTTTTTTTTTTTTCCAGATTACTTTGTTTAAACTCAATGGATCTGAAGAGGCGTGTTTCTGGTGAAATCTCTAAATTAATGTTTTACATTCTCTAGCACAAATGAATGAAATACATAATAGGAAAAGAAGGTATTGTGTTGTACCCAAAAATTTGATACCAAGATTTCACCAGAAATAAATGTTTTGAGGACCCCTGAATCCAAAATAAAAAGATGTGTGTGTGAGAGAGTGAGAGAGAGAGAGAGAGAGAGCAACATAACTCAAACATTAAAATTTGGTTAAATACCTCCTTGGCTCTACATCACAAAGATTTTCAGGAAAATCCCCCCCCCCAAAAAACATTATTTTATGTGCTAGTTATCATTATATTTAAAACTTGGTAGCCATTTAATACCCTTCTTTCTTCTATTACTTCAGCTTTTTTTTTTTTGTAGCTTAACATCCTTTAACCTGGTTGGTCATATCGGACAATGAATGAAATTGGTGAAATGATGCTCAAATGATCTCAGGGTCCATGAAGCTTAAAGTTACTCGACATTCGTCTTCTCAGGATAAGGGACAACCCCAGAAAAATACTTATCCAAGCAACTCACCCTAAGCGAGATTCGAACTCACGATCTTTTGAATGTGAAGCAGACACGCTACCACCACACTATCTAGGTGTGCTCTTCAGCTTTATACTGTATAATTCAAACACAGCACATTCTGGTGTATTTCTTAGGTCACAAACTACGTGTGTCATTTTTTAGTTTTGTTAATTTTAATCCCTTTATAGGTTCCATGTCCAGTTGAATATGCATAAAGGTGCTTAAATTCATTCTATTCTTAGTTCTGGAAAAAATTCATAGGTTCTTATTTCTTCTTCTAAGCTTTCTCATTCATTTTGTCAAATCTTAAAGATACATACATTTTATTTCTAAAAATTCATACATCTTCTTCCTGTCATTTCTTCTACATTGCTTTTTTCCCCCCTTAACTTAATTTGTTAATCTATAAGGTGAATTTCCATATATGGTGTGTCTCTTGTAAATCTTCAACCATTATTTTCTTTGTTTTCAGCTTACTAGCTCCTTTATTTGTTTATCTTCCGTTTTTATTGCCACAAATATACTATAATGATAGACTATTGTTTTAATGTCATAATTTGTTAAATGTTTGCCAGTTTCATCATTATCACCTCTGCTTTGTTTCTTAGATAGAAAGGCACTCTTGTATTTTCTAAAATTAATTTTTGTCTATATATTTAGCTTCTGCTTTGTCTTTTAATCTCTTTGCATCTTTCCTTTTAAGATGAAGTAACATGATTTGGTTGGAGTAGTTGTTTTTTTTTTACACCATGCACTAAGTTGTGCTGTTAGGTTGTTAGAGCATCCTTACATGTCTCTTCTGTTTTATTTTTCTTTGATAAGCACACGTGTAATAGTTCTTTTTGTCAGGCTCATTGGTTAGATTGTCCAATAACATCTGCTCTTAAACAGAGGCCTATGGTACCCTTTCATGTTACAATGTACTTTCTCATTCATTCCCTTTTTATGTATTCCTCTGTCCTTGCAGTAATCTGTTAGTATTGTATAGCAACATTTTACATAATTCTTTAAAAACCGATGATCATCATAAATTACCAAAATCGCCAGAAATATCAATCAAGGCTCTTTGTCATTTAAGGCTGTTAGTTACACCTGTAGATTTTCCTTTGCGAACCCACAATAACATTCATTCACAATTTGTATTCTTTCAACTTTTCCCAAAGTGTTAACATCCGTGTCCATTGGTCCTCCGGGACAGAAGGCAGACACGCTTCCTCTAGACCACGGATTTGGACTGTTTTGCAAAACCCTCGTCCTCTGCCCAGCATGACCAGTACCTACTACGCCACGGTCTTTACGGAGTATTATGACATAACCATTTTACGTGATCCGCTTGCCGTTAATCCTGTGCATTCATCACCAGTCCACCACTATCAATTTGACGCTTTCACGTAAATGCAAATCAACAAACACATTGGCGCTATCTCGTGAGTAATTGCGATACTAACAAAGTCAACATAAAACTTTACAATCTGCCAGGAGTTCCTGACAGTTTGCTTACCATCTAAAAGCAAGAAAATATGGTTTTTACTAGAACTTTAATATCATAGCTAATTATTTTCATGTATTAAATTATACGATGCACATACATAAATAATCAAATAAATTTTGAAACTCAGCGTTGCGAAAAAGATTTTTTATTTAAATATAAGTTACAACAGAATTTGCGTTTATGCAAATAATACTCCACTGTTTCTGGCCAAAGAAAATTGTCGATTAAAGCCCGCCCCCCCCCGTAAAAATGTATTGCGGGGCATTTAAATTCAAATATGCGCGTTTTACTTATTTTGCCAATACACGTATATTTAATGATAACTTCTAGGCTTAAATAAATTAGGTACTAAATATGCTAGGTGTTGTAATGAATGCTGCCGCTTTTGATACGGCGTTGTAGTTAACTGCATTTGATACATGTCACTCCATTAGATTTATGAAGTTCCATACAACAGTAATATAATTAGATATCTTTATTACCAAATCTATCGTAGTCATTGTGTGTTATTGCTCTTGTCGCTGTTGTTTTCTTTTAAAGTCATAATTTGCACGATAAATTAGGAGCAACACCCATATTTATTTCCCCACTTTTTTTCAGTGCTAATTGCTTAATTTGTAAGCTCTAATAATACAACGTACCTGAATCTGACCCAACGTGGTGCGAGGATGAGAGGAGAGAAGCCAGTAGCTGTTTATTGTCGCGTTTCTCCTGGCTAACTGAACTATCGAAGTGTGGCCAGTCTTGACCTTCGAGCAACTTTCAACTCATTTCAAGTTCTCACGACATGGAGCGGAAAAGTTTTCTGCTCATTTTCTTGATGCTACTGAGTGCATCGTATCCTCAGAGCTACGGGAATATCCAGAACTTGTATTATTCACCATGAGGTTTATATTTGTACATGAGGCAAGCAGGTTCGTGACCTATACAGACGTCATCAACATAAAATGTATGTGTGTTTACATCGGAAATAATATTTTTTTGTAGTTGAAAGCGAACTGCAGATCTTGTCCTAAGGGTTGCTCCATCGTTTTGTATACGGACAGTACAACAATCACACAGTGTGAAGTTAATAATGCGATTTATCTTTAGCTGAACCTTTCAAAGTTACATTTTGTGCGAAGCGAATATCAGGAATTGTTTTAACAAATGAATACGGTGCGATAGACCACGGAGTAACACATTTACTCAATAAAGTCTTTGAAGGTCGGAGATAGGTAATAATTATTCTATGCTAGATTTTAATTTTATTCTTCGTTTTTCCAAAAATCCTCCAGTTAATATCTGTGAAAATTAAGGCATATCAAAAAGTTATTAAGAAGTAGATTCTTAGCTATATCAAGCATTACGCACAAAAAATACCAAACGTAGAAACAGAAGTAGTATTGCCTTCTTCTTCTTCTTCTTCTTCTTCTTCTTCTTCTTTCTCTACGTAATATTTAAAAAGAGAAAATCCACAAAGGATAGCCTTATAGGTATTAGGGAGATCCAGATCATAAAGGTTCAGCCTACTTATGAATCTATTTTGATAATTTTAATACTATTTAACAAAATTTACAAATATTAACTTTTTTTATAAATTCTATATTTTTTCATTTTAAAACTAGTTAATAAAGTCTTTATTGGGTTTTCTGTGAATTACTGCAATGTCGACGCATTTAGTAGAACACACAGATAATATGCACGTAATTACTTCGTGTATCTCATCCTTATTAATTTTCGAAAACAGTCAGCAATTTTACGTCTAATTCGAGTGTGTCCATTGTTCCTTAGAAAATCTTCTTTGCGAAAAAAATCAAGAACGTGCCTTTGCATTCACGGCAATAACTCTCTTGGCTCCTGCCAGGGACGCTTCGAACTCCGACGGCGTCACAGTTCATCTAATGGCATCGGACCATTGGGAGGAGAGAGGTTTCTCTTTTTATTTGCTTAACGTGCTTTAGCCTGGTTGGTCATAATGATGAATGAAACTGGTGAAATGATGCTCAACTGATCTCGGGGTCCATGGACATTTGTCTTCTAAGGACATGGGAAACCCGGGAAAAAAAAAACAACTTATCTGAGTAACTACCCTAAGCAAGAGTCGAACTCGCGACCTGTTGAATGCTACCACCACACTACCCAAGCGGTCCTTTCTTCGCGAATATACAATTATCAGATTTTTTTCAGTCCGAGAAAAGTGACGCACCTCTGCCACAATATTATAGGCATTTCCAGGCTTCAAGTTCTTGATCATGCAGTTTTTCTTTAGCATTTGAGTCGTCATAATTCCCATGTTAAAATGTTGTAAACCGTTTTGGATTTATTCATGAAAGTTCTTGAAGTACTGTAAAATGGGATCTGCAACGATTCTGAGGCGTTGCAAAAATTAATATTGTAACAAACATCTTTATTGACTCAAAAGTTGTTACAAATAAAGTATTTAATTCACTGCTGCAAACAAATCACTTGACGTTTCGATGCTTTGACAGTTGACGGCTGCGCGCCACTGTGCGCTAATACATCAGCCACTCAAGACTCGCTACAATCAGTTTGCACGTCGACACGCTTTTCACTTGCAATTCTTCTTTCTTTTATAGCTAGAAAATGACATCATAGAATTTTCTGGAAACTTGTCAAAGCTACTAGACGATTCTAGCACCTGTTGTGTTCCAAGGCCTCCGGTTACCTCGCGCCGCATTTCCATGCTTTTTAGTGTTTCAAGGTCTCCAACTCCGCCGACTTGTATACCAATATGAACTTGTGAGCTGCCACATAGGATACTGTAACACTGTTCCCTCCTCAGGACTGGTCGTCCCTGCACCTTCGTAGTAGGCCTAGACAATCTAAATGTACTACCTGCTTCTTCCTGTCAGGTGCACGGTTCTGCCCATGATTGTTGGAACCTGGACCTACGCCCTTTAGTCCAGGTTCGGCGGTACAATCATATTTGAACTTCCTGCCGATAACCTTCCCTGTTGGCTTGTCGGTCATAACAGGGCTGCGCCTTCTTGCTCTCACCCTGCGTGGGTTAATCAATCGGACACGGTTCACGAGGTCATCCGACAACAGATCTACCAGACGTGCTCCAAGCAGCCACCATACTCTACTTCAGGGTCACTCTGCGGACTCTAGGATGTCTATTGGAACTCCGGAGCACTACCTCGTCTTCGCCGCGTCGTAAGATCCTCCTGCCGATGTCAACCGAATCATCTCGGCTCCTGAAGGCATCCAGTCGCAATATTACATATTCAGCCATCCTTGCGTCGAACACCCACAGGCTTATGGTACTCCGTCCCGGGGTCAACTCCGCGAGCAAGGTTTTGTGCGATGCCGTCACTATCTCATTCGGCTGTCGTGGTTCCCTTGTCTGCCACGTCTGTCAGTTAATGGTCACGGCTATACAGGTGTCCACTAGAATCCGGCACAGCTTTCCTCATATCCACCATCCGCGATGAGGTTGTCTTCCATTCCTCTGTTTAAGACACACAGCGTCAAGCGAGGAGACGGCGAGGATGACTCAGGTGTGCGCCTCGCCACGTCGGGTCTACCAGTCGATTAGACTGCGGACAGCACTTCAGTAAGTGCCCTGGGCGGCCGCATGCCCAACACACGCTGTCTGCCGCACGTCGTCTCGGTTGCGTACAGCTCTTCAGCAGGTGTCCAATTCGTCCACGTTTCCAGTTGTTGTCGTCATCCTTGTGTTGATCCCTTTCCTTCGTAGCTTTGAGTGCTTCTGATCTCGGTTACCACGGCCGCCGGCTGCTCCCGCCTCAAGCTCGCGCTTTCCTTATCTAAGCGCATCTGGTCGTCATATAGTTCCGTGCTAGGTATCCCGGCTAGTCACATCCCCAACACAAACCACTAAAAGACCTTCGCCGACGTCCCTGGGCTGAGCCTCTGTATAGCACCGAAAACTCCTAATCACATCACTAGGTAGTAGGTTCGTAAGCTGTTCTACGGCTAGGGCGAACACCTGCATCGTCTCACTTGGCTGTTGCAGCCTCGGCTTAAGCTGACTGCGGTACGCTACAGCCAAGCAATGGTTCCCGATCCGGTTCTCCAGGGTCTCCCATAACTCCCGGACTTCGCCGATATCGGGATCGCATTCAGTATTTCTGCCGCCCGTCCCTGGAGGCTTGCTACCAGCACCTCTGCTGACCATCGGTTGAGTGGCGACAGCGGCGAACTGTCGGCGGAAGACTTCAAAAGTTGGGGTCCCGTCGTACTTGGGTGGCTTGATGCACGTGGATGTGTCGCGTCGGCCTTCAAGTCTTTTAACTTTCCGTTGAGCATTTTTTCCACCATGGTGTTCAGTTCCTTGGTGCTGCTATTACTCTTCCCTCCAAGGCATTAAGGTACTGGTCGTGGTCTTTCATCATTCCACCAAGCTCTTCCACCTTTTACCTCGATATCTTCCACTTTTCCTGCAAGTTCCTCCACGCCCTTCTTCACGCCGCCATTTGTTCGTCGATTTTTGTAGAAATTTCCGATTTCATCCAAGCCATTTCCGTTTTAATCGTATAAATTTTCGTATTAATTTCTGTCTGCATCTTCTCAATTTCTCCATTTCCAGATTTAATTTTCTCGTTCATCTTCTCCCAGGTTCGCTCCCAGGCGACCGCATGTGGGATTTGTGGTAGCCAAAGCGGCACAGGGGCGGGTTTTCTCCGGGTTCTCCGGTTCACCCGCCATCATATTCCACTGGTACTGCATCTTCTTTCCATGTATCTTCAGTATCATCGCGTGCGGTGACATAAGTAGTAAAAGCGGGCGTTAAATAAGCAAAAAACATCTTCTCCATGCTGGATTCCATTTTGTTGTGTATTTTCTCCACTGTGGTTTTTAATTTTTTGTTTGTCTTCTTCATTTCGTCCAACAAGTTTTTCATCTCCTCTTCCATCTCGGCGTAATAATTCCACTTTTGACACCAGTGTAACAAGAATCTCAGTCGACTTAAAATTTGTAACAAATAAAGTCTTTAACTCATCGCTGCAAACAATTCACTCTACGCTTTGACGAGTTGACACTTGACGGCTGCACGCCATTGCGCGCTAATCCTCCTACAGTCACTCACGACTCACTATTAACTCACTACAAACGACACACACTTGAATTGCAATTCTTCCTCCTTTTATAGCTAGAAAATGACGCCATATACTTTTCTGGAAACTTGTCGAAGCTACTAGACGCTTCTAGCATGTGTTGCGTTCCAAAGCCTCCAGTTACCGTCACAACGTATTTCCTGTGTTTAACATCCACCGCCGACTCGCATACCAAAGCGAACTTTAGAGCGGCTGCAAACGATACTGTCACACTATATTGTAGCAATGCCTCTCAAGAAGTCATAGTACCTACATTTTCTAGAAGAATAGAGCATGGAATCTGGGCTGTTGTTTGGTAGACCAATTATTTCTTCTACAGCACTTTTGATTCATTTATCATTAACTAAAAAGTCATGACATATTTTGTTTAAGGGCGCGCATCGCGGAAGTAATAGTAAGCTTGGCCAAATTATACTAGTTTAATGTATTTATTTTTAATTAGGCTTTAGAAACTGCGATGAAACTGAATGATTTATACTTGAATTATCACCAATTTTTCATAAAATACAACTTCATCACAGCATGTTACTTTCTTATCGATAAAGCGATAGTGAAATCATGACTATCTTTTTTCTCTATCTTTTTTTTTTTTTTTGAGTAAGTTTTTGTATATCTCTCTCGAGTTACGCAAAATTGAGCAAACTTCATTCAGAATAAAACGATTTTTAGAGGCTATTCCCAGAAAATTCAAGACATACATTTTATTTGCCACATAAATATCTTTAATATAATCAAAATCATTAGAGCAATTTTTGAGAAAATCAAAATTTTCGAAATTTTTTTCCATGTAAAGGGTAGTTTGGGGGTGGGGGAGTTTTCTCAAAACCTTCGTGTAGTATCCCTGGAAGATACTAAACTTAAATACCAAATTTAGTATTTTACCAAGTTTTAGTTTTTGAGTTGTGTTCACGTACGCATGCACGCACACACGCACGCGCGCGGACACACACACACACACGCGTTTTTTCTGGAAATACTTTGTTTGGTTACAGGGGACCCTAAAACGTCTATTTCCGGTAAAATCTTGGTATCGAATTTTTGAGTGGAATGCAATACCTTCTCTATATACAATGTACATTGTACGTGTAGAGAAAGTAAAAATGAATTCTCACTGTGAACAAATGAAAGACTACGTCTAAATTGTATGGACAAAGCACTCTTTTGTTAATTAATTTTGCAATGAATTCTTTACTTGGAGTAGCACATGTCTTGAGTATTACGTTATTTCCTGATTGTACTGTAAGTATTGATGACCCCTTAAACGCTTACTTAAGTTTTATAGTTATCTATGCTGTAAGTACTTCCAGTGCCTGTTGGCATGGTAATTAACAAATGAATTGTAAATTTAGCTTACATCACCAAATATGTGTTCAGAATGATCAACTTGCGTATCAAGTATTTCAAAAAGCGTATTTGCGGTGAAATCTCTGTATCGAATTTTATATGCTAAGTAAAGAAAGCAATTAAAGTACACACGTGTACACACCCATGTACATTCATTTTTTTTTTTTATGAGAATACTTAGAAGTCCTAACATATCCGTTCCCAACTTTTCCCTTTAGAAAATCAACACCGGGTAGGAATCTGCTGAATATTTTAAACTGCAGTGACAGTTCTGTGATTTTCCAGCACATGGTCACCTGCCCCCCCTCTCTTCACGCATTCCTGGCCACATAACCTTGCACTCCTGGAAACACCCAAACAGTCAGCACAAGCCTTCCGGGTCAAGTAATCGGCAAATCCCATGTCACGTGAAACACGGGTTCATCGATCCCATTGCCAATTTTTCCATTAGAGGTTATCAGGCATTCAACAAAATATGCTGATAAACAAATGGACTGATTCCAAACTTACACTTAAACTCAAGTCGAGCATGCAACTATTTATGAAAGTATAATTTTAGATTAATAAGTATGTATTTTATACCTCAAGTTTTAGCTTCAAGTAAATGATACACGAACCTTGTGAGAAAAAACAACTGATGTGTTCCATTCACATAACTTTCTCTACATCTATGTAACAGCAGAAACGGTCTAATTACTTCCTTCCTTATAAGTGGAAAGGAAATCAGGGAATACTCTAGGCTAAACCGACAGTCACATGTTTTAAATTGTGGTTGCTATGAGAATGAAACCAGTTTCTTTGCGTGGCCAGGGGTTAACAAGTTCCTGTATGAGAAAAAGTATTTTAAAACTGAAACCAATAACAAGGAATGTCTCAAAGCGGTCAACTCAAGGAAAAAAACCTGATTCACATGACTTTCTCCTAGTCTCTGCTACAGTGATTATTATTAAAAAGCTTGTGCTTCTATTTATTTCATTCTAATTGAGAAAAACGAGCAGAAAAAGTCTTATTACTTGCTTCCTTGTAAGTAGAAGGGAAATAAGGGACTATAATAGGTTAAAGTGAGGTCAAAAGCTGGTTGTTATGTGACTAAAGTTCTGGACAAGAGTTAACAAATTCCTGTATGAGAAAAGTATAAGTTTTTTTAAAGCTGAAACCAATTACATAGGAATATCTAAAAAAAACAATCAACTCCACGAAAAATATATATATATAAAACATGAATTGTGTGTTTTATTGTGATCTTCATTTTTGGGTAGTAAGTTTTTGTCTTATCTCTTACGGTTTACCAGTTATGCAAAATTCAATAAAAATCATCCAGAATAAAGAGGTCTTTAGAGGCTATTCCCAGAAAATTCAAGATATACATTTTATTTGTCATGTAAATATATTAAACACAAGAAACTTTAATCAAAATCGTTAGAGCCATTTCTGAGAAAATCCAAATTTTTGAAGTTTTTTTCATGTAAAGGGTAATTTTGGGTGGGGGGATTTTCTTGAAAATCTTCGTGTCGCATCCTTGGAAATGCCAAATTTAAATACCAAGTTTGGTATTTAACGGTCTTTTCGTTTTTGAGCTATGCTGTTCACACACACACGCGGACCTTTTTCCAAAAATGCTTTATTTGGATTTAGGGAGATCCAAAACATGTATTTCCGGTGAAATCTAGGTATCGAATTTTTGGGTGTAATACAATACCTTCTCCATACGTAGTACGTAGTACGTGTAGAGAAAGTAAAAATGTATATGACATAAATTGTGTGTTTTAAGGAGCTCTACATTTTTTTGTGTAGCAAGTTTTTGTTTATCTGGTACGATTTACTATTATGCGAAATTCAAAAACAATCACCCAGAATAAAGAGGTCTTTAGACGCTGTTCCCAGAAAATTCAAGATATACATTTTATTTGTGATGTAATTATCTTAAATATAAGGGACTTTAATCAAAATTGTTAGAGATTTTTGAGAAAATTAAAAATTTCGATATTTTTCCCCATGTAAAGAGTAGTTGGGCGTGAGGGAGTTTTCTTGAAAAGCTTCATGTCGCACGCATCCTTGGAAGGTATTCAACTTAAATATCAAGTTTGGTATTTAACAGGCTTTTCGTTTTTGAGCTATGCTGCCCACAGACACACACGGACTTTTTTCTAAAACGCTTTTGTTTGGATTTAGGGGGTCCCAAAACATGTCTTTCCGGTGAAATCTCGGTATCAAATTTTTGGAGTGCAATACAATACCTTCTCTATACACTATGTACATAGTACGTGTAGAGAAAGTAATAAAAGATAGAAACGAGGCAAAAGAAAGAAATAAGTTATCTGGATGATCCGGATTTGATGCCTCAGAATGCCATGTAATATTTATTGTCTTCTGCAATACGATAATACATAGAACTAAAAAGTACGGATTTTATCAGCAGAACGCAATAATCTAGTCGAAAATATGAGGTTTATTGAATATACGGTTTCTATGAGGACGTCGCATGGCTGCACTGGCGGCTGTCGCAAAGTACCGACAAACGCAAACAGACCTGGCGCTTTTATTATGATGATGATTATTATTTTTATTTTAGTTTAATAACCTTTAACCTGGTTGGTCATATCAGGCGGTGAATGAAATTGGTGAAATGATGCTCAAAAGATCTCGGGGTCCATAGAGTTACTCGACATTAGCTTTCTCAGGATAAGGAAAACCCCCTATAAAAACCTTATCCTGGTAAGTCGCCCTAAGCGAGATTCGAACTCGTGACCTGTTGAATGTGAGGCAGACATGATCCCCCACACTACTCAGACGGCAAGAAAGCTGCTTTCTGCCTGGCTCAATATACTGACCTGTATGAGAACGTTTTGTGGTTTCTTAGAAAATTGTTTTCTATGTTAACGGCGCTACCGGTGTGCCGAAACTTCTTCCTGCAGGAGCTCTTTTACATGTTAGTAACATGGCGTTGGCTCTGACATGTTATGTCGCTTTTAAGCAAGACTTTTGGAAACGTATTTTTTATGTATGGCAGACATTGAGTGCCACAAGTAAAAACAGGAGTGTAAAGTTTGTGGCGTGGGATCTGGAAGATCAGGGAGACGTACCTTTGGTGCTGGGCTGCGCAGCGACGATTGGTCTTCTATCCGGCTTTGCAGCTGGTGAAGTCGTTTCTCGACGCTCCTCGGCTATTTGCGGACTCAGCGGCGAGTAATTGAGGCTTATTTGTTTAGTTCCGGTATTGAGTGGCAGTGATCTCAAGTCGTGGAACGGGAATTTGGCTCAAAATAAATGTCGGCACTTTCATTTGATCAAAGGTTTACTTCCCTTTTCAGCGCTCTCGAGACAGTTCTTGGCGCGATTCCATTTCCGTAATTTCACTCGCAATAGAGCGTAATCCGCACAAAGGAAACTCGAACTTATGCGACCTTAATTGGAGCAGGTACGTTCAGGATTATTGCAGACACTTTAATTTTCTAGAGTGGATATCTTATGACAAGTGTCGCAGATTCCGCGTGAAGCTACATTTCAACTGTCTCAATCACAAAATAGACTTTGCGGATTCTTTACTATTTTGCGTGGATTCCTTGTTCGGGGTGTCGCAGGTTCCGCGTGAAGTTAAATTTCAACTGCCTGAAATTTAGGGCGAATACTTTACATTTATAGCAAATCCTATCCACGCGCAAAACTCTCAACTGGCAATCTCATTGGCCCATTTTGGCGCCTAAAATAGCTTGGGGTGCGCTTCTGACGTGACGTAATTATTTTTGATTGATCAACGTCTTTCTCGTGATTCCCTTATTTGTATGTCTCATCCATTTTCTCTTTCCGAGACGTGACTAAATAATAGCATCTTTTCCCCTCTCGTAATACAAAAGCAAATATCGTAAACACTGAAATAGCCGCTTGATCTACGCTGCTTATTTAAAATACTGGCATTTTACATGTCTTTTTACTTTCTCTATACGTACTATGTACAAAGTGTACAAAGAAAGTATTGCACTCCGCCCAAAAATTCGATACCGAGATTTCACCGGAAATATATGTTTAAGAGTTCCCTATTAAAAAAAAAATAAATAAATAAAAAAGCATTTTCAGGAAAAAGTCCGTGTATGTGAACACGAAAACTCAAAAACGAAAAGTCGGTAAAATACCAAAGTTGGTATTTAAGTTTAGTATCTTCTAGGGGTGCGACACAAAGATTTTGAGAAAAATCCTGCACCCCAAACTACCCGTTACTTGGAACTTTTTTCGAAAATTTTGATTTTCTCAAAATGGCCCTAACGATTTTGATTAAAAATTCGTATATTAAAGATATTTACCTGACAAATAAAATGTATACTTGAATTTTCTGGGAATAGCTTCTGAAGACTGCTTTATTCTGGATGAATTTTACAGAATTTTGCATAACTGCTTAACCGTAAGAGATGGATAAAAACACAAAAAATGTAGAGCACGTTAAAACACACAATTTATGTTATATAGGTATATATTTTTCGTACAGTTGATCATTTTTGAGTTATTTCTTGTTACTTTCTCTATTCGAACTATGTACATAGCGTATAGAGAAGGTATTGCACACCACCAAAAAATTCGATACCGAGATTTCACCGGAAATATATGTTTTAGGGTCCCCTTTATCTAAAAAAAAGTATTTTCAGAAAAAGGTCCGTGTGTGTGTGTGTGTGTGTGTGTGTGTGTGTCCGTGTGTACGATAACTCAAAAACGAAAAGTCGGTAAAATACCAAACTTGGTATTTAAGTTTAGAATCTTCCAGGGTTGCGACACAAAGATTTTGATAAAAATCCCCCACCCCAAACTTCCCTTTACATGGAACTTTTTTCTAAAATTTTGATCTTATAAAAAATGGCTCTAACGATTTTGATTAAAATATCATATATTAAAGATATTTACCTGACAAATAAAATATATATTTTGAATTTTCTGGGAATAGCCTCTGAGTGAATTTTCCGGAATTTTGTATAACTGCTAAACCGTAAGAGATAGACAAAAACTTACCAGACAAAAAATGTAGAGCACATTAAATGCAGGAAGAAGCAGCAACAACTAACATGCATTTCTTCATTGCAGTCAACTTTGAAAGCAGCGACAACCAACAGTTGTATTTCTTCATTGCAGTCAACTTTGAAAGCAGCAACAACTGAAAGTTGCATTTCTTCATTGCAGGTTACCCAACCTAATTCATGTATGCAAGCAATCAACAATACGTTTGAAAATGAAAGAAATGATTGTGTAAAACTAATTTAAATAATATTCTCTTCGTTGGTTCAGAAAATGGTTGAAATAAGATACACTGAGAAAGTCCTCAATAAAAGGTATGGCTAAATAATTGGGTCTGTCTTTCAATGTTTGGCTTAGAGGTAATTTCAAAATGCAGGTTACAATGTTTTTTTATCTGTGTACTATCACTTCCAAAATTAATGCAAAATGGAGACATTTCTTTCAGAAATTTCTATAGACTATTGAAGAGTAGAATAAAGTAGATAATATCTCAATGTTTTGTATTTCAAGTATGGTTGGAATGGCAAAGTCTGTCTAAATTCTTGTGGCATTCCCCCCTCCCTGAAGCATGGATTTGCAGCAGCACTGACCTGTCAACTTGCACAGTAAGAGATGTGGGGGTCAATATTTCACCTGCTGGGAGTGTGACATGTGGTCCCTTGAACCCCCACCACTCTTACTTCTCATTTCTCCCCTCTTGTGCATGTGGAGTGTCAGGACGATCTGGATGGTCTTTACACACATTAGATGTCAGGTATTCTAAGCTTTGACAGATTCTCTAGGCCAAAATCTGCTTTTCTCCGAAATATACTTTGACAGCTGTTATTATTTGTATTTTTGGCACAGAACTATTATGTTAAAGTTATATTTTATTTGGCAGCGCCGCAAAACTTATGAATGGAAATAAATTGAGGTTCAAAGCATATCTATTAATTATTGTAGATGATATTCTTTTCCCTAATGTAAACCTAAATGAAGACTAATATAAACAACTATATTGTGTGACCTATAAAAGTTAACTCAATTCACACTTGAATTGTTAAGTTTTTTTTCTCCTTGGTTGTGACTTGCATTAAAAGGCAAATGCATAAATTGGAGTATTTATTTTCCCTTTAATAGAAATTCCAAATGTGTTATGGCATCATTTTCATTCAGTTAAATCACAGAGTACATACAAAGCAATGGAAGAGAGCAAACATATGTCAGACAGTTACTAGCAAAGTGGGAGAAAATGGAAATGGGAGTTTTAATTATGGATGCTCTTTAACTGCTGCAGTTCTCAGCATCCCTATACTGGGCGTGAAAGACCACTTAATTTTCTTCAGAGGCCTTGTTTGTGTGCTGGTCCTAATGGGATAATAATACTAATGGAAAGCCAGCTAGTGTACTATAAAATAAATGACTTATTCATATAAAAGTAAACTAATTTTAGCTGAAATTAGCAGAATTACATAGCCTACATCATAAACAATTCATAAGGAAATTTGCAACCAAAAAAAAATCACAAAATCTTTAACTGAGAGTCAATGTCTTATGTACTGTTTGTATTTTGATGTTTATGATCGCTAATTTACACAGAGATGTGTATTTTTGAATGGCTGTAATTAAAAAGTTTCAACAATTTTATTTCAAATATATTTTAAACAGCTAATGTGCCAAATAATGACAAGTTTCAGACATCAATGACATTATCATCAAAGGATGGTTAGTGTGCACCACGATACCAATGCAATGGTATAGTTTAGAAGTTTTAGAAGTATATTCTACAATTTGACTCTTTGAATGCAATGTACAAAATCAAATCTTACATAGTAAGATCATCAATTGTGTCATCAATTTGATCATGGGTTTGGCAGAAAATAATAAGAAGCTGCATTAAAACTTTACAGACTACAATTTGAACCAAATGCACAGGTTATTTATGAGCATATGCAGCAGTTCTGTATTTATAATAACTATGATTATGAATGCACAATTTATTTATTTATTTATTTAGTCATAATCAAATACATCTATGCATGTCTTCATGGCTATCACTGCATTTCGGTTTCTTATTTTAATTTCCCCTTTATCACTTTTCCAACTAACCTATGATTAAGTACATGTAGACAATTAATTCAAAATAAGTTGCATTTCTGATCTAGTTGTGTAGACCTACATTGGTTAATGTGAGCTTTATGAGTGTTAAGTCATAAAAATACTTAAGTCCAAAATATTTTTCCCTTATGATATACTGCAAATATTCATTGTTTGTTTCTCTATTTGTATAACAAGTAGGGACAGTATTGTATTCCACTGAAAACTTTAATGTCACAGAAATTCATGTTTTGAGGTAATCTGACTAATAAAAATAATTTTTTTTAAAAGAAGGATGTGTGTGTGGTTGGGTGTAGATGTGGTTGCGTGAACGGGTGCAAGTGTGTTTTTCACCCAAAATATGTTTCAATATTAAGGTTCAACACATGCACATGTTTTGAGGATCCTTGAATAAAAAATTTTTTTTGGATAAAAAGGGTGTGTGTGAGCATATATGTGCATGTGCATTTTTTTCAGCCCAAAAATTGATGTAGAGATGCAACTGAAATGCATGTCTTGAGGTTCCCACAAATAAACAAAAATGTTATTTTGAAAAAGAAGCTATGTGTGTACTACCAAAAAGTTCAATGTTGAGATTTAAAAAGAAATACATGTTTTGAGTTCCTTTGAATACAAAACAACATATTTTGTTGGAAATGAAGGGTGTGTAGGTTTTTCACCATCAATTTGACATAAAAATTCTACATTAATACAGGTTTTCAAGTCCCATAATTAAAATATAATGTTTTGGAAGAGGAAGGTGTGTGTGTGTGTGTGTCTCTCTCTCATATTCTCTCTCTTTCTCTCATATTCTAAAAGATGATGACTAGAGGTTCCCCCAGAAAACTACATATATATTTCATTTGCCATGAACATAAATTAAGGATACTTTAATTAAAATTGTTAGGTCCATTTTTGAGAAAATCTAAATTTTCAAAAAAATATTCCATTGAAAGGGTAGTTGAGGTAGGGGTGGTACTTGATCTTCGCGTCTCACCCTTAGAAGATACTGAACTCAATATCAAGATTGGGATTTAACAGTCACAGACACATCCAGACACACTCACACATGGACATTTTTCCAAAAAGGCCTTTTTATATTCAGGGGAGCTCAAAGCATATATTTTTAATGAAAACTTAGCATCCCGTTTTTGGGTGGAATTCAATAGCTCCTCTAATTACTGTATGTATGTACTAGAGAAAGTAATTTTGTATTTTCAATCTAGGTGGTAAAATCAAGATGTATTGTTGTGTAAGTAGTGTTAATACTTATGCATTTTGTTGTAGGCACATAGGGGCATACTTTTTGAATAATTTTTTATGTAGTATGCTTTTCTCCATCTCACGTGTGCATTCAAAGAGTATGTAACATCAAGACTAGCATATTTCAATCTCAAACACGGCTGTGCCGTGGCCAAGTACTTAAACCATTTGCCTCTCACCTAGGAGGCTCAAGTTCAATCCCAAGCGACTGCATGTGAGATTTATGGTGGACAAAGTGGTGCAAGGGTGGCTTTTCTCTGGGTTTTCTGGTTTCCCCTGCCATCACATTCCACCAGTGCTCCACCTTCACTCCATGTATCATCAGTGTCATCACCTGCAGTGCCTGAGTGGTAAAAGCAGGTGTTAAACACTATAAAAAATCTCTAACATCTCTCATTATCTATCTCTGTCAGCAGCAACAAAAACATAAAGACATTGAAAGTATTTCTGGTGAATAATCATAATAATTATCAAGAAGATAATAAAATAAGCTTTTGTGTCATTAAGTGGCAAAATAGCTATGAAAATAAATATTAGGTACAAAAGTCATGTGACTGTTATATATCCTTTAAGTGTATTGGCAACATAATTAATATCAAGTCGATACATACTGTAACAATGAGTATTTATTTATGAAAACAAATGCTGAAGCAAGATTACAACAGCTGAGAGCAGGTTTACTACCAATATATTCACTTGTTTTTAGGACATAAAGGGCATGGAGTGTTTTCGGCTTCACACGATGCTTCAAGTAATATTTGCATTATCTTTTGTTTTGCTTTACTTTTAATGGAATGATTATTCAGGTTACGCAGTTCACTTGCTATGAACTGTCCAAAAATATATATATCATCATTTACATGGATACTGTTAGCTGGTGGTTTTTCACTCTTGACTTCCTTCTCTTTTGGAGGACTATCAATTAAACGTCTTTCTTGTGTTTGTGTTCCAACTGACACCTGAAATGAAATTAGAAAGAAGACAAAATAATAAATATATCTTTCTTTATTACATGAGATTAGGAAGTAATGTATGGAATTGTTGAAATCTTATTCCAGGGCAGATTTTTTAATGTTTGAATCTTATTTTCATGTTATTCATCAAACAAGAACATTATATGCCTTACAAAAGTTATGGTGCAGAAAAATTATGAATCAGAAAGTCAATGGATTTTACACTTAAGAGGCTTTGTAGGTATTTTCAAGTTCCTTATAAGTATCTTCTTGTGATTTTTGTGATGAATAATACTATATTTGTTTATAAAACATTAGTGGACAAGTATTTAAAGGGAAAAAAGAGGGAAAATGTATATGGTATTCATAGACCTTGAGAAACCATACAACAGAATAGACCTAAATTTGCTATGGTATAAACTTTTGAGCAAGGGTGTGAGTTATATGGTGAACATCCTTAAAGCATTATACAAGGATAATATGTTTTAGATGAGAGTAGAGAAGGGATGGGTAACAGAGGAAATAACTCAAAAGAAGGGACTAAGGCAAAGGTGTAAACTTAAGTCCAGTGTTAGTCAACCTGTTTATTGACAATATTCTAACTGAAATAGGAAAGAATAACTTTTTTTTTGCCCGCAATAAATAATGTAACAATTAAAATTTTTAGTAAAGACTATATGAAAGCTGGGGAGTTTTTAAATAAAGTTACAAAGACATGAAATTGCTCATTAAAAAAGTGAACAAGGCATAATTTTAAGGGAAATTAATGTGTAGCTATTGGAAGTTGTATGATGAATATGTTGAGCTAATAGCCTGGGCTGAACACTTAACCATATTTCTTGTATTTTTATTTGTAAGAACCTTAGTACAAATAAAATAAAAATATCTCTTTATTTCTGTCCATTAAAAGAAATATCTAGTGAAATGATTTCTAATGCATATTAAGAACAGCACATGGCCATCAAAAAAGATGTCTTTGACTTTGAAATGAAATAACTTAGCCTGTATTAGAGATTTATTCATACACCAAAAACATGCAAAAACTTTTTTTACATTATTTTACTTAACCTAGAAAGTTTTGACATGGGATTCCCCTGTTGCACAGATAACATCTAAGCAATGATCATTCTCCCTCTAGGTGTGCTGAATCATATCACAAGAAACAAGCATTATCACCATGTTGGTTTTCTCTCTTAAATGAAGCAATTTTTGACTTAGTTGTGCATACATAATGCTTTTAATTAGGACATTTTTTTTGCTGAAGATGGAGACAACCACTCTAAAATATCCAAAGTGAGCTTTTTCTTTTTAAGACAAACTGCTTTATCTGTTGTCTCTGGTTAGTTGGCATTTCTGCCAATAGACAACACTTTGTGCTTCTTATTCATGCATTTCAGAACTGAAGAGTTGCCACATTTAAGTGAAAAACATGCAGTAAAATGACCATTATGTGGTTTTGGAATTCAGCCCAAGGTTAGATTATACTTAGAGTATATGTATATGAATAGGAAGACTGAGTGCTGTGATATCGAACTTTATCCTGAAATTAGGTTTATTGTATAGTTAGAATGGGATTCAAATAATTGGTTTTCATGGATTGCATTGGGTTGATAGGTTTCTCGGCACATACCTAGTAATAAGAGAGTTCTTTGTTGACATTCCCAGATGATTTTGCTATGTAAGGAATCATCTTAAAAGGTGGTTAGATTATAGTACTCACATCTTCCCCATCACCTCTAATTTAGGTATTTTCATTACATTTGTTTCCATTTTTACACCTTTTTTGGATGACTGATATAGTAAGTAGTGAATTTAGAGTGCTAAACCAGCTTTTCCGTCTAGAATATTCTTAATGTTCCTAAGACAATCTTGAAAGAAAACAACTATAGAAACAATGGACTTCATAAGGCTACACAAACAAGGCTGCCTCAAACGTTCTCCATTCTCTTCCAATATGAGTGAGGGGATATTTCTTAATGCTGACATTTCTAGTTTCTTTAAACTGTTTAAACCTAGGAACATAGACCAGAAAATGATGTTGCACTAAAACTGACAAACTTAATATACCGCAACTCACATTATTCTTACTGCATACACTTGCCACGACTTCCAGAGTGACTGACCAGTTCGCTAGTAAAATGACATGAAAGTGCCTCACAGGCACCCAGTGAATTTAGGGTCAAGACAGTGGCAAATATCAAAACTCCTGCAACTGAGAACATAACATTCTAAATGTGCTAAGTACAATCT
Organism: Hymenopus coronatus; assembly: GCA_030762935.1. Classification (NCBI taxonomy): domain Eukaryota; kingdom Metazoa; phylum Arthropoda; class Insecta; order Mantodea; family Hymenopodidae; genus Hymenopus; species Hymenopus coronatus. The sequence continues at coordinate 28,620,622 of CM060882.1, forward strand.
TTAAACATTTCATTTTAATCATTCTATTTGGCTGTATCAATGTAAGCATACTATTCTAAATGTGCAAGATCACAAGTCATGTGCAAGTACTTAAATGGCAGCTAAAATATAGTGTACGTGCAATCTCCATGGTACTCATCAGTTTCAAGGTTCTTATAATTACAGTGGGTTACAGAAACTAAATGAATGTGCTGTGGATGAAACAAAAACCCTACACTTACACATACGTATATAGGATTTTTCAAAATAACACCATATCAAGATGTGGACACTGTTGCTGAAATCCGATATGATACAAAAATGAAGTTTTCAATGCCAACAAAACACCTAATAGTTTGCATGGGTTAGGCGGTTACCCAAGAACAAAGCTGTGTGCCTGGGCATGCTATCAATACAGGTAGGTTGGAAAGCACTAATTTGCATGCTTTAGTAGTGTTTTTGTAAACATGTTGAATGCTGCACAATGGTTAGCTAACATTAAGGAATTCCTCATCTAACAAAACCCTGCTAAATAGTGCATACCCTTAGTTATTTGTTTATTCTTCCAACATACAGTTTTACAATAACAGGCAATGAATGAAAGGAAATAACTGGAAAATAAGATAAGATACATATGCCACTAATAATGTCTTTTAGAGGCGATATAATGTTAATGGTTTTAAGAATAAAGGTAAAAGTACTATCAGAGTACTACCAAAGTATAAGATACTTGTGGTTAAGGCAAAATACATATGTTTTGAATTCAAGAGCAATCTTGAAACTCTGAGTCATATGTAGTCTTTTGAGTAGAAAATTGCCTTTTGCCCCTTGCCTTGTGCATGCCAAGAGGAGTATCCATTGTCCCCTGCCAGCTTGAACCATTACCTTGGGAACCAGAGGGTATGATGTTACCCCTAGACCATAGAAAATTATATTAAATTCAGTCTTATTTATGAGCGTTCTTTAACTGATGTAGTTTTCAGCATCCCATTCAATATCAGGCATGAAGAACTGCTTCCTTTTGCTCAGAGGCCTCTTTATCAGACTTGAGGTTATTTTTTGTGCCATAAATCTACGGCAGTGGATCAATGGTTTTATTTGTATGATAAGTATTTTTAAGCCTGAAAAAATCCATTGTCCTCCATCAGATTTGAACCCACAATCTTGAGAAGCAGATGCTAGCATGTTACCCCTAGACCATAGAGGTTGCCATTTTAAACCCAGAGTTAAATGTGCAATCAATGCGAAGATTCAATGCAATAAAGCACTTTCTGAAAATGACCTATAGATCACAGGTTTTCAACACTGCCAATATACTGTGATGCAAGAATTTGTAACTGGGTGTTGTTAATGCTGACATTTTGAATCTTGAAATACAATTAAATAACTTTATATAATTTCTTTCAGATTTAAGGAACACATAATACTTCAAATGTACTAGAAGTATGGAGATTTAATGAAGAGTTTTTATGTTTTTTGTAACATGTAGTTGGCAATGCTTTAAAATGAGAATACAGATTGCAGAATTGTAGATAATCTTTATGTCTTTCAATTGTTATTTGAATTTGTAAAGTTCCTTAAACTTTACAAATTAACAATATTTTTTTCTGAAACAGAGTTTACAAACATTTTTAATGTTTTCTTTCTTATTTGTGAATTTCAATATGTAAATTGTACATATTATGAAACAGGATGATCGTTGGATTTCTTGAAGCTAGGGCAGCCATTAATGTCACTCAACATCTCATATCCTGTTCCTGCGCTACTATATAAACATCACTCGAAGACCAATCTGCAGCAGGACAATGCAAGCCCTTACATTACTCAACCTATCATGAAGGCAATGGAAAATATGATGGACATTTTTGGATTTCTCCTACTGCTAGGCTTACCAACTTCTGAACTTGGAATTTCGGGAGAAAAAACCAGTCATATGAACTTTTCCATGCATTGTTAAATATGCAATAGTATTTCTTTTTCATTTCTACTCCCAATGAAATAGCCATTATAATAACCAACTTATGACTATGACCACTGTCAAAGTTCTCAACTCAAAATCTTCAAACTGCTAGTAATGATTGATTTTGTGATTTCTATTAGTAAGTTATAACAAGACCGGTGACTTGATGTTGACACAACAATTGGTTTCCCTTCTCCCTTCAGCACTGCCAACCCCTGCATATAACAGATGAAATACTTGTTTTATAAAAGTATAGTATATAAACAACAAAAACAATAATAATAATAAGAAAGGAATAAGGAGATATCCCACATATATTTGGGAGATTTAATTTCAGTTCCAGGAGCTGGGAGATCCCATTCAATTTCAGGAGACTCCCAGCCATTCCAGGAGAGTTGGCAACCCTACCTACTGTCCTGACTTGTACCACAGAATAGAGAGTATACAGAAAGGAAACTCGACTGTAATCTGTGCACAAAAATTCAGTGCACATGCACGAATTCTGCCATATTGGGACAGAGTAAACAGTTGTGTTGTTGAAGTTACACACTTCATAATACACATTTTGTTAATGCTATTTATTTTATATTTTAGTTGCTGGGTTTATATTATACTCAACTGTTATATTATACACTGTACAAGTTAGAATATTTGTTAAGAGCTTTACTGCTATTAAGAGCTGTGCAAGAAAAGGCGGCTAATAGTGCTCAGCACCTAATGCAAAAATAATTCAAATACAAAATATAAGGTTTGCATCAAGCTGCAGTTTTGTATTATTTATTTGTTTTCTGTAATGACAAGAATTATTAGAGAAAGTATAACATATGTTATAGAAACCTGGAATGTCTCCTGTAAAGTTAGTAATATATCATGTGTGCATCTAGCTTCAGTTTTGCATTATTTATTTCTATTATTTATTTCTTTTATTTATTTATTTATTTATTTATTTTTTTGTATGACATGACTGCCTCATTCTGTCTAATCATATTTACTGCCCATTCTGATTCAATTTCTTAAGCTTTTTCATTCTTTTATTAAATAAAACTTAGCAGTCCACTGAATCACTTGGTTATTTACTTCCACCTATATATCTTCCTAACCACCATAGTATGTCACTAGGGTATGCTTTGTAGATGTGAGTAGCAAACAAAACAGTCTCAAAAATCTGATGTGTTCCATTCACCATGACTTTCTCTAGCTGTTCCACAAATAAACTTTTCTTACATTATTATTCTTTTATATACATCATCTTGATTATAATGTACATTATAGTCAAGATAAGCATTACTATAATTGATCCCCTTAGTTGATTCTCTTAAATAGAAGGGAAATATGAGAATGCACAGGATAAAACACTAGTAAATCTTTTTAAAATTCGGTCGCTATGTGAAATAATTGAAATTCGGTCCTCTTTGCTTGCTAGGAATGACTTCCCATTTGAGAAAAGTGTATGTATCTTAAACTGAAACCAACAACTCGGAAAACTTCTAAAATGGTCAACTCCAGAAAAATAAAAAAAAATGTATACAACAAATTGAGTGTTTTAATGAGATTTTTTGTGTAGTAAGTTTTTGTCTATCTCTAACGGTTTAGCAGTAATACAAAAGTTATATAAAAGTCATCCAGAATGAAGAGGTCTTCAGAGGCTATTCCCAGAAAATTCAAGATATACATCTCATTTGTCATAAAAATTATTAAACTTATGAAGTTTTAATCAAAATCATTAGAATCAAAATTTCAGAAAATCAAAAATTTTGAAAAATTTCTATGCAAAGAGTAGTTTGGGGTGGAGGGATCCCCTTGACAATCTTCCTATTGCATCCTTGGAAGATACTGAACTTAAATACCTAGTTTGGTGTTTAGCCAACTTTTCGTTTTTGAGCTATGCCCTTCACAGACAGATAGACATACACACAAACTTTCTAAAATCTTTCTATCGGACTCAGGAGACCTCAAAATATACATTTTCAGTAAAATATCGGTATTGAATGTATAATACAAATGATGGAGGACTTCCAGAAAGCAGTGAGTCACTATTCTCATAATATTAGACTAGAGTTCTATTTTAAACAAAATTTCAGGTACCCCCAACAATGGAAAAATGTAACCAGGAGAATTTGATGTGTTCCATTCTCATGATTTTCTTTACTTTCTTGAAAATAAGCAAATGTTACAAAAGACCATTCTTTTATCTACATCATGCTAATCAAGACAAACATAAGCAGAAATTATCTTTATTACTTGTTTCTTTGTAAGTAGTAGGAAAAAAACTAGGCTAAAACAATGTCAAATCTTTTAAAAGCTGGTTGATATGTGAAACAATTGGGAATTCTGTTCTAATTGAATAGCCAGGAGCAAAACAAAAGAGATATGACATGAAAGATGACTTTCCAACCGAGAATAGTTTAAGTACCTAGTTTAAAATTGAAACCAATAACAATGAATATCTCCGAAACGATTAACTCTACAAAAAAATATGTATATGGCATTAATGTGTGTTTTAACAAGCATAGTGTAGTGTTGTATAGTAAGTTTTTGCCTATCTCTTAAGGTATGCCAGTTATGCAAAAGTCATTCGGAATAAGAGGTCTTCAGAGGCTATTCCCGGAAAATTCAATGTATACATTTTATTTTTGATGTAAATGTCTTTAATATATACAGTAATTTAATCAAAATCATTAGAGCCATTTTTGAGAAAATCTATTTGTTTTTAAAATTTTTCCATGTAAAGGATAGTTTGGCAGGGGGGATTTTTCTGAAAATCTTCGTGTCATATGCTTGGATACTAAATTTAAATTGTTGTAATAAGTTTTATATTTTACAGATTTTTTGTTTTTGAGCACTGATTTCTTTGGGTTTAGGGGACCTCAAAACATACATTTGGTGAAATCTTAACATTGAAATTTTGGGTAGAATGTAATACCTTCTCTATACATTATGTACATAGTATGTGCAGAGAAATTAAACATGGTGGATATTTGTTTTACAAAAATATATTTACAGATATAGATACAAAATGTTGTTGCTCATGAGTTTCAATACACTCAATATTTCATGTCAAGGTTCTGGAAAAGTTTCATGCTTACTTTTGAGAGCCTTATCAAACATGTTATGTTCCCATAATTTGTACATATTTTCCATGCCATTAGTAGCATAAATGTCAGTTAGTATTCTATTTCAATGTCATGCCGCAAAGACACAGAAGAATTGTATATAAAATCACATGCCAAAAGCCCATTTGTTCATGCACCATAGCACCACAGTTTTGTGAGTCTCCTCTAGTCAGCAATTCTTCTTGTTCAAAAGTTGTCTGTTCCTCTATTTCTGTTGACACTAAAAATGTGGCAGAGAGGTTAAACCCATCAGCGGTAGACATAGTGGGCACCGTCCAGTATGCACTTGATGTACCAGGCACCTCTTGTCCACTTTCACTTACCCCTGCAGTTGTTTTCTTGATATCCAAGGAATCCAACTGTACGTCCATATCAGTGAGAGATGTCACCTCAAACGGAACAATGGTTTTGTGGTAGCCTGCAGCTTCAACCTTAAAAGTAACAGATAATTACTTATATAAATATTATAGCTTTATTTAACAAACATAGGTAGTGTATTTATCTGAATACAGACGACCTTGAATGCAAGATGATCCCCATTTTTCAGAACTTAATTTTGGAATTTAGTATATCATCTACATAAGACATCTTTAAATGACATAGCTACATAAAAAGAAGAATTTTTAAAATAAATTTAAAAGTTTGCATATGGACATTTAAGCCAATTAAGTCCTTTATTTATATATTTTTGTACTTGATTTGAATTTGTGCGGAAATTCACGTTTTGAGCTGTTGCCAGAGGGGCAGGGGAGTATTGAAATGTACGATATGGATGCAATGGTACAATGTGACGGTGGTGGTGGCGGTAGGGTAACTGTTAACAAGAAATGGAGTTGTATTTATGGACGCTCTTTAATTGCTGTGGTTCTCTGTGTTCCATTTTATATTGTGCTTGAAAGACTGCCTAATTTTGCTCAGAGATCTGTTATCAGGCTTAGAGTTCTTTTAAATGCCGTAAATCTATGACACGGGACAAACAGCTTTACTTCCCTTCCAAAGTATTTTACGCCCGAAAAACTCCATCGTCCTTCGCCGGGTTTGACCCTGAGACCTGAAGATATGAAGTTAGCATGGTAACTACTATTACACCGGTGGGAGGGGGGAGGGCGACTTACTGTAACGACGATGATGGACATGATTTTATTTTTAGACAACATACTTGATGTAACACATCGTAAATGTGTTTACCTAATTTGAATTTGCGTAGAAATTCATATTGTGAGCGGGAGAAACGGTGAAGGAAGAACGAAATGTACATACCTACTGTAGATGCGTATAATAAAATGTGACGGCAGCGGTAGTGGTAGCGTAGCTGTAATGACGACTGTTTGTGGGTGATATTTTATGCAAAAACAACATTCATAATATATTGTAAAACGTTTTACCTAGTTCGCATGTAAACTCACATTGTGCCCCGAGGAGGGGAAATGCACCGCTAACCCCTCTCTCTCTCTCTCTCTCTCTCTCTGTTAGATTGTTGACTTCCAATATAACATTACATGCAACCACTAAGGTGAATGGAAGTCCTGTAATTTTATTTTAGTCTCAGAAAGTAGTGTTTTTAACAGCTAAATTTTGGCGCAAAATAAAATGCTCAAAATCTACCGCTCACGTCGCGATCTTGGCGGTATCTATACCATTTCCCCCAGGCTTTGCCATTGCTGTGCCCGCGAAGTTTGAGATTTATTTTTTCCCCTATGGTATCGCGAATGCAAGATCTGAACATAAATATTTTGAAGAAAAAAAAAAAAAGAACCTAGAGGAGTTAGGTGACTGAAGTCCTAAAAATCAATTTATTTGGATAGGTAGAGTCAGACTGAAAAATTCAATGCCATAGCCAGGATTTGAACCACGTATCTCCCAATCTCTAGCTGGTCGCTCTACCACTGAGCTACCATGGCAACATGCTGGCATGGAATTAAATTTCTCACCTGACTCAGATGTGGGGTAATGTGGAAATGTGGCTCACATCCCAGCAATGGCATTGCATTTTTCAGTCTGACTCACCTATCCAACTCCTGCCCTACACACAGCTTGTGTGACAAAAAAAAAAAAAAAAAATTAAATCAGTACTAATTGATCATAATAGTTGGCTATACTATGAATTATGGGATTTAAAGTACTTATAACATTGTAAGAAGCCATTGGGATATGTCATTCAAAATAATTTGAAATCACCTTGTGGTTTACCAGGAAACATGCAAGTCAGTTGAGAAATTTAATTTTGTGCTGGTATGTTGCCATGGTAGCTAAAAACTGGCTAGAGACAGGGAAATCTGTGCTTCAAATCCTGGCTATAGCATTGAATTTTTCAGTCTAACTCTACCTATTCAACTCCTGTCCTACACACAACTTGCGGAAAAAAAACAATTAAATCAATATTATTTATTTTTAAATTTAGAATTCTAGCTGAACATGTGTTTATGTGGCTGTGATAGCATTTATATACTTGAATGGCTATTTAATAGGTAGTGCATCCTCCAATTTAAAGTGGTTTTTCTCAAAATTAGATTTTCTTTACCTTTTTCTCTGAAAGCAGTACCCCAATTGCAGTGAAACTTTGTAGCCATATGAAAACATATTACTAATTTATTTTGAGCTTAAAAATATGCATTTTTTCTTCAAGCATTTTCTTTTTTGGTGTGCGAATTAAACATATAACTTCAGGATAAGACACCTGATTCATGAAACATACTAGTCAGATATACACAAAATTTATATTCTGTATGCAGTAATGACCAGAGTAAGTGCATATGAAAACTGGTGAGTATATTTGCAGTAACTTTAGTAGTGTGCCTCATATTCAAGAGGTTCCAAGTCCAAATCTCAGTTAGGATGAGTTACCAAGATAATTTTTTTCTTGGGAGGGGGGAGGGTGTTCCCTTACCCTGAGAAAATGAACGTAGTAGTAACTTTAAGTTACATGGACTCTGGGATTATTTGACTATCACTTTATCAATTTCATCTGGGTCACAGAGAGAGAGAGAGGGAGAGGGAGAGGGAGAGGAGAGAGAGAGAGAGAGGGAGAGGGAGAGAGAGAGATATGCTTATTTTGGCCATCTATCTCCACTTAACTCTACACTAACTGATTAAAATGAAAAAATGATTCAATTCTTTTTAAGATATGAGCATAAAACAAATCTTTACTGATATTGTTACCAACAAGAATAAACATACTAAAAAGTAAATGTTGATTGTGGTTGAGTTCTTTTTTTTGGGAGGGGTGGGGGAAACTTAGGTAGCTAATTTGGCTTGATATGTACAGATATTCCCCTCTGATACGCAGCAGGGTTGGATGTTTGGGAGAAGTTCCAAACAATCAAAACAACTTAATGAATTTTGATTTGCTACCGCACAGCAGTCTGTAGAAATGTGTAATAAGAACACCAATCAGATCAAAGCTGAACACTTCAAAAACCACTGGAGGAAATAACATGACAGTTGGAGTCTGTTGAAGATAAAGTGCACACAAGCTTTGAAGCATGTCCAGGTAAAAGTTATCTGTTATAGTATTATTATGATCCAATTCAATTAAATTTTTAATTCAAACACATCACAGTTAATAACTTCTGTTCACAAATTATATAATTTGCTCAAATTGAAATGGAAACAGCAGGAAGGAGGGCTGCGATTATTGACAGAGACCTTATATACTGATATAGAATACTAAATTTAGATGAAAGGAATCTGTACAGGCAGTGCTTAGAATTTCAAGAAATAAACTTAGGATGGAGTCATGGTATACACATAAACTTAGAGAATAAATTTTGGGGGAAATTTGGAGGAGGGAAAATATGTAAATTGTTTTCCAAAAAGAGTTAAGGGGATTTGAAGATATGAAAATACAAAAACTCTTTAGCAGCATAGGGGAAAAAATATCATTAGAATGATATATACCAATAAAAAACTCATGGGAAAGAGAAGTATATGTAGATATACTAAATAAGGATAAAGAAGAGTACAAGCAGATGTGTGGAGACTGAAAGGGAGGAGAAAATGCCTCCAACAGAATCACAGTATCCAATATGTGGAGGAAAGAAAAATATGGAGCATATATTTCTTAAATGGGTAAGGACAGAGCTTTGGAAGAAAGAGTGTTTAAATGGAAAATGGTTAAAATTAGACTAATTCTTTAATAAACCCAGTAAGAAGGTAGGCAAGTGCTTGATTAAGATAAAACAAAGGTTTGTGGTCCATAAAAAGAGATGCAAATGAAACATAACTGTTGAACATGGCTATCTTGAACATTGTGCACTTTTTATTTATTTACTTAGATACCTATTATTATTATTATTATTATTATTATTATTATTACTGTATAAAACAATGGCTATTCCTACTTAAACTTATGGATCTGAAACAAGGATATTGACTGCAGAAAATTAAAGAAGAATACAGACAGCCGAAATGAAATTTCATAGACTGATAGCAGGATACACAAGATTCGATAACAAAATCAAACAATGAAATAAGCCAAAAATTAAAAATAGAAGAATTAAATAAAATAATAACAGTCAGTAAACAGGATACATTGACCATCATATAACTACAAACACCAAGGCTATAGAAATTCAGGACGACCAAAAAAGAGATGGACACAAGATTTTGAATCTGGAACAGGCTATAAATGGCCTAAAACCGTGAAGGAGAACATTCTTATCATCATCATCATCATCATCATCATCATCATCATCATCATCATCATCATCAGCAGCAGCAGCAGCAGCAGCAGCAGCAGCAGCAGCAGCAGCAGCAGCATTTAAATAAAAATGGTTCAGATATTAAGGAAATCTGGGTATTAATATGGCAAGATAACAGCCTGGGTTGATGTATAGCCATATTCTTTGTATTTGTAGTACAAATAAATACATGTATATTTTTTCTAAAATATTGATAAAAGTTTGAAAATACCTCAAGGGAGTAATTGCCTGGCAGCAATATTCTCCAGTATTCTCCCATTTGCGATGAATAAAATGTGCTGCTTCTGCCAGATATTCTCAACGTTGCATTCTGTATAGGATACTTTGTCCTACTGTCCGTTATTTGCCCCTTCACCCCTCTGTGAACCTCACTGATAAACTGCAGCAAAGCCTGGAAGAATATAAAAATGCATTATAGAATTTTGTTGATATATGCTTAATCTAAATGGGGTTAATATAATTTAAACATTTTTTAAATGTCATTTAGCTAAAATCTAAGGTTGATATTGAATTGCTTATCACATTGGCATGAACTTTTACATCTAATGCCGTTTTTATTAACTTTTAGTTCATAATTTAAGGCTTTAATCTTGATTTTTTAAAAATGAAGTTTTAAAACAACTGAATAAACAAGAACACACATTTAAACAAAACATATGCAACTACATGCATTCAAAATTTCAGTAGTCTAGGACTATTGGATTTTTATTACTATATACTATTTTAACAAAATGAACATTTTTAATGTACTAGGTACAGCCTTTCTTTAATAATAGATCTTCACTATCAATTTCTCCTGTGATTTTAAAAAGGAGAACAGATTTCACAATAGCACATCTCTGTGGTGTGTGAGTAGAGGATCTGAATTTGAATCTCAGTTAAGATGAGTTACCCAAATAAGGTTGTTTTGAGGGTTTTCCTTTTATCTTGAAAAGATGAATGCCAAGTAACTCTAAGCTCTACCAAGTGAGATGGCTCTGTGTAAATTGTGAGGTCCTGGGTTTGATATTCATCAACCACCCTCTCTGACATCATTTTTTTATGGTTTTCCCTGGTCATGGGCAAATACTAGGGTAGTTTCTCATCTATGAGAGCTGTTTGATAAACTCTTAGAATAAAACCCAAAATAACAGCTGATCTGATTCAAACTATTTATATTTTTTAATGTAGTTCCCTGTACTCTAACATATTTATACTCCAGAGCCTTTATTCTTTCTTGAAAATGAGATTCCCCTAGAGCAGCAAAATATTTGTAAACTCCAGCTATCAGCTCTTCATTTGAGGAGAATTCCATCCACCAAAGAAACTTTTGAGCATAGGGAAGAGATGAAAGTCTGACAGAGCCATATCAAGTGAATAAGGTGGGCATGCATTGTCCTTATAGAAGATGGATTTGTTCTATGCTAAACCTGGCTTTTTTTGGTGTATCTTTTGCTGTAATTGGTCCAAGAGGTTAGCTTAGTATTAACCTGTAATTGTTTGACCATTAGGAAGGTAATCTACCAGCAGAATCCTTATTGCATCCCAGAAAATTGATGCCATGACCTTTCTGGTTGACTGTATTGCCTTTGCTCTCTTTGGAGATGGAGAATCAGCATGCTTCCATTATTTCTTCTGTTGTATTGTTTCAAGCCTATAGTAGTGAACTAATACTTCATCTAGGGTCACAAACCGGTGCAAAACATCTTGTGGGTTTTTCTAAAAAAAGACCAAAATTGTTCATAAATTTACACTCTGATGCATTTTTGATCTTGTGTTAACAATCGTGGCACCCATCTGGCAGATCAGTTTTTCATACCCAATTCCTCAATCTATAGCTTCAGCTATGTCTTGTAATTTCAGTTGGCAATCCTCCATGACCATATAGTGAGTGGGCTTCTTTAATAATTTCTGGGATGGTGATACATCTTGGCTGCCACTATGCGAACCATCTTCTATGCTCTCCTGACCAAATTTAAATTCATTAGTCTATTTAGCAACAGTTAAATATTCAAGAGCTGAGTCGGCCAGTGTATTCAGCTGAATTTATGTTCCATTTTTGAAGAATATTTTTTTAATTTATCATTTCATAAGGGATAGAAAGTAAATCACTTGAATATGTAATTTGTTTTTTAACTTCTGGATTGTTTTATAGACTAATTTTTTTTGGATCACTTCTAAAGATGTCCTTATGTTTTTTCTATATTCATTATTAATTTCTTCATAGACATATTTATCAGTTTGAAGACCAGCCTATTGGAAATACCATGCTTCTATGGCCTAATTATAGTGAAACTTTTATAGGGAAACTATAGACAAAATTTATAAGCACTAACTTCCTTATTTTGAAGCCACAGGTCTTCTAGCTCACTAGCCAAGGGATATTTACAGCAAGAAATTTCCAGAGTGATCTCCATACATCCATGGAAAGCATAGTTGTAATCTTGCATGCCACCTGCGAAACAAAATGGTTTACCAAGAATAAAAATCTGATTTATTACATTTATATGGTATTCTCTAGCCACTAATATTTATTTTATATAGTTTCGACATACTATTCTTGTAAAAGCTAATCTCTTTTATTTACCTTATGGCAATCAAAATAAATCTGTGCTGGAATAGTTTTATTACACATTAAAATGTAGCTAAAGAGGGATAGAGGAAATTGAATCCATAGTCAGATTTCTAGGGCCAGTTGGTAGATTTTGGCCTTGAAATTCCATACTCTTTCCACAACATTGTAAGAAATAAGTAAATAGCAACAGCTATTTAAGAGAATGGCAAAAGTTTTGAACAAATCAAACCAATAATAACAAATACCTTGGATATATCTGAAGCTACAGAAATGTTATTTTAAATAAATTGAGTGTTTTAAAAAGGTACATTTTTGTCTATTTCTGATAGTTTCCCCTGTTATACAAAACAACTTCTGAATGTTGAGGACTTCACAGGCTATTACCAGAAAACTGAAGGTATACATTTCATTTGTGAATGTAAATATACTAAATATAGTTATGGTATTTTAATCAAAATCATTAGAGCCATTTTTGAGGAAATAAAAATTGAAAATAATCTTCATTTGTGATATAACAAATTATTGCTCCACCAGGCAGCTACTGAAGGCATAAGAGAATTGTAATTTAAAGCAATTAGGAAAAAGCTTTGTTAATTAATTGATTTCATTTTTTGTTATGAAATCTTTTGCTGTTGGAATCAATGCAGGACTTAATAAATCTGCTTTTCACTATGCTGATATTTTGGTTTGAAGATATAATTGATTTGAAACTTAATCAGTATCACCTGAGAAGTCACTATTAGTAATTTTTAGTCCTGAAAGCTCCAACTCTTATGCTATAAAAATCCACTATGCCTAGTTAAAGTTCATCAAAGTACAGCATTGTACATTTACCATTCACTGACGTTCATAAAAAAAACAACTTACAAACGTATGCACTCCATCACACACAGCACATGGCTTCATAACACAAATTATACTTTAGCTTTACCTTATTCAAGATTATCAAAAATCATGGCAGCCATAAATTAAGTATATATAACAAACTTTTGAAACATTACCTCACTACCCAATCATAAATTCAAAACATTTCTAGACAATTGGCGGAAAGATAAAGCTTTTTATTCGGTAGAAGAGCTCTTGGAATGCAATAATTTTCACATAGATGAGTAATCTCTAAACTAGTTTTGTAAAATGTAACCATTATACAAATTTATCATAAACATGCTGTAAATAGTTCATTATGTAAATAGAAGCAAATATATTCAACTACAGGGTGGTGCATAATATATCTAGTGCTTGGTATTCCTGTTTAACTTGAAGTGCGCATTGCATGAATCAGATATGATTATATGGCTGCAATGTTTGCAATTGGTATGCCATGGACTGTTGGCTCATATAGATAAGCATTGCAGCTGTAGAAGCCTTCACTGTTATGCATTCCCTAACTGAAACGCAGCTCTGTCTGTATCAACACTAGCACAGATGGCTGCTTAACCAACTGTTCAAGTCAGATAAAGTGAGTTTCTTCTTCAGAGAGTTTGAGAAAAAACAAAACCAAAATCCTCACATAGTTTATGAGCCAGGATGTTGTGGTAGGGTGTGTAATTGGAATGTGTGGGATTATTGGTCCACATTTTTCTGAGGATTGTACTGTTCATGCACTGTAAACTCCGACCACCATGTTGAAATTTGCAAAATTTTGTCAGGCTAGAATTGCAGGAACATCAGTTGAACAACATTTTGTTTTAGCAGCGTATGCTAGGCCACATACCTCGCTTCAAAGCATAGGTTTTCTTCAATGATTGTTCCCCCAATCGACTGATTTCCTGCTTTGGAGATTTAGCTTGGCCATCCCAAACTCCAGATTTAACAGTTCCGGAATAATTTCTGTGGGGATAACTGAAAGAAAAAGTATTCTTGCACTATTTGTAAACCATTAGAAGTTGAAAGATACCATCGGCCAGGAAAACAATGCCATTCCATGGGAAATGGCGCAACATGGATAAGAATCATAAATGCAGATGGGGGCCACTGAGCTGACATATTCAAGTAGTGTTGATGTAAGAGCAATATCCATAAATGCTAATGTATATTGTTTCACTTTTTCACAAATAAAGTAGTTTCACTTTTGTTTAATAGTTCTATTCCTCAACTGAAATTGGTAGATATATTATGCTCCACCCTGTATTACCTTGCTACGCAATCTTAAATTCAAAACATTTATAGACAATTGGCTGAAAGATAAAGCTTTTTATTCAGTAGAAGAGTTGTTTGAATGTAATAACTTGAGTAATATCTAAGCTAGCTTTGTAAAATGTAACCATTATACAAATTTATCATAAACATGCTGTAAAGAGCTCATTATGTAAATACAGTGAAACCCCTCTGAATGGACACCCCTTGTTAGTGGACTATAATTCTAGGATCAAGCAAAAGTCTATAACATCTATTAGTAATTGAACTCTCTAAAATAGCACCCTCTATTACGGACGCAGACATACAAAAATCTTTAATAATTCCAAGAAAACCTGACTTAGTGGACACTTACATAAAAAAAATCTGTAGTATACCTCTTGTGTGAACTTACCTTTGATGCAGTCTATACTTTCTAGAAAGTTGGACCGCCAATGCTCTCACCCTTCCAACTTCCGAAAAACATAACAGTAGCGCTTGCATTGTTGAGTACTGGAATTCAATTGTTTCACTTCCAGGTCAGTTTTATCATTTCCTTGCATTTAGTGAGCTGATGTGTTAAAAGTTTCAGGAAGTGAGTGTATATGCAATGGCTCCTAATTTTAATCTCTTAGTAATATAGTGTGTATAGTGTACTCAAGAAGCTTAACTACAGCACATATTTAATTGTTCTTCTCTTCAATAAACTTCATCAGCTGCAGACCTGTTTTTCTGTAAGTACAAAGTGCATGTACTGTATTACACTGTAATACACTATTTTTTTTATGCTTTTGCATTTATGTTGCACTTGTGTCCAGTAATTTAAAGTATACTGATTTCATATTTAATTTTATTGCAATTCCCTCTTAACGGACATTTTTCTTGGTCCCAGCAGAGTCCATTTAAGAGAGGCTTCACTGTAATAGTAAATATATTCAACTATGTTTTAAATGGTGTAAATAATTGTAAAAAGCTCCAATTTTGCAATACGATAAATTATGTACTTGACAAGACCAATTACAATGCTGTAAAACAGCTTAACAGTCAATAAACTTTATTCTTATTCAAAACATGTGTGCTTTAAACCTGTTAATGGATACCAAGCAGCTCCATTAGTGATTCCCCCAGGAAATCCCATGCCATGCTCGGAACATGGTTCTCCTAAATGCATAGTAGTGTGTGCATTAGCATATACTTTTGATAAATGCTGGAACACGTCATCATCTGGAGATGCTGATGCTGCAGGATACTCATCTTCACCTAAAATATAAATATGATATCTTTAAAGATAAAGACATTTAAGGTATTTACTTTTAGGTAATGAAATCCAAATTCTTAAATTAATTATTTAGTTTTAATTTTAATTGGAGTCGAGTATACACACATGTGCTTCACAAAAATTTACTTATGTAGAACTAGTTTCGCAAGCGTGTTGCATGCATGCAAAACTAGGGCTGCGTAAGTAAGTTTTTGTGAAGCACATGTGTGTATACTTGACTCCAGTAATCAAAATTATAATTATTATTTATCTAAAATACATTCAAAACCTTTTTACTTTCTCTACATGTACTATGTACATAGTGTATAGTATATTCCACCCCAAAAATTTGATACCAAGATTTCACCGGAAATACTATTTTAGGATCCCTGTATCCAAAAAAACAATTTTTGGATAAAGGTCCATGTGTGTGTGTGTGTATGTTTGTGTGTGTCCGTGTATCTGTGAACACAATAACTCAAAAATGAAAAGTCACTAAAATACCAAACTTGGTATCTTCCAGGAATGTGACACGATGATTTTGAGAAAAATCCTCCCACCCCAAACTACTTTTTACATGGAAAAAATTTCAAAAATTTTGATTTTCTCAAAAATGGCTTAAAATGGCTTTTGATTAAAATACTGTACATTAAGTATATTTACACAGCAAATAAAATTTATATCTTGAATTTTCTGGGGATAGGCTCTAAAAACCTCTTTATTCTGAACAAATTTTGCTGAATTTTGCATAACTGGTAAACCATAAGAGATAGACAGAAACTTACTTCACAAAAAATGTAGATCACATTAAAACACACAATTTATGTCATATATGTCTCTTTCATGGAATTGACCATTACTGAGATATTCCTTGTTATTTGCTTCAGATTTAAAATACGTAAAATCCTGGCCCTGCATAGAAATGGATTTCAACCACATGGCAACCAGCTTTTAAGAGTTTAGACATTTGTTTTTACCTAGTATATTCCCTTATTTTCCTACTACTTACAAGGAAGCAAGTAATTAAGAAGATCTCTACTAATGTTTATCTTGATTATCATAAAGTAGAAGAAGAATATGCATTTTAACAATAATTTGTTAAAGTGATGTAGAGAAAGTCATGTGAATGGAACAGATCAGATTTTTATGTGATAGGATTAACAAACTTTATGATACATTCACATACTTTTTTCTCTTCACTATCACTTATTTATATCTTGTATATAAACTATTCTTAAGCATATTTTTCTATCTACTTCATGTTAAAGTGTTGGATCTCCCAGTGTCTAGCCAGTTGCTCTAACCACCAGGCTACCATGGCAACATGCTGAAATGGCATTAAATTCTTCATCTGGCTTGAATGTTTCCTGGTAAACCACAAGTGATCTGAAATTATTTTGAGATGACATCACCAATGGTGACTTACAATGTTGTAAGTAGTAATTGTTTTTTCACACATAAGCTGTGTGTAAAACAAGATTTTGAGTTTTAAGCTGTAATGGCTGATTTTAGGTCTGTGTCTGCACCAAGGCTGAAAGCATCTGTGTGCAAGAGGACACAATCAACTTTTCATGTAACAAAAGCACAGTTACAGTTTAATTCTTTCCCAGTGATAGGTATATAGGAAAAGCGCACAAGCACATTAATGTAGGTTATTGCATTTAATAATTATTAAATACCAATTTATGCAAATAATGCTATATTATTAGTGAATCATTCTAATTTATAAATATTTTTTGTTCTTGTCAAACTTGAGTCATTTAGAGAGAAAACAAAGACATAGGTTATTTATAGCTTTAATCTACTTTAACTACAAAAATTCCCAGTTCAATCTGCAACATCAATGATGATTCCCCTTCATGAGTCATGCCTCTCTTTTTCTTATTCATGATGACAGTATTTGTAATGCTTCTTTCTTTTTGCATATTTAAACATACAATGATAAATTTATCAATGGTAAAAGTGAAATGTAAAGTAACGACATAAATTGATTGAATGCAGATACATATATTTTATATTTTTTACTTTCTCTACACATGCTATGTACATAATGTATAGAGAAGGTATTGATTCCACCCAAAAATTTGATACCAAGATTTCAGAAATAAAATTTTTAGTCTGCATATCCATGAAAAAACTTTTAGAAAACGGTCCACGTGTGTGTGTGTGCGTGTGTGCGTGCGTGCGTGCGTGTGTGCGTGTGTGCGTGTGTGTGTGTGTGTGTGTGTGTGTGGGCACGCGCGCGCGAACATGATAACTCAAAAACAAATAGTTGGTAAAATACCAAACTTAGTATTTAAATTTAGTATCTTCCAGGGATGTGACACAAAGATTTTGAAACTACCTTTTACATGGAAAGAATTTTGGTTCAAATGATTTTGATTGAAATACCATATATTGAAGATAATTACATGCCAAATAAAATATATATCTTGAAGACCTTTAAAGATCTTTTTATTCTGGATGAATTTTGCATGACTGATAAACTGTAAGGGATAGACAAAAAGTTACTACACAAAAAATGTAGATCTCATTAAAACACATAATTTATGTCATGTATGTTTTTTTCATGGCGTTGACCATTTCTGAGATATTTCTTGTTATTTGTTTCAGATTTAAAATACTGAAACTTTTCTCACACATTTATTTGCAAACTCCTGGTCATGCATAGAAATGAATTTCAACCTCATGGCAACCAGCTTTTCAAGTTTTGACTATAGTTTTATCTTAGTATATTCCCTTATTTACCTCCTACTTACAGGGGAACAAGTAATTAAGACAATTTCTGCTAATGCTTATCTCGATTATCATAAAATTTATACAAGTATAAGCTGTTTAACAACAATTTATTACAGCAATGTAGAGAAAATCATTTGAATGGAACACATTAGATTTTTTTTTCTTTCTTTGTATAAAAGAATTCACTCACATCATTGTGCAGCATTCTAAGATCAAATAAACCTGCAGTTATCATGTGCCCGAATGGCACAGTCAAGGACATGGTATGAGAGAGTTGACCATACCATGAGAATTGGTATGTTTAAAGGTTTGCACCCTAAAGTATCAAAATACATATATTTTTTAATTATTTGTTTGTATTTATTTACTGTAACACCTCACCTCCATTGTTCGCTATCCTTGAATATGTTAAGAATAATATGTACCTATACAAGATATAAATAAATGATAGTGAAGAGAAAAATGTATGTGAATACAACATGCAAAGTTTTTAAAACCTATCATTTAAAAACTTTTAATTGTAGTTTTAGATGAATAATAAGTAATTTAGGAATTTGGATGTTTTATGTCATATCAAAAATACTGAATTTTTCAGATAATCCCAAAGTAAAAATGTACTGTAGTGATTTCCCTTCTCTCAACAAACTTATCATAGTAAATAAAGTATAAAATAAGAACAAAGTATGTTTCATAGTCAATTTAATTCCTTTAAACATAAAATGGCAGTCAAACAATTTAAGCTAGTATTTATTAACAGTGATAATAAATAACTGACTGAGAATAACAACAGTGAGAACATTTGAACAATATTTGAATACCTTGTAGTTTACTTTTCTCCAAGATTAATGTCTACTAATTGCAATCTATTCAAATAAGAAAACTTACTATCATCTGGATAATTTTCATAGGGATAGTTGGCTACAAGTGCTCCACCATGAAGACTAGCTGATAACACAAAGGGCACATTCTTCAACCATTCAATTATTGCCCTTGTTTCAGGCTGCTCTGGTCTTGTATTTGGCTGGAAGAAATCTGGGAAGGCTCTGTTTAGATCTATACGAGCAGCATTTTGTCTGGAAAAATAGTAATTAACATACAACAATTTCCTTACACCCCTTCATTATTGTAAACCTTACTACTTATACTGTAGTATTACTATGTAACAGAAATGGTGTAAACAACTTCAACAAGCATGTGCGTTTAGCCTTTCTATATTTTCTGTCAAAAGTTAAATTATAGAATAGGATATTTGTTTGGTGTTACATTTGATGGCTTAACCCTGCTCTGCTCACATGGCATCTGGGAGACTTCACATGAGTTATTTTCACATATTATAAAAAAAACGAATACAGCACCTGACCAGTGCTCCCATCTACCTTTCAATTTTCTAATCATGCATATATACACATCCACAAGCACGCAAGTTACACATTGGAACTCAAAAAAAGCAGGTTGTTTCCTTACAAGTGCGATTGGAGTCCATGAGACGCAATGCCACCTTCATTATTATAAGAGTCATTTCATTTCTTTTGCATTTGGTCTTACTATTCACAGAAATTTTTAAACAAATACAATTTTTAACCACACATTTTTATATTTCTAGGGTTCAAATGGATTTGAGGAAAATATTTTATCCCAGTATTCCAGAAGATATGAAGATTGAGGAAGAAGACGTTGTAGAGATGACAAAAGAAAGCATGGATACGGAACCCATGAGCTAACATAAGATTATTTGCTGGTTCGGTGTCAGAGTCAAGTACTTCCTAAGAAAGTGAAGATGCCTATCGCAAGTATTTTTCTAGACACTGAGAAAACACCAAAATCTGCAAATGATGGTCCTTGTACAATAACGCAAAGGTGTGCTGATTGTGGTCGATTCAAGGACCGGTACGCTTGATACAAGTGCTAAAATTGTAATAAGTATTTTTGTCTGGGGCTTGTGAAACAAATATGTTGTGAATGGCAATGAACAAAATTATGCTCAACTTACAGAATGTATAGAAATATGCTGAATATTCATTATACTCTTTCAAATGACTATGGAATAATTAGGTTTGTTGCATATTCTCTGATAATGCAACAATGGGTGCTAGTTCCTTTCTTGGCAATTGTACCCTTTATTTTATGATATTGTTTAGAAGCACACAACTTTACCATCTTATCGTTACTTTTATACCTTTTACTAAGCTTTGTGAAGATGGCTACTCATTACTTTGCATACTGTCCTTTCATTTAATGCACACAATAATTATAGTGATTTGTATTTTTACGGGATACCTTTTCTGAAAGCATTTTCAACTCTTTTATAAACAATATAGGCCTGTCTTTGAATAATTACTGATATATGGTGGACTTTGTGACAGTGATGTGTTTTAACGACTGAAAATTAGTTGAGTAGTTTTTGTAACACTAATCACTTACTTTTTATTTCGGAAAACATGTTTCAAAAGCCATGTGCTTCCATTGTCAATTCCTGTGGTTGACTGCCAGCATTGCTTGCTGTGGTGGTTGTTTCTGTCCCTGGTGGTGGTTTGATGAACCTCTGAATCAGTAGGTCGCCTGGTGGGATTTCAAAATTGAAAACGCGGTTCTTATTTTTCCAAATATATATGTTTTACCAAACTTTTAATACTGTCTTCCTTGTGACATTTTTGAGAATTTTTGGGCTTCCATTTATGGTGTGTTTCTCTTTCCAAAATTGGTAAGCTACTACGGATTTGTCTTCTTGTTTGAATTTAATTTTTCTGTGGTGTTCTTTTGTTCTTATATTTCTTTTTGTTTGGGCGATGTAGATTTTTTCACAGTCATTGCAGCTGAACTGATATATTCCTGGTTTATTTTCTTGTGGGTTATCATCTTTTAATTTAGAATTTAAAATGTTTTTTATGGAGTAATTGTTTTTAGGGCCTGAAATGATGTTATGTCATTTGAAGATCCTCTGGAATTTGTAGAAAGTTGTAGAGTGGTATGTAAACTTCTTGTAGATCTTGTTTTCTTTCTGGTTTTGAGTGAGTGTACTGATTCTTTAATTCTCTTCCTATTTTTGGCCTTATTAACTTTTTTGTACACCAGTTCTGCCCAGAATCCACTCTCTGTAGCTATGTCCAATATTTTAGCAAGTTCACAGTGGTATTCTGTTTTGCCCACATCGGTGTGTAAGGCTATTGAGTAAAGCATGCTGATGGGAAATAGGATTGTAAATCTTTTATTTTATATAACTGTTGGTGTGGGTAGGCTTTCTGTAAATGCCAAATGTTAGGCAATTTTCATTTTTGATGGTTTTTAGGTCGAGGAATGGTAGTTGTCCATCACATTCCTTCTCCACTGTGAACTTTAAAGATTTTTCTTGCAGATTTAGGAGTTTCAGTGCATCTTCTAGGTGTTTTTCTGGGACTATTGCAAAGATGTCATCTACATAGTGGTACCATACTTTGAACATCCAGGGGAATGCCTTTTTAATCCTAGTTTCCAAATTGCTCATGAAGAAATCTGCTAATATTGGTGACAGTGGGCTGCCCATAGCTAAACCAGGTGTTTGTTTGTAATATTTCCTGTTAAATGTGAAAAATTTTTGATTTATGCAAAGATTTGTTAATGTGATATATTCTTGGACTTCTTCTGTTGTTTTCCCTATTGCAAGTAACCAATTTTTTATGTGGGATTGTATGCTTTCTATAGATATGCTTGGAAACAGAGCAGTAACATCGAAGGAAACTAACATATCAGTGTTTTCTAATTTCATGCTTTAATGTTATCAATTAGATGCAGAGAGTTTTTTATGCTTGCTAATAATGAAAATGGCATAAAGAAATAGGATACAGATGTAACATAGATCACTGTACAATTTAACACGGTTTTTGTTCCGTTGTATGCACTTAAAGACTTGGTTTTTTAGACTTCTTTTTCTCTCTACTGATTAATACTGGTTATCTTGCACTTATGTATTTGTGTTCCATGTAGCCATCTTGATCTGATGCTGACATCTCTTTCTATCTTTTGCTGTGCTGGTCCATCTGTTGCCAAATGTTTTTTTGAGATCGTCTCACCATCTTGTTCATTGACATCCTGCTCTTCTTTGTCCTGTTCTCAGTTTCCATATTGTTAGCCTGTGGACCCACCAGTTGGGGTCTTGCCTCATGATGTGTCCCACCCATCTCCATTTAATTGTAACAGACTTGGCTTCAACTGACAGTAAACAAGCAGTGCTGTACATTGCTACAGTACCCTTCAACTTCATTGTTATCTGCTGTCTAACACTGCAGAAATACAAAAAGTATATATATTTATTTTCCAAAACCTTCCTCAGTTAACTGCAACTTGGTTAATTGCAAGTTATTGCATATATAAAGATCATTATGAAATATAAATAATGGCAGGGACAAGATTATCAACTCACTGCAAACCACTGTTCAAAATGTATGGAATTTTACCATTAGCCTATGAATGTATTCTAGCCATATTGTCATATGGCTAGAATAACCCAGAAAAGTTTAAAAAAATGCAGATATTCATAACAAAGAGACCAGACAAAGATAGGACTTACATAGAGCAACAAATAATTTGTAGTCATTCCAAAAAGGGGTTTACTACAAAGGAAGTTTTGTTTAACTCACTTCCCTCTCCTATAAAAGAATTGCACATGAACAAAAACCAGTTTAAATCAGAATTAAAAAGACACCTTCTTACTCACACCCTCTATACAGAGGAGGATTTCATTCAATCAAAACATACCAGTAATAATGTTCTGTTCTAAATATAATAAACATGAATATTCTAAAAACACATGCATACAAGTACGTTTTTGGAAAAAGACAAGTAATTGCAATTTATGCGAAACTAACACCTCTGAAAATTCATTGTCAGAGTTATTATTTGTAAGTAAATGTATTAATAAGTATCAATTAATGTAATTCTTGACATCATCTAGATCCTAGAGTTTGGACAGTGAGTCTAATCTCAAATAGGATCTACAGGTTACAATGTTATGTATGCATATATTTATGTTACCTATCAGTGAGTCATTTTAACATACAAATTGCATTCTAAATGCAAAGAATCATAAAAGTCCCTGTTGTCAAAGCAATAGGAACATTGTTTAAGAATATGAAACTTGATATTTTGCTTATGTCTACTCATAATATAAGTATATAAGAACAAATTATTAATACCTTCCCAAAAGATTACCACACACTCCTTCAATAGCCATTTCATATCCATCAGGATTGAGACTGGGTAAGATATGAATTCTTGTCTTGTTTAGAAGTGACTGAACTGTTTCATTTGTATGATACTCGGTTGTCAGAAACTGTAATGTGAAAACACAGTTTACTGCAAGATAAATAAATATTATTGTACATAAGTGAATATGTATCATATTATCTGAAATTCTATATCAGCTGCATAAAATGTACAATATTGATCAAAAAGAATAAATGAACAGTACAAAACAATACATTGGTTTTAAATTAACTGTTTATCTGCTGGAACCTTGAGAAAATCTAGAGTTTTATCTCAGAAGCTAAAGAAAAGATAAAAAAAGCTTATAAAACAAAAACCAAGCAGGTTTTATTAGAGGATTGTAAATAATGTACATTATACTTTGTAAATAATATATGTTTGGTCTTTGTTCTAGCTACCATGCAGCCATGTGACATCCTTAACTTCTTCTTTCAGTGTCTCAAAAGTCTCTGACCAAGTAATACTAAATCTCCAAGAACATATACTATGGATAAATTTAAGACAAAAATATTAAAGAAGTTATTTTCCAGTTTATAATGGTTTTCATATGATCAGTGGCATGAGATGCCACACTCAAAGGTGCCAAGTGTTACCATGCTAATGGTGTTTATCTTAGGCTTGTAAACAATTTGAAAATCAACCTACTGTTCTGCTCTTCAGTGTCTCAAGCCAACAAAATAAGCATTTTAGTAAGAAACTTTACTAATGAATGGTAAGCTCATTTTGAACTACTTCTCTGTTCCAACATAAAGCTTCTATATCTCTGATGTTGTTACGACTAAATGCTAAATTCCAAACTTGGATTAGTCAATGTTTCAGAATGCCAGCTAAAAATATTCAAGAAAATTTATAACTACTTTTATGCTCAACACATTTTTTTGTTTTGTATTTTCTAAATCATGACCTCCCATAACAACTTTGAATAAAATGCATGTTTTAGATATTTACATATGAAATGAAAAGTATCTATCTTGAATTGTCTGTGATTATCCTGCAAACTGCATTTCATTTCATTAAATGTCATACAATTCCTAAAAACCATAAGATATACGAAAGAACTTAGTGCTTGTAAAATGTGAAGCTCATTAAAATAAACAATTAATAACAAATCTGTTTTTACTTTGCAAAAGCCATTTTTACTTTCACAGCATGTATGTAAATGGAGTTTTATTTATGGATGCTCTTTAACTGCCGTGGATCTCAATGTGTCCTATTCTATACTGGCTGTGAAATAAATACCACTTAATTTTCCTCAGAGGCCTCTTTATCAGGCTTGAGATTCTTTTATGTGCTGTAAATCTGTTACATAGGACCGATGACTTTACTTCCTTTCTGAAGGAAGCCATGCCAAGGATTTTTACACCCCAACCGTCCTCCGCCAAGTTTTAACCTGCGACCTTGGGTGTATGAAGTTAGCATGGTAACCATTACACCATGCAGGGCAACCAGCATGTATGTACATGCAATGTGCATAGTAGCTAGAGAAATTATTGTATACCATCCAAAAACTTCTATGATAAGGAGACACTAAGAGATATTCTACAGTACAACGACAATGTAATCATGTGAAAACTATGTAAAAAAAAGCCTAAGTCATAGAGAATGAAATAAAAAAAATCTGATGTGTTCCATTCACATAACTTTCTTTAGTTGTTCCACATAAAACTATTCTTACAAAAATCTATTATTTTATTTACATAATGCTAATCAAGATAAACATTAACAGAAATGGTCTTACTACTTGCTTCCTTATAAGTAGAAAGGAAATAAGCGGATACACTAGGCTAAAGTGATAGTCAAATCTTTTAAAAGCTGGTTCTATGTGAAACAATTGAAGTTTGATTTGCTTTGTATGGCCTGCAGTAAAACAAGACAGATGAAATGAAAGGTGACTTCTCTTTGAGAAAAGTTACATAATTTAAATTGAAACCAATAACAAAGATTATTTCAGAAACAGCCAACTCTAAATAAAAAACATATATGACATAAATTATGTGTTTTAACTAGACCTGCATTTATTGTATAGTAAGTTTTTGTTTATCTCTTATGGTTTAACAGTTATGCAAAATTTTGCAAAACTCATCCAGAATAAAGAGATCTTTAGAAGCCATTCCCAGAAAAATTCAAGATATACATTTAATTTGTCATGTAAATATTTTTAATATGTAGTAGTTTACAAAATTGTTAGAGCCAATTTTGAGAAAAATACATTTTTCCATGTAAAGGTAGTTTGCAGTGGGGAGGGGGGATTTTCTTGAAAATATTTGTGTTGCATCTTTAGAAGATATTAAACATAAATAACAAGTTTGGTATTTAATGGTCCTTTTGTTTTTGAGCTATGCTGTCCACATGCACATGCACATGCACATGCACAGACACATACAAAACCACACCTTTTTTCCAAAACTGCTTTTTTTTTTTTTGGACTCAGTAGACCTCAAAACATATATTTCCGGTGAAATCTTGACATCAAATTTTTGGGTGAAATACAATACCCTCTATAGCTACTGTGTACATTGTATGAACATATGTGCTAGAGAAAGTAAAAAAAAAACTATCTGAAATATTGTATTACTTATTTTATCATAATTACAGTTACACTTACTGAGCTGATTTATTTTTGCCATACCCTGCTATATATTATAGACTGTTACGACCTGTATAAGTGTTTATGTTGAAGATCAAACAACGACAAATATATTAATAATTACTAATTCAGAAATTATTTGGGCCATTTTTATTCAACCAACAAATTTTTACCCCAAAATAATTATATTCTCATTACATATTTTACTGTTAGGAATATTAGTCCGCACTTTAATTTCACCATTACTCGTGTTCAAATGTATACTGCTACTTCTAAACAAATTTTATCTGGATGCATTATAATTTAACATTCATGGTTGTCAAAAAAATAACTTATATGACAACATACTTTCAGTATTTGCATCATAACTATTCCTTTCTCTATTGCACCACATTTGTGATTAGAGGCATATGCTACTACTAAGTTCTGGGCTAGTTCTTTTTTTCACTTGTGCAAGGTATGTATGCATTTTTGTTCAGTATTTAATGAAGGTTATTCTTTTAATGTAAATAATTTTAATGCAATTTAATACATACAGCTAATAACAATAACAATAAAAGTAACAATAATAGTAATAGCAATAATAATAATAATAATGATGATGATGATGATGATGATAATAATAATAATGATAACTCATACCTCTGCCCCTTCTAGTCTTATACCACTAATATGCCCATGACACTACATTGGTTAGTCATGCTACTTCCTGCCTGAGAAGACAGGCTACAATGTACAGAACAGAATCAAGTTTTATTGCAAGGAGCCCATTTTATGCCATAACAATAGGCTAGAATGCAAACAGCCAACAGGTTAGGAATATTATTCTTTGTTATTTACAAATCTAATAGAAATTCTTTCTTTAGAAGTTTATCAGGCTTTGTATCTAGCCTAACTTGACCCTGTTTGTGATACACCTTACACTTTGTAAAAGCTGTTGTAGGTTTCAGAAGTTACCTGTATGAAATGTAGAAGTACTTCTCTTCCTGCTGCTTCATTCCCATGAATGTTGCCTATTAGTTTTACATGAGGAAGTTTAAATGAGTAGGGATTAGCATTTATTTCCAGCACCCATAATTTCTTTCCTGGAAAATATCATAAATTAAACAATTGATGAAAAACAAAATAATTATCTTTATATTGAATTCTTCTACTATAAGATGAGATCATAAGTTTGCAATAAATCTGTATCCCAGAGCAAACTTTGACCATTGCTTTATTTATGTCAAGTAGTTGTTTATGTGATTAGAGAAGAGCTTAGCAAGAAGTGGGGCACAGATTACCAGAGATCAATTAAGATACTACATATTTATTTATAGCTTTGATCAAGTACATGTTATAACGCATATCAGTTACATACAACCATAAATAAACTAGATGAAAATATGAATATTAACAATAAAACAGAATAATACTGTTATTAATAATATTATAGTACATTACAAATTAAGAGTTTGTTTATATCTTACTTCTTCAAAAAAATTCTCATAGACTATAAAAACAATATTCTATCAGATACTTTTTCATAGAGCACATTTAAACAGGTATGTTTTTTATGTGTTTGGATAGGCCATTATAACACAAAAGTCCTGTACATTTATATGAAATTCCTGCCAAAGAAATTAGTGAATGCTTATTGCTCTTTACTCTTTACTCCTAATATCAAAGGCATGTATTTGTAAGTAAAAATGAATATTTGATTTTAAGATAACTAATTCCATCCAAGCAAGATAGAGGTAATACATTAAATTTCATGAACAGTGTTCTGCAACTAGTTCTTCTTTTACTTTAAAAATCATGCACATTGCTTGCTTTTGTAACTTATATATGAAATCTCAATTTTTGGAGTTTCCCCATACATAAAATACAATACAGTGAAAATATGTATAGTGCAAAGGTATATGTGCTTCTTTATTCTTCTTTATTAACACATTAGCTAATATAAAAGGAAGAAAACTGTTTCCTAAGTATTTTGAAATTTCATAAAACATCTGAAGCAATTACATTCACAGGATTTTATCTTTCAGTGTTAATAGATGTTAATAGATGATATATTTTTATCTAGGAATGATTTCAAACTAGGCAATAAATGTCTAGGAAGAAGGCCATCTATTTATCTGGTTCTCCATCCATCTCTTCTCCCTGTGCAAGTCTGATAAATATGTACTAAATGTCATTCTAGAATCAGACAGTGTTTAAACATGGGTAATGAATGTTTTCAGTTAAACTCTCCCACACAAATCTATTTTTTACATAGAGAAATGCTTGTTATTTTTCATTTTCTGAAGATATGGCTCTGGCAATTTTGATTAAAAACATATTACATTTGGGATATTAATGTGACAAACTAAATTTATATTTTCAATTTTTTGTGAATAGCCCGTGAATTGTTGTTCATACCGACTGAATTATGTATAATATAACTAGGAAAAAAACAAAAAAACATAAGAGTTCATTCATAATTTGTGACAAACAAATCTTTTTATGCTCTTAGCCGTTTTCAAATGAAATGAAATGACTTTTTATTTATGGATGCTCTTTAACTACTAAGGTTCTCAGCATCTCATTCTATATTGGGCATGAAAGACAGATTAATTTTGCTCAGAGGCCTCTCTATCAGGCTTGAGGTTCTTTTACATGCCCTAAATCTAGGACACAGGACCAACGGCTTCACTTCCCTTCTGAAGGAAGCCATGCTAAGGATTTTTACGCCCAAAAAAATCCATCGTTCTCTGCTGGGTTTGAACCTGCGACCTTGGGTATATGGTAACCATTACACTACAGACAGTCATTTTCAATGTATTATATGTAACATGTTCAAATTTTGTAATTGACATGCTTGGAACTTTCTCATCTTTTCTTTTTTCTTTGCATTACAAGAGCTAAACATTTGAATGCTTGATATAAGCAAGTACAGAGATATACAAAAAAGGTAGGTACCTCTACACTGCGATTTATGAGAGATCTGTTGTGGCTACCTTTTGAGGAAATTGAGTTGGGAAAATTATGGAGTGAGGGTTTTGGAAAGAGGTAAGGCAAAGAATTGAGGATATTGATAAACAGGACTTCTTCAGTGGTATTAGGGATAAAAATCTTTGTGTTGTATAGACAAATAAGAAAATAAACAAGGAGGAAAAAAAATATATATACACCTGTAATATATTAGGTAGAGAGGGTTGGATGGTCTAGAACAGACATCACCATTTCTTGACTGAATCACCTACTGTGCACTATGTCATCTTCAATTGTATAGCAATTCATTCATGCAGTGGGAGTATGTAAATTTTGTGTTTGAAATGTATAATCCATCATTCATGGGTGAATGCAGTTCATCACTGGTAGAACATTATTGCTCTGTTATAATGTCTGTTACATTAATATTGATATTTCTGGTGTGAAACAAATATTTTTGTAGGTTTGGTAGCTATAACATAAATAGTTCAAGAAAATAATAACAATTATCATAAAAGCGACATAATAAAACAACAAACTTTTAAACTTGGTTAATATCATTACGATGCTAACAGCATGCCAATTATGAGGGGCATACTGAAAGTCATGAGCAACCCATTGTAAAAATTTAAATTTCAACAATGTAACAAAACAAATTGCAGGATCATAATCTACAGACTTTAAACCACATGTTGACATATTGTGACCTCATTAGCTTCTATCACGTGACCACAGACGGTGTTTGAAAAATGGCTGACATTGATGTTTCATTTCAACAGCGTGCTGTCATTGAATTCCTTGTGAAAGAAGGAAAATCTGCTCCTGAAATTCATCTCAGACTTCAACGTGGAGATGTCTGCATGGGTGCCAGCAGTGTTAGAAGATGGGTGAAACATTTCAAAGATGGAAACACAAGTCTGCAAAATGCGCCTCGTAGCGGGCGTCCTTGAACTGCCTCTACAGAACGCAACAAGGAAAGAGTTGATGAGCCCATTACAGGAGATAGGAGTTTCACTGTAAATGAAATTGCTGCGCAACTTGGAATAGGACATAGTGCAGTGCAAGAAATGATCCACAGCTTGGGTTATCGAAAGGTCTGTGCCCGTTGGTTCCCCCGTTTATTGACTGAAGACCACAAACTTCAGAGAAGAACCATTGCACAAAACCTTCTTCAGAGATTTCATAATGAAGGTGGTGCATTTTTGACGTGTATTATGACTGGAAATGACAGCTGGTTCCATCACTATGAGCCAGAAACGAAATGTCAGAGTATGGAATGGCACCACTTGAACTCACCATCGAATAAGAAAACGAAGACAGTGCAGTCTGTAAGAAAAGTTATGGGAAGTGTCTTTTGGGATGCACAAGGTTGCATTCTGGTTGACTTTCTTGAACCTGGACAAACCATAAATTCTGCCCGCTACATCAAGACACTTCTGAAGCTCCGTCGGGCTTTGCTTGATAAACACCCTGGAATGAGGATCATCCTTCAACAGGATAATGCGCATCAGCATACTGCCCGTGCCACTATGGAGAAGATCAGGGCATTAGGGTGGGAAACTCTTCCACATCCTCCCTACAATCCTGACTTGGCACCCTCCGACTACCATCTTTTCGGTTCTGTGAAGGAGCAGATGCGTGGCCAATGCTACGATACACTGGAGGATATTCGGAAAGCAGTGCGCCAGGGTCTGTGGGCAGCTGGAACGGAGTTCTATCACAAGGGCATTTTCAAACTTGTAGAACGATGGGAAAAATGTGTGCAAAACAATGGAGACTATGTCGAAAAGTGAAAGAAAGTCTGTAGATTATGATGATATATTTGGTTTGGCTTAAAAATAAATATTAAGATTGTAAAACAGTGTTGCTCATGACTTTCAGTATGCCCCTCGTAATTTGTAATGAACAACTTTCACATTTATAGCAATGCGCATGAACAGGCCTCTTTGTAAGTAATTGGTATCTCAAGAATTTGAAACAAGCTTTTAGTGAATAGAAACAGGCATCTTGGTAAATAAATGGTATCTAACACAATTTCAACAAACACTTAATAGTTGAAGTATTATGAAATAGCTGAAACACAATCAATGTACAGGAATTTTAGATAGGAAGGAGTTGATGGCCTGCATGTTGGATTTGTTTCTGATCCCAACATAATAAACTGATATCAACTCACTATGAAAGGAACAGGATATATCATTGCTATTAGAAAACCATCTCTGTCTGATGGTCTTGTCATGGCTAAGTGGTTAGACCACTCACCTCTCACCAAGGTGGCCAAGTTTGCTCCCAGGCAACTGCATGTGGAGTTGTAGTGGACAAAGCGGCACAGGGCAGGTTTTCTGTGGGTTCTCTGTTTCTCTCACCATCATTTCCCCACCGGTACTGCATCTTCATTCTAAGTATCATCAGTGTCATTGCCTACAGTGCCATAAGTAGTAAAAGTGGGTATTAAACACTATCCAAAAATAATCTTTATCTGATGTCATATGTTTAGTCACTGCATTGCATGAAGCAAGCCTGTTTTCTCTGGAACAAAATCAAGCCAGTTGGTAATGCCTGGTCTAGGCCAAGGTTTTCATAATTAAAGGGTTTGAAAGGGGCAACTGGACTACATTTATGTCTGTTGTATGGACCTTTAAAAAATGTTTTGCATCAGGCTTTAGAGGAAAACAAAAAATTGAGAGATCAATTAATACCATTGAAATGGTGGCGGTTATCAAGGGAGATAAGTAATAAGGTTCATGAATCCAAGACATACATCGGAGACCAAACTAATGCATAGCAGTTTTGTTATAAATTAAAACCAACTGCTAAGTTACTTACCTTTAAGTGATTCTCCTATATAATATAAGTCAGTTATTGGAGAAGAACGTGTAACTTCATATAAATACTCAGTGAGTTCCTCGTGGTTGTGATATGTAAAATTCAGTTCAGGAACTGCATTTACAGCAAAGCATATACACAGACATAACCAGGATTGATACAGAATTCTGTTCTTCATTTTGTGTTCCTATACTGTCTTCAGCCCCAGCTCCTCCTGAAATATTACCACAAATCCAAAACCTGCTTTATTTTTCAGTTGGTCTTCAAACTTTAAGTAACAACAATAATATCTATGTGATATGTTCAATTACTTTCTTTAGTTAGTATTATTTATTTTTATACATCTTATACTAACTATTCTTATGAAAGCTTATTTTTCCATCTAATTCATGTAAACCATAATAAACCTTTGCAGAAATAGTGTAATTATGTATTTCGCTATAGATATAGGAAACCAAATCAGATGTTAAACAATGTGTTACTACTTATATGCTGGCATTAAAATTCTATACTCTTTCCATGACAGCGTGAAAAACATCTGAAATGCAGCAGTAGTTTAAAAAATGGCAAAATGTTGAAAAGTTCAGGCCAATAGAATCAGATATATTGAAAATGGGTGATGACACAGAAACTTAATTTGAAATAAATTGTGTATTTTGTATGCAGTTCTTTTTGCCTGTCTCTTTTTGCTCGCAGTTATACAAAGTTAAAAAAAAAATATTTTCAAATGAACAGAAATTCTACCATCATTAGAGTCAATTAAGTAAAATCCTATACATCAACCATTTTTGCATATAAAGGATAGTCTGGGGATGGGGGATTTTCTGGTAAATATTTGTTTTGTCTCCTTGGAAGATGCTGAACTTGGATGTCAAGTTGGTATTTATCCAGTTTTTCATTTTTACTTTCTCTACATGTACTATGTACAATCTGTATAGAGAAGGTTTTGTAAAGCACCCAAAAATTTGATATGGAGATTTTACTGGAAATACATGTTTATGGAACCCCTTGAATCCAAAAAAAAGCATACTTAGAAAAAGGTCCGCACATGCGTGTGTGTATGCATGTGTACGTGTGTGTGTGCATGTGGACAGCATAGCTCAAAAACAAAAAGACCATTAAATACCAAACTTGAATTTAAGTTTGGTATCTTCCAAGGAAGCAACACAAAGAGTTTCAAGAAAATCCCCCTACCTCAAACTACCCTTTACATGGAACATTTTACGAATATTTTGATTTTCTCAAAAATAGCTCTATAATGATTTTGATTAAAATACCTTATGTATAAGATATTTTTATAACAAAAGAAATGTATATCTTGAATTTTTTGGGAATAGCCTCTGAAGACCTCTTCACTCTGGATGACTTTCATATAACTGGCAAACTGTAAAAGATATACAAAAACTTGCTACACTAAAAATGTAGATCTTATTAAAGCACACAATTTATGGAATATACATTTTTTTTTTAGAGTTAACCATTTTTGAGATATTCCAGATTATTGGTATCAATTTTAAGGCACTTAAACCTTTCTCAAATGGGAAGATATCTTTTTTGTTGTTTCTTGTTTGTTTACTCCTGGCAAGCAAGGAGATTGGAATTTCAATTGTTTCACATAACGACTCGCTTTTAAAGGATGAGACTATTGCTTTAGCCTGTGCATTTCTTATTTCCCTTATATTTACAAGGAAGCTAGAAATAAGACTAAGTCTGCTTATGTTGATCTGATTAGCATGCTGTGGTTAAAAGATTAATGTTTTGAATAAAAGGTTTCTTTACCAAATAGCTAGAGGACATCATGTGAATGGAATACGTTAGATTTTTTCCCTTCTACTTATAAGGAACCAAGTAATAAGAACAATTTCTGCTAATGTTTATCTCAATTGTCATGAAGTAGATAGAAGAATATGTTTACTAACAATAATTTGTTACATAGATGTAGAGAAAGTCATGTGAATGGAACACATAAGATTTTTTAGTTATGCTGAGAACAGAGAGTCAAACACAACACAAATATCTTTTTGTAAAAATGCCTTCTTAGGCTTAAAGGCCTAATAAAATCTTGAAACCAAATTTTTGGGTGGAATACAACATTTTCTGTACCCACCATAAATAGATAGCAGGGAAAGTAAAAACTAGGAGATGATCGTCTAGGCAAACATCCAACAAGGTTAGCATCACACTTCTCCCTGATGTTAGGTTACTAGAGTCTCAGGTTGTTGAGATAGATATTGGAGTACCACAGGGTTCTTGTTGGGGCCAGTGCTATTTCTAATAATGATGAATGATGTTCAGAAATGCTCAGTCTCTCATATGGTTGTTTATGCAGATGACACACAACTTTCCTCAACATAAACAACAATTTGGATTTACTTGCTCAGTCTGTAAACTTAAACATGCAACAGGTGAAGAAATGGTGTGATCTAAATGGTTTTTACCTCAATGAAAACAAGACACAAAATATTATGTCCACACTAAAAAAATGCAAAGGTAAATTTAATACAGCTTAAAATGTAAAAATGCTGGGGATAAATATTGACAATAATCTCTCTTGGAACACATTCATTGACTTTGTCTGTAATAAACTATCTTGTACAGTACTTATGCTAGCTAACCTGAACAAATTAGTGCCAAAAGAATATGTAAGGGCGGTCTATTTTTCTTTTTTCCAAAGTATATATAGATATGGTTTAATACTATGGGATAGCGGTTCTAGGATTTCTGAAGCACTTATTATTCAAAAAAAAAGTTGTGAGAATGTTAACTTCTTCCCATAAAAACAGCATTGCAAACCTCTATTTAAGATAGCCAAAATTCCCACAATTGTTAACTTATGTTTTAGTTTATATTAAAGAAAATGTAGATATGCACACCAAAAGAAATGAAATACATACATATCAAACAAGAAATAATAACAAAATAGAAATGCCTTTTCAGAGACCCCAGAAAACAGCCAAATTTTATAAAACCATTGGAACTCAATTATAACAGCTTGCCCATTGAAATAAAAAAAATATAGTCTAAATAGATTTAAAGACAGAAGGTATAAATGAATGATAGAATACCCATGCTATAATGTACATGAATGTCAAAATGAATTGTGTCAGGTGTCTATAAGTATATAATTTCTAAGCTCTATTTAGGATATAGGACAAAGTGTATTGTAATTTATGTAATTATCTAATGATTGATAATAAATTATTATTATTATTATTATTATTATTATTTATTATTATTAGACCTACACATTGCTACTGGTTATAACCCCTCAAATTCCTTACATTGTTAAGGGACTCCAGTGTTACACATAGGCCAAAAGCTCTGCACCCCAAGGGTTGGGTTTGGACCTACAAGCATTCAAATGCAGTACTTACTTAGGAGGGGTTTTGGAAATTGGTATCCCTTGCTAAATAAATGAATTAAGTAATAGAAAAATCTAACGTGTTCCATTCATATGACATTCTCTACATCTCTGTTACAAATTATTGTTAAAATCTTATTCTTCTATCAAATTCATGCTAGTCAAGATAAATATTAGCAGAAACTGTCTTTATTGCTTGTCTCCTTGTAAGCAGAAGGGAAATGGAATACACTAAGATAAACCGACAGTCAAACTAAGGGTAAAGCCTGGGTTAGCCTCTTCAACAAAATGCCTGAATGTGTAAAGGAAGTTTATATCGATTGCCTTGGAGGTGTGGTAGTAGCAACTCTGCCTCATATACAACAGGTGTGAGTTCAAACCTCGCTTAGGTTGAGTTACCCAGATAAGGTTTTTCCCTTATCCTTAGAAAACGAATGTCTTAAGCTCCATTGACCCCGAGATTATTTGAGCATCATTTCACCAATTTCATTCCTCGTCCAATATGACCAACCAGGGTAAGGACGTTAAGCATTAAATAAAAAAAAAAAAAAAAAAAAAAAAAAAAATTCTGATGTGTTATACCCACATGACTTTCTCTAGTTGCTCTACAAACCTCTTACAAAAGATTTTTCTTCTTTCTATACCATGCTAATCGAGATAAACATTAGCAGAATGTTCTTATTACTTAGTTCCTTATAAGTTGAAGGGAACTAAAGGAATACTCTATGCTAAAGTGATAGTCAAATGTTTTAAAAGCTGT
Organism: Hymenopus coronatus; assembly: GCA_030762935.1. Taxonomy (NCBI): domain Eukaryota; kingdom Metazoa; phylum Arthropoda; class Insecta; order Mantodea; family Hymenopodidae; genus Hymenopus; species Hymenopus coronatus. Next base: position 28,656,764 of record CM060882.1, read on the forward strand.
CATTATACGATTGTCATTGCAAATCGCTTCTTTGCTTGGCCAAGAGTAAAACAAAAGAAAAACTGACACTTCTGTCTGAGAAAAGTATAAGTAACAGTTGAAACTAATAAGAAGGAATATTGAACCTGGTCAACTCCTGGAAAAAAATGTATATGACATAAATTGTGTGTTTTAAGGAGCTCTATAGCTGTGTAGTAAGTTTTTGTCTATTACAGTATACTAGTTATACACACTTTAAAAAAAACATCCAGAATAAAGAGATCTTTAGAGGCAATTCCAAGAATTTCAAGATATACATTTTATTTGCCATGTAGATATCTTAATTATAAGAGATTTTAATCAAAATCGTTAGAAACATTTTGGAGAAAATAAAAATTTTCGAAATTTTTTCCATGTAAAAGGTAGCTGGGGGTTGGGGGATTTTCTTGAAAACCTTACTGTCGCATCCTTGGGAGATACTGAACTTAAATATCAAGTTTGGTATTTAACGGACTTTTCGTTTTTGAGCTCTGCTACACACACGCACGCACACACACGCACACACACACACACACACAAGGACCTTTTTTTAAAAAAATATTAAGGAAAATCCTCCACCCCAAAAACCCTTTACATGAAAATTTAATTTTCTCAACAACGGCTCTAACGATTTTGGTTAAAATAATGTGTAAGATAATTTCATGACAAGCTAATGTATTCTTGATTTTTAGGAATAGCCTCTTAAGAGCTCTTCATTCTGGATAACTTTTGTATAACTGGTTAACCGAAAAAGTTACACAAAAGCTTAACTACACAAAAAATATAGATCTCATTAAAACACACAATTTATCATTTATTTTATTTTTTTATTCATTTTTATTATTTTTGTAAGGTTAGCCTTGTCCGAGATATTCCTTGTTATTGGTTTTAATGTAAACTATTTAAATTTTTCTCAAGCGGGAGCTCATCTTTTGTTTCTTATCTCTCGTTTTATTCCTGGCGACGTAAAGAGAACCGAATTTCAGTTGTTTCACACAGCGACGACTTTTAAAGGATTCAACTATCGCTTTAGCCAAGTTTATTGTATTCCACATTTCCCTCCTACCTATGAGGAGGCAAGTAACAAGACGATTTCCGACAATGTTTATCTCGATTAGCATGATGTATAGAAAAGAATCTTTTGTAACATAAGTTTATAAAGAAAGAGAATGGAAAACTTCCGATTTTGATTTTTTGAAATATTGTAATTTTTATTTGTTTCTCACAAAAGATGGAAAGACTTTCAAGGCCAGTATATAGAAACCGCTTTTAAACATTGACTATCACTTTGATTTTGCTTTCTGTTCCCTCTTTGTGCCAAAATGGCATGTGTAAATGTTTATATTCATTAGCACGAACTCTGTAACAGATAACTTACAAGACTTTCTCTAACTGAGCATACAAAAACGTATTCTTCTATCTTCTTATTCATGCAAATCGCGATAAACTTTCAGAATTGCTATTATTACTTACTGTCTTGGAGGTAGAAAGGACATAGGAAATACACTGGGCTAAAGCAATAGTCAAATTCTTTAACAGCTGGCTGATATGTGATGGCACTGAAATTCCATTCTCGCTGTATGGCCAGACAACTTCACATTTGAGAAAACCAAGTATTGAAACATTTAAACAATAGCAAAAATACACTGGGAATGATTACCCCCCCCAAAAGTAAATTTACATAAATTGTGTGTGTTTTAACGAGATCTACACTTTTGCAATACAATTTTGTCTATTTCTTACGGTTTTCTCGTTACGCAAAAGTTATTCAGAATGAAGAGAAGTTCAGAGGCTATTCCCAGAAAATTCATAAAAATCTTCAACTTATGGTATTTTAATAAAAATCTTTTGAGCTATTTTGTGAGAAAATAAAAATATTCGGAAATGTGGGGCGGGGGATATTTTTTAAAAATTATATGTCGCATTCTTGATAGATTCAGAATTGAAATATGAAGATTCATATTTATTGGCCTTCTTGTTTTTGTATAACACTGTTTGTAGACACACTCACAATCACAGAGACCCTTTTCTATTTTTTTAAATCCAGGGCCCTCAAAACATGTATTTGCAAATAAATCACGGTATCTAATTCTTGGGTGGAATACAATATACTTTCTATACCTACCATGATCATTGTGCTTGGTTGATATCTTTCATATGAGCAATACCATAACGGATATGCGATAGTATTTACTAAAAATAACATGGTTTCAAGAAAGGAAGGTATTAAGTTACAAATTCCATCGTAAAATACCACTTGCGGTTTTATGGAAAACAGTTTGGTATTCAGTAGCGGCTAATGAGTATGCCTTTTGTGAGTTAATAATAATAATAATATTAATAATAATAATAATTTATCCTATTCTATAGACTTCATGTATACATTTCATGTATCCTAGGAAACAACAAAAATGAGTGTTTATTTCTTAAACTATTTTAACTCTTTTGACAACCCCCCCATTCCTTAAATGATAAAAATTCCTTGTCATACAAGTCCTTCGACTTGTCATGTAACAAACTAAGATCAACATTTTTAGCATAATCTAAAAATTCTTCGGGAATATCCATTTTCATTCATTTACTGATTTATTTAGACTACCAGAATTGAAACTCTTTATTCCGGTGGGATTACGCAGCAACGAACAAACAAAGCATATACATTTATCCATAAATCATTACTTGTCTACACACACACACACACGCACGCGCACGCGCACGCACACACACACACACTTGTAATATGTACAAGAAGCAATATTTATAAATTGATATTTCCAAATTCTTGAATGTTGAAGGGTATTTGCTTTAAGAGAGCTTTAGTTAGTGAACGTTTAACTTTGCTGTAGACAAATTCTTTATAATGTCCAGGTAGTATATTGTACAGGCTGGTTCGTCGCCCTCCGTGGTGTACTGGTTTCCGTGCTAACTTCATATATCCAATCTCGAGTTCAGACCCGGTGGAGGATGATGGATTTTTTCGGGCGTAAAAATCCGTAGCATGGCTTCCTTCGGAAGGGAAGTAAAGCCGTGGCTCCCGTGTCGTAGATTTACGGCACGTAAAAGAACCTCAATCCTAATAGAGAGGCCTCTGAGCAAAATTAAGACGGACTTTCACGCCCAGTGTAGAAAGGGACGCTGAGAACCACAGCAGTTAAAGAGGAGCGTCCAATAAATAAAACGCCATTTCATTTTTTTACAGGTTGGTTCCACAATGGGAAATGCTACTGTGACTTATTTGTACGGCAGAATGTGGTATGTATATAGTTCAAATATCTAGTATTGTTGCGTGATACATGTCATCTGTTTTAAAGAGTTTCCTGTTTTTGTGAATAAAGCATAATGATTCAAATATAGGTATATAAAAGAGGGGTGTAAGATATTTAATTCGTTAAATACTGTTTTGGTCACAACAGTCAGATTGTCCTGGGGATGTGAAATAGCATCTACGTCATAAACAATTGATACAACTGCAGTCGATACCAACAACAAAGATGACTATTATAATAATGCTTACATTTTCTTACGAAAGAAAGGGTAGTATTTGTGTGTGTATGTTGTGTTCAGCGGTCTAAGGCAAGAACAAAGTAATATGTAAATTAAATTGTGGTTGAGAATATAGGTGGTCTCTTTGGTCTGAAATATCCAGTTCCGCACTAATGTGTGTTACCCCTTCTACCAAAGTCGTTGTACACGCCTTCTAATAGGCACGATTCTTATGTATTTGGCTAATAAGGCTAAAGTACTATAAAGAGGGGTGGGTATATTCGTCTGCCAGTTTGTTTCAAGAGAAGCTTGAACAATAAGTTCGGCTGCGCCGTGGCCGAGTGGTCAGACCATTCGCCTCTCACCTACACCAAGCGACCGCATGCGAGATTTCTGGTGGACAAAGAGGAGCAGGGGCGGGTTTTATCCGGGTTCTCCGGTTTCCCCCGCCATCTCATTCCACCGGGACTCTATCTTCATGTATCATCAGTGTCATCGCCTGCGGTGCCAGAGCAGTAAAAGCGGGCGTTAAACACTACAAAAACAAAAACAGGTTCAACTTTAGATTCTCTTTACATAGCACATGATGGTAAAAGGAAGTCAATGTATATTCCACAAACATTTAATTTTGAATTTATTTCAAATATGGTATGCAGTTGTGAATCAATTTGTTCTAATGAAATTCATAAAGATTACTACCATTCCCGACTGATAATTAAAAAAAATAATAATAATAACTCCAAAATTACAGGTTCTTATGATAAGCGGCGTGACACTTCCTCGTCTAGGGAAGTGCTTTACTAGAATACAACAAACCATTTTTTTTTTCTATTTATTTAAATGAAAATTCAGCAAATAGAACTAAAATGTATAGAAAAGCAGCTGTAAAAAAATTAAATTAATAAATTCTGCTGCTCTCTCGTGGTGAAATGGTTACTATGCTTGCTTCATATACCCAAGATCGCGGGTTCAAACCCGGCGGAGGACGATGGAATTTTTCGGGCGTAAAAATCTTTAACATTTCTTCCTTCGGAAGCGAAATAAAGCCGTTGATCCCGTGTCATAGATTCATGGCATGCAAAAGAACCTTAAGCCTGACAAAGAGGCCTCTAAGCAAAATTAATCGGTCTTTCACGCCCATTATAGAATGGGACACTGAGAACCTAGTAGTTAAAGAGCGTCCATAAATAAAATTTATTTTCATTTTTTTTTTAATCCTGGCCTATGCTAAAATAATTTTTATTATTGAAACACAAACATAAGTGTTCGAAAACTGAACGATTAAACTAGAGTATTGCAATTCATCTTCTGTACTCTTATTAAAATTCTCAACAGTTAGGAAAAATTCCTTTTATATTTGTTCAGAAAAATTTTAATGTTTAATTGCTATTATTACTTTCAATAGCACATATGTACAATGTGCATAATAGATAGAGAAGATATTGTATTCCACTAAAAAATTCGATACTGAGATTTCACCGGAAATACAAGTTTTGAGACGCCCTGAATCAAAAAATGAATTTTTCGAAAGGTGTCATGTGTGTCAGGTTAGCATAGCTCAAAAACGAAAGGTTGTTTAAATGCCAAACTTGGTATTTAAGTTCTATCTTCAAAGGATGATAGGACACGAAGATGTTCGAGAGAATTGCCCACTATCCTTTACATGGAACATTATTAAAAAAAATGATTTTCCAAAAATGGCTCTAACGATTTTGATTAAAATGCCACATGCTTAAGATATTTTCATGTCAAATGCAATGCATATCTTGAATTTTCTGGGAAAAGCCCCTGAAGACCTCATTATGGATGAATTATATATAATTCGGTTTACAAGTTATACAAAAGTCATATAAACTTACTGCACAAAAACTCTGGTTCTCATTAAAGCATACAATTTATAATTCGCTGTTATTGATTTCAATTTTAAACGACTTGAGTTTTCTCAAGTGGGAAGTCAACTTCTGTTTCATCTCTCTTGTTTTGTCTATACCCGAGAATGCAAAAAAGAACCGAATTTCAATTGCTTCATATTTCGATAGCTTTTAAAAATTTGACTGTCACTTTAGTCTAGTGTATTTCCTTATTTCCCTCCTACTTACAAGGAAGCAAGTGTTACGACAATTCCGCTAATGCTTATCTCGATTTGATTGACATAGATAAAAAAAAATAATCTTTTGTATGGAAAGTTTGTTTGTGGAGCAGCTAGAGAAAATCTTATGAATGGAACACATCAGATTTTTTATTTTTATTTTATGCGATTTGACATTTATGGGTAATAAAAATGTTCTAAATTAAACGCTCTGTTAAATTTTGAATGCAACTGAACATTGGTGTTGAAAATGTTACATTTTTAAACAAATTGATAAATTTGGAGAAATTGGTGCAAAAAGCGTACCATTAAATACAGGAATATAACGACACTTTAATATGTGTCTGTTTTGCTTTTAGCTCAAGTAATATTGCATGTAGTAAACTAACATGCTATTAATGCTATAGGAAGCCCTGAAAATCTAATGTGAAACACAGTAGGAAAACTGATTTCTTTTTCGGCGGTTGCTTTACTTTTATCGCAAATAACTTTGAAATTGGAGTAAATCGGTATGCTATAAATCCTACTTCTCTCAGGGGTTTCCGGTCTACACAGATACTATGTTCAAATATTAACGTATTTTCAATATAAGACGTGGACTAATAAATGTATATGAATTTAAACTTTCAGAATTTGCTTTATGATTTGCTGCGGCTGAAACAGTTGCTTTGAAGCATGAATATATTCTTTCCGCGAAAAAACGCTCAATTATGTTTACGAAATATAATGCTAACTACAGTTAATGAAGTAACTGATGGGGGAAAATGGTATGCAAACTTGATTTTTCCTTAAAATGATGTATGTCCATGTTGATTTTGATTTTAGGGCAGCGATAAAGAGAGAAATTAAATTGAGTTTTATTTATGGACGGTCCCTAACTGCTGAGATTCTCAGCATCTCATTCTATTTTGGATGTGAAATACCTCCTAATTTTGCTCAGAGGCCTTTTAATGAGGCATACGATTCTTTTGCGTGCCGTAACTCTACGACAGGGAACCAACGGCTTCCCTTCCGAAGGAAGCCATGATAACAATTTTTTTACGTCCAAAAAAAGTCAATCCATCACCCGTGGCTAGGTTTAACCTGATCTTGGGAATAAAAGCTGGCATGATATCCCTAGACCACGGAGGACGAGATAAAGAGAGAAGAAAAAAAGTTTGTATCAAGGGCTATTATTGGTGGAACGGTTTTGAACCATACTTGTGGACGATTATACAGAGTTAAACGCCGCAGATTTTAAATTGTCGTATATACGTTACTTTTAATAGCATTCAAAACTTCACAGTCTGTCAGAAGTTAAGAGTGTTCATGCAGCAGTCGCCACTGTTCGTATTACGGAAAGGCTGGATCACAATAACTGGGAACAGGAACCGGATCAGGAACCTTAAAGTTAAAATATGTGTGTATTATGATGAACGTTTAGAAGGGAAACTTATTGAGGCACTAGATTAGGAACTTAGCGTTTGCTTTTTTGCTTGTCAGCAACGTCAGCAACTGTCTTCCTGGTAGAAACAAGGACTATAGAAATCGTTCAAGGAAACCATGAACTGTAACAGTCTCTAGAACTCTCTAATCGCAAGCTTGGAAACAAAAATAGGATAAACAACCAAAAACAGCATAGAAAACATTAATGTATGCAATTTATTACAAACATATTAAGACGACACTTTCACAAGAAGAATAGAAATAATAACATTACTTTTATAACATGTTTATGGAGATGCACTTCGAAATTTGTTAAACTCCATTATTGCTGAATTATAAGCAGGTGAAAAATTAGTCACTCACAAACAAATGAAATGTCAGCAGACATAGTCGACTTTCCATATTGCTATCTAAGTATAAGCTTCCTCTCTTCATTTCCAGTTTGTTGTAAATAAACGTTTATATTTATATTCTTGGTAACTTTTGGGGATAGCCACAATTTAAATCCTTTTACTGTTAATTTGAACACGCTGCTGTGATTAACAGATGGGAGGTTTCATTCCCGAGCTTTTAACTGTCCATCCGACATCTTGCGATAGGCTATCGCCATTTTATAAGAGAATACACATAGGTGGAGTTCATCGATTAATATTCTGAATTCGAATAAATTGATGAAGTGTGCAACATAAAGCAATCATAATTTAAAATGAAAATTTTGTTTATGTATAGTAATTATAAGGCGATAAATGAAATAACAAGAATTATTTTCTTCATAATTGATAGAACATTTAAATGCAACAATGTTATCTTTTGTAGTAGAAAAAGTGACATCTTTATGAGTAAATTAATTGAGCTTAACGAATATTGGTTGATATAAAAATTACTTCAGACCGAAGGACTGAATTGAAAAGCGAAACTAAGCTACCAAGGGAAAACTGATGCATACTTCATACTTTTGTTACAAAATCATGATTCTCACAGTAGTGACTTATCTATCCACTTTACCGTTCTTAGCAAAAAACACACATTAGTTTCCAGGTAGGTAGATGCAGATATGAAATGAATTACATTGAAGCCATCTGGACATTGTTTGAGATTGTATTAAACCAAACACCAATATAGAAAAGGCTACGTAATCGAATCGAAAGAAGGGCTTTGGGAAATAAATTAATGCAGGAGTAAAACAAAATCACTTGTTAGTTTTAAGTATCATGTTATCGTGCATAAATTACAGAAGAGGCTTTGAGAGTAGTCTCTATTTCACAATAAAATTGGCACGGATAATGTCGTTAGGTATTACCACCACCAGCACCGCCGCCGCCGCTACCACCGTTATTATATCTAAAGAATAAAAGCGGTTTTTACTTATGCTCTGTTTAAAAACAAAGCAGCCGAGTAACGTCTCTGCTCAATATCAATTATTGTCATATGTTTTACTTATATTAAGTACACAAGTACATACAATAATTGTAGATTATAAATTGTACACAAATACATACAATAATTGTAGGTGCTCGTGTACATGGATTTCATACAATCATTGTATGACTTTATATAAATCGTGACAAACGTTTACGTAAATGATTTAATTATATATTTCATTGTACTTAATAGAGGGACTGAAACGATTGTCAAATGTTTAAAACGCGGATGGCTATATGCTGGCTTTGAACATAACCTCCTATCATACTCTTCACCTGAGAAGCACTTCAAAAAGTGCTAATGTTGGAAAATTCAAACAAATATTAATGAAAATCTTCGAAATGTTTAATGCGACAACATTGTTAGACATAAGTTGTAAAATAATACGTTTTTGCAAATCACATTTTCCCAGTTAAACATATTTATATACATTCCAATAACAATGAAAACCCACTTATATAGAAAATGTACTATATTTTTTATTTCTCTTGGCCTTAGTTCAAATATACGATATTTTAATCAACGCCAGCTTTTCTGAGAAGCTGATATATAACGAAATGTTCTCCATATAAAGGGTAGTCTGGGTTCGTGAAGATCTCGCATCTCCATGTTGCATCATTGGAATATGTAATACATAAACAAGAACTTTGATACTAAATCAAATTGCCATTTCCTATGGGATATTTGGGTGGAATTACCTACAATGTGTAAACGGAGAAGAAATAAAACTATTTAAGAATGTAGACTTTACTTCAGTACCTCTGGTTGAAAAAGTGTATTAAAGGAACAATAATTAAAGAACACATAATGTAGTCGCCCTCCGTGGTGTAATGGTTACCATGCTGACTTCATATACCCAAGGTCGCGGGTTCAAACCCGGGAGGACGATGGATTTTTTCGGGCGTAAAATCCTTCGGAAGGGAAGTAAAGCTGTTGGTCCCGTGTCGTAGATTTACGACACGCAAAAGAACCTCAAGCCTGATTGAGAGGCCTCTGAGCAAAAATTAGGCGGTCTTTCACGCCCAATTTAGAATGGGACGCTGAGAACCACATCAGTTAAAGAGCGTCCATAAATAACACGACATTTTGAACACATAATGCAGTAGAATCGTCCATGAACTCTTGAAGGCATTACTGAACAAAAAACAAAGCATGAGCACGAAGCGTATGCAACTCACGTGGTTCTGAAAGAGCGGGCTCATTATCGAGTAAAATACCCTTATCTATTTGGCGAAAAGTAGGCTGAAGACCTGCAGCTGCAAATCGTTGCCAAGGAAGCTTACCTACTTGGTATTCATTACAAGAACTGTGGGTTTTATTGGCAAGCAGATGCATCTGGTGTTAAAACCTCCAAATACAGCACATTCGCCTTATAATGCATTAGTATACGTACATATCGTACATGTGATAAGTGTTCTTTGTGAGTAGTAACCTCAAACTGTACTACATACAATTATCTCCGCTTCGAAACAAACATATCTCCAGATAAGGCATAAGTGATATATCAAGTGATTTTAAAATTAGAGAGCTGATACAAATAATTACTGTCAGCCATATCAAATATTTCAATGAGTTTCAACAGAATTTATATATTCTAAAAGTAAATCCATAGATTCTCTGAATCAGATGACCCTAACCTAAAAAAATCTGGAGCGATTTCATATGATTTTCTCTCTACCCACTCTCTTTTATTATTTTATCCACACGTACCATGTACATAGTGTGTAAAGAAAGTACTGTAATGCACCCAAAAATTTAATACCGAGATTTCACCGGAAATACATGTTTTGGGACACCCTGAAACCAAAAACAGCATATTTAGAAAAAGGTCCGTGTGTGCCTATCTGCGTGCGCGTGTATATGCATGTGTGTCTGTGGGCGGCATAGCTCAAAAACAAAAAGTCGGTTAAAAACCAAACTTGGTATTTAAGCTGAGTATCTTCCAAGGATACGACACAAAGATTTCCAAGAAAATCTCCCACCCCTTACTACCCTTTACATGGAGCATTTTTCGAAAATTTTGATTTTTTTCAAAAATGGCTCTAACAATTTTCATTAAAATATCTTATGTATAAGATATTTTTATGACAAACGAAATGTATATCTGTGAATAGCCTCTGAAGACTTCTTCATTCTGGACGACTTGTATAACCGGTAAACTGTAAGAGATAGACAATAACTTACTACAAAAAATGTAGATTTCACTAAAGCACACAATTTATGTCATATACATTTTTTGTGTAGAGTTAACCGTTTTCGAGATACTCCAGATCGTTTCTCGTTTGTTTATTCATGACAAGCAAAGAGATTGGAATTTCAATTGTTTCACATAGCGACCGACTTTTAAAGAATGAGACTATCGCTTTAGACTGTGCATTTTCTTATTTCCCTCCTAGTTACAAGGAAACAGGTAATACGGCCAATTCTGCTTATGTTTATCTTGATTGGCATGATGTAGATAACAGATTAATGTTTTGAATAAAAGGTTTGTTTACTGAACAGCTAAAGGACATCATGTGAATGAAACACATTAGATTTTTTCTCTTCTACTTACAAGGGACCAAGTAATAAGGACAGTTTTTGCCAATGTTTATCTCATTATCATGAGGTACAAGGACTGGAAAAAAAGTAATGAGAACTATTTTTTCCTCTGAAATGACTTTATGGACAGAGATATTTATAATTACACACTTTTAATATAATCGCCCCTGTTATTTATGACATTTTGAAAAATGTTCAGAAGGCACCATATACCACCTGCGTCAATTTCTGTTGATGTTCCATCCTGACCGTCCTACAGCATAGATGTCATCCCTGGTGTTGTACGGATTCCACGCAGTGGCTCTTTCACATTGGCAAAGAGATCATAGTTGCAGGGACTCATGTTGGGTGAGTATGGTGAATGTTCCAGAATCTTTCATTGCCAGCGGTGCAAGAGGTCCTGGACAGCAGCAGCGGTGTGGCATCTGTTCCATGAAATGTTGCTTTCGCCTGAGCGCTGGACAAAGGTGATGTTACCGAATCGTGCAGTAGTAGGCAGCATTTCAATCAATGAAGGCTTCCCAGTTATCCTCGTCATAAGAAAGTGCTGTGAAAGTGATGTTCATTGTGACGTATGACACAGTTAGGATAATACTGCACCACGCTGTATCACCAAGGGTGACGATAGTCTCTGTGATTACGATCTTTTTGCCAAAGTGAAAGAACCACTGCGAGGGATCCGGTGCAACACATCCGTGCTGTATGGGCGGTCAGTATGGGACATCAATAGAAATAGACGCGCAGATGGTATATGATGCCTTCTGAAGAAAAATGCCTTATCAAGAAAAAGAAAATGGAATCTTTGAGTATAAAAATAAACTAAAAGTATTGTTAGTGAAAACAATGTTTTTATTTGTCCTTAAAAGTTTGAATCTTAAGAAGAGGATTTTTGTTGAACTAATTTATTCCAATGAATAAAAACTTTCCTAAAAAGAAAGAAAGTACTGAAGACAAATAGCCTTTTTAATATTTATGATATAATAATTAAAATACCAAAAACATTTGTCAAAAGGTCATACATATCAGGGGCGATTATATTGAAGGTGTGCAACTAAAAGCACCTCTGTTAATAAAGCCATTTCAGAGGGGAAAAAATAGTTCTCATTACTTTTTATTCAGCCCTTGTAGATAGGAGAACGAGTTTTTAATAATAATTTGTTACAGAGATGTAGAGAAAGCCATGTGAATGGAACACATAACATTTTTTTTATATATCTATCACAAATTCTTACTATTGTAATATTGTACTATCGGTGATTGAATTACCAAGGTAGATGACTAATAACTAACCGGTCTCGATTTCCATTTATGCCACAAAGTATAAGTTCAAAGATAACCATTTTAGTAAATGATTAGTTCATATTTTCGTAATTATAGAACCAAGTAAAAAGAGTTTGATGGCACAAATGCCTGAATTGTTTAGATATTTTCAGTGCATAATAATCCGATGTTTCATAATAATGCAATAAACGAGATGGAAGTGAAATAAGTACGTAGCTTTCACCAGTGCGTCACCTTAGTTAAATAAAGTAACCGACTCTAATGGCATATTTCTCTTAGTTGTATAGTTTACGTGAAACCAAGCTATTTCTGTAAACTTACATGATGACCTCGTTAAGTACTAGACGTATGACCCTGATTTTCAGCTACATTGCGAGAGTGGTTCATAAGCGGTAATTTCTTTCTTTCCAATTTTCACATATGCGCAACCATTTTATCAGAAATTAACTATGTTAAGTATCTAAGGTGGCGCCGTGGCAGAATGGTTCGGTCGTTCGCCTCTCACCTAAGCGGCTCGGGTTCGATCCCAAGCGCTCACATGTGGATTTGTGGTGGACGAACGGCGTCTGGGCGGGTTTTCTCCGAGTCCTTCGGTTTCCCCTGCCACTCATTCTACCAATTGCTCCATCATCAATTTCCTATCATGCATTTCGCTTTCATTTCATGTCATCCACTTCTTGACGCTCATCCTGATTTCGGGCCGGCACTCGTTCCAGGTTCTTAATTCTGTGCTTACGTACCATTAGCAGGTTTCTGACCCCTAGGCTTCGCTTGTAAGTCCTACGGGCGTGCTATACGGGGACGATAAGCCGACTACGTAACGTAAGGTACAAGTAGTTAGAGGATTTCGTCTCCTCTGTTATCGGAGGGTCATCAACCAATTTGACCTAGTTAGTGCGTGTCAAAAGGAGTGCAAAGATCGGCAAGTGTTGGATTAAACCGTTCTGCCGAAACAATGCAAGCAGGCCAAAATATTAGAATATATTTAGATGAAAAAGTAATTGTATCATTTGCAAAATAGCATTGCGTTATTTTCATCCATTGTGACACTAAACTCTAAACAATGCTGTCAATCGTAATAAAATAATGATATAAGAGAAATGACAAAATAAATACAGCATATTATTATTTTTCTCAGTTATTAGTATCACGAATTATGCCCCATTCACAATGAGATGTAAGTGCAGACGCAGCGTAAGTGCAAGGCTTTACACCCAGGTTATTTAATGAATGCATTCACATAGACACAAGCAACATGCTACGAGATTCAATAAACGCAAGAGTTTGCAAACTCCAAACGTTATCCTTGCGTACACAGAGAAAGAATTCTACATTCCTTCCTCTATGTATTGCCTGCTGTTCAGCAACAGACATAAGCACATTGCACAGTGCTTACCGTACATATAAGCTGTTCTAAGCCGTCGCTCAATTACTTCCAAGAGGTGTGCAGCTTTGGCAGTTTCTGCAGCCTCCATGCTTACACTATCTTCAATATTTGGTCAAACAATTATTATGAAGTCTCCATGACGTCAGTTGTGTTATGTATTTTTATAACATTTATTTATTTATAAAGGATTGAGTGAACTTTTATATGACATTGGTTGTTGGTTATGTTATTCAATATGAAACTTGTCATGCGTCCTAATACAATTTACGAATCTAGAAACCCGTGGCAACCCTTACGAGTGTACTGAACGTTCCTCCCTCACGCCTACTGTATAAACTCCTGCTGTAACCAAAGCTGAAGAATGAACTAATGCAGACTAGTTCATTCTTCAGCCTTGGTTACAGTTGTAGTTTATTTACCAATTCGGTTTAGTAAGGATTTTCCTAGAGAGCCATATTAATACAGGGTTACTACAAAAGAAATAGACAACCTCAACTGCCTGTAAAACAAAAACTATTAGAGATAGCAACCTAATTATTTTGGAGGTATGTTGAGAAACTCTCAAAGTTTTGTTACTATTGGTAACGCTGTAGTGTTTTGTTTGTTGTTGCAGAAGCTGAAATGGCGGAAAATCTTGTGGAAAAGGCATATTGCGTGTTGGAATTTGCTAGGACGCAATCAGCAACTGTTGTCCAACGACATTTTAGAACACGTTACCATAAAACGCCACCGACTAGACAGTCAATCTACGACTGGTATAGAAAATTCGAGACAGCGGGATGTTTGTGCAAAGGGAAGAGCTCGGGAAGACCAAGAGTTTCGGAAGAAAACGTTGAACGTGTTCGTTCTGCCTACATAAGAAGCCCACAGAAATCGACATCTAGGGCAAGCATGCAATTACAAATTCCACAGCAAACTGTATGGAAAATCTTGCGGAAGCGACTGCACATGATGCCTTACAGATTACAGATGTTGCAGTTTCTGAGTGAAGAAGATAAGGTCATACGGCGTGACTTTTGCATCGACATGTTGCGACATGATGAAGACGATGCTGGTTTTTGTGAGCGCATCATTTCATTTTTGTGGTAACGTGTTCTAAAATGTCGTTGGACAACAGTTGCTGATTGCGTTCTAGCAAATTCCTACACGCAATGTGCCTTTTCCACAGGATTTTCCGCCATTTCAGCTTCTGCAACAACAAACAAAACACTACAGCGTTACCAATAGTAACAAACAAAACTTTGAGAGTTTCTCAACATACCTCCAAAATAATTAGGTTGCTATCTCTAATAGTTTTTGTTTTACAGGCAGTTGAAGTTGTCTATTTCTTTTGTAGTAACCCTGTATATCTTCTCCTTTACTTATTATTATACAAATTCTTCTTATGCTACATTACATCTGCGTTTACATCTCACGGTAAGTGTAGCTTTACACAAGTCCTCGGTCTCCTTTATTGACAGCTTTAGGCTTCTGCAGCGTTGTCAATACTTCCTTTGTACATGATTAGCTATGCGCGTTCGTAATTACAAAATGTCACATACATATTTTTCTGCCTGTTATTGTAACCTAGCATTTCCATTCCACTCTCTACAGGTAATATTTGATCTTTTAAACTATGAAAGATTGCGCTGTTTTGGTTGTTTTTTTCTTAATAAATTTGTTTTGCATAAACTTTCCATTTATTCAAGGTTAACTTTTCATTTTTACTTTCTCTATAGCACTATGTACATAGTGTATAGAGAAGGTATTGCACTCCACCAAAAAATTCGATACCGAGATTTCACCGGAAATATATGTTTTAGGGTCTCCTGTATCCAAAAAAAAGTATTTTCAGAAAAGGGTCCGAGTGTGTGTCCTTGTGCCTGTGAACACGATAACTCAAAAACGAAAAGTCGGTAATATACCAAACTTGGTATTTAAGTTTAGTATCTTCCAGGGATGCGACACGAAGATTTTGAGAAAAATCCCCCCACCCCAAACTACCCTTTACATGGAACTTTTTTCGAAAATTTTGATTTTCTAAAAAATGGCTCTAACGATTTTGATTAAAATGTCGTATATTATTGTTATTTACCTGACAAATAAAATGTATATTTTGAATTTTCTGGGAATAGCCTCTGAAGACTACTTTTTTCTGAATGAATTTTTCATAACTACTAAACCGTAAGAGATAGACAAAAACTTAACCCAGAAAAAAATGTAGAGCACGTTAAAACACACACTTTATGTTACATACATTTTTTTCGTGGAGTTGATCGTTTTTGAGATATTCCTATTTCTTGGTTTCAGCTTTGAAAAACGTATACTTTTCTCATACAGGAATTTGTCAACTCCTGTCCATACAAACAAAGGAACATCAATCACATAGCAACCAGCTTTTGGCTTTCACTTTAACCTATAGTACTCCCTTATTTCGCTTCTACTTACAATAAAGCAAGAAATAAGACTATTTCTGCTAATGTTTCTCGATTAGCATGAAATAAATAAAAGATAAGCTTATTAACAATAATTTGTTACAGAGATATAGAGAAAGTCATGTGAATGGAACACATCAGATTTTTCAGCTTGTGCTGCTAGACAGCAAACAAACAAAAATATCCGGTATGCAAATCTGCAAATAAACAAAAACCACAAATGGTTTTAACGTAACCTAAATATCATACAGAATGTGACTTCAAGAAGCATTTGCAATGTTATGCAATTATTAGTTGGAGCAATACCTATCTGTAAAGATAAATAAAAGTTTAAGAAACCTAAGATACACGAGTATTCTTCCTTCTTTGTGAATTACAAAACTCTGTGAATACCTATTAAAGCAAAATAAGGCCAGAGAACTTCTTTTAATGTTTTAAAACAGTCAAATGGTGTAGCTAACAGTACGAGCTAATACCAAGGTTGCTCTTTCAGGATCTTCTTCCACCAAGTGAAGGATTTCTTTTTCTTTTACTGCAACATTGCTTTGGCCAAATCCTTGAACACGAGATAACATGCTTCCACTATCTAGAACTCTTTGACAGATGAAAACAGTCCTAAGATGTGGGGCTCGTCTGTTTGGAAATTTTTCTCGACACATTTGTTTCACAAGTGCATGCATTACGATATGTTTCACCGTAAATGAGTAACACTTCAATGTAATCTGCATCAGTAATGTGAGCCATTTTGTAACATATTTTTATTTAAGTTTATAAATACCTTAGGAATCATTGTTGTTTATAGTGGCTGATTATCAACATATTACAATATTCAGCATTTAATTCACCTTTCTTTCTCCCTCTGTTTCTAAAATAAATAAAAAACAACCTATATGACATAAATTGTGTGTTTTTAACGAGATCTATATTTTTTGTGTAGTAAGCTTTTCTGCCTCTTACAGTTTACCAGTTATGCAGAATACAGAAAAATTCATCCAAAATAAAGAGGTCTTCAGAGGATATTCCCAGAAAATGCAAGATATATATTTTATTTGTCATGCAAATTTCTTAAATATAAGAGATTTTAATCAAAATCGTTACAGCCATTTTTGAGAAAACCAACATTTTCGAGCATCTTTTTCATGTAAAGGGTAATTGGGGATTGCGGATTTTATTGAAATCTCGGTGTGGTATCCTTGGAAAACACTGAATTTAAATACCAAATTTGGTATTTAACGGACTTTTTGTTTTTGAACTATGCTGTCCACAGACACACACATGGACATTTTTGTAACAATGCTTTTTAGGTTTAGGGGGTCCCAAAATATGCATTTTTGGTAAAATCTCGGTATCAAATTTTTGGTTGCGATACAATACATTCCTTTTGCACTATGTACATAATACTTGTACGTGTAGAAAAAGTAAAAATATCTCTCTTCACACACACTAATACTTTATCGTCCGCATAGTAGAAACCTTCGATCTTCATCTTCACCAAACATATAAGAATCTTCTTGTTGTTCCACAAAATCTATTTCTGTTTCTTGAAACTCGTCTTCCTTCATATGATATGCATTTCGTATTTTGATTTGAATCTTTTTTCTTGAATACAGCATCAATTCTTTGTATGGAATTCCAGAAATTAGCATCTTCCATTTTTCAAAAATATTGTTCCTTTAAACGTTTTTTTTACCAAATACATAAAACTAATTTATACATTTATCACTAAATCCTTTTAGGAAATTTCTTCTAAAAATGTGATTTTGTAATGTATAATCCGCTGTTTCAAAAAGAAATCGTAAGCGCAATAAACAAACAACTGAAGTGCATATCCATCTTACAGTGCTGTTATGTTGTGTAATTTTTGTGATTAATGATGAAAATTTAATTGAGACAAATTTCAAAACCTTATAAGATTAGTAAGACTGTAAATTACTTAAAATCAAAATGTATTTAACGCATAGAAAATATCAATGTTTTAAAAATTATTTAACTTTAGTAAAATCTTTATTTAAATTCAGTTTATATTAAGCAATATTCCTTCTTTTTTGTTTTTTATAAAAAACTACTTTAAAATCCTATAATTTGTTACATTCACATAGGTTTCTCTAGCTGTTCCACAAACAAATTGTTCTTACAAAAGATTATTCTTATATCTACATCATGCTAATCTAGATAAACATTGGCAGAATTGATCTTATTACTTCCTTCCAGTAAGTAGAAGGGAAATAAGGGAGTACCATAGGCTAAAGTGATAGTCAAAAGCTGGTTGCTATGTGATTAAAGTTCCTTCATATGGGCAGGAGTTGGCAAGTTCCCATATGATCAAAGTATGTATAAGTATTTTAAAACTGAAACCAATAACAAGGAATATCTCAAAAACAATCAACACCACGAAAAAGGGTATATAACATAAATTTTGTGTTTTAACGAGCCTTATTTTCTATTAAGTAGGTTTTTGTCGTCTATCTCTTACGATTTACCAAAAATGCAAAATTCCGTAAAATTCATCCCGATTAAAGATATCTTCAGAGGCTATTCCCAGAAAATTCAAGATACACATTTTATTTGTCGTATAAATATCTTTAATGTACGATACTTTCATCAAAATTGTTAGAGCAATTTTTGAAAAAATCAAAATCCTGAAAGCCTTTGTGTCGCATCCTTGGGGGATAGTTTGGTATTTTGGTATGCTATCCATAGACACACAAACATTTTCTAAAATACTTTTTTGGACTCGGGAGTTTCCGGTGAAATCTCGATGTACATACGTGCTAGAGAAAGCAAATGATTTTTCCATTCATTACAAAGAGTAGGATAATAATAGTCCATCTTTCATTTCATATATGTCTATGGAGACAACAGCGTATGCATAGTGTTGTATTTGACCGTAAAATCAACTGCTGTGAGATTTTTTTTTTGTGTCATTTATATAGCCTTTAACATCTATGGTCAAATCGGGGGCTTTGCGCTTGAAATAACTCGTTGTCTTTAGGCTCTTTTACGTTTGGATTAAATCATTTTCCTCAAATACACATTCACCCCAGCCGGGAATCGAACCCAGGACCTCCTGGTGAGAAGTCAGCTTGCTGACCACTCGACCATGGAGGCAGTCTACTGCGAGTTGTTGATCTTTTAAACTGTAATTATTATTATATAAAATGACTCGACAAAATTACTGTAAAATAATACTTTCTTTTAAGTTTAAATAAACGTGAAACATACTTTGTTGCTTTTTATGAAGCGACACAGAAATCCTATAAAGTTTTAATGAATCATGGTTGTGATTGACATTTATTTATCACAGGGTTTTCACATGTTTGGTCTATCTTTATCAGATGTGCCGACAAATGAATGGCGAACAGATTAATCTGATGGCGATAAATAAGAAACCTTGGCCTTTTGTTATGTTCTGCTTGATTTCAGCAGCCCAGTAGGAGTCTGACCTTGCGCTCCATGACCCACAGCAAGATACTGGAGCAGCGAACGGAAAAATAACAAACGAGAAACCGATATCGTCCTAAGCTTACGCGTACCTTTGCGAAATACATGGTCTTTCATAGACAAGAATAATACAAATAAGAATAAAAGTATACACCTTTATATTCTCTACCTCGTATATAATAGATAAAAATCTGATGTGTTACACTCACATGCCTTTCTCTAGCCGTTCTACAAACTTCTTACATAAGATTATTCTTCTTTCTGCAGCTTGTTAACCGAGGTATTCAGCACAATGTTCTTAGTACTTAGTAGGAAGAAAATAAGGGAACACACTGGGCTAAATCGATAGTCAAATGTTTTAAAAGCTGTCGTTATGTGATTGTCATTACAAATCGCTTCTATTCCTGGCCAGGAGTAGAACAAAAGAAAAACGGACACTCCCTTCTGGGAAAAGTATAAGTACTTCACAACTGAAATAATAACAATGAATACCTCGAAAACGGTAAGCTCCACGAAAAAAATGTATATGACTTAAATTGTGTATTTTAACAAGGCCTAAATTTTTTGTTTAGTAAGTTTTTGTCTATCTCTTACGGTTTATTAGTTATGCCAAATTAAGCAAAATTCATCCAGAATAAACAGGTCTTTAGAAGCTATTCCCAGAAAAGCTAAACCGACAGTCACATGTTTCAAAATGTGGTTGCTATGGGATTGAAATACGTTTCTTTGCGTGGCCAGGAGCTGACAAATTCCCGTATGTGAAAAATTTAAGTATTTTAAAACTGAAACCTAAATCAAGGAATATCTCAAAACGGACAACTCCACGAAAAAATGTATATGACATACATTGTGTGTTTTAACGAGCATTAAATTTTTTGTTAACTAAGTGTTTGTCTATCTCTTACAGTTTACGAGTTATGCAAAATTCAACAAAATTCATTCAGAATAAAGAGTTCTTCAGAGGCTATTCCCAGAGAATTCAAGATATACATTTTATTTGACAGGTTTATTTAATATATGACATTTTAATCAAAATCATTGCTGCCATTTTGAGAAAATCAACATTTTCGAAAAATTTTTCATATAAAGGATACTTGGGGATGGGGGATTTTCTTGAACATCTAGGGATTTTGAATACAGTAGCATGTGTTTAAGATGTTTTAATGACAAATTAAATGCACATATTACATTTTCTAGGAATAACCTCCGAGATCCTATTCATTCGGGATGTAGTTTGCATAACTAGTAAACCGAGACAGACAAAATTCAGTATACAAAAAAGGCATATATCGTTAAAGCACACAATTTATATCAGATACATTTTTACTTTTTCTACACGTACTAGGTACATAGTGTATAGAGAAGGTATTGTAATGCTACCAAAAATTCGATACCGAGATTTCACCGGAAATATATGTTTTAGGTCTCCACCTGAATCCAAAAAAAAAAAACATTTTCAGAAAAAGGTCTGTGTGTGTGTCTGTGTGTTAAGTTGGGTATCTTCCAAGGATGCGACACGAAGATTTTCACCCCCAACTATCCTTTATGTGGAACATTTTTCGAACATTTAGATTTTCTTAAAAATGGCTCTAAAGATTTTGATTAAAATAACGTATATTAAAGATATTTACCTTACAAATAAAATGTATGTCTTGAAATTTTTTTGGGAATAGCCTCTGAAGACTACTTTATTCTGGATGAATTTTACGGAATTTTGCATAACTGCGAAACAGTAAGAGATAGACAAAAAATTACCACAGAGAAAATGTAGATCACGTTAAAACACACTATTTATATATTATACATTTTTTCGTGGAGTTGATCGTTTTTCTAGATATTCCTTGTTTTTCGTTTCAGCTTTGAAAAACTTAACCTTTTCTTGTACAGGAATTTGTCAATATAAACAAAGGAACTTGTCACATAGCAACCAGCTTTTGACTATCACTTTAACCAATGGCACTCGCTTATTTCGCTTCTACTTACAAGGAAGCAAGCAATAAGACAAGATCTACATTTTTTGTAAATTAAGTTTGTTGTCTCTCTCTCTCTCTCTCTCTCTCTCTCTCTCTCTCTCTCTCTCTTACGGTTTAACCGTTACGCAAAATTCCAGAAAACTCATCCAGGGTAAAGAGATCTTCATGGACTAGAAAATTCAAAATGTACATTTTATACGTAATGTAAATATCTTTAATATACGATATTTTACTCTAAATCGTTTGAGCCATTTTTGAGATAGTAAAAAAATTAAAAAAAAATCGATGTAAATGATAGTTTGTAGTGTTGCATCCTCGGAAGATACTAAACATAAATACCAACTTTGGTATTTAACGATCTTTTAATTTTGCGCTATCCTGTTCCCACACACACACACACACACACACACACACACATACGCACATATGGACCATTTTCTAAAAAAAATGTTTTTTCAGACTCAGTGGACCTTAAAACATATATTTCCAGTGAAATCTCGACATTGAATTTTTGGGTGCAACACATTCTTTAGCTACATGTTTATTGTATATACATACTTGCTAGAGAAAGAAACACGCTATTTCAATTAAAATTGTTTCGAGTAGTTTTCATAAAATCAGAAGTTTTGAAAAAAAATCTATGTAAAGGGCAGTTTGTGATGTTTTTTTTTTAAATCTTTGTGTCGCATCTACACGAACCTTTTTCTAATTTTTTTGTTGGATTGAGCACACCTCATAACACATTTCTGTTGAAATCTCAACTCCGAATTTTTGGACGGAATACAATACTCCTCCTGCTTACTATACCAACAAGACAAAGAAATGTAATTTAGTACCAGCCTTACATAAATGTGTGTTTATATTTCTGTGAAACAGCTCAAGTTTTTATGCCCTAAATGCTTGATGTTTAAAACTTCAGGGCCATTTACATGCTAGTATGCCTTAACCCTTAATTGTATGGTGTTGCACATAAGCAACAAAGATGATTAATCAATAATTTTACTTTCTCTATATGCACTAATGTACATAGTGTATAGAGAAGGTATTGCACTCTAACCAAAATTTCGATACGGAGATTTCACCGGAAATATATACTTTTGGGTACCCCTTATCCAAAAAAATCAGAGTGTTCCATTAACATAACTTTCTCTACTTCTATGTAACAAATTATTATTAATAAGCTTATTCTTCTATTTATTTCAAGCTAATCGAGAAAAAATTAGCAGAACTAGTCTTATTACTTGCTTCCTTGCAAGTAGAAGCGAAATATGGGAGTATCATAGGTTAAAGTGAAGTCAAAAGCTGGTTACCAGGTGACTGAAGCTCCTTTGTTTGTATGGACACGAATTGAAAAATTCCTGTATGAGAAAGGTACAGGTTTTTAAAAGCAACATCTATAAACGATCAACTCCATGAAAAAAATGTATATAACATAAATTGTGTATTTCAACGTGCTCTACATTTTTTGTGTGGTAAGTTTCTGTTCATCTCTTACGGTTTAGCAGTTATACAAAATTCTGCAAAATTCTTCCAGAATAAAGATGTCTTCAGAGGCTATTCCCAGAAAATTCAACATATATCTACATTGTATTTGTCTTGTAAATATCTTGAATATAAGATATTTTAATAAAAATAAATACAGCCATTTCCTAAAGAATCAAAATTTTCGAAAATTGCTCTATGTAAAAGATAGTTGGGGGCGGGAAGATTTTGTTGAAACTCTTCGAGTCGCATCCTTAGAAGATACTGAACTTAAATACCAATGTAATACATGAACTTTACGTTTTTGAGTTATGCTGCCCCCTCCCACACACACACACAGACAGACAGCAACACACAGGGACATTTTTCTAAAAAATGCTTGTTTTAGATTCAGGGCGTCTCAAAACATACATTTCCGGTGAAATATAGGTATCGAATTTTTGGGTACAATGCAATACCTTCTTTATATACTATGTGCAAAGTACGTGTAGAGAAAGTAAAAATTAAGGTCAAACGGTCGTTGTTGCATAAATGCTTTTATAAATGTTTACTTACTATACCTACTATAGAAAGTAACATAATTTAGAGGCAGCGTTACTTAAATGCGTGTTTACATTTCTGTGAAACAGCTCTAGTTTTTATGCCCTAATTGCTTGCGGTTATGTTAAAAGTTCTAAGCCTTTTTGCTAGTATGCATTAAACAGGCGTTGTTGCACAAATGCTTTTTCACTTAAATCGACTATTTGAATTTTTATGTAACAGCATTATGCAACTATTTTTAGTCTCTGAATAGCAGAATGTTTTTGTAATAGCAATATATTTCACTCCGACTGCACTAACTGGAGCGCGCATAAAAACAGATAACACCACCTTAAAAGTAACACAATGTATAACTTTGTTGTCTTATCGCCCAGTGAATTATTATTGTTTATTCTACCTGTTCACTTTACCTAACTACAACTTGGCCAGCCTTCCAACATATTTATAACGCAGATAATCACGTATTGTATTCCGCCCCAAAATTCGATACCAAGATTTCACTGTTTTGAGATTCCTTGTGTCCGAAAAAAACATCTTTAGAAAAAGGTCGTGTGTATGTTTGTAGACATCATAGCTCAAAAATTAAACGCCCGTTAAATACCAAACTTGGTATTTAAGTTAAGTAGCTTTCAAGGATGCGACACGAATATTTTCATTAAAATACTCCCATTCCCAACTACCCTTTACATGGAACATTTTTCGAAAATTTTGATATTCTCTAAAACTGGCTCTAACGATTTTGTTTAAAATGCCGTATACTAAAGATATTCAATTACAAATAAAACGCATATTATGGTATAGCCTCTGAAGACCTCTTTATTCTAGTTGATTTTTGCAGAATTTTGCATAACAGTTAAACTGTAAGAGTTAGACACAAACTTACTACACAAAAAATGTAGATCTCGTTAAACACATAATTTATGTCATATATATATTTGGAGTTTACCGTTTTGAGATATTTATTGTTATTGGTTTCACTTTTAAAATAATTAAATTTTCTTAAACGGGACCACGCAAAGTGAACCGAACCTCAAATTTTCACATAGCGACCAGTTTTAAAAATTTTGATTATCGCTTTAGCCT
This sequence comes from Hymenopus coronatus, assembly GCA_030762935.1. Classification (NCBI taxonomy): domain Eukaryota; kingdom Metazoa; phylum Arthropoda; class Insecta; order Mantodea; family Hymenopodidae; genus Hymenopus; species Hymenopus coronatus. Next base: position 28,681,343 of record CM060882.1, read on the forward strand.
AATATACTCTCTTTTTTCCTTTCTACTTACAAGGAATCAATTTATAAGACCAATTCTAAATTAGCATGTCGAAGATAAAAGAATACTCTTTTTGTAACAAACTTTTGTTTGTGGAACAGCTAGAGAAAGTTATGTGAATGTAACACATCAGAAAGGAGAAAAACTGGAAAATATATTCAGTTTATTAAACAGCGAACATTGATCTGAACAGATGTTAATCTATGCTAATAAAGAGAGAAAAATAATTGTACGGTGATTTAAAAAACAATCATCAGAATTTGATATTTCTCCTGACATTTCTTTTATAAATTACCGAAGGATTAAAAATATGATGCGTTCCATTCATATGGCTTTTTCTATATCTCTGTGACAAATTATTGTTAAAAAGCGTATTCTTCTACTTCATGCTAATCGAGATAAACATTAACAGAAATAGTTTTATTATTGCTTGTGAGTAGAAGGGAAATAAGGGAGTATCATAGGCTAAAAGTTTAGTCAAATCTCTTAAAATCTGGTTGCTATGTGATTGAAATTCGTTTCTTTTTACGCCCGAAAAAAATCCATCGTCCTTTGCCGGATTTGTACCCGCGACCTTGTGTATTGAAGTTAGCATGTAACCATTACACCACGGAGGGCAACTCAATGCTCACATATATGGATATATACCAGGTATGTCTATAAAATACAAGTGTTTACACAAATAACCGGTCTCTTAGTACACGTACTTCCATTATATGTCCAAACTCAGCCAATAATGTCAGTTTAAAATCAAGCGCCAATATGCTGTACTCCGTCTGTTGGAAGCTAAAAATATTCAAGTAATAATTTTTTTTTTGATAGTGTTTAACGCTCGCTTTTACTAAATACGGCCCCTCAGGCGATGACACTGATGATACATGGAAAGAAGATGGAGCACAGGTGGAATGCGAAACCACAGAACCCAGAGAAAATCCGCCCCTACGCCGCTTTGTCCAGCACAAATTCCACATGCGGTCGCCTGGGATCGAAACCAGGCTTTCCTTAATGAGTGGCGAGTGGTCTAACCATGCGTCCAGTCTTCCTGATTCCTGCACAATGGACACCACCACCAACCACCTTACGAGCTTTACACCCTCCCAACCTAAGCAACGCTATTCCCGCCCTTTCATACCCAATTCTAAAATATATGTTTCTTTACCCCATCCAATTTTTATTTCATTTTGTAGCTTCATTCAGATTCTATTTCCTGCCTATTTATTTCACATTAGTCGTCTTTTTACTCTTTTCACGACATATTTATTGCCAAATATTGTTTAGTAGAATAGGTAGACAAAGACATGTAAATGAAACACATCAGACTATTTGTTCTAAATTTTCTCCAAAATACGAGGGCCATCAGAAAGTAACAGCTTATTTGCCATAACTAAATGATAACAAAAGATATCAACACAAAGCTTTAATTACAGCACCTTACTCTGTTTTTCAACGTAATCTCCATTCTGTCAAGAATTTTATCGTCGCGTGTACCACTTTTTCAATGCGGATGTTATAGTTTTCTACCGCCAAAGAACTTATTCGTTTTTTTAAATGCACAATTCGAATTTTATATGCAAATAGCGTAGGTGTATGGTGATGATGCAACGAACGAATATTCAGTGAGGAAATGGCGCATAATTTACGAGTAATCAAGGTGAGTAAAGACTGGAGTGGAAATTCATGAATTGTTATGGAGGAGTTGAATGCAAACACTGATAAAAGAATTAAGAAAACTGGTGTTTCACTTTGGACACCGTAGATGACTTTTTGGATGGAAAAGATTTCCCAACCGATGAAGACCTCAAAGTGACAGTGACATCTTGGCTCGTAGCTTTAGCGGTGGAAGAGTATCACATATGCATTGAAAAACCGGCACCACGTGACAATAAAATACCTTGATAACAATGACGATTACATTGAAAAATAGAGTGAGGTACTGTAACCTTGTAAATAAAGTTTTATGTTGATAATTTTCGTTATTATTTAGCTATGCCAAATCGTCTGTCACTTTCTGGATGGCCCTCGAATTACTACTTCCTGGTATACTTACTGATGGTACATCACAGATAGACAGATTTTACAAATTGTTCGGTTGAAGGAGGCTGAAGAAGGAAGTTACGTTTTCTGCATAATAATGTCTACACGAGAGTTTATCTTGCAGTCTTTGATTTACATTTTAGAATACACAACAGAGGACTTTTAAGTCGAGTATTCGTTCTGAATGCGTAATACATCATTTCTTCCGGCTTTTGTTGCTTTAACAACTCAAGTTTCCTTGGTTCTGAGTGCAAGGACGTTCACAGAATACTTTGTTTCAGACTGTTACCTAGGGCTCGAAAGTTGATGGGAAGTCATCTAAATAATTTCTCGACCACATATGGACAATATACATAGAAGGTATTGCAAGTATTCTACTAAAACATTCGATACCGAGATGTCACCGGAAATACATGTTTTGAGACTCCCTGAATACAAAAAAGCACTTTGTGTGTGAACAGCATAACTCAAACATAAAAACTCAGTGAAATACCAAACTTGGTATATAATTATAGTATCTTTCAAGGAAGATCGTCTCCTTCGTGCGGTGGTAGTGCGGCTGACTACCAAGGGTTCGATTCCCGGTGTATGACGTGGGGATTTTCTCCCACTGGAAAACCTGGTCCGGGATGCACTCAGCGTCATGAGATTCCTGGGGGGAAGGGGGACAATTGAGGAGCTACTCAAGGAAAAATCTGATGTGTTCCATTCACACGACTTCCTCTACATCTCTGCGACAAATTATTGTTAAAAAGCTTATTCTTCTATTTACTTCATGCTAATCAAGAAAAAGATAGCAAAAATATTGTTATTACTTGCTTCTTTGTAAGGGAGTACCATAGGTTGAAGTGGTAGTCAAAGCTGGTATTTAAGTTTGATATCTTCCCAGGATGCAAACACGAACCTCCAACCACCCTTTACATGGGACTTTTTGGACAATTTTGATTTTCTCAAAAATGGCTATAACGATTTTGATTAAAATATCGTACATTAAAGACATCTACCTCACAAATGAAATGCATATTTTGAATTTTCTGGGAATAGCCTCTGAAGACTACTTTATTCTTGATGAATTTTGCATAACTGCTAAACCGTAAGAGATACATAAAAACTTACAACACAAAAATATAGAGCACGTTAAAACACACACTTTATGTATATACATTTTTTTCGTGGAGTTGATCGTTTTTGTGATATTCCTTGTTATTGGTTTCAGCTTTGAAAAACTTATACTTTTCAATACAGGAATTTGTCAACTCCTGTCCATTCAAACAAAGGAACTTGTCACATAGCAACCAGCTTTTGACTATCACTTTAACCTATGATACTTCCTTATTTTGCTTCTACTTTCAAGGAAGCAAGTAATAAGCCTATTGCTGCTAATTTTTTCTCGATTAGCATGAAGTAAATAGGAACAAACTTTTTAACAATAGTTTGTTGCAAAGATGTAAAAACGATTTTTAATCCAAATATAGCAAATCAGGATAAACATTGGCAGAAATGGTCTTATTACTTGCTTCCTGGTAACTAGAAGACAAACAAGGCTAAAGTGATAGTCAAATATTTTAAAAGCTGGTCGCCAAGTGAAACAATTGAGATTCAATTCCCTTTGCATGGTTCCGTTTGAGAAAAGTTAAGGTAGTTTAAAACTGAAACGACGATCAACTCTACAAGAAAAACGATTGTGTGTCATAACGATATCTACATTTTTTGTTTGTAAGCTTTTGTCTATCTCTTACGGTGTAACTGTTATTGAAAATTCTTGCAAAACTCATCCAAAATAAAGAGCTCTTCAAAGCCTGTTCCAGAATATTCAAAATATACATTTTATTTGTGATACAAATATCTTTAATATACGGTATTTTAATCAAAATCGTTAGGGCCATTATTGAGAAAAACAAAAATTTAAAAAATGTAAAGGGTAGTTTGTTTTGGGGGAATTTTATTGAAAATCTTCCTGTTGCATCCTAAGTAGAAACTAAATATCAAGTCTTTAACGGTCTTTGCGTTTTTGAGCTATGATGTACCCAGATAGACACATAGACCTTTTTCTAAATATGAGTTTTTCGAACTCAGTGGGACCCAAAACTTGTACTTCCGGTGAAATCTTGATATAAAAATTTTAGGTGCAATACAAAATCTCTCCTATACACTATATACATAGTACGGGTAGAGAAAGTAAAAAAAAGCTTTTTTTTTTTTTCTAGCTACTATGTACATTGCATGTACATACGTGCTAGAGATAGTAAAAAGGATATCTTTTGTAAACGGGTCCTCAAAACATTCATTTCGGATGAAATCTCGGTATCGAATTTACCATGTACACTGTAGATATCTGATAAAGTAATGCTGAATATTATAACAGCAATAATAATAATAACAACAACAATGTATTTTGTGATTTGTTTCCCAGTGTGTACATCCTCAGAAATAAGGCAGGGTGTGACTTCCGAATGATAACGATTACACATTTTTGCGCGTTCCCTGTTTTATGATTACCCAAGTCATGTTTCCTGTTGTTTGGAACGTGCCTTTCCCGGAATTGTGAAAACCAATATATCCATATCCTAACAGATAACTTGAGAACAAAAGTCCACTATGTCTTTAGCAACGCTTTTCTTGTCGCTTGTCTCTGAGATATGCAAAACTGAATCAAACCTATGATGCAATGTTCAGTTTGATTATATAAAACCTTTTATCCTATCCTATACATTTCATGTATCCTGTGTTCAATTCACATTACTTTCTCTACATTATGTAATAACCATATTACTTTCTCTATACATACTATGTACATAGTGTATAGAGAAGGTATTGCATAGCACCCAAACATTTGATACCGAGATTTCCCCGGAAATATATGTTTTGAGACCCCCTGAATCCAAAAAAAAAAAAAGTTTTAGGAAAATGTCCGTGTGGTAAAAAGTCCGTTAAATACCACACTTTGTATTTAAGTTGGGTATCTTCTAAGGATGCCACACGAAAATTTTCAACAAAATCCCCCAAACCCAACTACCCTTTACTTGGAACAATTTTCGAAAATTTTGATTTTCTCAAAAATGTCTCTAAAGATTTTGATTAAAATGCCGTATATTTAAGATATTTATATGAAAAATAAAATGTATATCTTGAATTTTCTGGGAGTAGCCTCTGAAGACATCTTTATTGTGGACGAATTTGGCAGAATTTTGAATAACTGGTAAACTGTAAGAGATAGACAAAAACTTACTTACTGGAAAATGTAAAACACACAATTAATGTTATATACATTTTTTCGTGGAGTTAATCGTTTTTTAAATATTCCTTGCTATTGGTTTCATCTATGAACCACTTCTTTTCTCATATGGGAATTAGTCAACTCCTGTCTATACAAACAAAGGAACTATAATCACATAGACACCAACTTCTTACTATCACTCTAGCCTATGGTACTCCCTTATTTCCATTCTACTTACATGGAAGCAAGTAATAACACAAAATTAATTTTTTTCTCGATTAGCATGAAGTAAATAGAATAATAATTTTTATACAATAATTTGCTGTAGAGATGTAGAGAAAGTCATGTGAATGGAACACATCAGATTTTTCTATTTCATGCTAACCGAGATAAACATTAACAGAACCATTTTACTACTTAGTTTCCTTAAGTAGAAGGGAAATAATGGAATGCATTAGGCTAAATCGACAGTCAAATGCTTTAAAATGTGGTTGCTATGGGATTGAAATCCGATTCTTTGCGTGGCCAGGAGTTGACAAGTCACGAATGAGAAAAGTTTCAAGTATTTTAAAACTGAAACCAATAACAACAAATATCTCGAAACCGGTCGATAGAAATGTATACAACATAAACCGTGTGTTTTAAGAAGATCTACATTTTTTGTGTAGCACGTTTTTGTCTCTCTCTTACGGTTTGCCAGTTATGCAAAATCCAGGAAAATTCATCCAGAATAAAGCGGCCTCCAGCGGATATTCCCAGAAAATTCAATATATACATTTTATTTGTCATGTAAATATTATAAACATACGAGATTTTTATTAAAATCGTTAGAGTCATTTTTGAGAAAACCAAAATTTTCGAAATTATTTCCATGTAAAGAGTAGTTGGGGTGGGTATATTTTTAAATCTTCGTTTCGCATCGCGGACTTTTCGTTTTTGAGCAATGCTGCCCACACACACACATATACATTTCTAATTTTTGGGGGGATTCAGGGGGTTTCAAAACATGTATTTGCGGTGAAACCTCGGTATCCAAATTTTGGGTGCAATACAATACCTTCTCTATAGACTATGCACATGGTATGTATAGAGAAAGTAAAAATTAGTCTTCATTTCGTCGAAATAAGGTAAGTACTTTATTTAATTGTTAATTATATTAGCTCTTTTGGCCATTCTTTAAATAATGAGAATTCGCTGTCATATAAGTCTTTCGACTGGCCGGGTAACAAATTAAGTACAGTTTTTTTTCGCACAATCTAAAAATTCCTCGGGAATATCCATTTTCATTCATTTGTTGATTTATTTGTTGCAGTTTAAACAGTCAGAATTGAAACTGTTTATTCCGACGGGGTTACGCAGCAACGAACAAACAAAACACTACCTACGTCATGACTAAAAGGCAATTCCTGTGATGACGACTTTAATAATATTAACATAAATAAATATAATACATTTTAGGATAGGTTAAAATGTTGTATATTACACGTGGTTTATTAGAGTATTATTTGCTCATGAAAAATTAGAACACTCACGCTTACGTGTTCGTGTAAACATTCCACTCATAAATAATAGTCAATTTAAGCCATTTATAATATAAATAACTAATACATTACTCTTACATAGCTTTCTCTACACACTTTTGTGCATTACTTTTTCTACTACGTATAAACTACGTTAAGAATTAGGATACGGTGTACGCCTGCACCGAACTTAGGTGTTTATAGTAATGAGAGGGCACCCCCGGGAGAGGCGAGAGGCTACCCGTGCGGCCGGAACCAGGAGCAACGACACAGTAATAAGTGTCCCTACAATTTCGACACTGAAGCAGCCCGACAGTCATACAGACCTCGCCTCAAATATGGTTCAACGCCCCCGTCAGAGACGGTTCCCATCCCGGAACCAGCCGCAGTCGCAGGATGGGGATAGTCACTTCGAGCATCCTTTTTCCCTGCCACGCCATACCTAGTTCTATCGTCGATATTTCCAAACCTAAAAGAAACCAACGGGATGAATGATGAATGAAATTACAAGGGAGACAACATGGAGGGACAGCAAAGTTGAAGGATGAAAGAAACCCACCCAGCATTCGCCTGAAGATCCGGGGCAGGTAGGCCGGCCACAGGGATCGAACACACGACCACCCGAATGCGTGTTACAGAAGAAATCTGTATGATTTTTACATAACTGGTAAACCGTAAGAGATAGAAAAAAAAAAACAAAAAAAAACTTAGTGCACAAAAAAAAAAAAAAAAAAAAAAAAAAAGTAGATTTAAAACACACAATTTATGTCCTATACAATTTTTGAAGAGTTAATCATTTACGAGATATTACTTAATATTGGTTTCAATTTTAAAATACTTATCATACATTTTTGTCAACTCCTGGCCACGCAAAAGAACCGAGTTTCAATCACATAGCAACCGGCTTTTAAAATAACTGACTATCTCTCTAGTCTAGTGTAATTCATTATTACTAAATCTTTTAAGTACCTATAGAAGGTAAATAAGAAAAATTCTGCTAATGTTTATCTTGATTAGGGTGAAGAAGATACAGGAATAACTTTTTTTAAGAATAATTTGTTACAGAGCTGTAGAGAAATTCATTTGAATGCAACACATCAAGTTTTTTTTTTTTTTTTTTTTTACTATTATTATACAGGAATTTCCAAGGATGGAACACGAAGATTTTCAGGAAAATCCACGCACCCCAAACTACCCTTTACATGGATGAAGTTCATAAACGTTGATTTACTTAAAATAGCTCTGACAATTTTGATTAAAATACCATATGTTTGTTTTCATGACATACGAAATTTATATCTTGAAATTTCTAGAATAGCCTCTTAAGATTCTTCATTCTAGACAGTTTTTGTATAGCAGGTGAACCATAAGAGATAGACAAAAACTTACTACACAGAGAATCAGATCTCGTTAAAATACACAATTTATGTCATATACATTTATTTCATTGTAGAGTTAACCATTTCCGAGATATTTCTTATTATTTAGTTTTAATTTTTAATACTTAACACTTTCTCAAACGAGATTGATCATTCGTATCACATTTTCTTGTTTTTCTCCTGGCCTTTAAATTGAAAAAAGTTTCCCCTGTTTTCATTCTTATAAAGAAGCAAGTAATAAGGCTATTTCTGCTAATTATATCTCAATTAGTATAATGTACATAAAAGAATAATATTTTGTAAGAATAGTTTGATTGCAGAACTGCTAGAGAAAGTCATGTGAATGGAACACGTCCGAAAAAGGTTCGTGTGTCTGTGTGTAAATCTGTGTGTCTTGCGAAGCTACGGTAAAGAACCTATACCGTTAGTTATTTGTTTATTCTTCCAACATATTTTACATCACCTAACGGGCAATGAACAAAAGGAAATTATAGAAGAATAAACTGGGATACATACTCCGCTAGTACTATGTTTTACAGGTTATGTAAGGGAAGACGATTTACATGCGTTTGGGAATCACTTTTCGAAGTTCCCCTTTTTGAAGGATTCTTTTGAAAATATCACTGTCATTGAATTGCTGTTTAGTTAATATTCATATTGGATAAATCCTAGTCTATAAACTACTTTATAAAGTTTATTATGTAAATAATCCCATAATCAAAATGTCTCACACGTCTCATAATTTGAGAAAGTTTGTTGCAATTTATGCAATTAGAGCTTTAAATCTCAAGCAGAAACAGCATGAAAATATATTTTAAACATACATGATGACTGAATTTTAAAATTGTTTACAAACCCATAAGAAATTTTAGTCCTTAAAACTAACCTCATTTTCAACGAAAAACTATTATTGGTGTTATAATGGGTTTCATCCTGCAAAATGTTACAATGGATATTTATTCTCTTTCTGGGAAATTCTACTGGAATTAAAAAAAAAAAAAATCTGATGTGTACCATTCACATGACTTTCTCCATATCCCTGCAACAAATAATTCTTAAAAAGCTTATACTTCTATTTACTTTATGCTAATCAGAAAAAATTAGCAGAAATAGCCTTATTACTCGATTCCTTGTAAGTAGAAGCGAAATAAGGGACAACCGTAAGTTAAAGTGATAGTCAAAAGCTGGTTACTATGTCAATGAAGTTCCTTTGCTTGTATAGATAGGAGTTGACAAGTTCCTGTATGAGAAAGTATACGTTTTTCATAGCAGAAACCAAAAATAAGGAATGTCACAAAAACGACGATCTCCACGAAAAAATGTATATAACATAAATTGTGTGTTTTAAAGCGTTCTACATCTTTTGTGTAGTAAGTTTTTGTCCATCTCTTACTGTTTAGCAGTTATTCAAAATTTAGTAAAGTTCATCCAGAATAAACTACTCTTCAGAGGCTATTCCCAGAAAATTCAAGATATACATTTAATTTGTCAGGTAAATATGTTTAATATCCGAAATTTTAATCAAAATCGATAGAGCTATTTTTGAGAAAATCAAAATTTTCGAAAAAAGTTCCATGTAAAGGATAGTTGGGGGTGGAGGGATTTTTCTCAAAATCTTCGTGTCGCATCCCTGGAAGATACTAAAGTTAAATACCAAGTATGGTATTTTACCGACTTTTCGTTTTTGAGTTATCGTGTTCACAGACACACGGACACACGGACACACACACACACACACACACACACACACACACACACACACACACACACACACACACACACACACACACACACACGGACCTTTTTGTGAAAATGCTTTTTTTTTTTGATACTGGGGACCCTAAAACATATCTTTCCGGTGAAATCTCGGTATCGAATTTTTGGTGGAGTGCAATACTTTCTCTATACACTATGTACATAGTGCGTATGGAGAAAGTAAAAATCTGCTGTGTTCCACTCATATAGTTTTCTCTATATCTCTGCAACAAATGATTGTTAAAAAGCTTATTCTTATATTTACTTCATTCTAATAGAGATAAAAGTAGCAGAAATGCTTGCTTTCTTGTAAGTAGAAGGGAAATAAGGGAACACCATAGACTAAAGCGACAGCGAAATCTTTTAAAAGCTGGTTGCTATGCGATTGAAATTACTTTGTTTGTATGTATTACCAGGAGTTGACAAATTCCCGTACGGTCAACTCCACTAAACGTATATGACGTAAATTGTGTGTTTTAACTGCAGTCTGTTTTTGTCCACCTCTTACGGTTTAACCGTTATACAAAATTCATCCAGAATAAAGAGGTCTTCAGGGCCATTCCAGAACATTCAAGATATACATTTTATTGTGTAAATATTTTTAATGTATTATATTTTAATAAAAACATTTAGAGCCATTTTTGAGAAAATAACAATTTTCGAACATTTTACCATGTATTTAGGGGTGGGGGAATTTTCTTGAAAATCTTCATGACGTATAGATGTGAAATACTAAACTTCAATACTTACCAAGTTTGGTATTTAATGGACTTATAGTTTTTGAACTATGCTGTTCACAGACACACACACACAAATCAGGTAGACGCACACACTAATCGTTTTCTGAAAATACCTTTTTTTTTTAGATTCAGGGGGTCTCAAAACATATATCTCCGGTGAAATCTCGGTATCTAATTTTTGGGTACAATACAATACGTTCTCCTTATACTATGTACGCACACAGTACGTGTAGAGAAAGTAAAATTTCAGACTCGTGGAGCATTTTAAAAGTGTGAACATTTAGTTTTGAGAAATATGCTATTTTATAAAGTAACATTGTAGGTAACAGGCGTATAGTACGATCTTTAAATGGCTGTAGAGCCAAAACAAGGTTGGATGCCCAAAGGTTTCACCACCATTTACAACAAAAACATTTTCGACGTTTTGACCGATTGTAGTAGAAACTTCACTCCATGTCGCATAACATTAGTGATGTTGAGGATGTAGGCAAGGAATTCATAAATACAATAGCGAGAAGAATACTATCAGAATACTACCAAAGGATTGCAGATAAAGTTAAACAAAATCCCATTTGTAGTGAGAGAATTAGCTTAATTTATTGTCATCAACTCGCAATATTAAATTACACATTTGTACATTTAACAGCAGGTTATTGCTGATTACCAATTGGTTGTTGAGAGCTTACTATTAAGATAATTACAAAATGACACTGCCTCCTCCCAGGTCGAGTTGTCAGCGCACTGACTTCTCACCCGGAGCTCTCGGATTCGATTCCCGCCTGGAGTGGGGAAGTTTTCTTTAACCGGAATCATTCCTTATCCTCCCACAGTCTCGAAGCACCAGTGAATCAAAAACGTCCGAACTGGTTACGCGGTGTTTTCCTTGTCCGCGTCCTCGGAACTCATTGCCGTCTGCCGCTTTCATAGAAAGGTGCGGATGAAACCATGTAACACTTTAAAACTATTTTTCAAAGCTTTACTTACCAATGTAATTAAAGGAGGTGCCGAAACTGGCCTCCGCCGTTGTCCAAGCATTTTTGGCAACTCTTCAGAAAAACAGCCGTTACTCGCCATAGTGAGGGCTGGCAATTTCCTGGCGGATATTTTGTTTTAATTGCTCCAGGGTGTGTGTGGGTACAGGAGCTGTGTGTTATGTGGAAAGCTGTGTGTGTGCGTAGTGGAAAACACCGCGCGGTGGTTCGGATGTTTTTGGGTATCAATCTTTTTCTGGTCAACAGTTGACGCCTATATATACATGAATACACTTTTGCCCCAACTTGATTTTTAGAGACTTAACAGCCAGGGAGTGTGATTTTGCCTTATTTAAACAAGGCTATGCAACAACTCATACAGCCAATCTTTCGAAGATAGCAACTGAAAGTGTGTTTCAGGACAGAATTATTAGTAGAGATTTGTCTCCCCCTCAGTCCCCCGACCCAACCCCCTGCGATTTCTATCTGCGGTAACTTAAAGCATAAAGCGTATAAGACAAATATACACATCCTGGAAGAATTAAAACAAAATATCTACCAGGAAATTGCCAGCGTTTCTCAACTTGAACTACGGCGAGTGATAGTTCCTAAAGAGGTGCCAAAAATGTATGGACAACGGCGGTGGACAGTTTCAACATCTCCTTTAATTACATTAGAAAGTAAAGTCTAGAAGTTGTTTTAAAAATGTTGCATGGTTTTATCCGCGTCTCTCTATGCTAGCGGCAGACAGCAACGAGCGCCGAGGGCACGGACAGATAAACACCGCGCAGTCGGTTCGGACGCTTTTGGATCATCCAGTATGATGTGAGAGTAAAAGCGTGTGTGTTTAAAGGAAAGAAAGTGGTAACAAAAAAAAAATCTGTTGTGTACCATTCACACGAGTTTCTCTATGTCCCTGCAACAAATTATTCTTAAAAAGCTTATACTTCTATTTACTTCATGCTAATCAGAAAAAAATAGCAAAAATAGTCTTGCTTCCTTGAAAATAGAAGCGAAATAAGGGACTACCATAGGTTAAAGTGATAGTCAAAAGCTGGTTGCTAAGTGACTGAAGTTCCTTTGTTTGCATGGAATTAGTTGAGAAATTCCTGTATGAGAAAAGTGTTTTTCAAAGCAGATACCAAAAACAAGGAAGGTCTCAAAAAACGATTAACTCCACCAAAAAATGTATATAACATAAATTGTGTGTTTTAATGTGCTCTACATTTTTCGTCTGGTAAGGTTTTGTCCATCTCTTACGGTTTAGAAGTTATTCAAAATTCCGTAAAACTCATCCAGAATAAAGTACTCTTCAGAGGCTATTCCCAGAAAATTCGAAATATACATTTTATTTGTTATATATTTAATATACGATATTTTAATCAAAATCGTTAGAGCCATTTTTGAAAGAATCAAAATTTTCGAAAAAAAGTTCCATGTAAAGGGTAGTTGGGGGTGGAGGGATTCTTCTCAAAATCTTCGTGTCGAATCCCTGGAAGATACTAAGTTTGGTATTTTAGCTACTTTTCGTTTTTGAGTTATCGTGTTCACAGACACACGGACACACACACACACACGGACCTTTTTCCGAAAATGTTTTTTTTTAGTTAAAGGGGACCCTAAAACATATATTTCCGGTGAAATCTCGGTATCGAATTTTGGTGGAGTGCAATACTTTCTCTATACACCATGTACATAGTGCGTATGGAGAAAGTAATAGAGTAAGGAACTGTAACCTTGTAAATAAAGTTTTGTGTTGATAACTTTCGTTATTGTTTAGTTATGCCAAATCGTCTGTCAGTTTCTGGTTGGCCCTCGTACATATCGTACTAGTTGAGGTATTAACTATAATACATTTTCGGTGTCGTTTCGTAACAACCTGCATAGAATCAGAGCAGTGAAGTTGGAAGGCTTGCATCTACATTCTGTAACCATAGCAGTCTCGTATCTTAAATGTTTTCATAGATAATAGATCTTGAATTTAGCAGATTTAGCCTTGGTGAGATAGGACTTTTGATCTCCCCATCAAGTATTTCTGACAGTTATATAACCCTAGCCAGATTATTTTGTGAAACGTGCTCATGTCAAATATTTTAATATTTTGTCTTAAACTTTATCACTGATTGGGAAAAAAACTTGTTTTCAGTTTCTCTGATCCGGTAAACTTCGGCTCCTTCAACCTTGACCTTTTAATTTGGGCTTCCAGCCAACCAGAATGACTGAAGTCGCGAAGTAAAGTCAGCAAATTCAAGTTTTTCTGCTGGATTTTTTACTAGACTTTTCTTTCATATCTTATTTGTTTAGAACTGTAACTCCATTAATCCAAAAGCAATAACTTTTAAATATCAAGTAGTTTACAAATACTCAGAAAATATCATTATATTGTCACGAATTTATTTAAGGCAGCATACCTGAAAATAAAATAAAAAGTATGAAAAATTTCGAGTCATTTGTTTTTATACTTTCTCCGCTATGTACAGTAAAGTAGAGGAAGTATTACATTCCACCCAAATAGAGATATCACCGGGAATACAGATTTCGAGACTTCTGAATCCGATATATATATATATATATATATATATATATAAATAGCTCTGCGTGTGTGCCTGAACATCATAACTCAAGAATGAAATGTCGGTTAAATACCAGACTTGATATTTAAGTTTAGCACCTTCAAAGGGCTAGAGAGATAAATTAAAAAAAAAAAAAGGCCTCCCTAAACCAAAATTTTGGAAGTTTTGTTTTTCTAAAACGGCTCTAACGATTTTGATCACATTTAAAACATTTTTATAACAAACAAACTGTATATTTTGAATTTTCGGGAAATAATCTCATCCTGGTAAACTGTAAGGGATAGAACAAATTTTACTCACCAAAAATAAAGATCTTGTTAAAGCACACAATTTATGTCAGATATATTCCTTGTTATTGGTTTAAATTTTGCAATATATACGTCACTCAAATGGGAAGTCATCATTCATAAACTTTTAAAAGTTTTGACTATCGATTTAGCCTAGTATATTCCCTTATTTCCCTCCTACTTACAAGGAAATAAGTAGTAAAGCTGTATTTATTAATATTTATCTTGATTAGCGTGAATTAGATAGAAGAATAAGCTTTTGTAAGAACAATTTGTTGTGAAATAGGCAGAGAAACTTATGTGAATGGAACACGTCAGACTATTTTGTTGTGACGTAAGCTATTTCCAAGATATCTGTTATTAATGGTTCAATGATCCAATTCTTTGTCATTCTTTTAAAGTAGTGTCGATTTTCAGCTATTTCTTGTTTAAACTCAGCAATAGCGTACATTTCTTGAACATTTGACTATCGGTTTTGATCAATGATGAAGCTATAATCTAGATTCTGCAAGGTTTAACTCGATTGAAATGAAAAAGAAAGGAAAATAAACTTTCTTAAAAAGTAATTTCTATACTCACTAATAAACGATAGAGGGTGAAGAAATCATATATCACCTATAAGATTTTTTTTTTTTCATTCGGAATGAAGAGTGGTTCATAGTCTGCTAGATATTATATTCAAGGTATACGTTAATGAGTCACTACTTTAATACCTTACAGGAGTAGAGATTAGAAACATAGAAGAATTTTAGAACTGTGACCAAGGCTAGGGTATTGCTTCTCTCTCTCTCTCTCTCTCTCTCTCTCTCTCTCTCTCTCTCTCGCTCTTGATAGTGTTTAACTCCCACTTTTACTACCATGGCGCCGCAGGCGATTTTTTCTTAAAACCTCCAGTACGACCAGTAGGAGTAGCACAGCGGGGTTCTTAACATTTCCGAACTGAAAAAAGCAAAAAAGGAAAAAAAAAACAAAAAAAAAACAAAAAAAAAAAACAAACAAACCGCAATCGCCCTTTCGATGCCTCCTCCTGCTCATGGATCTGTTATGCCAGGATAGAAACAATGCACACCCACCGCATAGGCTGCACACCCTTCCTAACCCTGGTTTCATAGAGGATTTGCCTACTGACCTAGAAAAAACAATGAAAACTCTCCCAAGGTCAGGGTGATTGGTCCTGCCTCCCGAATGCAAGACCTCAGAATCCAAAAGGCTTGAAAATGTTGTAGGCAAGTCTGAGAAAACTATTTTTTTTTTTGTTATTGTAAGTTTGGAGTGCGAAAATTTCTTGAAATATCTTATCTGGCATTAATAAATACTCGCTGAATAAAATATTAGATTCGGTATCTATTCACTTCATTTATGAGTTGCGGCTCGTCGTAAACATCGAAAAACATTCTTTACAATTTTCTACAATAAATGGGGCTCATACAAACTTTTGCATAAGTCCTTTTAAACTAATTTAATGTAATATTTACATTTTTATATGACTATTTTTAAAAATGCATCTTGTGAACCATATTTATTAGAACAATGCATTTATGCATTAAAACATTATATTTAAATGATCGTGCAGTAAAGAAAAGTGCAACTTGGCATCGTATTATCGTCTATAGTAATTCGTACACATTTAAAAATATCTCTTACATATTGCGAATTGTTCAAATTTTACATTTTTATAGTGTTTAAAGCTTGCTTTTATTACTTGTGGCACCGCAGGCGATGGCATTGATGATACGTGGAATGAAGAGGAGCACCGGTGGAATGCAATGGCGGGGGAAACTGGAGAACCCGTAGAAAACCGCCCCTGCGCTTCTTTCTGCACCACAAATTTCTCATGCAGTCGCTTTGGTTCGAACCTGGGTCGTTTAGGTGAGTGGTCTAATCACTCGGCCACGGCGCGGCCCCCAAATTTTACAGATGGTAATACCTAAGTCTAGCATCTTCTAAGGATATGATACACGTTTTCAAGAAAATCCCTTACTCCAAATTACCGTTTACGTGAAGCAAGTTTTGATGTAGGGGTAACGAGTCTGTCTCCCATTCAAGAGGTTGCAAGTTCGAATCTCACTTATGGTGAGTTATCCGGATAAGTTTTTTTTTTTCCCGGTGTTGTCCCTTATTCTGAGAAGACGAATGGTGAGTAACTTTAAGCTACATGGACCTCGAGATCTTTTGAGCGTAATGTCACCGATTTTATTCATCGTCCGATATGACCAACCAAATTAATGGAGTTTATCTCTCTCTCTCTCTCTCTCTCTCTCTCTCTCTCTCTATATATATATATATATATATATACACACACACACATTTATTTTCTCAAAAAAAAAAAAGCATCAACGATTAAAATACCAGATTTAAGATAGTTTCTAATAAAAATTAACATTTTGAATTTTATGTGCATTCCCTGTGCAATCATCTTTTTCAGAAATGCATTTTGCATAATTTTATGCAACTTGTACACCACAAAAAATAGACCGAAACCTTACTGCACATATAATGAAGACTTCTTTTGCACTTTATTTTAAATAATTTTTTGTGGCATCAACCATTTCCGAGACATTCATTGTTAATAGTTTTACTTTTTAAATAATAATTTATTGAAATATTAAAAAACTGTTCTTGGTATCACGCAGGGTGATATACATTTGAAAGCTCTCACATTGCTACCTGTTTTTTTTTAACACACATAACTATCGCTTCAGACTTCTGTATCCATCTTAAGCCTACAATGAAATGATGCAGTGAAACCATTTTTGTAATCGTTTATCTCCATTAAATTACAAAATATAGAAAAATAATCTTTTGTAAGAATGACTTGTAGAAGAGGTATCAAAATCAGTATAGCATAACTATTCATTGTTCAACAAACTATTTTTTAAAAGAAAACTTGTTCTCCCATCTAATTTACGCTAATTCAGAGAAACATTTGGATAAATACTTTTATTAAAATTTCCTTGCAGATATAGCGCATTAAGGTAGTACAACAGGTTTAAGAGTCGATCGTCATGTGCTGGCATTGAAATTCCGTTCCCTTTTCTTGATTAGAAGCAAGAAAAACGATTTTCCTTTTGAGGAAAATATTGAGTAGTTTAAAATTGGAAGCGATTACAAAGAATTTCTTAGAAATGGTCTACTCCACAAAAAAATGTATTTAACATAAATTGTACGTTTTAATAAGATCCTATTTTTTAAGCGGTAAAATTTTGTTTGTCTCTTACAGTTCACCAGTTATGCAAAATCCAGAGTGAAGAGCACTTCAAAGGCTATTGTCAGCAAATTCAAGATACACATTTTATTTGTCATGAAAAAATCTTAATCATATAGAAATTTAAACAAAACCATTAGAGCCATTTCTGATAGTATAACATTTTTGGAAAAATATTTCAAGTAAAGGGTATTTTAAGGTGAGTGTCGCATAATATCAAGTTTGGCATTTTTTGTTTTTCGTATTTTTGGGACCTTCTCACTAAATATTCCTTTTCGATTCAGGGGACTTCAAAACGTATATTTCTGGTAAAAAATCGACATGGAATTTTTGATTGGAATAAAATACCTCCTCTCCTTACTGTAGACAGTAGAGAAAGTAATACGCGAAATGGAATCCCCAGATCTGAAAGGGAAATCTTTATTGTCCATCCAAACATAAAATGACTTTCTTGTTGGTTTGCTAAACTAGGCACGTTTGTTTATGAATCACGTGCAACAAGGAGTTGGTGGGCTACACGCCAATTTTAAAAATACATACCCAGAAACGGCGCCAAAACGTGCGCCCGTATGCATTACTCCAAGTGTCCTGAATTCTGTGTTACATGTCAGTTAATTGAAGAAACGCAACGCTTTGATTTGTTATTCTTTGGAAGTATTTTCATTTCGCTCTAGCTTGTTGAAACAAAACAGCATCGCAAGTGTTCACCCACACAAAGGCAGCCATCCATTAACGAATCAGAAACACCTCCTCATTTTGCAGGGCCGCGTTTGGCAAACTGTGCCTTTCCTATGACTCACCTAAACATTTCAACCAATTTAAATAAGAAAATGCTCCTCTTCCTTTATCAATCGGACAGTTGAGACAATCTCTACCCTTTAACATCTATATTTATATCGTTTGCGCAAAGTCTTTTTTTAAAAAAATCTGATGTGTTCCATAACTTTCTCTAGCAGTTCCACAAACACATTTTCTTACACAAAATGTTATTATTCTTTTATCTACGTCATGGTAATCTAGATAAATGTTTGAGAATTGGTCTTATTACTTGCTTCCTTGTAAGTAGAAGGGAAATAAGAGAATACACTATGCTAAAGCGATAGTAAAATCTTTTAAAAGCTGGTCACTATATGAAACAATTGAGGATCGGTTCGCTTTGCATGGTCCCATTTGTGAAAAGTTAATTAGTTTGAAATTGAAACCAATAATAATGAGTATCTCTAAAACGGTCAACTCTACAAGACAAACTTAGCTGACCTAAATTGTATGTTTTAACAAGATCTACATTTGTTGTGTAGTAAGTTTTTGTCTATGTCTTACGATTTAACCGTTATGCAAAATTCTGCAACACTCTACCACAATAAAGAGCTCTTCAGAAACTATTACCAGAAAATATAAAATATACATTTTATTTATTATAAATAAAATAAATATATTATTATACTTTATTTAACTCAAAATCCCTTAAAGCCATTTTCGATAAAACAAAATTTTCAAAAGCGTCTCTAAGTAAAGGGTAGTTTGTGGTGGGAAAATGTTCAAGTTTGGTATTTAACGGTCTTATCGTTTTTGAGATATGCTGTCCACACACACACACACACACACACATACATACAAAAAATACTTTTGGATTCGGGGAACTTCAAAACATACCTATTTCCGGAGAAGTATTGACATCGAATTTTTGGGTGGAATACAACACCTCTTTAGCTAATTTGTACATGCTCTTTGCATACGACTAGAGAAAATAAAAGGGGAAACGAAGTCCTGCCCAGAGTTAAGTTTTCACTGGAAATGCATCGCGTGCAACAGTTGAGTGAGTTTCGTCGGGAAGTTAATAACGAGTAATAGTGGTCGCAATAGAGAACGTTGAAAGGAAACTGTACGGAATGGTTACAAAGGCATTGAACAATACGATTTTGTGAGCAGATTCTGATTGTAATCGGTTTGTGGAATCAATAAACAGTGTTCGGTGGAGAAAATATAAATTACAATAAGGTTGTTACAGCAAAATATAACAGGTATGCAATAATTGTTACTTTTAGAAATAGCTTATACTGTAAAGCCATACGGTAGTTGCAGCGTACACACACACACACACACACACACACACACACACACCCACACCCACACCCACACCTACAACTGTCTTAAGGAGTAGTTTTAGCGACTTCTACTGGCGATCCATATTTGAAAGTGTTAAAAACTTAGTGGCCTACGGCAAAAAATATCCCTCGGCTACGTTTTGCGGCTTAGAGCCTCCACCTTGGGCTACGCTTTGCGGATTAGGGCCCTAAACGTTTTTAATAGACCAGTAAATAACTACAAAACGGCTCTAATGACAGAATGACAAAGGTATCCACGTATTGAAGTAATATCAAGTGGTGTAACCATCATATAGTAATAATGCTTAATGCATTGAATGTGATTTAATATGAAAATATATGCAATAAACAGAAGTAGCTTTTAGAACCACTAATCCAGATATATGTTTTCGAAGGCTGAGTGCTTTATAACTTCCTCTGTTATGAGTGGAAGAGAAGTAAAAATGCACATGACTGTATTTTAGAACTCTATGAAAATAAGACTTACATGTAATTTTAAATGTTGCTAAAGTTGTCTGACATACCTCAAGAATTCTTGATACAAGATATCTTCACTAATCTTATTGCTACACATATAATCTGATAAATATTTAGCACGATATATAAAAGTAACATTTCTGTTCCATTCTATGGCGCTAGTTGTAGTTATCAGTCTATCATGTACATTTACACTCTGACAGTTTCTTCAACTTTCTCTCATTGTACCTTGCTTTGTTTACAGAGCACGAAAAAATGGCCAAGGTCTTAATGGATTAGCATGACACCTAAGCTATCTGCGTTTAGTACTTGAACACAAACACTCTTCCTTTGTTTGTATGGAGTTGACAAATTCCTGTATGAGAAAAGTATAAGTTGTTCAAAGCTGAAACCAAAAACAAGGAATATCTAAAAACCGACCAACTCCACGAAAAAAATGTATATGACATAAATTGTGTATTTTAACGTGCTTCACATTTTTTGTGTGTAAGTTTTTGTCCATCTTTTAAGGTTTAGTAGTTATGCAAAAATTCCGTAAAATTCATCCAGAATAAAGTACTGTTCAGAGGCCATCCCCAGAAAAATCAAAATATACATTTAATTTGTTAGGTAAATATCTTTAATATACGATATTTTAATCAAAATCGTTAGAAAATCAAAATTTTTGAAAAAAGTTCCCTATAAAGGGAAGTTGGGGGTGGAGAGATTTTCTTGAAAATCTTCGTGTCGCATCCTTAGAAGATACCTAGTTTGGTTTTTAACGGACTTTTTGTTTTTGAGCTATGCCGCCCACAGACACACACATACACATAGATACACACAGACAGACACACGGACGTTTTTCTAAAACTGTGATGTGTTACACTAGCATGACTTTCTCTAGCTACTCTGCAAACAAACGTCTTACAAAAGATAATTCTTCTTCCAACACCACGCTAATCGAGATAAACATTAGCAGAATTTTGTTACTTAGTTCCTTATAAGTAGACTGGAACCAAGGGAATGCACTAGGCTAAAGTGGTAGTCAAATGTTTTAAAAGCTGTCGTTATGCGATTGTCATTGCAAATCGCCCCTTTGCGTGGCCAGGTGTAGAACAAAAGAAAAACGAACATTCCCGTCTATGAAAAGTATGTTTCTCACAACTGAAACTAACAAGGAATACCTCTAAAACGGCAAGTTCCACGGAAATAATGTATATGACATAGCTTGTGTATTTTAACGAGATCTACATTTTTTGTACAGTAGGTTTCTTTCTATCTCTTACGGTTTACTAGTTATTATAAATTATGCAAAATTCATCCAGAATAAAAGGTCTTTAGAAGCTATTCCCAGAAAATTCAAATTATGCATTTTATTGTGATAGAAATGGCTTTAATATGTAATATTTTAATCAAAATCGTTAGAGCCATTTTTAAGAAAAGCAAAATTTTCGAAAAATTTTCCATGTAAAGGGTAGTTAGCAGTGGGGAGATTTTCTTGAAAATCTTCGTGTCGCATCCTTGGAATATACCAAACTTAAATACCTAGTTTGGTATTTAACCGTCTTTTCGTTTTTGAGCTATGCTGTCCACAGACACACACACACACACACACACACACACACACACACACACACACACACACACAGACAGACAGACACACACACGCACAATGAAAATGTTTTTTTGGATTCAGGGGGTCCTAAAACATGTATTTCCGGTGAAACCTCGATAAAGAATTTTTGAGTGGGATACAATACTTCTCTATCCCTATGTACATTGTACATACGGGGCTAGGGAAAGTAAAAATGATTTTTTTATTTAGGAGGTTTCAAAACATGTATTTCCGCTGAAATCTCGGTATCGAATTTTTGGGTGCATTTTGCATCTCTGTAACAAACTATTTATTTTCTTTATTTTTTGTAGCTTAAGGTCCTATAATCTGGATGAATGAAATTGGTAAAATGATGTTCAAAAGATCTCGGAGTACATGGAGCTTAAAGTTACTCGACATTCGTCTTCTCAGGATAAGGGAAAACCCGAAAAAAAACCATTACCCGTGTAACTCACCGTAAGTGAGATTCAAACTCGCAACCACACGCTACCACCACACTACCGAGGCGGGCTAACAAATTATTGTTAAAAACCTTACGCTTCTATCTTCACGCTAATCGTAATAAACAAGAGCAGAAATGCTTTATTGTAAATAGAAGAGAAATAAGGTAATATACTAGGCTAAAACAATAGTCAAATTTATTAAAAGTTGGTTGCTATGTGGATGAAATCGGTTTCTTTGCGTTGCCAGGAGCTGACAAATTCCAGTATGTGAAAAGTTTAAGTATTTTAAAACTGAAACCAATAACAAGGAATATCTGAGACTGCCTCTGTGGTTGAGTGTTCAGCGAGGTTCCGGGATCGATTCCCGACTGGGCTTTAACTCGTCTTTCAGGAAAATGACAAAGTTTAAACCGAACATAAAGAACCTACAGATGAGTTATCTCTAATGTAAAGCCTCTGAAATGACCTTAGATGTTTAAGGGGGATATAAATAGTATAAAAAAAGGAATATCTCAAAAAAGGTCAATTCCACGAAAAAATGTGTATGACCTAAATTTTGTGCTTGTAACGAGATCTACGGTTGTCATCTATCTCTTACGGTTAAGCAGTAACCAACATTCGGCAAAATTCATTCATAATGAAGAGATTTTCGGAGGTTATTACCGGAAAATTCAAGATATACATTTTATTTGGGATTTAAATATCTTGAATATACGGCATTTTAATCAAACTCGAAAGCCATTTTTGAGAAAATCGAAATTTATGAAAAATTTTCTGTTTAAAGTGTGTTTAGGGGTGAGATTTTCCCCCTCAAAATCTTCGTGTCACATCCGTGGAAGATACTTAAATACCACGTTTGGTACTTTACCAACCTTTTGAGTTATCGTGTTCACAGACACACACAAGGACCTTTTTATAAACATGTTTTTTTTTACACAGGGAACCCTAACAGGGTATTTCCAATGAAATCTCGGTAGCGACTTTTTGAGTGAAATGCAACATATTCTCTACACACTATGTACATAGTACGTATAGAGAGAGTAAAAATCTGATGTGTTCCATTCTCATAACTTTCTCTACATCTCTGCAACAAATTATTGTTAGAAAGCTTATGCTTCTATTCACTCCATGCTAATCGAGAAAAAATTAGCAGGAGCAGTCTTATTATTTGCTTCCTTGTAAGTAGAAACGAAATAAGGGAATATCATAGGTTAAAGTGGTAGTCAAAAGCTGGTTGCTAAGTGACTGTAGTTCCTTTATTTGTATATAGAGGAGTTAACGAACACCTGTATGAGAAAAGTATACGTTTTTAAAGCTGAAAAAAAAAGGAATATCTAAAAGACAATCAACTCCACGAAAAAAAATGTAGTATAACATAAATTGTGTGTTCTAACATGCTCTACATTTTTTGTGTAGTAAGTTTTTGTCCATCTCTTATGGTTTAGCAGTTATGCAAAATTCCGTACATTTCATCCACAATAAAGTAAGCTTCAGAGACTATTCCCAGCAAATTGAAGATATATATTTTAATTGTCAAGTAGCTCTCTTTAATATATGATATTTTAATTAAAATTGTTAGAGCTATTTTTGAGAAAATCAAAATTTTCGAAAAAAGTTCTATGTAAAGGGTAGTTTGGGGTGGAAGGATTTTTCTCAAAATCTTCGTGTCGCATCCCTGAAGATACTAAACTTAAATACCAAGTTTGGTATTTTACCGACATTTCGTTTTGAATATATCGTGTTCACAGACACACGGACAGACAGACACACATACACGGACTTTTTGTGAAAATGTTTTTTTTTGATTCACGGGACCCTAAAACATATATTTTCGGTGAAATCTCGGTATCGAAATTTTGGGTGGAGTGCAATACCTTCTCTACACATTTTATACATAGTACGCGTATAGAAAGTAAAAATAAGATATACTTTTTCGTCTCCAACTAGCATGTCAAATCTTCCGCTGTTATGCTCCGTGTCTAACACTAATATATGAACACATAATAGCAATTCTTCAACTTCATTTCATGTTTTCCATGAACAAAAGCCTTTGTGATATCTACTTCCGACCTAACTGGGATTCATTTTCCATTAACTTCCTCGTATAGAAATATATAATAATATCTGCTTTGAAAGCTATCTGTTTGAAATGGCCTCCGTGATCATTTTAGTATTCCCTTCAACTGTGTAATCAATAATTTAAATGTAGCTCAGGAATGAGCACATGAAATGTAAGATTGCGCCCATGTTCAACATAATTTGCAAACCATATTGAACAAATGTACAAATTCGTTCAACATAGTGCTATTTTCATTCGAAAAACACACATATTCGCATGCTTTTTCTCTACCCATTCATCAGGAATATATAACAAAAAAAAAAAAAAAAAACTTTTAATTCTATTTGGCGTTAATCGACATAGCACAGCACAGTTATGTTGCATTTTTCGGGGTTGTGCTTGTTCGGAAGGAAGTTTATATAATCTTGCATAAATTGCGAAGTTTAGCGATAAACAAAAACGTACTACACCAAAATATGTTGGTCTCTTCAAAACACTCTTTATTTCAAATAACTTTTTCTGTGACATCAAACATTTCCGAAATACCCATGTGTTATTGATGGTCGCTATATACAATCCTTAAAATATGGTAACCTTTCTATTATCAAAGATCGCTTCTCGGAATATCAACCAAATAAGTGTTGGATTAATTTCCGAGCCTTCAACAACGTACTTTGTCGCCATCATTGGGGAACTTGATGCAGCTCGGAAATAAATCCAACACCCTGGCTGACTTCCCGAGAATAAATCATTAATAACCAGTGCCGGAAAAGTTTCAAGTCCTTAATTATTCTTATCAAAGTTTATATTTCTCTCCACCTCACTTTGAGATAAATCTTTGCAGAAGTAGCCATGGTACACATTTTGTTATATTGCAAAGGGAATAATTATAGTCGTACGTTTACAATTGGATGGTTTATGCTGGACTTCAAATTTAAATCTCTTTGAATGCTATCGCGAGAAACTGCTGGACATCAAAAGGACTTCAACAGAATTACAAAAATATTGAACGATGGAACTATTAATAATGGTTACTTTGGAAATGGCTCAATGCACAAAAATATTTAATATAAATTGTTTTATTTAAAGAGATTTGCATTTTTCCTTTCTCTACACATACTATGTACATAGTGTATAGAGAACGTACTGTATTGCATCCAAAAACTCAATACCGGGATTTCACCGGAAATATGTTTTAAGAGTCAAAAAAAAACAACAAATGTTTAAACATGTCCGTGTGTGTGTGTGCAGCATAGCTCAGAAACGAACTGTCCGTTAAATAGCAAACTTAGTGTTTAAAAAAATCTAGACCTCGTCAAAACACCCAATTCATGTCTAAGTTTTTGATGTGGAGGTAACAGTTTCCGAGATATTCCTTGTTATTGGTTTCAATTGTAGAACACTTTTCTCAGGCAGGAAGTGTCCGTTTTTCTTTTGTTCTACTTCTGGCCAAGCAATGAAGTGATTTGCAATGACAATCGCATAACGACAGCTTTTAAAACATTTGACTATCACCTTACCACTTTCCTTTAGTTTCCTTCTTCTTACAAGGAACTAAGTAATAAGGACATTCTGCTAATGTTTATCTCGATTAACAAGGTGTAGAAGAAAAAGTATAATCTTTTATAAGAAGTTTGCTTGTAGAAAGCTAGAGAAAGTTATGCGAGTGTAACACACCGGGTTTTTTTTAAGCGCTCTATTGTTTCTTGTGATATCATACAGAGTATAGGATTTCAAGGGCAGCATATAAAGACCTAGAAAGATTTGCTTATACATTATCTTGTGTCATCTTTGCACCTAAACCGACGCGTGTGATGACAGTATATCTGCAAAGTACCGCGAAGGAGATAAAAATGAGACAGAATTCTTGTTGATATTCACTTGTAACTCTCAACCCACTATTTTATTTAGAGCTTGCAGGCTATTCTTATGAAAGATTATTACTTTCTCTACACAAAATCACTATATAAAATAGCTAGAGAAGATATTGTATTCCAAACAAAATTAAATTTCGAGATTTCACCGGAAATATATATGTTGAGGTCCACTTGGTATTTAAGTTCAGCATATTTCAAGAATGCGACACCAACATTTTAGGGAAAATCCCCCATCCCAAACTACGCTTTGGAGGGAAACTTTTTCGAAAATATTAACTTTCTAAAAAATGGCTCCAACGATATTGATTATAAGATATGTATTTCCACACTAATAAAACGCTTATCTTGAATTTTCTGGAAGTAACCTCTGAAGTCTCATCGACCTGGAGGGCTCTTGCATAAGCAGTAAACCGTAATAGGCAGATGAAATCTACTCCACAAAACATGTAAATCTCATAAAATACACAATTTAGATCATATTTATTTTTTTTAAGTTAACCATTTCCGAGATGTTCCCTGTTATTGGTTTCAATTTTAAATTCTTACACTTTTCTCATACGGGAACTCTTCCTTCGTTTCATCTCTAGATATTTTGTTTTACTCCTGGACATGCAAAAAAGTCGTATATCAATTTCATCGTCTTTAAAATATTTGACTATCACTTAAGCCTAGCGTTATCCCTTAATTCCCGATTAATTACCAGAAAGCAAGTAATAAGCCTATTTCTGATAATGTTCATCTCGATTAGTATGGAGTAAATAAAAGAATAATATTTTATGATAATTCACAGGCGGCGAAAGTCAGGTGAACAGATACACCAGGCTTTTATTTTCGCTACATGTACTATGTACATAATATATAGAGAAGGTACTGCATTCAACCCAAAAATGTGATACCGATATTTCACCGGAAATAAATGTTTTGAGACCCCTTGAACAAAAAAAAAAAAACACATTTAGAAAAGGTTCCTCGCGCGCGCGTGTGGTCAGCATAACTCAAAACGAAAAGTCCGTTAAATACCAAACTGGTATTTAACTTTAATATATCCAAACTACCCTTTATGGAAACATTAAAAAAAATGATTTTCACAAAAATCGCTCCAACAATTTTGATTGACGTATACAAAGTCATGTGAGTGGAACACATAAGATTTTTTTTATCTATTTAATGTTAATCAAAATAAACGTCTGCATAAATAGTTCGCGACACATATGTTTTATTTGCAGAACAGGTAGAGAAAGTCATGTGAATGGAACGCATAAGATTTTTTCCTATCTACTTCATGTTAATTGAAATAAACCTTTGCAGGAATTGTTCATGACACACTTCGTTATAGGCACAAAGGGGAGGAAGCAAGAATCCATGGTCTGATATTTAAAAGCTAATCGGTATATGCTCGCCTTAAAATTTCATACTCTTTTATTACATTGCGAGAAACAATTGAGTAGGGACAGTAATTGAGAAAACCACAAAGAAATTTAATTTATATTCAGAAATAGCTGATGTCACAGAAAAGGGTATGTTAAATAAAGAGGTCTACGTATTTTGTATAATATGTCGTTTTCTTTCTTAAAATAAACCTTATACAAAAAAAGGGTATATTCCATTAAATGACTTTCTCTAACTGTTACACAGTCAATTTTCCTTACAAAATATTTTTTTCTTTTATCTTCGACAAGCAAACCAAAGGGAACATTAGCAACAATTGTCTTATTACTTGCTACCTTGTAAGCAGAAGGGAAATAAGGGAATATATTAGGCTAAATTGATAGTACATTTTGTTTAAAAGCTAGTCCTATGTGAAACAACTGAAGTTCGGCTCACTTTGCATGGCCTGCAGCAAAACAAGAGAGATGAAACGAAACGTCATTTTCCTTTAAGAAAAGTTCAAGTAGTTTAAAATTGAAACCAATAGCAAGACATATCTCAGAAACGGTCAGCTCTACATGAAAAACGTATATGACATAACTTACGTATTTTAACGGGATCTACAATTTTTTGCACTAAGTTTTTGTCTATCTCTTACGGTTTAACAGTTATGCGAAATTCAGATAAACCCATCCAGAATAAAGAAATCTTCAGAGGCTATTCCCAGAAAATTCAAAATATCAGTTATTTTGTGATATAAATGTCTTAAATATACAGAATTTTAATCAAAATCATTAGAACCATTTTTGAGAAAAACAAAATTAAAAAAAATCCATGTAAAACGTAGTTTGAGGTGGGGGCATTTTGTTGAATCTTCCGTGTCACATCCTGAGAAGAAACTAAAACTTAAATACCAAGTTTGGTTTTTAACGGTCTTTTCGTTTTTGAGCTTTGCTGCTCGCCCCCCCCCCCATACACACGGACCTTTTTCTAAAAATGCTTTTCTCGGACTCGGGGGATCTCAATACATATTTTTCCGATGAAATCTCGACATAGAACTTTTGGGTGGAATACAATACCTTCTCTGTCCACTAAGTACTTTGTACATACGGGCTAGAGAAAATAGAAATATAACTAATAATTAATTAATTAATTAATTATAACAATTCTTTAAAATTTCCTTAGAAGTACTGAAGAGGGCTTCAGAGAATATTCCACAAAAAATTCATGATGTATGTTTGATTGTGATGTAAATGCCATTTTAATTGAACTCGTGGGACCTTGATTTGAGAAAAAAAATAATGAAACATTTTCCTTGTAAATGGTAGTTATGAATGGGGAGGGGGCCCTTAATTGAAATTCTTCTAGTAACATTTATGAAAAATGTCAAGGTGTTTTATTTACCGACCTTTTCATTAATGAATTGTGCTTTTCCCAGACTCGCACACACACGCGCGCGCGTGCACACATTTTTCTAAGAAGTTAATTTTGGTTTAAGGGAACCTCAAATAGGCATTTGCTGTTAATGTTCAAAATCAAACTTTTGGATGAAATACAATACTTTCCTTACTTCTAATATTGGGAAATTTAAACCAAAACAAGCAAAATCTCGGAATAGGTTAACTCCACAAAAAACAATTACATTTTGAATTTTAACGAGATCTACATTTTTTTGTGTTGTAAGATTTTTCTTATTTATTATGGTTTACAGTTATGCAAGAGTTATCAGAATGCAGAAAGCTCATATGCTATCGCCAGAATATTCAAGATATTCATTTTGCGATTTAAGTATATTAAATACACACCATTTTAATCAAAATAGTTAGAGCCATGTTTGAAAAAAATCCAAAAATGTTCCATGTGAAGGGTTGGGGTTTGGGGGGGGGCATCTTCCTGAAATCTTCTTGTCGCATCCTTGAAAGATACTGATCTAAAATTCTAAGATTTATATTTCACCGACTATTCATTATTGAGTTATGCTGGTCATAGACAGACATACAGACAGACAGACACATTGACCTATTTAAAAAAAAAATCTGATGTGTCCATTCGCATGACTTTTTCAATTTAATCAAGATAAACATTAGCAGAAATGGTATTATTACTTAGTTCCATATAATTAGTAGGGTGATAAGGGAATACGCTACAGCGATAGTCAAATATTAAAAAAAACCGTTGCTATGCTATTAACTTTGAAATTCGGAGTAAAATAAATGAAAAACGGATGACGACTTCCTATTTGAGAAAAATATAAGCATTTATAATTGAAACCAATAAGTAGCAAGGAATGTCTTGGAAATCGTTAACTCCATAAAATATGTATGGGTATTACATAAATTATGTGTTTTAACGAGATTTACAGTTTTTGAGTAGTTGTTTTTTTCTACCCTTACGATTTGCCACTTTTACAAAAGTCATTAAGAATGAAGAGGACATCAGAGGGTATATCCGGAAATTCAATTTATAAATTTTTTTTGGCATATAAATATGTTTAATATACGGTATCTTAATCAAAATCGTTGGAGCCATTGTTGAGAAAATCAAAGTTTTCGAAATTTTTTATATGTGAAGCTTAGTTTGGGGTGGAGGACTTTCTTGAAAACCGTCGTGTCGTATCCTTGTTCTGATGGTAAACTTAAATATCAATTTGGTATTAACTAACTTTTCATTTTTGAGTTGTGTTCACGGACACACGCTTATACACAAACACTTTTTTCTAAAACACTTTTTACTTTCTCTGGCCCCTATGTACATAGTAGCGAAGGTATTGCATTCCACCCAAAATATGATCGAAATTTCTTCGGAAATATGTTTTGAGGTCCCCTGAGTAAAAAAAATAGAAAAATATCCGTTTTATGTGTGTTTATGGGGGCAGGCAGCATAGTTGAAAAACGAAAAGATCGTTAATTACCAAAATTTGTATGTGTTTGATATCTTCCAAGGATACGACACGAAGCATTTTTTTACATGTAGAATCTTTTTAAAATTTTGTTTTTCTCAAAATGGCTCAAACGATTTTGATTAAAACACGTACATTAAAGATATTTAATGTGTATATTTAGAATTTTCTGGGAAGAACATCTGAAGACCTCTTTATTCTGGATGAGTTTTCAAAAGTTTGCATAACGGTTAAACCGTAAGAGACTGACAAAAATTAAGATCTCATTAAAACACAATTTATGTCATATATCTAGGTTTTTTGTTGTAGAGTTGGCCGTGTTTCTAGATATTCCTTCTTATTGGTTTCAATTTTTCTCAAACGGTACCATGCAAAGCTAACCGAACCTCTATTGTTTCAGAGAGCGATGGGTTTTAAAAGATTTGACTATCGATTTAGCCTAATGAATCCCCTTCTACTTACAAGGAAGCAAGTAATAAGACCATTTCTGATAATGTTTACCTCGATTATCATGAAGTAGATAAAAGAATAATCGTTTATAAGAATAGTTATGTGAAAGTTAAGTTATGTGAATGAAACACATCAGATTTTTTTGATACATGGATCCTAAAATGTTTATTTCCAGTGAAATCTAGGCATAGAATTTTGGGTGGAATGTAATACCTTCTCGAACTAATAACTGTGTCCGAAGTAGAGGAAATTCATTTTTTTTTTAATTTATTCAGGGGTCCTTAAGAAACACATGTATTTCCAGTGAAATCTCGGTAACGAGTTTTTGGGCGGAATGTAAAACCTTCTCTATTCACTATATTTATTGTACAAGATGAATGTAATAAACGGCCATGAAGGGAATATATCAATTTAATATTAGAACTATTTGCTTTATATAGCACAGAAAATAGGAAGATAATTCGGCCTTCATGTGAAACAAAAGAAAGCCACTTATAACCGAATGAAATGAATAGCGTCAAAGCAAATGCTATTTGCTCAAAAAAATTAAATTTCCGGTTACCTCAGATAACTAATCAGAAAAAACACTTATCTACAGGACACTGTGTTCCACGGGCTGACTAGAAAAATATGAGATTCAATCTTCACAAATGGGGAAAATGGTATCTAGAAGTTGGTAAGATGTTTACTCACCTGCAGTATTACCATCACAGTGTATCCGCAACGTGCAGCGCCTCCAACAAACTGCCAGCATATGTCTTCTGTTTCACTGCATCTGTGACTTGGCGGGTGGGGAAAATATGCCGCGCAAATTCCTTGCTCTCAGCTGATTGGATTGGAGGCGGCCACTTCATCGCTCATATTTGCCATTTTGGTATCTCTAACCAAAGTCAACACATCTGGAAAAGCCACAAGTTGATTTAATTAACTTGAACATATTATTGAGTATATTGGGGAAAAAAAAAAAAAAAAAAAAAAAAATGAAAGACATACGATCGTATGTCATGCTCTATGTCAATCCGTTATTTCCCCTACTACTTACCTATAATAACAGTGCGAGATTGGCAACATGTGAGCCTCGCATTCGGGACGTCCCAGTTTCGACTCCCATCGACGGTTCATTCTGACATTAGGTTTTTTGTGATCTTCCCTAATCGATACGAGAAATATATTTTTACTTTTTATACATAGATCATATGAAGAGAATCTGTTGCATTCCACCCAAAAACTCGATACAGATATTTCACTGGATAATACGTTTTAGGATACCCTGTATAAAAAATCTGACGTGTTCCATTCACATGACTTTCTCTATGTCTCTGCAACAATTATTATTAAAAAGCCTATCCTTCTCTTTATTTCATGCTAATCGAGAAAAAATTAGCAGAAATAGTCTTATTACTTGCTTCCATGTAAGTAGAAGCGAAATAAGGGAGTACCATAGGTTAAAGTGATAGTCAAAAGCTGGTTCCTTTATTTGTATGAACAGGAGTTGAAAAACTTCTGTATGAGAAAAGTTAAGTTTTTCAAAGCTGAAACCAAAAACAAGAAACATCTCAGCTCCACGAAAAACATGTGTAGGTACATCATAAATTGTGTATTCTATATTTTTGTGTGGGAAGTTTTTGTCCACTTCTTACGCTTTGGCAGTTATGCAAAATTCCGTAAAATTCACTCAGAATAAAGTAGTCTTCAGAGTCTATTCCCAGAAAATTCAAAATATAAATTTTATTTGTCAGGTAAATAACTTTAATATACGATATTTTAATCAAAATCGTTTGAGCCATTTTTTGAAAATCAAAGTTTTCGAAAAAAGTTCCATGTAGTTTGGGGTGGGGGGATTTTTCTCAAAATCTTCGTGTCGCATCCCTGGAAGATACTAAACTTAAATACCAAGTTTGGTATTTCACCGACTTTGCGTTTTTGAGTTATCGTGTTCACAGACACACACACACACACACACACACACACACACACAGGGACCTTTTTCTGAAAATACTTTTTTTATTGGCTACAGGGGACTCTAAAACATATATTTCCGGTGAAATCTCGGTATCGAATTTATCGGTGGAGTGCAATGCCTTCTCTATATACTATGTACATAGTACGTGTAGAGAAAGTAAAAAAAGTGAATTTCTAGAAAAAGGCATGTATTCTCGAGTCCTTGAACACGATAACTCAAAAATGAGTTGGTTAAATACCAAACTTGGTATTTAAGTTAAGAATTTATTTTTATTTTTTCAAAAATGACTAACGATTTTGATTAGAATACCACATGTTTAAGCTATTTTCATGGCAAATGAAATGTACATCTTGAATTTAATGCGAATAGACTCTAAATACCGCTTCATTTTGGATGACCTTTATGTAACTGGTGAACTATAGGAGACAAAACCTTACTGTACAAAAATATATATTTCATGGTTATGTCACGTTCAGATTTTTTTTACTTTCTCTAGCCACGTGACATACATAGGGCCAGAGAGGTATAGTATTCCACCCAGAAATTCGATTCACCGTAAATACATGCTTTAGGACACCCTGAAACTCCCCCCCAAAAAAAAAGAAAGAAAAAAAAAAGCATTTTCAGAAACAGGTGCGTGCGTGCGTGTGTGTGTGTGTGTGTATGTGTGCTACCCTTTACACGGAAACATTTTCGAAAAAACTGTTTTTCCTAAAAATGGCCCTAACGATTTTAATTAAAGTACCACATATTAAAGACATTTCTATCACAAATAAAATGTATATCATGAATTTTCTGGGAATAACTTCTAAAGACCTGTTTATTCTGGATGAATTTTGTTTAATTTGGAATAACTAGTAAACAAGAAGCCATACTTCGATTCATCTCACTTTTGTTTTACTTCTAGTTACGCAAAGAGAGCCGAATTTCAATTTTTTCACATGCGATAGCTTTTAAGAATTTGACTCGCGTTATCCTAGTGTATTTCCTTATTTCCCTTCTCCTTACAAGAAGGGTAGTAATAAGACCAAGTCTGTTGATGTTTATCTTGACTAGCATGATGTAAATAAAAGAGTAATCTTTTGTAAGAATAGCTTGTTTGCAAAACAGCTAGAGAAAGTCATGTGAATGGTACACATAAAAATTTTACTTTCTCTAACACAATGTATATAGTAGATAGAAAAGTTATTGTATACCACCCAATATTTCGATGCCAAGATATAACCGGAAATACATGTTTTTGAGACCCACTTAATCCACAAAAAACAGTTTTAGAAATAAGTCCGAGTGTTGTATGTGTGTGGACAGATGGCTCTAAAAACGATAAGTCGAATAAATGCCAAACTCGGTATTTAAGATCAGTACCTTCCTAAGATGAGGTACGAAGATTTTCAAGTAGGTCCCTCCACTCCCAACTACCCTTTACATGGAACATTTTAATTTTATAAAAATGGCCTTAATGATTTTGATTAAAATTCATATATTTGAGACATTTTTACGACAAAGAAAATCAGTACCCTACATTTTGTGGGAATAGCCTCTGAAGATTCCTAATTCTGAATGGCTTTTGTATAACTTTGTATATCTAGTGAATCGTACGAGATAGACAAGAACTTATTGCACAGAGATGTAGATTTCGTTAAAGCACACTGTTAATGTTTCTACACAGTTTTTTGTAGAGTCAACAATTTCGGAAATATTCGGAGTCACTGGTTTCAATTGTAACCATGTGAGGCATTTTTCTTTTCGTTACTCTTTTGTTTACACCTGGCAAGCAAAGAGAATTTCCATTGTTTCACATACCATCCGGCCTTTAAAGTATTTGATTATCGCTTTAGCATAGAGTATTTCCTTATTTTCCTTCAGCTTAGAAGGAAGCAAGTAATAAGACAATTTCTGATAATGTTTATCTTGATTAGTATGAAGTAGATAAAACAATTAACTTTTGTAAGAATAGTTTGTTTGCAGGTCAGATAGAATCAAACACATAAGATTTTTTACTTACCCTGCATAGCACTTGGTGCATAGGTAGAGAAGGTATTGCACTCAACCCAAAAATTCGACACCGAGATTCACCGGAAATACACGTTTTAGGATTCCCTGTATCCAAAAATATTTTTAGAAAAAGGCCCGTGTGTGTGTGTATGTGGTATGCGTGTCTGTGAACACGATAACTCAAAAATGAAAAGTCGGTAACATACCAAACTTGGTATTTAAGTTAGGTATCTTTAAAGGACGCGACACGAAGATTTTGAGAACATCCTCCAACCCAAACTACCCTTCACATGAAAAAAAAAAAATCGAACATTTTGATTATTATAACGATTTTGATTAAAATACTGATGATGAATTTTGCTGAATTTTGTATAACTGTAAACCGTAAGAGGCCAACAAAACTTACTGCACCAAAGATGTATATTTCGTTAAAACACACACTTTATTATGTCTCGTGTATTTTTTCGTGGAGTTGATTATTTCCAGGATATTTCTGGTTATTGGTTGCAGTTTAAAAATACTTACACATTTCTTAATCGCGAATTTGAAAACGCTTGGCTATGCAAAGAAACGGATTTCAACCACATGACAACCAGCTCTTAAAAGATTTTAATATCGCTTTAGCCTATTTTTCTCTTTTTTCTTTCTGCTTACAAGGAAGCAAGTAATAAGACTATTCCTGCTAATGTTTATCTCGATTAGCAATACATTTTTACAGAGATTTAGAGATAGCCACATTTGTGGAATACATCAGCTTTTTTCACCCACCACGGATTTCCTTTGTATCATTTCCCTTTCATTCCATTCTCTGCTTCTCATGTTTGAGGCGTGCTTCCAGATGCTTGCTCAAAGGAAAGAGTACTCCCTGTGAACACTGGACGCTGCCTGTTTGAACGGGTTTAGCCTCAGTAGCGAATGAATTATCTGTACATATTTTCTTATACATTATTTACCTTGTAATTACAACCATCTCTGTACGTGTACAAAGTTGTTGTTGACGCCAATAGTATTGTTACCTCAGTTTTTCCCGGCTCCTTGGCCTTTTTGTTTAATCGGGTAAGTGCTACGGATCTTCGAGCCAAACAGTGTTTGGGGATTTCCGCGCGTCTGCATGACCTATAGTCTCTTGTGGTCCCTTCGTGGCATAGATTTCTCACAGGCCGGATTACCAAGGTGTCCGTCGTATACCTTGTAGCTGTAATAAGTAAGGAGGTATTGCATTTCAAGCAAATATTCGAATTTGAGATTTATTGGTAATTACCGTTTTGAAGCCTCCCGTACTGAAAACAAACTTTAAAAGGTTTTCACTATGTAAGTAGCACAGGTAACTGAAAATCGAAAAGTTAAATCGATATCAAACTTCTTATTACTTTCTAGACATTTCTAGACTCGGGGGAGGATAGGAAATAATCATGGTTAGAGAAAAATTCCCGCCCCAACTGGAAATCGAATCCAGGATCACTTGCATAGCAGGTAGGTGCTCTTCTGGTTGAACTACAAGGACAGCCGAAGGAAAACTTAACATTGGATATCAGGGAAGCGATGTTTTATAAATTAACAACTGAGAAGTTTATTTTTCTCGAAGATCACAGACTGTGTGTCTTTTTCAGAAAGCTTAACTTGGTGGTCTGGGAGTCCGGAGTCTTCATATTCATCTTTCCTCTACTCCGTTGTATATTTTAAAGAGTTATGCATTATGTAAAACCTACGCACCTTTTATGTTAGTAAATAACTCTGTAACCAAGGAGGAGGTAAAAATGTTTAAAATTACACCCACGATAATTATCTAAAAAATTACTTCACCATTCTCACCGATAATTGTTCCACTGCCAAAGAGTACTTATAAGCTACAGATCACTTCCGAAATTTGGCAGACTTTCACATAATTTTACAAGAATACCATGGGATTTTTCATCTGTCATTAGAAATAGGCGGCGGCGTCGTATCCGAGTGGTTGCACCACTCGCCTCTCACCATGGCGGTTCGGATCCAATCCGATTGGACGCATGTGGGATTTATAGTGAACAAAGCGCCACCTGGATGGGTTTTCTCTGGTTTCCCCCCCGTCATTCTTTCCACCAACTGCTCCATCATAATTAAACCTTGGGCTTCATTGCCTGTGCTTGAAACCTGCCAGGACTTTGGTTCGGATAGACACAGGTAAATTACTCATTACCTCCGTTTTGCGATGACGGACATCGTTGGGGCTTGATCTGAATGAAAGTCAGCATTTTTGCAATATAATGCGCGTACCAATTCTGATAACAAACATTAATTAATATTTTAATGTAATATAAATGATAAAACAGTTTTTTATAACCCACCTATTTGTTTCTACAGTTATATTAAATAAAAAACACCATATTTTTTTCTAAAGTGAATTAATTTTAACACGTAGTGCGTCTTCAAATTATATATTTGTCCAAAATCTTTTTGCGTTTGATGTGCAGCCTAGAATTGCAGAGATTCTGGATGAAGAGCTTTCGCTGGCCTTTAAAAGCGTATAGGATTTTCGTTGTAAAACATCTTTCGTCCTCTTATGGGGAAATATACAGGGTGTTAATGAATACACTAATTTGAGAGATTGTGCACGTGACTGATATAAGCAATTTGAGATCGGCGATGCATGGTCCCCGGATAAACATAACGCTGCTACATAGCGTTAAACGTGTGGGTATCAGATTCTGATAAGTCGGCGTTAAAGCAAAGCAGGTGGAAAAAGATGGCTCAGAATGTCTTTAAAACTGCTACCCGAGTATAGAAATATCGATTTTTAGCAGCTCGTTACTAGCGTTCTCAAGATTTAATGTCGCAAAAATCTGTAAAATCTCGAACTAATCACTTGACAGTGCGACACTGAGCCTTCGTTAACTACGTTCTTGAGTTATGTAGCCTAATCTGGAGGCTCTGGTGGCTTAATGCGTAACGCGGCATACTGCTCTCCCAAAGTTCATGAGTTCGATTCCTGTCAGAGTAAGTGTATTTATTATTATTTTTTTCATTCCAGACGAAGTGCCGCGATACGTGGCGTACTGGCACTTCAGAAACTTATAGCCGTTACTTCGAAATTGCAATAAACAGGCCATATGTCTCCTATCTCAAATTACTTATTTAAGTAATCTACATATTCTGTGAAAATATTTCGGTATAGTTCATTAACACTCTGTATATATCCAAACTTGTCCACATATTCAACCAACTTTTGTGTATTTACATTTGACACGCCTGTCCCTCTAACAACTCTGCACTCTCTTAAATGCGAACGACGGACTTCGTACATGTTGATAATGAGTGCATGTCCCATTGCGCAGAGATAGACCCTGATAGAATTAGACAAGTGAAGGACTGCGCATATAGAGCGAGTTAACAGGAGAGAAGGTGACGTGACCAGGCAAACATTCTTGATGGCAATTTCTTTTTGGTATCTTATGCGTGTTAATGCAATATTTACGATGTCCCTGATATTGGATTAATAGTTGTCTTTCTTGTGTTTGAGTTTCAGAGTTAAAATGAGTAATATTGCAGTATATGAGTGTGATAATAGATCAAAGTGGCATAAAATAGTTTTATTTCAGTAAGAAAATATATTCGTGAAAAATAGGATCATGTTGCCGAAGACAAAACCCGCTTCCAAAATTACACCAGTTGATACCATACAGAAAGTGACAGACGATGCGGCATAAATAAAGAATAACTAAAGCTATGAACACAAAATTTCATTTCAAAAGTTACAGTATCTTTCAATGTAATTTCCATTCTGTCAAGACATTTAGTGTCACGTGATACCAGTTTTTCAATGCTGATATTATACTTTTCTACCGCAATAAGTTATTCATTTTTATTTTTTGAATGCAGAAAATGTTCGGCCAATCGAATTTTATAGGCAAATAACGCAAGTGTATAGTGATAAGGCAATGAACGAGTAAATGGCACATCATTTACGAGAAATCAAGGAAGAAGCAGTGTGTACGAAAAAAACCGGAAGTTCATCAATCTTTATGGAGGAGTTGAAAGCAAATGTTAAAAAAAGAATTCAGGAAAACCGGTGTTTCACTTTGGACACTGTACATAACTTTTTGGATGGAAAAGATCACCCAGCCATGAAGACCTCAAAGTGACACTGGCATCTTGGCTCAGATCTTTAGCGGTGAAAGAGTACAATATCTGCGTTGAAAAACCGGTACCACGTGACAATAAATGCCTCGAAACCAATGACTAAAGCACTATCATACAGCGCTCTAGCAATGACGATAAAGTTGACAAATAGAGTAGTTTTGTGTTAATAACTTTCGTTATTATTTGGTAAAGCCAAATCGTCTGTCACTTTCTGGATGACCCTCATAAAAGCAAGAGCAGCATAACATTACATAAATACTGAAGCAAATGAAACCACCAGTTTTTGTTAAATTTACTTTATCACTAAGGCGCTGCATGAAATACAGCACTTTACACTTTTGGTACAGAAATAACTGAATCACTGCGTTCACTGTCTTAGCAAGCATCACTCACTAGATTGCCTTTTAACTCAAGTTTCTATTTTTCGCATCGGCACTTGTCAACCTCTTATACATTCTGTCAAGAAAGTACCGGGAATTGATCATGTAAAAATCCTGTTTAAAAGGCTATTCGAAATTATTGTTGTCGCTAAGTTGGTACAACTTTCCTCTATACCCACGCGGAGTTTGACCGTCATCTGTCATCTAGTTTGTTTATAGTACGCCATTTTGTTAGTTCATATCAAAGGTTATTTGTTACGATGGATACAAATATTGAACAAAGAATCCGTCTCAAATTTTGCATTGCAAGTGATATTTCGTGTGCTGAATCGCTGAAAATGTTACAGAGGGCTTAAGGTGAATCGACTTTATCAAAAACACGTGCATATGAATGGTACAGTGCATTCAAAAGTGGTCGAGATGTGGTGGAAGATTTGCCTCGCTCTGGTCGGGCATTAACGGTTTCAACTGAGCTGAACTGAACATTGCAAAAGTGAAGAAAATGGTGTCTAAAATCGTCATTTAGGCCTGAGAGGGATTGCCGCTGAACTTTCTGTGTCTCATGAATCGATTCGTACCATTTTAAACGATTGTTTGGGCATGACACCCGTTGCAGCTCGGTTAGTTCCGAAAGACTTGAATTTTCTACAAATACTCAATCGCGTAAGGATTGCTGAAACATGCTAGAACGAGCCAGTTTCGACTCCACATT
The DNA here is from genome assembly GCA_030762935.1 of Hymenopus coronatus. Taxonomy (NCBI): domain Eukaryota; kingdom Metazoa; phylum Arthropoda; class Insecta; order Mantodea; family Hymenopodidae; genus Hymenopus; species Hymenopus coronatus. Next base: position 28,721,480 of record CM060882.1, read on the forward strand.
CATGAAACGCATTGCAACTGGTGATGAGACGTGAGTTTACGAGTTTGACACTCAAACCAGTCAACAAGCTTTCGAATGGCGCCTTCCAACTGAACCGAAACCCAAAAGGGCACGTCAAACTCGATCAAAACTGAAGGTCATGTTGACAGTTTTTTTCGATTATCGCGGTGTCGTGCACTCAGAGTTCTTGCCAGAAGGTCAGATGGTAAATAAAGACTATTATCTGAGCGTTATGCGCTGTTTGAGAGAACAAATACGACGAAAAAGGCCAGATTTGTGGAACGACAAATCATGGATTCTGCACCACGATAAAGCACCAGCTCATAAGGCTATTATTATGTACGAATTTCTGGCCAAAAACTCAACAAATTTCATCAATCAACCACCGTATTCACCTGATCTGTCTCCTGCTGATTTCTTTCTCTTTCCAAAACTCAAGTTCGAGGCACCCGTTTTCAGTCGATAGAAGACATAAAGGAAAATTCGCGGCGACAGTTGACATCGATTCCTAAAAGTGCCTACAAAAATGTTTTGATGACTGGATTATTCGTTGGTATAAATGTATAATTTCAGAAGGGGCCTACTTTGAAGGAGATAAAATAAAATTGGATGAACAATTCATTTTTTGTGTTTTATTGGCAAATTTCCGGAACTTTCTTGACACAGTAGAATAGTCCGCAGCCGGACTCCGAAAGTTCCAGGTATAAAAATTATGGGAAAATGACATTCTACCCATTTAGAAAGACTACCCTGGAAGTGGAATATTTTGGGCTTGGAGATAAAGAAGGTCCGAGAAGTCTTGTAGGGAAACACATAAAGGCTTTTGTTTACCCCATTATTGTCCAGTTGCTCTGTTGTTAGTGCAGTTCAAGTGGAAGGGGGACTCAGACGTCATTACAGTACTTGACAACGTTACTCGTATAGTTAGGGTTGAGGTATGAGTATGTTAGCGGCGGGGGACACCTCGGCAACTGCGACCAGGTATTGATCTGTTGCGGCCCACCACCGCCCGGAGAAAGGGATGAGAGGAGTGAAAACCACAGGCCAGCACGCAGGAAATGACGGAGCTAAGCGCAGAGACGCACGGAAGTCCCTTACAGGTTCACCAGATGGCAGCCCTGGAGCGCACCGAGGCTATACAGGAACCGGGAGGCCGTCGGAAGAATGCCACTACAACGGCACTTAGCAAACAGGGACAAAAGGGTTTTACTCGGAGCATGCAACCTGTCAGCCTCGAGGCTGACCTGGAAAATGAAGAGAAATGAAATGAAGGAATGAAGGTAAACTGTGGTAGATGTTCATCACCCCCGTATGTGCCTAAGCGGCCCCAGGAATAAAAATGCGCTATTTGTACAATTATTTTCCGTAATAATTTCGGCTAAAATTCAAACTTTATATTTGACGGGGTTATCCATGTGATTTCGTGGCTTCAGTGAAACGGCCCCTTTAGTTTTACCGAGTTTTCTTAAAATAGAGGATTATTATGATTTTGAATTAGCTGTGAACTGTGTAAAACACTTCTCATAGCATTTTGTACTACTGGTAAAATATAATAATTCTTTGAACATGTACACTTTTGTAGAAACACACATTAACATCGGTGCACCTGAACATTATTTAAATAAAAAAAATAGTAATGGTCAATTTTGATTATGGCTATATTATATAAAAATGTATATTTTGAATTTTCTGGGAATAGCCTCTGAAGAGCTCTTTATTCTGGATAACTTTTGCATAATTGGTAAACCGTAAGAGATGGACAAAAACCTACTATGTACTTAAAAATGTGAATCTCGTTAAAACACACCCTTTGTCATAGTATATATGGCAGATGATGACTTCCTGTTTTAGAAAAGTATTTTAAAATTGAAATCAATAACAAGGAATATACAAAAAATAGTTAACTCCACAAAAAAGTATATACCTAAATGTTTTGTTTTAGAAAAGTATCTTAAAATTGAAACCTATAACAAGGAATATACCGTAAATCGTTAACTGAATATATATACACAAAAACAGGAAGTCAACATCTGTTTTTTCTTGGTTTCACTCCTAGACATGCAAAGAGAACCGAGTTTAATCACATAGCCACCAGCTTTTTTAAATATTTACTATCCTTTAGCCTAGCGTATTCCATTATTTCCCTTCTACTTATAAGAAACTAAGTAATAAGACCATTTCTGACAGGTAGAGAAAGTCATGTGAATGAAACACATCAGACTTTTGCTTTTGTGTCTCAATTCACTAAAGAAAGTAAACAAAATCTCATTTGTATGCACGTACAGTGTGTCCGAAAAAATGCTGGAAACACTCCAAGGTTTAATGGTCTGCATCTGTTATGTAAACATTTGACTGCACTCGAGAAAATGGACAAACAGCGTTTACTTTGTTACTGTGACTTGAAGGTGAAAGTGTTGAAGTTACTCTTGACGTTTACAACAACTTCTCTGGTTCTGGCGACTGATTCACACAATGTTCCGATTATTTCCTTATGGACCCTTATCAGTGTCTTATTAAAGACTGCCTCCGTGGTTGAGTGGTCAGCGAGTGCTCTTACCAGGGGTTCCTGCGTTCGATTCCCGGCTGGGTCGGGGATATTTTCTTTAATCAGAATCATTCCTTATCCCCCATAGTGTCTGAAGTATGAATGTGAGAGTGAATGTGGTGTGTTTGGTCATATAGAATGATAAACCTCATGTTCTAAACCTATAGTAATATGAGTTCTTTCACAAGTCAAAGCCCCCAACATGACCACTGAAGTTAAAGGGGGCTTACAAATGAAACAATTAAAAGGTTCTGTGAATGCCTCAGGAAAACATTTCTAGCTTTGAATCGTTTATCATAACATTGTGCAGCAATTATCAGCTTTAGCCCATCTAGATAGTGTGAGAGTAGCGAGTTCGAATCTCGCTTTGGGTGAGTTACCTGGATATGTTTTGTTTTTTTCGGAGGTTTTCCTTATCCAGAGAAGACGAATGTCGAGTAACTTTAAGCTCCATGGTCTCCGAGATCATATGACATTTTATTAATCGCCCGATATGACCAAAGGACGCTAAGAGTCCACCACACCCACCCTCCTCCACCCGCACACACAAAAGCTAACTTTTATTTTTACCCTTTACAAGAAACCAAGTAATTGTAACTAAATGATGTAGAATTCACTTTGAAACCCACAATTTTCTAACACATACACTTTTTACTTTCTCTAGCAGTATGTGCAATGTACATAGTAGAGAAGTTATTGTATTCCACCCAAAAATACAATACTAAGGTTTCACCAGAAATACATGTTTTAGTGCCCCCTATATATAAAAAGAATTTTTACTTTCTCTACACGGACTATGTATCTACATATTGTATAGAGAAGGTATTGCATTCCAACCGAAAATGTTATTACCGAGAAACATATCGTAAATATAGGTTTTAGGGTCTGCTGTATACTAAAAAAGCATTTTTAGAAAATAAGTCCTGTGCGTGTGTGTGTGTTGTCTGTGAACACGATAATTCAAAAACGAAAAGTCGGTAAAATACCAAACTTAGTATTTAAGTTTAGTATCTTCCGAGGATGCGACACAAAAAGGTTTTGAGGAAAATCTCCCACCCCATACTACCCTTTACACGGAAAAAATTCTAAAATTTTGATTTACTCAAAAATGGCTAACAATTCTGATTAAAATACCGTATATTAAATATCTTTTCATGAAAAATAAAATTTATATCTTGAATTATCTGGAAATAGCCTCTAAATACCTCTATTTTCGATGAATTTTGCTGAATTTTGCATAACTAGTAAACCGTATGAGATAAACAAAATGTAGATCTCGTAAAAACACACAAATTATGTTACATATTTATCGTTAAACATTTTGGAGATATTTCTTGTTATAGGTTTGAGTTTTAAAGTACTTAAAATGTTTCACATACGGGAATTTGTCAACTCCTGGCAATATCAAGAACCGAATTTCATCTACATGGTAATCACCATTTAAAAGATTGACTATCACTTTTGCATAGTGTATTCCATTATTTACATTCTGCTTACAAGGAAGCAACTAATGAGACCATTTCTGCTAATGTTTATCATGAAGTAGATGGTGGAATAAGCTTTCTAACATGACGTAGAGTAAGTCATGTGAATGGAAAACATCAGACTTTTAGAAACATTTCCGCTTGTATTTTTGAGAGAGAGAGAGAGAAAGAGAGAGAGAGAGAGAGAGAGAGAGAGAGAGAGAGAGAGAGAGAGAGAAGGCAGTGTAGCTTAAAAATGAAAAGTCAGGTAAATACCAAACTTGTACTCAAGTTCAATCTTCCAAGGATGCGACACGAAGATTTAAAAAAAAAAAAAAGATTCAGCCCCGTTTTCCCTTTACATGGGGCATTTTCTCGAATTTTATTTTCTCAAAAATGGCTGGCGTTTTCGATTAAAATACCATACGCTTAATATATTTTCATGACAAACTAAGTGTATAATTTGAATTTTGTGGAATAGCCTCTGAAGACCTCTTCATTCTGGATGGCTTTTGTGTAACTGGTATGCCATAACAGATAAAATCTTGCTGTACAAAAAATATAGATCTCGTTAATACACACAATTTATATCATATATCTTTTATTGTAGAGTTAATCATTTCAAAGATATTCCTTGTTATGGTTTCAATTTAAACTACTTAAACTTTTCTCAAACAGGAAGTTATCTTTGGTTTCATCTCTCTTTTGTTTTACTCGTAGCCACACAAAGACAACCGAATTTCAATCGTTTCACATAGTGATAGCTTTTAAAAGGTTTGACTATCACGTTAGTCTAATTTATGTCCTTATTTCCCTCCTACTTACACGGAATTAAGTTGCAAGACAATTTCTACTGACGTTTATTCGATTAGCAGGATGTAGATAAAATAATAATCTGTTGCAGAAGTATTTTGTAGAGACCAGGTAGAGAAAGCCATGTAAACGAAATACGTCACATTTTTGTTAATGTTTTATTTTCTCTACACGTACTATGCATATGGTAGGTAGAAAAATATTGTATCCCACCAAAAATTTCGATGTATAGATTTCACCGGAAATGTATTTTGAGTTTCACCGAGTCAAATTAAAAAAATACACACACACGCATATATATTTATTAAGATTAAGATGTGTATGTGGGTGTGTGTGTCTGGGGACAGCACTGCTCAAAAGTGCTCAAATTTTGTATTCAAGTTTAGTACGCGGGTATCTTTCAGAGATGCGACACCCCAAGCTACTCTTTACATAGAAAAATTTTTGAAATTTTACTTTTCTCAAATCTAGCTCTCACGATTTTGATTAAAATACTAAATATTAAATATATGTACAAAACAAATAACATCTATATCCTAAATTCTCTAGAATAGCCTCTAAAGACCTCTTCATTCTGGAAGACTTCATAACTGGTAAACCATAAGACATACACAAAAACTTACTACACAAAAATGTATATCTCATAAAAACATACTATTTATATCGTAATCATTTTATTGCATTTTATCTTATTTATTTTTGTACAGTTTGCCGTTTCCGAGATATTCCTTGTTATTGGTTTCAATTTTAAACTACTTAAACTTTTCTCAAGTGGTAAGACATCTTCCCTTTCTTCCCTTTCTCTCGTTTTTTGTTGTTGCTTTTTGGCTCCTGGCTATGCAGAGAAAACCGACTTTCAACTGTTTCCCTAGGCGATCGGCTTTTTAACAGATTGGACTATCGCTGGATTACCTTATTTTCCTTCTACTTACAAGGACGTCAGTAATCAGACCATTTCTGCTAATGTTTATCTCGATTACCATGTTGTAGATAAAAGAACAGTCTTTCATATGAATGGTACACATCAGATTTTTTTTTTTTTTTTTGGTATTGGCCATTTCGGAGATATCCATTGTTGTGTGTTTGTTGTGTGTTTGAGCAAAATTAAGCGGTCTTTCACGCCCAGTATAGAATGGGACTGAGAATCACAGCAGTTAAAGAGCGTCCATAAATAAAACACCATTTCCATTTACCGACGATGCCTATGTGTGTTTTAATCCAAACTTGGCGTACGGGATTTATTGAAGTGTTATCACATTCTGTTGTTTCTCGCGATGACATGAAAAGAGAATGAAATTTCAGAGTAGCATATAACAACCCGGATTTAAATAGTGGATATCGCTTCGTCTTTCTTTGTGTCTTCAACGACTAAATGTCTGGTTCCCAAGGTCGCGAGTTCAAACCGGTCGGATGGCGATAGATTTTTCGGGCGTAAAATCCTTATCAAGGCTTCCTTCGGAAGGTAAGTAAAGCCATTGGTCCGTGTCGTAGATTTATAAAATGACCTCTGAGCAAAATTAAACGGTCTTTACGCCCAATATAAAATGGGACGCTGAGAACCGCAGTGGTTTAAAAGCGTCCATAAATAAATCTCAATTTTAATTTACAACGGAATATGTAATGAAACTATTTCCGCAAAGGTTTTTATCGATTATCTTGAAGTATAGAGAGAAAAACAAAATTCTGTAACAGTAATTTGAAGAAGCTGTATAAAATAAACCATATATTTAGACAAAGCAATGTGGCCATAACATTTATTACTTTCTCTACACGTACCAAGTACATAGTGTACAGAGAAGGTATTGTTTTACCAATATGATTAAGTTGTATTGCACCCAAAATTTCGATACCGAGATTTCACCGGAAATACATGTTTTTGAGACCCCTGAATAAAAAAACATTTTTTAAAAATGTCCGTGTGTGGGGGGGGGGTACATAGTTCAAAAACGAAAAGTCCGTTAAATACCAAATTTGATGCTTAAGTTCAGGGTCTCCAAGGATGTGACACGAAGATTTCAAGAAAATCCCCCACCCCAACTACTCTTTACATGGAAAACATTTCGAAAATTTTGCTTTTCTCAAAAATGGCTAACGATTTTGATCAAAATCTCTTATATTTAAGCTTTTATCTGACAAATAAAATGTATATTTTGAATTTTCTGGTAATAAGCTCTAAATACGTGTTTATTCTGGATCATATTTTTTGAATTTTGCATAACTAGTAAACCGTAAGAAATAGACAAAAACTTAAAAACACACAATTTATGTCCTACACATTTTTTCCTGGAGTTGACCATTTTCGAGATGTCCCTTGCTATTGGTTTCAGATTTAAAATACTTTTCTCATACAGGAACTTATCAACTCCTGGCCGCGCAGAGAAACGGATTTCACTCCCATAGCAACCACATAAAACATGTGACTGTCGGTGTAGCCTTGTGTACTTCCTTATTTCCCTTATACTAATAAGATGCTTAGTAATGAAATCGTTTCTGCTAACGTTTATCTCGATTAGCATGATGTGGATAAAAGAATAATCTTATTAACAACAATGTGTTACACAGATGTAGAGAAAGTTATGTGAATGGAACACATAAGATTTTTACAGTAAAAGTTTTATCAGTGTAAGACACTATGATTCCTGAAAACCGAGTAAGGCGCTCAACGATTAAAGAACAATAGTGTATGTACATTTTCTGTTACAACATTGCTGTTATGTTCCTTAACTGCAAAATCAAAAGGAAGCTTTTTCTTTTGTAACTGATAAAAAATCGTCTATCGATTTTTTGCTTCAATTTTGCGGTTTCCTGTTTCGTGTGTATTTTGGTATGTACTTTAAAGAGAAACGACGCCAAATCGCTTCTCATTTGTCAGACACTCGAGAAGGCAAGATGTTCCGCTTATGGGTTGCTCTTGTGATTGCATTTGCAGTTAATGAGCAGTGTGTCCAGGGTTCAGGTGAGTTTTTTTTTTTTTTTTTTTTTAGTGTTTTGTTATTTTACTGACATTTGAGTTATATCACGAGTTTTACTTTCTCTACAGTAAATAAAGTATTGTATTCCAAACAAATCCAATACCAAAATTTCACTGGATATATGTTTTGAAACTTTCCGAATAAAACTAAAAAAAAAAAAAAAAATGTCTATATGTATGTTTATGAACAGTATAACTCAAAACCGAAAGATATGTTAAAAAGTTCAGCATTTTCGAAGCATTCAACACAAAGATTTACGAAAATTCTCCACTCCAAATTAGACTTTAAATGGATATATTTTCGTATTCTTTTGCTTTCTCAAAAATTGCCCTAAAGGCTTTGATTAAATTATTATACGTTGAAGATATTTGCATATCCAACAAAATTTATATAGCATTACATTTTCTGGGAACAGCCAATCATTCTGAAAACCGTAAAAGATAGATAGATAGAGAGATAGAGAGAGAGAGAGAGAGAGAGAGAGAGAGAGAGAGAGAGAGAGAGGGAGACAAAATATCTGATGTGTTCCGTTCACACGACTTTCTTTAGCTGTTATACAAACACTTCCTTACAAAAGATTGGTCTTATCTACGACATGCTAATCAAGATAAACATTAGCAGAAATTGTCTTGTTACTTGTTTTCTTGTTAGTATAAAAGACATAAGGGGGGTACACTAGGCTAAATCGATAGTCAAATCTTTTAAAAGCTGGTCCTACGAGGAACAATTTAAGTTCGGTTCTGCATGGCCTGCAGTAAAACAAAAGGGATGAAACGATTCGACACTTCCGGTTTGAGAAAAGTAAAAAATATAAACCAACAACAAGGAACATCTCAGAAACGGTCTACTCTACATAAAAAAACGTATACAAAAAAATTATGAATTTTACGAGATCTACATATTTTGCATAGTAAGGTTTTGTCTGTTACAGTTTAATAGTTACGCAAAATTCTGCAAAAGTCACCCAGAAAGAAATCTTCAGATCCAATCTATTCCCAGAAAATTCAAAAAATACATTTTGGTCGTCATATAAATATCTTTAATATATGGTATTTTAACCAAAATAGTTAGAGCCATTTTTGAGAAAATCGAAAATTTCAAAAGAATTTCCATGTGAAGGGTAGGTTATGATGGGAGATATTCTTGAAAATCCTTGGAAGCTACTAAACTTAAATACCAAGTTTGGTATTTAACGGTCTTTTCGTTTTTTGCTATGCTGATCAGACACACACGAATCTTTTTCTAAAGATGTTTTACGGACTCAGGGGACCTCAAAACATATTTCTGGTGAAATATCGATATCGAATTTTTGGGTGGCATACAATAACTTCTCTATCCACTATGTGCATAGTACATACGGGCTATAGAATGTAAAAAAAATCTGATGTGTTCCATTCACCTGACTTTCTCTACATCTCTGTAACAAATTATTGTTAAAAAAGTTATGCTTCTATTTACTTCATGCTAATTGAGAAAAAAATAGCAGAAATAGTCTTATTACTTGCTTCCTTGTAAGTAGAAGCGAAATAAGGGAGTACCATAGGTTAATGTGATAGACAAAAGCTGGTTGCTAAGTGACTGAAGTTCCTTTGTTTGTATGGACAAGAGTTGACAAATTGCTGTATGAGAAAAGTGAAAGTTTTTCAAAGCTGAAACCAAAAACAACGAATATCATAAAAACGATCAATTCCACGAAAAAATGTATATAACATAAATTGTGTGTTTTATAGTGAATTACATTTCTTGTGTAGTAAGTTTTTGGCTATCTCTTAATGTCTACCAGTTATGCAATATACAGTAAAAATCATTCAGAATAAAGAAGTCTTTTGAGGCTATTCCCAGAAAATTGAAGATATACAGTTTATTTGGCAAGGAAATATCTTAAATATAAGAGATTTTAATCAAAATCGTTAGAGCCATTTTTAAGAAAATCAAAATTTTCGAAATTTTTTCCATGTAAAGGGTAGTTGGGGTGGGGGGATTTTCTTGAAAATCTTCGTGTCGCATCCTTGGCAGATACCAAACTTAAATACCAAGTCTAGTTTTAAACGCTCTTTTCGTAGCTTTTTAGCTATGCTGCCCACAGACACAGGCACACACACACACACGGACATTTTTGTAAAAATGTTTTTTTTTTATTCAGGGGGTCTCAAAACATATATTTCCAGTGAAATCTCAGTATCGAATTTTTGGGTGCAATACAATACCTTCTCTGTACACTATGTACATAGTACGTGTAGAGAAAGTAATGTAGATCTCGTTACAGCTCTCAATTTATATCAATTGTACTGTAAGTTTATGCATTTCGATATATTCTTTGTTATCCATCTTGAATTTTGAGTAGTAATCTAAAGCGGTAAGCATATTATTTCAAAACCACCAATAACCATACGCTTTTTAAAAATCGGATGTGTTCTATTCCTTGTAATAGAATAGGCTAAGCTAAAGCATATTCAGATATTTTAAAAGCTGTCGCTATATCATGCAGTTTTAATTTAGTTCTCTTTGCATGACCAGGACGAAAATAGTTAATAACAAGCTCCATTTGGGAAAGTATTAAGTATTGGGAATTTAAAAATCAATAACAATAAATATCTCGACAACGGTTATCTAAAACCATTTATATGGCGTAAATTGTGTGTTTTAACAAGATATACTTTTTTGTGCAGTAAGTTTTTGTCTTTTTTCTTACGGTTTATCAGTTATGCAAAAGCCAATAAAGATACAAATTTTATTCGTGGTGAAAATATCTGAAGCATGTGGTGTTTTAATTAAAATAGAAAATCAAGATTTTGCACGTAAAAAGGTAGTTTGAGGTGCAGACAATTCTTCAAAGCATATATTTCTGGTGAAATCTCGACATCGAATTTTTGGGTGGTGCATTACTGCTCTATGTACTATGTACTACTATGCGCGCATCTTTTCTTGGGCGCTAGTTTTACGGGGAAGCAAGGGCCAGGAGGAAGAAGCGAGAGCTCACCCTCTGCCTTTCCTCAGTTTTGTAAACAAAAGAAAGTTTTATTCTTTGAGACCCTCTGCCATCTTGATGTATAGATTAACTTAATTTACCGTGAGCTAGCTGAATAAGTAAACGAAATACAGCACACGTGCATGTGCGTGAACTCTGGGATCTACAGACAGAATGAAACCTTATTTACTCTGTACATATCGGCCTTCTGGCACGACCTAATTGATCATTAGGGCAGAAATAAAGGCTTAGAACACATGCACAGAAACACACCACAAATAGCCATACCGTAGGCGGGACTTGAAACCACGATCACATACGCAAATGAAACCTTAGCATTGAAGCCACTAGATGTCAGGGTGTATAGTATACGAGGGACGTTCAATCAGTCTTTAGAAAAACCAAGAAGTTACACTCGTAGTATCGAAAAAAGTTTATATTTAGTAACCGTCGTCTCTTACTAGATGACAGTTAAAGTTTCAACTATATCCATCAGCCTATTTCATTGCTATAGGCGATTGAATCAACAATCTTGTGATTCTTTAGAAAGATGGAAAAAAAAAAAAACGAGTTTCAGACGGTGATTAAACACTTTTATTTAAGTGTTATAACAAGGTACAGTGTTTTCAATTTTGCACCAAAAGTTAGGTCTGACAAAGGTTTCGGCAAGACTGGTGCCGCGTTTGCCTTCAATGGAGAATAACGCAATCGTGTGATCGATTCGGAAGCTGATTTGGCACTTTTCCGCCGCAATCCTGACGAGCTTCTGCGTCGATTCATATTTATGGATGAAACATGAATACACTACTGCACTCCAGAGACAAAAGTACAGTCGAAACATTAGATTTTTAAAGGTGAACCGGTTCCAAAGAAGGCAAAGGTCGTGAAATCTGCAGACTAGATGATGGCCTAGATTTTTTGTTTGTTTTTTTTTTGGGGGGGGATGTACACGGAATCATCAACTTTGATTACTTGCAGAAAGGAATAACGATACATGGAGAGTATTATGCATAGTTATTGCACCGGTTGAACGGAGAAATTAAGAAAAAATGCCCTCATCTGGCAAAGAAAAGGATTCTCTTCCATCAAAACTTGCAGTTTCGATGGCGAAAATTTATAATTAAGGATCGAATTACTACAACATCCACCGTATTCACCAGATTTGGCCCCCAGTGACTATCTTTTATTTCCAAACTTGAAAAAGTGACTCGACGGAAAACGATTCACATGTAACGAAGAGGTCATCTTCCAAACAGATGCCTATTTTGAGGACCTTCTGGAATCCTGTTTTTTGGAAGGTTTAAAATAGTTGGAGAAACGCTGGGAAAAGTGGATCGAGCTAAAAGAGATTATGTTGAGAAAAAAAATCTACCAAAAATAATTTCTTTTTCTATCATTTTCTAAGGACTTGCTGAACGCTCTTCGTAGATTGCTAATTTACCGCGAACTAGTTCAATACGTGCACGTGCATGTACGCTGTCTTCGGGATCTACTGTCAGAATGAAACCTTATTTACTCTCGTACATCGACCTTCAGGCGGGACCTGATTGGTCATCAGGGCAATGACTTAGAACACAAACACAGAAACACCCATACCGTAAGCGGGACTCGAACTCGCAATCCCGTCCGGAAATCAAACCATAGCATTGAAGCCACTAGAGGTCAGGGTGTATAGGATACATTATATCTCAATATTGTATCTATGCTCTGCTTCGGAAACTGCGTGAAACTTACCGAATGAAGCCAGGGAGCCGAGCGCCCACTATCTTTCAAGAAAGTAAATGCAGACTTTTCGCTAGTCAGTATCTGCAGTGGTTCAATTAGTAGAGGGTATGAAAACTAAATCGGCCATAGTGGTAGATATATATCCAGGGTCGCCATTTTAACCATATTCATGTACTATAGTAAAAACAATTCTATTAATTTATTCTAGAACAACTCAAATTTACTTAATTTATAGGTACTATATTACAAATTTTACAATTAAACAATTTTATTAATTTCAGATTACATCGAATTGTCACTTCGAAATTTTCTATGACTATATTAACACAGCTTTACGTTTTTTCTCCTTAGTCGGCTTACCCCCCCCCCCCCCAGGAATTACAAGCTGATGCCTAAAAGGTCAAAAGATCCAAAAGATCAGATGCCTGGCGGGGAGCCAACGGCACAAAACCACAGAATGGAGAAGGAGCGCGAGGAAGTGGATGATATGAAATGCAAGCGAAATAGATGATAGGAAAGATGATTGAGTAATTGGTGGAATGAGAGGGAAACCGGATGACCTGTCGAAAACCCGCCCAGACGCACTTCTCCACACAAATCCAAATGCGGTCGCTTGGGATCGAACCCAGACCGCCTAGATGGGAGGCGAGCGGTCTAACCATTTGGTCACGGCGCCGCCTTTTATCACAGTGTGACGAAATATGAACTAAATATCAGAAATAAAGTTGCAATCCTGTTGCAGCTGAGCTATTAACTACACTAGTGTCCAAAAGTTAAGTATAATTCAATATTTTATTACAAAACTATCACAAGTGTATACAAGTTAAGCATAATGCAATATATTGTTACCAATGCATCACACATGATCTGGTATGCAATAGAGTGAGAAATAGCAGGCAATTTTGACCTCGGGACCCCTTTTTACGTAAGCACAGAATCTGATGACAATAATGGTGTGGTGACCTCTCAAGGCTACCCAGGCCTCGTAGCGCCGTGACATGCTCTCTGCAGCAGTTCCCTTTCCTCACAAAGAGCACGTCGGAGGTCTGGAAATGTCCTCGGTGTGGGCTGGCGGGCTGCAACTTGTCTTCCTAATGCATCCCAGGCATGATCTATTGGTTCGTATCCGGGGACATCACTGGCCAATCCATATACTGGATATCTTCCATCTCAAGATAGTCGTCCACCAGGTGGGCACTATGCCGACGTGCATTATCGTCCTATAAGATGAAGTGTGGACCAACTGCACCTTTGAAGAGTCACACATGTGGTTCCAGTACCTCGTCTCTGTACCTCTGGGCATTCACAGCACCACTGTCGGATATGTAAAGATCTGTACGTCCATTGAACCTTATGCCTCCTACACGAGTATGCCGCCACCACCACCAAATGGGCGCGCTTCCACAATATTGGTGGGATGAAACCGGGTTCCACGTTCTCTCCAGATTATTGAGCGATGAGAGTCATTGTTCAAACTGAATCTGGACTCATCTGTAAACAGCATGTTCCTCCATTCATTCAAGGTCCAATGACGTTGCTGACTCCATTGTAAACGGGACAATATGTGTATTCGAGTGAGTGGGGCATACACTGCTGGACGTCTAGTATAGAGGCCAACTGCCCTGAGCTTTCGGTATTAGTGTGCCTCGAAACTCGTACGCCTGAGGCGGCTGCAAGCTCAGAAGACAGTTGTCTCCGGGCATCCTCCGATGTCGTTGTGCTGTTATGGTCAAATGTCGGTCCTGTTGCGGCGTTCTGACCATGTATAGGGATCCGACGAACACCTGTTTCTTGGAATCGTCGCCAAAGCCTGGAAATGGCACCTTGTGGCACATTGAGGGCCCAAGAGACTGTGATTTGTGTCTGACTTGCCTCTAGACGTCCGATGATTCTACCCTCCAAAACAGGGTCCAGTTGACGTCTTTGTGGCATGTTGGTGCTGTCTTGTAAACACTTTGCTTCCGCTCTGTTCACAATAGGAGAACAATAACGAATGAGCCACGAATTGGGTCTGATACCTTGGCATTGGTTTGCTGCTCTGGTTTTGATGACCTTAGAAGCTTACCTGTCAGAGACCACCAGTAAGGGGAGGCACACACTGTGATAACGTTTAATGGTGCTCGCTCATCGTTTTCCCTTTCAGTTCTGTTTTCCAAAGGATGCTTAACTTTTGGACACTAGTGTATATGACGTTACAGAATATGCAAGGCAACGTAAACACACGAGGAATTATGATTTATATATAATCATCTATGTGTATATACCTAACCCGGCCATCTTCTGTCATAGCTCACTGATTCTAGTCTGTGTGGTTTAAATCCCAGCATATGATAAAACTTTCATTACAATTTTTAATTTCTCTACACGTACTATGCACATGGTGTATAGAGAAGGAAGCATTTCACCCAAAATCGATATCAAAATTTCACCGAAAATATATATTTTGAGGTCCCTTGACCCCAAAAAAGTCATTGTAGTAAAAGGTCTATGTGTGTGTGTGTGTGTGTGTGTGTGTGTGTGTGTGTGTGTGCTCAAATACTAAAAGACCATTAAGTACCAAACTTGTTATTTGTGTTTTTTATCTTCTAAGGATGCGACGCAAAGATTTTCAAGAAAATATCTGCACCACAAACTGCCCTTTACATGTAAAATTTTTTGAAAACTTTATTCTTCTCAAAAATAGCTCTAACAAATTTTGATTAAAATGTTGTATGTTAAAGGTATTTACATCACAAATAAGTACATATGCTTTTATGGATCACATTAAGTGCAGTGGCGCAGAGGCCTCAAAAACAAATGATGTTATTATATGTCTATTTTGCTGTTTTTGTAACCTGTGCTTTCAGTACTAGAGCTTTATACATTGTTCTTTTTTTCCATAGTATATAAACATATGTATGCATGCATATCCGTTGACAAGTTCTATATTCAGTGGCTTCCTGGTCTAAATAAAACTACAGAATGCTTTCTAATCTAATCTAATGTATATTTTGAATTTTCTGGGAATAACCTTTAAAGACCTCTTAATTCTGGATGAGTTTTGCAGAATTTTGCATAATGGTTAAACCGTAAGAGATAGACAAAACTGTAAATCTTGATAAAACTCATAATTTATGTTCATATATATTTTCCTTATTGAGTTGACCTTTAAGATATTCCTTGTTATTAGTTTCAATTTTAAACCACTTATTCTTAAACGGGACCATGCAAAGTGAACCAAATCTCAATTGTTTCATACAGCAATAAAATATTTGACTTGCACTTTAGCCTAGTGTAATCTCTTATTTCCCTTCCACTTCTAAGCAACTAATTAATAAGACCAATTCTGCTAATGTATATCTTGATTAGCATGAAGTAGATAAAATAATAATCCTGTGGAGAATAGTTTGTACAAAGAATAGCTAAAGTAAGTCATGTGAATGGAACACATCAGAGATTTTGCTTTTTCTGCATGCTCTATGAACATAGTGTATGGAGGAAATATTGTATTCTATCCAAAATTTTGATTAGAGATTTTACTGGAAGTATATATTTTGAGATCCCCCAAGTCCGAGAAAAGCATTCTTAGAAAAAGATGTGCAAGTGTGTGTTTGTGGACAGCATAGCTCAGAAAGAAAAGTCAGTTAAATACCAAACTTGGTACATATTTAAGTTCAGTATCTTACAAAGATTTGCAAGAAAATTCCCCTACCCCCAACTAAGCTTTACATGGATCATTTTTTGAACATTTTGATTTTCTAAAAACTGGCTAACGATTTTGATTAAAATACTGTATATTAAACATATTTACATCAGAAATAAAATGTATATTTTGAACTTTCTAGGAATAGCCTCTGAAGAGCTCTTTATTTTGGTGAGCTTTACAGAATTTTGCATAACGGTTAAATCATAAGAGATAGACTAACTCTTGCTGCACAAAAAAATGTAGCTTTTGTTAAGATTATTTAATTTGTATTTAATTTTAGTTTATACTTTAGTTTTAAGATCTTTGATACATGGCCTGTTTATGAGCATTTCCTAATACTGTAAACATGAATAAAAAATAAAAACATAATTTATGTGACATAGTTTTTCATTTAGAGTTGACTGTTTTCGAGATATTCATTGTTATTGATTTCAATTTTAAACAAATTAATTCTTCTCAAACAGAACCATGCAAAGCAAACTGAACCTCAATTGTCTCACATAGACACCAGCTTTTAAAAGACTAGAAAGAATTATTACTGTCCTGGACTGGGAAGCTTAGGATTAAAGGAAATGATCACATATTGATCTGTTGTGAATAGCAATAAACTTTGATGGGTAAAACGTAAAACATTCTAATAAATGTACAAGGCAAATATAACACAATCTTAATTATAATTAACTATGATGCTATCTAGCAATTGAAATTGGGAACATAAAATGTTCTTTTCTCATTCAGATATAGCCAACGACAGTTTGCCATTCTTTTAAAAGTAAGGTGTGGAACTGCTTTTAAAAATTGTAAATGTAAGTGGCGTTTTATTTATGGACGCTCTTTAACTATTGTGATTCTCAGCACCCATTCTAAATTGGGTGTGAAAGACTGCTTAATTTTGCTCAGAGGCCTCTCTATCAGTTTTGAGGTTCTTTTACGTGCTGTAAATCTACGACACAAGACCAACGGCTTTACTTCCCTTCCGAAGGAAGCCATGCTAAGGATTTTTACACCCAAAAAAATCCATCGTCCTCCGCTGGGTTTGAACCATGACCTTGGGTATATGAAGTTAGCATGGTAACCATTACACCAAGGAGGGCGACTACTGCTTTTAAAATATAATTCTATCTATACCAAATATGCTAATTACTGTACACCCTTCAATAGCTATGATTGGTGTATCTCGTTTCTGCAACATTTATTCCATTATTTTTCCTTAATTGTTTATGCTATGTTTCTTTAGGGTTGGAATCTCCACTGTTTATAAAATTTTAAGGTAGTTTCTTTTCTTTTTTTGCATAGCTTAATGTCCTTTAACCTGGTTGATCATATCGGGCAATGAATGAAATTGGTGAAATGATGCTCATATGCTCTACAGGGTGCATGGATATTAAAATTACTCGACATTCGTCTTCTCAGGATAAAGGAAAACCCTGAAAAAAAACCTTATCCGGGTTACTCACCTAAGTAAGATTCGAACTTACAACCTGTTGAATATGAGGCAGACATGCTACCACCACACTACCCAGGCACTCTGTTCTTGTTCTTCGTTTTAGTGTTATTACTAATATTTCACAATTGTTTTAGAATTTAACTACATTATTATTCACCACCACCATCACCACCACCAATTGCTATTATGATTATTATTATTATTATTATTATTAAATTGTATGATTGGTACATGTACACCTTTGTGGCAACTTGCTGTATAGAAGATGGGAGATCAGGAAGATGTGTGAAGCATGAAAAATACAGAGTTCCTCTAAGGGCTTCTAACAAATGTAGACTTCGACCTGACAAATGTGAAACAGGATTCCAAAGAGCAGAAGTAAGCTGCCGAAAACAACCATTGCAAACAATGGAGCATCTAATTCATTCCAGTTAAGTAACCTTGTGTTCAGAATTCAAAATTTCAGAAATCACTAATGTGATAAACTATATTATTTTATTGTTCCATTTATATCCTGTCTTTAACTGCATGGTTCTATTAGCAGTATCCACATTTGAACACATGTATTGTGTACTGTTGTCATTGAAATTCTAATTTTCTTTTTTAGATCACATTTACATTCATATTCCAGACTGGGGAGGATAGGGAATAATCTTGGCTAGAGAAAAATTTCTACCCCCCTCAGCCACGAATTGAACACAGGACCCCTTGCACACTAAGCAGGTGCTCTACCAATTGAGCTACAGGGCCAGCCAATACCACGTTGTTTGGTGACTTTCATATACTTTATCCAGGTAGAGCATATCTGAATGTTGAATGAAAAGACTGAAATGATGCTCAAATAAGACCAGGTACATAGCGCTTCGAGTTGCCCATTCTAAGAAAGTAGTAGCCCCTACTCTGCCCGTGGGCTGTGCTCGAGGAGGTAGAGTTTGCAATGGCTCTGCTGTAGGCCTTGCCGTGCTTTAAGTGCCATGCCAAGTGTTAGATTGTGATAAACAAATCTATACTAATATGAGAAAGAGAGTGTATAATATATTCTATAAGATGTCAATCTACGCAGAGGAAGGTAGGACAGGGGGTACCACAGGGATCTATATTGGGGCCTCTTCTTTTCTTGATTTATGTAAATGATCTCCCATTATGTGTCCAGGAGTCTGAAGTGGTGTTATTTGCTGATGATACAAACCTGCTGCTAAAAGCAAACAATGACAGAGATCTTCAGAAAAAAGTAAATGGGGATATAAGGAAATTAATATACTGGTTTGAGGTAAATAGACTGCTATTAAACACACAAAAAACTGTTGCTATGAGTTTTCATTCGAGTCATCATAGAAATGTGGCAAAACCGCAAATAAAAATAGACAATGAAATCATAAAATATGAAGATCAAACTAAATTTCTGGGGATAATTATTACAGACGATCTTAAATGGGGGACACATATAAATATGCTAACCAAGAAACTAAGTGTGGGATGTTATATATTGAGTACATTGAAAAGAGTGACGAGTGTGCAAGTTTTTAGAAGTGCTTATTTTGCATACATCCATAGTCATATAAGGTATGGAATAATGTTCTGGGGGGCATCAACAGAATCTGAAAAAGTTTTTCGGTTGCAAAAGCGGGCCATAAGAATAATGACTGGCGAATCAAGTAGCTCTCCATGCAGGGAACTGTTCAAAAGGTTAAGGATTACGACTGCACCAAGTATGTATATATTAGGAGTTATCCATCATATCAGACGAATAAGGCATCAGTTACCAGATAACCAAGAGATTCATTATCATAGTACAAGGCAGAAAGGAAATCTACATGTGCAATATTGCAGAACAAATCTAGCCAAAAACAGTGTAAATCATAATGGAATAAAACTGTATAATAGGCTACCCCTTAATATAAAAAATATTGAAAATGTAAATCTGTTTAAGAAAAAACTCAAATTGTACCTATTAGAGAATGCATTTTATTCAGTTATGGAATATGTAAATAAGTCTTACTAATTAAGGCAGTATGGATATGTGTGGTGACCCTAAATGCTGTATGCATATGTGTATGTGGGTGTGTGTGTGTGTGTATGTGTGTCCTTTTAACTTATTGTTATATTCCTATGTAACTTATTGACGAGTCCATATCATGTATACATGATCTGAAGGATGAAATAAATGAATATGAATATGTGTACATAGCATTGGTAATCTCTGAAACAACTCAACATTCTTGATAATTCATTGAAGCAGATTTAATGGATCAGAGTCCTAAAAAAAAAGAAAGAAAAAGGAAAGTGTAAACAAAAATGTAAATAGTAAATTTCTAAAGGAGAGAGATACTATAAAAATGTAATTTTATTTCAAGGAAGAAAATATATAATTAAATGTAAAACTATGAAAATATAAATATGTAAGTGTAGCATTGTTGATGCATGCTAAGTACCACGGAAGTAGTGAAGGAAGCCACAGACTTTTTAACACTGCTTTGCGCAATACAGATGCTAACCGTGTGTTATGTACATATAGCTTTGAAGTATTGTGTAATTTTACTGTATTTTTAGCCATCGGCTTTCATTTCACCAAGACTTAATCAATAAACAGTATATTGTTCAAACAATATGCATCCAGTTTCCTTATTTTTGGTAATATTAGGATACTTGCATTCCTTCGCAATAAGTTGACTGAGATAACTGCAGCATCGAGAATCTCATTGCTCATGGCTTAGTTTGATAAGAGGCAAATATCACCATATATATGTGAAATCATGACAGGAGAGAAAAAAAGATAAAGGATGTAATGGTTCTTATATATGTAGAGCAAAGGTAGTGTGAAGCATCATGCACTACAACAGCCCACCATCCAAAAATAGTATTTCATTATTCATCAATGAAAAACATATTTCTTTGATGGACTGGGCCATAAAATATCCAATTTAATTTCATAAATCACTAAATGACTGAAAGGTATTTAAAAAGTCTATGTACTTGTACACAAACAAATTGGAGTTATAAAAGAATAAGCAAGAAAGGCTTTTGTTTTTTGTTGAGATAGCCTTGAAACAGAAAATAATTGTTACTCAAAAAAAAATAGTATTAAATAAAATAATCCAGCCAATATTTTATTCCAAACAATTTTATTTTTAATTATATTTATTTTCTTAAATGTCCCTTAATGCGCTAGTAGCTCTATCCAGGGCAATACACGCACACAGTTATTGGTTGCTGGCAGCAACAAAGATTTACAGAATATTTCTAATGCCACTAAACATGTTTTTAGTACATATTTTTGGTTATACAATTTGGCTAAATGGGATCCAAATCTAAGTCTAAATAATCTAAAGATAGCTTAAATATTGTTTAAGTCAGAGACTTCAGGGGCAGGTTATCAAAGCCAGATTCCCCAATGTTTCACATCCTTTTGCAGAATCCCTTTCAGATTACCTCCTTACTTTTATCACCAGCCAATAACAGAAAGAAGCATTCTGTGCTAGAGTGAGAAGCTCATATAGTGAATGCAAAAAGTGTTTGTACACTTTTAGTATGTATGTAAATTTTATGTTACGCATTGGCCATAAGGTAATTGTGGGGTCTAAACAATATAATTTTGCACAAAATGCGAATATTAAAATGTAAATCATACTAATAATATTGGTGAGCTTCCAATGGATCACGTATAATGTGTATAGTTTGCAAATAAATCCAGGTAGTGCAAATAAGTGATTGTTCACCTGGAAACCTGGCACAGAGGAGATCAAAGGGATGTTTTGACAACCATTCTCTATAATCTGCCCTTGGGCAGCACTAGCAGACACAGTGTAGCCAGTTATTAATACATGGTATGATACTGCCAAAATGGGAAGCAACTGAACAGAAAGAAATGTGCAAAGCAATTTTTAGATTACACAATCAGTATACGTCTTTGACACATGTCAGAAACTGTTGGTAGACCTCATGTAACTGTGTTGTCAATAATTGAAATATTTTGCATGCTTAAGACAGTGCAAAATAGGACATGAATGGGAACACCGATTTTAAGCAAGAAGGATAAACAAACAATTTGCAGGAAAACCAAAAAGGACCCAAATGTTAGTGCAGTTAAGTTGGCAGCTCATCTAGAAAGTTGTTGGCCATAAGTATCAGCCAGCACAGTGAGAAACTTTTTTAAAGAAGCAGTCTTTTATGGTCGAGTACGCTGAAGAAATTTTGGGTGAGTATGTAATATTGTGTAAAGCAATGCAAATTTGCCAGAGAGCACCAAAATAAAGGGCTAGACTTCTGGAAAAGGGTCATATTTTCAGATGAAACCAAGTTCAACATTATTGGTTCTGATGTTAGACAAATGATATGGAGGAAGAATAATTCAGAATTGGATCCACAAAATATTTTACTGCAGTAAAACATGGAGGTGGTTCAGGCTAGTATGGGGGTGTACAAGTGCTTCAGGAGTGGGTAAATTACTCTTTATTGGTGGAAATATGGATCACAAAATGTATATGAACATTTTAAAGAAAAACTTCACATTAGTGCCCTAAAATATGGGGCTGGAAAATTCTTTTGTGTTTGAGTATGACAACGATCCCAAACATACTGCTATAAACACTCAATTAGTGCTACTCTACAATACATCAAAACAATTTAATACATTCTTCAGTCTCCTAACACAAATCCTGTAAGGCATCTGAGTCCCAATCTAGAGCAAAAGCTCAGAAAGCATAAATTTTCTTCTAAAGCAGGCTTAAAGCAAACTCTTCAATAGGAAAGGAATTCAATTGACCCTAAAACTAAAAACAGATTTAACAGAATCCATCCCCCCGGAGACTAAAGACAATAATTAAGGTAAAAGGCTTTCCTACTAGGTGTTAAATTGTGAAAATTTTCTGTAAACTCTATTTAAACACTTTACGTGCATAAAAGGCAAGCAGTTATTTTCTGTTTACAAACAGAAGTTTATTTGTTGTATTTAACATCACATGGAGAAAATTGAAGTTCACATTTGTTCATAAATGAGTTATTTATTTTTACAACCAATCTACATTCCTGTTTGACTCAGTTTCCAGGGTGTAGGAACACTTTTTACATCACTGTATATGCTTAGACAAAGTGTAGGAGTAAAGGAAATGATCACATACTGATATTTTTTTGTGAAAAATGAACACTGATGAGTAAAATGTACAATATTATGACATGATGCATCAATGTGCAAGGCAAAGTTACAAATAACACACCATCTAGTAACTGAAATTGAGAATAAATGTCCTTTTTGAATTCAGATGTATCCAACAAAAAATATAAACATTTTGTCATTCTTTTAAAAGTAAGATATGGAACTGCTTTTAAAATAAAACTATCTGTAATAAATATGCACGTCTGGTAATGCTAATTATTGTACACCCTTAAATAGCTCTGAGGTATCTCATTTCTGATCCATTTATTTCATCCCATTCTGTTCTTTAAAGTCTACGTTTCATTATCATACATTGGTTGTAATCATCACTGTCTTACAAAATTTCTTTTCTTGTTCTTTGTTTTATCATTCTTGTTAATATTCTAGAATTATTTTGTAATTTAATAATTATTATTATTATTATTATTATTATTATTATTATTATTATTATTACTATTACTATTATTATGCTTTTATTTATTCATCACATATGTTTACAGTATTGAGCAATTCTCAAACAGGTGATGCAACAAAGATCCTAAAACTCAAATTAAATAATTAGATAAAAAGATTAAATACAAATTAAATTAAATAAAAGTAGTTATGTCATCATAAATTCACCTATTGTGTGAAACTGGTAATCCGATGGGTATGACAATACTTCTTATTTATATGCTTTCAGTTTTGTCCTTTTTTAATATTTTCTGGTAATTTATTGAAAAATTTAACTGGCATTTAGTTAAACCTGTTCTGATATGTTTCTGTGTTTGTTCTTTGTGCATGTATGTTTGGTTTTGTTTTGTTTTGTAATTATGTATATTATAGGTAGTAATGAAGAGTTCATTTTTGTTACTGCAGCTATTTTTAGATGCATTTATAAATGCACATACATGGCAAAGTTCGGATTTGCAGTTTTTTGAACTATGGCTTGCAGGAGACTCTTTGATTTGCTCCAGCCATTACTCTTTTTATTTTTTTTTTTGAAGTAAAAATAATCTCTTACAATTGTCTTCAAATTGTATGTTTAATACATGTCCACTTTTGTTGCAGCTTGCTATAAAGAGGATGGCAGATCAGGAATTTGTATGGAGCTTAAGCAATGCAAAGTTTCTCTGAAAGCTCTCACCAAATGTAGACTTCGACCCGACAAGTGTGAAACAGGATTCCAAACAGTAAAAGTATGCTGCCCAAAACGACCATTGAGAATAATAGAGCGTCCAATTGATTACAGTTAAGTAACCTTATGTTTAGAACTCGCAACTTCAAAACTCCACACCATTTCAAAGTAAGAGCTGAAGCTTTCCTGTCAATGTATAAACTCAAAGTGTTCTCGGGCATAATCCCTCTATTTCAGTGTTAAGGGCAAATAACACTCATCTTTTATGAGAAGTCATCATAAATGCTCATGTTCCTGCCTTGGTAGTGTGTTGGTAGCATGTCTGCCTCACATTCAACAGGTCGAGAGTTCAAATTTCGCTTAGGGTGAGTTACCCAGGTAAGGTTTTTTTTGGGGGTTTCCCTTATCCTGAGCAGACAAATGTCGAGTAATTATAAGCTCCATGGACCCCGAGATCATTTGAGCATCATTTCACCAATTTCATTCATCGTCCAATATGACCAAGTAGGTTAAAAGATGTTAAGCTTAAAAAAAAATGCTCATGCTGTATAAAATTACAATTATAAGGGGCTAAAGTGGGGAATTTTCTATTAATTGTACAATAATTTCATTGTACAATAATTTCATGAAGAATTAAGGAAGGTAAATGAAATTAACTAATTCATTAATCAAGTTTAAAACATTAACCATCCAATATCAGGCAAGACAGCTATGCACATATAACATTTTACCACTCTATTACAGAACATGCATCTTAAATCTGTAATTATAAATAAAGCAAGCAGCTTATAATGATCCCAGAAAAACTTTTAACTACTTTGTTTCATTTTCCAGGCTGCAATACAAATACCTATAGCCGCCGTGTAATTGGAATGGCAGTGACCAACCTCACACTGTATCCACATGCAGTAAGTATGTTTGAGAATTTAAGACAAGTCTAGTTGTAAGAAACATATCATATTTTGTTCTTACTTTACGTTTAGTTTTAACAGCTGATAAATTTCTAATATTACAGTTTATTTATTTAGGACAGAAAAGGAAAGAAAGAAAAATAAATTGGAAATACTGTTGCTATGAGAAATAAAACTAAAAGGTTAGCGTAGCCAAGAATTTTGACCTAAAGCATGCCTTTCTGGTTGAGGAGCAGAATTCTAAATATAGACCCAAAGTAATAATTTGAAATTGTAGATGCTGAAAGCTTCAAACTATAATTATGGGGAGGGGGAGATCCAACCCCTCCCCCAAAAAGCATGCCCATGTTTTGGGGCTCTTAGGGTAACATAGTTTTTTAATTTTTTTGAGAGGCAATGGAAATCTTAATAAACAGAGAAAACAAAACATTGACAATAAGTGGATGTGTTATATGTGGTACAAAATAAAAAATACACACAAATTTTGATATGCATCCAATTGGGAAGGAATATTTCAAATGAAATGTGTCAAGATAAATGATGTGAATAATAAAGAAGTTATATGGAGAATGATAACAAAACATTAAGCTATAACAGACTGGTAAGAAACCTAACCTTCAAACTGTGCTCCTGAATTTAGAAGAGAAAATTGTGAATGCTTTTGAGGAGAAACTAATACAGTTAAATAACAGACTCATACTGCTGCAAAACAAATTGGAGAGCTCTTGCAATTAAATTATGAAAAGAAAAAGATGAGTATTTAGCCATGGCTAATCACAAGAATAATGTATTTGAACAAGTCAAGAAGGCAGTTACTGACCCTAAGACAGAAAGAAGCTAGAAAGCTTTAATTATCTGAATACCAACTCAATGAGGTGGAACAATATCAAAGGAGAAACAACTTGAGGAATGATGGAATTCCACTTCAAGAAAATGAGGGAACAGCACCCTTCAGAATGCTTTAATCATTATGTGCAGCTCTAGAAATTTCTAAATATTGAAGCCAGACATTGACATAATACAGCTTCCAGCTGCTCATCCAATGGACATGCGTTTTGTAGGCCAATGGAAGAAAGAAGGTATTTTAAGTGCAGTTTGTTGAATGAAAAGGCCTTACTATGGAAGATGCAGGGTTTGAAGGTCCAAGAAGAAATACAGTGTTACTATTTAATAATCTTTCTGATTACAAACTTGAATAACTATTGGTAGGAGACACTTAGAAACATGATATTGGTATAAATGGAAAGAGAAACTCAAATGTTTTTGTTTTATTGGTTCTGTTAAATATTTATTAATTTTGTTGCTAGGGGACAATATAACAAAAATGGCTGCACACGAAGACAGGAGGGTATTTTGTGTGCTGGATTTTCACATATCCCACTCTGTTGTCACAGTACAATGCAATTTTAGAGGAAAATTTGGTGTTGATCCACCTAGTGGGCCCAGTATCTGTAAGTGGTACACTGACTTCAAAACGAGGGCATGCATCTGCAAGCAGAAGTCAACTGGTCATCCATCAGTAAGTGAGGCAAATGTGGAGCGTGTAAAAGAGTGTTTCACACAAAGTCCACAGTAATCCACTGTAAAAGCCAGTGGAAAACTAAATATCCCCCAACCAACTGTGTGGAAGACTTTATGGAAATGAGTCATGTACACAGGGAGTTGTGTACATGTTTCACACAAATGTTAAGATTTCTGACATTGTTTTGCACTTTTCCTGACAGATGGAAAATGACTTTTTCATTAAACACCAGTGATTCAATGAAACCTGCAGTTCTCATTTTGAGTTCCATCTCCTCACAGAAATACTGTTGTTAGGCTTTGTCGTCTGGTTTCAGAGGATGCAACAATTGCAGATGGTATGGTTCCGTAAAATCTTCAAGACAGTTTGTTGGGGGATGTTTAATTCTCTACTGGCTTTTACGGTGGATTTCTGTGGACTTTGTGTGACATTCTCTCTCACATATGCTCCACATTTGCCTCACTTACTGATGGATGACCGGTTGACTTCATCTGCTCGTTTTTAAGTCAGCATATCACTTACAGACACTGGCCCACTGGGTGGATCAATACCAAATTTTCCTCTAAAATTCTGTTGTACAGTGAGGACAACAGACTGGGATATGTAAAATCCAGCACACAAAATGCCCTCCTGTCTTTATTTGCAGCCATTTTTGCTATATCGTCTCCTAGCAACAAAATTAATAAATATGTAGCAGATTCACCAACATAACAAAAAATCTGATGTGCTACACTCACATGACTTTCTCTAGCTGCTCCACAAACTTCTTACAAAAGTTTATTCTTCTTTCTACACAATGCTAATTGAGATAAACATCAGCAGAATGTTCCTATTATTTAGCACCTTATAAGTATAAGGGAACTAAGGGAATACACTAGGCTAAAGTGAATCAAATTTTTTAAAAACTATCATTATGCGATTGTCATTGCAAATCTCTTCTTTGCTTGGCCAGGAGTAGAACATAAGAAAAACGGACGCTTCATGCCTGAGAAATTGAAACCAGTAAAAAGGAATGAATATCTTGGAAATGGTTACTTCCACAGCAAAAATGTAGAGGACATAATTTGTGTGTTTTGATAAGATCTACATTTTTGTGTAGTAAGTTTCTCTCTCTCTCTCTCTCTCTCTCTCTCTGTTTCTCTGTCTCTCTTTTACTTTAGCACTTAAGCAAAATTCGGCAAAATTCATCCAGAATAAAGAGTTCTTGCATATCTTGGAAATGGTTACTTCCACAACAAAAATGTAAAGGACATAAATTATGCATTTTGACAAGATCTACATTTTTTTTAGTAAGTTTTTGTCTATCTCTTACAGTTTAGCAGT
This sequence comes from Hymenopus coronatus, assembly GCA_030762935.1. Classification (NCBI taxonomy): domain Eukaryota; kingdom Metazoa; phylum Arthropoda; class Insecta; order Mantodea; family Hymenopodidae; genus Hymenopus; species Hymenopus coronatus. Next base: position 28,749,123 of record CM060882.1, read on the forward strand.
TAAGCAAAATTCAGCAAAATGCATTCAGAATAAAGAGGTCCTCAGAGGCTATTCCCAGGAAATTCAAGATATACATTCTATTTGGGATGTAAATAGCTTTAATATACAGGATTTTAATCATTTTTAAGCCATTTTTAAGAAAATGAAAATGTTTGAAAATTTTTCCATGATAAGGGTAGTTTGTGATGGGGAATTTTCTTTAAAATCTTCGTATCACATCCTTGGAAGATACTAAACCTAAATACCAAGTTTGGTATTTAATGGTCATTTCATTTTTGAGCTATGTTGTCCGCACGCACCCCCCCCCCCCCACACACACACACACAGATCTTTTTCTATTAATGCTTTTTCAGACTCAGGGAACCCCAAAACATTGTACGTATGGAGCTAGATAAAGTAAAAATAATTTGAGTTTCTCTTACCATTGATAGCAATATCATGTTTCTCAGTGTTTCCTAACAATAGTTAATCAAGTTATTTTAGTGATCATGTTACTGTGCTGAATGGAAGCCTGGCAAAGGAAGCAAAAGGAATGGAAAGATGTTTGCATTCTCAGTTAGAGACTGCAAGATATTTGTGAAACTGCAAGAAAAGGACGTTGGAACAAAACATGTTGACAAACACCAACTGAATCAACTTGCAAATCAATTAAAATGGTGACCTACCTGTGCAAACCAGTACCTGTTAACTATTAATTAGCAAATAATAATTATGGAGTCTAGTATGAAGGACTTTTGATAAGGTATATACAAAAACTGTGATGATAGTGTAGTGGAATATAAGTATTACTTAATACGTGATGTTCCTATACCTCATGCAAATCAGCAGAGGATAACCTAACTCTTCTGAACTTCAATGCTAGAAGCTTAAGAAATAAATTTGCTGACCAAAATGTGTAATAATGCATGCAAACTCGTCAGAAGTTTTAGTGATCTTGGAAACATGGCTTTCCAGCAATAAAGTGAAATACTTCAATATTCCTGGCTATTCATTTCATCATGCTAGTTAGTCCACAGGCCAAAGAGGAGTTGACGATGGTATCAATATTAATGTGTGTTATTCAAGTGACAACTTCCACAATTGAAAGTAATCACAGCATTATTTTAGTTTAACTATATAATTCAAAACGCACAATGAATGTTTTGGTTGTATATAATCCCTGGTCCTCCAGGTTGGGAATTAGGCGTAATGCTAACCACCCTACATTGTAAAAATCTTGTTCAGAAAGCCGATTTAGGTGAAGCCAGACTGATGAAAAGATGATGTCTAAAGCAAAGGATAAAAGGGCATGATCTTACATGAAATGTAAGAAGTTTTCTGCAAGTGGGAGCCTTTAATAATACAAAAAGAATTATAGAAATCTCTTAACATAGCTACTCAAGAAATAAGATGGAAAGGGGATGGAATCACCAAATCTGGTCTTTGCTATATTTTATAGTGGTAGTAATAACATTTTGTATGAATAGGCTTCCTGGTCAAGAATCAGCTTAAGGAACTGATTTTGGATTTCATCCCTTATGGCAATAAATGTGTTAAGAATTAAGGGAAGATTTTTAATACTTCTATAATAATATTTATGCATCAACAAAGGATTTAGAAGCAGAAAGTAAGGATGCCTTTTATAATAAGTTGGAAACTATATATAGTAAATCACCTCAGAATGATGTTGCTATTATTTTAATGCTAAAATTGATAGGGAAGAAATAATATGGAATATAGCTGGAAAGAATAGTCTCCATGCAGTTCATATATAAACAAATGAGTGTATCCCCAGGTGGGATGGTTATTAAGCAGACATACTAATAGGGAAAGGACACTTACAAAAGAAGTTTGCTATTCCTTTATCCAATTTCTAAACAAGAAACTTAAGAAGTATTTATTATGCTCTAATACACAGTCATTTTCAGTATCTAAATTTGATATGGAGCTCAACTACCAAAGAACAACTATATCTACTTAAAATACTGCAGAATAGAGCCATCCGAATTTTATATGGCAAAAGAATTTATCTGCATAGCTCTACACAATTAAAACATCAGTGGTTCAAAATTATAGTCAAGTCAGTCTGCGTAGCTCTCAAGGCTGCAGGTTCAAACTCGGCCCAAACCAATGGTTTTTAAGTGTGCTTAAAAGTGACAGCCTCATGTTAGGTATATTTAATACCAGTCCAGCAGGCCACACCGGTGGCACTGATATGATATGGGCAATTGACAGCGTCATTAACAAATAAATAATTTTTAATTTTAAAATTATTGTCAAAAGGTACAGTTGAACTATAAGCAGTGTCATTGTAGCAACATGAGTTACAATAAATATAATCCATTAGTGATATGACTAGCTTTTGGAAAAAGCTAAAGCTACTTCACGTAATATACTATACTGTCTTGGGAAAGAAAAGTTAAGTTACTTTTGAACAGGATGTAAAATGTTAAAACAAAAGGGAACTATAATAGAGACTATCTCAGATTTACCTCTGTCACCTGCAAGGTCATAGCTAATCTCCTGAGTCACTGTATGTAAAGCAATACAAGCTTTTAATTTATTACTAGACTACTTAAATTGAAAAACAAAAAAACAAAAAATGGTTGTGTTCCATTTACATTACTTTTTTTACCTGTTCTGCAAACAGACTATTCTCACAAAACATTATTCTTTTATCTACATTATACTTATCAAGATATGCAGTAGCAGAGATGGTCACATTACTTGATTACTTGCAAGTAGGGAAGAAGGGAAATAAGAGAATACACTAGGCCAAAGTCAAATTTTTTGAAAGCTGGTCACTATGTGAACAATTGAAGTTTGGTTCACTTTGCATTGCTAGCCGTAGACAAAAGAGAGATGATACAAAAGGTGACCCCATGGAGAAAAGTTAGAAAGCTTAAAACTGAAACCAACAACAAGGAATATCTTATATATGACATAAATTATGTATTTTAATGAGATCAACATTTTCTGTGCAGTAAGTTTTTGTCTATTTCATATAGTTTACTAGTTATACACAATTCATTCAAAAGGAACAGGTCTTTGGAAGCTATTCCCAGAAAATTCAAGATGTATATTTTATCTGTGATACAATATCTATAATATACAGTATTTAATAAAAATCATTTAGTTACATTTTTAAAAAACAACATTTTCAAAAATTTTAATATGCGAAGAATTATTTGGGATGTGGGGTTTCTTGATAGTCTTCATGTCAAATTCTTGGAAGATAATAAACTTAAGTACAAAGTGTGATATATTAACAGTATTTAAGTTCTTGAGCTATGCTGCACGCACACACTTACACAGACACATCTTTTTCTAAACATTGTTTTTGGACTCAGGGGAGCTCAAAACATATAGTTACAGTAAAATTTCAACATCAAATTTTTGGGTGAAATACAATAGCATCTCTATACACTATTTACTAGTATGAGAAAATAAAAATATTAAGACTTTAAAAAGCAGATAAAAACATTTCTTTGGCTAACAAAAGAAGAACATAATTATAGAAAGCCGAGTCTAAGTTGAAACCTAAGTTGTAATCTGCAATAATTAACTTGTATGCATACATTCTAAATCCTTTTAGGTATTTTATATCTTTATAATAAAAATTAATTAATTTCTGTTCCTTTAGTTGTTTCATTTGTATAGCCCCTTTAATTTCAATGGTCATATCGGGGGGCTTTGACTTGTGAAACACCTTGTATTACTGTAGGTTTAGAACATTAGGTTAATCATTTTTATATCACTAACACACACACATTCATTCTCACATTCATATTTTCAGACTAGAGAATAATTCTGGTTAAAGAAAAATTCCCGACCTCAGCTGGGAATCGAACCTGGGATCTCCAGATGAGAAGTCAGCTTGCTGACTGCTTGACCACAGAGGCAGTTAGTTTCTATTCTTGCTAGTTTATTGATGTTTATAATTTATCTCCATGTTTTGTTCAGTCATATTGATGCCTATCAGTTTATGTTAATTATAATAGCCTAGGGCATAGGGAATCTTCTCGAATAAATAAACAATAACAGAATTGCAAAATTATGATAATTTCATTGACCATAATAGTAGTGTTTGTTCCATTTTGCTGGGAATAACATTTTGGTAAGCATAGTTTTACTTTGTTAGGGTTGGTATGAACACCATTGGTTTGTCAATTAAAAGACAATATTCAGATTAAAAATTGTAACAAGAGAAGCTGGTCACTGGAATTTTCTTTGAGTTTGGATGAGCTTGGCATTGTTGATGAATGCATTTAACAATGATAGTGGCATATCATATTACAGAGCTCAGGATTGCTAGCACGGAGTAGGAAAGAGCTAAACACTTACACTTTTCTGATTGAGAAGTTATTTGTTTTTCTTGTTTTATTTTATGATCAATCAAATAGATCAGAATTTCAAGGCTAAACATGGCAACCAGCTGTTAAAAGATTTGACCATTACTTCAGCCTACCATATTTTCTTATTCCCACTGTACTTGCAAGAAAATATGTGATAAAATAATTTCTACAAAGTTTATTCTGATTAGATGAAGTAGTTTTTGTAAGAATAGTTTGTTGCAGAAAAGGTGAATATGAGTATCACCCATCAGAGTCTTATTCAAGTTTCTAATTTATGCTGCTTGTTCTCATATTCAAGCTATTTTAATTTTACAAAAGAAAACAATTAGAACTATGGCTAAGGTGCCTGCCAGGACTCATTGTAAACCTTACTTTAGAAGTTTTAATATTTTGACTATTATAAATTTGTATGTGTACACTCTATTGATTTTTACTTTCTCTATATGCACTATGTACATAGTGTATAAGAAGGTATTGCACTCCGCCCAAAAATTCGATACCGAGATTTCACCGGAAATATATGTTTTAGGGTCCCCAATATCCAAAAAAAGTATTTTCACAAAAAGGTCTGTGTGTGTGTGTGTGTGTGTGTCCGTGTGTCTGTGTGTCTGTGAACACGATAACTCAAAAATGAAAAGTCAGTAAAATACCAAACTTGGTATTTAAGTTTAGTATCTTCCAGGGATGCGACACGAAGATTTTGAGAAAAATCCCCCCACCCCCAACTACCCTTTAGATGGAACTTTTTTCGAAAATTTTTATTTTCTCAAAAATGGCTCTAACGATTTTGATTAAAATTTCATATATTAAAGATATTTACCTGACAAATAAAATGTATATCTTGAATTTTCTGGGAATAGCCTCTGAAGAGTAGTTTATTTTGGATGAATTTTACCGAGTTTTGAATAACTGCTAAACCGTAAGAGATGGACGAAAACTTACTGCACAAAAAATGTAGAGCACATTAAAACACACAATTTATGTTATACACATTTTTTTCGTGGAGTTAGTCGTTTTTGAGACACTCCTTATTTTTGGTTTCTGCTATGAAAAACGTATACCTTTCTCATACAGGAACTTGTCAACTCCTATCCATATAAACAAAGGAACTTCATTGACATAGCAACCAGCTTTTTACTATCATTTTAACCTATGGTAGTCGCTATTTTGCTTCTACTTACAAGGAAGCAAGTAATAAGACTATTTCTACTATTTTTTTCTGATTAGCATAAAGTAAATAGAAGTATAAGCTTTTTAAGAATAATTTGTTGCAGGGATATAGAGAAAGTCATATGAATGGTACACATCAGATTTTTATCAAATGGAACCAGCATATGTATAACTTAAGATCCAAAATTTATACTTCTAATTCCTAAAATTTCAAAGAATTGAAATTACTCAGCACAGACCTACTAAAACTTTACATTATCACTGTATTGGCTTAAAATTATTTAATAAGTTATATTTAATAACTTCTTTATCATATAGGATATTTTGTAAAAATATGTATGCTTGGCTTATACTACATAATACATGTTATTCTATCAATGAATTTTTTGATTTTAATGCATCTACTATTGACATTTAACTTGTGATATTTTTAAATCTTTATTGTAAAAGTTGTATGAGGTTTATCCTCTTTGAATATATTTTATATATACTTTACTGCTTTATGGACATCAATTGCAGCTTTGTCTGTTTAAAGACAATAAAATTGATTGATTGATTGCAGGCTGCTCTTGGATATGTTATTCCGAACACTGAGCAATACTTTTGGGGATGTGGAGGAACATTGATCCATATGCGCTATGTGCTGACTGCAGCCCACTGTGTCAAAAGGTAAAGCATTTGTGTTTTGAGTTTGTGTGAATTAAACTTTTGTGACATTAAACTTCTATCCCACCAATGCTAAACCTGCTAAATTTACGATCCATCCTCTCAGAAACTATGTAAATCATTGAACTGAAATTTTTACAGAATATAGATCCATGCTTTCTAAACAGGGGCACATTCTCTTGGCTAGCTAGGTGAGTTGCAAAGCTTGGTAAATTTAGGAAGAAATAATTTCTATTAAACTTATAAATAACAAAGAATTTATTTCTAAGAGCTGACTGGTTCACAGAGCAGACCCATCTCTGATCCACACCACCTGGCCTAAGAACTGCAACACTAAAAATACACCTTCTACCAAAATGGCTACTCCGAATATGATGCCATAGCAGCACTTACTAGAGCCAAAAAAGGGAATCCTCTCACATCAAAATCATAAGAAAAGCTTACTGGCACAACCTTAATTCCATATACCAGCAGCTTATTTGGTAGAATCAGCAGAATACTGATTGTAACAAATATAAGATCAGGACCATTCATAAACCACCTGTGAAGATAAAAAGCCTAGTAAGACCAGTGAAAGACAAACTAGACCTCAATGTACTGGATGTCTATCGCATTCCATGCGAGTGTGAAGCCCCATGCATATGTCCAACTGGCAGGAACAAAACCACCAGAGGTAAAGAACATGAGAGTACTATCTGTTTGATACAGCCTGATAAGTCTGGTTTGGCAGAACATTGCTTTGAAAAAGACCATAGACACAACTTCCGCAACAACACGATCTTAGTGACAGCTACAAGGAATGCAGGGTCAAGAAGGTATTGGCTATCTACTCTGAATCAGGATGCTGGATTAAGTTTAGTTCCGGCCATCAACATTGAAATTAACTGGCTCAGAAAACACAGAATCCAAGCAGCAGCCAGAGTAGCTGAGTTTCCTACAAGGTCCATGTGCACAGTATATATACAGGCTGAGACTTCTGTGCCCAACAACTCATGAGAGCAACTCAGCCACTAGATTCAGAATTTCCCCTGCAAACTATTAAAGTATCACCCTCTACTCCTTCGTTAACCTTCTTCATACTTCTTCCCTATTTCCTAGCTATTACTCAGGGCCTTTGTATCATGAGTAATGCCTAGCCAACCTCCTCCTAGTTACATCGTCCAGCAGCAACGCACACTGCCCTTACTAATGGAGGTGCATAAGCAGTACTCCATCATCCTTCCCCTTCTATTTCCCTTTCCACACTATCACCACAACTCTTCCTAACCATCACCTGAGAAAATAACTCAGCATCTTTCTCCCTCCAACTCTCTCTCTGTCTCCACTTTCCAAAAAAAATACCCAATTTAGTCATTCATCATCCTAACAATGGAAGAGATGTACGCTCCTGAAACATCAATGGCTCCATATCACCTCACTTGACTTGAAGCTTGAGAACACTTAAGAATAAATTTATTTTTAATCTGTTGGCTGTTTGCATTCTATCCTATTCTTATGGCATAAAATGGGCTCCTTGTGATATATCTTAATTCTATTTGCAATATATTGCAGCCTGTCTTTTAAGGTGGGAGTAGCATGACTGATCGAGTAATATTAGGCAGTCTCATAAGTTGGCTTTTTAAGTGGGCCTATAGTGTTAGAATGTCAGCTGTTATTTTAGCCTGTTTTGTTTTTGCTTTATATAAAGTTCATTTTACTTATGTTTGCACTTCCAACTAGAAACTGGATGTGCGTTTTTCTAAGTCCTCTTCTTGTAGTCATGAGGTAACACAGAAATAAATATCCATTATGTTTATCTAAATTCTTTTACTTAAACAACACCTATCTGCTCTCAAAATCCATCATATAGTCTATGTAGAAGTATGCTTTTATTTTTGTCAATACTGGGTATTGTTCCTTATTGTTGGCACATTGACAGCCGGCAGTTTGTAGTAGAAGATTTTAAAATAGAGGCAATGGAGTTTGAGTCCTTCTGAAACACTACTGGAAACAAGATTATAAAGCTGTTGCTGCCACAGCTCGAAGAATATGTGAAGTCAAAGGTGAAGGTGTCATTAGTGAGTGAGTAACAAATCAATGGTTCCAACATTTTAATAATGGAGACAAAAAATTAAAGATTTAGAGCGTTCTGGAAAACCCCAGTTATGGAATATTGAGAATACACACAGTGTTTTGAAACAAAATCTGCAGACAGGCACTCAGAGATTGTCAGAAGCACTTAGTGCTTCAAAAATAAATTTATACCATATGAATTCACACATGATCAAACTCGCATAGAGTGGATAACTCTTGTCAGTTTATTGCTAACCCCTGAGACGATATTATCAGAAAAATTGTCACATATGATGAAAAGTAAGTGTATTTTGTAACCCTTGATACCTGAAAAAGTGTCTCAATACCTGTCAGCCTGTAAATGTTGTTAAAAAAATTGGTTTTGCCCCAAAATAATGAGATGTCATGTGTCTGGCGGAACTTGAAGGTGTGATTCACTGGGACTTTGTTTAAAATGGATGTGCAGTCAATGTGACTCTTTATTCTTGACAATTGGAATAACTTCATCAAGTTTTGAAGCAGAAGTATCTGGCATTAGTTAATAGAAGTAGTGTTCTGTTGCAGCAGGATTAGTATGACCTCATACATCTCAAAGAACAATGGACAAAATTCAAGAACCACATCCTGGGCATATAGCCCTGATCTTGTGCCATCACATTATCATCTGTTTACTAAACAGAAGATTTCAAAGTACTAAAATGTTTTTCTTTAGAATTTATTTTTTCAACCCAAAAATCGTTGTCTATAGCCTTAAGAAAAGGAGTTTTTTTCTCAGTTATAACATCCTTTTTGTTGAAATCTATCAGAAGTATTAAACATTTAAAAGTATCTAAAAAGTATCCAAGGGTTGTCTCAAAGTATTGGACTGAGTATCAAAGTATCAATGGTCTCGAGGTCTCATCCCAATTAAAAACTGAGTAATGCTTATTGCCATTTATCAATTCATTTTTTACTTTCACTACACGTACTATGTACATAGTGTACAGAGAAGGTATTGTAATGCACCCAAAAATTTGATACTGAGATTTCACCAGAAACACATGTTTTGGGTCTTCCTGAATCCAAGAAAAGCATTTTTTTTTTGGAAAAAGGTCCATGCGTGCATGGACAGCATAGCTCAAAAATGAAAAGACAGTTAAATACCAAACCTGGTATTTAAGTTTGGTGTCTTCCAAGGATGCGACACAAAGATACTCAAGAAAATCTCCCCACCCCAGACTACCCTTTATATGGAAAAAATTTCGAAAATTTTGATTTCCTCACATATGGCTCTAACGATTTTGATTAAATCTCTTATATTTAAGATATATACATGCCAAATAAAATGTACATCTTGAATTTTCTGGGAATAGCTTCTAAAGACCTCTTTATTCTTGATATTTTTCATTGAATTTTGCATAACTGGTAAATCGTAAGAGGTAGACAAAATCTTACTACACAAAAAATGTAGATCACGATAAAACACACAATTTATGTCATGAACATTTTTTTCGTGGAGTTGATCATTTTTGAGATATTCCTTGTTATTGGTTTCAGCTTTAAAAACAACTTATACTTTTCTCATACAAGAATTTGTCAACTCCTGTCCATACAAACAAAGGAACTTCAGTCATGTAGCAACCAGCTTTTGGCTATCAGTTTACCCTATTGTACTCCCTTATTTTGTTTCTACTTACAATGAAGCAAGTAATAAGACTATTTCTGCTAATTTATCTCAATTAGCTTGAAGTAAATAGAAGCGTAAGCTTTTTAACAATAATTTGTTGCAGGTATGTAGAGAAAGTCATGTGAATAGAACACACAAGATTTTTTTACTTGTAATTGATTGCAATAACATGGTCATCAATTTCCAGTATTTGAAAATGTGTCATACAATTGTGCAAATGAATTACAGGGATCAAAAAAATTGTAATACTGTGATTTTTTCTTGTATGTAATCAGTACAGGTCTAAAGATGGTCCTTCTGGGTGCTCCTGATGTGTTGGATAGAAATAACCCATATTCACAGATGAGAGAAGTAGACAATGCCATACCTCATCCACAATACAGTGCAAAGAAACAGTACAATGATGTAGGGCTTGTGCGTCTGAAGGAAAACATTGATGAGACACCATATGTTAGTCCAGCATGCCTCCTAACAACAGAAAGTACAGGCACTGGTGACGTGACAACGCTAGGCTGGGGTGTAGGCTCTAATGATGAAGGTAACTTCTTTATATTTTGGTTCAAAAACTATCAGTACTGCACTTTCTAATTTTGCTTCACAGGCTTCAAGTACCAGCTCCAAATAAAGATGAGACTTGGTTTAATTGGATTTTCATATGAGCCTGTGTAGGACAGGAGTTGGATAGGCAGAGTCAGACTGAAAAATTCGATGCCATAGACAGGATTTGAACCATGGATCTCCTAGTCTCTAGCCAGTTGCTCTACCACTGAGCTACCATGGCAACATGCCAGCATAGCATTGAATTTCTCAACTGACAATTGAATATATCAATTGATCATAATAGTTGGCTATGCTATGAATCCTGGGACTTAAGTACTTACAACATTGTAAGTCGCCATTGGGGTTGTCATCTGAAAATAATTTGAGATCAACTTGTGGTTTACCAGGAAACATGCGAGTCAGTTGAGAAATTCAATGCTATGCCGGCATATTGCCATGGTAGCTCAGTGGAAGGGCAACGAGCTAGAGACCAGGAGATCCATGGTTCAAATCCCAGGTATGGCATTGAATTTTTCAGTCTGACTCTACCTATCCAAAGAAGAGACTTGTCCAAACAGCATTTTTACTTTATTACTTTCTCTACACGTACTAGGTACGAGTAGAGAAGGTATTGTATTGCACCCAAAAATTTGATACAGATATTTCACCAGAAATACATGTTTTGAGACTGCCTGAATCCAAAAAAAGCATTTATAGAAGTGTGTGTGCGTGTGCATGTGCGTGTGTGTGTGCATGTGCATGTGTGTGTGTGTGGGGGGGGGGGCAACATAGTTCAAAAACGAAAAGACTGTTAAGACTATTTAATTTCAGTAGGTACCTTCCAAGGGTGTGACACAAAGATTTTCAAGAAAATCCCTTCACCCCAAACTACCTTTTACATGGAAACATTTTTGAAAATTTTGGTTTTCTCAAAAATGGCTCTAATGATTTTGATTAAAATATTGTATACTAAAGATATTTACACGACAGATAAAATGTATATCCTGAATTTTCTGGGAACAGCCTCTGAAAATCTCTTTATTCTGTTTGAATTTTACAGAATTTTGCATAACGGTAAACTGTAAGAGATAGACAAAACCTACTACACAAAAAATGTAGATCTTGTTAAAACACACAATTTATGTTATTAACATTTTTTTCGTGGATTTGGCCATTTTTGAGATATTCTTTGTTATTGGTTTCAGTTTTAAAAAATATATTTTTCTTAAATGGGAACTTGTCAACTCCTGACCACACAAAGATACAGATTTCAATCCCATAGCAACTACATTTTAAAACATTTGATTGTCGGTTTAGCCTAGTGTATTCCCTTATTTCCCTTCTACTTATAAGAAACTAAGTAATAAGACTATTTCTGCTAATGTTTATCTCTATTAACATGAAGTAGATAGAAGAATAAGTTTAATAACAATAATGTGTTACAGATGGGTAGAGAAAGTCATGTGAATGGAACACATCAGATTTTCTTTGCATCTAGTTGTTCAGTCTGGAAAATGTTTACAGTGTCAAGGCATCATTTAAATGCTTCTTTAGTACAATGGCAAAAAATGTCATCCATGTATATCACCAAGACTTTAAATGGGCTTTGTCACTAAATATAAATAACTATTAATAGTTTCATTGTTTTTAATCAATTCTAATAATAAGAAAGGGTGAGAAACACATGGTTTTTCCATGAGGTACATAACTAGAGCCCAAGGGCAAAAGGTGGATCCATAATTTTTGGAATGGCACACAGGAGGACTTGGAGATCCCACCAAAATTATATTTGAATAAATAAATAAATAAATAAATTAAATAAAAAAAAAGGAAAATTTGTGTTGAAAATTTTGACTTTGAGGTAGAAAAATATTTTTGGAACATGTTGTAAAGGGTTAAAATAAATAATACCTACCTTCTGTATCTGAATGGGTACTATAAGCATTTATTACATTTTGAACCTCTAAATGAAAATCATTTCAATAGGAAAAGTAAGTGGCAACACAGTTTTATCCCTGCACAGGGATTTTTGTATGAGCTGCTGTTGGCAACACATGCAGAGGGTGGTTGGAGCTATACAACTTGGATGGCGGTGCTAAAGTTCACATCAAATCTCCTGTATATGGCAGTTGCAAATAGGAGTGCACTACAGTGTAGCCAAATAGTGCGCTTGTGTGTGAGAGAGATAACATGCAGTGCAGCATGTTACCGAGGGCTATTCAGTGGAACTACAGTTTAAAATCTAAGTAAAATTTGACTATTTGGTAAATAAATGACAATAGAAATTAATGTACCTGCTTATTCCAGAGGGATGGCCAGGGGCGCATTGTCACTCATTCTTAATGTGGAAGAAGTAGAACCTTGTAAGATATTTTTTTCCCTTAAGGAAGCCATTATCGTTTTTGCAATAGATTTCCCTACGGTCATAAAATTCCAAGACCGTTCTACGAACTACCTGTTTCTCAAAATTGTCTAACTGTCGTTCTTTTCAGTATGTTTATGTTTTCTAGGTGAAACAAAAACTATAGCAAAACCTGACTTATTTTTTTTTTGCCTCTGAGCAGATACGAGAAACAGTGGATTGATTGACTCCACATGCTATAGCAGTTAACTCCTGAGATTTCTTAAAATCTAGTTTGCACCTTTCTTGGTAATTTGAGTTCTTTTTAAAAAAGCTCATACACACCATAAACAAATTGTTGTGCTTGACTATGTAAAATACCATCTTTTGGTTATCTTCTTTCACTAACACAATCATTTGCTTTACTTAGCGACATGTTGAAGGCTTCAACTTCATAGAATGCTCATTAACTACCTGTTTTTTTGTTTTTTTTTTCCTTGTCAAAGTGTTTAGTGGTGTATTAGGAGAAAAGGGAAGCATATAATGGTATATTAGTACAAAGGCTATTCACATCTCCATCAACACACATGCTCTAACTTGGCAATGTTGCATGCCTGTGAATCGCTACAGCCTCTGAAAGTCATATGTAGGAGGTTTGACACGAATTATAGTGTAGGTGATAGGAGTGGAGTGTGTTGATTATAGTAGCTTGTCAAATCTCTGCCCAAGGAGATGTTTTCCAAGTTAGAATGACATGCATGAATAAAGATCCAATAATCCTTGGGAAAAAAAAAAGATTAGAGAATATCACTTTAGACTACGTGAAACATGCAGAAATGAGACATTACCATATTAAACTGTTGCATGTAGAGTTGCAGCTTTTTGTGCAGGACGTGATAGTGTGCATCAGGAACTAGGTGGGGGACCACATGGGGTCAGAAATCGAGTCATTGAGTTGATTCAATCTTTGCTGTGTGTGGACAGGAGGTAGACTTCCAGGGAAGATTATCTTTTTCCTGCGCTGCATAGGAAACGACCCAATTTCTGAGCCAGAGATCCACACATTGTTTTGCAGGACAACATCTGTTGTCACAACTCAGTTGCTCTGCGGAACCTATTTGCACGATGGGGGTGGGAGATTCTAGAGCACTCACCCTATTCACTGGACCTGAGTATATGTGACTTTTTAGCTGTTCCCTAAGATACATGAATCACTGCGAGGGATAAGTTTCTGCACCAGAGCTATAGAATGTTCTCTTGTCAACATAAACAAAAAGGTTTCCTTGTTTGAAAACCATAACTTTATATTTGTCCTTACTTTTAAACCCCATTTCTTACAAGGTCTGCTTATGGCTTTGAAGGCACATGACAGCCCTCTGATTAATATTGCACCTGCTACCAAATTATCCTCAAAGACCTGGAATGTTCCTATTATTGATTACAGGGTAATGCAAGTTTTATTTTTCAATTTCTTTTAGAATATCACCAATAAATAAATTAAATAGAGTAGGGCCCAGTTTACTTGCTTGTCTCAAACCTGTAACAGGCATCTCAATTGTGTCTCTGCAGTGAGGTGAATGTGCTAGATGTTCCCTCATCACCTTTCAATTAGCAATGGATCCCGCTAACTATTGTTGGGAATGAATATGTGCTGAACTGAAATTGAGAGTAATTATTTACCACCATCACAGGTGATGTTAGAAATGCGTTCCTTATCTCTGTAGGTAGAGTTTGGCTCTTTTGCTCTTGTTTTGGACTTTGTGTAGGGAGGGTTTCCTGCATGTACACATAATTTGTGATTTCTTCCTTTAGTTCATTTTATTTTTGGGGTACTTTACGTTTATGGGGAATGCAATTTAATTTCCTTACTAACAGCTTTATGCACAGAAACAGTTGTTAAGAGAGTTTCACCCACTCTTTCCATAAAATTCAAGATATACATTTTATTTCCCATGTAAATACCTTTCGTATATGGCATTTTAATCAAAATCATTTACAGCCATTTGTGAAACAAAAAAGAAATTTCAAAAAGGGTTCATTGTAAATGCAGTGAAACCTAAATTTAAGATAATTTGAGTCCTTTGCTATAAAAATATCTTAAACATAAGGCATTTTAATGAAAATTGTTAGTGCCATTTTTGAAAAAGTCAACATTTTTAAAAAATGTTCCATGTAAAGGGTAGTTTGGGGTGGAGGATTTTCTGGAAAATCTTTTGTGTCGCATCCTTGGAAGATAAATACCAAGTTTGGTGTACTTTACAGTCTTTTCTTTTTAAGCTATGCTGTTCACACACACACGCATGCACACTCGCATGCACACGCACCCCCCCCACCCACCCCCCCACACACCACACACACCACGCACACACAGGCCTTTTTCTGAAAATATTTTTTTTGGATTCAGGGGGACCCAAAACATGTATTTCCAGTGAAATCTTGGTATCAAATTTTTAGGTGCATTACAATACCTTCTGTATACACTATACGTAGGTATGTGTAGAGAAAGTAAAAATTGCTGAACAAAATAATATATTTGCAAAGATAATTTACATATACATCTATACCAATGCATATATATATGCTTCTATTTTCATCAAATTCAACATTAACAATGCTATAAATATTACCCTTACCCACTATTTATAATTAAGTAAGAAACAAATTAATTGTAATCAGTTTCTACCTGATAGAAAGATAAATAATTATCCTTATTATCTTTAAATTTTTTATTTTTTTATTTAAGTTGAAAAATTTCCTTTTAAAGGTTTAGTTAAGTAAATAAGACATTTTTCTATTTTATAAAAGCAGCCCTTAATGCAGCACTTTTTAATTCTCTTTACATTTTTTGTACATTATATGCTTTTTATACTTTGAGGAAGTTTGTTATACAGCATACATGCAGCTATCGATGGTTTACTTTTGTAAATTTCCAATTTCAATTTATTTGAAAATTTGTATTACTCCTTGTGTTATGTTTGTTTATTTGTATTAATCCTTACTTATGAAAGACTATATAGATTTACTTTGTAATGGAATAACTTATGCACCTATTTGTATTGGTTTACCAGATCCTTAGTGATGTAAATTATATTCTTGTTGAAAAAAAAAAACAAAAAAACAAAAACAAAAATGACACATACATTTTATCCAGCTCAGTCAGCAAATGAAAAGAAGGTTCTGAGGGAAGCAAGAATGTCAGTGGTCCAATGTCCAAACTATAGAGAAGCTGTAACTCTTAGGAAGCATATTATCTGTGCCAAGAGTAAAACGGATGCTGCTTGTAGGGTAAGTCATGAATTTCAAGATGTTATATATTATAATCCAGGGTGCATTTCAATCTGTTTGCCCTTAATGCTATCAAATGAGGTTTTTACTTTATATTACAAACAGTACGTAGAAAAGTAATTGTATTCCACCCAAAAATTCTATGAAAAGAGTTCATTGTAAATACAGTGAAACCTAAATTTAAGATAATTTGAATCAAAATAGCCGGTCCCCATGACCACACTCGCTAAAGTGTCTCGCTTTGGTGCTTTGTAGTGCAGAGGATCGCGGGTTCGAGTCCCAGCTTGGGCATAGATGCTATGTTTGTGTACATATGTGTGTGTGTAACAGAAGAAAACAGCAATTCAGTAATCATACAGCAAAGTAAAATAAAAAAAATAGAAGTAGGTATACATCACGAGTCCCAACCAGACCCCGGAACTGTATTTTAAAACAAAAAATGGTAACACCAACCTCCTAAAAATGATATACTATGGGGTTATATATCCCTATCTCTCATATGGAATTGAAATATGGGGATGCTGTCCAAGGGTTCATCTGGTTCATCCTACAGAAAAGGTGCATCAGGATAATTTTTAACTTAAAAAATTCTGATTCATGTGTAGATATTTTCAAACAAAATAAAATGTTCACATTGTATTCACTATATGTATATATAGCTTTTCTTTTTGCTGTAAATAAGCTAAATTTGAAGATTTCTAATGTTCATGACTACAATACCAGAAACAATAATGACTATTTCAGAGAACATACTCCTAAAAAGTCAAGTGATAAAGATGTTTTTGTGATGGGTCAGATTTTATTTAATAGATTGCCAGTATCAATTAAGTCACTAAATGTACTAGAGAGTTTCAAAACAAGCTAAAATACTTCTTAATTGATAAATGTTTGTATAAAGTTGATAATCTGTAAATATCTCTTAGTTGTTATGTTTAATTTTATATACTGTATTTCCTATGATAATATATTGTATTCTCTTTGACAGTGTCAGAAGCTTGTAAAAGTGTATTGACAGCTAATAAAGAATTGAATTGAATTGTATTGAAACACACAGACCACTTCCATTTTTGTGTGTCTGACCAGTTTTGAGAGCTATTTGCTCTCATCATCAGAAGAGATTAACTGGCTCCTGGTGTCTGTGGTGTGGTGATTGTGTTGACTTCTAGTGGTGGAGTGATGTACTGTAATAGCCAGTTCAGTGGTGGCAATTCAAAAGTAATTAAACAGTGTTTGCATTTTATAATTAAAATCTTTACACAAGTATCCAATTCTGTTTTAGTAGTGATTAACACCTGCTTTTACTACATATGGCACTAAAGGTGATAACAAGGATGATACAGAATGAAGGAGCACCAGTGGAATGTGATGGCATGGGAAACTGGAGAACCTGGTTAAAACCTGCTCCTGTGCCACTTTCTCCACCACAAATTCCACATGCAGTCACCTGGGATCGAACCCAGGGTGCTTTGGTGTGAGGTGAGTGGTCTAACCACTCAACAATGGCATAGCCAACTCTGTTTTGTCTTTTTTGTATGTTTTAGGAGTGATTGGGTGTTCAGCAGTAGTGTGAACTGCAGATTTATCAGTCTGTTTATATTTGATGTGTTTCATGTGCTCCATTTTCTAAGTTTTTTTTTTAATTTAATCCATATATATATATTATTATTAATGATCAATGATCATTATATGCCTTATAGATCTCTGAGAATATTAGAATATAAATACATAATTATTAGTAACATTTCAGGAAAACATAAGAGTTTCCTTTCAACTGTGGAATATGAATAAAGTGATTAAAAGTGACATAATGAGAGGAAAGTGTAGTTAGTGATACAAATTATTGAAGTTAATGAGTAGGAGATCTTGCAGTCTCTTCATGTGTGTGGCCTGGTGGGTACGGTTGCCGATGTTGTACATCAAGCTCCTGAAACGTCCGGCAAGTGTCAGAAGAAGTGAGAGGCGATCTGAGTATAAACTTGTGACTTGGAAAGAGACTGAATTCTTGATGTAGCTGCTGGTTCCTGGCAAACCATGGAGCATTGTTAGTGATTCTCAGGAATCTGTTTTGGAGTACCTATAAATGGCATATGTGAGTGTTTTTAGCAGTGCCCCAGATTTGAGAAACATATTAAGGACAGGTCAAACAAGAGAGTAGTAATGAAGAAGAGAGCATTTAAGACCAAGAGCTGTGTGTTTATGAAATAGTGGATGGAATTTAGAAAGCCTTCCAGATGTCAATGAAATAAGGCGATCGATATGGGCATGCCAATTGAGTTTGATGTCTAACATTACTCTAAGATTTAATAGGTGTGATAGAAGGTAACCAGATGATATGTTTATTATAAATATTCAGGACAGAGGAATTAGTGATATATTGTAATGAAAAAATCTTGGCTTCAATTTTTTCTGTGTTAGGAAATATTTATCAAGCGTGATCTGTGTGCAAGAAGAATAATAATACAGTATCGTCAGCATATAAAGCTATGGAAGTGGGGGCCATGTCAGGAAGATTGTAGATGTAGATGTTGAACAAGATCAACTCAAGTATCAAACCCTGTGGAACTCCTGCTTTAACAGAGTGCTGAGATGACTGAGTACCACCAATACAAACAACAAAGATGCGTTCTGATAGAAAACTGCAAATTGCAGTAATCAGATATTGAGGAAAGTCGATGAGGTAGAGTTTGAGTACTAAGCCATTGTGCATACTTTATCAAAGGCCTTTGCTAAATCTAGGAACAGGGCCATCATGTGCTAATGCTTTTCAAATCCATTAACAATTGTTTGCATTACATGTAACAGTTGATGCAAAGTAGAGTGCTTAGGTTGAAAACCAGGTTGAAAGTCTGGAATTATGTTATTCTGAGACACACATCTACAAAGCATTACCTTTTCAAGGATTTTCAATAATGTCGGCAATAGTCTAATTGGACGAATGTGAGAAACTTCCAAATCTGTGGAAGGTAACCAAATCAGAGACAGGCATTCAAGATGGATAATAAGTAAGTACTTTACTTGTCAGGTTTTTTAGTGCTACATTAGGTAGCAGATAGTGTCCTGAAGATTTTTAAGAGGAAAACATCTAATCAAATATCGAAGTACACTGGGAGTTTTGAAGGAGATTCTCTGTGGAGTAGTTGCCCTCCATGGTGTAATGTCACCATTCTAACTTCATATACCCAAGGTCGTAGGTTCAAACAGGACAATGGATTTTTTTGGGTGTAAAAATCCTTAGCATGGCTTCCTTTGGAAGGGAAGTAAAGCCGTTGGTCCTGTGTTGTAGATTTACAGCACATAAAAGAACCTCAGGCCTGATAGCGAGGCCTCTGAGCAAAATTAAGTGGTCTTTCATGCCCAATTTAGAATGGGATGCTGAGAACCACAGTAGTTAAAGAGCATCCATAAATAACACACCATTTACATTTTTGCTGTGGAGTAGTGGGTTGATGTTGCAGAGCATGGAGTTCTTTTTTCAGTGTTCTCGGATAGTAGCATTACATAATGATTTAGAGTGAATGCCTGTTCATATAGTGAGAAGCAAGAATGCTACATTTATTTTTAACTTCTGTAACAAGACTATCACCAGTAGAAAGAGCTGGAATGAGAGTTGGTTGATGAATAAGTCGTTTCATAGCATTCCATAAAGTGTGATCATGAGGTGAAATGCTTGTTAGCTGACATTGGTAGGTGTCAAGGTGATGCCATTCGAGTTCAGCTGTGAGGGCCCATGGTGTATTTCCAGTTGCCATTGCCGATGAATACTGTTCTTTTTGTGAATAAGATATAGGAAGGCAGCCGGTAAGGAAAGGGCTAACTTACGCCGCTTTGAATATCTAGTGCAAGTGCACACACAGTGACTTATAGTGTGAGTAAAGTGCTGAACTACAGCATCAATTTCAGCTGCAGTGGCAAAAGAATAAGCTGTATGTAATGTTGAATCTAAACGAGTATGAAATAGATCCCATTTTATATAACCATCAATAAGTCATGGAGCTGTGAATAGTATATTGGGAGTGAGTTGAAAGTAAACAGGACTGGACAATGATCCAAATCAAGTTCTGCTAAAGCTGTTACAAATGCTGGAATGTGTAAATTTCTATAAATTCAATATCAAGAATGTCGGGAGCAAAGTGGATTGCTGGGAAAGTGAGTAGGTTCTGTAGGAGCTAAAATGGATAATCCGCTTGTATTCAATATATTGTAGAGACATCGGACATTGGGATTAGTAGAGCAGCAACCCCATGAGGAGTGCTTACAGTTAAGATCTCCAATAGAAGAGTGCTGCTGTCGGCCAGAAAAAATAGCGAAAGATAGTCCAGTTAAGCTTCCTGTTAGGAGATTTGTGGGCACTGATAATAGTGAGACCAATTCCATCAGATGTAGGCAGTTTGATCCCCCACTTCCAAGGCCAGGGATGCCTGGCAAAAATATGGCATGAATAAGTTTATGTCATATTAGAATAGCCACACCTCCAGATGTTTCTGTAATTGCTCGATCTTCATGATAAATAGAGATAGCATTTTGGGGACAGAATTAAAGTTAGTGCAGCATAGTATATAGTTGTTATGTATTGACAATGCAGTGTGTATGTAGTGGTATTAATAGAAGGAAAATGGGGCAGTGGCTGCATGGTAGACTGTAATTTTTCCACTAACAGTGGAAGGCAATTTAGGTTAGGTGTGTGGTAAACATAAATACAACTGATTTATGGGAACTAACAATTTTAATGTTTACATACATTCAACTGCTGTTGTGCAACAAGTCATCTGCATCATTATCCATTTAATTTTCACTCAAGATACATGGGTTACAATGCACAACAACATACATTCTTAACATCTCAAATGTGAATCGTCTACAATTGGTACTAAACAGGCTTTATATTGTGAAAAACTTCGCTCCACATCACAAGATGTGATTGGAGCAAAACAGAAATAGGACACATCATCGACTAATGGGTAAGATACTCCATCAACAATTATTTCCGTTGCAACACCTCATAGCACATTTCGTATTTCATGCATTATTGAAAATCTGACATTTTTTCTAAGCACTGTCTTCACTTTCTTTTTCACATGGTCTAAAACAGGTGTCATGTGTGTCTGATTAATTGCTTGCACAAGTTCCTCGACAGCTTTCAGGGCTCAAGATAGTTCAATGTTTGCAAATATGTGTTATTGTTGTAGATATATCTACAAAGTTCTTCTGTATGAATTGCAAATCTTTATGCAACCATTTGAAGCAAGAGATTTTAATCTTGATTGAAGAGTGTGCCCTAACATAAAGGGCATTAGTCAGTCACCTGTAAAACAGTTTCGTAATATATAGCATAGTATGCTGCTGTGTCGAGCCACATTCCCCAACACATTACTACAGGTTTTTTAATGCAGCACATGCAATCGCCAATGCAGGTCGGTGTTTACTCAGTGGTATCCTCATGTGTCTTACTATCGGTCCCCAAGATGCTATCTTTAGGTATAAATATTGTTGCCAGGAATGGTAAAAGTCTCATTTGGAAGCAAATGGCTTTCACTGATAAAGTGATGTCAATGTTATGCATTGTAAGAAAGCTAATAAAAGAAGTGTGCTTAGCCATATGCCATTAGCATTCCAGGTAAGGATAGCGAGTCTTTTAAAAGTAAGAAGATTACATACATGCTGCCATTGTGAAGCACTGAAGAATGGGTGAATGAACTGTGCTATTTGTGGCAGAAATAAAGAAAGAATGGGACGGAGAAACGAAAACAACTATGCAAACAGATCAGCAAAACAGCTCCAAGAAAAGGTTGAGGTGATATGGGCAGGCATTTCACTCTGTGGATGTGTTGGAGGAGGTGGAGGAGAAGGTGAAGAAGAGGCTGAAGATCTCAGTGTATGAGAGTAGAGATGCTGGGTTGTGGTGCGAGATGCATTCTGTTGTGATGACTGTTGACGGTTTTGTAGTGGAGGCAAAAGTAAATGGCATGTTATTTATGGACGCTCTTAAGTACTGTGGTTCTCAGCATCCCATTCTAAATTGGGGGTGAAAGACTACTTAGTTTTGCTCAGAGGCCTCTCTATCAGACTTGAGGTTCTTTTATGTGCCGTAAATCTATGACATGGGACCAACGGCTTTACTTACCTTCCAAAGGAAGCCATACTAAGCATTTTTACACCCGAAAAAATCCATTGTCCTCTGCCGGGTTTGAACCTGTGACCTTGGGTATATGAAGTAAGTATGGTAACCATTACACCACGGAGCGCGACTGTAGTGGAGGTGGTGGTGTTGCTGTGATTGTTGTGATTACAGTAGCTGGATTTGGAGTTGTGGTGTACGCTGCCACTGAGATTGCTGTGAGATGCGTTTTTGAGTTCCACATAATGAGAACACCCCTGAAAATTTGCACATTCACACATTGAGTTGACATAGTGAATGGTTTACTGCACTTGGAGAAGTGCTGATCACTGAGACATTTGCCAGCTGGCAATAATTCTTAGTATGTCCATAATGCTGACGAGTGAACTGTGCCAGTTCTAAGTTATGGTATCAATATTCAACTTTTACAACACTGTACAGCAATTGTGTAAGATTAAGAATAGCTCTACCCTCATAATTGTGAACAAGCTTAATAACACATGTAGGAATGGGTTGCTTGTTTCTTCCTAGAAAGCATGTAATCTTTTTAACTGGATATTTTAAAGAACATAATTCTTCATATATTTCTTGGTTGCTGAAAGAGGGTAGGAGATTATGAATAATCGGTGTGAAAATTTTATCAGCAGGGTTTCTATAAGTGTAGTACTTTTGTTTTATAGAAAATGGGCTGTAAGGCAGCGAAAGTTGGCTGGTGTAAAAGGATGAACTTTTATAAGCGCCCCACAGAGTTCTGTGTGGAAGTCACAAGTGACTGACTTTTTTTATGTCCTGCAGAAACAACTGATAGTTTTCTAAATTGCATATGCAAATATGTGGAATTTTCTCTTTAGATGTGGTAGCAGAATCAGAAGTTTCCTGATCACAATCATTGTTATTAGAAAATGGATGGAATTGGTTAGCTGTCAGAATAGAATACACATAACGCGAACCACTGGTTGTTGTGAGGGTGGTGCTGTACAAAAGCATTTGTTTTGACTCCTGGAGTGAGAGGTTGGAGAACGCAGTTCTTGTACAGTATGCATTCAGAGCAGGCAAAATCCACCATCATCTCCCTGAACACTATTGTCAAATGAATTAGATGGCTGTGTTAACTGTAATTGAGCAGGCCTGAGTTTTGTTTACTTACATTAGTATCAGCAGTTGTACCAGGGGCAGAGTTGTGTGAAGAAGTTTGCTGCAACATATACAATGGCTGTTGAGGTATGTAGTATTGAGCTGATGATGCTATATTATGCAAGTTAGAATTAGAATTATTTTCCAAAGGAGGTTGTTATATAGTACATTAAGCAGCATATGTATGAGTTTGCCACTATTTTCTGGCTGGAGATCCATTACAGATGTAACTTAAAAAAGTTGAATACACACAATAGTAAACAAAGCTGAATTTAGTCACAATACGATATACAGAGAGACACACACAAAATATGCAGAATTGTGCAATGCGGAATTCCGCAAAGAGTGATAAATGCTACACACAAATGAAATGCAGCCTGAGTTCTTTACTAATACTAATAAAAGTGTGAAATACTTCGCATAGCCTTCAAATATTAACACAAATATAGAGCGTATTTTAACTTTGACTAGAAGTTAACAATGGCCTCCTATGTTCCCTATTTTATCTACATAGCTTCTGTCATATTTGATAAATTTGATAAATTCTTGGTGTTCTCTTTGGAGGTACAGGGTGCTTCAAATCTTTGCAGTCATTTTTCTAGATTACATTTATTTTATGAAGCCAAACAGATGTTATGTTTTTTGTAGTGAGTATTCAGATGGAATGTAAATTTTCTGAAGATTTTTGGGGGTTTTGCTAGGGGAGTTTTATGGTATTCTTAATGTGTTTCTGTTTTTTGAATTTTGTTATTCTTTTGTCATGGCTTTTTGGTGAAACCGTTTTTATTGCTTGGTTGACTATGTGCTGGTATTTTTGTTTATATTCTTCTGTTAATGGAGTGTTTATCAATCTATGAATTAACCTGTTAAGGGTAGCATGTTTGTGTGGAACCAGGTTAAATCTATTGCTTTTACGTAGTTTTCAGAATGTTGGTTTTCTTTAGATGTCAAAGTTGATCTTGTTTTGTGATCTATTTATCTGTAAATCTAGGAATGTTGAAGTACCCTGTTTTGAATTTCCATGTCCAAAAATCACTGTGCTGCAAATCGGGTATTCTGAGAGAATCATAAGCAATTTGGATGAACCTTTTTAGGAGCATTGTAAAAATATTATCTACATACCTATGCTAAATTTTGTACATGTGCGGAAAGGAGGTGGTTATGCATTTTCTAACAAGGGACCATCAAGTAATGTAAAGAAAATTTGAAACAGAGTTATACCCCATTCAAAAGAGCACACTGAAATGTGTAACACCCTCAAATGTTACATCCAATCATGCATATATATGAGTTACAGAGTGGTAAAGATGTGCAGATGGGGGTTGCCAGCGCCCAATTGGAGTGAAACTGCTGGTCAAGAGACATGGAGAGTGAGAGATCACTGACTGCCATCTAACTGTTTACTGTTCTGTTTCTGGGAGACTCACAAAGATAATGTAATATATAAAGTACATTAATTAAACAACTATGAACCTGAAAAGTTAAAAGTACAAATAATTCCAGTACAAACAACTTCTGAATTACAGCCATTAGACAGGCATAGTCTTCTGAATGTTCAAAATGACCAACACATCTGTGGTTTAGTCGCAATAAGTAATGTTGATATAAACTTACAACAGTGCAACAATATTCTCAAATGCATGGTTCTACAATCAAGAATGTTCACTGTTCCCTTGTTTTTCATAAAGACATTGAAAAATAAGCAGGTCTAATTAGCACTAATAAAACTTTTGAAAACAGCACAAACTATTGTCTCAGGAAAAGCTTTGGTAGTTCACCTTGTGGGGAATACAAAATTGCATAAAAGAAAGTGCTTTAAAAATCTGGTAATGAAAAAAATGTTTGAAAAAGATCTATTTGGTGTTAAAATTGAATAAACATAAACATATCATAAGCAAGATGAGGGATTAAAAATAGGAAAAATCAATATTAAGGATGTTGTGGTAAAACTTCAAAGTAGAAAATGTGTTTCATAAGATCACAAGATCTAATATCAATCTAATACTGGAAATGAATTGTAATAGGTTTTTTTAGGTAGGTTTACTGAAGCACTAAGAATTACTTACATATCTTGTGCTGCCTACTAGAATTTGACCCAGGCCACTTTTTCAGTGGGTAGTCCAGTTTAAGTTATATAAAAAAATAGCATATTACTGTAACTACCACTACTACTAAATGCTCATGAACTATAGTTCTTCTCTATTGACAGTCCATTTCCATTTATTTTTGACTTTTTGTAAATATTGTCCCAATGTCCTACAGTTTTTATCTGAAATTTTATTTATATCGGATTTCATATTCATTTTTGACCATATATTTTCTTTTCTCCATTTCTCAGTTTTCTTACAATAAGAAATTATATGTTGAATGTCTTCCTTTCCCCCACATAATGGACAATTGTAATAGAACTAAACAGTTAATAGTACTGTAATTATTATTGAAAGCTAACAAGCAAATGTTCTGACGGGGCAGAAAAAAAATCGTAATTGTTCTATTTGATGGTGTTCACTATTTAAAAATACGTTATTCTGCAAATTTTGGCCACTCTAACACAATTGGTTTGTGAGAGAAATGAATTTATAGAAGAGAGGCATGAAGCATGTTTTCTTTTCGAATGTTAATAACAATATTAATAATACTATCAATGATAAAGAGAAGAATTTCTGAGCTTAATTTATGGTATTGAACAAATGTACTGCAATAATGATGATCATTAGAAAGTGTGTGAAACATAACTTTTCTGTTCACTAACCACATTCGACAACTGTTCTTTAACATTTATCACAGTGTCCTTTAAAATGTTTGAATCAATAGTCGTTGAGTTCAGAAAATGCTCAGGATGTCTTTCAGTTAACCCTGACAGTATCCACCCATATTGATGTGCATGCTGGAATCTCAAAGAAAAGAACTGTCAATATACCAAGTACTGTAGTTTGAGGATATTGTCCCGCTGCTGTAACCTAACATCCAGGTGGATAAATTCAATGCTCTAAGATAGTTCACATATCATATATTTGTACATCCGGAAGAAGTATCACTCGAGAGGCTGCAATTTGTATGTTGCATTGGCTGGTATGATGTTTATCATCAATTTTCAGGGTCATCATATTCTTCCAAGAGTCGCTGAATATGTTCTATATCGCTATGGACACCATATGAAATAAGGGGTTTCTTGCGCTTGAATTTACTATGTTGTCAGTCCAGTCCAAATTTTGATTATGTAGATTTCTACCAAGTAAAATTATTCTGCAGTGATGTGCAGGGCTTGCATTCACAAGATCCCATGTTCAATTACACCCACTCTGATTGGGCTCCTGGGCGGTAGGGGAATGCAGGTGTGGTTTCTCATCTACCATGATTTACTTCTATCATTTCCCTTTCATTCTGTTTCCTTTTCATCTTTCAGGTGCATTTCTAGGATTCATGGCATATGGCAGTGTTGAACAAATAGTGTGGATGCTTGCTCAAAAACAAGAGTATCTCCTAAGAGACCAGAGGGCACCTTGGTCAATGGGTCATTCATGGCTCTCTCTATGCAACTCTCATCTTTGAGCCTGGAATTGTTGGAAATTTAGCATGTATCTGTGGACTTTTTGCCTGGGGCCTGTAGCCTCCTGTAGTTCCTTTATTTCATCGCTTCTTCCTGGGTCGCCCATCATGGTGTAATGGCTACCATGTTAGCCTCATATGCCAAAGGTTGCAGGTTCAAATCCGGTAGAGGATGATAGATTTTTCAGGCATAAAAATCCTTAGCATGGCTTCCTTCGGAGGGGAAGTAAAACTATTACTTCTATGTCATAGATTTGCATAAAAAAAATCTGAAGCCTGATAAAGAGATCTTTGATCAAAATTAAACATCTTTCATGCCCAATTTAGAATGTGATGCTGAAAACCACAGCAGTTACAGAGCATCCATAAATAAAACTCCATTTCATTTTCATTTCCTTCTTCCTGGGAGGAAGGGGTTATGGTCACAATAGACCTTGGTGTGTAAGGTGTCCCTCTCCATTGAATCATGTGTATTTGGCGAGAAATATTCTGTAGCCTAACTAAACTAGCGTTGAAGCTCAGTAAATTTGAGTAGAAATAATTTCTATTAAATTTATAAATAAATTTATTTCTAATTTGTAGGCTTTTGCATCCTAGCATATTGCAATGACTATGGCCTATAATTAACTCATTGTGATAAAACTTGATTCTATTTGCAATGCATTTATAGCCTGTCTTCTCAGGTGGGAGTAGCATGACTGATGTGGTACAATGGGTATATTAGTGAGAAGAACGAGAAGGGAGCACTCACTACAACAAACCTCGCAGATCTTCTCTGTTGCTATGCAAAGCATAGCCAGGGGATCTCAAAATATATTTTCAGTGAAATCTCGGTATCAAATTTTTGGGTGAAATACAATACCTTCCTTATACACAATGTATATAGTATGTGTAGAGAAAGTAATAGATGAGGTGATTATTTTTTATTTTCTTTTTTTAAAATTAAAGACCTAGTTAATGGATGATTGCATTGTTTTATTCTTTTCCATCATTTTATTAATTATTATTATTATTATTATTATTATTATTATTATTATTATTGTTGTTGTCATTGTTATTCTTATTATTATTATTACTACTTTTATTATTTTTGTTACTATTATTACTATTATTAATTTTTAAGCATTATTAATTATTAAGTATTATTATTATTATTATTATTATTAATTATTAATATTATTATTAATTATTATTACTGTTACTATTACTACTATTAATTATCATTATTATTACTATTACTACTATTAATTATCATTATTATTACTATTACTACAATTATCATTTACTATTATTAATTATTATTATTATTATTATTATTGTTGTTATTATTATTTATTTATTTATTTATTCATTTATCACATATATTTACAGTTCTGAACAATGCTCATTTACAGGTGATGATTCAAAGATGTTAGAACTGAAGTACAAACTAAAATTAAATAAAAGTGAAATACATATAAATAAAATTAAATAAAAATAAAATAAAAGTACTTAAATCATAGTATATTTACCTAATGTGTAGAATTGGTGATTCAACAGATATGACATTACTACTGATTTAAATCCTTTCAGTGTTGTCTTTTATTATTATTATTATTATTATTATTATTATTATTATTATTATTATTATTATTATTATTATTATTATTATTATTATTATTATTATTATTATTATTAATTATTATTATTATTATTATTATTATTATTATTATTATTATTATTATTATTTATTATTAGTTATTATTAGTTATTATTAGCTATTATTATTATTAGCTATTATTATTATTATTATTATTATTATTATTATTAGTTATTATTATTAGCTATTATTATTATTAGTTATTATTTTTATGTATTATTATTACTATCTGTATGTATTAAATTACATTATTGAGGATAACTTTCATTACATCTTGAACAAAAAGGCAAACATAATCATTCAAGCGAAAAAAAGAAAAAAGAGCTGGCCCAGAGCTTGGTTGCACCGAATGCCTACGACTTTTATTTCTGCTGTATATGTGAACTTAAAGTTTTTTCAAAATACTGTATTTTCGGACCATAAGATGCTCCAAGCAATAAGACAGAGTCATGATTTAGTTAAGAAAATTTTGAAATAAAAATAGTGAAGGTTTTATTCTCTATTATTTACATGATGTAGGTATCCCATATATTTCAATATGTTTTGAAGCACAATAAAAAGTATCCTTTAGACTTCATTTTCACCTTCACTCATGTCTGGATTTTCACTTTCCACAGAACATTTTCTCAGTTGGTGGGGGCCCAAAATGTCTTTCTGCTGCCC
This sequence comes from Hymenopus coronatus, assembly GCA_030762935.1. NCBI lineage: Eukaryota > Metazoa > Arthropoda > Insecta > Mantodea > Hymenopodidae > Hymenopus > Hymenopus coronatus. Next base: position 28,778,277 of record CM060882.1, read on the forward strand.
TATTACTGTGCTCTTTTGCATATTACACAACTTCTAATTTGAATGCAACACTGTATGAGAATCTCTTCTGTTTAGGCGGCATCGTATACAGTCACTAGAGCTTAGAAAAATTCACAACTGAATGTTGCTTTCACAACAGTACACTTGCTACTGGCAACTGAACATAAAAGAAAGGAACTGCAAGAGAAACTTTTCCTTGCTATCGCTTACGTTAACCTGTTATAGGACAAAACTGCTATTAGGTATGTCTGTCATTAGGGCTCATATTCTTCTAATAGTCCTTACGTTATGTTGAACCGTGAACCTCAATTAGGTAGCAAGTGTACAGTCTACAAGACTCACATTCCCTTGCTAATGATCCTTATATTGTTGAAACTACCGGTAAATTTAGCTGGTTTTCACATGTGAACTTTGGGCCATAAGACGCAGCTAAATTTTATACAATATTTTATACCGAAAAAAGTGTCTTATGGTCCGAAAAATACGGTAATTTTCCACTTGTACATAAGCATTGTGTTAAACTTTCAGGGTGACTCTGGTGGCCCTCTACAGGTGCATTTCTATGAGATTGGCAGACTCTACGTTATGGGAGTATACAGTTATGGATCCGGACGCTGCACTAGTGAAACCCCTTCCCGTTTTATACGCTTGGGACCATACTTGGACTGGATAGAGAGAGAAGTGTGGCCAGCTGAACGCTGTGTTTATGAAAATGGACTGTCACAATGAAGACATCTTTAGCTTGGCTTTGATAGCATTCTGTATTTAGCTATAAGTGTTAAGTACAACCTTGCAATACACAGTAATAATAACAATACAGTTAAGGGGATTATCTGTGAATTTTCTAAAACCAAAAGTATACCTTAGAGCTTTTTTTTTTTTTAATTTTTTACAACATATGCACTAAAATGTATAGCTGCAAAGTTTGTTACTTACATTTTAAGTAATTCCTGGATTTTGTATTTTAAAAGAAAAATAAAAGCTTTTATAAAAACTATTGCTTATAATGTAAGAACAAATAGAACCTCCCCCCTCAGTCCTTTGTTACTTCATTCCCTCCCTCCCATTTCCTTGTATGTAGGACTTACAAGCCAGTGCTTGGGGGTCAGACACCTATTGAGGAACAGAGGCTCTGGATCACAGAGAATCCAGGATGGGTGATCATGCCAATGCCTGGTAAGAAAGCAAGGAAGGTGATATGAAATGATTGTGAAATGGATGGCAGGAAAGATGACTATGGAGCAATTGATGAAAATGAAGAAACCAGAGAACCCAAAGAAAACCAACAAAGATGCCACTTTGTCATCACAAATTCCACATGTAGTCCCCGGGATCAAACCCAGGTGTCTAGATGAAAGGCAAGCAGTCTAACCACTTGGCCACACCATCACCCCAAAATGTTCTTTATTGAGCCAGAACAGGCAACACCAATCCACTTGCTTCATCCATGCAGTGGGTAAACACATGATAGCAATGAATGGTCTCTCTTTTCTTGTCATGTGTCAGAAATAGAAAACAATTCAACATACAGGCTGTCAATTTGTACATTTATTTTAATATTAGGGTCGGTTATACTCACATGTGCTTTCAACTGTCGGATTCAACCTGAGGACCCTTGAAGTTTGACTGCCCTTATTCTGGTGTTGGCTTGATCAACTTCATTAATAGGTTTTCTTTGAATGGACAGTCAAAATTCATGAGGTACGTTTCATGTTTCTTCATGTATATCTTCTTCCATGCGTTTAATTCTCCTGTCCATTGGTATTTTTTAAAAGATAGATGTTTGGTTAAATTTCATGAGATGATACTGCACATTTTTTGGTTTGTCTATTTTTACTTTCTCTACACTTACTCTGAACATAGTGTATAGAGAATGTATTGCACTCCACCCAAAAATTTGATACTGAGATTTCAACGGAAATATATGTTTTAGGGTCCTCAATATAAAAAAAAAAAACATTTTCACGAAAAGGGGGGGAGAGAGAGAGAGAGAGAGAGAGAGAGAGAGAGAGAGAGAGAGAGAGAGAGAGAGAGAGAGAGAGAGAGAACACGATAACTCAAAAATGAAGTCAATAAAATACCAAACTTGGTATTTAAGTTTACTATCTTCCAGGGATGCGACACAAAAGATTTTCAGAAAAATCCCCCCACCCAAAACTACCCTTTACATGGACCTTTTTTAGAAAATTTCGATTTTCTCAAAAAGGGCTCTAATGATTTTTATTAAAATATCGTATATTAAAGACATTTACCTGACAAATAAAATGTACGTCTTGAATTTTCTGGGAATAGCCTTTGAAGACTACTTTATTCTGGATGAATTTTAAGGAATTTTACTTAACTGCTAAACCGTAAGAGATGGAGAAATACTTACCACACAAAACATGTAGAGCACGTTAAAACACACAATTTATGCTATATACATTTTTTTCGTGGAGTTCATCGTTTTTGAGACATTCCTTGTTTTTGGTTTCTGCTATGAAAAACTTATTTCACTTTAGGCTACGGTACTCCCTTATTTCGCTTCTACTTACAAGGAAGCAAGTAGTAAGACTATTTCTGCTATTTTTCTCTGATTAGCATGACGTAAATAGAAGTATAAGCTTTTTAAAATAATTTGTTGCAGAGATGTAGAGAAAGTCATGCAAATGGTACACATCAGATTTTTAATATTCCTCATCTTTCTTTGAGACAGTACCTACATTTGTTTTTGTTCTACCAAGTTATACTTTATTATGCTCATTACAATAAAGCCTATCTCCCCTCCATCCATGTCTTCTCCTCCTCCTTGCTGCGCACCAGATACCAAAGAGGATTACTGCAAGACTACTATACTGTATTAGAAACTTAGAAAAGAATACTGAGAGGGAACTCAGCATTATTGTTTGATGGACTGCTTTCCCCCTGTCTCTCTCTCTGTCCATCCATATCTCCTCCACCTCCTTGCTGCACACCTCCTTGCGACTGTGACTGCAGTCCTCTTCGCTTTCCTGCAGGTCATTTTATTTGTCTATCTCAACTATATTACCATCATGTTACAAATATTGCTGTTCTATATCATTAAAATGCTCACAACACTTTCTCCATTTTTCAACAGTATATTGTTGTATTTTGCAGCATAATGCATGCTTTTCCTCTAATGATTGTCTAATAACAAACTCTATCTCAATTCTCTCCTTTCTTGGCACACTCTTCTCAGCTGAAGTCGAAAATGTGAGGATGTTTCTTGAGCAGAGTCCTCCTCTTCTTTCAAAATCCTAGCAGCAGTCCCAAAGACATTACCTGTAGTATCACTTGTCATTGACAAAATATTTGCATTCACTCTTTTATAGCTTTCTTTAATTTTCTTAAAATACTATGACACATTGCACACTATCTCTCATGCTTGACCCATAAGAGGTCCCTTGGTCACACTCAAAGATTTTGATGATATGTGAGTAATCACAACTTTAATGATAACACACAGATATCCATTTGTAAATTCAACAAAGAGAAGCACATGTAAATTAGTGGAAATGAACTTTTGATAATGACAATAACTTGGTCAGCAGGAAGAAGTAGGGGAAGTGACCTCACTGATTAAATGTGCACTCTCTAGTAAAGGGAGAAGGTAACTAGTGGGGAAACATTTCCTACTTTTGGTGCCCTCCTTCTTCCTCAGATAAAATGCTTCTGTTTCCCACCCCTTTTGCTGCTCAGTTTATTAAAACCAGTTAGCTATCAGTACAACCAGATAGATGTGGAAAACAACTGATGGGGATTATGCCAACATCAAATAAATAAAATAAAACACTTCAGAAAACCAAAAGTATTAGCACATTTTGTTGCACATCATAACCTTAAAACTGGGAAAATTTTCAGAAAGTTTGCACTCACAACAGAAGTTGCAATATTTTGTAACATTTGTTTATTTAAGTATAATTTATTAGGACTAAACCACCATTTCACCTGTTTTAATGAAGATATAGTGAGGTAATTTAATTTTAGTAAACAATTATTAATATTAAGTGAGCAAATAAAATCTGAATAAATTAAACTTTTATTAACTACATTAAATGGAAAAACTCATTTGTATAAATAAAAATAAAAGGATGCAAGAACTGAGCCCTATAGTACACCACATTTAATTTTCTTTAATTCAGAATACACATACACAATGAATACACATTGATAAAATTTGAAAAATTCAGGTTTGTTGCCATTTGTACTACAGCATTGAAGTTTCACCCTCGCCGCTCATAATGTTGCAGGAAATGGTATCAAATATTTTATCTAAATCACAAAGATACATAAGACAGTAATATAGTGCAAGAGAATCCTTTGTTAATTCAGATTTTTAAAAGCTGAAAAATTGGGGCTGTAATAAAAAGTGAACATAAGAAAAAAATAATCTTTTGAGAAAAATCTGATGTGTTCCATTCACATAACTTTCTCTAGCTGTTCCATATACAAACTATTCTTGCAAAAGAATATTCTTTTATCTACATCATGCTAATCAAGTTAAACATTAGCAGAATTAGTCTTATTACTTGCTTCCTTAAAAGTAGAAAAGAAATAAGGGAATACAGTAGGCTGATGAGTTATTCAAATCTTTTCAAGCTGGTTATTATGTGAAACAATTGAGGCTCAATTGAGGCTCAATTTGCATGACCCCATTTGAGAAAAGTTAAGTGGCTTAAAAATGAAACCAATAACAAGGAATATCTCGAAAACAATCAATTCTACAAGAAAAATATGTATGACATAAACTATGTCATAAGATCTACATTTTTTGTTTTGTAAGTTTTTGTCTATCTCTTACTGTTTAACCATTATGAAAATTTCTGCAAAACTCATCCAAAATAAAGAGGTCTTCAGAGGCTATTCCCAGGAAATTCAAAATATACACTTTTTTGTGATATAAATGTCTTTAATACATGTTATTTCAATCAAATTGTTAGAGCCATTTTTGAGAATAACAAGATTTTCAAAAATATTCAATGCAAAGGGTAGTTTGTGGTGGGGGAATTTTCTTGAAAATTTTTGTGTCATATCCTTGGAAGATACTTACCATAAATATCAAGTTTAGTATTTGATGGTCTTTTCGTTTTTGAACTATGCTGCCTACTTATACACATACAGACTTTTTGCTAAAATGCTTTTTCGGACTCAGGGGACTCAAAACATTCCGGTGAAACCTCAACATCAAATTTTTGGATGGAATACCATATCTTCTCTAGCTACTATGCACATTATGTGTACAGGCATGCTAGAGAAAGTAAAGCTAGAAATACATATTTTCTGCTGTCCTTTCTCTGCTATGCATTTGTTCACCATGTTGTGGTATTTATTATTAGTTACATTATTTTATTCCAAACTGAATTATTTGGGTAAAATAATATGGTATATTTCAAGAATCAAAAATAAAGCTTAGCTGCTTTATGCAGACATTATTTTTGGAAATCAAATCTAAGAATTAAGAGTGAAATGCATTATCTGAAATTAAATTATTTCCATTAAGATAGAATTAATAGACTTTGTGGAGAAATTGCATCATAACTTTATAAAGAGAGTATTAGTGAATATTATCAAAGCCCAGTCTAGTTTATCATAATAATATAATATTCGCAGCTCAGTGATGCTTTAGAGTTGCAATTTCAATTAAATTAATAAAAAGTCGCAATAGTCAAAATGGGGTATCACTTGGGTCATAAGGGTAGACGAAAGCTTACCAAATTGGCTCCAAAGCTCAGTCAGTAGACTATGCCTGCTATGCGAAGGGTCTCGGGTTCGATTCTCGACTGGAGGTGGGCATATTTTACTAGCTAGATTATTCCCTATCGTCTCAGAGTCTGGAAATAAGAAAGACAGAGAGTGTGAGTGTGTGTGTGTGTGTGTTAGCGCGAATGTAAAATGAATGGAGTTTTATTATTAACTGCTGTGGTTCTCAGCATCCCATTCTATACTGAGCTTTTTTCATCAGACTTGGGGTTCTTTTACATGCCCTAAATCTACAACACGAGACCAACGGCTTTGCTTCCCTTCCGAAGGAAGCCATGCTAAGGACTTCTACGCCCAAAAAGCTCCATCGTCCTCCGACGGGTTTGAACCCAGGATCTTAGATATATGAAGTTAGCATGGTAACATTATACTACAGAAGGCGACTGTGTGTGTGATCTTAAGAATCAAAATTAAAGAGGCATAGAAAAGCAATGATAACAGACTATGCGCGCAGCTTTTCTTGGGCGCTAGTTTTACGGATTAGCGAGGGCTGGGGGGAAGAAGCGAGTGTTCACCCGCCTATCCTTCGGGAGTATTGCAAAAAAAGAAAGTTTCTTTAAGGCCCTTGGTCATTATGGTGAATAGTTTATCTAATTTACCGTGAACTAGCTGAATTATTAAACAAAGCACAACGCACATGCATGTGTGTGAACTCTGGGGGTCTACAGACAGAATGAAACCTTAGCATTCAAGCCAATAGATACCAGAGGTACAGCATACTTCAAGTTTCAATCTTGTCACTCTGCTTTGCTTCCAAAAGTTCGCGAAATTTGTAAGGCAGCCGAGTGCCCAAGGAAAGGTGCGCGCATAGTATTATAATTGGGAAGAAAAAAAATATGGTGTGTTCCATTTACATAACTTTCTCTAGCTATTCGACAAACATATTTTTCTTACAAACGATTATTCTTTTATCTACGCCATGCCAACATTACCAGAATTGGACTTATTACTTCCTTCCTTACAAGCAGAAGGGAAATAAGAGAATACATTAGGCGAAAGCGATAGTCAAATCTTTTAATCGTTATATGAAACAATTGAGATTTGGTTCGTTTTCCATGGTCCCGTTTGAGGTGTACATACGGCCTAGAAAAAGCAAAAATGTGATGTGTTTCATTCACAAGACTTTCTCTACGTCTTTGCTACAAATTGTTGTTAAAAAGTTTATTCTTCTATTTACTTCATGTTATTCGAGAAAAAAAAAATAACAGAAATGGTCTTATTACTCGTTTCCATCTAAGTAGAAGGGAAACAAGGGAGCACCAAATCGATAGTCAAAAAGGGTTGCTGTGACTGAACTTCCTTCGTTTGTATGGACAGGAGTGGATAAATTCCCGTATAAGAAAAGTAAACGTATTTTAAAGCTGACTATAATAACGAGCAAAATCTAAAATATGATCAACTCCACGAAAAAATGCATATAACATAAATTGTGTACTTAACGAAATCTACATTTTATCTTTGGTAAGTTTTTTTCTATCTCTTACGGTTTACCAGTTATGCAAAATTTCGCAAAATTCATTCAGAATAGATATGTCATCAGAGACTATTCCGAGAAAATTCAAGATATACCTAACTTAAATTGTAGTTTTAACAAGATCTACTTTTTTTTGTAAAAAACTCTATAAGGGTTTACCAGTTACGCAAAAGTCTTTCAGGATGAAGAGGGCTTCAGATTTCCAGAATTTCAAGATAAATATTTTGTCATATAGGTACGTAAAGTAGGAGGTTTAATCAAATCCATACCTTTCCCCTTAATAAGGAAGGGCCCAAAAATCCGTACAGTTACAACTAATTAGTGAATTAAAGTTAAGGTAAAATCCTTATCGTATTTGTTAATTGTTAAAATTTCATCGAGTGGGACATTTTCAAAATCATTTGAATGCAAGATATAAAAAAGATCTGATGTTCCATTCACATTACTTTCTCTATCCATTCTGCTACAAAGTTCCCATTTGAGTAAAGTATAATGTATTTTAAAGTTGAAGCAACTAATAACAAAAGAATATCTCGGAAATGGTCAATTACACAAAAAGTGTATACGACACAATTTGTGTATTTTAATGAAATCTCATTTTGTTTGTAATAAATGCTTGTTTATCTCTTACGGTAATCAGTTATACAAAAGTCGTGCAGAATAATTAAGACTTCACAAACTATTTCCAAGAAATTCAGGATATATGGTTTGTCATGTAAATACCTTTAATACAGGATTTTATTCAAAATGATTAAAGCCATTCTTGAGAAAATCTAAAATTTAGAAAAAAATCATCCATGTAAAGGGAAGTGTTGGGTGGGGGAATTTTCCTGAAAATATTCCTTGGAAGGTACTAAACTTAAATACCAAGATTGGTATTACCGAAAATTCGTTTTTAATTATGCTGTACTCGCACAGATCTTTTTCTGAAGATTCTTTTTTGGGCGGGGTTTAGGAGTCCTCAAAATATAGAATTCCGGTGAAATCTTGGTATGGAATTTTTGTGTGAAATAAAACTTCTTCTCTACCTTGCACTTAAGTATTTGGCAGAAAAAAGTAATAAATAATAATGTCAGAAGTATTGAAACTTCGTATTTAGGAGTTTATATTTATATTAAACAATGAAGAAAATTGGAATAAAAGATAATGAAACTTTTTCACAGATACCTCCCGTTAAATGACCATTTGCCATATCTATATCTTACAAATTAAACCTAAGAGAACATGGAACCGCTAAAGATTTGCGTATATATTTACACACGAGTAGACGAAAACTCGAGAATTTCCCGAGTTCTGCTTGATTGTCTGTTGCTTCCTTTCAAAGAATTCCAGTTTCCTTGATGTAGAAACTTTGTAATTTAAAGTTTTCGAATTCTCTCTGCGACTTACAAATCTATCCACGGCAAAGCCGTAGACTTTTCGAGGGCTGGCTTAGGACTATGTTTAACAATGCTACACAATGCCCCTGTCTTCGTAATTTAAGATGGGGAGAAGTCCTAATTCGGCGCCCATCAGCATTGGTGCTGTTCTGTATTTTAAGGTTATATTCATATTCTACCACAGGGAAAATTTATTTCCCAAAAGAACTTTAAAATACTTCTGGTAAAGCGATACGATGGTTACAACACACACACACACACACACACACACACACACACACACACACACACACAATGCTCTTAAGTAGTAGTTTAAGTGGTGGATTAAACTTCCACTGGCAATCCATATTTGAAAGTGTTGAAAACATTAAGCTATTCAGATACGAAAGTCGTCAGATTGCCGAAGTTTTGACAATAGTTCTGACTTTTTCTTTGGATCATTGGAGTTTTAGCTCCACAGATACCTCGGCTACACCCTGTCGTCGTTTCGCAGTCGCTTTCGGCAGCAACTACTCCATTCGTATACATATAAAAAACATGCCTCGGCCACGCCTTGCGGCTTAGGACCCTAAACGTTCATAACAGACCAGTAAGCAACTAGAAAGCGGCTCTAATGACAGAATAATAAAAGTACCGAATCCAGATTTACATATTGAAGTAATGCCAAGTGGTGTAAGCAACGGCAAAGAAATAATCAATTTCCTTTTTACTTTCTCTTCAAATACTATGTCTATAGCGCATAGAGAAGATTTTCTATTGCATCCAAAAATAAGATACGGAGATTTCACCGGAAATACATGTTTTGAGATCCCCTGAATAAAAACATTTTTGGAAAAATATCCATGTTTGTGTCAGTCTGTGTGTGGGGGGGGCAGCATAGTTAAAAAAAAAAAAAAAAAGTTCGTTAAATACCAAACTTGCTATTTAATTCAGCATCTTCCAAGGATGCGACACGAAGATTTTCAAGAAAATCTTCCCCACCCTTACTACCCTTTACTTGAAAACATTTTCAAAAATTTTAATTTTCTCAAAAATGGCTCTAACGATTTTGATTTAAATGTCGTGTATTAAAGATATTCACACGACAAATGAAATGCATATCTTGAATTTTCTGGGAATAGCCCCTGAATACATGTTTATTCTGGATGAATTTTGCGGAATTTTGCATAACTGGTAAACTGTAAAAGATAGATGAAAACTTACTATGTAGAAAATGTAGGGCTCGCCAAAACACACAATTTATGTCATGTACATTTTTTTCGTGGAGTTTATCGGTTTTGAGATATTCCTTGTTATTGGTTTCAGCCTTAAAATACGTCTTATACTATTCTCATATGGGAATTTGTCCACTCCTGACCATATGAAGTAATTTCAATTACATAGCTACCAGCTTTTGACTATCGCTTTAGCCTAGTATACTCCCTTATTTCCCTTCTACTTACAAGGAAGCGAGTAATAAGACAATTTCTGATAATTTTTCCTCAATTAGCATGAAGTAAATAGAAGAATAAGATTTTTAACAATAATTTGTTGCAGGGATGTAGAGAAAGTCATGTGAATGGATCAGATTTTTGTGGTTCTGAATTTTAATTACTTTCCAGTACCTGATTTGAATTATTTAATTTAAAATGATAACTCACACGACTTCCTGGTTCGAACTCATCTTGAAAGCCGTTTTGAGATACTGTAAATTTGTAAACATTTTGCACAATTAGATTCTTCCCCTTTTGACTGGTTATGGAATCCATCGCGCACACAGCAAGCACTAAACCTGAACTGATAAGTATATAGACCACGGCTGCCAAGGAAGGCACTGAATGCGTTCAAAGAATGGTTATGTATCGATATGTAGGTGGTGTTGATGTCAGGCCGCACATGATAATAATGATGATGATTATTATTATTATTATGATTTCCTTTAGTTCCTACGTGGAGCATAGGGCCGCAACAAATCTTTGCCATCGAACTCTATTCCTTGACAAGACCTGTATTTCCTTCCATGATCTACTCATTTCTCTCAATTCCGCTTCAACTGTTCTTTTCCAAGTTACCCTAGGTCTTCCAATCCTCCTTTCTCCTTATGGATTCCATTCCAATACCTGTCTAGTTATATTTCCATGATCCTTTCTCAGTATATGTCCAATTCATGTCTATTTACGCTTCTTTAGTTCTCTATCAATTGACAACTGGTTTGTTATTTCCCATAATGTAGTGTTGCTAATGATATTTGGCCACCAAATTCTCAGTATGTCTCTTAGTCATCGATTAATAAAAGTTTGCAATTTTTTTATTTATTTCTTGTGTTCTTTTCCAGGTTTCACATCCGAACAACAATACTTACATTTTATTTAAAAATTATAAATACTTTCTCTACACGTACTATGTATATAGTGTATAAAGAAGGTATTGCACTTCACCAGAAATATAGATTTTAGAGTCTCCAGTATCCAAAAAAAGGTCCGTGTGTGTGTGTCCTTGTGTCTGTGAACACGATAACTCAAAAACGATTTGTCGTAAAATACCAAACTTGGTATTTAAGTTTAGTATCCTCCAGGGTTGCGACACGAAGATTTTAAGAAAAATCCCTCCACCCCAAACTACCCTTTACATGGAACTTTTTTCGAAAATTTTTATTTTCTAAAAAATGGCTAACGATTTTGATTAAAATATTGTATATTAAAGATATTTACCTGAAAATAAAATGTATATTTTGAATTTTCTGGGAATAGCCTCTGAAGACTACTTTATTCTAGGTCAATTTTACGGAATTTTGCACAACTGCTAAACCGTAAGAGATGGACAAAAACTTAGCACACAACAAATGTAGAGCACTTTTAAACCCACAATTTATATTATATACATTTTTTTTTGTGGAGTTGATTGTTTTTGAGATATTCTTTGTTTTTGAAAAACTTATACTTTTCTCATACAGGCATTTGCCAACCCTGTTCATATAAATAAAGGAACTTCAGTCACATAGCAACCAGCTTTTAACTATCATTTTAACCTATAGTACTCCCTTATTTCGCTTCTACTTTCAAGGAAGCAAGTAATAGGACTATTTCTGCTAGTTTTTTTTTTCTCGATTAGCATGAAGTAAATAGAAGCATAAGCTTTTTAACAATAATTTGTTGCAGAGATGTAGAGAAAGTCATGTGAATGGAACACATCAGATTTTTTTTTTGAATATTCTGTGAATCCTATAATGTTCTTATTGTGAGAAAACATGTTTTGCTTTGGGCCGCATTTGGAGCGAGGGGAAAAAAATCTGATGTGTTCCATTCAGTTGAATTTCTCTACCTATTTCTGCAAATAAAAACTGTTCTTACAAAATATTATTCTTTTATCTACTTCAAGCTAATCAAGATAAACACCAGCTGAAATTGTCTTATTAATTAGTTTCTTGCAAGTAGAAGGAAAATAAGGGAGTACACTAGGCTAAAGCGATGGTCAAATCTTTTAAAAGCTGATTGCTATGGAATTGAAACTCGGCTCTTTTTTGCATGAACAGGAGTAAAACAAAAGAAACAGGAGTGACAAATTCTAGTTTGAAAAAAGTTTAATATTTTAAAATTTATACCATTACAAGGAATATTTCGGAAATTATTATCTTAAAAACAAAAAGCAAACAAACAAACAAAAAGGGGAAAAGAAAAGCAAAATGCATATGACATAAATTATGTGTTTTAATGAAATCTACATTTTTTGTGCAGGAAGATTTTATTTGTCTCTTACGGTTTATCAGTGATGCAAAACTCGTCAAGAATGAAGAGGACTTCAGAGGCTATTCCCAAGAAATGCAAGATATACATTTTTATTTGTCAAGATTTTAATATTTGTCATTTTTCTGAAAGTAAAAATGTTGGAAAAGTTTTCCATATAAAGAGTTGTTTGGAATGGGAAATTTTCTTAAAGATCTTCCTTGGAAGATACTGAACCTAAATATCAAGTTTTGCATTTAACCGATTTTTCGGTTGTGAAACACACATGCACCTTTTACCCTAAAACATGTACTTGCGGTGAAATCTCGGTATCGAATTTTTTGGGTGAAATACAATATTTTCTCCAGCTACTATGTGCTACGTAAGTAGGGAGAGTAAAGATACGGCAGTATTTGAATATCCATACGGGAGCGGGGATAATCCACAATATAAATCTGAAATACGTGAATTCCCGGAAATGCAGGAGAGAGCATTTGCGGCATTTCATATGTTTTCTTGTCAAGTTTACATTCAATATGAGACACAACTCTTTAAATTAAATAATGTGAACTAGCTGCTTGTTTTAAAATGTTACCAAAACATCTGATGTGTTCCATTCATATGACTTTCTCTACATCTCTGCAACGAATTAGTGTTAAAAAGTGTATGCTTCTGTTTACTTCATGTTAACTGAGAAAAAAAAAATAGCAGGAATAGTCTTATGACTTGCTTCCTTGTAAGTAGAAGCAAAATAAGGGAGTACCAAAGATTAAAATGGTAGTAAAAAGCTGGTTGCTATGTGACTGAAGTTCCTTTGTTTGTATGGACAGGAGTTGACAAATTCTTGTATGAGAAAATTATAAGTTTTTTAAAGATGAAACCGAACACAAGGAATATCTCAAAAACGCTCAACTCCACGAAAAAAGATATATAACATAAATTGTGTGTTTTAACGTACTCAACATTTTTTTGTGTGGTAAGTTTTTGTCCATTTCTTACGGTTTAGCAGTTAGGCAAAATTCCGTAAAATTCATCCAGAATAAAGAAGTCTTCAGAGGCAATTCGCAGAAAAATCAAAATATACATATTATTTGTCAAGTAAATATGTTTAATATACGATATTTTAGTCAAAATCGTTAGAACCATTTTTAAGAAAATCAAAATTTTCGAAAAAAGTTCGGTGTAAAGGGTAGTTTTGGGTGGGGAGATTTTTCTCAAAATCTTCGTGTCGCATCCCTGGAGATACTAAACTTAAATACCAAGTTTGGTATTTTACCGACTTTTCGTTTATGTGTTATTGTGTTCACCCCCCCCCCCCCACACACCTTTTGCTGATAATGCTTTTTTTGGATACAGGAAACTCTAAAACATATATTTCCGGTGTCAAATTTTATCATAGTAGGTGTGGAGAAAATAAAACTAATTAAAATAAATATTAACCCTTTGCAAATATCCTTTCTCTGCGTACATTTCACTGATGGCGTGAGCAACATAATACACTGGCGATATTCCCACGAAAGTGAAGCTGAAGAATATGGCAGCATTTCCCAAGTCTTGGCAGGAACAGAACATGGGGCCCATAGAACTAAATGCCCAAACACATTAGAAGAACTCCACGTGGACTGCCAATACACCCAAAGTGCGAGTTATGCCCGCCGCTTTTTTTATACGACGGAAAGTGTCCAAAGGTCGTTTGGCACGGCACCAACGCCTTCGCCTCGGGGCTGTGTACAATATCGGCCGACTATCCACATGGCACACGTATACGGTATAACGCCGGGATTACGATGTACTTACCGTAACGTGACTTGACTTAACGCGACGTAACGTGAAAGTCTAACAGGTTGTATTACACGGAGCTATTTAGGCTTGACTTTAACGTGATGCTTCTGAGAAACTAGAACAAAAATTGTGAAAAATTCAAATATATTTTTACTTTCTATAGCACGTATACACATACAATGTACATAGTAGCTAGAGAAGGTACTGTATTCCACCCAAAATTTAATGTCAAATTTCACCGCAAACAAATGTTTTGAGGTTCTTTGAATCTACAAACAATTTTATGATAAAAGGCTCATGCGCGCGAGCGCGTCTATGTACAGCATAGCTCAAAACCTAAAAGACCGTTGAATACCAAACTTGGTATTTATGCTTAGTATCTTTCAAGGATGCTTTTTCAAGAAAATCCGCCCACTCCAAACTACTCTTTACACGGAAAACTTTTTGAAAATTTTGTTTTTATCGAGAATGGCTCTAACGATTTTGATTAAAATACGGTATATTAAAGACAGTTACATAAAAACATGTATTTTGAATTGTCTGGGAATAACTTCTGAACACCTCTTCATTCTGGATGAGTTTTGCAGAATTTTGCCTAACAGTTAAACCGTAAGAGAAAGACACAAACTTACTACCAAAAATGTAGATCTCATTAAAACACATAATTTATGTCATACCTATACATTTTTATGTACAGCTGACCGCTTCTGAGATATTCCTTGTTATTGGTTTCAATTTTAAACTACCTAAACTTTTTCTCAAACGAGAAGTGACGTTTCGTTTCATCTCTCTTGTTTTACTGCAGGCCATGAAAAGCGAACCGAACTTAAAATTGGGGCCAGGTTTTAAAACATTTGACTGTCGATTTAACCTGATGTATTCCCTTATTTCCCTTCTACTTTCATGGAAATAAGTAATAAGACAATTTCCTAATGTTTACCTTGATTAGCATGTCGAATAATCTTTTGCAAGGGAAGTTGATTTTGTAACGGCTAGAGAAAGTCATGTGAATGGAACACATCAGCGTTTTTGAATTTTGAATAAATAGTTCCAGTGAATCCCGGTATCGAATTTTTAAATGGAATGCAAAATTTTCTACATCTACTATGTACGTCTCTAGAAGGTAAAAAGGAAGCTCGACCCCGACAAAATCGTGTCAGAAGTCAGCAAGCTGCTTGCTGACTTCTCGTCCGGAGGTCCCAAGTTCGGTTCCCAGCAGGGACGAGGAATTTTTGTTTAACTAGAATTATTTCCTATCCCACACAGAGTCTGGAAGTATGTATATGAAAGCGGATGTGTGCGTGTTTAAGGAAAATAAAACGATTTAAACCCAACGTAAAGAACCTAAAAACGAGTTATTCGTAATTCAGAGCCCCCGATATGACTTTAGATGTTAAAGGGGAGCTATATAAATGACACAATATAAAAAATCTGGTGTGATCCATTCGTGTAACTTTTTATACATCTCTGTAAAAAATTATTGTTAATAAGCTTATTATTCTATCTAATTCTAAAACATTAGCAGAAACGTTCTTGTTACTTAGTTCCTTTACAAATAGAAGGGAAATAAGGGAATACACTAGGTTAAACCGACAGTCAATTGTTTTAAAATGTGGCTGCCATGAGATTGAAATCCGTTTCTTTGCGTGGCCAGGAGTTGACAAGTTTCCGTATGAGAAAAGTAAGTATTTTAAAACTGAAATCAATAACGAGGAATATTTTTAAAATGGCAAACTCCACGAAAAAAAGTATGACATAAATTGTGTGTTTCAACGAGATCTACATTTTTTGTGTAGTAAGTTTTTGTCTATATCTTACGGTTTACTAGTTATGCAAAATTCATCCAGAATAAACGGGCCTTCAGAAGCTATTCCCAGAAAATTCAGGATATGCATTTTATTTGTGTTGTAAATGGTTTTAATAGGTGGCATTTAAAACAAAATCGTTAGAGCCATTTTTAAGAAAAACAAATATTTTCAAAAACATTTCCACGTAAAAGATAGTTTAGGGTGGGGGGATTTTCTTGAAAATCTTGGTGTCATACATATCCTTGGAAGAAACCAAACTTAAATGCCAAGTTTGGTATTTAACGATGTTTTCGTTTTTGAGTTATGCTGTCCACAGAACACACAGACAGACACACCATGGACCTTTTTCTAAAAATGCTTGTTTTTAATTCAGGGGGTCCCAAAACATGTGTCTCCGGTGAAATCTCGGAATCGAATTTTTGGGTGGAATGCAATATTTCCTCTGTACCTGCACTATGCACATAGTACGTGTAGAGAAAATAAAAAGTAAACGGAGTTTGGGATGGGGAATTTTGTTGAACATCTTCGTGTTGCATCCTTGAAAGATGTTGATTTTAAATGCCAAGTTTGGTACTTAGTCAACTTTTCGGTTTTAAGTCATACTATTTACAGACGCATATACAAACAAACAGGGTCAATTTTCTAGAAATACATTTTGGGATACAGGGAACCTCATAATAAGTAGGTTCAGTGAATCTCGGTATCGAACTTTTAAGTGGAATGCAATCTTCTGTATTTGCTAAGTACGTGGCACAGAAGGTAAAATAAAGACGATCCCGACAAAATCGGAAAATGCGACAATTGAAGGGCTAGGAACCATAGTGGGCCATCTCCATGTGAGGTCAAAATTGAGCTGTTGCCATCTGTCGGTATAGTTTATGGTTATACATCTTATATTGCAGTGGGCCATGTCCAGCATTTTCCGTTTACAAACAGTAGAGCATCAAAATATCGGTCTAAATGAAACTACAAATTCTATTAGAGTCAGAGCGGTCCAAATCCATGCAGCAAATCACGCTACCGCATATGATGATCTTATGTCCTTGCTACCATTTATTCCTCCAGTGAATCATGATTTTTACAAGAGTTTGCGTGTGCAAGTCAATAATGATGATCAGCAGGACATTGATTAGATGTATGGAAATGGCCCAGTTACATTTCTTTAGGTTGGGCCAAATCCTAGCAAAGGAAAATAGCTCCCAATAAATAACTGTAAAACATAATTTTGCATGAAGCCACATTAATGTTTTACTAATATAAAATAGAAAATATATTCTAGATTGCTGTGGCATTTATTTATTATGTGTAACTTGGTTCAATAAATTATGATATTGAAAAAACGTTGACCTTCTATTTCTCTATTTTTAAAAAATGGTGCTTGCCCCACTATGGTTCTCAACCCTTCAATGGTAAGGATAATGGGGTAATCAGATTGACATGGACGACCTCTCGAATACATTCATCTCTGATATGACCTGCCCATTTACTGTACGTGTTATGTTGTTGCAGTGAAGTGTTTTAAGTTAAAGCTTTTATTTCTGGGCTCTAGTTCTTCTTCTCCGGAGGCCCAGGGTTTACTCTGAAACCAATCAGGGATGCTGACCAGGAAAAGAGCCCAGGGGCGACCGTGGAAGGAATACAAACACAGGAAGAATAAATTGCGAGCCTGAAGAGAACACGGGTATGTAAACAGCACTTGTTTGGTTTGTATGAAGCAGTGTACACCACCACCGCCTTCTGTTACATTCGCTTTTCGATATATCGATTCTCGAGAAATCAATGAAGTAACTCTAACCCAACATTTCTCCTAGAGAACCTTCAACAAAAAAACAGCGTTTTCTCATTCCTCTCAACGAGGTCGTGATATTGGTGTTTTATATACGAGGTATATCCGTCAATCTTCCTACAAAGTTGGGGATATCGTGTGCATATTGCTAACAAATGCTTTAACGTGCATCCTCGTACATACCAAAGGTACACTACTACACTACAAGTGGCAAAATATATGTTTAGGTGTGCCGTTCCTCAAGACCCTTTACTCTCTCTTTGATGTCCAAATAATCATATTACATTAATAACGATTTTATAAAGAAAACATCTGATGTGTTGCACTCACATGACTTTCTCTAGTTTTTTTACAAACAAACTTCTTACAACAAATTCTTCTTCTTTCAAAACTATGCTAATCGAGCTGCTTAGTTTCTTTTAAGTAAAAGGGAACTAAAGGAATCGTTATACGATTGTCATTGAAATTCTCTTCAACTCTACAACAAAAATGCATATGACATAAATAGTGTATTTTAACAAGATCAACATTTTTATATGTTAAGCTTTTGTCTATTTCTAACGGTTTACTAGCTATGCAAAACTCAGAAAAAATTAGAACGAACAGGTCTTCAGAAGATGTTCCCCGAAATGTATAGATATAGATTTTATTTGTGATGTAAATAGCTTTAATATACAGTATTTTAATCAAAATCATTAGAGCCATTTTTGAGAAAAACAAAATTTTCAAAATTTTCAAATAAAGGGTAGTTTGGGTTGGGGGATGTTCTTAAAAATCTTCGTGTCTCATTCTTGGAAGATACCTAACTTAAATACCAAGTTTGGTTTCCAACGGTATTTTAATTTTTGATCTATGCTGTCCACAGACAGACACACGGGCCTTTTTCCAAAAATAATTTTTTTTTGTATGCAGGGGATTCTAAAACATGTGTTTCCGGTGAAGTCTCGGTATCGAATTTTTGGGTGCATTACATACCTTCTCTATACACTATGTGCCTTCCATTCACATGACTACGTGTTCTGCAAACGAAAACAGCTATTCTTACAAAAGATTATTCTTCTACTTTATCCTAATTGAGATAAACATTAGCAGATATTCTCTTATTACTTAGTTCCTTGTTAGTAGAAGGGAAATAAGGGAATACAATAGACCAAAGTGACAGTCAAATACTTTGAAATCTGGTTACCATGTGGTTGAAATTTGGTTATTTTTGCATCGCCAGAAGTAAAACAAGATATATGAAACGAATGATGACCTTCAATTGAAAAAATTCATTATTTTAAAGCTGAAACCATTAATAAGGAATATCTAATAAATGGTTAGTTGTAAAAAAAATAAGTAAATAAATAAAAAAATAAAATCAGCTGTGTTCCATTCACTCGACCTCCTCTATCTCTTTTACACACAAACTATTCTTATAAAAGATTATTCATTTATTTCTATCATGTGAATCGAGCATTAACAGAAACATCTTATTAGGGCTTCCTTGTAAGCAGAAGGGAAATAAGGTGATAATATGAATATTAAAACCAAAAAAATAAAACGATTAAATGTAACATCTCCTATTAAAATATTAACGACAATAACCTCTTACTATTCTATAAATTCCAGAATAATAAATTCCAAATCGACATAAGATATAAATATTAGTAAAAACAACTAATAAAACATAACCTAAGACAATTGTCAAATATTTTAAAAGCTTTCGCTATCGGAAAAAATTGAAATTCTGGTTTCTTTGCGTGGCTAGGAGTAAAACAAAAGAGGCATGAATCGAAAGATGACTTCCTGTTTGAGAAAAGTTTAAGTAGTTTAAAATTGAAAGCAATAACAACGAATGTCATGGAAACGACTAGCTCTACAAAAATGTATATGGCATAAATTATGTTTTAACGATATTTATATATATATATATATATTTTTTTTTTTGTGTAGTAAGTTTTTGTCTATCTCTCACGGTTTACTAGTTACACAAAAGTTATTCAGAATGAAGAGGTCTTCAAAGGGTATTCCCAGAAAATTCAAAGTATACATTTCGTTTGTCATGAACATATTTTAAACATATGGCATTTTAATCAAAGTCGTTAGAGAGTTGGCACAGAAGCTATTGTTTCTACACAACAATTTTATTCCCAGATTTTTCAAAATGTACGTTTTTTGGGGCCCCCTGATTCCATTTTTATAAAAGATCCATGAGTGTCTATGAGTATGTGTGTGTCCGTTAAATACCAAATTTAGCATTTAACTTTAATGCTTCTAAGGGTGCGACAGAAAGATTTTCCGGAAAATCTCCACACCCCAAACTACCCTTTACAAATGTTTAATTTTTTAAAAATGACTAACGATTTTGATCAAAATGTCGTATAATAAAGATATTTACATACCAAATAAAATATATCCTAAATTTCTTGGCAAGAGTCCTTGAAGTCCTATTCATTTTGAACGACTTTAGTAAACCGTAAGAGATAAAAAAAATCTTACTACACAATCTCGTTAAAGTACACAATATATTCATATTCAGTTTTTTTTAATAGCTAACAATTTCTGAGACATTCCTTGTTATTGGTTTCAATTTTAAACTACGTAAACTTTTCTCATATGGTAAGTCTTCATTAATGTCATATATGTTTTGTTTTACTCTTGGTCATGAAAGAGAACTGAATATAAATGACAATTTTATTGCAAAGCGACAGCTGTTAAAATATTTGACTTTAGCTTAGTGTATATTTCTTTTCTATTTAGAAGGAACTGAATTTTATCTTGATTAGCGCGAAGTAGAGAGAAGAATGAGCTTTTATAAGAATAATCTGTTGGATAGCTAGAGAAAGTCATGTCAATGGAACGCATCATATTTTTACTTTCTCTAGCCGTTATGTACAATGTACATAGTGTATAGAGACGGTATTGTATTGCACACAAAAATTCGATACCGAGATTTCACGGAAATATATGTTTTGAGCCCACCCCCCGAATTCTAAACAAGTATTTTAAGAAAATGTCCACGAGTGTCTCTCTCTCTCCCCCTCTCTCTCTCTCTCTCTCTCTCTCTCTGTGTCTGTGGACAGCATGGCTCAAAAAGTCCGTTAAATGCCAAACTTGGTATTTAAGTTCAGTAACTTCCAAGGATTGCCACGAAGATTTTCAAGAAATTTCCCCATCACAAACTACCCTTTATATGGACAAATTTTCGACAATTTTGATTTCCTCAAAAATGATTCTGACAATTTTGATTAAAATACCGTATACCAAAGATATTCACATCCCAAATAAAATGTATATCTTGAATTTTTTGGGAACATCCTTTGAAGACCTCTTCATTTCGGATGAATTTTGCCGAATTTTGCATAATTGCTAAACCATAAGAGAGAGAGAGAGACAAAAGTTTACTGCATAACAAATCTAGATCTCGTCAAAATACACAATTTATGTCCTTTACATTTTTGTTGTGGAGGTAGCCGCTTCCAAGATATTCCTTGTTATCGGTTTCAGTTTTAAAACACTTACACTTTTGTCAGACAAGATGTGTCCGTTTTTCTTTTCTTCTACTCCTGGCCAAGCAAAGAATCGATTTACAATGACAATGGCATAACCAGTTTTTAAAATATTTGACTGTCGGATTAGCCTAGTGCATTCCCGTAGTTCGCTTCTACTGATAAGGAACTAAGTAAAGTACATTCTGCTAATGTTTATTTCGATTAGCATTGTATAGAAAGAATAATGATCTTTTGTAAGAAGTTTGTTTGTAGAGCAGCTAGAAAAAGTCATGAAGACACGGGAAGACACTTTTCTTCTTGTTTCTCGTTTTTTTACTTTCTCTAGCCCCGTATACAATGTACATAGGGATAGAGAAGTATTGTTTTCCACCCAAAAATTCGATACCAAGATTTCACCGGAAATACATGTTTTAGGACCCCCTGTATCCATAAAAAGCATTTTCAGAAAAAGGTCCGTGTGTCTGTGAACACGATAACTCAAAATCGAATAGTAGCTAAAATACCGAACTTAGTATTTAAGTTAAGTATCTTCCAGGGATGCGACACGAAGATTTTGAGAAAAATCCCCCACCCCAAACTACCCTTTACATAGAAGCTTTTTTCGAAAAAATTGACTTTTTCAAAAATGGCTCTAACGATTTTGATTAAAATATAGTACATTAAATAAATTTAGCTGACAAATAAAATGTATATCTTGAATTTTCTGGGAATAGCCTCTGAAGACTAGTTTGTTCTGAATGAATTTTACGGAATTTTGCATAACTGCTAAACGGTAAGAGATGGACAAAAACTTACCGCACAAAAAATGTAGAACACGTTAAAACACACAATTTATGTCCTTCACATTTTTCTTGCAGAGGGAGCCGTTTCCGAGATATTCTTTGTTATTGATTTCAGTTTTAAACTACCTGAACATTTCTTTTGTTCTACTCCTGGCCAAGCAAAGAAGCGAATTAAAATGACAATCACATAACGACAGTTTTTTTAAAGCATTTGACTATCGCTTTAGCCTAGTGTACGTATTCACTTAATTCTCTTCTGCTTATAAGGAACCAAGTAATAAGAATATTCTGTTAATGTTTGTCTCGATCAGCATGGTGTAGAAAGAAGAATAATCATTTGTAAGAATGTTTTTTGTAGATCAGCTAGAAAAAGTCATGCGAGTGTAACACATCAGATTTTTGTTTGTAAAGTTAACCGTTTTCGAGTTACTCCGGATAATTAGTTTCAATTTTAAGCCACAAACGTTTCTCAAACGGGATCTTTCTTCTTGTTTCTCGTTTGTTTACTCCTGGAAAGCAAATAAATGCAATTTCAATTGTTTCACATAGCAACCGGCTTCTAAAAGACGAAACTATCGCTTTAGCCTGTGAATTTTCTTATTTTTCTTCTACTTACAAGGAAGCTAGTAATAAGACTAATTCTGCCTATGTTTATCTTGATTAGCATGATGTAGATAGAAGAATAAGCTTTTTAATAATAACTTGTTAAAGAGATTTAGAGAAAGTCATGTGATTGTAATGTAACACATATTTTTCTTATCTATTTTCACAGATGTATTGCTTTGAAATAGTTTCTATCCTTATTTTTGAAGTGCTTACTAGAAAATATGTAATAAACCATTTTTGAGAGCAGAGAAAGTTATATAAATGCAAGTCTTCTGATCATTCTGAATGTAAAATTGAAGTTGGACGTCAAATACGTTTAAGACTTCTGATTATTCTGAGTGTGAAATTGAAGGTTGACGTGAAATGCTGTGTTGTGTACGAAGACTGGTGGCCGTGTTCCTTGTTGCTATTATTTATAAGCAGTGACTGATGTATCCCGTTCTTCTGTACAAAGTGGTAAAGCACTTTAGCGTTACGGGTCAATGGCAAGGCAAACAAATTGCGCTCAACACGGATTGTCGATTTGTTTGTATTGCTAGCAACATTTTCGTGACGTCGACAAAGTCAAAACCGACAGATCTAAATGGTGTTTAAAGAGCGATGTGATCACGTGGAAATTTACAGTCACAAATGAGCACACAGGAGAAACCGAGGTTTTAAAATAGACGGCGCTACAGCATTTGTATATAGGGTGTCCTATAGGGATAGATAGATCGTTTATTAGTCTATTGAAAACAAGTATTCATGGTGTCATTTCTAATGATACAAAATTTACGTTATAAAACTCATCAAGATGTTTACTTTCTCTACACGTACTATGTACATAGTGTATAGAGAAGGTATTGTAAAGCACCCAAAAATTCGATACCGAGATTTCACTGGAAATAAATGTTTTGGAACCCCCTGAATAAAAAAGTTAGAAACATGTCCATGTGTGTGTGCGCATAGCTCAATAACGAAAAGTCCGTTAAATACCAAACTTCGTATTTAAGTTCAGTGTCTTCCAAGGATGTGACGTGAAGATTTTCAACTACTCTTTACATGAAACTTTTTTCGAAAAATTTGATTTTCTCAAAAATGGCTCGAACGATTTTGATTAAAATATCGTACATTAAAGTTATTTACCTGACAAATAAAATGTATATTTTGTGTTTTCTCGGAATAGCCTCTGAAGACTAGTTTATTCTAGATGAATTTCGCGGAATTTTGCATAACTACTAAACCGTAAGGGATGGATAAAAACTTAGCAGGCAAAAATGTTGAGCACCTTAATTTTTTTTTTTTTTGGTAGTGTTTAACGCCTACTTTAACTACTAATGGTACCGCAGGCGGTGACACTGATGATACGTGAATGATGATGGAGCACCGGTGGAATGCGATGGCGGGGGAAATCGGAGTACCCGGAGAAAACCCGCCCCAGCACCGCTTTGTCCACCACAAATCTCACATGCGGTCACTTGGGATCCTACCCCGGCCGTCTAGGTAAGAGGCTAGTGGTCTAACCACTCAGCCACGGCGAGGCCAGGAGAGCCCCTTAAAACACACAATTTATGTTATATACATTTTTTTCGTGGAGTTGAGTTTTTGAGTTTTTCCAGCTTTGAAAAACTTATACTTTTCTCACACTGGAATTTGTCAGCTGTTGTTCATACAAACAAAGGAACTTAGTCACATAGCAACCAGCTTTTGACTATCACTTTAACCTATGGTACTCCCTTATTTCGCTTCTACTTACAAGGAAGCAATTAATAAGACTATTTCTGCTAATTTTTTTCTCGATACAATGAAGTAAATAGAAGCATAGGCTTTTTAACAATAATTTGTTGCAGAGATGTATAGAAAGTCATGTGAATGGAACACATCAGATTTGATTTTATTGTTTCATTTAAATAACCCCCTTTAATAACCAAGGTCATATCGGGGGCTTTGCATTAAAAACACTTGTCACATATATACTTCGAAACTCTATGGGGGATAAGGAAATAATTCTGGTTCCCGCCCCAACCAGGAATCGAACCCCGGACCTCCGGGTGAGATGTCAACTCGCTGACCACTCGGCCACGGAGGCAGTTTCATCAAGACTGTATAGAGGAATAGCCATCAATATTGACCTGACCTTCCTCTTGATGTGAAAGATTTCTTATATCTTAGGTGAATGGAACGCAACAGAGTTTTTATAACTGTACGAAGCATGCCATTCACATAGGTTCGGGAATCCGGCCGCACATATTCACTTGCAAGGGTACTGTCAGACAGAAGAATTAAATGCAACAACTGGGATTTGAACTTCGGCTTGTTTCACTACTGTAACTACTGATATACTTAAAGAAAACAAATCCGGTCTGTAGGCCGTGGTCCACTGGGCTTCTCCCCTTGTTCTCCAGAGGTGCTCAAGACCCACAATATAGACACAATTTTCAAACCGACCAAACAAATACGCAGTTTCCTTCCCTCATCCAATGATCCCAGAGAGCCATTTGCATCGACAGGCATGTGCCGGATCCCCTGTTCATGTGGCGCAGTACACGTTTGCACTGTGAATCGATCGAGATCTAAAAACATATCAATTGAAAAAAACAAAACATTCAGATTAAATAAAACTTAGCATCCAGCCTTACAGAACAGATCAAACAAGAAAACGCGTGCACCAATCAGACACAACACGGACGCAGGGGACCGCAATCCGGACCCATAAGGTCATGCGTGGGCGGTACCTCCCGCAGTATATAAGCCGGCCGCTCTGTCGTGACTCCTTGAGTCGGCCACCCTCTGTCTCATTATTTCTCTTCGGGGTGCCTCGCACAGGGCATAGATACAATACAACTGGTACTGTAGGTCAAGGATCTGAACTTCTTCCATGACTTCTCTCCTCTTCTATCTTCTATCATCTGAAAGAATAAAGTGTATTTAATACAACACTTCTTGAAAATCCACAGTGTGCCAGATAACTTTTTGAAATTTATAACAGTTATTTCACACAATAACAGAAATATTTTAGACCTTTTTAAAAATACCAACTTATATGGTTATTTAAATAATAACCTTTTATGGGCTAAATTCAGTGCTCCAATAAATTTCTACATACGATGCCTTTGTAGAGCAACACATTATTGTTAAAAAGCTTATTCTTTTACTTATTACTTACTTCATTTACTTATTTATTTACTTCATGCTTCCTTGAAGGTAGAAGGGAAATAAGAGAATATACTAGGCTAAAGCGATAATCAATTTTTTTTTAAAAATCTAGTTGCTATGTGAGTAAAGTTACTTTATTTGTATGGCCACGAGTTGACAAATTCCCGTATAAGAAGAGTATTAAGTATTTTAAAGCTGAAACCAATAACAAGGAACATCTCAAAAATGGTCAACTCCACGAAAAAAATGTATATAACATAAATTATGTGTTTTAACGACCTCTGCATTTTTTGTTAAGAAAGTTTTTGTCTATCTCTTATGGTTTACCAGTTATGCAAAATTCCGAGAAATTCATCCAGAATAAAGATGTCTT
Organism: Hymenopus coronatus; assembly: GCA_030762935.1. NCBI lineage: Eukaryota > Metazoa > Arthropoda > Insecta > Mantodea > Hymenopodidae > Hymenopus > Hymenopus coronatus. The sequence continues at coordinate 28,804,357 of CM060882.1, forward strand.
CAGAGGGTATTCCCAGAAAATTCAAGATATACATTTTATTTTTCATGTAAACATCTTTAATATACGATATTCTAATAAAATTGTTAGCCATTTTTGACAAAGTCTACATTTTTGAACATTTTTCCATGTAAAGTGTAGTTCTGGTTGAGGGGGGGGGTTCTTGAAAATCTTCGTGTCGCATCCGTGGAAGATATTGATGGTTTGGTATTTAACAGGCCTCTCGTTTTTGAGCTATACTGCCCCCCCCCCCCACACACACACACTGACGGACACACACGGATATTTTTCTAAAAATTTTTTATTTAGATTCAGGGGGTTTCAAAACATACATGGCCGGTGATATCTCGGTATCGAATATCAATAGACTATGTGCATAGTTCATGTGGAGAAACTAATATTCACAACAAATATTCCAAGTTTTACAGTAAATGAATTTACAAAAAAACTTTTGTTTTGTTTTGAAAACTATTACTTTTGTATTCTTCAAAACTTTTAAGTTTTCAAAAGTTATCCATTTAATTTTCAAAATTAATGCAATATTAAAAAAATCTGTTGTGTTTCATTCACATAGCATTTTTTACATCTCTGTAACAACTTATTATCAAAAAGCTTATTTTTCTATCTAGGCTAATCGAGACAAACATTAACAGAAATTGTCATATTACTTAGTTCCTTGCAAGTAGAAGGGAAACATGGGAATGCTCTGGGCTAAAGTGATACTCAAATCTTTTAAAAGCTGTTCAAATTTAGTTCATTTTCCATGGTCAGGAGTAAAAACAAAGGAGATATGAAACGGATGAGGACTTATTCTGTGAGAAAAGTTTAGTAGTTTAAAATCACAATCAATAATAGAGAAATTCTCAGATTTTTTTAAACTCTATCAAATTACGAGGGCTGTAAAGAAAGTAGTGGCAACATGGTCCCCATATTCACAGGAAAGCGGGTATGAGCCAATAGGATATGGGAGCGATCAGGTGACTAGTGTCGATGTGTGGTGTGCGTTGGTGGGGCTGCCAGGTGAGAGAGTGTTGTTGCTGTGTAGCGTTGAAGTGAACGTTGTCAAGTGCACCGCTCTAAAGCATGTTTACCAAAGGCGATCAGCGTTCGTGGACTAAAATCGAGGTTGCCCGTAGAAAAAATGCATCAGCATGTTATCGAGGATTACATGAAGCCTGTGGCGGGAATGCATTGCCGTACAGGACGGTTGCACGATGGGTCAAGGCGTTTCGTGCAGGTTGGACTGAGGCTGCGGATTTGCACGCACAGGTCGGCCGTCCATTCCGCAAGATCAGATTGACATCGTGAGTGGTCATGGACCATCGATGGACTGTCCGGGAGTTATCTCAGTCATCAAACTGTGTGGCATATTCTGACGAAATGTCTTCACCTGAGGAAAATTGCGTCCCGTTGGGTTCCACATTGACTCACTGAGGTACAGAAATGGCACCGGTATGCACTGGCTGGCATCCACCTGGACGGATTTCTGCAGCGTATTGTCGCCATTGATGAGACGTGGCCACGAGCCCATGAGCCGGAATTGAAGCGTCAGTGGAATGAATGGCGTCACCCAGGTTCACCACGTCCTCAGAAAGTTCGACAGGTACCCAGTCGGGTGAAGCTGATGCTCATTGTGACATACGACTACGAAGGGGTTATTCTTAAGCATGCTGTGCCTGAGGGACAAACCGTCAACAGCGACATAACAACGTTTGGCTCTTATTGCAACGGTGGCATTGGGAGGTTTTGGAACATCCTCCGTACTCACCAGACATGAGTCCTTGTGACTTCGACCTGTTTCCGAAGTTGAAGGAACCCCTCCGAGCCCCAACGCCTGCCCTACATTTGGCAAAAGGTCAGGGACTTTGCGGGTTACTACATTGAAGGAATGTAATGCAATTGTACTTGTGAGTTCAATAAATATTGTGTTGTATCAATGTTGCCACTACTTTATTTACAGCCCTCGTATAATTGACATAAACTGTGTGTTTTAATGAGATCTACATTTATGTACATAGACTTTTTGTTTCTTTTAAGTTTACTAGTAATGCAACTATCATTCAGAATGAAGAGGGCTTAATAGGCTATTACTAAAAATTCAAGATATACATTTTATTTGTGATGAACATATTTTAATCAAAGTCATTTTTGGCAAAATCAACATTTTTGGATGTAAATGGTAGTTTGGGGTGGGGGCATTTTCTAGAAAATCTTCATATCGAATTTTGGAAGATTTTGAACTTAAATAACATGTTTCGTATTTAATACACTTTCTGTTTTTGAATTATCCTATTCACACACACACACACACACACACACACACATACGCACACGCACACGATCCGTTTACAAAAAATCGGATGTGTTCCAATTACGTGACTTTCTCTAGGTATTCCAAAACTATTTTACAAAAGATTATTTCTTTTATCTACATCATGCCAATCGTTATAAACATTAGATGAAACGGTTTTATTACTTTGCTTTTTTCTTTTCTTTTCCAAGTAGTATCAAGTAAGGGAATATTCAAGCTAAAGCGATAGTAAAATCTTTATTTTTACAAAAAATGATTAAAATCTGCTGTGTTTCGTAAACATTCTGCAGTTTGTTTCCTTTCGACGTTCGCTGCGGCGACGATACAGTTCGCTAAGAAATTCCCATAAAACTGACTCAATGCATTCCAGGTGATAACATACACCAGGCAGGGCTTTGTTAATCCATTTTATATATGTTGGTACGTCACTGGAAATTTCCAGAAGCCGCCGCTCATGATGTACACAAACTCACACAGGCTTAACAATGCGAGGCTTCGACGTCAAAGAACCTTCTGAAAGAACACGTGTCCACTCTCACGGGTGTCAAAACAACTTAACAGCGCACTGACGTTCATTAATGCACGTATGTAACAATGGATGTCAACAATCAGCAATGGTTTAAAAAGCAAGCCGTGCACGCTTATTCGCCGATTACGGCCGCGGGACATGGTGGTAGTGTTATTTTATTATGAAAAATCTGACGTGTTCGACTCACATACTTTCTCTAACTGTTCCATATACAAACTGTTCTTACATAGACTATTCTTTTATCCATATCATGATAATCGAGATAAACATTACGCTAAAGCGATAATCAAATCTTTTAAAAGTTGATCACCATGTGAAGCAATTGGTTCGGTTTGCTTTGTATGGTCCCGTTAGTCCCGGAAAGTTAGGCAGTTTAAAACTGAAATCGATAACAAGGAATATCTCAGAAATGGTCAGCTCTACATAAAAATCGTATATGACATGAGTTATGTGTTTTAACGAGATATATACTTTTTGTGTAGTAAATTTTTGTCTGTCTCTTACGGTTTAATCACTATGCAAAAATCCGCAAAACTCACCCGAAATAAAAAGGTCTTCAGAGGCTATTCCCTGAAAATTCAAAATAAACAGTTTGTTTCCGATGTAAATATCTTTAATGTAGGTATGTTACTTTAATCAAAATTATTAGAGTCATTTTTGAGAAAAACAAAATTTTCAAGAAAATTTCAATGTAAAGGGTAGTTTGGGGAGGTGTTTTTTTTTTTTTTTTTTTTTTAAATCTTCGGTGGCATCCTTGGAAGATACTAAACAAATACCAGCGGTCAGCGGTCTTTTCGTTTTTAAGCTATGCTATACACAGAATACATACACACATGGACTTTTTTTTTAAAAATGCCTTTTTCAGAATCAGGGGATCTCAAAACATATATTTCCGGTGAAATCTCGACATCGAATTTTTTGGTGGTATACAATACCTTCTCTATCCACTATGCATATTGTAATACGTGTTAAAGAAAGTAAAAAGCTGTATACTTTCTTGTGATTTAGAATTCAAATTGTGTTAATATGAAAAAAAAAAAAAGAAAAAAGTAATTTTTTAATTTTTAAAAACGTTTGGTCAAACTTCACAGAATCTTTAAACAACTGGCTTTACGTTGCTAGGGCACACATTTTCAACAAAATACCTTCCATAAAGAACGCGTAATTCCAATGACTGAAGAGAGAAACCCATATGTTTGTGATGTTAGTGGTAAGATTGGTAAAACCTGCAACACCTTGAGTTTCCTGGGACCGGTTGACTGGAAATCCAGTTGAAGCATTACAAAATGTGCCATTTGTATGCTCGGCTTGTAAAAATTGCCATCGCGCGCTTTTGTTTTCTAAGCCTTAATTCGTTCTTTTCGCGTCCTGAATAACAAAAACCTTCCTGCCTTTATAGTCTACGTACAACCGCAAGATTGCAGAAGTAACACGGGGAAGCATTATGCCTGATTTATTAGGGAATCGGCGAAATGGAAAATCAGTCACTATAGCGCTATTCCGAGTCCATTTCTTTTGCTTTTCGCGCTTATTTACTGTCTTTAACACTTATTTTAAGAAGGTAGATAAAGTTTCATATCCTATCTAAAAATTCGATATTAAGATTAATTCGTACCTGTGCACAAGCTTTGCAATACCCGCTTCAAAAAACGTTGCCAATGATTTCAAATGAGCATTGACGTTGTTTTAAAGTTCTTCGTTGGTTTGAAGGTGCTGCCCTCCTAGTCACGTCTTCTGATCAGGGCAAAAGTGAAAGTCGCTGATCAGGGAAAAGGTGCAAGTCGCTGGATGCCAGGTCAGAACTGTACGGCGGATGATCGAAAATGTCCCATTGGAATTGTTCAAGGAACCGATGGGTTGTACCAGCAGTGTGTGGAGAGCGTTGTCATGGATCAACACAATTCCTAAAGTCAGCATTCCTCTTCGTTCGTTTGTTTTGAATGGTTCAAAAAGTACGAAGTTCTTCAAAACAACGTCAATGCTCATTTGAAATCATTGGTGACAACATATTTTGAAGCGGGTATTGCAAAGCTTATGCACAGGTACGATAAATGTCTCAATATTTTCGGGGATTATGTTGAAAAGTAACCATAAGAGTACAAAACTTTTAGTAATAAAATAATTGTTTTCTATGAACTTGTCTTTTATTTATAGCCTATCGAAAGCTGAAAAAAAAGGGCCCTCGTGCATGTTGAGGTCTCTCAATAAAACTTTGATGTGTATCATTTACATAATTTTCTCTAGCTGATTCATATACAAATTTAACTCCTTGGCACTGCAGTCCGCAAGGGACCAAGATCTACCACCCAGCCGCTGCACTCCCCCTCTCGGACTAGTAAGGCGTCATGGACGGGGTGCAATGCTGGAGGGTGATATGTGATTAGAGCCTCGAGTCCCTCCCGGTCGGTTAATGCGGTGCTCTCGATTCTGGAGCCTCCACTGCTCAATCAAGTAGCTCCTTAATTGGCCCCCCAGGGGCCTCACGAGGCATAGTGCACCCCGGATCAGATCTCCCAGAGGTGGAAAATTCCACACGCCGGTACTTGGAATTGAACTCAGGTCTCCCGCTTGGCAAGCACGCGTTACCACCGCGCTAAGGATACGACCCCATATACAAATTACTCTTACAAAATATTAATCTTTTGTCTGCTTCATGCTAAGCGAGATAAATATTAGCAGAATTAGTCTTACTACTTGCTTCCTTGTAAGTAGAAGCGAAATAAGAGAATGCAATATCCTAAAGTGATAGTCAAATCTTTTGGAAACTAGTCACTATATGACACAATCGACGTTCGGTTAGCTTTGCAAGGTCCCGTTTGAGAAAAGTTGTTGTTATTGGTTCTTTAAAAAAAAAACACAGACCTGAAGCACCAATTTTGACGTATAACAGACAGTTTGTTTTTGAGCAGCACTGTTAACACACACACACATATATAAACACACAAAACACAAAGGCACATAGACACACAGACAAACACATACAAACACATGAGACAGAAACATACATAGTCACACAATAGACACACTAGACACAAACACCCATAGACACACAAGACACAAATACAATAGACAAACTAGACACAAACACACACAGACATACAAGACACACAAGACACAAATACGATAGACAAACTAGACACAAACACACACAGACATACAAGACACACAAGACACAAATACAATAGACCAACTAGACACAAACACACACAGACATACAAGACACACAAGACACAAATACAATAGACAAACTAGACACAAACACCCATAAAGACATACAAGACACACAAGACACAAATACAATAGACACACTAGACACAAACACCCATAAAGACATACAAGACACACAAGACACAAACACCCATAAAGACATACAAGACACACTAGACACAAACACCCATAAAGACATACAAGACACACAAGACACAAACACCCATAAAGACATACAAGACACACTAGACACAAACACCCATAAAGACATACAAGACACACTAGACACAAACACCCATAAAGACATACAAGACACACAAGACACAAATACAATAGACACACTAGACACAAACACCCATAAAGACATACAAGACACACAAGACACAAATACAATAGACAAACTAGACACAAACACCCATAAAGACATACAAGACACACAAGACACAAATACAATAGACACACTAGACACAAACACACATAGACATAGAAAACACACAAGACACAAATACAATAGACACACTAGACACAAACACACATAGACATACAAGACACACAAGACACAAATACAATAGACAAACTAGACACAAACACCCATAAAGACATACAAGACACACACGACACAAATACAATAGACACACTAGACACAAACACCCATAAAGACATACAAGACACACAAGACACAAATACAATAGACAAACTAGACACAAACACCCATAAAGACATACAAGACACACACGACACAAATACAATAGACACACTAGACACAAACACACATAGACATAGAAAACACACAAGACACAAATACAATAGACACACTAGACACAAACACACATAGACATACAAAACACACAAGACACAAATACAATAGACAAACTAGACACAAGCACACATTGACACCCCCAAAAAAGGAAACACACATAGACATACAAGACATACATATAGACACACAAGACACAAATACAATAGACAAACTAGACACAAACACACATTTACACCCCCAAGACAGAATCACACATATACACACAAGACATACAAGACATACATATAGACACCCAAGACACAAACATACATAGACAAGCTAGGCACAAACACACCTAAATAGACAAGACATAAACGCAACAAACACACTAAACACAAACACAATAAACACACAAGACACAAATACATACAAGACACAAACACATATTAATACACAAGACATAAAGACACATAGACACAAAGACACAAGACATAAAGACACATAGACACACACACACACTTAAAGACATACATAACACACAGAGACACAGACAGGGAGGCACAATACGCATAGAGTTGTTCTAATTTTACTTTATTCAGGGGTTCTCAAAATAATACCTACATTGCTGAAATCTCGGTAACGAAGTTTTGGGTGAAAAACAAGGATAAAGATAACTAACTGATAGAGATAGTAAAACAAAAATAAACCTGGTCTGCAAGAATTCTCATTTTGTAGAGTTTAGCGCTATTCCTGTGGAAAGCGCTCTACCCTAACAGAGGATTAGCCATATTAAAGGTTTGCTTGTGTTGATGCCACAGCCCCATGGTGCCGTGGTAATTAAGACCGATGCTCCGTGTGTTCTAATTATTTGCTTCCCTGGAACACACATCACAGTCGACTTTGTCAATCGATCCTATTAGCATTTTAAATTCAAACGGAAAGTGGGAGAAAACACGAGATTAAAAAGACCCGTTACCTCACGCCAAAGCTAAACTTTCTTCAGTTTATCCAAACATTGCTAACGTGTATACTGTGAGAACAAAAACAGCAACTTCAATGAACACGTATAAGCAAAAACATGAGTATTTAAAATAATATAAACTAATATAAAGTCAAAATATGGTAAGTGTATTTTACCTTCTCTACAAGGTAAGTAAATAGTAGGAAGATAAGGTATTGTATTCCACCCAAAAACTGGATGCCGAGATTACACTGGAAATATATGTTTTAAGGTCTCCTGAATACGGAAAAAAACACTTTTAGAAAAACATCCGAGTGTATATCTGTGAGTATGTGTGAGTTTGCTTGTTTGTGTGTGTCTATAAACATCATAACTCAAACACGAAAAGGTGGTTAAGTACCAATTAAATATTTAAGTTTGTCCAAGGATGTGACACGAAGGCTTTCAAGAAAATCCCCCAGTCTACACTTAGATGTAAAGTGTGGAAGATGTTTAGAAAACTTAGATTTTCTCGAAATGTTTCAAACGATTTTGATTAAAATATCACATGTTTAAGATATTTTCATGATAAATAAAATATATATATACCTTGAATTTTCTGGGAATAGCCTCTGAAGACGTCTACATTCTGGGTTACTTTTATGTAACTAGTAAACCGTAAGAGATAGATATAAACTTAGAAAAACTTACTTCACAAAAGATCCAGAGCTCGTTAAAACATGAATTATGTCGTATGCATTCATTTTTTGAGGAGTTAACCGTTTCTGAGATATTCCTTATTATTGTTTTCAATTTTAGAATACTTTAGAATACCTCATTTGTTTCGCATCTCTTTTGTTCTATTCCTGGGCATGCAAAGAAAACAGAATTTCAATTGTATCACATAGCAACCAGCCTTTAAATGATTTGACTATCGCTTTAATCTAGAGCAGTGATGGCCAAATGGCGGCCCGCGGTCCTAATCTGGCCCACGAGTATATTTCATCCGGCCCTCGAATAAATATATGATTTATTCCTTTTATTTATTTTTATGGTAGATTTCAAGATTTTGAAGTATTTCGATTACAGATGGAAATTTTCAACAATGCCATGAGATGTTAAGTAGAATCCTAGTTCGAGGATATACAGTGAACTCTAATGTGATTCATCTCCTCAAACAACAGAGGCAACTGGTGTTGATTTTTGGAAGCTCGTTTCAAAGGAACATTTTCCACATCTTAGAAACTGGGCTTTAAAACTTACATTCATGTTTGGTAGTACTTGCATTTGTGAAACTGCCTTCTCTGACATGAAGTCAAAGTCCAGAAACAGTTTTACTGATTCATTGCTGTCTCATATTCTTAAGATTGCAACATCAGAACTGGAAGTGGATTTTAAATCTCTTGTAAAAGATTTTGACAAACCTCTTTCTTCCCAGTAAAAAGTACTGCTAGTTCATTCACTGTGCATGTACTAATATTCAAAATAAATGCTCTTAAGTTGCCATTGCTGTTATTTTATTTTTAATACAGTTACTATTAATTTTCCTTACCCTCAAATAAGGCTCATTGTCGTATTCTGGCCCTCAGTGCATTACTAATTGGCCATCACTGACCTAGTGTATTCCCTTATTACTTTCTCTTGTCCCGTATGTACAATGTACATAGGGATAGAGAAGTATTGCATTCCACCCAAAAATTCGATTTTACCGGAAATACATGTTTTAGGACCCCTGTATCCAAAAAAAAGCATTTTCAGGAAAAGGTCCGTGTGTGTGTGTGTCTGCGAACACGATAACTCAAAAACGAAAAGTAGCTAAAATACCAAACTTGGTATATAAGTTCAGTATCTTCCAGGGATGCGACACGAAGATTTTCAGAAAATTCCCCCCACCCAAAAACTACCCTTTACATTGAACTTTTTTCCAAAATTTTGATTTTCTTAAAATGGCTCTAACGATTTTGATTAAAATACCGTATATTAAAGATATTTACCTGACAAATAAAATGTATATCTTGAATTTTCTGGGAATAGCTTCTAAAGACCTGTTTAATCTGGATGAATTTTGCTTAATTTGACATAACTAATAAACCGTAAGAGATAGACAAAAACTTACTATACAAAAAATGTAGGCCTTGTTAAAATACACAATTTACGTCATATACCTTTTCTTCGTGGAGCTTACCCTTTTCGAGGTATTCATTGTTATTAGTTTCAGTTGTGAAGTACTTATACTATTCTCAGAGGGGAGTGTCCGTTTTTCTTTTGTTCTACTCCTGGCCAAGAAAAGAAGCGATTTGTAAAGACATTCGCATAACGACAGCTTTTAAAACATTTGACTATCAATTTAGCCTAGTGTATTCCCTTATTTTCTTCCTACTTATAAGGAACTAAGTAATAAGAACATTGTGCTAAATACCTCGATTAACAAGGAGCAGAAAGAACAATAATCTTATGTAAGAATTTTGTAGAGCGGCTAGAGAAAGTCATGTGAATGTAACACATCTTTTTTTTTTTTTTACTTACAAGGAAGCAAGTAATAAGACTGTTTCTGCTAATGTTTCACTCGTTTGGGATAATGTAGATAAATGTGTAATCTTTTGTAATAATATTTGGTTGCAACAGAGATAGAGAAATTCATTTGAATGGAACACATTAGAAGTTTTATAGCAGAATCAAGGAAAAGTTTGAAAATACGAGACGCAGTGAGCATTCTGTGAGACACTTGTACATTGCATACTTTACTTCATTAATAGTTGATTGAAGTACAAAATGGTTGCTCTGTGCCAACTTAAGGGGAACCAAGGTAGTCCGATACACTTATACACGCAAGCGCAATACACAACTACTCTAATGTGAATATCACCTGAATCATTAAAGCTACAAGCATGGTGTTTACTTCATCATGTACACAGTAATATTGCAAAATTTGATATCAAGGTTTCACCGAAAATATATGTCTTGAGGTCCCCTGAATCCAAAAAAAACATCTTAAAGAAAAGTCTATGTGTCTGTTCGCCCTCTAAAATTTCAAGAAAATCTTCTCCGACCCAAAACTAATATGTAAATTGTGGCGGGAATTTTATGGTTTATATGCCATTTTATGGCAGGATTTGGAAGAATAAGAAGGGTTTAAAAATAGGACCTCTTTTAGGGATTTTCTCAGGGCATGTGTGAAGAAAAAAATCACTGTATTTTTTTCGGATTACCCCAGTTTATCCATTTCACACACATTAAAGTATTTGTCCCCTCTGACTTCCGTTTTCTCATTTACAATGTTATTCCCCCACACTGAATGTTTCTTACAATTAAGCTTTTGCAAATTTACCCTATTTCCCAACTATTCCCTGCTCTAATTCCCATGTGAACTCGGAGAAATATGACTCTTTGTCCACCACTCACTTTCCTAAAATAAAGACACACATACTTTATGTCGCAGCACTGAAGTTAATATATGCAACACGTCTGCTCAGCACCATTGATAGTTTATAAGTAACTTCTTCCCTTCTACAATTCGTGACCGTAACCTCCCTTCGGGCCTGGACAAATGTCTTATGGCCCTTCCTGTTTTCTATGATCGGACACGAATGGATCCGAAGTTAAACATTTCTTAATTTCTATCGGTTAGTATTTTATGTCAATGGTTTTTCCAAATCGGTCTCCTCTCACCAAATAAGTTTGGCACCGTAGCAAAAGCATTAGATTCCAGTTTGCTCCCTTCAGGTCCAAAGTACCCTTCGTCATTAATGTTTCTTCTTTGTAACACTCGGAACACAAATTTTCCACAATTCTATTGTACATACGCTCTGCTAATGACTTTCTGACCCCATCACCAAATAAACCTTGCAGCTAATATTCCTAAATCTCTGGTTTTTCCTTTCAATATTCGTATACAAAATAAATACTCTTTACAATTTTTTAACATTTATTGCTTATTCTAATATATTTCCTTTTAATATCTTTAATCATTTATTTATTTGTTTCTGCAATCTCTTTCCCCCCGTTCTTTTATATTCATTTGCTTATTAGTTTTATCTTCTTTATTATATTGAAATGTTTCTTATTCCTAAGAAATGAGTATTCTACATTAACATGGAAGCTTTTACGAAAATGTTGATTTTGTTAAAAAGGCTTTAACGATGTTTAAGATATTTTCAATTCAAACAAAATGTATAGGATATGACATTTTCTGGGAGTAGCCTAAAACCCTCTTCGTTCTGGATGAATTTTGTGTAACTGGAAACCGTAAGAGATAAACACTTGGTACACAAAAACTCTTATGTGTTCCATTCACATAACTTTCTGTACCTGTTCCAAATACAAACTAATATTACAAAAGAGGGTTTTTTTATCTAATCAGGATAAACATTAGCATGGTTGGTCTTATTACTTGCTTCCTTTTATGTAGAGGGGATATATTAGCCTAAAACGATAGTCAAATCCGTTAAAAGCTCGTCGCTATGTGAAACAATTGAGGTTTGGTTTTGCTTTGTGTGGTCCCGTTTGAAAAAAGTGTATAAGTATTTTAAAGCTGAAACCAATAACAAGTAATATCTCAGAAATTATCAGTTCTACAGAAAAGCGTATATGACATAAATTATGTGTTTTAACGTGATCCACATTCTTTGTGGTACGGTTTTGTCTATCTCTTACGGTTTACCAGTTATGCAAAATTCAGCAAAATTCATCCAGAATAAAGAGGTCTTTATCGACTATAGCCAGAAAATTCAAGATATGCATATTATTTGTGATGTACATATCTTTAATATACGACACTTTAATCAGACATGTTAGAGCCAATTTTGAGAATATTAAAATTTTGGAATATTTTCCATTTAAGGGTAGTTGGGTGAGTGGAAGGTTTTCTTGCACCTTTTACGTGCCGCATCCTTGGGAGATACTAAACTTAAATACCTAGTTAGGTATTAAACGGGCTTTTCGTTTTTGAGCTATGCTATCCATAGACACACACACATGGACCTTTTTCCAGAAATGCTTTTTTTTATTCAGGGGGACCCAAAACACGTATTTTTGGTGAAATCTCGGTATAAAATTTTTGGGTGAAATACAATGCCTTCTCCATACACTATGTACATGGTAAAGTAAAAATAAATTCTCGATGTGAACAAATGAAAGACTACATCTAACTTACATGCACAAGGCCTTCTTATAAACTGTTTTGTTAATGCATTTTGCAATAGATTTTCTACTTGAAGTAGCACATGTCTTGATTGTTAGGTTGTTTGTTTATGTAGCCAAATTTAATCTTTCCGATTTTTCGTAGTTATTATCAAGGAGTAAAATGTTATAAAAATGAGCGACATTGCTATTGAAGAAGCTGCGGATCTAGCATTGCTTCACTTTTACCAGCGAAGTCGAACCAAAGATATGTTGATGGTTACGTCATTTCCTAATTGTACCGTAAGTATTAATGACCTCTCAAACTCTTACTGTAAGTACTTACAGTGCTTGTTGGCATGACAATTAATAAATGAATTGTAAATTTAGCTTACATTACCAAATATGTGTTCAGAATGATTAAGTTAAATATATTTCAAAAATATAATATTCTCGGCACGCGAGCTGCTTGTCTTTGGTTTCTGCGAGACGACTAAAGCCAGAATGGATGTCGCACAGTGCAATAGAAGTCCAACAGAGCAAACACTTCTCTCTTTTAAGGAATCCCTACCGAAGAGGCTTCCTGTGGGGCGACGGGATATTAACGCCCGTGGTGTTTCCACTTCCGGTCTTGGGTCAGCTAATGTGTTCCTCTCTCAGTTTAATTTCCCGAGATGCACCACGCGTGTGTGTGTGCTGCCCTCTACATCACCAGAACGGCTGAGTGTACCCGCATCTGCGCTCACCGATATCTAGGCTCTCATATAAATTTCACTTAAGAACCGCAGGAGTTTCTTTCACACGCGGTAGTTTTCTTTTCAGAGAGGGAAATTGGCTGTTGGTAGCAAACCTTAGATTACCTAGGCCGTAGAAGTTCTTCGTTACAGCTGCTAACAGATCTTAAAGCCTGCTTCACAATATCCCGAGTAAAGGAAGCAATGTAGATTACAATCCGGAATAGCCCGGTAACGAGAACGGGAACACATATCGATGAAGAAACTAATTACAAAGTAGAAAGATAACTTTGCGCAATGGGATTTCATTTGTTTCCAATTAACCAATCACATTTTTATTACTTTTTCTACACGTACTAAGTACATAGTGTAAAGAGAAGATATTGTATTGCATTCAAAAATTCCATACCGAGATTTCACCGGAAATACAATTTTGAGACCCCCGATTGAAACAAAATAAGCATTTTTAGAAACATGTCCATGTGTGCATCTGTGGGAAGCGTAGCTCGGAAAGAAAAGTTGGTACCAAACTTAGAATTTAACCAACTTCTTCCAAGGATGCGACACGAAGTTTTTCAACAAAATCTCCCTACCGCCAACTACCTTTTACATGGAACATTTTTCGAAATTTTTGATTTTCTCAAAAATGGCTCCAACGATTTTGATTAAAGTACCTTATGTTTAAGATATTTTTATGACAAATAAAACGTATATCTTGAATTTTCTGGGAGCATCCTCTTCGCTCTGGATGACTTTTGTATAAATGGCAAATCATAAGATAGACAAAAACTTATTGCACAAAAATGTATATCACATTAAAACACGTAATTAATGTTATATGCATTTTTAATGTTTCTACATGTACTATATATAATGTAATGAGAAGGTATTGTATTGAACCCGAAAATTCGACACGGAGTTTTCACCGGAAATGCAGTTTTTTTAGACCCCTGAATCCAAAAAAAAAAAGCATTTTTAGAAAAATGTTCTTGTGTGTTTTTGTCTGTGTCTGTGGGTAGCATAGCTAAAAAGATTGGTATTAATGTTTGGTATCTTCCAAGCATGTGACATGAAGATTTCAAGAAAATTCTTCCTTTCCCAACTACCCTTTACATGGAACATTATTTTAAATTTTGATTTTCTCAAAAATGGCTCTAACGATTTTGATTAAAATACCATATGTTTAAGATATTTTTTTAAAAAACGAAATGCATACCTTCAATTTTCTGGGGATAGCCTCTGACCTCTGGATAACTTCTGTATAACTGGCAAAGCATAAAAGATGGACAATAACTTAAAATACAAAAATGTAGATCTCATTAAAACACACAATTAATGTTATACTTGTACATTTCTTTTGCAGAGTTAAACGTTTTCGAGATACTCCGTATTATTGGTTTCAATTTTAAGTCACGATCGCCTCTCACTAGATGCGCAGATGTTCATGCTTTATTCCTAATTGTTAGCAACTGTTTTTGAGATGTAGTTTTAGTCAACGTTAAAATGGAGTACACATTAAATCAAGCACTCTTCCTTGTGAAGCAATACTAGATTACGAATTCAATTACAGCTACTCAAAGGGCATACTAGAGAGAATTTAGCGTTTGGAATCCTCCCAAAAGAAACACAATACTGGGGCTGGTAAACAAATTGGAAACAACTGGATCTCTGGTGAGTGAAAAATGCAGCATCGTCCATCTAGGCTTCCCACGGTTGTTGTTGACGTAAGAGCATGACTGGAGCAGTCACCCAAAAACCATTAAGATGTTTGTCGCAGGAGACATAGTACACTTACTCAGTGTAAGCTTGTGTGAATAATTTGAATATTATTCATGTTACACTGGCGTGCAAAAATGAACACAACAAATGAATTAGTAGGTGCAAATAAGTGAAAGTGCGGGAGTATGTTGCCAGAGATATCTTACATGGCGGAGTTTAGCGATACTATAGCGCCAAATGGGTCTGGTCCCGCAATAGAGGGGGATAGGACAATGTGCAATCAGCGAACTGTTACGGTGTACTTTAGTGGCGTTCTTTACAACATGACCCGTAGAAGAAGATTTTGAAACAAATTCCTCACTCCAACCTACCCTTTACATGGAAAACATTTCAAATATTTTAATTTTCTTAAAAATGGCTCTTAATGGTTTTCATTAAAATACGGTATATTAAAGATGCTAACATGACAAATAAAATCTTAACTTTTTTTTTTTTTTTTTACTTTCTCTATAGGCACTATGCACATAGTGTATGGAGAATGTATTGCACTCCACCAAAAAATTCGATACCGAGATTTCACCGGAAATATATGTTTTAGGGTCCCCTTTATCTAAAAAAGATATTTTCGGAAAAAGGTCCGTGTGATTGTGTGTGTGTCCGTGTGTCTATGAACACGATAACTCAAAAACAAAAAGTAGGTAAAATACCAAACTTGGTATTTAAGTTTAATACCTTCCAGGGATGCGACACGAAGATTTTGAAAAAAATACCCCCACCCCCAATTACCCTTTACATGGAACTTTTTTCAAAAATTTTGATTTTTTCAAAAATGGCTCTTAACGATTTTGATTAAAATTTCGTATATTAAAGATATTTACCTGATAGATAAAATGTATATCTTGAATTTTCTGGGAATAGCCTCTGAAGAGTAGTTTATTCTGGAAGAATTTTACTAAATTTTGAATAACTGCTAAACCGTAAGAGATGGACAAAGACTTACTGCACAAAGAATGTAGAGCACGTTAAAATACACAATTTATGTTATATACATTTTTTTTTTCGTGGAGTTCGTCGTTTTTGTGACATTCCTTATTTTGGGTTTCTGCTGTGAAAAACTTACGCCTTTCTCATACAGGAATTTGTCAACTGCTGTCCATACAAACAAAGGAACTTCAGTGACATAGCAACTAGCTTTTGATTATCACTTTAACCTATGGTACTCCCTTATTTCACCTCTACTTACAAGGAAGCAAGTAATATGGCTATTTCTGCTAATGTTTTACTGATTAGCATGAAGTTAAGTTTTTTAAGAATACATTGTTGCAGGGATATAGAAAAAGTCATGTGAATGGTACACATAAGATTTTTTTTATTAAGAATAGCCTACGAAGACCTCTTGTTTATGGATGACCTTTGCATATCTGGTAAACCTTAAGAGATGGAAAAGAACTTAAAAAAATATAAATCTCGTTAAAATTCACAATTTATATCATATATTTTTGTTGCAGAGTTGACCCTTTCCGAGATATTCCTTGTTATTGGTTCCGTAATCGGCTCACTCTCCCCCTATTTGTAGGACTGACATCCTCTTAGGACTTACAAGCCAATGCCTAGAGGTCAGAAGCCTGTCGGGGAGCCTAACGACACGAAACCAGAGAATGGAGAATCTGTTACGAGGGATGGGCCCATAGCCAGGCATGAACATGAGGGAGAGGATGATATGAAATGCAAGCGAAATTGATGATGCAGTAATTGGTGGAATGAGTGGCGGGGAAAACCGGAATACCCGGAGAAAACTCACCCAGACGCCGCTTCGTGTACCAAGAATCCCACATGAAGGCTATTGGGATCGAACCCGGACCACCTATATGGGTGACGAGGGTCTATCCACCAACCACGGCTTGTTATTGGTATAGTTTTAAAATCATTAAAGTTTTCTCACATAGGAATTTTCAACTCTTGGCCATGCAAAGAAACGAATTTCAATCACATAGCATCAGATTTTAAAGCATTTGACTATGGCTTTAGTCTAACGTATTTTCTTATTTCTGTTCTACTTACAGGAAGCAAGTAATATGACCATTTCTGCTACCTTTTGTTTATCTTGATTAGCACGAAGTAAAAAGAAGGGTAAGCTTTTGTAGGAATAATCTGTTGCAGAATAGTTAGAGAAAGTTATGTAAATGAAACACATCCGATTTTTGTTCTAAGTTATTTGGTAAGAGGTAGGAAAAAGCATAGACAATAGAGTGATGTTGAAGTAAGGTTAATCTTACCCAGTGTGAAAACACAAGACGGTCTGTAGCTCCTCTAATGACATCGGTATTCAGTGTGCGCTGCTTTTCTCCGCTTTCTGGAGACGTTTATACAAAGTCATCCACTTCCACGTTTTCAGACTCCTGTAAAAATGTTCTGCAGAAAATTCTTCAACCTTCATATGAAAAAAATGTTTAAGGAGATTTTCCCTTGAAATTGATTAAAACCGTCAGAAATAGCAAAATCAATTTTTTATTTTCAATACTACGTACCAATGGCAGGTAGGGAAATTCTTACATTTCAAACAATTCTAAACTGCTATTACCCCGGATATATACGTTTTGAGACTCCTGAGTAAAAAAAAGTAAAATAAAATAAACATTCTCATGTGTTTCATTTCCATAACTTTCTCTAAATATTCTGTAACAGATTATTCCTACAAAAGCTTATCCTTCTCTCTACTTCGTGCTACTCAAGATAAACCGAACACTATTAATCTGATAAAAGAGTATTCTTTTATTTATACCATGCTAATCGAGAAAAAATTAGCAGCAACAGTCTTATTACTTGCTTCCTTATAAGTAGAAGCGAAATAAGGGAGTACCATAGGTTAAAGTGATTGTCAAAAGCTGTTTGGTAAGTGACTGAAGTTCCTTTGTTTGTACACACAGGAATTGACAAATTCCTATATAAGAAAAGTATAAGTTTTTCAAATCTGAAACCAATAAACAAGGAATATCTCAAAAACGATCAACTCCACGAAAAAACTTTATATAGTATAAATTGTGTGCTTTATTGTGCTCTACATTTTTTGTGTGGTAAGTTTTTGTCTATCCCTTACGGTTTAGCAGTTAAGTTATGCAAACTTCTGTAAAATTCATCCAGAATAAAGTAGTCTTCAGAGACTATTCCTAGAAAATTACATATATATGGTATATTAGTTTGGTATTTAACGGTCTTTTCGTTTTTGAGCAATGCTGTCCACAGACACACACAGACACACATGGACACACGCACACACATGGACCTTTTTCCAGAAATGCTTTTTATGGATTCAGAGGGACCCAAAACATATATTTCCGGTGAAATCTCGGTATCGAATTTTTGGGTGCATTACAATATCTTATAAAAATGTACTGCTCGGTGTGAAACCGAAGCCCGGCCTCTCGCGTGGCAGACGAGGATACTAACTACTATACTATTGAGAACTTGGAACGTACTGAACTTAAATAACAACTTTTGTATTTAACCGACTTTTTGTTTACTAGTTATCCTGTTCAAAGTCGCATAGATAAACATTTTTCTTTTTCGAAAAATGATTTTTTTATTTAGGGGTCCACAAAACAGGTATTTATGGTGGAATCTCGGCATAAAATCTTGGGCGGAATGCAATACCTTCTATATCTATGTACATTGTATGGGGTATAACCTGCTCGTTCCCTCTAGACGAATGACCTTTAGCGAAGATACTGAGAACTAACCTACGCTTGACTATTTCGTGCATGACATGTGATCGTAGGAAGTGGCCAATCCAGTACATTGGCGCGTAAAATTATCTCTGCAGTTTAATCGTTTTTTTTAACACTTCCACGTGCATTTGTTTTTCTAAATTTATCGCAACCACGTGCACTTGTTTTCTCTCTGAACTAATGTTCGTCTCGTAATGATAGTAGTGTGCAGTGATATTCCCGTACATAATGGTGGAGGTTCCAAAACGTTTTGGGGAGAGGTCTCGCTGAAATAGACATGCTAATTGAAAACTCAAAGCCACAGAACACTAAAAACAACAGAGAGAGAGAGAGAGAGAGAGAAAGAGAGAGAGAGATAGTGTGTGTGTGTGGAACCAGTTCAACGGATTCCATAAGCAACGAGACCATGATATGGATATCAGGTTGCAGTGATTTCGGTGCAAATATACGGCAAGATAAATGGAATATTATTCTTCGTGTCCATATAGGCTGCTCATTATAATTTTATTCATGAAATGGTCTTATTAAATACAACTCGAGCTACAACCTTTCTTTAGCTAAAAGTTGGAGATCTCGATATATTACTTATGATAAACAGTAAGCATATAGTTTTTGTTACAATAACAAACGGCTCTGCTGCTTTATGTTTACGTTGTCACCCTTCGTGGTGTAATGGTTACCATGTTCCCAAAGTTGCGGGATCAAACCCGGCGGAGGATGATGGATTTTTTCGGGCGTAATAATCCACAGCATGGCTTCCTTCGGAAGGGAAGTAAAGTCGTGGTCCCATATCGTAGATTTACGACACGTAAAAATACCTCGAACCTGATAGAGAGACCTCTGAGACCTCTACAGCAGTTAAAGAGCGTCCATAAATAAAAAAAACTCAATTTAAATTTCAATTCAATTGAAAACTCAGAGCCGCAGAATACTAAAAACAATAGAGAGAGAGAGAGAGAGAGAGAGAGAGAGAGAGAGAGAGAGAGTGTGTGTGTGTGTAGAACCAGTTCAACGAATTCTGTAATCTATCGGGCCATGGTTTATGATATAGACACCAAATATCAGCGATTTCGGTGCAAATATACGTCAAGATAAATGGTAGTTTAGGAATATTCTTCTTCTTGTGCATATAGGCTAATCATTGTTATTTTATTCACGAAATAGTTTTATTAAATACAACTCGAGCTACAACTTTTCTCTAGATAAAAGTTGGAGCTCTTGATACTACTTATGATAAACATGCCAGCAAATAGTTTATGTTACAATAACAAACAGCTCTGCTTCCTTATGTTTACGTTTCGAGAATACACAGTAAATGTGAGTAATTGACTCGCATCGCATTTAAAATGTCATTCGTCACGAACTGAAGCGCGACTGTAGTGAAAATAAAACCGAATGCGTCAGAAATTATCAATGCCATGTGTGATAACAGGAACATTTTAAAAATATGACTGTGATCGGTATATTTACCTTTATTATTTACTCTAATCCAAACAAAGAGGGGCATGATTGTTTTCCTTCATGATGTACGTTTTCAGATATGTTTAATATCTTACTGAAACGTATTTGCCAGGATTTGATGAGTTGTTTCCTTTATTTGATTAACATAACCGATAGCGGCTGTGTATATTTTAGCTAAACAAACATAACATCCGTACAATCCGCGTGCTTGGCCAGCACATGCGAGTATGATTTTTATTGGCCATTCTCACTATCAAGTCAGATAAAAAAAATCTGATGTGTTCCATTCACATGACTTTCTCTACATCTCTGCATAAAAGTATTGTTAGAAAGCTTATGCTTTTATTTACTTTATGCTAATCGAGAAAAAAATAGCAGAATTAGCCTTATTATTTGCTTCCTTGAGAGCAGAAGCGAAATAAGGGAGTACCATAAGTTAAAGCTGGTTGCTATGTGACTGAAGTTCCTTTGTTTCTATGGACAGGACTTGACAAATTCCTGTATGAGAAAAGTACAAGTCTTCAAAGCTGAAACCAATTACAAAGAATATCTAAAAAAACAACGATAAACTCCACGAAAAAATGTATATAACATAAATTGTGTTTTAACGTAGTCTAGATTTGTTGTGTGGTAAGGTTTTGTCCATCTCTTATGGTTTAGCATCTGTAAAATTCATCCAGAGAAAGTAGTCTTCACAGGTCATTTCCAGAAAATTCAAGATATACATTTTATTTGTCAGGTAAATATCTCTAATATACGATATTTTAATCAAAATCGCTGGAACGATTTTTGAGAAAATCAAAATTTTCGAAAAAAGTTCAATGTAAACGGTAGTTTGGTGTGGGGGAATTTTTCTCAAAATCTTCGTGTCGCATCCCTGGAAGATACTAAATTAAAACACCAACTTTGGTAATTCACCGTTTTTCGTTTTGAGTTATCGTGTTCACAGACACACACACACACACACACACACACAAACACACATGGACCTTTTTCTGAAAATATTTTTTTTTTGGATACAGGGACTCTAAAACATATTTCCGGAGAAATCTCGGTATCGAATTTTTGCAGTACGTGTAAAGAAAGTAAAAATCTGATGTGTTCCATTCACATAACCTTCTTTAGCTGTTGCAGAGAACAAACGTTTACTTTCTCTACACGTACTATGTACATAGTATATAGAGAAGCTATTGTATTGCATCCAAAAATTTGATACCGATATTTCACCGGAAATAAACGTGTTAGGGTCCCCTGTATTTTCAGGTGAAGGTCCGTGTGTCTGTGAACACGATAACGCAAAAACGAAAAGTCGATAAAGTACCAAACTTGGTATTTAAGTTAAGTTTCTTCCAGGGATATGACACGAAGATTGAGAAAAATCCCCCCACCCCAAACTACCCTTTACATGGAAAAAAATTCGAAAATTTTTATTTTCTCAAAAATGGCTGTAATGATTTTGATTAAAATATCATAATACATTAAATATACTTATAAGCCAAATAAAATGTATATCTTGAATTTTCTGACAATAGCCTCTAAAGACCTCCCTATTCTGAATTAATTTTGCTGAATTTTGCGTAACTGGTTAACCGTAAGAATTAGACTAAATAATATTACACAAAAATGTAGATCACGTTAAAACACAGAATTTATGACATATATGTTTTTTCGTTGAATTGACCATTCCTGAGATATTCCTTATTATTTGTTTCCGATTTAAAATACTTATAACTTTTCCACACAAGTTAACTAAACTTCTGCTCCTGCACAGAAGTGGATTTCAACCACATGGCGGCCGCGCCGTGGCCGAGTGGTCAGACCACTCAGACCACTCGCCTCTCAGCTAGACCTATATGAGATTTTGTGGTGGACAAAGCGACGCAGGGGACTGTATTTATAGCAAAACCTTCTCTGTGCATTGCACAATTATTTGTTGTCTTTGCATAATATGCTGTATTAAACTTAGGTGTAATGAAGTTAATATGCAACTTCGAAGCTAACAGTTACATAAAAGTCATCGTGAATGAATAGCTCTTCAGAGCTTATTCCTAGAAAATTCAAGATATACGTTTTATTTGTCATATACAGATCTTTTATATACGACATTTTATTCAAAATCGTCACAGTCATTTTTGATAACGTCAAAATTAGGAAGATGTTTCCATGTAAAGAGTTGTTTGGGTGTGGGATTTTCCCGAAAATCTTCGCATCGCATCCTT
Source organism: Hymenopus coronatus (assembly GCA_030762935.1). Taxonomy (NCBI): domain Eukaryota; kingdom Metazoa; phylum Arthropoda; class Insecta; order Mantodea; family Hymenopodidae; genus Hymenopus; species Hymenopus coronatus. Next base: position 28,827,056 of record CM060882.1, read on the forward strand.
TGAATATGTTGATCCTATTTATCAAGTTTGGTATTTAACTGACTTTTCGTTTTTGAGTTATGTTTTACACAGATGGATATTTTTCTTTCTTATTTTTATTTTCTCTACACGTACTATGTATATAGTGTATAGAGAGTAGAGAGTATAGTGTATGCACACAAAAATTCGATACCGAGATTTCACCGGAAATACATATTTTGGGTCCCCCTGGATCAAAATAAAAACTTTTCTGGAAAAAGGACCGTGTGTGTGTGTGCGCGCGCGCGTGTGTGTGTGTCTTTGGAAGCATAGCTTAAAAATGAAAACACAATTAAATACCAAACTTGGTATTTAAGTTAGGTATCTTGCAACGATGCAACACGAAGATTTTCAAGAAAATCCTCCCACCCCCAACTACCCTTTCATGAAACTTTTTCCGAAAATTTCGATTTTTTCAAAAATGGCTCTAACGAATTTGATTAAAATATCATATATTAAAGATATTTACCTGACAAATAATATGTACATCTTTAATTATCTGGGAATAGCCTCATAAGACTACTTTATTCCGAATGAATTTTACGGAATTTTGCATAACTGCTAAGCCGTAAGAGATAGACAAAAACTTATCACCCAAAAATGTGGAGCACATTAAAAAACACAATTTATGATATATAATTTTTTTTTTCGTGAGTTGATCGTTTTTGAGATATTTCTTGTTTTTGGTTTCACCTTTGAAAAACGTATACTTTTCTCATACAAGAATTTGTGAACTCCTGTCTATATAAACAAAGGAACTTGTCACATAGCAACCAGCTTTTGACAATCACTTTAACCTATGGTACTCCCTTATTTCGCTTCTACTTACAAGGAAGAAAGTAATAAGAGTATTTCTGCTAATTTTTTCTCGATTAGCATGAAGTAAATAGAAGCATAAGGTTTTTAACAATAATTTGTTTTAGAGATGCAGAGAAAGTCATGTAAATGGAATACATGAGATTTTTTTTTTTTTTTGTTCTTTATTTTTTAATCAAAGTATCCTAAACATCTCACAATTGAAATTTTGGAGGGAATGCAATAATTTTCCTATTTATTGAACGTAGTAGAGAAAGTAATAATGCAGGGATGTTTTATAGCTATCTGCGCACAGTTGCAAGGTTTATACATCCACTGAGCTTTACATACGGATCTGAAGAAATCTTGCTCTTATTATTTCTCTTTGTTTCTCTTTTAAAACTGCATCGCTGTAAAAGCGAAGTCTTGCAAAGCAAAATCTGTGACAACTGCAAATGGGGAAACAACGTCTGGTAATTAATAGCTAAGCATGCGTGTGTAATTAACGAATGCCTTGACTTAGGGTAAGAGATCCAGTAACTGGCTAGTATGAGATATTCTGTCAACTACTGATTGTTTACAGGACCGGTCAATAAAAGCTAGATGCAGTGGCTCTAGGAGTATTTCTCACCAATTAAAATTGTATATATGTTACATTCACACGATTTTCTCTACTCATTCTCTAAAAACTGCTCTGAGCAAAGTTAATTCTTCTATCTACTTTACATTAATCGAGCTAAATTTCGAAGAAGACTATCGTCTCCGACCCTGCCGGGAAACAAACCCAGGACTTCCGGGTGAGAAGTCAGTTCATTGATCGCTCTACCAAGGAGAGAGTCTTGGAGCAACACTAACGAATTATGCAGCACTTCAACATGTCGCCAAATGATGATGAACAAGACGTTGCGGACAGGATTTGTTTGTTATATTACTTGCAGAATATCCATATCGCCCTCCGTGATGTAGTGGTTACCATGCTAACTTCATATACCCAAGGTCGCAGGTTCAAACCCGGCGGAGGACGATGGATTTTTTCGGGCGTAAAGATCATTAGCATGGTTTCGTTTGGAAGTAGATTTACGGCACTTAAAAGAATCTCAAGCCTGATAGAGAGGCCTCTGAGCAAAATTAAGCGGTCTTTCACGCCCAGTATAAAATGGGACGCTGAGAATCAAAGCAGTTAAAGAGCGTCCATGAATAACACGCCATTTCATTTCAGAATATCCATTCTGCAAAAGTTTCGAGAGCCAAACATTTTGGTTGAAAAAAAAATCTGATGTGTTGCACTCACATGACTTTCTCTAGCTGCTCTACAAACAAACCTCTTACAAAAAGATTGTTCTTCTTTCTACAAAATGTTAAACGAGATAAACATTAACAGAATGTTCTTATTACTTAGTTCCTTATAAGTAGAAGGACACTGAGGAAATGCACTAGGCTAAAGTGATACTCACATGTTTTAAAAGCTATCGTTATGCGATTGTCATATACATTTCATTACCAATAAAGATATATAATTATCATTATTTAGTTGAAATTAAGTAAGAAACAAATTAATTGTAATCAGTTTCGACCAGAGGGATAGTATTGAAATACATAATGTAAAGTTAGTGATATTTTGTTGCTCAGTGAATTAAATCTTTTACAGTTGAAACCAACAACAAAGAATATCTTGGAAACGGTTACCTCCACAACAAAAACGTAAAGGACATACATTATTTATTTTGACGAGACCTACATTTTTTGTACAGCACGCTCTTGTTTATCTCTTACGCTTTAGCAGTTAAGCAACATTCGGCAAAATCCATCTAGAATAAAGAGATCTTCAGAGGCTATTCCCAGAGTATTCAAGGTATACAGTTTATTTGGGATGTAAACATGTTTAATATACGGCATTTTAATCAACATCAAAATAGCTATGTTTGTGAAAATCAAAATGTTCGGAAATTTTTCCATGTAAAGGAGGGATTTTCTTGAAAATCTTCGTGTCGCATCCTTGGAAGATACTAAACAACAAGCACGGTAATTTCGACCTTATTGCTTTAAGAATATGAAGTGTTGCCTATCTACAAAAATAAGAAGAGGCAGGTTAACCACCTGGTATAATACTGAAAAGTTAAGGATAATAAGTCCTTCTGTTCAACGAGAAGACACCAGCAGTTGTTCTACAAGTCAAAGCCCTCGATATCACCATAGAAGTAAAGAGGGGGCGCGTATAAAAATAAAACAATTTAAAAACAAACAATTCAGCGAGCAAAAATAACAGCTGTTTCTTAAATCAAAGCCTCAGATATGATCATTCAAGTTAATTTAATTACTATCGATAGAACGATTTTTGAGAAAAAAGCATATGTAGAAAGTAGTATGTATGTGGCGGGGGATTTGAAAATATTCGTATTAATTGGATCCTTGGAAGATGCTGAACCTAAAAACCAAGTTTGATCTTTATCCGAAATTTCATTTTTAAGTTCGTAGACACACATACACACACACACACATACACATCTCAAATCGTATGCTAACCTCATATACCCAAGGTCGCTGGTTCAAACCAGGCGGAAGGCGATGGATTCCTGCCGGTCGTAAAAATCCTTAACATGGCTTCCTTCGGAAGGGAAGTAAAGCCGTAGGTCCCGTATCGTAGATTTACAGCACGTAAAAGAACTCTAAGCCTGATACAGATTCCTCTGAGCAAAATTAAACTGTCTTTCACGCCCAATATAGAATGAGACGCTGAGAACCACAGTAGTTAAAAATTGTCCATAAATAAAACACCATTTCATTTCATCTCAAATCATATTTGAATCGTAATGAAATCTCCACATCAGATGTTCGTAATGCTTCTTCTATTGTATGCAAGTGGTAGACAAAGTAATACGAGGCTACGATGTAGCTGTTATACGTTTACAAAGAACCTAGCGATAGCTTGGTCTGATATAAAATGTGGACGATAAACAAAATTCTCCATCAACCTTGTTCATCATCGAAGCGTTACCATTTATTATGAAATCCCCTAGTGACGTCTCATGTTTTATTCCACATGGGACTTTCGGAGCATCACCGCGCTGCTCTGCAGTCCCGGGATCAACTCGAGGAGATGCATTATGTATGAACAGTAATAGCCTTTCAATCGGTTATGCTCTAATATTTTTTGTCCCTTTCCCTCCTTCGATGAAGTTTGGCAACTGTGTACCCGCCTATACAAATCATTCTTGGGGCGTGATGTTGATACCAGCAGTTTGCTTTTTGGAACTTCTAGGATGCGTTTCTCAAGTCTGAGGAATATTTCACTGAAGAGCAGCACTAGCGTAGGCGTTAAGTGTATATGTCTTCTGTTCCTTGCCTTCCTTTGTTTACTTTCTCTACACGTAATATGTACATAGTGTATAGAGAAGGTAGTGTATTGCACTCAAAATTCGATACCGAGATTTCACCAGAAATAGGATGTCTGTGGGCAGCATAGCTCAAAAAAACAAAAAGTATTCGGTAATTAAGTTTGGTATCTTCCAAGGATGCAACACGAAGATTTTCAAGAAAATCCCCTCAGCCTAAACTAACTTTTACATGAAACACTTTTGGACAATTCGGATTTTCTCAAAAATGACTAAAGATTTTTATTAAAATATCTTGTGTATAACATATTTTTATGACAAACGAAATGCATAACTTGAATTTTCTGGGGATAACCTTTGAAAAACTCTTCATTCTAGAAGATTTTTATGTAACTGCCAAACCGTAAGAAATATACAAAAAATTACCACACAAAAATGTAGATCTCATTAAAAGATGCAATTTATACCTATACCTTCTTGTTGTTATAGAGTTAACTGTTTTCGAGATATTCCGGGTATACCACTTAAAACTTTTCTCAAATGGGAAGACATATTTTTTGAGCCTTAATTGTTTCACATAACGACCGGCTTTTAAAGGGCGAGACTAATGCTTTAGCCTGTGCATTTTCTTGTTTACCTTCAACTTACAAGGAAGCTAGAAAAAAAATTTAATTCTGCTAATGTTTATCTTGATTAGCATGATGCAGATAACAGGTTAGTGTTTTGAATAAAAGGGTTATTTGCCGAACAGGTAGAGGACATCATGTGAATAGAACGTATTAGATTTTTTCTCTTCTACCTACAAGGAGCCAAGTAATAAGGACAAATTGTGCTAATGTTTATCTCAATTATCATTAAATAGAAGAATGTTTTTTTAGTAATAAATTGTTGCAGAGTTGTAGACGAAAGTCATATGAATGGAACCCTTCAGTTTCTCTCTTCCTCCAACATTTCACCGCTATTTCTATCTCTTCCCATCAAGGAACACAGATGTTAAGATAAACATTAGGAGAAATAAACTAGAAGAGAAATAAAAATCCGTGGCACAACAGCACAAAGTCGGGTCAAGATTTACGCTCGACCGCTGCGTCCCCATCTGTGCCTATAACAGGCGCCATGAATGGGGTGCAATACTGGAGGATGGGACGTGATTAGCACCCCGAGTCCCTCTCGGTCGGTTAATGCTGACTACGCAGTCTGGAGCCGCTACTTTTTCCTTTCTCTACACGAACTATGTACATAGTGTATAGAGAAGGTATTGTAATGCACCCAAAAATTCGATACCGAGATTTCACGGGAAATACATGTTTTGAGATTCCTTGAATAAAAAAATTAGAAAAATGTCAGTATGTGTATGTGTGTGAGAGAAAGAAAGAGAGAGAGTGTGTGTGTTTGTGGGCAGCATAGCTCAAAAAGATAAGCCCGTTAGATGCGAAATTTGGTATTTAAGTTCGCTATCTTTCAAGGATGAGACACAAAGCATCTCACCCCAACTTCCCTTTACATGGAAACATTTTCAAAACATTTTGATTTTCTCAAAATGGCCCCAGCGATTTTGATTAAAATATTGTATATTAAAGATATTTATATCACAAATAAAATGTATACTTTAAATTTTCTGGGAATAGCTAGTGAAGACCTGTTTATTCTGGATGAATTTTACTGAATTTTGCGTAACTGGTAAACCGTAAGAGATAGACAAAAACTTACTACACAAAACATGTAGATATCCTTAAAACACACAATTTATGTGATATATATTTTTTTCGTGGAGTTTTAGAGATATTTCTTGTTATTGGTTTCAGTTTTAAACTACTTAAAACTTTTTTCATACGGGAATTTGTAAACTTCTGACCACGCAAAGAAACGGACTTCAATCATTTGACTGTCGGTTTAGCCTAGTGTATTCCCTTATTTCCGTTCTACTTATAAATAACTGAATAATAATACAGTTTTTACTAATGTTTATCTCGATTAGCATGAAGTAGATAGAAGAATAAGCTGCACGTAAAAGAACCCCAAGCAAAATTTAGCTGTATTTCACGCCCAGTATAGAATGGGACGCTGAGAACCACAGCAGTTAAGGAAATAAAACGTTATTTCTTTTTATTTCAGAATAATATAGTTTTAATATGTATGATATGTAGAGAAAGTCATGTGAATGGAACACATAAGATTTTTCAAAATACATCACATCAAAATGGCGCATTTTTAGCAGAACAATTAGTTTAAACAATAATAAGTGTTAAGGAACCATGCTATGTTGCTATTATTGAAAGTAATTAGTGGAATGAATTTCAGTATCTTACATACAGTGAATTTTCATCGATGCAATACCTTAAAAGTGGTGTGTTTACTGCCTCAGACTTGAATGTGTTTGAGAGATAAACAAGGATGGGTGTAAAACCCACAAAGTGGATCTAAAGGTCGGAAATGCCTATCGATAAATTACGCACATGAAGCGGACCATCTGTGGGCTTCATATCGCGGCCTTTCAACCAGATGATATTTATCGCCCATCTTTCAGCCATTGCGCTTTGTGGCACAAACACGAAGGGCGTGAAAGAAGTAATTTGTCCCTCCCCAATAAGGCAATTTGCGCTTCTTTTCCTTTGACTTTAGCCGCCCGTTGAATATTCATTCCTTCATTTTAGAGCTGCGGCACGGAAGATCGATATCTTTTATCGCTGCCACTATCGATATGACAGCTATAGCGACTGAAAAGAGCCTCGTAAATTTGCTCTCAGATGATGCAGTGTAAACCGTTACCTGAGTGGCAAAACGTGCTGCGTAATCCCCTGGAGGCTGAGCCATCAACAAACCTAAATGTTCTCAGAGCTGATGCACAAGTAAATCTCAAAACATGTATACAGGGTGTGTAAGGTCGTGCATGTGTCAGGTAGCGAATGAAAAAGTCTGATGTGTTCCATTCACATCACTTTCTATACCTGTTCTGCAAACAAACTATTTTTACAGAAGACATGCCTATCCAGAACGTTAGCAAGCTATAAAAGTTAGATGAAGTGACTTTATATTAATTGTACTGAGTGTTCCTTCTTTCATTGTTCTGTTGTCGTAGCGCGCGAGCGTGTGTTTATTTCTTTCTATAGCCCCGTATGTGCGATGTACATAGGGATAGAGAAGTATTGTAGTCCACCCAAAAATTCGATACCGAGATTTCACCGGAAATATGTTTTAGGACCCCCTGAATCCCAAAAAAGTGTTTTCAGAAACAGGTCCGTGAGTGTGTGTGTGTGTGTGTGTGTGTCTGTGGACAGCATAGCTCAAAAATGAAAAGACCGTTAAATACCAAACTTGGTATATAAGTTTGGTAGCTTCCAAGGATGCGACACAAAGATTTTCAAGAAAACTCCCTCATCCCTAACTACCTTTTACATGGAAAAATTTTCGAAAATTTTGTTTTTCGAAAAATGGCTCTATTTTGATTAAAATACCACAAATTAAATCCATTTCTTTCACAAATAAAGTGTATATCTTGAATTTTCTAGGAATAGCGTCTAAAAATTCGGAATGAATTTTGTTTAATTTGACATAACCAGTAAACTGTAAGAGATAGACAAAACTTGCTATACTAAAAATGTAGATCTTGTTAAAATTCACAGGTTGTCTGTCACATGCATTTTTTTTGCTGAACTTACCGTTTTCGAGGTAGACCTTGTTATTAGTTTCAATTGTGAAGTACTTATACTTTTCTCAGACGGAAATACCCGTTTTTCTTTTATTCTACTCCTGGTCCAGCAAAGAAGCGATTTGCAATGACAATCGTATAACGACAGCTTTCAAAACATCTGACTATCACTTTAATTAGGGCATTCCATTAGTTGCCTTGTACTTATAAGGAACTAAGCATCTCGATTAGCATGCGGTAGAAAAAAAGAAATATCTTTTGTAAGAAGTTTGTTTGAAGAGTAGCTAGAGAAAGTCATGTGACTATAACACATCAGATTTTGTATGTATGTGTCTGTGTATTTCTAATGTTGTATAAATATATATAAAGCAGATATGTAGATAATATTTTAAACATAAGTAATTTTGGACAACATGTACGGTTACCTGACCCATGTGACCGTGTGACGCAAATATTGTACTATTGTAAACTTAATAAATACTACTACTACTAGGTTCATGTTAATTGTACTGCGTTTCCAGTGAACAGAAAATATTTAATTCAAAATCTTCTCGGGCTTCTAGCCAGGTAAAAACTTGGCCAAGGTGTCAAGCCAAGTTTTTACCTGGCTAGAAGCCCGAGAAGATTTTGAATTAACACGTCGCCAGGAAAGCTTTAGTTCTTATTTTAAAAAATATTTAGCCCACCTGAGCAATGTGGTGGTAGCGTATCTGCCACACATTCAACAGGTCGCGAGTTCGGATCTCGCTTAGGATGAGTTACCCGGATAAGGTTTTTACCGCAGTTTCACCATATTCTGAGAAGACGAATGTCGAGTAACTTTAAGCTCCATTGATCTTGAGATAATTTGAACATCATTTCACCAATTTCTTTCATCGTCCGACATGACTAACAAATTAAAGGACGTTAAGCTATATACTATATATAATATATATAAAATCCAGAAGAGATAGACAAAATCTTACTCCACAAAAATTGTAGATCACGTTAAAGCACACGATTTATGTCAAATTCATTTTTTGTAGAGATAATAATTTCCTGTATACTTATTGTTATTGGTTAGGATTTTAAAATAATTACACTATTCTCAAATAGAAAGTCATTAGTTTTTCTTCCCCTTCTCCTAGCTATGTAAAGAGAACTGAATTTTAAAGTCATCACTATATGATGCGCTATTAAAAGTTTTGACTATCGTTAAAGACTACTGTATTATGAGACGGTAATTCTGTCACTGCTCTATAATGATTATTATGTTAATAACAAAGGTCAATAAATAATTCCCAGTACTTTATTATTATAATTACATGTTTGTTTAGGTGATTTCAATTATTTTCTTATATTTATTTCATAAGTTTTAACTTTAGCTATGTTAACGTGTTCCAATGCAGAGCTGTGCTAGAAACTACGCAGTTGGATTTAACAAAAGACACCCTTCATTGTCTGCAAACGCTTCGAGAATTTGCAAGTTTCCTTTATTTCATGTGCGTGCATAAGTGTTACAAGTGCTTGCTCGGTAAAGGTTCCTAATATTTACCAAGCAAGGTATTTCTCTTTGTAACCACGGTTCACCTGATCAAAATACAATGAAACCACCGTGACGTTAGACGCAAGTTTTGTCGGCAAATATTAGTCAATCAGACATCCTGCCTCATGGGCCAACCAGACCCAATTTCAGAATTGGCACAGCCTTTCATAAAATACAGACGAGTACTCCACGACACTTTGCATAAGAATTCCGCGCTGAAAGTTCAAAGTGCAATGTAAGTGTAATATATGCATACGTGTTAAAATGCAATTAGTTTTCTATTGAAGTGTAAGCAGTAGCAATCAGTGTATATAAAGTGTTTCTTCGAGTATACAAATAACTAAAAGAAATGTTCAACATTGTTGTTTGTCTAGATGACTTCACCAATAGTGTTTGATGTTTCGCTGCTATTGTTCCTACATGTGTCCGTTCTTACATTCTTTCCTGGTTCCACCCAACAGCTCTATCGACTCCAAACCCTGGGACAGCTACACCGAGGCAGCGAAAGAGTCAACATCTCCATAAAAGGTATGTGACAACCATACAGGTTCTGGCAACAAATACGCTGAACTCACTCTCAATTTCTGTTTGCCGTCGGTTCTCACTCGACTGACACATCTAAGAGGGCAATATGGAAACTGTCTTTCCCACGCCATCATAAATCAACGATAATTAAATAATAATAATGTGGGCAGTATAAAAAAAATCTGATGTGTTCCATTCACATGATTTTCTCTGCAATACATTATTGTTAAAAAGCTTATGCTTCTATTTGCTTCCTGCTAATCGAGAAAAAAATAGCAGAAATAGTTTTATTACTTGCTTCCTTGTAAGTAGAAGCGAAATAAAGGAGTACCATAGGTTAAAGTGATGGTCAAAAGCTGGTTGCTATGTGACTGAAGTTCCTTTGTATGGACACGAGTTCACAAAGTCCTGTATGAGAAAAGTATAAGTCTTTATAGCTGAAAAAAAGGAATATCTCAAAAACAATCAACTCCACGAAAAAAATGTATATAACAAATTGTGTATTTTAAGGTGCTCTACATTTGTTGTGTAGTAAGTTTTTGTCCATCTCTTACGGTTTAGCAGTTATGCAAAATTCCGTAAAATTGACCGAGAATAAAGTAGTCTTCACAGATTATTCCCAGAAAATTCAAAATATAAATTTTATTTGTCATGTAAATATCTTTAATATACGACATTGTAGTCAAAATCGTTGGAGCCATTTTTTAGAAAATCAAAATTTTCGAAAAAAGTTCCATGTAAAGGGTAGTTTGGGGTGGGGGAATTTTTCTCAAAATCTTCGTGTTGCATCCCTGGAAGATACTAAACTTAAATACCAAGTTTGGTATTTTACCGACTTTTTGTTTTTGAGTTATCGTGTTCACAGACACACGGACACACGGATCTTTTTCTTAAAATACTTTTTTTTTTTTTGGATACAGGGGACCCTAAAACATATATTTCCGGTGAAATCTCGGTATCGAATTTTTTGGTGGGTTGCAATACCTTGTCTATACACTATGTATATAGTGCGTATAGAGAAAGTAATAATCAACGACACATATATTCGCGACAATTCCTCCAATCCACTGTTATCTACAAAGAAATAACAATACAATATCTGTAAATGTTTAGTTCTATTAATATAAAGGCCATGGAGGAATAAGCATTTGGCAGAATAATTTTTAGACTGTCAGAAAAAAGTCATGTGAGTGCAACGGATCAGAAAGAAATTTGAATAATACTGATGATAATGATAAACATTGAAACCAAGTAATCCAATACTATTATCGGTGAGAACTTTCCTTGTGATTTGACACTTGTGGGGTGTGTCGTCTGCTGGTAGGGGCTCGTCAGGTTACTGACCAATCATAGTGTAAGAATACATAACCGCCAGATGCGCGATGTCATCGGCGTTGCAACACCTACGTGGTTCAGTGGAAATTTACGCGCGCGTTCTCATGCATGACTGATCAATTGTTTGATTGCATTCTGTGAAAAGTTCGGTAATGTTATACACAGTGATAGTAAGGATTTGCATTTATAATCGTTATTACCTTTTATATATCGCGGACATTGCTCTTGATCCTAGAAATATCACGAGCGACATTGTCATTTGAAAATGTCTTACAACCGTGATAAGTAAGTTAAGGTTAATTTAGTCGAAATATTAAAACTTTTCTGTTTAGTGGAATACAGGACCCAATGTGGAAAGGAATAGATAGCTAACTAGTGAGAAATGGGGAAAATAGTTGAACATACGAGAGGTATGCATGGAGGGAAGGCATTTTAGAGGAAGCAGTGGAACGCTTGTCGCTGCAGACGGACAGCGAGTAAATAGGGCAACAGCGTATCGAGACGACCACGTGTCAGCAGAATGTCAATCACAAGGTTATTTCTCACCCATAATAATAAATCATTTCCTAAACAAAACGAGTATACATTTACAATGTCGTTTTAAAATACGAAAACAAAAGAAAGGAAATCCTTTGCATCTTACCGGCCTGTTCATTACCTACTCATACTGTGAAAGAGTTAATCTGGGAGTGTTTTATGACGTAGTGAGTGCCATTTCATATTACCAACAATGACTCTTTGTACTGCGTTGACAAAAGCCAGTGAAAGACTGGCTGCCTATGCTCCCAGGTTGGTTGCAGTTATTTCCATAAGCTTTATACAGCATCATATGTCACTTATTTTCGTATTCAGTGAGAACATCTCTGGTAAATTAATGGGAATTTGCTTCGTGGTTAATGCAGTGCAATAAAATTTAATTTCCTCCTCAAAAACACAAACTTTGTTTCTTAATGTATCATGGGTTGCAAATACAAGTTCTTTCATTTCAGTTCTGTAATAGTTATTTATATAATAAGCGACTTAAATAGACTATTATTTGTGAGTGGGATGTTTAGTACACGAGCGCGTAAGAGTGGGTGTTCTATTTCTCATGAGCAAATAATAAGCCACGTGTAATGTATAACGTTTTATCCTATTCTAATATTAGTTAAAATATTCTTATATTTAACAATATTAATGTTATTAGAGCTGTCATTGCGAAGAATTGAATTTTAGTTGTGACGTAGGTAGTGCTTTGTTTGTTCAGTGCTGCGCAACCCCGCCGGAATAAACAGTTTCAATTCTGGTTGTTTAAACTGCAACAAACAAATCAGTGGTAAAATGACTGAAAATGGTTATTCCTGAAGAAGTTTCAGATTATGCTAAAAAAGCTTTACCTACCTAGTTTGTTACCCGACAAGTGGAAGGATTTATATGACAAGGAATTTTCATTATTTAAAGAATGGCAAACTGCGGATGGAGTTAACATAATTTGAAATAGATTACTTTATTTCGCGATGAAATAAATTCTCATTTTTGTTGTTTCCTAAGATACATGAAATGTATACCTGAATTCTATAGGATAGGATAACATTAGTTTTTAATTTCTCTATTATATACCAAGAAGGTAGAGGAAGTTTTACATTCTATCCAAAAAGTCGATGTTGAGATTTCACAGGAAATACGTATTTTCAAACCGCTATTAAATATCAGATGCGTTTAAATCTATATCTTTGTAACAATTGTTATTAAAAAGCTTATTCTTCTGTGTACTTTATACCAATAAAGGGAAACATTAGCAGAATTGGTCTTATTACTTGTTTCTTTGTAAGTAGGAGGGAAATAAGGGAGTTCACTAGGCCAAATCGGTAGTCAAACCTTTTAAAAACGTGTTACCATGTGATTGAAATTCGTTTCTTTGCATGACTAGGAGTTTATAAATTCCCATATGGGGAAAAAATTAGTATTTAAAACTGAAACCAATAACAAAGCATATCTCAGAAATGGTCAACTTCACGAAAAAAAATATATATGACATAAATTGTGTGTTTTAACGAGATCTACATTTTTTGTACAGTAAGTTTTTGGCTCTCTCTTACGGTTTTCCAATTATGCAAAAGTCATCCAGAATGAAGAGGTCTCCAGAGACTATTTCCAGAAAATTCGAGATACTTATATATTTTATTTGTCATGTAAATAGCTTTAATATACGGTATGTTAGTCAAAATTATTAGACCAATTTTGATAACATCAAAATTATCGAAACTTTTCCATGTAAAGCTTAGTTGGGGTGGGGAGAATCTCTTGAAAATCTTTGTATCGCAACCTAGGAAGATGCTAAACTTAAATATCAAGTTTAATATCTATCCGACGTTTTGATTTTGAATTATTGTATTTAAAGACACACATACACACACGGACTTTGTTCTAAAATGCCTTTTAATTTATTTATTTATTCAGAACCTAAGCGTGTATAAAACGTGCATTTCCAGTGAATTCTCGGAACAGAATTTTTTAGTGGAATGCAATACCTTTTCTACCTGTGTACTAAGTATTAAGTAGAGAAAGTAAAAAGCAAACAGCTTTAGCTTCTGTGGTTTGGATGAAAACTTTGGTACTATTTTGGCGGGATGTGTACAGTGGGAGAACCAGCGAACAATTACATTAAAAGAAAATTGTTTAATTCCTGCAAGAAGGAGATTGGCATATTGGGATCTACTGGCCAGAGGAAATGGCTAAAGTGCACGAAGTCAGATCAATTTTGTTGAGTTAGTTGCTCTATATTTTTCTTTACACTCTTTTGTTTATTTTTGTCACCTTTAACTTGTATATGAAGTATGCATGTATGATCAACGACACGTGTTGTTTATACTTTATTTTAATGTATTTAAATATATATATATATATATATATATATATATATATATATATACAAACAAGTATACACGTCATTGTGGAATATTTCTACAAATATGTGCTACATTCACATAATTTTCCTGCCTCTTCTTACGAAACCTTATTTTCAACTACTTAATGCCAATCAACATAAGCATTAGCTGAAATGGATTTACTACGTGTATTGTTATAGTAATATGGGAAATAAGGAATACATCGTAAAATCTTTTAAGAAAGCTATAGCTGGTCTCTGAGTAATTCCCTGAAACTCCATTCTATTTGAATGACCAGCCTTAAAAAGAAACAAAGAATACGAAAGACGATTTCTCATTTGAGAAGAGTTTAAGCAGGCAAATTTAGTCAACAAAGAATGAATATCTCGGAAATGGTTAACTTTACAAAATATATGACATAAACTGTGTGTTTAATCAGATCTACAGTTGTTATTTAATAATATTTTGTCTATCTCTTATGTTTATTTAATGGTCATGCAAAAGTCTTCCAGAATGCAGAGGGCCTCAGAGGCTATTGCCAGAAAATTTAACATATAAATTTCATTTCTCATGTAAATATGTTTAATCCATTACATTTTAATACGTTAGAGCAATTTTTTATAAAATAGATAATTTCGTAAACTCATTTTTGAATAGACTAATTTGGGCGGAACTTATCTAAAAATAGTCTTGTCATATTCTTAAGATACTGAACTAAATACCAGGTTTGGAAATTAAAACTGTCTTTTCATTTCCGAGTTATGCTGCTCACAGGCACACATACACACACAGACACATATGCTTCTAAAAATGCTTCTTGTGGATTGAAAGGTCTTCAAAAATGTAATTTCGCTGAGATCTCGGTAACGAATTTTTAGGCGGAATGCAATACTTGACGTTGTGATAGAGAAATTAAAACGTGTAAAAATATATAGTTGTCAATTACAGATAAAATACAACACATTTACAAACAATTCAGCTTAGGCCTAATATGTCTCTAAAAGGAAGGAATTTAAGTCTTAAGAGTCAACCAGAAATAATGTGTATTCTAACAAATATATTAAATTATATACTGAGGATCATGTGTACATAATTATTCCATGTCTTTTCTGATCGTATTTCTGGGCAGGTCATACATCTGCATTTTCGATGTAGTAAGATTTTGTCTTTTCTCTTGCGATTTCTGGTAGCGATATTTCACTGAAAATACGCGTTTTAGGGTCCTTCGCATTAAAATATTCTTAGAAAAAGGTACGGTTTACCAGCTATGCAAAGTTTCGCAAAATTCCTCCAGAATAAAGATGCCTTCAGAGGCTATTCCCAGAAAATTCAAGATATAATTTTATTTATGTAAATATCTCTAATATACGATATTTCAACATAGATTTCAGCCATTTTTGAGAAAATCAAAATTTTGGAAATTTTTTCCATCTAAAGGGTAGTTAGGTGTGGGGAAATTTTCTTGAAAATCTTTTTGTTGCACCCTTGGAAAATACTGAACTTAGATACCAAGTTTGGTATTTAAAACGGACTTTTCATTTTTGAGGTATGCTGTCCACAAACACACAGTCACTCACACTGACTCATAGATAGACACACACATAAACATTTTTCTAAAAGTGTTTTTTTATTCAGGGGTCTCAAAACATGTATTTCCGATGAAATCTCGGTATCGAATTTTGGGTGTAATACAATACCTTCTCTGTACTCTATGTACATAGTATATGTAGAGAAAGTAAAATGTTCCCCGATTGTTTATTTACTCTTTAATGTACACGAAAGTAAAGAGCACTAATTTTAGGTGTTGGTAACGTCCATGTCGATACTTCATTCTAATTTTCATGATGATAATGATTGTTGTCTTTGTTTGGCAACTAGTTTTTGTTGTGTATGCATGTTCGTTTATCGCATTTCATAATGTCGGCAACGGAGCACGTTCGAACATAAAGTTTTCTGCTTTGTTAAACATATCTCTCTCAGAGACATTGAGAATGATGGAAGAAGCTTATGGTGAAGTAGTGATGAAGAAAACTTAGGTGTATGAATGGCATAAACGTTTCAGTTTCAGATTTTCGAACGCTGAATAAACTATGTACATGCGACAAGGGTACTACGACAGGTATCTGAAGTAGTGTTTCCAGTCTCTTTACACATGGTGACACAAGTGTGTCACTGTGGAAGGGAACTATTTTGAAGAAAATGTTATGTAAATTGTATTCTGGTAATTTTTTTTTTTAGCTTACCGTCCTTTAACCTGGTTGGTCATATCGGACGATGAATGAAATTGGTGAAATGATGCTCAAATGATCTCGGGGTCTATGGAGCTTAAGTTACTCGACATTCGTCTTCTCAGGATAAGGGAAAACTCCGAAAAAAAAAAAAATTATCCGGGCAACTCACCCTAAGCGAGATTCGAACTCGCGACTTTTTGAATGTGAAGCAGACACGCTACCACCGCACTACCCAGGCGGGGTCTGGCAGCTTGTTTCTGTGTTATTTCCACATTTCGGAAACTTTTTGAATATAGTATCTACATATTCCTGTTTCTTTTGTTTTACTTGGCCATGCAAAGAGAACCGAAGTTCAATCACATAGCAACTAGCTTTTAAAAGATTTGGCTATCGTTTTAGCCTAGTGTATTCACTTATTCCCCATCTATTTATAAGGAAGCAAGTAATAAGACCATTTCTGCTAATCCCCCAGGGCATTTTCTTGAAAATCTTCGTGTCGCATCTTTGGAAGACACTGAACTTAAATACCAAATTTGGTATTTAATGAATTTTTATTTTTTGAACTATGCTGCCCACAGACACACACACACACACACACACACACACACATATATATAAACTAGTTTTTCCGGTGGAATTTGGTATTGCATTTTTGGGTGAAATACAATACCTTCTGTATCTACTATGTACATTGCACATATATGCTAGAGAGAGTAATAATAGTTGGAGAAATTAATGTAATTAAAATATATTTTACTGTAATTAGTTGAAGTTAAGAGTTCCCCATAGGTACACTTTATTTACGCTAGAGAGGAAGAAGCAGCACTGTGCCATCAAATTAAACGACCGCTAAAACCGCCATTTGTGTGGTAGAGTGGCTAACCGCAGCATGGCAAGTTACTTCTAGAGATGACGCAATTGTAATATAATTTCCCCAAGTTGATTAAATGCGGTGCATTCTATAATTGTACTAACAGATATAGCACTAGTTGCTTTTAACCACATTTCGAGAAGCCTTGGGGAATAAAACTTTTGAAGCAGTTTGATTGATTTAATACCTCAGTGAAAATAAATAAACGAGAGATGCAGTTACGCCGTTGTTTAATTTTCATAGCAGTGCACCATATATTTCTTTCCTTCGTGATTTTCAAAAAATCAAAGCATGTTCAATTTTAAATACTCTCATTTGATATCAGTACTTTAATTTAATACCTGTGTTTCAAGACGAACATTGCGTCCATGTTTTGAGGAACAACTGGATGTGTTACACTCATATGACTTTCTCAAATTCTGCTTCAAACAAAATTCTCAAAAATATTATTCTACATCATGCTATTCGAGAAAAGCATAGTAAAATGCTCTTATTAAGTTCCTTAAAAATAGGAGGAATCTAGTAGAATGCACTTTACTATAGCGATTGTCAAATCTTTTAAAATCTCTCGATATGCGATTGGCATTGAAATTTGGTTGGCCTGAGATATAAGTATTTTAAAAGTGAAACCAATAACAAGGAATATCTCGGAAATGGTCAACTCCACAATAAAAATGTAAATGCCATAAACTGTGTGTTTTGACGAGATCTACATTTTTTTTGTTTATCTCTCGCTGTTTACAAGTTATGCAAAATGAAGAGGACTTCTGAGACTATTCCCAGAAAATTAAATATCTTTCGTGTACGGTATTTTAATCAAAACCATTACAGCCATTTTTGAGAAAATCATACATTTTGAAATTTTTTCCATGTAAAGGTTAGTTTGGATTGGGGGGGGGATTTTTTAATTTTCTTTGTCGCAACCTTTGGTGATACCAAGTTTGGTATTTAATAGGCCTTTCGTTTTTGAATTATGCTGACCCCCCCCCACATACACACACTGAAGATTCTCTAAAAATGTTTATTCAGGGGTTCTTAAAACATGTATTTCAGGTGAAATTCTAGTATCGAATTTTGAAACAGAATATAATATCTTATCTATATACTACGTACATTGTACTGAGTACAGAAAATAAAATCAATTAAAATCAAATTGATTTTTACTTTCTCTACAGATATTATATACATACAGTATTGTATAGAGAACATATTGCACTCAAAAATTCTATACCGTGATTTCACCGAAAATACATGTTTTGGAACACCCCGAATCCAAACAAATTAGAAAAAGGCCCGTGAGTCTGTGGGCAGCATAGCTAAAAAACGAAAAGTCCGCTAAATACCAAGCTTGGTATTTAAGTTCAGTATCTCCCAAGGATGCGACACGAAGCTTTACAATAACATTTCGATAGCCCCTTCTACCCTTTGTATAGAAAACATTTAGAACATTTTATTTTTCTCAAAAATGACCATAACGATTTTATTTAAAATTTCTTATATTTAAGATATTTGCATGACAAGTAAAACGTATATCTTGAATTTTCTGTGAATGGCTTCTAAAAAACTCTTTATTCTGGATGATTTCTTTTTTTGAATTTTGATTAACTAGCAAACCGTAAGAGATACACCTAAACTTACTTCACAAAAAATGTAGATGTTATTAAAACGCACAATTTAGGCCATATACATTTTTTTCGTACAGTTGACCGTTTTCGACATTCCTTGTTATTGGTTTCAGTTTTAAAATATTTAAAATTTTCTCATACAGGAACTTGTTAATTCCTGACCATGCAAAGAAACGCATTTCAATTCCATAGCAAGCACATTATAAAACATGTAATTGTCGGTTAGGCTTGTGTTTCCTTATTTCTCTTCTACTTAAAATGAACTAAGTAATAAGACTGTTTCTGCTAGTGTTTACATCGATTATCATGAGGTAGATAGAGCCATACGCTTTTTAACAATAATTTTCTATGAGATGTAGAGAAAGTCATATGAATAGGACACCTCAGATTTTTAAGTTTGAAGTGATATGCCCTACGCACGGAAGTCACTATGAAGCGGTATCCCTTAGTACAGGTGTTACCATGAAGCGATAAACAGCCGACAGAAGCAATGCATTTTTACTTTCTCTACACGTACTATGTACATTGAGTGTAGAGAAGGTATTGTACAGCACCAAAAAGTTCGATACCGAGAATTCACCGGAAATACATGTTTTCGGGTCACCTGTATACAAAATAGCAATTTTAGAAAAATGTCGGTGTGTGTGTCCG
The DNA here is from genome assembly GCA_030762935.1 of Hymenopus coronatus. Classification (NCBI taxonomy): domain Eukaryota; kingdom Metazoa; phylum Arthropoda; class Insecta; order Mantodea; family Hymenopodidae; genus Hymenopus; species Hymenopus coronatus. The sequence continues at coordinate 28,846,480 of CM060882.1, forward strand.
TGTGTCTGTGAACTCGATAATTCAAAAACACAAAGGCGGTAAAATACCAAACTTGGTATTTAAGATTAGTATCTTCCAGGGATGCGACACGAAGATTTTGAGAATAATCCCCACACCCCAAACTACTCTTTCGAAAATTTTTATTTTCTCAAAAATGGCTGAAACAATTTTAGTTAAAATACCGCATATTAAAGATATTTATATGGCAAATAAAATGTATATCTTGAATTCTCTGGGAATAGCCTCTAAAGACCGCTTTATTCTACACTGATTTTTCTAAATTTTGCGTAACTGGTAAACCGTAATAGATAGATAGAAATTTACTACACAAAAAACGCAGATTGCAATAAAACACACAATTTATGTCATATACGTTGTTTTCGTCGAATCAAAATTTCTGAGATATTTCTTGTTATTGTTTCCAGATTTAAAATACTTAAACAGTTTAAAAAGATTTGACATTCGTTTTAACCTAGTGTATTCTCTTATTTTCTTTATACTTACAGGGAAGCAAGTAATTTAAAAAAAAAAATATCCGCTAATGTTTATCTGGATTATCATAAAGTAGATAGAGGATTATGCTTTTTAACAATACTTTGTTACAGCGATGTGGAGAAAGCCATATGAATGGAACACATAAGATTTTTTTCTGCTAGGGCGCTATCACGTTTAATGTCGACAACCCGGTGTTGTGGAATAAGGGCATGTTCTCTTGAATAAATAAAACATGATCGAATTTTCCTTTTTAATATAATTGGATTTTATTTTATTCAATATCGATTAACGGGTTACGAAGTCGCAACGATTAGTTGTTTAGTGTGTGTTTTATACAGGATAGTCTTCGTCGACTTCAATAAACTGTGTTTATTAACTCAGATGAATAATATCTATTGCAATACTCCCGAGTTAAACTATATATTAATGGAAAATAAATTCTGTTTCACTTAAGAATATGTATGATTGAAAGTTTGAAATTCCAACTAATAATACTAGCGTTTTGAAATTTATAATGTAATACAATGCAAATAAGTTACTTTGCAAATTTCATCCATTTCATCTATTGGTTTGGAGGTTATTGTCAAATTTGTTTATGTCTTTGTCACGCCATAAAAAAGTCTCTTACGACAGCAAAATTAATAATTTGTCTAATATTTTAAGCTTAGGTTCACAATACATCAACTTTTTAAATTTTCCTAGGCTTCTCTGTGTCTCCTTTGATTCACATTCCAAACATTTTTAAAGCTATGAATGTGCTTTTTGTATATGTTTGAAAATCGAGAACACATGCTTAAATACATCTGACAGAAAAACCTAGGGCGATTCTTATTTGTTTTTCCTTTGGGAACATGTACAGACATTTCATTTGTGCAACAGAAAAATTGCTCCGCAAGGAGCACATTGCTGGAAGAAAAATGCTGAAAATATCAATAACCAGAAAGGAATGAAATATTTTAATGCATGGCTCACATTAAAATCGACCAGGTCAGTGGGCTGGACACTCAGCCTTCTTTTTCCACTCCTCTGCTGCTGCTGCTGCATTTTCTGTCCTTTTTTACTTTCTCTATACACACTATGTACATAGTGTATAGAGAAGGTATTGCACTCCACCCAAAAATTCAATACCGAGATTTCACCGGAAATATACGTTTTAGGGTCCCTAATATCTAAAAAATCTGATGTGTACCATTCACATGACTTTCTCTATATCCCTGCAACAAATTATTCTTAAAAAGCTTATACTTGTATTTACAATATGCTAAGTAGAAAAAAATTACCAGAAATAGTCTTATTACTTGCTTCCTAGTAAGTAGAAGCGAAATAAGGGACTACCTTAGGTTAAAGTGATATTCAAAAGCTGGTTGCTATGTCAATGAAGTTCCTTTGTTTATATGGATAGAAGTTGACAAGTTCCCGTATGAGAAAAGTATATGTTTTTCATAGCAGAAACAAAAATAAGGAATGTCTCAAAAACGACGAACTCCACGAAAAAAAACGTGTATAACATAAATTATAAATTATGTGTTTTAATGTGCTCTACATTTTTGTGTAGTAAGTTTTTGTCCATCTCTTACGGTTTAGCAGTAATTCAAAATTCAGTAAAATTCATCCAGAATAAACTACTCTTCAGAGGTATTCCCAGAAAATTCAAGATATACATTTTGTCGGGTAAATATCTTTAATATACGACATTTTAATCAAAATCGTTAGAACCATTATTGAGAAAATCAAAATTTTCGAAAAAAGTTCCATGTAAAGGGTAGTTGGAGGTGGGGAGATTTTTCTCAAAATCTTCGTGTCGCATCCCTGGAAGATACTTAACTTAAATACCAAGTTTGGTATTTTACCGACTTTTCGTTTTTGAGTTATCGTGTTCACAGACACACGGACACACAGACACACACACACACACACGAACCTTTTTGTGAAAATACTTTTTTTGGATATTGGGGACCCTAAAACATATATTTCCGGTGAAATCTCGGTATCGAATTTTTGGGTGGAGTGCAATACCTTCTCTATACACTATGTACATAGTGCGTATAGAGAAAGTAAAAAAGCATTTTCACAAAAAGGTCCATGTGTGTGTGTGTGTGTGTGTGTCCGTGTGTCTCTGAACACGATAACTCAAAAACGAAAAGTTAGTAGAATACCAAACTTGGTATTTAAGTTTAGTATCTTCCAGGGATGCGACACGTAGTTTTTGAGAAAAATGCCCCCACCCCTAACTACACTTTACATGGAACTTTTTTCGAAAATTTTGATTTTCTCAGAAATGGCTCTAACGATTTTGATTAAAATTTCGTATATTAAACATATTTACCTGACAAATAAAATGTATATCTTGAATTTTCTTGGAATAGCCTCTGAAGAGTAGTTTATTCTGGATGAATTTTACTGAATTTTGAATAACTGCTAAACCGTAAGGGATGAACAAAAACTTACTGCACAAATAATGTAGAGCACGTTAAAACACACAATTTATGTTACATACTTTTTTTCGTGGAGTTCGTCGTTTTTGAGATATTCCTTATTTTTGGTTTCTGCTATGAAAAACTTATATTTTTCTCATACAGGAACTTGTCAACTCCGATCCATATAAACAAAGGAACTTCATTGACATAACAACCAGCTTTTGACTATCACTTTAACCTATGGTAGTCCCTTATTTCGCTTCTACTTACAAGGAAGCAAGTAATAAGACTATTTCTGCTGATTTTTTTTTTTTTTTTTTTTCTTTACTGATTAGCATAAAGTAAATAGAAGTATAAGCTTTTTAAGAATAATTTGTTGCAGGGTTATAGAGAAAGTCATTTGAATGGTACACATCAGTTTTTTCTTCTTACATTACTGCTTTTCTTGTGCACAATTTCGTTGTTTACTTTGCCTGATGCGAATGAGAACTGAACTTTTCTAGCCGAATCCAACACAATTTCACCTCTAACGTGTTTCTGTAGCTCCAGTTAAGGCATTTAAAATAGCGCCTGGTGGCTAATTGTACTTTTTTATATTCAGAGATGTTTAAATTATTTCAAGGAATTAAAATTAAAAAGTCGATATTTTTGTGATTTTTCATGAACTTTCAGTCATACATACCCTTAAAGGTTCCTACGTCATCACATCAACCTTCAAGAATAACTATTGGCTTCGTGTCTATGGATGCCCTATCTGGGAAGTGTGTCCCTGAACCCGCGACCGGCCTCACTCGATCAGATATTTTATTCGAGTGGAGTTTTCCATATATTATCATTATTATATATTTATATATTTTAAGTCGCACAACAAAAAAATATACAGCCATAAAACTTCTTTATACCAAAAAACAGAATCTCGGAGAGAAAACCAAAACGCTTTAATTAAAGGAACACGGAGTATTCTAGTGGTCCCGATTTGTATACAAAACAAAAGAACATATAAAACCAATAAATCAATACAAAATAGATGCCAATTCTAATCATAGGATTCCAGAGCGATAAAATAGCGTGGGGACATAAATATTGGTTCAAGTTTAATACATTCCAATGGTGCGATATGAAGATTTTAGAAAATTCCGCACTCCAAATTACCCTTTACATGAAAGGCTTTTGGAAATGGTCGAATTTCTCAAGAATGTCCCTAACGGTGATGATTACATCACATATTAAAGCTGTCTACAATACAATTAATATACATATCTAGAATTTCCTGGGAATATCCTCTGAAGCATTCATTCTGAACGACCTTGTATAACTACTAAAGATCTCCTAAAACAAGCAGTTTATGTCCTATACATCTTTGTGGTGGAGTTTACAAGAGTTTGCAAGATATTCCTTTTTATTGGTTTTAATTTTAGTATACCGAATTCTCAAATAGGAGGCATTCGTATTTTATTCCTCCTGGGCAAGCAAAGATAATGCTTTTCAAAGTGATCACATAGCACCACTCTTGAAGTATTTGACTAACACTTTAGTCTTATGCACTTCCCCTTGTACCTACAAGATAATTTATAATAAAGGATTTATGAACATTTTGATCTTCAAGAATGTAAAGTATAGAAGAATATGCTTATTACTTTTTTCGCGTATAATGCATATAGTAGGTAGATAAGTTAGTGTGTTTCAGCCAGAAATTCAATGTCGAGATTTCACCTGAATTATACAGGTTTACTACAAAAGAAATAGACAACTTCAACTGCTTGTAAAACAAAAACTATTAGAGATAGCAACCTAATTATTTTGCAGGTATGTTGAAAAACTCTCAAAGTTTTGTTTGTTACTATTGGTAACGCTGTAGTGTTTTGTTTGTTGTTGCAGAAGCAGAAATGGCGGAAAATCCTGTGGAGAAGGCATATTGCGTGTTGGAATTTGCTAGAACGCAATCAGCAACTGTTGTCCAACAACATTTTAGAACACGTTACCACAAAACGCCACCGACTAGACAGTCAATCTACGACTGGTATAGAAAATTCGAGACAACGGGATGTTTGTGCAAAGGGAAGAGCTCGGGAAGACCAAGAGTTTCGGAAGAAAACGTTGAACGTGTTCGTGCTGCCTACATATGAAGCCCACAGAAATCGACATCTAGGGCAAGCATGCAATTACAAATTCCACAGCAAACTGTATGGAAAATCTTGCGGAAGCGACTGCACATGATGCCTTACAGATTACAGATGTTGCAGTTTCTGAGTGAAGAAGATAAGGTCATACGGCGTGACTTTTGCATCGACATGTTGCGACATGATGAAGACGATGCTGGTTTTTGTGAGGGCATCATTTCATTTTTGTGGTAACGTGTTCTAAAATGTCGTTGGACAACAGTTGCTGATTGCGTTCTAGCAAATTCCAACACGCAATATGCCTTTTCCACAGGATTTTCCGCCATTTCTGCTTCTGCAACAACAAACAAAACACTACAGCGTTACCAATAGTAACAAACGAAACTTTGAGAGTTTCTCAACATACCTCCAAAACAATTAGGTTGCTATCTCTAATAGTTTTTGTTTTACAGGCAGTTGAAGTTGTCTATTTCTTTTTTAGTAACCCTGTATATTTAGAGGTCCCTTAAATTAAAAAAAAAGTGCGAACCTAGTGTGTGTGTCTTAGAAACGCAAAAACCGTTAAAAACCAAATTTGGTATTTAAGCTTAATACTTTTCAAGGATGCGATACAGAAGTTTTTAAGAAACTTCCCCCATCAACGCTAAATTATCCTTTACATGAAAATTTTTTTGCAAATTTTGGTTTTTCTCAAAAATTGTCCTATCAATTTTGAATAAAATATCGTATATTAAAAATATTACAATTATAATAAAAGGTATATTTTAGATTTTCTGGAAATAGCCTCTGAAGACCTGTTCATTCTGGATGAATTTTGCGTAAGTGGTAAACCATAAGATATAAGACAAAAACTTACTATAGAAAAATGTACAAACAATTTCTGTCATATATATATATATTTTGTAGAGTTAAACACTTCCAAGGGTTTCAATTTTAGACTATTTAAACTTTTCTTACACGGAAGGTCGTAATAGATTTCATCTCTATTTAGTTTTACTCCTGGCCGTGTAAAGCAAACCGAATTTCAATTCTTTTACATATCAATTGGCTTTTTAAAATATTGAATATCACCTTATTTGCCTTCTACAAGCATTTTTGTAATATTTAACTCGATTACCACGATGTATTAACAGTTTGTAGACAAAGCCATGTGAATGGGACACATCAAATTTTAGGATAGTATTTATATATCTTTACCTACTGTAGGTAGACGATAGAGAAAGTAAAAACCACAGAATGAAGAAGAGAAAAAGCTGATGTGTTCCATTCACATGACTTTCTCTACAGCGCTTTAACAAATGACTGTTAAAATGCATGTTCGTGTATCTAATTTATGATAATCGAGATAAAAACTAGCAGAAATTGTCTTAATTATTGGCTTCCTAGTAAGCAGAAGGAAATACACTAGGCTAAACCGATAGTCACATCTTTTAAAAGCTGTTTGCCATGTAGTTGAAACACGTTTCTATGCAAGGCCAGGAGATTACAACTTTCCGTGTGAGAAAAGTATTTTAAACCTAAAACAAATAACAAGGCATATTTCAGAAATGGCCAATCCACTAAAAAAAAAGGTATATGACATAAATTGTGTTGTTTCAATGTGCACTTCATTTTTTTATAGTAAATTTTCTGTCCATCTTTTACAATTTATCATTTACGCAAACTTCAGCATACTTCTTTAAGAATAAAGAGGTCTTTAGAGGCTATTCCCAGAAAATTCAAGATATACATTTTATTTGCCATATAAATATATTTAATATATTGTATTTCATACAAAATTATTAGAGCTATTCTTGAGAAACTCAAACTGGAATTTTTTTCCATGTAAAAGGTAGTTTGGGGTGGGAGGATTTTTCTCAAATCTTCATGTCGCATCCCTGGAAGATAGTAAACTTAAATACCAAGCTTGGTATTTTACCGACTTTTCGTTTTTGAGTTATCGTGTTCACAGATACACAGACACACACGGACCTTTTTCTGAAAATACTTTTTTTTTTTATACAGGGGACCCTAAAACGTATATTTCCTGTGAAATCTCGGTATCGAATTTTTGGGTTTAGTGCAATACTTTCTCTATATACTATGTACATAGTACGTATAGAGAAAGTAAAAATTAGCAGAATTAGTCTTATTACTTGCTTCCTTGTAAGTAGAAGCGAAATAGGGCAGTACCATAGGTTGAAGTGATAGTCAAAAGCTTGTTGTTATGTGACTCAAGTTCCTTTGTTTGTATGGACTGGAGTTGACAAATTCCTGTATGAGAAAAGTATAAGTTTTTTAAAGGTGAAATCAAAAACAAGGAATAACTCAACAACGATCAACTCAAAAAAAAAAGTATATTACATAAATTATGTGTTTTAGCGTGCTCTACATTTTTTGTGCGGTAACTTTTTGTCCATCTCTTACGGTTTAGCAGTTATGAAAAATTCCGTTAAATTCATCCAGAATAAAGTAGTCTTCAGAGGCTGTCCCCAGAAAATTCAAGATATACATTTTATTTGTCTGGTAAATATCTTTAATATACGATATTTTAATAAAAATCGTTATACACATTTTTGAGAAAACAACATTTACATTATGTTCATAGTACGTGTAGAGAAAGAAAAAATGTAACCGACGAAGATAACATAACAGGAGCAAAGGATAGACGCATACGAGTATAAGTAAGGTTAAGAGAGAAAATGAGCATGAGAGTGAAAGAGAGAACTGGGCAGAAGCTTCTCGATAATCCGGTCACATGTTCACTATCAGTCAAAACCGATAATAATAAAACGATGAACAAAAACAGCTCTATCCGTGCTAACCAATTTGCTGGCTGTGTACTGCTTCGATTTATTTTATAGTTTATTACCGATATAGACAACCTTTTCGTGAGAGAAGTTCGTAATAAACTTACAACACTGGTCTAGTTCACGTTATTTTCTGTTTGGAAATTTCTCTCGTTATTCCTGACAAGCAAAAATTCGAAATAAAGTAATTCATTTCTTAATTACGAGTATCCAATCATGAAATATACCTATGCTTTCACGCATAGAATTCTATGGACCAGTATATTTTCTATTCTTTCTGCTGAAATCCATGCTCACACTTTTGCTTTGTATTCACATAACTTTTACTTTATGGTATTCATTACTTTCTCTAGCACGTATGTACAATGTACATTAATAGGTAGCGAAGGCGTTGTATTCCACCCAAAAATTCGATACCGAGAATTAAGTCGGAAATACATTACTCGGAAATATATGTTTGAGACACTCTGCATCAAAAAAAAAAGCATGTTTAGAAAAAGGTGAATGTGTATGCGTCTGCACTTAAAAGCGAAAAGTCTGTTAAATACCAACAGTGGTATTTTGTCACCTGTTTGGGCAGTGTGGTGGTAGCATGTTTGCCTCACATTCAAAAGGTCGTGAGTTCGAAACTCTCTAATAGGGTGAGATATCCGGATATGCTTCTTTCGGTGTTTTCCCTTATCCTGAGAAGACAAATGTCGAGTAACTTTAAGCTCCATGGTCCAAGACATCATTTGAGCATCATTTCACCAATTCCATTCATTCATCGTCCGATAAGACCAACCAGGTTAAAGGACGTTAAACCAGCAAAAAAAAAAAAAAAACAAAAAAACAAAAAAAAAAACAAAAAAAAAAACGTTGATATTTAAGTTCAGCATCTTCCAGGAAAATTATTGCTTTTAAATGGAGTTTTATTTATGGATGCTCTGTAACTGTTGTGTTTCCCAGCATCCCATTCTATACTGGGCGGAAAAGATTGCTTAATTTTGCTCAGAGGCCTCTTTTATCAGGCTTGAGGTTGCTTTACGTGCCGGCAGCGTTACTTCCCTTCCGTAGGAAGGCATGGTAAGGATTTTTATGCAGGAAAAAAAAAAAAAAAACCCATCGCCCTCCGCCGGGTTTGAACCCGCGATCTTCTAGGATGCGACACGAATATTTTCAGGTAAATATGCCCACGTCAAACAACCCTTTACATGAAACAAGATTGAAAATTTTGATTTTCTCAAAAATGCCTAACAATTTTGATTAAAATACTGTATATTAAAGATATTTATATGGCAAATAAAATATATATATATATTGAATTTTCTGGTAATAGCCTTTAAATACCTCTTTATTCGGGATGAATTTCGCAGAATTTTACAAAAGTAGTAAGCCGTAGACATAGACAAAAACTTACTACACAAGGAATGTAGATCTCGTTAAACACAATTTATGTTTAAGCACAATTTATGTCATATCTATACGTTTTTTCGGGCAGCTCACCATTTTTGAGATATACCTTATTAGTTTCAGTCTTAAAAACTTTTCTCATAAGGGAATTTGTCAACTCCTGTCGTGCAAAGAAACAGATTTCAATCACATAGCAACCAGCTTTTAAAATATTTGACTATCGCTTTAGCCTAGTGTATTCGCCTATATCCTTCCCGCTTACAAGAAAGTAAGTAATAAGGCAATTTCTGTTACTGTTTATCTCGATTAGTATGAAGTAAATAGAAGAATAATATTTTTAATAATAATTTGTAACTAAGATGTAGAGAAAATCATGTGAATGGAACACATCAGTTTCTTAGAAAAAGGTCTGTGTGTGTTATGTCTGTTAACACAATAACTCAAAAACTAAAAGTCCGAAAAATGTCAAAAAATTTTTTTAAGGATGCAACACGAAAATTTTCAAGAAAATCTTCACTTACATGGAAAAAATTGTGAAAATTTTGATTTTTTCAAAAATGACTAAGGATTTTAATTGAAAACCGTATATTAAGATATTATATGACAAATTAAATGTATATTTTGAATTGTCTAGGGATAGCTTCTGAAGAGCTCTTCCTTTTGGATGAATATTGCTGAAATTTGCACAACTGGTTAACCGTTAGAAAGTCAGAAACTCCCTGCCCAAAAATAATAGACCTTGTAAAAGCATAACATTTATGTTATATATACATTTCTTCGTGATAGTTTTCTCATTCGGGTATTTGCCAAGTTCTGTAAAAGAATAACACCGGCGAATTATTTTTCTAGGTAGGTACAGGAATGTTACATTTCAGCTAAAATTTTATATCGAGATTTATCCGAAATTATGGGCACTGAGGTAAAACAAACAAAACAAAATAGAAAACCATTCACGCAAGCAATGGTGATTGATTAAGAAGCGCATAGTAAAAAGAAAAACTCGATAAATTCCAAACTGCAACACGAAAATTTCCAAACATTTGATATTGTTTTCTCTCAATATATATACATATATTTAAATCTGATGTGTTGCATTCATATGACTTATTTACAAATTATTGTTACAAAAGAGTATTCTTTTATCCACATCGGGCTAATCGAGATAAACATACCCAAGCAAAAATTGGCCTATCACTTGCTTGCTATGAAGTAGAAGGAACATAAGGGAATACACTAGACTAAAGTGATAGTTAAATCTTTTGAAAGCTCATCTTTATGTGAAATATTTGAAATTTTGTATGCCCGGGAGTAAAACAAAAGATATACGAAACAAAAGTTGGCACACCAGTAGACACAGTATTGCTGTTTAACAGTTAAGCTCATTTAAATTGTGTCTAATAGTGACCAACAAGTTTCCCTATAAAGGCCTCATGAGTCATGTTCAGAAACCACTCACAGTACATACTGCATTCTCTCATCTGGGTCATTTTCTTTTAATGCATGCAAAAGTTTGGGATTAAAACCTTTCAACTTTGCTGTTTTAATAATACGACGTCCGCGTATTCTGCTAATCCAAGACTTACGTGCACATTGCTTTGTGTATTTCTGAGGTGAATGCTCAAAATCTTCCAAAACATTAGCCAAGTACGCGGTGTTTGTTGCTGTACAAGGTTTCCCAGGTCTGCCCTTTTGAGTATCGCCTACCTATGAGTCTCAAATATGTGTTGAATGCGTGCAATTGTTGCTCCGTTCTATTCTGAACACCTGATAATCTTAGCTTCAAATATTGTTCATTGTTGATTAACCTGTCGCGTATTGTGAGTCACATCTATCTACAGAACAGCATGCAATAATCTTGGCTTCAATTATTGTTCATTGTTGTCATTGTTTTGGTTTTCTATTATCACTTTAGAATTACTTTCCGCTGTTCAAATGTTCCACTTTGTTGTAGCAACACTAGTATAACATAATATGAGTCACATAATGTTAATAGAACAATATACAAAAATTGTGGGTTCATTTGTTCATTCGTGATTTACCTGTCGCATAGCAACTCGCATCGCGTATGAATCACATGTGTTTACAGAAGGTCGCACCATAATCTTACCTTCATTTTTACTTTCTCTATACGTACTATGTACATAGTGTAGGTATAGAGAAGGTATTGTAATGCACCCAAAAATTCGATACCGGGGTTTCACCGGAAATATGTTTTGAGACCTCCTGAATCCAAAAAAAACATTTTTAGAAAAATTTCCGTGTGTGTGTCTGTGGGCAGCATAGCTCAAAAACGAAAAGACCTTAAATACCAAACTTGGTATTTAAGTTTGGCATTGTCCAAGGATGCGACACGAAGATTTTCAAAAAAAATCCTCCCACCCCAAACTACCCTTTACATAGAACGTTTTTCGAAAATTTTGATTTTCTCAAAACTGGCTCTAACGATTTTGATTAAAATATCAAATATTAAATATATTTACTTGACAAATAAAATCTATATCTTGACTTTTCTGGGAATAGTCTCTGAAAACTACTTTATTCTGGATTAAATTTACGGAATTGTGTATAACTGCTAAACCGTAAGACCTAGATAAAAACTTATTACACAAAAAATGTAGAGCACAATTAAAACACACAATTTATGTTATATAATTTTTTTTTTTTTCATGGAGTTGATTGTTTATTAGATATCCCTTGTTTTTGGATTCAGCCATGAAAAACTTACTTTTCTCATACAGGAATTTGTCAGCTGCTGTCCATACAAACAAGGAACTTCAGTCACATAGCAACCAGCTTTTGACTATCACTTTAACCTATGGTACGCCCTTATTTCGCTTCTACTTACAAGGAAGCAAGAAATAAGACTATTTCTGCTAATTTAATTAGGATGAAATAAATAAAAGAATAAGCTCATTAACAACAATTTGTTACAGAGATATAGAGAAAGTCATGTGAATGGAACGCATCAGATTTTTACTTATTGATTAACTTGTCTCGTAATGTGAATCACACCTATTTACAGAACCCATACGATAATCTTGGCTTCAAATATTGTTCATTTTGATTAGCCTATCACGCAATATAGGTCATATCTGTTTACAGAACACCATACAATAATCTTGGCTTCAAATATTGAATGTTGATTAGCCTGACGCGCAAGTGAATCACATGTATTTATAGAACACCATACGATAATCTTGGTTTCAAATGGTGTTCATGTTGATTAACCTGTCCTGTAATGTGAGTCACATCTATTTACAGAACACCATACGATAATCTTGGCTTCAAATAATGTTCATGTTGATTAACCTGTCGTGTAATGTGAATCACATCTATTTACAGAACACCATACGATAATCTTAGCTTCAAATATTGTTCATGTTGATTAATCTGTCGCGCAATGTGAGCCATATCCGTTTACAGAACACCATACGATAATCTTAGCTTTAAATATTGTTCATGTTGATTAACCTGTCGTGCAATGTGAGCCATATCCGTTTACAGTACACCATACGATAACGTTAGCTTCAATCAATGTTCATTGTTAATGAGCTGTTGTTTTTCGGTTGAACTTTGAAATATATTAAATATCTGTCAAAAGGGTATGTGTGTAAATATATATTTTAGGCAGCCTATGTTTACGAAGAAAACGACGAGTATTCAACCTAAAGGTCGGTCAATGGCTGGGACGGAAGCCTGTTAATACCACAGCAGCCAGGCGTTCAGGTAAGGATGACACCGCGATGGTATTGTTATTTCCCTTCTACGGGATGGTGATAACGAAAGGACACAGCACTCCTACCAGCGTGGTGGTACGGAAAAGAACCTGGGTCCTTCACGCCAAACAGGCGCGCTACGAGTGCGCTAACGGGACGGTAATAAATGGTGGCTATATGTGATAAGTGGTGGATATTGGAAAAAGGTCATTTAAATGGAACACTTCAGATATTTCCGATACTCTCCCGGTAGAGTTACATATAAAAACATTTGAATATATAGTAAAATGTTGAAAGAAGTAACAGAGGTAAATATGCAATATTGACGGAAACCAGCCTAAACAAGTACAGTGTTGGTTGGTTGCTGTTTTCTCTATTGACTTTCAGGGTGCGCTATTTCCTCTCTCCCCACCCCTGCGTGGAAACCGATCATTTTTATCCATAACCAATCTCCTCGCCCTCCTTGCTTCCTTCCGTCCTTCTGACGAGACCCGTCTATTCGCCGCTTCATCTTGCATTCTCGCGATCAAGAGTTCGCTACGAAACATGAAATCTCTGGTGACCCAGTCACGTGCTATGTGCTTATCTGCACGTAGAATAAAACTCTAACAACTATTTCTACTTTCTCGACTACTTAAGTACAGTAAGTACTATTGTATTGTACACAACAATTCGATACCGAGATTTTGCCGGATATACAGGTTTTGAAAATTCCTGTATCCAGGAAGAAAAAAAAAAAACAAACAATAAAGCAGTTTTATAGAAAAAATCTGACATGTTCCGTCCAAATGACTTTCTCTAGCTGTTCCCCAACAAAAGATTATTCTTCTATCTACATCTTGCTAATCAAGATATACATTTTATTTGTCATGCATATCTCACATATAAATTTATTCAAAATCGTTAGAGCCATTTTTTAGAAAATAAAACTTTTCGAAAATTTTCCACGTAAATCTTCTGTCGTATCCCTGGAAGATACCAAACTTAAATACTAAGTTTAGTATTTAACGGTGTTTTCGTTTTTAAGGTATGCTGTCCTCACACACACACACACACACACACACACACACACATGGACCTTTTTTTGGATTCAGGAAGACCAAAACATGTATTTCCGGTGAAATCTCGGTATCGAATTCTTGGGTGCAATACAATACCTTTTCTATACATCTTGTACATAGGACGTATAGAGAAAGTAAAAAGAAAACTAAGAATACAAACGTATACCACAAATAAATGAAAGAGAATCAATCGTTATCGGTGCTCCTTCTCGCATTATCTCGATGTTATCGTTTTGGGTGGAATACCTATAAAACAAGCGACAGAGAAAGTAAAATGTGATGTGTTCCATTCACATGACTTTCTTCACCTCCTCTGCAAACAAACTATTCTCTGAAACTAAAATATTATTCTACTATGTACATAATGCTAATCAAGATAAAACATTATCAGAACGACAACCAAATCTCTTAAAAGCTGTCACTATACGATTATCACTGAAATTCCGCTATCTATGCAGGGGTAGGAGTAAAACAAAAGAGAAGGGAAAGATGAAGCGCATGATGCCTTCCCGTTTGAGAAGAATTACAGTTTTTAAAAGTGAAACCAATAACAGGGAATATATCTGAAATTGTTAGCTGTAAGAAAAAGATTTAACGAAATATGTTTTGTGTTATATTTTTTGTCTATCACTTACAGTATGTAGTTTTCTTTAATATACGACTTTTCGTTTTTGAATTATGCTGTCTACAACACATACATTGCTTTTTCTAAAAATGTTCTTTTTGGATACAGGGACTCTAAAAAGTGCATTTACAGTAAACTCCCTGCATCGAATTTTTGGGCGGAATGCAATACCCTCTCTATCTATATAAGGTTTTAGGGATATGAGTGTGTTGACTTCAACGCACTTCCTGACGTTAAGCTGAAACATAAGTTCTTGCACCATTTTCCTCAATAGCGTATGGTTGCATAAATTAGAAATAAAACTGGTCAATGTTTGATTGCGAATTAGTAACTTTTCCTTATCGTTTAATTCTGCAATTAAAATAGCGAGGTAGAGCTACAAAAGTTGAGTTGTTTGTGGTTTTACCATTTTTTGTTCATTCGCTTAACTTCAAAATGATATTAAAGAATTTGATTCCAGCGTGTCTACTGGAATTAAGTCATGGTTATACGCTTGGCAACTACGCCACATTGGACGTTGTGTGTGGAGCGGAAGGTTAGGAATGTTGAAAATGATGTTATGCCTTGACACCTTGCACAACAGCTGGTTCTCTCAGTGCTTCAGATGCGTTAAATGCGTTCAGAACTAAGGCAGTCTTTTTCAAAAGTAGAGTATTTAGATATGTTTCTTGCTTATGACATAGCTCAATCGTTTGGATTATTATTTCTGTGAACATTTGAAGAGTAAAGGGTACCGTGACGAGATTGTTAGCACTGATGATCTTCGCGCACGTCAGTATAAAGCAGTCCTGGAAATTAGGCAGAACGCAGAAGCTCTAACGAGGTAGGGCAAAATTGGCTAAGAAGATGTCTGCAGAGATTCTAACGGAGCACATTTTGAGTATCTTAATAAACAGATATTGATGAAGTTGCAAATATTGACCATTAATAAATTTGCTGTTTAGCAAAGATGAGGCTTTGATTGAATTATCCACGATACGCTTGAATGAGGTATTTTTATAATTCACATTTGAATTTGTTTTATATCTGATCATCAGATAAAATCGTATGCGCAGCCTGCTACCAGTTTTTATGTTTAGGTTTCGCGAATACGATCGGATAGCTTGAAAGAAAACCACCCCACACCTCGTTGGTGTCAGTAGTTGATAATAAACACACAGGCACGCGGCCAACAGGATTTCAAGCATAAACCAAAACAAAACATTGCCTGGGCGCAAACGAAAACATAAACATTCGACTCTCTAAGTCCTACTCTGATGCCAGACTATGCAGGTAATATATTTAATAATGTTCAATTATTTCATTTACTTTTAAAGGATAGGTGAAATTGTTTTTTATTTAATATTAGCCGAGCCGTGGCCGAGTGGTTGAATCACTAGCCTCTCACTTAGGTTCGATCCCAAGCGACCGCATGTGGGATTTGTGGTGGACAAAGCGCAGGGGCGAATTTCCCCTGGTTCTCCGGTTTCCCCGCCATCGCATTCCACCGTTGTACCATCTTCATTTCATGCTTCATCAGTGTTATCGCCTGCGGCTCCATAGTAGTACAAGCGGGCGTTAAACAATGTCAAAGAAAACATTTTTATTATTCGTCGTATTTGGATCTCCAACCACACGAAATCTACGCACTCATAACCCTAATTTCCTGTATACATGTACGAAGTAGAGAAGGTAAAAATATAGTCGCATCAACGTTTTACGAGAGATCCGTTGTTAGTGGTTTGAATTTTTCAATGGTTCAGTTTTTAAAGTGATGACGCTAGTTCTAAAACCCTGAAACAGACGGCAGTGAAGAAAATGAACAGGAAACTGTAGATAGATGGCGCCATGGTAACCAGCAATCGCCTAACGACCAGGGAAAACGACGAAGAAGTATAGTTTATAAAGGATATTCACCGGGAATGGAATCGGTAACCTCCCGAAAGAAAGTCGTACACGTTACGGATACTATAGTTTTGGGTGGAGTACAACAATTCTGTGCCTACAGAATATAAGCGACAGGAAAACAGTAAAAATGTTAGAAAATAGCCATGGTTGGAAGTTTCCCTTAATCTAGCATCTATCTTGACGACTATGTCAGCAATTTGGATGCTTAAAAATGTGTAAAAAGCGAGTCGCTCGCTCACCATGTTTACATTTGTGTGGTGTAAATGTTTGCATTAGTAGGGCAGGCACCTGCTGAAGATAATACCAGCAGGGTTTGTGCTGGCACGGAACATGGTTTAAAGTATCACTCAGGAAATGACGCGCTGCAAATCCCATCCTTGTTTGCAGAGTACTTCCCCTATTACGGCTAATTGCTAGGGCATTTCGTATCGCAACCCTTTAATTAGATATTCCATGACTTTATCTGCACAGCACAAAGGTAAGTTTTCGGTTCCTCAAACAATAAGCGATTCAACACAGATGTCGCTTCGACATCGCGCTCTGTTTAACACGGCAGTCAACTGTTTAATAAGTACCAACTTTACAGGCCCAGCAGAATGTAGCAAGCAACTTAGTATTATCTCTGAATAGAATAAACATCTGAAGGGCCACAGCTAACGACTTTTCCTATTACGTACTATAGGAATAGGAACTATTCTACTCAAAAGTTTATATCCAGATTTCATGGGAAATGCTTGGTTTGAGCCCAGAATAAAATAAATCATATCTTGTGAGAGAGAAAACAGCAAAATGAAAATTCGATTAAGAGGAAATACAAGTTTTTTTAGCAATTTTACTAAAAAATCGATTTTTTGAGTTTTGGCGCAAAAAAGCAACCAAAGTACATATTTGCGATATTTGATTCTTCTAGGGTGGATTGTAACACATTAATTGGATGCCAAATTTTTACTTTCTCTACACGTACTATGTACACAGAGTATAGAAAATATATTGTAATGCACCCAAAAATTCAATACCGAGATTTCACCGGAAATACATGTTTTGGGTCCCCCTGAATACATGTGTGTGTGTGTCTGTGGACAGCATAGCTCAAAAACGAAAAGACCGTTGAATACCAAACTTGGTATTTAAGTTTGGTACCTTCCAAGGATGTGACACGATTTTAAAGGAAATCCCTCACCCCCAGCTACCCTTTACATGGAACTTTTTTCGAAAATCTTTATTTTCTAAAAAATGGCTCTAACGATTTTGATCAAAATATCCTATATTAAAAATATTTACCTGACAAATGAAAAGTATATCTTACATTTTCTGGGAACAGCCTCTGAAGACTACTTTATTCTGGATGGATTTTACGGAATTTTGCATAACTGCGAAACCGTAAGAGATGGACAAAAACTTAGCAGCAATAGCTGTAGAGCACATTAAAACACACAATTTATGTTATATGCGTTTCTTTCATTGAGCTGATCGCTTTTGAGATATTCCTTGTTTTTGGTTTCAACTTTGAAAAACTTATAGTTTTCTCATACAGGAACTTGTCAACTCCTGTCCACACAAACAAAGGAACTTCGGTCACATAGCAACCAGCTTTTGACTATCACTTTAACCTATGCTATTTCGCTTCTACTTACAAGGAAGCAAGTAATAAGACTATTTTGCTAACTTTTTCTCGATCAGCATGAAATAAATTGAATCATAAGATTTTTAACAATAATTTGTTGCAGAGATGTAGAGAAAGTCAAGTGAATGGAACACATCAGATTTTTTCAGCTTCAATTTATACGTTCTCTCTGTCGTGCATAGTACATAACTAAAGCATGTATTGTATCCACATACAAATTGTATACTGAGATTTCACTGGAAATACACGTTTTAGACCCCCTGAATAAAAACATATTTTTAGATAAACTATGTTTATGACCGGTTGTCCAAATGTCTGACAAAAATAAAAAGTGGGCTGACATCCAAACGTAATTATTGAGCTCAAAATCTTCCAAGAATGCGCTACGAAGATTTTCAGGAAAATGCTCCCATCCCAAACTAACGTATACTTGGAAAACATTTCGAAAATTTTGATTTTCTCAAAAACTGTTCTAATGATTTCGATTAAAATACTGTATATTAAAGATACTTACATGAAAAATAAAATGTATATCTTGAATTTGTTTGGGAATATACAGAAATATAGATCTCGTTAAAACTTACAATGTATAGCAAATAGCTTTTTGTAGAGTAAACGATTTCCAAAATATTCCTTCTTATTGGTGTCAATTTAAAATACTTACGTTTTTTTCAAACAGGAAATCAACACCCATATTTAATTTGTTTTACTCTTGCTATGAAAAGGGAATCAAATTTTAATAATGGCATAGCAACAGTTTTAAAATATTTGGCTATCGCTTTAGCCAGTGCATTCCTTTTATTTCCCTTCCACTTAAAAGGAACTAAGTAGTAAGACCATTTCTGCTAACGTTTCGAAATGAAGTAAATTGAGGAACAATCTTTTATAACAACAGTTTGTTTACAGAACACGCTGAGAAAGTAATGTGAATTGAACACATCATATTTTTGTTGATATTTTCCCATGTTGAAAATTCTATCTTCTCCCACAAGAATACAATAAAATCTATGGATGGATTTATATATTTACAATAGAGTAGTTTGTTCCACTCACATAACTTTCTCTAGTTATTCCATATAAAACTATTTTTACAAAAGATTATTCTTTTATCTCCATCATACTAAGCGAGATAAACATTAATAGACTTGATCTTATTACTTGCTCCATTGTAAGTAGAAGAGAAATAAGGCAATAAATTACGCTAAAGGGATAGTCAAATATTTTAAAAACCGGTCACTATGTGAAACAATTGAGGTTCTGTTTGCTTTGCAAGGTCCAGTTAGTTTAAAATTGAAACCAATAACAAGGTCTATCTCATAAACGGTCAACTCTATAAGAAAAATGTATATGATATAAACTATGTTTCCGAAGATCTACATTTATAATTATTTTAAAGCTGAAACCAAATAACAAGGCATATCTCAATGGACATTATAGAACTAAGAAAAAAAAATGTGTACGACACAAGCTATATTTTAATGATATCCACAGATTTTTGTGCTATAAGTTTTTGTCTATCTCTTTCGGTTTAACAATTATGCAAAATTCTGTAAAATTCATCCAGAGGCTATTTCCAGAAAATTCCAGGTATACACATTCTTCAGGTAAATATCTTTAATATACGATATTTTAATCAAAATGGTTAGAGCCATTTTTGAGAAAATCAATATTTTCGAAAAAAAGTTCCCTGTAAAGGGTAGCTATGGTTGGGGAGATTTTCTTGAAGATCTTCGTGTCGCATCCTTGGAAGATACCAAACTTAAATACCAAGTTTGGTATTTAACAGTCTTTTCGTTTTTGAGCTGTGCTGTCCACAGGCGCACACACACACACACACACACACACACACCCAGACCTTTTTCCGGAAATGTTTTTTATTCAAGGGGACTCTGAACATGTATTTCTCGGAATCGAATTTTTGGATGTATTACAATACCTTCTCTATACACTATGTACATAGTACGTGTAGAGAAAGTAAAATACAGACAATTTATGTCACATAGATTGAGATATTTCTCGTTATTTGTTTCAATTTCAAAATACTTAAGCTTTTCTTCTACAGAGATTTGCCAACTCCTGGGCATACAAAGAGAATGAAATTCAATCACATAGTAAGCAACTTTCAAAATGTGTGTATTCCATTATGGCCCTTCTACTTATAAGGAAACAAGCAATAGGACAATTTCTGCTAAAGCTTATCTCAGTTAGCATAAAATGGATATAAGAATAATTTGTAACAGAGATGAAGAGTAATTCATGAAAATGGAACACATACCGTTTTTACGTAGAAAATGGTAACTATGGTTAAAGAACCACACAGTAAGACATTTTTAACACACGTTATACCTTCTAAATCGATAAAGAGAAAATTACGTCTGCCTGTTCATGGTTTACACAGACATGGAAAGGCAGGAAAAATCACGGTAAGTCAGAGAAATCAATGTTTCTAAGGAAAAGTCAGGAAAATGATTTGCAGTATGATAAAATGAGGGGAAATTAATTCTAGTTAGCACAAAGTAAGGTAATTAATAGTTGCCCAGAGTCACTTAGATACTGGAGAATGAAACATGAGGTTTTCTTCTGAATTTCTCTTATGGTAGTTCATTAGCTTATCTTGAAATGTCTTTAGTGCTAAATAGTGTATTGCGTACTAAGAACTGTAAGTTATACTTATCAGGTCAAGAGTGCATTTTGGAATACGAGGCCAATACGAGGTATTTAGATTTGAAATACTGGAAAAAAAAAATTGGTATGTTCCATTCACATGACTTTCTCTACATTTCCGCAACAAATTACTGTTAAAAAGCTTATGCTTCTATTTACTTCATGCTAATCGAAAAAAATAGCGGAAATAATCTTATTACTTGCTTCCTTGTAAGTAGAAGCGAAACAAGGGAGTATCACAGGTGAAAGTAATAGTCCAAAGCTGGTTGCTATGTGACTGAAGTTTCTTTGTTTGTATGGACAGGAGTTGACAAATTCCTGTACGAGAAAAGTATACGTCTTTTAAAGCTGAAACCAAAAACAAGGTACATCTCAAAAACGATCAACTCCACGAAAAAAATGTACATGGCATAAATTGTGGTTTATCGTGATCTACATTTTTTGTGTGGTAAGCCTTTGTCCATTTCTTACGGTTTAGCACTTATGTAAACTTTTCTAAAATTCATCCAGAATAAAGTAGACTTCGGAGGCTATTTGCAGGAAATTCAAAATATATATTTTATTTGTCAGGTAAATATCTTTAATATACGAACTTTAATCAAAATAGTTAGAGCCATTTTTGAGAAAATCACAATTTTCTAATTTTTTTTATTGTAAAGGGTAGTTTTGGGTGGGGGATTTTCTTTAAAATCTTCGTATCGCATTCTTGGAATATACCAAATTTAAATACTAAGTTTGGTATTTATCGGTCTTTTCGTTTTTGAGCTATGCTGTCCACAGACACACAGACCCACTCGGACCTTTTTGTAAAAATGCTTTTTTTTTAAATCAGGGGACAAAAAACGTGTATTTCCGATGAAATCTCGGTATCGAATTTTGGATGGAATGCAATACCTTCTCTATACACTATGTACATAGTACGTGTAGAGAAAGCAATAAGACACCTTACATTTACGTCAGAGGAGTGCAGCAAATTGTTCCACCCATATGCATACATATTTCCGTGTATTCTTGTTATATATATTGGAGCAACCATTTCACTACGAAGGACAGTCCACAGCCGCACGTCTCAGGGAAGGGGTGAATGGACTGCAACGTTACGTCTTAACTCACACCATCCTCCCCTCATTCAGGGGCTGTATTCGCGAATACAGTTTTGGAGACGTCTGGCCTAGAGGGAGCCTCGAAACAGCAAATTGGCTCTCGACGGCAACGACAGGATAACCTTTAAAATGCACAATTCACCATCGAGCCACTACCCGCCGAACACCGTCGCGTTGGTTCTTCAACCTAGAAATGATGGGAACAAGAAATGGTGGACCGGAATTTTAGGGGGATGCAACGAATCTACCCAGAATTCGGGGAAACCTCCGAAAAGAAATCTAATTTGTTCCATTTACATGGCTTTCTCTATATCTCGGTAACAAATTATTGTTAAAGCACTTCTTCTATCTGCTTCACACCAATGGAAATGGTCATATTATTTATTTTCTTATAAGTAGAAGAGAAATAAAGGAATACGCTAGGCGAAAGTGATAATCAAATCTTTTAACAGCTGGTTGCCATGTGGTTGAAAACCGTTTCTTTGCATTGCCAGGAGTTGACAAATTCCCATATGAAAAGTTTAAATATTTTAAAACTGAAACCAATAACAACGAATATCCCAGAAATGGTCAACTTCGCGAAAAAGAAATATGTATATGACATAAATTGTGTGCTTTAACGAGATCTAAATATTTTTGTTTAGTAAGTTTTTGTCCATTTCTTACGGTTTACCAGTTATGCAACATTCAACAAAATTTATTCATAATAAGGCGTTTTTCAGAAGCGCTTCCCAGAAAACTCAGGATATACATTTTGTCATGTAAATATCTTTAATATATGGTATTTTCATCAAAATCGCTAGAGCCACTTTTGAGAAAATCAAAATGTTCGAGTTTTATTCCATTTATAGGGTAGTTAAGTATGGAGGGATTTTCTTGAAAATCTTTGTCACATCCTTAACTTAAATGCCAAGTACGCTACTTAACGGTATTTTAGGTTTTTAGCTATGCTTTTACAGACACACAGGACCTTTTTCTGTTTTTTTTTTTTGGACTGAGCGGACTCCAAAACTTATATTTCTGGTGAAATCCAGACATGCAATTTTTAGGCGGTGTACAATATCTCCCTTGTACATATTACGTGTACAGAAACCACGGTGAAGAAGGCCGGCCGCGGGCATCGAACTCACGACCTTCCGAATGCGGGTCACGTACGAAACCGCCCGAATCATCCCGCTCGATTTTGTATACAGATAATAACTATTTTTAAAAAAAGAAATTAAGAATTAAAGAAGAGCATGGGGATGGAAGAGGCCAATAAATAAAAGTATACGTTTTAAAATTCACATTTGTCAATTAAAAGCTGACGTGATATAAAAGCTGTGCTCACAATAGCATGCATTATTGCTTATTAAATGTCTTAACTGAGTTAAAAGAAACGAATATGAAATTCAAAAATCAGGGAAAGGGCACAGTAAGTATAAGTGAACCGTATTTTAGCTTTCATTGTGTGACATATCTTTATAGATTTCAAACAATTACGTAATGATATTATAAAATCACTTTATATTCAGAACTATTGGTGCGACAGTACTAAATGAAGCGGTTTAAAACCTTAAATTTGGAGCACTATTCCAGCAAGCACCGCTGGTGTAGTGGTATCATGCAAGATTCCCATTCTTGCGAGCCGGGTTCGATTCCCGGGCGGTGCATTACATTTTTATCTCCGTTCATTAAAAACAGTTAGTTCTACAGAGACGCTATCATAAATCAGGATTTGAAAAATTTGCAACTCTGTAGAAAATTTCACGATTGATAAATGAAACTGAAACATCTGAACTGTTCCATTCACATGACTTTCTCTACATCTCAGAGAGGAACTATTGTTTAAAAGTTTATTCTTTTATCTACTTCATACTAATCGAGATAAACATTATCAGAAATTGTCTTATTACTTGTTTTCCTCTAAGTAAAAGGTAAATAAGGATTACACTAGGCTAAAGCGATAGTCAAGTCTTTTAAAAGCTCGTTACTATGTAATTGAAATTCGTTTCTTTGAATCGCCAAGAGTTCACAATTTCCCAGGCGAGTAAATTATTTTAAAACTCAAACCAATAACAATAAAAATGGCCAACTCCACGGAAAAATGCATATAACATAAATTGTTTGTTTTAACGAGATGTACATTGTTTGTGTAGTTAGTTTTTGTCTGCCTCTTGTGGTGTACCAGTTATACAAAATTCAGCAATACTCATCCAGAATAAAGACGTCTTCACAGGTTATTCCCAGAAAATTCAAAATATACATTTCGTTTTTAATGTAAATATCTTTAATAGATGGCATTTTAATCAAAATCGTTACAGCAATTTTTGAGAAAAACAAAATTTTCAACAATTTTCCCTGTAAAGGATAGTTTGTGGTGGGGGGAATTTCTTAAAAATCTTCGTGTCGTATCATTGGAAATATTTAACATAAATACCAAGCTAGGCATTTTCGCTATTAAGCTATGCTGTCCACAAAGAGACAGACACACGAACGCATATAAGGGTTTTTTTTCTAAAAACATTTTTTGGACACGGGGCGTAAAACATATTTCTGATGAAATCTCAATATCGAATTTATGTGGAATGCAATACATTCTCTAGATACTATGTATATTGCATTATATACGTTCTAGAGAAAGAAAAAATATTCAACTAATATAAAGTCATGCAAATATAATCCATTATAATTACTTCTGCACGGATGCTTTAAATAAAATGCTTAAATGTATGCCTATGTTATTAAATACTTTAATAAATTAATATGCACAAAAGTAATAGAAACAAAAAGAAATGGTTTTGGCATTATCGATATGCAGAACTAAATGAAATAAAAGATCACTCAATTTTTCGAACACGCACATCTCTATTCCATTTGTTGCAATAAATCATTCATTCGTTAACTTTTTCGGTGTGGAATATCATTTACGAATGTGCTCATTAATTTTGCCATTTGTTATTACAGATGCACCCATAATTCCACTGGGCGGTGAGCAGAACATATGACATTTTAAAAGAATTTCCCGCTATTGTTTATTGTTTAAAAGCGCGGGAAACTCTTTGTCAATGATATACGAGCAGGAAATGTTATTATTGGATGGACAGAACATAATTAATGTTTATTGCAATTTGCCGTTAATATATGAAATACAAAATGAGATATAATTTCAACTTTAATACATCTCCTAACTTGTTAGGTTAGGTTCCACATATTTGCTTCCTACAGCGTGTTTTGAAAAAATCTGATGTGTACCATTCACATGACTTTCTCTACATCCCTGCAACAAATTGTAGTTAAAAAGCTTATGCTTCTATTTACTTCATGCTAAATGAGAAACATTAGCAGAAATAGTATTATTATTTGCTTCCTTGTAAGTAGAAGCGCAATGAGGGGTACCATAGGTTAAAATGATAGCCAAAAGCTGGTTGCTATGTAACTGAAGTTCCTTTGTTTGTATGGGCAGGAGTTAAACAAACTCCTTTATGAGAAAAGTATGTTTTTCAAAGCAGAAACGAAAAACTAAGAATATCTTAAAAATGATCAACTCCACGAAAAAAATGTATATGACATAAATTGTGTGTTTTAACATGCTGTACATTTTTATGTAGTACGTTTTTGTCCATATCTTACAGTTTAGCAGTTATGCACAATTTCGTAAAATTCATCCAGAATAAAGAGGTCTTCAGAGGTCATTCAAGATATAAATTTTATTTGTCAGGTAAATATCCTTAATATACGATATTTTAATCAAAATCGTTAAGAGCCATTTTTTAAAAAAATCAACATTTTCGAAAAAAGTTCCATGTAAAGGGTAGTTTGGGGTGTTTTTTCTCTCAAAATCTTCGTGTCGCATCCCTGGAAGATACTAGAATTAAATACCAAGTTTGGTATTTTACCGACTTTTCGTTTTTGAGTTATCGTGTTAACGGACACACTGACACACGGACACACACACACACGGACACACACACACGGACATTTTTCTAAAAATGCTTTTTTTGGATACAGGGGATCCTAAAACATATATTTCCGGTGAAATCTCGGTATCGAATTTTTGGGTGGAGTGCAATATCTGCTCTATACATTATGTAGGTACATGGTTCATGTAAACAAAGTAAGCATGTTTTTTGGGATTCATAGATCCTTCCTTCCTTGCTTTCATTCTTTTTCTCTCGTTTTCTTCCTCTCTCTTTCTTTATGTATTTCTTTCTTTCTTCCTTCTTTCCTTCCTTCCTTTGTTGCCTCTTTCTTCCTTCAGGGATCATTATATAAGTTCGTCGTTCTTCCTTTCTTTGTTCTTTTCTTTCATCCTTCCTTTCTTTCTTTCTTGCTTTTTTATCCTTTTTTATTTTCCTCCTTTCCTCTTCACGGACCTTTATATAAGCTCGTCTTTCGTTCTTCCTTTCTATTACTCTTCAGCGACCTTAATGTAAGTTCGTTCTGTAAAAAGTCATTTCTAAATTTTTGGGTCGAGAGCAGCATTTCCTCTGGCTTAGTTAAGACGTAGAGAAGCAAAAGTGTATGTTTTTCAAGTTATATGACAATAGAATTGCTCTGTACACTTTAACTCCAAAGTATGTTATTGGCATAGGATATAAACGATAATGCTAGACTACACGAGGAATACTTTGATCCCAAAACTACTGAATGTTTACAAAACAAGCTGTGGTTGCTATGGGAGAAGTTTGAAAATAACAAGCTTCATGATGTGAACTTCCCTTCCTACGTGATTAGAATCATTACAGCTTGATTTGGTTTGTGTGTGGAAAAGCAACAATTCTAGTGCGCCACAATTAAACTGTTTCTCTACTCTCATTTCTATAAACTTCTGTTCTTATTATTCTATCTACTTCTTTCCAGTGGAGATAAACATTTCGTTCTAGAACAGGAAGAATCAGTATGCTAAATAGTTATCAGCATAAAACTTTATTTACAATGCTACAGGACCTTGCTGTATCTCTCAACGTGGTCATCATTGCTATCAGGATATTTATTGTCACTGGTAACGGTTTTTCAATGCACCGCTAAATATCTGAGCCAAGATATCACTGCCACTTAGAGGTCTTCATCTCTAGTCAATATGTTCCATCCAAAAAGTCATGCACGGTGTCAAAAGTGAAACACGGTTATTCTGAATTTTTATCAACATTTACTTTCAACTTTTCCATCACGATTGATGACCTCCCACTCCGGTCTTTGTCGTACACACTGGTTCATCCTTGATTATTTGTGAATTATGCGTCAGTTCCTCACTGAAGACTCCTTCATTGCATTATCACTATACACCTGCGTTATTTGCCTATAAAATTCGATTGGCCAAATACTTTGTGCCTTCAAAACAAACAAAAAAGTTCTTTGGTGGTAGAAAAGTATAACAGCTGCATTGAAAACTGGTACACCGTGCCAGTAAATGTATTGACAGAATGGAGGTTGCGTTGACAAATAGAATAGGATCCATAACTTTGTAAATAAAGTTTTATGTTGATATCTTTCGTTTTCATTTAGTTATGCAAAATATCTCTTTACTTTCTGAGTGACCCTTGTATTTTTTGGCGTACGTATATATCCCTTGGTGCATCAAAAGAGTTTCAGAACTCAACGGCTATTTCAAGTTAAAACCTATTAGTGAGGAACTGGCTTGAGCGACCTTCGTTTTATTCCTCTCAGAGAGCGCGACCTGCTCATTGGATGATGCATTTAGATGATGGTGCAGTACTTTTAAACTTCCTTTAGTTACTTCCAAGATATTTACTGCTATTAGTTTGAATTTTCAAATCTACATATTTGCAGTGAATGTGGAGTGAAATTATTTCTAAAAATGTTTAGAATATGAGAAGATATAAGGGATTATCATTTTAAGAAAGGTTTTTACAAGATATATGAACAAGTAAAACAAGCTTTAAAATGGGTAAACAAAGATTTATATCACTTAAAATTACTACTTTTACTTTCTCTATACGTACTATGCACAGTGCATAGAGAAGTTATTGTAATGCACCCAAAAATTCGGTACCGAGTTTTAACCGGAAATATGTTTTGGGTCCCCCTGAATAATAAAAAGAAAAATTGGAAAAAGGTCCGTGTGTGTCTGTGGACAGCGCAGCTCAAAAACGAAAAGTCCGTTAAATATACCAAACTTGGTATTCAAGTTCAGTACCTTCCAAGGATGCGACACGAAGATTTTCAAGAAAATAACCCGCCCCCCAACAACCCTTTACATGGAAAAATTGTCGAAATTTTTTATTTTCTGAAAAATGGCTCAAACAATTTTGATTAAAATAACGTATATTAAAGATATTTACCTGACAAATAAAATGCATATCTTGACATTTCTGGGAATGGCCTCTGAAAACTACTTTATTCTGGATGAATTTACGGAATTTTGTATAGCTGGCAAACCGTAAGAAATAGACAAAAACTTACTTAAAAGAAACTGTAGAGCTCGTTAAAATACACGACTTGTGTAATATACATTTTTTCGTGCGTGCAGTGAACAGTTTTTAAGACATTTCTTGTTATTGATTTCAGCTTTAAAAAAACGTATACTTTTTTCACACGGGAATTTGTCAACTGCTGTCCATAGAAACAACCAGCTTTGGACTATCACTTTAACCTATGGTACTCCCTTATTTTAGTTCTACTTGTAAGGAAGCAAGTAATAAGACTATTTCTACTATTGTTTTTTTCTGGATTATCATAAAGTAAAAAGAAGCATAAGCTTTTTAACAATAATTTGTTGCAGAGATATAGAGAAAGTCATGTGAATGGAACACATCAGAGTTTTAATATTATTAAACAATTTGATATTTTGAAATTTAATATTACTAACAAATAATTTTAGATTTTTTTATTTTATTAAAAGTAATGAATCATATTTTCATTATTATTAAAGTTTTCAAAATAGAGTTATAAGTAAGCTGGACTTTGTCTCTCTCTTATATAAGGGCAGCTATCTTTTCTTGATTTTCTCTCTAGTGAATTAAAGATACAATTTGTGTTCCTACCCACAATCCTATGTAGTACATGTCAGTAAATAAGAGGAAATTTTAGCTCTCTCTAGATACTCAAATTATAACAGCATTATTACTTTCTCTGCCATGTACATAGTTGACAGTAACGGAATTGTTTTCCATCCAATCTTTCATAGCAGAATACTGTGGACTTTGTTGTTTTTTAATATTATTTATTTAAGAAAGCAGAACTCGAGGATTTTTGTTACCATAATATTACAGTAACAAAATACAAACATTACATAAGAGCAATAATGGAAAAAAAAAAAAAACTATTTCTAAATCATACATAGAATATTACATATATAATTAATGATATCATTACAAATCACTAAGCAATACAAAGTTATGTGATACAGTTGAATTTGATTTATACAAAAACTATCTTTAACAAAACAATATTATGAGAGATGTTTGAATTATTCAGAGCTGTGGGAAAACCTGATATTTTGTGTTTCTTTTTAAATGTGCTATATATGATGCATTTTGTAAGGATGTTGCTTACTGTTAGCGGTGTCTTACAGGTACTGCATTCTGCCGGCTCTTCTTTGAATATTAGGAGTACGTTGGTGTTTCCAATTTCTAATTTTGTCATTAAAACTTGATCTATTCTCTGTAGCTAGTATGTATTTGTGGCTTTCATTGTAGTGTGTAGTCCACAGGTTTTTGATATTTTTATTTATGAATGTCAGTAAATCCCTATAGGGTGTATTCAGTTTTGAATTATGCAGTTTTGTTTGCTTTTCTTTGTTCCAAGGTTTGCCAGTTCATTATTATTTTTGTCACAAAGTAAAGGCATCCATAAGATGACAATTTATTTTCCCTTTTGTTTCAGTGAATGGCTCAGATTCTGAATGTCTTGTTTTAGTGCATCTATTGTCCAAGGATCACTAACTGTGGTGACACATAGCGCTGTTGATTCTGCTGCGATGACTATCCCACGTTGAGGTACCTCTTGTGGCAAGGTTGGAACAGTGGTCCTGGTTGTTTATTACAGGTTTTGGGGTTTAACACCAAGTTGCAATCCGCGTGACAATTGAGTTGGCGTGCCTGCATTATGTATCTGCTTTTAACTCGGTATTGTTG
This sequence comes from Hymenopus coronatus, assembly GCA_030762935.1. Taxonomy (NCBI): domain Eukaryota; kingdom Metazoa; phylum Arthropoda; class Insecta; order Mantodea; family Hymenopodidae; genus Hymenopus; species Hymenopus coronatus. The sequence continues at coordinate 28,876,451 of CM060882.1, forward strand.
AACGTACAGTTCACTGTTGTTGTATTATGTGGGGGGATCACATATTAATGCAAACTAAATTGGTTGACCATTCGTACTGATTTTCACAAAAATACTATTTTTTTTTAAAGAACAGACCTGTCGATTTGTGAAGACACGCGGAAAAATCATCCATATCCTGTTTACTTTCTCTAGCACTTATGCACATACAGTGTGCCTTGTAGCTAGAGAGGGCATTGTATTCCACCCAAAATTTCGACGTCAATATTTCACCGGAATATGTGTTTTGAGGTTCACTGAGCCAAAAACAGCATTTTAAGAAAAAGTCCATGTATATATATATATATATATATATATATATATATATATATATATATATATATATATATATATATATGTGTGTGCGTGTGTGTGTCTACGGGCAGCATAGCTCAAAAACGAAAAGAACGTTAAATACCAAACCTGGCATTTAGATTTAATATCTTCCAAGGATGCGACACGAAGATTTTAAAAAATATCTCCGTATCACAAACTACCCTTTACATGGAAAATATTTTGAAAAGTTTATTTTTCTCAAGAATTGCTCTAACGATTTTTACTGAAATAGCGCATATTAAATAAATTTATATCACAAATAAAATGTACATTTTGAATTTTCTGGGAATAGCCTCTGAAGACCTCTTTATTCTGAACGAATTTTGCAGAATTTTGCATTTTTTGATCGTGTTTAACGTCTGCTTTTACTACTATGGCACTGCAGGTGATGACCTTGAAGACCTATGACATGAAGATGGAACACCGGTGGAATACGATGACAGGGGAAACCGGAGAACCCGGAGAAAACCCGCCCCTGCGCCGCTTTGTCCACCACAAATCCTACATGCGGTCGCTTGGTGAGAGGGAATTTCGAATAACTATTAAACTGTAAGACATAGGTAAAAACTTTATAAACAAAAATGCAGATCTCGTTAAAACACATAATATATATCCTATACATTTTCTTGTCGAGTTGACCGTTTTCAAGACATTCCTTGTTATTGGTTTCAATTAAAGTACCTAACTTTTCCCAAATGGAAATAAACCTTTCTTTCATCTCTCTTGTTTTACAGATGGTCATGCAAAATGAATCAAACTTGAATTGTTTCACATAGAGAACAGCTTTTAAGAGATTTGATTATCGCTCCAGTTTAGTGTATTTCCTTGTTTCCCTTCTAGCTACAAGGAAGCAAGTAATAAGACCACCACTGCTAATCTTGATTAGCATGATAAAAGAATAATTCGTAAGATTTTTGTTTGTATCTGGAACAACTAGAGAAAGTAAATAGAACACATAGGATTTTTTAGGAATGTCCTGAGAAGTGTCCTACTTAATCTTTTTAAGTTATGAGTATAAAGCTGACATTTTTAATTACTAATTTGTGTGTTTTATTTACTGCATAATTATTGTAAGAATGATAAGAATTTATGTTAACTGTTAACTGCCACGACAATGCGACATCTGCTACGTTTCATGTTTCAGGTTGTGCGCTCGCGTTTCAACAATGTGAATTATCAACATTTAGCTTATGCTCCACGTCTCTGCGGTTTAGCTTTGAAGTATAGATTAAATGTGTTAAATGTGATGTTGTTATAACAATCACAGAGCTCTACTATAATCATTCATTGTTGGTTGCCAGCGAGAAGAAAATGTGCTTTAAATTTCAAACTTCAGTCTCTCTATTTGTTCATCAAAAGGGAAAAGATAGACATATTTATCTATGTTATGTGTTGTTTATACGCTGCCGTTTGTGAAAATTGTAACACCAAGAAAGAATTTCCCGAGTAGCTACAAACTTCGTGGGTGTGTAGAAGAGTGTGCAAGCAATAAGTGATTAGGTTTGCAGAGAGATAGGGTACACATAAGCCAAGCAGAGCTCTGTCGAGTCGGTCCGACAAGATCAGTGTTGCACCAAGTGTAGTCAGTGCAGAGTTGTCAAACTAGGTGGAAATAATAAAGTGATTGCCGGTATACCTCGCAGATGTCAAAGGGCGCCACATCAGCATGTGAATGAGTTCGAACGGGGCAGATTGATCGGTCTCCGGGTTTGGCTCATACAGGTCATGGTGCTACGACAGTGATGCGTATGTGGAAGCAGTGGATAGATGAAGATCGTATGCAGCGAAGAGCGGGTACTGGACCACGGAAGATGACCATAGCACGGGATGACCGCCATCTTGTCGACATGGCCATAACGGATTGAACAGCTTCATCCACAGTGTTGACTCGACGCTGGAGCGCTGCAATAGGTGTGAAATTGTCTGCATCAACAGTTCATTGCTGTCTGCTGCTGGTTGCACATAAGCGATTACATCGGCTTCTATTGTCCAGAAACCACAAGCTCCTCCGACTGCAATGGGCCTCATTGGGGTGCTTAGTGGCAAAATGAAGTCTTTTCAGACAAGTCCCGCTACAGCGTGTCCTACAGTGATGGCCGCATATGTATCCGGCGGTAACCTGGAGGGTTACATTGTTGAGCGGCATATCGGACAAACACCAGGTATCACACCTGGTTTGGGGTTACAACAACCGATCTTGCCTCTTACAAATTGAGGGCACTCTGAACAGCAACCGGTACCTACGGGTGTTTGTAGAGCCCGAGGTACTCCTGCTTCAGGATCCCCGTAGGTCACATTTCAGCAGGACAATGCCCGGTCACATATTGCGAGGAATGAACAAGCCCCTTCTTCGAAGAGCGAGGGGTACCACTGCTTCCCTGGCCTGCATGTTCGCCTGACAAGTCGCCCAACGAACATGTCTGGGATATGGTTGGTCGGCACCTGGTGCGTCACGGTCCTGCAGTAACCAATGTCACGGATTTGTAGACTCAAATACAAACTGCGCGAAGGGAAATCCCTCAGGAACTTGTTCAGAACCTTTTTGATTGAATGCCATGGTGTATAGCAGCTCTAATTGTAGCGCGTGGAGGCCACAACAAATTTATGAATGTGAGGGCTCAAAGATCGTGTATAGATTGGAAAAGTTTATCATTTATTACATGTCATACATCTAATCTGTGGTGTTAAATTCATTGCATTCATGAGTTTCCTTCTTGTTGTTGCAATTTTCACAAACGGCAATGTAACTTCTATGAAAACGAGTTCAGTTCTTGCAATGTTTAGTTTTAATTTTAAGAAACAACATTACCAGTGTAAATTTAAAGCGAATTGGAACCTGACAAATAGTTAATATTCTTATTTATAATTATCTAATATTTCCCTAATTTGGGATACGGTTAGGTCGTTAACATACTACGTTTTCGTCATCAGACTTTTTTTAAATGAGATCAACATTTTTCTGTAGTAAGTTTTTGTCACTCTCTTACGATTTACCAGTTATACAAAAGTTTTAAAGAAGTCATCCAGAAGTCTTTTTAGGCTATTCCCAGAACATTAGGGACGTGCATTTTGTTAGTTATGAAAATATCTTGAACAAATGACATTTTAATCAAAATCTTTAGAACCAGTTTTGAGCAAATAAAAAATGTTGAAAAATGTTCCATGTAAAGAGTTGAGGTGAGGAGACATTCTTAAATAGCTTCGAGTGGTATCCTTGGAAGAGGCTGAACTAAATATATCAAGTTTGGTATTTAACCAACATTTCAGTTTTGAAGCATGCTGCCCACTGACACAGACACACACTCGATACGTTTTTCTGCAGTCTTAAAACATACATTTCCGGTGAAATATCGGCATACATTTTTTTTCTCTCCACTATATACATGTACATTTTTGGTAAATTAACCATATATTTAGTACGTGTTTGAAAATAACAACTTCAACACACCTACCTATTGTTAATACGGAACTGAAAAAAACAAATTAATTTTGTACACTGCAAACGTAAAGTTCTCAGTATATGTACTCATTTGGATTAGTATGTCACTAAAAACAAAATTTTAAGCACTACGTGCACAAACGTATTTTCAGTATTTATCTTGCACTCTTGGTATGACATTACCGTGGTAAGCAGTGACCTAACTACTCAGGTACGCATGCGACCCAGGGAACTTGCCCGTGAGCTTTTCCATTAGGCTGGGCCTTATATACCGCTATCCTCCCTTGAAAGCAAGGACGGAAGTGGTTATGCCACTTATGTGCGTCAACCCTGAAAAGAAGACTACAGAAGACCTCGGAGGGGACGACCTTTACCAGCTTTCTAGGTTAGAGGACATTAAGAGGGTCTCACAACCCCGCCCAATCGTCATCTCCCACGGATATCAGCCATTGCCACGTCGAGACCTACCCAATCCGAACAGCTCCTTGGCGGGAAGGGCTTAGATGTTCGGCCCGGCTATTTCCAGTACAGTTTTCTCCAAAACATGATGGTCCTCAAACGGACCATTCCTCCCACATCACTGGGCAATAACATTAGCAAACAAAAGACGACCCTGTACTAGGGGCGAGAGGCAACGTAGTAAGCTTTGTTTCATGAAGACTCTGCTTGCAAGTCGAGATCGCGCTTCAGTTAAGGGACCAGTAAATGGAAGACTTGGCAACAGCGAGGGTTGTTTTCCAACAGCAAACTTTAAAGTTAAGACGACTTTGGAAGAAGAGTTGGGCATGATCTGAAAAATACTATAACGACAGAAGTACCACGGGCATACGGGATCCACAGCGCCTGCATAGGAGCGAGCAACTGAAGAGGTCAACGGCTTCTTAGTATGGCAGTGAACAATAAAGTACTGTTCATGCAATAGACGACAGTAGCGTAAACATCCTGCTTACTGGCATGATCTGATTGCTGAAGTCGGTCGGCAGGTGGTAAACGTCAGTCTGTTCAGCATCGGGCAGCATGATGATATTCTACGCGACGGGTAGGGCACATAAAAATCATCACACGGATTTGTCTATTCCTCTGTAACAAACTATTCTTAAAGCACTCATCCTTCTATCTACTTCATACTAATTACTTACAAAGAAGCAAGCAATAAGACTAATTCTGCTAATGTTTATCTCGATTAGCATGATATAGATAAAATATCAATCTTTGTAAGAATAATTGTATTTGTAACAGCTAGAGAAGGTTTTGAGAATGGAACAGATTTTTATTTGCAAATACTGGCACTAAAACAAACAAACAAACAAAACAAAACAAAACATTATTTAATTTCGGACACTGCATACGCAAAAGTTTTCAGTATCGTTTTGTGTTAGTATGACACCGAAAAACACACAATTAATAATAATAACAATAAACACTACATGCGCAAACATTTTCAGCATACATGTTGCACTCCTAATATGGCACTGAACAATGAAGTACTAAGAAGAGGGTTAACACCTGAGAATTTTCACCCTTCTGTTTTGAAAGCGGAGAAATTACGTTCCACTTGACATGATGTAAAGTTGTGAATTTCATTTCAGCTATTTCCTGAGGGTTCCAAGAATAAAATTCTTGCACTTTTTTCGTTCATAAAGAACGCGCCCTTGAAATATGGACTGCGTACTAAAACACCTTCTATCCGGAAAATTGCGCAAGTTTTCGTAAGATCAAAGCTATTTAAAAGGTTCATTATTCGAACGGTCTCCTTTCGCTTGGAAAAGATTTAATATAAATGAATGTATTTATTTGCTTAAATAATCAAATTAGGTATACATAGATTCTGTCACGAAAAATTTACCTTATTAAGTCCTAATCTAATATTAAGCCAATCTAGGCTCCATAAAATTTAAATACATCTGTCACAAAAGTAACTTCAAACTTTAAACCGTTAGAAATATAACATTTGAGATAGAAAAAAAAAAACAAAACAAAAGAAACAAAAAGAAGTCATATACTGAGCAAACAATGTTTTTTTTTTTTTTTTTTTTATAAAATATTGGGAAGATGTACTCTGTTCTTTCTGCGATTCCATGCACAGCATTTTGCAGATGATGTGATGGAATATTAGCAACTTCTTTCGAGATATCTTTCAGTTGTCAGGTTGTTGGATTTGTTAGGAAAACCTGCTCTTTAAGGTAACCTCACAACCAAAAGTCGGTGGATTGATATCTGGAGATCGTGGCGGCCACTATGTTGGAGCTTTACGGATGGAACATGTCCTTAAATTGTTAAAGAGTTCTAAATTTTCTCAGACCTTGTGAGAAACTCATCTTGCTTTCATAATATCATTCAAACAGCTGTATTCTATCATTTAGTGATACAACCATGATTTGTAACTTACATATTCTTATAGCAGTGTGAATAAAATTACTAATGTTTTTTTTTAATTTAAAAAAACTATACCCATGGTAACGGTGATTTGAAAATAAAAAGCATGGTCTACCCAGTGTGTGACTTTTGTTTTTATCCTATCTCAAATGTTATAATAATATTTATAGCAATTTAAAGTGACTATTGAAATACCGAATATATTACTCTTTGGCGTCTAAAGCATTAACATTAACTGGTATATGGACACAACAACTGGTATATGGCTAATTCACAACAACCGATAACGATAACCAGAACGAAAATGGGAATGTTGAAATACATGTGTAGCGTTCCCATCGACGGGAAGCAAGTCTTGGCAAAGTTCTCGTTCTCGTTGCCGGACAGAAGGTATTAAATGCATATTGTGCATTATTAGACTCTTCGATATAGAGACTATTCTAAGTGGTCGTTATATGGAACAACCGCTAGAGCTCACTTTAATCGCAATTCTTTCAAATTATATCGCTGGCTAACCGGCATTATTTTGTCTGCCATAGCCTTCTATAGCAGGACCGGTAAGATAAGCATCCGCAGTGTGAAATGCTCTAACAATCACCCCTTCCTTTCTTCTTCCACCTGTCAGAGATGCGGAGAGGTTACGTGTGTAACAGTGGCGGTTGTTTAGGATTTGGATGATTTGTCTTTTGCCACGTAAACAAATGCATACTTTTGAACTCAAGAGTGTGTAACGAAAGCACGAGGATAGGTAATGGCAACTAGAGAATATGGATGAAAGCCAATCTTGAAGAACAACAAAATACTTATTCTCCCAGTCCCGATTAAACATTCGTCGATCACTCATATTACATAGGTAAGCCTCTAGTGCATTGATGAGGTTGCCACGAAGCTAATGCCGGAATGAACCGGCTTCTTTGGCTCTACGTGACTGTTTAAAAGAGGGTAGTGGAGACGAGACTGAGGGTAAGTTCACACCTCAGGCCTGATCTATGGTTTGTAAACCGGAACCTGGTAAGTTTGGCAACATCTAGCAGATGCTGTTTTGGCGGCAGTAAGATTTCTGCTAGAGGCGAAACTACCATTGGTTACTTATTGTAATACAGTCGAAACAATTTGAAAATTGTGTGATTTCCAGCATCTAACAATGTATATGTACAATGTAATTAATAACATTTCAGTTAAAGGTGTTTTGTTGTTGTAAGTCTGGATTTACTCCATTGAGCAAGGTAAGGATAAGCAAAACATTCGATTTATAATTTTATCATTTACATGTGAAGTTCTAAAAAAATCCGGTGTGTTCCATTCACATGACAATCTGTACATCTCTGTAACAAATTATTGTTAAAAAGCTTATGCTTCTATTTACTTCATACTAATCGAGAAAAAGTTAGCATTGTTTTATTACTTGCTTCCTTATAAGTGCAAGCGAAATAAGGGAGTACCTAGTTTGGTATTTAACGTCTTTTCGTTTTTGAGCTATGCTGTCCACAAACATACACACACAGACATTTTTCTAAAATGCTTTTTTGGATTCAGGAGGTGCCAGAACATATATTTCCGGTGAAATCTTGGTATCGAATTTTTGGGTGGAATATAATACCTTCTCTATACACTATGTACATGATAGGTATAGAGAAGGTAATATCATTGGGCAATTAAAGAGAATTAAAGTTGCAAATGGACCTCGATGAGAAGAAGAATAAACACATTTCCGTTTTCGTTACCGGGTTATTGTAAACCAAATGATCGGCTTCCGTTATGTAATGGTTACCATGCTAGCCTCACATAGCCAAGGTCGTGGGTTCAAACCCCGCGGAGGACGAGGGATTTTTTCGGGTGTAAAAAATCCTTAGCATGGCTTCCTTCGGAAGGGAAGTAAAGCCGTTGGTCCCGTATCTTTCACGCCCAGTATAGAATGGGACCAGATGTATCTTGTATGGTTCCCGTTCTCGTTACGGTTCTCGGGTTATGTGAAGCTAGGAATTAAATGTGGCTTGATAATAACAATTCCGTGTTAGCATGAAAGAAATGTTGAAACCTAAACTATCTAGCAGCGAGAGAGGAAAACGAGACCTCCTCTACGGGCAACGCGTCGACATACTCACATGAATCTGGCTCTTTTTACTTTCTCTACACGTGCTATATACATAGCGTATAAAGAAGATATTGTTATTTCACCCAAAAATTCGATACCGAGAATTCACCGGAAATATGTTTTGAGACCTCCTGAATAAAAAAAAAAAAAAAAAGCAGTTTTAGAAAAAGGCCCATGTGTCCGTGAACACGATAACTCAAGAACGAAAAGACGGCAAAATACAAAAATTGGTATTTAAGTTTAATATCTTCCAGGGATGTGACACGAAGCTTTTGAGAAAAATTCCCCATTACAAATTACCCTTTAGATGGAAAAATTGAGAAATTTTGATTTTCTCAAAAATAGCTTTAAAGATTTTGATTAAAATAAGATATTTATATTGTAAATAAAATGCATATCTTGAATTTTCTGGGAATAGACTATGAAGACCTCTTTATTATCAAATAATTTTGCTGAGTTTTGCATAATTATAAACCGTAAGAGATATACAAAAACTTACCTAACAAAAAAAACAAAAAAAAAACAAAAAAAAAAAGAAGCAGAGCTCATTAAAACATACATTTTTACGTAGAATTGACCGTTTTCGAGGTATTCCTTGTTTTTGGTTTCAGTTTTAAAATACTTTTCTCATACGAGAACTTGTAAAATCCTGGCCGTGTAATGAAACGCTTTTCAATCCCATAGCAACCACATTTTAAAACATTTGACTGTCGATTTAGCCTAGTGTATTCGCTTATTTCCCCTTCTACTTAGAAGAAAGCAAGTAATAAGACAATTTCTGTTAATTTTATCTCGATTATTATGAAGTAGATAGAAAAATACAATTTTTAGCAATACTTTATTACAGAGCTGTAAAGAAAGTAATGTGAATGGAACACAAAAGGTTTTTTTTATATTTTACCACTATGTATTTTACTTACATTTATATGGACACAGTTAAAAATAAATAAAGTCGCAAATTGACGTGGAATAGAAAAAGAATGAACGTATTCCCGGGTTATTGTGAATCAATCTATGGTTCCCGTTCTCGTTACCGTTCTCCGGATATTGTAAACCGGTCTAAAGAGACCAGATATGGCTTGATAATAACAGTTCTGTATTGGCACGAAAGAAATGTTGGAACGTAACCTATCTAGTAGCGAGAGGAAAACGAGACTTTCTCTACGGGCATCGCGTCGATATATTCACAGGAATGTGGCTCATTTTTATGTATGTCTTTCACAGATATCGGGCATGGCATAAATCAAACGATTCTAAATTCCGGAAAAGAGGGCAGTGGAATCTCCGGGCAGGCAAGGCGGCGAGGCGGGGGAATAGCCACACCCTCTCGACCCCAATACAAGAGAAAGGAGACCAGCTCCACCCCCAAGATTCCGGGGAAAAGTGCATTCAAGAACGGGAAGGTGACATTATAAAGACCAGGCTGTTTCCTGGACATTGCCGTTTAAACGATGAATAAGAGAAACAAGGGTTCTGTACAAAACTGCGGGGCAAGGTGCGAAATCGCAGGCGTATGCTTATTGATTTGGAGCCTGTGAGAACGCAATACTGCCGTGCAACACGTGACGATGCTTCAGAATAAACAAACAGGTCAATTAAGATGTCTACCTTTGTAACAAGATGCTCTTATATACATACCTACTGTTCGCAAACTCAAAAACTTCCACCGCGTTATAATCTGTCCAAACACTTCCTAACTTTGCATTTGTATACAGGAAATTGTGCCTAACCTGATGTGTTTCATTTACATGGCTTTCTCTATATCTCTCTAACAAATTATTGTTAAAAAGCTTATTTTCTACTTCATACTAATCGAGATAAAATTAGCAGAAATCATTTTATTACTATTTGTAAGTAGAAGAGAAATAAGAGAGTACACTAGCCTAAAGTGATAGTCAATTTTTTTTAAAAGCTGGTTGCTATGTAATTAAAGTTACTCTGTTTATCGCCTTTAACTTTTATCTGTTTGTGTAATAACTTTAATAATTTGTCATCAATAAAGATGCCTATCTATCATTTTACTTTCTCTACTTAGTCCATGGTACATAGGTAGAGAAGATATTGCACTCCAATCAACAATTCGATACCGAGATTTCTTCGGAAACACATGTTTAGGGCCACCTGTATAAAAAAATCTGATGTATTCCATTCATATGACTTTCTCTACATCTCTCCAGCAAAGTATTGTTAAAAAGCTTATTTTTCTACTTCATACTAACCGAGATAAAATTAGCAGAAATCATCTTATTACTATTTGTAAGTAGAGTACACTAGCCTAAAGCGTAGTCAATTTTTTTTAACAGCTGGTTGCTATGTGATTGAAGTTCCTTTGTTTGCCCCCTTTCTTTTATCTGTTTGTGTAACTTTGATAATTTGACATCAATAAAATTCCTATCAATCTATTTACTTTCTCCACTTAGTACGGCCGGGGTTCGATCCCAAGCGACCACATTTGAAATTTGTGGTGGACAAAGTGGCGCTGGGGCGGGTTTACACCGGATCGCATTCTACTGGTGCTCCATCATCATTCATGCATCATCAGTGTCACCGCCATAAGCAGTTAAAGCGGGCGTTAAACACTACCAAAAATACATGGTACATAGGTAGAAAAGGTATTGCACTCCAACCAACAATTCGATACCGAGAGTTCCCTGTAATTACACGTTTTTGGGTCGCCTGTATAAAAAAATCTGCTGGGTCCCATTCACATGAATTTCTCTACATCTCTGTAATAAATTATTGTTAAAAAGCGTATTCTTCTATCTACTTCATGCTAATAGCAGTAAACATTAGCAGAAATAATTTTATTACTTAGTTCCTTATACGTAGAAGGCGAATAAGGAAATACACTAAGCATACCTACAGTCAAATGTTTTCAAATGTGGTTGCCATGGGATTGAAATCCCTTTCTTTGCGTCGCCAGGCTTTGATAAGCATTTTAAAATTGAAACCAATTACAAGGAATATCTCGGAAACGGTCAACTCCACTCAAAAAATGTATATGACAAATTGTGTGTTTTACAAGATCTGCATTTTTGTATAGTAAGTTATTGTCTATCGCTACGGTTTACTAACCATGCAAAATTCATCCAGAATAAAGAGGACTTAAGTGGCTATTCCCAGAAAATTCAAGATATACATTTCGTTTGGCATGTAAATATCTTAAATATAAGAGATTTTAATCAAAATCGTTACAGGCAATTTTTGAGAAAATCAAAATTTTCGAAATTTGTTCCATGTAAATGGTAGTTTGGGATTGGGGGATTTTCTTGAAAATGTTTGTGTCGCATCCTTGGAAGATACTGAACTTAAATACCAAGTTTGGTATTTAACGGACTTTTCGTTTTTGAGCTATGCAGCCCAGAGGCGCGCGCGCGCACACACACACATACACAAATACATACACACGCTGATAGACACACACACGGACATTTATGTATTTTTTTTTGGATTCAGGGGGTCTCAAAACATGTATTTCCGGTGAAATCTCGGTATCAAATTTTTGTGTGCAAAACCATACCTTCTCTATGCACTATGAATACAGTACGTGTAGAGAGACGTGATTTTTGTCAACCTCTATCTCTTACGGTTTACCAATTATGCAAAATTAATGCAGAATAAAGAGGTGTTCACAGTCTATTTCCAGATAATTCAAGATATATATATTTAATTTGTCATATAAATATCTTAAATATTAGAAATTTTGATCAAAATCGCTATAGCTGTTTTTGAGAAAACCAATATTTTCGAAATTTTTTCCGTGTACAGAATAGTTGGGAGTGGAGATTTTCTTGAAAATCTTCGTGTCGCATCCTTGGAAGACACTGAACTTAAATATGAAATTTGGTGTTTAACGAACCTTTCGTTTATGAGCTATGCTGGCCACAAAAAAACACAGACACACACACACACAAATAGTTTTCTAAAAATCTGACGTGTTTTCCATTCACATGATTTTCTCTACATCGCTCTGATAAAGTATTGTTAAAAAGTACATTCTTTTACCTACTTTATGAGAATCGAGATAAACATTAGCAGACATTATTTACTTGCTTCCTTGTAAGTAGAAGGAAAATAAGGGATTATACTAGGATAAAACGATAGAAAAATATTTTTTAAGCTGGTTACCATGTGGTTGAAATCCGTTTCTATACAGATCCAGGAGTTTTCAACTTTCAGTGTGAGAAACGTATTTCAAATTTGAAACATAACACGGAATATCTCAGAAATGGCCAATTCCACGATAAAAAGGTGTGTGTTTAAACGTAATCTACACTTTTTCTGTAGGAAGTTCTTGTCTTTCTATTACAGTTTACCAGTTATGCAACATTCAGCAAAATTCATTCAGAATAAAGAGGTCTTTAGAGGCTCTTCTCACAAAATTCAAGACACACATTTTATTTGCCATATAAATATCTTGAATATACGGTATTTTAATCAAAGTCGTAAGAGCCATTTTTGACAAAACTATAATTTTCAATTTTTTTTTCATGTAAAGGATAGTTGGGAGTGAAACTGTAGGTTCAGAACATTAGGTTAAACTTTATATTACACACGCACATTCACTCTCACATTTATACTTCCAGACTCTATGGGGGATAGGGAATAATTCCGGCTAAAGAAAAATTACCCGCCCCAGCCAGGAATCGAACCCTGGACCTCCGGGTAAGAAGTCAGCTCGCTGACCACTCGACCACGGAGGCAGTCACTTCTGGTAATTGTTTGCATTAGATACTTACAGTTTATCTGCAAATAAAATAGTTTTTTTTTATCATAAATGGCTTAAATCTTAAGTTTATGACGAAATGGAAAAGCTATATACAGATGTAAGTTTAAGCGAAGCACAGCATTAAATAGAGTGTGCTGGTATTTGTATTCTGTAAAGGAAACGCTGCTGTCATATCCGCGTCATTTTCTTTCCTTCATGTCTCGAACGTTTTACAGCACAGTCTTTGTTCAGCAGTTTTTGTTCAGACTCGTAAAGGAGCGCAGGTTCTTTTTGTTCCTCGTTCACTTCGCGTAAATAGGTTTACTATCCAAGAAAGCTTCCATGCTTCCTTGATGGACTTGCAGTTTTTAACGGTGCACGGCTTGCAATTTCCTCAGTCTGCACAACAAAAAGTCTCGCGTCTTCAGTACAAATACACATTTCTAAATCAGAGTTATCACACACAAACGGGGAAGTCGTACAATTTCAATTATCAGTTCGAAAAATTAAAGTTAGTCATTCATTTCTACTTTTTATATGTACATAGTAGGCAGAAAAAGTAATGCATTTCACCCAAAAATTCGGTGTCGAGAATTCACCAGAAATACATGTTTTTCGGCCCACTGAGTCTATAAAGCATTTTTTAGGAAAACTTTTACGGGTGTGTTTGAGTCCGTGAACAGCATAATTTAAAAACCAAAAGTCAGTTTAATACCAAACTTGGTATTTAAGTTAACCATCTTATAAGGATGTGATACGAAGATATAAAGAACATTCCTCCATCAAAAACTATCCTTTACCTTAGAAAAAGTTTTGATGTTCTCAGAATGTTCTAACATTTTGGTTAAAAATTCGTGTATTAAAGATAATTAAATGATAAATGAAATGTGTACCTTGAATTAATTGATCCTACGAACTCCTCTTCAATCTGAATGACTTTTGCATATCTGGTAAACTGCGTGAGAAAGACAAAATTGCATTTTTACTTTTTCTACACGTACTATATACATAGCGTATACAGGTGTTGTATTGCACCCAAAAATTCAATACCGATATTTCACAGAAAATATGTTTTGGAACCCCTTAATCTAAAAAATGTTTTTTAGAAAAAATGACCACGTGTGTCTGTGCCTACCTGTTTGTGTGTGTGTGTGTGTGTGTGTGTGTGTGTGAACAGCATAACTCAAAAATGAAAAATCTGTTAAATACCAAACTTCATATTTAAGTTCAGTATCTTCCAAGGATGCGACACGTAAATTTTCAAGAAAATCTCCCCATCCCAACTACCCCTTACATTGACAAATTTAAAAAATTTTGGTTACCTGAAAAATGGCTCTAACAATTTTGATTAAATTCTCATATATTTAGGATATTTATGTGAGAAATAAGATGTATATCTTGAATTTTCTGGGAATAAACTCTGAAGAGCTCTTTATTTTGGCTGAACTTTTCTGAATTTTTGATAACTGGTAAGCCGTAAGAGATAGACCTAAGGTTACTGTAGAAATAATGTAGATCTTGTTCAAACACCGCATTTATGTCATATACATTTATTTTTTGGATCTGACCGTTTTCAAGTTATTTCTTGTAATTGGTTATAGTTTTAAAATAAACTTTTCTCATACGGGAACTTGTTCACTTCTGGCCACGTAAAGATTCGAATTTCAATCCTATAGCAACCACATTTGAAAACATTTGACTGTCGGTTTATGCTAATGTATCCTTATTTCCCTTCTACTTAGGGGAACTAATTAATATTTATCTCGATTAGCATTAAGTAGATAGAAGAATAAACTTACTAACATAATTTGTTACAGAGATATAGGCAAAGTCATATGAATGGAACACACAATATTTTTTAGAAGAAGGTCCGCCCGTGTGTGAACACCATAACTCAAAAACGAAAAGTTGGTTAAATACTAAAACTTGATATTTAGGTTCAGCATCTGCTAAGGATAAGATACGAACATTTTAATGAAAATCCTGCCATCACAAAGTACCTTTTACTTTGAAGAAGGTTTGGATAATTCTGATTTTCTCAAATTGGTTCTAACGGTTTCGATGAAAATGTCCTATATTAAAGATAATTACATGACAAATCAAATGTATACCTTGAATTAGTCCTCTTCAGTCTGAATGACTTTTGCGTACCTGGTAAACGTATGAAAAAGACAAAATGTCATATATATTTTATTCTCTTTATTACTGTCTCTACAAGTACTATGTATATAGTGTATAGAGCAAGTATTATATTCCACCCCAAATTCGATACCCGAGATTTCACCGGAAATACATGTTTTAGGACCCCCTGAAAACAAAAAAAGAATTTTTACAAAACGGTCCGTGTGTGTGTGTGTGTGTGTGTGTGTGTGTGTGTGTGTGGACAGCATAACTCAAAAACGAAAAGTCCGTTGAATATCAAACTTGGTATTTAAATTTCGTATCTTCCAAGGATGAGACACGAAGATTTTCAAAAAAAAAATCCCCCATCCCCAACTATCCTTTACACGGAGCTTTTTTATAAATTTTTGACTTTCTTAAAAATGGCGCTAACGATTTTGATTAAAATTTCGTATATTAAAGATATTTGCCTGACAAATAAAATGTATATCTTGAATTTTCTAGGAATAGCCTCTGAATGCTACTTTATTCTGGATGAATTTTTCGGAATTTTGCACAACTGCTAAACCGTAAGAGATGAACAAAAACTTAACACACAAAAATGTAGAGCACGTTAAAACACATGTTATATACATTTTTTCGTGGAGTTGATTGTTTTTTAGATATTCCTTGCTTTTAATTTCAGCTTTGAAAAACTTACTTTTCTAATACAGGAATTTGTCAATTCGTGTTCATAGAAACAAAAGAACTTCAGTCACATAGAAACCAGATTTTGACCTTCACTTTAACCTATGGTACTCCTTTATTTCGCTTCTGCTTACAAGGAAGCAAGTAATAAGTCTACTTCTGCATATTTTTTCTCGATTAGCATGAAGTAAATTGAAGCATAAGCTTTTTAACAATAATATGTTACAGGGATGTAGCGAGAGTCATGTTAAAGTTTTCAACAATTGTTTTTCATTTGTTTTACTCCTAACCATGCAAAGAGAACTGTATTTCAAGTCAATCGCAATAGCGACAGCTTTCAAGAGATTTGACTATTGCTTTGGCTTAGTGTATTACCTTATTTCCCTTCTGGTTATAAGAAAGTAACTACTAGCAGCATTTCTGCTAATGTTTATGAAGAAAATAGAAGAAATGATTGTAAAACTAATTTGTTTGAAAAACAGGTAGAGAAAAATCAAGTGAATGGAATACATCAGCATTTTTTCATAATTAAGTAACATAAATTCTAAAACTGGTATTTTTTTTTCGCAATTAGCACATTTAAGCTACCAATTAATAAATATGTGCCTGTCCATTTACAGTTTCAGTTAACAGGGATAACCAAAGCTATAACTTGCTTTCTTGCAAAATTTACTCATTATTTTTTCACTTTTAAAATACTCCACACGATTCAGTTTTCAAGCAATTTGTTCCAAAACATTTTTACTGCCTCTCCAAAGCATATTAATCAAAATGACTATATCCTTCTCTGAATTATAGATCTAATTATGAGGAATTAATTATTATCTTTTGAAAAATCATGATTTTTGGAGAAAGATATATTATTAATGTAATAATATTTTTGCAATATGTAGGGCTTAACATAAAATACCCCATTTGAAGATATCTTAGAAAACATATGTTGTAACATTTGAATTTTGTTGTGAATATTTTTAAAAGTACGTTGCGTTGAGCATTTTTATTATATACATATGACGTGTTCCATCCACGTGACTTCCTCTAGATGTTCTATAATTAAACTTTTCTTACAAAATATTATTGGTTTATTTACTCATACTGATAGAGATAAACCTTTGCAGAAATATTATTACTTACTTATTTTTAAGTATGTAGAAGGGAAGTAAGGATTACTTCAGGCTTAAACGAAAGTAAAATCTCTTAAAAAACTTATGTGAAACAAATGACGTTAGGTTCCCGTTGCTTACAGGCGTAAAACAAAGGAGAAATGAAAGGAAATATGACTTCCCGTTTGAGAAAAGTTGATGTAATTTAAAACTGAAACCAACAGCAAAAAATATCTGGGAAACGCTTAACTCTACAAAACAGCACATGACAAATTGTGAGTTTTAAGAAGACCTACATTTTTTTTTTAGTGAATATTTATCAATAGTTTAACAGTTATACAAAAGTCATCCGCAATGAAGAGCTCTTCAGAGGCTATTCCCAGAATATTCAAAACATAACTTTCGTTTATCATGAAAATATGTTAAACATATGGTATTTTAATCAAAATCGTTAGAGCCATTTTTGAGAAAATCTAAATTTTCAGGAATAGGTTCCATATAAAACATAGCTAGAGATGGAGGAATTTTCCTCAAAATATTCTTGAAAGATACTAAACTTTAATATTAAGTTTAATATATAACCGACTTTTCATTTTTGAGCTGTACTGCCGCCCCCCCACACAAGACATTTTTATAAAGACATTTTTTGTTCAAGGTGTCTGAAAGCATGCATTTCGGGCGAATTCAGGGTATAAAATTTTTGGATGCAATACAATATCCTCTCCATCCACTATGTATATTTTACATAAGTGATAGAGAAAGTAAAGAATATTTATACAGAAATAATTATTATTTAAATAACATGCAAGCTGGAATGTTGAAACATGGCTACCTACACTGTTATTAAGTGTAATAATTTGTATAATTTTAACAAGATATTTTGCGTTCAGTGGATTTTCTAGATTTCATAGTTGCGTAAACTTAAAGTAGATAGAAGGATAAAATATTTGCTAGAATGTTTTATAGAAATGACAGAGGGCAGAGTAAATCAAGTGAGAGTGACATAAGAAATTCTTCATGAGAAGATGTAAGTATTCAAATTTCTGTATTTGTTGATTCCTAAGCGATGAAGCAATACAAGAATACATGCATGCAGAACAAGAAGGGTTGAATACGGACGACCAGTGACCGAACAGGAGGATGAATATTGGATGCACGCAAACAAAACGGTAATATCCAGCAGTGGTGACATCTGGTGAACAGAGGAGTCACGAATCGCACATTAGTACAGTGTACGACAGTTCCGGAATCAGAACTTGCCTCGGCGCGACTATTCCCTATAGATCGCATGCTATTGTGCGACTCTAATTGACTTTCTGCGCATGACATTTTCATGGCCCATAATGAAATACGTCTTCTCAAACATTACCCGATGAGATTCCAGTAGCAAGTTCACAATTGACATTCGACTTTCACAGAAATGATTCCATCCAAATTATTAACGTCTTTCTCTTTTAGAACAGGAATGGACGCTTCACAAATGCAATTTGATATACCTCTATATGCTGAAGCATCTCAAACTCCTTAACTAGGTATTTGATGGCATGGTTTAGATAAAAATGGGCTCATTCAATCCCAAATTGTCCGGAAAGCACAACTTTCCTGTCCATAATTTACTGTGCCCATCACTTTCTTGCTTCAGGATTGAAGGACCAGGCGACGCTCTTCAGCTGGTTGTGGCTGGGCGGTGGTTGTGCTCTATAAAAGTTTCCTTTCTGGATCCTGCTATGTGCCAATACCCACTCCCCACTCAATCTGCATGCTCCCATGTCTGCAAGCGCCATTTTAATAATCACCCACTAACATTCCGTTTGCTTCGGCGATACCAGACCCCATCTTTATCTAATCTTCCCATCCATCACTGTAGCGTAGCTAGTACATGGTAGGGGAGCCGATGAAAATCCCTTTTGGATGGTCGTCACCAGGTGTGGCGGTGGCGGGGCCACAAAAATAAAAAAATAAGAAAAATAAGAATAAAAAAGTCGTTGCAGGACACCTATATATTGTGGTGCTTTAGGGTAGGGCCCAGGAGGCGTCAGATACGTTCGGTTTGGAAATGATAGGGACCTCGACAAAGAACGGAAATGGAGTTTTACTTATGGACACTCTTTAACGGCCTGCGGTGCCACAAGTAGTAAAAGCGTGCGTTAAACACTATCAGAAACCACTCTTTAACTGCTGTGGTTCTAAGCGTACCATTCTATAGTGGGCGTGAAAGCCGCTTAATTTTGCTTAGAGACTTCTTTTATCAGGCTTGCCATAAATCTACGACACGGGACCAACGGCTTTACTTCCCTTGCGAAGGAAGCCCTGCTAAGTCAAGGAAATACCACAAGGACCTTTCTTAGGACCATTTCTGTTTCTTATTATGATAAATGACCTGCCATGTAATATACCTGCTAAGACAATTCTATATGCTGATGATTCCACTTTTATTTTTACACATAATGATTTTGTTGTTTTAAATAATATGTGTTATGACATAATTCAGAGTGCTACTAAATGGTTCTCTAGAAATGGTTTTTTAACTAACTGTGACAAAATGCAAAACATTATTTTAGCTTTAGAAAAAGTTCAAATGGTACTGAATACACTAGTGTAAAGCTTTTAGGAATGGTTTTAGACACAGAATTAAACTGGAATTCACGTGTTGAAATGCTCTATAAAAAGTTATCTAAAGGGCTGTATTTACTGAGAACCATTTACAACAAAGTATCTTGTAGCTATTTAAAGCAAACATATCTTGCTTTGTTTGAAAGTGTTTTCAGCTATGGACTGTTAGCATATGGGAAGTGTTCTAGATTAAATGATATTTTACTTCTACAAAAGAAAGTCATGAGAATTTTATGTCAAACTTCTTATAATGCTCCATGTAGACCACTTTGTAAGCAACAACAAATTTTAACAGTGTACAATTGCTATATATTACAATTATTATTATATTTAAGTCAATTTAAACTGAACAGACAGGTACACTCATTAAATACCAGAAATATTGATAAATTAAAAGTTACATACACTAGACTAAAGAAAGTTAAAGATATTTATTTGATAACCAGCATTATAGCCTATAATAAGCTTCCTGACCACATGAAAGATCTAAATGTAATACAGTTTAAGGCTAAAGTAAAAAAATAGTTGATGAACAATGTATTTACAATTTGGATGAATTTTTTAAGACTAGAATTGTTATATGACTGACTCTTACTTGTATATATTATTTTGACCATGTCTATTGTACTAATGTACCTAATGACTGAACAAATAAATACTACCAAATACTAAGGATTTTTACAACCGAAAAAATCCATCGTTCTCCGCGACCTTGAGTATATGGAGCTAGCATGGTAACCATCACACCACGGAGGGCGACACTCCGTCAAGGCTTGTACGGTTTAAATTATTTAAACTACAATAACTATACATATTTGATTTGCGCTGTAGGTTTCTGAACATTGTCCATAAAATACTCCAGTCACCCGCTCATCCGGATGGTCGTCCTTTGGGCCTCTCCCTTCCCTCCCATCCAGGTATAATGTTAGAAGCACAAAGGACCATATGGCCTACTTGTGGTGCTTGGACCCGGTTAGAGACTCTCTCCGTTTACATATAATAACGCAACGAGGATACTTAAAGTGAGAAACTGCCTGAGCGATCTTTTTTTACTCCTCTTGCTTATCAACGGCTATAATTTGAAATAGTCCCGTTGAGTTCTGCACTCTTTTAACGCACGCACACCTCAAATACGCAGCAGTTGGTCCATCTGGTATGTATGTACCTTAGGATGCTTCCTTTGCCTAAAAGGTATGTGGTATAGAAATTAAACTTGTAACTTGATGCATTACGAGCACTGAAACACCAAACCGCCTGAGGATGTTACACTTCCGCAATATTGTAGTGTTGGAGAAGTTGCCGAGTATTCAGGAGTAAAGCGTGCTATTTGCCAAACACAAATACTAATTGGAATCAATGCATAAAATTTGTTGGGGACATTTCTGTCTCACACATCCAGATGATAATCACAGGAGAGAGAGAGATAGAAACCGCATGCAAGACAACCATTTTGTGCAGGTATTTGACGAAAAACTCAGTCTAAAAATAAAATTTCGTAATACCAGAGGAACGATATTACTTTGTTACTTATATTACAGTTGGTTCCTTTAATGCACTTAACACATATTTATAAACTAAACACTAATAAAGGAATTAAGCTTCATATTTAAAGCAATCACGTATCTTCACGAAGCTGTCTCTGCTTATTCTTCTAAAAAGCTACAGAAATGGTAAAATAAATATAATTAAAAAGAGCACATATGTCAGTGGGTGAACAAAAGTTAAATTTCTTAATTAAAATTGATAAACCTTTTGCAAAATTAAATGGTTGCCACAGTAAAAAATGGAAGAAAAGTGAGGGATTCGGGGCAGTATATGAGAAATGCCAAATCCTAAGTAAAGCAATAGAAGAAGAAATAATTAGTGTGCTGATTAAGAACTCAAAGAATTATTTTTTTTTCTATGGTCAGCCTATGTGTTTTTTTCAACGAGATCAACTTAGTGGCCTATAGAATGTTTCCAATCAACATCTTGGCCTCTATTTAGTTGTATAATATGTTAAAGGTTCTGCATCATGTGAAAAATATATAGCATTTATATTGTGAAATAACTATAGGATCGAAAGAAAGACAAAAATGTTTGAAATTTCACCTACCATAAACATCTAATACATTAACTCCAGCATTCCACCATCATTCCACCATTGGTATTTAAGCTTAGGAATCCATTTATTCGATCAACACATCTTCTTAATTGGAATAAGTTATTCAATTCTATCTTTAACAGTGACATACCTCTATTTAGTTTTAACAAAAGAGAACATTTTTGGGGAAACCTCCTCGCCCCCTTTTACCCTTTGCATGGAACATTTTTCTTAATTTTAAATTTTGTAAAAACTGGCCAATTTTGTATAAGATACCATACCTGAAACATGTTTGCATGTCAAATAACTTTTATATACTGCATTCCTTGGGAGAAGCCTCGGAAGTCCTCTTCATTCTGAATTTCTTCTGCATAACTAGTAGACTGTAAAAGATAGAGAAAACTTTACTACCATAAAATGTATATCTTATTAATACACACAATTTATGTCATGTACATTTTTTTAGAGCTAAAAATTTCAAAGGCTATTGTTTCAAATTTACACTACTCAAAACTTTTCCACGTCTATTTTATTTTACTCTTCGCCATCACAGAGAAATAGATTTCAATGACAATCGCATAGCGACAGCTTTAAATTTTTGGATGGAATACAATATCTACCTTCTCTGGCTACTATGTAGGTACTTATCTGCTAGAGAAAGTAAAAATAGTGTATGTAACCCAACATTAATAGGAGAAGATAGTTATTGATTTTAGCTAATTCGAATCAATTCATTACTATATGTAGAAAGAAAATATCTAATTGAATAAAATTTGCTACAAATACTTCTAATGTTGTCCACAAAGTTCGTACAAAAACTTGCACAAAAACCGACACTAAAGCATGTCGCCATGGTAACTCATGGTTAGAGCAGCCAGCAGGAGATTGGGGGATCCGTGGCTCAAATTCCGGCTATAGCATTGAATTTTTCAGTCTATCTATCCAACTCCAAATTAAAGACTAAATTTCCTTACAAAAGATTATTCTTTTACCTACCTCATGCTAATCAAGACAAAATTGCCAGAAATGGTCTTATTACTTGATTCTTTGTAAGAAGAAGAATACATTAAAGCAATATTCAAATCTTTTAAAAGCGGGTCGCTAAGTGAAACAATTAAAATTCGGTTCCATTTGCCTGATGGAGTAAACAAAGGAGAGACGAAAAGAAAGATGTCTCTCGTTTGAGAAAATTTCAAGTATCTTAAAACAGAAACCAATAACTCGGAATATATTGAAAACGGCTAGCTGTAAAAAACATGCATATGACACAAATTGTGTTTTTTTAACAAGATCTACATTTTTTGTTTAGTAATATTTGCCTGTCTCTTACGTTTACAGAAGTTATACAAAAGTAATCCATAAGAAGTCTTCAGAGGTCGTTTTCTAAAAATCAAGACAAACCTTTCGTTTGTCATGAAAATATCTCAAATGTATGTCATTTTAATAAGAATTAATGGAGCCATTTTTAAGAAAATTAATTATTTGGAAGAATGTTGCATATAAAGGTGATTTGGGAGAGGGAGAATTTTCTTGAACATCTTTTTGTCGCATCCTTGGAAGATGCTGTACTTTAATAGCAAGTTTGTATTTAACCTAATTTTCATTTTTAAGCTATGCTGCACACACACACACACATACACACACACACACACACGGACATGTTTCTAAAAATGCTTCAGGGGCTCCCAAAATGTATATTTCCGGTGAAATATCGATATCGAATTTCCAGTGGAATGCAATACTTTTTACTTTCTCTACACGTACTATGTACATAGTGTATAGAGAGGGTATTGTAATGCACCCAAAAATTTGATACCGAGATTTCACCGGAAATACATGTTTTGGTTCCCCTGAATCCAAAAAAAGCATTTTTACAAAAGGTTCGTGTATGTGTGTGTGTGTGTGTCTGTGGACAGCATAGCTCAAAAACGAAAATTCCGTTAAATATCAAACTTGGTATTTAAGTTTGGTATCTTCCAAAGATGCGACACGGAAGATTTTCAAGAAACTACCCCCATCCCCAGCTACCTTTACATGGAACTTTTTCCGAAAATTTAAATTTTTTTAAAAATGGCTCTAACGATTTTGATTAAAATGTCAAATATTAACGACATTTACCTGACAAATAAAATGTATATCTTGAATTTTCTGGGAATAGCCTCTGAAGATTACTTTATTCTGGCTGAATTTTGCGGAATTTTGCATAACTGCTAAACCGTAAGAGATGGACAAAAATTTAACACACAAAAAATGTAGAGCACATTAAAACCACAATTTATGTCATGTGTATATTTTTTCCGTGGAGTTGATCGTTTTTGACATATTCCTTGTTTTTGGTTTCAGCTTTGAAGACATATTTTTCTCATACAAATTCCTGTCCATACAAACAAAGGAAATTCAGTTGCATAGCAACCAGCTTATGGTTAGCAGTTTAGCCTATAGTACTCCGTTATTTCCCTTCTACTTACAAGGAAGCAAGTAATAAGACTATTTATGCTATTTTTTCTCGATTAAAATGAATTAAATAGAAGCAATAACAATAATTTGTTGCAGAGATGTAGCGAAAGTTATATGAATGGAACATATAAGATTTTTTTCATATGGGTTGTTGTTCATAAGTAGTAATAATAATAATTGGTGTTAATTATGAAGTGTTTGATGTTTTTATTTATTATTTATTATATTATATTTAAGAAGGTATATTTGTTTAAAATTACATAGTTTTAATTTTTATATTTTTAATTTTATATTTATAAATTATTCTTATAATTATGTTAGCTTAAATTTATCTGTAAATGATGATGTAATATAAATATGAAGTTTAATAAATATTAAAAACCTGCAATATTAGCCCTGATTTAAGTAATTAGGTACCAGGGTTATTATACAAATTTATGCTTTCTGTATACGCACTATGTACACCCAAAAAGTCGATACCGAGATTTCACCGGAAATATATGTTTTAGGCTCCCCTTTATCTAAAAAAAAGCATTTTTTGGTAAAAGGTCCATGTGTGTGTGTCTGTGAACACGATAACGCAAAAACGAAAAGTAGGTAAAATACCAAACTTGGTATTTAAGTTTAGTATTTTCCAGGGATGCGACACGAAGATTTTGAGAAAAATCCTCCCACCCCCAACTACCCTTTACACGGAACTTTTTCCGAAAATTTTGATTTTCTTAAAAATGTTTAACGATTTTGATTAAAATGTCAAATATTAACGACATTTACCTGACAAATAAAATGTATATCTTGAATTTTCTGGGAATAGCCTCTGAAGACTACTTTATTCTGGATGAATTTTACGGAATTTTGCATAACTGCTAAACCGTAAGAGATGGACAAAAACTTAACATACAAAAAATTTACCAATGTGTAAATAACTATTTTATGTAAACTTGTAAGGTCGCGATATGACCATGCTATTAAAGCGACCCAAAATAAATTATATTGCAAAAAAAAAATAATGTAGAGCAAATTAAAACACACAATTTATGTCATATGTATGTTTTTTCCGAGGAGTTGATCGTGTTTGACATATTCCTTGTTTTTGGTTTCAGCTTTGAAAACATATACTTTTCTCATACAAATTCCTGTCCATAACAAAGGAACTTCAGTCACATAGCAACCACCTTATGTTTATCAGTTTAGCCTATAATACTCCGTTATTTCCCCTCTACTTACGAGAGAGCAAGTGATAAGACTATTTCTGCTATTGTTTCTCGACTAGCAGAAAGTAAATAGAAGTATAAGCTTTTTAACAATAGTTTGTTACAGAGATGTAGAGAAAGTCTTGTGAATGGAACACATAAGCTTTTTTCATATGGGCTGTTGTTTGGAAGTAGTAATAATAATTATTGGTGTTAATTATGAATGTTTGTTTGACGTGTTTGATGTTTTTATTTATTATATTATATTTTAGAAGTCATATTTGTTTAAAGTTACATACTTTTAATTTTTATATTTTTACTTTACAGTGTCACTCGTGGTAGTTCAAGGATGAGAACAAGAGCAATGTCCGCGATATATAAAAACGATTATAAATGTAAATCCTTACGGAATAACTGCGTATAACATAACCGAGCTTTTCACAGAATGAACTCAATTAGATCACTGATGCATGAGAATGCGCGCGTAAATTTTTACTGAACCCGTTTGCGTTGTAGCGATAATGATAATGAATTCTTACACTATGATTGGTCAACAACCTGAGGAACCCCAAACGACATACCCCACAAGTGTCAATCACAAGGACATTTTTACCGACATAGTGTCCACAAGAAATACTCTTTTCTTTAAGCATCCACGCCATCTATCCGCCACTTATGAAACCTAGAGGTATAGAGCCATTAAATTATAAGGTAGCTCCTCTCCACTACTCGAGAGATCCGAGAGTTGCCGCGAAAGTGGTGCCGGCAAAGGCGCGCTGGAGTCCTTACCTTAAATAAATGCTGAAAATACTGACATTCTGCTCCCAAACAGGCATGATAAGAAGTTAAAAATGATCTTAATTATTCATCTAAGCTCAGCATCAGAAATCTCTGTGTAACCTACAGAAAGTTAGTGATAACATCATGCAAGAAATCACAAGGATTCTTGATGCTAAGCTTAAACAAGTGAGCGAGAATATTTTTGCAAATTATGCTGCCTGTATGTGAGCAGAAGTTCAAAATTTCCGTAATTTATTTTAAAGTGTGTATTTTAGTGGGCCTTTGCCGGCACCACTTTCCCGGCAACTCTCGGATCTCTCGCGTAATGGCGAGAGGCCGCGACAGAGGTTACCTTATAATTCAACGACCCTATACATCTGAAATATGAGAAGCAAATAAATGGAAAAGAAACTGTGGTAGATAAACACCTCCGCATTGGGCTACCCACCAGGAAGAAATACGAAAAACCCAAGGTTGACAGGGTTCAAACCCGGGACCTCGCGAATGTGAACTTCATAGGTTACATGGAATATTTTTTAGCCAGATTACACACAAAGAGATAACATTTACTTTCTCCTGAACGTATGTACATACAACGTACATAGTAACTAGAGAAGGCATTATATTCCACCCAAAATTTGATGTGGAGATTTCACCGGAAATGTATGTTTTGAGATCCCCTGATTCCGAAAAAGTATTTTTAGAAAAAGGTCCATGTGTGTAATGGTCTGTCTGTGGACAGCATAGCCCAGAAACAGAAACACCATTAAAAACTAAACCTGTATTTAAGCTTAGTATATTCTAAAGTTGCAACACGAAGATTAAAAAAAAAAAAAAAATCTCTCCACAAATTACCCTTTTCAAGCAAATATTTTTAGAAACTTGTTTTTTCTCAAAATGGCTCAAACGATTTTGATTAAAATACCGCACATTAGTCACACATAAAATGTATATACTGAATTTTCTGGGAATAGCCTCTGAAGATCTCCTTATTCTGGCTGAATTTTGAGTAACTGGTAAACCTTTAGAGAGACAAAAACTTATCACACAGAAAATATAGATCTCGTTAATTTATATTACATCCACAAGTTTATAACAGAGCTGACCGTTTCTGAGATATTCATTGTTTTTGGTTTAACCTCTAAAACACTAATACTTTTCTCATACGGGAGTTTGTCAACTTCTGGCAATGCAAACAAAGACATTTCAATTATATAGCAACCAGATTTTAAGCCTTGTATATTCCCTTATTTCCCATCTTATTCTAAGGAGTTAAGCAATAAGACCGTTTCTGCTAGTGTTTATAGAAGAATGACCTTTTTAACAATAATTTGTCACAGAAGTGTAATAGAAAGTTATGTGAGTGGAACACATCAAAATTTTTAAATCCAAATTATTTGAGTTGATGCTGGAATATTAAACACAATTTAGAGGGACGTACTAGAGAGGAGAGGGTAGAGCTGGAGGGAGGTTAATTTATTAGTTGAAATTCTGATCGTTTCACAGTATTTGAAATGTTATTAAATAACGCAATAAAGCAAATTAATTTACACTTCTAATAGAACGCAGTACCATTCAGGACGGAATGTCAATATTAAAGCAAACGAGACACTGAATAAATACCTATCACGTAAAATGGTAATCAATAATGCTTTGAACCAAAATATATACTAATGAGAGAAATCACTGAATTGCCTTACGTGACGATGTACACAATTAAACCTAAGCGTGCACCGAAATTGAACTGCAAGCTGAAATTCATTACAATAAAATTCTTAAAACATTTATCTAGAATGTTCATTGTTTTTGAAAAGATCCGATTCTACAGTTTCATAACAAAATTGCCCTGAGAATCAGTGAAATTGTGAAAAAATCTGATGTGCTCCATTCACATGGCTTTCTCTACATCTCTGCGAGAAATTATTGTTAAAAAAGCTTATGCTTCTCTTTTTTATTGTTTCATTTATATAGCCCCCTTTAACATCTAAGGTCATATCGGGGGCTTTGCATTAGAAACTCGTTGTCTGTAGGTTCTTTACGTTGGTTTAAATCATTTTTTTATCTTTCTCAAATGCACACACATTCACTCTCACATACATACTTCCAGACTCTGTGGGAGATAGGGAACAAAAATGGCTAAAGAAAAATTCCTCGCCCCAGCCGGGAATCGAACCCGGGACCTCCGGGTGAGAAGTCAGCTCGCTGACCACTCGACGGCAGTCTATGCTCCTCTTTATTTCATACTAATCGACTAAAAATAGCAGAAATAGTCTAATTATTTGCTTCCTTGCAAGTAGAAGCGAAATAAGGGAGTACCATTGGTTAAAGTGATAGTAAAAAACTGATTACTATGTGACTGAAGTTCCTTCGTTTGTATGGACAGGAGTTGACAAATTCCTGTATGAGTAAAGTTAAGTTTTTCAAAGGTGAAATCCAAAAACAAGGAATATTTAAAAAACGATCAACTCCACGAAAAAAGTGTATATAACATAAATTGTGAGTTTTAATATGCTCTACATGTTTGTGTGGTAAGTTTTTGTCCATCTCTTACGGTTTAGCAGTTATACAAATTTACGTAAAATTCATCCAGACTAACAAAGTCTTCAGAGGCTAGTCCCAGAAAATTCAAGATATGCATTTTATTTGACATGTAAATATCTTAAATATAAGAGATTTTAGTCAAAATTGTTACAGGCATTTTTGAGAAAATCAACATTTTCGAAAAAAAATTCATTTAAAGGGTAGTTGGAGTTGGGGGAATTTTCTTGAAAATCTTCGTGTCGCATCCTTGGAAGATACCAAACTTAAATACCAAGTTTGATATTCAACGGTCTTTTCGTTTTTGAGCTATGCTGTCCACAGTCACACACGCACACACACATGAATCTTTTAGTAAACAAGGGTTCAGGGGGATCCAAAACATTAATTTCCGGTGAAATTTCTGTATCGAATTTTTGGATGGAATGCAATGCCTTCTCTATACACTATGTACATAATACGTGTAGAGAAAATAAAAATAAAGAAATCTGATGTGTTCCATTCACATACATTTCTCCAGCTGTTCCTTATACAAAAGATTTATCTTTTATCTACTTCAAGCTAAACGAGATAAATATCAACAGAAATGGTGTTATTACTTGGTTCCTTGTAAGTAGAAGGGAAATGAAGGAGTACATTAGGCTAAAGCGAGAGTCAGATCTTTGAAACACTCATTGCTATTTGAAACCATTGACCAAGTTCGCTAGTTTAAAATTGAAATCATAACAAGAAATATCTCGAAAACGGTCTACTCTAAAAAAAGTGTGATATATGTTTTAATGATATATACATTTGTTTTGTGAAGTAAGATTTTGTTCATTTCTTACGGTTTAACCGTCATGCAAATTTTTGCAAAATTCATCCAGAATAAAGAGGTCTTCAGAGGTTATTCCAGAAAATGCAAGATATACATTTTATTTGTCATCTAAATATCTTAATATCTAAATATTTTAATCAAAATCTTAAGAGCCATTTTTGAGAAAATAAAAAAATTCGAAAAATTTTCCATCTACAGGATAGTTGGGATTGGGGAGATTTTCCTACAAATCTGCATGTGTATCCTTGGGGGATAGTAAACTTAAATTCCAAGTTTGATATTTAACGGATTTTTCGTTTTTGAGCTATGCTGTGCAAACACACAATGACCGTTTTTCTAAATATTCTTTTTTCGGACTTAGGGCACCTCGAAATATTTATTTTTGACGAAATCTTCATATGGAATTTCTGGGTGGAATATAGTACATTCTTCAGCTGGTCTGTACATTGTATGTACATATAATACAATAACAACTCCATGGCACGACAGCTCACAAGGAACCTTGGCCTACCACCCGGCCGCTGCGTTGCCCGTCTCGGTCCTGACAGACGTCATGGATGGGATGCAGTATTGGAGGGTGTGACGTGGTCACCGCCTCATGACCTGGAGTACTTCTCCATCAAGTAGCTCCTCAATTGTCTCCCCAGGGACCTCGCGAGGGTGAGTGCAACCGGGCTCGGTCTCCCAGCGTGGGAAATATCCCCACGCCGGTAACGGGAATCGAACCCATGTCTCCCGCTTGGTAAGCAGCTGCGCTACCACCGCGCTAAGTAGACGACTTTATATGAGAGAGATTGCTGTTCACAAAACGGCTCTAACGATTTTGATTAAAATGCCATGTTTAATATATTACTTTCTCTATGCGCACTATGTACATAGTGTATAGAGAAGGTATTGTAATGCATCCAAAAATTCGATACCGAGATTTCACAGGAAATAAATGTTATGGGTCCCCCTGAATAAAAAAAAGAAGCATTTCTATCAAGGTCTGTGTGTGTGTGTCTGTGGGCAGCATAGCTCAAAAACGAAAAGACCGTTAAATATCAAACTTGGTATTTAAGTTGGGTATCTTCCAAGGATGCGACACGAAACTTTTCAAGAAAATCGCCCCATCCCAAACTACCCTTTACATGGAACTTTTTTCGGATATTTTGATTTTCTAAAAAATGGTCTAAAATTTTTGATTAAAATATCGTTTACTTTTTATGTCACCCTACCTATAACAGTAAAAGAAAAAAATAGAACGAATGATGGTGCCACACGTAGGCTCTTCTCTTTATGTTTCTACCTGACTGGGAGGGAGGGATGAGGACGGACCAGAATTATGATTACGATAAAGGCAAGCGTGAATGGGGTCCCTATCTTTTCCAAATCGCAGGTATCCGAAGTTACCTGACAAATAAAATGTAAATCTTAAATTTTCTGGGAATAGTCTCTGGAGATTAGTTTATTCTGGATGAATTTTACGGAATTTTGCATAACTGGTAAACCGTAAGAGATGAACAAAAACTAGCACATAAAAATGTAGAGCACATTAAAACACACAGTTTATATATTATACATTTTTTTCGTGGAGTTGATAGTTTTTGAGATAAGCCTTGTTTTTGGTTTCAGCTTTGAAAAACTTATACTTTTCTCATACAGGAATTAATCAACTTCTGTCCACACAAAGGAGCTTGTCACATATCAACCAGTTTTTGACTATCACTTTAACCTATGGTACTCCCTTGTTTCACTTCTATTTGTTAGGAAGCAAGTAATAAGACTATCTCTGCTATTTTTTTTTTCTCGATTAGCGTGAAGAAAATAGAAGCATAAGCTTTTCAACAATAATTTTATACAGAGATGTAGAGAAAGCCATATGAATGGAACACATCAGAATATTTTTATGGTAAATGAAATGCATATCTGCAGACCTCTTTATGCTGGATGATAAAACTATTTTATGTAGAGTTGACTGTATCTGAGAAATTCCTTGTTATTGGTTTCAATTTTGAACTACTTAAATTTTTCTGAAACGGGAGTCATCTTTCGTTTCACATCTAATGTTTTAGTCTTGGCCATTCAAAGAAATCGAAATTCATATGTTGCACATAGCAACCGGCCTTTAAAAGGTTTGATTACTGCTTTAGCCTAGTATATTCCCTTATTTCCCTTCTACTTACAAGAAACTAAGTAATAAGACAATTTCTGCTATAATTTTTACCTCGAAATGCATGATGTGGAGAAAAGAATAATATTTTGTAGGAATAATTTGTTTGCAGAACAGTCATGTGAATGGAACAAATCAGATAACTTTTTTTTTTATGAAATCGAGGAGAGATTTGAATACGTAAAAAAAGTATTATAATATTTGATTTGATCGTGTGAACGTAAATGAAATACATGCAGCATAAATTCTGTAGCAAAATGAAGCTTTGTGTACATCTTGTGTGAATAAATTTGTCGTTTTGTTTCAGCGCGTGATAAAAATTGAAAGTAATGGTTTTATATGCGACTAATTAAAATGAACAGTTTTTGTTTGTATTGTAGTGGGAAGTAGGTTTGTAATAAACAAACGCGTTGTTTAGTTTGAAAATTTTCCAATTATGCTTCGAGGCAACTGGTTTAATTTACAAGTAGAGAGATCAGTTTACTTTATATGTCACCCTACCTATAACAGTAAAAGAAAAAGATAGAACGAGTGATGGTGCCACACGTAGGCTCTTCTCTTTATGCTCAGGGAGGGAGGGATGAGGAGGGACCAGAATTATAATTACGATAAACGCAAGCGTGGACGGGGTCCCTATCTTTTCCAAATCGAAGGTATCCAAGCTACTAGGCACACACCTCTGCCGAATGCGGCTCTTAGCCAGGATTACAATTGATACCACCAAACGCCATCCTTGCAACATATTCTGCTCGGGTTATTGTGTAGTGTTAAAAGGAAATTCCTCTTTCAGGTATATAAAGTCGTATTCACTGTCTCTTTTGTTAAAATTAAATCTCATATATATATATATATATATATATATATATATATATATATATATATATATATTATCAGTTAATAAGTGTTCGTAATCCGTTTCAGCAATAGTGATAAATCTAACCGTTAAGAAGTATCTGTATTTATTTTCAGCAAGAGTATTAATCTTAACCGTTAAGAAGTACGCGTATTCAGTTTCAGCAACAGTGATATATCTTAACGGTTAATAAGTAGGCATTCGTATGCAGTTTTGGAGCAGTGTTAATTTGATACCAATATACAAGCTATCCGAAGAGAAATGAATAATATTGGAGTTGGAATTAATAAAAGTCCAATAAAGCTTCTTAATCAGTTAATTGATACATTTAGCTTCGTACTTTATGACGTTTGTGGAGAGCCAATCAAAACAAACTTCAGGATTTGTGTTGATCCATGACAACGCTCGTCCACACACTGCTGGCACAACCTATCGGCTCCTTGAACAATTTCAATGGGATATTTTTGATCATCTGCCGTACAGTTCTGACCTAGCACCCAGCGACTTTCACCTTTTCCCTGAACTGAAGACGTGGCTAGGAGGGCAGCATTTTCAAAGCAACGAAGATCTTCAAAACAACGTCAATGCTCATTTGAAATCATTGGCGGCAACAGTTTTTGAAGCGGGTATTGCAAAGCTTGTGCACAGGTACGATAAATGTCTTAATCTTTTCGGTGATTATGTTGAAAAGTAACCATAAGTTTACAGAACTTTTAGTACTAAAATGGCCCTCGTATTTTTACTCAATTTCACCAACATATATATCGTGGCCTTTAATAAGTATTTAGATTCATGATGACTCCAATATAATTCGGTTGTTATCCTCTACAGTCATCAATCATAACAAAAGCCGAGAAAGCTTCAATCTTTATTTTGATCCAGTTTCAGCAACAGCGATATGTCGTAACCGTTAAGTATTTAGTTTTTTTAGCAAACACAATGAAGAAACAATATATTTTTGTTGGAAGAGAAGGAAGGATTGTAAATTAATTTCTAAACCTATTCAAAGATAGAAAATATATTATTATTATTACCATTATCGTCATTTTTATCATAATTATTATTTCCATCATCATTATTATCATCATCATCATTATCATTATCATCATCATCATCGTTGCTCTACCAGTATTTCCTAAAAGTTTTTAAAAGATAAGAATTATTTGTATGTATTGACATTATTGACTTCTCTAGAATATAATGCTCTTAAGACTGCAACGGTTTCAGCAACGGTGATATATCGTAACTGTAATTTAGTATTTGTATTTAGTTTCAGCAACAGTGATACATCTCAATCCCTAAT
Source organism: Hymenopus coronatus (assembly GCA_030762935.1). Taxonomy (NCBI): domain Eukaryota; kingdom Metazoa; phylum Arthropoda; class Insecta; order Mantodea; family Hymenopodidae; genus Hymenopus; species Hymenopus coronatus. The sequence goes on from CM060882.1 coordinate 28,910,123, forward strand.
ACATATTTGTACTTAGTTTCAATAATTGTGATATATCTTTAACAGTAAAACGTATTTGCATTCAATTTTAGCAACAGTGATATATCATAACCGTTAATAAATATTGGTTTTCAATTTCAGTAACTATTTGCCTATTTTTCCTGGTTCTCGTTTTTGTTAACGATGCTGATAATTGCCGGGATCATATTTTTGTTGCCAATGGACCGGAATTTCGTCCCGCAGGAATTCTTTTACAATCAATATATATATAGCACCATCTCTACCTACTATTTAAATTGTACATATTGCTAGAGAATGTATAAATTGAAGTGCTCTCCTGAATTAAAGTTGTTTTTAATGTTATTTATTATATTTAATTCTTCTTTGCCCAGGCACTTACTCTACACAAAAGAAAGTAGAGCCATTTGACTAATAGAGAAGTGCATTTTCCTTTTACGGGGAACTACTCGGTTTGTTTATACTGCACTTTTTTGCTTCCTGATTTCTGCTTTTTATTTTCTTTCAAAAAGGCTTGATGGGGATGGGGGTGCCAGAAGATGCCCCGAAAGAAGAAAGTAAGAAAGGAAAAAGAAAAGCACGTTCTTCAAAGTGTAGCCGGAGTTTGCAGGATGTGCGAAAAGAAAAATCATGTAAGATGTGGAGAAACATCAGTCTTTAATATTCAAGAAGGACGGGAGGTAGGGAGGGAAAGAAGGTAGGGGAGGGAAAATGCGGTATCAGCCGCCTAGAGGTCTCCTGCTACGTGTCTGGCATCTTAAAGACGGCTTCTGATATGATTAATATTACGTTACGTAAAATTCTAATACCTCAGAGTTGATACTCTCTCCCCGTAGCCATGACAACCCAGACTCCCACGTTATGATGGAAAAATAGCATGCGTTACGTTTACAAGCTTCCTCTAACCTCTTCTAACAAAATCTTTTATTTTGTCTACTACTGACAGGTGGCCCAATAGCGCCGTGTAGATAACTCTTCGTACGCTCAAGAGGAGTCGAAATGCCCTATTTTGCCAATGTTAAAGTTTGACCCATTGTCTCGATAACTATTTAAGATAATAGGCTAAAATTTTCAAAGTATATTCACCAATATTTTTAGGGCTGGTTGATGAAAAATAGATACTTCTGTTGATTATAAAGAAATATAGGATTTTTTTTATAATCGTCCAAATATTTTATTGAAAAATTATCACTTTTAAATTTTCAAAAAATAACTGCTATATTCGTAAACAAGTTTCGTTAAAATAAATCCTATTTAGTTTCAAATGCGTGTTAAAAATGTCCGTCCTTACTGTCAATTAGTTTCTCAGATAATGGGCATTTGTAGAGAAAATATTACTTCTTTAGAAATTGATTTTAAACATGACATTAAAAAAATCTGATGTGTACCATTCACATAACTTTCTCTATATCCCTGTAACAAATTATCCTTAAAAAGCTTATACTTCTATTTACTTTATGCTAATCAGAAAAAATGAGCAGAAATAGTCTTATTACTTGCTTCCTTGTAAGTAGAAGCGAAATAAGGGACTACCATAGGTTAAAATGATAGTCAAAAGCTGGTTTCTATGTCAATGAAGTTCCTTTGTTTATATGGATAGGAGTTGACAAGTCCTATATGAGAAAAGTATAAGTTTTTCATAGTAGAAACCAAAAATAAGGAATGTCTCAAAAACGACGAACTCACGAAGAAAATGTATATAACATAAAATGTGTGTTTTAACGTGATCTACATTTTTTTGTGTAGTAAGTTTTTGTCCATCTCTTATGGTTTAGCAGTTATTCAAAATTCAGTAAAATTCATCCAGAATAAACTACTCTTCAGAGGCTATTACCAGAAAATTCAAGATATACATTTATTTGTCAGGTAAATATCTTTAATACACCAAATTTTAATCAAAATCGTTAGAGCCATTTTTGAGAAAATCAAAACTTTTTAAAAAAGTTCCATGTAAAGGATAGTTGGGGGTGAGGGAATTTTCTCAAAATCTTCGTGTCGCATCGCTGGAAGATACTAAACTTAAATACCAGGTTTGGTATTTTACCGGCTTTTCGTTTTTGAGTTATCGTGTTCACAGACACACGGACACACACATACACGGACCTTTTTCTGCAAATACTTTTTTTGGATACAGGGGACCCTAAAACATATATTTCCGGTGAAATCTCGGCATCGAAATTTTTTGTGCAGTGCAATACCTTCTCTATACACTATGTACATAGCACGTATAGGAAAGTAAAAAGTAACCTAATTTTCTAAACACAACTTGGCAGTACTTCGAAACTCTAACATGAAAGAAAATGAGTGGATAGCTAAAATAAAATTTGCCGATCAAAATAAAAAAAAATCTTTTCTCTAACACTAATATTTACAAATCTATTGGTGTTTTACCAAGTGTGTTGATAAATATTCTAAAAACTACTACACAGAATTATTTTCAACAATATTTTAAACTATTTACAATTAGCGCACCTCTATGAAAATTGTACCAAAATGAGCGGGAGATTTGAAATATTCATATGCAATTAAAACATGAACATGGAAAAATTTATGAAAACTCCATTTGGACAAGGTCATGTATGTCTGAAAGTTTGAAATTCCAAACTAATAATGCTAACTTTTTGAACTGTATACCACAGATATAATAGAATGGAAACAAGTTACAGTGTAAGTTGCATTTATTTTGCTTTAATGGTTTGGAGGTTATGGTCAAATTTGTTTGTTTTTACCACGCCACTAAAAAGACCTTTGCAATAAAAAACAATATCTGATGTTTCCTCATCCACATGACTTTCTCTACATCTCTGCAACACAGTATTATTAATAAACTTATTCTTCTATCCATTTTATTCTAAAACACTAGCAGAAGCGGTCTTATTACTTAGTTCCTGTATAAGTAGGAGGGAAATAAGGGAATAACTAGGCTAAACGCCAGCCACATGTTTTAAAATGTGGTTGCTATGAGATGGAAATCCGTTTCTTTGCATGGCCGGGAGTTAACAAGTTCCCGTATGAGAAAAGTTTAAATAGTTTAAAGCTGAAACCAATAACAATTAATACGACATAAATTGTGTGTTTAATCGTGATCTACATTTTTTGTAAAATAAGTATTTTTATATCTCTTATGGTTTATCAGTTATGTAACATTCAATAAAAATAATCCAGAAAAACTTGTCTTCATAGGCTATTCCCAGAAAATTCAAGATATACATTTTATTTGTCATGTAAATATCTTAAATATAACACATTTTATTCGAAATCATTAAAGCAATTTTTTAAGAAAATCAACATTTTGGAAATTTTTTCTTGTAAAGGGTAGTTGGGGGTGGGGATATTTTCTTGAAAATCTTCATGTCGCATTCTTGGAAGATACCAAACTTAAATACCAAGTTTGGTATTTAACGGTCTTTTCGTTTATGAGCTATACTATCTACAGACACACACACACACACACACACACACACACACACACACACACACACACACACACACACACACACACACACATTTCCGGTGAAATCTCGGTATCGAATTTTTGGGTGCATTACATATCTTCTCTATACACTATGTACATAGAGCGTGTAGAGAAAGTAAAAAAAAGAGTCTAATATTTTAACCTTAGGTACATAATACATCTAACTTTTTTAAATTGCCCTAGGTTTCTCTGTGTCCACTTTGGTTTAGGCTCCAAAGGTTTTTAAAGTTATGGGTGTGCTTTTTAATCATAAGCAATATAATTTTTATTTTTAAAAATTGAAAACATAAGCTTAAATACATCCAACAGTAAAACCTAGGGTAATCTATTGTACTCTGAGAACATGTGCAGCAAATTTTATTTGTGTAACAGAATAACTGCACTGCAAGGAGTATTTTACAGGAAGAAAAATAAAAATAGTGAGAAAACAAGGAATGATTTGAAAGCATGGCCCACATTAAAATTCACCAGATTGGTACCTGGTGGAACCCTCAGCTTTACTTTTCCTCTCCTATGCTGCTGCATTTTCTGTACTTTTCTTCTTACATTCCTGCTTTTCTTTTGCACAATTTCGTTTTTTAATTTGCATGATGCGAATGAGATCTCGTCGAACATACATTTTTCTTGCCGAGTCCAGTACAGCTCCACCTCTAAATGCTTTGCTGTAATTCCGTTTAAAGCATTAAAATGCCGCCTAGTGGCCAATTATACCCTTTTATATTCCGGAATATTTGAATTATTTAATGGAATTGAAATAAAAAATAGATGTTTTCAATTTTCCATGAAGTTTCAGTCATACATACACCCTTAAAGAATTACTAGCGACCTACGTTCTTCTCCTTTTTGATTTCAGTGGAAAAAGTGAGGAAATTTCGCTCATTGAAAGGAGTTCCCAGGTTTGAATGAAGTCGAAAAGGATAACATGTTTTCTTCTTCAGCTACAGAGCTTTTATTTTTGAGGCAATGAAGTGAACTTTTATATTTAAAATATTAAAGAGTGTTCATTTCACCTATCAGAATAGCTCGTTTTGTAATTGTATGTAAGCTATTTTGCTTAACGTCATAGATTAGACCCACATATAGGGATAAATATTGTTTTAAAGAGTTTGGAAGTTTTATTAATGTTACTTTTTTCTAAACTTAAAATACAGGTTCTCTTTACAGTATGTTATTTTGTTGAATCATATGTGATAGTTCTCTTGTAGCTTTTCGTATTGTATATTATGTTATTCTTTGTTATTGTCTATTATGTTGTTATATTATGTTATAAAGTATAACCGTGACATACTTTTGTAAAATAGAATTAAATAAATGTAGATTCAATAGGGATAGATAAAGTATTAAGGCGTTGTAAAAAAAAAAAAAAGAAAAAAAAAAGAAAAGAAAACGCAAGAGAGCACGTAATGTTTCGCTGTATTGTCAACACACCACCACAATTATTATTATTATTATTATTATTAGTTTTTATTATTATTATTACTATTTTTATTATTATTATTATTATTACTATTATTATTATTATTATTATTATTATTAGTAGTAGTAGTAGTAGTAGTAGTAGTACTAAACACATAAGCAGAGTAAATAAAAAATGAAAACCTCGTAACAAAAAATCGGTAAATGCGACGCCACGTAGATTCACTGCAGCAGCAGCAATAGTATTATACACTAGGTGCTGTAGTATCTGCATATTTTGCATCTGCTTTCATATTTTGAGTTACTCTTTATTATAACGAAAAAATGCAAATACGAAAGCACACAATTTACACTAAACCACTGTAACTAGCGCTATTCACGTTAGCAGCGGAAATAACATGAAAACTTCGTAAAAAAAAAAAAAAATGCAAACCCAAGAGCACGTAGTATAGTGAAATTTTACCACGTTTCGTTTTTACACCTGTTTTGTTACGACACGTTCATATTTTTTTTACTCTGTTTATGCGTGTAGCAACAGGAGTAGTAAGAATAAAACACAGTGAAATTCTATGTGCCCTGGTGTTTGTGTTTTTCCGTTATAGCTCTATTGTGTTATGATTTACTCTGTTTATATGTACTACTACCACTATTACTACTGATTATAATAATAATAGTAATAATAATAATAATAGTAATAATAATAATAATGATAAAAAAGCGAAACACTACGTGCTCTCTTGCATATATTACTTTCTCTATACGTACTATGTACATAGTGTATAGAGAAGGTATTGCGTTCCACCCAAAAATTCGATAACGAGATTTCGCCGGTAATATAAGTTTTAGGTTCTCATGTTTTAGAAAAAACGTCCGCGTGTGCGTGTGTGTGTTCGTGAATACGATAACTCAAAAACGAAAAGTCGGTAAGATACCAAACTTGATATTTAAGTTTAGTATCTCCCAAGGTGCGACTCGAATATTTTCCCCGGGCCTAAACTACCCTTTACATGGAAAAAAACTTATATCATTTTGATTTTATAAAAAATGACTCAAACGATTTTGATTAAAGTACCGCATATTAAAGATATTGACATGCCAAATAAAATGTTTATCTAGAACTTTCTGGGAATGGCCCCAAAAGACCTCTTTATTCTGAATGAATTTTGCTGAAATTTTGCGTAACTGGTAAACCGTAAGACATAGGCAAAAACGTAATTCACAAAAAATGAAGATCAGTTAAAGCACACTATTTGTGTCATATATGTTTTTTTATGGGATTGAGCATTTCTGAGATATTCCTTGTTATTTGTTTCTGATTTCTTTTTTTTTGTTTGGTAGTGTTTAACGCCCGCTTTTACTGCTCTGGCACTGCAGGCGATGACACTGATGATACATGAAGATGGAGCCCCGGTGGAATGAGATGACAGGGGAAACCGGAGAACCCGGAGAAAACCCGCCCCTGCGCCGCTTTGTCCACCACAAATCTCACCTGCGGTCATTTGGGATCGAACCCGGGCCGTTTTGGTGAGAGGCAAGTGGTCTGACCATTCGGCCACGGCGCGGCCCAATATTCGGATTTGTAAACTCCTGGCGCTGCATAAAAACGGATTTTAACCACTTGGCAATTAGCTTTTAAAAAATTGACAATCGTTTTAGTCTATTCTATTCCCTTATTTCCCTTCTACTTACAAGGAAGCAAGTAATTTAGATAGTTCTGCTAATGTTTATCTCGATTATCATAAATTAGATAGAAGAATAAGCTTTTTAACAATAATTTGTTACAGCGAAGTAGAGAAAGTCATGTGAATGGGATACATTAGATTTTTTTTTTATTTTATTGTTACGGTGCTTTAATGTTTTGATTTATTCCTACGGTGGGTCTGGTCTCTAATGTTAAGTAAGAACAGCTTATATATATAATTACAAAATTAGCTATTGACGGATAATAAGTGAAATGAAGTTTTAATATTTTAAGTCTAAAAGATGATTTTATCCCCTCAAAATAAAATCTTGATAACTGCAGTGGAAAACATATTAACCTTTTCGAACAGTTTACACTGATGTTGTATACGAGAACACGGACTCAAATACAAACCAGGGAACTTCTCTCAATGAGCGACATTCCCTCACCGTTCCCACTGAAATGCAAGAAGAGTAGATCGCAGGTCGCTCGCACTAATCCAACCACTGACCCGTTTAGCTCTGCAATTCTATAAACGCACGAAGGATTATCTGCGCATGTGATATACGACGCTGTTGGGCCCCTAGTAGGATAACGTGTGCGACTTGTATTTGGAAATTCCTGGGGTTGATCCCCAGCGATCACCTACTCTGATCCATGGATTTTTGTTGTGACTTCTCCGGGGATGCCAGGCGAATGCTTGGTTAGTACGATTTTCTTTCCGTTATTTATCCTTCGTACTGTACATCTTTCATCTTTAAAATGTTCTTCCAGGTTCCTGGGCCTTATGCTCAATGGAAAGACTTCTCCTCGTGGACACTAGGTGACTGCCAGGTCGACGGGTCGTTTCCACACCGTCTCTGGCGGCATGCAAAGGATCACCGGGCTTAGTAACAATAGGGTTGAGCTCAGCTCGAACAACTCGAGAATATTTCTACCTTAAAATTATTAATTTTGAAAAGAGATTTTATGCTAATTTGATTTCATAATAATATTGTGACAATGCCGTCCGTTTATGTGACTTCTCTCACATGTGTGAATCATCGCAGTTGGATGCGTAAACAACAGGACGAACGGCGCGACGGCAACAGGAACCTTCAGAACGCGAGTCATCATGATTCTTCTCGATATTCGAGATGTTTCTCAAAACTTCGGGTTCCAGAAGCTTCCAGGAACGTTATATTCTAGCTATAATAGGAGGAAGGATTGCAGTGCAATGTGTTGTGAACTGTACTGAGTCGTGAGTGATTGAAGTGTTAGAATGCAGTGGTGCATGCAGTCGTAAACTGTCTACGCGTCGAAACGTCGAGGGAGTTACGTGCGTGCGTGTCTGGTAGGCTCGTGGTGAGTCTAGGTGTTGTTGCTGTGTACCTACCCTGGTCAGGGTTTAACTACAGGAATGAGGTGAAGGTTGAGATTTTAATTTTGGAATTTTCGAGTGTTGGTGTTAAGGAGGTAGCGCTGGTAAGCTCCTGGAGCGGTTGCATTTCAGGAGCAGCATCCTTTCCTTTGCTCCGCTGGTGTTTATTTTTTTTTATTTAATTATGGTGGTGAAATTTTGATAGACCTCTCCCAATGGGAGGGGGAGTGCTTTGTTCAGCTATTACGCTGTTGGCTGGTTTAAAGCCGTTGTTACCGGGGATGCCCACAAGCCATGCGGGGAACCCGGAATCGCCTCTTTCGGCGTTCAGAGGGTAAGTACTCCCCCAGAGATCTGACAAGTACGTTCTCATGGTCGCCCAATCTGGCGTAGAATTTTTGAGCCCGGCGCCTGATAACATCTTCCACATATAGGAGGGCCGAAGCTTCATGTAGTAGCCTCAAAGGGAAACGTCGACATACAGAATATATGGACCGGACCCGCTGTAACCAGTGAAGCCAGGAGTCTGCCGCCATACCCCACACTTCGCAGGCATAGAGCAATAATACAAGTAACCAAGTGTTTTCACAGTTACCTGCAGCAATGAATCAAATACTTTATTTGAATCATTAAGGTCATTTGTTACAATATAAATAATAAATAAAATTAACATTACTAACATTATTAACCAACAAATCTATTATACTTATAAAAATTAAAGTTTTATTTTTACAACGATAATGTAACGTTTTATTCAAAATATATAAAAATAAATAACATATTTCTGAAGTAGTTTCAAGCTAGCTCGAGCTTTTATTTGTCCATGCTGCCATCTAGCGGCATTTATTGCTAATATTTATTAAAGCCTCAGAACATACTGAAGCAGAATGTTTACGGATTTATGCCCAAAAATACGTTTCGGTACCTTTGTGACTAAGTAAAGAAAACAATCCAATGTTTTCCACTGTCATAGCTTTTTCTAACTTTTCTGCAAACAAACTATTCTTGCAAAAGTTTATTCTTTTATCTACATCATACTAATTGAGATAAATGTTAGTAGAAGTTGCCTATTACTTGCTTTCTCGTTAAATCGAAGGGAAATAAGGGCATGCACTAAACTAAAGCGATAATCAGATCTTTTGAAAGCTGGTCGCTATGTGAAACAATCATAATTCGATCTCCATGCTCCAGAAGTACAACAAAGAGGAAAGAAACGAAAGAATTGAGAAAAGTTTAAGTAAACTAAAAATGACTCAAATAACAAGGAATACCTCAAAAATGTTAACTCTTCAAAAAAGGAAATATACGACATAATGATGTGTAAGATATAACTTCTGTGTTTTAACAAGATTTATTATTTGTATAGTAAGAGTTTCTTTATCTCTTACAAAATTTATCAAGAATGAAGAGGCCTTCAGTGGCTATTCTCAAAATATTCAATATATACATTTCGTTTGTATGAAAAACATTACACATATAGTATTTAATGAACCTCATTAGAGCAATTTTTAAGAGAATCAAAATTTTTAAAAAATGTTCCATGTAAAGAGTCGAGGGGGGGGGGGATTTGCCTGAAAATCTTAGTGTGGCATTCTTGGAAGATACTGCGCTTAAAAAGCAAGTTTGGTGTCTAATCGACTTGGAGGGAGAGAGAGGGAGAGAGAGAGAGAGATCGTAGTTTTACGTGGAATACAATGCCTTCTTTACAGTATGTACTTTGTACATATTTGATCGAGAAAAGTAAATATACTAACAATCAATTTTCTAGATTAAGTTGGACATAATACATTATCAGGGATGTGTTAGTTTGTTCACTTACATTAATTAATTTCCAATATCTGATTACTCGATTTCATTGTCGCTCAAACTAGCTCAGACGTTCAGCGCTTACTTGCTGAACTGAAGACCGCGGCTCAAAGTTCATGATCATTGTTTTTACCTTCTCTAGCACGTATGAATGTACAATGTACATAGATAAAGTATTGTACTCCACCCAAAAATTTGATACCGAAAACCACCCGTGTGTGTATATATATGTGGACAGCATAAGAAAAAATGAAAATTTGGTTACATACCAAACTTGATATTTAAGGATGCACATGAAGATCATCAAGCATAAACCCCACCCCTAACTGCCCAACCCTGTTTGCCGTCTACTTGAAAGTTTTTTCGAAACATTTTATGTTCTAAAAATGGCTGATAAAATTATTTTATCAGCATGTTGTACTTTTTGGATACTTTTATTATAACTGAAATGTATATCCAGATTTTTCTTTAAGCAGCCTCTGAAGTCCTTATTGTGGACGAGCTTTGCATAACTTGTAAACCATAAAAGAAACAAAATCTTATTACAGGGGAAATGTAGATTTCGTTAAAATACAACAATTATTCCAATACCTTTTTTGTGAGGTTAACCATTTTCGAGATTTTCCTTGCTATTGGTTTTAGTTTTCCAATACTTATACTTCACTCAAACGTGAAGTTAGTATTAATTTTTTCAAGCCGGTAATTCAAAGAGAAGGGAATTTCAATACCATCACATAGCACCCAATTATTGCATTTGAGTATAGCTTTAGATTAGTGATTTCCCTTATTTCACTTGTCTAAATGGAAATATGCAGTAAAGCCATTTCTGGCAACTTTACCCTGATCAGTATGAAGTAGATAGTACAAAAAGTTTTTGCAAGAACAGTTTGTTGCAGAATGTATGAAAAATCTTATGTATTCCATTCACAGAGTTTCTCTGTCTGTTATGAACACAAACTATTATTAGAGAATATTACCTATTCTTTTATCTACAGCATGTTAATCATGATAAAAATTAGCAGAAATTGATCTATACTTGCTTCCTTCTAAGCAAAAGTCGGTTTTTTAAAAGTCGGTCGATAACTGAACAATTGAAGTTCGATTTATTTAACATAGGTAGTAAAACAAAAGAGGGATAAAAAGAAAGGTGACCTCGCTTGAGAAAGGTTACGGTTATCTGGAAACGGTCAACTCTGTAAAAAATTATATGACCTAAATTGTGTAGTGTTAATAGGGCTAAAGTTTTTGCGTTGTAAATTTTTGTCCATATCTTACGGTCTACCAGTTATAAAAAATTCAGCAAATTTCATCCAGAATGAACAGGTCTCCAGAATTTGTTCCCAGGAAATTCCAAACATGCATTTCGTTTGCAAATTCCTTTAAAATATTGTATTTCAAAATTTTTGCAGCTATTTTTGAGAAAAAGATCAAAAACATTTCCATGTAAAGGATAGTTTGTAATGGGAGTATTTTTTGTATGAAAATCTTTGTTTTGTATCCTTGGAAGATCTAAACATAAATACCAAGTTTGGTTTTTAACGATAATTTCGTTTTTGAACTGTGCTGTCCAGACACACACACACACACACACACACACACACACACACACACCCATATTATACACTGCCATTTTTCTAAATGTGATTTTCTTGGACTCAGGGGACCTCAAAACATATTTCCGGTGATATATCGACATAGAATTTATGGAATGAATACAATACCTTTTCTATACACGTAACCTACGTGTAGAGAAAGTAAAAAGTCAGTAGCACATACGATTTTTTATTTTATTGTAAAAAATTCATGTGTACACCAGGGATCAATTCTAGAGTTAGTTTGTGTTTCTATTATTAGAGCTTCAAATATATTATGTCAGGTTGTTTTCCATTTTGTCCATGTGATATATTCCTGTGAAGTTTACGAGTTTTATGATTTTGAAATGCTCTCTGGGAATCAGCCCGTCACATTACTCCTCTCTCTGGAGGACCGAGTTTATTTTTGAGAACCTCCTCCTAACTACTTTATGTCCACCCCGAGTATTTTATTTCCTCCATCTCTGGCGAACTTTCCTCAATCCGCCATCTGGTGAAGCGTCCGATGGGAAACTAGAAACTCCATATGGGACAATAATCTAATTATAATCCTAACAACACTTATTTTCTATTGCAACGTGTTCTAAGCTAAAGGTTCTGTGCAAGCACGTTCAGTGTGTTCGTATTATTGAGCTAAAATATCTTCCGATGCTTTTAGTTTCCTAAATTTTTACTTTCTCTACACGTACTATGTACATAGTGTATAGAGAAGGTATCGTATTGCACCCAAAAATCGATACCGAGATTTCATCGGAAATATATGTTTTGACACCCCCTGAATTAAAAAAATAGAAGTTTTAGAAAAACATCCGTCTGTGTGTGTGTGTATGTATGTATGTATGTATGTATGTATGCATGTATGCATGCATGCATGGATGGATGGATGGATGGATGGATGGATGGATGGATGGATGGATGGATGGATGGATGGATGGATGGATGTATGTATGGATAGCATGGATCAAAAATGAAAATACTGTTAAATACCAAACTTGGTATTTAAGTTTGTTATCTTCCAAGGATGTGACAGAAGATTTTCAAGAAAATCCCCCCACCCCTAATTACCCATTACATGAAAAAAGTTTCGATTTTTTTTAAAAATGGCTCTAACGATTTTGATTTAAAAACCCCATATTAAAGTCATATCTATCACAAATAATATGTATATCTTGAATTTTCTGGGAATAGCTTCTAAAGACCTGTTTATTCTGGATGAATTCTGCCTATTTGGTGTAACTAGTGAACCGTAAGAGATAGACAAAAATTACTGTAGAAAAATGTAGATTTTGTTAAAACACACAAGTTATGTCATTTACATTTTTTTTTTCGGAGAGCTTACCGTTTTCGAGATATTCCTTGATATTAGTTTCAATTGTGAAGTACTTATACATTTCTCAGACGGGAGTGCCCGTTTTTCTTTTGTTCTACTCTTGGCCAAGCAAAGAAGCGATTTGCCAGTACAATCACATAACCACAGATTTTAAAACATTTGAATATCACTTTAGCCTAGTGCATTCCCTTAGTTCCATTCTACTTATAAGGGACTAAGTAATACAATTCTGCTAATGTTTATCTCGATTAGCGTGGTGTTGAAAGAAGAATTATCTTTTGTAAGAAGTTTGTTTGTAGAGTAGCTAGAGAAAGTCATGTGAGTGTAACACATCAGATATTTTTTCAAGGAATCTAAAATTGTGTTGAACATAAGTCTCTGTTGGTGCACATACGCCATCGTGGGTAAAGGTCGGCTAATGAGCTTGATATTCTTGAACTAGATGGGAGGAGTTGATTTTTAGTGTTAATGTGGGCTTAGAACTTTCGTCAATTAAATAAAGAATGGATGTTAAAACAATAAACACTAGAACTACTGCACTTAGAATTGTTCAAAGAATTTCCTACTTGTTCCTTACCAACGCATTTTTGCTCCCGACTGTACATACACACATACTACTTTTATAGTTCGTCTTCTTTTTCATTAGTCTGTTCCGCTTGCATAGTAAGTCTTCTTACCTATATTGCGGCTGGCCTAAATATCCTGTAGGTTTTATAATTTAACACCAGTTTTGGAACTTAGCTATTTCTTGTAACTCCTATTTGGAGCACAGGGCATCGCTACGATGTTTCCGTGATTGGATTTAAATTTCTAGTTTGTGAGTTCCCCGCTATGGTGACGAGGGATAAGCTCGTTGGCCACAGATGGCACTGACGCGAAATCGCGATTTAGGGACGCGAAATGATGGAATTTAGCCCAGTACCTACTTCTTTCAAGGTATGTGATTCTTTTACGTGAAAATATGCATTACATGGAACCATTGGCTTTAATTCTCTTCCGAAGGAAGACATGCAAAGAATTTTTGTGTTCGAAAAAATCCATCATCCTCCGCCAGGTTTGAACCTGCAATCTTGGGCTTTAGAGGCTAGCATGACAACCACTACATACGTTTTGAAAGCGTCTGATTGTTTATTCTCTCTAAAAGTAAGGGCCATTTTTTTCCTGTGCCGTTGTATATTTTCGTGTATGAAATTTACACCAAGCTCGGCTCTTGTAGTATTATTTATTTAATGCACTCTCTTACATCATTCAGTTTTACTCAGGAATTAATTTCAAAACTTTGTATTCTACTCTCAATAGTCTTTGTAAAAGTTTCAGATTCATATACTAAAACTGGCACCACCGTTGTTTTGTAGAACTTATTTCTTGTAACTAGTCTTGTTTTATTTCTCAGGGTTCTATAAATTGTTCTCCAAATTGATTGGAATTTTGTTAATATTAAATTTATATTTTTTTCCTTTGCGATCTTATTTCACATCCTGAGTATTTACAATTTGAAACCTGTTCTAACGAGTAATTATCTAGAATAATTTTTATCGAACTTTTTCTTTCCTTAGTTTTTTCTTTCGAAATTTTAAAGTCATGACTTTCACGCATCATTTTTAAATGGTGGAGAACCCATTGCAGACAATCTTTTCTTTTTTGGATGGCTACAGCATCCCATATAATGAAATACTTACTTCTGTATGTTTGTTCAAATTAACATATATTTTTGTTGAAATGTGTTTTTATATTGTACTTATCTTGTAGGGTACGAGACGGTCATTTTGAATAAATTACATTTAATTTAGGAAGAGGTAATGTTGTACCAATTTGAGCAACAGATATTGGTGGCAAGATATGATAAATATTGACATAGCATATCCCCATAAAGTCATGCTGGCGTAAGCATGTTTTAGCCATAAAGACTCCAATAACTAGATCACGAAGAGCCCTTACATCAGAGCTACAGACACTGCCGGGCGCACTCTGGATAGACGTTTGCAGAAAAGGCAAAGTGTTACTAAAAAGTGTTTAACTTTCCTAACATCAGAATGTACCAGGTGAGTTATGTGGAATTTTGAGAAAACGTTTTTCCCACTGGCTTCCTAAACCAGCTATTCTCATTAATTCCACTCCTCGCACCCTTAGTGTACTTATTTAGTTCCCCGAATTCCCCTTTGATGTATACCCTCTTGCACCTCAGGCCACGCATGTGCGAATACTAGCTCTACCATGAACTTATATCCCCTAACGATGCACAGTGGTAGGAGTGACTCTTACCGCAGATTGGGCTTCCTCCAATATTGAATAGTGTGGGTGATAATGAATACTCTTGTCTAATTTCTTTAAACAGATTCGTCTAGCTCCTTTATTTATTGGTGTAATCTGTATTTTTACTTGATCCGGGTCAATAATAATAAAATTCGAATTTTCTTATAAACCTATTGCATTTATTATATGCCTAAGATAGCCACTCTCTTACATTACAGATCATAGATTTCTCTTATTTGCTTTACCGAAAGGTTTTTGGGAATCAGCAAAAGCTACATGCGTTGATAAATTATGTTATATTTCCTCTTAGTGTATATTAATGGTTGTAACAAGTCTATTCCTCTTAAGGTTTGGGACAGAATGCTACTGATACTAGGACATCCAGTTGTATAAATCAAGTTGCTGGACCCTCCAGATAGACCAGTGAATGCAGGGGACTGAATTTGGGTCAATACAGGATAAAGTTGCTGCCTGCTGCTTTAGAGAAGAGGGGAACCTAGAGAAAAGTAAGATGGAAGATTCTTTGGGACCTAAACAAAGAGATTGGGCGTGCATTGAATCGTGAATGTGTCTCAGTCCAGGGTTTGGATAAACACAGTTGGCAGCCATCAAAGTCCTAACGAGTATTGTGTCTGTTCCCTACAAAACCTTTATGCATAGTTGAGTCATTCAACTATCAGACACACTAAATACGTCAACTGTCAAATGAGGCAAAACCGATGTATACAGGCTGTTTCAAATGAATGTAAGAGTGTTATAGCTCTCACTTGCACTGCAGATGTTTAATGTTACAGCTTCAAAACATTTTTAGGTTATGTTTTTGAGAACCATTGAAAATTACATCCTATTGAGGTTGGGCAGTGCACGAACTACTAGTGTGTAATTCCGCATACATTTAAGATGATGTGCTTGTGAAGCATGTGTCATGAAAAAACTGGGTTCTCCTTGTTCGTTATCAACAAACCTGTCCGAGTTTTCAGGTAAAGGGATAAAGGGTAGTTACTACTCAAAAGACTAGTTAATACTCTAACAGTCAAAGTTGTTCTTGAGTGCGAAGCATACGTATTTTCCCTTAATCACTAATAAATTGTATTTATCCTAATACGTTTTTAATAATCCTAATACTAAACACTCAATATCCTCCTGTAAATATCGACAAGAACTTGCAACTAAATGTTCAAATATTACAATTAGTGTTAAGAGTTAAAGTGAAATAAACTTCTGATCTTACTGCAAAATTGATTTATTTTTGTTTAACTTTACCTTGGATTGTTGCTACCTTTCTGAGAGTATTCTTCCCTCTTTTATCTTTATCAGTTTCTTGCCTCCATTCCCAAGATTGCTAATGGTACACTGTCACTCAAAGATTAACAACGTATGTATTACAGCCTATGTTTCCAGTCATTTTCTTTCATTCATTGGCTGTTATGATGAAACTATATGTTGGGAGAATAAACAAATAACTAAGGTATAGATTCCTTAGTGGGGTTTTGTAAGAAATCCTTCAATGTTAGCTAAGCTCTGTGCACAATGTCAGTATGTTAACGAAAACTGTGATAAAGCATGCTGCTCAGTGCTCCCTAACCTACCATCATTACCTCCGATGGACCAGGCACGCGGCTTTTTTATGGGTAACTGTCTAATCCACGCTAACAAAAGTGGTTTTGTTGCCCTTTATTCCGCTGGAAACTATATTATCGTATTACTACAAAGGACCTGACGAACACAGTTCACATCTTGGTTTACTTTCGTTTCGAAACACCTGCGTATTTAAATCAAGTATAAGGCTTTGAGGGCAAATACGCTAATTGACAAAAGTGCGGGATGGTTAGAGTGGCCCATATTTGGTAGGTCCCAGGTTGCAATCCCCGGGACTGACCAATTTGACTGAATATTTGAAAGAAGTCCTACTTGCGACGAAAAGAGGACATTTAGACTCCTTCTACGGTCGAGTGGTCAGTACCCAGAGGTACCGGGTGAATGGGGGAGATTTTTTACTTTCTCCATACACACTATGTACATAGTGTATAGAGAAAGTATTGCACTCCACCAAAAAATTCGATACCGAGATTTCACCGGAAATATATGTTTTAGAGTCCCCAATATGCAAAAAAAAAGCATTTTCACAAAAAGGTCCGCGCGCGCGTGTGTGTGTGTCCGTGTGTCCGTGTGTCTGTGAACACGATAACTCAAAAACGAAAAGTCGATAAAATACCAATCTTGGTACTTAAGTTTAGTATCTACCAGGGATGCGACACGAAGATTTTGAGAAAAATCCCTCCACCCCCAACTACCCTTTACATGGAACTTTTTTCGAAAATTTTGATTTTCTCAAAAATGGCTCTAACGATTTTGATTAAAATTTCGTATATTAAACATATTTACCTGGCACATAAAATGTATATCTTGAATTTTTTGAGAATAGCCTCTGAAGAATAGTTTATTCAGGATACATTTTACAGAATTCTGAATAACTGCTAAACCGTAAGAGATGGACAAAAACTTACAACACAAAAAATGTAGAGCACATTAAAACACACAATTTATGTTATATACATTTTTTTCGTGGAGTTCGTCGTTTTTGAGACATTCCTTATTTTTGGTTTCTGCTATGAAAAACGTATACTTTTCTCATACAAGAACTTGTCAACTACTATCCATATAGACAAAGGAAATTCATTGACATAGCAACCATCTTTTGACTATCACTTTAACCTACGGTTGTACTTTGTTTCGCTTCTACTTACAAGGAAGCGAGTAATTAGACTATTTCTGCTAATTTTTTCTGATTAGCATAAAGTAAATAGAAGTATAAGCTTTTTAAGAATTATTTGTTGCAGGGATATGGAGAAAGTCATGTGAATGGTACACATCAGATTTTCTTTATGTCCAATCATTCCTTATCCCTCAAAAGGTCTATAAGTATGAACGTGAAGGGATTCCGCGTTCGAATCACCTTTGGGGGGATTTTTCTTTATATAGAATAATTCCTGTTCCCTCTCAAGGTCTGTAAGTATGAACGTGAGGAGGTCCCGCGTTCGATTTCCGCCTGGAGGGATTTTTCTTTATATAAAATCATTCTCGATCCCCCACACAGTCTGTAAGTATGAACATTAGAAAAATGTGTGTGTTTAATGGTACAATTCTCAAAAATCTGATGTGTTCCATTTACATGATTTCTCTATCTGCTCTGCAAACTCTTCTTACATAAGACTATTCTTTTATCTACATCAAGCTAATTGAGATAAAAATTATCAGAATTGGTGTTCTTACTTGCTTCTTTGCAAGTACAAGGGAAATAAGCAAATGAACTAGGCTAAAGGAATAATAAATTTTTTAAAAGGCGGTCGCTATGTGAAACAACTAAAACTCCGTTTACCAAGTTTGGTATTTAACAGTCATTTTGTTCTTGAGCTATGCTATC
This sequence comes from Hymenopus coronatus, assembly GCA_030762935.1. NCBI lineage: Eukaryota > Metazoa > Arthropoda > Insecta > Mantodea > Hymenopodidae > Hymenopus > Hymenopus coronatus. The sequence continues at coordinate 28,928,457 of CM060882.1, forward strand.
CACACACGCACTCGCACAAGCACACAGGACGCACTGTGGCACTTGCCTCTCATCTAGACGGCCCGGGTTTGACCTCAAGCGGCCGCATGTTAGATTTATGACGGAAAAAGCGGTGCAGGAGCGGGTTTTCTCCCAGTTCTCCGGTTTTCCCCGACATTACATTCCACCGGTGCTCCATCTTTATTCAATGTCATCGCTTGCGGTACCACAGTAGTAAAAGCGGTTGTTAAACGCTATAAAAAAATCTGATGTGTTCCATTCAAATAACTTTCTCTACGTCTCTGTAACAAATTATTGTTAGAAAGCTTATTCTTCTATCTACATCATGTCAATCGAGATAAACATAAACAGAAATTGTCCTTATTCCTTGGTCCCTTTTAAGTAAAAGGACAAAAATATAATGTGTTCCATTCACATAATGCTCTCTAGCTGTTCGGCAAAAAAAAACTTTTATTTAAAAGATTAATCTGCATCATGCTAATCAATATAAACATCAGCAGAAATAGTCTTTTTAGTAGCTCCTTGTAAGTAGAAGGGAAATTAGAAAATGCACAGGCTAAAGCGATATTCTAGTCCTTTAAAATACGGTCGATGTGAAACAATTGAAATTCCAATCTCTTTGCTTTCAAGGAGTAAAAAAATTGAGAAGAAAGATGTCTTCCCGCTTGAGAAAAGTTTAAGGGACTAAAATTGAAGCTAATAATCCGGAATAACTCGAAAACGGTTAACGGTTAAATGTATATACATAACACACACACGGACATCTTTCCAAAGATGCTTTTTTGAATTCAGGTCATCTCAAAACGTGTATTTTCTGTGAAATCTCTGTATCGAATTTTTGGGTGGAATAAAATAGTTTCCCTATACACTATGTACATAGTACGTATAGAGAAAGTTAAAAAAAAGGGGAAAAAACAAACAAAAACCACACACACACACACAAAGGAACTTTTTGTAAAATTGTATTTTTGGACTACTTAAGATACCTCAAAACACATATTTTCGGTAAAATCTTGACATCAAAATTTTGACTGGAATACGAAATCTTCTCTAGCTATTATACGTGCTAGAGAAAGTAAAAACGCTCATGTCACTCTATAAGAACACAAAATGTGCATTACCCTTGCTTGGTGTGTTTCTAACGAAAGGAATTTACCGTTCCCCTTGACGTAATCTTTGCTGTCTAAGCATGTTCTCCGCTTTTGATATATTAGATTACAAGGAAAGTTTACAGAGCTGCCGGCAGAGCGCAGCACAGCGCCTAGCCTGGATTAAGGTGCAAATTTTCATTACAGACCACCAGTGTTGGAAGACGCAGGAAGCTATTAAACCACATCTACTTGAGGGCGTTCTCAAGTGGCGGAAGTTAATTTATTGGTGTTAAGTGCTTGTTTGCCTTCCATTAACACCTCTTCAACACAATATTATGGTAAAAGGCATCACTCAGAAACTAACGTCATAAAATATACTTGAAAAACCTTCTTGTACCTTATACACTCTAAGCATTTTGTAGGACATACATTCGTGTATTACAAACATGACTTTTTTCATTTAAATAGTTTATTACTTTATCTACTACTTAGAGAAAGCAGGGGAAGTATCGTATTCCACACAAAAATTCGATGTCCTGGTGTTCTAGGGATAACATGCTAGCCTCTTTTCCCAAGGTCGCGGCTCAAAACGGGCGGAGAACAATGGATTTCTTTTTCGTTTCATAATCGGCTTACCCTCTCTGCATATGTAGGACCGACAACGCCCTAGGACTTTTTTTTATATATAAAATACGTTACCGGAGTCTGATCGGGACTACGGCACTGTATACCCTACTTTTATTTACTTTTTTTTTGCCTTATTTTTCTGTATTATTACTGGATTGGTGTTTTTCTTACTTTTGCAACACACACATAAACACAAACATATAACACCCATGCCCAAGGCGGGACTCGAACTCACGATCCCCAGCGATACGAAGCACCAAAGCGGGACGCCTTGGCGAGCGCGGCCATGGGGACCGGCAGGACTATCAAGCCAATGCCTAAGGGTCAGAAGCCTGTCGGGGAGCCAACGGCACGAAATCTTAGAATGGAGAACATGTTACGAGGGGTCGGCCCGTAGCAAGACATTAACATGAGGAACAGGATTATATGAAATGTAAGCGAAGTTGATGAGTTGATGATTGAAAAGGTGATGAGGGGGCCATTGGTCGAATGAGTGGCGGGGGAAACCGGAGCACCCGGAGAAAACCCGCCCAGAAGCCGCTTCATTCATCACAAATCCCACATGTGAGCGCTTGGGATAGAACCCGAGCCACTTAGTTTGGAGGCGAGCTGTCTGACCACTCAACCACGGCGCCGCCCTGATTTTTTTCGGGGTAAAAACATTAGCATGGCTTCCTCGGAAGGGAACTAAAACCATAACCTAAATTTATTTAAGGATTGCCACTGAAATACAAATTGAAGGTGGATTGAATTGTAATTTTATACAGATTATTAAGATAGACTACAATATGTACCCTTTAATAAATGTACTTCTGTTCCATCCACTAAGTCTTGTGTCGTATATTAAATCACACAAAATATCCTCAACGACAAATTTGTTTTTCACTTTCTCTATACGTACTATGTACATAGTGTATAGAGAAGGTATTGCACTCCACCAAAAAATTCGATACCGAGATTTCACCGGAAATATATGTTTTAGGGTCTCCTTTATCTAAAAAAAGTATTTTCAGAAAAAGGTCCGTGTGTGTGTCAGTGTGTCCGTGTGTCTCCGGACACGATAACTCAAAAACGAAAAGTCGGTAAATGATAAACTTGGTATTTAACTTTAGAATCTTCCAGGGATGCGACACGAAGATTTTGATAAAAATCCCCCCACCCCAAACTGCCCTTTAAATGAAACTTTTTTCGAAAATTTTGATTTTCTATAAAATGGCTCTAACGATTTTGATTAAAATATCGTATATTAAAGATATTTACCCGACAAATAAAATGTATATCTTTAATTTTCTGGTAATAGCCTCTGAAGACCACTTTATTCTGGATGAATTTTCCGGGATTTTGTATAACTGCTAAAACGTAAGAGATAGACAAAAACTTATCACACAAAAATGTAGAGCACATTAAAACACACAATTTATGTTATATACATTTTTTTCTTGGAGTGGATCGTTTTTGAGATATTCCTTGTTTTTGTTTTCAGGGTCGAATATCTTAACTTTTCTCATACAGGAATTTGTCAACTCATGTCCATACAAACAACGGAACTTCAGTCTCATAGCAACCAGCTTTTGACTATCGCTTTAACCTATGCTACTCCCTTATTTCATTTCTACTTACAAGGAAGAAGGTAATAAGGCTATTTCTGCTATTTTTTCTAGATTAGCAGGAAGTAAATAGAAGCATAAACTTTTTAAGAATAATTTGTTGCAGGGATATAGAGAAAGTCATGTGAATGGTACACATAAGATTTTTTTGTTTTGTTTTGTAGTTTACGCAACATTGTTTAATCTGGTAGTTAATATCAGACGGTCAATGTAATCGTGCAAAAATGCGCAAATGAGCCTGGGGGTCCATGGGGCTTAACGTCGTCTTTTCAGGAGGAAAACCCCAGAAAAAATGAAAAAGAAAAGTCTTATCCGGTTAACTCATCCTAACAGATTCCAACTCGGGACCTCTTGAATATGAGATATTCAGTACAATACATTGCAATCTGGTAAAGTCAGAAATGACATTCAGTGGTTATTCTCAATAATTATTAACACATTTATTTACAAAGATTAACTCTCATTCTCAATTTTTCAGAGGTGCCAATTTTGATACTTTACTATTACGTGTGTTTCGAAAAAGCAATTCATTCAGAATGCATTCTTAAAATATTCATGTATATTACATTTACCACACTGCATTAAGTATAACTAGTATTCTTTGATTTAGTGAAATCTTCCTTTGAATAAAAGGTGTGAGTAATGAGGTATCTTTACAATTCCGACCTACACTTGTTTTTATTCACATGCAATGCCTTTAAAGGAGATGGAAGTGAATTAAAGTAAACTATACCACTGTAGTAAACCTTTTTTTTGGATTTTCTGCAAATTATTTGGTCTACCTAAGTACTATCTGTGTCTACTCTCTTTATTATGTATGACTGCATTTACTTTCTCTACACGTATTATATACATAATGTATACAGAAGGCATTGTAATGCATCTAAAAATTGGATACCGAGATTTCACCAGAAATACATGTTCTCAGACCCCCTGAATAAAAATGTCCGTGTGTGTGTAGCTCAAAAGTCCGTTAAATACCAAACTTGGTATTTAAGTTAGTTCTTCAAGAATGTTAGTGAAGATTTTCAAGAAACATCCCACCTACCACTACCGTTTACATGGAAAAAAAAACTAGAAAATTTTATTTTTTAAAAATTGGCTCTAACGATTTTTATTAAAATACTATATATTAAAGAAATTTACATGGAAAATAAACTGCATATATTCAATTTTCTGGAAATAGCCTCTGAAGACCTCTTTATTCTGGATGAATTTTGCCGAATTTTGCATAACAAATAAACTACAAGAAATAGCATAAACTTGTCACACACAAAAAATGTAGATCTCATTAAAACACACAATTTATATCATTTATATTTTATTCGTGGAGTTAACCGCTTCCAAGATATTCTTTATCATGGGTTTCAGTTTTAAAATATTTTTCTCATACGGGAACTTGTCAACTCTTGGTCATGCAAAGAAACGGATTTCAATCACATAGCAACCAGATTTTAAAAGATTTTAGCCTAGTGAGTTCCCTTATTTGCCTTCTATTTACAAGGAAACAAGTTATAATAGCACATTTGTTAATTTTTATGTGCTTATCTTTATCTTTTTCATCCTGGCTTTTAAAATACACAACTATCGATTAAGCCTAGTGTATTCTCTTATTTCCCTTCTACTTAGAAATACCTAAAAATAAATCCATTATTCCTAATGTTTATCTAAAGTAGCATGAAGTATAGAGAAAAAATCTGCAGAATAGATACAGAAAATCATTTGAATGGTAAAAACATCAGATTTATGCGTTTTCTACACGTACTATGTACATAGTGTATAATGAAGGTAGGTATTGCATTCTACTCAAAATTCGATGTCAAGATTACACCGGAAATACATGTTTTGAGGGGCACTAGGTCCAACTTTTGTTTTTAGAAAAAGGTCCGTATGTCTATGGACAGCACAGCTAAAAACAACAAGACCGTTAAATACCAAACTTGCTATTTAAGTTTGGTATCTTTCAAGGATGCAACACGAGTGTTTGCAAGAAAATCCTTCGACCCTAAACTACCCTTTACATGGAACAATTTTCAAAAATTTTTATTTTCTCAAAAATGACTAACGAGTTTGATCACAATATTTTTATGACAAACGAAATGTATGTTATGAATTATTTGGGAATAGTCTCTGAAGACCTTCATTATGGTTGACTTTTATATAACTGGCAAACCGTAAGAGATATACAAAAATTTACTGTACACAGAAATTCAGATCTCATTAAAACACACAATTTATGTCATTTACATTTTTTCAACAGTTAACCGTTTTCGAGATATTCCGGATTATTGGTTTCAATTTTAAGCCGCTTAAGCTTTTCTCAAACGGGAAGACATCTTGTTTTTTCGTTTCTCGCTTGTTTACTCCTGGCAAGTAAAGAGACTGGAATTTCAATTGTTTCACATAGCTACCGACTTTTAAAGGCGACTCTATCTTTTTATGCCATGCATTTTCTTACTTCCCTTCTATTTACAAGGAAACTAGTAATAAGACAGACTAATTCTGCTTATGTTTATCTTGATTAGCATGATGTAGCCAACAGCTTTTTTGATTTAAAGGTTTGTGTACCGATGTGATTGGAACATATTAGATTTTTGCTCATCTACTTGCAAGGAACCAAGTAATAAGAACGATTTCAGCTAAGGTTTATCTCGATTATCATGAAGTAGATAGAAGAATAAGCTTCTTAACAACTATTTGTTATCGAGATATAGAGAAAGTTATGTGAATGGAACATATAAGATTTTTCTTTAATAAGAGGGAACCCCAAAATGTGTGTTTTCAGTGTAATCCAAGTATATAATTTTTGTGAATTGCAATACCTTCTCTACATATATGCTACGTACTAAGTAGAGAAAATAAAAATGTAGATCTGGTTAAACCACTCGTATCAATGCCATATACATTTTATAGAGATAACAATTTCCGAGACTTTCCTTGTTGTTTTTGTGTTTAAATCTCCAATAGTTAGACTATTCTCAAATGGGAAGTCGTTATTTACTTTTCTCATCCTGTTCATGTATTACATAGCAATAGCTTTTAGAATATATGACTATATCTTAAGCGTAACGAATTCTCATATTTCCCTTCTACTTAGAAAGAGTTAATAAATAAACCATTATTGCTAATATTTATCTCAATTAGCATGAAGTAGAGAGAAGAATAAGCTTTAGAATAGGTAGAGAAAGTTATGTGAATGCAAACACATCAGATATTTTAAAGAACAGTTTGTTGAACACAGCAGATGTTCTTTTACTTGAGATTCCACCCGTTTAGCATGTTCCAATAATCATTTGTTTATACAAGTTTAAACTAAACATCTAAGGAATGTGTTTTTGAAACAGAAGAAAGACAAGAAGCCTTGTGACGTAACTACTGCTAGTTATGACATCATAGGGAGTTGCTCTATGTTGACGCTGTGTCACGGGTTGCATACGAAGCAAGTTTTTCCCTCTGCAGCAGGTTTGAATTGGATTTATTGCAGGCCTCTGAGATGACATACAGGAACACGCAGAGAAGTGACCGCCTGCAATTTTCCACACGACTGGAGTAATCCCGTCTCCGATATATAGATGTGGCGCCAAGTAGCCTTTCCTGGACGTTCTCCAAATCTCAACACCATGTCAACGGTGAAAATGAGTGCTCAGAATGGCAATCAAAGTGTTTATCACAAGGGGATACAAGTTTCACAACATTTGGAAATACATAAAAAAGCGTAAGAAGCTGACTTCTCACCCGGAGGTCCCGGGTCCGAATCCCGGCTGGGGCGGAGAATTTTTCTTTAGCCAGAATTATTCCCTAGTCCCCACAGAGTCTGAAAGTATGAACGTGAGAGTGAATGTGTCTGTGTTTGAGGAAAATAAAACGATTTAAACTCAACGTAAAGAATCTGCAGACGAGTTGCTTCAAGTGCAAAGACCCCGATATGACCTTAGATTCTAAAGAGGGGAACCTTAAAAAAAGCTAAGATGTGTTGTTACATTAAACAACTGCAATAAACTGTTCTTAAAAAAAATATTCTTCTATCTGCTTCATGGTTATGTTACATATTATCTTATAGTTTCAAGGGAAATAAGGCAATACACTGGGTTCAAGTATAATCCTAGTGTAGATATATAAGTCCTTTAAGAGCTGATGGCTATGTGCTGGCTTTAAAACTCCTTGCCTTTCATGACCAGTATGAGAAAACCTGACTTATTACCCAATTGAGAAAAAGTAACGTAACTACATGGCGCGACAATCCGCGAAGACCTCATGGGGTGCAGCGCTGGAGGGTGAGACGTGATCAGCGCCTCAAATCCCTCCCGGGCGATTAATGCGGTCTTTTTGATCTGGAGCCGTTACTTCTCAATCAAGTAGCTCCTCAACTGTCCCCCCAGAGACCTCACGAGGCTGAGTGCACCCCTCGCCAGTACCGGGAATCGAACCCAGATTTCTCGTTTAGCAATCAGCTGCGCTACTACCGCGCAAAGGGGACGACCTTGAGAATAAGTATATGTTTAACATAAATTGTAGGCTTTAACGAGGTCTATATTTTTACTTTCTCTATACGCACGATGTGCATAGTGTATAGAAAGTATTGCACTCCACCCAAAAATTCGATACCGAAATATATGTTTTAGTATCCCCTGTATCCAAAAAAAGTATTTTCAGAAAAAGGTCCGTGTGTGTCCGTGTGTCTGTGAACCAGATAACTCAAAAACGAAAAGTCGGTAAAATACCAAACTTTGTATTTAAGTTTAGTATCTTCCAGGGATGCGACACGAAGTACCCTTTACATGGAACTCTTTTTTCGAAAATTTTGATTTTCTAAAAGATGGCTCTAACGATTTTGATTAAAATATCGTATATTAAAGATATTTACCTGACAAATAAAATGTATATTTTGAATTTTCAGGGAATAGCCTCTGAAGACTACTTTATTCTGGGTCAATTTTACGGAATTTTGCATAACTACTAACCGAAAGAGATGGCTAAAAACTTACCACACCAAAAATGTGGAAGACCTTAAAACACACAATATATGTTCTGTGCATTTTTACGTGGAGTTGATTGTTTTTGAGATATTCCTTGTTTTTGGTATCAGCTATAGCAAACTTATACTTTTCTCATACAGGACTTTGTGAACTCGTGTCCATACTAGCAAAGGAACTTCAGTTACATAGCAACCAGCTTTTGACTATCACTTTAACCTAAGGTAACCCCTTATTTCACTTCTACTAACAAGGAAGCAAGTAATAAAACTATTTATGCGAATTTTTTTGTCGATTAGATGAAGAAAATGGAATAATTTGTTGCAGAGATGTAGAGAAAGTCATGTGAATGGAGCACATCAGATTTTTTGTGTAGTAAGTTTTTGTCTGTCTCTTACGGTTTATCAGTTAGGTATTTGTAGTATTTACTAGGTGTGTAATATTGCATCAATTGCGTCACACAGTCCCATGAGTCGGATGACCGTGCATGTTATTTAAAATACCTTAATTGAAAATATTGCTTACTCCTATTTTACATATATTGTCAAACACTGAAAATACACACACACACATACACACGCTACAACACCAAAACAATAAACCAAAAAATCTGATGTGTTACACTCACATGACTTTGTCTACCTGTTCTACAAACTTCATACATAAGATTCTTTTTCTTTCTGCACCTTGCTAATCGTGGTACTCATTAGCACAATGTTATTATGTAGTTCCGTATAAGTAGGAAGAAAATAAGGGAATACACTAGGCTAAACCAATAGTCAAATGTTTTAGAAGCCGTCGTTATGCGATTGTCATTACAAATCGCTTCTTTTCTTGGCCAGGAGTAGAACAAAAGAAAAACGGACACTCCCATCTGAGAAAAGTATAAGTTCTTCACAATTGAAACTAATAACAAGGAATACCTCGAAAACGGTAAGCTCCACGAGAAAAATGTATGACATAACTTCTATATTTGAACAAGACCTAAATATTTTATACAATACGTTTTTGTCTATCTCTTACGGTTTACTAGTTATGCCAAATTAAGCAAAATTCATCCAGAATAAACAGGTCTTCAGAAGCTATTCCCAGAAAATTCAAGACATGTATTTTATTTATTGGGTAAATATCTTTAATACATGATATTTTAATCAAAATCGTTAGAGCCATTTTTAAGAAAATAAAAATTTTCGAAAAAATGTTCTATGTAAAGAGTAGTTTTGGGTGTCGCAAAATCTTCGTGTCGCATCCTTGGAAGATACTAAACAAAAATACCAAGTTTGGTATTTTACCGACTTTTCGTTTTTGAGTTATCGTGTTCACAGATACACGGACACACGGACACACACATACACACACACACACGGACCTTTTTGTGAAAATGCTTTTTTTGGATATTGGGGACCCTAAAACATATATTTCCGGTGAAATCTCGGTATCGAATCTTTTGGTGGAGTGCAATACTTTCTCTATACACTATGTACATAGTGGGTATAAAGAAAGTAAAAAAAGAACACTCTGCTATCACACATACACATACTCGCACTCACAACTACACCCACGTATTCACATATATTAATGATAATTAAATAAATATATCAATAAACTATTTATTTATTTGTTTGTATTAAGATTCTTACAAATAAAATCCTGATGTGTTCCATTCACATGACTTTCTCTACATCTCTGCAACAAATTATTGTTAAAAAGCTTATTCTTTTATTTACTTTTTTCTAATCGAGAAATAATTGGCAGAAATAGTCTTATTACTTGCTTCCTTGTAAGTAGAAGAAAAATAAGGCAGTACCATAGTTGAAAGTGATAGTCAAATGCTGGTTGCTATGTGACAGAAGTTCCTTTGTTTGTATGGGCAGAAGTTGACAAATATCTGTATGAGAATACAAGTTTTTCAAAGCTGAAACTAAAAACGACAAATTTCTCAAAAACGATAAACTCCACGAAAGCATGCATATAATATAAATTGTGTGTCTTAACGCGATCTACATTTTTTGTGTGATAAGCTTTTGTTCATCTCTTACGGTTTAGCAGTTATGCAAATTCTGTAAAATTCATCCAAAATAAAGAAGTCTTCAGAGATTATTCCCAGAAAATTCAAGATATACATTTCATTTGTCAGGTAAATATATTTCGTATACGATATTTTAATGAACATCGTTACAGACATTTTTGAGAAAATCAAAATTTTCGAAAGAGGTTCCATGTAAAGGGTAGTTGGGGGTGGGAGGATTTTCTTAAAAATCTTCGGTTTGGATCCTTGGAAGACACCAAACTTAAATACCAAGTTTTGTATTCAACGGTCTTTTTGTTTTTGAGCTATGCTGTCCACAGGCACACCCACGGATCTTTTTCCAAAAATTATTTTTTGGATTCAGGGGGACCCAAAACGTGTATTTCCGGCGAAATATCGGTATCGAATTTTTTGGTGCATTACTATACCTTCTCTATACACTATGTACATCATACATGTAGAGAAAGTAAACATACAAGGAATATGGTTAAGCGTTTACCTCAGACTGGTAACTTACCATATTCAATATACAATTTCTTCTATTTACACATTAATTTCCATAAAAATGGTACCTTGTTCACTTCTGTTTTCAATGGCCAAGTCCATTTTTAAAAATATTTGCACAAACACCCTATCTCTTAGTACACGTAGAACCAATAAGTAAGTGTCCAAACTTGTTTAGTTTTGGCTGTTCAGAATCAAGTCCCAGCACGCAGTCCTCTGCCTGTTTGAAGCTAAAAATACTCCTGTAATTATTATTCCTAAAATTCTTCATCTGAATACTATATACCAAAATATGGGCTCATCCTTTCTGATCCCTGCATAAACCATTTATGTAAGAATCATCCAGAAAGAAATGCGCTTCAGAGGCTATTTCCAGAAAATTCAAAATTTACTCTTTATTTGTCATGTAAATATCTTTAAAATATGACATTTGAACCTAAATCGTTTGCCATTTTTGAGAAAGTCAAAATTTTTCGAAAAAATGTTCCATGTAAAGGGTAGCTTAAGGGGAGGAATCTTCTTGAATATCTAGGTATTGCAATCTTGGAAGCTGCATGACCTAAATATCAAGTTTGGTATTTAAATAACGTTTCGTTTTTGAGGTATGCTATTCGCACACACACACACACACACACATATATACACACACGCTCACAAACACACACATTTACCTTTTCTAATTATCCTTTTTACTTTCTCTACACGTACTACTTACATAGTGTATGGAGAAGTTATTGTATTCCACCCAAAACTTTGTAACCAAGATTTCACCGGAAATATATACTTTGAGTCCAAAAAACATTTTTAAAAAATGGTGTTGTGGATAGAATAGCTTAAAAACTAAAGGATTGCTAAATACTATACTTCGTGTGTAAGTTTATTACATTTCTAGGATGCGACACGACGGTTTTCAATGCCTCCAGCCGAAAGTACCCTCTGCATGGAAACACTTTTGTTTTTCTCAAAAATTGCTCTAACAACTTTACCGCATATTATAGATATTTACATCATAAATAAAATGTATATCTTGAAAGTTTTGGAAATATCTTCGAATTTTCCTGAATTTTGCATAACCAGTAAACCGTAAGAAATAGACAAAAACTTACTACATATAAATGTATCTCTCGTTAAAACACACAATGTATGTCATATGCATTTTTGTTGTAGAGGTAACCGTTTCCAAGATATTCCTGAACTTCAACTGTTTCACATAGCCATCGGCTTAATGTATTCCCTTATTTATTTCCCTTTGCTTGCAAAGAAGCAAGAAATAAGACCAATTCTGCTAATGTTTATCTCGATTAGTATAATATATAAAAGAATGCTCCTCTGTAAGAATAGTTTGTATATGAAACAGAGAAACTTATGTGTAGGGATAGCAACTTGGGGACCGATAGCGGGACACATGCGAATACCAGTTGCATACTACCGATTAAAGACCCATCTGTATTTGCGACTGCACGCACCGCATGTCAACAACCAGTAATTACGCGTTGGGGAACGTGGCTCGACGCAGCAGTATATTATGTTGTGTATTACAATACTATTTTACAGGTAATTAATGCCTTTGATGGGTCATCTCCTTAGTGCGGTGGTAGCGCAGCTTCTTACCAAGCGGGAGAACTGCGTTCGATCCCCAGGTCCACCTGTCCCTGGATGCACTCAGCCTCGCAAGGTCTCTGGGGGGTCAATTGAGGAGCTACTTGATGGAGAAGTAGCGGCTCCAGGTCATGAGGACCGCATTAACCGGCTGACCACGTCTCACCCTCCAATACTGCACCCCATCTGCACATCTGTAGTGGACCGAGATAGGGCACGCAGCGGCCAGGCGGTAGGCCAAGGTTCCCTGTGAGCTGTCGTGTCATGGAGTTGTGTTTAATGCCTTTGATGATAGTGCAAGCTCTTCAATCAAGATTGTAAAATCTCTTGCTTCAAATGGAGTGCATGAAGATTTGCAATTCATACATATATCTTTGCAGATATTAACACATACTTGGAAGCATCGAAATGCCTCGAGCCCAGAAAGCGGTCGATAAACTTGTGCAAGCAATTAATCAGAAATCCGTGAAATCTGGTTTAGAGCGTTTGAAGAAAAAAATGTTGGATTTTCAATAATGCGTGAAATACGAAATATACTGCGAGGTGATGCTACGAAAGTAATTGCTGATGGAGTATTTTATCCAATACTTGATGATTTGTCCTATTTCCGTTTTGCTCCAATCATATCTTGTGATGTGGGGCGAAGTTTTTCACAATATAAAGCCTGCTTACGTGCCAATCGGAGACGATTCACATTTGAGATGTTATAATTGTTTGTTGTGCATTGTAATTTATGTATCTTGAGAGAAAGTGAAAAGGATAATGATGGCTTGTTGAACAGCAATTGAATTAAAATTGTTAGTTTCCGTAAATGAGTGGCATTTATGTTTACCACACACCCAACCTAATCGCCTTCCACCGCTAGTGAAAACATCACGGTGTATCACGCAACCACTACCCCATTTTTCTTCCCACTACGTACACACTGCATAGTCTACACAGCACAACTACATACAATGCTGCGATATCTTCGATTCTGTCCCGCAATCCGTCCCCAAGTTTTGGGTGAAATATAATATAATATAATATAATATAATATAATATAATATAATATAATATAATATAATATAATATAATATAATATAATATAATATAATATAATATAATATAATATAATATAATATAATATAATATAATATAATATAATATAATATAATATAATATAATATAATATAATATAATATAATATAATATAATATAATATAATATAATATAATATAATATAATATAATATAATATAATATAATATAATATAATATAATATAATATAATATAATATAATATAATATAATATAATATAATATAATATAATATAATATAAAATAATATAATATAATATAATATAATATAATATAATATAATATAATATAATATAATATAATATAATATAATACTTCCACTATTTAGTGTACGCAGTAGGGAAAATATTGAAATAAACTTGGAACGTTAGAAATGATAGTTTTTGTGATTTCAACAGTTTATAGGGCAACATCAGTGAATGTTACATATTCAAAGGTTTTGCAGTTGGTGATGATGATGGTGTTTAACGGCGCTCAACTGCCGAGGTCATAAGCGCCCTTATGATTAAAACTTGGCAATAGCCAGTAAGAAAATACCAAACAAAAAAGTAAACACAAATAAAAGAGCTAACACAGTTGAAACGGAAGTAACAGAAACGTCCAGCCCTCTAACCAGAGCTGGATATAAAACTCCATCTAAAATCAACACATTAAAACCAAAGGAGTTTAAAAAAACCGCTATCACACTAAAACGTCAAGGTAAAAGAAAGTTTTGCTAAAAATTTAAAAACCCTGTCCACTGCTCTTGGGTCATCTGCCAGGACCTCAGCAAGAGAGGCCGGCATGCCCATAGATGACCGAATGTGTGCCAGGTGACCACACTCCAGCAACACATGACGAACTGTCTGTGCCTCCCCACAGAGCGCACAGACAGGAGCAGGTTCACGTTTAAAAAGGTAACTGTGAGTAAAAATACAGTGGCCAATTCTTAGCCGAGCTAGTACTACCTCCTCCCGGCGGAATAAACGAGAGGAGGTTACCCAGTTGACAGGGAGGTCCTTCACCTCTCGCAGCTTATTACCACGGAGAGCCGACCACTCCGCATGCCAAGTCGAAAAAACGGCTCTCCGTACAGCCACTCTAAAATCTTCTGCTGTTGAATGGGTAATCGTAACACTGGGCGCTGTGACTGCCGATTTCGCTGCCAAATCCGCCGTGTCATTCCCTGGCAAGCCAACGTGTCCAGGAATCCATGCGCACTCCACATTAAAACCAGAAGCGTGCAAAATGTGGAGAACGTCCTGGATGCGCTGCACCAAAGGATGGTAATTGTACAGCTCACGAATGCTCTGAAGGGCACTAAGGGAATCACTAAGAATAAGGCAGTCACCTAATTTTCGACGTCGAATATACAGAAGGGCTTGATAAATAGCATATAGCTCGGCAGAATATATAGATGTGCAACTAGGCAAACCGTAAGTAGAAGTTGCGGTGCCAGTTACAAAGGCACATCCAACACCGTCGGGGCTCTTACTACCATCGGTATAAATACAAATTCGGCCACTGTATTTGGATAAAAATTCTAAAAAGCAACGACGAATACTATCAAGAGGCGTAACAGATTTCCCGTAGAGCGTCATCCCGAGATCGACATGGGAGGTAGCGCGTAGCCAAGGGGGGTGTATACTCTCTCCCTTGGATAACAGCCGAGGAATGTCAACATGGTGCTGGCGTAGAAGCTCACGGAAACGAAAACCTGCTGGCCTGGGGCTCAGAGAGCGGAGGCAGTATCGCTCGTGCAGCTCAGGGGAGAAAAACGCGTGATAAGTTGGATGCCCAGGCATACACTTCAGCCCACAGCCATAATTAGCAAGCAGGACATCACGCCGACAACGCAGAGGAGGTTCTCCCGATTCGGCGTAGAGGCTAACAACTGGGCTCGTTGGAAAAGCTCCAACGGCCACACGGATGCCCTGGTTATGGACTGTGTCTAACCTTCTGAGCACTGAAGGTCGAGCTGAAGAATACACAATGCTGCCATAGTCCAACTTCGAACGAATCACAGCACGATAAAGACGGAGCAATGTCGTCCGATCCGCACCCCAAGACTTGCCACTTAGTATCCGTAAAAGATTTAGAGAACGGTCACATCGTGCTCTAAGCTATTTGTGGTGCCCAACAAAGTTTCCGATCGAAGATCAAACCAAGGAATCTCGCCTCGTCTGCGAAAGGAAGTAAATCTGGCCCGAGTCGAAGAGACGGCGGCATATGCCACCTACGGCGCCAGAAGTTAACGCAGACTGTCTTCTCAGCGGAGAAACGAAAACCGTGTTTCGAGCTCCATGCATAGAGATTGTCCAAACACCGCTGGAGACGGCGTTCCAAAAACGGTGTACGCTGAGAAGTACAGAAGATGGCAAAGTCGTCCACGAATAAACAGGAAGAGACACCTTGAGGCACACATAGTGATATGGAATTTATCGCAATAGCAAATAGAGTCACGCTGAGTACCGAGCCCTGCGGCACTCCGTTCTCTTGAATAAAATGGTTAGAAAAAACCGAACCCACCCTCACTCGAAAAACGCGGTCCCGCATAAACTCCTGAATGACCAACGGTAGGCGTCCACGTATGTTCCAGTTGTGCAGAGATCGCAATATTCCCGCCCGCCAACACGTGTCGTAGGCCTTCTCGAGGTCAAAAAATATCCCAACTGTGGGGCTGTTCTTAAGAAACCCGTCCATAATCTGAGTTGACAGAGCGACAAGGTGGTCAGCAGTTGAACGTCGTCGTCGAAAGCCACACTGGATGTTCGTCAGAAGATTGTGGGATTCCAGCCACCACACCAACCGTCCATTGATCATGCGTTCCATCACCTTGCAAACGCAACTGGTGAGGGAAATAGGACGGTAACTGGAAGGAAGATGGCGGTCCTTTCCAGGTTTAAGAATGGGTATGATGGTGGCCTCCCGCCACTTGTCTGGAAAAATGCCATCAACCCAGACACGATTATAGACCTCGAGTAGGAAATCTTTGCCATCAGGAGAGAGATGTTGCAACATTTGGACGTGGATACCATCTGGACCTGGTGCTGAGTGTCGTGAAGAGGAGAGTGCATTGTCTAGCTCTGCCAGGGTGAAAAGGCGATTATAATCCTCAAGGTTGCCAGAAAGAAACGAGAATTCTTGAGATTCCACCTGGTTCTTAACTGTAAGAAACTCAGGGGAATAGTTGCCTGAGCTAGACACCTCAGCGAAAGCACTGCCTAAAGTATTCGCCACGTCAAATGTATCAACAACAGCTCCGGTAGGTGTTTTGAGACCGGCGATGGGCATATGGTTCGGTTTCCCAGCCACACGTCTTAACTTATCCCATACGACAGAGGAAGGTGTATGTCGATTAAAGGAACCCACGAATTTATTCCATGACATCTTTTTGCTATCCTTAATAACCCGCCTAGAATGTGCACGCATCCGTTTATAGTGTATCAGGTTATCCAGTGTAGGAAAACGCTGGAAAACCCGTAGAGCTCGTCTGCGAGCGCGAATAGCATCCCGACAGTCAGCGGTCCACCAAGGTACCGGAAATCGACGGCTGTAGCCAGTCGAACGCGGAATGGATTGCTCAGCAGCAGAAAGAATGGTCCCTGTAAGATGTTCGACCAAGTGGTTCACAGAGTCGTGCTCTTCGTAGCTAAATTTAGCCAAGTGGGAGTACAGTTCCCAGCTGGCGTGGTTTAGGCGCCAACTAGGTAAACGGGTGGAACATACAACGGGTGTCAAGACACTAATACGACAAGGAAAGTGGTCACTAGAATGCAAATCCGAGATGATATTCCAGCATAAGGTGACTGCCAGCTGAGGGGAACAAATTGCAATGTCAATGTGTGAAAAACTATGAAATGCGTCAGATAGAAAGGTGGGCTCTCCGGTGTTCAAGAGAGCAAGATTCTGACTATCCAAGAAGTCTTTAAGTAGCGTACCTCTCGCACAAGCCCGAGGAGAGCCCCAAAGAGGGTGATGGGCATTCACGTCGCCTACCAATAAAAAGGGTGGTGGCAACTGTGAAATGAGGTGTTCTAAGTCGCTGTGCGAGAGGTCCGCAGATGGAGGCAAATAGATACTGCAAATGGTGAATGAAGCGGAGGGTAGCTTAATGCTGACAGCAACGGACTGGATTGCAGATTGTATGGGTACGGAGTTGGCAAAAATATCATCTCGAATAAGCATCATAGTGCCCCCATGTGCCGGGACACCGTCCTCCGGGGATAAATCACATCGTACGGAGGAGTACTGCCTGATGGTAACGGTGTCCTGTGGACGGAGCTTCGTCTCTTGTAAACATACAGCCAAGGGTTCATGCTGGCGCAGCAACAAGTCAAGCTCTGGTCGATGTGGTCGAATTCCGCGTATGTTCCAATGGAGGATAGCCATTGAGTATATTATGGGATAAGTTTCAAATCGAAAGACGCTTCTGCAGATTGGGATTAGCTGGTCGGTTCAATTTGTTCTTCTTAGGCGTTGGGCTAGTACTATTTTCAGGAGCACGATCCTGCCGTTTCCGCACTGTCCCTCTGGCAGTGGCGGCAGAATCCTCCTGGTCCATCTCCTCCACAAGGGAGGTCCCTTTTTCAAGAGCAGTTTTAGGTCCAAGTAGTTCGAACCGATTGGATGTGCTGATCGGCGAAGACGGCCGTCGCCGATTCACGCCCTCCTCCCCAGATGACCCTTCAGAGGAGGATACACGTGTGGAGTTGCGTGAACTTTTCTTACCTTTAGATGACTTGGTAATAGATTGCACATTCTCTTTCAAGAAGTCTTGTCGTACATACTTGGTCTTAAACTGTTTTTCCGGGGCAGAAGACGTCGTGAATTTACCAACTTTAGTTCCAGAGGTCGAGGCTTTCGGTGACAACTGTGCAGGACTATTCTGTAAGCTAGCGGATTTGGCAGATGTTGATACCAACTTGGGTGTAGGTGCCGAAGGCTTTGGCAGCGCTTGGGCTAAAATAACCTTTTCCGCAATTGTAGCCCCGTTCATATCGCCGGTCTGTGTTGCGATTTCCCGACGCGGTACCGGTTTAGCTGCAACTGAGCTATAGGTACCGGACCTCGGGGCAGAGGGTTGGCGGAGTCGCAGGAGCTTCCGGGCTTCCAAGAAGGACACCTTCTCTTTCACCCGTATCTCCTGGATCGCTCGTTCCTCTGCAAAACGGGGGCAGTCTCGGGAACTAGATGGGTGTTCCCCGTTACAGTTCACACACGATGGAGCTGAAGCACAGGCCCCATCGTGGGAGATGTCACCGCAGTGGACGCAGATGGACTTGCCGGTACACAACTCACTAGTGTGACCAAAACGTTGGCATTTAAAGCACCTCAGCGGATTGGGTATATAAGGCCTAACTTCGATGGCTTCATACCCTGCTCTAATCTTTTGAGGCAGATCAACCCGATCAAAAGTAAGAAACAGGGTACGAGTAGGCAGGAATTCACCGTTGATCTTACGTTGTACCCGATAAACAGCTGAGACACCCTGAGTCGCTAGATTTTCTTGGATCTCCTCAATAGACAAACCGTCCAACGCGCGGGTTGTTACTACACCGCGGGAGGAGTTCAGCGACTTGTGCACCTCGACCTTCACTGGATAGCTGGCTAACATGGTGGCTTTGAGTATCCTTGCAGCTTGCGAGGCGGAGTTGGCTTCGACAAGAAGTGTACCATTGCGAGCTCGAACGCAGGATTTAACAGGACCAGCAATGGCATCGAGACCCTTTTGGATAGTAAAAGGGCTCACCGTCAGGAACTTCTTACCTTCCTCTGTCCTATGAATAACCAAGTAGCGAGGACCACATGACTCGACTACTTCCTTTCCAACGTCTTTATTTGAAATCAGGGGTTTAAGTTTTGGTGCCATAAAAAAAAATTGTATAAATTCATCCCCCAGTGCTCCCCACCCACCACGGAGCCCAACGAGGGGTCACCCCACTGGGGTGACAGGGCTACACAGGGGATATAGCGGGCTCGCCGTCCCACTCACCCTGGAGTTCGGTGTAATACCTAGTCCTGGCCGATTGACTAGGGGTGGGTTAGTCCCTAGCCTCCCGTTTAGGCAAATCAGAAACCAAAGCGGTGTATTAGGCTGCGCACCCTCCCCAGTTACTGAAAGACAGAAGCCCAGGCTCAGGTCCGCAACCCTCAACCAACCAGGATATTCCTCTTCACCGACACGGGTCTCCACGCACGGCCTACACGTGGGTGGGCATTTTGACCTTCTGGCTCCCTCACCACTCTGAGGTTGCCCACAGAGGGAGTCAAGGTGGCTCGGGACCCCGGGTGCGCCTAACCCGTACCTACCGTAGTAGGCCCCTGGGGGGGGGTTTGCAGTTGGAAAAACGTCTCACGTAAAAGGCATTCTCTAGAAATGTAACACCTGTGTGGTTAGTAACCCAGAAGCGATCCTTGTAGAAATGAAGGTGGTCATGGAAACCCCATTCTGTCTCATTCACATTCAATACGAGTATGCCTTAGCTCAACGCTTTCGCTCCGCTGAAAAACTGATGCAGTAACGAATTACTGCAAATGTTGTTCAACCAATATACGTTCGACTGGGCAAATATTCCGTCATTACCGATTCCCCATCATGCCTTGCAGGTTACGTATACAAGCAGTATTTTTCCAGTGTGAAGATAAGCAACAAAGAGGGGAAATGACTTGTTTTGATACAAATTGAAGTTCCTAGAATTAAATCCATGTACTTTTTTTTTTATATAAAAGTCAGATATTGACACGTTAAATCCTTTGAGAAAACATCGAAAGCTCATCAGTGTATTTCACTATGTGCTCGATACCATTACATTCATATGAAATAAGTAACTAGATGCATAAAAAAGTGTGAAAATGAATTTCTCTATCCATCATCGTTAATTTTTACGTCTCATTCATATATTAAAAGCTTAATTTTTCTATTTGCTTCATATTAACGGAACAAAATTGTATAAATGGTTTCATTACAAATTGGAGTAAGTGCAAAATAGAAATGCAGGGGATTAAACCGAGAGCCAAGTCAACACACTGGCTTTGAAATTTTATTCTCTTGTATGGATTTGCGAGAAATAAATGAATAAAAAAATCTGATGTGTTACACTCATATGACTTTCTCTAGCTGCTCTACAAACCTCCTAAAAAAGATTATTTTTCTTTGTGCACAGTGTTAATCGAGATAAATATTAGCAGAATGTTATTACTTAGTTCCTAATAAGTAGAAGAGTATAAGGGAATGTGCTATGCTAAAATGATTGTCAAATGTTTGAAAAGCTATCGTTATGCGATTGTCATTGCAAATCACTTCTTTGCTTGGCCAGGATTAAAAAAAAGAAAAGCGGACACTTCCTGTCTGAGAAAAGTTTAAGTACTTCACAATTGAAACCAATAAGGAATATCTCAGAAACGGTTACCTCCACAACGGAAACGTAAAGGACACAAATTCTCTGTTTTGTCGTGATGTATATTTTTTGTGCACCGAGTTTTTTTCCTATCTTTTACGGTTTAGCAGTTAAGTAAAATTCATTCAGAATAAAGAGGTCTTAAGAGGCTATTTCCCAAAAATTAGAGATATACATTTTATTTCGGACATAAATAGTTTTAATATACGGGATTTTAATCAAAATCGTTAGAGCCATTTTTAACAAAATCAAAATTTTCGAAATTTTTTCCATGTAAAGGGTAGTTGGGGGTGGGGGGGGGTTTTCTTGAAAATCTTCATGTCGCATCCTTGGAAGATTCCAAACTTAAATACCAAGTTTGGAATTCAACGGTCTTTTCATTTTTGAGCTATGCTGTCCACAGGCACACAGACACACACACACGGACCTTTTTCCAAAATTGCTTTTTTTGGATTCAGGGGGACCCAAAACATGTATTTCCGGTGAAATCTTTGTATCGAATCTTTGGGTGCAATACAATACCTTCTCTGTACACTATGTACATAGTATGCGTAGAGAAAGTAAAAATCTAATGTGTTCCATTCACATGACTTTCTCTACATCTGAGCTACAAATTATTGTTAAAAAGCTTATGCTTCTATTTACTTCATGCTAATCCAGAAGCAATTAGCAGAAATAGTCTTATTACTTGCTTCCATGTAAGCAGAACCAAAATAAGGGAGTACCATAGGTTAAAGTGATAGTCAAAATCTGGTTGCTATGTGACTGAAGTTCCTTTGTTTGTATGGATAGGAGTTGACAAATTCTTGTGTGAGAAAGGTAAGTTTTTCAAAGCTGAAACGAAAAACAAGGAATATCTAAAAAAAGAACCAACTGCACGACAAAAATGTATATGATATAAATTGTGTGTTTTAATGTGCTCTACATTTTTGGTGCGTTAACTTTTTTCCGTCTCTTACGGTTTAGCATTTATGCAAAATTCCGTAAAATTGATCCAGAATGAAGCAGTCTTCAGAAGCTATTCCCAGAAAATTCAAGATATACATTTTATTTGGCAAGTAAATATCTTAAATATAAGAGAAGCTAAT
Source organism: Hymenopus coronatus (assembly GCA_030762935.1). NCBI lineage: Eukaryota > Metazoa > Arthropoda > Insecta > Mantodea > Hymenopodidae > Hymenopus > Hymenopus coronatus. Next base: position 28,950,433 of record CM060882.1, read on the forward strand.
CAAAATCGTTAGAGCCCTTTTTATGAAAATCAAAATTTTCAAAAAATGTTCCATATAAAGAGTAGTTGGGGGTAGGGGGATTTTCTTAAAAATCTTCGGGTCATATCCTTGGAAGATATCAAACTTAAATGCTAAGTTTGGTTTTTAATGCTCTTTTTGTTTTTGAGCTATGCTACCCACAGACACACACACACACACCCGGACATTTTTCTAAAAATGCTTTTTTTTTTTTTTGGATTCAGGTGGTCTCAAAACATATATTTCCAGTGAAATCTCAGTATCGAATTTTTGGGTGCAATAAATACCTTCTCTATACACTTTGTACACTCGTATAGTACGTATAGAGAAAGTAAAAAGAACAAAAAGAAAATGTCTTGGAAAAAATTAAATATAATAAAACAGCGTGTACACAGAAAATTAAAGATATACATTTTCAGCTTCTCTACACCGTACTTAGGCAAAGACGGTGTAGCATTCCACACAGCAATTTGATACCGAGATCGCCTTGGAGGTACGTTTTAGAGTCACCTGTGTATAAAACGGCATTTTTAGACAAATATGCGTGTGTGTGTGTGTGTCCGTACACATAAAAACAAAAAGTCGGTTAAATACCAAACTTTATATTCATTAAGTTCAGTATCTTCCAAAGATAAACACAAAGCTTTTTAATAAAATCCCACACCACAAACCACCCTTTACATGGAAAAAATATCGATAATTTTGATTTTCATTAAAATACAGTCTATTAAATATGTTTACTGAACAAATAAAATGCATATGTTGAATTTTATGGGAAAAGCTTCTGAGGGCCTCTTCATTCTGGATGACTTTTGCATAACATAAATTATAAGGGACAGACAAAAAGTTACTACACAAAAACATTTTATTAAAAAAAATGATAAACACGAAGGAGGTAGAAGAATTAGCTTTTTATTTTCTTTGTTATCTTTTTATTTATTTTTAAAACAGTTTATTAAAGAATGGGTAGAGAAATTCTTGATGATGTACCACAGAATTTTAATGTGATTTTTTTTTAATGCCACGCATTACACTGATTTCGCTATTTCAGGTGGGAAGTAAGACAAGAATATGACTTATTAATATTGATATAATTTTCCCTTTCGAGCCAATGAAACGTGAATAGAATTGTACATAACGCTTTGAGGTTCAATTACTGTCCCGTTGCGTAATCTTGCAACATTCTAAAATGACGAAACAGTAGAATGATGAAATGCGATACGATACCACACCAAACAATAACAGCACATCGTGTAATCCTTGTTGAATGTCACCATTCGGATTAGCTATCGACCATATTCTGCATTGACGTTTACATCTGTCTGGGAGTGCTATTCATTTGTCCATGAAATATTATCTAGTCGTTTAGATTTATGCTATTGTTCGATAATCGAAGTTGACACTGCTATTTAATCGGCTTCAACTAGTTTCTAAAGTCTTTTCCTGTAAAGCGTTTGTCATTTGTTTGTGAGTTGCTAGGCAACTCCGGCATGTTTACAATAAATGGAAACGCTTTTCCTAACCTAATTCAAGTTTTATCTTCTCTACATGTACTATGTGCATAGTACATAGTGTATGGAGAAGTTATTGTATTCTTCTCAAAATTTTAATCCTGAGATTTCATCGGAAATACATGATTTAAGAACCCCTGAATCCAAAAAAGCATTTTTAGAAAACAAATTCTATGTGTGTCTGTGAACAGCACAGCTGAAAAACGAAAAGTCTGTTATATACCAAACTTGGTGTATCAGTTTAGTAGGAATATCCCAAGCCTGTGACACGAAGACTTTCAAGAAAATCCCTCCCATGTAAAATTCTTCGAAATTTTAATTTTTCTCAAAAATATTGATTAAAACATCGTATATTAAAGATATTTATTTACATGACAAAAAATGTATGTTTTGAATTTTCTGCGAATAACCTGTGAATACCTCTTTACTATGGGTGGATTTTGCTAAACTTTGCATAACTTAAGAGATAGACAAGAACTTACTACACAAAATATGTAGATCTTGTTAAAACACATCATATAAGTCATATATATGTATATATGTATGTACCTATATTATTATTGTTTTCATTTAAAGTAACTTATGGGTACTTTTCTGATATAGGAATGAATCAACTCCTCGCCATACAAACAAAGAAATTTCAATCACATAGCAACCATCTTTCAACACATTTGACTATCGCTTTAACCTATGGTACTCCCTTATTTCTCTGCTACTTACAAGGAAGCAAGTAATAAGACCATTTCTGCATTTGGAATTAGGTCACGTCTTGTATACTGCTTGCACTATCTGTTAATAGATGGCAGCACAATCGCAATTACAATTTATTTTCAGTTTTGTAATTGCTTTAGACTGAAGGTGACCTTGACGACTGGAAGTAAACCTTAGAAAGCTGTAATTGTTGGCAAATTACCTTGTGATTGGTATTCCTGCTGACATGCGACTGTCTCGGTAAGCTATTGCCATATTTACTCGATGTCCGTCTGCAGCGGCACACTTTGACTGCCTTCTTCCTTCCATGCATTTTTTATCACACTTCTCGTTTGTTGAACTACTTAGCCACATTTTTCAGTAGTCGATCTATGGTTATTTCGGGGGGGGGGGGTTCGGATCACTAGGCAAATTCTGGGGAAGTTGCATCATCCAATCGATCTCTATCAGGGTTGTAAGTGTCGGCGAGGATTGCGGTGATGGCGTCCTTCCGTGATGGTAATAACTCTAGAAATATAGCTCTCGGCTCCGGGATGGCGTTGGAATTCCTCTGTAGACCCAGGGAGTTTGGTCAGATCTGTGGCACGGTCCCCTAGCGCTTCCCGCGTCGAGATGAAGTTTTTGGACTTTTTTAGGAACCCTCCACAGTGGCTCCTTCCCCTCCGTCCGGTTTCCGCTGCCCGTTGTAATTACTCGCATCTCATTCTATCCTTCTGGGGACCAATGGCTACATACACACACCTTTTTCTAACATTTTTTTGGATTCATGTTTATTTGGGTTATTGTATATATGATGAAATTTCTGTATCGAAATTTTGGGAATACCTTCGCTACATACTATGTGCATTGAACGAATAGACAAAGTGAAACCATATTATTTAATAACCACGCAAGCTTAATGACGAGATGATTTGAGAAAGCCTTTAGGGTCGAGTATCGCGCTGTTGTTCACAAGCTATCTTGCCTTACCAAACTGCATGGAAATCACACGTCACTTAATCCATTTAAAGCTGTTAGAGGAGCACTATTAGTGCAATTAAACCGGGCATTTAGAACACAAATTCCCCATCAAGTAATGATGGCTCTATCACTCTGTTAGATCTACTGTTAAATTTACATGTCAAAATGATTAAGCAATCTGCAGCTCGCCAACCAGCAGACCACTACCTCACCTACATATTAGTAGCTTATAACAATTTGTTTCAACACTCCATTGTTTATTCTAGCCATTTGGATTTCTGGGAAACTAATGCGATATTTTTACATCGTGCATTCTCTATTACGTATTAAGGAGAGGATGCCAACTTTAGCGTTCATAAAAACCACGCTAAGCGTGGCATTGCTCTCTTTATAAGTGTGAACTTCGGATGGACGCCAAGCTTGGCCTTGTGCCAAGATGGCGGTATGTTATAAGTACAAGGTAACAATATATTTGCTATAGATTTTGAAGTGTTCCTTTTTAAATTAATAGTTGAGTTAACCCATCCACGTCCTTTTCATAGAATTATGTAATTTACTTTCCCTGTTGCACAATCGCCTGCGGTGCCTTGGTAGTAAAAACGGGCGTTAAACACTATCAAAACTATCCTGTTGCACAAGCTAGAATAGCTGTGTACCCATATGCACACCTAACTAGTAAAAAGTATATTTTTTTCCCTAATTTAACTTCTCGCAGCCAAGCTAGTTAGTTGATTTAACCAATTGGGCGTGACAATATTTCACCGGAAGGTCCTCTCCTTAGAGCAGTGGTAGCGGGGCTGCTTGCCAAGCGGGAGACCTGGGTTCGATTCCCCGTACCGACGTAGTGAATTTTCTCCCTTTGGGAGACCTGGTCCGGGGTGCACTCAGCCTCATGAGGTCCCTGGGCCTCATGGACTGAGAAGTAGCGGCTTCAGATCGAGAAGAGGCAGGGACTCGAGGCGCTGATCACGTCTCAAGCTCCAGCACTGCACCCCATTCATGACGCCTTCGGGCCGAGATGGCGGATACAGCGGCTGGGCGGTAGACCTTGGTCCCTTGCGAACTGTTGTGCTATGAAGTTAAGTTAAATTTAACCGGAAATGCACGTTTTTAACTTCTTGATTCAACAGAGCATTCTTAGAAAAGAGTTAGTGTGTGTTTACCTGGTACAGTACAACTGAAAACCAAAAATTAGACCAAACATAGTATTTAAGATCAGTATATTTCAAAGGTACAAGAAGAAGATTTTTAAAAGAAAATACCCAGCCCAAAGTACCTTTTACATGGAAAAGATTACGAGCATTTTGATTTTATAAAAGATGACTATCGATTTTGATTAAATGTCTGTATATAAAATATTTACATGAAGAATAAAATGTCTATCTTAGGTTTTCTGGGAATAGTCTCTGAAAACCTGCTTATTCTGGATGACTTGCATAACTGGTAAATCGTAAGAGACAGTAACTGAGCATAGAACAAATCTGATGTGTTAGCTGCTCTACAAACAAACTTCTTACAAAAGATTATTCTTCTTTCTACACAATACACATCAGCAGAATGTTCTTATTACTTAGTTCCTTATAAGTAACGGGGAAATAAGGAATGCGCTATGCTAAAGTGATAGTCAAATGTTATAAAAACTGGTGTTATGCGATTGTCATTGCACCTCGCTTCTTTGCTTCGCCAGACGTAGAACAAAAGAAAAATGGACACTTCCTGTCTGAGAAAAGAATAGCACTTTACAATTGAAACCAAAACAAGGAAGTCGGTTACCTGCACAACAAAAACGTAAATGACACAAATTGTGTGTTTTGACGAAATCTACATGTTTTGTATAGCAATCTCTTGCGGATTAGCAGCTAAGCAAAATTCCGCAAAATTCATCCAGAATCAACATGTCTCTTGAGGCTATTCCCAGAAAATACAAGATATGCATTTTATTTGTAATACATTAAATATAAGAGATTTTAAACAAAATCGATAGAGCCATTTTTGAGAAAATCAAAATTTTCGAAAATTTTTCCAAGTAAAGTGTAGCTTGTGGTGGGGCGAATGCCATAAAAATCTTTGTATCGCATCTTTGCAAGATACTAAATCTAAACACCAAGTTTGGTATTTGATGGCCTTTTCGTTTTTAAGCTCTGCTGTTCCACAGCATACAGACAGACAGACAGACAGACAGACAACACACATACGGATCTTTTTCTACAAATACTTTTTTTTTTTGATTCAGGAGGTCTTAGAATATATACTTTCGGTAAATATCGGTACCGAATTGTTGGGCTCAAAACAAATACCTTCTCTATACACTACGTACAGAGTACGTGTAGAGAAAGTATAAACAATTAATTAACGGGGCCACCTTTGGTTTGATCTCTCTTTTGTTTTTGTGTAAAAGCAAAGCGAACCGAACTTCAGTTGTTTACACATTGATCGGGTTTTAAAAGATTTTACTATTGCTTTAGCCTGGTATATTCCCTTATTTCCCTTCTGCTTATATAGAAGTAAGCAGTAAGATCAATTGTGTTAACGTTTATCTCATTTAGCATACTGTAGATAGAACAATAATCAATCTGACTGCCTTCGTGGTCGAGTGGTCAGCGAGCTGACTTCTCACCCGGAGATCCCGGGTTCAATTCCAGGCTGGGGCGGGGAATTTTTCTTTAACCGGAATTATTCCCTATCCCCCATAGAGTCTGGAAGTATGAATGTGAGAGTGAATGTGCGTGTGTTTAGTAATATAAAGTTTAACCTAATGTTCCGAACCTACAGTTTCACAAGTGAAAGCCCCGATATGACCATTGATGTTAAAGGGCGCTATACAAATGAAGCAAAAAAAAAAAAAAAAAGAAATCAATCTCTTGTAAGAATAGTTTATATACAGAACAAACAGAGAACGTCATGTGAATGCAATACATCAGGTTTTTATTACTTTCTCTACACGTACTAAGTACATTGTGTATACAGAAGGTATTGTATTCCACCAAAAAATTTGATACCGAGACTTCACCGGAAAGAATTTTTTTTTTAATCCCCTTGAATCCAATACATGTTTTTAGTCCGCTTGAATAAAAAAAACAACACATTTTTAGAAAAAGGTGTGTGTCTGAGAAAAGCATAGCTCAAAAATTTGGTATTTAAGTTTGGTATATTTCAAGAAAGCAACACGAAGATTTTCAAGAAAATCTCCCCCCCCAAAATACCCTTTATATGGAAAACATTTCAAAAATGTTAATTTTCTCAAACATGACTAACGATTTTGATTAAAATCTCTTATGTTCAAGATATTTACATTCCAAATAAGATGTATATCTTGAATTTCCTAGGAAGATGATAATTTTTATTGAATTTTGCAAAACTGGTAAACCATAAGAGATAGACAAAAACCTACTACACAAATAAAACACAATTTATGTCATATACATTTTGTTTCGTGGAGTTGATCGTTTTTGAGATATTCCTTGTTATTCCTTTCAGCATTAAAAACCTTGTACTTTTCTGACAAGGGAATTTGTCAACTCCTGTCCATGAACACAAAAGAACTTCGGTCACTTAGCAACCAGCTTTCGACTATCCCTTTAACCTATAGTACTCCCTTATTTCGCTTCTACTTATAAGGAAGCAAGTAAAAAGACTATTTCTGCTAATTATACGTATGTTTTTAAAGCTGAAACCAATAACAAGAAATATCTAAAAAATTATCAACTCCACGAAACAAAAACGTATGATATTAAATATGTGTTTTATTGAGATCTATATTTTTTGTGTAGTAAGTTTTTGTCTATCTCTTACGATTTACTAGTTGTGCAAAATGCAATAAAAATGATCCAGAATAAGGAGGTCTTTAGAGGCTATGCTCAGGAGATTCAAGATATACATTTTATTTAGCATGCAAATGTCATAAATATAAGGGATTAATCAAAATCGTTAGAGCCAGTTTTGAGAACATAAAAAATTTCAAATTTTTTTACATGTAAAGGGTAGCTTAGAGTGGGGGATTTTCTTGAACATTTTCGTGTCGCATCCTTGGAAGATGCCAAACATAAATGTCAAGTTTTTGGTGTTTAAAGTTCTTTTCGTTTTTGAGCTATGCTGTACATACACACACAAACACACACACATATGTACCTATTTCTAAAAATCTGATGTGTTCCATTCACATAACTTTTTCTACATCTGTGCAACAAATTATTGTTAAAAAGCTTCTGTTAATATTTTCTTCATTCAATCGAGAAAAAATTAGCAGAAATACATAGTTTTGTTACTTGCTTCCTTGCAAGTAGAAGCTAAATAAGGGATTACCATAGATTAAAGTGATGTTCAAATGCTGTTGCTATGTGACTGAAGTTCCTTTGTTTGTATGGACAGGAGTTGACAAATTCCCGTATGAGAAAAGCACAAGTTTTTCAAGGCCGAAAACAAAAACAAGGAATATCTCAAAAACGATCAGCTGCACGAAAAAATTGTATGTAATATGAATTGTGTGTTTTAATGTGCTTTACATATTTTGTGTGGTAAGTTTTTGCCTATCACGGTTTAGCAGTTATGCAAAATACCTCAAAATTCGGTATTCAACGGTCTTTTCGTTTTTTGGCTATGCTGTCCAGAGACACACACACACACATCGACATACGCACACGCACACACACGGATCTGTTTCTAAAAAATGCTTTTTTTTGGATTCAGGGGGACCCAAAACATGTATTTCCAGTGAAATCTCGGTATCGAATTTTTGGGTGCATTACAATACCTTCTCTATAGACTATGTACATAGTACGTGTAGAGACCCAAAGCTTGTATTTCCGATGAAATCTTGGTAGCGAATTTTTTGGTGGAATACAATATCTTTTCTATACACTATGTTCATAGTACGTGTTGAGAAAGTAGAAATCGTATATTTGAAGTTTGACGACCTCCCAATGTTCTTAAAACAGTTGACTTTAGCTTGCACGAGCAAGTCTGCATAGAGGTATTGTTATACGTATCACGGTGTCGTTATTTATTCTGTCCTGAGGCGGAAATTTGTCGGTGGAGAACTTTAACCCCATGCAACATACGTAAACAGAACGTTGTTGCAGTATTGGATTAATGAAATACGGCTTTCTGTTTGTACAACGCAATGCGCAAGTTTTGTAACACGGCCGCAGGTGGCGCTGTGCTTGCCTCAACACCAATTTTTAATTCAATAAACATTGCTGATTCGATATGGAAACCTAAACATTATTGTAAACATTCCAGATTTAAATCAAATAAGAACATCGATTGTTTTTGTATTGGCACACACAGAGATTTTTAAATTATTGTCTAATATTCTCATACAAATGAGACAATTTTATATAAATAACGGCTTGTGCTGCTAAAATATACGATTGTATTCCTAATTAAATGTTTTGGACCTCAAGGCAACTATTAAAAATATCTGATTTTTCCATCACATTGCCTTCTGTTTTTTACAAACACAATATTTATACAAAAATAATTATTTTATCTGCATAAGGGAATACATTATAGCCACAGTCAGTCTTTTAAAATTTGTCACTTTAAGACAATCATTTAAATTCGGCTCTCTTTCAAAGGCTGGGAGTAAAAAAAAAGGGGGGGAATGAAAAGGAGGTTGGTTTCCGTTTGAGCAAAGTATAAGTATTTTAAAATTTAAATGTTTACTTTCTCTACACATACTATGTAGTTACATGGTGTATAGTGAAGGTACTCGATACCGAGATTTCACCGGAAATATTTTAGCACTCCCTGAATCCAAAAAAAGGATTTTTAGAAAAAGGTGTGTATGTGCGCGCCTGTCTCTGAGCAGCATAGGTCAAAAACGAAAAGTTCGTTAAATACCAAACGAAATTTAAGTTCAGTATCTTCCAAGGATACAACACGAAGATTTTAAAGAAAATACTCCACCTCTACTACCCTTTACATGGAAAAATTTCGAAAATTTAGACTTTCTCAAAAATGGCTCTAATGTTTTTGTTTAAAAAATCTAAGATATTTTCATTACAAATAAAATGCATATCCGTCTTGAATTTTATGGGAGTAGCCTTTGAAGACCGCTTTATTCTGGATGATTTTTTTCTGAATTTTGCATATACCGTGTTCGACAGACAAAACTTATTTCACAACAAATGTAGATCTCCTTAAGACACTCAGTTCATGTGAGATACATTTATTTCGCGGTGTTGGCCGTGTTCAAGATATTCCTTGCCATTGGTTTCAGTTCTAAAATACTTAAAAAGACTTCTCGCATAAAGGAACTTGTCATCTGTCCATGCAAAGAAACGGATTTCAGTCCCATAGCAACCACATTTTAAAACATTTGACTGTCGGTTTAGTCAAGTGTATTTCCTTATTTCCTTTCTACTCATAAGGAACTAAGTAATAAAACAGTTTTTGCAAATGTTTATCTGGATTAACATGAAGTAGATAGAAGAATAAGCTTATTTAAAATCATTTGTTACTGAGAGAAAGTCCTGTGAATGGTACATCATATTTTTAATTCACTAAACATTGTTGATTCGAAATGGAAACCTAAACATTATTGTAAACATTCGAGATTTAAATCAAATAAGAACATCGATTGTTTTAGTGTTGGTACACATAGAGCTTCTAAAATTATTATCTAATGTTCACATAGAAATGAGAAAATGTTATATAAATAACGGCTTGTGTTGCTAAAATATATGATTATAATTCTAAGTTTTTTGGATTTCAAGGCAATTACTTAAAAATAAAAAACTCAGATGTGTTCCATCACATTATTTTCGATGTCTGTTCTAGCAACAAAATATTTTTACAAAATAGTTTTATTTTATATACATAAAGGAATAAATTAAACTAAAGCCGCAGTAAATCAGTAAAAAACTGTCACTTTGCGATTTTCATTGAAATTTTGTTCTCTTTCTATGGCCGGGAGTAAAACAAAAGAGGAATGAAACGAAGGAAGATTACTATTTGAGTAAAGTATAAGTGGGTGGGTGGATGGATGGATGGATGGATTGTCTGTTGCCATATACTGTACAGATAGATTCGTCATAAATGTACATTAATTAAACAATCCACTTAAACTATAAAAAGTTTTGTCATGTAAAAATGAACATAGTGATCTTTTAAATTTACACATATCTCTATTTTAATGTCATGTGAGAGAGCATTGACAATTTTACTTATAAGGCACTTTGGTGGTTTTGAGTATTTAGTTGTTTTATGTTTTCCTATGTGGATGTCTTTCATACTTCTAGTAAAATGATTATGAGCGTCACAGTTGAGGAAGGGCCGCTGTATCATCAGTGTCACCGCCTGCGGTGCCATTAGTAGTTAAAGCGGGCGTTAAACACTACAAAAAAAACAGTTGAGAGTGAATAAGTACGAGTTGTTTTTATAAAATTGTGCAGCATTATATATTAATAAACCAGTCAAAATAAAAATATAAAATTGTTTAAAGACATGTCTGAATGAATCTCTTGGCTTCATATTAAAAATTATTCTCCGTTTTCTCTTCAGAATTAAAAATACCTCATATTAAAAGTGAGAAACGAGTGTCCTAACCTCTTAGTCGGGCACAGCCAATAAAAATAATTAAACTAACAAGGAATATCTCGGAAATGGTTAAACTCCAGAAAATTTTTTATGATAAATTGTGTGATTTAATGTGTTCTACAGATTTTGTGTAGTGAGATTTTGTCTTTCTCTAAGGGCTTTTCAGTTAAACAAAACTTATCCTGAATGAGAAGAACGTGAGGGGATATTCACAAACATGAGATATACATTTTATTTTCCATGTAAATACCTACCTTTAATATACGGTGTTTTAATCTAATCGTATGGACCCTTTTTTAGAAAGTAGAACATTTTGAACAGTCTTGAATGTAAAGGATAGTTTGTGGTAGAGTATTTTTATGACTGTATGAGAAAAGTATACGTTTTTCATAGCAGAAACCAAAAATAAGGAATGTCACAAAAACGACGAATTCCACGAAAAAATGTGTATAACATAAATTGTGTGTTTTAATGTGCTCTATATTTTTTATGTAGTAAGGTTTTGCCCATCTCTTACGGTTTAGCAGTTATTCTAAATTTAGTAAAATTCATTCAGAATAAACTACTCTTCAGAGGCTATTCCCAGAAAATTCAAGATATACATTTTATTTATCAGGTAAATATGTCTAATATACGAAATTTTAATCAAAATCGTTAGAGCCATTTTTGAGAAAATCAACATTTTCGAAAAAAGTTCCATGCAAAGGGTAGTTGGGGGTGGGGTTATTTTTCTCAAAATCTTCGTGTCGCATCCCTGGAAGATACTAAACTTAAATACCAAGTTTGGTATTTTACCGACTTTTCGTTTTTGAGTTATCGTGTTCAAAGACACACGGACACACACACACACACACACACACACACACACGGACCTTTTTGTGAAAATGCTTTTTTTGGATATTGGGGACCCTAAAACATATATTTCCGGTGAAATCTCGGTATCGAATTTTTTGGTGGAGTGCAATACTTTCTTTATTCGCTATGTACATAGTGCGTATGGAGAAAGTAAAAATAGCAGAAATAGTCTAATTACTCGCTTCCTTGTAAGTAGAAGCGAAATAAGGGACAACTGTAGGTTAAAGTGATAGTCAAAAGCTGGTTGCTAATGTCAACGAAATTCCTTTGTCTATATGGATAGGAGTTGACAAGTTCCTCTGTGAGAAAAGTATACGTTTTTCATAGCAGAAACCAAAAATAAGGAATGTCACATAAACGACGAACTCCACGAAAAAAATGTATATAACATAAATTGTGTGCTTTAATGTGCTTTACATTGTTTGTGTAGTAAGTTTTTGTCCATCTCTTACGGTTTAGTAGTTATTCAAAATTTGGTAAAATTCATTTAGAATAAACTACTCTTCAGAGGCTATTCCCAGAAAATTCAAGATATACATTTTATTTATCAGGCAAATATGTTTAATATACGAAATTTTAATCAAAATCGTTAGAGCCATTTTTGAGAAAATCAAAATTTTCGAAAAAAGTTCCATGTAAAGGGTAGTTGGGGTGGGGGGATTTTTCACAAAATCTTCGTGTCGCATCCTTGGAAGATACTTAACTTAAATACCATTTTTGATATTTTACCGACTTTTCGTTTTTGAGTTATCGTGTTCACAGATACACACACACACACACACACACGACACACGGATTCGCACACACACACACACACACACGGACCTTTTTATGAAAATGCTTTTTTTGGATATTGGGGACCCTAAAACATATATTTCCGATGGAATCTCGGTATCGAATTTTTTGGTGGAGTGCAATAAATAAAGTAAAAAAGCATTTTCACAAAAAGGTCCGTGTGTCTGTGAACACGATAACTCAAAAACGAAAAGTTGGTAAAATACCAAACTAGGTATTTAAGTTTAGTATCTTCCAGGGATGCGACACGAAGATTTTGAGAAAAATCATCTCACCCCCAACTACCCTTTACATGGAACTTTTTTCGACAATTTTGATTTTCTCAAAAATGGCTCTAACGACTTGGATATAAATTTCGTATACTAAACATATTTACCTGACAAATAAAATGTAGAGCTTGAGTTTTCTGGGAATAGCCTCTGAAGAGTAGTTTATTCTGGATGAATTTTACTGAATTTGAATAACTGCTAAACCGTAAGAGATGGACAAAAACTTACTACACAAAAAATGTACAGCACGTTAAAGCACACAATTTATGTTATATACATTTTTTTCGTGAAGTTCGTTGTTTTTGAGACATTTCTTATTTTTGGTTTCTGTTATGAAAAACTTATACTTTTCTCATACAGGAACTTTTCAACTCCTATCCATATAAACAACGGAACTTCATTGACATAGGAACCAGCTTTTGACTATCATTTTAAGCTATGATAGTCCCTTATTTCGCTTCTACTTACAAGGAAGCAAGTAATAAAACCATTTCTGCTAATTTTTTCTGATTAGCATAAAGTAAATAGAAGTATAAGCTTTTTAAGAATAATTTGTTGCAGGGATATAGAGAAAGTCATGTGAATGGTACACATCAGATTTGTAGTTATGCTGTTCTTCACATAACTTTCTCTACATCGCTGTAACCAATTATTATCAAAAGCATATTATACATAATCGGGATAAACTTTAGCAGAAATTCTCTTAATACTTTCTTCCTTGCAAGTAGAAGGCAAGACACGAGGCTAAAGTGATAGTGAAATCTTTAAAAATCTACTTGCCATGTTGTTGAACTCCGTTTCTATGCAGGGCCAAGAGTTTACAACTTTCCGTGTGAGAAATAAGTATTTTAAATCTGAAACAAATAACAAGAAATGATTAATTCCACGAAAAAAACAAATATGACATAAATTGTGTGTTTTAACGTGATCTTCATTTTTGTGTAATAAGTTTTTGTCTATCCTTTAGTGTTTACCAGGTACTCAAAATTCAGAAAATTTCATTCAGAACAAAGAAGTCTTTAGTCGCTATTCCCAGAAAATTCAATTAATACATTTTATTTGCTATATAAATATCTTCAAAATCGTTAGACCATTCGAGAAAATCAACATTTTCAGAATTGCTTCCATGTAAAGGGTAGTTTGAGGGGGGTATTTTTCTGTCGCATCCTTGGAAGATACAAAACTTAAATACAAAGTTTGGTATTTTACTGACGTTACGTTCTTGACTTATCGTGTTCACAGACACACCGACACACACGGACCTTTTTCTATTTTTTTTGATACAGTAACCCTAAAACGTGTATTTCCGGTGAAATCTCGGTATTGAATTTTTGGGTATAATGCAATAACTTCTCGATACGCTATGCCTATAGTATGTGTAGAGAAAGTAAAGTTGATTTTTTTAATCACGGGGTCCGAAATATGTGTTTCCGGTGATGAAATCTCGGTATTGAATTTTTGGATGGAATAAAATACCTTCTCTACATAACATAACATTTGATTTGCACTCAAAAAGTACCTGTTGAATTATCAATCTGCTTTATTGAGGATGAATATAACAACTGCAATAAATGAAACTATTGATCCTATTGATGATACAATATTTCATGACTATGTGCGTAGTAAGTGTAGAGAAAGTAAAAGTACAAACGTAGTTGACACTAATTATTGAATGCCTTGTAATATTACAACTGTGAGATGTTAATAAAGCATCCACGCATAAAGACTGTCTTCTGTTTGAACACAGGACGTTTGAATGCCCAGCTACATATCGCGGCTTTCTGTATTGCGGGGGTGGGAAACGAAGATTTATTGTTTTCGGAGAAAAACTCGCCACAGTTGGCCGCTGGTCACGCCGTCTAATAAATACGAATGTGAGATGGTGATGCAGTACCTGTGTTGCGATAGTGCCGCCCTCCTATAACCTATTAATTCTAAAATAATGGATGGGATTTGAATTTTGATTTTAATTATGGAAGTACATTGCGGTAATATTTCATACTTATTTACTTTAGTCGCTGACATGGCGGGGTAGGGGAGGAGTTACAGGTAGTGGCATTTCAAAGGTTAACATGTTTTTCCTTCCAGGATCGGAGTGCTTTGAAACTGTTTTATGAAACGGTGACTCTTTCCAACGCTCTTATACTATGTGACTGGTGGATAAATCACTCTAATAAAAAGCTTTAAACTATCTCTTTATCTAAATGAAGTGTGAACGGAAGCCGCGGATAAAAATATATGTTGCATTCACATGTCATTCTATACGCACCCTCTTATGAAGTAATTTTACAGAAAGCGAATTACCGGCCTCTATAGGGTCTGCTTCACATTAAAGAGGTCCCGCGGTCGAATATCGGTTTGTGTGAGCTGCCAATAAGGTTTATACTTACTCTACACCTACTATATATAGAATAGACTAAGTATTGTATTATATTGCATCTAAAAATTCGATAGAGAGTATCACGAAATACATATTTTGAGACCTAAATAAAAAAAAGCTGACATGTTCCATTCACATGACTTTCTCTACATCTCTACAACAAATTCCTCTTAGAAAGCTAATACATCTATTTACTTCATGCTAATCGAGAAAACAGCAGAAATGATCTAATTACTTGCGTTCTAATAAGTAGAAGAGAAATAAGGGAGTATCATAGGTAAAAGTGCTAGTCAAAAGCTGGTTGCTATGTGACTGAAGTTACTTTGTTTGTATGGACAAGAGTTGACAAATTCCTGTCTGAGAAAAGTGTACGTTTTTTAAAGCTGAATCCAAAAACAAGTAATACCTAAAAAAGATGAACTCCACGAAAAAAAATTATATAACATAAATTGTGTATTTTAATTTGCTCTATATTTTTGTGTGGTAAGTTTATGTCCATCTCTTACGGTTTAGGAGTTATGCAAAATTTCATAAAATTCACCCAGAATAAAGTATTATTCAGAGGCTATTTCCAGAAAATTCAAGATATATTATTTGCCAGGTATATATCTTTAATATTCGATATTTTAATCAAAATCGTTAGAGCCATTTTTAAGAAAATCAAAATTTTCAAATCAAGTTCCATGAAAAGTGTAGTAGGGGGTGGGGAATTTTCTTGAAAATCTTCCATGTCGCATCCTTACAAGATATCAAACTTAAATACCAAATTTGGTATGTAATGGTCTTTTCGTTTTAGAGCTATGCTGTTCACATACACACACACACACACACACACACACACACACACACACACACACACGGATCTTTTTACAGAAATGCTTTTTTGGAATCAGGAGGACCTAAAACATGTACTTCCGGTGGAATCTCGGTATCGAATTTTTGGGTGCATTACACCTTCTCTATACGCTATGTACATAATACGTGTAGACAAAATAAAACAATTTGTAGAAAAATGTTCGTGTGTGTGTGTCTGTTGGCAGCATAGCTCAACGACGAAAAGACCGTTAAATACCAAACTTGGTATTTAGGTTTGTTATCTGTCAAGGATGCGACACGAAGATTTTCAAGAAACCCCCCCCCCTACTACCCTTTACATGGAATGTGATTCGAAAATTTTGATTTTCTCAAAAATGGCTCTAACGATTTTGATTAAAATACCATATATTAAAGATATGTGAAATAAAATGCATATCTTGAATATTTGGGAATAGCCTATAAAGGCCTCTTTATTCTGAATAACTTTTGCTTAACTGGTAAAGCGTAAAAGATAGATGAAAACTTACTATCACAAAAAGTGTAGATCACGTTAAACCATAAAATTAATCTCATGTAATTTTTTTTCGAGGAATTAAGAATTTCTGAGATATTCCTGGTTATTTGTTTCAGATTTAAAATATTTAAATCTTTCTCGCACAGAAAGTTTTAAACTCCTGGCCCTGTATAGGAACGGATTTAAAAAACTTGGCAAACCAGCTTTTAAAATATTTGCCAATCGTTTTAGCCTAGTGTATTTCCTTATTTTACTCCTACTTACAAGGAAGCAAGTAATAATATGGTTTTTAACAATAATGTGTTGCAGAGATGTAGAGAAAGACATGTGAATGGAACACATAGGATTTTTGTGTAGTAAGTTTTTGTATATCTTTTACGGTTTACCAGCTATGCAAAAGTCATCAAGTATGAAGACGTCTTCAAGAGCTACTTTCAGAAAATTCAAGATATAAGGGAGTACCATAGGCTAAAGTGATAGTCAAAAGCTGGTTGCTATGTCACTGAAGTTCCTTTGTTTGTATGGACATGAGTTAATAAATTCTCTGTATGAGAAAGTATAAGTTTTTTAAAGGTGAAGTCAAAAACAAAGAATAACTCAAAAACAATCAACTTCACGAAAAAAAAAATATATAACACGAATTGTGTTTTTAGCGTGCTCTAAATATTTTTGTGTCTTAAGTCTCTATCCATCTCTTACGGTTTAGCAGTTGTGCAAACTTCCGTAAAATTCATCCAGAATAACGTATTCTTCAGGGGCTATTTCCAGAAAATTCAAGATATACATTTCATTTGTCAGGTAAATATCTTTAATATACGATATTTTAATCAAAATCGTCAGAGCCATTTCTGAATAAATCAATATTGTCGAAAGTAATTCCATGTAAAGGTTTTTTTTTTCAAATCTTCTAGTATCTGGAAGATACTAGACTTAAATACCAAGTTTGATATTTTACCGACTTTTCGTTTATGAGTTATCGTGCTCACAGACACACGGATACACACACTCGAACCTTTTTCTGAAAATGCTCTTTTTTTAGATACAGAGGACCCTAAAACACATATTTCCGGTGAAATCTAGGTATCGAATTTTTGGGTGGAGTGAATTACCTTGTCACCCTCCGTGGTGTAATGGTTTTTCGGGCGTAAAAATCTTTAGCATGGCTTCCTTCGGAAGGGAAATAAAGCCGTTGGTCCCGTGTCATAGATTTACGGCACGTAAAGGAAGCTCAAGCCTGATAGAGAGACCTCTGAGCAAAATTAAGCGGTCTTTCAGGCCCAATTCAGAATGTGACGCTGAGAACCACAGCAGTTAAAGAGCGTCCATAAATAAAATGCCATTTAATTTTGCAATACTTTCTCTATACATTATGTACATAGTAAAAGTAAAAAATGTAGATCCCATTAGAACTATAAATGTGAGTCCTATGTACACGAAATATTTAACATTGTGCAGTATCTGTTTTACATATGTCCAGGTTTCCTTCTTGCTATAAACAGAAAATTTTTGAAAGTCATTGCTTTAGTCTTATTCACATTAACTGTAGGGAGCCATTCATCGCAGTAATTCTTAAGGTTGTCCAGTCGTCTTTGTGCTCTGTCGTTGAGCACAACACAAAGAAGTTCGCGCATAAAAGTGCTGGGATCTGCAACTCAGGCACTACTAATGCTTCGAAACTCTGTGCTAGTATTGCATCAATAATATAATCTACAAAGGGATTAAATAGTACAGGAAATAAAATACAACCCTGCCTGATGCCCCTATAGCTTAGGCAGCTCTCAGTCACTGTTTCTCGTACTTTACACAGAATTTGACATTTTGATAGATTGCCTGCAACGCTCTAATCACTTTACTTGATAATATCTTTCTGCGTAGTTTATACCATAATGCATTTTAAGACAGTATTTGTTTTTTCACGCGGCTAAGAGTTATTCAGAAGGGAAATATAAATCATAGCCAATAATATAAATTATACCAAGAAGGGAAATATAAATGTATATTGAAAATGGGAAGGGAAGAAAGATTTTGAACACGTCTAATTAGGCGAGTTGTCACGAGCGGTATCACAGTATACTGTTAGGGGGTAGAGCATTGACCCGAGGGGAACATAACTGGAAAAGAGAAAACAATGCTCCTGCTGGTCAGGCGACACTTTTTAGACACTTGGAGTTGAACATCGACAGAGCAAAGATGTGATATCTATGGTCCATGGTGGAGCCAAACAGGCTACCTTTTAGTTGTGAGGGAAATAGTTATTTTAATACTGACCAGAGTACGGAATAAATCACTGCATCAAAAGTAATAAGTAATAATAATCGCGGTCGGGTAAAGCATATTTTCACAGTAGAAAATTTAGGAGAAAATCGTGTGTGTTCGACAGCGGAAAAGAGTCGAACTAAATGAATAAAGCACTTGTGTCGTACTACACCCGAAAAGAGTTTCCATGCTAGCAAAAATCCTGAGCTAGGACACCCACAAATCCACACCACTCCTAATACCCAAAACCTGAACCCGGGATACGAACACATATCCCTGTTACCGCCCCAATTTGGATTGATAGAGTCAAATGTCCTCATGAAGTCCACAAATACACAATGAAGCTTTCCCCGGTTAATTAATATAGACGTTAAAATTTCTAAAATAAATGCGGCGTTTATGGTACCATGTCCTTCTCTGAAACCCATGTATTACAACAGTGATACAGCGGTGATGGCAAACTCTACCCCATCACTGAACGGTGGTGGACTAAAAGCGAGAATAGGGGAAGTAGTTCAAGACCAGACTGCGCGGACCGAAATATAGTAATATTTTAATTATTTTAAGTTTATACGTTCCTGGTGACATCTTGGTTTTATCTGATCGCTGTTTTCCTTGCGGCTTCATTCCCTTTAATACTCTGATGTGATGGTAACATTTTTGTACATCTATACATTGGCTTTGGTCTATCCAAAAAGAAACATATTATCTTCGGGTTGAAATTTTGAAATTAATTAAACCGTCCCCGGCATGTTTTTATCCTTTCATAAAATATTCTACCGTAGTCTCTCCCCATAATCCCTGAACCCGTTGTTTCCATTCCTTTATAAATCGGATGAATAAATCCAACCTTCCAGTCTGCTGGATAGATTTCTTGGTTAAAAACAGTGTGGAAAGTTCGGAGCATTACTGTCCGATACTCAGCAACATTAGAGGTAACGCAGTTATATAGTTACATAACTAGGTTTAGTAACTCCTGGATTTATATTAATATTGCTCTTGTTTTAAAACAAATACATAAGCACAGTCAAGTACCGAGTAGCTACCTCCAGATATACAGTGGAACCTCAAAGCTGACGTCATCATTAAAAGTTTTTATACTTATCTTCCGGTCTCAAATTAGTAGAATATTCGCAACTTTTTTGACAAGCACGGGTGTACATACAGTTTCTATTATTCTTTTTGGATCACACGAATTATGTTTCTGTACAAAAATGCCATTACTCAGAGCTTGGTAGCGGTGTAATACAATTTCCATCATTCGAACATTGTTCCGCTTAGATGAAAAACATCAGAAAAAATCTGATGTGTTCCATTCACATGACTTTCTCTACATCTCTGCAACAAATTATTGTTATACAGCTTATGCTTCTATTTACTTCATGCTAATCGAGAAAAAATTAGCAAAAATAGTCTTATTACTTGCTTCCTTATAAGTAGAAACGAAATAACGGAGTACCATAGGTTAAAGTGATAGTCGAAAGCTGGTTGCTATGACACTGAAGTTCCTTTGTATAGAGTTGACAAATTTCTGTATGAGAAAAGTATGTTTTTTTAAAGCTGAAACCAAAAACAAGGAATGTCTAAAAACGATCAACTCCAGTAGTATAAATTGTGTGTTTTAATGTGCTCTACATTTTTTGCGTGGTAAGTTTTTGTGTATTTCATACGGTTTAGCAGTCATGCAAAATTCCGTAAAATTCATCCAGAATAAAGTGGTCTTCAGAGGCTATTCCCAGAAAATTAAATATATACATATTATTTGTCAGGTAAATGAATATCTTTAATATATGATATTTTAATCAAAATGGCTAGGGCCATTTTTGAGAAAATAAAAAAATTCGAAAAAAGTTCCATTTAAAGGGGTAATTGGGGGTGGGGGATTTTCTTGAAAATCTTCGTATCTTCGTGTCCTTGGAAGAAACCTAACTTAAATACCAAGTCTGGTATTCAACAGTCTTTTCGTTTTTGAGCTATGCTGTCCACAGACACACACACGGACCTTTTTGTAAATTTTTTTGGATTCAGGGGTAACCAAAACATGTACTTCCGGTGAAATCCTGGTATCGAATTTTCTGTGGAACGCAATAACTTCTCTATACACTATGTAGATTAGTACGTGTAGAGAAAGTAAAAATTAAAACATTATTTGTTTGATAATAAAATAATATAAATTCTAAATTTTAATAAAGTATATTGTTTATTCCACCTAGCGAACTTTAATTACAACTTACTGAAACTATAAATGTATAGGCGCATTCTTATTAATAAGCACTTGGAACTTCTAACCTTATTTTCTAACAAAACTTTTTTCCAACAATTTTCCATACTCAAAATATTCCACAAGAATATTTTTCACTAATGTGATTCAAACGTTTCTACTGTATTTTAAAATCACGTCAAAAAACTGTAATATTACTTTTCCGAAATAATGCTTTAATTTGTACTTTCTTTACACGTACTATATACACAGTGTGTACAGAAAGTATTGCATTGCACCTAAAAAAAATCTGATGTGTTACACTCGCATGACTTTCTCTAGCTCTTCTACAAACTTCTTACATAAGATTATTCTTCCTTCTGCACCTTGCTAATCGGGATAATCATTAACAGAATGTTTTTACTACTTAGTTCCTAATAACTAGAAAGAAAATAAGGGAATACCCTAGGCTAAACCAATAGTCAAATGCTTTAAAAGCAGTTGTTATTCGATTACCATTGCAAGTTGCTTCTTTGCTTGGCCAGGAGTAGAACAAAAGAAAAACGGTCACTTCCTGTCTGAGAAAAATGTAAGTACTCATAACTGAAACCAAAAATAAGGAATACCTCCACAACAAAGTTGTAAAAGACATAAATTGTGTGGTTTGATCAGATCAACATTTTATATGGAGTAAGTTTTTGTCTATCTCTTACCGTTTAGCAGCTAAGCAAAATTTAGCAAAATTCATCCAGAATAAAGAGCTCTTCAGAGACTATTCCCAGAAAATTTAAGATATACATTTTATTTGGTGTGTAAATATTTTTAATACACGGGATTTTAACAAAAGTCGTCTGAGCCATTTTTTAGAAAATCAAATTTTCGAAAATTTTTCCAAGTAGAAGGTAGTTGGGGGTAGGGAGATTTTCTTGAAAATCTTCGTGTCGCATCCTTGGAAGATACCAAACCTAAATACCAAGTTCAGTATTTAACGGTCTTTTCGTTTTTGAGCTATGCTGTCCACAGACACACACAGACACACGGACCTTTTTCTGAAAATACTTTTTTTGGATTCAGGGGGTCCTAAAACATGTACTTCCAATGAAATCTCGGTATCGAAATTTTGGGTGGAATACAATACTTCCTCTATACACAATGTACATAGTACGTATAGAGAAAGTAATCAGATACTGAAAGTTCAACGGAAATGAAAGTTTTAGGGTTCCCTGTATCCAAAAGAATCTTATGTGTTACACTCACATGACTTTCTCTAGCTGCTCTGCAAACCTTCTACAAAAGATTATTCTTTTTTGTACACAATGCTAATCAAGATACATGTTAGCAGAATGTTATTACTTAGCTCCTTATGAGTAGAAGGGAATAAGGGAATGCACTATGCTAAAGTGATTGTCAAATGTTTTAAAAGCTATCGTTATGCGACTGTCATTGGAAATCAATTCTTTGCTTGGCCAGGAGTAGAACAAAAGAGAAACACACACTTCCTGTGTGAGAAAAGTTTAATTACTTATTTCACAAATGAAACCAATAACAAAGAATATCACGAAAACGGTTACCTGCACAACAAAAACGTAAAGGACAAAAATTGTGTGTTTTGTTGTGAGGTACATTTTTTGTGGAGTACATTTTTATCTATATCTTACGGTTTAGCAGTTAAGCAAAATTCAGAAACATTCATCCAAATTAAAGAGGTCTTCAGAGGCTATTCGAGATATGCATTTTATTTCCGACATAAATAACTTTAATATACGGGATTTTAATCAAAATCGTTAGAGCCATTTTTAAGAAAATCAAAATTTTCGGAATTTTTACCATGTAAAGGGTAGTTTGTGGGGGGAGGTTGAAAATCTTCGTGTCGCATCCTTGGAAGTTGCTAAACCTAAATACCAAGTTTGGTATTTAACGGTCATTTCGTTTTGGGGCTATGCTGTCCACAAACACACACACACATACACACACACACACGGACCTTCTATTTAAAATGTTTTTTTCCGGACTCAGGGGACCCCAAAACATACATTTCCGGTATTGAAAATTTGGGTGCATTACAATACCTTCTCTATCCTTATGTATATTGTACATATGGAGCTAGGGGCTACAGAAATTTAAAATGTATTTATTACAAAAATGCTTATGTGTGTGTTCGTGTGTTGTGTGTCAGTGTGTCCGTGTACTGTCTCTGTGAACACAATAACTTAAAAACGAAAAGTCGGTAAAATACCAAACTTGATATTTAAGTACAGTTATCTTCCAGATATGTGATAAGAAGAATAAGAAAAACCCCCACACTACAAACTACCCTTTACATGGAAAACATTTCGAACATTTTTATGTTTTCAAAAATAGCTCTAACGATTTGGAATAAAATACCATAGACTAAAGGTATTTATACGGCAGATAAAATGTATATCTTGAATTTTCTGGGAATTCTCACTAAAAACCTCTTTATTCTGTATGAATTTTGCTTAATTTCTCGTAATTGGTGAACCACAAGTGATAGACAGAAACTTACTACATAAAAAAATTTGACCACTTTGTCAGATACATTTTTACCTGGAGTAGACAGTTTTTGAGAAATTTCTTGTTATTGGTTTTAGTTTTATATACTTTAACTTTTCATACTCGGGAATTTGTGAACTCATGGCAACGGATTTCATCCACATGGCAACAAGCTTTTAAAATATTTACTATTGTTTTAGCCTATTGTATTCCTTTACTTTCCTTCTACTTACAAGTAAGCATTTCTTCTAACCTTTATCTCGATTAGCATGAATGAGAACAGAAGAATAAGCTTTTTGATAATAATGTGTTACAGAGATGAAAAAGCATAAGCTTTGAAAGGCACGAAGAATAACAATTTTTACACATTAATTAGAGCTAATTTAAAAAAAAATATTGTCATCTATTTGTAAACTCATTTTCCGTAAAGTTGAATGTTTGTATGTGAATATTTTTCCAAACGCATCACGTGGTTGATTTTTATTAAAACAATGACTTTAGACAGTAAATTATTATTTAAATCATTTTGATATATGCAAAAATATCATAAATATTGTGTATCATAACTGGTATAAATTTCAACAATATATTTAATAAAGTACACACATGCATCAACTTAAGGTAATTTCCCAAGGCAAAGCCATCGATGGCCCTATTAGTTCCCTTAACTAGAAGGAAAATAAGGAAATACTCTTGGGTAAAGCGACGGTCAAAACTTTTAAAAGCTATTTTATAGCTTGTCGTTTAAATGTTCACACTTAGGTGTGCTTTAATGACCTCTATAGTTTGGTGTAGTAAGCTTTTTGCTATCTCTTACGGTTTACTAGTTATGCAAAATTCATCCAGAATAAACCGGTCTTCGGATGTTATCCACGAAATTCAAGATATGCACTTTATTTGTCATGTAAATATCTTTAATATACGGTGATTTCATAAAAAAAACGTTAGCCATTTTTGAAAAAATCAATATTTTCGAAATGTTTTGTAAAAGGTAACGGGTGGTTTAGGGTGGGGGATTTTCCTCATAATCTTCTTGTCGAAACCTTGAACTTAGATACCAAGTTTGGTATTTTACCGACTTTTCGTGTTTGAATTGTGTTCTCAGACACACGGACACGCACAGACACAGACCTTTTTCTAAAAAAATATTTATTATACAGGGGACACTAAAACGAGTATTTGCGGTGAAATCTAGGTATTGAGTTTTTGGATGGAATACAATACCTTCTCTATACATTATGTACTTCGCGAGTAGGGAAAGTAAAAATGGATTTAATGTTGTCATGTTAGCTCAGTGGTAGAGCAACCGGCTAGAGACCGGGAGATCCGTAGTTCAAATCCCGGCTGTGTCATTGAATTTTTCAGTCTGAATCTACCTATCCAACTACCTAGCCAAAGTAAAAATTGTTTGCAAAAATGGTCGAGTGAATAATCATGATTTACTAAAACACTAATTCATATTTCATTGACTATTTAAAATGTTACAGTTTTTCCATTTATATTGACTTTGTATTGCTTTCTTCACAATTGCAATAAATGCTGTAGTTTGCAATTTTCTGTACGAGGGAGAAACTTGTGTGTTCCCTCGTGAGCTTAATGAAAAATACCTCCATTTATTACCATTTTCACAGCAATTATTTGCTAACACTCCCCGAAGACATATCAGCATATCACTAATTGTAAATCGAAGTCTGATAGAAACCATAGTAATAATAATGTAACTATAGTAACCATAATAATAACGTAACCTGTATCGGAAAATTCAATGGGAGCGATGGAGTCAGTGTGAAGCAGAGTGGCCCCACGTGCAGTGCCAAATTATGAAGCAGAAATTATTTCACGTATGCAAGTTATTTGTGCAGTCGATGAGAGCGAGGAGATGTTTTTATCAGCGCACTATCAGGGATTAATAATTGGTGCGGGAGCTTTTGTTTCTGCCGGTTACCTCACCTTCGCTGTCGGTATAGCTTGTAGTCTCGGAGTTGACTGTGCTGCTATACTCTCGGGAACTCTCGTAACTATGCTGATACGTGTTTTATACGTTTGAATTTGCTGCTGGATCTGTAACGTTGGTCACACTCTCAGTTGGCGGAACTGGAATTTCTGTTTAGCGCCAAAGCAATTGTTGAGACAGCTTTAAGCTTCTTCTCTGTGGTAAAGTTGTTTGTTTCCTATTTTATAACCCGGTTGCATTACAAATCAAGTAATTGCTAGCTTTATTGTCAGCTAGTATAAGAATTTCAATCCCCTTGCTTGGTTAGTAGGATCTTTTAGGAGAGAATGAATTTAAAAGTAATTTGGTAGTTAAAACTTTTTATTCATGGAAATTGTTGTAACAACGCGGTGTACCAAGGCACGCAATTTGAATTGATTTCTTTTGCAGAAAATTGTGCCCAATATGTATACCGTTATTTAGCTTCTATTTACAAGTAAGCAAGTATATGACTATTTCTGCTAATTTTTTTATCGATCAGCATGAAGTAAATAGCAGAGTAAGCTTATTAACAATAAATTGTTGCAGAGATGTAGAGAAAGTCATGTGAATGGAACACATCAGATTTTTTTTCAAAGGGCTTTACTTGTTAGACTCATCCATGCCTATATATGCCATTAAATGACCGTCTATAACCTATAAGCTTAAAGTCATTTAATGGTGAACGTATAAAAAGATCCACATTCATGATCATAAAAGGTTAATTCCAATTTACGCTTTTCATAGCGTACACAAAGCAGAGTCGTTAAAAATAAAAGTGTTGCATGTAGTTTTTACTGCTGTTATACTGTCCATTAAGGGTAGAGAGATGCCAGTCACTTCGCGTGCATTGAATTCAGCACAAAAGAAGTGTGGGAATCCTCAGAATGCATCAATCGATTGGCAATTCAGCTAAATGCACAGCGGCAATAGCCAAGGAAGAGTGAGTTGAGTCGTCTATCCCAATATAGCAGGCCACGTCTGTCAGAGAACCAGCAGAATATCGAACAGCGTCTTATCTAGGCCGTGTTTACCCTCGCAGCGGCACGTACTGGAGCTGTCGAGTAGACGAATTAAGTGTCACCAGCATGGAAATAAGCTGGTCCACCAGCCCCGGAGAATTTGCATTTATGCAACCCGCAGTTTACCAAAAAATCTGATGTCTTTCTCAGAAACAGTATTATTTATTGCTTTCTCCACCATATTCATAGTGGATAGAAGAGGTATTGCATCAACATGTTTACTTTCGCAACACGTACTATGTACAGAGTGTGCAGAGGAAGAATTGCATTCCAAACAAAAATGCTATATCGAGATTTCAGCGGAAACATCTATGTTTTGAAGTCCTCCGAGTCCAAAAAGCATTTTTAGAAAAAGATCAGTATGTGCGTGTGTCTGTGGACGGCATTGCTCAGAAACTAAAAGACGGTTAAATACCAAACTTGTCATTTAAGTTTAGTATCTGGCAAATGCGACTTGAATATTTTCAAGAAAATTCCTACATCCCAAGCTATACTTTCCATGTAAATATTTTTGAAAATTTTAATTTTCTCAAAAATGGCTCTAATATTTTTGATATTACAACTATTTACATCGCAAGCAAAATGTATATCTTGAATTTTCTGGGAATTGGTTCTGAAGACGTGTTCATTCTTGATGAATTTTGCTGAATTTTTCATAACTAGTAAAGCGTAGATCTCGTTAAAACACATAATTTCCGAATTTTGCATAGCTGGTAAAACGTAAGAGATACACAAAAGTTTGCTACACAAAAATGTTCATTTCGTTAAAATACACACTTTATGCCATATACACTTTTGTTGCAGATTTGACCGTTTCCGAGACATTCGTTATTATTGGTTTCAACTAGGTATCTTCTCAAACGAGGTCCCTGTCATTTCATCTCTTTTGTTTTTCTGGAAATGCAAAGCGAACTTCAGTTATTCACATGTCAATCGGCTTTTAAAATATTTGACTATCGGTTTAGCCTGCATATTCCCTAATTTCCTTTCTGCTTATAAGGAACTAAGTGGTATGTGTAATTATGTAAAGATTTATCTCGTTTGGTGTGACATAGAAGGAAGAATAATCTTTTGTAAGAATAGTTTGTTTGCAGAATAGGCAGAGCTAGTCATGTGAACGGAACGCATTCGATTTTTAGAAAAAGGCCTGTTTGTTTATTGATGTATGTTTGTGTGCGCACGCACGCGCGTCTATCAACAGTATTGCTCAAAAACGAAAAGTCAGTCAGTTCAGTAGATATTTGAAAGTAATCCCGAAGGGAAGACCCAGATTAGAAGGCCGGATTGTGTGGAGAGGGATTTGCATAGAATGGCGATTAGAAGATGGTGGAAAAATCAGATGTGTTCCATTCACATGACTTTCTCTACATCTCTGTAACAAATTATTGTTAAAAAGCTTATGCTTCTATGTACTTTATGCTAATCGAGAAAAAATTAGCAGAAATAGTCTTATTACTTGCTTCCTTGTAAGTAGAAGCGAAATAAGAGAATACCATAGGTTCAAGTGATAATCAAAAGCTGGTTGCTATGTGACTGAAATTCCTTTGTTTGTATGGCCAGGAGTTGATTAACTCCTGTATGAGAAAAGCACAAGTATTTTAAAGCTGAAACCAAACAAAGGAATATCTAAAAATCTGATGTGTACCATTCACATGACTTTCTCCATATCCCTGCAACAAATAATTCTTAAAAAGCTTATACTTCTATTTACTAAATGCTAATCAGAAAAAAATAGTAGAAATAGTCTAATTACTCGCTTCCTTGTAAGTAGAAGCGAAATAAGGGACAACCGTAGGTTAAAGTGATAGTCAAAAGCTGGTTGCTATGCCAATGAAGTTCCTTTGTGTATATGGATAGGAGTTGACAAGTTCCTGTATGAGAAAAGTACACGTTTTTCATAGCAGAAACAAAAAATAAGGAATGTCACAAAAACGACGAACTCCACGAAAAAAATGTATATAACATAAATTGTGTGTTTTAATGTGCTCTATATTTTTTGTGTAGTAAGTTTTTGTCCATCTCTTACGGTTTAGCAGTTATTCAAAATTTAGTAAAATTCATCCAGAATAAACTATTCTTCAGAGGCTATTCCCAGAAAATTCAAGATATACATTTCATTTGTCAGGTAAATATGTTTAATATCCGAAATTTTAATCAAAATGGTTAGAGCCATTTTTGAGAAAATCAAAATTTTCTAAAAAAGTTCCATGTAAAGGGTAGTTGAGGGTGGGGTGTTTTTATCAAAATCTTCGTGTCGCATCCCTGGAAGATACTAAACTTTAATACCAAATTTGGTATTTTACCGACTTTTCGTTTTTGAGTTATTGTGTTCATAGACACACGGACACACACACACACACACACACACACACACACACACACACACGGATCTTTTTGTAAAAATACTTTTTTTGGATATTGGTGACCCTAAAACATATATTTCCGGTGAAATCTCGGTATCGAATTTTTGGGTGGAGTGCAATACTTTCTCTATACACTATGTACATAGTGCGTATGGAGAAAGTAAAAGACGATCAACTCCACGAATAAAATATATATGACATAAATTGTGTGTTTTATCGTGACCTACATCTTTTGTATGGTGAGTTTTTTTCCTAGCTCTTACGGTTTATCAGTATGCAGAATTCAATAAAAATCATTCAGAATAAAGAGCTCTTTAGAGGCTATTCCCAGAAAATATTAGATATACATTTTATTTTGCATGTACATATCTTAAATATAAGAGATTTTAATCAAAATCGTTAGAGCCATTTTTGACAAAATCAACATTTTCGAAAAAAGTCCCATGTAAAGGGTAGTTGGGTGTGGGGGGACTTTCTTGAAAATCTTCGTGTCGCATCCTTGGAAGATATACCAAACTTAAATACCAAGTGTGTGGTATTTTACGGTCTTTTCGTTTTTGAGCTATGCTGTCCACAAACTCACACACACAGACCTTTTTCCAAAAATTATTTTTTTTGGATTCAGGGGACCCAAAACATGTGTTTCCGGTGAAATCTGAGTATCGAATTTTTGGGTGCAATACAATACCCCCTCCATACACTATGTACATAGTAGGTGTAGAGAAAGTAATAAATACAGAAATAAACCAATGAAAATTTAATGAGGTGCCACCATTTAATTCGTACCTCTAAATTTATCACATATCTTTTCTGCTGTAATAGTGTGACGGACAGACGGAGAATAGGAATGAGTTGAAAAAAAAAATAAAATCCTCAACCCCTACAGAGATAAAAGTGAACAAGCGTGTGGTATTTAATATAATCCTGTTATCTGGCTCGGGCTTCTATGGCTCTTGCCAACTTAATGCTGCAAAATTTGCCTGAGAGACAAGCTTTGAGTTTTCTGCGCGGACGAGATTGGCTGGCTTAGGGGAGAAAAACGAGTAAATGAAGTCTTCAGGAGTCGCGCTCAAAAACTGCAGGGCCGTTACCTTCATTACGAGCAAGCCGACATCTTCTCGCTGCAAGCGATGAAGAAATCTTACAGTCAATATATCATTACTCTCTAGAGAAGTAAACTCTCTGACGTTCTCACTCAACTAGCATTATATAAAGGGAGAAGTAAAACAACATATTATTGATTGACAAGCAAATATACCATATATTATCTGCAATCAATAATTTTGATTTAGAAATATGGAATAATTGCTGAAAGAATTTTTATGGAGCCCTATGTTAGGATGGATATAAATCTTATATAACAAAACAAAAAGAGCACAAGCATTTGAACCATGATGCTACAGGAATATACTGTAAATTAATTGGACAGATAATGAAACATATTATGAGAGAGCAAAAGCAGAAATAAAATTGAAAGCAAATAGAAACATTAAAAATAAAATTAACGGCTTTTATTAACTCATCAAAATATTGTAAATAGTGTATAGAGAAGGTATTGTACTCCATCCAAAAATTCGATACCAAGATTTCACTGGAAATATATGTTTTAGGGTCCCCTGTTCCCAAATAAAGCATTTTCACAAAAAGATCCGTGTGTGTGCGTGTCCGTGTGTCTGTGAACACGATAACTCAAAAACAAAAAGTAGCTAAAATACCAAACTTGGTATTTAAGTTTAGTATCTTCCAGGGATGCGACAACAAAGATTTTGAGTAAAATCCCCCCACCCCAAACTACCCTTGGCATGGAACTTTTTTCGAAAATGTTGATTTTCTTAAAAATAGCTCTAACGATTTTGATTAAAATTTCGTATATTAAAGGTATTTACCTGACAAATAAAATGTATATCTTGAATTTTCTGGGAATAACTTCTGAAGACCTGTTTATTCTGAATGAACTTTGCTTAATTTGGTATAACTAATAAACCGTAAGAGATAGACAAAAACTTGCCATACAAAAAATTAGGTCCTGTTAAAATACACAAGTTATGTCATATACATTTTTCTCGTGGAGCTTACCGTTTTAGAGGTATTCATTATTATTAGTTTCAGTTGTGAAGTACTTTTCTCAGACGGGAGTGTCCGTTTTTCTTTTGTTCTACTCCTGGCCAAGAAAAGAAGCGATTTGTAATGACAATCGCATAACGACAGCTTTTAAAACATTTGACTATTGGTTTAGCCTAGTGTATTCCCTTACTTTCTTCCAACTTATACGGAACTAAATAATAAGAACATTGTGCTAATGAGTACTTCGATTAGCAAGGTGCAGAAAGAAGAAGAATCTTATGTATGAAGTTTGTAGACCAGCTAGAGAAAGTCATGTGAGTGTAACACGTCAGATTTTTAAACTTATAATCGAAGGTACAATAAGTAGAAGACAAGAATAGCAAAGGAAAAGAAGAATCTTCAGAAATTAAAAACGACATGAACTGCAGAAGGTATGACGAATTATATACAGAAGCAGAGAGAATACAGGATCACTACAAGCCAATCAAAGGGTTGAAGACAAAGAAAAAAATCTGATGTGTTCCTTTCACATGACTTTCTCTACATCTATATAAAAAGTTATTGTTAAAAAGCTTATTCTTCATTTTACTTCATGCTAATCGAAAAGAAATTAGCAGGAATACTTTTATTACTTGCTTCCTTGTAAGTAGAAGCGAAATGAGAAAGTAACGTAGGCTAAAGTGATAGTTAAAAGCTGGTTGCTATATGACTAAAGTTCCTTTGTTTGTATGGACAGGAGTTGAGAAATTCCGTATGAGAAAAGTTATATTTTTTCAAAGCTGAAACCAAAAACAAGGACTATCTAAAAACGATTAAATCCAAGAAAAAATGTAAATGACATAAATTGTTTGTTTTAACGTGCTCTGCACTTTTTGTGTGGTAATTTTTTATCTAACTCTTACGGTTTGGCAGTTATGCAAAATTCCGTAAAATTCGTTCAGAATAAAGTAGTCTTCAGAGGCTATTCCAAGAAAATTCAAGAAGTACATTTTGTTTGTCATGTAAACATCCTTAATATTTGATATTTTTATCAAATTCGTTAGAACCATTTTTTAGAAAAAAATTCCATGTAAAGAGTAGTTTGGGGTAGGGGGATTTTCTCAAAATCTTCGTGTCGCATCCCTGGAAGATACTAAACTTAAATACCAAGTTTGGTATTTTACCGACTTCTCGTTTTTGAGTTATCGTGTTCACAGACACACGTACACAAACACACACGGACCTTTTTCTGAAAATACTTTCTTTTGGATACTGCGGACCTTAAAACATATATTTGCGGTGAAATCTCGGTATCGAATTTTTGGGTAGAGTGCAATACCTATATAATATGCACATAGTGCGTGTAGAGCAAGTAAAATGAAGTACTTACTTAGTGTTCTTGTCTATTCATATGTGCTACTTTTAGAAATGATTACCTAATTTATACTTTCAGTTAATACAAACTTGCTCCGAAAATATATTGCATGTTTCTCTCTGCCAATTGTCTTTAATATTTTCTCTCCTATTTACATAAATAGGAGAAGCATTATATTACTCCCAAAAATCTAAAGCAGGTCTTTTAACGAAAACAAATCTTAGTATTCAGGCCCCCTGAATAAAAACATTAGAAAATATATACGTACCCATACATTTGTGACAGCATACTCAAACGGAAAAGTAGGTTAAATACCAAACTTAAAAAGTTCAGAATTTTCCAAGGATGTGACATGAAAGTTTAATCAAAATCAGTAGTCCCATTTTTGAAAAAAATACAAATTTCGCAAACTTTTCCTTATAAAGATTAGTATGGGGAGGCGGATTCTATTTAAAATCTTTGTGTCGCATCCTTGGATGATCTAAAGTGTAAATATCAAGTTTGGTATTTAACAGACTTTTCTTTTATGAGTTAGTCAGTCCAGAAATACGCACACACACACGTGCGTGCGTGCTTACGTACGTGCGCGCGGATCTTTTCTAACTGTGCTGTTTTTGTGTTCAGGGGTCCTCAAAACGTGTAAATCCTATTAAATATCAATATGACATTTTTAGTGGAATACATAGCTTCTATCTACACATACATTATATGTGCAAGAGAAAATAAAAAAAAATCTGATTTGTACCATTCACATGACTTTCTCTATATCCCTGCAACAAATTATTCTTAAAAAGCTTGTACTTCTATTTACTTCATGCTAATCAGAAAAAAATAACAGAAATAGTCTTATTACTTGTTTCCTTGTAAGTAGAAGCGAAATAAGGGACTACTATAGGTTAAAGTGATGTCAAAAGCTGGTTGCTATGTCACTGAAGTTCCTTTGTTTAGAGACGGCAGTTGACAAATTCCTGTATGAGAAAAGTATAAGTTTTTCAAAGCAGAAACCAAAAATAAGGAATGTCTCAAAAAGATGAACTCCACGATAAAAAATGTATATAACATAAATTGTGTGTTTCGGCGTGTTCTACATTTTTCGTGCAGTAAGTCTTTGTCCATCTCTTACGATTTAGCAGTTATTCAAAATTCCGTAAAATTCGTCCAGAATAAAGTAGTCTTCGGAGGCTATTCCCAGAAAATTGAGATATAAATTTTATTTGTCAGGTAAATAGCTTTAATATACGACATTTTAATCAAAATCGTTACAGCCATTTTTGAGAAAACAAAAATTTTCGAAAAAAAGTTGAATGTAAAGGGTGGTTGGGATGCGGGGATTTTCTCAAAATTTTCGTGTCGCATCCCTGGAAGATACTAAACTTAAATACCAAGTTTAGTATTTTATCATCTTTTGCTTTTCGAGTTATCGTGTTCACAGACACACACACACACCTTTTTGTGTAAATGCTTCTTTTTTTGGGATATTGGGGACCCTAAAACATATATTTCCAGTGAAATCTCGGTATCGAATTTTTGGGTGGACTGCAATACCTTCTCTATGCACTATGTACAAGTAAGTGTAGAGAAAGTAATAAAACACACTCACACACACACACACACGCACCGTTTTTCTAAAAACGCTCTTTTTTCAGGGTAACAACAAAGCATATATTTCTGCTGAAATTCGTCAAATTTTTGGATGGGATGATTGAAAAATTTAAACGTACCTATAATTAGAAATGGAAATGCTTAAATGTACAAAAAATGTATTAGGGACATATTATGTTTTAACTTGATTTGAATATGTTTGTCCAGATATATATTTACTATCTCTTGGGGTTTACCAATTACTCAAAGGTCATCCAAAATAAGTGGTCTTTAGAGCTATGCCTAGAAAATACAATATATACATTTCATTTGCCATGTAAATATATTTTATATGACATTTTCTTCATACTGTTAGAGCCATTTTTGAAAAATAGAAAATATCGATAAATGTTTCATGTGAAGTGTATCATGTGTTGGCGATTTTCTTGAAAATCAGCGTGTTGCATTTTTGCAAGATGTTGAACATAAATACGAAGTTTGCTATTTAACCCGCTTCTTATTTTTGAGTTAAGATATTCATAGTCACATCACACGTGAACGTACCTACCTTATTACGTTCTCTAGCACGTATACACATGTACTTAGTAGCTGTATTGCATTCCATCCACAGCTTCTATGTCGAGATTACATCGCAAATATATTTTTTTTTATTCCGAAAAAAGAATTATTAGAAAACATGTCCATTTGTGTGTGTGTGTCTGTGAACAGCATAGCTCGAAAACAAACAACCCATTAAATACCAAAATTGTATTTAATTTTAGTATCCTCCAAGGATGGAAAATTCCCTCAGCAAAAACTACGCTTTATATGAAAGAATTTTTTAAAATTTTGTTTTTTACAAAAATGGCTCTAAAGATTTTAATTAAAAAACCGTATATCAAACATATTTATAACAAATAAACTGTACATACATTTTTAATTTTCTGGGAATAACCTTTGAAGACCTCTTTATTCTGGACCAGTTTTGCAGAGTTTTGCATAACGCTTAAGCATTAAGAGATAGACAAAAGCGTACTCTATATGCATCTGTAGCTCTAGTTAAAACACACAATTTATGTCATGTACATTTTTACATTCTCTATACGTACTATGTACATAGTGTATAGAGAAGGTATTGCACTCCACCCAAAAATTCGGTACCGAGATTTCACCGGAAATATATGTTTTAGGGTCCCTTATACGTATATATAACAAAACATTTAAAGGGAAAGGTCCGGTGTGTGTGTGTGGGTCTGTGTGTCCGTGTGTCTGTGAACACAATAACTCTAATACGAAACGTTGGTAAAATACCAAAGTTGGTATTTAAGTTTGGAATCTTCCAGGGATGCGACACGAAGAATCCCCCCACCCGAACTACCCTTTACATGGAACTTTTTTTCGAAAATTTTGATTTTCTCACAAATGGCACTAACGATTTTTATTAAAACATCAGATAATAAAGATATTTACCTGACAAATAAAATGTATGTCTTGAATTTCCTGGGAATAGCCTCTGAAGACCTCTTTATTCTGGATGAATTTTATGGAATTTTGCATAACTGCTAAACCGTAAGAGATAGAGAAAAAGTTACCATACAAAAAATGTAGAGCACATTAAAACACACAATTTATGCTATATACGTTTGTTTCGTGGAGTTGATATTACTTGTTTTTGGTTTCAGCTTTAAAAATAAACTTTACTTTTCTCATACAGGAATTTTTCAACTTCTATCCATACAAACAAGGGAATTTCAGTCACGTAGCATTCCGCTTTTGACTATCACTTTAACCTATGCTACTCCCTTATTTCGCTTCTACTTACAAGGAAGAGTGTAATAATACATCAAATTTTTAAGTAGGATATTAAAATAATAATTTAGAACGAGGTGTATATAGTAATAAAGAATGTAGTAAGCGATATTAGATGGAGAAAGTTCTATGAATGTAACGCTTATACGCTTTTTCCGTGCAGAAGGTATATAACACATGCAAGCCCTTACCACAGGTCTAGAACCACACGTAGGTACTCACGTAGAGTCGCACGCGCACCAATACACTGTATACAAAGCTGGAATCGAACCGATCTCCAGCAGAGAGGAACTGGTGGTCAACACAGTTATGCTGAGATGAACAATGTTCACACTCGATGTCAGCAACATGTGGCGCTCTATTGTTTCTTTGTAATACAAAATTGCATGTGTGATTACGTCGTAAACCTCTCATCCTGACTATACGTATTGTAAAAGGAACTTCAAGAGCTTCGATGTGTTAAAACATCAACATTAATTTACACTCTCATATCAAAACTGGAATATGTTATACTCACACGACTTTGATCATATGTTCATAAGTAGCACCACGAGTCTTTTTACTTTCTCTACACGTACGATGTACATAGTGTGTAGAGAAGGTATTGCATTCCACCCAAAATTTCGATACCGAGATTTCACCGGAAATACTTGTTTTGGGTCCCCCTGAATCCAAAAGAAAAGCATTTACAAAAAGGTCCATGTGTGTGTGCGTGTGTGTCTGTGGACAGCATAGCTCAAAAACGAAAAGACCGTTGAATATCAAACCTGGTATTTAAGTTTGGTTTCTTCCAAGGATTCGACACGAAGATTTTCAAGAAAATCCCCTCACCGCCAACTACCCTTTACAAGGAACTTTTTTTCGAAATTTTTGATTTTCTTAAAAATGGCTCTAATGATTTTGATTAAATATCGTATATTAAAGATATTTACCTCACAAATAATATGCACATCTTGACTTTTCTGGGAATATCCTCTGAAGACTATACTTTATTCTGGATGAATTTTACGAAATTTTGCATAACTGCTAAACCGTAAAAATGTACAAAAACCTACTACACAAAAAACGTGGAGCACATTAAGACACACATTTTATGTTATATACATTTTTTTGGTGGAGTTGATCGTTTGTGAGATATTCCTTGTTTTTGGTTTCAGCTTTGCACCATTCTCATACAGGAATTTATCAACTCGTGTCCATACAAACAAAGAAACTTCAGTCACCTAGTAACCAGCTTTTGACTATCACTTTAGCCTATGGTACCCCTTATTTCGCTTCTACTAACAAGGAAGCAAGTAATAAGACTATTTCTGCTAATTTCTTCTCGATTAGCATGAAGTAAATTGAAGCATAAGCTTTTTAATAATAATTTGTTGCAGAGATTTTGGGGAAATTCAGTAAATACTTAGGTATTCATTATGCAAAAAATAGAATGTTTTCTATTCACATTACTTTCTCTACTTCTCTGCATCAAATTATTGTTAAAAAGCTTATGCTTCTATTTACTTCATGCTAGTCGAGCAAAAATAGCAGAAATAGTCTTATTATTCGTTTCCTTGTAAGTAGAAGCGAAATAAGGGAGTGCCATGGGTTAAAATGATAATGAAAAACTGGTTGCTATGTGACTGAAGTTCCTTTGTTTCTATGGACAGGAGTTGACAAACTCTCGAATGATAAACGTTTACGTTTTTTAAAGCTGAAACCTATAACAAGGAATGCCTAAAAAACGATCCTCTCAAAGAAAAAATATGTATAACGTACATTGTGGGTTTTAGGGAGCTCTACATTTTCTGCCATGTATCTATCTCTTACGGTTTGCCAGTTATACAAAATTCCGTAAAATTCATCCAGAATAAAGTATACTTCAGAGGCTATTCCCAGAAAATTCAAGATATGCATTTTGTTTGTCAGGTAAATATCTATAATATACGACATTTTAATCAAAATCGTTAGAGCCATGTTTGAGAAAATCAAACCTTTGGAAATTTTGGGTAGTTGGGGGTGGGGGAATTTTCTTGAAAATCTTCGTGTCGCATTCTTGGAAGATACCAAACTTAAATACCAAGTTTAGTATTCAACAGTCTTTTAGTTTTTCAGCTATGCTGTCCACACACACACACAAACGCACGCACAAGGACCTTTTTGTAATTTTTTTTTTTTTTTTTTTCATATTTAGGAGGACCCAAAGCGTGTATTTCCGGTGAAATCTCAGTAGCAAATTTTTGGTTGGAATGCAATACCTACACGATACGCTATGCACATGGTATGTGTAGAGAAAGTAAAAAAGGCACAATGGCAGGGGAAAGACGATCAACTCACTACAAGCCACTTTTAAAAATGTTTGGAATTTTAGCATTAGCCTGTGAATATATTCTAACCATATTGTCATTTGTAATAAATAACCCAGAAAAGGTTACAAAATCGCAGATATTCATAAGAAAGAGACCAAACTTAGGCAGGACTTTCATAGATCAACATATGATTTGCAGTTATTGCAAAAAGGAGTTTACTACAAACGAATATTTTTCTTTAATTAACTTCCCTCTTCTATAAAAGAATTGCAAATGAACAAAAACAAATTTATATCTGAATTAAAAAGATACCTTATTATTCACACTTACACAGAGGAGGATTTCATTCAAATAAATTACTGGTAAGTATGCAACATTGTAAATATAAAAAGATGA
The DNA here is from genome assembly GCA_030762935.1 of Hymenopus coronatus. Classification (NCBI taxonomy): domain Eukaryota; kingdom Metazoa; phylum Arthropoda; class Insecta; order Mantodea; family Hymenopodidae; genus Hymenopus; species Hymenopus coronatus. The sequence continues at coordinate 28,988,623 of CM060882.1, forward strand.
ATATTCTAATGCATGTGTACGAGTAGGTTTTTGGAAACAGACATGTAATTGAAAATTATGCATAACTAACACTTCTGAACATTATGTCAGATATTTCTTATAAATAAATGTATTAATGAGTTTGAAAAATTGTAATTCTTGACGTGATCTACATCCTGAGTTTTGACATAGAGTCTAATATCATAATAGGACCTTCAGATTACAATGTCATGTCCTAAAACATGAAAACACCAGCTGTATTTGATAAGACAATTCAGCGAAATAGACTATTAATACTTCATAATATATGGGAAGGGAGATTTTATCAGGTTATGATTGTAATATTTACATTAGTTCTCAAATTACAGATGATGCATTCGACCATGTTTATTTATTGAATGTTATTTTGTCCTTTCTTTTTTCACTGCCTCCTGAATTATGATATGGCCGACCGTGCTATACACAAATGATTCTTTTTATTGTGCGGTCACCTGACTAAACCGTTTCATACTTTCCGCCATCACGCAATGTCACTGCTGCCTGGATTGTTACCTTCTTACCAATAACTAAGACAGGAGATTAAACAAACGAACCTCAGGTGCGACAAGATTTCAAAGAAATGAACATTTGCTGCGATAAGATGTTTCGACAATATCACACCAGTCAGAAGACCTCTATTGGTTGAAATTACCCAATCTAAGCCATTCCATTAGCGCTTTAATAGTTGAGCTAAATTGTCAAGGTAATTTACTTCTAGCATGCATGTACATATACTGCACATAGAAGCTAGAGATATTGTATTCCACGCAAGAATTCGATTTCGAGGTTTCACCAGATAGACCACGTGGTTCACCTGTCCCTTGTTATTTTTATTGATAGGCAACATTTCATATTCTGAAAACAATAAGGTGGAAATTATCGTGCTTGTCGACCATTTGTTAACCACGCAAATCTAGCCGGCTTTTCATAGGAGAATAGACCTTAGCAGCAATAGTTACGTCCATTCCAAGATTGCGCAAAGAGTTCTGAAGCGGAGAGGGAGACATGTGTGACACAATACCTACAAGTTTTGACGTAAAGAGCGCGCCCAACTGGTTAATTTCATGTTCTTACATCACTTCCAGCGTGTCAACGGTTCGGATCCCACACCTGCGTGCACTTCTTACTTTATCTAGCCCCGTATGTACAATGTACATAGGGATAGAGAAGTATTGTATTCCACCCAAAAATTCGATGTCGAGATTTCACCGGAAGTACATGTTTTAGGACCCCCCGAATCCAAAAAAGGCATTTCCAGAAAAAGGTCCGTGTGTGTGTGTGTGTGTATCCGTGAACGCGATAACTCAAAAACGAAAAGTAGCTAAAATACCAAACTTGGTATTTAAGCTCAGTATCTTCCAGGGATGCGACACGAAGATTTTGAGAAAAATCCCCCCACCCAAAATTACCCTTTCCATGGAACTTTTTTCGAAAATTTTGATTTTTTTAAAAATGGCTAACGATTTTGATTAAAATATCGTATATAAAAGATATTTACCTGACAAATAAAATGTATATCTTGAAATTTCTGGGAATAGCTTCTAAAGACCTGTTTATTCTGGATGAATTTTGCTTAATTTGGCATAACTAATAAACCGTAAGAGATAGACAAAAACTTACTATACAAAAAATGTAGGCATTGTTAAAATACACAATTTACGTCATATACATTTTTTTCGTGGAGCTTGCCGTTTTCGAGGTATTCATTGTTTTTAGTTTCAGTTGTGAAGTACTTATATTTTTCTCAGACGGGAGTGTCCGTTTTTCTTTTGTTCTACTGCTGGCCAAGGAAAGAAACGATTTATAATGACAATCGCATAACGACAGCTTTTAAAACATTTGACTATCGATTTAGCCTAGTGTATTCCCTTATTTTCTTCCTACTTATACGAAAATAGGTCGTCTCCTTAGCGCGGTGGTAGCGCAGCTGCCTACCAAGCGGGAGATCTGGGTTCGATCCCCAGTACCGGCGTGGGGATTTTTCCCCCGCTGGGAGATCTGGACCGGGGTGCACTCAGCCTCGTGAGGTCCCTGGGGGGCCAATTGAGGAGCTACTTGATGAAGAAGTAGCGGCTCCAGGTCGTGAGGACCGCATTAACCGGCCGGGAGGGGCTCGAGGCGCTGACCATGTCTCACCCTCCAATACTGCACCCCATCCATGACGTCTGTAGTGGACCGAGATGGGGGACGCAGCAGCCGGGCGGTAGGCCAAGGCTCCCCGTGAGCTGTCGTGCCATGGAGCTTATACGAAACTAAGTAATAAGAACATTGTGCTGAATACCTCGATTAACAAGGTGCAGAAAGAAGAATAATCTTATGTAAGAAGTTTGTAAAACGGCTAGAGAAAGTCATGTGAGTGTAACAGGTCAGATTTATTTTCTCCATTATGTATTATCCATCAAGGTGAAAAGTAAGTTCAGTGTTTGTCATTCTAATAAGTTTAGGTGTAAACTAAAAGGTATACGAATTAAGAACAAAACGGCAGTTCATTTTACTTGTTCTTCAGTTTTCGATCCTTAATTCTCATTCTAGTTGTTTTGAAATGTAAACTTCACTAAGACTTTAAATAATACTGGATTGATAAAGTTAGAATAAACATAAATAAAGATAACAACAATAAAATAAATAAATAAGCAAGCTAACAAATGTTCTAATACCCCATCTAGCTTTGTGTCAAAACCAGGAAGAAGAAAAGCGGGATAAAAAAATTGTCAATGATTTGGTAAGATTCGAACCTAAATCGAGCATTTTGGAGTTCGAACTAACAGCTATAACTTGTGGCGCCAAATTCCATGATGCTGGTGTGCAAAAGATGGGTCTCGGGAACGATGTTTCAGGTTATTCTGTAATCTGCGGGTTGCATAAAACCAGAGAACAAGGAACAGGTGAACCACCTTGTATATGTTTTCAGGTTCCCTGAGTCCAAAATAAGCATTTTTAGAAAAATGTCCATGTGTGTATGTGTGTGCGTGTGTGTGTGTGTCTGCTGGCAGAATAGCTCAAAAACGAAAAGTCTGTTAAATACCAGTTTGATATTTGAATTTAGTATCTTCCAAGGATACGACATCAAGATTTTCAAAGAAATCCCCCCAACATCCAACTAGCCTTTACAAAGAACACTTTTAAAATAATCTGATGTGTTCCATTCACATGACTTTCTCTATTCTCTTATTCTATTTACTTCATCTAATGGAGCAAAAATTAGCAGAAATAGTCTTATTACTTGCTTCCTTGTTAGTAGAAGCGAAATAAGGGGGTACTATAGGTTAAAGTGATAGTCAAAAGCTGGTTGCTCTGCGTCTGAAGTTCCTTTGTTTGTATGGACACGAGTTCACAAATTTCTGTGTGAGAAAAGTATGTCTTTATAGCTGAAAAAAACAAGGAATATCTCAAAAACAATCAACTCTACGAAAAAAAAGTATGTAGCATAAACTGTGTGCTTTAAGGTGCTCTAAATTTGTTGTGTGGTAGGTTTTTGTCCATCTCTTACGGTTTAGCAGTTATGCAAAATTCCGTAAAATTGACCGAGAATAAAGTAGTCTTCAGAGGCTATTCCCAGAGAATTCAAAATTTACATTTTATTTGTCATGTAAATATCTTTAATGGAAGATATTTTAATTAAAATCGTTAAAGCCATTTATAAGAAAATCAAAATTTTCCAACATTTTTCCCCGTAAAGAGTAGTTGGAGGTGGGGGAATTTTCTTGAAAATCTTCTTGTAGCATCCTTGGGAGATACTAAACTTAAATACCATGTTTGGTATTTAAGGGACTTTTAGTTTTTGAGCTATGCTGTCCACGGACACACACACACGGATATTTTTCTAAAAATACTTTTTCTGGATTCAGAGGATTTGAAAACATATATACACTCAATGCACTGTACATAACACGTGTAGAGGAGGTATTTATCAAGGAGTGCAGCATTTCGTTTGTCCGGATGAAATGCACAAGGTTTAATTTACAATTTGCAATATAAAGTGTCAAGCTGTGATTGGAGATATTTACTTTGAAGTTCAAAATATGCATGACAGCGTTAAACGTTTTTGTAGAATCTCGAAGACAAGCAATAGCGACAGACAAAATTCCTGCCAAATGAAGAGGAGCTTATTACAGGTTATTTCCAGAAAATGTAAAATATACTATTGTTTTGAACATGTAAATATATTTAATACAGTGTATTTTAGTTGAGACTGTTAAAGTAATTTTGGAGTAAAAAATCTGATGGATTCTTTCATATGACTATACATCTCTGCAATAAATTATATTTAAAAAGATTATTCTGCTACTTACTTAATGCAAATCGTTAAAACATTAGCAGAAAGGGTTTAGTATTTGTTTACTTCTAAGTAGAAGGGAAATAAAGGAGTTCCATAGGCTAAAGCGATAGTCAAACCTTTTAAAAGCTGGTTGTTATGTGACTGAAGTACCTTTGCTTCTATGGCCAGGAGTTGACAAATGCACGTGTGAGAAAAGTATACGTATTTTAAAACTGAAACTAATTACAAGGTTAACTAAAAAATGGTGAACTCCACGAAAAAAAGTATATAACATAAATTATGTGTTTTAATGAGATCTATGTTTGTGTGCGGTAAGTTTGTCTGTTTCCTACGGTTTACCAGTTACGCAAAATTCTGCAAGATTCATCCACAATAAACAACTCATCAGAAGCTATTCCCAGAAAATTGAAGATGTACATTTCATTTGTCTTATAAATATCTTAAATATATGACATTTTAATCAAAACCGTTAGAGCCATTTTTCAGAGAATCATAATTTTAGAAAGTTTTCCATGTAAAGGGTAGTTTGGGGTGGGGGGATTTCCTTGAAAACCTTCTGTGTGTCATCCTTGGAAGATATCAAACTTAAATACCAAGTTTGGTATTTAACAAATCTTTCGTTTTTGAGCCATGCTAAAACACACACACACATGTTTTTTTTTTTATTTATTACTGAGTTATCCTGACACCAGATAGACTGACGGACTCATATACTAGCGTTTTTCTAAACCCACCTTAATCTGGTAGCCTCAAAACATGTATTTTCGGTGAAATCTCGGTATCTAATTTTTAGTGGAATACTATAACACCCCTACTTATTGTACGTAGTAGAGAAAGTAAAAACTGAACATTTACAAAGATTTATACACAAGTGAATAGTACTACAGAATTTTAAAAACTATTTTGGTCAAAATTAATTTGGAGGTGATAAAACTTTTAAAAAACTTAGATGTGTTAGACTCACATGATTTTCTCTAGCTGCTGGACAAACAAACTTCTTACGCAAGGTTATTCTTCTTTCTACACAATGCTAATCGAGATAAACACTAGCAGAATGTTCTTATTACTTGCTTCCTTATAAGTAGAAGGCAGCTAAAGGAATGCGCTATGTTAAAGTGATTGTCAAATATAACGATTGTCATTGAAAATCGCTTCTTTGCTTGACCAGAAGTAAAACAAAAGAAACTCCGACACTTCCTGTCTGAGAAAAGTGGAAGTACCTTACAACTGAAACTAATAACAAGGAATATCTCAAAAACGGCAAACTGCACGAAAAAACTGTATATGACATAAATAGTGTGTTTTAACAAGATTTATATTATTTGTGTATTAAGTTTTTGGTCTATCTCTTACGGCTATGCAAAATTCAGCAATACTTGTATGTATTCAGAATAACGAGGTTTTCGAAGGCTATTCCGAGAAAATATCAAAATATGAAAATCAAAATTTTACAAAAATGTTCCATGCAAAGGGTTGTTACGGGTGGGGGAATTTCCCTTCTACGTGCATGCAAGCAAGTAAGTAATAAGACTATTTCTGCTATTTTTTTCTCGATTAGCATGAATTAAAAAAAGCATAAGCTTTTTAACAATCATTTGTTGCAGATATATATGTAGAGAAAACCATGTGAATGGAACACATCAGATATTTTATTTCCTATACAGTACTATATACATAGTGTATAGAGAAGGTATTGTAATGTACCCAAAAATTCGATACCGAGATTTCACATTTTGGGTCCCCCTGAATCCAAAATTAGCATTTTGAAGAAAAGGTCCGTGTGTGATGTATGTATCTAATTTTGATATCTTCCAAAGATCGACACGAAGATTTTCAAGAAAATCCCCCACTCCCAACTTCCCCTTTACAAGCAACTTTTTTCTAAAATTTTGATTTTTTCAAAAATGGCTCTAACAATTTTGATTAAAACATCGTGTATTAAATTATTAACCTGAGAAATAAAATGTATATTTTATAGATTCTGGAAATAACCGCAGAAGACTACTTTTTTCTGGATGAATTTTGCGGAATATTGCATAACTGGTAAACCGCAAGACTTAGACAAAAACTTACTCCATAAAATGTGGATCTCGTCAAAACACACAATTTATGTTCTCTCCGTTTTTGTTGTGGAGGTAACCGTTTCCGAGATATTCCTTATTATAGGTTTCCATTGTAAAGTACTTTACTTTTCTCAGACAGGAAGTGTGCGCTTTTGTTTTGCTCTAGAAGCGATTTGCAATGACAATCGCATAACGACAGCTTTTAAAGTATTTGACTGTCAGTTTAGCTTAGTGCATTCCCTTAATTCTCTTCTACTTATAAGGAAGCAAGTAATAAGAACCTTTTGCTAATGCTTATCTCGATTAGCATGATGTAGAAAGAAGAAAATTCTTTTGCAAGATGTTTGTTTGTGGAGCAACTAGATAAAGTTATGTGAGTGCAACACATCAGATCTTTTTTTTACAATTTATTTTTTACCGATCAACGGCGTAGTTTTACAAGCAATTGAGAAGAGTAAACAATGTAACACTAATAAATTACATGCTGAGGTTGACCTGTAGCGCTCCTTAAAAGACAAAATGTATATTTTACACGACATATTCTCTGATACGTTAAATAGTATCTACTTATAAGTAGGTAATAATGAATAGTGTCTGCTTCACATTCGGAGGGTCGTGAGTTCGAATCTCGTTTAGGGTGAATTGCTCGGATAAGGGTTTTTTTTCGGAGTTTTCGCTTATCCTGAGAAGATGAATATCTAGTAGTTTTAAACTCCATGGACCCCGAGATCATTTGAGCATCATTTCACCAATTTCGTTCATCGTCCAATATGACTAACCAGGCTAAAGGACGTTAAGCTAAAAAAAATATGATATGCTCCATTCACATGACTTTCTCTACATCTCTGCCACAAATTATTGTTAAAAACCCTATGCTTCTATTTACTTCATGCTAATTGAGAAAAAATTATCAGAAATAGTGTTATTACTTGCTTCCTTGTAAGTAGAGGCGAAATAAGGGAGTACAACAGGTTAAAGTGATAAACAAAAGCTGGTTGCTATGTGACTGAAGTTCCTTTGTATATACAGGAATTGACAAATTCCTGTATGAGAAAAGTAAAGCTGAAACCAATAATAACAAGGAGTATCTCAAAAACGATTAACTCCACGAAATAAATGCATATAACAGATTTTCGATATTTTTTCCATGTAAAGGGCGGTTTGGGTTGGGGCGATTTTCTTGAAAACCTTCGTGTCGTATCCTTGGAAGATACCAAACTTAAATAACAAGTTTGGTATTTAATGGTATTTTCGTTTTTGAGCTATGCAGACACACACACATACACACACATACACAAAAACAGAAAGACAGACACACAGACCCACACGGACATGTTTCTAAAATTTGTTTTTATTCAGAGGGGTCTCAAAACATATATTTCCAGTTAAATCTTAATGACGAATTTTTGGTTGCAATATAATACCTTCTCTATCCGCTATGTATGTACATTGTACATTGGGTTAGAGAAGTAAAATATGTTTTTATTTAGGAGATCTCAAAACATGTATTTCTAGTTAAATATCGATATGGAATATTTGGGTGGAAAGTAAAAATGAAAATGAAAATTTTAAGCCACGTCAAGGTATTCAATTCCCTTAATTTCATTCTTTCACAGATAGGAAAGGAACATTTCCAAGAAAGTACCCACACCAAATTATCCTTTGCATGTAAAAATGTTTCTTTATTTTATTGTTTTTGTTTCAGCAGCCTCAGAACGTGTATATGAATATTTAACTGAATACAATACTTCCTCTACTTACTTAGTAAGTGTAACAGACGTATACCATTAACATCAAATAATTAATATACGGCTTTAAACGATATTTCAGTGTAACGGTAATAAAAATACAGTTCATATTCTGCGAATTTTGCCCTTTGTAGATGTTTACGTTTGTTTACAGAGCTTGTGAATATCCTTACAAAGGAATGACGTTTCCTCTTTAAGGAAGCAAGAAGCTTTGTAGTGACGCTCAACGAGATTTGTGTTCTCCAGGACGTGGGTATATATTTCGTTATAGTTCCTCGTCTCGTTTTTGTGCCAGTCACACAGAGAACCTAATGGCGTTACTCACCTTTGCTTCTTTCTGTGTTAATATTCTGTTCCAAGAAGGCAAGACTTATTATTGTTCCGTAGTTCAAGAGATTTGCCATAGGACAAATATTTGTGCAAGCAATCTGGAGAATAATAATAACAATAATAACAATAATAATAACAATAATAATAACAACAATAATAGTAACTATTTGTTAAAATGTTTTTTCTCACAAGCCCTGTGTAGGACAGGAGTTGGAAATGGAAATGGCGTGTTATTTATGGACGGTCTTTAACTGCTGTGGTTCTGAGCGTCCCATTCTACATTGGGCGTGAAAGACCGCTTAATTTTGCTCACAGGCCTCTCAATCAGGCTTGAGGTTCTTTTACGTGCCGTAAATCTACGACACGGGACCAACGGCTTTACTTCCCTTCCGAAGGAAGCTATGCTAAGGATTTTTATACGCGAAAAAATCCATCGTCCTCCGCCGGTTTGAACCCGCGACCTTGAGTATATGAAGTCAGCATGGTAACCATTACACCACGTCCATAAATAAAACTTCATTTCCATTTTTTAGCTAGTTATTATTGGATAGGTAGAGTCAGACTGAAAAATTCAATGCTATAGCCGGAAATTTCAACCACGAATCTCCCGGTCTTTAGGCGGTAGCTCTTCCACTGAGCTACCATCGCAGCATGCCGGCATAGAATCGAATTTCTGACTCTACCTATCCAACTCGTGTCCCTACACACGGCTTTTGTGAAAAAAACAATTAAATAAATACCAATTGATCATAATAGCTGGCTATATTATGAATCCTGGGTCTTAAGTACTTATAGCATCGTAAGTCGCCATTGGGGTCGTCAGCTCAAAATAATTTTTTGAGAGCACCTTGTGGTTTACCGGGAAACATACGAGTCAGGCGAAAATTCAATGCTATGCCGGCATGTTGCTATGGTACCTCGGTGGAAGAGCAACCGGCTAGAGAACGGGGGATCCGTGGTTCAAATACCAGCTATGGCATTGAATTTTTCAGTCTGACTCTACTTATTCAATAATAACTAGCTAAAAATTGGAAATGAAGCTTTATTTATGGACGCTCTTTAACTGCTGTGATTCTCAGCGTCCCATACTGGGCATGAAAGCGCGCTTAATTTTGCTCAGAGGTCTCTTTATCAAGCTTAGGGTTCTTTCACATTCCGTAAATCTTCGACACGGGGCTACCGGTTTTACTTCTGTTCCGAAGGAAGCCATGTTTAGGAGTTTTTTTACTATCCCTTCAGCATAAATATTAAGGATACCCCATCTGTGAAAAACCTACAATCTACAATTTTGCTTGGATTGATTTGAAACTTTAACACAGCAATTGTAGTATTAAGAATAGTTTACATGCTAATTTTTAGAGTTTTGTTCAAAATACTTCCTGTGATATTAACATGTTTATAATATTTTATTGTCATTTAATTAAATCATTTCACACGATACAATTTCAATTACAGAAATATAATACTTTGCAGTTATACTGATAAATACAGTATTAGTAAATTGATGAGATGGAATTTTTATCTGACTATTGGTTTAGGAGAAAAAAAGTACTTAATTGTCATTTTATTAATTTTTTATTTTTGCTATGGAAGTATGAAGTTTATTATTTAATTACAAGAGCACTAGTGATATTAGAAAAATATCATCTCATCAATTTTCTTTTATACTGTTTTTATCCAAGCATAAAAATTTTCAAGCTTCTGTTTTGAAAACTGCCATAAGAAAATGCACAAGCTAAAGCGATAGCCTGGTCCTTTAAAAACCAGTCGCTATGTGAAACAATGGGAATTCCAATCTCTTTCCTTGCCAGGAATAAACAAACGAGAGCAGAGAAGAAAGGTATCTTCCCGTTTGAGAAAGGTTTAACTGGCTGAAATGAAACCAATAATCCAGAATATCTCGGAAACTGTTAACTCTACACAAAAATGTATGCTATAAATTGTGTGTTTTAATGAGATCATCATTTTTTATCGAGTAAGGTTTGATAGTTACATAGAAGTCATTCAGAAAGGAAAGATCTTTAGACGCTATTTCCAGAAAATTCAAAATATACATTTCGTTTGTCATACAAATATATTAAACATAAGGTATTTTAATCAATATCGTTAGAACCATTTTAAAGAAAATCGAAATTTTCGAAAAATGTTCCATGTAAAGGGTAGTTTGGGTTGGAGGGGTTTTCTTGAAAGTCTTTGTGTCGCATCCTTGAAAGATAGCAAACTTAAATATAAAGTTTGGTATTTAATAGTCTTTTCGTTTTTAGCTATGTTATCCACACACACACGGACCTTTCTCTAAAAAAATGTTTTTTTTTTTTTTTTGGATTCAGGGGACCTAAAATATGTATTTCCAATGAAATTTCGGTATCGAATTTTTGGGTGCATTACGAAACCTTCTTTACACACTATGCACACAGTACGTGTCGAGAAAGTAAAAATATACCCATAACATTTCTGAGATAGTTATCTCATTTAGTTGAGTAAGTTACAAAAATCGGTTTTGTAAGAATAGATTGTGGTAAGAAAGTCATGTGAATGGAACACATAAAATGTTTTTGTTACGCTAACTGTTGCACACTACGCCATATTATATTCACAGTGACTGCACCAACAAAAGAGCACAAAACGGGTGAAATACATGTTGGGTATATCAGTGTTCACATGCCAGTGAACTCGAATACAGCATCAGTGCAGACGCCACGCTGAGTTGAAGCAATAGCTAGGCGATTAGACCTTCACTGCCATCTCAGCGATATACATCCTTTATGCGTACAAGTTAAAATATGCATTCTACAATGTTTAGTGCATGTCTGTTCCATTTACAGGACTTTCTCAACATCCCTGCAACAAATTATTTTTAAAAAGCTTATGCTTCTATTTACTTCCTGCTAATCGAGAAAAAATTAGCAGAAATAGTCTTATTTCTTGCTTTATTGTAAGTAGAAGCGAAATAAGGGAGTACCATAGGTTAAAGTGAAAGCCAAAAGCTGGTTGCTATGTGACTGAAGTTCCTTTGTTTGCATGGACAGGAGTTGACAAATTGCTGTAAAAAAAGTATAAGTTTTTCAAAGCTGAACCCATGAAAAAGGAATATCTCAAAAACGATCAACTCCACGAAAAAAATGTATTTAACATAAATTGTGTGTTTTAAACGTGCTCTACATTTTTGTGGGTTAAGTTTTCGTCCATCTCTTACGGTTTAGTAGTTATGAAAAATTCATCCAGAATAAAGTAGTCTTCACAGGCTATCTCAGAAAATTCAAAATATACATTTTATTTGTCTGGTAAATAACTTTAATATACGATATTATAATCAAAATCGTTAGAGCCATTTTTTTAGAAAATCAAAATTTTCGAAAAAAGTTCCATGTAAAGGGTAGTTTGGGGTGGGGATTTTTCTCAAAATATTCGTGTCACATCCCTGGAAGATACTAAACTTAAATACCCAGTTTGGTATTTTACCAACTTTTCGTGGAGTTATCTTGTTCACAGACACACGGACGCACTGACACACGGACCTTTTCTGAAAGTACTTTTTTTTGGATACAGGGGACCCTAAAAAATATATTTCCGGTGAAATCTCGGTATTGAATTTTTTGGTGGAGTGCAATACCTTCTCTATACACTATGTACGTAGTACGTATAGAGAAAATAAAAATTAGCAGAAATAGTCTTATTACTTGCTTCCTTGTAAGTAGAAGCGACATATCGGAGTATCGTAGGTTAAAGTGAAGCCAAAAGCTGGTTACTAGGTGACTGAAGTTCCTTTGTTTGTATGGACACGAATTGACAAATTCCTGTATGAGAAAAGTACAAGTTTTTCAAAGCTGAAACCAAAAACAAGGAATACCTCAAAACTGATCAACTTCACGAAAAAATTTATAAAATATAAATTGTGTGTTTTAATGTACTCTACATTTTTGTGTGGTTAGTTTTTGTCCATTTCTTACGGTTTAGCAGTTATACAAAATTTCTCCAGAATAAAGTAGTCTTCCGAGTCTATTCCCAGAAAATTCAAGATATACATGTTATTTTTCAGGTAAATATCTTTAATATACGATATTTTAATCAAAATCATTAGAGCCATTTTTAAGAAAAACAAACTTTTCGAAAAAAGTTCCATTTAAAGGGTAGTTGGGGGTGGGGGGATATTCTTGAAAATCTTCGTGTCGCATCCTTAGAAGATACCAAACTTAAATACCAAGTGTGGTATTTAACGGTCTTTTCGTTTTTGAGCTATGCTGTCCACAGAACACACACACACACACACACACACACACACACACACACACACACACACACACACACAGAGGACTTTTTTCCAAAAATGCTTTTTTTGGATTCAGGGGGACCCAAAACATGTATTTCCGTTGAAATTTCGGTATCGAATTTTTGGGTTCAATACAATACCTTCTCTATACACTATGTACATAGTACGTGTAGAGAAAGTAAAGAGATTATTGCGAAAAAAAAACTGCTTGGGATATATCTTTATCATCACTATTGTTAGCATTAGTTTTATACATTCACATCTTTCTGGTTTTAGCAATGGATAGTTCTTACAATCGATTTTATGACTCACTTTGACTAATATTTTACTTCTTATTGATTTTATATTGATTTTTACTTTCTCTAAACGTACTATGTACATAGAGTTTAGAGAAGGTATTGTAGTGCTCCTAAAAATTCGATACATGATTTCAACGGAAATACATGTTTTGGGTCCCCCTGAATCCAATTAAAGCATTTTTGGAAAAAGGTCCGTGTGTGAGCGCTTCTGTGGACAGCATAGCTCAAAAACGAAAAGTCCGTTAAATACCAAACTTAGTATTTAAGTTTGATATCTTCCAAGGATGCGACACGAAGATTTAAGTAAATCCCCCCACCGGCAACTAAACTTTACAAGGAATTTTTGTTCGAAAATTTTGATTTTCTCAGAAATGGCTCTAACGATTTTGATTAAAATCGCTAATATTAAAATATTTACATGGCAAATAAAATGTATATCTTGAATTTTCTGGTAATAGCCTCTGAAAACATGTTTATTCTGGACGAATTTTGCGAAATTTTGCATAACTGATAAACCGTAAGGGGTAGACAAAAATGTATTACACAAAACTGTAGATCACGACAATTTATGTCATATACATTTTTTTCGTGGAGTTGGCCGTTTTAGAGACATACCTTGTTATTGGTTTCAGCTTTAAAAAACTAATACCTTTCTCAAACAGGCGTTTGTGAACTTCAGTGACATAGCAACCAGCTTTTGACTATCACTTTAACCTATGGTACTCCCTTGTTTCGCTTCTACTTACATGGAAGAAAATAATAAAAACTATTTCTGCTATTTTGTTCTCGATTAGCATGCAGTAAATAGAAGAATAAGCTTTTTAGCAATAATGTATTGCAGTCATGTGAATGGAACTCATCAGACTTTTATCTCTTGGCTTTTACCATAATGGTTTTATAAGGGAGTTAATAACCTCACAGTAATCATCAGAAACAAACATGGACATTTTTCTAAAACTATTTTTTTTTGGATTCATCGGCATCAAAACATGTTTTTCCGGTGAAACATAGATTGGAGCTTTTGTGGGAATACAATACCTTCACTACCTACTATGTGCAGTATATCCTAGAGAAAATAATAACCAATATCGGGTACAGAAATCTGTATAAACGCATTTCATCAGGTATTTTTAAGTAGAACTTTCGTTTTGCATGAATCTGTTTGATGAAAGGACAAACAAAGTTGGCTGTTTGTCTCATTTGAATTGCATATTAGGATATTATGTTCTTTCCGTCTGTTATTGCGCCGAGCGCACTCTTGCCTGAAGAGCCGCCATTTGTAACGCTTCTACTCAACATTTTAATGAATTCCACATTTCAGGTCATGAGATTTGTAAATAGCAGGTGTTCGGGACGCTGATGAATTCCTCTAGCGATATGATACTGTCGCACATTCATCTCCATGTGACGTAACAACTGCCGCTTCGTTTAGGATTCGCTTCTCTATGTAATTGCGAGACTGAACGAATAATTTAAACGCCACTCACTGCTCCCAGTGCTTCCTAGGTGCGCACGCTACTACGGAACTTATAGTAGCATATCTTTATTCATCGATAATTCATGTGAGAGGCTTGCATTTGGGAGGTCTTGAGTTCTATTCCTGGAATCAACCACACTTACTATTCGACAAAGGGACCATGCGTGTCGATCTTGACGGATAGAGCCCTCTATTAGCTTTGTATCTGTTTACTATAACAGCGAAACATTAGTAACTTGGTATTGATTTCGATCTAAGAAACGCGAATGACAATGAATTTATATTGATAACAGTATAACTTGGATTTGCCACACTTCTGCCTTATATCGTAAATTTTTACTTTACCTACATGTACTATGTACATAGTGTATAGACAAGCTATGGCATTCCACCCAAAAATTAGATAACGAAATTTCACCGGAAATACATGTTTTTGGTCCCCCTAAATCCAAAAAAGCATTTTCAGAAAAAAGTTCCGTGTGTGCGTCTGTGGACAGCATAGCTCAAAAACGAAAAGATCGTTGGTATTTACGTTTATTATCTTCCAAGGATGCGACACGAAAATTTTCAAGAAAATCCCCCCACAACAACCACCCTTTACATGGAATATGTTTCGAAAGTTCTGATTTTCTTAAAAATAGCTCTAACCATTTTGATTAAAATATGGTATATTAAAGATATTTACCTGACAAATAAAATGTATATCTTGAATTTTCTGGGAATAGCCTCTGAAGACTACTTTATTCTGGATCAATTTTACGGCATTTTGCATAACTGCTAAACCGTAAGAGATGGACAAAAACTTACCGCACAAAGATGTAGAGCACGTTAAAACGCACAGTTTATGCAATTTACATTTTTTTCGTGGAGTTGATCGTTTTTCAGGTATTTCTTGTTTTTGGTTTCAGCTTTTGTAAAACAATTTTCTCATAAAGGAATTTGTCAACTCCTGTCCTTACAAACAAAGGAACTTCAGTCATATTGCAGCCAGTTTATATTTCACTTTTACTTACAAGGAAGCAAGTAATAAGACTATTTTTGCTAATTTTTTGTCGATTATCATGAAGTAAATAGAAGAATACGCTTTTTAACAATAATAATTTGTTACAGAGCTGAAGACAAAGTTATGGGAATGGAACACATCAGATTTTTAAGAATAATAAGTGTTTTATTAAGAAGATTGAAACAGAATTTTTCTAAATGCATTTTAATTAACCCATACTACGGAATATTACATTGCTTGCTAACCTATGTAGTGATATTATGGGGCAATAGTAGTGGAGTTAACGATGTGCGTTTATTGAAGGAAAAAGAAAACTATTCTATTATTGGTAATACATCCTCGAGAGACACATGCAGATATTCTTTTAAAGAACTTTATATTGTAACTCTACGATCAATGTATATTTTTAGCTATACTATGAATGTCCGTGAACTTGTTAATGCTTTTATTTTACACAATAAAATAAAATTGAGTTTTAGTTTATGAACTCTTTAACTGCTGCGGTTCTTACTGTAGCATTTCTATATAGGGCATAAAAGACTGCTTCATTTTGCTTAGAGACCTCTTTATCAGGTTTGAGGTTCTTTATGTGCCTTAAATTTACTTCCCTTCCGAAGGAAGCCACGCTAAGAATTTTAATGCCCAAAAAATCCACCACCAGATTTGGACCTGCGTCCTCGGGAACCGGAGGTTAGCATGTTGTCCCCAGACCATGGAGGACTACATTTAACACAATGACTATTATAACATTAATTACAAGAGGGTGCAGAATTTATGAATACTGTCATCCAGACTGACTAAGACATAGAATAATTATCCCTGTATCAGTTTGAAAGCTTATAATAAATCATCAACCTGCATGCAAACTAATTTGAATCTTAAAAGCAATTTGAGGACATTAACTGAAACGTTTTTATGACTTATGAGGAATGATCAGAAACTATGGTTACAAGGTCTATATTCTTGGTGTTTCGTCTTTCACAGCGAACTTGTAGTGTGCGATAATTCTAATATACGAGGTTGGCAACTGTTCAGAGTTTCAGCCAACTGCTACCTACAGCGCTACTGTAAGGCAAGCACAAATGGCGAATCGTTTTGAAAACTGGTCTCGCAAAGAACTCTGCTAGGTTTTTCGATTTCTATGAACGAAATATGTAACTACGGTTGATATTCACCGACAACTGGTAGAAGTTTATGGAGAGACTATAATGACGAAAGTTTGCGGCCGGTAGAGAAAATGTCACCGGCGAGGATCGCAGTGACCAACCCATACGCGGTTGGTCCACATATCTAAACACGGCTTGCATGGAGGAACTGATTCAGGATAACTGGAGGATCACGTTACGACATATTGCGGTTGAACTGGGAATTTCTGTTGGAAGCATTCATCACATTGCACACAATATTCTGCAATACCAGAAAGTTTGTTCCGGGTGGATTCCACGAAATCTGTCCAACCAACACAAGGAGAAGCACATGGGGGTAACTCTGCAACTTTTGCACCGGTTCTACACGAAGGGGAACAATTTTCTTCACCGCATTGTCACGGGTGACGAAATATGGATCCACCACTATATTCCCAGCAGTAAACGGACGTTAATGAAGTGGAAACACCCCATCTTTTCCAAAAGAACAAAGAAGTTTAAGGTGCATCATCTACCAGAAAGATGATGCCTATAGTATTTTGGGACAGCGCGAGAGTCATGCTCGTGGAGATTTTGGAAAGAGGGTACACAGTAATCGCTGACCTATACTGAGAGACCAGTACACGATTGGGGGAAGCAATCAGGAGGAAGCGGCCACAGAGAACGTCGTCTTCCTTCACGCGCAACCTCATACGTCCAGAGGACCACCACGCTGTTGAAACACCTTCGCTGGGATATCACCGACCACCTTTCATACAGGTCGGATATCGCTCCAAGCGACTTTCACTTTTTTCCTAACTTAAGGAACACCTAGGAGGCCGACGAATGAAATGAGGGAACACGCAAGGACAGAACTTTTATCAGGAGGGAATATTCAAACTCATCCCACGAGGCAAGTGCCTCAACCGATACGGACACTGGGTGGAAAAATAGCAATGTATGTACTATCCGATGGTTATATTGGTTGTACAAAATAAAATATGCTCGTTGCACTGCAGTTTCTGATCATCCCTCGAAAATGAATATTTTATTATGATAATCGATAGTGCATATTGAACCTCACTAAGCATTGCTTATCTTTGAAATTTTCATAACGAAAACATCTGATGTTTTACATTCCATTTCCTTCTCTACCTATTCTTTAACAAACTTTTCTTACAAAAGTTTATTCTTCTATCTATTCTATGCTGATCGAGATAAACGTTACGGAATTGGCCTTTCTAAATAGTTCCATACATGTAAGGGGGATATGGGAATACATTAAACTAAAGCGATAGACCAATATAAAAAATGTGTATATGCATGTGTTTTAATAGAATGTACACTTTTGTGTAGCTAGTTTTTTGTGTATTTTTTTTGACGGTTTACGAGTTATATTAAATTTATTCGAAAGAAGTTCTCAGCGGCTATTTCAAGAAAATGTAAGACATACATTTCGTTTGTCATAAAAATGTCTTAAACATATTACATTTTAATAAAAATCGTTAGACATTTTTGAGGAAATTAAAAATTTGTAAAATGTTCCATGAAAAGGGCAATTGGGGTGGGGTTATTTTCTTGTAAATCTTCGTGTCGTATCCTTGGAAGATACTAAACTTAAATACCGACTTTTCGTCCTTGAGTTATTGTTTTTACACACACACACACACACACGTGGACCTTTTCGTAAAAATTTGACGTGTTCCTTTCACACGACTTTCTCTACATCTCTGTTCTATCTACTTCATGATAATCGAGTAAAACATTTGCAGAAATTGTCCTTATTACTTGGTTCCTTGTAGTAGAGGGCCAAAAATATAATATATTCCATGTAAAGGGTAGTTTGGAGTGGGGAATTTTCTTGAAAGTCCTCGTATCGCATCCGTGGAAGATACCAAACTTAAATACAAAGTTTGGTATTTAACGGTATTTTCGTGTTTTTGATATGCTGTCCACCGACGCACACACAATAGCTTCTTTATACACTATGTACATAGTCCGTGTAGAGAAGGTAAAAATATTTTTATTTAGATACAAGGGACTCTAAAGCATGTACTTCCGGCGAAATCTTGACATCGAATTTTTGGGTGAAGTGCAGTAACGTCCCTACCTATGTACTAACAACTAAGTAGAGAAAGTATGGCGATTATTCTTTCAGTCCTACTTCACCTTCTCTAAACCTTATTTATCTTGCAAATTTTTACTTTCTCTACACGCACTATGTACATAGTGTATAGAGAAGGCTTGTATTCCACCCAAAAATTCGATACCAAGATTTCACCAGAAATACATGTATTGGGTCCCCCTGAACCCAAAAAAAAAAAAAACATTTCTTGAGAAAGGTCCGCGTGTGTGTTCGTGTGTGTGTGTGTGTTTGTGTGAGTGGACAGCACAGCTCAAAAACGAAAAAACCGTTAAATACCAAACTTGGTATTTAAGTTTGGTGTCTTCCAAGGATGCGACAAAAATCTTTTCAAGGAAATCTCCCACTCCAAATTACCCTTTACATGGAAAAAAATGTCGAAATTTTTAATTTTACTCAAAAATGGCTCTAACGACTTTGATTAAAAGCTCGTATATTTAAAATATTTACATGCTCAATAAAATGTGTATCTTGAATTTTCTGGGAATAGACTCTAAAGGTCTCTTTATTCTGGACGATTTTTATTGAATTTAGCATAACTGGTAAACCGTAAGAGATAGATAAAAACTTACTGCACACAAAATGTAGATCACAATAAAACACACAATTTATGCCATATACATTTTTTTCGTGGATTTGATCGTTTTTAAAATATTCCTTGTTATTGGTTTCAGCTTTAAAACGTATACTTTTCTCATACTGGAATTTGTCAACTCCTGTCCTTACAAACAAAGCAACATCAGTCACATAGCAACCAACTTTAGATTATCACTTTAACCTATGGTACTCCCTTATTTCGCTTTTACTTACAAGGTAGCAAGTAATAAGACTATTTCTGTTAATTTTCTTCAATTACTATGAAGTAGATAAATGCTTCAGCGTTTTAACAATAATTTATTGCAGAGATGTCGAGAAAGTCATGTGAATGGAACACATCAGATTTTTGTTCTAATAATCCATCTTTTTCCCAATATACATGAACAATTCTGATACCATGGCAACATGCCCCTCTACCCTTGGTTCTCCCACTTTTGCGGAAATTCGAGGTGCTACAATGCACCAATTAAAACAAAAGATCCGCTGTGAAAAAGTGCAGTCATTGCGCTTCATCCTTTCACTTCCCTATGCTGTATTAGTTAGGGATTTTACGCTTTTCCAGTCTGTCCCTTCCCGCCCTAAAAGCAACCTCGTATGAAAAAATGTAACCTAATGACCAGATACTAGCGGAATAAAACAGAACAGAAAGTTGGCAGAACCATCCAGAGAGAAATAGACAAATGGAGAGAACGATAAAAAAAAAAAAGAAGTAATTTGTGAATGAAAAATGAAGAGTTTTATGTTGGGCGTTTCTATTTACTGTTACGTTCTCTGAATATTTTTTTTTGAGAAACCAAAAGGGTGTTACATTTACACGGCTTTCTTTACTTATTCTGTAATATACTATTCGTGCAAAATCTTAATTTTCTTTCTTCTTCACATATAAACGTTTGCAGAAATACCTTTATGCAATCCGGCTTATTATAATGATTAAATTATGCCAGAAAATTAATGACATAATTACCATGGCAGCAAAATAATGAGAGAAGGTATTGTATTCCACTCAAAATTTCGATACCGAAATTTCACCTGAAATACATGTTTTGAGACTCCTGAATGCAAAAAGCGCATTTTTAGAGAAGGGTCCGTTTGTGTGTGTGTGGAGAGTGGCAATATAACTCATAAATAAAAAGTCCGTTAAATGTCTGGGTTTAAGATCCCTCACAAATTATCCTTTTACATGGACAAATTTTCCAAAATTTTGATTTTCTCAAATTGAGTAACGATTTCGATAAAGATACCGTATATTAAATATATTTACGTGACAAATAAAATGTATATCTTAGATTTCTGGAAAGAGCCTCAGAGATAGACGGCGACTAACTACACACATCTGATGTGTTCTATTTACATGACTTACTCTACATCTTTGTAGCAAATTATTGCTAAAAAGCTTATTCTTCTATCTACTTCATGCTAAATTGTCGTACTACTTACTTCCTTGTAAGCAGAAGAGAAATAATCGAATACACTAGGCTAAATCTCTAGTCACATCGTTTAAAAAGGTTGCCATGTGGATGAAATCCGTTTCTTTGCTTTGCCTGGAGAATGCAGAATAATTAGGTCTTCAGAGGCTACTTCAAGTTATACATTTTATTTGCCATGTAAATACCTTTAATGCACAGCATTATAATCAAAATTGCTACAGCCAGTTTAGAGATAAATCAAAATGTTCTAAATTTTTTCTATGTAAATGGTACTTTGGGGTGTGGTGATTTTTGTCAAGATTTTCGTGCCATATCCTTGGAAGATACTAAATTTAAATACTAAGTTTGCTATTTTACTGTATTTTCGCTTTTGAGTTATCGTATTCATAGACACACACATACACACAAGGATCTTTTTCTAAAAGTGCGTTTTTTTGGATACAGGAGACCCTAAAACGTGAATTTCCGTTGAAAGCTCGGTATCGAATTTTTGATTGGAAATTAATACCTTCTCTGTGCACCCTATACATAGTGCGTGTAGAGAAAATACAGAGTATATCTCGTGAAAACCCACTATTTATATCATATACATTTTTTGTGGTTAGGTATTCCTGGGTATTGCTTGCATCTTAAAGTGTTTAGTCATTTCTCAAACCTAAATTTGTTATTCCTTTTGGATTACTCCTGGTCATGCAAAGAGACCCAGATTTCAATCACATAGCAACCAGCTTTTAAAAGATTAGACTATCACTTCAGCTTAATTAATTCCTTTATTTCCCTCCTACATAAAAGAAACTAAGTAATAAGTTAATTTCTGCTAATATGTATTTCAATTAGCATAATGTAGACTACAGAATAACATTTTGTAGGCATAGTTTGCTACCAAACAGATAGAAAAAGGCATGCGAATGGAACACATCAGATTTCTCTTTCTAGGCGTTCCTCAATCCTAGAAAGTGGCAAATGATGGGTAGCTTAAACATAGACCTGCAACATTTCCGTTCTAAAATTTGTTTCCTAATTGTAATACTCAGCGCCATACTTGAGTATAATCTCTGTCAAGGATGCAACGCGAAGGTTGTGAAGAAAATTTCTAGATATTCTCTGTTATTAAATTTCAATTTCCAATACAAATTCGTTATTAAAATAGGAAGTCATAATTTAAGATTTCTAGTTTTGTATTTAGAATGTCCGAGAACCATCCAGAAAGTGACAGTCTATTTGGCATAACTAAATAATAACGAAAGTTATCAACACAAAACTTTATTTACAAAGTTACAGTACATTATTCTATTTTTCAGTGCAATCGCCATTTCTATCAAAGTATTTATTGTCACGTTGTAATGGTTTTTCAACGCAGATGTTATACTCTTTCCTGCTAAAGATCTGAGCCAAGATTTCTCTGCCACTTCGAGGTGTTCATGGATGGAAAATCATTTCCATCCAAAAATTCGTATACCATGTCCAAAGTGAAACACAGGTTTTTCTTAAATCTTTTATCAACATTTGTTTTCAACACCTCAGTAACAATTGATGAACTTCCACTCCGGTCTTTATCGTTCTCACTGGTTCATCCTAGATTACTCGTGAACTATGTGTCATTTCCTCATTGAAGATTCGTCCATTGCATTATCACTATACAATTGCGTTATTTGCATATAAAATTAAATTAGCAAAACATTTTGTGCATTAAAAAAAAATAAGTTCTTTGGCGGTAGAAAAGTATAACATCGGCATTAAAAACGGGTACCACGTGACAGTATAACTTAACAGAATGGAGAATACGATGACAAATAGAATAAAATACTCTAACTTTGTAAATAAAGTTGATGTCTTCCTGGATGGCCTTCGTACATAGAGATAGAGAAGATATTGTATTCCATCCAAAATTTCGATACCGGATTTCACTGAGTTTATATGTTTTAAGGCCCCTTATTCAAAGACATTCTTAGAAAAATCTCCGTATGTGTGTATGTATCCGTGAACACGATACTTAAAAACAGTCAGTTATGTACCAGACTTGACGGTTTGTTTAGCATCTTTGATTTTCTAAATGAAAGAATGTATTGTTTTTATTAACGTATGGTATAAGACACTTACATGAAATATAGTGTATGTGTTTATATATACAGGGTGTTAATGTACTAAACCGAAATAATTTGCGAGATTGTACACTTGGTTGATATAAGTAATTTGAGATCGGCGATGCATGGTCCCCGGATAAACATAACGCAACTACATACCGTTAAACGTGTGGGTATCAGGTGCTGATAAATCGGTGTTAAAGCAAGCAAGTTGAAAAAATCTGATGTGTAGCATTCACATGACTTTCTCTGTATCCCTGCAACGAATTATTCTTAAAAAGCTTATACTTTTATTTACTTTATGCTAATCAGAAAAAAATTAGCAGAAATAGTGTTATTACTTGCTTCCTTGTTAGTAGAAGCGAAATAAGGGACTACCATAAGTTAAAGTGATAGTCAAAAGCTGGTTGCTATGCCAATGAAGTTCCTTTTTTATATGAATCGGAGTTGACAAGCTCCTGTATGAGAAAAATATAAGTTTTTCATAGCAGGAACCAAAAATAAGGAATGTCACAAAAACTACGAATTCCACGAAAAGAATGTATATAACATAAATTGTGTGTTTTAACGTGTTATACATTTTTGTGTAGTAAGTTTCTGTCCATCTCTTACGGTTTAGCAGTTATTCAAAATTCCGTAAAATTCATCCATAATAAACTACCCTTCAGAGGCTATTCCTAGAAAATTTAAAATATACATTTTCTTTGTCAGGTAAATATGTATAATATACGAAATTTTAATCAAAATCGTTTGAGCCATTTTTTAGAAAATCGAAACTTTCGAAAAAAGTTCCATGTAAAGGATAGTTGGGGGTAGGGGGATTTTTTTCAAAATCTTCGTGTCGCATCCCTGAAAGATACTAAACTTAAATACCAAGTTTGATATTTTACCGACTTTTCGTTTTTGAGTTATCGTGTTCAAAGACACACAAACACACACACACACACACGGACCTTTTTGTGAAAATGCTTTTTTTGGATATTGGGGATCCTAAAGCATATATTTCCGGTGAAATCTCGGTATCGAATTTTTGGGTGGAGTGCAATACCTTCTCTATACACTATGTACATAGTGCGTATAGAGAAAGTAAAAGTGGCTTAGAATGTCTTTAAAACTGCTGCCAGAGTATAGAAATATCGATTTTTAGCAGCTCGTTACTAGCGTTCTCAAGATTTATTGTTGCAGAAATCTGTAAAATCTCGAACTAATGACTTGACAGTGCGATACTGAGCATTCATTAACTACGTTCTTGAATTATGTGGCCTAATCATGTGGCGTTTTTACTTTCTCTATACGCACTATGTACATAATATATAGAGAAGGTATTGCACTCCACCAAAAAATTCGATGCCGAGATTTCACTGGAAATATATGTTTTAGGGTCCTTTGTATCCAAAATCAGAATTTTCAGAAAAAGGTCCGCGTGTGTGTCCGTCTGTCAGTGCGTCCGTGTGTCCGTGAACATGATAACTCAACAACGAAAAGTCGGTAAAATACCAAACTTGGTATTTAAGTTTAATATCTTCCAGGGATGCGACACGAAGATTTTGAGAAAAATCCCCCACTCCAAACTACCCTTTACATGGAGCCTTTTTCGAAAATTTTGATTTTCTAAAAAATGGCTAACGATTTTGATTAAAATATCCTATATTAAAGATATTTACCTGACAAATAAAATGTGTATTTTGAATTTTCTGGGAATAGCCTCTAAAGACTACTATATTCTGGGTCAATTTTACGGAATTTTGCATAACTGCTAAACCGTAAGAAATGGACAAAAGCTTACAACACAACAAATGCAGAGCAGTTTAAGACACACAATTTATGTTATATATTATTTCGTGGAGTTGATTGTTTTTGAGTTATTCATTGTTTTTGGTTTCAGCTATAAAAAAAAAACACACCTTTCTCATACAGGACTTTGTGTACTCGGGTCCATACAAACAAAGGAACTTCAGTCACATAGCAACCAGCTTTTGACCATCACTTTAACCTATGGTACTCCCTTATTTCGCTTCTACTTACAAGGAAGCTAGTATAAGACTATTTCTGCTAATTTTTTCTCGATTAGCAGGAAGTAAATAGAAGCATAAGCTTTTTAACAATAATTTATTGCAGAGTTGTAGAGAAAGTCATGTGAATGGAACACATCAGATTTTTTTCAACTGCTGTGGTGGCTTGATGCGTAACACTGGTAGCTGCTATGTCAAAGGTCATGAGTTCGATTACTCTCATAGAGTAAATGTTTTTTATTATTTTGTTTTTCATTCTAGACGAAGTGTCGCGTGGCGTATTGGCACTTCAGTAAATTATAGCTGTTACTTCGAAATTTCAAAAAACAGCCCATAAGTCTCCCATCTCAAATTACTTATTTAAGTAATCTACATATTCTGTAAAAATATTTCGGTGTAGTTCATTAAACACTTGTATATATAGGTATATATTTAATTTTATGGGAATAGTCTCGAAACTCCTCTCTATGCTGGAATGACTTTGCATAGCTGGTAAACCGTAAGCGATAGACAAATAATTACTGCTCTAAGATGTAAGATTTGATTAAAACGCTCTACATATATCATTTTTACTTTTTTTGTAGAGTTAAAGATTTAATAAATATAGGTTATTATTGATATTACTTTTAAAATATTTTTAGATTTCTCAAACAGCATCTGTTTTACATTTGTTTATTCCTGGAAATAGAAATACAATTATAAAATCAATCGCAAAGCGTCAGAATGTTTCATTTCCAGTTATAAGGAACTAGTAATAAGACAATTTCTATTAAGGCTTATCTGATTAGCATGAAGTAGATAGAAGAATACTCTTTAGAAAAATTATTCTATTTGCAGGAGAGTTAGAGCACATTTTGTGAATGTAACATCACATATTTGTGTAGAG
Organism: Hymenopus coronatus; assembly: GCA_030762935.1. Lineage (NCBI taxonomy): Eukaryota > Metazoa > Arthropoda > Insecta > Mantodea > Hymenopodidae > Hymenopus > Hymenopus coronatus. The sequence continues at coordinate 29,014,383 of CM060882.1, forward strand.
TTAACAATTCCCGATGTATTCTTATCGTTGGTTATGAATTTTAAAATACTTATACTTTTCTTAAACAGGAAGCCGTCATCCGTTATTACTTTGTTTTACTTCTGGCCGTGCAAAGAACCGAATTTGAAAGTCAATCACATAGCGTCAGTTTTAAGAGTTGACTGTTGAGTCTTTAGTGTAGTGTATTCCCTTATTTCCCTTCTATTTATGTTGAAGTAAGTAATAAAACCATTTCTTTTAATGTATTTCTCGATTAGCATTAGGTGGATGGAAGAATAAGCTTTTGGAAGAAAAGTTAGATATAGAATAGGTTGAGAAATTCATGTGAATGTGGTACTTAGACGAGCGTGGAGAGAAAGTCATTTGAATGCAATAACGTGATGTTTAAATATTGTTTTCTACCTAAAATGTTCTTAAATTGTAGAACTAATGGGAACGTATACTAAAATATGTAATAGTAAATATAGAAGCTAAAGTGTACCCTTTTCTGTGATCTCAAATGTTTTTGTCCTCTTTCATAATAGCATGAATAAATTACAAACGTTTTCTTTCTTTCCTTCTAAAGAAAATTGAGCACCAGTGCAGCTGCAAATAAAAAAAGATGGATCTCTAGTTATTTTGTGCTAAAGTGAAGTTCATTTTTGAGATTATGAAGGAGAAGAAAGGCCTTTGTTATGTATTCCTCTATAGCTAGCCAGAAATAAGAGCGGCCGCATCCTCCGTAGCTCCCAGTTTTAATGAAAGTGATAGCTGCTCGCTCCATAAATTTTCTTGCGGCTAAGATACTCTACTTTCATTTTTTTTTTTTTTTTGTTGTCTGTAAGAAGAAGGATCTGGGTATTGTTTCCTTCTCCCTTCCTTATCCTCTTCCGGACGAGAAAAGTTGTGTAAGGCGTTAACTTTGACATAAGAGAAGATAACGAGATATCAAAGATAATAACTGCCTCTCTTGCTGTCGTTGCCCAGTCCTGGAAGCTTCATTATTTATTACCTGCAGGTTTACTAAAGATACGAAATATGTCACCTCAAAAATTAACGCGAGAGAGACAAGAGTTAATGAATATTTGCGTGTCAATCTCATTGTTTTACACTGTGAGATGAATGTACGGTAAACTGTGAATTAGAATTAGGGTAACTCACGTTCCCAATAACTGGGGATTTTTAGAGGATTACCTTACCAGAGTGAGGGATGTGGGCAGAGACCCGTAAGGCGACCAGATCCGGATAACTGTGAGTAAGTATGAACGGGGTCTCTAACGGTACCAGAGAAACAGTAGCAGAGCAGAGGAAAAGGATGCTGCTCCTAAAAACGCAACCGTTCGAGGAGCCTTCTAGCGCTACCTCCTTAACATCATTACCCGAAAGCTTACAATAATCACCAAACCTAGAGTATGCTTCATTCCTGTGGTAGGTACTCAGAAACTACACCTAGGTTCTGCACGAGTTTACCAGATCTCGGACGGACGGACAGTACCAGAGTAAACACATCCACGCGCCTAAGCCCAACTGAAGAGCCCAGACCTTCCGAGTGTTCCTCGAAGGGCTATAGTCCGAAAGCAACCATTACGGTTCCCAATAGGGTGGTCTTGTGATTATGCCAGATATAAACCACCGGCTAGCTGCAACGGTCACCTGCTCCTTCAACCTAGAAACAGGTGATAAGGGAGTAATGGAACAGGAAACGATACACAGCAAATTCTGGAAAAGCAATGAAACTTTCACCTGGGGACTTGGAGAAACCGGAAAAAAAAAAAAAAAAAAAATTGAAGAAAGGCCCGTAACAAGTTCCCAAATGCGAGTTGTACCACGGTACCACCTTTCTCAGGGTCAGAGGCTCGCTCGCATTTGGGAGGTCCCGGATATGACTCTCGTCGGGTTGAACCGAGCGAGGTGGCACCGTAGTAGCACGTGGTATTTGTATTTCGGAAGTCTCGGGCTTGATCCCGGAAACCGCTCATTCTGAACTGGTTTGCACTATTTCCGGTGAAATCTCGGTATCGAATTTTTGAGTGGAATGCAATACATTCTCTATACACTATGTACATAGTACGTGTAGAGAAAGTAAAAGGTATATGATATAAATATGTGTTTTAACAAGATCTACATTATTTGCGTGGTAAGTTTTGTCTATCTCTTACGGTTTACCATTTATGTAGAGTTCAGAAAACATATTCAGAATAAAGAGATCTTAACAGGTTATTCCCAGAAAATTTAGGATCTACATTTGAGCTGTGCAAATATTTTTAATATACGGCATTTTAATCAAACTTATTAGTGCCATTTTTGAGAAAATGAAAACATTTTGATTTTATCAATGTAAAAGATATGTTGAGGTGGGGAAATGTCCCTCAAAATCTATGTGTTGCATCCTTGAGAGATACTAAACTTAAATACTAAGTTTGGTATTTTACCGACTTTTCGTTTTTAAGTTATTGTGTTTACAGAAAAATACACACACAGACCTTTATGCACAAATTATCTTATTTAACCCTGTATTTCGGGTGAAATTTTAGTATTGAATTTTTGGGTGGACTGCAATACCTTCTCTACCTATGTGCTATGTAGAGAAAGTAAAAATGAAATAAGTTTACAATAAACGTCCTAGTATAGGAAACTAGATAACAGGATGTTGTATTAACGATTTTATTCTATTTTACGTACATATGTGCTGGAAAATGTAAAAAAAAACGAATTCTGCTTCTGAAAGTTTCGCCTAATTCATTCACAACCAGACTAAATTGTTTAAAATGAGCTCATGTTTTACGATGCAAAAGACTGAAGAGGATAAATTTGCTGATAAAGCAACTATGTCATAATTAATCGTTTCAAAGTAAACATCGAAGCGTGTCGATAGAAAAACGAGTTCATTTTCCATCTGAAGTAACGCAGAGCGTCAGTGATTACTGGCGAAACATCTCTATCGTATTACTCACATCGATTTCTATCGATATTCCATTCGAGTGCATCTCACATGATTCGTATCCATCGGGACTGAGCAGTAATTAAAAAAAAAAGAAAAAACAAACAAAGGAGGCTTGCAAAAGGATGAAAACAAACAAACGAACACACACACACACATTCGCAGTAATAATTGTCTAGACCACGAATGCGAAAAATCATCTCATCTAATTTCTTTCTAGCCACCAGTTGGTCCATTAATTTTTCCAAATTTCTCTCCAAGTACCCCATTCTACCAAGCCATTACATTAACGTGTATCCTGATTGGTCGCTTTAATGCTTGCCTTGTGCAAGAATCGAGAATTTAACGGCCGATGCAAAGGCAGACGCGGTGTTTGTGGTTTCCATCTGTTTGCTTTGGCCGCGGTAAAAGTTACTTTTATTAAGTACATTGTGTATTTCTGCAAGAAATAGCATTAGAGATGCTTTCCAAACCAAGCTTTGAGCAAACTAAACTATCAATTTAAAAACAGCCCTCCTCGGTAGTAGGAGGTAGCGTTCTCACTCGCGTGGAACAGGTCGCGAGTTCGAATCTCGCTTAAGGCGACTTACCCGAATAAGGATCTTTTACTTTCTCTAACACCTATGTATAGATAATGCACATAGTAGCTAGAGTAAGTATTGTATTCTACCCAAAAATCTATGTCGATATTTCAACGGAAATATATTTTTTATGGTCCCCTAGTTCAGAAAAGAGCATTTTTAGAAAAACTCCGTGTTAATGTGCAGAGCAATGCTCAAAAACAAAAATAGAGCGAAATACCAAACTGTTTAGTATCTCCCAAGAGCTGACAGGAAGATTTTTATAAAATTCCCCAGCATAAACTACATTTTAAATTGAATTATGTTGAATATTTTATTTCTGTCAAAAATGACTGTAACGATTTTGATTAAAATGCCGTATATTAAAGATATTTACATCGTAAATACAATGCATTAATGAATTTTCTGGGAATAGACTCTGTAGGCATCTTCATTCTGGATGAAATTTGCACGACTGGTAAACCACAAGAGATGAGACAAAAAACTTACTGCGCAAAAATTATAGATCCCGTCAAAACACCAATTTATGTCATACGCATTTTTTTTTAGAGTTGATCGTTTCCTAGATATTCCTTGCTATTAGTTTAATTTTAAATTCCTGACTTTTCTCAAATGGGAAGTCACATTTTGTTTCAAAGCGAGCCGAATTCAAGAGCTTTCGTACCGGTCAGGTTTTAAAATATTTTACTGTTACTTTAGCCTGGTGTCTTATCTCCGTTCTGCTTTAGAAGGAAACAAGAAATAAGACAGTTTCTGCTAATGTTTATATTGATTAGCATGATGTGGATAAAAGAATATTATTTTGTAAGAATAGTTTGTTTGCAGAACAGGAGAATGCAACACACCAGATTGTATTTATAGAATGTATTAATTTCTTGTCAAATCTTTGGGAAATGTATTTAAATTCATATTTTATTTATGAAATGTCCAGATAAGTATAGTTGAACGGTTTTGCCCCGCTCGAGAATTTATCAGTCAAGTCAGACGTCATATGATATTACTTAGATATTCTTCGTGTTTTATTCTTGATATATCAAGTTTGACATTATCCAACTTTTCATTTGAGTTACGTTTCTCACACTGAAATGCTATTTTATTGTCTGATTGGAGCTCAAAAATTTTTATGCGTTCAACAAATTATTCTTGTTTCTACACAATGCTAATCGAGATAAACATTAGCAGAATGTTCTTATTACTTAGTTTCTTATAAGTAGAAGGCAACTAGAGGAATACACTATGCTAAGGTGATAGTTCAAATGTTTTAAAATCTGTCGTTATGCGATTGTCATTGCAAATCGCGTCTTTGCTTGGCCAAGAGTAGAACAAAACAAAAAGGGACATTTGCTGTCTGAGAAAAGTAAAGTACTTTACAATTGAAGCCAATAACAAGGAATATCTCAGAAACTGTTACCACCACAACAAAAATGTAGGATTGGTTTTTTCCTTATCCTGAGAAAATGAATGTCGAGTAACTTTAAGCTCCGTGGACCCCGAGATCATTTGAGCATCGTCCGATATGACCAACCAGGTTAAAGGACGTTAAACTATAAAAAAGAAAAAAGTGGGATTGTGTGTTTTGACAAGATCTATATTTTTTGTGTAGTAATTTTTGTCTATCTCTTACGGTTTACTATTTAAGCAAAATTTAGCAAAATTCATCCAGAATAAACACGTCTTCAGAAGTTATTCCCAGAAAATTGAAGATATACATTTTATTTGTGATGAAAATGACTTTAGTATGCGGTATTTTAATCAAAATCGTTAGAGCCATTTTTAAGAAAAACACAATTTTCGAAAATTGTCAATGTAAAGAGTGGTTTGGGGTGGAGGAATTTTCTTGAAAATCTTCGTGTCGCATTCTTGGAAGATACCAAACTAAATACCAAGTTTGGTATTTAACAGTCTTTTCATTTTTGAGTTATTCTGTCCACAGACACACGCAAGCACACCTACAAAGACAGATATACACACGGACCTTTTTCTGAAAATACTTTTTGGGGGGGATCCAGTGGTTCCTAAAACATGTATTTCCGGTGAACTATTGGTATCGACTTTTTGGGTGGAATACAATATCTTCTCTATCCACTATGTACATAGTACATACGGGGCTAGACAAAGTAATGTACCATACTTTCTCTCTTGCCATATTGTGTAAAGAAAGTAAGTGTGTGTTGTGTCGGTAGGGATTCCTCATTGCAGCCATGCGTCAGAACCTCAGGAGGATAGGATGCGATGAGGTTAATTTCAAACGGAGGCCGAAACCGGACGGCGGGTTAAGAGCCACCCCGGAGGTCCTTTACACTTTCAAGCAGTTCTTCAGTTCGACGCGGAGAGCGCTAGGAGCCTGCGCCCAATGTCTGACCGAACTTCCTAGGTCGCCAGACGACTTCCAGCGCCATCCCGCTGCCGAGTGCTATATTTCCAGAACGCAAGCGCCACCACCGCAGCTCTCTAGTACTTATAACTCTGAAAGAAATCGGTTGGATGAAATTGCAGCAGTAACTTGGGGTAGCGGTTTTGTATCTCGCGTGCAGATTTTGGCTATTTAGGAATGGTGTGGAGATGTGGGTGCCCAAGATGAGGAATTTGTTAGCATGGAATCTTTTTTCAGGCGTGGTAAGACACAAGTGATTTTCTTCAAGTTCTAGATTATTATCGAACTCGTTTATTCATTTCGTTCGGCCGTTGTTGCCGTCGAACATACATACATTCCTCCTGAATTTTCTACTCCTAAGTTACGGTTTACTCAACCCCACCTATCATTACTTGTCGCTTTTAACAGTGTTTTGCTGCAGCGATTTCGTCCTTATTCTGTCGTATCAAATTAATACTATTTCCGTCACAACCAAAGGTAGCCCATTTGGTTCCACCACAGACCCAAATGTAACATCTTAGCTCCGCGGATGTTCCATGCAAGTGCAAAAGTGTCGTTCGACCAGCAAGAGAACTGTTTATCTTGCTTTATTATGACCATCCTAGGGCAGCGTACCACACCCCTTCAGTTTAACGTTCTTTCCTTAGCGGTACTATCCTACCTGGGTTCGCTTGTCAGTGAAATCTGTGGGTAAAAGAGGTCGGTCGTGGGATCGACTGCCAGTCTCAGTGTCATCTGGCTCGGTTGTAAAGAAAGTAAGATATAGTTTCATAAATGCTTATCTTATTTGGACTCCGGAGCTTTATACATAGCTTTGTTCCCCTGAAGATGCCGCATGTAGATTACCCCGAAACGTCGGCGCTGAAAACATTTGAATCACGGCCTATAAACCCGGCAAACGTGAAGTATAGTTTACTTATTTATACAAAATATAAATCTGATAAAATATTAGTTGTAATTTTAGTAGATGAACAGGTTAGGAATGCGTTTTCTCAGAGTCTTGGGGAGAATTTAGAGACCAAAGCATCTGCAAAGAGCCGAGCAGATAATTAAAACATTGAGAAATCTCGGCTACATTCTTAATATATTCAAAAACTGGAAGCAGAGAGAAATGTGATCAAACATTTTATGGTGTCATAAACAGGATTCTCTGGCTTGTTGCTGTGTATGTGTTATTTATCTCTCCCCCTCGCTTTCACCATGACCTAGATAATTTACAGTCTAACCCGCTGCAGATTTTCAGTACATGAACTGGATGTTATCATTTGGGATTCAGATGAGGCATCACATCTTGAGGCATTTGTTTGAGGCACGAATTTAGCCAGCATATGACGTTTCTCATATATGTCATGCCATTTCCACTATTCGTACTAGAATTTACTGATATTCTAAATAGAAATTTGCAAGGTTTGCTCTTCGGTTGTTTCGCAAAACGTATATTGCGTAACTTTTAGCCGCTGAGCATTTTCTTTGAAACAGGGAGACTTAAAAGTGACTGGAGTTCGTTTTTACTTTCCCTAGTACGTATGTATACAGTAGGTAGCAAAGGTATTTCATTCCAGCCAAAACTTCGATACAGATATTTACCGGAAATTCATGTTATAGAGTACCCGATAAAAAAAAAAAAGAAGTCTGTGTGTGTGTGTGTGTGAAAAGAGAAAAATTGGTAAAACATTAAACTTGATATCTCCCAAGGCTGTGTTACGAAGATTTTGAGGAAACTCAGCCCCACTGCAAACTACCCTCTACATGAAAAACATTACAAAACTTTCTATTTTCTCAAAAATAGCTCTGAGATTTTGATTGAAATACCACATATAAAATATATTTACCGGTCAAATAACATTTATATTCTGAATTTACTGGAAATAGTCTCTGAAGACCTCTTTATTCTGGATGGTTTTTATATAACTAGACACCGTAAAAGATAGACAAACGCTTACTACACAAAAATGTGTATCTCTTTAAAACATACAGTTGATGTCATATACCTTTCTTCATGGCGTTGACCGTTTTCGAGATATTCCTTGTTATTGAAATACTTGCAACTTTTCTCAAACGGGATATTGTCACTCCTAGCCACTCAAAGAAACAAATTTCAATATCATTAGCAACCACATTTTAAAACATTTGACTGTCGGTTTAGCCTTAGGTATTCCCCTATTTCCCTTCTACTTATAAGGAACTAAGTATTTCTGCTAATGTTTACCTCGATTAGGATGAAGTAGATAGAACAATAAGTAGTCTCCTTAGTGCATTGGTAGCGTAGCTCCCTACCACGCGGTAGACCTGGGTTCGATTCCCAGTACTGGCGTGGGGACCTGCCCGGGGTGCACTCACCCTCGTGAGGTCCCTGAGGGGGGCCAATTGAGGAGCTACTTGATGGTGAAGTAGTGGCTCCAGGTCATGAGGACCGCACCGGCCTATGGGGCGCTGATGTCACCCTCCATGGTGCTGACTTCATATACCCAAGGTCGTGGGCTCAAACCCGGCTGAGGACGATAGTTTTTTCAGGCGTACAAATCCTTAGCATGGCTTCGGAAGGGAAGTAAAGCCGTGGGTCCCGTGTCGTAGGTTTACGGCACATAAAAGAACCTCAAGCCTGATAGAGAGGTCTCTGAGCAAAATTAAGCGGTCTTTCACGCCCAGTATAGAATGGGACGCTGAGAACCACAGCAGTTAAAGAGCGTCCATAAATAAAACGACATTTCATTTCATTTGAGGCGCTGACCACGTCTCACCCTTTAATACCGCACCCCATTCATGGCGTCTGTCATGGACCGAGGTGGAGGACGCAGCAGCAATAACTCGCAGATCAAGCTTTTTTCCCTTTTTCACAGGTAATTAGAGTTGACGCCTGGGCATTAAGGAAGCTTTTGCATTAGTGACTGTTTCGTCTGCTATTCGGTTTCTGTGAATAGCATAATTTAAAAAAAAATCTGAAGTGTACCATTCACATTACTTTATCTGTTGTGCAACAAATTTTTCTTACAGAAGCTTATTTTTCTATCTTATTGGTAATAATTGTGATAATCAGTAAACGAATTTGTCTTCTTATTTGCTTCCTTGTAAGTAGAAGGGAAATAAGGGAATACACTAAATTATATAGTCAAATATTTTAATAGCTAGTTGCCATGTGTTTGAAACGTGCTTCTATGCAGAGCCACAAGATTAAAACTTACCGTGTGAGAAAAGTTCAAGTACTTTAAACCTGAAATAAATAACAAGGAATATCTCAGAAATGGCCAATTCCACGAGAAAAACGTATATGATATAAATTACGTGTTTAATCGCGATCTACATTTTTTGTGTAGTAAGTTTTTATCTGTGTCTTATGGTTTACCACTATGCAAAATCCAGTAAAATTCATTCAGAATAAAAAGGTCTTTAGAGGTTATTTCCAGAAAATTCAAGATATACATTTTATTTGCCATACATATATTTAATATGCGGGGTTTTTAATCAAAATTGTGGCAGCCATTTTTGAAAAAATCTAAATGTTCGAAATTGTTTCTAAGTAAACTGTAGTTTGGGGAGGAGGATTTTTCTCAAAATATTCGTATCGCATCTCTGGAAGATACTAAACTTAATTACGAAATTTGGTGATTTACCGACTTTTCGTTTTTAAGTTATGCTCACAGACACACGGGCACACTCGGATCTTTTTCTAAAATTTCTTTTTTAGGATACAGGGGACTCTAAAACATATTTCCTGTGAATCTCAATATCGAAAATTTTGGGTGGAATACAATACCTTCTCTATACACTATGTACATAGTAGGTATTAAGAAAGTAAAAACGAAAAGTCGGTAGTGGTGGGGCTGGATTTTGTTAGTACCAACATAAACAGCTACACTCTATGATGGGCCTATTTTTGCACGACACTACCACCTTCTCAGCGTTAAGGTTGGTGTATACTCATTTTCTCAAATAGGAGGTGTTTTCTGTCGTTTTCGGTTCTGAAATAATTTGTTCAAATGTTCTTTCTTTTGTGCTGAAACATTTTAATAAAACTTCCAGACTAAGCTGTACAAAGCACCAGCAAGTGGATTTATATAATTTCTTGATATGAGATCCTTTATTTTTTTACCTTTCAACAGCTGTTCTATTTTATCTATCTCTTTTTTGCTTTCTCAGAACTGCCGAGATGCTAGAGTGCTCGAGTGTTAGCACATAGTTTCTTATTAAGATTAATTTTTTCCAACATCATCTTTCTTCATTCCTTGTTAATGAGAAAACCTCTGTATTCGTGGAATTCATTACCAAATCTCTTTTACTACAGAACTAAAGGTATTTATTACATCAGTGTTTATTACAGGGAGTAACTTTTCTCCTAATTTCCGAATTCAAATAGCTAACACAAGGTTTATGCATCTGTGAAATTTCATCAAAATTTGTGAAAAAACTGTAAATATATTTTGTTTCCTAATAACATTATATAGTAAAATATATTGTTTTTCCCACTTGGCTAACTTTAATTTTCGATTTACTGAGGCTATAGATGTGTAGGCGTATGCTTCTTAACAGCCACTCCCAACTTTAAACGTTATATAGCAAACGTTTTTCCAACACTTATAATTTTTTTTTTATCCTGGCTCTCGAAAGCACATTAAAGAAAATGGTCAAATTACTTTCTCTAAATATCTCTCCAAGATTGAGATTTGGATTATTAAATCTTGTAAAAGTAAGTGTTTTGAGTCTACGAAATATAACACATTTTCTGCACTAATAAGGACACATTAATACAAATACAACAACATTTATTGTAAACTCATTTACTATAAAATTGGACTTTTTATGCAAATATTTTTTAAAAATGCAATATTATTCTTTAAATAACCATGCAAGTTAAAATGTTTTTACATGACTAAAATATATATTAATAAACTATGATATGACAGCTCACAAGGAACCTTGGCCTACCGCCCGGCCGCTGCGTCCCCCATCACGGGTGCAGTATTGGAGGGTCAGCACCTCGAAACCCCCCGGCCGGTTTATGCGGTCCTCATGACCTGGAGTCGCTACTTCTGCATCAAGTAGTTCCACAATTGGCCTCCCAGGGCCCAGGGACCTCACGAGGCTGAGTGCACCCCAGACCAGGTCTCCCAGCGGGGAAAAAATCCCCACGTCGGACCCAGGTCTCTCGTTTGGCAAGCAGCTGCGCTACCACCGCGAAATAGAAATGGCGTTTTATTTATGGACGCTCTTTAACTTTGAGATTCTTTTACGTGCCGTAAATCTACGACACGGGACTAACGGCTTTACTTCCCTTCCGAAGGAAGCCATGCTAAGGATTTTTACGCTCGAAGAAAATCCATCGTCCTCCGCCGGGTTTGAACCCGCGACCTTGGTATATGAAGTCAGCATGGTAACCATTACACCACGGAGGCCGACTACTACCATCGCTATAAGGATACGACCAATATCTATTAATGTGGTTTAAATTTCAGTAAGTTATCTTGCATACTGTAGATATACAATTTTCACAGTAGCTTCACTTTAACTGTTTAGATTAGCTATATGCCAATCCCGAACCGCTTGACACGCAATCTGCAAAGTCGACTAACACCATATAGTTTAAAACGAACCGTGAGATGAAGGATCAAGCAACCAGCTAGTGCAGTGGCTTTTGCTGATTCTAGTTTCATAGAACAGCTCAACCTTACAAAATAGATAAATTTCTCCTGAGTGGCTGGAAGACATGCTTATAACGACTGTTGACTCAAGTTCCTTATGAGTCCGTCTCGTATTGGTTAGAGTGCCAAAGCCTGGCACTTGAACATTAGCATCGCGTATAGAAAAGGCATTGCACCCTAAATTCGATACCGAGATTTCACTGTAAATACATGTTTTGGGTCACCTTGAATGCAAAAAAAAAAAAAAAAACATTTTTGGAAAAAGGTCCGTGTGTGTTTGTGGACAGCATACTACCATTTACATGGAAAAAATTTCGAAAATTTTGATTTTCTAAAAAATGGCTATAACGATTTTGATCAAAATCTCTTATATTCAAGCTATTTTCATGACAAATAAAATGCACATCTTCAGTTTTCTGGGAAAAGCCTCCTCTAAAGGCCTCTTTATTTTGGATGCTTTTTATTGAATTTTGCAAATCTGGTAAACCGTAAGAGAGACAGAAACTTACTACACAAAACATGTAGATCACGATAAAACACACAATTTATATAATATACATTTCTTTCGTGGCTTTGGTCGTTTTTAAGACATTCCTTGCTGTTGGTTTCAGCTTTAAAAAACTTATACTTTTCTCACACAGGAATTTGTCAACTCCTGTCCATACAAACAATTGAACTTCAGACACATAGCAACCAGCTTCTGAGTATCACTTTAACCTATGGTACTCCCTTATTTCCGTGGTTGAAAAATCGCTGCCATGGTAGATCAGCGGTAGAGTAACTAGCTATAGACCAGGAGATTTGTAGTTCAAATCCCGGCTACGTTATCATATTTTACTGTCTGGCTCTATCTGTGCAACTATTACTATTATTATTTATTTATTTGTTTATTTTTTATAAAAGCCTACAGTAGGTACTTACTTGTATGGCCATCCTGTGACGAGAAGCGAATAACAAGCGAGATCAGATCCCCTGGGAGTAAACATCTTCCTGCAGGAGTCGAAGCTACCTGTGGTTTTGGTATTCCTGACGCTCTTTTGTTCGTGTTCTCTCTACATCAGTCATTCCCGGTTCATTACCTTCCCGTGTTAATCACTGACACGCATTCCAATACTCCTCGACCTCGATCTTTCACGAATACTTGCTTTTGTTTCAAACTGTTGTTACCGAACGTTTAGAAACGCGCCTCTTCGTGCCAGGGTTACACTGCCCCTGCAACATGCAAAACGCATAGCATTAGTACACAATGAACGTGACAATACATTATATGACTCTAAAACATCACTATCTCTCTTTCCATCTCTCCTTTTTCTCGCTCCTTCCTTTCCTATTTTTAAGTTTTCTAGCATGTATATACTAGATACAGAAAGTATATTCCAGCCAAAATATCGATTCCGTGATTTCAACGGAAATATATGTCTTGTGACCCCCTGAATCTAAAAATATACATTTTAGAACAAGGTCACTGTGACTCCCTGTGGGCAGCATAACTCAAAAACGAAAAGACCGTTAAATACCAAACTTGGTATTTAAGTTTGGTACCTTCCAAGGATGCGACAAGAAGATTTTCAAGAAAACTCCTCACCACAACTACCCTTTACATGCAACTTTTTTCTAAAATTTTGATTTTCTCAAAAATGGCTTTAACGATTTTGATTAAAATCTCTTATATTTAGGATCTTTACATGCCAAATAAAATGTATATCTTGAATTTTCGGGCAATAGCCTCTGAAGACTGCTCTATTCTGGATGACTTTTACGGAATTTTGCATAACTGCTAAACCGTAAGAGAAGGACAAAAACTTACTACACAAAACTTGTAGACCACGTTAAAGCACACAATTTGTGTCATATACGTTTTTTTCGTGGAGATGATCATTTTGAGATATTCCTTATTTTTGGTTTCAGCTTTGAAAAACGTATACTTTGTCAACTCCTGTCCATACAGGCAAAGGAACTTCCGTCACATAGCAACCAGCTTTTGTTTATCACTTTAACCTATGGTACTTCCTTATTTCCCTTCTACTTTCATGGAAGCAATTAATAAGACCATTTTTGCTAAGGTTTTCTCGATAAGCATGAAGTAAATAGAAGAATATGATTTTTAACAATAATTTGTTGCAGAGATATAGAGAAAGTCATGTGAATGGAACACATAAGATTTTTTTTTTACTTTTTCTAGCACGTACACAGTAGATAGAGGAAATATTATAATCCAGCCAAAATATTGATTCAGTGATTTCAACAGAAGTATACCTAAGTATGTCTTGTGACCCCCTGAATCCAAAAATATACTTTTTAGAAAAAGTTCCGTGTGTATGTCTGTCTGTATCCACATAGCTCAAAAACGAAAAGTCGATTAAATACCAAACTTGGTATTTAGGTTTAGTATCTTCCAAGGATGCGACACGAAGATTTTCAAAAAAATCCCCCCAACACAAACTACCCTTTTTGATTAAGATCCCATATATTAAAGCTAGTTATGTCCGAAATAACATGTAAATCTCGCATTTTTTTGGGGAACAACCTCTGAACACCTCTTTATTCTGGATGAATTTTGCCGAATTTTGCTTAACTGCTAAACCGTAAGAGATAGAAAAAAACTCACTATACAAAAAATGTACATCGCGACAAAACAGACAATTTATGTCCTTTACGTTTTTGTTGTGGAGGTAACCGTTTCCGAGATATTGCTAGTTATTTGTTTCAATTGTGAAGTACTTAAACTTTTCTCAGACAGGAAGTGTCCGTTTTTCTTTTGTTCTACTCCTGGCCAAGCAAAGAAGTGATTTGCAATGACAATCTCATAACGATAGCTTTTAAAACATTTGACAATCACTTTAGCTTAGCGCATTCCCTTATACTCTTTTTCTTATGAGGAACTAAGTAATAAGAACGTTCTGCTAATATTTATCTCGATGAGCTTTGTGTACAAAGAAGAATAATCTTTTGTAGGAGGTTTGTAGAGCAGCTAGAGAAAGTCCTGTGAATGTGACACAGAGTTTTTGCGTTTTTTTTCTGTTTTGTTTTGTTTTACTTGAAAGGGGCCTGAGGTATGAAAGCATGGCAGGGTCCTGAGTCGACACCTGACGAGTATAATGAAAGCCCTAAGGGTATTTGCAGTTTGAGAGGATGGTGTATGTTTGTGGGAGTCAGTGACGTGTGTTGTAAAGCCTCCGGGAATAAGGTTAGTAATGGTTAGGTACATCGCATAGCGTATTATTCTTGCTTACAGCTGAAGTAATACAACCCAACCAAAATTCCTCTCTCACAGCAAATGAGTTACTGAATAACCAGGGAATGTTCTATTAAACCACCTGTACGTCATGAATTCAGTTGTTATCTTAATTATACTATGGTCCGTAATTAATTTTTACTTTCTCTATACGCACTATGTACATAGTGTATAGAGAAGGTATTGCGCTCCACCCAAAAATTGGATACCGAGATTTCAACGGAAATATATGTTTTAGGGTCCCCTGTATCCAAAAAAAGCATTTTCTCAAAAAGGTCCGTGTGTATGTGTGTCCGTGTGTCTGTGAACACGATAACTCAAAAACGAAAAGTCGGTAAAATACCAAACTTGGTATTTAAGTTTAAAATCTTCCAGAGATCCGACACGAAGATGTTGAAAAAAATCCACCCAAAACTACCCTTTACATGGAACTTTTTTCGAAAATGTTGATTTTCTTAAAAATGACTCTAACGATTTTGATTAAAATTTCGTATATCAAAGATATTTACCTGACAATTAAAATGTATATCTTGAATTTTCTGGGAATAGCCTGTGAAGATTACTTAATCTGGATGAATTTTACGGAATTTTGAATAACTGCTAAACCGTAAGAGATGGACAAAAACTTACCACGCAAAAAATGTAGAGCACGTTAAAATACACAATTCATGTTTTATACATTTTTTTCGTGGAGTCATCGTTTTTGAGTCATTCTTTGTTTTTGGTTTCTGCTATGAAACTTTATACTTTTCTCATATAGGAATTTGTCAACTGCTTCCATACAAAGGAACTTCAGTGACATAGCAACCAGCAAGAAAAAAAGCAAACATAGCCACAAGGAACCAAGTAATAAGAATATTTCTGCTATTTTAGCCTGATTAACATGAAATAAATAGAAGTATAAGCTTTTTAAGAGTTATCTGTTGCAAAGATGTAGACAAAAGTCATGTGAATGGTACACATAAGATTTTTGAAAGTAAGAAATGCGGTAGTTTTTAATAATCTGATGTTTTACGTTCATATCACTTTCTCCACTCTATCTATATTAATGGCTATAGAAATTATTCTTATGAATGTTGATTAATTTCTCTACTGATTGTTATGAACCATGTACGAAGAGTAGCCAGAGAAGGTATTGTATTCCACTCAAAAATCGATATCACAGTTTCACAGGAAATAAATGTTTACAGGACTCCAGAATAAAAAAAACATTTTTACTTTCTCTACACGTACTATGTACTTAGTGAATAGAGAAGGTAGATATTGCATTCCACCCAAAAATACTATACCAAGATTTCACCGGAAATAGACGTTTTAGGGTCCCCTGTATCAAAAAAAAATTACTCTCTACCCGTACTATGCACATAGTATATAGAGAAGGCATTGCACTCCACCCAAAAATTCGATACCAGATTTCACCGGAAATATATGTTTTAGGGTCGCCTATATTCAAATAAAGTATTTTGAGAAAAAGGTCCGTGTGTCTGTGAACACGATAACTCAAAAACGAAAAGTTATAAAACACCAAACTTGATATTTATGTTTAGTATATTCCAGGGATGCGACACGAATATTTTAAGAAAAATCCCCTCCCCCAAACTATCCTTTACATGTAAAAAATTACAAAAATTTTGATTTTCTCAAAATGGCTCTAGCGACATTGATTAAAATTCTGTATATTAAAAATACTTATATGTAACATAACATCTATATCGTGAATTTTCTGGGAATAGACTCTGAAGACAAAAACTTACACAATGGAAAATATAGTTCTCGTCAAGACACACAATTTATGTCAAACATTTTTTTCGTGGATTTGATCGTTTTTGAGATATTCCTTGTTATTGGTTCCAGCTATAGTATACTTGTATCTACCTTCCTCATACGGGAATTTGTTAACTCCTGTCCATACAAACAAAGGAACTTCAATCATATCAGCTTTCGACTATCGCGTTAACCTACGATACTCCCTTATTTTCCTTCTATTTACAAGAAAACAAATAATAAGACTATTTACACTAATTTTTTCTCGATTATCATTAAGTAAATAGAAGAATAACAGTAATTTGTTGCAGAGATGTAGGGAAAGTCATGTGAATGGAACACATCAGATTTTTATTTTAATTATAATATAGTCGGCAACTAATTTTTGGAAGTAAGAAATGCTGATGGTTTTTAATAACCTGAGGTGTTACGTTCATATGACTTTCTCCACTCTGTATCCTTATTAATGGGTGTAAAAGCTATTCTTAAGAAAGCTGATTACCTACTTTCTCTACTGATTTCAATGTACGTTGAGCAGGTACAGAGGTATTGTATTCCACTCAAAAATCGTTACCACAATTACAGATACATATTGTATAGAGAAGGTAGGTATTGCATTCCACCCAAAAATTCGATACCAAGATTTCACCGGAAATAAGATGTTTTTTGGTCCCTTGTGTCCAAAAAAAAAGGAATTTTTAGAAAAAGGGCTGTGTGTCAATGTGTCCATATATCTGTAAACACGATAACTCCAAAACGAGTATAACATGGTATTTAAGTTTAATATCTTACAAGGATGGAACATGAAGATTTTCAACAAAATCCCCTACCCCCAAATACCCTTTACATGAAAACATTTTCAAAACTGTTCACTTTCTCAAAAATGGTTGTAACAATTTTGGTTAAAATGTGGTATATTAAGATATTTACATGGACAATAAAATGTACATCTTGAGTCTTCTGGGAATAGTCTCTCAAGACATCTTTATTCTGGGTGACTTTTACGGAATTTTGCATAACCGGTAAACCGTAAGAGATAAACAAATACGTACATGATAGAAAATGTATAGCTCCTCAAAACACACAATTTATGTTACATAATTTTTTGTGTGCAATTGATCGTTTTTTAGATGTACCTTGTTATTGGTTTCAGCTATAGAATACTTATACTTATCTCATACAGGAATTTGTCAACTCCTGTCCATACAAACAAAGGAACTTCAATCACATAGCAACCAACTTTTGACAATCACTTTAGGCTATGGTACTCCCTTATCTCTCTTCTACTTACAAGGAAGCAGGTAATAAGGCTATACCTATTAATTTGTTCTCGATTAGCATGAAGTAAATAGAAGAATAAGCTGAATAGTTTGTTGTAAAGGAAGTCATGTGAATGGAACACATCAGATTTTTTAAAAAAAGTCCGTGTATGTGTGTGTCTTTGACACAACTCAAAAGAAGAAAGTCATTGAAATACCAAACTTAGTATATAAGTTTAATATCTTCCAAGGATGTGAAATATTTTGAGGAAAATCTGCCCACCACAAACTACGCTTTATATGAAGAATTTTCGAAGATGTTGATTCCTTCCAAAATTACTCTACCGATTTTGATTATAATTCCGTATATTAAAGATATTTATATGGAAAATAAAATTATATCCTGAATTTTCTTGGAAATTCCTCTAAAGAGATCCATATTCTGGATAAATTTAGCTGAATTATTCAGAAATAATAAACCGTAAGAAATAGAGAAAAACTTGCTACACAAAATATGTAGATCTCGTTGAAAAACACTTCGTGGAGTTGGCCATTTTTAGATGTTCCTTGTTATTGGTATCAGTTTTAAAATGCTTAAAGCTTTTCATATAAGGTAATTTGTAAACTCCTGGCAATGCAAAGAAACGGATTTCATCCACAAGGCAACCAGCTTTTAAAATATTTGACTATCGCTTAAGGCTAGTATATTCCCTTGTTTCCCTTCCACTTACAAACAAGCAAGTAGTAAGACCAATTTTTCTCGATTAGCATGTTGTAGATATACTTTTGTAAGAATAATTTATTAATGGAACAGCTAGAGAAAGCCATGTGAATGTAACACAAGATTGTTTAGCACTAGCTTTTACTACATATGGCACCGTAGGCGATGACACTGATGATACATGCAACGAATATGGAGCACCGGAGGAATGCGGGCGAAACTTAAGAACCGGATATAACTCGCCCCTGCACCGCTTTTTCTATCACAAACCCCACATGAGGTCACCTTGGTGAGAGGCGAGTGATCTAACCACTCCACAGCGCGGCCAAAAATCACACCTTCTATAGGTGATAATGTTTAAACTGGGGGCGTGGCAGAGAAATAGGGTCATTAGGGGGGGTATCAGTCCTACAAATATGCGGAGAGTAAGCCGTTTATGAAACGAAACTCCCAGGATGCGACAAGAAGATTTTCAGAGAAATCCCTCCCCCCCCCCTCACACCAACAACCCTTTACGTGAAACATTTTCGAAAATGTTGATTTTCTCAAAAAAAAGGCTGTAAAATTTTGATTAAAATATTATATATTAAAGATATTTGCATGAAAAATAAAATTTGAATTTTCTAGGAATAACGTTTGAAGACATCTTTATTCTGCATAATTTTGCGGAATTTTGCACAACTGGTGAACTGAAAGAGATAGAACAAAACTTAACATCTAATGTAGAGCTCTTTAAAACACACAATTTATGTTATATGCATTTTTTGTGGAGTTGACCGTTTTGAAATATTCCTTGTTATTGATTTAATTTTTAAAATACTTATACTTTTCTCATATGGGAACTTAACACCTGGCCACACAAAGAAATGAATTACAAATACATAGCAGCGACATTTTAAAGCATTTGACTGTCATTTAGCCTAGTGTATTCCTTTGTTTTCCATCTACTTTAAGGAACCAAGTAATTAAATCGTTTCTGCTAGTGTTTATCTCGATTAGCATAAATAGAAGAATAAGTTTACTAACAACAATTTGTTATAGGGATGTAGAGAAAGTCATGTGAATGGGGCACATAAGATTTTTAACTAATGGTTTAAAGGTTATGGTTAAATTTGTTTAATTTCTCTACACGCACTATATGCATAGTGTATAGAGAAGGTATTGCACACCACCCAAAAATTCGATAACGAGATTTCACCGGAAATATATGTTTTAGGGTCCCTTATATCCAAAAAAGAACATTTTCACAAAAAGATCCATGTGTATGTGTTTCCGTGTGTCTGTGAACACGATAACTCAAAAACGAAAAGTCGGTAAAATACTAAACTTGGTATTTAAGTTTAGTATCTTCCAGGGATGCGAGACAAAGATTTTGAGAAAAATCCCCCCACACCAAACTACCCTTTATATGGAACCTTTTTCGAAAACTGTGATTTTTTCAAAAAAGGGCTCTAACGATTTTGATTAAAATATCATATATTACAGATGTTTACCTCACTAACAAAATGTATATGTTGAATTTTCTGGGAATAGCTTCTGGACGTATTTTACGGAATTTTGCATAACTGATAAACCGTAAGAGTTAGATAAAAACTTACTACTTAAGAAGTTTAGAGCAAGTTATAGCACACAATTTATGTTAAACATATTTTTTTCGTGGGGTTGATCGTTTTTGAGATATTCATTGTTTTTGGTTTCAGCTATGAAAAACTTACTTTTCTCATATAGGAATTTGTCAATTTTTTCCGTACAAACAAAGGAACTTCAGTCACATATCAACCAGCTTTTGACTATCACTTTAACCTATGGTATTACCCTATTTCGCTTCTACTTACAAGGAAGCAAATAATAAGACCATTTTTACTAATTTTTCCCTGATTAGCATGAAGTAAATGGAAGCACAAACTTTTTAACGATAATTAGTTGCAGATATGTAGAGAAAGTCATTTGAATGGAACACATAATATTTTTGTTGATTTCCATGCGTTCTTATTTGTTCCGGTGTACATAGCCAACAGTTTTATGTTCTTTTTGGGGGATTTTTATTTGACTGTAAGTGTGCAACCGTAATAGCATGTGCTCGAGACTCTGGCGGTGCACCAAGGGTATGGTATCGTTCATGAAATCTTTATGACAGCAATTCCTGCAGGAACATGTTTGTTGTAACAATATTATGTTATTCCTTGCTGTTTACGACCGGTTCGACCCATTTCCACATATTTCAATATCACAATTTCATTTCACCAAACGCATTCTGCTGTTTCTGGTTAGTAAAGTAGTATAATCTGATACAAAACAGTTTCAAGAAACATGTAGGATATCAAAAATGCTATTGGCAAGCCTGTAGCAGCTGCTGACCGAGATTCAGGATGTAATCTGACACAGTTCACAACATAAAAGAAATTATAGCTGTGGAAAATGTTGCTAGAACTAATCTAAGTTTACATCGTTAATTAAATCTTAGTTTATTCTACAACGAAGTAGAAGAAATACTTACACCGAGCGTGATGGCTCATTGGGTATCGTCTGCGGCCCACCTAAGGGGAGCCTTGGGTACAAATATTGTGGTGCGATGACATTTATTATCTTTTACTCCATCCCCCCCCCCCCATTATAGTGACAGTGCCATCTTCTTCAGCAGTGGTTCTGATTATGAATAATCTATATAGGCATTACCAATTTGTTGCTCTTGGATCAAGTAGAGAGTGTAAGCTTGCTCGCTGCTCGTCTGGATCCATACTGTGTACTGCGTGATCTTCAACTACGATGAAATTCGTTCACTGCAGTGGCGGTGTGCAACATTTTGCGTTTGAAATACGTACACTGCAGTTCATAGGTTAATATACTATTGAAGGTTAATGATTGGTAGAATATTTGCTCTATTACTACCTGGGTATGTGTTAAAATGTAATTCTTGTTTATTTAATTTTTGTTCAATGTATGTATTTAAATGTTAAGTTTAATTTTAGAAATTTGAATGATTATCTCATTAGTAAAATATTTATATTATAAAGGTTAATTGAAATATAAATATAAAACATTAGGCAAGTATTTGACTCGCAGTTGCAGTCCTACTGATGTGTTCACAACCAGGAAGAACGTTGCGACGGTAACAGAAATCTTCGTAATGTGAGATTGATGTAATGTTTGGGGTTTAAGAGCGCTCAACTTCTAAGGTCATTAGTGCCCTTAAACGTGGCATTAAACAACTAAATCACCAATAAAATTAGAGCTAAAAAGATATAAAACCAAGGGCAAATATACTATCCACTGCTTAAACCAGGGTTAATAATAAAACAAACTAAAACCTGATTATAAAACACACTTCTAATAAAATTTTAAAAACTTACTACAGCCCTGTGATCATCGGCCAAAACCCCTTACAAGAGAGGCTGACATGTCTGCAAATTATCTAATATGTACTAGATGACCACACTCTAGCAAACCATGACGGACTGACAGTTCTTCCATATAGAGTGGAACGTGAGATGTCATGATTCTTCTCGAGCTTCGAGATGCTTCTGGAAGCTTCGGTTTCCACAAGTTTTCATAAAGTTCTGCGACATTATTTTCTAACTATAAACGGAGGAAGAATTAGTGCTGTAGTTTGTTCTAAGCCATGCATGTTAGGGCGCAGTGGTCAATACAGCTATTTCTTACATTAGTGTCAGGAGCAAGATATTTACGTCGAGACAAGAAGAGATGATTAAATGTTTGTTGGCCGAAAAGAAGCAAATGAAAACCCGCTTCAAAAAATGTTGCAGCCAATGATTTAAATTGAGCATTGACGTTGTTTTGAAGATTTTAGTACTCTTACGACGTTTGCGGAGAGTCATTCAAAACAAACGAAGAGGAATGCTGACTTCAGGAATTGTGTTGATCCATGACAACGCTCGTCCACACACTGCTGGCACAACCCATCGGCTCCTTGAACAATTCCAATGGGACACGTTGGATCATCCGCCGTATAGTCCTGACCTGGCACCCAGCGACTTTCATCTTTTCCCTGAACTGATGATGTGGCTAGGAGGCCAGCACTTTCAAACGAACGAAGATGTTCAAAACAATGTCAATGCTCATTTGAAATCATTGGCGGCAACATTTTTTGAAGCGGGTATTGCAAAGCGTTTGCACAGGCACGATAAATGTCTCGATCTTTTCTATGATTATGTTGAAAAGTAGCCATCAGTGTACAAAACTTTTAGTAATAAAATAATTGTTTTCTATGAACTTGTCTTTTATTTGTAGCCTATCGGAGGTTAAAAAAAAAAAAACGGCCCTCTTAACTGGTGTAAATTTCAAATAGATATTTTCCAAAAATTCACAGATGCATTATCTTAAATAGTTTGAGATAAAGGATCATTAAGTTAGCAAATCTAACATTGGTGGGACAGAGCATTCAGTTTCCCTTCAGGTATTGTTGGTATGAACAATGCCTCACATTGCGGAGGTGAAGTCAAAGGGAAGGAGAAATGTTGAAGCGTTACGAATGTCATGTGAACACGGAAACTAAACGTTGCATTATTGTAACAAGTCTATTATGTGAGACGTAAGGCACATACGGTGTTTCTCTCTCACTGTGAGAGAACACAATGATTACCTGTTTGTGTTTGTCAGGCAGTAAGATGTCTTACATCGTAACCACAGCAACCTAACTGTCAAGAGCGCTACTGTTTTAATGCCTAGAAACAGGAGAAGGTAGGATTCTGAGATAACCATTTCACTTTTGATCATAAACAGTTTTAAGATACAGAGATTACATACAGAAGTTTAAAATAAATCATATTTAGAATGGCATACTAATTTTAGTTATGCGCCATTGCCTTTGCAAAGACCACAACCACCTTAAACGCGTTATCAGCCGAGACGGCAGTGATCCTGGTATTATGCCCGGCGCAGAAGCGGCGCAGGACGTGTAAAGGGTACGTTTATTAGCTGCGAACTGCCTCAGCTGTTGCTTTGTCTTCGTGTTATGAAGCGTGTGTTATATGTGATTTCCTTCTTTTTTCATAATCCACTTACCCTCCTCGTATTTAGGACTGACAGCATGCCTAGGGGTCAGAAGCCTGTCGTGAAGCAAACGACACGAATGGAGAACATGGAATGAGTAGTCGACCCATAGCCAGGCATGAGCGAGAGGAAATGGACGATATAAAATGCAACAAAATGTATGATAGGAGAGGCGATGATGGAGCAATTGGTGAAATCAATGGCGGGGAAAACCAAAGGACCCAGATAAAACCAGTCGAAACGCCGCATCGCCCACCACAAATCCCACATATGGGCTCTAAAGATCGATCCCGGGCCGTCTAAGTGGAAGGTGAGCGGTTTAACCACTCGGCCTAGCTCAAGTCTGTGGAGTCTGCTCATATTTTTGCGCAAAAATTAACATCCCATCTTTATCCACCTCACTGTGCTTGCTCAGCTGTGTACATGACGAATAACAACGGCAATAATGACACATTGAGGATGGCACATTAGACTACTAGATACATATGTTGTGTATAACGGGAAAATGCTTATTTCTGCGTTCAGGATGGTATAAAGGCTGAATGACGATATTTTCATTCTGCACATGTCAATCAGTGTGGAAAAGCAAAACCTTTAGATATGACTATAAAAATCTGTGCAACAAATTATTGTTAAAAAGCTTATGCTTCTATTTAGTGCATGTTAATCGAGAAAAAATTAGCAGGAATAGTCTTATTACTTGCTTCCTTGTAAGTAGAAAGAAATTAGGGAATACCATAGGTTACAGCGATAGTCAAAAGCTGGTTGCTATGTGACTGAAATCCTTTTGTTTGTATGGATAGAAGTTGACAAATTCCTGTGTGAGAAATGCTTTTTAAAGCTGAAACAAAAAACAAGCAATATCTCAAAAACGACCAACTTCACGAAAATAATGCATATAACACAAATTGTGTGCTTTAAAGTGCTCTACATTTTTTGTGAAGTAAGCTTTTTATCCATCCAGAATGAAGTCATCATCAGAGGCTATTCCCAGAAAATTCAAAATTACATTTTATTGGTCAGGTAAATATCTTTAATATATGATATTTTAATCAAAATCGTTGGAGCCATTTTTTAGAAAATAAACATTTTTGAAAAAAGTTCCATGTAAAGGGTAGTTTGGGGTGGGGCATTTTTCTCAAAATCTTCGTGTCGCGTCCCTGGAAGATATTAAATTTTAACACCAAGTTTGATATTTTACCGACTTTTCGTTTTTCAGTTATCGTGTACACAGACACACACACGAACACACACAAACACGGAACTTTTTGTGAATATATAAAAGTTAATCATTATGAGCACATATTTGGTAATGTAAGCTAAATTTAGAATTAATTTATTAATTACCACAGCAACAAACACTGAAAGTACTTACCATAGATAAATATAAACGAATAGATGGTTAACTCAATGTTAAAAAATCTGATGTGTACCATTCACATGACTTTCTCTATATCCCAGCAACAAATTATTCTTGCAAAGCTTATACTTCTATTAACTTCAGTAAAACATTAGCAGAAATAGCCATATTACTTGCTTCCTTGTAAGTAGAGGTGAAATAAGGGAGTAGCATAGGTTAAAGTGATAACCAAAAGCTGGTTGCTATGTCACTGAAGTTCCTTTGTTTGTATGGACGGCAAATGTCAAATTCTTGTATGAGAAATGTATAAGTTTTTCATAGCAGAAACCAAAAATAAGGAATGTCACAAAAACGACGAACTCCACGAAAAAAATGTATATAACATAAATTGTGTGTTTTATCGTGCTCTACATGTTTTGTGTAGTATGTTTTTGTCCATCTCTTACGGTTTAGCAGTTATTCAAAATTTAGTAAAATTCATCCAAAATAAACTACTCTTCAGAGGCTATTCCCAGAAAATTCGAGATATACATTTTATTTGTCAGGTAAATATCTTTAATATACGAAATTTTAATCAAAATCGTTAGAGCCATTTTTGAGAAAATCAAAATGTTCGAAAAAAGTTCCATGTAAAGGGTAGGTGGGGGTGGAGGCATTTTTCTCAAAATCTTCATGTCACATCTCTGGAAGATACTTAACTTAAATACCAAGTTGGGTATTTTACCTACTTTTCGTTTTTGAGTTATCGTGTTCACAGACACACGGACCTTTTTCCGAAAATGCTTTTTTTAGATAAAGGGTACCCTAAAACATATATTTCCGGTGAAATCTCGGTATCGAATTTTTTGGTGGAGTGCAATACATTCTCTATACACTATGTACATAGTGCCTAAAGAGAAAGTAAAAAATTGGACTCGCATTCCTCTTCCGGCGATCGACGCGCCTCCAACTGTTCTCACACGGCCTGTATAGGAACTTACGCCGACTCCGGTGGCTCAATCGCACAAACACCGTGCCACCTATTCCTGGTTACGGTACCCTTATATGCAACCCGCCAGCTGTTCCCGCGTTTAGAGCCAAAATCAAAATACTGTGAGCGATTCGGAGCTCTTCTTTATTTTTCTGAACCACTCTATGGATTCTGATCTGGCTGTAGACGTGGAAACAACTTTATTGTGATACGATATCTGCTTTATTTAAAAGTTTCTGCTTTTCATCCTGTTATTTTGGACTAGATAGCAGTGAAGTAATATTCTTAAATTAAAAATTAACATACATTTTGCTGAGTTTGTTAATGTTGAAGCATTAAATATTTGAGGTATTAACTTACTTTCAAAGTAATGTGTTTGTAGCTTTAAAGTACCTACATTTAGTACTGTAGTGATGCATTGCTGCAGAAAAAATGTGATTTTATAATGTTAGGAACATATTGCTTTATTAAACAATTATTAATTGTAAAATTTGATTAATTTTATATATATTCTGTAAGATCTTTTGATGACTGAACTGTGAGTCAAGTATTTAATATCATCCTATTAAACCTGTGATAAAATAAAATCACAAGCACATTTTATATAATTTTTGTACTAGAACTTCAGAAACATTTTCATAAAGAAACAGTAGCACTCCCTATTTTTGTACTTTGCATGAAAAAAGTATTGTTGTTTTAAGACAATCAAAATTATTTAACTTGGGAATATTGCTAAGAATAATTACCTCAAAATTATTATTTTGATTACTGAAATGTAACACAAAGGAACACTGGAAGTAGCATATATAATAAATAACATGCACACACTTAGTAATCTCATAATTAGCAGTAGCCAGTGTGAGAATTTAAATAAACAAATTAGCTGATGCATTTGAATTTGTTTACACTCATCAGATAACTATATAACCAGCACCCTAAGCACTATTGTCAAAAACAGATCCTGTTTAAAGTACATTTTCTTTCATTTGTGTTTATCTCACAATGGGAAGAGTGATAGGATATGAAAGGAGTGAAAAATAAGCAAAATAATGCAATATTAAATCTGTATATTTATAGTTTTAATTTACAAACTAACAAGCTTCTGTTTTTTATTTCCATTTCATACACATGTAACTAATTTTTCTTCAAAGTATTTTAAATATAATAGTGAATAAGTAAGTTGGCACTATATTTCTATAAATAGAGGAACACATTTATGCAAATTCTGAAACTAAATAAAATCATTTTAATACAATACATATACTGAAAATATACATTGCAATCTATACTATATCATAACTGTTTACAAGAAACAAGGGTTAGACAACTAAGAAGCAGAATGAAATCACCAGCATTACCAATGCAATATCATTTTATTGCATATAATATATACAGATTAAGAAGACAAAAATTATGTTGTTCAACTTTATAATACATTCAGAGTGTGAAAATCTGAAATGCTATTTTTTGCTATTGAAAATTTGGTGTATCTGTATTCTGCTGGGTAACTTTGAGCATGTTGTGTGAATACTGAATATAGTGATAGAATTTCCTGAAAATTCCAAAATAAAATGCTGTAAGGTTAGCATCAAAGGTCTGCATTTATGTGTTATGTCCCCAAATCTAAGGCAGGAAGAATACAAATAGTTTCAGTGCTTTAGCATAAGCAGAGTGTACTGTGAATTGGAATTTTGCTCATCGGTTTGTTGCCTTTTAAATACATACTTGATAACATAGGAGGCATTGACTTGCAAATACAAATATTATATTACCATTACTTCCAACAACTACCTCCTATTGAAGTATAGGTTGCAGAGGTATACTCAGGGCAGACAGAGCATACCAAAGCATGCTGAATGCTAACATTTAATCCTTTTCTGCTGGTCATTTATGTGCCTAAACCAAAGATATCATTTAAATTAACTTGTCTTTCCAAACTTGGATGTTTTAAGAATAATGTGGAAATAATTTTAGCCATATTGCTCATGTAATTTTGTAAAAATGCTGAGACTTGAAGTAGTTTTTGAATAAAGTGTGCAACATGGTACATATAATACCAGAAATAACAATGATGTGATACAAGCTTTGAGGTCTCATGCGCATTCACTTACCTCTCTCTCCAGACATAAAGAATAAGGTACCTATAACAAATTATACATACTGATATATGCAGGTAATTGAAAAAGGTTCATGTAAAATAAATTATGCTTGCTGTATGCTATGTTAAGGTGTGAATACAAATTCCAAAAATAATGCCTAGAAAGTTGTACATATTAAATATATAAAACTAATAAAAACTACTATCTTGCTGTCCCAAAAACATTTTCTAATAACCAATGCTTTATTGACAAAGGGCTCTAAAGAAGTGACTTACATCCACAGAAGACAATTTCTTTCACCTCTGCTTGTTTTGATTCCTGAGCTTGATTGCTAAAATTTCATTGTCATCCTCAAATATAACAGACCATCTTGTGTAGAGAACAGTGCAATATACTAACAATGTGAAACACTTCATATGAATAAGGAATGTCTTTTTTTGTTTATTTTACATGGGTTCTCTTGCTTGGTGCTTCCATGCATTGTCTTCTTTTACTCCAAGTGCTTGAAAGGTCAATAATATGATTCTTCAGTAATTCATACATATGAATGATTTTGTTACGCCAATATGTTAAAAATGCTACAAAATATGAAGTGCATACTCTCTGAAGTTCTTTTAGAAATACCTACGCTCTGTATTCAGTTTTATTGGTACTTTAGCTTTGCTGCTGGGAAGTAATATTATGAGGTTATAAGGATTGCGATGAAAGGTTGGTGCTATTGGAATGTGGCTATTCCAGCATTACAGCATCCACATCAGCAGAGAACTTTTGTGTAACTTACTGACTTAACATCTAAATATCTAATGTACAACTGTACAACTTTGTTTTTTGGTGCTTTTTGTAGTATTCTTCTTTACTAATGAATAAAAAGTAGTTGGCACATATATTCCTGGAAGTAATATACACACAAACCATATGCAGCATTTATTTCAGGCCAGGACATGATACATCCAGTATGTGTGACCTGAACTGTATTTTCAAACTGTTTCTTTACACAAACATTTTCTGTAAATCTTGCAGATTGCAGATCATTCAATGAATTCTCTTGATCCCCTCCTAGCTTATGTTCACTTAGAATGATACTTCCAGTAGTGGCAAAAAAATAAAATATATATTAAGCAATAAAGTTATAGGAAAAAAGTAATTGAGGCAGCATGATGAAGTATTAAACCTACATACTATTCCCATGAATACTACAGATCTGAATACATGTCAATCCCTTCCCTTTCCATACATAAATGCATATATTCAAATATGACTTAATACATTTAATTTCCTGATCTGAGGGTGTTGGCTGTGAAGAGCAACTCATGGATGGAATGGCAGTATGGAGCAGTTTGGATTTATTTTTGTCGCAGAACTGGTTAGGAGCAAAATGTCTTCCACACATATAAGCTGTGGTCATTGCTTCGACACTCAGGTTTGGATTCTGGGCTACTTCTGCCCAGATACTGTATCTGAAAAAGACAGGCTTCTATTATACATTCATAATTAATAGAAATAAATTACCTTTCCATTTCTATAATTATGTAAAACTAACAAGACAGTTATACTAAATGATGATGATGATGATGATGATAATAAATAAAATATGAAGAAATATAAAAGTAAAATAAATTATGAGTGTATAATCAAAACTTTTGAAAATAAATACTGAGAATATTACTGCAATGAAAACATTTCAGCACAAAGTTTTGAATATAGCAGATTTTGTCTCCGAGAAAATCCTCAAATTTGCACTTGCCATTTAACAACCAAATATTCAAATATGTGGCTTGATATCTGAAATATAATTGCTAGAATAAGTAGATAAATATAAAAAATAAACTCAAATTTATGCATAGACTAAGTTTGACTCAATTTGAAGCAAAAGAAAGCTCCTTTTCCGTTTTCTGCAAATAAACTAAGAAAACGAGCATCACATAAGCACATGAATTCTTGTGTTACGTATATAACAGAAAAATCAAAGTTCACATTAGTAAATGCATATTTATGTAAGTTGTAAATTAAAGATAATAAGTTGCTTCAATTTTATTTATTTATTTTGTAAACTAGGATCTGTAAGCAATTAAACCTAATCACTGCATATAGTTGCCACATTATTTTTCTTAGCATTTAAATAATGATATTTCGTCTAAATAAATGCGCTGTATAGGCAAGTTCATTTGAAAGGTGCACACATTTTGGCATGAAATGTATGTTTATGTTTCACATAAAGCCTGTAGGTACTGTGCTGTACATCTTCATTAGATTAAACACAAAATACCTATACATTGCATATAATTTGTTAACTTTACTAATTTGTAGTGTAGTTATTTTCACCAGAACATTGTATGCAAGTACAAAAGTATACACTATTAAAAAGCTAAAAAAGAACAGAGAAATATGGCTATTTATAAATGTGTTTAAATAAAATACATAACTGCTCTATGCTGCATACTTTAAATCATATATATTATATTTAAATTTTAATGTGAGATATGGTCTGTGTTATAGCCCCAATGATCCCAAAAAGAAATCAAAACCTCGGAAGAATAGCGGATTTCAAATCTGAATATGTTAATATTTTCAATATCTTCAAATCCGGATTGCCTGTGGAAGTATCACCAAGCACGAACAAATTAAATCTTTTCCTACACAAACACAGGTATTATTTTGCCTTTTTAAACATTTTTGCGCTGTAACTCATATTTTACTGGCAATGCAGTTTTGGATGCTTTTAACCTGATTCAAATGTCGACGCTCAAAATTCATGACTGTTACTGTATTTATATTTACATTACTTCGAAACTTGTGGCTGTACCTATCCGCTTGTTTTGTTAGTTTTGCTTACACCTCTAAATGAAATTATGCATATTCACTTACCTTCGGCGTTGATCTGCAATATCTTTCCGACCTTTTGTCGGGAATCTGAAAAGTTTTATTTCTGTGCTCTTGCCATCGGTATTACAACCCGTTACTGCACATTTTCTGTATTTCAAATATCGTAACATTTCTAACCAATTTGCCGAAGAAATGTTTTTAACAGAAACAAAACTGTATAGGACAGAGGAGCAATAATTGCTTCTACTTAAATAACAACAACAAACATAAAACTGCTCAAAATAGCTGAGCTATAAAACTGTATAAATTAATAAAAAAAAAATATAAGTTATAAAATTACAAGTAATAAACCAAAAATGGCCGAGAAAACGATTCAGTAATGCTAGTCTCAGAAACTGAATTTCTAATAAGGCGCTTAACTTGAAAACAACCATTGTCTCTCTATATCTGCGCATAGAACGTGCGCGGGTAATTGTGTGACGTTTTCTCATGCACAGTAGCGCCTCCAACTGTTCTCGCACGGCAGCCAGCTGAAACGTATACGAGTCCAATTCGGTCAATGGACTTGACGGGGATGGTACTTAGAGTAAGCGTTTCAGAGGCCCATTAATACCATAGATAACTATAAACGAATAGATGGTTATCTCAATGTTAAAAAATTGGACTCGCATTCAACTTCCGGCGATCGACGCGAGTCCAAGTGTTCTCACACGGCAGGGCACAGAAACTTGACCGACTACGGTAGCTCAATCACCAAAGTAGCGTCCTGCCCCGCCCATTCACCAAACCATCCACTCCAGGATTTCGGCCAGTTTTCTCGAGTTTACAGCCAGATTAGAAATCTTTCGAGCAGTTCTAGCTTTTACTCAAGAAATTTATGTACCGCTCTGAAGCTTCTGATCTAACTGCAGCCTCGAGAAAAACTTTATATGCCGTTATTATTTCAGTGCGTACTTGAGAATTCTTGGTTTGTTTGCCAGTTGCCTTTTATTCTTATGTGCAAAATATATATACAACGGCCATCAGTGGTGACGAGAGCCTATTTAACAAATAGACATTCCTACGCATTTGTTGTTCTTCTTTTTCTTTCCTTATTTGTTTATCTTTAAACTGGAGATCACATGAAAGGAAAATTTACAAAAATAAATTACACTGTACTGTAATGAAAAAACAATATATTTCGAAAGTTAATGAGCTTGTTTTAATCATCCTGGGGTATTTTATGCACAATGCTCAGAAATCTGTGGTGCTAAACACAGGATGTATACCTATTGTAATTGAATCTACTTCTGCTAATGCTTTCATCAACTGAATTTCTAATTTGATAGAACTATACAGTATTACTTTAAAGCTATACATGAGAAAAACCAAGGGGAAATTATACAACTTTAGGAATTGGCTGTCTCCAAGGTCGAGTGGTCAGCGAGCTGACTCCTCAACCAGAGGTCCCAGGTTCGATTCCCGGCTGAGGTGGGCAATTTTTCTTTAACCGGAATCATTCCCTAACCCCTAGATTCTGAAAGTATGTGCGTTTTTTTGAAGAAAACAAAATGTTTAAAAAATCCAACGTTAATGAACCTACAATCAAAGAGTTGTTTCATAAGTTAAAGCCCCCGACATCACCATAGGCGTTAAATGGGGCTACATAAAGAAAAACATTTTAGGAATACAAATATCATGTAAAGTATAACAAGAAAGGAATATAAATTAGATGCTCACAGCACAAATAACATCAAATGAACAGTTTAAACGCAAAATAAAATCAATACAACCACATCTGGTTGTGGTTGTATTGACATGGTTTACATCTGCAGATATCTTTATATTAATAAAATGCATTTAAATAATGACTATTATGAATCATACACTATTATTTCATTACTTGGATTGGGGAATTTAAAGTGTGTGTAAATTTTATTCGGAAAAGCTTTATGTAGGGTGCTAATCAATTCCTAGCTTCAACATAAAATTATCACATTAACTGTTGAAATGGTTATGGTTTGAAATTTTAATCAATCATTAGCAACTATTGCTAAATGCAAAGTAAAAACACTACACATTTATAAACCGTAAATTGGTGTTTATTTTACTAGAATTTTTGCAATAATATAGCTACAATTGAAAATAAATTTATTAACACTCTAGCACATTAATATGCAGTTTCGTGCAATACATGAACTGTGAACTGAAATGTTAATATTCAGGGCATATTTTATTACTTCTTCTGTTGCATCTGTAGCAATTATTTTCAGTGTTAAAGCATCTTCTGTTGAGGTGTGAAGGTCTAGAAAAAAAATGTCATCTTTGAAATGTATAAGCATTCCTCAGATGGGTATGAACTTGTAAGGCAAATAATTGGGTCACTGAACGTGCTGAGCTAAACATATAACAAGCTAAGGAGCCGAACAAAAACATATTTTAGGCTGAGGTGGTTAGTGTGTTAAAATAACAAAAAGATACTTACAACCAAAGTTAAAAAGAGTATGAAGTACCACACCTCATATAAGTAACAGCTAAATAACTACAAAAAAAAAAATACAAGAGCATGGAGTAATGTGAGAAGGAAATGACTGAAGGTAGCAAATAAACATTTATGAAAATGCTACATATTATGAAGTATTAGTTATTCTGAACTTTCATTTTTCTGCAGAGAAAAATCAAACAGTCAATAATTTTTCTTTGGTTCTGAAACCAAAATTGCAAATTTATGGAAAAAAATTAAACTACATAAAGCTTCACGCCATCAGTTCTATTTGGATTAAACGCAAATTGAGATACTTGAAATCACATTGCATTGTGATAAGGCTCCAAAGAACCATTGCAGAGAAACTAAACTTAGCATTCGGTTTCTTCCTAACAGAATAAACACACCTGGACTTTAAAGCTATACGAATATGAAACAGTTGTCATGATGGTAATATTACAAACAACAATTTAATAAAAATAGATACGTATATTCAATGCAATATTTAGATATATATCTCTTTATTCTATAACGTTTACATAATAATTACCTTCATCAAACAGTGCACTACATTCTACTGTTTTTTCTCTCACACACACATGGTAGTAACTAGGGAAGGGTTTAGGATTGAAAGCATCCTTTCAAATAAAAAAGTAATAAAGAATAATAACTAAAATAATGGCAATTTCCTTATTGGAATTCCAATTACTGCAACAGAATTTGTGAATATAAAACAGATTTTAAAATATATTTCATGTTTATTTGCTACTTTCATGATTAGTTCAGATTTATCATTTGACTTTATACGGTTTAGAAAAATTAATCCCTACACAAAACTCATATCAATTTCACTATACCATACAGACGTAGATTGTTACATTAATTATTATTGTAATGACAAAGAAAATTAGTTCATCTACAGAAACTGAGGAATTACATTTAGGGTTTTTGTGCAAAATATTTTGTAGTCTGTAAGTCATATAATTTAAAATTCTAAAAACCTTACGCTATTTTAGACAGTGTGTAATATGTAACTGCTTAAATATAAATTATTGTATGTTCTTATTGGTTTATTAAGTAAAGTGCAGTTCTTTCTGTAAAAAAATCTAAATTTTTATATAATATTTTTTAATGAACTACTTATTTGTATAACTATAACTGGCATAATCTCAAATTGTTTAAAAGTCACCTATCTGATATTATGATAGCTACACATACAATTAGTTTTAAATTCATTGTTGGTACTATGATTGCAAGATCCCCAGAAGGATCTGTATCTAATATGGTGTAAATATATTTGTAATAATATAGCAAATTTGAAACCTATGTATGAGAACATTGTCTTAGTCTCCAAAACAGAGAACACAGCTTCTGAAATTTCTTACTTAATACGGAAATGTGCCTTTTATAAGGCTTAAGGTTTGATATTTTGTCCTGAGATTTATTATGTTTATTTTAATTACTATAATATTTGAAAATGTGCATAGTGAAGTACTTCTCATGTAAGGCTAAATTAATTTAAATTTTCATTACTGTTTAACAAGATAGTATAGTACTACTTGTACCATGCTCTACTAAAGTCCTCCTGATAACAAAGATTTTTATTGTTAACAACTTCTAGGCACTCCTAAAACCATACTAATCTTCATAAAAAGTAACTTATGTGTATCTTCTGTCTTCTAACATAGCAGTTCACCATGTGGTATTTTCTAGAACCTCATAGCCAGTTCTATATCTGAAACAAATATAATACATTGATTAGTACATAAATAATAATAATAATAATAATAAAAACAATAGCTGTTGTTGCTGTTATTGTTAGGTTTAAACACTGCCAACCAGACTGCTAGAAAGACTGACAGAAATACTTTGAATTTCTCACAAATTTCCTAATTTTAGAATGTGAAAACAGAATAAACTTTTTAAAATAGTAATAATTAGGATGTAGTCATCCGTGGCTTCCGAGGTAATTCTTACCTCCACAAAGAAGAGGCAAGCGTGTGAAATGGAAATATAGTAGAAGCAATGCATAATGTGCATAGCAGAAATGATTATAGGTAATGCCATCCCATCAGCATCATCACCACCATCATCATGCTCATCATGCATTAGGAATTCAGAAGAGTGTTTTAAATATAGGCATTATTGTATTATAAGGTTTATATTTGTATTATAAAAATATACACTTTTTTTTCTCAACCATCAGCTGTGTGGTAGACACTTAAATTCGGTTAACATGAAAAATATTATATTAAAAATTCTCTTTATCCAGGCCCTTGATTTCAGTCTTAATTTTTTGCCCATTATTTTAAGAGTATGTCCTTATTTTAATCAGTTTGTAATTTAAAGGAAGGCAGTGAAGTAGGTTATGTTTGTTCATCTGATATACCACTTTCAGATTCTTTTGCCATTAATTAATGCATGCAACTTTTTAAATATGTAACGATAAATAAGTATTGATTATCGAACTGTGTATTCAAAAGATAATACAGCTTATAAACACTTAACTTATCTGACTTTATTTACATTGTTATAACAGCAGCAAAGGTACTCAATTTTGATGTAGCTTATACATAATGGTGAACAAAGCAGGTAGTGTCAGCATCAATCTATACTGAATGAACACATTGCGGCTTATACTTTTAATATAAATACGGTTTCACGTGAGCTTTAACATGTTTAGAGATTGACAGTAATCGTCATTTGTGTGGATATATGCACTTTTACTTTACATGTACTTGCACTGTCACTTTTGCTTTCAAATACGTATTAATATGCAATTAATGTAAGCTTATATTGGTAGTCACTTACCTTAGGGCTAATCTTGATTATAAATCCCTATTTCTTTAGTGCTTACAAGATCTTGCTCGCCACTTTGTGATAGATGTTGCATTCTCGTTATTTATTGCCATTTTTGGGATCGTTCTTGTAGTTTCTGAGCTTTGGGGAATTTAAAACTACTACGATTATATAAAGAAAATTGAAATCTAATAAAAAAGAATTAGAAATGTCAAGCACAAAACGAAGCAGTTCAACAATGAAATTGTATATTACATATTTCAAATATGGCGTAGCATCCATAGAATAACAGAAAATAATGACGAAGAATGATGAGAATGCGCGCGGGTAATTATGGGACGTTCTCTCAGGTACACTAGCGTCTCCAACTGTTCTCACACGGCAGTCAGCGGAAACGTATACGAGTCCAATTCGGTCAATGGAGTTGGACGGGGATGATTAATACTTACAGGAAATGACGTAACACTCAAGACATGTGCTACTCCAAGTAAAGAATCTATTGCAAAATTCATTTACAAAAGAATGTATAAGGAGGCTTTTTTTATGTAATTTAGAGTAGTCTTTCATTTGTTCACATCAAGAATTCATTTTTTCTTAAGATTAAATAAAATATTGAAAAGAAATTTAATTTAATATAGCTTTTTACAGTTTTTTCAAGTATTTCAAGAAGAAATTGCTTAACCACGGACTAAGTTACTTATGAGGTCTCGAATGCTTTGGAAAACTCGCCCCTGAAGGCCTTGTATTCTCAATATGCACTCTCAACCTGATAAGTATAACTGTTTCTAAACAGTTGAGAGTGCACTGGTTTTCCCGGTGTGAACGGACTGGAGAAACGTTATGAAGAATACCGGAATCAGGTCTGTTAATGCACCTACAATGAGTACAGTAAAACGTTGCTTCATTTGCAGACTGGGAAATCAGGAGAAAGCGGAACGCGCTTGTTTTAAAACTTGTAACTGCTTCCCTCAGGGAGAAGCCAACAGTTTCTCCAGGAAAATGCACATAACTGAATCGATACCAAAACTGTTCCCAGAGAAAGTTGCCACTACTCCATTGCTTGGCGTACTTACAGTGAAAAAATTGATGTGTTCCATTCGCTTGACTTTCTGTACATCTCTGTAACAAATTATTGTTAATAAGACTATTCTATTTCATTCTAATAAACATAAACATTAGCTGAAACGGTCTTATTACTTAGTTCCTTTAAGTAGAAGGTAAATAAGGGAATACAATAGGCTAAACCGATAGTCACATGTTTTAAGATGCGGTTGCTATGGGATTGAAATCCGTTTTTTGCGTGGGCAGGAGTTGATAAATTCCCGCATGAGAAAAGTTAAGGAATCTTAAAACTGAAACCAATAACAAGAAATATCTCAAAAACGGTCAACTCCATAAAAAATAAATAAATAGATAAAATGTATGTGACAAATTGTGTGTTTTAAGGAGATCTACATTTTTTTGTGTAGTAAGTTTTTATCTGTCTCTTAGGGTAAACTAGTTATTCAAACTGCCGCATAATTCATCCAGAATAAAGATGTCTTTCGAGACCATTCCCAGAAAATCTAAGATATTTCGTTTGTTATAAAAACTTCTTAAACATGCGGTATTTTAATTAAAATTTTTAGAGCCATTTTTGAGAAAATAAAAAATTGCAAAAGTGTTCCATGTAAAGGGTAGTTGGGGGGTGGGAGAATTTTCTTGAAAATCTTTGTGTCGCATCCATGGAAAATACCAAATTTAAATACGAAGTTTGATATTTAACGGTCTTATTGTTTTCAGCTATGCGGCCCATAGACACACACACGGACATTTTTCTAAAAATGCTTTTTTCGGATTTAGGGAGACTCAAAACATATATTTCCGGTGAAATATCGGTAGCGAATTTTTGGGTGCAATACAATATTAATATACGTTCTCTAAATTGTAATATATACTATACTTTATACTTTCTCTATACATGGTGTAGAGAAAGTAAAAATACACCCTGATGTGATACATTCACTTGGCTTTCTCTACTCGTTAAACAAAATTACTCTATCAACTTCGTTTTAATTCAGTTAAAATGAGTATAAATGATTTTGTTACATATTAGCTGGCTTATCAGACGTTACATTGTTAGATTTTTACATTTCAGTGACGAATTCATTTACATAGCTCACCTCCCTTCTTCATGAAAACTCCACACTGATTTAGAGCAGGCTTGTACAAATTGAAGGAGCAGAGGGGAAGGAAAAGGAAGTCATTTCAATCTGTATGCCCCTATGTGACGTAATGAATGTATGTAAACACTGTTTTGAGAGAGAGAGAGAGAGAGAGAGAGAGAGAGGGAGAGAGAAGAAAGAAACACAGAAGCAAAGAAAGGAAAGAAACAAAGAAAGTTGACCTATTTGAGAAAAGTATGAGTATCAGAAGATATGGAGATACTTTCGAACATGTGCATAAGGAAGCAATTTTTCTAAGTCCAAAGGTTTACCATTGCGCATGCGCAGACAGACAGAAACGACCGATGGCTACGACCCCTATTGCAACTCATACAGGCCAATATGCGCATCATTTGTAATAGTCATATCCAAACTCTGCAAATAAACCCAAAACAGCTACACAACAAATAATACGGAAGCTTTATTGCTTTACAAACATGCGAATGCTTTATTATAGTACGAGAAGCCAATTTTTATATTCTTGGCGTATTCTTACAGATATAACAGTTTTAGAAATGGCGTGTCTTAGTAAGTGATTAATAAGAAATATCTGTTAGTTTATCTCAATGATACAGAGGCCTGTATTATTTGACGAGGGCGTGCTGAGAACAAGAATAGGAACATACGTAAGTTAGTACAATTTATTGTCGAAAAAAATACTGTTGGCAACATTACGCTATGTGATGCAAGATGGGCAATTTGGCTGCACTGCATTCTTTAGTATGGCTACAGCAAAAACTAAATAAATAAAGAACTACAAACCTTATGTTAAGAAACTTTCTGTGGCATGAAATCATAGTAAAAAGCTATTTTAGCTACATATTAGATTTAAAAACGTAAAGCACTGCTAAAAGAAAAACAAAACCGTAAAAATATTCCACTCAATGTCGGATTATAGAAAAACCAGGCGGCATATGTCCGAAAGAAGATCCGAACATTTAAACCAATAACAAAGGACTATCTTGAAAAGTGGTTAACGCCTCACAGAAAAAAATGTGTTCAATTCACATGACTTTCTCTATATCTCTGCAACAAATTATTCTATTTACTTCATCTAATCGAGAAAAATTTAGCAGAAATAGTCTTATTATTTGCTTCCTTGTTAGCAGAAGCAAAATAAGGGTGTACCATATGTTAAAGTGATAGTCAAAAGCTGGTTGCCAAGGGACTGAAGTTCCTCTGTTTGTAAGAACAGGAGTACACAAATTCCTGTATGAGAAAAGTATGTTTTTTAAATTGAAACCAAAAACAAGTAATATCTAAAAAACAATCAACTCCACGAAAAAAATGCATGTAATTTAAATTGTTGTGTTTTAACATGCTGTACATTTTTTGTGTGGTAAGCTTTTGTCCATCTCTTATGGTTTAGCAGTTATGAAAAATTCCGTAAAATGTATCCAGAATAAAGTAGTCTTCAGAGGCTATTCCCAGAAAATTCAAGATATACATTTTATTTTTCAGTAAATATCTTTAATATACGATATTTTAATCAAAATCTTTAGAGCCATTTTTAAAAATAATCAACATTTTCGAAAAAAGTTCAATGTAAAGGGTAGTTTGGTGTGGGGGGATTTTTCTCAAAATCTTCGTGTGGCATCCCTGGAAGATGCTTAACTTAAATACTAAGTTTGGTATTTTACCGACTTTTCGTTTTTGAGTTATCGTGTTCACAGACACACGGACACACACGGACCTTTTTCTGAAAATGCTTTTTATCGATACAGGGGACCCTAAAACATATATTGCCGGTGAAATGTCAGGATCGAATTATTGGGTGGAGTGCAATACCTTCTCTATACACTATGCAAATAGTACGTGTAGAGAAAGTAAAAAAAGAAAAAAGACAAACTGGGTGTTTTAACGATATCTTTATGTTTGTGACTGCCTCTGTGGTCAAGAGGTTTGTTTGCCGAACAGCTAGAGGACTAACAATAAGACTAATTATTATTATGTTTATGTTAATTAGCATGTACAGATAACATTAACTTTTTGAATGCAACGTTTGTTTGCCGAACAGCTAGAGTACCTCATGTGAATGGAAAACATTAGATTTTTTCCTTCCACTTACAACGGATCAAGTAATAAGGACAATTTCTGCTAATGTTTTATCTCGATTAATATGTTGTTGATAGAAGAGCAAACTGTTTAACAATAATTTGTTAGAGAGTTGTAGAGAAAGGTCATGTGAATGGAACACATAGAATTTATTTCTAATAATCACACAACTTTATTTCACCACTATGCTACCGAATGCGATCAACACCTAAATAAGTCAATCAGCGTTTGTTTTTCTTGGCCCCATCCCTTCCTTTATAACAGTAGCATTGTAGCGAGGATTCCAACCTACCTTAAGCTGAGACATTAAACATTTTATCAGTGGTGTTCAGCGTTCTAGAAGTTTACACAACTGAGCTACCAATAAAGAATCAAGTAAGACCAAATTTTTAAGGCAAATTTGCATCCTATGGCATTGACTTTCAAAAAGAAATTTAAATGGAAAATAAATCGTGCTGTAAAGGGTTAAAGAGGGGTGTTTTATAAGCCAGTTGACAGTGCATAAACTACTTTCTCAGCAAGTATTGCAAGAGCCAGTTTTTAGCAAATAAATAACAGTCTCGTATTAAAGAACGCAGCACAGTAAAGGTGCCGGAGTTTCCGGTGAGATAAGAAACCACTCCTTGTTAATTTTCTGTATAAGGAGTAATTACCAAGATTAGAGGAGGTGCTTAATCCCTGACCTCCATATCATTACTCGGAGTTGCTATTCTTTGTTGATGCACTCAGTGTGCACATCTTCAAAACCACTACTTCAGCAGAGATATAGTTACTTAGTTGACTAGTTATTCAGCCTAATTCTGTAACGTGTTGTCTACAATACAGGGTGTACATAAATGAATATCAGGGTTTTAACTCTTTATAATATTTATTACATTCAACTTACAGTTATAAATGATATGTCAAGTGAAAAAGCAACTCAGTTTTGATGGTTGGCACAAGTGCGCATGTGCGTGCAATGCTTCTCCGCAATCCGCAAGACAGCGGTAGTAGCAAAGATGGCGACTAGTAAACGGACAGCGTTTTGGGTTTTGCAGTTTGCAAAGACCGAATCTGTAGTTACTGTGCAATGTGCGTTCCGTAGTAAGTTCGGTTGTGATCCTCCTAGTGATAAAAACATTCGTAGATGGTATAATCAGTTAGAAGATACTGGCTGCCTTTGTAAAGGGAAGAACACGGGACGACCAGGAGTAAGTGAAGAGACTGTTGAGCGAATGAGAGAGTCGTTCACTCGTAGCCCAAAGAAATCAGTCCGGAAGGTTAGTCGTGAATTACAAGTTCCTGTGTCGAGTGTTTGGAAGGTTGTAAGAAAACGCTTACAGCTACGTCCTTACCGTTTACAGTTATTACAGGCTCCAAAGCCGACAGACCACGGATTACGTGCCAAATTCGCAAACGACATGTTTCATGACGATTTTGTGGATCGTGTTGTCTTCAGTGATGAATCGACCTTTCACCATAGCGGACATGTTAACACTCATAATGTGCGCATCTGGGGCTCAGAAAATCCTCACGAGATGGTACAAATGCAACGAGATTCCCCTAAAGTGAATGTTTTTTGTGCCATATCCCGGCGAAAAGATTATGGGCCTTTCGTTTTTGGTGAAGCTACTGTAACTGGCACTTCTTACCTTGATACACTAGAGCAATGGCTCTTCCCTCAGTTGGAAGAAAATGAGCCAGAGAACTTCATTTTCCAGCAGAATGGTGCGCCGCCTCACTGGCATAACGAAGTACGCAATTGGTTGAACGTCACTGTACCCGAGCGCTGGATAGGCCGCAAGGGCCCCAATGACAGGGCTTGCTATGCATGGCCTCCACGTTCTCCTGACCTAAGGCCATGCGATTTTTACCTTTGGGGCTTCATCAAGTATCGTGTGTATGTGCCTCCGCATCCAGCTGACCTCCCTGAATTAAGAAACCGGATTGAAGCAGCTGTTGCTACAATTATTGAATACATGCTTAACGTTTGGGAAGAACACGGCTATAGACTTGATGTGTGCCGTGTGACAAAGGGTAGTCACATTGAACATTTATAAGCTTCTTGGTAAAACTATTTGAGTTGCTTTTTCATTTGACATATCATTCATAACTGTAAGTTGAATGTATGTATGTATGTATGTAT
The DNA here is from genome assembly GCA_030762935.1 of Hymenopus coronatus. Classification (NCBI taxonomy): domain Eukaryota; kingdom Metazoa; phylum Arthropoda; class Insecta; order Mantodea; family Hymenopodidae; genus Hymenopus; species Hymenopus coronatus. The sequence goes on from CM060882.1 coordinate 29,056,782, forward strand.
GTATGTATGTATGTATGTATGTATGTATGTATATATATATATATATATATATATATATATACATACATACACACATCCTGTCTTTTATCTACGTAAAGAGTATTTGGAGTATTTAAATATTTATTACGGAAATGTTTGATAAGAGAAAGAGTAATGTTGGCTTTGGAAAAAAAAAAAAATCCGCCTGGGTAGTGAGGCGGTAGCGTGGTCGTGAGTTCGAATCTCACTAACGGTGAGTTACCCGGATACGGTTTTATCGAGGTTTTTCCTTGTTCTGAGAAGACGAATGACGAGCAACTTTGAGCTCCATGGACCCCGAGATCATTTGAGCATCATTTCACCAATTTCATTCATCGTCCGATATGGCCAACCAGGTTAAAGGACGTTAAGCTACAAAAAAAACATATATATTACATTCACATAACTTTCTCTAGTTGTTCAATATATAAAACATTCTTACAAAGATTTGTTTACCTACATCATGATAATTGAGATAAACACTAGCAGAGTGGTTTTATTACTCTTTACTTGTAACTGGAAGAGAAATAAGGGAATACATAAGGCTAAAGCGATAGTCAAACATTTTAAAAGGTGGACGCTATGTGAAACAATTGAGGTTCGTTTTTCTTTGCGTGAGGAATGTTAGGGACCTTAAAATTGAAACCAATAATAAGAAATATCGCGAAAACGGTCGACTCTACAATAAAAACATACATGACAAATTGTGTGTTTTAACGATATCTCCATTTTTGTGTACTAAGTTTTTATTTATTTCTCACGGTTTAACCCTTTGCAAAATTCTGCAAAACTCGTCCAGAATAAATAGGTTTTTAGAGGCTATTCCCAGAAAATTCAAAGCATACACTTTATTTGTGATGTAAATATCCTTTATATATGATACTTTAATCACAATTGCTACAACCATTTCTAGAAAAAATAAAATGTAAAAAATGTTTCTATGTAAAGGGTAGTTTGTGGTGTGGGGATTTTCTTTAAAATATTGGTGTTACATTTGGAAGGTATTAAACATAAACATCAAGTTTTATATTTAACGCTCTTTTCGTTTTTCAGCTATGTCGTCCAAAGCGCTTTTTCTAAAAATCTGATGGGTTCCATTCACATAACTTCCTCTAGCTGTTCCATACACAAACTATTCTTACAACATATTCTTACAAAAGATTAGTCTTTCATCTACGTTATGCCAGTCGAGATAAACATTAGCAGAATTGTTCTTCTTTGCATCTTTCTAACTAGAAGAGAAATAAGGGAATACATTAGGCTAAAGCTGTTGCTATGTATAACAAATGAGGTTCGATTCGCTTTGCATAGTCCCATTTGACAAAAGTTAAAAACGAAAGTAATAACAAGGAATATCTAAAACACGGTCTACCCTACAAGAAAAGGTATGTGTCACAGCTTGTGAGTTTTGACGAGATCTACTTATTTAGTGAGTAGATTTTTATCTATTTTTACGGTTTAACCGTTATGCAAAACTCTGCAAAACTCGTCCGGAATAAAGAGGTTTTCAGAGGTCATTTCCAGAACATTTAAAATATACACTTTATTTGCGATGTAAATACAGGGTTACTACAAAAGAAATAGACAACTTCAACTGCCTGTAAAACAAAAACTATTAGAGATAGCAACCTAATTATTTTGGAGGTATGTTGAGAAACTCTCAAAGTTTTGTTTGTTACTATTGGTAACGCTGTAGTGTTTTGTTTGTTGTTGCAGAAGCTGAAATGGCGGAAAATCTTGTGGAAAAGGCATATTGCGTGTTGGAATTTGCTAGAACGCAATCAGCAACTGTTGTCCAACGACATTTTAGAACACGTTACCACAAAACGCCACCGACTAGACAGTCAATCTACGACTGGTATAGAAAATTCGAGACAACGGGATGTTTGTGCAAAGGGAAGAGCTCGGTAAGTCCAAGAGTTTCGGAAGAAAACGTTGAACGTGTTCGTTCTGCCTACATAAGAAGCCCACAGAAATCGACATCTAGGCAAGCATGCAATTACAAATTCCACAGCAAACTGTATGGAAAATCTTGCGGAAGCGACTGCACATGATGCCTTACAGATTACAGATGTTGCAGTTTCTGAGTGAAGAAGATAAGGTCATACGGCGTGACTTTTGCATCGACATGTTGCGACATGATGAAGACGATGCTGGTTTTTGTGAGCGCATCATTTCATTTTTGTGGTAACGTGTTCTAAAATGTCGTTGGACAACAGTTGCTGATTGCGTTCTAGCAAATTCCAACACGCAATATGCCTTTTCCACAGGATTTTCTGCCATTTCAGCTTCTGCAACAAAAAACAAAACACTACAGCGTTACCAATAGTAACAAACGAAACTGAGAGTTTCTCAACATACCTCCAAAATAATTAGGTTGTTATCTCTAATAGCTTTTGTTTTACAGGCAGTTGAAGTTGTCCATTTCTTTTGTAGTAACCCTGTATATATAATATATGGTATTTTAATCAACATCTTTAGAGCAATTTTGAAAACAAGTAAATTTTAAAAAATGTTTCCATGTAAAGGTAGCTTATGTTTTGGGATTTTCTTGAAAAGCATTGTGTCGCATTCTTAGAAGACACTGAACAGAAACACCAAGTTTAATATTTAATGGTATTTTATTTTTTTCAAGAGGACATCAAAACGTATTTCCGGTAAAATCTCGACTTTGAATTTTTGGGTCTAATACAATACCTTCTCTAGCCACTGTGCACATTGTATGTACATAGATGCTAAAGAAAATAAAAAACCATGATAAATCGGCAAACACAATTATATCTATTGTTCAATTTTGGAATGTGTGAATTTAAAATAACAAGAGCAAAGAAGGTGATTATTACGGTTCATCAGGAAAAATTTTAAAAGTAGTCCAAGTTATTACTATTAATATGCATCCATAAGTAAAGGCATTTATGTAGTTATTCGAAATTCAAGAATGGTATAGGTAATGAAGCAAACGCAAATAAAACATTTTTGCTGACGTATTCTTATGAGAAGTAGAAAAGTATTAAAGCCTCGAGTCTTTGGAGTGAATATTTCATGATTAGATTTTTTGATCAATGATAATTCTATTTAAAGAAAAATCTCATGTGTTCCATTCACATAACTTTCTCTTCAGCTCTGTAACAAATTATTGTTGAAAAGCATGTTCTTCTATCTACTTTTGAATAATCGAGATGAACATTAGCAGAAATTGTCTTGAGTACTTGCTTCCTTAAAAGTAGAAGGAAAATAAGGGAGTACACTAGCTTAAAACTATAGTCAAATCTTTTAAAAGCAGGTTGCCATGTGCTTGAAATTCGTTTTTATGTAGTGTACAACTTTCCATGTGAGAGAAGTTGAGGTATTATAGATCTGAAACAAGTAATAAGGAATATCTCAGAAATGGCCATTTCTACGAAAAAAAACGTATAAGACATAAATTGTGTGTTTTATGTGATCTATATTTTTTGTATAGTAAGGTTTTGTCTCTCTCTTACGGTTTACCAGTAACGCAAAATTCAGCAGCATTCAAAAAGAATAAACAACTCTTTAGAGGCTATTCCCAGAAAATTCAATATATTCACTTCATTTGCCATAGAAATATATTTAATATATGATATTCTGATCAAAATTGTCAGAGTAATTTTTGAGAAAATCAAAATATAGGAGTTTTTCCATATAAAGGTGGATTTATTTCAAAACCTTCGCGTCGCATCTGTGGAAGATACTAAACTTATAAAGTTTGGTATTTTAACGACTTTTCGTTTTTCAGTTGTGTTCACAGACACACGGACACACACGTATTCACACGGACCTTTTTATGAAAGTACTTTTTTTGGATACAGGGGACTCTAAAACATATATTTCCGTTGAAATCTCAGTATCGATTTTTTTGGTGGAGTGCAATACCTTCTCTATACACTATGTACATAGTACGTGTAGAGAAAGTAAAAATAGATATTAACTGCCTCTAGTTGAACAAATAATATCTGTTTGAGCATGTTAGCCAGGAAATTTGCCTATTTTAAAGTTCGTCTAGTCAGCCAACCTCCAAGTCTCTTTCTAGGACTTAGGCACAGTTAAATTCATAACAAGCACTTATGTTAAGTCTGGCAGTGTGCATATTGCGTCGAAATATGTACCTAGCCATCTTCATCCCCTCTGAATGGACAGATGTTTGTGCCAGAATCGCTAGTTCATTTTGTGACCTATGGCCACCCAGCCTAAACGACTCATTCCTTATCTTTCGTTTCTTTTCAGAATATAGCTTGAGCCTGTTTACCTCAATTCAATTTTATTTCATTTGAGAGAGCTAGAGTAGGATTACGTTTTAATCTGATTCAACTTTCTGTCAGCTGATGTTTTTCTTCTTTTGTAATCTTTCCATGTGTTTTTGTCATTTATTTCTCTTCTTTTCCATACTGACCCCATTGCATTTTCTTTAATCCTTTTACATTTCAGCTAATAGATACACAAAAGAAGCAGATTTCGTTAAAGATACCCTTCTGAGAAAAACCTAAAATCTACAATCTACAATCTACAATTTTATTGGGATTGATTTGAAACTTTAACACAACAATTGCAGTATTAAGAATAGTTCGCATGATTATTTTCAGACTTTTGTTCAAAATACTTCCTGTGATATTAACACATTTATAGTATTTTATTGTCATTTAATTAAATCATTTCACACGATGCAATTTCAGTTACAGAAATATAATAATTTGCAGTTATACTGATAAATACAATATTAGTAAATTGACGAGATCAAATGTTTATCTGACTTTTGGTTTAGGGGAAAAAAATTATTTAATTGTCATTTTATTAACGTTTTTATTTTTGCTATGAAAATATGAAGTTTATTTTTTAATTTCACAAACACTGGTGATATTAGAAAAAAATCATGTCATCAATTTTCTTTGGTACTATTTTTATCCAAGTATAAACATTTACAAGCTTCTGTTTTGAAAACTGCACAATGTGGGGAACACTTTGAAGTTTTGAAATCGCAGAAAAATAAAAACAAGAGAAAATAGGTTTTAAAGTTTAACATACAATTTAACACTGTTTCTTTGTAGGTCTTAAAATTTCATATTCTCCTGCAGACATTTTTAAACCATGAATGTCTGTCAATTCTCATGGACTGCTTACACAAATTCCGAGTAATATATAAAGCAAAGAAAATTTGCAAGTCATTCGTTCCGAGTCAAGCTACCCTCTGCTTGCCAAACAGTCTCTATTTCATGGCCGGAAATATGCTGTTGATGGGGTGTAGGGAAGACCACCGGGTGCTCTATCTCGCCTGTGGTTTAGGATAGGGAGCGCCCAGGTAAAATAATCGGTGGTGCGGCATGCCTGTATGATGACGGGGCAGGTAGAAGCAAACGGTGAGAGACCTGTTTTGTAAATTTTGAAACATATTACTATACTCAGTTTTTTAGTTATTCGTACATATTATTGTATTTTTAACTTGAAATAGATATATTTAAGGACAAATATTATTGGTCAAAGCCCAAATTTCGGAAGGTTAAAGGTGAAAAGGTTAAAGCACCATACCCACTTACAGTTATTTATTTAAATCGCCATTTGATACGGTTTAAAGCGCCGCATGGTAATAAAAATAATAAGAAATTGAAGTAAAAGCATTACATTATTTAATTAGGCAGAAATAATTTTTTGCCCTTTTTGATCAATTTTCACAAATGGGTAGCCTTAAAACCGGAATTGTATTTCATAGTTATTCTTTACTCCTGATTTGCATTTTCGAATATTTTAAATACCTTTTTCAAGCGCTTAGTCATTATTTTTGTCGCCCTCTGTGGTCGCCTCTAAAATCCAAGATTGCAGATTCAAATCTGGCGGAGGGTGATGAATTTTATTGGACTCAAAAATCCTTAGAATGGATTCTTTTGGAAGGGAAGTAAAGCCGGTGGACCCGGTACTGTTTATTTGCGCGTAAAAAACTTAGCATCTTGAGAGAAGAAGATTCCTGGGCAATAATTTCCGCTTTTATGTATCCACAAGTCTTGATTTCGTCCTACAGTGCCATCTGTAGCTGATGCCTCGTCACCATGACGCATAGCGGCGAACTCACGAACTAGATATTCAAATCCGATCATGGAAAGATCGTAACGATGTCCTTTGCTCCACTTTGGAGGTGCAAGAAATATTACTACGACGACGACGACCACCACCATCACCACTACTACTCATTATTGCTTTATATACACGTACTATGAGCATAGTGTATAGGGAAGGTATTGCATTCCATCCAAAATTCAATACCGAGATTTCACCGGAAATACGTGTTTTAAGACCTTCTGAACCCCACCCCCAAAACCATTTTTAGAAAAAGACCCGTGTGTATGTGAGTGTTTCTGTGGACAGCAAAACTCAATAACGAAAAGACCATTAAAAACCAAACTTGGTATTTAAGTTTGGTATCTTCCAAGGATTCGACACGAAGATTTTCAAGAAATTCTCCCAACTGCCCTTTATATGGAAAAATTGTGAAACATTTTGGTTTTCTCAAAAGAGATCCAACGATTTTGATTAAAATCTCTTAAATTTAAGATATTTAGTTGACAAATAAAATGTATATCTTAAATTTTCTGGGAATGTCCTCTAAAGACCTCTTCATTCTGGATGCATTTTTCTGAATTTTCATAACTGGTAAACAGTAAGAGATAGACAAAAACGTACTATAGAAAAACTGTAGATCTCGCTAAAGCACACAATTTATCTCATATAATGATTTTTTGTGTAGTTGACCGTTTTCAAGATATTCCTCGTTATTTGTTCTACTTTTTAAAATACTTGTCACTTTTCTCGTATGGAAATTTGTCAACTCATTGCCACGTAAAGATATGGATTTCAATCCCACTGCAGCCACATTTTAAAACACTTGATTGTCAATTTAGATTAGTTATTTTCCTCCTACTTATAAGCAATTAAATCATAAGCCCATCTCAATTAGCATGAAGTATATAGAATAATAAGCTTATTAAGAATAATTTGTTAAAAAGACGTAGAGAAAGTCATATGAATCAGATTTTTTTGACGATTCTCCTGGCTGTATAAAAGGTTGGTATTTCGAAGTCCAAACGTAGGCACTTGATTTTTAAACGTCGCACAAACTCGATTTATTTCATTAATTACAACACGTGAATACTGAATTTTTGGTCTTCAAAATGTGCGAGCCAGAGGAAGCTGTTTTTTTTTCATTTTCTGCATTCCATTCTCGCATTTTCACGCGCCAAATAGTGCGTAATTCATTTTTAATTAACTGCCTCTAAAAGGACCAAATATTCCAATATTTGAATATCGGACTAGGGGGCTTAAGTAGAATATTTATTTCGAAACTCTTTGCCTTATTACATTCTTTACCACGTAAAAATTAGTACTCCATTCTACACAAAAATTAATTTCAGAGATTTCATTGAAGTTCCTGTTATGAGGCTCCCTATTTTGGGGGGGGGGGGAAATCTGATGTGTTACATTCACATAATTTTCTCTTGCTGCTCATTATACTTTTTTAATAGCTGGTTGTGAAACAATTGAGGTTCGGTTCCCTTTGAAACGTCCCGTTTGAGAAAATTTACATAGCTTAAAATTGGAACCAATAACAAGGAATTCTCTAAAACGGTTAACTCTACAAAAAAACGCAAATGTTATAAAGTATGTGTTCTAACAAGTTTGCCTATCTCTTAGGGTTTAACCTTTACACAAAATTCTAAAAAAGCTCATGCAGAATAAAGAGGTCTTTATAGGTTATTCACAGAACATTCAAAATATGTAAATATATTTTATTTGTAATGTAAATATCTTTAATATACGGTAACTTAATCGAAATCATTAAAACCATTTTTGAGAAAACAAATTCTTCAAATAGCCCGCTTGGGTAGTGCGGAGGAAGCGTGTCTGCTTCACATACAACAGGTCGAGAGGAGTTAGAGGAGTTACCGGAAAAAGTTTCATTCGGGGTTTTGCTTTATTCTGAGAAGACGAAAGTCTAACTTTAAGCTCCATGAAACTCGAGTTCATTACATCATTTCACCATTTTAATTCATCGTCCAATGTGACTAACCCGGATAAAGGACGTTAAACTACCACCCTCGTACATATACCCCCGCAGGGGCTTTAAATGGTTCGAATTGTTCAATAGGTTGTCATTATTTTAAACATCTTTAATATTCAGTTATTTCCCCTGATTGCATACAAATAGTATGATTTTTAGGCTGATGTATAGGTTCTAGCTGTACACTTATATATACCGGTTATATCAAATTGAAGTAGATAAAAAAAATCTGATGTGTAACATTCACATGACTTTCTCTATATCCCTGCAACAAATTATTTTTAAAAAGCTTATACTTCTATTAACTTCATGCTAATCAGTAAAACATTAGCAGAAATAGCCATATTACTTGCTTCCTTGTAAGTAGAGGTGAAATAAGGGAGTACCATAGGTTAAAGTGATAATCAAAGGCTGGTTGCTACGTCACTGAAGTTCCTTTGTTTGTATGGACAGCAGTTGCCAATTGCTGTATGAAAAATGTATAAGTTTTTCATTGCAGAAACTAAAAATAAGGAATGTCACAAAAACGACGAACTCCACGAAAAAAATGTATATAACATAACTTGTGTGTTTTAACGTGCTCTACATGTTTTGTGTAGTAGCTTTTTGTTCATCTCTTACGGTTTAGTAGTTATTCAAAATTTAGTAAAATTCATTCAAAATAAACTACTCTTCAGAGGCTATTCCCAGAAAATTCAAGATATACATTTTATTTGTCTGGTAAATATCTTTAATATACGAAGTTTTAATCAAAATCGTTAGAGCCATTTTTGAGAAAATCAAAACTTTCGAAAAATGTTCCATGGAAAGGATAGTTGGGGGTGGGGGGATTTTTCTCGAAATCTTCGTGTTTTATCCCTGGAAGATACTAAACTTAAATACCAAGTTTGGTATTTTACCTAATTTTCGTTTTTGAGTTATCGTGTTCACAGACACACGGACACACACACACACACACACACACACACACACACACACACGGACCTTTTTCCGAAAATGCTTTTTTTAGATAAAGGGGACCCTAAAACATATATTTTCGGTGAAATCTCGGTATCGAATTTTTTGGTGGAGTGCAATATATTCTCTGTGCACTATGTACACAGTGCCTATAGAGAAAGTAATAAATGTTTCGCACGTATCATTTGCATAATGCAGCAATAAACAATATAGAAACCAGAGAATGTAACAATGAAATATCTGTAGTGCTTATTATTATTATTATTATTATTATTATTATTATTATTATTATTATTATTATTATTATTATTATTATTATTTGCTAGTCATGCAATAGTGCGGTAATTCAAAGACCCTCAGAAAACCACCAGATTTTTAAAGATTTCACTTTCGTGTTTGTCTCGCGAAATTAAAATACGTGAATACTAAATTCTTGTACATAGGTGTTATTCGGAATGCCGGAGTAAGGGATGGTAGACCTTCTTTTAATTTTCTGCATTCCACTCTCGCATTCTTCTGCGCCAGATAGGCGGTGCGTAATTCATTTTTAATTAACTGCCTCTGAAATCATCAATAAATATTTGAATATTGCGCCCGGGGTTTAAATGGAATATTGCTTTCGACCTCTTAGAGTTATTTTTAATTATACCACGCAGATAAAAACATATTTATAAATTACTCCAAGATTTAAACTTTCTCTGCAGTTTAAAACTAGTATGGACAGAACAATCGCTCGCCTGTCACTAGACAGTCGGGTTTTGTTCCCAGGTGGCCGCGTGTACAATTTGTGGTAGACGAAGATTGATCTGGGCGGGTTTACTTCGGATTCACCGGTTTCTTTCGCCATTCATTGCATCAATTGTTCCATAATTATCTTTTCTTCCATCTAGTTAGCAATTTCATATCAACTGCTTACTCACTTTCATACCAGACTCGGAGCTGATCACCCATTCTGGCTTCTCTCTATTCCATAGCTCTGTTACGCAATGGCGTCTGACCGCAGGTGCTGGCTTGTAAGTTCTATGGAGTATAAATAAGGACGAAGAAAATGTACAGAAAGCATTGTATTCCACCCAAAACTTCTCCACAATGTTTTAGGTTATCAAAGAACAAATTCTAATGTGTTCCATTCACATGCCTTTCTCTGGCTGTTGCACAAATTCTTCTTTCATTTTTCATTTTTATTTGTTCATTTACGACATGCTAATCAAGGTAAATATTAGCAGAAATTGACTTATTAGTTGCTTCCTGGTAAGCAGAAGGGACATTAGGGAGTACACTTGGTTATATCGATAGACAAATATTTTAAAAACAGGTCTTATGTGAAACTGAAACAATTGAAGTTTGGTTCGCTTTGCATGGCCTGCAGTAAAACAAGAGAGATGAAAGGAAACGGCAGTACCCGTTTTCACTTTCTCTACAAGTACTATGTACATATTGTATAGAGAAGGTATTGCATTCCACACAAAAATTCGGTTCCCAGATTTCACCGGAAATATCTGTTTTAGGGTCTCCTGCATTAAAAAAAAAACATTTTCACAAAAAGGTCCGAGTGTCTGTGAACACGATAACTCAAAAACGAAAAGTCGGTAAAATACCAAACTTGGTATTTCAGTTTAGTATCTTCCATGGAAGTGATACGAAGATTTTGAGAAAAATCCCCCCACCCAAAACTATCCTTTACATGGTACTTTTTTCGAAGATTAGGATTTTCATAAAAATGGCTCTAACAATTTTGATTAAAATATCATATATTAAAGATATTTAACTGACAAACAAAATGTTCATCTTGAATTGTCTGGGAATAGCCTCTGAAGACTACTTTATTCTGGATGAATTTTACGGAATTTTGCATAACTGCTAAACCGTAGGAGATTGAAAAAAGTTTACTACACAAAAAATGTAGAGCATATTAAAACACACAACCGATGTTGTATGCATTTTTTTCATGGAGTTGATCGATTTTGTGATATTTCTTGTTTTTGGTTTCAGCTTTTAAGAAATTATACTTTTCTCACACAGGACTTTGTCAACTCCTGTCCATACAAACAAAGAAACTTCAGTCACATAGCAACCAGCTTTTGACTATCACTTTAACCTATGGTACTCCCTTATTTCGTTTCTTCTTACACGGAAGCAAGTAATAAGACTATTTCTGCTATTTTTTTTTCGATTAGCATTAAGTAAATAGAAGCTTAAGCTTTTTAACAATAATTTCTTGCAGAGATGTAGAGAAAGTCATGTGAATGGAACACATAAGATTTTTTTATAATGTTTGTCTGCGGTGGCACTGATGATACATGGAATGGAGATGGAGCACCAGTGGAATGTGTTGTATGCATAACGAGTGGAAGTAATCCACGTCCAGACCTCCACAGGCGCTGATTTTATGCATGCCGGTCTCTCCTGCTCTCTTCTACCACACCTGTGCCTCTTCAGCAATTCCTCAGTATTTATCAGCTACGATAAAGATTCGGTCTAACAGAGACATCATCAATTCAAAAACTGTCGTTTTAAATGCCGAGTATATTTGATCACTGCATTTTCTTCCTACCTCATTCTTCATCCTGGGAACGCATGGGCATAGATACAAAATATCTTAGGTCGAGTTGCCGAATCTCGTGCATGACTTATTCTATCCTACTCTAGAATTTTGTAGAATGTCCTAATTGCGAAATGAAATGGATGCTCTTTAACTGCTGCAGTTCTCAGTGTCCCACACTATATTGGGCATAAAATCCCGCTTAATTTTGCTCAGAGGCCGCTTTATCAAGCTTGAGGTTCTTTTATGCGCCATAAATCTAGAACATGGGACCATCGGCTTTACTTCCCTTCCGAGGAAAGCCATACTAAGGGTTTTTACGCTCGAAAAAATCCATCGTCGCCCACCGGGTTGTCCTAAATATGAATGGAATATCAGAAGTATGAACTAGCAATATGAAGTACAATTTCGCTTGAAATAGCCGTCTGCGAGAGAAAGTATGAAATAATTTTTGGAGGAAATGTGTCAGAGGTTGTTAGAAGTGACGAATGTATTTCGTGGAGAGAGTCAAGGTTCAGTTTTCCACTACGTTTGTTGATATCTCTCAGTTAAATGTGAAGGCATTAAAAACATCCCGGCCTATTTATGACTTTGCTCCATCTTCATCTCATTTTACGAGTGAAGGCGAGTCGAAATTGCCCTGAAGCGAAGATAATGCAATCAATTTCACGCGCGACATGCCGACTCTGCCATTAATATATGAAGGAGATGAATGATAATATTTGGCAGACTTGAATATGCGCGCTCGCAAATTGCAGCAGCAAGAATGAGTTTCACAGAAGACTGGGTGATCAGAAAACCAAGCCACAGGGTTACCCAAAAACACGTGGGCATATCAACTTGTTATACCAAAGGAAATGTAAAGCATTTTGTGCATATCACTGGATAGAGGGATTTTATTCTATGGTCGCCCACTGATAATGTATGCACTTTCCTAAATATGTGCTGCGTTCACATAAGCTTCTCTACCAATTCATCTATAAACTAATCTTACAGAAGTTTCTTCTTCTATTGCTTGCATGTAGACATAAATTTTTAATCACATTTTTATTGTAAGTAGGGAAAGTGTTGTATTTTACCCAAAAATGATGTCAAAGTTTCACCGGAAAATGCATGTTTTGAATCTCGTTGAACAACATTAAATTCTAGAAAAAGGTACGTGTGTATGCGTGCGCGCGCGAACAGCATGACTCAAAAATTAAAAATTCAATTAAATACGAAACTTAAAAAAATACGTTCTCAATTTTTCAAGGATTCAATCCCACTTAGGGCGAGTTAGTCTAGTAAGCTTTCCATTTCTTTCTTTTTTTTCCGCGGTTTGCCCTTGTCCTGATAAGGCGAAAGCCTAGTAACTTTAAGGTCCATGGACTCCGAGATCATTCCACCAGGTTAAAGGAAGTTACGCTAAAAAATACGATGCAAGGAGTTTTCAAGAAAATGTCCTCCAACTACTCTTTACACGTACGTAAGATCGAACCAGATGTCTCAGACTTTTTCGTCTGTAGCTGGTGTCAGGAGGTCCAGATTCGATTCCCCGTCGACCGTGCATTCTTGACTTGGGGCCATTTAGGCGATGCTGGGGTGCTGTATATCTACCTCGGTTCCTTTTCCTTCATTCCGTCATTAATTTCCCTTCTTCATCTTTCAGGTCGACGGCAGTTATGGTTCGGGACTTTGCAGGCAGATAACATGGTCTCTTCCCCTTGTTGTGCTAGGTGCCGCTGTAGAGGCATCCTTCCGACGGCCTCCCGGCACCTGTGTAGCCTCCGTGGCGCGCCAGGGCTGCCATCTAGTAACACTGTTAGGGACTTTCGTACGTCTCTGCGCTTTGCTCCTTCCGCTCCTGTGGTTTCCCTCCCTAATCCCTTCGCCGCGGAGGAAGTAGGCCGCAATAAATCAATACTCAGTTGCTGAGGTATCCCCTGCTCTTGCATACTCGTACCTCATAGTAACATTTTTTGACTATTCTGAAAAATAATTACCACATATTAAAATAACGCATAATAATTAAAATCTTGTCATGGCAAATGAAATGTCACCCTGTGTGGTAATGGGGTACTGCTTTAGTCTCCAGTTCCCGAGATCGCGGGGGTATCATGTCATAGATTTATAAAAGAACCTCTAGCCTGGCAAAGGCCCTCATGCAAGATGTTTGCACTTTAACGCCTAATATGTCATATACATTTTTAGGGGGGAGATAACCATTTCCGTTATCTTACTTGTTATTTGTTTCAATGTTTAAATATTTTAGTTTTCTTCAAACTGGAGGTCGTTATTAGTTTTTCTTGCTCCTGGCCAAGCAAAAAAAAAAAAAAAAAAATGGTTCCAATGCTTTAACTGGCGACACGCTCTTAAAAAGCTCGACTACCACTTAAGTATGCTCTTATTGCATTGTATCGACAAATGTTACCTAGATTAAGTAAAGTAGCTAGAAGAATAGGCTTCTTTAAGAAAATTTTGTAGAATAATGTGTAAAGAAAATCTTGGGAATGTAATAATTAAAAAAAATATGTCTTTCAAAGTAATATGTCTTGGAGATAGATTCAGGAATCGTATAAAAATTCTCAATAAGTTTATTCAGTACCAGTAACGCAAAATTTGCTGCCACACGCTCCTTGATGATTCGTTACATCTTATTCTCGACACAATTCATTTCAGGCTTGATGCGAACTACACCCTCAAAAAGCCAGGGGGAAACTGAATCGGGTTCCCCTCGAATGAGTTTGGACGTAAAAATACTTGGATGGCTTCCTTCGAATAGAAAGTCAAGTCGTTGGTAAATGGAAATGGAGTTTTAATTATGAACGCTCTTTAACTGCTGTCGTTCTCAGCGTTCCTTATATAATGGACGTAGTAAACGGCTTAATTTTGCTATGAGGCCTCTTTATCAGACTTGAGGTTCTTTTACGTGCCGTAAATCAACATGGGACCAATGGTTTTAATTTCCTTCCGAAGGAAACCATGCTAAGCATTTTTACGCCGCCGGGTTTGAACACGAGACCTAGAGTATATGAAGTTAGCATGGTAACCAATACACCACGGCGGGTGACAAAAATAGTTGGTACGTATACGTGTACCTGGGCCTAAAAGAACCTCATACATTAAGGCAATGGGATTTAGAAAATCCACAATATTATGGCAGTGTCTTCTGCAGTCGTTCTCACGTTCGCCTTAGTACTCCAATGTGAGTCGGCGGGACTGGAGATAAGATATTCTATATCACCCAAAATTTTTATTTCAACGGAAATACACATTTTGAGACCCCTTAAATATAAGAAAGATTCTTTTAAAAATAAGATCAGTATATGGACAACATAGCTAAAAAATCTTATGTGTTCCATTCACATGCCTTTCTTCACATCTCGATTATAAATTATTGTAAAAAAGCTTATTGTTCTATCAACTTCATGATAATTGAGATAAACAGTGCATAGATACTTTTATTACTTGCTTCCTTGTAAGCAGGATGGAAATAAATATATTATGCTAAAGCGATAGTCGAATCTTTTAAAAGCTGGTTGTCATGTGGATGGAATTCGTTTCTTTGCATTGACCAATTTCCTTATGTTAAATGTTTTCAAGTATTTTAAAATTGAAACCAATAACTAGTAATATCTAAAAAATGCTTAACTCCATGAAAAAAAATGCATATGACATAAATTGTGTTTTTAAATGAGATCTACATTTTATGTATAGTAGATAAGTTTTTGTCTATCTCTTCCCGTTTACCAGTTATGCAAAATTCATCAAAGTTCATCCAGAATAAAGAGGTCTTCAGAGGTTATACCCAAAACCAAGATATGCATTTTATTTGTCATGTAAATATCGTTAGTATACGGTATTTTAATCAAGATCGTTAGAGCCACTTTTGAAAAAATAAACATATTCGAAAAAATGTGGAATGTAAAGGGTAGTTGGGGGGAGGAAGTTTCTTCAAAGACTTTGTGTCGCATCCTTGGAAGATACTAAACTAAAAAAAACTAAGATAAGTATTTTAACAACTTTTCGTCTTGGAATTACAATGTTCACAGACACAGGGACGTATGAACACACACAATACCTTGTTTCTAAAAATGCTTCTCTTGGATACAGGGAACTCTAAAACGTGTATTTCCGGTGAAATCTCGGTATAGAGTTTTTAGATGGACCTTCTCTATCTACGTACTATGTAGAGAAAGCAAAAATGAAAATATGAAAATACTGTTAAATACGAAACTTGGTGTCTAAGTTTAGTATCTTCCAAGGATACAACACAAATATTTTCAAGAAGGTTCCACCGCTCCAAACTACTCTTTACATGCAAACATTTTTGAAAAATTTGTTTTTCTCAAACATGACTTCGATTTTGATTAAAATACCATGTATCGAAGACATTTACATGAAAAAAATCTGATACGTTTGTTCCATCGCTGTAACAAATTATTGTTAAAATACCATATTCTCTATCTACATTATGATAATCGAAATATAGTCGTCCTCCGTGGTGTAATGGTTACCATGCTAACTTCATGTACCCAAGGTCGTGGGTTCAAACCCGGCGGAGGACGGTGGATCTTTCGGGTGTAAAAATCCTTAATATGGCTTCCTTCGGAAGGGAAGTAAAGTCGTTGATCCCGTGTCGTAGATTTACGGGAACCTCAAGCCTGATACAGATGCCTGTGAGCAAAATTAAGCGGTCTTTCACGCCTAATTTAGAATTGGACGCTGAGAACCACAATAGTTAAAGAGCGTCGATAAATAACACGCCATTTACATTTATTTTTATAATCGAAATAAACATTAGCATAAAGTTTCTTAATTACTTGTTTCCTTGTAAGTAGAAGGAAAATAAGAGAATACACTACGATAAAAAGAATGTCAATTTTTTTAAAATCTGGTTGCCATGTGGGTGAAATTTGTCTCCATGGAGGGCCACAAGTATTTTAAATCTGAAACAAATAACAAGGAATATCTCAGAAATATCCAATTCCACGAAAAAAGCGTATATGATATAAATTGTGTTTCAACGAGCTCTCATTTTGTGTATTAAGTTTTTGTTTATCTCTTGCGGTGTACCAGTTATACAAAATTCCTCAAAATTCATCATACATTGAAATATACGTTTTTTTCTCATGTAAATATCTTAATTTGAGCTATGCTGCTCACAGACACACACATGGACATTTTTCTAATTTTTTTTTTTTTGGATTCAAGGGGTCTCAAAACATGTGTTTCCGGTGAAATATTGGAACCGACTTTAGGGTGCAATACTTACCTCCTGTATACACTAAGTACATAGTACGTGTAGAGAAAGTAAATAAAATGTATATTTTGAGTTTTCTGAGAATAGCCTCTGAAGACCTGTTTATTCAGGATGAGTTCTGCAGGACTTTGCATAACAGTTACACAATAAGAGATAGAATATGTAGATATCGATAAAACACATAAGAATATTATGTAAGAGTAGTTTGTATACCACCAGATAGAGAAAGTTAAGTGAGTGGAACACATCAGATTTTTTGTTGTAACAATGAATTGCACAGGAGTTTCTAAGTGGCCACTTGTTGAAAAGATTTTGACATTGAATCACATATCAGCCACGTTATTTATATGCAGGGCTTTTAATAATCTGTATACCTAGAGCTACATTATTATGTTTGCAGAGAATGGATCCTGTATGTAAGAGATCCAATGTATCCTGTAGGAGACAACAGGACTGCTAAGGTCAGAGGAACAATATTTCTACACGACGTGAGAAACTCAACGACTTGAAAATACCCTTTTGACTTTTAGTGGTTCGCATCAACAAAGTTGCATCTGTATTAACAAATTCCAGCTGCTCTTTCTGTCTCTTACAACGACAGATGAAAGACGAAAAGCAAAATAGCAGAATGAATACAAGAAGCTTTTCGTAAAGCAGGGGAACAAACACCGAAGAAGCGCTGTTGATTTTCCTTTGAAGAATCAAGCCTTTGTATCACCTCATCCGGAAATAAAACTGTGATTCCAAAATATACAAGAAATCTTCAATTGTGGAAGACGCTCCTAAACCTGAAGGGAAGAAAGGGCTGTAAGGGCGCTGATATTAAGTTACAGCACGCAATGGTCTTTTGTTTTTATAATACAGTGATGCCAGATGTCAAATTGGTAACGTGTATCATTGAAGTCACTGAGATGATTCATTTCGTAATATCTCACTACCTATGTAGTTGAGTTCTCTACGTTTTATTTCTCATCTCAAAGACCTTGGGTTCAATTCCAAGCAAAGGTGTAGAGGTTTTCTTTAACTACTGTACTAAAGTAATCCAGGTAAGTAGGTTCTCGAGATGTTTGGAGTTTGCAGAATTGTTTTAGGCACTCTGGTAGAGCATTTTACTTTTGGTATAATGCCTAAAGTTACGGCGGGAATAGGGTTTGATCTGATGGAGAATAGAATGTAAAGTAGGCAGTAATCAGTATTGTTCGTGAACTTCCAAACCCAAAATTCCACACTTATGCGGTCGCTTCTTTTATTGGCAACTACGTTTTCTGAAACATAGCGAGTTTTGTCTGATCGCCACAAATACCTACATTCGCCCATCCTCAAGGCAAAAAACATTTCCAATTAAGAAAAGCTGCCAAAATCTGTCTGGTTTGACCAAGTATTCAAGTGTAAACCCCATTCGACTGTTGTGGTGCTCTTCGGTCAAGTCTATTTTCTTTCGATGATGAATCGAGGCGGATGGAAGCGGATCTCACCGGATAGATAGCTTCAGATCGCGGAGCAATCTTGTAGACGGTTTAAATGGTTCATCTCTGCTAGCATTTATAATGGAAACATCGGATTCTACCGTTATTTTTCCGGTTTTGGACGCGTTTTTAATCCATCTTCACCGCGCTTCTGGAAACGTTTAATCCAATACTGCACAACAGATATACTCACTTGCACGGCATTTGCAATCTGTTTTACCGTGCGCCCTGCTTCCCAGATGCTGCGGATCACCTGGCTTGTGTGAGGCATTGCTGACTGTCAACAAGCAGAATTACACGTTACTACAACAATAAGCTACAATCCCTCCTCCTTCCCCAATTACAGTGACGGAAGGGCCAGGGATATCAGAAGACACTCCCTATAAAGCCCCTACAGAATCAGAATTTCGATGTCTGTTACTATCTGTGCTCTGTGTACTTGGTCAGGATTCCAACAAAAATTAAACAATGTTTCTTTCATAACATTCTTTGTATTTCACCGAGTTCCTTATGTTAATAATTACAGTCAGTTGTTATGGTTATCTTAATATCAACTCGTTTTATATGTATAGCCCCCCTTTAACTCCAGTGGTCATATCGGGGGCTTTGAGTTGTGAAACAACTCCTGTAGGTTTAGAGCATTATGGTAATGAATTTTATATTACTAAACACAAGCACATTCACTCTCACACTTCCAGACTCAGTGGGGGATAGGGAATCGAACTCGGGACCTCCGGGTGAGAAGTCAGCTCGCTGACCACTTGACCACGGTTAACTTGTCGCGCTCTAGGCTTACTATCGTGGTCGTTTATCTAAAACAACTTGTTAGCTAGAGTGATGAACTGAACGTCAAGAGAAGGTAGATATGGGGTGAGGTCAAATGAAAATCTTAAAAACGGAATTAAAGATGGAAAATTACCGCCATTAGTCCTTTAAAATGGCAGGAGTATTCAAAGGTTTCAAGCATGCCCTACAGGTGGCAAAATGCTCGAGTCAAGTGAAACGCTGTCACAATGCCAGTTCAAAATGGCTGCTCCGCTTGCAACCACAGATATAGAGAGAATAGATAGGAAATGCCCTATCGTTATGCGATGTGGTTGGTGAAGCACGTTTTTGCTAAGATGGATTTTTAGATACTACACTTTTGACACGATTACGCCTTGTGTGGGTTAAATGTGAACCAAAAAAATAAAGATTTTGTGGTATTAAATGTTCAATTAAGCAGCAAATTTAAACTGTAAGTTTTAAACCATTATAATGGTCAATACGTGTGTGGTGTTTGGTTATAGTCTCTCGAATAGTAGAAGCATAAACAAGGAAAGGGAAATGTGTTTCAATACTTAGGTTAGTGTACTTAAGAGATTTTACTTAGTAAAATATTTCAATGCACAGGTTGTAGTGCTTATTTAAGTGGGTTTTCGATAGTATGTTTAGTGAAATATGTTATACATAATCAACAGAACGGTTCTGTATTATTATATTTTAGAATTCCAAACTTTTGACACGATTACGTCTTGTGTGGGTTAAATGTGAACCAAAAAGTTAAAGATTTTGTGCCGTTAAATGTTCAATTAAGCAGTAAATTTAAGCTGTAAGTTTTAAACCATTATAATGGTCGATACGTGTGTGGTGTTTGGTTGTAGTTTCTCAAATAGTAGAAGCATAAACAAGGAAAGGGAAATATGTTTCAATACATAGGTTAGTGTACTTAAGAGATTCTTCGCTGGTATACTTAGTAAAACATTTCAATACACAGGTTGGAATGCTTATTCATTTGGCTTTCGATAGTATGTTTAGTGAAATATGTTATACATTATCAACAGAATGGTTCTGTATTGTTATATTTTAGAATTCCAACTCGTAAAGACCTTGATAAGCAACAAAATTGGCAACCTACTCGGGTTTATAAGAAACCTTTTGCTAATTCGCCCATTTAGCAGCTTGTGTGCTTATGATACGAGAACCGTTAGAATAGGGGCGAATTCCTGGGACTCGGAATGCAGTACATGCAGTCCACAGTGAAATTCATTATAATATTTAGGATAGTATCTTATACTATTTTACCCTTTTTTTGTGTACACTTAAAAATAATCCTAAGCCTTTCCCAAATATAAGTGTGTGTGTGTGTGTGTGTGTGTGTGTGCTTACGTACATGCATCCTATATATGACTCCATACATATATTCAGGAACGTTTATTTAGTGCACTCAATAAAGGA
The DNA here is from genome assembly GCA_030762935.1 of Hymenopus coronatus. Lineage (NCBI taxonomy): Eukaryota > Metazoa > Arthropoda > Insecta > Mantodea > Hymenopodidae > Hymenopus > Hymenopus coronatus. The sequence continues at coordinate 29,077,286 of CM060882.1, forward strand.
ATTAGAGTAGACTAACCTTATAAGTTCATGTAGTGGCTATAAGCATGGGAGGCAAACGATAAGGTTTGGTCAAAATCTGATATTTTGCCCTCCTTCAATCTTAGACCAAGAAATTAGAACACAGTTTAGTTATGATCTTGCCGCGATCTTTACAGCAATAATACCAACTTATCAACAACTTCTGATAGGCTGAAATGTGATTGTAGTAAATATCCCTTCAACTAGAGATCTCCTCCCTTCCATTGTCCTTTATTTTTCAATTCAAAAACTTGGTAAAACGGTTAATTTGACAGTTGTAGTGTGTTATACTACAAGACGCCGGCTGAACACAAAACGTGCTTCAGCAAAACACTAGCATTTCCGCGCTGTGCTTGCGATATACATCAAGGAAGAACACCGCTCTGTCATACGTTTTCTGGGCAGTGAAGTTGTGAAACTTATTGAAGTCCATCGGCGAATGAAGGTCCATATCATGTTTATCGCTGCATGCAAGTGTATGAGTGGAGTAGGAAGTTCACAACGGGATTACTTCTGTAGCAGCCCGGATGTTGTAACACCATAATCTTTTGCAGAAGTAGTGTGATGGAAAATAACGTGTGTTGGTGGATGAAACAAAGTTTAAACATGTCATGGCTCAGCACATCATATCATTCATAATGTGCTGAAGTTACGGAAAGTGTCCGCAAAGTGGGTGACGCGGCAGCTCCCCGCAGAACTGATAGAGCGACGCGTTGACGCCTATGAAGAACTTTTGCGGCGCTTTGGAATAGGTGTCGAAACCAGCACCGAAACCCAAGAAGTTCTGTACGCAGCCATCCACAGGGAAGATTATGCTGACTCTCTTTTGGGATGCAAGAAGCGTTATTTAGGAAGAGTACACGCCTAGGGGAAACACCATCACTAGGTAGAGTCAGACTGAAAAATTCAATGCCATAGCCGGGATTTGAACCACGGATCTCCCGATCTCAAGTCGGTTGCTGACACTGAGCTATCATGGCGTAGCATTGAATTTCTCAACTGACTCGTATGTTTTCCCGGTAAACCATAAGGCGATTTCAAATTATTTTTGAGAGGATAACCCTAATGGTGACTTACTATGCTGCAAGTACTTTAGACCCAGGACTCATAGTATGGCCAATTTGTATGAAATAATTTTTTTTCACACAAGCCGTGTGTAGGACAGGAGCTGGATAGGTAAGAGTAACCAGCTAGAGATCGGGAGATCCGTGGTTCAAATCCCGGCTATGGCATTGCATTTTTTAGTCTGACTCTACCTATCCAGCTCCTGTCCCACACACGGCTTGTGTGAAAAAATAATTATTCCATACCATCACTAGTAGTCAAATTTCAATATGTTAAAAAAATCAACTTCGGCCTGCAATCAGGTCAAAATGACTACTGGTGTCATTTTGCAGCGTGGCCTCATGCTGCTCGTTGCGGCGGTAACCTATTATAGGGGTACCGGGTTGTTATCCTGAGGGTATTTAGGAATCTTGTGGAGATGTCGGTGCCCTAGCTCAAGATTTTGTTGGTACGGGAACTCTCCCAGGTGAGGCAAGGCACAAGTGATTTTCTTCGAGTTTCAGGTTATTATTGAACTCATTTATTCATTTTGTTCGGCCTTTTCTGCCGTCGAACACACACGCATTCGTCATAGTTTTTTCCCTTTTCAGCTACGCTTTACGCGACCGCGCGTATCATTCCTTCTTACTTTTGACTGTCATTTTGGTGCATCAAATACCTAAACACTGTTTCTATCGCGGGCGTATGTAGCCCGTTCATTTCAACCGCGCACTCAGCTATCACATCTTACCTCTGCGCATCTTCTAGGACTAGTAAAGAGGTGTCGCTCGACCAGCAAGGGAATTACTTCTGTTTTCTTTGTTAGTTCACCCTCGGGGAGTTGAACTTCATCCCCTTCTGTTCAATGTCCTTCCCTTAACGGTACTATCCTACCTGGGTCGCTTGTTAGCTTGTGATAAACTGTTTGTTTTTGCCTTCTTAGCCGTGTTTTACAATATTTCTTTCCGGCCATTTCCAATGTAATTTGTCCCTTCCTAGAATAATTTATATTACGGATACGGGTTCGTATCCCAGGTGCAGGTTATGGATATTGGGAATGGTGTGGTTTGTGGGTGCTCTAGCTCAAGATATTTACTAGCATGGAAACTCTTTCAGTCATTAAAGGACAAGCTGAGGTTAGTCCAATGCGTTCCCTGAGCGACCGAACCACCCCACGGCTGCACAGTAATGGGCGAGAGCCGGCGCGCTCTCCGCCAGAACCGGCAGGTAGCATATACGGAACTCTGAACCACTGTAGTAATTTACATTAGACTTACCTGAAATCACAATAGGTGTTAAAATTAACGACCTTCAACAAGAATACATTCCCTATACCTCCGAAAACAGTTCTGGTTTACTCGAAGTAGTTCATCTTGACTGATTGCCTGTATTTCTCTCGTGATGTCCTTCAATTCTTGTAACTGTGCGGGTTGGATGCGTACACTTTATTCTTTAACGTTCCCCATTAATAAAAATCTGATGCATTCCATTCACATGCCTTTCTCTACATCTCTACAATAAATTATTGTTAAAAAGCGTAAGCATCTATCTAGTTCATGCTAATTGAGAAAAAGTAGCGGAAATAGTCTTATTACTTGCTTCCTTGTAAGTAGAAACGAAATAAGGGAGTGCCATAGGTTAAAGCCATATCAAAAGCTGTTTGCAATGTGACTGAAATTCTTTTGTTTGTATGGGCAGGAGCTGAGAAAAATATATGTTGTTCAAAGCTGAAACAAAAAACAAGGAATATCTCAAAAATAATCAGGTCCATGAAAAAATGTATAGGAGATAAATTGTGTATTTTATTGTGCTCTACATTTTTCGTGTACTAAGTTTTTGTCTATCTCTTAAGGTTTACCAGTTATGCAAAATTCAATAAAAATCATCTAGAATAACGAGGTCTTCAGGCTATTCCCAGAAAATACAAGATATACATTTCATTTGGTAAGTACATATCTTAAATATAAGATATTTTAATTAAAATCGTTAGTCATTTTTAAGAAAACCAAAATTTTCGAAATCTTTCCATGTAAAGGGTAGTTTGGGGCGAGAGGGGGGGTTCTTGAAAATCTTCTTGTCGCATCCTTGCAAGATACCAAACTTAAATACCTAGTTTGGTTTTCAACAGTACAGGGTTACTACAAAAGAAATAGACAAGTTCAACTGCCTGTAAAACAAAAACTATTAGAGATAGCAACCTAATTATTTTGGAGGTATGTTGAGAAACTCTCAAAGTTTTGTTTGTTACTATTGGTAACGCTGTAGTGTTTTGTTTGTTGTTGCAGAAGCTGAAATGGCGGAAAATCCTGTGGAAAAGGCATATTGCGTGTTGGAATTTGCTAGAACGCAATCAGCAACTGTTGTCCAACGACATTTTAGAACACGTTACCACAAAACGCCACCGACTAGACAGTCAATCTACGACTGGTATAGAAAATTCGAGACAGCGGGATGTTTGTGCAAAGGGAAGAGCTCGGGAAGACCAAGAGTTTCGGAAGAAAACGTTGAACGTGTTCGTTCTGCCTACATAAGAAGCCCACAGAAATCGACATCTAGGGCAAGCATGCAATTACAAATTCCACAGCAAACTGTATGGAAAATCTTGCGGAAGCGACTGCACATGATGCCTTACAGATTACAGATGTTGCAGTTTCTGAGTGAAGAAGATAAGGTTATACGGCGTGACTTTTGCATCGACATGTTGCGACATGATGAAGACGATGCTGGTTTTTGTGAACGCATCATTTCATTTTTGTGGTAACGTGTTCTAAAATGTCGTTGGACAACAGTTGCTGATTGCGTTCTAGCAAATTCCAACACGCAATATGCCTTTTCCACAGGATTTTCCGCCATTTCAGCTTATGCAACAACAAACAAAACACTACAGCGTTACCAATAGTAACAAACAAAACTTTGAGAGTTTCTCAACATACCTCCAAAATAATTAGGTTGCTATCTCTAATAGTTTTTGTTTTACAAGCAGTTGAAGTTGTCTATTTCTTTTGTAGTAACCCTGTATTTTCGTTTTTGAGCTATGCTGCCCACAGGCACTCAAACACACACATACACACACACACACACAGATCGACACACACACGGACATTTTTCTAAAAATGTTTTTACTTTCTCTATACGTGCCATGTACATAGTGTATAGAGAAGGTATTATAATGCAGCCAAAAATTCGATACCCAGATTTCACCGGAAATACATGTTTTGAGAGCTCCTGATTAAAAAAAAATTTAGAAAAAGTCCGTGTGTGTATGTCTGTGTGTGTATGTCTGTGTGTGTGTGTGTGTGTATGTGTGTGAGCTCAAAAACGAAAAGTCCGTTAAAAACCAAACTTGGTATTTAGGTTTGGTATCTTCCAAGTATGCGACACGAAGATTTTCAAGAAAATCCCCCACTCCAAACTACCCTTTACATTGAACCTTTTTTCGAAAATTTTAATTTTCTAAAGAATGGCTCTAACGATTTTGGTTAAAATATCGTATATTAAAGATATTTACCTGACAAAATGTATATCTAGAATTTTCTGGGAATAGCCTCTGAAGACTACTTTATTCTGGATGAATTTTGCATAACTACTAAACCGTAAGAGATGGACAAAAACTTAACACACAAAAAATATAGAGCATGTTAAAACACACAATTTATGTTACATTCATTTTTTTCGTGGAGTTGATCATTTTTGAGATATTCCTTGTTTTTGGTTTCAATTTTGAAAAACTTATACTTTTCTCGCACAGGAATTTGCCAACTCGTGTCCATACAAACAAACGAACTTCAGTCACATAGCAGCCAGCTTTTGGCTTTCACTTTAACCTATGGTGCTCCCTTATTTCGCTTCTACTTATAATAAAGCAAGAAATAAGACTATTTCTGCTAATTTTTCTGATTAGCATGAAATAAATAAAAGAATAAACTTATTAACAATAATTTGTTAGAGATATAGAGAAAGTCATGTGAGTGGAATACATCAGATTTTTTTTTGGATTCAGGGGGTCTCAAAACATATATTTCCGGAGAAAAACCGGTATCGAATTTTTGGTTGCAATACAATACCTTCTCTATACACTATGTATATAGTACGTATAGAGAAAGTAAAAATCACATACAGATAAGTCAGGGGAACGAGAAGGCCACACTCCTGGACTAATTATTCTGTCATCATATACACTTCGCAATTCTTGCATAGAATTCGCAGCAGTGTGCGCTGTAGCCGAGTCCTGCTGAAACCACCCACACAAATCGTTCATCTCTTGTTAGTTGCGGAAAACAATTATTTAAATTAGTATTTACATAAACGTGTGAATCAAGTGTTGTGTCGAAAAAAAAATGGGACCAATAAATTCCACGCGCACTTACTGCACACCAAACCCCAACTTTTGCAGCGTAGCGAGGAATTTCATGAATAATATGGATTGTGTACTGGAATAATTAAAAACAAATTCTCTGCAGTCATTTTATTGCACATTTTAAAAATAAAAGTTATTTGTGTCTTCTGGGAAGCGTTTCATTTAAAATGGGGTAGACATCATCCGTGCATTTTCCAAAGTTCGTAAACACAAAAGCTGAAAAAAAAAAAAAATAAATAAAACGTCAGTGTATATAACAAGTTATATCCTTTATGTTAAATATATATATAAACATATTTTGTGCAAAATCTTGAACGTACCATGTAAATAGGAAAATACAGTGGGCTTTAAGCTATAGGCAATTTTTATAATATGTGGTAGCTAAATGATGACTCTGGAATTCGGTTCTGTTTGCCTCACCAAGGGAGGAAAAAGTAGGAACATGGACTTACATTTGAGAAAAGAACATCAAAACAATAATACCAAATGTCTCGAAAACGGTTATCTCTACAAAATATGTAATTGACATAAAGACAGCTAATGAGATCTACGAGAGCAGAAATAATCTTATGCTACATTACAAGGGAAAATTCAAATTCATCAGGCTAAATCAATGTTCAATTATTTTAACGGTGAGTCACTCCATTCTCTTGGAGAAAAACGAATAACGACTACTAATTTGATCAAAGATAAGAATTGTAAAATTTAAACCAATAAGAGGAAATATTTTATAAATGTTATCTTGGTCCAGAATTTCCGGTGTAGACCGCGTCTTAAAGCTAAAATTTGCCGACGTTTCGCCCATCTTATGATGAGGCTTCCTCAGGGCTAACTGCGTCTGGTCCTTTTTTTTTTTTTTTTTTTTTTTTCGAGTGGAGTGGAAAAACCCAATCTACAGGCGACAGAGGGGATAGCTCTGCCAAGTGTGGTGGTCGCCCTAAACTGGCAATACCCACTAAAAAACCACTCCACCGGAGTGAATTCGGGTGTAGGAATGCTGAAGTACCGCTTGTTGCACCTGCGGATTCAAGGAGCGGGTGTTATGGCTAGCCAAAGGCCATAGCCAGGAGAGAGTGAGGGCCAGGACGCAAACATGACCGGAGCCCTGATTGCGCCCTTGGAAGATTTGTGGTGAGGAATAAGTACATATTGCATGTGTATATATCTGCAGCCCTGTAACAAAAGGACGTAGTCAGTATAACATTTTCTGCCCTTTCGGGAAAAGTCGTTGGTACATTTCGTATGTCTGCAGCCCTGTAACATAAGGACATAGTCATTTAGATATTTCAATTTAGTATAAATTCTAAGCTAGTTATATTTTTACAACTACTGCTGCCCTGTCTGGCGAAGTCATTAGTTATTAGTTGTGTTTAACCCTCTAACTAGAGAGGGCGTTGTCACTTAGCAGAGACATCATTGGTTTCTCATGGACTTAGTGGTCACCCATCCAAGTGATGGCCATGCCCAATGCTGCTTTACCTGTAATAAAACACTTATTCTTATTACTTACATTCTATCTTATCTAAATACCAGAGAATGTCCGTTAGTGGTCTGCCAGGTCGCTGTAGAGTGGGGGTCCCTCAAACCCCCGGATCCGCCTTGACTCAGAAAGTAAGGACTTCAAGGGCCACCAAACTAATGTCGTAGACACATTCATGGGTAATTTTATTATGGAATTCTTACTAGCGATTCTAGATATTCTTGTATATTTAAATCGGGTTCCCCCAGGCCGAGTGTTCTGTCAAATAGCGAGAGCGGTCTCTTGTGTTTGTTATTTTCTGCTTCATAGGTGCCTAGTTCTTGTATTAGTTCATTGTTGTTTCTTGCTTTACGCTTATACAAGTTGTAACTTTGGCTTTTTATGAACTGCTCAATTGAATGCAGTTTTAGCTCCTCATGAAGGAGATAAGCCGGCGCTACTGGGGGTTGTTTGGCAATTATTCTAATTATTCTATTCTGGAGTGTTTGTAATTTATGTATGTGCGTTTTTGCAGCGTAGCCCCATACAGGGGATGCGTACGTAATGATCGTTCTTATTAGCGTTTTATATAGGGTAATTCCCATGTTTAATTTTAATTGACTGTTGAGATTGATGATGGGATATAGTCTGTTTAGTTGACCATTAGCCTTGGCTCTGACCTTAGCTATATGCCTACTCCAGGTTAGGCCTTGGTCCATGACAAGACCTAAGTAGGTCACTTGGTCTTTCCACTCGATAATTTCGCCTTGGTAGTTAAGCGGTTGTAGCAAGTTTCTGCCTTTACGGTGTTGTATTCTTTTAGTGAAGACTATAGCCTGTGTCTTCCTCGCATTTACTTTAATTCTCCACTTCTTGAACCATGGTTCAAGTGAGTCTAAAGCATTTTGTAGGCGTAAGTGTATTATTCGTGGCTGAGTGGATTGTGTGGTTATAGCAGTGTCATCTGCGTATATGTACTTGTTGGTTCTTACCAATTCTGGCATGTCGTTTATGTATAAATTGAACAATGTTGGTCCCACTATACTTCCTTGTGGAACTCCTGCTCTGATTTGTTTGGAGCTTGAGACTGCGTCCTCTACTGAGGTGTGAAATTGTCGTTCATAGAGGTAGTCCCTAATTAGGGCTATAGCAGTGTCAGGAATTTCGTAGACTTTCAGTTTTCTGAGTAGCCCTGAATGCCATACTTTATCGAAGGCACGTTCAATATCTAAATAGAGGGCACCTGTCGATTTGTTTGTGTTGAACCCTTTGGTGATTTGCTCCGTCATTCTTAACAGTTGTAGTGTAGTAGAATGGTGAGCTCGAAATCCGAACTGTTCGGGTATAAGTATATTTTGTTTGTGCAGGTGTGAATTTATTCGCTTCAGTATCACTTTCTCTAATACCTTGCTCATCGTATTTAATAGGCTGATCGGCCTGTAGTTGATTGGTAGTGCTAGATTTTTGTTTACTTTTGGGGAAAGTAGGATTTTTGCCTCTTTCCATGCAGGTGGAAACCTGCCTTGTTGGAGCGTGTAGTTGAATATTTTGGCAAGCAATGTTACTGCCCTTTTGGGTAAATTCTTTAGTACCACATTTGGTATTTTGTCTGGGCCTGGTGCTTTTCTTGCTGACAGGTGTTTTATAATCCAGCTTATTTCTCCCGCATTTGTTTTTCGCAATTTGTTGTGTGTTCTTCTCTGACCTAAGATTTGGGCTTCATCTTCGACTTCTTGAATGAAATCGTCTTGCCCGTTCGTGGGATTGGGGGAGAATACCTCCTCTAAAGTGACCGCAAACGCTTCGGCCTTAGCCTGGGGGGTCTCTGCTACGGTGTTATTAATTTGTAGTGGCGGTATATTTGTGCGTGTGCGCGTTAAGCATTTCGCAATCCGCCATACTGTGTTTTGTTGGGGGTTGAGATTTTCGAGTGTGTCGTTCCATTGATTTCTAATGTAAGTCCTGGCCTTGTTAATTGCTAGTTCGCGCGCATGATGATATTCTGTTCGATGTATTAGATTTCTAGTTCTCTGCCATTTACGCCTGGCTTTATTTTGAGCTTTTTGCATCTCTTTTACATCTTGGGGATATCTGGCATTAATCGTGAATTGTCTTTTTAAGGGTACGCATGTATTAATAGTTGTGTTTATGGCCAGTTCTAGTTTTTGGATCGCTTCGTCCTGTTCTTCGTTCGTGTTAATTTGGAGTTCTGGTAGGCAGAGATCTACCGTAACCTTGAACTCTTCCCAGTCCACCTTATTGAAGTTGTATCTTAAGGGTTCTGGTTTTGGCCTGAAGGGAGCATTGACTGTCAAGAGTACCGGTAGATGGTCTGATGTCAGCTCCTGCAATACGTTTACATCCAGGTCAAAGGGGATGTTATTTAATAGGGCAATGTCCAGAATGTCTGGTGTATGATTGGGCATATGTGGTACGAATGTTGGCTCGTCTGGGCCTGTGATTAGATAATTTGTGTTATTTATGTGGTTAAGTAACTTAGTTCCTTGTGCATTAGTATTTGCGCAGTTCCAAATTTGGTGTTTACAATTGTAATCTCCTGCTGCAATTACTCTATGCCCTAGTTGCATGATTTTGTCAATGTCATCTGTGTCTACCTCCCCTGGGGGATTGTATACTGACACTATGACAATTTCAGTGTTTCGAATAAAAATTTTTATTGCTGTTGCTTCAGCGTGAGTCAATATTGGGGAATTAATCTGGTTGTGTTCTACGCTTGTGTGAATGGCTACCGCAGTCCCCCCTCCCCTACGGTCTCTATCATTTCTGTATACACGGTATCCGGGGATGTTCAGACGGTCTTTGTGATTTATATGGGTTTCCGTTAATAATGCAATGTGAATTGAGTGTGTTTGTAATATATCCGTTAAATCCTTAACCTTTTTGCGTATGCCGTTGCAATTCCATGTGATTATTCTCAATGTGTCTAAATTAGCCATGAACGTGTTTATAGAGCAAATCTACCAGGTGTAACAGGACGTGGGTAAAGTTTAGTGCTGTGATGCTATTCGCCATACCTCTAACCGCAGAGCTCTGAATTACCAGTAGTGTTTGTGTTATGTGCATTGATGTTTTATTTACTGGCACGCCCAATGTGCTTATGAGTTGTGCCGATACCACGCTGAAGGCTTCAGCTTCCTCTACTGGATTTACCGATTTGGTGAGCGACTTTGCTGCTGGGGGAGGCCCAGCAGCCTGTTTTGAGGGACCTGCTTTCTGTTTTTGTGGTTGTTTACGAGGGGGTCGCTCTTCCCTAATTGGTTCCACCTCAGCGCGTGGCTGAGGTTTCCCAACTGCAGAGTGGTTCTCTATGGGGGCTGCGCGTTTTCGGCCTTTACTATTCCTGGTGAACCACTCTGAGCTTGTATTTGGAGCAGCCTCGGGGGGAGCTGGCGTTCTTCCTACCTTTGGGGGTCTAGGAGGCTGCTCTCGCGTGGATTTTCCACATGCTGCGTTATATGTGGAGCAACCGCGCCAAGTTGCTCCATGGCCCTTAGCGCCACATAGAACGCATGTACGTTCCATAGGTGGAACTGTGCATGTACTTGAGTAGTGGGGTCTTGTACACTTAGCGCAAATGGGGGTTGGGGATCTACATTCTAGCTTCAAGTGCCAGAGCTGCTGGCATCGTGAGCATTGTTTGGGCTCTGCGATCGACCTATAAGCTTCTACCCTGACTCTAAGGTATGCCAAATATCTGAGGTCCAGAATTTTCCTATTCTCTAGTGTATCCTGCAATTCTATCAAGAACATGGGCAGGGGGGTCCTATCTCTGTTGCGCCTTCGCATTTGTACGGCCCTAATGGCCTTGAAACCGCACATAGCCAGGTCTTCTATTACCTCTTCCCCGGTGAGCTCGGCGTACAGCCCCTTAATCACAAAACGTGCAGTCCTTTCTTCGGGGTGTGCTATTAGATAATGCTGTACGCCGTTGTCTTTCAGATATTTCACCATCAATTGGTAATCACTGAGACAGAACGACTTTATGGCAAAGTCACCGCAGAGACGCGTCTGTTCAGCAAGAAGTTTGTGATTTAGTGGGAGTTTGTTAAGTTGTTTCATTAGTTGGTGGAATTTGGACGCCTGGTTTCTGCTAATAAATATTGGCGCCAAGTTAGACCTCTCTACCTGCATAGCGGAGGGTGGTGTCGTGTGTGCTGAGGTTGAGGGGGGTGATGGGTTGGGTCCGGCTGGGGAGGGAGTCACAGGAGAGGTTTCTTTAGGTTTGTCGTGGGGTGTTGGGCTAGAAGGAGTGATGGTGTCAGGTTCAGAGGTTGGAGGGGGTGCGTTAGGAGGTAAGGTTTTTGGGTTCGAAGCGGTTTTTGGAGAAGAAGAAGGAGTAGTGGTTTTAGGCTTAGAAGCCGGTGGAGAAGGACGGGAAGGAGCAGAGGATTTGGACTTGGTCCTAGTGGTCATGGTGGGAGATAGAGGTTTGGTGGTCGAAGTAGTCCTACCTGTCTTTGCCATAGCTAGAAGAAAATAGCAAATATTAATAGGCTTTAAGGTGATGAAGAGAGAAGTTTAAAGATTATAAAGAGGAAAGTATACAGTAGAAGAGAAAGAACAGTTAGCGAGCGCTAAAAAGCACGGGGAAATAGAGGGTTGGACCTCGGAGAGGCGCTACTAGTCTTGCGACTGTTTGCTGTAACCTTATTCCCCTACCCGTCTAAGCTGCGGTAGTGCACTGCTCTGAGAGCTCTAGGCTTTGGTTGCTAGAACCGCGGCAATGCCGAGCCGAAGGCTTTGGTTAAAAACCACGGCAATGCCGAGCCGTTCCAGCGGTGGCTACTTCTTTGTAGCGGACTTCTTCTTCAACTGGAGCTTCCCTGGTAGTTGTCGCCTCGTTGAGATCTCGAAGCGAACTCTGTCTGGTCCTTTTTTTTTTTTTTTTTTTAATTTTCGAGTGGAGGGGAAAAATCCACCTTATGGACTAACCCGGGCAAGCCCGGAGTGTCGGGGTCTCCCACGTGGGCCTACCGACTAAAAAACCCCTCCACCGGTATTAGAAGGAAGAAAGGAGAGGCGGTACCGCATGATTGCACCCGCGGATTCAAGGTGATAATTTAACTGACTGTAGGTTGCAGTCAGAGAGGTGAAATGAGGTCCGGGAGACAGACTTGACCGAGGCCCAGACTGTCACCGCGGAATAGTCAGGGAGAGGAGTAGAGGAATTAGAGGGTGAGGGATTGAGTTGGAGCTAGTGTTGGTTCTTCTCCAGTCGTAGCTGCCGTGAACGAAGAATCCAAGACTCAGGTCCGGGTCTTGTAACAGCCCCGCTGTGTGATTGGCCCCTGGAGTGGGGCCGTTCGGCGGAGTGGAGCTGCTGCGGCTGGAAGTCCTGCTGAGGCTGTGGCTGAACACTAGCTGTCCGGCTGGTCAGCTCAGCGATGGAGGACTGTAGTGTGGCGATGGCGGCGGTGGTGGCAGCTTGGAGGTTCTGTACCTTTTCAGTGATGGCACTGCACAGCTCTTCCAGGGCAGCTAAACGGGCGCCGACGTTCAAGATCTCCGCGTGGAGATCCTGAATGGCGTCCCGTGTCGCTGCGTCTAACGAGTGTGCAGGTGGTGTGGTTTCCATAATGGTCGGCGGTGTTGTGGTCCGGGCGGGTGGTGGTAGTGGTCTGCTCCTGGGGTAGAGAGGGCACTGGGCTTGCCCGGTGAAGTGTCCTGTGCCACGACAGGTGGCACAGAACCGGCGGCGACGGCGGAGATCGTGCCCAGTGCACTCGGCGGTGGTGGTGTTGGTACCACAGTAGTGGCACCTCGGTGTCGAAGAGCAGACTTCAGCTGTGTGGCCGTAGGCACAGCAGCGTCGGCAGGGCCGATGGCGTTCCTGTCGGCTAGCCTCGACGACCAGAAGTCGCCCTAATAAGGGCAACCCTGACGCCAAGGCAGCTTCCAGGTCAGCCTGGTCCTGTATCTCCAGGCGGACGAGCGGCGTTGGTCCCCGGGCGCAGTAAATACGGGTGGCCCTCAAGCATGAAGGCCACCGCGACTGCACGGCGGTGAGCAGATGCCGGGTGGTAAGGTCCCTAGGGACCCCCCGTACCACGGCACTGAACCGGAGCGGCTTCGTAGAGCTGGGTGGAGGCGTCGGTGGCGGCGGTGTTGGCGGCAACTGCGGCTGCAGTTGCGGCGAGACTGCGGTGGCGGCCGGCGAAGCAGGGCTTGCCGGGACCGGTATCAACGGAGAGGCCTTCTCCTTGGCAGCTGCCGAGGAAGAGGCGACGGGTGCTGCCTTAGCAGCGGCGAGTCTGCGCAGTCTCTTCTTGGCCATCTTAGCGAGTCGAAGAAGAAGCTCCGTGTGTCCTCGAGTAAATGCCGTCCAGCTGGCGTACCTTCTTTTATACTGTAGTTGGGACATGCCAAGTACCGCCCTCCTGTGTTGCCATTGGTTATCGTTTGGCCAATGGATGGGGTCGCTGCTTTCTGGGTGGGATGCTTTTCTTAGCAGAGGTCTCCAGATGATGTTCAAACTTTTTCCATTGTCTCTGTTGACTTTATGTTCTTCTTTAATTATTTCTATGCTTTCGCGTATAATGCGATGTTTGTAGTCTTCACATGATACCAATAATTTCATGTTATCAAAATCAATGTGATGGCCAGTTTCAATAGCATGTTCGGAGAGAGCGGACTTTTCAGGCTGGTTAAGTTTGAGGCTTCTGATGTGCTCTTTTCGACGTGTGATTGCCGATCTTCCGGTCTGACCTATATATGCTTTGCCGCAATCGCAGGTTATTTTATAAATCCCTGGATTAAGTAGTGGGTTGGATTTGTCTTTTACTGGTCTGAGGGTGGATTGTAGCTTTCGGACCGTGCTGTACCGAGTATTAATCCCGTGTTTGAGTAAAATTTTGCCAATCCTTTCAGTGGTGCCCTGAACAAAAGGAAGGCGAGCCCATCTTGTCTTTTGTTTTTCTTTTTCTTTTTGTGGTTTTTTTGGCATTCTTTCCCCAGTATTTTATGTCGGTTTTTGAGTATCCGTTGGCTTTTAACACTTCCTGTAAGTGGTGTCTCTCTTCAGTTAAAAGATTTGGGTCACAAATACGCGTGGCTCGTTGGAACAGAGTTTTGACCATGCTTCGTTTTACTGAAATGGGGTGGTGGGATGTGGCATCTATGCATCTGTCTGTATGTGTAGCCTTTCGGTAAACTGAACAATGCACTGTTTTGCTTGCTGAATTCCGCTCTACCAGAACGTCTAAAAATGGTAATTTTTGGTTATGTTCTAGTTCCATAGTAAATTGTATATTCTGATGAAGACTGTTTAGATGTTCAAGGAACTCTGGAATATTGTTCAATCCATGTGGCCATACCACGAAAGTATCATCCACATATCTTAACCACAAATCCGGTTTAAGTCGGCAAGTGTCCAAAGCCGTGTTTTCAAAATCTTCAAGGAAGATATTAGCCACAATCGGCGAGATAGGAGATCTCATGGCTGCACCTTCTTGTTGTTGGTAGATGTCTTCTTGATATGAGAAATACGTATTGGTTATACAGTGGGCAACAAGGTCGGTCCAGTCTTCTGGGAGATGGTTAATGCTGATTCTTCGTTGTACGGATCTAAGAGCTTCTTCAACTGGGATGCGAGTAAACAGAGATTTTATGTCAAAGCTGACTAAGATGTGGTGCTCTTCAAAGGTAAAATTCCGGAGTATTTGTACAAAATGGCCGGAGTCCCTGACAAAAGAGTCTGTCTTGCCCACTAGTGGTTGGAGACCCTTGGCTAGAAATCTGGCGAGTTCATGAGTGGGTGAGCCTATGGCACTGACGATTGGTCTCAATGGGATGTTTTGTTTGTGAACTTAAGGCAGCCCATAGAACGTCGGTGTACGAGAGTCATGGGGGAGGAGACGTTTTTGTTGTTCTGTTGGTATTGAAGAATTTTTTATTACCGAAATTGTGGTTCATTCTAGTTTGTTTATTGGATTCTTCTCTACTTTCTTATACGCTGTATCATGCAGTAAGTGTGTCATTTTTTCTCCATAATCCTCAGTGTTCATCACGACAGCAGCATTGCCTTTATCTGCTGGTAAGATTACGATGTCTGGGTTGGTAGCAATGCTTTTGAGGGCTTGACGTTCCGCATGAGTGATGTTTGCTTTGGGAACTTTTGCATGTTTGAGTACCTTGTAAGTGTCCATTCTGATATCATTGGCTGTCTCCTCTGGTAAGCCAGTAAGTGAAGCCTCTATTCCAGTAATAAACTCCTCCATCGGTATATGCCGGGGTGTGATAGCAAACTTTAGTCCCTTTGCTAGGACTTGTGTCGTGGGTTCGTCTAGAGTGATTTTTGAAACATTGACCACTAACCTTTCTGTATCTAATTTGTGTTCCAATGGATATTGTTTCTTTTTTAATGTTTGAAATTTTTTTCGTTGTCTATCTTCAGCAATATATGCTGTCTGGTATGCTAATGTGTATGAAATTTTCTCCAAAGTATTCCAGTCGTTTTCTTCTAAATCGGTAGCAAGCAGGTGATGCATTCCATACAATTCTGTCTCTGTAAAATGTAACTCTCGTCTTGTAAAGGCTATTCTCTCCCTTAGTAGACTGAGCGAGGCTTTCCGTAATATGTTGCGTGCATATCTGGTGTTGATGTGGTGTTTCAATTGTGCAAACGTCGGAACAACATGTTGGTCTCTGCATCGTTTTAGGAAGGTTAATTGTGAAATAAGTCGTAGTTTCTTGTTCCGCAGTTGGCAGAACTGTTGTGTTTTCTTATACATTCTCTCCCCGTAGAGGTGTGTTATATGTTTTCGAAAACTTCCACGGCCAATATTAAAATTATCTTGGTCCAGAATTTCCGGTGTAGACCGCGTCTTAAGGCTAAAATTTGCCGACGTTTCGCCCA
Organism: Hymenopus coronatus; assembly: GCA_030762935.1. Taxonomy (NCBI): domain Eukaryota; kingdom Metazoa; phylum Arthropoda; class Insecta; order Mantodea; family Hymenopodidae; genus Hymenopus; species Hymenopus coronatus. The sequence goes on from CM060882.1 coordinate 29,093,039, forward strand.
TCTTATGATGAGGCTTCCTCAGGGCTAACTGCGTCTGGTCCAGCTGGCGTACCTTCTTTTATACTGTAGTTGGGACATGCCAAGTACCGCCCTCCTGTGTTGCCATTGGTTATCGTTTGGCCAATGGAAAAAGTTTGAACACCATCTGGAGACCTCTGCTAAGAAAAGCATCCCACCTTGCGGCCAGTGAGCCAATAGGAATACAGAAAGCAGCGACCCCATCCATTGGCCAAACTATAACCAATGGCAACACAGGAGGGCGGTACTTGGCATGTCCCAACTACAGTATAAAAGAAGGTACGCCAGCTGGACCAGACGCAGTTAGCCCTGAGGAAGCCTCATCATAAGATGGGCGAAACGTCGGCAAATTTTAGCCTTAAGACGCGGTCTACACCGGAAATTCTGGACCAAGATAATTTTAATATTGGCCGTGGAAGTTTACGAAAACATTTTATAAATGATTAACTTCACAAAATTATCTGATGCATTTCAGTCACATAATTGTCTACCTGCTCTGCAAGCAAAATATTGATACAAAAAATATTTTTCTATTTACTACATGGTAATCGAGATAAGCATTGCCAGAAACGGTCTTATTGCTTAGTTTATAGGCACTAGGTCGGCTGATAAGTCCCGGGCCTCACACAGATATGGCGCCACTAGGCCAGTTAGACAGTAGCATCGTAAAGTTTAACTCTAGATTAGCTTGTATCCATAGTTACAGGTCAATAGCCGTTTGGTTTTCGAATGACAGCATTTTAAACATGACAACTTTAGAGTTTTCACGAAAATGGAGGATTTGGAAAAACGAACCGTGATTAAATACTTCCATTTAAAAGGTTTAACGCCTAAAGAAAGCAAGGAGGAAATGCACAGTACATTGATAGACTGTGCCCCTTCACGTTCAACGATTAAAAGGTGGGTTGCAGAATTTAAAATGGGACGTACAAGCACTGGTGATTAGCCTCGCTCTGGACGCCCTGTAGAAGTGGCAACTCCAAAGATCATTGAAAAAACATATCGTTTAGTACTGGAAGACCGCAGATTAAAGTTGTTTGGGATAGTAGAGACTGCAAATATATCAAAACAATGTGCAGGTAATATTTTAAGTAACTTTTTGGGCTTTCACAATATCTGTGCAAGATGGGTTCCACGTTTGTTGAAACCTGATGAAAAGTTGCAAAGAAAAACTATTTATGTTAAGAATGTGGAGCTCTACCGTAAAAATCTCAGTGTATTTTTGAGACAGCTTATTACCATGGATGAAACTTGGATACATCACTACACTCCAGAAAGTAAGTCACAGTCAAAACAGTTGATTGCACCAGGTGAACTAACTCCAGAAAAGGCAAAGTCAATTTTGTCAGCTAACAACGTTATGGAGAGTGTTTTCTGGGATGCACAGGGAATTAATTTTATTGATTATTTGGGAAAGGGTAAAAGTATCACTGGTGACTACTGCAACGTTTGAGTGATGAGGTGAATAGAAAAAAGCCTCATTTAGCAACAAAAATTTGTTTCATCACAATGCTTAGGCCCATCGTTCAGTCACTGCTGTGGTAAAAATGTGCGAGTTAACGTTCGCATTGCTTGAATATCCACCCTATTCGCCAGATCCAGCACCCAGTGACTACCACCATTCCCAGACCTAAAAAAATTCCTTAGAGGGCTAAGATTTCACAGCAACGAGGAGGTCATTGATGCGGTAAACAGCTATTTTGAGGACCTCGATAAATCACATTATAGAGATGGTTTAATTAAATTAGAGTACAGATATGACAAATTCATTAGCCTTTCTGGATGTTATGTTGAGAAATAAAGCAAAACAGTTTTTTTAAATTTTCAATGAGAGGCTCGGGACTCATCAGTCGACCCTAGTAAATCATGTAATTAGCTGCGTTATTAGCTGAATGAGTTTGGTTATCATGTTTAGAGTGAATGAAGGAGGATATCAGTGTGGAAAGTGGATTTGTGTGTGAAACAGAATGTTAACATAAGAGTGTAATAGAATACACGAGTTAAACGATACTAAATGTAGAATGAAATTTGTGCGCAAAATGAAACTGTGAACAGAAACTAAAATATTTGATTGCACTAGATGTAAGAGTGAAAAAAAGTTAAGCACATTATAGTGTGAAGCAAAGTGAAGGTGGTGATGGTAAATGAATTGTTAAGCTAAGATGTAATTAAGTGATAACACCATGACAAATTTTAATATGATTTATTGTGGGTAAACGTAAATGGCGTGTTATTTATGGACGCTCTTTAATTACTGTTGTTCTCAGCGTCCCATTCTAAATTGGGCGTGAAAGATCGCTTAATTTTGCTCAGAGCCCTCTCTGAGGTTCTTTTACATGCCGTAAATCTACGACACGGGACCAACGGCATTACTTCCCTTCCGAAGGAAGCCATGCTAAAGATTTTACACCCCAAAAAATCCATCGTCCTCCGTCGGGTTTGAACCCGCGAACATGGGTATATGAAGTTAACATGGTAACCACTACAACACGGAGGGTGAGTAAGGTACTCCATGTAATGTATGAGTGAAATATTTGTGAAACAGTTTTGTTTTTGGTAGTGGAGCGACCATATCCAAAATGTCACCCTACTGCGCTGGCTTCAACTACGTGTAATTAAAATTAAAGGTCTATTTCTCTCCACGAGATTGTAGTATATTTTCAATATTTTGATCCCACGTGACGTCACTGCTTCGAGCGTTAGTTGTGTATACATTTTATAACCTATTTATTTATAAAATATTGAGACACTTTTATTATGCCATTGTTGATTATGTAAATTAAACTTGCTGTGCGATGTCAAGACTTTTGCATGCAACTTACAGATCTAGAAACCCCTACCAACATTTGAGGCTATTTGTATTAAAAAGAGCAATCTCCACCTACCTAAATTTTTCAATAGAACTCAATTTGTGATACAACTTTTTCTTCCTACTCGATCTGCTTGATTTTTTGTCTTGCATATTCATGAAGTGGTTTTAATATATGTAACTAAAGGAACGCAACATTGGACTAATAGTTTGTTAGATATTTTAGCCTAAACTTTGGAGAATGTCCATTTTGATTCACACTGTAGGGTTCTTGTGGAGTTTGTTCCATTTGATAGCAACATGCATGGAGATTGTTATTTCTATTAAGGGAAGAAGTGAATGTTGCACCTGGGCATTTATTTTAGTAAAACAACAATCATTTAATTATATTCCTATTTTGCACTGAATTACATGATTAATAATGCTAATATAAGATAGGCTACAAGTACTCTTAGAAAAGTGAAAAAAATTGTTATCTAAACTGCAGGGGGAAAAAAGAGGAAAAGACATCCGTGAAACTGTTCTCCATTAAGATTTAGGTAACTTGGTGTGACAAACATTTTAAATATTTGCAATTTGGTTACCTATCTTCAAAATGTTAACTTTAGTGCATTAACTAGAACAATGAAATGTGGAAATTAAATTTCTTAGACCTTTTGAGCAACTTTTAACACCAGGTTCTTCTCATAACAGACTATCTTAAACATGTGGATAAATTTGTGTTCAAAAGCTAATAAATAATAAACAAAATATATTAATTAAAACATTTTCGCTTAATATAACATTAATTACTGACAGAATATAACAATTATATCAGTCTTTTAGCAAGAATTGAGTTCCATTTTCTTGCCTCCTGGACCCATTTACTAGCTTTTGTGGGAGCGACGGGTGTCACATTTTGAGGTATTGTATCCATCTCAGAAGAAGCATAACACTTGGTATTATAATATAGTACAGAGTAATTTATATAGAACTGACACATTTCTTTCTTTAATTATTCCGTTGGAAATTCATTCAACGACCCATTTTTAGCACCAAATTAAGCAGAATGTTCTGGAGTTTTGATTCCCTGTCACTAGATGCGCAGATGTTTATGCTTTATTCCTGAAGTTTCGATTCCTTGTCACTAGATACGCAGATGTTTATGTTCAATTCCTGGAGTTTGAGCAACTGGACGACATAGAGCTGAGTCAAGGATATTTTCAGCAAGATGGCGCTACATGCCATACATCAAATGAATCCATGACCTCATTGCAAGTCTCTCTGACGACTGGATAATTTCCAGGAACCTGTGGCCACCGAGATCTCCGGATTTGACATCGCCGCACCTCTTTCTATAGGGTTACTTAAAAGACAGGGTTTACGCCACACGTCCCCAGACATTAGACGATCTGAAGCACAACATCACAAAGGAGATTCAAGCTATTGGCAACAGAGACCTCCAACGAGTGGCTAGTAACACGGAACGATGTGCTGAGTTGTGCCTTATGCAGGATGGAGAACATTTTCAGCATTTGCTATAGAGGTAAATAATCTCCCAAAATTCCTCTACAATATAGGTATAAGTTGTCGCTAGCACAATTCGTTTGGAAACAATTAAAGAAAGAAATGTGTCAGCTCTATACAAATAATCCTGTATATGGTGATGCTCTATACATTTCAAAATCCGAAAATATCACTAATATAATTATAGTATATTATGCAACGAGACTATAAGGTAGTAATTAAAACGCGAGTGTTACAATCAAGTTTCATACGACTGTTTATACTCGACCATGTGTCTAAATTAAAGGTTTCATAAGTATTCGTTTCTGGTTTGAGTGATGTGTTACAATCGTTATTCCTTTATTTAGGGTTACAATACAATGACCTTGTAGCGCCTGTGTCAAACAATGTTGCTAGCGTTGTGAGACGTACTACGCAGACGTAGATTTTTTCTTTTTTTTTTTTTTTGTAGCTTAACGTCCTATTGGACGATAAACCCCCCAAAAAATCTTATCCGGGTAACTCACCTTTAGCGAGATTCGAACTCACGACCTTTCGAATGCAAGGCACACACTACCCCCACACTACCCAGGCGGGCTAAAGAAATATTGTTTATTTCCCTATAAACAGTCGTTAACATGTGACACATTTTAACCTAAAACAAAGTATAGACAATGTAAGCTAGAACAAATGCAATTTATGGAAATATCATTTGCAATTAAAGCTAATGATAATATTTATAGAACTGACTTTATTTCAAATATAGTTTATTTATTGTATTTATTTGCCTTTTGATATTCTCCATGAATTGTGAATACAATTTCTCGTACATCCTTCCTAAATATTGTGGCAACAGATTATTGATAACATTGAGTGCTTTTGAAGTAATTTCTTGCGGGTGTAAGTTGAACGTCACTGTTACTAGTGTCAAACATTGACTTTTTTCTAAACTCGCGCTAGTACAGTTGTCGACCGAAACGAGAATAATCGACAGTTGTGCTTTCACAAATGTTACATGGCCACTTATGATTGGTCAAATACCAATACTTTAATGAACAGGTGTACTTTAATGAGGCACATTAAAGTGCTGCTACCAGTCGTATAAATACTACATTTTGGCATGGTCGGGCATAAACAATTTTATAATACAGCGCACTTGAGCAGAACACACACTATTACTTCCAGCATTGCAGCCATTTGCTGCCAGTGGAGATTGCCTTTCCTGATTCTAATAGCATTTTTGTAAAGTTTAACGCCCGCTTTTACTACAAATGGCACTGCAGGTGATGACACTGGTGATACATGGTGAAATACGATGGCAGGGAAAACCGGAGAACCCGGAGAAAACCACAAATCTCACATGCGGTCGCTTGAGATCGAACCCGGGCCGTCTAGGTGAGAAGTGAGTGGTCTAACCACTCGGCCACGGTTTGGCCTTCTAAAAGACGATGGAGATTGTCCTGTTTATTTGATTTTAATGCATCAAAAGGATGGGATTTTGTTTGTTTGGAAACAAACAGGCACTACACTTCATTAGAGAGTAATAGCACAATGCAGTGGTACCAATATCTCAAAAAAAAAGTGGAAATTGCTCTTTTTGATACTAATGGCCTCATTTTCCTTTATGCTTGCTTCTATTGTGAATGAGCTTCCCTCGCGCCTGCGATTAAGCTGCACTACCTTAGACCTGCAATTTCATTATGAATGCAGTTTTATACTTACGCAATACGTTTTGTGGTCTTTCAGAATTGAATTTTTCCAGGTAGCAAATGTTACGAAAAGTCCGCAAATGAGTACTGTTTGAGGTGCAGATTGGTTCGTATTCCTACGGATTACATGCTACTGGACCTGCTACAGGATATTCGCATGCGAACAGCACCAGGAGAGGCACTGAAAGAAGAAACTCTGATATGTTCCATTCACGTGACTTTCTCTACCCCTCTGTAACACATTATTCTTCTATCTTCTTTATGCTAACCAAGATGAGCATAAGCAGAAACGGTCTTGTTACTTAGTTCTTTATCAGTAGAAGAGAAAAAATCTGATGTGTTCCATTCTCTTGACTTTCTCTACACCACTGCAACAATGTAAATGAGAAAAAAATAGCAGAAATATTCTTATTACTCGTTTCTACTTACAAGAGACTAAATAATAAGACAGTTTCTGCTAATGTTTTAGAATGAAATAGAAGAATAAGCTTATTAACAATAGTTTATTACAGAGAAGTAGAGAAAGTCATGTGAATGGAACACGTAATGTTTTTAATGATAATTTAATTTGTTATTAATAATATGTAGTAGATCTATAAAGATGATAATTAGAGAACCAGTGCTGGATATAGCTCTCTTTATATGGATTGAAAAAAAAAAAAAAACTGATGTGTCCATTCACATGGCTTGCTCTACATCTCTGCAACAAGTTATTGTCAAAAGCCTTATTCTTCTGTTTACTTCATGCTAATCGAGAAAAAATTAGCAGAAATAGTCTCATTACTGGCTTCCTTGTAAGTAGAAGCGAAATAAGGCAGTACCATAGGTTAAAGTGATAAACAAAAGCTGGTTGCTATGTGACTGAAGTTCCTTTGTTTGTATGTATGGGTAGGAGTTGACAAATTCCTGTATGAGAAAAATATAAGTTTTATAAAACTGAAACCAAAAAGAAGTATCTCAAAAACGATCTACTCCACGAAAATAATGTATATAACATAAAGTGTGTGTTTTTATTTGCTCTATATTTTGTGTGGTAAGTTTTTGTCCATCTCTTATGATTTAGCAGTTATGCCAAATTCTATAAAATTCATCCAGAATAAAGTGGTCTTCAGAACCAAATCCCAGAAAATTGAAGATATACATTTTATTTGTCAGGTCTTTAATGAATGATATTTTAATCAAAATCCTTAGAGTCATTTTTGAGTAAATCACAATTTTCGAAAAAAGTTCCATGTAAAGGGGAGGCGATGGGGTGGGGTGGGTAATTTTTCTCAAAATCTTCGTACCGCATCCCTGGAAGATACTAAACTTAAATACTAAGTTAGGTATTTTACTGACTTTTCGTTTTTCGATTATCGTGTTCACAGACACACGGATCTTTTTTTTGAAAATGCTTTTTCTTGGCTACAGGAGACCCTACAATATATTTTTCTCATCTCTGTATCGAATATTTGGGTGAAATGTAATACCTTCTCTATACACTATGTACATAGTACGTGTAGAGAAAGTAAAAAGGGAATACACTAGGTTAAACCTACAGTCAAATGCTTTAATATGTGGTTACTACGGGATTGAAAGCCGTTTCTTTGCATAGGCAGAAGTTGAAAACTTCCCTTTTGAAGAATGTATAAGTATTTTAAATCTGAGCCTAATGATAAGGAATATCTCGAAAAGGGTCAACTCCATGAAAAAAGATTATATGACATAAATTGTGTACTTTAACGAGATCTACATTTTTTGAGTAGTAAGTTTTGGTATATCCCCTACTGTTTACTAGTTATGCAAAATTCAGCAAACTTCAGACAGAATAAACTTATCTTCAGAAGCTATTACCAGAAAATTTAAGACATGCATTTTATTTGTGATGAAAATGGCTTTAATATGTGGTATTTTTATCAAAATCGTTAGCGATTTTTGAGAAAAACAAATTTTTTGAAATTTTTTCATGTAAAGGGTAGTTTGGGTATTATTTTGAAAATCTTCGTGTCGCATCCTTGGAAAATACAAAACTTAAATACCAAGTTTGGAATTTAACGGATTATTCGTTTTTGACCTATGCTATCCACACACACACACACACATCACACGGACCTTTTTCTGAAAATTATTTTTTTCTTGGATTCAGGGGTCCTAAAATATGCATTTCCGGTGAAATCTCGTTATCGAATTTTTGGGTGAAATACAATACCTTTTCTATATAATACATTTTGTTTGTATGGCCAAGAATTGACAAATTCCCGTCTGAGAAAAGTTTAAGTACCTTCTTTAAAACTAAAACCAATAACAAGTAATGCCTCAATGAAAAAAAAAAAATATTGTAACAGTGTGTTTTTACGCACTCTACAATTTTTTGTTAAGTAAAGTTCCGTCAACCTCTTACGGTTTACTAGTTATTCAAAATTCATCCAGAATAAAGATGTCCTCAGAGGCTATTTCCAAAAAATTCTAGATATAAATGTTATTTTTCATGCAAATATGTTTAAAATATAGTATTTTAATCAAAATCGTTTGAGTCATTGAGAAAATCAAAAGTTTCGAAAATTTTTCCATCTAATTGTCAGCTGAGGGTTGGGAGATTTTCTTGAAAATCTTCGAGTTGCATCTTTAGAAGATGCTGAACTTAAACACCAAGTTTTGTATTTAAAAGATTTGAGCTACAGGCGCACGCGCACACAAATACTTACATGGACATTTTTCTAAACATGTTCTTTTCTTTTTGGATTCAGGTGGTCTCAAAATATTTCCGGGAAATCTCGGAATCGGATTTTTGGATGGAATACAATATATTTTCTATACACTATGTGCTTAGTTCGTGTAGAGAAAGTAATAATGAGACCTGTTTGTATTACTATCATATGCACGTCATTCTTCCCTCCAGTGCTGCCAGCTGCAAACAAGATTGAAGCGATCCCTCCTGAGCTGGGCTACCGACGAGAAACAAGCGGTGAATACCCAGATAGTGAGCAAACCACAATGGCTGGGCGTTTAAGACGATTTTAAAGACAATTCCCTCACCCCAGCTATCCTTTACGTCTAGCATTTTCGAAAAAATTGTATTTTCTTAAAATGACAATAGATTTTCATGAAAATACCATATATTCAAGACATTTACGCGACAAATAAAGTGCATATCTTTAATTTCGTTTATAGTGCTCTGGCTTACTCTTTATAAGTAGTAATCCGTAAGGGATAGATAAAAACTTACTACACAAACATTACAGATCTCGTTAAAATACACAATTTATGTCCTATACTTACATTTTTGTTTACATTTTTACCTTCTCTAGCACCATATGTTCAATGTACATAGAGATAGAGAAGTATTGTATTCCACCCAAAAATTCGATACCGAGATTTCACCGGAAATACATGTTTTAGGCCCCCCTGTATCCAAAAAACATTTTCAGAAAAAGATCCGTGTGTGTGTGTTTCCGTGAGTCCATGAACACGATAATTCAAAAACAAAAAGTAGCTAAAATACCAAACTTCGTATTTAAGTTTAGTATCTTCCAGGAATACGACACGAAGATTTTGAGAAAAATCTCCCCACCCCAAACTACCCTTTACATGGAACTTTTTTCGAAAATTTTGATTTTCTTAAAATTTGTTCTAACGATTTTGAATAAAATATCATATACTAAAGATATTTACCTAACAAATAAAATGTATATCTTGAATTTTCTGGAAATAGCTTCTGAAGACCTGTTTATTCTGGATGAATTTTGCTTAATTTTGCATAACTAGTAAACTGTAAGAGATAGACAAAAACGTATTGTACAAAAAATGTAGGTGTTGTTAGAATACACAAGTTATGTCATATACATTTTTTCTCGTGGAGCTTACCGTTTTCGAGGTATTCATTCTTATTAGTTTCAGTTGTGAAGTACTTTTACTTTTCTCAGACGGGTGTGTGCGGTTTTCTTTGTTCTACCCCTGGCCAAGAAAAGAAGGGATTTGTAATAACAATCGCATAACGAGAGCTTTTAAAACATTTGACTATGGCTTTAACCTAGTGTATTCCCTTATTTTTTTCCTAATTATAAGGAACTCAGTAGTAAGAACATTGTGCTAATGAGCACCTCGATTAGTAAGATGTGGAAAGAAGAATAATCTTTTGTAGGAGTTTTGTAAAACAGCTAGAGAAAGTCATGTGAGTGACACATCAGATTTTTAAATACTTACACCTCTCTCAAGCCAGAATTCTCCATTTGTTTTTCTCTGTTCTTGCATCGAACGCAATACGGTTTTTTCTTCTTATACGAAGAAGATTTTTTCCTAATTTTTTCCTAATTTGCGAATAGGTTTACTTACCAGCAAAAGGTATAAGATTCATTACTGCTCGTTTTCTTGCTAGCAGTACATAAACTTTTACGTCAGCTCCGTTTGCCTTGGTTTTTATAGCAACTGCATTAAAAACTATTTTGTCTTGTAATTGGCACAGAAGCACATAAAATCGCATGATTATTACACAATTAACGTCATTAACTGCTCGCGTATAAAACTTAAAAAATGATATAAAATGCTTTTATTATTATTATCTCTTAACGTAAAGTGAGATACAGAAAGCGTTTTATTCTAACCAATTTTTACTTTCTCTACGCGTACTATGTATATGGTGTATAGAGAAGGTATTGCTCTCCACCCATAAATTCGATACCGAGATTTCACCGGAAATGTGTGTTTTAAAGTCCCGTGTATCCAAAAAAAACATTTTCAGAAAAAGGTCCGTGTGTGTGGGTGTGTGTCCGTGTGTCTGTGAACACGATAACTTAAAAATGAAAAATCAGTAAAATACAAAACTTGGTATTTAAGTTTAGTATTCAGGGATGTGAAACGAAGATTGAGAAAAATGCCCCACCCCAAGATATCGGATTGATGTCTGGAGATCAGGGCGGCCACTTTGTTGGACCTTTAGGAATGGAACCTGTGCCTGGTCTTAAATTGTTAAGAGTTCTAAATTTTCTCAGAAATTAGGAAACACTCTTTTATAACAATAAACCAACTATATTATATCATTTAGTGATAGGGCCGTGATTTGTTACTTGCAAATTCTAATAGCGGTATGAATAACATTACAGATGTTTTATTCATCAAATATGTACCCATAGTAACGGTGAACTGAAAAAAAAAAAAAAAAAACCGCCAAGGAAACCAAACCCCAGTGACTTATTTTGTTTATATCTCATTTCAAATATTATAATCAGGGATAGCATCTTGGGGACCGATAGCGGGACAAAATCGAAAGCGGTGCATGGTATATAGTTAGTCGTCCTCTGTGGTGTAACGGTACCATATATCCAAGGTCGCGAGTTCAAACCCGGCGGAGGATGATGGATTTTTCCGGGCGTAAATTCCTTAGCATGGCTTCCTTCGGAAGGGAAGTAAATCTGTGGGTCCCGTGTCGCAGATTTACGGCACGTAAAAGAACCTCAAGCCTGATAGAGAGGCCTCTGAGCAAAATTAAGCGGTATTTCACGCCTAGTATAGAATGGGACTCTGAGAACCACAGCAGTTAAAGAGCGTCCATAAATAACCCCCCATTTCATTTCATGGTATATAGTTGTGATGTGTTGACAATTCAGCGTAAACGTAGTAGTAATAGAATGAGAATGGAGCAGTGGTAGACTGTGATGTTTTCACTAGCAGTGGAAGGGGATTGCGGTTGGAAAATATAAATACCACTGATTTACGGGACTTAAAATTTACATACATTCAATTGCTATTGTACAACAAGTCATCAGCATCATTATCCGTTTTGTTTTATCTCAAGATACATAGATTACAATGCACAACAATGTCTCAAATGTGAATTGTCTCCGATTGGTTTTATATTGAGAAAAACATCACAAGATGTGATTAGAGCAAATGGGAAATAGGAAACATCATCGACTATTGCTGGTACTCCATCAGCAATTATTTCCCGGGTCGATCCCAAGCGACCAAATGTGAAATTTTGGTGGACAAAGCGGTGCTGGGGCGGGTTTCCTCCGGGTTCTGCAGTTTCCCCCGCCATCGCATTCAACCGGTGCTCCATCTTCATTCATGTATCATTCAGTGTCACCGCCTGCGGTGCTATAAGTAGTTAAAGCGGGCGTTAAACACTACCAAAAAAAATTATCACCTCGTAGCACATTTCACGCATTGTTGCAAATCCGACGCTGTCTTCACTTTCTTTTTCACGCGGTCTAAAACAGGCGGATTAATTGCTTGCACAAGTGTGTACACAGCTTTCAGGGCTCGAGACATTTCAGTGTTCGATGTTTCCAAATCTGTGTTACTGTCGTAGATTTATGCATAAAGTTCTTCTGTGTAAATTGTAAAACTTAATGCAATCCATTTGAGCAAGAGATTTTACAATATTGGTTGAAGAGCATGCACTAACATCAAAGGCCTTAGTTACCCGTAAAACAACATTGTCTACTGCTGCGTCGCGCCACGTTTCCCAACGCGTTACTGCAGGTTGTTTACAGGCGGTGCTTGTAGCCGCCAATGCAGGTCGGTCTCTACTCGATAAGTATGCAACTGGAATTCGCATGTGTCCCGCTATAGATCCCCAAGATGCTATCTCTAATATTTGTAGCGGTTTAACATTAACAAGTTAATGGAAAACTTCAGATGATAACAAGTTAGTTTATATAAGATAAACTTTCTCATAATGTGTACCTCCACTAAATTTTTAAATTATTAATGTAAATCTGGTATTGTGTGAGACAGTACATATCTTGTCACGGGGCTAAGAACGATTCAGAAGGGAAGCATAAATCGTAGCCAATAATATAAATTATACCAAGAAGGGAAATATAAATGTACTTTGAAAATGGGAAGGGAAGAAAGATTTCAAACACGTATAAGTAGCCGAGTTGTCACGAGCTGGTAGCACAGTATAGCGTTAAGAGGGTAGGGCATTGAATCGAAGGGGTTTAGAGGACACTACCCGAGGGGAACATAACAGGAAAAGAGAAAACAATGCTTTCGCTGGCCAGGCAAAACTTTGAGGCACTTGGCGTAAAACATCCACACAGCAAAGATGTGATATTTGGGGTCCGTGGTGGAGCCCAATAGGCTACCAGTCGTGAAGGAAATAGTTATTTTAATACAGACCAGAGTACGGACGAAATCATGGCATCAAAAGTTATATGTAATAATATGCTAGGTCACGTAAAGCATAGTTAATCAGTAGAACATTTAGGAGGAATGCGTGTGTGTTCGACAGCGGAAAAAGGCCGAACTAAATGAATAAAGCAATTATGTCTTACCCCGAAGAGTTTCCATGCTAGCAAAATCTGAGCTAGGACTCCCATAAATCCACACCATTCCTTAATAGCCAAAACCTGCGCCCGGGATCCGAACCCGTAACCCCGTTACCGCCCCTTGTGGAAGGGATAAGTTTCATGATATTGAAAGAAAGTGGCTGACCTAAAATCTATAGAAATGGAAGATAAAGAATAAATGAAAGTAGTGAAATGCTATTTCTTAACTAATCTAGTCTGGTATCTTCTGCAGCTGGTATCTGACATCCGCTTGCTACGTGCCCGGGATTCCGGGATCAAATTCCTGTAGGATGTCAGTTCTGTAATTAACAGCCGGTGTCCTTAGGTCGGTCGGTCTCTCTCTGGATTAAGGAAATGAAACAAAGACGGAACCGTCAAGATACCCCGAATAATTATATAGTTCAAGAGCTACATCATAGAGCACGTTCACAGAAATGGTTAAAAATACACTTCCATTTTCTCTACCATTTAACTACAGTAACTGGCACAAGTATTGCATTTCACCCTAACAAAATTAATTTTATATTCCCGTGACTTTCTCTGTCTCCAGTTCAACAAGCTATTCTTACAACATTATATTTTTACTTTCTCTGCACGTATTATGTACACAGTGTATAGAGAAGGTATGCATTCCAGCCAAACATTCGATAACGAGATTTCACCGGAAATACATGTTTTGGGTATGTATCCAAAAAGCATTTTAGAAAAAGGTTAGTGTGTGTCAATGGTCAGTATAGCACAAAAACGAAAACTCTGTTAAATACCAAACTTGGTATTTAAGTGCAGTATCTTCCAAGGATGCGACACGAAGATTTTCAAGAAAATTTCCCCAACCCAACTATCCTTTATATGGAAAATTTTTCCTAAATTTTGTTTTTCTCAAAAATGGTTTATGCCAAAGACGTCTACATGTTAAATTGAATGTATATCTTGAATTACCTGGGAATAACCTCTGAAGACATTTTTATTCCGGATGAATTTTGTGGGATTTTTGCATAACTGGTAAACCGTAAGAGATAGACCAAAACTTTCTTAACAGGAAATGTAGAGCTTGTTAAAATACACAATTCAGGTTATATAATTTTTTTTGTGGAGTTGATCGTTTTTGAGATATTCCTTGTTATTGGTTTCAGATATAAAATACTTGTAATTTTCTCGTACAATTTGTAAACTCCTGACCATACAAACAAAGGAACTTCAGTCACATAGCAACCAGCTTTTTGACTATCACTTTAAATTATGGTACTCTTATTTCACTTCTACTTGCATGGAAGCAAGTAATAACACGATTTCTGACCCGGTTTTTCTCGATTACCATAACGTAAATATAATAATACGCTTTTTAACAATAATTTGCGTAGATGTAGAGAAAGTCATGTAAATGGAGCACATTAGATTTTTTTTTCTATCTACTACACACTGCTGAAAATAACTTTGGCTGAAATGCCTTATTATTTACTTCCTTATAACTTAAAGATATAACTTAAAATTGAAACGAACAACGAATATCTCGAAAATGGTTAAATCCACAAATAAAAAGTTTATATTCAAACTTATAGTTTTAACGAGATCTATATTTTTGTGCAGTAGGTTTTTATCTATCTGTTACGGATTATCAGTTATGCAAAAGGCATCCAGAATGAAGAGGTCTTCAGAGCTAATTCCCAGAAAATTTAAGAAATACATTTTATTTGTCATGTAAATATCTTTAATAAACTGTACCTTAATGAAAACCTTTAGAGCCATATTGAGAAAATCAACATTTTGGAAACATTCTCCATATAAAGTGTAGTTTGCTGTGGGGAGATTTGTTTGAAAATCTTGTGTCGCATCCTTTTTTAAAAATTTAGTGACAAGTATATATTAGCCATATAGCAAAAGAGAATGACAATAACAAAACCAATTGAATATAGATTTACAAAGAACTTAATGTAGTCTTTAATAGTTAATGGTTTAAAAATCTAGTGTTTTGAAATTCAAACTTTCTGTACCTGTTCTGCAATCTAACCTTACAAACGATGATTCATTTATGTACAACATGCCAATCGAGATAAACAGCAGAAATTATCGTATTACTTGCTTCCTTGTAAGAAGGGAAATTAGGGAATACATTAGGCTAACGGGATAGTAAAATCTTTTACAACCTATGACTATGAGAAAAATCGGATGTGCTCCATTCACGTGATTTCTCTAGCTGTTCGGAAAACAAAACTTTTATTAAAAACATAAATCTGTTATATGCATCATGCCAATAAAGATAAACATAAGCAGAATTAGTGTTATTACTCGCTTCCTTGTAAGTAGAAGGGAAACAAGAAAATACACGGGCTAAAGCGATAGCCTCATCGTATAAAAGCAGGTCACTTTGTGATCGCTGAAGGAAGATTAAACAGGTTAAACTAAGGTTAAGATTCTCATTTACACTGGAGCTGTTAATCGTGCAATTCGATGTAATCTGTTTAATTATAAGGAAAAGTGAATTCCAGAGTTGCTTCCTTTGCTTGGAAAAGGTGCTAGGACAAGTGTATATCTGAGGGAGTTTATTTTTATGGGTATAAAGTTGTAGTAGAGGCATAAATATTAAAATAAGAACTGAAGCTTTCCTGGCGACGTATTAATTTAAATAAATAAATAAATATTGTTTAACAAAACAAAACATCCCATTATTTTTACTTTCTCTGTAAGTACCATAGTGCATGGAGAAGGTATTGTAATGCACCCAAAACTTCGATACCAAGATTTCACCGCAAATACATGATTTGAGACCATCTGAATAAAAAAAAATATTTTTAGAAAAATGTCCGTGTGTCTGTGTGTGTGTCTGAGGGCAGCATAGCTCAAAAAAGAAAAGACCGTTAAATATCAAACTTGGTATTTAAGTTTGGTATCTTCCAAGGATGCGATAGGAAGATTTTCAAGGAAAAGTTTCTCCCCACCCCAAACTACCCTTTGCCTGGAACATTTTTTGAAGAATTTGATTTTTTCAAAAATGGCTCTAACCGATTTTAATCAAAATACCTAATGCATAACATATATTTATGAAAAACCAAATGTTATTTTGAATTTTCTGGGAATAGTCTCTGAAGACTTTTATATAACCGCCGAAGCGTAAAATATACAAAAAAAAAACTTACTGCTCAAAAATTGTGGATCACACTAACACACACAGGCTATATCATTTACAATTTTTTTGTAGAGTTAACCGTTTTCGAGAAATTTCAGATTATTGGTTTCAATTTTAGCCACAAACTTTTCTAAAACGGGAAGCCATTTTATTCGTTTCGTTTCTAGTTTGTATATTCCTGGAAAGCAAAGGTTTGGAATTCAACTGTTTTACAAAGCGACGTGTTTTATACGACGAGGCTATCGCTTTAGCCCGTGCATTTTCTTATTTCCCTTCTACTTAAAGGGAAGCGAGTAATAAGACTAATTCTGCTTATGTTTATCTTGATTGTCATGATGTACATAACAGATTAATGTTTTGAATAAAAGGTTTGTTTACTGAACAGCTAGAGGACATCATGTGAATGGAACACATTAGATTTTTTTCCCTTCTACTTACAAGGGACCAAGTAATAAAGACAGTTTCTGCTAATGTTTATCTCGATTAGTATGAAGTAGGTAGAAGAATAGGCTTTTTGAACAAAAAATATTATATGGTCCACTCACATAACTTTCTCTACATCTCTGCAACAAACTATTGTTAAAAAGCTTATGCTTCTATTTACTTCATGCTAATCAAGACAAAATTAGCAGAAATAGTCTTCTTACTTGCTTCCTTGTAAGTAGAAGCGAAATAAGGGAGTGCCATAGTTTAAAGTGATAGTCAAAAGCTGGTTGCTATGTGACTGAAGTTCCTTTATTTGTATGGACAGGAGATTTGTGAAGTTTTTCCAAGTTGAAACCAAAAACAATGAATATCTAAAAAACGACCAACTCCACGAAAAAAAACATGAATAACGTAAATTGTGTTTTAAAGTGCTCTACATTTTGTGTGGTAAGTTTTTGTCCATTTCTTACGGTTTAGCAGTTATGCAAAATTCCGTAAAATTCCTCCAGAATAAAGTAATCTTCAGAGGCTATTCCCAGAAAATTCAAGATATATATATTTTGCTTATCAGGTATATATATCTTTAATATACCATATTTTAATCAAAATGCTTAGAGCCATTTTTAAGAAAAACAAAATTTTCGAAAAAAGTCCCATGTAAAGGGTAGTTGGGTGTGGAGGGATTTTTCTCAAAATCTTCATGTCGCATCCCTGGAAGATACTAAACCTAAATATCAAGTTTGGTATTTAACGGTCTTTTCGTTTTTCTGAAAATGTTTTTTTTTTTGGATTCAGGGGACCCAAAACATGTATTTCCGGTGAAATCGCAGAATCGAATTTTAGGGTGGAATGCAATACATTCTCTATACACTATATACATAGTACATGTAGAGAAAGTAAAAATTGCTGCAGAGATTTAGAGGAAGCCATGTGAATGGCACATCAGATTTTTTGATCAGACCTCGTATATGGTTAAAGTTACTTGGTGTTACTCATATTACTTGGCAGTGGCACAACATCCGAATGTTACTTTCCTCCGGAGGTTTTGTACATCTGCTCTGTGCGCGAAGCGTTTCGTCCACAGTTTTTCTCCAGTACACGTAGAAGAGAAGAGATTGGGGAAATTGTTCGTCGTCACCTTCTGTTTCTTTCTTTTAAACCAATTGAAGAAGAACGCGAGTCTATACACTACTGCTTGATCCATTGCTTGGATTAAGTAACACAGGAAAAGAAAACCCTTACAGAAAGAGTAGGAATGCAATAAGCCAGTAGCAGACATCGTAACGAAAGCGGTAATCAAAGTCTGCCTCATCGACGGCCCTATCACCTCCCAGGGGTATACAACCTGAGGCCGAATACTGCCCTATATCCACGCTCAAGTGATTTAAGTAAAGAGTAACTTTTTACTTTCCCTAGCCCCATATGTACAATGTACATAGGGATAGAGAAGGTATTGTAATGCACCCAAAAATTCGATACCGAGATTTCACCGGAAATATATGTTTTGGGGTCCCCTGAGTCCGAAATTTTTTTTAAAAAGGGTCCGTGTGTGTGTTTCTGTGGATAGCATAGCCCCCCCCAAAAAAAGACCGTTAAATACCAAACTTGGTATTTAGATTTAGTATCTTCCAAGGACTCGACACGAAGATTTTAAAAAAAAATCCCCCCACCACAAACTACCCTTTACATTAAAATTTTTTTGAAAATTTTGATTTTCTTAAAAGTGGTTCTAACGATTTTGATTAAAATCCTGTATATAAATACTATTTATGTCCGAAATAAAATGTATATCTCGAAGGTTTTGGGAATAGCCTATAATGACCTCTTTATTCTGGATGAATTTTGCTGCATTTTGCTTAACTGCTAAACCGTAAGAGATAGAAAAAAAAAAACGCACTACACAAAAAATGTACCTCATGACAAAGCACACAATCTTTGTCCTCTACGTTTTTGTTGTGGAGGTAACCGTTTTCGAGATATTCCTGGTTATTGGTTTCAACTGTGAAGTACTTAAACTTTTCTTACACAGGAAGTGTGTTTTCTTTTGTTCTACTCCAAGCCAAGCAAAGAAGTGATTTGCAATGATAACGCATAACGATAGCTTTTAAAACATTTGACAATACTTTAGTATAGTACATTCCCTTATTCCCGTCTACTTATAAGAAACTAAGTAATAATATTCTGCTAACATTTATCTTGATTAGCATTGTGTACAAAGAAGAATAATCTTTTGTAGGAGTTTTGTAGAGCAGCTAGAGAAAGTCATGTGAGTGTAACACATCAGATTTTTATTGGTTTTAGTGCATGTCACTTCACATATATTTTCTGAATGTATAAAACACAAAACATCTTCATTATGTACCGATGGCTTTCTTAAGACTGGCAGATCTTGGGGAAGGGGAGGTCCCAGTAAAATTCTGTGTGTACATACTGTGTGCAGTACCAGCCAGAGTGCAACCAAACCGCAACCGTTTCCAAAGTCTAATCATTACTATGAACGCCTGACACTCCGTATATAGTAAGAACGGTATTAGACGCGATGCATAACTAAAAAATCTGATGTGTTCCATTCACATGACTTTCTCTACATCTCTGCAACAAATTATTGTAAAAAGCTTATGCTTGTATTTATTTTCTGCTAATCAACAGAAATTAGCATATTATTTGTTTCCTTGTAAGTAGAAGCGAAATAAGGGAGTACCATAGGTTAAAATTATAGTCAAAAACTAGTTGCTATGTGACTGACGTTCCTTTGTTTGTGTGAACAGGAGTTGACAAATTCCTGTATGAGAAATGTAAGTTTTTCAAAGCTGAAACTAAAAACAAGGAATATCTTAAAAAGGATCAACTCCACGAAAGAAATGTATATGACATAAATTGTGTGTTTTTATGTACTCTACTTTTCTGTATGGTAAGTTTTTGTCTATCTCTTATGATTTAGCAGTTATGCAAAACTCCGTGAAAGTCATCCAGAATAAAGTAGTCTTCAGGCTATTCCCAGAAAATTCAAGATAT
Organism: Hymenopus coronatus; assembly: GCA_030762935.1. NCBI lineage: Eukaryota > Metazoa > Arthropoda > Insecta > Mantodea > Hymenopodidae > Hymenopus > Hymenopus coronatus. The sequence continues at coordinate 29,112,896 of CM060882.1, forward strand.
ACATTTTATTTGTCAGGTAAATATCCGTAATATATGTTATTTTAATCAAAATCGTTAGAGTCATTTTGAGAAAATAATTTCAAAACAGTTCCATGTACAGGATAGTTTGGTGTGGGGGGATTTTTCTCAAAATCTTCGTGTCGCTCCCTGGAAGATACTAAACTTAAATACTAAGTTTAGTATTTTACCAACTTTTTGTTTTGAGTTATCATGTTCACAGACACACGGACACGGACCTTTTTGTAAAAATGCTTTTTTCTTTCTTTTTTTTTTTTTTTTTAATACAGGGGGACCCTAAAACATATATTTCCGGTGAAATCTCGGTATCCAATTTTTGGGTGGAGTGCAATACCTTCTCTATACACTATGTACATAGTACGTGTAGAGAAAGTAAAAATGGGCAACTTTCTAAAACTCTTGCTTATATATTACAGTCACATTACTTTCTCTACCGATTACTTCAACAAAATATTCTTACGCAATATTATTCTTTAATCCAGTTTATAATAATCAAAATAGAAGGTATGAAGAAGGGAAATAAGCGAATACCCTAGGTTAAAGCGAAATTAAAATCATTTAAGGGTTTGTCGTTTATTTGACGACACTGAAAAAAAAGAAAAAAAAAAGAAAAAAAAAAGAAGAAAAAAAAAGAAGGGAATTACGACTTCCCATTTGTGAAAGGCTCAAGTATAGAAAAATTTAAGCAGATAACAAGGAATATCTCGGAAATGATTAACTCCCTTAAAAAAGGTATGCCTGGCAAATTGTATGCTTTAACCAAATACATTTTTACTTTCTCTAGACGTACTATGTATATAGTGTATAGAGAAGGTATTGCATTCCACCCAAAAATTCAATACCAAGATTTCACCAGAAATATATGTTTTAGGGACCCCTGTATCAAAAAAAAGCATTTTCACAAAAAGGTCCGCGCGCGCGAGTGTGTGTGTCTGTGAACTCGATAACTCAAAAACGAAAAGTCGGTAAAATACCCAACTTGGTATTTAAGTTTAGTATCTTCCACGGATACGATACAAAGATTTTGAGAAAAATCTCCCCACCCAAACTACCCTTCACATGGAACTTTTTTCAAAAATTTTGATTTTATTAACAATACCTCTATCGACTTTGATTAAAATATCGTAAATTATAGATATTTACTGACAAATAATATGTATATCTTGAATTTTCTGGAAATAGCCTGAAGAGTACTTTATTCTGCATGACTTTTACGAAATTTTACATAACTGCTAAACCGTAAGAGATGGACAAAAACTTAACACAGAAAATATGTAGAGCACATTACAACACAGAATTTATGTTATACATTTTTTTTTTCGTGGAGATGATCGATTTTGAGATATTCCTTGTTTTCGGTTTCAGCTTTGAAAAACTTGTACTTTACTCATACAGGAATTTGTCAACTCGTGTCCATACAAACAGAGGAACTTCAGTAACCTAGCAACCAGCTTCTCAGTATCACCTTAACCTATGATACACCTATATTTCACTTCTACTTATAAGGAAGCAAGTATTGAGACTATATCTGCTAATTTATTCTCGATTAGCATGAAGTAAATTGAAGAATAATCTTTTTAACAATAATTTGTTGCAGAGATGTAGAAAAAGTCATGTGAATGGAACACATCAGATTTTTTATGTAGTATATCTCCTACAGTTATGGAAAAGTCATCCAGAATAAAGAATACTTCAGAGGCTTTTACTAGGAAATTAAATATTTTTATCATAAAACCATTTTAAAAATATGGTATTTTAATCAAAATTTTAGAGCCGTTTTTTTTCGAAAATAAAACTTTTCTGAGCATGCTTCATTTAAAAGATAGTTTGGAGTGGGGTAGCTTTTTTGAAATCTGTGTCTCTCATCCTTGTAAAATTTACTGTAAAATCAAATAGTTTTAATCAAGTAATTCTTGTTTTTGGTTACACTGTTCACACACACACACACACACACACACACACACACACACACAAGAGGGAGAGGTAGGGAGACCTTTGGACCTTTTCCTTTTATATTCAGGGGTCGTTAAATCATGTATTACTGAAGAGATTTCGGTATCGAATTTTCGGGTGGATGCAGTGCCTTCTCTAGCTACTATATAACTTGCACGTTGTATAGAAAGAAAAAAAAAACTCACCTAACCTCTAATTCGTTGCAGTCATGCCAAGAATACGTCTCAAGTTTCCAAAGCAACAGAATCTCAATTTAAAGTAAAGCTCAACATCTGTATCTAATTTACTGATTGAAATTCACAAAGCACCTTACAGCGTTTCCTTCGAAAGAAATCGGAATGCTTTCCTTCCACTCAGCATATCTATACTTCAAAATATGCAATGGAAACTGTTTCAATCAAGAAACGCAATGCTATAAAAGTGCACATCATCCTCCTGTAGTTCAGATGTTTTAGTGTGTAAATGTTGTTTGTCTCACCTCGTTTTCAACTGCCCAGTGCTCCTTCTCAACCCGGAGATCCCAAATTGGGCAGGAAAATATTTTATAATTACATTAGGTGCCCTACCCAACGTTATACTGTTAGAGTTTTGCTTTCTCTACACGTGCTATGTACATAGTGTATAGAGAAAGCATTGTATTGCACCCAAAAGTTCGATACCGAAATTTCTCGGAAATACCTACACATTTTAGGATCCGTTAACAAGATAACTCAAAAACGAAGAATCCGAAAAATTCCAAACTTGGTATTTAAGTTCAATATCTTCCAATGATGCGACACGAAGATTTTAAGAAACTCCTCCACCCCCTAAGCTACCCTTTACACGGAAAACATTTCGAGTATTTTGATTAAAATGGAGTATATAAAATATTTAAACAAAAAATAAAACACACATTTTTAATTTTCTGGGAATAACCTCTGAGAAACTCTTCATTCTGGATGAATTTTGCTGAAATTTGCGTAACTGGTAAACCGTAAGGGATTGTGAGTTCGAATCTCGCTTAGGGTGAGTTACCCGGATAAGGTTTTTTCTGGGTTTTCCCTTATCCTGAAAAGACGAGTGTCGAGTAACTTTAAGGTCCATGGGCCCCGAGATGAGCATCATTTCATCAATTTCACAACTTACTACACAGAAAAGTGGATATCTTGGTCTATATGTGACAGAATTTAAAGTCGGTTCTGTTTGAGGGACCAGGAGTAATTCAAAGGATTTTACGATGACGACTTCCTGTTTGAAAAAAGTATCAAGTGTTTTAAATTTAAAACTAATAAGTATTTTGCATATGGTTTGCTCTACAACGAACATGTATATGACATAAATTGGTTTTTCAGACGATATCTATATTTTGCGTGTAGGCTTTTGTCTACCTAATACGGTTTGCTGGTTATAGAAAATCATCCAGTATGGAGAGGTCCAGAAATTTCAACATATAGATTTTATTTAACATGTAAATACCTTTAATATACGACATTTTAATTAAAATAGTTAAGAGCCATTATTGATAAAAAAATAACATTATAGAACACTTGCATGTAAAGGGTAGTTGGAGGTGAGGGGATTTTCTTGAAAATCTTTGTGTCGCATCCTTGGAAGATCCTTAAGTTAAACATCAAGTTTGGCATTTAGTTAACTTTTCTATTCTGAGTTATGCTGTTCACAGATACATATACCTATACTTTTTAGAAAAACATTCTTTTTGATTTTCTGTACACGTACTATGTACATAGAGTATAGATAAGGTATTGCATTCCTTATACCGAGATTTCACAGGAAATAGATGTTTTAGGGTTCCCTGTACACAAAATAAGCATGTTTGAAAAATATCCGCGTGTGTGTGCTCGTGTCGGTGAACACGATAACTCAAAAACGAAAATCCGATAAAATACTATACTTCATTTAAAAGTTTTACTATTTTCCAAGGATGTGCCAGGAAGATTTTTAAAAAAATCCCTTCCAACCCCAAGAACCCTTTATATGGAAACATTTTCGAAAATTTTGATTTTGTCAAAAATTGCTCTAACGATTTAGACTCAAATATCGCATATTAAAGACATTTACAAGACAAATAATTTTGGATTAATTTTTCGGAATTTTGCATAACTTGTAAACTGTAAGCGATACACAACTTCTTACAACAAAAAATTTAGAGCTCCTTAAAACACACAATTTACATTATAAACATTTATTCGGGGAGTTGACCGTTTTCGATATATTCATTTTTATTGGTTTCAATTTTAAAATATTTATACTATTCTCATACGGAGATTTGTCAACTCCTGGCTATACAAACAAAGGCAATCAGCTTATAAAAGATTTGACTATCACTTTAACCCATGATACTCCCTTATTTCGCTGCTACTTATAAGGAAGTAAGTAATAAGACAATTTTGTCTAATTTATCTCGATTAGCATGAAGTAATTAACAATAATTTATTGCAGAGATTTTTTTGTAGTGTTTAACGCCCGCTTTAACTACTTATGGCACCGCTGGCGATGACACTGATGATACATGAAGATGGAGCAACGGTGGAATGCGATGGCGGGGGAAACCGGAGAAGCCGGAGAAAACCCGCCCCAGCGCCGCTTTGTCCACCACAAATCTCACATGCGGTCGCTTGGGATTGAACCCGGGCCGTCTAGGTAAGAGGCGAGTGGTCTAACCACTTGGCCACGGCGTGGCCTATTGCAGAGATGTAGAGTAAATGGATCACATAAGATTTTTTTGGAGACATATCCGGCGATATCTTGAAATCGAATTGTTGGGTGCAATACAATAACTTCTGTATATACATCCTACATAGCACGTGTAGAAAAAGAAATATGGACTATCCTTTTAGCCTACTCTACCTACAATGAATTACATATATGAGAAATCTGATGTGTTCCATTCACTTGACTTTCTCTACATCTCTGCAACAAATAAATGTTAACAAGCTTAAGGTTCTATTCTATTGATGATTATCGAGAAAAAATTCGCAAAAATACTCTTATTACTTGCTTGCAAGTAGAAGCGAAATAAGGGAGTCCCATTGGTTAAAGTGATAGTTAAAAGCTGGTTGCTAAGTGACTGAAGTTCCTTTGTTTGTATGAACAGGAGTTGACATATTCCTGTATGAGAAAAGTATAAGTTTTTCAAAGCAGAAACTAAAAAGAAGGGATATCTCAAAAACGATCAACTCCAGGAAAAAAATGTATACGAGATTAATTGTGTGCTTTAATGTGCTCTATATTTTTGTGTGGTAAGTTTTTTTCTATCTCTTTACTGTTTAGCAGTCATGGAAAATTCATCCAGAATAAAGTAGTCTTCAGAGGCTATTCCCAGCAAATTCAAGATAAACATTTTATTTGTCAGGTAAATATCTTTAATATAAGATATTTTAATCAAAATTGTTAGCCATTTTTGAAAAAATCCAAATTTTGATAAAAGTTCCATGTAAAGGGTAGTTTGGGGTGGGGGGATTTTCTTGAAAATCTTCGTGTCGCATCCTCGGAAGATATCAAACTTAAATACCAAGTTGGGTATTTAACGGTCTCTTCGTTTTTGATCCATGCTGCCCACAGAAACTCACATATAGGGACATTTTTCTAAAAATGCTTTTTTTTTTGGTTTCAGGGGGATTCAGGTGAAATTTTGGTATCGAATTTTTGGTTATATGTATTAACAAGCAGTAGACGGAAGAATAAGTGTTTGTAAGAATAGTTTTGTTGAAGAGCGTGGAGAGAAAGCCATGCGATCAGGTTTTCCCCTCAGTAACAAACAGCACGCAGCACTGTATGTCGCTAATGGAGTCTTTGTTTGAAGAAGTAACCGCTTTTTGAAAGGGAAAGTAAATAACCAGCTCAATAGCATGTTTGTAGCTGGTATTGACAGCTGAGCTGAGATTGCCAAACAAAACCAAACACTAGGCAGTAATGCAATGTTACACGTAACGAGAAAAAAGCACTGTTTATGTTTCCACTGTGTTTTGTCATCTCTTGAAAATGGGGCTTTTATTTGAAAGGAGGGCAATTTAAGTTTAATTACATATTCCTATCAAGATAATTCACAGAAAAAAATCTGATGTCTACCATTCACATGACTTTCTCTATATTTCTGCAACAAATTATTATTAAAAAGCTTAGGATTCTATTTACTTCATGCTAATTGAGAAAACATTAGCAGAAAGAGTCTTATTACTTGTTTTTGTAAGTAGAAGCGAAATAAGGGAGTACATTAGATTAAAGTCACTGTCAAAAACTGGTTGCTGTGTGACTGAATTTCCTTTGTTTGTATGTACAGGAGTTTAAGTTTTTCAAAGCTGAAACTAAAGTCAAGAAATATCTAAAAAACGATTCACTCCACGAAACGTGTTTTAACGTGCTCTACATGTTTAGTGGGATAAGTTTTTGTCCATCTCTAACGGTTTAAATGTTTTGCCAAATTCCGTAAAATTCATCCAGTATAAAGTAGTCTTCAGAGCTTATTCCCAGAAAATTCAAGATGTACATTTTATTTGTCGTGTAAATATCTTTTGTATGTGATATTTTAATCAAAATCGTTACAGCCATTTTTGAGCAAATAAAACATTTTGAAGTTTTTTCCAATTAAAGGGTAGTTGGGGGTGGGGAGATTTTATTGAAAATCTTCGTATCGTATCCTTGCAAGGTACCAAACTTAAATACCAAGTTTCGTATTAAACGATCTTTTCGTTTTTGAGCTATGTTGTCCACAGACACAGGGACCTTTTTTTTTGGATTCAGGGGCACCCAAAACATGCATTTCAGGTGAAATCTCGGCATCGAATTGTTAGGTGCAATACAATACCTTCTCTATACACTTTGTACATAGTACGTGTAGAGAAGGTAAAAATACAATGTATTTCATTCATGTAACTTTCCCGAACTATTCTGTAGCTTATCCCATTGTTGCCTGTCGGTACCTCTAAGTTCCGGTTGTTTTAAGCGTAACTATACAAATAGGGTTGTACGCTAGGATTAATTTCATGTTATAGTAACGTTCAACCATAAAAGACAAGTAATCAGACTGTTTTATATTCTAAAAATATACATGCCCTAATTTTTTTAAATAAATAAAGGAGGAAAAATCACAAAACTGCAGTAAAATGTAACCCTATTAGTTTCCAGGCAACACACTGATTATTTTACTTGGGATCTCCCTGACCTTTATCATAGTCACTGCGGTTTTAACTTGCAACATTAGGCTTTGAATGAGTGGCCAGTCCATTACCTATCAGCTAACATTCATGGCCATTTGAACCACTTTTTGGCAGGATTATGAAAACTGGTTTGGAAGAATTTAAACTTTTAATTGCGAAGAAAAAAATTAATAAAGAATCTACATATATTTTTATTTCTATCATTACTTTCTCTATACTTGCTATGTACATAGCGTATAGAGAAGGTATTGTAAGGAAATAAAGACGTTGGTTCCGTGTCGTAGATTTACGGAACGTAAAAGAACCTCAAGCCTCATAAAGATGCCTCTGAGTAAAATTAAACGGTCTTTCACTCCCAATATAGAATGGAATGCTGAGAAGCACAACAGTTAAAAGCGTCCACAAATAAAACTTCGTTTCATTTTATTGTTCGCAAGTCGTGATTTCTTCCTATAGCGCCATCTGTGTGCGACGAGCTGATCCATCGTTACCATGGCTCATAGCGGCGAACTCACGAACTAGAAACCCAAATCCGATTAAGGAAACATCGTCCTTTTCCCCGCTTAGTAGCTACAGGATATTAACTAACTCTTATTACTTGTTCCGTATAAGCAGAAGGGAAATAAGGAAAGACACTGGGCTAAACCAACAGTCACGTGTTTTAAATGGAGCTGGATGGCTCAGATGTTAATGTTTGAGCCCGCATTCGGGAGTCTCGGTTTCAGACCCGTGGGACGGCCAATCTGGCTGGGAATTTTACATGGTTTCTCTCAAAGGTAAATGCCGGATTGGATATTAAATATCATGACCCGAAGTACCACCTTCTGTCTAAAACAATAGTAAAACTGTCTCCGTGGTCGAGCAGTCAGCGAGGTGACTTCTCACCCAGAGTTCTTGGGTTTATTCCCCGGCTGGGGCGGTGAATTTTTCTTTATCCAGAATTATTGCCAATCCCCCACATTCTAGAAGTATGCACATAAGAGTATATGCGCGTGTATTTAATAATATAAAGTAGTTAGCCTAATTTCCATACCTAGAGTTAACAATATGCATTGTTTCATAAGTCAAAGCCCCTAAAATGACCCTTGAATGACATATATGAATGAAACAATAAAAAGTAAAACTGAAAATTGATGGTAATTGTGCCTGCACTTTCATTTATTCACAGATAGAGCAGGATTATAATGACACCCTAACAACATCTGCTTGTTGCGGTGCAAAATAATGTGGTGTATGGGGATGTAGTCTCGAATGGCTTGCTGAACTCTATCATCTGACTACGGATGGGGGGAGCAGTTAGATTAGGGCCCATGGTGTCTGACTGTATGCGCCATACTCACTACAGATGATGAAAACAGTGCGACTGTGGCACTCTATCCGTATCTGCTTGGCACAGAAAATAAAATACATTTTAAAATCTGATTTGTCCTATTCACATAGCTTTATCCTTACAAATATCTACACCATGCTAATCGTGATAACTCTTCCAGAAAGTTCTTATTACTTGCCTCCTGGTAATTATAAGGGAAAATAAGAGAATATACAGACTAAAGTAATAGTCAAATGTTTTAAAAGCTGTCGCTAAGTAATTTGACATTGAAATTCGTTTCTCTTTCCATAGACAGAAGTAAAGTATAAGAGAGATGAAACGGATGACGGCTTCCTGTGTGAGAAAACGTTTAGTATTTTAACATTGAAATACTTACAAGGAAGCGAGTAATAAGACTATTTCTGCTAATTTTTTTCGATTATAATAAAGTAAATAGAAGCAGAAGTTTTTCAGTAATTTTTTGTTTTTGTTTTTTGTTTTTTTTTTGTTGCTGAGATGTGGAGAAAGTTATATGAATGGAACACATCAGATTTTCCTGGAAATGCTTTTGTTGGATTAAGCGGCTCGCAAAACATGTATTTTCCGGTGAAATCTCGGTATCGAATTTTTGGGTGGCTTACAATATCTTCTCTATTTACTAAGTGCCTATATTGTACATGCTTGTTAGAGAAAGTATTTCCTAAAATAACCATTCAGTTGTTTTTCTTGGCCACGATAAGATTGTCTCCTGTATCTCATTTGTATTTCAAGGAAATACATTATGAAGGCAACTTTTTGCAAAGGTTTTACAGAGGAGTGACGTGAAGCAGATAGAAGAATAAGTTTTTATGGAAGTACTTTATGGAGGAAATATAAAAAAGCCATGACTCTGAACTGCCAATTTCACTGTGTTATGTACTTCAATCTTCCCTTAAAAAGACGTTTTCCAAATAACTATTTTCCTCAAAACAAGACTTCGGAAGTTTTCATTAAGGTCTGACTTGTTCTCTGAAACGCGACACGTATCTGCTATAAACGGTGACCTCCTTGGTGAACATTTGAATGTTGACAGTTGTTGAATACACAGCACCTTTTTAAGTAGGGAGGAAGTTAGAACAGAATGGGGAGGGGAAGGCTCTGATCACAGGAGAGTACGTCATCCATGAATTCTTCAGAATTAGAGTGTGCAATGTTCTGTTAGTCACAACTGGTGAAAGCCAATAGCCTCTACTGTTACCGAACCAGGTGGTTCAGGCGGTTTCGTCTGTAACTGACATTCGCGAGGTGCGGGTTCGCTCCCCGTCGACCCCCTCTGACCCAGGGTTTTCCCGTGGTTTTCCTTGGGCGAATGCTAGGGGCTGTATATCTACCACGGTTCCTTTCTTTTCATTTCTCCTCTTCATCTTTCGATCGGCGGCTGGTGTGGCTCGAAGCTTTGCGTGCAGATGGCACGGTCGCTTTCTCCAAGTAAAACTCTCTTTCTCCGGGTTACGGCTAGATGCTTGTAGTGGCATACTTCCGACGGCCTCCCGGTGCCTGTGTTGACTACGTGGCGCGTTGAAGCTACCATCTAGTAACACGGTTAGATACTTCCGTGCGTCTCTGCGCTTGGCTCCGTCCGCTCCTCTGTGTAGGCTATGCTTTCTCGCAGCTGGCGAGGTGTCCCCCACCGCTAGCATACTCGTACCTATTACATCTACTATTTGGTGAAGACAGCATTAACATCTATGCAATCTGTGCACTTAAATTTACAATTCAATTAATATTCTGTGTTACCCGACCTAGCTGATGAATTATGTTCATTTAATTTATGTATAATATTGTGTTTGGCTGTTGACCTTACATTAGTAAAGTTACCGCACTAGTGGAGTTAAATAAATATTACATTTTAAAATAACTTAAATCTTCTGTTCTATCTGTTTTCTAAAAGCTTACATTTTTCCATAAACATGAACTACTTATCTCAGCTGTAAAACTCGGTAGTGTCTTCTATAAGAGTACAATGAACAATTCTGTGCATAAGTTTTTTGATATTTTGAAAAAAAAATAGTATTTATAATTATACACATCACAAAATTAAGGTATTATTGAAAGCAAAACTGAAAAAAAAACAAAAAGCTAATGACTTAATCAAAATTTTGTTGCACAAAACTATCATCACATTAACAAACTTGATCTTAAAGACTTATTATAATAACTTTGTTACATTTTCGGTAAAGTAACAAAACTATTTGGTTTTTAATTACCTTGTTTTTTGCAATGCTGGTGTCAATATTCCAGAAATCGTTTCAAACTTTAAAGTTTGCTAAAAAGTGTTTTAAACGCTGATGCTAAGTTGCATTATAGTATCTGAAAAACTTCAGGAGTTATTACCAATTCTTTATAACTATGTTTTCTCATCTACGTCCCCTTCCCTTAATATTTTGGGCTGTCGGACATGGCATGATTAGCTTTCTAAACTCGAATGACGAACTATTTTCATCCAACTACCCATTTACTTTATGAAGTATTGTACAATGATCGAAATTATTTTTCCTTTCTCTACTTCGTACATATGTAGAGAAGTCAACTATACTGGAAACGATCGCTTTAGGGTCCACTTGATCCAAAAAAGAATTTTATTTTCTCTAGCACTAATGAAAAATACATAGTAGGTAGAGAAAGTATTGTTCCACCAACATTTTAATGTTTTGAGACCCCTTGGATTGTAAAAAGCATTTTTAGAAAATATCTATTGGGGGTGGGAGTCAGCATAGCTGAAGAAGTAAGAATCATTTAATACCAAACGCAGTATCTTCAGCATCTTTCAAAGATGTATAACTGCAAGAGGCAGACAAAGACATATCTACTACACAAAAGAATGTAGTTCTCTTTAAGACACGCAATTTATACTTTTTTTCGTGGACTTTACAATTTTGGGGATATTCCTTGCTATTGGTTTCAGTTTTAAAATACTTTCTCATACAGGAACTTGTCAAATCCTGGCCAAGCAAATAAACAGATTTCAATCCCATAGCGACCACATTTTAAAACATTTGACTGTCGGTTTAGTCTAGTGTATTCTCTCACTTCCTTTCTACTTTTAAGGCATTAACCATAAGAGCGTTTCTGCTATGTTTATCTAGATTAACATCAAAAAGAAGAATTAGCTAATTAATAATAATTTGTTATAAACATGTAGAGAAAGTCTTATTTAGGACTGTTCCCTCCTAGGACTTATAAGCGGATGCCTAGGGATTAGAAACCTGCCACGGAGCCAACGTCTTGAAACCACAGAATGGAGAACCTGGAACGAGTGATCGGCCCGTAACCAAGCATGAGCGTGAGGCAGGAGATGATGTGAAATACAAGCAAAATGAATAATAGGTGATAAATGAAGCAATTGGCGAAATGAATGGCGGGAGAAATCGCAGGACTCGTAGAAAACCAGACGCCAGTTTTTTTTGTTTTTTTTTTTGTTTTTGTTTTTTGTTTAAATACAGTTCCGGAGTCTGGTTGGGACTCCGGCGCTGTATGCCCTACTTTTTATTTACCCAATTTGTTTACTTTGATTACTGCATGATTACTGAATTACGAAACCACAGAATGGAGAACCTGGAACGAATGGTCGGTCCATAGCCAGACATGAGCATTAGGAAGGAGAAATAGATGATAGGAAAGGTGCTGGTGAAACAATTAATGGAATGAGTGGCTGTAGAAACCGGAGGACCCGGAGAAAACCCGCCCAGAAGCCATTTCATCCACCACAAATCCCACATGCGAACACTTGGGAACGAACCCGGGCCGCCTAGATGGGAGGCGAGCAGTTTATCTACTTTGCCACGGTGCCACCTCTCTTTGAAGATATTGATCCTATATACAAAATTTGGTATTTACCCGACTTTTCGTTTTTGAATTATGCTGTTCACAGACATATGCAGACATAAAACACACTAACCTTTCTCTAGCCGCGTATGTGCAATGTACATAGGGATGGAAAAGTATTGCATTCCACCCAAAAATGCATTTTCAGAAACAGGTCCGGTCCGGTTAAATACCAAACTTGGTATTTAAGTTTGGTATCTTTCAAGGATGCGACACGAAGATTTTCAAGAAAATCCCCCCGCTCCTAACTACCCTTTGCATGGAAAATTTTTCTAAAAATGTTTGTTTTTCTTAAAAATGACTAACGATTTTGATTAAAATACCATATATTAAAGCCATATCTATCACAAATAAAATGTATATCTTGAATTTTCTGAGAATAGCTTCTAATGACCTGTTTATTCTGTATGAATTCTGCTTAATTTAGTATAACTAGTAAACCGTAAGAGATAGACAGAAACTTACTTTACAAAATACGTAGATCTTGTTAAAATACACCAGTTGTGTCATATACATTTTTTTCGTGGTATTCCTTGTTATTAGGTTCAGCTGTGAAGTACCTATACTTTCCTCAGACGGGTGTCCGTTTTTATTTTGTTCTACTCCTGGCCAAGCAAGGAAGCTATTTGCAATGACAATCGCATAACGACAGTTTTTAAAACATTTGACTTTCACTCTAGCCTAGTGCATTCCTTTAGTTCAATTCTACTTATAAGGAAGTAATATATTTATGCTAATGTTTATCTCGATTACCATGGTGTTGAGAGAAGAATTATCTTTTGTAAGAAGTTTGTTTGTAGAGTAGCTAGAGAAAGTCATGTGGGTGTAACGAATCGAATTGTTATTGTTTTCTTTTTTATTCAGAGGGTCCAAAAACATGTATTTCTGGCGAAATATCCGTGTAGAGCTTTTGAGTGAAATACAGCACCCTCTCTATCATCAATCTATACTATACACATTACACAATCTATATTATAAATACTGACAAACTTACAAAGATATCTTATATGCTATGGATTTTCGAATTGTTATTGTTTTCTTTTTTATTCAGAGGGTCCAAAAACATGTATTTCTGGCGAAATATCGGTGTAGAACTTTTGAGTGAAATGCAGCAGCCTCTCTATCATCAATCTATACTATACATATTACACAATCTATATTACAAATACTGACAAACTTACAAAGATATCTTATATGCTATGGATTTTTTTCCAGATGCTCCACCGTAAGTGATATTTTAGTAGAGAAAATCAGGTTTCCCAGAAAGCCAGCGTGAGAAAACTGGAAATCTAAGACGGTTTGGTTTCCAGAGGTTCATCCACTTAGAAACGCGGTCTAAAGGATAGTTTCCAGAACATCTGATGTAAAAGCCCATCTGTTAAATGGCATATCTTGTGTAATTCCCTAGGAGATTGTGAACCCTTTCTCTGAATTCAGAACCAGTATCGGCCATTCAGAAAGATCAAACCCTAGTAATCACATTGAAGGGACCCTCTTGGGAAGGTCTTCTTCCCATCTACAGGAAGAAGGATATGATGAGGAAATGAAGAGTGTGTTGAGGAAGCGAAAAGGATATGACCCCCTAAGGAACACTTTGCCATTTTATAAAGTGGTGGATCAAGCCCATGTTTATCTTGGCTCCAGGTCGACGTTAAGCTCTTCTGCCTGTGAAACACTGAGACCTTGCCTGTCAACTTACTGGTGTCGATTCTGTTCTTCACCAATGGGTCTCTAACTACCTCTGAAGTTTATATACAAACCCTTCCTTGACTGTCTCTGAAGTTATATGGCCAGAAGTTCCGCGTTCAATACCCAACCAGGATGGGTCATTTTTACTTTCTCTATATGCACTATGTACTTAGTGTATAGAGAAGGTATTGCACTCCACCCAAAATGTCGATACCGAGATTTCACCGGAAAAAATATTTTGGATCCCCCTGAATCCAAAAAAAGCATTTTTGGAAAAAGGTCCTCGTGTGTGTGTGTGTGTGTGTGTGTCTGTGGACAGCATTGCTCATAAAAGGAAAATACCGTTAAATATCAAACTTGGTATTTAAATTTGGCATCTTCTAAGTATGCCACACGAAGATATTCGAGAAAATCCCTACACCCCTAACTACTCTTTATATGAGAAAAACGTCGAAAATTTTGATTTTCTCAAAAATGGCACTAACAATTTTGTTTAAAATACCGTATATTTAAGATATTTACATGGAAAATAAAATGTATACTTTGAACTTTCTGGGATTAGCCTCTAAAGACCTCTTTATTAGGGATGATTTTCATTAAATTTTGCATAACTAGTAAACTGTAAGCAATAGACAAAAAACGACTGCACAAATAATGTAGATCACGATAAAACGCACACGTTATGTCATGAACATTTTTTTCATGGAGTTGATGGTTTTTAAGATATACCTTGCCATTGGTTTCAACTTTAAAAAATTAATACTTTTCTCACACAGAATTTTGTCAACTTCTATCCATACAAACAAAGGCACTTCAGTCACAAAACAACCAGCTTTGGACTATCACTTTAACCTGTACTCCCTTACTTCGCTCCTACTTACAGGGAAGCAAGTAATAAAACTATTTCTGCTAATTTTTACTTTCTCTATACGTACTATCTACATAGTGTATAGAGGAGGTATTGCACTCCACCCAAAAATTCTATACCAAGATTTCACCGGAAATATATGTTTTAGGGTGCTCTGTATAAAAATAAAAGAGCATTTTTAGAAAAAAGGTCCGTGTGTGTCCGTGTGCCTTTGAACACGATAACTCAAAGACGAAAAGTAGGTAAATTACCAAACTTGTTATTTAAGTTTAGTATCTTCTAGGGATGCGACATGAAGATTTTGAAAAAAAAACCTCCACCCCAAACTACCCTTACATGGCACTTTTTTCGAAAATTAAATTTTCTTAAAAATGGCTGTAACGATCTTGATTAAAATATCGTATATTAAAAATATTTACCTAATAAAATGTATATCTTCTATTTTTCTGGGAATTGCCTATGAAGCTTATTTTATTCTGGATGAAATTTACGAAATTTTGTATAACTGCTAAACCATAAAAGATAGATAAAACCTTACTACACACAAAATGTAGAACATGTTAAAATACACCATTTATGCCATACATTTTTTTCGAGGAATTGATTGTTTGTTTTTTGTGTCAGCTTTAAAAAAGTTATACTTTTCTCATCCAGGAATTTGTCAACTTCTGTCTATAAAAACAAAGGAACTTCAGTCACATAGCACCCAACTTTTACTTTCACTTTAACCTCTACTCCCTCACTTCACTTCTACTTACAAGGAAGCAAGTAATTAGAACATTTCTGCTCATTTTTTCAATTAGCATGAAGTAAATAGAAGTATAAGTTTTTAACACTAATTTGTTGCAGAGATGTAAAGAAAGTCATGTGAATGGAACACATTTTTTTTTCTTAAAGAGCGCACATGCTTACTGCGTCTATTATTTCTTCACAGTGAAATACTCTAGTGGTATAATTATAATTTATATCTCCAAAACATGTGGACATGATTGTGAAGTTGAAACAAAAGCCTGACAACAAATGCACGGGCTAATTTCGCTTGCTGCGACCAGAGCTGTTCCCCTCGAGACGAAGACAGGATTGCCAAGTAGGTGATTAATTGCCATCCCATTCTTCGCCGCAGAGTTTAAAGTAGCAGGGTTCACACCGCAACCAGGCAATGTACTTACCACAGAGTTGGGAAGTTTGTTTGTGTTACACCTGAGAGCAATCAAGTACTGGGTGTCTACATCCCGAGATTACCTTTACTCATGCTCAATTATGAGGGTCGGCTGATAAGTCCCGGGCCTCGCAATGAAAATAGCATTTTGCTTTATTTCTCAACATAATCTCCAGATAGGCTAATACATTTGTCATATTGGTGTTCTAATTTAATTAAATCATTTCTGTATTGTGAGGTCCTCAAAATAGCTGTTTACCGCATCAATGACCTGTGAAATCTTCATCAAAGACATTTTTTGAGGTTTGGGAACAGATGGTAGTCACTGGGTGCTAGATCTGGCGAATAGGGTGGACGTTCAAGCAATTCCAACTTTAATTCGCACATTTTTCCCATTGCAATGACTGTGCAATGGGCCGGAGCATTGTCGTGATGAAGCAAGATTTTTTTTTTTTTTGCCAAATGAGGTCTTTTTCTTTTCTCCTCATCACTTAAACGTTGTATTAAGCTTACGCAGTAGTCACCAGTGATACTCTTACCCTCTTCCAAGTAATCAGTAAAAACAGTTCGCTGTGCATTCCAAAAACACCCGTCATTAACATGTTAGCTGACAAAAATGACTTTGCCTTTTTTTTTTGGAGTTGCATCACCTGGCGCAATCCACTGTTTTGACTGTGACTTACTTGCTGGAGTGTAGTGATGTATCCAAATTTCATCCATGGTAATAAGCCATCTCAAAAATTTACTGCCATTTTTACGGTAGAGCTCCACATTCTTAACAGAAATAGTTTTTCTTTGCAACTTTTGATGAGGTGTCAACAAACGCGGCACCCATCTTGCACAGACCTTGTGAAAGCCCAAAACATTACTTAAAATAGTACCTGCACACACGTTTTTTTTATATATATTTACAGCCGCTGCTGTCTCAAACAACTTGAATCTGCGGACTAAACTAAACGATGACTTTTTTCAATGATCTCTGGAGTTTTCACTTCTACAGGGTGTCCAGAGCAAGGCTCATCACTAGTGTTCGTACGTCCCATTTTAAATTCTGCAATACACCTTTTAATCATTGAATATGAAGGGGCAGAGTCTTTCCATGTACTGTCCATTTCCTCCTTGATTTCTTTAGGCGTTAAGCCTTTCAAATGGAAGTATTTAATCACTGCTAGTTTTGCCAAATCTTCCATTTTCGTGAAAACTCTACAGTTGTCTTGTTTAAAATGCTTTCATTCGAAAACTAAACATGCTATTGACCTGCCACTATGGATGAAGCTAGTCTAGTTTTAAATTATATGCTGCTACCGCCTAACTGGCCTAGTGACGCCATATTTGAGTGACACTCGGGACTTATCAGCCGACCTGGTATATCTCCAATTTTCTGGGCATAACCTTTGAAATGCTCTTCATTCTGAATGACTTTTGCGTAACTAGTAAACTGTAGGATATAAAAGAAAACGTACTCACAAAAAATGTAAATTTTAAATACAACTTATCAAACATTTTTATTACTTTCTCTATACGTACTATGTACATAGTGTATAGAGAAGGTATTGCACTCCACCAAAACATTCGATACCGAGATTTCACGGAACTATATGTTTTAGGGTCCCCTGTATCCAAAAAAAAGTATTTTTAGAAAAAGGTCCGTGTGTCTGTGAACACGTTAACTCAAAAACGAAAAGTCGGTAAAATACTAAACTTAGTATTTAAGTTTAGTATCTTCCAGGGATACGACACGAAGTTTTTGAGAAAAATCCCCCCGCCCCAAACTACCCTTTACATGGAAATGTTTTCGAAAATTTTGATTTTCTCAAAAATGGCTAACGATTTTGATTAAAATACCATGTATTAAAGATATTTACCTGACAAATAAAATTTACATTTTGAATTTTCTGGGAATAGCCTCTGAAGACTACCTTACTCTGGATGAATTTTGCATAACTACTAAACCGTAAGAGATGGACAAAAACTTAACACACAAATAATGTAGAGCACGTTAAAACACACAATTTATGTTACATACAATTTTTTCGTGGAGTTCATCGTTTTTGTTATATTCCTTTTTCTTGGTTTCAGTTTTGAAAAACTTTTCTCATACACGACTTTGTGAACTCGTGTCAATACAAACAAAGGAACATCAGCCACATAGCAACCAGCTTTTGGCTTTCACTTTAACCTATGGTACTCCCTTATTTCGCTTTTACTTACAATAAAGCGAAAAATAAGGCTATTTCTGCTAATTTTTCTCGATTAGCATGAAATAAATAAAAGATAAGCTTATTATCAATAATTTGTTATAGAGAGATAGAGAAAGTCATGTGAGTAGAACACATCAGATTTTTTAGCTAACGGTTCCCAAGATATTCGGTGTTATTGTTTCAGTTTTAAAAACACTGATACTATCTCAAAAGAAAGTCGTCACCAGTTGCTCTTTTGTTTTACCCAAATTATGGAAAGGGAACTAAATTTCAAAGTCAATCGCTTAGCGACAACTTTTAAAAGGTGTAACTGTCGCTTTAGCCTATTGTATTTCCTTATTTCCCTTCTACTTATAAGGAACTAAGAAATAAAATAATTTCTGACAACGTTTACCTTAATTAGGATAAAGTAGTTAGCATAAGAATGTTTTGTAAAAAATATTTTTTTGCGGTAGAGAAAGTAATGTTAATGGAACACGCCATGAGCTTTGTGTTTTGCTTTCAAACAAAACGTAAGCACATTTAAGGCAGCTATTTTACTCAAACGGGGAGTATATTTTAGTCTCTATTTTGCTCTCCTAGCACGGTAAGAGACCGAATTTCTGGCTTTGAAAAGATTTGATAAAACTTTTATTTTTCGAAAACGCTAGAGAAAATCGATCTTAAAACGTGTGTTTACTACGCAGGCTTACTGCAACGTTTGAGTGATTAGGTGAAAAGAAAAATACCTCGTTTGGCAAAAAAAGAATCTTGTTTCATGCTCCGTCCCATCGTTCAGTCACTGCAATGGGAAAATGTGCAAATTAAAGTTCGAATTGCTTGAACGTCCACCCTATTCGCCAGATCTAGCACCCAGTGACTACCACCTGTTCCCAAACCTCAAAACATTTCTTGGAGGACGAAGATTTCACAGCAACGAGGTCATTGATGCGGTAGACAGCTATTTTGAGGACCTTGATAAATCACACCACAGAGATGGTTTAATTAAATTAGAACACCGATATGACAGATGTATTAAGTCTTTCTGGAGATTATGTTGAGAAATAGGCTAAAACGATTTTTTTAAATAATGTTTTCATTGAGAAGCAGGGGGCATATCAATCGACCCTGGTACATTGTATTTGTCATGTGATTGTTTTTAACATGCGGTATTTTAATCGAAATCAATTATCAATTTTTGAGAATATCAAGCTCCATGGACCGAGATTATGTGAGCATCATTTTACGAACTTTATTTATCGTCCAGTGTGACAACCAGATTAAAGAACGTTAAGCTACAAAATAAATAAATAAAATAAAAAAATACTCCATGTAAAAGGTAGTTTAGAGTGGAGAGTTTCCTAGACAATTCAGCTCAACTATTAAAGCACCAATGCAATGGCCAAGATTAGGCAATTTCAACAACTCGCTATCATCTGACTGGAGCGATATTGTCGAAACATATCACAGCTGATCACTTCTTTGAAATCTTGTCGCACCTGACGTTCGTATGTTTAATCTCCTGTCTTGGTTATTGGTAACAAGGGGACAATCCAGTCAGCCAACCTTCACTTTTAGTAATTGTCAGTTCCATAATTGTACCGTCAATTACTTCAGTTACGATGTTTATAGAAGGTTTTATCTACTTTATAATGTATTTATATAAAAAAATAGAGAAAATAAGCATTATTTATACGTCTTATGTATGAAATGAGTTCAATAACCTCAAATAAAATAACGTTTGTTTCCATTTCATGTATTAGTTATTAAAAGTTGAAATAGAACAATTGTTCCCTATTTCTATTGTTATTGATATCCATGCATTGGGTATAGACACGGTCGGAAATATCATAATTCAGGAGGCAGTAAAGAAAGAAGGAAAAAAATTGATAAGTATTACAATCATAACCTGACAAAAATCTCCCTTCCTATATATTATAAATTATTAATAATCTATTTGGCTGAATTTTCTTATCAAATGCAACTCATGTTTTTATCTCTTAGGATTATTTACTTCCGTATGTTCCCTCTGGTCGTGAATTATCGACTAGATTAAAACAATCGTGGTATTACTTATGAAAATATTGCGTCGGTCGCGTGCGGGCCAAGTGTGTTGCGTTCCCCACTTATAGCATGTCACTCTTACGAACCTGTCTATAGCGACGAATGCTCTAATCTGCGATGACGTCGGCAGGTGAACATGAATTGGACTCACTCAGGATAGGAGTTACATGAATATCACAACACGCTTTTAACTTGTATATCCAAATTTATTTGTGATTAGAGGCTTTAAATATCGCGACATGCACTTTTGCCTCACATACTGAAGTAACTTTTTTCCCTAGCACTTCCTGCAACTTACAACATAAATATGCGGCTCTCCGACAACTGAACATTACAGTGGGCCTGAACTGTCTTCATGCGACCATTTATATAGAACAGCATGGTGTCATGGCTGCTTTATTTCTATTGGTTAAAAATCTGATGTGTACCATTCACATGATTCTTAAAAAGCTTATACTTCTATTTATTTTATGCTAATCAGACAAAAATAGCAGAAATAGTCTAATTACTCGCTTCCTTGTAAGTAGAAGCGAAATAAGGGACAACCGTAGGTTAAAGTGATAGTCAAAAGCTGGTTGCTATGTCAATGAAGTTCCTTTGTCTATATGGATAGGAGTTGACAAGTTCCTATATGAGAAAAATATACGTTTTTCATAGCAGAAACTAAAAATAAGGAATGTCACAAAAACGACGAACTCCACGAAAAAATGTATATAACATAAATTGTGTGTTTTAATGTGCTCTACATTTTTTGTGCAGTAAATTTTTGTCCATCTCTTACGGTTTAGCAGTTATTCAAAATTTAGTAAAATTCATCCAGAATAAACTACTGTTCAGAGGCTATTACCAGAAAATTCAAGATATACATTTTATTTGTCAGGTAAATATGTTTAATATGCGAAATTGTAATCAAAATCGTTAGAGCCATTTTTGATAAAATCAAAATTTTGGAAAAAAATTCCACGTAAAGGTTAGTTGGGGTTGGGGGGATTTTCCTCAAAATCTTTGTGTCGCATTCCTGGAAGATACTAAACTTAAATACCAAGTTTGGCATTTTACTGACTATTCGTTTTTGAGTTATCGTGTTCACAGACACACGGACACACACACACACACACACACACACGGACGATTTTGTGAAAATGCTTTTTTTGGATATTGGGGACCCTAAAACATATTTCCGGTGAAATCTCGGCATCGAATTTTTGGTGGAGTGCAATACTTTCTCTATATACTATGTACATAGTGCGTATGGAGAAAGTAAAAATACAGCGAACTTGGCGTCTATGCGTTCCATAACGCAGTTCGTATTACCTAAATGTACTATAAATACCTCGTGACTGCATTTATACAATGGAGAAAAACTCATTTCTTGTAAATTAGAGACTTCCCCCAGTTCACTTTCACTTATTGCACGCACATACACAAAGAAGTACGTGACTTTTATCAACTTTCTACCTTAATAAAGAATCTCCCCCTTATGCAGCGACCCAGTTTCGTAAACACCTAATCTACGCTTGCTTCAAGCTAGTGTTTTACACATATTGAGAAATATTTTATTTGTACATTAAATAATAAATAATTAATAATAATGACGAGGTCAACTAATTCTCAATCTTCAAGTCGCATTCTTAGAAAACGCTGAATTTATATGAAGTGAGGTATTTAATTGACTTTTCGATTGACTTCCGAACAAGCTATGCTAAGAATTCTTACGTCGGAACAAATCCAGCACCCTCCAAGATTGAACTTGCAACCTTGGGTATTAAGAGATCAGCACGGTAACACTACATCACAGAGAACGACAATGTACTAAGTCACTATTGTTTTGCTTCTAGTTATGTTATACAAAGATGACATTTCCAAGGCAGCATAGATAGAAGAGTAATCTTTTCTAAGAATAATCCGAATAGGAGTGGGTAGAGAAGCTCATATGCATGATTTATTATATTTATTGATGTTAGTAACACATATGTTTTTCAAGAAATATTTGAAAAACTACTCATAAATGTTCCTTTTATGTAAGTTGACCAGATGGTGAATTTTTCTCATACTAATGTATTTCTAGGTCTTCCTTCTCCTTGAAGCCTCAAAATATCACTGTTTTGGATAAAGAACGGCCTCTCAAAAACTCTACAGCTCATGAAATTCTAACAAGTTTCCCACTGCAACTTCATGGTAATATTTCTAAATTTTTCTCAACCACTACGCTATTTCACGTCTATATTTCCCTTCAGTTTGCTGTTTTCTATTCTGGCTCATGTGTTTCTTTGTGTAGCTTTATTTATGGCAGGGTTTGAAAATCTGCTATTGGCAACAATAGAAATGATTTGTGCTGCATTATTTCATTACTTAGACAGGTTATTCCAAACCTAAGGTGAAATTGTATTAGCATTTATTATTAAAATAATTTAGTGTTGTATACTGATTTTGGCTACATTATTTCATTACTTAGATAGGTTATTCCAAACCTAAGGTGAAACTGTACAAGTATTTATTATTAAAATAATTTAGTGCTGTATAATTATTTGTGATTCATCATTTCATTACTTAGAATATTCCAAACGTAAGGTGATCTTTTTTTTTTTTATTTATATAGCCTCTAACATCTAAGCTCATATCGGGGGTTCGAATTCGAAACAACTCGTTGTCTATAGGTTTACGTTGGGTTTAAACTATTTTATTTCCTCAAACATTCACTCTCACATACTCTATGGGGGATAGGGAATAATTCTGGTTAAAGAAAAATTGTCCACATCAGCCGGGAATCGAACCCGGTACCTCCGGGTGAGAAGTCAGCTCGCTGACCACTCGACCACGGAGGCAGTCTAAGGTGAAATTGTTTTGACACTTATAATTAGAATATTTTATGCTGTATAAATTCACAATAAACTCACCAATTATGTATCCTTTAATACAAACACTACAGCTGAAGTTATTTTACAACTAGTATTCTGAAGCTTTCGGATATTTACAACAGTCAAATCTACGTTTATTTTACAGAATAATGTGTATATACATAGAAATATTGTACTCCACTCAAATATACGATACAGAGATTTCACCGGAAATACAAGTTTTGCGGATCCCTGAATAAAATATTAAATAACAATAAAAGAATCGGATGTGTTCCATTCAAATGACTTTCTCTACATCTGTGTAAACAATTGTTGTTAAAAAGCTTAAACAAAAACTTGCTTAACAGAAAATGTAGAGCACTTTAAAACACACAATTTATGTCATAGTTTTTTTCGTGGAGTGAATAGTTTTTTAGATATTCCTTGTTATTGGTTTCAGCTTTAAGAAACTTACTTTTTGCGTACGGGAATTCGTCAACTCGTGTCCATACAAACAAAGGAACTTCGATCATCTAGTAACCAGCTATTGACTTCACTTTAACCTATGATAGTCCCATATTTCGCTTCTACTTACAAGGAAGCAAGTAATAAGACTGTTTCTGCTATTTTTTTCTCGATTAGCATGAAGTAAATAGAAGAATAAGCTTTTTAACAACAATTTATTGTAGAGATGAAGAGAAAGCCATGTGATTGGAACTCAAGAGATTTTTACTTTCTCTAAACGTACTATGTACATAGTGTATAGAGAAGGTATTGTATTGCATCCAAAACTTCGATAACAAGATTTCACTGGAAATGTATGTTTTGGGTCCCCCTGAATCCAAAAAAAGCATTTTTGGGAAAAGGTCCATGTGTGTGTGTGCGTATGTGTGTCAGCATAGCTCAAAAACGAAAAAACCGTTAAATACCAAACTTGGTACTTAATTTTGGTATCTTCCAAGGATGCGACACGAAGATTTTTAAGAAAATCCCCCACCCCCAACTACCCTTTACATGGAACTTTTTTTCGAAAATTTTGATTTTCTCAAAAGTGGCTCTAACGATTTTGATTAAAATATCATATATTAAAGGTTTACCTGACAAATATATGCATATCTTGAATTTTCTGGGAATAGCCTCTGAAGACTACTTTATTCTGGATGAATTTTACGAAATTTTGTATAACTGCTAAACCGTAATAAATGGACAAAAACTTATCACACACAAATGTAGAGCACATTAAAACACACACTTTATGTTACATAATTTTTTTTTCGAGGAGTTGATTGTGTTTGGTTTCACCTTTGAAAAACTTGTACTTTTCTCATGCAGGAATTCGTGAACTTGTGTCCATACAAACAAAGGAACTTTAGTCACCTAGTAACCAGTTTTTGACTTCAGTTTAACCTATGATACTCCCATATTTCGCTTCTACTTACAAGGAAGCAAGTAAGAAGGCTATTTGTGCTAATTTTTTCTCGATTAGCATAAAGTAAATAGAAGAATAAGCTTTTTAACAATAATTTATTGTAGAGATATAGAGAAAGTCATGTGAATGGAGCACATCAGATTTTTTTATACATTTAAGATATAGGAGTATCGTATAAGAAGATATTTGAGCGCGGCTAGTGTGAAGAAAGAGTTGAAAGGACAGAATACGTCTTCCGTGCCTTACAGCAAAGTCAAAACGCAGCGAGCGGTTCAGGACTGCACTGGATCAAGATCAGCCGTGCATAAAATAGAAGGAAAGAGAAAGAAAGCTGTTGAGAGCTGTCAGAATGACGCCCACAGTCACATTAAATGTGACGCTCTGTTTTTGATACAGATTTATTTGCACCACTTTCCTCGACAGCAACGGGGCGGCACCTTGCAAAATGTCGACACAGCGCCTTCCAGAAAACACAACCACGCGTTTCTTTGGCCAAATAAAGCAGGGCAAATTGGTTTCTCCATCCATCTTATTTCAGTTTTCTTCAACTGCTCTATCTTCTGGAAATCAAAATTGGAGCCCGAGTTTTAGGCCGCGAGTGGTTAGACAACTCGCCTCTCACCTAGACGGCCCGGGTTTGATCCCAAGCGACCGCATGTGAGATTCGCTACCCATTCGCTAATAGGAATAGCCACCTCCCTCAACTGAAAGTGAGATTAGGTAACGTGTACTACAACAGTAAACTACAACCCCTCCTCCTTCCACAATTAGAGTGACGGAGGGACCAGCGGATATCAGAAGACACGCTTTATAAATTCCCTACAGACAATCAGAAATTCGATGTCTAATACTATTTGTGCTCTGTGTACATAGTGTATAGAGAAGGTATTGAAATTCACCCAAAATTCGATACAGATACTTCACCGGAAATACATGTTTTGGGGTCCTCTGTATGCAGGACGTGTCAAAATGACACCAAACGAAGCTAGTAGTCGGAGAGCTTACAGTTTGACTTGTCCGAAGCTTGATGTCGCAACTTTCAAACTCTTCTATTTAAAGTTTTATGTGTGTTTAAAAATCGCACACATTTGGGATTAGGCAGTGAAGGAACAACGGTTGTCATACGCCAAACCACATAATACGTTTTCCATTACTAAGGTGACTTGTCCCGCTCCGGCGTGTCTACCAAACCTCGCCTGCACCACGCGACTGGAACCTTCGCTACCAGCCGGCATCTCTTGAAGTGGCACTTTTTTTTTTTTTGGTAGTGTTTAACGCCCGCTTTTACTGCTCTGGCACCGCAGGCGATGACACTGATGATACATGAAGATGGAGTCCGGATGGAATGTAATGGTGGGGGAAACCGGAGAACCCGCAGACAACCCGCCCCTACGCCGCTTTGTCCACCACAAAATTCACATGTGGTCACTTGGGATCGAACCCGGGCCGTCTAGGTGAGAGGCGAGTGGTGTGACCACTCGGCCACGGGGAGTGGATCAGGCACGTGTCATCTGGTTATGTACGACTGTCTAATCCATGGTAATTTTATGACAGTTTCTGTGTGTGCCGAATTTAGAGCTGAAAATTATATTCACGTATGATGTACGGTATGACCAACAAGGTCTACATCTTCGTTTGGTATCGTTTTGAACCACCCTATATATAAAACATTTTTAGAAAAAGGTCTGTGTGTGTCTGTGACCTAACACCTTTATCACCTTTTAAGTTGTAATAAGGGGTCTGTTTGTTTTACATCACAATATTTCGGGTGCATGCGCTATGTGGTCATGCAAATATGACTATTTCTGGCGCGAATGATGGAAGGCTACATTATAACGGTACACTGGTCACCTGGGTTTGAGAATCAACTTAAGGCTGAATAGAAAATATTTTTAATATCTTTTTCTTTTTTCTTATTTAATTACGTTTACGTTTATTACTTGTTAATGGTATTTTATTATAACGCACAATACAACTTTTAGTTACAAGCACATATATCAGAATTAGATATGTGGGGACAAAATGTATCCATAGTAATAGCAGTAATGTGGTCAATTTTGAATTACCAGCAGCTGACGTCATTTTAAAATTAATACAATCTGAAAGTCAAGATAAAGATTTAAAACTAGCAAATACTTCCGAGATATCCAACCAGAGGTCACCAAGGTCGCGTCTGAGAAAGGCAGCTGTTATTTAAGTCCAACCACTAACACTTGAGGATGTCCTAATCACCTGTATTAAAGTCGAGGAAGCACATCCGATACCTAGACGTCATTCTTGACAAGAACCTAACTTTTCGTGAACACGTGCGGGGAGCGTCGGACAGAGTGAGGGGGCTGTGGCCACCCTTGACCCTGTTCTGGCCTCCCAAATGCGGGTTCACTTAAAGATACGACTTTTCAAGGCACTCATATTCGCTTTTATGAATTTGAATTGTCCAATTTCATGATTAGAATTCCAAAAATGGTTAGCTATTGCTGATATTTCAACTTGATATTTGATGTTCTTTTAAACGTGTTCTTAAATTTATTTTAGTTCGCCTAATGTAAATATTTTCTCAATCATTACAGCTTATTTAATAAATTCCAGATTTATTTAACATATCTTTAGTTTTGTTGAGCGTTTATTTAACATATTTATACTTTCTCTACACGTACTATATACATAGCGTATAGAGAAGATATTACATTCCACTCAAAAATTCAATACTGAGATTTCACCGGTAATATACGTTTTAGGGTATCCTGTATTAATAATACCATTTTATTGATTGTTTAACGGCTTTTAACCTGGTAGGCAATTTGGATTAGGGTGAATGTAGTGGATGAAATTATGCTCAATGAGCCTGGGATAACTTATAGGAATAACTTTTTCCTCTGGAGAGAAAACGAATCTCGAGTAACTAATACCTGACGCGACACACATGAGTGCAGAAGGCGGCTGCGGTCTGTTCCGGTGTCGGTGTATAGTCTTATATTGAGCGTAACATAGAGGGGAGAAATCTGTCAGTTTCCTGCAGGATTCATGTGAAAACTAGCAACATTAGAGCGGTTGATTGAAATTCTCAAAAATGGACCAGGGCTTTATGACAAACCATAAGGATCACGCAAGAACAACGCTAAAGGAAGAGATATGGAACATGATAGCCGAGGATCTGAATTAGTCAAAACGGAGTTCAAAGTAAATACGCAAACTGTTTTGTAACAAATCTAGGTAAAACTAATGTACAAAAAACCCCAGAGGAAATCTTTACATAAATAAGTTTCCAAAAATTCCTAAGGATTTTTTTTTAGGAAAGTGCAAAAAACACTGGCAAAGAATTACAATATTTATCTTAAATAACTCTCTTTAATTTTTTTAAATTTTTTATCATTCATTATGAATATATCTGATTTTAACATTCTTTACAATCTTTAAGCTACATTCACAATGATGTACAAGCGCACACATGTCCAGATCTGTTGCGCCATTGAAGGCTTACAAAGCATCATTTTTAACAAAAATTTACAGGCAACTTCTATGTTCCATTCATACTTTAACATGTGCGAAAACTTTCCAAACATCCTTATTTTGGTTATTTAGATTCAAATTCATTATATCTGTCATAAGCCAATAAAATTCATATAGCACTCGCTCGTCGTTCATAATCTTTCATACATAGATCATCGTTTTTAATTATCAACATTGCAAATTACAGGTAATTACATAAAATATGAGGTTACACGATAACTTTCCGTTGCAAAGCTCATGAGTACAACTTAAGGTATACATAGTGTAGAGTAAGCCTGTCTGGCTCACATTCAAGAGGAGTAGAGTTCGAATCGCGGTTAGGTTGATTTACCTGGTTAAGATTTTTTTAGGGTTTGCCTTATTCTGAGAAGTTGAATGCCGAGGTACTTTAAGCTCAATGGACTCATATGAGCACATTTTAGTGATAAAATAAAATAAATGAAATAAAATATTGTATTAAACCCTGATATTACACCAGGGTAAAATATCCCAGACTTTATATATTTATTACCA
The DNA here is from genome assembly GCA_030762935.1 of Hymenopus coronatus. Taxonomy (NCBI): domain Eukaryota; kingdom Metazoa; phylum Arthropoda; class Insecta; order Mantodea; family Hymenopodidae; genus Hymenopus; species Hymenopus coronatus. The sequence goes on from CM060882.1 coordinate 29,141,445, forward strand.
CTTATACCAATTATAAATTTAATCATACAATTTAAATTTACAAATATAAACTTAACCTAACTTAGCCTAAAATTTTATAAGTACCAATTAAAATCATAATTATCATCAATTAAACAGTGTGTTAATATTTAATTTAGATTTCAATTTAATTAATATCAATATTATTATAATGTTGTATTTTTAATATATATATATTAATTTTTTATTTAATTGCTATTGTTATAATTTAGTAACATCTATTTTATATTATTTATTTATATTATACACATATTTTATTTTAAAATCCATTGTATTATTTTAATAAATATTCTATTAAGTAGTTTAAATATATTACTCTTACCATTATCATATTGTTACTTAAAATTTTATACATATAATTAATATTTTACTTATAAGATTTAAAGTAAAAAAAAAAAAACAACAACATTAGATCAAAAATTTTACAATATCTAATTATACTTTTTCTTAATGATGTTATCATTCGTCCGATACGACCTACCAGGTTAAAGGACGTATTACAATTAGATAACTACAAATAAACGCAAATTAGAAGTACAAGACATTCCTTAATTGGCAACAAAACTTAAGCACTACTACAGAGATTCTCTAAGGAGACGAAAAGAAACAATGTGGCGATGCTGGTACGGCCAGCAGGGCTTGTGCGTACCAAACACAAATAACATTTCTGTGACCGGTCATGTGATAAAGACAAACTGCCAGCAATCTTTTGGAACCGGAAGTTCAAAGCAAATTTATGGAGTTGAACGGAAGCTTTGAGGAAGTGGAACACTTCCAAAGCACCCCTGAGTCGCAGATATTAGCGAAATACTTCCAGTGGAAAAAAGGGGGGGGGAAGGAAAAAATTACATCCTGCTTAGCGAAAGAGGTAATGAACCACATAAAAACTCTGCTGAAAGAGGTGCGTTAAGAAAGCAATTTGCCCCATTGGAAGATTCAATGTTCCAGGTTTCTACTTTGTTACATAGTACGAAGGTAGAGAAGTATTGCATTCCACCTAAAAATTCGATACCGAGATTTCACAAGTTTTAGGATCCCCTATGTAAAAATTATTTTTAGATAAAGATCCGTTTGTGCGTGTGTGTGACCGTGTGTCAATGAACACGTTAACTCAAAAACCAAGACAGTAAAATACCGACCTTAAATATTTAAGTTTAGTATCTTCCATGGATGTCGCAGGAAGATTTTGAAGAAAATCTCCTAGCCCAAACTACCCTTTACACGGAAAAAAATTTGAAAATTTTGATTTTCTCAAAAGCGGATCTAACGATTTTGATAAAAATACCGTATATTAAATATATTTATGTGACAAATAAAATATATTATCTCTGAAAACCTCTTTATTCTGAATGAATTTAGCTCATTTTGCATTAACTGGTAAACCGTATGAAATAGACAAAAAGTTACGATACAAAAAAAATGTGTATCTTATTAAAACACACAATTTATGCATTATGCATTTCATTTTTTAGATATTCCTTGTTATTGGTTTCAGTTTTAAAACACTTATAACACACATATAGCGCACACTCAGACACACGATTTTTTTTTCAAAAAGTACCTTTTTTGATGTAGGGGTCCTCAAAACCTGTATTTCTGGTGAAATCTTGGATTCGAACTTTTGTATGGAATACAGGACCTTCTCTACTTACTATGTGTATTGTACTTACGTGTTAGATAAGGTAAAATTATTGTAGGAAGAAAATAAAATGAAATATATATTAGTTTTCGTTGTAAAGTTTCCTGCATTTCAACACGAATTTGCACAAAAATATGAATAAATTCTAAATATCCCAAGGATTTTTTTTCTGTTGCTATTATAACAACAAAGTGAAAGTCCTAGGTTGAGGCACCTGTGACGTTTGTAAAACTTAATACTGGGTCTTCAGATTTATAAATATTCAGTAGGTTTAATGCATGATGTCATTACGAGCCCTGGTTACAAAGGGGAGGTTTGGAATTGAACCTTGTACTGCAAGCATTGCCGACTTTGTAAGCATGTTGATGTACTGGGCGGTGCAGAAGTGTTTTTCAGCAGCACTTTTTGGCGTGTTCTTTTCACGCAAGATGGAAATGACCACCGATCATAGAATTTGCTACGATTGCGAGTTTAGAAGAAGCAAGTTATGTTTCCAATGTAAATATTTGAAAAGCACGATACCATAGCCATTTCACTAAAGTGACCTCGAAAGTGTTGACATCCACCCCTCTAACCATCATTCGCTAGTCCTCGCCAGGGACTATTCGTGATAAACTCGCTGCCGAGTATTGCAGTCTTGCACGGATAAACGACTGGCACCAAAGACCGAATAAATCTGAATACTCTATACAAGTTACACACAATAATAGTAATATTTTAACTTGCATGGCTATTTTAAGAATAATATTTGCCTAAACTCAGTGTTCATAAAAAAATGAACCAGGGATGCATTAAAAACGTTCACATAAAATTCAGTTTTATTGAAGGTGAGTTTACAAGTAGCTCTTCCAAATAAATTCTTTTTCGTAGTCGGCTTATCCTCCCCATATGTAGGACTGACACTCCCCTAGGAGCAAGCAGGTGCCGAGGGGTCAAAAGCCTATTGGGAACAAAATGGAACGAGTGCTCGGCCCATAGCTAAGCGTGAGCGAGTGGATGACATAAAATGAAGCGAAATGGATGATAGAAAAGGTGATACAGCAATTGGTAGACTGAGTGGCGGGGGAAACCGGAGGATCTGGAGAAAACCCGCCCAGAGGCTGTTTCGTCCACCTCAAATCCCATATGTGCGCTTGGGGTCGAACCCAAATTTCTCAAATTGGAGCATTATTTTGAAAAAGTGTATGTGCTTTTGAGTGGCAATATAAAACGTTTCTAACAAATCAGTGAAAAAACGCATATGTGAAACATTTTGAATATGAAAAGCCGTTGGAAAAAATCTCATGTGTTACATTCACATGGCTTAGTCTATCTATTCTTCAAACGAACTCTTCTTAAAAAGAGTCTATTTAATACTATACGAGATAAACAGTAACACAATTGTTCTTACTATTTGGTTCCTTATAAGCAGAAGGGAAATAAGAGAATACTACACCAGGCTAAAGCGATAGTCAAATATTTTAAAATCCGATCGACATTAAATAATTGAAGTTCGCTTTGTATTTCCAGAAAAACAAGAAGGATGAAACGAAAGGGGCCCATTTGAGAATATGCGTAGTTTAAAACTGAAAACAATAACAAGGAATATCTCGGAAACGGTCAACTCTGCTACAAAAATGTATGCGACATAAATTAAGTGTTTTACGAGATCTACATTTTTATGTGGTAAGTATTGGTCTATTTCTTACGGCTCACCAGTTATGCAAAATTCATCCAGTATGAACAGGTTACAGAAGCTATTTCTAGAAAATTGAAAATATACATTTTCTTTGTGATGTAAATAAATGGATAGCCATTTTTAGAAAAACAAAATTTTCAAAACTAACTCCAAATAAAGGGTAGTTTTGGGTGAAAGGATTTTCTTGAAAATCTTCATGTCGTACCCTTGGAAGATATCAAACTTGAATACCAAGTTCGGTATTTAACGATTTTTTTTAAATGATTTTACTCGGGGGACATCGAAACATGTATTTTGGTTAACATTTGGCATAGAATTTTTTGTTTGAATACAATACTTCATCTATACACTATGTGACATTACACTGCTCTTAATTGGTAGTCAAAATGCGCCAAGTGGGAAGATTTAAATATATTTACTTAAAGTTTTATGGTCATATAATTTTATTACGAGAAACAAGTTTTAATCTTTGTGCATGTTTGGTCATATTTCACAATTGCATTACCTGAAATGAAAATTTGACAATGTACCATATTGTAATACCTAGTGATTTATAACTGTCGAGTTTTATCCAATTTAAAATGAAAGAGACGAAATGATAAAGAGATATCCAATGAATATACTTTCTGTGTGAAGGTATGTGTTGTGTTTTTTCCTCAGAGAATGCCGGCCATGATAACACAGACTTGTGCCTTTTTCTGTTTGTTGTTCCATTTCTTTTTATTTTACCATTTCCTTCCTTTTCAGTTTTCCCGAGGGTTTTGAGGAAGGAAACTGTAGAAGAGAGAGTTGCTTTCCTCTTGGGGTTAGCACTATCCCTACCCCAAAAGGCTCCCCCGCTCCACCTCAAAACAAGCAATGATTGGAATGAAATGTCACGTTTCGCGAAGCCGTTCTCATCAAGTGTAGATGCTATTTTTATTGACAAATGACGGGAGAATATTGTTTCCGATTACCGAGAGAGGGCAGTATATCCGCCCGTTTTTTGTTTCACTCTCGTCTCTATATAAAAGATTGCTTCTCCAGCTCCTAAAGTTACAGCCTCCTCCTCCCTGAGGAGGGTGGAGAGAGGTACCGCGCGATTCTGCACCAGCTAAAAGCTTAATTGTGCCGAAGACGTTCGGCTTTCTTTCATCCATTCTAGCTTCTTGAAAACAGCGCTGTTTTGGGCTGTTCGTAAACCACATACACATTTTTATTTTCTCTACCACGTATCTGCATTTACTGAGTATATTAGCTAGAGAAGGTGGCACATTCCATCAAAAAATCCCATGTCGAGTTTTCACCGGAAATATATGTTTTGATGTCCCCTTAGTCCGAAAAAATCATTTTTAGAAAAATGTCCGTTTATGTAGTCACCTCCAAGGTGTATTGGTTACTTCATATACCCAAGGTCGCGGGTTCAAATCCGGCGGAGGACAATGGATTTTTCGGGCGTAAAAATCCTTAGTATCGCTTACTTCGAAAGGGAAGTAAACCGTTAGTCCCATGTGATAGATTTACGGCCCGTAAATAATCTCAAATATAATAAATTAAGCGGTCTTTCACGCCTCTGAGCAAAATTAGGTGGTCTTTCACACCCAATATAGAATTGGACGCTGAGAACCACAGCAGCTAAAAAGCGTATATGTAAACTCCACTTCCATTGTTTGTGTGTGTGTGTGTGTACTTCATGACCCAAAAACGAAAAGAACGTTTAATACCAAACCTGATATTTATTTTTAGTATCCTCCAAAGATGAGATACGAAGCTTTTCAAGAAAATTCCTCCACCACAAACTACATGCAAAGATTTTTGAGAAGTTTTTTTCACTCTCAAAGGTGACTAATGATTTTGTTTAAAATGCCGTATATTAAAGATATTTACATCACAAATAAAATTATATTTTAAATTTTCTGGGATTAGCATCTGAAGAGCACCTTGTTCTGGATGAGTTTTGCAGAATTTTTCATATAGCTTATACTGTAACAGATAGATAAAAACCTACTACACAAAAAATGTATATCTCGTTTAAACACAATTTCGTCATATACGTTTTTCTTGTAGAGTTAACCCTCTCTGCGATATTACTTGTATTTGTTTCAATTTTAACCTACCTAACCTCCCTCAAAACCGTACCATATTTGACTATCGTTTTAGCCTAGTGTATTCCCTTATTTCCATTTTACTCACAAGGAAGCAAGCAATAAGACCAAGTCTGCTACTGTTTATCTAAATTAGCATGATGTAGGTAAAAGAATAATCTTTTGTAATAATAGTTCGTATATGGAATAGCTAGAGAAGATTATGTGAATGTAAAATGTACTATACTTTCATGATGGTTGTGGCAGAAATTAATCTGGATTTAAACCTTATTATATACTAATTTATAAACAATTATATTGTATTATATTCACATGGCTTTCTTTACCTAATCTAAAAATTATTTTTACAAAAGATCGTTACTTCATCTACTACATGTTATTGAAGATTAACTTTAGCAGAACTGGCCTTATTTCTTATTTGCTCCTTAGTAGAAGGGAAATAAGAGAAGTAACTAGGCTAAGGCGACAGTCAAACGTTTTAACCACTGTCACTGTATGACGACAGAGTTTCGGTTCTCTTTGCATGGCTAAGAGTAAAACAACAGAGCAACGAATGGCGACTTAAGCTTCAGGAGAGTATAGGTGTTTTAAAATTGAAACTAATACTGAGGAATATCTCGAATATGCATTTGACATAAATGTTCTTTAACAAAATTTTCATTTTAACTTTATCTAGCACGTTTGTACAATGTACACAGTAGGTAGGAAAAGGTATCTCGTATTTAAAAAGAATGAAATACCCGGATTTCACCGGAAATATATATTTGAGACACCCCGAAAAAAACACTTTAAGAAGATGGTCTGCGTGCGTGTGTATGGACTTTAAAAATAAAAAGGTGCAAAACTGGCTCAAGAGAGAAAAACAAACATGTTCTGCTCCTTCCTCCACCTCTGGAAGTTTCTTGTTCTATAATTGGGGGCTATTTAAGGAAATCTAAGCAAAAAAAAAAAAAAAAAAAAAAAAATCCGATGTTTTCCATTCAAATGTCTTTCTCTACATCTCTGCAACAAATTATTGTTAAAAAAATTATGCTTCCATTTATTTCATTCTAATCGAGAAAAAATTAGCAGAAATAGTCTTATTACTTGCTTCCTTATAAGTAGAAACGAAATAAGGGAGTACCATAGGTTAAAGCGATAGTCAAGAGCTGGTTGCTATATTCCATTGTTTGTATGGACAGGAGTTGACAAATTCCTGTATGAGAAAAGTATTTTCAAAGCTGTTACTAAAAACAAGAAATATCTCAAAAATGATGAACTCTACGAAAAAATTGTATGTAACATAAATGTTGTGCTTTAACATGCTCTACATTTTTTTGTGTGGTAAGTTTTTGTCCATCTCTTACGGTTTAGCAGTTATGCAAAATTCCGTAAAATTCATTCAGAATAAAGTATTCTCAGAGGTTATTTCCGAAAATTGAAGATATACATTTCTTTTGTCATTAAATATATTTAATATACGACATTTTAATCAAAATTAAAATGTAGATTTCAGGATGTCCAAAAAATCAAAATAGGTGTTGATATAAAATAAGATCACTTAAAGCCATTTTTAGAAAATCAAAATTTTCGAAAAAAGTTCTATGTAAAGTGTAGTTCGGGGTGCGGGGATTTTCTTTAAAATCTTCGTGTCGCATCCTTGGGAGATACCAAAGTTAAATACCAACGGTCTTTTCATTTTTGGGTTATGCTATCCACAGACGCACACACGACTGTTTCCAGAATATTCCTTATATTCTTATTGACTTCAATTTTAAGATACTTATACTTTTCTCAGACAGTCCTCTTTTGTTTTTATTTTTATTATACTCCTGGCCAAGCAAAGAAGCCAATTTCATGTGACAATCGCATAACGAGAGTTTTTAAAACATATGACTATCGCTTTACCAAAGCGCATTCCTTTAGTTATAAGGAACTAAGATATAAGTACATTCTGCTAATGCTTAGCTCGATTAGCGTGTTGTAGAAAGAAGAAGAATCATTTGTAAGAAGTCAGAGCAAGTCATATGAGTGCAAAACATCACCTTTTTTTTTTTTTAATAGAGTTAATAATTTCCGAGATATTCCTTCTTATTGGTCTTTGTTTTAAATTAGTTAAACTTTTTTTCAAATATATCTGCTTGATTCTAAAGCTGTTACACTTTCTTCTGCCAAAAGAGTTAAATTAATAAAATTCAATATGAATAAAATTATTTCTGACCGTGCACAAGAGAACCGAATTTCAATTGTTTTATCGTCGCTTTAGCCTAGTATGCTCCCATATTTGCATTCTGCTTCCAAGGAAGCAATTAATAAGGTTTTTCTGCTAGCGTTTATTTTGACTGGTATGAACATGCTAGAAAAAAAATTGATGTGTTCCATTCACATGACTTTCTCTACATCGCTGTAGCAAACTATTGTTAAAAATCATATTCTTCTATCTACTTTATGATAATCGAGATAAATATTAGCATGTATTTAATTAATTACTTGCTTCCCTGTAAGTAGAAAGAAAATAAGGGAATGCACTAGGCTAAAACGAATGTCAAATATCTTAAAAGCTGGTTGCCATGTGGTTGAAATGAGTTTCTATGCAAGACCAGGAGTTTACAACTCCATATGAGAAAAGTTGAGGTATTTTAAATCTAAAAACAGTAACAAGGAATATCTCAGAAATAGTCCATTGCACGAAAAAAATAAGTGTGTGTTTTAACGTGAGCTACATTTTTGTGTATTACGTTTCTGTCTATCTCTTACGGTTTACCAGGTGCTCAAATTTCAACTAAAATCATTCAGAATAAAGAGGTATTTACAAGCTTTTCCCAGAAAATAAAAGATGTACATTTTATTTGCCATATAAATATCTTTACTATAGGTATTTTTATCAAAATTGTTATAGCAATTTTTTGAGTAATTCAAAATCTTGGAAATTTTTTCCATATAATGGCTAGTTAGGGGTGGGGGCATTTTTCTCAAAACCTTCGTGTTGCATCCCAGGAGGATATTAAACTTAAATACCAAGTTTGATATTTTACCGAATTATTGTTTTTGAGTTATCGTGTTCACAGATACACGGACACACACATGGACCTTTTTCTACAATTTTTTTGATATAGGGGACCCTAAACGTGTATTTTCGGTGAAATCTCGGTATGGAATTTTTGGTTGGAATGCAATACTTTCTCTATAAAATATGTATATAGTACGTGTAGAGAAAGTAATACGCTTTTGTGGTTATAGTTTGTTACAGAATAGGTTGAGAAGTCATGTGAATGAAAACAAGATTTTTTTTCTCTAGGAAACTTGCAACTATCGGCTGGTAATTCTGTGACGTGTTATTCTTGTGCTTCAGAACTCCTCTTTTCTCAGAATCAATATTCGCGTTAAGCTGACGAACAGAACAAGCGACTATCGAGAAACTCATTAAACTCATTGGACGGAGGAAACGGAGTAAGAAAAGTCCATCAAGCAAGTCCAATAAGAAGGTAAAGTGGTTTTATCATTTCTCCTTGCCTTATTCCGAATCAATTCACTTATTTCTTGGTTTCAAAAAAATGAAAGTTCAATTTAATTGGCAATCAAAGATGCCGGTATATTCCTTCAAATTACTACAGTAATAAAGGAAGAATTCATATGTGTTACATTCATATGACTTTCTCCTGCTTTTCTACAATAAACTATTCTTACAAAAGCTTATTCTTCAATGTACTTCAAGCTTCAAGATAATCGATAATTTTTCACTTTTTTACTTGCTCTACATGTACTATTAACATAGTGTACCTATAGAGAAGGTGTTGTATTGCACCCAAAATTCGATACCGAAATTTCACCGGAAATGCATGTTTTGGGTCCCCCTGAATAAGAAAAAAAGAATTTTTGATAAAAGATCCGTCAATGAGCGTGTGTCCGGCATAGCTCAAAAACGAAAAGATCGTTAAATACCAAACTTGGTATTTAAGTTTGCTATCTTCCATGGATGTGACAAGAAGATTTTCAAGTAAATCCCCCACCCCAACTACTCATTACATGGAACATTTTTCGAACTCTTTGAATTTTTCAAAAATGGCCCAAACAATGATTAAAATATCGTATATTAAATATATTTAGCTGACAAACATAGTGTATATCTTTAGTTTCTAGAAATAGATTCTAAAGACATGTTTATTCTAGATGAATTTTTGCGGAATTTTACATAACTGGCAAACCGTAGGAGATAGACAAAATTTACTATACAAAACTTGTAGAGCTCGTTAAAACACACGATATATGTCAAACGTTTTTTTAATGGAGTCGTCCGTTTTTTAGATATTCCTTGTTAATGACTTCAGGTTTAAAATACTTATGCTTTCTCATACCGGAGTTTTGTCAACTGCTGGCCATACAAAGACCCTTCAATCGCATGCTAACCGTTTTTTAAAGTATTTAAATATCACTTTAGCCTAGTGAATTCCTTTATTCCCTTATAATTACAAGGAAGCAATTAAAATGTCATTTCTGCTAATTTTTTGTCGATTAGTATAAAAGAAATGGAAGAATAACCTTTATAACAATAATTTGTTGCAGAGATGTACAGAAAGTCATGTGAATGGGACACACAAACATTTTTTTTAGATTCATGGGGAAAAGGAAAATAAGCAGGCTAAAGCAGCAGTAAAAGCTTTTTGATTTTTTTCGCTTGAAATTACATTCTAATTGAAAACCAAAATGAAAAAAACAAAGATAAAGGAATATCAACTTATAATTTGAAAAAAGTATAGCTAATACGAAATAGTTAGCCACATAAAATCTTATATTTGACTTAAGTTGTGTATGTTAAGGGACATTGGAAGTGAAATGCTCATTACAATCGGCCAAAAAATCAAAAATAGTTGTTAGAAACTTTGGGCAGCTATAGAGAATCAACATTGCCACTTAAAGATGGTACAATACCACTGTTTTGGCATACTATTTTAACATTTTTTTCTCAAAAGGTGTGTGTGCACATCATAGCTCAAAAAATGAAAACATCATTAAATACCAAACTTAATAATTTAAGTTCAGTATCTTCCAAGGACGCTTCACGAAGATTTTCAAGAAAATTCCATCACCCCAAACCATGGAAATAATTTAGAAAATATTTATTTTCTCAAAAATAGCTGTATTGATTTTGATTAAAATCTCTTACATTTAAGATATTTAGATGACAAAATGCATGTCTCAAAATTTTCGGCAATAGCCTCTACAAAGGCCTATTTATTCTGGGTGAATTTTTCTGAATTCTGCGTAACTATAAACCGTAAGAGATAGACAAAAACTTACTATATAAGCATTTAATCTACTTTAAATACAGCATTTATGACGAGCATTTTTTTCTTGGAGTTGGCAGTTTCCGAGATATTTTATGTTATTGGTTTCAGTTTTAAAATACTTAAAACTTTTCTCATACGGGGACTAATCAACGCCTGGCAAAGCAAAGAAACGGATTTTAATCCCAAGGCAATCACTTTTTTAAAACCTTTGGCTGTCGGTTTAACATAGTGTATTCCCTTATTTCCCTCCTACTTACAAGGAACTAAGCAATAAGATCATTTCTGTTAATGTTTATATCGATTATCATGAAGCAGACAGAAGAATAGGGCGGTGCCGTGGGTGAGTGGTTAGACCGCTCGACTCCCATCTAGGTGATCAGGGTTCGATCCCAACCGTCCGCATGTGGGATCCGTGATGGTCGAAGCGGATTTTCTCCGGTCCTTAGGTACTCCATCACCTTTTCAATCATCAATTTCGCTTACATTTCATATCATCCACTTCCACATGTTCATGTCTGGCTACGGGCCAACCCCTCGTGACAGGTTCTCCGTTCTGTAATTTCGTGCTGTTGGCTCCCCGACAGGCTTCTGATCCCTTGGCATTGGCTTGCAAGTCCTAGGAGAGTGTCAGTCCAAATACGGGTCGAGTACGACGATTCCGAAAAGAAAGAAGAATAAACTTATTAACAATACTTTTTAGAGATGTAGAAAAAGTCATAAATCTGATTTTATTTGGTCACTTTTGTGTCATATAGCAAAAAAAAAAAAAAAAAAAAAAAAAAAAAAACTTTTCTGTAAGATATCTGTGTGACAATATGTGGTGGTTAGTACAATTTCGGAACTATCTCCTTACAATACCATTTTTATTTCGTGTCACGCATATGGCGATAGAGTGCCACAGTTTATCTGCTTACACATTCATAGTCAAATGAAAGAGTTCAGCCAGCCCTGCAAGAGTACATCCCTATAACCATATGGCTTTGCTCTGTGAGAAGCAGATGACGTTAGGGTACCATTCAGTCTAGCTGCCTTAATTATATGTTAATAGATGGGAATATAGCTCTATTACCATCTATTTTCAGTTTTACTATTGTTTTAGACTGAATTTGGAACTTTAGGTCGTGTTATTAAATATGCAATATAGTATTTCCTTGGCAATCGAGGAAACCAAGAAAAATCTGCAGTCGGCTGGTTGGTACAAGCGATTTGATCCCAGGACCTTCTGAATGCAATAGACTTTACCATATGAGCCAGATTATTAAGTAACAGCAACGTCCCCCGGGGATACCTAGGCGTCACTCTTGACAAGAGCCTAAGTTTTCGTGAACACGTGCGGGTGGCCGCCCTTTATCCGGTTTTGGCTTCCCAAATTCCGCTTACATGTTTTCAAGGCGCTCATAGTCCCTCTGATGCTCTATGTCTGCGAAGTGTGGGACAGGGTCGCAGACTACTGACTTCTCTGGTTACAGCGGATTCAGAATAGAGAAATCCAGCCAATTTATTCTGTATGTCGACGTTTACCAGTGAGACTATATAAAGCTTCAGTCCCCTCACACGTGGAGGATGTAATTAGGCGCCGGGCTCAAAAATTCTACCCAGACTGGGCAAACACGAGAACGCCCTTGTTAGATCACTGAAGACTACTTAACTGAACGCCGATACAGGCAGTACCGAATTCCCCACATGGCTTACGGACACTACCGGTAACAAGGACTTCCAACCAGCCATCAGCACATTAGCTAAAAAAAGTATTCCCTCCTCCCAACCTTAGGAGTGGTCAGTAAAAATTCATCTCCAACATAGGCTAATTCAAACATGAACTAAACACGAGCAGAGTAGAAGAAAAGGATGCTGCCGAAAATAGCAACCGTTCGAAGAACCTATATAATACGTTACCTCCTTAACACCAACACCTAAAACCTCACATTAATCACCAAGCCTAAAACATCCATCATTCCTGTGCTTGAGCCCTTGCCAGGGTAGGTACACAGCAACTTTACCTAGGCTCACCATGGGTTTACCAGATCTCGGACGGACGGACGGACCAACGTGGTTTATTCTTTCTCTCTACTTTTGTTTCACCAGCTTTTCGGCTAAGTAGCGTTTAACTATAGATACAAATAAATTAAGACTGTTATAGACAGCGGTGACACTAGCATCCTATTGTATTCCACACAAAACATGAATATCGAGAATTCACCGAAAATACATATTTTGAGAGCCCCATGAATAAAACACATTTTTAGAAAAAAGTCGGTGTGCATGGGCGAGTGTATGTCAGTGGACGGAATAGCCCAAAAACGAAAATACCGTTAAATACCAAACTTGTTACTTTCTCTAGCCCCGTATGTACAATGTACATAGGGATAGAGAAATATTATATTCCACCCAAAAATTCGATGTCGAGATTTCACCGGAAATACATGTTTTAGGACCCATTGAGTCCAAAAAAGGAATTTTCAGAAAAAGGTCCGTGTGCCTGTCTGTCTATGTGTGTGTCTGTTAACAGCATAGTTCAAAAATGAAAAGACGGTTGAATACCAAACTTCGTATTTAGCTTTGGTATCTTCCAAGGATGCGACACGAAGACTTTCAATAAAATCCGTCCATTCCTAACTACCCTTTACATGGAAAACATTTCAAAAATTTTGTTTTTCTTAAAAATGGCTTTAACGATTTTGATTAAAATATCACATATTAAAGCCATTTCTATCACAGATAAAATGTATATCTTGAATTTTCTGGGAATAGCTTCTAAAGACCTGTTTATTCTGGATGAATTTTGCTTAATTTAGAATAACTAGAAAACCGTAAGAGATAGACAACAAAACTTGCTATTCAAAAAATGTAGATCTCGTTAAAATACACAAGTTATATCTCATAAACATTATTTTCGTGGAACTTACCGTTTCAGAGTTATTTGTTGTTATTAGTTTCAGTTGTGAAGTACTTATACTTTCACAGACGGGAGTGTTCGTTTTTCTCTACACCTGGCCAAGCAAAGAGGCGATTTGCAATCACAATCACATAACGACAGCTTTTAAAGTTCATTAACTCCACGATTTTCAAGAAAAGGCCTCACCCCAAACTGCCCCTCACATGGAAAAATGCTTTAACATTTTCTCAAAAATATATCTAAACAGTTTGATTAAAATTCCGCATATAAAAGTATTTACATGATAATTAAAATGTATATCAGCCTGTGAAGATCTCTTCATTCTGAATTACTTTTCCATAACTAGCAAGACGAACAAAAACGTACAGCACAAAAAAGTAGATCTCGTTAAAACACAGATTACATTATATTCTAGTTTTTGTAGAGTTAACCATTTAAAACATATTCCTTATTATTGCTTTAAGTTTTAAGACACTTAAGCTTTTCTCAAACGTGAGTAAATTTTTTATTTCACGTGTTTTATTTTGCTTTTGGCTGTGCAAACCAAAAATTTAATTTAAATTGTTTCACATAGCAACCAGATTTTATAATATTTAACTATCGCTTTAGTCCAATGGGTTACATTACTTCCCTTCTATTTACAAGGATTTAATACGAACATTTCTACCAATGTTTATCTCGATTACCACGATCTAGATGAGGGAATAATCTTTTGTATGAACAATTCGTGGAGAAAGTCATGTGAGTGGAATACCTGAATGCTTGGCCTTTTCGGTTAAATAGGGTCACTAAATTATATAACCCCTCTCGCGGCTTTCCTCCACTGCACGAAAGATCCTAGTGTCACGAGCAAAACGCACTGGAGTCCTTACTTTAAATATAAGCTGAAAATATTGACCATTTGCTCCCAAACAGGCAGTATAACAAGTTAAAGATGTCTCTGTGTAATCTACAGAAATTTAGTGTTATGCAAGAAATCACAAAAATTCCTGCTGCTATGCTTCTTCATTTACGATTTAGATTCCCGTCATTTCTCGGGACGCACCTCAGCCTGTATCGCCTAGAGTCAAACCATTACACCTGCATCACTTAAAAAGGAGTGCAGCCTTGCAATGGGTATGGATGATACTTCTGGTTCAATCAACATTTTCCCAAAAGCTTTCTATCTCTTGCAAAACAAAGCATAAAATATGCTGAGCTGCTCGAGTCTCTTTCCTGCAAAATCTGTAGTCTAAGTTGCCCTGAAGCACCCTAATTGTGTTGAGATGCTTTTTCATAGGAATATGCCCTGTGAGGAAATCAGTAATTGTTCCCCGCTGAAGACTGATACATTTTAGCAGGCTATCAGCTCTTTCCTTATATAATCCTTTGATAAGTAGTTTCCCATGTATATTTCCTGGGGTTCTATGCCAGAGCTGCTAAGCTTAGACCAGTGAGCGAGAATATTTTCGCAAATGGTGATAGCCGTGTGTGAGCAAAAGGCCAACATTTCCGTAATTTATCTTATGATACGTACGGTCGCGATTGGTGTTGAAGAGTTGTTTTATTTTTGCTTTATTTCTTAACGTAATCTCCAGAAAGGCTAACACATTTGTCATATCGGTGTTCTAATTTAATTACACCATCTCTGTTGTGCGATTTATAAAGGTCCTCAAAATAGCCGTTTACTGCATCAATGACCTCCTCGATGCTGTGAAATCTTCGTCCTCCAAGACATCTTTTGAGGTTTGGCAACAGGTGATCCAACTCCAAAAAGGGCAAAGTCAATTTTGTCAGCTAACAAGGTTATGGCGAGTGTTTCTGGGATGCACAGGGAATTATTTTTATTGATTATTTGGGAAAGGGTAAAAGTATCACTGGTGACTACTACGCAAGCTTACTGAAACGTTTGAGGGATGAGGTAAAAGGAAAATAACCTCATTTGGCAACAACAACCACAATTTCATCACGACGATGCTCCGGCCCATCGTTCAGTCATTGCAATAGGAAAAATGTGCGAATTAAAGTTGGAATTGCTTGAACATCCACCCTATTCGCCAGATATAGTACGCAGTGGTTATCACCTGTTCCCAAACCCCAAACATTTCTTGAAGGACGAAGGTTTCACAGCAACGAGGAGGCCATCGATGCGGCAAACAGCTATTTTGAGGATCTTGATAAATCGCACTACAGAGATGGTTTAATTAAATTAGAACACCGATATGACGAATGTATTAACCTTTCTGGAGATTATGTTAAGAAATAAAGCAACAACAAAAATTAAATGCTAGTTCATTGAGAGGGCCGGGACATATCAGCCGACCCTGGTATTATAGATACAAATACATTATGATTGTTATAGACAGCTGAGACACTTCCATACATCTCTCTCTCGATATGATTTATTTGACTGAAGACTTAGAGATTTTTCTTTACATTATCGTTTCATTATGAAGTTAAGCAGCCTTGAATCACATTGATATACAGGCGCCTCTCTTGCATCAAAGAGATGTGAAATAATCTTGGATTTATGGAAATGAAACATTGGAGCTTCAGAAAGAAACGCGATTATGTAAATTCCAAGCATGATAGTGACAGCACTAGAAGCAGATAAATTAAAATTACGAAGTTAAAGAAAGGGCAGGCCTGGAGAAGTATCCCTTTATTGATTTTATAGAACCTCTTGAATCTAAATCAAGATGCAGGAACAATGCCCAAGAGATGTAGCCGAGTCCTTGCAGTCCCTTCCGATATTTTTATTCTGCTTCAAGATAAAAATCTGATGTGCTCCATTCGCACGACTTTCTCTACATCTGTGCAACAAATTATTACTAAAAAATCTAATGTGTTCCATTCGCACGACTTTCTCTACATCTCTATAACAAATAATTGTTAATAAGCTTATGCATCTATTTAATTCATGCTAAAACTTAGCTGAAATAGTCTTATTACTTGCTTCCTTTAAGTAGAAGCGAATAAGAGTTAAAGTGATAGTCAAAAGCTGGTTGTTATGTGACTGAAGTTCCTTTGAATGGACAGGAGTTGACACATTCCTGTATGAGAAAAGCTAAGTTTTTCAATGGTGAAACCATAAAACAAGGAATAACTAAAAAGCTATCAACTCCACGAAAAAATGTATATAATATAAATTGTGTGTTTAAACGTGCTCTACATTTTTGTATGGTAAATTTTTGTCAACTCTTACGGTTTAGCACTTATGCAAAATTCCGTCAAATTAATCCAGAATAAAGTAGTCTTCAGAGGCTATTCCCAGAAAATTCAAAATATACACTTTATTTGTCAGGTAAATATCTTTAATATACGATATTTTAATCAAAATCGTTAGAGCCATTGTTGAGAAAATTATAATGTTCAAAAAAGTTCCATGCAAGTAGTTTGGTGAGGGGGAATTATTCCCAAATTCTTCGTGTTGCATCCCTGGAGGATACTAAACTGTGTTCACAGACACACACGGACCTTTTTCTGAAAATGCTTTTTTGGGATTCTAAAACGTATTTTTTCTGGTGAAATCTCGGTATCGAATTTATGGGTGGAATACACTTTGCACATAGTACGCGTAAAGAAACTTAAAAAAAAAAAAAAAAAAAAAAAAAAAAAAACCAGGCATCGTAGTTTTCAGCCGATTATTATGTCAATTATAAAAACTCCGAAGCCCGAAATAATTTATCACCGATATTCCAATTTGGTACCCTCTGAATGTGATGCAGACACGCTACCCCCACACTGCAAAGCTAAATGGGTTTTATCATTTGGTACAGTATATTATTTCACTCTCATCTCGTTAAATGATATTTTAAAACGAATTTTTTAGGCAAGTATTTTATTTCACTGCATTATCCTCTTCTAGCCAGGCAATATAACTTTAATGCACTCCATTCAAACGTATGAATTTCAATTACTTCCCTCCCCACATTTTTTGCGACCGGACGGGTAAAATGAGCCTCTTGTGTAACATTGATTAATTTCTGCTGATTAGTTTCCAATAATATTTGGCTGATTTACCTGCAGATTCAGTTCATTAAATAGCAGAAGCGCGCCTTCCCCTAAATGTAACATGACAGATGTAATTTCCCATCTACAATAAACAGACGTGTAATAAATATAATATTCCCATTAGCAACGCACTAATATAAATCGAATTGTATTACAATGATATTGGATACTCTCCACACAAAAATTGAGTGATGCACAAATTTATAGCGTTTTACAAACTGTTGTATTACCTGTTAAACAGACAATAGCATAGCATTTATATTCGAGATATACTGTAACAGGAAAAAAAATCTGACGTGTTCCATTCACATGACTTTCTCTACATCTCTACAACAAATTATTCTATATACTTCATCTAATCGAGAAAAAAAATAGCAGAAATAGTTTTATTACTTGCTTCCTTGTTAGTAGAAGCGAAATATGAAAATTCTTCTCACCTCCAACTACCCTTTACATGGAAAATAAATTCGAAAATTTTGATGGCTTTAACGATTTTGATAAAAAAATCTCTTATATTTAAGATATTTTTATGGCAAAGAAAACGTATATATCTTAAATTTTCTGGGAATAGCCTCTGAAGACATGTATATTCTGGTTGAATTTTCCGGAATTTTGTATACCTGGTAAACCATAAGAGATAGACAAAAACTTATCAAACAAAAAATATAGATCTCGTTAAAATACACAATTTATGTAATATACATTTTTTCGTGAGGTTGACCGTTTTTGAGAAATTCCTTATTATTAGTTTCCGGCTTTAAAATACCTATACTTTTCTCATATGGCAATTTGTAAACTCCTGTCCATACAAACTAAAGAACGTCAATCAGCAACCAGGTTTTCCCTTCAATTACAAGTAAAAAATAAGAGCATCTCTGCTAATTTTTTTCTCGATTAGCATTAAGTAAATAGAAGAAAAAGCTTTTTAACAATAATTTATTGTAGATATAGAGAAAGTCAGGTAAATGAAACACATCAATTTTAAACTATGTGCTGGTCTACACAAATCACCTGCATGCCTTGTATTTACAGTACGATTTCTTGTGAACTTACTGTAATCATCTATAAGATAGCTCAACAGATTTGTACTCACCAGTAGTGTAGGCATTTTTAATTCCTCTAGCACGTACGTATATACAATGTGCATAGTAGCTAGAGAAGATATTGTACTCCACCCAAAAATTCGATGTCGAGATTTCACGGGAAATATATGTTTTGGAAACCTTGAGTTTGCAAAAAGCATTTTTTAGAAAAAGTTCCATGTATGTGTGAGTGCGTGGGTGTGTGTCTGAGGACAGCATAGCTAATAAGCAAAATACCTTTAAAAGACAAACTTGGTATTTATTATTAGTATCTTCCAAGGATGAGGCATGAAGATTTTCAAAATATCCCCCACCACAATCTACCTATTACGTGGAAAAATTTTAGAAACATGACTAAGTATTTTGATTAAAATACCACACATTAAACCTATTTACATTACAAATTAAATGTACATTTTCTGGGAATAACATTTTAGAATGTTGCCTAACATTTAAACCGTAAGAGAGACAAAAACTTAGTACACAGAAATTAGACCTCGTTAAAACTTAATTTATGATATATGTTCTTTTAGTAAAAGTGGTTTGTACATTGATTCATATATTCCTTTTTATTGGTTTCAGTTTTAAACTACCTAACTTTTATCAAACCGAATCTCAATAGTTTAGCATAGAAACCGTTTTTAAAATATTTTTAAAAGATTTGATGTTACGGTATTTCCTTAATTCCCTCCTACTTACAGAGAAGAAAGTAATACGACAAATTCTGCTAATATGTATCTCATTTAGTATGATGTAGATAAAAGAACTATCTTTTGTAAGAATCAATGTATATCAAATATCTAGAGAAAGTCATGTGAATGGAACACTTCAGATTTTTACTTTCTCTACACGTACTATGTACATAGTGTATAGAGAAGGTATTGGAATGCACCCAACAATTCGTTAGCGAGATTTCACCGGAAATATATGTTTTAGTGTCTCCTGTATCCAAAAAAAGCATTTTCAGAAAAAGGTCTGTGTGTGTCCGTGAACACGGTAACACAAAAACAAAAATACGGTAAAATAGCAAACTTGGTATTTAAATTAAGTATCTTCCTGGAATGCGACACGAACATTTTGAGAAAAATCCCCCTACCCTAAACTACCCTTTACATGAATATTTTTTAAAAAAAATCTGATGGTTTCCATTCACATGTCTTTCTCTATACCTCTGCAATAGATTATTGTTAAAAAGCTTATACTTCTATTTACTTCATACTAATCGAGAAAAAATTAGCACAAATAGTCTTATTACTTGCTTCCTTGTAAGTAGAAGCGAAATAAGAGAGAGTTGGTTAAAGTAATCGTCAAAAGTTGGTTGCTATGTAACTGAAGTTCTTTTGTTTGTATGGACCTGAATTGTTAAATCCCTATATGAGAAGAGTATGTTTTCAAAGCTGAAACCCAAAAACAAGGAATAACTCAAAAACGATCTACTCCACGATAAAAATGTATATAATATAAATTGTGTGTCTTAAGGTGCTCTACATTTTTTCTGTTGTAAATTTTTGTCCATTTCCTGCGGTTTAGCAGTTATGCAAAATTCCGTAAAATTCATCCCGAATAAAGTAGTCTTCAGAGGCTATTCTCAGAAAATTTAAGATAATTATTTTATTTGTCAGGTAAATATCTTCAACATACAAAATTTTAATCAAAATAGTCAGTCATTTTTGTGAAAATCAACATTTTCGGAAAAAATTCCATGTAAAGGGTAGTTTGGGGTGGGGAGATTTTCCTCAAAATCTTCGTGTTGCATCCCTGGAAGATACTAAACTTAAATACCAAGTTTGGTATTTTACCGATTTTTCGTTTTTGAGTTATCGTATTCACAGACACACGGACCTTTTTCTGAAAATAGCTTTTTTTTTTTAATACAGGGGACTCTAAAACACATATTTGCGGTGAAATCTCGGTATCGAATTTTTTGTACATATTGCATATAGAGAAAGTAAAAATAAATTTTATTAAAAATGGCTAACGATTTTGATTAAAATATCGTATATTAAAGATATTTACCTGACAAATAAAATGTATATCTTCAATTTTCTTGGAATACTCTGAAGACTGCTTTCGTCTTGATGACATTTACGGAATTTTGAGTAACTGCTAAACCGTAAGACTTAGATAAAAACTTACTCCACAAATAATGTAGGGCACGTTAAAACAGAACATTTATGTTATATACATTTTTTGTGGAGTTGATCGTTTTTTCAGATATTCCTTGTTTTTGGTTTCAGCTATGAAAGGCTTACTTATTTCATACAGGGGTTAATAAACTCCTGTCCATACAAAGGAACTTCAGTGACATAGAACCAGCTTTTGGCTATCACTTTAACTTATGATATTCCCTTATTTCGCATCTACGTACAAGGAAGCAAGTTATAAGACTATTTCCGCTATTTTTTTCTCGATTAGCATAAAGTAAATAGAGGCATAACCTTTTTAAGAATAATTTGTTGTAGAGATGTAGAGAAAGTCATAAGAACGGAACACATCAGATTTTTTCTCATGGAATCTCAAAACACGTATTCCCGGTGAAGGTATGGAATTTTTGGGTGGAACACTATACTTTCTCGATACACTATATGTAGTAGAGAAAGCAAAAACAAGAAAAAAAGCTCAAATAATTAAAATGGAGCATAAGCTATTTTCGATTATATGAAAAGTTAGGTTATAAAAGTGAGCTAACAAATGAACAAACTTTTACACATTAGCAAGCCAGAAGGCCACGTGTGATCACCTTTTGGGAATATCCCTGCATCTTATTTATTTATTGTAGCTTAACCTGATTGGTCGTATTGGACGATTAATGGAACCTGTTAAATGATGCTCAAATCACCGAACCACGCAGGCTAAATTTGCTCGACATTCGGCTTCTGAGGATATAGGAAAGCCCCGATAAAAAAACCTTATCTAAGCGAAATTCGAACTCTAAACTTCTTCACGTAATACAGGGTTACTACAAAAGAAATAGACAACTTCAACTGCCTGTAAAACAAAAACTATTAGAGATAGCAACCTAATTATTTTGGAGGTATGTTGAGAAACTCTCAAAGTTTCGTTTGTTACTATTGGTAACGCTGTAGTGTTTTGTTTGTTGTTGCAGAAGCTGAAATGGCGGAAAATCCTGTGGAAAAGGCATATTGCGTGTTGGAATTTGCTAGAACGCAATCAGCAACTGTTGTCCAACGACACTTTAGAACACGTTACCACAAAAATGAAATGATGCGCTCACAAAAACCAGCATCGTCTTCATCATGTCGCAACATGTCGATGCAAAAGTCACCTTATAACCTTATCTTCTTCACTCAGAAACTGCAACATCTGTAATCTGTAAGGCATCATGTGCAGTCGCTGCCGCAAGATTTTCCATACAGTTTGCTGTGGAATTTGTAATTGCATGCTTGCCCTAGATGTCGATTTCTGTGGGCTTCTTATGTAGGCAGAACGAACACGTTCAACGTTTTCTTCCGAAACTCTTGGTCTTCCCGAGCTCTTCCCTTTGCACAGACTTCCCGTTGTCTCGAATTTTCTATACCAGTCGTAGATTGACTGTCTAGTCGGTGGCGTTTTGTGGTAACGTGTTCTAAAATGTCGTTGGACAACAGTTGCTGATTGCGTTCTAGCAAATTCCAACACGCAATATGCCTTTTCCACAGGATTTTCCGCCATTTCAGCTTCTGCAACAACAAACAAAACACTATAGCATTACCAATAGTAACAAACAAAACTTTGAGAGTTTCTCAACATACCTCAAAAATAATTAGGTTGCTATCTCCAATAGTTTTTGTTTTACAGGCAGTTGAAGTTGTCTATTTCGTTTGTAGTAACCCTGTATAATACTTGTAAATGATATACTGGTTTCTCTGGTGAGATGTTCTTATATATTCTTCAATATCACTGGGTACAATAATTATTAACACTGTATGATGGCACAGATAAATTAAGATTGCATTCAGCTAGCATGGTAACAGCACGCGTTCCCGCCAAATGCATAGGACGCTACCCTTGTGCCGAGCAATGATGATCACGTGAAGACTGATCAATAAGAAATGACAAATGAGCGTCTATTCAGCTCTTATATAGCCTCAAAGCTTATTCTTCATGTTTCTCCATATTAAGCATTTTTAAGGAAGTATATAATACAGACTTCCTTTTATTTATAAATAGATTACTTTTGGTGCATATACTATTTATTTCATAAGCAATTTGCGCTTAGTGAATATTTAATTATAGGTATCCAACGCTTGGGGATGCGGTATACTAGAAAGAACAACTTCTTTTTTCATGCACGTAGTAATGCAAATATCATTGTTGAATTTTTTAAAATAATTAGTTCTGATCATAAATGAAATTATATTTAAAATACATATTAAATTCAATATTCTGATATTCACAGTACACTTACAAGCTAATTACTTTCAGTAAATAATTTTTCCTTTACCACATAATCAATAAATCAATATGGCATCAATTTCCTTACATTAACAAAAATAAACTCTTGGTATGAAAACATATGTCTTTCGTATATTAACGAATCAAATGCCTGGAATTTAATGTTGGAGTGTTATTTATAATTAAGGCACAACTGGTTCATACACAGAGATTTCTTAATACTGTCGTAAATAATAGTAATAACTAGTAAACAATATTCAAATATTTAGCTAGAATTACATTGAACAGTGAGTTTTACCAGCACGATTCAAGTTAAAAGGAACTCCTTAAAACCATCTTTGAATTAAGCAGACAAATCGGGCTGTCTACCGGTAAAGAAATAAATACAAACCACCATGAGCAAAGTAGAACATATATACAACTTAAAAGAATAAAATTATGTTCAAACTCACCGAAGTATTTCTTTGTACACAACCTCATCGTAAAAGAAATCATTTACCGAGTAAAACACACGTACTCCCCTGGCAAAAGCCACAGTCGAACTAACCAATTAATCCAAGACACTCCCTTGGTGACAGGCTTACGTCATGCCATAGAAGAATCAAAACATGCAGCCCAGGTGTGCCAAGTCTGTATATTAGAATGCCATACAGGCCAATTCATGTCAAATAATCAAGGACGTCAAATTAGGCTTTTACTTTTTCTAGCATGTATGTACAGTTCTCACAGCGGAAAGAGAAGGTACTACTGTATTCACACAAAAATTCGATACCGAGATTTCACCAGAAATACACGTTTTAGGGTCCCGCGTATCCAAAGAAAGCATTTTAGAGAAATGTCCCTGTGTTTGAAAAAGATAACTAAAACACGAAAAGTCGATAAACACATATTTAAGTTTAGCATCGTTTCTCATGCGACATAAAGATATTGAGTAAAATCCCACCTCCACAAATTACCTCTTACACGGAAAAAGTTTCGGACATTTTGATTTCCCCCCCAAAATGGGTCTAACGATTTTGATTAAAGTACCGTATATTAAAGATAATCATATGACAAATTAATTGTATATCCTGAATTTTCTGGGAGGAGCCTCTGAAGATCTCTTTATTCTGGGCGTACATAGGTCCCTGTTGTGTTATGGTTTTATATATTGTGTATATATTTCTTTTTAAGTGTATTTATCTATTATAGGAGGGTACATTTATGAAGGTGTACTCTGTGCTGTAAATTTAAATTCCTACATTTGAATGTGTTTGTATTTTTATTTTCGGGTTTACTCTTTTAATTATTTGTTGTTGTTGTTGTTTTAATATTACTTTTTAGTGTGTATTACAAAAACATGTACGGTCTGTGGACCCGTGCGATTGTTGAAATTCAATGTATGATATTATGCCAATAAATACACTTATTCGTTCATTATTCTGGGTGAATTTTGCTGATGTTTGCATAATTGGTAAACCATAACAGATAGACAAAAGCTTACCACAAAAAATGCAGGTCTCGTTAAAACACACGATTTAAGTCCTATACATTGTTTTTCGTAAAGTTGACCATTTATGACATATTCATTGTTATTGGTTTCGATTTACGCGAATTTGTCAACTCCTGACCATACAAAGAAACTGATTTCTAGCGCATAGCAACTAACTTATGAACGTTTTGACTATCGGTTTAGGCTAGTGTGTTCCCTTATTTCACCTCTACTTACAACATAGCACGTAATAAGACAATTTCTGCTAATGTTTTATTTCTACTAAAATAAGCTTTCTAACAATAGTTTGTTGCCGAGATATGAATGGAACAAATTACACTTTTCGTAGGTTTAGATTTTTCGGTGGCTTGTCAAATATTAACAAAAATAGTCCTTTTGCACCACAGTCAGTGCATTATATGAATATTGTAACACGTAAGCGTGAAAATAAGAAGCTGTAAGTTAACGCATTATTGTGAAGAAACTACAATATACAATATAGAGTGTCTATTATCAATTTTTAGCATCCAAAAATTGATACCGAGATTTCGCCGGGGTACATGTTTCAGGCACCCAAACCCCACCCCCCCAAAAAAAAAAGCATTCATAGGAAAAGGTCCATGTGTGTCCTCGTGTGTGGACAACACAACTTAAGGACGAAAAGTCGGTTAAATACCAAACTTCTTCCAAGTATGTTACACGAAGATTATCGGAAAAATCCCCCACTCAAATTACCCTTCATATGGAACATATTTCGAAGGTTTTGATTTCTCTCAAAATCGCTCTAACGATTTTGATTAAAATATTATATTTTAAGATGTTTTTATGAAAAACGGTATACATAGCTATATATATATTGATTTTCTGGTAAAAGCCTCTGAAGACCGCTTCATTTGGGATGATTTTTGTATAACTGATAAATCGTAACACACATCTTACTAAACACAAATGTAGATCTGGTTAAAACACACATTTTATATTATATAATTTTTTGTAGAGTTAGCCATTTCTGACATAATATTTTTGTTGGTTTAAATTTTAAGGTACTTACACCTTTTTCAAACGGGAAGACATCTTTCTTTAATATGTTTTTTTAATTTCATTACACGTACTATGTACATAGTGTACAGAAAAGGTATTGTAATGCACCCAAAAATTCGATCCCGAGTTTTCATCGATAATACATGTTTTGTGACCCCCTGAGTCCAAAAAAGCATTTTTAGAAAATTGTCCGTGTGTGTCTGTGTGTGTGTGGGGTGTCTGTGAGCAGCATAGCTCAAAAACGTAAAGACCATTAACTACCATACTTGATATTTAAGCTTGGTATCTTTCAAGGATGCAACACGAAGATTTTCAAGAAAATCCCTCCATTCCAAACTACCCTTTACATGGAACTTTGTTCGAAAATTTTGATTTTCTAAAAAATTGCTCTAACGATTTTGATTAAAATATCATGTATTAAAGATATTTACCTGACAAATAAAATGTATATGCTGAATTTTATGGGAATAGCCTCTGAATACTACTTTATTCTGGATGAGTTTTAAGAAATTTTTGATAACTGCTAAACTGTAAGATATGGACAAAAACTTACCACACAAAAATGTAGGGCACGTTAAAACACAGAATCTATGGTATATACATTTTTCGTGGTGTTGATCGTTTATGAAATATTCAGCTTTAAAAAACTTATACTTTGCACTAACACGAATTTGTCAACTCCTGTCCATACAAACAAAGGAACTTTAGTCACATAGCAACCTGCTTTTGACTATCACTTTAACCTATGGTACTCCCTTATTTCGCTTCTACTTAAAAGGAAGCAAGTAATAAGACTATTTCTGCTAATTTTTTCTCGATTGGTATGAAGTAAATAGATGCATAAGCTTTTTAATAATGTTTTTTGCAGAGATTTAGAGAAAGTCATGCGAATGGAACACATAAGATTTTTTACTGCTGATCATGCAAACCGAATTTCAATTGCTTTACATGGCGGCGTCTTTCAAAAGATTTAACTATCTGTTTAGCTTAGTGTATTCCCTTATTTCGTCCTTCTTACAAGAAATAATGTCTAATGCTAATGCTTATCTGGATTAGCATGATGAGATAAGAGAATAATGTTCTCTAATAATAGATTGTCTGTGGAAATGGTAGAGAAGTCATGTGAAAGGAACAGATTAGCTTTTTAATTATTCTATGTTTATTGAAAAACAAAACTAAGCAAAGAAATATTTCTCAGGCCGTATAATTGCCATGGTCATCCTTATTCATTTCCTCAATGACTATTTAAAATATGTAACCACATAAATAAAACTATGAATGTGCTCGTGAAAATGGTAACCCCTTTCCGATATTTATTTTGTTTCAATTTCGTACCATTGTACCAGTATATTTTAAGATGCACATGTGCAAAGTTATGTTTCGATTCTCGTGTGTTTATGAAAGTCAGCGTCGTCACTTTTCATAAAATCTACACTCAATTAAAAAAACGACTTCACATATTTGTATTATAAATGACTATTCTGTAAGTGCAACGCTAGTTAAGGTACCTTAAGCGTTGATTTTATATTCTCTACTCCTCCATCGTCTATTAGTGAGTATAAAATTATTATTACGAAAGTTTATTGTATTTCATTTGTATTTATACGGAAATAGCTACTGTGCAGAGCAGCATTAGATACAAAGAGAATAGCGATTAGCAAATGTTTAATACCTGACGCTAATTTTACTGGCCGTAATATTCCATACTCTTTCTAGGAACAATTGAAACGGCTTTGAAAGAATGACAAATTATTAAACGAGTGGACCCATTACTAACGGATATCTCGGAAATTACTTACTTACGAGATTAAAAAAAAGAAAGAAATGATGTGTTCCATTTACATGACTTTCTCTTCCTACAAACTAGGCGGATTTGCCCATTATGCGGGGATCTGGAAAACTGGACGCATATTTTGGCAGATTGCGTGCAGATGGAGGATGTTAGGAAAACATTTTTGCCGGAAGTGCTTTTAGCTTCAAAAGACGAAGGACAGCATTCTGGGATTTGATTCTAAACAGCCAAAACTGGCCAAGCCTGGGCACATACTTAATGGAAGTACGTGTACTAAGAGATAAAATATTTGTGTAAATATTGTACGGACTTATTTGGTGTTTGAAAAATTTATATGTGTGAATACGTGGTTTAGTTGTAAATGTGAGTGTGTGCATGTGTGTAATATCAGAGTGTTCTGTCTTTTACTGTTGTCTTAGCGCGCGAGCGTTTATATGTGTCTGTGTGTGTATGTATTTCCAATGTTATTAAGATACCTATATAAAATATATATGTTGGAAATATTTTAAATTCAAGTATTTTTGACAGTATGTACGGTCACTCGACCCATGCGACTGTGTGATGCAAATATTGTATTAATGTAAACTTAATAAAATACAACTACTACAAAGTATTCTCACAAAAGTTTATTCTTCTATCTACTTCATGTTAACCCTGATAATCATTTTTTCTCAATTAGCATGAAGTAAATAGAAGGATAAGCTTATTAGCAATACTTTTTTACACAGAAGTAGAGATTCTTTTTTGTGTAGTACGCTTTTGTGAAACTCTTACGATTTACAGTTATGCAAAATTTAGCAAAATTAAACCAGAATGGACAGGTCTTCAGAAGCTATTTCCAAAAATCCAAGATATACATTTTATTTGTTATGTAAATAGCTTTAATATACGGTATATTAATCAAAATCGTTATAGCCATTTTTGAGAAAAATAACGTTTTCAAACAATTTCCATATAGAGGGTTGTTTGTGGTGAGGGATTTTTTTTGTTGAAATTTTTGTGTCCCATCCTTCAAATATACCACATTTAAATCAAGTTTGGTATTTAACGGCCTTTTAGTTTTGGAGCTATGAGGCACACACACAGATGTTTTTCTAAAAATTCTTTTTTTACTCAGGGGTCCTCAAAACATATTTCCGGTGAAATCTTGTTATCGAATTTTTAGATAGAATAAGATAGGTATTAGGTATTTAAGTTCAGTATCTTACAAGGATGCAGCGTTAACATTTTCAAGAAAATCCCCCAAACAGTGCCACTCTTTATCCTATTTTTCGAAAATGTTGATTATCTCAAAATTGTCTCTAACATTTTGATTAAAATATCTTATGTTTAAGATATTTTTATGACAAACGAAGTGCATATCTTTAATTTTTTGCGAATAGCCTATGAAGACCTCTTCATTCTGGATGACCTTTATATAACTGGCAAACCATAAGAGATATATAAAAACTTACAACACAAAAAATGTAGAGCTCATTTAAATACGCAATTAATTTTATATGATTTTTTTGTGGAGTTAACCGTTTTCGAATAATTCCAGATTATTAGTTTTAATTTTATCCACTTAAACTTTTCTCAAACTGGAAGACATTTTTCTTCTCGTTTCTCGTTTGTTTACTCCTGATAAGGAGAAAGATTGGAATTTCAATTGTTTCACTTGTTGACCAACTTTTATATGATTTGACTATCGCTTTAGTATGTGTACTATATGATTTACCTTCTACTTACAACAAAGCTAGTAATAAGACTAACTCTGCTAATGTTTATATTGATTAGCATAATGTAGATAACAGATTAATGTTTTGAATAAAGGGTTTGTTTGCCGAATAGCTAGAGGACATCATGTGAGTGGAACACATTAGACTTTTTCCCCTTCTCCTTTCAAGGAACCAAGTAATAAGGACAATTTCTGCTTATGTTTATCTTGATTATCATGAAATAGATAAAAGAAAAAGTTTTTTTACAATAATACGAAGATCGCCTTATAAATCCCGGGCCTATCAATGAAAAGAGAATTTAATTAAACCATCTCTGTAGTGTGATTTATCAAGGTCCTCAAAATAGCTGTTTACCGCATCAATGACCCCCTCATTGCTGTGAAATCTTCGTCATTCAAAATTTTTTCGATGTTTGGGAGCAGATGGTAGTCACTGGGAGCTAATCTGGCAAATAGGGTAGACGTTTAAGCAATTCAAACTTAAATTCGCACATTTTTCCCACTGCAGTGACCGAGCATAGTCGTGATGAAACAAGATTCTTGTTGTTGACAAATGAGATCTTTTTCTTTTCACCTCATCACTCCAACGTTGAAGTAAGCTTGCATGGTAGTCATCAGTGATACTTTTACCCTTTTGCAAGTAATCAATAAAAATAATTCCCTGTGCATCCCTGAAAACGCTCGTCATAACCTTGTTAGCTGAAAAAATTGGCTTTGCCTATTTTGGAGTGGGTTCACCTGGCGCAATCTGCTGTTTTGACTGTGATTTACTTTCTGGAGTGTAGTGATGTATCCAAGTTTCATCTATGGTGATAAGGCACCTCAAAATCCATTGGGATTTTTACGTTAGAGATCCGCATTCTGAACAGAAACAATTTTTCTTTGCAAGTTTTGGTCAGGTGTCAACAAACGCGGCACGCTTCTTGCACAGAACTTGTGAAAGCCCAAAACATTACTTAAAATAGTACCTGCACGCACGTTTTTTTTATATGTTTACACCTCTGCTATCTCAAACAACTTGAATATGCGATCTTCCAGTAACATGAACTTTTTCAATGATCTCTGGAGTTGTCACTTCTACAGGGCGTCCAGAGCGAGGCTCATCACTAGTGCTCGTACGTCCCATTCTAAACTCTGCAACCCACCTTTTAATCATTGAATATAAAGGGGCAGAGTCTTTCAATGTGCTGTCCATTTCCTACTTGATTTCTTTAGGCGTTAAGCCTTTCAAATAGAAGTATTTAATCACTGCTCGTTTTTCCAAATCCTCCATTTTCGTGAAAACTCTAAAGTTATCTTGTTTAAAATGCTGTCATTCGAAAACTAAACAAGCTATTGACCTATAACTATGGAAACAAGCTAGTCTAGAGTTAAACTATACGATGCTACCGTCTAACTGGCGCTATATCTGTGTGAGGCCCGGGACTTATCAGCCAACCCTAGTATATCATAGATATGTAGAAAAGGTCTTGTGAACAGAACACATAGGATTTTGCTAGTTATGCTATTCACAGAAACACGAACACACACACGCGCGCCTTTTTAAAAATGTTTGTTTTTTCTCCACGGAACCCTAAAATGTACCTTTTCTTTGTATTGAATTTGTAGGTGAAATGCAATACTTTCTCTACCCACCGTGTCCGTACTAGAGAAAGTAATAAGATATTTCCCGCTTTTCCTTTTACTTTGCGGCCGTATTCTTCTCGTAGCGCTTTCTAAGAACGCTATTTGGGTTATTTTTTCGCAGGTTGGTAATCCGTATTTGTTATTAGCCAGGTGCTCCTGTCACTTGCTTTATGCGGGAAAGAATTTCGCAAGGTGGCAGTTGATGTTGGCTTCTGATGAAAAAATGTCTCCTCTCAGGAAGAGATGGAGGGGGGGGGGGACGTAGTAAGCTCTCGTGTCAATAGTGGTCCAATATGTCAACTAAAGTGCCGCCGCGGCTTCTAGAAAATGGAAGAGGTTGGGGCGTAGAGAGTCTTTTCCTCATGGCCAGCATTTTCTTTTTGTTGCGGTGTTCTCCATCCTTGTCCACGCTTTGTTACGTGAAACAAACTGGAAGAAATATTTCGGAAGAGGGAGAAGAAACCTGTAAACTTTTATCTCTTCCTCTTAAGGTTAGCTGTACTCAACATTTTTTTGTATAAAACATATTCAAATATAATATTCTTTAAAGCTCTTTGGATACCAAAACAAAATCTATGATGACTGCCTCCGTGGTCGAGTGGTCAGCGAGCTGACTCCTCACCCGGAGGTAACGGGTCCGATTCCCAGCTTGGGCGGGGAATAATTCTGTTTAAAGAAAAATGTTTCTTTAACTAGATTTATTCCCTATCCCCCACAGAGTCTGGAAGTATGTATGTGAGAGTAATTGTGTGTGTGTTTGAGGAAAATAAAATAATTTAAAATCTACAGACAACGAGCTATTTCAAGTGCAAAGCCCCCGATATGACCTTAAATGTTAAAGATGTTAAATTTAAAAAAAAAAAAAAAAAAAAAATCTATGCTCACTTAATGCGTGAAAGTAATGTTTCTGGCTTCTAAACAAAGTTTTTTTTTTAATTTTTTTATTGTTTCATTTACTCTGCCCCCTTTAATATCTAAGGTCATATTTAGGGCTTTGCATTAGAAACAACTCGTTGTCTGTAGGTTCTTTACGTTGGGTTTATATAGTTTTATTTTCCTCAAACACACACACACACACATTCACTCTCACATACATACTTACAGACTCTGTGGGGGATAGGGAGTAATTCTGGTTAAAGAAATCTTCCCCGCCTCAGCTGGGAATCGAACCCGGGACCTCCGGGTGAGAAGTCAGCTCGCTGACCACTCGACCTTTTAATCAGTATTGAAAACTCGGTTGAGGTGAGCTTCTCGAATGAAAAATAGTACGAATCTTTCTAACCACTAGCGTTTATTACTTTCTCTATACTCATTATGCACATAGTGTATAGAGAATGTATTGCACTCCACCAAAAAATTCGATACTTCACCGGAAATATAAGCTTTAGGGTCCCCTGTATCCAAGAAAAGTATTTTCAGAAAAAGGTCCGTGTGTGTATGTATCCGTGTGTCCGTGTGTCTGTGAACATGATATCTAAAAAACGAAAAGTCGGAAAAATACCAAACTTGGTATTTAAGTTTAGTATCTTCCAGGGATGCGACACGAAGATTTTGAGAAAAATCCCCCCCACCCCAAACTACCCTTTACATGGAACTTTTTTCGAAAATGTTGATTTGCTAAAAAATGGCTCTAACGATTTTGAGTAAAATATCGTATATTAAAGTTATTTACCTGACAAATAAAACGTATATTTTGAATTTTCTGGGAAGAGCCTCTGAAGACTTATTTGTTCTGGATGAATTTTTCATAACTACTAAACCGTAAGAGATGGACAAAAAGTTAACCCACAAAGAGTGTAGAGCACGTTAAAACACACAATTTATGTTATATACATTTTTTTCGTGGAGTTTATCGTTTTTGAGATATTCCTTTTTCTTGCTTTCAGCTTTGAAACACATACTTTTCTCATACAGGAATTTGTGAACTCGTGTCCATACAAACAAAGGAACATCAGTCACATAGCAACCAGCTTTTGGCTTTCACTTTAGCCTATGGTACTCCCTTATTTCGCTTCTACTTACAATAAAGCAAGAAATAAGACTATTTCTGCTAATTTTTCTCGATTAGCATGAAATAAATAAAAGATAAGCTTATTAATAATAATAATTTACAGAGATCTAGAGAATGTCATGTGAATAGAACACATCAGTTTTTTTTATATATTTTCTACAAACTATTCTTACAAAAAATATTATTGTTTATCCACAACGTGTTGCCAATATTTTTACTTTCTCTACATTTACTATGTGTATTGTGTACAGAGAATATAGGTTGTATTCCACTCAAAAATTCTATACCGTGACTTCACCGGAAATAAATGTTTTGAGGTCCCTTATGTCCAAAAATCATTTTAGAAATATATCCATGTGTGGTTGGATAGCATAGCTCAAAACCCAAAAGACCGCGTAATACCAAACTTTGTTTATATTTAGTATATTCTAAGGATAGAACACGAAGATTTTCAAGAAAATAGCCCCAAGAAAATGCGTATCTAGAATTTTTTGGGTAAAGCCTCTTTATTCTGGCTGAATTTTGCATACATTTTAAACCATAAGAGATAAACAAAAAGTTATCAGGCAAAGAATTTAGATCTTGTTAAAACGCATAATTTATGTGCGGTTTTCCTATAGAATTGACCGTTTTCGAGATATTCCTTGTTATTGGTTTCAGTTTTACTCTAAGTTATCCCTTCTCAGACAGGAATCCAATTTTCGTTTCGTCTCTCTGCCCATGCAAAGCGAACCGAACTTCAATTGTTTCACGTAGCGACCAGCTTTTAAAATACTTGACTACCGCTTTAGCCTGATATATTCCCTTATTCCTCTTCTACTTACAATTAAGTAAATAATAAGACCAATTCAGCTAATGTTCATAAGCATGATGTAGATAAAAGAATACCCCTTTGTAACAATAGCTCATATGTAGGACAGCTAGAAAAAGTCACGAGAATGGAACATATTAGATGTTTTGTGAATTAAGGTTTTGCCTATCGCTAACGGTTTCCCAGTTATGCAAAGTCACCCTACGTGGTGTAATGGTTACCATGCTAACTTCATATACCCAAGGTCGCGGGTTCAAACCCGGCGGAGGACGATGGATTTTTTCGGGCGTAAAAATCCTTAGCATGACTTCCTTCGGAAGGGAAGTAAAGTTGTTGGTCCCGTATCGTAAATTTACGGCACGTAAAAGAACGTGATAGAGAGGTCTCTGAGCAAAATTAATCGGTCTTTCACGCCTAATTTAGAATGGAACGCTGAGAACCACAGCAGTTAAAGATCGTCCATAAATAACACGCCATTTTTCAGAATAAGAAGATCTTCAGGGGTGATTACCAGAAGTTTTTTAGACGTCTAAAAGTATTTAATATTTTAATAACAATTCTTAGAGCCATATTTGCTAAAATCGAAAATATTGAACAATTTTTCATGAAAATCTTCATGTTCCATTGATACTGAGGTTGATTACCAAGTTTGGTAAGTAACCGACTTTTCGTGCTAGTTATGCTGCCTACAGAAACACACATGCATACTCAGAAACTTTTCCTGAAATGCTTTTTTCTTTTTAATTCAGGGGTCTCTCAAGCATCTATTTCCGATGAAATCTTGTTTTCGATTTTTAGGTGGAATGTAATAGCCTCTCTACCTACTATGTACAATGTACATTGTATGTGGCAGAGAAAGTAAGAATACTTAAAACATCTGAAGGTCACAAACAAATTATACATGTTGATATATAATATTTTCGAAATGAGCGAGGAAATTTTAAGAAACTTACATTGTGTGAAGTTTGGAGAAAAAAAAAAAGAAACTTAAGCCCGCCTCTGTAGCGTGCGAGTAATGTGTCTTTCTCACATTCAGGAGGTCCTGAGTTGGAATCTTGGTTAAGAAAGTTACTCGGATATGGCTTTTGCCTATCCTGAGAAAACAAATGTGGAGTAGCATTAATCTCCGTGAACCCAAAGCTCATTTCATCATCATTTTACTGGCCGCGCCGTGGCTGAGTGGTCAGACCATTCACCTCTCACCTAGACGGCCCGGGTTCGACCCCAAGCGACCAATGTGAGATTTGTGGTGGACAAAGCGGCGCAGGGGCGGGTTTTCTCCGGGTTCTTCGGTTCCACCCGCCATTTCGTTCCACCGGGGCTCCATCTTCATGTATCATCGGTGCCAGAGCAGTAAAAGAGGGCGTTAAATACTACAAAAAATCATTTTACCCATTTCATTTGTCGTTCAATGTGACCTATAAGGTAATAATAATAATGATAATAATAATAATAATAATAATAATAATAATAATAATAATAATAATAACAACCTACAATCCCAATAGGGTACTCTCTAAAGAGGAGGGTAGCTCAAATGCTCCTTCCACCTTTGAGCTATGAATGTGAGGTTCACCTGTCTTTGTGTGTTGCTTCTTTTGTCTTAACCTAGTTATTTACACTAAACGCTTTTACACTTGAACACTTGTTCTGTCCTATTATGGTATATCCCTTCTTCCTTGGCCCGCCGTCGCACTATCCTAGTTTTTCTAAACTCGTTCGTGAACCTTCCAGGCACCCAATCCTGGTACACAGAGCACAAATAGTATTGGACATCGAATTTCTGATTGTCTGTAGGGAATTTATAGGGCGTGTCTTCTGATATCCGCTGGTCCCTCCGTCACTCTAATTGTGGAAGGAGGAGGGGTTGTAACTTACTGTTGTAGTACACGTTACCTAATCTCACTTCCAGTTGAGGGAGGTGGCTATTCCTATTAGCGAATGAATTGACAAACCCAGTATAGGAAGCTCTATAATTTCGGTATAGAATACTCACCTGCAAGGTGACAGTATCAGCCAGTAAAATAAAAACATGACGTGATAAAGTACCCTGCAAACGGTAAAGAATGCAGTGTACGGAACAAGACAGTGGCGGTTTCTTTCTGTGCCTTATGTACAGTTGTTACCAGCGCTCCTTTATATTTCGTCTGTCAAATTCGCTCTCGATCTACCAGGCCCCTCTCTCCTTCTCTTGGGTTCCATACTGTTGCTACGTTTATCCAGCGATTGTTGTTGGGTCTTACAGTGTGGCCTGCCCAATCTCCATTTCACCACTAGCGTTGCGGTCGCTGCGTCCTTCACTTGTTTCCTTCTCCTACCCTCGATGTTTCTCATCTGGTTAAAGTCAGTTAAAATATGAATGAAAAAAAAAAAAGAACTGGAACATTGCCTGTCTTCCTCACATCCAAAAGGTCCCAGTTTGAATCACAGTGAGGGCGAGTTATCCAGTTAATGTATTTTCTGGGAGTTCCCTTTATCCTAAGAAAACTAATGTGGATACTAGGGTATTAGGATATATTCATCTTCGTAAAGGACCTAATAAAGTAGGATTTATAGGAATCTTACAACCTTTTAGTGATGCTATTAAATTATTTTGTAAATTTAAAATCAAATTAATACATAATCTCTCTTCAAAATCAATAAATTTAAGGTAAATCCCATGGACCCATTTTACCGATTTCAATCATCGTCGAATGTGACCTATCAGATGATGATGATGATGATAATAATAATAAAAATACAAATAATAGCCCATAATCCCAATAGGACAGCGGTCTCTCCAAGAGAAGGGTAGCTCAAATGTGGGAGGAGCGTTTTTGCTATGAGTGTGAAGTTTACCTGTCTTAATCTGGTTAAGGCTACTAAACACTTTTGCACTTACACACTTGTTCTCACTGTCTTATTATGGCATATCCCTTCTTCCTTGGCCCACCTTCGCACTATCTTAGTTTTTCTACACTTGTTCGTGAACCTTTCAGGCGTCTTGATTTCTCGCAATTCTGGTTCAAATGTTCATCTTCATTTCGTCCGCCCATCTCGTTCTTAGGCTACCAGGTCCCTCTACTTTTCTTGGGTCCCATACTGTTGCTACGTTTATCCAACGATTGTTGTTGTGTCTTACAGTGTGGACTACCCATCTCCATTTCACTACTTACGCTGCGGTCACTCCGTCCTTCACTTGTGTCTTTCTCCTAACTTCGGTGTTTCTTATCGGGTTAAAGTCAGTTAAAATATGCATACAGAGGCTGAAATATAGCACGTGTCCTTCACTTTTTTTTTGTAGTGTTTAACGTCCGCTTTTAATACTATGGCACCGTAGGCGATGACACTGATGATACCTGGAATGAAGATGGAGTACTGGTGGAATCTAATGATGAGGAAATCGGAGAAAACTCGCCCCTGCGCCGCTTTGTCCACCACAAATCCCACAAGAGGTCCCAGTTTGAATCATGGTTAGGGTGAGTTATCCGGTTAAAGCTTTTGTCTGTGATTTTTCCTTATCCTAAGAAGACGAATATCAAGTAACGTTAAGCTCCTTTTGAAGGTGGCAGTCCCCATAGTCGCGCTCGCCAAGGTGTCTCGCTTTGGTGCTTCGTAGCGCAGGGGATCGTGGGTTCGAGTGCCGCCTTGGGTGTTATATGTTTGAGTATATGTGTGTGTATAAAAAGAAGAAAACAGCAATTCAGTAGTCATACAGCAAACAAAGTAAAAACATTAGGTAAATAAAAGTATAGGGTATACAGCGCCGTAGTCCCGACCAAACCCCGGAACTTAAAAAAAAAAAAAAAAAGGTCATTTCACCGATTTTATTGATCATCCGATATTATTAATCAGGTTAAAATTCGTTAAAACCAAATTCGTTAAAATACCCCTCATCCAAAAAAAAAAAAAAACAAGTCAAATTTTAAAATGGAAAGTACTTTAACCCTTAGTTGCCGTTTTTTTTTAATTCAAGTTTAAAAGTCGAGTTCTAGAAAAAATATATGGGAATAAACCTATAAAATTATTATACAATAGAAAAAATAATAAAAAGAATAATATATGTAGATTCTTTATTTCTTCCCAATTAAAAGTTTAAATCCTTCAAAACCAGTTTTCATGATCCTGCTAAAGGTACTACCCCAAAGTGGCTCAAATGACCATCAGTGTTAGGTGATAAGTAATGAACTGGCCATTCAGTCAAAGCCAAATGCTACAAGTTCAAATCCCAGTAACTGTGGTAAAGGATGGGAAAGCCCAAGTAAAATAATTGGTGTGATGCTTGGAAGCTAATCTGGTTACATTTGACTGTAGTTATGTTGTTTTCTTTATTATAAAAAAAAACACAGCAATTTTAGGGCAACCATTGTCATACAGGCAACAAAGGGTTAATTCCAATTTGGTCTCTCGTTGCATATAAACGTAAACAGGTACAACATCAGGAGTTAAAATAACATTTGTAATTAAATGTGTTGTAAATATTAGATCCTCAGTCCTAGAGTGTAATTAGACGAAATTGTACAAATTTCAGGAGAATAAGAGTGAAATCCGCAGTCGTCAGAATGTCGACGTTGGTCGACCTGTACGATCTAGATAAACCTCTCTCGGAGCGAGTGCTGATGAGATATTTGGCAGTGTATTTCTACGGTTTCATGGAGAGGATAAGATCGGTGGGGTGAAGGATACAGAAACCCCCCTAGGGAGCCACCCCCAGCCTAGTGTCACTGCAGAGCTCCAGGGAAAACTTCTTGAAGGATTTTATTTGCACCCCTCTCTGTCTCTCCATCTTGAGACAGGAATATGGTATCGGCAACTGAAGATCGATCGTGCCTCCGGAC
Source organism: Hymenopus coronatus (assembly GCA_030762935.1). NCBI lineage: Eukaryota > Metazoa > Arthropoda > Insecta > Mantodea > Hymenopodidae > Hymenopus > Hymenopus coronatus. The sequence continues at coordinate 29,179,783 of CM060882.1, forward strand.
AGGCAAACTAATGACCTGTAGGCAAGTAAGTGTTGCTGTAAACTTCTCTAGCCAGGTTTTTACGTTCTCTACATGTACTATATACATAGTGTATAGAGAAGGTATTGCACTTCACCCAAAATTCAATACCGAGATTTCACCGGAAATATATGTTTTAGGGCCCCCTGTATCCAAAAAAAAGCATTTTCACAAAAACCTCCGCGTGTGTGTGTGTGTGTGTGTGTGTATGTTCGTGTGTCTGTGAACAAACTCAAAAACGAAAAGTCGGTAAAGTTCCAAACTTGGTATTTAAGTTTAGTATCTTCCAGGGATGCGACACGAACATTTTTAGAAAAATTCCCCCACTCCAAAAAACTCTCAACATGGAAGTTTTTTCGAAAATTTTGATTTTCTAAAAAATGGCTCTAACAATTTTGATTAAAACATCACATATTAAGGATATTTACCTGACAAATAAAATGTATATCTTGAATTTCCTGGGAATAAACTCTGAAGACTACTTTATTCTGGACGAATTTTACGGAATTTTGCATAACTGCTAAACCGTAAGAGATGGAAAAAAACTTATCACACAAAAAATGTAGAGCATTTTAAAGCACACAATTTATGTTATATGCATTTTTTCATGGATTTGATCGTTTTTGAGATATTCCTTGCTTTTGGTTTCAGCTTTAAGAATTTATACTTATCTCCCACAGGACTTAATGAACTCGCGTCCATACAAAGGAACTTCAGTCACATAGCAATAAACTGTTGACTATCACTTTAACCTACGATACTTCCTTATTTCGCTTCTACTTACAAAGAAACAAGTAGTACTACTATTTCTGCCAATTTTTTTTCGATTAGCAGTAAGTAAATGGATCAATCAGCTTTTAACAATAATTTGTTGCAGAGATGTAGAAAAAGTCATGTGAGTGGAACTCACCAGATTTTTCAATAATAGACCAGACTGAAAATTAACTGATTGATTAAATATGTTGCACGTCAACATCTTGTTTGTATATCCTAGCGCAGGTATGTTTGAAGATCTTTTTACCTAAGGCAGATAGACAAAAGAAGGTATTGTATACAAAAATCTATTATGCACACCACTGAAAATAAAGTTTAAACAATCCCAGGATTAAAAATTTCATGTGTTCCATTCCATGACTTTCTCTACATCTCTGCAACAAATTATTGTTAAAAAGCTTATTGTTCTTTTTATTTCATGCTAATCGACAAAAAAATTAGCAGAAATAGTCTAATTATTTGCTTCCTTGTAAGTAGAAGCGAAATAAAGGAATACCATAGGTTAAAGTGATAGTCAAAAGCTGGTTGCTATGTGACTGAAGTTCCTTTGTTTGTATGGACAGGAGTTGACAAATTCCTGTATGAGAAAAGTACAAGTTTTTAAAGCTGAAACCAAAAATAAGGAATATCTAAAAAACAATCAGCTGCACGAAAAAATATTAATAACATAAATTGTGTGTTTTAATGTGCTCAACATTTCTTGTGAGGTAATATTTTGTCCATCTCCTACGGTTTAGCAGTTATGCAAAATTCCATAAAATGCATTCAGAATAAAGTAGTGCTCAGAGACTGTTCCCAGAAAATTCAAAATACTCATTTTATTTTTCAGGTTAATATCTGTAATATACGATATTTTAATCAAAATCGTTAGAGACATTTTTGAGAATATCAACATTTTCGAAAAAAGTTCCATGTAAAGGGTAGTTGGGGGTGAGGGGAGTTTGTTGAAAATCTTCGTGTCGCAGCCTTGGAAGATGCTAAACTTAAATACCTACTCTGGTATTAAACGGTCTTTTCGTTTCTGAGCTATGCTGTCCACCGACACAAACACACACACACACATACACACACAGGCACATACACATACACACGGACCTTTTTCCAAAAATGCTTTTTTTTATTCAGGGGGACCTAAATGTCGGTATCAAATGTTTGGGCGTAATCCAATACCTTCTGTATACACTATGTTCATACGTGTAGAAAAAGTAAAAACGGCTCTTAATGACGGCATAAATATTGCGAAATTACCCTATTTATGTCACCAATGCCAATTTTTTATTCGTAGGACATTTAAACATGTGTTTCCGGTGAAACTACGTCCTCGAATTTTTGGGTGATATACAATAATTCCGCTACACATTATATTTAAAGTAAACGGGGACGTCTCGTGCACCTCTCTACTGCGGATAACATCTCCACCAGGAGGATGCGGGAGGATCAATTGAATGTCACAGGCCTTAGGTGACGGGCCATCAGAGACGCGCGGACCTTCCTAATCCCTCCCACTACCGAGCTCACCGGGACTTGCTACCAGCTACTGTCCAGCTACTGTCTTTCCATTGAGCATGCATCCGCGCCATCTGCCCACACTGCCGTACGCCAGGTACCTGAAAGCACACCTCCCGAATGGGAGTTGCATACGTTATCGTAGCGCTACCTCGCTGGGTTACTTATCCCATGTAGTAGAGGATGTAATAAAATTGTAAGAGGTCACAGCTTGGTTTGGTCTACAGAGGAGCCTTACGGTGCGAGCATAAGAGCCAAGGTCAGAACAGCGGTGGTGTATGTTCATGTTATACACGTGTATCCAACACATTTTCTTTCTTTTTGGCAAGAGTTGTTCATGTTTGTGGATACTGGAACAATGGAAACATATTAAGTGTAATAAGAACTGAAGCTTTCCTGGCGACGTGTTAATTCAAAATCTTCTCGGGCTTCTAGCCAGGTAAAAACTTGGCTTGACACCAACGTTTCGAAGAAGTGCATCTTCCTCGTCTTCAGTTCACCCTGAAGACGAGGAAGATGCACTTCTTCGAAACGTTGGTGTCAAGCCAAGTTTTTACCTGGCTAGAAGCCCGAGAAGATTTTGAAATATTAAGTGTGTTTTTAAGAACAGCAGTATGTCAAGAAATTTAATTTACAGAGACATTGTTCGTGTCATACTGCTGAATACGATAATTACCAAGGAGTAGAACGTACAAACATAATCATGGAGGTTAAACATTGTTACATAGTTCCGAAATAATTTGCAAGTTTGTGCACGTGACTGATATAAGAAATCTGAGATGCATGGTCCCCGGATAAACATAACGCAGCTACATAGGGTTAAACGTGTGGGTATCAGGTGCTGATAAGTCGGTGTTAAAGCAAAGCAGGTTGAAAAAATGGCCTAGAATGTCTTTAAAACTGCTGCCCGAGTATAGAAATATCGATTTTAGCAGCTCGTTACCAGCGTTCTCAAGATTTAATGTCGCAAAAATCTGTAAAATCTCGTACTAATCACTTGACAGTGCGACACTGCATTCATTAACTACCTTCTTGAGTTATGTAGCCTACTCTGGAGACGTTTTTTCAACTGCTCTCGTGGCTTAATGCGTAACGCGGAAAGCTGCTATCCCAAAGGTCATGAGCTCGATTCCTGTCATAGAGTAAATGCTTTATATCATTACTTTTTTTATTCCAGATGAAGTGCCGCGATACGTGGCGTACTGGCACTTTAGAAACTTAGAGCCGTTGCTTCAAAATTTCAATAAACAGGCCATAAGTCTCCCATCACAAATTACTTATTGAAGTAATCTACATATTCTGTGAAAATATTTCGGTATAGTTCATTAACGCCCTGTGCGTGCGCGTGTGTGTGTGCGCGCGTGTGTTTGTATATATACGTACCTCTATACATAGAAAACGCTTATCAGATTTGGAGTACATGATACTTTAAGTAATGCGGGTTTACTAGAATCGGTCGATATGTTATTTCAGTTATCCCAGTCCCAATGCCCTACGTACCATGGGTTTCAAATACCTACAAGGATAATGAAAACTATCCTTGTGTTGCTTGATTATAATTTACTCATGGTGCTAACGCCACTGCTCCGACAAGGTCAAGCGGCTGTATTTGCTCCGCATTTTCTGCCAGGCGCCTCAGAGAGAAGCTCTAAGTCACTTCACAGGGATTCAGTTGGAAAGACATTTCAATACAGTTTGCAAGAAAGTGTTTGAAGACTTATAACAAACAGATGGAAAACATAATTCGCTGAAATAATAAGCAATACCACGAGAGTTTTCATCTTGTTGATAATTCACGACCGGAGTGAAGCAAGATAGACTATTAATAATATATAGGAAGGGAGGTTCTATTAGTTTATGATTGTAATACTTACATTAGTTCGCAAATTGTAGATGACGCATTCGACCATGTTTATTTGCCGTATGTTATTTTTTTACTTTCTCTATATGTACTATCTATATAGTGTATACAGAAGGTATTGTAATTCACCCAAAATTTGATATCGAGATTTTACCGGAAATGCATGTTTTAAGACACCTTGAATACAAAAAAAAAGCATTTTTAGAAAAATGTCCGTTTGTGTGTGTGTCTGTGGGCAGCATAGCTCAAAAACGAAAAGGCCATTAAATACCAAACTTGGTATTTAAGTTCAGTATCTTCCAAGGATGCAACACGAACTACTCTTCACATGGAAAAATTTTCGAAAATTTTTATTTTCTAAAAAATGGCTCTAACGATTTTCATTAAAATAGCGTATATTAAAGATGCCTGACAAATAATATGCATATCTTGAATTTTCTGGGAATAGCCGCTGAAGACTACTTTATTCTGGATGAATTTTACGGAATTGTGTATAACTGGTAAGCCGTAAGAGATAGACAAAACCTTACCACACAAAAATTGTAGAGTACATTAAAACACACAATTTATATTATATACATTTTTTTCGTGGAGTTGATCATTTTTTAGATATTGCTTATTCTTGGTTTCAGCCTTGAAAAACATACTTTTCTCATATAGGAATTTGTCAACAAACAAAAGAACTTCAGTCACATAGCAACCAGCTTTTGACTATCACTTTAACCTATGGCATTCCCTTTTTTCAGTTCTACTTACAAGCAAGCAAGTAATAGACTATATGTGCTAATTTTTCTCCATTAGCATGAATTAAATAGAAGCATAAGCTTTTTTAACAATAATTTGTTGTAGATATGTAGAGAAAGTCATGTGAATGGAACACATCAGATTTTTTTTTCTTTTCTTTCTACACTACGTTATGCATTATAATATGGCCGATCGTCTCTATACCCAATGTACAAACATCGATAGTAACAATAGAAATAGGGAGCAATTATTTTATTTCAGATTTTAATAACTAATACATACAATGACATAAACGTTATTTTATTTGAGGTTATTGCACTCATCTCATCTATAAGAAATATAAATAATAATTATTCTCACTTCTCTTTTGAACTAAATACATTATGAACTGGAAAAGAAACTTTAAATAAACATTGTAACTGGATTAATTGAAAGTACAATTCTGGAACTGACAGTTATTAAAAGTGAAGGCTGGCTGAATGAAGTGTGACCTTCTTACCAATAACTAAGATAGGAAATTAAACATACGAACGTCAGGTGCAACAAGATTTCAAAGAAATGAACATCAGCGGCGATAAGATGTTTCAACAATATTGCTCCAGTCAGATGACCGCGATTGGTTGAAACTGCCTGCTCTCCATCATCGCATTGGTGCTTTAATAGTTGAGCTAAACTATTATATTTAAAAGTGTGAATTAATAGTTCTACAAGAAGTATGAATAGAATCAGCCAGACGCCAGACCAAAACGCTTTACATGGATTGCCACTTCTACCCTCGAATGGCTTTGCTGCCACCAGAATGGGAATAGGAAATGGCTCTAATATTAGCAGAACAACTCTTCTCCCTAAAAACAGAGAAATCCTTTTTCCTCGCCATCTATCGCTGCATTCACATGATTATTCTCTACCCACTATCATTTATTACTTTGTTATGTACATAGTGTATAGAGAAGATTGTAATGCACCCAAAAATTCGATACCGAGATTTCACATGATTTAGTACCCCCTGAATCCCACCCCAAAAAACCATTATTAGAAAAATGACCATGTGTGTGCATGTGTCTATCTGTCTGTGTATATGTGTGTGTCTGTGGGCAACATAGCTCAAAAACAAAAAATCCATGAAATACCAGACTTGGTATTTAAGTTTGGTATCTCTTAAGGATGCAACGCGAAAATTTTCAAGAAAATCCCCCAACTACCCTTTACAGGGAACCTTTTTCGAATATTTTTATTTTTCTCAAAAATGGCTCTAACGATTTTTATTAAAATATCGTATATTAAAGATATTTACCTGGCAAATAAAATGTATATGTTGAATTTTCTAGGAATAGCCTCTGAAGACTACTTTATTCTGGACAAATTTTACGAAAGTTTGCATAACTGTTAAACCGTAACACATGGACGAAAATTTACCACACAAAAATGTAGAGCACGTTAAAAACACAAAATATGTTATATACATGTTTTTGGGTGGAGCTGATCGTTTTTGAGTTATTCCTTGTTTTTGGTTTCAGCTTTAAAAACCTTATACTTTTCTCATACAGGAATTTGTCAATTCCTGTCCTTACAAACAAAGGAATGCAATCACATAGCAACCTGCTTTTATCTATCACTTTAACCTATGGTACTCCCTTATTTCGCTTCTACTTACAAGGAAGCAAGTAATAAGACTATTTCTGCCCACTTTTTCTCGATTAGCATGAAGTAAATAGAAGCAAGAGCTTTTTAGCAATAATTTGTTGCAGAGATGTAGAGAAAGTCATGTGAATGAAACACATCAGAATACAATAATAGTATGTTTACACAATTCATTATAGGTACAAGATCAATACAGGGGTGAAATTATAGTCAAGTATTTGAAAACGGCTAGATATTCCAATGTTTTTATGACTCCCCGAGAATCAACAAAAAATAACTTTGTGTTTAAAAATTATGTTATATATTAAATTCACATGCCTTTTTATGTCATCCATCACTTATTTGCGAGAGTGTAAATTATTGTTAACAAGTTTCTTATTTTCTGTACCAATTTACATATAAAATGACTAAAATAAAAATCTGCAATATCATACTCTGGTACATTCCTTGTGCCAGGGAATGTAGTCCAAACCTTTATCACTTATTTAAATATTTAAACCATTTCTTACATCTATTATTTTACATATATACATATACATAACACCATTCTTAAATCCATTAGCTTATCATCCCTGCAAATCTAAGTATATATACACATATTTTATTATAGCACTCATTAATTTTATTTTTAAATTATGCCTCAATATTTTGTTCAATTTACACAATTTAAAATTTGTAAATACAAAGCTTCATAACAAATTATATATAATTATATATTACTGTCTATCTTTATAAATATATTTTAATATTTCATTACTCATTAATTATTAAATTATCTTTTGTTTAATTTCAGTTTAATTCATCCTTTTAAATCATTTAACTCATTTCTCTCATTATTTTGCTATTTATTTAATATATTTATTTATTTTGCTAGTTTCCTTTATAGCTTTAATCAAAAATAGAACTGTATAATATAAATTGTAAAATTGTATTTAACAATGTAAATTGTTTGTAAATGGCACCGTTAAAACATATTGTCGCGATATGATTACCTTGTAAGTTAAAGTGACATAAAATGAATAAATTAAAAAAACTATAAAGCCCTCTTTTTAATAATTGTTAACAATTATATAAGAATTCAGTATAAACTAACCGCTAGCCGTTTATATATAAAGTAAACTATTTCTAGCACTACCTTTAGCATTATGTACCACCTATAACTATTATACTGGTAGGTATCCAGTATATAGCTTAATTTCAAGTACTTTTACTTCCTCTACCACACATGTACAAAATAAATATATATATATATATATGTATATATATATATATATATATATATATATAGAGAGAGAGAGAGAGAGAGAGAGAGAGAAAGTATTGTATTCCACCCAAAAATTCAATATCGAGATTTCACAGAAACCCAGTTTTTGGGACTTCCTGAATAAAAAAACAAAATCTTAGATGTGTCCTATTTTCATAACTTTCTCCAGGTGTTCCATACACAAACTGTTCTTGCAAAAGATTATTATTTTATCTACATCTGCTACTAATCTAGATAAACGTCATCAGTAGATTTGGGCTTATTACCTGCTTTCTTGTAAGTAGAAGGAAATACACTAGGTTAGAGCAAGTCAAATGTTTTAAAATCCGTTTGCCATGTAATTGAAATCCATTTCTTTACATTACCATGAGTTGATGAATTCCCATATCAGAAAATTTTAAAGGTATTTTAAGACTGAAAACAATAACAAGAAATATGTGGGAAATGGTCAATTCCACCAAAAAAATGTATATGGTATAAATTAAGGATTTTAAAAATATCTACATTTTTATAGTAAGTTTTTGTCAGATATGGTTTATCAGTTATGCAATATTCAGTCAAATTCATCCAGAATGAAGAGCTCTTTAGAAGCTATCCCCTGAAAATTAAAAAAATACATTTTATTTATTTAAGAAACATTTTCCATGCAAAGGTACTTTGAAATGGGAGGATTTTCCTCAAAATGTTGTGTCGCAGTTAGAAGATACTTAACTGAAATATTAGTTTGACATTTTACCCATTTTTCGTTTTTGATGTATCGCGTTCACCAATATATGATCGTTTTTCTAATTTTTTTTTTTTTTTTTTTGGATTCAGGGGATCCTTTAATGTGCATTTCCATTGAAATCTCGGATTCGATCTTTTGGTTGGAATGCAATACCTTCTCTGCCTATGTACTAATTAGAGAAAGTAATAAACAGCTCACAAATTTCGTCAAAATCTTCATATTTTAGTTGAGTCTCCTTAACAAGAAGTTAAAGCTACATTAGCAGTGAATAGAAATGCATTAGAAAATAGAAGCTCATTCAGATAGTAAACTCAATGTTAACGGAATCTAAGCGCAAAGAAGTGCAGCAAACGTAAAATGCAGGCGAAAAGTAATTTTGTTTCAACTTGACGCTCGCCAAAATAATTCACGGTATTAGTGCGTGTACATCACTGATCACCAGACAAAGTATTAAAATTAGTCGTGCACGATATAATGTTATATTTAATAAACTTTTTGGGATTTAGCAGGCAGTAAATTTGATTCTGCTTCTTTTGCATATCTAAAGATATCATAGATCTTATTTTCTGAAAAGACATTACAGAAAAACAATAAATTTGGTTTGTCATGGCCTGCTATAACCGTACCGCCATCGCGCCCAGCAACCACAAAGAGAAACTATACACACTGAACGCACCCTATCCTAACGCTGCGAAATAAATAACGAACTACAGCCCTTGGTGAATGACTCAAACTTAACCTTAAATTTATTTCATCTTTCGTTGTTTTTCCTTTTATATCAGAAAATTCTCATAGATAAACAGTGTATTATACGCGAGAGTAAAGTTTATTTTTGACTCCCGCTCGAATCAAAAACCATAACATTACGCTCTTATATTATAAATAACTATAAAGGAAACATCTCCAGAAGTAATCGAAAAGAAGATGGAACAAATATGTATGTGCAGAAAAAGATAACAAAAAGGCTTGTGTTGTTTGAAAACATTAAAAATTCCTGGTCACTTCACAATTAGGACAGCACATTAACCTCATGGCACGAGATCGAACCCCAGTTCTGGCAAGGATTTCTATCTCGCAATATTTTACAGAGAAAATGTTTCACGTACTTGTACCAAGAGATGAACTCGGCGTTTACCATCCAAATGACGTCACAGGATTACTGCATTTTGGGAAAACTGAAATCTCTGCTGAAAATTGCTGGTGTAACGTTTGGTTCCCGCCATCCGTCCACATTTACTGGCGCGACACGAATGGCAATCATTACATTGCCTATTGTTGTGGATGACCTGGCCGCCATTATCACCCTGTGTGGGTGTGTGTGCGCTGGAAATAACGCTAACGATAATCCTTTTGAATGCTCTGAGACTGCTAACTGGTTCACGTTTAGTGGATTTCATTTTTGCCTCCCGTTTGCTTATGTGCTCTCTGCTATTTCTAAGGTAATCTAGCGGGGAAATTTTGTGCATTTCGGTTCTTAAATTATCATAATCATTAGACGAAAACTGAGTTGTGCTTTTAGCCCTCTAGGAAAAGTGCGGTTCTTATCTCAAGCAAGATACCACTCTCTAAAATTACTCGTACATGCAGATGAAGTAAAAACATTTACCTACACTTCTGCTGTCTCGGCTAGACTAGATCCCAATGCTAATTTATGGAGGTAAAGTACAGTATTACCTCCTAAACCTATTAGTTAGAAGAAAACTACATGTTACCTAACCAGGTGGTCAGACATTTCGTCTAGGATTGGCATTTGACCGCGCTCTCTGACCCTGGGTTTCTCTGTGGTTTACCAGGGGCCGCTTGGGTGCTGTAATATACCGCGGTACCTTTCCCTTCATTCCTTCGTTTCATTTCCCTTCTTTAACTCTCAAGTGAGCACAGGTGTGGTTTGAGGCTTTGCAGCCAGATGGCACGGTTGCTTCCTCCTGATTGTGCTGATTCAGACTAGATGCCGTTGTAGAAGCTTCTTTCCGGCCTCCCGGCCTTCCGCTAGTCTCTGCGCTAAGCTCCTACGTTTCCTGTATGCTAGCCTGTAGGTTTCCCCTCCTCACATCCCTTCCCCGGGGTGGGGTGCAGGCCGCAATAGACCAGTGCTTGGTGGCAGTTGCCGAGGTGTCCTCCGACGTTAATATGCTCTGACCTCTAATCAAACCTAGACGGCCGGGGTTCGACCCCAAGCGACCGCATGTGAGTTTTGTGGTGGACAAAGCGGTGCTGGGGCGGGTTTTCTCCGGGTACTCCGGTTTCCCCCGCCATCGCATTTCACCGGTGCTACATCATCATCAGTGTCACCGCCTGAGGTGCCATAAGTAGTTAAAGCGGGCGTTAAACACTACCAAAACAAAAAAAAAAAACAGCCTCTAATCTACACATTAAACTAAGACCTTTTTGTATGGTTTACTTTCCACAGAACGCATGTACAGTGTGTGTAGTAACTAGGAGGCATATTATTCCACCGAAACATTCGTTCCGAGATTTAATCGCAGCTATATGTTTTAAAGACCCCTGGATTTCCAAATATATTTTTACTTTCTTTACTTACTACACATAACATGTAGTGAAGGTATTGCAATATAGCACCTCCTAAAAGCAACAAAAATAGACAAAGGTCCGTGTTTGTAATTACGATAACACCAACACGAATAAAAATATGCTGTGAAAATATGACTTTCTTTACAATTCAGTAACAAATTATTCTTCCATTTACTTCATGCTAATTGAGATAAACATTAGCATAACTTGTCTTATTAATTGCTTCCTTGTAAGTAGAAGGAAAACAAGGGCATACACTAGGCTAAGGCGATTGTCAAATCTTTTAAAAGTTTGTTGACATGTGGTTGAAATCCTTTTCTATGCATGGCCAAAAGTTTACAACTTACTTTGTGAGAAAAGTTTTAAGTATTTTAAGCCTGAATCAAATAATAAGGAATATTTAAAAAATGATCAAATCCATGAGAAAATAAACATGTTACATAAATAGTGTGTTATAAGGACATCTATATGTTTTGTCTATCCGTTTCGTTTTTCCATTATACAAAATTCAGATAAAACTCATCCAGAATAATGAGGTCTTCGGAGGCTATTACCAGGAAATTCAAGATATACATTTTATTTGTTACGTAAATGTCTTTAATATACGGTATATTAATCAAAATCCTTAAAGTAATTTATGAGAAAATACAAATTTTCGAAATTTTTTCCATGTAAGGGTAGTTTGGAGTGGGAGGATTTTCCTCAAAATATTCGTGTCGCATCCCTGGAAGACACTGAACTTAGATACCAAGTTTAGTATTTTATCGACTTTTCGTTTTTGAGTTATCGTGTTCACACACACGGATCTTTTTCTAAAAATGCTTTTTTTTTGGATACAGGAGAGCCTAAAATGTGTATTTCGGTGAAATCTTGGTATCGTATTTTTGAGTGGAATGCAGTACCTTCTGTATACGCTATGCACATAGCATGCAGAGAAAGTAAAAATCGGTTAAATACCAAACTTGATATTTAAGTTCAACATTTTGCAACGATGTGACACGAAGATTTTCAAGAAATTCCCAACCGCGCTCTACCCCTTACATAGAAAAGTTTCGAAAACTTTGATTTTCTCAAAAGTGGCTCTAACGGCTTTGATTAAAATGGCGCATATGGAATATAGTTATTAAGCAATTAAATCTAAATCTCAAGTTTTTTTTTGGGAATGGTCTCTGATGTGTTATTTATTCTGAATTTCTTTAACATCAATGGCAAACTGTGGAAGACAAAAAGCTATTATACAAAAACATTTAGAACTCGTTAAATCACACAATGTGATTAATAATTAATATACACTTTTTTTTCCTGTTAACCATCAGGAATTTGATTATCGCTTTAGGCTAGTGTAATCGCTTAATTCCCTTCTGCTTTCAAGAAAGTAAGCAATAAGACCATTTCTGCTAATTTTATCTGCGTTAGCTGAATAAGCTTTCTAGCATAATTTGTTACAGAGATGTAAAGAAACTCATATGAATGGAACACATAAGATTTTTGCAAAAGGTGTGTGTATGTTTGTGTGTGGTGTGGACAAGCCTAAAAGTTGATTAAATGGCAGTTCAGTACCCTCCAAGCGCGCGAAACCAATATTTTAGGGAGAATCACTCCTCCCTAACTATCTTTTACATGGAATATTTTTTCGAAAATTTTTATGTTTTTTCTCAACAATAACTTTATATATTTTACTAAAATACCATATGTTTATCTATTTTGTTTTATAATCGAGATAAACATTAACAAAAAGGTTATTATTGGTTAGTTAATACTGTTTTAAAAGCTGTCGCTATGCGCTTGAAATTCGACCTCTTTGCATAGCCAGGAGTAAAACAAAAGAAACAGGAATGAGACACTTCCGTTTGAGAAAAGTTTACGTATTCTAAAATTGACATCAATAACAAGGAATATCCCGAAAAGGGAAATATGCACAAAATATGTATATGACATAAATTTTATGTTTTGATGAGAAATACATTCTTCTGTAGTAAGTTTTTGTCTGTATCTCACGGTTTGCCAATTATGCAAAAGTCATCGAGAATGTAGGGATATTTGGAAACTATTCCCCAAAAATTCAGGATATACATTTCATTTGCCTGTAAATAGTGTAATTAATGTTCTTGTTGATTTAAATTTTGGTTACAAAAAAAGGCTTTAAATTTTCTGCTGCAAATAATTCACTCGACGTTTCGACGCATAGAAAGTTTTCCGCTGCAATCAAGGCTCGCACACCACTGCGTGCTAACACTCTAATCGCTCAAGACTCAGTACAATATACAGCACATTAGAGCTTGCAATTCTTTCTACTTTTAAGGCAATAAAATTGGTCACAGAGCTGTCTGGAAACTTGTGGAAACTGAAGTCTCTAGAAGAACTCAGACGTGTTGTGTTCCGAAGTCTCCTGATGCCGTCGCGCCTTACTTTCTTGTTTATCACATTCCAGGTCCACCGCCGCATACCAAGGCGAACTTATACCTACTATGTTGGGGCATAATTGATTTATTTGTCGTAAAATTTTGTTTCTGAACTGTAGTGACAATTTAGCTGTGAATATATTATATTTAAGATACTGCAATATATATATATATATATATATATATATATATATATATAAAACCTGCGTATAAATGGATGTATACGAGGGTTGGGGCAAAAGTCATGTCAGCTAGTTTTTTTCTTGTAGATACGTGAATGGATCACAAACGTATGTGTCGTATGCAAGTTCTGTAGGCATACTGTGTATGCAGAACAACAGATGACTCTGTGATAGCTGGTAGTGGCGCAGCGAGGCCTGTGAAATCAGTCAGTTGATGACTGTTGTGCGAGATGAAAGTAACCGGTGTTGAGCAGCTCGGATTTGCGAAATGCTGGATCACCAAGGAGGCATAAGTTATGTCAGAATACCTTCCCAGTCAAATTGAGAGTGATCATCGCGTATGACGTCAGAGGTGTCATTGTTTGCCACTTTGTTCCACATGGCAGAACAGCGACCACACAGTACTACAGGGACTTCCTGGTGCGACAGGTACGACTTGGCGTTCGCGTATGACGTCAGAGGTGTCATTGTTTGCCACTTTGTTCCACATGGCAGAACAGCGACCACACAGTACTACAGGGACTTCCTGGTGCGACAGGTACGACTTGGCGTTCGGAAGAAACATTCGGATCTTATGGACAATGCAAAACCACATAAAGGAGAGCGTGTAGGGCAGCTACTGCGACGTTGGGGTTGGGAAGAATTGAAGCACCCACCGTACTCTCCCGACATTTCACCCTGTGACTTTGATCTCATTCGAAAGATTAAGGAACTACTACGTGGTAGGCATTTGCAACACGAGAGGATATTGCTAATTCCTCTGCGCGAACAGATGACCCAAATCACACATTGTGCGGCAAATGCTGCGGCACTGATATTCAGCGCCTCTCATATCGTTGGCAGCGTGTGGTAACAGTAACAGGGGATTAGTTTGAGGGTCTTTAGGCCCAGGTTTGTCATGTCAACTATATGTGTACTGTGTTGTCATTCTTTTCACCGTGAAGGCCATATTGCCCTGTAAACTACCGTACTAAACTAGTGTGTTGCGATATTCAATGCTATTCATTGCCCACACATGTAGCTAACACCTTGTCCTTTTGTCTGTATATGTCACATTTTCCAACCGGATTGATATTTTCAAGAAAATAAATAGTTGCCATGATTTTGCCCAAACCCTCGTGTGTGTGTGTGTTTATACATACATACATACACACACACACATATATATATATATATATATATATATATATATATATATATATATATATATATTAACGCTTGCTTTCATGTGTACAATAACTCATCCCTAAACAATGTAAAGATGTTCATGGTAGCTTCGGCAATGATAGGCAATGTTCGTTTTCTTATCTATATTGTGAATTATATATAAATATATATATCATTTATTTATTTTATTTTATATATTCTGATATTTCGCCTCCTGGCCTCAGCACTATTTATTTTCTCACAATAAAATAAATGGTTAAAATCTCTGAACACATCATCGTGCGCGCTCTGCAGTTTTCGACGGTTTGGTACTTCGAAAGGTGGAAGTAAAAGAAAAACAAACACCAATACCAGTCCACGATTCTTCAAATCTGTGACTCTTTTTGAACGACGATACCTGCTATCGTTGGCACGATTCATGCTATTCTTTTCGTCTCATACGATTCTTTTCGATTCATGCGATTCTTTTCGATTCATGCGATTCTTTTTGAGCGATTTATGTTGAGACTAGCACGATTCTCGCAATTTTTTTCTTACGACGATTCATGTCAAGATTGACACGATTCATTCGATTCTTTCCTTGCAGTCGTTCATATGAACGAATTGTTCAAGAATCGCCCCATGTCTAATAGCTATCTCTGAAATGACTAACTCCAGAACCATTATTATTTCACATACATTGTGTGCTTTAAGAAAAACGTTTTACTGTTACAGGTAGTTTGAAATTGGGAATTTTCTTGAAAATGTATGTGTCCCATCCTTTAACAGAGTCATATATCAACTGCGGCTTTAACCGACTTTTCCATTTTTTAGCTGTCGTGTTTTTATAGCGTTTTAGCGCCCGCTTTAACTTCTTGTGGCACCGCAGGCGATGACACTGATGATATATGAATGAAGATGGAGCACCGGTGGAATGCGATGGCGGGGTAACCGGAGAACCCGAACAAAACCCGCCCCTGCGCCACATTGTCCACCACAAATCTCACATGCGGTCGCTTGGGATTGAACCGTCTAGGTGAGAAGCGAGTGGTCTAATCACTTGGCCACGGCGCGGCCCAGTTGTCGTATTGAAACACCCGTAAACACACACACACGCGCACACACACGCATACATGCATAATAGATACTATGTGCACACGTTTTTTCGGCGCTCGGCTTCCGTTTTCTTTCGGTAGTTTTCGCGCAATTTCGGAAGCATAGAGAGCGACAACATTAGATCTGTAGATCCTAGAGTTCACACACGTGCACGTGCGCTGTGCTTATTTTGAATAATTCAGCTAGTTTGCAGTAAATTAAATAGTGGCTCAGGATCTGAAACAAAAAACCTTCTTTAATTAACAACACTGCGGAAAGACAGACATATGTGCTCTCTCTTCTTCCCTTCAGCTTTCCCTACCACATACTATTTGCACCCAAGAAAAAGTGCGCGCTAAGTATTTACACTTGGAGCTTTTACTGAAAACATTTTTTCCCCCTTTTTTTTTGTACTTTTGATTTGAGGGAGCCTCAATGTATATGCTCGTATTTCTAGCGATATCTTGCTATCCAATTTTGAACGAAATGCCATATCTTCTCTGCCTATTAAATACGGGACAGAGCAAGCAAAATGGAACAGACACAAGATACGAACGATACAGAGCACCTCTGTTTTCGTTGGTTGGCAACAAACACAGAATTTCCCAGAAACACCTGCGCCGTATTACTTCCGAAATGAAGACCACAGGTACGTGACATGTAGTCGTGACTTTCCACTAATTGGTGGAGTTATGGTTAACGCTGCAGCACTTATTAATCCCGTGCGTATTAATGAGGTGTGACACCGTCCTGTCAGCACGCCACACGTACAGCAACAGTATTAGCTAAACAAAACTTGGCTTATGCGATGCACTGCGTTTCTAAAGGAGATCTATAACTTGACAGGCTTTCAGTTGGAGCACAAAATATTTTATGACAGCTTTGTGTACTCTAAAGCTATTTAAAGTCTGACATCTGCATACATACATATATATTTCTAAGAGGAAAGTCGCAATTCGTTTTCAGTTTCTCCACCAAATACTAGTATGTACAAAGTAGGAAGAGAAAATAATGCATTTTCCCTAAAAAAATCTGATGTGTTCCATTCACATGACTCTCTCTACATATCTGCAACAAATTATTGTTAAAAAGCTCTTACTTCTATTTAATTCATGCTAATCGAGAAAAAATTAACAGAAATAGTCTTATTACTTGTTTCCTTGTAAGCAGAATCGAAATAAGGGAGTACCATTGGTTAAAATAATAGTCAAAAGCTGGTTGCTATGTGACTGAAGCTCCTTTGTTTGTATGGACAGAAGTTGACAAATTCATGTATGAGAAAAGTGTAAGTTTTTCATAGCTGCAAACAAAAACAAGGGATATCTTAAAAACAATCAACTCCACGAAAAAATGTGTATAACATAAATTGTGTGTTTTAATGTGCTCTATATTTTTTGTGGAGTAAGTTTTTGTCCATCACTTACGGTTTAGCAGTTATACAAAAATCCGTAAAATTGATCCAGAATAAAGTAGTCTTCAGGGGCTATTCCCAGAAAATTCAAGATATACATTTTATTTGTCAGGTAAATATCTAAAATTTACGAGATGCTAATCAAAATCGTTAGAACCATTTTTTAGAAAATCGAAATTTTCAATTTTTTTCCATGTAAAGGATAGTTTGGGGTGTGGGGATTTTCTTGAAAATCTTCGTGTCGCATCCTTGGAAGATACCAAAACTAAGTACCAAGTTTGGTTTTTAACGGTCTTTTCATTTTTGAGCTACGCTGCCTACAGACACACACAGACACACACAGACAGACAGAGAGACAGACAGACAAACACACACACACACGGACATTTTTTTAAAAATGCTCTTTTTGTGTTCAGGGGGTCTCTAAACATATATTTCCGATGAAATCTCGGTATCGAATTTTTGAGTGCAATACAATACCTTCTCTATACACATGTGCATAGTACGTATAGAGAAAGTAATTAGACATGGAATTATAGAAATTTTTGAATAAAAAAAAGATATATATTTACTTTCTCTACACATACTGTGTACTTAGTGTATAGAAAAGGTATTGCAATGCACCCAAAAATTCGATACTGAGATTTCACTGGAAATACATGTTTTGGGTCCTCATAAGTCCAAAAAAAAACATTTTCAGAAAAAGGTCCGAGGGTGCGTGTGTGTGTTTGTGTGTCTGTGGACAGCATAGCTCAAAAAGAAAATGTCCGTTGAATACCAAATTTGGTATCTTCCAAGGATACGACGCGAACATTTTCAAGAAAGTCCCCCCACTCCCAACTACTCTTTACATGGTCATTTTTTCGAAAATGTTGATTTTCTCAATAATGTCTCTGACGATTTTGATTAAAATATCGTATATTAAAGAAATTTACCTGACATATAGCCTCTGATGATACGGAAGATTTCCAAGAAAATCCCCCTACCCCCAACTACCCTTTACATGGAATTTTTTTTCGAAAATTTTGATTTTCTCAAAAAATACTCTAGCGATTTTTATTAAAATATCGTATATTGAAGATATTTACCTCACATATAAAATGTATATCTTGAATTTTCTGGGAATACCTCTGAAGAATAGTTTATTCTGGATGCATTTTACGGAATTTTGCATAACTGCTAAACCGTAAGAGATGGACAAAAACTTAGCACACAAAAAATGAAGAGTACGTTAAAACGCACAACTAATATAATATTTTTTTGTGCAGTAGATGGTTTTTATAGAAAGTCCGTGTTTTCGGTTTCAGCTTTAAAAAACGTTTACTTCTCTCATATGGGAATATGTCAACTCCTGTCCATACAAACAAAGAAACTTCAGTCACGTAGCAACCAGGTTTTGACAATCACTTTAACCTATGGTACTCCTTTATTTCGCTTCTACTTACAAGGAAGTAAGAGTAAGTAATAAGACTGTTTCTGCTAATTTTTTCTCGATTAGAATAAAGCAAATAGAATCATAAGCTTTTTAGCAATTATTTGTTACAGAGATGTAGATAAAGTCACGTGAATGGAACACATCAGATTTTTCTAAAAGGAAAGTCGCTATTCATTTTTAGTTTTTTACCAAATACTTGTACCTACTATGTATTTCACCCAAAAATTCCACACAGAGGTGTTATCAAAGTTTTAGTATCCCCTGAATCCAAAAAATAAGTAAACATAAATAAAAATAATAGCATGCCTTTTAGAAAAACATTCGTATATGTGGTGGATAGTATAGCTCAAAAACGAAAAGTCCGCAAAATAACAAACTTGGTATTTAAAATTAGTATCTTCCAAGAATGCGACACAAGGATTTTCAGAAACATTTCCCCGCCCTAAACTGCAGTTTCCATAGAACATTTTTCACAAATGTTTATTTTCTTATATATATCTGGCAATTTTCATTAAAATATCGTACATTTATTTACATGAAAGCATAATGTATATCTTGAATTTAGTGAATTACCTCTGAAGACCTCTTCATTCTCGAAGACTTTTTTACTGTATTCAGAGACTTAGTTATTTCCTATAAACGCTATGTGGAGCATAGGGCATCGTTACGATGTTTCTGTGATCGGATTTGAATTTCTAGTTCGCGAGTCCACAGCTCTGCTCGAGCCCACAGATGGTGCTGTAGGACGCGAAATGGCGGAATTTTGCCATAGAAATTAATTTCAGTCTCATAGCAACCACATTTAAAAACATTTGACTCTCAGCTTAGCCTAGTGTATTCCCTTATTTTTCTTCTAGTTATGAGGAGGTAAGTAATAAAACTGTTTCTGCAAATGTTTATCTCAATCATCATGAAGTAGATTGAAAAATAAGCTTAGTAACAATAATTAGTTACAAATATAGTGTTACAGAGAAGGTCATGTGAATGGAGCTATTCAGACTTTTTATTTTGTTCTATCTCTGCTGCTATTGCTGATATCCTGGCACTACTATTACCAATCCCCCCTGAAAAGATGCATAACTCACATAGGCCGTCACGGGGATCGAATCCGCGACCTTTGAAATGCGGGCCGCAGGCGAATGAGAGTGAGCAGTGCCGCTTCGTCAGCCTTACGTTTACTTTTTTAAGGTTAAAGTTAAAATGCTTAGGGAACAAAAGTCTGATATTTCGTGGCAGTTTATAACGTTGGAAAGCAACATTAACATTTAGTAATTGAGGTAAAAGGATCCGGGACATTTTGAAGTTTGATGACGTCACTTAGGACCTGCTCTCTAGGCGTTATCAAGTATCACAATGCAGCCAAATTATTCCTTCAATGTATGTAAATCTAATTAATTTCCCATTACTCCCCCAACACCTCATTAAGAGAAAGCCTGGTGGTCTTACCAAATTACATCCGCACCTTTGTAATGGTTTCTGGGTAAACTTGCATGCGCCTGACATATATTACACGAGAGACACTTTGTGTGTGCCGGAAATGACGGAGGTGCGGTCGGCCATGTAAATACCCTTAGTGACGTTCTCTTTACTCCCTCACAGAGAAAATATCTTAAACATAAGAGGGTGTAAAACAGCGAGAAAAATTTGGCAGTTTTCTCGACTTTTGTCTTTGTATAATTGCAGTACGTTGAATACCAGAGAAGGTTATTAATTTTTTTAGCACGTATGTACAATAGAAGGTCAGCTGATAAGTCCCAGGCCTCACACAGATATGGCGCCACTAGACCATTTAGACACTAGCATCGTATAGTTTATCTCTAGACTAGCTTATATCCATAGTTACATGTCAATAGCTTGTTTAGTTTTCAAATGACAGCATTTTAAACAAGACAACTTTAGAGTTTTCACGAAAATGGAGGATTTGGAAAAACGAGCAGTGATTAAATACTTCCATTTGAAAGGCTTAATGCCTAAAGAAATCAAGGAGAAAATGCACAGCACATTGAAAGACTCTGCCCCTTCATATTAATGGTCAAAAGGTGGGTTGCAGAGTTCAAAATGGGACGTACGAGCACTAGTGATGAGCCTCGCTCTGGACGCCCTGTAGAAGTGACAACCCCAGAGATAATTGAAAAAATCTGATGTGTTCCATTCACTTGAATTTCTCTATATCTCTGTAACAAATTATTGTTAAAAAGCTTATGCTTCTATTTACTTCATATTGTTCGAGAAAAAATCAGCAGAAATAGTCCTATTACTTGCTTCCTTGTAAGTAGAAGCGAAATAACGGAGTACTATTGGTTAAAGTGATAGTCAAAATTTTGGTTGCTATCTGACTGAAGTTCCTTTCTTTGTATGGATAGGAGTTGTCAAATTCCTGTATGAATAAAGTATGTTTTTAAGGCTGAAAGCAAAAACTTTGAGTATCTAAAAAAGGATCAACTCCACGAAAAAATGTATATAACATAATTTGTGTGCTTTAAAGTGCTCTACATTTTTTGTGTGGTAAGTTTTTGTCCATCTCTTACAGTTTAGCAGTTATGCGAAATTCCATAAAATTCCTCCAGAATAAAGTATTCTGCAGAGGCTATTCCCAGAAAATTCAAGATATACATTTTATTTGTCAGGTAAATATATTTAATATACGAACTTTTAATCAAAATCGTTAGAGCCATTTTTAGAAACTAAACATTTTCGAAAAAAGTTTCATGTAAAGGGTAGTTAGGCGTGGGGGGATTTTTCTCAAAATCTTCGTGTCGCATCCCTGGAAGATACTAAATTTAAATACCAACTTTGGTATTTTACCGACATACACATGGACACTTTTCTGAAAATGCTTTTTTTTTTTTTTAATACAGGTGACCCTAAAACATATATTTCCGGTGAAATCTCGGTAAGGAATTTTTAGGTAGAGTGCAATACCTTTTCTATACACTATGTACATAGTACATATAGAGAAAGTAAAAATTCGTACTATAGTACAATTAGACCGCAGATTAAAGTTGTTTCAGATAGCAGAGGCTGTAAACATATCAAAAGAGCGTGTAGATAATATTTTAAGTACTATTTTGGGCTTTCACAAGGTCTGTGCAAGATGGATGCTGCGTTTTTTGACACCTGATCAAAAGTTGCAAAGAAAAACTTCTGTTATGCATGTGGAGCTCTACCGTAAAAATCCCAGTGAACTTTTGAGAAGGCTTATTACCATGGATAAAACTTGGGTACATCACTACACTCCAGAAAGTAAATCACAGTCAAAACAGTGGATTGCGCCAGATGAACCAACTCCAGTTTTGTCAGCTAACAAGGTTATGACGAGTGTTTTCTGGGATACACAGGGAAACATTTTTATTGATTATTTGGAAAAGGGTAAAAGTACCACTGGTGGCTACTACGCAAGCTTACTGCAACTTTTGAGTGATGAGTGAAAAGAAAAGGACCTCATTTGGCAAAAAGAGTCTTCCTTCATCACGACAATACTCCAGCCCATCGTTCAGTCATTGCAATGGGAAAAATGTGCGGAATTAAAGTTGGAATTGATTGAACAACCACCCTATTCGCCAGATCTAGCACCCAGTGACTACCACCTGTTCTCTAACCTCCAAACATTTGTTTTTTTTTTGTTTTTTTTTTATTTTTGGTATCTTAATGTGCTTTAACGTGGTTGGTCGTATCGGAATGCGAATGACATTGGTGAAATGATGCTCAAATGATCTTGGGATCTATGGAGCTTACTGTTACTCGAGTTTCGTCTTCTCAGGTTAAGGGAAAACTCCGAAAAAAACTTATCCCGGTAACTCACCCTAAGCGAAATTCGTATTCGCAACCTGTTGAATGTGAGGCAGACACGCTACCACCACACTTTTCAGGCATGTTTTGAGATTCACTGAATGAATCAAAAGAAAGCATTTCTATAAACACGTCCGTGTGTGTCTGTAGGAAGTATAACTCAAAAAAGAAGTTCAGTTAAATACCAAATTCTCTAATTAAGTTCAGTATCTTTCGAGGATGTGACAGGAAGCTGTTCAATAAAATCTCCCCGCCTCCATCTACCCTTTACTTGGAAACGATGGATGTGCGGTCGGCCGTGTGAGTACCCTTAGTGACGTATTCTCTACTTTCCTACAGAGAAAATATCTTAATCATAAGAGAGTATAAAATATCAACAAATTTGGCAGCTTTCTCGACTTTTTGCCTTTATGTAATTGTGTCACTTGTAAATTCAATACGAGATAAGGATATTACTTTCTCTAAGACGTATGTATAATGCACATAGGGGATCAACGAGCCAGGTGGCTCAGGTGTTTAGTCTGGGAGTGACTTCGGTAGGCTCCGATTCGCTACCTATTGACCGCGCACTCCTGCCCTGGGTTTTTCTGTGGTTTTCCTGGAGCAGCTTAAGCGAATGCTGGGGTGCTGTATATCTACCCCGGCTCCTTTCCTTTCATTGCTTCATTTTATTTCACTTCTTCATCTTTCAAGTCGGCGCAGGTGTGGCTTGAGGCTTTGTAGACGGATGGCGCGATTGCTTGCTCCGAGTGAAACTCTCTTCCCCCTGGTTGGGGTTAGACACCATTGTAGGTACCTTCCGGCCTCCCGGCGCCTGTATAGTTTCCATAGCACGCTAGGGCTGCCAGCCAGTTAATGTTAGGGACTTCCATGCGTCTCTGCACTTAGCTCTGTCGCTAGCCTGCGGTTTCCGCTCCTCTCAACCCTTCCCCGAGGGTGGTAGGCCGCAATAGATCAGTACTTGGTCTTAGTTTCCAAGGTATCCCCCGACGTTCATATGTTACCTCTAATATGGTGGATAGAGAATGTATTGTATTCAATCCAAAAATTCGACACTGAGATTTCACCAGAAATATATGTTTTGAAACCCCCTGAACACAATAAAAGGATTCTTAGACGCATGTTCGTGTGTCTGTCTATGGTGAGCATAACTCAAAAACGAAAATTGAGTTAAATAGAAAACTTGGTATTCGGATAGTATCTTTCAAGGATATGACAGGAAGATTTTCAAAAAAATACCCAAACCTCCAACTACCCTTTACTTGGACAAGTTTTTGTAATATTTGATTTTCTCAAAAATGGCTTTGACGATTTTTATTAAGATAGTTAAAAGATGTTCATGAGAAACGAAATGCATATCTGGAATTTTCTGGGAATAGCCTCTGAAAACTCTTTATTCTGGATGATTTCTGTATAATTTTGCGTAACATTGCAAGAGAATTGCAAGAGAAAGACAAATTTATGACACAGAGACTTTTTTCGTGAAGTTGAATGTTTTCGAGATATTCCTTGTTATTGGCTTCAGTTTTAAAATACTTTAATTTTTTATTATACGAGAACTTGTTAACTCCTGGCCACAGGAATTCAATCCTATAGCAATCACATTTTAAACCATTTGAGTAGTCTAGTGCATTCCCTTATTTCCCTTTTACTTATAAGGAACTCAGAAATAAGACCATTTCTGCTAGTGTTTCTCTCGATTAGCATGAAGGCAGATGGAAGAATAAGCTTACTAACAATAATTTGTTATGGGATGTAGAGAAAGTCGTGTCAATGAAACACATCAGACCTTTTAGAAGCATTTCCTTGTGTATGTGTCTGTGTATGTGAGGAGCATAACTCAAAAACGAAAAGTGGGTTAATTACCAAACTTGGTATTTAAATTCAGTATATTTCAAGGATGCGACAGGAAGCTTTTTAATAAAATCCCCCCAACTACCGTTTATTTGGAACAGTTTTGAAAATTTTTTATTTTCACAAAAATGGCTCTAACAATTTTTATTAAAATATCATATATTAAGATATTTGCCTGACAAATAAAATGTACATCTTGAATTTTCTGGATATATCTTCAGAAGATTACTTTATTCGCGAAACTTTGCTTAACTAGTAAACCGTAGGAGATAAAGACACCCTTACTTAACCAAAAACACAGAGCTCGTTAAAACACACAATTTATGTTACATACATTTTTTGATGGAGTTGGCCGTTTTTGAGATATTCCTTGTTATTGGTTTCATTTTTAAAATACATACACTTTTCTTATACGGGAATTTGTCAACTCTTGGCCATACAAAGGAACTTCAATAACATAGCTACAAGCTTTTAAAAGATTTGACTATCACTTTAGCGTATGGTACTCCCTTATTCCCGTCCTACTTACAAGTAATAATGTCATTTCTGTTAGCATGAAGTAAATATGAGAGAACGCTTTTTAACAATAATCTATTGTAGAAATGTAGAGAAAGTCATGTGAACGGAACACATAAGATTTTTCTCAAATAATTTGCTTACTGTCAAAGACGAACACTTTTACTTTCTCTATACGTATTATATACGTAGTGTATAGAGAATGTATTGCATTCTACCCAAAAATTCGATACCGAGATTTCACCGGTTCATGTTCTGGGACCCCTAAATCAAAAGACAAAAACAAAAAAACTTTCTGGTAAAAGGTCCGTGTGCGTGCGTGTGTGAGTATCTGTGTGTGTGTGAGAGTGTGAGTGTGTGTGTGTGTGTGTGTGAACAGTATAGTTCAAAAACAAAAATACCATTAAATACCAAACTTGGTATCTAAGTTTGCTGTCTTCCAAGGATGCGACACGAAGATTTTCAAGAACATCCCCTTTCCCCCAACTACCCTTTACTTGTAACTTTTCCTGAATATTTTGAGTTTCTAAAAAATAGCTAAAACGAATATGCTTAAAATGTCATATATTAAAGATATTTACCTGACAAATAAAATGTATATCTTGAATTTTCTGGGAATATCCTCTAAAGACTACTTAATTCTGGATGAATTTTTTATAACTCCTAAACCGTAAGAAATGGACAAAAATGTAGAGCACATTAAAACACACAATTTATGCTATATGCATTTTTTTCGTGGAGTTGATCGTTTTTGAGATATTCCTTGTTTCTGGTTTCAGCTATGAAAAACTTATACTTTTCTCATACAAGAATTTGTCAACTCGTGTCCATACAAACAAAGGAACTTCAGTCACATAGCAACCAGCTTTTGACTATCATTTTAGTCTATGGTACTCCCTTATTTCGTTTCTGCTTACAATGAAGCAAATAATAAGGATATTTCTTCTAATTTTTCTCGTTTAGTATGAAGTAAATATAAACATAAAAGATTTGACAATAGTTTGGTGCATAAATATAGAGAAAGTCATGTGAATGGGACACATAAGATTTTTTTTCTACGGATTCCGGATTCCACTGTCACCAGAACCTATTCTCACCCGATGAGGCACCTGGATTGAATCAGCAATTTATTATTGTGATCATTCAATGCTGAAACATGTTATCGAAACATTGAATTCTGAGAATGATATTGCAATTGAAACGTCTAAAAGGAGTAAAAAGTAAGGACGGCTAGCCTTTATAAAGGCAACTTTCAGTTGCTTAGCACAAGGAATGACATGTATAAGAAGAAAAGTGCACGTCTGGAAAGCTCTCTAACTCCAATGACCAAAACTGAATCTGATTTGAAAATTGTAGGGGAAGATGCTGGAAAAAGGATATCTAAGAAACTGTGAGACAGACGTGTCGTGTCACAGGATTATAAAGTCTTTAAAAGAGACATAAATTATATCCAATATAATATAAAGTATACTAAGAAGAGGCAAATACACATCGGAACTAGCCAGGGAAGAAATGCTGTAAAACGCGTCTAAGAGGGCATGGACTGATATAGTTTTTACTGTCGGAAAGTTTGTTACCATATGAAATGTAAACTTTTTTCGTCCAATATACCTTTTCCAATTATATGTCTTTTCAGTAGCTTCGGTTTTGTTTAACAAATGTATCTTTCGTATCTGCGTAGCCAACTAGCTGTTTATAATACGAGATATATTTAAATTTTGCATGGACTCCTTTCTCAAGGCGGTTTGTGTAAGGAAGGACTTGCTACTGAATAAACACGATTCGTTTTATAATTCCACAAAATGTTTTATTTCACTATTAATCTTTGAAATAAAAAATCAGTTAATACAACAAGTATCTTCTTAAAAGAATGTTTGTATAAGTGATTAGTTACTCTCTCTATTTACAATATGTACAGTCGAGGTATTCAAAGATATCTCAAAGATCTGCATTTATCTCTTTCGTTCTTCTACGTCTCTAAGTAAACTTTTTCAAACAGCAAAAAACAGGAGACAACATATTACAAACTCATTTGTTCTTTTATTAAGGAAACAAGATAAAAAACATTTATAAACATTTGATCATCGTTCATCTTTTTTTACGTAGAGGATTCTTATTACTTTCTCCATACGTACTATGTACATAGTGTGCAGAGAAGGTATTGCACTCCACCAAAAATTTCGATACCGAGATTTCACCGGAAATATATGTTTTAGGGTCCCCTGTATCCAAAAAAAATATTTTCAGAAAAAGGTCCGTGTGCGTGTGTGTCCGTGTATCTCTGAACACGATAGCTCAAAAACGAAAATTCGGTAAAATACCAACCTTAGTATTTAAGTTCAGTATATTCTAGGGATGCGACACGAAGATTTTGAGAAAAATCCCCCCACCCCAAACTACCCTTTACCTGGAACTTTTCTCGAACATTTTTATTTTCTATAAAATGGCTCTAACGATTTTAATTAAAATATCGTATATTAAAGACATTTACATGACAAATAACATGTATATTTTTAATTTTCTGGGAACAGCCTCTGAAGACTACTTTATTCTGGGTTAATTTTACGGAATTTTGCATAAATGCTAAACCGTAAGAGATGGACAAAACTTACCTCAGAGCAAATGTAGAGCACTCTAAAGCACACAATTTATGTTATATACATTTTTTTCGTGGAGTTGATTGTTTTTGAGATATTCCTTGTTTTTGGTTTCAGCTATAAAAGACACTTTTCTCATGCAGGAATTTGTGAACTCGTGTCCATACAAACAAAGGAACTTCAGTCACATAGCATACAGATTATGACTTTCACTTTAACCTGTGGTACTCCCTTATTTCGCTTCTACTTACAAGGAAGGAAGTAATAAGACTATTTCTGCTAATTTTTTCTCGATTAACATGAAGTAAATAGAAGCATAAGCTTTTTAACAATAATTTATTGCAGAGTTGTAGAGAAAGTCATGTGGATGGAACACATCAGATGTTTTTAAGTAATAATAATACAAATTAAAGGTAATGAAATACAATTGCACGGTTATACAATAATATTCCGCTGCAGGACACAGTTACTACAAGCTGGTACAGGATCCAGGTAGGATGGAGCCTTTTAAGGGCAGGGTAATGAACCGAACGATCTGGAAGTTCCACTGCCCGAGGGTGGACATAACAAAGTAACTACAGACCGTTCTCTTGTTGGCCGAGCGACGCGATCTCATGGAAGATTCGTGGGATCAAGATGTGATAATTGAGTCCGAGGTGGGGCCGAACGGAAATAGTGTTTATCTAATACACCAGAATAGGTCGAATCCACTAGCCATGGAGGATTTGTTGTATTAAGATATGATATCTGAGACCGCGTTGGAAATGAACGGGCTACACATTTATATAATACACGAAAAGACCGTCAAAAGTAATAACAGATGATAGGCGCGGTCGCATAAGGCATAGTTGGAAACGGGAAAATATATGAGGAATATATAAACCATTCCATAATGACCTTGAACTCAAAGAAAGCCACCCGTGTCTTACCACGCCTGAGAGCGACACCAGACCAACACATTGTGAGCTAGAGTACCCACATCTCCACACCATTTCCTAAATATCCTAAGCAGGATTCGAACCCGGGACCGCCGCAACTAGAAACTTCTGATAAAGAATCTTATGTGCTCCATTCACATGACTTTCTCTACATCTCTGCAACAAATTATTGTTACAAAGCTTAGGCTTCTATTTACTTCATGCTAATCAGAAAAAAATAGCAGAAATTGTCTTATTGCTTGCTTCCTTGTAAGTAGAAGCCAAATAAGGCAGTATCATAGGTTAAAGCGATAGTCAAAAGCTGGTTGCTATGTCACTGAAGTTCCTTTGTTTGTATGGACACGAGTTCACAAAGTCCTGTGTGAGAAAAGTATAAGTTTTTTTAGCTGAAACCAAAACAAGGAATATCTCAAAAACAATCAACTCCACGACAAAAATGTATACAACATAAATTATGTGTTTTAACGTGCTCTACATTTTTTGTGTGGTAAGTTTTTGTCTCTTTCTTACGGTTTAGCACTTATGCAAAATTCCGTAAAATTCACTCAGAATAAAGTAGTCTTCAGAGGCTATTCCTAGAAAATTCAAAATATACATTTTATTTGTCATGTAAATATCTTTAGTATATGATATTTTAATAAAAATTGTTAGAGCAATTTTTAATAAAATCAAAATTTTCGAAAAAAGTTCCACGTAAAGAGTAGTTTGGAGTGGGGGGATTTTTCTCAAAATCTTCGTGTCGCATCCCTGGAAGAAACTAAACTTAATTACCAAGTTTGGTATTTTATCAACTTTTCGTTTTTGAGTTATCGTGTTCACAGACACACGGACACACACACGGACCTTTTTCTGAAAATACTTTTTTTGGATACAGGAGACCCTAAAACATATAATTCCGGTGAAATCTCGATATCAAATTTGTTGGTGGAGTGCAATACCTTCTCTATACACTATGTACATAGTACGTATAGAGAAAATAGAAAACTCTATATAAAAGCATTGTGTTGTATTTTTCAAGTGGAATATTTGATACTTTCTGAATTGAAGATCTTAGTGTCAGTGATTTTGCGTATTTTAAGTATGCCCCATTGGTGTTAGCTGATGTGTAAAGGAGTTTCTCTCAGTAGCAAAAGTGCTTTCTCACACCAGGCGTTTCCTAAGTTTCGAGAACCTGCGCAAGCTGCTGGTGATCCATTGCAATAATTCTGAATAAGGTAAGATTTTTACTTTCTCTAGCCCCGTATGTACAATGCACATAGTGGATAGAGAAGGTATTGTATTCCACACAAAACTTTGATGTCGAGATTTCAGCGGAAATGTATTTTTGAGATCCCTGAAAAAAATGTCCTCGTGTGTGTGTGAGAGTGTGTGTGTGTGTGTGCGTGTCTTTGTGTGCAGCACAGGTCAAAAACGAAATAACAGTTAAAACCCAAGTTTGGTATTTAAGTTTAATATCTAAAGGATGCGACACAAAGATTTTCAAGAAAATCTCCGCACCACACACTACCCTTTACATACAAAGATTTTCGACAATTTTGATTTTCTCAAAAATGGCTCAAACGATTTTGGTTAAAATACTTTATGTTTAAGATATTTTTGTGACAGATAAAATGTATATATTGAATTTTCTGAAGATCTCTTCATTCTGGACGACTTTTGTATATCTGGCATACCATAAGAAATAAACAAATCTACACAGCTCAAAATTACTACACAAAAAAGGTACATCTCATTAAATATACAATTAACGTTATATAATTCTTTGTAAAGTTAAGCGTTTTCGAGATTTTCCGGAATATTGGTTTTAACTTTAATGCCTTTTAACTTTTCTATGACGGGAAAATAGTGTCTTCTCGTTACTCATTTGTTTACTCCGGGCAAGAAATGAGAATGGAATTTTAATTGTTTCAAATAGCGAGTGATTTTAAAGAACTTGAGCATAGCTTTAGGTTATATTTGCATTCTACTTACAAGAAAAAGTAATAAGACTAACTCTGCTTATGTTTATCTTGATTAGCATGACGTAAATACAATATTACTGTTTTAAATAACAGGTTTGTTTGTGGAACAGCTAGAGAAAGTCATGTGAATAGAACACATCAGATTTTTTATACGTTAATGTTCCTGACACGTAGAAAATCCTAAATTTAAATTAATATTAATTTTCAAATTAAATTCTAAGTTACACAAGTAAGAATTGTGGTGTGCTCACATACTTTGAAATGAAGCACAGGTTTTAGTAATTTTTATTTCATTTTTTAGATTTTATTGATCATCAAAATCCGAGCTTAATTATTATGTATTGTTACGAGGGATGTCCCAGTAGTATCCAGCTAACAAAGAAAGCACACAGATTTTGGGGAAAAAATCTTTATTTTTCTTCGCACTTTTCCCAGCATGCTCAATAGCTTCGATACCCTGTTTATAGCGAGAACTATCGAGGTCTGCAAAATAGCCATCAACTGCAGACTCCACCTCTTCATTGTTGGCAAATCTTATATCACCAATACATTCTTGAAGTTTGGAAACAGAAAATAATCAGAGGGGGCTACATCTGGCGAATAGGGAACATGAGGAAGCAAATCGAACTTTATCTCACTGATTTTGGCCATAGCGATAACGGGTGTGTGAACTGGTGTATTGTCTTGATGAAACAAAACTTTCTTTTTGGCTAAATGTGGCCGTTTTAGCTGGAGTTCATCACTCAAACGCTGTAACAAGTTCGCATAATATTCGCCACTGATTATTTTTGCTTTCTTGAGATATTCAATCAAAATTATCCCCCATGCGACCCAGAAATCTGACAGCATGACTTTGCCTGCAGATGGAACTAACTTCACCCTCTTTGGAGCAGATTCTCCCCTTCCAATCCACTGTTTTGATTGTATTTTCGTCTCAAGCGTGAAGTGATGGACTCAGGTTTCATCCATTTTTATGAATAGACGCAAAAACTTTGCCAAATACTCGACTGACACCTCCTCACGACGCTGTTTTTGTTCTTTTGTGAGCAAAAGTGGCACCCACCTTACACGCAACTTTTCAGTCACTATGCGATGTACAGAACTTTTTGAAACGCCTGAAATGTTTGCTATCTCGCGCAATTTCAGAGGACAGTCATCCAATACCATTTTGAGGATTTTCTTTACAATTTCTGGAATGGTAACCTCATTTGTTCGACCACTGTGATGTTCATCTTGGCAGCTCATTCGGCTGCGCCACCCAGTATTTTACTGCTGTAAACGAAGAGCAGACTCCCCCAAAGTAGAATCTAGCTAAGTTTTAATATTAGTTGGACTAAGATATTTCAAATGAAAGTATTGTATCACATAACGCTGCCCAGTTTTATCTGTCTTTACAAATTCGCTAAGAGCATTCATTAATGTTGGCTGCCAAACAAATGCTAAACAATGTAAAATCGTCAAACTTCAGCTTTCTAAGGTTGGTACTTCTTACCGTTGTTGTTTGAAAGAACAACCGCTATCTATACGTTATGTCGGTTACTTCTGGGACAGTCACTGTAAAAGAATAATCTTTTGTAAGAAAAGTTGTTTGTGGTACAGCTTGAGAAAGTCACGAGATTGGAACACATCGAATTTCTTTTATCTAGGGAGCAACAGTTCGTATTACATAGGTACTTCCGGTGAAACAGAAGTTTCATTTCAAATAATTAATGCATGTTAGGTTTCTTTTATTTTTTATGACTAGGTCAGTTTTAATAAATCCAGTTTTGTTTGTTTTTTACATGAATAAAAAAGATTCGTTTTCATTTTAAATGTCGAGACATCTTACTTTACATATTCTGCTTTTGTTTTAATCAAGCAGGAACTAAGAAACTGCAAACTCCCTGTTCTTCGGCTTTATGACCCCTCCCCTCTCCTTAATGGAGCAGAAGAATTTTAAGCGGAAGTAATGAAGACAAAAGAGGCAAGTATTAAAAAAATTGAGAAAAGCGATTAAATAAAAATGCGAGCAAGGTTTTTCTTTCTTGGATCAACTTTAATTATACAAGACAGGATCGCGAAAGACAGCTTCTTTTGCACAGAGTAATAAACATAGTTATTATATTTGACACAAGAATGTTTCTCATTTAAGACGGAATGTCTTTTTGTGTATACACGAGTCATTATTACAATATTAAAATACACGCTCCATATTTGGTATCACTGCAAGACAAACTTAACAGAAAAATCTGATGTGTTTCATTCACATTACTTTCTTTGCATCGCTGTAACACATTATTATTATTATTAAAATGCATGTTCTTGAATTTAATTTATGAAAATCGAGATAGAGATTAGCAGAAAGTATTTTAATTACGTGCTTCCTTGTAAGCAAAAGGAAAATAAGGGAATACACCAGGCTAAAACGATGTTCAAACGTTTTAAAAGTTAGTTGCCATGTGTTTGAAATCCGTTTCTATGCAGGGGTGAGAAACTTTCCGTGTGAGAAACGTTTTAAATATTTTAAACATAAAATAAATTACAAGGAATATCTCAGAAATGGTCAATTTAATGAAAAAAGTCGTGTTTTAACGTTTTTTGTTTAGAAAGTTTCTGTCCATCTTTTATAGTTTACCAGTTACGCAAAATTCAGCAAAAGCCTTTCAGAATGAAAAGGTCTTCAGAGACTATTCCCAAAAAATTCAAAGATATACATTTTATTTGTCATATAAATTTCTTTAATACACGGTATTTTAATCAAAATCGTTAGAGCCATTTTTGAGGGAATCAAAATTTTCGAAATTTTTCCCATGTAAACGGTAGTTTAGGATGGGGAGATTTTTCTAAAAATTTTCGTATCGCATCCCTGGAACTTAAATACCAAATTTGGTATTTTACCGACTTTTCATTTTTGAGTTATCCTGTTCACATGGACGTTTTTCTGAAAATACATTTTTTGGATATAGGGGATCTTAAAACGTATATTTCTCGGTGAAATCTCGTTATTGAATTTTTGGGTGCAATACAATACCTACCTTCTCTATACACTATGTACAAAGTACGTGTAGAGAAAGTAAATATCTGATATGTTTCGTTCACAAGATTTTCTCTAGAAATTCCACAATCAAATTTTTCTTACATAAGATGATTTTATTATCTACGTCAAGCTAATCTAGATACACATTATGTTGTGGAATTGGTCTTATTACTTGCTCTCTTGTAAATAGAAGGGAAATACAAGAATATACTAGGCTAAAGCGATAGCCAAA
This sequence comes from Hymenopus coronatus, assembly GCA_030762935.1. NCBI lineage: Eukaryota > Metazoa > Arthropoda > Insecta > Mantodea > Hymenopodidae > Hymenopus > Hymenopus coronatus. The sequence continues at coordinate 29,213,424 of CM060882.1, forward strand.
TCTTTTAGATCTTTTGAGAAAAGTTAGTTTAAAATTGAAACAAATAACAAGGAATATCTAAAAAGAAAAGTCAACTCTAGAAGAAAAACCTCTAGTCCATAAATCATTACATATGATTTATGCCATTTATTAAAGAACTATACGTTTTGTGTAGTAGGTTTTTGTCTATCTCTTACGGTTTAACCGTTATGCAAAATTCTGCCAAACTCAACCAAAATAAACAGCTCTTAAGATTCAGAATGTGCATCTTATTTTTTATATAAATATTTTTAATAAACTGTATTTAATCAAAATTGTTAGAGCCATTTTTATAAAATCTTTAGAAGAATGTTCCATTTAAACGGTAGTTTGGTGTGGTAGATTTTCTGGAAAATCTTCGTGTCGCATCCATAGACAATTCTGGAATTTATATACCAAGTTAGGTGTTTAACCGAATTTCGTTTTTGAACTATGCTGTCCACAGTAACATACATAGACAGACAGACAAAGAGAGAGAGAGAGAGAGAGAGAGAGAGAGAGAGAGAGAGAGAGAGAGAGAGAGAGAGAGAGAGAGAAAGAAAGAAAGACACACACACACGGAACTTTTTGTAAAAAAAAAAACGCTTTTTTTGGATTCAGGAGACTTCAAAACATACGTAATTTTAGTGAAATCTCGGTATCGTATTTTTGGGTGGAATACAACAGGTAAATACTTTATCTACTATATGTCCTGTTTGTGTTTTACCAGTTATGGAAAAGTCATTCAGAATGAAAACGACTTCAGAGATTCAAGAAGAGATACTGGAAGTTCAAGATATACCTTTTATTTGTCAGGTAAATATCTTTAATGTACGCTATTTTAATCAATACCATTAGAGCTATTTTTGAGAAAATCAAGGTTTTGGAAAATTTTTCAATGTAGAGTATAGTTTGGGTAGGGAGGATTCTTTGACCTTCTATTACTAGCAATACTTTTTTTACTTTCTCTATACGTACTATGTACATGGTATACAAAGAAGGTATTATAATGCACCCAGAAATTCGATACCGAGATTTCACCGAAATATATGTTTTGGGTCCCCCTGAATCAAAAAAAAAAAAAAAAAAAAAGTATTTCTGGAAAAATGTCCATATGTATGTGTGTGCGTGTATAGCTCAAAAACGAAATTACCGTTAAATACGAACTTGGTGTTAAAGTTTGATATCTTGCAAGGATGCGACACGAATATTTTCAAGAAAATCCCCGCCCCCCTCCATCTATCCTTTACCGCGAACTTTTTTCGATACTTTTGATTTTCTCAAAAATGGCTCTAACAATTTTGATTAAAATATGGTATACTAAAATATTTATCTGACAAATAATATATATATATTGAATTTTCTGAGAATAGCCTCTGAAGACTGCTTTATTTTGGATAAATTCTACGGAATTTTGCTTAAATGTTAAACCGTAAGAGATGGAAAAAACTTACCACAAAAAACATAGAACATATTAAAACACACAATTTGCTATATACATTTTTTCGTGGAGTTGATCGTTTTTGAGATATTCCCTGTTGTTGGTTTCAGCCTGCACTTTTCTCACACAGTAATTTGTCAACTCGTGTCCACACAAACAAAGGAACTTCAGTCACATAGCAACCAGCTTTTGACTATCAGTTTAACCTATGGTACTCCTTTATTTCGATTCTACTTACAAGGAAGCAAGTAATAACACTATTGGCAAGTGATCTAACCACTCGGCCACTGCGCGGTCTCTATGTGTGTATGCAGCATAGCTCAAAAACGAAAAGTCTGTTAAGTACTAAACTTGGTATTTATATTTAGTATCTCCCAAGAATGTGACACGAAGAATTTCAAGAATATTCCCCACCCAAAACTACACTTACATAAAAAGTTTCGAAAATTTTGATTTAGTCAAAATTGGCTTCTGCGATTTTGATTATAATCATATTAAAGATATTTACATGACAGATAAAATTATATCTTGAGCTTCATAGTATCTGAAGATCTTTTATTACCAGTTATGCATTTTGCATAACTGGTAAACCAACAGAGATAGATAAAAACATGCTACACAAAAATATAGATCTCATTAAAACACATATGTAACGTGTATATTGTAGAGCTGACCGTTTCTAAGACATTCCTTGTTATTCGTTTCAATTTTAAAATACTTATACTTTTCTCATACAGAAAGGTATCAAGTCCTGACTATATAAAGAAATGTATTTTAATCACATAGCAAACAGTTTTTAAAAGATTTGACTATCACTTTAGCCTAGTTTATTCCCTTATTTCTAATTCTCTTACAAGAAAGCAAGTAGTAAGAAAATCTGCTAATACTTATTTCGATTAGCATGACGTAGGTAGAAAAATAAACTTTTGAACAATAATTTGTTAGACAGATGTAAAGAAAGCAATGGAATGGACCACATCTGATTTTTTCAATTTTATTTAGTTTCAGAAACTTTGCCAAAAAGTTCCTTCTATATTGTAAGCCATCCCTATGAGTCTGGTGAAACATTTCTCCAGATACTGCTATTGGTTTCATTACTGAAGATAAAACACTGTTATCTATAACATCTGGCGCTGAGTGATCTTGTATCAATGTCCTGCTGGCGGATGGATATATCTTCAAGGCGCTGGTTTTACGGCCGCCAGAGTCTCTTCCATTCTGTTTTATTGCTTGCTTCCAGATTTCCTTCTGCCCTAAATTTCAACACTGCGGATACAATAAAAGACAACCTTACGTGTAAAATCATAAAAATGAGACTAAATGTTGAAAATATTCTTAAAAGAGCTGATGTATTCCATTCACATGACTTTCTCTACTTCTTTGCTACAAATTATTCTTAAAAAAACGTATTCTTCTATTTACTTCTTGCTAATTGAAAAAAAATTAGCGGAAATGGTGTTATTACTTGTTTCCATTTAGATAGAAGAGAAATAAGGGAGTACCGTAAGCTAAAGTGATAGAAAATAGCTAGTTGCTATGTGAATGAAGTTTCTTTGTTTGTATGGACAGGAGTTGACAAATTCCCGTATGAGAAAAGCATAAGTATTTTAAAGCTGAAACCAATAACAAGGAATATCCAAAAAATGATCAACTCTACGAAAAAAAGTATGACATAAATTTTGTGTTTTAATGAGATCTAAATTTTCTTCTCGGTAAGTTTTTGCATATCTCTTACGGTTTACCAATTATAACAAATTTATCCAGAATAAAGCTATCTTCGCAAGCTATTCCGAGAAAATTCAAAATATCATTTTGTCATGTAAATATCTTTTATATACGATATTTTAATCAAAATCCTTTGAGTTATATTTGAGTGAATCAGCATTTTCGAAAAATGTTCCATGTAAAGGGTAGTTAGGTGTGGTGGAATTTTCTTGAAAATCTTCGTGTCGCATCTTTGGAAGGTATCAAACTTAAATACTAGTTTAGTTTTTAACGCTCTTTTCGTTTTTGAGCTATGCTGCCCACAGACACATACACACAGACACACACACGAACATTTTTCTAAAAATACATTTTTTGGATTCAGTGGGTCTCAAAACATATATTTCCGGTGAAATCTCGGTATCGAATTTTTGGGTGCAATACAATACCTTCTCTATGCACTTATGCACATATTAGTATAGAGAAAGTACAAAACTTATTCTTGTATTTACTTCATGCTAATTGAAAAACGGTCTTATTGCTTGTTTCCATTTAAGTAGTTAGCATGGCAACAATTACGCCACGCAAAGCGAAATGGCCAAGAGTGAAATAAATAAATAAGAATAAAATAAAAATCTGATGTGTACCATTCACATGACTTTCTCCATATCCCTGCAACAAATTATTCTTAAAAAGCTTATACTTTTATTTACTTTATGCTAATCAGAAAAAAATAGCAGAAATAGTATAATTACTCGCTGCCTTGTAAGTAGGAGCGAAATAAGGGACAACTGTAGGTTAAAGTGATAGTCAAAAGCTGGTTGCTATGTCAACGAAGTTCCTTTGTCTATATGGATAGGAGTTGATAAGTTCCTGTATGAGAAAAGTATATGTTTTTCATAGCAGAAACCAAAAATAAGGAATTTCACAAAAACGACGAACTCCACGAAAACAATATATATTACGTAAATTGTGTGTGTTTTAATGCCCTATATTTTTAGTGTAGTAGGTTTTTGTCCATCTCTTACGGTTTAGCAGTTATTCAGAATTTAGTAAAATTCATTCAGAATAAACTACTCTTCAAGGGCTATTCCCAGAAAATTCAAGATATACATTTTATTTGTCAGGTAAATATGTTTAATATACGAAATTTTAATCAAAATCGTTAAAGCCGTTTTTGAGAAAATCAAAATTTTCGAAAAAAGTTCCATGTAAAGGGTAGTTGGGGGTGGGGGGATTTTTCTCAAAATCTTCGTGTCGCATCCCTGGAAGATACTAAACTTAAATACCAAGTTTGGTATTTTACCGACTTTGCGTTTTTGAGTTATCGTGTTCACAGACACACGGACACACGGACACACACACACACACACACACACACACACGGACCTTTTTGTGAAAATGCTTTTTTTGAATATTGGGGACCCTAAAACATATATTTCCGGTGAAATCTCGGTATCGAATTTTTGGTGGAGTGCAATACTTTCTCTATACACTATGTACATAGTGCGTATGGAGAAAGTAAAAATGAAACAAATAATGCGAAATGTCTCATAAATAGTTAACTATATAAAAATGTATGATATATATTGTGTGTTTCCAAGAGATCTAAACTTCTTTTGGTGTAGCAGGTGTTTGTCTATCTCTTACGGCTTACCAGCTACACAAAAGTCATCCGAATGAAGAGTTCTTCTTAGGCTATTCCATGAGGTAAAATGTATACATTTCATTACTATTGAATGTATCACAAACATCCGCCATTTTAATCAAAATCATTAGAGCTATTTATGAGAATATCAAAATATTTGAAAAATATTCTTTGTAAAGATTAGTACGGATGGGGGGATTTTCCTGAAAATGTTTGTGTCGCATCATTGACAATGCTCAAATTAAATGCTACGTTTTCGTTCTTAGTTTCTCAAGCCCCATATGTACAATGTACATAGCGATAGAGAAGTATTGTATTCCACCCAAAGTTTGATACCGAGATTTCACCGGAAATACATGTTTTAGGACCCCCTGTATCCAAAAAAAAGCATTTTCAGAAAAAGGTCGTGTGTGTGTCCGTGTGTTCGTGTGTCTGTGAACACGATAACTCAAAAACGAAAACTAGCTAAAATACCAAACTTGATACTTAAGTTTAGTATCTTCCAGGGATGCGACACAAATATTTTGAGAAGATTTCCCCCACCTCAAACTACTCTTTACATGGAACTTTTTTCGAAAATTTTGATTTTATTAAAAATGGTTCTAACGATTTTTATTAAAATATTATATTAAAGATATTTACCTAACAAATAAAATTTATATCTTGCATTTTCTGGGAATAGCTTCTGAAGACCTGTTTATTCTGGATGAATTTTGCTTAATTTGGCATAACTAGTAAACCGTAAGGGCTAGACAAAACCTTACTATACAAAATATGTAGGTCTTGTTAAAATACACAAGTATGTCATATACATTTTTTTCGTGGAGCTTACCATTTTCGTGGTATTCATTGTTATTAGTTTCAGTTGTGAAGTAGTGTCCGTTTTTCTTCTGTTCTACTCCTGGCCAAGAAAAGAAGCGATTTGTAATGGCAATCGCATAACGACAGCTTCTAAAACATTTGACTATTGGTTTAGCCTAGTGTATTCCCTTATTTTCTTCCTACTGATAAGGAACTATGTAATAATAGCATTGTGGCAATGAATGCCTCGATTAGGAAGGTGCACAAAGAAAAAGAAATTTATGTAAGAAGTTTGTAGAACAGCTAGAGAAAGTCATGTGAGTGTAACACATAAGATTTTTGAGTTATGCTGCTCACAGAAACACTAACACACACACACACACATATACACACATACACGCAGACTCACAGACACACATGGACCGTTTTCTATTTTGTTTTTCAGGGAATCCTTAAACATATACTTCCGGTGAAATCTCAGTATCAAATTTTTGGGCAATACATTATCTTCTCTTACTACTAAGTTTTTATATTGTGCATACATAATAGAGAAAGTAAAGAGTACAATTGAAAGTACAAACCCCTTGTCAAACTATTAACTGCCGGAAAATCCTGTTAGGGTGCATCCACATGTGCTTCTCCATTGCAAGAAACCATTCTTGAAAATAATTTATTTTTCTAGCTACTTCATGCTTTTTTAGACATATATTAGCAGAAATAATTACATTACAGAGAAGGTATTACACTCCAACCAAAAATAGATACTGAGATTTCACCGGAAATATATGTTTTAGGTCCCCTGTATCCATAAAAAGCATTTTCAGGAAAAGGTCCATGTGTGTGTGTCCGTGTGTCTCTGTACAGGATTACTCAAAAACGAAAAGTCGGTAAAATACCAAACTTGGTATTTAAGTTTAGTATCTTCCAAGGATGCGACACAAAGGTTTTGAGAAAATCCCTCCCAACCACAAACTACCTTTTACATGAAACGTTTTTCAAAAATTTTGTTTTTTTTTAAAAATCTGGCTTTAAGGAGTTTGATTCAAATATCTTATATTAAAGATATTTACCTGATAAATAAAATGTATATCTTGAATTTTCTGGGAATAGCCTCTGAAGACTACTTTATTCTGTATGATTTTTAAGGAAATTTGCATAAATGCTAAACCGTAAGAGATGGAAAATAACTTACAACACAAAAAATGTGGAGCCCGTTAAAACACACATTTTTATCGTGGAGTTGATCGTTTTTGAGTTATTCCTTGTTTTGGATCCCATCTTTTAAAAACCTATACTTTTCTCATACAGGAATTTGTCAACTTCTGTCCATACAAACAGAACTTCAGTCACATAGCAACCAGCTTTTGACTTTAACCTATGATACTCCCTGATTTCTCTTCTAGTTACAAGGAAGCAAGTATAAGACTGTTTCTGCTAATTTGTTCTCTATTAAAATGAAGAAAATAGAAGCATAAGCTTTTTAACAATATTTTGTTGCAGAGATATAGAGAAAGCCATGTGAATGGAACACATAAGATGTTTTGTTAATTCAAGGGAAATAGGGGAATGCACTAGATCAAATGGATAGTGAAATGTTTTAATAGCTGTTCGCTATGTCATAATTTGTCACTCGTCACAATCAAATAATATGCAATATAACGCTTAAGAAAGCATATTCTTTATTTACTTTCTCTATCACACATGTAAAATTTACTTAGTAGTTAAAGAGGGTATTGTATTCTACCCAAAAATTCGATGCCAGATTTTACCGGAAATATACGTTTAGGGTCCCCTGTATCCAACATAAGTATTTTTAAAAAAGGTGTGTATGTTTGTGTGTGTGTGTGTGTCCGCGTACCTGTGAACACTATAATTCAAAAACTAAAATTCGGTAAAATAACCAAACTTGGTATATAACCAAGGATGCGACACGACGATTTTGAGGAATATCTCCCAAACTTTTACATAGAAAGAAATTCAAAAATGTTCGATTTTGATTAACGTCCCGTGTATTAAAAATATTTACATGGCAAAAAAAATTGTGTATTTTGATTTTTCTGGGAATCGCCTCTAAAAACCTTTATTCTGAACAAATTTTGCATAACTGGTAAACCGTAGAAGATAGATAAAAGTTTACTGCACAAAAATATAGATCTTGCTTGAGCATAGTATGTCGTATACATTTTTTCATTTTAGAGATATTCCTTGTTTTTGTTTCAATTTTAAAATACTAGACTTTCTCAAACGGGAAGTTCTCGACCGTTTTGCTCCTAGTCATGACAATTGCATAATCCTAAATACTTCGTTTTTGAGCCATGCTGTCCATAGACACATACACACTGACGCTTTTCTAAATATGTTCATGGTGTCTAAAACCATGTATTTGCGGTGAAATCTCGGTACATAGTACGTGTAGAGAAAATAAAAAGGGGAAGAGAGCCCTAGTTTAGTTTCAACTAGGAGTACATAGCGAGCTGTTGAGTGAGTTTCTATGGGATATTCGCTTCGTTGTATTAACCGCCGCAGCGAACGTCGAAAGAAACTATATGGCAGAATTGTTGGAAAAGGATCAGATTTTGACTATAATCAGTTTATGGAAGAAATAGATGTGTTTGTGCGAATGAAAAAACGATTTTTGTTACAATATTGAAACTTTTCTTGTAATTTTACCTTTATTATGTTTAAGAGCTGTATTATGTCCGTCAAAAGTGCTAACTTTTGAACTCAATTACCGTCAGAAACTTTGTCGGGTGATTCACCCTTCATTTCTTAGAACATTTTAATTTCAACCGAAGAGGCTAAAAGCGCTTTAAAAGTCTGTGACACGAAAGCTAATAAACTAATGCATAGTGTCTAGACATTCAAATTCACTTCTATTGACAATAAGTAAAGATGAAAACAGAAGGCTGACTGGATCTGAGCCAACCTTTGGCACTCCTTTGGACCATTTCTGAGAGGGTTGGTTTCATCAATTATTAGGGCAGGAACAGAGAGAGAGAAAGCAGAAAACACCATAGGAAAAAGATGAGCAATTTATCCTTCTCACTTTCTGAAGATTTTGTTAATCTCAATAGATCTAATCTGAACCTCATAACCAAGCATCTGCATACAATGAGAGTCTGAGACAAAAGACTGCTACTTCCAAATGGCACATTATAAAATTCAGTGTCGTGCATTGAGGGGAAGCAACTGCTTCGGTAACAACTGAGATAAGTGTGAGAACAGAAGTAGAAACTTTTATGATAACACGACCAAACAGATCGAGCCAGAAATATCCAGACATACTAATAATATATTATAAAATTATAAACACATAGTTATTGAATAATATTGTCGCGAACAAAGTTCTGCGACGTGGGGGATAACTATTTGAGGATGGTGAAAGGAAGGCAGATAGTAGAGCAATGATAACAATGGGACTTAAATTAAGATAATATATTAAGAAAGATTAAATAATTTGTTGGGGATTGCAATATATTCAATTAATCCTGACCAAAATCATTCTTATTACGAGGGTTACTAATATAAAGCCTTACCTTAAAAGATATGACATGGTGTGTCTGGGTGAGGTGAGAGATGAAGTGGTCGAGGTGGTTGAGCGGTTGAGCCCGGAACGACGCCCCAAGGCGCACACAACAAAGCAGAGGTCCCTGACGGTCAAGACAAGACCTGATGGTCGGGTCTGCAGTCCCTTAAATAGGTTTAGCAGCGTCCGGTAGGGCATTACAACATGGTGGCCGTTCTCCTAATATGAACTAACGCCCTGATAGTGGGTAGTCTTAGCCAATCAACATCGAATATTTAAATCGTTGTGGACTCCTTGCTGGTGAGCAATTCTGTGTGGTTGCCAGTCGGTTCTACCTTATAGAGGAACGGAAGGTAGGTAGCAGGTGGTCTACTTCGCCTCTCGGGCTCCACGGGGTGACATCGAGACACGCAACTGAGGGTTGATTCTCAACGAGCTCGAGATGCCAAGTGGGATCGTCCTTTAGATCGAAGTAGTAGCCGTACAGGTGTACGTGCCTAGCAAGTTCCGCGGAACTGTATCGAGACACACTGTACGAGGGGTTACCTTAACGAGCTCAAATTCAGACGGGTCGCCTCGGCCGGGAGTACATAGGTAGGGTCGTATAAATAAGAACAAGAGATCAAGGTAGAATGAGACAGACCGCCATGCTACGGAGACGTTGCTCAGACTTGACTGCCTTCCAGTCCAGTCCAGTGTGATTGGCAGGCTGAGGGCAGCCCGAGGTGTGTTAGACGTGTCCCTGTTCTCAGAGAGAACTTAACCACGTTCTGACGGGATTGTGGGTTTTGTAGGATGGCGGGTGTGTTTTGGGGTTGTGGAGTGACAGGAGGAGGCGAATATTGCTCCTCGACGGTTGCCTTGATGGTGCAACGGCCCTTGTGCACCGCTGGTGTGTTTTTATCAAAATGTTTCTTGAGATTAAATTTTGAATCCAAGCAACTCTTGAAGGTTAATAAGGAGCTTAGCCGTAGCAGCTGTTGGTGGTGCTCCTTCGTTACCGGGGACGCCCGCAAGCCATGCGGGGATGCCGGTATCGCCTGAAGCGGCGGTTTGTGGGATCGTAATCCCCAAGAGACCTAATGAGGGCGCTCCGATGGAATGGTAACCCTTCGTTCCCTCTGGTCCGTGCGCCTTATATAGTTGCGACTTTCGCGCCTTCTTTTTTCCCTGGTTAACACGGTGGCGCCATCTCTCTTTATTATTCTTAACTACTTGTATACAGAGCCTCCAACAGGCGATCTTACCAACTATGTTCATACCATCTTATATACTTTGATTTTCCGGCCTAGTCAGCCTTTGTCCAAAAAGTTATGTATGGTTGTTCACCACATAAATGTTCTACAATATCCGGTGTGACGTCAAAGTGCGAATGTGCACGTAGCTCAACGAAAGTTGGTATCATCGAAAAGCCACTAGGAGTGCCATCGGAAGAGGCTAGTCTCTTCCATCCTGTTACTTAATCAGCTTATAACGAAACTTGCATTTTCCAAGAATGAGTATGAATCAAATCCCAATAAATTTAGGTTTATTAATTCTTAATTAATAAAATATGTCTAAAACAATATAAGTTAAACTCTCACCAATGACTCACGTGACAACATACCGATAAATCTTACAGGTCGCGCTCTAGTTCCAGACGAATGCTTTCTTTTAAATCAGAGATTAGATGCGAGTCACTCACTACATTTACTGGAGCACTGGTACACAGAAGTAGGAACGGCAGTCAGATGTTGTGTACGTTATTCTCATGTTTCTGTGCTGCACAGTCACTAAAAAGCAAAATATCACATTTCTAGTGATGTCAGTCACATGTATTCACTTTCAACCTCGGTTACTACTTACACTACACTTTAAACCAAATTTTCTTGTATTTCTTCTATTCCCGACACTTTTCCTGAATTGCTGTCATTTTCATTCATTACTAAGCATCTCTGGTTAAGTCGCCCTCCGTGGTGTAATGGTTATACCATGCTAACTTCAAAAACTCATGGTCTTGGGTTCAAACCCGGTGGAGGACGATGCATATTTTCGGGTGTAGCTTCCTTCGGAAGGGAATTAAAGCCGTTGGTCCCGTGTCATAGATTTACGGCACGTAAAAGAACCTCAAGCCTGATAGAGAGGTCTCTGAGCAAAATTAAGCGGTCTATCACGCCCAATTTAGAATGGGACTCTGAGAACCACAGTAGCTAAACAGCGTCCATAAATAACGCACCATTTACATTTATCTCATTAAAACAGTGGCAATGACATAAACCCATAACGCACAACACTTTGCAGATAACTGTACGCTGTGTATTCTCGAAACATAATCATAAGGAAGCAGAGATGTTTGTTATTGTAACATAAACTATATTCTGACCTGGTTATCAAGACTAGGCTAGCTCACTGTGTCTGCATTTGGAAGGAACGAGCAGCCTATAACGTTTCTCCCCAATATATAGATTATAATTTATATGTATATCAATATGTGGGTGTTGCTGTGAGTGCGAGTATGTGTATGTGTGATAGTGTGTTCTTTATTTTGTTGGTTTATTGTTCCGTTGTTGTAGCTTGGTGTGTGTATGTGTGTTTTTATTCTTTTTGGTAGTGTTTAACGCCCGATTTAACTATTAATGGCACCGCAGGCGGTGACACTGATGATACATGAATTAAGATGGAGCACCAGTGGAATGCGATGGCGGGGGAAACCGGAAAACCCGGAGAAAACCCGCCCCAGCGCCGCTTTGTCCATCTCTAATCTCACATGCGGTCGCTTGGGATCTAGGTGAGAGGCGAATGGTCTAAACACTCGGCCACGGCGCGGCCCGTCGTGTGTGTGTGTAAGTGTGTATTTTATACCGGGTGGAAAGGAAGTCACTACATTAATTTAAATCAGTGATATATCTCGGCATTCTGAACACATTTTGCATCTTACGTTTTTGTCTCTGATCATTTCTACGGAGATGTTTTAGTTTTGTAGAAAACAAGAGACAGAGCAGCAGTTTGTGTGGGTGTCACTTGCACTAGGTCAGTATATAAACACGCCTCACTAGGGCGTTGAGGAATTTCTTCCGTTTTTACTGTGCGAGTGTATGCCAGTTGCACTCGTTATCTCCCAAAACATTACACCACCCTACGTCGTGTTTGCAAGAGAATGACGTGTTTACATCCAGAAGCCGTTTATGAAATCTGACCAACCTCAACGTCTGAAAAGCTTCTCGGAATATTCCTTTAATTCTTTAAAGTGATTACTTATTTCGAAACCCTGTGTGATGTCCCATAATTACTACCGAAACTAAGTCAGCAATACGTTACTCTACGCATCTTACAAGTAAAAAACTATTATCTTTGTACATTCTTGTGGAATTACGCATTCAATTTGGAATAAAAACCATTTATTTTTTCGAAATCGGCTGATCAAACAACAAAATGCCACATTAGAAGGAATGTAATAAATTCCCTGTCACCCGGTATTTGCATATAGGGGTACGTAATATTTTAAATGCAAGCATTTTTAGTGAGTGGGTACGGACACCAGACCCATGTGACTATGTTATGCAATTAATGCACTATTATGCACTTATTAATACTACTGCTGTTACAACGTTGCATTGCCGACGATAGTGAGCCAGCTGAAGCTATTTCCCTACAACTTCAACTGAGCAGTGAGAGAATTGCGCGCGCACCTCTGAAGGTCACGGGCCATATGCATGTCTCACTGCTTCGGCGAGAAGTTAACAGTACGCAATAGCGTAACGTAGAGTATCACAATAGGCAAATGAATCCGAGAAATTCAGTGATAAGTAGCCGAACTAGTATAATTGTGGTTTTACACTTAATATTTATTCCTTTCGTTATACTATTTCTGGTTGTGATTTTTATCAAAACATTCATGTGCCTTGATTATTATTATTATTATTATTATTATTATTATTATTATTATTATTACTACTACTACTACTATTATTATTGTATTTCATTCATATAGCCCCCTTTAGCATGTATGATCATATCGGGGGCTTTTCATTAGAAAACTTCGTTGTCCGAAGGTTCTTTACGTTGAGTTTAAATGGTTTTTTATTTTCCTCAAACACACATACACACACTCACACACATTCCCTTGCACATACATACTTCCTGACTCCTTGGGAAATAGAGAATAATTCTGGTTAAAGAAAAGAAAAATTCCCCACCCTAACCGGGAATCGAACCCGGGACCTTCGGGTGAGAAGTCGGCTCAAGTCGACCACGGAGGCAGTCTGATTTATTACTGTTTACTTAAAAGGTATAATAATCATTGTTTCGGCTATCTGAATAGTCACAGCACGCCACTGATAAAATGTGTGTCACAAGTGTTCAATGAACTGAGAAGACAACCTCCCAAGACTGGTTTTCATGACATTTTGTTACACCATTACAATGTCTGTGCTCACACTGCACAAGAAGAAACCCAATTTCTAAAGGAATCAAGTATTTGCCTCAATCTTCCAATAGTCCAGATTTGACCCCATGGGAGTTCCTCAAAATAAAACAAAAATGTATGCGTTCCGTCCATATGACTTTCTGTAACTGCTCTGCAATCAAAATTTCTTTCAAGATATTAATTTTATTTTATCTATTTATTACTAAAACTGATAAGTATATGCAGGCATTGTGTTATTACTTCGTTCTTTATAAATAGAAGAGAAATAAGAAAATACACTAAGCTAAAGCGATAGTTAAATGTTTTAAAAGCTGGTTGCCATGTGGTCGAACTCCGTTTCTATACATGACCAGGAGTTTACAACTTTCCGTGTAAGAAGTTTAAGTATTTTAAATCTGAAACAAATAACAGCAATAGTAAAAATTGGTCAACCACACGAGAAAAACGTATATAAGATAAATTGTGTTTTAACTAAATCTACATTTTTGTGTAGTAAGTTTTTGTCTATCTCTTACAGTTTAACATTTGTGCAAAACTCATCCAGAACAAAGAGGTTTTCACAGGCTATTCCCAGAAATTTCAAAATATAAATAATATTTCTGACATAAATATCGTTAATATATGGTATTTTAACTAATATCATTATGGCTATTTTTAAGAAAGCAAACATTTCAAAAAATGTCCATGTAAAGGGTAGTTTGTCTTGGGGGTATTTTTTTGAATCTTTCAATTGCCTTCTTGGAACATACTAAATATAAATATCAAGTTTAGTATGTAACGGTCTTTTCGTTTTATGCTGCCCACAGACACCCACACACATGTGTACCTTTTTCTAAACTCTGAAGTGTTCCATTACAGAACTTTCTCTAGCTCTTCCAAATAGTTACTTCTTACAAAAGATTATTCTTTTATCTAAATATTTATGATCGAGATAAACATTAGCACACTTGTTATTATTACTTGCTTCCTTTTAAGTAGAAGGGAAATATGAAAATATATTCGGCCAAAGCGATACTTAAATCCTTTAAAAGCCTGTTGCTGTGTGAATCAATTGATTTTTACTTTCTCTATACCCACTATGTACATAGTGTATAGAGGAGGTATTGCTCTCCACCCAAAAATTCGATACCGAGATTTCATCGGAAATATATGATTTAGTGTCCCCTTTATCTAAAAAAAGGTCCGTGTGTGTGTCCGTGGGTCTGTGAATAGGATAACTCAAAAACGAAAAGTCGGTAAAATACCAAACTTGGTATTTAAGTTTAGTATCTTCCAGGGATGCGACACGAAGATTTTGAGAAAAATCCACACCCCCAACTACCCTTCATATATAACTTTTTTCGAAAATTTCAATTTTCTCAAAAATGATTCTAACGATTTTGATTAAAATTTCGTATATTAAATATATTTACCTGACAAATAAAATGTATATCTTGAATTTTCTGGGAATAGCCTCTGAAGAGTACTTTATTCTGGATGAATTTTACGGAATTTTGAATAACTGCTTAACCGTAAGAGATGGACTAAAACTTACTACACGAAAAATGTAGACCACACAATTTATGTAATATATATTTTTTTCGTGCAGTTCATCGTTTTTGAGACATTCCTTCTCTTTGGTTTCTGCTTTGAAAACTTATACTTTTCTCATACAGGAATTTGTCAACTGCTGTCCATACAAAAAAAGGAACTTCAGTGACATAGCAACCAGCTTTTGACTATCATTTGAATCTATGGTACTGCCTTATTTCACTTCTACTTACAAGGAAGCAAGTAATAAGACCATTTCTGCTATTTTTCTCTGATTAACATTAAATAAATAGAAGCATAAGTTTTTAACAATAATTTGTTGCAGAGATGAAGAGAACGTCATGTGAATGGAACGCATCAGATTTTTCGGTTTGCTTTATATGGTCCCGTTTAAAAGAACTATAAAATTTTAGAGGCTGAAACCAAAAATGAGTAATACCTTAGAAACGTCCAATTCCACAAAAATGCATATGGGACATAAATCAAGCGTTTTAACGAGATCTACATATTTTGTATGCTAAGTTTTTGTCTATCCCTTACGGTTTGCTAGTAATTTAAAATTTATCCAGAATAAACAGGTCTTCAGAGGTTATTCCCAAAAAATTCAAGATACACATTTCATTTGTCACAAAAATGTCTGAAAAATAAGCATTTTAATCAAAATCATTAAGCCATTTTTGAGAGAATCAAAATGTTCCAAAAATGTTTCATATAAATGGTAGTTTGGGGTGGCGGAATTTTTTTGAGAACCTTCCTGTCGTACCCTTGGAAGATGCTATACATAAATACCAAATTGGGCATTTAACGGACTTTTCGTTTTTGAACTTTGTCGTCCCCAGGTACACTCACATGGACCTTTTTATTTTCTCTACACGTACTATGTGCATAGTGTATAGAGAAGGTATTGTATTCCACCCAACAATTCGATTCCGAGATTTCACCGGAAATGCATGTTTTGGATCACCATGAATCCAAAAAAAGCATTTTCGGAAAATGGTTCGTCTGTGTGCGTGCGTGCGTGTGTGTGTGCGTCTGTGGACATCATAGATAAAAAAAGAAAATACCCTGAAATACCAAATTTGGTATTTAAGTTTGGTATTTTTCAAGGATGCAACATGAAGATTTTCAAGAAAATCCCTCCACCCCAACTACTCTTTACATGGAAAGAATTTCGAAAATTTTGATTTTCTGAAAAATGGCTCGAACAATTTTGATTAAAATCTCTTAAATTTAAGATATTTATATGCCAAATAAAATGTATATCTGGAATTTTCCGGGAATAGCCTCTAAAGACCTTTTTTATTCTGGATGATTTTTATTTAATTTTACATCACTGGATAAGAGGTAGGCAAAAACTTACTACACAAAAAATATGGATTACAATAAAAAACACAATTTATGTCTTTTACATCTTTTTCGTGGCGTTGGCCATTTTCGAGATATTCCTTATCAGTTTTAGCTTTAAAATACTTAACTTTTCTCATATGGGAACCTGTCAACGCTTGGCCACGCAAAGAAACGGATTTCAACCCCATAGCAACCACATTGTAAAACATTTGACTGTCGGTTTAGCCTAGTATATTCCTTTAGTTCCCTTTTACTTGTAAAGGAACTAAGAAATAAGACCGTTTCTGCTAATACTTTAGTATGAAATAGATAGAAGAATAGGCTTATTATCAATGATTTATTACAGAGATTTAGAGAAAGTGAATGAAGCACATCAAATTTTTCAAAAAATACTTTTTTCGCACTCAGGGAATTTATATACAATGTGGTTCACCTGTCTCTTATTCTCTGGTTTTATGCAACCCGCAGATTACAGCCTGACCTGACAACATCATTCCGGAGACTCATCTTCTGCCTGTCAACAATATGGACTTCGGCGCTGCAAATTATAGCTAAAAAGTAGCGTATTTGGTTGTGCGCTGTTAGAGCTACAGCATGCTTGATTCAGGTTCGAGTCGTACCAAGAAGCTGACAATTTTTTCCTCTGCTTTCTTTCTTCCTGATTTGGCACAAAGCTAGAAGGGGTTATTAGAACATTTGTAACTTACTTGTTTGTTTCTTTTATGGTTGTTCTCTTTATTCTAATTTTATCAATACAGTATTATTTAAAGTCTCAGTGAAGTTTCTTTATCAAAACAATTAGAATGAAAATTAAGGATCGAAAACTAAAGAACATGTAAGATAGACTGCGGTTTGTAGTTAATTCGTATACCTTTTAGTTTACACCTAAAGTTATTAGTGTGACAGACTCTGAACTAACTTTGCTCCTTGATGGACAATACGTAAAGAAGGAAAGAAAGTGCACGCAGACTCTGGGACTAGAACCGCTGACACGCCCCTTTTTACTTTCTCTAGCCCCGTATGTACAATGCACATAGGGATAGAGAAGTATTGTATTCCACCCAAAAATTCGATACCGAGATTTCACCGGAAATACATGTTTTAGGACCTCCTGTATCCATAAAAAGCATTTTCAGAAAAAGGTCCGTGTGTGTCCGTGTGTCTGTGAACACAATAACTCAAAAACGAATAGTAGCTAAAATACCAAACTTGGTATTTAAGTTTAGTATCTTCCAGGGATGCGACACGAAGATTTTGAGAAAAATCCCCCCACCCCAAACTACCCTTTATATGAAACTTTTGTCGAAAACTTTGATTTTCTTAAAATGGTTAACCATTTTGATTAAAATATCGTATATTAAAGATATTTGCCTGACAAATAAAATGTATATTTTGAATTTTCTAGGAATAGCCTCTGAAGACAACTTTATTCTGAGTCAATTTTACGGAAATTTGTATAATTGCTAAACCGTAAGAGTAAGACAAAAACTTACCATAGAACAAAAGTAGAGCACTTTAAAACACACAATTTATGTCATATGCATTTTTTTCGTGGAGTTGATTGTTTTTGAGATATTCCTTGATTTTGATTTCAGCTATGAAAAACGTCTACTTTTCTCATACAGGAATTTGACAACTCCTGTCCATACAAACAAAGTAGCTTCAGCCACATAGCAATCAGCTTTTGACTATCATTTTAACCTATAGTACCCCCTTATTTCGCTTCTACTTCCAAGGAAGCAAGTAATAAGACTATTTCTGCTTTTTTTTTTTTTTTTTCTTGATTAGCATGAAGTAAATAGAAGCATAAGATTTTTAACAATACTTTTTCAGAGATGTAGAGAAAGTCATGTGAATGGAACACATAAGTTTTTTTCGTTAAAACTTGTAGGTATAGTGTCACACATGCCTCCCTCTCCGCTTCTGATCTCTTTATAACTGTTGTGGACGCCTTTTTGTAGCTTAAGCCGTTCGTTTAACCTTCATTCATAATAATTTACGTCGCAGAACATATGACAGCGAACCTATTGATATAACATGTACTATAACATGAGTTATTAAGAGCATGCTTTTAGAACGATGCAACTTAACTATTGCTGCTATGGTCTATTTTCCTACGAAAAGAAGGCTAGATTTGCGAGGTTACCAAAAGGTTAAAAAACACGGTATTTTCGACCTTATTGTTTTCGTTGCCCATCTCCAAAAATAATGAGGAACATGTGTACCGTCTGGTATTTCCGATGAAATCACGACTTCAAATTTTTGATTGGAATACAATACCTTGTCTATCTAATATGTACATTGTACATACGTGCTGAAGAACGTAAAAATCTAAAACTTTTGGATGCACTCCGTGGCTTTCGACCCGCATGTGTATCTGTGGAAAACAAAGAAGTGAACACGTGTACAAACGGTGCAACTGTTTTGGATCACCCTGTATGGTCGTATATTAAAGCTCTTAGTGAGAACACGAGCACTCGGCTCGCCAGACACTCAAGGACCAGGTTTAAACAGCAGAAGCTACATGGGGTATTGCCACAAATTAGCAGAGCATTTCTAAGGCAAAGGCGGATGTTTGACAATCCCTGTATGTAACGAGCAATCAATCTAATGGTCTTGTCGGCTAATTTCCGTTAGGGAAGAGCTTCTCCAAGAATCGATATGTAAATTAAGCGGTAGTTAGAGAAGGGCTGTTGTCATCTTGGCAGTGGCAACTTGGCAAGTATCTTGGGTTACTGGTCGGGAAACTCGCAAGTAATCAACCTGAAACTCCCGTCTTATCCCCCACACTTTGTACCGACATTAAACTTAAGGGTCCAGACTTAATTATCGGAGGTTCGAACACGGTGCCACGTTACACGGAGAACATGATGGTTTTTGTCCAGTTCGGCCTGCAAACTATTCTTGCATTCTGTCTGCATTCTCTGTCTGCCACTTGAAGCGAGATAAAACGTAATTATACAGAGTGGCGCAAAAGTTATTGAACACTGGGCAAAGATTGAATTTCTGTTTCATTACAAAGGCAAACAATACTTACAATTATTTTTTGTGTTCAAACTAATGGCAGTAATACATCTTTGAAGTGGTGATAACAATTTAACGGGTTAAAACTTTCTACTGCACTACATCTTGCTGTTACTCCCATCCGGCGTCGTAATATTTTGCAGGCTTACATGACACGTAGTTCAAAAGTTTCTCATCATAGACTATTTTTAAAAAAAATTCTATGTGTTCCATTCACATGACTTTTTCTATATCTCTGCAAAAACTTATTGTTAAATAGTTTATGCTTGTATTTACTTCATGCTAATCGAGAAAAAATTAGCAGAAATAGTCTTATTACTTGATTCCTTGTAAGTAGTAGTGAAATAAGGGAATACCATAGGTTAAAGTGATAGTCTAAATCTAGTTGCTATGAGACTGAACTTTCTTTGTTTGTATGGGCAGGAGTTGGCAAATTCCTGTATGAGAAAAGCTAAGTTCTTCAAAGCAGAAACCAAAAGTAAGGAATATCTCAAAAACGTCCAACTCCACGAAAAAAATGTATACAACATAAATTGTATGTTTTAATGTGCTCTACATTTTTTGTGTGAAATGTTTTGTCTATCTCTTATGGTTTAGCAGTTATGCAAAATTCTGTAAAATTCACCCAGAATAAAGTAGTCTTCAGAGGCTATTCGCAGAAAGTTTAAAATATACATTTTATTTATTTTTTAACATACGATATTTTAATCAAAATCGTTAGCCATTTTTTGTAAAATTCACCCAGAATAAAGTAGTCTTCAGTGCCTATTCGCAGAAAGTTCAAAACATACATTTTATTCATTTTTTTAACATACGATATTTTAATCAAAATCGTTAGCCATTTTTGAGAAAATCAAAATTTTCGAAAAAATATCCATGTAAAGGGTAGTTTGGGGTGGGGATTTTATTTTTCAAAATCTTCGTGTCGCATCCCTAGAAGATACTAAACTTAAATACCGAGTTTGGTATTTTACCGACTTTTCGTTTTTGAGTTATCGTGTTCACAGATACACACACACGGACCTTTTTCTGAAAATATTTTTTTTGATACAGGGGACCCTAAAACATATATTTCTGGTGAAATCTCGGTATCGAATTTTTAGGCTTTCTATAAAGTATGTACATGTACATAGTACGTGCAGAGAAAGTAAAAATTAATAGTAAAATTAAATACTGTACATTGCAGACTTAGGACTCTCGTTTAATCTTCAAATACAAAGCCCTGAGTAGGAAAGAGTATTAGTTATGGGGCTTAATAAATCCAGAAGGTGATCCTGCTAAAGAAAATTTGGTTAATAAACTTTGTCTCTCATTAGAGATAAAGAGTTATCTAAATAAAACTATAAAGAAATGAGATAATCAATATTTCTCGACAATGTAATTATTTAAAATGTCGATATAAACAGGCAGGAGATAAAATCTGAACTTAGAAACAAATCATCACTGCAGTTACAAAACGAAATAAAAATTGAGTGGGGCAAAGAAACATATATGTTAAAATTGGGTATGAAACAAAGATAGGGAATAGCGTGGCTCAGGTTGGGAGGATGGAATACCCATAAGGTAGTTGATGAAGCTGGTAGACGGATTTGCCCATTATGCGGGGATCAGGGAGACTGGACGCATATTTTGGCAGATTGCGTGCAGATGGAGGATGCCAGGAAAACATTATTGCCGGAAGACGAAGGACGAGGGCCAGCATTCTGAGATTTGATTCTAAACAGCCAAAACTGGCCAAGCCTGGGCACATACTTAATGAAAGTTCGTGCACTAAGAGATAAAATATCTGTGTAAATATTGTATAGACTTATTTGGTGTTTGACTAATACGTGGTGTAGTTGTGAGTACAAGTGTGTGTGTGTGTGTGTGTGTGTGTGTGTGTTTTATCAGTGTTCTTTCTTTTATTGTTCTGTGGTTCTGTTGTCGCAGCGCGCGTGCGAGAGTATGTTTGTGTGTGTATGAGTGTGTATATTTCCAATATTGTTAAGAGATATAAAACATACATGTAGGTTATATTTTATACTCAAGTATTTTTCGACAGCATTTACGGTCACCCGACCCATGCGACTGTGTGACGCAATTACTGTATTAGCGTAAACTTAATAAAATACCACCACCACTGCCTCCGCCACCGCCACGAACACCACCACCACCACCACCACCATTATTTAAAATTTACCTTACTTGCTCTGAAAATATTGTCAAATAAATAAATGTACTCTCTATTTGTTTAAGTAGGTATTTTTGAGTTTTACGACGAAAAATAAGTCTGATTAGAGAGACTGAAAATTTCAACACCATAACTGGGATTTGAACCACGGATCTCCTGGTTTTCCTTCAGATCTGATTAGGACCTAAAGTAAAATTAGGTCAATAGGCTCTATAAAAGGTGAAATATATTATACATTGGTGCCTTAAAGATTAAGATATTTTGAAATTGGTAGAATAAGAGGTCAGAACCTAAGAATCCGGATCTGAATATGTTAGGTGAACGGCAATGAGAAGTGAAATGTACCGTTTTTAGACACACTACAGCTGGGGTGCCCAACCTATGCTCCTATGTGCTAATTACGAACTTTAGTCGTGTTATCCCGCCTCCTTCGTTTTATGCATGACCAAGCAGGAAGCATTTCCGCTCCATTCATTCAGTGACGTTCAACTGGCTTCGACTCTGGACAAAATGGCAGGTTTCAAGTGAATCGAACTTATCGTATTCCAGAAAGAATGGGGGGAAAAATATTTACTTTCTCTATATGTACTATGTACATAGTGTATGGAGAAGGTATTATAATGCACCCAAAAATTCAACACCGAGATTTCACCGGAAATACATGTTTTGGATCCCCTTGAATAAAATAAAAAGCATTTTAGAAAACTGTCCGTGTGTGTCTGTCTGTCTGTCTGTGTGTATGTGCATGTGTGTGTCTGTGGGCTATGTAGCTCAAAAACGAAAAGGCCGTTAAATACCAATTTTGCATTTAAGTTTGGTATCTTCCAAGGATGCGACACGAAGATTTTCAAGAAAATCCCTCCACCCCAAACTACCCTTCACATGGAACTTTTTTCGAAAAGTTTGATTTTCTAAAAAATGGTTCTAACGAGTTTGATTAAAAAATCGTAAATTAAAGATATTTACCTGACAAATAAAATGTATATCTTGAATTTTCTGGGAATAGCCTCTGAAGACTACTTTATTCTAGATGAAATTTACGGAATTTTGCATAACTGGTAAACTGTAAGAGATGGACAAAGACTTAGCACACAAAAATATAGAGCACATTAAAACACACAGTTAAGTTGTATACATTTTTTCGTGAAGTCGATAGCTTTTTAGGTATTCTTTGTTTTTGTTTCAGCTTTGAAAAACTTTTCTCATACAGAAATTGGTCAACTCCTGTCTACACAAACAAAGCAACTTGCGTCACATAGCAACCAGCTTTTGACTATTGTTTTAAACTGCTACTCCCTTATTTCGCTTCTACTTACAAGGAAGCAAGTAATAAGACTACTTGTGCCAATTTTTTCTCGATTAGCATGAAGTAAATATAAGCATAAGCTTTTTAACAATCATTTGTTGCAGAGATGTAGAGAAAGTCATGTGAATGGAACACTTCAGATTTTGTTTTTGTTAAAGAGGACGGTAAAATGTCTTATTTGTAAACATCACTTATCTTGGGGTTCCCGATGTAATATTGTCGGCACTTCGAAAAATACCATCATACTGATTACAGCAAACACGTTTTATCAGATATGCAATCAGTAACAGCACTTGAATTTGAATTATTTTTGCCCTTAAAGACGCTCCACACGATTTTCAAATGGAACTAGTTGCTTTACAAAATTCAACAGCCAATATTTTCATCAAACAATTTTGAGATTTATTTAAATCTGTTCTCAATGAACATTTTCCTAAAATACGAAATTTTGCTGCAAAGTATATATCAATATTTGGTTCTATATGCATTTGTGAAGATGTTTTCGAAAATAAATCAAATAAAAAGCAAATATTGTAGTAGAGTAGGGCAGAGCAGGGTCATTTAATCTGCCTTTTAAGATTCTGTTGTTCATCCATGTTGGCAAACAATGATGAAATGGTTACATGGTATAAAGTGCTAACCAAGTCACTAACAAGAATAGCGTTCAAGAAGGTTTTTTAGTATTTGTACCATCTCATATGGCATTAACGTTGTTGAAGCCACCGCCACTGATAGCGACGTCAGTGCTGGGTTTTTGCCTGCCACTACCAAACAAATCGGATTTCCTTTCTATCGCTATAGGTTTTAGCACCACTGCTCTAGAGTATTCTTGCATAACCATTTCTAAGTAGAAAATGTGGTTGGGTTCTGTATTAAATTAACTCTCAAGTGTCTTTTCTTTAGTTAAAGTGAATATATTTAATCCTTTGTCACTGGTGTGGTTTGCGCCCTAAATTCACCCCTCAAGTAAAGAGCTATTTTCCACCCGTCTGGGTTCTAGCATGTTTGCTAAGTCTTTACAAAGCGACTGTAGAAGTGTTAACTCTAAATGCCATTGCGTATTCTTCTTGCTGAAAACTCCGGCATTGTTAAACCGTTCACAAACGAGTTTCAGTCCCTTTTCTTGTTTCTGTTATTACACCTCTTATTCTTTCCCTCTTTCGGTACATTATCGTTATAGGTTATCTCTCTCTTTGGTTTCTATTCTTCCTTCCAGGACTTTAAGAATGTTTCGTTCTTGTTTTCCTCCGGGATTCCTTCATTATTTCTGTAGTTATTTGGTTGTCTTTCTCTTCATCCATCAAAATATCACGATGTCAGCTAACGAGGAAATATTCCCTTCAGGGCAACAAAATTACAAACCTGTCTTCACGTCATATAAAGACTCACACAGCAACGATGTATTTCTGTACACAATACCGTTTAGTATTTCATCTACCGCGTACATAGCAGGCAGAGAAAGTATTGCATTCCACCCAAAAATTGGATACCGAAATAACAATCGAAATATTCGTTATGAGACTCTTTGAATCCAACAAAAAACATTATTACTTTCTCTACCATCTTTGTAAGATGTATGTAGCGGTAGAAAAGGTAATGCATTCTTCACAAATCGAAATACACGTTTTGAAGTTCGTTAATAAAAACCGTTTTACTCTCTACTATGTACGTTCAATGTACACAGTAAGTAGGGAAGGTAGTGTATTCCTCTTAACAACTGGATATCCAGATATCAATCGAGGGTCACACCGTGGCCGAGTGGTTAAACCACTCGCCTATCATCTAGACGGCCCGGGTTACATCCCGAGTGACTGTATGTGGGATTTGTGGTGGACAATGCGCCGCAGGTGCGCGTTTTCATCGGGTTCTCCGGTTTACCCCGCCATCGCATTTCACCGGGGCTCCATCTTCATTCCCTGCCTCGTCAGTGTCATCGCCTGCGGTGCTCTTGCGGGCCGCAAAACACTATCCCCCCAAAACAAAAAAGAACATAATCGAAATACACGTTTTGAGATCCTGTGAATTCCACTAAAGGCGTTTTTTCTTTCTCGGCCATGTATATAAAATGAATTTAACGGTAGAGAAGATATTGTATTTCACCCAGATATCAATCGAAATACACGTTTTCAGGCTCCCTGAATCCAACAAAAATCCTTTTACTTTCTGTACTATGATGTAAAATGTAAGCAGTAGTAGAGAAGGTATGCATTCCACTCAAAATTGAATACTCAGAAATCAATTGAAATCAACGTTTTGAGATCCCAGACACTAACAAAATTAATTTTAATTTCTCTACCATGTATGTACAATGTACACAATAGTAAAGGTACTGCATTCCACCCAAAGCTTAAATACCCAGATATCAATGGAAATCCACGTTTTGAGTTCGCTGAATCTAACAAAAATTCTTTTTATTTTCTCTACCTTGTATGTACAATGTACAAAATAGCTAGAGAAAGTATTGAATTCCACCCATAACTTAAATACCCAGATATCAATTGAAATCCACGTTTTGAGGTCGCTGAAACTATCACAATTCTTTTTATTTTCTCTACCGTGTATGTACAACGTACGCAATAATAGAGAAGGTATTGCATTCCACCCAAAACTTAATTACCCAGATATCAATTGAAATTCACGTTTTGAGGTCGCTGAAACTAACAAAATTCTTTTTATTTTATCTACCAGGTATGTACAATGTATACAATGATAGAGAAGGTATTGCATTCCACTCAAAAATTGGATAGCAAGATATGTTTCGAAATATAGTTTTTGAAGTTCCTGAATGCAACATAAAGCTATTTTAGTTTCTCTACCGTTTTGTCAAATATGCGTAGTAGTAGGGAAGGTACCCAAAATTGGAAATCGAGATATCAATCGAAATACCGCTAGGTCCACCAAAAATCCTACGGTACAACGTACAGAGTATATAGGTAGAGAAGGTATTACATTCTACCCAAAATTGAATACCAAGATAACAACTGAAATACACATATTGAGGTTTCTTGAAAACAAAAACAGAAGTTTTACTTTCCATACCATGCACTTTTCAAGTGGGATGTTTTTTACTTTCACTACACGTACTATATACAAAGTATGAAGACAAGATATTGTGCTCCACCCAAAAATTCGATACCGATATTTTACCGGAAATATATGTTTTAGGGTTCCCTGAACACAAAAAAAAGCACTTTCAGAAAAAGGTCCCTGTGTGTGTCCGAGTGTCAGTGTGTCCGCGTGTCAGTGTGTCCGTGTATCTGTGAACACTATAGCTCAAAAACGAAAATATGATAAAATACTAAACTTGGTATTTAAGTTTGGTATCTTCCAGGGATGCGACACGAAGATTTTGAGAAAAATCCCCCCACCCCAACTATCCTTTACATGGAACTTTTTTCGATAACTTTGATTTGCTCAAAAATGTCTCTAATGATTTTGATTAAAATTCTGTACATTAAATATATTTACCTGACGAATAAAATGTATATTTTGAATTTTCTTGGAGCAGATTCTGAACACTACTTTATTCTGGATAAATTTTACGGAAATTTTCATAACCGCTAAACCGTAAGAGATGGACAAAAACTTACTTCACAAAAAATGTAGAGCACGTTAAAACACATACTTTATATACATTTTTTTTTCGTTGAGTTGATCTTTTTTGAGATATTCCTTGTTTTTGGTTTCACCTTTGAAAAACTTAACTTTTCTCATATAGAAATTTGTCAACTCCTGTCCATCCCTAAAAGATATCTACTTAACTTAAATACCAATTTTGGTATTTTACCAACTTTTCATATTTTAGTTATCGTACTCACATACACATTGACACAACGGACCTTTTTCTAAAAATGTTTTTTTTTAATTCAGAGGGACCCAAAACATATATTTCTGGTGAAATCTCGATATCGATTTTTGGGTACATTATAATACCTTCTCTATACACTATGTACGTAATACGTGTAGAGAAAGTAAAAATGGCTTATTTATAGAAATTGGCTGTTGGAACCTTGGAATATCCATACAGAATGAACACTTAGCTTAGGGCTCTACAGCCATGTTTCTTAGCATACTATTTAATAAAGAAGTTTTTATCTAAACTGAATATTCAGATTCTAAAAGTATTCCACAACATTATGCGCCTACATAAAAACACAAATTTCTGAAATGTACGCTAGATATATTGTAATTTTTGTCTAACATCAACATTCATTTTTGAATAAACAATTATTTTTAATGAAAAAAAAATTTTCATTCTCTACTTTGTGGTGGGAGTATTTTCTTGAAAACCTACTTGTCGTATCCTTGGAAGATACCCAATTTAAATACCAAGTTTGCCATTTTAGCGACTTTTCGTTTTTGAGTTATCGTGTTCACAGCCACACCAGCACAGGAACCTTATTCTGAAAATGCTTTTTTTGGATCCAGGGGACCCTAAAACATGTATTTCCAGTGAAATCTCGGTATCAAATTTTTGGGTGGAGTGCATTTGACCTTCTCTATACACTATGTACATATAGAAAAAGTAATAGAAAGCAATATTAAAACAACAACAAAAGATTAAAAGGGTAAACACGTAAATAAAAAGACAAAGATATTCAAATATAGCAATTAAATTTTACAACACAGAATACACTTTATTCAGACGCATAAATGTGTTCTGTTATAGTATACAAATGCACTTAAAGGAAATATATACATATAATATATACACAACATATACAATCATAACACAACAATGATATAAGTGTGACATAAAATATATGTATGTAAGATATTGTAGTTACTTTTGTTTAGTTTTTCTTATCCCTCCCCCCTCTCTATTGGCAGTCTTCTCAGATCTCAGCTGCCTTGCATTAAGTATAAATTTACCTAGCCCGTTCTTGATGAAGTAATGTATGTAATTTCATTTTCAGCCTGTAAAGTATTTATTCAATTTAAATTAATTTTTATTTTCTCTACACGTACAATGTACATAGTGTATAGTGAAGGCATTTTAATACACCCAAAATTTGATACCGAGATTTAAGATATTTTTTATGACAAACGAAATATATATCTTGGATTTTCTAGGAATAGCCTCTGAAGACCTCTTCATTCTGGAGGACTTTTGTATAACGTAAGAGATGTACAAACACTTACTACACAAAAAAGTGTAGAACATGCGATTTATGTGATACACATTTTCTTTTTGTAAAGTCAACAGTTTTCGAAATATTCCGCCTTATTGGTTTCAATATTAAACCACTTAAACTTTTCTCAAACGGTCAGACATGCTTTTTCTCGTTTCTCGTTTGTTTATTCCTGGCAAACAAAGAGATTGGAATTTCCGTTGTTTCAGATAGCGATCGGCTTTTAAAGAACGAGATTGTCGCTTTAGCCTGTGCCATATGAATGGAACACATTAGATGTTTTCCCTTCTACTTACAAGGGTTATCTTATCATGAAGTAGATAGAAGAATAAGCTTTTTAACAATAATTTGTTACAGAAATGTAGAGAAAATCATGTGAGTGGAATATGTCAGATATTTTGTTTACGTAGATTGTGTAGAACAGAGAATTAATAGTTAATTGAATTAAAGAGAAATTGAATGAATCCACTGATTATTTGATTTTGTTTGTTATAGAGTACGGAAAGCAGAAGAAAATATATCTGTGAGTAAATAGTTGGAATGCATCAACATTACATGAAACGTCCCCCGATAAGCAATTACCTTGTACAAGAACATTTTCACGAACTTACCAACGCTTCAGAGAGAGAGAGAGAGAGAGAGACTCATTTGCGAGGAGTGTTTTACATGCTGGGAGACCAGGAGAGAAAGGCTGACGTGAAGAAGGAATTCTTCATGAATGCAAATCCATCACATAGGACAAGATGATGTCAGTAAGGGAAGACGTTAGTCACATGACATGTAACCACATTTTAATTTAAAACTGTATATTTTAATACCAAATTTTGACATTCTGTACACATAACTAAGAATGTAATCACTAAGTGATATGACACAGGCTAAAAGTCAAGTGAAGTGTTTTATGATCATTAACTGTCACATTAAATGTACTAGAAAATTAATATTTATTGCACTATGTAGTTTAGTACTGTAATTTGGAGTATATATTTTGTGTATGTTCTTTTGAGAGGGATAACTAACAATTTAGAAATGACATTGATTACATTCTATGTACATATTTAATATTTTCAAAATGTAGATCTTAATATTAAATTTGCACATCTTCTTATATAAGGATGTAAACACCGTACAGTGACATAAGGTAAAAGTCAAGCGATAATGTAAGTTTAAGATATAAATTATTAGTTGTAATGCGCGAACTTTAAATTTGTATACTTGGTGTATTTAATTTTTACTTTCTCTACACGTAATATGCACACAGTGTATAGAGAATTGCACCTAAAACTTCCATACCGAGATTTCACCGGAAATAAATGTTTTGTAACCCTCTGAAAAAAAGCATTTTTAGAATACTGTCCGTGTGTGTGTGTGTTTGTGTGGGGGAGGGGGCAGTAAAACTCAAAAACTGAAAATCCGTTAAACACCAAACCTAATATTTAAGTTCAGTATCTTTCAAGGATGCGACACGAATATTTTCAAGGAACCATCCCCCCACACACCTACTTAACCTTTACATAGAAACAATATCGAACACTTTGATTTTCTCAAAAATGGCTTTAACGATTTTGATTAAAATCTCTTATATTAAAGATGTTTACATGACAAATAAAACGTATATCTTGAATTTTCAGAATTTTACATAAATAGTAAAACTTAAGAGATAGACAAAACCTTACTATACAAATTAAATGTGCATCTATTTAAAATACACAATTTATGTCATATACAGTTTTTTCGTGGAGTTGACCGCATTTGAGATATTCCTTGTTATTGGTTTAGTTTTAAAATGCCTGAACTTTTCTCATATGGAGCTTGTCAACTCCTGGCCACGCAAGAAAAATGGACTTTAATCCCATAGCAAGCATATTTTAAAAACATTGTATTCCCTAATTTCCCTTCTTCTTACAAGTAGTTAATGCTTATCTGGATTACCATGAAGTATGTAGAAGAATAAGGTTTTGACAATAATTAGTTATAGAGACGTAGAGAAATTCATGTGAATGGAAAACATCAGATTTTTTTTTCAGATTTCACAGATATATTATCTTTAATTCTGTCTTTCGCGACGGAAGGTTCTTAACTGTGTGAATAACGCTTTTAGGATAATGGAGGAAAACAAATGTGTCCTCAACCACAATTTCATTTTTATCGAAAAAAATAGCATTGTGATAATGCAGTGAGAAGCGTTCTCCGCTACAGTTTACATATATCACAACACTGCCGTGTTTATTGTGTCGTTATGGATGTTTACATTTGTTTTCATGTGCAGATAACACCGTCCCTTCGTATTTATTGAATACGTGTACTTTATCAGCGGTTTGTCCAGTGAAGTCCACACTTTATGTTAGTGGGTTTCATGTCACCAAAAAAAAACATAACCTCTATACTTCTGTAAGTCATATATATTCTAACACAAACTCATTTCTCTATCTAATTCATATTAACCCTAGAATGCAACTCAATTATTTAAATACTTGAGAACCTAGTTTCCAGAAAAGAGCAACTTTATACAATTTTTCAAGTCTCAAATTTTTATCACTTTCTTTGCACGTACCAAGTACATAGTGTATAGAGAAGGTATTGCATTCCACCCAAAAATTCGATAACGAGATTTCACCGGAAATACATGTTTTGGGTCCCCCTGAATCCAAAAAAATATGATGTGCCTCATTCACATGACTTTCTCTACACCTTTGCAAAAATATTATTAAAAAAGCTTATGCTTCTATTTTACTATCATTTTAATCCAGAAAAAATTACCAGAAATAGTCTTATTATTTGCTTCTTTGTAAGTAGAAGGGAAATAAGGGAGTACCATACGTTAAACTGATAGTTATCCAGGATAAAGTAGTTATTCCTAGAAAATTCAAGATATATATTTGTTTGTCAGGTAAATATCTTTAATATACGATATTTTAATCAAAATCGTTAGAGCCGTTTTTTAGAAAACCAAAATTTTCGAAACAATTTCCATGTAAAGGGCAGTTGGGGAGGGGAGGATTTTCGTGTCGCATTCTTATAAGATACCAAACTTAAATACCATGTTTAGTATTCAACGGTCTTTTCGTTTTTGAGCTATGCTGTCCACAGGCACACATACACACACAAACAGACACCAAACACACACAAACTCACAAAGACCTTCCTGCAAAGATGCTTTTTTTGGGTTCAGGGGGTTCTAAAACATGTATTTCCGGTGCAATCTTGGTATCGAATTTTTGGGCGGAATACAATACTTCCTCTATACACTATGTACATGGTACGTGTAGAGAGAGTAAAAAGCATTTTGGGAAAAGGTCCGTGTGTGTGTGTGTGCCTGTGTGTCTGTGGACAGCATAGCTCAAAAACGAAAAGACCGTTAAATACCAAGACTGGTATTTAAGTTTGTTATCTTCCAAGGATACGACACGAAAGTAAAGTACCCTTTACATGGAAAACATTTCGAAACATTTGATTTTCTCAAAAACGGCTCTAATGATTTTAATTAAAATCTCTTATATTTAAGATATTTACGTGCCAAATAAAGTGTATATTTTGAATTTTCTAGGAATACCATCTAAATTCCTCTTTATTCTGGACGGTTTTTATTGAATTTTGCATAACTGATAAACCATAAGAGATAGACAAATACTTACTCCACAAAAATTGTAGATCACGATAATACACACAAAATATGTCAGATATATTTTTTTTCGTGGAGTTGGTCATTTTTGAGATATCCTTTGTTATTGATTTCAGCTTTAAAAACTTATAACTTTTCTCATACAGGAATTTGTCAACTCCTGTCCATATAAACAAAGGAGCTTCAGCCACACTGTAACCAGCTTTTGATTATCACTTTAACTTATGCTACTCCCTTATTTCGCTTCTACTTGCATGGAGGGAAGTAATAAGACTATTTCTGCTAGCTTTTTCTCGATTAGCATGAAGTATGTAGAAGAATAAGTGTTTTAACAATACTTTGCTGCAGGGATGTAGAGAAAGTTAAGTGAATGGAACACATATTTTTTTTCAATCCATTTAAGGACAGCTATTTCAAGCACTGGTTCTCTAATTATTATCTTTATAGGTCTACTTTATATTATTAGTAACTTATAAATATTATTTTCCTTGAAGCTTTTAGTAGTGCATCATTAAAAACTGTGTGTTCCATTCACATGACTTTCTCTACATCTCTGTAATACATTATTGTTAATAAGGTTATTCTCTATTTCATTCTAAAACATTAGCAGAAACAGTCCTATTATTTAGTATCTTGTAAGTAGAAGGAAAATAAGGGGATACACTAGGATAAATTAACAGTAAAATACTTTAAAATATAGTTGCCATGGGATTGAAATCTATTTCTTTGCGTAGCCAGGAGTTGAAAAGTTCCCGTATGAGAAAAAAAATATAAGTGTTTTAAAACTGAAGTCAATTACAAGGAATATCTCAAAAATGATCAGCTCCACGAAAAATGTATGTTTCAACCTTACCTATATATTTTGTGTAGTAAATATTTGTTCATCCCTTACGCTTTATTAGTTTTGCAAAATCCAGCAAAATTCTTCCAGAATAAAGAGGCCCTAAGAGGCTATTCACAGAAAATTCAAGATATACATTATATTTGTCGTGCATATATCTTCAATATACGGTATTTTAATCAAAATCGTTATAGCCATTTATGAGAAAATAAACATTTTCGAAAATTTTTGCATGTAAGGGGTAGTTTGGCGTGGGGGGTTTCCTCAATATCTTCTTGTCGCATCCTTGGAAGATACTAAACTAAAATACCAAGTTTGGTATTTTACCAACTTTTCGGACACACTGACACATGGACACTCACGGATTTTTTTCTAAAAATGCTGTTTTTGGATACTGGGGACCGTAAAACGGCTATTTCCGGTGAAATCTTGGTATCGAATATTTCGGTGGAATGCAATATCTTCGCTATACACTATTAACATAATTCGTGTAATTAAATTATGCATGTGCCATTCATATGACTTTCTCTACAAACTATTATTACAAGAGACCGAGATAAACATAGTAAATTTTCCTATCACTTGCTTCCTCATAAGCAGAAAGGAAATAAGGAAATAGTAAGGCTAACGCGACAGTCAAATATTTTTAAAATCTGTCACTATATAAAACAATTGGAATTCTGTTCTGTTTTGAATTACCAGGAATATAACCAAAGA
This sequence comes from Hymenopus coronatus, assembly GCA_030762935.1. Taxonomy (NCBI): domain Eukaryota; kingdom Metazoa; phylum Arthropoda; class Insecta; order Mantodea; family Hymenopodidae; genus Hymenopus; species Hymenopus coronatus. The sequence continues at coordinate 29,246,635 of CM060882.1, forward strand.
GGAATGAAACGAAAGTAGTTAAAATTGATACCAATAACAAGGATTATCTTGGAAACGGTTCAACTACAAAAATAATGCATATGGCGTAAATTGTGTGGTTTATTGGGGGTCTGCATTTTTGTATAGTACCTTTACGCTTTACGAGTATACAAACATCCAGAATGAAGAGGTCTTCAGAGGGTATTCCCAGAAAATGTAAGACATATATTTCGTTTGTCATTAAAATATCTTTAAAGTATAGCATTTTATCGACACCTAGAGCCATTAATGATAAAAACAAAATTTTCAAAAATGTTCCACGCAAAGGGTAGTTGGGGGTGGGGTTATTTTCTTGGAAAACATTGAATCTATATACCAAGTTTATATACGTGTAACGTTATTATAAATAAAGTCAGTACATAAAATTAGGTTCTTATGGTATTATGAGTAAGGATTTTGTGTAAACTAACTCAAATTAAATAATAACAACACAACATTAAAGTTTATTCTAAATGAATTAAAATTGTCTTAAAACGAATGAAATAACTGCAGAAATTAATCACCCAACTCTTTGTTTTGAGTCATACTGTCCAAAAGCTCACACATAAACTCATAAAAACACACTCTAAAGTTTTTACTTTTTCTACACGTACTATGTACATAGTGAAAAGAGAAAGTATTGCACTCCACCAAAAAATTCGATACCGAGATTTCACCGGAAATATATGTTTTAGGATCCCCTGTATCCAATAAAAGCATTTTCACAAAAAGGTTCTGTGTATGTGTGTGTGTCCGTGTGTCTGTGAAGACGACCACTCAAAAACGAACAGTCGGTAAAATACCAAACTTGGTATTTAAATTCAGTATCTTCCAGGGATGCGACACGAAGATTTTGAGAAATATCCTCCCACACCAAACTACACTTTATATGGAATTTTTTCAAAAATTTTGATTTTCTTAAAAATGGCTAACAGTTTAGATTAAAATACTGTAAATTAAAGATATTTGTAACAAATATATATATATATATTGGGTTTTCTGCGAATAGCCTCTAGAGTACTCTTTATTCTGAATGAATTTTGCTGAATTTTGCATAAGTGGCAAACAGTTAGAGATAGACAAAAAAGTTTACTATACAAAAAAATGTAGAACACGTTAAAACGCACAATTTAACGGTGTTTTATTTTAACTTTTCTCATACGGGAATTTTTCAACTCCTGGCTATGCAAAGACACGGATTGGAACCACAGGACAACTAGCTTTTAAAATATTTGACTATCGCTTCAGCCTAGTGTATTCCCTTATTTCCCTTCTACTTACAAAAAAGCAAGTAATAAAGACAATTCCTGCTAATGTTTATCTCAATTAACATGAAGCAGATAGAAGAATAAGCTTTTATAACAATAATTTGTTACAGAAATTTAAAGAAAGCCATGCGAATTGAACACATCAGAGTCTCGAGCCCTCTAGGAGTTTGGCGTCATAGTTTAAAAATCTGATGTGTTCCATTCAGATGTCTTTCTCTACTTCTGTGTAACAAATTATTGTTAATAAGCTTATTCTTCTACTTACTTCATGCTAATCGAGAAAAAATTGGCAGAAATAGTCTTATTACTTACTTTCTTGTAAGTAGAAGCCAAATAAGGGAGACCATAGGTTAAAGTGAAGTCAAAAGCTGGTTGCTATGAAGTTCCTTTATTTGTATGGACACGAGATGAGAAATTCTTGTATGAGAAAAGTACAAGTTTTTCAAATCTAAAACCCAAAACGATCAACTCCTCGAAAAAAATTGTATAACATAAATTGTGTGTTTTAATGTGCTCTATATTTTTTTTCTGCTAAGTTTTTGCCCATTTCTTACGGTTTAGCAGTTGTGCAATATTCATCCAGAATAAAGTGGTCTTCAGAGTGTATTCCCAGAAAATTCAAGATATATATATATATATATATATATATATATATTATTTGTCAAGTAAATATCTTTAATATACGATATTTTAATCAAAATCGTTAGAGCCATTTTTTAGAAAAGCAACATTTTCGAAAAAGTTCCAATTAAAGGGTAGTTGGGGGTGGGGGATTTTCTTGAAAATCTTCGTGTCGCATCCTTGGAAGATACCAAACTTAAATACCAAGTTTGGTATTCAAGGTCTTTTTGTTTTTGAGCTATGCTGTCCACAGACCCCCCGCACACGGACCTTTTTCTAAAAATGCTTTTCTTGCATTCAGGGGGACCCAAACATGTATTTCCGGTGAAATCTCGGTATCGAATTTTTGGGTACAATACAATACCTTCTCTATACACTATGTACGTAGTACGTGTAGAGAAAATAAAAATTAGACAGCAATTTTAGCAAATATAAACACATTCAATTGACAGTGTTATGTTTGAGATGTGATTATTACTCACTTAAATTAACAATGGGGTTGTGCTAATGACAAGAGTCTATCGTTGTTTATATAGACAGAGAGACAGAGAGACAGAAGACGTCTCATTAAAAAGTATCTTTGTCATCTCCTCAAAGGCCAGTTGCCAGTAAAATCTGAACTCTTCACCTGTGGGACGAATGGCAAAGTTTTCCTTAACGACTTTTCCTCCCTTTGAGCCAAGTTTGTACTTTTTGTTCTTCTTTGCCTTTTTGATCTCCCGAGATGTGTAGCTTCTCCATGCGGACAAAACTACAATTCATCAGGCAAGATTCTGTACTGCTTTATTTATATCGTACTCAAAAATAAAACTGTAAAATTGTAAACAAAGCTTCAACAGTCTCGGTTCCTTAAGGACAAACTATAGAACTATGGAACTACTACCTTTTAGGTGCACAGGGTGGAGATGCATTTTGGCACTAATATTATTCAGGGTCATCATCATATGCTGTGGATGCATTTGACAAGATTTTATTCTAGATTCTCAAGTTAAGTTAGTAAGACTATTGTGCAATACGCACTTTACTGTAGATAACTCCCATGCGGGCTGGTCCGGCTACCTATCTACACCATATTTAAGGGGAACAACGTTTGAAATTTGTAAATTGCGTATTTATTAAGGAATTTGTTTAGTACCATTTACCTCATATTGCAGCATGCTGGAGGCATCTTGCATTTTGTTAAGTTTTTATAGGTTGGTCTTATCTCCTATAAAGTCCGTGTGGCCAGGTGGCTCACTCTGTTTTGAGTGCAACTTTGAGCGAAAAATGCGACGAGCCGTGAGGCAAGCGTGTGGCTAGCGTGTCCAACCTCCCTGAAACCAAGCGAGAACCTTTACCACGATGTAAGTTGACGAGTTTTTTTTTTTTAAACCCATTTTGAAATTGTGAAGCTTTTATATTTTGTACGTAAAGTTAGGGCTTTTCCATAATTCCCGAACCAAATACCAATTCCTTTCCGCCAAGAATGAATCGTCCCGCCATGATCGTTTGTTTGTATGTCTGTTTGTCTAAAAATAATAGTTTGAATAATATTTCACGGAGGGGTTGCGACAATATTTATGATATCTTATAGGACAGCCAGCCAAATTATAGGATTAAATATCTGAAATTAGTTCTTTGCTGATTTCTAAAAATCCACATGAAAATTTCCTGAGGTGAAGTTTTTAAATTGCCTAATGAATCTTACAACCTATTACATTATTTATAATGTTATTACATTAAAACAAATGTGTTCCACTCACCTGGAGTTGTTTCCTCTCCTGCAAATTATGTTACTTACTCTGCCGAACGAGGTGATTCAGGCGTTTCGTCTGGGATTGACTTTCGGGAGCTTGTGGGATCGGTTCCCCGCGGCCGACATCTGATCCATGTTTTTTCGGGATTTTACCAGGTCACTAGGCGAATGATGGGGAGGATTCTTCATTGCCCCGAATTTTCTGTCCGTCTATTTCATCGGTATGGTCGTGCTTTCATGGTTGAAAGTGTGGGCGAGGACCTCTCTAGAGATGGTTGCCCTTTGGAGGCCCAAATCTCGGTAGAAGGACGACGCTGGGGGTCCTTGGTATACTAAGACCTGGGGTGCGGGCTCATAGCGCTCATCTCATCGAGAAAAAGAAGTGTTTGGGAACTACTAAGGGCTCTCTACGATGGCTCCCTGTCGCAGTTTAGTTCCGGCTGACCTCTGTAATTGTTAAAATTAGATGTTGAACTGTAATTAATCGCTGTAATTGCTGATCAAATCCTCTCCTCCTGAGGCTTGACGTGCAAAAAGTCTAATCAATGGCTAAGGTGCGGGATTTTATCCGGTACACTAAACTACAATTGTTAATCAAGAACAACTTACATTACTCATTTCATATTTTATGTAGGTACAAAAAGAAACTCATAGTCAGATCACAATATTATGGCTTTAAAATACCATAATGTGTCACCTTCTGCTACGTACTCATGTTCACCTTGGTATGTGAGCCATTCATTTGGAGATTTTGGAATGAATAACATCACAGGAAGTGTGATGCGACGGTAACCAGAGTCTGGATTCTTCCAGAGAGCTTCGCCTATTTGAATCAATAAAACACGTGTCATATGTTGACAGCTTTCTCCTCACCTCACTACTTGCACGCCACTGCGCGTTATCACTCCACTCGAAGTCTGCCTCACGACACACGGATCACTACACTACTACCGCAATTCTTCCTTCCTTTTACAGCTAAAATGATATCACAGACATTTCTGGAAGCTTGTGGAAACCGAAGCCGCTCCAACTGCGCTGACTCACATACCAAGGCGAACTGAGAACGCAGCACAGGGGCGTCACTGTCACAGTACACCAATTTCATAAAAAATGGGCAAGGAAAATAAAATTAAACAATTCGGCACTCAAGTTAAAAATATGACCGTCAATATTTTAAAAAAAAAGGAAGTTAATACTATAGCAATAAAACAGATTATTAGGACATCTGTTCATATACAAGCTAGGATTTGAATTATTTATTTTAGATTATTGTTAGAGTTTTTGATTAGAAATCAAACGTACTTATTATATTTGCAATGTTGGATCAGCTGTCTAATGTAATTATAAAAGCATTTTCCTATTCAAGATGGACTCTCCGAGTTGAGAACACTGTTGGACAGTTAAAACATTTTAAACACAGTAGAAGTTTATTCATTAAACCAGTTTCCATTATTTATTTTGAAATGAACATAAGTTTGTTTTTCGTTACGTTTCGACCACTAAGAGCGCCTGGGAAGACGCCTTACCTGCAGCACAACCACGATAGAGTAGTTGTCGAACTTTCTGTTTAAACCTTTAAACACAAGGATGATCAAAATATAAATACTGGTAAATATGGCAATTCAGTTATGTAAACAAATTATTTATTTTCGACAATATACTGTCATTTCTAAAGAAACTTATAAATTCTATTTCTTCAAAATGTGGGGGTTTTCTGGTTGTTGAACTCCTCGAAGTTCTGTCTGTAATCCCTCAAGGAAGCGAGACGTTTGGCATGTAAGAAATGCTGCAGGGAACGGAAAAGATGAAAGTCGGATGGGACAATGTCTGGAGAATATGGCGGTTGGCATAACACATCCCATTCAGGCCGCTCCGTGGCCGAGTGGTTAGTCCTAGATGGCCTAGATTCGATCGCACGCGTCCGCATGTGGGATTTGTGGTGGACAAAGCAGTGCAGGGGCTGGTTTTCTCCGGTTTCTCCCGCCATCGCATTCCATGGTGCTCCATATTCATTTCGTGTATCAGTGTCATCGCCTGTGGTGCCATTGGAAGTAAAAGCGGATGTTAAACACTATAAAAAAGTCAGGCAGAAAAATTCAATGCCATATCCGGGATTTGAACCAGGGGTCTCCCGTTCTCTGGCCGGTTGTTCTGCCACTGAACTATCATGGGAAATTGCCGGCACTGATAGACAGATAGATAGATATATAGAAAATAGATTGATAGGTAGATAGATAGATAGATAGATAGATAGATAGATAGATAGATAGATAGATAGATAGATAGATAGATAGATAGATAGATAGATAGATAGATAGATAGATAGATAGATAGATAGATAGATAGATAGATAGATAGATAGATAGATAGATAGATAGATAGATAGATAGATAGATAGATAAATAGATAGATAGTTTATTTTCAAGCATTAAGTATAAAACTTACATAACATGCGTCATGAGAGAATACAAATTAATTAAACATTCTAATACAATAATGTTACAACAATTCATTTAAAATGGATAAGATTAATTGCAATACAGGTCATAAATTTCTGAAATGCTATAAAGAGGATTTGTCTTCAAGATTGTTTTGATCCTCCTCTTTAAAGTTTAACAAAGGAAGAGTCTTGATATTCTGAGGTAAGGTGTTGAAAATGTTAACTGACATACATGAGAAATTGTTAAGGGTTTTACCATATTTGCATTTGTTAATATAAATATCAGAGCATTTTCGAGTGGGATAATTATGGACAGAAGAACATATTGAGAAGAGATTGATATTTTTTTAACATATAGGACGGAATCCAGAACAAACATTAAAGGCAATGTCAGTATACCAATTTGCATAAAAAGTGGTTTATAGTGAGTTCTTGGTGAAGCGCCAAATGTGGTACGCACAGAAGTACTCGGTCCCACAACGGCCCTCCAAAGACCGGAGGAAGGATAGTTCCAACATTTCTCACCAGATCGCAGCTGAATCTAATATACGTATCTCTGAAGATGGCAGTAAGTCTTGCTTATCTCATAAATGCGCGACGACAGTGGAAATAACCAACTCTGGTTTCAAACTTGTGGAAGGGGATAAAAAAAAAAACAGCTTAGTACTTACACCTTTCTCAAATGGGAGACGTTTATTTTGACTCTCTTTTGTTTACTCCTAAGAAGAAAGATAACCGGATTTCAATTGCTTCACTTAGTGACCAGTTTTTAAAAGATTTGACTGTTGATTTAGCCTAGTGTATTCTCATATTTCCTTTCTAGTTATACGGAATCAAATAATAAGACCGGTTCTGGAAATATTTACTTTGATTAGCATGATATAGAAATGAAATGTCGATTTATTTATGGACTCTTTTGAACTAATGTGGTTCTCAGGGTCCCATTCTATGTTGGGCGTGAAATACTGATCAATTTAGCTCAGACCCCTCTCTATAAGACTTGAGGTTCTTTTACGTGCCGTAAATCTACCACACGGGACTAACAGGTTCACCTCCCTTCCGAAGGAAGCCATGCTAAGAGTTTTTACGCCCGAAAAAATCCATCGTCCTCCGCCGGGTTTTAATCCGCGACCTTGGGTGTATGAAGTTAGCTACGGAAGGCGACCATGATATAGATAAAAGAATAATATTTTGTAAGAAAAGCTGCTTGTGGAACTGCTAGAGAAAGTCAGGTAAATGGAACACATCAAATTTTTACTTTCTATAAACATACTTTGTACATAGTGTATAGAGAAAATATTGTATTGCACCCAAAAATTCGATACCAAGATTTCACTGGAAATATATGTTTTGAGGTTCCTCGAGGCCAAAAAATCATTTTCAGAAAAAGGTCCGTGTGCGTCTGAGGACAGCATTGCTCAAAAACTGAAAGACCTTTAAATACCAAACTTAAATACTAAGTTACTCCAAGGATGTGACACGAAGATTTTCCAGAAAAATCCCCAATGAAAAATGGTAGACAATTTTGACTTTCTCAAAAGTAAACGACGTTGATTAAAATACCGTATATTAACAAAATGTATATCTTGAATTTTTTGGAATTTGCATCTGGAGATATTTTTATTCTAGATGCATTTTACATAACTTGTAAACCGTAAGAGATAGACCAAAATTACTCAACAAAAAATGTACATCTGCTTAAAACAAACAATAAAAGCTTTATACGTTTCTTTCATAGAGTTAGCTGTTTTTTGTGATATTCCTTGATATAGATTTCAGTTTTAAAAAAAATATACTTTTCTGATACGGGGATTTGTCATATAAAGGAACTTCAATCACAGAGCAACCAGTTTTTAAAATATTTGACTATCGCAATAGCCTAAGGTACACCCTTATTTTCCTTCGATATATAAGGAAGCAAGTATAGGACCGACCATCTCTGCTAATTTTTTCTCGATTACCGAGAAGTAAATAGACGAATAGGCAATTTAACAATAATTTGTTGCAGAGATGTAGTGATGGCCATGTGAATGGAACATATCAGATATATTTTTTTTTTTACTTTCTGTATAGGCATTATGTACATAGTGTATACAGAAAGTATAGCACTCCATCCAAAAATTCGATACCGAGATTTCACGGGAAATATAGGTTTTAGGGGCCCCTAAGTCCAAAAAAGGCATTTTCAGAAAAAGCTCCGCGTGTGCGTGTCCATGTGTCTGTAAACATGATAACTCAAAAACGAGAAGTCGGTAAAATACTAAACTTGGTATTTAAGTTTAGTATCTTACAGGAAAGAGACACAAAGATTTTGAGAAAAATCCCTTTACATGGAACTTTTTTCGAAAATTTTGATTTCCTCAAAAATTACTAACGATTTTGATTAAAATATCATATATTAAAGATGTTTACCTGACAAACAAAATGTATATCTTGAATTTGCTAGGAATAGCCTCTGAAGATAGCTTTACTCTGGATGAATTTTACGGAATTTTGCATAACTGCTAAACAGTAAAAGATGGAGAAAACTTGCCACACAAAAACGTAGAGCACGTTAAAACACACAATTTGTTAAATACAGTTTCCTTGTGGAGTAGATCGTTTTTGAGTTATGCCTTGTTTTTGGTTTCAATTTTTAAAACTTTTCTCATACAGCAATTTGTCAACTCCTGCCCATAAAAACAAAGAAACTTCAGTCACATAGCAACCAGCTTCTGACTATCACTTTAAACTATGGTACTCCCTTATTTCGCTCCTACTTACAAGGAAGCAAGTAATAAGACTATTTCTACTGTTTTTCTCGATTAGTATGAAATAAATGGAAGCAAAAGCTTTTTACCAATAATTTATTGCAGAGATGTAGTGAAAGTCATGTGAATGGAACACTTCCGATGTTTGGATACAGGAACCTTAAAATGTATATTTCCGGTGAAATCTCGGTATCGAAGTTTTGGGTGGAATGCAATAGCTTCTCAATACATGTACATAGTACGTGTAGAGAACGTAAAGAACAATAGCAATATACAGTGAGTAATATATTGGTATTCAGAATACGAAATACTCATTTCACATAATAAGTTTATCTACGTTATTATACGATAACAATAGTTTTGAAATGGTAGACGATGTTGCCATCAAAATTCGATGATGTATATTATTGCCGATTGGCGGAGCACGCAGCAGGATAATGGTATTCAAGTTATGTTTCCAAAATATTACTTTCATTGCTGTTCTGCATTCTGTTGGTAAAGTTTATCGGACGTTCCATAAATTCCCATAAAGTTTCAGCGGCGAAAGATGGAACTATTGATGGATGGTGGATTCTGATTAAGAGGCAAGCTCAGCCACATCTGGATATCTCGCTTAGAGCATATACGATAGGGGGGGTTTAAAATTTTGAAATCATAAATTTAATCCTTTTACCTTCTCTCCTACACATAGTAGATATCGAGATTACACTGAAAATGCATGTTTAGAGTGCAAACAAGCAGTTTCAGGAAAAAGTCCGTATGCATGTGTCTGTACGCCCGCGCGCGCGCGCGTGTGTGTAAAGTGACTTATTAAAATCGAGAAGTCCTTTAAACATAAAAATTAGTAGTCTTATTTAATTCAGCCTCTTCCAAAAATACGACATAAATATTTTCAACAATATTCCCTAACCGAAATTACCCTTTACGATTTTTTTTAAGCTCCAGGGTTTTGATTAACATACTTTTAAGATATTTCCATTAAATATGAAATGTATTTTTAACTTTCATGGAATAGCCTCTAAAGTTCTTTACATTATGAATGGCTTATCTAATAGATAACCAAAGTCTTTCTACACAAAATATGTAGATATCGTTTAAGCATACAATTTCTGTCAAATACTTCTTTTTACTTTCTCTACACGTAATATGTACACATTGTATTTGAAGGTATGCTGTTCCCAACATTCAATACCGAGTTTTCACTGGAAATACATGCTTTAAGACTCCCTGAAACAAAAAAACCTTTTTTAGAAAATGGACAGTGTGTAGCAGGGAGGTGTGAGTCAGAAAAGACTGTTAAAAACCAAACTTGGTATTTATGCTTAGTAACTTCCAAGAACAGAACACAAAGATTTACACAAATAAACAAAACTCTCACAACAAACTACGTTTTAGATGGAAAAATGATTCATAGTGTTGTCTTTTCAAAAATGGCTTTAATGATTTTGATTTAAATAACGTATAGTAATTTTATTTATATCACAAATAAACTGTATATTTTGAATTTTCTGCGAATAGCCTTTCAAGACTTCTTCATTGTGGATGAGCTTTGCAGAAACTTGCTTAACGGTTAAACCGTACGATACTCACAAAATAAAATGTAGAGCACGTTAAAACATATTCTTTATGTCGCATACGTTTTTATGTCAGGTGACCGTTCCTGAGATATTCCTAATTATTGACTTCAGTTTTAAACTACTTGAACTTTTCTCAAACGGGAAGTGACGTTACGTTTCATCTCTCATGTTTTATGTAGGCCATGCAAAGCGAATCGAACTTCAGTTGTTTCACATAGGACAAGCTTTTAAAAAAATTGACTATCCCTTATGTCCCATCTGCTTACAAGGAAGCAATTAATAAAACACTTTCTGCTAATGTTAACCTTGCTTAGCCTGTCGTAGATAAAATAATAATTTTTTTTACAAATAATCTGCAACAATAAAAACAGGAAATTCAACTCAGCGGTGCTCCGGTAATTTGGGCCTCATTATTTCGAGGCTCCTCGTACTTGGGGCTGGTGTTAAGGAACTTAAAATTTTCTATAAAACTAGAGTAAAATGCAGTTTTATACTGTGTATATGTACGTTTTAGATGCTTCCAAATATGTTACATTTTAAATTTTCTTTCAATTTTCCATTAACTAGGTGAGTTGATAAGTTCCAGGCCTATGAATGAAAACAGCATTAAACATTTTTTTTGCTTTATTTCTCAACATAATCTCCTGAAAGGCTACTACATTTGTCATATAGGTGTTCTAATTTAATTAAACCATCTCTGTAGTGCGATTTATCAAGGTCCTCCAAATAGCTGTTGAGCGCATCAATAACCACCCCGTTGCTGTGAAATCTAGGTCCTCCAAGAACTTGTTTGAGGTTTGGGAACAGGCGATAGTCGCTGGGTGCTAGATCTGGCGAGTAGGTTGGATGTTCAAGCAATCCCTACTTTAATTTGCACATTTTCCCCATTGCAATGACAAAATGATGGACCGGAGCTTTGTCGTGATTAGACAAGATTTGTTTTTTGCTAAATGAGGTCCCTTTCTTTTCACCTCATCACTCCAACGTTGCGGTAAGCTTTCTAAGTAATCTATAAAAAAATAATTTCCTATGCATCCAAGAAAACACTCGCCATAACGTTGATATCTGACAAAATTGACTTTGCCTTTTTTGGAGTTGGATCACCTGGCGCAATCCACTGTTTTGACTGTGATTTACTTTCTGAAGTGTAGTGATGTATCAAAGTTTCATCCATGGTAATAAGTCGTCTTCACTGAGATTTATACGGTAGAGCTTCACATTCTTAACAGAAACAGTTTTTCTTTGCAACTTTTGATCAGGTGTCAAGAAACGCGGCATCCGTCTTGCGTAGACCTTGTGAAAGCTCAAAACATTACTTAAAAGATTACTTGCACATTCTTTTGATATGTTTACATCCTCTGCTATCTCAAACAACTTTAATCTGCGGTTTTCGATATTAAATGGTGATTATTTTCAATAATCTCTGGAGTTGTCACTTCTATAGAGCGTCCAGAGCGAGGCTCATCATTAGTGCTCGTACCTCCCATTTTAAATTCTGTAACCAACATTTTAATATTTAAATATGAAGGGACAGAGTATTTCAAGGTACTGTCCATTTCCTTCTTGGGAATATTTAATCACTGCTCGTTTTTCCAAATCCTCCATTTTCGTGAAAACTCTAAAGTTGTCTTATTTAAAATGCTGTCATTCGAAAACTAAACAAGCTATATTAGTTAGTCTAGAGTTTAACTATACGATGCTACCGTCTAACTGGCCTAGTGGCGCCATATCAGTGTGAGGCCCGGGACTTATCAGCCGACCCTCGTACAACACAGCTTAAACTGTATCACTTAGGGTTTTCGTTCATAATGTAGAGAAATAACTTTCGTCTCAGACTGACAATGCATTTTTAATACGCTGGCCCATTCTTTGTCGATCCTTCAACAATTGAAACTTGTTGTTAATCAATTGTACTGGACATACCATCCTTTCAGAAAAAAGTACAATCATTCCTGATTTATTGATATTTCCGTATAATTCGAGTTTCTGGTAATTCAAATTAACCTCAACTCCAGTTAGCTCAAATTACCGGTGCTGCACTATATTTATTTGAATGGTGTCATGTTCTTATATTTAAAACAAAGCTCATACCGTATCATAAAATATATTGGAAATAACGTTATTTAATGTTCACCTAATCCGAAAAAGAAGATGATGATGATGAAACTTAAAACCCAAGTTCAATACTAAACAGACTTTACATTTTTGGATTATCTTGTATGCTGTTCACAGACACATAGAACCAAAATCAGCACTTCTGTATCTGAACAACTGACAATTAATTTAAGTCGGAACGGGGAAGATAAAACTTTAAAATAAATGAATAACAACTTGTGCAGTTTTTAAAAAAGAATGTAGAAACAGCGAAGACACGGATATACTGAGAGCAAAACCCAGTAGACAAATGAGGCGTCGCCAAATCGCTGGTCTCAATCTTGTGTGTTGTGTTTCTGGCTTATGACAAGTGGTCGAAAAAGTGCGTACGTCGTGACCTCTAGGAAGCGACATCTTCCATCAAGATATACCAACGCGAAACAACAAGGAAGATAAAGGATGGCCATGCCCTACTTTCTGGTCCCCAAATATCAAGAAGAAAAAGATCTGCGAGGAACTGGCACACGTTGTCTCCAGTTTAAATGTTTCCAAGTAATCACTTACCTAGCCGCCTTCCGTATTATAGTGGTTTCCTTGCTTTTAGTACTAGACCTCCACCGTCCGAGATTTGACCGGACAGTTCCATTTTTATACTTTCTCTACACGTACTATGTATAGAGAAGGCATTGCACTCCACTAAAAAATTAGATACCGACAATTCACCGGAAATATATGTGTTAGGGTCTCCCGTATCCAAAAAAAAAAAAAAATTACAAAAAGGTCCGTGTGTGTGTTTGTGTCCGTGTGTCCGTAAATGTAAATGGCGCGTTATTTATGGATGCTCTTTAACTGCTCTGGTTCTCAGTGTCCCATTCTAAATTTGGCGAGAGTCCGTATGTCAGTAGGTCCGTGAGTCTGTGACACAAAACCGAAAAGTCGGTAAAATACCAAACTTGGTATTTAAGTTTAGCATCTTCCAGGTATACGACGAAGAGATTTTGAGAAAAGTTCCCCCACCCCAAACAACCCTTTACATGAATTTTTTTGAACATTTTTATTTTCTCAAAAGTGCCTCTGACGATTTTGATTAAAATATCATATATTAAAGATATACCTGACAAATAAAATGTATATCTTGAATTTTCTGCGAATAGCTTCTGAAGACTATTTTATTCCTGATGAATTTTACGGAATTTTGCATAAATACTAAACCGTAAGAGTTGGAGAAAAACTTATCATACAAAAATGTAGAGCACGGTAAAACACACAATTTATGTTATATACTTTTTTTCGTGCAGTTGATCGTTTATAACATATTTCTTTTCTTTTTTTTTTTTTTTTAAGTTTCAGCTTTGAAAATCATATAGGAATTTGTCAACTGCTGTGAATACAAACAAAGGAACTTCAGTCGCACAGCAATCAGCTTCTGCTTATCACTTTAGCCTATGGCACTCCCTTATTTCACTTCTACTTACAAGGAAACAAGTAATAAGACTATTTCTGCTAATTTTTTCTTGATTAGTATGAAGTAAATAAAAGTATAAGCTTTTTAACAATAATTTGGTGCTGAGATGTAGAGAAAGTCATGTGAATGGAACACATCAGATTTTTTACTTTCTGTCAACGAACTATGTACAAAGTGTATAGAGAAGGTATTGTATTGTACCCAAAATTCGATACCGGGATTTCACCGGAAATACATGTTTTGAGACTCCCTGAATCCTAAAAAAGCATTTTTAGAAACATGTTCATGTGTGTCTGTGTGTATGTGTGTGTGTGCCTGTGGGCAGCATAGCTCAAAAACGAAAAGACCATTAAAGCTCAAACTTGGTATTTTAAATTTGGTATCTTCCAGGGATGCGACACGAAGATTTTCAAGAAAATCCCCCCACTCCAGCTACCCTTTACATGGAAAACATTTCGAACATTTTGATTTTCTTAAAATGGCTCTAACCATCTTGATTAAATTATCGTATATTTAATATATTTACCCGACAAATGAAATGTATATCTTGAATTTTCTGGTAAATAGCCTCTGAAGACTACTTTATTCTGGATGAATTTTACGGAATTGTGCATAACTGTTAAACCGTAAGAGATGGACAAAACCTTGCTACATAAAAAATGTAGCTCACGATAAAACACACAATTTGTGTCATAAGCATTTTTTTCGTGGAGTTGATTGTTTTTAAGATATTCCTGCTTTTTTTGGTTGAAGGTTTGAAAAACATACTTTTCTTATACAGATCTTCTGTCCAAACAAACAAAGAAACTTCAGTTACATAGCTATCAGCTTTTGACTATCATGTTAACCTATAATACTCCCTCATTTCGCTTCTAATTACAAGGAAGCAAGTAATAAGACTATTTCTGCTTTTTTTTTTCTCGATTAACATGAAGTAAATAGAAGCACAAGCTTTTTAACTACAATTTGTTGCAGAGATGTTAGTTCAGTGTTTGTCACTCCAATAATTTTAGGTGTAAACAGAAAGGTATACGAGTGAAGAACAAACGACAGTTTATTTTACGTGTTCTTTAGTCTTCGATCCTTAAATTTCTTTCTAATTATTTTGAGAAAGAAACTTAACTAAGACTTTAAATGATAAATGAAGTTTTCAAAATGCATAATGTTATCAAAAACAATTACAAAATACTAGAATACCTGACATGGTATCGATTCTTTTTCGTAGTTAGAGAATTCTCTCTACAAAATGTTGGCAGCTGGAACCTTCGGTGGGTTAGCGAATACTACCGTAAGACACTTTAGGTATAGACATGCCCCATTAGCAACAAAGCACGAAGTAAATCTGTAGGCATGTACTATACATATATAGCTAAGGTTATCTCCTATGAATCTCACAGCCCATTAGAGAGGCAGGCTCAGTCGGTCCTGAACTCCTCATCATTTTGAACTGCTTCTGCGCTAAATGAACACGTTTCATCACTAAGTTTCATGTCGGAAACATTTTTATCTACTGAATATTGAGAAGTTTGTTAAAATATGGGGATTAATTTGCTTTTTAACTGAAGGTATTGTTGAATACCTCTGTATTTGGCACAGTTTCTGACTGTCAGCCTAGGTATTTTGTGTAATTTATACACTGTGTACAAGTGCGTATAAAGAAGGTAATTGCACTTCTACCCAAAAATTCGATACCGAGATTTCACCGGGAATATATCTTTTAGGGTCCCCTTTATCTAAAAAAAAAGCATTTTTGGAAAAAGGTGTGTGTGTGAGTCCGTGTGTCCGTGTGTCTGTGAACACGATAACTCAAAAACGAAAAATAGGTAAAATACCAAACTTGGTATTTAAGTTAAGTATCTTTCTGGGATGCGACACGAAGAGTTTGAGAAAAATCCCCCCACTTCCACTACCCTTTACATGAAACTTTTTTCGAAAATTTTGATTTTCTCAAAAATGGCTCTAACGATTTGATTAAAATATCGTACATTAAATATATTTACTTGACAAATAATATGTAAATCTTGAATTTTCTGGGAATAGCCTCTGCAAACTGCTTTATTCAGGATGAATTTTACGAAATTTTGCATAACTGCTAAACCGTAAGAAATGGACAAAAACTTACCAGAAAAAAGTAAAGCACATTAAAACGCACAATTTATGTTATATACATCTTTCTCGAGGAGTTGATCGTTTTTGAGATATTCCTTGTTTTGGTTTCAGGTTTAAAAAATGTGTACTTTTCTCATACAGGAATTTGTCAACTCGTGTCCATACAAACAAAGGAACTTCAGTCACCAAGTAACCAGCTTTTATCTTCACTTTAACCTATGATACTCCGATATTTCGCTTCTACTTACAGGGAAGCAAGTAATGAGACTATTTCTGCTAATTTTTTCTCGATTAGCATGAAGTAAATAGAAGAACAAGATTATTAACAATACATTTTTACACAGAAGTAGAGAAAGTCATGTGAATTGAACACATCAGATTTTTCGTTTTAGAGATACCCTGAAAACGTGTCTGGCTCTGAAGTATTAATTGAAATACCCATGTTAGTTTTAAAGCAATTTAATAATACCTGCATATTAAGAAGAAGCTGAATTAATATGCCTCAAAATGTTCATTTACATTTGTATTTGCTGTAACTGGACTGGTTAAGTTAGAATGAACATAAATAAAGAGAACAATAAAAGAAATAAATAAGCTAGTTAAAAATATTCCGATATCCCATCTAGCTTTGTGCCAAATCAGGAAGAAAGAAAGGGGAAAAGCATTTCAACGTTTACGAAAGATTCCAAACTGAATCGAGCATCCTGGAAACCATGCCAACACCGTATGTTAATCAAATACACTTCTTTTCAGCTATATCTTTTAGCACCAAAGGCCATAATGCTGGTATGCAGAAGATGGGTCTCGTGAAGGATGTTTTCAGGTTAGACTGTAATCTGCGGGTTGCATAAAACCAGAGAATAAGGGTCAGGTGAACCAGCTTGTATATTTTATTTGTTAAAAAGATATAATAAATACCTATATGCCATTTTAATCAGGATCGCTAGAGCCATTTTTCAGAAAATTAAAAATAGCAGAACATTTATCAAATAAAAGGAAGCTTTTTTTGAAGCGGCAACTTCCTCCATAACGCCAGTGATTTCAATTAGTCTTAGAGACCATAGAAATATAAATTATGTGTTATGGTTTTCCACTTTATGTTATTTTTACAGGTAATTTCAGAGACGTCGTTTTAAACCTTATATAGAGTAGTAATAGTGTGCTATAATGCTGGTGTCGTTGAACCGGGCAGTTCTTGGAGCTACGTTAAACTAGCAAAATCTTGTTTCTTTCTATTTCGGAGGTCTGTGAAAATACCGTCAGGGATACCTATTGTTTGTTTTGAGATGCATAATGAATAAGTGTATTTATTGACATAACAATATCATACATTGAACTTCAAAAATCGCACGGGTCCACAGAAAGAAAGAATTAAAATAGTAAACACGGAAATAAAAAGAAAAATATATTCAAATACAGCAATATAAATTTAGAGCACAGAGTATATCTTATTCAGTAGCATAAATGCACCTCATTATAATAGATAAATACAATTAAAATAAATATATACACATAATATACAAAACCATAATACAACAATGACATAAAATATATGTATGTAAAACATTGTAGTCACTTTTGTTTAGCTGTTATCCCTCGCCCCTGTTATTTATTGACAGCCTTCTCAGATCTCAGCTGTCTTGCCGTAAGTATACATTTACCTAGCCCGTCCACGTCTTCCGTGCCTGCCAGTAGCATCCAACATGCTTCTAGCTCTACTTTCGTGGTGGTAAAGAATCGCGGTAAATATTTTCCCCTCCATCACAGCGGTCAAATGATGAGGATTCATTGAAAAACGTGTATGTCCAGTTATATACAAAGTTGCTTAAGGGATACATCTCATCGCATACAGCGCCCAGAAAAGTAGACTATGCTATAAATATATTGCATTAAATATCCTTCCTTGCATGAATATCTAGTGATAGTATATTTGCTTTTTACGCACAAAGTATAACAGTATATTTAGTGTAATACAATGTCAGAGTTGCCAACCGTATGGTTTAAATGGTACATTTGCGGTTTTCAACCTTATCTGTACGGTGTACGGTTAGAATATAGAAACGTACGCAGTAAATACGGTCCTGCGATATAAGTAAAATTATTTTTATTTTCTCCAGTCCGCGTGCACAATGTCCATAATGGATAGATAAGGTATTGTATTCCACCCAAAAAAACCACGTCGAGATTTCACCGGAAACATATGTTTAGGGGTCCTCTGGGTCCGTAAAAAGCAGTTTTAGAAAACGATCCGTGTGTGTGCCTGTGGACAGCATAGCTCAAAAACGAAAATACCGTTAAATACCAAACTTGATATTTAAGTTTACTACTCTATATCTGGATAAATTTTCAAAAATTCTGTTTTTCTCAAAAATGGCTCTAACGATTTTTATTAAAATACATCACATTAAAGCCATTTCTATCACAAATAAAATGTGTATCATATTTCTGGATATAACTTCTGAACAACTGTTAATTCTGGATGAATTTTGCTGAATGTTGTATAGTTAGTCAACTGTAAGAGATAGACAAAAACTTCTTACACAAAATACGTAGATCTTGATAAAACATATAATTTATGTCATAAACATTTTTTTTTTCGTGGAGTTAGCCGTTTTTGAGATATTCTTTGATATATATTTCAGTTTTAAAATACTTAAACTTCTCTCATACGGAAACTTCAACCCCTGGAAATGGGGGGAAGAATTTAAAACATTTGAGCTTAGTATATTCCCTTATTTCCCTTCTACTTACAAGGAACCAAATACTAAGGCCGTTTCTGCTAATGCGTTCGAATGAAATAGAATAATAAGCTTACTAACAATAATTTGTTACAGAGATATAGAGAAAGTCATGTAAATGGAACACTTAAGATTTTTAGAAAAAAGTTGGTGTGTGCCTGTGTGTGCGCGTGTATGTGTGCATCTGTGGACAGCATAGCTCAAAAACGAAAAGATTGTAAAATACCAAACTTGGTATTTAGGTTTATTATCTTCCAAGGATGTGACATGAAGATTTTTAATAAACTCTCCCCACCACAAACTACCCTCTACATGAAAAAAATTTCGAAAATTTTTATTTTCTGAAAAATGGTTCCAATGATTTTGATTAAAATCTCGTATATTAAAGGTACTTACATCCAAAATAAAATGTATATCTTGAATTTTCTGGGCACAGCCTCAGAAGATCTCTTTATTTTGGATGAATTTTGCCGACGTTTGCTTAACTACTAAACCGTCAGAAATAGACAAAGAATTACTACAGAAAAAATGTAGATCTCGACAAAATAGACAGTTTCCGAGATATTCCTTGTAATTGTTTTCAGTTGTGAAGTACTTATATTTTCCCAGACAGGAAGCGTCCGTTTTTCTTTTGTTCTACTCCTGGCCAAGCGAAGAAGCGATTTGGAATGACAATTGCAAAACGATAGCTTTTAAAATATTTGACTATCACTTTAGCCTAGTGCATTCTCTTAGTGCCCTTCTACTTATAAGGAAGTAAGTAATAAAAACATCCTGCTAATGTTTATCTTAACTTCGTTGTCGAAAGAAGAAGAAACTTTTGTAGGAAGTTTGTGGAGCAGCTAGAGAAAGTCATGTGAGTGTAACATATGACATTTTTGAAATTGGACGATTATTACTCCTTGTTTATCCCTACACCATCTACTTAGACTTACTACTAATGCAGACAATCTTTAAAAGTAAGCCGTATGGGGTAAAAATATCTCATGTGTTCTATTCACATGCCTTCCTCTACTTCTCTGCATCAAATTACCAAAAATATTCTAATTACTTGCTTCCTTGTAAGTAGAAAGCAAAAAATATCTGATGTGTTCCATTCACATGACTTTCTCTACAACTCTGTAATAAATTATTGTTAAAAAACTTATGCTTCTATTTACTTCCTGCTAATCGAGAAAAAATTAGCAGAAATAGTCTTATTACTTGCTTCCTTGTAGATAGAAGCGAAATAATGGAGTACCATAGGTTACGCTCATAGTCAAAAGCTGGTTGCTATGTGACTGAAATTCCTTTGTTTGTATGGACACGAGTTCACAAAGTCCTGTATGAGAAAAGTATGTTTTTTATAGCTGAAACCAAAAACAAGGAATATCTCAAAAACAATCAACTCTACGAGGAAAGTGTGTGTATCATAAATTGTGTATTTTAACGTGTTCTACATCTTTGGTGTGGTAAGCTTTTGCCTATCTCTTACATTTTAGCAGCTATGCAAAATTCCATAAAATTCATCCAGAATAAAGTACTCTTCAGAGGCCATTCCCAGAAATATCAAGATATACATTTTATTTGTCCGGTAAATATCTTTATTATACGACATTTTAATCAAAATCGTTGGAGCCATTTCTTAGAAAATAAAAAATTTCGGAAAAAGTTCCATGTAAAGGGTAGTTTAGAGTGGGGGGATTTTTCTCAGAAGCTTCGTGTCGCATCCCTGGAAGATACTAAATTTAAATACCAAGTTTGGTACTTTATCAATTTCTCGCTTTTGAGTTATCGTGTTCACAGGCACACGGACACACGAACACATTGACACACGGTCCTTTTTCTGAAAATACTCTTTGGATACATGGGACCCTAAAACATATATTTCCGGTGAAATCTCGGTATCAAATTTTTGGTAGAGTGCAATACCTTCTCTATACACTATGTACATAGTAGGTATAGAGAAAGTAAAAAGGGATTGCTATAGAGTATAGCTAGAATCAAATGTTTTAAAACCTGCTTGCTATGTGACTGAAGTTCCTTTGTATGGACAGGTGTGGTAAGTTTTTGTCCATCTCTTACGGTTTAGTAGTTATGCAAAATTCAATAAATATCATTCTCTTTATAGGATATTCCCAGAAAATTCAAGGCATACATTTTATATGACATGTAAATATATTAAATATAAGAGATTTTAATAATAATCGTTAGAGCCATTTTTGAGAAACTCAAAGTTTTCGAAACTTTTTCTATGTAAAGGGTAGTTTGAGGTGAGCTTTTTTTAAACCTTCTTGTCGCATCCCTGGAATGTACCAAACTTAAATACCAGGTTTGATATTTAACACACACACACACGCACAGACCTTTTTCTAAAAATGCCTTTTTTGGGTTCAGGGGATCCCAAAACATGTATTTCCGGTGAAATCCGGGTATCAAATTTTTGGGTGGAATGCAATACCTTCTCTATACACTATGTACAAGAAATTTTGAACTTATCGTGTTTTGACCAATCAACACAGAAAACTCGTTATCGAATTTCTGGGTGAAATGCAATACTTTCTCCACTTTAAGTAAGCGCTTGAGAAAGTAAAAACGTGTTAAACATAAAACGAGATTGCCAACTTGTGGATTTCAGACAACACGAATCTTTAACTCTATAAATTATTCTGTAATCTAGAAAATTCCTTTATTTCGTTGTGCCAGCGCGATGATAATATTGTGGTTAATTTAATTTTAATAAGAATCGCAGACGTTTTCCCGCGTGTGTTCTGAATTCAGGCGAGAGAAGAAACAGTTCCCATCCCAGCTCCAGTGTTTAACCCCAGTGCTACAGACGGGAAACTTCAAATTAGTTTCTTAAAAGAATTTCCCTCTCCTGCTTCTTCTGAGTGTATACGTACGTACATCGAGTCGGCCAGGGACTAAGCGTAGAGTTAAGTATACTTTCTGCTTCACTCCAGACACACCGATATCCGCACATCCTCGGTAGCAGTCACAAGGCTTTCTCTACTCATTACCATTTACGAAAGAATCCAGAAAGTAACAGACGATTTGATGTAACTAAATAATAACGGAAGATATAAACACAAAACTTTATTTACAAAGGTACACAACCATATTCTATTTCTGAACATAATCTTTATCTCTCAAGACATTTATTATCACGTGCTACCACTTCTTCTATGCCAATGTTATACTTGTCCACCGTCATTCGCTTTTACTTTCTCCATACATACTATGAACATAGTGTATAAGTAATATATTGTAATACACCCAAAAATTCGATACAAAGATTTCACGGGAAATAAATGTTTTGAAACCCCTTAAAACCAAAACAAGAATTTTTAGAAAAATATCCATATGTGTGTCTGTCTGTCTGTGTGTCAGGTGCGTGTCTGTGGGCAGCATAGCTCAAAAACTATTTAAGTTTGGTATCTTCCAAGGATGTGACACGAAGATTATCAAGAAAATCCCCCACTCCCAACTACGCATTCACAAGACTTTCTCTACTTCTGTGTAACAAATTATTGTTAATAAGCTTATGCTTCTATTTACTTCAAGCTGATAGAGAAAAAAATTAGAAGAAATAGTCTTATTACTTGCTTCCTTGTAAGTAGAAGCGAAACATGGGGGTATTATAGGTTAAAGTGAAGTAAAAAGCTGGCTACTAGGTGACTGAAGTTTCTTTGTTTTGGACAAGAGTTGACAAATTCCTGTATGAGAAAAATACAAGTTTTTCAAAGCTGAACCCAAAAACGAATATCTCAAAAACGATCAACTCCTCGAAAAAAATTATATTAAATAATTCGTGTGTTTTAATGCGCTCTACATTTTTGTGTGGTAAGTTTTTGTCCATTTCTTATGGTTTAGCAGTTATGTAAAATTCCTCCAGAATAAAGTAGTCTTCAGAGGCTATTCCAGAAAATTCAAGATAAACATAATATTTGTCAGGTAAATATCTTTAATATAAGTTATTTTGATAAAAATCGTTAGATCCATTTTTGAGAAAATCAAAATTTTCGAAAAAAGGCTAGTTGGGGGTGGGGGGTTTTCTTAAAATCTTATTGTCGCATCCTTGGAAGATACCAAATTTAAATACCAAGTTTGGAATCTAACAGTCTTTTCGTTTTTGAGCTATGCTGTCCAAAGGCACACAGATACACACACAGAAACACGCACACACATGGACCTTTTTCCAAAAATGTTTTTTTTTTTAATTCAGGGGGACCCAAAACATGTATTTCCGGTGAAATCCCTGTATCGAATTTTTGGGTGCAATACAATACCTTCTCTATACTCTATGTACATAGCACGTGTAGAGAAAGTAAAATTCTGATGTGTTACACTCACATGACTTTCTCTAGCTGTTATACAAACAAACTTATTAGAAAAGGTTCTTCTTTTTACTCCATGCTAATCGAGATAAGTATTAGCAGAATGTTTTTGTTACTTAGTTCCTTATAAGTAAAGGGAAACTAAGGGTATACACCAGGTTGAAACGTTTTAAAAGCTATCGTGATGCTATTGTCACATTGCAGATCGCTTCTTTGCTTGGCCAGGAGTAGAACAAAAGAAAAGCGGACACTTCCTGCCTAAGAAAAAGATAGTACTTTGCAATTGAAACCAATAACAAGGAATATCTCGGAAACGGATACCTCCACAACCAAAATGCAAGGGACATAAATTGTGGGTTTTGACGGGATCTAAATTTTTTTGTGTTAAGTTTTTGTTTACCTCATACGGTTTAACAGTTAAGCAAAATTAATCCAGAATAAAGAGGTCTTCAGAGGCTATTCCCAGAAAATTCAGGATATACATTTTATTTGGTATATAAATATTTTTAATATATGGTATTTTAATCAAAATTATATTCATTTTTGAGAAAATCAAAATTTTCAAAAAACTTCCAGATAAAAGGTACTTTTTGATTGGGGATTTTTTGAAAATCTTCTCATTGCATCCTTGGAAGTGGAAATGGTGTGTTATTTATGGACGCTCTTTAACTGCTGTGGATCTCAGTGTCCCTTCTAAATTAGGCGTGAAAGACTGCTTAATTTTGCTCAAAGGCCTCTCTATCAGGCTTAAGGATCTTTTACGTGCCATAAATCTACGACTCGGGACCAACGGCTTTACTTCCCTTCTGAAGGAAGCCATGCTAAGGCTTTTTACACCCGAAAAAATGCATCGTGCTCTGCAGGGTTTTAACCCGCGACCTTGGGTATATGAAGTTCGCAAGGTCACCATTACACCATGGAGGGCGACAGCATGCATCCTTGGAAGACACTAAACCTAAATACCAAGTTTTGTATATAACAATCTTTTCGCTTTTGAGCTGTCCTCTCCACAGAAACACCCGCACACGGAGCTTTTTCTAAAAATGTGTTTCGGACTCAGGGGACCCAAAAACTTATATTTCTGTTGAAATCTCCACATCGAAATTTTGGGTGCAATACAATACATTCTCTGTACCCTATGTACATAGTACGTGTAGAGAAAGTAAGCAACAACTTGTCCCCTTAAGCATACTTGAAATAAACTGGAGTTTTGTTTACGGACGCTCTTTAATATTGTGGCTCTCAGGGTACCATTCTATACTGTGCGTGAAAGACCGCTTAATTTTGTACAGAGGCCTCTCTATCAGACCTAAGGTTCTTTATGTGTCATAAATCTACGACACGGGACCATCGGCATTACTTCCCTTCCGAAGGAAGCCACGCTAAGGATTACGCCCGAAAAAAATCCATCGTCCTCCGCCTGATTAAACGTACTTAAAAAACATCATTCTGGGACGGTACAGGACTAGGGACCTTGAGAAGAAGACCAGAATCTAACCAATTATCCACCTAGCTCTACGCCCCTTCCCTCGACAATGCCTTCACGTTTACCTATGCTGTATATTTAATTATAAAAATCTGATGTGTTATACTCACATGACTTTCTCTAGCTGTTCTACAAACTTCTTACATAAGATTATTCTTCTTTCTGCATCTTGCTAATCGAGGTACTCATTAGCACAATGTTCTTATTACTTAGTTATAAGTAGGAAAAAATAAGGGAATACACTAGGCTATAGCCATAGTCAAATGTTTTAAAAGCTGTCGTTTTGCGATTGTCATTACAAATCCCTTCTTTTCTTGGCCAGGAGTAGAACAAAAGAAAACCGCACACTCCCGTCTGAGAAAAGTAAAAGTACTTCACAACTGAAACTAATAACAATGGGTACCTCGAAAACTGTAAGCTCCACGAGAAAAATGTATATGACATAACTTGTGTATTTTAATAAGACCTACATTTTTTGAATAGTAAGTTTTTGTCTATCTCATATGGTTTACTAGTTATGCCAAATGAAGCAAAATTCATCCAGAATAAACCGGCCTTTAGAAGCTATTTCCAAAAAATTCAAGATATACATATTGTTTGTCAGCTAAATGTATTTCATATACGATATTTTAATCAAAATCGTTAGAGCCATTTTTAGGAAAATCAAAATTTTCGAAAAAAAGTTCCATGTAAAGGGTAGTTTGAGGTGGGGGGATTTTTCTCAAAATCTTCGTGTCGCATCCCTGAAAGATACTAAAGTTAAATACGAAATTTGGTGCTTTACCAACTTTTCGTTTTTGAATTATCGTGTTCACAGCTACACGGACACACACGGACCTTTTTTTGGGTACTGGGGACTCTAAAACATATATTTCCGGTGAAATCTCGGTATCGAATTTTTGGGTGGAATACAATACTTCTCTATCCTTATGTACATTGTACATACGGGGCTAGAGTAAGTAAAAATGCAAAGCTAGACACACGCAGGGCCGCCAACATTAAATTATAATGAACGCACACCAGGATTCAAGTTGCTGAATAAAACAAGTAATTAAGACCTTCTCCACGCGGACCATGTAATTACTGAACAGTGTTCGGTGGCATTGCTAATCAAGGGTATGTATGGCTGACATTTCATGAAATATCTCATGTGTACCATTCACATGACTTTCTCTACATCCCTGCAACAAATTATTCTTAAAAAGCTTATACTTCTATTTACTTCATGCTAATCAGAAAAAATTAAAAGAGATACTCTTATTACTTGCTCCCTTGTAAGTAGAAGCTAAATAAGCGAGTACCATAGGTTGAAGTGATAGTCAAACGCTGGTTGCTATGTGACTGAAGTTCCTTTATTTGTATAGACAGCAGTTGGCAAATTCCTGTATAAGAAAAGTATGTTTTTCATAGCAGAAACCAAAAACAAGGAATGTCTCAAAAACCATGAACTCCACGAAAAAAAAAAAATGTAACATAAATTGTGTGTTTTAACGTGCTCTACATTTTTTGTGTAGTAGGTTTTTGTCCATCTCTTACGGTTTAGCAGTTATTTAAAGGTCCGTAAAATTTATTCAGAATAAAGTAGTCTTCAGAGGCTATTCCCAGAAAATTAAAGATATACATTTTATTTTACAGGTAAATGTCTTTAATGTATGATATTTTAATCAAAATCGTTAGAGCCATTTTTGAGAAATTAAAAAATTTCGAAAAATGTTCCGTGTAAAGGATAGTTTGGGGTGGAGGGATTTTCTCAAAATCTTCGTGTCGCATACCTGGAATATACTAAACTTAAATACCAAGTTTGGTATTTTACTGGCTTTTCGTTTTTGAGTTATCGTGTTCACAGACACACGGACACACACACACTCGGACCTTTTTGTGAAAATGCTTTTTTTTTAGATAAAGGGGACCCTAAAACATATTTATCCGGCGAAATCTTGGTATCGAATTTTTTGGTGGAGTGGAATACCTTCTCTATACACTATGTACATAGTGCGTATAGAGAAAGTAAAACTAGTCGCTATGTGAAACGCTTGAAATTCTAATCTCTTTGGCTACCAGGAGTAAACAAATGAGAAACGATAAAAAAGGAATTCTACGGTCTCAGAAAAGTTTAAGTAGCCAAAATTTAGATCAATAAACCGGAATATCTCGAAAACAATTAACTATACAAAAAATGTGTATAATATGAAGTGTGTGTTTTAATGAGAACTGCATTTTTACGAGGTAAATTTTTGTACATTCTCTTACGGTTTGCCAGTTATATAAAAGTCATCCAGAATGAAGAGGTCTCCAAAGGTTATTCCCAGAAAATACAAGATATATTTCGTTTGTCATAAAAATATCTTTAATAATTTAATCAAAATCATTAGAGACATTTTTGAGAAAATCAAACTTTACGAAAAATGTTCCATGTAAAGGTTAATTGGGAGTGTGAACTTTTTTTTTTGAAAATCTTCGTGTCGCATCCCTGGAAGACACGAAACTTAAATAACAAGCTTGGTATTTAACGCTCTTTTCGTTTTTGAGCTGTGCTGCGGAAAAGTTTTTAAATTTATTTTTGGATTTATAGATCTCAAAACATGTATTTTCGGTGAAATCTCGGTGTCTAATTTTTGGATGCAACACAACACCATCACTATACACTATATACGTTGTACGTGTAGAGAAAATAAAAATCGATTTATTTTATTGTAATTCTATAAAATAATTTAAACATTCCTTAGCACAAAAATCTGATGTGTTCCATTCACTTCATTTTCTGTACATTTCTGCAACAAATTATTGTTAAAAACCTTATACCTCTATTTACTTCATGCTAATCGAGAAAACATTAGCAAAATAGTCTTATTACTTGCTTCCTAAAGTGATAGTCAAAATCTGGTTGCTATGTGACTGAAGTTCCTTTTTTTGGTATGGTTTCAGCTTTAAAATACTTATACTTTTCTCATACGAGAACTTGTCAACTCCTGTCCATACACATAAAGTAACTTCAGTCACATAGCAACCAGCTTTTGACTATCACTTTAACCTATGGTACAACCTTATACCTTTTCTACTTAAATGGAAGCAAGTAATAAGACCATTTGTGCTATTTTTTCTCGATTAGCGTGAAGTAAATAGCAGAATAAGTTTTTTAACAATAATTTGTATCAGAGATGTAGAGAAAGTCATGTAAGAATTATTGTAAAAAGCATATTCATCTATCTACTTTATGATAATCCAGATAAGCATTAGCAGAAATTGTCTTAATTACTTGGTTCCTTGAAGGCAGAAAGAAAATAAGGGAATACACTAGACTAAAACCAGTCAGCTCTTTTAAAAGGGGGCTGCCATATGGTTTAAATCCGCTTCTATGTACGACCAGAAATTTACAACTTTCCGAGTGAAAAGAGTTTAAGTATTTTAAATCTAAAACAAATAACAAGGAATAACTCAGAAATGGTGATTCAACGAAAAAACGATATGGCAAATTTTGTGTTTTTATGTGATCTGTACTTTTTGTGGAGTAACTTTTTGTGTATCTCTTACCGTTTACCAAAATTTATTTAGAATAAAGTGGTTTTTAGAGGCTATTCCGAGAAAATTCAATATATACATTTTATAATATAACTACGTTTAATATACCGCATTTTAATCAACATTTTAGAACTAATTTTCAGAAAATCACAGTTTTCGAAATTTTTCCCATGTAAGGAGCAGTTTGGGTGGGGGAATTTATCTGAAAACCTTTGCATCACATCCCTGGAAGATACTAAATTTAAATATCAGATTTGGTATTTAAAGGTCTTTTCATTTTTGAGCTCTGTCCCATTTGCGAGGAGAAAGAGTTGTGGACCCACATCTTGGCGGGAAAAATATTTACCGCGTTTCTTTACCACCGCGAATGTAGAGCTAGAATTATGTTGGACACTACTGGCAGGCGCGGAAGACGTAGACGGGCTAGGTAAATTAATACTTAAGGCAAGACAGGTGAGATCTGAGGAGGCTGCCAATAGAGAAGGGGGAGAGAAGGATAAAAACAACTAAACAAAAGTGACTACAATGTTTTTACATATATATTATGTTATACTTAGATCACTGCTGTGTTAAGGTTTTAATTATTCTGTATATATTATGTGTATATATATATATATATATATATATATATATATATATATATATATATTTCTAAGTGTAATTATCTATTATAAGAGGGTGCATTTATGAAGATGTACTCTGTGCTGTAAATTTAGAATGCTAAATTTGAATATCTGTGTATCTTTATTTTCGGATTTACTCTTTTAATTCTTTGTTGTTGTTTTAATTTTGCCTTAGATTGTGTACTACCTTTGTCTTTTATTTTCGTGTATACTCTTTTAATTCTTTATTATTGTTTTCATATTGCTTTTTATGTGTATTACAAAAGCACGTACGGTCTGTGGACCCGTGCGACTGTTGAAATTCTATGTATAATATCGTTATGTCAATAAATACACTTGTTCATTCATTGATATTTTCCACAGACACACACACACACACACACACACACTCATAGATATTTGTCTAAAAATAAGTATATTTTTTATGATTCACTGTAACTTATTTCTATTATAATACATTTGATCTAATAATTTCAAAAAGCTAGTATTGAGTTTGGAATTTCAAACTTTCGGTCTACATGCGCTTAATAAACAAAGTTTGCGTGGAAGGAATGTCTCAGTTGATCAGATTACCTCTCTTCCACCCTCCCGCCCAATGATCGGAACAGCCTGCCCTGTTTATCATAGCGACCGACGTTCATTTCTTTTAAGTAGGTCATTACATCAGATTAATATTTCAACTGAGCTCGTAATTGAAAGTCATGCACATAGCCGACTAATTAATGTGAGAGTGAGTTTAAACTGTGTTTTGTTTTCTCTCGTCCTAATTGGCTAATTTTCTTTATTGCAAATGGCGACGATCGTTTGCTTTATTGCCTCATCATTTGTTTTCGTGTAGGCAGGTATGTAATGTAGATGTATGAGGGCTAACAGAGCGTATTATGTATATACTGCAAGCAAACCATTTTTCTTTCTCTATGTCACTAATATCTGTGCATTTGTCTCCATAGGAACACGATTTCACACCTCTAGCAGGATTTATACTCGATATTAAAAACTATTTTAATGTGTTACATTCACATCAATATCTCTACACACTATCACTTATTAATTTATCTACCATTTTAAATAGTAAGCAGAAGTATTATATTCTAGCTAAAAATGAATATTTCTTGCATAACCTTAAAAAATAATCTGCTGTACTCCATTCAAATGACTTTCTATACATCACTGCAACAAATTATTGTTAAAAAGCTTATGCTTCTATTTAATTCATGCAAATCGAGAACAAGTTTTGAGAAATAGTCTTATTACTTGCTTCCTTGTAAGCAGAAGCGAAATAAGGGAGTACCGTAGGTTAAAGTGAGAGTCAAAAACTGGTTGCTATGTCACTGAAGTTTCTTTGTTTGTACCTATAGGAGTTGACAAATTCCTATATGGGAAAAGTGTAGCTATTTAAATCTGAAACATGTATATAGCATAAAATGTGTGTTTTAACGAGCTCTAAATTTTCTGTTAAATTAGCTTTTGTCTATGTCTTGCAGTTTACCAGTTATGCAAAATTCTGTAAAACTCAATCAGAATAAAGTAGTCTTTAAAGAATATTACCAGAAAATTCAAGATATACATTTTATTTACCAGGTAAATATCTTTAATATACGATATTTTAATCAAAATCATTAGAGCCATTTCATCATAATTTTCCAAAAAGTTCCATGTAAAGGCTGGTTGGGGGTGGAGGGATTTCCTTGAAAATCTTCGTGTCACATCCTTGGAAGATACCAAACTTGAATACCAAGTTTGGTATTCAATGGTCTTTTCATTTTTCAGCTATGCTGTCCACAGACACACAGACACACAGACACACACGAACATTTTTCTAAAAATGTTTTATGGATTCAGTGGGACCCAAAACATTTATTTCCGGTGAAATCTCGGTATCGAATTTTGGGGTGGAATGCAATACTTTCTCTATACACTATGTACCTATAAAAGATATTAGCTGACAAATAAAATGTATATCTTAAATTTTCTGGGAATAGCCTCTGAAGATACTTATTCTGGATGAAATTTACGGATTTTCGCATAACTGCTAAACCGTAAACGATGGACGAAAACTTAAAACACAAAAAATATAGAGCATGTTAAAACACACGATTTATGTTATATAACTTTTTTCTTAAAGTTGATCGTTTTTGAGATATTCATTGTTTTTGGTTTCAGCTTTGAAAAATATACTTTTCTCATACAGGAATTTGTCAACTCCTGTTTATACAAACAAAGTAACTTCAGTCACATAGCAACCAGCTTTTGACTATCACTTTAACCTACGGTATTCCATTGTTTCGCTTCTACTAATAAGGAAGCAAGTAATAAGACTGTTTCTGATAAGTTTTTCTCGTATAGATGAAGTAAATAGAATAATTTGTTGCAGAGATGTAGAGAAAGTCATGTGAATGGAATACATCAGGTTTTTTGTCTTTAGGACATCCATCTCATATATCTATGAAAAAAACAGTTGTGCCGTTATCCGTTTTCGAGATATTCTTTGTATTGGTTAGAATTTTAAAAATCTGATTTCACTCAATTCATATGACGTTCTCTAAGTCTGTAACAATTTATTCTTAAAAGCTTATTCTTCTATATACCTCAAGCTAATCTCGAGATAAAATTTAGCAGCAATGGACTTATTGCTTGCTTCCTTGAAAATAGAAAAGAAATTAGTGAACGCACCAAGCTAATGCGATAGCAAAATATTTTAAAAACTGGATTCTATATGGTTGAAAGTAGTTCTCTTTGTATTGAGAGGAATTGAAGATTTTGTGTATGAGAAAAGTTATTTTAAAACTGAAACCAATAACAAGGAATATCTCGGAAATGGTTAACTCTACAAAAAAAATGAAGAAGATATAATATGTGTCTTAACGAGTTCTAACATTTTTTTGTAGTAACTTTTTTCTCTTTTCGTTTTTGAGCTATGCAGACACACACAGAGACACATACAGAGACACACACACGTACACACTTGGACCTTTTTCTGAAAATGCTTTACTTTTGGATCCAGGGGGACCCAAAAACATGTATTTCCGGTTAAATCTCGGTATCGAATTTTTGGGTGGCATACAATATCTTCTCTTTACACTATGTGCATAGTACGTGTAGAGAAAGTAACATTTTGTACAGATGCTGGGCTGGCTTGCAACACACAATGATACGTTTGTTCCACGTGTCGTTATACGCAATTTGCATTGACCAACAAGGGTATGTTTCAGATCGTCACAAGGATGTACCGACAGGACAAAAGACGATGCAAATTAATCAAGGCAGGATATTCAGGTGCGCACATCATCTCCATGCAAAACAGAACAGGTAGTTCGGGGAACTGAATCCCAAAAGTCCTTCTGTGTGTAAAATCGTATCCTCTATACGTCACAACCTCACCAGGTCACTAGAAAAAAATCTGATGTGTTCCATTCACATGACTTTCTCTACATCTCTGCAATAAATTATTTTTAAAAAGTTTATGCTTCTATTTGCTTCCTGCTAATCGAGAAAAAATTAGCAGAAATAGTCTTATTTCTTGCTTACTTGTAAGTAGAAGTGAAATAAGGAAGTACCATAGGTTAAAGAAATAGTCAAAAGCTGGTTGCTATGTGACTGAAGTTCCTTTGTTTGTATGGCCGCAAGTTCACAAAGTCCCGTATAAGAAAAGTATAACTTTTTGATAGCTGAAACCAAAAACAAGGAATATCTCAAAAACAATCAACTCCACGAAAAAAAAATGTATATAACATGCATTGTGCGCTTTAAAGTGCTCTACATTTGTTGTGTGGTAAGTTTTTGTCCATCTCTTACGGTTTAGCAGTTATGCAAAATTCCATGAAATTGACTCAGAATAAAATAGTCTTCAGAGGCTATTCCCAGAAAATTCAAAATATACATTTTATTTGTCAAGTGAATATCTTTAATATACGATATTGTAATCAAAATCGTTAGAGCCATTTTAGAGAAAATCAAAATTTTCGAAAAAAGTTCTATGTAAATGGTAGTTTGGGGGGGGGATTTTTCTCAAAATCTTCATGACTCTGGAAGATACTAACCTTAAATACTAAGTATGGTATTTTACCGACTTTTCGTTTTTGAGTTATCGTGTTCACAGACACATGGACACACGGACACACGGGCACACACACACACACACACACACACACGGACACACACCCACACACGGACCTTTTCCTGAAAATACTTTTTTTGGATACTGGGGACCCTAAAACATATATTGCCGGTGAAATCTCGGTATTGAATTTTTTGGTGGACTGCAATACAATAAGGGAATACACTACTAAGCTAAACCGATATCAAGTGTTTTAAAATGTGGCTGCTATGGGACTGAACACCGTTTTTTGCGTGGTCAAATGTTGACAACTTCATATATGAGAAAAGTTTAAGTATTTTAAAACTGAAATCAATAACAAGTAATATCTTGACAACGGTTCAAATCCACGAAAAAAATTTATATGATATAAATTGTGTTTTTATCGAGATCTATACTTTTGTGTATTCCGAGAAAATTCAAGATATACATTTTATTTTAATATACGATATTTTAATCAAAATCGTTAGGGCCACTTTTGAGAAATAAGAACGGCTACAAAGTATAGCTTTTTTTGGAAACCATTTGTAGAGGAGTGGTAATAATAGCAATGCGAAACTAACATTTGTAAGAAGGTCCTGTAATTTGATGCATGTTTTAGACGCTGGTTCATTACTTTCTCTATACGTACTATGTACATAGTGTATAAGAAAGTATGGCATTCAACCCAAAAATTCGATACCGAGATTTCACCGGAAATAAACTTTTTTAGGGTCCCCTGTATCCAAAAAATAATAATTTTTGGAAAAAGGTGCGTGTGTGTCTGTGTGTTTATGAACACGATAACTCAAAATTGAAATGTCGATAAAATATCAAACTCGGTATTTAAGTTTTAGTATTTTCCAGGGATGTGACACGAAGATTTTGAGAAAAATTCCCCCACCACCAACTACCATTTGGATGAAACCCTTTTCGAAAATTTTGATTTTCTCAAAAATGGCTCTAAGATTTTGATTAAAATATCGATATCAAAGACATTTACTTGATAAATAAAATGTATGTCTTTAATTTTCTGGGAATAGCCTCTGAAGACTACTTTATTCTAGACGAATTTTACGGAACTTTGTGTAACTGTAAACCGTAAGAGATAGACAAACGCTAAATTAACAGAAAATGTAGAGCTGGTTCAAACTAAAGTTTATGTTTTATATATATTCGTGGAGTTGATCGTCTTTGAGATATTCCTTGTTATTGCTTTCAGCTTTAAAATACTTATACTTTTCTCATACGAGAATTTGTCAATTCCTATCCACACATACAAACAAAGCAACTGCAATCACTATCAATTTAACCTATGGTACACCCTTATTCAGTTCTACTTACAAGGAAACAAGTAATAAGACTCTTTCTGCTATTTTTTTCTCGATTAGCATTAAGTAAAGAGAAGCGTAAGCTTTTTAAAAACAGTTTGCTGCAGAGATGTAGAGAAAGTAGTGTGAATGGAACATTTCATATGTTTCTTCATTTTTAATTGCCTTATTGAACAGAAGGCTAAGGGATATGTACCACATTTTAGAAAAGAAAATGAACAATTAAAGAAATGGTTTTAGAGGTGCCCGGAGAACCTAGTAGTGCGCGGTGCAAATACTGCACTGCTACTCTGATTTTCCTATTTCTTTATGGAAAAAGTTGGAAACATTTAAAAGCAGCTGAACCCTTTTCAACTTCACGTCAACTTGCCTACCAAGCACACGAACGGATATTTTGCTGCTGATCTGACGGAAAAAATAACTATGAGTTGGCAACACTGGTGACACGACACGAACTTTGGACCGAGGGCAGCCCGAAGATGGTTAGATGTGTATGTGTACGTTTATGTGTAGCGTATAAAACTATATATGCTAATATTTATATCGGTTTGTATGAAATAAATGAAAGAGAAATGCTTTGTAAGAATAACCTGTTACAAAATAGGTGGAGAAAGTCAGCTATTTCCATCAGATTTAGTGCATGTATGTGTATGTGTATTATCTCCCTGAAATTAAAACTTAGAGATGTTAGGATAGGGATTTATGTGATGTGTTCCATTCACATGACTTTCTCTACATCTCTGCAACAAGTTATTGTTAAAAAGCTTATGCTGCGTTTTACTTCATGCTAATTGAGAAAAGTTAGCAGAAATATTCTTTTACTTGCCTCCTTGTAAGTAGAAGCAAAATAAGGGAGTACCATAGGTTAAAGCGATAGTCAAAATTTGGTTGCTATATGACTGAGGTTATGTATAGGAGTTGGAAAATTCCCGTATGAGAAAAGTATGTTTTTTTTTAAAGCTGAACCCAATAACAAGTAATATCTAAAAAAGAATCAACTCCTCGAAAAAAAATTATATGACATAAATTGTGTGTTTCATCGTAATCTACATTTTTGTATAGTAAGTTTCTGTCTATCTCTTACGGTTTACCAGTTATGCAAAGTTCAACAAAAATCATCCAGAATGAAGAAGTATTTAGACGCTATTCCCTGAAAATTCAAGATATACATTTTATTTGGCATGTAAATATCTTAAACATAAGATATTTTAATCAAAAGAGCCATTTTTGAGAAAATCAAACTTTCGAAAAAATTAAATACCAAGTTTGGTATTTAACGATGTTTTTGTTTTTGAGCTGTGTTGTCCACAGACACACACGGACCTTTTTCCAAAAATGCTTATTTTTTTGGATTTAGGGAATCCAAAACATGTAATGAAATCTCGGTATCGAATTTTTGAGCAGAATACAATACCTTCTCTATACACTATGCAGAGAAAGTAAAAAGAAATAAACCTGAAGAAAATGACTACAAAGAGAGGGGTAAATGCGACATTATTGCGGTAGACTGAGGGTTATTGAATTAACTCAGCCACGTGACAGTTCGCTCGTCTGATTTACAGCTAGCGGTGCATTGTGGGTATGTCGAAGTAACACGCTGGTAATTGCACATTCATCGCTGCACCCGGAGAAATAATGGAATGAAACACATAAATAACTTGTCACATACTCGCCACCCTTAGCACAAAATTCGGGGGATGGATGTCGAATTTTTAAAATACATCCCCTCATGTAATAATGATGGCCATCTCCTGCCATGCGAGAAATATTGGTTTATCTGCTAGCTTTTGAGGTTATCTTTTGTTCCATTTCAACGGCTTCCCTATCTTCCTGCATTTGGAATTATTTGCTTCGATGGAGAAGTTAAACATTTCAAAAGCGGTGAGTTTATATGTAGTGAACACAAATATTATGTACAATATCTTTGCTTTAGAGAGTTAGCTAATGCATTTATGCAATCTGACAAAAAATGTGAAACATTAACATTTTCAACAGTTTATACTTAACTAATAATCCTAAACTTTGAAACTATTTTTACTTTCTCTACACATACTATGTACATAGTGTTTAGCGAAAGTATTGAATTGCACCCAAAAATTCGATACCGAGATTTCACCGGAAATATATGTTTTGGGTCCCCCTGAATCAAAAAAAAAAATACATTTTTGGAAAAAGGTCCGTGTGTGTGCATGTGTGGTGTGTCTGTGTGTGTATCTGTGTGTCTGTGGACAGACTAGCTCAAAAACGAAAAGACCGCTAAATACCATACTTGGTATTTAAGTTTGATATCTTCCAAGGATGCAACGCGAAGATTTTCAAGAAAATCCCCCCAACCCCAACTACCCTTTACATGGAACTTTTGTCAAAAATTTTCATTTTCTCAAAAATGGCTCTAACTATTTTGATTAAAATAGCGTATATAATAGATATTTACCTGACAAATAATATGAATATCTTCAATTTTCTGGGAATATCCTCTGAAGACTACTTTATTCTTGAGGAATTTTGCATAACTGTGAAACCGTAAGAAATGGTCAAAACGTTACTACACAAAAAATGTAGAACACATTAGAACACACAATTTATGTTATATAGATTTTTTTTTCTTTGAGTTGATTGTTTTTGAGATATTCCTATTTTTTGGTTTCAGCTTTGAAAAACTTGTACTAGTCTCTTACAGAAATTTGTCAACTCGTGTCCATACAAACAAAGAAAATTCAGGCACCTAGTAACCAGCTTTTGACTTCACTTTAACCTATGATACTCCCATATTTCGCTTCTACTTACAACGAAGCACATAATAAGACTATTTCTGATAATTTTTTCTCGATTAGCATGAAGTAAATAGAAGAATAAGCTTATTAACAATACTTTGTGACTCAGAAGTAGAGAAAGTCATGTAAATGGAACACATAAGATTTTTCAACTTTATATTTTTAAACTAAAAATTTACTTAAGCCATAAATGGACAAAATTATGCCTAAAATTTTGCACCCCTAAATTTAAAGCTTATAACGACATTTTTTCAGCATATTTTCAAACGAAAAAGTTTCATAATATGCAATTTTGTTTAAGTAAGCAAAAGGAGTTTCAAATCTCTCTTATAGAGTTAATCTTAGCACCTTAAATTCTGGTATATATATGCTAAGTGACCTATGCATAGCTCCATAGATGTTTCAGGCCTATATATGTAATAGTTTTAGCTATTAATGATTTTGTGTTTAAAAAAAACAACGTATTATCAAATCCATCTCCTTCTACAATTTTAATACCATGAAGCCGAAATTGCGAAGCAAAATTCTAAAGCCTATGTTTATAAAATTACTATCAATTTTTTTTCTAATTCGTTTTGTATGCAGAGTAAAAAAAAAAAAATTGGTGGACTCTCAACAATTTTTTTTAATTTTTTTTTTGCTGTAATGTCATGTTCTCTTTTATATTTCATGAATCATGCAGTTATAAAATATCTGATGTGTTCCATTCAAATGACTTTCTCCACATCTGCAGCAAATTATTGTTAAAAAGCGTATGCTTCTTTTTACTTAATGCTAATTGAGAAAAAAAAAATAGCAGAAATAGTCTCATTACTTGCTTCCTTGTAAGTATATGCGAAATAAGGAAGTACCATAGTTCAAAGTGATAGTCAAAAGCTGGTTGCTATGTGACTGAAGTTTACTTGTTTGTATGGACAGGAGATGACAAATTTCTCTAGGAGAAAAAAGTTTTTTAAAACTAAAAACAAAAACAAGGAATATCTCAAAAACGATCAACTCCACGAAAAAAATTGTGTATTATAAATTGTGTGTTTCAGTGTACTCTACATTTTTTGTATGGTAAGTTTTTGTCCATCTCTTACAGTTTAGCAGTTATACAAAATTCCGTAAAATTCATCCAGAATAAAGTTGTCTTCAGAGGCAGAAAATTCAATATATACATTGTATTTGTCAGGTAAATGTCTTTAATATACTATATTTTAATAAAAATCGTTAGAGCCATTTTTAAGAAAATCAAAATTATCGAACATTTTTCCATGTGAAGGGTAGTTTGTGGTCAGGGGAATTTTCTTGAAAATCTTCTTATCGCATCCTTGAAAGATACCAAACCTAAATACCAAATTTGTATTTAACGGTCTTGATTTATTCTGTCCACAGACACACACATGCATACATGGACCGTTTTCCAAAAATGCTTTTTTGGATTCAGGGACCCAAGACATGTATTTCCGGTGAAATCTTGATATCGAATTTCTGGGTGCAGTACAATACCCTCTTTATACACTATGTACATAGTACGTGCAGAGAAAATAAACATCCATTACTTAATATTATTATTCATAGTTTCCTCAAGATTCAATTTTTTTGGTAGTGTTTAACGCCCGCTTTAACTACTACTGGCACCACAGGTGGCGACACTGATGATACATGAATGATGATGGAGCACCGGTGGAATGCGATGGCGGGGGAAACCGGAGTACCCGGATAAAACCCGCCCCAGCACCGTTTTGTCCACCACAAATCTCACATGCGGTCGCTTGGGATCAAACCCCGGCCGTCTAGGTGAGTCAACATTCAATGCAATTACATTAAGTTTAGAGGGCATTTGAGCGTTTCGGGCCTTCAAAATTGGTGTACTTTATCAAAGTTATAAATGTTGTAAGATCAAAATGCTTTGGAAATAATAAGGCTGAAATAGCTGATTTTTGCCAAAAAAAGATATTTTAAGACCGAAGATTTGGCATTGATTTGTAAAAATTAAAAACTACTGCTTTCATTTCGAGAAATGAATTATTGACTTTTAAAAAGTCAAGTACAAAGGTTGTAATCTTTCCCAAATAGTAGAGAATATTAAAATTATGACAAATATTTCTGTACACTAATTTTCCATAAAGCCTAAATTTTATGTAATCATGTGCATCGAGTGGAACTTTTATTATGACAAGGAATTTCAACAATGAAACATATGGTGCAAAGTTAGATATGAACCAAGAATGGTGTGCATCCCGGCGCATCTACCTGAAGGATAGTTGAGGCTAACAACCGGCCCTTTAGAAAAATAAACGCACAACAATCCCATTATGTGCTACTTTCCGCAGTTTGAGTAATTACTTCTCCAAATGATTCTTTTAAACACGTTCTAGTAGCCTCCTCTTCGAGAATGTTTCGCTTTATATACGGAACGAATATAAGGGGGACTCTGTCTCCAATAATTTCAGTTAAGGAGTTAAGCAAGTTCAAATATTTGAGAAGATAATGAAGTTGACGAATTTGTTTAGTTGACACTGGACAGTACCGAGTGCAGTTCAATTGTGAGTTTTGACTCAGCAGTTCAGTTGTGCCATCTTTGCGAAAATAAACTGTGTATAGCAGCAATTGTTGTTCTCATTATCAATATACTTTAAATAAGCACACAAACTAGAATTTGGAAACTGTGCAAAACATTACTGTTATTGTATGTAGTGGTCGGTATAAATATCAACAAGACATGTTGAACACTGGATTTTTCCTAAATTCATAAGCACAATATCTTAGATGGTAAACAGATTTTGTAACATGGAAAAAATCAAGGAATGAAATACTACCGGAAGATCAAATTCCTACCAAATTTTCAAATTCCAAATTGCACTACAAATGGATGTTTTCGGAATCTTTAGAATAAAACGTTATTCTTGGAGAAATGCCTACGTTTGTGTGTATGTAAACAATATAATAAATCAGTAAATACGTGTATTTATTTAGATACCAGTACATATACACAGATCTCCATCAATCGCACGGTTCCACAGACCATACGTGATTTTGTAACACACAAAGTAATAAATAATATTCAAAAATAAAGAAGTGAACACGAAAAATAAAAATACAGACTTATTAAAATAGTCTTAAATTTAGATAACACACGGACAAAAAAGTAAACCGTATTCCGATGCATTGGTATACTATCTTATGGTAAGCAAATAACACCGAAGAGAAATATGTAAGCACATCAACAATAACCGAAAAATGTCATAAATGTATAAATAGAGCACTATCACTGTTTAATTCTTTTATCTATAATCAACTTTCTCGCCTTAAGCAGAAGTTTACCTATCTTTTTCGCATCTCCATGCCTGCCAGTGTCGTCCAACATGCTTTAACCATTAATTTGAGGTGGTAAAGGATCGTGAAAAATAATTTTTCCTCCATTCCTCCGTACCCCTACGTTTTAACAAAATGTGCACTCACGACTATCCACCTCCCAAATGAAGCACATTTTCATATCATTTTCATCAGTAATTTTTATCATCCGCCATGCTTCTATTCTAATCCAAGTAAGCCCCTGTCTAATGAGTTTTGAGGTATTGCTCCATACCCCACTTCGATTGCAGCCCAGACTATACTTCTAACGAAACCTTCTCTGTGCAACTTCAAAATCTGTAAACTCAATCTCTGCCTGTCAAAATCAGAGAGGCGATTATTAACCTTTTGCCAAATACTCCGTCTGTTTCCGTGCCCCGTCATCCAAAGGTATTCCATACAATGGTTTCCAAAGCTTCCTTTAATTTTGAAACTAGTCAAATTTCTTTCCTTTCTCAGCTATTTTTGGTTGCGGACTGTCCTACTTAGTAACTGGTGTCCGTGAATGATTTTTATTAAAACATCACATGGTCTTCTCTCTTAATTTACTACAAAATATTCTTACACAATTTTATTCCGCAACTTCTTTGTATTAATCAAGATTAACCTTCATTACACATTTATATATTTTGCTGCAGTATGTAAAGTGATAGGGTTTTAAAGAGTATATCGTTTTGTCAGAACTTTGAAATTCATATTGCTTTCATAACTACCAGAGAAGACGAATTTTAAAAAAATCTTATATGTTACATTCACATGACTTTCTATATCCGTTCAGCAAACAAAATATTTTTACAAAAGATTTTTCATTTATCTACATAAAGCTAATCTAGGTAATCCTTAACAGAATTTATCTAATTACTTAGTTCCTTATAATTAAAAGGGAAATAAAGGAATACACTGAACTAAAACCAGAGTCAAATCTTTTAAAAGCCTATGCGAATGTAACAGAAATTCAGTTCACTTTCCATGACCGGGAGTAAAACAATAGAGGTATGAAACAGATGAGGATTTCCCGTTTGAGAAATGAAACCAAAGACGCAGCATATCTCAGAAATGGTTAGCTCTACAAAAACTGTATCCTAGATATCACAATGTGTATAAATTATGATTGCATTTTTTGTGTAGTAAGCCTTTGTATATTTCTTATGGTTAGCAGATATGGAAAAGTAATTCAGAATGAACTAGACTTCAGGAGCTATACCCAAGTAATTCAGGAAATAACATATATTTGTCATGTAAAGAGCTTTAATATACAGCATGTTAATTAACGCCGGTCCCCATGGCCACGCTCGCTAAAGCGTCTCGCTTTGGTGCTTCGTGGGCAGGGGATCGTGGGTTCGAGTCCCGCCTTAGGCATGGGTGTTATGTTTGTGCAATGTGTATATGTTTGTAAAAGAAACAGTAAACCAGTAATCAGTAAAACCTACGGGAAAACAATTAAAATCATTAGAGCCATTTTTTGAAAAATCGATAATTTCGAAAAATTTTCCATACAAAAGGTTAACTTGGGTAGGGGGAATTTCCTGAAAAGCTCTGTGTTGCATTCTTGAAAGATACCGGACTTAAATACCACTTTAAATACCTCTCTACCTACTATGTACATTGGACATAGGTGCTAGAGAAATAAAAAGTAAAAGTTCCAGTATTAAAGCAAACGTCGTTTCGATTTTCTGTTTTCTTTAACACGAACATAGAACATAGAGCAGGTATTGTATTCCACTAAAAAGTTCTGCTCCAAGATTTCACCAGGAATACATAGTTTGAGACCCCTGAATAAAAAAAAGTTCTATATTCTCTACTATTTACCTCAATAGGTAGAGGACCTGGGTTCGATCCCAAGCGACCCCATGTGAGATTTGTGGTGGACAAAACGGCGCAGGAGCGAATTTTCTCCGGGTTCTCCGGTTTCCCCCGCTATAGCATTCCACTGGTGCTCCATCGTCATTCCAGTGTCATCGCCTGCGGTGCCACAAGTAGTGAAAGCGGGCATTAAACACTACCAAAAAATAAGTAGAGGAAGCAATATGAAACGAAGATTTCATCAATCATACATGGTTTGAGGCACCCTGAACCATCCCCGACAAAAAAGAATCACTTTAGAAAAATTTCCACGCGTGTGTGTGTGTGTTAATAGCATTAATTAAAAAAGAAATCTCAGTTTAAGGGACACAGGGATTGAAATTTCAAGTTTCTATTTTGATTTTATCTATCACGTATGTACATACAAGGTACACAGTAGCTACAGAAGGTCGCTGCGAAAAAAACCTTACCCGGGTAAATCACCATATGTGAGATTCGAAGTCGCGACCTGTTGAACATGAGGCAGACACGCTAGGCCAGGTGGACTCATCGTATTTCTTATTACAGGTTTATAGATACGTTTATATTAGTTTTAAATGAGCTGATCGTTTGATGCAAGATAAAACAGCAGTGCATCCGCTTGTGAACATGATGTATGACAGGATAGCCAACTTTCTATAATATTAACTGACCCTTGATCTTTCGAGGACACTTGATTACTCGGCAGCCGCAATATGAGGGCGCTATATGACGCAGTAAAGGAGAGACTGGAGGGATATTATGTGCAATAAAGTACGCCATGTTTAATAT
The DNA here is from genome assembly GCA_030762935.1 of Hymenopus coronatus. NCBI lineage: Eukaryota > Metazoa > Arthropoda > Insecta > Mantodea > Hymenopodidae > Hymenopus > Hymenopus coronatus. Next base: position 29,289,526 of record CM060882.1, read on the forward strand.
TGCGTCACTCCTCTGCAAATATTTATTTCGATCCCTTCTGTATTTACACATATGTACGTTGCTACAAATGAGGCAGGGATCTATTTACATCTTCTTGTTTTAAAACCAGTAGTGGACAATTCTGGACCTTGCCACAGAGATACTGTCGTAAGTCGCATTTACAGTGGCTGTACCAGAAGTACTCGACATGACACGGTTGTTGTTTCAAACAACAATGGTAGAAAATACCAACGTTAGAAAGCTTAAGTTTGAAGTTTGACGATTTTACCATTCTGAATGCTCTCAGCGAATTTGTAAACATAGATAAAACAGGTCATCGTTATGTGATATAATACTTTCATTTGAAAGGTCTCAGTCCAACTAATATTAAAGCTTAGCTATATTCTACTTTTGGGTAGTCTGCTCCTTCGTTTACAACAACAGTGAAACATTGGGTGGCAGAGTTTAAGCGCGGCCGTACGAGCTGCCAAGACGTACATCGCAGTGGTCGACCAAATGAGGTTACCAGTCCATAAATTGTAAAGAAAATCCACAAAATGGTATTGAATGACTGTCAACTGAAATTGCGGGAGCTATCAGACATTGCAGGCAAATCAAAAAGTTATGTACTTCGCATACTGACTGAAATTTTGAATACGAGATAGCTGTGTGCAATAGAACAAAAACAGTGTCGTGAGGATGTCTGGCAATGTTTCCCTGTAATAAAGCTGAGTTTTTCCGTAGATTCATAACAATGAATGAAACTTTGGTTCATCACTTCACACCTGAGATGAAAGAACAATCAAAACAGTGGATTGGAAGGGGAGAATCGGCTCCAAAGAAGGCAAAAACAGTTCCATTTGTAGGCAAGGTGTTTGTGTCAGTTTTCAAAGAAGTACGAGGGATAATTTTTATTGAATATCTCAAAAAAGGAAAAGTAATCAATGGCGAATATTATGCGAACTTGTTACAGTGTTGGACTGAAGGCCACATTTAGTGAAAAAGAAAGTTTTGTTTCATGAACACAATGCACCAGTTCACACGTCCATTGTCACAATGGCCAAAGTCAATGAGATATAGTTCGAACTGCTTCCTGATGCACCCTATTCGCCAGATATTGCGAAATTTGATTATTTTCTGTTTCCAAACTTAAGAAATGGCTTGGTGGTAGAAGAGTTGCCAACAATGAAGATTTGGAGTCTGCAGTTGATGGCTATTTTGTAGACCTCCATATTTCTCACTATAAACAGGCTATCGAAGCTATTGAACATTGCTGAGAAAAGTGTATAGAGCTGAAAGGAGACTTTGTAGTGAAATAAATATGTTCTTTCCCAGAAAGTTTTGTGCTTTCTTTGTTAGGTCGGGTACTTCTAGGACAGCCTTCATATCTCGTACATAACACGAGAATGACTTTTCAAATATTGGTACACGAGGAAAGGTTGAACCCATTACAAAATATTTCTCCCTTCTATAGGAGGAGTGAAGAATTATGTGAACGTCTCCTTAAACTAGATAACAACTGGAACTAATATTTATATCCCTATCCAATGTTACCGACATTTTGTGATTGAACTCCATTTTATATATATTTGTCATTCAGATGTTTTCTCGTTTCATACTGAAATCAAAATCACTGGATGAAGGTTAATTATTCTGTGGATTTCGTTAAAAGTGTTTGATTTAGTCTCTGTGATTTTGTTTTTTGTAACGTGTTTCTTCTTGGTTGTGAAGCCAAAAATATAAAAATCTGATGTGTTCCATTCACACGACTTTCTCTACATCGCTGTAACAAATTATTGTTAAACAGCTTATTCTTCTGCTTTATGATAAACGAAATAAGCATTAGCAGAAATTGCCTTAATTACTTGCTTCCTTGTAAGTAGAAGGTGAATAATGGAATACATTAGGCTAAAACGATAGTCAAATCTGGTTGCCATGTGGATGAAATCCGTTTCTATGCAGGGCCAGGAGTTCACAACTTTCAATGTGAGAAACGTTTAAGTATTTTAAATTTGAAACAAATAACAAGAAATATCTCAGAAATAGTCCATTGTACGAAAGAAACCTATATGACATAAATTGCGTGTTTTAACGTGATCTATATTTTTATGTAATAAGTTTTTATCTATCTCTTACGGCTTACTAGTTACTCAAAATTCAGTAAAATCTATTCAGAATAAAAAGGTTTTTATAGGCTATACCCAAAAAGTTCAGGATATAATCATTTTATTTGCCATATAAATATCTTTAATATATGGCATATTAATCAAAATCGTTCATCAATTCCATCACATTTATTCTATACCGCCCACCTCATACCATCCAATCTATTCCATCCATCTTATTTATCCCATCCTACTCATTCCGTCTATCTCATCCCTTACATACCATGTCATTTCATTCAACTCAATTTATCCAATCTTATTCATCTCATCCATTAAATACCAAGTATTGTATACACCGAATTTCCTTTTTATTATCTCTACCGCGTATGTAAAATGTACTTATTAGATAGAGATAGTATTGTATTTCACCCAAGTATTCGATATCGAGATTTCACCGCAAATGTAGGTTTTGAACCATCATCATTATGGATGATTTCTGTATTACTTTTGTATAACTGTTAAACCGTACACAAAAACTCACTACAAAAAGTGTACATCTCATTAAAAAAACAAATTATGTCATACATATTTTTGACCGTTCCCAAGATATTCCTTTTTATTGGTTTGAGTTTTAAAACCCATTACTTTTTTCAAACGCAAAGTCAACTTTGGTTTGTTTTATTGCTGGCCATACAAAGCGAACCGATCTGCGTTTAAAAGGTAGTGCTATCGCTATAGCTCAGTGTATCACCTCTATTTTCCTTCTACTTATAAGAAAGCAAGTAATAAGACCAATTTGCTAATGCTTATCTCGATTAGCTAGAGAAAGAAATGAGAATGAAATACGTTTTTAAAAATCTGATATACTCCATTCACATGACGTTTTCTACATCTGTGTAACACACTATTGTTAATAAGCTTATTCTTCTATCTGCTTCATGCTGTTCAAGATAAACATTAAAAGAAACGGTCTTATACTTAGTTCCTTATAAGTAGAAGGAAAATAAGGGAATACAGCAGTAAAATGTTTTAAAATGGGACTGAACTCCATTTCTCTGCGTGGCCAGGAGTTGACCATCTACCGTATGAGAAAACTAACTGCACTTTAAAACTGAAACCAATAACAGGAATATCTAAAAAAGGGTCAACTCCACGAAAAAAATGTATATGACATAAATTGTACGTTTTAACAAGATATACTCGTTTGATAAGTAAGCTTTTGTCTCTCTCAATTACAGCTTACCAGTTATGCAAAATTCCGCAAAATCCATCCAGAATAAAGAGATGTTCAGAAGCTATCTTCAGAATAATTTAAATATACGAGATTTTAATCAAAATTGTTAGAGTCATTTTTGAGAAAAACCAAACGTTTCGAAATTTGTTCAATATAAAGGGTAGTTGGGGATGGGAGTATTTTATTGAAAAATCTACGTGTTGCATCCTTGTAAGGTACTGAACTTAAATACCCTTTTAGTATTTTACGGACTTTTCGTTTTTGGGTTATCGTGTTCACAGAAACACGTCAGAAACATACGAATCTTTTTCTAAAAAGTTGTTTTTTTATTCGGGGGACTCTAAAATGTGTATTTCCAGTGAAATATCGACATCTAATTACTTTCTCTACACGTACTATGTACATAAGATATACAGAAGGTACTGTAAAGCACCCAAAAATTCGATACCGAGATTTCACCGGAAGTACGTGTTTTGGGTCCCCCTGAATCCAAAAAGAGCATTTTTAGAAAAATGTCCTTGTCTGTCTGTGTGTATGTGTGTGCACCATAGCTGAAAAACGAAAAATCCATTAAAAATCAAATTTGGTATTTAAGTTTGGTATTTTCCAAGGATGCGACATGAAGATTTTCAAGAAAATCCTCCCACTCCCAACTACCCTTTACATAGAACTTTTTTCGAAAATTTTGATTTTCTCAAAAATGCCTCTAACGACTTTGGTTAAAATATCGTGTATTAAATACATTTACCTGACAAATAAAATGTATATCTTGAATTTTATGGGAAAATATACATATATGTGTACATTGAAAGGTATACTGGGGTCACAATTAGTAAATTAACACAAGTTAAAAAATTCAATGCCACAGCCGAGAATTGAACACAGTTCTCCAGCTCTCAGTGCAGTTGCTCTGACCATTGAGCTATCATAACAACTTGCCTAAGTTACTAATTGTGACCCCGGTGTACCTTTCAATATACATATATAATTTACAATTATAATAGAATAGCCTGTATGTTGGCAGGAACATAGTAAATATTACCCGGGTACTAAGTGCTTACGATGGTAAGTCACCATTCTTGTGATTCCCTGAAGTGAGACATACTGGTTGGTTGAACCGGGTAAACCATATATAGTCAGTTGAAAGATTGAATGCCATACCAGCAAGTTCTCATGGTAACTCAATGTTTAGAGCAGCCGCATGGAGATCGGGAGAACCGTGTTCAATTCCCAGCTGTGGCATTGGATTTTTCAACTAGTTCTTATTTACTAATTATGACACAATTTATGTCATATAAACTTTTTTTCGTGGAGTTGACCATTTTTGAGATATTCCTTGTTGTCAGTTTCAGCTTTGAAAAACTTATACTCTTCTCATACAGGAATCTGTCAACTCCTGCTCATACAAACAAAGGAACTTCAGTTATATAGCAACCAGCTTTTGACTATCACTTTAACCTATGGTACCCTATTTCGCTTCTACTTACATGGAAGCAAGCAATAAGAGTGTTTTTAAGGATATCTAGTTTTTTAATAAACGAATTTAATTCGGGGAGTATTGATTATTTTTTATTCAATTATTAAAATATAAAATATTTCTAATTTTAAGGGGGAATAGCTTTTTAGGGCATTTTATATTCATTGGTATATATTATAATTTTTATGGAAAAAAAAATTGGAGGTAGTCTTAGGTAAAAATAAACCCCTGCTAAAATTATAGATCCTGAAACAGGAGCTTCAACATGACATGGTAATCATAAATGTACTAAATATATAGGTATTTTAACCAAAGAGGCATAAGCTTTTATTTTTCTCAATTAGCATGAAATAAATAGAAGCATAAGCTTTTTAGTACTTTTTTTTTTTGCAGAGATAGAGAAAGTCATGTGAATCGAAAACATCAGATTTTTTGGGGGTGGAATGTAGTAGGTATATATGCACAAAGTTTGCGTAGAGAAAGTAAAAATGTGAGTACCGTTTTACCTGTTATATACTACTATATAAGGCGTAAATTTAAATTAAAGTTTCACCTGTAATGGAAAAAAATGAGTTTTAACGAACAGTTGGTAAAAGAATGAGTGTAGAAAGTGACGTAAATGCAAAATATCTGGTTTGTTTCGCAGTACTGAGTTGGCGCAAGCTCTGAGAAAAGTGTTATAAGCGAAGAACAGTTGAATATGGCAAATGATAACGATAATGTTGGTCGAGTAACATAATTTCTTTAGCACATAAAAAGTGGGCTGTGCTGGCAACGACCGATTTCACGTTGCACGGGCAACATACTGAAAAGGGGCAGTTACTTTTTATGCGAAAACCGAGGGAAACTGGCATAGAGAGATGACCTGGATAGTGATCATTTCCGTCACCCGTAGCGCTGCTCTGCCTCATCTGCGTAAAAACAGCTTAGAGGCCTCTAACAGTGTGACATCAAAAATTAATTGAAACGCGCTGGTCTAGACCTGTGGTGCGCAATAGTAAAGCTGTTAGTCCTTTGTTGTTCAAAACAAAAACCTGTTTTGGGTCAACACATCAAGAATAAAATCGAAAACAAAATTATATTACCGCGATTTAAGAACTAATATAGTAAATTAATTTTTTGGTCCCTTCTACTTAAAATTCTTTTAAATTATTTTTTAAAATATCACAAATATATGAACAAATCTAAAATGTTAACTTTTAAATTAGTTTCTGAACTTAGCTCTTCACAGTAAACGATTTAATTCATTCTTTATCTACACTATGCACATAGTTTACAGAAGGTATTGTATTGCACGCAAAAATTCGATAAAATACGGGTTTTAGGATCTCCTAAATTCAAAATCAGCATTTTTTAAAAAAATGTTTTGTGTGTGTGTGGGCAGCATAAACTCAGAAACGAAAAGACCGTTAAATACCAAACTTGGTATTTAGATTTAGTATCTTCCAAGGATGCAATACAAATATTTTCAAAAATATCTCCCCACAACAAAACTATCCTTCACATGGAAAAAGTGTCGAACATTTTGATTTTAAGTGATTTTGATTAAATTATTACATGTTAAAGATGTTTACTTGACAAATAAAATGTATATCTTGAATTTTCTAGGAATAGCCTCTGAAGACATATTTATTCTGGATGAATTTTGTGGAATTTTACATAACTGATGAACCATAAGAGTTATACTAAAAATGTAAGCTGGTTAAAAACACATTTATGTTATCTGCAATTTTTTGTCGTAGAGTTGACCGTTTTTGAGATATTCCTTGTTATTGGTTTTTATTTTAAAATGCTTTTACTTTTCTCATACTGGAATTTGTCAATTTATACTGGAATGACTTCAATCACATGGCTACTAACTTTTAAAACATTTGACTATTACTTTAGCCTATGGTACTCTCTTATTTCTCTTCTACTTACAAGGAAGCAAGTAATCAATTCTGCTAATTTTACTCTCGATTAGCATGAAGTAAATAGAAGAATAAGCTTATTAATAATAATTTGTTGCAGAGATGTAGAAAAAGTCATATGTATGACATACATAAGATATTTTGTGATCTGTACACTTAAGATACTTAGAAATGCTTATAAAAGAAACGAAGTTTTATTTGTGGACGCTCTTTAACTACTGTGGCATCCCATTCCATACTGGGTGTGAAGGACTATTTATTTTGCTCAGAGGCCTCTTTACCAGGCTTGAGGTTCTTTAAGGTGCCGTAAATCTATGACACGGGACCGCTGGCTTTTCTTGCCTTCCGAAGGATGCCATGCTAAGGACCTTTAAGCCCGAAAAAATCAATACCCTTCGCCGGGTTTGAACCCACAACCTTGGGAATAAGAAGCTAAGGAAATGTTTTGAAAAATTAACACTAATGAATACGTTCAATAATATAAATTCAAAATTTTGAATTCTGTTCTTAATTTCCGAAATTTGCTCTCCATAATAAACTATTTAATTTAATTTTCTCTACTGAATAAAGACCAACCTCAAGAAACATATATGAGCCTACCATACTTTATAAAGAATAATACGCTCTGAAAAAATCTGATGTGTTCCATTCACATGACTTTCTCTATATCTCTGTAACAAATTATTTTATTAAGCTTATTCTTTTATTTATCTCATGGTAATTGAGAAAAATTAGCAGAAATAGTGTTATTTCTTGCTTTATTGTAAGTAGAAGCGAAATAAGGGAGTACTATAGGTTAAAGTGAAAGCTAAAAGCTGGTTGACTGAAGTTCGTTTGTTTGTATAGACAAGAGTTGGCAAATTCCTATATGAGAAAAGTATGTTTTTCAAAACTGAAACCAAAAACAAGGAATATCTAAAAAATGATCAACTCCACGAAAAAAATGATATAATATAAATTGTGTGTTTTAACGTGTTCTTCATTTTTTGTGTTTTAAGTTTTTGTCCATCTCTCACGGTTTAGTAGTTATGCAAAATTCATCCAGAATAAAGTAGTCTTCAGAGGCTATTCCCAGAAAATTCAAGATATACACTTTATTTGTCAGGTAAATATCTTTAATATACGATATTGTATATTGTTGGAGTTAGTTTTTAGATAATCAAACTTTTCGAAAAAACTTCCAAGTAAAGGGTAGTTTGGGAGAAGATTTTCAAGAAAATCCCCCCACCCCTAACTATCCTTTACATGGACAAATTTTCGAAAATGTTGTTTTTCTTCTAACGATTTTGATTAAATCTCTTATATTTAAGATATTTACATGCCAAAAGAAATGCATATCTTGAATTTTCTGGGAATAGCCTCTGAAGACTACTTTATTCTGGGTGAATTTTACGGAATTTTGTGTAACTGCTAAACTAAGCGATAGACAAAAACTTACCACGTTACTGAAGAGCACGTTAAAACACATAATTTATGTCATATACATAAACTTGAAAAACTTTTACTTTTCTCATACAGGAATTTGTCAACTGCTGTCCATACAAACCAAGGAACTTCGGTCACATAGCAACCAGCTTTTGACTATCACCTTAATGTATGGCACACCCTTATTTCACTTCTACTTCATGGAATGACTTCAATCACGTGGCTACCAACTTTTAAAACATTTGACTGTTACTTTAGTCTATGGTACTCTCTTATTTACCTTCTGCTTACAAGGAAGCAAGTAATAAGGGTATTTCTCCTAATTTTTTACTCGATTAGCATGAAGTAAATAGAAGCTAAAGCTTTTTAATAATATTTTTTGCAAAGATATAAAGAAAGTCGTGTGAATGGAACACACCACATTTTTTTTCTGTGTAATGGGACTTTTTGGAGCAGATTCGCCGAAACTACCCATTGTTTTGATCGTTGCTAGTGTATGCTTGTATAGGTTATTCAACCACGCCGACCTAGCCAATTTATATGAGATTCGGACTAGATATTTGGGCAATGCTGCAAATAACAAATGTGTCTGCTACACAATAGTTACATTAAATTGGGGTACTATACTTGCAAACAAAATTATTATGGACATAGCTTCGGTATAGTACTGAAGTTGCCCGAAGTAGACATTCGTATACTAACAATTTTATTTGTATACATTTATTTTTGTTACATTAATTGCATGTGTATCACTGCTTCTGCCTCCATAAAATTTTTAAATAATTTCACATCCACATTCGGTTTATTTTTTTTTTCACACAGTCGCTTTCCACAACCCTACCCATCGATTCCTTAATATTATTTTACACTAGATTTCCTGAGTATTAATACGAATTCAGGTCTCGTAGATGGTGACAAATTAACGAAAAGTCCTTCGGATTGCGTTTAGATAACTTTAAACACAGCTTCGAAGCTGAGAGATGGAGGAGATGGATTTTTTCGGGCCTAAAATCCTTAGCAAGGCTTCCTTCGAAAGGGAAATAAAGCTGTTGGTCCCGTGTCGTAGATTTACGGCACGTAAAAGAACTTCAAGCCTGACAGAGAGGTCTCTGAGAAAAATTAAGCGGTCCTTCACGCCCAGTATAGAATAGGACGCTGAGAACCAAAGCATTCAAAAATCGTCCATAAATACACCCCATTTACATTTATTTGGAAGTTGAACGTCGCATCCGCTTGTTGTCCACATTGAGCAATTGCGGACGACATATTTTTCATCTCCAGCTTATCATGCAAAATATTAATTTCCGTTCACGTCGACACACCTATGGCCTCTTTTAGTTTGGGAACTTTCCTTCGACTATCCGCGAGAATCATATGGACTGTTTCAATGATTTCCTCAATAATCACATCTCATGGGGGACTCGGCGCATCTCATCGAGAACGTATGTTCGACCACATGAAGTCGCTGAACCAACATTATTGTTGTCACAGATGGCGAAAGGTCCCCATAAACAGTATCCAATTTCGCTTTTGTCTCCTCAAAGGTTTTCCCAGTCAAATGTAAAAAAACAAAACTAAAAAAAAAAAAATCGCATGTGTTCCATTATGACTTTCACTACCTGTTTTATATATAAACTATTGTTACAAAAGATTACTCTTCTGTCTAATTCATTTCCATCTAGGGGGGACAAGACCAGCAGAAGTGATCTTAATACTTATTCGCTTATAAGTAAAACGTACTAAGAGAATACGCTAGACTGTAGCGATAGTCAGATCTAGTAAAAGCTTTCACTATGCGATTGATATTTAAATTCGGTTCTCTTTGCATGGCCAAGAGTAAAATGAAGAAACATGGATGAGGAATACCTGTATGAAAAAAGAATTAGTAATTTAAAATTAAAGACAATAACAAAGAATATCTCGGTAATTGTTATTTTTTAAAAAAAGGAAGTATAACATAAACCTCTGTTTTAACTAGATGTACATTTTTTGTGCAATAGGTTTATCTCTATATTTTATGGTTTACCATTTATACAAAGGTTATTCCAAATAAAGAGAACTTCAAAGGCCATTCCCCAAAAATTCAATATATAAAAATTCAATTTGTCAAGTAAATACGAGGGCCGTTTCTTTCAACTTCCGATAGGCTGTAAATAAAACACAAGATCATAGAAAACAATTATTTTATTACTAAAAATGTTGTACACTTAAGGTTACTTTTCAACATAATCATAAAAAAGATTGAGACATTTATCGTACACACAAGCTTTGTGCACAGGTACGATAAATGTCTCAATCTTTTCAGTGATTATTTTGAAAATTAACCATAAATGTACAAACATTTTAGTAATAAAATAATCGTTTTCTAAGCACTTGTCTTTTATTTATAGCATATCGGAATTTGAAGAAAAAAAAACCGGCCCTAGTATATCTAATATTCTGCATTTTAAATAAAAAATTTTGATGCCATTTTTGAGAAAATCGAAATTTTGGAATTGTAAAGGATTTTTGAAAATCTTCGTGTCACTACCTTGGAAGGACAAAACTTAAATATAAAGTTTGATATTTAATAGACTTGGTTTTTGAGCTATTCTTTTCACATTTACGCAAAAAATCCTTAGTTTGTATTCCTTAGGAAGGGAAGTAAAGCCGGTGCTCCCGTGTAATATTTATTTTCACGTAAAAGAACACCAAACCTTGAAAGAAGAACATTTCTGGGCAAAATTTCGCTATCTTCGCGACCGCAGATCGTGAGTTTGTCCTACAGTGACATCTATGGGTGACAAGGCGACCCCTTGTCATTTTGGCGTATAGCGGCGAACTCACGAACTATAGATATTCAAATCCGATCAAGAAAACCTCGTAACGGTTCCCTACGCTCCAATTAGGAGCTTCAGGAAATTAACTAACTTAACTGTTCAGACTCACAAACACACACACCACGAACTTTTTTCTAAAAATTATTTTCTTTTGAATACCAGAAATCCTAGTGAAATCTTGGTATCGGACTTCGGGTCGAATACAATACTTGCTCTACTTATGTACTATGTATGAAGTAGAGGGAGTAAAATCGAATCACTGAACGATACTCTTCGTGTTTAATTTTAGTGAAAAAATTCTGAACGACTAATTAAAATGCCTGCGAGATCTAAACTAATCTATGAATGAGTAGCACATTTGTTTAGACGATGTGCTACAAATGACACTACACGATGTTATTACCAACTTACCTTACCTTCGCCATATATCTAGAAACACGGGTACTTTGTAATCAGCCCTTATAAAGTGACGTCACTATGCAGTTGTTTCTCGCGATATCATGGAAACAGCATGGAATTAAATATACATTCCCAGATTGTATCACATCAGATTACTAGATAATAATTGAAATTTTTGCAATGTATTGGAAGTATATTAGACGTTAAATACCGCAATCAAAAACGAGGTTATGAGGGCGCCAGTGTTAAAAGTTTTTGTGAGTCAGGTTGGCTATCAGGATTAAGCCCAAAGATTCATAAAAGAAGGTAATAACCTCGGGAGAGCTGAGAAAATTACAAGGCAGCGGTTGATAGGAATACTTGGCGAAGAGTGTAGGAGGGAGGGGGGGGGTAGCGCCTGTTCTCACGAGTAAATCCTTTTTATGGTTGTCTGAGGAGAAATAAAGAAAATAGCGTTAGGCCAGCAGCCTCAATCTCTTCTCGCCTCCTTCTCGTCTTATTGGCGTTGGTAACACTGCTTTCTTTATTTTGATCCAGTACAATACGAGATAGGATAATTAGCACTTCTGGTTCCAAGCAAGCAGTGCCAATAAAATTAATTCAGCACGAGAGGCATTAGTGAAGTTATACAGGGTGTTCAAATTAATAGGTGGTCATACGGAATTTTAGTAGAAACCAGGCTATAAGGAATTACTAACAAGAAAAATCTGATGTTCCATTCACTTGACTTTCTCTACTTAGCTGTAACAAATTATTGTTAAACAGCTTATTTTTTGTTTTTTTTTTGTTTTTTGTTTTCTTTTTGTAGCTTAACGTCCTTTAACCTGGTTGGTCATATCGGACGATGTATGACATTAGTCAAATGATCTCGGGGTTCATGTACTTAATTTACATGAGATAAATTGTGTGTTTTTAACGTGCTCTACATTTTTTGTGTATAAGTTTTCGTCCATCTCTTACGGTTTAGCAGTTATGCAAAATTCCGTGAAATTCATCCAGAATAAAGTAGTCTTCTGAGGCTATTCCCAGAAAATTCAACATATATATTTTGTCAGAAAAATATCTTTAATATACGATATTAAAATGAATATCGTTACACACATTTTTGTAAAAAATAAAAAAAATGGAAAAAGTTCCATATAAAGGGTTGTTAGGGGCGGGGGATTTTTCTCAAAATCCTCATGTCTCATCTCTGGAAAATACTAAAATTAAATACCAAGTTTGGTATTTTACCGACTTTTCGTTTTTGAATTATCGTGTACGCAGACACACTGACACACAGACACACGGACACACACACGGACCATTTTCTGAATTTTTTTTGGATATAAGGAACCCTAAAACATATATTTCCGATGAAATCTCGGTATCGAATCTTTGGGTGGAGTGCAATACCTTCTCTATACACTAGTTTACTTTTGCTGTTAAACCGTAAGAGATAGCAAATATTTACTACACAAGAAATTTAGATCTCGTAAAACACAATTTATTCATGTATATATTCGTAATGTTCTCCATTTCCGAAATATTCCTTGTTGTTGTTTTCAGTTATAACATACCAAACCTTTTCTCATACGGGAATTTTTCAACTCCTGGACATTCAAAGAAACGGAATTTCAGTCACGTGGCAACCAGATTTTAAAAGATTTTTCATATCTCTTTTGTCTAGTGTACTCCCTTACTTCTATTCTAAGGAACTGAGTAATAAGACCATTTCTGCTAAAGTTTATCTCGAAGAATTAGTCGCCGTCCGGTATAATAGTTACCATGGCTTCATATAGCCAAGGTCGTGGGTTCAAATCAAGAGGAAGACGATGGCTTTTTTCAGGAATAAAAATCGTTACATAGCTTCCTTCAAAAAGGAAGTAAAGCCGTTGGTTCCGTGTCGAAGATTTACGGCACGTGAAAGAGCTTCAAGCCTGAGAAAGAGGCATCTAAGCAAACGGTGTTTCACGCCCAATATAGAATGGGACGTTGAGAAACACAGCGGTTAAAGAACGTCCATAAATAAAACATCATTTCCACTTTATTTTTGGAAGAATTAAATAGAAGAATAATCTTTTTAACAATAATTTGTGACAGAAATGTAGAGAAAACCATATGCATTAAATACATTAGGTTTCTCACATAACCACTTATGGCTCCCCACAAGAGAATTGTCGCCCTCCGCGGTGTATTGGTTATTATGCTAACTCCATATACCCAAGGTCGCGGGTTCAAACCCGGCGGAGGACAATGGATTTTTTCGGGTCTAAAAATCCTTAGCATGGCTTCCTTCGGAAGGGAAGTAAAGCCGATAGTGCCGTGTCTTATATTTACGGCACGTAAAAGTACCTCAAGTCTCTGAGCAAAACTAAGCTGTCTTTCACGCCCAATTTAGAATGGGACAGTAGTTAAATAGCGTCCATAAATAACATGACATTTACATTTTATTTACACAAAAAAAAATTATCATCCTATAACCGGGTATGTCAAATGAAAAGGTGAATGAAATTATTAAAGTGATGCTGATATGGGATTGTTGGAACTTAAATGTGTCAATAATAACGAAAGGGAACGAAAGGGCCATCTCGGATCTTCCCCAGGTTGTCAGGAGTAGGTGAGTTACATTCCTCGAATTTCTTGTGCATTTTCTGTTCCCTTCATTTCTTTGTGATCTGTTCCAGGGTTTAGGGACCAGATGGTCGTGTACGGCGGGTTTCAGCTGATTGGTAACTTGCCGCTGCAGAGGGTTCTTCTTGGTGCCTTCAAGTGCTTTTGTGTTCGAGCCCTTTCGGGGGATTCCCGGAGGCTTGGAGCTTGTAGGTAACATCTGTGTAACGTAGGGGGCGTAAATATGTATTGTAATTTGTTGAAATTTACGAAGAGTACATAATATAATTATCATATTTTAGTTTTATATAATTACTAGTAGTAACTATTATGTCGATAATTAGAAAACTATCATCTGACATTACATCAGTGTTACATAAAATTAAATTATATTTATTTATACATTTTAACACTAATTGTTGATACTCTTTGTTTTTATGTGCATGCCAAAAAAAAAAAAAAAAGAGAAGGAAGTACATATCCTTTTATAGAGCACATTAAGTATAGTGCAGTGGCGTACAGTCCCCAAATACAAATGGTCTGATTATATGTCTATTCTGACATATGCTTTTGTAACCAATGCTTTTAGCACTGGAGCTTTATACACTGTTGTTTTTCGTAGTATATAAACACATGTATACATGTATATGCCTTGACAAGTTCTATGTTCAGTGGCTTCATGGCCTAAACGAACCTACGGAGTGCTTTCTAATCTAATTAATCTGGAACCGTTAGAAACTCGGCCTATGAGATCTGGCGCCTTCTTGTCTCTTCCTTCCCCTCTCGATCTCTGGGATCGCGAGAGTCGCAAAGGACCCCATCACTGCCTGGGAAGCGCCTCTGTGAGTAATCCTGGTCCAAATCAATCTCACAACTCGATCCAACGCTAATATTTTATGCTTACCACTTCTAGGAGGAACGAATGCAGTGAATGAACCGCAGAAGGCTCTAGGCCATGAGCAGGTCAGCCATCTGTAGAGATTCCTAACAATTACAAGCTCGATGACATGGTCACACGAACGATTGCTGCGAAGGCTTTTCTCTAAAGAGTAAGAACTCTACTATCCGAGGAGCTTAGAGAGGACCTTTCTAGCGGGTATCTTCACGATCTTTCCACCGCTGATCGACAAGCCTACTCGAAACACGAAAGCGGAAGCGAAATGAGGACACATTAAGGAAGCAGTAACCTGATTACTCAGGTGTGCCTTATATCATCGTGAAAAAAGTCCTGAGGCTTTCCATTAGGACGGTATCCATTTTATACGCCGACCCTCTTGCATACGCAGAGAAGGAAGCGGATACGCCACTTACGCATGGCAATTACTTCTCCTAATAGGCCTCACTCAGGCGTACCCAATGGATATTGCTGTCCGAGACCAACCCAATCATAACAACTCCCTGACGAGAGGGCTTAGATGTTAAGTCCAATTACATCTACTAACGTCAGAAGTATCTCGAGTGTTGGGGATCCGCAGTGCTCGTAACCCCTCACCACTTCAGCATTCGTCTAACCAAAAAGGGAAAGCCACGAAAATCCCCTTCTTAGAATGGTCAGGAACGGAACCAAGACCTCCCGAGTCTTGCGCGACACGAGAGGTGTTCAATAAGTCCTTCGAAAATCCAAGAAATTACACTCGTAGCATCGAAAAAGTTTGAATTTGGTAGCCGCCGTCTCTTACTAGACGACAGTTAAAGTTTCAGCTATATCCATCACGTAGCTTCGTTGCCGGAGGCGATTGAATCAACGATCTCATGCTTCTTTAGAAATGTGGGGAAAAAAAAAAAAAAAAAAAACAGTTTCGCGTGGTGGCTAAACGCTTCTATTTAAAAGGTTTAACATCGAAAGACATAAAAGGCAAATTGGATGAAATTCATGACACATCTTCTCCTGCGTTTGCAACAATTTACAATTGGATAAATGAATTTAAACGAGGCCGTACATCCACAAATGATGAACATCGTTCCGAACGTGCGACTTCCTCCGAAATTATTGACAAAATCCACGATATGGTTTTGAGTGATCGACAAATCAAAGTTCACGAAATAGTAGAGGCCACAGGCATATCAGAAGGTACAGTGTTCTCAATTTTGCACCAAAAATTAAATCTGACAAAGGTCTCGGCAAGACAGGTGCAGCATTTGCTCTGAATGAAGAATAAGCGAAATGGTGTGAAGATTCGGAAAGTGGTTTGGCACTTTTCCGTCACAATCCTAACGAGTTTTTGCGTCGACACACAACTGTGGATGAAATATAGATGCACTAAGTCCATAGACAAAAATACAGTCGAAACAGTGGGTTTTTAAAGGTGAACCGGCACCGAAGAAGGTACATCTGCAGACAAGGTGATGGCCTCGGTATTTTGGGATGCCCGCGAAATCATCTACATTGATTACTTGCAGAACAGAAGAACCATAAACTGAGAGGATTATGCATCTTATTGCACCGGTTGAACGGAGAAATCAAGAAAAAAAACCTTCATCTGGCAAAAAATTGTCCATCAAGACAATGCAAGGTATACACGTGCGCAGTTTCGATGGCGAAAATTGTAGAATCAAGGTTCGAATTACTACAATATCCACCGTATTTACAAGATTTGGCCCCCAGTGACAGTTTTTCATTTCCGAACTTGAAAAAGTGGTTCGGCGAAAAACGATTCAAGTCTAACGAATTGGTCATCTCCGAAACAGATACCTATTTTGAGGACCTGTCGAAGTCCTTTTTGGAAGGCTTAAAACAAGAGACTAAATCAAGATTATGTTGAAAAAAAAAACTGATGTGTTACATTCACATGTCTTTCTCTAGCTGTTCTACAAACTTCTTACATAAGACTTTTCTTCTTTCTGCACCTTGCTAATCGAGGTACTCATTAGCACAATGTTCTTATTATTTAGTTCCTTATAAGTAGGAAAAAATAAGGGAACGTAAACCCTACACTCCCGTCTGAGAAAAGTATAAGTACTTCACAACTGAAACTGATAACAATGAATACCTCGAAAACGGTAAGCTCTACGAGAAAAATGTATATGACATAAACTGTGCATTTTAACAAGACCTACATTTTTTGTACAGTAAGTTTTTGCCTATCTCTTACGGTTTACTAGTTATACCAAATTAAGCAAAATTTATCCAGAATAAACAGGTCCGTAGAAGCTATTCCCAGAAAATTCAAGATATACATTTTATTTATGAGGTAAACATCTTTAATATACGATATTTTAATCAAAATCGTTAGAGCCATTTTTAAGAAAATCAAAATGTTCGAAAAAGGTTCCTTATAAAGGGTAGTTTGGAGTGGGGAGATTTTTCTGAACATCTTCGTGTCGCATCTCTGGAAGATACCAAAATTAAATACCAAGTTTGATATTTAAGCTACTTTTAGTTTTTGAGTTATCGTGTTCAGAGACACACGGACACAGGGACACATACACACACCGACCTTTTTCTGAAAATGCTTTTTTTGGATACAAGGGTCCTAAAACATGTATTTCCGATGAAATCTCGGTATCGAATTTTTGGGTGGAATACAATACTTCTCTATCCCTATGTACATTGTACATACGGGGCTAGAGAAAGTAATAAACAAAATCTAATTCTCTTTCTGACGACTTATTGAACGCCCCTCGTAGCATTGAGCCATTTTGTTCGGTTTCTAGAGATGTTATCGTGATAAATAACCCTAACAGAGATTTTAACTCACGATCTCTTGAATGTTAGGCATACACGCCAGCCGCACATCTCAGAGACGTCCATCAAGAAGGTTACTGCGTATGCTGACGGATTACGATGCGCAAATGTCAACGTCATAGAAACAAATGAAGGTCTGTTTCCCGATGAGTGCTTAGGACATCCGCGAGAGTGCTACAGTTGTGAAGTTTGCACTCCGGTATCAGTTGGTAACGTCCTATATATATAGGAGAGCATCGCCCTCTTGCGAGGGAAAACGGCAAAGCCATTAGCGGCCTCTCTCTCTCTTCTTGGCTTCCATCTGCTATTCAAACATGCCTAGTCTTGTGTTAACTTAATTCTGTGTTTGCTCACTTTCTGATTTATGTGAACGACAAACAGGGCTTTCAAATTAAAAAATTAAACCACACTCAAACTCTACACAGAGGAAATAAAATAAATATCACGTTTTACATTCACAAAACTTTCTCTACAATGACAAATTCATTCATTATATATTTAATTATCATAAGTAATACCGCGACTGTTTTCAACTTGTCGATAACAATAAGAGATAAAAACACGAGCTGCATTTGATAAGACAATTCAGCAAAATACGGTATTAACAATTTATTATATAGGAAGGGAGATTTTATGACGTTATGATTGTAATACTTACATTAGTTCTCAAATGGTAGATGACGTATTCGACCATGTTTATTTATCGAATGTTTTTTTACTTTCTCTAGCCCGCTTGTACAATATACACAGTGGAATGAGAAGATATTGTATTCCACTCCAAAAATTCGATATCGAGATTTCATCGCAAATATATGTTTGGGGTCCCCTGAGTCCGAAAAAAGGCATTTTTAGAAAAAGGTCCGTTCGTGTGTCTGCCTGAGTCCTGGAGAGTATAGCTCAAAAACGAAAATACGGTTAAATACTAAACTTGGTATTAAGTTTCGTACCTTTCAAGGAAACGACACCAAGATTTTCAAGAAAATTCCTCACCTCAAATTACCCTTTACATGCAAAAAAAAAAAAAAAAAAAAAAAATAGAAATATTGAATTTCTCAAAAATGACTCTAACGATTTTGATTAAAATTGCTTATATTTATGATATTTACCTGACAAATAAAATATATTTCTTGAATTTTCAGGGAATAACCTCTAAAGACCTCTTTATCCTGGATGGCCTTTATTGAATTTTGCATAACTGGAGACCGTAAGAGATAGACAAAAACTTACTACACAAAAATCTAGATCACGATAAAATACATAATTTATGTTATTTACATTTTTTTCGTGTAGTTGATTGTTTTTGAGATATTTCTTCTTATTAATTTCAGCTTTAAAAACTAATATTTTGTCATACAGGAATGTGTCAACTCCTGTCCATACAAACAAAGGAACTTCAGTCACTTAGCAACCAGTTTTTGACTATCACTTTAACCTAAGGTACTCCCTTATTTTTCTCCTACTTACAAGGAAGTAAGTAATAGTTTATTGCAGAGATGTAGAGAAAGTAATGTGAATGGAACACATCAATTTTTTTTCTTTCTTCACTGCCTTATGATATGACCGACCTTGCCTACATACAACGCAAGGATATTGATAGTGACTTTAGAAATAAGGAACAATCATTTAATTTCTGTTTAATTTCAACCGCTAATAACTAATACATGATAAGAGTTAACTCAAGTTTATATCATGTTAAAATCTTATTTTTCAAAGCTTGAAATAAAAAATCTTATGTGTTCCATTCACATGACTTTTTCTACATCTTTGCAACAAATTACTGTTAAAAAGTTAATGCTTCTATTTACTTCATGCTAATCGAGAAAAAATAGCAGAAACGCTCTTATTACTTGTTTCCTTATAAATAAAAGCGAAATAAGGGAATGGCATAACTCAAAGTGATAGTTAAAAGCTGTTTGCAACGTGACTGAAGTTCCTTTGTTTGTATGGATACTGGTTGACACATTCCTGTAGGAGAAAAGTAAACGTTTTTTAAAGCTGAAACCAAAAACAAGGAATAACATAAAAACGATGAGCTCCATGAAAAAAATGTATTTAATATAAATTGTGTGTTTTAACGTGCTCTGTATTTTTTGTGGGTTAAGTTATTGTCCATCTCTTTCGGTTTAGCAGTTATGCAAAATTACGTAAAATCATCCAGAATAAAGTAGTCTTCAGAGGCTATTCCAGAAAATTCAAGATATACATTTTATTAATTAGGTAAATATATTTAACATACGATATTTTAATCAAAATCGTTAGAGCCATTGTTTAGAAAATATAACTTTTCGAGAGAAGTTCTATGTAAAAAGTATTTGAGGGTGGGGGGATTTTCTTGAAAATCTTCGTGTTGCAGCCTTGGAAGATACCAAACTTAATTACCAAGTTTGGTATTCAACGGTCTTTTCGGTTTGAGCTATGCTGCCCACATACACACACATACATAAACACAGACAGACACACACACACGGGTATCTTTCTAAAAATGCTTTTTTTTTATTCAGAAGTTCTCAAAACATGTATTTACAGTGAAATCTCGGTATCGAATTTTAGGTGCAATACAATACCTTCTCTATACACTATGTACATAGTATGAGTAGAGAAAGTAAAAAATCTAATGTGTTCCATTCACATGACTTTCTTTAGTTCTCTGCAACAAATTATTGCTAAAAAGCTTATGCTTCTATTTACTTCATGCTAATCGAGAAAAATTAGCATAAATAGTCTTATTACTTGCTCCCTTGTAAGTAGAAGGGAAATAAGGGAGTAGCATAGGTTAAAGTGGAGTTCCATTGTTTGTATGGGCACTAGTTGAAAAACCCCTCTATGTGAAATGTATGTTTTTAAAGCTGAAATAAAAAACAAGGAATACCTAAACAACAATCAACTACACGATAAAATATATATATAATATAAGTTGTGTATTTTATCGTGCTCTTCATTTTCTATATGGTAAGATTTTATCTATCTCTTACTGTTTGGCAGTTAGGCAAAATTCCGTAAAATTCATCCAGAATAAAGTAGTCTTCAGAGGCTATTCCCAGAAAATTCAAAATATGCATTTTATTTGTCAGGTAAATATCTTTAAAATACGATATTTTAATCAAAATCGTTAGAGCCATTGTTTAGAAAATAACATTTGTCGAGAAAAGTTCCATGTAAGGGGTAGTTTGAGTTGGGGGAATTATTCTCAAAATGTTCGTGTAGCACCCCTGGAAGATACTAAACTTAATTACCAAGTTTGGTATTCAACGGTCTTTTCGGTTTGAGCTATGCTGCCCACAGACACGTACACACACATACATACACACAGACAGACAGACACACACACACACACACACGGACATCTTTCTAAAAATGTTTTTTTTATTCAGAGGGTCTCAAAACATGTATTTACGGTGATATCTTGGTATTGAATTTTGGGGGCAATACAATACCTTCTCTGTACACTATGTACATAGTATGTGTAGAGAAAGTAAAAAATTACTGTATTTTTTTTGGAAAATCAGGTTGTAGGTTTATAATGTTTTAATATTCCCTGACACGGTGTTGGCTACTCAACTGAAGCTGCGGAATGTTTTTGTAAAGCCCCTGTACTCTCTTTGAGCCTCTTAACAGGACCCGCATAAACTTGCATCGACAAGCTTAACAACGTAGGAGTCATAAACGGTTGATACTCGAGTAGATAAATTAGTGAACAGCCCTTGTATTTCAAACTCTCCTCTCACTTGGTAAGCAAAACAGTTTTGGCTATAAGCCGTTATGTTTATTATGGGGGTCGAGATTAAGCCATGTCTAATTTAAGCTTCAATCATTACTTTATTGTACTTTACAGCTTGTTCCTTCCTCCACATCCGCTCTTCTCGTATTTTCTGATACGTTCTGTAGTTTACAACAGTTGCTTAAAATTAATATTCAACAAGTTACAGGCATTTTTACTTTCTCTACAAATTATCTATAGCAGTAATGGCCAATTATTAATGCACTGAGGGCCAGAATACGATAAGGACCTTACTTGAGGTCCAGGAAAATTAATAGTACAACTATATTTAGATAAAATCTTACGTGTTCCATTCACATGACTTTCTCTACATCTCTGCAACATATTATTCTATTTACTTCATCTAATCGAGAAAAAAAATTAACAGATATACTCTTATTACTTACTTCCCTGTTATTAGAAGTGAAATAAGGGAGTATATAGGTTAAAGTAATAGTCAAAAGCTGGTTGCTATGTGACTGAAGTTTCTTTGTTTGTATGGACAGGAGTTGACAAATTCCTATATTAGAAAAGTATATTTTTCAAATCTGAAACAAAAAAGAAAGAATATTTAAAAAACGATCAAATTCGCAAAAAAAAAAAATTATATAGCATAAATTGTGTGTTTTAACGTGCTCTACAATTTTTGTGTTTTAAGTCTTCGTCCACCTCTTACGGTTTATCAGTTATACAAAATTCCGTAAAATTCATCCAGAGTAAAGTAGTCTTGAGAGGCTATTCCAATAAAATTCAAGATATGCATTTTGTTTGTCAGGTAAATGTCTTTAATATAAGATATTAAAAAAAAAACGATAGAACCATTTCAACATTTTCGAAAAAATTTCCAAGTAAAGGGTAGTTGGGTGTGGGGGAATTTTCTTGAAAATCTACGTTTCGCATCCTTGGAGGGCACCAAAATTAAATATCAAGTTTGGTATTTAACGATCTTTTCGTTTTTGAGCTATGCTGCACACAGATACACACACACAGACACACACAAACATACACATGGACCTTTTTCCAAAAATGTTTTTTTTTATTTGGATTCAGGGGGACCCAATACATGTATTCCCGGTGAAATCTCGGTATTGAATTTTTGGGTGCAATACAATACCTTCTCTATACACTATGTATATAGAACGTGTAGAGAAAGTAATATATGCACTTTGTACATAGTACCTATAGAGAAAATAATAAAATAATATCAATGGCAACTTAAGAGCATATTATTTTTAATATTATAAAATGCAGAGTGAAGGAACAGGCATTGCTGTTTACTAAGAACAACGACGTTTGTAAAATCTTTCACAAAAGATTTAAAATCCACTTCCACTTCTGGTGTTGCAATTTTAAGAATACGAGATAGCATTGAATCAGTTACTTTCTTTCTGGACTTTGATATCACTAGTTTCATAGCAGAAAAGCAGTTCACTTATGTAAGTACCACCAAATATGGAAGCAGATTTTAAAGCCCAGTTTCAAAGATGTGCGAAATGTTCCTTTGAAATGAGTTTCCAAAAATGAACACCAGTGCCTCTGATGTTTAAAGAGATGAATCACATTGGAGCTCACATAGTTCAAACTGTAGATCCCCGGGCTGGCACTCTACCCAACATCTCATGGCATTGTTGAAAGGTTCCATCTGTTATCGAAATACTTCAACATTTTCAAATCTACTAACTAATTGTAAAATGAAATCTATGCAGCAAGTTAAAAAGAGGAATAAATTATATATTTATTCGCGTGCCGGATGAACATCACTGAACTATACTGAGTAGAAGAAGTAGAGCAATTCATGATAATATCTGATATCCATAGTTCATTGGGAATACATGGTTTGAGGATATCTGCATTCAGAAAGAAAAAAAACAAATCTGATGTGTTCCATTCACATGACTTTCTATAGATCTATGTAAAATTATTGTTAAAAAGCTTATGCTACTCTTTACTTCCTGCTAATCGAGAAATATTAGCAAAAAGTCTTATTACTTGCTGCCTTGTAAGTAGAAGCAAAATTAGGTAGTACCATAGATTAAAGAGAAAGTCAAAAGTAGGTTGCTATGTGACTGAAGTTCCTTTGTATGGACAGGAGTTGACAAGTTCCTGTATGAGAAAAGTATAGGATTTATAAAGCTGAAACCAAAAATTAGGAATATCTCAAAAACGATAAGGTAAAATAAGAACTGAAGCTTTCCTGGTCCGGACTGGCTGAACACTGTATAGTACAGAGCCACAGAGCTAACTTTACTAACACCAAGATAGTGGCAAAGTGTTCGAACTACTGGGAAAGGAGAGTAAAAGAAGCTTTAGCCATCTCATCTGATACAAATAATCTAAATCGCGATTCTGGCCTACAATTAAGTTCAGCATGGACACCGATGTTAAAGAGCCTTAACACCTAATCCTGTACCTGCAGTCTTCCAAGACCTATTTTCTAGCAGGTGCGTGTTCAAACATAAAACATTAGCCGAATAACTGCTATAAATAGTTTTCTACGAAGTCCGTGCCCATGTCTCAGTCATCTTAAGCTTCTTCTTCAGCTTTTTTTTCAACCACCGAGGCCTCACCACATACGCTCTCAACAGACGCAGCGACGCGAGAAGCCATTCAGGACCTCCACGCGGAGATCCTGAACGTCGGCGCTCGACTAGCTGCTCTGGAAGAGACATGCAGCCTCCTCACACAGAAGCTGCAGGAACTGCAAGCTTCCAACGCCGTAGCAGCCACCAGCCAGCAGACTACAGCCGCCGACCTGTCCACCAGGATCGACGCCCTAATGCTGGACCTACAAGCTGCCAACACCGCCGCCATCTCCACTCTACAGGCCTCCACCGCTGAGCTGTCCAACCGGATAGCCAGCGTCCAAAATTATCAGCAGCAACATTCTTCTCCAAACAACAACCACCGACTCCTCAGCGACATCCGGCTCATCATCAGGGAGGAGATGAAGGCCCGGAAGACGACGCCAGGGTGGCCACCAAACCACCACAGCGACCCTGAACCTCTGGTTCAGGTAGCTGAAGGACCATTCCAACAGCAGCCTAAGACAGCGCAGCAATTGCTCAGAGAATACCACTCAGAACAAGGGTACACCCGGAAGAATCACCTTAACCTTAACAAACATCACCACTAACTACCCGTCACTTACACCAATTACTTCTCCAGCGGGGCACTCAGGGCGCAAGTCATGTGTGTCCACTGGCTAATATCACCATCACTCGCTGTTACTGCCACTGGCAGGCAGCATTCAGTATCACCAAAAATACGCAGGTGCTTAATGCGGTACTGCAACAGAGAGGCATGGGCCTCCTACTTCCGGTGGGGTTTTATTGTGAGTAGTGCCACCCTGGTTCGAGTCCAGGGTGGGGAATCTCACACTCCCAGGCTTGCCTGGGGTCAGGGCGTTAGTTGCCTTTTCCCCCATCATCAATAAAAAAAAAAAAAAAAAAAACTTCGACTCGTGGTAGTGGTGGTCATTGAGGTCGCCGCAGATCATCAGCATGGCCAAGAAGAAACGCCGAAACCAAACCACCTCAAACACCGCCGAAGCCACAGCCGAGCACCAACCGGCCTTCTCGGCTGAGAGCAGTGCCACCCTTCCGTCTCCAGCCGCCGCAGAATGCCGGCAGATGCAGCCGCACCTGCCGGCCAGCCAGTCATCCACCGCCGAAGAAGCCCGGCAAATGCCGGCTTCTACATCCAACACCACCTCAGGACCAGAGCTTCCAGCCAACACCAACGCACCTTCCAAAGCAGCACCGGCGCCTCCACAGCATCTGCCGCCACCGCCGCTTCTCATCGATAGGTACAGTGCTGTGATTAGGGGCGTCCCGCGAGACCTATCCACTAGGCTCATCACCGCCGCAGCACGCCAGAGATGGCCTTCAGTAATGAGGGCCACAAGGATTATGTCCGCCAGAGGCATATCCCCTCTAGTTCGGATTGTATTCGCCGTGGCCGGGGATCTCAATGCTGCCTTGCGCGAGGGCCTGCCCATGTTTGGGCGGCGCCTAAGCATCGAGGCTAGCCGAGAACCCCGACCCATGCCGCCGCTGCTGCGCATTCGGTCACACCGCCGACACCTGCGCCGAGCCCCCACGGTGCCACTACTGTGGGGCGCCGAGTTTGACAGCCATTGCGCAGCCCACGACCTAAGATCTCGACGCCGGTACTGCGCCACCTGTGATGGCCCTGGTCATTCCACAGGACAGGCGCAGTGCCCCTATTACCCACGCAGTCACCGCCACCTGACACCAGCCTCTGCCGCCACACCCATAGACCAAAAGGCGAGGGCCTCAACAACCACCACCTCGACGCAGACGGAAGACTCCAACATCACCCATCACCTGCCTGCCGCCACTAACACTCCACAGGCAGCAGCGCCATCCGAAAGCGCCGTTAAAGACGCCGTGCAGGACCTGCACTCAGAGGTCCTGCTCATTAGCGGCCGGCTGAATACGCTGGAAGAAGCCCTGACTACCATGACTGCAGCAATCTCAAACACCCACACCACTTCTACAGCCAACCTTCAAGACACCGATGCCATAGCCCAGAAAAAGGTCACGTCTGAGTTCCTCTTGGAGCTGGACGTCCTCTACACCCTGCTACAGGAAATCCACGACGTCAACGCCAGGATCTTGGAGGCCAACCAGGACCTCTATGTTCAAACTGCAAAATTACCAATACGCCTTACACTTCTGGAAGACCTGCTCAAAGGAAACCGAAACGAAATCAAAAAGTGCTATACTGCAGTTCTTGACAGCCAAGAACTGACAGTCAACAATGTAGCCGAGCAAATTGCAAGCAGTCACCACCAGATTCTTCAGGACCTTACCACCAAAAACTCATACCCTTACACACACACCCGTAACACCAGACATCAGTACTGAGAAAGAACACCAAGACTCCCTAGCGCTGTACTCAGGGCCCACGGGTCATGTTTACAGACTACATAAGCAATTCCTTGTTGCAGCCATCATGCTGCAGCAACATCAACTTCACCACTAATCACGGAGGTGCTATCGCGGAACTCCATCATTCCCCATTCACTGTCCCTTTCCTATCTCACCCGATTTAAAAAAAAAAAAAAAAAAAAAAAAATTCGACTCGTCTAGATGGCAAAGAAGAGACAGCGCAGACTCGCCGCTGCTAAGGCAGCACTCGACGCCTCTTCCTCGGCAGC
Source organism: Hymenopus coronatus (assembly GCA_030762935.1). Taxonomy (NCBI): domain Eukaryota; kingdom Metazoa; phylum Arthropoda; class Insecta; order Mantodea; family Hymenopodidae; genus Hymenopus; species Hymenopus coronatus. The sequence goes on from CM060882.1 coordinate 29,316,090, forward strand.
CGCCGAGGAGGCAGCTCCTCCGTTGCTACCGGTCCCGGCAAGCCCTGCTTCGCCGCCGGCCGCCACCGCACCCTCGCCGCAACTGCTGCCGCAGTTGCCGCCATCGCCGACACCGCCGCCACCCAGCTCCATGTCGCCGCCGCCCCGGTTCAGTGCCGTGGTACGGGGGGTCCCTAGGGACCTTTCCACCCGGCACCTCCTCGCCGCTGCGAAATCCAAGTGGCCTTCTTGCTTGAGGGCCACAAGGATAATTTGCAACCGGGGACCTACACCACTTGTGAGGCTGGAGCTTCAGGATCGTTCGGACCTCGACGCTGCCTTGGCGTCAGGGTTGCCCTTGTTAGGGCAACTCCTTGTCGTCGAGGCCAGCGAGATGGAACGTCACCGGCCCTGCCGTCGCTGTTGTGCCTTCGGGCATACAGCCGACACCTGCTCCTCGTCGCCGCGGTGCCACTACTGTGGCTCCACCAACACCACCGCTGAGTACACTGAGCACAATCTACGCCGTCGCCGCCGGTTCTGTGACACCTGCCGTGGCACAGGACATTTCACAGGGCAAGCGCAGTGCCCTCTCTACCCAAGGAGCACCACTTCATCACCACCTCCTGCGCGCCGCACCACTCCACCGCAGACATCAACCACCGAGGCCTCACCACCTGCACTCTCAACAGACGCAGCGACGCGAGAAGCCATTCAGGACCTCCACGCGGAGATCCTGAACGTCGGCGCTCGACTAGCTGCTCTGGAAGAGACATGCAGCCTCCTCACACAGAAGCTGCAGGAACTGCAAGCTTCCAACGACGTAGCAGCCACCAGCCAGCAGACTACAGCCGCCGACATGTCCACCAGGATCGACGCCCTAATGCTGGACCTACAAGCTGCCAACACCGCCGCCATCTCCACTCTACAGGCCTCCGCCGCTGAGCTGTCCAACCGGATAGCCAGCGTCCAAAATTATCAGCAGCAACATTCTTCTCCACACAAGAACCACCAACTCCTCAGCGACATCCGGCTCATCATCAGGGAGGAGATGAAGGCCCGGAAGACGACGCCAGGGTGGCCACCAAACCACTACAGCGACCCTGAACCTCCGGTTCAGGTAGCTGAAGGACCATTCCTACAGCAGCCTAAGACAGCGCAGCAATTGCTCAGAGAATACCACTCAGAACAAGGGTACACCCGGAAGAATCACCTTAACCTTAACAAACATCACCACTAACTACCCGTCACTTACACCAATTACTTCTCCAGCGGGGCACTCAGGGCGCAAGTCATGTGTGTCCACTGGCTAATATCACCATCACTCGCTGTTACTGCCACTGGCAGGCAGCATTCAGTATCACAAAAAATACGCAGGTGCTTAATGCGGTACTGCAACAGAGAGGCATGGGCCTCCTACTTCCGGTGGGGTTTTTTTGTGAGTAGTGCCACCCTGGTTCGAGTCCAGGGTGGGGAATCTCACACTCCCAGGCTTGCCTGGGGTTAGGGCGTTAGTTGCCTTTTCCCCCATCATCAATAAAAAAAAAAAAAAAAAAAGGCCTCAAGCTCCCGGCAGCGCCACTTTCACTTCCGTCCACCGCCGCTTTTTCAGAACCCGAAAGGACTCCGACGCCGACGCTGCCTTTGACAGCAACTCCAGCTCCTGTTTCATCTCCATCATCCCAGACACCGCAGCACACACAAACTCTGACCGCCACGCCGAAGTTGGACCCCTTGCCGTTTGCTGGACTACTGCGAACCACCGCCGCCCTGACCAAGCCTTGCTCTACTCAGCCGCCGCAGCCCAGCCAACCTGTGCTTCCTGCGAGGCACAGCGCGTTGATCCGGGGAGTTCCGCTGGACCTCCCCCACCGCTTCGTCATCGCAGCAGCTCGCCACCAGTGGCCCTCAGTGATACGGGCTTCCCGCATCACTAGCTCGAGGGGTCCAACACCATTAGTGCGCCTCGAACTTGCCGACGCAGCTGACTACACGGCAGCCCTGACTGACGGTTTGCTCATTTATGGGCGCCGTCACATAGTTGAGGCTAGCAGAGTTAGTCGCCAGCTCCCCTGTCGCCGCTGCTGTGCATTCGGCCACACCGCTGAAGCTTGCAGTGCTGCACCGCACTGCCACTATTGTGGGTACCGCAGCCTCACTGCCGAATGCACAGCCCATGACCTTCGTCGCCGCCGCAGGTACTGTGCGACGTGTGATGGCTTCGGCCATTACACGGGGCAAGCGCAGTGCCCGCTCCACCCAAACAGACGCCGACCACCACATCCAAGACCAGTCACCGCCGCATCACCTCCAACAGACATTACCAGTTCATCACCAGCCATCATCAACACTCCACTTCAACCAGCACCAGCAGCAACTGACAATGCCATTAAGGACGCCGTGCAGGACCTTCATTCCGAAGTCCTGCACATCAGCACATTAATAAAGGAGGCGCTGTCGGCCGTCACAACCGCTATTGCCGAGACACACGCCACCCTACTCCGGAGACTACACAATATTAGGCCGGAATCCAAGACCTCCAACAGACAACCGTTGCCACCGCAACCGCACTAAGGACCTTCGCCGCCAGCTACACCACACAACTGAATGCTGTTTGCACACAAACATCACTAGACGACGGCATCATCAGACGGACTACAGCAGTAAACCACAGACTACTGACCGGTAATACTGACGCCACCAAAAACCCACGAACTAGCAGACGGACCACGGACACTATCTCACAGACCGCACTGACCTTTTCGCCCTTCATTTCCCCAACACTTACTGATTTACTCACTCCACTTCATCGCAGCACTTCACAACAACCAACCAACGACCTGGACCGACTCAACGAAAACTTCCCTCCTCTACAAGCCACAAAAAATAGCACACCAACACCAAAGCCTTTATTAAGGAAAACCAAATAACTGAAAATAAAGACACCTTGCATTCCTACCAAACCTTCCTTTACTCCCCGGGTGGCAGCCAGGGCCTCGGTCATGACTGTCAGCCGGAACTACCGCAACCTTCTGCTGAGCCGCCAATTCGGCCAGCAGCAACCGCCGCACTAACGAGGGTGCTCAGCGGAACCTCCCCATCCCGACTTATCTCCTTCGAACCCGATACTTCCTTCCCAATCCCGCACTTCACCTAATGGCGAGATAAGCCATTCTTTCTACCTTCCAACTCTCTCTCTCTGTCTCCCCTTTCCAAAAAAAAAAAAAAAAGCCATAATATCTCGCGAACCAATCAGATGTTAGCTTCATCCCAGCTCTTATAAATACCAGTCTCCGCAAGCTCAAACCATCAGTTCACCCTGAAGACGAGGAAGATGCACTTCTTCGAAACGTTGGTGTCAAGTTTTCACCTGGCTAGAAGTCCGAGAAGATTTTGAATTAACGATAAGGTAAGTTTTTGTCTATCTCTTACGGTTTAGCAGTTATGGAAAATTTCGTAGAATTCATCCATCCAGAATAAAGTAGTCCTCAGAGGCTATTCCCAGAAAATTCAAGATATGCATATTACTTGTCATATAAATATCTTTAATGTAGGATATTTTAATCAAAATCGTTAGAGCCATTTTGAGAAAATCAATTTTCAAAAAAAAGTTCCATTTAAAGTGTAGTCGGGAGTGGAGGGATTTTCTTAAAAATGTTTGTGTCGCAACCTTGGAAGATACCAAACCTAAATACCAAGTTTAATGTTTAACGGTCCTTTCGTTTTTGAGCTTTGGTGTCCACAGACTCACACACATACACGGACCTGCTTCTACAAATGTTTTTTTTTTACATTGTACGTACGGGGCTAGAGAAAGTAAAAATTGTATGTGTTACATTCAAAAACTTCTTACAAAACAGTATTATTTCTACTAATGTAAATATCGATTATCACGATCTAGATAAAAGAATAATATTTGTAAGTTTTTGAAGAGCTGGTAGAGAAAGTCATGTAAAGGAAAGACATCACATTAAAATTGATTATAAAACAATACATTGATATTGAGAATGAGCATGATTGGTTTAAGGGGACAAGGTAGTCTGAGAATGTGGAAATTACACTTTAAGTCAGTTGAATTACCACTGCTCTTAAAGTACTCCATTGTTTTTCTCAGAAATTTGTATGAATTATTCTATACATCATGAAAAGTATTTCAAGTGCCTGTTTGCATTAGTAGCTTGTGTGGTTGAGCCTATAAAAAGTGTTTCATTCAGCAGAAAAGTAATAAAACTTACTTTTAAAATATGTGAACTCATGTACTACCTTATTCTTTGATTCTGCTTGCAATACATAATCCCACTTTTGAATGCTTGTTCTTAGTATAATTAGCTATCTTAATCTCAATTATTTAGCAATTATTTTATTAGAAATTCCAAAAGAAATGTATTCGCAAATTCAAAAAGGTGGAAAATTTACAATTTTGTTGCTTTTTTAATATGATCACGATTCAGGTTCAGAAACTTCAGCTATGTGCTGAAAATTTCAGCTTTCCAACTCTCGTAGTTTCTGAGAAAAAGGTACATAAATATCCAAAAATGATGTTACGAGAAAACAATACAATGTTTTAAAAAGCTGATGTGCTACGCTCACATGGCTTTCTCTAGCTGTTCTACAAACTTCTTACATAAGATTATTCTTCTTTCTACATCTTGCTAATCGAGGTTCTTATTACTGAGTTCCTTATAAGTAGGAAGAAAATAAGGGAATACACTAGGTTAAAGACATAGTCAAATGTTTTAAAAGCTGTCGTTATGCGATTGTCATTACAAATTGCTTCTTTTCTTGGCCAGGAGCAGAACAAAAGAAAACCGCATACTCCCGTCTGAGAAAAGTATAAGTACTTCACAACTGAAACTAATAACAATGAATACCTCGAAAGCGGCAAGCTCCACGAAATAATGTACATGACATAACTTGTGTATTTTATCAAGACCCACATTTTTTGTATAGTAAGTTTTTGTCTATCTCTTACGGTTTACTAGTTATGACAAATTAAGCAAAATTCATCCAGAATAAACAGGTGTTTAGAAGCTATTCCCAGAAAGTTCAAGATATATATATATATATATATATATATATATATATATATATATATATTATTTGTCAGCTGAATATCTTTAATATTTCAAAATCGTTAGAGCAATTTTTAAGAAAATCAAAATTTTCGAAAAAAATTACATGTAAAGGATAGTTTGGGGTGGGGGAATTTTTATGAAAATCTTCCTGTCGCATCCCTGGAAGATACTAAACTTAAATACTAAATTTAGTGCTTTACCGAGTTATCGTGTACACAGACACACGGACACACACACACGGATCTTTTTGCGAAAATGCTTTTTTTGGATACAGGGAACCCTAAAACATATATTTCCGGTGAAATCTCGGTATCGAATTTTTGGGTGGAATACAAACTTCTCTATCCCTATGTACATTGTACATACGGGGCTATAACTATAACTCCATGGCACGACAGCTCACGGGGGACCTTGGCCTACCGCCCGGCCACTGCGTCCTCCATCTCGGTCTACTACAGACGTCATGGATGGGGTGCAGTATTGAAGGGTGAGACGTGGTCAGCGACTCGAGGCCCTCCCGGCCGGTTAATGCGGTCCTCACGACCTGGAGCCGCTACTTCTCCATCAAGTAGCTAGCTCCTCAATTGGCCCCCCAGGGACTTCACGAGGCTGAGTGCACCCCGGTCCAGGTCTCCCAGCGGGGGAAAAATCCCCACGCCGGTACTGGGGATCGAACCCAGGTCTCCCGCTTTGTAGGCAGCTGCGCTACCACCGCGCTAAGGAGACGACCTACATACGGGGCTAGAGAAGGTAAAAAGGGGCATTGCATAACAGCTTAAAGGAAATGCAGACTGGTGTTTAGATTATATTTAAATTTATTAAAATCCTCTTAAAGTATTCATTTTCTGGAACTAGAAATAATAGAGGCTTTATTAGTGTCTAAAACTCCCTAATTTGTTTTTACCACTTTAGATACCTTGTTCACTTAAATCCAACGTTTCTGACATAATGGTTGAAAATAACACACATATTTTAAATTAAATTGTGGCAAAAAATGCCAAATTTTGATTATTTCAGGCATTGCGAGCATGTTTATCTAGAAGTGGGAGAGTAAGTTAAAAGAAATTGGAAATATGTCAAAATGCCATGCATTTAAGTCTCCAGTGTGCTAGAAATGTGTCGAAAAGGACATTAGCATAACAGCGTGATTTTTGGAACCGTTGAAGTCGTGGCACTATCTGAAAATTCTATCTCTAAAAATAGATAAGAAGCTTAGCGCAGAGTTACGAAAGTATGTACATTACACTCGAACGAAATTCACTTTGTTGAATTGAGGATTTGAACATGCGCGGCATCGATTTCCGCTTTAAACGTTCATGTCTATGAAGTTACTAGATTCTATTTGACATACGGATTACATACCAGACGGATAGAGGAAACAAAACGATCCGACGTAGGAGTAAAGAATGAGATAATATCAGAAAAAACACCTCCAATTCTCGTTTGGGAAACTATCACGATGAACGAATTTGAGGGCCGATTCTATGTACATTAAAATTTATTAGTAAAGGAAATATTTCACTGAAAATGTACATTATATTTAAAATCTACCCTTTCCTCTTTTATAGAAAATATTATGATTTGTTACATCCACATGTCTTTCTCTATATCTCCATAATAAGTTGTTAAAAAGTTTATTGTTCTATTTGCTTAATACTAATCTTGAAAAAAAAAAATAGCAGAAAGAGTCTTGTTACTTGTTTCTTTGTAAGTAAGAGGGACATAAGTGAGTACACTATGTTTAATCGATAGTCAAATCTTTTAAAAGCTGGTTGCCATATAATTGAAGTACCTATGTTTCTATGGAGAGGAGTTGACATATTCCCCTATAAGAAATGTCTAAGTATTTTAAAACTGAAGCTAATAACAAGGAATATGTCAGCAAACGGCCAACTCCATGAAAAAAGTGTATATGACATAGATTGTGTGTTTTAACGAGGTCTACATTTTTGTGTAGTCAGTTTTTATCTATCTCTTACTATTTATCAGTTATGCAGATTCAGCAAAATTCATCTGAATGAACAGGTTTTCGGAAACTATTCCCAGAAAATTCAAGATATAGACTTAATTAGTGACGGGAATGATTCCAATATGCTGTATTTTAATCAAAATCTTTACAGCTATTTTTGAGAAAATCCAAATTTTTGAAATGCTTTCCAAGTAAAGGGTAGTTGCGATTGGGGGGTGGTATTTTCTTGTAAGTCTTCGTGTTGCATTCTTGGAAGATGCCAAACTTAAGTACCAAGTTAGGTATTTAACGGTCTTTTCGTTTTTGAGCTATGCTGCTCACACACACATACACACACCTGAACACATTTCCAAAAATTATTTTTTTGTATTATGGGGGTTCCAAAACATGTATTCACGGTGAAATTTTGGTATCGAATTTTTGGGTGCAATACAATATCTTTTTTTTTTTTTTTTTTTTTTTTTTTGGTAGTGTTAAAGGCCGCTTTTACTGCTCAGGCACCGCAGACGATGACACTGATGATACATTAATATAGAGCCCCGGTGGAATGTGATGGCGGGGGAAACCGGAGAAACCGGAAAAAACACGCCCCTGCGCCGCTTTGTCCACCACAAATCTCACATGCGGTCGCTTGGGATCGAACCCGGGCCGTCTAGGCGAGAGGCGAGTGGTCTGACCACTCGGCCACGGCGTGACCTAATATCTTCTCTATGCACTATGAACATAGTACGTGTAGAGAAAGTGAAAATCTTACTCTTCTTATTCGATTTGATAAGGATGAAAATGTTTACTTTCTACAGCAATATGTATAATGTACACAGTAGGAAGAGAAGATATTGCATTCCAGCCAAAACTTCGATACCAAGATTTCATTTGAAATACACGTTTTAGGACCTTCCGTGTGTGTAAGTAAGTCCGTTTGCCTGTGAATAGGATAACTCAGAAATGAAAATTCAGTAAAACACCAAACTTGGTATTTTAAGTTTACTCTCTTTCAAGCAAGTGACAGGAACATTTTGAGGAGAATCCCCCAACTATAATATTGAGAGGTGATGTGGCCAGCATTACGCATTGCCCAGCCGAAAAGTTGGTTTTCTTGCTCGGAACCGTAAGAGTTAGGAACAAAAAATGTAGATGACGGTAAAACCCACAATGAATATCATTTACGTTTTTTTCGTGGGATTGAGCATTTATGAGATATTCCTTGTTATTTGTTTCAGATTTAATACTTAAAATTTTCTCAAACCGAAAGTAGTAGACTCCTGGCCCTGCCCAGAAACAGACTTCAACCACATAGCAATCAGCTTTTAAAATATTTAACTATCGTTTTGGCTTAAAATATACCTTTATTTTCCATCTACCTACAAGGAAGCAAGTAATTAATACAATTTCTGGTAACGTTTATCTCGATTATCGTAAAGTAGATATAACATGCATTTTATCAATAATTTGTTACAGCGATGTAGAGAAAGTCATGTGAATGGAACACATCAGGTTTGCTAGTGTTTTCGCTGTCACCAAACACGTGCTGAAAGTGTGTTGAGCCAATGACAAGAGTGTTTATTGGAGGAAAAACGTGTTTCCCAGCATCATATTGACAATCTCTCGACGTAAATTCTATTTTCTTCACTTGATGCTCTTCTCGCAGTAAGTGTAGCGTCTTCCTTGCATTATCTCTGCCCCTGACCTTTTCAAGGCTTCTCCACTCCTTTTGCCGCGTTCTTCGCGCGGGAGTTGATATAGCGTTTAAAACCGATTCACACACTCAAAAACAATTTATACTTTCTCTGGCCCGTATGTACAGTGTACATGGTGGATACAGAAGCTATTGTATTCCACCCAAACATTCGACACCGATAATTCACCGGAAATATATGTTTTGAGGTCCTCTCAGTCCAAAAAAAAAAACACTTTCAGTAAAATGTTCATATGTGTGGATTCACACGAAGATTTTCAAGAAAATCTCCCCACCATAAACTACCCTTTACATGGAACTTTTTTTAAAATTTCATTTTTACTTTCTCTATACGCACTATGTACATAGTGTATAGAGAAGGTGTAGCACTCCACCCAAAAATTCGATACCAAGATTTCACCGGAAATATATATTTTAGGGTCCTCTGAATTTAAAAAAATCATTTTCGGAAAAAGGTTCGTGTGTGTGTGTGTCCGTGTGTCTGTGAACACGATAATTCAAAAACGAAAAGTCGGTAAAATCCTCGTACCAAACTTGGTATTTAAGTTTAGTATCTTCCAGGAATGCAACACGAAGATTTTGAGAAAAATCCCCCTACTACCCTTTACATGGAACTTTTTTCGAAAATTTTGATTTTCTCAAAAATGGCTCTAACGACTATTTCTGCTAATGTTTCTCGATTACCGTGAATTAAATAGAAGCATAAGCTTTTTAGCAATAATTTGTTGCAGAGATATAGAGAAAGTCATGTGAATTGAACACATCAGATTTTTTTCAAAAGCGACTTTAATGATTTTGATTAAAATAGCGTATATTAAATATATTATTTAAAAATTAAAATGCATATTTCGAATGTTCTAAGAGTGACCCCTGAAGACCTATTCTGAATGAATTTTACAGAATTTTGCATAACGGTTAAACCGTAAGAGATAAATAAAAACGTACTATCAAAAAATGTAGATATTAAAACACACAATTAATGTTATATACGTTTTTCCTGAAAAGTTTACTATGTCCGAGATATATTCTTTTTTTAAGCTTCAATTTTAGACCATATAACGCTTCCCAAACTGCAAGATATAAAGCGAACCGAGCCTCAATTGTTTTATATAGCGACCTGCTTTTAAAGGATTTGACTATCGCCTAATGCATTCGCTTATTTCGCTTCTACTTACAAAGAGGCAAGTAATAAGACTAATTCTGCTAATGTTCATCTTGATTAGCATGATGTAGATAAAATAATAATCTCTTGTGAGAATAGTGGATGTGAATGTCATGCGAATGGAACACAGCAGATTTTGGAGACACTGATCACCTGCAAGAAATGAAATTTGTCTAAGTTATCTTTAGTGCGGTCTTGTGCGTAAATACTTGTTACGTTGATGGTATTTTTACTTTCTCTGTACGTACTATGTACATAGAGAAGCTATTGCACTCCACGAGATTTCACCGGAAATATTGGTTTTAGGAGCCCCAGTATCCAAAAAAAAAAAGCATTTTCAAAAAAAGTTTCGTGTGTGTGTGTGTGTGTGTGTCCGTGTGTCTGTGAACACGATAACTCAAAAACGAAAAGTCGTTAAAATACCAAACTTGGTATTTAAGTTTAGTATCTTCCAGGGATGCGACACGAAGATTTTCAGAAAAATCCCTTCACCCCAAACTGCCCTTTACATGGAACTTTTTTCGAAATTTTGATTTTATTAAAAATGGCTGTAACGATTTTGATTAAAATATTGTATATTAAAGATATTTATCTGAAAAATATAATGTATATCTTCAATTTTCTGAGAATAGCCTCTGAAGCTTACTTTATTCTGGATCACATTTACGGAATTTTGCATAACACCTAAACCATAAGAGATAGATAAAGACTTACTCCACAAAAAATGTAGAGCACATTAAAACACGCAATTTATGTTATATACATTTTTTTCATGGAGTAGATGTTTTTTTTAGATATTCCTTGTTTTTTGTTTCAGCTTTAAAAAAACAAACTTTTCTCATACAGGAATTTGTCAACTACTGTCCACACAAACAAAGCAACTTCAGTCACATAGCAACCAGCTTTTGACTATCACTTTAACCTATGCTGCTCCCATATTTCGCTTCTACTTACAAGGAAGCATGAAGTAAATAGAAGTATAAGCTTTCTAACAATAAATAGCTGCAGAAATATGTGAATGGAACACATCAGATTTGTTTTAATTTATTTATTTAAGGTATATAACAATAAAGGTCATCAGTGAGCACAATATTCTTACATATCAAGATCAATGTATATACAAAGAGTAATACAAATACATTACAACTATGGTCATAAACTTAACTATTTGAACTTTGGTAGCAGTAAAACATAGTAGATCTAAATTAGTAAACAATTATAATACTATCAAACCCTGGTTATAGCAATTAAATTAAAAAAGACAATATTTGTGATATTTTCATTAATTAGATAGCTTTTTTGCATCATTCGGTGGTGTTAAAAATGGAATACAGATCACTCTTGAGGTTTAAGTTTCCTTTGTCTTTCAGTAAAGCAGGGCACTCGAGGATAAGGTGAGATGTTGATACGACTTCACAGGCTGAACATTTTGGTTATTTTCTTCATCAGATAACCATGGTTGAGGTTGAAGGGACTTTTATTTTCGGAGTATTTGCAGTGTAAACATTTTAGCTCAACCGACATGTATTCAGCAATGTCCACTTGTAATTTTATGGGGAGAATACTTATAACTGTACATCCGGACAATTGGAGAACAAGTATGATATAATCAGAGTTTAAACAAGGAGATAAACTCAAGCCTAAAACTATAGAAATAGATTTGTTCAAGACAGCTTTAAAATTTAAAACATCAATAACTGAAAAATTTAATGTGTTCCATTCACAAAACATTTTGGATCTGTTCCAAATACAAAATATTCCTACAAAAATATTATTATTTTATCTACGTCATGATAATCAAGAAAAATATTAAAATTTACCTTATTATTTGCTTCCTTGTAAGTAGAAGGGAAATAAGGGAATACATTATGCTAAACCGAAAGTCATATTTTTACTTTCTCTACACGTAATATGTACACAGTGTGTAGAGGTGTTGCATTCCACCAAAAATTCGATACCAAGATTTCACCGGAAATAAATGTTTTGGGCCCCCCGGAGTTAAAAAAAGATTTTTAGAAAAAGTCCGTGTATATCTGTGTGTGTCTTTGGACAGCATAGCTCAAAAACAAAAATACCGTTGAATACTAAACTTGGTATTTAATTTTGGTATCTTTCAAGGATGTGACACAAAGATTTTCAAGAAAATCCTGTCACCCCTAACTACCCTTTACATGGAACTTTTTTTCGAAAATGTTGATTTTCTTAAAATGGCTCTAACGATTTTGATTAAAATATCATATAATAAAGATATTTACTTGACAAATAGAATGTATATCTTGAAATTTCTGGGAATAGCCTCTGAAGACTACTTTAATCTAGATACATTTTGCACAACTACTAAACCGTAAGAGATGGGGAAAAAATGCACCACACAAAAAATAAAGAGCACATTAAAACACACAATTTATATAATATACTTTTTTCTTGGAGTTAATCGTTGTTTAGATATTCCTTTTGTTTGGTTTCAGCTTTGAAAAACATATTTTTCTCATACAGGAATTTGACAACTCGTGTCCATACAAACAAAGGAACTTCAGTTCATAGTAACGAACGTTTGACTTCACTTTAACTTATGATGCTCCCATATTTCGCTTCTACTTACAAGGAAATAAGTAATAAGACTATCCCGGCTAATTTTTTCTCGAGTAGCAGGAAGTAAACAGAAGTATAAGCTTTTTAACAATAATTTGTTGCAGAGATGTAGAGAAAGTCATGTGAATGGAACACTGGTCGCTATGTGAAATAATTGAGGTTCGGTTTATTATGCATGGTCCGGTGTGAGAAAAGGTAGGTAGTTTAAAACGGAAACTAATAACAAGGAATATCTCAAATATTATCAACTCTACAAGAAAAACGTATAAGACATGAATTGATGTTTTAATGAGATCTAGTCTTTGTCTATATCTTGTGGTTTAATAATTATGAAACATCTGCAAAACTCATTCAGAAAAGAGATCTTCAGAGCCTATTCCCAGAAAATTCAAAATATAAGTGTTATTTGTGATGGAATATATTTTATATTTTAAACAATTTAGTTTATTTTAAACAAAATCATGTGAATCATTTTTAAGAAAAACAAAATTTCCAAAAATTTGTTCACGTGAAAGGTAGTTTACAGTTGGGGGATATTTTTAAATCTTCCTATTGCATGCTTGGAAGATACGGCTTTTAACGTTCTTTTCGCTGTGGGCCTAATGTCCACAGTTACCCACTCACCTGGACCTTTATTGAAAAATGCTATTTTCGGACTCAGGGGAACTCAAAACATATATTTCCTGTGAAATCTCGATATGAAATTTTTGGATGGAATACCATAGCTTCTTTAGCTACTATGTTTAATGTATGTATGTTCGTGCTAGAGAAAGAAAAAATAAAATGACCACGTTATAATATTAAGTGATGTAAAATGCATTTTCTGAAGGTGGATTATGTACAATTTTAAATACTATACAGCAAGACAGATAACAGAAAACGAATGAGAATTTAATATATAAATATTCATGTACATGTGTTTCGATAATCTCATTGTCCCTGACATAGAAATTATTTTGAAGTAAAATTGTCTTATAAATGCTCTTGTAAATCTGATATTCCAATTATAAAATAAAAATCTTTAATAAGAAGAACTTAGGAGTAATCCTTTTTAAACACCAACATGCAAGCAATTAAATCTTATTAGTAAATCTTTTTAATTCCTAAATAATTTTCACTGTCAAACATATGCCAATGGGAGACAAAGCCAAGATACGAGTATTTTTATTTTCGACCTACTTTCCCTACAAAAATCTTAATCAGTAATATCAATGTGACATTGCCTGCTGTTAGTTAATTTAATTACCACTGTAGCACCGCCATATTTTAAAATTTCATTGCATATCTCATCAACAGTGGGGTCCTGCTGTTTTTGAGTTTCTTCATTGTATTTATTTTCTTTTATTACATAGCACAAAGATAGAGGCGACATTGTATTTCTCCCAAAAACTCGAGCCCGAGATTTCACTGGAAGTACGCTTTTTAGGGTAGCGTAAATATAAACAAGGATTTTTAGAAAAAGGTCACCGCGTGTTTTTGGTGTGTGCGAACATGATAGCTTAAAAACGAAACCATACCAAACTTGATATAAAAGTTCACCATCTTCAAAGGATGCCACATGAACATTTTCAAGAAAGGGGCCCTCTCACTCTACAGAGTGGGCGAAAAGTGCCTACCCACTGGGGTAAATAAATCAACTGTAGGTATTAAAATAGCATTACTATTTTGTTTTTCACATTTGACAATACTTACATGATTGGGGTTCCGAAACATCTGTGTGCATCCCATAAATATCAACGCATAGTCGTATTCGGCGCCAAGTTGGTTTATTCATCTCTTCAACATATCTGGTGTGACTGTTTTAAAGGAGCATGAACTGCTGTTAGGTGTGCAGATGTTTCCGCACCTCTTCGTTAATAAATAGCCCCGAGTGCACATTTTTGAAGACATCGAGAACAATCCACCACATGAGATGGTTTGGGCATGAGTGACCAGTAAACACCTGCTTGGCTTTTATTTTTTGATGGATCTGTAAATCAAGAAACCTATCTGAGGTTGCTAAACGACTGGTTGTTCCCACAGCTGAGAGCACGAGGATTAATGGAAACGTTACGTTTCAACAGGACGGTGCTGCACCACATTTTACATTGTCAGTTCGAAGGTGCCTTAACCAAGTTTTCCCAAACCGCTGGATTGGTCGAGGATCAGTTAATTGTCTTGGTCTCCAAGAAGTCTTGACCTCAGAAATCCTTTGATTTTTTGAAAGTGTTTAACTCCCGCTTTTACTGCAATGGCACCGCAGGCGACGACATGGATGAATGATGCAGTACCAGTGAAATGCGATGGAAGGGGAATCCGGAGAACCCGGAGAAAACCACCCCTGCGCCCTTTGTCCACCACAAATAGAAACTGAGTGCCTAGGTAACAGGCAAGTGGTTCGACCACTCGGCCACGGCGCGGCCTACAATGCACTCTGGGGAAACCAAGTGGGCGCCGATATTAATGGAATGTACACAGATGTTTTGCAACCCTAATCATGTAAGCATTGTGAAATGCGAAAAAGTGTAAAATAATAATGCTATTTTAATACCTATTTTTATTTACCCCACTGGGTAGGGATTTTTCGCCCAACATGAAAAGAATCGAACATTTTGACTTTCTCAAAAATACCTAACTAGTTTGACGAGAATTCGTCAATACATGACACATAAATTGTATATATCCAATTTTCTGGAATGTCCTCTGGAGGTCTCTTCATTCTGAATAAATGTAACTGGTAAACTCAAGAGATAGATAAAAATCTGATGTGTGTCATTCACATGACTTTCTCTACATCTCTGCAAAAAATTATTGTTAAAAAGCTTAAGCTTATGTTTATGCTAATCTTATTACTTGCTACCTTGAAAGTATAAGCAAAATAAGGGAGTACTATAGGTTAAAGTGATAGTCAAAATCTGGTTGCTATGTGACTGAAGTTCCTTTGTTTGTATGGACAACAGTTGACAAATACCTGTATGAGAATGAGAAAAGTATAGGTTTTTCATAGCTGAAACCAAATACAAGGAATATCTAAGAAAACAAAAACTCCACGATATATATAACATAAATTGTGTGTTTTAAAGTGCTCTACATTTGCTGTGTGGTAAGTTTTTGTCCATCTCTTACGGTTTAGCAGTTAAGCAAAATTCCGCAAAATTCACCCGGAATAAAGTATTCTTCAGAGGCTATTCCCAGAAAATTCAAAATATAAACTTTATTTGTCAGGTAAATATCTTTAATGTACGATATTTTAATCAAAATCGTTAGAGCCATATTTTAGTAAATCAAAATTTTCGAAAAATGTTCTATGTAAAGGGTAGTTTGGGACGGGGGTATTTTTCTCAAAAACTTCATGTCGCATCCCTGGAAGATACTAAACTTAAATACCAAGTTTGGTATTTTACCGACCGTTTTTGAGTTATCGTGTTCACAGACACACGGACACACCGACACACACACACACACACACACACACACACGGACTTTTTTCTGAAAATACTTTTTTTTGGATACAGGGGACCCTGCAACATATATTTCCGGTGAAATCTCGCTATCGAATTTTTTGGTGGAGTGCAATACCTTCTCTATATACTATGTATATAGTACCTGTAGAGCAAGTAAAATGTATAGCTCGTTAAAACATAAAATTTGTGTCCTATAGACATTTTTGTACAGTTTACTATTTTCGTGTTACTCTTTGTTACTAGTTTCAATTTTAAAATAAAACTTTTCTCATCCAGGAATTTTTCAACTCTTGGCCATGCAGTGAAAATCACTTTTAAAATATTTGACTATCACTTTAGAATAATGTAATCCATTATTTCCTTTCTACTTAAAGGAACGAAAATAATACCATGTTTATCTTAATTAGTATAAGTAGATAGAGGAATAAGCCTTTTAACAATCACTTACAAAGGTGTAGAGAAAGTCATATGAATGAACACATTAGAACATTTCTACTTTTTCTACAAGTACTATGTAGATACAAAGTGTATAGATAAGGTATTGCACTCCACTCAAAAATTCAATACCGAATTTTAACCGAAAATATATGTTTTAGGATCCCTTGTATCCAGAAAAAGCATTTTCAGAAAAAAGTCCGTATGCGTGTGTGTCCGTGAACACGATAACTCAAAATCGAAAAGTCGGTAAAATATACCAAACTTGGTATTTAAGTATAGTATCTTCCAAGGATTCCTCATGAAGATTTTGAGAAAAATCCCTCCATCCCAAACTACACTTAATATGGAATTTTGAAATTTGGTTTTCTCAAAAATTATTAAAATGATTTTGATTAAAATACCATATATTACCTGACAAATAAAATATATATCTTGAATTTTCTGTGAATAGCTATTGAAGACTACTTTATTCTGGATGAATTTTACAAAATTTTGCTTAACTGCTAAACTGTAAGTGATAGACAAAAACTTACCACACAAAAAATGTAGATCACCTTAAAACACACATTGTATACTATATACATTTTTTCGTGTAAATGATCGTTTTTAGATATTCCTGGTTTTAGGTTTCAGCTTTAAAAAACATGTTTTTCTCATACAGGAATTTGTGAAGTTCAGTCATATAGCAACCAGGTTTTGGCTATCACTTTAACCTATGGTACTCCCATATTTCGCTTCTACTTACAAGTAAACAAGTAATAAGACTATTTCTGCTAATTTTTACTCGATTAGCATGAAGTAAATAGAAGCATGTGCTTTTTAACAACAATTTGTTGCAGAGATGTAGAGAAAACCATGTGAACACATCAGATTTTTTAAACTCGTATCTTTGAAACACTAAGAAATAGTGTATAGACTTTAAACAAAGTAACCTCAGTATCCCTTAGCTTCAGGAAACATCTACAACCGTTCTTGATGCTGGTTTGGAATTGTCAGTTCCCCGCTGCAGTGTATATAAGTTTGGTGCTCAGTGTTGGCAATTCCTCTTTATTTCTCCTTGTCATGTTTTCTCGTAGATGCTAAGTTACTCCCGTAAGCTAACCGCGTACGAGAATTTAAACAGTTGGTGGATGGGAATGCTTAAAACTCAGGCCGTCGAGATTTCAAGGCGGAAGATAAAGAGAAATGACATTACAAACTTCTTCAGGAGATCCAATTTAAAATTCGATACTAATTTATTAAAGAACCACGTGACCAAGCAGGGTGGCTCAGGAGGTAGAGTTTGTGGCCTGTATTTGGGAAGAGCTCGGTTCAAATCCATAGGCCGACCAATCTAATTGAGATTTTTCGTAGTTTCTCCTCAATCACCAAGGTAAATACCGTATTGGATATTTATTACCACAATCCAAAGTTGCACCATCAGTCCAAAAAAACAGTAAAACTGAAAAACCTGATGTGTTCCATTCACATGACTTTCTCTACATCTCTGCAACAAATTATTTTTAAAAAGCTTATGCTTCTATTTACTTTGTGTTAATCGAGAAAAGATTAGCAGAAATAGTCTTATACTTGTTTCCTTGTTAGTAGAAGCGAAATAAGGGAGTACCGTAGGTTAAAGTGATACTCAAAAGCTGGTTGATATGTGACTGAAGTTCCTTTGTTTGTATGGATAGGAGTTAACAAAGTCCTGTGTGAGAAATATTAAGTTTTTTAAAGCTGAAACCAAAAACAAGGAATATCTCAAAAACAATCAACTTCACAAAAATGCATATAACATAAATTGAGTGTTTTAATGCGTTCTACATTTTTTGTGTGGTAAATTTTTGTCCTTCTCTTACGGTTTAGCAGTTATGCAAAATTACGTAAAATTCATCCAGAATAAAGTAGTCTTCAGAAGTTATTCCCAGAAAATTCAATATATACATTTTATTTCTCAGGTAAATGTCTTTAATATATGATATTTTAACCAATATCAATAGAGCCATTTTGAGAAAATAAAATTTTTCGAAAAAGAGCACGTTAAAACACACAATTTATATTATACACATTTTTTTTACTAGGAGTTGGTCGATTTTGAGATATTCCTTGTTCTTAGTGTCAGCTTTACAATACCAAGTTTTCTCATATACGAATTTGTCAACTCTTGTCGATACAAACAAAGGAGCTTCAGTCACATAGCAACGAGCTTTTGACTATCACTTTAACCTAAGGTACTCCCTTATTTCGCTTCTACTTACAAGGAAACAAGTAATAAGACTATTTTGGCTAATTTTTTTCTCGATTAGCATGAAGTAAATAGAAGCATAAGCTTTTTAACTATAATTTGTTGCATATATGTACAGAAAGTCATGTGAATGGAACACATCAGATTTTTTTCATATGGGTACTTGTCTACTTCTAGTCGCACAAAGAAAAGGATTTCAGTCCCATAGCAACCACATTTTAGGAGCAAAGTAATAAGACTGTATCAGCTGATGTTTACCTCGATTAGCACAAAGTGGCTAGAAGAATAAGCTTATTAACAATACTTGGTTACAGAGATGTAGAGAAAGTCATGTGAATGGAGATCATCTGCATTTACACAAATCATATTTATATGAATGGGCCCTAAGAATTTGTTGTGATTTGGCTGTATTCTAATGACTCCAGTGGAAGGGGTGAAAGACGTTAGCAGCGGCACACGTTAGCCATCAACAAGTAACTCCTGAGATTAGTTTGCCCCTGTAACATATGCAAGTTGTATCTCGTGGTCAATGTCCGACCCGACGGCTCATGGGGAGGCTCGGCTTTCTCGTGTCTGGGTGATAAATCAGGACTCGAGTGTAGATTGGGTCATTTGCATGTGAAGGGCTGTGGTAAGGTGCACGGTGTCTGAGTCAGGCAAGAATCCTGCTAGCTATAGATTAAATGTCTGCGCATCTTCACTTATTTCATCCTAAACTTAGTGTTCTGTTCGGTTCTTGGCAACGTTTCACGTCTGTTGAAAACAGCAATATGGAGATCCTTAAGATCTTCCTGTAAACAACTGTGTAAAACATGAACAGTATGTCCTAGTGTAGTCCAAATCTGAAAAAAAAATTAATTCTTTAAAACCTGTTATAATATATTCAACCATTTTTTTTTTAATTTTAGTGTTTAATGCCCTTTCTAGAATTTTATATTATTTTAATCTTCAATCAAAAAATGCAAGTACTCATATAAGTTTTAATATAATGTTTTTGATAGTGTTTAGTGTGTAGGATTTACTACCATGGCACTGCAGGCGATGGCAATGGCGATACATGAAATGAAGATGGGAGCTCCGGTGGAATAAGATGGCGGGGGATACCGGAAAACCCGGATAAAACTCGCCCCTGTGCCGCTTTGTTCACCGCAAATCTCACATGCGGTCGCTTGGGATCGAATAGTCTAACCACTCGACCATGGCACGGCCTTTTAATATAATATTGTCACATGAATCATTGGTTAAAGTTTAACTTATACTTATTTATTAATATTTTATTATTAGGAATTAATTAATCTTTTACATATTCTTGGAAGAATACAAGTTTTGTTATAAGCTGTTTAAGTAACTAGCCTCTTCCGATGACATTCCCAATGGACTTTTCGATGACACTAACTTCTGTTGGGCTATGTGCACATTCGCACTTTGACGTCGCACCGGATATTCTAAAAATTTAAACATTCAATGTTGATTGGCTAAGACTAACCACTATCAGACGTTGGTCTTCATATTCAGACAATGGTGACCACGTCGAAAAGCCCTTTCGGAGCACCGCTAAAGTTATTAAAGGGACTGCAGACCCGACCACCAGGTCTTGACCGTCGGGGAACCTCTGCTTCGTTTGTAAGTTTTGGGTCGTCGCTCCGGGCTCAACCACACAATCATTTCATCTCTCACCTTGCCTAGACACACCCTGACATATCTCTTAAGGTAAGGCTTTGTATTAGTTGCCCCAATAATTAGAATGACATTGGTCAGGATTAATGGACTCAGCTTTGTAAACCAAACATTCGCAACCAACAAATTATTTAGTCTTTCTCAATATATAAACATAATTTAAGTCCCGTTGCTGTTATTGCTCTACCATCTGCCTACTTTTTTTTTTTTTTTTTTTTTTTTGGAAAGGGGGAGATAGACAGAGTGTTGGATAAGGAAAAGAATGACTTATTATGTCACAGAGGCGTATGTTTGTTCTGTTTTGGTAAGTTTATTTGTTTTTTAGGGGACTGCATTGCATCCGGAGTTTAAGGTGACGTAAATGTAGCTGGAACGGGTTCGGGTAGGAGGGGGGTGCAATGCCATGGCAAGCCCTGGCATTGGCCGTCGTTTTGAGAAGTCTGTTGTAGTTGAAGTGTCCAATGTCTGTGCGTAGTGATGACAGAAATGTGTCTACGTCCTCTGGAATTTGTTGGTGTATTGCCACATGAGCTCAGAGAGCGTCTCGGTGTAGTTAGTTGCTGGTCTTGGTTATTTTTGTTTTTTTTGAAACAGTACCGGAGTCTGATCAGGACTCCGGCGCTCTATCCCCGTTTACATCCCCCCCCCACTAGGTTTTACTGTGTGATTACTGGTTTTACTGTTCCTTGACACAAACATATACACATTGCACAAACATATAACACCCATGCCCAAGGCGGGACTCGAACCCACGATCCCCTGCCCACGAAGCACCAAAGCGAGACGCCCTAGCAAGCGTGGTCATGTGGACCGGCGGCTTTGTTTGGTTGACGTCTTTCACCATTTTCAGCCGGTTGACAAGGTGTCCGTCCGTCTGGTCGCTTAGGAGAGGTTCGGTGTTTCTGCGGACTTTGAACACCCTTTTGATGTTAACACAGTCAACAAGCTTCTGCAGCTTGTCGGCCGTGTGATGTCGTACTTCTGGTGTCCTGTGTTGGTGATTCCTGGCAGTGGATCTATGATACTGGTCAAGGTGGTGTTTGCTTCTCAGATGTCGTTTTCTAGGGCTTTCATTTCACCACCCATATATGGCTATCCCCAACTCGCAAAACCCTGTTCGCGACGATATAGTACTCTTATAGTTCCATTCACATAACCTTTTTATCTGTTCGGCAAAATAACCACTCTCACAGAAGATTACTCTTCTAGTATTTATTTCGTGCTAATCGGGATAAATATTAGCATAAATGGTCTTACTAATTGCTTCATTGTAGGGCCTATATTACACTATCACAGTATGTGACACAGAAATATGATCATATAGTTAAGATAAAACCTTTTACAGTGTAAGTTAGCATCTTTGACCACGTGACGTGCTTCTGTGATAAAAGTTATACCCACTATCACACCTTTGATCACCTAGAGAATAAAATGGCAGACAAACATACTTGTTCAGTGACTACAACGAAACTACTATTTCCTATTATTAGTCACAAGAAATGTTGTAAATTTAAAACCTAAAGATTAGAGAAACGCAAACAAACGATTGCAAACATACTAAAATAAAGAAACAGCTATTAGGGAAATGTATGAAAGATATACTGCGAATAGTGCCAAGAATATATTAAATGGATTGAAAAAAAAATGTAAATGGCGTGTTATTTATGGATGCTCTTTAACTGCTGTGGTTCTCGGAGTCCTATTCTAAATTGGGCATGAAAGACCGCTTAATTTTGCTCAGAGGCCTCTCTATCAGGTTTGAGGTTGGTTTACGTGCCGTAAACCAAAGACACGGGACCAACGGCTTTATTTCCATTCCGAAGGAAGCCATGCTAAGCTTTTTACACCCGAAAAAAATCCTCCGCCGGGTTTGAACCCGCGACCTTGGCTAT
This sequence comes from Hymenopus coronatus, assembly GCA_030762935.1. Taxonomy (NCBI): domain Eukaryota; kingdom Metazoa; phylum Arthropoda; class Insecta; order Mantodea; family Hymenopodidae; genus Hymenopus; species Hymenopus coronatus. Next base: position 29,338,237 of record CM060882.1, read on the forward strand.
AAAATGGATTGAGATGTCAATATTTAGAAAAATAAAATGTTATTATGACCACTATTAATAGCTATTTGACTGCTGCTTTGTTATTAGTACTCATACATGCAGTATTAGCATTCTTTAAGAACTTGATTTCTGCACGCGAATTTAATAAAACCCTATTATAGTAAAATTATTTGTAAATATCCAACACAACACACATTCTATAGCACAGAAATATGATACTATAATATATCCCTAAGTTGACGGGAAATAAGGGAATATACTAGGCTAAATCGATAGCCAAATGTTTTAAAAGCTGGTCGCTACTGGAAAAATTTTATGTGTACCATTCACATGATTGTCTCTATATCCCTGCAACAAATTATTCTAAAAAAGCTTATACTTATATTTACTTTATGCTAAACAGAAAAAAATAGCCGAAATAGTCTTATTACTTGCTTCCTTGTAAGTAGAAGCGAAATAAGGGACTACCATAGGTTAAAGTGATAGTCAAAAGCTGGTTGCTGTGTCAATGAAGTTCCTTTGTTTATATGGATAGGAGTTGACAAGTTCCTGTATGAGAAAAGTATACGTTTTTCATAGTAGAAACCAAAAATAAGGAATGTCTCTACTCCACGAAAAACATGTATATAACATAAATTGTGTGTTTTAATGTACTCTTCATTTTTTGAGTACTAAGTTTTTGTCCATCTCTTACGGTTTAGCAGTTATTCAAAATTCAGTAAAATTCATCCAGAATACCAGAATGAACTACTCTTTAGAGGCTATTCTCAGAAAATTTAAGACATAAATTTTATTTGTCAGGTAAATATCTTTAATATACGAAATTTTAATCAAAATCGTTAGAGCCATTTTTGAGAAAATCAAAGTTTTCGAAAAAAGTTCCATGTAAAGGGTATTTGGGGGTGGGGGGATTTTTCTCAAAATCTTCGTGTCCCATCCCTGGAAGATACTAAACTTAAATACCAAGTTTGGTATTTTACCGACTTTTCGTTTTTGAGTTATCGTGTTCAAAGACACACGGACACACTGAAACACGGACACACACACACGGACGATTTTGTGAAAATGCTTTTTTTGGATATTGGGGACCCTAAAACATATATTTCCGCTGAAATCTCGGTATCGAATTTTTGGTGGAGTGCAATACCTTCTCTATACACTATGTATATAGCACGTATAGAGAAAGTAAAAACTAAAATTCGATTCTCTTTGCGTGGCCGGGAATAAAACAAAAAGAGAAACGAATGGCGGCTTCCCGTTCGAGGAAAATATATTAAAACTGAAACCAATAACAAAAAATATCTAAAAAATAACGCGATTAATGTGTTTTGACGAGGTCTACATTTTTGTCTACTGCGTTTTAGTCTGGTCTCTTTAGTTTACCAGATATACAAATGTCATCCAGAATGAAGAGGGCTTCTGAAGCTACTCCCAGAAAATTTAAGATATATATTACTTTCTCTACACGTATTATGTACATAGTGTATAGAGAAGGTGTTGCACTCCACCAAAAAATTCGATACCGAGATTTCACCGGAAATATATGTTTTAGAGTCCCCTGTATCCAAAAAAAGGTATTTTCAGACAACGATGTGTGTGTGCGTGTGTCCGTGTGTCTGTGAACACGATAACTCAAAAACGAAAAGTCGGTAAAATATCAAACTTGATATGTAAATTCAGTATCTTCCAGGGATGCGACACAAAGATTTTGAGAAAAATCCCCCCACACCAAACTACCCTTTACATTGAACTTTTTTCGAAAAATGTTGATTTTCTCAAAAATGGCTGTAACGATTTTGATTAAAATGTCATATATTAAAGACATTTAAGTGACAAATAAAATGCATATCTTGAATTTTCTGGGAATAGTCTCTGAAGACTACTTTATTCTGGATGATTTTTACGGAATTTTGCATAACCGCTAAACCGTAAGAGATAGACAAAATCTTACCAGAGAGAAAATGTAGAGCACATTAAAACACACAATTTATGCTATATACGTTGTTTTTGTGGAGTTGATCATATTTAAGATATCCTTTGTTTTTGGTTTCAGATTTGAAAAACTTATACATTTCTCATACAGGAATTTGTCAACTACTGTCCATTCAAACAAAGAATTTCAGTCACATAGCAACCAAATTTTGACTATTACTTTAACCTATGGCACTCCGTTATTTCCCTTCTACTTACAAGGATGCAAGTAATAAGACTATTTCTGCTAATGTTTTCTCAATTAGCATGAAGTAAATATAAGCCTAAGGTTTTTAACAATACTTTTTTGCAGAAATGTAGAGAAAGGCATGTGAATGGAACATATCAGATTTTTTTTTATTTGTGTTGAGAAAATATCTTAAACATATGGTACTTTAATCAAAATCGTTAGAACCATTTTTCGGAAAATACATTTTTTCGAAAAAATATTCCATGAAAAGGGTAATTTGGGGTTGAGAGATTTTCTTCAGAATCTTCGTATCGCATGTTTTAAAGACTCCGAACTTGAATACCAAGTTTGGTGTTTAGCGGACTTTTGGCTTTGGATTATGCTGTTCACGGGCACGCGCCCGCGCACATATATGGGGCCTTTTTCTGTAACTAATGTTCTGGATTCAGGAGGTCTCAAAACTATATTTATAGTGAGATGTCAGTGTCAAATTTTTGGGCGGATAGGAATACCTTCACTATTTACTGTAGATGTAGAAAAATATTAATTTCTTTCAATAAAATTATAAGAAAAAGAAGACAGATACCCGCGACTGCAGTCACATGCAACCTCATCGACCTCCAATCGTGCTATTACACCGGTTATTTTACTGGGACCTTCCCCATCCTTTACCGCAGGTACCTACATTTGACTGCAGATGTGGGGATTAAAACTTGCGACCTTTGATTTAAATAAATGGTAAGTGGATTACTTAGCTCTTAACTCTCGCGGCTATTCAGACCGCTTCGGTTGTGGTGCTTGTGAAGGAGATATGAACACCGGTTTAGGGATTAGATGAAGAGCGACGGGTGAAATAAAATAATATGAAGAATAAAGGTTTAAGTTAAAAATTAAGCACTGGAGTGTAAAATGTGTGTTGTTTATCCTTCTGTTGCAGGATGGTCTGGGTTTTTCTTTGAATAAAAAGATCTGACTGCTCTACACCTACGCTGCCATTTGTGAAAATTGCAAAACCAAGAACGAATTTCCCGAATGAGTCCAAACATGATGGAAGTGTAAAACAGTGTGCAAGCAGTAAGTGATTAGGTTTACAGACGGATGGGGTACACGTGCACCGAGAAGAGCCCTGTCGTGTCAGTCCTTACACCAAGTGTAGTCAATGCAGAGCCATATTAGCATGCGAGTGAGTTCTAACGGGGCAGAATGATTGGTCTCCGGGATGCGGGTTTGTCATACCGTGACATTTCGGCTCATGCTGTTACGGCAGTGATGTGTGTGTGTGAAAGCAGTGGAGAGAAGAAGGTATGCAGCGAAGAGCGGGTATTGGATCACTGAAGATGTCCACAGGATGGGGTGATCACCATCGCATAACGGACCGTACAGCTTCATCCACATTGTTGACTCGACGCTGAGGCACTGCAACAAGTGTGAACTTTTCTTGCCGTCTGTCGCAGTTTGTACTGGTTGCACACATGCCATTACGTCGGCTTCCATTGTCCAGAAATCACAAGCTCCTCCGACTGTAATGGGCACGTGAACACTGGTGTGCTGAGTAGCAAAATGCAGTCTTTCCGGTTGAGTCCCACCTCAACAGCTGTGATGGCCATATACGTGTCCGGCGGTAATCGTCGTGAGCGCAACCTGGAGGGCTGCATTGTTGAGTGGCATAGCGGACAAACACCAGGTGTGATGGTTTGGAGCTTTGTTACTTACAAGGATATCTCCTCTTACGAAATGAGGGCACTAAGAACAGCAACTGGTGTCTACAGGTGGTTGTAGAGCACGAGGTACTCCCCCTGCTTCAGGCATCTCCACAGGTCACATTTTAGCTGGACATTGCCTTGCCATATATTGCGAGGAATGTACAAGCCTTGTTCGAAGAGCGAGGTGTACCTGCACTTTCACCTAACATGTTGCTCATTGAGCATGTCTGAGACATGGTTGGTCGGCACCTGGTGCGTCATGGTCCTCCAGTAACCGTGTCACGGATTTGTGGACTTGAATACAAACTGAGTGGAGGAAAATTCCTAAGGAACTTTTTCAGAAGCTTTTTGACTCAATGCCATGGCAGCTCTAATTGCAGCGTATGGAGGCCACATCAAATACTGAATATGAGGCCTCAAAGGTCATGTATAGTCATATGTTTGAAAAGTTTATTATTTGTTACTTGTCATGTACCTAATCTGTGGTATTAAATTAATTGTATCATGAGTTTCCTTCTTGATGTTGCAGTTTTCAAAAACGACTCTGTATAATTATTCTCAGCTGCAAATCAAATTTCCCCTAGCCAAAAGCAGAATGCTAAAATATTTCAAATTTTAGTTCTTCGGTTACCGAGCCGGATGGTTTAGTCGATGACGTTTGCAGCTCACATTCGGAGTTCCCGGGTTTGATGCACGGACAGCCCACTCTGATCAAGCGAGTATTGGAGTGCATGTATTCTACCACATTCTCATTTCTCTCATTTCATTTCCCATTCATTGACAAATGGGGCTGCAGTCGGTGACCTGTATATGGTACAAAGGCTTGAGATTTGGAACTTTTTTTGACCTGTTGATCCACCACTGCAGGATAATGTTCCCTGATCCCATTAGAGGGCCTCGTATAGTAGCCTTCTCTTTGCCATATGGCCAAATCTGGAACCATTAGGGGACTTTGCGCTTCTCTTTCGTCTGTTTCAGCCTGCAGCCCATTTGCCTCCTGCCGTTGCCTCATCTCATCCTGCCTCGGGGTGAAAGCACAAAAAATTTCCATTAGGAGTCATCAATAAATGATATAAAATTTATACAAATGTTTATCTCGATTAACATGAAGTAGATAGATGAATAGATATTTTGTTGAAGTTTAAATAACAAAAGTCTAGTGAACGTACAATAGCGGAGGTACTTCATAGTTTTAATAATGCTACCTTTTTGAAATGTTTACCACAGATGTTATAATGCAAATAGGTTACGGTGAAAATTTCATCTATTTTGCTTTAATGGTTTGGAAGTTATGGTCAAATTGTTAATATTTTTGTCACACCAATAAAAAAATCCTTTGTGACAAAACATAATATTTTAAACTAGTTTGACAATATATCTAACTTTTTAAATTGCCTCAGGTTTCTCTATGTCTTCTTTAGCTTAAGCTCTAAAAATTTTGAAGTTATGAATGCGCTTTTTTTTATTCATATTTTTACTTTCTACACGTACTCTGTATATAGTTTGACAATATATCTAACTTTTTAAATTGCCTCAGGTTTCTCTATGTCTCTTTAGCTTAAGCTCAAAAACATTTTTAAGATATGAATGCGCTTTTTTTGTCATATTTTTACTTTCTCTACACGTACTCTGTATATAGTGTATAGAGAACATATTGTAATGCACCCAAAAATTCGATTTCGACGTTTCACCGGAAATACGTTTTTTGGGTCCCACTGAATCAAAAAAAAAAATTTTGGAAAAAGATCCGTGTGTGTCTGTGTGTGTATGTCAGTGGACAGCATAGCTCAAAAACGAAAAGCCCGTTGAATACCAAACTTGGTATTTAAGTTCAGTATCTCAAGGATGCGACACGAAGATTTTCAAAAATACCCTCCCACCCTCGACTACCCTCGACTAAACTTTTTTTCGAAAATTTTTATTTTCTAAAAAATGGCTCTAACGATTTTGATTAAAATATCGTATATTAAAAATATTTACCTGACAAATAATATGCATATCTTGAATTTTCTGGGAAGAGCCTCTGAAGACCAGTTTATTCTAGATGAATTTCACAGAATTTTGCATAGCTGCTAAACCATAAGAGATGAACAAAAAACTTACCAAACAAAAATTTAGAGCACACAATATATGTCGTATACATTTTTTTCGTGGAGTTGATCGTTTTGAGATATTCCTGGTTTCTAGTTTCAGATTTGAAAAGCTTATACTTTACTCATACAGAAACTTGTCAACGACTTTCTATACAAATAAAATAACTCAGTCACATAGCAACCAACTTTTGACTGTCACTTTAAACCATAGAACTCCTTAATTTCGCTTCTATCTACAAGGAAACAAGTAATAAGACTATTTCTGCCATTTTTTTCTCGATTATTATCGTGAAGTAAATGGAAGTATAAGCTTTTTAACAAACCTTGTTACAGAGATATAGAGAAAGTCATGTGAATGTAAGAGATTACATTTTTTTTGTGCTTGGAAATTAAAAACACATGCTTAAGTACATCTGATAGTAAAATCTAGGGCAATTGTTTTTCATTCTACCCCTATAAACATATAGATAAAATTTTATTCGCGTAACAAAAAGACTGCTAAGCAAGCAACATTTCACAGGAAGAAAAATGTTGAAAATATCAATAGCGAGAAAACATGAAGTGATTGGAAAACATTAAAATCCACCAACGTTGGTAGGTTAGACCCTCAGCTTTTCTTTTCCTCTCCTCTGTTGCTATCTTTTCTGTCATTTTCTTCTTGCACTGCTGCTTAGCTTCTACATAACTTCGTTTTTTACTCTGCATGGTGCAAATAGATCTCGTCAAACTGAATTTATTCTTGCAGAGCTTAGTGCAATTACATTTCTAATGTTTTCTGCAGCTCCAGTTAAGGCATTTAAAAATGGCGCCTGGTGGCCAATTATATATTTTTGTATTCCGGAATGTTTAAATTATTTTATGGAACTAAAAAAATTATGTTTTTACTTTCTCTATTTACATAGTGTATAGAGAAGGTATTGCACTCCACAAAAAATTCGATACCGAGATTTGACCGGAAATATATGTTTTAGGGCCCGCTGTATTAAACAAAAGTATTTCCAGAAAAAGGTCCGTGTGTGTCCGTGTGTCTGTGAACACGATAACTCACAAACGAAAAGTCAGTAAAATACCAAACTTGGTATTTAAGTTTAGTATCTTCCAGAGATACGACACGAAGATTTTGAAAAAAATCCCCCCAACCCCCAACTACCCTTTACATGGAACTTTTTTCGAAACTTTTTATTTTCTAAAAAATGGCTCTTACGATTTTGCTTAAAGTATCGTATATTAAAGATATTTACCTGACAAATAAAATGTATATTTTGAATTTTCTGGGAATAGCCTCTGAAGACAACTTTATTCTGGGTAAGTTTTACAAGATTTTGCATAACTGCTAAACCGTAAGAGGTGGACAAAAACGTACCACACAACAAATGTAGAGCACCTTCAAACTCACAATTTATGTTATGCTATATACATTTTTTTCGTGGAGTTGATTGTTTTTGAGATATTCCTTGTTTTTGTTTTCAGCTATAAAAACTTATACTTTTCTCATACAGGACTTGTGTCCATACAAACAAAGGAACTTCAGTCGCAGAGCAACCAGCTTTTGACTATCACTTTAACCTATGGTACCCCTTATTTCGCTTCTACTAACAAGGAAGCAAGTAATAAGACTATTTCTGCTAATTTTTGCTCCATTAGATGAAGTAAATAGAATAATTTGTTGCAGTGATATAGGGAAAGTCATGTGAATGGAACACATCAGATTTTTTCATAAGATTTCAGTTATACATATCCTTAACAGCTAAACAACCCAACAACCCATTTTAGGTTATATTCAGAGTTAGAAAACTTTGCTGCATCTTCAGCTAAAATGTCCTGTATTTATTGCTGTTGTTACTATTTTAAAATACTGATTGAGTTCATTATTTTTAGTTTCTCTATCACGCATGTACACTGTAAAAGTGGGTAGAAAAAATATACATTCCGCCCAAAACTTTGCCTACAAGATTTCATCAGAAAACATATTTTGAGTGCCTCTAAATCAAAAACAAATATTTTTAGAAGCAGGTTAGCTTGTGTGTGTATGTGTGTGTGTGTGTGTGGACAGCATAATTAAAAATAGGATGTGTTCCATTCACATAATTTTCTGTTGCTGTTCTGCCCACAAACTATTCTTACAACATATTATTCTTTTATCAACATTATGCTAATCAAAATAAGCATTAGAAGAATTGTTACGTTAGGTAAATATTTTAAAAACTGGGCGCTATATGAAACAATTGCAGTTCGGTTCATTTTGCAAGGTGAACAGCAAAACAAGAGATATGAAACAAAATGTGACCACCCGTTTGTTGAAACCAATAGCAAAGAATATGTCAGAAACGGTCAGCTCTTAAAAAGAAAAACTCAACAAATTATGTGCTTTAACGAGATATATATTGTTTGCGTTGTGTGATTTTGTCTTCTCTTGCGGTTAACCAGTAATGCAAAAGTTATCCAGAAAAATTTTCCCTTGGCAGTTATTCCCAGAAAAGTCAGGAAATGCATTTTATTTCCGATATAGATATCTTTAGTATACGGTATTATAATCAAAATCGTTAGAGACATTCTTGTGCAAAATACCATTTTCAAAAAAGTTTCCATGCGAACGGTTGTTTAGGGTGGAGCAATATTCTTGAAAATCTTTGTGTCGCATCCTCGAAAGATACTAAGAATTATTGGTATTTAAGGTGTTTTCGTTTTTGAGCTGTGCTGTCCACAGACAGACATACACACCTTTTTCTTAAAATGCTTTTTTGGACTCAGTGGACTTTAAAACATATATTTCCAGTGAAATCATGCAATTGAATTTTTGGATGAAATACAGTTTTTTCTGTGGGTACTATGCACATTTATGTACATACGTGCTAGGTATATACCAAACTTGGTATAGAACTTAACTATGAATACTTTCAGAGAAATCCCCTTACCATTCCTTACATGGAACATTTTCGATATTCTATAATAGATCTAAGATTTTGATTAAAATGCTGTATACTAAACATATTTGTATGAAAAATAAAATGTATATCTTGAAGTTTCTATGAATAGCCTATGAAGACCTCTTCATTTTGGACGGATTTTGTATAACTATTAAACCTTAAAAAATAGACGAAAATGTAATACATAAAAATGTGAACATACTTAAAACAAACAAAATATGTCATACAGACATTTTTTGTACAGTTAGCCTGATATTCTTTCTTATTTGTTTCAATTTTAAACTACTCAAACATTTCTCAAACATGTAATCATCTTTCGCTTCATCTCTGTTTTGTTTTACAAGTGATTTCTTCAAAGCAAACCGTTTGCAATTGTTTTAAAAGATTTGACTATCACGTTAGCCTAGTGTATTCGCTTATTTGCCTTCTACTTACAAGGAAGAAAATAATAAGACCAATTCTGCTAATGTTTATATTGATTAGCGTTATTAATGTTTTGTAAGAAAAGTTGGCTCGCAGACCAGATAGAGAAAGATATATGAATGGTACCAGCAGAGTTTTTACCCTCCTGAGGATATTTTAATCCTTTTGAGATATGCGATCTTTTGCCAGAATATCATTACCTTGATTTCTAATTGGTATTGTATTATAATTAAATTAAATTTAGCTATTGAAGAATATCAGTATAGGATGTCTCCGTGGTTGAGTGGTCAACGAGCTTACTTCTCATCCGGAAGTCCCCTGTTCGATTCCCGGCTTGGGCGGGGAATTTTTCTTTAGCCAGAATTATTCCCTATCCCCCATAGAGTAGTGTGTGAGTGAATGTGCGTATGTTTACTAATATAAAATTGATTAACCTAATGTTCTAAAACTTTCAGTAATACGAGTCGTTCACAAGCTTAGGCCACCGATATTATCATTGAAGTTAAATAGGGCTATATAAATGAAACAATTAACAATATATATATATATATATATATATATATATATATATATTTGTTTAATATAACTGCTAGTGTATAACTGATATTAAACAAATAAAATATGTTTTGGGCAAATGATTATTTAATTGCTTCCCTAATATTCTATATAATAAAATGAATCCAACCTTATGATTTTTTCCTTCTTCTGAAACATTTTTGATTTTCTGATACGACCTTTTACCAGAAAACCATAAATTCATTAATATATGTATATATCGATTACTATGAAGTTGATAGACTAATATTGTTTTATAACAACAGTTTCTGGAAGACTGGGAACAGAAAGTCCTGTGAATGTGTCATATTATATTTTTAAAGGAAGAGCTATGATAAAATTGTTGTATCTTCAGTTAAAATGAACAGTATTTATTGCTGTTGCTGCTATTTTAAAACACTTGTTGAGCTTAATTTGTTTTTTCCTTTCTCTAGCACGTATGTACATGTAAAAAGGTAGAGGAGGTATTTATTACTTCCAAAAATTCAATATTGAGATTTCATAAGAAATATCTTTTTGAAGACCCTTGAATAAAAAAAAAATTTAGAAAAAGGTCAGCGGGTGTATCTTCCGTGTCTCTATGAATGTGTGTATGTTTGTTTGTATGTGTGGTATATGGACAGCATAACTTGAAAAATCCCCCAACATGAAACATTTTGTGGAATGTTCGAATGTCTAAAAGTTTTTTCTAACGATTTTGATTAAAATGCCGTATATTAAAGATATTTACATGGAAAATAAAATCCAGAATTTCTTGGGTATAGCCCCTGAAGTCCTCTTCATTCTTAATGTATTTTGTATAACAGTACATCCTAAGAGATAGATAAAAACGCATTATATGTTATATCCATTTTTGTAGAGTTACCATTTCCCTGTTATTGGCTTTAATTTTAATTTTGAAATACGTTAAAGTTTCTTAAATGGGAAGCCCTCATCTTTTCATATCTGTTTATCTTTACTCCTGGCCATGGAAAGAAACCCGAATTTGAACGACAAACTCATAGCTACATCTTTTAAAGAATTTGACTTCGCTTTAGGATAGCGCATTCCCTTATTTCCCTCCTACTTATAAGAACTATGTAATAAAAACATTTCTGGTAATATTTATTTTGATTAGATTATTTAGATAAAAAAAATGTTAACACTAATTCGTTAGCAGAGAAAATAATGTGAGCGCCACACATCAAAGTTTTGACTCTGTTGAGAAATATTTTTAAGGTGTACGACCATTTACCACAACACTATTAGCTTGATTTTAATTGACAATTAAATTTAACTAATGAATAGTGAGTGTATTTTAAATCATAACTGATATTAAACAAATAAATATTGTTTAATTACTGTGTATTCTATTTAATAAAATGATCCAACCAAATAATGCCTTCTTTCGCCTGAAATACTTTGTGTTTTGTGTAATGCGACCTTTTACCGGAACAACGTCAATTTATTAAACTATTTATCTCGATTAATCTGAAGTTGATAGACGAATAAGTTTTTTAACAACAGTTTCCGGAAGATTGGGTAGAGAGAGCCCTGTGAATGTATCATATAAGATCTTTAACGATCTCGTATTTATATTCAGAGTCAGATAAAATTGCTGTATCTTCAGCTAAAATTTACAGTATTTATTGCTGTTGATACTGTTTTAAAACACTTATTGATCTTAATGTTCTTATTTTCTCTGGCACTATATGCATGTACTCATAAATATATATAATATACAATTTTTGGGTGGAACACAGTATCGAGATTTCATCAGAAACAGATGTTGAGAATACTCCTAAATCAAACCAAAAAATGAAATGACTTTCTCTAGCTGCTCTACAAACAAACTTCTTAGAAAAGATTATTCTTCTTTCTGCACAAATCTATTCGAGAAAAACAATAGCCGAATGTTCTTATTACTTAGTTTCTTATAAGTAGAAGGGAACTAAAGGAATGGGGTATGCTAAAGTGATAGTCAAAGATTATAAAAGCTGTTGTTATGGGTTATCATTGCAAATCACTTCTTTGCATGGTCAGGAATAGAACAGAAAAAAATCGGAACTTCCTGATTGAGAAAAGTAGAAGTACTTTACAATTAAAACTAATAACAAGGAATATCTCGAAAACGGTAAACTGCACGAAAAAAGTGTATGACATAAGTTGTGTATTTTAACAAGATCTACATTTATTGTGTAGTAAGCTTTTGTCTATCCCTTACGGTTTATTAGTTATGCAAATTTCAGCAAAAATCATCCAGAATAAACAGAAGCTATCCCCAGAAAGTTCAAGATATACATTTTATTTGTGATGGAAATGACTTTAAAATATAGTATTTTAATCAAAATCGTTAGAGCATTCTTAAGAAAAATAAACATTTCGAAATTTTTTCCATGTAAAGGGTAGTTTGAGTTGGTGGGATTTTCTTGAAAATTGTCGTGTTGCATCCTTGGAAGATACCAAACTTAAATACCAATTTGAACTGTCTTTTCGATTTTGAGCTATGCTGTCTTCAGACACACTCGAATATTTTTATGAAATGTTTTCTTTTGGGGGGGGGAATTCCGATGAAATATTGGTATCAATTACCTTCTATATCCTCAATGTAAATTGTAAATACGGGGCAAGAGAAAAAGTAAGAATAAAAATTTGATGTAATCCATTCACATGACTTTTTCTACATCTCTGCAATAAATTATTGCTAGAAAGCTTATGCTTCTATTTACTTTATGCTAATTGAGAGAAATTAGCAGAAATAGTCGCATTACTTGCTTCGTTGTAAGTAGAAGCGAAATAAGGGAGTACTATTTTTTGTTAAAGTGGTAGTCAAAAGCTGGTTACTATGTGATTGAAGTTCCTTTGACTGTATGGACAGGAGTTGATAAATTCCTGTATGTGAAAAGTATAAGTTTTTTAATGCTGAAATCCATAACAATGAATATTTAAAGACGATTAACTCCATGAAAAAATGTAAATAGCGTAAATTGTGTGTTTTAATGGGATCTACAATTTTTGTAGGGTAAGTTTTTGTCTATCTCTTACGGTTTGCTAGTTATGCAAAATTGAATAAAAGTCATTCAGAAAAAAGAGATTTTTAGAGGCTACTCCGAGAAAATTCAAGATATAGCTTTTGTTTTGTATGTAAATATCTTACGTATAAGAGATTTTAATCAAAATCGTTAGAGCCATTTATGAGAAAATCATAATTCACGAAATTTTTTTCCATGTAAAGAGTAGTTTTCTTTTTTTAGCTATGCTGTCTAGAGACATGCAGACAATCACACACGGACCTTTTTCTGAATTTTCTTTATTCAGGAGGTCCTAAAACATGTATTTCCAGTGATATCTGGCATCAAATTTTGGGTAGAATGCAATATCTTCTCTATATACTATGTACATTGTACGTGTAGAGAAAGTAAAAATAATTTTTAAAAAAAGGTGAGTGTATGCATATGTATGTAAACAGTAAGTAAAATTATAAAACGACAAGTCCGATAAATACCAAGCTTGGCACTTAAGTTCAGTATTCTCAAAGAATGTGACACGAAATTTTCAAACAAATCCCCCCACCACAAACTAACCTTTATATAAAACATTTTTCGAAATTTTCAATTTCCTAAAATGGCTCTAACGATTTTGACTAAAATGACGTATATTAAATATACTACTGGCAAATGAAATGTCTATCCATAATTATAAATGGCCCCTGATGACCTCATTATTCTAAATTAGCTTTGCATAACTGCTAAACCGTAAGAGATAAATAAAAACGTACTACAAAAAATGTAGATCTCGTTAAAAGTCACTCTTTACGTTATATGCATTTTTTGTAGAGCTAAAAATTTCATATACATTCCCTGGGATTGGTTTTAATTTTAAAATGCTTAAAATGTTTCTCCGTTTCATATCCCTTTTGTTTTATTCCTGGCCGTGAAAAGATAATTCAATTTCGATGACAATCGCATAGCAACAGCTTTTAAAATGTTGACTATCGCTTTAGCCTTGTGTATTCCCTTACGTCCTTTCTACTTATAAAGAACTAAGTAATTAAACCATCTCTAGTTATGTTTATCTTGATTATGTAGATAAAAGAATAACGTTAAGTAAGTTTGGAGAACAGATAGAGAAAATAATGAAAATGGCACACATCACATATTTTACTGTATTGAGAAATATTTTTTGAGGTATACGCGTTTTGCTACAACACAATTAGCTATATTTCTAATTGGCAATTACATTTAACTAATGAAGAGTAGAGGTTCATTTGAAACCATAACTGATATTGAACAAATAAAATAACTTTTTGGTAAAACAACTATGAATATTCTTTAATTACTGTGTATTTATTTAATAAAATTAATCCCACCAAAACATTTTGTCTTTCACCTGAAAACTCTAGACCTTTTGCCAGTACACCGTCGGTTTATCTCGTTTAATATGAAGCTTATGACGAATTGGGTTTTGTAACAGAAGACTGGGTACAAAAAGCCTAGTGAATGCATCATATCAAATGCTTAAGAGGTAAACGATCTCGTAAATTATATACAGAGTCAAATAAAATTGTTTTATCTTCAGCTAAAGTAAACAGTATTTATTGCTGCTGTTACTATTTTAAAACATTTGTTGAGCTTTATTTGTTTATTTTCTCTAACACGTATATATATGATGCACATTTTTTGGGTGGAACACAATACTTTCTCATCTTACTGTTTACATTGCGGATATTTAATTAGAAGTACAATTTTTGAGTATCCCTAACTGCCCTGCCCCTAAAAAATAAACTTTAGAAAAACATGTGTGTGTTTCTGTGGCAGTAAGAACAACCCAAAAGCCATTATTACGCTTAATACTAACCTTAATATTTAAGTTCAGTAACCTGCAAGGATGCGACATCAAGCTTTTCATAAAAGTCTTTCTTGCAAAAACTACCCATTACGTGAAACATTTTGCAACATTTTCAATTTTCTAAAAAATGGCTATAACGATTTTGATTAAAATTCCGTATAGTAAAGATTCTTACATGGCAAATATATGTTTACCTGAAATTTGTTGGGAATACCCCCTCAAGCCTTGTTCATTCTGAATGACTTTTGCATAACTGGTATGAATTTTTCAGAGATATTCCCTGTTTTTAGTTTTAATTTTAAAATACTTAAAACGTTTCTCAAAGGTGCAGCCGTCATCCTTTCATATCTCTTTTGTTTTAATCCTGACCATGGAAAGATAACTGAATTTCAATTACAATTCAGCTCCATTATTAAAACGCAAATGGAATTACCTAGATTAGGCAATTTCAAACAATCGCAGGCTGGAAAGATGTCGAAAAATCTTATCGCAGATGATATTCATTTCTTCTAAATCTTGTCTGACGTTCGTATGTTTAATCTCCTGTCTTGGTTATTGGTAACAAGGTGACAATCCAGGCAGCCAACCTTCACTTTTAATTACTGTCAGTTTTAATTGTACTTTCCATTAATTCAGTTCCAATATTTATTTAAGGTTTTATCCAGTTCATAATGTATTTGGTTAAAAAAAGGTGTGAAAATTATTATTTGTTTTTCTTATGTGTAAGATGAGACCAACAACCTCAAATAAAATAACGTTTGTTTCCATTTCATGTATTACTTATTAAAAGCGGAAATAAAATAACTTTTTCTCTATCTGTATTGTAGATATCGATGTCCTTACACTGGGGATAGGTACTATTGGCCATATCATAATCAGAAGACAGTGAAGAAAGACAAAAAATCTGATGTGTTCCATTCACATGACTTTCTCTACATCACTGCAACAAATTATTCTATTTACTTCATCTAATGGAGCAAAAATTAGCAGAAATAGTCTTATTACTTGCTTCCTTGTTAGTAGAAGCGAAATAAGGGAGTACCATAGGTTAAAATGATAGTCAAAAGCTGGTTGCTCTGCGACTGAAGTTCCTTTGTTCATATGGACACGAGTTCACAAAGTCCTGTATGAGAAAAGTATAAGCTTTATAACATAACTCCATGGCACGACAGCTCACGGGGAACCTTGGCCTACCGCCCGCCCGCTGCGTCCCCCAACTCGGTCCACTACAGACGTCATGGATGGTGTGCAGTATTGGAGGGTGAGACGTGGTCAGCGCCTCGAGCCCCTCCCGGCCGGTTAATGCGGTCCTCACAAACTGGATAAGCTTTATAACTGAAAAAAAAGGAATATCTTAAAAACAATCAACTCCACGACAAACATGCATATAACATAAATTGTGTGTTCTAAGGTGCTTTACATTTGTTGTGTGGTAAGTTTTGTCCATCTATTACGGTTTAGCAGTTATGAAAATTTCCGTAAAATTGACCGAGAATAAAGTAATCTTCAGAGGCTATTCCCAGAAAATTCAAAATATACATTTTATTTGTCATGTAAATATCATTAATATACGATATTTTAATGAAAATCGTTAAAACAATTTTTTTAGAAAATCAAAATCTTCGATAAACGTTCCATGTAAAGGGTAGTTTGGGGTGGGGGAATTTTTCTCAAAATCTTCGTGTCGCATCCCTGGAAGATACTAAACTTAAATACCAAGTTTAGTATTTTACCGACTTTTCGTTTTTGAGTTATCGTCGGTAAAATACTAAAGTTGGTATTTAAGTTTAGTATCTTCCAGGGATGCGACACGAAGATTTTGAGAAAAATCCCTCGAACCCAACTACCCTTTACATGGAACCTTTTTCGAAACTTTTGATTTTCTCAAAAATGACTCTAACGATTTTGATTAGAATTTCGTATATTAAAGATATTTACCTGACAAATAAAATGTATATCTTGAATTTTCTGGGAATAGCCTCTGAAGAGTAGTTTATTCTGGATGAATTTTACTGAATTTTGAATAACTGCTAAACCATAAGAGATGGATAAAAAATTAACCCACAGAAAATGTAGAGCACGTTAAAACACACTATTTATGTTATATACATCTTTTTTTCGTGGAGTTGATCGTTTTTAAGATATTCCTTGTTTTTTGGTTTCAGCTTTGACAAATTTATACTTTTCTCATACAGGACTTTTTGTCAACTACTGTCCATACAAACAAAGGAACTTCAATCACATAGCAACCAGCTTTTGATTATAACTTTAACCTATGGTACTCCCTTATTTCACTACTACTTACAAGGAAGCAAGTAATAACACTATTTCTGCTATTTTTTTCTCGATTAGCATGAAGTAAATTGAAGCATAAGCTTTCTAACAATAATTTGCTGCAGAGATGTAGAGAAAGTCATGTGAATGAAACACATCAGATTTTTAGAGAAAGCTTCTGTATTATAGATGCACATTGCACTTGAAGTTAGCAGTTAGTTATTATTCATTCGCGATGGCAGCTTTCTTGTAACCGTCAATCTAGGTCACTAGGGAGAGAAAGTTACATGTAGGTATAATAATTTGCGACGATGTTATTAGAGCTACGTGCAAATTGTGTTTCTTGTTCGTGAAATGAAGAGGGGGAAAAGTTGAAATGAACTTCTCTGCGAGACAAGGGAGTTGTTAAATAGGTGACACAGTTTCCTTCCTCACTGCGCCACTAGGGTGTTTTTGAAAACGTGCAAAAGTGGTACTTTGTATGCTAATCACTCACTACTCTTAATAAAATACACGCCCAATTCCCCAATCAGTAGTATTCAAGTTTAGATTCATTAGACCAATAATAATTATTTTCTTATCACAGAATGTTTACTTTTAACTTTCTCTACACGTGTAATAGTGTATAGAGAAGGTATTGTATTGCACCCTCAAAAATTTGATACCGAGATTTCACCATAAATAGATGTTTTGAGAGCTCCTGAATCCAAGAAAAGAAATTTTAGAAAAAAGTCCGTGTTATTCATTTTTACTTTCGCAATGCGTACTACGTACATAGTGTATAGAGAAGGTATTGCATTGTATCCAAAAATTCGATACCGAGATTTCACCGGAAATACGTGTTTTGAGACCACCTGAATCTACAGAACTCATTTTTAGAAAAATGTCTGTGTGTGTGTCTGTCTGTCTGTATGTATGTGTGTATTTAAGTTCAGTATCTTCCAAGGATACGACACGAAGATTTTCAAGAAAATCACCCCACCACCAACTACCCTTCACGTGGAAACATTTTCGAAAAATTTGATTTTCTAAAAAATGGCTCTAACGATTTTGATTAAAATATCATATATTAAAGAAATTACTTGACAAATAATATGTATATCTTGAATTTTCTGGAAATAGCTTCTGAAGACTACTTTATTCTGGATGAACTTTACGGAATCTTGTATAACTAGTAAACCGTAAGAGATAGACAAAAACTTACCTCACAAAAAATGTAGAGCACATTAAAACACACAATTTATATTATATACATTTTTTTTCGTGGAGTTGATCGTTTTTTTAGATATTTCTTGTTTTTGTTTCAGCCTTAAAAAACTTATACATTTCTCATACAGGAATTTGTCAACTCCTGTTCATACAAACAAAGGAACTTCAGTCACATAGCAACCCGCTTTTGAATATCACTTTAAGCTATGGTACTCCCTTATTTCGCTTCTACTTGCAAGGAAGCAAGTAATAAGACTATTTCTGCTATTTTTTCTCGCTTAGCATGAAGTAAGTAGAAGCATACATTTTTTAACAAATATTTGTTGCAGAGATATAGAGAAAGTCATGTGAATAGATTACATCAGACTTTTTTACTTCTTATTTTCTTTCTTCATGGAAGGAAGCGAATAATAAGGACATTTCTGCTACTGTTTATCTAGAGTAGCATGATGTAGATAAAAGAATATTTTTAATGAAAGTTTGTTTGTGGAAGAGCTAGAGAAAGGCATTAATGAAACACATTAGATTGTTTTACACCGTGAAATATTCTGTTTAGTGCTTTCAAATATCCCCAAAAGTAAGTCCTTTTAAAACGCTGTTAAATAAATGAAACACATGGGAATTAAAATTATTAACAGTGAACCTTTTTATTGACTTTACTCAAAGGGACACCACTTCGCTTTTTAAAACATGTTTAAAGTGGAATGATAAATGATTGACCCTGTTTTATTATTTTTACAGTACTCGTTTTGGGCTTTTGGTGTCTTGATTTTTTATGAATGCCCGCATTTTTCCTCTTCCTATACATTTTAGTTTTTTTACCACTCAGTCAAGGATTTGAAAAAAATCTCATGTGTTCTATTCATGACTTTCTCTACATCTCTGCCACAAACTATTGTTAAAAAACTTATGCTTCTATTTACTTCATACTTTTCTTTGTCGTGTAAGTTTACTATATTTTAATCAAAATATTTACAGCTATTTTTGAGAAAATCAGGATTTTTTAAATTTTTTCCATGTAAAGGGTAGTCGGGGTCGGGCTAATTTTCTTCAAAATTTTCGTGTCACACACTGAAAGATACTGAACTTAAATACCAAGTTTGGTATTTAACCGACTTTTCAATAATCTCGGTACCCAATATTTGGGTGCAATACAATACCTACCTTCTGTATACAGTGCATACATAGTACGTGTTGAGAAAGTAAAAATTGCATAATATTTGCATACTCTACATGAGTACCAGCCAACTTTAATTCCGCCTCAGCTGGCGCCATTTTATAGTTCCTGCTAGAGTGAGCAGACTTCAACGGTAGCTTCGTGACGTTAAGTTGAAGTATAAGTTCCTCTACCGTTTTTCCTCTACTGTGCGTTTGTAAAATAAAGAATAAATTGGTCAAATGTTTGATAGTGAATATATCACCATTCCTTTGTCGTTTACTTTTGCAATCAAAATAGCGATGAGTTATTCGTGTTTTTACCATTTGTTGCTAAAATGAATCGTCTAGCCACAAAATGTATTAAAGAATTGTATTCCAGCGTGTCTACTGGAAAGTTCCTGGTCATATCCTTGACAATCAGCCTCTAGAGAGTAAGGTCAGGGATGTTGACAGTAACGTTGTGCCTCGACACCTTGCACAACAATTGGTTCTGTCAGTGCTTTAGATACGTTAAATTTATTAAAAAAAAACGGCTGTATTAGCAAATCAAGAGTATGTAGATATGCTTCTTGGTTATGACAAAGCTCAGTCATTTAGATTATTATTTCTGGGGACATTTTAAGAGTAAAGTGCACCATGACGAGGTTGCCATCATTGATAATCTTCACTTACTTCTGTTTTAGAAATTGAGCAGAACGCAGACGCTCTAATGAGTGTAGGGAAAATTTGGCTAATAAAATGCGATGCCTGCATAGATTCTAATAAAGCACATTCTAAGCAGTTCTTGTTGATGTAGTTATTGACCATTAATACATGTCCCGGTTAGCAAAGATATGGATTTGATTTAATTATTCCACGATAAACATGAATGAGATATTTTCATAATTCACATTTTAATTTGCTGTATCTTTGATCATCAGACTAAATCTTGTACGTAGCCTCTTACGCAGTTTTTAGTTTAGTTCTCGTGATTACGATTGGATATCATAAAAGAAAAACACCCTCCCCTTGTTAGTGGCAGTAGCTGGTTATAAACTACAGATTCTGGCGAACCAGCTTTCAAGCACAAACCAAAACAAAACATTTGGCTGTGAAGTCCCTAATCTGTTGCCAGGCTGTATAGATAATGTGTGCATTAATGTTGAATTATCTCTGTTACCTTTCACGATACATGTAATTATTGGACTTTATTATTCGTCATATTTGGACCTACCAGCATGAGAAATCTGCGCACTCATACCCCTAACATCCTGTATAAAACTCTATCTCTGGCCAATAGCGACATTTGATGTTCATCTATTTATGGTCCAACAATAAGAGAGGTATTTCACTAACGTAACAAAGCAAAGTTTCGATAGAAAAGGCGCTGAAGACAGATTTTTCATTTTTGTAACTTTATTGCCACCATAGCAGAACTTCTGGGTTATTGTGTGAACTGCCGAGATTCTTTTCTCTTCCGCTCTCTCACTTTCTCCCCTCCTTTTCCTTCTCTATAGTCCTTTCACCTTTCATAGCACACGGCATCTCATTCTGGGTTAATGTAAACGTGAATTAGACACGCGCGAGCGTAAATACGCAAAATTCAGTCTAAAAAAATCTGATGTGTTCCATTCACATTACTTTCTCTACATCTCTGCAACAAATTATTGTTAAAAAGCTTATGCTTATATTTACCTCATGTTAATTGATAAAAAGTAGTAAAAATATTCTTATGACCTGTTTCCTTGTAAGAAGAAGCGAAGAGTTGACAAATTTCTGTATGAGAGAAGTACAAGTTTTTCAAAGCTGAAACAAATAACAAGGAATATCTAAAAAATAAGCAACTCCACGAAAAAAAGTTAAATAACATAAATTATGTGTTTTAATTTGCTCTTCATTTTTTGTGTGGTAAGCTTTTGTCCATCTCTTACGGTTTAACAGTTATGCAAAATTTTGTAAAATTTATCCAGAATAAAATAGTTTTCAGAGGCTCTTCCCAGAAAATTCAAAATATACATATTATTTGTCAGGTTAATATCTTTAATATACGATATTTGAATCAAAATCGTTAGAGCCATATTTAAGAAAATCAAAATATTCGAAAAAAGTTCCATGTAAAGGCTAGTTGGGGGTGGGGGGATTTTCTTGAAAATCTTCGTGTCGCATCCTTGGAAGAAACCAAATTTATATACCAGGTTTGGTATTCAACGGTCTTTCTTTTCTATACACTATGTACTTAGTACGTGTAGAGAAAGTAAAAACTGATGTGTTGTCATTCACGTAACTTTTTTTCTACTCACTCTTTTACAAACTATTCTTACAAAAATGTTCTCTTTTATCAAGATAAACACATTTTAACTAACTCATTCATTAGCCAATGTATGAACGAATTAGTAGACTAAAGCAATGGACAGGTGTTTAAAAGGCGGTCGCCATTTGACGATTGAAATTCCATTCTCTTTGCACGACCACAGCACAAACTAACAGCATGTTATCATGCGAACTAACGTGATATGCTACCTCTTCTTATTTTGTCACAAACTATTTTTACAGAAGCTTATTTCTTTATCTACCTTTAAGCTAATCGATTTAAAATTAGCAAAAATGGTTTATTACTACTTTTCTTGTACATGCAAGGTGAATAAAGAAATACATTATGCTCTAGCAATAACCACATTTTTAAGAGCTCGTCGCAATATGATAGTTTAAAATTAGTTTAAGTTTGCATGACCAGAAATAAAAGAATGCCGACTTCAGATTTGAAAACTGGATAAGTATTGGTAAATTTAAATTAATAATAAGAAATTTCTCGGAAATGGTTAACTCTACAAAAAATTTAATTGTGAAACATTTTCTGTTTCGACATTTTTTTTCCAGAAAATCTCACATACATTTCATTTCATCTCTCATGAAAATGTCTTAAACTTGATCAAAACCGTTATACACATACTTTAAGAAATTTAAATGTTTGAAAAATGTTCCATGTAAAGGATAATTGAAGTGGGTAATTTCCTCGAAAAACTTCGTTGCATTCTTAGAATACGCAGAACTAAATTATCTCGTTTGGAATTTAATGAACTTTTCGTTTTCGGATTTTACTCGTCACAGACTCTCTCTCTTTCTCTCTCTCTCTCTCTCTCTCACTCTCTCTCTCTCACACACAAACACACATCACGAACTTTTTCTAAAAATTCCTTTTTGAACTCAGTGGACGTTAAATCGTGTATTTCCGGTGAGATCTTGATCCCTAATTTTTGTGTGGCATGTACAAAACTTTCTCTAATACATATGGTAAGTAGAGAAAGTAAACATATAGTAAAATACCATGTAAAAATTATGAGCATTTGAAAGTTAAAAACAAAATAAATAAATAAAAAATATCTCGGGAATGGTTAACGCCAAAAAATGTGTATTTAGGATTGCTCTAACGGGATATCATGTTTGTATAGTAATATCTTTTTTAGTCTACCAGTATTACAAACGTTTTTAATAATTGAGAAGACTATAGAGCATTCCCAGAAAACTCCCGATACCAGTTTAGATGTATATAAATATATTGGCCATATAATACTTTGATAAAAATCTTTAGAATGCCTTTTAAGAACATTAAAAATAATGGAGAGAATTCTTGAAAAATGATAGTAGAATGACACATTTTCTTGAAAATATTCCTGTTGTATCTGCTGAACTTAAAAACTAAGTATGGTATTCAATCTAATTAATTCTCTTGTTACTTTTTCTTCACCACTATGTACATACTGAGAGAAGGTGTTGCATTCCACCCAAAATTTTGTTTTCGAGATTTCAACGGAAATATAAATTTAGAGCTCCCTTGAATCCAAAAAGGGAATTTTTTCTTTCTCTAGCGTATATTACAACGTACAGAGAAGGTATTGTATTTCATCCAATAATTGGATACTGAGATTTCACGGGAAATATATGTTTTGAGACTCCCTGAAAAAAGGACTTTTAGAAACATGTCCCTGTGTATGTGTGCGTGTGCGTGCGTGCGCAGCATAGCTCAAAAACCAAAAGTCGATTAAATACCAAACTTGGTATAAGCTCAGTATCTTCCAAGGATGCGACGCGAAAATGTTCAAGAAAAAAACCCCCAAACACAAACTGCCATTTACATATAGCAGTTTTCGAAAATGTTGATTTTCTTAAAAATGACTTTTGATTAAATTGCTTTATGTTTTAGATATTTTTATGAAAAGCGAAATGTATATCTTGAATTTGATAGAAATAGCTTCTGAAGACCTATTTATAGTAGGTAAGTTTTGCTTAAGTTTGCATAAGTGGTAAACCATAAGAGACAAACATTTATTACACAAAATGTAGATCTGAAAATATATTACCTATATCATATACACTTTTATCGTGATTTGGCCATATACGAGATATTCCTTGTTGGTTTCCGTTTTAAAATACTTAAAACTTGACTCATACGGAAACTTGTCAACTCAAGACCATACAAAGAAACTGATTTCCGTCACATAGCAACTAGGCAGTTTTAAAAAGGTGTGACTATCGTTTTAGCCTAGTATACTACGTTATTTCCTACTGCCTACAAGGGAGCAAGTAATAAAACTATTTCTGTTAATACTTATTTGGATTAGCATGAAGTAGACACATGAATAGGCATTTCAACAATAATTACAGAGATGTAGAGAAAGTCATGTGAAGGGAGTACATCAGATTTTTAGAAAAAAAAGATTCATGTGTGTGTATATATATGTGTGTGTGTATTCCTGTGTCAAAAACAAAAAGCCGGTTAACTACCAAACTTGATATTTAAGTTCAGAATGTTCCAAAGATACGACCTGAATATTTTTAAGAGAAAACCCCATTCCAAACTACACTTTACATGGAAAACTTTTCGAAAATGTTGTTCAATGAAAATTGCACTAAAAACTTTGATTAAAGTGCTGTATGTTGAAGATATTTTTGTGACAAATAAAATATAAAACCTAAATGTTATGCGAATAGCCCCCTAAATCCTCCTCATTCTCAGTGAGTTCTGAATAACTGGTAAACCAAAATACATACACAAAATCTTATTAGAGAAAACGCTTAGGAGTCAAAAATATATGATTTATGTCAAATAAACTTTCTCGTAGAGTGAGCCGGTTTTAAAATAATCTGTTTTGAAAGTGTTACCCTTCCCTAAGTGTCCTCTAGCAGACATACTTGAAAGGTAACGATATATTTTTTCCCCTTGTTTCTATGTTCAAATTTTAAGACGCCAATTTTACACAAATTTGAAAGTGGTATACATTTGCTTAAACCAAGAGCTCATGACCAACTATGTTGTATTGTTATCTAAACTTTCTCTGTACGCACTATGTATATAGTGTATGGAGAAGGTATTGCTCTCCAACCAAAAATTCGATACCGAGATTTCACCGGAAATATATGTTTTCGGAAAAAGGTCCGTGTATGTGTGTGTATGTGTGTCCGTGTGACTCTGAACACGATAACTCAAAAACGAAAAGTCGGTAAAATAACAAACTTGGTATTTAAGTTTCGTATCTTCCAGGGATGTGACACGAAGATTTTGAGAAAAATCCCCCACCCCAACTACCCCTTATATCGAACTTTTTTCGAAAATTTAGATTTTCTCAAAAATGGCTATAACGATTCTGATTAAAATTTTGTATATTAAAGATATTTACCTAATAAATAAAATGTATATCTTGAATTTTCTGGTAATAACCTCTGAATAGTACTTTATTATGGATGAATTTTACATCAATTTGTATAACGGCTAAACCGTAAGAGATGGACAAAAACTTACTACAAGAAAAATGTAGAGCACATTAAAACACACAATTTCTGTTATATACATTTTTTTCGTGGAGTTCATCGTTTTTGAGACATTCCTTGTTTTTGGTTTCTGCTTTGAAAAACTTATACTTTTCTCATACAGGAACTTGTCAACTCCTATCCATATAAACAAAGGAACTTCATTCACATAGCAACCAGCTTTTGACTATCACTTTAAACTATTGTAGTCCCTTATTTCGCTTCTACTTACAAGGAAGCAAGTAATAAGACTATTTCTGCTCATTTTTTCTGATTAGCATAAAGTAAATAGAAGTATAAGCTTTGTAAAAATAATTTCTTGCAGGGATATAGAGAAAGTCATGTGAATGGTATACATCAGATTTTTAATAATCCGGTTGTATTACACATCAAGTAATTGTTAGCTATATTGTCGGCAACTATAAGAATCTGAATCCCCTTGTTTGGTTATTAGGCTTTTTTATGAGAGAATGTATTTAAAAGTAATTTGTTATTCCTAACTTTTATTCGCAGAAATTGTTGTAACAACTTGGTGTACTAAGGCACGCGACTGGAACTGGTTTCTTTTATAGGAAATTGTGTCCAATATGTCCTTTAAGGTATGTATTTACATACATTATTGCTGATAGTTAATACAATACATGATTTTCTATACAATTACTATGATATTAATTTCGATTTCTGAGATAAACTTATAATGTCTGTGGCTACGTCTTCACTATTCAGAGATTGTGTACCGGAGCTTTATTACGTTTTCATTTATAGCATAAAGTTGAAGATCATTTTTTTAGTATTGTAATCTGCACATCACCATGGGGACAACAAATTTCCTTGTTCAAACTTTTCGTGAAATTCATATACAATACACATTTTTATATGCTCCTAGTAATTAAAATTAATACATTTGAATAACTTACATACTAATTTTCGTATAAATATGGTCTTAGTCATTTGTTATGTTTTGTTCTCCTCCTTTGTTACATTCTTAAACAAATTACAGCATCCGGTTAATTGTGATCTCTTTTAAGTTTTATATGATTAATATATTTCCCTAAACACCAATTCTTAGCTATTTTATACATATTAATGACGAGCTATATTTATTACATAACCTTAGCTATGTTACTTTCGTTAAACACGCCATTTTAACCATTTTTTCGTGCGTATCGTGAAGCGATGACGTCACGTTGCAATTTCTTCACACACGTTTCTTTGGCTTTTAAGTGGCAAACAATATTATTTTATGACTTTTTGTAGTACTGTTTTTGGGCAGTATATTTTTATTACTTTCTCTATACGCACCATGTACATAGTGTATAGAGAAGGTATTGCACTCCACCCAATAATTCGATACTGAGATTTCACCGGAAATATATGTTTTAGGGTCCCCTGTATCCAAATAAAGTATTTTCAGAAAAAAAGGTCCGTGTGTGTGTCCGTGTGTCTGTGAACACGACAACTCAAAAACGAAAAGTCCGTAAAATACCAAACTTGGTATTTAAGTTTAGTATCTTCCAGGGATACGACACGAAGATTTTGAGAAAAATCCCCCACCCCCAACTACCCTTTACGTGGAACTTTTTTCGAAAATTTTGATTTTCTCAAAAATGGCTCTAACGATTTTGATTAAAATTTCGTATATTAAACACATTTACTTGACAAACAAAATGTATATCTTGAATTTTCTGGGAATAGCCTCTGAAGAGTAGTTTATTCTGGATGAATTTTACTAAATTTTGAATAACTGCTAAACCGTAAGAGATGGACAAAAACTTACTGCACAAAAAATGTAGAGCACAGTAAAGTAAACAATTTATGTTATATACATTTTTTTTGTGGAGTTCGTCGTTTTTGTGACATTCCTTGTTTTTGGTTTCTGCTTTGAAAAACTTATACTTTTCTCGTACAGGAATTTGTCAACTGCTGTCCA
The DNA here is from genome assembly GCA_030762935.1 of Hymenopus coronatus. NCBI lineage: Eukaryota > Metazoa > Arthropoda > Insecta > Mantodea > Hymenopodidae > Hymenopus > Hymenopus coronatus. The sequence goes on from CM060882.1 coordinate 29,365,281, forward strand.
TACAAACAAAGGAACTTCAGTGACATAGCAACTAGCTTTTGACTATCACTTTAATCTATGGTACCCCTTTATTTTGGTTCTATTTACAAGGAAGCAAGTAATAAGATTATTTCTGCTAATTTTTCTCGATTAGCATGAAATAAATAAAAGATAATCTTATTAACAATAATAATTTACAGAGATGTAGAGAAAGTCATGTGAATGGTACACATCAGATTTTTATTTTTAGTTCCCTAGATTGCTTCAATGTTAAATTCTGCGTCAGATTGTTGTAGAGTCTTGATGGAAAAAGGCAAAATCGCACTCCCTGTCTATTATTATCTAAAACAAATGGGGAAATATTATCTTCACGTACGTACGGGCCTCAACTGTTGACTCCAAAAAAAAAAAAAAAAAAAAATCGGCCCTGGAGCTTTACTCCAGGAAATCTTTCTGCAAATCGTACTTTCACTTGGTGAACTGACATAGTTAACACATGTGAATTATAAATAAATACATGATGTGCAGTAGAACACGTATACTGAGCCTTTATACCTTTTGACCTAGGTCATTATACCTAATTATGACTCGTAATATCTAAACTACACAATGTGACTGTCAACTCAACACCGTTCTTCCAGAACAGAGAGAAACCGCGTCAGAAGCGTGATCTTATTTACAGCAGCAGTGCTGAATGTATCCACACACCCAGTGGAAAAACACCGCGCAGCCGGTTCGGAGGTTTTTGACTCACTTTAATAGTATTTAAGCAAAGTAATTTGAAAAGCATTAAAAGGAATTATTTTGGTCAGATATATATATATATATATATATATATATATCTTTTTTTTAACAATGGTATATATGAATAATAAATTAATATCTGTAAATCTATAATATCGGCGGCACCGTGGGTGAGTGGTTAGCCCGCTCGCCTCCCATCTAGGCGGTCCAGGTTCGATCCCAAGTGCCCGCAAGTGGGATATGTTGTGGACAAAGTGGCATGTGGGCGGTTTCCCCCGCCTATCTTTCCACTAATCGCTCCATCATCACCTTTCCAATCACCAATTTCCTTACATTTCATATCTTCCACTTCATGTTCATGCCTGGCTATGGGCCGACCCCTCGTACCAGGTTCTCCATTCTGTGGTTTCGTGCCGTAGGCTCCCCAACAAGCTTCTGACCCCTGGTCATTGACTTGTAAGTCCTAGGGGGTTTTCAGTCTTACACTTACGGAGAGGGAAAGCTGATTACGAATCGAAACGAAACAAGACTTGATGAGCAGTAAAGGAAATTATTTTATTCAGATTTTTATATATATTTTTAATAGTGGAATATACGAATGAGAAATTAATATCTGCAGATCTATAATAGGCCCAATAGTAGTTTTTCGTTACTCAAAACAAACTTTGCTTTCTGTCTAAACTAACACGTTAAGATACGAAACATAAGAACATCATTTTATAGTCTCAACATTGTTTTAAATTTACTCCAGACGCTCCCCGCGTTGTACTGCAGAGCAATAACTCAGGACAGTTATCAGCGCGATAACGTCCGTCTGTATGATGTGCTACATTCTTTCTGTTCTTTCTTCCGGTCACATATTTTATCAATAATTAACACGAAAGGATATTCTTCATATTGATATATTGCGATGCGCTGGCAGCAGTAATAAAGTAGGTTATTATGCATTAGAACAGACGCTCAAGATACAATTTACGATCCATAAGCTAACCTCTTCACTATCCATTCCCAATTTCTCTGAAGGAAACCGTAAACACTTTCTGCTCTTCTGCAATGTAATTAACAGCAGCAATACCAGGTGGGTTTCTCGCCGCTTCTATGATTATACAGCTTGTCTGAATACAAAAGGGCAAGTCAAACAGTCATGTCCCTAATTTTCTGTAGACCGTCGAAAATCAATAGACATGTTCTTCTGTACGGGAGAATAGGTCAGCGGATTTTTCCTCATTCGGCTAGGTCTTAAGATTATACATCTGTGAAAGTAAAAACATCTGATGTTTTCAATTCACTATACTTTCTCCAGCTGTTCTCCAAACAAACGTTTCTTACAAAATAGTATTCTTTTATCTCATCATGCTAATCGAGGTAAACACTAGAATTGTTCTTATCACTTGTTTCTTTATAAGTAAAAGGGAAATAAGGAAATGCAAAGCAATTGTCAAATGTTATAAAAGCCGGTCGCTCTATGAAACAACTGAAATTCGGTTCGTCTGGCTTGCTGGGAACAAACAAAAGAGAGACGAAAATAAGGATGACTTTCCATTTAAGAAAAGTTTAACAAGGTTATTCCAATAACAAGGAATATTTCGGAAATGGTTAACATTACATAAATACGACAAAAGTTGTGTGTTTTAAGCAAATTTTCATTCTGAACTGTTTTTGTCTATCTCTTAGGCTTTATCAGTTTTATACAAAAGACATCCAGAGGGTGTCCCCACAAAACTAAAGATATACATTTTGTTTTTTCTAAAAATATATAAGTATATGCTATTTTAATCAAAATCGTTGGAGCCGATTTTGAAAAAATGAAAAGTTAGTTAACCAAAATTTTGCTTTTGAGTTTTGCTATTCACAGACCCTTTCTCGCGCGCGCGCGCACACACATACGCACACGCGCGCACACACATATATAAACACAGACAGACATATGGACATATTTCTAAAAGTGATTTTTTTGGGATTCAGGGAGTCTCAAAACATGTATTTCCGTTGAAATCTTGGTATCGAATTTTAGGTGCAGTACAATACCTTCTCGATACTCTTTGTACATAGTGCGTATAGAGAAAGTAAAAATAGTATTTTAATAATACCTAGAGAAAATTATGTGAATAAAACATATTAATGTTTTAATTTCTCTGCTGAGTACATAGCTAGAAAGCAACATTCCATCCAAAACATAGATATCAACACAACATCGATGGCAATACACGTTTTAGGGTCCCCTAAATCTAAAAAATGCATTTTTAGGTAATGATACGTGTGCGTTTTGTGTGTGTGTGTGTGTGTGTGTGTGTGTGTGTGTGTGTTCATGTGTTCCAGATACTCTGAATTAGATAACTCAGAAATGAAAAATCTGTTAAATTCAAACTTATATTTAAGTTCAGCATCTTCCAGTAATACGACAAGAAGATTTTCAAAAATATCCCCTCACACCAAACTATCCTTAAGATGGAAACAAATTCGAGTATTTTGATTTTCTCAAAAATGGCTGAAATGATTTTGATAAAAATACCGTATATTGAAAGTATTCAAAGATAAATAATAATATCTTGACTTCTTTGGTAATAGCCTCTGAAGTCCTCTTCATTCTAAATGATGTTTGCATCCCTCATAAGCAATAGATCGTTAACGCATATAAGAATTTCTAATTCTGGATAATTTTTATTGAATTTTACATAGCTGGTAAACCATAAGAAATAGGCAAAACTTATTACACAAAAATGTAGATCACTTTAAAGTACACAATTTATGTTATAAACTTTTTTTCGTGGAGTAGATCGTTTTTGAGATATTTCTTGTTATTGGTTCAGTTTTAAAATACTCCATTTTTCCCATACTAGAATTTGTGAACTCATGTTCCTAAAAACAAAGGAACTTCAGTCACATAGCAACCAGCTTTTGACTATCACTTTAGGCTGCGGTACTCCCTTATTTCGCTTCTACTTACAAGGACGCAAGTAAAAAAACTATTTCTGCTAATTTTATCTCGATTAGCATGAAGTAAATAGAAACATAAGCTTTCTAACAATAATTTGTTGTAGAGATGTAGAGAAAGTCATGTGAATGGAACAGATCAGATTTTTTTTTGTTGAGTGAACGGTTTCCGAGATATTCCTTGTATTTTTTTAAATTTCAAACTACTTAAACTTTTCTCAAGTGGTAATTCAAAAGAGATCTGTATTTGTTTCATATAGCGACAGCATTTAAAAGATTTGACTATCGCTTTAGATTAGTGTATTCTCTTATTTTCCTTCTACAGAAAAAAAACAAGTAATAAGATCATTTCTGCTAATGTTCCCCTTGAGTAGCATGACGTAGATAAAGGAATAATCTTTTGTAAGAAAGATATGGAATAGATGAATGGAATACATTAGACTTTTTACTTTCTCTACACGTACTATATACATAGTGTGTAAAGAAGGTATTGTAATGAATCCAAAAATTCCATACTGAGATTTCACATGAAATATATGTTTTAGGGTCCCCTGCGTCCACAAAAAGCATTTTCAGAAAAAGGTACGTATGTGTGTCCGTGTGTCTGTGTACACGATAATTCAAAAACGAAAAGTCAGTAAAATACCAAACTTGATATTTAAGTTTAGTATCTTCCAGGGATACGACATGAAGATTTTGAGAAAAATCCCCTCACCCTAAACTACCCTTTACATTGACATTTTTTTTTTTTAATTTTGATTTTCTTATAAATGGTTGTAATGATTTTGATTAAAATATCGTATATTAAAGATATTTTCCTGACAAATAACATGTATATATTCAATTTATTGGGAATAGCCTATGAAGACTACCTTATGCAAAATTCCGTTAAATCCATTCAGAATAAGTGTTCAACCGTAAGAGATGGATCAAAACTTACTACACAGAAAATGTGGAGTACGTTAAAACCCACAACTTATGTTATATATATTTATATCCGTGGAGTTGGTCTTTTTCAGGTATTCCTTATTTTTGGTTTCGCTTTGAAAAACATACACGGTGGAGTCTCTGTCAACTATATGTTACTATCACGTTAGCCTATGCTACTCCCTTATTTCCCTTCTACTCACAAGGAAGTAATAAGATTGCTAATTTTTTCTCGATTAGCATGAAGTAAATATAAGCATAAGCTTTTTAATAATAATAAATTGTTGCAGAGATGTAGAGTAAGTCATGTGAATGTAACACATCAGATTTTTTTATTTTGAAGTCCCTATTTTTATGAATTAGCTAAATTTTATTGAGAAAGTTTGTGTTGGTTTAAAGTTTTCTGCGTTAGTGTGGAATACCAACATAGGATTTATAAAACCGCACTTGTGAGCTGTTTATCGGCCACGCCCAAAGAAGCATCACACAAGAGATAAATATCGGTGTGTAACCGTTGTCAATTCCCCTCCACATCTGATAACTTTGGAATTTACTGCCGTGAATTTGCATTGTCTAACTCAACCCTAATGTCTCCCGGTCTCCAAATCAAATTTACGGTCATGCAATTAACTTTTTCGTTGTGATCAGCACTTTTTACTCAGCCATAAAAAATAGGCAGAAGATTTGGAGTGTCTAAATCAGAGTACTTGGCACTTACAATTGCCAGTTTTCATTAATGATAAACCTCTCCTAGCAACTTTTTTGTTATCCTACTTTCCTTCATAAATTAAAACGTGGGGTTATAATGCAATGGCACAAGCTTTTTGTCGTCTACAAGTTTTTTAAATGCTTAATTCTCTTATGACGTGAACTAACTTCCCCTCCTAATTCACTTTCAGTGTTCCAAGATCCTGAGCATTTTAATTTTATTCTATAATTGCTTTCTAACGCACATAATGCAGTATACTTCAAGAAAAAAACAGTATTTTTTCTCTATGACGTATATACAATGAAACTATTAAATAGAGAATCATTGCATTCCACCCAAAACTTCTACACCGCCGTATCACTAGACTTTTATTGTCCTGTTAATTAAAACATCTGATGTGCTCCATTCACATGACTTTCTCTACTTCTATGCAACTTATTATTGTTAAAAAGCATATTCTTCTATCTACTTCATGTTAATCGAGAAAACTTTTAGCAGAATTATTTTTATTACTTGCTTCCTTGTAAGTAGAAGAGAAATAAGGGAATGCACTAGGCTAAATCTTTTAGTTAAATCTTTTAAAAGCTAGTTGCCATGTGGTTTAAATCCGCTTCTTTCCATAACCAGGATTTTATAATTTTCACTTTCTCTACATGTACTATGTACACAGTGTATAGAGAAGGCATTGTATTGCATTAAAAAATTCGATACCAAGATTTCACCGGAAATACATGTTTTGGGTCCCCCTGAATCTAAAAAAGCATTTTTGGAAAAAGGTCCGTGTGTGCGTCTGTATATGTGGGTCTGTGTGTCTGTGGACAGCATAGCTCAAAAACTAAAATACCGTTAAATACCAAACTTTGTATTTAAGTTTGGAATCTTCCAAGGATGCGACACGAAGATTTTCAAGAAAATCCCCCACCCCCAACTACCCTTTGCATTGGAACTTTCTTGGAAAATGTTGATTTTCTCAAAAATGACTAACGATTTTGATTAAAATATTGTATATTTAAATTATTTACCTCACAGATAATGTGTATATCTTGAATCATCATGAATAGCCTCTAAAGACTACTTTATTTTGCATAACTACTAAACCATAAGAAATGGACAAAAACTTACCACACAAAACATATAGAGCACATTAAAGCACACAATTTATGTTATATACTTTTTTTTCGAGGAGTTGATCGTTTTTGAGACATTCCTTCTGTATAGTTTCAGCTTTGAAAAACTTGTTCTTTTCTCATACAGAAATTTGTCAACTCGTGTCCATACAAACAAACGAACTTCGATCACCTAGTAACCAGCTATTGACTTCAATTTAACCTATGATACTCCCATATTTAGCTTATACTTACAAGGAAGCAAGTAATAAGGCTATTTCTGCAATTTTTTTCTCGATTAGCATGAAGTAAATAGAAGAATAAGCTTATTAACAATAATTTGTTACAGAGATGCAGAGAAAGTCATGTGAATGGAACACATCAGATTTTTTTTTAATTAATGACAACTTTATTGTCTACAATGCATCAGAGTTGTGAGAAATTAGAAACAGAACAAATAACGTGAAACAGGAGTCCAAGGTTCTGCCCTGCGGCAGTCCTGAAGGCATAATTAAGATCTAATTAATGCGGTACAAGTGTTAAATCCGAGTGTATTTTTCGTTTTTATCTTCTGTTTTCTTTATCTGTGGTTAGTAGGACAGTAACGCTTCTATATCCGCTTAAACCATCGAAATTATGTAACTAACAATAATATGTAAAAAATAAGATGTATTGCGCAACGAACCTAGAGTGATCATTATACTTAATTAAATAGATAGCCTTTGTATATAGTAATATAGTATTAATCATAGTAAGGGGAATAAGTTTTGCTTTAACCATTATTTTATTTGTAAATATTTGTATTTTACACGATAAGACGACAGGATTTGAAACGTGGTTTTAACTGTAAATGCTCAGTTTTCCGTTAGCAAGAGACCTTGGAGCTTTCAAAAGGAAACATTCTAAAAATGTTATTGCCCATGTCATTTGTTGAGTGGCTTTAGGGAATAGAGGCATAAGTACATGCAACCAAGGGACGCTATTCATACAGAAGGATGTTTAAGTTTAAAATTCACAACCGTTTTGGGCAGTTCTACGCCAGATTCCATGGCGACACTATGTCGGTCACTGAAGCAAAATCGCGCCACATTGCTCACCACGGTTGAAACCAAGAAGTCATGGTTTTGCTTTCCCCCGATTTATAATCATCACCCACATGTTTGCAGGTGTCACTTGGTTGTCCACGGTTAGGGTTTATACAGTGTAATATTATACCATGCAATTTTCTTCAATAATATTTACGAACCAGTGAATTATGTTATTCTTCTTCACTACCTCTTGTATTTCCTTCTGTACCACGCCCTGTATCGAGTTATTCATGTTCGCCGATGAAGAAGAACAACCTGAGCTAAAACCGGAGCAGCGAAGACATCAAAAGGTAGGGAAATGTCACTAGGCTCCACCCTAACCGGACCAACTGACCACACAATAACATCGACGCTACTTTGTCATTTACTATTAATAATGAACCATGACTTGAAGCTTTCCTGGCGGCGGTATGAAAATAACTTTTCTCGGGCTATCAGCCAGGTGAATTCTGGAATAATTTCCAAGCTTTCAAGAGCTCTAGCCCTAGTTTTAATACAGGCTCACATCTGGCAACGGGCCAATCAGAGCAGTCCGTCCCGGCAACGGAGACCATTGGTTCCTAGTCAACGCCTCCCATGCCGGACCCGGGCCAAGCACAGAGCGGCATCTGGCCGGTCCCCCCCCCCCACCGGACTCCTATATATAAGGTGTAGAAGCCTCTGGTCTACCATACCTGGAGGACGAGATTAGGCGTCGGGCAACAAAATTCAACGAAGGGTTACCATTCCAACGGAGCGCCCTCGTTAGGTCTCTTGGGGATTACGATCCCACAAACCGCCGCTTCAGGCGATACCGGCTTCCCCGCATGGCTTGCGGGCATCCCCGGTAACGAAGGAGCACCACCAACAGCTGCTACGGCTAAGCTCCTTATTATCCTTCAAGAGTTGCTTGGATTCAAAATTTAACCTCAAGAAACATTTTGATAAAAACACACCAGCGGTGCACAAGGGCCGTTGCACCATCAAGGCAACCGTCGAGGAGCAATATTCGCCTCCTCCTGTCACTCCACAACCCCAATACACACCCGCCATCCTACAAAACCCACAATCCCGTCAGAACGTGGTTAAGTTCTCTCTGAGAACAGGGACACGTCTAACACACCTCGGGCTGCCCTCAGCCTGCCAATCACACTGGACTGGACTCTACATCATTCCCTGAAGATGAAAGCTTGGAAATTATTCCAGAATTCACCTGGCTGATAGCCCGAGAAAAGTTATATTTAAATAATATTAAGGACAAAATAAAGCATAGCGTTGCAGTAGTTTAGAGGAATCGGTGAATTAGCTGTGATAGTCAAATGTGTTATTAAGTTTTCTGTAAGCTCTGCTTACTTCTGGAACTTTGAGATCTGAGTTTCTGCTATACGAGCAGGGTGCTTTGGTGATTAAACGGAGAAATCTGTTCCGAATAGTTTGTTTTCTCGGATTTGAGAAGGTGAAGCTGAATCCCAATTTGAGATGAGAAAATGTTATGTATTTTAAAACTAAAACCAATAACAAGCAATATTTTGAATACGGTCAAAATTATACACATGTATTGTTGCTTAAAGGAGATCTACCTTTTTGTATAGCACGTTTTATCTATCCTTTGCGGTTTACCAGTTACGCAAAATTCAGCAAAATTTATCCAAAATAAAGAGATCTTCAGAAGGCTATTCCCAGAAAACTCAAGATATATATTTTATTTATCATTTTAATCAAAATCGTTTGAGTCAATTTTGAGAAAATAAAATTTTTCGATATTTTTTTTTTTCCATTTAAAAGTAGTTTGAGTCAAAATCTCGTTAGCATTATTGGAATTGACTAAACTTAAATAATAAGTTTAATATTTTTACCGAGTTCTCATTTTTGAGTTATCCAGTTCAGAGACACAAATGTGCTTTTTATAAATTTTCTTCTTTTTTGGATACAGGAGACTCTAAAACATGTATTTTCGGTGAAATCTCGGTATCGAATTTTCAGGTGAAATGCAGTACCTTGCCTATACACTATGCACATAATAAGTGTATGAATGGAATGGCATGTTAATTTAAACAAAATGTGTTGCTGTTACTTGTGACAATATCATTTATCACCTAAAGTACCAACTGAAGCATACTGTGAAGGAGTTTTAACAATATTACCATAAAGGTTCATGTAGTTTTACGACTTATGTATGTATAGACATTTTTAAAACAAACAATCTCATTGATGTTTTTTCCTAAATCACTTATCTTGAAGATTATTCAATACATATTTATTGAATGATTTTATTACTTTCTCTACACGTACAATGTACATAGTGTATAGAGCAGGTATTGTAATGCACCCAAAAATTCGATACGGAGATTTCACCGGAAATACCTACATGTTTTGGGCCACCCTGAATCCAAAAAATAAGCATTTCTGGAAAAGGTCCATGTGTGCGTGTCTCTTTGTGCGTGTGTGTGTATGTGAGTGTGTGTGTGTCTGGCTATGGCCAGAAACGAAAAAGCAGTTAAATACCACACTTGGTATTTAAATTTGGTATTTTCCAAGGATGTGACACGAAGATTTTCAAGAAAACCCCCCACCTCGAACTACCCTTAACATGGAAATCTTTTCGAAAATGTTGATTAAAATATCGTGTATAAAAGATATTTACCTGGCAAATAATATGTATATCTTGAATTTTCTGGAAATAGCCTCTGAAGATTACTATATTGTGGATGAATTTTACGGAATTTTGCATAACTACTGAACCGTAAGAGATAGATAAAAATTTACGATACAAAAAATGAAGAGCACATTAAAACACAATTTATTATATATAATTTTTTTCATGGAGTGGATCGTTTTTGAGATATTCCTTATTATTGGTTTCAGATTTTAAAAACATATACTTTTCTCACACAGGAATCTGTCAACTCCTGTCCATACAAACAAAGGAACTTCAGTCACATAGCAACCAGCTTTTGACTATCACTTTAACCTATGTTACTCCCCTTACTCCCCTTATTTCGCTCGTACTTACAAGCAAGCAAGCAATAAGAGTAATAATTTTTTCTCGATTGGCATGAAGTGAATAGAAGCATTAGCCTTTTAACAATAATTTGTTGCAGAGATGTAGAGAAAGTCATGTGAATAGAACGTATCAGATTTTGTTTTTTTTTTTTTACTCAGGGAACCTCAAAGCATAATATTTGTGATGAAATCTCGGCATCGAATTTTTGGGTGAAATACAATACTTTTTCAAGTTACTATGTGCATTGTATGTACACACGTTCTGGAGAAAGTAAAAAAATCTGAAGTGTTCCATTCACATGACTTTCTCTATATCTCTGCAACAAGTTATTGTTATAAAGCTTATGCTTGTATATACTTCATGCTAATCGAGAAAACATTAGCAGAAATAGTCTTATTACTTGCTTACTTATTAGTAGAAGCGAAATAAGGGAGAACCATAGGTTAAAGTGATAGTCAAAAGCTGGTTGCTATGTGCCTGATGTTCCTTTGTTTGTATGGACAGGAGTTGACAATTCCGGTATGAGAAAAGTATAAGTTTTTTAAATCTGAAACCAAAAACAAGGAATATCTCAAAAACGACCATCTCCACGAACAAAACTTATAAAACAAAAAATATGTATTTTAACGTATTCCGTAAAATTGATCCAGAATAAAGCAGTCTTCAGAGCCTATTCCCAGAAAATTCAAGATATAGTTTATTTGCCATATCCATTTTTGAGAAAACATTTTCAAAAAAAGTTCCAAGTAAAGGGTAGTTTGGGGTGGAGGGTTTTTTCTCAAAATCTTGGTGTCACATCCCTGAAAGATACTAAACTTAAATACCAACTTTGGTGTTTTACCGAATTTTTGTTTTTGAGTTATAGTGTTCACAGGCACACACACGAACCTTTCTCTGAAAATGCTTCTTTTTTTTTTTGGATACATGAGACCCTAAAATATATATTTCCGGTGAAATCTCGGTATCGAATTTTTGGGTGCATTACAATACCTTCTCTGTACACTATGTAGAAGAAAGTAAAAAAGTGCGGGGATATACATGAAAATATGTGACGTGTCACTCTGGGGCAAATGACGCTGGTAGTGGGAAAGTAAATGAGACGTGTATGATATAACGTGAAGAGTGTAGCAATACGCAAGTTGTTTGTCAACATTTCTCGACTGTGTGGTTCACAAACACCGCCTTTCCTCCAAGTGGGAGGAAATGGGTTAGACAGGGTACGGACAATTTCCCGCCGGGCTTGTGGTACATGTATGTGGGTGGAGGTTGCCTTGTGGTCACAGTCCGCCATTTAGTTGAGTTGGCCGAGACCCATAGGCATGCCTAATCCACTTCAGCGCCACTGATTTACCCGCTCAAACTTCAGCTTTCCCATCTGACTTTCATATCCAAACCCTTTTAAATGAAGCTACATTCGAGATAGGAAAACAGAAAGATCTGGTGCGTTGCATTTATACCCTAAAATCCCATACTCATTCCATTAAAACAAAAAACAACTGAAAAGCAATAGTAATTTAAAAATTCTGATGTGTTCCATTCACATGACTTTCTCTACATCTCTGCAATAAATGATTGTTAAAAAGCTTATGCTGCTATTCACTTCATGCTAATCGAGAAAATGTTAGCAGGAATAATCTTATTACTTGCTTCCTTATAAGTAGAAACGAAATAAGGGAGTACCATAGGTTTGGTTAAAATGATACTCAAAAGCTGGTTGCCAAGTGACTGAAGTTCTTTTGTTTGTATGGTCAGGAGTATACAAACTCCAGTATGAGAAAAGTTTTTTAAAGCTGAAATAAAAACCAGGAAATATCTAAAATATCTCCACGAAAAAATGTACATAAAGTAAATTGTGTGATTTAACGTACATTTTTTGTGTGGTAAGTTTTTTTCTATCTCTTGCGGTTTATCACTTATATAAAATTCCGTAAAATTCATTCACAATAAAGTAGTCTGCAGAGGCTATTCCCAGAAAATTCATAATATACATTTTATTTGTCAGGTAAGTATCTTTAATATACGATATTTTAATCAAAATCGTTAGAGCAATGTTTGAGAAAATCAAAATTTTCCAAAGAAGTTCCATTTAAAGCGTAGTTGGGGATGGTGGGAATTTTCTCAAAATTCCGTATTGCATCCCTGGAAGATACTAAACTTAAACACCAAGTTCGGTGCTTTACCGACTTTTTGTTTTTGAGTTATCTTGTTCACAGACAGACGGAAACATGTACACACACACACGGACCTTTTTCTGAAAATGCATTTTTTTTTGGAAACAGGGGACCCTAAAACATATATTTCCGGTGAAATCTCGGAGTCTAATTTTTGGGTGGAGAGCAATACCTTGTCTATACACAATGTAGATAGTACGTATAGAGAAAGTAAAACTTTGCTGCATTGCCTTCATATCTTAAAATTCCATACTCATTCCATTAAAAAAAGAAACAACTGAAAAGCCACAGTAATTCAAAAAATCTAATGTGCTCTATTCACATGAATTCCTCTACCTGTTCTGTCTTTTTTACTTTCTCTAAACGTACTATTTACATAGTGTATAGAGAAGATGTTGTATTACACCCAAAAATTAGATACCGATAAATTATTATATATGTTTTAAGACACCCTGAATAAAAAAGAAATTTGAAAAAGGACCATGTGTGTGTGAGGGAGGGGGAGCATAGCTCAAAAACTTAAACTTGGTATTTAAGTTTATTATCTTTCAGGAATGCAGCACGAAGATTTTCAAGAAAACCCCCTTCCCCAAACTACCCTTTACATGGAAAAATTTTCGAAAGCTTTATTTTCTTCAAAAATGGCGCTAACTAATCTGATTAAAATATCATATATGAAAGTTATTCATAACATGAATTAAAAAAATCTGATGTATTCTTTTCTCATATCTTTCTCTATAAAAATTATTGTTCAAAAGCGTATTCTCTTATCTACATCATAGTAATCGAGATAAACATTAGCAGAAATCGTCCTCATTACTTGGACCCTTGTAAGCAGAATGGAAGAAAACCTTATGTGCATCATTCACATGATGTACTCTAGCTGTTTGGCGAGCCAACCTTTCATTCTAAACTTTAAACTGTTATTTACATCATGCTAATCAAGATAAACATAAGCTGAATTAGGCTTATTACTACCTTCCTTGTAAGTAGAAGGGAAATAAGAAAATACACAGACTAAAGCGATAGTCTCGTCCTCTATAAGTCAGCCGCTATTTGAAACAATTGAAATTCTAATCTCTTTGCTTGTCAGGAGTATACAAATGAGAAACGATAAAAAGATATCTTCCCGTTTTAGAAAAGTTTTAAGTGGCTAAAATAGAAACTATAATCTGAAATATCTCAAAAACGGTTCACTTTACACAAAAAAGTATACGACATAAATTGTGTGTTTTATGAGATCTACATCTCTGTGTGCGTTTTTGAAAAGATATCTCTTACGGTTTGCCAGTTATGCAAAAGTCATCCAGAATGAAGAGGTCTTCAGAGGCTATTCCCAAAAAGTTCAAGATATACACTTTGTTTCCATTACAAATATATTTAATATAAAGGTACTTTAACAAAAATAGCTAGAACCATTTTTGAGAAAATCAAAATTTTCGAAAAGGAATTTGGAAGTGAGGGCGATTTTCTTCGTGTCGTATCCCTGGAAGTTACTGGAACTTAAATGCCAATGCCAAGTTTGGTATTTAACCGAATTTTCGTTTTCGAGCTATACTGTCCAAAAAGCACACACGCATATTTTTCTAAAAAGTTTTTTTTTTTGGATTCAGGGGATCCCAAAACATGTATTTCCGATGAAATCTTGGTATAGAGCTTTCAGGTGCATTACAATTCCTCCTCTATACACTTTGTACATAGTATGTGTAAAGAAGTAAAAAGTAGGTATTTTAAAACTGAAATCAATAATAGGGAATTTCTTGGAAATGGTCAACTCAACGAAAAAACTGTAATGGCATAAGATGTGTGTTTAAACGTTATCTAAATTTTTGTATAGTAAGCTTTTGTCCGTCAATTGTGTGTGTGTGTTTTTTTTTTTTTTTTGGTAGGGTTTAACACCCGCTTTAACTACTTATGGCACCGCAGGCGATGATACTGATGATACATGAATGAAGATGGAGCACCGGTGTAATGCGATGGCGTTTTGTCCACCACAAATCGATCGAACCTGGGCCGTTTAGATGAGAGGCGAATGGTATGACCACTCGGCCACGGCGCGGCCTTCCATCATTTGTGATTTACCAGTTATGCAAATGTCATTCAGAGCCCAGAAAATTCAAGTTATACATTTTATTTGTTATATAAATACTATAATACATACACATTATTTTAATGAAAGTCGTTAAAGTCATTTTTAAGAAAATTAAAATTGTCTAATTTTTTCTCATGGAAACGATAGGTTGGAGTGGAGGATTTTCCTCAAAATCTTCGTGTCACAACCTTGTAGGGTACAAATCTTAAATCCCAAATTTGGTATTTTACGGGCATTTTGTTTTGGGGTTATCTGTTCACACACACACACGAACACACATACATACATATACACACATGGACCTGATTATAAAATATTTTTTACTTTCTCTATACGTACTATGTACATACTGTATAGAGAAGGTACGCTAATGCACCCAAAAATTCGATACCGAGATTTCACCGGAAATGCATGTTTTGAGACCTCCTGAATCCAAAATAAGTATGTGTGTGTACGTGTGTGTGTGTCTGTGGGCAGCACAGTCTGTTAAAAACCAAACTTGGTATTTAGGTTTGGTATCTTCTAGGGATGCGACATGAAGATTTTCAAGAAAATGCACCCAAACCAAACTACCCTTTACATGGAAGTTTTTAAAAAAAATTGATTTTCTCTAAAATGCTCTAAAGATTTTGATTAAAATATCGTTTATTCGAGAGATTTACCTGACAAATAACATGTATATCTTAAATTTTTTTGGGAATAGCCTCTTAAGACTGCTTTATTCTGGATGAATTTTACGGAATTTTGCATAACTGCTGAACCGTAAGAGATGGACAAAAACTTGCCACACAAAAAATGCAAGGCTCGTTAAAACTCACAACTTATGTCATATACATTTTTTTTCGTGGAGTTGATGGTTTTTGAGATATTCCTTATTATTGGATTCAGCTTTGAAAAACTTATACTTTTCTCATACAGGAATTTGTCAACTCCTGTCCATACAAACAAAGGAACTTCAGTCACATAGCATTTGAATATCTTTTTAACCTATGGTAATTCCTTATTTTGCTCCTACTTACAAGGAAACAAGTAATGAGCCTATTTCTGTTAATTGTTTTTTAAATTAGCTTCAAGTAAATAGAAGCATAAGCTTTTTAATAATATTTTTTGTAAAAATGTAGAGAAAGTCATGAGAATGGACAACATCAGATTTTTTTATTCAGAGAGTCCTAAACATGGGTATCCGGTGATGTTTCGGTATCATATTTTTGGGTGGAGTGCAACACTTTCTCTATACACTATGTATTTATAGTCGCTTCAATAAATAACCGGAAAAGTTGTATAAAAATACAGAACTTCGACAAAGCATGTGCCCCTTAGTTATGTTTTGCTGGTGTCCTAGAGCTAGCTGGCTTGGCATCTCTGCCTCGCGAACTGAATGCTGGTATTCAATGAAAACAAGTTACAGGTTTGCACTAACGTGGAGCAGCGTAGTGTCATTAGATTTTTGTCAGCAGAAGGGTTGAAACCAATCGAAATTCACAAAGGGATGGTAGTGCTAAATGGTTGAAGTTGTCCGAATCGAACACAAGTGGGAAGATAAGTTCAAACGAGGAGTTCCATAACCAAAGTTGGTGCAATGAAAGAAGTGGTGGTAAGGTCATGTTGGGACCATAAAGGAGTAATTCTTGAGCATTAAATACCGAGAGGTCAAAATATAAACAAACAGTGAGACGTACGAAAATATAATGTATCAATATTTGAAACCAACAATTTTGTGGAAACGGCATGACTGATGTCCAGTGGCGTACTGTTACTATATGACAACGCGAGGCCACACACTGCCAGAGTCACATTAGATACCACAGAAGACTTGAAGTTCCTCTACACCTCCCGGATTCTCCGGAACTGGCACATTCAAATTTCACATTTTTACCCTCTGAAAGAAGCTTTTAGTGGCTCAAGGTTCGCAGATGATAAAGTCTAGGTGGCAGTGCGTAACCGGTTACTAAAAGTTTTATACACTTATGGTTACTTTTCAACATAATTACCGAAAAGGTTGAGACATATATCGTACATGTGCACAAGCTTTGCAAAACTCGCTTCAAAAAATAATTGCCGCCCATGATTTCAAATGAGCATTGACGATATTATGAAGAACTTCGTACTTTAAGACGTTTGCGGAGAGCCATTCAAAACAAACGACGAGGAATGCGTTGATCCATGACAACGCTCGTCCACACACTGCTGGCACAACCCATCGGCTCCTTGAATAATTTCAATGGACATTTTCGATCATCTGCCGTACAGTCCTGACCTGGCATCCAGCGACTTTCACCTTTTCCCTGGTCTGAAGATGTGGCTAGGAGGGCAGCAATTTCAAACCAACGAAGATCTTCAAAACAACGTCAATGCTTGTTAAAATCATTGGCGGCAACATGTACAAAACTTTTAGTAATAAAATAATTGTTTTCTATGAACTTGTCCTTTATTTATAACCTATCGGAGGTTGAAAACAAAAAAGGCTCTCATACATAGAACTTGGGGGGGGGGTCACGTCGAATAGCATAACTGTCGTATTAGATTCTCGTAATGAAAAAAAAATTAAAAAATATTTCCGACTATTTATTGAATGACCCTCGTACGTTTGAAGACAGTAAAACTTATTAAATCTGATAAGAGATGTAGGGGTTAGAAACAGCTTCCTTTCCTATTTGCCCTGGCGTAACAGAGATAGAGTTCGAAAGCTAGTAAAGCCGTGCACTAGGTCTGAAAGCCGCATTTGCGACAAAGACCAGCGCCTTAATCAGCTCTGGCGCGAGTTTATGCGTCCATTTACCCCTCCACAGCATGCATTTTCAAGCCTTGCCGGTTCTTAATTAAACGCTCTACAGAACATTTCCTGCACTAAGGAGACTCGAGTTATTTCTTTGATAGAAACGTGGACCTCACAAAAGACTACACTGAATAGAAGAAACGAGAGGATTTTCCTTTGTTGGTGTTTAACTGAACACGCCAACACTACCAAATACAACCCCTAGGTAAACTTTGTAGCATCGTGTCCAACTCCATGGTATTAGCACACGAATACGGTAGGCTCTGTATCGCAATAAGCATGAGCTGACCGAATATGTCCCTTAGACTTGGAATAAATAATAATAATAATAATAATAATAATAATAATAATAATTCTTTGTTACCTTCTCTACCATGGACACAGTAGGAAAAGAAGGCATTGCATTTTTTCCACTCTGAGACGGTTCATGTATTGCCACGGGGCTAAGAGTTATTCAGAAAGGAAAGATAAATAATAACTAATAACACAAATTATACCAAGAAGGAAAATATAAATATACCTTGAAAATAGGAAGGGAAGAAAGATTTCAAACACGTATAAGTAGCCGAGTTAGCACAGTACCGTTAAGAGGGTAGGGCATTGAACCGAAGGGGGTTAGAGGACACTCCCGAGGGGAACATAACAGGAAAAAATCGGATGTGTTTCATTTACATGATTTTCTCTACATCTGTGCAACAAATTATTGTTAAAAAGCTTATGCTTCTATTCACTTCATGCTAATCGAGAAAAAATAAGCAGAAATGGTCTTATTACTTGCTTCCTTGCACATAAAAGCGAACAAAAGAGAGTACCATAGGTTAAAGTGATAGACAAAATCTGGTTGCTATGTGACTGAAGTTCCTTTGTACAGTCAGAGTTGATAAATTCCAGAATGAGAAAAGTATAAGATTTTCAAAGCTGAAAACAAAAGAAAGAGATATCTCAAAAACAATCAACTCCACGAAAAAAGTGTTTATGACATACTTTGTGTGTTTTAATGTGCTCAACATATTTTTGGTGTGCTAAGTTTTTGTCCATCTCTTACGGTTGATCAGTTATATAAAATTCCGTAAAATTTATCCAGACTAAAGTAGTCTTCAGAGGCTATTCCCAGAAAATTCAAAATATACACTTTATTTGTCAGTAAATATTTTTAATATATGATGTTTTAATTAAAAAGAAAATCCCCCCACTCCAAACTAACGTTTACAAGGAACTTTTTTCGAACATTTTGATTTTCTCAAAAATGGCTAACGATTTTGATTAAAATATTGCATATTAAAGATATTTATCTGACAAATAGAATATCTTGAATTTTCTGGTAATAGCCTCTGGATACTACTTTATTCTGGACGAGTTTTACGGAATTTTGCATAACTGCCACACCGTAAGAGATAGACAAAAACTTATCACACAAGAAATGTAGCCCTCGTTAAAACGCACAATTTATGTTATAGACATTTTTCTTCGTGGAGTTGATCGTTTTTTAGATATTTCTTGTTTTTGGGATCAGCTATGAAAAACTTATTTTTCTCATACAGGAATTTGTCAAACTGCTGAACTGCTGCCCATACAAACAAAGGAACTTCAGTCACTTGGCATCCAGCTTTGGACTACCGGTTTAACCTATAGTACTCCCTTATTTCGCTTCTACTTACAAGGAAGCGAGTAATAAGACAATTTCTGCTAATTTTTTCTCGATTAGCATGAAGTAAATACAAGCATAAACTTTGTAATAATTATAATAAAAACTGAAGCTTTCCTGGCGACGTATTAATTCAAAATCTTCTCGGGCTTCTAACCAGGTAAAAACTTGGCTTGATACTGACGTTTCAAAGAAGTGCATCTTCCTCGTCTTCAGGGTAAATTTCTTGGTTTCCCGCTTAGTGCAACGCAGTAGAGTAACATTGCCTTGTGCAAAAGAGGAGTGGTCAACTCTGTCCCAATCTAGAGGTGAAAGAAACCAAAAGGATTCCAGTAGCTTCTGATCAACGATAGGGTTCATGACGGGTATGCTTGATTCGTAATAATTGTTTTCGGAGAGATGTAGAGAAAGTCATGTGAATGGAACGCATCAGATTTTGTTACTACAGGTTGTGGACAGTAATGATACGAACATGAATAACATGGTAATTTTGGAAAGAACTCTTCAAGGTGTAATGTTAGGGAATTTCGCAGTTATAAAGATTTAGGAAAAACAGGAAAATACCTCAGTCAAAGAGTACGAAATTGGAAGTATTCGCACCGCAGACTTTCCGTTCTCGAGTCCTTGCCTTAACGAACTCAACTAACTGTTCCCATGTTGTCAGTACTTATGTAATATGAAGGTGCACCTTTGGCCGTTTTCTAGTTCTAGTAGAGTTAACATTTTCAATATGGCCATAACCACCCTGACCGCCACTGCAACAGAGTAACTCCTGGAGGCTGCCGTTTACTTTACTCCACTCCCCGCATATTTGGATCGGTAGCGGTCACGAAGAGTTCATACCTACGTAACACAATTAGGTCACCAACACGCCTCTGGTAACAAAGGATAGGTTGAGGTCAAAAGTTAAAGGCTTATGGACTACAGGAACTAAACCTGTAGACTCTATCATCCTTCGGCTCTGAGGTTTAGAGGCTACAGCCAAGGCAAGAAACAAGACTTACTTCACCGTTCTTATTTTAAATACATCTTACATAAGGTTATTATACAGGCTGGTATACACACGCGAATATGAACAAAAATCATATCTGAAACTTACCTATTATTTTCATGACTTTCTCTATCCATTCATAAATATACTACAGTGATTATCCGTGCACCCCACAAAAAACAAATTATTTTGTTTTAATGCAAATACACTTTTTTTCTTTTTTTTTTTTTTTTTTTGTAGTTTAACGTCCTTTAACCTGGTTGGTCATATCGAACGATGAATGAAATTGGTGAAATGATGCTCAAATGATTTCGGGGTCCACGGAACTTAAAGTTACTCGACATTCGTCTTCTCAGGATAAGGGAAAACCCCGAAAAACACTTTATCCGGGCAACTCACCCTAAGCGAGATTCGAACTCACGACCTTTCGAATGTGAGGCAGACACGCTACCACCCCACTACCCAGATGGGCCAAATTATTTTGTTTTAATGTCAATTCGCGTTTTTTTTTTTTGTCTCGTTTTCCCGTTATCCCTTTTACAAATTCCAGAGCAGAGCCACAAATAACCGATGGAAAAATTAGTAGGAAATGGCCACCAAGGAACAACCAAATTGCTATTAGAAATATTTTTGAGGATAATAAACATGTACCTAAATTAGGGGGGTTTTTATGAAAGCTAAGAATGAAATGGAAATAATAACTCCATGGCACAACGGCTCATAAGGAACCTTGGCCTACCGCCCGGCCGCTGCGTTCCCCATTTCGGTCCATGACACGTCATGGATGGGGTGCAGTATTGGAGGGTGAGACATGGTCAGCGCCTCGAACCCTCCCGGCCGGTTAATGTGGTCCTCAAGACCTGGAGCCGCTCCTCAGTTGCCCCTCCCCTCCAGAGACCTCAGGAGGCTGAGTGCACCCCGGGCCAGGTCTCCAGAGCGGGAGAAATCCCCACGCAGGTACCTGGAATCGAACTCAGGTCTCCTGCTTGGCAAGCAGTTGCGCTACCACCGCGCTAAGCAGATGATCCATGAAATGGAAGTGGTTAGTAGAAAAACATGGACACTAGATTAATTTTAGAGGATATGCTGTATAGTTAATATACGAGTATGGCCTGGCTAACTAACTAGGGTTAAGGTCAGACCATAATCATGTATACACTTAGCACAATAAATAGATAAACAAATAAATACATTATTTTAAGTTACTTCGTTGACAGTTAAAGACTGACTAATATCAGAAAAATTTAATTTGTTTTTAATTTACACGAAACGGTACTCTGTTGTCACGCGGTGATCATTTAAACCAGTGATGGCCAATTAGTAATGCACTGAGGGCCAGAATACGAAAGGACCTTTATTGAGGGCCATGAAAATTAATAGTATAACTATATTAAAAATATAATAACAGCAATGGCAACTTAATATCATATTATTATTATTATTATTATTATTATTACATGCACAGTGAAGGAACAAACATTGCTTTTTACTGGGAGCAATGAGGTTTGTCAAAATCTTTTACAAAAGATTTAAAATCCATTCCAGCTCTCCTGTTGCAATCTTAAGAATACATTGAATCAGTTAATCTGTTTCTGGACTTACATTTCACTATTTTCATAGCAGAAAAGGCAGTTTTACATATGTAAGTACTACCAAATGTGGAAGTAGGTTAAAGCCCAGCTTCTAAGTTATGGAAAATGATCCTTTGAAATGAGATTCTAAAAATCTGATGTGTACCATTCACATGACTTTCTCTATATCCCTGCAACAAATTATTCTTAAAAAGCTTTAGACTTCTATTTCCTTTATGCTTATCAGAAAAAAATGTGCAGAAACAATCGTATTACTCGCTTCCTTGTAAGTAGAAGCGAAATAAGGGACAACCATAGGTTAAAGTGATAGTCAAAAGCTGGTTGCTATATCAATGAAGTTCCTTTGTTTATATGGATAGTAGTTGACAAGTTCCTGTATGAGAAAGGTATACGTTTTTCATAGCAGAAACCAAAAATAAGGAATGTCTCAAAAACGACGAACTCCACGAAAAAAATCTATATACCATAAATTGTGTGTTTTAATGTGCTCTACATTTGTTGTGTAGTAAGTTTTTGTCCATTTCTTACGGTTTAGCAGTTATTCAAAATTCAGTAAAATTCATCCAGAATAAACTACTCTTCAGAGGCTATTCCCAGAAAGTTAAAGATATACATTTTATTTGTCAGGTAAATATGTTTAATACACTAAATTTTAATCAAAATCATTACAGCCATTTTTGAGAAAATCAAAATTTTCGAAAAAAGTTCCATGTAAAGGGTAGTTGGGGGTGGGGGATTTTTCTCAAAATCTTTGTGTCGCATCCCTGGAAGATACTAAACTTAAATACCAAGTTTGGTATTTTACCGACTTTTCGTTTATGAGTTATCGTGTTCACAGACACACGGACACACTGACACACTGACACACGGACACACACACACACACACACACACACACACACACACACGGACCTTTTTGTGAAAATGCTTTTTTTGGATATTGGGGACCCTAAAACATATATTTCCGGTGAAATCTCGGTATCGAATTTTTGGGTGGAGTGCAATACTTTCTCTATACACTATATACATAGTGCGTATAGAGAAAGTAAAAATCAACACAACTTGCATCTGATGTTTGAAGAGATGATTCACATTGGAGCTCACATAGTTCTAACTGTAGATCCCCGGGTTGCCACTCTACTTAACATCTCATGCCATTGTTGAAAAGTTCCATCTGTGATCGAAATACTTCAAAATCTTGAAATCTACCATCAAATATTAAAATGATATCTCTGCAGTAAGTTAAAAGAAAAGGAAAAAATCATATATATATTCGCGGGCAGAATGTAATATATTCGTGGACTGGATTAGACCCGTGGCCCACCATTTGGCCATCACTGTACAACAGAATAAAAAATGAAAGCATTTCTATAAATGTTTACCTCGTTACAAATTACTTTAAAATTTACTTTCTCTACACGTACCATGTACATAGTGTATAGAGAAGACTTTGTATTGCACCCAAAAATTCGATACAGAGATTTCACGGGAAATATATGTTTTTTATCCCCCTGAATCCCAAAAAAGCGCGTGCGTGTGTGTGTGTGTGTGTGTGTGTGTGTGTGTGTGTGTGTGTATGTTTTGTGGACAGCATAGCTCAAAAATGAAAAGATCATTAAATACCAAACTTTGCTTTACATGTAAATATTTTTGAAAATTTAGTTTTACTCAAAACGGCTCTCACAATCTAATTAAATATATTTCACCCTATATTAAATATATTTACTCAAAATAATCTTGGGGGGGGGGAATAAGCCTCTGAAGATCTCTTTATTCTGAAAGTTTAGCAGAATGTTGTATAAGGTTAAAACATAAGATAGACAAAACCTTATAATAAAAAAAAATGTAGATCCCATTTAATTACGACTTTATGTAGAGATGACCGTTTCTAAGATATTTCTTGTTATTTATTTCGATTTTAAACTACTTTAATTTTTCTCTAACAGAAAGCGACGTTTCGTTTCATCTCTCTTGTTCATCATCTCTGGCCATGCAAAGCGAAGCAAACTTCAGTTGTTTCAGTTGATTTTACTATCGATTGGCCTAGTGTATTCCCTCATTTCCTTTCTACTTACATGGAAGCAAGTAATAAGAACATTTCTGCTAATGTTTATTTTGATTACACACATCGCAAATAAAATAACGATCTCTTTAGGGAATGATGGATGTTTGAGTAACAGCTAGAGAAAGTGAATAAAACACAGAAGAAGTTTTCACAAAGTGACCGCTTTTTAAAAGATCTGACTATCGCTTTAGTCTGTGCATTCATGTCCTTATCTCCCTGCCACTTAAAAAAATAAAATGTATTCTATTCACATAACTTTCTCTACATCTCTGTAACAAATTTTAGTTAAAAGCTTATGCTTCTATTTACTTCATGCTAATCAAGAAACATTAGCAGAAATAGTCTTATTATTTGCTTCCTTGTAAGTAGAAGCGAAATGAGGGGTACCATAGGTTAAAATGACAGCCAAAATCTGGTTGCTATGTAACTGAAGTTCCTTTGTTTGCATGGACAGGAGTTAGCAAATTTCTGTATGAAAAAAATGTGTTATTCAAAGCAAGAACGATAAACCAAGAATATCTTAAAAATGATGAACTCCACGAAAAACATATATATGACATAAATTGTGTGTTTAATCAGAGTTACATTTTCTATAGGATATGCTTTTGCCCGTCTCTTACGGTTTAGCAGTTATGCACAATTCCGTAAAATTCATTCAGAATAAAGTAGTCTTCAGAGGCTATTCCCAGAAAATTCAAGATATACATTTTATTTGTCAGGTAAATATCTTTAATATACGATATTTTAATCAAAATTGTTGGAGAAATTTTAAGAAAATCAAAATTTTCGAAATTTTTTCCAAGTAAAGGGTAGTTTGGGATGGGAGGATGTTCTAGAAAATCTTTGTGTCGCATCCTTGGAAGATACTAAACTTAAATACCAAGTTTGGTATTTTACCGACTTTTCGTTTTTGAGTTATCGTGTTCACAGACACACGGACACACACACGGACCTTTTCCGAAAATGCTTTTTTTAGATACAGGGAACCCTAAAACATATATTTCCGGTGAAATCTCGGTATCGAATTTTCTGTTGGAGTTCAATACCTTCTCAATACACTATGTACATAGTGCGTACAGAGAAAGTAAAAAAGTAATAAGACCAGTTCTGTCAATGTATATCTTGCTTAGCATAATGTAGATAAAAGAATAATCTTTTTTATGAATAATTTGTTAGCGGAATAACTAGAGAAAGTCATGTGAATGTAACACATAAGATTTTTTAAAATCTAAAGTAAATACGTGTTACAGATGTATATTAAATAATGTATTTTCGTCACGCGGTTCAAAGCCTTTTTGAAAATGACTATAGAATGGAGTTTGTTCTACCATTGTTTACTCCTAGCGTGAAATTGTATTTAGCATATGTGTAAATGTATGCAGATGCGCGCGCATTGCTGAATGGAAGCACATATGCATGAGCATTGGTGCGCATGCGTCCGTACCATCAGAAAGTGTATCATCGCCTATGCTAATTTAAGCAGGTAATTCATGTGTTTACACATGTGGCTATGACTGGGTTGTTGGGTTTAATTGCTAAATATATAGTCCACTATTTTACATATGGTACCCTAACAGCTGATATACTTAGGTTGACATATTGTTAGACAAATTTCTATATGCCGCCTTTTGCAATTTAAATTCTAATAATAAAAAAATTGATGTGATCCATTCACTTGACTGTCTCTACATCTCTGCAACAAATTATTACTTCTATTTACTTCATGTCAATCGAGGAAAAATTAGCAGAAATAGTCTTATTACTTGCTTCCTTGTACGTAGAAGTGAAATAAGGGAGTACCAAAGGTTAAAGTGATGGTCAAAAACTGGTTGCTATGTGACCGAAGTTCTTTTGTTTGTACAGATAGGAGTTGACAAATTCCTGTATGAAAAAGTATAAGTTTTTAAAACGCGGAAACTAATAATAAGGGATATCTTAAATACAATCAACTACAGAAAAAATGTATATAACATAAATTGTGTGTTTTAATGTGCTCTATATTTTATGTAGGGTAAGGTTTTGTCCATTTCTTACGGTTTAGCAGTTATGCAAAATTCAGCAAAATTCATCCAGAATAAAGAGGTCTTCAGAAGCTATTCCCAGAAAATTAAAAATATACATTTTATTCAGGGTGCAAATAGCTTTAATATACGTGATTTTAAACAAAATTGTGAGAGCCATTTTTAATAAAATGTAAATTGTAGTTTGTGGTGAGGGGATTGTCTTGAAAATCTTCGTGTCGCATCCTTAGAAGTTACCTTACCTAAATACCAAATTTGGTATTTAACACTCTTTTCGTTTTTGAGCTGTGTGTCCACAGACACACACACATATATGCATACATGGACCTTTCTCTATGTTTTAATGTCCCCTGTATCCAAAAAAAGTATTTTCAGAAAAAGGTCCGTGTGTCCATGGTCTGTAAACACGATAACTCAAAAACGAAAAGTCAGTAAAATATCAGACTTGGTATTTAAAATTAGTATCTTCCAGGGATGCGACACGAAGATTTTGAGAAAAATTCCCCCCTCCTCAACTACCCTTTACGTGGAGCGTTTTTCGAAAATTTTGATTTTCTCAAAAATGGCTCTAACAATTTTGATTAAAATATTGTATATCAAAGATATTTACCAAACAAATAAAATTTATATCTTGAATTTTCTGGGAAAAGCCTCTGAAGAGAACTTTATTCTGGACGTATTTTACGGAATTTTGAATAACTGCTAAACCGTAAGAGATGGACAAAAACTTACTACACAAAAAATGTAGAGCACGTCAAAACATACAATTTATGTTATATACTTTTTTTCATTGAGTTTGTCGTTTTTGAGACATTTCTTGTTTTTGGTTTCTGCTATGAAAAACATACTTTTCTCATACAGGAATCTGTCAACAAACAAAAAGAAACTTACAAACAAAAGAACATAGCAACCTGCTTTGGACTATCACTTTATCCTATGGTACTCCCTTATTTCGGTTCTACTTACAAGGAAGCAAGTAATAAGACTATTTCTGCTAATTTTTTTTTTTTCTGATTAGCAGAAGTCAATAGTAGCATAAGCTTTTTAAGAATAATTTGTTGCAGGGATATAGAGAAAGTTATGTAAATGGAACGCATCAGATTTTCTTTTTTCAACTTCCGATAGGCTATAAATAAAAGACAAGTTCAGAGAAAACAATTATTTTATTACTAAAAGTTTTGTACACTTAAGGTTACTTTTCAACATATTCACCGAAAAGATGAGACATTTATCGTACCTGTGAACAAGCTTTGCAATACCCTCTTCAAAAGAATGTTGCCGGCAATGATTTCAAATGATCATTGACGTTGTTTTGAAGATCTTCGTATTTACGACGTTTGTGGAGAGCCATTCAAAACAAACGAAGAGGAATGCTGACTTCAGGAATTGTGATTGAACCATGACACCGCTCGTCCGCACACTGCTGGCACAACCTATCGGCTTCTTGGACAATTCCAATGGGACATTTTCGATCATCCGCAGTACAATCCTGACTGGCACCCAGCGACTTTCACCTTTTCCCTGAACTGAAGACGTGGCTAGGAGAGCAGCACTTTCAAACCAACGAAGATAGCGATCCAGAGCGAGGCCCATCACTAGTGCTCATACCTACCATTTTAAACTCTGCAACCCACCTTTTAATCATTGAGTATGAAGGGGCAGGGTCTTTCAATGTACCGTGCATTTCTTGATTACTTTAGGCGTTAAGCCTTTCAAATGGAAGCATTTAATCACTACTCGTTTTTCCAAATCCTCGATTTTTGTGAAAACCTTATAGTTGTCTTGTTTAAAATGCTATCATTCGAAAAATAAACAAGCTATTGACCTGTAACTATGGATACCGGCTAATTGGCCTAGAGACGCCATATCTCTGTGAGACCCGGGACTTATTAGGCGACCCTCGCAAAATATATTTATATGACAAATAAAAATATATCTTGAATATTCTGGGAATAGCCTCTTAAGACCTATTTATTCTGGAGCACTTTGGCTGAATTTGGCATCATTAGTGAATCGTAAGTAATGGGCAAAACTTGTTCCACAAAAAATTAAGATCTTGTTAAAACACAATTTACTATATGTCTAATGCATTGTTTTCGTCGAGTTGACCATTTCTAAGATATCACTTGTTATTGGTTTTAGTTTTAGAATACAGGGTTACTACAAAAGAAATACACAACTTCAACTGCCTGTAAAACAAAAACTATTAGAGATAGCAACCTAATTATTTTGGAGGTATGTTGAGAAACTCTCAAAGTTTCGTTTGCTACTATTGGTAACGCTGTAGTGTTTTGTTTGTTGTTGCAGAAGCTGAAATGGCGGAAAATCCTGTGGAAAAGACATATTGCCTGTTGGAATTTGCTAGAACGCAATAAGCAACTGTTGTCCAACGACATTTTAGAACACGTTACTACAAAAATGAAATGATGCGCTCACAAAAACCAGCATCGTCTTCATCATGTCGCAACATGTCGATGCAAAAGTCACGCCGTATGACCTTATCTTCTTCACTCAGAAACTGCAACATCTGTAATCTGTAAGGCATCATGTGCAGTCGTTTCCGCAAGATTTTCCATACAGTTTGCTGTGGAATTTGTAATTGCATGCTTGCCCTAGATGTCGATTTCTGTGGGCTTCTTATGTAGGCAGAACGAACACGTTCAACGTTTTCTTCCGAAACTCTTGGTCTTCCCGAGCTCTTCCCTTTGCACAAACATCCCGTTGTCTCGAATTTTCTATACCAGTCGTAGATTGACTGTCTAGTCGGCGGCGTTTTGTGGTAACGTGTTCTAAAATGTCGTTGGACAACAGTTGCTGATTGCGTTCTAGCAAATTCCAACACGTAATATGCCTTTTCCACAGGATTTTCCGCCATTTCAGCTTCTGCAACAACAAACAAAACACTACAGCGTTACCAATAGTAACAAACGAAACTTTGAGAGTTTTTCAACATAGGTTGCTATCTCTAATAGTTTTTGTTTTACAGGTAGTTGAAATTGTCTATTTCTTTTGTAGTAACCCTGTTATACTGTTCTCATACGGGAATTTCTCAACTCCTGGCAATGCAAATTAACGGGTTTCAACCACATAGCAACCAATTTCTTTTTAAAGATTTGACTATCGTCTTAGCTAGCGTGTTCTCTTATTTCTCTTCGACAGGAAAACAAGTAATAAGTTCGTTTCTGCTAATGTGGAGTGCGTGAAGTGGACAGAAGAATAAACTTTTTAACAATAACTTGTTATAGAGATATACAGAACACATTTTTTTCTGTACGAAGCTTTCCTCTATCTGTTACATTTACTAGTTATGCAAAAGTCATCCAGAATGGAGGGAGCGTTAGAGGCTATTCTCAGAAAATTTAGAATGTATACTTTATTTATTACCTAAATAACTTTAATATACGTTATTTTAATGAAAATAGAGCTATATTTGAGAGATTTGAAGAAGTCTTAAAATCTTCCATGTAAACAGAAATTTGAGGGCAACAGATTTTACTGAAAGTCTTCTTGTTGCATTTTTGGTGGACACTAAACTTTAATGCCAAGTTGGTTAACCGACTTCTCATTCTAAAGTTATCATAAACATACTTACACACGGACATTTATCTAAATATGTTGTTTTTGCATTCAGCGTCCTCAAAATATGCATTTTGGGTGGACCTCAACTTTCTGCCTACTATTGTACACTGTATGTCGTAGGAAAAGTAAAAGTAAATCTTACAAAAGATTATTCTTGTATCTACTTTCTGATAACCGAGATAAACATTAGCAGAAATTATTTTATTACTTAGTTCCTTTTAGGCAGAGGTGAACAAAGGGAATACACTAGGCCAAAGTTGTAGTCAAATGTTTTTAAAAGTTTTCGGTGTGGAACTGACATTAGATTTCAGTTCTCCCTGGTAATGCCAGGAATAAAATAAAAGGAAAAGGCTGACGACCTTCTGTTTGGGTGTAAATTAAGTTTTTTAGAATCGAAACCAATAACACCGAAATGGTTTCCTGGACAACAAAACTGCATCAGGCATGAATTCTGTGTTTTAATGTGATCTAGCTTTTTGTCTTTACCAGTTATGAAATAGTCATTCATAATGAAAAGGAGTTCAGATGGTATTCCCAGAAAATTCAATATATACATTTTATTTGTCATGCATCTAGAGTATACGGTAATATAATCAAAATCGTTAGTTATTTTTGAGAAAATAAAAAAATGTTGAAGTTTTTCAATGTAAAGAGTAGTTTTGTTTTGAGAGATTTTCTTAAAGCATCCTGAGAAGATACTGAACTTAAATATCAAGCTAGACATATATAAGTTTTATTTCTTTTTTGTTTGTTTATGTTTTTCAGTTGTCTTATTCATAGACACACATAAGCACAGTCACGCGGATCTTTTTCTAAAATGCCCCCTTTTAAATTTATGGCCCTAAAAGCATATATTTCTGTTTTTTCTAAAATGCCCCTTTTTAAATTTATGGCCCTAAAAGCATATATTTCTGGTGAAATCTCAGTATCGAATTTTGGGTGGAATATGTCACTTTGTCTACATACTATGTACACACATAGTGCCCGGTAGAGAAGTTAAAAAACATATTTAAATAATTATGAAACCAATAATTTTGAAACTTAGTAGAATTATCACTGTTCTTGTGTATAACAAACTGGTATAGATTTTAAAGAAATACCTTGGCTATTTTGGATTTTCTAAATTTCACAAATGAACTACCTTAAAATGATAGGTACCAAATGACCACATTTATATTTTGAGCCTAATAATACATAAAAACAGTATTTTGTCATTGGAAATTTATTTATTGTTTCTTGAAATATTCTGCTTTAATAATCAAATACACTTTTGCCAATTTTTTCCAATCTACTTGAGACACGTTCAAAACATATTTGAACGTATCAACGACTTCTACCGGTAAAAAAAGTTGTCAACGCATTTTATTCTTGATGTTCGGGAACAAAAAAAACTCATTGGGTGCCAAATAAGAACTGTACAGTGGAGTATCAATTCGATTTTCTTAAATGTTCAAATAATCGATTGTTAGGCGAGATGTGAGGGCGCTGGTTTTGACTTGATGAACGATCTGACGGCACTGTATCTTTTCCTTATTTAACTGAAGACATTCGGCAAACAAATGATTGTGTAACAATTTAGAACTGACCGTTTCAAGTTCTTCTATAGGCAGTATTACTACATTACCATTTTGTCTGGAGAAACCTTTGTTTTTTTCGAAGTGCTTCGAGTGCGAATAATTTGTTGGACTTAGTACATCTTGAAACATCCATACAATCGACTGCTCATGTGCATAGATCCATATTTGGTCATCAATCACAATCTTATATATGCCTTTTGAATCCCCACCATTGTATTTCTTGCATATTTGTGTGCACCAATCAACATGAACATCCTTTTAATATTGTGTCAATGTGGAATTCAATGAGAGCCAACCTTGTTCACGGCTAAATGAGGATGCAATATTTTATATATGCTGATGGAATTAATGCCTAGGGTTGCCTCTCTTGCACAATGTTTTCTGGCACAACTGATTTTGGATGATCTTTACAAATTTGGTCAGAGAGCGAACGGAGGCCAGGATTAAACTCGTTATACCAGTGTTTCACACTGGTAAAGAATGGAGCTTCATCAGCAAATGTCGTAGAAAGTTGATCAATACACTCTTGTCTTGATAACCCACGTCGAAAATCAAAATAAATCATCTCAGGAACACCATTTCGCTGAGACATAATTTTAAATGACACAGTAAAAAATACAAATATGAAGTAGGTTAGGGTCAACAATGTCAACATTTCCTGTAGGAACACCAGATGGCACCTACAGTAAATAGTGTTGCAAAGTGATCCTCGTATCTGAGGTACTTTGAAAGAATTACAACAGTTACTTTGGCGATTTTACATAAGTGTATAATACTTTTATTTTTGAGTTTATTTCTTTCTAATCTAAAAACTGTCGTAATACTCTCGTAGCTATAGCAATATTTTAATTTAGCAATAATTTATATACCAAGTGTATCAACATTACTTTTAGGTAATAATAGCTACACATAAATTAAATAAGACAATAATGAAGGATATTTCCTTGATTAAATCTGATTTTTATAAAATTAAAGAGCTTTTTGTTACCTCACCTGCGGTGATGCTTCGGGAGGCAAAAGCAGAAATTACGAGACTATACCGTGAATAAATTATCAGCATTGTAATACATTTTCAAACGCCTTTACACGATTTATTATGCACATTCGCAATTTATAGAATCATTAGCACTGCAGCATACATATGTGGATTTTGCGAAATTACTGAATTTGCTCTCCAAAGTGTTTCAGGAATTGAGTTTTGCGTGTCATTTACATAACATTATTATTCGGAAATTTTCACACAAAAACTGTGTTATTGATTATTTTGCAAAGCAGTAATGCATGCAAGAAGGTGCTACATATCATACTCTTTCTAGCACTGACTCACAAAGGGCTATTGTCACATTGATGTCGCAGATTGAGCTGCAAATTTTACTTCCTCTTCTACGATAGGAAGTAGAGGGAATATTGTAAAAAATATATATTTATTACTTCAAATCTGATTTAAAATAGTTCTTTTTGCAATGCTGCAGTAGAATATTTAATTTCTCTAGCACGTATGTACAACGTGCAAAGAGTAGAAAGGTATTTTGTGCCAACCAGAAATTCCGTAGAAGAAATACGTGTTTTGAGAACCCCTGAATATTTTTTTATTGTCGCTGTGGTCGAGTGATCAGGGAGATCATCTGGAGGCCTAGCTTCGATTCCTGGCTGCGGCATAGAAGTTTTCTTTGGCAACAATTATTCCCTATCCCCCACAAAGTCTGGAAGTTTGAATGTGAGAGGGAATATATGTGTGTGTTTGAGGAAAATAAAACGATTTTAACCCAACGTAAAAAACCTATAGACAACGAGTTGTTTCTAAAGCAAAGCCCCAGATATGACCTTAAATTTTAAATGGGCTTTATAAATGCAATAATAAAAAAAAAATTAAATTAAAAGTTTTTTTTAAAAAAAGAGCAGTGTATGTGTGTGTAAGTGTGTGTTTGTGTGTGCTTGTAGACAGAAAAGCTCAAAACTGGATTGTCGCTTAAAAATCAAACTTAGGGTTTAAGTTCAGTATCTTTCCCACACTCCAAACTACTCCTTGCATGGAAGATTTTTCGAAATTTTCGATTTTATAAAAACCGACTAACATTGATTAAAATAGGTACATTAAAGACATACATAACAAAGAAGATGTATGTCCTGGATTTCTTAGGAATTGCTCCTGAAGTTCTCTTCATTCTGAATGACGTTTACATAACTCGGAAATCGATTCCAATCAAACATTTTGTTACAAAAGTAACAAGGAATGCAGTTTTAAAGAATGCCACTTTTTCTCGATATCTGTCGAAGAAGATAGATCTTTCATTTTAATAACAAAATTGACAAAAACTAATTAATATTGATTCGATTGTTTTTGCATACAAGCTGTGTGTAGGACTGGAGTTGGATAGATAGAGTCAGACTGAAAAATCCAATGCCACAGCCGGGATTTGAACCACGGATCTCCCCATATCTAGTCGGTTGCTCTTACAGAAGTGGGCATGAGTTGGATTGGTAAGTGAGGGGTGAGTTGAGTAAAATTAAATAAAGGCTCTTACTCAACAACAACAAAAAGAAAAGAAAAAAAACAAGCATTTTGCCCAAAATTCAAACTTTTAAGAACATTTGAAAACATTGGTCCCATTAAAAATACTTTTAGTTTATGTTTATACTCGTAGATTCCATTTGAGATCACCTTGTGGTTTACCGGGAAACATGCGAGACAGTTGAGGAATTTAATGTCGTGCCGGCATGTTGCAATGGTAGCTCAATGGTAGAGCAACCGGCTAGAGACCGGCAGATCCGTGGTTCAAATCTCAGATATGGAATTGAATTTTTCATTATTAATCTATTTAGCCTACTAATTAATAGTTTCAGAATGACGATGCATGTGCTGAAACTTGGTAGTGATACTTCTTTTGTTTCTAGTAATGCGTATGCAAAGATCAAAGTTCTAGCTCCATTTTTTTAAGGAAATGACTTCTACTTCACCGGTTTCTCCGTTATAAACATCGTTAATGCAGCATTTGATAAAATCTAAAATTTTGAAAAGTTTTCCATGAGAGGGGTAGGTATTTGATGTGGAGTATCTAAAATTGTATGGAATCCTTGAAGATACTGAATTTAGTACTATACAGTTTATTTTATTTTATTTTTCGAGAAAATCAAAATTTTCGAAAAAAGTTCCATGTAGTTTGGGGTGGGGGGATTTTTCTCAAAATCTTCGTGTCGCATCCCTGGAAGATACTAAACTTAAATACCAAGTTTGGTATTTTACCGACTTTTCGTTTTTGAGTTATCGTGTTCACAGACACACGGACTCACGGACACACACACGGACCTTTTTCTGAAAATACTTTTTTTTTGGATACAGGAGGCCCTAAAACATATATTTCCAGTGAAATCTCGGTATCGAATTTGTTGGTGGAGTGAAATACCTTCTCTATACACTATATACATATCACGTACACAGAAAGTAAAAATCTGATGTGTACCATTCACATGTCTTTCTCCATATCCCTGCAACAAATAATTCTTAAAAAGCTTATACTTCTATTTACTTTATGCTAATCAGAAAAAAATAGCAGAAATAGTCTAATTACTCGCTTCCTTGTAAGTAGAAGCGAAATAAGGGACAACCGTAGGTTAAAGTGATAGAGGCTGGTTGCTATGTCAATGAAGTTCGTTTGTTTATATGGATAGGAGTTGTCAAGTTCCTGTATGAGAAAAGTATACGTTTTTCATAGCAGAAACCAAAAATAAGGAATGTCACAAAAACGACGAACTCTACGAAAAAAATGTATATAACATAAATTGTGTACTTTAATGTGCTCTACATATTTTGTGTAGTAAGTGTTTGTCCCTTACGGTTTAGCAGTTATTCAAAATTTAGTAAAATTCATCCAGAATAAACTACTCTTCAGAGGCTATTCCCAGAAAATTCAAGATGTACATTTTGTTTGTCAGGTAAATATGTTTAATATAGGAAATTTTAATCAAAACCGTTAGAGCCATTTTTGAGAAAATCAAAAGTTTTCGAAGAAAGTTTCATGTAAAGGGTAGTTGGGGGTGGGGGGATTTTTCTCAAAATCTTCGTGTCGCATCCCTGGAAGATACTAAACTTAAATACGAAGTTTGGTATTTTACTGACTTTTCGTTTTTGAGTTATCGTGTTCACAGACACACGCACACACACACACACACACACGGACCTTTTTGTGAAAATGCTTTTTTTGGATATTGGGGACCATAAAACATATATTTCCGGTGAAATCTCGGGATCGAATTTTTGGGTGGAGTGCAATACTTTCTTTATACACTATGTACATAGTGCGTATGGAGAAAGTAAAAATAGGTCGAAAAAGGATCTTATTCCATCCAAAACTTCGATGTCGATATTTGATCGAAGATGCTTTATTTGACTTCCTCCATAGTATAATTAAAATATTATATTAGTGAACACATAACATAGCATAATTAAAATAGAAAATTTGATGTGTTTTATTCTCATGACCTATTCTAGTTGTTACACAAACAACTTTCCTTACAAAAGATTATTCCTTTATCTACATGCTAATCAAGTTTAACTTTAACAAAAATGTAGTATTACTTGCTTCCTTGTAAGAAGACGGAAAATACGGGAATACGCTAGGCTAAATCAACAGTCAAATCTTTTAAAACCTGGTCCTATAAGAAACAACTGAAGTTCGGCTCACTTTGCATGGCCTACAGTAAAGTAAGAGATTTGAAACGAAACGTCACTTCCTGTTTGAGAAAAGTTAAAATGAGTTCAAAATTGAAACCAATAACAAGAAATGTCTTTGAAACTGTCACCTCTACATAAAAAATGTATATGATATAAATTATGTGTTTTAACGAGCTATACCGTTTTGTGTAATACATTTTTGTCTATCTCTTACGGTTTAACCGTAATACAAAACTCTGCAAACTCAACCAGAATAAAGAGCTCTTCAGAGGCTATTCCTATAAAATTCAAAATATTCATTTTATTTTCGATGTGAATATCTTTAATATGCCGTATTATAATCAAAATATTGAGTATTTTTTGATGAAAACAAAAATTTAGATAAATGTTCCATATAAAGGGTAGTTGGGGTGGGAGTATTTTCTTGAACTTTTTCATGTGGCATCCTTGGAGGATACTGAACTTAAATACCTAGTTTTGTATTTAACCGACTTTTAGTTTCTGAGCTATGCTGTCTACAGACACACACACATACAAACAAACATACACGTACACACAGAGACCTTTTTCTAAAAATACTTTTCTCGGATTCAGGGAACCTCAAAATAAATATTTCCGGTGAAATCTCGGTATTGAATTTTCTGTGGAATACATTACTTTCTATATTTACTGTTTGCATTTTACATGCGGGCTAAATAAAGTAAAAAGGTCAGTGTGTGTGTGTGTGTGTGTGTGTGTGTGTGTGTGTCTTTGGACAGCATAGCTTAAAATCAAAAAGTTCGAACTTGGCATTTAAGATTAGTTACTCCCAAGAATGCGACAGCAAAAACTTCAAGAAAATACTCCCTCCCCCAACTACCCTATACATGGAAACATTTTTGAAAATGTTGATTTTCTTCAAAAATGGCCTTTTACGATTTTGATTGCAATATCGTATATTAAAGATATTTTCTTACATGACAAATAAAATAAGTATCTTGAATTTTCTTGTAATAATCTCTGAAGATCTCTTTACTCTGCATGAATAACAACACAGACAATGAAGACCTCGTTAAAACACTTATGCCGTATATTACGTCATTGTTTTGCTAGAGCTGACCGTTTCTGAGATATTCCTTGTTATTGGTTTCAGATTTAAAATACTTACGCTTCTCTCATACGAGAATGTGTCAACTCTCAGCCGTACAAACAAAGATATTTCAATCCCATATCAATTAGCTTTTAAAATATTTGACTGTCGATTTAGAGAGAGACAGCTGAGGCCGTGAGAGAGGACTCAGAACTGTAAGAATGGGACAAGTAGAGAGGGAGAAGGAGCGACATTGATAGCCTGGAAGAAGGAAGAGACAGTTGAGACTGAGAGAAAGAGGACAGACAACTGTAAGAATGGGAGAAGTAGAGAGGGAGAAGGAGCGACATTGATAGCCTGGAAGAAGGAAAAGACAGTTGAGACAGAGAGAAAGATGACAGACAACTGTAAGAATGGGAGAAGTAGAGAGGGAGAAGCAGCGACATTGAGAACCTGGAAGAAGGAAGAGACAGTTGAGACTGAGAGAAAGAGGACAGACAACTGTAAGAATGGGAGAAGTAGAGAGGGAGAAGCAGCGACATTGATAGCCTGGAAGAAGGAAGAGACAGTTGAGACTGAGAGAAAGAGGACAGACAACTGTAAGAATGGGAGAAGTAGAGAGGGAGAAGCAGCGACATTGAGAACCTGGAAGAAGGAAGAGACAGTTGAGACTGAGAGAAAGAGGACAGACAACTGTAAGAATGGGAGAAGTAGAGAGGGAGAAGCAGCGACATTGATAGCCTGGAAGAAGGAAAAGACAGTTGAGACAGAGAGAAAGATGACAGACAACTGTAAGAATGGGAGAAGTAGAGAGGGAAAAGGAGAGACATTGAGAACCTGGAAGAAGGAAGAGACAGTTGAGGCAGAGAGAAAGAGGACAGACAACTGTAAGAATGGGAGAAGTAGAGAGGGAGAAGCAGCGACATTGAGAACCTGGAAGAAGGAAGAGACAGTTGAGACTGAGAGAAAGAGGACAGACAACTGTAAGAATGGGAGAAGTAGAGAGGGAGAAGCAGCGACATTGAGAACCTGGAAGAAGGAAGAGACAGTTGAGACAGAGAGAAAGAGGACAGACAACTGTAAGAATGGGATAAGTAGAGAGGGAGAAGCAGCGACATTGAGAACCTGGAAGAAGGAAGAGACAGTTGAGACAGAGAGAAAGAGGGCAGACAACTGTAAGAATGGGATAAGTAGAGAAGAAAAAGGAGAGAATTGAGAACCTGGAAGAAGGAAGAGACAGTTGAGACAGTGAGAGAGAAGGACATGCAATTGAAAGAACGAGAAAGGGAGGAGGAGAGACATTGAGAGCCTGAGAGAGAAAGAGGAGTTGAAACAGCGAGAGATGGAAGGACAAACAATTAAAAGAACGGAAGAGTTAGAAAAGGAAAATAGGAGACATTGGGAGTCTGGGAAAGAAAAGGAAGTACAATTGATATATCGGGAAAGGCAGAAAAGGAGAAGGAGAGATACTGATAGCCTGGGGGAGAGAGAAGAGAGACAATTGAGACAGTGAGAGAGAGAGGACAGACAACTGGGAGAGGTAGACAGGGAGAAGGATAGACTTGAGAGCTTGGGAGAGAAGGTTGAAACAGCGGGAGAGAGAAAGCAGTCAATAGAATAAATGGGAGAGGTAGAGACGGAGAGAAAGAGAAGGGCAGACATTGAAGGATTGGGAGAGGTAGAATAGGAAGAGAGACATTGAGAAAGTGAGAGGTAAAAGGGAGGAGACGGCTTTTAGAAGTAGTGCGACACATAAGTTTCGGCACAGCTTTAGCAATAACATCTACCAGTCCCACCGTTCAGACTTAAGTCAGTTTTATTCTATTCTGTTCCTTTCAGAGAGAAATGGTACTATTATCTTTTACTTGCAGTTGTCTTTCTCAGTTGCACCGGCATGCAGGCGAACTTTCTCTTTGACTAGCCTGAATGTAGAGTCGTTAACAGCTTCAATACGAGATCACGTGACAGGACCAGCAACTAGAGTAAAGCCAGGTAATCGCATTGTCGTTAGACCCTAACCCCGGACAGTGCTGTTCCGTCTGGAAGATAAGTCACGTTGCTTACTACGTGGGTAGTTTCTCACTCCTCTACCTTAGCCTTTGTGTAGTAAACATGTTTACCTATAGCCAGACACCCTTCAAAGGATAATAGAGCGCTGCAACCTTATTGAAGAAATGTCCATTTCCAATTTTATTTCTTTTCTGTACTGGAATAATAAAAAAAAAAAATAAATAAAAAAAAAAAATAAAAAAAAAAAACTTATATATTCCATTCATCTGATTTCCTTATATGTTAGGGCCACGCCTTGGCCAAGTGGTTAGACCACTCACCTCTCACCTAGACGGGCCGGGGTCGATCCCAAGCGACCGCATGTGAGATTTGTGGTTATCCGGTTTCCCCCGCCATCGAATGCATTCCCCTGGTGTTCCATCTTCATTCATGTATCATCTTTGTCATCGCCTGCGGTGCCATAAGTAGTAAAAGCGTGCGTTAAACACTACAAAAAAAAAACTAACTGTTACACAAACAAGCCTTCCTTTCCAAATAGTATTCCTTTATGTAGTTCATGCTGATCGAGGTAAACAATAGCAGAAATGGTCTTATTACTTTTTTTCTTGCAAGTAGAGCACACTAGCTGTAGTCAAATGTTTTAAATGAAACAATTAAAATACGGTTCTCTTTTGAATTTCTGCTTAAGAAAAAATTAAGTAGTTTAAAATTGAAGCCAATAACACTGAATATTTCAGAAACGGTTAACTGTACAAAAAATGTACATGACATAAATTGTTTGTCTTAATGAGGACTAATTTTTTAATGGTTTAGCAGTTATTTAAAATTCAAGATATGCAGTTCCTTTGGCATAAAAATAACTTAAACATATGGTATTTTAAACAAAATTAATAGATGCATTTTTGAAAAAATCAACATTTTCGAAGTACCCTTTTCCATGTAGAGGATATTTCAGCGAGGGGGATATTCTTGAAAATCTCCGTGTGGCATCTTTGGAAGATATTAAACTTAAATACCAAATTTGTTTAACCGACTATTCGTTTTTGAGTTATGCTGCTCACAGATATACACACACGCGCGAGCGCGCGCGCGCGCGAACATGCTTCTAAAAATATTTTTTGGATCCAGGGAGTCTCAAAACATGTATTTTCGGTAAAATCTCGATATCTAATTTTGGGTGGAGTAAATACCTTCTCTATCCATTATGTACTTTGAACACATGGGCTAGAGAAAGTAAAAATATCTTAATTGCTATATTCGCATGACTTTTTCTACCTAACTTGTAGCAAACTTCTTTCCATCTACCTCATGTTAATCGAGATAAACGTTAGTAAAATACTCTTATTACTAAGTTCCTTATAAGCAGAAGGGAAATTGGGAATGTGTTATGTTAAAGTGATAGTCAAATCTTTTAAAAGCTGGTTGGTATGTGAAAATGTTGAAATGGGTAGTTTAGCGTGGAGGGATCTTCCTAAAAATCATCGAGCTGTATCTTCAGGTCACAAATTTAATTTTAAGTTTGGTATTTAACTGACTTTTCAATGTTGAGCTATGCTGTTCTCCCCCCCCCCCTCACCCAATACACATATATAGGAGCCTTTGTAATTTTTTTTTACTCAGAGGATCTAAAAACATGTGTTTTCCTAAAATCGCAGAATCGAATTTACTTTGTGTATACGTGCTAGATAAAGTAAAAGCAAAATAACTGACTAAAATCAAT
The DNA here is from genome assembly GCA_030762935.1 of Hymenopus coronatus. Classification (NCBI taxonomy): domain Eukaryota; kingdom Metazoa; phylum Arthropoda; class Insecta; order Mantodea; family Hymenopodidae; genus Hymenopus; species Hymenopus coronatus. The sequence goes on from CM060882.1 coordinate 29,405,731, forward strand.
CAAATAACAAGAAGAAATATTTAATATAAAACATGTTTCAAATATGTAATATTTAATATGTAAACATTTTTAAAAACTTGTTTTTTGAAAATTGACTGTAGCGATTTTGATTAAAATATCGTATTTGAAAATGTTCATATGAGAAATAAGATTTTATTTTGAATTTTTACAAATAGCCTCTGAAGACCAGTTTTACATAACTGGTAAACCGTAAGATAAACAAAAATTAAGGAAAAAATGAGGTTCTGGTCTCACAATTTATGTCATAGACATTGTTATTGAGCTAACCATTTCCGAGATATTCGAGGTTATTTGCTTCACTTGTCCATTACTTGCACCTTTCTCATAATATCTAAAGTCGTTATTTAAATTTATATCCTGGTCAATTAAATAGAACATCATTTCCGTGCTATCTATTAGCGACTGATTCGATTATCATGTTAACTTATTGTAATAGAATTACACTATTGCATACAAGGAAATAATTTTCGATACAACAATTATAATAATATTTATCTAAGTATGAAACATCGTAAGAATAGTTTGTTGCAATTTAGGTAGCGAAAGTTATGTGAATGTGGTACATCAAGTTTTTAAGTGTTGAACAATACTAGGCAAAGTAGGAAAATATAGAATGGCGCAAGAAAAAGCGGCCCCGAGTACTACCCTGTTCCTAAAGTTACGTATGGTAAGGAAAAATGGCGTCACCACTCCTTGCACCGTACGTTCACCGAAGAGGAAAGAACAAGTGATTATCACTGGGACATACTAGACTAACCAGTGGCGTCTGCTGTGTAGGAGCACAAGAGCACGTGGACCTCCAATATTTCCTCGTGGATCTCCTTTTTCTCTTCCAGGAAACATTTAATAAAATGCGCTATCCGGTGCCACTTGTTTAAATATGCCGCGCTCTGCTCATCAGATTGAACACAGGCGAGAGCCTGAGTATGTGGCAACAACGCTTGTAGCACAGGCCTCATGTGCTGGCGTATTACTAACGTTTAGTAGCTCTGCGCTTGCGTGGGCAACAAAACAGCTCGGAATTATACAGCCAGAAATGAGCACACTTCGACCGTGCACATTCGTTCTCATTTAACACCTCAAGGGTTCTGTTTATCAGCGGGAGGTGCTGCTATCTTTGAGATTTAGTTGAAACTGTCCGGAAGTGCAACTGCAGTCTTTGTGAGACGCGCTATTTTTCTTAGTAACTTGCATTTTATGCGAGAGTAAAGCAGTTCATAACAGAAAACAACCTCAACGAAGGAAGTTTTCCGCAACTAACCGAGCTACTCAAGATAGTTATCAACACGACCATGACAACTTTAGAACCAGAAAGATGCTTTTCCACAATAAAAAGAATTAAAACCTTTATTAGGATTACGATGGGTGAAGACCAACTTTCAGCACTGGCAATGCTTGCTATGAGAAAAACTGGCCAACAGCATAAAATGCTTTAATCACCGAGAGATAGAACAGTTTGCACATTTGAAAAACCGGGGCGTGGAATTTCTGTATAAATAAATTTGGTTTTAATCGCGTAATTCAAACAATGTAAATATTATTCACTATAAATGCCATTCTTCACATGACTGCATCAAAGGACTTCAGCCCTTCATCACCTCATATTGCTGTTAACTCTCGAAGACTAAGAAATTCAACATCTTTACAATACTGGGTGGGTGACGCTTTGTGTAACAAATTTATAATTTTTCTTATTAGACACTATCATTGTTTCTAATATTCCTGGATTTGATGTTGCGGCGACGGCGGTAGCAGTAGCGGCTGCGGTGGTGGTACATTGCTGATTTTGTGAACACCTACATTTTTAATCCACGAGCCGCCACTGAAACTATCCCACTCATACATCTTCACCAAAGACAACCCACCTCGATGCGAAGTCTGCAACACACAACTCACCTATAAACACATTTTCACAGAATGCAGAAGATACGCTACAGAACGACAGCTCTACAGCATCACTGAGGCTATATATCCACAACATTAAAAAATTCAAGCAAGTTCTCCTCTTTCTCAGAAGTATAAAATTGGATTCCAAACTGTAATGTAATGTCCTACACACAGTTTATGTGAGAAAAACGTTAATATAATGTGCTTATTCACAATATTCTAAATCTTTCAAAATCAATGTACCTATTCACAATATTTTATTTAAATCTATGTAAAACTTTTTTTCCTAAAGTAATTTTTAACTCGCAGACCTTTGTTTGATGTGTAAATCATTTCATTGTAATATTATGAATTCAATTGTTCTAAATAGTGTATGGTTGCGATATGACCTAGGAGTTAAAGTGACCTAAAATAAATTTAAAAAAAATCATCATCTACAAGGTGGACAAAAAATCCCTACCCACTGGGGTAAATAATAAATCAACTGTTAGGTGTTAAAATAACATAATTATTTTCAACTTTTTCACATTAGACAATGTTTACGGTTCCAAAACATCTGTGTACATCCAATCAATATCAACGCACAGTTGTATTTGGCGCCAAGTTCGTTTATTCAGCCTCTTCAACATATCTGCTTCCTTCAGGATCACTTGTGGTGTATCAATGTTTCCGTACCTCTTCTTTAATAATACCCCAGAATGCATTGTCCCGTGTGGTGAGGTAAGGGCTTCTTTGAGGCCAAGGCAATGGGGTAGGAGTATTAACTGATCCTCGACCAATCCAGCGGTTTGGAAAAGCTTGATTAAGACACCTTTCAACGGACAATACAAAAAGCGGTGTAGCACCGTCCTGTTGAAACGTAACGGTTTCCATTAATCCTCGTGCTCTCAGCTGTGGGAACTACCAGTCGTTCAGCATCCTCAGATAAGTTTCTTGATTTACAGACCCATCAAAAATGCAGGCCAAGCAGGTGTTTACCGGTCACTCCTGCCCAAATCATCCCATGTGGTGGATTGTTCTCGACGTATTCATAAAAATGCTCTGCCGCTCTGCAGACTGGCAGGCTGTGCAGCTTGACCTTGGCTGTAACTGTCTACCTCCCTCCTATTATAGAACTCCCAACCATCACTCACCCACTCACGAACTTGTAATAGACTGGTAAAACTTAGCAGCAGTGGGTAGAGACTACCTGACAGTTGATGTATTATTTACTCCAGTGGGTAGCGAATTTTCGCCCATCTTATATTGTTGCCAAGCTGCTACGACTACGTTTTGTATTATCAGTATGAAAACTGGTTTAAGCCATGTATCCTCTTTAAGAAAGAATCACTTTAATGGAGGCGTCTACCGGTTCATTTAAGGAAACACAGGAAGTTTTCGTAAATGAATATCTTGGCTTTTCCAATCCAGCAAAGAACAGTGTATGGGATTTGGTGACAAAGTGACATACCCCAGGGACAATTCCAATCGCAAAAAGGAATTGAGCTCTGTCCGTTTGAACACCTGCTGTGATCGCAGTTATTCGAACACGAATGATCCAGAATCGAAAAAGTCAACACGTAAATTGTCGCAACAAGTAAACGTTTCGCGTGTGTGTTTTCAGCGTGTTTTACACCATATAATGACGAGCCTTGCAAAATGACCTGAGTTGCGCAAAGTGTATATTAACCCCTAACCTTGAACTTGTAGTATTTTGTATCTCAGCCCGTGTACATGCTGCAATAATTTGCCTTAATCGTCATACAACACAACAGCTCCTCTCACTACCTATCAGTTGGTTGTTAACTGTTGTGAGTGATAGATGTATTCTTGAAGTTGAGTAATGATAAAATATACTGCTTTGATTATGGGAAGAGGACGAAGATACTCTCATCCTAGGTTGGGCTCTTACTTTAACCCTTTGTTGCCTGTCGGTACCTATAAATTCCGCTTGTTTTAAGCGTAACTATACAAATAGGGTTATACTCTAGGATTAATTTCATGTTATACTAACCTTTGACCATAAATGAAAAGTAATCAGACTGTTTTATGTTGTAAAATATATACAATTTTGCCCTAAAATTTTAGTGATTTTTTAAATAAATAAAAGAGAAAACCCACATAACTACATCCAAATGTAACCCCAATAACTTCCAAGTCACACCGATCATTTTACTTGGGCTCTCCCCGTCATTGACCACAATCACTGGGATTTGAACTTACAACATTTGGCTTTGAATGGATGATCAGTCCACTACCTTTCGAGGCTATTTGAACCACATTTTTGGTAGTCCTTTGTCAGGATTATAAATTTGGTTTAGAAGAATTGAAACTTTTAATTGAGAAGAAAGATATTAATAAAGGATCTACATTTATTTTCATTTCTAGTTCCTCTATTGTTTTATATAATAACGTTATAGGTTTATTCCCAAATAGTTTTGCTATAACTCAAGTTTTAAACTTGAACTAAAGGAAAACTGGCGTATGTAGTATACTAGCGCAGGCAACTAAGGGTTAAGTTTCCTTCTTTCTTTCTTTTAGATGATTATGGCACCCTGGTTGATGCGAGTTAATGATCCAAAGTTTGATGATTGGGTACGGCATACTACAGATGCTGAAGAAAAGTCAATTTAGTTACAATGATCATAATTTAGATACAGATTCGGTATATGATTTTGATAGCAATACAGATAGTGAAGGTATATAATGTTTGTGAAACATATAAGCGTAATTTTAGCTTTCCCTTGCTCCGATGATGCCTGCACTAGGGCTGCATTTGATAGAACAGCAGCCATTTCATGGATATTCCAGAACTTTGTTGAGAACTACCAAGAAACATTCTCAATCGGCGAATGTAAATGCCGAAAAAGCGTAGGATGTAGGGTGTGAAAATAATCAATTTGAATGATGCTTGAACAAACTATTTTTAAAGGATACATATAGTGGAAAATGCAGCGATGAAGAAACTCAAGGCAAATAATAAAAACATCTGAATATTTCAACACTGGCTCTACTAAGGTTTTGAAAGTCTATTGCAGGAACTAATCTACATAACTGCGAATAACTGGTTTTCATCCATCACTCTAATGAAGGAGCTACAAAAGAGGAATCTAACTTATGTAGACATACTCAAGAGAAACAAACAGGGATTCCAAAAAGATCTTCTGCCTTCAGTAAAGAGACAGGTGTTTTCCTCCGTGTTTGTTTTTAATTAAAATATTACAATATTAAAAAGAATAAGTAGTAATTTCGGTTTCCTCTTTGCACAATGCAGCTTAGTATTAGAAGAAATTAAAAAACCAGAAATCTTGGTTTTTATAATAATACTAAGGGTTTAGTGGATGCTCTTGATTTGAAATCTACAGCATTTTCCACCAGCCGCAGGACTTGCAGATGGCTCTTGCAATTTTCTATGTTTTGTTGAGCATTTCACTCATCAAATTATCAGCCTTTTATTTGTCTATTCATCCATATCAGGAGAAAACTCAGCTTGACTTCATCAAGTCGCTGAGAAATCAACTAGTAGAACCAGATGTTCAATAGACATGTTCCACAGTCGATTGTAATAAGTATATCAGGTATCTTGAATAAAAGTTTTACAGTGACACGTCAGAGGGCCTTAGTAAAATACGTAAGATGCTCCAAGTGTCTTCGTGGCAATACCAAGAAAGAAAAAAAACAGAGTTGTTCTTTTTGGAGCCAACGGTACGTGCGTATTGTAGAAATTATGTTTGTCACGATTGCTTGAATTTGGTATAAAAATTCTGGTACAGTTTTTGTAGCAACGAGTTTCCTGTCTATGATAATTTGTATCGTAACATTTATTATTTGAGATTGTTAATACTGTTTTGGACAAAGGTTATTCTTTGTGATCCTATTTTGCGTTTCTTTAAGCCAGAAGAAATTCTATCGAAGAACTTGTCAAAGAAGCAATATGCTGTCAGTACAGCTTATGTTCACTCAAAAAACAATTAACTGATTTAATCCTAGTGTGCAATATCGTCGTAATACTTTTAAGTACATTACATTTTAAAATGCTGCATAAATACTACTCAAAAAGAGCTGTATTTTATGATTAGATAGAAAATACCCACATCCCAGGCTATGTGACAAAATGAACACAACCCAGGTTAGAGTTTAACACGTTAGGATGCGAGAAAAGGTACGTTGAAGCACAAGGAGGTCATTTCAGGACATAACGTAATGACAAGAGACACTTAGTAAGTATAGAACTTTACATTAGTTTATGTAAAATACGCATTTCCACAGTGCAAAGTATACTTAAATGAACAAAATGGCTGATGTCATAAACCTCTCTGGCGAATATTAAACAAACGATAGCTTTATAAACTGAAATAAATATAATGCATGCACCAAACCGTTGTGTATTGTGGTCAGGAGGTTGATGTTGAATGAGTGTGTTGCAACAAGTAACAAAGCAGTTGGGACATGGGTAGTCGAATGCGCCGTTAGTAGTGTTGTTGCGAACGGTACGGAATAATCTAGAATGATGACGGCATACTACATTCCGTATAAACATCAGTTTTCATTCGACGTTCTGGTCACTTACTTTTAATGATGGGTCGAGGCAAGCTAGAGTTTCGTGTTCGAATCATACTGGAATTCAGAAACGTTTCTCAGCGTACTATAGCCCGAAGGTTTAAGCTAGGTTCATATACAGTACATACAGGGGGTAGACAAAATAATGGAAACACCTCTTGAAATGAACAAACACTTTATTACTATGGTGTTGCTCCACCATTTGCTTTCAAAACAGCTTCAATCCTTCGTGGAATTGATTCATACAGTGCATGAATTGTTACTAGAGGTATTATATACCACTCATCATGAATAATAGTTTCAAGCTCCTTAAGGGATGAAGGAGGAGGAAATCTCGCCCTCACTCTTCTTTCCAATTCATCCCACATGGGCTCAATAATGTTCATATCTGGGGATTGAGCTGGCCATGGAAGATGTTTAACTTCATCTTCATGCTCTTCAAACCACTCTGCTACACATCCAGCAGTATGAACAGGTGCATTGTCATCTTGGAATATTGCACTGCTTGCAGGAAACAATGTTTGCACCATGAGTGCACATGGTCCCCAAGAATTCCCTTATAGACATTAGCAGTCACTTTACCATTCAGTGTTATGATAGGACCTACAGAAAACCAAGATATTGCAGCCCAAACCATGACTGACCCACCACAATGCTTAACAGTAGGCATTAAACAGTCAGGATCATAGCTTCTTTAGGTGTTCTCCAAACATATACTCTGCCAGTGGTAGGGAAAAGTGTGAATGATGATTCATCAGACCATATCACATGTTTACAGTCATCAACTGTCCAGGTCTTATGTTCATGGCACCATTGTTTTCGCTTTGTTGCATTAGTCTGTGTGATTAGTGGTTTGGCAATTGCTGCTCTGTCATGTAATCCGAACTTGTGAAGCTCTCTCCTCACAGTTCTGGTAGAAACAGGTTGACTGACACATGTATTCAGTTCTACTGTCACTTTATCTGCAGTAGTTTTACGATTTCTTAATACAATCTTCTTTAAGGCTCTCCTGTCTCTGTCGTTTAACTTCTGTTTGCGGCCACTGTTACTTTTTGCAAAAGATGTTTTACCTTTTGACAAGTATGCTGACATAACCTTAGAAACTGTACTTATTGCAATATTTAATAGATTGGCAGTTTGAGTCACTGTAGCTCCTGCTAGCCGGGCACCAACAATTTGCCCTCTTTGAAAATCAGAAAGGTCTTTCATTGTCCAATGGTTTACACTTGCAGCACACCTGAAACAATAATAATGCTGGAAAACAGTTCTACTATATCCACTTTGTACTCACAAACAAAAGAATGCAGATCTAATTAGAACTTCAGGGCAGGCAACCTCTTCTAATAATATGTCTGAAACTGGAGTGCTTCCATTATTTTATCTACCCCCTGTAATATTATCAAGCGCTACCGTGAAATTGGTGAAATCACAGTTTGTAAAGGCCAAGGGAGCCTATTCTGAATGCCCGAGCTCTTCGGATCCTCCGACGTCGCTGCGTCACGCAGAGGAATGCTACTGTTACGGATATAGCCACGTGGGCCTGCACGTTCTTCCGGAAGCCATTGTCATTGAATACTAATTGCAGGTGCACCCGTAAATGCAAATTAGAGTTATACTGTGCACAACGAAAGCTATACATCAATAAATGACTAAACGCCGTCGTGTGATATGGGCTCGGGCTCTTCGCAATTGCTCCCAAGCACCCTGAGGAACAAACTGTATTCCGATGAATCAATCTTTACGAGTATTTATGGAAATAATGGACGGCGTATACTCAGGACCAAATATGAAAAGGATATTCCCGAGTGTTACAGGCGTTCGGTACAAAAACCAGCGTCTGTAATGGTCTGGGGCTGCATTAGTGGCCAGGGATTGGGAGCCCTGCACATCTGTAGTACCACTTCAATGCTTGTCCTGGAACAAGCTATGTTGCCTTCTAAGAGCACCTGTTTGGTCGACGTCATTGCATATTTCAACAAGACAACGCCAAACCTTATACAGCGCGCCTAACCTCTGCATGGCTACGTAGACAGCACATTTGAAAGTTGGGTTGGCCCGCTTACAGCCTGGATCTGTCACCAATAAAAAGTGTTTGGCGCATTATGAAATGAAAATTCCTGCATGAAGCCTCTGGTCTGCCATACCTGGAGGACGAGATTAGGCGTTGAGCAATAAAACTCAAAGAAGGTTTATCATTCCATCGGTGCGCCCTCGTTAGTTCTCTTGGGAATTATAAACCCAGAAACCGCCGCTTCAGGCGATACCAGAATCCCCAGTAACGAAAAAGCCCTCCAACAGCTACCATGGCTAAGCTCCTTACAATCCTTCAAGAGTTGCTTGGACTTCAAAATTTGAACTCCAAAATAAATATTTTGTCAATTAACTACACCAGCGGTGCACAAGGGCCGTTGCACTATGACTGGCAGCCGTTGAGGAGCACACTTGCTACCCCCTTTCACTTCTCATTTACACCCGTCATCTTGCAAATCCCACATTCCCGTCAGTACGTGGTTAAAGTCTAGCAAGAATGGGAACATGTCTATCTCACCGTCGGGCTGCCCTCAGCCCGCCATGTGCTCGTGTCGTGTCGTGAAACGAAAATTACGACGAGGACCCCAGTTGAACAGCTGAAATTTTATATCCAACAGGAATGGGACAGTATTTCGGTTGTGGTGGCAGAAAGATTTGTGTCATCGATGGTCAGAAGAATGTCGGAGAGGTGACGCCATACTGTGGTAAACGCAGTGCCGTCCCAACGTTTTTGGAGTGCCAAAAGGGACAACAACCTATATCTTTATTTACATATCATAGATGTGATCCAATGCTCTAACATTCGTTTATGTATTTTAAGTATTTATTGAGTTGATATAAACATACTCCAAACAAATATTGTGACGTTATTCATATATTTTGCACTGTCCCACTTTTGTGGAAATGGGTATTGTAATTTCTGTATTATTTAATTATTACATGTTTATAATTTGTTGTTGTATCTGTTCGTGGTGGGCAAAATTGTGTCCTCGGGCAGAATCTCGTGCGCCAGTCTGTTCTTACTCTACCTTAGCTAAACGGTAGAGGAAGTGCAAAAGGAAGAGAAGCATAGAACCCATGTGAAGTATTAAAATTATCCTTCAAAGTGAGTAGTTAACCAGGCTATACATTTTAAGCAACATTGTGTTTATTTACCAACAATGCAATTAAGCAGTTTGTCTCAGGATGATGACCTTTTTCCAGTAATGCGAAAGTCATTTAGGATCTTGTGCCCAAATGAACTCATCTCAGCATTATGTACCTTCTGTGAAGACATTAATATTCCAGTTTTTCTTCTTCTTTTTAATTTTCACATCTGCATATTCCAGCTGGAGAAGAAATGACTTGGCAATGTTCTTGCTCGCTTCCCGGATTATTTCCGGAGTAATTCTAGCTGGGTCAAGTTGCCGCAACATCTCTCTTCTAATTAAATATCTCGATTTCCACAAATCGACTACGTGCGATATAAAAAAAACACATAGAACATCGATATCAGTTGTATAGAATATATTGCTATATAAAAATTCTACCTATGTTAATTACCTCGGTTTCCACAAATCAACCACATGTGGTATTAAAACGTACGAGGACCACCCAGAAAGTGACAAAAGAATTGGAATAACTAAATACTAACGAAATTTATCAGCACAAAACTTTATTTACAAAGTTGCAGGGGCGCAGGCCCGAAGCCTCCCGTTCCCAGGCAAGCTTAGCAGGCCCAAGCCTCCCGCGAAACCGGTGTAATGAGCCAGCAGGTTGGGTGGAATGGGTATGCCTAATTTTTTCCTTGATTTCTTTGAGTGTACGGCAAATTAGTTCACAGTTAACATGTTTTCCGGTGAGACTGAAATTACGGCGAGTAGGACAGGAAGGAAAAGTCTATTTCGGAGTGGTTACACTTTCGGATTCCAGAAGTGTTTAAAAAGTGGGGTAGCGCGATGGATGTGCAATTTAAAAGTTGCAACAGTTTTATTAAAAATTCTTCCATTGAAGAAATAGATGGCCTGGATATTCAAGAGAACCATAACCACGCGGTACCACCTAGTGACAAAATTCAGAGACAAGAAGTACCTTGTGATGTGAAGAGAAAAGCTACGGAAGATATATGAGCGACTGAAGAGAGAAAACACGGAAGTAGAAACCATTGTAACATCTTCCACCAAAAGTGTAATGCCACATCAAATATTATAAACACCAAACTGAAATTGTTTTTCTTTTAGTACTAGAGCCGTGCTTCTTTATTATTAATCATAAACGCAAAAATTACTTTCTCTACATCTCTGCAAATAATTGTAGTTAAAAGCTTATGTTTCTATTTACTTCATGCTAATTGAGAAACATTAGCATAAATAGTCTTATTATTTGCTTCCTTGTAAGTAGAAGCGAAATGAGAGAGTACCATAGGTTAAAGTGATAGTCAAAAGCTGCTTGCTATGTAACTGAAGTTCCTTTGTTTGTATGGGCAGGAGTTAACCATTCCTGTATGAGAAAAGTATGTTTTTCAAAGCAGAAACGAAAAACTAAGAATATCTTAAAAATGATCAACGCCTCGAAAAAAATGTAAATGACATAAATTGTGTGTTTTAACGTGCTCTACATTTTTCATGCTATAAGTTTTTGTCCATCTCTTACAGTTTAGCAGTTATGCGCAATTCCGTAAAATTCATCTTCAGAGGCTATTCCCAGAAAATTCAAGATATACATGTTATGTGTCAGGTAAATATCCTTAATATACGATATTTTAAACAAACTCGTTAGAGCCATTTTTAAGAAAATCAAAATTTTCGAAATTTTTTCCATGAAAAGGGTAGTTTGGGGTGGGGGGATTTTTCTCAAAAACTTCGTGTCGCATCCCTGGAAGATACTAAACTTAAATACCAAGTTTGGTATTTTACCGACTTTTCGTTTTTGAGTTATCGTGTTCACAGACACACTGACACACGGACCTTTTTCTGAAAATACTGTTTTTGATACAGGGGACCCTAAAACATATATTGCTGGTGAAATCTCGGTATCGAATTTTTGGGTGGAAAGCAATATCTTCTCTATCCCTATGTACATTGTACATACGGGGCTAGAGAAAGTAAAAATGTAACATCTTCCACTAGAAGTATGTAATATTCATCAAATATCATCAACACCAAACTGCAACTGCTACCTATTTCGTCCGGGAGGCTACCTACTTTGTGGAGGCTTGGGGGTTATGTAAATAGGGACCTTTAAGAGTCCGGGAGGCTTCGATACCGCACTCAGTTGCAGTACCTTACTCTATTTTTCAACGCAATCATCTTTGCTATCAAGGTATTTGTTATCATGTGGTACCGGGTAAAGATCTGAGCCAAGATGTCATTCCACTTTGAGGCATGCATGGCTGGGAAATCTCTTCCATCCAAAAAGTTATGTGAGGTGTCCAAAGTGAATCACAGGTTTTTCTGAATTCCTTTATCAATATTTGCTTTCAACTCCTCCATAACGAACGATGAACTTCTTTTTCGTACACACTGGTTCATCCTTGATTACTCGTAAGTTATGCGCCATGTCCTCACTGAAGACTCGATTCATTACATTATCGCTATATACTTGCGTATTTGCCAATAAAATTAGATTTGTAGAACATCTTGTACATTAAAAAAACGAATAACTTCTTTGTCGGTGGAAAAGAACGAGTGCCTTTTTTTTCAACCTCCGATAAGGTATAAATAAAAGACAAGTTCATAGAAAACAATTATTTTATTTCTAAAAGTTTTGTACACTTATGGTTACTTTTCAACATAATCACCGAAAATATTGAGACATTTATCGTACCTGTGCACAAGCTTTGCAATAGCCGCTTCAAAAAATGCTGCCGCCAATGATTTCAAATGAGCATTGACGTTGTTTTGAAGATCTTCGTTGGTTTGAAAGTGCTGCCCTCTTAGCCATGTCTTCAGTTCAGGGAAAAGATGAAAGTCTCTGGGTGCCAGGACAGGACTATACGGCGGATGATCAAACATGTCCTATTGAAATTGTTCAAGGAGCCGATGAGTTGTGCCAGCAGTGTGTGGACGAGCGTTGTCATGGATCAACACAATTCCTGAAGTCAGCATTCCTCTTCGTTTACTTTGAATGGCTCTCCGCAAGCGTCGTAAAGTACGAAGATCTTCAAAACAACGTCAATACTCATTTGAAATCATTGACAGCAACAATTTTTAAAGCGGGTATTGCAAAACTTGTGCACAGGTACGATACATGTCTCAATCTTTTCTGTGATTATGTTGAGAAGTAAGCATAAGTGCACAAAACTTTTAGTAACAAAATAATTGCTTTCTATGAACTTGTCTTTTATTTATTGCCTATCGGAGGTTGAAAAAAAACGACCCTCGTATAACATTGGCATTGAAAACTGGTACCACATGACAATAAATATCTTGACAGAATGGAGATTCCGTTGAGAAGTGGAGTAAGGAACTGTAATTTTGTAAATAAAGTTTTGTGTTGATAACTTCTATTACTATTTAGTTATGCTAAATCGTCTGTCACTTTCTGGGTGGGCCTCGTCATTTGATTATTCGGAACGTATAAAATAGTTGCCATGACTTATGAAATGGCCCTCGTATATAACTTCAAATCCGGACCCTAGATGATGCTGGTAATGATAGGTCGCAGTATGCTATGTTTCCCACTCCGTTGAATATTTCATATTACATCAAGTTTTAATATGCTGAAAAACGCCAGAGGTTGTCGAATAACATCCGCAGCTCCGTTATTCTGTTAACGTAAACAATTTCCGTCGTACGCAGTAACGCAGTTCGGAGAAAGCGATAATTAAAAGGGAAGAATAGCTATCGTCCTTTTGCTTGGCGTTAATGACCACTTATTTGGTCCTCCAGCAATTTTGGGACATTGGTGAAAGCGTTGTTGTTTAAAAACAAAGAAAATAAACGGATACAAACTAGCGGGTAATGTAATGGTGTTTTTATTTTCCCTACACGTACTATATACATAGTTTTTTTAGAAAAAAGAAACCGTGAATATATGGAGTGTATGTGTGTGTATGTGTGTGTGTGAACACAACTCAAAAACGAAAAGTCGATAAAATATCAAACTTGATATTTAAGTTTAGTATCTTCCGGGGATGCGACACGAAGATTTTGAGAAAAATTCCTTCACCCCAAAGTGCCCTTTACCTGGAAAAAATTTTGAAAATTTTGATTTTCTCGAAAATAGCTCCAACGATTTCGATTAAAATACAGTATATTGAGAATGCTTGTATGGAAAATAAAATGTATATCTTTAATTTTCTGGGAATAGGCTTTAAAGATCCGTTTATTCTGAATAAATTTTGCTGAACTAGAAAACCGTAAGAGATAAACAAAAACTTCACAAAACATGTAGATCACTTAAAACATACCATTTATATCGTATACTTTTTTTTCTTGGAATTCACCTTTCTGAGATATTTAAACTTTTTTCACACGGAAAGTTGTAAACTCCTGGCCCTGCATACAGCAACCGGCCCTTAAAAGGTTTGACTATCATTGTATTCCCTTATTGCCCTTCTACTTACAAGGAAGTAAGTAATTAAGACAACTTTTGCCAATGTTTAATCTAGATTATCGTGAAGTGCATAGAAGAATAAGCTTTTTCACACTAATTTGTTACAGGGATGTAGAAAAAGTAAGTTTCTACTTACAATGAAACAAGTAATAAGACAATTACCTTGATTAGCATGTATTAGATAAAATCATGTTCTTTGTAGGGAAGTTTTTTTTGTATTAATAACTAGAGAAAGTCACGTGATTGGAACACATCAGATTTGTACTTCTCTACACATACTATCTACATAGTGTATAGAGAAGTTCTTGCATTTCACACAAAAATTCGATACCGAGATTTCACCGGAAATAGGCGTTTTAGGGTCTGTGTGTGTATGTGAGTCCGTGTGTGTGTTAACAAGATAACTCAAAAACAAAAAGTCGATAAAATATCAAACTTGCTGCTTAAGTTTAGAATCTTCAAAGGTTGCGAAACGAAGATTTCCAAGAAAATCCCCCACAACAAACTATCCTTTACATAGAAATATTTTTGAAAATTTTGTTTTTCTCAAAAATGCCTCTAAGGATTTTAATTAAAATTCCGTACATTAAAGATATTTCCATCACAAATAAAGTATATATTTTGAATTTTCTGGAAATAACCTCTGAAAATCTCTTTATTCAGGATGAATTTTGCCAAATTTTGTATAACGGTTAAACCGTAAGCGATAGACCAGAACTTACTTCACAAAAAATTGTAGATCTAGTTTAAAACACATAATTTATGTCATACGTTTTTTTCGTGGAGTTCACCATTTTTGAGATATTCCTTATTATTGCTTTCAACTTAAACTTTTCTCAAACAGGAAGTGACGTTTCATTTCGTTTTACTGCAGGCCATGCAAAGCGAGCCGAACTTCAGTGGCTTCACATAGGACTAGCTTTTAAAAGATTTGACTATCGCTTTAGTCCAGAGAAGCGGTGACCAAATGGCGGCCCCGGGCCTAATCTGGCCCGCGAGTATGTTTCATCTGGCCCACAAATACATATATGATTTATTCCTTTTTTTAACTTCCTGCATAGAATTTGATGGTAGATTTCAAGATTTTGAAGTATTTCGATCACAAATGGAACTTTTCAACAATGCCATGAGATGTTAAGTAGAGTGGCAACCCGGGGATCTACAGTTAGAACTATGTGAGCTCCAATGTGATTCATCTCTTCAAACAACACGGCAAGCGGTGTTGATTTTTGGAAACTCATTTCAAAGGAACATTTTCCACTGGGCTTTAAACCTTAGTTTCATATTTGGTAGTACATATGTGAAACCGTCTTCTCTACTATGAAACCAGTGAAATCAAAGTCCAGAAATAAATTAGCTGATTCAATGTTATCTCATATTCTTAAAATTGCAACATCAGAACTAGAAGTGGCATTTAAATATTTTGTAATAGATTTAAGATTCTTTTACTAAAAAGCAGTGATTGTTCCTTCACTACACATTCTATCCCTCAGTTCATTACTAATAGGCCATCAGTGACCTAAGTATTCCCTTATTTGCCTTTTTCTTACAAGGAAGCAAGTAATAAGACCATTACCTTGATTAGCATGCGGTAAGTAAAAGTGTCGTCTTTTGTAAGAAAAGCTGTTTGTGTAACAGCTAGAGAGAAAGACATGTGAATGGAACACATGGTCTGTTGGCAAAGCTGGTGTAAAACGAAGACGCTGTACACAGAATGCTCAGTTGTAGTGTGAAAGAGAGGAAAACAAGCTGTCTGGAGAAAAGGAGAGAAACTGGGGGAATGAATCTAAAGAAAAGGGAATTTTTCTCGGAACTACAAGACGTCAATGGAGCCATAAAACTGGTTGTAAAAAGTTTCCCCCGAATGCGTTAAACCGTGCGAGAACGTATCAATTGCATCATTCTTTTAACAAGGCTACTCAACTATTGCCCTTCTTTAACTTCATTGCTTCCAAATCTAAATTCCTGATCTCAATTTTACTGCACATAGCATTTTGGAGTTTTCAAAGTATGTAAATAGATCCCTTATACATTTGCCTTATTCCTTTTTTACTTTTTCTAGCACGTATGTACAATGTACATAGTGGTTAGAGAAGGTATTGTATGCCACCCATTCCACCCAACATCTCGTTACCGAAATATCACAGGAAATACATTTTTGAGACTCCAGCAATTAAAAAAAAAAATCATTCATAATAAAGAGCTCTTTGGAGGCTATTCCCAGAAAATTCAAGATATACATTTTATTTTGGATGTTAATATCTTTAATAAAAGAGATTTGAATCAAAATCGTTAGAGGCATTTTTGAAATCAACATTTTCGAAATTCTTTTCCTGAAAAGAGTAGTTTGAAGTGGGGGGGTTTTCTTGAAAATCTTCGTGTCGCATCCTTGTAAGATACCAAACGTAAATACCAAGTTTGGTATTTGACGGACTTTTCGTTTTTGAGCTATGCTATCCACAGTCACACACACACACGCACCAAAAAAAAGCATTTTCATAAACAGGTCCGTTTGTGTGTGTCTGTGGACAGCATAGCTCAAAAACGAAAAGACGGTTAAATACCAAAGTAACACTTAAGTTTGGTATATTTCAAGGATGCGACACGAAGATTTTCCAGAAAATTCCCCCACCCCCAACTACCCTCTACATGGAAAAATTTTCCAACATTTTGTTCTCTTAAAAATAGCTCTAACGATTTTGTTTAAAATACCACGCATTAAAGCCTAATCTATCTCAAATAAAATGTATATCTTAAATTTTCTGGGAATATCTTCTAAAGACCTGTTTATCCTGGATGCATTTTGCTTAGTTTGGCTTAACTAGTAAACCGTAGGAGATAGAAAAAAACTTACTTTACAAAAAATGTAGATCTTGTTAAAATACACATGTAATGTCAATACCTTTTTTTCGTGAAGCTTACCATTTTCGAGGTATACCTTGTTAGTTTCAACTGTGAAGTACTTATACTTTTCTGAGACGGAAGTGTCCGTCTTTCTTTTGTTCTACTATTGGCCAAGCAAAGAAGCGATTTGCAATGACAATAGCATGACGAGAGGTTTTTAAAACATTTGACTATCACTTTAGCCTAGTGCATTCACTTAGTTCCATTCTACTTATAAGGAACTAAGTAATACAATTCTGCTAATGTTTATCTCGATTAGCATGGTGTTGAAAGAAGAATTACCTTTTGTAAAAAGTGTGTTAGTAGAGTAACTAGAGAAAGTAATGAAAGTGTAACGCATCAGATTTTTTATGAGGAATAAGGAAAATAAAAACTCTGATGTGCTCCACTCACATGACTTTCTCTACATCTCTGTAACAAATTATTGTTAATAAGCTTTCTTCTATTTAATGCTAAACCATTAGCAGAAACGACCTTATTACTTAGTTCCTTTAAGTAGAAGGGGAAATAAGGGAATCAACTAGGCTAAACCGACAGTAAGATGTTTTAAAATCTGGTTGCTTTGGGATTGAAATTCGTCTCTTTGCGTGGCTAAGCTTGACAATTTCACGTTTGAGAAAAGTTTAAATATTACAAAACTGAAACCAATAACAAGGATTATCTTGCAAACGGCCAAATCCACGAAAAAAATAATATATACGACATAAATTGTTTGTTCTACCGTGATCTACCTTTTTTGTGTGGTAAGTTTTGTCTATTTCTTACGGTTTACCAGTTATGCAAAATTCAATAAACATCATACAGAATAAAGAGGTATTTAGAGGCTGTTACCAGAAAATTCAAGATATACATTTTATTTGGAATGTAAATAGCTTAAATATAAGAGATTTTAATCGAATTCGTTAGAGCCATTTTTTGAGAAAATCCAGATTTTTGAATTTTTTCAATGCAAAAGGTAGTTTAGGGAGATTTTTTTTAAATGTTTGTGTCGTATCCTTGGAAGATGCCAAACTTAAATACCAAGTTTGGTAACAAACGGTCTTCTCGTTTTTGGGCTATGCTGTCCACAGACACACACACCGACCTTTTTCCAAAAAAGTATTTTTTTTATTCAGGGAGGCACAAAACATATATTTCCGGTGAAATCTCGGTATATATAATTTGTGTGAGCAAAAGAATACCTTCTCTATACACTCTGTACATAAAACACGTAGAGAAAGTAAAAATGTTGACTCCTATTTTGAAAACGTACCTTGACCTCAAATTACCATCCAAACCTTCTCCAATTAAAACACAACAAATGACATTTACTTTCCCCATTATAACAAGCAACTGTTATTCGATACGTTTCCTTTTATAACGCTTAGTTTTGGAAACATTTTACATTCTCAAGTTAAATGAACCACACTGTATAAGTAACAAGCAATATATATTTTACCTCTTGCATCATTTCCGAAAGGTTTTATACGATTCTGTTAGGTATGTACAAAAGCACGGAAGCCACGAGGGGGGGGGGGGGAAGCAAGGTTTAATCCACCTTCTTATTATGGTGTGCGGTTTGCCGATCGTCCCTGTTTTGTTAGCACTGCCTCGCCGTAAAGTCCGACCACATGCAAGCCGCAAAGTTAGGGTTAAGGGGAAGAGAAGTCCTAGTGTCACTAACTGGCATGCGTGCTATATAGTTTAAGAGACACTGGAGTGCAATTTCAAATTTCTATATTACTTACTCAAGCACATATCGATTTTGATTGAAACACAATATTAAGTTATAGATATTTAAATGACAATGAAACATATATATTTATATTTAAGGGAATATCCTCTTCAATATTCTTCTTAATATAGTATTTTAATCAAAATGCTGGAGTTTTTTTTAAGATAATAAAAATGTTGGAAATGTTTTCCATGTAAAGGATAGTTTGAGGTGGAGAAAATCTCTGTCGCATCTTTGGAAGATGCTAAATTTAAATACCAATTTAAATATTTAACCGATTTTTTGTTATTGAGTAATTCTGGTCCCAGACACACGGACACATATACAAACACATATTGAACTTTTATTAAAAATCTGATTATTACATTCACATGACTTGCTCTATATCTGTAACAAATTACTGCTAACAAATCTTATTCTTCTATCTACTTCATGCTAATTGAGACAGTACACGTTTTCTTTTTTTTTTTTTTTTTGTTTCATTTATATAGCCCCCTTTAACATCTAATGTCATATCGGGGGCTTTCCGCTTGAAACAACTCGTTGTCGGTAGGTTCTTTTTACGTTGGTTTTAAATCATTTTGTTTTAATCAAACACGCACATATTCACACTCAGATACAAACTTCCAGACTCTGTGTGGGATAGGGAATAATTCTGGCTAGAGAAAATTTCCCCGCCCCAGCCGGGAATCAAACCCGGGACCCCAGGGTGAGCAGCAGCTCGCTGACCACTCGACCACGGAGGCAGTCAGTACATGTCTTGTCATGCAGTTAAAGTTTATCTAAAAGGGATATACACACATAAAAAAATGGAAATGGGTTTTATTTATGGACACTCTTTAATTGCTGTGGTTCTCAGCGTCCCATTCTATACTGGGCGTGAAAAACCTACGATCTACGACACAGGACCAACGGCTTTACTTCCCTTCCGAAGAAAATCATGCTAAGGATTTTTATACCCGAAAAAAATCCACCGTCCTCCGCCGGGTTTGAACCCGCGACCTTGGGTATATGAAGTTAGCATGTAACTATTACACCACGGAGGGCGACTCACACACACACACACATATATATATTACAGCAAATATAATATAAATTATACAAAGAGGGGACAAATGTACGTTGAAAATGGCTAGGGAAGAAAAAGGACAAACAGTTGTCACGAGCTGATAAGCGATCCAGGTAGGATAGTACCGTTAAGGGAAGGACATTGCACTGAACAGGTGATGTTACACTGCCCAAGAATGGGCATAAGAAGGAAAACAGAAACAATTCTCTTGCTGGTCAAGCGACACTTTTGGCACTTGGCATGGAACATCCGCGGAGTTAAGATGTGATACTTCTCTCCGTGCTGGAGCCAAAGGGCTAGCTTTGTTTGTGACGGAAATAGTGATAATTTAATACGCCAGAATACAGACGAAATCACTGTAGCAAAAGGCGGTCAAAGAATTAGGGTCGCGGTCGAGTAAACCATAACTTAAGAGTAGAAAATTGAGGAGGAATGCGTGTGTGTTCGACAGCAGAACTCGAAAAAAATCACTTGTGGCTTACCACACATGAAAAGAGATCCATGCTAACAAAATCCTGAGCTAGGGCACCCACATCACCACAGCGTTCCTAAATATCCAAAACCTGCACGCAGGTCACGAACCCGCTAACTCCTAGTTTCTGCCGCATAATCGTGAGGAACGTAAGAAGAAGTGGTCTTATTACAGGCTTTATTGTAAGTAGAAGGGAAATAAAGGTATAAAATAGGATAAAACGATAGTCATATCTTTTAAATGTTGGTTGCCATGTGGATGAAATCCGTTTCTTTGCATTGCCAGTTGTTCACAAACTCCGGTGTGAAGGAAGTTAAGGTATTTTAAAACAGGAAACCAATATTGAATTAAAAATGATCAGCTCTACGAAAAAATGCATATGGCATAAATTGTGTGCCTTAAAGAGATCTAAATTTTTTTTATGCAGTAAGCTTTCATCTCTCCTTAATGGTTTACCCGTTTAGCAAAATTCAGCAAATTCATCCAGAATAAAGATATCTTCGCAAGCTATTCCCGGAAAGTTCTAAATATACATTTTGTGATGTAAATATCTTAATATGTAGTTGTTTATTCAAAATTATTAGAGACATTTTTGTGAAAATCAAAACTTTAGAATTTTTTTCATTTAAGGGTAGCTTGGGATGTACTATGCACATTATGTATATAGAAAGTACTGTATTATACCCAAAAATTCGTTACTGAGATTTCACCGGAAATACATGTTTTGGGACCTCCTGAATCTAAGAATAGCACTTTTAGAAAAATGTCCGTCTGTGTGTGCGTGTGTGTTCGTGTGTGTCTTTGTGTGTATGTGTGCGTGCGTGTTTGCGCGTGAGTGTAGTCTGTGTGTGTGCGTGTGTACGTCTGTGTGTCTCTGTGTGTGCGTGTGTGTGTCTGTGTGCGTGTGTGTCTGTGTGTGCGCGTGTGTGTGCGTGTGTGTGTGTCTGTGTGCGTGTGTGTGTCTGTGTGCGTGTGTGTCTGTGTGCGTGTGTCTGTGTATGTCTGTGTGTGCGTGTGCGTGCGTGTGTGCGTGTGTGGGAGTGTGCGTGTGTGCGAGTGTGTGGGTCTGTGCGTACGTGTGTGTGCGAGCGTGTGTGAGCGTGTATGTGTCTGTGTGTGCGTATATGCGCGTGTGCGTGTGTGTGGCTGTGTGTGTGCGTGTGTGTGTGTGTGTGGATGACGCAGTTCAAAACTTGATATTTAAGTTCAGTATCTTCCAAGGATGTAACACGAAGATTTTCAAGAAAATCCCCCCACTCAAAAATACCCTTTACATAGGAAAAACTCGAACATTTTGGTTTTCTCAAAAATGGCTCTAAGGATTTTTATTAAAATCTATTATATTTAAGATATTTACATGATAAATAAAATGTATATTTGACTTTTCTGGGGGATAGTCTCTGAAGACGCATTTACTGTGGGTGAATTTTTCTGAATTTTGCTCAAGTGGCAAATCATAAGAGAAAAATAAATACTTATCACACAAAAATGTAGATATCGTTAAAACACACAATTTATATCATAATTATTTCATGGATTTGACCGTTTTCAAGACATTGCTTGTTATTTGTTTCACTTTTAAATACTTTAACTTTTCTGTATGGAAACTTGTCACGCAAAAAAAAAAAAAAAAAAACGGATTTCATTGCCATAGCAACCAATTTTAAAAAAAAATTGACTTTCGGTATAGCTTGGTGTATTCCCTTATACTTATAAAGAACTAAGTAAGCAATTTTTGCTAATTTTTATCTCGATTAGCATGAAGTAGTTAGAAGAATAAGCTTGTTAACAATATTTTTTAAGAGATGTAGAGAAAGTCATGTGAATGGAACACATTACAGTTTTACATACTGAAACGTGTATTTCCAGTGTAATCTCAGTACAGATTTTTTATTTTTACGGCGGAATGTAACACCTTCCATAGCAGAAAAGATAAACAAAAGAATGCTGTTAAAAGTGATTTTTAATTTTTTGACCAATTGTAGTAATATGTTTGTTCTCTCTCTGTATGCCTTAAAACAGAGCGATGGAGTTTGAGTTTTGAATTACGATGAAACAAAGAAATTACGCAATGTTCCCTTTGAAATTGGTCATTAATTAAGAGCGAATTGACTGTCAACTTAACAAGAAAAACGTATATGACATAAATTATGTGTTTTAAGTAGATCTATATTTTTTATGTAGTAAGTTTTTGTCTGTCTCTTCTCTTGCGGTTCTGCCGTCATGTAAAATTCTGCAAATCTCAAACAGAATAATCTTCAGGGGATATTACCAGAAAATTAAAAATAAACATTATATTTGAGATGTGGAGATCTTAAACATGACATTTTAAACAGAATGTTAGAAAAACAAAATTTGTGAAAGCTATTCCATGTAAAGGATATTTCAGAGACGTGGGGGGTAATTTTCTAGAAAATCTTCTGACACATCCTTGGAAGATACAGAACTTAAATATATATACCAAGTTTGGTACTTAACCGACTTTTCGTTTATGAGCTATGCCCTTTTTCCCAAAAATGTTTCTTGTTTATTCTATATGTATTTCTTGTAAAATCTCGGTATCGAATTTTTGGGTGCAATACAATACCTTTTCTATACACTATGTACATAGAACGTGTAGAGAAAGTAAACATTCTTTTTTGGATCCAGAGGAGATGTATATTTCCGGTGAAATCTCTGTATGGAATTTTTGGGTGAAATGGAACAATTTCCATCCCTATGTAGTACTCTGTACGAAGTACAGAAGCTAAACAAAAAATCTAATGTGTTCCTTTCACATGAATTTATCTATATCTTTACAAAAAATATTATAAAAAAGCTTATGCATCTATTTACTTCATGCTAATCTAGAAAAAATGAGCAGAAGGAGTGTTATTACTTGCTTCCTTGTAAGCAGAAGCGAATTAAGGGACTACTATAGGTTAAAGAGGTAGTCAAAAGCTGGTTGCTATTTGACTGAATTTTCTTTGTTAGTATGGAGAGGAGTTGACAAATTTCTGTATGAGAAAAGTTTTTCAAAGCTGAAACCAATAAAAAGGAATATCTAAAAATGATCAGCTGCATGTAAAAAATGTATATTACATAAATTGAGTGATTTAACGTGCACTACATTTTTGTGTGGTAAGGTTTTGTCCGTCTCTTACTGTTTAGCAGTTATGCAAAGTTCCGTAAAATTCATCTAGAACAAAGTAGCCTTTAGAGGGTATTCCCAGAAAATTCAAGATATACATTTTATTTGTCAGGTTAATATCTTTAATACACGAAATATTAATCAAAATCGTTAGAGCCATTTTTTAGAAAATCAAAATTTTCGAAAAAAGTTCCATGTAAAGGGAAGTTGGAGGTGGGGGGATTTTCTTGAAAAGCTTCGTGTTGCATCCTTGGAAGATACAAAACCTAAATACCACGGACTTTTCATTTTTGTGTTATGCTGTTCACAAACACATACATAATCCTTTTTCTAAAATGCCTTTGTTGGACTCAGGGGGCCTCAAAACATATATTTCCGGTGAAATCTCGGTGTCAAACTTTTGGTAAAAATACAACACCTTCTCTATCCAATATGCACATATGAACTAGAGAAAGTTACAAAATGACGTAACGTTCCGTTTGAAATTTGTCATTAACTAAAAGTGAATTGAGGAATACTTATCGAGAGAATTCGATAATCAAATTTGAGAGAAGTTGATATCACTTCTACTGACGAAGTTAGATTATACATGGGTTGTAATTAACATAGATCATGTTGTAGACCCTGGAGTGGTTATACTAACAAGATAGGAGTTCCCCAGGGTATCTAACGCATACTATGTGTTTGGATAGAAAAGATCCCGGGGCGAGCAAACAATTAGTGGTCCATCGTTATGCTGCATTCATCCCCTGATAGCGCGGGAAGTCTTGGTCAGGAATAAAGTAAATTTCGCAACACTCTAGTATCTTTAAGGTTAGTATTTTTACTTTACCGGAAAACTATAATAAGCAGTGGAAGTGCTGCATTCCACCCAAAAATTCAATACTGAGATTTTACCGCAAATAAGACTCACAAAAAAAAATTTAGAAGGAAACCCGAATCACGGAGATTTCAAAAAAGTTTCACGATCTCCAACTACGTTTACATGGGAAATTTATCAAAAGTTTTGACTTTGCAAGAAAATCGATTTTGATTTAAACGCGATATTATTAATATCTCTACACGTATATGTACACAGAGTAAAGAGTAGGTATTGTATGGCACTCAAAAATTTGACACCGAGATTTCATTGGAAATAAATGTTTTGGGTCCCTCTGAATTTAAAAAAAACAATTTTGGAAATAGGTCCTTGTATGCGTATGTATGTGTGTGTGTGTGTCTATGGACTGCACATCTCAAAAACGAAAAGTGCGGTAAGCACATGAAGATTTTCCAGAAAATCCCCCCACTTCAAACTACTCTTTACATGGAAAACATTTCGAAAATGTTTATTTTCTAAAAATGGCTCTGACGATTTTGATTAAAATCTCTTATATTTAAGATATTTACATGTCAAATATCATGTATATCTTGAATTTTCTGGAATAGTCTCTGAAGATTAATTTATTCTGGATGAATTTTATTGACTTTTGTGTAACTTGTAAACCGTAAGAGATAGACAAAAAGTTACTGCCAAAAAATATAGAACTCGTTAAAACATACAATTTATGTCATATACTTTTTTTCGTGGAGCTGATCGTTTTTGAGATATTCCTTGTTATTGGTTTCATCTTTAAAAAACTTATACTTTTCTCATACAGGAATTTGCAACTCCTGTCCATAAAAACAAAGGAACTTCAGTCACATAGCAACCAGCTTTTGACTATCACTTTAGCCTATGGTACTCCCTTATTTCGCTTCTACTTACAAGGAAGCAAGTAATAAGGCTATTTCTGCTAATTTTTCTCAATTAGCATGAAGTAAATAGAAGCATAAGCTTTTTAACAATAATTTGTTGCAGAGATGTAGAGAAAGTCATATGAATGGAATACATTAAATTTTTGAAGACTTTTCATGATAAAACGCTTATCTTTAAATTTATGGGAGTTCCCTGTAAAGTCCTCATCATTTTGGATGAATTTTACACAGTTGCTAAACCTTTAAGAGATAGAGAGAATCTTGTTATACAAAACGTGTAGATCAAACTAGTAAATAATTATGCCACTGTTTTACTTTTTCTATTACAAATAGTAAATAAGTAAAACATTTTATTTCCAAAAATTCAGACTGATATTTAACCAGGAATATCCAGATAAATATTAGCAGAAATTGTCTTATTACTTGCTTCCTTGTAATTAGAAGGAAAATAAGCGAGTACACCAGGCTAAAGCGACAGTCAAATCTTGTAAAAGCCGGAGTCTATGTGAATATAACTGTTTCTTTGCACGGCCACGGGCTGGTAAATTCCCGTAAGACTGAAATTAAACTATTTTAAAACTAAAAGGAATAACAAGGAATATATCGGAAATGATAAACTCCAAGAAAAAAATGTACCTATATTGTTTTTAATTGTGTATTCTAACGTGATCTAAAATTCTGGTTGTGTAGGTTTGTGTCTGTATCTTACAGTTTACCCGTATGCAAGTGTCATTCAGAATGAAGAGGCTATTCCTAGAAAATTCAAAAAGGTGCATACAGTATTCAAACCTGGCGGAGGGCGATGGAAGTTTTAGGGCGTAAAAAGCATTTTTACTTTTGCCTTGATCTTATATCATCCACTTACTCACGTTCTTCATTCTGTGGTTCGTTGGCTCCCAGACAGGCTTATGACCCCTAGGGGTCCTAGGGGTGTGTCTGTTCTACCTATGGTGAGGGCAAGCCCACTATTAACGAACGAAATAAATTCAATCAGGCAGACGAGCCTGAATAGATAGCATTGTGGGCCGCAAGTGGTCCGCGGGCATTATGCTGTGCAGACCTTGCACACACACACACACACAAACTCTGATGCATGTACAGATCTCCAGACTTTGACTAGGAGAATCCAGACTCACGTAAACACATTTCCGATGTTGTCACGTTCCTCGCTTTAATTGTCCATCTTGTGGTTACAACAACAGATGTCGCTACATGTAGCCCAAGTACTTTCTTGAGAAATGTTCCACCATGTAGCAGTTGGTCACTACGTGCCATCTTCACTCAGACGGGAGCGATTTACCGTTTCTCTTCGCCACACAACACACCACATTCTGCCATGATATCTTTGAAAATACCGGAGTTCTGAAACATTGTACTGGGTAAACTGTGGATCAACTTAAGCGTTCCCGTCTATAGAACTCGTATAGTGGTTCAAAGAACCCCAAAAGACAAACGTAGGTTAGAGGTTAGAACATGTTAACGTAACTGCGACCAAGTACTGATCTATTGTGGCTCCTCCCCCGGGGGAAGGGCTGAGAGGAGGAGACACTACAAGCCCGCACACAGGAAACGACGGAGCAAAGCGCAGACACGCACGGAAGTCTCTAACATTCACCAGATGGCAGACATGGTGCGCCACGGAGGCTATACCGGCGCCCGGAGGCCGGAAAGAAGCCTCTATTCTCTCGGAGTAAGCAACCGTGCCATCTGCCTACAAAGCCTCAAGCCACACCTGTCGCCCACTTGAAAGATGAGAAATGGAAATGAAGTAAACGAATAAAATGGAAAGGAAACGTGGTAGATATACAGCGCTCCAGTATTCGCCTATGCGTCCCTAGAAAAACCACAGAAAAACCCAGAGCCAAAGTGTGCTATCAACGAGGATCGTACCCGGACCTCCCAAATGCCAGTTCCAGACGAAATGACATTCTAAACGAAACTGGAAAATAAAAAACAAAATTCTGCTGTGTTCCAGTAACAAAATATTCTTACAAAAGTTTATTCTTCTGTTTACTTAAAGTTAATCAAGATTAAAATCAGCAGAAATAGTCTTATTCGTTAATTCCTTATAACTAGAACAGAAATAAGGGAGTACAGCAGTTGCATGCTATTGCATGGAAAGAAATATGGCTTTTCTTGCATGGCTAGGAGTTAAAAAAACAGAATGAAAAATTCCCGTTTCAGAAAAGTTAAAAGTATTTTATAATTGAAACTAATAACAAGGAATATTTCGGAGATGGTTAACTCCACAAAAAATATATGATATAAATTATGGTTTTAATGAAATCTACCATTTTTTGATTAGTTGCTTTTTGTATCTCTTACGGTTTACCAGTGACTAAAGTTCCTTTGTTTGTACAGACAGGAGTTGACAAATTCCTGTATGAGAAAGTTATGTTTTTTAAAGCTGAAACCAAAAACGAGGAGTATCTAAAAACGACCAACACTACGAAAAAAAATTATATGATATAAATTTTGCGTTTTGATGTGCTCTACAGTCTCTGTGTGGTAAGTTTTTGTCTATCTCTCACGGTTTAACAGTTATGCAAACTTCCGTAAAATTCATCCCGAATAAAGTAGCCTTCAGTAGCTACTCCCAGAAAATTCAAGATATACCCACACATCATTTGTCAGATAAATGTCTTTAATATGCGTTAGAACCATTTTTGATAAAATCAAAATTTTTGAAAAAAGTTCCATGTAAAGGGTGGGGGTATTTTCTTGAAAATCTTCGTGTCGCATCCTTGCAAGATACCAAGTTTGGTATTTAACGGTATTTTCGATTTTGAGCTACGCTGTCCCCAGACACAACACACACACACACACACACGGACATGCTTTTTTTTTTTATTCAGGGAGTCCTAAAACATGTACTTCTAGTGAAATCTCGGTATCGAATTTCCGGGTGCATTACAATACCTTCTCTATACACTATGTATATAGCTCGTGTAGAGAAAGTAATATATAATATTGGTAGTCAAAGGCAAATTAATCTAGTGTATCAAATATTATGTTTTTACTACTTTCTCTACAGTACTATGTACATAGTGAATAGAGAAGGTATTGTACTTGACGCGAGATTTCATTGATAAAATATGTTTTGAAATCCCCTGGATACAAAAAGAGTATTTGCAGGAAACGTTCCGTGAGTGTGTGCGTATGTGTGTGTCTGTGTACAGCATAGCTCAAAAACTAAACATCTGATGTGTAACATTCACATGACTTTCTCTACATCCCTTCAACAATTTATTCTTAAAAAGCTTATACTTCTATTTACTTCATGCTAGCCAGAAAAAAATAGCAGAAATAGTCTTATTACTTGCTTCTTTGTAAGTAGAAGCGAAATAAGGGAATACTGTAAGTTAAAGTGATAGCCTAAAGCTGGTTGCTATGTCACTGAAGTTCCTTTGTTTGTATGGACAGCGGTTGACAAATTCTTGTATGAGAAAAGTATAAGCAGAAACCAAAAACAAGAAATGTCTAAAAAAGGATTAACTCCACGAAAAAATGTATATAACGTAAATTATATGTTTAACGTGCTCTACATTTTTTGTGTAGTAATTTTTGTCCATCTCTTACGGTTTAGCAGTTATTCAAATTTCCGCAAAAGACATCCAGAATAAAGTAGTCTTCAGAGGCTATTCCCAGAAAATTCAAGATATCATTTTATTTGTCAGGTAAATAGGTTTAATATACAATATTTTAATCAAAATCTTTAGAGCCATTTTTGAGAAAATCAAAATTTTTTAAAAAAGTTCCATGTAAACGGTAATTGTAGGTGCAGGGTATTTGCTCAACATCTTCGTGTCGCATCCCTGGAAGATACTAAACTGAAATACTAAGTTTGGTATTTTACCGACTTTTCGTTTTTGAGCTATCGAGTTCACAGACACACCGACACACGCACGGACCTTTTTCCGAAAATGCTTTTCTTAGATAAAGGGGACCCTAAAACACATATTTCCGGTGAAATCTCGGTATTGGATTTTTGGGTGGAATGCAATATTTTCTCTATACACTATGTACATAGTATGTGAAGAGAAAGTAATATACCGTTAAATACTAAACTTGGTATTTAAGTTTGGTATTTTTAGAGGATGTGACACAATCAATTTCAAGAAAATCACCCGCACCAAACTACCCCTTACATTTAAAAGCTTTTGTAAGGCTTTATTGTAGAATGGAGCTAATGGCATACGCTAGGCTAAAACGATAGTCAAATCTTTTAAAAGCTGGTTGCCATGTGCTTGAAATCATTTCTTTGCATAGCCAGGGGCTGAGAAATTCCTGTATGTGAAAAGTTTAAGTATTTAAAAACTGAAACCAATAACAAGGGATATCTCAAAAATGGTCTACTCCAAGAAAAGAAAATGTATACGACATAAATTATGTGTTTCAACGAAATCTACACATTTTGTATAGTAAGCAAGTTTTTCTCTATCTCTTAGGTTTACTACTTATGTTAAATCCAGCAAAATTCATCCATAATAAAGGTCTTCAGAGGCTAATCACAGAAAATTCAATATATACATTTTATTTTACGTATAAATATCTTTAATATACAGTATTTAATCAAAATCGTTAGAGCCATTTTTAAGAAAATCTAATTTTTGAATATTTTTCCATATAAGGGGTAGTTTCGTGTGCGTGGGGGGGGGTTCTTCAAAATCTAAACCTGTGTGTCGCATCCTTGGAAGATAGTAAACTATTAAATCAAGTTTGGTATGTTACCGACTTTTTATTTTTGAGTTATCGTGTTCACAAAGACTCTGACACACAGGGACTTTTTCTATAATGTTTTTTTTTATAGGGGACCCTAAAACGTCTATTTCGGTGAAATTTCAGTATTGAATTTTTGGTTGGAATGCAATGGTTTCTTTATATACTATGTGCATATTACGTGTGGAGGAAGTAAAAAGGGGAAGAGAATTGTGTGCCTTTAAGCCATTAGTGTACATGATGGTCTTTACGTCATTAGGGAATCTAAATTGCCAACAGTTTTGTTTGAATAAAGGAAGGATGCTGTTCTTGTGTGCCCTCATATGCGTTAGCAGTCTCTATTCAACACCTCAGAAAGCTAATGACCGTGCAACATCAACCTTGACAGATGACTTTTTGTTTTGATTTCGCGAGCGCTGTGTGGTCCCCTCACAGTGTTTTGTTTCGAGTGAGGAAGACGAATACACTAGCGGTATCTTAGACGCCGAAATGTCATACTTAGAGCTCAGACCGGGATCATGAAAGTGCCGGATTGATCCTCGGTGTTTACAGAGTATAACTAAGACGTGATGGAGTAGGCATGGTCTCTACAGATCGATTCGAAACGTGTTGCACTATCTAGCATTGCTCATTGCCTGGCCTTGTTCACTTCCTGCTAGTATATTAACCAATGAACACTGAAAAGGACCTTACATTGAAAAATGTTGTGGATGATTCATCACATTTTGAGTGACAGAAGGTGAGCCTTTATTATTTATTTTACTTCCTCTATACGTACTATGTACATAGTGTATAGAAAAGGTATTGTATTACACGCAAAAAGTTGACACCGAGATTTCATCGGAAATACATGTTTTGGGTGCCCCTAAATCCAAAAAAATCTGATGATCCATTCACGTGACTTTCTCTACATCTCTGCATTTTTTTTTAAAAAGTTTATGCTTCTATTTACTTCATGCTAAGTTAGAAAAAATTAGCAGAAATATTCTTATTACTTGCTTCCTTGTAAGTAGAAACGAAATAAGGGAGTAACATAGGTTACTGAAATTCTTTGTTTGTATGTACAGGAGTTGACAAATTCCTGTATGAGAAAAGTGTAAGTTTTTAAGGCTTTTCAACGGTCAACTCCAAGAAAAAATGTATATAACATATATTGTGTGCTTTAATGTGCTCTACATTTTTGTGTGGTAAGTTTTTGTCTATCTCTTACGGTTTACCAGTTACACAAAATTCCGTAAAATTCATCCAGAATAAAGTAGTCTTCATAGGCTATTCCAAGAAAATTCAAGATATACATAATATTTGTCAAGTACATATCTTTAATATATGATATTTTTATCAATATCGTTAGAGCCATTTTTTTAGAAAATCAAAATTTTCGAACATTTTTCCATATGAAGGGTAGCTCGGGGTGGGGAATTTTCTTGAAAATCTTCGTGTCGCATCCTTGGAAGATATTGAACTTCAATACCAAGTTCAGTATTTAACAGTCTTTTTGTTTTTGAGCTATACTGCCCACAGGCACACAGACACACATACTCATAGACAGACAGACACACACACGGACATTTTTCTAAAAATCATTTTTTTGGATTCAGGGGGTCTCAAAACGATGTATTTTCGGTGAAATCTCGGTATTAAATTTTTGGGTACAATGCAATACCTTCTCTATACACTATGTACTAGTGCGTATAGAGAAAGTATAAAGCATTTTTAGAAACATGTCCGTGAGTGTATGTGTGTCTGTGGGCAGCATAGCTCAAAAACTAAAAGACCGTTAAAAACCAAACTTGTTATTTAAGTTTAGTATCTTCCAGAGATGCGACACGAAGATTTCGAGAACGCCCCCCCCCCAACTACGCTTTACATGGAAGTTTTTCAAAAATTTTCTCAAAAATGGCTCTAACGATTTTGATTAAAATTTCGCATATTAAAGTTATTTACCTGACAAGTAAAATGTATATCTTGAATTTTCTGGGAATAGCCTCTGAAGAGTACTATTCAGGATGAATTTTACGGAATTTTGAATAACTTCTAAACCGTAAGAGATGGACAAAAACCTACTACACAAAAAATGTAGAGCACATTGACAGACAAAATTTATGTTATATACGTTTTTTCGTGGAGTGCACCGTTTTTGAGACATTTCTTTTTTTGGTTTCTGCTTTGAAAAACTTACGCTGTTCTTATACAGGAATTTGTCAACTGCTGTCCATACAAACAAAAGAACTTCAGTGACAATGCAACCAGGTTTTGACTATCACTTTAACCTATGGTACTTTCTTATTTCACTTAGCATGAAGTAAACAGAAGTATAAGCTTTTTAAGAATAATTCGTTGCAGAGATGTAGAGAAAGTCATGTGAATGGTACACATCACATTTTACTTTCTCTAAACGTGCAATGTACATAGTGTATAGAGAAGGTATTGCAATTCACACAAAAATTCGATACCAAGATTTCATCGGAAATATATGTTTTGGGTTCCCCTGAATCCAAAAATGCATGTCTGAAAAAGGATCCGTGTGTGTGCGTGTGTGTCTGTGTGTATCTGTGGACAGCATAGCTCAAAAACAAAAATACCGTGAAATACCTAGCTTGGTATTTAAGTTTGCTATCTTCCAAAGATGCAATACGAAGATTTTCAAGAAAATCCCACCATTCCCAAATACCCTTTACATGGAACTTTTTAAAAAAAATTCTGATTTTCTCAAAAATGGCTGTAACAATTTTGATTAAAATATCGTATGTTCATGATATTTACCTCACAAATAATATGTATATCTTGAATTTTTTGGGAATAGCCTCTGAAGACTACTTTATTCTGGATGAATTTTGCGGCATTTTACAAAAATGCTAAGCCGTAGAAGATGGACAAAATCGTACCACACAAAAAATGTAGAGCACATTAAAACACACATTTTATGTTATATACATTTTTTTCGCCGAGTTCATTGTTTTTGAAATTTTCCTTGTTATTGGTTTCAGCTTTAAGAAACTTATACTTCTCTCATACAGGAATTTGTCAAATCCTGTCCGAGCAAACAAAGGAACTTCAGTCACATAGCAACCAGCTATTGGCTATCACTTTAACCTATGCTACTCCCTTATTTTGCTGCTACTTACAATGAAGCAAGTAATAAGACTATTTATGCTAATTTTTCGCGATTAGCATGAAGTAAATAGATGCATAAGCTTTTTAACAATAATTTGCTGCAGAGATGTAAAGAAAGTCGTGTGAAAGGAACACATAAGATTTTTTACAAAATATGACCTAATTTATATAAATCGAAGTATATTAATATAAATAACTGTTACCATTTAAAAATACTTCTAAATGTTTTGTGAAACACAAAAAATTTGTAATTTGTACTTACAGTAGTATTTCCTGTAGGTTTGTAAATTTGTGTCTTGGTGAAGTGGTGCCCATTAACACTAAAATAAGTCCGAGTGGAAACTTTTCGTGTTTTATAGTAAACGCTGTGAAATTGTGTGGCATTATATGCGTTTGTGGTGCCTGATATTGCAGAAGGATAATGGTAACCATTAGGAACCATTGAGATATTTTGGCTAGCTATATTCTATTCTATAATTGGCTATAACGGAAAGGAAAAACCTAGCCCGAAGTGCAGTATTCACTGAGAATGCAGGCCGCGCCAAGGCTGGATGGTTCGACACTCACCTCTCACCGAGGCTGCCCGGGTTCTACCGTATGTGGGATTTGTGGTGGACAAACGGTTTCCCCCGCCATCGCATTCCACCGGTGTTGCATCTTCATTCCATATCTCATCAATGTCATTGTGCGGTGCCATAAGCGGGCGTTAATCGCTGTAAAAAAAACCATGAGTTGCACCGCGCGCAACAGTAATTGCGTTTGACGGGAATTTGATAGCGAACTGTATCGTCATCGCAGCGAACGTCGAAAACAGACTATACGGCACAATTTGTACGAAAGACAGTTATTTGTGAGCAGATTGTAATCAACTGTGGATTAATAATTTTTGTTACAATAATTTGTAATAATAGTTTGTTTGTAGAACAGGTAGAGAAATTCGTGTGAATGTAAGAAATCAGATTTTTTTTTAATTCTTTTATGTATATGATGGAAGGATGGATGTACACTTTATTTCACTCCCTAGGGCGTGACCCGGTGGCAGTGTTGCCAATGTAATAATATCGGTAATATAATACCCTATCAGAATGACAATACATCATAGTATACTATCAAAATAATAATAACAATAATAATAATTGGATAGCTAGAATCACACTGAAAAATTCAACGCCTTACCCGGGATTTGAACCTCGGATCTACCGATCTCTAGCCGGTTGCTCTTTCACTGAGCTAACATGGCAACATGCCGGCATTGCATTGAATTTTTCTCAACTGACTCGCATGTTTCCTTGTAAACCACAGGGTGCTCTCAAATTATATGGTGACTTACAATGTTGTAGGTAGCTTAAGACCCAGGATTTACAGTATAGCCAACTATTATAGTCAATGGGTATTGGTTTAATTGTTTTTTTTTTTTCACACAAGTCGTGTAGGACAGGAGTTGTATAGTTTTCTTCACACACGGCTTGTGTGAAAAAACCATAACAAAACAAATAATAACAAATATTAAAAGTTTTATAATATTATTGATAATGCAATATTTATATCTACTATCCCAACTATAAATCATTTTTTCTTTATTTTCTTTTTAAAACTGTTTACATTTTGAGGCAAAGTCTCCAGTAGATCAGCAGGTATTTTGTTCCATTCGTTAACTCCTCTATCTGCAAAGGAAAATTTGCTGTTCCTATTTCTTATTTATTTCGAGTGAAAAATTCTCCCACAGTATAATGGCATTAATAATCGTTTGGATATACCTTTCCTTGCAGATTCCCGTTATAAGGTCTAACATTTTCCATAGCTTTGTACATTTCCTACGTTTTTCTAGTGCTTCAAGGAAGTAGCAGTGCTAATGTGATTTTCGAATCGTTTTCTTCTGTCAACAACTTTAGCTGCTTTTTGACTTTCTCCAAAACTTGGTATTTAGATTCAGTATCTTCCAAGGATGCGACAGGAAGATTTTTAAGAAAATTGCCTCAACCCAAACTTCCCTTTACATGGAAAAAATTTCAAAATTTTTTATTTTCTCAAAAATGGCTAACGATTTTGATTAAAATATGATATATTAAATATATTTACATGACAAATGAAATGTATATCTTGAATTTTCTGGGAATAGCCTCTAAAGACTACTTTATTCGGGATGAATTTTACGTAATTTCGCATAACAGCTAAACCGTAAGAGATGGACAAAAACTTTTCACACAAAATATGTAGAGCACGTTAAAACTCACAATTTATGTTATATACATTCTTTTCGTGGAGTGGATCGTTTTTGAGATATTTCTGTTTTTTTTTTTTTTTTTTTTGTTTTTTGTTTTTTTTTTGTTTCAGCTTTAAAAAACTTGTACTTTTCTCATACAGGAATATTGTCAACTCCTGTCCATTCAAACAAAGGAACTTCAATGACATAGCAACCAGCTTTTGACTATCACTTAACCTTATTTCACTTCTACTTACAAGGATGCAAGTAATAGGACTATTTCTGCTAATTGTTTCAGGATTAGCATGAAGGAAACAGAGGCATAAACTTTTTAACAATAATTTGTTGCAGAGATGTAGAGCAAGTCTTGTGAATGGAACACGTTAGATTTTTTGAACTCTCTGGAGCGATTATGGGGTATGTTTTCCCCTAGAAAGTGAAATGGCAATTGTTCGTTGTTACAAAGAATTGAAGATATTTTTCAGTGTAGCAGTTGATGGAGAACGAACCATTACAGAACTGTATAATCTGGTATCCGTATGAAGACATTGAAGCAACTTGCACCTGCTTCCATTAGAGTTATTTATCTGCTACAGTTATGGTGAGTAATTTCATGAAATAGCGCAGCTGTGTCTCGCTCTGGGCAAAAACTTGACTCGCTCATTCTTCCCTGTCATATTCTTGCTCATTTCCATTCTCTGTGCTTACTGCTTTCTGTTCTTATTCGCTTCATTTGGCACTGCATCGACGTTACTGCGAAATTTGTACCACGTACTTTTCTGTAGACAGGGGAAGAATTGCTTCTTATCCACAGCTTTATATATAGAGTTGCGGCGGTAACTGGTTATGGGTTCGTATCCCGGGCGCAGGTTATGGGTAGTAGGTATGGTGTGGATTTATGGGTGGCCTAGCTCAGGGTTTTTAGTAGCATGGAAATTTTTTGGGTGTGCTATGGCACAAGTACTTTATTCAGTCAAACACACCCGTATTCCTCCTAATGTTCTACTATGAAATTACACTTTGCCCGACTACGACTATTATTATTTATTAGTTTGATGCAATTATATATGTTCCCTACTCTCTTCAATATTAAAATAATTGTTTCTCTCTCTTTCACAGGTAGCCTGTTCGGCTCCACCAAGGACCCTAAATATTACATCTTGGTTTGGCCGTTTCTCTACGCCAAGCGCCTCAGAAAGCGTCCCCTTGACCCGCGGAGAGAATTGTTTTCTGTCCCGTTATGTTCCCTCGGCCAGTGTCTTTTCACCCGTTTGGGTCAATGCACTAACCCCTAACAGTATCTTGTGCGACCAGCTCGTGACAACTCGGCTACTTATACGTGTTTGAAATCTTTCTTCCCTTCCCACTTTCACTGTACATTTATATTTTCTCTTCTTGGTATAATTTATATTCTTGGCTATGATTTAAATATCCCTTCTGAATAACTCTTTGCCCCGTGACAAGACATGTACTGACTCAGAGTTCACATGTTTTGAGCTCCACAGCAACTGATAAAATACCATACAGCCGATATTTAAGCCTTGAACTGGTACAGCGGGACAATGCTGTAACAAATGTCTTTATTTGCTTCAAAATTGGTTACAATTAAATGCTTCAACACTTTACTCGAAGTTTCGATATGTAGACAGCTGACGGCTCTCTCACGCTGCTGCAAGCTATCACTTCAGTCGAAGACTTGACTCACGACTCCTCACTTGGCTTGTAACGCTCGTGGATGACGTCATAGATGTTCCCGGATACTCGTGGAAGATTCTGACGCCTGCCAGTTGCGTCAATGTCTTGTATTCCAAGGCTTCCGGTTACAAGTACATCACTTTCTGTGTTTACCACATACCAAGGACTATAGCTCCGCCGATGCGCATAAGACGAACGTGAGAACGCCACTGTCAAAGTGCTCCTTCCTCAGGGCTGGTCGTCCCGACCAATACCTCCAAGAGCGCTGGACGAACATTACTCTGAACAGTTCTCATTCCTTGATCTTCAATGAGTCTCATTGGCTAAGTAGGACTTGTACACACTACTTCTGGGTGCGATGGTCTAGTCTACCTCTCCCGGGAGTCGCCTCAAGTCGGCCGTCGGCAGCAGGTGCCTGTGTTATCCCATACAGTAGCAGGTACTGCTGAAATAACACGAACAGCTGCGGCACGGTCGTCTTCAACTTTTGATGATCATTCAATGTCGTTACTATAGCTGTAATCCCAGTAGGTTATATACTTTTATCATAAATAACAAATGCATTTATAGATCGATATGTAACAGACGGTCAATATTTAGAAACCCTTTGAACGCGCAGTAGTTTTAGTTTTTATTGTTTTACCCTCTATTCGAATTCTTTGTTTAATTGATGAAAGAACGAGTGTTGGCTGATAAGTCCAGGTCCTCACACTGGTGCCTCTAGGCCAGTTAGACGGTAGCATCGTATAGTTTAACTCTAGACTCGCTTGTATCCATACTTACAGGTCAATAGATTGTTTGGTTTTCTAATGACAGCATTTTAATCAAGACAATTTTAGAATTTTCACGAAAACGGCTCGTTTTTCCAAATCCTCCATTTTCGTGTAAACTCTAAAGTTGTCTTGCTTAAAATGCCGTCATTCCAAAAATAAACAAGCTATTGACCTGTAACTATGGATACAAGCGAGCCTAGAGTTAAACTATATTATTCTATGCCTTACTGGCCTAGTGGCGCCATATCTGTGTGAGGCCCGGGACTTATCAGTCGACGATCGTATCTATGAATGAATATCTATGACTTTGGGGACTTACAGCAGCCTTCACTGTTTTAAACATTCCGTGGCGTATATAGATTCTTTCACAGTCATTAAATTCGGAAGAGCAGCAATATTGCAAATCTTTCCTAAGATCTCTTCTGGCCGTGTTCTTTATAGGCGAACTTGGTGATGATGGACGCTTTAGAGTAACCCTTTTATAACAGCAATAAACCTGGAGACGACTTTTCTTAATGGACACTTAAACTCTTTACAATTATTATGTTCGTTATAGGTGTAGAAGAGATTTAGAACCTGAGTTAAATCAGATTGTAATTCGGATTTTATGCAATAGCTTTTATATATTATTTATTATATATATTATATATTACTTTCTGTATACGGACTATGTACATAGTGTAAAGAGAAAAGATTGTATTGCAACCAAAAATTCTATACCGAGATTTCACCTGAATACATGTTTTAAGACCCCTGAATAAAGAAAAGCATTTTTAGGAAAATATCCGTGCGCGTGTGTGTGTCAGTGGACAGTATAGCTCAAAACTGAAAAGACCGTTAAAAACCAACCTTTGCTATATTTCTGGGATGCGACACGAAGATTGTGAGAAAACTCCCCCATCCCAAACTACTCTTTACATGGAACTGTTTTCCAAAATTTTGATTTCCTCAAAAATAGCTCTAACGATTTTGATTTAAATAGCGTATATTAAAGATATTTACCTGACAAATAAAATGTATATTTTGAATTTTCTAGGAATAACCTCTAAAACTACTTTATTCTGGATAAATTTTATGGAATTTTCATAGCTGCTAAACCGTAAGAGATGGAGAAAAATTAAAAACACACAATTTATATTATATGCATTTTTTTTCGTGTAGTTGATCGTTTTACGAAATATTCTTTGTTTTTGGTTTCAGGTTTAACAAGCTTATAGTTTTCTCACACAGGATTTTGTCAACTCCTGTCCATACAAACAAAGGAACTTCAATTACATAGCAACCAGTTTTTGACTATCATTTTAACCTACGGTACTCCCTTATTTCGCTTCTACTTACAAGGAATCAAGTAATAAGACTATTTCTACTAATTTTTTCTCGAGTAGCTGAAGACTAATAAGATTTTTAAGAATAATTTGTTGCAGAGATGTAGAGAAAGCCATGTGAATGGAACACATTAGATTTTTACTTTGTCTAGACGTACTATGTACATAGTGTCCATAAAATGTATTGTATTGCAATCAAATAGTCGATACCGAGATTTCACAAAAAATACATGTTTTGGGACCTCCTGAATCAAAAAAGGATTTCTAAGAAAAGGTCCGTGTGTGTTTGTGTGTGTGTGTGTCTGTGGCAGCATAGCTCAAAAACGAAAAGTCAATTATATACTAAAATTGGTATTTAAATTTAGTATCGTCCAAGGATGGGACACGAAGATTTTCAAGAAATTCCTTCCACCCCCAACTACACTTTACATGGAAGAAGTTTCGAAAATTTTGATTTTCTCAAAAATGGCTCGAAGGTTTTGATTTAAATACCGTATATTAAAGACATTTACATGAAAAATAAAATGTGTATCTTGAATATTCTGGGATTAGCTTCTGAAGACATCTTATTTTGAATGAATTTTGCTGAATGTTGCATAATTGGTATACCGTAAGAGATAGACACAAACTTACTATAGTGTAGAGCTCGTTAAAACACACAATCCTGGAGTTGACCGTTTTTAAGATTTTCCCGGTTATTAATTTCAGTTTTAAAATACTTAATATTTTTCTCATACGGGAACTTTTCAACACCTGACCACGAAAAGAATCGGATTTCTATA
Organism: Hymenopus coronatus; assembly: GCA_030762935.1. Lineage (NCBI taxonomy): Eukaryota > Metazoa > Arthropoda > Insecta > Mantodea > Hymenopodidae > Hymenopus > Hymenopus coronatus. The sequence continues at coordinate 29,445,381 of CM060882.1, forward strand.
CCATAGCAACCCCTTTTAAAACATTTGACTGTCGGTTTAGCCTAGTTTATTCCCTTATTTCCCTTCTACCTATAAGGAACTAAGTAATAAAATCGTTTCTGCTAATGTTTAATCATGATTAGCATGAAGTAGATAATCAGCTTGTTAACAATAATTTGTAACAGAGAGGTAGATAAACTCATGTGAATGGAGAACATCAGCTTTTTTCGTACAGTTTTCAACCTAAAATTAAATATTTTATTATTTTTTTAGTTCTGATTATAGTAGGTAGAGATTGTATTTTATTCAGCTAAAACTTAAATATACATATTTTAATAGAAATACAGTCTTCGGCTCCGCTGAGAATTTTTAGAACAAATTCCAAGTATGTAGCTGTGAATAGTATACTTCAATAACGCCAAATTTGATATTTAAGTTTAATGTCTCCCGAGGATGCGACGTGAAGCTTTTAAAGAACATATCCACCAATACTATCATGGACATTTTCGGTGTAATTTTATATTCTCAAAATTGGCTCTAATGATATTGATTAAAAAGTATGATGTGTTGCATTCCCATGGATTTCTCTAGCTGGTCTAGAAACAAACTTCTTACAAAAGATTATTCTTATTTCTACACTATGTTAATCGAGATAAGCATTAGCGGAATTTTATTATTACTTAGTTCTTTATCAGTAGAACGTAACTAAGGAAATGCACTAAGCTAAAGTGATAGTCAAATGTTTTAAAAGCTGTCATTATGTGATTGTTCTTACGATTCACTTCTTTGCTTGGCCAGTAGTAGAACAAAAGAAAACCTGACACTTCCTGTCTGAGAAAAGTATAAGTACTTACAATTATATTGAAACCAATAACAAGGAATATCTCGGAAACGTTTACCTCCACGCCAAAAATGAAAGGACATAAATTGTGTGTTTTGACGAGATCTATATTCTTTGTGCAGTAAGCTTTAGTCCACCTCTTACGGCTTAGCAATTAAGAAAAACTCGGCAAAATCCATCCAGAATAAAGAGGCTATACCAAGAAAACTCAAGATAAATATTTTATTCGGGATGTAAATACCTTTAATATACGAAATTTTAATCAAAATCGTTTGAGCCATTTTTGAGAAAATCAACATTTTCGAAAAACTTTCCATATAAAGGGCAGTTTTTGGTAGGGTGATTTTCTTGAAAACATTCTTCTCGCATCTTTGGGAGTTACAAAACCTAAATGCCAAGTTTGGTATTTAACGGTATTTTCGTTTTTGAGCTATGCTGTCCACGGACATTGACGCGCGCGCGCGCGCGCACACACACACACATGAATATTTTTCTAAAAATTCTTTTTTTAATATTCAGGGGGTCCCAAAACATGTATTTTCGGTGAAATCTCGGTATCGAATTTTTGGGTACATTACAATACCTTCTCTATACACTTATGTGTATGTCGTCTTCCGTGGTTTAATGGTTACCATGCTGACTCCATATACCCAAAGTCGCGGGTTCAAATGGATTTTTTTCGGGCGTAAAAATCCTTAGCATGGCTTCCTTCGGAAGGGAAGTAAAGCTGTGGATCCCCTGTCGTAGATTTACGGCACATAAAAGAACCTCAAGTCTGATAGAGAGGCCTCTGAGCAAAATTAAGCGGTCTTTTCACTCCCAGTATAGAATGGGACGCTGAGAACCACAGCAGTTAAAGAGCGTCCATAAACAAAACGCCATTTCCATATCCACTATGTGTAAAATACGTGTAGAGAAAGTTCATTTGGCAAAGAAAACGATTCTTATCATCAAGACAATGCAAGGGTGCACGTCTGTGCGATTTCGTTGGCGAAAATTGTAGATTAAGCTTTAAATTACTACAACATCCACTATATTCACCAGATTTGGGCCCAGTGATTTTTGCCTTCTCTACACGTACTATGTGCATAGTGTATACAGAGGTATTGTATTGTATCAAAACATTCGATACCGAATTCACCGGAAATACATGTTTTGGGACCTCCTGAATACAAAAAGAGAATTCTTAGAAAAATGTTTGTGTGTGTGTGTGTGTGTGTGTGTGTGTGTGTGTGTCTGGACAGCATAGATCAAAAACGAAAAGACTGTTAAATACTTGGTATTTAGGTTTAGTATCATCCAAGGATGCGACACGCCTTTCTGCATGTGCACCTTGTGCTATAAGTTTAAGACATATTCAACACGAAAAGTGTTCACTAAGTCCAGAGAAAAAGAACATCAAATATTTTTTTGTAATTATATGTTTATTTTTCAACATAATCTCATTTTAGCTCGATAACCTTTTCCTAGCGTTCCTCCAACTGTTTTAAGCCTTCCAAAAAGTAAGATTTTGAAAGGTCTTCAAAATAGGCATACGTTTCGGAGATGACCTCTTCTTTTCCCGTGAATTGTTTTTCGCCGGACCTTTTTTTTCAGGTTTGTAAATAAAAAAAATCTGATGTGTTCCATCCACATGACTTTCTCTACATCTCTGCAACAAAGTATTGTTAAAAAGCTTATACTTCTATTTACTTCATGCTAATCGAGAAAAAAGCAGCACAAATAGTCTTATTACTTGCTTCCTTGTAAGTAGAAGCGAAATAAGGGAGTACCATAGCTGGTTGCTATGTGACTGAAATTCCTTTATTTGTATGAACAGGAGTTGACAAAGTCCTGTGTGAGAAAACTATAATTATTTAATGCTGAAACCAAAAACAAGGAATATCTCAAAAACGATCAACTCCATGAAAAAAAAGCATATAACATAAATTGTGTGTTTTAAAGTGCTCTACATTTTTGTGGGGTAAGTTTTTTCCCATCTCATGCGGTTTAGCAGTTATGTAAAATTCCGTAAAATTCGTCCAGAATAAAGTAGTCTACAGAGGCTATTCCCAGAAAATTCAAGATATACATTTTATTTTTCATGTAAATATCTTTAGTATACGATATTTTAATCAAAATTGTTAGCCATTTTTGAGAAAATCAAACTTTTCGAGAAAAAAAACTCAATGTAAAGGGTAATTTGGAGTGGGGAATTTTTCTCAAAATCTTCGTGTTACATCCCTGGAAGATACTAAACTTAAATAGCAAGTTAGGTATTTTACCGACTTTTCGTTTTTGAGTTATTGTGACACACACACACACACGGACCTTTTTGAGAAAATGTTTTTTTTTCCGGTGAAATCTCGGTATCGAATTTTTGGGTGGAGTGCAATAACTTCTCTGTAACTATTACATAGTACGTGCAGAGAAAGAAAAAATGGACCATTCTGAACCATTGAGTTGTGTTTAATTGCTGTAATCTACCATCTAGTGAAACCCGCGTGTCATCACACGCTTGTGAGATGACAGTATGACGGTACGCGTGTAATAAGCTATCGTACCGTAAAGTTCCATTTTCCAAACTCTTTTTGTAACTTTCGACAGAGGGTAAAACAAACTATATTACCGCTCACATGTACCAAATAAAAATGCGGGACTTTTAAAACAAAAACAGAAACCGTTGCGTAACAAAGTTGGTTTGTGCGCGCACTATTTAATTAGTTACTTTAAAAGGAACGCTGCCGCACTTTTATTTGCACGCGAGCACACTCAAATTAGCCGATTACCTCATTATCACCAACTCCAAATAAAGCGAATAAAAGACCAATACTTTTTTGTGCAGCGTTTCAGAAAGGTTTTAATTCCGTCCTTGGAGCTTTCGCCCCCAATTGTGGCCGAATATAAATAAAATGGCAAGCCGAGCGACCGCATTAAATGCGGATTTAATCAAAACCTGACAACAGAAACGGGCGGCAGAATCCGTTATAATCTCATAATAAGTCCTGGAGTGATGTTCCGCCTACTTCTCGATTGTTCTCTGCTATCGATTCTGACAGTAACGATAATTAAACACTCACCCTCAGCCTTTGATTAACGATCCTGCACACACACACACAAAGATATATTTGCTGCTCATACTTGGCTCTAATGAGTAAACAACACAACATGTCCGCTTACTAAACCGTCTTCCATATCCTCTTTTTCTGCTTGAGCAACTCGCTGATAGATGGCTCTAGTAGCGTTTGTTTTATTGCTGTTGGTTTAATCGGAAGAGGGTGGAATTTCTGCGCCTTGTGCTGTTATACAAGCTGTTAGTTCTGCTTAATTCTATAGTTACTTTTTTTTTGATAGTGTTTAACGCCCGCTTTAACTACTTATGGCACCGCAGGCGGTGACACTGATGATACATGAATAATGATGTAGCACCGGTGGAATGTGATGGTGGGGGAAACCGGAGTACCCGGAGAAAACCCGCCCCAGCGTCGCTTTGTCCACCACGAATATCGCATGAGGTCGCTTGGGATTGAACCCCGGCCGTCTAGCTGAGAGGTGAGTGGTCTAACCACATGAAGAATTGGGAAACCCCAATGGTTAATTAAGTTCGTTGGCGGAATTCGACATATTATGGACAATACTTTGCAGGTCCGGGTCATCCGGTTTCCCCCGCCACTCATTCCACCAATTGCTGCATTATCATCTTTCCAATCAATAATTTCGCTTACATTTTATCATTCACTTCCTCGTGTCCATAAACATTATTGGTTTATCTACATTAAGACAATTGGGTTCAATAATAAGAATTTTATTCTTAGGATTTGCTGATTTGTCTTTTTTCATTTCTTAGCTCGAGCTTTATTTAAGGCTTTATTACCATGCCTGACTACGGGCCGACCCCACGTAACAGGTTCCCCATTCTGTGGTTTCGTGCCTTTGGCTCCTCGACAGGCTTCTGATTCCTTTTAAGTCCTAGAGGGATGTCAGTACTACAAATACGGTGATGCTAAGCCGATTACGAAACGAAACTGCAGGCTTCTTTCGTGACAAACAAATACCCTAGGATGACTGAAATTGTTTTGGTACAAAAAATGCAGAAATTCAATGTCAAAAAATCTGGCTTTATATTTACGCGACATTCTCTATCCACTTTTTCTACACGTACTATGTACAGTGTATAGAGAAGGTATTGTATTGCACCCAAAAATTCCATACCGAGATTTCACCGGAAATTCATCTTTTGACCCCCCGAACCCCCAAAAAAGGCATTTTTAGAAAAATGTGTGTGTGTACAGCTTAGCTAAAAAACGAAAAGATCGTTAAATACCAAACTTGGTATTTAGGTTTAGTATCCTCCAAGGATGCGACACGAAGATTTTCAAGAAAATTCCCCAGCCACAAACTACCCTTTACATGGAAAAATGTTCGAACATTTTTATTTTCTCGAAAATGGCTCTAAAAATTTTTATTAAAATCTCTTACATTTAAGATATTTATATATTAAGTAAAATGCATATCTTGAACTTTCTTAGAATAGCCTCTGAAAGCATCTTTATTCTGGATGAATAATGCCGAATTTTGATTAACTGCTAAACCGTAAGGGATAGACAAAAACTTAGTGCACAAAAATGTGGATCTCGTTAAAACACACAATTTATGTGCTTTACATTTCTTTTGTGGAGGTAACCGTTTCCGAGATATTCCTTGTTATTGGTTCAGTTTTAAAATACTTAAAACATATCTCTTGCGGGAACTTGTCAACTTCTGCCCATGCAAAGGAACAGATTTCAATCCCATAGCAACCACATTTTAAAACATCTGACTGTCGGTTTAGGCAAGGTAATTTATTTCCTTTCTACTTATAAGGAAGGAAGTAATAAGACTGTTTCTGCTACTGTTTACCTCGATTGGCATGAAGTATATAGAAGAATAAGGTTAGTTGCAATAATTTGTTACAAAGATGTAGAGAAAATCGTGTGAATGGAACACATTTTTAAACAAGTATTAAACCAAAGTAAACCTAAATATACATAGACTGAGCAACGTATTGCCCTAAATTGTAGCTTAACTGTGAACTGCTATGTCTGGCCTATAAAAAATTTTAAAAATGTCTTGTCCCTTGCTAGGTAAAATCCTGTACTATAAAAACAAAATCAATTATACACTTTAAAATGCTTCATTAATGATTTGAGAAACAGTAAAACAAATCTTCATAACTGCGTATCGAGTATAAACCCACATGACACTCGTAAAACAGAGGAGAGTCAAAGAAATGAAAAATCGCGGTAGGCCACTGTGCCTTCAATTAATTTTACCGAAGTGCTGGGTAAAATGATATACATGACTTTGGACGCACGCCTGTCGAGAGTAATTAAATTCCTCTAACTCGCATCCTCTTGTTTCTGTTTTTTCCATTTCGGACACTACTTGCTGGAAATCTAACCTCACGCGTGTCATTAACACTACACACTTTTCTTCCTAGGAACGTAAATTCTCACAGTAAAGACTGAGACATTCACAATGAAGCGCAAACGTAACGTAAGCGCAAGACTTTGCACTCATGTTATTTAATGTCATGTTATGTTATTTAATAGAAATACGCAAGACGCAAAGCAAGGTTTGCAAACTTCAAACTCTTTCCTTGCGTTGCGTGCAAAGAGGAGGAATTCTGCTTCTCTCTATGCATTGCCTATGAATTCAACAACAAACGATCACTCTGCAAGATTTTACAGGGTACATGCATGCTCTTAAACCCAAGGTCGCGGGTTGAAACACGACGGAGGACGATGGATTTTTTCGGGCGTAAAAATCCTTAGCATGGCTTCCTTCGGAAAGGCACGTAAAAGAACCTCAAGCCTGATAGAGAGGCCTCTGAGCAAAATTAAGCGGCCTTTCACGCCCAATACAGAATGGGACGCCAAGAACCATAGTAGTTAAAGAGCGTCCATAAATAACACGCCATTTCCATTTTACTATTTGGTCGTGTAGTGCCGTGCAAAACTATTTTTGCGCAATGCTTTCTTCACCTCTATAACTCCAAAAACAGAAACACCGGAGAGTCCTTGTAGGTTACGAAAAATTCTTAAATCCTTATGTAGATTTTCGGACGACAATGTATTAAACCAACTGCTCCGAATCGACTAGTCTGAGTAAGAGTACACTCGCGTACTCAACTACAAAACCCGCTGCATATGTGAAGCGGAGCGTGCGTCACTGTGCAAACGTCATACCACAAAATTTTCTACACTTTATTTCCAAAACTTGATTCAGCCGAGATGATAACTTGCCCCCAATGTTGCGCTGTGTTGCATGTTGCAGGTAGACCACGTGACTCGTGTGTATTCTTTTGGCGGTTACCCAAGCCGGAGGAGTCTGTGTTAAGCAGGTGCTTGGAAATCGTACTACAGATGCTCTAGTAAGTCCAGTTATGCATATTTATAAGATATGTAAAATTTCATTTGCACACAAAAATAAAATCTGATATGTTACATTCACATATTCTATATCTCTGCATCAAACTATTATTTAAGTTTATTCTTCTATGTACTTCATGTTAATCGAGATAAACATTAACAGAAATGGTCTTATAACTTAGTTCCTTTAAGTAGAACGGAAATAAGGGTATACAAGACTAAACAGATAGTAAAATGTTTTAAAATGCCATGGGATTGAAATCCGCTTCTTTGCATCGTCAAGAGTTGACAAAAGTATTTTAAAACTATAACCAATAACAAGGAATATCTCAAAAACCATCAACTCCACGAAAAAAATGTATATTGCATACATTCTATGCTTTAAGGAGATCTACGTTTGTCTAATTTTTACGGTTTACCAGTTATGCAAAATTCAGAAGAAAAAAATCTGATATGTTACACTCACATGGCCTTCTCTAGCCGTTCTACAAACTTCTTACATAAGATTATTCTTCTTTCTGCACCTTGCTAATCGAGGTATTCAGCACAATGTTCTTATTACTTAGTTCCTTATAAGTAGGAAGAAAATAAGGGAATACACTGGGCTAAATCGATAGTCAAATGTTTTAAAAGCTGTCGTTATGCGATTGTCATTACAAATGGATTCTTTTCTTGGCCAGGAGTAGAACAAAAGAAAAACGGACACTCCCGTCTGAGAAAAGTATAAGTACTTCACAACTGAAACTAATAACAATGAATTCCTTGAAAACGGTAAGCTCGACGAAAAAAATGTATATGACATAAATTGTGTATTGTAACAAGCCCTACATTTTTTGTGTAGTAAGTTTTTGTCTATCTCTTACGGTTTATTAGTTATGCGAAATTAAGCAAAATTCATCCAGAATAAACAGGTCTTTAGAAGCTATTCCCAGAAAATTAAAAATATACATTTTATTTTTCAGGTAAATATCTTTAATATACGATATTTTAATCAAAATCGTTACAGCTATTTTTAAGAACATCAAATTTTTCGAAAAAAGTTCGATGTAAAGGGTAGTTTGGGGTGGGGGATTTTTTTCAAAATCTTCGTGACGCATCCCTGGAAGATACTGAACTTTAATACCAAGTTTCGTATTTTAGCTACTTTTCGTTTTTGAGTTATCGTATTCACAGACACATGGACACACACACGGACCTTTTTCTGGAAATTTTTTTTTTTTTTTTGGATTCAGAGGGTCCTAAAACATATATTTGCGGTGAAATCTCGGTATCGAATTTTTGGGTGGAATGCAATACTTCTCTATCCCTATGTACATTGTACATACGGGGCAAGAGAAAGTAATATCTAGAATAAAGAGGCCTTCAGAGGCTATTTGCAGAAACTTCAAGATATACATTTTAGTTGTGATATAAATATGTTAAATATAAGAGATTTTAATCAAAATCGTTTGAGCCAATTTTGAGAAAACGAACATTTTCGAAAATGTTTCCATGTAAAGGGTAGTTGGGGTGGGGGGATTTTCTTGATAATCTTAGTGTTGCATCCTTAAAATATACTGAATTTAAGTATCAAGTTTGGTATTTAACGGACATTTACTTTTCGAGCTATTCTGCCCCCCCCCCACACACACACATTTTTCTAAAAATGTTTGTTTTTGGATTCAGTGCGACCCAAAACATGTATTTCCGGCGAAATCTCGGTATCAAATTTTTGGGTGCAATACAATACCTTCTCTATACACTATGTACATACTAAGTGCAGAGAAAGTAAAAAGCAATTTTAGATAAAGGTCCGTTTGTATGTATGTTTACACTTATGAACAATGTAACTCAAAACCGGAAAGTTGGTCATACATCAAATTTTAAGTTCAGTACCACCCAAGGATGCGACACAGTGATTTTGAAGAAAATATCCACCCGCAAATACCCCATACATTGAACATGTTTAAAACATCATGATTTTCTTTAAAAAAATACCTCTAATGAATTTTATCAAATAACATATATTTAAGACACTTTTCATGACAAAAGAAATTCATATCTTAAATAATTTGGAATAGTTCGATATCCTTTTAATTCCGAATTATTTTTGTATAACCTCTAAACGAGGTATACATGTTACTACATAGAAAATGCAGAACTCCTTATATCACACAATATATTGCAAACACATTTTTGTAGAGCAAACCATTTCACACTACTTATTGTTACTGGCTTAAATTTCCAATACGTATACTTTTCTGAAATGAGAAATCGATATTAGCTTCCCCCCCCCTCTTACTTTTGCAAACGGAACGCAATTTAACATTATCAAATACCCACCAACATTTTAAAATGCTTTTCTAGTGTATTTCCTATATATTCTTGAAGCTCTAAGAGGGTATAAAATACAATTTCTGTTAATTTTTATTGGGTTTAACATAAACTACATGTCCCCTCCGTGGTGTAATGTTTACCATTCTAATCTCTAAAAGCTAAGATGGCAGGTGCAAGCCTGGCGGAGAGTGACTTCATTTGGAAAGGAAATACAACCGCGTGATGTTTATTAACAAGTAAAAGAACTCCAGACTTTGAAAGAAGAAAATTTCAGGGAAAATTCCGTCGTTTCACGTCCGCAAGTCATGATTTCGTTTTACAGTGCCATCTGTTGGAGACGAGCCGATCCCTCATTTCAATGGCGCAGAGCGGTGAAATCACGAACTAGAAATTTAATTCCGCTCACAGAAACATCGTAACAATATCCTATGCACCACTTGGGATTTACAGAAAATAACTATGCCCGCCTGAGTAGTGTGGTGGTAGCGTGTCTGCCTCAAATTCAACAGGTCGCGAGTTCAAATCTCGCTTAGGGTGATAAGGTTATTTTTTTTCGAGTTTTTTGCTAATCCTGAGAAGACGAATGTCGAGTAACTTTAAGCTCTAAGCCCCAAAGCAACATTTGAGCATCATTACACCAATCTCATTCATCGTCCGATATGACCAACCAGGTTAGAGAACGTTGAGGTAAAAAAAATAATAAAATAAAATTACTAATTAATGAACTACACAGAAGAATAAGTTTCTGTAAGAATATTTTGTTGTAGAATAGGTATAGCAAGTCTTGTGAATGCATTAAATGAGATTTTATGGATAAATAATAGTTTAAATAGTTAATAACTTCACAACTACAAAATATATTGCAACCAAAAGTAATATGCATTGTAATGCATGGCATAACATTGAAGCAAATAAAGTATCTATATTACGGAAATCAACAGCTACATCTATGAGTGCCTTTGAAGACTAAAAGGATCGTCACTCAGCACTGACGTCATATCCTGTCTAAAATGCTGGACAACGGATTAAAATAACATTGAGCAGTGGGTAGTGGAAAATCAGAAAGCCTGTTATATTTTGATCCTGTAGAGTTAATGACATTAACTACGGAATATTAATCAGCAACAAATCTGTACTTTGTAGAAGGAAGATTTTGTTGTGGCAAGAAACACATCATTAAACACAACGTTTGTTTGCTAATGACGGTAAAAGATCAAAGGAAGGCCGCTGGATGCAAGACCACATACATAGTCACTCACTTCTCCAAGCCACAAATTGCTTCAGAAGTGATGATGCTGCGGAAATGAAAGAAAAATGGACCAACAGCCGCACAAAGGCTCCGATAATCGCCATCGATGTTAATATGGCATATAAAGTCCTCAGCCGGACATCATCGTACCAAAATTTCCAGGTTAGAGATGTTACACCTTTAAGTTTAAATCAATTAAGGCACTTGATATATTTCATTCTTCTTTTTACTTTCTGTTCCACGTACAATTTACATAGTAGTTCCAGAAATGTTTGTACAACATTAAAAAAAATATGATGTGCTATACTCACATGACTTTCTCTACATCTCTGCAACAAATTATTATTAAAAAGGTTATTCTTCTATTTACTTAATGCTAATCGAGAAAAAAACTAGCAGAAATAGTCTCGTTACATGCTTCCTTGTAAGTAGAAGGAAAATATGGGAGCAACAGTGAAAAGCTGGTTGCTATGTGGCTGAAGTTCCTTTGTTTGCATGGACAGGAGTTGTCAAATTCCTGTATGAGAAAAGTATAAGATTTTTAAGGCTGAAACAAAAAATAAGGAATATCTAAGAACGATCAACCCCACGAAAAAAATGTATATAACATAAATTTTGTGTTTTAATGTGCTCTACATTTTCTGTGTGGTAAGTTTTTGTCTATCCCTTACGGTTTACCAGTTACACAAAAATCCGTAAAATTCATCCAGAATAAAGTAGTATCCAGAGGCTATTCCCAGAAAATTCAAGATATCATTATTATTTGTCAAGTATATATCTTTAATATATTTTAATCAAAATCGTTAGAGGAATTTTTTAGAAAATCAAAATTTTCGAAAATTTTTCCATGTGAAGGGTAATTGGGATTAGGGTGATTTTCTTGAAAATCTTCGTGTCGCATCCTTGGAAGAGTTTGGTATTCAACGATCTTTTCGTTTTTGAGCTATGCTGCCCAGAGACATACAGACATACACACACGGACGTTTTTCTAAAACAAATTGGATTGAGGTGGTCTCAAAACATGTATTTCCGGTGAAATCTCGTAGTCGAATTTTTGGGTACAATGCAATACCTTCTCTATACACTATGTGCATAATAGGTATAGAGAAATTAACCAGCAGAAATAGTCTCGTTACCTGCTTCCTTGTAAGTAGAAGGAAAATATGGTTGCTGTGTGCCTGAAGTTCCTTTGTTTGTATAGACAGGAGTTGAATAATTCCTGTATGAGAAAAATATAAGTTTTTTAAAGTTGAAACCAAAAACAAGGGATATCTCAAAAACGATCAACTCCACGAAAAAAATTATGCAACATAAATTGTGTGTTTTAACGTGCTCTATATTTTTTGTGTGGTAAGTTTTTGTCCAAGTCTTACGGTTTAACAGTTTTGCAAAATTCCGTAAAATTCATCCAGATTAAAGTATTCTTCAGAGCTATTCCCAAAAAATTCAAGGTATACATTTTATTTGTCTGGTAAATATCTTTAATATACGATATTTTATACAAAATCGTTAGTCATTTTTGAGAAAATACACATTTTCGAAAAAAGTTCTATGCAAAGGATAGTTACAAGTGGGGGGAATGTTTTTGAAAATCTTCGTGTCGCTTCCTTAGAAGATACCAAACTGTAATACCAAGTTTGGTATTTAACGGTGTTTTTGAGCTATGCAGTCCACAGGCACACACACACACGCACACGGATCTTTTTCCAAAAAAATCTTTTTTTTTAGATTCAGGGGGACCAAAACATCTATTTTCGGTGAAATCTCGGTATTGAATTTTTGGGTGGAATGAAATACCTTCTCTATACACTATGTAGATAGTACGTGTAGAGAAAGTAATTCTATCGCGATTTCATCGGAATTACTTGTTTTGAGAACCCTTTAACTGAAAAAATTGTTTTTACTTTCTCTATAAGTGTTATATACATAATAGAGAAGGTATTGTATTTCAACCAAACGTCGATGTTGAGATTTCACTGAAAATTAATTTTTCAAGGACTCCTGGGTCCAAAAACGGAATTTTTAGAAAAAGGTCCGTGTGTACGTGAACGTAAACTCAAAAAATAAAAGTATGTTAAAATCCATACTTTATATTTAAGTTCCAAATCTTTAAAGTATGTGATACGAAGATTTTAAAAAAAAAAAATCCGGCTATCACAAACTATGCTTTATATGAAAAATGTTTATTTTTACATGACGAATAAGATGGTATCTTCAATTTTCTGGGAAAAGCCTCTGAATTCCTAGATATTCTGCATGATTTTTACATACCTGATAAGCTGTGAGGCATAGAAAAAAGTTACTAAATAAAAATGTAGAACTTTTTAAAACAATAATTATGACCTATATATTTTTTATAAATTTATCGATATCCGAGATATTACCCATTATTGGTTTCAGTTTTAAAATACTATAACTTTCCTCAAACAAGAAGTCGTAACTCGTTTCATATTTCTTTGGAAACAGAATCATATCAATCTCACAGCACCAGCTTTTAAAATATTTGTCTATCGTTTTAGCCTAGTTTATTCCATTATGTCTCTTCCTATAATAAGGACGTTTGCAGCAAAAACATTTCTGCAAATGTTTACCTCGATTAGCGCGATATAGACAAAAGAATAATCTTTTGTTAGAATAGTTTTTTTAGGATGTGCTAGAAAAAGTCATCTGAACGGAACACGTCAGAGTTTTAGGAAAACGTGTCTGTATGCGAGTCTGTAGGCAGCACAACTCAAACCGAAAAGCCGGTTAAATAAAAATCTAGATATTTAAGTTCAGTATCTTCTAAGGATGCGAAAACTCGTCCAACACAAGCTACTCTTCACATGGAATATTTTTCGAAAATATCGATGTCTCTAACGATTTAAATTAAAACAGTAGTACTTCTCCTACTTCCTAAGTGAGGCAAAGAAATTACTACGACGTTTCCATTATCATATTTGAATTCGTACTTAGTGATTTCGCCACTGTGCACCATGGTACAACTTGTCGCCCAGAGATGGCGCTGAGGGACAAAAATACGACTTGCGGATGCAAAACGGCAAAAATGTTGCACATGAACATTTTTCTTTCAAGCTATTTGGTTCTTTTGCATGCAAATAAACATCAAACGGGACCAGCGGTTTTAGCTCCCTTCCGAAGGAAGCCACCCTAAGTAAATCCACCACCACCCTCCACCAGGCATGAACCTGCAATCTTGGGCTTTAGAGGCTTAAATATTCTCATGATGTAGATGAAAAAAATTCTGATGTGTTAGATTTACATGGCTTTCTCTAGCTGCTCTACAAACAAACTTCTTACAAAAGATTATTCTCCTTCTACACTACGCTAATCGAGAAAAATATTAGCAGAATGTTATTACCAAAAGAAGCGAACTAATGGAATGTACTAGGCTAAAGTGATAGTCAAACTTCTTAAAAGCTTTCGTTATGGCACTGTCATTGCAAAAAACTTCTTTGCTTGGCCAGCAGTAGAACAAAAGAAAACACACGCTTCCTATAAGAGAAAAATATAAGTAGATATGTTATTTTAAAACTGAAACATAAAAAGGAATGTCCTGGAAACGGTCAACTCTAAACAAAAATGCACACGACATAAATTTTGTATTTTAACAGGATCTACTTTTTTGTGTATTAAACTTTAGTCTGTCTCTTACAGTTTAACTGTTATGCAAAATTCGGCAAAATTCATCCAGAATAAAGAAGTCTTCAGAGGCTATTCTCAGAAAATTCAAGATATTCATTTCATTTAGGATGTAAATGCGGGTCTTTAATCAAAATCGTTAGTCATTTTTTAGCAAATCACAATTATCAAAAAAATGTCCATGTAAAGGGTAGTTTTTGGTGGGGTAATTTTCTTGAAAATGTTTGTGTCGCATCCTTGGAAGATTATAAATGTAAATACTAAGTTTAGTATTTAATGGACTTTTCGTTTATGAACTATGCTGACCACAGACACACACGGACCTTTTTCTGAAATGCCTTTTTCGGACTCTGGAGACACCAAATCATATATTTCCGGTGAAATCTCGACATCAAATTTTGATTGGAAGACAATACCTCCTCTATCCATAAGATTGTACATACGGGGCTAGAGAAAGTAATAATGTCTTGTAAGAAGAGTTTGTTTCGAAAATAATAAATGAAGTCATGATGATTTTAAAAACAAAATTTTTACTTTCTCTAGTCCCATATGTACTATGTATTGTATTCCGCCACAAAATATGTGTTTTTGGGCCCCTTAAGTCCGAAAAAAGCATTTTTAAAAATGGTCCGTTGTGTGTGTGTGTGTGTGTGTGTGTGTGTGTGTCTGCATAACTAAAAACGAAAAAGCGTTGAATATCAAACTTGATATTTAGGTTTGGTACCTTCCAAGGATGCGACGCAAGGATTTACAAGAAAATCCACCCCATCACCAACTACACTTTATATGGAAAAAGTTTCTAAAATTTTGATTTTCCAAAACATTTCTAACGATTTTGATTAAAATGCCGTGTATTAAATATATTAACATCCCAAATAAAGTGTATATCTTAAATTTTCTAGGAATAGCCTCTGAAGAGCTCTTTATTCTCGCTGAATTTGGTCGACTTTTGCTTAACTGCTAAACCGTAAGAGATAGACAAATACCTACTGCCAAAAAAATGTACATCTCATTAAAACACACAATTTATATCCTTTGTTTTTTTTATGTGATGGTAAATGTTTCCATTGTAATTTGTTTCAATTGTAAAAAACTTATACTTTTCTCAGACAGGAAGTGTCTGCTTTTCTTTTGTTCTACTCCTGGCCAAGCAAAGAAGCGATTTGCAATGACAATCGCATAATGACAGTTTTGAAAACATTTGACTATCAGTTTAGTATAGTGCATTCGTTTAGTTGCCTTATACTTATAAGGAACTAAGCAACAAGAACATTCTGCTAAGATTTATCTCGATTGGCTTTGTATAGAAAGAAGAATAATCTTTTCCAAGAAGTTTGTAGAGCAGCTAGAGAAAGTCATTCGAGTGTATCACATCAGATTTTTTACTTTCTCTTGCCCCGTATGTACAATGTACATAGGGATAGAGAAGTATTGCATTCCACCCAAAAAATTGATGTCGAGATTTCACCCGAAATGCATGTTTTAGGACCACCTGAAACCAAAAAAAAAAAAAAAAAGCATTTCCAGAAAAAGGTCCGTATGTCTGTGAACTCTATAACTCAAAAACGAATAGTAGCTAAAATACCAAACTTGGTATTTAAGTTCAGTATCTTCCAGGGATGCGACACGAAGATTTTGAGAGAAATCTTGCACCCCAAACTACCCTTTACATGGAACTTTTTTCGAAAATTTTGATTTTCTTAAAAATGGCTCTAATGATTTTGATTAAAATATCGTATATTAAAGATATTTACCTGTCAAATAAAATGCATATCTTGAATTTTCTGGGAATAGCTTATAATGACATGTTTATTCCGGATGAATTTTGCTTAATTTGGCATAACTAATAAACCGTAAGAGAGACAAAAACTTACTATACAAAAAAGTAGGCCTTGTTAAAATACACAATTATGCTATATACATTTTTTTCGTGGAACTTACCGTTTTCGAGGTATTCATTGTTATTAGTTTCAGTTATGAAGTACTTATACTTTTCTCGGACGGGAGTGTCCGTTTTTCTTTTGTTCTACTCCTGGCCAAGAAAAGAAGTCATTTGTAATGACAATCGCATAACGACAGCTTTTAAAACATTTGACTATCGATTTAGCCTAGTGTATTCCCTTATTTTTTTCCTACTTATAAGGAACTAAGGAATAAGAACATTGTGCTGAATACCTCGATTAACAAGGTGCAGAAAGAAGAATAATCTTATGTAAGAAGTTTGTAGATCGGCTAGAGAAAGTCATGTGAGTGCAACACAGCAGATTTTTCGTATTAGCGTTTCGTAATTTTATGTAACGTTTTGGTTTCAGTGTCTTGGGATTCTGATAAATTTTGTAAAGTCTATAATCTGTGAATTGCTGCTTTGTTTATGGGCTTTAGTATGTAGATTGTACACGCGGGCAGAGGAAAGTAATGCCATCCTCCGTGGTGTAATGGTTACCATGCAACTTTATGTACCCAAGGCCGCGAGTACAAACCCGGCGGAGGACGATGGATTTTTTGGGCGTAAAAATCCTTAGCATGGCTTCATTCATAAGGGACGTAAAGCCGTTGGTCTCGTGTCGTATATTTACGGTCCGTAAAAGAACATCAAGCCTGATAGAGAGGCCTCTGAGCAAAATTAAGCGGTATTTCACGCCCAGTATAGAATGAGACGCTGAGAACCACAGCATTTAAAGAGCGTCCATAAATAAAACTCCATTTCATTTAGAGAAAGTAATAACGTTTTATAAGAATAGTTTGTTTGTTTGGAGAATAGTAGATAAAGTCATATGAATGGAAAAATCTGATCTTTGAATGGTTATGTTGTTAATTGTTTTATAATCAAATACTATAGCATTTTAATTGTTATTATTCATGTTCATTGTTAGTGTGGAAGTAGTTACATAAAGTTTATGACGTGTACGGGTGAGCAATATTTGCCGAACTTGTGTGGGGTCAAGATTTGGCAGTAAGCCAAACTTTATGAGAGATGAATGAGTTGCTGGCGCGGTTGGCCTTATTCTAAATCACGAAGTTGGAAGTTTCGCGTAAACTTTGTTTGCTCTTGGGATGATTGCTTTAATTTATTGAGTTGCCACTGTAATAGACATTTTGGTACAGAATCAGTCCTGTATTATACGAGGGATGATCTGAAACTGAAGTTACAAGGTTAATTCTAATGCGTGCGGTTAACAGCTGCGTAGAGTTTTGAAACAACTGCCACCTGCAGTGCTACTGCAGGGTAAACATAAATGGCGACTTTGAAAGGAATCCGCTCACTTATTCGATTTCTAAGGGCGAAACATGTAACCGTGACTGACATTTACCGACAGCTGGTAGAAGTTTGCGGAGAGATTATAATGTATCACCAGCATGACGCAGAATTGAGTTGAAATTTGACGGCTAGTACAGAAAACGTCACCGTCGAGGATTGCAGTGGCCGACACAAATTTGCACACAGCTCGCGTGGAGGAGCTGATTCAGGACAACAGGAGAATCACGTTACGATATATGGCGGGAGAATCTGGGAATGTGTTTTGAAAGCTGAAAAATTCAATGTCATAGCCGGGATTTGAGCCAGGGATCTCCCAATCTCTAGCCGGTTGCTCTACCACTGGGCTGCCATGGTAACATGGCGGCATAGCATTGCATTTTTCAACTGACTCCCATGTTTCGCGGTAAACCACAAGGTGATTTCAATTTTTTTTGAAATGACAACCCCAATGGCGCCTTACAATGTTGTAAGTACTTAAGTCCCAGGGTTCATAGTATATATTGTTTTTTTCACACAAGCCGTGTGTAGGACAAGAGTTGGATTGGTAGAGTCAGACTGAAAAATTCAATGCCATAGCCGGGATTTGAACTACGGATCTCCTGATCTCTAGCTGGTTGCTCTACCATTGAGCTACCATGACAGCATACCGGCAAAGCACTGAATTTATTGACTGGCTCGCATGTTTCGCGCTAAACGACAAGTTGATCTCAAATTATTTTGAGATGACAATCCCAATGGCGACTTACAATGTTGTAAGTATTTTTCAGTCTGACTCTACCTATCGAACTCTTGTCATACACACGGCTTGTGTGAAGAAAAACAATTAATCCAACTCCTCACATTGCAGTACCGGAAAGTTTATTCCCCATGGGTTTCACGAACTCTGTCCAACACAAGCAGAAGTGTATAGGGCAAGTCTGCAACTTTTGCAACGGTACTTCACGAAAGGGAACCGTTTGCTTCACCACATTGACACGGGTGACGGCATGGCTCCACCACTATACCCCCAGCAGTAAGCGGTCGTCAATGGAGTGAAAACACCCCTCTTCTGCAAAAACAACGAAGTTTGAGCTGGCGCCGTTTGCCAGGAAGGTGATGGCCAGTGTTTTGGAACAGCGAGAGAGTCATACTCATGGAGTTTTTGAAAAAAAAAAAAAAAAAAAAAAAAAAAAAGAGCACACAGTGACATCTGACCGATACTGAGAGACCGGGACATGACTGCGCGAAGGAAAGGGCCAGGACTCCTCACCGAGGGTGTCATGTTCCTTCACAACAACGCGCCACCTCGTACAGCCTAGAAAACAACCACACTGTTGAAGCAGTTTCGCTGGAATATCATCGACCACCCTCCCTACAGCCCGGATATGGCTCCAAGCGACTTTCACTCTTTTCTTCACTTTAAGGAACAATATGAGGCTGACGATTCGCTTCGCAACATAGCTCAACACGCAAGGACAGGATTTTTACCAGAAGGGAATATTCTAACTCACCTCACGAAGAGAGAAGTGCCTCAACCAATATGAAGACTTCTGGAAAAATAACCTAATGCAGAGTTATTTCTTGTTACTGGTTTCAATTTTAAGTTTCTTAAAACTTTTCTGAGGTTATCTTTACTTCATCTCTTGTTTTCCTCCTGACCTTACAAATCAAACAAATTTTAATTGTATCACATTGGGAGAGGCTTTTTAAAATATCGGATATTGAAATAAGAACTGAAGCTTTCCTGGCGACGTGTTAATTCCAAATTTTCTCGGGCTTCTAGCCAGGTAAAAACTTGGCTTGACACCAACGTTTCGAAGAAGTGCATCTTCCTCGTCTTCAGTTCACCCTGAAGACGAGGAAGATGCACTTCTTCGAAACGTTGGTGTCAAGCCAAGTTTTTACCTGGCTAGAAGCCCGAGAAAGTTTGGAATTATCGGATATTGCTTTAGCCTACTGTACTACCTTTTTTCCCTTCTACTTATAAGACAAACCCTGTTTATGTTTATCTCG
Source organism: Hymenopus coronatus (assembly GCA_030762935.1). Classification (NCBI taxonomy): domain Eukaryota; kingdom Metazoa; phylum Arthropoda; class Insecta; order Mantodea; family Hymenopodidae; genus Hymenopus; species Hymenopus coronatus. The sequence continues at coordinate 29,465,048 of CM060882.1, forward strand.
TTTATAATGAAGTACATAAAAAATAGTTTTTGTAATAATACTTTACAGAGAAAATCATGTGAATTTTTAGACAAAGGTCCGTGTGTATCTGTGTGTGTTTGTGTGTGGATGTAGGTGCATGAGTGAGCGAGTGTTTCTGTGGAGCATTACTTAAAACGGACATTCTTGAATACTAACCTGGAATTTAGGTTCAGTATCTTCAAGGAATACGACATGAATATTTTTAGGAAAATCCCCAACTCAAAGTGCCCTTTACATTGGACATTTCGAAGTGTCCTATGTTCTAAAAATATGTGTTCCATTCACATGACTTTCTCTATATCTCTGCAACAAATTATTGTTAAAAAGCTTATACTTCTATTTCCTTCATGCTAATCGAGAAAAAATCAGCAGAAACAGTCTTATTTCTTGCTTCCTTGTAGAGGCGAAATAAGGGAGTATTATTGGTTAAAGTAATAGTAAAAAGTTCGTTGCTATGTGACTGAACTTCCCTTGTTTGTATGGACTGGAATTACCAAATTCCTGTATGAGAAAAAAACGTTTTTTAAAGCTGAAATAAAAAAAAAGAGTATCTCAAAAATTATCAACTCCACGAAAAAAATGCATATAAGATAAATTGTGCGTTTTAAGGTGCTCTACATTTTTTGTGGTGTAAGATTTTCTCCATCTCTTACGGTTTAGCAGTTATACAAAAATCCATAAAATTCATCCAATTTAAATTGCCTTCAGAGGCTATTTCCAGAAAATTAAAGATATACCTTTTATTTGTTGTGTAAATGTCTTTAGTATACGAAATATTAACCGAAATCGTTAGAGCCATTTTTGAAAAAATCAACATTTTTGAAAAAAGCTCCACGTAAAGGGTTGTTTGGGGTGGGGTGATTTTTCTCAAAATTTTCGCGTCGCGTCCCTGGAAGATACTAAACTTAAATGCCAAGTTTGGTATTTTACCGACTTTTCGTTTTTGAGTTATAGTGTTCCCAGGCACACGAAAAAAAAATGTAAATGGCGTGTTATTTATGGACGCTCTTTAACTGCTGTGGTTCTCAGCGTCCCATTCTATACCGGGCGTGAAAGACCGCTTAATTTTGCTCATAGGCCTCTCTTATCAGGCTTGAGGCTCTTTTACGTGCCGTAAATCTACAACACGGGACCAACGGCTTTAATTCCCTTCCGAAGGAAGCCATGCTAAGGATTTTTTACAACCGAAAAAATCCATCGTCCTCCGCCGGGTTTGAACCCGCGAACTTGGGTATATGAAGTCAGCATGGTAACCATTACACCACGGAGAGCGACACGAACACACGGACACACACGGATCTTTTTCCGAAAATGCTTCTTTTTATATTTCCGGAGAAATCTCGGTATCGAATTTTTGGGTGGAGAGCAATATTTTCTCTATACACTATGTACATAGTGCGTATAGAGAAAGTAAAAAGTGGCTTTAACGGTTTTTATTAAAATACTATATATATTTATATGACAAATAAAATTTATATCCTGTAACTTTTGGGAATATTCTCTTAAGTCTTCATCAGTGTGAATGACAACATAACTGGTAAACTGTAAGGGATATTCAAAAACCTATTAAACACAAAATGTGGATTTCGTTAAAATACAACATTTATACCATGCACACTTTTTATAGAGGTAAACATTTCAGAGCTTTCCCTGCTATTTATTTCCATTTTAAAATACATAAACTTTTCTCAAACGCGAAGTCCTCATCCGTCTCATATCCCTTTTGTTTTACTACAGGCCATGGAATTGAATTTCAATGAAATCGCTTAGTATCCGCTTTTAAAAAATATGGCAGTGAATTTAGTCTAGAATAATCCTTTATTACACTTCTAATTATAAGGAACAAAGTAATAAAACAATTTCTGTAAGGTACATCTTAATTAGTATGAAGTAGGTAGATAAAAGAATAATCTTTTGTAAGAATAGTTTACTTGCAGTACAGATAGAGAAAGCCATATGAATGGAATACATCAGGGCTTTAAACATTCTGTTCACACACAATAATCTTTTTCTCAAAATTCTTCTTTTATTCAGGGGTTTCGAAACATGTATTTCTACTGAAATTTCAATATCGAATTTCTGAGCGATTAATAACTTCTCTGCTTACCAGTTACCTGGTAGTAAAAATAAAAAATCTGATGTGTTTCATTCACATGACTTTCTCTATATCTGTAACAAATTATGTTAAAAAAGCCTATTCTTCTATCTACTTCATGCTAATCGAGATAAATATTAGTAGAAATGCTTTCTTATAAGTAGAAGAGAAACAAGAGAATAACTACACTAGGCTAAAACGATAGTCAAATCTTTTAAAAACTGGTTGCTATGTGAATGAAATCAGTTTTTTACTTTCTTTAGCCCCATATGTACAATGTACATAGGGATAGAGAAGGTATTGCACTCCACCCAAAAATTCGATACCGAGATTTCACCGGAAATACATGTTTTAGGACCCCCTGTATCCAAAAAAAAAAGCATATTCAGAAAAAGGTCCATGTGTGTGTGTCTGTGAACACGATAACTCAAAAACGAAAAGTCGGTAAAGTACCAAACTTGGTATTTAAGTTTAGTATCTTCCCGGGATTCGACATGAAGATTTTAAGAAAAGTCCCCACGCCCCAAACTACTCTTTACATGGGCCTTTTTTTGAAAATTTTGATTTTCTAAAAAATGGCTCTAATGATTTTGATTAAAATATCATATATTAAAGATATTTACCTCATAAATAAAACATATATTTTGAATTTTCTGGGAATAGCCTCTGAAGACTACTTTATTTTGGGTCAATTTTACGGAATTTTTCATAGCTGCTAAACCGTAAGAGATGGACAAAAACTTGCCACACAACAAATGTAGAGCACTTTAAAACACACAATTTATGCCATATACATTTTTTCGTGGAGTTAATTGTTTTTTTGGATATTCCTTGTTTTTGGTTTCAGCTATAAAAAGCACTTTTCTCATACAGGACTTTGTGAACTGGCGTCCATACAAACAAAGGATAACAACCAGCCTTTGACCTTCACTTTAACCTATGGTACTCCCTTATTTCGCTTCTACTTACAAGGAAGCAAGTAATAAGACTATATCTGCTAATTTTTTCTCGATTAGCAGGAAGTAAATAGAAGCATAAACTTTTTAACAATCATTTATTGCAGAGTTGTAGAGAAAGTCATGTGAATGGAACACATCAGATTTTTTTGCATTGCCAGGAGTTGACAAATTCCCGTATGTGGAACGTTTTAAGTATTTAAAAGCTGAAACCAATAATAAGGAATATCTAAAAAATATTCAACTTCACAAAAAATGTGTGACATAAATTGTATGTTTCAACATCTAGGTATATATTTTGTGTAGAAAGTTTTTGTTGATCTCTTACGGTTTACTAATTATGCAAGATCCAGCAAAATTCATCCAGAATAAAGGCATCTTAGGCCCGCATGTGTAGTGTGGTGGTAGCCTGTCTGCCTCACATTCAAAATGTCGTGGGTTCGAATCTCATTTAGGGCGAGTTGCCAGGATAAGGTTGTTTTCGGGGGTTTCCCTTATCCTGAGAAGATGAATGCCGAGTAAATTTAAGCTCCATGGACCCCGAGATCATTTGAGCATCATTTCACCAATTTCATTTATCGTCCGATATGATCAACCTGGTTCAAGGACGTTAAACAAAAAGACGTCTTCTAAGGCTATTCCCTAAAAATTCAAGATATACACTTTATCTGTCGTGATCAAATACGATATAAGTTTTGAGAATGTTCCATGTAAAGGGTAGTTTGGGGTGGAGAGATTTCTTGAAAATGTCATGTCGCATCCTTGGAAGATATTAAACTTATATACCAAGTTTGGTATTTTACCAACTTTTCGTTTTTGAGTTATCGTATTCACAGACAGGCACACACGGACCTTTTTCTAAAAAATGCTTTTTTTGGATACAAGGGACCCTAAAACGTCTATTTCAGGTGAAATCTCGGTATCGATTTTTTGGGTGGAATGCAATACCTTCTCTATACACTATGTACATAGTACGTATAGGGAAAGTAAAAAGAAAATCTTCAGTTCTCTATAGATAGCTTGTAAATTAGGCCGGAGTGAATGGAAACCATTTCTGTGAACTTATGGATGGACACTCATGGGTGGTAACTGAGTGTTTTTAACGTACTTCATAATGGCTGTTATTCATAACGAGAATTTTCCGAGTGAATTAGTGAATTGCTCTATAACAAGGGTGTACCAATTATTCAGGTCATTGAGCACAATCAGTAGCGCATTCAAAATTCCTATAATATCACTAATACATAAATAAATTAGGTTTTATTTGTTGACACATTAGAAACGAAAAATGACTAATGTAACCTAGATGTGATTTCTGTTTTTGGATAATAACGAACTTTGACAAGTCATTAAACTAATTTTGAATGTGTATCAATAGCATTATGTTCAGACACACTATTAACGTGATTGCCATTTGTAAATGAAATGAAACAGAATTGCATTATTGCTTGCGATAATAATTTGGCGATAATATCAGCTTGTGGTGGGTTTTTTACGGTTTAACTGTGAAAAATATTATTGTGAGTAGAGCAGTTTAAATTACTGCAAAATCATGTAAGTGTAATTTATTTCATTTAAAATAAACTAATTCCCTCTTGAAATATAAAAACATCAATGTGTTTCATTAACCTGATTTCAACTCATTCTGCTTCAAACTACTTTTAAAAAGCTTATTCATATTATATTTAATGTTATTTATAGACACTCTCAAACTGCCATGGTTTTCAATGTCCCATTCTACATATTGTACTGGACGTGAAGGAGCGCTTAATTTTTCTCAGGCCTCTTCATTTACGTGCCGTAAATCACCGACACGAAACCAACGGTTTTACTTCCATTCAGAAACAAGCCAAGCTAAGGATTTTTACGGCCGAAATAATCCATTGCCCTTCGCCGGATTTGAACCCGTGACCTTGGAACAGACCACGGATGACGATTGTAAGGTAGTTGATGAAGCCTTAGCAATTATGCGGGGATCAGGAAGACTGGACACATATTTTGGCAGATTGCGTGCAGACGAAGGATGTTAGGGAAAAAATATTGCCGGAAATACTTTTAGCTTCAAACAGACGGAGAATAGCATGCTGGGAGTCCATTCTAAATAGCCAAAACTGGCCAAGCCTGGGCACATGCTTAACGGAAGATATTTGTGTAAATATTGTGTAGACAAATTGGTGTTTGATTATATATACAGGGTGTTAATGAACTACACCGAAATAATTTGAGAGAGTGTGCACGTGACTGATATAAGTAGTTTGAGATCGGCGATGCACGATCCCCGGATAAACATAACGCAGCTACATGGCGTTAAACGTGTGGGTATCAGGTGTTGATAAGTCGGTGTTAAAACAAAGCAGGTTGACAAAATGGCTTAGAATGTCTTTAAAGCTGCTGCCCGAGTATAAAAATATCGATTTTTAGAGTTCGGTACTACCTTTCTCAAGATTTAATGTCGCAAAAATCTCGAACTAATCACTTGACAGTGCCACACTGAGCTTCATTAACTACGTTCATGAGGTAACCTTCTCTGGAGGCGTTTTCTTCAACTGTTCTGGTGGCTTAATGCGTAATGGGGGAAGCTCCTACCCCAAAGGTCATGAGTTCGATTCCTGTCATTGAGTAAATGTTGTTTATTATTAATTTGTTCATTCCAGACGAAGTGCCGCGATACGTGAACGAGACCCGAACTCGGAAACCACTACGCTAGAACGGTACGCTGTAATATGTCCCTTCGTTTTTCGTTTTATGCTCTCGAATGGCTGATAAATTAGCCAGTGGCGTACTGGCACCTCAGAAACTTATAGCCGTTACTTCGACATTTCAATAAACAGACCATAAGTCTCCTATCTCAAATTACTTATTTAAGTAACCTTCATATTCTGTGAAAATATTTCATTGCCCTCCGTGGTGTAATGGTTACCATTAGGTGAAAGGTAATGGACTGGTCATTCATTTAAACTCCAATGTTGCAGGTTCAAATCCCAGTGACTGTCGTAAAGGACGGGGAGAGCCCAAGTAAAATAATCGGTGTGATGCTTAGAAGTTAATGGGGATACATTTACCTCTAGTTATGTGGATTTTACTCTTTTGTCTATTTAAAAAAATCACTGCAATTTTAGGGTAAACATTGTATATATTTTTACAATATAAAACAGTCCTCATTACTTGAAATGAAATGGCGTTTTTTTATGGACGCTCTCAAACAGCTATGGTTCTCAGCGTCCCATTCTATACTGGGTGTGAAAGACCGCTTAATTTTGTTCAAAGGACTCTCTATCAGGCTTGAGCTCCTTTTACGTGCCGTAAATCTACGACATGGCTTTACTTCCCGAAAAAATCCATCGTCCTCCGCCGGGTTTGAACCCACGACCTTGGGTGTATGAAGTTAGCATGATAACCATTACACCACGAAGGGTGACTCCTGATTACTTGTCATTTATTGTTGAAGGTTAGTATAACAAGAAATTAATCCTAGAACACAACTCTATTTCCGTTTAAAACAAACGACAGGAAACAAAGGGTTAAAACATTTGACTATCGCTTTACCTAATGTATTCCGCTATGTCCCTTATACTTGCAAGTAAGCAAGTAATACGACAATTTCTGCTAATGTTTATCTTGATTAGGAGGGAGTAGATAGAAGAATAAGCCTGTGCAAGAAGAGCTTAGTGTGAATGCAACACGTATTATATTTCCTTGCAGTCTATTAATGTGGCATCAAGAGTGTCCGGTGCTAGGGGCACCAATCGTTAATTAGCCAGCAGGGCTTGTCATCACGTGTCTTAGCATAGAGAAGCCATGTTCTAATTAGTGATCATAGCATTAATTGCGGTTAACTTGCAGAGGATCGCCATGTCATGTCCACCCGCCTCCTCTACTCCTGATTACACCACACAAAAACTTCTTCACTCTCTGCTGGACACGCGCAATCGACTGTGATCGTCGAGGTTCAGACCTCTGGCCACGACCTTCAGCCCGTACTGAAACCATCAACATCCAACATTTGGATGCTATATTAGTGTTTTTTTATTTTATTTTTACTTTATACATACTATGCACATAGTCTATAGAGAAGGTATTGCACTCCACCCAAAAATTCGATACCGAGATTCCACCTGAAATATATGTTTTAGGGTCCCTCTATCTAAAAACAGCATTTTCAGAAACAGATCCGTCTGTGTGTGTGTGTGTGTGTGTGTGTGTGTGTGTGTGTGTGTGTGTGTGGACAGAATAGCTAAAAAACGAAAAGACGGTTAAATACCAAATTTGGTATTTAAGTTTGGTATCTTCCAAGGATGCGACTCGAAGATTTTTAAGAAAATACCCCCACCCCTAGCTATACTTTACATGGAAAAATTTTCGAAAAAAAAATGTTTCTTAAATATGGCTCTAACGATTTTGATTAAAAGACCAGATGTTAAAACCATTTCTATTATAAATAATATGTATATCTTGAATTTTCTGAGAATTATTTTTAAAAACCTGTTTACTCAGGATGAATTTTGCTTAGTTTGGAATAAATACTAAACAAGAGATAGACAAAAACTTTTAATACAAATGTAGATCTCGTTAAAATACACAAGTTATATCATAAACATATTTTTCATGGAACTTACTGTTTCCGAGGTGTTCCTAGTTATTAGTTTCAATTTTCTCAGATGGAAGTGTCCATTTTTACTTCCTCTATACGCACTATGTACTTAGTGTATAGAAAAGGTATTGCACTCTACCCAAAAATTCTATACCGAGATTCACCGGAAATATATGTTTTAGGGTCCCCAATATAAAAAAAAAGAATTTTCACAAAAAGGTCCGTGTGTGTGTATGTGTATGTCCGTGTATCAGTGTGTCAGTGTGTCAGTGTGTCGTGTGTCGTGTGTCTGTGAACACGGTAACTCAAAAAGGAAAAGTCGGTAAAATACCAAACTTAGTATTTAAGTTTAGTATGTTCCAGGGATGCGACACGAAGATTTTGTGAAAAATCCCCCACCCCATACTACCCTTTACATGGAACATTTTTCGAAAATTTTGATTTTCTCAAAAATGGCTCTAACGATTTTGATTACAATTTCGTATATTAAAGATATTTACCTGACAAATAAAATGTATACCTTGAATTTTCTGGGAATAGTCTCTGAAGAGTAGTTTATTCTGGATGAATTTTACTGAATTTTGAACAACTGCTAAACCGTAAGAGATGGGCAAAAACTTACTACACAAAAAAATGTAGAGCACGTTAGAACACACAATGTATGTTATATACATTTTTTTTTCGTGAGTTCGTCGTTTTCGAGACACTCCTATTTTTGGTTTCTGCTATGAAAAACTTATACGTTTCTCATACAGGAACTGGTCAGCCCCTATCCATATAAACAAAGGAACTTTATTGACATAGTAACCAGCTTTTGACTATCATTTTAATCTATGGTAGTCTCTTATTTCTCTTCTACTTACAAGGAAGCAAGTAATAAGACTATTTCTGCTCATTTTTTCTGATTAGCATAAAGTAAATAGAAGTATAAGCTTTTTAAGAATAATTTGTTTGAAGGGATTTAGAGAAAGTCATGTGAATGGTACACGTCAGATTTTTTATGTTATTTTTACTTTATACGTATTATGTACATAGTCTATAGAGAAGGTATTGCACTCTACCCAAAAATTCGATACCGAGATTCCACCTGAAATATATGTTTTAGGGTCCCCTCTTTCCAAAAACAGCATTTTCAGAAACAGATCTGTCTGTGTGTGTGTATGTGGACAGCATAGCTAAAAAACGAAAAGACGGTTAAATACTAAATTTGGTATTTAAGTTTTGTATCTTCCAAGGATGTGACACGAAGATTTTTAAGAAAATACTCCCACTCCTAGCTATCCTTTACATGCAAAAATTTTCGAAAAATTTGTTTTTCTTAAATATGGCTCTAACGATTTTGATTAAAATACCAGCTGTTAAAGCCACTTCTATTATAAATAAAATGTATATCTTAAATTTTCTGAGAATTATTTTTAAAAACCTGTTTATTCTGGATGAATTTTGCTTAGTTTGGAATAAGTAGTAAACAAGAGATAGACAAAAACTTATAATAAAAATGTAGATCTCGTTAAAATACACAAGTTATGTCATATACATATTTTTCATGGAACCTACCGTTTTCGAGGTGTTTCTGGTTATTAGTTTCAATTTTCTCAGATGTAAATGTCCGTTTTTCTTTTGTTCTACTCCAGGTCAAGCAAAGAAGCGATTTGTAATGACAATCCCATAAAGACAGCTTTTAAAACATTTGACTATCACTTTAGCCTTGTGCATTCCCTTAGTTCCATTCTACTTATAAGGGACTAAGTAATACAATTCTGCTAAAGTTTATCTCGATTAGCATGGTGTTGAAAGAAGTTAACTTTCGTAAAAACATTTGTAGAGTAACTAGAGAAAGTCATGTGAGTGTAACACATAATTTTTTTTACTTTTTCTATATGTACAATGTATTTAGAAGGTAGAGATGGCATTGCTTTCCATTAAAGCATTTAAATTCTAGGTTGCATAAGAGATACACTTATCAAAACTCTCTAAAGTATTTTTACTTTCTCTATACGTATTATATACATAGTATATACAGAAGGAATTGCATTCCACTAAAGAAATGATAACGAAATTTCACCGAAAATACACGTTGTCGGCTTTCCTGTATCCAGAAAAGAATTTTTATGTATATCTGAATTTTCTGAGCATAGCATCTAAATACCTTTCTGGATAAATTTTGATGAATTTTGGGTAACTGATAAACGATAAGAAACAGACATATACTTACTACACAAAAATGTAGATCTTAAAACATACAACCGATGTCAAACGCTTTTTATTTATTTATTTATTTTTTGTGTGAAGCTTTCGAGATATTCCATGTTGTTGGTTTTAGTTTTAAAATACTCCTGGCACTAAGAAACAGATTTCAATCCCTTAGCAAACATATTCTCAAACATTTGACTGTCAGTTTGGCCTAGTCTATTTCCTTATTTCCCTTCTACTTATAAGGAACGAAGAAATAAGATCGTTGGTGCTCCTGTTTATCTCGATTAGCATGCAGTAGATAGAAGAATAAACTTATTAACAATAATTGGCTACAGAAATGTAGAGAAAGTCATGTGAATGGCACACTCAGATTTCTTTGTTTGTTTTTCTACCTTTGAATGGCACAACTCAAAAACAAAATATTGGTTAAATAACAAATCTATTTATGTTTATTATGATCCAAGGATACGACACGAAGATATTTTTTAAAAACAAACCAAACAAAAAATCCCCCAGCTCAAATTGCACTTTATTCGAAATATTTTTGGACATTTTTGTTTTCCTCAAAACTTTTTTTTAACAATTACCGCACATTAAAGTCGATTACATAGCAAACAAAATGTAGTATACTGAATTTCCTGACAAAAGCTACATATTTTGTGTAGAAAGTTTTTGTACATTTCTATATTTACGAGTTATACACAAGTCATCCAGAATGAAAAGGTCTTTAGAGGCTGTTCCCAGAAAATTCAAGGTATACATTTTATTTGCCATGTAAACATCTTCATCATACAGCATTTTAATCAAAATCATTAGTCATTTTTTGGAAAATCGAAAATGTTTCATATAAACGACAGTTTGGGGTGGGGAATTTTTCTCATGTCGCATCTTCGAAAGATAAACTTAAATAACAAGTTTGGTATTTTACCGACATTTCGTTTTTGAATTATCGTGTTCACAGACACCCGGAAGCACGGACACACACACACACACACACACACATACACACGGGCCTTTTTTTTTTTTTTTTTTTTGGATACAGGTTATCCTAAAACATATACTTCCGGTGAAATCCAGGGATGTGACATGAAGATTTTGATAAAAATTCCCCCACCCCAAACTAGACTTTACATGGAACTTTGATTTTCTCAAAAATTACTCTAATGATTTTGATTAAAATAAACTTACCACAAAAAATGTAGAGCACTTTAAAACTCACAATTTAAAGTATATGCATTTTTTTCGTGGAGTTGATCGTTTTTTTTTGTTTTTTTTTTTTTAGACATTCCTAGTTTTTGGTTTCAGCTTTAATTTCCTCACACAGGACTTTGTCAACTTCTGTCCATACAAACAAAGGAACTTCAATCACATAGCAACCAGCTTTTGACTATCACTTTAACCTATGGTACTCCCTTATTTCGCTTCTACTTACAAGGAAGCAAGTAATAGGATTATGTCTGCTATTTTTTTCTGGATTAGCATGAAGTAAATAGAAGTATTAGCTTTTTAACAGTAATTTGTTGCAGAGATGTAGAGAAAAACAAGTGAATGGAACACATAAGATTTTTTTACTTTCTCTTCATGTACTATGTACATAGTATATAGAGACGGTTGTATTGCACCAACAAATTCAATACAAAGATTTCACCGAAAATACATGTTTTGGGACCTACTAAATCCAAAAAGGCATTCTTAGAAAAATGTCCGTGCGTGCGTATCTGTCTCTGTATATGTGTATGTGTGTTTGTTGGCAGCATAGCTTAAAAACGAAAGCTCAATAAATAACAAACTCGTTTAAGTTCAGCATCTTCCAAGGATAATTAAATTAAATTCTAGCCCCAACGTGATGAAATAGAACTTTACATCTCTTTGCATGACCAACAAAAGAAATTAATTGTTTTCATTTGAAAAAGGTGCAAGTGTTAAGACATTTTAAACCAATAATAACAAGGTATACCTATATCAGAAAAGGTTAACTCCAGAAAAAATCTGATGTATTTCAATCACATAGCTTTCTCTAGCTGTTCCATATACAAACTACTTTTCATAAAAGATTGCTTTTTGTCTAATTACCCTAATCGAGGTAAATTAGTAGAATAGGTCTTATTACTGTTTCCTTGTGTAAGTTGAAGAGAAATAAGGGAATGCATTAGACTAAAGCAATAGATGTTTTGAAAACTGGTCGCTGTGTGAAACAATTGAAGTCCGGTTCGTTTTGCATGGTGCCATTTGTGAAAGATTAAGTAGTTCAAAATTGAAACCAATTAGCAATATCACAAAAACGGTCAACTCTGCAAGAAAAACGTACATGATATAAATTGTTGTTCTAACGAGATCTACATTCCTTGTGCAGTAAGTTTTTTGTCTATCTCTTATGTTTAACCGTTTTGCAAAATTCTACAGAACTCAAGAGTAAACAGGTTTTCAGAGGCTATTCCCAGAAAATTCAAAATACACATTTTGGTTGGGATGTAAATATGTTTAATATACGATATGTTATTCAAAATCGTTAGCCATTTTTGAGAATAACATCGCTTTCAAATAATTTTGAATGGAAAGGGTACTTTGTGGAGGGGGGACCTTTTTACAAACCTTAATGTCGCATCCTTGTAAGATACTAAACCTAAATATCAGGTTTGATATTTAACGGACTTTTCATTACTGAGACACACACACGGACCTTTTTCTAAAAAAAAATTCGGGCTCAGGGGTCTCAAAACATATTTCCGGTGAAATCTCGACATCGAATTTTTGGGTGGAATACAATATATTCTCTAGCTATGTACATTGTATGTAAATATGTGACAGAGAAAGTAAAAATGATATGACAAATTGAATGTGTCGGCGAGATCGGCATTTTTGGGCAGTAGGATTGTATCTTTTCAGTTTACCAGTGATGAAAACTCATTCATAATGGACAGAATTTCGAATACTATTTCCAAAAATTCAATATACACATTTTATTTGTGATGTGAATATATGTAATATGTGATATTTTCATTAAAATTATTAGAGACATTTTTGAGGAAATCAAAATACTTGAAAATATTCCAAGTAAAGGGTATTTGAATTTAGACGAATATTCTTTAAAATTTTCATGTCGAATCTTTAGAAAATATTATACGTAAACACAAGTTTAATCTTTATCCGAATTTTCGTCTTTGAGTTAATTGGTACACACACACTCACACAGACAAACAAAAAAATACACATCAGGGTGTTGTTCTAAAATGCTTTTGTTGCTTTTTCAAAGGTTCTCAGAAAATTTTATGGGGAAATCTTGATATAGAGATTTTTGAAGTAATATAACACCTTATCTACTTATCATGGGTGAAGTGATAAAAATGAAGTTTAGTGGGTAGAGAAATATATTGCGGTTTACATTTTTACTTTCTCTACCATGTATATAGTGCATAGAAAATATATTGTATTACACCCAAAAATTGAATACCAAAATATATAATATATGGTCGTCTCCTTAGCGCGGTGGTAGCGTAGCTGCTTACCAAGCGGGAGCCCTGGGTTTGATCCCCAGTACCGGCGTGGGGATTTTTCCCCCGCTGGGAGACCTGGCCCGGGGTGCACTCAGCCTCGTAAGGTCCCTGGGGGGCCAATTGAGGAGCTACTTGATGGAGAAGTAGCGGCTCCAGGTCATGAAGACCGCATTAACCGGCCGGGGGGACTCGAGGCGCTGTTCAGGTCTCACCCTCCAATACTGCACCCCATCCATGACGAGTGGACCGAGATGGGGGACGCAGCGGCCGGGCGGTAGGCCACGGTTCCCCGTGAGCTGTCGTGCCATGGAGTTATATATGATATATATTTTGAGACCACCTGAATCCAAAAAGAGCCTTTTTTAGAAAAATGTCCATGTATGTGTCTGTCAGTGTGCGTGTGTGTGGGGGGGGGGGCAGCATAGCTCAAAAATAAAAAGTCCATTAAATGTCAAACTTGGTATTTAAATTCAGCATCTTCCAAGGATGTGACACAAATATTTTCAAAAAAATCCAACCAACTCCAACTGCCCTTTACATGGTAAAATTTTCCAAAATTTTCATTTAGTAAAAATGACTAACGATTTTGATTAATATTTCGTATGTTTAACATATATACATAGGAAATAAAATTTATGACTTGAATTTTCTTGGAAAATCTTATCTTAATATCGTATTAGGGGTGGATTTTAGGAAATTTTGCATAACTGTTAAACCGTAAGAAATAGACAAAAACTTACTACACAAAAAATGTAGAGCTCGTTAAAACATAACATTTATGTCTTAGATTTTTTTCGTGGAGTTGACCGTTACTTACGCTTTTGTCATACGGGAATTTGTTAATTCCTGTCCATACAAACAAAGGCCCTTCAGTCACATAGCAACCAGTGTTTAAAAGATTTGATTAGTCTATGGTGTACCCTTATTTCGCTTCTACTTACAAGGATGCAAGTAATAAGACCATACCTGGTAATTGTTTCTTGATTGGCATGAATTAAATAGGAGAACAAACTTTTCAAAAATAATTTATTGCAGGGATGTAGAGAACGTTATGTGAATGGATCACGTCAGATTTTACACAAACTACTTCACACTTGCTTATTGCATTTGGTGTAGAAATTACTTGGCAATGATTTGTAAGTTAATTTGAAACAGTAATAGGATCTATGTGAAACACAATAGGCAGGGAGATGAAGATCCACAAGTGTTACCATTGTTCTCGGATGCTGCAGCGGTCAGGTTCCTGATCCGAGACTGGTATCTCAGATAGAGAGAAACTCCCAGACAATGCATGTAACATTTCCTTCATCACACTACGCGATACCAGATATCTTTCACTCACAAGAGGGTATTAACCATCACGCATGTACAGCTAAGAGCAAAAGTTTAGCTACTGACCTCAGTCCGCAGGTAAAAATGTGCCACAAATAAAAGAAACTGTGAACGTCTGGTAGGGTAGTGAAATTGTAAATTTATTCAGTTTCGCCATCGCTTCATCTCTCTTTGAGGGTAGCCGTGAAATAAATTACGAGGGATGAACCTCTTTTTGTTGTTTCACTCGCTATAGACAATCATTCAACGATAGCAATAGCAGTATTCACTATTAAGGCACAACCTCACTCGGAGAACGCACTGAGTTCAGAGGATTTCAGATTGTTCGCAGGAGAAGGGTGGAGTAGCGTCAGAATAGTTTGATATAGTTTTGATGGCGTTACTGGAATTTACGCTGATGACTACTCTCCCTCTAAGCTAAGCACTGGAGGACTTTATTTAAATTTAATTTCATTGAAATTAACTTGTATACATGTCGCTGGGCAAGCAGTAAAGAGTAGCAGTAAAAATGTACAAAATTGTATTTCTCAAATACAGATAAAATATAACAGTAACATTTAAAAAAAGAAAGAACTCTTGACTAAAATTATTCTTAAAAACCTGATGTGTTCCATTCACATGACTATCTCTATATCACTGCAACAAATTATTCTATTTACTTCATCCAACCGACAGAAAATTAGCAGAAATAGTCTTATTACTTGCTTCCTTGTTAGTAGAAACCAAATAAGGGGGTACCATAGGTTAAAGTGATAGTCAAAAGCTGGTTGCTATTGACTGAAGTTCCTTTGTTTGTATGGACACCAGTTCACAAAGTCCTGTATGAGAAAATTAAGTTGTTTATAGCTGAAACCAAAAACAAGGAATATCTCAAAAATAATCAACTCCACGAAAAAAATGGATATAACATAAATTGTGTGCTTTAAAGTGTTCTAAATTTGTTGTGTGGTAAGTTTTTGTCCATCTCTTACGGTTTAGCAGTTATGCAAGATTCCGTAAAATTCACCCAGAATAAAGTAGTCTTCAGAGGTCATTCCCAGAAAATTCAAAATGTACATTTTATTTGTCAAGTAAATATTTTTAATATACGATATTTTAATCAAAATCGTTAGAGCCATTTTTGAGAAAAACAAAATGTTCCAAAAAAGTTCCATGTAAAGTGTAGTTTGGGGTGGGGGAATTTTTCTCAAAATCGTGTCGCATCCCTGGAAGATACTAAACTTAAATAGCAAGTTTGGTATTTTAACGGCTTTTCGTTTTTGAGTTATCGTGTTCACAGACACACGGACACACACACGGACCTTTTTCTGAAAATACTTTTTTTGGATACAGGAGACCCTAAAACATATATTTCCGGTGAAATCTCGGTATCGAATTTTTTGGTGGAGTGCAATACCTTCTCTATACACTATGTACATAGTATGTGTAGAGAAAGTAATAATTCTGATGTCTTACATTCACATAACTTTCTCTACTCATTATGTTAAAAACTATAGTTACAAAAAATTAGTCTTCTATGCACTTTAGGCTATCAAGATAAAATTAAGTTTCTTTATTTGCTTCCTTATAAGTAGGTGGGGAATAAGAGAACACACAAGGCTAAAGCAATTCTCAAACCTTTAAAAGCTGTCGCTTTGCGATTCAATTTAAGTTTTTTTTATTTTCATTGCTAGGAGAAAAACAAAAGAAATACGAATGACAAATTCCCGTTTAGAAATGTTGAAGTACCCGCTTCGGTAGTGTGGAGTTGTGTGTCTGCCTCACATTCAAGAGGTCGAGAATTCGAATCTCGTTCAGTGGGAATTACCGGATAAGGAGTCTTCTTTTTGCTTCTCCTGACGTCGTGTAATGTTAAGCTCTAAAGACCCCGAGATCATTTGAGATTATTTCATCGATTTCATTCATCGCCCGACGTGACCAAAGACTTTAAAGAACGTTAAGCTTTAGAAAAAAAAAAAATCTGACATGTACCATTCACAATACTTTCTCTACATCTTTGCAACAAATTATTTTTAAAAAGCTTATACTTCTATTTACTTCATGCTAATCAGAAGAAAGAAGTAGCAGAAATAGTCTTTTAGTTGCTTCCTTGTAAGTAGAAGCGAAATAAGGGAGTACCATAGGTTAAAATGATAGTTAAAAGCTGGTTGCTATGCCACTGAAGTTCTTTGTTTGTATGGACAGCAGTTGACAACTCCCTGTATGAGAAAAGTTTGTTTTTCATAGCAGAAACCAAAAACAACGAATGTCTCAAAGGCGATGAATTCCACGAAAAAAATGTATATAACATAAATTGTGTGTTTTAACGTGCTCTACGTTTTTTGTATAGTAACTTTTTGTCTATATCTTACGGTTTAGTAGTTATTCAAAATTCCGTAAAATCCATCCAGAGTAAACTACTCTTCAGCTGCTATTCCCAGAAAATTGAGGATATATATTTTATTTGTCAGGTAAATGTCTTTTATATATGATATTTTAATCAAAATCGTTAGTGCCATTTTTGAGAAAATCGAAATTTTCGAAAAAAGTTCAATGTAATGGGTAATTTGGGGTGGGGAGATTTTTCTCAAAATCTTCGTGTCGCATCCCTGGAAGATACTAAACTTAAATACCAAGTTTGGTATTTTACCGACTTTTCCTTTTTGAGTTATCAATGTTCACAGCCTCACGGACACACGCACGGACCTTTTTTTGAAAATTCCTTTTTTGGGTATTGGGGACCCTAAAATATGTATCGAATTTTAGGTGGAGTGCAATACCTTCTCTATACACTATGTACATAGTAAGTGTAGAGAAAGTAATAAGTATTTTAAAGCTGAAACAAATTATAAGGATTATTTCGAAAATAGTAACTCTACAAAGAAAAGGAATATGACAAATTCTATTGTGTCTTTCAACGTTATCCTACGTTTTGTGTAGTCAGGTTTTGTCTACTTCTTACGGTTTACCGATTTTATAACAGCCATCCAGAATGAAGAGGTTTTCAAAGACGTTCCCAGAGAATTCAAAATGCACATTTCATTTGTTATCTGCAGCATACGATATTGTAATCAATATCGTTAAAACATTTTTGAGAAAATGCAAATTTTCAAAACGTTTTCAACATAAAGGGTAGTTTGGGGTGGAGGAAAGCCGCGCTGTGGCCGAGTGGTTAGACCACTCGCCTCTCACTTATTGATTGAACCTGGGTTCAATCCCAAGCGAGCGCATGTGAGATTTGTGGTGGACAAAACGGCCCTGGGGCGAGTTTTCTCCGGTTTCCCCCGCCATCGCATTCCACCGGTGCTCCATCTTCATTCCATGTAATATCAGTGTTACCGCCTGCGGTGTCATAAGTAGTTAAAGCAGGCGTTAAACACTACCAAGAGAGACATGGAGGAAATATCTTGAAAATCTTCGTGTCGAATCCTTGGAAGAAGATGAACTTAAATATTAATATTTACCTTACTTTTCGTGTATGAATTATCGTGTTCACTAACGCACACACATATACACGGACCTTTTGCTAAAATGCTATTTTAATGCCAAAATGTGTATTTCCCCATGAAGAATTGGTATTGAATTTTTGGGTACTATGTACGAAATAGAGAAATTAAAAATGTAGATCATGTTAATACGTAATTATTGTCAAATAAATCTTAATTTCTGGATTTAAAGACTTTTGAATAATATTATATAGTGATTTATTCTTAAAAAAATTTGCAGTTTCTTTAGCCCAGTATGTTCCTTATTCTCTTTTATTACTCATAATAAAACCATTTTCGATTAGCATGTAGCACAGATTTTGGTAGAGGAAAGATTAGAAGTGGTAGAGGAAATCCTATCGAGAATCAGATGTTTTAACATGGGGATGCATGGACTAGAAATTTGTCTAGAACATCGCAAGACACAGAAAAATAGTGACAGAATTTTGAATTTTGCAATATTTGGTAATTTTAAAACTAATAAAAATGGACATCTAAGACATAGTTGAAGCGAAAAAAAAGTTATTTGAAAAATACTCAGTTTGTTAAAGATAGGAGGATCATACTGAAAGTAGGGGCAACAAATTTTAAAATTTTTAATATATATTTTAAGAGAAACATAAAAACCATTACAATCTACAGGTTTTCTTTCACTATTCAACATAGTCCCCCTTTATTTGCATACATTTTACCCATCGTTACACAAATTTGTAAATACCTTTCGGTTTATCTGCATGAAGATACTGACACACAGTATTTTTAATATCCTCCACCGTTTTCTAGTTTTGGCCTCGCATTTGTTCCTTAACGGAACCAAAATGTTGGTATAGCTTGCAAGGTGATTAAAATATTTCCATATTTCGATTCACGCAACTCATGCCTTCAACTGCTTGCCTTCTTCCCGCCATAGCCGGCTGGCGTAGGGAAGGCAGACATTTTGGTTGTGTTTGCCATCACAGCTATACCGTTGTTACAATACGCGCGTGCTTGGCTGACTGCAGGATGAGAACAAGTACTTGTTTTCGCAAGTCATTGGCAACATTGTAAAGAATCGCCCTAGCCCGTCCTCTAATGAACATGCCACAGGAGAAATTAGTTGTTGAAGGTCTCGGCATTGCTTAAAGGTTCTCAGCTTATAATTTATATACTCTTACAAATAAACGGTACACTATGATTTTTGTGATCATTCACTGCCGCTTGCAATGCCCTCTCTCCCACCACTGACGAAAACCCCGTGATGCGCATGACGTAAATGGATATTGTTGCGCCCACAACGCTCTACGCAGTTTTTTTATTACCCTGGCAGGGTATAGTCGGAGGGTGCTAATTCGGGACTGTAGGGAGGATGTGGATCTGATCTTCTACACTGTGAAGACGTGCAGCATGATCTTAACAGCATGCTTATTACGCAATGGACGACGGAGTTTCCAAAATTTTTCAATATAACGGACATCATTTATGTTTTGTTCACATTCAAGAAAATTAAAAGAATGCAACACTCTGCATATCAAAGACGCTACCCATAATATTTCCAGCAGGACGCACTGTCTTCGCTTTCTTTTCCGATGGCGAGCCCAAATGGGTCATTTTATAGTACTCTGACATTTTGTTTCAGTCTCAGCACTTTAAATAAGACAACTGTAAGGAGGAAATGGACTACATTGAAAGACTCTGTCCCTGCATATTCAATGAGAAAAAGGTGGCTTCCAGAGTTTAAAATGGGACGTACGAGCACTAGTGATGAGCCTCGCTCTGGACGCTCTGTAGAAGTGACAACTCCAAAGATCATTGAAAAAAGCCTGCAAGACCGCAAATTAAAGCTGTTTGAGATAGCAGGGGCTGTAAACATATCAAAAGACGTGCAGTTAATATTTTAAGTAATGTTTTGGGCCGCGTTTGTTGACACCTGATCAAAAGTTGCTAAGAAAAATATTTCTGTTAAAAATGTGGAGATCTACAGTAAAAATCCCAGTGAATTTTTGAGACCGCTTATTAACATAGATGAAACTTGGACATATCACTACATTCCAGAAAGTAAGTACAGCCAAAACAGTGGATTGCGACAGGCGAACTAACTCCAAAAAAAGGCAAAGTCAATTTTGTCAACTAACAATGTTATGGAGAGTGTTTTGTGGAATGCGCAAGGAACTATTTTTATTGACTACTTGAAAAGGGGTAAAGGGTAAAAGTATCACTACTATGCAAGCTTACTGCAACTTTTGAGTGATGAGCTAAAAAGAAAAATAGCTCATTTGGCAAAAAAAAAACTTGTTTCATCAGGACAATGCTCCGGCCCATCGTTCACTCATTGCAATGGGGAAAATGTGCGAATTAAAATTAGAATTGCTTGAACGTCCACCCTATTCGCCAGATCTAGCACCCAGTGACTACCATCTGTTCCCAAACCTCAAAAAAATTATTGGAGGACGAAGATTTCACAGCAACGCGGAGGTCATTGATGTCTTAAACAGCTATTTTGAGAATTTTTTTTTTAAATGCTATTTTCATTGAGAGGCCCGGGACTTATCAGCCGGCCCTAGTAGTACACGTATTCCAAAAGTGAATGCTGCCAATATGACCAAGTAGGTAAAGGTGGGGTATAAGTGAAAAAAACAAACAAACAAACAAACAAAATATGTACGAAGTGTCAATGACGCGCGGGGATTTCTATAAAATTTCACATTACGTTCATCTGTTGTTAATAATGATCAATGCATAGAGGAAAAATGTGATGAGTTCCATTCACATGACTTTCTCTAAAAAACTATTGTTGAAAAGCATATTCTTGTGTCTACTTTATGATAGTCGAGATAAACATTAGCAGAAATTGTCTTAACTATCTGCTTCCTTGCAAGTAGAAGGAAAATAAGGGACTGCCCTAGGCAAAAAAGATGATCAACGCCAGTTGTCATGTGGTTGAAATCCGTTTCTATGCAGGGCGAGCAGTTTACGACTTTCCGTGTGAAAAAAAAAATTAAGTACTTTAAATCAGAAACCAATAACAAGGAATATCTCAAAAACGATCAACTATATAACATAAATTGTGTTTTAACGTGATCTACATGTTTTGTGTAGTAAGTTTTTGTCTATCTATTGTAGTTTACCAATAACGCAAAATTCATTCAGTATAAAGTAGTATTTAGAGACTTTTCCCGGAAAATTCGGGATATATATTTTATTTGTCATATAAGTAACCCTAGTATACGATACTTTTATAAAACTTGTTAGAGCCATTTTTGAGAAGTTCGAAACTTTCGAATTTTTTCCAAGTAAAGGGTAGTTTAGGACAGGGGAAACTTCTCAAAGTCTTCCTGTCGCATCCCTGGAAGGTACTAAATTTGAATACCAAATTTGGTATTCTAACGACTGTTCGTTTTTGAGTTATCGTGTTCATAAACACACACACACACAGATCTTTTACTGAAAATAGATTTTTTGGATATAGGAGGCCCTAAAATGTCTATTGGTGAAATCTAGGTATCGAATTGTAGGGTGGAATGCAATATCTTCTCTATACACTATGTTAAAGGTGAGTGTAGAGATAGTAAAAATAAAATGGAGTTTTATCTTACTTCTGTGGTTCTCAGCGTCTCATGCTATATTGGGGTGAAATACCGTATAATTTTGCTCAGAGGCCTCTTCATCAAGCTTTTGCCTGCGTGAATCTACGACACAGGACCAATGACTTTACTTCCCTTCCGAAGGAAGCCATGCTAGCTATTACACCACGGAGGGCAACACATAGACAAAGGAATGCCGAATTCTTTCTATATGCAACGCAAGCATAAAATTTGGAGTTTGCAAACTCTTGCGCTCGGTTGCATTGCATTTCGTAACATGTGGAGTGTGTCTATGTGAATGCTTACATTGAATAACCTGGGTGCAATGTCTAAGCTTGCATTTCATTGTGAATGGGGTACAATTTTTGAGTTTCACACACTAAAATTATTTCCTTTGTGCAAGCTCACTACTAGAATTAATTCTCTTGTCAGTTTTGGCTTTCAGAAGTGAATGTAAATCAGTGTAGAAACAGAACCTAAATCCGTTTAGTGATTCTTCAATTATAGTTTTCTATACTGTTATATAGTAATGTGAGATGAAAGCTAACAGGCATTTCATAGAGAAAATGAACTGGCTTTGATTTGGCAGAAAACAGAGCATTGCGCCTTGCGGCTCTCATCTATTGATCACAGACCGGATTCATTACAGTATTCAGAATTTAATCAAATCACATTTTCCTTTTTCATTCCCGTAGGCTGTGCGTGTTAGATCGCATCAATGAAATGATGGGACATGTTGAGAAATACAAACGAAATTTTGATGTTAGCTTCATAAACTAATGGATCTCATACAAGGCTGACAACCTGGGCTCAATGAACCTTTATATTTTCTGTATACGTACTATGTACGTACACAGTGTATAGATGAAGTATTGTATTCCACACAAAAATTTGATACTGAGATTTCACCTGAAATAGTAGTTTTAGGACCCTATGATTCAAAAACCACAAAATCATTTTAGAAAAAGGTTCGTGTGTATATTTGTGTGTCTGTGAACGGAAAACAAAAAGTAGGTTAAATATCAAATTTGGGATTTAGGTTTGGTATCTTCCAAAGATACGACACTCAGATTTCAAAAAAAATCTTGACGTGAACATTTTTTTGAAAATCTGTTTTTCTAAAAAAATAGTTTAAAGACTTTGATTAAAATGCCGCAAACTTAAGCTATTTACACCACAAATAAAATATCTTGAATTTTCTGGGAATAGCTTCTGAGGACCTATTCATTGTGGATGAACTTAATTGACATATATTCATAAGCTGGTTGCTATGTGACTGAATCTCTATTGTTTCTATGCACAGGAGTTGACAAATTCCCGCATGAGAAAAGTTTCTCAAAGCTGAAACAAATAACGAGGAATATCTCAAAAGCTATCCACTCCACAAAAGATGTATATAACATAAATTGTGTGTTTTAACGAGCTATTCATTTTCTGTTTGGCAAGTTTTTCTCTATGTCTTACGGTTTGATACTTATACAAAATTCCGTAAAATGCATCCAGAATAAAGTAGTCTTTAGAGGATATTCCCATAAAATAAAAAATATATCTACATTTTATTAGCCAGGTAAATATCTTTAATATATGGCACTTTGAACAAAATCATTAGAGCCATTTTTGAGAAAATAATATTTTTCGAAATTTTTCCATTTGGGGTGGGGGATATTTTTTGAAAATCTTCGTATGGCATCCTTGGAAGATACTGAACTTAAATACCAAGTTACACACCTTTTTCAAAAAAATGTTTTTTTATTCAGGGAGACACAAAACATATATTTCCTGGAAATCCCTGTATCGAACTCTTGGGTGCAATACAATACCTTCTCTATACACTATGCACATAGTACGTATAGAGAAAGTAAAAAACCAAATGAGATTAGTCGGCTCATAGGAACTGAACCCACAAGTTCCCAAATGGTACAGACGTTAGCGTCTGAGCCATCCTGCTGCGTTCCTTAATCTTGTTACATTGCAAAAAAAGCTGGTAATGGTGTATATACATTTTTACGTGATGCCTTGAGGGCATTCATCGGCCACAATCCTGTCATGGACCATTGTGAGCTTTGCTAATTAATAATGTGTCGCGCCTTCAATTGTTTGTGAAGGGAAAGTAAAAACACAGAGAGCCTCATTACGTGCACGAAAGCGCCGGAGTTTCAAATACATTAATGATACAGCATTTTGCACAATTGCTGTGTGTATATCTGCGAGGTAATTATCTGCTGTCAACATCAGCTGCGGGACGCTACGGGGTGCAGCTTGTCGATATTCCCCCGCCCCATCTCCCTTAAGCTTTCCAGTCAAACATGAATGGGACCCGAATTTCGTAAAAATGTGAAGGTCTTAAGCTCCTTGTGCATTATCAATTTTGTTTTTCAATTCAAGAGTTTGCAAGAGAAATCTGATGCGTTCCATTCACATGGCGTCCTCTACTCCCCTATAACAAAGTACTGTTAAAAAGCGTGTGGTTCCCGAAATCAAAATTGTCCCATTAATATTAATTTCCTAAGTATTAATCAATAATTACTTCATTCAATCTATAATTATTCTCTCTGCATTTATTGGGGCTATTAAAATTAATCTTATAGATAAAGGATTATTAAGAAATAGAAATATAGTTCTTAATTAAAAAGAATCGTAAAGAGAAAGGAAGGCGGAGGGCGATGACCTTTTTCGGACGTAAAAACCCTTATTACGAGGTACATCCAGAAAGTAAGTTCCGTTTTAATTTATCTCCGTTGCAGCGCTGCGTTAGCAGTTCCGCACATACGCGGTAGACACTCTGTATCAAGGAGAAGAAACGTGCGCCATTTTGAGATCGCTATCAGCCACATACGCTTTGTTGTGCTTGTTTACAATGTCGCTGTTGATTGAAAATCCCGCCGCTTGTGAAATCAGATCTGTGATTTGTTTTCTGAATGCTAGGAGAGTGAAACCAATTGAAATGTATCGGCAAATTTGCGAAGTTTACGGACAAAATGCGATGAGTGATTCAATGGTGAGAAGATGGGTCCGACAGTTCAATGAAGGACGTAGTGAAGTGCACGATGAAGAACGAAGTGGGCGTCCATCTTTGGTTACAGAAGAACTGGTTCACGCGATTGATGACAAGATCCAGGAAAACCGCAAGTTTACAATAGTGCTCTTGCTATGGAATTTCCCCAAAGCTAACGATCACTAATTCATGAAATTGTTACCGAAAAACTGAAATTTCGTAAACTTTGCTCACGTTGCATACCAAAGATTCTTACTGAGCAACAGGCGGCAAACTTCTATGAAGAAGGTATACAAAAACTTGTGCCACGCTATGACAAATGCCTGCAAAATTTCGGCGGTTATGTGGAAAAGTAGTTTAAGAGTTGTAGAATTTTGTGCAATAAATAATTATTCTGTATCTGTATACACTTTAATTTTATTACCAAACGGAACTTACTTTCTGGACGTACCTCGTATATTTTATATTTTTATTTGTTCAGTCATTAGGTACTTTAGAACAATAGACATAGTCAAAATAATATATATATATATATATATATATATATATACAAGTAATATATAAAGACAATCATATAACAATTTTAGAATTAAGAAATTCATCCAAATTCTAAAATACATTGTCCATCAACCATTTTACTTTCTCTATACGTACTATGTACATAGTGTATAGAGGAAGTATTGAATTCCATCCAAAAATTCGATACCGAGATTTAACCGGAAATAAATGTTTTAGGACCCCCTGATTCCAAAAAAAGCATTTTCAGAAAAATATCCCTGTGTGTGTGTCTATGGACAGCATAGCTCAAAAACGAAAAGACCGTTAAATACCAAACTTTGTATTTAAGTTTGGTATCTTCCAAGGATGCGACATGAAGATTTTCAAAAAAACACTACCCCCCCAACTACCCTTTACTTGGAATTTTTTCGAAAATTTTGATTTTCTAAAAATTGGCTCTAATGATTTTAATTAAAATATCGCATATTAAAGATATTTACCTGACAAACAAAATGTATATCTTGAATTTTCTGGGAATATCCTGTGAAGACTACTTTACTCTGGATGAATTTTACGGACTTTTGCATAACTACTCTTGCAAAAATGTATTAATTATGCTTTCTCTACCTGAAGTTAATCGAGATAAATATTCCAGAAATAAAGTTATTAGAAATGTCCTTGTTTACTTGTTGCTAATACCAAATGAAATGTTATTATAACCAACATGTACTTTCTAATGTTTAGCAATTCGGTTATCTTGTATTTGCTCGATTTTCTGTAATTTTGTTTTGAAGATCTTCGTACTTTACGACGTTTGAGGAGAGCCATTCAAAACAAACGAAGAGGAATGCTGACTTCCGGAATTGTGTTGATCCATGACAACGCACGTCCACACACTGCTGGCACAACCTATCGTTTCCTTGAACAATTTCAATGGGACATTCTCAATCATCCGCCGTACAGCCTGACCTGGCACCCAGCGACTTTCACCTTTTTCCTGAACTGAAAACGTGGCTAGGAGGGAAGCACTTTGAAATCATTGGCGGCAACATTTTTTTGAAGAGGGTATTGCAAAGCTTGTGCACAGGTACAATAAAGGTCTCAATCTTTTCGGTGATTATGTTGAAAAGTAACCGTAAGTATTACCAAAACCTTTAGTGATAAAATAATTGTTTCCTATGGACCTGTCTTTAGTTATAACATATTGGAAGTTGAAATAAACGGCCCTCGTAATATTATAATTAAAAATAATTCCAATAAAACTATAATAATAATAATAATAATAATAATAATAATAATAATATATGAAAATTATGTTGGTACCAGGGAAGCCACAGTAATGTCGATAAGTCTTAAGTATAACGGGTATTTCTTTGTATTTCAGCAAAATATCCGAAGGCAAATAAATATTTCTAAGTGCAAGCATATGGCGATGCACTGTGAGAAACGTCCAGCCGCCGTTTAAAAGGCAATGATATTCCAACAAACTAGTGCATAGGTTACCGGTGTTGGCGACCATATAATGGTTGTAAGCCAAGCTGTTCACGCTCGGAGAGCGCTGATTTTCTCATCAGAGAACAGACGAAGTTGTAAATTGTCAGAAATATGTAGAGTTGAAAAAAGGTGGAAGGCTATTTAAAAAGTTGTAGAATCGGAAACAAGATCACTTCCGGGCAGTCTTTTCAGTTACTTGAGTCATGCCGGTCATTCCTGATTCATTCGCAGTTACAGCCACATTAATATTCACGGTCCTACGTCTTTATCTGAGAACATTATTTGTCAATTCATTTCTTCACCCTGCAAATGTAAGCTTAGATCAAGTAGGAGGGCCGTTTTTTTTTTCAACCTCTGATAGGCTATAAATAAAAGATAGGTTCATAGAACATAATTTAATATTAAAAGTTTTTTACACGTATGGTTACTTTTCAACATAATCGCCGAAAATATTGAGATATTCATCGTACCTGTGCACAAGCTTTGCAATATGAGACAGTACATGCCTTGGCCCGGGACAAAATTATATTCTTAGAAGAGAAAATATAAATGTACAATGAAAATGGGAAGGGTAGAAAGACTTTTAACTCGTATAGGTCACGAGCTCGGGTACAAGATTTCGGTACGTCAGTGCGTTGGCACGAGGGGACTAACGGGACACAATGATTCCCGCTGGTCAAGGGGACGCTTTCTGAGGCACTTGGTGAAGGACCTCCGCACACCCGAGATGTGATATTTAGAATCCGTTGTGGAGCCGTCAGGCTACCTTTTAATTTTAAGGCACTTGACCAAGATGTGATATTTGAGCTCGTGGTGTAACCCTTAGTTGTGACGGAAGTAAGTGATTTTAAGACCGATCATAGTACGAGACATATCACTGCATCAAACGAGTAAATTATAATAGTTGCGGGCGAGTAAAGTGTAACGTCACAGTAGAAAATTAAGAAGTATACGCATGTGTTCTACGGCGGAAAAAGGCCGGACTCGGTTAATAAAGCACTTGTATCTCACCACAACCTGAAAGAGTTTCAATGCTAATAAAAACCTTGAGCAAATCCAACCACAAACCTACACCATTCTTATAATGTCTGACAATACCGTTAATAATCATTGTATTTATAAATATTACAATGTATTGCATTTTGTGTATATTAGTGTGTGTGTTTTATATTAAAATTAAACTGATTTATACTTTGGCTTGTACGAATGTGTCAAATGAATTTTTTTAGTATTTAGCAATGACACAAGGTCTGTAAAGCCTGGTGTTTTGATATTTTATACTCTAGTACATAATTGTAAATCTTTGCATTGGTAATTCTATAACATATTTGTAAATATGTATTGTAATTTGTTGGCATTTATGAAGAATACATAAAACAATAATCATGTTTTAGTTTATATAATTACTACTGGTAACTATTATATCGATAATTTGAAAACTATCATCTGACATAACATTAGTTTTACATATAATGAAATTATATTTATTTATACATTTTAACACTATATTTTGATACTCTTTGTTTTTATGTGCATGCAAAAAAATGTATTCTGTTGTTTTTGTAGCCTATGCTTTTAAGCACTAGAGCTTTATACATTTTTTTCATAGTATATAAACATATGTATACATGTATATGCCTTGACAAGTTCTGTGTTCAGTGGCTTTCTGGCCTAAACGAACCTACAGAATGCTTTCTAATCTAATCTAATCTACAGCCTTAACCTGCACCCCCGGATACGAACAGTACCGCTCCAAATGCCCGCTTCAAAAATGTTGCCGCCAATGTTTTCAAATGAGCATTGGCGTTGTTTTGAAGATCTTCGTTCATTTGAAAGTGCTGCCCTCCTAGACACGTCTTCAGTTCAGGGAAAAGGTGAAATTCGCTGGGTGCCAGGTCAGGACTATACGGCGGATGATCTAAAATATACAATTTAAATTGTTCAAGGAGCGATGGGCTGTGCCAGCAGTGTGTGTAGACGAGCGTTGTCATGGATCAACACAATTCCTGAAGTCAGCATTTCTCTTCGTTTGTTCTGAATGGCTTTCCGCAAACGTCGTAAAGTACAAAGATCTTCAAAACAACTTCAATACTCACATGAAATCATTAGCGGCAACATTTTTTGAAGCGGGTATTGCAAAGCTTGTACACATGTACGATAAATGTCTTAATCTTTTCGGTGATTATGCTGAAAAGTAACCGTAAGTGTACCGAACTTTTAGTAATAAAATAACTGTTTTTATGAACTTGTCTTTTACCTATAGCCTATCGGAGGTTGAAACCAAAAAAAAAAAAAAAAAAAAAAAAAAAAAAAAAAAAAAAACGGCTCTCGTAGAAAAGGCGCATTTAAGTACTACGTAGAGATTGCAGATATTCTTTAAATTGAACAGTAATTGTGCTGCAAGAGTAACAAATGGCGAGAAGATTTCTTGGGAAAGTATCAAGAAACACTAAACATTAATATTTACAACTACATCCGCTGTGTTCTTTAAAGGTTTATTTGTGTTACCGACACCTGAAAACCTGACTATCATGCTCACAAATCATAAATTAACCCTTACCAGTAAGAGGAACTAACTTAAGGAGCTAGCATCGAACCGGAGGTCGCACACACTGTATGCCATATATGAACGATGGCATCATCTAATATAGATGGTGAAAAGACATCCATTCATCCTGTCTCTTGCTCGGAAGATACTGAACTTAAATATCAAGTTTGGTATTTAAGAAGCGTTACGTTTTTGAATTCTGCTGCCACTCCTACATACACATAAACATTTTGATGATAATTCTTTTTACTTTCTCTATACATACTATGTACATAGTGTAAAGAGAAGGTATTGCACACCACCCAAAAATTCGATACCGAGATTTCACCGGAAATATATGTTTTAGGGTCCTCTGTATCAACAAAAAAATTCAGAAAAACATCCGTGTGTGTGCGTGTGTCTGTGAACACGATAACTCAAAAATGAAAAGTCAATATTATACCAAACTTGGTATTTAAGTTTAGTACCTTCTAGGGGTGCGACACAAAGCTTTTGAGAAAAATTCCCCCACCCCGAACTACCCTTTACATGGAACTTTTTTCGAAAATTTTGAAATTTCAAAAAAATCTCTAACGATTTGGACTATAATATGGCATATTTAAGATTTTTACCTGACAAATAAAATGTATATCTTGAATATTCTGGGAATAGCCTATAAAGACTACTTTATTCTGGATGAATTTTACGAAATTTTGCATAACTGCTGAACCGCAAGAGATGGACAAAAATTTACCCCACCAAAAATACAGAGCACATTAAAAGCTACAATTTATGTCATATACATTTTTTCGAGGAGTTGATCGTTTTTGAGTTATTTATTGTCTTTGATTTCACCTTTAAAAACGTATACTTTTCTCATACAAGAATTTGTCAACTCCTGTCCATAGAAAGAAAGGAACTTCAGTCACATATCAACCAGCTTTTGACTATCACTTTAACCTATGCTACTCCCTTATTTCACTTCTACTTACAAGAGAGCAGGTAATAAGACTATTTCTGCTAATTTTTTTTCGATTGGCATGAAGTAAATAGAAGCATAGACTTTTTAATAATAATTTGTTGCAGAGATGTTGAGAAAGTCACGTGAATGGAACACCTCAGATGTTTTTTATTATTAAGGGGTATCAAAGCTTCTATTTCCGGTAAAAGCACGGTTATGAATTTTTGAGTTGGAACACAATGCTTTCTCTACCTACTGTGTACGTAATAAAGTTATTTAATTCCCTGGTTGATTTTCAAAAATAAATTTCAGCGCCACCTTGTAATTTTACGTATCTAATGTTGGTGTACAGCTTGTACTAATGTATTCTATACAAGAAATTGAGTTACTAATACTTTAAAGTCCTTTGTGGGCCAATTCATCATTGTTAAACACACAAAGGCTTTCATAAGGCTTCCTGTAGGATTTATCTTTGTGATATCTAAAGGAAGCCGTATATAGATGTAATCGATCGCTCGGAGAGCTTGTCGATTCGAGGAACTGACGCGATAATCTGTTGCAACTTGCTCGTGGAGAGTTCCTTGTTTTCCGCGCCAATAGTGACAAAGGATAACTCGGGAACACTCCAGCACAATGGAATTACTCTACAGCAATAGCCAGATCACAGTGCATATTCATTTTTAAAATTGGAACTGACATACATCGACTCCAGAAAATATGAGTATTGAATTTATTGTCCCTTTTTGAGAAGCATAATACGAAGCGCGACCAAAATGTACGGTGCCAGGTGAAGTGTAATAAAAAAAATAACAATAAAACAAGGAAAAAAAAATAAAATAAATGGTGATAATAATAAAATACATGATGATAATAATTATGATGATAATAATGATAATAATAATGATAATAATGATAGTAATAATGATAATAATAAAATAAATAAATAATAAAATAAATGATAATATAAACGATGATAGTGATCGTGATGATGATAATGATAATAATAATGATGATAATGCTAATAATAATGCCAATAATGATAATAATAATAATAATAATAATAACAACTATGCCCCGGTATTTCCTTAAAATCCGGGACGAAATTATTTCTCAATTATTACAAATTTTTGCGTTTTATGTCTTTTATGTGTTTATATTTCCCGGATTATATTATTTAATTATTGTTGATTTATGGGGGTGTTATAAAGATGCTTTCCGTATATTCTCTTAGTTGTGTCAGTCGAGTGAATAGCCGACAGCATACAGAAAATGAGAGTTCACCGTTTTCGATGCCAGCACCTGAATAGTCGTCTTGTCATATCATTTAAGATGTTGATTCGAAATCAATAGAGCTGTTGAGTTTCTCAGGGTGGAAACAGCAAAGAATTTAGGTGCGGACTCTGCTTTAGAATTGACAGTAGCAGCAGGATCCTATTTCACTTAGATATTTGTTAGTCGACCAAACATCAAACACTGTAGGTGAAGTCATCTCGACAAACAGCGGTGTTGAACATTTCTCTTATCGTTTTTATACACTTGAGAAACACTGTGTATATGTACTGATTGTTACCGCTTACACATGAATAATAACACTGTCTAATATTACAATGAGATCGCAATTTGCAATTACAGCGCGGAATTCTTATGCAGAGTGACGTGGAGTCCTCGTCTGACTGACAGGAGCGACTGTGCAAATTCTGAAAGTGAGTCTGCTTAAAGCTTTCTAAATTCTGATTGGCTAATATTTGCCGCGAAAACTTGCGTTTAGCGTCACAATATCACGTGGTTTCATTGAATTTTGTCAGGTGACTCATTGACACAAAGAAAAATACCCTGCTTGGTAAATATTAGGTACTTTTACCGAGCAAGCACGAGTAACCGTAATGCACGCACAAGAAATAAAGGAAAGCTACAACATTCTAGGCTCTTGCAGACAATGAAGGGTGTTCTTTGTTAAACTTGACTGCGTAGTTACCAGCAGCTCTGCCTTGGAGAACATAGCATAGCGAAAGTAACAGCTTATGGTATAAATACAACAAAATAAAGCAAATAACTTATACAAAACATGTAATTATAATAATAGAAATATTGGGGATTTTTATAGACCTTTGATATTAACATAATAATCATTCTAGAGCAGTGATATCAAGAATTGCTGTCCCAAAATTTACATTCATATATTGCTATTACTTTCTCTACACGTACTATGTCATAGTTGGTAGAGAAGGATTTGTTCACCTCCCAAAAATTCGATGTCAAGATTTCACCGGAAATATATGTGAGGCCCCCGACAAAAAGTTATTTTAGAAAAACGTCCATGTGTCTGTAGACATCATAAGTCAAATCTCCCCACACCAAATCATCCTTTACATGGCAAAATTTTTGAAAATGTTATTCTTCTCAAAATGGCTCTAACAATTTTGATTAAAAATTCTCTTCTGGAAATATTACTTAAACAATGATTTCCTGGGGGGAGGGAAACAGGACGGAGATGTGACGGGATGTTACTCACTAGCTGCAAGGGAAGTGCTACTGAAATCAGAAGGGAACCCAAAATTTATAAAAACAAATACCTTACGTGCTTCTATGTGATCCTGGGGCGATGCAGCAGGTTACCAGAACCTTCCCTTAAATTATCACTGCACCTAAAACCTGTATTTTCTGGGGTTGCGAGTTGAAAGAGGAAAAGACAATTATGTCTCCAAGTTTGCTGGCAGAAAAGAAAACTATATCCCCACTCTCCACGGAATTTATAGGGGATATTGACAACTTGAGAAATCCAAAAAACACAAAAAGCCTGCCAACCCGTGAATTCTCTAAATGTACCAGGATTACCAATATACATAATACAGAAGGCTGTAAGCATGCTGCATTATGTTTAGATGTTTTTCTTGACAAGCGAAATAAACATCTTGAATTTTCTGGGAATAGCATCTGAAGACTACTTTATTCTGGATTACTTTTGTTTCAACTGGTAAACCTGAAGGACAAAAACCTACTGCATAAAAAGGTAGACCTTATTTTATATAATTTGTGTTATATGCGCTTTTCTTGTGGGGTAAACGTCTTTGAGATATTCCTTGATATTCGTTTTAATTTTAAACTAATTTTTCTCAAAAGGGGCTTGGCAAAGCAATCCGAAACTCAATTGTTTGATATAACGAACAGCTTTTATAGGATTTGAGTATCGCTTTATTCTAGTATATACCCTTATTTCCCTCCTACTTACAAAGAAAGGGTAATAAGACCAGTTCTGCTAATGCGTTGTGGAACAGCTAAAGAAAGTCATTTGAATGGAACACATCATATTTTTACTTTCTCTAGCCCGTATGTGCAATGTACATACTGGATAGAGAATGTATTGCATTGCACCCAAAAGTTCGATGCCGGGATTTCACTGGAAAAATGTATTTTGAGGTCCCCTGAGTCCGAAAACAAAATTTTTAGAAAACTGTTCATGCGCATGGGTGTCTGTGGACAGTATAGCTCAAAAAGTAAGAGACTGTTAAATAACAAACTTGGTATCTTTAGTATTTTTCAAGGATGCAACACGAAGCTTTTCAAGAAAGTCTTCCCACACAAACTATCCTTTACGTGGTAGCATTTTTGAAAATTTTGTTTTCTCAAAAATGGCTCCAACGATTTTTATTAAAAATACCGTAAAGTTATTTACATCAGAAATAAAACGTATATTTTTAATTTTCTGGGAATAGCCTTTGAAGATCTCTTTCTTCTGGATGAGTTTTGCAAACTTTTGCATAACAGTTAAACCGCAGGAGATAGACAAAAGATGACTACATAAAAATGTGCATTTCCTTAACACACATAATTTTTCATATGTATTTTTATATAAAGTGGATCGTTTCTGAAATATTCTTTGCTATCGATTTCAATTTTAAATTACTTAAACTTTTCTTGAACTGGAAGTGACGTTTCTCTTATTTTTAATAGATAATACTGAAAAGACATTCTAAAAATGTATAAGTTCGCTCTCATAGCTACAAGGAAACAAATAATAGGACTATTTCTGCTAATGTTTATCTCAATTAGCATGAAATAGATAGAACAATAAGTTTTCTAATAACAGTTTACTGCAGATTAGGTAGAAAAATTGTGTAAATATGATAGTTCAGGTTTTTACTTGCTCTACAACGCACTATATACATAGCAGGTAGAGAAGATATTGTATTCCGCCCAAACATTAGAATTTCAACATAAATATATGTTTAGAGATACCCTAAAACTAAGAAAACAGTTCCCTTCCGCAGTAACATACTTCCGCCACTGCACATAAAGGGACTGGAAGCTCTTCTGGAAGCCATTTTCAGATACCTGGCGTAATGCCCATGTAGCATGTACAGCAATTTCTTCAACGTTTGGAAAGCTTGACTGAAACGTTTATGCCATTCACACATCTGAGTTTTCTTCATCGCTCATTCACGATAAGATTCTTCTATCATTCTCAATGGAGATTTCTTTAACAAAACATAAAGCTTTATGTTTCTCCGTTGCCAACATTATGAAGTGTGATAAACGAGCAGACATACACAACAAAAACTAGTTGCCAAGCAAAGAAAACAATCAGTATTAGCATAAAAATTTGATGTGTTCCATTCACATTACTTTCTCTACATCTCTACAACAAATTATTGTTAAAAGGTTTATGCTTATTTTTACTTCATAATAATCGAGAAAAAATCTAATTACTTGCCTCCATGCAAGAAGAAGAGAAATAAGGAAGTAGCATAGGCTAAAGTATTCGTCAAAAGAAGGTAGTTTTGTGACTGAAGTTCCTTTGGTTGTATGGACAGGAGCTGACAAATTCCTGTATGAGAAAGGTATAAGTTTTTAAAGCTGAAACCAGAAACAAGGAATATCTAAAAAACGATCCACTGCACGAAAAAGAAAATTATATAATATAAATTGTACGTTTTAACGTGACCTACCGTTTCTTTTAAGTAAGTTTTTGTCTTTCTCTTACGGTTTGCCAGTTATGCAAATTTCCGTAAAATTCATCCAGAATAAAGTAGTATTCAGAGACTATTCCCTGAAAATTCAATATATACGTTTTATTTGTCAGGTATATATCTTTAATATATATTTTAATCAAAATCGTTAGATCCACCTTTTAGAAAATAAAAATTTTTGAAAATTTTTCCACGTAAAGGGTAGTAGGGGGTGCAAGTATTTTCATGAGAATGTTACTGAACTTAAATACCAAGTTTGGTATTCAACACACAAACACACACACACACATTTTTCTAAAAATGCTTTTTACTTTCTATATACGTGCTATGTACATAGTGTATAGAGAAGGTATCGCACTCCACAAAAAAATTCGATACCGAGATTTCACCGGAAATATATGTTTTAGGGTCTCCTGTATCCAATAAGAGTATTTCCAGAAAAAGGTCCGTGTGTGTGTGTCCGTGTGTCAGTGAACACGATAACTCAAAAACGAAAAATCGGTAAAATACCAAACTTGGTATTTAAGTTTAGTATCTTCCAGGGATGCGACACGAAGATTTTGAGAAACATCCCCCCACTCCAACTACCCTTTACATGGAACTTTTTTCGAAAAATTCGATTTTCTAAAAAATGGTTCTAACGATTTTGATTAAAATATCGTATATTAAAGATATTTACCTGAGAAATAAAATGTATGTCTTCAATTTTCTGGGAATAGCCTCTGAAGACTACTTTATTCTGCGTCAATTTTACAGAATTTTGCGTAACTGCTAAACCGTAAGAGATGGACAAGTCTTACAAAAACTTACTACACAACAAATGTAGAGCACGTTAAAACACACAATTTATGTTATATACATTTTTTTTTCGTGGAGTTGATTGTTTTTGAGATATTCTTTGTTTTTGGTTTCAGTTATAAAAACTTATACTTTTCTCATACAGGACTTTGTGAACTCGTGTCAATACAAACAAAGGAACATCAGTCTCATAGCAACCAGCTTTTGACTATCACTTTAACCTATGGTACTCTCTTATTTCGCTTCTACTAACAAAGAAGCAAGTAATAAGACTATTTCTGCTAATTTTTGCCCGATTAGATGAAGTAAATAGAATAATTTGTTGCAGTGATATAGAGAAAGTGATATGAATGGAACACATAAGATTTTTTGTATTCAGGATGTCCTAAAACATGTATTTCCGGTGAAATCTCGGTATCGAATTTTTGGGTGCATTACAATACCTTCTCTACATACTATGTACATGCTACGTCTAGAGAAAGTAAAAATTAAAATGAAGTGTCGTAATGGACGTTACCAACACATATAAATAAAATATCCTTTACTTTTGTATACATTAAGGGAAATTAAATGATTTGGGAATTTTTTTAATATAGGGCTTTAAGCAGAACTAGGAAGTTAGAACCAATTTACTTATGCAGAGTAAGACCGCCAGGTTTGGTAATACCATGCGTTGTTACTAGCACGAGCAAAGGTCAACGTAGAGTGCAACCCATTACAGCAAAACAGTTATCACTGCATAACACAGAAGCACGTTGATAGCAAGAAAGGCGTTCGAATAACGTTTTTCTTCTGCTCAAATGTGAGCAAAATTAATTTGGTTTACAACTAGAGTAAGTTTTCTACCAGTTTACTTATTTAGAGTTCTAGTAAATAGCCTGTCAAACGTCTAGTAACAGAACAGCTTCACAGAAACAAATTATTGATTGCAAATTAAATGAAAAAGTTACCCACAACTGTTATAGTCCAGAGGTGAATCAAATGAATCTGTGCGGACACTGTCAAGGCGGATATCTACCAATCCACGAACACCCTAACCAAAAAGAATGCAGTGTTCAGTGTGATATATCGCATACAAACTGCACTTTTAAATCCTAACAAATGCTACGAGGTACGTCCAGAAAGTAAGTTCCGTTTGATAATAAAATTAAATTGTATACAGATACAGAATAATTATTTATTGCACAAAATTCTACAACTCTTAAACTACTTTTCCACACAACTGCCTACATTTTGCAGGCATTTGTCATAACGTGGCACAAGTTTTTGTATACCTTCTTCATAGAAGTTTGCCGCCTGTACCCAACGTGAGCAAAGTTTACGAAATTTCAGTTTTTCGGTAACAATTTCATGAATTAGTGATCGTGAGCTTTGGGGAAATTCCATAGCGAGAGCACTAATTGTAAACTTGCTATTTTCCTGGATCTTGTCATCAATCGCGTGAACCAGTTCTTCTGTAACCAAAGATGGACGCCCACTTCGTTCTTCATCGTGCACTTCACTACGTCCTTCATTGAACTGTCGGACCCATGTTCTTACCATTGAATCACTCATCGCATTTGCTGATAAATTTCAATTGGTTTCACTTTCCTAGCATTCAGAAAACGAATCACAGATCTGATTTCACAAGCGGCGGGATTTTCAATCAACAGCGACATTGTAAACAAGCACAACAAAGCGTATGTGGCTGATAGCGATCTCAAAATGGCGCACGTTTCTTCTCCTTGATACAGAGTGTCTACCGCACATGTGCGGAACTGCGATCACAGCGCTGCAGTAGAGATAAATTGAAACGGAACCTACTTTCTGGACGTACCTATTATTAGCTTAGTGATACTGATACGGAACTGATAAGGTATTTCAAATATAACCCGATCACATCTTGCGAAATAGAACGACCTTTCTGCATTACAAATCTTGTTTGCTACAACGTAGAATGAGTTTTTCATTTGAAAGACTGCAGAAGTATATATATATATATAGTTTTCAATAATACGGCTGCAGATGAGTAAAGGTTTACCTGGTTTGAGACTGAAGATATTTAAGAAATTAATTCTATTGTTTGGATATTATTTTATATTCGATCAGTAAATATTAAAATCGGTGTTATAATTGCTTGGGTGTTTTCATAGTGTACATATATAAAGAAGGGAATCAGAGTCAGCGTTACATATGTAACAATTTGTTTGTTGTACCTACATAATAAATGATCTAAATAAGTGTGCTTTTACAATGTTTCATAGGTCATTTTTGTTTTCTGAAAACATTGCTATTTTCTTGACAATAGTTTGTTTACTTCTCTTTACTTGTTTTGGTGCGGCGAGACGGTCGGTCGCAAACTATATACGGAACGGCGAGCAGTACGAACTTCCTAGCTCTAGTTATAAGGAACTAAGTGATAAGGTCATGTCTGCTAATGTTTATCTGAATTAGCGTGAAGTAGATAGAATAAGTTTTTCAAGAATAGTTTGTATTGTATACAAAAAGAAAGACATGTGAATGGAACATATCAGATCTTCTAGACGTGCTGTTTACAGGCACACACACACTAACTGTCTTTTTTCTAAAATTAATTTTTGGTTCCAGCGGGCCTCTAAACATGTATTTCTTTTAAAATTTCGATATCAACGTTTTGGGATGATTACGATACCTTTTCTGCGTGTTGAAAATACGTAGTAGATAAAATGAAAGCAACCTGTTTATCCCTTATGGCATATTTTATTAATATTCTTGCTAGAGACTACTTCACGTCAATATTAATACGCAGAAGGGAAATGCGTGCGTGTGTGTACGTCAGATACAATAATTGAAGCCGTCGAGCCGCGGCGCTAATGCAACATGCGGCACAGTGTTTTTCCGAGCCAAGTGATTATGTATGCGGCCCACGGACGTTGTAACACGTGTAACGCACAAAACCCTCCAACCAGATGTAGCGCCCGCGCATGGCATCAGCGTCAGGTGACATTCTCATTCACTGCGGTCCGAAAACATCCGTCCATTAGCTCATTTAAATTGGAGAACAGATCCGCGCGGCTTTTTATGCCTTTTATTCGAAGTAAGGGGCGCCGTTTTAGGAGCCACGTGTGGCTAATGTAAGGCAGAGTCGTGGTAATGTGTGTTGGATTTGGATAACCTTACTTTCTGTCCACATTTTTTGCAGTTGCACCTTTCGAAAGTGGCGGTTAGATTAAGATCTTCATCTGTTGTTATAGCTTTATTGTTGGATTGAGTATCTTTATTATTTTTGAGTTTAAATATTACTAAAATTAACAAAATTATATTACATTTTAAATTAATATTGCAAAATAATGTGCAATATAAATTATTAATTTAAAATGACTGATTAATAAGTACACTTGATTTCCCAACTCTAATGTTTATTTTCTCTATAGGCACTATGTACATAGTGTATAGAGAATCTATTGCACTCCAACAAAAAATTCGATACCGAGATTTCACCGGAAATATATGTTTTAGGGTCCCCTTTATCTAAAACAAAGCATTTTCGGAAAAAGAACCTAGTGTATGTGTGTGTGTGTGTGTGTGTGTGTCCGTGTGTCCGTGTGTCTGTGAACACGATAACTCAAAAACGAAAAGTAAGTAAAATACCAAACTTGGTATTTAAGTTTAGTATCTTCCAGGGATGCGACACGAAGATTTTGAGAAAAATTCCCCCGCCCCCAACTATCCTTTACATGGAACTTTTTTCGAAAATTTTGATTTTCTCAAAAATGGCTCTAACGATTTTGTTTAAATTTCGTATATCTAAGATATTTACCTGACAAATAAAATGTATATCTTGAATTTTCTGGGAATAGCCTCTGAAGAGCAGTTTATTCTGGATGAATTTTACAAAATTTTGTATAACTGCTAAACCGTAATAGATGGACAAAAACTTACTGTAGAGCACCTTAAAACACACAATTTATGCTATATACATTTTTTTCGTGGAGTTCATCGCTTTTGTGACATTCCTTATTTTTGGTTTCTGCTATGAAAAACTTATACATTTCTCATATAGGAATTTGTCAATTGCTGTCCATACAAACAAAGGAACTTCAGTGACATAGCAACCAGCTTTTGATTATCACTTTAACCTATGGTACTCCCTTATTTCACCTCTACTTACAAAGAAGCAAGTAATATGGCTATTTCTGCTAATGTTTTACTGATTAGCATGAATTTAATAGAAGTATAAGCTTTTTAAGAATAATTTGTTGCAGGGATATAGACAAAGCCATGTGAATGGTACACATCAGATTTTTATATCAATAGCTGTATTAACAATTTGCCAGACATGACTGCCTTCGTGGTTGTGTGGTCAGTGAGCTGACTTCTCACCCGGAGGTCCCGGGTTTGATTTCTAGCTGGGGCGGGGAAGTTTTCTTTAGCCAGAATTATTCCCTATCCCCCAGAGAGTCTGGAAGTATGCATGTGTGTGCGTGTGTTGGAGGTATATAATACGATTTAAATCCAATGTAAAAAGCTTACAGACAACGAGTTTTTTCAAGTGCAAGGCCCCAGATATGACCTTAGATGTTAAAGGGAGCTATATAAATGGGAAAAAAAAAAAAAAAAAAAAAAAAAAAAAAAAAAAAAAAAAAAAAACCCAGACCGATGTATGGCCAGTCTTACAATTTGTTAAGCTTTTATTTTCTTTGTTGGTTGCCTATTGTAAATAGATGAAGTAATGTTGGGTTGTAATGTAACCTTTAAAGCAAACAATGAAGAAATAAATAAAGTGAGTAAGTTCCAATATATTTGTGGAGTAATAGCTCGTACCTTGAAAAGGAAAACCCGAAAAGATACAAACCTAAAATTCTATAAGACAATGGCTGTTCCAGTTTTACTATATGGTTCGGAGACATGGACTCTTAAAAAGAAAAATTGGAGCCAAATACAAGCGGCAGAAATGAAATATCTCCGAGCAGTAAAAGGATGCACCAGACAAGATCATCTTAGAAATGAAGACATAAGGAAAGAATTAGACATTTTTTCCTTAAAAGAGAGGATACAAATAAATAGAGAAAAATGAAAAGCCATTTACAAAGAATGGATAACTCTCGCATTCCAGTTCAGTCATACAAATATAAACCTCTAGGCTACAGAACGATAGGAAGACCAGTTAAAAGATGGGAAGAAATAATATGAGGCCGGAACAGGAGAATTCTCCTAATCCATGGAGAGTTGATGATGATGATGATGAAGTAATGTCTTCCACCCAAACATTCTACATCAAGAATTTATATAAAACGCATCTTATGCGTTTATTTTACTTTGGCAGAGTTAAGGTTATTTTCTAATTCACTTCTACTCGACCAAATAGAAACATTCTAAATACAATTGTAGAACACCACAAATGTTAGAAGAAGAAGAAGAAGAAGAAGAAGCATTATATATAAGCTAAGTGAAAATTATGTGCAATATAAATAACACAAATATTATAAAAACAAAAATAAATAATTGAAAACATATAGGCAATATATAAGTGTAACTAATGAATGAACAATATAAATAACACAAATATTAAAAACATTAGTAATTAATTGAAAGTATACGAATAATATAGGTAAGTGTAACTAATGAACAAACAATAGAAATAACACAAATATTAAAAGAACAATAATAATTAATTGGAAATATATAGACAATTTATAAGTGTAGCTAATGATCCACAAATATTAGAAGAACAATAATAATTAATTGAAAACATATATAAACTGAGTGAAACTAATGAATAAACAACAGAAATATCTCAAATATTAAAACAACAATAGTATAAGATTTGAAACTTTCATGGCGATGATTTGTTGATTATAACTTCTGCATAGAGAGTTTCACTTCCTGAAGAAGCCATGGAGTTATCATTGCCGAAACCTCGAGCGATGTTATCAATATCACACGGCTGGTAAGCCAATAAGCTCTAATCAAGAACAATAAAAATTAATTGAAAATGCCACCAATAAAAGAAACACAGATATCAAAACAACATTGAAACTAAGTAAGTCCAATTGACACAGAATAGAAATAACACAAATATTATAAAACCAATATTATGAAACTATAAAGAAACCAAGTTAAAAGTAATAACTGTGTGTGCATATACAGGTGTTAGTGAACTAAACCGAAATATTTTTACAGAATATGTAGATTATTTAAATAAGTAATTTGAGATATGATACTTATGGCCTGTTTATTGAAATTTCGAAGTAACGGCTATAAGTTTCTGAAGTGCCAGTACGCCACTGGCTAATTTATCAACCATTCGAGAGCATAACACGAAAAACAAAGGGACATATTCCAGCGTACCTCTCTAGCGTAGTGGTTATGATACTGGCTTTCAAGTGAAAGATAGTTTCCGAGTTCGGGTCTCGTTCACGTTTTGCGGCACTTCGTCTGGAATGAAAAAAATAATAATAAAAACATTTACTCTATGACAGCAATCGAACTCATGGTCTTTGGGGTAGCAACTTCCCGCGTTATGCATTAAACCGCTAGAGCAGTTGAAAAACGCCTCCAGAGTAGGCTACATAGCTCAAGAACGTAGTTAATGAATGCTCAGTGTCGCACTGACAAGTGATTATTTTGAGATTTTACAGATTTTTGCGACATTAAATTTTGAGAACGCTAGTAACGAGCTACTAAAATTGGCATTCCTATACTCGAGCAGCAGTTTTAAAGACGTTCTAAGCCATTTTTACTTTCTCTATACGCACTATGTACATAGTGGATAGAGAAGGTATTGCACTCCACCAAAAAATTCGATACCGAGATTTCACCGGAAATATATGTTTTAGGGTCCCTTTTATATAAAAAAAAGTATTTTCAGAAAAAGGTCCGTGTGTGTCCGTGTGTCCGTATGCCAGTGTGTCTGTGAACACGATAACTCAAAAACGAAAAGTCGGTAAAATACCAAACTTGGTATTTAAGTTTAGAATCTTCCAGGGATGCGACACGAAAATTTTGAGAAAAATCCCCCACCCCAAACTACCCTTTACATGAAACATTTTTCGAAAACTTCGATTTTCTAGAAAATGGCTCTAACGATTTTGATTAAAATATCGTATATTAAAGACATTTACCTGACGAATAAATTGTATGTTTTGGATGTTCTGGGAATAGCCTCTGAAGAGTACTTTATTCTGGGTCAATTTTACGGAATTTTGAATAACTGCTAAACCGTAAGAGATGGACAAAAACTTATCATACAAGAAATGTAAGGCACTTTAAAACACACAATTTATGTTATATACATATTTTTCGTGGAGTTGATTGTTTTTGAGATATTCCTTGTTATTGGTTTCAGCTATAAAACATACACTTTTCTCATACAGGACTTTGTGAACTCGTGTCCACACAAACAAAGGAACTTCAGTCACATAGCAACCAGCTTTTTACTATCATTTTAACCTATGGTACTCCCTTATTTCGCTTCTACTTACAAGGAAGCAAGAAATAAGAGATATAGAGAAAGTCATGTGAATGGAACACATCAGATTTTTTCAACCTGCTTTGCTTTAACTCCAACTTGTCAGCACGTTTAACGCTATGTAGCTGCGTTATGTTTATCCGGGGACCATGCATCGCCGATCTCAAATTACATATATCAGTCACGTGTACTATCTCGCAAATTATTTCGGTGTAGTTCATTAACAATATCCTCAATATATACACCTAGAATGAGGATATTGTAACTAAAAATAACTATTATTAACTAAATAAGGCACTGCACGACGAAAAGCTTTTAAAGACACAGGGCAAAAGAGTGATCAGCAATAAAACATTAACCAACTTGTTTTTTTGTGAATTTCGCTAAAAGAAAAATACCAGATAGTCAGAAGAAATCGATATGTAATATATTTCTGACGTAGATACCTCATTTTAGAAATGGAAGAGAGGTTTTAAATTAATCAGAAGAGAAAGTCGAGGACGAATGCAGATGAGGAGCAAAATTGAGAACAGTGCGAGCTCTGAGCGAATACTCCGTCTCAAGCTTTATTTCTCCTGTATCTTTTATTTTAATTTCCATTTGATTTACATTACCATACTGATAAGACTTCTATCTCAGACTCACATTTTGATTATTCCTTCAGAAATATGTATGATTACGACGTCTACTACGTGGGTATTATATATTATCTATTTTACTTTCTCTAGCCCGCATGTACAGCATACATAGTTGATAG
The DNA here is from genome assembly GCA_030762935.1 of Hymenopus coronatus. Taxonomy (NCBI): domain Eukaryota; kingdom Metazoa; phylum Arthropoda; class Insecta; order Mantodea; family Hymenopodidae; genus Hymenopus; species Hymenopus coronatus. Next base: position 29,509,183 of record CM060882.1, read on the forward strand.
AGAGGGTATTGTATTCCACTCAAAAATTCGATGTCGAGATTTCACATGAAATATATATTTTGATGTCTCCTGCGTTCGAAAAAAGCATTTTTAGAGGAAGTTCCGTGTGTGTGTGTGTGTGTGTGTGTGTGTGTGTGTGTGTGTGTGTTTGTGTATCTGTGGACAGCATAGCTCTAAAATGAAAAGTCCGTTAAACACCGAACTTGGTATTTAGGTTTAGTATCTTCCAAGGATGCGACACGAAGATTTTCAAGAAAATCTCTTCACCACAAATTACCCTTTACATGGAAATATTTTCAAAATTTTGGAATTTATTAAATATGGCTCTAACATTTTTATAAAAATCCCGTTTATTAGCCCTTAGTTGCCTGCCGTTTTTCCTTTAATTCAACTTTAAAACTGGAGTTCTAGTAAAAATATTTGGGAGTAAATCTAAAAAATTATTATATAAAATAATAGAGAAAATAATAATGAAAATAAATGTAGATCTATTATTAATATTTTTCTTCCCAGTTAAAAGTTTAACTTCTTCTAAACCAGTTTTCATAATGCTACCTAAGGCACTACCAAAAAGTATTTCAAATGACCATGAGTGTTAGGTGATAGGTAATGAACTGGCCATCCATTCAAAGCCAAATTTTGCAAGTTCAAATCCCAGTCACTTTGGTAAAGAACGGAGAGAGCCCAAGAAAATAATCGGTGTGATGCTAATCGGGTTACATTTGACCTTATTATGTCGGTTTTACTCTTTTATTCATTTAAAAAAATCACTGCAATTTTAGGGCAAACATTGTATATACTTTTAGAATATAAAACAGTCTTGATTACTTGTCGTTTATGATTGAAGGTTAGTATAACATGAAGCTAATCCTAGAGTACAAACCAATTTGTATAGATACGCTTAAAACAAGCAGAACTTATAGATACCGACAGGCAACAAATAAAATGTATATCTTGAATTTTCTGGGAATAGCCTCTTAAGACCTCCTTATTCTGGATGAATTTTGCCAAATTTTGCTTAACTACAAACCTTAAGAGACAAACATTACTGCGCAAGATAAATATCTTGTTAAAACACAGAATTTATGTCATATGCATTTTTGTTGTAGAGTTGACCGTTTCCAAGATATTTCTTGCTATCGGTTGCAGTTTTAAAATATCTATACTTTTCTCAGACAGAAAGTGTTCGTTTTTGTTTTGTTCTACTCCTGGCCAAGCAAAGAAGCGATTTGCAAAGGGTAGTTGTGGGTGGGGGATTTTCTTGAAAATCTTTGTGTCGCTTTTTCGGAAGAGACCAAACTTAAATACCAAGTTTGGTATTTAACAGTCTTTTCGATTTTGAGCTAATCTGTCCACATACACACACACACACACACACACACGTTTCTGATTTTTTTTTTTAGATTCAGGGGGTCCTAATACATGTATTTCCGGTGAAAACTCTACATCGAATTTTTGGGCGGAATGCAATACTTCCCTATCCCAATGTACATACGGGGCTAGAGAAAGTAAATATGAGCCTCAGGTGAATCGTCTGCCTCAGGTGAACTTCAATATCATATATTAATATGTATTTTAACACAAAGAGTCGCCCTTCCGTGGTGTAATGGTTACCATGCTGACTTCGTATACCCAAGGTCGCGGGTTCAAACCCGGCGGAGGACGATGGATTTTTTCGGGCGTAAAAATCCTTAGCATAGCTTCCTTCGGAAGGGAAGTAAAGCCGTTGGTCCCGTGACGTAGATTTACGTAGATTTCTGAGTAAAATTAATATAGAATGGAACGCTGAGAACCACAGCAGTTAAAGAGCGCCCATAAATAGCACGCCATTTACCAACACACAGTCTTAAGCATGTATACACATTTCATTGCAATGTCTAAGGTGATTTTCGGGTTACTAATTTGTAACTGATTATTTTTATAATAAAAAAAGGACCATTAGTCGGCTTCTCTATAATAACCATTGTCATTTTATTAATCGTTTATCAGTTTATATTTAAAGAGTGCTAATACTCAATAATTTCAAGTATTTAAAAGTGTAAAAATTAGCTTTTAGCAAGAGCAGTTCGGAGTTATTTACTCCAGATTTGGAAAGTGGAAAGAGAAGCTTCCTTTGTTAGGAGATATTCCATTGTCAGAGCACGTACGAGTAGCGTTGAGTGCAATTGAGAACCAAGTGATGGTAAAGACCCTTTTAGTTTAAAGGAAAGTCTTTTTCCATTATATGACACTTGTCACGTGGGCGGTATGATGCATCCTGGTAGGAAATGATGCATTTTGGGTAATATCAACTCCAGGTTCGCGGTCTTTCCGACCAATCGGAAAGAAGCCGCCATTCAGTAATTTTGCTATATAAGTAGAAGATTATAGCACGTCGGGGCTATCTTTTAGTTACATCGACACATTAAAGTTAAAAAAGTTAGTTAATTATCGGCGCTCTTAGTGATGAATAGTGAAAGTCAGTTAAGCACATTCTAGACTTAGTTAAATACAGATAAGTTAAAGAAACAAGGCCATTAAGTAAAATACGTGTGCTTCATCGATTAAGAAAGTTTCTGGTGATTATTTGATTTAGCAGATTGTACAGCAAAGTGCTTATCTCGCATCTTCTGGTTGGCAATAAATTGAAGTAAAAGTAACGTGTGTTTACCTGACTTTATAAGGTCACTCCCCAAACTACCCTCATTCACTACCAGCCCGAGAAAGTTAAACCAGCATGCAGGCTGAGCTTAGCTGAGGCACCTCAACGGTTGTAGATCTTCACAACAAAAGGTACGTAGATCTACTCCTCTGGTAGTGGAGTGAATCTTGAAGCACCGCCAACGTCAAACTGCTACATTAACGTGGTGCAACAACGAAAACGCTTCATCTTCACGATTAAAATATAATTTTCCTAGTATAATTGTTTTGACACCAGCAAATATTTAAGAACAAATATTACAAACGGATTTTTACTTTCTCTACACGCAATATGTGCATATTAATAGAGAAGTATTGCACCCCACACAAAAATTCGATACCGAGATTTCACCGAAAATATGTTTTAGGGTCCCCTTTATCTAAAAAAAGCTTTTCGGAAAAAGGTCCGTGTGTGTGTGTGTGTGTTCGTATGTGTGTGAACACGATAACTCAAAAACGAAAAGTCGGCATGCGACACGAAGATTTTGAGAAAAATCCTCCGACCTCCAACTACTCTTTACATGGAAAATTTTGACTTTCTCAAAAATGGCTCTAACGATTTTGATTAAAACGTCGTATATTAAAGATATTTACCTTGAAAATAAAATGTATATCTTGAATTTTCTGTGAATAGACTCTGAAGAGTGCTTTATTCTAAATGAATTTTACGGAATTTTGAATAACTGCTAAAGCGTAAGAACTGTACAAAAACTTACTACACGAAAAATGTAGAGTACGTTAAAACACACAATTTATGTTATACACATTTTTTCTCTTATCTCTTTAACCTATAGTACTCCCTTATTTCGCTTCTACTTACAAGGAAGCAAGTAATAAGACTACTTCTGCTATTTTTTTTCTGATTAGCATGAAGTAAATAGAAGTATAAGCTTTTTAACAATAATTTGTTGCAGAGATGTAGAGAAAGTCATGTGAATGATACGCATCAGATTTTTATTACTGTGCAGGATTTTGAGAAAAAATATATGATTTGTTCCATTCTCACAACTTTCTCTGGCTATTCCACAAGTTTTCCTTAAAAATAGTATATGTTTATTTATGTCATACTAAACGAGATAAACAATAACAGAATCGTCATATTACTTGCTTCCTTGTAAGTAGAAGGGAAATATGGAAATACGCTAGGCTAAAACAACAGTCAAATCATTTAAAAGCTTATGGCTATGTGAAACAATTGAAATTCGGTTCTCTTTTGCATTCCCGGAAGTAAAACAAGAGATGAAACGAGATTTGTCTTCCTGCTAGAGCAAATTTTAAATACTTTTAAACTGAAACTAATGAAAAGGAATATATTAGAAATGGTTAATTCTAAGCAAAATTGTATGGCAAAACTTAACTGTTTAAACGGGATTTATATTTTTCGTGTGGTAGTTTTTGTCTATCTCTTATGGTTTACCATTACACAAAAGTATTCCAGAATGAAGAGGTGTTTATAGGCTATTTCCAGAAAATTCGAGGTATACATTTCGTTTTTGATAATCTTAGTGTCCCATCCTTAGTTGACACTGAATTGGAACATCTAATTTATTTTTTTGTTTGCTTATTTTTTATCAGAGGAGTCTTAAAAAATTTCTGGTGAAGCAAAATTTTAGGGTAGAATACAATAGTTTTATATTTACTATGTACATAGCATATATACCTGCCCAAGAATCTAAAGTTATTATCTTATGAGAACGAATACAAGTCAATAATTTTATTATGTTAATTAGATATTTTAATTAGTATTTCTCCAACGATAATCGATAAGGCAAAATTAATCCCAGAATTCTAATACTTATAGATTTGTGTATATCTTTATAAAATGTGAACAAAGTTTAACAAAATTTGTATTGTGTGGAACATTAGGAATGTTTAAAAAAGTAGAAAAAACAAAAAGCGAGAAAAACAGCTTTAAAATTGTAAAGATCTATCTACCTACCCGGACACATTTAAAAGCTCATGTAATATAATTTCTAATGATGATAATAGACATCAAAAATATTGTACTAGTTGAATCATTTTAACAATAAACAAAAAACCTAATGTGCTCAACTCACATGACTTTTTCTCTACAGCTCTGTAACAAATTATTATTAAAACGCTTATTCTTCTATCCACTTCATGCTAATCGAAATAAACATTAACAGGTATTGTGTTTCCTACTTGCTTGCTTGTAAATAGAAGGGAAATAAGAAAGAACACTAGGCTAAAATGATAGTCTAATCTTTTAAAAGTTGGCTGCCATGTCGTTGAAACTCAAAAATAGTCAACTCTACCTAAACAGTGTATATGAAATAAATCGTGTCCTTTAACGAGATCTACATTTTTTTCCATATCATATTTTTGTCTATCTCTTACGGTTAACCAGTTATGTAAAATTCAGAAAAATTGATCCACAATAAATAAGTCTTTAGAGACTATTTCCAGAACATTCAAGATATACATTTTATTTGTTATATAATATATTTTAATATACGGTACTTTAATCAAAATCGTTAGAGCCATTTTTGAGAATATCAAAATTTCCGGTAGTTTAAGTAAGGGGTATTTTGCTCAAATTCTCCGTTTTACATCCTTGGGAGATGCTAATCTTAAATACCAAGTTTGGTATTTTATGGACTCTTCGGATTTGAGTACGTTTTTATGAATACACACACGGACAGTTTTCTTAAACTTCTTTTTTTGTATACAGGGGACCCTAAAACGTGTATTTCAGGTAAAATATCGGTATCTAAATTTTAGGTGGAATGCAAAACCTTTTCTACACACAATGCACAAAGTATATCTAGAGAAAGTAAAAACAGTTTTTTTTTAAGTATGTTATTCATTTTTACTTTCTCTACACGCACTATGTACATAGGATATAGAGAGATATAGAGAGATACCAAGATTTCACTGGAATAAACGTTTTAGGGTCCCCCTGTATCCAGAAAAAGCATTTTTAGAAAAATAAATGTATGTATGTATGTGGGTCCGTGTGTCTACGAACACGATAACTCAAAAACAAAAATTCAATAAAGGTATTTTACTTTGGTATCTTCCAGGGATACGATACTAAGATTTTGAGAGAAACTTCCCCATCTCAAACTATCCTTTACATGGAAAAAAATTAGAACATTTTGAATTTCTTAAAATGGCTTTGACGATTTTGATTAAAATACTGTAGATTAAAGATATTTAAAAGACAAATACAATGTACATCTTGAATTTCCAGGGAATAGCCTCTGAAGATCTCCTCATTCTGGATAAATTTTTCTGAATTTTCCATAATTGGTAAACCGTAAGAGACTGCCAAAAACTCACTACCCAAAAAATTCGGTCATATACATTTTTTTTTTTGAGTTAACCGTTTTCAAGTTATTGCTTGTTGTTGTTTTAATTTTAAAATACTTAAACTTTTCTCTTAAACTTTTTACTTAAACTCCTAGCCTCGCAAAGAAACGGATTTCAATCAATCCATAGCAACCACATTTTAAAACATTTTACTGTCGGTTTTGCCTAGTGTGTTCCTTATTACCCTTGAGGCAGTACATTTCTTGTCCCGGGGCTAAGAGTTATTCAGAAGAGAAATATAAATCATAGCTAATAATATAAATTATACCAAGAGGAAACAAATATAAATGAACATTGAAAATGGGAAGGGAAGAAAGATTCCAAACACGTATAAGTAGCCGAGTTGTCACAAGTTGGAAGGGCAGTACCGTTAAGAGGGTAGAGCATTGAAACGAAGAGTGTGAGAGTACACTGCCCGAGGGGAACACAACGGGTAAAAAGAGAAAACAATGCTCCCGCTGGTCAAGCGACACTTTTTGAAGCACTTGGAGTAGAACATCGGCAGATCCAAGATGTGATATTTAGGGTTCGTGGTGGAGCCAAACAGGCTACCTTTAGTTGTGAGTGAAAATAGTTATTTTAATTCAGACCAGAGTACGGAAGAAATCACTGCATCAAAAGTAATAAGTAATAATAATCGTGGTCGGGTAAAGCATAGCTTCACAGTAGAAAATTTAGGACGGCGGAAAACAGCCGAACTAAACAAATAAAATGTCGTACTACACCCGAGTTTCCATCCTGAATTAGGTCACCTACAAATCCACGCCATTCCAAATAGTCAAAACCTGCACCCGGGATACGAAATCATTACTCTGTTACCGCCCCACTATTCTGTTTTTAAGGATCTAAGTAATAAGACCGTTTCTGCTAATGTTTATCTCGATTAGCAATAGAAGAATAGGCTTATTAACAATAATTTGTTACAGAGATGTAGAGAAAGTCATGTGAATAGAATACATCAGCTTTTTCATCTATGTGCACCCTTAAGTTTGAATTAAATTAAATTTTAATATTGCCGATATTAAACTGTTGAGCTCGCTAGTTCTCTCACAGCTTAATTGTTTAATTAAATATACATCCAATACAATTCTTTAATTACTGCTATCCGATTCAATGAAAAGCTCTTCTCTATAATTCCACTTTCATGTCTTTACATTTTCTACACATATTTAATAACAGGTTTTTAAAGTTGTTTTCTTTCCTTATAAAAATAGACAACGCAAGGAGATTAATTAAAGAGAAATGCTTATATCACAACGAAATGCACATCGAAGTTCTTTATTTAATTTGAATAGACACAGCTATAATTCCAAGAAGAGGAAAATGTTGGGCGACCGCTCAGATGGACTTTTCTTTGAGGTTGGGGATGTTTACCAAACACTGAGACAAACTAACAACTCCAGAAATAACGTGATTTTGGAACCATGTTGTTTTAAGTCTGCGACTGCTTTCCCTTGCAAAGGCACCGCGTTTTAATTAACCAGGTTCTACACAATCCTGTATGGCTTTGTTTAGAAAGCCTCTACAATATCTTGATTAAAAACGAGCACTCTGAACAAGGGTGAATTTTTACTTTCTCTACACCTACAATGCCCATAATAGGTAGAGAATGTATTATATGACACCCAAAAATTCGATTTCGAGATTTGACGAAAATATATGTTTTGAGATCCACTAAAATAATGGATACGAGTGGGTGGGGACATAATAGCTTAAAATCGAAAATAAATACCAAACTTGTTGTTTAAGATCAGTATCTTCCAATGATAAGACACGAAGAATCCTCCCCCCATCTCTAACTACCCTAAAATTGGAATATGTTTCCAAAAGTTTGATTTTCTCAAAAATGGCTCTAACCATGTTGATTAAAATATCATATGTTTAAGATATCTTTATAACAAACGAAATGTTTATGATTAATTTTCTGGGAATAGCCTCTGAAGCTCTTCATTCTGGACGATTTTTGTATAACTGGTAAACCGTAAAATATAGACAAATACTTTTTTTGTCGTAGTCGATTTATTCTGCCCGTATTTAGGACTTACAAGCGGATTCGGAGGGTAAAAAGCCTGTCGGAAAACCAACGGCATGAAACCACGGAATGAGGAACCTGGAACGAGTGGTAGGACCATAGCTGAGACAAGAGCGTAATGAAGTGGACGATATGAATGCAAGCGAAATAGATAGGAATGGTGATGATGGAACAATTGGTGGAATTGGGGGGGGGAGCCAGAGGACCCGCCCACAACAAATCCCCAATGCGGGCGCTTGGGATTGAACCATAGATGGGAGGCGAGCCACTCGGCCACGGCGCCAACTACACAAAGAGTTAATAAACACAAAATATATATTCTTTGTAAAACACACAACTATATTATATACATTTTCTTCATAGAGTTAACATAACAATTTCCGAGACATTCCTTATTATTGACTTCAATTTTAAACTGCTGAAACTTTTCTCAAACGGGATGTTATCTTTAGCTTCATCTCTCTTTTGTTTTACTCAGGGCCAAGTAAAGGAAATCGAATTTCAATTGTTTCCATAGCGACGAGTCTTAAAAGGATTTAACTATCGCTTTAGCCCAGAGCATTCTGTTATTTCACTTCTATTTATAAGGAATTAAATAATAAGACAACTTCTGTTAATGTTTATATGTCAATTAGCTTGATGCAGATACGAGGTACGTCCAGAAAGTAAGTTCCGCTTCAATTTATCACCGCTGCAGCGCTGCGATCGCAATTCCGCACATGCGCGGTAGACGCTCTGAATCAAGGAGAAGAAACATGCGCCATTTTGAGATAGCTGTCAGCCACATACGCTTTGTTGCGCTTGTTTACAATGTCGGTGTTGATTGAAAACCCCGCCGCTTATGAAATCAGATCTGTGATCCGTTTTCTGAATGCTAGGAAAGTGAAACCAATTGAAATTTATCGGCAAATTTGCGAAGTTTACGGACAAAATGCGATGAGTGAGTCAATGGTGAGAAGATGGGTCCGACAGTTCAATGAAGGACGTAGTGAAGTGCACCATGAAGAACGAAGTGGGCGTCCATCTTTGGTTACAGAAGAACTGGTTCACGCGATTGATGACAAGATCCAGCAAAACAGCAAGTTTACAATTAGTGCTCTCGCTATGGAATTTCCTCAAAGCTCACGATCACTAGTCCATGAAATTGTTACCGAAAAACTGAAATTTCGTGAACTTTGCTCACGTTGGGTACCAAAGATTCTTACTGAGCAACACAAAACAAAACGGATGGGTAGTGCACTTCAGTTTTTAACCCGTTATGATGAAGACAGGGAAGAATTTCTGACACAGATACTTACAGGAGATGAGATTTGGGTTTCTTACAACTCCCCTGAAAGTAAGCGGCAATCAATGGAATGGAGGCACACTTCATCCCCAGCAAAGGTTAAGCCGAAACAAATCTTGACACCTCGAAAAACGATGTGCACAGTGTTCTGGGACTGAAAAGGCATACTCATTGAGTTCTTACCGCGTGGTCAAACAATCAAAACAGATGTTTATTGCGAGACACTTAGGAAATTGCGCCGCGCAATACAGAATAAGCGCGAGGATTGCTGTCAAAAGTTGTTGTTTTTCTTCACGACAACGCACGACCACACACTGCAAATGTGACGAAAAACCTCATACAGGGATTTGGCTGGGACGTGTTTGACCATCCTCCGTACAGCCCTGACCTCGCTCCTAGCGAATTTCATCTGTTCTTACATCTCAAGTATTTCCTTGGCGGTCAACAGTTCAACAATTACGAAGAGCTGAAAGAAAATGTTTCCAACCTTTTGAAGACACAGGCGGCAAACTTCTATGAAGAAGGTATACAAAATCTTGTGCCACGCTATGACAAATGCCTGCAAAATTTCGGCAGTTATGTGGAAAAGTAGTTTAAGAATTGTAGAATTTTGTGCAATAAATAATTATTCTGTATCTGTACACAATTTAATTTTATTACCAAACTGATCTTACTTTCTGGACGTACCTCGTAAAATAATAATATTTTGTAAGAATAGTTTATTTGCAGTATAGGCTGAGAGAAAGGTAAACAAAACCATCGGACTTTTATAACTGGTTTGTTTATAAATAAAAATGTTAAAACTTGTTTTCCGTGTGAATTAAATAGTTGCCCGTTTTGTAGCCCTAGGGTTAATATTGTTAAATTTAACACGAATTTAAAGAAACTACTACAATATATGTCTTAAAGTTAGCGGTTCAAAATAAACCGTAAATTAAGGGAAACTGAGAGTGAATTTTCAAATTCCTATATGCATGATAACTTTACTGTGATTGCTTGCTGTTATGTCAATATTAATAGCACATTTCATTCAAAATAGAAAAATGCTCTACAAATTATAAATTATTTCATACATTTTATTACGCATGCGTGGTATAATGGTTACCATGCTAGCCTCTAGGACTCAAGATAGCTCAAACCTGGTTGAGGGTGCTGGATTTCTTCGAACGCATGACTTTCTTCGGAAGGAATGTAAAACGGTGGTTCCGCGTAAGGATTATTTGCACATAAAAGAAGTTTCCTGGGTAAAATTCCACAAGTTGTGACTTCGTGCTACAGTGTAATCTTTGGGCGAAAAGCTGATCCCTCGTTACCATGGCGCATAGCGGCGAACACACGAACTAGAAATTCAAATTCATCGAAACATCGTAGCGATGCCCTGTGCTCCACTTAGGAGTTACGGGAAATTACTGAGTATGTTGCACAAAAGGATCCAGCAGCCTCCAAATTCGAGAATACTGTTTACATTTTTTGAATTCGTGCTTTGAACCATAGAAAAGAACTTCACGCGTTGATATTTCAATAAGTTTGATTACTGAACTATGATAATTATTTAAAAAATGTAGAAATTTTAGTCTCTAAAGCTATCATCCATTATTTTATTTTATTACTTATACTTTCTCTACACGTACTATGTCATAGTGTGTAGAGAAGGTATTGTATTACCCCCAAGAAATTTGATACCTAGATTTCATAGAAAATACATGTTTAGGGACCTCCTGAAACCATAAAAAGCATTTCTAGAAAAAGGTCCTACGTGTTTATGTGTGTGCGTGGATAGCATAGCTCAAAAACGAAAACTCCGTTAAATACCAAACTTGGTATTTAAGTTCAGTATCTTCCAGGGATGCGACATGAAGAATTTAACAAAAATCTCCGCACCCCAAACTACCCTTTACAGGGAACTTCTTTCAAAAATGTTGATTTTCTCAAAAATGACTTAATCGATTTTGATTAAAATATCGTATATTAAACATATTTACTTTAAAAATAAAATGTATATCTTCAATGTGTTGGGAATAACCTCTGAAGACTACTTCATTCTGGATGAATTTTATGGAACCTTGCATAAATGGTAAACCGTAGAGATGGACAAAAACCTACCACATCAAAATGTAGAGCACGTTAAAGCACACAATTTATGTTATATACATTTTTTCGAGGAGTTGATCGTTTTTGAGCTATTCCTTGTTTATCGTTTCAGGTTTAAAACATTATACGTTTCTCATACAGGGATTTGTCAAATCCTATCCATACAAACAAAGGAACTTCAGTCACATAGCAATCAGTTTTGACTATCACTTTAGCCTGTGGTACCCCCCTTATTTCCCTTTTACTTACAAGGAAGCAAGTAATAAGACTATTTCTGCTAATTTTTCATAAATTAGAATGAAGTAAATAGAAGAATAAGTTTATTAACAATAATTTTTTGTAGAGAAGTAGAGAAAGTCATACGAATGGAACACATTAGAATTTTTGAATTCGTGTTTTAAACCATAGAAAAAAACTTTACGTGCTGATATTTCAATAACTTGATTACTGAATTATGATAATTATTTTAAAAATTTAGTAATTTTGGTCTCCAAAGCTAGCATCTATTATTTTATTATATTATTTTACTATTTTAATTTACTATTGAGTTAGAATAATTCCATGGCCTGTAATATTGTAATGGACAATTCTGTATATTCTGGGAAATTTTAGTTTTATTTAAAGATTAACTAAGATCCGTGGATCATTTTGAAATTTTAGAATGGAGATTTAAAAAAATCTGATGTGATCCATTCACATGACTTTCTCTATATTTCTGTAAATTATTATTGTTAATAAGCTTATCTTTTATTTATTTCATGCTAATCGAGAAAAATTAGCAGAAATAGTCTTATTTCTTGCTTTATTGTAAGTAGAAGCGAAATAAGGGAGTACCATAGGTTAAAGTCAAAGCCAAAAGCTGGTTGCTATGTGGCTGATGTTCCTTTGTTTGTATGGACAGGAGTTGACAAATTCCTGAATGAGAAAAGTATATTTTTGAAAGCAGAAACTAAGAAAAAAGAATATCTTAAAAACGATCAACTCCACGAAAAAAATGTAATATATCATAAATTGTGTGTTTTAACGTGCTCTACATTTTTTGTGGGTTAAGTTTTTGTCCATCTCTTACGGATTAGTAGTTATGAAAAATTCATCCAGAATAAAGTAGTCTTCAGAAGCTATTCCCAGCAAATTCAAAATATACATTTTATTTGTCAGGTAAATAACTTCAATATACGATATATTAATCAAAATCGTTAGAGATATTTTTTAGAAAATCATAATTTTCGAAAAAGTACCATGTAAAGGGTAGTTTGGGTTGGGGGATTTTTCTCAAAATCTTCGTGTCACTTCCCTGGAAGATACTAAACTTAAATACCAAGTTTGGTATTTTAGCGACTTTTCGGTTTTGAGTTATCGTGTTCACAGACACACGGACACAAACACACATGGACCTTTCTCTGAAAATACTTTTTTTGGGATACAGGGGACCATAAAACATATATTTCCGGTGAAATCTCGGTATCGAATTTTTTGGTGGAGTGCAATACCTTCTCTATACACTATGTACATAGTGAGTATAGAGAAAGTAAAAGCGCGATTCATAAAATAGTATGTTAGGGAATCGATGTATTGTATGACTTCTAAATAGCTGTAGATTTCGAAGCGAGTAGGAAAGCAGCTAATGTTGATTCTAGAGGTTGCCCAAAAGTTCCAACATTCATTTGTTATAAAAACAGTGACATTGGATGTTTTGTCCGAATGTAGTAAAAATGTTATTCCCAGTATCTCTTATAGTTTCAAAACTATTATAATTTTAAGAAAGTGTTACATTTCCACATCTTTATCTACCCTCTATTATTTACTAGTGCGCACACATAATATTACATATAAAAATCTGATGTGTTCCATTCACATGACTTTCTCTACATCTCTGCAAGAAATTATACTTAAAAAGCTTATGCTTCTATTTACGTCATGTTACTTGAAAAAAAAATAGCAGAACTGGTCTTTATACTTGTTTCCTTGTAAATAGAAGCGGAATAAGGTAGTACCATAGCCTAAAGCTGGTTGCTATGTGACTGATGTTCCTTTGTTTGTATAGACAGGAGTTGACAAATTCCTGTATGAGAAAAGATGTTTTTAAAGGTGAAATCTAAAACGAGGAATAGCTCAAAAACTATCAATTCCAAGAAAAAAATGTATATAACATAAATTGTCTGTTTTAAAGTGCTCTACATTTTTCTGTGGTAAGTTTTTGTCCATCTCCTACGGTTTAGCAGCTATATAAAATACCGTAAAGTTCATCCAGAATAGTCTTCAGAGGCTATTCCCAGAAAATTCAAGATATACTCAGGTAAATATCTTTAGTATACGATATTTTAATCAAAATCGTTAGCCATTTTTTAAAAAATCAAAATTTTGGAAAAATGTTCCATGAAAGCGGTAGTTTGGGGTGGGGGATTTTTCTCAAAACCTTTGTGTCGCATCCCTGGGAGATACTAAATCTAAATACAAAGTTTGGTATTTTACCAACTTTTCGTTTTTGAGCTATTGTGTTCAATTCGGTTCTCTTTTGCATTCCCGGAAGTAAAACAAAAGATGAAACGAAATTTGTCTTCCTGCTTGGGCAATGTTTAAATATTTTGAAACAAACTAATAAAAAGGAATATATTAGAAACGGTTAATTCTAAGCAAAATTGTATGGCATAAATTAACTGTTTAAACGGGATTTATATTTTTTGTGTGGTAGTTTTTGTCTATCTCTTATGGCTTACCATTACGCTAAAGTATTCCAGAATGAAGAGGTCTTTAGAAGCTATTTCTAGAAGATTCGAGGTATACATTTCGTTTTTGAAAAATCTTCGTGTTCCATCCTTAGTTGACACTGAATAGAATCATTTAATTTATTTTTTTCGAGATAAACATTAACACAACTGGTCTTGTTACTTGCAAAGAACATGAAGTTATAATGGAGCCTTGCAAACCCGTGACTTTATATTTTTTATTTTCTCTAGCACAATATAGATAGTAGGTAGAGCCGGTCAAGTCAGCTTTCAGGCTTGTTCGTTTCTCGCTGCCGCCTACCGCGCCTCTCACAGCCAGTATATGCAGCGGAACGTATAGCTGGTAAGAGAGAGGTTGACTAACGAGCGTACGGGAGTCTCTATTCTCGCAAGACTCGTAAGTCTCGTTAATAGCAAGACTGCGGTGTGATGCGCAGAAGCTCACATAATCAGTCCTGCAATACATATTTTCATCTATTTAAATTATTTAAGATTTAAATAGTCTACCAGATAAAGATGATATTTAAATAACCATACTAGGGAAAGATTTGAAAAAGAAATGTGATATTATGGAATATGCATCGAAAATTTTTCCATATAAAGAGTATTTTTGGGTGGGGGATTTTCCTCAAAATCTTCCTGTCACATCCATGGAAGCTGATAAACTTTTATACCAAGTTTGATATTTTGGCGACTTTTCGTTTTTGAGTTATCGTGTTCTCCGACATACGTGAAATCTCAATATAACATTTTTTTGGTGAAAGGCAATGTCTTCTCTATACACTAAGTAAATAGTACTTGTAGAGAAAGTAAATATAGGTAAAACCTAAAAATCCGGGTCCTGGTTAGTACATAACCAGTTATACTAAGTGAAACTACTTCGCCTGTAGTTGCGAGAATTCTCGAGTCGCCTCGCTCGTGACCGCTAGTTCTCGATACACGAGATTCTCGTTGCCATACTCTCGAGAAGTGCGTGGCTTACGAGTAATGAGCGAGAGTGACACGGCTTTTGACCGCCTCTGATTGTAAATAGAGAAGATATTGTATTCCACTCTAAATTTCGATACGGAGATTTCAACGGAAATACATTTTTTGAGCAACCCTGATTAAAAGAAACTCAGTTTTAGAAAGGTCTGTGCGCGCGTGAGTGTGTGTGTGTGTTAAAAACAAAATATTTTAATGAAAATATTTAGAGGAATTTTTAGAAAATAGGAAATAAAACTTTTTGTATGTAAAGGGAGTATTTATCCAACTCTTGGATTCAGAGAAATTCCGATTACAGAGATATAATTGCACTTTTTTTCTGAAGTTCAATCTTCTGGATTCAGAAAGTATTAAATCGTGTATTTGCTGTGAAATCACGTTAACAAATTTTTGGGTAAAATAAAATTATTCGTAAGTTAGATAAAATCGGAAAAAGCGCAACTTTTGTACTGAAATCATCAGTTTATCTGCCCTTAACTTATGCAACATTTATGAGGTGATGTGGTCCATTATCGAGGTGTTGACCAGCAGGTGTTGGCGAATCTGAAACAAGACTCCCATGTTGTCACGTGGATGTCAACAGCTGGGGGAATTCCCGTTAATCTGTGGCGAGCAGTGTTTTGGATGGCGTGCCTGGCAAATTATCCACTTCGGCACACCCACCAAGCGTGTTTTTGTGGAAACAGTTTCTGTCACAGATCGCTTTGTTCCACGCCTGTGGTCTGTCAATTGTCCAGTTATTCATTGTCCAGACTTAGGTATTCGCAGAATCTCATTGTTTGCTTTGACCCAAACGAAACCGGAAAGGTTTCAACCGTTTATTGATCGAATAAAAATACAGCAATCCCATCACACAAGGCTAATGACGTATGGGCTATTCAGGTCATTAATAGAGTTGTCATGCAAGGGACATTTTCATCAACCGTTGAGTGGATTTACGGCCCACCAGCAAATTGTGTATCGCTTTCCGGGCGTTTTCATTCGGTCAGACAGAATTTCACATCACACGGATTCCAAACCTCAAAAATCTGATGTGTTCCATTCACATGCCTTTCTGTATATCTCTGTAAATTATTATTGTTGATAAGCTTATCTTTTACTTATTTCATGCTAATCGAGAAAAATTAGCAGAAATAGTCTTATTTCTTGCTTTATTATAAGCAGAAGCGAAATAAGCGAGTACCATAGCTTAAAGTGAAAGCCAAAAGCTGGTTGCTATGTGACTGATGTTCCTTTGTTTGTATGGACAGGAGTTGACAAATTCCTGTATGAGAAAAGTATAAGTTTTTTAAAGCTGAGACCAAGAAAAAGGAATATCTCAAAAACGATCAACTCCACGAAAAAAAATGTATATAACATAAATTGTGTGTTATAATGTGCTCTACATTTTTGGTGGGTTAAGTTTTTGTGCATCTCTTACGGTTTAGTAGTTATGAAAAATTCATCCAGAATAAAGTAATCTTCAGAGGCTATTCCCAGAAAATTAAGAATATACATTTTATTTGTCAGGTATATAACTTTAATATATGATATTTTAATCAAAATAATTAGAGCCATTTTTTAGAAAATCAAAATTTTCGAAAAAAGTTCCATGTAAAGGTTAGTTTGGGGTGGGGGGATTTTTGTCAAAATCTTCGTGTCGCATCCCTGGAAGATACTAAACTTAAGTACCAAGTTAGGTTCTTTACCGACTTTTCGTTTTTGAGTTATCGTGTTCAAAGACACACGGACACAAACACACACGGACCTTTTTGTGAAAATGCTTTTTTTTTTTTGAATACAGGGGATCCTAAAACATATATTTTCGGTGAAATCTCGGTATCGAATTTTTAGGTGGAATACAATACTTCTCTATCCCTATGTACATTGTACATACGGGGCT
Organism: Hymenopus coronatus; assembly: GCA_030762935.1. NCBI lineage: Eukaryota > Metazoa > Arthropoda > Insecta > Mantodea > Hymenopodidae > Hymenopus > Hymenopus coronatus. Next base: position 29,526,195 of record CM060882.1, read on the forward strand.
AGAGAAAGTAAAAGTCTAATAGAGATATTTCTAACCACTGCTACTTGTTTTCACATCTATTCTATTCTCATATCTATGCTTTTCACTTTCTACGGCATTATGTATAGTGTACATAGGTAGAGAATATATTTTGCACCACCCAAAAAATTCAATACCGAGATTTCACTGCAGATGTTTTAATGACCCCTGAATAGAGGGGTGAATTAAGTAAAATGAAACAAAGGCCCTTCCTCCCAAAAAAAGAATTTTCGCTCAAAGATTCAAACTTTTAAAAACGAATCAAAACATAGGTCCCATTATAAATACTTTTAGTGTATTTTTACTTTCTCTACACGTACTATGTACATAGTGTATAGAGAAGGTATTGTATTGAACTAAAACATTCCATACCGAGATTCCACCGAACATACATGTTTTGTATCCCCCTGAATCCAAAAAAAAAAAAAAAGCATTTTTGGAAAAAGGTCCGTGTGTGTGCGTCTGTGGACAGCATAGCTCAAAAACGAAAAGACCGTTAAATATCAAACTTGGTATTTAAGTTTGGTATCTTCCAAGGATGCGATATGAAGATTTTCAAGAAAATTCCCCACCCCAAACTACCCTTTACATGGAACCCTTTTTCGAAAATTTTGATTTTCTCAAAAATAGATCTAACGATTTTGATTAAAATATCGTATATTAAAGACCTTTACCTCACAAATAATATGTATATCTTGAACTATCTGGGAATAGGCTCTGAAGATTACTTTATTCTGGACGAATTTTACATAACTGCTAAACCGTAAGAAATGGACAAAAACTTAACACACACCAAATGTAGAGCGCATTAAAACACACAATTTATGTTATATTAATTTTTTCGTGGAGTTGATCGTTTTTTGGATACTCCTTGTTTTTGGTTTCAGCTTGAAAAAACTTACTTTTCTCTTACAAGAATTCGTCAACTCGTGTCCATACAAAGGAACTTCAGTCACCTAGTAACCAGCTTTTGACTTCGCTTTAACCTATGATACTCCCATATTTCGCTTCTACTTACAAGGAAGCAAGTAATAAGATTATTTCTGCTAATTTTATCTCGATTAGCTTGAAGTAAATAGAAGAATAAGCTTATTAACAATAATTTGTTACACAGAAGTAGAGAAAGTCATGAACTGAACACATCAGCTTTTTATACTCATAGATTCCATTTTTTTTTCCTTCTTCATAAAAGTCTGATGTGTTCCATTCACATGACTTTCTCTATATCTCTGTAAATTATTATTGTTAATAAGCTTATTTTTTATTTATTTCATGCTAATCGAGAAAAATGAGCAGAAATAGTCTTATTTCTTGCTTTATTGTAAGTAGAAGCGAAGTAAGAGAGTACCATAGGTTAAAGTGAAAGCCAAAAGCTGGTTGCTATGTGACTGATGTTCCTTTGTTTGTATGGACAGGAGTTGACAAATTCCTGTATGAGAAAAGTATTAAAGCTGAAACCAAGAAAAAGGAATATCTCAAAAACGATCAACTCCAGGAAAAAAATTTATATAACATAAATTGTGTGTTTTAACGTGCTCTGCATTTTTAGTCGGTTCAGTTGTTGTCCATCTCTTACGGTTTAGTAGTTATGAAAAATTCATCCAGAATAAAGTAGTCTTCAGAGGCTATTCCCAGAAAATTCAAAATATAGATTTTATTTGTGAGGTAAATAACTTTAATATACGATATTTTAATCAAAATCGTTAGAGCCATTTTTTAGAAAATCAAAATTTTCGAAAAAAGTACCATGTAAAGGGTAGTTTGGGGTGGGGAGATTTCTATCAAAATCTTCGTGTCGCATCCCTGGAAGATAGTAAACTTAAATACCAAGTTTAGTATTTTACCGACTTTTCGTTTTTGAGTTATCGTGTTCACAGACACACGGACACACACGGACCTTTTTCTGAAAATACTTTTTATGGATACAGGTAACCCTAAGACATATATTTCCGGTGAAATCTCGGTATCGAATTTTTTGCTGGAGTGCAATACATTCTCTATACACTATGTACATTGTGAGTGCAGAGAAAGTAAAAATGGAATCTACGAGTATAAAAAAATGGGGTTTAACCATTTCCAAAATTTTGTTTGTTATTGATTTAATTGTTTTTCACGCAATCTGTGTGTAGGACAGGAGCTGAATAGGTAGAGTCGCACTGAAAAATTCAACGCTATAGCCAGGATTTGAACCACGGATCTCCCGATCTCTAGCCGGTTGCTCAGTGGCAGTGGAGATCCGTGGTTCAAATCCTGGCTATGACATTGCTTTTTTCAGTTTCACTCTACATATCCAATTGCTTGTTATTGGATTAAATTCTAAAACGCTTCAACTTTCTGAAACGGGAATTTCTTATTCCTATCTCTTTTGTTTTACTCCAAATTTCAATGACTGCGCATAGCGATAGCTTTTAAAGATTGTATTATTTTTTATTACTTTGTCCATACACATTATGTACATAGTGTATAGAGAAAGTATTGCATTCCACCAAATATTTGATACCGAGATTTCACCGGAAATATATGTTTTAGGGTCCCCAATATCCAAAAAAAGCATTTTCACAAAAAGGTCCGTGTGAGTGTGTGTGTCCGTGTGCCTGTGAACACGATAACTCAAAAACGAAAAGTCGGTAAAATACCAAACTTGGTATATAAGTTTAGTATCTTCCAGGGATGCGACACGAAGATTTTGAGAAAAATCAGCCCCACCCCCAACTACCCTTTACATGGAACTTTTTTCGAAAATTTTGATTTTCTCAAAAATGGGTCAAACGATTTTGATTAAAATTTCGTATATTAAACGTATTTACCTGACAAATAAAATTTATATCTTGAATTTTCTGGGAATAGCCTCTGAAGAGCAGTTTATTCAGGATGAATTTTACTAAATTTTGAATAACTGCTAAACCGTAAGAGATGGACAAAAACTTACTACACAAAAATGTAGAGCACATTAAAACACAAAATTTATGTTATATACATTTTTTCGTGGAGTTCGTCGTTTTTGTGACATTCCTTATTTTTGGTTTCTGCTATGAAAAACGTATACTTTTCTCATACAGGAACTTGTCAACTCCTATCCATATAGACAAAGGAACTTCATTGACATAGCAACCAGCTTTTTACTATCACTTTAACCTATGGTAGTCGCTATTTTTCTTCTACTTACAAGGAAGCAAGTAATAAAGACTATTTCTGCTATTTTTTTCTGATTAGCATAAAGTAAATAGAAGTATAAGCTTTTAAGAATAATTTGTTGCAGGGATATGGAGAAAGTCATGTGAATGGTACACATCAGATTTTTCTCTTATTTTCCTGCTCTTTTAAGCAACTACGCAACAACACCGTTTATGCTAATGCCTGTCTCGATTAGATTGAAATAGATAGAAAAATAATCTTTTGTAAGAGTAGTTCATCTGCAGAATTGGTAGAGAAGGTCATATGAGTGGAAGAAATAAAATGTTTCGATAGGCGGATACATTTTTACTTTCGCTACAGTACTATGTACATAGTGTATAGAGAAGGTATTGTAATGCACCCAAAAATTCGATGCCGAAATTTTAACGAAAATACATGTTTTGAGACACCCTTAATAAAAAAAAAACATTTTTAGAAACATGTCCGTGTGTGTCTGTCTGTGGGCAGCATAACTCAAAAATGAAAAGTCCATTACATACCAAATTTATTTAAATTTAGTATCCTAAACAATGCGGCACAAAAAGTTTCAAGAAGCCCCCTCCCCACTCACTACTATCCTACACATGGAACAAATATAGAAAATGTCGAGTTTGTCAAAAATAGCTCTAATGATTATATTAAAATATCGTATATTAAAGATGTTTACCTGAAAAATAATATGTATATCTTGAATTTTCCGGGAATAGCTTCTAAAGACGGATTATAATACCATAGCAACCACATTTTAAAACATTTGACTGTCGGTTCAATCTAGTGTATTCCCTTATTTCCCTTTTATTTATAAGGAAATAGTAATAAGACTCTTTCTGCTAAAGTTTATCTCAATTAGCATGAAGTAGATAGAAGAATAAGTGTTTTAATAATCATTTTTTACAGAGGTGTAGCGAAATTTATGTGAATGGAACGCCTCAGATTTTTACTTTCTGTATCACGTATGTACAATGTTCATAGGTAGAGAAGAAATGCTATTCCATCCAAAATTCCTTACCAAGATTTCACCGGAAATACATGCTAGAGTCAGACTGAAAAATTCTATATCACTACTGGAGTTTGAACAACAGATCTTCAGGTCTCTAGACGGTTGCTCTAACCATTAAGCTTTCATGGCAGCATGTTGGTACGGTATTAAGTTTCCCAAATGAATCGTATGTTTCCCAGTAAACCACAAGGCAATATCGAAATATTTTGAGAATACAGACCCCAATTGGCGACTTAAAATGTCCTAAGTACTTCATTTTTACTTTCTCTATACGCACCATGTACATAGTGTATAGAGAAGGTATTGCACTCCACCAAAAATTTCGATACCGAGATTTCACCGAAATATATGTCTTAGGATCCCCAATATCCAAAAAAAAAAAGCATTTTCACAAAAAGGCCCGTGTATATGTGTGTGTGTGTCCGTCTGCCTGTGAACACGATAACTCAAAAACGAAACGTTGGTAAAATACCAAACTTGGTATTTAAGTTTAGTATCTTCCAGGGATGCGACACGAAGATTTTGAGAAAAATCCACCCACCCCAAACTACCCTTTACATGGAACTTTTTTCGAAAATTTTGATTTTCTAAAAAATGGCTCTAACGATTTTGATTAAAATATCGTATATTAAAGTTATGTACCTGACAAATAAAATGTATATTTTGAATTTTCTGGGAATAGCCTCTGAAGACTACTTTATTCTGGATGAGTTTTTGATAACTACTAACCCGTAAGTGATGGACAAAAACTTAAACGACTAAAAACGCAGAGCACGTTAAAACACACAATTTATGTTATAAACATTTTTTTCCTGGAGTTGATCGTTTTTGAGATATTCCTTTTTCTTGGTTTCATCTTTAATACTTTTCTCATACAGGAATTTGTCAACTCCTGTCCATACAAACAAAGGAGCATCAGTCACATAGCAACCAGCTTTTAGCTTTCACTTTAACCTATGGTACTCCCTTCTTTCGCTTCTACTTACAATAAAGCAAGAAATAAGACTATTTCTGCTCATTTTTCTCGATTAGCATGAAATAAATAAAAAATAAGCTTATTAACAATAATAATTTACCGAGATATGGAGAAAATCATGTGCATGGAACATATCAGATTTTTACTTTCTCTATACGAACTATGTGCATAGTGTATAGAGAAGGTATTGCACTCCACCAAAAAATTCGATTCCAAGATTTCACCGAAATATATGCCTTAGGATCCCCAATATCCAAAAAAAAAAAAAAAGCATTTTCACAAAAAGGCCCGTGTATGTATTTGTGTCCGTGTGCCTGTGAACATGATAACTCAAAAACGAAACGTCGGTAAAATACCAAACTTGGTATTTAAGTTTAGTATCTTCCAGGGATGCGACACGAAGATTTTGAGAAAAATCCACCCACCCCCAACTACCCTTTACATGGAACTTTTTTGGAAAATTGTGATTTTCTCAAAAATGGCTGTAACGATTTTGATTAAAATGTTGTATATCAAAGATATTTACCTGAAAAATAAAATGTATATCTTGAATTTTCTGGGAATAGCCTCTGAAGAGTAGTTTATTCTGGATGAATTTTACTGAATTTTGAATAACTGCTAAACCGTAAGAGATGGACAAAACCTTACGACAAAAAAAATATATAGAGCACGTTATAACACACAATTTATGTTATATACATTTTTTTCCTGGAGTTCGTCGTTTTTAAGACATTCCTTATTTTTGGTTTCTGCTATGAAAAACTTACATTTTTCTCATACAGGAACTTGTCAATTCCTATCCGTATAAACAAAGGAACTTCATTGACATAGCAACCAGCTTTTGACTATCACTTTAACCTATGTTGCTTCCTTATTTCGCTTCTACTTACAAGGAAGCAAGTAATAAAACTATTTCTGCTATTTTTTTCTGATTAGCATAAAGTAAATAGAAGTATAAGCTTTTTAAGAATAATTTGTTGCAGGGATATAGAGAAAGTCATGTGAATGGTACACATCAGATTTTTTTAGTGATTCTACTTATCCAATTCCTGTCTATCACATGGCTTTTGTGAAAACAAAAACATTAAACTATCACTAATAGACCATTATAGTTGACTATACTATGAAGCTCAACCCTTAGAGTACTTACAACTTTGTAAGTCGCCATTGAGGTAGGTCGTCTCAAAATAATTGGAGGTTACCTTGTAGTTTACCGGGAAACATGCGAGTCAGTTGAGGAGTTTAATGCCGTAGATCAGTGGTTAGAGCAACAAGTTAGAGACTGCGAGATCTGTGGTTCATATCCCGATTAGGGCATGTCATTTTCAGTCTGACTACCTATCCATATACTTTTTTTTTTTTTTTTTTTTTTGTAGAATTACGTTTTCCGGGACATTACTTGTTATTGTTTACAATTTTAAAATACTTGAACTTTTTTCCACACATGAATTTCTCATCCACTCTTCTCTCTTTTGTTTTACTCCTGGCCATGGAAAGAGAACTGAATTTCAATGTGAAGCGCACAGCGACAACTTTAAAATATTTGAATATCGCTTTAGCCTAGTGTACTCCCTTGCTTCCCTTCTACTTACAAGAGAGCAAGCAATAAGATCATTTCTGTTAATTATATCTCGATTAGTACTAAGTAAACAAAAAAAATCTGATGTGTTTGATTCACATAACTTTCTCAAGCTGTTACACAACTTTATTTTCAAATAATTCTTCTTTTATCCACGACATGCTAATCAGGATAAAAATTAGCATAAATTGTCTTATTACTTGCTTCCTTATAAGTAGAAGGGACATAAGGGAATACACTAGGCTATATTGACAATCAAATATTTTAAAAGCTGGTCCCATGTGGAGCAATTGAAGTTCAGTTCGCTTTGCCAGGCCTGTAGTAAAACAAGAGAGATGAAACGAAGCCTCGGTTTCCGTTTAAGAAAAATTAAATTGAAACCAATAACAAGGAATATCTCAGAAGCGGTAAGCTCTATATGTGTATGTGTGTGTGAGTGTGTGTGTGACAAAAATTGTGTGTTTTAATGAGAATTACATCTTTTGTGTTATAAGCTTTTGTCTATCTCTTATGGTTTATCAGTTATGCACAATTCAGCATAATTCATCCAGAATAAAGCGGTCTTTATAGGCTATTCACAAAAATTAAAGATATACATATTATGTGTGATGCATCTTAAGTATATTTAATATACACTATTTCAATCAAAATCGTTAGAGCCATTTTCGAGAAAACAAAAATTTTCGGAAATGCTTCATTGTAAAGCATATTTGAGGGTGGGGGAATCTTCGCGTAGCATCCTTGGGAGATACCAAACTTAAATACCGAAGTTGGTATTTAACGGTCTTTTGTTTTTGAGATATGCTCTCTACAGGCACCACATTTCTCTACTGTACTATGTACACAGTGTATAGAAAATGTATTGATTGCATTCCACCCAAAAATTCGATACCGAGATTTCACCGGAAATACCTGCCCTCGGTCCCCCTGAATCCAAAAAACAAAAAAAAAATGTTCAGACAAAGGTCCGTGTATGTTTCCGTGTGTCTGTGGACAGCATAGCCAAAAAACGAAAAGACCGTTAAATACCAATCTTCTTGGTATTTAGGTTCGGTATCTTCCAAGGATGCTACTCAAAGATTATCAAGTTATTCCCTCCAAACTATACTACTCTTTATATGGAACATTTTTCGTAAATTGTGATTTTCTCAAAAATGGCTCTAACGATTTTGATTAAAATATCATATATTAAACCTATTTACCTGACAAATAACATGTTTATCTTGAATTTTCTGAGAATAGCCTCTGAAGACCACTTTATCGTGGAAGAATTTTACGGATTTTTCATAACTGCTAAACCGTAAACGATGGACAAAAACTGACCACACAAAAAATGTAGGCACATCAAAACACACAATTTATGTTATATACATTTTTTTCGTGGACTTGAACTTTGTGTTTTGTTTTTTGTTTTAGCTGTGAAAAACTTATACCTTTCTCATACAGGAGTTTGTCACCTCCTGTCCATACAAACAAAGGAACTTCAGTCACATAGGAACCAGCTTTTGACTATCACTTTAACCTATGATACTGCCTTATTTCGCTTCTACTTACAAGGAAGCAAGTAATAAGACTATTTCTGCTAAATTGTTCTCGATTAGCATTAAGTAAGTAAAAACATAAAGTTTTTAACAATAATGTGGTGCAGAGATGTAGAGAAAGTCACGTGAATGGAAAATATCAGATTTTTTTTTTTTTGGATGCAGGGGGTTTCAAAACATCTCAGTACCGAACTTTAGGATGCAATACAATTGCTCCTCTATACAGTAATGTGCAGTATGTAGCGAAAGTGATAACGTTTTGTAAGAAACTTATGTTTGCAGAACAGGTAGAGAAAAGTCTGTGAATGTAATACATTATATATACACACACACACATATATATATATATTAAGCTTACGTTATGCTTTTGCCTGAAATTCCCTGTGATTGGGTCTTAGTCATTTTGCCTTCCCCATGTATTTCACAGGAGAAAAGCTTATCCAGATAGTTTTCGAAACTGCATCTCTTTACACACAATGTTAGATGGAAGTTGCAGCTGTTGGCGAACAGGAAAAGTAGCGTTTCTGGAATTGGTTGCTAGGAAGAGATCTGAGAAAAACTTATTTTGGAGTTTAGAGCAGATCTAGTTTCGAATTTACAGTGCAGACGTACACTTAGCCAATTGCATTTGGAATGTATTTTCGTACGACAGAAGTTCACAGCAACGCCTACATTATTACCTGTACTGAATCATGTCTAGTATTTAACACGGCCGCTCCATTGCTAGCACTTAGCGAATTACCCGTCCACGTCAGGTCTTCTGTGATCTAGGGACGTCCAAAGCTGGCAAAAACGATATTTAATTCGTTATCTGCAAAAAATCTGAAGCATTCCATGTGTTGCCCTAAGTTATCTATAATACGTTATTCTTACAAAAGCTTATTCTTCTATGTTCTTCATGCCAATCAAGATAAAAATAAACAGAAATTGTAATAGGTTCCTTTTAAGTAGGACAATATTGCTAAAGCAATAGTCAAACCCTTTAAAAGCTGCGCTATGTAAAAAAAAATGATTTTCGGTACTCTTTATAAATGTCAGGAGTAACACAAAAGAGAGTGAAACTAAAGATAACTTCCCGTTTGTGAAAAGTTTAAGTAGTTTAAAATTGAAAGCAATAACAAAGAATATGACGAAAACGGTTATCTCTAAAAATAAAAACAAATCTGATGTGCCCATTCACATGACTTTCTCTACATCTCCGCAACAAATTATTGTTTAAAAGCTTATGCTCCTATTTTTTTTCATGCTAATCCAGAAACAATTAGTAGAAATTGTAAGTAGAAGCGAAATAAGGGAGTACCATAGGTTATAATGATAGTCAAAATCTGGTTGCTATGTGACCGAAGTTCTTTTGTTTGTATGGACAGGAGTTGGCAGATTCCTCTATGAGAAAGGTATAAGTTTTTTAAAATGAAACCAAAAACAAAGGAATATCTCAAAAGTGATCAACTCCACGAAAAAATGTATATGACATAAGGTATGTGTTTTAACGTGATCTACATTTTTTGTGTGATAAGTTTTTGCACATCTCTTACGGTTTAGCAGTTATGCAAAATTCCGTAAAATTCATCCAGGATAAAATAGTCTTCAGATGCTATTCCCAGAAAATTCAAGATATACATTTTATTTGTGGTGTAAATATCTTTAATATAGGATATTTTAATCAAAAACGTTAGAGCCATTTTCCAGAAAACCAAAATGTTCGAAAACAATTGCATGTAAAGGGTAGTTGGGGTGGGGGAATTGCTCTCAAAATCTTCGTGTCCCATCCATGGAAGATACTAAACTTAAATACCAAGTTTGGTATTTTACCGACTTTACGTTTTTGAGTTATCATGTTCACGACACACACACACACACACACTTGATAGATCTTTTTCTGAAAATGCTTTTTTTTTTTTTTTTTTTTTTTTTTTTATAAAGCGGACCCTAAAACATGTATTTCCGGTGAAATCTCGTTATCGAATTTTTGGGTGGGGTGCAATACTTTTTATATACACTATTTACATAGTACGTGTAGAGAAAGTAAAAACAAATTGTGTGTTTTAACAATATTTACATTTTGCTGTAGTAAGTTTTGTCTATTTCTTACGGTTTACCAATTATAAAAAGTTGTCCAGAATGACAATTACGGTATTTTTATTAATATCGTTAAAAGCACGTTTGAGAAAAGTAAAATGTTTGACCTTTTCTCTATATAAAGGATAGTTTGGGGTGGGGGAATTTTCTTAAAAATCTTAGAGTCGCCTCCTTGGGAGATACTAAACTTAAATACCAAATTTTGTTGTTTACGGACTTTTACGTTTTGAGTTTTGTATCCCAGACACACAAACATACACAGAAAAAAATGCTTTTTATGGAGTTAAGAGTTCTCAAAAATGGAATTCCCAGTGAAATCTCGGTATCGAATTTTTGGATTTAAAACATTACAACTCTACCTACTAATATAAACCATTAAAATTCAAATGCTTTATTTTTATTTTAATTACTGTGTATAATAATTAGGGAGTGTAATTTGCATTTCACTGAACATTTTTATGGTGGTATTTTACCCAAAGGTATCTAATGTGTTCCATTCACATGATTTTCTCTACATCTCTGCAAAAAACATTACTAAAAATCTTATGTTTCTGTTTACTTCATGTTCTAATCGAGAAAAACTTAACAGAAACAGTATTATTACTTGCTTCCTTGTAAATAGAAGCGAAATTAGGGAGAACCATAGGTTAAAGTGACAGTCAAAAGCTGGTTGCTAGGTGACTGAAGTTCCTTTATTTGTATGGACACGAGATGACAAATTCCTGTACAGAAAAGTACAAGCTTTTCAAAGCTGAAACAAAAACAAGGAATACATAAAAACGATCAACTTCACGAAAAAAATGTATATAACATAAATTGTGTTTTTCAATGTGATCTATATTTTATGTCAGGTAAGTTTTTGTCTATCTCTTACGGTTTAGCAGTTATACAAAATTTCGTAAAATTCATCCAGAATAGCCTTCAGAGGGTATTCTCAGACAATTCAAGATATAGATCTTATTTCTCAGGTAAATATCTGTAATATAGGATATTTTAATCAAACTCGTTAGAGCTATTCTTGAGAAAATCACAATTTTCGAAAAAAGTTTCATGTAAAGGGAAACTGTGTTTGGGGGGATTTTTTTGAAAATCATCCGTGTTGAATCCTTGTAAGATACTCAACTTAAATGCCAAGTTCGGTATTTAACAGACCTTATATATATTTCCCCATTATATGAAACAGATATTATTCAAGACGTTTTTTCTACAACGCCTAGTTTTGGAGACATTCTACAATTTCAAGTTAAATTGCCTAGCCTGTATACGTTCTCCACCTGTAATGTACGTGGTAGAGGAAGTAATTACGTAGCATTTAGTTTACGACAGACAGTCACACTTTACCCAGCCCTGCTGCAAGTACACACAGAGCCAGGAAACACTCTCACTCACACTATTTTAGGAACCAAACGTGTTCAGCTCGCCGTTAATAGCTCAATGTTTTCCAGCCATGCAGGTCTAACCCTAAATGATTGCCTCACCTGATACCTACACGTTAACTCACTGAGTTAATGGTGAAACGGCTGCAATACTATACTTTTGTAACACTCCTTTGCTGAAGTTTGCATCACCATACTAAGCACACCGGATACCTTGTGTCAAGGTACGTTATCATATTAAGATGTTTATATACACTCGGGTGGATTCCTCCTCAACCTGAGCTGATGGTGACACTCCGCGGCAATCCCAAATACTAATATGTATATGCAGTAAGATTTTTACTTTCCCTATACGAACTATGTATATAGTGTGTAGAGAAGATATTGTATTGCATCCAAAAATTCGTTACAGAGATTTCACCGGAAATACATGTTTTAGGACCCCCTGAATCAAAAAAAAAAAGCATTTTTAGAAAACTCTGATGTGTTACACTCACATGATATTCTCTAGCTGTTCTACAGACTTCATACATAAATTTCTTCTTCTTTCTGCACCTTGCTAATCGAGGTACTCATTAGCATAATGTTCTTATTATAAGTGGGAAGAAAATAAAGGAATACACTATGCTAAACCAATAGTCAATGTTTTAAAAGCTGTCGTTATGCGATTGTCATTACAAATCGCTTCTTTTCTTGGCCAGGAGTAGAACAAAAGAAAAACGGACACTCCCGCTGAGAAAAATATAAGTACTTCACAACTGAAACTAATAACAATGAATCCCTCGAAAACGGTAAGCTCCACGAGAAAAATGTATATGACATAACTTGTGTATTTTAACAAGACTTAAATTTTTTGTATAGTAAGTTTTTGTCTATCTCTTACGATTTACTAGTTATGCCAAATTAAGCAAAATTCATCCAGAATAAACAGGTCTTCAGAAGCTATTCCCAGAAAATTCAAGATGTACATTTTATTTGATAGGTAAATATCTTTAATATATGATATTTTAATCAAAATCGTTAGAGCCATTTTTAAGAAAATCAAAGTTTTCGAAAAAAGTTCCAAGTGAAGGGTAGTTTGGGGTGGCGGGATTTTTCTCAAAATCTTCGTGTCGCATCTCTGCAAGATACTAAACTTAAATACCAAATTTGGTATTTTAGCTACTTTTCGTTTTTGAGTTATCGTGTTCACAGTCACACGGATACACACCGACCTTTTTCTGAAAATACATTTTTTTTATACAGCGGGTCCTAAAACATATATTTCCGGTGAAATCTCGGTATCAAATTTTTGGGTGGAATACAATACTTCTCTATCCCTATGTACATTGGGACTGGGGGCAGTTCAGTCCAAAAACGAAAAGACCGTTAAAGCCCAAACTGGGTATTTAAGTTTGGTATCTTCCAAGGATGCGACACGAAGATTTTCAAGAAAATCCCCCACCACAAACTACCCTTTACATGCAAAAATTTTTTGAAAATTTTGATTTTCATAAAAATGGCTCTAAATATTTTGATTAAAATATCACATATTAAAGATATTTACCTCACAAATAAAATGTATATCTTGAATTTTCTGAAAATAGCCTCTAAAGACTACTTTATTCTGGATGAATTTTACGGAATTGTGCATAACTACTAAACCGTAAGAGATGGACAAAAACTTACTGGACATAAAATGTAAAACTTTTGAAAAACATACTTTTCTCATACAGGACTTTGTGAACTCGTGTCCACACAAACAAAGGAACTTCAGTCACATAGCAACCAGCTTTTGACTATCACTTTAACCTATTGTACTCCCTTATTTCCCTTTTACTTACAAGGAAGTAATAAGATTATTTCTGCTTTTTTTCTCGATTAGCGTGAAGTAAACAGAAGCATAAGCTTTTTAACAATAATTTGTTACAGAGATCTAGAGAAAGTCATGTGAATGGAACATATAAGATTTTTTTTATTGTTTCATTCAATAGCCCCCTTTAAAATCTAAGATCATATCGGCGGCTTTGCACTTGAAACAACACGTCTGAAGGTTCTTTTACGTTTGGTTTAAATCATTTTATTTTCCTAAAACATGCACACATTCACTGTCGCAGACATACTCAGTCGGGGATAGGGAATAATTATGGCTAAAGAAAAATTCCCCGCCCCAGCCGGGAATCAAACCCGGGATCTCCGGGTGAGAAGTCAACTCACTGAGTAAGATATTGCCGCGTGTGTCCTAATAGAATTTTCAATGATACGAACTTCCATTGGGCCACGTGCACACTCGCACATTGTCATGAGAAACTTTTTCTCTTTGAGGTCACTACCCAATATTAGGGCCTTGGTTCTCCACGTTAGGAGTACAGCCATCAGGTTGGAAAGCCCTTTCGGGATGCCACTAAACTTAAGAGACTCCAGACCTGACCATCAGGTCTTGACCGTCGGGGAACCTCTGCTTTGTTGGTCGGCGTTGCTCCTAGCTCAACCGCTCAACCACTTCATCTCATTAAGCCTAGACACACCATACAAGGCTATGTGTTAGTAACGCAAACCGAAAATTACATAATTTTGAGATTAGGCAGCATACGAAGCACTTGTTATTATGTCCACCTACTCGCACTCAGAGCATGTTCTTGTAGTGTCCGTGTCATGAAAACAAACGAGCTTCTCCTTGTGAGTTATCAGCAAATCTGCTCTAGCATTCCGGTAAGGGGCAAAAGTTATAAGCCGGTCAGTTTCAAACTTGTAAAATGCGAAGAAAACGTATTTCGCCCAGAATCACTAGTACCACGTACCTATTACTCCAATTATTTTGTAATTATCCCAATAGAAAAGTCTCAGCAACTTGAGTACATCTTTGTTAGATGTACAAATGTTTCATTTAATATCCCGAGTTGTAGGCAGTAAATTAAACATTTGGACTCATAAAAACGAATTTATTATTTTCTCCAGTATCCAAAAGTGAATACTGACATTTCACCGGAAAAATGTGTTTTTGGGGTCTCCTGAATAAAAATCAGAAAAAAGTATTTTTACAAAAAGTTCGCGTGTGTGCACGTGCGTGCGTGCGTGTGTGTGTAGCCATCAAAAATCAAAAACGAAAATTCGGCAAATACCAGACTTAGAAGTTAGGTTCAGTGTCTTCCAAAAATACAACCGAAGAATTTCAGGAAAATCCTCCTACTCTTTACTTGGAACATTTTTCGAAACTTTTGAATTTTTCAAAAACGCCTCTAACAAGTTTGATTAAAATGTTGTATATTAAAGGCACGATACGATACGTATATACCTGACAAATAAAATGAATATCTTGAATTTTCTGGGAATAGCCTTTATAGACTACTTTATTCTGGATGAAGTTTACGGAATTTTGCATACCTGCTAAACCGTGAGAGAACAAAAGCTTACTACACAAAAAAAAAAATGTAGAGCACATTAAAACACACAATTTATGTTATGATTTATTTTTTCGTGGAGTTGATCGTTTTTGAGATATTCCTTGTTTTTGGATTCAGCTTTGAAAAACCTATACTTTTCTCATACAGGAATTTTTCAACTCGTGTCCATACAAAGGAACTTAAGTCGCATAGCAACCAGCTTTTGATTATCACTTTAACCTACGGTATTCCCTTAATTCTCTTTTACTTGCAAGCAAGCAAGAAATAAGACTATTTTTGTTAATTTGTTCTCGTTTAGCATGAAGTAAATAGAAGCATAAGCATTTTAACAATATTTTGTTGCAGAGATATAGAGAAAGTCATGTGAATGGAGCACATCAGATTTTTTTTTATACTTATTTTGCATTCAGAGGGCTCTTTAAGTATTTAACTGTAAGTATTTGGCGAGGGTTGTAACGTACTATTACGACTACAACTAAATCACATCGACGAGTACAGGAAATACTCGCATGCACAGCGCCAAAACAAGTTACGTTCTCCTAGGAGCCGGTTCTATCTTCATTGGCGAAGCTACGTCCCAGCGGCGTAGTCCCGCATACTCCTGGGCCTGCGTACGGGGATCGGCCTGACGAGACAGTCTGTCATCAGCAGCGACCATCCAGATTTAACACAAGTGATAACATATCTTAGTCCGCGTAGGGCGAGACTGTTGCGAGCAGTAGCGACTCGTAGCCAAAATATCTGGTAGGGCACAATTTTAAGATTGACTAAAATTAAAACTAAACTGAATGTTATCTATGGACGCTCTTTAACTGCTACGGTTCTAAGCGTCCCATTCTATTTTGGACGCGAAACACCGCTT
The DNA here is from genome assembly GCA_030762935.1 of Hymenopus coronatus. Taxonomy (NCBI): domain Eukaryota; kingdom Metazoa; phylum Arthropoda; class Insecta; order Mantodea; family Hymenopodidae; genus Hymenopus; species Hymenopus coronatus. The sequence goes on from CM060882.1 coordinate 29,542,183, forward strand.
AAAAATGCTCAGAGGCCTCTTTATCAGGCTTGAGTTTTTTTTTACGTGCCGTAAATCTACGATACGGTATCAACGACTTTATTTCCTTTATTAGTGGATACTAAAAGATATCAGTAGAAATTAAATGCTAATTTGTGTGTTAGCACTAACCTTTCTGTTTGTAGATGAAGTCCATCCTTTGATCCTTTGCTTGAAAAAATACTTCCATAACTCTTTGATTTAGTTTAGGAACTGAACGCGACATGTTCCGAGAAATTTGAACACTGTTTATCATACGTCAACATTATCAGAGAGGTGATCCTGTTGTAAATTGATGCATAGCTCATATTAACAGCTGATGCACTTGAGTTTAAGATTCCAGTCTGCAATACTACCTTACACAACTTTAATAGCTTATGTATGTCAATTAAAACGTTTACGATGTTTCTTTTCACCAGCGAAGCTCGCTTTTCTCTCAGAAATTATGAAAACTGCCCTTAAAGTAAAATAGATCGTGATATTAATGTCTTAAGCATTTTCTTTATAAGCAATTGTAAACTTTACAAACCATCGCCTAACAGTGTATAGCATTTTCCCTCCTGAGGCAAGTTTTAACACTGCGGTTTCTTTGAACGCTAGTAACTAATAAATTGGCATATCATTCTGCAGTTAATTTCACCAAATTATTCTCCAGCGCATTCGAATTATGTTTCATAACACGTGAAATACATTCAAGGCACTTCACACTTATCAGTTTACTCTTACTCAGCACTCATTCTCAAAACACTAGCTTCTAATCACCTCTCGCAAATAAGGTCCATTTTTTCAATAACTATTGATTATTTGACCTTTTCCTGTTTCAAGTGAAGCTTCAACTGTATCGTGAATCTATTTCCTAGTAAACTTAGGGCAATTACATAACACACTGCTTGTACGCCTTGAGCATTGACGCGCGAGCGTACCTTGTCGTCTGCTTGGCAGGGAGGAGAAATACAAAGTACCAACATTGTACATTTTTACCACATAAGCTTCTTTTTGTATGTTTCGTTCGGGAGGTTTATAGATTATAGATTAAAAAGAAATTCCAACTTAAGAACTGTTTCTTATTATTTACTCTTACATGTGAAAATATCTTTGGCTAAATATTTTTGTCAGGGATTTGACTCAAACTTGAACCTTTGCTTATTGTCGGTTCTTGTTTTCCCTTTGCGCATGCGCAGCAAATGACCACAGAGGCTTTCCTGTCCTAAGAGAACCTTCCCCTCTCGGCCCCTTGAAACCCGCACACACAAATTAGCTGCATCTGAAAGCATTGAATTCTTCTGCGCGTGCGCATAGGATGACCACAAAATCGTTTGTGTCCGAAAATGCGGCCATCTTCACCCCAACTGTCCAGTGTGCATAGTAGGTTTAAATTTATACAAAATGCGTTATAGATTATAGCATTTTACCTAATAATATAATGTAGAAATTATTGTCTGAAATTGTTGTAGGGAGGGCACGTGCCCCTGTGCCCCTAAAGGCCGGCCGCCACTGGTTGCGAGCAATTTTCGGGTTTCTATATTCTTACTTAATAATGCACTAACTTGGCAACATTTTTAACCTAGTTCCCATCCAGACAACATGTTTGTCTAATACATAGCCTGAAATAGTTTCAAGGCAAAATGAGAAGAGAAAGAACTTGTGCAAGCTTTAATTGTATTTTAGCTGTCTTGGATTTTATACACAACGGGAGGCTTTGCTATGTAAACTGTTGTAATATGTTAACTTTCCTAAAGTAAAAACCTGATGTGTTCCATTCACATGACTTTCTCTACATCTCTGCAGCAAATTACTGTTAAAAAGCTTTTGTTTCTATTTACTTCATGTTTATCAAGAAAAAAGTCTTATTACTTGTTTCCTTGTAATTAGAAGCCAAATAAGAGAGTACAATAGGCTAAAGTGATAGTCAAAAACTGGTTACTATGTCTCTGAAGTTCCTTTGTATGAACAGGAGTTGACAAATTCCTGTATGAGAAAAGTATGAGTTCTTTAAAGATGAAACCAAAAACAAGGATTATCTCAAAAAAGATCAACTCCACGTAAAAAATGCATTTAACATAAATTCTGTGTTTTAACGTGCTCTACATTTATGTGTGGTAAGCTTTTGTCAATCTCCTACGGTTTAGCAGGTATGCAAAATTCCGTAAAATTCATCGAGAATAAAGTAGTCTTCAGAGGCTATTCCCAAAAAAATTTAAGATATACTTTTTATTTATCAGATAAACATATTTAATATACGATATTTTAATCAAAATCGTTATAGCAATTTTTTGAGAAAATCAAAATGTTCGAAAAAGGTTCCATGTAAAGCTTAGTTTTGGGTGGGGGGATTTTTCTCAAAATCTTTGTGTCGCATTCCTGGAAGATAAACTTAAATACCAAGTTTGGTATTTACCGACCTTTGTTTTTGAGTTATCATGTTCACAGACACATATACAAACGGACCTTTTTCTGAATTTTTTTTGATACAGGGGATCCTAAAATATATATTTGCGGTGAAATTTCGGTATTGAATTTTTGGGTGGAGTGCAATACCTTCTCTATACACTGTGTACTTAGTACGTGTAGAGAAAGTAAAAAAGGTTTTGAAGTTGGAATACGCTTTTAACTTACAAAGGGTTTAAATACTTGTAGAAGCCTTTCATTCCCATTCAAATCCCGCCTTTGGTATTCATCTATTTGTAACTTCCACAATATTTGGCCACGTCCGGGCCTAGCATAACAAACTAGGGTTAAATATTCTTTTTATACTTACTATAGATAAATATTGGTATAAGGTTAGGGTCATTGAATTATAAGGTTAACCCTGTCGCGGTCTCTCTCCACAGCATGAGAGATCCTAGCGTCGCCGGAAAAGTGGTGCCGACAAAGGCGCACTAAAATACTTATCTTAAGACAAATTACGGAAATGTTGACCTTCTGCTCACATACGGGTAGAAAATTTGAGAAAATATTCTCACTCGCTTGTCTAAGCTGAGCAGCAGGATTCCTTGTGGTTTTTTGCATTATATTATCACTAAGTTTCTGTAGATTACACAGGGATTTCTGCTGCTGAGCTTAGGTGAATGAGTGATAATATCTTTAACTTATTATACTGCATATTTGGGAGCATATGGTCAATATTTTCAGCATTTATTTATGGTAAGGACTTCAGTGCAACTTTGCCGACACCACTTTCCCAGCGACTCTCGGATTTCTCGCGCAGTGGAGAGAGTCCGCAAGAAGAGGGGTTACCCTATATTTGCATCTTGAAGTAGGATATACAACTTGTTTCTCTTAATTCTTGAAAAGAAATAAATATAAAGAGTTCTCAAAATTACTTCTTTGTATTTTACAATAACCGTCTGTCAGTGTGACGTATTCCCTTACAGTGTTTCCGATATGATAATTCCGTTGTTTCACGTACATAACAATTTTGTTTATGCGTAGGGATTGTCCTGCGGAGAGATAACGAAATCGCGGACTCCGAGTCTCTGTAACAGGAGTACTATATGATGCGATATTCCGTAATTACAGAATTCCGGGTTGTATGCGTTCGGAATACCAATGAGTACCAATCGATATACTCCCACCGTTTGCTGGACCCCTTGGGCGGTAGAGACAGGTAGACAATGATGGTAGATTTTAGAGAAGGGTAAACCAGGGCTCTAGTGGACCGTGCTAAGCTCAGGAAAAGGTTAGGACAGACGAAACGTTACGTCACATGTTAATTCAGTATGCCCAAACATAACATAGAATAAATAAAAATCTGATGTGTTACACTCACATGACTTCCTCTAACTGCTCTACTAACTTCCGACAAAAGATTATTCTTCTTTCTATACAATGCTAATCAAAATTAACACTAGCAAAATGTTCTTATTACTTAGTTCTTATAAGTAAAAGAGAACTAAGGTACTGCACTAGGCTATCGTGGCAAGTCAAATGTTTTAAAAGCTATCGTTATGCGATTGTCATTGCAAATCGCTTCTCTGCTTGGCCAGATTAGAACAAAAGAAATACGGAAACTTCCTGCCTGAGAAAAGTTTAAGTGCTTCACAATTGAATCTTAGTTAATATAATCTTAAATTTTCTGAGAATAGCGTCTGAAGTTCTCTTCGTTCGGAATGACTTTCATATAACTGTTAAGCCGTAAGAGATATACAATAACTTAGTTATTCCCTGTATCCCCAAGTGGAGCACAGGACACCGTTACTATGTTTCTGTGATGGGATTTGAATTGCCAGCTCGTGAGTTTCCCACTGTGCACTAGGGCTTCTCGTCGCTGAATACAGATGACGCTTTAGGATGGAATCACGACTTGCCCACGCGTAATGGTGGAATTTTAGCCAAGAATCTTCTTCTCTCAAGGTATGGGGTTCTTTTACATGTAAATAAACATTATACGGGACCACCGGCTTTACTTCATTTCCGAAGGAAGCCATGTTAAAAATTTTTGCGCCCGAAAAAAATCCGTCTCCCTCCGCCAGCTTTGAACCTTAAGCCGATCCCGGTGGCCGCGCTCGCTAAAGTATCTCGCTTTGGCGCTTCGTGGTGCACAGGATCGTGGGTTCGAGTCCCGCCTTGGGCATGGGTGTTTCTGTGTTTGTAAATGTATCTATGTTTGTGTATGTATGTGTAAAAGGAAAACGTTAAGAATAATAAGGTCTACTAAGGAAATATAGGAAACTGGAAAAAATGGAGAAAAAAGGAATACAGCGACGGAGTCCTGACAAGCCTACGGAACTGTATTTTTATAAAAAAAAAAACAAAAAAAAAACAACCTGCAAACTTGGGTTTAGAGACTAGTATGGTAACCATTACACCACTAAGCGACACACACTGTACACGTAAGAGAAACCAACAATGGTAATAACATTTCACCTAGAATAAAAGTCTGATCTGTTCCATTCACATGACTTTCTCAAGCTGTTACACAAACAACGTTCCCTACAAAAGATTATTCTTTTATCTACGATTTCTTTCAAGGTAGCTATTAGCAGAAACTGTTATATTATTTGCTTCCTTGTAAGTAGAAGGGGCATGAGGCTAGGCTAAACCGATATTCAAATCTTCAAACTGGACCTATGTGAAACGATTCAAATCCGGTTCGCTTTGCATGGCCGGCAATAAAATTAGGGAGATGAAACTAAACGTCTCTTGCGGTTAGAGAAAAGATAAAATAGTTTAAACTTGAAACCATGAACCAGGAATATCTGAAAAAATCTGATGTGTTCCATTCACATGACTTTCTCTATATCTCTGTAAATTATTATTGTTAATAAGCTTATCTTTTATTTATTTCATGCTAATCGAGAAAATTAGCAGAAATAGTCTTATTTCTTGCTTTACTGTAAGTAGAAGAGAAATAAGGGAGTACCATAGGTTAAAGTGAAAGCCAAAAGCTGGTTGCTATGTGACTGATGTTCCTTTGTTTGTATGGACAGGAGTTGAGAAAACTAAGTTTTTCAAAGCTGAAACCAAGAAAAAGGAATATCTCAAAAACGATCAACTTCACGAATAAAATGTATATTACATAAATTGTGTTTTTTAACGTGATCTACAGTTTTTGTGGTTTAAATTTTTGTCCATCTCTTACGGTTTAGTAGTTATGAAACATTCATGCAGAATAAAGCAGTCTTCCGAGGCTACTCCTGGAAAATTCAAAATATACATTATATTTATCAGGTAAATAACTTTAATATACGATATTTTAATCAAAATTGTTAGAGCCATTTTTTAGAAATTCAAAATTTTCGAAAAAAGTTCCATGTAAAGGGTAGTTTGGGGTGGGGGGATTTTTCTCAAAATCTTCGTGTCGCATCCCTGGAAGATACTAAACTTAAATACCAAGTTTGGTATTTTACCAACTTTTCGTTTTTGAGTTATCGTGTTCACAGACACACGGACACACACACACACACGGACCTTTTTCTGAAAATACTTTTTACTTTCTCCATACGCACTATGTACATAGTGTATAGAGAAAGTATTGCACTCCACCAAAAATTCGATACTGAGATTTCACCGGATATATATATGTTTTAGGGTCCCCAATATCCAAAAAAAAGCATTTTCACAAAAAGTTCCGTGTGTGTGTGTGTGTGTGTCCGTGTGTCTGTGAACACGATAACTCAAAAACGAAAAGTTCGTAAAATACCAAACTTGGTATTTAAGTTTAGTATCTTCCAGGGATGTGACACGAAGATTTTGAGAAAAATCCCCCCATCCCCAACTACCCTTTACATGGAACTTTTTTCAAAAATTTTGATTTTCTCAAAAATTGCTCTAACGATTTTGATTAAAATTTCGGATATTAAAGATATTTACCTAACAAATAAAATGTATATCTTGAATTTTCTGGGAATAGCCTCTGAAAAGTTTATTTTGGATGAATTTTACTGAATTTTGAATAACTGCTAAACCGTAAGAGATGGGACAAAAACTTACTGCACAAAAAATGTAGATCACGTTAAAACACAATTTATGTTGTATACATTTTTTTTGTGAGTACGTCGTTTTTGAGACATTCCTTATTTTTGGTTTCTGCTATGAAAAACTTATACTTTCCTCATATAGGAACTTGTCAACTCCTATCCATATAAACAAAGGAACTTCATTGACATAGAACCAGCTTTTGACTATCATTTTAACCTATAGTACTCCCTTATTTCGCTTCTATTTAGAAGTAAGTAGTAATACTATTACCGCTCATTTTTTTCTGATTAGCATAAAGTAAATAGAAGTATAAGCTTTTTAAGAATAATTTGTTGCAGGGATATAGAGAAAGTCATGGGAATGGTACACATCATATTTTTTAATTTATTTTGCCTTATAGTTGTATTAGGTTAAGTTATCTAAAAATATTGTAACTATTATGTATTGTTTTTTGGTAAATAAATATGAAGTTTAGATATATGCCCCGGTATAGTAACCAAGGTGCCCAGGTAGGGTATTCAGATTTTACATATTTATTGTACATACGGGATAGAGAAAGTAAAATGCCTTTGAAAGAATATGTGTAGAAGAGTGAGTGGAGAACGTCATAAGAGTGCAACACCATCTTTATGTATTCGCACACAAAGCCCGGCCCTTGAAGGCTTTCCTAACGAGACAACTAACCCTTTATTGATTTTCAATTAAAACACATTATTAAACTCGTCTCTGAAGGGAATTTTGAAACATCCTATGCCCAGTTCTTACAATGTTAAAAAGGGGAGGGGTTTACTGCAACGCTAGGAACCTCACAAAAGGATTTCTCCGATAATGTCATTTATACGGAAAGCTTTCAATTCTTCTCCTTTATCTCCATGTTTGGTTTTCTTCTCAGTTCTTTTACATTCAACTACTTTTCTTAGGAATTACATTTGCTCCAAGTCCATTAATATTATTCTTTGTTACGGCACATATTCTAACTGCAGTAAATTGAAATATTGTTAATTCTATTTCTTAGCTGACATTACAGATAATTAATATACCGTACGGGTACCCCAGATTACTTTTTTTTTGAGTTTAACGTCCTTTAACCTGGTTGGTCATATTAGACGATGAATGAAATTGGTGAAATGATACTCAAATGATCTCGGGGTCCATGGAGCTTAAAGTTACTCGACATTCGTCTTTTCAGGATAAGGGAAAACCCCGAAAAAACCTTATCCGTGTAACTCACCCTGAGCGAGATTCGAACCCACGACCTTTTGAATGTGAGGCAGACACGCTACCATCACACTACCAAGGCGGGCCCCAGATTACTTAGTTATTTCCTTAATGGATCATAGGGAATCATTACGATGTTTCTGTGATCGAATTTGAATCTCTAGTTCATGAGTTCGCCGCTTTGCGGCGTGGTGACGAGAGATCAGCTCGTCGACGACAGATGGCACTGTAGGACAAAATCATGAGTTGTGGACGCGAAATGACGTAATTTTGCACTGAAACCTTCTTATTTCAAGGTATTAGGCTCTTTTAGTACAAATAAACATTACACAAAACCACATGTTTTACTTCCCTTCCAAATGAAGCCATACTAAGGATTTTAGGGCGCGAAAAAATCCATTACTGTCCGCCAGATTTGAACCTATAATCTTGGGTTTCAGAACTAGCATGATAACTACTACACCACGGAGGACCTGATACTCTCTGCCTGCGAGGAAAGGGGTATGGTATGGCAACAGACACCTGGCTTCTGTGATTAAAGCGAATACAGAATAGAGGACTCCGGTCCATCTATTCTGTATATCGAGCTTCCCAGTGAGGCTTCTGCTCTTCCTTATGTGGAGGATGTAATTAGGCGCCGGGCTCAAAATTTCTACGCCGCAGTGAGAACGCCCTTGTCAGATCACTGGGGCACTACCAAGTGAACACCGATACAGGCAGTGCCGGGGTCCCCGCATGAATTGTGGGCAACCCGGTAACAACTGCTTCAACCCAGCAACAGCCAAAGTTGAATTAAGTGCTTCCCCCCCCCCTCTCAACCTTGCTGATGGTCATCCAAAAATTAACACCATCTGAAATAAACGTTAAAAAAAAAAACGCCAGCGGAGCAGCGGAAAGGACTTTCTCTAGCTGCTCTACAAACAAACTTCTTATAAAAGATTATTCTTCTTTATACACAATGCGAATCGAGACAAGCATTTTCAGTATGTTCTTATTACGTAGATCCTTATATGTAGAAGGGAACAAAAGAAAAGCAGACTTTCCAGGCGGAGGAAAGTATAACTATGTTAAAATTGAAACCAATAACAAGGAATATCTTGGAAATGGTCAAAAATGCATATGACGTAAGTTGTGTGTTTGAACGAGATCTACATTTTTTGTGTAATAAGTATTGTCTATCTCTTACGGTTTAACCGTTATTCAAAATTCTACAAAAATCAACCAGAATAAAGTCCTCTTCAGAGGATATTCCCCAAAAATTCCAGGTATACGTTTTATTTTGGATGTAACTATCTTTAATGTACGGGATTTTAATCAAAATCGTTGGGTCATTTTTGAAAAAATTAACATTTTCGAAAATGTTTCCATGTAAAGCTTAGTTTGTGGTCGGGGTATTTTCTTTTCGTGTCGCATCCATGGAAGATCCTGAACCTATATACCTAGTTTGATATTTAACGGTCTTTTCGTTTTTGAATTTTGTTGTCAACAGACACACACGCAGACACACATTCACGGACCTTTTTCTATTTTTTTTTTTATTCAGGGGGACCCAAGAAATGTATATACGGTGCCATCTTGGTATCAAATTTTAGAGTGCAATACAATTCCTTCTTTATACATTATGCACACATAGGCCGCTCTCATCTCTCACCTAGACGAGCCCAAGCGACCGCACAGGGGTGGGTTTTCTCTGGGTTCTCCGGTTCCCCCCGCCATCGCATTCCATTGGTGCTCTATCTTCATTCCATGTATTACCAGTGTCCTCGCCTGCGGTGCCACAAGTAGTAAAAGCGGGCGTTAAACACTACCAAAAAGAATTAGGTACATATTATGTGTAGAGAAAATAAAAACGCAGTACTACACTTTATTGCTTATGCAAATAATGTATTGTAACCTTTGAGTATTATAGTGAACGTCAATAATTGTTAATATTTTGCTTTAGAACGAGTTTCCAACATTCGGTAACGTGACAAAAGCGTCTAGAAAGTTGAAACAAAGGTTTCGGTTTGCTTTACTGACTCCTAATGTATTCATTATCAATAAAACCTTCTAGTAATCTCTTCGCATAAGCAGGAAGGGCTGTAAGGGTTGTAAACTTAATTTGTAATGTCTTGCTTCTTTAGAAACTCTACCGTTCTAATCCTGTGATCCTCTTAAAGAACATTAAACAGTCACATGGTTCATTATAGGACGAGAATGAAAGATCTCATTACGTGTGTCAACTTGCTTTATATTCTGATAAGAGAAAGCACTGGAACGACTGAAAAGGATTAAAGCAGCTAATATAATTAGTATATTAGCAGATACCACCCTTTCATTTCTTTCGTAGTCATTGGATTAGCAAGGATGTGTTGCCGAGGCAGATTCTGCTGAAGAGTTAAATAAGATAACGTTTCGTGTTCGTACTACTCAAATCATCTTAAATTTAACCCTACAGCACTAACAGTGGCTACAAATTGTCATTACGTGCCATAAACTTTACGTCTTCTCTTTTACTTTCTTTATCACTGAAAAAACAAACAAGGAATATCTCAAAAACGATCAACTCCACGAAAAAATGTATATAACATAAACTGTGTGTTTTAAGGTGCTCTACATTTGTTGTGTGGTAAGTTTTTGTCCATTTCTTACGGTTTAGCAGTTATGCAAAATTCTGTAAAATTGACCGAGAAGAAAATGGTCTTCAGAGTCTATTCCCAGAAAATTCAAAATATACATTTTATTTTTCATGTAAATATCTTTAATATACGATATTTTAATCAAAATCGTAAGAGCCATTTTTTTAGAAAATCAAAATTTTCGAAAAAAGTTCCCTGTAAAGGGTAGTTTTGGGGGGGGACTTTTCTCAAAATCTTCGTGTCGCATCCCTGGAAGATACTAAACTTAAATACCAAGTTTGGTATTTTACCGACTTTTCGTTTTTGAGTTATCGTGTTCACAGACCCACGGACACACACACGGACCTTTTTCTGAAAATACTTTTTTTTGGATACAGGTGACCCTAAAACATATATTTCCGGTGAAATCTCGGTATCGAATTTTTTGGTGGAGTGCAATACCTTCTCTATACACTATATACATAGCACGTATAGAGAAAGTAAAAATCTTAAGCTTCCATTTACTTAATGCTAATCAAGAAAATACCTAGCGGAAATAGTCTTTTTACTTGCTTTCTTGTAAGTAGAAGCAAAATAAGGGAGTACCATAGGTTAAAGTAATACTCAAAAGCTGGTTGCTATGTGACTGAAGTTCCTTTGTTTGTATGGACAGGAGTTGACAAATTCCTGTATGAGAAACGTAAAGTTTTTTAAAGCTGAAACCAAAAACAAGCTGAAACCAAACTATTAACTCCACGAAAAAAATGTAGATGACATATTGTGTGTTTTAACGTGCTCTACATTTTTCGTGTGGTAAGTTTTTGTCCATCTCATTACTTCGCTACAAGCGCCTAAGTCAACCTGCTTGAGGGCTAGCTAAGCGGATGCAGGCTTCTTTACGCATGTCCAAACATGTCACGAGTTCCACTACTCGAGCGTCCATCATTAGTGGTGCAAAAAGTTATTTTTGCGAAACAGTTTAATCTGTTTCTGTTGCAGCCACGAAACAGCTTCGAAATAACAGTTTCCTGCAAAGAAATTCCTTAAACAGTTTCTGAATTGATCAGCAGCAAAACTGTTGCACACATGTTGTGTATCATCAAATACTATTGAGATTAACGGTCCATCGATAAAATCACAATGTGATCACTCATTAGATGCACTGAAGAGGAAATTATCAAATTGCAGAAGCAAAGCATTGTTGCGCGTTCACGAGAGGGAATGAGTTTGCTTAGTGTATTCGAATTTCGCGATAACATCACGTCACGCGCAACATAGTACAAAGGTGCACCTTGCGGTAAACTTTGGAAGCTATGATAAAATGTTTACGATATGGAACACAACAACCGCAGCGTAGTAACTGTTGCAATAAGTGAAACAACTATTCAGGTTACTGTTATTGTTGCGTGGATCTGTTGCGAGGAAGCGATACATGAAAGAACAACGTAATTTCCAGAAGTGTTTTGTGAAACAGTTTTAGTGGTGCAACTGTTTCAAATAGTTGTGTTGGTGAAACAGTTTCAAAATAACTGTTGTTATTTTTGCCCCAACACTAGCCATCCGTTCGGAGGTTACCTTTCATCGAGTCGCCTGAGACAGCGCCAGGAGGGTGTAATTTCTGCCAGACCACTTGCGCCGTGTTAGATCATTGTGGAGCGAGCTTTCGGTTTGTCAAAATTTACCATACTTAACCTTGTAATATTTTCGCTTTAACTTGGCAAAATTTATTAACCTTCTCACTCTCAAATTATTCTGACCTGTCTGAAGTGGCCTTATAGCTTTCTTTCTTTTTTAAAGCACAGGTATTTTTTTGTTTTCAGTTGCGGAACACAAATCTATACAAAGGTCAGTAAGAGGCGGAGTCTCGGGGAGCTCTTTACTATCTCCCACACTACTTAGCCGACGTTCCAACAGCACGACAAATAGCACAATACGCTGTACTGTACCAATAAAAAAATTCTCGCAGAGTCTTCAAACTCACTCAGGCACCTCCGCCTCTCGAAAAAGAGGTGCGAACTTTGTTCATTAAGAATATGAATGACAGAAATTTCATGAAAAATCGCAAAAAATCGACTGTTTTATTTAAATTCCATAAAATAATTTAAATATACCTGAGTATAAAAACAGTATAATTGGTCACCAGGTGTTATTTTTAAATGCCTTAACAGGAGCTACAATAAGTCATTAGAAGTGAAACTGTACTGGTCTCGGCAAGAAAAATGTATGTTCGATGATATATCAATCGCATCATGCAAAGCAAAAAACGAAATTATGCGAAAGGAAGGCAGCAATGCAAGAAGAAAAGGAAAAAAAAAAAAAAAAAAAGCAGCAGCAGATGAGTGGAAAAGGAAAGTTGAGGGTCCATCTTACCAACCTAGTGGATTTTAATGTCAAGCATGCCTTCAGTTCGTTCCTTGTTTTTTTCTTGCTATTGATACTTTCAGCAGTTTGCTTGTAAAATGCTCCTAGGGGAGCAGTTTTTGTTACACAAATAAAATTTGCTGTACAAGTTCACAGAGAGACAATAAATGAAAATTGCCCTAAGTTTTACTGTCAGATGCTTTTCAGCATATGTTTTCATTTTCAAACAGTAAAATTATATTCTTATGACAAAATAAACACATTCATAACTTTAATTATTATGGAACATAGACCAAAGAAGATACAGAAAAACCTAGGGCTATTTCTTACATTAGATATATTGCAAACCTAAGGTTAAAATATTATACCAAATTTTAACTTTTTTAGTGACGTGACAAAAACATAACAAATGTGGTCATATATCCTCCAAACCATTAAATCAAAATGAATGAAATTTGCACTGTAATGCATTTGCATTATATTGCGTGTGTGGTATAAATTTGAAAAATTTTACATTAATAATTTGGAAATTCAAACTTTCAATCATACATATCCTTAATCCGGAGAAAAGCCATGCCATTCTTTTCATCAAGCGCCACTTTCCCACAAACTATCCCTCATTCGTGTACCTCATGAGAAGGTTTCGGTGGACCTCATTGAGCTTCACTCCAAACTTTTGGAGAGCACGTCGTGACTTGTCACGTCGGTCACTTTGTACAACATGCTGAGGTCCATATGCCGGTTTCCTTGAAGTTACGCCTTTTTGGGGCTCTTGTACTTCTACTTTATGCCTGCGAGAACTGGAATATGACCGAAGACTACAGTCTGTTGCGTCTACAACAGGTGACTTCGGACCATCTATTCTGTACCTCGCTCTTTCTCAGTGAGGACGAGATTAGGCGCCGGGCTACATATTTCTACGATAGCTTACCTTTCTATTGGGACGCTGTCGTTGGATTTCTTGAAGATTATAACCACACAATACGCCGCTTCAGGCTTCACCAACTTCTCCGCTTAGAATGCGGGCATATGTAAATCTATTTATTTATTCTCTGCAATTGGGTGCTATCCGGTGATAGAGTTAAAAGTACGAAATTAATTTACAATAATACTCTTACCGTTAATAATATTAATATAAACTAATAGAAATAAAGATAAATTAATAGTAGTAATAGAACATACAATATATAGTTACATATATGTAGTTTTTGAAATACCTTACTACTTATTGTTCAGTATAGCAATACTTATGTCAATTACCAGCCAGTTTATAAACAGTTATTATGAAGCCTCTATATAATTAGTTACAGATCCTTAATTACTTCACAATATTTACCTTAATTATCCAATATATATTCTCTTTATGGTCAGAGGGCAGCCCTGAAAGGCTTCTACGGGCAATTCATTCCATTCTTCAATGGTCCTATTAACAAAAGAAAATCTCCTACGTTGGTTCTGTAACTTGTATCCGTAACAATGGAGTAATTCTACCAGCAGGAGCAACTCTCCTTTCAAAAGTTGCTTGAACCTCAAAATTTAAATAAGCATCCCAAAATAAATAGAAAATAATCTGATGCGTTACACTCACATTACTATCTCTACATCTCTGCTACAAATTATTGTTAAAAAGCTAATGCTTCTATTTAATTCATGCTAATCGAGAAATTAGCAGAAATAGTCTTATTACTTGCTTCTTTGTAAGTAGAAGCGAAATAAGGGAGCACCATAGGTTAAAATGATAGTCAAAAACTGGTTGCAATATGACTGCAGTTCCTTTGTTTGTATGGACAGGAGTTGACAAATGAGAAATGTATGCTTTTAAAATATGAAATCAAAAACAAGGAATAACTCAAAAACGATCAACTCCACGAAAACAATGCATATCACATAATTTGTGTTTTTTAACGTGCTACATGTTTTGTGCAACAAGTTTTTGTCCGTCTCTTACGGTTTAACAGTTATGCAAAATTCCGTAGCATTCATCTAGAATGAAGTAGTCAGAGGCCATTCCCAGAAAATTCAAGACATACATTTTATTTATCCTGTAAATATTTTTAATATGTTATGTTTTAATCAAAATCGTTACAGCCATTTTTTTTTTGTAATTCAAAATTTTCGAAAAATGTTCCATGTAAAGGGTAGTTGGGGGTGGGGAATTGTCTTGAAAATCTTCGTGTCGCATCTTTGGAAGATATCCAACCGAAATACCAAGTTTGGTATTTAACGGCCTTTCGTTTTTGAGCTATGCTGACCACAGACACACACACATACACACAGACAGACAGACACATGGACATTTTTCTAAAAACATTTATTTTTTTTTTTTGGATTCAGGGAAATATACATTTCCGGTGAAATCTCAGTATAACTTTTTTGGATCCATTACAATTGCTTCTCTCTACACTATGTACATAGTACGTGTAGAAAAAGTAAAAATTGAAATAACCTCACATTACACTGCACAAGGCCGCTGCATCATGAGTGGCAACTGTTGAGGAACAAACCTTGCTTGAGTCTTACATTTAAGAAAATATTGCACATTATACCACTATGCCATGTAAAGTTCACGCCTGAATCTTAGACAATAGGCTGAGTTGCCAAACAATAAATGTCAGTTAAATGTACACCCCTAATTAGACACGCCTAGTAATAAAGGTATTATGGTTTATCAGTTATGCACACGTCATTTCAGAAGCTCTTCCCAGACAATTTAAGATACCTCCACAGTTTGTCATGAACATATATTAAACCTATAATATTTTATTCAAAATCATTAGAGCCATAACTCACAAAATCGAAACTTTCGAAAACATTTTCATGTGAAGGGTACCTTGGAGTGGAGGATTTTCTTGAAAATCTTTGTTTTACATCCTTGAAAGATGGGGAACTTAAATACAAATTTTAGTATTTTACCAATCTTTTGTTTTTGAGTTATACTTTTCAGGACACAGCCTTACAGTTTCTCTCAAATCCTTTTACCACTTTCTCTACACGTACTATGTACATAGTTTATAGAGAAGGTATTGTAATGCACCCAAAAATTCGATACCGAGATTTCACCGGAAATACAGGTTTTATTTGAGACCCCCTGAAAACAAAAAAGGATTTTTAGAAACATTACCTAATGTGTGTGTTTGTGGGAAGCATAGCTCAAAAATGAAAAGACTGTTAAATATCAAACTTGGTATTTAAGAGTGGTATCTTCCAAGGATGTGACACGAACATTTTAAAGAAAATCCTCCACCCCAAACTACCCTTTACATGGAAAAAATTTCGAAAGTTTTGATTTTCTGAAAAATAGCTCTATGATTTTGATTAATATATCGTATATTAAAGATATTTACCTGACAAATAAAATTTATATCTTGAATTTCCTGGGAATAGCCTCTGAAGACTACTTTATTCTCGATGAATTTTACGGAATTTTGCATAACTGCTAAACCTTAAGAGATGGACAAAAACTTACCACACACATAATGTAGAGCACGTTAAAACAGAATTTGTGTTATATACATTTTTTCGTGGAGTTGATCATTTTTGAGATATTCCTTGTTTTTAATTTCAGCTTTGAAAAGCTTATACTTTTCTCACACAGGAATTCCTTTCCATAGAAACAAAGGAACTTCGGTGACATAGCAAACAGCTTTTGGCTATCGCCTTAAACTATAGTATTCCCTTATTTCGCTTCTACTTACAGGGACGCAAGTAATAGGACTATTTCTGCTATTTTTTGCTCTCGATTATAATGAAGTAAATAGAAGCATAAGCTTGTTAACAATAGTTTGTTGTAGAGATGTAGAGAAAGTCATGTGCATGTAACTCAGATTTTTTTTAATCGTTATTGAGGGGGCTCTAAACATTTCCAGTGAAATATCGAAGACTGTTTTGTTGGAATACCATACTTTCCCTACCATACACGGTGGAGAAGGTAAATTTGAAAAATTAGTTTTTGAGAACAGTTTGGCAGTGCGGTCTACTTTCGCTTACCACCTTGGCGGCCCGAATTTAATCCTAGGGGACCCCATTTTGGTTTTGTTGCTGACGAAACGACGTCTGGGTCTGTTTTTCAGTGTCCCCAGCCATTCATCTCACCAGTTGCTCAACCTTGGACTTTCTTATCATCCATTTCGTCTATATTTCATATCATCTACTTCTTCAGGCCCATACAAGCCTGGTGGATAGGTTTAACGCCCGCTTTTTCTACTTATTACAGCGCAGGCGCTGACATTGATGATACATAAAATGAAACTGGAGTACCGGTGGAATGCGATGGCGGGAGAAACCGGAGAAAACGCACTCATGTGCCGCTCTGGCCCCAAAAAAATTCCATATGCGGCCGCTTGCCGTCTTGGTGAGAGCCGAGTGGTCTTACCACTCGTATACGGTACAAAAAATGGCGTGTTATTTATGGACGCTCTTTATGGTTCTCAGCTTCCCATTCTAAATTGGGCGTGAAAGATCACTTAATTTTGCTGAGAGGCTTTACTTCCCTTCCGAAGTCATGTTAAGGATTTTTACACCCGAAAAAATCCATCGTCCTCAGCAGGATTAGGTCCCGCGACCTTGGGTATATGAAGCTAGCATTGTAACCATTACACCACGGAGTCAGCCACGGTACGGCCTCATACCATTGGGCTGATCCACCATCCCTGGATTTTCTGTTTGATCCATAGTCAGTATCCTCCCCAACAAGCTTCTAACCAAAGACATTGGTTTGTATGTCCTGGAGGGGGGGGGGGATAAGCAGATGGAGGAGGAGAAGAAGAAGAAGAGGAAGAGGAAAAAAAGGAATGATTATTTTGGGTGTCATCTGCCCAACTAGCTTCTAACCAAAGACATGGGTTTGTAAGTCCTGGAGGGGGGATAAGCAGGTGGAGGAGAAGAAGCAGAGGAGGAAGAGGAAAAGAAGGAATGATTATTTTGGGTGTCATCTAGATTTTCACACAATTTCAGTGATCATTTCTCTTAAACACTTCTAACAAAGTCTGGACATTTCTACCTCTTAAACGAGCCCTTGATTGGACTCTTAGTGGTTGATTTTCAATTTCTCGTATTTAAATCACATGGTGCACGCGATCGATTTCCAATTACAAACAAAACGCGTTGACTTTACATTTAACTGCGGTTGACAGTCCTTTTTTTTTCTCTCTCTCTCTCTTGCCCTGAATAGAGTGGTGGGAATGAAGAAGTTTTCTGGAGGAAAGACGTGCGAATGTTCAAACAAGAAGAGAAGGAAAGAAGGTGGTTAATGCAATAGGGGATGGAATGTAATTTGGCTAGAAGGGAAGCGTTTTGTTCCGTTTTAACAAGATTACTTACTTTCTAGCTTGAGTTACCCGGAGTTTTCATATGGTAGAGAAGGCAAGTTTAAATTTTCTGCAGCGGGGAGTATAGGCGCTTTGGGAGGAGAATAAAACAGAAACTGTTGGATTAGCAAGCAAGATTTCTCGTTGACCAACGCTCCTATCTTCCGCAATTTGCTGCAACACTGTGCGAACGTCAATATTCTCCGTGCGTGCTGATAATTCTGCCATACTCTTGCTAAGTATACACCACTAAGTAAATTTACATATTAAAGAGAACATTTCTATGGAAGAAGATAGTACTGCGGCATATTAAAGGAAATTAAACTAAACAACTCTGTATATTAAATACGACAGACACACCAAACAACCTTTTTTTTTAACTTTTTCTCTCTGTGGGTGAGTTTGGCCTGTTGTGAAGCCCGGTAAATGTGTGAGGAAACAATCTCTACACATAGTGTATAGAGAAGGTATTGCACTCCACCAAAAAATTCGATACCAAGATTTCACCGGAAATATATGTTTTAGGGTCCCCTGTATCCAAAAAGTATTTTCAGAAAAAGATCCATGTGTGTGTCCGTGAACACGATAACACAAAAACGAAAAGTTTGTAAAATACCAAACTTGGTATTTAAATTTAGTATCTTCCAGGGATGCGACACGAAGCTTTTGAGAAAAATTCCCCCACCCCAAACTACCCTTTACATGGAACGTTTTTCGAAAATTTTGATTTTCTAAAAAATAGCTCTAACGATTTCGATTAAAATTTCATTAATTAAAGATATTTACCTGACAAATAAAATTATATTTTGAATTTTCTGGGAATAGCCTCTGAAGACTACTTTATTCTGGGTAAATTTTACGGAAATTTGCATAATTTCTAAAGCGTAAGAGATGGACAAAAAGTTACCACACAACAAATGTAGAGCATTTTAAAACACACAATTTATGTTATATACATTTTTATCGTGGAGTTGATTATTTTTTAGATATTCCTTGTTTTTTTTTGGTTTCAGCTATGAAAAATGTATACTTTTCTCATACAGGAATTTGTCAACTCCTGTCCATACAAACATAGGAACTTTAGTCACATAGCAACCAGCTTTTGACTATCACTTTAACCTATGGTACTCCCTTATTTCGCCTCTACTTTCAAGAAAGCAAGTAATAAGACTATTTCTTCTAGTTTTTTTTTTTTTTTTTTTTTCTCAATTAGCATGAAGCAAATGGAAGCATAAGTTTTTTAACAATAATTTATTGCAGAGTTGTAGAGAAAGTCATGTGAATGGAACACACCAGATTTGTTTTGCTTTATTTCTCAGCATACTCTTCAGAAAGGCCAATACATTTGTCGTATCGGTGTTGTAATTTTACTAAACCATCTCTGTCGTGCGATTTATCACGGTCCTCAAAATAGCTGTTTACCGCATCAATGACCTCGTTGCTGTGAAATCTTCGTCTTCCACAAGACATTTTTTAAGGTTTGGAAACAGGTAGTAGTCACTTGGAGCTAGATCTGGCGAGTAGGGTGGATGTTCTAGCAATTCCAACTTTAATTCGCACATTTTTCCATTGTAATGACTGAACGATGGCCGGAGCATTGTCGCCATGAAACGAGATCTTCTTTTCTTTCCATGAGGTCTTTTTCTTTTCTCATCACTCAAGCGTTGCAGTAAGCATGCGTAGTAGTCACCAGTGTTACTTTTACCCTTTTTCAAGTAATCAATACAAATATTTTCCTGTGCATCCCAGAAAACGCTCGCCATAACCTTGTTACCTGACAAAATTGACTTTGCCTTTCTTTTTGGAGTTGGTTCACCTGACGCAATCCACTGTTTTGACTGTGGTTTACTTTTTGGAGTGTAATGATGTATCCAGTTTTTATCTATGGTAATAAGCCGTCTTAAAAATTCACTGGGATTTTTACGGAAGAGCTCCACATTCGTAACAGAAACATTTTTTCTTTGCAACTTTTGATCAGGTGTCAACAAACGCGGTACCCATCTTGCAAAAACCTTGTAAAAGCCCAAAACATTACTTAAAATATTACCTGCTCGTTGTGCTATCTGAAACAACTTTAATCTGCGGTGTTCCAGTACCAAAGGATGGATTGTTTCAATGATCTCTGGAGTTGTCACTTCTACAGGGCGTCCACAGCGAGGCTCATCACTAGTGCTCGTACGTCCCATTTTAAACTCTGCAATCCACCTTTTAATCATTGAATATGAAGGGGCAGAGTCTTTCAATGTACTGTCCATTTCCATCTTGATTTCTTTAGGCGTTAAGCCTTTCAAATGGAAGTATTTAATCACTGTTCGTTTATGCAAATCCTCCATTTTCGTGAACACTCTAAAATTGTCTTGTTTAAAATGCTGTCATTCAGAAACTAAACAAGCTATTGACCTGTAACTATGGATACAAGCTAATCTAGAATTAAACTATACGAAGCTACCATCAAACTGGCCTAGTGGAGCCATATCTGAGTGAGGTATGGCATTTATCGGCCGACCTTCATATTATAGTGTTCACAAAACTTAAAGGCATGTGGAGGCGCGACGTACCTACTGATGTCTCCAGTGAATTATATGTTTGCCCTTCCTACTGACGCTGCCACTTCTGCTATACATATCTTACGTGACTGGACAGAACATCATGTTCTTTAAGAACATATATGACAGAAAGTTTGAAATTCCAAAACAAGAGTGCTGGCTTTTGTACTTTCTCAACACGTACTAAGTATATAGTGTAGAGAGAAAGTATTGCACCCTACTCAAAAATTCTATAACGAGATTTAACCGGAAATATATGTTTTAGGGTCCCCTGTATCCAAAAAGAAAACGTTTTTAAAAGAAAGCTCCGTGTTGTGAATACGATAACTCAAAAACGAAAAGTCGGGTAAAATACCAAACTTGGTATTCAACTTTAGTATATTCCAGGGATGCGACACCCAACCCATCCAATTCACCCCTAACCAACCAAAACTAGTTTTATCCTTGCTTATGGTTGTTCATTATTTCATTAATCTCTATGTAGGTTTCTGAAGGGAATTTAAGAGAAATATGGTAGTGGATAGTGTGATTAATATTAAATTAATTTAGAGTTAATAAATGTTATTGAAGGCTTTGGGAAGGTTTTAAGAAAAATGCTCCCACCACTGCATTTTGAATGAGTTTAACTGAATTTTACGTAACTGGTAAACCGTAAGAGATAAACAAATACTTCATAAAAATGTAGATCAGATTTAAAGTACTTAAACTTTACTCACGCAGAAAGTTGTAAACTCCTAGGTCTGCAAGAAAACGAATTTAACCATATGACAACCAGCTTTTAAAAGATTTGACTATAGTTTTAGCCTAGTGTATTCCATTATTTTCGTTATACTTACAAGAAATCAAGCAATTACGACAATTTATGTTAATGTTTACCTCGATTATCATAAAATAGATATGCTTTTTAACAATAATTTGTTACAGTGATGTAGAAAAAGTCATGTGAATGGAACGCATCGTATTTTTAAATTTATGCCACAGGTGCAAATTCCATCCATTTTGCTCCAATTCTGTGGACCTATTAATCGTATTTCTTTATGTTTTTGTCACATCACTAAAAAGTCCCTTGTGACAAAAAAAAATTGATCTAGTATTTTAAACCTAGGTTTACTATAAATCTCCGTTTTGAAATTGCTCTAGGTTTCTCTGTATCTCCTTTGTTTTAGGCTCCAAACATTTATGGAGTTACGAATGTGCTTTTTTGTCCTAAAATATATAATTTTTATGTTTGAAGATTGAAAACATATGCTTAAACGCATCTGACAAAAACATTTGGGGGAATTCTTATTTATTGTACTTCTGTAAAGATTTACAGAATATAATACATTTATAAGAAGCTAATTGGTAAAAATCTGATGTGTACCATTTACATGACTTTCTCCATATCCCTGCAATAAATAATTCTTAAAAAGCTTATACTTCTATTTACTTTATGCTAATCAGAAAAAATTAGCAGAAATAGTCTAATTACTCGCTTCCTTGCAAGTAGAAGCGAAATAAGGGACAACCGTAGGTTAAAGTGATAGTCAAAAGCTGATTGCTATGTCAATGAAGTTCCTTTGTTTGTATGGATAGGAGTTGTTGACAAGTTCCTGTATGAGAAAATTATACGTTTTTCATAGCAGAAACCAAAAATAAGGAATGTCACAAAAACGACGAGCTCCACGAAAAAAATGTATATAACATAAATTGTGTGTTTTAAAGTGCTCTACATTTTTTGTATAGTAAGTTTTTGTCCATCTCTTACGGTTTAGCAGTCATTCAAAATTTAGTAAAATTCATCCAGAATAAACCACTCTTCAGAGGCTATTCCCAGAAAAGTCAAGTAATACATTTCATTTGTCAGGTAAATATGTTTAATATCCGAAATTTCAATCAAAATCGTTAGAGCCATTTTTGAGAAAATCAAAATTTTCGAAAAAAGTTCCATGTAAAGGGTAGTTGGGGGTGGAGGGATTTTTCTCAAAAGCTTCGTGTCGCATCCCTGGAAGATACTAAACTTAAACTTTTACCGACTTTCCGTTTTTGAGTTATCGTGTTCACAGACACACGGACACACACACACACACACACACACACACACACACACACACACACACACACACACACGGACCTTTTTGTGAAAATGCTTTTTTTGGATATTGGGGACCCTAAAACATATATTTCCGGTGAAATCTCGGTATCGAATTTTTGGTGGAGTGCAATACTTTCTCTATACACTATGTACATAGTGCGTATGGAGACAGTAAAAATATAACAGTTAATAAGATTTTATTGGGAATGTTTTATCATAGGGGTCTTGCTCCTGCTGTTGATATTGGATCTTTACGACCCCCAATAAGAATTATTACTTTTAATGCTCTTCAAGTGCCCAATTTTTTTAACAGAAAAGCATGACTCACATTGAAATCCAACAGATTGGTAGGTTGGACCCTCAGTTTTTATTTTCCTCTCCTCTGCTACTGCCTTTTCTGTCCTCTTCTTCTTGCATTGCTATTTTTCTTCCACATTCTCGTTTTTTGCTTTGCATGATGCGAATGACATCTCATCGAACTGAAGTTTTTCTTGCCGAGTCCACTAGTTTGACCCCTAATAATGTAGTTCCAGTGACTTAAGGCATTTAAAAATGACGCCTAGTGGCTAATTATAACTATAGACTTTCTCTATACGTACTGTCACCCAACACAAGAAGGCAAGCGTGGCCTGAGAGGCGAGCGAGCTTGAACTGTTATCTGGTCACGTACCAGTGAATCTGTTTACTTTTACTACGTATGTACATGAACCAAGTTACTGCTGCCAGATCTAATGCTCGTTTCAGTAACTGCAGTGATGAATTGGCCCTCGCTGCTAACACGCGATACGGCATATAGCACTACAGTTATATGATGTTTTGTTACTTTTATTCTTGGTTTAATATTTAAATGCAGAGAGCGGCAGCAGCGAAGATGAGGACTTCTCCGACTCGGATCTTGCACGACAACTGGACTAAGTGTGAATTATGTGACAACACTGTGTATTTTAGATGAACCTAACGTTCTTGTCATATCCAGATGTCGAGCATAAACAGCAAAAGCGTTTACATAAGTGCTTACGTTACGCATTCCTCTACCTTGCCTGCTTGTGTTGGGTGGACAGTACTATGTGCATTGTGTATAGAAAAGGTATTGTACTGCACCCAAAAATTCCATATCGTGATTTCACCGGAAATATATGTTTTCAGACCCCCTGAATAAAAAAAACACATTTTTAGAAACATATCCGCGTGTGAATCTACCTGTTGTCTGTCTGTGTGCGTGTGTGGGGCATAGCTCAAAAACGAAAAGACTGTAAAATACCAAATTAGGCATTTAAGTTTGTTATCTTCCATGGATGCGACATGCACATTTTCAAGAAAATCCCCCCACCACATCCTACCCTTTACTACCCTTTTCTTAAAAAGCTTCCTGTTGCATCTCTGGATGATACTAAACTTAAATAACAAGTTGGATATTTTACCGACTTTCGTTTCTGAGTTTCGTTCTCGGATTCAAAATTTTGGGTGGAATGCAATATTTTCTCTTACACTATGTGCATAGTATGTGTAGAGAAAGTAAAAAAAGCACATAAAATCCAGTTTTACAGGAAATGAGTTTGCAAATAGATGTGCTATATTTTATTTATTTTTATATTTGTCCTAATTTGTGTAGAAAAATAGTTATTTTTCGTTTTCTTCAAAAGACTTGGTTTTTAAAATTTAATGTTTTATTTTTCTAAATTTGAGCATTACTTCGTTTATGACTACTTTCTTTAATATGCTTCTGAGAGATACCATAAGAAATGCAAAATGCATTGTGTGAAATATTTTGAATATGGAAAGGTATTTAAAAAAAATGTTAGCCATAATACAAGGCACACCATTTAAATGCCTATTAATAAACATATTTCAGTTAATTGGTAGTTAAATTGCGCCAACTAGAAAAATGTTAGCCATAAAACAAGGCACAGCATTTAAATGCCTATTAATAAGCATACTTCAGTTAATTGGTAGTTAAATTGCGCCAACTAGAAAAATGTTAGCCATAAAACAAGGCACAGCATTTAAATGCCTATTAATAAGCATACTTCAGTTAATTGGTAGTTAAATTGCGCCAACTAGAAAAATTCCGATATGTTACACTCACATGAATTTCTCTAGCTGCTCTACAAACAAACTACTTACAAAAATCTATTCTTCTTTTTACACAATGCTATTCGAGATAAACATTAGCAGAATGTTCCTATTACTTATTTCCTTATAAGTAGAAGGGAAGTAAAGAATGAGCTATGCTAAACTGATAGTCAAATGTATTAAACACTATCGTTATGCAATTATCATCGCAAATTGCTTCTTTGCTTGGCCAGGAGTAGAACAAAAGAAAAACGGGCACTTCCTGTCTGTACTTTACAATTGAAACTAATAACACGGAATATCTCGAAATCGGTTAACGCTACGAAAAAATGCATTACGTAAATTGTGTATTTTAACGAGATCTACATTTTTTGTGTAGTAAGTTTTTGCCTATCTCTTACGGTTTACTGGTTATGCAAAATTCAGCAAAATTAATCCAGAATAAACAGGTGTTTAGAAGCTATTCCCAGAAAATTCAAGATATACATTTTATTTGTGATGGAAACGGTTTTAATATATGGTAATATATCAAAATTATCAAAGGCATTTTTAAGACAAAAATTCGAACATTTTTCCATATAAAGGGCAGATAGTGGTGGGGGAATTTTCTTGAAAACCTTCGTGTCGCATCCTTGGAAGGTACCAAACTTAAATACACAGACACACACGCAGATAGACAGACAGCTAGACAGACAGAGAGAGAGAGAGAGAGACACTCACAGGGACCTCTTTTCTGATTTTTTTTTTTTGATTCAGGAGGTCCTAAAACATGTATTTCCGGTTAAATCGCGGTATCGAATTTTTGGGTGGATTACATTACCTTCTCTATCCACTATGTAAATTGTACATACGAGGCTAGAGAAAGTAAAAATATATATTTTTTTAAAGTTTAGAATTCATATCACTTTATTATGAAACAAGTAATTTGTCATAATTTTTGGTGGAATTTCACTGAAGCATTACCTTAAAATGACCATCAGCTATGATGACATGATTAGTCCATCGCCCACCTGGTTGATGACTACGTGTTTTGTGTAGGTCTCCAGGGTGACTATATATTGCGAGGAATTTACGAGCTATTTGTCACGGAATGTTGGCATCCCTGCGTCGCTCCACTGGGTCGTGACTTACGCCGATGAAATCTTGCTCCGCATCTTGAAGTATCTGCCTTCCGTCAAACTTTCGCTGCGTTTGCTGTCTCCTGAGTTCCCTTTTTTTATTTTAATTTGTTCCAAGTCGCTTGTCTTGCATTTCATCACTTTTGATGTGTACGAGCATCCTAAATGTTCCTGGAACAACGTTTCGTTTCACCTTATGTGGTCTTGGCTTCGGTATCAAATTAGAAAAATTTGATGTGTTTGATTCACACGACTTTCTCTACATCTCCGTAACAAACTATATATTGTTAATAAGTCTATTCTTCTATCTATTTAATGTTAATCGAGAAACGATATTACTACTTACTTCCTTGTGAGGAAAAAGCAAATAGGGAAATATACCAAGATAAACAGTTAAATGTTTTAAAATATGATTACTATGGTATATAAATCCGTTTCTTTGTGGAGTTGACAACTTCCGGTATGACAAAAGTATTAGTATTTTAATACTAAAATCAATAACAAAGCATATCTCAAAACGGTCAACTTCAGGAAATATATACATAACATAAATTGTGTGTTTTAACGAGATCTACCTTTTTGTATAGTAAGTTTATATCTCTCTCTTACGGTATAAATGCAAAATTCCGAAAAATTCATCCAGAGAATGGATGTCTTCAGAATCTATTTCCAGAAAACTCAGGATATACATTTTGCTTGTCATATAAATATGTTTAATATACGATATTTTAATCAAAATCGTTAGAGCCATTTTTTAGAAAATAAATATTTTCGAAAATTTCTCCATGTAAAGAGTAGTTGGGTGCTGGTAGACTTTCTTGAAAACCTTCGTGTCGCATCCTTGGAAGATACCAAACTTAAATTCCAAGTTTGGTATATAACGGTCTTTTCGTTTTTGATCTATACTATCCACAGACACAAGAGAGAGAGAGAGAGAGAGAGAGAGAGAGAGAGCGAGACACACACACACACACACACACACGGACATTTTTCTAAAAATATTTTTTTTTGATTCAGGGGGTTGCAAAACATATTTCCGTGAAATCTCGGTATCAATTTTTTGGTGAAATACAATACCTTCTCTATACACTATGTACATAGTAAAGGCAGAGAAAATAAAAGGATATTCTTTTATATACATAATTTTAATCGAGAGTAACATTAACTGAATTGATCTTATTACTTCCTTCCTTGTAAGTAGAAGGGAAATAAGGTTAAACCGGCAGTCAAATATTTTAAAATCTGTTCGCTAATGACATAACTGAGGTCCGGTTCGCTTGTCATTGTTCCGGCATGAGAAAAGTTGAAATTAGTTTAAAATTAAAATCAATAACAAGGAATATCTCGTAAACGGTCAACTCTGCAAGAAAAAGGTGTATGACATTGATCTGTGTGTTTTTGTATAATAAGTTTTTGTTTATCTCTTACAGTTTAACCGTAATGAAAAATTCTGCAAAACTCAACCAGAATAAATAAATCTTTAGGGGATCTTAGAAAATTTAAAATACACATTTTATTTGTGCTGAACATAGCTTTAATATACGGTATTTTAATCAAAATCGTTAGAGCCATTTTGGATAAGATCAAAATGTTCAAAAATGTTCCCATGTAAAGGGTAATTTGTGAGGGGGGCACAATTTTCTTGCAAAGGTTCGTATCGCATCCTTGGAAGATATTAAACCTAAATACCAAGTTTGTTATTTAACGGTCTTTTCGTTTTGAGCTATGCTGTCCACAGACGCACAGGGCCCGCCTGTGTAGTGTGGGGATAGCGTGTCTGCCTCACATTCAACAGGTCGTGAGTTCGAATTTCTCTTAGGGCGAGTTACGTGGATAAGGTTTTTCTGGATTTTTCCCTTATCCTGCAAAGAAAAAATGTCGAGAAAAGTGAATGGAACACATCAGATTTTTTTTTATGTTTCAACATTATCTCCTTTTTGCTCGATACACTTTTACCAGCGTTTCTCCAACTGTTTTAACCCTTCCAAACAGTAAGGTCCTGAAAATAGGCTTCTGAATCATTCTCCGCTGAGCCACTTTTTGAAACTTGTGAATAAAAACAAAGTCACTGGGGACCAAATCTGGTGAATATGGTAGATGTAGTAATTTGAACCTTAGTTCTACATTTTTGCCATTGAAACTGTGCAAGTGTGCAACCTTGCATTGTCTTGATGGAAGAGAATATTTTTTTGTTCCAGATGAGGGAGGTTTTTCTTGATTTCTCCGTTCAACCGGTACAGTAGCGATGCATAGTACTCTCCATTTATCGACCTTTCTATCTGCAAGTAATCACTGTAGATGATTCCGCATGCATCCCAAAACATAGTGGTCATCACCTTGTCTGCAGATTTCACCATCTTCGGCTTTTTTTGGAGCCGGTTCGCCTTAAAAAACTCACTGATTCTTCCACAGTTATGTATTGACGCTGAAACTAGTCATTATTGCCATACCAGCTTTTGAATCTATCACACCATTGCGTTTATTCTCCATTCAAAACAAAATAGGTACCCCTCTTGTGTAGACCACAGTTGTGCTATTTTTATGAATGAATAAGTGTATTTATTAACATAGCAATATCATACATAGAATTTCAACAGTCGCACGGGTCCATAGACGGTACGTGCTTTTGTAATACACATTACAAGCAATATTAAAAGAGTAAACACGAAAATAAAAAGACAAAGGAAATACACAGTCAAAAGCAATATTAAACAACAATAAAAATTAAGAGTGAATCCGAAAATAAGTATACAAAGATATTCAAATATAGCAATTTAAATTTACAGCACAGAGTACACCTTCATAAATGTACCCTCTTATAATAGATAATTACACTTAAAAGACATATATACACATAATATATACAACCCTAGCACAACAGTGACCTAAGTATAACATAATATATATATATGTAGAACATTGTAGTCACTTTTGTTTAGTTGATCTTATTCCCCCCCCCCTTCTCTATTGGCAGCCTCCTCAGATCTCAGCTGTCTTGCCTTAAGTATAAATTTACCTAGTCCGTCCATGTTTTCCGTGCCTGCCAGTAGCGTCCAACACGCTTCTATCCCTACATTCGCAGTGGTAAAAAATCGCGGCAAATATTTTTCCCGCCATTCCTCCGTACCCCTACATCTTGCCAAGATGTGAGTCCACGACTCTTCCTCCTCGCAAATGGGACAGATTCTCGTACCATTCTCGTCAGAAATTTTCGTGCTCCTCCATGCTCCTAGTCTAATCCACGCGAGCTCCTCTCTAATGAGTTTGGTACCTGTTTTGATGTATTGCTCCATACCCCACTCCAATTTCAGCCCAGACTGTACTTCTAATGACACCTTCTCTGTGCATTGCGCAATTATTTGCTGTCTGTCAATATCACAGAGACGTTTCTTAATTTTTCTCCAAATACTTCGCCTGTTTTACTGCCCCGCCATCCAAATGTCTCCCATCCCAATGGTTTCCAACCCTTTCTTTAATTTTGATGCCCACGTCAAATTACCTTCCATTCGCAACTGTTCACGATAACAGACTGCCCTAATTACAGATTGGTTTCCGTGAACGATTCTCATCCAATATTTAACTGCTCTGATTTTGCACTCTATCGTTTCACTATGTACCCCGAATTCTCTCATTATTCCGCAGTTTGCCGTACCCCTCCCTATACCCAGAATTCCTTTCAAAAATTGGGTCCTCACTTGATCCAGATTCCCTGTTTGTTCCCACCCTCATATTTCTCCTCCGTGTGTCATCGTGGATCTAACTGTCGCTCCGTATACAGTTTCCATTAAGGTTATGGAGATATTCGGAATTGTGCAGCGTATCCGGAGAGCTTCCGCCGCATTCACCCTTGCCTTGTGTTTCGTAATGTCAATGTGTTTTGTCCATTTTCCGTTCATTGTAAATGTGAGTCCTAAGTACACAAAAGATTTAACATTGTCCAGTATCTGTACTGCACATGTCCAAGTCTCCTCCCTGCTATAAACACAACCCTTTTTGAAAGTCATTGCCTTAGTCTTATTCACATTAACTGTACGTAGCCATTCATCGCAATAGTTCTTAAGTTTGTCCAGTCCTCGTTGCAATCCGTTTACTGTCGTAGAGCACAATACTAAATCGTCTGCGTATAAAAGTGTTGGGATCTGCAAATCCGCTACTACTGGTGCTTGAATATTCTCTGCTATCATTGTATCAGTAATATCATCCACAAAGAGATTAAATAGCAAGGGAGATAAAATACAACCCTGCCTCACTCCCCTATAGCTTCGGCAGCTCTTGGACACTCTGTTTCTGACGTACTTCACACAGAATTCGACATTTTGATACATTGCCTGCAATGCTCTAACCATTTTACTTGATAACCCCTTTCTGCTTAGTTTGCACCATAATGCATTTCGATTGATAGGGTCAAATGCCTTCTTAAAGTCCACCAAAGCACAATGAAGCTTTCCCCACTTAACTAACAGTTGCTTCGTCCTTAAAGTGTCTAATATAAAAGCGGCATCTATGGTACTGTGTCCTTCTCTGAAACCCATCTGAAATTTTGAAAGTTTGCCAAATTTAGATTCCCAGTCCTTTATCCGGTTATATAACACTCTTCAATAAATTTTCTCCATAATTGGCAAAAGAGTAACCCCCCTATAGTTATCCGGATTTCCAATAGTTCCCTTCCCTTTATAAATGGGATGAATAATGCCCTTTCCCCAACAGGTAGGGTAATTCCCCTCAATAAACAATCTGTTACATATCTGGAGCTTACTCCTACCAAACTCATTAACATTGGCTGCGGCTTTAAAAACTTTCGGGGGCAGCGCATCCAATCCTGGAGCTTTGCCTTCCTTCAGACTCCTCAGCGCCTGTGCTATTTCTCGTGCTGATATTTCTTCGTCCAGTATTGGCATCTCAAGGTTTCCCAAAATTTGCACTTCCTTTATAAAAATTCCTTCCCTTTCACCTTTCCCGAATATTCCCATAAAATGCATTGCCCATTTTCTGTGAGAAATTTCGTTGGGCGCCTGACGTTTGCCTCTTAAATGTTTTACTACTTGCCACATCTCAGCGTTATTCCATCGTGTTAACATATTACTAATTTTCTGAGTAATTTTGTCTTGCCACGTAGTTCTCTTTTCCCGTAAGAGCTGTTTATACTCCCTTCGCTTTTTTGTAAACATTTTCCTAATGTCATCTCCCCCCTCCCTTCTGAACTTTGACAGAGCCTCCTCTGCTTGTTTCTTTACAGTTCTGCATTGCTGGTCATACCAACCATTGAATCGTTTTACCTTACCATGCATTTGGACTTTCATTGTCCCCGCAGCCGTTGCTATTATATGCGTTAGTTCCTCCGCTGTGTCTGCGTTCCTTTCCCCTAATCTTCTTTCTAATTTATCAACAAATACTTCTTTTTCTATCGGTTTCCATATACATTTACTAATGAATCTCCCTTCGTCCCCCTGCCCCTCTTCAGGTGCATGCGCCTACATGGCCATCTCTATATTCAGTTCCAGGACAACCGGACAGTGATGTGACTCGATACGATCCCCCACCCAAAAATTTCTAATTCTGCCAATTAAACCCTGACTTATTAAAATAAAATCTATTACACTACCCCCATTCATTTGTGAAAGTGAGTTCTCCCTCTCGATCCTCACCGTACTTGCCATTCATTATTTCTAAAAAGAAGGCATCGCAGAAAGCAAGTAATTGTCTGCCCTCCCCATTAATAAAACTACCCTTGCTCTTTCGTTGACCTTCGCGGAATTCCTCCTCCCATTGATGACCCCCCGTTAGAGAAATATTCTCCCCTCCTAACCTCGCATTAAAATCTCTTAAGAGAATTAATTCAGTTCCTGGAAACTTTTCCTGTAACTGCACTAACGTTTCGGTTAAGTCACTGAAGAAATTCCTGTTTGCATACTTGGAAGTTGCTGGCTGGTTGTATAAACCTATAACTATTATTTGTACTCCCCCCTGTGCCAAAGATACAGCAATCACCCCTTCCAAACTGATTTCTAATTTAGTTATCTCAGCCTCCAGCTCAGACCTGAATGAAACTGATACCCCTCCTGGCCACCTTCCCCTCCTTCCCCGTGTCTCCCTTCCCCTACTAAAACTATGGAAATTAGCAAGTGTTACATTTTCTCCGTTTTTCAACCAAGTTTCTGTTAAACATACAACGTCAAAATCACTAAGGAAATACAAGAAATTCTCGCTACCCAACCTTTTTTTGAAGCCTTCGATGTTCCATGTGATAATCCTCAGAGAAGGGGTTGGGTCCTTTTGTTTCCTTGCTGTTGGTCTTCCTACAACTTGGCTGCCCCTTTGTCGAGCTGTTGTCAGCCTAAGGGCACGGAGGGGCGTTGTTGTTGGCTTTTCCGGCGAAGACTGTCTCACCCTCCTCTCCTCTTTGCCCATCCCTGTCGACATAACTCGAGGCACCTGATGTTCTGCTGAGGGACCTGCTACCTGCTGGGCTGATGCACTGGCTACCTGCTCTAACTGCCCTGTCCTGGGTTCGGTTTCCGCACTACTTCTAGGCTGTTCCATGCGCTCCAGCTCCTGTCGGTTCCAGACTCGTCCGTTAATGAAGAGCTTGTCATAGCGCAATACGGCATGACAGCCCTGCCTCCTGGCCTCGAACATGTGTCCCTTTAAGAATTCTCGCTCTTCTCTTACACGCTGGCTAAAGTCCTCGCTAATGCTTATTCGCGTTCCCCGTAAATAACGAGCATCTCGAAGGATGGCAACCTTGAGTTTATAATGGGCCAGTTTACACACAATAGGTCGCCTTACATTGCCACGTCGACCTACACGATGGGCTCTCTCCACATCAAACTCGCGGAGTTTGATTCCTATTTGTGAGATGACCCTTTTCACTATTTCCTCCGTCATCTCCCAACTCTCTCCCGCTTCTTCCGTCACACTATATACCACAATATTATTTCTACGAGATGGGATTCTCTAAATAATCCATTTTCTCTTCCAGAGCACGCATTCGAACTGTCACATTCTCCACGGTACTTTCCAGCAATTTTAGGCTGCACTTTTCAAATCCTACACGCATTTCTTGCCTCAACTGTTCAATGAGATCTCGTACGGTTTCCGTTGTCGAACTTCTTCCAGGTAGCTACGAGCAAGACACGAAACACGACCGTCCTCTTTCACACTCGGACTGCAACCTCTGCCATAGTATTGAACGGTCGCCTTTACTACGATGATACCACAGGTGATGCCAATGATGATACATGGAATGAAGATGGAGCACCGGTGGAATACGATGGCGGGGGAAACCGAAGAACTCGGAAAAATCCCGCCCCTGAGCCGCTTTATCCACAAATCCCACATGCGGTCGCCTGAAATCGAACCATGGTGAGAGGTGAGTGGTCTAACCACTTGGCGCGGCCGTCACGTTACTGCATTTGGAAAACAGTTATGGATAGACGTATCCTGAGGTTTCAGGATTTACACTTATCTTACGCTTAACCTAAAAGGTAGGAATTAGAGGACCAGGTGTGGTGAAAGGTATAATACACTACTTGAAATCAGATCAGGAATTTGTCAATTCCTGTCCACACAAACAAAGGAACTTCAATCACATAGCAACTAGCCTTTGACTATCACTTTGACCTATGGTACTCCCTTATTTCGCTCCTACTTACAAGGAAGCAAGTAATAAGGCTATTACTGCTAATTTGTCTCGATTAGCATGAAGTAAGTAGAAGCATAAGCTTTATAGCAATAATTTATTGCAGATGTAGAGAAAGTCATGTGAATGGAACACATCAGATTTTTATTATTTGTCTAATTACATTAATGCTAATTCTTTTGTTGTGGTATTTGCACTTAGTATTAAATGTTATTATGCAAGAGTAAACTTTGTTTACAACTATAGTCCTAATATACAATTGTAAATTAGGACTTTTAACATTTTCGGAATTTAATAAATAAATAAATAAATACACGATAGAGGGGTAGATAAAATTACGGGTATGAAACACATCACAATTTTTATACATGTTATAATTTGTCACATTTGGACCACATTAAGAAGAAAAAGGTATGTGCGAATGGAGGTTACATTTAATTTGCAATAAATTGCTATAAACCTCTGTTTATCTCCGCCTTCCTTTTGAATAAGAAAGCGAATAGTGAATTAGGCAGGGAAATGGAAGATTGTACACACAAAAGCATGAGGAAGCGAGAAGATTTACTGGGTCTGCTGGCAGCACATAGGCGAAGAGATAACATTGGTCGCAGGTTGGTAACACTGAAGCAGCGTGATCCTAAGGGCTTACCCCAAGCAAAGAAATGCCGTCTCTTATTTCCACCAACAGTAAAATAGATGTCGAATTTCAATGTGACTTTACCTCGCTTTTCCTTGAGATATAGAGCAGCGGTTTGTGGGTCTTCTCTTGTATTTCTCTTCTTCTGCTTCTTCTTCTTACAACGTCATGTTTTCGTTTACGTAAAAACAAAGAAAGAGGGATGGCTCAAGCGTTAGCGCTTGTGGCTTGTATATGGATTTGATTCCCATACATACATACATACATACATACATACATACATACATACATACATACATACATACATACATACATACATACATACATACATACATACATACATACATACATACATACATACATACATACATACATACATACATACATACATACATACATACACACACACACACATACATACATACATATACACGAGGGTCATTTCAGAAGTCAAGGCAACTAGTCAACAAAGCTGCAGGAAACAAAACTCAGGATATACGATTGAAAGTCGCTGGAATGTTCTTCTCAAGGTTGCTACTAAATTGGGATCCGGGTTCAAAGAATTATGGGTACGGGACATTGAAAGAGGCACAAATAGTGATCATTGTTTTATTTGTATTACGTATGCACAAAGGAGTACACGAGCAAACGACGTCCCTTAGGGCGCCCACACACCTTCGACACCCTCGCAAAAATGCAATTTTTATGTATGCTCACGGTTCAACTTAGTGATATTCACCTTGTAACACAGCATCTAAGATACTAACGTTTCCATGTGTCTTCTAGCAATGCACTTAGACGTCATCTTGTAGTACCATCCCATTCTGTGTACAACATGTTTTCAAATTTATATCAGTTATTCGGAATATATAAAATAGTTGACATGACTTTTGAAATAACCCTCGTGTGTGTACGTGTATATATCGGATATCAATTTTCTGTTTTAACGAGATTTACATTTTTGTGTAGCAAAATTATTTTGTCCATCTCTTACAGTTTACGAATTATGCAAAAGTCATCCAGAAAGACTGATGAGGCCATTCCCAGAAGAATCAAGATACTCATTTTTGTCATGAAAATGTCGTAATCATGTTATGTACTCAATTAGCTATTTTCGAGGAAATTAAAATTTTTATTTTTTTCTATTTAAGGAGTGGTCGTATTTTCTTTAAAATCTTGATGTCACATCCTTGGAAGATGCTAAACTTAAATGTCATGTTGAAATGTAATCAAGTTTTCAATTTTGAGTCATGTTGTTCAAAGACACACATACACAAATACACACAACCAATCTTCTTATAAAAAAGCTGATGTGTTCCATTCACATGACTTTCTCTAGTTTTTCTTACAAAATATTAATCTTTTATCTACATCACGATAAACATTAACAGAATTGTCTTATTACTTGCTTCTTTGTAAGTAAAAGAGAAATAAGGGAATGCACAGACTAAAGCGATAGTGACGTCTTTTAAAACCCGGTCGCTCTGTCAAAACAATTGAAATACAGTTCTATTTGCTTGCTAAGAATAAACAAAAGATACGAAAAGTACCTTAAAACTGAAACTAATAACTCGGAATATCTCGAAAACGATTAACTCTAAAAAATATACATGTATATATACTTAAGTTAACAGTTCCGAGATATTCCCTGTTATTGGCTTTAAGCTAACGCACTTTTCCTTAAATGCTATTCGTTAATCGTTCTTCTTGCTTCTGATCAAGCAAATAGAATGAAAAGTCAAAGTTATCATATGGCGAACAGCTCTTAAAAGGTTTGACAATTATTTCTTTGCTTTTACAATAAAATATGTACTGAATCCTGTACTACAAATTAATATCTAGGTTAACGTGAATTTGATAGAAGAATAAGATGTTTTAAGAACAATTTGCTGAAGATTGTGTCGAGAAAATCACGAGAATGTAACACATTTAATTTTAAAAGAGAATTAGTAGCATATTGCGACTTAATAAAATACCCATCTGTTTCAAAAAACTTGGCTTTTATCTTTATTTACTCCCTTTCAGTTTATCTTAACGTTCTCTTGTTTTCAAAGTTGATATATTTAAATGTAGAAATTTGGAAGTTGAGAGTAGATTTTTACGATTCCAAATTCGAATCTTTCTACTGTTGTAAAGCACAGACACATCTGCACTTCTATATACTTTTTATTCAGTACTTGGAAATAAACCTCTTTGACAAATTTTAGAGTATATTGATAACGTAAACGTTGCTTTAAAGATATTAAAACCCGGACATAAAGAAGGACGAAAAGTAATTCTACGAACTGAAGTCATAAATAGAACTTTCGTTTAATTAAACTTTCTTGTTGATTCTTTTATTCCGTCCCATTTTCCATCTCTTTCATACTCCCTCCCTGGCGTCCACTCATGCGAAAATTAGTAATTCTAAAACCGACAAGAATATGCTGCCAAACGCTTCTGCAGTTTAAAAAACCATCTCCCCCTCATTTTGTGGTCGATGGAAAGGTTTTAACTAAGATTTAATTTCCCATCTGAAATTAAATAGAAACCAAGGAACAGGCACAAATAATGCAAAGAGGAACACTTTTAAAAACGAATCTAGATCTGTTTGGAAGTATCTCATTCTGATTTTTACTTTCTCTACACGTACATGTACATGGTGTTTAGACAAAGTATAGTATTCCACTCAAAAATTGGATACCAGATTTCACCGGAAATATATGTTTTGAGAACCGCTGGATAAAATTTTTTTTTAGAAAACTGTCCGTGTGTGTGTCGGTCGGTTTGTGTGTGTGAGGGGGGGCAGCATAGCTCAAAAACGAAAGGTCTGTTAAATACCAAACTCGGTATTTAAGTTCATTTTCTTCCAAGGATGCGACATGAAGATTTTCAAGAAAATCCCCCGTCCCTAACTACCCTTTACATGGAAACATTTTCAAAAATGTTGACTTTCTCAAAAATGACTAATAATTTTGATTAACATATCGTATATTAAAGATAATCACATGAATTTGTTTTTAGGTATACCTCTAGATATATGTTTGAAAGAATTCCATTTATATACCTAAGACGTTTCCTATCTTGGAAACAAATTTCTATACTCCCTCTGCCCTTAGGAAACGCTTTTGTATGAGTAATTCCGAGAACAGCTGTAAATGCTCTCGTTGGTTAGAGAACGAAGTACTCAATAGAAAAATAGATCTATCCTTGACTCCTTAGCACAGTCTTGGCCTACCGCCCGATCGCTGCGTCCCCATCTCGGTCCATTACAGACGTCATGGATGGGATGCAGTATTGAGGGGTGAGACATGGTCAGCGCTTCGATCCCCCCGGCCAGTTAATGCGATCTTCACGACCTGGAGCCGCTACTTCTGTATCAAGTAGCTCCTCCATTGGCCCCCCAGGAACCTTACGAGGCTGAGTGCACCCCGGTCCAGGTCTCACAACGGGGGAAAAATCCCCACGCTGGGAATTGAACCCAGGTCTCCCGCTTGGCAAGCAGCAACAATACCACCGCGCTAAGGAGACGACCAGATCTATCTTTATTTATCTAACATTATTGCTTTAAAATATGGTAATCGATAAGTTTAATTGCGCTTTATTTTATTTAGAATGTGCTTATAGAAGAAATAAGCGGGAGAATAGCAAACAAAATGACAGTGAGGCATTTTGAAATCCGTTCTTTTCTCTTAAGAAATCTTGTGCCACACGGAAAGTCTCTCCAACAAGAAATACGTCAGTGGATCTTCCCGGAAATCTAGGTTCTTCACTGGTGGATGCAGCATCCGGTAACGACAGATATTTCAAATAATAGAAATTATTTAGACGACATGATTTCCCAATTTCCGCTGTCCGGAAATCGACCAATATTATAAATAAGCATTTTCCCGAATGGAAGGGGGTTAGTCCAGCTGAGTCGGTCTTGTGAGAGCTGGGCAAGGCTGCGTGATAGTCGGAGATCGTCTTCCAGCGCGGCGAGCGATGAAATGCAACATAAAGGTAAGGCCAACCTGCCCGAGGCATTTCTATGTATTTACATGTTAAACAATAAATGTAATAGCCCACCTGGGTAGCGTCTTTGTCTCACATTCAAAAGTAAGCTTGAATCTCGCTTAGGGTGAGTTACCCAGATAAGGTTGTTTTGGGGGGGGGTGTTTCCCTTATCCTGAGAAGACGAATGTCGAGTAACTTTAAGCTCCATGGAACCCGAGATCATTTGAGCATCATTTCACTGATTTCTTTCATCGTACGATATGACCAACAAAGTTAAAGGAAGCTAAAAACTACAAAATAAATAAATTAATTAATATCTGCATTGCACGCTAAGTGAGTAAGCTTTTTGTCAATGTGACTACTAAGGGCTATCTCCACACCCAACCAATCCTTTCGTCACAATAGTGCCGGAGGCGTTTAATTCCCTGACTCTTAAGATGGTGGACCCCACCCCGTGGTGCCTTCACACTTTAGTCGTGACAATACGGCGGCAAGCTTGCTACTGGTGTGAATTCAGTAATGCTAAAAATTAATTCTCATAGATATAAAAATCTGATGTGTTCCATTCACACAATTTCCTCAATCCGTTGCATACACAGATGTTTCTTAAAAAAATTCTAGATAAACTCGTGCTAATCTAGATAAACATTAGCAGAAACGGTCTTATTACTTACTTCCTTATAAGTAGAAGGAAAATTAGGGAATACATTAGGTTAAACCGATAGTCAAATATTTTAAAAGCTGGTTGCTATGTGAAACAATTGAGGTTCGGATCGCTTTGTACCGTTTGAGAAAAGGTAATTAGTTTAAAAATTGAAGCCAATAACAATGAATGTCTGGAAAGCGGTCAACTGTGCAAGAAAAACGTATATGTACTATAAACTATATGTTTTAACGAGATCTATATTTTTATGTAGTTAGTTTTTTTTTCTATATCTTACGGTTTAATCTTTATGAAAAATTCTGCAACTTTCAGCTCTTTATGCGATGGCAGGGGAAATCAAAGAAGCCAGAGAAAACCCGCTCCTGTGCCGCTTTGCCCACACACACACAAATCCCAATGCGGACGTCTGGGATCAAACCCAGGCCGTCATGCTGTGTCGTATCCTTAGAAGGTGCTGAACTTAAATATCAAATTTAGTTTTTAAGCGAATTTTCGTTTTCGAATTATCGTGTTTGCTCACACGCACTTTTTCCTAAAAGATGAAACCTCGACATCGAATTTTTGGGCACAATACAACTTCTTTTCCACTTACTATATAGAATTCCGAATACATCCATAACCTTAATGTAAACTGTATACGAAGCGACAGTTAGATCCACGATGACATGTGGAGGGGTGGGAACAAACAGGGTATCTGGATCAAGTGAGGACCCAATTTTTGAAAGGAATTCTGGGTGTAGGGAGGGGTACGGCAAACTGAGGAATAATGAGGGAATTCGGGGCGCATAGTGAAACGATAGAGTTCAAAAACAGAGCACTTAAATATTGAATGAGAATTGTTCACGGATTAGGTTAGTCTGCTACCCTGAACAGTTGCGAATGGAAGGTAATTCGACGTGAACTTCAAAATTAAAGAAAGAGTTAGAAACCATTGGGATGGGACACATTTGGATGGCGGGGTAGGTAAACAGGCGGAGTAGCTGGAGAAAAATTAAGAACCGTCTCTGTGATATTGACAGACAGCAAATAATTGCGCAATGCACGGAGAGCATTTCATTAGAAGTACAATCTGGGCTAAAATCGGAGTTGGGTATGGAGCAATACATCAATACAGGTACCAAACTCATTAAAAGGGGCTCGCGTGGATTAGACTAGAAACATGGCGGATCATAAAAATTGCTGACGAGAATGGTATGAGAATCTGTCCCATTTGCGAGGAGGAAGAGTCGTGGACCCATATCTTGGCAAGCTGTAGGGGTACGGAGGAATGGAGGGAAAACTATTTACCGCGATCTTTTACCACCGCGAATGTAGAACTAGAAGCATGTTGGACGCTACTGGCAGGCACGGTAACGTGAACGGGCTAGGTAAGTTCATATTTAAGACAAGACAGCTGAGATCTGAGAAGGCTGATAATAGAGAAGAGGGGGGGATAAGAATAACTAAACAAATGGGACTACAATGCTTTACATACATATATTTTATGTCATACTTATGTCATTGTTATGTTATGGTTTTATATGTTGTATATATATATATATATTATGTGTATATACTTCTCTTAAGTGTATTTATTTATTATAATTTGGTACATTAATGCATCTGAATACGGTGTACTCTGTGTTGTAAAGTTAAATAGCTGTATTTAGATATCTTTGTTTTTTTACTTTCGTGTTTACTCTTTTAATTATTTGTTGTTGTTGTTTTAATATTGCTTACTATTTTGTGAATTGCAAAAGCACGACCTGTCTATGGACCCTTGCGATTGTTGCAGCTCAATGTATGATATTGTTAGTCAATAAATACACTTATTTATTCATTCATACCTACTATATACATAATATGTGTAGACAAAGTGGAAAATATATGTAACCGCAGCGATAACAAATACCACCACTAGCTGCCGTTGAAGTGTACGCAGCAGCTGCACGGGCGTGGACAGCTAGGCGAGGATATTTTTGTTTTATTTACAATTTTATTTAATGTCACTTAACTACACAGGTGTTCGAACGGTCGCTGCACAAACTATGTCATTTACCCAAGTTTGAGTAATACAGCTACGGACGATTCCTTTTCAACGGCTAGAATCTGCGTTTATATGCGGTACGTATATAAGGGGCCGACTGGTTCCAAAAGTTAGTCCATAAGTAGACAGTTAAAGAATGTTAGTTGTCTATGGATAGTCCAGAGTGAAGTTCAGGTTGTGAGTCATGGCTCAATGATTGATCGATACGGAGGAATGGTTATATTGTGCAATAAGTGTAACATTAGTGATTCATGTGTAATGTGCTATTACATAGAGTGTACTAGTGGCAAATAACTGGCACTTTAATTTTTTACTTTCTCTAGCCCCATATGTACAATGTACATAGGGATAGAGAGGTATTGTATTGCACCCAAAAATTCGATACCGAGATTTCACCGGAAATACATGTTTTAGGACCCCCTGTATCCAAAAAAAGGATTTTCAGAAAAAGGTCCGTGTGTGTGTGTCCGTGTGTCTGTGAACAGGATAACTCAAAAATGAAAAGTAGCTAAAATACCAAACTTGATATTTAAGTTTAGTATCTTCCAGGGATGCGACACGAAGATTTTGAGAAAATCCCCCCCACCCCAAACTACCCTTTATATGGAATTTTTTTCGAAAATTTTGATTTTCTTAAAAATGGCTCTAACGATTTTGATTAAAATATCATGTATTAAAGATATTTACCTAACAAATAAAACGTATATCTTAAATTTTCTAGGAATATCTTCTGAAGACCTGTTTATTCTGGATGAATTTTGCTTAATTTGGCATAACTAGTAAACTGTAAGAGATAGACAAAAACTTACTATACAAAAAATTTAGGTCTTGTTAAAATACACAAGTTATGTCATATACATTTTTCTCGTGGAGCTTACCGTTTTCGAGGTATTCATTGTTATTAGTTTCAGTTGTGAAGTACTTATACTTTTCTCAGACGGGATCTCAGTTTTTCTTTTGTTCTACTACTGGCCAAACAAAGAAGCGATTTGTAATGACAATCGCATAACGACAGCTTTTAAAACATTTGACTATTGGTTTAGCCTAGTGTATTCCCTTATTTTCTTCCTACTTATACGGAACTAAATAATATGAACATTGTGCTAATGAGTACCACGATTAATAAGGTGCAGAAAGAAGAATAAACTTATGTAAGAAGTTTGTAGAGCAGCTAGAGAAAGTCATGTGAGTGAAACACATAAGATTTTTACAGAAATATTATGAATTTCACTCCTGAATAGATTTAAGTGTCATTCATTTATATATTACTTATATCACACAGTCAATATGATTAAATAGCTTCGTATCTGTTGATGTACATAAATTGAAAGTAATGACACTAGATAGATCGAAGTGCAATTTTCTCCCCACCAGAGTTCCCTAGAGCACCTCCTAAGCTACTACGGTGTCTGGAGTCAAATTCCCACTTCATAATGGAGCCAGCAGGTAACCTAGGCAGTAATGTTTTAAGATGTTGTGGAAAACGTTCTCCCCCCCACCCCTCGCAGTTTCTGATGGCACCAAGAGAGCCTGTAAAAGCCCCCCCC
Source organism: Hymenopus coronatus (assembly GCA_030762935.1). Lineage (NCBI taxonomy): Eukaryota > Metazoa > Arthropoda > Insecta > Mantodea > Hymenopodidae > Hymenopus > Hymenopus coronatus. The sequence goes on from CM060882.1 coordinate 29,584,402, forward strand.
CCCCCCCCACTCACACGTGAAGATTACCTGCTGCGGTCCGCCTGAAGGAGAGCACACAGACGTAACAAAGAGAATGTCACCTTACAGCAAAGCGTGACCTTATGGTCGTATGTATATTTAACCACGATAATGTATCCTTTGTAGTTGACCCAACAGTACAATGTTACTAATGCTCACTACTCTAAGTTAATTCAACTTCTCTGTTAACCGCAGTAAGCTATTTACGGTATGGGCGAACGGCTCGTCATTAGCCGCGAAAATGTTCCTTAAAGTCCCGGCTAAAGTGCGTGCGGAAATTAGACAGTAGTAGTATTTATTATGTTGAATGAATGAATAAGTGTACTTATTGACATAACAATATCGTATATTGAACATCAACAATCGTACGGATCCACAGACCGTACGTGCTTTTATATTACACAAATTAAAAAATCTGATGTATACCATTCACATGACTTTCTCTACATCTCTGCAACAAATTATTGTTAAAAAGCTTATGCTTCTATTTACTTCATGCTGCTCGAGAACAAATTAGCAAAAATAGTCTTATTACTTGTTTCCTAGTGAGTAGAAGCGAAATAAGGGAGTACTATAGGTTAAAGTGATAGTCAAAAGCTGGTTGCTATGTGACTGAAATTCCTTTATTTTTATGGACAGGAGTTAACAAATTCCTATATGAAAAAAGTAAGTTTTGTATAGCTGAAACCAAAAATAATGAATATCTCAAAAACGATCAACTCCACGAAAAAAATGTATATAATATAAATTGTGTGTTTTAACGTGCTCTACATTTCTTGGGCAGTATGTTTTTATCTAAGTCTTACGGTTTAGCAGTTATGCACAATTCCGTAAAATTCGTCCAGAATAAAGTAGTCTCCAGAGGCTATTCCCAGAAAATTCAAGATATACATTTTGTTTGTCAGGTAAATATCTTTAATATACGATATTTTAACCAAAATCGTTAGATTTTCGAAAAATGTTCCACATAAAGGGTAGTTTGGGGTAGAAGTGGCTTTAACATGTGGCATTTTAATTAAAATCATTAGAGCCATTTTTAAGAAAAGCAATATTTTTGAAAAAAATTCCATGTAAAGGGTAGTTAGGGGTGGGGGAATTTTCTTGAAAATCTTCGTGTCGCATCCTTGGAAGATACCAAACTTAAATACCAAGTTTGGCATTCAACCGTATTTTCGTTTTTGAGCTATGGTGTTCACAGACACACAAACAGACACACACGGACCTGTTTCTGAAAAGTTTTTTTGGACTCAGGGGGTCCTAAAACATGTATTTCCGGTGAAATTTGGATATCGAATTTTTGGGTGGAATACAATACATTGTACATACGGGGCTAGAGAAAGTAAAAAAGCATACCTTTCCTTCTAATGAGCAAAAGTATACTATTTTCCATCTATAAACAGTAACGATATTGCTGAATATACCTTGAAAAATTTAGCTCATTATCTTGAATAGTTGCCGAGATAATGGGTCAAACTTTAACATTGGCAAGATAGTGCATTTCAGCTACCCTTAAACATACCAAAAATCGTTAAGGGCCAGTTTTATGAAAATCAAAATTTACAGTTATGCTGTTCACTCACAGACACACACACACACACACACACACACACACACACACACACCACACACACACACACAAGGATGCTTTTTTCTAAAAAAATATTTTTATTTGGGTACATCAAACATGTATTTCTTCTGTAAACTCTGTATCAAATTTTTGGGCTTAATACAATATCTTCTCTACCTACTTTGTACATTGGTAGAATGTAATCAGGTGAAATAGGCAGCCATTTTGAAAGTTTGCCATGAAATTCACTCACATTGGTGGAGCTTAAGAAACATTTGTGAACTCAGTGCAACGCTTGTTTAGCTGCACTAGGACTGCATTTACTATGAGGTAAGGATTACTACCCGCGCCACTTCATTTTATCAGTGGCGAACGCTCGCACCAACTATTATGTCATGCATTGTACAGGCGCTATGGTAAATCAGTGTACATTAAACGAATGGTCGAGTATAGTGTGTGTTAAACGAACGTCTTCACTCATATAAATCCGATAACTATTGCCTATTGTTTAGTGTTAATGAGATATATGGAAACATAAATGTCCACTGTTTATGTCATTAAGTGACGGACTGTGCCATACGCTCGATTCTCACAGCTCCCGGTGACCCCTCAATAGTCTATATTCATTAGGCAATATCAACACTAGCGACACCATCGCCAGCGGCAGCCTGAACTGGAAAGGACTATAACATATGTATGTATAAGCCGGCCATGGCCAGTGCAGTCTCGCAGTACGAACGGAGACCAGGCGAACTAACGCGATGACGTAATATGCCTTCACGCATATGTCATGAAATGCTGTACAGCCTGGTTTACTTCACTAGCACGCCGCAAAGAAAAGTCTTGTCGCTTCTATGGTTAGAATAAGAAAACGACATGCAATGTCAGAAAGGAGGGCCGGCTTGAAGCAGGTGGGGCGAGTAAAATTGTATCACCTCACAAGATCGGTAAACCTCTTTCAAACAAATTCGTTTTGGACGATATGGACGAGTGTGTTATTAGAAGAAAATAAATATCAGGAGTATTACGCGGTTAAATAGAAATCCCCACGCTAAGAAAATTATTAAACATTTTAAGAAGGAGAATACTGAAATTTAAAAAGTATAAAGATAAACTAAGTTCACCGAGAGAAGGCTCTGACGTGGTTCAACAGCAAAATGTCCTAAAATGCTATTGGGCCAATAACAGCAAATGACTGGAAAAAACTCGATTCAGAAGGTAAACAATAATCAGGAAATACACTGAAACAGAAATGCACTGATGGAAGAAGAAATGGAAGGAATAATAATGAATCAGGGCTCGACAGCAAAATTGGGAGAAGAAACGGCCACCGGATCGGATAGGAGACCGACAGGTTAAGGGAGGAAGACTTATCACCGAATAATGCCAAGCGCTCGAGAGAATGGAAGAGATAAATGCATTTATTGTATTGTACCGGATTTGAGAATATATTTAATTGCTTATGATATACATACATACTTACATACGATTTGAGACTGTTAGTCGGCCTCGCTACTATTATCGCTATTATTTCTATTAATTATTGATTATTTAATGTATTTTAAAGTGTATAAAGTTAGCTTATAGCAAGTAAAGCTCAAGCTGTTTACCAAACTAGGACGCTGCAGAAGGGAAAGTTCTTTGTGAGGGAGAATTCTATTATAATTCACGTACTCTTGTGCATGTGCGTGCAATAGAGAAATGGGTGAAAAGCGATTTTAGGGGAGTCCTGGATGTTTGATAAGTGAGTTTTTACTTTTTCTATACTCACTATGTACAGTGTATAGAGAAGGTATTGCGCTCTGCCAAAAAATTCGATATCGAGATTTCACCGGAAATATATGTTTTAGGGTCCCCAATATCCAAAAAAAGTATTTTCAGAAAAAGGTCCGTGTCTGTGCTCACGATAACTCAAAAACGAAAAGTCGGTAAAATACCAAACTTGGTATCTAAGTTAAATATATTTCAGGGATGCGACACGAAGATTTTGAGAAAAATTCCCCCACCCCAAACTACCCTTTACAGGAACTTTTTCGAAAATTTTGATTTTCTAAAAAATGGCTCAAACGATTTTGATTAAAATATCGTATATTAAAGATATTTACCTGACAAATAAAATGTATATTTTGAATTTTCTGGGAATAGCCTCTGAAGACTACTTTATTCTGAGTGAATTTTACGGAATTTTGCATATGTGCTAAACCGTAAGAGAGAGACAAAAACTTACCTCACAAAAAATGTAGAGCACATTAAAACATACAATTTATGTTGTATACATTTTTTTCGTGGAGTTGATTGTTTTTTAGATATTCCTTGTTTTTGATTTAAGCTATAAAAACTTATATTTTTCTCATACAGTACTTTGTGAACTCATGTCCATAAAAACAAACGAACTTCAGTAACATAACAACCAGCTTTTGACTATCACTTTAACCCTGTTGTAGTCCCTTATTTCGCTTCTACTTACAAGGGTGCAAGAAAAATGTTTTCTCAATTAGCAGGAAGTATATAGAAGCATAAGCTTTTTAAAAACAATTTATTGCAGAGATATAGAGAAAGTCATGTGAATGGAATACATCAGATTTTTCTTCATTGTATTGAGGCGGTCACGAGGTGTTTATGGTACATTTTGGGTAAGGAGAAATGCATTAATGGACACATAGACGCCAAGTTTGTGATCTTTCTGACCAACGAAAACGAAGCAGCCAGGACAGCAGATTGTACTATATAAGTAACAGATTGCAGGCTGTTGGAGCAGTCACTATCAGGTTTGAGGTCACATACACCTAATTGGTGTCAAAGTTGGGAACACTTGCCGCTAGTTAAAGGCGCGTATACTCATTGTCAAGTTGCTATATAGTGTGAAGATTAATTGTTATAAATGTTATACACGAGCAAAGTGATAAGTAATTAGTCCTACGAGATAAGTAAAGTTAAATCGTCGAATTTGGAAAGTTCTAATAAGTCATAGAAACCCAATTAGCATGTAAAGCAAAGTGTTTGTCTAAATAAGTAACATTTTCTAGACAAGAATAAATTCATATGCGAAAGTGAAAGTGTATTAATCATCTAAAAGGACAACTCCTAACTAGCCGATTGTTTTCTCACCCGAGAGAGTCAATTTCATGCAGACTGAGTGACGCCGAGGCAGCTTCATAGTGGACTCAAAATCAGGTGCGTGGAGAGATCTGCTATATCTGCACACTTAATAAACGTGGGGAAATAATTATGACAACAAAATTCCCCAACGTGGCTAAAAAAACGCTACAGATTTTAACACACTCAGGAGAAATGCCATCGTGAACATTCGCTCTCATTTTTACTTTCTCTAGCCCCGTAGTACAATACATAGGGATAGAGAAGTATTGTATTCCACCCAAAAATTCGATGCCGAGATTTCACCGGAAATACATGTTTTAGGACCCCCTGAATCCAAAAAAAGGAATTTCCAGAAAACGGTCCGTGTGTCTGTGAACACGATAACTCAAAAACGAAAAGTAACTAAAATACCAGGGATGCGACACGAAGCTTTTGAGAAAAATTCCCCCACCCCAAACTACCCTATATATGGAACATTTTTAGAAAATTTTGATTTTCTTAAAAATGGCTAACGATTTTTATTAAAGCATCGTATAATAAAGATGTTTACCTGACAAATAAAATGTATATCTTGAATTTTCTGGGAATAGCTTCTAAAGACCTGTTTATTCTGGATGAATTTAGCTTAATTTGGCATAACTAGTAAACCGTAAGAGATAAACAAAAACTTACTCTACAAAAAATTTAGGTATTGTTAAAATATACAACTTACGTCATATACATTTTTTTCGTGGAGCTTACCGTTTTCGAGATATTCATTGTTATTAGTTTCAGTTGTGAAGTACTTATACTTTTCTCAGATGGGAGTGTCCGTTTTTCTTTTGTTCTACTCCTGGCCAAGAAAAGAAGCGATTTGTAATGACAATCACATAACGACAGCTTCTAAAACATTTGACTATCGATTTAACCTAGTGTATTCCCTTATTTTCTTCCTACTTATAAGGAACTAAGTAATAAGAACATTGTGCTCAATACCTCGATGAACAAGGTGCAGAAAGAAGAATAATCTTATATAACAAGTTTGTAGAACGGCTAGAGAAAGTCATGTGAGTGTAACACATCAGATTTTTCCAATGTACGTGAGAGCTGGGAAGCTGTTACATGTACAAGTGGCACTCCCCGGGGTAGGATTGCACTCGCCTTGGCCGGCTTATACATGTTTACAGCGATATAGATTTACGAAGCGAGGACAGAGTGTTGGTACGACCGGCTGTAGACTGTAGTGTTGCGGAGATGCAAAGCCCATGCGAGCGGTCAGGTTTTATACCGAAGAGTAATGGATGCAATGATCTTCTCAGCCAAGAGAAAGATCATAGGATAGGGTGGTTCGATTGTATTCTGAAGGACCTAAGCACTATGGAGGCGACAAAATTGGGTGAGACTGTAAGAGATAGAATGGCATGGATAGTAACTGTGAAGGTGACTCACGTAGGACTGTAGCACTGATTATTATTATTATTATTATTATTATTATTATTATTATTATTATTATTATTATTATTAATATCATCATATCATTATTATTATCATTAGCATGATTATTATTATTATTATTATTATTATTATTATTATTATTAATTTTTTATTGTTTCATTTACATAGCCCCCTTTAACATCTAAGGTTATATCGGGGGCTTTGCATTAGAAACAACTCGTCTGTAGATTCTTTACGTTGGGTTTTATTCTCCTCAAACACACACACTACAATTTCACGTGCATAATTCCAGACTTTGTAGGGGATATGGAATAATTCTGGTTAAAGAAAACTTCCTCGACCCAGCCGGGAATCGAACCCGGGACTTCCGGGTGAGAAATTATTATTCTTATACTTATTATTATTACTACTACTTATATTATTCTCAATTATATTATTATTATTATTATTATTATTATTATTATTGCTTCATTCATATAGCCCCTTTAACGTCTAAGATCATATCGGGGGCTTTGCGTTAGAAAAAACTCGTCTATAAGTTTTTACGTTTAGTTTAAATCGCTTTATTTCCTCAAACGCACACACATTTACACTCACATACATACTTCAAGAATGAAGGGAATAGGGAACAATTCTGGTTAAAGAAAAATTCCACGTCCCAGCCGGGAATCGAACCCGGGACTTCTGGGTGAGAAATTATTATTATTATTATTATTATTATTATTACAAGACTAATTCTACTACTTGGCTCTAGCCCGAGTAATAAAGAGTGCACGTCTGCCATCTCAATGACACAATAAGTAAGAGATAATGAGACGAGGAGCAGGAACTCATATTGATCACAAGTGACAGTAAACTTGCTACAGCTCTATTACTACTCGTCACTGTTACCGATAACTTGATCAAGTGTAGCGCAAGAGAATTTGAAATAAAATCACTGATATCGAATGTATAGCTAAGTCAATTGTGTTCACTAGCAACGAAATAAAATCATCTCTTTACCACTTCGCTCCTAAGGAAGTCAATAATTGTGTCGTTCTTCCAGCTGCTGAAAAATCTTGGAAGCTCGCAATGAGAAATCTTGCAAAACATGTAGTGGCTGTTTTCCAGCTCTTATTCTATACAATCTAGGGGTGTCCAAACAGCAGTGGTTTTCATATAAAGTTGTAATCACAGTGATAAATAGAAACAATTATGACGACCTAAAAATGTTTTACAAATAAATATAGGAGTAATTACTTTCTCTACACGTACCGTGTATGTACATTGTGTATAGAGAAGACATTGTATTCCACCCAAAAATTTGATATCGATATTTCATCGGAAATGCATGTTTTGCAACCCCCTGAATACAAAAAAAAATCATTTTTAGAAAAATATGTGTGTGTGTGTGTACGTCTGTGTTTGTAGCTAAAAAATGAAACTTCCGTTAAATACCAAATTTGACATTTAAGTTTAGTACCTTCCAAGGATACGACACGAAGATTTTCAAGGAAATCCTCCACCCACAACAACCACAAAAAATCGAAAATTTTGGTTTTATTAAAAATGATTTTTGATTAAAATCTCTTGTATTTAAGATATTTACATGACAAATAAAATCCATATCTTGAGTTTTATGAGAATAGCCTCTGAAGACCTCTTTATTCTGGATAATTTTGTCTGAATTCTGCATAGCTGGTAAACCGTAAGAGATAGACAGAAACTTACTACACAAAAATGTAGATCTCCCAAAAACACACAATTTATGCTATATACATTTTTTCGTTGAGTTGACAGTTTTCGAGACAGTTCTTGTTACTGGTTTTAGTTTTAATATATTTGATCTTTTCTCATACGGGAACTTGTCAACTCCTGGCCACGCAAGGAAACGAATTTCAATCCCATAGCAGCCACAATTTAAAACATATGACTGTCGGTATAGCCTAGTGTATTCCCGTATTTCCCTTCTAGTTCTAAGGAACTAAGTAATAAGACTTTTGCTGCTACTGTTATTTTGGTCCACAGGAAGTAAAGAGAAGAATGAGCTTATTAATAATAATTTGTTACAGATGTAGAGAAAGTCATGTGAATGGAACAGAACCCATTTTTTTACTTTCTGTTTCAAAGTACAGAGTACATACTAGGTAGTAAGATATTTTATTCCACCCAAAAATTTGATGCCGAGATTTCACCGGAAATGTATGCTGAACCGTTAAAGATATTTACGTGACAAGTATTGAATCTTCTGGAAATATCCTCTAAAGACGTCTTTACTCTGGATGAATTTCACAGAATTTTGCATAAGTGGTGAACCACGAGAAATAGACGAAAACTAACTTAACACATTTTTTTGGAAGTGTTTAACACCCGCTTTTACTGCTCTGGCATCGCAGGCGATGACACTGATGATACATGAAGATGGAGCCCCGGAAACCGGAGAACCCGGAGAAAACATCTCACATGCGGTCGCTTGGGATCGAACCCGGGACGTCTAGGTGAGAGGCGAATGGTTTGACCACTCGGCCACGGCGTGGCCGGTAAATTTCTTTAAAAACCACAATTTGTGTTGTATACATTTTTTCGTGGAGTTCACCGCCTTTACTTGCTCTACACGTACTATGTACATAGTGTACAGAGAAAGTATTGTATTCCACCCAAAAATTCGTAACCGAGATTTCACCGGAAATACATGTTTTGAGTCCCCCTGAATTCAAAATCCAAAACACCGCGAAGCCGGCTCAGACGTTTTTGGATCACGCGAATTCCCTTTTATTTACAAGGAAAATGGGACAAGAACATTTCTCTTATGGTTTGTCTCGATTACCTGTAGTAGACAGAAGAATCTACCGTAAGAATATTTTTTGTGCATAAAGGGTACAGAAAGCCATGTAAATGGTACACATATGGCCTTTTATTACTTTCCCTACACATAATGTAGAGAAGGTGTTGCATTCCAACCAAAATTTGATACCGAGATTTCACCGGAAAGAGACGTTTTAGGGTCACCCTGCGTCCAAAAAAAGTATTTTCAGAAATAGGATCGTGTGAGTGTGTGAATGTATATGTTAGTGTTAGTGTGTCCGTGTGTTTGTGAACACGATAATTCAAAAACAAAATGTCGGTAAAACACCAAACTTGGCATTTAAGTTCAGTATCTTCCAGGAATGCGACACAAGATTTTGAGAAAAATCCCTCCACCCCAAACTACTCTTTCTCAAACGGTTTTGATTAAAATACCGTATATTAAAACTATTTATATGGCAAATAAAATATATATATATATATATATATATATATATATATATATATCTTGATTTTTCTGGAAATATCCTCTGAAGACCTCTTCATTCTGAATGAATTTTCCTGACATTTGAATAACTGGTAAACCATAAGAGATAGACAAAAACTTATTACACAAACATATAGAGCACGTAAAAACACAGCATTTATTTCATACCTATAGGTGTTTTGTTCGTGGAATTCGGCCGCGCCGTGGCCGAGTGGTTAGACCACTCGCCTCTCACCTAGACGGCCCGGGTTCGATCCCAAGCGACCGCATGTGAGATTTGTGGTGGACAAAGCGGCGCTGGGGCGGGTTTTCTCCGGGTTCTCCGGTTTCCCCCGCCATCGCATTCCACTGGTGCTCCATCTTCATTCATGTATCATCAGTGTCACCGCCTGCGGTGCCATAAGTAGTTAAAGCGGGCGTTAAACACTACCAAAAAAAAAAAAAAATTCGTGGAATTCACCATTTCTGAGGTATTCCTTGTTATTTATTTCAGATTTAAAATACTTAAACTGTTCTCAGTTGTAAACTCCTGACTCTGCATAGAAACGGATTTAAACCATTTAAAGGACTTGACTATCTTTTTAGCCTAATGTAGGTATTCCCTTTTTCCTTCTACTTACAAAGAAAGAAGTAATTAAGACAATTTCTGGTAATGTTTATCTTGATTGTCATAAAGTAGATTGAAGAATATGCTTTTTAAAAGTAATTTGATACGTCTATGTAGAGAATGGAGGACATCAGCTTTTTTTTTTTTTTAATATTTAATTGAAATTTATTTTGGTGGAACTTCTATTTCATTTTATTACAATTTTTGGGGGGTGAGGAAAGGGTGGGTGGCCACCGCACTTTCTGTTCTGCCATCTAATCTCGTCTTTTCTAGGTAAGCTTATAAGGAATAATTTACACACTATATTTTAAAGGATAGTATGCCGAAAAAAGTCTCTCTTACCGTGATAGAAATTTCACCAATTTGAGTATATAAATTCGAGTTGAGGAGTGCCTATTTAATGCAGCAAAGAAGCAGAAAGTTTGTTATAGAAAGTGTTGTTTCTTGCCCAGCTCTCCGTGTTCCAGCTTGCGACTCCATGTGGATACGTGAAGCTGGAAGTTTGTCGAGACTTGGCTGGAAATGAGCTTCCTGAAGGTCTTAGGGTCAGCTTCGTGTGGACCACGCTCTTTAAAGACGACCAAGGATTAAAGGGAACAAACTGGCAATTGCTTTCCTATTATCACAATTGCATAGCTGGTTGAAAAAGAATCTAATTTGTTTCGTTCATATATGTAACTCTCTCTAACTATTCTGCAAACAAACTATTCTTACAAAAGATTAATCTTTTATCTACACATTACACGAAGTAGTCTAAATGTTCAAGTCCTTATAAGTAGAGGAGAAAATAAATTCTTTATTTCACTGCTTAGGGCATGGCCTGGTGGCAGCACTGTCAATGTAATAATACAATATTAAAGTTTTACAATGACAATTCAGCTCCATTATTAGAGCGCCAATTAGGCAATTTCAACCAATCGTGGTCATCTGACCGGAGCGATATTGTCGAAACATCTTATCGATGTTCATTTCTTTGAAATCTTGTCGCATCTGACGTTCGTTTGTTTAATCTTCGTCTCGGTTATTGGCAACAAGGTGACAATACAGTCAGCCAACCTCAACTTTCAGTAGCTGTCAATTCCACAATTGTGCTTTCACTTAAATAGTAACAATTTTTTTTAAGTCTTGTCCAGCTCATAACGTATTTAGTTAAAAAAAGGAGTGAAAATAATCGTTATTTGCATTTCTTATTTATGAGCTGAGTGCAATAACCTCATATACATAACGTTTGTTTCCTGTTTTGTATTAGTTATTAAAAGCTGAAATAAAATAATTGTTCCCTAATTGTATTGTTGCTATCGATTTTGTACATGGGTGTAGGCACGGTCAGCCAGGAGGCAGTGAAGAAAAAATCTAATGTGTTCCACTCACATGATTTTCTCTAGCTGTTCTACAAACTTCATACATAAGATCCTTCTTCTTTCTGCACCTTGCTAATCGTGGTAATCATTAGCACAATGTTCTTATTATTTAGTCCCGTATAAGTAGGAAGAAAATAAGGGAATACACTGGGCTAAACCAATAGTCAAATGTTTTAAAAGCTGTCGTTATGCGATTGGCATTACAAATCGCTTCTTTTCTTGGCCAGCAGTAGAACAAAAGAAAAACGGACACTCCCGTCTGAGAAAAGTATAAGTACTTCACAACTGAAACTAATAACAATGAATACCTCGAAAACGGTAAGCTCTACGAGAAAAATGTATGACATAACTTGTGTATTTTAACAAGACCTACATTTTTTGTATAGCAAGTTTTTGTCTATCTGTTACGGTTTACTAGTTATGCCAAATTGAGCAAAATTTATTCAGAATAAACAGGTCTTCAGAAGCTAGTGCCAGAAAAGTCAAGATATACATTTTATTTGTTAGGTAAATATCTTTAATATATGATATTTTAATCAAAATCGTTAGAGCCATTTTTAAGAAAATCAAAATTTTCGAAAAAAGTTCCATGTAAAGGGTAGTTTGGGGTGGGGGGATTTTTCTCAAAAACTCCGTGACTTATCACTGGAAGATACTAAACTTAAATACCAAGTTTGGTATTTTAGCTACTTTTCGTTTTTGAGTTATCGTGTTCAGTCACACGGACACCACACACACACACACACACACACACACACACGCACACACACACACACACGGATCTTTTCCTGAAAATGCTTTTTTTGGATACAGGGGGACCTAAAACATGTATTTCCGGTGAAATCTTGGTATCGAATTTTTGGGTGGAATACAATACTTCTCTATCCCTATGTACATTGTACATATGGGGCTAGAGAAAGTAAAATAAAAAACATTCGGTAAACAAACATGGTCGAATGCGACATCTTCAATCATAACCTGATAAAATCTCCCTTCCTATATATTATAAATTATTAATGGTCTATTTCGCTTTATCAAGCACAACTCGTGTTTTCATCTCTTATGGACAATTCACTCCCGTCGCTTCATTCCAGTCGTGAATTATCGAAAAGACGAGAATACTCGTGGTATTGCTTATGACAATGCAATATTTATATTTACTATCCCAATTATAAATCACTCTTCTTTAGTCTCTTTTTAAAACTATTTACATTAGAGGCTAAGTCTGCAGTAGCTCTGCAGATATTTTGTTCCAGTGTTTAATTGTTCTGTTTGCGAAGGAAAATTTACCTATATCAGTTGTGTGTTCTCTATTTCTTATTTTTTTCGAGTGATCATTTCTTCCACAATATAAAGTCGTCAATAACCGCTTGGATATATGCTTCCATGAAGATTCCCTCTTAAAGCTCTAAAAAATGCACATAGTCTTCTCGTTATCTACTTTAAAATAGGGAATACACTAGCCTAAACCGATAGTCAAATGCTTTAAAAGCTGTCCCTATAGGATTGGCATTTCTATGACGAGGAGTAAAACAAAAGAAATATGAAACGGATAAGAACTTCCCGTTTGAGAACGGTTTAATATTTTGAAATTGAAGCCAATAACAGGGAATATCTAGGAAATAATTAACTATAAAATTTTTGAAAACAAGAAAAAAGCTGATGTGTTCCATTCATATGACTTTCACTACATCTCTGCAACAAATCATTGATAAAAAGGTTATGCTTCTATTTACTTCATGATAGTTGAGAAAAATTAGAAGAAATAGTATCATTACTTGCTTCCTTGTAAGCAGAAGCGAAATAAGAGATTACTATAGGTTAAAATGATAGTCAAAACCTGGTTGCTATATGGCTGAAGTTCCTTTGTTTGTATGGGCAGTTGACAAAATCCTGTATGAGAAAAGTATAAGTTTTTCAAAGCTGAAACCAATAACAAGGAATATCTTAAAAACGATCAACTCTACGACAAAAATATATATGACATAAATTGTGTGTTTTATTGTAATCTATATTTTTGTGTAATACGTTTTTGTCTATTCCTTACGGTTTACCAGTTATCTAAAATTCAAAAAAGCATCCAGAATAAAGATATCTTTAGAGATTATTCCCAGAAAATTCAATCAAGACACACATTTTATTTTACATGTAAATATCTCAAATATAAAAGATTTTAAACAAAATAGTTCGACCCATTTTTGAGAAAATAAAAATTTTCGAAATGTTTTTCATTCAAAGGGTACTTGGGGGTGGGAGAATTTTCTTGAAAATCTTCGTGTAACAACCTTGGAAGATACCAAAATCAAATACCAAGTTTGGTATTTAACGTCTTTTCGTTTTTGAGCTATGCTGACCACAGACACACACACACACACACACGGACCTTTTTCAAAAAATGTTTTTTAGATACAGGGGGACCCAAAACATGTATTTCCGGTGAAATCTCGGTATCTAATTTTTGGGTGGAATACAATACTTTCTCTATACATTATGTACATAGTACGTATAGAGAAAGTAATAAAAGTGTAACACCTGTATGCGACACTAATACTGTGTTTTAGCGACGGTTTTTGAGTAGTAAGTTATTATCTATCTCTTTCGTTTTACCAGTTATACAAAAGTCATTAAGAATGAAGAGGACTTCAGGACATATTTCCAAGAGTTTGAGATATACATTTTATTTGCCATGTATATATTTTTAATATATGTAATTTTGTAAAAGTTTTAGCCATTTTTTATAAAATTGGAACATTTCGAAAAATCTTACATGTTAAACGCATTTTGAGATGGGGATATATTCCTGCTAATTTTTGGAAGATACGTAACTTAAATACTAAATTTGATATTTGACCGACTTTTACTTTTAGAGTTATTCTGTTCACACACACACACACACACACACATACACACATACGTGGACATTTTTCTAAACATCTGTTATCACTCAAATGATTTACCGTTTCTGCAAACCAAATATTTTTATAAAATGTTATTTTATATTTACATCACGCAATGAAGATAGTATTACCAGAAGTGCTCTATTACTTAGTTCCTTATAAGTAGAAAAGAAAATTGGGAATACACCAACCTAAAACTATAGTTAAATCCTCTAACAGCTTTCGCTATGGGATTGACATTGAAATTTGAATGGCTAAGACTAAAACAAAGGATATATGAAAAGGAGTGAGAATTTCCTGTTTGAGAAAAATTTGAATATTCTGCAATTGAAATCATTAACGGGGAATTTCTAGGAAATCATTAACTACAGAAACTTTTTAAAATAAAATAAAAATATAAAACGTGAATGACACAAATAAAATTGTATTTTATCAACTGTTTTTGAGCAGTAAGTTATTATTGTCTATCCCTTAAGGTTTACCAGTTATGTAAAAGTCATTAAGAATGAAGAGGACTTCAAGAAATACAACAGTTCAGGATATATATATTTCGCCAAATAAACATCTTTAATACACGACATTCTAATATAAATCGTTAGCCTATGCTTAGAAAATCGAACGTTTCAAAAGATCTTGCATGTAAAGCGTAGTTTTGGTTGGGTGTATTTCCATGAAAATCTTCGTGGTATATCCTTGGAAGATACGAAGCTTAAATACCATTATTGTTGAAATCTGATGTCTTCTACTACATGACTTTTATCTTCCGACATAAGCAGAACAGGTCTTATGACCTGTTTTCTTGTAAGAAGAAGGAAAATAAGAGAATACACTAGGTTAAAGTGATAGCCAAAACCTTAAAGAGTTGTTACCATGGGCTTAACATTAAAATTCGGTTCTCTTTCCAAGACCAAGACTAAAACAAAAGAATTATAAACAGATGAGGACTTACGGTTTGAGAAAAGTTAAGTATTCAAAAATTGAAATCAATAACAGGGATTAAAAAAAAAGGAAGTATCTGACATAAATAATGTTTTTAAATACAGACACACACGCGCGCGCGCGCGCGCGGATCTTTTCTCCTAAAATCCTTTTATTTATTCTGGGAACATTAAAACATGTTTTGGTGAAATCTAGAAATATAATTTTGTATAGAATAAAATACCTTTTCAACCATTTAAATGCATAGTACGTGTAGAGAAAGTGATAATTTATGTACTACACTTACCTTCAGTGACATTACATTTGTTATGCGAATTTACATACAGCGCATTGTGATAAAATTATAGGAAACCATAATAAAGCGTTAGAATTTAATACGAAAGAAGAAATGATAAACATAGATATGAAAGCAGGATGTGCGCAAGTTTTTAAAACTGTGACATAATTAATAAAAATAAAATCTGATGTGTTCCATTCACATGACTTTTTCTAGCTGTTCCGAAAAAATTATTCTTACAAAAGATTATCCTTTTATCTACGTTATGCATGATAAATATCAGCAGAATTGCCTTATTGCCTACTTCTTTGCAATACATTAGACTACAATGACAGTAAAATCTTTTAAAACCGGTCGCTAAGTAAAACAATTGAAGTTCAGTTCTCTTGAAAATTAAATTAAATGGCGTCTTATTTATGGACGCTCTTTAACTACTGTGGTTCTCAGCGCCCCATTTTATGCTCGGCGTGAAAGACCACTTAATGTTACTCAGTGACCTCTCTACCAGGCTTGAGGTTCTTTTACGTGCCGTAAATCTACGACACGGGATCCACGACTTTATTTCCCTTCCGAGGGAAACTATGCTTAGGATTTTTACGCCTGAAAAAATTAATCGTCATCCACCGGGTTTGAACCCACGATCTTAGGTACATGAAGTTAGCATGGTAACCATTACACCAAGTACCTTAAAACTGAAAGCAATAGCACGGAATATCTCGAATACGATCAACTGTATAAAAAAAGCGTATGTTATATAAATGGCGTGTTTTAATGACATCTGCCCTTTTGTGCAATAAGCTTTTGTCCGTCTTTTACAATTTACCAGTTATACAAAGGTTATACACGAATCATCTAGAATAAAGAGTTCGTTAGAAGTTATTCCCAGAAAATTCAAAATAAATATTTCGTTTGTCATAAAATATCTTAATTATTTGTCATTTTATTCAAAATCATTAGAAACATTTTAAAGAAAATAAACATTTTTGAAAAATGTTCCATGTACACGGTCGTTAGGGGTGGAGCGATTTCCTTGAAGATCTTCGTGTCGCATCCTTGAAAGATATTAAATTGAAATGCCAAGTTTGCCATTTAGCAGACTTTTTTTTGAGCTATGCTGTTCACATACACGGACCTTTTTCTAAAAATGCTTTATTCACACTCATGGGGCCTCAAAACATATTTTTGATGAAATTTCGACATCGAATTGTTGGTTGGAAAACTAATACCTTCTCTATTCACTATATACTTGTACTTACCGGATAGAGAAAGTAATGTGAATAACCATTGAATCCACAAAGCATAATTCATGTTACAAATGCTGCAGAATTTATTTAAATGTGCTATTTATGCCTACAATGTACATGTTAAATTATAGGTTAAGATTTTTGTTAAAACGTCGTGGCTCCTTCAGTGTTTTCCCGCATCCTGAGAAGATGAATATCGAGTATTTTTACGCTCATTTGAGCACCATTTCACCCATTTCAGCAACCACAAAAAACATCTTATTAATTCCAGGAATATTGTAATGACTTGCCGATGCTTAGAAGAATCGTAAAGCTGATTGGCACGAGAAGTGAGAAAATCTCACGGATAAATGCACCAAGTTGCGATACATGATCTTCTTGTGAAATAAGATACACATAATAACTGTAATGCAAAATAAATTCAGTTAAAAAATGAGTTATATAAATCGCGTCATCAAAGTGACAAAACAGTGATCCGTTAATTCGTTAAAATAAAGAGGATTTTTTACAGTTGAAGTGATTGCTACTTCATTAAATACTTCACCTCAAATTCTACTTCAAACATTTGCCTGAAATAAAAAAATTCTCAAAATACTCATCGACTAAGTCCGGCACGTTTCTGTTGTCTCAGAATAATAGAGCAAATTAGACATGGGGCGATTCAAGAACGACTACAAGGAAATAATCGCATGAATCGTGTCAATCTTGGCATTAAACGTCATTCAAAAAGAATCATGAGAATCTGCTAGTCTCAAACTGAATCGTTGTTCAAAAAGAATCTTATGAGTCGAAAAGAATAGCATGAATCGTGTCAACCATAGCATTGTTAAAAAAGAATCGCGGATTTGAAGAATCGTGATCAGTTATTGCAGTTTGTTTTTCTTTTGTTTCCAACTTACGAAGTACCAACCCGAGTTTCGACGAAAACTGCCGAGTATACTAAGGTATACATAAGAAAACGAACACTGCCGATCATTGCCGAAGCTACCACGAGCGCCTTTATATTGTTGAGGGATGAGTTATTTACACCTGAAAAGAAGCGTTAGAATTTACACACACACACACACATATATATATATATATATATATATATATATATATATATATATAATATGCACAGCTAAATGGTCACTACATTAGTAAGATATATAACTGCAGAAACGAAATTTTACGACAAAGAAAACAATTATGCTCTTACATAATAGGTTTAAAAACAAAGGTACTACTATTCGAATACATTAAAATTACCTCGAATATTCCTGAAGAAAATAATAATTATTCTGGGTACTAGCGTAGCCTTATAATGACGTATTTATAAAAATTACATGACTTAGTGGCGTGCAGCGATGAATAATATTACTGTGCCTATTACCATCACACAAAAACCGTCATGCGGTTGAAGCTTAGGTATTACTTTTAGATTTAAGACACATTTTTTATATTTTTTCTTTTTCGAATAATGGAGGAAATGTTACCAAATATATTTGCAATAGATAGAGAAGAGTAGACCATTTTTAAATTGCTGTTTTTATGCTAAAAGAGCGGCCATTAATCTATCATTCCCATGTAAAAACAACCAGACAGCTTAAGACAAACACAGAAAAGGCATGGCGACGACTAATGAATCGTGTACGAATCATGTGAATCGAATCCTATGAATCAATTCCTGAAAATAAATCGGTCAACTCAATGCTAGAGCAAATCTTTTATAATTGGATCACACAATGCGGGAACAGCGGCTGCTTCCAACTAACAATGAGATTAGAAGCATGACAGAATAATCAAGTTCGCCAACTTAGCGATCACGCTGAAAGGTAGGTTAGTGGCAAAACTAAATAGGGTGTAGTAGGTCGATGTTTGAATAGCAACAAGCTCCGAGCCAGTTGATCGCACCAGAGGACCCAGATTTGACTCCTGGTGGAACGAGGGACTGCAATATCACAGGTAACCAACCATCAGCTTTAATTCCCGCTAATAATCCTGCTACAAATGTCGCCACAACAAGAGACCGTCATCTCAACTAATCCTGCTAAATACACGAATATACATCTGATGCATCCAAACGACTTCCTCTACCCTGTAGCGTTTATTCGAAGGTAGATTTACGAACTATTGCTTTTCTACTCCTTTTTCAGAAATAGCTGCACTGCATGCTTCGTTATACGTACAAATGGAATAATGACGATCAAATATTTAAGAATTAGACGCTATATATGGCTATACATTTGTGATACGATTGCGAGAAACAACTGAACGTCGACTGTACTTGAAAGAATTACAAAGTCTTGAGCAATTCAAGTAAGTAATAGCAGATATTTCAGACATGTATAAAAGGTTATTTGAAGTAAATTGTAAGAATGAAGTTGAGCGTTATTTATGGGCGCTGTTTAATGCCGTGGTTCTCAATGCATCAGATGTCTCTTTATTGGGCTTGAGTTTCTTTTACTTGCCGTATCTGCGACTCGGGACTCCGGCTTTAATTCTCTTTCAAAGGAAATCATGCTAAGGATTTTTTATGCCCAAGAAAATCCATCGCCCTCCACCGGGTTTGAATTCGCAACCTTGGGATCCGGAGGCTAACATGTTATCCCTATATCTTGGCGTCATGAAATACATTCTGTGTTTTAAAGAGAGACACGGGGTGTTTTCAAAGTGACACAGAATCACAATAAGTAGACGCTGTTGCCCAGACCCTGTGATACGAAAGTATAGTTTTCAACGCCAATAAAGACATATCGAAATTCTTAGGCTTTCACGGCCGGTGTCAATACTGGCTGGAGTATAATCCGGGCTTGTGGGCCGTGGTCTACTGGGCTTCTTCCCAGACGTTTCGTCTGCGAAGAAGGAGGAGCCCAGTAGACCACGGCCCACAAGCCCGGATTATACTCCAGCCAGTAATAAAGACTTACCAACAAAACGTCTGTCAGCGTGGGTTGGAAAGTAACGCAAGGATCACCGAATCGCTTGCTTTAGCAATGTTATCATAAACATACCGACATATTGCACAGTGGTAAGCTAACATTGTATTATGAAACTTTTGTTGTTTTTTTGTTTTTCAAAAATACAATCTCACCCTAAAGCTAATGCTTATAAGGATATAACTGGTAAAATAAGTTGCATCAATACGCCACCAATACTATATTTTAGAAATTTCAATTTAGTTTTATTTATGTACGCTCTGTAATTGCTTAGGTTCTCATCAAGTGTGAAAGACCCGTTAATTTATTCAGAGGCCTATTTATCAGGAATTGTTCATGAATGAATTACATCTTCAGATGTAATTAGAATTCGTGTTAATACTTTTATTGGTAATGTTGTTCGATTATCGACTTCGAGTGATTCTTTTATATGCCTAAATCTACAACATTGGACCAACTTCTCTTCCGAAAGAATCCATACTAGAGATTTCTACGACCGAAAAAAAAATCCATTGCCCTCTGCCAGATTTGAATTCGCCACCTTGGGCGCCAAAGGCTATCATGTTACCACTAGACAACGGAGCAAGACATAAAATATATTCTGTGTTTTAAAGAAATATACACAGGGTATGTCGAAATGACACCAAACCAAGATGTGAACGTTATTGCTCAGATCCTATGTGAAATGAAAATATAATTTTCAACGCCAATATAGGTACATCAACAAAAAGCGTTATGGTCAGCGTGGCTTAGGTATTTACCCAGGAACAAAGCCACGTACCTGTCCCACGCTATCCTAGGTAACGTAAGTAGATTGGGAAGCACTGAGCCACCTGTTTTAGCAGTGTGTTATAAACATACTGACATGCTGCACAATAGTTAGCTAGCTTTATGCTCCGAAACCCTTCAAAAAACCCAAACCTTTAGTTATTTTTTATTCTTCCAACATACAATTTGATCGTAACAGACAATGAATGAAAGGAAATGACTACGAATTACCCGAGTGGTCTGTAAAGTTCTCGGCCTGATAGTGAAAAACGAAAATTCATGCTTTCAAAATAGTTTTATTTTTCAAGATAATCTTCTCTAATATCAATATATTTTGTCCAGCGGTTTTCCAATGCCATTATCCTCTGTTCCTGTGGAAGTGCTGCAAAGTACCCATTTACAGCCGCAATTGCTTGTTCGCTGGACGAAAAGTGCCTACCACCGAGAAATTTCTTCAGTTTTGGAAACAGATGGAAGTCCGAGGGAGCCAAATCTGGGGAATAGGGTGGATGTCCCAGCACTTCATAGTGCATATTTCCCCATTGCCAAAACGCTTTTGTGGACAGGTGCATTATCCTGATGGAAAACAATTGTTTTCATTTTTAACCCGGGTCTGTTTCACGAAACAGAACGGTTTGGTTAGAAGTTGAAAGTAGTATTCTCCATAATGGTTTTATCTTTTTCGAGATAGTCAATCAACAAAATTTCTTTGGCATCCCAAAACACTGACGCCATGATCTTTCCCGCCGATAGCACCATCCTCGCCTTCTTTGGAGCTGAAGAGCCAGCTTTTGCCCAATGCCTCGACTGCTGCTTGGATTCGGGTGTGTAGTGGTGAGTCAATGTTTCATCCATTGTGACGTATCGGCGCAAAAAAGTCACTTCTGTTCTTCTGAAAATGCCCCAAGCACCTTTCAGAAAGTGTCGTGCGAATGCGTTTGTTATCCACAGTGAGGATACGCGGCACCCATCTTGCGCAAAGCTTTTTCATGTTTAATTCCTGATGCAAGATTGGACGTCCTTCGCCTGTATCTTCTTGGACGCTTTCACGGCCACGTTTAAAATCGGCCGCCCATTTCTTCACAGTGGAAAATGAAGGTGAAGAGTTTCCGCAAATGAGTTTCTGTAGGTGTTAAACCTTCTTTTGCAAAGAATTTTATCACATTACGATACTCGATTTTCTCCATTTTCAAAGCAACGCGCACTTCCACTCTTCAAACAACTGCCTACAATCAACTATTGCCTGGAATGTCTTGTAATTTTACATAGAGTTTATTAACATGTAAAGAAAAAAAAAATCATGCAAGTAGTGCCGCGATCTCTGGAAGGGGCCGAGAACTTTTCAGACCACACTCGTAAGGCTGGGCTACATACGCTGCTAATACCATCTTTCAGAAACAATTAAGGGTAGAGAGAGTAGCAATTTTCATGTTGAACCTTAGTGAAATTTATATTAAGATTTCTTGAAAAATATGCAGGCTATTGTAGTAGAACTTTACCACTTATAAAACAGTTTCTTCTAATTCAGAAGTGATAGTCAAATAATAATTTAATTAAATAGTTACTAACTTCTTCATATTGCAATAAACAAGAAAATTTGCAAAATTTTGCACATATTTTCTTCTTTAGGTGCATTTTTACCCAAAAAATTAAAGTGCAACAATTCAGACTTTGTAGTCATATTAAAAACGTGTTAAACATAAATTGTGAAATACATGTATTAAGACAGTTATAAAAAATAGCAATTTTAAAAATGTAAAACAATGTAGACCTAATTTTTAATATTTTGGTATTTATTCATTGTTTTACATTTTATACACAGATACATAAAAGCTTTCACCGGCCGTTTGGAGCAATACATATGGAAAAGAAGTCACACCTCCATCTATTATAATTTTTTAGAAAAGTGAACCAAAAGTTTTCAAGAAACCTTAATATATATTGCATTGCAGTTCAGTATGGAAATAGTTACTCAGTCTCTCTAGCAAGAGTCATTAATGTTAGTGGTCTTAAGGGTAAAAACAAGTAACTGATAAAAAATCTGATGTATTACACTCACATGACCTTCTTAAGCTATCTACAAACTTCTTACAAAAGATTATTCGCCTTTCTCAATCATGCTAATCGACCTACATTAGCAGAATGTACTTATTACTTAGTTCCTTTTTAATAGAAGGGAACTAAAGAAATGCACTAGGCTAAAGCGATAGGCAAATGTTATAAAAGCTGTCGTTATGCGATTGTCATTGCAAATCGCTTCTTTGCTTGAGCAGGAGTAGAACAAAAGAAAAACGGACACTTCCTGTCTGAAAAAAGAATAAGTATTAATTGAAACCAATTACAAGGAATATCTTGGAAACGATCAACTCTACAGCAAAAATGCATATGACATAGATAATGTGATTTAACGAACTCTAAAATATTGTGCGGTAACGTTTTGTCTATCTCTTACGGCTTACTAGTTATTCAAAATTCAGAAAAAAAATTGTCCCGAGCAAACTGGTCTTCAGAATCTATTCCCAGGAAATTCAAGATATACATTTTATTTGTCATGTAAACATCTATAATATACGGCATTTCAATCAAAATAGTTAAAGTCATTTTTGAGAAAAACCACATTTGAAAGAAATTCATATAAAGTGAAAAATTCATATCGTA
Source organism: Hymenopus coronatus (assembly GCA_030762935.1). Taxonomy (NCBI): domain Eukaryota; kingdom Metazoa; phylum Arthropoda; class Insecta; order Mantodea; family Hymenopodidae; genus Hymenopus; species Hymenopus coronatus. The sequence continues at coordinate 29,607,460 of CM060882.1, forward strand.
TGATAAAATATTTTTTGTATTACTCACTTATAACATTTTTTGTTAAAAACCTCTAAATGTATATTGTTCTGTGTCACTTGGCAAACTCATTTATGAGTCAGACTAATAAATAAATAAAAATGTGGTGGGGGGATTTTTTTTTTAAATCTTCTTGTCGCATCCTTGGAAGAAATAAATTTAAATACTAAGTTTGGAATATAACGGTGTTTTAGTTTTCGAGTTTTTCTGTTCACAGAGAGACAGACAGACGCGCGCGCGTGTATCTTTTTTCTAAAAATTCTTTTTTTGGACTCGGGCGTCTCAAAGCATATATTTCCGGTGAAATCTTGGTATCGAATTTTTGGATGGAAAACAATACCTTCGCCATACACTATGTACATAGTACGTGTAGAGAAAGTAATAACAGATACAAGAATGCTATTACAATACTATCAAAGGGTTATAGATATAGCTAAACAAAATTAAATCCTTATGCAGTGAGGAAAGTTTATTTTACTAACTCATAATTCTAAGTAAAACATTTGTACATTTAACAACAAATTACAGTCGATATTTACAGTAGTTTTTTGGGAGTTTACTATTAGGATAATTATTGAGTACGAAACTACTCTTTGCCCCTTTGCTTAAAAGCAAAGTTAACTTTGCTTATGGCGAACAAATATAAACCCGTTTGTTTTACGACACTTGCTTGCCAAGAATATCCTCTGAGGTATGAATATATAGGCATCACACACAAGTTCTTCGTGTACTGCTAATCTCAAAGGATATAATTAAAATGTAATACATCAAAACATACCCAAAATTGTTTCTAAACTATGACTTCAAACCTCGAACTGTTACGAGTATAGGATGCAAGATTTATATTCGTTCGGTGTCGTTTCAAAACAACCTGCACATTGTGTACTGCGTTTTCGTCTATCGCTTAACGTATTAAGATGATATAAGATTCCTTTCGTATGGAGAGGCTTCACAGATTATTGAAAACTTTCAATTCGTTTTAGTTACAAAGAGAATAGGGATAGTCATATGTTTAAGAACTGGATACAATAAACTGATAGTGGCTTATGTCACATAAACATTCAGAAAATCGTAAATACGTTTTAAAGAGATCTACATTTTCTGTAAAGAGTATTTTGGTCTATCGCTCAGGATCACAGGTTATACAACATTATACAAAATTCCTTTAGGATGAAGAGCACTTTACGGGGTAATCCTGGAAAATTCAAAATATACATTGTCTTAGACATCTAAATATTCTTAATATATAGAATTTTAACAAGAACCGATAGACGCATTTTAGAAAAAAACAAAACAAAACAAAAATCATACAAAAAACAGAAGGTTCAAATAATGATCTATGTAAAATATAGTTGTATGTGAGGGCATTACGGTGGAAATCTACGTGTCTAATTTTGACTTAACCTCATTGCCAAATTTGGTATTTTTCCGAAATTTCGTAACTCAGTATGATGTTCACAGACACACTGACAGAGACAAACCCACAGGCCTTTTCTTAACTTTTTTATTCAGATGACCTTAAAACACGCATTTCCGGTGAAATCACTGTGTTAAATATTTGGGTGGAATGCAATGCTTCCCATATTTACTAAAGAGGTAGTGAAGATACAAATCTGATGTGTTCCATTCGATTGATTTTCTCTATTATGTAGTAAACTGTTCTTATAAAAGCTTATTCTTTTATCTACTTCTAGGTAATCGAGATAAACGTCAGCAGAAATTGTTTTATTACTTAGTTTCTAATAAGAAAAAGGGAAGTAAGGGAATACTCTAGGCTAAAGCGACAGTCAAATCTTTTCAGCCCAACTGCGTAGTGTGGTGATAGCGTGTCTACCTCACATTTAAAGGGTCGCGAGTTCAACGAAATCTACATTTTTGTAAGTTTTTGTTTCTCTCTTACGTCATCAGTTATGCAAAAGTCGTTCAGAATGAACACGATTTCATAGGCTATTCTTATGAAATTCAAGGTGTACAGTTTGTTATATACATGTCTGTAATATATGGCATTTTAATCAAAATCGTTAGAGCCTCAAAATACCAAAACTAATATTTAAGTTTAGTATCTTCCAAAGTAACCTTACCTGGAACATTTTACGAAAATGTTGATTTTCTCAAATATGACTAATGATTTTGATTAAAATACCCTATATTACATGACAACTTCTGAAGAGCTCTTCATTCTGGATGAATTTTGCAACTGAATGCACAGAAATGGCAACTAGTTTTTAAAATATTTGACAATCGCTTTAGCCTAATGCATTCTCTTAATTCCCTTCTAGTACGCGAAGAAATCCACAAGAACATTTTTGCTAACGTTTATCTCGATTATATGAAGTAGATAGAACAAAAATCTGATGTGTTCCCTCCACATGACTTTCTCTACATCTCTGTAACAACTTATTATTGAAAAGCTAATGCTAATATGTACTTCATGTTAATCGAGAAAAAATTAGCAGCAATAATCTTATTATTTGCTTCCTTGTAAGTAGAAGCGAAATAAGGGAGTATCATAGGTTAAAGTTATAGTCAAAAGCTGGTTGTTATGTCACTGAAGTTCCTTTGTATGGGCAGCAGTTGACAAATTCCTGTATGAGAAAAGTATAAGTATTTCAAAGCAGGAACCAGAAACAAGGAATGTCTCAAAAACAATGAATTCCACGAAAAATGTATAAAACATAAATTGTGTGTTTTAACGTGCTCTACATTTTTCGTGTAGTACGTTTTGTCCATCTCTTACGGTTTAGCAGTTACTCAGAATTCCGTAACATTCATCCAGAATAAAGTGCTCTTCAGAGGCTTCTCCCAGAAAGCTCAACATATACCTTTTATTTGTCAGATAAATAGCTTTAATATACGATATTTTAATCAAAATCGTTAGAGCCACTTTTTAAGAAAATCAAAATTTTCGATAAAAGTTCCATGTAAAGGGTAGTTGGGTGGGTGAATTTTTCTCAAAATCTTGTCTCATTCCTAGAAGATACTAAACTTAAATACCAAGTATTTTACTGACTTTTTATTTTTGAGTTATCAAGTTTGCATACACACATACACACACAGACCTTTTTCCGAAAATGCTTTTATTTTAGATAAAGGGAACCCTAAAACATATATTTTCGGTGAAATCTCGGTATCGAATTTTTGGGTGGAGCGCAATACCTTCTCTATACACTATGTACATAGTGCGTGTAGAGAAAGTAATAGGCATTTTAACAATATTTTTTACAGAGATGTAGAGAAAGTGATGTGAATGGAACACATACATCAGATGTTTCCATTTAATAATTACAAAGTTGCCCGCATCTTGAGGTGCGTGTTTTGTCACTCGCACGGGAACAATGCCATAATCACTCTCTGGTATTACCTGGAACTGCTGCAGTAATTAATTAAGCGAAAAAAACAAAATATTTAGGTTAAGGTTTGGAGAACGGGAGTCCATCATGGTCTATTCAGCGCACGGACTGTGTCGACCTTTGACCTGACTGCGGCAACCTTTACAATGTATCCTTTCGTGCGTGTTTGAGCAGCTGTGCCGCTCCCTGGCGCTACAAAAGAATTCCTTCAGGGGGTTAGAGCTGCCCTCGCTTTTAAAGCGACAGCCCAAGCAATTAATTTTTTGTAACACCAGGTGTTTGTATAAACAAATAAAAACTGTGTGCATTTCTACTTTCTCTCTTCCTTACCTAAAGCAGAAAAAATATTGCAAGTCTTCTTCTTCTTCTTTTGCTACTAGGGGCGTTCAATAAGGCCTTAGAAAACATAAGAAATTACACTGCTAGTATGAAAAAGTCTTTGTATTTAGTAGCCGCCGTGTCTTACTAGATGTCAGTTAAAGTTTCAGCTATATACATCACGTGATTTCATTACCATAGGCAATTGAATAAAAATTCCGTGCTTCTTTAGAAAGATGAAAAAAAAAAAAAAAAAAAACAACAAATAAACGAGTTTCGTTCGGTGATTAAACGCTTCTACTTAAAAGGCTCAACAGCGAAAGAGATAAAAGCGGATTTTGAAGTACATGGCACATCTGCGCCTTCGTTTGCAGCAATTTACAATTGGATAAATGAATTTAAACATTGTCGTACATCCACAAATGATGAACATCGTCGACGAATCAAAGTAATCGAAATAGTAGAGGCCACAGGTATATTACAATGTACAGTGTTCTCAATTTTCCACCAAAGGCCAGGTCTGACAAAGGTCACGACAAGATGTGTGCCGCGTTTGCACTCAATGGAGAATAAACTCAATCGTGTGATCCATTCGAAAGCTGCTTTGGCAATTTTCCGTCGCAATCCTGACAAGTTTCTGTGTCGATACATAACTATGGGTGAAACACTGATACACTACTACACTCCAGAGAGAAAAGTACATTCGAAACATTCGGTTTTAAGGCGAGCCAGCTCCGAAGAAGGCAAAAGTGGTGACATCTGTAGATAAGGTGATGGCCTCGATATTTTTGGGATGCTCGCGGAGTCATCTACATTGGTTACTTGCAGAAAAACGAACAGTAAATAGAGAATACTATGCATCGTGATTGCACCGATTGAAGGCAGAAATCTAGAAGAAGCGCCCATATTTGGCAAAGAAAAATATTATCTTCCGTCTAGACAATGCAGAGTGCACACATTTTAAGTTAAGGTTCAAATTACTATTACATCCAACAACAAATTTGGCCTCAGTGGCTTGTTTTTTTAGTTACAAACTTGAAATAGTGGCTCGGCGGACAGCGAACGATTCATCTAACGAAGAGGTCATCTCCCAGACAAATGCCTATTTTGAAGATCTTTCAAAATCCTACTTTTTGGAAGGCTTAAACAGTTGAAGTAAAATGTATAGAGCTAAAAGGAAATTATATAAAATAAATAATAATCTACAAAAAATAATTTGCTTTTCCTTCTTTTTCTAAGGACTCAACGAGGACTAAAGACTCGTATTTACCCTCCTCATATGGAGTACTTGAAACTTCAGGACTTACAAGCCACCCTCTGGGATCAGGTACTGTTGAAGAGCAGGCTGACTCTGTAGCAGAGAGAGTAGACAGGATGGGTGATATGTCCGGTGACTGGTTTGAGAGTGAGGGACATAATATGAAATGACAGTAAAATGGATGAAAGGAAAGAAAATCAGTCCAGACGCAGCTTTGTCCACCACATATCTCACATGCGGTCCCGTGTAATTGAACCCAGCTACGGGGCCGCCCAAATTTTGTATTCCAAACAAAAAGTCGATTCCAAGACTACAACGGAAATACACATTTTGAAGTCCCATGAATTCAAATCCATATTCCTACTTTCTCTACCATGTACTGTTAGGTAGAGAAGATATTGGTTTCTACCCAAGAATTCTATGAGATTTCACCGAAAATACATGTTTTGAGACTCACTGAACTCAAGAGGCACATTTTAAATTTCTCTATCGAGCGAGGGCACCGCGCTAAATCACACGACTGGCATTTCGGAGGTTTTGGGTTCGATTTCCTCGGACCATCCACTCCGACCCATAGATTTTTTTCGGAGTTTCCCCGGGTTGAAAGCGAATGCTGTAGGGTTTCTTTCATCCCTGAACTTCCAGTCTCATCATGTTATCATTGGTCTCTTTCATGGTTGTAAGTGACGGTGATGGTTCTTCAGTGCGGTGTGACAGCGAGAAAGGATACCGTGTACGGAACTTTCTCCATCCCTCGCACTTGGCCTGGTTCCCATTTCTACGCACCGCCCCCTTTGGGGGTCGATGGAATCTCTAGATGCAAAGGGGGTCTCCGGGCTGCCTGCCCAAATTACTGGGGCGCCTCTATAGGATTATAGTGACCCTTTACCCCTGATTCCAGTGCCCGGTGTCTCCTCTCATCTCACCTCACCTCATTCCCACTCTCGGGATATTCTCATTGGAGTCCCCTCCACAAACTTCCTGTTCCTAACCTTTTCTACAGGTTACTTGAAATAAGCAAAGAAAGTATTACCTTCCGTTGAAAAATTCAAAATACAGATTCCGGTATAAATACACATTCTGAAATCCTCTTAATATAAATATCCAGTTTAGAAAAAAGATTTTGTAAGTGTTAAGAGCATGCATTTACGAAAATTAGGATAAATAGTAAATCGGGTGTTTCAGAACTTATGTTCGACTAAGAAGCTCAATTACAGTCTTCAGATGTTTCTCTAGGGACCCCAAATAATTTTTCTTTCTCCTGTATGAGAGAATTACACTCTCAGAAATTATATTCAAGATATACAGACAAAGGCCAGTATTCTAGCCTTAAATTGGAAACCTTTTCAAAAGTTTTGATTCTCTTAAGAAATGACTAAGGAGTTTGATTAAAACACTATTTGCTTTCATGAAAAATAAAATTGATATGCCTAGTCTGAAGTAGTCCTGGTTCTGAATGGACTTTTTATAAATTGTAAAGTGTAAGATACAGACAAAAGTGCACAAAATATGTAGATTTCTTTAAACCACATAACTTATATCAATGAAAGTTTGTGGTGTTATTAACTATTTTTGAGGAACGTATTCTTTATAATGTGTTTGATTTTTCAATACTTCATACTTTGTCAACTTGTAAAACTGCTATTCTTTTTTCTCGTGATCATCTTGAAAGCCATTACATAGAGACCAACAATTAGACGATTTGACTATTGCTTTAGCTCACTAAAGCTTGCAGTTTTCCTTTTACTTTCCAGTAAGCTATATATTAAATTCGTTTCTGCAAATTAAGTATATAGAAGAATAAGTTTTCTTTTAAAAATAGTTTATTGAAGAATGAGGGAAAAGGTCCTGTGAAGAACGCTTCAGATTTCTCTAAATTATGTTATTATAATTTTAGATACACACATCCATGGCAGTTTTGTGCTATAATTGTTTAGAATAAATCTACGATAATTTTTCCGTTAAATTGATTGGCATTTTTACAAATTAGAAATTTCACCATGCTGTATTTTGCATCTACTTGGTACAAAGCCTACAATTTCCCTTTAATGCACTTTTTTATTATTTATTTAATGCAATTTTAACAAAGTCAAATCACGGCTACATACGCTTTACAATTCCTTACATACTTGAATTTCATTGGGAAAATTAAGTACATTCTTCGAAAAAGCTGGATCACCAAAGAGCGGTTAATATGGTTGCTGGAATACTGCATCTAGTTCTTGCATCACCGCAGCTGATGAGAACGTGAGTGACTGAGGGGAGAGTGGACATAGCTGCACTTGGGTGGAAAATCACCGGACCAGAAGGTAGGAATGAGTAGGAGCAGTATATCAGAGACGAGGCGAGTTAGGAGAACATGACGATACTTGAGAGGCTAAACGGAAGTGGGAAGAGAACAGACATTACGTAGTTTGTCTCTAGTTGAGTTGAACCACTGTTGTTTCCATTGCTGGAGAATGGTATGGTTGGGAGGGTGTCGTGTTGCTTCCATAGCTGCAGCATTGGGGTTACGGAGTGGTGTTATGTCACACGACAGCTGCACGTCATATTACTTTTCTACTGGAGCAGCTGCTTTGCACATGATGTCAGTTCCTTTAGCACTGATTGGTTGGAGAGATAATCAGGATGACGAATTCTACGGTGTAAACACCAAGAACGCCTTCGAGACGCAACGAGCTAATTCTGGAAGTTTCTTCCCGCGTCTACCGCGAACTCTCTCGAAACACCTGCAACTATATTACGTTGAACGTACTCGCGAGAATCACCAAATTATTGAGTTGTTATTGTGACGTAAAATGCAGCGAAAGATAGTGAGAATTGTTGAGTCACGTGATCGACATTTACCGAGCGCCTGGAAGAAAGAAGAGGTTGCTTCGCGCGTTTCATTACATCACTACGCGCAAAACTAAACTAAAGTGACAGTGAAAATTGAACAAAGTCACCCCATGTAACAATTTTCAACACTCGCTTATCTAGTCCTACGTACACCATACTTTATTTCGATCTCTTTCAGTCTTTGTAGATTTTCTGTTCCATTTTGGAATGCTTGCTTTGTGGATGTAATAATCAGTAATTGCTAAGCCACAAAGCCCTTTGATGAGGACACTAATATTTAAAAAGAAAGGGATGTTACAAAGTACACGCTGTTATCTTGAGAGTTAATGTGTGCCGGTTCCACAGAGTTACCCACATAGTGCTGATATTTTTGTTCTTTGTGAAGCGGTCCAACTTGTGTCGTAAAGTGAATCCTTTTCTGGGTTAGATTGGCTCCGAGTGTTTGAGACTGGCGATACGGGTCCACCACCCCCATCTCTCAGAGAGCTGAAATTTTCCTTTCACCTATGAATACGGTCCCCATAAAGATGCCCCACAACAGAAGCTGCGAAAGGAACTAGGTTCATTCAGTATCACATTCGTGCGTACTCAAAAGATAGTTTGTATTCAGCGTGTGTGTCAAGACAAACCCAGATGAATACAAACCTTCGTGTGTATGATATACAGCAGCTCTGATGCACTACATTCACATTGCCCAGTGACATTTATTACCTTTTCTATCTCATACACAATTGAAAGAGAATGTATTGTATTGCAATTAAAAATTCGATACCGAGATTTCACCGAAAATACATGTTTTGAGGTTATCTAAATAAAAAATGTGTGTTTCATTTACATAACTTTTTCTACCTATTACGCTAACAACTATTCTTACAATAGCTTATATTTCCCTCTTCTTTATACTAACCAAGATAAACATTAACATAAACCACTTTTTACTCAATTTCTTATAAGTACAAGGGAAATAAGGACTTACATTAAGGTAAAGCGATAGTAAAATATTTTAGAAGCTAGTTGCTATGTGATTGAAATTCCGTTCTGTTTGCATGGCCAGGAGTACAAAAAAATCCAAATCCAAATTCCCATTTGAGAGAAATTGAAAAACTGTTTTAAAAGTAAACCAATAACAAGGAATATTTCAGAAGTAGTTAATTCACAAAAAAAATATACATGGTGTCATTTAATGGAATCTATATTTTTTATAAACTTTGTGTCTATCTCTTTCTGTTTATCAATTATGCAAAAATCTTTAATTTATGGAATTTTAATCATAATCGTTAGACATTTTTGTGAAAGTAAAAGAAAAAAAATTGAAAATATCAATGTAAAGGGTAGTTTGGTTTTGGAAATTCTCCTCAAAACCTTCGTGTCGAATTCTTGGAAGATACCAAGTTTAGTATTCAACGGTCTTTTTGTTTTTAAGCTACTAACACCCCCATGTACGCACACACGCACGCGTACACAGAGAGCAGAATGGCTACATAGAAATACGGACTTTTTCTGACAATGTATATACTTAATTTGTAGAGAAAGCAAAAACAAAGATAATAAAAATAAAAAATAACATTCTACAGAAAAACATCGAAATTAATTTTTTCAAAATATCTTTGACTTTTGTTAAAATGCCATATATTATTAGCATTTATCAACGGTTTTCCGGGTCCAACCTAATAACTTCATTTATTTATGCACTCATTGATTAAAGACCTTTACTCATTTTACTCTGCAGAGCTGGTCTTGTGTTACCATGGTCACTTGTTAACAGAAGTCATTTATCAGATGTATAATACATTCCCCCGGTAACACAAGCGCTGTCTACAGAGACTTGATTCAGACCACTTTCCCAGACTTATTAGGAAATGTGCGTCTGCAAATATGAAAAAACTTGTGGTTTATGCACAGTTTAGTCTGAATGTTCGAGATGCACTGGCTGGTATCTAGCATGACAAATGGATAGGTAGAGAGGCATCAGGTCTCTTCTGGGGGTACCTTAAACCATTGGTTTATGCAGCACACATTAAGGACGAAGAAACTCTTAATCTTCGTATCATATAAGCCTGCAAAATCAAAAATAAATAAATGGTGTTTTATTTATGGACGCTCTTTAACTACTGTGGTTCTCAGCGTCCCATTCTAAATTGGGTGTGAAAGTCCGTTTAATTTTGCTCAGAGACCTCTCTATAAGGCTTGAGGTTCTTTTACTTGGCGTTAATCTACGACATGGGACCAACGGCTTTACTTCCCTTTCGAAGAAAACCATGCTAAGGATTTTTACACCCGAAAAAAATCCATCATCCTCCGCCGGGTTTGAACCCGCGACCTTGGGTATACGAAGTTAGCATGGTAACCATTACACCACGAAGTGCGACATGCAAAATCATGCGACAACGTCTGGGAGTATTTGACATTCCATCTTCGATTAGTATATGCTTCTAGACACAAGAAGAGGGCATTTGGATCGTTTTGAATATGTGGTGTTTGTGTAGAACACCTAACTAGCTGACATCAAAATAGAACAATGTGTCAGTTTAAAATGTCTTGATTAATAGCATTTTGAACCTCAATAAATAGAGAACGAAGAGTTTTGGGACATGAACATTTCTGGTTTATATGTTTTTTTGTTGTTTTTTTTTTTTTTTTACGTAAAGAACCTGTCCCCAAACTTTGTAAAAGTATTTTTGACTCACTTTATATATCCTGATTCTTCTAGAGATAGGCTGTAAAATCCACTTCAGTTGGAATTAATTTTGTATAATCTTATATAACTGGTATACGCATTGCGATGGACGAACACGTACTACTCAAAAAAGTAGAGTTGTTAAAGCAAACATTTATTACAAATAACTTTTTTGTGCGTAAGCTATTTCCAAGGCATCCGTTATTAATTGCTCCAAGTTTTCAATACTTTGACATTCTTTTAAATGCCTGCTTATGGGATTTTAAAAATGACATTATCTCAGTTCGCTTTTGTTTAAATGTGTATATGTTTATCTCCATTAAAATTATGTACATAGAAAACTAACTTCCGAAAAAATAGTTTTACTAGCCATTAGTAATGAACACTATATCTGAATGTAATATATAAGCATTTTTATACAATTTATACATGTTATTTTATGAAAGATGTCTACTGTCTACTTCGTATTTATTTGCATACATTTGCTAGAATCAACTGAATAGCAAAAGCAGTTTAATAATGGAAATTTCGGAAATTAGACAAAAACTATTTTAAAATAAATGATGAATTAAAGAGTGATTGATACACGTATGTTATTATGGTTAACCAGTTGTACGACCTTCTTTGGACCTCTCAGATATTCCCAGAAAACTGAAGATTTACATTTTTGGGTGTCATGTCCAATATTTTAAATATATGTGTTAATCACATCCTTGGAGCGGTTTTAAGGGAAAAAAAGCTGATGTGTTCCATTCACATGACTGTATCTGCATCTCTGTAACATACTATTGTTAATAAGCGTATTCTATCATACCAATCAAAATTTAGCAGAAGGGAAATAGAGAATACACAGGACTAAACCTGAGTTTCTTTGCGTGGCCAGGAGTTGACAAGTTCCCGTATGAGAAAAGTAAGAGTGTTTTAAAACTGAAATCAATAACAAGGAATATCTCAAAAACGGTCAACTCCACGAAGAAAATGTATTTAATATAAACAAATTGTTTGTTTTAACGAGCTCTAATTTTTGAGTGGTAAGTTTTTATCTATCTCTTACGGTTTACAGATATGACTAATTCACCCAGAATAAATGTTATCAGAGGCTTTTTCCAGAAAATTCAAGCTATCCATTTTGTTGTCATACAAATATCTTTAACATATGATAATTTAATCAAAATCGTTAGTCATTTTTGGGAAAATCAATATTTTCATTATTTTTCCATGTAAAGGGTAGTTGGGGTGGGGGATTTTTTTGAAATTCTACGTCTCGCATCCTTCGAAGATAAGCTTAAATACCAAGATTTAAGGATATTCCCAGAAAATTCAAGATATATGTTATTTTAATCATCGTTAGCGCCGTTTTTGATAGAATCAACATTTTCGAAAACTTTTCCATGTAAATGGTAATTGGGGGAGGGGGATTTCTTGAAAATCTTCTAAATAAAATACTAAACTTAAATACCAAGTTTGTTAACGGACTTTTCGTTTCTGAGCTATGCTGCCCACAAACACACACATACATTTTTCTACTTTCTCCATACGCACTATGTACATAGTGTATTGAGAAAGTATTGCACTCCACCAAAAAATTCGATACCGAAATTTCACCGGAAATATATGTTTTAGGGTCCCCAATATCCAAAAAAAGCATTTTCACAAAAAGGTCCGTGTGTGTGTGTGTGTGTGTGTGTGTGTGTGTGTGTGTGTGTGTGTGTGTGTCCGTGTTTCTGTGAACACGATAACTCAAAAACAAAAAGTAGGTAAAATACCAAACTTGGTATTTAAGTTTAGTGTCTTCCAGGGATGCGACACGAAGATTTTGAGAAAAATCCCCCCACGCCCAACTACCCTTTACATGGAACTTTTTTCGAACATTTTGATTTTCTCAAAAATGGCTCTAACGATTTTGATTAAAATTATGTATATTAAAGATATTTACCTGACAAATAAAATGTATATCTTGAATTTTCTGGGAATAGACTCTAAAGAGTAGTTTATTCTGGATGAATTTTACTAAATTTTGAATAACTGCTAAACCATAAGAGATGGACAAAAACTTACTACAGAAAAATGTAGAACACATTAAAACACACCATTTATGTTATATACATTTTTTTCGTGGAGTTCATCGTTTTTGTGACATTCCTTATTTTTGGTTTCTGCTATGAAAAACGATACCTTTCTCATATTTTAACTTGTCAACTCCTATCCATATAGACAAAGGAAATTCATTGACATAGCAACCAGCTTTTGACTATCACTTTAACCTACGGTTTCCCTTATTTCGCTTCTACTTACAAGGAAGCGAGTAATTAGACTATTTATACTATTTTTTTTCTGATTAGCATAAAGTAAATAGAAGTATAAGCTTTTTAAGAATTATTTGTTGCAGGGATATGGAGAAAGCCATGAGATTGCTGCACATCAGATTTTTTTTAATTCAAGGGATCTCAGAACACGTATTTCCGGTGAAATATTGGTATGGAATGTTTGGGTGCAATGCAATACCTTCTCTATACACCGCGTACAATATAGTACGGGTGGAGAAAATTATAACATTTGAACAGCGGATATGAACTGCTTTTGTCTCGGAGATTTGAAAGAGGAAGAGAGAGAGAGATAAAGAACATTTCCTAATGTTTACAGCAAAGCTTTTAGGAACTCCATCTCTGGGCTGTTGATCCTCTGAAGATGAAAGACGGTCCTAACTAGGTAGTTCTCCTGAAGTTGGAACAGATTCCCGCTCAATGACCAGGGTCTAATCGGGGAATGAAGGAAACGTGCTTGTAATGATAAATCGGATCGAAGAATATTACTGTGCTTATGGGTTAAACCTTGTTAGTGGCAGGAGGCAAGATCGATATCTCGAACACTTGAGTGGATACATCAATGGAGCGCTGCTAGTGACGTGAATGGAAACAAGGAGTGACCCCTGTGTCGAAGTAAAGTATGTTCATCGACAGCTTCCTGGGGATATTGATGGCTTTCTCCAATCAACAACCAGATAGCGTTTCATTCACACGACTTTCTCTATCTACTATCCAATATTACTTTCTCTACCATGTACAATGTACATAGTATTGCATTCCATCAAATTCAACATAGAAATGTCACTGAAAATACATGTTTTGAGGGCCCCGGAGTAAAATACCAGTGTGTTTTATTCATATGACTTTCTCTAGCTGTTCCACAAACAAACTTTCCTTACAAAAGATTATTCTTTTATCTATGTTATGGCAATCAAGATAAACATTAGCAGCATTTTTCTTAATACTTGCTTCCTTGCAAACACATGGACAATCCAGGAAGTGACAGATGATTTGGCATAACTAAATGATAACAAAAGATATCAACACAAAACTTCTATTTACAAAGCTACATTACCTTAATCTATTTCTCAACGTAATCACCATTCTGTCAAGACATTTATTGTCACGTGGTACCAATTTTTCAATGCCGATGTTTTTGAATGCACAAAATGTTCGGTCAAACAAATTTTATAGGCAAAAACGCAAGTGTATGGTGATATTGCAATGAACAAATCTTCAGTGAGGAAATAGGGCATAATTTATAAGTAATCAAGCAAGACTCAGGATTCGAAGTTCACCAATCGTTATGGATAAGTTGAAAGAAAATAATAAAACATTTAAAAATGCGGTGTTTCACTTTGGACACTGTATATGGCTTTTTGGATGGAAAACATTTCCCAACCGATGAAGACCTCAAAGTGACAGTACATCTTGGTTCATATCTTTAGCGGCGAAAGAGTATAACACCTGCATTGAAAAGCCGGTACCACTGACAATAAATACAGCAATGACAATTACGTTGAAAAATAGAGTAAGGTACTGTAACTTTGTAAATAAAGTTTTGTATTGATAGCTTTCGTTATTGCTAAGTTATGCCAAATCATCTGTCAGTTTCTAGAAGGCCCACGTAGAAGGGAAATAAGGGAATACACTGTGCTAAAGCAATATTTATAAAAGTTCACGACTAAATGAAACAATTTAAATTAGTTCTCCTTGCTTGCTAAGAGTAAACAAAAGAGAGACGAAAATAAAGATATCTTTCAGTATGAGAAAAGTTGAAATAGCTTAAATATAAAAAAAAATCAGAATATCTGCAAAACCATAAAAAAAAAAAAAAAAAAAGTAGAATAAACCTATGGAATAAATTGTGTTTTTTTATGACATCTATATTTTGCAGTTTTTTGTTAGAGCTATTTCTGAGAAAATAAAATTTTCCTTGTAAAGGGTAGTCGAAATTGGGAGATTTTCTTCAAAAACTTCAGTTCGTATCCTTGGAAGTGACTGAACTTAAATACCAAGTTTGGTATTCAACAGCATTTTGGTTTTTGAACTATGCTGACCATAGATCCGCACATGCGCGACTTGAAATGTTTTCGATTCAGGGGATTTCAAAACATGCATTTCCGGTAACATCTCGGTAGCGAATTTTTTGATGGAATGAAATACCTTACAGTACATACAATGTACACACTGCTAGAGAAAATGTTTGTGTCTGGGGACAGCACAACAAAAAGAAAAGTCGGCTAGATACCAAAGTTGAAATGTTAATGTATTCCTCGGATGCGACATGAAGATTTTCAGCAAAACTCCCCCTAACATGAAAGACTTTTTGAAAGGTTCCCTCGGTTTTGACTAAAATACCACTATATACATATTAAAGATATTTACAATCCCAAATAAAATACTTATCTTGAATTTTCTGGGAATATCCTATAATTCAGGATGATTTTTGCAAAACTGGTAAACCGTAGGAGAGTCTACTTTTTCTGTACACAAACCATGTTTACAAAAGCTTATTCTTTTATTTGCATTGTACTCTTCTACATAGACATTCTTTATCTTATTACTTGCTTTCTTGTAAGTAAATGGGAATGCACTAGGCAAAAGCGATAGTCAAATCATTTAAAAACTGGTCGCTATGTGATACAACTGAAATCTGGTTCTCTTTGCATGGCAAGAAGTAAAACTAGAGGTATGAAACGAATGTTGACTTTCGCTTTTAACACTTTAAAATTTTAGGTATTTCAAAATTAAACCAGTAACATCTCGGAATTAACTTTACAAAAGAAAAAAAAAAATGTATAAGACAAAATTGCGTTTTTAAACGAGATGCATATTTATGTGTAGTAAGTTTGTATTCATTTGTTTTTGTTATCACACAAGCCGTGTATAGGATAGGAATTGGTTAGGTAGAGTCAGACTGAAAAATTCAACGCCATAGCTGGAATTTGAAAAACAGATGTGAAAAAACAATTAAATCAATACTAATTAACCATAATAGTTGGCAATAAAATGAATCCTGGGGGTATGTCATCTCAAAATAATTTGAGGTCACTTGTGATTTACCGGGAAACATGAGAGCAGTTGAAAAATTCAATGCTATGCCGGTATGTTGCCATGGTAGCTCAGTGGTAGAGCAACTGGCTGAAGTCCGCGAGATCCGTGGTTCAAATCCCGGTTATGGCATTGAATTTTTTAGTCTGACTCTACTTATCCAAGTTTGTATTTATTTTTTACGGTTTAGCAGTTGTACAAAGTCATCTAGAATGAAGAGGTATAAAGATGCTATTCCCAGAAAATTCCAGATATGCATTTATTTTTTTATAAAACATCTTAAACATATGGCATTTTAATCAAAATCATTGCAGTGATTTTTGAGAAAATCAAACAAAATAATCGATAAATGTTACATGTAAACAGTAGTTTGGAGTTGGGGTTTCCTTGAAATCCTCGTGTCGCATCCTCGGAAAATGATCCATACATCAAGTTTGGTAGTTAACCAACTTTTCGTTTTTGAGATCTCGCACGCGCGCGTCCGCACACACAGTTATCATACTGGTTTTGCAGTGTCCTCCTGTTAAGTTCACACATCCCTCGACCACGTCTTGTCACAACTACTATGCTGTTCGGCTACGCTTTGCGGCTTAGAGCTCGGATGTTGGCAGCACCACCGCACTGGGGCATTTGAGTCATCCCTACACGAGTGTTTATTATCAACCTTCTACCCGGAGGGTGTACACGTTTGCACTTCGAAATGGACTCCAATACAGAACATTGTCGCGTGGAGATATGTTGACAGTGCGACGTTTTTAATGTTCAAGAGAGAGTGACTTAAAAGGGACCGATGGATACAGGAGTATCTACATCTCCTCTTAAAACCACTAATATAAATATTGCCATAGAAATTGATGTGTCACGATGGATACCGCGAAACTTACGTACGTAAAACTCGCTAAAAGTTCGCTAATGTTCGCCTTTTAAATGCACCAAAGTTGTTACATCGCTTCCGATTACTATTCTGGCGCGAATTATCATTCCAAATATTTATTGTTGCAACAATAAACATGGGCAATCTACGCATCGTTGCGGACTAAGACATTTTGGAAACTTACACATTACTGAACGAAAATTGCGATTTAGAAAATCTTGCATAAGAACTAGCAGTTCCAGGGCTGCAGCATTTCCTCTCTGTTATTGTTCGTGTAGGTATGTATATTTGTCAACAGTTTCACGGTGATTATATTTGTTACACACTCTGTTTCGAGCTATGCATCTATTATTCAATCGTTGTATTTGTTTACCGCTTTGCGATGGTTATTCACTTGTATTACATTTGCTTCAGGTTTCTTCTTTGCACTTATTTACTATTTCATGCTTTTCTATTGCCGTAACGTATTACATTTCGCAACGGCACCAACCAGTAGAGTTTCTCTATTTTTTGATTCTCGATAATTTGATAAAATCCTCTTTTTAAGAACTTTAGTCTTATGAACAAAATATTCTAGAGAAGTCCACTAATAATGTCAATACATTCAAATTACGATCAGACAAATACTTTATGGAATATTAGAATTAATAGTGTTTGCAGTTTTCTTTTCCTACAACCGCAGCGATTTTTCTACTGAACAGTTGCTGCCTGACATTACGTATTGTCTGCCATGACACGTTGACCTCTGCGGCAATATTACCAGGGCTGTTAAGTTTGTTTTGTTTGTTTTTCGCCCGCGTTTAATATTATGGCACCGCAGGCGATGACACGGGTGCAATGTGATAGCAGAAAACCGGAGAAACCAGAGAAAACCCGCCCCTGCGCCGCTTTGTCCACCACAAGTCCCACATGCAGTCGCTTGGACTCGAACCAGGGCCGCCTAGATGAGAGGTGAGTGCTCTGTTATAGATTACATTGGTTACAGCAGCAAACATATCACACTTAAGAAGTGAAACTGACTTTATTATCCACTGTAGCACGTCATATTTTGTAGTGCAGTATTTTAAAGATACAAGGAAAGTATAATTTTGCACATCGGATGTATACATTTTAATGGATTTATTTTAAAGGAATGGTGTAAATGCAGCACAGTTGCTTGTATAATGAATTTAAGAAGTGAAACAGCTGTTAATTATCCACTTCGGAGCACCTACAAGTCACGATATTATATTACGTTTTATAGTGTAGTCATTTGAAAGATGCAAGGAAAGAAAAGCTTTGCACTGAAAGGTGATAAATCGCACTATTGTATGTTAAAGACCAAATATGGTCCTGTTAATTTATTATAGTTTTGTGCATTATTACTATACGATGCTTACACTACTTGGCATTACTTCAATATATGAATATTTTTGTCTTTCTACCATTAGAGCCGCTTTGTAGTTACTGGTCTGTTATAAATGTTTATGGCCCTAAACCGCAAAGGTAGCCCAAGGAGGAGGGTCCTAAGCCACAAAGCGTAGCCGAGGGTAATTTTTCATAAGTAGAGGAGTGTAGTAGTTGTGATCAAAGGCCGTTGCTGCGGAACGATGACGGCGTAGCAGAGGGGTCTGTGAAGCTAAAACCCCAATGATCCCAAGAAGAAGTAAAAAACTTCGGCAATCTGGCAACTTTCACAATTGAGCAAATTAATGTTTTCAGCTTTTTCAAATATGGGTCAGTGGTAGAACTCAGTTAAAATACTTCTTAAGGCGTGTGTGTGTGTGTGTGCGCGCGCGCGCGCTACAACCATCGTAAAATTTACACTACCAATGCGAACTTGAAATCTGTTTTTTACCAAAGTAAGGAGAAGGACATTTTGAAAGTATTGCTCACCTTTTAGTTACAATATATCGTACATCACATAACCTTACTTTAGTTAATTACGTCGGTGCACATTTCACCCCTTTAAGCTTCCGGCTGTTAGGTTGGTAACCATCATTCCACGTTAACTTTAACTACATGACGAGGAGAAAAAAACAATAATGTGTAAAAATATCAATAAAGACACCGCAATAATGTATTCTTGCAACGACGATAAACTATATTTGAACTATTTAAACAAATAATAAACGCGTAAAAAAGGAAAATTCCGTTAAAATATTGGTATTACCTGGAAAGAACAGTATGTATATTTGCGTTTCACGCCGCACATGCTAGTCTGTAGCCTAACCTTTCCAGCACCTCAGCGTTTACACTACACAGTGCACTTTTGTTTTACCACATCCTCTTCATCAGGTTTCTCGCTGTCGCCGCGAGTCACATGGTGTCTTCGTCTGCCACAGAAGCCGATCTTGGTTTTGCCGTAGGAGTTGGGCCCTGCAGATGTTGGGGTGTCCTTCCCAAAGTTGCGCATCTTCCTCTTCGCCTCTGCAGGCATCGCCATACTCTCCTCGTACTCCTCATCCTGGGAGAACACTGCAGCCACGCCGTGATCCTTCACCATCACGCTTCGTGGAGAAGTGCGCAACTTCAACTGTATTCCTTTCTTTGGTGACGAGTTTGAACTTGCATCATTCTTGGAACACGCCTCTGGTTTTGCTTTTTTAGCAGCTTGTGTGTAACTTAGATCTTCCTGCAATGTTTTGTTGTCCATTTCTACAACCATATTACATAGCTTGCTTTCCGACATTTTGTTTGTCGTTTTTCACAAATTCAGGGCAGCCAACACAGCCGCTGCAAAGAGCGTTTTCACCTTGAAAATATTCCGTTATTCACAAACTTAGGTCAGCCAACACAACCACTGTGTGTTTCCTTCCAACTCTATTGACCGAAGGACTCGTATAATATGTTTCCGTTGACTGCCACATGAAAAGGTCCCATAATTCCCCGCGCGCGTTCTCATCGTTCCACTTCCATTATTTACCACGTTTCCATGGTTTGAAATCGATTTGAGTACACTTACCGTATTGAATATTGCATGGAAACGCGGATTCC
Organism: Hymenopus coronatus; assembly: GCA_030762935.1. Taxonomy (NCBI): domain Eukaryota; kingdom Metazoa; phylum Arthropoda; class Insecta; order Mantodea; family Hymenopodidae; genus Hymenopus; species Hymenopus coronatus. The sequence continues at coordinate 29,627,129 of CM060882.1, forward strand.
AATCTTCTTGAATTGTATATCCCATCCTCTTAAAAAGTGGGATCGGAATGAGATCAGATCGAATCGTTTTGAGTACGGTAAACAAACTTCTTCTACCATACTTGTTGCACGCGTTAGTCATATGTTAGTGCTTTTTGTTTATTTCTGTGAGTGAGATTATAACAATCGCTTTTATGATTTCTATAATTTGCAATGTATTCTCAAATATAGTTATTTAACTTCAAAACCTGCTTATAATACACAGATAATAAATACAAGTTTAGCAGTTTCGCCAACGCAATTCCAAGTTGACCAACGTAAATGAATGATTAAATTATTTTCCAAGCTTCCATATTCAAAGCAATCTCAATTCGTATTGAATTTAAGGTGTAAAACGCGAATCGTATTGAGATGGAATTGGTTGAAAATCGATTTCAATTCCCCTTTGGAACGTGGTAATTGTTTTCTGTTATTCTGTGGATGCTGCGCTATATTCCAAATTGTGTTTCGTATACAATTTCGTTGTTCTGCTTTGTTTTATTCGTGTCATTTCCATTACTTTATAATAGTTTTATTAAGTTATAATTTTGTTTATATAATCTTAATAGTTTCAATTACTCCGAACTCGGAAACGAAAAGAATTATTGCAAAACTAATAACAAAACCAACGAAGCCCGCCTGGGTAGTGTGGTGGTAGCGCGTCTGCCTCACATTCAAAAGGTCGCGATTCGATTCTTGCTTAGGGTGAGTTACGCGGATAATGTTTTTTTTTTCTCTCGGGGTTTTCCCTTATCCTGAGAAGACAGGTGTCAAGTAACTTTAACTCCATGGACCCCGATATCATTTGAGCATCATTTCACAACTTCATTCATCGTCCGATATCACCAACTGGGTTAAAGGACGTTGTGCTACCAAAACACGAGCAAAACATATGAGAATGGTCAAGCACCAAAAAATGTGGTAAAAGTATACAGATTAGCGCCTGAGGTAAGTGGCTACCCACATAATCTCAGATTCATTGCACATTAAAATACAATTGGAAGCAAAATTGAGCAAGTAAATATTGCACAATAAACGTGCATGTGTCACGGTATTACGACCACAGACAATCTCTCATCGTTATAATACTCAGGTGGAGCTTATTTCTGTTAATATGTCATAAAACTGCGTATAGACTACCTGCTCCAGTCACCATTTTGTATAAGCTATACCAAAATGCAGTACCTTTGTTATTTGTGTTAAAATGGTGTAAATAATGCCAGAAATTTTTTATCTTTATGTGCTGCAATATGTGATGAATATAAAGTACAGAATACAATATTTCTTTATTATTAAACATTTAAAACTTTATACATTAATTAAAGACAATAGATGTAGATATTGATATATTAAAGGAAGAAAAATACTTATATTATTGTTTTAATTAAAATTACTTTTTTATGTTCCAAATGAACGAGAGAGAAAATATTGTATATACAGCGTGTTAATGAACTACACCGAAATAATTTGCGAGATTATGCATTTGACTGATACAAGTAATTTGAGATCGGCGATGCATGGTCCCCGGATAAACATAACGCAGCTACATAGCGTTAAACGTGTGGGTATCAGGTGCTGATAAGTCGGTGTTAAAGCACAGCAGATTGAAAAAAAGACTTAAAATGTCTTTAAAACTGCTGCCCGAGTATAGAAATATAGATTTTTAGCAGCTCGTTACTTGCGTTCTCAAGATTTAATGTCGCAAAAATCTGTAAAATCTCCAACTAATCACTTGATAGTGCGACACTGAGCTTTCAGTAACTAGTTCCTTGAGTTACGTAGCCTACTCTGGAGTCGTTTTTCAACTGTTCCGGGAGCTCAATGCGGGAAGCTGCTATCCCAAAGGTCAAGAGTTCGATACCTGTCATAGAGTAAATGTTTTTTATTATTACTTTTTTCATTCCAAAGGAAGTGCCGCAATACGTGGCGTACTAGCATTTCAGAAATTTATAGCCGTTACTTCGAAATTTCAATAAGCAGGCCTAAGTCTCCTATCTCAAACTACTTATTTAAGTAATTTACATATTCTGTGAAAATATTTCGGTATAGTTCATTAACATCCTGTATATATATATATGTGTGTGTGTGTGTGTGTGAGTAAATATTTACGTAGTTAGTTTACAATATTACCAGCATGATCACTCCATCTACATGTGAATTTAAACTACTTGCATGTTACATCCAAAACATTGAATTATTATCCTTTTAATATATCTAAACACTATAGGATGATTGATTTTTAAGATTCTATATAATTTATTCCATTAATTTGTTGCACATTGTCCATAAGCAAAATGTCTTGGTTAGTTTTAGAATGCCATCCATGTTCTATGTAGTACTCTCTGCAATAGTATGGAGCCTTCTTACAATGTATCATACACTCAGGTACTTTAATTTCTATTAATTAAAGTATAACTCATAGCTTGACATTTTAAGTGGTTTGATTTGGCTGCACACATTTGCAATTTTTCCTTCAGTACTGAAGACTTGCAAGAAATGTTGACATTAACACTTAATAAAAACATTTGATGTGTTTCCTTCACATGCCTTTTACTACATTTCTGTGACAAATGGTTTTCAAGAAGCTTATTCTTCTATCTACTTCATGCTAATCGATTAGCAGACATTGTCTTATTACTTGCCTTTTTATAAGTAGAAGGGAAATAAGACAGTACCAAATGACAAAACGATACTAAAGTCTTTTAAAAGCTGTTTACCACGTGGTTGTGATCCGTTTCCTTGCGGGACCAGGAGTTGACAAGTTCCTGTATGTGAGAAAAGTTTCGACTATTTTAAAACTGAAACCTAACAAGGAATATCTCGAGAAAAAAAAAACTGTATATCACATACATTGCGTGTTTTAACGAGATCTATTTTTATAGTAAGTTTTTGTCTATCTCTTACGGTCAACTAGTTATACAAACTTCAGCAGAATGTATACGGAATAAAGAGGTCCTTAGAGGCTGTTGCAATAAAATTCAAGATATACATTTTATTTGTTATTTAAATATATTTAATATAATGTATATTTAATATAGTATTTTAATCAAAATCTTTAAGCCCATTTTGAAAAAATCAAAATTTTTCCATGTAAAGGGTAGTTTGGGACGGGGGGTTTTTCTCAAAATCTGTAACATTCTTGGAAGAAACTAAACTTAAATACCAAGTTTTTTTTTTCCACGGACTTTTGTTTTGAGTTAACGTATTTATAGACACACACACACACACACACACACACACGGGACGTTTTCAAAAATGCTTTTTATTGGAAACAGGTGACCCAGGTGAACTCATAATATCGAATTTTTGGGTGAAATGCACCTTATCTATACACTATGTACATAATAATTGTAAAAAAGTAACAAGATAATATGTGGACCAGTATTTTATTGTTCTCCGGAGAAAATTGAATACTTAAGAGTAGTTTATACCTCATAATATGCAAATATTTCATGAATATTCAAGTGTGATTGTAAATATTATTTCTCCATTTCCTTGTATATCACTGTAGTTATTATATATATATATATATATATATATATATATATATATAATGTATATGTATTCCTTTATAATGCTAGTTATCAGTATCTCTGATTTTTAGCATGGAAAAGTTATTGTTACCTATGAAACAAAATTAGTGGAAAAAATGTGCTGAACATTAACAGTTAATTTCACGATTTATCTAGATTAAATTAGATTAGAAAGCATTCTGTAGGTTCGTTTATACCTGGAAGCTACTGAACATAGAACTTATCAAGGTACATATACTATGGAAAAACAATGTATAAAGCTCTAGTGCTAAAGGCATGGGTTACAAAAATAACAGAGTAGACATATAATCACACCATTTGCTTTTGAGGACTGTACACCACTGCACTATACTTAACGCGGTCTATGAAAGCATATGTGCTTCCTTCCTTTTTTTTTTTTTTTGCATGCACATAAAAACAAAGGATAGCAAAAATATATGTAGCACTGATGTAATGTCAGATGATAGTTTTCTCATTATTTAAATAATAGAATATGAATTTAACATGCATATTAATTTACTCTGTGGTTATATATTTTTGTATATTTTTAAAAATAAAATAAATACCAATTTATGGTTTATAAATTGATAGTGGGTTTACTCTGTATTTAGTAAGAGTTGCTAAGGATAGATTAAAATTTGACATCCATTTCAAATTCTTATGTAACAATTTTTTATGTATGAATCCTAGAAATTTTCAAGCTTCCCACATAAATACAGCATTTACTAAGCAAATGTACAGACATTTTAAACTTCCACAATCTAGATATTACAATGATAGTGTAAGATTTATAAAAGTAAATAATATTTAATTTTATCTGGTTATCTTGTTTGCAGGTGTAAATCACATGTGGGGGTAGTAATTTTTATTTTGTTTTTGACCTATTCATCCACTTTATTTGGTGCTATAAGCAGTACCTAGTTAATATTCCTTACTCATATTATATTTCAAATGCTTTGGTTATCCCTAAAAGTTGTATAATTTTTTCCTGGATTTTGTCACCCATAACTTAAAAATAATATCAAAAGTAGTTTCCAATTGTATTCAACTTAAAAAGGTGTATATATTAGGTATATATAGCTTTACAGCATAATTTATTTTGCTAAATTATCCTTCCATATTCCCTCATTTTTAAAATATAAGCAGAAGAGGAAAGAAAGAGGAGTTGAATAAAATGTGTAGGTGTGTGTATTCCTTAAATGGGCCCTAGTCATTACTGGGTATTTATTGTGCACAAGAATAACGGCAACTGCATCATTTCTAAAAATTCAGATAAACCATGGTATAATAACGGAAGATAAAGTTGTTCTCGAGACTGCAGTCAGATCAGAAACTTTGGAACAATACAAATATTTTAGAAGAAGGAATTAGAACCACTCGTAAGGTTTCTGATCTGGTTCTAAATTCGAGAGAAATAGCCGAAATACTGGAGTGGAATGACCTAAGGGCAGGACACTATTTTGGTGATTGAGCCACCGTAGTAGGTCAAGTTCCTACGTCAGCCGTATGAGAACGTTTGGGTCGCCAAAAATAGAATGCATGACCAAAATTTACTTTTGCTACACTTACATAGGTGTATAGAGGAAGTATTGTTATTCCACCCAAAAGTTCAATACCGAGATTCCACCGTAAATATATGTTTTGAGGTGGCTAATTCCAAAAGAAAGCATTTTTAGAAAAAGGTCCGTGTGTGTATCTGTAGACACACAGCTTAAAAACGAAAGGACCGTTAACAACCATTTAAATTTAGTTTCTTCCAAGGATGCGACACGAAGATTTATAAAAAAAAAAAAAAAAAAAAACTCGCACACAAACTACTCTTTACATAGAAAAAATTTTGAAATTTTTTTTCTAAAAAATTACCAACTATTTTGAATAAAATACCGTACAATAAAAACATGTACATAAAAATAAACTGCATATTTTGAATTTTCTGAGAATAACCCCTTAAAACCTTTTTATTCTGGACGAGTTTTGCGAAATTTTGCATAACGGTTAAACCGTAAGAGATAGACAAAAATTTACCACACAAAAATGTAGATCTCGTTAAAACACATAATTTACGTTTTATATTTAAGTCCTGTAGACCATCTTGGAGATATTCCTTGTTATTGGTTTCAGTTTTAAACGATATACATTTTCTCAAACGGGGCTATGCAAAGCGAACCAAACTTCAATTGTTTCATATAGTGTCTAGCTTTTAAAAGGTTTTACTATCGCTTTAACCTAATGCATTCTACTTATAAGGAAGTAATTAATCAATTCTGATAATGTTTATCTAGATTAGCACGACGTAGATTTTGTAAGAATAATTTGTATATAGAACGGCTAGAGAAAGTTACGTAAATGGAACACATCAGATCTTTTAACCATCTTATTAGTTATGTATGGTTTCAGCCCAGACAACTGCTGCTGCGTGTTTTCCCGTTATACTAAATACCATTCAGTACCGATACAAGAAACTCAGCTGAGAAGATGGACACAAGTAACACTAGAACAGCGAGCTGGAGTATTGGTATCAGTGTATAGAGCATGTTGACACAGGTTTGCTTTTTAACCTAGTTTTAGACAGTAAAAGCCTTAAAGGACTGCCTCCGTGATTGAGTGGTCAGCCAGCTGACTATTCTCATCCGGAAGTCCTGGGTTCGATTCCCATATGGGGCGAGGAATTTTTCTTTAATCAGAATTATTCCCTATCCCCCACAGAGTCTAGAAGTATGAATGTGAGAGTAAATGTGCGAGTGTTTAGTAATATAAAATTAATTAACCTAATGCTCTGAACCTTCAGTTTCACAAGTCAAAGCCCCCGAAGTAACCATTGAAGTTAAAGGGGGCTATACAAATGAAACAAAGAAAAACAAAAACTTGAAGAGCGGGAAAGTGTGTCCAGCATATTATTGCCAGAACTATTTCTGCCAAAAAAAAAAATGCTATGTCTTTCTATTTCCTCGAGATAATGACAATCAAACATTTTTGAATACATAAGACCAGGCTTCTTCACGAGGTTACGTTTCATTATGAGAAAGTACACAATCGCAACATTACTTGGAGCAACAATACTTTGCTTTTCATTCAGTTTGCAGCTGTGCTCAGTGGTAAGCAAATATCAAACAGCCAACTAGGAGCAGGTTTTTACAAATCATGGTTCAACCAAGTTCAACATTTCTTTGCATTTCAATACCTCGGATTTTCAAAACCCAAACCTTACTAGTCAAGAGTAAGCAACACTGGAAAAGATATATGATTGTTGCATCCTGTAAGGCATTTTAAGGACTGAAAGCTGGAAATTCCAAACTAACAATGCTAGCTTTTTTACTTTCTCTACACGTACTATGTGCATAGTGCATAAAGAAGATATTGTATTGCACCCAAAATTTTGATACGGAGATTTCATCGTAAATACACATTTTGGGACCCACCCCCTGAATTAAAAAAAAATAGAAAAATATCCGCGCGTGTGTGTGTGTGTGTTGCATAGTTCAAAATGAAAAGTCCGTTAAATACCAAACTTGACATTTAAGTTCGGTATCTGCCAAGGGTGCGACAAAGACTTTCAAGAAAATTCCCCCACCCCCAACCACCCTTTGCATTGAAAACCTTTCGAAAAGTTTGATTTTCTAAAAAACGGTTCTGAAGATTTTGATTAAAATCTCACATATTTAAGATATTTACATGACAAATAATAAGTATATATTTACTTTTCTGGTAATCCTCTGAAGAACTCTTTATTCTGGTTGAATCTTTTTTAAATTTTGCATAACTAGTAAACCGTAAGAGATGGACAAAAACTTACTACACAAAACAATTAGATCTCATTAAAATACACGATTTATGTGGAGTTGGCCGTTTTCGAAGTATTCTTTGTTATTGGCTTCAGTTTTAAAATACTTAAATGTTTCTCATATGGAACCTGTCAACTCCTGGTCAGTAATAAACCGGATTTCAATCCCATAGCAACCACATTTTAAAACATGTGACTGTCGGTATAGCCTAGTATATTCCATTATTTCTTTTCTGCTTACAAGGAAACAAGTAATAATGAAAATTTCTGGTAATGAAAATAATAAGCTTTTTAACAACAATTTGATACAGAGATGTAGAGAAAGCCATGTGAATGGAACACATGATATTTTATTTTTTAAACTTCTGTCACAGATGTAATATAACGAAAACAAATTACAGCGCAAATCACAATTAGTTTACTCTAATGGTTTGCAGGTTCCTTTTCTGTCCTTTTCTTCTTGCATTGCTGCTTTTCTTTACAATCCCGTTTTTTACTTTGGATAATGGGGATGAGATCTCGTTGAATTGAATACTTTCTTACCGAGACCAGTACAGTTTCACTTCTAATGACTTACTGTAGCTTCAGTTAAGGCATTTAAAAATGGCACCTGGTGATCAATTATACCTTTTATATATTCAGGAACGTTTACATTACTATATGATATTAAAATAAAAAGTACATTTTGTTGTTGTAATTTTTCATGAAATTTCAGAAATCAGTTTAAAGAAGTATAATGTAGAACTGATGTTTCCTTTCTTTAATTTACTATAGAACTGGTGTTTTCTTTTTTTTTAATTTTTCGTCTGAAAATTCACTTAATGAACAGTTTTTAACATCACATTAATCAGGATGTATCCGAGTTGCTATTCTCTATAACAAGTTGCTCAAATGTTTATTCTTTATTTTTGACATTTGTCTTATTGTTGGCAACTGTTTTCAACATTTTGTTTTAGTCACGGAAAATGGAGTTCACATTAATTCAATAGCTCTTCTTTATGATGCAGTACTGGATTACAAATTTAATTTTACCTACTTGAAGGGCATATCAGAGAGAATTTTGTGTTTGCAATCCTCCCCAAAGAAACACAATATTGGAACGAATATCAAACTGGAAACAACTGGATCTTTGGTGAGTGGAAAATCCAAACACCATATATCTAGACTGCCCACTGTTGTTAATGTAAAGGGCAAAATTGAATTCATAATCCAGAAGTGCTTCACAAGGAAGAGCTGCTGATTTAATGTGTACTCCATTTTCAGTGACTAGAACAAGATGTAGAAAACAGCTGCCAACAATAAGACAGTCATTTCTAAATAAATCACTCTGAACATGTGGATCTTCTATGAACCAATACGTTGTCGTCTGGACACGTTATAACTCACCACGCCCTCTCTGTAAAGACAATTTCTTAAATAGTCAAATTTATGAAAATTTGTGGTTGTTAAGCGCGAAATAATTGTTTCTGATCCAGAAGCAATGAATGTAGTTGCGACCATCGTATAAAAATTCAACAGAGCAGAAAGCAGTAAAATTTACAAAAAATTAAACAATAAAATCCAGTTTACTGACACACATACACACACAAACAAATACAAACTAACCTAGACCTAACACAGCGCATGCTCGCTTTGCTCGCATGCTTTGGTAAAACCAGTGGTAATTATGAACATCTAAGTACAGAAAAATCAGACTAACATGGTACTTCGCTCTGCTACCGCAATCTTTTAATGGCTAGTGATATAGTGTCTTCAAATATTATTAGTTCTGAATTTTGCGATATGAACGCCAACATGTGTTTTAACCAGATCTATATTTTTTGTGTAACATTTTTTGTCTGTTTCTTACGGTTTACCAGCTATGCAAAATTCAGCAAAATTCATCCAGAATAACGACGTCTTCAAACGCTATTTCCAGAAAATTCATGATGTATATTAATTTAAAATTTAATATTTTAATACACTGCATTTAATGAAAATCGTTAGTCATTTGAGAGCATTAAAATTTTAGAAAAATGTTCTATGCAAAGGTTAGTTTGGTGTGGGGGGATTTTTCTCAAAATCCTCGTGTCGCATCCCTGGAGGATCCTAAACATAAATACCAAGTTTAGTATTTTACTGGGATCTCTTTTTGAGTATCATGTTCACGGACACACACGCGGACCTTTTTTTAAAAACGAATTTATATACAGGGGAGCCTAAAACGTGTATTTTCGGTGAAATCTTGGTATAGAATTTTTAATGCAATACTTACCTTATTTATATACTATGTACATTATGCGTTTAGAGAAAGTAAAAACGGAAGTTCTTAAATACCAAAATTTATATTTAAGTTCAGTCCCAACGTTACGACACGAAGAATTTCAAGAAAATATTCCACCCTCAACTACCCTTTACAAGAAATATTTTTCATTTTTTTTAATTCCTCAGAAATGTCTCTAATGATTTTTTATTAAATTATCACATGTTTGAGATATCGTGACAAACGAAATGTACATTTTGAATTTTCTGAAGACCTCTTTATCTGGATGATTTTTGCATAACTGGTAAAGCATAAGAGATGGACTTAAACAAGAAATATAAATCTTGTGACTTTGTGACAAATACAATTTTTTGTGGAGTTTAAACTTTTCCAACATATTCGCAGTTATTTTTTTCTTTCTATTTTAAGCTAATTAATATTTTCCGAAATTGGAGGTATATTTCCGTTTCATGTCTTTTAGTTTACTTCCAGGAACGCAAAATAGTACAGAATTTCAATTGCTTCACATAACGATTAGCTTTTTAAAATATTCGATCTGTATAGTGTATTCCCTTATTCCCCTTCTTCTTGCAAGGAAGCAAGTATTAAGACAGTTTCACCTATTGCTTATGTAGTTAGCGATTTCTAATGAAAGTTTGTTTGTAGAACAAGTAGACAAAGTCATGTGTATGGAACACATTAGAGTTTAGTTTTTACGATTTTGTTGGTATTCAAATTGTTACGTTTTCCAGAATTAATAGATAGCAAATGAATATAACAATATTAAAATCAATACTTATATCTTTAGGTAGCGTACTTGGTATATAGTATGTAAATTTGCATATTAATCAGAGTAAACTGAAACAAAAGAAATACGTGCTCTTACGCAAAACTGTAAAATTCAGAAAACGCCAAATACACAAAGCAGAAAGAGGTTTAAAGGATAGTTCACCAGTGATTTAACCAAGTTTGTGGGCTAATAAAAATAGCGGATCATGAACAATGTTCGGCGAAACTGATTTATAGCTGCCCATAGAAGATTCATACGATAGAATTACAATTAACAAATTTGTAATATTTACTTTCTCTGTACGTACTATGTACATAGTGTATAGAGAAGGTGTTGCACTCCACCCAAAAATTCGACACCGAGATTTCACCGAAAATATATGTTTTAGTGTCCCCTGTATTCAAAAAAAGCATTTTCACAAAAAGTTTCATGTGTGTGTGTGTGTGTGTGTCGGTGAACACGATATCTCAAAAACGAAAAGTCCGTAAAATACCAAAGTTGATATTTAAGTTTAGTATCTTCCAGGGATGCGACACGAAGATTTTGAGAAAAATCCCCCCGCCCCAAACTACCCCATACAAGGAGCTTTTTTCGAAAATTTTGATTTTCTCAAAAATGGCTCTAACGATTTTGATTAAAATTTCGTATAATAGAGATATTTATCTGACAAATAAAATGTATATCTTGAATTTTTAGGGAATAGACTCTGAAGACTACGTTATTCTGGGTGAATTTTACGGAATTTTGAATAACTGCTAAACCGTAAGAAATGGACAAAAACTTACAACACAAAAAATAAAGAGCACCTTAAAACACACAATTTATCTAATATAATATAGATTTTTCTCATGGAGTTAATCGTTTTTGAGATACTCCTTATTTTTGGTTTCAGCTTAAAAACCTACTTTTCTCCAATTCCTGTCCATACAAACAAAGGAACTTCAGTCACATAGCTACCAACTTTTGACGATTACTTTAACTAATAGTACTCCCTTATTTCGTTTCTACTTAGAAGGAAACAAGGAATAAGATTATTTCTGCTAATTGTTTCTCGATTAGAATGAAATAAATTGAAGCATAAGATTTTTAACAATAATTTGTTGCAGAGAAGCAGACAAAGTCATGTGAGTGGAGCACATCAGATTTTTGCTCTAAAACTTAGACCCTGTCTGCCTTTGTCTCCTTACTGATTCTTGTGATATTTCAGTATTTCAACATGTAACTTAAGCATTTCTGATGCTCAGGTTAACATGAACAATTTATTGTGGCTCCACAGAACAGACAACTGTATAATGATCTTAAATAGTCATAAAAATGTCATGTTCTTGAAAAAAGCGAAGTATTCCAGAGGTAATTTTTCATTTCATCTTCATACGTTTACCAAGCTGCTGTCCATCTCCTAATTCCACCTATTTTCTGGTCACTCTCGTGGTGTAGTGGTTATCAGGCTAGCCTCAGGCGGGTTCAAACATGTTCGGAGAGCGATGAATTCTTTCGGGCGTAAAATCCTTAGCATGGCTTCCTTCGGAAGGGAAATAAAGCAGTTGGTGCCGTGTCGTAGATTTACGGTACGTAAAAAAACCTATCCTGATAAGCAAAATTAAGCGGTCTTTCACTCCCAACATAGAATGGGACGCTGAGAACCACAGTAGATAAAGAGCGTCCATAAATAAAACTCCATTTCATTTTCCACCTAATTTCTAGAGTAGCTGACAATCCTACACCAATTTTATAGCTTTCACGAATATTGTTGGCTCCGATTCTACACTCTTTGGGTTTTGCTATCGCTTCAGAGCTGTACATAAACTTGGCAACATATCAGAGGGACATTAGCGTGAACTCGCTTTCTGATTTTCCAAGTGTTAGCAAAGTTCAGTTCATATTTCGGTTGTTTTCCCCAACATTGTATGTAAACCGCTCTGAATTTCCAACTACTTTTGTTAAAGAAATCCAGCCAATGGCTTTCCAAGAATAAGTAGAGTGGTGTACTTGAATATTAACTTATAATAAATAGCTAGATACCAGTTATTTTAATGACTGGGTTCCAGTAATTTAAAATTACCAGCTTTAAATTTTAAATGCTTAATTAAAACCCAAATCTGAATTAGATTTAAATATTTTAAAAGGTTTTAATTAAATTATAAAATTTTTAAATAATGTTTTGAATTTTGGATTTAATTTAAATTTAAATAGAATACAAATTTACATTGAATATGTATGGTTTTAACATTTTTAAATAATATAATTATTTAATTTTAAAATTGTGGGATTTTGATATAATTGGAAATAATTATAATATTTAGATAATTTAAATAAATATAAATATAAAGTTAAAAATAATTATAATTTGATATTTTTGGGTAAAGTTTATGAAGTAATATTTTTTTATTTCAAATTTATAAATAAAACAGTAATTATATGTATAATTATATGTATGCAATATTAAGTAATAATATAATAATAGTAAGAGTAATATAATTAAATTACTAAATCAATAACTATTAAAATAATATAATGGGTTTTAAATACAAAATATATGTATAATATATATAATATAAAATAAATTTTAATTAATAATAATTGTAATAGTAAAATTATACAAATTATTAATATATATTGAAAATACGAAATTATAATAATATTAATATTAATTAAATTGAAATTGTATGAATTAAATATTAACACACAATTTAATTGATATTAATTATGACTTTAATTGGTATTTATAAAAATGGTAGGCTAAGTTTATATCTGTAAATTTAAGTTGTATAATTACATTTGTAATTGGTATTATTAGTAATAAATGTATAAAGTTTGGGATATTTTACCCTGTGTTAAGAAATTAGATATCAGGGTTTAATATACAGATTTTATTTTATTTTTTAATTTATTTTAATTATTTACCGAGCATAATCTACATTAGGATAACTCACTTAAAATGTGGACACAAAATTAACTCTCTAACAATAATTCAGTGTATAATATAGTTTCTATATTTTTGACTATAATATTACTTTTATTAGCAATTTCTTCCTTTTTATACCTTTTGTTATTCTTATTATTATTTCCCTAGTTTTCTTATTCTTTCTAAATATTTTAGTTTGCATTAATTTATCAACCTTAAAATAATGTAAAAGGAAACCACGATAGCTTGACAATATATTTCAATTGCTATACATTGTTTACTTATACTCAAATTACTAAGAAAGTGTAATGTAAATTGCTATGCTTTTGAAGTACTATTTATGAGATCATAAAATAACCAAACATGTCATATTTTGAAGTAAAGGTATATGCGTTCTTAGTGTAGCATTGAAGAATGTAGTAGAGTGAAAACATTAGGAGGAGTCGAGTATCTTCAGCTTTCGCTATTTTCCAATGCGCTTATTAATTGCATTTTTTTTTTTTTTTTTTTTTTTTTTTTTTAGTATTGTGAATAATATAAATAGTACTTACACAAACAAAAAAACAGCTGTTGCACATGATGGTGCCAGTAGCAAAGTACCAACATGAGCGCGTGAAGCTAATAGACACGCCTGGCTGTTGACCTTGAAAAAAAAAAACAAAAAGCAAAAATCTAAAGTGTATCATTCACATAACTTTCTCTATATATCTGCAACACATTGTTGTTAAAAACTTATGCTTCTATTTACTTCATGCTAATTGAGAAAAAAATAGCGAATTAGTCTTACTTGAAAGTAGAAGAGAAATAAAGGAGTACCATAAGTTAAAGTATAATCAAAAGCTGGTTGCTATGTGAATGAAGTTCCTTTGTTTGTATGGACAGGAGTTGACAAATTCCTGTATGAGAAAAGTATAGCTTTTTTAAAGCTGAAATTGAAAACAAGGAATATCTAAAAAAACGATTAACTCCACGAAAAAAATGTATATAACATAATTTGTGTGCTTTAACGTGCTCTACATTTTCTCTGTATCCATCTTTACGGTTTAGCAGTTATGCTAAATTCCGTAAAATTCATCCAGAATAAAGTAGTCTTCAGAAGTTTTAGCAGGAAATTCAATATATCATTTTATTTGGCATGTGAATATCTTCAATATACTATATTTTAATTAAAATCGTTAGTGTCATTTTTGAGAAAATCAAAACTTTCGAAAAAAGTGCCAGGTAAAGGGTAGTTGGGGTGGGGGATTTTCTTTAAAATCTTCGTGTCGCATCCTAGGAAGATATTAAACTTAAATATCAAGTTCGGTATTTTACATACTTTTCGTTTTTGAGTTATCGTGTTCACAGATGTACGGACTTTTCCTAAAAAATCTTTTTTTTTAACATACATGGGACCCTAAAACGTCTTATTTCCGGTGAAATCTCGGCATGGAATCTTTGGGTGGATTACAATATCTTCTCTACACACTATGTAAATGGAAATGGAAATTGCGTGCTATTTATGGACGCTCTTTAACTGCTATGGTTCTCAGCGTCCCATTGGGCGTGAAAGACCACTTAATTTTGCTCAGAGGCCTCTCTATCAGGCTTGAGGTTCTTTTACGTGCCGTCAATCTACGACACGGGACCCACGGCTTTACTTCCCTTCCGAAAGAAGGCCCGGAACCACTATTAATGCAGCTGTTTATTGTGAAACTTTACGACGTTTGCGGAGAGCCATTCAAAGCAAACGAAGGGGAATGCTGACTTCAGGATTTGTGTTGATCCATGACAACACTCGTCCACACACTACTGGCACAACCCATCGGCTCATTGAACAATTTCAATGGGACATTTTCGATCATCCGCCGTACAGTCATGGCACCCAGCGACTTTCACCTTTTCCCTGAACTGAAGACGTGGCTTGGAGGGCAGCATTTTCAAATCAACAAATATCTTCAAAACAACGTCAATGCTCATTTGATATCATTGACGGCAACATTTTTTGAAGCGGATATTGCAAAGCTTGTGCACAGGTACGATAAATGTCTCAATCTTTTGGGCGATTATGTTGAAAAGTAACCATAAGTGTACACAACTTTCATTAATAAAAGAATTGTTTTCTATGAACTTGTCTTATTTATAGTCTATCGGAGGTTGAAAAGAAAAACGGCCCTCGTAATTTAAGGTTTTATTTATACTGTTTTAGTTTGCTTTGTCGTTTTGGCAACCCATTAATTGTGTGGGAAGCTATTATTCTCTTGAATAAAAGACAACTACGTATGTGTCCTATATATATATATTAATTACATAATATCCGGACTCTATTTATAACCAACTTTATTACCGACGTTATTTTCTATATATTTATAAAGGCATCTTGCTGCAGTATAGTATATTAAACTTGGGGATAATCTGACGTAAACATGCCTCTTCTTGAGCTATTCAGCGCAAAGATAATGTCTTTCTAGTTTAGTGCTTTGGCGCTGTCTCATTGGCTGGAGTAATCACGTGTCCATAACGCTAAGGTTGTTTTCCGTTACGATCTTCATAACCTTTCCGGCATTGTTGCTTTATCACGCAACAGCGCTAAAAAGCAAATGTCTTTGCAAACTATAAACGCTAGAGGCAGAGACTGTTTTGTGAAAATGAGAGCCCGTTTACCCCGTCAAATGATTATATTGGCACTTTATCGCCTTAAACGACGGGACCCACGCTCACGAAATGGCGGTCTGAGCAACACAAATTGTCAGTGCCTCGACCACATTAGAGTTTAAACACTTTCTCTAACTTGTGCTGTCTTGAGTCATTATAGAGAAACTGGGTTATGGCTTCAAATAATCAGCAACAAGAGTTACAGAAAGTCAAAATATGCTCAAGGCCCAGTTCTGGATTGTTAAAACGGCAAAACTAATAAAGGTATACATTACCAGACATTGTTGCATTACATATTTTCTTATAGCTTCCATTTACGAGGACTACAATATTATCCAATTAACCAATTTATATTTTGAGCCATAGTTATACTTGTAATTTAATAAACTCATTAGCTTAAAGCGATGATCAAATCCGTTCTATTTGCATGATCAGTAGAAAAAAATAATAAAAGGAAAATGAATGACGATATTTTATTTTATAAAAGCATAAGTATGGGAAATTTCAACAAAAGGCAAGGAATACCTCGTAAGCGGTTAACTCTTCCAAAAAAAATTTGATGTGTACCATTCACATGACTTTCTCTACATCCCTGCAACAAAGTATTCTTAAAAAAAACTTATACTTCTATTTACTTCATGCTAATCAGAAAAAAATTAAAAGAAATAGTCTTATTACTTGCTCCCTTGTAAGTAGAAACGAAATAAGAGAGTACCATAGGTTGAAGTGATAGTCAAACACTGGTTGCTATGTCACCGAAGTTCCTTTGTTTGTATGGACAGCAGTTGGTAAATTCCTGTATGAGAAAAGTATAAGTTTTTCATAGCAGAAACCAAAAACAAGGAATGTCTCAAAAACGACGAACTCCACGAAAAAAATGTATATAACATAAACTGTGTGTTTTAACGTGCTCTGCATTTTTTTGTGTAGTAAGTTGTTGTCCATCTCTTACGGTTTAGCAGTTATTTAAAAGTCCGTAAATTTCATCCAGAATAAAGTAGTCTTAAGAGGCTATTCCCAGAAAATTCAAGATATACAATTTATTTCGCAGGTAAATGTCTTTATATATGATATTTTAGTTAAAATCGTTAGAGCCATTTTTGAGAAATTCAAAATTTACGAAAAAAGTTCCATGTAAAGGGGTAGTTTGGGGTGGGGGGATTTTTCTCAAAATCTTCGTGTCGCATCCCTGGAAGATACTAAAGTTAAATACCAAGTTTGGTACTTTACCGACTTTTCGCTTTTGAGTTATTATGTTCACAGTCACACACACACACACACACACACACACACACACAAACACACGGACCTTTTTGTGAAAATCCGATGAAATCTCGATATCGAAAATTTTGGTGGTGTGCAATACCTTCTCTATACACTAAGTACATAGTGCGTATAGAGAAAGTAACAAAGAAAACGGTGTTTGAAATAAATTATGTATGATTGTCGTATTTTAGTGATATCTACATTTTTACTTGTTCAACACGTACTATATACATAGTGTGTAGAGAAGGTATTGTATTGCACCCAAAATTTCCATACCGAGATTTCACCGGAAATACGTGTTTTGAGACCTTCTGAATCAAAAAAGCATATTTGGGAAAATGTCCGTGTTGCCTGTGGGCAGCATAGCTCAAAAACGAAACAGCCGTTAAATACCAAACTTAATATTTAATTTCAGTATGTTCCATGGATGCGACACGAAGATTTTGAAGAAAACCCCCCTCCTTCAACTACCCTTAAACGGAAAAAACTCTTTAACATATTTATTTTCGCAAAAATAGCTCTAACAATTTTTATTAAAACACCGTATATTATTGATATTTATATGACAGGTACAATACATATCTTGAATTTTCTGGGAATAGCTTCTAAAGATTCTTCATTCTGGATGAGTTTTTTTGAATTTTGAATTATTGATAAGTCGTAAGCGATACAAAAACTTACTGCACAAAAAATGTATATCTCATTAAAGCACATAATATAAGGTTATACAATTTTTTTCACGTGTTGGCCATTTCCGAGATATTCCTTTTGATGGCGATGAAATTCTGCTCTATTTGTAAGACCAGAATAAAAAAAAAGGAAAACGAATGAGTGTTTTATTTGCTAAAAGAATAAGTATGGGAGATTTCAACGAAAAGAAAGGAATATCTCGGAAAAAGTTAATCTTAAAAAAAATATATACTTCATCAGTTAGATAAAATAAAGAGAGCTTCAGGAGCTATTACAGAAAATACAAAATATAAACAGTTTAAAAATGGTATTTTAAGCATTATTATTACAACCATTTTTTAGAAAATAGAATATTTTGAAAAAATATTCCATAGATATAAGGCATAGTTTGGGGCGGAACATGCTGAATTTAAATACGAATTTCGGTATTTATTCGACGTTCCTTTTTGAGTTATGCGGTTCAGACACCCACCCACACACACCCCCCCCCCCACACACACACACACACACACACACACACATACAAAACTTAGAGAAGGATCGTTTTCTAATTTTTACGTGTTATAATGCACCCAAAAATTCGATACCAAGATTTCACCAGAAATACATGTTTTGGGTCCGTCTAAGTAAAAAAAAAAGCATTTCTGGAAGAAAGTCCATGCGTGTGCGTCTGTGTCTGTGGACAGCATAGCACCGTTAAATACCAAACTTGGTATTTAAGTTGGGTATCTTGCAAAGATGCGACAGGAACATTTTCAAGAAAATTCCCCCACCCCCAACCACCCTTTACATGGAACTTTTTTTCGAAAATGTTGATTTTCTCAAAAATACTCTAACGAATTTGATTAAAATATCGAATATTAAAGCTAGTTACCTGGCAAAAAAAATATATATATATATGTACATATATTGAATCATAAAAAAATGTGGAGCTCGTTAAAACACACAATTAAGGTAACAATTTTTTTTCGCTGAGTTGATCGTTTTTGAGATATTCTGTTATTGGTTTCGCTTTGAAAAACTTATTCTTTTCTCATACAGGAACTTGTTAACTCTTGTCCATACAAACAAAGGAACTTCAGTCACTTAGTAACCAGCTTTTGACTCTCACTTTAACCTATGCTACTCCCTTAGTTCGCTTCTACTTACAAGGAATCAAGTAATAACACTATTTCTAGTTTGTTCCCCCCCCCCCTTCGATTAGCATGGAGTAAATAGAAGCCTAAGCTTTTCAATAATATTTTTTGCTGAGATGTAGAGAGCGTCATGATAATAGGACATAGATTTTTTAAATTTAATTATTCAGGAAGATTCAAATGTATATTTCCGGTGTAATCCAATTTACGGGGTGGAATACATGACATACTCTACTCGCTTTCCTGCACATGTTTATTCTCATAAGTAAAATGGGTTCTTTACATTGCTGGGCCACGGATCACGCATATGCATGTGTATTCACTGAGTGTTTTCCGTTTTAAAACTTCTGGGGAAGCCGCAGAACCCGGAGAAAACTCGCCCCTGCGCCGTAGAATTTGGATTGAACCCAGGCCGTCTAGTTGAGAGTCGAGAGGTCTAACCACTCAGTTCATTTGCACAGAGCCATTGTTGTAACCCGTTCGCGAAATTATTGCTATCTCACTTTAAAAATTATGCTATTTTGGTGAAAATTATACTACGTTCATTAAATCCCCTTAAGTGATTATTTCCATTGTATACGCGCGTAATAACGTAACATATAAGTTATTACGTTTGTGTGTATGGTTTACTTCAGGCATTATTTTACCACATTATTTTAAGTTCCAGATGTAGCACTGGTACCCATTCAGCACTGTGAGGAAACAAAGAACTTGGGGACGCAAAATGGCGGATTTTTTCCCAGGAAGCTGCTTCTTTCAAAATGGGGGGTTCTTTTACCTACAAAATAGACATTACACGGGACTACAGTCTTACTTCCCTTTCAAAGTAAGCCATGCTAAGAATTTTCGCGCTCGAAAAAAATATCTGCAGACAGAATAATCTTGTTGAATAAAAAATTTAGTATTTAAGACATTTTCCAAGGATGCGACACCCTCACCCCAAACTAACCTCTACATTGAAAAATATTTCAGAATTTTGATTTTCTCAAAAATGGCGCCAACAATTTAGATTTAAATTCCGTATATTAAAGACATTTAAATGGCAAATTTAATGCAAATGTAGAATTTCCTGGGAATATCCTCTTATGTCCTCTTCATTCTTGATCACTTTTGCTTAACTGATAAACCGTAAGAGATAGACAAAAGCTTTCTAAACAAAAAAATGTAGATATTGTCAAAACACACAACTTATATAATTTATATTTTTGTTATGGAGCCAACCGTTTCCGATATATTCGTTGTTATTGGATTCAATTTTAAAATACTTACACTTTCTTCAGATAAGAAATGGCCCGTGTTCCTCTGTTTTAATTCTGGCCAAACAAAGAAGGAAATTTCGACGACAATCACATAGCGACAGTTTTTAGAACATTGGACTATGACTTTAGCACAGTGCAGTGTTATTTATAAGGAACTAAGAAGATTTTGTTAATGCTTGACTCTATTAGTATGGAGTAGAAAGAACAATTTTTTTCTTTTAGAAGTTTGTAGAACAGCTAAAGAAGTGAGTGTAATGCTTGGTAAGTTTCAAAACGAATGCCCGTGAAAAGATACCTATCGAAGAGCGAGCTTCAAAGTTTTACGACTGACTTGTATTGATAACATTTCGGATCCGTTAGCTAATGTAACAGCGTGTGTTTGTTTTTTTGCCATTAGTTTAGAGACGCTATGAGCAGCAATTCGTTCCATGCCACGCTTTTCTTTCCTTGCTATTAACCATCAAATATAGCCGTGGGGGGGGGGGGGCAAATTACAGCTCGTACAAGGGCGGTAATTGAGCAATGTTCCGGGGTTGATGTACCGCTCCTGATTTATTGCTCCTAGGCACCTTTACCAAGGGAAACAGATGACTGTCTCGGAGTTTTTGTTTTCACAAAACACTTGCAACACGCTAAAGTGACATAGTTATCTCAAGTATCTTGCTAGTGTACTAAATATGTCTTTAGTCATAAATTTCTCACCGTACGTTTCAAGACTTTTATGAGAGTTATAAATTATGCTAGTAATTATTTTGCATCTCACCTTATGCTTCTGTACTACTTGTATTACTAACTTGTTCTTCCAGTTTTGCAAAGTACTGAGCAGTTCAACAATTCCTTAGAAAATACAAGAAATTAAACTCGTAACTTCGAAAAAAGTGTGTATTTAGTAACCGTCGTCTGTTACCAAATGGAAATTAAACTTTCAGCTGTATCCATCATGTAGTTTCGTTGTCATAGGCAATTGAACTAACAAAAACGAGTTTCGTGCGCTGATTAAACACTTCTATTTAAAAGACTTAACACGAAAAGAGATAAAAGCCGAGTTGGATGAAGTTTATGGCAGATCTGCTCCTGCACTTCAACAACTTACAACTGGATAAATGAATTTAAACGTGGCCGTACGTCCACAAATGATGAACATCGTTCCGGACATCCAGTAGAAGTGACTTCCTCGAAATGGATGACAAGGTCCATATGTTTATGTTGATCGACGAATCAAAGTTCGCGAAATAGTAGAGGCCACAGGTATATCACAAAGTAAAATGTTCTCAATTTTGTATCAGAATATAGGTCTAACAAAGATCTCGGCAATATGGGTGTCGCACATTCTCTCAATGGAGGATAAACAATCATGTGATCGATTCGGAAGCCGGTTTGGCCCTTTTACGTCGCAATCCTAACGACTTTCTGCGCCGATACATAACTGTGGGTCAAACATAGATGCACTTCTACACTCCATAGGAAAAAGAACAGTCGAAACAGGTGGTTCTTAAAGGCGAGCTGTCTCCGAAGAAGGCATATTTGATGAAATCTGCAGACAAAATAATAGCTTCGGTTATTTGGGGGCTTTGCACGCGAAATCACCTACATTGATTATTTTCAGAAAGGAAGAGCGATAAATAGTGAGTATTATGCATCGTTATTGCACAGGTTGTACGGAGAAACAAGAAAAAACGCCCTCGTGTGGCAAAGAAAATGATTGTCTTCCATCAAGACAATGCAACGGTGCAAAAATTGTAGAATTAAGCTTCAAATTACTACAACATCCACCATATTCACCAGATTTAGCCCGCAGTGACTTTTTTTTATTTCCAAACTTGAAGAAGAAGCTTAAAATATCAAATATACCTACTTTGTTTTTCTATTCTTTTCTAAGGACTTATTGAGCGGCCGTCGTAGATAACGATATTGCACACAATCACTTTCAAAAACAGCACTGGGATATTATTCCTATCATATAGTGGTAATTTAATTATTTTTTTCTTTTTTCACACAAGCGTGTGTAGGACAGAAATTGGACAGGAGAATCGGACTGAAAATTCGATGCCATAGCCAGAATTTGAAACACATATCTCCCGGTCTCTAGCTGGTTGCTCTACCAGTGAGCTACCATGGCAACGGCCGGTCTAGGCGGCGCGGCCAGGTATTTGACATTTTGTGTTATACACACATACTTTTTCAAAAACTGATTTTCTTGGACTCAGGGGTTCTGAACCGTATACTTCCGGTGTAATCTCGACATCAATTTTTTTAATGGAATACAATACCTTCTCAGTTTACTATGTATATAGTGCGTTTAGAGAAAGTAAAATACAGTCACTTTATTCTGTCAGATTACGTGATTTCTTTTAGGAGCACTATTCTGGACAAGTGTTTTCTCAAGGTCATCTTTAAAAGCGAGCGCAGACAAACTTTGTAACCCAATGTAACATTTCATCCCTAATTAAATCAGTTGGGGAAAGTTGTAGTAGGCAAAGTGGTGATGTTAACGACAGCAATGGTGGCGCCCCAAACACAAACTTGTGAAACAATGAAACATCGTGGTTTCGGATTGGATTACTTTGTCTATAATCTCAGTGTTTCAGCCCATTTCATTGCTACATTTGTTCTTTTTATATAATAACTAGCTGAAATGCTCGTCGTTTCGCGGCTCAGAAAAGAAATGTTGTTATCTACACCTATGAAGTTCAACGTGTAGTTATATTTCTTATGCTTCCATATCGTTGCACTGCCGACCAAATTCAGAAAGCATACATTTTAGAATTAAAGTAAAAAAAAAAAAAAATCTGATGTGTTCCATTCACATGACTTTCTCTATATCTCTGTAAATTATCATTGTTAATAAGTTTATCTTTTAATTATTTTAATGCTAATCGAGAAAAATTAGCAGAAATAGTTTTATTACTTGCTTCCTTGTAAGTAGAAGCGAAATAAGGGAGTATTATAAGTTAAAGTGATAGTCAAAAGCTGGTTGCTATGTGACTGAAGCTCTTTTGTTTGTATGGACAGGAGTTGTCATATTCCGATATGAGAAAAGTAAGTTTTTCATAGCTGAAACCAAAAACAATGAATGTCTCAAAAACGATAAACTCCACGAAAAAATGCATTTAACATAAATTGTGTGTTTTAACGGGCTCTACACTTCTTGTGTAGTAAGTTTTTATCTAATTCTTACGGTTTAGCAGTTATGTAAAATTCCGTAAAATTCGTCCAGAATAAAGTAGTCTTCAGAGGCTATTCCCAGAAAATTCAACATATACATTTTATTTGCCAAGTAAATATCTTTAATATTTGATATTTTAATCAAAATCGTTAGAGCCATTTTTGCGAAAATCAAAATTTTCGAAACAATTTCTATGTAAAGGGTAGTTTAGGATGGGAGGATTTTTCTCAAAACCTTCGGGTCGCATCCCTGGAAGATACTAAACTTAAATACCATGTTTGGTATTTTACCGCCTTTTCGTTTTTGAGTAATCGGGTTCACAGACACACACACACACACACACACGGACCTTTTTGTGAAAATGCTTTTTTTTTGGATTTAAGGGACCCTAAAACATATATTTCCGGTGAAATCTCGGTATCGAATTTTTGGATGGAGTGCAATACCTTTTCTATACACTATGCACATAATGCGTGTAGAGAAAGTAATAATCTGATGTTTTTCATTCAAATATTTTTACCTATTTGTTCTGCAAACTATTCTTCCAAAAGATTATTCTTTTATTCATTTTATGTTAATCCAGATAAACATTATCAGAAACGGTCTTAATACCCATTTAGTTCCTTATAACTACATGGGAAATAAGGGTATACATAAGTTAATAGTCAACTATTTTAAAACCTGTCACATTTTGTTTTCTTCTAGATATCTTTAATATAGGACATTTCAATTAAAATTATTAGAGCCATTTTTGAGAAAAATTTGAAAAATATTCCATTTGATAGGTAGTTTGAGGTGTGGGCTTTTCCTAAAAAGCTTAATGTCGCATCATGGAAGATACTAAGCTTATATACCAAATATGATATTTAACCGACTTTTCGTTTTTGAGTTATGACGTACACACACAGACATACACACATACATACATACGCACAGGCGCGCGTTGTTCTAAGACGACATTGTTTTGTAATCAGGGGTTCTCGAAAGGTATATTTTCGGTGAAATCTGGACATCGAATATTTATGTGGCGCAAAGGTCACTGGACACTGGGCAAAGTTTGAATTTTTGTTTCATTACAAACACAAACAGTGGTTAAAATTATATTTTATGTTTAAATTGTTTTCCGTCTGCATTAATACGAGGGCCTTTTTTTTTTTTTTTTTTTTTTTTTTTTTTTCATAGGTTATAAATAAAAGACAAGTTCATTGAAAACAATTATTTTATTACTAAAAGTTTTGTACACTTATGGTTACTTTTCAACATAATCACCGAAAAGTTTGAGACATTTATCGTGCCTGTGCATAAACTTTGCAATACCCGCTTCAAAAAATGTTGCCACCAATGATTTCAAATGAGCATTGACGTTGTTTTGAAAGCTTCGTGCTTTACGACGTTTGCGGAGAGCCATTCAAAACAAACGAAGAAGAATGCTGACTTCAGGAATTGTGTTGATCCATGACCATGCTCGTCCAGACACTGCTGCCACAACCCATCGGCTCCTTACGGTCCTGACCTGGCACCCAGCGACTTTCACCTTTTCCCTGAACTGAATAAGTGACTAATAGGACTGCACTTTCTAACCAACGAAGATCTTCAAAATAACGTCAGTGAGAAATCAAGGAAAAACGCCCTCATCTGACAAAATAAAAAAAAAAATGATTCTCTGCCATCAAAATAATGCGAATGTGCACATCTGTATAGTTTCGATGACGAAAATTGCAGAATTGAGGTTCAAATTACTAAAACATCCGCCGTGTTCATCAGATTTGACCCCGAGTGACTATTATATTACCATTCTTGAAAGAGTGGCTCTGCGGTAAACGATTCACTTCTAACGAAGAGGTCATCTCCCAAACAGATGCCAATTTGAGGGCTTTCTGAAAAACCAAGTTTAGGTAGGCTTATAAGAGTTGGAGAAATGCTGGGAAAAGTGTATCGAATTAAATTGAGATTATGTTGAAAATTAAAAAGAAATTACCAAAAATAATTAGTTTTTCTTTTTCTAAGGTCTTGATAAATGGTCCTCATGGCTATCTACTTTCACTGTTCACAGTTTGATTGTATAAAATAAATAGAACACAATAAAACGGGTAACCGAGTAGTTATTCAGTAGGAAATGTAAAACTGTCTCATAAAAGTACAAAATGCAGATATCTGGTTTGGAGGCTTGCTGAAGTATTGCTTACGTACACCACTCCAAAACTCTTTTGCGAATTTTAGAATCTACATATGGACAACCATAAACTGCACACTTTTAATATATTACTTTCTCTATACGAACTATGTATATAGTGTATAGAGAAAGTATTGCATTGCACCCAAAAATTCGATACCGAGATTTCATCGGAAATACATGTTTGAGACTCCCTGAATCCCCCCCCCCAAAAAAAAAGCATTTTTAGAAAAATGTCCGTGTGTATGTCTGTTCTGTGTGTGTGTGTGTGTGTGTGTGTGTGTGTGTGTGTGTGGTCAGCATAGCTCAAAAACAAAAGGCCGTTAAAGCCCAAACTTGGTATTTACATGGAAAAAATGTTGAACATTTTGATTTTCTTAAAAATTGTTCTAACGATTTTGATTAAAATATCGTATATTAAAGATATTTACCTGACAAATAAATTGTAATATCTTGATTTTTCTCCTGAAGACTACTTTATTCTGGATGAATTTTACGGAACTGTGCATAACTGCTAAAGCGTAAGAGATGGGGAAAAACTTACTAGACAGAAAATGTAGCTCACGATAAAACACACAATTTATGTCATATAATTTTTTTTCGTGGAGTTGATCATTTTTAAGATATTCCTGGTTTTCGTTTTAGCTTTGAAAAACTTATACATTTCTCATACAAGAATTTCTTAACTCTTGTCCATACAAACAAAGGAACATAATTTACATATCAACTAGCTTTCGGCTATCATTATAACCAATGGAACTCCCTCATTTCGCTTCTACTTACAAGGAAGCAAGTAATAAGTCTATTTTTGCTAATTAGCATAAGCTTTTTAACTAAAATTTGTTGCAGGGAAGTAGAGAAAGTCATGTGAATGGAACACATCAGAATTTTACAATGCAGTGACTCACTTAGAAGAGCTAATCTGAAGATGGGAATGGAATTTCTCCAAGATACGAGTCATCTGTTGCAATTGCACTCAAGCTGTCTGAAACATCAGCTGGACTGATAATTTAGTCGGCCAACGACAATGTCCACGTTTTTGCTGTTCCAACAATGTGTGATGTACATTCACTACATTTTCGGCTAGCACTTGATGAAAGCTGCTTACACAAAATGTCGCACATTGGCTACTTTAAAAGTTTTACAAACTTTATGCTGCTTTAGGAAACACCAGTAAAGTCTGTCGTTAAGCTGAAAATATTGTTTAATGCAAAACAGAACACTTTTCACAAAATCAATTATGTACATTAGGAATAATTCTTTTCTCACCAGGTTTTAGAGATTTCTTTCTCTATACTTCAATACTGCGGTATTATATGCTTCCGCCATTATTTGCTGATTATAAGCAGCTGTTACAATTCAAGTGTTCAACGCCTGCATATTGTAGCATAAATAATTTTTATTTAAATTCAACCAATTTGCCCCTTAAACATTTATACTGCATTATTTAAAGAGCATTGCATAGTGTAATATTTCTTTATTATGTCCGAAATTTAAAAGATACTATTTTGTAATTGAGAAACTGTACCTACCTACCCATTTTATGTTTCCTTTATTATATTTTAAATCCCTTAACTACTAAAACTTGAAATAAAATGTAGAGAGTATGTCTTGAAATCATAATGAAAGGGTTAAATTCCCTTATTAACTTTATTTACTTAATTAAACCTACCATTGCAATCTGTAGAGATTAGGCTCTATGATCAAACTCAAGGATTTTAGAACATGTCAAGAATTACATTTTTACTTTCTCTAGCCCCATATGTACAATGTACATAGGGATAGAGAAGGTACTGTATTGCACCCAAAAATTCGATACCGAGATTTCACCGGAAATATATGTTTTGGAGTTCCCTGAGTCCGAAAAAGCATTTTTAAAAAAAGTCCGTGTGTGTATGTGTGTGTGTGTGTGTGTGTGTGTGTGTCTGTGAACAGCATAGCCCCAAAACAAAAAGACCGTTAAATACCAAACTTGGTATTTAGGTTTAGTATCTTCCAAGGATACGACACGAAGATTTAAAAAAAAAAAAAAAAAAAAAAAAACCACCACAAACTACCCTTTACATGGAAAAAAATTCGAATATTTTGATTTTCTTAAAATTGGCTCTAATGATTTTGATTAAAATCCCGTATATTAAAGCCATTTATGTCCGAAATAAAATGTTTATCTCGAATTTTTTGGGAATAACTTCTGAAGACCTCTTTATTCTGGATGAATTTTGCTTAACTACTAAACCGTAAATGATAGAAAAAAATGTACTACACAAAAAATGTACCGCATGACATGTCCTTTACGTTTTTGTTGTGGAGGTAACCGTTTTCGAGATATCCCTTGTTATTGGTTTCAATTGTGAAGTACTTAAACTTTTCTCACACAGGAAGTGTCTGTTTTACTCCTGGCCAAGCAAAGAAGTGATTTGCAATAACAATTGCGTAACTATAGCTTTTAAAACATTTGACAATCACTTTAGCATAGTGCATTCCCTTATTATTTCCTTATACTTTTAAGGAACTAAGTAATAACATTCTGCTAATATTTATTGATTGGCATTGTGTACAAAGAAGAATAACCTTTTGTAGGAGTTTTGTAGAGCAGCTAGAGAAAGTCATGTGAGTGTAACACGTCAGATTTTTCATGCATATTAATACATTTATTTACAAATAATAGTTCTTACAATTAATTTTCGAGGTGACAGTTTCATAATTTCCAAAATACTACTCGGACACATGCGCTCTTAGAATATTCATGTTTATTGTATTTACAACATTACTATATTACCAGTATGTTTAGATTAAATGAATAGATGCTAGTAATAAGGTACGTTTTAAATGCTTATCTAACCTTGTTTTTGCCCATTTGCAATTCTTTTATAGAGGAAGGAGGTGAATTAAGCAAAACTATTCCTTTGTAATAAACAACTTTTTGGAATAGCTGCAACGGTGAAACCTTCAAAAACCAATCAGACCCGTTGCATGGAAAATTTTTGAAAATGTTGTATTTCTCAAAAATAATTCTAACGGTTTTGAATAAAGTACCATATATTAAAGATAATTACACCACGAATAAACTGTATATTTTGAATTTTCTGGGAATAGGTTTTGAAAACCTCTTTATATTGGATGAGTTTTGCAGAATTATACATAACGGCTAGAGCTGGACAAAAACTTAGTACAATAAATTGTAGAACTGACCGTTTCTGAGATATTCCTTGTTATTGATTTCAATTTTAATCTACTTAACTTTCTCTCAAAGGGGTAGCGACATTTTGTTTCATCTCTCTTGTTTTACTGCAGGCCATGCAAAGCGAATTTAACTTCAGCTGTTTCACCTAGGACAAATTGACTATCGATTTAGCTTAGTATTATAAACATTAGCCTCTAACCATTTTATAAAATCATTGTATTTATAATCCATTTATATAATGAAATCATCAAACCGTTAGTATTTCTAGTTTATATTATTGTTAAACATTTTGTTAGTTATAATTTGTAATTATGCTTTTATTTGTTTTTATGCTACATCGAATTACGGTTTCAAATATGGTGACTTATTATTATAATTTTATTAGGTTATGTTTGCTGTTCTTTGTCTTTCTGGCAACTCGTATTGGTGAGAAGTTTAATAAATAAAATATTATGTTGGAAATGTTAACATATAATTTGAGAAAGATGCTGCTGCTTTGTTAGTTTTTAATAGGCATCACATAGAAATACACAATAGTTGAAAGACAACTATTTCTGCCATCTACTACAAGTTACCTGTACTAAGTTTGGTCGAAATCGGCGAGCAAAGAAAAACAAAAAAAGAAAAAAAAAAAACAAAAGAAAGACACACATGAACCTTTTTAAAAACCGATTTAAAAAAAAAAAGTTTAGAAAAATATGAGTATTTTAAAATTGAAACCCATAACAAGGAGTATCTCGGACATGATTAATCCCACAAGAAAAATGTATATGTTCATAAATTGGGAGTTTTGATAATATATATATATATATATATATATATATATATATATATATATGTTTTTTTCTGGTAAGTATTTGTCTACCTCTTGCGGTTTATCATCTGTGCAAAAGAATTTAGAATGAAGAGAAGTTCAGAAGCTATTCGCAGGAAATTCAAGATATACATTTTAAATCATGTAAATATCTTTAATATGTGGGTTAATAGAATTTTTAGCCATTTTTAAGAATATCAAAATTTTGAAAATGCTCCATATAAATTGTAACTCGGGGTTGATTTTCTTGAAAATCGTCATGTCGCATCCTTGGACGACGTGGAACTTAAACACCAAATTTAGTACTTAACGGATTTCTCATTTTTGAGTTACGCTGTTCAGAGACACGGGACCTTTTTAAAAAAAAATGATTCAGGGGACTTTAAGCATATTGTAACAAACGCCTTTATTCACTCAAAATGTGGTTACATATAATATATTATTTTCACTGTTACAAAGGAATAGACAGTTTACAGCTGCATGCCATCCATGGCTCGCGCACCACAGCGCGCGAACACTCCGGTCTCTCACGACACAGTCCAATTCACAACTCATTGCAATTCTTCATTTTATAGCGAGAAAATGGCGCAACACACTTTCTGGAAACTTCTAAAAGCCGACTATTCGAGATGGTTACAACCGCGGCGCACTTTCTGGATTTGTTTACTCAAGTTTTGTTGAATGTCTCACATGCTAGTTCCACTGCCGCATGCCTGAGCGAACAATATATTGTAACAATGTCGTCCGTGTGTGCGACCTACACACATAAACGACATTGTTACAATATACTTTCATTGAAATAATGACACCAAATTTTCGGGTAGAAAATCTTCTATACCTACACTATATGTAGTTGTTATAGAGAAAATAGAAATACTTTCTTCTGAGTCCAGAACTCAAAACCTGTATTTCCTCTGAAAAATATTTATAACATTTTAGGTTGAAATGCAATACTTCCACTAATTCTATGATTAACCAGTAAGAAATGTTATTCACATGTATCAAACGTGCTATAGTCATACCCTTGATCGAAAAATTGGCATTGCATTACGACTATTCTTTGACTTTTCCTAAAATTAATGTTGAATTACTCGTCCCGGAATTTTTATATCCTACTTATTAAAATGTGCATGAAATTGCATTTTCTTTCACAATTTCGTTTCTTTTCAAGTATCCCCAAGAAGCCATTAAGATCCTTAGCAAAAGATTTCCTTGAGAGCATTAAAACCTTGCGTGACTTAAATAAAAAACTCTGGTAGTATTAAGTTCACACTTTTTATATACATGCCAAGGGACATTTAAATTTAACACATCGGTGTAAAAATTATTGGCTGAGAAGGCAATTTTTTTGCAGTTTTAGCAAATGAGAAATTCGCGTGCATCTATGTTTTAAAGTTGGGCTCAAATTAACTGTCGCATATTAAATATGAAAGAAAGTAATAAATGAATTCAAGATAACAATGGTGTCAGGTTTTGTGATAAAATGCAACTAACCTTTTATTTTCTTGTCATGTTTGAAACACAAAAATTCTGCCGTAATTGGTGGAAGATAAAGAAATAAAAGCTCTGTGATACATTTATATAACCTTCTCTACCCAATATTGCTTTCTTTTATACATATATGTGTTATAAACGTTTATTTGTCTCTTTCATAGTAATTTAGATAAACGTTTGAAGAAATAGATTCCAGAGTAGTTTAAAGTAATATGCATTTAAAGGCCCATTGATTTGGTTCCCCATATAATACCCTTTTTATATAGAAGAACATGTGCAATGAAACCATTTCTGTAACGGTTTATCTCAATTAATATTAAGTATATCGAAAAATAACCTTTAATAGGAATAATTAATATAAAAATTAAAGGATAGTGAAAAGACAAAGCTAAGTTAACTAAAACAAAAGACTCTGCACAACAGAAATCGATTATGAATTGAGTAAATCATGAATGAAATAACAGTTCGTAGAACCTGAGTAAAAATTATCAATTATGGATAGAGAAAGCCATATGAGAGTGTGACTCGTAGCTGTAATAAAATAAACTAGTGAGTAGAGAAAGTTATATGGATGCAAGCATGAAAGAATAGTTTAGAGAACCAAAATAAAAACATCTGATGTGTTACACTCAAAATTATTTTCTCTAACTACTCTACAAAAGATAATTCTTCTTTCAACGCCACGCTAATCGAGTTAAACAGCAGAATTTTATTACTTAGTTCCTTATAAGCAGACTGAAACTAAGGGAATGCACGGGCTAAAGTGATGATAAAATGTTTTAAAAGCGTCGTTATCGATTATCATTGCAAATCGCTTCTTTGCTTGGCCAGGAGTAGAACAAAAGAAAAACGGACACTCCCGTCTGAGAAAAGTACTTCACAGCTCAAACCAATAACAAAGAATAACTCGGAAACGGTTACCTCCACAACAAAAATGTAAAGGACATAAATTGTGTGCTTTGACATGATATATATTTTTTGTGCAGTGAGTTTTTGTCTATCCCTTACCGTATAGCAGTTAAACAAAATTTGGCAAAATTCATCTAGAATAAACAGGTCTTCAGAGGCTCTTCCCAGAAAAGTCAAGATATAAATAGCTTTAATATACGGGATTTTAATCAAAACCGTTAGAACCATTTTTAAGAAAATAAAAAATTTGGAATTTTTTTCCCTTTAAGGGTAGTATGTGATGGGTTTTCTTTGTTGAAAACCTTCGTGTCGCACGCATCCTTGGAAGGTAGTAAACCTAACTACCAAGTTTGGTATTTAACGGTCTTTCGTTTTTGGGCTATGCTGTCCACAGACACACACACGGACCTTGTTTTAAAAATGCTTTTTTTGGACTCAGAGGACCCCAAAACATAATATAATTTCCGGTAAAATTTCGACATCATGTTTTTGGGTGCATTACAATACCTTCTCTATTCCTATGTACATTGTACATATGGAACTAAAGAAAGTAAAAATAAAGGATAGCGAATAGAGAAGATTATATAAATGAAAACAAAAGAATAGCACGTAGAATCTGAATAACAGTAAACGGTTATGAATGTAATAATAGTTCGTAAAACCTGAGTAAAAATTATCAATTGTGGATAGAGAAAGTCATATGAGTGTATGAGTGTAAGACTAGTAGCTGTATAAAACAAATGATACTGAGTAGAGAAAGTTATATGAATGCAAGCATGAAGGAATAGTTCTAAGAACCAAAATAAAAAAAAAAACTGATGTGTTCCACTTATATGACTTTCTCTACATCTCTGCAATAAACTATTGTTAAAAAGCTTATTCTTCTATTTACATATTGGTAATTTACCGCGATTCTTCACCACCGAGGATGTAGAGCTAGAAGCATGTTGGACGCCACTGGCAGGCACGGGAGACGTGGACGGGCTATTGCCCTTTTAAGTGCGCTTATCTATTTTAAGAGGGCAAGTTTATGCTTCTGAATAAGGTGTACTCTGTGCTGTAAATTTAAATTGCTATATTTGAATATCTTTGTCTTTTCATTTTCGTGTTTACTCTTTTAATTCTGTGTTTTTTTATTTACTTTCTCTATACGTACTACGTACATAATGTACAGGAAATGTATTGTAATGCACCCAAAAATTCGATACCGAGATTTCACCGGAAATATATATTTTGAGACCCCCTGAATCCAAAAAATGAATTTTTAAAAAAAGTCTGTGTGTGTGGGGATGGGCAGCGTAGCTCAAAAAAGAAAAGACCGTTAAAAACAAACTTGGTATTTAAGTTTGGTATTTTCCAAGGATGTGACACGAAGATTTTCAAGAAAATTGCCTCACCTCCAAATACCCTTTACATGGAAAAAATTTCAAAAATTTTGATTTTATTAAACATGGCTTAAACGATTTAGATTAAAATCCCTTATATTTAAGATGTTTACTTGTCAAATAAAATGAATATCTTGAATTTTCTGGGAATGGCCTCTAAAGTCCTCTTTATTCTGGACGATTTTTATTGAATTTTGTATAATTAGTAAACCGTAAGAGACAGACAAAAACTCACTTAACAAAAAATGTAGATCAGAATAAAACACACAACTTATGTCATATACATTTTTTTTCATTGAGCTGATCGTTTTTGAGATATTCCTGGTTTTCAGTTTCAGCTTTGAAAAACTTGTACTTTTCTCATACAGGAATTTGTCGTCTCCTGTCCATACAAAGGAACTTCAGTCACATAGCAACCAGCTTTTTGACTATCACTATAACCTATAGTACTCCTTTAGTTCACTTCTACTTACAAGGAAGCAAGTAAGAAGACTATTTCTGCTATTTTTTTCTCGATTAAACTGAAGTAAATAGCATAAGTTTTTTAACAATAATTTGTAGCAGAGATTTAGAGAAAGTCGTGTGGATGGAACACATCAGAAACCAAAAATAATGAATGTGTCAAAAACAATCAACTCCACGAAAAAAAATGAACATGACTTAAACATCAAGTTTGGTATTTAACGGTCTTTTCGTTTTTTAGCTATGCTGTTCACAGACACACACACACACACCCAAACCTTTATGCAAAGATTCTTTTTTTTTACTCTCTCTCTATACGTACTATGTACATAGTGTATAGAGAGTGTACTGCACTCCACCAAAAAATTCGATACCGGAAATATATGTTTTAGGGTCTCCTGTATAAAACAAAATTATTTTCAGAAAAAGATCTGTGTGTGTCCGTGTGTCGGTGTGTCGGTGTGTCTGTGAACACGATAACTCAAAAACGAAAAGTCGGTAAAATACCAAACTTGGTATTTAAGTGTAGTATCTGCCAGGGATGCTACACGAAGATTTTGAGAAAAATCCCCGTACCCCCAACTACCCTTTACATGGAACTTTTTTCGAAAGTTTTGATTTTCTAAAAAATGGCTCTAACGATTTTGATTAAAATTTCGTATATTAAATATATTTACCTGACAAATAAAATGCTTATCTTGAATTTTCTGGGAATAGCCTCTCAAGAGTGGTTTATTCTGGATGAATTTTACTAAATTTTTAATAAATGCTAAACCGTAAGAGATGGACAAAAGCTTACTACACAAAAAATGTAGGGCACATTAAAACTCACAATTTATGTTATATACATTTTTTTCGTGGAGTTCGTCGTTTGTGTGACATTCCTTATTTTTGGTTTCTGCTATGAAAAACGTATACTTTTCTCATACAGGAACTTGTCAACTCCTATCCATATAAACAAAGGAACTTCATTGGCATAGCAACCAGCTTTTGGCTATCACTTTAACCTACAGTTGTCCCTTATTTCGCTTCTACTGACAAGGAAGCAAGTAATAATACTATTTCTGCTAATTTTTTTTTCTGATTAGCATACAGTAAATAGAAGTATAAGCTTTTTAAGAATTATTTGTTGGAGAAAGTCATGTGAATAATACACATCAGATTTTTAGCTATGCTGTTCACAGACACATACGCACCCAAACCTTTTTGCAAAAAATCTTTTTTTTACTCTCTATATACGTACTATGTACATAGTGTATAGAGAATGTACTGCACTCCACCAAAAAATTCGATACCGAGATTTCACCGGAAATATATATTTTAGGGTTTCCTGTATCCAACAAAATTATTTTCAGAAAAAGATCCGTGTGTGTTTGTGTGTCAGTGTGTCCGTGTGTCTGTAAACACGATAACTCAAAAACGAAAAGTCGGTAAAATACCAAACTTGGTATTTAAGTGTAGTATCTTCCAGGGATGCGACACAAAGATTTTGAGAAAAATGTTCGCGCCCCCAAACTACCCTTTACCTGGAACTTTTTTTGAAAATTTTGATTTTCTAAAAAAGGGCTCTAACGCTTTTGATTAAAATATCGTATATTAAAGATATTTACCCGACAAATGAAATGTATATTTTGAATTTTCTGGGAATAACCTCTGAAGGCTACTTTATTCTGGGTCAATTTTACGGAATTTTGCATAACTGCTAAACCGTAAGAGATGGACAAAAACTTACCTCACAACAAATGTAGAGCACCTTAAAACACACAGTTTATGTTACAGACATTTTTTCCGTGGAGTTGATTGTTTTTGAGATATTCCTTATTTTGGACTTTGTGAACCCGTGTCCATACAAACAAAGGAACTTTCGTCGCAAAGCAACCAGCTTTTGACTTTAACCCCCTTATTTCGCTTCTACTAACAAGGAAGCAAGTAATAAGACCATTTCTGCTATTTTTTACTCCATTAGATGAAGCAAATAGAATAATTTGTTGCAGTGACATAGAGAAAGTTATGTGAACGGAACACATCAGATTTTTGTGTATTAAGTTTTGGTCTATGTCTTGAAGCTTAGCAGTTAAGCAAAATGCGGCTAAACTCATCCATAATAAAGGTGTCTTGGGAGGCTATTCCCAGAAAATTCAAGATATTCATTTTATTTGAGATGTAAATAGCCTTAATATACAGGATTTTAATCAAAATTGTTACAGCCATTTTTGAGAAAATCAAAATTTTCGAAAATTTGTCCATAAAAAGGGTAGTTTGTGGTGGGGGAATTTTCTTGAAAACCTTGCTGTCGCGCCCTTGGCAAATACCAAACCTAAATACCAAGTTTGATATTTAACGGTCATTTCGTTTTTGAGTTATGCTGTCCTCAGACACACATGGACCTATTTCTTAAATATTTTTCGATTCGGGAATTTTCAAAACGTGTAATCCAGGGAAATTAATACCTCTCTCCCTACTAAGTACATGCGTGCTGGGGGAAGTATTTAATTTCATCACACGATTGCGTTTATTCTCCGTTGAGAGCAAACGTGCACCCATCTTGTCGAGACGTTTGTCAGACTTAATCTAGGTACAAAACTAAGAACATTGTACCTTGTGGAATGCCTGTGGCCTCTACTATTTCGCAAATTACTCAAAACCATATCCTGGATTTTGCCAATCATTTCGGAGGAAGTCACTTCTAATCATTTGTGCTAGTACGGCCACGTTTAAATTGGATAGGTAGAGTCAGATTAAAAAAAGTCAAGGCCATAGCCAGGATTCGAACGACGGATCTCCCGATCTCTAGCCGGTTGCTCTGCCACTGAGCTTCCATGGCAACATGCCGGCATAGCATTGAATTTCCCAACTGACTCACATGTTTCCCGGTAAACCATAGGTTGTTCTCAAATTATTTTGAGATGACAACCCCAATAGCGACTTCCAATGTTGTAAGTGTTTAAGTCCCAGTATTCATAGTATAGCCAACTATTATGGTCAATTGGTATTGGATTAATTCAATGCTCTGCCGGCATGTTGCCATGGTAGCTCAGTGGCAGAGCAATCAGCTAGATATCAGGAGAACCATGGTTCAAATCCCGGCTATGGCATTGTATTTTTCAGTCTGATTCTACCTATCCAACTCCTGTCCTACACACGGCTTGTGTGAAAACACAATTAATCCAATAGGTTTAAATTCCTTTATCCAATTGTAAATTGTTGCAAACACAGGAGCAGATGTGCCATGAACTTCAACTCGGCTTTTATATCTTTCGGTGTTAAGTCTCTTAAATAGAAGTGTTTTATCACCGCACGAAAGAGGTTTTTTTTTCTTCATGTTTTTAAAGAAGCACAAGATTGTTGATTCAATCGCCTTCGTCAACAAACCACGTGATGGATTCAGCTGAAACGTTAACTACCATCTAATAAGAGACGAGGGAACAAAGCTTTTTTGATGCAACAAGTGTAAATTCCTGGATTTTGAAAGGACTTATTGATCACCCCTAGTATATTGGACCATCAAAAAGTTAATGTTTTTAACATTTGACAAGAATTTAGACAGGAACATAATACTTCATCTGAATTAATTATTTCAAAACGTTCAGAACATGATTTGAATTTTCCATGTCATAAATTGGGTTAACTGGAAAGAAAATGTATAGTTTTTAATTGTTGGAAAAAAATCTGATGTGTTCCACTCACATGACTTTCTCTACATCTCTGCAACAGTTTATTGTTACAAAGCTTATGCTTCCATTTATTTCATTTTAATCGAGGAAACATTAGCAGAAATAGTCTTATTACTTGCTTCCTTGTAATTAGAAATGAAATAAGGGATTACCATAGGTTAAAGTGATAGTCGAAAGCTGGTTGCTATGTGAATGAAGTTCCTTTGTTTGTATGAGAAAAGTATAAGTTTTTCAAAGCTGAAACCAAAAACAAGAAATATCTTAAAAACGACCAAGTCGACGAAAAAAAATGTACATAACATAAATTGTATATTTTAATATGCTCTACATTTTGTTGTGTGGTAAGTTTTAGTCCATCTCTTAAGCTTTGGCAGTTACACAAAATTCTGTAAAATTCTTTCACAATAAAGTACTCTTCAGAAGCTATTCACAGAAAATTCAAGATATATGTTTTATTTGCCTAGTAAATATCTTTAATATAAGATATTTTAATTAAAATCGTTATAGCCATTTTTGAGAAAATCAAATTGTTTGAAAACATTTCAATGTAAAGGCTAGTTGGGGATGGGGGAATTTTCTTGAAAATTTTCATGTCGCATCCTTGGAAAACACGAAACCTAAATATCAAGGATGGTTTTTAACGGCTTTTTCGTTTTTGAGCTATGCACACACGAACATTTTTTTTAAAATACTTTTTTTGGATTCCACGAGTCTAAAACACATATTTTCGGTATCGAGTTTTTGGGTGCATGATGTGCAATACCTTCTCTATACATTTTGTACATAGTACGTGTAGAGAAAGTAAAAACTGATCTTTCATATATTAATTGTTAATAATCTATGTAAATATTGTGAATTAGAAATCGACACATCCTAGTAAATTGCAGTATGTCCATATTCTATTATTCTGGCCTTCAAATCCTTTTCAACCTCTTTGAGACTAAGAGCAGTGAAGTACACAGACGAAGTAGAAGTTCAGTTGCAAGCAGTGAACACAGAAACACAAAGTATTTCGAAGTAATGAATACGAACTGTGCTCTGAAGTTTGGTCACATGATCTGACGTCAGCAGAACTTGCATCTTCCAGTCCACTTATTGGACGTGGTGAGGAAACGTTTGACAAATTCCTTTGCCAGATAGAGGATCTCAAGACCAGTCCATTTTCTTTGTGCCACTACCGCATTGTTCTGAAATGGTGTCATTCGTCACCTCTAGCGTTCTTCTGGAGAAGTGACTATCACCGTGCGTTGAACACTTGCCAGAATTTCGCTAGACCCTGGTCCTTTGGCCTATTGCATAATGTTTACAATCTTTTGTTAATTGTAAAATGTGTTTGTAATTTCCAAATATCAATTTCACAATTTAAGTTTGTAAACAGACTTTGCTTACAAACAAACTTAAATATTTACAAGTAAAATTTTATACAGACGCAGCGAAACCTTCTCCTAGAAAACTTCGACCGCGCCACTGAAGATGTCCACCGTAGTTGTGGACGAAACGTCTGGTACTCCTAACACCAGCAGACCACGGCAAAACAGCCCGGAAACATGTCTTAGTTACAATGACTCCGGCCGTGAAAGCCTACGTTCTCTCAAAATTTTATACAGTTTACAAATGTTTTGTTTCAGAAGCAAACAGTAATTCCACACATTTGCTTACAAACAAACTTAAATATTTACAATTGAAATTGTATACAGTTTACAAATGTTTTGTTTCAGAAACAAACAGTAATTCCACACATTTGCTTACAAACAAACTTAAATATTTACAATTGAAATTGTATACAGTTTACAAATGTTTTGTTTCAGAAACAAACAGTAATTCCACACATTTGCTTACAAACAAACTTAAATATTTACAATTGAAATTGTATACAGTTTACAAATGTTTTGTTTCAGAAACAAACAGTAATTCCACACATTTGCTTACAAACAAACTTAAATATTTACAATTGAAATTGTATACAGTTTACAAATGTTTTGTTTCAGAAGCAAACAGTAATTCCACACATTTGCTTACAAACAAACTTAAATATTTACAATTGAAATTGTATACAGTTTACAAATGTTTTGTTTCAGAAGCAAACAGTAATTCCACACATTTGCTTACAAACAAACTTAAATATTTACAATTGAAATTGTATACAGTTTACAAATGTTTTGTTTCAGAAGCAAACAGTAATTCCACACATTTGCTTACAAACAAACTTAAATATTTACAATTGAAATTGTATACAGTTTACAAATGTTTTGTTTCAGAAGCAAACAGTAATTCCACACATTTGCATGCAATTAAACTTAAGACTATTTCTGCTAATTTTTTCTGGATTAGTATTTAGTAAATAGAATCATTAGCTTTTCAAACAATAAATTGTTGCAGAGTATAGAGAAAGTCATGTGAATAGAACACATCACATTTTTACTTTCTCTATACGTGCTATGTATATAGTGTATAGAGAAGGTATTGCACTCCGCCAAAAAATTCGATACCGAGATTTCACCGGAAATATATGTTTTAGGGTCCTCTATATCCAAAAAAAGTATTTTCAGAAAAAGGTCCGTGTGCGCGTGTCCGTCCGTCAGTGTGTCAGTATGTCCGTGTGTCTGTGAACACGATAACTCAAAAAGGAAAAGTTGGTAAAATACCAAACCTGGTATTTATGTTTAGTATCTTCCAGGGATGCGACACGAAGATTCTGAGAAAAATCCCCCCACCCCAAACTACCTTTACATGGAACTTTTTTGGAACATTTTTATTTTATAAAAATGGCTCTAACGATTTTAATTAAAATGTATATCATGAATTTTCTGGGAATAGCCTCTGAAGACTAATTTACTCTCGGTCAATTTTACGGAATTTTGCATAACTGCTAAACCTTAAGAGATAGACAAAAACTTACCATACAAAAAATGTAGAGCACGTTAAAATACACAATTTATGTTATATAAATTTTTTTCGTGTAGTTGATTGTTTTTGAGATATTCCTTGTTTTTTTTTCAGCTATAAAGCCATACTTTTCTCATAAAGGACTTTGTGAACTCGTGTCCATACAAACAAAGGAGCTTCAGTCGCAGAGAAACCAGCTTTTGACTATCACTTTAACCTATGGTAGCTCCTTATTTCGCTTCTACTAACAAGGAAGCAAGTAATAAGACTATTTCTGCTAATTGTTGCTCCATTAGATGAAATAAAAATAGTAATTTGTTGCAGTGATACAGAGAAAGTCATGTGAATGGAACACATCACATTTTTAAAGAGTATGTTGTTGCCGAATAGGTAAAGAAACTCATGCGAGTGTAAGATATCAGACTTCTTATAGTGAATAAATGAAAAATGTCGTGGATAATATTAGTTTTACCGTATCAAAAAACAAGTTGGTATACATGCAAGTATTTTCGGATACGTTATATGTGTTCTATGCAAACATCTGAAGGAATCTTTGGAGGCACCCAGTGCTAGGAATACCATCTTTTTCTCAAGAATCTCTGAAGCTACTTTGATCATATTCCCTCTGCTTATTGGACCATGCCAAGCGATCATCTTTGGCATTCCTTCTGCACGGTTTTACCGCAGGCAACTTCCTCGCCACAAGAAGAAAACAAAAGTTCTGGATTGTTTATGTCGTGTATTCCTTACAGGAACAAGACCTTAAGATGGGCTAAATCATAAACGTAGTTACAAAATTCCTTCCTTCCAGAAGTTCCAGCTTAACTGCTGCAATATTACTGAAAATACGACGGCCGGCCTTCCCGAAAGTGACAGATGATCTGGCATAAGTAGATGATAAAGAAAAATCTGATGTGTTCCATTCACATGACTCTCTACATCTCTAACAAATTATAGCTAAAAAGCGTATACTTCTATTTACTTCATGCTAATCGAGAAAAAATTAGCAGAAATAGTGTTATTACTTACTTCCTTTAAAGTAAAAGCGAAATATGGGAGTACCATAGAATAAAACGGTAGTCAAAAGTTGGTTATTATGTTACTGAAGTTCCTTTGTTTGTACGGACAGAGGTTGACAAATCCCTGTATGAGAAAAGTTTGTTTTTCAAAGCTGAAACTAAAAAGCAATGAATATAAAAAAAAACAAAAACGATCAACTGCGCAAAAAAAAATGCATATAACCCAAATTGTGCGTTGTAACATGCTCTACATTTTTTGTGTGGTAAGTTTTGACCACCTCTTACGGTTTAGCAGTTATACAAATATCGTAGAATTCATTCACAATAGTCTTCAGAGGCTATTCCCAGAAAATTCAATATATACAGTTTATTTATGATAGAAATGTCTTTAATATGTGGGATTTTATTCAAAATCGTTAGAGCAATTTTTAAGGAAAACACTTTTTCGAAACTGTTTCCATGTAAACGGTAGTTTGGGGGGGGGGGCGTTTTCTTGATAATCTTCGTGTCGCATCTTTGGAAAATACTTTGCTTTTCGTTTTTGACCTATGCTGCCTAGAGACAGACACAGACGCAAACACACACACACTCGAACATTTTTCTAAAAAATGTTTTTTTTGTATTCAGGGGGTCTCAAAACATAGATTTCCAGTGAAATCTCAGTATCGAATTTTTGGGTGCATTACAATACTTTCTCTATAAACTATGTACATAGTACGTGTAGAGAAAGTAAAAATGTCAACAGAAAACTGTAATTTGAAAATTACAGTTCTCTATATCTCAACGTTATCTCCTTTCTGTCAACATATTTAGTGTCACATACTACCAGTTTTTCAATTCCTTGTTATACTTTTATACCACCAAGGAACTTGTTCACTTTTTAATTGCTCAAAAAGTTGGTCAATCGAATTTTATAGGCAAATAACGCAAGTGTATGGTATTAATGCTATGAACGAGCCTTCAGTGCGAAAATGGCGCATAATTTACAAGTAATCAAGGAAGAATCAGTGTGTACGATAAAGACCGGAGTGGAAGTTCATCAATCGTTATGGAGAAGTTGAAAGCCAAGTTTGATAAA
This sequence comes from Hymenopus coronatus, assembly GCA_030762935.1. NCBI lineage: Eukaryota > Metazoa > Arthropoda > Insecta > Mantodea > Hymenopodidae > Hymenopus > Hymenopus coronatus. The sequence continues at coordinate 29,669,627 of CM060882.1, forward strand.
TGGCTTAAGAAAAATCTGATGTGTACCATTCACATGACTTTCTCTACATCTCTGCAACAAGTTACTCTTAAAAAGCTTATGCATCTATTTACTTCATGTTAATCAGACTAAAACAGCAGAAATAGTCTTATTGGTTCCTTGTTGCTATGTTTGTTTTGTTCCTTGCTGGTTGCTATGTCACTGAAGTTCCTTAATATGTATGGAAGCAGTTGACAAATTCCTATATGAGAAAAGCATATCTTCAGAGCAGAAACCAAAAACAAAGAGTAACTCAAAAACGATGACTCCACGAAAATGTATATCTATATATAACATAAATTGTGTGTTTTAACGTGCTCTACATTTTTCGTGTGGTAAGTTTTTGTCCATCTCTTACGATTTAGCAGTTTTCAAAATTCCGCAAAATTCATCCAGAATAAAGTAGTCTTCAGAGGCGAATTCAAGACATACATTTTATTTGTCAGGTAAATATCTTTAATATACGAAATTTTAATCAAAATCGTTAAAGCCATTTTTAAGAAAATCAACATTTTCGAAAAAAGTTCCATGTAAAGGATTTTTTTTTTCAAAATCTTGGAGGATACTAAACTTAAAAACCAAGTTTGGTATTTTATCGAATTTTCGTTTTTGAGTTATCTTGTTCACAGACATATGGACAAACGGTCTCACGGACACACGGACACACGGACTTTTTTGTGAAAATGCTTTTTTTGGATACAGGGGACCCTAAAATATATATTTCCGGTGAAATCTTGGTATCGAATTTTTGGGTGGAGTGCAATACCTTCTCTATACACTAGGTACATAGTACGTATAGAGAAAATAAAAATCGGTGTTTCACTTTACACACCGTACATGACTTTTCCATGGAAAAAGATTTCCATACCATATATACCTCATAGTGACAGTGGATGGAACAGTGTAGCATCTGCATTGAAAAACCGGTACGGGTGACAGTAAATACCTTGATAGCAATGCCGATTACGTTGCAAAATAGAGCAAGGTACTAGAACTTTGTTAATAAAGTTTTGTGTTGATTACTTTCGTTATAGCTTAGTTATGCCAAATCGTCTGTCACTTTCTGGAAGATCCTCGTATTAACATTCAATTGCTAACTCATTTGTCAAACTCATTTGTTAGAAAAATAAACATGTATTTAAAAAATTTGATGTATTCCATTCAGCTGACTTTCTTTACATCTCTGCAACAATTTATTAACTCTAACGATTTTGATTAAAATCCTTAATATTTAAGATATTTACTTGCTAAATCAAATGTATATCTTGAATTTTCTGGGAATAGCTTCTAAAAACCTCTTTATTCTCGATGATATGTTATTGAATTTTGTATATTGATAAACCGTAAAAGATAGACAAAAGCTCACTACACAATAAATGTAGAACAGGATAAAACACACAGTTTATGCCATTTACATTTGTTTCGTGGAGTTGATCGTTTTTACTTTCTCTATACGTACTATGTACATAATGTATAGAGAAGGTCTTGCACTCCACCAAAAAATTCGATACCGCGATCTCACCGGAAATATATGTTTTAGAGTCGCCTGGTTCCAAAAAAAGTATTTTCAGAAAAAAGTTCGTGTGTGTGTCAGTATGTCACTGTGTCTGTGAACACGATAACTCAAAAACGAAATGTCAGTAAAATACCAAACTTGGTATTTAAGTTTAGTATCTTCCAGGGATGCGACACGAAGATTTTGAGAAAAATCCCCCACCCCAAACTACCCTTTACATGGAACTCGTTTCGAAAATTTTCTAAAAATGACCATCCATTTTGATTAAAATATCGTATATTAAAGATATTTACCTGACAAATAAAATGTATATCTTGAATTTTCTGAGAATAGCCTCTGCAGACTACTTTATTCTAAGTGAATTTTACGGAATTTTGCATAACTGCTAAACCGCAAGAGAACACAAAAACTTACCACACAATAAATGTAGATCACTTTAAAACACACAATTTATGTTATATGATTTTTTTTCGTGGAGTTGATTGTTTTTGAGGTGTTTCTTGTTTTTGGTTTCAACTATAAAAAACTTATACTTTTCTCATACAGGACTTTGTGAACTCGTGTCCATACAAACAAAGGAACTTCAGTCACAGAGCAACCAGCTTTTGACTATCACTTTAACCTATGGTACTCCCTTATTTCGCTTCTACTTACAAGGAAAAAGGTAAACGACCATTTCTGCTAATTTTTTCTCGAAAGTCATGTGAATAAAACACATTGGATTTTGTTGTTGAAACGCTGTGAAGTCCCTGTACGTAGCAGAGGAATTAAAACAGCTGTCAAATAGTTCCGCCCTTTGAGGATGAAGCTTGTTCGCACGTTGCAAAGGAGTTTACTAACTAGGAAACTAGGAAAAACAGGTTTTTACGTATCAGTGCGCAGTAACCACATCACACAGTTAATCTTGTTATACAGTAGAGGTGATAAATCTTTAAGCCGTGCTCTTCTGGAGCGTATATGCCACTACGTTCTCATTGGATTACCTACGTTTATTGAAGTGAAGCACCGCAGGTTTTACATGCCAGAGTAACATGGATCTGCGGGAAGCGGTGCATCCACCGCCCTAGCGTAGAGGTAACGTGCGTACCTGTGGCCAGACCCACAAATTGCATCAGTAAGCTGGTTTAACGAATTTTCTCTCGCAGTATGAAGGAGCTCCGGAATTTGTTTTTTTTTTCTTTCTTTCTCTACATACTACGTACATATTGTATAGAGAAGATATTGCATTCCACCTAAAAATTCGATACCGAGATTTCACTGGAAATACATGTTTTAGTTCCCACTGAATCTAAAAAAAAGCATTTTTGGAAAAAGGTCCGTGTGTATGCGTGTGTGTCTGTGGGCAGCATAGCTCAAAAACGAAAGGTCCGTTAAATACCAAACGTGGTATTTAAGTTTGGTATCTTCCGGGTTGCGACACGAAGATATTGACAAAAACACCCCCGCCCCAAACTACCCTTTACATATCACTACTTCCGAAAATTTTGATTTCCTCAAAAATGACTAACGATTTTGATTAAAATGTCGTATATTGAAGATATTTACCGGATAAATAAAATGTATATCTTGAATTTTCCGGGAATAGCCTCCAAAGACCTCTCTATTCTGGATGATTTTTATTGAAGTTTGCATAACTGGTAAACCGTAAGAGATAGATAAAAACGTACCACACAGAAATTAAATTTGGAATTGCTTGAACATCCACCCTATTCGTCAGATCTAGCACCTGGCACTACCACCTGTTCCCAAAGCTCAAAAAATTCTTGGAAGACGAAGATTTCACAGCAGCATTGATGCGGTAAACAGCTATTTTGAGGACCTTGATATATCGCACTACAGAGATGGTTTAATTACATTTGAACACCGATATGACAAATGTATTAGCCTTTCTGGAGATTATGTTGAGAAATAAAGTAAAAAAAAAAAGTGCTGTTTTCATTGAGAGACCCGAGAATTATTAGCCGACCATGGTAAAAGGGATATTTAAATAAACAAGGCACTTACGCCCATTTAATCTCCGCTAAAATTTCTTCGGATGGGTTTTGAATTTTCATGGAAGTTCTGCTTTCAACGAATAATCCAAAAGAAGTAAAAAAGATCTCTAGAAAATTGCAGAAGAAGTTTAAGTGAGATAAGAGGTTGAAATATCAAGGTGGGCCTGGATAAGTTCCAAGTTAGCAGTAATGTACTGGCGCCAGTGCTACCACCCTTCTGATTCAGTTACACACACGATTGGTTTCCTGTATAAACGGAATTACTGAACATGTAATCGTGTGGACGATATCATAATCATTACAACATTGGGCTCTAGCAAAACCCCACTCAACTCGCCAAGTTGCCCTTGCACTTTCAGACAATGAGCACCACAACTGGCTGATAATTTCACAAAGTGCTTGCAACATTATTATCGTGCTGCAATAAGATTTATAGGGAATTCATGAGTCCTGTTTTGGTACACACAATCATCACAGAATCATATTAAAACCAATGCGTACACAAGACACTTTGTGTTGCAGATACAAGTACAGGGTTATTCAAAAAGAAAGAACACATTTCAAACTTTTATTGCTTCCAAACTACAAAAGATAGAAGCATGATTCAAAAGTTCATGGAGAGAGAAAAGTTTACAATTGAAATATCGCGGGGGAGGGAGGTAGAATTTCCAATCACGGCCGCATTGGCGCTGTTTTTTTTTTTTTTTTTTTTGCTGTATGTCTGTAGTGAAATGGCGGCGACACCTCAAGAGAAATCATTTTGTGTGCTGCAATTAACAAAGATAGAGTCCATTGTTGCAGTTCAACGAAATGATCCCAAAGAAATCCACATCACGAGCAAGCAACCAACGGTATGGCGAGTTCTAAAACATCGTCTGCACCTGAAGACATACAAACTGCATTGAATCCTGACGACCACAAGAAACGGTACAGATTGTACATTGGCATATTAGAAGATGTGGAAGAAGAGAATTTTACTCAATGTAAAATGTTTTCCAATGAATTTTTTTCATGCAAGATGGTGCCCCGCCTCATTTCTCTTACCATGTCCGACGTTACTTGAATAACACGTTTGCAGTACGTTGGATTGGGAGAGGAGCAGCAGATCAACTTTATCGCCGGTGGCCTCCCAGGTCTCCAGATCTCACTCCGTGTGATTTTTATCTATGGGGTTACGTAAAAGACCGTGTTTTTATCCCTCCCATGCCTGGCACTCTTGGGATCTACGACATCGAATTGTTGAAGCTGTATATTTTATAACTGGAGACCACCTGATTTGTGTGGCAAGAAATGAGCCACCGTTTTGACATATGTTGTGTAACATATTGAATGCATATTATAAAAATATACACTTTTCTATCTCCATGAACGTTGGTATCATGTTTCTATCTTTTGTAGTTTGGAAGCAATACATATTTGAAATCTCTTCTTTCTTTTTGAATAACTGTATATTCTGAGTTGCGAGCATTACGGCTTTCTATTCTTACTAGATGTTCAACTTTTTTTGGAAGTGTGAGGCATTTTTGAAATACGAGAGGCGTTCGTTAAGTTCTTAGAAAAAACACGTTATTTATTTTATTACTTTCTCTATAAGTATTATGTACATACTCCATACAAAAGTATTACATTCCGCCCAAAAATTCGATACCGAGATTTCACAGGAAATACATGTGTGTGTGCGTGTGCGTGTTTGTGGACAGCATAGCTCAAAAACAAAAAGACAAAGCAAAAGACCGTTAAATACCAACTTCCAAGGATACGACACGAAGATTTTAAAGAAAACCCCCACCCCGAATACCCTTACGTGGAACTTTTTTTCGAACATTTTGATTTTCTAAAAAATGGCTCTAAAGGTTTTGATGAAAATATCGTATATGAAAGATATTTACCTCACAAATAAAATGTATATCTTGAATTTTCTGGGAATAGCCTCTGAAGACTACTTTATTCTGAATGAATTTTACGGGATTTTGTTGGCCGCGCCGTGGCCGAGTGGTTGGACCACTCGCCTCTCACCTAGACGGCTAGGGTTCGATCCCAAGCGACCGCATGTGATATTTGTGGTGGACAAAGCGGCGCTGGGGGCGGGTTTTCTCCGGGTTCTCCGGTTTTCCCCGTCATGGCATTCCACCGGTGCTCCATCTTCATTCATATATCATCAGTGTCACCGCCTGTGGTGCCATAAGTAGTTAAAGCGGGCGTTAAACAAAAGAAAAAAAAAAGGAAGGGATTTTGCAAAACCGTAAGACATGTACAGAAACGTGCCACATAAAAAATGTAGAGCACATTAAAACACACAATTTATGTTATATACATTTTTTTTCGTGGAGTTGATTTTTGAGATATTCCTTGTTTTTGGTTTCATCTTTGAAAAACTTACTACTTTTCGCATACAGGGATTTGTCAACTCCTGTCCATACAAACAAAGGAATTTCAGTCGCATAGCAACCAGCTTTTGACTGTCACTATAACCTATGGTACTCCCTTATTTCGCTTCTACTTACAAGGAAGCAAGTAATAAGACTATTTCTATTAACTTTTTTTCGATTAGCATGAACACAAGGTTTTTAACAATAATTTTTTGCACAGATGTAGAGAAAGTAATGTTAATGGAACATCAAATTTTTTTCTTTATCTATTTGAATTTATAGTAAAGAAGTTATGCCGCGGAAGATTATTCCTTTAATAATAATTGCCTTCAGGTATTTGTTTCACAGAGGTGAAACGAAAACCCGGAGATAGAATTATAGGCCATTTTGAGGTTCATTCAAAGCAGGATTAACGTTACAGCAGACCTTAATTGCTACAGACTCGGAGGATATGAACTATGAGTTAGCGAAAGTTAATTTTTTAGTTTGAAAGGTCTACGAGAGTAGAAAACCTAATAACTTTAGCATCTCTCTGGCGAAATGTGAATGCATGTGGCGTAACGTAACTCTAAAAAAAAATGCTACACCCATTTATCGTTAGGGAAACCTTCATTTCGCTTCTCTGATTGGCCAATTAATTTACGAGTTCTACTACTAATTGCCCTCTCCCGATGCTCCTTAAAGCGCCCCACCATGAGGTCTGATAAACTACCCTTTAGCTTGTTAGTGCGTGCCCAAAAGCAAGTAGTATATATATTTTTTAACAAACTTCTCTTACGTTAAGGCAGTGAATTTTAAACAACTAAATTTAACCTATGGGAATTTTCTCTCATGCTTTTTTAAGTTCAGATTCTCTTAATGGTGCATTTGAAATTACATTCGAAACGTAGGCAATTTTTTACGAGAGAACTTCGTTATTCGTCTTGTTTTGGTCAGAATTGCCCACGGACATTTCTCTTTGTGTTAGGGCAGAAAAGAGAGATGGAAAAATAAAGAGTGCCTTGTATTGCATTGAAAGCAATTGACCTAGAAAAGATGGAAAAGGGATATATTGCATCAACCCAGTTTGGCGTTTTGCTTTGCAGGGAATATGGCATAGGTATTTGTGCCTTGCCAATGCTATTCTGCGTTTGTTGACATTGCAATGAATGTGTTTTATAGAAGCTTTGATCTGCGCATGTGCTGCTATTCCCTGAGTAAATAAATTAAGCAGAAAATGTAATTCCAAGCTTTGATGTCCGTGGCTAGCAAAATGGTTCTGGACTAGCAATGGGAGTTTAAAAAACCTGATGTGTTCCATCCACAATACTTTCTCTACATCCCTGCAACAAATTATTGTTAAAATTTTTTTGATTCTATTTACTTCGTGCTAATCGAGAAAAAAATTAGCAGAGATAGTCTTATTACTTGCTTCCTTGTACGTAAATGCGAAATAAGGGAGTTCCATAGGTTAAAATGATGGTCAAAAGTTGGTTGCTAAGTGAATGAAGCTCCTTTGTTTGTATGGACATGAGCTACCAAATTCCTGTATGAGAAAAGAGTAACTTTGTTAAATATGAAACCAAAAATATGGAATATCTCAAAAACGACCAACTTCACAAAAAATGTATACAACAAAAACTGTGTTTTCTAACGTGCTGTACATTCTTTGTGCTGTAAGCTTTTGTCCATCTACTACGGTTCAGCAGTTATAAAAAATTCCGTAAAATTCATCCAGAATAGTCCTAAGAGGCTATTCCCAGTAAATTCAAAATATACATTTAATTTGTCAGGTAAATATCTTTGATAAACATTATTTTAATCAAAATCGTTAGCCACTTTTGAGAAAATCAAAATTTTCGAAAAAAAGTTCCATGTAAAGTGTAGTTTGGGATGGGGGATTTTTTCTCAAAATCTTCGTGTCGCATCCCTGGAAGATACAAAACTTGAATAAACATTTGGTATTTTAAAGATTTTTTAATTTTGAGTTATTAAATGCACCGGCACGCGGGCACACACACACACACACACACACACACACACACACACACACACACACACACACGGACATTTTTCTGAAAATGCTTTTTTTTTTTTTTTTGGATACAGGGGACCCTAAAACATATATTTCCAGTGAAATCTCGGTATCGAATTTTTTGGTGGAGTGCAATACATTCTCTATACACTATGTACATAGAACGTGTAGCGAAAGTAAAATTCTGTTACGTTCTATTCACATATCCTTTTCTACCCGTTCTGCAAACAAATTATTCTTACAAAAGAGATTCCTTTATCTACACAATAGGCAGTACCACAAAAGGTCTTACTACTTGTTTCTTAGTAAGCGGAAAGGAAAAAAGCTGATGTGTTCCATTCACATATCTTTCTCTACATTTCTGTAACAAATTATTATTATAAAGTTTATTCTTCTCTCTACTTCAAGCTAATCGAGATAAATATTAGCAGAAATAGTTTTATTATTTAGTTTCTTATAAGTAGAAGAGAAATAAGGGAACACTCTAGGCTAAACCGACAGTAAAATGTTTCAAAATATGGTTGCTATGGAATGAAATCCGTTTCTTTGCGTGGCTAGGAGTTGATAAGTTCCTAAGTATTTAGGTATTTAAGTATTTTAAAACTGAAACCAATAATAAAGAATATCTCGAAAACGGTCAAATCCACGAATAATATATATAAATTGTGTGCTTTAAGTAGATTTACATTTTGGTGTAGTACGTTTTTGTTTATCTCATTCGGTTTACCAGTTATGAAAATTCATCCAGCTCTCTGCAGCGCTATTCCCATAAAATTCAAGATACACATTTAATCGTCATGTATGCATCTTTAATATATATTTTAATCAAAATCGTTAGGGCCAATTTTGAGAATACCAAAATGTTCGAAAATTTTTCCATGTAAGAGGTAGCTGGGGGTGAGGGGATTTCATGGAATATCTTCCTTCCAAGGTACTCAAATACCAAATTGGGTATTTATCTGAATTTTCGTTTTTGAGCTATGCTGCCCACAGAAACACACACATATGGACATTTTTCAAAAAAACTATTTTTGGGTTCAGGGGGTTTCAAAACACATAACCGGTGAAGTATCGGCATCGACTTTATTGGTGCAATGCAATGGCTTCTCTATACACTATGTACATAGCACATGTACAGAAAGTTAAAATCTGATATTTCCATTCACATACTTTCTCTACCAATTCTGCAAACAACTACTCTTACAAAAGAAGTATTTTTACTTTCTCTATACGCACTATGTGCATAGTGTAGAGAGAATGTATTGCACTACACCCAAAAATTCGATACCGAGATTTCACCGGAAATATATGTTTTAGAGCCCTCTGTATCCAAAAAAAGTATTTTCAGAAAAAGGTCCGTGTGTCTGTGAACACGATAGCTCAAAAACGAAAAGTCGCTAAAATACCAAACTTGGTCTTTAAGTTTAGTATCTTCTGGGGAAGCGACACGAAGATTTTGAGAAAAATCCCCCCACTCCAAACTACCCTTTACATGGAACGTTTTTCGAAATGTTTGATTTTCTAAAAAATGGCTCTACCAATTTGATTAAAATATCGTATATTAAAGATATTTACCTGACAAATAAAATATATATTTTGAATTTTCTGGGAATAGCTTCTGAAGACTATTTTATTCTGAGTGAATTTTACGGAATTTTGCATATGTGCTATACCGTAAGAGAGAGACAAAAACTTACCACAAAAAATGTAGAGCACATTAAAACATACAATTTATGTTATATACATTTTTTTCGTGGAGTTGATTGTTTTTGAGATATTCCTTGTTTTTGGTTTAAGCTATAAAACGTATATTTTACTCATACAGGACTTTGTGAACTCGCGTCCAAACAAATAAAGGAACATCAGTCACATAGCAACCAGCTTTTGACTATCACTTTAACCTATGGTACTCTTATTTTTCTTCTACTTACAAGGAAGCAAGGAAAGACTATTTCTGCTAATTTTTTCTCAATTAGCAGGAAGTAAATAGAAGGATAAGCTTTTTAAAAATAATTTATTGCAGATATATAGAGAAAGTCATGTGAATGGAACACATCAGGTTTTTATCTACATCATTCTAATTTGGATAAACAAAAAAGTAAATGGCGTGCTATTTATGGACGCCCTTTAACTGCTGCGGTTCTCAGCATCCCATTGGGCGTGAAAGTCCACTAAATTTTGCTCAGATGCCTCTCTATCAGGCGTGAGGTTCTTTTACGTGCCGTAAATCTACGACACGGGACCAACGGATTTACTTCCCTTCCGAAGTTAACCATGGAAAGGATTTTTACACCCGAAAAAATCCATCGTCCTCCGCGTCCTTGGGTACATGAAGTCAGCATGGTAACCATCACACTACGGAGGGCGACTTTGGATAAGCATTACTGCTTGATTCCTTCTAAGCAGAAGGAAAAAATGGCCATAGCAATACTCATTATCTGTTGAAAGCAATTGAGGTTCGGTTCGCTTTGCAAGGGCAGCAGAAACAAAAGAAATAAGGATGGAAAGTCATGCAGTTTAAACTTAAAACCAATAATATCTTGGAAACAGTTAACCCTATAACAGAAGTGCATACGACATAAATTATGCATTTTAACGAGATCTACTTAGTAAGGAGATTTGGTAAGTTTTGGTCTATTTCTTACACTTTACTAGTTATGTCTAATTCATCCAGAATGAACAGGTTTTCCGAAGCTATTCCCAGAAAATTCAAGATATATATTTTATTTGTGATATAAATATCTATAAAATAACGTATTTTAATCCTTTCAACTAAGTTTGAAAAAACAATTTTCAAAAAATGTTTCCCTGTAAAAGGTAGTTTGGGGTGGGGGAATTTATCTTAAAAATCTTCGTGTCTTATCCTCGGAAGATACTGAACTTAAACACCAAGTTTGGTATTAAACGGTCTTTTCGGTTTTGAATTGTGCTGTCCATAGATATACATACACAGATTCACGCAAGGACCTCTTTCAAAAAAAAAATTGGACTCGGGAGACCTCGAAACATACATTTGCGGTTAAATCTCAATGTCAAATTTTTGGGTGGAATATAATACTTTCTCCATACACATAGTACATGTAGAGAAAGTAAAATGGAATCCTTAGAAAAAGACCCGTCTCAATGTATGCGCGTGTGTACATGTATGTATGCATCTATTATGTATGTATATATTTTGTTACAAATGCCTTTAATGACTCACGAATTCATAAGTCTTAAATTCACTGCTGCAACTAATTCACTCGACGTTTCGACGCATAAACAGTTTACAGCTGCACGCCATACAGACTTGCGCACCACTGCGCGCTAACACTTCAGTCACTCACGAGTCCATGCAATTAACAACACAGAAATTCTTCTCTTCATAGCTAGAAAATAACGCCACAGAGCCTCTTGGAAGCTTCTGGAAGCCGAAGCTTCGAGAAGGGTCAAAAGTCACGTTCCCGAATGTTCCGACTAGCGTCGTGTCGCACTTCCTGTGTTGTTACGGATTACAAAGTGTGCAACTGCGTTGACTCACATAGGTGAACGTGAGAACCACTACAGAAAATGGCAATGTCACAATATGTTATAGATTTGTACATCGTTACACCAATTTCTATCATACTTATCATAGATAGCTTTTGACACAAGGGGGACTGCTGCCAAGCTTTGATATAAGGGGCTTATTGCTAGATTTCGAATTTCCGCCACATTTTACGCGATTAATTATTTAATTCTATGTGATGTCTACTTAAAACTAACATGACCATCTGATCTTTCTCAAATAAGCGTAATATATTGAATATTGCCAACACAAGAATAATAATTGTCTAAGAATTTATTGGCCTCGCAAAATAACAAAGAAATCGCGAGTTAAACCTTTATTCATTACATCCTCTCTGGCATAGATAATGGAATACATAAACATATAATGTGTTCTATTCGCACGACTTTAAACTACCTAGACTACCAACAAACAATTTTTATATCAACGTTATTCCTTTATCTACATCATGCTAAGTTATTTATAAAGATTAACAGAAATAGTCTTATTATTTAAGTCCTTTTAAGTAGAGGAGAATAAAGGGAATATACTAGACCAGTGTTGGTCAATTAGTAATGCACTGAGGGCCAGAATTCAGCAAGGACCTCACTTGAGGGCCAGGAAAATTAATAGTAACTGTATTACAAATGAAATAACAGTAATGACAATTTAAGAGCATAATTACTTTCTCTATACGCACTATGTGCATAGTGTATAGAGAATGCATTGCACTCCACCAAAAAATTCGATACCGAGATTTCACCGGAAGTATATGTTTTAGGGTCCCCTTTATCTAAAAAAATCATTTTCGGATAAAGCTCGGTATGTGTGTGTGTGTGTGTGTGTGTGTGTGTGTGATAACTCAAAAACGAAAAATAGGTAAAATACCAAACTTGATATTTAAGTTTAGTATCTTCCAGGGATGCGACACGAAGATTTTGAGAAAAATCCCCCCACCCCCAACTACCCTTTACATGGAACTTTTTTCGAACATTTTTATTTTCTCAAAAATGGCTCTAACGATTTTGATTAAAGTTTCCTATACTAAAGATATTTGCCTGAAAAATAAAATGTATATCTTGAACTTTCTGGAAATAGCCTCTAAAAAGTAGTTCATTCTGGATGAATTTTATTAAATTTTGAATAACTGCTAAACCGTAAGAGATGGACAAAAATTTTCTACACAAAAAATGCAGAGCATATTAAAACACACAATTTATATCATATACATTTTTTCGTGGAGTTCGTCGTTTTTGTGACATTCCTTATTTTTTAGTTTCTGCAATGAAAAACGTACATTTTTCATACAGGAAATTGTCAACTGCTATCCATACAAACAAAGGAACTTCAGTGACATAGCAACCAGCTTTTGATTATCACTTTAACCTATGGTACTCCCTTATTTCACCTCTACGTACATGGAAGCAAGTAATATGGCTATTTCTGCTAATGTTTTATTGATTAGCATGAAGTAAATAGAAGCATAAGCTTTTTAAGAATAATTTGTTACAGGGATATAGAGAAAGTCATGTGAATGGTGCACATCAGATTTTTTTTAAGTTGCATGCCCAGTGAAGAAACAAGCATTGCTTGGGAACAATGAGGTTTGTCTTTTTAAAATCCATTTCCAGTTCTGATACTGCAACCTGCTTCTGGACTTTATTTCACCAGTTTCATAGCAGAGATGGTAGTTTCACAAGTCTTAAAGTCCAGTTTCTAAAATGTGGAAAACGTTTCTTTGAAATGAGTTTCCAAAAATCAACACCAGTTGCCTCTGTTGTTTGAAGCGGTGAATCTCATTGGAGCTCACATAGTTCTAACTCTAGATCCCCTGGCTAGCACTCTACCCAACATCTGATGGTATTGGTGAAAAGTTCCATCTACGATCGAAACACTTCAAAATCTTGAAACCCACCATCAAAAATGAAATCTATATAGGAAGTTAAAATAGCAATAAATCATATATTTATTCGCGGGCCGGATTAGGCCCGCAGGCCGCCATTTGGTCATCACTGCACTACACTTAAAATATAGTAGAATCTATGAAAAACTGATAACATATTTTATTTGTTTTTTAACGAGATCCACGTTTTTTGTGCACTAAGTTTTTGTTTCTTTCTTAGGTTTACCATTTGTGTAAAAGTAATTCCATATAAAGAGTACTTCATAGGCAACTCCTCGAAAATTCAATAAATTTTATTTGTGATGTAATGTATGGTATTTTAATCAACATTGTTTAAGCCATTTTTGAGAAAATCTAAATTTTCGAAACTTTTTCTGGAACATCCTTGGAAAATGCTGAACTTATCAAGTTTGGCATTCAACCGACTATTTGGTTTTGAGCTATGTTGTTCAGATACACACACACACACTCACTCACACACGCCATCTTGTACTATTTTCTTTATTTAGGGGATCTCAAAAAATCTACTTATAGTGAAATGTCGGTATCAAATTTTTGGGACACACACACATACTCACACACGCTGTCTTGTACTATTTTATTTATTTAGGGGATCTCAGAAAAACTACTTATTGTATCAACATTTTGGGATGAATACAATATCTTTTCTACTTACAGATATATTTGGTTGAGAAAATAACATTTATATAACATTTTGTTTAACACATTTTTAAGAAACAGTACAAAAATGTTGAAGGATATTCAGTATAGGTACGAATTACTCCTATACTGTGCATACTAGAGAGCAGTAGGTTCAGAGATATAGCTGGTGCTCGCGCCTACGCTAGGGAAGCAAGTAGCCTCGGGGTTTTACGTGAAGGTGGGTGTACATGTGGGGAGAACTCGGGCACTATTAATAAATACAAAAGCATACGAGGAGACAGTGGTTTCACTATCAATTGGATGAATTCTAAAAATGCCATGGTTGGGAACAAAAGGGGAGAAAATTCAAAGGATTACCCAAATTTCACTCAATACTCATCTGTCCATTGTAATGTTCTTGAAGTCAACACTTTTAAATAAATACTAGAACCTTGCTGTTACGAACCAGAGTGCGCCCAATAGTATCAATAGCTCAGACACGAGGGCTTTTGTGACCTTATATTTTGATATTTTATAAAAAAAGCCATGCACACACCAGCATTGCCTTAAGAAGACACCGCTATCGAAATTGCTGAAACTGTTGCAACATTACCTCTTATTAAAAGCAAGAAAGTTTATTCAAAATGACCACCAGGCACCCTACAATATTACATCTTGTGGAACATTTTGCGTATGGAAGAATGTCAAGATCACAGTGCATCACTAGGGAGTAGTAGGTTCAAAAGTATAGCTGGTGCTCGAACCTGCGAAAGGAAAGCAGGTGGCCTCTGGGTTGAAGATGCAGGAGGTTATATATCTGGGGAGAGACTAATAGCTATAAATAAATTAATCATAGGTGCGAAGAAACTCGGTGCTTTCACTATTAACTGGGTGAATTATAAAAATTCATGGTTGAGTTTAAAAAGGGAAGAAAAACCTTTTCTGTGGACTTCGATCCAGAGTGCGCCCGAGAGTATCAGTAGCTACGATGTGAGGGCTGTCTATGACCTGGTTAATGGGTGTTTTATAATAACACCGTGTTTATACCAGCATTGTTTTATGAGGACTCAGCTATGTCAGCCTTTTCTTACCTTGCCAACCATATCGGTTCGAAAACTGGTTCAACACTTACTCTTGGAAATGAAACATAATTTATTCAAAATGACCATCGGGTACCACATGATATTGCACCTTATGGAGCATTTTGAGTATGGAAGGATGTTGCGAAAAGTTTGCAGAAAACAAGGTTTAAAGTGTGACGTGTCTATTAATAAGAATTCCCTGTGCATTCAGTTAACGTGTAGTTTAAATTCAGTAAACGGGGAAAAATTATAGTTCCTTAAAGTTTAGAATTCATATTATTTTACTATGAAAGAATATTATGCGTTGCATTCACACGACTTTCTCTACTTATTCTGCAAACTATTCTTACAAAATATTATTTATCTCTCTGAATCGTGCTATACGATGCCTTATTGCTTAGTTCCTTATAAGCAAAAGAGAAATTGGAGAATATATTAGGCAAAAGCGATAGTCATATCTTTTAAAAGCCGATCGATATGTGAAACATTTAAGGCGATATGTGAAATTCCTAAATTCAAAGTTTTCAACTTATCATCCTGAAATTTTGAACATGCATTTATGTTGTAGTTACATGATTTAACATTTGGTTTATGTATCATAAGTAGTTTTTGCGTTATTAATTTTTAAATTAAAAATCTTTGTAAATATTAGAATGTCAATCTCCTGCAGACATTTTTAAACCAAGAATATCTGTCAACTCTCACGGACCGATTACATAAATTCCCAGGAATATATAAAGCAAAGAAAAACGGCAAATCATTTGGTCCGAATTAAGCTGCACTCTACCGCCAAACAGTCTCTATTTCACGGCCGGAAATATGCTGTAGGTGGGGTGTGGGGAGGCCCGCCGGGTGCTCTATCTCGCCTGTGGTTTAGGATGGGGAGGATCCAGGCTAAATAATCGGTGGTACGGCATACCAATTTTTCACCATGCTGAAAAGATTAAAGCACCACACCCACTTACAGTCATCCATTTAAATCGCCACGTGATACGGTTTTAAGCGCCGAATGGTAATAAAAATAAAAGGAAATTGAACTACAAGCATTACATTATTCAATTAGGCAAGAAAACATTGTTTTAATTTTTTTGCACTTTTTGATCAAATTTCACAGATTCGTTACCATAAATTCGGTTCGCTTTGCATTTCCAGAAAAACAAATGAGATGAAACAAAAGGAACCCCATTTGCGAAGCTGCATAGTATAAAATCGAAACCAATAACAAGGCATATCCCGGAAACTTTCAACTCTGCAACAAATATGTATACTATGTAAATTTTATGTTTTAATGAGATCTACATTTCTGTGGGGTAAGTTTTTGCGTTTCTCTTACGGTCTAGTAGTTATGCAAAATTCAGTAAAATTCATCTAGAATGAACAGATCTTGAGAAGCTATTTCCAGAAAACTTATGACATACATTTTAGTTGAAACGTAAATAGCTTTAATATACGGCATTTCAATCAAAATCGTGAGATCCATTTTTGAAAAATCAGAGTTTTCGAACTTTTTTTCTTGTAAAGGGTAGTTGGGGTGGCAAGATTTGCTAGGAAATCTTTGAATCGCATCCACGCGCACGCACACGCACACATTTTTCTAAACATCTGATGTGTTTGATTCAGATGTCTTTCTTTACAGCTCTGTAGCAAGTTACTGTTAAAACTTGTGCTTCTATCTACCGCATGCTAACCGAGCTAAACATAAGCAGAAATGCTTTTTACTAAGTATATATAAGGCAAATAAAGGAATACACTAGGCTAAAACGATAGTCAAATATTTTCAAAGCTGATATGGATGAATTCTGTATCTTTGCATTGGCAGGTATGTGAAAAGTTTAAGTATCTTAAAGCTGAAACTATTAACGAGGAATATATCAAAAATGGTCAACTCCACGAAAAAAAGTATATTACATAAATTGTGTGTTTCAATGAGATCTACATTTTTTGTAAAGTAAGCTTTTGTCCCTGGTTTACTAATTTACTAATTATGCTAAATTTAGCAAAATTTATTCCCAATAAAGATGTCTTTAGAGGCTATTCCCAGAAAATTCAGGATATACATTTTATTTGTCGTCTTTAATATCCTGTATTTTAATAAAAATCGTTAAGAATCTTTTATGAGAAAATCAAAATTTTTTAATGTTTTGCATAAAGGGTAGTTTGGGGTTGGGAGATTTTCTTGAAAATCTTTGTGTCGCATCCTTGAAAGTTACTGGACTTAGATACCAAGTTTGGTATTAAACAGACTTTTCGTTTTTGAGTTATGCTGCTCACATACACTACACAAACATGATTCAGGGGATTCCAAAACATGTATTTCCGTAGAAATCTCGATATCAAATCTCTGTTTACTATGTATATAAAATGTGCAGAGGAAGTAAGAATGCTACAGGTTTTGGTAATATTTCACATATACGCAGCCTTAATTACTTCAATAAATCTTCCATTAGCTGGACATTAGTGGCAGCCTGAGCTGCGGAGAGAGGACTATGTCTCTATGCAGAGTTTTCGTTCTCATCAAGGTTTAAAATAAAACTGAAAACGCAAGAAAGTAAAAACCCATTTAGCATTAATGAACCTTTCCGTCGAAGCGAAGTATCCAAGTGCGAGGAATCCGCAAGTGATTACAATTAGGGCCAGAAAATATCTACAATCGATACACCGCCGAGAGACGGTGTCGACTGAAGGGTACTGCATTTAGCTGCCGTACTACGAGACAAAGATAGATATAATTTTCTTTCTCTTCACATAGACCATCACTTTTTTATGAACACATTGAAGCAAACCATTTCATAGAAGTTGCCTTAAACAATTTCCTGAACGACACGTTAGGCTTTTATTACTTTCTCTACACGTACTATGTACATAGTGTGCAGAGAAGGTATTGCACTTGACCCGAAAATTTGATACCAAGATTTCACCGAAAATATATATTTTAGAGTCCCCTATAACCAAATTTGGTATTTAAGTTTAGTATCCTCCAGGGATGCGACACAAATATTTTCATTCCCCTCACCCCAAACTACCCTTTACATGAAACTTTTTTTCCAAATTTTTGATTTTCTTAAAATGGCTCTAATGAATTTGATTAAAATATCGTATATTAAAGACATTTACCTGACGAATAAAATATATATCTTGAATTTTCTGGGAATAGCCTCGGAAGGCTACTTTATTCTGGATGAATTTTACGGAATGTTTCATAACTACTAAACCGTAAGAGATGGAGAAAAATATACCACACAAAAATGTAGAGCACGTTTAAACACACAATTCATGTTATATACATTTTTTCGTGGAGTTGATCGTTTTTGAAATATTCCTGGTTTTTGGTTTCAGCTTTGAAAAAAATATACTTTTCTCATACAGAAAAGTGTCAACTCCTGCCCATTCAAACAAAGGATCTACAGTCACATAGAAACCAGCTTTTGACTATCACTTTAACCTATGGTACTCCCTTATTTTGCTTCTACTTACAAGGTAACAAGCAATAAGACTATTTCTGCTATTTTTTCTCGATTAGGATGTAGCAAATAGAAGCATAAGCTTTTTAATAACAATTTGTTGCAGAGATGTAGAGAAAGTCATGTGAATGGAACACATCAGATTTTTTTATTGTAACGAAAGAGAGACACAAGGTATGTGTAAAAACTTTATTTTCCACTAACACACTCTACATAACGCAACACGATACAGTTGAATCACTAATGTACACAATGCAACTGTTACCCTACAACCATATTACTGAGAAAAAATAACTCATAACTGAACTGCAGTCTGCACTGTCCAATACCAATTGCAATCTTTTAACCATCCACTTATGTACTGGCTTCCGGTACCTGTCGGACCCTTATATACGTCCCGTATACGTCCTTTGAAAAGAAAACTTCTAGAACTCTAATAATCAAACTGCAATAATGGGTTTCGTTGGTGTGGTTATTGTGTTCGTTACACATCGGAACAATAGCTGTGCCCAACTGCCCATCTAAGACCCATACACAAACATTAATATAATATTTAATATATTTACAACTCATATACAATATATTATTTTAACATCGTTTAAACTGGAGATCATATCGGACTCTGGATGAATAAAATGATGATCACATGAGCCCGGGGTCCATGGAGTTTACAATTACACAACATTTGTCTAAAATTAATCCTCCAAACTGTATTATTGACCCAGAATTCACAACTGAACTGCACTTTGTCCACTACACTCTTTATCTTAGCTTTCTAAGAGTGTTCATTCTTCTCTTCTTGACTGTCGACCCGGCTCTCGGCCCCTCATATACCTCCCGGAGCCCAACCAAATCTAGTTCTCGAAGATACATAATGAGCTCTATTTCTGCGGTTATTCA
Organism: Hymenopus coronatus; assembly: GCA_030762935.1. Lineage (NCBI taxonomy): Eukaryota > Metazoa > Arthropoda > Insecta > Mantodea > Hymenopodidae > Hymenopus > Hymenopus coronatus. The sequence goes on from CM060882.1 coordinate 29,689,052, forward strand.
TTATGCGCTATTGTTAAGAGTGGTCGTCTGGAACATTTTGTAAGCTGGAAATTTTACTTAAGCTACACCAATCTAAACTAAAATAGCTGTAAAATGAAAATCTTTGCAATTGATTTTAAACTATTTTTATGCTTTATGATTACATTTTAAACCCTCCAAATTAATATACAAATTAACCATTAATTAAGATTATTAATAAAAAAAATAATTACTTTTCTCTTCAACAGAAACCAATATACGAGGTACGTCCAGAAAGTAAGTTCCGTTTGATAATACAATTAAATTGTGTACAGATAAAGAATAATTATTTATTGCACAAAATTCTACAAATCTTAAACTATTTTTCTACATAACTGCTGACATTTTGCAGGCATTTGCAGCGTGGCACAAGTTTTTGTATACCTTCTTCATAGAAGCTTGTCGCCTGTACCCAACGTGAGCAAAGTTTAAGAAATTTCAGTTTTTCGGTAACAATTTCATGAATTAGTGATCGTGAGCTTTGGGGAAATTCCATAGCGAGAGCACTAATTGTAAACTTGCGGTTTTCCTGGATCTTGTCATCAATCATGTGAACCAGTTCTTCTGTAAGCAAAGATGGACGCCCACTTCGCTCTTCATCGTGCACTTCACTACGTCCTTCATTGAACTGTCGGACCCATCTTCTCACCATTGAATCACTCATCGCATTTTGTCCGTAAACTTCGCAAATTTGCCGATAAATTTCAATTGGTTTCACTTTCCTAGCATTCAAAAAACGAATCACAGATCTGATTTCACAAGCGGCGGGATTTTCAATCAACACAGACATTGTAAACAAGCACAACAAAGCGTATGTGGGTAACAACGATCTCAAAATGGCGCACGTTTCTTCTCCTTGATACAGAGCGTCTACCGCGCATGTGCGGAACTGCGATCGCAGCGCTGCAGCGGAGATAAATTGAAACGGAACTTACTTTCTGGACGTACCTCGTATTTAATAGAATTTAAACCAGTTAAAATATGCGGCGGTTCGCGAGGTAAAATTCTATGTCAAATTAATATTGGATTAAATCTAATAAATTAGATTTTGGATCAATAAATATACGTTTTAGAACAAAACATACTCATTTCCATATTAAGATGTTTAAATAGAACTGCTGGACAACATGAATGCAGTAGCAGCAATAAAATAGGTTGTTTTTTATTTTATTCAGGAACCTGCTATAATTTTCCTAATTATAATATTATTTTTCAAATGTTAGTATTGATTTTTCAGCCAAATAATAATGGCTAATCAGCTATTTACATCTCACGATGGTTTTGGTACTGGCTTTTTTCCACAGAAACACCGTGTGACTGTTGTGCTTTTGGCAACGTCGCAATTGAAGCAAGAATAATAACAGTATACTCGTAATAAGTAATACTTCGCGCCGGGTGATGACGTCATCTCACTCTCCCTCTGGCTGGTAGTGGGCGAGGAGATTGGATTGTAGAACAGAACACTTTGAGAAGGTCCAATAATAACTATTCTGGAACACACGAGCAGACGTACCAGTCGGTTTGGAAGAATGCCCTTTTCTCGGATGTGGTAAAACTTATTCATATACTTTCTTGGTCGTTGGCGAGTTAGAAATTTATTCATATTACTGGACGTTTCTCGACTTTAAATTTCCGAATTTCTGCGAAATTAGATACACTGTTATGTAATTTCACTTGCAAAATATTGTATACAAATTATACCTATAATATATTTTACGTACGAACGTAAAAGAAACATGTTTGTACTCTAGTTTCATTTTGTATCAAGCTAATAGGGAAAGAACAATTTAAACTAAATATGCTCAAGATAGATGGCATATCTTAAAATATTCTAAAATTCTATTGTTGAATAAATGACAAGGCCAGTGAATATTACATTTTCTCTATTGTTCCTTATAGTTTTTACTTTCTCTACATGGTACGCAAGTAGAGAAGGTTTTGCACTCTATCCAAAGATTCACTGTACTAATATTTCACTGTAAATACACGTTTTAGGATCATATATATCAAAAAAGCATTTTTAGAAAATGATCCGCACGCGTGTGTGTGTGTGTGCGTGTCCGTGAACACTATAACTCATAAACGAAAAGTAGTTAACTACCAAACTTGGTATTTAAGCTTAGTATCTTCCAAGAATGGGACACGAAAATTATGAGGAAAATGCGCCCACCCCAAACTAGCCTTTACGTGGAAAAATTTCGAAAATTTTTATTTTCTGAAAAATGGCTCTAATGATTTTGATTAAAATACCGTATATGAAAGATACTTACATGACAAATAAAATGTAAGTCCTGAATTTTCTGGGAATAGTCTCTGAAAACCTTTTTATTCTGAATGAATTTTACTAAATGTTGCATAACTAGTAAACCCTAAGAAATAGACAAATACTCACTGCACAAAAATGTAGGCCCACCTTGGTGGTATGGTGGTAGCGCGTCTACCTCATATTCAACTTAGGGTAAGTTACTCGCGTAAGGTTTCTTCGGGGTTTTCCCTTATCCTGAGAAAATGAATGTCGAGGAACTTTGAGCTCTCATCATTTCACCAATTTTATTCATCGTCCTATATGACCAACCAGGTTAAAGGACGTTAAGCTACCAAAAAAAAAAAAAAAAAAAAAAAAAAAAAATGTAGATCTCGTAAAAACACACGACCTATGTCATATACTTTTTTTCGTAGAGTAGACAATTTCCGAGATGTTCTGTTATTGCTTTGTTTAAAAATACTTATACTGGAATTTGTTAAAACCTAGCCATACAAAGGAAGGGATTTTAACCAGCATTTTCAGGATTATACTTTTTCTTTAACCTAAGATATTCAATTAATTTCTTCCAAATTAAAAGCAAGTAAAAAGACAAATTCTGCTAATGTTTATCTCGATTACCATGAAGTATATAGAATAATAGGAATTTTAACAATTCTTACAGAGATGTATATAAAATCATGTGAATGGAACACATCAGATTTTTCCTATCATAAAGACGTTTAGATTAGAGCAACAAAAACTAAAATCCACTTCCCTGGACAGAAAATAAAATGCACACAACGCAACGGTAAATATGCTGTTATACCAATAAAAACAGCTACTTTTCTTACAATTCTGCTGTCATAGAAACATTAGTGAACGTTCTGAAAGGATGCGATATAGCTTAGTAATTTTGTAAAATATTTGTCAAAGAATGTACTAGACATTTAAAAAGTTTACTATGCTGAAAAAAAGTCTTACTAACAACATTAGAAGTATAATAATTAGAAAATGATTGAGATGTTCAAGAAAGAAGTCATGGAGATTGTTCAAGGCTGTGCCATGGCGAAGTGGTTAGATCGTTCGCCTCTCACCAAGGCGCCTGTGGGATTTGTGTTGTCAAAGCGGAGTCTGGGTTGATTTTTTCCAAGTTCCCCGGTTTCTTCACCGTTTATTCCCCTCATTTTCCATAATCACCTTCATTTCATCCATTTCTTCGTCATTTCATATCTTCTTCCACACTCTCATGCCAGGCATCGGCCTGATCACCCATCCTGGCAACTCTCTGGATCTAAAGTCCATGTGTTTCTTAATATACAAGCCCACGCCCGGGGTCAAATGTAAGTTATGCGATGATAAGTCCTCTGTAGAAAGAGGGTAAATGACGGAAGAAGAAATATTCAAAGTGCGTGATAGGGATACTTTCAAGAAAATTCACCCATCCAAAACTTCCGTTTCGTGAAAGCATTCGTTATTTACTTTCTCTACACGTACTATATGCATTGTGTATGGAGAAAGTTCTGCATTCCACCCAAAATTCGATACCGAGATTTCGGGGGAATATATGTTTTGGTATCCACTGACTCCGAAAAAAAACTATTCTTAGAAAAAGTTCTGTGTGTGTATATGTGTGTGTGTGGACAGCATAGCTCAAAAACGAAAATTCCGTTAAATAGTAAACTTGGTATGTAGGTTTGGTATCTTAAAAAGATGCGACACGAAGATTTTCAAGAAAATTCCCCCTCCACAATCCACCCTTAACATGGAAAAGTTTTTGAACGTTTTGATTTTCAAAAAAATGGCTGTAACGATTTTGATTAAAATACCATATATTAAAGATACTTATATGAAAAATAAAATGTATATTTTGAATTTTCTGGGAATATCTCTAAAGACCTCGTTATTCTGAATGAACTTTACTGAACTTTACATAACTGGCAAACCTTAAGAATAGACAAAAGTACTTGCTGCAACAATTTATGTCATATAGGTTTTTTTTTTTTTTTTCTTTCTTCTTTTTCTTGGAATAAATCATTTCTGAAATATTCCTTTTTTCAGATTCAAAATACTAATCTTTCTCACACGGAAAGTGTAAACCCTTCGCCCTGCACAGAAACAGAGTTCAACCGGCTTTTTAAATATTTTACTGTCGTTTTAGTAATATATTCTTTTATTTTCCTTCTTCTTACAAGGAAGCGGGTAAATAAGTGAATTTCTGCTTATGTCTATGTCGAGTATCATGAAGTAGATTAATTTATTACAGTAATGTAGAGAAAGGCATTTGAATGGAACACATCGAATTTTTTGAACCTTTTCTCAAATTTTAAGCAGATTTCATCGATGCATCACCTTAACATGTTGGTTGACATGCAGTGTTTCATCTGTTTTAGGCGCGATGCAGAGAGAGAGTTAAAAAAGAACAGCACAAGAATTTATTTTGCTGTGCTTCCGTCTTTTACGTTGGTCACCCTGTATGTGAACAAGATAAGCATGAAATATTGCAGGCAAGTAAAAACAATGCAATCACTTGTCCTAAAGGAGGCTAGAGACGATATTTCTCTAACACACTCTATTGTACTTGTTGAGTGTTGATAACACACCATCTGCAGGTGTTGGATATAAACTTCTTTAAAATATGGAGAGGGAGAGAAAAAAAAAAACAATAATTCCCAATGTGTTTAATAAATTTTTCCCTCGCGGTAGACGAGGTTGTGAAGCTAAAGCCAGAAGTTATCGTGTTCTCTGCGATAGCTGTTTATACTCTCTGCAAGCAGCAAGGATGGACCGTCAGATTTCCCTTCCTGACAGTGAAGAATTCTGTTCTTGTCGTAAACTGTGATTTCATCTTGTAATACACAACCTACACTCCAAAACTAGTATGTTTGAAATACGTCTATACCTGATGAGAAATAAAAATACCCACATTGTAATTTAAAATGGCTATAACGACTTTGATTAAAATATCGGATATTAAAGATATTTAACTGACAAATAAAATGTATATCTTGAATTTTTTGGGAATATCCTCTGAAGAATACTTTATTCTGGATGAATTTTACGAAATTTTTCATAACTGCTAAACCGTAAGAGATGGACGAAAACTTAAAACGAAAAAAAAAGTAGAGCACGTTAAAACACACAATGTATGTTATATACATTTTTTTTGTGGCGTTGGTCGTTTTTGAGATGTTCTATGTTTTTGGTTTCTGCTTTGAAAAACATACTTTTCTCATACAGGATGTTGTCAACTCCTGTCCTTACAAACAAAGGAACTTCAGTCACATAGCAACCAGCTTCTAACCAGCACTTTAGCACTTTATTTTGCTTCTACTAACAAGTAAGCAAGTAATAAGACTATTTCTGCTAATTTTTTCTCCATTGGATGAAGTAAATAGAATAATTTGTTGCAGAGATGTAGAGAAAGTCATGTAAATGGATCACATCAATTTTTTTTTAGAAATACTGCTACAATTTGCGGAATGAAGTATTAAATTTTGAAAAGTATTTTTGTAGAGTACAAATGGGATATTTTTTCTATAAGAATTATGAGTTAATACATAAACATGGACCCTAAATCCATTTCTAAAATGACTTACGTAAAATTTAAAACTTTTATTTATAAACGTAACATTTTTAAAGTTTTTAAAATCCATAATTTGATTACTTGTATTAGCACAATGAATTTGAACAACAAGTATTTTTGTTGCTGTTAAATTTAAAAACAAATTTGAAACACGGTAAACATACCATGTTATTTTGTATAATAACTCTTATAAGTATCTAGCATGATGTATGTTCCAAAGTTTCAGATGCATTACATTAAGGGAATTCTTTCATCGAACGAGATGGCGCCGCGGTAATGAACGAGGCTCGCATTCGTAAGGCTCTGGGTTCTGCTCCCGAAACCGGCTGCTTTGACTGTGGTCTTTCGTAGTTTTCTCTGAATGCCAAGGCAAATGCTGGGGTGGGTTGTCTTCTATAATTAATTTCCTTTCCCTCATTTCCAATCGTGTTTACCCCTTTGTTGTCTGTCGGTACCTTAAGTTCCGCTTGTTTTAAGCACAACTACACAAATAGTGTTGTACTCTAGGATTAATTTCATGTTAAACCAACCTTCAATCATAAACGACAAGTAATCAAGACTGTTTTATATTGTAAAAATATATACAATGTTTGCCCTCCTAAAATTGCAGTATTCTTTTTAAATAAATAAAAGTGGACAAAACTACTGTCAAATGTAACCCCATAAATTTCCAAGCATCACACCGATTATTTTACTTGGGCTCTCCCCGTCCGTTACCACAATCACTGGGATTTGAACTTGCAACTCTTGGCTTTGAATGGCTGGCCAGTCCATTATCTATCACCTAACACTCATTGCTATTTGAACTACCTTTTGGGTAGTGCCTTTGGCAGCATTATGAAAACTGGTTTAGAAGAATTTAAACTTTTTTTTCGGAAGAAAAATATTAATAAAGGGTCTACATTTTCATTTCTATTTCCTCTATTATTTTATATAATTAATTTTATAGGTTTATTCCCAAATATTTTAATATAATTCCAGTTATAAACTTGAATTAAAGGAAAAACAGCATATGTAGTATGCTAGTGCAGGTGACTAAGTGTTAAAATATGCTGGGGCCCTGTGGTGTCCGTCGATCTGGACAGATGGTGCGGATGTTTTCTGTTTGGAAAGTTCAGACAAGAGTTTTATCTGAGCCGCTAAATAGATCGACTTCTTTTCGATTCCACTAGAGGGAAATCTTTTCTGAGCGAACGCCGATGTAATCGAGTCGTCGAGTTCTGAATCATTAGAGATATCTGCAGGTCCGCTCATCTACAGTTCCTTTACCACCTCCATTTCTCCTAGGGGAGAGGATTCACCTTAAATTGAGGTATTCGCTCCGTCCCCTGGTTATTCATATTCTTTTTAAGGACACTGATTATTCGTAAATCAAGTAGATGGCACTGTATGACGAAATCACGACTTGCAGACGCGAATCACGAATTTTGCGCAGGGAGCAACTATGGGTTCCTTTTAAGTGCAATTAAACATTATAGGGACCATAGGCTTTACTTCCCTTCCTAAGAAAGCCGTACTAAGAATTTTTGCGTCCGACAAAATCCATCACCCTCCGCAGGTTTGACTCAGCTCGTATAATGGGTTATAGTATGGTAACTACTATACCGCAGAAGGTGACCCAGTTATACAAAACTGTACAACATTTGTTCCTAATGAGTTGGCTTCAAAGGCTATTTGTTACCAGAAAATTCAATTCATTAGTTTTATTTGCTATGTAAATAGCTTTAATGTATGGTAGTTTAATCAAAATTGTGTTGCTTTTTATGAGACGATAAATCCGAAAAAATGTACCATGTAAAGGGTAGCTGTGAGTTGGACATTTTTTGAAAATTTTTGTGTTGCAGCTTTGAAAATTGCAAATTCGACTTTTCGTTTTTGAGGAATGTTGTTGATATACAGACATATGTAGACACACTCATTGACTTTCTCTGATAATGTTTTTTCTTTCTCTATCAAGAATGTACATGGATTGTACATGGTAGAAAATGTTTTATATTCCACCTGTGTGTGAGTGTGTGTGTGTGTGTGAGAGTAGCATAAATCAAACACGAAAAGTTGGTTAGCTACCAAATTTGGTATTTAAGTTCAATATCTTCCAACAATACTACAAGAAGATTTTCTAAAAAATTCCAACACCTTCAACTACATGTCTTATAGCTTTTTGCTTATCTCTTATGGTTTACAGGCTATACAAAAAGCAATTAGAACGAAGAAGATTTTAGCGACCATTCCCCGTAAATTGAATATGTTATTTGCACATTAAATATTCTTAATATACCGTATTTTAATCAAAATCGTTAAGAGCTTCTTTTTTAGAGCTTTTCTAAGAAAATCCAAAATTTTCGAAAATTTGTCCATAACGGGTAGATTGTTATAGGGGGATTTATTTTGAAAATCTTCATGTTGCATCCTTACTAAGTTTGGTAATTAAGGGACTTTTCGTTTTTTTGGGTATTCTGTCCACATACATATTGACCTTTTCTAAAAATGTTTTTTTTTTTATATTTAGGGGTCTCGAATCCCGGTTTCGAATTTTTGGGTGGAATACAACACATTCTTTACCTATGTGCCTTGTACTTACGTGGTAGAGAAATAAATTATGAACAGGTGGTTAGCTGTAAAAGGTATAAACTCTTGGGAATACCAGCAGAACAATTTCGTGTCTCATTTTAGAGCCACCGAATTGTGTTGTTTTCATGAGAACATTACTGAAGTTTCAGGCAATTTCTTACACAAGGCATTGCTTCGTATCCCTCAAGAGTTCATTCTGGTACAGGATGTTCAATGGAGCACTAAATGTTTGATCCCCTTCTCTACTTACAATGTACATTGTACTTACGTGGTAAAGAAATTAAAAAAGAAATATCTTCCAATGACATGACTTCCTCTAGTTCATCCATAAAAACGTTCTTTATAAACATTGAAAATTAACATTTCCAGAATTGGTCTTATTATTTGATTCTTTTTACGTAGAAGGGAAAGAAGGGACTACACTAGACTAAAAGAATAGTTACTCTTTTAAAAACTGGTGGCAAAGTGAAGCAATTGCAATTCGGGTCTCTTTGCTTGCTAAGGGTAAACAAACGAAAGACGAAAATAAAGATGTCTTCCATTTGAGAAAAATTGTACTTCAAAACCGAAACCAAAAACTTGAATATCTTGAAAACGGTTAACTCTACACATAAAATGTATATGCACATTTTGTGTGTTTTAATGAGACCTACATATTTTGTAGAGTAGGTTTTGGTCTATATCTAACAATTTACCAGTTTTACAAAGGTAATCCAGAATGAAGAGGTTTTCAGAGGCTATACCCAGAAAATTATATTATTTTGTTTGCTATAAAAATATCTTAAATATATATAATTTTTAAAGAAATTGTGAAAGACTCTTTTCAGAAAATAAAAGTTATCAAAAATTTTTCCATGTAAAGGGTAGTTGGGGTTGCATCCTTAGACGATGCTAAACATAAGCAAAAGCTTCATTTAAAGGACATTTCGTTTTTGAGTTGTGTTGCCCACAGACATACACACATGGATATGTTTCTAAAAATGATTTTTTTTTTGGATTCAGGGCTTTCAAAACATTATTTCTTTGTAATGTGGGTATTTAATTTTTGGTTGGAATTCAATACTTTCTCTGTCCACTATATACTTGTACATATGGGTTAGATAAAGTAGTATGAACAGGTGGTTAGCTCTAAAAAGGTATAAAGTATTGTGAAAACGAGCAGAACAATTTCGTGCTTCATTTTATAGCCACCGAATTGTGTTGTTTTCATGAGAACATTGCGATTTCTTACACAAGACATTGCTTCATATCCCTCGAGAGCTCAATCTGGTACAGGATGCTCAATGGAGCACTAAATGTTTGATCGTCTTTGTTTGTGTAGCTGCCGTATTTATGGATCTTTTGGGACACATTTCTCCCATGCTTTATACACACGCACCATTAAATCCATAAAAGCGATACTCAGCAAATGAAAACGCAATACTTATCTAGGGCGAGCTAAAACGTGTCATGAAAATATAATCAAAGAAACAGACCCTCAATTTGGGAAGTAGCTTTAAAGGGAAGGATAGATTTTAAAAACTATTAACTGATTTCTTACATTCACAAAGGCTCTCTGTACCATTTCTGCAAACAAACTATTCTTATAAAGCATTATTCTTTTAGCTAAACATGATTATCGAGATAAACAGTATCAGAAATTTACTTATTACTTGCTTGCTAGTAGAATAAATAACGGAATACACTACACTAAAGCAGTAGAAAATCTGTTCAATAAGGTCGCTACGTGAACAATTGCAGTATAACAAACGGCAGATCAAACGAAAGTTTTTTTTTTGTAGTATTTAACGCCCGCTTTAACTGCTTATGGCACCGCAGCCGGTGACACAATGATGATGGAGCACCGGTGGAATGCGATGGCTGAGGAAACCTGAGAACCCAGAGAAAACCCGCCCCTGCGCCGCTTTGTCCACCACAAATCTCAAATTCGGTCACTTGGGATCGACCCCGGCCGTCTAGGTGAGAGGCGAGTGGTCTAACCATTGAAACTAATGACAAGGAATATCTCGGAAACCGTCAACTACCTTACAAAAAATTTATATGACATAAATTGTGTGTTTTAACGATATCTTCATTTCTGTGCAGTCAGTTTTTGTCTATCTCTTACGCTTTAGCACTTATACAAAAGTCATCCAGATGAAGATGTCTTCAGAGGCTATTTAAAAAATTCAAGATATTCATTTCGCTTGTCAAGAATATATCATTAACACATGGCATTTTAATGCCAGTCGATAGAGATATCTTATGAGAATATCACCATTTATGATAGTTTTCCATGTAAAGGGTAGTTTGAGGTGAAGGTGATTTTTTTTGGAATTCTTCGTACTGCACTTTGGTAGGTGCTGAACTTAAGTATTAAGTAGAATTATGGTGTTCAGAGGCACACGGACACACACGCGCACATTGTACTTTTTTCTAAAAATGCTTTTTTAGGTTCAAGAAACCCTAAAAGGTTTATTTCCAATGAAATCACTATTGATTTTTTGGGTGAAATGCAAAAGCTTCTCCACATGTTTACTATCTTCTAACAGAAAGTAAAAAACAAAACAAAACAAGAAAAATCTGATGTGTTCCATTCACATGTCTTTCTCTACATTTCTGCAACAAATTATTGTTAAAAATATTATGCTTCTATTTACTTAATTTTAATCGAGAAAAAATAGCAGAAGTAGCCTTATTACTTGTTTCCTTGTAAGTAGAAGGGAAATAAGGGAGTACTTAACCATAAGCTGGTTGCTATGTGATTGAAGTTCCTTTATTTGTATGGACAGGAATTTGTATGAGGAAAGTATACTTTTTTCAAAGCAGAAATCAAAAACAAGGAATATGTCAAAAACGGTCAACTCCACGAAAACAATATACATGAAAAATTGTGTGTTTTAATGTGCTCTACAGTTTTTGTGTGTTAAGTTTTTGTCCATCTCTTGCGGTTTAGCACATTTTCAAACTATCAACGCAATTTTAACTTATACAAAATCGCAAACGTTTATAATTAAAAAAATCTGTGGTGTTCCATTCACATAACTTTCCTTAGCTGTTTCATATGCATGATATTCTTACAAAATAATATTCTTTTACCTACTTCAAGCTAATCGAGATAAACATCAAGTAGAACTGCGTTTATTACTTGCCTTCTTGTAAGTAGAAGGCAAATAAGGGAGCACTTAACCATAAGCTGGTTGCTATGTGACTGAAGTTCCTTTATTTGTATGGACAGGAATTTGTATGAGGAACGTATACTTTTTTCAAAGCAGAAATCAAAAACAAGGAATATGTCAAAAACGGTCAACTCCACGAAAACAATATACATGAAAAATTGTGTGTTTTAATGTGCTCTACAGTTTTTGTGTGTTAAGTTTTTGTCCATCTCTTGCGGTTTAGCACATTTTCAAACTATCAACGCAATTTTAACTTATACAAAATCGCAAACGTTTATAATTAAAAAAATCTGTGGTGTTCCATTCACATAACTTTCCTTAGCTGTTTCATATGCATGATATTCTTACAAAATAATATTCTTTTATCTACTTCAAGCTAATCGAGATAAGCATCAAGCAGAACTGCGTTTATTACTTGCTTTCTTGTAAGTAGAAGGCAGATAAGGGAATACACCAGACTAAAGCGATAGTCAAATCTTTCAAAAGTTCTTCTCTATGTGAAACAATTAAGGTTCAGTTCGCTTTGAATGGCCAATTGTAAAACAAGAGAAGTGAATTGAAAGGTGTCTTTCCGATTGAGAAAAGGTACATAGTTTTTAAAATTGAAACCACTAACAAAAAAAAACAAAAAAAAAAACCTAAATGACAAATTGTGTGTTTTAACGATATCTAGATTTTTTTTTTGTGTTTCAAGTGTTTGCCTATCTCTTACGGTTTTATAGTTATACAAAATTCATTCAGAATAATGAGGTGTCTTCAAAGACTATTCCTCTACCGAAATTGAAAGTATACATTTTATTTGTGTTGTAAATAAGTTAAATATACCGCATTTTAATCAAAATTGTTACAGCTATTTTTGAGAACATCAACATTTTTAAAAATATCTCCATGTAAAGGGGAGTTTGAGGCGAGAGGATTTCTTGAAAATCTTCGTGTCACATTCTTGGAAGATACTAAACATAAATACCCAATTTGGTGTTCAACAGTCTTTTCGTATTTGAGCTATATTGCCCATAGACACACATATTCACACACGGACCTTTTTCTAAAAATATCTTTTTTGCACTTTGGGACCTCAAAACATGTTTTCGAGGAAATCTGACATAGAATTTTTGGGTGGTATACAATAACTAATCTAGCTGCTATGTACATTGTATGTACATAAATGCTTGGGAAAGCAAAAATATCTACAGGGAAAAGTAAAGTGATGAGTTTCGAAGAAAAAATGCATAAAAAAAATCTGATGTGTTCCATTCACATGCCTTTCTCTACATCTCTGTAAATTATTATTGTTAATAAGCTTATCTTTTATTTATTTCATGCTAATCGAGAAAAATTAGCAGAAATAGTCATTTCTTGCTTTATTGTAAGTAGAAGCGAAATAAGGGAGTACCATAAGTTAAAGTGAAAGCCAAAAGCTGGTTGCTATATGACTGATGTTCCTTTGTTTGTATGGACAGGAGTTCACAAATTCCTGTATGAGAAAAGTATAAGTTTTTCAAAGCTGAAACCAACAAAAAGGAATATCTCAAAAACGATCTTGTGTGTTTTAACGAGCTCTACATTTTTTGTGGGTTAAGTTTTTGTCCATCTCTTACGGTTTAGTAGTTATGAAAAATTCATCCAGAATAAAGTACTCGTTAGAAGCTATTCACAGAAAATTCAAAATATACATTTTATTTGTCAGGTAAATAACTTTAAGATACAATATTTTAATCAAAATCGTTAGAGCCATTTTTAGAAAATCAACATTTTTGAAAAATGTGCCATGTAAGGGGTAGTTTGGGGTGGGGGGATTTTTCTCAAAATCTTCGTGTCACATTCCTGGAAGATACTAAACTTAAATACCAAGTTTGGTATTTTACCGACTTTTGGTTTTTGAGTTATCGTGTTCACAGACACACGGACACATGGACACACACGTATCTTTTTCTGAAAATATTTTTTTGTATACAGGGGACCCTAAAATATATATTTCCGGTGAAATCTCGGTATCGAAATTTTTGGTGGAGTACAATACATTCTCTATACACTATGTAGATAGTGCGTATAGAGAAAGTAATAAAGATAGTAATAAACAAAATAACTGAACAGGTCTCTAGGTTCAGATATTTGGGACTTAAATGGAATGGAGTTTTATTTATGGACGCTCTTGAACAACTGTAGTTCTCAGCGTCCCGTTTTATATTGGGCGTGAAGGGCAGCATAAATTTCCTCAGAGGTCTCTTTTATAAGACTTCAGTTTATTTTACGTGCCGTAAATCTAGGATATGAGAGCAACGGCTTTAGTTTCCTTCCGAAGGAAGCCATGCTAAGGATTTTTACGCCCGAAAAAATCCCTCGTCCTCCGCCGGGTTTGAACCCGCGAACTTTGGTATACGAAGTTAGCATGGTAACCATTACATCACGTGTAATTAGGACTTTAAATCTCAAGAGTAGCAAGTCATAATTTAGAAAATAAACGAAAAAAAAATTATAAATCTAAATTGAGGTTATTAAAAGGATATTATATATTCCGTAGCAAACATTATACAATTTTACAATACGATGGTTCTAATAAAGATACTTTATGGTACTGAGAATGGGAAATAATTCTATTTCTTAACCTCTGTTTGCTTCAAAATGTTATTATTCCTTAAGCATTTATTGCAGTGTTTAGCACGATTTCTTTAGTTGATCAGATAGATCACTACTTTTTTACTTTCTCTATACGTGCTATGTATATAGTAAATAGAGAAGGCATTGCACTCCACCAAAAAATTCGATTCCGAGATTTCATCGGAAATATATGTTTTAGGGTCCCCTGTATCCAAAAAAAGTATTTTCAGTAAAAGGTCCGTGTGTGTGTCCGTGTGTCTGTGAACACGATAACTCAAAAACGAAAAGTCGGTAAAATAACAAACTTGGTATGTAGATTTAGCATCTTCCAGGGATGCGACACGAAGATTTTGAGAAAAATCCCCCCTAACCAAATTCCCTTTACATGGAACTTTTTTCGAAAATTTTTGAATTTCTTAAAAATGGCTCTAATGATTTTAATTAAAATATCGTAAGATATTTACCTGAAAAATAATATGTACATTCTGAATTTTCTGGGAATAGCCTCTGAAGACTACTTTATTCTGGATGAATTTCACGTAATTTTACATAACTCCTAAACCGTAAGATATGGACAAAAACCTACCACACAAAAACTGTAGAGCACATTAAGACACACAATTTATGTTATATACTTTTTTTTTCGTGGAGTTGATCGTTTTTCAGATATTCCTTATTTTTGGTTTCAGCTTTGAAAAAATTGTACTTTTTTCGTACAGGAATTTGTTAGCTCCTGTCCATACAAACAAAGGAACTTCAGTCACCTAGCAACCAGCTTTCGAGTATCCCCTTAATCTATGTACTCCGTTATTTCGCTTCTACTTAGAAGGAAGCAAGTAATAAGACTATTTCTGCTAATTTTTTTTTCTAATTAGCATGAAATAAATAGAAGTATAAGGTTGTTAAGAATAATTTGTTGCAGAGATGTAGAGAAATTCATGTGAATGGTACACATCAGATTTTTAAAAAATGGTGCTTGGCCCACTATGGTTCTCAACATTCTATTTTACAATACGATGGTTCTACTAGCGATACTTTTTAGTGCTGAGAATGGGAAATAATTCTATTTCTTAACCTCTGTTTGTATTAACTTCAAAATGTTATTATTCCTTAAGCATTTATTGCAGTCTTTAGCACGATTTCTTAAACTGATCAGATAAATCACTACTTTTTTAAAAATGCTATGTGTGTTAGAACATATTTTCGGGAATAATGGCTAAGGCACGTCAAAAAAGGAGGTTGATGCCAGTGTTTTATTGCTCCCGTGTGCCAACATTACTGTCGAAAGTACAAATTTATCGGTTTTTGGATGGGATGTTATAGCTGGCCACTACCCAAAACATTATACCCGATTGTTTGATATTCTCAAGCCAGCGGATATATTAACTGGTGCGAACCCATACTAGGTTATACCAATGATGAACTGTATGGGAGCATATGTCTCTTAAAATAAAGACTTACAGCTTTGACATACTTCTATATTCTACTAATTACTTTCAGGAAAAAGTAACTTAGAATTGAAGTTAGGACCAACAAGCCAGCCCCTGGGGTGATGCGAACGTTGAGCAGAGACTCTGGATCAAGAGAAGGCAGATGATGATTAGAGATAGCATCTTGAGGACCGATAGCGGGACAGAATCGATGTTAGCGCAGCATGGTATATAGTCGTGATGTGTAGAAAATGTCGTGTGATCGCGTGGTAGACTGTGATGTATTCACTTTCGGTGGAAGGCGACTGAGGTTGGATGGATATCATTCAATTGTTATTGTGTAACAGGTCGTCAGCATCCATTTCATTTTCTCTACTGATACTAGATTACAATGCACAACATACATTGGTAATTGAATGCGTAGGCTTCCACGACCTGTGTCTTCTTAGCTTCCGGAGAAGGCCGCGTTATCTTACATGGGAATGCCGACGTTTCGCTCATCTTGCCGTGAGCTTCTTCTGGGCTCTTGTGCGGTGGTTGCTTATTTGCTCTCGCTTATATAGTGTCAGAGCGCTGGAGGTTGCCCCGCCCTCTCGCTTCTGGTTGGCTAGTTGCCTGCCAATTGGCGTGGGTGCTGGCGCCGTTCTTTCCTGGTGATGTTAGAGTTACTTTACGCTTTCTTTTTCCAGGTTTTTGTTTCCTTTTTGTCTTATTTCTTGTTCTAGATTGTGGTTTGGATCTTCTTTTAGTAAATGCTGTCGTAGTTTGCCGTCAGTTTCTAGAGTGCCGCATGTCTCGCCCCTTGCCTCTCTTTGGCTGGAGACCAGCCTATTATGGCTCTCCTTGTGAGCTGAGTTTTCCAGATGTTATGGAGATGAGCCCAAAAGAAGCTCACGGCAAGATGAGTGAAACGTCGGCATTCCCATGCAAGATATCGCGGCCTTCTCCGGAAGCTAAGAAGACACATACATTGGTAATGTCTCAAATGAGAATCGTCTCCAATTGGCACGTAAACAGGCTTTATATTGTGAAAAGCTTCGCTTCATATCAGAAGATGTGATTGGAAAACACGGAAATAGAATACATCATCGTCTCCATCAACAGTTATTTCCATAGCAACACCTCGTACAACATTTCGTATTTCACGCATTATTGAAAATCCGATATTTTTCCAAAAACTGTCTTCACTTTCTTTTTCACGTGGTCTAAAACAGATATCACGGTCTCTGATTAATTGTTTGCATAAGTTCTTCAAAAGCTTTCACGGCTCGGGGCATTTCAATGCTCAATGTTTCCAAATATGAGTTATTGTCGTATCTGCAAAGCTCTTCTGTGTGAATTCCAAATCTTCATGCAATACATTTGAAGCATTAATTGCCTGTACAACAGTATTGTAATATACTGATAGTATACTACTGCATCGAGCCACTACAGGTTGTTTACATGCGGCGCGTGCAGTCGCCAATGCCGGTCGGTCTCTACTCGGTAGGTATGCAACTGGTATCCGCGCGTGTCCCGGTAGCGGTCACCAAGATGCTATTCCCACTGATGATTAGGCTTTTAGGGAGCTCAACTGCTGTCAGTAGCGCCCTTAAAAATCAAACCATGGCCTTTGGCAGAGAGCTAAAACGCAAATGAAGTTAATCATCAATAAATGTGGAACTAAAAGCAGATATAAAATCCAGAGTAAAAGTATCATAAATTGTTAAAAAGTCAACGGCAGCGAAAAAACTTTAATAAAAGGAGAAAACAAAACAGAGATAAAAATCTGATGTGCATCATTCACATGACTTTCTCTACATCTCTAAACAAATTATTGTTAATAAGTTTATTCTATCTACTTCATGCTAATCGAGATAAACAATAGCAGATAGGGTTTTATTACTTAGTTCCTTATAAGTAGAAGGGCAGACACTAGGCTAAAGCTACAGTCAAATGCTTTAAAATGTGGTTGCTATGGTATAGAAATCAGATTCTTTGCGTGGCCAGGTGTTGGCAAGTTCCCATATGAGAAAAGTATAGGTATTTTAAAACGTAAATCAACAACAGGAAATATCTTAAAAACGGTCAACTCCAAGAAAAAATTACATATTACATAAACTGTGTGTTTTAACGGGCTCTTCATTTTTGTATACTAACTTTTCTCTATCTCCAGTTATGTAAAAATCTGCAAAATTCATTCAGAATAAAAATGTCTTCAGAGGATATTCCCAGAAAATTCAGGATATAAATTTTGTCATGCAAATATCTTTAATACACGATATTTTAATTAAAATAATTAGAGCCATTTTGGAGAAAATCCAAATTTTCGAAAACATTTCCATTTAAAGGGTAGTTTGGGGTGAGGGAATTTTCTTGAAAATCTTCGAGTCGCATTCTTAGAAGGTACTGGATATTAATACCAAGTTTTGTATTTAAAGGAATTTTCGTTTATGAGCTATGCTGTTCTCAAACACAGACACACACAAACACTCAGGGACGAATGTTTTTCTATAAATGCTTTTTTTTGATTCAGGGGTCCCAAAACATATATTTCTGCTGAAATCTAGGTGTTGACTTTTTTGGGTGCAATAGAATACTTTCTATACACTATGTATATAGTACGCGTAGAGAAAGTAAAAATCCAAGACTATAGCTTTATGAAGAACCACAAATTATAAAAATTAAAAAAGTTAAAAAACAATACTAACTTCACGATCGACGCAGGTAATTATACAAACTAAATTCTAACAGGATCTTGTAGGGGAAGGGTGGGGGGCAGGATGGGTATCGTAACAGTAAATTATAATTGATCATAATATACAATGTTTAAAGAAATTCACTTTATTGTAAATTATTGTATCATGAATTGTGAACATTTTAAAACACGTGCTTTGTTGCCATCTTTTATCACATACGTAATATAAATTAAAAAGCTTTTGTTTGCAAAATACGGTTTTGTCCCTAGGGTAGGGACAGAACCGTTAAAACGGCGGGGCACAACCGGGTACTACAGTTTTTCTGTGCTTAACAGTCATTGCATTGAAAATATTTCAATGCCTTTTGGGGCCAACCTGTGCAAAGTTCATGGACCCATCTGTTGCACTTCACACACTGAATCCAGTCGTCATTTTGTTTTGTCTCACTATATTTCTCCTTGTAATAAGAACACTGGCTGTCGCTAGAATTTTCTTCGCTATATTTGGCTTTCTTTGCTATTGTTTCACCAAACTTAGACTGGAGCGACTTTCTGCAAATTGCTGGTGACTTAGGATGAGTGTTTGCCTTTTTTTTTGAAGCTCAACCTTATATGGTGACTCTGTAGGGACAGCTGTTTTCCCGCCGCGTCTTCCTGACGATGAGGGAAGTCTTAACACAGGGAACTGGTAACATATCTTTTGGTGAAACTGCAAAAGTTTGTGGTTCAGCTGATATTGCTATTTTCTCTGCAATTTTGGAGGGAAGAAGAGAGACTGACTCACAAGGCTGGGTATGTAGTGTAGACCCCTCAGATGTTGATGCTGATGGTTGAGGAGTGTGTTGTTCTGTGGTTTCAGCTGGTAGGAAGTCAACATCACTAAACCTGTTAGGACACAGGATTGGTGGGACCCGGTTATGCCCCCCACTTCTGCCCCCACACGCCATTTTGTGCTTCTTAATGCATACCACAATAACGACTTGCTTCCCAAATTGTAAAGACTTTGAAAACAATACTTAAATATTTGCAATTTAATGTAGTAAAAGTAAAATCCATTGCTGTAGATACTTACCTCTTAAACTCCAACTTCAATTTTCAGTTAAATTACTTCAAAACGCGGAAATTTCTAATTATAAAGATTACAGACACGATAATGCGACTATATTCTTCGAACTCCTGCTTCTGAGTGCAGCCGATATGAGAATGCAGTTCAGTCAAGAAGTGGTAGATGGTAGCACTTTCCAATTTAAAAAACCGATCTACGCGGTTATGCCTCACTATCCGGTCCCTAATAAGCATTTTAAAACCATATCCACCGCTCTGGGATTATCAGTCAGAACCTCCGCGAGAGATCAAGAAAACCAGGATGGGTGATCAGCCCAAGAGTGAGGAAGTCGATGATACAAAATAACGGTGAAATATATGATAGGAAAGATCATTATGGAGCCATTGGTATGAATGGTGAGGGAAAGCGATAAAAACAAGAAAAACCACCCAGATGCCGGTTCGTTCAGCGCAATTCCCACATGCAATTTCCAGGAATCGAACCGTGGTGAGGAGAGGCGTATGGTCTAACCACTTGGCCAGCCATCTATAGTTTATGAGTGACTAGGTATTCAAATTATTCTTACGAAATCTTATTTCTGTATCTACACGTACTATGTATATAATAGGTAGAAAAGCTTTTGTATTGCACACAAAAATTCGATGTTGAGACCTCACCAGAAATACATGTTTTGAGTAACAGAAACGAGTCCGCGCGTGCGCCTATGTGTGTGTGTGTGAGTGTGTGTGTGTTTGTGTGTGTGTGTGTGTGTACAACATAACTCAAAAACGAAAAACCCACTAAAAGCCAAACTTGGTATTATTTAATTTTGGCATCTTCCAAGGATGCGACACGAAGATATTCAAGATAATTCCCCCACCCCCAACTAACCTTTACAAAGAAAAAGGTTCGTAAATTTTGATTCTATCAAAACTGACTCCAACGAATTTGATTAAAATGTCGTTTTAAAGATTTTCTGAGAATAGTCTCAGAGGACCTTTTCATTTGGATGACTTTTCTATAACTAGTAAACCGTAAGAGATGGACAAAAAATTACCTCACAAGACATGTAGATCTTGCACAACCACAATTAATGTCATACATAAGTTTTTTGTGAAGTTAACCATTTTATATGGTCGTCTCCTTAGCGCGGTGGTAGCGCAGCTGCTTACCAAGCGGGAGACATGGGTTCGATCCCCAGTACCGGCGTGGGGATCTTTCCCCCGCTGGGAGACCTAGCCCGAGGTGCACCACGCAGCCTCGTAAGGTCTCTGGGGAGCCAATTGAGGAGCTACTTGATGAAGACATATTATAAAACATGTTGGTTGACATTTTTGAGCTGGCGCTTTTAACCACACACAAAAACTTTAGCCTGTGATATTTTAATAGCTTAGTTACTGAATTATGGTAATATTTGAAAATTATCGAAATTTTAATATTTCAATTTAATAACTTTTCACACTTTTTTTTTTAAGTGTACGGCTAGTTTTAGATCAATTTTGTCGCCTGTAATATTACAGTACTGCAGGACAGTATTTAAAGAATAATTGGCACTCTTGAAACATTTTGAAATTGCGAACATGTAGTTTTGGGAAAAACGCCGTTTTATAAATGCTGCTACGAAACAGGTTTATTGTGCAATCGTTAAATGGATATACAGCCAAAAACAAGGACGTGACAAATAAATGATTCTTTATGGTTGCTCAAAGGTTCCAACCACCATTTACTATAAAAACTGTTTTCGATTTAATGACAGATTTTAGTAAAAATTGTACTCCCTGTGTTCCTAAAATGCCAAGCTTGGCATTTAATTTAACGTCTTCCAAAGATACTGCAGGAAAATTTGTAAGAAAATAGACGATGCAAAGTATCTCTAAATGGAACAGTTTTCTGTATTTTATACTATCTCAAAGAGATTGTCATTTTTGTTAAAATATCGTATATTAAAAATATTTACATGACTATAAAAATGTTATATTTGTTGATTTTCTTTGAAATGCCCTATGAAATCTATATAAGGAACCATTATGTAATAATTGTATACAGCTAGTAAATTTTAAGACGATACAAAGCATAATATACATAAAATATAGATGTATTAGAGCATGTATTATTGTGATAATAGCCAGATATTTATTTTTTGAGATTTTCAATTCTGTTCTATGTGCTTGAGTGTGTGGGGATTTGTGTGGAGAGCACAACTCAAAAACCAAAATTAGATTAAGCTCAAAACTTGGTATTTAAATTCAGAATTTTACAAGGAGTCGATAAGAAGATTTTCAGGCAAAAACCACCGCCACCCCAATACCTTTGCATGAATATCTTTTACAATA
The DNA here is from genome assembly GCA_030762935.1 of Hymenopus coronatus. Lineage (NCBI taxonomy): Eukaryota > Metazoa > Arthropoda > Insecta > Mantodea > Hymenopodidae > Hymenopus > Hymenopus coronatus. Next base: position 29,710,710 of record CM060882.1, read on the forward strand.
TTCGGTTTTCCAAAAGAAATATCTAAGGATTTTAATTGAAATATCTTAGATGATTATATGAAGAAAAAAAGTTATATCCTGAATTTTCTGGGAATATCCTCTGAAGACCTCTTCATTAGGGGTGACTTTTAAATAACTTGCACACCGTAAGAAATAACTTGCTGCACGCAAATGCAGTTCTCGCTAACACACAACTTTTATGTAGAATATACAATTTCTGAGATACGGCTTTTCATTCGCTTCCATTTAAGCTACTTAAACGTTTATCAAAAGGGAATTAATCTTTCGTTTTATCTCTCTTTTATTTTTCTCCTGGCCGCGCACAGCGAATTGAATTTCATTAATTTTACATACCGATAGATTTTAAAAAATCTGATGTGTTACACTCACATGCCCTTCTCTAGCTGTTCCACCAACTTCTTACATAACATTATTATTTTTTCTGCACCTTGCTAATCGAGTTACTCATTAATACAATGTTCTTATTACTTAGTACCTTATAAGTAGGAAGAAAATAAGGGAATACTCTAGGCTAAACAGATAGTCAAATGTTTTAAAAGCTGTCGTTATGCTATTGTCAGTACAAATCGCTTGTTTTCTTGGCCAGGAGTAGAACAAAATAAAAACGGACACTCCTGTCTCAGAAAGAATAAGTACTTCACAACTGAAACTAATAACAATGAATTCCTAGAAAACGATAAGCTCTACGAAAAAAATGTATATGACGTACGTTGTGTATTTTAACAAGATCTACATTTTTTGTACAGTAAGTTTTGTCTATCTCTTACGATTTACTAGCTATGCCAAATTAAGCAAAATCCATCCAGAACTAACAGATCTTTAGGAGCTATTCCCAGAAAATCCAAGATATACATTTTATTTGCCAGGTAAATATCTTTAATATACAATATTTTAATCAAAATCGTTAGAGCCATTTTTAAGAAAAACAACATTTTCGAAAAAAGTTCCATGTAAAGGGTAGTTTTGGATGGGGGGATTTTTCTCAAAGTCTTCGTGCCGCATTCCTGGAAGACACTAACCTTAAATACCAAGTTTGGTATTTCAGTTACTTTTCGTTTTTGGGTTATCGTGTTCACAGGCACACGGACACACACACATGGGGGTCCTACAACATGTATTTCTGGTGAAATCTCGGTATCGAATTTTTGGGTGGAATACAATACTTCTCTATCCCTATGTACATTGTACATACCGGGCTAGAGAAAGTAAAAAAGCTGACACTAGTTTTGGCTTACTCAATTTCCATAATTCCCTCCTACTTAGAAGGGTGTAAGAAAATATTTCGAATACTGTTCATTTGGATTGCCAGGATGTAGATAAAGAACTAATATTTTGTAAAAAATAATTTGTAATGAAAGTCATATAAGTAGAGTACTTAGTTATTTTGTTACTTTCTCCATACGCAATATGTACATAGTGTATATAGAAGTATTGCACTCCACCAAAAAATTCGATACCGAGATTTCACCGGAAATATATGTTTTAGGGTCCCCAATATCCAAAAAAAGCATTTTCACAAAAAGGTCCGTGTGTGTGTGAGTGTGTGTGTGTGTGTGTGTGTGTGTGTTTGTGTGTGTGTGTGTCCGTGTGTCTGTGAACACGATAACTCAAAAACGAAAAGTCGGTAAAATACCAAACTTGGTATTTAAGTTTAGTATCTTCCAGGGATGCGACACGAAGATTTTCAGAAAAATTCCCCCACCCCCAACTACCCTTTACATGCAACTTTTTTCTAAAATTTTGATTTTCTCAAAAATGGCTCTAACGTTTTTGATTAAAATTTCGGATATTAAACATATTTACCTGGCAAATGAAATGTATATCTTGAATTTTCTGGGAATAGCCTCTGAAGAGTAGTTTATTCTGGATGAATTTTACTACATTTTGAGTAACTGCTAAACCGTAAGAGATGGACAAAAACTTACTCCACAAAAAATGTAGAGCACATTAAAGCACACAATTTATGTTATATACATTTTTTTCGTGGAGTTCGTCGTTTTTGTGACATTCCTTATTTTTGGTTTCTGCTGTGAAAAACGTATACTTTTCCCATACTGGAACTTGTCAACTCCTATCGATATAAACAAAGAAACTTCATTGGCATAGCAACTAGCTTTTGACTATCACTTTAACCTACAGTTGTCCCTTATTTCGCTTCTACTTACAAGGCTGCGAGAAATAAGAATTTTTCAGCTAATTTTTTTATCTGATTAGCATAAAATAAATAGAATTATAAGTTTTTTAAGAATTATTTGTTGCAGGGATATAGAGAAAGTCATGTGAATGGTACACATCTGATTTTTTTGATTGTTTTGGCATTTCATAAGTATTTATGTGCCAGTTCTAAAGTGACATCTCATATAGGAGATAATCAAATTTTTCAGTTCCGGTCGTAAGGGTCTAAGAATTAAACATTTGTAAAACTACCAAACATTTATATCAGAATTTAAATATTTAAAAATAATTAAAATCGTCCAACTCTAATAGAATGGAAAGCATTTTATTCCAGCAAATAGTTCAATGTTGAGTTTTCGGTGGAAATATGCTTTGAGTACCCGAAAAACCCAAAAAATTATTGTTTATGTAAGTGTGTAATTAGCATAAATTAAAAACAGAAGTAGATTGAGTACTAAATTGGTAATTAAATTTAGCATGTTTCAAGGATAAAAGACGTGTTTTTTTAAGAATAATTTTATCCCAAAGTGCCCCTGACATAGAACAGTTTTCGTTATTTATCATTCTCTAAAAAATGTCAACAACAATGTTGATTATAATACTCTATGTTAATTATTTTTATGACTCTATAGACATCTGTGGGAATAAAATCCGTGAAGCACTCTACTATTTTTGCATACTGGTTAACACGAGGATATAGACAAATATTGCTACACAGAAAAAATCAGTTTTCATTAAACCACACTATATAATATATAACTACTTTTTATCAGTAAATATGTTCTAAGGTGTATCTTTACATTAGTTTCAAGTTTAAATACTTTTACTATTCTCAAATGGGAAGCCGCTATTTGTTTTCTTTCCCCCGGTCAAGCGCAGAGAACAGAATTTTAATGCTATCAAGAAGGACCAGCTCCTAAAATAACTAAATATTGCTGTAGCCTAATGTAATGCATAATATACAAAGCAATAAGTAATAAAAGTGTTACTTCAAACGAGTAATTCAATTAACTGAAATTAGAATGACCAGTTTTTGAAAAACACTTTTTGAGGATCTATTTATATAATAATTTAAATTATTTAGTGTTTTCTTTATCTATTATATATAAATGAAATGGGATAATAAACCCTAAAATTTCTTTGAATATGAGATAAAAATGAAAAGAGATTTATTAATATTTCTGTTTAGAAAAAGTTATGTGAATGTAACACCTCAGAATCTTTTATTGAAGTAAAATTCTGATTTTTGTTTGGGTACAATACCTTTCTTTCTTAATGATCACGTGGTGGGGAAAGCAATAATCGTTCATAGAAATTGTTATAGACTGTAAAAACACACCTCTTTCCGAGGTATTTCTACTTTATAATAAATACATTCGCCCTTTATAAATGACTTTAATGTGAGGCAATATTTTGGAAACAAAATTAAAAAAATCTGATGTGTTTCATTTATATGGCTTTCTCTACATTTCTACAACAAATTATTGTTAAAAAGTTTATGCTTCTATTTACTTCATGGCAATCAAGAAAAAATTGGAAGAAATAGTCTTATTACTTGCTTCCTTGCAAGCAGAAGCGAAATAAGGGAGTACCATAGGTTAAAGTGATAGTGAAAAGCTGGTTGCTATGTGACTTAAGTTCCTTTGTATGGATAGGAGATGACAAATTCCTATATGAGAAAAGTATGTTTTTCAAAGCTGAAACCAATAACAAGGAATATCTAAAAAAATTAACTCCACGAAAAAAAAAAAAATGTATATATCATAAATTGTGTGTTTTAACGTGCTCTACATTTTTATGTAGTAAGTTTTTCTCCGTGTCTTACGGTTTATCAGCTATGCAAAATTTAATAAAAATCATCCAGAATAAAGTGGTCTTTAGAGGCTATTCCCAGAAAATGCAAGATAAACATTTTATTTGGCATGTAAATATCTTAAAAACAAGAGACTTTAATCTAAAGCGTTAGAGCACTTTTGATAAAGTAAACATTTTCGAAATTTTTTCCATATAAAGGGTAGTTGGGGGTGTGGGGATTTTCTTGAAAATCAAGTGTGCTATTTAACGGTGTTTTCGTTTTTGAGCTATGCTGCCCAGAGACACGCATACACACCCACACACACACGGACATTTTTCTAAAAATACATTTTTTTTTATTCAGGATGTCTCAAAACACATATTTCCGGTGAAATATATCAAATTTTTGGGTGCAATACAATACCTTCTCTATACACTATGTATATAGTACGTGTAGAAAAAGTAATACGACTCTGTTACCGTTTAAAGGGTCATTATACTTTTTAATGTCCCACGCAGCCTCTGAAGTGAACAGGTGAAAAGTTTTATAAACCAAGTTGACGGTGCGAAATTAGAGGGAAACGTTCGGGTGTGGTCACTTTCAGAAAAGTTGGAAGGCAATGATGCCCGAGTTGGGACGTCAAATGTATATACTCCAGCTCTCCGGGACGACTCGGGCACCTTCGGCTTGTCTCGGGTGGCGCACTAGGGCGGGTTGCTCTCCGTCCAGGCGCCAAGCTTGACTCTCCCGCAGTAACTCTCAACCCTTCACGTCGGTCGTACCGCTCCCGCCAGATCGCGATACTCGCGTCTTCTCGCGAACTACAACAAAACTTTGTGTTAACACGTCACGCCGCCCCCCAGCGGTTCGGCAGGTGTGAGTGAAGCAAAGTTGTCTCGATTAATTCGCGAGAAAGCCACACCCACTTCCACGATATCATGTTCAAATGACTAGTGCATATCCTGACTAGGTTTTGGCTGCTTAATTATAGTGTTGTGAAACTATATTCGTAACATTGTGTATGTGTGGGTAAACTATTGTTGTGTTTTTTACTGTGTAGTGATAAGTTTCCTTCTTCAAAGAAACTTCTATTTAAATTCATTTCTGTAGTATCTCACTAACAAACAAATAACTTTTTGTGTAACCAAACTTCATTAGTACTCATTTTTGGAAGTTAAAGGCACAGACAGCTTAGAACATCGGTTATCGTTATGAAAACATCACTAGCTTGGTAAGTTATGAAATAGTCATTTATCATAATATTAAAATGGTATTTTAATATTAAGTGAACACTTTGAAGTTCGGAGTTTGCGTGGCTGACAATTTTCATCAAATTTTAAACACACGTTAGTCTTGTGTAGATTACAATATTATTACACTATTGAAACGTACACCATAGTAATTATTACACTAAATCTCTTGATTTAAGTTTCTGTTGGGAACATGGTTGTACCGATGCTAACTCTCTAAGAAATAATGGATATAATTAAACTGACGATATGACATTATAAGTGCAAATTGAGATGTGTATCGAAAAGGGAGAAACTTATTCCTGAAGACATTTTAATATATAATCGGAGTAGAGTGGATTTTTTGGTCCCCAAAAGACTTGGTCTTTTATATAAAAATGTTCATAATATCTGCGGGTGGAGAGAACGAAGGAACTTGAAGAGGTTTAACGAAGCATTTTTATATTTCTTAATTCAAAACATCATTGTAGTCATATCATTCTATGTTAAAGAATGACATTAGTGAACGAAATTTTAGATATTAAATTATTAAAAGTCTTATAGTTTTGGAAATGAGATAAAATTCTAACAATGAATTAGCAGTGCATCGATAAACTTTGGTAAAAACAGTTTTAACACTGAGAATTTTATTTTTAATATAAAACATTTAGTTCATCATTTTAGGGAGCTTCTGAAGTTATTTATTTTAAAAAGGTGTTGTGCTTTAGTTGAAAGTAAACAGTTCAGAGAAATTGTTTTCTGTAATTTAAATGCAAAAATTTGAAAAATCTAATAACACGTGAACAACATTTGTTGCATAAGGGTACCAAATTTCTGGACGTACAAACTTGTGTTTATATTTGTATATCAAGCTGATATTAAAGTTTCTGCAGAGATACGATAAATTTAACATATCGAAGGTGATTAATTATGATTAAAGCTAATATATTTACAATGGTCTGTCATATTTCGTTAGAATTTGTTACAGTGTGTTCAATTACTTTATTTTATATTAAAAAAATAAAATAAGTTAGAAAAAACTGTATATTCTTTATTTTTGTATATGTATTGTAAAAGGTTTTACTTCACTATAATTAAAATACCATTTACGTTGTTAGGAACGACAAAACAAAGGATAGTCTACATGGCAGTGGCGGATAAAGTTCTAAATCTGCATGCAGGGCGTTTCTTTTGCAAACGCACAGAGTATAATGGAAATGTTCCGCATAGAGGAGGTCATGGCCTTTTCATTACGCCGTGTTTTATTGCTCTTTTCTCTCTCATGTCACATTTATTTAACACAGAGACATTATTACGTCATGTTTACATTCACAACTACTTATACGTCAATATTAATAATGGTATTCGCGTCAGCTACGGCTTACGAATGTTTTGGATTACTTTTTATGTCATTACGAGTCCGTTTCGCTTTGTTTCAGAACCTAGTTGGAAATATGAACTTGTGTTTTTGATTATTAATGAGTTTTAATATTAGTTTATGAAATGTTATAATCTAATTCGAACATACAAGTAATTTTACCTTATCCACTACGTAGATAGCAGGTACATAATGTATTGCATTTCATCTAGAAAGTCTATATCGAAATTTCACTAACAGTATATCCTTTGAAGCCTATAAATCAAAGAAAAGAATTTTTTACAAGGCAATCTTCCCGTGTCTTTGTGTGTATTGGGGAAGAAAATATTTTCAAAATGAAATTTCCGATAAATATCAAATATAATTTGATACTAAACGCTAATGTAATTTCTTCCAAAGATGCGACACGAAGATTTTCAAGAAAATCTCCACCTCAAACAATCCTTTACATGGAAGAGGTTTTTTTTTTTTCCAACAAATGAGCTCAAATTTAGAAAAAAATATCACATATTTAAATATTTGCAGGACAGATAAAATGGGTCTCTTGAAATTTTTGAGAGTAGCTTCTGAAAATCTCTCTGGAGTATTTTTGCTATAACTGGTAAAGCGTAAGAGATAATAAAAAGCTTACAATTCAAAAAATGTAGATGTCGTTAAAACACAAAATTTGTGTCACATACTTTACTGTGGAGTTAGCCATTTTCTAGGTATTGCTGGTTAAATTTTAAAACACTTAAAATTGGAAAGGAATTGTATATAATCTTGTATAACTGGCATATCGTAAGTGATAGATGTCTACATTTGTTCCAAATAACTTTTTCGCGTCATAAGGCATTTCCAAGATATTATTTATTAATTTATCGAATTGTTCAATAATTTTCATTCTTTTAAACTACTTTCAATGCTCAGTTATACATATATATATGTGTGTGTGACTGCATAGAAAAGGTATGGAATTTTAAAGGTCGGCATATAGCGTCCAGTTTTAGAAACTTTTGACTAGCGCTATTCTATTTGTGGGCGGTTCAGTGGTCAAGTGGTTAGACTGGTCGCCTCTCACAAAGGCGGCCCACGTTTGACTCCAGGGATTTGTGGTTGACAAAGCGGTGTCTGGACGTGTTTACTCCGGTTTCCCTTACCATTAATTGTATCAACTGCTCCATCATCGCCTTTCCTTTCGCCAATTTCATTTCACATCGTCTTCCTCACTCTGATAGGCCGACCCCCCATTCCGGGTTCTTAACTTCGATTCAATGTTCATCTGCTTGACAGGCTTCTAACTCTAGACATTCGAGTGCGAGTTCTACATACGATAAGGGTAAACTATGCATAACAAATGTGTATGCATAACAAATATGTAACGTAAGCATTTTTACAAAGGCTTATCAAAGTACGTTAACCATCAATTATCGTAAACTATAGACGGAAGAGAAATTCGTATTACATCCGAGTTTTACTTTCTTTACCATGTATCTAGTAGGTACAGAACGTATGCCACTTCAACCAAAAGTTATATATCCAGATTTCACTGAACCATATTTTGAGACATATTTCCCTCCCAAAAATAAGTTTTACAAACGAAGTTCTGTATGATTATCTACGAATCTGTGTACAACATATCTAAAAAATCTTAGTGCTACATCCATGACTTTGTATTCATCTCTGTAACAAATTAAAGTTAATAAACTTATTCCTCTATCTACTTCATGCTAATCGAGATAAACATTAACAGGAACGGTCTTATTACTTAGTGCCTTATAAATATGTAGAAAGGAAATAAGGGAATACACTAAGCTTAACTGACAGTAAATTGAATTAAAATGTGGTTGCTATGGGAAATAAATCCGGACCTTTTTCCAAACATTTTTTTTGGATTCAGGGGGACCCAAAACATGTATTTCCGATGAAATATCGGTATCAAATTTTTGGGTGGAATACAATACCTTCTCTATATACTATATACTTAGTTCGTATAGAGAAAGTAAAACATTTTTAGAAAAATGTCCGTGTGCGGCATAGCTCTAAACGAAAAGACCGTTAAATTCCAAACTTGCTATTTAAGTTCGGTATCTTACAAGGATGCGACATGAAGATTTCCAAGAAAATTTCCCCACCCCAACTACCCTTTATATGGAAAAAATTTCAAAAGTTTTGATTTTTTCAAAACGATTAAAATCTCTTATGTTTAAGATATTTACGAGACAAATAAAATGTACAACTTCAATTTTCTTGGAATAGTCTCTGAAGACATGTTTATTCTGGATGAATTTTGCGGACTTTAGCATAGCAGGTAAACTATAGGAGATAGACAAAAACTTACTGCACAAACAATGTAGATCTCTTCAAAACACACAATTTATGTCCTTTACGCATTTGTTGTGGAGGCAACCCTTTCCGGGGTTATCTTTGTTATAGGTTTCAATTGTAAAGTACTTAAACTTTTCTCAGACGAAAGTGTCCGCTTTTCTTTTGTTCTACTTCTGGCCAAGCAAAGAAGCGATTTGCAACGACAGCTTTTAAGACATTTAACTATCTCTTTTGCATAGCACAGTAAAAGCATTCTGCTAATGTTTATCTCGATTAGCATGGTATAGAAAGAAGCAGAATCTTTTGTAAAATGTTGTTTGTAGAGCAGCTAGAGAAAGTCATGGGAGTGTAACACATTAGACTTTTTTACTCGTGTTGACCACGCCTATCACTCGCTAAAATAGAAATGGATTACATTTTTATCTCGTTAATTTGGTGAAATTAAAGTGTATTACAAAAACGTATTTGAAAATTAATGTTACTGAAATGAGGAAATTCTTTTAAAATATACGAAAAAGGATTTTTATCGTAACCTTTCAGTACTTTTCAAAAGCCATCTTTGTATAATGCTTTCAATACGGTTGTAAATTCGGAAAATTTAAAAAATGAATGCTTTGACTAACTTCACTGACGGAAAGTGCAGGGTAACAAAAAACTCATTGTCAACACATATTCTACTATGATGAAACTAGAGGAATCATTTCAAAGGTCTCAACAAACTTTCAATTTACAAATATTAGCCATTTTTATTGTCTCACCCCCAGTAGGGCATGTATATATATAATTTTTTTTTCCTACCAAAAATTTTGATGTGGAGATTTCACAGGAAATATATATTTTAAGGTTCACTAATCCAAAAGGTTATTTTAAAAAACATCCTAGTGTGTGTGTTAACTGCAAAACCAAAAGTCAGTTAAATAATAAACTTATAAGTTCAAAGGCCGCGCCGTAGTCGAGTGGTTAGACAGCTCCCCTCTCACCAAGGCGGCCCTGTTTCGATCCCAGAAGACCGCATATGGTATTTATGGTAGACAAAATGATACAAGATGGATTTTCTCCAAGCTCTCCGGTTTTCCCCGTCATGGCATTCTACTTGAACTATCTTCATTCCATGTCACCAGTTTTATTGCCTGGGGTGCTATATGTATTAAAAACAGACGTTAAGTACTGTAATAATATCAATAAAATAATAAAAATAATAATAAAATAATAATATAATAAAAATAATAACAAAATAACAATAAAATAATAATAAAATAATAATAACAATACAGTAATACTAAAATAATAATCATAATAAAATAATAAAATAGTAACAAAATAATAATAAATTTAATTGGTTCTTTTTTCACACAAGCCGTGTGAGGGATAGGAGTTGGATAGGTAGAGAGACTGAAAAATTCAGTGCAATAGGCGGGATTAGAACCACGGATCTCCCCGATTCTAGCCGGTTGTTCTAACACTGAGCTACCATAGTAACATAGCGGCATAGCATTAAATTTCTCAATATAATAATAATAATAATAATAATAATAATAATAATAATAATAATAATAATAATAATAATAATAATAATAATAATAATAATAATAATAATAATAATAATAATAATAATAATAATAATGTGCAGACTCTTTTAAGGATGCATAAGGAAGATGTTCAACAAAATCCTCTTACCTAAAATAACATTTGCATGGAATACTTTTCGAAAAACTTGCTTTTCTAAAAATGTTTCTACGATTTTAATTATTGTACTAAATGTATAAGATATTTTTAAGAAAAATTATGTGTATATCTTGAATTGTCTAGGAATATCCTCAGAAGCGCTTATAATTCTTGACTTTTGCAAAGGTGGTAAACCGTTAAGTGATATAAAAAAAAAACAACTGAATAATAACAAATGTATCTGACGTCAAAACATACAACTAATGTGGAATTTACTGTCTTCTTGTTGAGTTAGCCGTTTCTGAGATTTTCCTCGTCATAGGTTTAAAATTTACCGTATTTTTGCATTTATGAAATCGTTTTGCGTGTTTCTTCTGATGGCCGAGCAATAAGAATGAATTTTGGTGTCGACAATTTAGCGACAGCTTTTAAAAAAAATCCATTTTAAAAGATGTACTCCTTTTTTTCTCTCTTGTGTCCACAAGAAAACAAATAAAACTATTTCTATTAACGTCTCTCTAAGCATAGCCATGTTAATGAAACACACCAGATTTTTCTCATAGCGCATGTTAAATAATTCAGAGCTACATGCACAAGATATTTGTGAAATCTCATGTTTCCATTCACATGACTTTCTCTACATATCTACAACAAATTATTGTTAAAAGACTTATGTTTCTATTTACTTCATGCTAAGCGAGATAAATAGCAGAAATGCTTTCTTGTAAGTAGAAGGGAAATAATGTAATACACTAAGCTAAAACGATAGCCAAATCTTTTAAAAGCTGGTTGCCATGTGGTGGAAATCTTCTTTGCATTGCCAAAAGGTCACAAATTCCCGTATGTGAAAAGCTTTTAAGTTCTCAATTAACTTCTCAAAAATGACCAGTTTACGAAAAAAATATATAGGTATTACATAAAATGTATGTTTTAAAGATATCAATATTTCTTGTGTAGTAAGTTTTTGTGTATCTTTTACGGTTTATTATTTACGTAAATGTAAGCAAATTTCATCCAGAATTATCAGGTCTTTAGAAGCTATTCCCAGAAAATTCAAGATATACATTTTATTTGTGATATAAATATATTTAATATACAATATTTTATTCAAAATCATTAGAGATATTTTTAAGAAAATAAAAATTTTTGAAAAAAGTTCCATGCAAATCTTCCTATCGCATCCTTGGAAGATACCAAACTTAAATACCAATTATATCTTATTTATCTTTCCGTGTTTGAGCTATGCTGTCCACACACACAAACACACACCTGTTTCTGACAATGTTTTTTTTTTTTTGGATTCAGGGGGTCCTAAAACATGTATTTCCGGTGAAATCTCAACATCGAATTTTTGGGTGGAGTACAATACTTCTCTATCCCTATGTACATTGTACATACGGGGTAGAGAAAGTTACAACTTTTGAAGAGGTAGCTACATCATTTCATTATAAATACTATGGGAGTAGCGGTATTTAAGTATTTGATAAATGTACTCAGTGTGCATCCGCAAAGTTCTATATTCTTATCACGCAATCGTGAAGAACTCCTGTATATCGAAAGAACTTTTAAAAAATCTAATGTGTTCCAATCAGATCACTTTCACCACTTATTCTGTAAGAAACCATTCTTACAAAATGTTATTCTTCTATTAACTACATGCTAATGCGCATACAAATTTGCAGAATTGGTCTTATTAGCTAATTCCTTATAATTTGAAGGGAAACGAGAGAACAGTAGTCTAAAACGATAGTCAAATATTTTAAAAGCTGGTTACTATATTATTGAAATTGGTCCACCTTGCATGGTCCAAAGTAAATATAGAAACAAGAATAACAAATTCCCATATGAAAAAAGTTTTAAGTGCTTAAAATATAAGCCAATAACAACGAATCTCTCAGAAAAGGTTAAGTCAACGAAAAAAATGTATACAACATAAATTGAATGCTTCAACGAGATTTTTGAGTGGTAAGTTTTCATCTACCTTAGGAGGAAAATGTTCCATATATGGAAAATTCATCCAGAGAACTCAAGATATACATTTTATTTGTCATGCAAAAGTTTTTAATATATAGCATGTTAATCAGAATCGTTACAGCTATTTCCCAAATATCAAAATTGTTGAAACATTTTCCCTGCTATTGGCAGTTTGAGTTGAGGATTTTCTGGATAATCTTCGTGCCGTATTCTTGGTTGATGCTGAATTTAATAATCAAGTTTGGCATTAAACAGACTTTTTGCTTTCGATGTTCTCCTCTCTCTCTCTCTCTCTCTCTCTCTCTCTCTCTCTGTCCCTCTCACACACACATGCATAAACGGATATTTTTCTTAAAATGACTTTCCTTTCTTGATACAGGTGACCCTAAAACGTGTCTTTTCTAGTGAAATCTTGGTATCAAATTTTTGGGTAGAATGCAGTACCACTACGTATGGACTATCTACTAGTAAATAAAATAAAAATGAACGAGTATTAAGAAGGAATCGTTAATAACGGAAGGGGTGAAATACAATACTTTCTCTATATATATATATATATCTACTACAGATAGAAAAAAAGTTAATTTACACAGGGAACTTCAAAACGTGCATATACAGTACATCTAGGTTAGGAATTTTTGAGTGGAGTGCAATACTTCGTGTACTTACTAAACGATGTACAGAAACTAAAAACATTCTTTTTTGCAGCGGGTGGACTTCAAAATAATGTATTTCCGGTAAATTTCGGTTACGATTTTTGATTGGAGAGCAATGCTCTCTCTTCTTATGAGTATCATATAAAGTAGAGGGAGACATTTTCTTTTATCTTCTTTAATACGACTTTGAAACATGTATTTACGGTTAATCTCGGTCGTGAATTTTTGAGTGGAATACAACACCTTCTCTGCTTACTATACAAAGTACAGAGTAAAAACGCCTTTTTACTTTCTCTACAAGTACTATAGTGAAAAGAGAAGGTTATACCCAAAAATTCGATATCAAGATTTTATCGGAAATACATGTTTTGGGACCACCTGAATCCAAAAGGAAGCATTTTTAGAAAAAGATCCTTATTTGTGTGTAGGTGCATTAGCACAAAAACACAAGTCCGTTAAATGCTAAACTTGGAGTTTGAGCTCAGTATCTTACAAGAATGCGACACGAAGATTTTCAAGAAAATCAGCCCAACCTCAACTATACTTTACATGGAAAACATTTCAAAATTTTTGATTTTCCCAAAAATATATTATACATGTTTACATGAAAATAAAATGTACATTTTGAATTTTCTGATAATAGTCTCTGAAGACCTCTTTATTCTGGATGAGTTTTGCTGAATTTCGATTAAGTGATAAAACGTAAGAGATAGATAAAAACTTACTGCACAAAAAATGTAAGTATCATTAAAACACACAATATGTTTATTTTTTTATTAGTTTTCAGTTTAAAAATATCTAATTTTTCTCAAAAGGGACCATGTAACCGAACGAAACCTCAATTTTTTCACATAGCAACCGGCTTTTAAAAGATTTGACTTTCGCTTTAGCATAATACATTAATTTTTTCCCCTTCTACTTCAAATGTAGCAAGTTATAAGATTAATTCATTTATTTTTATTAGCAAGATGTAGATAAAGTAACATTTTTTGTAGGAATAGTTTGTGTTTGGAACAGCTAGAGAAAGTTATTTATTTATATCAGATTTTTAAAATTTATTTTCACAAAACGTGTATTTAGGATAAATCTTGCTTGCTAATTTTTGGTTGGAATGCAATAATTTCTCTACTGACACAAGTAGTAGAGAGAGCAAGAAATAGTACTATGTGCACGGTGTATAGAGAAGGTATTGCATTTCACCCAAAAATCCGATACCGAGATTTCACATGAAACACATGTTTTGGGTCCTCCTGAATAAAAAAAAAAGTATTTATGGAAAAAGGTCTGTGTGTGTCTTTGTGTGTATGACTGTGGACAGCATACCTCTAAAACGAAAATACCGTTAAATACCAAACTTGGTATTTTAAGTTTGGTATTTTCCAAGGATGCGACAAGAATATTTTCAACAAAATTCACCCACCCCCCAACTACCCTTTACATGGAACATTCTCCGAGAATGTTGATTTTCTCAAAATGGCTCTAACGATTTTGATTGAAATACCGTATATTAAAAATATTGACCTCACAAACAAAATGAATATCTTGAATTTCCTGGGAATAGCTTCTGAAGAACATTTTATTCCGGATAGATTTTATGGAATTTTGCATAACTGCTAAACCGTAAGCGATGGACAAAAACTTAGCATACAAAAAATGTTGAGCACATTAAAGAACACAATTTATGTCATATACATTTCTTTTCCTGCAGTTGATAATTTTTTACATATCCCTTGTTTTTGTTTACAGCTTTGAAAAACTTATACTTTTCTTATACAGAAATTTGTCAATTGCTGTCCATACAAACAAAGGAACTTCAGCCATATAGCAACCAGCTTTTGACTATCACTTTAACCTAGGTTACTCCCTCATTTCGCTTCTGCTTACAAGAAATCAAGTAATAACATTATTTCTGCTATTTTTTTTTTTGATTAGCATAAAGTAAATAGCAGCATGAGCTTTTGTTGCCAATATGTAGAGAAAGTCATGTGAATGGAACACATCAGATTTTTTTTTTCAAAACATGTATTTCTGGTAAATTTTGTTTGCGAATATTTGGGTGTAACGTAATATTCCTCTACTTACAATACATAGTACAGAAAGTAAAAACGCTTTTTCTTTACACAGGGCGTACTTCAAAACACACATTTCTGGTGAAATCTCGGCTGCAAATATTTATGTGATGTACCATATTTGCTGTACTTACTATAACCAAGAAGTAGAAAGTAAAAATGGATCGTAAATGCACAGAAAGGAACAGAATCACTCCTGTGAAGGTAACCCATTACTAAGATGTATGAACACGCTATCCTAGATCGCTTAGAAATGGAACTATTTCCCTGTAATTCCTTTAAAAGGCTCTTCGTCTCCATCCACTGACAGAATAGATGGGGTGATATTAATAAAACCGCAGAGGATTAGCTTGACCAGCTAATGAGGTATTCTCAGAGCCTTTTAAAGGGAGTGCCCCTTTGTTTTCTAATGTTTGTATTTTATTACGAAAGCTTTTCATTCCGAATCCTTTATTTCGGCTTCTGGATAGCTTTTAATAATAACTCCAAAATCTCCCATTATTAGGCTTTCCTTTGACGTCTGAACTGAATGGCAAATCTCACTACGTCATTGATTATCCTCCCCCCCCCCAAAAGGATTTTGTGCAATACAAAGCTGTAACAAAAAAAGTTTCTCTATTTTCCAAGTGAGCAAATACCGGGCCTCCTATATTCTATAAGCCGATATATCATGGTTTTGTAGCAGATTTCACATGCTGATTAAATGGATCGTACAGGAAAACCCTTCAAGTAGAGGGGAAAGGGGCTCGATACGAAATAATTTTGACTACGTTCAGGAAACAAACACATAAGCTTGTTAATGACACAATTGATACTAATTAGAAGCTAATACAATGCCATTTTTACTTTCTGTATACGTACTATACACATAGTGTATAGAGAAGGTATTGTATTCCACCCAAAGCTTCTATACCGAGATTTCACCGGAAATACACGTTTTATGGTAGCCTGTATAAAAAACACATTTTCAGAATAAGGTCCGCCTGTGGATGTGTCCGGTAAAATACCTAACTTGATATTTAAGTTTAGTAGCTTTCAGGGATGCGACAAAGATTTTGAAAAAAAAAATCGAAAATTTTGATTTTCTCAAAAATGAATAACGATTTTGATTAAAATACCCAAAATTAAAGATATTTACACGACAAATAAAATGTATATTTTGAATTTTCTGCGAAGTGCCTCTAAACCTACTTTATTTTGGATGAATTTTGTTAAATTTTGCATAACTAGTAAACCGAAAGAGATAGACAAAAATTTACTACATAAATGTGTAGATCTCATTAAAACACACATTTATGTCATATACATTTTTTCGTGGAATTCATCGTTTCTAAAATACTTCTTTGTCTGTTTCAGATTTAACAGACTTAAACTCTTCTCACACGGAAAGTTGAAATCTCCTGGTCCTGCATAGGAACGGATTTCGACCACATGGCAACCAGCTTTTAAAAGATTCGACTACTGTTATAGCCTAGTGTATTCCCTATTTTCCTTCTACTTATAAGGAAGGAAGCAATTAAGACAATTTCTGCTAATGTTTATCTCGATTATCATAAAGTAGGTAGAAGAATATGCATTTTAACAATAATTTATTACAGCGATGGAGAAAGTCATGTGAACGGAACATATCAGATTTTTTTCTTAATGTTCAGTAAAATATTGAAAAGAAATGTTGATATTGTTCTTTTTTTTTTTTTACAGTTTTTCCAAGTATTTCAAAAAGTAATTGACCAATCACGAACTATACGTTACTTATCAGATTTCGAATGCTTGGGAAAACTCGGCCCTGCGGGTCTTGTATTTCCAATATGCATTGTCAACCTGAAAGGTGTAACTTACGGTTCTTTGTACGCAATATACTATTTTGTCTAGCTTGTTTCACAGAAGAAAAACTATTTCCATCTACCTAAGAGTACACCATACAAAATCTGTGGCTTTATTCTGCCTTCCTATATAATCAGTATCTAATTCTGATTGATGGAAAATTATGTGAACATTTTATTTCCATAAAGCTTCAATATCTTGGAAACACACACTCAGTCAAATTCTCAAAACTATGCTTTGAGTCTAATAGTCATACCTCTGTATATATAATTAGTAGGGATAGCATCTTGGGGACCGATAGCGGGACAGAATCTAAGTTAGCGCAGCATGATACTAATAAAGGTAAAATGGAGCAGTGATTACGTAGCAGACTGTGAATGTTTTCACTAGCAGTGGAAGACGATTGAGTTTGGTTGATAAATGTAAATACTACTGATTTACGGGAACTAGCAATTTTAATATTTACATACATTCAATTGATGTAGTGCAACAAGTCATTAGTATTATTATCATTTTGACTTTCTCTCAAAATAAAAACATTACAATGCACAATAATATACATTCGTAAATCTCAATTGTGAATCGTCTCCGATTGGCGCGTAAACAGGCTTTATATTGTGAAAAACTTCGCTCCACATCACAAGATGTGATTGAGTAAAACGAAAATAGGACACATCATCGGCTACTTTTTCGTAGCAACATCTCGTAGTACATTTCGTATTTCGCGCATTATTGAAAATCCGATGTTTTTTTCATACACTGTCTTCACTTTGTTTTTCACACGGTCTAAAACAGATGTGACGGGTCTCCGATTAATTGCTTGCACAAGTTCATCGAGGACTCGAGGCATTACAGTTTCGATGTTTCCAAATATGTGTTATTGTAGATATATCTGCAAAGTTGTCCTGCATGAATTTATTTTGTGATAGTGCAGTTCCCGCGCTCCACAACGTGTTAAAACTGGATGTTTACGTGCAGTCGCCAAAGGTCGGTCTCTACTCGGTAGGTGAGCAATGGTATTCGCATGTGTCCTGCTATGGGTCCTCAAGATACTGCAGCGTGAAAGTTTGTTCGTGTGTATTTAATTTTCTTAATTTGATACTTGTACCATGTAGACTCTTCTCTCTTCTCAGGTTTGTGGTATACGAGACGTGTTCTGTATTTGGTTTCAACTATCATGAAAAAATATTATTATTCTTTTGAATTTATTGTAAATCATTGCCAATGCATAAATACACACAGAATCAAGTTATAACACTTATTTATCACAAGAATGCAACATGTTTACTTCTTCTTGTTTCGTTGTTAAGCTAAAACGATCTTCCTTTTTTTCTTTACAGCAATATAAACAGAAAGATTTGTGTTGCCATGCGTTCATTCCAAGGCCGTGTTGTGAGTTCTAGCAATGCACATATGTATAACTCTTTCCATCATTGTTGAGATAGTTGGCCACGTCTCCAGCCAACATATTACAAACTCCTTTGCTTAAACCTTTTTACTTTCTCTACACGTACTATGCACAGTGTATAGGGAAGGTATTACATTCCACCCAAAAATTTGATACCGAGATTTCACCGGAAATACATGTTTTGGGGACCCCTGAATCCAAAAAAAGTATCTTTATAAAAAGGTCCGTGTGTGCGCGCGCGCGCGTGTGTGTGTGTGTGTGACCGAAAAAACGAAAAGACCGTTAAATACCAAGAAGATTTTCAAGAAATCCCCCCATCCCCAACTACCCTTTATATGGAACTTTTTTCGAAAAATTTTATTTTCTTAAAAATGGCTCTAACGATTTTTATTAAAATGTCAAATATTAAATATATTTACCTGACAAATAAAATGTATATCTTGTATTTTCTGGAAATAGCCTCTGAAGACTACCTTATTTTGGATCAATTTTACGGAATTTTGCATAACTGCTAAACCGTAAGAGATGGACAAAAGCTTAACACACAAAAAATGTAGAGCACATTACATACAATTTATGTCAGATTCATTTTTATTGTGAAGTTGATCGTTTTTGACATATTCCTTGTTTTTCGTTTCAGCTATAAAAACACTTTTCTCTTACAGGAATTTGTCAACTCCTGTCCATATAAACAAAGGGACTATAGTCACATAGCAACCAGCTTTTGATTATCAGTTTAGCCTATAGTACTCCCTTATTTCTCTTTTACTTACAAGGAAGCAAGTAATAAGACTATTTCTGCTATTTTTTTCTCGATTAGCGTGAAGTAAATACAAGCATAAGCTTTTTAACAATAATTTGTTGCAGAGATGTAAAGAAAGTCATGTGAATGGAACACGTCATATTTTTACATTATAATGAACACAACGTCTTACATATATTTTAATAGCACAAGTAAAACAATATAGCAATAACAATTCACACATAAATTAACAGTTAAATGTATGTTTTAAGTTATTTAGCCAAATAAATTTCAAGTTAATAATAAAATTACAAAATAAAAACCTTATATAGTGTGGCCTTAATATTGTCAGAATACTATTCCTAGTAAATAGTGATTAGTAGAGAAAGTAGTGTTGAGCGAAAAGATGTGGCTGTATTTCTTCTAATCGAAATCCTTGGAGACTTGTTGCTTTTGATATTATAAATAGAAGCAGGTGGCTGTAAGAAGTGTTTGGAATTACCGCAACAGTAAAACACTCGTAAAGCATATTCCCCGAGGACCGTCACGGAAAGCTTTAGATAAAGCGGATGTTGAAATCTCTACGGGACCTGCTACGGAAAACATACGTCAGAATTTCAAATACAAACGCTGAGCTTAAATAAAATGTGAAACAGGATTAACACGCAAAACGTATTATTTCCCAAAGTATCAGAGATTAGGGAAATTAAGTTTTAAAATTTTAATGTCATGCACTCAAATGTCTTTCTATTCCTGATGTTCCGTTCTACGTATAAGGAACTGCGTAACAAGGCCATTTCTACTATTATTAATCTCGATTAGTATGAAGTAGATTGAAGAATAAACTTAATAATTTATTTCAGAGATGTAGGGAAAGTCATGTGAATGGAATACATCAGATTTTTTTCTGTATAGTTGACCACTTCTGAGATATTCCTTCTTATTGATTTTAGCTTTAAAATATGTATGCTTTTCTCATATGGAAATTTGTCAAATTTTGACCATACAAAGATACGAATTCCAATTACATGGCAAAAGCTTTTAAAAGCTTAGACTGTCGCTTTAGCCTAGTGTATTCCCTTATTTTCTTCTACTTTCAAGGAGGCAAGTAATAAGACCGTTTCAGCTAATTTTATCTCAATTAGCATGAAGTAAATAGAAGAAAGATCTTTTTAACAGTAGCTTGTCACAGGTTTACAGAAAGTCAATTTTGTATGAATGAATGATACCAACGATTTTCCGTTTTGAATTATGCTCTTCACACATATACCTTACTCTGAACAAATTCTCAAAACATGTATATACGATAAAATGCTGGTATCGAATTTTGGGTGGATTACGGCACCTTCTCTACCTACTATGTATATGATAGAGAAAGTAATAGGCCCTTTTAAGAATAGCTTGTAGAAACTATACATGCTGTTTCAAAACGACACCAAACGAAGATAGCTGTCGATTAGCTTACACTTTGACTTGTCCGAAACTTGATGTCGCAACTTTCAAACTCTTCTATTTAATGTTATTGTGTGTTTAAAATTGCACACATTTGGGATTAGGCAGCGAAGGAACAACGGTTGTTATACGCCACAACCTTATGTGTTATACGAAACACATAACCCACATGCCACGTTTTCTAATACTGAGGTGACCTGAGCCGCGCCGGCGTGTATATCAATCAATCCCGACACCATGCGACTGGGGCCTTCGCTACCAACCGGTATCTCTCTTGAAGAGGGCTAGGCACCTGCCATTTGGTTATGTACGACTGCCTAATGGCAGTTTTTGTATGTGCTGATTTTAGAGTTGAAAATTATATTCACGTACGGTATGACCAACAAGGTCCACCTCTTCGTTTGGTGTCGTTTTGAAACAAAGTATAAACGTGAACGATACTAGGTTGAATATGTCATGTGCTTTTAACGTGAGATAAAAAGCATATAAGAGATAGCTAGTAGAGAATGTCGAATGAATGTTGCATATAAAGTGGAACGGAGTATAACCCTATTTACCAGAGAGTGAGTAAAACTTTATTTACTTCAAGGTGGGTTAATGTACACTAACATGACACCTTAAAACATTACCTGACAAGTGCCATAAAAAGTTGGTTTTTATCGCTTACTTTTGCAACTTTTCACTTATGTACATAGTGGATAGTGGATAAAAAAAAAGTATTGAATTCCATCCAAAATTTCTATACCAAGATTTCACCGTAAATATATGTTTAGAGACCCCCTTGAGTCCGAAAAGGGCACAATATCTTATACGGATGTGACACGCAAATTTTAAAGAAATCCTCCACCTTTAACTACCCTTTACATGGAACATTTGTAAAAAAGAAAGAGTTTTTCTAAAATATGGCTGTAACGCTTTTGATTAAAATGCGTTATTTTAAGGATCTTCACATTCAGATAAAATTTATATTTTGAATTATCTGGGAATAGCCACTCAAGAGCTGTAATTCTGATTGCATTTTTCATAATGTTGCATAACGTTGAAACCGTAAGTGATAGACAAAACTTTACTACACAAAAAATGTAGATCTCGTTATAAACGCATAATTTATGGCATATATGTTTTTCTTTTAAAGTTGACAGTTTTCGAGATATTCATTGTTATCGGCTTCAATCTTAAACCAGTTAGCTTTTCTCAAAAAAACCATGCAAAGCGAACTGAAGATGATATTTTTTTTATTTTCTCTACACGTACTATGTACATAGTGTATAGAGAAGGTATTGTATTACACCCAAAAATTCGATATCGAGATTTCACCGAAAATACATGTTTTGGGTCTTCCTGGATCTAAAAAAAGCATTTTGGAAAAAGGTCCGTGTGTGTGCGTGTGCACAGCATAGCTTAAAAAAGAAAAGATCGTTAAATATCAAACTTGGTATTTAAGTTTGCTATCTTCCAAGGATGCGACACGAAGATTTTCAAGAAAATCCCCGTACCCCCCTACCCTTTACATGGAACTTTTTTTGAAAATGTTGATTATCTCACAAATGCCCCTAACGGTTTTGCTTAAAATATCGTATATTAACGATATTTACCTGACAAATAAAATGTAGGTATATCTTGAATTTTCTGGGAATAGCCTCTGAACACTGTTTTATTCAGAATGAATTTTACGGAAATTTGTATAACTGCTAAATCATATGATATGGACAAAACCTTAACACACAAAAAATGTAGAGCTCGTTAAAATAATTTATGTTGTATACAGTTTTTTCGAGGATTTTATCGTTTTTGAGATATTCCTTGTTTTTGGTTTCAGTTTTGAAAAACTTACACTTTTCTCATGCAGGAATTTGTCAACTCCTGTCCATACAAACAAAGCAACTTCAGTCACATAGCAACCAGCTTTTGACTATCACTTGGACCTATGGTACTCCCTTATTTCACTTCTGCTTACAAGTAATAATAGTATTTCTGCTATTTTTTTCTTGATTAGAATGAAGTAAATAGATGCATAAGCTTTCTAACAATAATTTGATGCAGAGATGTAGAGAAAGTCATGTAAATGGAACATATAAGATTTTTTGTTGTTGTTTCATTTGCATGGCCCCCTTTAAATTCAATGGTCATAGCGGGGGTTTTGACTCGTACAACTCATATTACTCTAGGTAATCATTTTTATGTCGTTAAACAAGCACATATTCACTCTCACATTCATAATTCCAGACTCTGTGGGAGATAGGGAATATTTCTGGTTGAAGAAAAATTCCCCGCCCCAGCCGGGAATCGAACCGGGACCTCCGGGTGAGAAACCAGCTCGTTGACCACTCAACCACGAAGGCAGTCTTAACCTCTTATTGTTTCACATAACGATCAGCTTTTAAATTATTTAACTATCACTTTAGACTAGTGCATTCCTTTATTTCTCTTTTGCTGTCAAGGAAGCAAGTAATAAGACCGATTCTCTACTGTTTATCTCGATTAGCATGACGTAGTAAAAGAATAAGTTTTTGTAAGAGAAATTTGTTTTTGGAACAGAAAGAGGAAGTCAAATTTGTTTACTTGGATACTCACAATGCAAGTAATCCAAAAATGTCTTCAGTTTTACATCAGAGCTTTTCAGGCTGCACTACTAGGGCGCTGGTCGCATCTTCAGAGAAACGAAGTGCAAGGTAAAAGCCCTTGAGGTTTATAAGAGGATTACAAAGGTTATTAAAGCTGTTCCTCCTACGCGTCCATTAGTGATTGCTCCAATGACCATAATGTACACAAGAGACTTACATCCGCTAGCTCTTCCCTGAAGATGGTGGCCACACCCAAACTTGAAAGCTGTCCAAGTGATTCCAGTTTAAGAAGATTATTTAATATTCACTTGAATAACTTCTGTTTCCTTGTAATTTACACAAAACTACATAAACAGAGATTAAATTAGTGTTGCATTGGATAATTAAAACGCCGACTGCGCATTAAATCATCTACCTATATTAAATAGTCTAAAATTATCTGATGTGTTCCATTCACATACCTTTCTCTACATCTCTGCAACAAATGTTTCGTAAAAAGCTTATGCTTCTATTTACTTCATTCTAATCGAGAAAAAGTTAGCAGAAATAGTCTTGTTACTTGCTTTCTTGTAAGCAGAAGCAAAATAAGGGACTACCATAGGTTAAAGTTATAGTCAAAAGCTGGATGCTGTGTAACTGAAGTTCCTTTGTTTGTATGTACAGGAGTTGACAAATTTCGTATTAGAAAAGAATAAGCTTTTTAAATCTGAAACAAAAAACAAAAAATATCTCAAAAACGGTCAACTCCACGAAACGAATGTATACATCATAAATTGTGAGTTGTAACGTCCTATACATTTTTTGTGTGGTAAGTTTTTGTCCATACTTTACGGTTAAGCAGTTGTGCGAAATTCCGTAAAATTTATCCAGAATAAAATAGTCTTAAGAGGCTAAATCTAGAAAATTCAGGATATACATTTTATTTGTCAGGTAATTATCTTTAATATCTGATATTTTAATCAAAATCATTAGAGCCATTATTGAGAAAAATAAAAAATTGAGAAAAACGTTTCATATAAAGGATAGTTTGAGGTGGGGGGGATTTTAATCAAAATCTTTGTGTTGCATTCGTGTAAGATACAAAACTTAGTTCTTAATTTTACCGACAAACAATAGACCTTTTTCTGAAAATGCTCTTTTGGATACAGGGGACCCTAAAACATATATTTACGGTGGAATCTCGGTATCAAATTTTTTGGGTGAAGTGCAACACCTTCTTTATACACTATGTACATAGTACGTATAGATAAAATAAAACTTGATGTGCTGCATTCAAATGTTTATCTATTCTGATAGAAAATTGTTTTTACTTTTATCTAAGTAATGCTGTACCTGATAAACTTTTTAGAAATTGTCTTATTACTTGTAATTGCTTAAAAGTGGAAGGGAAATAAGTCAATTCACTAGACCAAAACGACAGTTAATTCTTCTAAAAGCTGGAAATTGTGTGAAAAATTTGAAATTTGATTCTGTTTGCATTGCCAGGGGTAAATCAAAAGGGACATGAACCTAAAGATGACATCCTGTTTGAAAAAAATTTAAGTAGTATAAAACTGTAATCAATAACAAAGATTATCTGAGAAATGTTTAAGTCTATAGAAACTATATATTACAAATTGTGTGTTCTAAAGAGATGTACATTTTTGTGCACTAAGTTTTTGTCTATTTTTTACGATGTACCAGTTATGCAAAAGTAATTCGGAATTAAAAGGACTCCGGAGGCTATACCCAGGAAATTCAACATAAATTTTGTGGTATAAATATATTAATATGCGGTATTTTAATCAATGCTCGTGTAAAATATATTTTGGGCTGGGGGAATTTTATTGCTGCATCCTGGGAAGATACTTAAATTAAATTCCAAGTTTGGTAGTTAACAAGATTTTCGTTTTTGAGTTATCTTGTTCACAGACACACCCTTACTTTTTTCCCCCTAATTTTTTTCTTTTTTTTTTTATAAAGTTGATCCTAAAACGTATTTTTCCCGTGAAGTCTCGATATTGAATTTTTGGGTGGAATACAATAATTCACAGTACAAAGGTGCTAGAGAAGGCAAACACGGCAGTGTCGCAGAAAATAGAAGGTAGTTGAGCCATATTTTAGTGGAGACAGGTTTTCTGCCAGCCCAGTGGCTAGAATTATGCTTGTGAAGAAGAGGTGGTCACGCTTTTGGAGGGTGGGGAGAAATTTTGTCAGTACCAACGTGAACAGCTCCATTTCGTTCTGACATCTTCTGCACGTGGATTTACTTTTTGAGTTTTTTACGTACATAGCAGGTAGAGAAGGCATCCAAAAGATTGATACCAATATTTTACCGGAAACATGACTTTCTCTATATCTCTGCAACAAATTGTTGTTAAAAAGCTTATGCTTCTATTTATTTCATGCTAATTGAGAAAAATTAACAAATAGTCTTAATACTTGTAAGTAAAAGCGAAATAAAGGATACCCATAGGTTAAAGGTATGGTCAAAAGCTGGTTGCTATGTGACTGAAGTTCCTTTGTTGTATGGACAGGAGAAGTATTTAAAAACTGAAACCAATAACAAGGAATCTCTCAAAAACGATCAACTCCACGAAAAAGATGTATATGATGTAAACTGTGTGTTTCAACAAGATCTACATATATTGTGGAGTAAGATTTTGTATATCTCTTACGTTCATAAGTTATGCAAAATGCAGCAAAATTCATCCAGAATAAAGAGGTCTTCAGAGGCTATTTCCAGTGAAATGTCGGTATTTCATTTTGGGGTGGAATGCAATAGTTTCTGTATACACTGTAGAGAAAGTAAAAATCTGATATGCTGCATAGTCTTCTTTCTGCTTCACATTAAGCAAGATAAACTTTAGCAGAAATATTTTAATTACTTATTTCCTAGCTCTAAATGTTCTCGGGCTTCTAGTCAGCCAAGTACATGGATTGACTCCGTTACGAAAATGTGCATTATTTTCTTGGTCTGGATAAACTCGTGACCCATAACTTCGGGTTCGTGTATTTATAGTGTCAAGTGTGAAGCTAGTATCTGATAGGTTTGCATGATTTTTTTTGGCCTTAAAGCACTTTTTACTTTCTCTCTGTGTACTGGTATATAGTGTATAGAGAAGGTTATTGCACCCAATATTTGATATAGAGATTTCAGCGGAGATATATGCCTTGAAACCCCCTAAATCCGTAAAAATATTTTTTTAGAAAAATGTCAATGTGCGTGTGGGCCGCATAGCTAAAAATATGGTGTTCCATTCACATGACTTTCTCTATATCTCTGCAGAAAATTATTGTTAAAAAGCTTAAGTTTCAATTTACTTCATGCTAATCGAGAAAAATTAGCAAAAATAGTCTTATTACTTGCTTCATTGTAAGTAGAAGTGAAATAAGGGTATACCATAGGTTAAAGTGATAGTTGCTATGTGAATGAAGTTCCTTTGTTTGTATGGACAGGAGTAGACAAATTCATGTATAAGAAAAGTTAAGTTTTTCAAAGCTGAAACCAAAAACAAGGAATATCCAAAAAAAAAAAAAAAAAAAAAAAAGATCAGCTCCAGGAAAAAAATGTATACAACATAAATAGTGTGTTTTAATGTGCTCTACATTTTTTGTGCAGTAAGTTTTTGTCCATTTCTTACGGTTTAGCAGTTATGCAAAATTCCGTAAAATTCACTCAGAATAAAGTAGTCTTCAGAGGCTATTCCCAAAAAATTCAAAATAAACATTTTATTTTCCAAGTAAATACCTTTAATATACGATATTTTAATCAAAATTATTAGAGCCATTTTTTAGAAAATCTAAATTTTCGAAAAAAGTTCCATGTAAAGGGTAGTGCGGGGTGGGGGGATTTTTCTCGAAATCTTTGTGTCGCATCCCTGGAAGATACTAAACTTAAATACCAAGTTTGGTATTTTGGCGACTTTTCGTTTTGAGTTATCGTGTTCACAGACACACGGACACACACACACGGACACACACACACGGACCTTTTTCTGAAAATACCTTTTTTGGATACAAGGGACCATAAAACATATAATGCCGGTGAATTCTCGGTATCGAATTTTGGGTGGAGTGCAATACCTTCTATATACACTATGTACATAATACGCGTAGAGAAAGTAAAAAAACGAAAAGTAATATTTTACTTTGCAGGATGCAATTGAGAACTCGTTGTATTGAAGTGTTTCTTACCGAATCCAGTACAGTTTCACCTCTAATGCTTTGTATTAAACTATTTAAAAATGACCAATCATATCTTTTTTGTATTCAGGAATGTTTAAATTATTTTATATTATTAAAATAAAAGTAGATTTTTTGTGGTTTTCTTGAAATTTCTGTCATACATGCCCTTAAGGAAATAAGTAATTAAACTATGTCTACTAATGCTTATCTCAATTAGTCTGAAACAGAAGGAAGAAACTGGAACATGTCAGATATTTAAAGAACTGCTAGTTAGTTTCCGCAGTTCACCGCACGTTAAAAAAAACTGTTAATTAATTAGTTAGACGAGGGATGAAACTTTGTCATTAACTAATTGTCTGTTACGTAATCGATGCATGTACACGCAGGCGTGCTATACGTTTAATTACGTTAAACAAACGCGCGTGCATTCTTCTCCAGTGCAAGGGGTTGGATGCGATTTTAAAACGCCAATAGCGTGAGGTAATTTGCTGCTGCAGTCTCTAGGGAAGTTGGAAGGTAAGGTGATGCGGTCAGCGTTAAGCCTCGACCGCAATTAGCAGCCCATAGAGATTTTGGGAGAGACCGTTCCTTTGGTTACAAGAGAGAGAGATAGATACGTTATGACTGCCAGCAATAGTCAATAGCACTGTTGGAAATGGATCTCTGGGGCCCGTTTCACAATATTTACAATACTTGTAAATTGTAAACTTTGTTTAATATACAAAATCTGTTTCACAGTGGAAGTTTGCAGTGATGGGATGGTCCCCTATTTCTCGATACTCTATAGTAGTAAAATCTGATGTAATCCATTCACATGACTTTCTCTACATCTCTGCAACAAATTATTGTTAAGAAACTTATGCTTCTATTTACTTCATGCTCATCGAAAAAACAATTAGTACAAATAGTCTTATTACTTGCTTACTTGTATAAGAAGCAAAATAAGAGAGTACTATAGGTTAAAGTAATAGTCAAAAGCTGGTTGCTATGTGATTGAAGTTCCTTTGTTTGTATGGACAGGAGTTGATAAATTCCTATATGAGAAAAGTATGTTTTTACTTTCTCTAGCTCCATATGTGCAATGTACATAGGGATAGAAAAGTATTGCACTCCACCAAAAAATTCGATACCGAGATTTCACCGGAAATACTTGTTTTAGGACCCCCTGTATCCAAAAAAAAACATTTTCAGGAAAAGGTCCGTGTGTGTGTGTGTGTGTGTATCCGTGTGTCTGTGAACACGATAACTCAAAAACGAAATAACGGTATATAAGTTTAGTATCTTCCAGGGATGCGACACGAAGATTTTGTGAAAAATTCCACCACCGCAAACATTCCCTTTACATGGATTTTTTTTTCGAAAACTTTGATTTTCTTAAAAATGGCTCTAACGATTTTGATTAAAATATCATATATTAAAGATATTTACCTAACAAATAAAATGTATATCTTGAATTTTCTGAGTATAGCTTCTGAAGACCTGTTTATTCTGGATGAATTTTGCTTAATTTGGCATAACTAGTAAACCGTAAGAGATACACAAAAACTTACTATACAAAAAAATGTAGGTTTTCTTTAAAATACACAAGTTATGTCATATACATTTTGCTCGTGGAGCTTACCGTTTTGGAGGTACTCATTGTTATTAATTTCAGTTGTGAAGTTCTTATACTTTTCTCAGACGGGACTGTCCGTTTATCTTTTGTTTTACTCCTGGCCAAGAAAAGAAGCGATTTGTAATGACAGTCGCATAACGACAGCTTTTAAAACATTTGACTATTGGTTTAGCCTAGTGTATTCCCTTATTTTCTTCCTACTTATACGGAACTTTGTAATAAGAACATTGTGCTAATGAGTACCACGATTAGCAAGGTGCAGAAAGAAGAAGAATCGTATGTATGAAGTTTGTAGAACAGCTAGACAAAGTCATGTGAGTGTAACACATCAGATTTTATAAAGCTGAAACCAAAAACAATATCTAAAAAACGACCAAGTCCACAAAGAAAAAAAAATGTATATGACATAAATTGTGTGCTTTAATGTGCTCTATTATTTTTGTGTGGTTAGTTTTTGTCTATCTCTCAGGGTTTAGCAGTTATACACAATTCCGTAAAATTCATCCAGAATAAATTAGTCTTCAGATATACGTATTATTTGTCAGGTAAATTTATTTAACTAGCGGACCCGACATACGTTGTCCTGTAGTCACGTCTATAATTCGAAAATTTATAATTTTTATGAATAAGTTGTAAAAATCTGGACCGTTTTGATGAAATTATGTATAATTTTATTTTTTAGCTTTTTCTTATTTAAAATTTACAATAAGAAAACAATTGAAAAAATGTGTTATGAAATTAATTTGCTACACAGAAACATTTGTACGTTAGGGTGGCTGTTAATTAACGCACGTGTAAATTTGATAGAAAACTATACAAAGTACTCGATTTAATTCCACACTGAATTTGCAAAATGTATAGTTTTTTATGCACACTTTAAAACTCTTGAAACATTAATTGAAACTTATTGTAATATTTCAATTAGCACACATTTTCTTTGTAACACAATAATAACACGAAGTTATAAAATATTTTCCTGAATTTGATCGTAGCACCACCTGTCGGGAAAAACTGGAACTGGAATAAAATATTATTGAATGTTCGATACTGCGATTGTAGCGCAGTCTGCCGGATCCAATCTAAAACATTCCAAAGTCAACAACAAGAATTTATAAATAAAAAAATAATTAAACAAACAATTTCCATTGAACCGAACAGAGAATCTAAACCATTCCCGAATCCACTGGAACTAACACAAAAATGTTCATTAAAATCAGTCCAGACGTTTAGGAGGAGTTCAGTCACATACACACGCCCAGAAGAATTATTTAAGAAAATAAAATTTTCGAAAATGATTTCATGTGAAGGGTAGGTTGGGGTGGGGGGATTTTCTTGAAAACCTTCGTGTCGCATCCTTGGAAGATATTGAACTTAAATACCAAGTTTGGTATTTAACGCTCTTTCCGTTTTTGAGCTGTGCTGCCCACAGACACACACACACATACACACACGGACATTTTTCTAAAAACGTTTTTGTTTTTAATTAGGGTGGCTTAAAACATGTATTCCCGGTGAAATCTCGGTATCGAATTTTTGGGTGCATTACAATACCCACTATGTATAGTACGTATAGAGAAAGTAAAAATCTTATGTGCTCTATTCACATAACTTTCTTTAGCTATTGCTTAGATTTGTATGTTAATAAAACTGTATCACGGACAACACATATAAGCTATGTATGTAATAACATTAGTAGAGGTATCTATTTTTTATGGCGCGTTATTTGGATAAACACAGCCTAAAATTGATATACCATGGAATTATACATACCCAATTGAATTGTGGGATACAACGTGTAAAATCAATTTAAATGATTATTAATATTACAAAAGAGACACAGACACACGGACACACACACGGACCTTTTTGTGAAATTGCTTTTTTTGGATACAGGGGACCCTAAAACATATATTTTCGGTGAAATCTTGGTATCGAATTTTTGGGTGGAGTGCAATACCTTCTCTATACACTATGTATATAGTAAGTGTACAGAAAGTCAAAAACGGACACTTCCCGTCTGTGTAAAGTAGAAATATTTTACAATTGAAACTAATAACAAGGAATATCTTGAAAAAGGCAAAATCCATGTAAAAATGTAGACGACATAAATTGTGTATTTTAACGAGATCTCCATTTTTTATGTAGTAAGTTTTTGTCTATATCTTTCGGTTTACTAGTTATGCAAAATTCAGTAATATATGGCATTTTAATCAAAATCGTTAGTCATTTTTAAGAAAAACAAAATTTTCGCAATTTTTTCATATAAAAGGTAGTTAGGGGGGATTTTCTTGAAAATCTTCGTGTCGCATCCTTGGAAGATATCAAATCTAAATACCAAGTTTGGTATTTAACCGTCTTATCGTTTTTGAGCCATGCTGTCCACAGACAGGCAGACACATACACACAGGTACTTTTTTTGAAAATGCTATTTTTGGATTCAGTATCGAATTTTTGGGTGCAATACAATACTTTCTCTATACTCTGTGTATATAGTGACCTCGAGAAAGTAATAATATTGCCTCAAGTCGCTACCTTTAAGTAGCATTGTGAACCGTTCCAGGCGCGAGGTTATATTCGCGCGCACACAGAGTAGATCATCAATCATAGAGAATGTTGTTATTCTGAGCGAATATTGGTATGTAACCTCCAGAGGCGAGGGTGCCTTCCAACTATTTGTTTTTCCAACGCCTTTGGTAGAAAATCGACGCGATGGTTTGTGTAAAACTGCTTTGCGGTCTTATTTACCGTCCCTTCGGCTGTTCGACAACTTTATTACAATCAAGAGCTTTTCCTCAATGAACCACTAACTCATTGATTTTCCCTTAGTTAAGATCCGAAAACAATTTTCTGCTTAACTAAGGCTATAAGAGGCTCACTATTGAGGGATCCATTAATTTAGTTTTATCTTTGGACTTTCGTTCAAATTGGGTCGCCTCTCTTTTTTTTTTTTTTTTTTAATACATTACTTTTTACTTACCTAATTTGTTTACTTTGATTACGTATGATTACTGAATTTCTGTTTTACATTTTAAACACACTTACACAAACATATAACACCCATGCCCAAGGCGGGACTCGAACCCACGATCCCCTGCGCCGCGAAACACCAAAGCGAGACGCTTTGGCGAGCGCGGCCATGGGGACCGCCTCTCCTTAGTGCTGTGGTAGCGTTGCTGCTTGCCAAGCGGGAGACCTGGGTGCACTCAGGCTAGTGAGGTCCCTGGGGGGGCCAACTGAGGAGCTACTTGATGGAGAAGTAGCGGCTCCAGGTCGTGAAGACCGCATTAACTGGCCGGGAGGATCGAAGCACTGACCACGTCTTAATACTGCACCCAATTCATGACGTCTGTAATGGACCGAGATGGGGGATGCAGCGGCCGGGCGGTAGGCCAATGCTCTCAGTGAGCTGTGTCAAGGAGTGTGTGTGTGTTCGAATCAAAAACACTTTCTGTACCTGGAGTTCTACTACAAGATAGATTGTATTTCAACATAATACCATGAGTGTTTTCATCTTGTCGATAATTCACGACCGGAGCGAAGTGAGATGAGATGAAAACACGAGATATATTTGATAAGACAATTCAGCGAAATAAACTATTAGTACTTTATAATATATAGGTAGTATGATTGTAACATTTACATTAGTTCTTAAATGGTAGTGAAGCTGCCCAACAGATTTGTGACTGGTTCCTCGTATTCGTCTTAGGTTCGAATCTCGCTTCCTGCAGAAGACTAAGAATAGTTTCAGGGAAGCGGGCTCAGTAGAACATGAGCTCGTATCCTGGTAAGGATATTAGCGGAGATCTCATTGGCGGAATTAGAAGCACAGCACTCAGTTTTCTCTATTTGTTTTACCGGCGAACCAGTTCATCATACTTCATATCGCAGAGTTTCTCATAAGCCCAGTTTGCAGCTACGAACTGGTTGGTTTGATTTTTCCAACGGCTGACCTTTGTTATTTCGGGGTTTCAAAACGCCCCGCGGTTTGTGCCGCTTTTTTAACTTTAAGTATTTATTAAAACTTGTTCCGGTGATAATTTCGGGATTATCACGACCGTTATAGAATCGCGCGCTGCTCCACCGACTTCGGAAATTACAAGAATTCAAACTTAAGCAACACACGTTGCGCGCGCGTTCCTGTCCCGTCTGGACATAGCTTCTCCACCGATGTCTTCCAGAAAAGTGCGTGCTGCCCTGGTTGTTCCTCTCTCTTTATATGCATCAGATTTGTAACGTTTACGCCTTTACTTTAGCGGGATTGCTGGGTTTTTTCGCGTTCTTTTTGGCGTCACCTTATTCCCATCACACGATTCGTTTATTTAGTTCCTCAGGTGACCATTTCAGTTACTTAGCACAAGTTCATTGACCTACGTGACTTTAGTTCACCCTGCAGTAACGGGATTTCATTTAAACAAAGATGTTTCCGTTTCTACCCTCACTGAGGGCGCCGACAACATACGCGATTTGACTGACCTTGCTACTTTTACAGATTCATTCCAGCCAATTCTTAATTTCAGCACTTAATAACTTATGAGCTATCACAAAATATTCTCTACTTATTTACATACCCTTAACACATATTTCTATTAATAATTAATCAGCTAACATTCATTTCATATACAGAGCTATATTTTGTCCCAGTAGATAAGACATTCGAGCATATTTATTTACTGAATTTTTCTTTTCTTTGTTTCTTCACTGCCTCCTGAATGATATGACTGACCGTGCCTACACCCAATGCACAAATATTGATAGCAAGGATAGAACAAGGAAACATTATTTTATTTCAGTTTGTAATAACTAATACATGAAATGGAAACTAGCGTTATTTTATGTGTGGTTTTTGCACTAATTTCATACATAAATACAAATAATGATCACTTTCACTTTTTTACTTTCTCTATAAGCACTATGTACACTCAACCAAAATAACCGATACCGAGATTTCACCGGAAATATATATTTTAGGGTCCCCTGTATTCAAACAAGTATTTTCAGAAAAAGGTCTGTGTGTCTGTGAACACGATAACTCAAAAACGAAAAGCCGGTAAAATGCCTAACTTGGTATTTAAGTTTACTATCGTCCAGGGATGCAAAACGAAAATTTTGAGGAAAATTCCCCCACCCCAAACTATGCTTTACATGGAATTTTTTTTTGAAAATTTTGATTTTCTAAAAAATAGCTCTAACGATTTTGATTAAAATATCCTATATTAAAGATATTTACCTGACAAATAAAATTTATATTCTGAAATTTCTGGGAATAGCCTCTGAAGACTACTTTATTCTGGGTCAATTTTACGGAAATTTGCCTAACTGCTAAACCGTAAGAGATCGACAAAAACTTACTTCACAACAAATGTAGATCACTGTAAAACACAACATTTATGCTATATACATTTTTTTCGTGCAGTTGATTGTTTTTGAGATATTTCTTTTTTTATGTTTCAGCTATAAAAAACTTATACTTTTCTCATATAGGACTTTGTGAACTCGTGTCCATAAAAACAAAGGAAGTTCAGTCACATAGCAACCAGCTTTTGACCATCACTTTAACCTATGGTACTCCCTTATTATGCTTCTACTTACAAGGAAGCAGGTAATAAGACTATTTCTGCTAATTTTTTCTCGATTAGCAGGAAGTAAATAGAAGCATAAGTTTTTTAAAAATAATTTGTTGCAGAGTTGTACAGAAAGTCGTGTAAATGGAACACATCGGATATTTTTTAACTAAATGTATTATAAAGTAGATAAAACTTTAAATAAACGTTGCAACTGTATTAATTGAAAGTACATTTGTGGAACTGACAGTTATTAAAAGTGAAGTTCGACTGCCTGGATTGTAACCTTCCTCCCAATAACCAAGACGGGAGATTTAACATAGGTGACAAGGTTTCAAAGAAATGAACATCAGCTGCGGTAAGATTTTTCGACAATGTTGCTCCAGTCAGATGACCGCGATTGGGTGAAACTGCCTAATCTCAGCTATTCCATTGTAGAATTAATGGTGGAGTGAAATATGAAGAAAGTAATAGGAGGTGTTATAGAATAATGGGAAATCACTTATTCCTTAGACGCTATAAATATATTACTTTGTCTAGCAAATGTGTAAAATGTATCTACATAATAAGTAGATAACCTACTGTATTCTACCGAAATACGTATTTGATGCCGAGAATTCACCAGAAATGCATGTTTTGAGGACGCCTAAACTAACAAAAACTGACGTGCTACACTCTAGCTTCTCTATAAACTTCTTAAAAAGGATTATTCGTCTTTCTATATAATGCTATTCAAGATGAACATTAGTCTCTATAAACTTCTTAAAAAGGATTATTCGTCTTTCTATATAATGCTATTCAAGATGAACATTAGCAAAATGTTTCGATTACTTAGTTCCCTATAAATAGAAGAGAACTAAGTCAATACACTACGCTAAAGTGATATTCAAATTTTTTAAAAACTATCGTTATACGATTGTTATTGCAAATCGCTTCTTTGCTTGGCCAGGAGTTGAACAAAAGAAAACCAGACACTTCCTGTGTGAGAAAAGTACAGGGTGTACATAAATGAATATCGGGGTTTTAACTCTCTATAATATTTATTACATTCAACTTACAGTTATGAATGAAATGTCAAATGAAAAAGCAACTCAAAACAGTTTTACCAAGAAGCTTATAAATGTTCAATGTGACTACCCTTTGTCACACGGCACACATCAAGTCTATAGCCGAGTTCTTCCCAAACGTTAAGCGTGTATTCAGTAATTGTAGCAACAGCTGCTTCAATCCGGTTTCTAAATTCAGGGAGGTCAGCTGGTAGCGGAGGCACGTACACACGATTCTTGATGAAGCGCCAAAGGTAAAAATCGCATGGTGTTAGGTCAGGAGAACGTGGAGGCCATGTATAGCAAGCCCTGTCATTGGGGCCCTTGCGGCCTATCCAGCGTTCGTGTACAGTGACGTTCAACCAATCGCGTACTTCGTTATGCCAGTGAGGTGGCGCGCCATCCTGCTGGAAAATGATGTTCTCTGGCTCATTTTCTTCCAACTGAGGGAAGAACCATTGCTCTAATGTATCAAGGTAACAAGTGCCAGTTACAGTAGGTTCACCAAAAACGAAAGGCCCATAAACTTTTCGCCGGGATACTGCACAAAAACATTCACTTTAGGGGAATCTAGTTCCATTTGTACCATCTCGTGAGGATTTTCTGAGTCCCAGATGCGCATATTATGAGTGTTAACATGTCCACTAAGGTGAAAGGTCGATTCATCACTGAAGACAACACGATCCATAAAATCGTGATGAAACAACATGTCGTTTGCGAATTTGGCACGTAATCAGTGGTCTGTCGGCTTTAGAGCCTGTAATAACTGTAAACGGTAAGGACGTAGCTGTAAGCGTTTTCTTACAACTTTCCAAAAAGTCGACACAGGAACTTGTAATTCACGACTAGCCTTCCGGACTGATTTCTTTGGGCTACGAGTGAGCTCAACAGTCTCTAAACTTACTCCTTGTCGTCCCGTGCTCTTTCCTTTACAAAGGCAGCCGGTATCTTCAAACTGATTATAGCATCTACGAATGTTTTTATCACTAGGAGGATCACAACTACGGAACGCACGTTGCACAGTAACTACAGATTCCGTCTTTGCAAACAGAAAAACACAAAACGCTTTCTGCTACTACCGCTGCCTAGCGGATTGCGGTAGAAACATTGCACGTACATGCGCTCTTGTGCCAGGAAACAAAACTGTTTGAGTTGCTTTTTTATTTGGCATTCATTTATAACTAAGTTGAATGTAATAAATATTATAAAGAGTTAAAACCCCGATGTTAATTTATATACACCCTGTACAATACTTTCACTATTCATTTATATATAGCACGGGTACAGAAAGTAAAAATAATTTTTTGTGTTTAGGGGACCTCAAAACATACATTTTTTAATATTTACATTGTGCTACAGAAAGCAAAAACAGTGGTTTATATATATTCCAATTATAGATTTGTTAAATAGTGTAAACGTTACCAAATAGAGACGCCTAAGATAATTTTAGATATTTGCTCCATTTTGACACCACTCTTTGTAACTAAAGATTTAGGTCCAATGTCGACAGTTACCTGGACGTATCACATAACTTTCCAGCAGTGGAAAAAACAAAGATGAAACGAAAGCGAACAACAAACACCCGGCATAGAAAATCAGCAAAAGTTTTTAACGGAATTCCAAACCCGAACACAGCAAAGTTTGTGTATGTCACGTGAATGAAGGTTTTTTTTCACCCTCTCTCACTCTCCCCCTCTCTCTCCCTCCTGTTTGGTGAGAGGAAAGTTTGAATGTGTAAATCTCCAGGGAACGCACGTTAACGAAGGCATTTTCGTAAACAACCTATATGCCTTTTAAACCCCTTCAGAAACGTTAGGTAAAGTCTGGGATCGAGAAGGTCTCGAAATTCTCTTTGAAACAGAATATCTAGCTATGAGGGTGGATGTAACATGCACAGAGGATTTGGGAGCCGCGAACTTGAGGGGGTTCACTTGCTTGTGTATCCTTCCAGTTATGTTCAATTTCTGCTATTAACTTCTGACCTTTCTTTGTAGTGTCTCTTGCTTTTTATGCAAGACTGTACTAAAGTCAAACACAAACATAATATCATACAATATTATTGTTCCATTTCATACATGTAGTATAATATGACATTTCAAAGCTAAGGGATTCATTACAAAGTAACGAGAAATAAAAAAATCTCATGTGTTCCATTCACATGACTTTCTCTACATCTCTTCAATAAATTATTTTTAAAAAACTTATGCTTCTATTTACTTAATGCTAATCGAGAAAAAAATAACAGAAATAGTCTTATTACCTGCTTCCTTGTAAGTAGAAGCGAAATAAGGGAGTACTACAGGTTAAAGTGATAGTCAAAAGCTGGTTGCTATGTGATTGAAGTTCCATTGTATATATGTACAGGAGTTGACAAAGTCCTGTGTGAGAAAATTATAAGTTTTTTAAAGCTGAAACTAAAAAAAGGAATATCCAAAAAACAATCAACTCCACGATAAAAAGTGTACATGACAAATTGTGTGTTTTAAAGTGCTGTAAATTTTTTGTGAGGTAAATTTTTCTCCATTTCTTACGGTTTAGCAGTTATGTAAAATTCCATAAAATTCATCCAGGATAAAGTAGTCTTCAGAGGCTATTCCCAAAAAATTCAACATATACACTTTATTTATCAGGTAAATATCTTTAGTATATGATATTGTAATCAAAATCGTTAGAGCGGTTTTTGAGAAAATCAAAATTTTTGAAAAAAGTTCCATCTAAAGGGTAGTTTGGAGTCGGCGGATTTTTCTCTAAATCTTCGTGTCACATTCCTGGAAGATAATAAACTTAAATACCAAGTTTGGTATTTTACCGACTTTTCGTTTTTGAGTTATCGTGATCACAGAAAGATGGACCCACGGACACACGCACACACGCACGCACACGGATCTTTTTGTGAAAATGCTGTTTTTGTATACAGGGGACTCCAAAACATTTATTTCCGGTGACATCTCGGTATCGAATTTTTTGGGTGGAGTGCAATACCTTCTCTATACACTGTGTACATAGTACGTGTAGAGAAAGTAAAAAAAGTGCTTTTTAGGATTTTATTTTTTACTTTCTCTGCCTTATGCATAGTCCAAAAAGGTACTGCATTCCAATCAAAATTTTGACACCGAGAATCCTCTTTAAGTACACGTTTTATGGTACCGGTATGCAAAAATTCCTATGAAAAAATCCGATGTGTTACACTCACATGACCTTCTCCAGCACCTCTACAAACTTCTGACAAATGTGACAGTCAAATGTTTTATGTATCATTATGTGATTGTCAAAGCTAATAGCTTCTTTGCTTGGCCAGAAGTAGAGCAAAAGAAAACCTGATACTTCTTGTCTGAGAAAAGTACCTTACAATTGAAACTAATAACAAGGAGTATCTCGGAAACGGTTACCTCCACAACAAAAACGTAAAGCACATTAATTATATGGACGCCCTCCGAGGTGTAATGGTTACCATGCTAACTTCATATACCGAAGGTCTCGGGTTCAAACCCGCCGGAGGACGATGGATTTTTTCGGGCGTAAATATCCTAAGCATGCTTCTTTCGGAAGTCCCATGTCATAGATTTATAGCACGTAATAAAACCTCAAGCCTGATAAAGGGGGCTCTGAACTAAATTAAGCGGCCTTTCACACCCAGTATACATTATTTTTAATAAAAATACAGTTCCGATGTCTTATCAGGACTCCGGCGCTGTATTCCTGGTTCTCTTTCCTGTTTTTTCCCCTCTTTTACCCAGTTTTACACATTTTCTCTTTTTACCGCTTTGTTTTTACTTACTCATGCACATACACATACACATTTACAAACACACATACACCCATGTCAAAGGCGGGACTTGAACCCACGATCCCCTGCACCACGAATCACCAAGCTAGGCACTTTGGCGAGCCTTGCCATGGGGACCGGCTAGAATGCAACGCTGGGAACCATAGCAGTTAAAGAGCGTCCATCAATAAAACTCCATTTCCATTTCCGTAAAATCTTGCTAATGAATTTTGGGTGGAATACAATACTTTCTTTACTTATTATCTACATTGTGAGACAAAATATAACCCTGTATATTTTTTTTCTTTTTTTTATAAAAAAAAAATACAGTTCCGGAGGCTTGTCAGGACTGCGGCACTGTATTCCCTCTTTCCTCCATTTTTTCCAGTTTGCTATATTTCCCTAGTAGATCTCATTATTCTTTAAGTTTTCTTTTTACATATATATACACAAACATAGACACATTTACAAACATAGAAACACCCATGCCCAAGGCGGGACTCGAACCCACGATCCTGTGCACTACGAAGCGCCAAAGCGAGACACTTAAGCGAGCGCGGCCACCGGGACCGGCTATTAAATGAATGTTAGTTGATTAGTATTAATAGAAATATGTGATAAGGGTATGTAAATTAAGTTGAGAAGCTTGTGTTAGCTGATAAGTTATTAAGTGTTGAAGTTAAGAATTCGCTGGAATGAATCTGTAAAAGTAGCAAGGTCAGTCAGAATCGCGCATGTTGTCGGTAGGTAGGCGCCGGTCTTTTATATTTCAGTGAGGGTAAAAACGGAAACATATTTGTTTAAAATAAGAACTGAAGCTTTCCTGGCGACGTATTAATTCAAAATCTTCTCCAAGTTTTTACCTGGTTAGAAACCCGAGAATATTTTGAATTAATATCTGTTTAAGCTGATTATGACCAGTTGAAGAATTCAATGCCGCAGCCGGGAATTGAACACGGTTTTTCCGCTCTCAGTGCAGTTGCTCTAACCATTGAGCTACTGTGACAACTTGCTGGTACGGCATTCAATCTTCCAACTGATTATATATGTTTTTACCTGGTTCAACCAACCAGTATGTCTCACTTCAGGGAATCACAAGAATGGTGACTTACCATCGTAAGCACTTAGTACCCGGGTAATATTTACTATGTTCCTGCCAACATATAAGCTCTTCTATTATAATTGTTATTATTGAAAGGTACAATGATATACAATTAGTTGGTTAGAACCAGTTGAAAAATTCAATGCCACAGCCGGGAATTGAACACGATTCTCCCGCTCTCCGGTGACAATCCACCGGTATGGCATTCAATCTTTGTTTAAGTTAAATCCCGTTAGTGCAGGGTGCTACGCAGGCCGATGGACAAGTGCAAAGTATCGGAAAATGGTGACCTGAGATACTATACAGTCAAATCGTGTGATGGGAATAAGATGACGCCAAAAAGATCGCGATAAATCCTCCAATCCCGCAAAAGTAAAGGCGTGAACGTCACAAATCTCAGATTCATATAAAAATAGAGGTAGAATCAGGGTAGCACGCACTTTTTCTGGAAGGCATCGGCGGTGACGGGACAGGAACGCGCGCACAAAGTGTGTGGCTTAAGTTTGAATCTTAGTAAGTCGCGAAATCATCAAGTGCGGCGGACAGGTAATTAGCGAGCTGCGCGGAATTCTTTTGGTAGTGATTCCGAAATTATATCCGTAGTAATAGTGTTTGTAAATCCGTGGGCGTAGTACAAAATTGGCGTTAGAGGATTCTGTTGGGTATTTTGAGACCCCGAAGTAACAAAGGCCAGTCGTTAGAAAAAGCAAACCATCATGTTCATAGCTGCAACCAGGACCGGTTTTTTTTTTTTTTTTTTTTGTATCTTAACGTCCTTTAACCTAGTTGATCGTATCAGACGATGAATGAAATTGGTGCTCAAATGTTCTCGGGTCCACGGAGCTTAAAATTACTCGATATTTGTCTTCACAGGATAAGGGAAAACCCCGAAAAAACCTTAACTGGGTAAGTCACCCTTAGCGAGATTCGAAATCACGACCTTTTGAATATGAGGCAGATACGCTACCACCACACTACCCAGGCGGGCTGACCAGAACTTATGAGAAACTCTGTGATATGAAGTGTAATGTACTGGTTCACCGGTAAATCAAATATAGAAAACTAAGAGCTGTGCTTCTCATTCCAACACTGAGATCTCTGCTAGCATCGTTACCAGGTCCGAACCCATGCTATATTTATCCTGCATTCCCAGAAAACATTCAGGCCATCTGCTAACATCGTTACCAGGGTCGAAATCCATGCTCTACTGATCCTGCATTCCCAGAAAACATTAGCCTTCTGCTAACATCGTTACCAGGGTCCGAACCCATGCTCTACTGATCCTGCATTCCCAGAAAACATCCTAACCTTCTGCAGGAAGCAAGATTCGAACCTGAGACCAACCGAGAACGAGGAAGAGCAACGCCGCATACCGGGTACCAGTCACTAAAGGTTGGCATCGTCGGAGCAGCTTCAATTGCACATACGTGCTAGAGAAAACTAAATTGAGTAAAGAATTTCATGTGAATGTACCAATTACTTGATGCAGATTTCTGTTTGCAGTGAAATACTTTGTCGTTCAGGTAACGTTCTGCGATAATTCTAATTTAGTGCAAGAAGGTCCCCAAACCTGCCCTGTGAAGTTTAGCTGAACTACGTATCATTTCCAACAAACTGGAAGTAGCACCCCAGA
The DNA here is from genome assembly GCA_030762935.1 of Hymenopus coronatus. Taxonomy (NCBI): domain Eukaryota; kingdom Metazoa; phylum Arthropoda; class Insecta; order Mantodea; family Hymenopodidae; genus Hymenopus; species Hymenopus coronatus. The sequence continues at coordinate 29,752,859 of CM060882.1, forward strand.
GCGAATCGACCCTAAATGACCCATTTAGAGAATCTATTACGTATTAAGGAAGTCTATTAGAAGATCAGGTTCGCTACTGGTACACAGAGTTTAACTGATTCTTAATTGGCGCTGTGATCTCCGGGGAATCCCCTGCATAGCTCCCTTGCCGAACCTCTTATACATTATATAGCAGTGAAACAAAGTGAAGAGGTCGAACGCGAAAAGTGATCCGCATAAATACTTAACAGTACAACTGATAGCTTTCGTTTCACAGATGGTCTTTGGAATGTATCTAGACAAAACACCATCTACTGGAGGCACAAGAGATTTACTGCTCAGATTAACACTTGAGAAAGTAATAACATTGCTTCACTCATATGAGACTATTTTTACTTTCTCTATAGGTACTATGTACATAGCGTATAGAGAATGTATTGCACACCACCAAAAAATTCCATACCGAGATTTCAGCGGAAATATATGTTTTAGGGTCCCCTTTATCTAAAAAACCATTTTCGGAAAAAGGTCCGTGTGTGTGTCTGTGTGTCTGTGAACACCATAACTCAAAAACGAAAAGTAGGTAAAATACCAAACTTGGTATTTAAGTTTAGTATCTTCCAGGGATGCTACACGAAGATTTTCAGAAAAATCCCCCCACCCCCATCTACCCCTTACATGGAACTCTTTTCGAAAATGTTGATCTTCTCAAAAATGTCGCTAACGATTTTGATTAAAATTTCGTATATTAAAGATATTTACCTGAAAAATAAAATGTATATCTTGAACTTTCCGGGAATAGCCTCTGAAGAGTAGTTTATTCTGGATGAATTTTACTAAATTTTGAATAACTGCTAAACCGTAAGAGATAGACAAAATCTTTTTCCACAAAACATTTAGAGCACGTTAAAACACACAATTTATGTTATATACATTTTTTTCGTGGAGTTCGTCGTTTTTGAGACATTCCTTATTTTTGGTTTCTGCTAAGAAAAACGTATACTTTTTGCATACAGGAATTTGTCAATTCCTATCCATATAAACAAAGGAACTTCACTGACATAGCAACCAGCTTTTGACTATCACTTTAACCTACGGTTGTCCCTTATTTCGCTTCTACTTACAAGGAAGCGAGTAATAAGACTATTTCTGCTAATTTCTTCTGATTAGCATAAAGTAAATAGAAGTATAAGCCTTTTAAGAATTATTTTTTGCATGGATATGGAGAAAGTCATGTGAATGGTGCACATCAGATTTTTACTTTCTCTATAGTCACTATGTACATAGTGTATAGAGAATGTATTGCACTCCACCAAAAAATTCGATACCGAGATTTCAGCGGAAATATATGTTTTAGGGTCCCCTTTATCTAAAAATCACATTTTCGGAAACAGGTCCGTGTGTGTGTGTGTGTGTCCGTGTGTCTGTGAACACGATAACTCAAAAACGAAAAGTAGGTAAAATACCAAACTTGGTATTTAAGTTTAGTATCTTCCAGGGATGCGACACGAAGATTTTCAGAAAAAGCTCCCACCCCCAACTACCCTTTACATGGAACTCTTTTCGAAAATGTTGATCTTCTCAAAAATGGGGCTAACGATTTTGATTAAAATTTCGTATATTAAAGATATTTACCTGAAAAATAAAATGTATATCTTGAATTTTCTGGGAATAGTCTTTGAAGACTACTTTATTTTGGATGAATTTGACGGATTTTTGCATAACTGCTAAACCGTAAGAGATGGACGAAAACTTACCACACACAAAATGTAGAGCACATTAAAACACCTAATTTATGCCATATACATTTTCTTCGTGGAGATTGTTGTTTTTAACATATTCCTTGCTTTTAATTTCAGCTTTAAAAACATAATTTTCTCATACAGGAGTTTGTGAACTTCTGTCCATACAAACAAAGAAACTTTAGTCTCATAGCAGGCAGTCTTTGAGTGTCTGTTTAGCCTATGGTACTCCCTTTTTTCACTTTTACTTACAAGGAAGTAATAAGACGATTCCTGATAATTCTTTCTCTTATCATTAAGTAAATAGAAGAATAAATAATTTGTTGCAGATATGTAAAGAAAGTCATTTGAATGGAACACATCAGATTTTTTTAAAAAGCTAAACTTTTTAAACTCTATAATTTATATTTATCATAAAAATATAATAGCATAATTTTGTCATCCGTGATACTCAATTATAGCAAGTCAGGATAAGGTTTATCGGTGTTTTCCCTTATCGTGAGAGAGTAAATTTATACTCTATGAACCCAAGGCCATTCTAGCATCATTCCACAGATTTCATTCATCGTCCGATATGACCAACCGGCTTAAAGAATGTTAAGCTAAAAAAATAGATTATAGCTACCAGTGTCCCTGAACCCTTGAAAAATCATTTAAGATTCAAACAATTAATAAGTATCTTGAAATGGTTAATGCCTCAGAAAAAAATTATTGTATGTGTTAACGAGATATACAGTTTTTGTATATTAAATTTCTTTCTCTGATAGTTAATAATTATGCAAAGGTTATTATGAACGATGCACTTAATTCCAGTCAATGCACAAACACATATTTTTACTTTCTCTAGCCCCTTATGTACAATGTACATAGGGATAGAGAAGTATTATATTCCACCCAAAAATTCGATGTCGAGATTTCACCGGAAATACATGTTTTAGGACCCCCTGAATCCAAAAAAAAAAATCATTACGAGAAAAATGTCCGCGCGCGCGCGTATGTGTGTGTGTGTTCATGTGTCTGTGAACCCGATAACTCAAAACGAAAAGTAGTTAAACTTCCAGGGATGCGTCACGAAGATTTTGAGAAAAATCCCCCCACCCCAAACATGGGAACTTTTTTCGAAGATTTTGATTTTCTTATGGCTCTAACGAGTTTGATTAAAATATTGTATATTAAAGATATTTACCTGAAAAATAAAATGTATATCTTGAATTTTTTGGTAATAGCTTCTAAAGACCTGTTTATTCTGGATGAATTTTGCTTAATTTGGTATAACTAGTAAACCGTAAGAGATAGACAAAATCTTACTATACAAAACATGTAGGCCTTGTTAAAGTACACAACTTACATCATATACCTTTTTTTCGAGGAGCTTACCGTTTTCGGGGTATTCATTAGTTATTAGTTTCAGTTGTGAAGTACTTATACTTTTCTCAGACAGGAGTGTCAGTTTTTCTTTTGTTCTACTCCTGGTCAAGAAAAGTAGCATAACGACATCTTTTAAAACATTTTACGATCGATTTAGTCTAGTGTATTCCCTTATTTTCTTCCTACTCAGAACGAACTAAGTAATAAGAACATTGTGCTGAATACTTCCATTAGCAAGGTGCAGAAGGAAGAATAATCTTATGTAAGAAGTTTGTAGAACGGCTAGAGAAAGTCATGTGAGTGTAACACATCAGATTTTCTCATTAAACTACGTAAACATATAATATTGTGACTACGCCTTGCTGGCTCGTAATCGCGGCACATTTACTCTGAAACGATGATAGCTGATTGTTGCACGTGTTCGGTCTACTTTTTTACACATGCGCATTCACCGAAGAGTGGTAGCACTAATTGAAAACCTTGGAATGCCACTCCTGGACACCTCTACTTCTGGGAGTATCTGGCCACGTCATCGATAGCTGCAACCCAGAAGAGCGGAGCGTACAGTTGCGTGAGTACACTGTCCACGCGTCGTAGCGATGAGAGAAAAACTTTTTTGTACGCATTTGAATAAAGACTTATGAGATTTGGATAATAAAGAAAGTTTGTTACAGTATTTTAATCAAATCCGTTAGAACTATTTATGAGAAAGGAAAATATAACGACACACCGTTTTGTATAGGATTTGAAGGCTTTTCTTGAAAATGTTCATATTTGGAAGATGCTGACACTTTGGTATTTATGGAACTTATCGTATTTTGAGTTACGATGCATACACACATACAAAGGCTCACCTACACTCACTCATGCAAAGGATGTTTATCTTGGAACTTTTTTTTCAGGGTAGCATAAAGCATACATTTCTGATGAAACCTTGGTGTCAAATTAGAACTATCAACAATAAGTAAGGGGGGAGGGAGGGAGAGTGAAAAGAATACTGCCTTGGCAGCTGAAAAAGTATAAAACATAATGCAAATTTAAGCCAATATCTGTAGTGTTCCATTCACATGACTTTATGCTCCTATTTTGTAACAAACTATTCTTACAAAAGCTTCATACTTTTTGATGTTGATCAAGATAAACATAAGCACAAATGTTTTTAAAACTTATAAGTTAAAGGGAAATAAGAGAATACATTAGGCTAAAGCCAGTCTCTATTGATGCAATTAAGATTCACAAAATCACATTATAGAATTCAATTAGGTAATGTGCACTAGAAGGTTTATTTTCGATTGTGTGGTAAACAAATATACTCCCACTTAATGAAAATCTGGTCTCTAAAAAACTCTCCGAATTCCCGATGTGTAAAAAAATGTACTTTCATTGGCGAGTTGTGTTTAAATAAAGTTTGTACCCTGTTTTGCATTTAGTTAATTGACTTTTCTGCAATAATAAATATAAAGTTTTATTTCCTATTATGTCAGGTGTGTATATAATGGTGTACAAAATACCAGTTTCGTTATTGTGCAAATAAACGTGTAATTCAATAAAAACTTTCAGTTCTGTTGTATCCATTTTCGTGAACGTGAGTTTATATACAAATGCTTGGTTCCACCACTATAGGAATTGCTTCCCTTGCACACAGCCGGAAATCAGAACTTCAAGGCATTTACTTACGCATGAGAGGGTAGTCAGTTGAAGCTGTCTGCTACCGGGAGATCCAAAAATGTCCGAACCGCCTGCGCGGTATTTTGCCTGCCCGCGTCCTCGGCGCCCGTTGCCGTCCTCCGATATCATAGAAAGGCGCGGATGAAACCATAAATATTTTTAGAACTACTTTTAAAGGTTTTACTTACCAATGTTATTAAAGGAGATGCTAAAACTGGCCACCGCTGTTGTGCATACATTTTTGACACCTCTTTAGGAAACACGCTGTAGTTCACGTTGGGAAATGCTGATAATTTCCTGGTGGATATTTTGTGCTAATTCTTTGCAGCGGTTTAGGGACTGAGGAGGCCATAAATCTCTAACAACTCTGTCCTGAAACACACTTATAAGCTATTGCAGAGTCTTTTTGTTCAATTCACATGACTTTCTCTACCTCTCTGCAACAAATTATTGTTAAAAAGCTTATGCTTCTACTTAATTCATGCTAATCGAAAAAAAAAAATTGCACAAATAGTCTCATTACTTGCTTCCTTGTAAGCAGAAAGGAAATAAGGGAGTATACTATAGGCTAAACTAATAATAATTAAAAGCTGGTTGCTATGTGACTGAAGTTTCTTTGACAAATTCCTGTATGAGAAAAGCTAAGTTTTTCGAACCTGAAAACAAAAAAAAAAAGGAATATCTCAAAAACGATCAACTCCACGAAAAAATGTATACAACATAAATTGTGTGTTTTAATGTGCTATAAATTTTTTGTGTGTTAAGTTTTTGTACACCTCTTACGGTTTAGCAGTTATGCAAAATTAATCTAGAATAAAGTATTCTTCAGAGGCTATTCCCAGAAAATTCAAAATATACATTTTATTTGTCAGGGAAATATCTTTAATATACGATATTTTAATCAAAATTGTTAAGAGCCATTTTTAGAAAGTCAAAATTTTCGAAAAAAGCTCCATATAAAGGGTAGTTTGGGGTCGCATTCCTGGAAGATACTAAATTTAAATACCAAGTTTGGTATTTTAGCAACTTTTCGTTTTTGAGTTATCGTGTTCACAGGCACACGGACACGCACCTTTTTCTGGAAATACTTTTTTTGGAAACAAGGGACCCTAAAACATACATTTCCGGTGAAATCTCGGTATCGAATTTTTGGGTGCAATACAATACCTTATATATGTATACACTATGTATATAGTACGTGTAGAGAAAGTAAAAAGGAAAAATCACGTTCCATGTCTTTTAGTTGACTTCAGGGGGCAAAATTGTATTCACGTATGTACGGGCGTCAACTGTTGAATCGAAAATAACTTTTTCTCCGGTAATGGCGCATCACACACCAATTTATTGGTTATGAACAATATTAGGTTTCTCAGAGCTCCAATAACGAGTATTTTGTGTACTCATATCCATGAAGGTGGAACCAAGCCTCGTCAGTGGAAAATACTAAATGTGGGACAATTTCACCATTATATACACTGTTGAAAGTCCACTAAAGGTGTTAACTCATACGAAAATACACGTTGTGCACTTTATGACTAAGTACAGGATAAAATAATAAAGCACACTGATAATAACTGAACACACGATATCATCGTTAGCTCAATACTGCACTTTCAGAGCAGAGAAAAACAAGTCAGCACCGTGACCTTCTATACAGCAGCCTGTTTCCATGTACGCAGTGGAAAAACACGATGCAGCAGTTCGGATGTTTTTGGGTCCCACGGTAAGAGACAATACAGCACTGTTTACACTCCTGTTTGCAATCTAAAATCTTTCCTTATTTATTTTACAAAGTTAAGGCATTTCCTTCCCAAAAATTACCATGATTGTATTATTTTTGTGTGCCAAAGGACTTGTCAGATAATTAGTGGTATCACGGGCGGAAGCGATAATCGCAGTTTGATTGCCATCTAAGTGATCTAGGGGTCGATTCCCAGGAGGGCAAGTTTGCTATTAATGTTAAGTGCCGTTCGATTGCCGCACTAAATGATCCCTTGCTAATTTCTGCGGGAATATTCCGTGACCATGAACTCCAAGCCAAGGAGTCTCGTGTATTAATGCCGCTCCATATCGTTCTAGTAGCCATTTCCTCTTCGCTTATGGAATAATGAGCGAAAAAGTGCCTCACATAGAGTCTTAACGTCTGTGTTAACTTTCAAATACATGCCGAATTTATTTTATAATCTCCTTGAGAACGCATAAAAAAAACTTGAAAATTTTATTCACGTAATCATGTACCCAATTTTCCATAAAATACTCTTACAAATGCTTTTGCTTCTATGTCATCTATATTAAGGGAGCAAATGTGAGTCTAATTTTTTCTATGTAGATAGTGTATAGAGAAAGTATTATATAGCACTGGAAATACATGTTTTGGGGCCCCTGAATCCATAAAATGCATTTTCAGAAAAGGCCCGTGCGTGTGTGTGTGTCTGTCTATGGACAAGCTTAAAGTACGATAACAAGTAAATTTTATATTAAGTTTATAATCTTCCAAGGATATGATACAATGCTATAAGTCGCGATTGGGGTTTTCATATCAATATAATCTGAGATCACCTTGTGGTTTACCGATAAAAACATGCGAGTCAGTTGAGAAATTCAGTGCTCTACCGGCATGTTGCCATGGTAGCTCAGTGGCAGAGCAACCGGCTAGAGATCGGGAGATACGTGGTTATAATCCCGGCTATGGCATTCAATTCTTCAGTCTGACTCTGCTTATCCAACTCCTGCCCTACACACGGCTTGTGAGAAAACACAATTAATCCAAGAAATATAAATACTTTCTTGTAAATAGAAGGAAAATAATAGAATACACTAGGCTAAAGTGATAATTAAATATTTTAAAAGCTAGTTGACATGTGGATGAAATCCGTTTCTATGTCTTGCCAGGAGTTCACAGTCCTTGTATATGAAAAGTTTTAAGTATTTTAAAACTGAAACAAACAACAAGCAATATCTCAAAGATGGTCAGCTCTACGAAAAAAAATCTGATGTGTACCATTTACACGACTTTCTTTATATCCCTGCAACAAATTATTCTTAAAAAGCTTAAGCTTCTATTTATCAGAAAAAGTTAGCATAAATAGTCTTATTACTTGCTTCCTTGTAAGTAGAAGCGAAATAAGAGACTACCATAGGTTAAAGTGATAGTCAAAAGCTGGTTGCTATGTCACTGAAGTTCCTTTGTTTATATGGATAGCGGTGACAAGTTCCTGTATGAGAAAAGTATAAGTTTTTCGTAGCAGCAACCAAAAATAAGGAATGTCTCAAAAACGACGAACTCCACGAAAAAAATGTATATAACATAAATTGTGTGTCTTTAGGTGCTCTACATTTTTTATGGAGTAAGTTTTTGTCCATCTCTTACGGTTTAGCAGTTATGCAAAATTCAGTAAAATTCATCCAGAATAAACTACTCTTCAGAGGCTATTCCCAGAAAATTCAAGATGTGCATTTTATTTGTCAGGTAAATTTAATGTACAAAATTTTAATCAAAATCGTTAGAGCCATTCTTCAGAAAACAAAAATTTTTGGAAAAATGTTGCATGTAAAGGGTAGTTGGGGGTGGGGGGAATTTTCTCAAAATCTTCGTGTCGCATCCCTGGAAGATACTAAACTTAAATACCAAGTTTGGTATTTTACCGACTTTTCGTTTTTGTTCACAGACACACGGACACACTGACACACGTAGTATACATGGACACACGGACACACGGACACGGACCTTTTTGTGAAAATGCTTTTTTTTGGATATTGGGGACCCTAAAACGTATATTTCCGGTGAAATCTCGATATCGAATTTTTGGGTGGAGTGCAATACCTTCTCTATACACTATGTACATAGTGTGTATAGAGAAAGTAAAAATGTATATGATATAAATTGTGTATTTAACGAGATGTACATTTTTTATGTGGTAAGTTTTTTCTATCTCTTGCGGTTAACTAGTTAGGCGAAATTCATCCAGAATAAAGAGGTCTTCAGGGACTATTCCCAGACTATTTTAATCAAATTTGTTTAATCGAATTTTTTTCCGTGTAAAGGGTAGTTTGAGGTGGAGGAATTTTTCTCAAAACCTCCATGCTGCATCCCTGGAAGATACTAACCGTATATACCAAGTTTGGTACTTTACCGACTCTTCGTTTTTGAGTTATCGTTTTCACAGACACACGAACACGGACCATTTTCTAAAAATACTTTTTACTTTCTCTAGCCCCTTATGTACAATGTACATTGGGATAAAGAAGTATTGTTTTCCGCCCAAAAGTTCGATACAGAGATTGCACCGGAAATACATGTTTTAGGACCCCCTGTATCCAAAAAAAGTATTTTCAGAAAAAGGTCCATGTGTGTGTGCGTGTGTCCGTGAACACGATAACTCAAAAACGAAAAGTAGCTAAAATACCAAACTTGGTATTTAATTTTAGTATCTTACACGGATGGGACACGAAGATTTTGAGAAAAAATCCCCCCACCCCAAACTACCCTTTACATGGAACTTTTTTCGAAAAAATTGATTTTCTTAAAAATGGCAGTAACGATTTTAATTACAATATCATATATAAAAGATATTTACCTAACAAATAAAATGTATATCTTGAATTTTCTGGGAATAGCTTCTGAAGACCTGTTTATTCTGGATGAATTTTGCATAATTTGGCATAATTAGTAAACCGCAAGAGATGGACAAAAGCCTACTATACAAAAAATTTAGGTCTTGTTAAAATACACAAGTTATGTTTAATACATTTTTCTCATGGAGGTATTCATTGTTATTAGTTTCAGTTGTGAAGTACTTACACTTTTCTCAGACGGGAGTGTCCGTTTATCTTTTGTTCTACTCCTGACCAAGAAAAGAAGCGATTTGCATTTGACAATCGCATAACGACAGCTTTTAAAACATTTGACTATTGGTTTAGCCTAGTGTATTCCTTTATTTTTTTCCTAATTATACGGAACTAAATAATAAGAACATTGTGCTAATGAGTACCACGATTAGCAAGGTGCATAAAGAAGAAGAATCTTATGTACGAAGTTTCTAGAACAGCTAGAGGAAGGCACATGAATGGAACACAGATTTTTTAGGTACAGGGGACCCTAAACATATATTTCCGGTTAAATCTCGTTATTGAAATTTTGGATGGAGTACAGCACTTCTTTATAAACTATGTAATAGTACGTGTAGACAAAGTAAAAATATAGAAAAACTGAAAAAGGGATGTATTAGCCTATCATACAGGTCCAATATACTACTACACCGATAAAAAGGAGCATATTTCTAACCGTGAATTCATCTTATTTACCTTGCACTGCACATTTCTTAATAGAAAGGTTCGTTTAAAAGCAATAACCAAGTATGCTTTATCATGAGCTCTTGGTTCAAGCAAATGAATATAGTGTTCATGTTTGTGTAAAATTGGTACCTTAGAAACTGAAAAAGTATAATGTGTTCCATTCACGTGACATTCTCTACATTTGTGCAACAAATTATTATTAATAAGCTTATGCCTCAATTTACTTCATGCTAATCGAGAAAAAAATTAGTAGAAACAGTCTTATTACTTATTTCATTGTGAGTAGAAGCGAAATAAGGGAGTACCATAGGTTCAAGTGATAGGCAAATGCTGGTTGCTATGAGCCTGAAGTTCCGTTGTTTGTATGGACAGGAGTTGACAAATTCCTGTATGATTTTCAAAGCTGAAACTAAAAACAAGAAGTATCTTAAGAATGATCAACTCCACGTAAAAAATGTACATAACATTAGCAGTTATAAAAAATTCCGTAAAATTGATCCAGAATAAAGTACTCTTCAGAGGCTATTCCCAGAAAATTCAAGATATGCATTTTTTTTGTCAGGTACCTTTAGTGTACGAAATCTTAATCAAAATCGTTAGAGCCATTTTTGAGAAAATCAAGATTTTCGAAAAAAGTTGTTCTATGTAAAGAGTAGTTGGGGGAGGGGGGATTTTTCTCAAAATCTTCGTGTCGCATCCCTGCAAGATACTAAACTTAAATAAAAAGTTTGGTATTTACCTACTTTTCGTTTTTGAGTTATCGTGTTTACAGGCACACGGACACACACACGCACACACGGACCTTTTTCTAAAAAATACTTTTTTTGGATACAGGGGACCTAAAACATATATTTCGTTTGAAATCTCAGTATCGAATTTTTTGGTGGAGTGCAATATCTTCTCTATACGCTATGTATATAGTACGTATAGAGAAAGTAATATATGGGAATAACCTATAAAATTGATATAAAATAAGAGAGAAAATAGAAATGAAAGTAAATGTAGATCCTGTATTGATCTTTTTCTTCTCAATTAAAAATTAAAATCCTTTTAAACCAGTTTTCATAATCCTGTCTAAGGCACAACCAAAAAATTGGTTCAAATAGCCTTGAGTTCCAGGTGATAGGTAATGAACTGGCCATCAATTCAAAGCCAAATGTTACACGTTCAAATCCCAGTGACTGTGATAAAGGACGGGGAGAACCCAAGTAAAACAATCGGTTGACGCTTGGAAGCTAATGGGGTTACATTTGACCGTAGTTATGTGGGTTTTATTCTTTGATTTATTTAAAAACGTCATTGCAGTTTTAGGGCAAACATTGTATACATTTTTACTTTCTCCATACGCACTATGTACATAGTGTATATATTCGATACCGAGATTTCAACGGAAATAAATGTTTTAGGTTCACCAATATAAAAAACAGCATTTTCATAAAAAGGTCCGTGTGTGTGTGTGTGTGAGAGAGAGAGAGAGTCCGTGTGCCTGTGAACACGATAACTCAAAAACGATAAGTCGGTAAAATACCAAACTTGGTATTTAAGTTTAGTATCTTCCAGGTATGGGACACGAAGATTTTGAGAAAAATTCCCCCACCCCCAACTACCCTTTACATGGAACTATTTTCGAAAATTTTTATTTTCTCAAAAATCACTAACGATTTTGATTAAAATTTCGTATATTAAAGATATTTACCTGACAAATAAAATGTATATTTTTAATTTTCTGGGAATAGCCTCTGAAGACTACTTTATTCTGGATGAATATTTTATAACTACTAAACCGTAAGGGATGGACAAAAACTTAACACACAAAAAATGTAGAGCACGTTAAAACACACAGTTTATGTTATACACATTTTTTTCATGGAGTTGATCGTTTTTGAGATATTCCTTTTTCTTGGTTTCAGCTTTGAAAAACATACTTTTCTCATACAGGAATTTGTCAACTCCTGTCCATACAAACAAAGGAACATCAGTCACATAGCAACCAGCTTTTGGCTTTCACTTTAACCTATAGTACTCCCTTATTTCGCTTCTACTTACAATAAAGCAAGAAATAAGACTATTTCTGCTAATTTTTCTCGATTAGCATGAAATAAAAGATAAGCTTACTAACAATAATTCGTTACAGAAATATAGAGAAAGTCATGTGAATGGAACACATCAGATTTTTACAATATAAAACAAACGGAACTTATAGGTACCGACAGGCAACAAAGGGCTGAAAGCTGGTTACCATGTAATTCTATGCATTTCCAGGAGTTAACAACTTTCCGTGTGAGAAAAGTTTATGTTAAATCTGAAACAATAACAAGAAGTATCTCAGAAATGGCAAATTTCATGAAACAAAAACGGATATGAAATAAATAGTGTGTGTTTAACGAGATCTAAATTTTTATTTAACAATTTTTTTCTCTCTCTTACGGTTTGTCGGTTATGCAACATTTAGCAAAAGTTATTCAGAATAAAGTAGTCTTTAGAGGCTATTCCCAGAAAATTAAAAATATACATTTTATTTGTCGTGTAAACATATTTAATATACGGTTAGTTATTTTTGAGAAAATAAAAATTTCGAAATTTTTTCCATGTAAAGGGTAGTTTTAGGGTGGGGATTTTTTTCAAAATATTCGTGTCACATCCCTGGAGGATATAAACCTAAATATCAAATTCGGTATTCTACCGACTTTTCGCTTTCAGCTATCATGTTCATAGACACGGACCTTTTTCCGAAAAGGCTGTTTTTGAATACGGAGGACCTTAAAACATGTATATTCCGTCTAATCTAGGTATCGAATTTTTAATGTATACAGTAATTGTAGAGAAAGTAAAAAAGAAAGAATCTCTAACTCAAGCAGGTTCGTTAGATGATGCTTATAAGGGTTAACACTTTCAACGCAGAATATTATATAAACGTCTAATCCTACGACAAAGTTTTATATAAATTGTATAATTTAATGCTGTTTAAGAGTTTTCTATAGTTAGATTCTGTCCATGTCTTGTGTTTCACCAGTTATGTACAATCTCATTGAGATTGGAGAGGATTTCAGAGGTTATGCCCCGAAAATTCAGGATAGTACATTTTATTTGTCAGGAAATTTTTTCAACATAATATGATACTTTTAATCAAAATCGTTAGAGCCATTCTTAAGAAAATAAACAATTTAATTTCTTTTTCCATCTAAAGGGTAATTTGGGGTGAGGGAATTTTATTGAAGATCGTGTCGCAGCCTTGGAAGATTCTGAACTTAAATGTCAAATTTGGTATTTTAGCAAATTTTTGTTTTTTAATTAACGTGTTCACGGACACACGGGCACACATTAACCGTTTTCTAAAATGCTTTTTCTAAATCCTGGGGACCTCAAAAAATAGATTCCGTTGAAATAATCAATATTGAGTACCTTCTCCATACATAGTACGTGTAGATAAACTAATAAAGTCTGTGTAACTGAAGTAGAAAACTATGTTAAAATCTTTTCGGTTTATTTATACTGTTCTAGTTTTCATCATCAAGGTCTCTAAACCTCGCCCGATTCCCCCATCGTTTTCTCGATTACGGAACAAGAGGAATAGAACGAGGGTCGCTCACGTTAACAAGCCAGTCCGCCACCGAGATTTCTTAGAATTGTCCCGTTGAATTCTGCAACTCTTAGCGCCCGAATGGAAATCGGTACAGGTAATATACAACGCGGTTAAGGCACCCAGTATAATCTAACCAACACCTTCGTTGGGGATAGGATTTAGATTATACACATATTACTTTCTCTATACGTATTATGTACAAGTGTATAGAGAAGGTAATTATAATGCACCCAAACATTGCATGTGTGTGTGAGCAGCATAGCTCAAAAACGAAAAGACCGTTAAAAACCAAATTTGGTATTTAAGTTTGGTATCTTCCAAGGATGCGTCACCGCCTGCGGTGCCATTAGTAGTTAAAGCGGGCGTTGAACACTACCAAAAAAAAAAAAAGAATAGGATGTGACACGATTTTCAAAAATAAAAATCCCCCACGCCCAACTACCCATTACATGGAACACTCTTCGAAAATTGTGATTTTCTTAAAAATGGCTATAACGATTTTGATTTAATTCTATTATATTAAAGATATTTACTTGTCAAATAAAATGCAAATTTTGAATTCTCTGGGAATAGCCTGTGAAAACTACTTTATTCTGTGTGAATCTTATGGATTTTGCATAACTGCTAAACCCTAAAACTTACTGCACTAAAAATGTAGACCACGATGAAACACAATTTATGTCATGTATATTTTTTTTTTCTCGTGGAGTTGGTGTATTTTTAGATATTCCATGTTATTAATTTCGGCTTTAAAAAACTTAAAACCTTTCTCATACAGGCATTTGTCAACTCCTATCTATACAAACAAAGAAACTTCAGTCAAATAGCAACCAGCTTCTGACTATCACTTTAACTGTTATTACTCCCTTATTTCTCTTCTACTTACAAGAAAGCAAGTAATAAGAATATTTCTGCTATTTTTTTTTCAATTTGCATGAAGAAAATAGAAGCATAAGCTTCGTTGCAGAGATGTAGAGAAAGTTTTAGTAGAAGAATGCATTAGAAAATATAATTATTATTTAAATAGCCACGCAAGTTACAAGTTCGATACACCACTAAATAATCATTATTATTATGGGTAATCACTGGCATAAATTTCGATAGGGTAACGTACAGTGGATTTTGCAAATTTCACAAATGCAGATCCTTCAGACAAATTTAATGCATTTTCAAACTGAAATCATATATTAGAAGAGTTCACCATTTTAGATATTCCTTAATATTGGTTTCAGTTTGAAAATGCTTTAATTTTTCACATAGGCAAATCTTCAACTCCTGGCAGTGCAAATAAATGGATTTTATCCTCAAGGCAACCAACTTTTAAAAGTTTTGGCCATCGCTTAGTGTAGTGTATTCCCTTATTTCCCTTCTACTTATAAGGAATTAAATAATAAGACCGTTGCTGCTAATATTTCTCTCGATTAGGCTGAAATAGATAGAAAATTAAGTTTTTTAACAACAATATGTTACCGAGATGTAGGGAAAGTCATGTGAATTGAATTCAACAGATTATATATATATATATATATATATATATATATATATATATATATATATACGATTTACCTGTTATGCAAAATCTGGCAGATTTCATCCAGAATGAAGAGGTGTTTAGAGGCTATTGCCAGAAAATTCAAGATCGTATTTTACTTGTCTTGTAAATATCCTTATTAACTCAATGCCGCGACAGCTCACAAGGGACCTTGGCCTACCGCCCGGCCACTGCGTCCCCCAGCTCGGTCCATGACAGACGTCATGGATGGGGTGCAGTATTGGAGGGTGAGACGTGGTCAGCGCCTCGAATCCCTCCCGGGCGATTAATGCGGTCTTCATGACCTGAAGCCGCTACTTATCCAACAAGTAACTCCTCAATTGCCCCCCCCCCCCAGGGACTTCACGAGGTTGAGTGCACCCCGGTCCAGGTCTCCCAGTGGGGAAAGAATCTCCATACTGGGAATCGAACCCAGGTCTCCCGCTTGGTAAGCAACTGCGCTATCACCGCACTAAGGAGACGACCAAATATCTTTATTGTATAGTATTTTAATCAAAATCGTTAGAGCCATTTTTGAGACAAATTAATTTTTTTTTAATTTTACTCTACGCAAAGGGTAGTTTGAGTTGGGGAGATTTCCCTCAAAATCTTTGTGTTGCATCCCTGAAAGATACTAAAATACCAAGTTTGGTATTTTACCGACGTTTCGTTTTTACTTATCGTTCTTTCAGATATACGCACACACGGACACACCAATTTTTTCCCCTAAAAATGTTTTTTTTTTTTGGATGCATGAACCCTAAAACACATATTTCCGGTGAAATCTCGGTATTTAGTTTTTGGATGGATGCAATATCTTCTCTATGTACGTACTATGCAAAGAAAGTAATTAGGTGTTTCAAAGTCATTTTGATTTTGTGTTTGAATACCAAACAGAATGCAGAAGCTCCTCTGTGCTTGTCATATGAACTAAAATTATGTAAAGAAAACAAGGAATGCTTTTGGGAAACAAAAGTTAATCAAATATTACTCTTTAGCAGTTTGTAATGAAATCATTAAGAGTGGAATTAATGGTAAAAGCAATGGGGGCTATGTTGTTTTCTTTAAGTTTATGCAAACCAACTCGGGATTTCTAGAATTTCAAAATCACAAGGAGCTTAATCATGATTCAGCTGGAGAATCTGCTATCTCTTGACGTCAACACTTCTAGATGTACAGCTCAGAACAAAGGTTTCTTCTAAGAAGTAAATTGCAGCATTTTGTACACCATTCAGCTTCTAAACTATGAGAACGTGAAATACTTGAATAAAGCAAAACTGCGGTTGACATATACGAGATATAATCAAGAAATAATAGGCATTTTTTAACTTCGCGGGCTTTATGCAACTTATTTTTAAAACCATTTTTACTTTCTCTATACGTTCTATGTACATGCGTATCGAGAAGGTATTGTATTGCGCCCTAAAATTAGATACCGAGATTTTACCAGAAATACATGTTTTAAGACCCCCTGAATCCGAAAAAAAATTTAGAAACATTTCCACGTGTATCTGTATATCTGTCGGCAGCATAGCTCAAAAACGAAAAGACCGTTAAATACCAAACTTGGTATTTAAGTTTGGTATCCTCCAAGGATGCGACAGGAAGCTTTTCAAGAGAAACCCCAACCCCGACCTTTTTTTCAAAAATTTTGATTTTCTCAAAAATGGCTCTAACGATTTTCATTAAAATATGGTATATTAATGATATTTACTTGACAAATAATATGTAGATCTTGAATTTTCTGGGAATAGTCTCTTTATTCTGGATGAATTTTACGGAATTTTGCATAACTGCTAAGCACACACAAAATGTAGAGGAAATTAAAACACACAATGTATGTCATATACATTTATTCGCGGAGTTGATCATTTTTGAGATATCCCTTGCCTTTGGTTTCAGCTTTGGAAAACTTATACTTTTCTCATAAATGAATCTGTCAACTCCTGTCCATACAAACAAAGGGGCTTCAAACACATACCAACCAGCTTTTGACTTATACTTTAGTCTATGGTATTCACTCATTTCCCTTCCACTTACAAGGAAGCAAGTATAAGACTATTTCTGTTATTTTTTCTCGATTAGCATGAAATAAATAGTAGCATAAGCTTTTTAACAACAATATGTTGTAGAGATGTAGAGAAAATCATGTGAATGGAACATATCAGATTGTTAATTTCTCTATTCGTACTATGTACATAGTATATGAGAAGGTAGATATTGTATTGCACCCAAAAATTCGATACCGAGATTTCACCGGAAATGTATGTTTGGGGACGTTCTGAACATAAAAAAGCATTTCTAGAAAAAAAACCGTGCGTGTGTGTGTGTGTGTGTGTGTGTGTGTGTGTGTGTGTGTGTGTGTGTGGACAGCATAACTCAAAACCGAAATGTCCGTTAAATTTAGCATATTCCAGGGCCGAATGTTTTGAGAAAAATTCTCCCACCCCAAACAACCTTTATATGTAATTTTTTTAAAAATGTTCATTTTCTCAAAAATGGCCTTGAATATTTTGGCAAAAATACCGTATATTAAATATATTTCTATGACAAAAAATATGTATATCTTGACTTTTCTGGGAAAAGCCTCTAAAGACCTCCTTATTCTGAATGAATTTCGCTGACTTTTGCGTAATTGGTAAATTCTAAGAGATAGACAAAACTTACTACACAAAAATGTAGATCATGTTAAAACACAAACTTTATGTCATTTACGTTTTTTCGTGGAGTTGACCATTTCTGAGATATTCCTTGGTATTTGTTCAGATCTAAAGTACTAAAATTTTTCTCACACGGAAAGTTGTAAACTTCTAGCCCTGCATGGAAACGGGTTTCAACTACATAGCAACCGGCTTTTAAAAGATTTGACTATCGTTTTATCCTAATGTATTCCCTATTTTCTTTCTACTTACAAAGAAGCAAATAATTAACACAATTTCTGCTAATGTTTATACCGATTATCAAGAAGTAAGTAGAAGAATAACATTTTTAACACTAATTTGTTACAGAAATTTAGAGAAAGTCATGCGAATGTAACACATCAGATTTTTACTTTGTCTATACGTACTATGTACATAGTGTATAGAGAATGTATTGCACTCCACCAAAAATGTCGATACCGAGATTTCACCGGAAATATGTGTTTTAGGGTCCCCTGTATCCAAAAAAAGTATTTTCAGAAAAAGGACCGTGTGTGTATATCCGTGTGTCCATGAACACGATAACTCAAAAACGAAAAGCCGGTAAACTACCAAACTTGATATTTAAGCTTAGTATCTTCCAGGTATGCGACACGAAGATTTTGAGAAAAATCCCCCCACCCCAAACTAGCCTTTACATGGAACTTTTTTCGAAAATTTTGATTTTCTAAAAAATGGCTCTAATGATTTTTTTTAAAATATCATATATTAAAGATATTTACCTGACAAATAAAATGTATATTTTGAATATTCTGGGAATAGCTTCTAAAGACTACTTTATTATAGATGAATTTTGCATAACTACTAAACCGTAAGACATGGACAAACAATTAACACACAAACAATGTAGAGCACGTTAAAACACACACTTTATGTTATGTACATTTTTTTCCTGGAGTTGATGGTTTTTGAGATATTCCTTTTTCTTGGTTTCAGTTTTGAAAAACTTATACTTTCTCATATTGGAATTTGTCAATTCCTGTCCATACTAACAATGGAATATCAGTCACATAGCAACCAGCTTTTGACTTTCACTTTAACCTATGGTACTCCCTTATTTCGCTTCTACTTACAATAAAGCAAGGAATAAGACTATTTCTGCTAATTTTTCTCGATTATTGTGAAATAAATAAAAGATAAGCTTATTAACAATAATTTTTACAGAGATATAGAGAAAGTCATGTGAATGGAACACATCAGATTTTTATTTGTTTTGTTTTAAGCTTAACGCCCTTTTATCTGGTAGGTCATATCGGAAGATGAATAAATTCGGTGAAATGGTATTAAATGTACTCGGGGTTCTTGGAGCTTAAAAGTTACTGCACATTCGTCTTCTCAGCTTAAGATAAAACCCCGAGAAAACCCTATTTAGTAATTCACACTCGGGACTTCTCGAATCTGATAGCGAAAAGTGTATCTTACTTCACTGTACTGCGAAATTGGAAACTGCTTGTGTCAAAGCGGTGACCGTTTTTCCATCATTAGCAGCCAATGATGTTGGGGACACGTTAGGTCAATATAATTACTAAATTAAACTGGCTGTATGAACACCGGTGCACAAACTGATTTAATTAACAGAAATTGGTTATGGAATATAATGCAAAATGAGTGCGTACCTTAATATTTGACCACAGCAATAATTAACAGATATATCGAAAGCAATCAAGTATTCACTGCATTAGTAAATAAACGATCAAATAAAGTATTACCGATTTCAAAGCGGAACGCTTTGCTGAATTATTTATTACATTGATAAATTATTAAAATTGAAGCTCATAATTCTTCTATCACATTATATACTTTTCTGTCCGACCTGAAATATACAAAGATGCCTGGGATTCGGTCAACGGATCCTTAATAACTTTCTTATCTTGTTATCTATCCCACACATAAGTACCTATCCTACTTAGACAATTCTATATTTCTGTATAGCTTTATCTGCTTTGTTAATATTAATTCCAATTTTCACTTAAATTGGAGCATTACTTTTAAAGATATATTTTTTTAATACATTTTATTATGTAAACATATTAAATAATCTAAATCTTCCAAATTTGAGATTTTTATAACTGATTATTGTATTTCTTTTTTTTTTTTCTTAGGTTAACATCATTTTACCTTGTTGGTCATATCAGATAATGAATGAAATTGGTGAAATTATTCTAAAATGATCTCGGAGTCTGTGGAGCTTAAAGTTACTCTATATTCGTCTACTCAGGATAAGGGAAAACCCCGAAAGAAACCTTAACCGGGTTAACTCACCCTCAGCGAGACTCGAACTCGCGACCCGTTGAATGTGAGGCTGACACGCTACCACACTATCCAGGTGGGCTGAAAAAATTTGTAGACATTTACGTAATTAGAGCTTTGAAACACACTCAAAACTTAAACGAGCATATTTCAATGGCCTGTTTATTGAAATTTCGAAGTAACGACTCTAAGTTTCTGAAGTGCCAGTACGCAACGTGTCGCGGCACTTCATCTGGAATGAAAAAAAAAATAATAATAATAAAAAATATTTACTCTATGACAGGAATAGAACTCATGACCATTGGGATAACAGCTTTCCGCGTTAAGCCACCAGAGCAGTTGAAAAAATCTGATGTGTTACACTCAAATGACTTTCTCTAGCTGTTCTACAAACTTCTTACATAAGATTATTCTTCTTTCCGCATCTTGCTAATCGAGCACAATGTTCTTATTACTTAGTTCCTTATAAGTAGGAATAAAATAGGGGAATACACTAGGCTAAACCAATAGTCAATTGTTTTAAAAGCTGTCGTTATGCGATTGTCATTACAAATCCCTTCTTTTCTTGGCCAGGAGTAGAACAAAAGAAAACCGCACACTCCCGTCTGAGAAAAATGTAAGTACTTCACAACTGAAACTAATAAGAATGAATACCTCGAAAACTGCAAGCTCAATGAGAAAAATGTATATGACATAACTTGTGTATTTTAATAAGACCTACATTTTTTGTATACTAAGTTTTTGTCTACCTCTTACGGTTTACTAGTTATGCCAAATTAAGCAAAATTAATCCAGAATAAAAAGGTCTTTAGAAGATATTCCCAGAAAATTCAGGATATACTGAGCTAAATATTTTTAATATACGATATTTTAATCAAAATCGTTAGAGCCATTTTTCAGAAAATCAACATTTTCGAAAAAAGTTCCATGTAAAGGGTAGTTTGGGGTGGGGGATTTTTCTCAAAATCTTCGTGTCGCATCCCTGGAAGATACTAAACTTAAATACAAAGTTTGGTGTTTCAGCTACTTTTCGTTTTTGAGTTATCGTGTTCAAAGATACACTTGACACACACACACACACACACACACACACACACACACACGAGCTGCTAAAAATCGATATTTATACTCGGGCAGCAGTTTTAAAGACATTCTAAGTCATTTTTACTTTCTCTGTACGCACTATGTACATAGAATACAGAAGGTATTGCACTCCACCCAAAAATTCGATACCATGATTTCACTGGAAATATATGTTTTAGGGTCCCCTTTATCTAAAAAAAAAAGCATTTTCGGAAAAAGGTCTTTGTGTATGTATGTGTCGTGTGCCTGTGAACACGATAACTCAAAAACGAAAACTCAGTAAAATACCAAACTTGGTATTTAAGTTTAATATCATCCAGGGATGCGACACGAAGCTTTTGTGAAAAATCCCGTAAACCCCAACTACCGTTTACATGGAAATTTTTTCTAAAATTTTGATTTTCTCAAAAATGGCTAATGATTTTGATTAACATTCCGTATATTAAAGATATTTACAAGACAAATCAAATGTATATCTTGAATTTTCTGGGAATAGCCTCTGAAGACTATTTTGGATGAATTTTATGGATTTTTGCATAACTGCTAAACCGTAAGAGATAAAGAGAAACTTAAAACACAAAAAATGTAGAGCACCTTAAAACGCACAATTTATCTTATATACATTTTTTCGTAGAGTTGATCGTTTTTGACATTTTACTTCTTTTTGTTTTCAGCTATGAAAAAATTATACTTTTCTCATACAGGAGTTTGTCAGCTCCTGTCAATACAAACAAAGAAACTTCAGTCACATAACAACCAGCTTTTGGTTGTTAGTTTAGCCTATAGTTTTCCCTTGCTTCCCTTCTTCTAAGAAGGAAGTAAGTAATAAGACTGTGATATTTTTCTTCTCAATTAGCATGAAGTAAATAGAAGTATAAACTTTTTAACAATAATACTTTGTTGCAGAGAAGTAGAGAAAGTAATGTGAATGGAACACATCAGATTTTGTGCTTTAACACCGACTTATCAGCACCTGATACCCTCACGTTTAACGCTATGTAGCTGCGTTATGTTTATCCGGGGCCATGCATCGCCGATCTGAAATTACTTATATCAGTCACGTGCTCAATCTCGCAAATTATTTCGGCGTAGTTCATTAACATCCTGTATAGATTGTAATAGATGCTTGTGTAAATTCTGAGAAGATTGAGTTATATTTGAACAAAAACTGAGACACATGTAACAATTCAAATGGGTTAAAATATATTTTTGAGAAAAAGAAGTGTTTAATCAAATATTATGCTAGGAAAAAGTATAGTGTACCATCTTTATATGCCATAGAGTTAGAATTAAGGGCAGACAGCTAAATATTAATTCTTTAAATATCACAAAGGTTCCCTCACTTTTACCTTCTCTATACGTGCTATGTACATAGTGTATAGAGAAGGTATTGTAATACGCCCAAAAATTCGACACTGAGATTTCACCGGAAATACATGTTTTGAGACCTTCTGAACCTAAAAACAGCATTTTTGGAAAAATGTCCGTGTGTGTGTGTGCAACATAGCTCAAAAAAGTAAATTTCGTCAAAAACCAAACTTGGTATTTAGGTTTGGTATCTTCCAAGGATGCGACAAGAAGATTTTCAAGAAAATACCCCCACTCCCAACTATCCTTTACATGGCATTTTTTTCGAAAATTTTGATATTCTAAAAAAATTGCTCTAACAATTTTAATTAAAATATCGTATATTAAAGATTATTATCTGGCGAATAAAATGTATATGTTGAATTTTCTGGGAATAGCCTCTGAAGATTACTTTATTCTGGAAGAATTTTCCATAACTACTAAACCGTAAGGGATGGACAAAATCATAACTCACAAAAATGTAAAGCACGTTAAAACACACAATTTATGTTATATAGATTTTCATTCGTGGAGTTGATCGTTTTTTCGGTATTTCTTGTTTTTGGTTTCAGCTTTGAAAAACTTATACTTTTCTCATACAGGAATGTGCCAACTCGTGTCCATACAAACAAAGGAACATCAGTCACATAGCAACCAGCTTTTAGCTTTCACTTTAACCTATGGTACTCCCTTATTTCACTTCTACTTACAATAAAGCAAGAAGTAAGACTATTTCTGCAAACTTTTCTCTATTAGCATGAAATATATAAAAGGATAAGCTTATAAAAATAATTTGTTACAGAGATAGAGAAAGTCATGTGAATGGAGCGATCAGATTTTTTACTTTCTCGACATGTATTATGCATATAATATTTAGAGGAGATGCTGTATTTCAGCCAAAAATTCGATACAGAGATTTCATCGGAAATATGTTTTGAGATCCCCAGAAAAAATAATTTTTAGAACAAAGGTCCATGTGTGGGCAGCACATCTAAGAACTAAAAGACCGTTAAATACCACATTTGCTATTTAAGTTTAGTGTCTTTCAGAATGCGACACGAAGCTTTTCAAGAAAATTTTCCCTCCTCAAACTATACCTTATATGGAATTTTTTGTAAATTTTGTTATTCTTATAAATTACTATAACGATTTTGTCTAAAATACCGTAAACGTAACTCCATGGCACGATAGTCCACATGGAGGCATGGCCTACCGCCCGACCTCCGCATTCTCCATCTCGGCCCGTAGGCGTCATGAATGGGGTTCAGTGCTGGCTAAAATACCGTGAATTAAATGTATTTATATGAAAATAACCTGTATATCTTTAATTTTCTGTCCATATCATGTGGTAAAATGCTTCTTTCTGGATGACTTTTGCATACCGTAGGATATAGATGAAAAATAAAACCTTTCTGCACAAAAAATAAAGCGTAGTTTTCATTAAAACATAATTTATGTCATATACGTTTTTTATCTAGAGCTGACCTTTCTGAGATATTCCTTGTTATTGGTTTGAATTTTAAACTTAAACTTTCCTTAAACAGGAAGTGTGTTTAATTTAATCTCTCATATTCTACTGTCCCTTCTACTTACAAGGAGGCAAATAATAAGACCAGTTTTGTTCATTCTTATCTTTATTAGCATGTGGTAGAAAAATGAGTAATTATTTATAACGACGGTTTTTTGTGTAACAACCAGAGACATTCATGTAAATTGAACACACCAGTTTTTACTTTCTCTACACATACTATGTACATGTGTATTTATAGAGAAGGTATTGCACTCCACCCAAAAATTCGATACCGAGATTTCACCGGAAATACATGTTTTAGGGTCCCATATATCCAAAAATGCATATTCAGAAAAAGGTCCGCGTATGTGTGTCCGTGTGTCCGTGAACACGATTACTTAAAACAAAAATTCGGTAAAATACCAACTTTATATTCAAGTTTGGTATCTTCCAGGATGCGACACGAAGATTTTGAGAAAAATCCCCCACTCCAAACTAGGCTTTACATGGAACTTTTTTCGAAATTTTTTATTTTCTCAAAAAAGGCTCTACCGATTTTGATTAAAATATCGTATATTAAAGATAATTACTTGACAAAATATATATCTTGAATTTTCTGGGAATAGCCGTTTTTGAGATATTCCTTGTTATTTGTTTCAGCTATAAAATAGTTTTAATTTTCTCATACGGGAATTTGTCAACTCCTGTCCATATAAACAAAGTAACTTCAATCACATAGCAACCAGCTTTTGACTATCACTTTAACTTATGATACTCCCTTATTTTTCTTCTACTTACAAGCAAGCAAGTAATAAGACTATTTCTGCTAAGTTTTTCTGAATTAGCATGAAATAAATAAAAGTATAACCTTTCTAACAATAATTTGTTGCAGAGATGTAGAGAAAGTCATGTGAATGAACCACAAAAGATTTTTTGTACAGATATTCGTTGTCTGGGAGCCAAGAACACCTAACCATAGACTGGAAAACCTGGAACGATAGCTCGGCCCTTAGCCACCTATAAGGTCGAGGAAGTGGATGATAGGAAAGATGTTGGAGCCGTGGCGGAGTTTTTAGGCCGCTCGCCTCCCACCCAGTCGGCACGGGTTCGATCCCAAGCGCCCGCATAAAGGATTTGTGATGGACGAAACGGCGTCAAGGCGAGTTTTCCCCGAGTTTTCCGGTTTCCCCCGCCAATCATTTCATCAATAGCTCCATCATCGCCTGTTTTATCATCCATTTCGCTTGCATTACATATTCACTTGCTCACGCTTATGTCTAGCTACGGACCGACCATTCGTTCCAGGTTCCACGGCAGGTTTGTGGCACCTAGGCACCCGTTTGTAAGTCCTGGGGAAGTGTCAATCCTACATAAGGGAGGGGTAAGCTGACTATAAAAACGTTTAAACGTTTAAAAAAATCTGATGTGAACCATTCACATGACTTTCTCTATATCCCTGCAACAAATTATTCTTAAAAAACTTATACTTCTATTTACGTTATGCTAATCAGAAGAAATTAGCAGAAATAGATCTATTACTTGATTTCTTGTAAGTAGAAGAGAAATAAGAGACTATCATATGTTAAAGTGATAGTCAAAAGCGGGTTGCTATGTCAATGAAGTTCCTTTGTTTATATGGATAGGAGTTGAAAAGTTCCTGTATGAGAAAAGTATAAGTTTTTTATAGCAGAAACCAAAAATAAGGAATGTCTCAAAAACGACGAACTCCACGAAGAAAATGTATATAGCTTAAATTGTGCTCTACATTTTTTGTGTAGTAAGTTTTTATCCATCTCTTACGGTTTAGCAGTTATTCAAAATTCCGTAAAATTCATCCAGAATAAACTACTCTTCAGAGGCTATTCCCAGAAAATTCAAGATATACATTTTATTTGCCAAGTAAATATTTTTAATATACAACATTTTAATCAAAATCGATTGTCATTTTTGAGAAAAACAAAATTTTCGAAAAAAAGTTCCATGTAAAGGTTAGTTGGGCGTGGGGGGATTTTTCTCAAAATCTTCGTGTCGCATCCCTGGAAGATACTAAAATTAAATACCAAGTTTGGTATTTTACCTACTTTTTGTTTTTATGTCATCGTGTTCACAGACACACGGACCTTTTTCCGAAAATGTATTTTTACTTTCTCCATACGCACTATGTACATAGTGTATAAAGAAAGTATTGCACTCCACCAAAAATTCGATACCGAGATTTCACCGGAAATATATGTTTTAGGGTCCCCAAAATCCAAAAAAAGCATTTTCACAAAAAGGTCCGTGTGTGTGTGTGTGTGTGTGTCCGTGTGTCCATGTGTCCATGTGTCCGTGTGTCTGTGAACACGATAACTCAAAAACGAAAAGTCGGTAAAATACCAAACCCGGTATTTAATTTTAGTATCTTCCAGGGATGCGACACGAAGATTTTGAGAAAAATCCCCCCACCCCCAACTACCCTTTACATGGAACTTTTTTAGAAAATTTTGATTTTCTCAAAAATGGCTCTAACGATTTTGATTAAGATTTCGGATATTAAACATATTTACCCGACAAATGAAATGTATATCTTGAATTTTCTGGGAATAGTCTCTGAAGAGCAGTTTATTCTGAATGAATTTTACTAAATTTTGAATAAATGCTAAACCGTAAGAGATGGACGAAAACTTACTACACAAAAATGAAGAGCACATTAAAGCACACAATTTATGTTATATACATTTTTTTCGTGGAGTTCGTCGTTTTTGTGACATTCTTTATTTTTGGTTTCTGCTATGAAAAACGTATACTTTTCTCATACTGGAACTTGTCAATTCCTATCCATATAAACAAATGAACTTCATTGGCATAGCAACCAGCTTTTGACTATCACTTTAACCTACGGTTATTGCGCTTCTAGTTACAAGGATGCGAGTAATAAGACAATTTCTGCTAATCTTTTTATCTGATTAGCATAAAGTAAATAGAAGTATAAGCTTTTTAAGAATTGTTTGTTGCAGGGATATGGAGAAAGTGATGTGAATGGTACACATCAGATTTTTTAGATAAAGGGAAACCTAAAATATATATTTCCGGTGAAATCTCGGTATCGAATTTTTTGGTGGAGTGCAATACATTCTCTATACACTATGTACATAGTGCCTATAGAGAAAGTAAAAATGTGTTTGTTATTTTATATTTTTATCTAGTAACATTATAGTGTGGATTTTCCAAATTTCACTCACACATTACCAAGGGACGCTTGAACTAAATACTGAAAAGCTTGCTTACTAGCTTGACTTGAAACTTTAGTTTAAACTGTGAAAGCGGGCCTTAGTAATTGTGCAGAAAATTCATGTGAATGTAGTACGTATATCTTCCTCAGTCAAGTATATGGGAGATTATATTAACGCTTATGAGAAACATTGCTTGCAGACTTCTAGCAATTACTTGTATATTTCGGAATACCATGTGCTCAAGACGGCGGTTACTGGCGCCCATACCTACAGACGAAAGGAATTTCTGTCCAAAATAAAAACAAAAGGAATGTTATGACTTAGCAGCACGCTAGCCATTACGTTACCGTGCCTGTTTCCAGACGTTTGGGCTTGTAAATTCTGTCCTCTGCGTCTCATATTCCCGGGTTCCAGCAGGTGACCTCAATATGAGATTCTGCCTCCATAAGGTGCCTCCAAAACGTATCATATGCTCACTGAAATAGTGTCCTTCTTTTGTCATAAGTAGAGCCCGGATGTTAGGCATAACGCCTGTTTTAACTGTAGAACTATTAGAGTTAACACTTTTCCATACATTTGGGGACGATTGGCGCAATTTTGTGTTTGCCCTTTTTGCATATTTTAGCTCCCGTTGCCTATTTTAAAGTTAACCGCATTTTTTACCTCGTTATTGTATATTTTCTTTACTTTCAATTCATTTAAAAATTTTGATGTATTCCATTCAAAAGACTTTCTCTACATCTATGCAATAACTTGTCAAAAAGCATATGTTTCTATTTATTTCATACTAATTGAGAAACAATTACTAAAAATAGTCTTATTACTTGCTTCCTTTCAAGTAGAAGCGAAATAAGGGAGTATCATAAGTAAAGTGATAGTCAAAAGCTGGTTGCTATGTGACTGAAGTTCTTTTGTTTGTATGGACACGAGTTGACCAATTCCTGTATGAGAAAGAAATAAGTTTTTTAAAGCTGAAATCAAAAACAAAGAATATCTAACAACACCACTAAATACACGAAAAAATGCATATAACATAAATTGTGTGTTTTAAAGTGCTCTACATTTTTTTGTGTGGTAAGTTTTTCTCCATCTCTTACGGTGTAGCAGTTGTGTAACATTCCATAAAATTCATCCACATTAAAGTAGTCTTCAGAGGCTATTCCCAGAAAATTCATGCTGTACATTTTATTTGGCATGTCAATATCTTAAATATAAGAGCTTTTAATCAAAATCGTTAAAGCCATTTTTGAGAAAATCAAAATTTTCGAAAAAAGTTCCATGTAAAGTTTAGTTGCAGTGGGGGGGATTTTCTTGAAAATCTTCATGTCGTATTCTTGGAAGATACCAAACTTAAATACCAATTTTAGTATTCAACGGTCCTTTCATTTTTGAGATATAATGTCCACACACACATACACGGACCTTTTTCCAGGGGGGACCCAAAACATGTATTTTCGGTGAAATCTCGGCATCGAATTATACCTTCTCAATACCCTATGCACATAGTACGTGTAGAGAGAGTAATATGTATTCACTTCTCAAATATTTGCTGAGAATTTTATTCTCCAGCAATACATATATTTCCAAGAAGTGTTTGAACAGTATAGCAAGTTACTTCGGAGTTGACCAGCGAAGGAAAGTATTACGTGGAGGGTGTAGAAAGGAATGCATGTTTGCAAGTATCGTTTGTAAGATTTGTATTATTCGCCTCCCTCGCCCGATAGTAAACTCATCCCTTTTCAAGCCTGGTAGCTCGGCGAAGTTATTACTTTCTCTATACGCACTATGTACATAGTGTAAAGAGAAGGTATTGCATTGCACCCAGATACTCAGATTTCACTGGAAATACATCTTTGGGTCCCCCTTAATAAAAAAAGAAAATATTATTAGAAAAAGGACCCTGTGTGCGTGCGTGTGTGTGTGTGTGTGTGTGTGTGTGTGTGTGTGTTGTGGACAGTATAGCTCAAAAATGAAAATATTGTTGAACACCAAACTTAGTATTTAAGTTTTGTATCTACCAAGAATACGACACGAAGATTTTCAAGAAAATCACCCCACCCCCAACTACCTTTGCATGAAACCTTTTTCGAAAATTTTGATTTTATCAATAATGGCTATAACGATTTTGATTAAAATATCGTATATTGAAGATATTTCACTGACAAATAACATGTATATCTTGCATTTTCTGGGAATAGCCTCTCAAGACTACTTTATTCTGAATCAATTTTACGGAATTTTGGATAACTGCTAAACCGTAAGAGACGGAAGAAAACTTATCACACTAAACATGTAGTGCACTTTAAAACACACAATTTATGTTATATACATTTTTTTCGAGGGGTTGATCGTTTTTTAGATATTCCTTGTTCTTGGTTTCAGCTTGGAAAAACTTATACTTTTCTCATAGAGGAATTTGTCAACTCCTGTCCATACAAACAAATGAACTTCATTCACATAGCAACCAGCTTTTGATTATTAGTTTAGCCTATAGTACCTTATTTCCCTTATACTTACAAGGAAGCAAATTTTAAGAGTATTTCTGCTGATTTTTCTGCTTAGATTGAAGTAAATAAAAGGATAAGCTCTGGAACAATAATTTGTTGCAGAGATGTAAGGAAGGTCAAGTGAATGGAACATATCCGATTTTTTGTGATGCACACACATCATCTTTGGCGCACATAAATTATACAGCAGGGTTTAATAATTCAGGTCATGATTTACATTTTCAGCCTGATTATCGCGCTAACTTACATATTCAATAAACATAGGCTAGTGCCCAATTATGTGGCCATTAAGGTACCAAAAAAGCACAATGGCCAACGTTGCTTGATATTTAAGTCCATTACCGAGGTTCGATTTTATCTAATTGCTTGTAGATGAATAATTTACTTCGGTCAGCTAGCTTCCGCTCGTATATTGCTCCATGAATATAAAAGATAAATTTTCGACTGATTTCCCCTGAAACCAGCCTTAATAGCGTTACATACATGTAGGCGTATGTGCGTGTGTGTGTGTCGCACAAATGAAAGGGAAAGTATCGAGATACTGTAAACGGAAATCTTCCAAGTATAAAATACTCAATGGAGGCGAAAGTTTCCAGCAGATGAGGTAATAAAAAAAATATGATATGTTCCATTCACATGACTTTCTCTATATCACTGCAACAAATTATTCTATTTACTTCATCTAATGAAGCAAAAATTAGCGGAAATAGTCTTATTACTTGCTTTCTTGTTAGTAGAAGCTAAATAAGGGGGTACCATAGGTTAAAGTGATAGTCATAAGCTGGTTGCTCTGCGACTGAAGTTCCTTTGTTTCTATGGACACGAGTTCACAAGGTCCTGTATGAGAAAAGTATGTCACTATAGCTAAAAATAACAAGGAATATCGCAAAAACTATCGACTTCACGAAAAAAATGCATATAACATAAATTGTGTGTTTTAAGGTGCTCTACATTTGTTGTGGGGTAAGTTTTTGTCCATCTCTTACGGTTTAGCAGTTATGCAAAATTCCGTAAAATTGACCCAGCGGCTATTCCCAGAAGATTCAAAATATACATTTTATTTGTCATGTAAAGATATTTAATATACGACATTTTAATCAAAATCGTTAGAGCCATTGTTTAGAAAATCAAAATTTTCAAAAGAAGTTCCATTTAAAGAGTAGTTTGGGGTGGGGGATTTTTCTCAAAATCTTCGTGTCGCATCCCTGGATGATACTAAACCTAAATACCAAATTTGG
The DNA here is from genome assembly GCA_030762935.1 of Hymenopus coronatus. Taxonomy (NCBI): domain Eukaryota; kingdom Metazoa; phylum Arthropoda; class Insecta; order Mantodea; family Hymenopodidae; genus Hymenopus; species Hymenopus coronatus. Next base: position 29,783,871 of record CM060882.1, read on the forward strand.
TATTTTACCGATTTTTCGTTTTTGAGTTATCATGTTCACAGGCATACGGACACACACACTCACATACGGACCTTTTTCTGAAAATACTTTTTTTTTGGTTACAGGGGACCCTAAAACATATATTTCCGGTGAAATCTCGGTAACGAATTTTTTGGTGGAGTGCAATGCCTTCTCTATACACTATCACGTACAGAGAAAGTAAAAAAGTTGTGTTCCATTCACATGACAAACCCTACTATTCTACAAACTTTTCGTCTAAAGTTATTCTTCTATCTGCTTCCTACTAACTGAGATAAACATTTACATAACAGTCTTGTTACTTAGTTCCCTATAAATAGAAAAATCTGATATGTTCCACTCACATGACTTTCTCTACATCTCTGCAACAAATTATTGTTAAAAAGCTTATGCTTCATTTTACTTCATGCTAGTCGAGAAAAACTTACCGGAAATAGTCTTATTACCCACTTCCTTGTAAGTAGAAGCGAAGTATGGGAGAACCATAGGTTAAAGTGATAGTGAAAAGCTGGTTGCTATGAGAAAAGTAAGTTTTTTAAAGCTGAAACCAAAAAAAAAGGAATATCTAAAAAACGATCAACTCTACGGCAAAATGTCTATTATATAAATTATGTGTTTTAATGTGTTCTACCTGTTTTATATGGCAAGCTTTTGTCCATCTCTTACGGTTTAGCAGTTATGCAAAATTCCCTAAAATTCATCCAGAATAAAGTAATCTTCAGAGGCTATCCCCAGAAAATTTAAGATATACATATTATTTGTCAGGTAAGTATCTTTAATATACGTTATTTAAATCAAAATCGTTAGTCATTTTTGAGAAAAGCAAAATTTTCGAAAAAAATTCCATTTAAACGGTAGTTGGCGGTAGGGGTATGGTCTTGAAAATTTTCGTGTCGTATTCTTGGAAGATACAGAAATTAGACACTAAGTTTGGTATTTAACGGTATTTTCGTTTTTGAGCTATGCAGTCCACAGGCGCACGCACACGCGCACGCGCACACATTTTTCTAAAAATGCTTCTTTTGGATTAAGGAAGTCCTTAAACATGTATTTCCGATGAAATCTCGATATCGATTTTTTGTGTGCATTACAATACCTTCTTTGAGCCCGCCCAGGTAGTGTGTTGGTAGCGTGTCTGCCTCATATTCAACAGGTCTTTAGTTCGAATCTAGCTTAGGGTGAGTTACCCTGATAAGGTTTTTTTCGGGGTTTTCTCTTATCCTGAGAAGAGGAATGTCGAGTAACTTTAAGCTTCATGGACCCCGAGATAATTTGAGCATCATTTCACCAATTTCATACATCGTCTGATATGTCCAATCAGATTAAAGGGCCTTAAACTCAAAAAAATTAAAGTACCTTCTCTATACACTATGTACATAGTACTGTAGAGAAATTAATACATGTACATACAGTTTTATTAATGGACGGTCTTTAACTACTGTGGTTATCAGCGTCCCATTCCATACTGGGCGTGGAAGAGCGCTTAATTTTGCTCAGAGGCCATTTTATCTGGCTTCAGATTCTTTTACTTGACACGAATCTACTCTTCTTCCGAAGAAAGCCATGCTAAGGATTTTTACGCCAGAAAAAAAATCCATCACCCAACGCCTGGTATGAACCCGCGACCTTTGGCGTATGAAGTAAGCATGGTATCCATTACACCATGGACAGTGACGATTATCATTAAGCAGATAGAATAATATGCTTTTTAACAATGCTTTGTACAGAGATGTAGAGAAGGTCACGCAAATGGAACACATCAGATTCATTCCACGTGTTGTACACTAACTCGAACCTTTGTTTAGACCTCTCAGAAACTAATGAAGAACATCATCTTCTCCAGAATACTTCTACTTTTCTGTTCTCTACCATAAATTTCTCCATAGTAAAATAAAACAAACCAATTTTTGTCATGTACATTTTTTTTTCGTGGAGTTGTCAACTCTTGCCAACGCAACGCAACGGATTTCAACCCCATAGCAACCATATTTTAAAACATTTGGATGTCAGTATAGCCTAGTGTATTCCCTTATTTACCTTCTATTTAATAAAGAACTAAATAATAAGATACTTTCAGATAATTTTTATCTCGATTAGCTTAAAGTAGATAGAAGAATAAGCTTTTTAACAATAATTTGTTACAGAGATATAGAGAAATGCATGTGAATGGCAAACATCTGATCTTTCTAAAAATCTTTTTTGTGGACTCAGGAAGCCTAAAAAAAAATCTGATGTGTTCCATTTACATAATTTTCTCTACATCCCTACTAAAAGTTATCGTTAAAAATGCTTCTATTTACTTCCTGCTTATCGAGAAAAAATTAACAGATATATCATGCTTGAGGTTCTTTTTAACATGCCGTAAATCTACAATAAGGGACCCACGGTTTTACATCCCTCCGAAGAAAGCCATACTAAGGATCTTTACGCCAGAAAAAATCCATCGTCCTCCGCCGGGTTTTAACCCGCGACTTTGGGTATATGAAGTTAGCACGGGAGGCGTTTAATCGCTTTTCTATACACTATGTACATTATAGATACGTATAGAGAAAGTAAGAAAATGGGGGGGGGTAGGCGCGCACCGTAGTCTATTTATCTCGTCAGCAAATTTGGGCAACGCACCAAAATAAATGAGCACTCACTATAGGTGGCAAAGACATTGAAATTTCCTACTAAGTGGAAATGCTCAATGTAATAAAACCTTACAGTTCATTGACGTCGCAGGTGACAAGTGCTTCTTCACAATCGTCTGCTTTCTGACCTTATTAAAAAGGTAGTGAATAAAAAGAAAGGCCTTTTCTACGCACGAAACTGACGCAAGAGCACGCTGCTGTATCTCTCTCTCCTTTTCCACGCCTCGCTTTCTACTTCAAGATACAAACGAGGGAGAAAAGGGCCATTTTCTTTTTGTAATTAAACGCACACGCTCGACCACACAACCCGCCATAGAGAAAGTAAAAAACGAGAAGCAGCCAAGGAAATTGCAAGCAAGGAACTTTTCTTACAAAGGATGTGTGCGAAAGGGAATGATACCGTCTTCCTCTTCTGTCTTTTCCTGTTTATTTACCCTCTTCTTCTTCTTCTGCTCTTCAAGAAGCAAACTCTCCTTTTTATAATTAAACCGAGTGCATACTACAAACAGGATATCTTGAACAAAAAGAGGAATACGGCAGATCTAGAAATGTATTACGAAACCAAATAAAGAAAAAGAAATCACTTATACCAATGTTTATTCAATACTCTTTTTATCCTTTTTCTGATTGAGAATGTATGGAAATAAAGTGAAAATAGCGGTATACACTAGGAATGTATTTTAAACGTTGGCTTTGAAATTACATATACTTGACATCTTATCGCGAGAAGAAACTGAAGTGAAGTAACGGAAAATTAAACCATTGTAAACAAACAGTAGTCAATAAAGTTAATTTATCATATCTGGTCTTCTTTTGTTTTTTACACTATAACTAGGTCAGTATTTTGTATAGACAGTGTTGCCAGGTTATTACTTTCACTAGTCCCGTATGTACAACGTACAAAGTGGCTAGAGAAAGTACAGGGCTACTACAAAAGAAATAGACAACTTTAACTGCCTGTAAAACAAAAACTATTAGAGATAGCAACCTAATTATTTTGGAGGTATGTTGAGAAACTTTCAAGGTTTCGTTTGTTACTATTGGTAACGCTGTAGTGTTTTGTTTGTTGTTGCAGAAGCTGAAATGGCGGAAAATCCTGTGGAAAAGGCATATTGCGTGTTGGAATTTGCTAGAACGCAATCAGCAACTGTTGTCCAACGACATTTTAGAACACGTTACCACAAAACGCCACCGACTAGACAGTCAATCTACGACTGGTATAGACAATTGAGACAACGGGATGTTTGTGCAAAGGGAAGAGCTCCGGAAGACCAAGAGTTTCGGAAGAAAACGTTGAACGTGTTCGTTCTGTCTACATAGGAAGCCCACAGAAATCGACATCTAGGGCAAGCATGCAATTACAAATTCCACAGCAAACTGTATGGAAAATCTTGCGGAAGCGACTGCACATGATACCTTACAGATTACAGATGTTGCAGTTTCTGAGTGAAGAAGATAAGGTCATACGGCGTGACTTTTGCATCGACATGTTGCGACATGATGAAGACGATGCTGGTTTTTGTGAGCGCATCATTTCATTTTTGTGGTAACGTATTCTAAAATGTCGTTGGACAACAGTTGCTGATTGCGTTCTAGCAAAGTCCAACACGCAATATGCCTTTTCCACAGGATTTTCCGCCATTTCAGCTTCTGCAACAACAAACAAAACACTACAGCGTTACCAATAGTAACAAACAAAATTTTTGGAGTTTCTCAACATACCTCCAAAATAATTAGGTTGCTATCTCTAATAGTTTTTGTTTTACAGGCAGTTGAAGTTGTCTATTTCTTTTGTAGTAACCCTCTATTGTATTCCACCCAAAAATTTAATACCGAGACTTCACCAGAAATATACGTTTTGGGATCCCCTGAGTGCGAGAAAACCAATTTTACTTTTTCTATACGTACTATGTACATAGTGTTTAGGGAAGGTATTGAAATCCACCCAAAAATTATATACCGAAATTTCAACGGAAATATATGTTTTAGGGACCCCTGTATCCAAAAAGTTTTCAGAAAAAGGTCCGTGTGTGTCCGTGAACAACATAACTCAAAAACGAAAAGTAACTAAAATACCAAACTTGGTATTTAGGTTTCGTATATTCCAGGGATGTGATACGAAGATTTTGAGAAAAATACACCCATTCCATTCTACCCTTTACAGGGGAAAAATTAAAAAAATTTGATTTTCTTAAAAACAGCTCCAAAGATTTTGATTAAAATATCGTATATTAAAGATATTTACCTGACAAATAAAACGTATATCTTGAATTTTCTGGGAATAGTCTCTGAAGACTACTTTATTCTGGGTGAATTTTACGGCATTTTGTATAACAGCTAAACCGTAAGAGATGGGCAACAACTTACCACACAAAAAATGTACAGCATGGTAAAACACGCATTTAAGTTATATGTTTTTGTTTTCGTGGAGTTGATCGTTTTTTAGATATTCATAGCTTTCCGTTGCAGCTTCGAAAAATATACATTTCTCATACAGGAATTTGCCAACTCCTGTCCATACAAACAAAGTAACTTCAGTCACACAGTAACCAACTTTGGACTAACACTTTAACCTATGGTACGCCCTTATTTTTCTTCTACTAACAAGGAAGCAAGTAATAAGACTATTTCTGCTAATTTTTACTCGATTATATGAAGTAAATAGAATAATTTGTTGTAGAGATGTAGAGAAAGTCATGTGAATGGAACACATCAGATTTTTATAATAAGCTCCATGTGAGTGAGTGTGACTTTGGACAGCATAGCTCAAGAACGAAAAGCCTGTTAAATACCAATCTTGGTATTTAAGTTCATCATCTTCCAAGGATGCAACACCCAACTACCCTTTACATGGAAGACTTTTCGGAAATTTTTATTTTTCAATGATTACTAATGATTTTGATTAAAATACCGTATTATACAAGTTTTAATGTATAATTTGGAATTTTTGAGAATAGCCCCTGAAGATCTCCTCATTCTGAACGACTTTTGTATAACTGGCAAACCGTAAGAGATATATAAAAACTTACTGCACAAAAAATGTAAATCTCATTAAAACACACAATTTATGTTTTATACAATTTTTTGTAGAGTTAAATGTTTTCGAGATATTCCGGAATATTAGTTTCAATTTTAAGCCCTTAAACTTTTCTTAAACGGGAAGATGCATTTTTTCTCGTTTCTCGTTTGTTTAATCATGGAAAGGAAAAAGATTGGAATGTCAATTGTTTCACATAGCGACCGGCTTTTGAAAGGCGAGACTATCGCTTTAGTCTGTGAGTTTTCTTTTTCCCCTTCTGCTTACAAGCAGCTATAATAAGACTAATTCTGTTTGCCAAACAGCTAGAAAACATCATGGGAATAGAACACATCAGATTTTTTCCCTTATACTTAGCAGAAACCAAGTAATAAGGAAAATTCCTGTTAATGTTTATCTCGATTAGCATTATGTAGATAAAAGAATGATCTTTTTAACAATAACTTTTGTTACAGACCTGTAGAGAAACTCATGTGATTGGAACACATCAAATTTTTTATAAAATGTAATATTTTCTGGTAAAAAGTTCGGGATGTACTATTTAAATTTATATTTTATTTATGAAATAAAGTAATAACATTTATTATGAAATAGGCCGATTATTTAAGGCCCATAAACGGTCTGTCAGACAGATAAATTTTCTCGTTCCGTTCGAGAATTTGACGGTTAGGTTCAGATATCTTATATTATTGCTCGTGATAAATAGAGCTGGGTTTTAGATTCCGAAGTGCACACAGTTACGAACACACAGAGTAGTCAGCAGTATAAAAAGAGGATAGTGCGGAGGGGTTAATAGCGTAAACATGCACACGTTGAAATGTAATCTGTTCCAAAAGTGACTCATTAAATGTTATCATTATATACATTGTTCAAATTGATAAAGCAACGCAATAAAAGAATTATTTCATATTATGATTAGTAAATAAAAACACATTGTACTTTTACAAATAGAAGTGTGAAGCTTGATCCAAAAAATTAAGGATAATAATGAACAAAGCTCAGGATTAAAATTTACATAGATCAACAGCGTCGAACACTATTCTTTTGTATTTTCGGTGCTCTTTTTCAGTGTTCATTGGTTTATTTACTAGTAGGAACTGAAAGAGGCCAGGCAGTGAGCAATGCTAGATTGTGCTAGAGACCACGTTTACTTCAAACTTCATATTATACTCTGCGTGCATAGTTTTACTGTGAAATTTATTATTTCAGCATTCCTTGTTTTGGCCTTCAGCTTTGAAAATCATAATTTTCTCCTACAGCAATTTGTCATCTCCTGTCCATACAAACAAAGGACCTTCAGTCACATAACAACCAGCTTTTAACTATCAATTTAACCTATAGTACTCTTATTTCGCTTTTACTAACAAGGAAGCAAGTAGTAAGACTATTTCTGCTAATTTCTTCTCGATTAGATGAAATAAATAGAATACTTTGTTGCAGAGATGTAGAGAAAGTTATGTGAATGCAACGCATGAGATTTTTACTTTCTCTATACGTATTATGTACATAGTGTATAGAGAAGGTATTGCACTCCACCAAAAAATCCGATACCGAGATTTCACCGGAAATATATGTTTTAGGATGCCCTGTATCCAAAAAAAGTATTTTCAGGAAAAGATCTGTGTGTGTGTGTATCCATGTGTCAGTGAACACGATAACTCAAAAACGAAAAGTCGGTAAAATACCAAACTTGGTATATAAGTTTAGTATCTTCCAGGAATATGACACGAAGATTTTGAGAAAAATCTCCCCACCCCAAACTACCCTTTACATAGAACTCTTTTAGAATATTTTGACTTTCTAAAAAGTTGCTGTAATGATTTTGATTAAAATATAGTATATTAAAGATATTTACCTGACAAATAAAATGTATATTTTGAATTTTCTAGGAATAGCCTCTGAAGACTACTTTATTCTGGGTTAATTTTGCATAACTGCTAAACCATAAGAGATGGACAAAAACTTACCCGACAATAAATGTAGAGCACTTTAAAACACACAATTTATGTTACATACATTTTTTCGTGGAAGTGATTGTTTTTGAGATATTCCTTGTTTTTGGTTTCAGCTATAAAAAACTTATACTTTTCTCATACAGGACTTTGTGAACTCGTTTCCATACAAACAAAGGAACTTCAGTCACATAGAAACCATATTTTGACTATCACTTTAACTTTATTTCGCTTCTACTTACAAGGAAGCAAGTAATAAGTCTATTTCTGCTAATTTTTTCTCGATTAGCAGGAAGTAAATAGAAGCATAAGCTTTTTAAGAATAATTTATTGCAGAGATATAGAGAAAGTCATGTGCATGTAACATCAGATTTTTTTATGGTGAATTCGCCCTATAGAATTTTTCGGTAGAGCGAAATATCTTCTCAATACACTATATACATGGTATGTGTAGAGGAAACACACACACACACACACAAAAGACAAAACAAGGGAGAGGCAACAATTAATATATAGGTACATATTTACCGCGAGTCAATGGGAAATTGAAATCGATTTTATTCCAATTCTATCTATATACGATCTGCGTTTCACGTGTTAAATTCAGTATGAAGTGACATCGTTTTGAACACACAAGCTTCAATAGTAAATAATGACGTTTTTATGTAGGATTTACTTTGGCGAATCTAATAAACATAATTTGTATATTATAGGCACATTTTGAGGTTAGTAAATGCTTTTGAGAAGGCTAAATTAAGCGTTTATAGTAACGACAAAGATGGCTCTGTTGCAAACTTTATTGCACTAGTTCCTGGTAAGTTTACTGAAGAAACAAGCTAATGTGTTCCATTCCAATGGCTTTCTCTACATATCTACAATAAGTTATTGTTATAAAGCTTATTCTTCTATTCACTTAATGCTAATCGAGAAAAATATTTGCAGAAATGTTCTTATTACTTCCGTCCTTGTAACTAGGAAGGAAACAAGGGAGTAAGTACCATAGGCTAAGTAAATAGTCGAAGTTTTTAAAAGTTGGTTGCTAAGTGATTGAAGTACCTTTGTTTGTAGGAACAGAGGTCTATGAGAAAAGTATAAGTATTTTAAAGCTGAAACTAATGTTAAGGAATGTCTCAAAAACGATCAACTCCAGAAAAAAATTATATAATATAAATTGTGTTTAAAGGAGCTCTACATTTTTTTGTGTTGTAGGTTCCTGTCTATGGGTTTCGGTTTACCAATTATGCAAAATTCCGCAAAATTCATCCAGAATGAACAAGTCATCAGAAGCTATTCCCAGAAAATTTAATATATACATTTTATTTGTCACGTGCATTTCTTAAATATATAAGATTATAATCATAAGTGTTGAAGTAATTTTTTAGAAAATAAAAAAATTCGAAATTTTTTCCATGTAATAGGGTAGTTGGGGTAGGTGGATTTTCTTGAAAATCTTCGTGACGCATCCTTGGAAGATACTGAACTTAAATACCAAGTTTTGTATTTAACAGACTTTTCGTTTATAAGCTGTGCTTTGCGCGCACGAGCACACACGCACACATGCACATTTTTCTAAAAGTGTTATTTTAGAGTGAGAGGGTCTCAAAACATGTATTTCCAGTGAAATCTTTGAATCGAATTTTTGGGTGTAATACTATGCCTTCTCTATACACTATATACATACTACGTGTAGATAAAGTAAAATAGCATTGTGCAAAGAATCATTAGAACATATCATCTTGATATGTTGAGTATGATTTTAATATGGAAGGGCTTCCATGCGACATAATACATCCAATCCCACTTTCTAAGAGAGTAGAGTTGATAATTGAAAACGATCTGAATCAGTGTTTCAATGCAATATTCAATACAGTATGTGTACTGAAGTAGATTTCAATTTCCTATGGAAACACGGTAGTAAATATATGAGCTGTTATAATTTCCATTGAGGGAAATATATGTGCTCTTGACAGCAGATTTTGTAGGCATAACTTAAAAGTAAGTTAATCGTATGAAATGGTGCGGAATTTCGAATTCCAAGCTAGGTTACAATTACCAGTGCTACGTTTGTTCAAAATCGGTGCAAATGTTTAGAACCCCATAAAAAACATTCAATTTTATATGATATTAAGATATGAGTGTGCAAAAAAAAAAAAAAAAAATTAAGCCTCTGAAATAGAAAAATCTGAAGTGTTCCATTCACATGCCTTTCTCTATATCTCTGTAAATTATTATTGTTAATAAGCTTATCTTTTATTTATTCCATGCTAATCGAGAATAATAGCAGGAATAGTCTTATTTATTGCTCTATTGCAACTAGAAGCGAAATAAGCGGGTACCATAGGTTAAAGTGAAAGCCAAAAGCTGGTTGCTACGTGACTGATGTTCTTTTGTTTATATGGACAGGAGTTGACAAATTCCTGTATGAGAAAAGTATAAGTTTTTCAAAGCTGAAACCAAGAAAAAGGAATATCTCAAAAACGATCAACTCCACGAAAAAAACGTATATTACATAAATGTTGTGTTTTAACATGCTCTACATTTTCTGTGGGTTAAGTTTTTGTCCATCTCTTACGGTTTAGTAGTTATGAAAAATTCATCCTGAATAAAGTAGTCTTCAGAGGCTATTCTCAGAAAATTCAAAATATACATTTTATTTGTCCGGTAAATAACTTTAATATACGATATTTTAATCAAAATCATTAGAGCCATTTTTTATAAAATCAAAATTTTCGAAAAAAGTTCCATGTAAAGGACAGTTTGGGGTGGGGGGATTTTTCTCAAAATTTTCGTGTCGCATCCCTGGGAGATACTAAATTTAAATACCAAGTTTGGTATTTTACCGACTTTTCGTTTTTGAGTTATCGTGTTCACAGACACATGGACACACACACGGACCTTTTCCTGAAAATACTTTTTTTTTATACAGGGGACCCTAAAACATATATTTCCGGTGAAATCTCGGTGGAGTGCAATACATTCTCTATGCACTATGTACATAGTGAGTATAGAGAAAGTAAAAATGTAGAAATCCTCTGACCCAGTTGAACCACTGTGACCGGGGTTCACACCCAATATAGTGGCACTGTTTTGGCTTGGCAGCAAAGTAGGGTGTGTCGTGCGAGGATATTAAACAGTCACAAGTAATGATTAACTAAATCTCCCTCACATCGCTCGATTTGCTGTTAATTTTCCTTCGACAAAATTATACATTAAATTTTAACGGCTACGGCGCTTGTAATATCATCGAATTTATTATTAGAGACATATAAATGAAATCCCTGGCCCATTCGTAATAATTAAAATCAATTATCATCGCATTCTCCATAAATTTTAATTATGAATTCCATTAGTGGCGTGCAGCATGTTAATCATTGAAATGCACGTAATTTCATAGGAAATTATTTCGCTGGCCATCGCCAGTCGCATTTTATTCCTAACACCACAGAGTTTGACATTGTATATAATTACAGCCGCACTGCTTATAATCCCATTACTGTTTGTGTGTTCGGTCTAACGGAATCAAATTGATGCGTTGAGTAGCCTGTATAGAAAACTGTCATACACGCTTGAAGTAAGCTTAATTATTGCCCGATACAGTTCAACGGATAATAAGTGAACAAGCGCATCATTGACAATAGTATTTATGGTTGATGGTCTTCATTGGCATGGGGGATTTCCCCCAGATTTTGTTCTCCCTTTAAGATTAACACAAATCTGTTTGAACTTTGACATTTTCATGTTGTAGCAAAAGAGAACACCAGCTGCTGCGAACCGCATTTTGTTTATTGCTTAAGCACTCAACATCAAACTTGTATCAGTGTCATCGAATTCTCAAGAAACAAAATATCAAATCATGATTGAACTTTAGTGTCCATTATTTAATTTATCACCTATCTTAATACCTGTCAAATCGAGCGATAGCAGCCCTTTTTATGAGCACCGCGAACAAAGCGGAACGTTCTCGATCGAGAAGCTACTAGAACCTTCCTAAAGAAATCTTCTGGAGCATTAATGGACCAATGGATGGGCTCACACTGGCGGTCTGTAGATAGCTCCGCCCCGAGGATGTAGTATTTAATCCTTTCCGGGAGGATTTATTTTCCAGGGTTTTATTAAAGACGGTTGTATGTTAAGGTTTTGAGCCTTGTTTGAGTACCGAATTTAATTTTAAGTTTCCTAAAAACTAATGCACATAGTGAAATGAAACTTTATACACTTTAAATACGGAAATATTTTTCAAATTTTATCCATATAATTATTGATCTATATTAAGATAAACGTTACATACACATTATATATAAATTAAATATTTTGAAATATTCACTTATAAAGGTGTACTTTCTCTGTTACCTATTAAGTTATAAAGATGACAGTTTTACAACTCACTTCTAAAATGATTTCCTACATTGACAGTCTAATGTACTAATATATATGTAAAACTTATTATAAATTCATTACATAATATAAAAAATCAAATGTGTTCCATTCACATGATTTTCTCTACATCTCTGCAACAAGTTATTGTTAAAAAGGTTAGGCTTCTATTTACTTCATGCTAATTGAGAAAACATTACCATAAATAGTTTTATTACTTGCTTCCTTAAGTAGAAGCGAAATAAGGGAATGCCATAGGCTAAAGTGATGGTCAAAAGCTTAATACTTAATGTCTCATACGAGAATTTGTCAACAAACAAAGGAACTTCATTCACACTGAAACAGGCTTTTGACTATCACTTTAACCTACGGTACTTCCTTATTGCGTTTCTACTTTCAAGGAAGCAAGTAACAAGGTTATTTCTGTTAATGTTTATCGATTAGCACGAAGTAAATAGGAGGATAAGCTTTTCAACAATAATTTGTTGCAAAGATGTAGAGAAAGCCATGTGAATGGAACATATTATATTTATTAAACATCTGAGTTTTGGTTTGCGGAGTGTGTAAATTAGTGTGAAAGCTCATCTGGGTTAAGAAAAATAGAAATATAGGTGTATAGTTTGTAGAGAGCGTGTGAGAAAGTCGTGTGAATCTAGCACTGCTCTTCTTTTACTTCTTATTGCTATTTTTGGCCTAAATATCCGGGTTCTACTTATAGCAATCAGATGCCTATCCGAGTGTTACTTCCATTTCGCTTAGTCAGTCTCAAAATGGCAGTATGACGTGATGGAGAGCCTTTGTTTCATTTTTAACTCCTTACAACCCCCGGTTAGGCAACACTCCTATCCGCGCCATATTTTTTCGACGGTGGAGTATCACGTCTTCGTTTTGGATTGCATGCCATTATATTTTCTCATGTATGGCTGCAGCTGGCACTCGTTTTCCATTTGTTTTTATTTGGTTCTGTTTTTCTTAGGGAATTGAAAATATGCTCGGTTGATTTCTTACACGTTTCGTATTCTCACATTTCATCTTTGCTGCTGCTACTGCCTTGTTTTATATTTCCCTTGGCAGGCAGTTGCTTATGTCGTCTTTTTATAACTATGGCATCCAATCAAAAGTTTCTACGTGTTCATCTGCACGATACAGCTTGCCTTAAAACAATCTTCCAGATTTAAGCAACTGAAGCAATATCAAAAAAAATCTGATGTGTTTCATTCACATGATATTCTCTACATCTATGCAACAAATTATTGTTAAAAAGCTTATGCTTCTATTTAATTCACGCGAATCGAGAAAAAATAGCAGAAATAGTCTTCTTACTTGTAAGTAGAAGCGAAATAAGGGAGTACTATAGGTTAAAGTGATAGTCAAAAACTGGTTGCTATGTGACTGAAGTTCCTTTGTCTGTATAGACAGGAGTTGACAAATTCCTGTCTGAGAAAAATGTTTTTTAAAATTAAAACAAAAAGAATTTCTCAAAAACGATCAATTCCACGATTTACATATATAATATATACATATATAATATATTATGTACATTTAATGTATTATGTACATATAATATATATATATATAATGTATTATGTACGTATATATAATATATACATCGTGGAGTTGAAAGTTTTTAAGAAATTCTTTTTTTTTTTGTTTGGTTCAGTTATAAAAATCATTTTTCTCAGACAGGAATTTTTCAACTCCTGTCTATAGAGACCAAGGAACTTCAGTCACAAACACACACACACACACACACACATATATATATATATATATATATATATATATATATATATATATATAGATAACATAACGCTGTGTTTATAAGCTATTTTTATCATTGTTACTCTCTCTGTACTATTATGCATATAGTATATAGAGAAGCTATTGTAATGCACCTAAAAATTCGATACCGGGATTTCACCAGAAATACATGTTTCGAGTCCCCCTGAATCCAAAAGAAATCATTTTGAGAAAAAAAACCCGTGTGTGAGAGTGTGCGTGAGTGTGTACGTGTGGACAGTATAGCTCAGAAACGAAAAGGCCGCTAAATACCAAACTTGATATTTAAGTTCAGTATCTTCCAAAGATGCAACACGAAGATATTCAAGAGAATTCCCCCAACCCAACTACGCTTTACATGGACAAAGTTACGAAAATTTTGATGGTTTAAGGGTTTTGATTAAAATATGGTATATTAAAGATATTTACCTGACAAATAAAATGTATATCTTGAAATTTTTGGGAATAGCCTCTGAAGGTTACTTTATTTTAGTTGAATTTTACGTAATTTAGTATAACTGATAAACCGTACAATTTATGCTCTATATATTTTTTCGTAGAATTTACCGTTTTCGAGATATTCCTTGTTAGTTTTTAGACCTAAAATGCTTAGGAAATTTGTAAACACCTGGGCTTGCATAGAAACGGATTTCAACCACATTTCAACCCGGTAATGAAAGATTTGACTATAGTTTTAGCCTAATGTATTCCCCTATTTTCCTTATACGAGGCACGTCCAGAAAGTTCCGTTTCAATTTATCGCAGTTCCGCACATGCGCGGTAGACGCTCTGTATCAAGGAGAAGAAACGTGTGCTATTTTGAGATCGCTGTCAGCCACATACGCTTTGTTGTGCTTGTTTACAATGTCGGTGTTGATTGAAAATCCCGCCGCTTGTGAAATCAGATCTGTGATTCGTTTTCTGAATGCTAGGAAAGTGAAACCAATTGAAATTTATCGGCAAATTTGCGAAGTTTACGGACAAAATGCGATGAGTGATTCAATGGTGAGAAGATGGGTCCGACAGTTCAATGAAGGACGTAGTGAAGTGTACGATGAAGAACGAAGTGGGCGTCCATCTTTGGTTACAGAAGAACTGGTTCACGCGATTGATGACAAGATCCAGGAAAATCGCAAGTTTACAATTAGTGCTCTCGCTATGGAATTTCCCCAAAGCTCACGATCACTAATTCATGAAATTGTTATCGAAAAACTGAAATTTCGTAAACTATGTTCACGTTGGGTACAGGCGACAAACTTCTATGAAGAAGGTATACAAAAACTTGTGCCACGCTATGACAAATGCCTACAAAATTTCGGCAGTTATGTGGAAAAGTAGTTTAAGAGTTGTAGAATTTTGTGCAATAAATAATTATTCTGTGTCTGTACACAATTTAATTTTATTACCAAACGGAACTTACTTTCTGGACGTACCTCGTACTTACAAGGAAGCAGGTAATTAAGGCAACTTCTGCTAGAATTTATCTCGATTAACACGAAGCAGATAGAACAATAAACGTGTTAACAATAATTTGTTACAGAGGTTTAAAGAAAGTCATTTGAATGGAACATATTAGATTTTTATCCTTGTTTTTATTACATTATTACTTTCTTTTCAACATCCAGTAAAGTCTTTACACTATGTAACTAAATAGTCGCAGTTCTGTGAACATGAAGCGCGTAATTTGACGGTTTTTTGTTGCAGTTAAAATGCTGCACCTCACACTACACGATGGTAAACCAGTCAAAAACAGAATCAGGTCATCAGCATGCTTGTAAATTATTTTGAGTGCAGTGATGAGTTAATGCGGCTCATGAAAACGCATTGTTATATTGAATAGTAGATGGCCCAACAGCGCCGTGTTTCATGCGTGTAGATAACCCTTCATACGTTAAAAGACATGCGAATTGTTTGTCATCAAGGAATCTCTATCTTAGATTAACGAACTACGGCTACTGGCAGGCTAGGTAGATTTATACTTAAGCCAAGACAGCTGAGATCTGAGGAGGCTGCCAATAGAGGAGGGGGGGGGGGGAATAAAATCAACTAAACAAAAGTGACTACAATATTCTTCCTACATATGTATTATGTCATACTTAGGTCACTGTTGTGTTATGGTTTTCATATATTGTATATATATATATATATAATGTGTATATATTTCTTTTAAGTTTAATTATCCATTATAAGAGGGTGCATTTATGAACTTGTACTCTTTGCTGTAAATTTAAATTGCTATAATTGAATATCTTTGTATTTTTATTTTTTCGGGTTTACCCTTAATTTTCATTATTGTTTTAATATTGCTTTTGATTGTGGATTACCTTTGTCTTTTTATTTTCGCGTTTACTCTTTATTTGTTGTTGTTGTTTTAACATTGTTTTAGTGTGTATTACAAAAGCACGTACGGTCTGTGGACCCGTGCGATTGTTGAAATTCAATGCACATATAATATTATGTCCATAAATACACTTATTCATTCATACATTAACGAACTGGATAGCGAAACGCCTTTTCTCGTGCTTACTGACACTAAAAGTGCTCTTTTAGCCATTCAAGATATTTCAATAGCTCATCCTCTAATTAATGAAATCCATCACCTCCTCAATTGCATCTTTACGAAGAAAAAAATCTGATGTGTACCAGATCTATATTCCTGCAATATATTATTCTTAAAAAGCTTATGCTTCTATTTATTTCATGCTAATATAGAAAAACTAGCAGAAATAGTCTTAGTACTTTCTTCCTTGTAAGTAGAAAGGAAATGAGGGGGTAGCATAGGTTAAAGTGATAGTCAAAAGCTGGTTACTATGTGACTGAAGTTCCTTTATTTGTATGGACATGAGTTGACAAATTCCTGTATGAGAAAACTTAAGATTTTCAACCCTGAAAACAAAAACAAGGAATATCTCTAAAACGATCAACTCCAAGAAAAAAATGTATGTAATATAAATTGTGTGTTTTAATGTGCTCTACATTTTTTGTCCGGTAAGTTTTTGTCTATCAATTACGGTTTAGCAATTATACAAAATTCCGGAAAATTCTCTCAGAATAAAGTGGTCTTCAGAGGCTATTCCCAGAAAATTCAAAATATATATTTTATTTGTCGGGTAAATATCTTTAATATACGATATTTTAATCAAAATCGTTAGAGCCATTTTTTAGAAAATCAAGATTTTCCAAAAAAGTTCCATATAAAGGGTAGTTAGGGGTGGAGGATTTTTCTCAAAATCTTTGTGTCGCATCCCTGGAAGAGTCTAAACTTAAATACCAAGTTTGGTATTTTACGGACTTTTCGTTTTTGAGTTATCGTGTTCACAGACACAGGGACACACTGACTCAGGGACACACACGAACCTTTTCCTGAAAATACTTTTTTAGATAAAGGGGACCTTAAAACGTATATTTCCGGTGAAATCTCGGTGTCGAATTTTTTGGTGGAGTGCAATACCTTCTCTATACACTATGTACATAGTTCGTATAGAGAAAATAAAAAACAGACTATTAATCTGGATTCTTTCACACACCAACAAACATGGAAATGATTTAGCCGACAAAGCATCCAAAGATGCAACAAACCTTCCAAGTGAAAATCCATGTGCGAAAATTCCATATCAAGACGTCAATGCTCATTTGAAAAGAACTCTCCGCGATACATGGAAAAGCTCTTGGGTTACCTTTCCCAAAAGTAAACTTCACGATTCAACAGGTAATTCTACATCATTTTTTTTTTTTCAGTCAAATTCCCAAATCGCCGTGACCAGATACTCATAACTAGAGTCCGAATTGGACATACAAAACTTACACACACATATATTCTCTCTAAAGAAGAGCCACCGCAATGAACAACCTGCAATACAAGAAACAGTCGAGAACTGCCCACGCTACCAACTCTACAGGAAATTCAAGATCATAGATAACCTAAAGCTGTCAATGAAGGACTCGAGCTCATATCTTAGACTGATACAGTTTTTAAAATGCACCACATTGTATGAAAAATTATTGTTAAACTGCTTCACAATGCAATCTCACTGTACAATGTATGTAAATTTGTTAAACATTATAGCTTGGGAAATATTGTAAAGTTAAAATACTGTGTAATGTTATATGTCTATCCCATGTGTTAAAGTTTATATCATGTCTTTGAAGTCGCAATAAGACCTTGCAGTTAAGCGATTTAAAATAAATGAATTTAAAAAAAATGATGTGTTATACTCACATGACTTTCTCTAGCTTTTCTACAAACTTCTTACATAAGCTTATTCTTGTTTCTGCACCTTGTTAATCCAGACAATCATTAGCAGAATGTTCTTATTACTTAGTTCCTTATAAGCAGAAAGAAAATAAGGGAATACACTAGGCTAGATCAATAGTCAAATGTTTTAAAAGCTGTCGTTATGCGATTGTCATTGCAAATAGCGTCTTTGTTTGGCCAGGAGTAGAACAAAAGAAAAACAGATACTTCCTGTCTGAGAAAAGTATAAGTGCTTCACAACTGAAACCAATAACAAGGAATATCTTGGAAACGGTTACCTCCACAACAAAAATGTAAAGAACATAGATTGTGTGTTTTAACGAGATCTACATTTTCTGTGTTGTTAGTTTTTGTCTATCTCTTCCGGTTTGGCAGTTAAGTAAAGCTCGCCAAAATTCAGCCAGAATAAAGAGGTCTTCAGAGGCTATTCCCAGAGAATTCAAGATATATATTTTATTTGGTATGTAAATATCTTTAATATAAGGGATTTTAATCAAAATCGATAAAACCATTTTTTACAAAATCAACAATTTCGAAAATTTTTCCATGTAAAGGGTAGTTAGGTGTTCTTGAAAGTCTTCGTGTCGCATCCTTGGAAGATACCAAGCCTAAATACCAAGTTTGGTATTTAACGGTCAATTCGATTTTTAGCTATGCTGTCCATAGGCACACACACACACAGAGACCTTTTTCTGAAAATGCTTTTTTTGGATTCAGGGGATCCTAAAACATGTATTTCCGGTGAAATATCGGTATCGAATTTGTGGGTGGAATATCTTCCTCTGTACACTATGTACATAGAACGTATAGAGAAAGTAAAAAAGTTCAACGGGCCAAATCCAAGGAAACACCTACGGTGCCGGGGATAGTGCCAGCAACCTACGCTCTTCTCCTCTTGATTATCAAAGGAAACGGTGAGGGAAGTTCGCTCATTGAGAGGAATTCAAAGGTGTGTATTAGAACCCGTAATATAGAATACAGGAACAGAGCCAATAGACCGAAAAGGGTAATATGTTTTACACTTCAGTTACAGATCTTTTATTTTCGAAAGACTGAGAATTAATTAAAAAATACATATCTGTAACAAATTATTGTTAAAAGCCTTATGAATCTATTTACTTCATGCAAATCGAAAAAAAAAAAATAGCAGAAATAGTCTTATTACTTGCTTCCTTGTAAGTAGAAGCGAAATAAGGGAGTACCATAGGTTTAAGTGATAAGTCAAAAGCTGGTTGCTATGTGAGTGAAGTTCCTTTGTTAGTATGGACACGAGTTGACAAATTCCTGTTTGAGAAAAGAGTTGTTCCAAGCTGAAACAAAAACAAGGAATATCTAAAAAACGATCAACCCCCCGAAAACATGTATATGACGTAAATTGTGTGTTTTAAAGTGCTCTACATGTTTAGTGTGGTAAGTTTTTGTCCATCTCTTACGGTTATACAAAATTCCGTAAAATTAATCCAGAATAAACTAGTCTTCAGAGGCTATTCCCAGAAAATTCAAGAAATACATGTTATTTTTCAGGTAAATATCTTTAATATACGATATTTTAATTAAAATCGTTAAAGCCATTTTTAAGAACATAAAAACTTTCGAAAAAAGTTCCATGTAAAGGGTAGTTAGGGGTGGAGGGATTTTCCTGAAAATCTTCGTGTCACATCCTTGGAAGATACCAAACTTAAATACCAAGTTTGGTATTCAACGGTCTTTTCGTTTTTGAGCTATGGTGTCCACAGGCACACAGACACAGAGACACACACACACACGCGCACACACAGACACATGCGGACCTTTTTCTGAAAATACTTTTTTTGGATTTAGGGGGACCCAAATATTTCCGGTGAAATCTCGGTATCAAATTTTTGGGTGGAATGCAATAGCTTCTCTATACACTGTGTACATAGTACTTGTAGAGGAATTAAAGATCTATTTCACCTGTCAGTATCCGCCAATAACTAGTTTTTTGATTGTGTATGCGCTGTTCAATGTAGGGTTATATCAAAGCAAATTTAGATAAACGTAGCAGAAATTTTCTTATTATTCGCTTCCTTGTAAGCAAGAGAATTAGAGAATACTACAGGCTAAAGTGATAGTGAAATTCTTTGAAAGAGTTTGATATGTGAAAGAATTGAAATTTGGTTCTCTTTACATGCCAGCAGCAAAACAAAAGACGGATTTCTGTTTGAGAAAATTTAAATTACGCTTTGCCAGTTACGCAAAATTCAGCAAAATTTATTTAGAACACAGAGGTATTTATAGGTTATTCTCAGAAAATTTAACATATACATGTTTGTGCTGTATATATCTTCAATATACGGTATTTTAATCAAAATCTTAGCCATTTTTGAGAAAATCAAAAATTTTCCATGTAAAGAGTAGTTTGGGATGGGGGAATTTTACAAAAAATCTTCGTGTTGCATCCTCAGAAGATACTTAATTTATATACCAAGTTTAGTATTTTACCAACTTTCCGTTTTTGAGTTATCGTGTTCGCAGACATACGGACACACTGACACGGACTCAAACACACACGGATTTTTTTCTAAAACTACTTTTTTTATACAGGGGACCCTAAAACGCGTATTTCCGTTTAAATATGGGTATACAATTTTTGGGTGGAATGCAATGCCTTCTCTATACACAATGTACATAGTACGTTTAGAAAAAGTAAAAATATTGAAATGGTTTGGACATGTAAATAGGACAGAAAATAGCTCAATTTAAAAAAAATGATACTGGAATGGTTTGTGTTTGTGTGTGTATTTGTGCGTGCGTGCGGCCGTCATAGGCTTATTGTGCATTAGACCCCAGGAGGGCAAGGTGAAATGAAATTATTATCAAAGAGCGGTCGAAACCGGACCGCGGGGAAGGGTCAAACTTGAAGAGCCCTAACATAGTCCAAGCAGTTCATTCCGATTCAGGGAATACCTTTTCGAGTCCTACAGACCACTACGTCATCTCGCCACTAGAATTGTACTTCCAAAGCGCATTCACCACCTCGGAAGGGCGCCATCACTGCCGTCTTGCTGGCACTTGCGATCATGAAGGAGACCGGTTGTATGAAATGAAGGGACAAGAAGTGCAGAGGAATGAAGGAATCTCCCCCAGCATTCGCCTAGTGACCCGGTAAAACCCCCAGAAAACAATGAGTCAAAGAGGTCACTACGGAAATGAACCCATGACCTCTTGAATGCCAGACGCAGACGAAAACCCTGGGCCACCTGGTTAGGTATGCTGGAGGTTGCGGTGGTTCCTATATAGGTGGTTTATTGGGTTCCGGGTTCGAATCCCGCATGAGGTTCAGGAGATTATGGGATGGTGTGGATATTCGGGTGCACTAGCCCAAGATATGTCTGCATTGAATCTTTCTCAGAAATGGCGTTATGACACAAGTGGCTTATTTGAGTTCAGAATTACTATTTAACTCAGCTACTCTTTCCGCAACCGCGTCTAACATCCGTTATTACTTGTGACCTTATACGGTGTAGTAAATAACACTGTATCTATATCAGCCATACATAATCCCGTTCGTTTCCACCGCTGAATCAAATAGCACGTCTTAACTGGTCCGTTTCCCATAGTAAGTGAAGTCGCGTCTCTCGACCAACAAGAAAATCGTTGTATTACATTTGAATCACGTCCACCCTCAAGCAAAGGAACTTCTACGCCCTTCAGTTCATCATCTGCACTTAACGGTAACTTTTTTTGCCTGGATCGCTTGCCAACCCGCGGTAAAATTAGTCTGTGTACTTTTCGACATATTTCACATTTCTTCCCTGGCCATTTTCAATGCATATTTGTCCCGTCCTAATATAATTTATGTTTCCCTTTAATTGCGTGGTACTGTACTGTCTCAAAATCGAGGGAAGGAGAAGCAAAGGAAAGTCTAGGCAATAATACTGTAACAAAAACTCGCTTTTGTTCCAACAAACAGTCGAAACTAACTGACTGTTGCACGCCATGAATTCCCAGTGAAAACCGAACTCTGGGGAAGATGTATTATAAACGAAAAAGCATAATGGAATTTTGTTGAGCGAAGCCATTTTCGAAAGAAAAAAAATAGCAAATTGTTCCTCGAAATTAAATAGTTTATTTCACAACAGTGTATGAAGATAACAATTCTGTTCTTAAATTTTATTAAGGGACAAGAAGACCCTTATAGAGTTTAATACATGTATAAATTATTTGGGTTGATAAGTAATTTAAATTATTGTAAATTGTATTTAATTGGAGTGACTCAAAGATAGATTAAAATTTTACATAATACAAGGTTTTGAAATGATTAATCTTTTTCGAAACACTCTTAGACATAGGGAACTTTACAGGTCAAGATTGGTCAGTGTGAGAACCGACTTTCGGAGAAAAGCAGCATACCTTAGCTAGGAAGTGGAGGAGTAACGAGTTCCTCCCCCTCATCCCATAGGACCACTAATTCAAACATACAAACGAAAGTAAATCCTGTTTACGCGCTAACGTACTTCTGAGTTTGAAAGGGAGAATGCCAGTCCCGCTCCTATCTATTCCCTGGCAGTGAAATGGAAAGGCTGCGCAGAACGATATAAGCCTAATTATTGCCGATTACGTCTGTGTTCCTTCTCCGCATGTCCATGTGACGTCGAACAAGCATGCGCATCGCGAAGTTTTTGTCAGTGGTGGGAGAGAGGGTGCTGCAAGAGACACTGCGACATCACAAAAATCATAGTGTACTATTTATTGTAAGGGTATATAAGCTAAGAACTATTAATGTTATTGTCGGGACCTTCAAAACCTAAGTTCTCCTCTGGTAAAGGTCCCTTATAGGATAGACTAGAATGATGTTTTCGCGAGTAAGGGCAACATAGTAAACTAAATACTTCCCATCCTACATTCAGCCATGTAGTCGCGTGTTGTAACAATGATATAGGGGTGATGCCAAACTCTCCTTCCATCTCTACCTTTCTTGCTGGCTAAAAATTTAACAGATATCCTTTATGGTGTTTGTTGAAACATTGCCATAAGGTTAATCACACACCCATACAAAATAGGTTAAAAATTATATGTAGTTTATAATTATGTTCTCCTTTTGTGTGTGTTTATTTTGTTCTTTTTTTTTTTTTTACTTACCACCTCATTAAAGTGCAGTCCCTACTTAGAGCAATATGCTCTTTGGGATATTCTAAATAAATAAAAACGTCGGAAAAGAGCAAGTAGTTCAAGAATTGAGCTGCGCGAACCAACAAAAAAAATGGTAGTACTTTTAATTACCTTGTTCTCGAAAAACTAAAAATTCTCCGTAGAAAAAAAAATTAAAAAGTTCTGATCTGTTCTATTCAGATGACTTTCTCTACATCTCTGTCACAAATTACTATTAAAAAGCTTATTATTATATTTTCTTCATGCTAATCGAGATAAACATTAGCAGAAATGCTTTCTTATACGTAGAAGTGAAATAAGGGAATGTACTGGGCTAAAACGATAATCAAATCTTTTAAAAACTGGTTCCCATGTGAAAGAAATCCATTTCCTTGCATTTCTTGGAAGTTACTAAACGTATATACCAAGTTCGGCATTTTACCGACTTTTCATTTTTTCTCAAGTTGTCGTGTTCACAGACACACGGCCACAAACACACACGGACCTTTTTCTAAAAATGTTTTCTTAGGATACTGGGGACTTTAAAATATCTATTTCCCATAAAAATCTTCTCTATACACTATGTGCATAATACGTGAAGATAAAGCAGAAGACTCAAAGATGCAAAACATGTTGCGAACGAGATCCGTAACTATTAAAATAATGTAATAAGTTCCAATTCCAATCGGCATAGAAGTTTGGCATTTAACCGACTTTCGTTTTTTAGTTTTTTGTTCATACACACACACACACACACACACACACACACACACATACACACACTCGCGGGGATTTTGCTAAAAATGCTTTTTATTTAGGGGGAATCAAAAAGTGTATTTCCGGTGAAATTTTGGCGCCTAATTTTTGGGTACAGTAAAATATTTCTTCTACTTACTGTAGTAGAGTGGTTGAGAGAGTAATAAAACAGAAATTAATACCATGAAGGAACCCAAATGGCAGATATACCTATAATTTTCACAATCGCAACTGTAGGAAGCAGCAGAAGTTCGCCCGAAGAGAAGCTATGACTAAAACCAGGCCATATATTTCTCCAGTTGCGCTACACAACAAAAACAAAAGACAGTAGTGCGCTCTTGCGACCGTAACGGTAAGCTATTCCAGTTGCCATGGAGATAAAAAAGTGGCATGACGTTGCACAAAGAAATTTCTGTTTATACATTCTGTTTTATGACTCAGTCTGCAGACAAGCGCAAAAGAATACAACACGTATTAATGAAGTAGTGTTTGCGCGCGAGTGGCATTGTGGTATTGTCGGTGTTTATTCAGTTACTCCCTATCCAAACTCTACACTATCCCACCGCCAACTAGAATATTATGTTTTGTACTATCGCGACGCTCTGTTGTTTTAACGCCTTCATACGTTATCTCTAATACAATAATAGTTCTTTTCATTTTCAGGACACATTGTTATCATTTTGCTTTCTGCTACCGCTGCTCTTTTGCTGCGTTTGTATTTAAATTTCAGTAATTGCCGCCTGGTAATTACGTAAGCATTAAATTATTTACTTTATTTACTTCCGTTTTAAAAGCAACCCATTAATTGATACTTTTCTATTGCTAAAGCTTCTTTTAATTTTCGTATAAATAAAGTAACAAACACGTCATGTATTTTCATATAGCAACGTGTTACAACGCACTTTATAAGTTACATCCTGATTCTTAAGGAATAAACATTTCCCATTCCATACTTTTAGTATTTTGTTTCCCTCGAGTATATAAAATAGAGCGCCTTGAAAAAAAGAAGACATTCTACTGATTATTGCTAATTAATCATACATAAAACAAATTATAACTTTTAGGTTAAGTTTGAATACAACCATAAATCACACAAGAAAATGCTAACGGAAATTCATAGTAATCTGACAATTTGCGCAAATTTTTCTTTCTCTAGCCCCGCATGTACAATGTACATAGGGATAAAGAAGTATTGTATTCCACCCAAAAATTCTATACCGAGATTTCACCGGAAAGTGTGCGTGTCTGTGGAAAGCATAGATTAAAACAAAAAGTCCGTTAAATACCAAACTTGGTATTTAAGTTTAATATCTTCCAAGGATGCGACACAAAGATTTTAAAGAAAATCCCCCACACTCAACTACCCTTTACTTGGAAAAAATTTCCCAAATTTTGATTTTCTCAAAAATAGACTAACGAGTATGATTAAAATATCGAATATTCAAGATATTTACTTGAGAAATTAAATGTATGTCTGGAATTTTCTGGGAATAGCCTCAAAAGGCTACTTTATTCTGGATGAATTTCACGGACTGTTGCATAAGTAGTAAACTGTAAGAGATAGACAAAACTTAGTTAACAGAAAATATAGAGCTCATTAAAACACAAAATTATGTTACATTCATTTTTTTCGTGGAGTGGATCGATTTTGATATATTCCATGTTATTGGTTTCAGCTTTAAAATATATGTCTCAAACAGGAATTTGCCAACTCCTGTCCATACAAACAAAGAAACTTCGGTGACATAGCAATCAGCTTTTAATTTTCTCTTTAGCTTATGGTATCCCTTTTTTTCCCATATACTTACATAGAAGCAAGTAATAAGAGTATTTCTGCTAATTTTTCTCGATTAGCATGAAGTAAAAAGAAGCATAAGGTTTTTAACAATTATTTGTTGTAGAGATGTACCGAATGTTATGTGAATGGAACATATAAGATTTTTACTTTCTCTACACGTACTATGTACATAGTGTACAGAGAAGGTATTGTAATGCGCCCAAAATTTGATACCGAGATTTCACCAGAAATACATGTTTTGAGACTTCCTGAATCCCCCCCAAAAAAAAATTTAGAAAAATGTCCGTGTGTGTGTGTTAGTGTGTGTGTGTCCGTGGGCAGCATAGCTCAAAAACGAAAAGTCCGTTTAAAACCAAACTTGGTATTTAGGTTTGGTATCTTCCAAGGATACGACACGAAGATTTTCAAGAAAATCCCCCCACTTCTAACTACCCTTTACTTGGAACATTTTTTAGAAAATTTTGATTTTCTTTAATTTTCTGGGAATAGCCTCTGAGGACTACTTTATTCTGGATGAATGTTACATAACTACTAAAAAGTAAAAGATGGACAAAAACTTAACACACAAAAATGTAGAGCACGTTAAAACACACAATTTATCTGATATACATTTTTTTCGTAGAGTTGATCGTGTTTGAGATATTCCTTGTTTTTGATTTCAGCTTTGAAAAAGTTATACTTTTCTCATACAGGAATTTACCAACTCTTGTCCATACAAATAAATGAACTTCAGTCACATAGCAACCAGCTTTTGGCTTTCACTTTAACCTATGGTACTCACTTATTTCGCTTCTACTTACAATAAAGCAAGAAATAAGACTATTATTGTTAATTTTTTTCGATTAGCATGAAATAAATAAAAGCATAAGCTTATTAACAATAATTTGTTACAGAGCTATAGAGAAAGTCATGTGAATGGAACACGTCAGATATTTTAAAATCTTTTTCAAGTTTATACTGTTGTATGCCAACATTTCTTTGAGATAAAACCACAGTTGCATCTGTGTTCACCAGGTGGCGTGCAGAGATCGTTAAAGGTCTAATTACAGCATTTCATGACATGGCCTCAAGGCTTTGCTAAGAGTTTCCAAAGACCGTAAATTTTAACGTAGGGATTATAAGACGGTGAACATTGTCGACGTATCTCAGGAGCAATTAATTACTGAGGCACATTGACATCACTTCTTGAAGATATCCTTCCTTTGAGGATTCCTAGTATGGTTAGTTACAATTTATACCTGTGATTAGGGCGTCAGACAGCTGAGACAGGGGAAATGGCTTGATGGATGTGTACCTGAGCCCTCCGTCTGTCTGTGCAAGCTTATAGTTCCTCAAACTTGCTTTGACATCTCAGTTTCAACGCAAACTCAAAGCAGACAGGCAGTTTAACACTTGAGCTACATACAAACTTACATTTCCAAAATATAGGGTCTTTGAAAAGCATTTTCTAACACGTATGTTCCATTCACATAACTTTCTCTACATCTCTGCAACAAATTATTCTTAAAAAGCTTATCCTTCTATTTACTTCATGGTAATTGAGAAAAAATTAGCAGAAACAGCTTTGATTACTTGCTTCCTTGTAAGTAGACACGAAATAAGGGAGTGCCATAGGTCAAAGAGATAGTCCAAAGCTGGTTGCTATGTGACTGATGTTCCTTTGTTTGTATGGACAGCAGTTGACAAATTTCTGTAAGAGAAATGTATACATTTTCAAAGCTGAAACTAAAAACAAAGAATATCTTAAAAACGATCAACTTCAAGAAAAAAATGTATATAGCACAAATTGTGAGTTTTAACATGCTCTACATTTTTTGTATGGTAAGTTTTTGTCCATCTGGTACAGTTTAGAAGTAATGCAAAATTCCGTGAAGTTCATCCAGAATAAAGTAGTTTTCAGAGGCTAGTCCCAGAAAATTCAAGATATAAATGTTGTTCGTCAGGTAAATATCTCTAATATAGGATATTTTAATCAAAATCCTTAGAACTGTTGTTGAGAAAATCAAAATGTTCAAAATAAAGGGTAGTTGAGGAGGGGGATTTTTTTGAAAAGCTTCGTGTCAATCCTTGTAAGATATCAAACTTATATATATATATAAAAAAAAAAATTTTTTTGGTTCAGTGGGACCCAAAACATGTATTTCCGGTGAAATTTCGGTATGGAATTTTTGGGTGCATTACAATATCTTCTCTGTACACTATATACATAGTACATGTAGAGAAAGTAAAAATAAAGTATATATACACATCATTTACAGATAAATTTAAACTAGTAGCATTAAGTATAAATTATAAATATGAAAGAACAAATAGAAAAGTAAAGATATAACTTTAAACAAATAAAAATAACAATACTAATACAATTTCTAAAATATATCTAATAATTAATAAACTAAAACATCACACATCATACACACATACAGAATTAACCCCAATAATATCTATTACTACTTCTAAACAATAGCAAATATATAAAATAAAATTACCAAATTTGTTTTTAAAACTCAATTTTACTAAAATATAATAAATTATAAAATGTATTACCTTTTATTTATTATTTATCTTTGTGTTTAATAATTTCTATATCAATAATTAGTATCATAATTTATTTATTATATCAGTATGTACGGTAAATCACGTATGTACAATGTACATAGTAGATAGAAGATATTGTATTCCACCAAAAATTTGATACCGATATTTTGCCGGAAATATACGTTTGAGACCCCATAATTCCACACACACACACACACACACACACACACACACACACACACACACACACACACACACACACACACACACACACACACACACACACACACACACACACACACACACACACACACACACACACACACACACACACACACACACACACACACACACACACACACACACACACACACACACACACACACACACACACACACACACACACACACACACACACACACACACACACACACACACACACACACACACACACACACACACACACACACACACACACACACACACACACACACACACACACACACACACACACACACACACACACACACACACACACACACACACACACACACACACACACACACACACACACACACACACACACACACACACACACACACACACACACACACACACACACACACACACACACACACACACACACACACACACACACACACACACACACACACACACACACACACACACACACACACACACACACACACACACACACACACACACACACACACACACACACACACACACACACACACACACACACACACACACACACACACACACACACACACACACACACACACACACACACACACACACACACACACACACACACACACACACACACACACACACACACACACACACACACACACACACACACACACACACACACACACACACACACACACACACACACACACACACACACACACACACACACACACACACACACACACACACACACACACACACACACACACACACACACACACACACACACACACACACACACACACACACACACACACACACACACACACACACACACACACACACACACACACACACACACACACACACACACACACACACACACACACACACACACACACACACACACACACACACACACACACACACACACACACACACACACACACACACACACACACACACACACACACACACACACACACACACACACACACACACACACACACACACACACACACACACACACACACACACACACACACACACACACACACACACACACACACACACACACACACACACACACACACACACACACACACACACACACACACACACACACACACACACACACACACACACACACACACACACACACACACACACACACACACACACACACACACACACACACACACACACACACACACACACACACACACACACACACACACACACACACACACACACACACACACACACACACACACACACACACACACACACACACACACACACACACACACACACACACACACACACACACACACACACACACACACACACACACACACATTTAGAAATACACATTCTGTCAAGAAAGTACCGAGAATTGATCATTTAAAAATTCTGTTTAAAAGGGGATTCGAAACTACTGTCGCTAAGTTGGTACAACTTTCCTCTATGCCCACGCGAAGTTTGATCGTCAGCTGTCATCTAGTTTGTTTACAGTACGCCATTTTGTTAGTTCATCTCAAAGGTGATTTCGATTTTATAATAGATACAAATATTGAACAAAGAATCTGTCTCAAATTTTGCATTAAAAATGGTATTTCGTGTGCCAAATCACTGAAATTGTTACAGAGGGCTTACGGTGAATCGAATTTATCAAAAATACGTGCATATGAGTGGTACAGTGCATTCAAATGTGGTCGAGATATGGCGGAAGGTTTGCCTCGCTCTGGTCGGCTATCAACGGTTTCAACTGAACTGAACTTCGCTAAAATGAAGAAAATGGTGTCTGAAAATCGTCATTTAGGTCTGAGAGAAATTGCCGCTGAACTTTCTATGTCTCACGAATCGATTCGTACCATTTTAAACGATTATTTGGGCATGACACGCTTTGCAGCTCGGTTAGTTCCGAAAGGCTTGAATTTTCTACAAAAACTCAATCGCGTAAGGATTGCTGAAGACATTCTAGAACAAGCCAGTTCCAATGCCACATTCATGAAACGCATTGTAACTGGTGATGAGACGTAGGTTTACGGGTTTGACACTCAAACCAGTCAACAAGCTTCTGAATGGCGCCTTCCAACTGAACCGAGACCTGAAAGAGCACGTCAAACTCGATCAAAACTGAAGGTCATGTTGACAGTTTTTTTCGATTATTGCGGTGTCGTGCACTCAGAGTTCTTGCCAGGAGGTCAGATGGCAAATAAAGACTATTATCTGAGCGTTATGCGGGGTTTGAGAGAACAAATACGGCGAAAAAGGCAGATTTGTGGAACGTCAACTCATGAATTCTGCACCACGATAACGCACCAGCTCACAAGGTTATTATTGTGAACGAATTTCTGGCCAAAAACTCAACACATTTCATCGAACAACAACCGTATTCACCTGATCTGGCTCCTGCTGATTTCTTTCTGTTTCCAAAACTCAAGTTACCACTTCGAGGCACCCGTTTTCAGTCGATAGAAAACAAAGGAAAATTCGCAGCGACAATTGACATCGATTCCTAAAAGTGCCTACAGAAAATGTTTATGATGAATGGATTATTCGCTGGCATTAATGTATGAATTTAGAAGGGGCTACTTTGAAGGCGATAAAATAAAATTGCATGAATAATTCGCTTTTTTTTTTTTTTTTTTGTGTTTTATTGGCAAATTCCCGGAACTTTCTTGACACAGTAGTATGTCCTTGTGTGTATCTCTGTGATATTTGGATAGCATAAGTAAAAAACAAAAGGTAGGTTAAATACGAAAATTGGTATTTAAGCTCAGTAACTTCCAAGGATTTGACAGGAAGATTTAAAAAAAAAATTCCCCAAACTAGCTACCCCTTACATGGAATACTTTAAAAAATGTTGATGTTATCAACTCCTCTAACAATTTTTATAAAAATGCCATATGTTTAAATTTTTACATGACAAACGAAATGAATTTTTTGAAATTTCTTGGAATAGCCTCTGAAGACCCCTTCATTTGGATGACCCCTGTATAACTGGTACACTTACTATACAAAAATGTGGATCTCGTTAACACACAGTTTGCGACATACTTTTTTGTAGTGTGAACTGTTTTCTAGATACTCCTGGTTATTGGTTTCAATTTTAAGCTATTTAAACATTACTCAAACTCAGAACAAACAAAAAGAACCGAATATCGACTGGCTATTCAAAGATTTAACTTCCGCTCTAGCCTGGCGTATTCATTTGTTTTCCTTATAGTTACAAAGAAGCAAGTAATAAAACCAATTTTGGTAATATTTATACTAGCATGACTAGATAAAAGAACAATCTTTTGTAAGAAAAGTTGCTTGTGAAACACCTAGAGAAAGTCGTGTGCCTGAAACATATTAGATTTTTAGAAAAAGGCCCGTGTGTGTTCACAGGTGTGTTCCTTCGGACAGCATAAATCAAAAACCATAAGTCTGTTAATTAGCAAACTTGGTATTTAAATGCAGTTTCTTTTAAGGATGCGGCAGAAAATTTTCGGGAAAATCCCCCACCCCTTCTCCCTTTATAGATAACATTTTTAAAAAAATATACTTTTCTTAAAAATGGCGCTAACGATTTTGATAAAATAACATGCTTAATATATTTTTATGGCAAACGAAATATATATCCTGAATTTTCTAGGTTTAGCCTGTAAGCACCTCTTTATTCTGGGTGGCTTTTGTATAGTTTTAGTCTAGCTGGGGAAACATAAACGATAGATAAAAACTTACTGCACATAAGCTGTAGATCTCTATAAAAACGCATTCTATGTCATATTTTTTCTGTAAATTAAACCGTTATCGTTGGTTTGTTTTTGGTGTTAATTTTAAACTACTTAAAATGTTCTCAAACAGGAGGTCATCCTACATTTCATCTCTTTTGTTTTACTCCAGGCAACCCGAATTTCAATTGTTTCATATAGCAACCGGTTTTTAAAATGTTTGACAATCGCTTTAGGCTAGTGTATTCCATTATTTCTCGTTTACTTACAGAGAAGCAAGAAATAAGACAGTTCTGCTAATGTTTATCTCAAATAGCATGATGTAGTTAAAAGAATATGCTTTGGAAAACATTTTTGTTTGTGGAATAGCTAGAAAAAGCCATGTGAATATAATACATCATATTTTAATATTGCAGATAGGAACGAAATAAAAGAAGTCACATTCTGGGTAAAAATGGAGTTTTATAAAACATTGAGAACATGCCCTCCGTTCTGGTATTCAACATACATAATTTTTTCTGTGACTTTATGCTCAAATTATGCAGATGATGTCTTGGAGTACTAGCATTTTCTTGAAAAAGTTAGCATCTTTTAGTTGCTGTAAGGTTGTTGGATGTATCAGAAAATTCGATTTTTAAGGAGTCTAACTCCACAACGAAAGATCGGTCTTAGATCTGGAGATCGTGGCGGCCATTTTGTTGGAACTTTATGAATAGAACATGGGCCTGCTATTAAACTGTTAAAGAAACTTTCTGAAACTTTAAGCATAACGCCTCTAGCATTCATAACATCATTAAATCAGCTTTATTCTATAATTTAGTGATGGAGCCAACATTTGTAACTTACAAATGCTTATAGCAGCACGAACAAAATTATTGTTTTATTTAACAAATCTGTAGCAATGGTAACGTGAACAAAAACAAAAGAAAACCAAATCCCATATTTTGTTTTTATTCTTTTTCAAATACTGTAATATTTATAGTGGTGCAAAATTAGAAGTGACTTTGAATATATAACTGAATATAACTGAAGATTTACCTTAAATAACCAGTAAGCACGATTTGTAGAATATAACACTTACCATTTCTTACTTTCTCTACCAAGCCCAATGAGAGAAGGCATATCACCAGAAATATATATTTTCAGGTCCCCTTAATTTAAAAAATCAATTTTAGAAAAAGCTCCCTGTGAATCTGATGTGTTCCATTCACATTACTTTCTCTACCTATTATCTAACACATTCTCTTACAACTAATGAAGATAATTGATTCCTCAAAACTAGAAGGGAAATAAACTGATACACTATTCTAAATCGATAGTCAATTTCTTTACTTTCTCTATACGCATTATGCACATAGTGTATAGAGAAGGTATTTTAATGCACCCAAAAATTCAATACCGAGATTTCACCGCAAATACATGTTTTAAGACTCCTTGAATAAAAATAAAGAAGTATTTTTAGAAAAATATCTGTGTGTGTCTGTCTATCTGTGTGTATCTTGGGCAGCATAGCTCAAAAACGAAAAGATCGTTAAAAACCAAACTTAGTATTTAGGTTTGGTATCTTCCAAGGATACGACACGAAGATCTTTAAGAAAATCCCCCCACCCCCAATTACCCTTAACATGGAACTTTTTTCGAACATTTTGATTTTCTCAAAAATGTCTCTAATTATTTTGATTAAAATGTCATACATTAACGATATTTACACGACAAATACAATGTATATCTGGAATTTTCTGGGAATAGCCTCTGAAGATTGCTTTATTCTGGATAAGTGTGACGGAATTTTGCATAACTACTAAACCATAAGGGATCAACAAAAACTTACCACACCGAAAATGTAGAGCACATTAAAACGCTTAACTTATGTTATATACATTTTCTTCGTGGAGTTGATTGTTTTTAAGATATTCCTTGTTTTAAATTTCAGCTTTGAAAATCTTTACTCATACAGGAATTTGTCAACTCCTGTCCATACAAACAAAGGAACTTCAGTCACAATGCAATCAGCTTTTCACTATCACTTTAACCTATTGTACTCCCTTATTTCCCTTCTACTTACAAGGAAACAAGTAAAAAGACTATTTCTTCTAATTTTTTCTCGATTAACATGAAGTAAATATAAGTTTTTTAACAATAATTTGTTGCAGAGATGTAGAGAAAGTCATGTGAATGGAACACATCCGATTTTTAAAAGCATTTCGCATTGCCATTTAAATTTGGTTCACTTTGTATGGCCAGAAGTAGAGCAAAAGAAAAACAAATGACTAATTCCGATTTGAGAAAAGGTTAAGTATTTTAACATTGAAACAACCTACAAGAAAAAGCTGGGAAATGGATAAAGCCAGAAAAAAGAAAAGTTCAGATGACATAATTTTTGACTAGATCTACAATGATTTAATGTCTGTCTACTCAACTCCTGTCCTATACACGGCTTGTGTGAAAAAACAATTAAAGCAATACTAATTTACTACAACAGTAGGTTATATTATGAATCATGGGACTTAAAGTACATTTTAAATCGCTATTGGGGTATGGCTTCTAACATTTGATTTGGGATCATCTTGTGGTTTACCTGGAAAGATGCGAGTCAGTTGGAGAGTTTAATGGTGTGTCAGCATGTTGCCATGGTAGCTCAATCGTAGAGCAAACGGTATGAGACCGGGAGATCCATAGTTTGAATCCCAACTATGGAATTGAATTTTTCAGTTTGACTCTGCCTATCCAACTTGATCTACATTTTTATTTAATAAGGTGTATCAGTTGTGCAAAAGGCAAGTAGAATTAAGAGGCTATCCGCAGAAAAATAAATACATTTTATTTCTCATGTAAATATTTTTAATATACGGTATTTTAGACAAAATTGTTAGGCAATTTTTGAAAAAATCAAAATTTTCTAAAACTTTTCTACCATTGGGTGGTAGATTTTCATGAAAATCTTCGTGTGGTAGACATTCTTGAAAAAGTTTGCACTTAAACACCAAGTTTTCGTTTTTGAGATATACTTTAACAGACCAACACACACAGACATTTTACCAGAAATGTCTTTTTCTGATTCAGAGGACCATAAAACGTGTATCTCCAGTGAAATTTCGGTGTTGAATTTTTAGTAGAATTCAATACCTTCCTTTCCGACGTACTACACACGAAGTAGATAAAGTGATAAACAATGCTGGTAGAGAATGTCACGTGAATGTAGCTCATATTTTAAAATGAAGAACAATATTTCCTCCAGCAACATAAGTAGGTCATAGAGAAAGTGGTGGGTCCTTGAAAAATCGTGCCAATCTACCTAAAATGTTTCTACTAACTCCCATAATCTGAGGGTTTTTTTTTAACGGGATAAGGGCAAAATCGAAAGCTTGAAGAGCAGTGGTTAATTTTATAAAGAAAAATTATTTTGTATCAACAAAATTTAAATACAAAAGAGGATTAAAAGCAAAGTTTCTCCGAAAGCCATTGGCTAAAGCACGTTTTGTAGAAATAATTATTATCCCTGCACAGCCTTTTCATTAAAACGAGAAGTTTTTGAGGTCAGGACGTCTTTTGAAACCCTAGACTTTAAGTACGTAACTCAAATTCGGCTTTGAAATAAAACGCAGCAACAAAAAAGGCACTTGTACGTGCAGTTTGGTTTCCAGATCTCCCACGCAAGCTTCTCGGTGGACCAAAGTTTGTTTGTGACGGACCAACATCCATTAAAACAGCACAAGGACAAAAGAGCAGCGACAAACTTTTGTTTTCTGTAACCCTAGCAACACCTCCACTCGGCGGTTAATCCCTCTGAAAACTACATCCATCTCTGCCTATTTTATATTCACGTTATGGACCCTTTTAGTTCCATCAACAAAGTGTTAATTGGATGTAGAACTTATAAAATAATTTCCATACGACGTAAATGTGTCAAAGATGCGTTTCTAAAAGTTTTCGTTTTTAGCTGATTAAAGCAACGAATTATGGTTTTCATTCTCTCTACTGTGTACACTTGAGAGCAAAATATTCTCATCCACTCTCAGATTTTCTCTTCATATCTATAACATATTATTGTTGTAAAGCTTATTATTCTATCTACTTCAGATAATCGAGATAAACATTAGCAAAAATAGCTTTATTTATTGATTTAATTGTTTGCTTTTTAGGTAGAGTCAGACTGAAAAATCAATGACATAGCCGGGATTTGAACCACGGATCTCCCGCCTCCAGCCGGTTGCTCTACCACTGAGCTACCATGGCAACATACCGGTATAACATTAAATTTCTCAACTAATTCGCAGTCTGACTCTATCCAACTTCTGTCCTACACACGGCTTGTGTGAAAAGAACAATTAAATCAAATGAATCCTGGTGCTTACAACATTGTACGCTGGTCTTGGGGTATGTCATCTCAAAATAGTTTGAGATTACCTTGTGGTTTACCGGGAAACATGCATGTCAGATGTGGAATTTAACGCCGTTCTGCAATGCTGCCATGGTAGCTCAGTGGTAGATAAACCGGCTAGAGACCGGGAGATCCGTGGTTCAAATCCCGGTTATGGCATTGCATTTTTAAGTTTGACTCTACCTATCCAAGTCTTATTTCTTGCTTCCTTATAAGTAAAAAAGAAATGAGTAGAAAAAGAGACTACCTAAGGTGATAGTCAAATGTTATAAAAGCTGGTAGCTATGGAAATTGACTCCATTTCTTTGCATGGCCAGGAGTTGACAAATTCCCCTATGAGGAAAGTATTTTAAAGCTGAAACCTATAACAAGAAATGTAAATGACATAAATTGTGTGTTTTAGTGAGATCTACACTTTTATGTAGTAAGTTTTTATATATCTGTTACAGTTTACCAGTTATGCAAAATTTAACAAAAACAAAAACAATTAATAACGAAGAGATCTTCGGAAATTCCCCCCAAATCAAAGATATATATTTTATTTGCCATGTAAATATGTTAAATATAAGAGAATTTAATCAAAATCGTTAGCCATTTTTGAGAAAATCATAATTTCAAAAAGTTTTCCATGGAAAGGATAGTTTGCGATATAGGAGGATTTTCCTCAAGGGTTTGCTGTTGCATTCCTGGAAGATACTAAACATAACTACCAAGTTTGGTATTTTACCGACTTTTCGTTTTTGTGTTATCCTGTTCATAAACACAGGAACCTTTTTCTAAACATTTTTTTTGTATTCAGAGGGCCCTAAAACCGTTATTTCTGGTGAAATCTCGGTATTTAATTTTTGGGTGACGTGTAATACCTCCTCTACCTACGTGTCATGTACCATGTAGAGAAAGTAAAAGTCTAATGTGTTCCATTCACATGAATTTTTCTATCAGTTCCACAAACAAATTATTCTTACAAAATATTATTCTCTTATCTACGTCATACTAATCGAGATAAACTTTAACAGAAATGGTATTATTACTTAGTTCTTTATAAGCTAAAGGAAAATAAGGGTATCACCAGGCAAGGCGACAACAAAACATTTTAAAAGCTGTTGCTATGCGATTGCTCTTTTCATGGCCAGGAGTAAAACAAAAGAGAGAAGAACGAATGCAGCACTTCCGGAAATAACTCTATAGCAAAAATACGGCATAAATTGTGTTATGACAATAACTATTTACATTTTGACTTTCTCTACTAAGTTCGCAATGTATAGGTACAGGAAGTATCTAAAATTCTTTACCGAGATTTCACCGGAAATACAAATTTTAGAGTCCCCTACAACCAAAAAAGGCATATATAGAAACATGCCTTGTGTGTGTGTGTGTGTGCGCGCGCGCGTGGGGGGGGGGAACACTAAAACTCCAAAATGAAAACACTGTAAAATAACGGATTTCGTACTTAATATCTTCTTAGAATGTGACACGAAGGTTTCAAGGGAAACCCCTCCCCCTCCCAGAGCTACCATTTGCATGGAAACAATTTTGAAAACTTTGATTTTCTCAAACATAACTATGGATTTTCTTAAAATACTGTATATTAAAGATATTTACATGATAAATAAAATGTAAATATTGAACTCTCTGGAAATAACCTCTGAAGACCTCTTAATTCTGGATGCGTTTTGCATAAGTAATAAAATATAAGAGATACAAAGAACTTAATGCAAGCTTTTTTTTACTTTCTCTATACGTACTATGTACGTAGTGTATAGAGAAGGTATTGTAATGCACCCAAAAATTCAATACCGAGATTTCACGGGTAATACATGTTTTGAAACCCCCTGAATCCAAATAAAGCATTTTTAGAAAAATGTCCGTGTGTGTCTGTGGGCAGCATAGTTCAAAAACGAAAAGACCGTTAAATAGCAAACTTGGTATTTAAGTTTGGTATCTTCAAAGGATGAGACACGAAGATTATCAAGAAAATTCCCCCCGCAAACTACTCTTTACATGGAACGTTTTTCGAAATTTTTTATTTTCTAAAAATTTCTCTAAAGAGTTTTATTAAAATATCGTATATTAAAGACAAATAAAATGTACATCTTGACTTTTCTGGGAGTAGCCCCTGAAGACTACTTTATTCTTGGTGAATTTTAAGGAA
The DNA here is from genome assembly GCA_030762935.1 of Hymenopus coronatus. NCBI lineage: Eukaryota > Metazoa > Arthropoda > Insecta > Mantodea > Hymenopodidae > Hymenopus > Hymenopus coronatus. The sequence goes on from CM060882.1 coordinate 29,822,591, forward strand.
TCTTGCATAGCTGGTAAACCGTAAGAGATGGACAAAAACTTGGCACACAAAAAATGTAGAGCATATTAAAACACACACTTTATTTTATACATTTTTTTCGTGGAGTTGATAGTTTTTGAGGTGTTTTTAGTTTCAGCTTTGCAAAACTTATAATTTTCTGATACAGGAATTGATAAACTCCTGCCCACACTAATAATGTAACTTCAGTCACATAGCAACCAGCTTTTGACTATTATTTTAACCTATGCTACTCCCTTATTTCGCTTCTACTTACAAGGAAACAAGCTATACGACTATTTGTGCTAATTTTTTCTCGATTAGCATGAAGTAACTAGAAGCATAAGCTTCAAAACATGTATTTCTAGTGAAATCTCGGTATTGAATTTTTGGGTGAAATACAACACCTTGTCTATACACTATGTACATAGTACGTATAGAGAAAGTAATAATTTGTTACAGAGATATAGATTAAGACGTATGAATGGAACGCACTAGATTTTTTGTATAACAAGAATAATTGGGTGCATAATAAGTAGAGAATGTTATGGGAATGTACAACGTGTTTTAACAATTTTGATTTATACTTTTAATTATAATAGTAACATCTACGGCGTGTTTATCTTTGGATCATATTGCATATGTATGCAGTTACCATTAGATCTTCTTTTGATTTTATTTATTTATTTTTACTTTCTCTACACGCACTATATACATAGCGCATAGAGAAGGTATTGTAATGCACCCAAAAATTCCATACCGAGATTTCAACGGAAATACATGTTTTGAGACTCCCGGAATCCCCCCCCCCAAAAGGATTTTTAAAAAAAATGTCCGTGTGTGTGTGTGTGTTTGTGGGCACCATAGCTCAAAAACGAAACGACCGTTGAATACCAAACTTGGTATTTAAGTTTGGTATCTTCCGAGGATGCAACATGAAGATTTTCAAGAAAATCCCCTCACGCCGAACTACCCTTTACATGGAACTTTTTTCGAAAATTTTGATTTTCATAAAAATGGCTTACACGATTTTGATTAAAATATCGTATATTAAAGATATTTACTTGAAAAATAAAATGTATATCTTGAATTTTCTGGAAATAGCTTCTAAAGACCTGTTTATTATGGATGAATTTTGCCTAATTTGGCCTAACTAATAAACCGTAAGAGATAGACAAAAGCTTACTATACAAAATATGTAGGCCTTGTCAAAATACACAATTTACGTCATAAACATTTTTTTCGTGGAGCTTACCGTTTTCGAGGTATTCATTGTTATTATTTTCAGTTGTGAAGTACTTATACTTGTCTCAGACGGGAGCGTCCGTTTTTCTTTTGTTCTACTCCTGGCCAAGAAAAGAAGCGATTTGTATTGACAATCGCATAACGTCACCTTTTACAACATTTGACTATCGATTTAGCCTAGTGTATTCCCTTATTTTCTTCCTACTTGTAAGGAACATTGTGCTGAATACCTCGATTAACAAGGTGCAGAAAGAAGAATAATCTTATGTAAGAAGTTTGTGGAACGGCTAGAGAAAGTCATGTGAGAGTAACACATAAGATTGTTTTACTTTCTCTACACGTACTATATACATAATGTATAGAGAAGGTATTGTAATGCACCCAAAAATTCGATACCGAGATTTCAACGGAAATACACGTTTTGAGGACTCTGAATCCAAAAAAAAAAAAGCATTTTTAGAAAAATGTCTATGTATGTTTGTGTCTGTCTCTATGTGTGTATGTGTGTGTGTGTGTTTGTGTAGCTCAAAAACGAAGAGACCGTTGAATACCAAACTTGGTATTTAAGTTTGGTATCTTCCGAGGATGCAACACGAAGGTTTCCAAGAAAATCCCCTCATGCCGAACTATCCTTTACATGGAACTTTTTTAAAAAATTTTGATTTTCTTAAAAATGGCTGCTACGATGTTGATTAAAATATCGTATATTAAAGATATTTACTTGCTAAATGAAATGTATATCTTGAATTTTCTGGGAATAATCTGTGAAGACTACTTTATTCTGGGTGAATTTTAGGAAATGTTGTATAACTGTTAAACCGTAAGAGTTGGACAAAAAGTTACCACACAAAAAATATAGACCACGTTAAAACACACACTTTACATTATATTCAATTTTTTCGTGGAATTATCATTTTTTAGATTATCTTTATTTTTGGTTTCAGCTTTGAACAACATTACTGTTCTCATACAAGAATTTGTCAACTCCTGCCCGTACAAACAAAGGAACTTCAGTCACATAGCAACTAACTTTTGACTACCACTTTAACCTATGGTACTCCCTTATTGCGCTTCTACATACAAGGAAGCAAGTAATAAGACTATTTCTGCTAATTTTTTCTCGATTAGCATGAAGTAAATAGATACACAATCTTTATAACAATAATGTGAATGGAACTCATCAGATTTCTTTACGTTACTTAGTCGACTTATCCTTCCCGTATGTAGGACTGACAGTTGAAGAATGTACCTAGGGTTCAGAAGCATGCCGGGGAGCCAACGACAGGTAACCATAGAACGAAGAACCTGAAACGAGTGATTTGCCCGTACGCAGGCATGAGCGTGAGGAAGTACACGAAAGGAAAGCGAAATGGAAGGTTGGAAAGGTAAAGGAGAAATTGGTGGAATGAATGGCAGGGAAAACAGAAGGATCCGGAGAAAATCCGCCCAGACGCATCTTGATTCACCACAAATCCCACATCATGACTTCTTGGCACAGCTCACTAAGAACCTTGGCCTTTGCACCCCCCATCTTGGTCCATTGCTGACGCCATGGATGGGGTGTAGTATTGGTATCAAGTAGCTCCTCAATTGGCCCCTCAGGGACGAGGATGAGTGTACCCCGGGCAAGTGTCCCTGCGGGGGAAAAATCTCTACACCGGTACTGAGAATTGAACCTAGGTCTCCCGCTTGGTAAGCAGCAACGCTACCACCGCACATGTATAGTTATGTTAAAATATTAAATGCTAAATACGATTTTTCACAGATAATTGTATTATTTACAATAAGATTCGAAATACATGCATGAGACCGCAGTTCAGGATGACCTAAATGAAATAAATAGATGGGCTGCCGCAAACAAAATGGCAATTAGTGCTAGGAAAAGTAACTCAATTGTTTTTAGTCGAACTTAGGGGAAAGTTTTTCATAGCTATTATACGGGCAGGGAATAAATTCCACAGGTGGACATCTGCAAATATTTGGGAGAGTGCTTGTCAAGTAATGCCGGATGGGAGGATCAGATAAATCATACATCTAGGAAAGCGTGGAAGATATTGCACTTTGTAATGAGAACACTGAAGCAGGGGAGCGCAAAGTCCAGGGAAATTGCCTACAAGTCCTTAGTGCGGCCAGTTATGGAATATGGAGTAGCATGCTGGGACCCATACAGATTTAGTCAAACTGATTCGCTGGAAAATATGCAGAGAAAAGCTGTAAATTCATAAAGAGAGGCAAAGATTTTGGGCTTACGAAAGGTGAAGAAAATAAATGGGAGCCGCTAAAAGTTAGGCGTAAAACACATAGATTAGGAGCACTATTTAAAGCTTATGCTGATCTAAACGCATAGGTGGACTAAAATTAAGAGTAGAAGGAACAGAATCGACGTAGGAAAATTCTTTTGTTAATAGGGCAGTTGAAGCATGGAATGGCTGCCCTCAGACCCTAAGGAAGCTTAGGGATTATTGAGGAGCTCAGCGCCAGAGGGAGCTATCCCACAAATAGCTAAATTTGAGAAAAAAGGAGTTTTATTAGAGTTGTTGATTTGGTGAAAAATGTAATATTAAGGTACAACTTTTTTAAATCCAGTATTTGATCCACATTTTGAAATGTCCTAGAAAATACAAAAAAGTGATATTTAACAGTTTTTTTATTTATTTTGCACTGCAAACCGTAATTTACTAAATTTTACTTATGCAGAGAGAGAAACTAAACATGAAATTATTTATATTCCTCACCATTGTTACGTTTAGCAACAACTTTTTTCCATATGTTTTGCTTGCATATTCGTTTCTTTCCTTCACTAGCTATACTATTTACCTCCATTTTGGAAGACAGAATAATGTGCAGAATAGTATAATGCCTAAAATTTCAACTATTTACACAATATTCTTAATGTTTAATAATAATCTTACATATTATTCTGTTTCACGTATTAAGGCTTAAAATCATTATTTCTTGGCCTATAGTTTGAACAATAAACAATACTATTAACATAGTTAAAGTTCTGTAAGTTTGGTGGCATTGTTCTTTAAATAGAAGGCAACTTCATAGTGGGATATCCCCATCTGGCACAAACTTTCTCACTTTGGAAAATGACACAGTTTCTGTAAGTTACTGTAGATGGCACTCTAAAACAGTTAATATTACCAAGATTTCTACAGACATGAGAGACGGCAGAAGCTGTCTAAAAACAAAAAAAAAACAAAATCTAATTTTTTCACAATGTGTGGGATGGCTCCCTCTGGCACTGAGCCCTTCAATTTGAAGATGATAACTTAATGAAAATAAATATTGTTAAATAACTAATGATATCAAAACTGTGCAGTAACTATTAATGTGGCCGAGTGGTTAGGCTCCGGGTGCTCCGGTTTCCACCGCCATTACATTCCACCGGTGCTCCATCTTCATTTCGTGTATGACTAATGCCATCGCCTGCGGTGCCTCAAGTAGTATAAGAGGGCGTAAAATACTACAAAAAGGAAACTAAAAATGTTGAGCCTTAATAGGAAATGTTATAACTATGTTGGTAATTGATATAAGTATTGATATTATTAGTAGTTTGGTATTTCAAAAACCATGTATAAGGTATATTAGTTGTAATATTATAGTTTATTTTTATTTATTATTAATTCGTACTTACTACGATTAACTGCAAGATTATTATTGTTAAGATCTCGGGGTCCATGGAGCTTAAAGTTGCTCCACACTCGTCTTCTCGGGGTAAGGTAAAACCCCGAAATAAACCTTATCCGGGTAACTCACCCTAACCGAGATCCGAACTCACGTTCGCCTAAGTGAATTTTGTACATTTAAATCTTATCATTGGGCAGTATCCAATTGCAGAGAATAAATAAATACATATACATGCGGGCGCTTGGGATCGAACCCGGGCCTCCCAGATGGGAGGCGAGGTGATGACATACATTAATCTTAAAGTTACTCGACATTAGTCTTCTCGGGGTAAGGGAAAACCCCGAAATAAACCTTATCCGGACAACTCACCCTAACCGAGATTCGAACTCACGACCTTTTGAATGTGAGGCAGACACGCTACCACGACACTACCCAGGTGGGCCTAAGTGCATTTGTCGCCCTCCGTGGTGTAATGGTTACCATGCTAACTTCGTATATCCAAGGTCGCGGGTTCAAACCCGGCGGAGGACGATGGATTTTTTCGGGCGTAAAAATCCTTAGCATGGCTTCCTTCGGAAGGGAAGTAAAGCTGTGGGTCCCGTGTCGTAGATTTACGGCACGTAAAAGAACCTCAAGCCTGATAAGAGAGGCCTCTGAGCAAAATTAAGCGATCTTTTACGCCCAATATAGAATGGTACGCTGAGAACCAAAGCAGTTATAGAGCGTCCATAAATAACAGGCTATTTCATTTTGTAAGTGCATTTTGTACATTTAACTCTTATCATTAGGCAGTATCCAATTGCCGATAATAAATATTATATGCGGGCGCTTGGGATCGAACCCGGGCCTCCTAGGCGGGAGGCGAGCGATCTAAGCAATCAGCCACAGTGCCGCCGGTTTTATAAGGTACACTATGTAATGGACTTTCAAACTGACACTCATACTTAAAGAATCTGTGATGACATGCATTAATCTTAACTACAGAACCCCCCCCCCCAGCGGGAAATCGAACCAATGGCCTATCGTGTAGCAGACAGGTGCTCTACCGACTGACATACATGCCCAGCCTGAATCTTTTCACAGTTCCAGAAACGCATTTTGCTAAATGGCAAGTATTTCCGTTTTCAGCTGTTATCTTCGCAATGCTAACAAAATTATTTTAACAGCCGTAGTTTTAAGTGATCTAATAAAGTAAACACAATGCGGTTTAATGCCGGCATTTGTTTCTCATTTCTTAGCGGGAAAGCCAGCGATGTAATTCCAACCACAATGGCTTTGAGAGAGGCAGATATAATCTGGGATTGGGCCCTCGGGGCATATACCGTTATGTACGTAATACAATATCCTTCTTGTAATCCAGCTACCTCAAGAGTTTGTGTAGCATTCACTTACCCGCCACGTACTTCCTGTGACGTCACACTGGTTACCTGAGACGCGATGCTCTTCAAACTTGCTCTTTAATTATATACAAGCCAAAAGTAGGGCAAACATTCTCAAATTGCACAACTTTTTCTCCTAGGGTCAAACAAGTTTTTCTATCGACACTTGCTTTTTACTGTCTCTATACGCACTATTTAGATACCGAGATTTCACCGGAAATATATGTTTTAGGGTCCCCTTTATCTAAAAAAAGCATTTTCGCAAAAAGGTCCGTGCGTGTCTGTGAACACGATAACTCAAAAACGAAAAGTCGGTAAAATATCAAACTTGGTATTTAAGTTTAGCAGCTTCCAAGGATGCGACACGAAGATGTTGAGAAAAATCCCCCACCTCAAACTACTCTTTACATGGAACTTTTTTCGAAAATTTCAATTTTGCCAAAAATGACTAACGATTTTGATTAAAATTTCGTATATTAAAGATATTTACCTGACAAATATAATGCATATCTTGAATTTTCTGGGAATAGCCTCTGAAGAGTAGTTTATTCAGGATGAATTTTAATGAATTTTAAATAACTGCTAAACCGTAAGAGATGCACAAAAATTACTGCACAAAAAATGTAGAACACGTTAAAACACACAATTTATATTATATTCATTTTTTTCATGGAGTTCGTCGTTTTTGAGACATTCCTTATTTTTGGTTTCTGCTATGAACAACTTATACTTTTCTCATACAGGAATTTGTCAACTGCGGTCCATACAAACAAAGGAACTTCAGTGACATAGCAACCAGCTTTTGATTATCACTTTAACGTATGGTACTCCCTTATTTTGCTTCTACTTACAAGGAAGCAAGTAATAAGACTATTTCTGCTATGTTTTTACTGATTAGCGTGAAGTAAATACAAGTATAAGCTTTTAAGAATAATTTGTTGCAGAGATGTAGAGAAAGTCATGTGAATGGTACACGATCAGATTTTTTTTATATCTATTTTACAAGGTATTTCTTGTACATCACCATAACGTTTGCAGAAATAGCTTCGTCCAGGAAACTGAAGAGATATTCAATCTTTGAAAAGCCAGTTGTAATATGACGAAACGGGCCTTGGCTTATTTGATGGTAGGTGACCTTCAGCGCTAGCCACCACAGATTGGTTAGAGAGAGAAAGGGCCAAGGGCGTCTGGAACAGGAGGTTGACAAAGAAAAGCATGTTACAGTTCGCGCCAGTTTTTGAGTTTTTGACGAGTGACATTTTTAAATGAGAACTTGGATGCAAGTGATTTACATTGGAACACAGAAACAGGAACGGCAGTCAGATGTTTTGTATGTTATTCTCATGTTTCTGTGCTACAGTAATACAGGCACTACAAAGCAGATATCACACCTCCGGAGATGTCTGTCATATATATTCACTCTCAACCTCGGTTACTGCTTACACTACACTTTACACCTAATTTTCTTGTATTTTTACTTTCTCTATACGTGCTATGTACATAGTGTATAGAGAAGGTATTGCACTCCACCAAAAAATTTGATACCGAAATTTCACCGTAAATATATGTTTTAGGGTCCCATTTATCTAAAAAAGGTATTTTCAGAAAAAGGTCCGTGTGTGTGTGTCCGTGTCCGTGAACACGATAACTCAAAAACGAAAAGTCGGTAAAATACCAAACTTGGTATTTAAGTTTAGAATCTGCCAGGGATGCGACACGAAGATTTTGAGAAAAATTGCCCTACCCTAAACTACCCTTTACATGGAACTTTTTTCGAAAATTTTGATTTTCTAAAAAATGGCTCTAACGATTTTGATTAAAGTATCGTATATTAAAAATATTTACCTGACAAATAAAATGTATATTTTGAATTTTCTGGGAAATGGGCTCTGAAGACTACTTTATTCTGGATGAATTTTGCATAACTACAAAACCGTAAGAGATGGACAAAAACTTAACACACAAAAATGTAGAGCACGTTAAAACACACAATTTATGTTATATACATTTTTTTCGTGGAGTTGATCGTTATTGAGATATTCCTTTTTCTTGGTCACAGCTTTAAAAAACTTATACTTTTCTCATACAGGGATTTGTCAACTCATGTCCATACAAAGGAACTTCAGTCACATAGTAACCAGCTTTTGACTATGGCTTTAACCTATGGTACTGCCTTATTTCGCTTCTACTTACAATAAAGCAAGAAATAAGACTATATCTGCTAATTTTTCTCAATTATCATGAAATAAATAAAAGATAAGCTTATTAACAATAATTTGTAACAGAGACATAGAGAACGTCATGTGAATGGAACACATCAGATTTTTATTAATAACTAAGCATCTCTAACGCACAACACTTTGTAGTCAACTGTGTGCTATGTATTCTCTAAGCGTAATCATAAGGAAACAGAACTAGTTTTTTTTTTTTTTTTTTTTTTTGCTGATAAACCCCAAAAAACCTTATCCGGGCAACTCACCCTCAGGGGATTCGAACTCACGACCTTTTGAATGTGAAGCAGTCACGCTACCACCACACTACCCAGGCGGGCTTCTGTTTGTTATTGCAACAACTATTTGTAGAGCGTTTATCAAGGGAGGCTAGCTCATTATATCTTCGTCTAGAAGGAACGAGCAGCCTGTATTCTCTTTCTCGCAGGGGCATGCATGCAGTATGTAATACCTCTCATCATTGAGGGCAGCCTATTGCCACGGCAGGATCAAGAGTTGGAATGCAAGCACAAATAATTGTGCCTTTGGCCGGTATCATATTGTCGGTCTTCATCGTTGAAGCCCTACTCCGAGGTTTATGACAGAGTAAGCTCGAATACTCCGACTCTCAGAGTAGTGTTAGAATGGTCTGATCTAGAAGACTACTTGAGAAGAACGGCGAAACTTCTGAACTGCTCCCACTTCCCCTAGATGACGAAAGAATTTTCTAGAAGGGGGATATAAAAACCAGGATATTCTCTGCAATAAAAAGTTTTTTTTTATGTTTGTTTTTTGTTGAGAGAAACTGCAGTGGTGTGTAATGTCTGCGAGGACCAGTGAGGTTAGAGTGAGAAAGAGTGGTCCTGTGTTAGATCCTCTCGAGTTTGTTGTGAACAGAGTTAGCTTTGACAGTCCGTGCAAGACAACCAGAAACAAACGAATGGTGACTTAGCACTTCAAAAAGTATGGGGTGTTTGAAGATTCAAAATTATAAAAACGAATATCTGGAGAATTAAACGTCATGAAAAGAAAAAGTTGTTTGCATATCTTAATTTTCGATGGCTTAACCGTTCAGCAATATTTATCCAAAATGAACAGGTCCTCTGAAGCTATTCCCAGAAAATTCAAGATATACATTTTATTTGTGATGTTAATAGTTTTAATATACGGTATTTTAATCAAAATCGTTAGTCATTTTTTAGAAAACAAAATTTTCAATTTTTTTCCGTGTAAATGGTAGTTTGGGGTCGGGAGATTTTCTTGAAAATCTTCGTGTCGCATCTTTGGAATTTTGGTATTTGATAGTTTTTACTTTCTCTACACTACTATATACATAGTGTATAGAGAAGGCATTATAATGTACTCAAAAATTCGACACCGAGATTTCATCGAAAATACACGTTTTGGGTCCCCCTGAAGCAATAAGAAGCATTTTCAGAAGAAGGTCCGTGTGCGTGTGCGTGCGTGTGTGTGTGTGTGTGTGTGTGTGTGTGTGTGTGTGTGTGGAAAGCATAGCTCAAAAATGAAAATACCGTTAAATACCAAACTTGGTATCTTCCAAGGATGCAAGAAAATACCCCACCTACCCTTTACATGCAAAAACGTTAGAAAGTTTCTCAAAAATGGCTCTAACGGTTTTGATTAAAACATTTTATATTTAAGATGTTTATTACAAATATAATGTATATCTTGGATGTCTGGAAATAGCCTATGAAGACCTCTGTATTCTGGATGATTTTATTGAATTTTTCATAACTGTTAAACCTTAAGAGATAGACAAATACTTATTATAGGAAGAAATGTAGATCACGATAAAGCACACAACTTAGGTCATATACATTTTTTTTTCAAAGAGTAGGCCGTTTTCGAGATATTCCTTGTTATTGCTTTCAGCTTCAAAATACTTAAACTTTTCTCATACGGGAATTTATCAACATTTGACTGTCGGTTTATCCTAGAGTATTCCCTTATTTCTCTTCTGTTTATAAAGGAACTAAGTACTAAGTCCGTTTCTGCTTGTGCTTTAGCATTAAATAGATAGAAGAATAAGCTTATTAACAATCATTTGTTATAGAGATGTAGAGAAAGTCATGTGAATGTAGCACATCGGATTTATTAGTTTTTTAGCTATGGTGTCCACAGAATCACACACGCGGACCTTTTTCTAATTTTTTTGGACTCAGGGGACCTCAAAACATATATTTATGGTGAAATCTCGGTATCGAATTTTTGGGTGAAATACAATAGATGCCTTCTCTATACACTATGTGCATTGAGAAAGCAAAAAGCATGCAATACACAATGGGGTCTATTGGTGTGGTACGCACGACCCCCAATGCGGGTCGACTCACGCACTCCGTGTTGATGTTTGCGCAGCTGGACGAGACCCCACATTCCCGAGATATTACCTCTGGTAACACAACCAGCTAATCGCCATCACTAAGGTGATTGCTGGAAGGGAAATTAATGTTTATAAAAGGCAAACCCAACTGGCAAACAACAGATACACCAGCCGCTATATAATGGCTTAATTACTGAATTGCTGAACTTGCATCATAGCGTCCGTTAATTGTTCAGGCATTTCTTTCAACCATTTAATTGAGGGGCAAAAATAAACAATTGTGGCTAGTTTGGTTATTCCAACACACATCGCCTATGTAAATGATACAAGAGTCTGCAAACTTCTACCAATTATTTGGTAACTGAAATACCTTTACGGTCATGCTAGCCCCCAAATTCATAGGTTCTGTTTTCGATTCCTATCTAGACAATTCCCTACACTCCCTACATAATGAGTCTATGTGATTTGATGTCTAAGCCCAACACTAAAACCTGATGTAACGTGTATCTGTGATATAATACGCGAGAACGGGGTAATGGCGGTCATTTAAGCGAAGTTGCTGCGAACGGCTTAGAGTACAAGTTTAAAAGCTTTATTTTATGTCAATCGTTAGTTTGAATCTTTACCAAAATGTATGCAAAGAACAGTTTTATTTAAGACATTATTTCCTACCTTAATGATGTGAAATTCTAAGTGGTATCATTGACCGGGATTACCCACATAAGCGGGTAATGCCGGTCACTATATCGAACTTGTTATTTGGGTTTAAAAGTCATTAAAATGCATATAAAGGAACACATTTTATTTTAGAACTATAGTAGTGCAGGTAATTTGAAAAGCAAAATCATCTCATAATAATATGTCACCCTCCATGGTGTAATGGGTTCCATGCTAACTACAGATACCCAAGGTCGCGGGTTCAAACCCATGTCCAAAATCCTAGGCACATCTTCCTTTGGAAGGGAAATAAAGCTGTGGGTCCCGTGTCGTGGATTTACGACACGTAAAAGAACCTCAAGCCTAATAAAGAGGCCTCGGAGCAAAATTAAGCGGTCTTTTGCGCACAATGCTGAATGGGACGTTGAAAACCACACCAGTTAAAGAACGTCCATAAATAAAACGCTACTTCATTTCATCATCACATAATTCATTTTCCTCTCTTTACACATCATACAAGCGGGTAATGCCGGTCAATATATTTGAACCTGTTATTTAGGTTTAAAAATCATTAAAATGCATTTCAAAGAACACATTTTATTTTAGAAGTTCATTGCAGCTTTACAAAGTAGTGCAGGTAATTTGAAAACCAAAATCATAACATAATTAATTTCCCTCCCTTTACACATATAACACACAACCGGGTAATGCCGGCCACTATATTTGAACCTGTTATTAATGTTTAAAATCATTAAAATGCATAAAAAACGCTTTTTTATTTTAGAACTCTATGGCATTGAACTGTTCAGTCTGACTCTACCTATGCAACATCTTGAATTCTGTAGATTTTACAAATTTCACTGTTACAGCACCGGAATTAACACGGAAATTAAAATAACATATTTAAGAATATTAGGTAGAAAATTCATGTGAATGTTTCACGATAGATATATTCTCAAAATTTGTTTGATAGTTTCCTTTCAATAGCTTAAATTTAGAGCTTGATTCGTGGCCAGGAAATTGCCGGTTTGAAATTCTGTGCACACGAAGAATAACTATGACATGATGGCGTAAGCGTGGCTCTACAGCTCGTTTAGAAGCGTGTTGTATTATCTAGCATTGCACACTGCCTGGTCTCATTCAGTTCATGCTAGTAGATAAACAGGTGAAAAAGAACGCAGATTAAAAGTTCAAAAGCTGGTTGCTATGTGACTGAAATTCGTTTGTTTGTATGGATAGGATTTGACAAATTCCCGTATGAGAAAAGTATACGTTTTTCAAGGCTGAAAACAAAAACAAGGAATATCTCAAAAACGATCAAGTGCACGAAAAAAAAAGTATATAACATAAATTGTGTGTTTTAACGTACTCTACATTTTATGTGTGGTATTTGTCCATCTCTTGCGGTTTATCAGTTACGCAAAATTCCGTAAAATTCATCCAGAGTAAAGTAGTCTTCAGAGGCTATTCACAGAAAATTCAAGATATACATTTTATTTTCAGGTAAATATATATATGATATACGATATTTTAATCAAAATCGTTAGAGACATTTTTGAGAAAATCAACTTTTTTTAAAAAAGTTCCATATAAAAGATAGTTGGGGGTGGTGGGATTTTTTTGAAAATCTTCGTGTTGCATCCTTGGAAGAAAGAAAATTTAAATACCAAGTTTGGTAGGTAATTAATGGAGTTTTCGTTTTTGAGCTATGCTGTTCACAGACACACACATACACACACGCGCGCGCGTTTTTTTTTTCTTCTAAAATTGCTTTACTTGGATTCAGGAGGTCCTAAACCATATATTTCCGGTGAAAACTCGGTATCGAATTTTTGAGTGGAATACAATACCGTATCCATATACTTTGTACATAGTACGTATAGAGATAGTAACAAAAAATCGGTAAATAAGCATGATCGAATGCGTCATCTACCATTTGAGAACTAATGTAAGCATTACAATCATGTCCTCATTAAGTTTCCCTTCCTATATTTATAAAGTATTAATAGTCTATTTTGCTGAATTGTCTTATCAAATACAACTTGTATTCCCATCTCTTAGGACAATATGAAAGCACACCTGGTACTACTTATGATAATATTTCAGAATACTTCCATCTCTTTCATATCCACACGGTGCCGATAGGCTGCGCCGTGGCCGAGTGGTTAGGCCACTCGCCTGTAACCTAGACGGCCCGGGTCCAATCTCAAGGTACCACACGTGAGATTTATGGTGGAAAAAGCGGCGCACGGGCGGGTTTTCTCTGGGTTCAGCGGTTTCTCCCGCCATTGCATTCCACTGGTGTTCTATCTTCATTCCATGTATCATTGCGATGCCACAAGTAGTTAAAGCGGGTGTTAAACACTAAAAAACAAAAAACGAAAGTTGAACGCTATTCCGATTAATGGCACTAAAAAGGTTGGTTTCTTCTGGGATATGCAGAGACGTATTTAGACACTTGATATAGTTGTGAGCCCCGTATGATGAGGTGTGGGGCAGGGGAAAGCGATATCTGGTTACCCGGCGAGCTGTTATGCAGTAATCATTCCTGCATATATGTGTATTAATCTGGTGTAGCCCACTTTGCAGAAGTTAAGATAAGGTAACGCAATCAGAAGGGCGTGAAATTATAAGTAGCGTTATAGATAAATGTGATAAAGAATCTCTGAATAAACAGTATTCATATCCAGTGTGACAAACGACACAACGGGCTGTATATTATACTGGTATTTCCATGCAAATGATGAAGAGAATTCGTAAGGAAAAGAAAGAGCTGCGGTCAAGAGGAGGAACTAGTGAATTGAGCACTCCTGGAAAAACAAGAAAAACTAGGCCAGAGCATGCTGTTGTGCAAAATGATGACTTCGAAGCTGCCCTTACACGAAGAATAATACATGATTTGTATGCTCAGGAGAAACGAGTACCGACAGCCAGGAAATTGCTGCTCGTGATAAAATACATTTTTACTTTCTCCATACGCACTATAGAGAAAGTATTGCACTCCACCAAAAATTCGATACCGAGATTTCACCGGAAATATATGTTTTAGGGTCCCCAATATCCAAAAAGAAGCATTTTCAGCATTTGTGTGTGTGTGTGTGTGTCCGTGTGTCTGTGAGCACGATAATTCAAAAACGAAAAGTCGGTAAAATACCAAACTTGGTATTTAGGTTTAGTATCTTCCAGGGATGCGACACGAAGATTTTGAGAAAAATCCCCCCACCCTCAACTCTCAAAAATGGCTCTAACGATTTTGATTAAAATTTCGTATATTAAACATATTTACCTGTCAAATAAAATGTATATCTTGAATTTTCTGGGATTAGCCTCTGAAGAGTAGTTTATTCTGGATGAATTTTACTAAATTTTGAATAACTGCTAAACCGTAAGAGATGGACAAAAACTTACTACATAAAAATGTAGAGCACGTTAAAACACACAATTTATGTTATTTACATTTTTTTCGTGGAGTTCGTCGTTTTTGTGACATTCCTTATTTTTGGTTTCTGCTATGAAAAACGTTTACTTTTCTCATACAGGAACTTGTCAAATCCTATCCACATAAACAAAGGAACTTCATTGACATAGCAACCAGCTTTTGACTACCACTTTAACCTACGGTTGTCCCTTATTTCGCTTCCACTTACAAGGAAGCGAGTAATTAGACTATTTCTGCTATTTTTTCTGATTAGCATAAAGTAAATAGAAGTATAAGCTTTTTAAGAATTATTTGTTGCAGGGATATGGAGAAAGTCATGTGAATGGTGCACATCAGATTTTGCTTGGGGAAGAATTGTTAAACCTAATTGTGAGAAAATTAAAATTGTCGAAAAGTAACACACGTAGTGGGGGTGGGGGCTTTTCTTGAAAATCTTTGTGTCGCATCTTGGAAGATATTGAACTTAAATAGGTACCAACTTCGGTATTTACAAGACTTTCGTTTATGAGCTATATCGCCGACAACACACTTCTTCTTCTTCTTCAGAGAATAGAACAGCGTGATCAGACGCAACATAAGCGCAAGAGTTTGGACTCATATTATTTAATGTAAGCATTCACATAGAAACACGCAAGACGCGACGCAATGCAATGTAACCCAACAGTTTGCAAACTCCAAACTTTATTCTTGCGTTGCAAGGAGGAATTCTGGTTCTTTTCTCTATGCATTGCCTATGTATTCAATAACAAACGATCGCACTGCAGGGCCTGCTGTACATGCATTCTCTTCTATTTGGTCATGCAGCACCATGCCATCTCTAATTTTCTTCAAGAGGTTATGACAGTCTTCTTGCGAATCCTTCTTTGATTTAATGAATGTAACCATTATCTGTGTCTAGATTTCTTAATTCGCATAAATCGAAGACGCAGAGTGATAATTCTTACTTCCATAAATGTGTAGCTTTATCACTTTCTGAAGTCTCTATGCTTGTACTATTTCCAACAATTTTGAATGAGCAATTATTGTGACGTCACTACCTCGAACGTCAGCTGTTAGTGTGTAATTTTATAACATATTTGTAAAAATTGTATGTGTTACACTCACATGACTTTCTCTAGCTGTTCTACAAACTTCATACATAAGATTCTTCTTCTTTCTGCACCTTGCTAAGCGTGGTATTCATTAGCACAGTGTTCTTATTACTTAGTTCCGTATAAGTAGGAAGAAAATAAAGGAATACACTAAGCTAAACCAATAGTCAAATGTTTTAAAACCTGTCGTTATGTGATTGACATTAAAAATCGCTTCCTTTCTTGGCCAGGAGTAGAAGAAAAGGAAAACGGACAATCCCGTCTGAGAAAAGTATAAGTACTTCAAAACTGAAACTAATAACAATGACTACCTCGAAAACGGTAAGCTCTACGAGAAAAATGTATGTAACATAACTTTTGTATTTTAACAAGACCTAAATTGTTTGTTTAGTAAGTTTTTGTCTATATCTTACGGTTTACTAGTTATGGCAAATTAAGCAAAATTCATCCAGAATAAACAGGTCTTCAGAAGCTATTCCCAGAAAATTCAAGATATACATTTTATTTTTCAGATAAATATCTTTAATATATGATATTATAATCAAAATCGTTAGAGCCACTTTTGAGAAAATCAAAATTTTCGAAAAAATTCCATGTAAAGGGTAGTTTGGGGTGGGGGGATTTTTCTCAAAATCTTCGTGTAGCATCCCTGGAAGATACTAAACTTAAAACCCAAGTTTGGTATTTTAGCTACTTTTCGTTTTTGAGTTATCGTGTTCACTGACACACGGACACACACACGGAACTTTTTCTGAAAATGCTTTTTTTGGATACAGGGAGTCCTAAAACATGTATTTCCGGTGAAATCTCGGTATCGAATTTTTTGGTGTAATACAATACTTCTCTGTCCCTATGTACATTGTACATATGGGGCTAGAGAAAGTAAAAATCTGATGTGTACCATTCACATGACTTTCTCTATATCCCTGCAACAAATTATTCTTAAAAAGCTTATACTTGTATTAACTTCATGCTAATCAGTAAAACATTAGCAGAAATAGCCATATTGCTTGCTTCCTTGTAAGTGGAGGTGAAATAAGAGAGTACCATAGGTTAAAGTGATAATCAAAAGCTGGTTTCTATGTCACTGTAGTTCCTTTGTTTGTATGGACAGCAGTTGACAAACTCCCGTATGAGAAATGTATAAGATTTTCATAGCAGAAACTAGAAATAAGGAATGTCACAAAACCGGCGAACTCCACGAAAAAAAATGTATATAACATAAATTGTTTGTTTTAACGTGCTCTACATTTTTTTGTGTAGTAAGTTTTTGTCCATCTCTTACGGTTTACCAGTTATTCAAAATTTAGTAAAATTCATCCAGACTAAACTACTCTTCAGAGGCTATTCCCAGAAAATTCAAGATATACATTTTATTTTTCAGGTAAATATCTTAAATATACGAAATTTTAATCAAAATCGTTAGAGCCATTCAAAATCAAAATTTTGAAAAAATTTCCATGTAAAGAGTAGTTTGGGGTGGGGGGATTTTTCTCAAAATCTTCGTGTCACATCCCTGGAAGATATTAAACTTAAATACAAAGTTTGGTATTTTACCTATTTTTCGTTTTTGAGTTATCGTGTTCACAGGCACACGGACATACGGACACACACACACACACTCAGACCTTTTTCCGAAAATGCCTATTTTGGATAAAGGGGACCCTAAAACATATATTTCCGGTGAAATCTCGGTATCGAATTTTTTGGTGGAGTGCAATACATTCTCTATGCCTCTAGAGAAAGTAAAAATTTAGTGAATTTTCTTATTTGGTGTCTCCTTGCGTCTGCGCTTATGCTACGTGTGGGCTTGCATCTCATTGTGAATGGTGTCTCCTTGCGTCTGAGCTTATGCTACGTGTGCGCTTGCATCTCATTGTGAATGGTGTCTCCTTGCGTCTGCGCTTATGCTACGTGTGCGCTTGCATCTCATTGTGAATGGTGTCTCCTTGCGTCTACGCTTAAGCTACGTCTGCGCTTGCATCTCATTTCTGAATGGTGTCTCCTTGCATCTGCGCTTATGCTACGTCTGCACTTGCTTCTCTTGTGAATGTAGCATTATTCTTCAACAGCGTTTATATTCGCGTGTGTCACCTTATCTGTAATCATGTGTGTATGCATTCCTATCAGGGTCCACGAGCTGGGAACTCAAGTATATTATTCGTTAGGTATTATGAGATCATTGCTTTGATTTGAAGCAGTGATTTCATGGGGTTTCCGTGTTAATAGGCCAAAATTCTACAAGCGAGATAACTCCTATGAAAGTCTTACAGGTATAATTTTTGTACTATTCCATTTGGATGGAAGAAGTGCCCTGGGGCAGATATGCATCATTACATCACATAGATGGTTCGCCATGTTTGTTTTGTGCTGGAAAGTTGTAGTAACTCTGGATGGAATAAAGTTTTTGCAATGAGAAAAACAACTGGTAGATGACTACAGAAACTCATAACCCCAGTACGTCGAGGGTAATCTGGCTAGACAGCTTTTATACCCAACAGGCGGTGCATATGCTTCTCCATATCAGGTCGTTTTCCTTTATTCCTTTTTCATAGCAGAGAAGCAGCTGCAACTCTGTATGTATTTGCTCTGACTGGGTCGATGATTAACATCAGATTTTGATTTTATTTCTGTTATCTAACCATCACAATCTGATACATATTCACATAACTTTATCTAACCTCTATTTATTATTATTTATATTATTTATTATTATTTACATTATAATTATTATTAGTATTATTTATTAGGTTCATCTCCTTAGCGTGATGGTAGCGTTGCTGCTTGCCAAACGGGAGACTTGGGTTCGATTCCCAGCATCGACGTGGGGATTCCCCCCCTGGGAGACCTGGACCTCGTGAGGTCCCTGAGGGACCAACTGAGGAGCTACTTGAAAACATAATCGTTGCCCATGCATGTTTTTTTTTTTAAAGTTTAACGTCCTTTAACCTGGTTGGTCATATCGGACGATGAATGAAATTGGTGAAATGATGCTCAAATCATCTCGGG
Source organism: Hymenopus coronatus (assembly GCA_030762935.1). Classification (NCBI taxonomy): domain Eukaryota; kingdom Metazoa; phylum Arthropoda; class Insecta; order Mantodea; family Hymenopodidae; genus Hymenopus; species Hymenopus coronatus. The sequence continues at coordinate 29,841,592 of CM060882.1, forward strand.
GTCCATGGAGCTTAAAGTTACTCGACATTCGTTTTCTCAGTCAGGATAAGGGAAAACCCGAAAAAAACCTTATCCGGGTAACTCACCCTAAGCGAGATTCGAACTCACGACCTGTTGAATGTGAAGCAGACACGCTACCACCACACTACCCAGGCGGGCCATACATGGTTTGTAATGTTTTCATTGGCATATCTGGTACCCGTATCAATGATATCAGTAACTCATTTAGTTGTTATAGAAACAACGTTACAAAAAGTTAATATTCTATTTCATTTTAATCGAGATAAATGTTTGTAGAAATAATCACATTACGCATTTTGTTATGGATACAAAGAGTATAATAACAGTCAGATGTTTAATAAATGGACGCTATATGCTGACATAACATTTCATACACTTTTCATATAATCTCGAGAAACAAATTAACATTGACAGGATATCTCGTGAATTTTGACAAAATAAAGGTTATTAAATATATATTTTAATACTATTTATATGGATTTAGAAGTACCTTTTCGTCAGTTTCTTACCTTTATCAGTTATAGTAGATTATGCAAAATTCCTTCCGAATGAAGTGAATAGCAGTGATGCATTTCTCATAAGAATATATTAAAAACTTTATTAAGATTAGAATGTATTGCTTTAATTGTATTTATTATTTTGTATTACTGTTATTTGTACAGTGATTCTTGTGTCAGCTTATAACCTCGCAGAAAACAATCCAACACGTAGGCCATCGACTCCCTCTCACTGTGAAATCTTTCTAATCTATAGAAACTAGCTACATTTATTGTGTTTCAGTCTTTTTAATGCTTCAATTGTTACGTATGTTGTAGTTTTCTTATAGAATTTAGAGGCTTGTTGATATTCACTGCTTTAAATGTAAAAATTAAGGTGTCCACATACACAAAAAATGCTTAAATCCCAGAGTTTAATTTCCCGTTAAATCTCCGAGAGGATTTCCTGTGGAATACACATTCTCAATCTACTATTACATTGTACATACATGCTAGAGAAAGTAAAAATATCTCACATAGGGTAAGTGGTATAATTTCCCGATTTTGGCACCAATTGAGAATGTCACCTGCAGAATATCTTCGGCACACATTATAGAAGATTCACTGCGCAAGCGTGAGATTACAGTTATTTTCAACAGAGTCATACATTTCCTATCTTAACGTGCTCTAATAGCACTTAAGTTTAAAACCTAACGAAATTTATAGTCTAGCTTCTTCTTATTACTGCATTCTGATCAATGCCCACTAGCTGAGTGCAGCTCCTTTAGAAGATTTAATTTGCCTTATCCAGAAACTTACGAGTTAAAAAACATTAAAATGATATTCTTTACGTACTATCGTTTATTACACTCTCTACTTAGTACGCAGAACATAGGTAGAGAAGGTATTGCACTCAAAACAAAAAAAAATTAAAACCCAAATATCACCTGAATACATGTTTTGAGAACCCTCCATCTAAAATATCTGATGTGTTCCATTCAAATGACTTTCTCTACATCTCTGCAACAAATTATTGTTAAAAAGTTAATTCTTTGTATTTATATTATGCTAATTGAGGAAAGATTAGCAGAGACAGTCTAATTACTTACTTACTTGTCAGTAGAACCGAAATAAGGGAGTGCCATAGGTTAAAGTGTTACTCAAAAGCTGGTTGCTATGTGACTGAAGTTCCTTTGTTTGTATAGACACGAGTTGACAAATTCCTGTATGAGAAAAGTAAGTTTGTTAAAACTGAAGCCAAAAAGCAAGGAACATCTAAAAAACGATCAACTTCACGAAAAAAATACATATTATAAATTGTGTGTTTTAATGTGCTCTACATTTTCTGTGTGGTAAGTTTTTGTGTATCTCTTACGGATTAGTAATTGTGCAAAATTCCGTAAAATTGATCCTGAACGAAGTAGTCTTGAGAGGCTATTCTCAGAAAGTTTAAGATATACATATTATTTGTCAGATAAATATCTTTAATATACGATATTTTAATCACAATCGTCAAGAGCCATTTTTGAGAATATCAACATTTTCGAAAACAGTCACATGTAAAGGGTAGTTGGGGATGGGGGATGCTATTGAAAATCTTTGTGTCGCATCCTTGGAAGATAACAAACTTAAATACCAAGTTTGGTATTTAACGGTCTTTTCGTTTTTGAGCTATGCTGTACACACATACACACACACGGCCTTTTTTCCAAAAATGCTTTTTTTGGATTCAGGGGGACCCAAAACATGTATTTCCAGTGAAATCCTGGTATCTAATTTTTGGGTGGAGTACAATACCTTCTCTATACACGATGTACATAGTACGTGTAGAGAAAGTAAAGAGGTAGGTATTTTTAGAAAAATATCGTTTATGCGTGTGGACAGCGTAATTCAAAATCGAAACGTTGCTTCAATAACAAAATAAGGTTAGTATGTATGAAGGATGGAATACAACGATTTTCAGGATAATTCCCTCACCGCAAATTACCTTTTACATTGACTATTCTTCAAAATGTTCGATTTTCTGAAAAATGGATTTAAATGATTTCTAAATGGTGACTAATGATTTTAATTAAAATGCCATAAAATGTGCCACAAAGGATGTAAATCACGTTAAAACACCCTTTATGTAATTTAAAAGACCTTTAGTTAGACTCTGGAAATATTTAAAGTGTTTTACAAACGGCCAGGCCTGGTCCGTTTCACTTCTTTTTTTTTTTTTTTTCGTAGCCATGGCAATCACATAGCGACTGCTATTAAACGTTTTGACTGTCATTTTAGCCTAATGTGTTTGCTGCCAGGGTTTGTTATTCTCAAGTCTGAAAACTGTATTATATGTAATGTAATATTTTTAGTTAAACTTCACCTTAATTCTTTGTCACTTTATATTATCATCTTCATTCTTTTTCTATTCCAATGTTATTATGAAGCAATTAAATGTATCTCTTTATTGTTTTACAAATATCTTACAGTAGAGAACGGAAGAGGAGAAGTAAGGTACATAAAGATGAAGGTAGAGTTATTCTTAAACGAAGAATAGTGTATATGTTATGTCATAAGTTTATAGTTTAGTTTTCTTTTAATTCTTTCCCATTCTTTTGTATGTGTTTTGTCAATTTTGTTTATTATTATTCTGCAATAACTAAATGTTTATATTTACGGTTTAATAAAAGTCTTACTGTAAATATCCAAGGACAGGAAAAGCTTGTACAGCTATGACGCCCATGCAATTTTTGCATACTTTCTTTGTCAGAAAAGTTACAGGACACGTGTTTTATTTCTGAGTGTGCATGAATATATTATCCAGGTGAGACAGTGAACAAAATTCTTTACATGGAAGTCTTGAAACGTTTGCGACAAGCCGTCCTGATTTGTGGCACTCTAAGGACCCCATACTATTTCATCTATTACCAGTATCTAGCTAGACATTTTGTTATTGCAATCCCACATTCGCCATAGCGGCCTTACTTCTCGCCTTGTGTTTTTTTTCCGCGAGTGAAAGGGCAACTACAAAAACAAAACAATAATAATAAAAAAAAAAAAAAACTTCACAAAATTAGTGCAGACATCCAACTGGCTGTGACAAATGAGCTTGCAAGTATCGCAGTTGAATGTTTCCAGAAACGCTGGTGGAGTCGACTAGTGAACGCCGAGCGAGATGGTCGTGTCTGGCCGCTCTGCTTTGTTTACCTGTACTAGTGCTTCCTTGTGTTGTGCAGTTCGCTGTGTTTGCTCTTCTAGTGTGTTTCGTTTTTGTGTTTAATTTTTTTTAAACTATTATCATGGCTCTCCAGCCGGACAATACCGGCAAGATCTTACATTCTGCTATAAATGTGGTATATAACGATACCACGTGTCAGGATAATTTCACTTCTACCACACATGTTTCACCATCCAGTCAACACTACCTACATAAACCGTCGACTTCTGCATTACAACACACTTCATTTTCTACTTCTGGGTTACCTGCAGATAATGCTGTAAGTACATCTATACTACGGCCATCCCAGCTACAATTAAGTCGGCCGCTTAATTCAGTTGACAACACTGTCCAGCAAGATGATGGATACGATGACTGACTTTGCCCCATCGGACTGTTTAGGTCGCGACCAACGTTCGCAGCCCTCTCACTCTGAAAGCTCCTATCAGAACAAACGCCGCTGCACTGACCCACCTTCCCAACAACCTCCTGCATCTCGTTATGCGTACACAATTCCTACCTCTAACCGTTTTTATCCTTTAAGTGAAATTGCTGATCCAGAAAGTACTGATACTGTATCCATCTCTCAAAAAGAGAAAATTCCTCCTATTTGTGTTCGCAATGTTCACAATTATCAATTATTTTTGCAAGACATTAAGAAATGTGTGCTATCTGAATTTCATACTGAGCTTCGAGGGGCTATTCTTAAAGTTTATGCTACGACTACCACTGACTTTCGATGTCTTACATCTTATTTCACCTCCATTAACTAGGAGTATTATACTTTTCGCAACCCGTCGGACAAACTGTTGTTATACGCAACATACCATGCTCGCTCAGTGATCAAGAGCTTTACGACGAACTCTGTGTGTTGAATTTTCTGTTCGTAAAGTTACCCCGTTTGCTTCGCAAAAACAAGGAACACATTCCCATCTGTGCTGTAGACCTCGTGAATAATGACGCCGGTAGAAATATCTTAAATCTTTCCCGACTGCTGTACAGTGTGGTGAAAGTTGAACATCGACGTCAGAATACAGAACTGTCCCAGTGTACTAATTGCCAAAACTATGGTCACACCAAGAACTATTGTCATCTAGGGCCCCGCTGCGTTCGCTGTATCGGCAGCCATCACTTCTCTAAATGTACAAAACCATCTACTACACCGGCTCAGTGTGTTCACTGTGAACAGGACCACCCAGCAAACTATCGTGGCTGTCCTCATTACTTAAAGCTGAAAGAACGTCAGTCTCGGCGCTCCCAGCAGCCGGCAGCACCTACACACCACATTTCAGAGCGGCCAACCACGCCTTCTCTCCAACAGCACCCACAACAACAACAACAACCACAACGTCAACAGAGTCCTTCATCCCCTCATGTATCTACAAGGCCCTCTCGGGCTTATTCTCATGTATTGAGTGGTCGTTCTCCTGCCTTCCAAGACCATCCTTCCACCTCTTTACCGGAGGCTCCAACCTCTTGGGCTTTTCTTAAAGATCTGCTTGCACAGCTTGGTACATTTCTCCGCACATTGTTTTCTCCGGTTCTGCCGCAAATGATGCAGCTTCTTCGCTCCCTACTCTCTCCTGTGTTTTCTGATGGCCAACCGTGATCTATTGTCTCTACATCAGCTCACCCTCCTAAACTGCAACTCTAACGGCCTACGTGCCAAACGCTCCTCCTTTATTGCCTTTCTCACTCAGCACAATGCTGATATTGCTTGTGTTACGGAGACTCATTTTCTTCCCAATGAGACCTTCACTATTCCTGGCTATCTTATTTATCGGCAGGACCGCGAGGCAGAAAAGGCATCTGGTGGTGTTGCTCTTTTCATTAGACGTTCTCTGCGCCACAGCGAGATCTTTCTTCCACACGTGCCCAGACTGGAGGTGGTGGGTATTAAACTTCACAGTGCAAATGATAGTGATCTCGTCATTCTCAGCGCCTACAAACCGCCCAATCGCCGGCTGAATACTACTTATCTCTCACTCCTCTTTCCTTTGGAGAACAGTACTCTTCTTTTGGGCGACCTTAACTGCAAGCACTCCTCCTGGGGGTGCCGATCCACCAATCCGAATGGTCGGCTTTTGTTTACGGCTCTACACACCTATGGTCTTTCTATATTGGCGCCTGCGGATCCTACTTATTACTCTTCAAACCCCTTAAATGCTCCTGATATTCTGGACATCGGTGTGCATCGCAATCTTCACCTTCCTACCTTCGTTTCCTCCCTGGGAGAACTTGACTCTGATCACTGTCCGGTGATTGTCACCTTTCAACTTCCACCTGCCTTGCTCCCACCGATTCCCAGACTCATAAATGGATATATACATTGGGATAAATTTCAGTCTCATCTGGATGCGACACTTTGCAACTCTTATCAACTCACCACAACCCTTGATGTTGACCTTGCACTACAGCACTTTACTGACACCATATGCCGTTGTGTCCGTCTTTCCACTTCTCCCAATGTGCGACCTTATTCTCCACCTTCCTTACCCCTCTTCATTTTAAATCTTCTCCGAGAAAAACATCAAGTTCGTCGACAGTGGCAACGAGACAGACAACCCTGGCTCCGTAGGAAGCTTAACGGTCTCATTCGACGGGTGAAGCTGGAGTTGGAGCGACATCGGCTTCAGTCCTATGAACGCTATCTGGCGTCACTCTCTCCTCACGACCATTCACTTTGGGCAGCCACCAAACGTGTTCTCCGTGAGCCGACTGTTGTGCCGGCGCTCTCTGCAAGCGGAAGACTTGTCACAGATATTGCTACCAAGTGTGATATTCTGGCCGATCATTTTGAGCGGGTGTTCACCCTCCCTCTGCCAGCCGCAGATGTTGCTGCAGTAGAACAGGAATTAACTACTCATCGCGCTCTTCCTACAGTTCATCAAAGGATTTCTTTTACTAGCCCGCGGGAACTGTTTTCTCTGATTCGCGCTTTCCCACTTAAGAAATCTCCTGGACACGACCTGATTCCCAACATTGTTCTCAAGAAACTCTCCAAGAAAACTCTTGCCTATTTGTCATCCCTCCTAAATGCCTGTCTACGCCTCGGCTATTTTCCTCGCTCCTGGAAGCTTGCTCATGTCGCGGTATTCCATAAGCCCAATAAACCAAAGCACCTACCAGACAGCTATCGTCCAATTAGTCTATTGCCTACCTTCTCCAAGCTGTTTGAAAAAGTGATCCATCGCCGTCTACTCTCTTGCCTTACTCATAACCATGTTATTCCGCCATTTCAATTTGGGTTTCGCTACAAACATTCCACTGCACATCAGCTTTTGCGTTTAACCCAGTCAATTGTCCATGGCTTTGAAGCCCGTCAATATACCACGGCAGTCTTTCTAGATGTGGCGCAGACGTTCGATAAAGTTTGGCACGCCGGCTTGCTTCTCAAGTTACACCGCAGCGGTATTCCTCATTATTTATTGTTCTTAATAGAGAGTTTCCTATCTGCCCGCAGCTTTTCAGTGCGTATTGGCGGTTTCCTTTCCTCTCCACGCACTATTACCGCCGGTGTCCCACAAGGCTCTATCTTGGCCCCCACACTATTCAGTATCTACACTTCTGATATTCCAGATTTGGCCCCGACTTCTTTAGCTCTCTATGCTGATGACACCGTTCTCTACTATTGTCATTCTAATCCTCAACACGCCTATCAAGTGGTACAACACTCCTTGGATCGCCTCACTCAGTGGTGCAACGCTTGGCGCATCTCTTTGAACCCTCAGAAGACTGAGGCTAAGATTTTCACTCTACGTCGCTATCCTGATTTTCTTCCGTTGCGTATTTATAGTAACGATGTGTCTTGGCTACCTGCTCCTGTTCCAGTCAAGTATCTTGGGGTGCTTATGGACACTCGACTGACTTGGCGCGCTCACATCGATCGCCTCATTTCCCTGGCTTCCGGACGGCTTTCCAAACTCTCGCCATTGCTTCATCGTCGTACCACTCTTGGATTGGAGTCCTCCGTATTACTCTACAAGTCCCTCGTTCGTCCGCTTATCACCTATGCCTGCCAGGTGTGGGGAGCCGCCCACACAAGCCATCTACGTCGTCTCCAAGTCATTCAGCACCGCTTTATGCGCATCGCTACCAACGCTCCTTGGTTTATTCGTAATCAGCAACTCCATCACGAACTGGGACTCTTACCTCTTCACGACTTCATTCGGAGGATCGCCCGTCGTTTCTTTTCCACATTGAAGGATGTTCCTGGAGCAGTGCACTATAACATAGGCGTTCGTACGCGCCAGCCAACCCGCTTGAAGAGAAGACTACCGCAAGACCTACTTCTGAGTGATCCCACTGATTCTAACTCTAGTGATTGATATGCTCTTTTACCTCTTGTGTGCTGCGTCTTATACCTGATGTTCGTTTATAACATACTGTAGATATGGGGTGGCCTGTAAGCCTCCTCTAAATGTTATTGTCATTGCCCTGTATGTTATCACTGATCTGTAAAGCATTGTACTGCTGATCGATCAAAAATAAATACATAAAAAGAAAAAAAAAAAAAAAAAAAAACGCTGGTAGTTGTGTTTAGATAGACAAATGGTCCACTTCGATATAATCATTAATTGGCAAGCGCAATTTTCTGTATTTTACGACCTCTGTCCTGGAACTTTTCTGACAAAGAAAGTTTCCAAGAATATACTGAAAATGTACGGCAGTAAAAGTACTCCTCTCACCCCTACCACCATCGCCTCGATTTTTTAAGATAAGTAATTTTTCGAAATCCCATGGAAAAAGTGTGACACACAGTGAAATCTGGCTGTTGATTTTGTTTTTCTTATCCATTTTGTATCCCAAAAAATAAAAAACTGGCGTGTTATTTATGGACGCTCTTTAACTGTTGTGGTTCTCAGCGTCCCATTCTAAATTGGGTGTGAAAGACCGCCTAATTTTGCTCAGAGGCCTCTCTATCAGGTTTGAGGTTCTTTTACGTGCCGTAAATCTACGACACGGGACCAACAGCTTTACTTCCCTCCCGAATTTGTATCCCAAACGAAATGTTTAATGAAATTATTTATGTAAATTGAAGGAGAAAAAAAGGAAGCTTGCTTAAGAATACTCTCAGAAGTTAAATAAAAATAAGGAAAGTCCGATTCTGTTGTGCAGGAGTAGGCGTCTGGCTCGCATACATGAGGTTCAGAGTTCGAATCTCGGTTAGGGTGAGTTACGTGGATAAGATTTTTTCCGGGGTTTTCCTTCTCCTGAGAAGACGAATGCTGAGTAACTTTAAGCTCCAAGGACTGTGAGATCATTTGAACATAATTTCATTCACCGATATGACCTCTGAAGTTAAAGGTCATTAAGCCAAAAAATCTTGTGTACCATTCACATAACTTTCTCTACATCTCTGTAACAAATTACTGTTAGTAAGTTTTTTTCTATCTACTTGCTAATGGAGATAAACATTATCAGAAATGCTACTTAGTTCCTTATAAGTAGAAGTGAAATAAGATAATACACTAGGTCAAGCCGACTGTCAAATGTTTTAAAATGTGGTTGCTATGGGGTTAAAATCCATTTCTTTGCGTGGCCAGGAGTTGACAAGTTCCTATATGAGAAAAGTTTTAAGCACTTTAAAACTGAAACCAATAACAAGGATTATCTCAAAAACAACCAACTCAGGCGAATAAGATATATAACATAAATTGTGTGTTTTAACAAACTCTACAATTTTGTAAAGTAAGCTTTTGTCCATCTCTTACGGTTTAACAGTTAATTCAAAATTCCACAAAATGCATCCAGGATAAAGAGATCTTCAGAGACTAATCCCAGAAAATTCAACATATATATTTTATTTGTATGTAAATATCTTAAATATGAAAAATTTTAATCAAAATCGTTAAGAGTATTTTTGAGAAAATAAAATGTATCCATGTAAAGGGTAGTTGGGGGTGGGGGAGATTTTGTGGAAAATCTTCGTGCCTCATTCTGAGAAGATACTGAACTGAAATACCAAGTTTGGTATTTAATGCACTTTTCGTTGTTGAGCTATGCTGCCCACAGTCACACACACACACACAAAACATATTTCCGATGAAATCTCGCTACCCAGTCTATATACACTATGTACATAGTGCGTGTAGAGAAAATAAAAAGTAAATAATTGAATAAATCTTAAACAATAGTAGGTAAAGAGCCCCATGTGAATATAAGGAGGCTTCCTTATTCAGAGTACATTAAAACATAATACGTATTTCAGTTTAAATTAATATATAGGATTTTATGCGGAATGCAATACCTTCTCTATACACTATGTACATAGTACATGTAGAGAAAGAAAAAATTAAACGATAGAGGGTAGAGAAAGTCATGTGAATATAAGGCTTCCTTATTCAGAGTACATTTAAACATACATTTCAGTTTAAATTAATATACAGAACTTTTTGGAATGCAACCTTCTCTATGCGCTATGTACATAGTATATGTAGAGAAAGTAAAAAGTAAATAAATGAATAAAAATAAACGATAGTAGGTAAAGAAAGCCATATGAATATAAGGCTTCCTTATTTAGAGTACATTAAAACATATATTTCTGTTTAAATTTACATATAAGATTATGTGGGAGGAATACTTCCTCTATATATACGTAAACAGTAGAGAAAGTATAAACGGAGGAAGGAAACAACATTAATGTATATTACTACAACTCTAGTAGCATGTTCCATGTTTGAAGAGAGCAATCCAAAGAAACTGCTGCCATTTTGAGAATTAGACAGGCGAACGCAATAAAAACGAAGGAAAGAAATATAGCAGGCGCGGATATGCCCACCAGCATTTTCGAAACTCAGGCTGATTACATTTTGGTAAATGAAGACAAATTGAGAGAAGGGTTGAAATTTAATTACACCAACTAGAAGCGCCACTCACCTAGATCCAGGTCAATGAGCAAACCCCAAGTGTAGCCATGTTCTAGAATAATGAAGGAGTTAATCATTTCTCGGTGACATGTTGACCCATTCACAAATTACATTTTGATAACGAACTTGCATATTCATCGCTTCGATTTAAATTCCTTCACTGAATAATACAAACATGCTGTCTAAATTACATTTGAGAGGAACGTTTACAAGCAATAGCTTAACAGACTGAAGTGATTCAACTAGACAGGCAAATAAGAGTAACGTAATAATAAAACATTTGGAAAAACGAATGAAATATAACAAATTAAATAAATAAGAAAGAAAAATATCACGAATAAACAGAGAAAGTTTAAGAAAAGAAACAAAGTAACAAAGAGAATACAATCACAATCAAAAGAGAATCAAAACTACTTAAACAATGCTAGCTATATTAAATGGGAAAGAAACATGAAATAAAATTGCTTGAAAAACGAAAGATCGTGAGTCCAGAAAGAAAAGGTAGCAAAGCTAGCGAACAAAAGGAGCTGGCTGATATGCAGAAACTCAGCTACAAACAATGATGGAAAATCCGTTAAATACCAAAGCTGGTATTTAAGTTGAGTATCTTCCAAGGATGCGACGGGAAGATTTTCAAGAACATCCCCAACCTTCAATTGCCCTATACAGAGAATATTTTTTAAAAATATCAGCTACGAACAATTTTTATTGAAATGTCATATGTTTAAATATATTAATGTCAAATAGCCTCTGAAGATCTCTTTTTTCTGAATTAATTTTGCTAATTTTTTATAACTGGAAGCCGTAAGACAGACAAAAGCTTACTACTCAATAAATGTATATCTCATTAAAGCACATTATTTGTCATTAAGTTATTTTGTTTTTTGTTTGTTTGTTGTTTTTTTGTGTGTAGAGTTGACCGTTTCCAAGACATTTCTTTAATAGTTTCAGTTTTAAAATACTTATACTTTTTTAAGACAGAAAGTTTTCCGGTTTATTTGTTTTATTTCTGGCCAAGTAAAGAAACGAATTTGAATGACAATGGTGTAGCGAAGCGACAGCTTTAAAAGCATTTGTCTATCGGCTTTAGATAGTCATTCCTTTAGTTCTCAAGGAACTTAGTAATAATAGATCAGCTAATGCTTATCTCGATTAGCATGGGGTATAAAGAAAAATAATCTTTTGTAAGAAGGTTGCAGAACAGATACAGAGTTCATGTGAGTATAACACATTAGATTTTGTTTATACTTTCGATAATATCGCAATTTATTCCTCCCCAAAACCAACACCAATCTCAAAATCAGCTCATAATACACAGAACTGCGTTAAACAGTTTTGCCAATGCAATTCAAGTTGACCAATAAATGTTCATTTAGATTAGAATTAAGTAGATAGCAAACTATTAGTTTAGAGGAATGCTTAATATTAATTATGCAGAACAAATCATAATATGAGGAACATATTCATGTGACTATCGCTTAAAATTGTGTTTCATTCAGGGGTTCTCGAAATAAGTATTTCTTGTGAATATTAGACACTGAATGTTTGCGTGGAATGCAAATTAGACTGGCATAGAAAATAAAAACAGTTTTTATTCTTCAATAATAAAACAAAACTGTTGAGTTTCATTCAGCTTATCAAAAAATCTGATGTGTTCCATTCACACGACTTTCTCTACAGATCTGTAACAAATTTTCAAAGCGTTTATACTTCTATCTACTTCATGCTAATCATGATCAAAATTAACAGAAATTGTCTTTATAACTTGCTTGTTTGTAAATATAAACTAAATAAGGGAGAACACTAGGCGACAGTCAAATCTTTTAAAAGCTGGTTGCCATGTGGTTGAAATATGTTTTTATGCATTGCCTGGATTTTACTCATTTCCATATGAGAAAAGTTTAAGTACAATAAAACTGAAAGCAATAACAGGAATATCTTAAAAATGGTTAACTATACGAAAAAACATATATGAAATATTTTGTTTGCTTTAACGAGATCTACATTTTTCTATATCAGCATTTTGTCTATCTTTTACGGTTTTCCGTTATGCAAAATCCAGAAAAATTCATCTAGAATAAGAAGGTTTTCAGAAGCTGTTCCCAGAAAATTCAAGATATAAATTTTATTTGTTATGTAAATATTTTTTTTTCTTTTTTTACATTGTCTATACGAACTATATACATAGCGTATAGAGAAGGTATTGCATTGCACCCAAAAACTCGATACGAGATTTCACCGGAAATATATGTTTTGAGACTCCCTCAATCCAGAAAAAAAAAAGCCTTTTTAGAAAAATGTCCGTGAGAGTGTCTGTATGTGTGTGTGTGTGTGTGTCTGAGGGCAGCATAGCTCAAAAACGAAAAGACTGTTAAAGCCCAAACTTGGTATTTAAGTTTGGTATCTTCCAAGGAAGCGACACGAAGATTTTCAAGAAAATCCCTCCACCCCAAACTACCCTTTACATGGAAAATTTTTTGAAAATTTTGCTTTTCTTAAAATGGCTAACGATTTTGATTAATATATCGTATATTAAAGATATTTACCTAACAAATTAAACGTACATCTTGAATTTTCTGGGAATAGGCTCTGAAGACTACTTTATTCAGTGGTATTGCCTACACAAATAGATAAACAAATAAAACAAAACTCAGATACTCCTCCACGAATTACTATAGTCACACTAACCGGTGAATTATTGCTAGGGGTTCTATGACGCGGTAATCCTGCCAAGAGCGACATATGACGTTCTTGCATACCAATAGTTACAGTCTCCCGCTAGCAACGATACCAAGTTATTACTTTCTCTATACGTACTATGTACATAGTATATAGAGAAGGAATTGCACTCCATCAAAAAATTCGATACCGAGATTTCACTGGAAATATATGTTTTAGGGTCCCCTGTATCCAAAAAAAAAGTATTTTCACAAAAAGGTCCGTGTGCCAGTAAACACGATAACTCAAAAACGAAAAGTAACTAAAATACCAAACTTGGTATTTAAGTTTAGTATATTCCAGAAATGCGACACGAAGGTTTTGAGAAAAATCCCCCCACCCCAAACTACCCTTTACATGGAACTTTTTTCGAAAAATTTGATTTTCTAAAAAATTTCTCTAACAATTTTGATTAAAATATCGTATATTAAAGATATTTACCTGACAAATAAAATGTATACCTTGAATTTTCTGGGAATAGCCTCTGAAGACTACTTTATTCTGGGTCAATTTTACGGAATGTTGCATAGCTGCTAAACCGTAAGAGATGGACAAAAGCTTACCGCACAAAAAATGTAGAACGTTTTATTTTTTCGTGGAATTGATTGTTTTCGAGATATTCCTTGTTTTTGGTTTCAGCTATAAAAAACATACTTTTTCCATACAGGACTTTGAAAACTCGTGTCCATACAAACAAAGGAACTTCAGTCACATAGCAACCAGCTTTTGACTATCACTTTAACCTATGGTACTCTCTTGTTACGCTTCTACTCACACGGAAGTAAGTAATAAAACAATTTCTGCTAATTTTTTCTCGATTACCAGGAAGTAAATAGATGTATAAGCTTTAAACAATAATTTATTGCAGAGTTGTAGAGAAAGTCATGTGAATTGAACACATCAGATTTTTACATTGGAAACCCAGTATTTTAGCATAAACCTACACATTATAAACTATTTATTATTCATATATTAATCATTTATTTGTAATTCTTTGGTAAATATTCGTTATATACGCAAAATAACCGTTCCAATATGAACCGAATTTATCTATAATAAAAAAAAAAAACAAAAAAAAAACAAGTTTTCCGACCAATAAAATCTTTGAAGTCTTCATCAGAAATACAAAGTCAATCAGCACACTTAGTTTAATTCAATTTTTAGAGCGGCTAAATTCTGCACAGTAACCAAAGCAATTTATTCTTCAAGACTTTTCGGAAGAGGTTTTCATGAACACAGAATATCGTATTTGTGCAATAAATAATCAGTTACCTGAAATGCTATCGTTGAATTATCTCTTGGGTCGTAAAGAACAGCCCCTCTTCTGTTTTTCATTCAGAAGTTGTCCTAAAGGCCTCCCAAACAGGTTTCTTTGTTTGAAACCGACTTTATTAAGACACACTGATCACTTTTGAATACGAATATCAACTTTCCATTTGGGACAAGAAAATGTCACTTATCCACTATTCTTTAGCTCGCAACCTTCACTTAGTGTAAAACGTTCACAGAATTCGCACAGGTTACTAGTTAAAACCCGGTGTATATGCAAGTCCCACTTTGAGGCATGCCTACCTATTGTTCCCGTTTTACTCCCTGCTTGCCTGTGAAGAGGCGTTGTCAACTTGTTTAAACCTACCGACGAAACAAGAGACAGTCGTCGTTTCACAACGGCTCTAAACGATATATCTAGGGTTGACATTAAATAACACTGAAACATAATCTTATGGGTTATATTCACATGACTTTTTCTACCTCCATCGTTTATTAGTAGCTATACATACTATATTACAGTATATTTTTACTTTTTCTATACGTACTATGCATATAGTGTATAGAGAAGGTATTATATTGCACCCAAAACTTCGATATCGATGTTTTATCGAAAATATATGTTTTGAGACTCCCTGAATACAAAAAAAAAGAAAAAAAAACATTTTTAGAAAAATATCCGTGTGTGTCTGTGGAGAGCAAAGTTCAAAAACTAAAAGACCTTTAATTACCAAACTATCTACCATGGATGCGACACAAAGGTGTTAAAGAAAATCCCTCATCTCAAACCACCTTTTACATGGAAATATTTTTGAAAATTATGTTTCTCTCAAAAATGGTTCTAACGATTTTGATTAAAATACGTATATTATAAAGCTATTCACAACACAAATAAACTGTATATTTTGAATTTTCTGGAAAAGCCCCTGAAGACCACTTTTGTTGTTGTTGTTTTTTTTTTTTTTTTTTGCAGAATTTGGTATAATGATGAAACCGTAAGAGATAGACAAAAGCCTTCTACACAAAAATGTAGATCTTGATAGAGCACACAATTTATGTCTTATGCATTTTAGTTGCAGAGTTAACCGTTTCTAAGATATTCTTTGTTATTGGTTTCAATTTTTAATACTTATATTTTTCTCAGACAGGAAGTGTTTCCGTTTTTATTTTATTCTACTTTTGGCCAAGCAGAGAAAAATGAAAATCGCATGATGATACCTTTTGAAACATTAGACTATCACTTTATTATAGCACATTTCTTTAGTTTCCTTGTACTTATAAAGAACTAAGTAATACACAATGTAAGCTAATGCTTGGTGTAGAAGGAAGAAGAATCTTTTGTAAGAAGTTTCTTTGTAGAACAGTTAGAGAAAATAATGTGAGTGTAACACATCATTTTTTTTCTCTACTTGGACTCACACAGTACATGTTAAAGTATTGCATTCTACTAAAAATTCTGATGTGTTCCATGACGTGATTTTCTCTACAAACTATTACTACGAAAGATTTGTTCCTTTATCTACATTATGAAAATCGAGATAAACATTAGCAAAAATAGATGTATCGGCTCCTTCTAAGGAATATAACATAATAAATGCACTAGACTAAAGCGATAGTTCAAACCTTTTAAATGCCGGTTGCTATGTGAAACAACTGAAATATAGTTTTCGCTTTGCACGGCCTGAAGTAAAGCAAACGAGAGATTAAATCAAAGATGGCCTCGCGTTTCAGAAAAGTTTAACTAGATTAAAATTGACACCAATAAGAAGGAATATCTCAAAAACGGTTAACTCTAATAAAACTGTATATAAAATAATTTTACGAGATCTGCATTTTGTGTACCTTGTAAGATTTTATCTATCCCATACGGTTTTGCAGTTAGAATAAACAGACCATCAAAGGTTATTCCTAGAAAAGTCAAATTATACAATTTTGTTTATCATGTAAATATGTTTAATGTTCCGTAATGTAATTAAAATCGTTAGATTTATTTTTTAGGAAAACAAAATTAAAAAAAAAAGGTGTCCATGTAAAGGGTAATTTGGGGTGGGGGATATTTTCCTAAAGGTCTTCGTATCACATTCTTGGAAGATACTAAACTTAAATTCCAAATTTAGTATTTAATGGTCATTTCGTTTTAAGCTATTCTGTCCGAGGTTACACACAATGACCTTTTTCTAAAACTGCCTTTATAGGATGCAAGGGTCCTCAAAACTTGTGTTTCCGGAGAAACAATGTTATAGAATTTTTGCGTGGAATACAATAACTTCAATATACACTATTTAGGTGCATAGTACGTGTAGAGAAAGTAACATTTTGGTATCGATATTTCTGGGAAATATATATTTTGAGAACTCCTTAAATAAATACCAAACTTGGTACTTAGCTATCTTCCACTGAAAACGACAATTTTTTGGAAAATTCCTACCACCCATACTACCCTTTACATAGAGCATTATTGGAAATTTTAGATTTTCTCAAAAATGGCTCTAACGATTTTGATTTTAATTATGTATATTAACGACACTACAAGACAAATGATATGGATATCCTTAATTTCTTTGAAATAACCCCTTGACTTTTGCATATCTGGCAAACCATATGAGATACACAAAATGTCAATCTAAAAATGTAGTTCTCGTTAAAACACACATATACGTTTTTTTTTTTTTTTTTTTTTTTTTTTTTTTTTTTTTTTTTTGCGGAGATAGCCATTTCCGTAATATGATGTAGAGAAAGCCATGTGAATAGAACACATAAGATTTTTAACAATACTTTTTACAGAGATATTGTGAAAGTCATGTGAATGGAATTTACATTTTTTCTCCTGTTTCATGTTTTCCCTCGTCGTTTCTGTTAATCTCAAGTCGGTTTAATGGGGTTCTACTGTTTAAGCCTTTCTGGTGCTGGCGGTACTTGTTTTATTTAAACTGGCAGAGAGAGATAACCCTTCTCTGCACTTCAGTCCTAACATTTATTACTTTCTCTTACGTACTATGTCCATAGTGTACAGAGAAGGTATTGTAATGCACACAAAAATGCGATATCGAAATTTCACCGGAAATACATGTTTTGAGGCCACATAAATCCAAAAAAAACATTTTTATAAAAATGTCCTTGTGTGTGTCTGTTTGTGCGTCTGTGGGCAGCATAGCTCTTAACCGAAACTTCCGCTAAAAACCAAACTTGGTATTTAGGTTTGGTATCTTCCAAGGATGCTACATGAAGATTTTCAAGAAAATCTCCCCGCCCCAAACCACCCCTTACATGGAACTTGTTTCGAAAATTTTGATTTTTTCAAAACTGACTAAGGATTTTGATTAAAATACCGTATGTTAAAGACATTTACCTGAAAAATTAAATGTATATTTTGAATTTTCTGGGAATAGCTTCTAAAGACCTATTTATTCTGGATGAATTTTGCTTAATTTGGCATAACTAATAAACCGTAAGAGCTGGACAAAAACTTACTACAAAAAAAATGTAGGCCTTGTTAAAATACACAATTTACGTCTTATACATTTTTTTCGTGGAGCTTACCGTTTTCTAGGTATTCATTGTTATTAGTTTCAGTTGTAAAGTACTTATACTTTTCCCAGACGGGAGTGTCCGTTTTCCTTTTGTTCTACTCCTGGCCAGGAATAGAAGCGATTTGTAATGACAATCGCATAACGACAGCTTTTAAAACATTTGACTATCGGTTTAGCCTAGTGTATTCCCTTATTTTCTTCCTACTTATAAGGAACTAAGCAATAAGAACATTGTGCTGAATGCCTCGATTAGCAAGGTGCCTAAAGAATAATAATATTATGTAAGAAGTTTGTAGAAGGGCTAGAGAAAGTCATGTGAGTGTAACACATCAGATTTTTTTTTTGCGTATGGTTGATCGTTTTTGAGATATTCCTTTTATTGGTTTCATCTTTAAAAGCTATTACCTTCCTCATACAGGAATATGTTAACTCCTGTTCATACAAACAAAGGAACTTCACATATCGACCAGCTTTTGACTATGCTTCTCCCTTATTTCGCTTCTAATTACAAGGAAGCAAGTAATAAGGCTATTTCTGCTAATTTTTTCTCAATTAGTATGAAGTAAATAGTTGCCTAAGCTTTTTAACAGTATTTTATTGCAGCGATGTGGAGAAAGTTATTTGAATGGAACACATCAGATTTTTTTTTTCCTAAATGAATGAAGATGTAGTACATTGATAATTAGATCTTATAATTTAGTTTGCAATGACGATAAGAGACCTACTTACCTTGTAGTTTAAAATTAACACTATTGTGGGTAAAATTACTTATGTTAGAGTGTTTAATGTCGTACGTCGATATCGTTTCAGGCTGTTGCGAAACTTCTAAGTTGGTACTAGTGCCTGACAGTGTTTTGTTACGCCGGTAGGATTACGCTCAGATGACACGCTCCTTCACTCACAAACAGGAAAGTTAAACGGGAACAGCTGATAAAGGCGCTTCAAAGTGGATCATAAATATATTTGTGACCATTTTAAACTAAAGCGTGCCGGACGAGTGGAATTTTCCTGTGCCAATAGGTAGTTGATATATTGAACATTTAACAGCGTGTCTCATGATTATAAATCGGTGAAATGAAATGGAATATTTTGGAAGCCCTATAGGATTACTTCAGAGAGAATAGCGGACGAGGAGCTACTTTTGGCCCCCAAGAGATGAGTCAAATATCACCATAAGAGGTAACTGGTTATTTATTGCATTAATATGACATTTTGTGTAGCGAGTTTACCTAAACATCTTCCGAAAAGTTTAGAAGAAACCATTGCTAGATTATTTGACGAGTAGAATTCATTTCTACTTGAAAAATCTGAGGTGTACCATTCACATGACTTTCTCTACATCTCTGCAACAAATTATTCTTAAAAAGCTTATACTTCTATTTAATTTATGCTAATCAGTAAAAAATCAGCAGAAATAGCCATATTACTTACTTTCTTGTAAGTAGAAGCGAAATATGGGAGTACCATAGGTTAAAGTGATAATCAAAAGCTGGTTGCTATGTCACTGAAGTTTCTTTGGTTGTATGGACAGCAGTTGACAAATTCCTGTATGAGAAAAGTTTTAAGTTTTTCATAGCAGAAACCAAAAATAAGGAAGGTCTCAAAAACGACGAACTCCACGAAAAAAATGAATATATCATAACTTGTGTGTTTTAACGTGCTCTACATTTTTTGTGTGGTAAGTTTCTGTCCATCTCTTAGAGTTTAGCAGTTATTCAAAATTCAGTAAAATTCATCCAGAATAAACTACTCTTCAGAATGTATTCTCAGAAAATTCAAGATATACATTTTATTTGTCAGGTAAATATCTTAAATATACGAAATTTTAATCAAAATCGTTACAGCCATTTTTGAGAAAATCAAAATAAGTTTCATGTAAACGGTAGTTGGGGGTGGGGAGATTTTTCTCAAAATCTTCTTGTCCCATCCCTGGAAGATAAATACTAAGTTTGGTATTTTATCTACTTTTCGTTTTTGAGTTATCGTGTTCACAGACATACGGACACACACACACACACACACACACACACACACGGACCTTTTTCCGAAAATGCTTTTTTTAGATTAAGGGGAGCCTAAAACATATATTTCCGGTGAAATCTCGATATCGAATTTTTTGGGTGGAGTGCAATACCTTCTCTATACACTATGTACATAGTGCGTATACAGAAAGCAAAAATCTTTAATCTTTTGTGTTCCATTCACACGACTTTCTCTGTTTTGCAAAATAATTATTTTTTAAAAAAATATTATTCTTTTATTTCTTTTGTTATTGTTTCGTTTGTATAGGCCCCTTTAATTTATATTTTCATATCAAGAGCTTTGACTTATGAAACAGCTCGTCTGATGTTAATAAGACTTTATCATTAGGTTTATCATTTTATATCATGAAATACACGCACCTTCGCTTTCACATACATACTTCCAGACTTTGTAGGGGATAGGGAATAATTCTTATTAAAGAAAAGTTCTCCGCCCCTGCCGGGGATCGAACCCGGGAACTTAGTTTTTATCTATTGTTAACTTATTCCAGAAAATAATAGCTCCCCATGCAATTAATGCGTTGCCAAAATGACAAAGCAGTAAGAGTATAAATATATAAATATGAAATAACATAAATTTAAATAAATAAAACATCATAGTACTACATCAATATACACATAAAGACGAGATTGCACAATACATTATACACAAAAGTATGAATAACGATGATTTCTAAAACTTGCAAGTGATACACACAAACTTTAGCAGAATTGGTGTGCTTAATTACGTATAAGTAGAAAGGAAATAGGGGAATGCAATACGTTAAAGCGACAGTCAAAATGACAAAGCAGTAACAGTATAAATATGAACTGAAGTTACATAAATTTAGGGCTAACTATATACGTCATAACATTACACAAATATACAATTGAAGAACAATTAAATTATTAGATTGTTGCACAATACATTATACACAAGAGTATGAATAGCAATGCTTTCTAAAAATAACAAGTGATAAGTAAACTTTAGAAAAATTGGAGTGCTTGGTTACGTATAAGTAAAAAGGAAATTGGGTAATACAATAGGTGAAAGCAATAGTCAAATCATTTAAAAGCTGTTGCTATGCAATTGTTATTGAAGTTATTTTCTTACCATGGCCAAGCAAAATATTGGGAGAACGATAAACTTAAGTGACTTGGCTTGATTTGCTTTAACTCAAAAATTATATTAAATGGGGCTATTTAAGTTTAACTTAACGTGTCTCAAGAGATTATCAGTGTCAAATTTTCCCTGCCGCAGTAATTGAAGTCTTGTCGCGCTTGACGTTAACGTTCCGTTGCGAAAGGGCCGCGGGTTCAAATCCCGCCATCGGCATGGGTGTTTAGTGTTGTGTGTTTAGTGTTGTGTGTTTCAGTGTTCTATGCAAGTCATTCTATCATCCCTGATGACCAATTAGATTACGCCTGAAAGGCAATATGTGGAAAGAAAAAGAAAACTACTTTTCCTCCCCGATACGATAAATGATATCACATGGTAATTGGAAGCAATGGACGTGAAGTAGTAGCAATAGTAGGAAATAAGGGAATATAAGCCCGCCTGAATAGCGTGAATTTGCCTAAGAAATGAAAACACGAGTTGAATTTCATAAAACTATCGAGCAAAATAGATCATTAATAAATTATAAATTTAGGAAGAGAGATTAAAAAGAATATGATTGTAATACCTTTGTTCTCTAATGGTAGATGACGCATTTGACCATTTTCACTTTCTCTAGCCCTGTATGTACATAGTGGACAGAGAAAGTTTTGCATTCCACAAACATTCGATACCGAGATTTCACCGGAAATATATGTTTTAGGACCCGCTGAATCCAAAAAAAATCATTTTCAGGAAAAGGTCCGTGTTTGACTGAGTGTGTCTATGGACAGCATAGTTCAAAATCGAAAAAGCGGTTAAATACCAAACTTGGTAGGTTAGTTGTTTGGATATGTTTATTAAGTGGAGCTTACCAAAAGAAAGATGTCACTCAGTGCAATGACCCCATAGGTATTCCAGAGAAAATATTTAGACAATATCATTCCAGTCACATGACCGCGATTGATTGAAATTGCCTAATTGCATTGGCACTTTAATATTTGAGCTAAAGTGTCATTAAAATTATGGCTAGTATAGTATACAGCTTTGTTGTTAATCCTGTAGAATAATCTTCCTTTTTCTCTTTGTAGTATTTTCATGAATTTCATTAAAAAACAAAAACACCAAAGTATATGGAGGATTTTCCTGAGAGCGCAAGGAAAAATGCTAATCTGAATGCAAATTATGAAGTTGTCGAGAACAGACGTGCATAAGATCTATCTTTTCCCACAAGGAGGTATGACCCTTCACTTATTTTTAACGAAAAGGTTAAATATCAAGGGCTATGAAAATTACACAGGTCTGCTTTCAAGTAATGAAACAGACCACATTCAGTTGCTTTATTATGAATAAAGGAAGAAATCAGGACCCCCCTTCCCGAATTTTCTACTGCATCTATAATTAACACAGGAATTATTTTAATCAATTTAAAAATCCAATATAGACACTTCGACAGAAATACACGTTTTAAACATTTCGCAACTCCTGAAACACTTCAAAATTAAATACAGATTTTCAAGTTACGCTTTTCACTTTGAAATGTTCTCTAAAAAATCTGATGTGTTCCATTCCTACTTCTGTGTAGCAAATTATTGTTAATAAGCTTATTCTTCTATTTACTCCAAGCTAATCGAGAAAAAATTGGCAGAAATAGCCTTAGTACTTGCTTCCTTGTAAGTAAACACGAAATATGGGATTATCATAGGTTAAAGTCAAAAGCTTATTACTAGGTGACTGAAGTTCCTTTGTTTGTGTGGACACGAGTTGACAAATTCCTGTATGAGAAAAGTACAAGTTTTTCAAAACTGAAACCAAAAACGAGGAATACTTCAAAAAAGATCAACTCCTCCAAAAAATGTATGTAACACAAATTGTGTGTTTTAATGTGCTCTACATTTTTGTGTGGTAAGTTTTTGTCCATTTCTTATGGTTTAGCAGTTATGCAAAATTCCTCCAGAATAAAGTATTTTTCAGAGCCTATTCCCAGAAAATTCAAGACAAGCATATTATTTGTCAGGTAAATATCTTTACTATACTATATTTTAATCAAAATCGTTAAGAGCCATTTTTGAGAAAATCAAAATTTTCGAAAAAAAGTTCCATGTAAAGGGCAGTTAAAATCTTCGTGTCGCATTCTAGGAAGATACCAAACTTAAATACCAAGTTTGGTATTTAACGGTCTTTTCGTTTTTGAACTATGCTGTCCACAGACACCCACACGCACACACACTGACCTTTTTCGAAAAATGCTTTTTTTCGGATTCAGGGGGACACAAAACATGTATTTCTGGTGAAATCTCTGTATCGAATTTTTGGATGCAATACAATACCTTCTCTATACACTATGTACATGGTACGTGTAGAGAAAGTAAATATATGATGTATTAAATTCAAAGGGCTTTCTTTAACCGCAATCCTTTATTAGTTTAAGTACGTATGTACAATGTATATATGGATAGAGAAGGTATCCTTCTTAATGTTTCATTTATTTAGCCCCTTTTACATCTAAGGTCATATCGGGCCTTGCAGTAGAAACAGCTCGTCAGTAAATTCTTTCCGTTGGATTTAATTGTATTATTATTCTCAAAGGCGCGCACATTCACTCTCACATACATACTTCTAGTCATTGTGGGGGATAGGGAATAATTCTGGTTAAAGAAAAATGTCCCACCCCAGCCGGGACCTCCGGGGACCTCCGGTTGAGTAAGAAGGTATTACATTCCATCCAAAACATATGAGTTGATGAGCCCTTAGTCCGAAAAAAGGAATTTTTATAAAGATGTCTGCCTATCTCTCCCACCCTCCCTCCCTTTCTCCGTGAACAGCACAGTTAAAAAACGAAAAGTTGGTTAAATACCAAACTTGGTATTTAAATATATTCCAAGGATGTAAAACGAGGGGTGTTCAAGAAAATTCTCCCAACCCCAGATACCCTTAACATGGAACCTTTTTTCGAAAATTTTGATTTTCTCAAAATGGCTAACAATTTCCATTAAAATGCCATATATTAAATATATTTACAACTCAAATAAAATGTAAATTCTGAATTTTCTGGAAATAGCTTCTAAAGATCACTTTACTCTGGTTGAGTTTTGCAGAATTTTGCATAAGGGTTAAACCGTATAAGACACACAAAAACTTATTACACAAAAAAAAAAAAAAAAAAAAAAAAAAAAACGATACGTACTATGCACATAGTGTATTGAAAAGGTATTATAATGCACCCAAAAATTCGATACCGAACTTTCACCGGAAATACATGTTTTAACACACCCTGAATACAAAAAAAGCATTTTTAGAAAAATGTGTGTGTGTGTGTCTGTGTGCGCATAGCTCAAAAACGGAAAGACCGTTAAATACCAAACTTGATATTTAAGTTCAGTATCTTCCAAGGATGCGACAGGAAGATTTTCAAGAAAATCACACCACTCCAAACTACCCTTCACATAGAAAAGTTTTCGAAAATTATGATTTTATAAAAAATGGCTGTAAACGATTTTGATTAAAATACTGTATATTAAACGTATATACCTGACAAATAATATATATAACTTGAATTTTCTTTGAATAGCATCTGAAAACTACTTTATTCTGGATGAACTTTACGGAATTGTGTATAACTGGTAAACCGTAAGGGATAGACAAAATCTTACCACACAAAAATTGTAGAGCACATTAATACACACAATTTATGTCATATACATTTTATGCCCGGGGTTGATCGTCAATTCCTGTCCATACAAACAAAGGAACATCAGTCACATAGCAACCAGCTTTTGACTATCACTTTAACCTATGGTACTCCCTTATTTCGCTTCTATTTACAAGTAATAGGACTATTTCTGCTAATTTTTTCTCGATTATCATGAAGTAAATAGAAGCATTAGCTTTTTAACAATAATTTGTTGCAGAGATGTAGAGAAAGACATTTGAATCGAACACGTCAGAATTTTTTGTAGAGTTGACCGTTTTCGAGATGCTAATTGTTATTGGTTTCAATTTAAACTAATTTCTCTCAAACAGAAGCATGCAAAGCGAACCGAACCTCAATTGTTTCACATAGCGTCCAGCTTTTAGAAGAGTTGACTATCGCTTTAGCCTATTTCCTCTATTTCCCTTCTACTTTTAAGGAACTAACTAATAAGGCCAATTCTGCTAATGTTTATCTCGATTAGTATTCAGCAGATAAGAGAGCAAACTTTTGTAAGAAAATATTTTTGGAACAGCTAGAAAAAGTTATATGCGTGGAACACATCAGAAATTTATTACTCTCAGATCTATTTTACTCTCTTGCATGCATTATGTAAGAACAGAATAGGTATAGAGAAAGTAAAAAACTAATTCTGCTATATGTTTATCTCGAATAGCATCATATAGATAAAATGCTATTTTATACGAATAGTTCTGATGTGAAACAGCCGGAGAAAATCGTGTGAACGGAACACACAAGAATTTTTACTTCCTCTATACGTGCTATGTGCATAGAGTATTGAGAAGTTATTGTAATTCACCCAAAAATTCGATACCGAGATTTCACCGGAAATACATGTTTTGAGACCTCCTGAATCCAAAAAAAAACATTTTTAGAGAAATGTCCGTGTGTGTCTTGTCTGTCTGTCTGTCTGTCTGTCTGTCTGTGGGCAGCATAGCTCAAAAAGGAAAAGTCCGTTAAAAACCAAACTTGGTATTTAGGTTTAGTATCTTCCAAGGTTGCGACACGGAAGATTTTCAAGAAAATACTCCCCACTCCCAACTACCCTTTACATGCAACTTCTTTCGAAAATTTTGATTTTGTAAAATATGGCACTAACGATTTTGATTAAAATATCGCATATTAAAGATATTTACCTGACAAATAAAATGTATATCTTGAATTTTCTAGGAATAGCCTCTGAAGACTACTTTATTCTGGATGCATTTTGCATAACTACTAAACCGTAAGAGATGGACAAAAACGTAACTCACAAAAAATGTGGAGCACGTTAAAACACACAATTTACGTTATATATATTTTTTTTCGTGGAGTTGATCGTTTTTGAGATATTCCTTGTTTTTGGTTTCAGCTTTAAAAACTTATACTTTTCTCATACAGGAATTTGCCAACTCTTGTCCATACAATCAGTCACATAGTAACCAGCTTTTGGCGTTCACTTTAACTTACGGTGCTCGGTTATTTCACTTCTACTTACAATAAAGCAAGAAATAAGACTATTTCTGTCAATTTTTTTCGATTAGCATGAAATAAATAAAAGAAAAAGCTTATTAACAATACAAAAAATCTTGTGAATTGAACACATCACATTTTTTTTTTAGTTTTAATTTTTGTATTATCAATATTTTTTTTAATTTCCAAATGTTTCTATTTTTCCTTTTTCATGAAAAATACATGGGAAATTATTCTATATCCTCACGGAAAGTCTGTATTCGTTTCTCGCTTCTTTTGTTTTGCTTTTCGCCGTATAAAGAGAACCGAATTTCAATTGTTTCACATAGCGACCAGCTTTTAAAGGATTTCACTATCATTTTAGGTTAATGTATTCCCTTATTTACCTTTTACTTTCAAGGAAGTAAGTAATAAAATCATTCCGCTAGTTCTAATCTCGATTAGAATAATGTAAATAATTTTTTCGTAAGAATAGCTTGTCGGTAGAATAGATAATTATGCGAAAAAAAATATTCAGGGAAATTCTCGGTATCCATTTTTAGGTTGTACTACAATACTTTCTCTACACACTCTGAAACTGAACATATTTGCTAGATAAAGTAAAAATTAGAGTTTTTCACCTGTTGAGGGCACCGAAATGGTTCCTATCTCTAGCGGATTTCTTAAAATGCTTTGCCATCTGCTATACTGAACATTGCGTTTAGACATTGAAATATACAACTCGATATTTCAAGCATATTAACAGCTGCATGGGTAAAATAAAATATAGACACCCACACGCAGTAAATTTACAGTCCTCCAGAAAATAAATGTAGGTACGAAATAATATTAACAAATGCCCACGGAAGTTGCACATTCAACGTTTCAGTGCTTTTCCAAATATTTATAGCAGAGAAGCATCAGCACGAATGAAATATGTATACATTCTCCTTGTTTTTAGTATAAATCTTTTTAAATTATAGAGAGTAAAATGGTCAGTACCTACTATGAAAGTCGGTAAAGTAGGTTATTTTATTCAGCTCATTATTTAAATATACACTGGATATGTAAATTATTTGTTTGGGGCTTCCTAAATTTATAACATAAATGATCCATTTTACTTTATTTACTATGTACCTACATTCAGTAGGGGAAGCACTGTATTCCATCCACACATTCGCCGTCAGATTTCCCTGAAAATAAATGTTTTGAAGCCTCTAAACCATTTCTATAAAAAAAATCTGATGTGTACCATTCACAAGACTTTCTCTATATCCCTGCAACAAATTATTCTTAAAAAGCTTATACTTCTATTTACTTTATGCTAATCAGAAATAATGAGCAGAAATAGTCTTATTACTTGCTTCCTTGTAAGTAGAAGCGAAACGAGAGACTACCATAGGTTAAAATGATAGTCAAAAGCTGGTTGCTATGTCAATGAAGTTCCTTTGTTTATATGAATAGGAGTTGACAAGTTCCTGTAAGAGAAACGTATAAGTTTTTCATAGCAGTAACCAAAAATAAGGAATGTCTCAAAAACGATGAACTTACGAGAAAAATGTATATAGCATAAATTGTGTGTTTTAACGTGCTCTACATTTTTTGTGGAGTAAGTTTTTGTCCATCTCTTACGGTTTAGCAGTTATTTAAAATTCAGTAAAATTCATCCAGAATAAACTACTCTTCAGAGGGTATTCCCAGAAAATTCAAGTTATATATTTTATATCTTTAATATACGAACATTTAATCAAAATCGTTGCAGCCATTTTTGAGAAAATCAAAATTTTCGAAAAAAGTTCCATGTAAAGGGTAGTTGGGGGTGGCGGGATTTTTCTCAAAATTTTCGTGTCGCATTCCTGGAAGATATTAAACTTAAATACCAAGTTTGGTGTTTTACCGACTTTTCGTTTTTGGAGTTATCGTGTTCATGGACACACACACGTGGACCTTTTTCTGAAAATACCTTTTTTGGATAATGGGGACCATAAAACATACATTTCCAGTGAAATCTCGGTATCGAATTTTTTGGTGGAGTGCAATATCTTCTCTATACACTATGTACATAGTGCGTATAGAGAAAGTAAAAATCTGTGTGTGTGTATAAAATACGAAGAAAAAGAGAACAGAATAACTGAAAACAATCTGATGTGTTCCATTCACAAGACTTTCTCTACATTCCTGCAACAAATTATTGTGAAAAATCTTATTCTACTATTTAGTTCATGCAAATCGAGAAAAAATAGCAGAAATAGTCTTGTTACTTGCTTTCTTGTAAGTAGAAAGGAAATAAGGGATCAGCATAGACTAAAGTGATGTTTTAAAAGCTGACTACTATGCGATTGAAGTTTCTTTGTTTTTATGGCCAGGAGTTGACAAATTCCCGTATGAGAAAAGCGTAAGTATTTTAAAACTGAAACCAATACCAAGGAGTATCTCAAATACGGTCAACTCCAAGAAAAAAATTATATTTCATAAATTATGTGTTTTAACGAGCTCTACATCTTTACTTTCTCTATACGTACTACTCCGGAAATATATGTTTTAAGGTCCCCTGAATCCAAAAAAGTATTTTCACAAAAAGGGTCGGCTGTGTGTCCGTATGTCAGTGTGTCCGTGTGACTGTGAACACGATAACTTAAAAACGAAAAGTCGATAAGATACCAAACTTGGTATTCAAGTTTAGTATCTTCCAGCGATGCGACACGAAGATTTTGAGAAAAATTCCCCCACTCCAAACTACCTTTTACATGGAAGTTTTTTCCACACTTTTTATTTTCTAAAAAATGGCTCTAACGATTTTGATTAAAATATCGTATATTAAAGATATTTACCTGACAAATAAAATGTATAGGCGTTTAACGGTCTTTTCGATTGTGAGCTGTGCTATTCGCACGCGCACACACGTACCTTTTTCTAAAATGCGTTTTCTTTCTCTATACGTACAATATACATAGTATACAGAGAATGTATTGTATTCCACCCAAAAATTCTATGCCGGGATTTCGCTGGATATATGTTCTGAGGTCCTTGTATGTAAAACATATTTACGTCACAAATGAAATGTATATCTTGCATTTTTTGGGAATAGTTAGATGACCTATTATTTCTGGATAAGGTTTACTTCATTTTACATAACTACTAAAACGTAAAAAATAGACAAAAACGTAAAATATAAAAAATAATATATCGCGTTTTAAACACAACTTATGCCACACATTTTTGTTGTACAGTTGACTATTTCGGAGATATATTATTAACTATTGTTACAAAAGAGTATTATCTACATCATACTACTCGAGATAATTAGATAAATAGATGTAGATACACGAGCTTATTTTACAGGAGCTACAATAATTATTGCTGTACCAACCGGAATTAAAAAAAAATTGTATAAATTTATAGAATAATTTATATTGATATAATAAATTGATAAACTTAGACCCATATATTGTTGCGAGCCAACTAAAAATTGGTCTCATTACTTTGCTACTTGTAACTAAAAGATAAATAGAAATGCATTAGGCTAGGATACAATTCTTAAGAACGGTCATTCAGTGATGGAATATCCTTTTCCATGGCCAACAGTAAAAAAAAAATGTGTATATGAAATGAAAGTAGTATTCCCGTGCGAAAAGTATCACATTAAAATTATTTTATTTATCTTCTATACAGCATTCCTTCAAAAAGCTACTGTCCAGTGTTTCTTGCTAATCAAGGTGACATTTCTAAAATACTTTATTACTTTCTCTAGTCCGTATGCACAATATGCATAGTGGATAGAGAAAATATTGTATTCCACCCAAATAATGTTGATATTTCACCAAAATTAATCTTTTGAGGACCTCTGAGCCCGAAAAAAGCATTCTTAGCCTGTGGACTGCATATCTCAAAAAGGAAAATACCTTTAAATACCAAACATCTCCACACCACAAACTACTCTTTACTTGGAAATACTTTTTAAAATGTTTTGAAATGGTTTTGATTAAAGCACCGTATATTAAAGACATTTATATGCGAATTAAAATGCATCCCTTGAAATGAATGAAACATAAGATTTTTTTAAAAAAAGTGGTTTGCAGAATAGATAAAAAAAAACTATAGTGATAGAGTTTTTAAATATGGTTGGTAGAAAATATATAAATTAAATTTTAGTGATAAAGAAATGTAAATGTAACACGCCAAATCATATTGCTTTCTCTACAAGCACTATGTACGTAGTGTATAAAGAAGGTATTGTAATGCACCTAAAAATTCGATACCGAGATTTCACCGGAAATAGATGTTTTGGGACCCCCCTGAATCCAAAAAAAAGCATTTTTTTGGAAAAAGATCAGTGTGTGTATGTGTGTGTTTCTGTGGACACTACAGCTCAAAAGCGAAAAGCCTGTTAAATTGCCAAACTTGGTATTTCAGCTTCGTATCTTCCAAGAATACGACACGGGGATTTTCAAGAAAATCCCCCCACCCTCAACTACCCTTTATGTGGAACTTTTTTCGAAAATTTTGTTTTTCTGAAAATGGCTCTAACGGTTTTTATTAAAGTACCGCATATTAAAGATATCTACCTGACAAATAATATGTATATATTGATTTTCTGCGTATAGCCTCTGAAGATTACTTTACTCTGGATAAATTTAATGGAATTTTACGTAAGTGCTAAACAGTAACATGTGGACAAAATTTATTACAGACAAAATGTACAGCACGTTTAAACACACAATGTATTTTATATACATTTTTTTTC
This sequence comes from Hymenopus coronatus, assembly GCA_030762935.1. NCBI lineage: Eukaryota > Metazoa > Arthropoda > Insecta > Mantodea > Hymenopodidae > Hymenopus > Hymenopus coronatus. Next base: position 29,872,678 of record CM060882.1, read on the forward strand.
ATGGAGTTAATCGTTTCTGAGATATTCGTTGTTATTGGGTTCTGCGTATACTTTTCTCATACAGGAATTTGTCAACTCCTGCCCATACAAACAAAGGAACTTCAGTCACATAGCAACCAGCTTTTGACTATCTTTTTAAACTATGGTACTCGCTCATTTCTCTTCTACTTGTAAGGGAGCAAGTAATAAGATTATTTCTGCTATTTTTTCCTTAATTAACAAGAAGTAAATAAAAGCACAAGTTTTTAACAATAATTTGTTGCAGAGATGTAGAGAAAGTCATGTGGATGTAGCACACAATATCTTTTTTTAATGTGATACGCACTTGAGGATAAAATAAAGGTTTGAATTGGAGTTTGAACAACACACTGCGTTTTGTGCCAAGATCCGAGGTCCATTGCAGAGAGGGAGTGCTCGTGGGGAAAATTTATGGTAAGAGAAAGAAGAGGAGCGGCCCAAAACAGCAAGGGAGAGAGGAGGGGGGAGAGATCGACACTGGAGTACTAGAGGTCGTAAACTTTGCCGTGCACTCTTTTCTTCCACTTATTAAATCGCTACAGGAATGGGACTGACCCAAATTAAACTGTCCTCCATGAGAAATCTCCCTTGAGACCTCTACCCATTAAAGGTCAGCTTCCTCTCTTGTAGGGTTATGGACCTGCAAGATCAACAGCGGTCCTCCAGAAGAGATTATTCTTCCTTGAAGACCACAGAGGTAGTAGATACTTGTATTTCTAGGCGAACTTTATTAAAGTCTAAATTACACGTCTTCCAACTCTTGTATTACTGGATTAAAGTACTGATCTTTTTTTTAAAAAAAAAAAATCTGATGTCCTTCTCGACATCTCTGCAACAAATTATTGTTAAAAAACTTATGCTTCTAATTACTTCATGATAATTGAAAAATCTATCAGAAGTATTCTTATTATTTACTTTCTTGTTAGTAGAAGCGAAATAAGGGAGTTCCATAGGTTAAAGTGATATTCAAAAGCTGGTTGCTATGTGACTGAAGTTCCTTTGTTTGTATGGACACGAGTTGACACATTCCTGTATGAGAAAAGTATAAGTCCTTCAAAGGTGAAAACAAAAACAGGAATATTTCAAAGACGATCAACTCCACGAAAAAAATGTAAACAACATAAATTGTGTGTTTTAATGTGCTCTACATTTTTTGTGTGGTAATTTTTTCCCATTTCTTACGGTTTAGCAGTTATGCTAAATTCCGTAAAATTCATCCACAATAATACTCCTCAGAGGCTATTCCAAGAAAATTCAAGATATACATTTTATTTGTCAGCTAAATATGTTTAATATGCGATATTTTAATCAAAATCGTTAGATCCATTTTTTATAAACTGAAACTTTTCGAAAAAACTTCTATATAAAGGTTAGTTGTATGGGGAATTCTCTTTAAAATGTTCGTGTTGCAAACTTGGAAGATACCAAGTTTGGTATTCAAAGGTCTTTGCGTTTATGAGCTATGCTTCCACTGACAAGAGAGACAAACACACGGACCTTTTTCTAAAAATACTTTTTTTGGATTCAGGGGGGACCCAAAACATGTATTTCCGGTGAAATCACGGTATCGAAATTTTGGGTGTATTACAATACTTTCTCTATACACTATGTAGATAGTATGTGTAGAGAAAGTAAAAACCGGTCGCCATACGATCACATCCAAATTAGGCACTCTTTGCATGGTCAATCGCCAAAAAAAAACAAAAAACAAAAAACAAACAAAAAACAACAAAAAAACTTCAGGCTGTGAAAAGTGTAAGTATTTAAAATTTTAAACCAAAAAGAATTTGTTGAAAATGGGGAAATCCATTTATTCAAAATCCTAAAACTCCTACATTAACATAGCATTATCTACCTATGCTGCAGCTAACTATTCATACTCAAGACAGTACTTCTAAATACTCTATGCGTATCAAAATAAATGTTATCGAAAAAGAATATATGTTTTAGGGTCCCCTGTATCCAAAAAAAGTATTTTCAGAAAAAGGTCCATGTGTGTCAGTGTGTCCGTGTGTCTGTGAACGCGATAACTAAAAAACGAAAGGTAGGTAAAATACCAAACTTGATATTTAAGTTTAGTATCTTCCAGGGATGCGACACGAAGATTTTGAGAAAAATCCCCCCACCTCAAATTACCCTTTACATGGAACTTTTTTCGAAAATTTCGATTTTCTAAACAATGGCTCTAACGATTTTGATTAAAAGTTCGTATATTAAAGATATTTACCTGACAAATAAAATGTATATTTTCAATTTTCTGGGAATAGCCTTTGAAGACTACTTTAGTCTGGGTCAATTTTACGGAATTTTGCATAAATGCTAAACAGTAAGAGACGGACAAAAACTTACCACACAACAAATGCAGAGCACTTTAAAGCGCACAGTTTATGTCATATACATTTTTTCGTGGAGTTGATTGTTTTTGAGATAGACCTTGTTTTTGGTTTCAGCTTTCAAAGAAATACTTTTCACATATAGGAATTTAACACTCCCCGTCCATACAAATAAAGGAACTTCAGTCACACAGCAACCAGCTTTTGACTATCTCTTTTGTCACTTCTACTTACAAGGAAGCAAGCAATAAGACTATTTCTACAAATTGTTTCTCGATTAGCATGAAGTAAGTAGAAGCATAGGCTTTTTAACAGTAATTTGTTGCAGAGATATAGAGAAAGTCATGTGAATGGAACACATAAATTTTTTAATTTATTTATTTTATGTCGCTTTAACTTATAAAGTAGTCATACCGCGGAAAAATGTTTTAATGGTATCATTTACAAACAATTTACATTTGTAAATACAATTTCATAATCCTGATATATGGTGGACTTTGAGACAGTGATGTGTTTTAACAATTAAAATTTAGTTCAGTCGATTTTGTAACACTACATCACTTACTTTTTTATTTTGGAAAACATGTTTCAGAAGCCACGTGCTTCCGTTGTCAATTCCTATGGTCGACTGACGGCATTGCTTGCTGTGGTGGTTGTCTCTGTCCCTGGTGGTGGTTTGATGAACTTCTGGATGAGTAGATCGCCTGGCGGGATTTCAAAATTGAAAACCCGGTTCTTGTTTTTCCAAATATATATGTTTTCCCAAACTTTTAATTATGTCTTCCTTGTGATGTTTTTGAGGATTTTTGGGCTTCTATTTATAGTGTGTTTCTCTTTCCAAAAATGCCAAGCTACTGCAGATTTTTCTTCTTGTTTGAGTTTAATATTTCTGTGGTGTTCTTTTGCCCTGGTTTTTATATTTCTTTTTTTTTGGCCGATGTAGATTTTTTCACAGTCATTACAGCTGAACTGATATATTCCTGGTTTGGTTTCTTGTGGGATATCATCTTTTAATTTAGAATTTAAATTTTTTTTATAGAGTAATTGTTTTTAGGGGCTAGAATGATGTTATGTCGTTTGAAGATCCTCTGGAATTTGTAGAAAGTTGTACGGTGGTATGTCAACTTCTTGTAGATCTTGTTTTCTTTCTGGTTTTGAGTGAGTGTGCTGACTTCTTTAATTCTCTTTCTATTTTTGGCCTTATTAACTTTTTTGTACACCAGTTTTGCCCGAAATCCATTCTCTGTAGCTATGTCCAATATTTTAGTAAGTTCACATTGGTATTCTGTTTTGCCCATTGGTACATTTACCAATCTGTGTGTAAGGCTGTTGAGTAAAGCATGCTGATGGGGAATGGGATTGTTTTCCGAAATAAAAAAGTAAGTGATATAGTGTTACAAAATCGACTCAACTAAATTTTAACAATTTCATAAATTTAAGTAGCATATTTAATTAAACATTTTTGTTTATTTTAAGTATTTAAGTAGTATTTTGCTGTGTGATGAGTTGTTGAGAGCCTCTCGGATGTCTGGTAGATTGTATTCTGCTCTCTGCTGTTGATACTGAGGACACTCTGAGAGTAAGTGGCGTACAGTGATGGTAGTGTGACATTTAGGTTGAGCTGTTCTATTCAATAGATGGGAATAGGTTAACGTGGTGTGTCCGATACGAGGCCTGGTGATGACCGCCTGGTCTTTCCGTCTCAGTTCCTGCAGTGGATATAATGTTCTGGAGTTCTGTTTAATTTCGTGTAGTTTGCTAGGAGGTGATTGTGCCCATGTTTGCCAGAGGTTGTAACATTTTCTGGATGAATATTTTGCAACATCTTTGTGACGTAAAGGTGTCTCTTCATTTATTGGGAGTCTTGTGACTTCCTTTGCTGCAGAGTCTGCCTACTCATTACCTAAACTACTCTGATGTGAGGGTATCCACATTATGGCTATTTTCCTTCCTTGTTTCATAAGAAATGTAGACAATTTTTGAGTTTCTTGGACTAATGCATTAGTAGAGAATAGATCTTGTAGCGCCTGTATACTGGATTTAGAATCAGTATGTATTGGGTTGAGACCGCTAATTAGCCTCGTAATAATAATAACAATCATTTTTATTAATTATCTAAATGTATGTAAAGAAAGTTAATATTTAATAAGTTGAATGCATAGGAACCAAGAAGCCAGTTGTTTACTTAAAAGTTACTCAGAATCATGACACCAGACTGGATAGATGGGTGAGAAGTTGCTTCTTTTGTGAAAGTCACCTTCGAGTTTAGTATAAGGGGAAACCACAGTTTAAAGCACACAAGGGGACTTCTTTATATTCGTGGTTATCACGTGATTATTATGACGCATTCTGGGAGATTTGCAATGGTTTTTGGGTAACGATGGTGTCATTTTGGCGGACCTTCCAGCCAATCAGAAAGAAGCCACCATGACACCGTTTTTTGTATATAAGAAGTAAGGTTTGGCACATCGAGGTCGTTTTTGCTAAGAATTCACCCGTGAGAGAGGCAACGTCGTCGCATGTTAAGAATTTGCCCGTGTGTGAGGCAAGGTCGTTTGTTAAGAAGTTCGGGAAGTAAGTTTATTATAATAAGAAACTGTATGTGAAGTAAAGTAACGTCGCTCACCTATTTAACAGTCGGCTCGTGATTAGGTGAAAGTGAATTGTGCCATGTACTCAACTAAAACAGTGTAATTGAAAGTGAGTGTTAAAGAACATCAGTCAGCAGTATAAAGTGTATAACCAGGTGCTTGTCTTCAAAATTCCTTTAGAATAAACGGCAGTAAAAGGTTACAAGTGTTTTCTTAACAATTACAAGATCAATCCTACAACTCCTCCCACTAGCCAAATCCACACCTGGGAGAGTCAATGTTCATGCAACGCCGTGACAACTCATCCCAGAAGAGCTTCAGTACCTGGTACGTGAGTGTAGTGGAGTTGATTGGGAGTGACACTTAGCTTCGCTGCACATAAGCACACAAAGGGAGGCGTAAAATCAACAAACTAAAATACTCCCGCATATGGCACATAACGTGCACCACTAACAAGCAACGAAATCTCCGCTGCAAGGTATGCTTCAGTTTTGTTTGTCTCGAATAAGTACAGTAATACTTTCTTGATGGCATATAACTCAGAACTATTTCATTAGATATAACACTTACTTTTACCACTAGTAACACCGCAGGCGATAATTCTTATGTAACATGGGAGAAGATGGAAACCGGAAAACCCCTTAGTCTTTGCGCCACTTTGTTCACTAGAAACTCTACATGCGGTCGCCTGAAATCGAACCTGGGCCGCCTTGGTGAGTGAAGGGGATGGGGAATAATTCTGGTTTCAGAATAATTCCTTGTTCCAGGCGTTATTTGATGAAGTTTATTAGTGGTGTTTAAGGACGCTGAAGATATTAGCGCCCTGCTCCAGGCGGGAATCGAACCCGCTGACCACCGAACACTGGCAAGTGGTGTGATTCGACAAGAATATCAGAAGACACGGGCTTAACTGGTAAAGAAGAAATTGCGATTTCACGCACCAGCATATTCATCCGCTGACTCGCTGCCCGAATTGCGTTGCTGGTTATTATTTGTTCTTGTTCCCAAACGTGGAAAAATCTTGAGTGTTGATTCACATTACTTTCTCTTTAGGAATTTCGGGGATTTTAAGGCCTCTCTTAAGGAGTACCTATGCAATACATCATTTTACTCTGTAGATGAATATTTAAGTGACAAATCTGTCTGGCAATACTGTTAATAATCATTGTATTTATAAATATTATAATGTATTGCATTTTGTGTGTATTAGTGTGTGTGTTTTATTTTCAATTTAAACTGATGTTGCACGAATGTGTCAAATGAATTTTTAGTATTTAGCAATGATTCTGTAAAGCCTGGTTCTTTGATATTTTACACTCTAGTGCATAATTGTAAATTTATGCATTGGAAATTCTATAACATATTTGTAAATATTATTGTGATTTGTTGACATTTATGAAGAGTACATAATACAATAATCATATTTTAGTTTTATATAATTACTGGTAGTAACTATGTCGATAATTAGAAAGCTATCATCTGATATTACATAAGTGTTACATATAATTAAGAAAAAAAAGGAAGTTCATGTGCTTTTATAGAGCACATTAAGTATAGCAGAGGCCACAAATACAAATGTGTGATTATATGTCTATTCTGCTGTTTTTGTAACCCAAGCTTTAAGCACGAGTTTTATTCTTTTTTTTTTACTTTCTCTAGCCCCATATGTACACTGTACATAGGGATAGAGAAGTATTGTTTTCCACCCAAAAATTCGATACTTTAGAAAACGGTCCATGTGTGTCCGTGTGTCTGTGAACACGATAACACAAAAACGAAAAGTCGGTAAAGCACCGAACTTGGTATTTAAGTTTAGTATCTTCCAGGGATGCGACACGAAGATTTTGGGAAAAATCCCCCCACCCCAAACTACCTTTTATATGGAACTTTTTCGAACATTTTGATTTTCTTAAAATGGCTCTAACGATTTTTATTAAAATATCATATTAAAGATGTTTACCTAACAAATAAATGTATATCTTGAATTTTCTGGGAATAGCTTCTGAAAACCTGTTTATTCTGGATGAATTTAGCTTAATTTGGCATCACTAGTAAACCGTAAGAGATAGACAAAAACTTATTATACAAAAAAATTTAGGTCTTGTTAAAATACACAGGTTATGTCATAAATATTTTTCTAGTGGAACTTACCGTTTTCGAGGTATTCATTGTTATTAGTTTCAGTTGTGAAGTACTTATACTTTTCTCAGACGGGAGTGTCCGTTTTTCTTTTGTTCTACTCTTGGCCAAGAAAAGAAGCGATTTGTAATGACAATCGCATAACGACAGCTTTTAACACATTTGACTATTGGTTTAGCCTAGTGTATTCCCTTATTTTCTTTCTACTTATACGGAACTACATAATAACATTGTGCTAATGAGTACCACGATTAGCAAGGTTCAGAAAGAAGAAAAACCTTATGTATGAAGTTTGTAGAACAGCTAGAGAAAATCATGTGAGTGTAACACATCAGATTTTTTTCCATTGTATATAAACATATGTGTACATATATACATGTCTTAACAAGTTCTATGTTTCATGGCTTCCTGGCCTAAACGAACTTACAAAACGCTTTCTAATCTAATCTACAAACTATTGTTCCAAAGAAGTATTCCTTTAAACACATCGTGGTAACAGAAATGGTTGCATCAGATCCTTCTTAGTAGAAGAGAAATAAAATTATACAATAAGCTAATCTTATAAGAATTAGGACGTTACGTGAAATTTACGGGCAATTTTCAATGCAAAGGGTAGTTTGGGTTGAGGTATTGTATTTAATATATTTTGTGTCGCATCCTTGGAAGATACTCAACTTAAATACCAAATTTGGTATATAAGTTTCCGTTTTTTGAGCTATTCAGTCCACACACATAGACGTACCTTTTTCTAAAAAATGCTGTTTGTTTTTTCCTTAGGAGATCTCTAAATATATATTTCCGATGAAATCATTTTTACCTACTGTATACATAGTAAGTGCAGAGAAAGTAAAATGTCTGATGCGTTTCATTCACATGACTTTCTCTACATCCCTCAAACAAATATTGTTGAAAAGCTTATTCTCCTTTCTAATTCATACTAATCGAGATAAGCATTAGCAGAAATGGTCTTATTAGTTACTTTCTAACAGTCATATCGTTGTAAAAACTGGTCACTATGTGAACAGTTGAAATACTTACAATTCACTTTGCAATGCGAGCAGTAAACAGAAGCGGAATTAAAAGTAAGTTTACTCCGTTTGGGAAAAGTTACCTTATTTAATCTTGCAAAAATAACAACGAATATCTTGTTAACGGCCATCTCTGATCTAAAAATACATCGACATAAATTATATTTTAACGAAATGTGCATTTTTGTATAGTACGTTTTTGTCTATTTCTTATTGCTTACTAGTTATACAGAATTTAACAATTTTCATACAGAATTAACAGGAGTCCAGAATTAATGCTCAGAAAATTCCAGATATACAGTTTTTGTTATGTAAATACATATAATATACGGTATTTTAATAAAAAAACTATTAAACGCTATTTTTAAAAAAGAACATTTTCTAAGTTTTTCCATAAAAAGGTAGCTTGGGGTGGGGAGAGAATCTTCAAAATCTTCGTGTCACATCCTTGAAAGATACTGAACTTAAAATACGAAGTTTGGTATTAAGGGTATTTTTAGTTTTGATCTATGCTGTACACACAACACACACATAAAAACAAACTTCTTCTAAAAACGCTTTTTGAACTCATGGGGCCTCAAAATATATATTTCCAGTGAAATATCGAATATTTGGGTGTAATACAATACCTTCTGTATACACTATGTACATAGTATGTGTAGGGAAAGAGAAAATGAGGTTTACAGAGCAATAAATATTCTGTATTTTAAAAATATCTGATGTGTTACACACGCATGACTTTCATTAGCCGTTCTATAAACTTCTTGCATAAGATTATTCTTCTTTCTGCACCTTGTTAATCGAGGTATTCAGCACAATGTTCTTTATTACTTAGTTCCTTATAAGTAGGAAGAAAATAAGGGAATACACTAGGCTAAATTGATAGTCAAATGTTTTAAAAGCTGTCGTTATGCGATTGTCATTATAAATCGCTTCTTTTCTTGGCCAGGAGTAGAACAAAAGAAAAAAGGACACTGCCGTCTGAGAAAAGTATAAGTACTTCACAACTGAAACTAATAACTAATGAATACCTCGAAAACGGTAAGCTCCACGAAAAAAAAGGTATATGTTGTAAGTTGTGTATTTTAACAAGGTCTACATTTTTGTATAGTAAGTTTTTGTCTATCCCTTACAGTTTATTAGTTATGCCAAATTAAGCAAAATTCATCCAGAATAAACAGATCTTTAGAAGTTATTCCCAGAAAATTCTAGATATACATTTTATTTGTCAGGTAAATATCTTTAATATACGATATTTTAATCAAAATCGTTAGAGCCATTCTTAAGAAAATCAAAATTTTCGGAAAAAGTTCCATGTAAAGGGTAGTTTGGGGTGGGGGGATTTTTTCAAAATCTTCCTGTCTCATCCCTGGAAGATACTGAACTTAAATATCCAGTTTGGTATTTAAGCTACTTTTCGTTTTTGAGTTATCGTTTTCACAGACACACGGACACACCTACACACACGGACACAGATGCACCTTTTTCTGGAAATGTTTTTTTTTTTGGATTCAGGGGGTCCTAAAACATGTATTTCCGGTGAAATCTCGACATAGAATTTTTGGGTGGAATGCAATACTTCTCTATCACTATGTACATTGTACATACGGGGCTAGAGAAAGTAAAAATAACGTCTTGAAACCTTGCAGGTATATTTATTGAACCGCTCTCGTAGCCTGTGGAAGAGTGAGTTGAAAATGTCGTATGATTATAATGCATTAGAAATGTTTTCCTAGACGTGTTATTTTAAAATATTTTGTAAAGCTCCTATACGAGAGAAATAATTCTACGTTTATTTCCTGTGAGGAAGTTTGGTAGTAAAGTGTAGGCCTTCATGGGCCTAAGAACAGTTGAAAGTTTCTCAAAAAAAATATTTCATTGTTAATATGCGGAGTAATATAAAGTACTTCGTGCAGAAGACCGAGGAGCCTGAGGAAGGCTATAAAACGGACGAGTAGTTATAAAGTACGTGAGATAATACGAAGTTATGAGGTCCCCCCCCCTACATCCTGTAAAAGAGCATGAAGCCCTTGATGATAATATAAATATAGCAGAGATACAGAACTTCCCAGGGTCGCGGCTCTCAAAAAGAGAAACGGAACGGTACACAAAAGAAAGACGAAGTAAGAACGTAGAAATAAAATCTGATGTTCTAAATTTGCATGGCTTTCTCTATCTAATCTATAAGAAAATATTCTCACATAAACTTATTATTATTATTTTTTTTTTTTTTTTTTTGTAGTTTAACGTCCTTTAACCTGGTTTGGTCACATCGGACGATGAATGAAACTGATGCTCAAATGATCTCGGGGTCCATGGAGCTTAAAGTTACTCGACATTCGTCTTCTCAGGATAAGAGAAAACTCCGAAAAATACCTTACCCTAAGCGAGATTCGAACTCACGACCTTTTGAACGTGAGGCAGACATGCTACCACCACGCTACCCAGGCGGGCAAGCTTATTATTCTATTTACTTTTACTAGTCAAAATAAATATTAATACAAAATAAAATAATCTGATGTGTTCCATTCACATGACTTTCTCTACATTTCTGCAATAAATTACTCTATTTACTTCATCTAATCTAGAGAAAATTTCCAGAAATAGTCTTATTATTTGCTTCCTTGTTAGTAAAAGCGAAATAAGGGGGTACCATAGGTTAAAGTGATAGTCAAAAGCTGGTTGCTATGTAACTGACGTTCCTTTGTGTACATGGACACGAGTTCACAAAGTCCTGTATGAGAAAAGTATAACTTTTTTATAGCTGAAACCAAAAACAAGGAATATCTCAAAAAAATCAACTCCACGCAAAAATGTACATATCATATATCGTGTTTTAAGGTGCTCTACATTGTTGTGTGGTAAGTCTTTGTCCATCTTTTATGGTTTAGCAGTTATGCAAAATTCCGTAAAATTGACCCAGAATAAAAAATCTGATATGTACCATTCACATGACTTTCTCCATATCCCTGCAACAAATAATTCTTAAAAAGCTTATACTTCTATTTACTTTATGCTAATCAGAAAAAAATAGCAGAAATAGTCTAATTACTCGCTTCCTTGTAAGTAGAAGCGAAATAAGGGACAACCGTAGGTTAAAGTGATAGTCAAAAGCTGGTTGCTATGTCAATGAAGTTCCTTTGTTTATATGGATAGGAGTTGACAAGTTCCTGTATGAGAAAAGTATACGTTTTTCATAGCAGAAACCAAAAATAAGGAATGTCACAAAAACGACGAACTCCACGAAAAAAATGTATATAACATAAATTGTGTGTTTTAATGTGCTCTACATTTTTTGTGTAGTAAGCTTTTGTCCATCCCTTACGGTTTAGCAGTTATTCAAAATTTAGTAAAATTCATCCAGAATAAACTACTCTTCAGAGGCTATTCTCAGAAAATTCAAGATATACATTTTATCTATCAGGTAAATATGTTTAGTATACGAAATTTTCATCAAAATCGTTAGAGCCATTTTTGAGGAAATCAAAATTTTTGGAAAAATGTTCCATGTAAAGGGTAGTTGGGGGTGGGGGGATTTTTCTCAAAATCTTCGTGTCGCATCCCTGGAAGATACTAAACTTAAATACCAAGTTTGGTATTTTACCGACTTTTCGTTTTTGAGTTATCGTGATCACAGGGACACACGGACACATACACACACACACACACACGGACCTTTTTGTGAAAATGCTTTTTTTGGATATTGGGGACCCTAAAACATATATTTCGGAAAAATCTCGGTATCGAATTTTTGGATGGAGTGCAATACTTTCACTATACACTATGTACATAGTGCGTATGGAGAAAGTAAAAAGAAGTCTTCAGAAACTATTCCCAGACAATTCAAAATATACATTTTATTTGTCAGGTAAATATCTTTAATATACGATATTTTAATCAAAACCGTTGGAGCAATTTTTTAGAAAATAAAAATTTTCGAAAAAAGTTCTATGTAAATGGGAGTTTGGTGTGGAGGGATTTTTCTCAAATTCTTCGTGTCGCATCCCTCAGGGATAGTAAGCTTAAATAGCAAATTTGGTATTTTACCGACTTTTCGATTTTGAGTTATCGTGTTCACTGACACACGTACACACATACATGGACCGTTTTCAGAAAATACTTTTTTTTTTTATACAGGGGACCCTAAAGCATATATTTCCGGTGAAATCTTGGTATCGAATTTTTTGGTGGAGTGCAATACCTTCTCTATACATTATGTACATAGTACGTATAGAGAGAGTAATAAAAATCTGAAATATCATAGCTTGGAACCTAATTTAGGCTAGGACCGCTCTGGAAATACTACTTAGACAAAGATTTTCTAACAAAATAGGTCGGGGATGTGACGGAGCGCTACTCACTTGGCAGGAAAGGAATTTGTACTGAGATAGAAAGGACATCTTAAATTTAGACATGAAGCATTTACTCTTGTCACGGTCGCGCTAAATTCGGAATAGAAATCTGCTCGCGCTTCTACTGAGTTTGGAGTAGCAATCTTAGGGTGTTTTAATGGATTTGTTGAGCTTCACATATCCAGACTACTTATTGATTGATTTCTTAAATAATAAATCTATACGATTTTCCTTGTGGGATTGTACTTTATTCAAAATTGTTTCGTACAATTCTTATACGAGGCTGTGATCGCCCGATATAACTATATGCTTTTTTCGAAAACGAATATTTTTACTTTCTCTATACCTACTATGTACATAGTATATAGAGAAGGCATTGCACTCCACCCAAAAATTCAATACCGAGATTTCACCGGAAATATGTTTTAGGATCCCCTTTATTTAAAAAAAGCATTTTCGGAAATAGATGCTTGTGTGTGTCCGTGTGTCTGTGAACACGATAACTCAAAAACAAAAAGTCGGTGAAATACCAAACTTGGTATTTAAGTTAAGTATCCTTCAGGGATTCGACACATGGATTTTGAGAAAAATCCCACCACCCCCAACTACCCTTTAAATGGATTTTTTTTGAAAATTTTGATTTATTTCAAAAATTGCTCTAACAATTTCGATTAAAATGTCGTATGTTAAAGATACTTACCTGACAAATAAAATGTATATCTTGAATTTTCTGGGAATAGGCTCTGAAAAGTACTATATTCTGGATGAATGTTACGGAATTTTGAATAACTTCTAAACTATAAGAGATGGAAAAGATCTTTACATAAGAAATGTAGAGCACGTTAAAACACACAATTTGTGTCATATACATTTTGTTTCGTGGAGTTCATCGTTTCTGAGACATTCCCTGTTTTTGGTTTCTGCTTTGAAAAATGTATACTTTTCTCATACAGGAAATTGTCAAATGCTGTCCATACAAACAATGGAATTTCAGTGTCATAGCAACCAGCTTTTGACTATCACTTTAACGTTATTTCGTTTCTACTTACAAGGAAGCAAGTAATAAGACTATTTCTGCTAATTTTTTCTCGATTAGCATGAAGTAAATAGAAGCATAAGCTTTTTAACAATAATTTGTTGCAGAGATGTAGAGAAAGTCATGTGAATGGAACACATCAGCTTTTTTCCCTTGCGGATCAACTCCTTTTAAGTTCCACCGGAAATCTGATTCCTCGGAATAATATTCTTTCACTTTTTAATACTAATAAGCGGAAATTACTCAACAATCCCGCTGCAAATATTTGTGCACATATGATTCTACACGAATACTTTAATGTACGCGTATTCTCCAAGTGGCCTTTCACATGCTCGTGAAAAAGCCTCATTTTATCGCAAGCAAGAGCATCAACACGTAACTATGATATTGTTGGAAAACAAAATCGCATAGAGAAAATCAAAACACCTATACACGACGAAAGCAAAAGAAATAATAATCATTTGCACGCAGCGATTTCAACTTCAGAATGCAACAGAACAAAAACATTTAAACGTCATATATTACAACAAACTTATATGTTACATTCACATGCCTTTCTCTAGATCTCTGCAAAAAATTATTGTTAAAAACCTTATGCTACTATTTACTTCATGTTAATTCAGAAAAAAATTAGCAGAAATAATCTCATTACTTGCTTCCTTGTAAGTAGAAGCGAAATAAGGGAGTACCATAGGTTAAAGTGATAGTCAAAAGCTGGTTGCTATGTGACAAGTTTCTTTGTTTGTATTGACAGGAGTTGACAATTCCTGTATGAGAAAAGCTTTTTTAAGGGATAACTCAAAAACGATCAATTCCACGACAAAACGTACATAACCCAAATGATATGTTTTAACGTGTTTTACATTTTTTGTGTGGTAAGTTTTTCTCCATCTCCACCGGTTTAGCAGTTATGCAAAGTTCCGTAAAATTCATCAGAATAAGGTAATCTTCAGGGCTATTCTCAGAAAATACAAGATATTCATTTTATTTGTCAGATAAATATCTGTAATGTACGATATTTTAATCAAAATCGTTATCCATTTTTTTAGAAAATCAAAATTTTCGAAAAAAAATTTCATGTAAAGGGTAGTTCGGGGTGGGGGAACTTTTCTCAAAATCTTCATGTCGCATCTCAGGAAGATACTAAACTTAAATACCAAGTTTGGTATTTTACTGATTTTTCGTTTGAGCTATGCTATCCACACACATACATACTCACTCACACACACACTCGCGCGGACCTTTTTGTAAAAGTGCTATTTTTTGGATTCAGGGGGACCCAAAACATGTGTTTCCGTTGAAATCTTGATACCCAATTTTTGGGTGCAATGCAATATCTTCTCTAAACACTCTGTACATAGTACGTGCAGCGAAAGTAAAAAAAAAAAAAAAAATTATATATATAGAAATATATCAGAAATAGTCTGATTACCTTCTTCCTTGTAGTAGCATAGGTTAAAGCGATAGTCACCGAAGTTCCTTTATTTTTATGGATATGAGTTGACAAATTCCTGTATAAGAAGAGTTAAGATGTTCGGCCCTGAAAAACAAGGAATATCTCAAAAACGATCAACTCCAAGAAAAAAATGTATACAACATAAATTGTGTGTTTTAATGTGCTCTATATTTGTTGTGTGGTAAGTTTTTGTCTATCTCTTACGGTTTAGCAGTTATACAAAATTCCGGAAAATTCACTCAGAATAAAGTAGTCTTCAGAGGCTATTCCCAGAAAATTCAAAATATACATTTTATTGGTCGGGTAAATATCTTTAATATACGATATTTTAATCAAAATCGTTACAGCCATTTTTTTGAAAATCATAATTTTCGAAAAAAGTTCCATGTAAAGGGTAGTTGGTGGTGGAGGATTTTTCTCAAAATCTTCGTGTCGCATCCCTGGAAGATACTAAACTTAAATACCAAGTTTGGTATTTTACCGACCTTTTGTTTATGAGTTATCGTGTTCACAAGCACACGGACACACACACACAGACGTTTTTGTGAAAATGCTTTTTTAC
The DNA here is from genome assembly GCA_030762935.1 of Hymenopus coronatus. Lineage (NCBI taxonomy): Eukaryota > Metazoa > Arthropoda > Insecta > Mantodea > Hymenopodidae > Hymenopus > Hymenopus coronatus. Next base: position 29,888,193 of record CM060882.1, read on the forward strand.
TTTCTCTATACACACTATGTACATAGTGAATAGAGAATGTATTGCACTCCACCAAAAAATTCGATACCGAGATTTCATCGGAAATATATGTTTTAGGGTCCCCTATATCCAAAAAATCTGATGTGTACCATTCACATGACTTTCTCTATATCTCTGCAACAAATTGTTCTTAAAAAAACTTATACTTCTATCTACTTCATTCTAATCATACAAAAATAGCAGAAGTAGTCTTATTACTTGCTTCTTTGTAAGTAGAAGCGAAAAAAGGGACTACCATTGGTTACAGTGATAGTCAAAAGCTGGTTGCTATGTCAATGAAGTTCCTTAGTTTGTATGGACAGGATTTGACAAGTCCCTTTATGAGAAAAATTTTGCAAAGCAGAAATCTAAAATAAGGAATGTCTCAAAACAATTAACTCCACGAAAAAATGTATATAATATAAATTGTGTTTTAACGTGCTCTACATTTTCCGTGCAGTAAGTTTTTGTCCATCTCTTACGGTTTAGCTGTATTTCAAAATTCCGTAAAATTCATCCAGAATAAAGCACTCTTCAGAGGCTATTTCCAGAAAATTCAAAATATACATTTTATTTGTCAGGTAAATAGCTTTAATATATGATATTTTAATCAAAATCGTTTGAGCCGTTTTTTATAAAATCAAAACTTTCGAAAAAAGTTCCGTGTAAAGGGTAGTTTGGGGTGGGAGGATTTTTCTCAAAATCTTCGTGTCGCAACCCTGGAAGATATGAAACTTAAATACCAAGTTTGGTATTTTACCGACTTTTCGTTTTTGAGTTATTGTGTTCACCGCGACACGGACACAAACACACTCACACACACACACACACGCGCGCGCGCGGACCTTTTTCTGAAAATGCTTTTCTTAGATAAAGGGGACCCAAAACATATATTTCCGGTGAAATCTCGGTATCGATTTTTTTTGTGGAGTGCAATGCTTTCTCTATTCACTATGTACATTGTGCGTATAGAGAAAGTAAAAAATAATTTTCAGAAAAAGATCCGTGTGTGTGTGCGTGTGTGTGTGTGTCCGTGCGTCAGTGTGTCAGTGTTTCCGTGTGTCTGTGAACACGATAATTTAAAAACGAAAAGTCGGTAAAATACCAAACTTGGTATTTAAGTTTAGTATCTTCCAGGGATGCGACACGAAGATTTTGAGAAAAATCCCCCCACCCCAAAGTACCCTTTACATGGAACTTTTTTCGAAAGTATTGATTTTTTAAAAAATGGCTAACGATTTTGTTTAAAATATCTTTAAAGTTAATTATCTGGCAAATAAAATGTATATTTTGAATTTTCTGGGAATAGCCTCTGAAGACTACTTTATTCTGGATGAATATTTTATAACTACTAAACCATAAGAGATGGACAAAAATTTAACCCCCAAAAATGTCGAGCACGTTAAAACACCCAATTTATGTTATACACCTTTTTTTCGTGGAGTTGATCGTTTTTGAGGTGTTCCTTTTTCTTTGTTTCATCTTTGGAAAACTTACACTTTTCTCATACAGGAATTTGTCAACTCCTGTCCATACAAACAAAGGAATATCAGTCACATAGCAACCAGCTTTCACTTTAACCTATGTTACTCCCTTATTTCGCTTTTACTTACAATAAAGCAAGAAATAAAGACTATTTCTGCTAATTTTTCTCGATTACCATGAATTAAAAGATAAGCTTATTAACAATACTAATTTACAGAAATATAGAGAAAGTCATGTGAATGGAACACATCAAATTTTTTGGAAATTGGGGACCCTAAAACATATATTCCCGGTGAAATCTCGGTATCCAATTTTTGGGTGGAGTGCAATACCTTCTCTATACACTATTTACATAGTGCGTATAGAGAAAGTAAACATATATCGGCTATTACTTCAAACACAATAATATACATGTTCTATTTTATAATTCTTTAATTTAAATTTGTAATTTAATTTTGCTTCTTTGTATAACAATTTCACAATTAACGACATTAAAAATCTTAAATATCACAATTTAATATCACACTAAAAATAATATATGCTACTATTTATCTACATAAACATAATTTAAAATCTATCATTCATAGCTATTTTAATTAACTTTCCTCGTTAATGTACATTAATTGTTTCTATATACTTTGCATATGTTTGCATGTCTTCTACATTTTTCTAATTTCATGGTATTTAATAAAATACCTGGTTTTAAAATAAACTGTAACTACATTCCAATTCTATAATATCAACTGATATGTAGAATGGTCTCACTACAGGAATGGACATAGTGAAATATTTTAAACCGAGCGGGAGGGTTCTGGCGGTAATGTATATGGCCCGCTTTCGGGAGTTCCCGGTTCAAATCATATGTGCCAACCAATGTGGTTAGGTTTCCCCTACTGGCCAAGCTCAATATTAGATATTTAATACCACGACCCAAAGTTGTAGCTTGAACCTAAAACAACAGTAAAACTGAAAATATCTCTAATAAGGGCTGTGCTGCCATCTATCCACAAATAGTTAAAGCAGCTAGGCCAAATGGCGCTCTAATGCCATCCACTTGTCTCGGAGCAAAGTAGTGTCGCAGGAATGTAGCCCCTGTGGGCTAAACTTTGTCAATCTGATTACGGATAGCACCATTTGACTACGGATGTGAAATCAGCTAAATTACGGTACCCTATAATCATCTGCTTGGCATGAAGCGAAAGTAACATGGTAGAAGAATAGTACTGAAAGTCTACCGTCAACTAAGTATCTTAACGAAAGTCCTTTCACGATAGTAATTAGAAATAAAGCGATGGAAAATTTACTGAATTAAAAAATAGAGGTTGGTGGCTATGTGATGGTTTGGAATTCCGTCAATTTTATTTAGCCAGGAGAAAGAAAAGCAAGTAACAAATAACCATTTGAGAATAATATAAGCATTTTAAAATTGAAACCAACAACAGGGAATATACAAAAATGTACTAGAGATCAATTATGTGTTTTAACGAAATTTAATTTTTATACTAAGTTTTGTGCAGCTTTAAATCCGTCTTCATTAGTTATGCAAAAGTAATTCAGGATGAAGAAAACTTCAGTAGCAATTCGTAGAAAACTATACACACATATTCATGTATTTAGGCATAGTCGGTACCCTAACAGCTTTCCTAAAAACCAATAAATATGTAGTACCTGATGTGTTTTGCATAGTTTTAACTGCGCGGCGACATAAATAACGCCTTTCAGTATAGAGTATGGGCATTTCCTCCAATTTTTCATATTTCAATACGTGACCTCCTCGCTTAGATAATAGGGATCATTGGCTTTCAGGAAAGCATTGAAAAACAGTTCCGATATAACATTCGTTATAGCGTGGCCCGCCCACTCAAGGCTACTTCATCTAATGGGAAAATGGAAACTTCATAACTAAAATTTATATGTCTGCAAATGAAAAATATTGACGGAATGTTTATTAATATTAGTAATTACCAACACAGATATCTACACTTATACCCCAACACCTGGGATGTATATATTATAGGGTATCTAGTGTGAGGTAGAGGTTACCCCTACCGCTGTACATAAATCAGAGCCTGCTCCTCTCTGTGCGCTCTGTGGTGAGGCAGTCAGTTCATGTGTCGCTAGAGTGTGCCACTTGGATATGCCGGCCTCTCTAGCCGCGGTCCTGGCTGATGATCCGGGGGACTCGGTTTTTTTAGCACACTTTTTTTTACCTCGAGGTTTTAGTCTGTGATAATTAAGGGGATATTTGCCTTTTAAATAACTGGTTTTTAAATCTCTTAAGTTTTCATTGTTCTCAAGTCATTTATTGACGATTTTGTTTTATATGTTTTCCTACTCTTTTAGTTCTTTTAATGCCATAGTTTTATCGGCGGCTCTGGTTTCAGAGCTGGACATTTATTTTATCTTGGTTTTATACCCCTTTTAGCTCTACTTTTACCTGTGCTTTATTATTTTCTACGGCCCGCATGTATAATGTACATAGGGGATAGAGAAGGTATTGTATTGCACCCAAAAGTTCGATGTCGAAATTTCAGCGGAAATATGTTTTGGGGTCCCCTGAGTCCGTAAAAACCATTTTTAGAAAAATGTACGTATATGTCTGTGGATAGCATAGTTTAGAAACATAAATCGTTAAATACCAAACCAGGTGTTTAGATTTAGTATCTTCCAAGGATGCGACACGAAGATTTTCAAGAAAATCCTCCCACAATTGAAACATTTTTGAAAATTTTTTATTTTTTCAAAAATGGTGCTAGCGAATTTGATTAAAAAGCCCGTATATTATATATATTTACATTCCAAATGAGATGTTTATCTTGAATTTTCTGGGAATAGCCTCTGAAGACCTCTTTATTCTGGATGAATTTTGCCCAATTTTACTTAACTGTTAGATCGTAAGAGATACACAAGAACTTACTGGATAGAAAAAAGAAGAAAAACGTAGATCACGTTAAAACATACAATTTATGTCATGTAGGGTTTTTTTTTCGTAGAATTGAACATTTTTGATATTTTTCTTGATATTTATTTCAGATGTAAAATATTTATACTTTTTTCTCACTGAAAATTAACTCCTGGTACTGCATAGAAACGAATTTTAACCACATGGCAACCGATTTTTAAAAGACTTCATTTATCCCTTTAGCCTAGTATATTATGCCAAATAAGGTGAAGCAACGCCCGAGGCTTAAGTTAATCAATCAGAACGGAGTATTCCAACTGTTCTAGAACATCCTGACTGAGACATAAAGATCAAGAGCGCAACTCAACGCCGTGCATATTTGCAAGTAGGCAACAGGAAGCTCATGTCATGGTAAATTTGGTGAGGTTTTACAGGAAGTGGGAACCCACACATATTCGGCCAATATCCAAGAAAGATAATTTATATACTTTAGAAAATATATAAAATAATACAAATGGAAGAAATATTTCTCATAATAAAATTCTGAATTTCAATATTTTATGAGTACCTCTCAACAGTCCACGTGACAACACTGAAAGCCTCTCTGTGGGCAAAGCTCATCATCAGCGCCTGGTGTACATCATTAAGCTGATCGTTGAGTGGTAGATAGAATTAAATTCAATCGTGGTAATTTAAACCTCTTTTAATTTTTCCCCCAACGAACAGATATGCGTAGGAAGATCCGAATCACTATTAATGTTATCTTCTACGTACTTTCACCATAGAAATCTGATGTGTTACACTCACATGCCTTTGTTTAGCTACTCTGCAAATTTCTTACGAAAGATAATTCTTCTTTCAACACCATGGTAATCGAGATAAACATTAACAGAATTTTATTACTAAGTTCCTTATAAGAAGAATGGAACTAGTGGTATGTACTATGCTAAAGTGATAGTCAAATGTTTTAAAAGATTTCGTTATGCTATTGTAATTTCAAATCGCTTCTTTGCTTGGCCAGGAGTAGAACAAAAGAAAAACGGACACTTTCGTCTGAGAAAAGTGTAAATACTTCACAATTGAAACTAATAACAAGAAATATCTCGAAAACGGTAGGCTCCACGAAGAAAATGTAGGTCATAACTTGTGTATTTTAATAAGATCTACATTTTTGTATTGTAAGTTTTTGTGTATCTCTTACGGTTTAGTAGTTAAGCCAAATTAAGCAAAATTTATCCAGAATAAACAGGTCTTTAGAAGCTTTCCCAGAAAATTTAAGATATACATTTTATTTGTGATAGAAATGGCTTTAATATGCGGGATTTTAATCAAAATCGTTAGAGCCATTTTTAAGGAAAACAAAATTTTCATAAATTTTTCCATGTAAAGGGTAATTAGGGGTGGGGGAACAGTCTTGAAAATTTTGGTGTCGTATCTTCGGAAGAGACCAAACTTAAATCCCAAGTTTGCTATTTAAGCGTCTTTTCGTTTTTGAGCTATGCTTTACACACACACACACTAACATACACAAACATACACACACACACGCGCGCGTGCGCGAACCTGTCACTGAAAATGCTTTGTTTTGTATTCGGGGGGTTCTAAAACGTGTATTTCCGTTGAAAACTTGACATCAAATTTTTGGGTGGAATACAATACTTCTCTATCCCTGTGTGCATTGTACATACGGGGCTAGAGAAAGTAAACATTTCAGTTTCACTTGCACCATCAATGTAACAATGGTTCCTTCTTAATAAACTTTACACACCCGCACACACAGATTTATACCTAAAACGCGCTTTTATTTTGCCTGATTGCATGCATTTTGCCGTTGAAATTCCGATATCTAATTCTTGGATTTCAGCACAAAGGTTTCTTGCAGTATTTCTTGCCTTTGGATACTACTTCGTGAGCCAGTGACGTCAGAAATGTCAGTCTAATGCCTCTTGCCTTATCAGATATTTTTATTTCCATTTTGGTAACGGACCACTTTTCGTTCTCGAACACAGAACCCCGCTGTTTTGGGTTTCTTTTGGTTTTATTCACGGATATCTCAACTGAATTATGTTGCAGATAATAAATTCAACTGCTAAAGTGGTTCTGCGTTGCATCCTATCTGTTAACACGCGATTTATTTTAACTTTTTAGTCTAAGCAATGAATCAATATCCTGGGGAGTGCTTTCGTGAAGTTGGTAACACTAGCGGTGGTGTCCAAAGCAAATGTTGTTGCTGCTATTTCTGGTAGAAGCAAAAACACTCTTTTTAAATCACATTTTTATTCCTATTCCATGTATAATCTTTTCTCTGCTACCTATATGTGATGGTAGAGGAAGTATTGCATTTCATCAAAATTCACATCTGGATTACGCCAGATATATATGGACAAGATCTACTGAATCCAAAGGCTTACTTTTAGAAAATATATAATTATTTCAGTCAAATGACTTACTCTTAATTATTGTGCAACAAACTATTCTTTAAAAATCTAATGTGTTACACTCACATGACTTTCTCTAGCTGCTCCACAAACAAACTTCTTACAAAATTGTTCTTCTTTCTACACAATGCTAATCGAGTTAAACATTAGCGGAGTGGTATTACTACTTAGTTCCTTATAAATAGAAGGGAACTAAGGGAATGCACTGGACTAAAGTGATTGTCAAATGTTTTAAAAGCTGTCGTTTTGCAATTGTCTTTGCAAATCGCATTTTTGCTTGTCCAGGAGTAGAACAAAAGAAAAACGGACACTTCTGTCTGAGAACAGTTTAAGTACTTCACAATTGAAAGCAATAACAAGGAATATCTCGGAAACGGACACCTCCCAGCAAAAACGTAAAAGACATAAATGGTGTGCTTTGACGAGATCTACGATTTTTGTGTAGTAAGTTTTTGTCTATCTCTTTAGCAGTTGAGCAAAATTCGGCAAAACTCATCCAGAATAAAGTGGTTTTCAGAAAATTGAAGATATACATTTTATTTGGGATGTAAATAGCTTTAATATACGGGATTTTAAACAAAATCATTAGAGCCATTTTTAAGGAAAACAAAATTGTCGAACAATTTTTCATATAAAGGGTAGTTTGTGGTGGGGAGATTTTTTTGAAAACCTTCGTGTCGCATTCTTGGAACATACTAAACCTAAATTCCAACCTTAGTATTTAACGGTCTTTTTGTTTTTGAGCTATGCTGTCCGCACACACACACACACCCACACACACACACCCACACCCATACCCACACCCACACACACACCCACCCATGCACACCCACGGACCTTTTTACTTTCTCTATACGTTCTATGTATATAGTGTATAGAGAAGGTATTGCACTCCACCAACAAATTCGATGCCCGGATTTCACCGGAAATATATGTTTTAGGGTCCCCGTATCCATAAAAGTATTTTCAGAAAAAGCTCCATGTGTGTCCGTGTGTCAGTGAACACATAACTCAAAACCGAAAAGTCGGTAAAATACCAAACTTGGTATTTAAGTTTAGTATCTTCCAATGATGCGACACGAATATTTTGAAAAAAATCCCTCCACCCCAAACTACCCTTTGTATGGAACTTTTTTCGAAAATTTTGATTTTCTAAAAAATGGGCTCTGACGATTTTGATTAAAATATCATTTATTGAAGATATTTACATGACAAATAAAATTTATATTTTGAATTTTCTGGGAATAGCCTCTGAAGATTTTATTCTTGGTCAATTAACGGAATTTTACATAACTTCTAAACCGTAAGAGATGGACAAAAACTTACCACACAACGAATGTAGAACAGCTTAAAACATATAATTTATTTCATACACATTTTTTTCGTGGAGTTCATTGTTTTTTAGATATTCCTTGGTTTGTTTTCTTTTTCAGCTATAAAGAGTTATAATTTTCTCATACAGGACTTTCTGAACTCGTGTCCATACAAACAAAGGAACTTCAGTCGCAGAGCAACCAGCTTTTGACTATCACTTTAACCTATGGAACCCCCTTATTTCGCTTCTACTAACAAGGAAGCAAGTAATAAGGCTATTTCTGCTAATTTTTGATCCACTAGATGAAGTAAATAGAATAATTTGTTGCAGTGATATAGAGAAAGTAATGTGAATGGAACACATCAGATATTTTTAAAAATGCTCTTTTGCATTTAGGGGACCCCCAAATCATAAATTTCTGGTGAAATCTAGACATTGAATTTTAGGGTGCTATACAATATCTTCTCTATCCACTATGTACATTGTGGAAGTAAAACCCATGTTCTTGCATTTATTTCCACTTGTCATAAACATTACGAGAAATGATCTTGGTACTTATTTTCATCTAGGTACAAGAAAAATACGAAAATACACTTGTCTGAAGAAAGTTTCAAATCTTTTAAGGGTCTGTCGTTGAAATTCGATCAGCGTTATATGGGCAGGAATAAAAAAAGTATAAGCATACGAAAATCTAAACCAATAATAAGGAATATCTCAGAAGTGGTTTAAGGCCACAAAAATATATTGTTGTCTTTTAACGCGATCTACATTTTTCTTCTTTTTTTCCGTCCAGTAAGATTATGTTAATTTCTTACGCTTTTGCAGTTATGAGAAAGCCTCCCAGAATGTTCTTCAGAGGCTTTTACCAAAAATACACACTACATTTTTATTTGAAGTAAATGTTCATAATATTATAGTATTTTAATCAGCATCGTTAACTATTTTGAGAAAATAACAACTCGGAAATGTATATGTAAAGGGTAGTAATTTGCAGTACAGGAACTTTTCTGAAAATCTTTGTATGTTATTTTTGGAGATAGTAAACAAAGTGCCAAGTTTGGTATTTAACCAACTTTTCCTTTTTGAGTTCTCTCTCTACATCTGTCTATCTCTCTCTCATATACACACATACACACACAGAGATTAGGAAACAATTACATAGAGGGACCTTTTTCTAAAAATGCTTTTACTTAGCAGTGCTCAAAACATGTATTTCCTGTGAAATGGAAAATGAAAATGCGGTTTTATATATGGACGTCATTTAACTGCTGTGGTTCTCAGTGTTCTATTTTGTATTGCGCTTAATTTTGCTCAGGCTTGAGGTTCTTTTACATGCTGTAAATCTACGACAAGGGACCAACGGGTTTCCTTCCCTTCCGAAGGAAGCCATGCTATGGATTTTTTAGCCAGAAAATCCTATTTAAAGGCTATGCCTCCCAAAACCATAGAGTAAATACATGCAATTAATCTGTATTGTAGCACGCTATCCTCTGTTGCACCTTCAAGGGGGGGGGGGTAGCATCTACAAGGAAGAACTTTTAGTCTACACATCTTTCTTTGCTGTCTTTTCTAGCACCCATTTGGATAAACAAACTCAAAGCAAACACTACCCCTACAAAAGGAACTTCAGAAACTATGAGAGAAAATAAAGAAAAGTCCACAAGGCTAAGCGATAAAAATGACGAATTAAGGTCCTTGGCAAGAAGACCCCCTGAACATAGTAAACAGAACTTTAGTTCCCAACTTTAAGACCATCCATCATACAGCACAGATTTAACACCGAGGGGATTTCTTCGCTTCTCGATCTTGACGTCGACATCTTTACATATAGCAAATACGCTAGGATACTTGTAGGCGAGTGCAGAAGCAAACAAAAGCAAGACAAAATATATCTTTACTTTCTCTATACGTACTATTGCACCCAAAAATTTGAAACCGAGATTTCACCGGAAATATATGTTTTGACACTCCCTGAATACTAAAAAAGCATTTTAGAAAAATGTCCGTATGTGTGTGTGTGTGTGTGTGTGTGTGTGTCTGGGCAGCATAGCACAAAAACGGAAAGACTGTTAATAACCAAACTTGGTATTTAAGTTAGGTATCTTTCAAGGATTCGGCACGAAGCTTTTTAAAACAATCCCTCCCCAAACTACACTTTACATGGCATTTTCAAAAAGGCTCTTTACGATTTTGATTGAAATGTCGTATATTAAAGATATTTACCTGACAAATATAATGTATATCTTGATTTTTCTGGAAATAGCCTCTGAAGACTACTTTATTGCGATGCATTTTACGGAATTTTGCACTACTTCTAAACCGTAAGAGATAGACAAAAACTGACCACACCAAAAATGTAGAGCACCTTAAAATACATTTTACATTTTTCTCATGGAGTTGACGTTTTTATAGTTATTCCTTATTATTAATATCACATTTAAAAAACTTATACTTTTCTCACACAGGAATTTGTTAACTCCTGTCCATACAAACAAAGGAACTTCAGTTACATAGCAACCATCTTTTGCTATCACTTTAACCTATGGTACTCTATCTCGCTTCTACTTACAGGGAAGCAGGTAATAAGACTATTTTTGTTAATTTTTTCTCGATTAGCATGAAGTAAATAGAAGCATAATCTTTTAACAATATTTTGTTGCAGAGATATAGCGAAAGCCATGTGAATGGGACACATCAGATTTTTTTGCTTTTGAGCTAAATTTACAATTTATTTATTGCCATGCCAACAAACACTATAAGTATTTACAGTAAGAAGGTCATTAATGCAGTACAATTAGGAAAAGACGAAACACTCAAGACATGTGCTACTTTAAGTAAAGAATCTATTGCAAAGTTAATTTACAAAAGAGTGTATAAGAAGGCTTTGTGTATATAACTTAGATGTAGCCTTTCATTTGTTCACATATAGAATTCATTTTTACTTCCTCTACATGGATTATGTACACAGCGTATAGAGAAGGTATTGCACTCCACCCAAAAATTTTATACCCAAATTTTACCGGAAATGTATACTTTAGAGTCCCCTGCATCCAAAAAAGAAGCATTTTTTAGAAAAACAGTCCGTGTGTGTATCTTTGTGCCTGTGAACACGTTAACTCAAAAAAGAAAACTCGGAAAATACCAAGTTTTGTATTCAAGTTTGTATCTTCCAAGGATGCGATATGAAGATTTTGAGAAGCGTCCCCAAAACAACATTTTCCTTGAAAAGAAATTCAAAATGTTATATTTTCTCAAAAATGGCTAACGATTTTTATTTAAATACCGTACATTAAAGCTATGGTCGTCTCCTTAGCGCGGTGGTAGCGCAGCTGCTCACCAAGCGGGGGACCTGAGTTCGATCCCTAGTACTGGCGTGGGGATTTTTCCCCTGCTGGGAGACCTGGCCCGGGGTGCACTCAGCCTCGTAAGGTCCCTGGAGGGGTCAATTGAGGAGCTGCTTGATGGAGAAGTAGCGGCTCCAGGTCATGAAAACCGCCGTGGGGGGGGGCTCGAGGCGCTGACCACGTCTCACCCTCCAATTCTGCACCCCATCCATGACGTCTGAAATGGACCGAGACGGGGGACGCAGCGGCCGGGCGGTAGGCCAAGGTTCCCCGTGAGCTATCGTACCATGGAGTTATTATATATTAAAAATATTGATATGGAAAATGAAATGTATATCTTTAATTTTATGGGAATAATCCCTAAATTCTCTTTATTCTGAATGAATTTTGCGTAAGTGGTAAAGCGTAAGAGATAGACAAAAACTCACTACAAAAAATACACATCACGTAAAACGCACAATTTATTACATATACGGTTTTTTCTTGAAGTTGATAGTTTCTGAGATTTAAAATACTAAAACTTTTCCCGCGCGGAAAGTTGTAAACTCCTGGCCCTGCATAGAGACAGATTTCAAACACATGGCAACCAGCTTTTAAAAGACTTGATTATCGTTTTAGCTTAGTGTATTCCCTTATTTTCCTTCTATTTACAAGGAGGCAAGTAATGAAGGCAATTTCTGCTAATGTTTATCTCGATTATAATAAAGCAGATAGAAGAATATGCGATGTTACAGCCAACTAGAGAAAGTAATTTGAATGAAACAAATCAGGGTTTTTCTTAATGTTTAGTAAAATATTGAAAAGCAATTTTGATTAATTGTTTTTTTACAGTTTTACAAGTGTTTCAAAAAGTAATTGACTAACCACGAACTGTAAGTTACTTATCAGAACTCGAATGCTTAAGAAAACTCGAACCTGCGGGCCTCGTATTTTCAATATACATTCTCGACCTGATAAGTATAACTTACACAACTCAAAATACCATTACACACTAATACATAGGTAGAATAAATACCCTATTTTAGAGACGATGTCCTATGGCAGAATCAGAAGGGGATGTCCAAATATTTAATATGAAAAAGATAAAAATATGGAAAGTAAAATATCTAAAATCCAGGCAACATGTGAGAATATAAAAAGAACTTTAGACCGGAACACAAGATACAAAACTTAAACTATGTGATACAATGGCTGTTCCCAGTGTGTTTTATGGAAGTTAAACCTGAATACAAATCTGAAGTGTTCCATTTACATGCCTTTCTCTACATCTCTGTTTAAAATTGTTGTTAAAATCTTATTCTTCTGCCTCATGGTGCAGCGGAGATTTCGATGCGTTGATATTGGTGCACGTTATGTGTGGTGTGCGGAAGTATTTTAGGTTGTTGATTTTACGCCTCCCTTTGGGTGCTTATACTACACTCACGCACCTGGTACTGAAGCTCTTCTGGGATGGGTTGACACGGCGTTGCATGAACATTGACTGCTCCAGGCGTGGATTTGGCTAGTGGGAGGAGTTGTAGGAGTGATCTTGTAATTGTTAAGAAAACACTTGTAACCTTTTACTGTTGTTTATTCTAAAGGAGTTTTGAAGACAAGCACCTGGTTATACACTTTATACTGTTGACTGATGTTCTTTAACACTTACTTTCAATTACACTGTTTAAGTTGAGTACATGGCACAATTCACTTTCACCTAATCACGTGCCGACTGTTAAATAGGTGAGCGACGTTACTTTACTTCACATACAGTTTCTTATTATAATAAAATTACATCGCGAACTTCTTAACAAACGACCTTGCCTCACACATGGGCGAATTCTTAACATGCGACGACGTTGCCTCTCTCACGGGTGAATTCTTAGCAAATCGACCTTGATGTGCCAAACCTTACTTCTTATATTCAAAAAACGGTGTCATGGTGGCTTCTTTCTGATTGGTTGGAAGGTCCGCCAAAATGACACCATCGTTACCCAAAAACCATTGCAAATCTCCCAGAATGCGTCATAATAATCACGTGATAACCACGAATATAAAGAAGTCCACTTGTGTGCTTTAAACTGTGGTTTCCTCTTATACTAAACTCGAAGGTGACTTTCACAAAAGAAGCAACTTCTCACCCCTCTATCCAGTCTGGCGTCATGATTCTGAGTAACTTTTAAGTAAACAACTGGTTTCTTGGTTCCTGTGCATACAACTTATTAAATATTAACTTTCTTCACATATATATTTAGATAATTAATACATTTGATTGTTATTATTACTACGAGACTAGTTAGCGGTCTCAATGGTAATTCAAATAAACAAAAAAAAAGTTACGTTTAGGGAGTTTTAGATCTTTATTCCCATAACGTTTTTTTTTTAAAATAAGATTCGCACATTAGCACCCAAACGGCTTAAACATAAAAGTAGTAGTTTGAATCTTTCTAACTTGCTTATAAGGGGGAAAAAATAGGTTGAAACCCCTAGTTATCACGCAACCCGTTTATACTAGCCGTTTATGTCAACCTACTTCGCCTCTAGAATACTCGAGTCGCCTCACCCGTGAGTACTAGTTCTTGATACACGAGATTCTCATTGCCACACTCTCGAGAAGTGGAATGCCTGGCCTACGAATAACTTGCCAATCCTGGTTGCGCTCGCTAAAGTGTCTCGCTTTGGCGCTTCGTGGTGCACAGGATCGTGGGTTCGAGTCCCGCCTTGGGCATGGGTGTTTCTATGTTTGTAAATGTTTGTGTATGTATATGTAAAAGGAAAACTTTAAGAATAATAAGGTCTACTAAGGAAATATAGGAAACTGGAAAAAATGGAGGGAAAAAAGGAATACAGCGCCGGAGTCCTGACAAGCCTCCGGAACTGTATTTATGTAAAAAAAAAAAAAAAAAAACGGGTTTTGATCGCCTATAAAAGAAACATACCAAAACACACTAGCGCATATCCCGGAGTGCACATTTAACTTAAATTTCGTTTCTCTGAGGGGCATTTCAGAATAAAGAGCGCTTCCAACTGTGGCAGCCGACAAGCATTAAAACAAAATTATCCTGAAAGGTAGCGATAACCAAAAAGAAAGATTCTAACCTACTTTTACTTTGAGAGAAAGTTGTAGAAAGATTTTGCTTTGATATTTGCGGCTCTTTCTCCCGCCGCCCAGGATGATAGTGAACCACTTTACGAATGTATAATAACGTCCAAAATAATTCACAAGAGCACTAAAACATGAACTGCTCCTGAGAGGGTATACAGGCTTTCTTCAGCCTAGGTGAGAGATTATTTTTCGCTCGTAAACAGCTGTCAAGAAATGTGCTGTTGTGGCATGTGTTATTAAAGTCTTGGTGATAAAAAAAAAAAAAAAAAAAAAAAAACATAAGCTCGCGTGCTAACGAACAAGATTATGGGACTTCATATTATCTGTGCTCTGCAAGGGCTAATCCCATAGCAGCGCTTGTCTATTGTCTCTTTCCTTCGACTTTATTAAAAGATTAACGCAATACGTTCGTCTTATATTGTTAACTGCGCCCAGCTACAAAAAACTTTTACGCAGGATTATTAAAATCTGACAGTCATATAATTCTGGTTACAAAAAGTAAACATTACATTCCTATTGACTTTTATTTCCTCTACTGCGTTTAAAAAAAGCGGAATTATTGTGGTCCGTCTAAAAATTCAATAACAAGATTTTGTAATGAAAACATTTTGAGGGGCCAAAACTGTTAGAAAAAGCTTCGTGTGTGTCTGCATTTGTGTGTATGTGTGTGTATAGCTCAACAACAAAGAATCTATTCAATACCAAAGTTGGTATTTAAGTATAATATCTTCCAAAGTCGTGACACGAAGATATTCAATAATATCCTTCCACTCCAAACTATGTTTTACATGGAAGATATTCAATAATATCCTTCAACCCGAATCTATACTTAATATAAACGATTTTTCAATAATATTGCTGCCCCGAATAATATTATACATGAAAGATTTTCAGTAATATTCCCACCCCGAACAATATTTTACATGGAAGATTTTCAAGAGGAATTAAGTCAAGTCAAGCCAAGTAAAGTTCTTTTACGTGCTGTACATCTACGATACAGTACCAGCGGCTTTAATTCCTTTCCGAAGAAAGCCATGCTGGGGATTTTTACATCATTAAAGTCCATCATTCTCCGCCGGGTTTGAACTCGCCACCTTGGGTATATGAAGTTAGCATGGTAATCAATACTCCACGGAGGGCGACGGTGAACCGTAAGAGATAGACAAAGCTTACCACATAAATATTGTTAAACTCGTTAAAACACACAATTTGTCATATAATTTTTTGTTGGATTAACAGTTTACAAATTATTCTATGTTATTGGTTTGTTTTATACTACTTCATTTTTTCTAAAACGGAAAGTCATCTTTCATTTTCTCTCTTTTATTTTACTCCTGGCTATTCAAGAGTATCGAATTTTAATTGTTTCACATACTGACTAGCATTTAAAGGATTTGATTGTCCCTTTAGCATAGCGTTTTCACTCATTTCCCTTCTACTTATTACGAACTAAGTAATAAGAGAATTTCTGAAAATGGTTATCACGCTCGGTGTGAGGTATATAAAACCATTTTTTGTAAGAATAATTTGCAGAACTGAATGTCACGTGAATGGCACATATCAGATTTTGTATTGTTATTGTTGGTCTGTATTTGTAGGAAGATGTGTTTGAATAAATAATTAATAATTAAAAGCAATATTTAAAGAAATTCACAATGTACTTATTTCTATAAGGATTTATCTTGACTTAAGTAAAGTTGATGGATAAATGTTAGAACAATAACTTTTATAGCCATTAATAAATGACAGGTTGTAGAAAAACTCATGTGAATGTAATATTTCAACTTTAACCTTAATTTAATGTTTTACTTTTTACTTTCTCTACAGGTACTATGTACATAGTGTACAGAGGAGGTATTGTACGACTATTCCGCCCAAAAATTCGATACCCAGGTTTCACCGGAAATATATGTTTTAGGACCCCCTAAATACAAAAAGAGAATTTTTACAAAATGGTCTGTCTGTCTGTGGACAGCATAGCTCAAAAACGAAAAGACTGTTGAATACCAAACTTAGTATTTAAATTTCCTATCTTCCAAGAATGCGACACGAAGATTTTCAAACAAAATCCCCCACCCCCAACTAACCTTTACATGGAACTTGTTTCGAAAATTTTAATTTTCTCAAAAATGACTAGCGATTTTGATTAAAGTATCGTATATTAAAATTTTTACCTGGCAAATAAAATGTATATCTTGAATTTTTTAAGGAATACCCTGTGAAGACTACTTTATTCTGGATGAATTTTACGGCATTTTTTATAACTGCTGAACCGTAGGAGATGGACAAAAGCTTACCACACAAAAAATGTAGAGCACGTTAAAACACACACTTTATGTTATGTATATTTTTTGTTGAGTTGATTTTTTTTATAGATATTCCTTGTTTTTGGTTTCAGCTTTAAAAAAACTTACTTTTCTCATACAGGAATTTGTCAACTTGTGTCCATAGAAACAAAAGAACTTCAGTCACATAGCAACCAGCTTTTGACTATCACTTTAACCTATGATACTCCTTATTTCGCTTCTACTTACAAGGAAGCAAGTAATAAGACTATTTCTGCTAATTTTTTCTCGTTTAGCATGAAGTAAATATAAGCATAAGCTTTATAACAATAATTTGTTACAGAGATGTAGAGAAAGTCATGTGAATGGAACACACAAGATTTTTTCAAACGTGTAAACACGTGGTAGAGAAAATAGAATGGTCGACAGAAACAAAATACAGTTTATGCGGTGCGCAGGTAAATTGGGGTGAATTTGCAAAGCCACAACAAGAATTGATGTGGTTTGTCAACATATTTATTTCGCGTGTGGTGACGAGAGCAGTAATTCGCGGAGTGTATATTCCGAAGGGAGAACGTCAATGAACGGTCATGATACATGGTCTTCCCGGTAATTAAACTCGATGAGGTGTGTGTGTGTGTGTGTGTGTGTGTGTGTGTGTTTGCTCTGGAAATCCAATTCCACCATGAAATAGATCTAACTCTCTCACTGACTCTGCACAAAAAGGAACCTCGTGAAATCTTCCTTCGTGTCACGGAACTCCGACAGAATGTCCTTTCATGAGACACTGAGGGTCTAGCTGATTCAGCGAAACATTCCCCAGAATTGCCTTTTTGAACTCCATAACCAAATTGTATGCAGCGTTCTAAAATGTGGGTTAATGTCATTTTTACTTTCTCTAAAACGTATGTACAAGTTAATAGTAGGTAAAAAAGGTATCATACTCCACCAAAAATGTATACCGAGGTTTCACTACAAATACATGTTTTGAAGACTGAACATTTTAGAAAAAGGTTTGTGTGTGTGGACACATACTTTACAAAACGAACATTAACTTAATACGAATTAGGTGGTATTCTCCTTAGCGCGGTAGTAGCGAGGCTGTTTGCCAAGCGGAAGGCCTGGGTTCGATACCCGGTATCTCCGTGGGGAATTATCCCCCCCCCCCGGGAAACCTGGTGCGCGCTAAGCCTCGTGAGTCCTGGAGGACCAATTGAGGAACTATAAGTTAGTGTCATTTTTACTTTCTCTAGCCCCCTATGTACAATCTACATAGGGATAAAGAAGGTATTGCACTCCACACGAAAATTCGATACCGAGATTTCACCGGAAATATATGTTTTAAGCTCCCCTGTATCCAAAAAAATCATTTTCGGAAAAAGGTCCGTGTGTGTCCTTGTGTCTGTGAACACGATAACTAAAAACGCAAAGTCGGTAAAATACCAAACTTGGTATTTAAGTTTAGTATCTTCTAGGGATGCGACACGAAGATTTTGAAAAAAATTCCCCCACCCCCAACTACCCTTTACATGAAACATATTTCGAAATTTTTATTTTCTCTTAAATGGCTCTACGATTTTGACTAAAATATCGTATATTAAAGATATTTACCTAACAAATAATAAGTATATCTTTAATTTTCTGGAAATTGCCTCTGAAGACTAATTTATTCTGGATGAATTTTACGAAATTTTGCATAACTCCTAAACCGTAAGAGATGGAGAAAAGCTTACAACACAAAAAATGCAGAGCACATTAAAACGCACAATTTATGTTATATAATTCTTTTTTCGTTGAGTTGATCGTTTTTGAGATATTCCTTGTTTTTGGTTTCTGCTTTCAAAAACTTATCTACTTTTCTCATACAGGAGTTTGTCAACTCCTGTCCATACGAACAAAGGAATTTCAGTTACATAACAACCAGCTTTTGACTATCACTTAAACCTATAATTCTCCTTTATATATAAGGAAGCAAGTAATAAGACTTATTGTGGTAATGTTTTCAATTAATACGAATTAAATAGAAGCATAAGCTTTTTAACAATAATTTGTTGCAGAGATGTGGAGAAATTCATGTGAATGGAACACGTAAGATTTTTACTTTCTCTAACACGTATGTACAAGTACATAGTAGGTAAAGAAGGTATTGTATTCCACCAAAAATTCGATACCGAGGTTTCAGTACAAATACAGTTGAAACTCGCTTATACGTTATTCACTTCAACATTTTTTGCAAATATACGCTAAAAATGTTAGGGACCAGTCGTTCTCCATTGCAGTTTTGCTCAATTATATGTTTTGGTTATACGTTTCCTCGGTAATGCGTCACTTTTTCTGATCCCCATACACAAAAGTTACCCTATAGTTGCTGTGTATAGCCTTGCAATTGCCTGGTTTGCAGTTTTCATTGACACGTATGGTTTCATTGTCATATCGTACCAACAGTCACTTATCTATTTTATGTGGAGTTTCGAATTACAAACAGGAGAAGAAACATGTGTGAATAATCAACCAGCAAGGAAGAAAACAAGAAAATCCTTAACTCTTGGTGAAGAATTAAAATTTCTGGGTGAGGTACACACCAGAAGAGAAAATCAGTTGCACCTTTTCTCATTTATGCAGTATTTTAGTGGTCTCCCTCGAAAAACGTATAAGTGAGGTTCCACTGTACATTTTTTGAAGACCTTGAATAAAACAGCATTTTTAGAAAAACGTCCGTGTGTGTGTGGACATCATACCTCAAAAAACAACTAGGTGAAATACCAATCTTGGTGAGACCTGGGTTCGATTCCCGGTACCGGCTTAGGGAGTTTTCCCCGGCTGGGAAATCTGATCCGGGATGCACTGGGCCTCGTTAGGTCCTGGGGGACGAATTGAGCTATAGGTTAGTGTCATTTTTCTTTATCACGCATGTACAAGTAGGTAAAGAAGGTATTACATTCCACCCAAAAATGCGATAACGAGCTTGTCAGAAATACATGTTTTGAGGGTCCCTGAATAAAAGGTTCGTGTGTGTACCTCGACAACGAAAATTAGGTTAAATACCAATCTTGGTGGTGGTCTCCTTAGAGCGATGGTAGCGCTGTCCATTAAGGAACTTATTGAATGAAAATGGTAGCCCCTGATCCAGAAGACCTCATTAACAGGCCGAGAGGGCCTTGAAGCGCGATCAAGTCTCACCCTCCAGCACTGCACCTCATTCATGACACCTTCTGGCCGACCTGGGAGATGCAGCGGTCGAGCGGTAGGCAAAGGTTCCTTGTAGACTACCATGCCATAGTGTTACGTTTTTACCACTCTTGGTATGTAAGTTCAGTATCTTCAAAGGATGAGACAAGGATTATGAAAATTTGCTCACCCGAACTTATTATTTTCTCTACACGTCTACATATATAGCATGTAGAGAAGGTATTGCAATGTACCTAAAAATTCGATACAGATATTTGACCGGAAATAAGTTTTTGGGTCCCCCTGAATAAAAATAATTTGAAAACAGGTCCGCGTGTGTGTCTGTGGACAGCATGGCTCAAAAACGAAAAGTCCTTTAAATACCAAACTTGATATTTAAGTTTGGCATCTTCCAAGGATACGACAGGAAGCTTTTTAAGAGAATCACACCACCTCCAACTTCCCTTTGCTTGGAAAAAAATTCGAAAATGTTTGTTTTCAAAATGATTTTTATTTAAATATCATATATTAAATATAATTACAATGCAAATAATATGTACATCTTGAATTTTCGGGGTAATTTTGGGTGACTTTTACAGAATTTTGCATAACTGGCAAAAGAGATAGGCAAAACTTACGTAACAGAAAATGTAGAGCTCGTTATAACACACAATTTGTTACACACATTTTTCGTAGAGTGGATCGTTTTTGAGATATTCCATTTTATTGGTTTCAGCTTTAAAAAGCTTTTAATTTTCTCGCATGGGAATTTTTTCAACTCCTGTCCATAGAAAGAAAGGAACTTCAGTCACATAGCAACCAGCTTTGGACTATCCCTTTAACCTATGGTACTCCCTTATTTCGCTTCTCCTTACAAGGAAGCAAGTAATAAGACTATTTCTCCCAATTTTTTCTTGTTTAGCATGAAGTAAATCGAAGCATAAGCTTTTTAACAATAATTTGTTGCAGAGATATAGAGAAAGTCATGTGAATGGAACACATCAGACCTTTTAGAAATCTTTTGAACAGGACTATTTTTTTCTACTTATCTTAAGTGTAGAAAATGTGTGTGTATTTAAAATATTTAATAGAATATTACTATAATGATATTGTCAACTGCAAGGCACTGCCAAAAATAGTTGTTTCCTTAAAAGCGACCACTAATGGTTTACTGAAAGTAAAACAAACTCTAAAATAAACTAGAGCATATTAAATTAAATGCACCTAAACATACGCTTCACAGAAAAGTCCTAAAAAGGATTATAACTAATGCTTGTTAAAAGAAAATGTGCAAATAGCGTAAATTTAAACATAAAGCTCTTAAAAGGAAAGTACAAAACTTTCCAAAGCCATTTTTTATTACAATGTATTACTCCCTTGGTGAACTTCTCGTTACCTTCGTAAAAAATACCTCACTGGTCTCCATAAGCACATATTTCAGTTGTTGCAAGAACGCTAGGAATTAATTTAGTGCACTTCGAAGTTTTAGGAGTTATATTTTTGAATAACAAGGCTCTCTTAAGACATTTTTGTGGCTTGCTTGAGGTTAAAACAATTTTCATTATTTATAAGGAAAGTTTACAAAGTTCATTCTAAGAGAAACAAAGAAAAGCACTTTCGTGCTCTAAATGGAGCTCGCTAAAAACAAAACACTATCTCATGACGAACTCTTGTCTAGGTAATGCATGCACAAGGTTGCAATTTTGAATCTCGTCTTGATGCAATGAAGTATATTGTAACAAAGTCTCGTTTACTTCAACAAAGACGTTTATTGTATTCTCTCCAATTAATTCTGTGGTATAATTTCTTTTCGACATTCGTTGCAGCAACGAAAAAGCTCGATAAAGAAATTTCCACTGTTACGCGCAATTAATTCCCAGTGAAAACTACACACTGGGCAGGCAGGAAGGGAAGGATACTGGAGTTTAAGTTTTATACCCATGGCCGCTTTTAATTTTTACTTTCTCTACACGTATTATGTGCATAGTGTATAGAGAATGTATTGCATTGCATTGCACCCAATATTTAATACTGCACCGGAAATATATATGAGAGCCGTTTTTGTTTTCAACTTCCAATAGGCTATAAATAAAACACACGTTCATAGAAAACCATTATTTTATTTCTAAAAGATTTGTACACTTATGATTACTTTTCAACATAATCGCCGAAAAAATTGAGACATTTATCGTACCTGTGCACAAGCTTTGCAATACCCGTTTCAAAAAATGAAGACGCCATTGATTTCAAATGGGCATTAACGTTGTTTTAAAGATCTTCGTTGGTTTGAAAGTGCTGCCCTACTAGCCACGTCTTCAGTTCAGGGAAAAGGTGAAAGTCGCTGGGTGCGCCTTCTTCTTTCAAGGCGTTGTTCTGATGTCACTGCTGATATTGTAACAATTCTGGGCAAAATTCCGCAATTTTACGTCCTAAAGTGCCATCTGTAGCAAACGAGCTGATCCCTCAGCACCATGGCGCATAGCGGTGAACTCGTAAACTAAAAATTCTAGTCCTATATAAACCCCTTTTTAAGGTGATACATCTGTGAAATTTCACCAAAATAGTGAAAAATTAAACATTTACTTTGTTTCATAACAAAATAACATGAATTCTAAAATTTAAGAAAAGATATCCTTTTTCGCATTTGGCGTGTTTTTACTACCAATTAGATTTTAATTGCATGCTTTTTAATAGGCACTCCATTCTTTAAACCTTATTTTCTCACAAACTGTTTTCCAACTCTTTTCCATACTCAGAATAATCCACACGATGCAATTTTTCATATTAGCTTCAAAATGTTAGTACTGCTTTTTAAAATGCATTAAAGAAAATGATCATATTAATGTTTCTAACCAATGCTCCAATTCTGCTAAATAAATTGTTCATTTCTGAAAAATCAGGCGTTTTGGGGAGTATGAAAAATAATAAGTTTTCACCACTAATTAGGAATAATATATAACAATAAAATCTGATGTGTTTCACTCACATGACCTTCTCTAGCTACTCTACAAACAAATTTCTTACGAAAGATAACTATTCCTTCAATACCATGCTAATCGAGATAAACATTAGTAGACTTTTATTACTTAGTTCCTTATTAGTAGAATGCAACTAAGGTAATTTACTAGGCTAAAGCGATAGTCAAAGTTTTTAAAAGCTGGCTTCTTTGCTTGAACCAGGAGTAGAACAAAGGAAAATGTACACTTCCGTCTGAGAAAATTGTAAGTACTTCACAAGTGAAGCTAATAACAAGGAATACCTCAAAAACCGTAGGTTCCACGAAAAAAAGGAATATGACTTATATTTTGTATTTTAACGAGATCTGCATTTACAAGCTTTTGTCTATCTCTTACGGTTTACTAGTTATTCCAAATTATGCAAAATTCATCCAGAATAAATAGGTCTTTAGAAGCTATTCCCAGAAAATTCAAGACATATATTATGTGATAGAAATGGCTTTAATATATGGTAATTTAATCAAAATCGTTAGAGCCATTTTTAAGAAAACAAATTAGAAAAATTTTTCATGTAAGAGGTAGCTAGGAGTGGGGGGATTTTCTTGAAAATCTTCGTGTCGCATCCTGGAAGATACCAAACTTAAATACCAAGTTTTTTTGTTTTTTTTTGAGCTATGCTCTCAACACACACACACACACACACACACACACACACACACACACACACACACACACACACACACTCTCTCTCTCTCTCTCTCTCGCATTCATATTTCCAGACTCAGTGTGAGATAGGGAATAATAACGGTTAAAAGAAAAATTTCCGCCTGAGCCGGGAATCAAACCCGGGTCCTCGGATAAAATGTATTTCTTTTGAAACCTCGACATGAGTGAAAAGAAGAAAATGCAATCTTTTCTGTAAGTTCTATAAAATTGAATGTTATAGAATATTGAAGTAGTATTTCATAAAATCATCAATCTTATTTATTAGTTTATACTCTCGCAAATACATTTGGGAGGGTGTACCAAGTAATAAACAGTTCACCAAAACATTTCAAATTCCCGAAACACAATGTGCTTCAGATGCGGTAATATTTCAATTTAACAAGCACTAATCAAAACCAAATAACCCAATTGGCTTATACCATCAATCAACATTGACGTCACTTTGAATTTCCGACGGAGAAAACAATTGCGTGATGAGCATGGTGTTATTGCATTAGTATGAATTCTACGGTGTTCTGATTGCGATTTGCCTTATGTATTAACAACGGCAAAGGCTCCGAAAGCTAATTACTGGATCATCAAATTGCTCCGTGGTTAATTACAGAGTGCGTAACAACAGACTGCAGCCGCCTACTCAAAGATAATTATCATCTTCAATTGCAGAGCAGAATAAGCTTGTGTTTAACATCGATTTATAGTGTAATTGCTTACAATATCGTATTTATACGATCGTGTTCACGAAAACGAGCATCGAGGCGTTAACTATAAGCAAATGGTTTTATGCTCTAAAGAGGATTGGGTTGGATTGACTTATCGATGAGTTCCCCCAGACATTGAGTCAAGAGATTGTGATTCTGTATCAATTCAGCAACAAATTCTTCTACTGAACGCTCGTGCTTCTACCTACTTCATACTGATCAATATAATCATTAGCATAAATGGTGTTGTATAGGTAGTCAGACGAAAAATTCAATGCCATAGCTGGGATTTGAACCACGGTCTCTAGTCGGGTGCTCTACCACTGAGCTACCATGGCAACATGCCGACATAGCATTAAATTCTTCAACTGACTCGCATGTTTCCCGGTAAACCACAAGGTGATCAAATTATTGTGAGATGACAGACCCCAATGGCAACTTAGTCTCGTAAGTGCTTAAAGGGATATGGGTAGTGTAAATTGACAAAAAATGGCATTTTCTGTTTATAACGGGGAGAAAATTGTGATTCTTTCTGATTTAAAATATATAAGATTTCCTGATCATTTAACCTTTTCACAGCTGACATATTCTTAAGCGAGAAACACTTCCTTGCTGAGTTAAGGGGACATTATGGTGAAAAATAAACAAACATCTGTACTATAGCTTTGACCAATAACATTGAGTCATAATTTTATGTATCTCAAGTTGAAAATGCATTAATAAACACTAATAAATTAAAAAAGGGAGTATAATAATGTTTCAAAATTTACAAAACAGGTCTCAAACCTGCCTCGTCATCCAGGCAATGTCATACCACCGACTATTTAACCTGGGCTCTCCCCATCCTAAACCGCAAGCGAGCTAGAGCACATGCGGGTCTCACCACACCCCACCAACAGCATATTTCCGGCCGTGAATACACATTGTTTTGGTACCAAAGTGCAGCTTGACTTGGACCAAATAATTTGCAGTTTTCCCCTTGCTTTATGTATTATTTGGAATATCTAAAGTTAATCACTAGATCATCGATTGCTCCGTGGTTAATAACACAGTGCATAACAACAGACTGCAACCGCCTACTCCAACATAATTATCATCTTCAATTGCAGAGCAGAATAAGCTTGCTCTTAACATCGATTCATGGTCTAATTACTTACAATATCGTATTTATAATCCTGTTCACAAAGACGAGCATCGAGGAGTTAAATGTAAACAAATAGTTACATGCTCTAAAGAGAGATCGACCGGGATTGGTTGGAATTGAGCTAGCAATAGGCTTCCCAAGACACTGGGTCAGAGCATATGTGTTCCATTCACATGACATTCTCTACTTCTGTGTAACTAATTATGTTAATAAGCTTATTCTTCTATTTACTTCGTGTTGATCGAGAAAAAATTAGCAGAAATAGTCTTGTAAGTAGAAGCGAAATATGAGAGTATCATAGGTTAAAGTGAAGTCTAAAGCTGGTTACTAGGTGACTGAAGTTCCTTTGTTTGTATGGACTCGAGTTCACAGATGTCACTGCAAATAATGTTAATATTACAGATCCACATGTGGATGTTGAACACTGATGTAGATAAAAGTGCAGTGTAATAGTTCTTCTAAAAAGAAGTATGGAAATAAATATAATAATTTATTAAAAACTGCTGATGATAGTACCAATCAAATAATAACTATTCAAGTATTATAAGATATTCTTCCTAACCCTGAAAACCCCTGCTATGGTGCTGGAATGTATTGAAAAGATAGGTTCTAGCTTTGAAGCTCCATATCTCAAAACTACATTTCCTATACAAAAGGAACACTTTCTCAGAAACTGTTAGACATAGAAATCTCATACTTACAGACATTATTTTTATATAAGTGATAAACATTTTAACAGGGCAATTTTTTAAAATTATGTATTTTTTTGAAATTTTGAAGTAATTAGTATAATATTTTTTAATGAAAAAATTGACTACATGAAATTATTTACGCTTCAAATAATTATTCTACAAAAGCAACACATGTTAAAGTGTGTACAAAAGTTCATATAATGTACTGTAAAATTTTGTAGTAGATACAATAGTTTCTGAGAAAATGTTCCTTGAAAGCTTAACTTTTAACATTGCCATTATATGACTTACCGGGTTTCTTTAATCAGACCTACATTTGCTGTGTAGTAAGTTTTTGTCTATCTCTCACAGTTCGCCAGTTATACAAAAGTAATCTAGATTGTGGCGGTCTTCTGAGGCTATTCCCAAAAAATTCAAGATATATATTTTATGTGTTATGTAAATATCTTTAATATATGATATTTTAATTAAAAGCGTTAGCAGTTTTCGAGAAAATCAACATTTTCAAACATTTTTCCATATAAAAGTTAGTTGGGGTGAGATGATGCTTTTGACTATCTTCGTGTCGTATCTTTGGGAGATACTAGACTTAAAAGCCTAGTTTGGTATTTAACGGAGTTTTCGTTGTGACACACACTCACACGGATCTTTTTCTAAAAATTCTAATTCGTGCTCAAGAGATCTCAAAAGGTATATTTCCGGTGAAATCTCAAAATCTATTTTGAATGTACATTGTTCATACGGGCTATAGAAAGTAAAAAACTCGAGCGTTTCGTTCACATGACTTTATCTATTGTACAACAAATTATTCTTAAAAAAAACTTTTTCTTCTACCTACTTCATGCTAATCAAGATAAAGTGTATTATTACTTAGTTCCTTATAAGTAGGAAGGAAACACACTAGGCTAAAGCGATGGTCAGATCTTTTAAACGCCAATGTGATGGTATTTAAAGTAGGTTCTCTTTGCATATCCAGTAGAAAAAATCCCATGTGTTTCACTAATATGACTTTCTATACATCTCTGCAACAAATTATTGTTAAAATTCTTATGCTTCTATTTACTTCATGCTAATCGAGAAAAAATTAGTAGGAATAGTCTTATCACTTGCTTCCTTGTAAGTAGAAGCGAAATAAGGGAGTACCATAGATTAAAGTGATAGTCAAAAGCTGACAGACATATTTCTAAAAATGCTGTTTTTTTAGGATTCAGGGAGTCTGAAAACATGTATTTCTGGTGAAATTTTGTTATCGAATTTTTGGGTTCAATACAATACCTTCTCTATAGACTATGTACATAGTATGTATAGAGAAAGTAATAATTTGTTTGCAGAACAGATAAAGTAATGAGAGTAGAACATATCTGAAGTTTTTTTCTGAAGTGCCTGCGGGCACAATGAAAATCATCGCGGACCCCTGGGGTTCCGTTGACCCCGCTTTGGGAACCTCTGCCTTAGATACTACGGTTGTTAGACGTCAGATTTGAAATCCCCTTACATACTGTGTGCAGAGTGATGAAACAGTGGGGTTGTCTAGAGAAATTAGGTAATCTTGTCAGAGTTTGAGAAATCCTGTGCCAAGTTTAAAGGAACTGGCAAGCCTCTCTCGGACCTTAACAAAACTGAGTTGTGTTTTGAATATGCATCTCTAGCGGCAAGTTCATTTGCCCGCCCGCTCGCTTGCTCTTTGTGCTGCAAGTGACATCATATGCATAGTAATACCTCTGTTAAGTAGTGTTGCCTACTCCACAGGGACAAGCCGTGAGGTGAAAATCATCTCTGTGACATGGCCAGTTGCCTGCCACATAAAACACTGCAAACTTGATACACCAAAAGTTGGAGACTTGTGTGAGATCTCCTGGGAATTCAGGTTATGTATGCTTGTCTGAAAATTTACCAAAGCATTTGAAAAATTAAACAATTATTTTATTTCATAATAAAATATTAATTTTAAACTTTAAGAAAATGTACAGGGCATCATGGTGGAGTGTTTAGATCGTTCGGGTTTTCTCCGGATCCTCCGGTGTCCCCCGCCACTCATCCCACCATCGCTCCAGCATCACCTTTCTTATCATCCATTTCGCTTGCAGTTCACATCATACACTTCCTCACACCCATGCCTGGCTACGGGCCAATCACTCGTTCCAGGTTCTCCATTTTATCTATGGTTTCATGCCATTGGCTACCCGACAGGCTTCTGACCCGTAGGTTTAGTGGGGGGGGGCGTCAGTCCTAAATATAAGGAGAGTAAGCCGACTACGAAAGAAAAAATATCGATTTTTCCACTTTGCGCACTTTAAGCATCACTTAACTACTGAAGCTACGTATATACCTATAGGTGCATGGTTTTCAAAATACACCCCAACTTTAAACCTTATTTTATCGTAACTTCTTTACAACACCTTTCCACGCTAAAAATGTTCAACTCCATGCTATTTTTCACTAATGCAATTCAACATTTTTATACTGGTTCTCCAAACCACAATAAAATTGGTCACGCCACTTTTACACAACAATGCTCCAGTCTTGATATATTATTAAATTGTGAAAGGTCAAGAGTTTTGTAGAGTAAGAAAACTAATAAGTTGTTGTTTCAAAATAAGGGCTAATATAACATATATAATATGAGAGATCTATTTTAAAATCCATTTTCTGTGAAAAGTGGACTTTTGTATGCGAATATTTTTTAAAAATGAATCACGTGGCTCATTTTAATCAGAACAATGCATTTAGACAATAAACAATAATTACTCAAATAATCATGCAAGATAGAAGTTTTGATATATTGCAAAAATATAGTTATTACTATGTAGAATAACTGGTATATATTTTAAATTGACATATTTTTAAATTAGAACCTAATTAGACGTTTTTTTCGTTATAGAACCTAAAAATACCTAATTCGGTTATTTAAGAAAATGGAGTATATACATTTATTTATGTGACGTGTCCAAGTAGTAGGTACCATTTCGCATTACCGCTATGATTACTAATGTCACAGTTGCACGCATGCGCATTCCTATCTCAGGTTCATTGTCTGGATTTAGTTTTCTTTACAGTTGTTAATGATCGCTCAAACTGTTAAAGAAAATTTGTGATCTTCCGAATGTTGAACGTCGTCAACTTGGTGAGAAAGAGGGTTAGGCAATTCAATGATGGACGATCCAGTATTCTTGATGAATCACGGAGTAGGCGGTGTTCTGATGTCACTGCTGATATGGTAACAATTGAATGGGACAATTTGTAGTAACTGACTCTTCAAATGACAATGTTTTTAGATATGTTTAAAAAAATAAAAATACTCGTTTGCACGAGATTGTCAAAGCGCTAAAATTACCGCAAACTGTGTTTCCATTGGGTTCCGAAGATATTTATGGATGTCCAGGAAACAAAATGACTGAACAGCAGTTGGATATCTATTACCTGAAACAGTTAAGGAGATGCATTCTTAAGCAGTATAGTGACCGGTGGTGAAACTTGGTTTTGTCATGTCACTCCAAAATCAAAACAACAGTCTTAGGAGTGGAGGCTCACACGACTAAAATTCAAAATAGCGTCGTTGTCAGCAAAAATATCATCCGCACTGTATTCTGGGAAAGACGGGAAATTCTGCTTGTTGAATTTCTTCCCAGAGATGCAGCCATCAATGAAGTACGATGCTGTGAAAAATTGAGAAATCTTCGTCACGCAATTCAAAACAAAAGGCATAACAATTTTGCAACTGCTATTTGACTTTCTCCTAAATATTATCTTAAATAGTAAATGACAAAGTAGTGTCGGCGTTATTGTGTGGGTCAGTTGGCCCGGTTAGGGTGGAACCTAGTGACATTTCCCTAACTTTTGATGTCTTCGCTGCTCCGGTTTTAGCTCAAGTGTTCATCTTCATCAGCGAACATGAATTACTCGATGCAGGGCGTGGAACAGCAGGAAATACAAAAAGGTCATGAAGAACAATAACACAAATCACTGGTACGTAAATATTGTTGAAGAAATTATACATAGTATAATGTTATACGCTATTAACCCTAACTGTTGACACACGTAACTCCTGCATACATATGGGTGGTGATTACAAATCTGGGGAAAGAAAAATATGAATTCTTTGTTTCAACCGCGGTGAGCAATTTGGCGCGATTTTGCTTCAGTGACCGACATAGTGACACCCACGGAATCTAGAACTGTCCAAAACGGTTGTGATTTTGAATCCTTCTGTATACATAGCGTTCCTTCTTGCTATTGGTTGCATGTACTTGTGCCTCTATTCCATAAAGTCACTCAACGCTATACAAAAGACAGGGCAATAACGTTTTAGAATGTTTCCTTTTGAAAGCTCAACTCACAATACATCAAGATCTCTTGCTAACGCAAAACTGAGCATTTACAGTTAAAACCACGTTTCAAACCTTGTCACCTTAGCGTGTAAAATGTTATTCCCTTACTATGATTAATAAGACATTATTATATACAAATGCTATCTATTTAATCAAGTATAACGATCAATATCGGTAATACAGATCATTGCGCAACAGAGACTATTTCTGCATGTTATTGTTAGTTACATAATTACGCAGATATAGAAGAGTTACTGTCTCAGTTTGCTTCATGACAACACACGTCCCCGTGCTGATAGTGCCACACAATACCGTATTCAACTGAGAGCAGTTCAATCACCCACCGTACAGCCCCGATCTCGCGCCTTCTGACTGTCACTTGTTTTTGAACCTGAAGAGTGAGTTCGAAGGAAGCCGATTTGACAGTGTTGACACCAAACACGGTGTTCAGCAGTGGCCGTCTTCACTGGCGGCAGATTTCTTTGAAGAGGGATACAAAAGTTGATTTCCCGCTATGAAAAATGCCTGAACAATAGTGGCAGCTGATGAAAAATATCTCTTTCATGAACAAATAAATGGACTACTTTTATGCCTTTTTTCCGGACACGCCTCGTATAAAAGTGTGTTCAAGACCCTTCGAATATGGAAAAAATCTGATGTGTACCATTCACATGACTTTCTCTATATCTCTGCAATAAATTACTTTTAAAAAGCTTATGCTTCTATTTACTTCCTGCTAATCGAGAAAAAATTAGCAAAATTAATCTTATTTCTTGCTGCCTTGTAAGTAGAAGCGAAATAAGGGAGTACCATAGGTTAAAGTGATGGTCAAAAGCTGGTTGCTATGTGACTGAAGTTCCTTTGTTAGTATGGACACAAGTTCACAAAGTCCTGTATGAGAAAAGTATGCGTTTTATAACTGAAACCAAAAACAAAGAATATCTCAAAAACAATCAACTCCACGAAAAATATATATATATAACATAAAGTGCTGTACATTTGTTGTATGGTAAGTTTTTGTGCACCTCTTACGGTTTAGCAGTTATTCAAAATTCCGTAAAATTGACCCAGAATAAAGTAGTCTTCAGAGGCTATTACCAGAAAATTCAAAATATACATTTTATTTTTCAGGTAAATATTTTTAATATACGATCTTTTAATCAAAATCGTTAGCCATTTTTAGAACATCAAAATTTTCGAAAAAAGTTCCATGTAAAGGTTAGTTTGGGGTGGGGGATTTTTCTCAAAATCTTCGTGTCGCATCCTCGGAAGCTACTAAACTTAAATACCAAGTTTGATATTTCACCGACTTTTCGTTTTTGAGTTATCGTTCACAGACACACAGACCTTTTTCTGAAAATACTTTTTTTGAATACAGGGGATCCTAAAACATATATTTTCGGTGAAATCTCAGTATCGAATTTTTTGGTGGAGTGGAATACCTTCTCTATACACTATGTACATAGTGCGTATAGAGAAAGTAAAAAGTTGATTGAGTTAAAGTTAGGTTAATATTCCAAATAGGAAATAAATTAGAAATTTTTGGTGCGCAGTCCATATTTCTAGACTGTAGCAATAATTGATTCCTTTCTCTATGGAGAAAAATGCAAAAATCATTGATTTGGAATCTTACCAAATAGCCGAAGTAAAGTTGGCACCTCTTACCTCCTATGAAGTTGAAGGTAATTTCTCCGGTTTCAGGCACATTTTAGTGGAAGAGTACAAGATTCTCGGTGTAAACCCTCTACTTTCATTGTTCAGCGTATTACTAGCAGTGCAAAATGAGAGCTGAACATTTTGCACGTGTACTTTAAAATTAATTGTGTGTGTTTTAGTGCCATTCTAATACAGCACTATTGCCCACGCAGTGTCCGAAATTAGATTATCCCTTTCAGTGCCATAGTAATACAAAGTGAGTTTACTGAGAACTACTGCAATGCAGTGAAAGA
This sequence comes from Hymenopus coronatus, assembly GCA_030762935.1. Lineage (NCBI taxonomy): Eukaryota > Metazoa > Arthropoda > Insecta > Mantodea > Hymenopodidae > Hymenopus > Hymenopus coronatus. The sequence continues at coordinate 29,920,724 of CM060882.1, forward strand.
AATTAAATTATGTGTGCTTTAGTGCAGTACTGATACAAAATGAATTTACTTAGAACTATTGAACTTGCAGTGACCGAAAATAAATTGTGTGTGGTTTAGTGCAGTACTAATATAAAATGAGTTTATTGTGAACTATCGAGCCATGCAGTGACCGATTATGTGTTTTAGCGCAGAAGTAATAGAAACTAAAGTTACTTAGAACTATTGCGCACGTAGTGTCCAAAACTAGATTGTGTCTTTCAATGCCATACTCATACAAACCGTGAACTATTGCGCACGAAGTGATTGAAATTAAATTGTGTGTTTTACTGCTATTCTAATACAACATGGAGTTCACTGAGAGCTCGCAGTGTCCGAAATTAGTGTTTGCGCGTGTGTGTGTGTGTGTGTGTATGTGTGTGTGTTTCAGGGCCGTACTAATGCAAATTAGAGGTTACTTAAAACTATTGTGCACGCAGTGACTGAAAATAAATAATGTGTGGTTTAGTGCAGCACTATTACAAAATGAGTTTACTGCGCACACAGTGACCGAAGTTAGATTGTGTATTCTACTGTCCTACTAACGCAAAATGAATATACTGAGAACTATTGCGCACGCAGTAACCGAAACTTGATGGTGTATTTTACTGCCGTACTAACACAAAATGAATTTTCTGAGAACTATTGCGCACGCAGTGAAATAATACATTGTATGTTTCGGTTCCGTACTAATACACATTAGAGTTACTTAGAACTATTCCGCACGTAGTGATCGAAATTAAATTGTGTATGTGTGTTCAACTGACGTACTGATACAAAATGAGTTTATTGGGAACTATTGATCATGCAGTGATCAAAATTAGATTGTGTGTTTTATTGCCTTACTAACACAAAATGAGTTTACTGAGAACTATTGATCATGCAGTGATCGAAATTAGATCTTGTATTTTACTGCCGTACTAACACAAAATGAGTTTACTGAGAACTATTGCGCACGTAGTGTCCGAAATTAGATTGTGTGTTTTAGTGCCGTACTAACACAGAATGAGTTTACTGAGAACTATTGCGCACGTAGTGTCCGAAATTAGATTGTGTATTTTACTGCCATACTAACACAAAATGAGTTTACTGAGAACTATTGCGCACGTAGTGTCCGAAATTAGATTGTGTATTTTACTGCCGTACTAACACAAAATGAGTTTACTGAGAACTATTGCGCACGTAGTGTCCGAAATTAGATTGTGTATTTTACTGCCCTACTAACACAAAATGAGTTTACTGAGAACTATTGCGCACGTAGTGTCCGAAATTAGATTGTGTATTTTACTGCCCTACTAACACAAAATGAGTTTACTGAGAACTACTGCGCACGTAGTGTCCGAAATTAGATTGTGTGTTTTAGTGCCGTACTAACACAAAATGAGTTTACTGAGAACTATTGCGCACGTACTGTCCGAAATTAAATTGTGTGTTTTACTGCCTTACTAACACAAAATGAGTTTACTAAGAACTATTGCGCGCGCAGTGAAAGTATTAGATTGTGTGTTTCGGTTCCGCACTAACACAAAATGAGTTTACAGAGAACTATTGAGCACGTAGTGTCCGAAATTAGATTGTGTGTTTCGGTTCCGTACTAATACAAATTAGCTACTTAGAACTATTGCGCACGCAGCGTCCGAAATTAGATCGTGTGTTTTACTGCCGTACTAACACAAAATGAGTTTACTGAGCGTTATTGCGTAAGTAGTGCTTGAAATTAATGCTTTTCAGTGCCATGCCATGCGTAGATATATTGAAGTTGGTACTTTCAATTAATACTGAAGTTACGTTTATTTACATTTTAAAGTCGCAGTGTTTTAAACACAAGAGTATGCTCAGTGATTTACGCAATTACATATTCCAATTATGCTATAAATTCCTAAATTGAACGTCTAGTATTCTATAAAATCCTAATACACTGATATAATCTAATTTTAACTTCTTAGAACCCAACTTGCTTCTTTACGCAGATGTTACCTCAAGTTTATCTAACCAGATAATTAGCCGCGTCAAGGAAGTGTTTCTATTGCCGCGGATATTCACATGTAAGTTACGTAGCAGAAACGTGCTAACCTTGAAGACAAGGCGGAGGGTGAAATTGTCGGGTTAATGTTTTGCAGGGTTGTCGTCACCTCACACAACGATCTGGTTCATTATCACCAGCAGCTGCGACCTGCTCCATTGCGATTTGTTCCAGAACGTATGGTTTAATTTCCCTTGCCCCAAAACCTCTCTCTTCCAACGTTATTACTGCATATCACAAAATTATGTAAATATCATCTCCATAACGTTTTATAGCAATTGAACACTTAAGCACATTTATATACACATCCAATTAAAAAAGTGAGGAGCACTAATTTTAGGGTTGGATTACCTTTTAATTAAAACTGACGATCTATCCTTTAAACCAAAGATAAAAACAAGCTGATGTGTTCCATTCACATGACTTTCTCTACATCTCTGCAAAAAATTATTGTTAAAAAGTTTATGCTTCTATTTATTTCATGCTAATCGAGAAAAAATTAGCAGAAATATTCTTATTACTTGCTTTGTTGTAAGTAGATGCGAAATAAGAGAGTAGGATAGGTTAAACTGATAGTCAAAAGCTGGTTGCTATGTGACTGAAGTTATTTTGTATGGATACGAGTTGAAAAGCTGAAACCAAAAACAAGGAATATCTCAAAAACGACAACCTCCAAGAAAAAATGTATATAACATAAAGTGTGCGTTTTAATGTGCTCTACATTTTTTGTGCAGTAAGCTTTTGGCCATCTCTTACGGTTTAGCAGTTATGCAAAATATTCTAAAATTTATCCAGAATAAAGTAGTCTTCAGAGACTATTCCCAGAAAATTCAAGATATACATTTTATTTATCAGGTAAAAATCTTTCATATACGATGTTTTAATCAAAATTGTTAGAGCCATTTTTTGAGAAAAATCAAAATTTTGAAAAAAAAAAGTTCCATGTTAAGGGTAGTTGGGGGTGGGGGGATTTTCTTGAAAATCTTTGTGTCGCATCCTTGGACGATACTAAAGTTAAATATCAATCAACCTTTTTCCTGAAATGCTTTTTTTGGATTCAGGGGGACCAAAACATGCATTTCCGGTGAAATTTCGGTATCGAATTTTGGATGCATTACAATACGTTCTCTATATACTATGTGCATTGTACGTGTAGAGAAAGTAATAATCTTCATTTGAAGGAAATATTTTATATAAGGTTTATAAAGAAATCATAAAAGAGCTAATGTGTTCAATTCACCTATTCTACAATAAATTATTCTTACAAAAGCTTATTCTTTAATCTGTTTCATGCTAATCGAGGAAGATACGAACAGAAATATTCTAAAATTTACTTTCTTGAAGATCGAAGGGAAAGCTGAAATACACTGGACTACAGCAATAATCAAATCGATTTATTTAAGTTCTTCACGCTATCTCGACATATATTGCACCACAATAATTACAGCCTATAGTAGGTAGAGAAGGTATTGCACCCAAAAATCTAAGTTAGAGGTTTTTCTTGAAATACATTTCTTGAGATCTCGTGAGTCCAAAGAGCATTTTTACTTTCTCTAGCCCCAAATGTACAATATACATAGGGATAGAGAAGCATTGTATTCCACCCAAAAATTCGATGTCGATATTTCACTGGAAATACATGTTTTGAGAGCCCCTTAATCCAAAAACAACATTTTCAGAGACAGTTCTGTGTGTATGTGTGTGTCTATGGACAACATAGCCCCAAAACGAAAAGACGGTTTGTTTATAGAGTAGCTAGAGAAACTCATGTGGGTGTAACATATCAGATTTTTTAATAGGTATGTGTATGTGAACAATATATCTCAAAAGGGAAAATTCGGTTAATTATCGCCCTTGATAATTTAAGTTCAGTATTCTCTGGATGATTTTTATATAATCGGTAAACTGAAAGAATAGACAAAAACTCCCTGCACAAAATATGTATGTCAAAACAAATTTGTAATATAATAAATATATATATGTAGTATGTATTTATTTCTCTGCAAGTGGGTATCACCCGGTGGCAGAGTTATATATGTATACAAGATATATAAACAATAAATCACAGCTGCCAGTTTATGACTTTGTAAGCTAGATATAATAGTTATTTATAACAAATATGAAAACATTAATTTTTCTCTCAAATCAGATTGATTAATTTCATAATTAGAATCACCAACCAATATAACATTTGTATTTACAACAATATAAAATCACAAACATTTCATCTAAGGAATATTTACAAAAATTGTCCAACATTAATATCAAGATTTTTCCTAAATTTCTTCAGAGACAGGGGACAACCCCGAAAGGCTGCTCCAGGCAATTCATTCCAGTCTTTTATGGTTCTATTTACAAAGGAGAACCTTCCCACATCAGTTCTGTATCTTCTACCCTTAATTTTGAACGGATGATCGTTTCGTGCATAGTAAGTTGGGTTTTCCAGTTTGTCAGTAACGTCCTCCCATGCGTTTAAGCCAGCGTAAGCTTTAAATAAAGCGCACAACCTCAGTTTCTCACGCCTAACTTTCAACGACTCCCATTTTATCTCCTCAGCGTTTGTAGGCCCAAAATATTTACCCCTTTTTGTGGCGTTAACTATTCTTATCGGTTTCAATTTTAAAATGCTTAAAAGTTCGCAAACTGGGATTTGAAGTTTCGGGTTCTTTATTTTACTCCTAGCCTAGTAATCAACAACATAGAACCCAGCTTTTGAAACATTTGACTATCGGTTGAGTCTAGTGTACTCCTTTATTTCTCTTCTGCTTGTAAGGAACTAAGTAAAAAGAGCATTTCTGCTAATGTTTATCTTGATTGTTAAGAAGTAGAATGAATCAAAGCTTTTGTAAGAATAGATTGTTACACACAAAATGCAAAAAGTTATGTAAATGCAACACTACAGATTTTTTAATAGCACTCACGCGCACGCACTCAGTCGCCCTCCGTGGTGTAATGGTTACCATGCTAACTTCATATACACAAGGTCACGGGTTAACAAACCCGGTGGAGAACGATGGATTTTTTCGGGCGTAAAAATCCTTAGCCGTTAGTCCCGTGTCGTAGATTTACGACACGTAAAAGAATCTCAAGCCTGATAGAGAGGTCTCTGAGCAAAATTAAGCGGTCTTTCACGCCCAATTTAGAATGGGACGCTGAGAACCAGAGCAGTTAAAGAACGTCCATAAATAACACGCCATTTCATCTAGGCACGCACTCTTTCACATAGACAGACGCACACACGAGCCATCTTCTAAACACATTTGTGGTTTTCATATATTTTCAGTGAAATCTCGGTATCGAGTTTTTGGATGGAATATAATGGTATTCAATTACTATTTGTACCTAAGTGCTAGAGAAAGTAAACATCTGATGTGTTCCATTCACATGACTTTCTCTACATCTCCGTAACAGTTAAAAAGCGTATCCTTCTCTCTACTTTATAATAATCGAGTAGAATGGTCTTATTACTCCATTTCTTGTAAGCACAAGAGAAGTAAAGGAATTGCCAAGTCTAAAGCGAGTGCCAAATCTTTTAAAAGCTGCTTATCATGTTGAAATTCGTTTCTTTGCATTACCAGGACTTGACAAATTCCCGTATGAGAACAGTTTTAAACATTTTGAAACTGAAGTCAATGACAAGGAATATCTCAAAAATGATATTTCCAGAAAAAATTATAGATATGAGGAATTGTGTGTTTTAACGAGATACGCATTATCTGTGCAGTAAGTTCTTTTTATCACTTACTTTATAATTGTGCAAAATTCAGAAAAATGTATCAATAAGAGAGAGGTCTTCAGAGGCTATTCCTAGAAAGTTTAAGATATGCATTTTATTTGCCGTGTAAATATCTTTAATATACAGTATTTTAATCAAAATCGTTAGAGAGATTTTTCAGACGATAAACATTTTTGAAATGTTTGCATGTAAAGAGTAATTTAGAGTGGGGGATTTTACTCAAAATCTTCGTGTCGCATCCTTGGAAAATACTAAATTTATACACCAAATAAATACATACAGTGACCTCTTTATAATGTTTACTTTCTCTATGCATACTATACCCTAAAATTCGATATCAAGATTTTAACGCCGATACATGTTTTGAGACGCCCTGAATTAAAAAATATATATAAATGTCTGTGTGTGTGTGTGTGTGTGTGTGTGTGTGTGTGTGTGGGGGGGGGGGGTCAGCACAGCTCAAAAATGAAAAAACCATTAAATATAAACTTGGTATTTGAGTTTGATATCTTCCAAATATATATCTTGAATTCTCTGGGAATGACTTTTGAAGAGTACTCTGGATGAATTTTACGGAATTTTGCATAACTGGTAAACCGTAAGAGATGGACAAAAACTTACCACACAAAAAATGTAGAGGACGCTAATGCACACAATTTATGTTATATATTTTTTTTTGGTGGAGTTGATTTTTTGAGATTTTCCTTGTTATTGGTTTCAGCTTTATAAAACTTGTACTTTTCTCAGACACGAATTTGTCAACTTCTATCCATACAAACAAAAGAACTTCGGTCATAGCAACCAGCTTTTGCCTATCTCTTTAACCTATAGCACTCCCTTATTTCCCTTCTACTTACAAGGAATCAAATAATAAGACTATTTCTGCTATTTTTTTCTCAATTAGCATGAAGTATATATTAGCATAAGCTTTCTAACAATAATTTGTTGCAGATATGTAGACAGTCATATGAATGGAATGAACAAGAATTCTTTTATGATGCAGGGAACCCCCAAAATGCGCTTTTGCTGTGAAATCTCGGTAACGAATTGCTGGGTGGAGTACAATACCTTCTCTACCTAAGTATCATGTACTATGCACAGCAAGTATAAATGGTATTGACAGATTTGTTGCTCTAGATGTTAAGTGTCGGTTGTAAACTGTATGGATGATGATTTCAATTTTGGAAACAATTACGTATATTCAGGGACTCGCAGTTTATTCCTGTGTTGTACGGTGGATTAACAAAACCCATTTCATTGTCTAACGTGCAACATTTGTTAGAGGGGAGGGTATGAGGCCTATGGTATTGCACAAACAAACAAAGTTAATGGAAATCCATTACTAAACGCAATCTGTCCTTGAAATGGATTTGTTTGCATCGCAAATAACTAAAGCTATCTTTATATAGATTTCACGAGGCAGTAATACAATTTGCTTGCAGCAGCTAAATGTTCCAGTTTTGATGGCCTGCTGCAATTTCCCAAACCACCATGTGCATCATTCCAGTTCAGATTCGCAGCGGGAGGTTCTGCAGCGCGTAGCTAATTAGCTTAAGTATTAGGTCAGAAGTCAATATTTTAAGTGTGCTTTCATTTGTTTTATACAAATACTATATGCTTTCACATCAGATACAGAGAGAATATATAGGAAATGCCCCATTCTTAGGCAAATGCTACACTTTTGAGATGAGTGCGAATTTTGTGATTGAATATGCAACCAAAAATAAGATTTTGTGGTGTTAAATAACAATTAAGCAGTACATATGGGTATTTATCAACTCCTGGCAATACAAAGAAACATATTTCATCTACATAGCAACCAGCTTTTAAAAGATTTGACTATCGCTTTCGTTTATTGTTTTCCCTTATTTCCCTCCTTAAAAAGAAGAAAGTAAAAACATAATTTCTGTAAATATTTATCTCGATTATCTTGAAGTAGATAAATGAACAGGGCTTTTAACAATTTTTTACATAGATGTAGTCATTTTCTCTTTACGTACTATGTATATAGCGTATAGAGAAAGTATTGCACTCCACCCAAAAATTCGATACCGAGATTTTACCGGAAATATATGTTTTAGGGTCCCCTGTATCGAAAACAAAATTCGGAAAAAGCGCGCGCGCGTGCGTGTGTGTCCCCGTGTATCTGTGAACACGATAACTCAAAAATGAAAAGTCGGTAAAATACCAAAATTGGCATTTAACTTTAGTGTCTTCCAGAGATGCGTCACGAAGATTTTGAGAAAAATCCCCCGACCTCAAACTACTCTTTACATGGAACTTTTTTCGAAAATTTTGATTTTCTCAAAAATGGCTCTAAAACTTTTTATTAAAATATCGTATATTAAAGATATTTACCCGACAAAGTGTACCTATCTCTTCAATTTTCTGAGAATAGCTTCTAAAAACTACTTTATTCTGGATGAATTTCACGGAATTTTGCATAACTGCTAAACCGTAAGAGATGGACAAAGACTTACCACACAAAAAATGCAGAGACCGTTGAAACACAGAATTTATATTATATAATTTTTTCGTGGAGTTGATCGTTTCTTAGATATTCCTTGTAATTGGTTTCAGCTTTGAAAAACAGTTTTCTCATACAAGAATTTGTCAATTCCTGTCGAAACAAACAAAGGAACTTCAGTTACATAGCAACCACTTAAGCCTATGCTTCTGCTTGCAAGGCAGCAAGTAATAACACTAATTCTGCTGATTCTCTCTCGATTAACATGAAGTAAGTAGAAACATAAGCTTTTTAATAATATTTTTTGCAGGCATGTACAGAAAGTCATGTGAATGCAACACACAAAATTTTTACATATGGAAATTTGTCAACTCCTGGCAATACAAGGAAACGGATTTCATCCACATGAAAGATTTGACTATCACTTTAGCCTAGTGTATTCTATTATTTCTCTTCTACTTAGGAGGAGGCAGGTAAAAATACAATTTCTACAGATGTTTATGTCAATTAGCTTGAAGTAGATAAAAGGAGATGCTTTTTAACAATTTGTTACAGAGATGTAAAGAAAGTAAGTTTTTAATATTGCTTGTTGTTTTCTGTATTGCAAAGGCACGTAAAATCTGTGGAACCATGTGATTGATCAGTGTATATATTAAAGTATTTCAATACTTATTCATTCATTCACAAAGCAATCGATATAATCGGAGGATCTATTATTATGGTCGGAAAACTTTCGTATGCATTTTATTATTGCTATTATGTAAATGCATTTAAATTTGCTATATAATTTTGCAGTTAATATTGTAGAATGTTATGACAAGAGTGGTGTTTGTGCACGATTTGAAGTTTATTATTACTAATTGATATTATTTCTATACTTTGTTACATACTTTACATTTATCATTGCACATTGTTTTTAAAGTCGGCGCCGTGTGTGAGTGGTTAGACCGTTCTCCATTCCGTGGTTGGCTCTCCAACAGGCTTTTGACCCGTAAGTATTGGCTTGCAAGTACTAGGGGGGGGGTGTCAGCCCTATAAATACGGGGAAGGTAAACCGGTTACGAAACTAAAACATTATTTTTAAAAGTGTTAGTTGTATAATTATTCTTTTATGACAGCCCTCAACTAAACAAAAAATGGAGATTTTTTTAAAAAAAGTTCAAAAATCGAGATTTTTAAAACATTCCACGACTTTTGTTTTTTTACATTTTATTGTTTTTACATGCCTATCTTGATAAATAAATGCCAAACTTCTGGACTCTAGTTATAAGCAGTTACCTCGGCTAATCTCATGTAAATAGAAAAGGGTGCCTTTGCGCAAAATGTTTATGGAATCCACCTGGAACTATAATGGGTAGTGAACGTAATATGAAAGCATGAAAAGTTAATTAAGTAGGACGCTGGATATAGGTTGACGTGTATCTGCAGTGCAGTTGGCCTGTCTCCCGGGATGAGAAAGAAGTCTAACCTCTCAGCTATGATATTGCCTTAGCTTGCAGTTAGAAAGAATACTTGCCTTCCGAGTGAGGTAAATCCTTTTTTCCGGTGCGCAGAAACCGGAAAATAAGATGAACAGCTTCAAACTCGCATCCTGTTGCATGAAAACAATGCATATTTAATAGCGAGAAAATGCCAAAGGCTAAATATTAGAAGAGCAGAGCGTGTCAAATAAAATACTTTATGCCGATGTCTGTTCCATGCCCTAGGGCATTGTTTTATAATGTTTTCCACCATTCATATTAAACTCCTTGAAAGTCAAGAAGAGCCCGTCTAAAAATATATTCTGTCAAAACACTTGTAAGCTGTTTTTGCTTTCTGTACTATTGCTTGTGTTAAACTTGAAAGACAGCGTAAGAGTTAAATGGGATATCTCCGGGGGCGTCGCTCTAAGGGACGCTAGCGCGCTGAGCATTCCCCTTATGTTTTTGTATTTAATTGTTATATATTTATATTATTTTCTAACAGCTTTAAAGAAAGACAATTATAGTATGCAATCACTTAGTAGCGATATTTTTCGCAGATCATACTGTAGAGCAGCTATAATAAGCCTAACCAACAAACACAAGATCTATAAGTCATTCCGTTCCGTTCGAAAACAGCAGCGTACGCTGAGGCAAGTCAGTGTTTATTGCCTGTACCTATGTGGCATGGCTAGCAGGACCTTCCCGCAAATCCCTGACCTACCGACACGCTACCCCTCTCGCTTCCGTAAACCCCTCACATACAGATCGTGCATACGCTAGCGTTCAGCCGAGTACCCTGGCGTGTTTCTGTATCCGAAGTGCAATATCACTTGTCTTTCATTGTGAATAAAATTGTAGTACACGTTCTGCAGTCACTCGTTAATATAAATGCTTGCGTAATGAAATATAACTCGCCATTGCAAGTATACAAAACCTAAGAATGCGGGGCTTTAATTGATGAGTGTGTGTAAAATAGTATCCAGTTGAATAGAAATGCAAGTTTCAATGGCTCTCGAAAGGCTAGATTGAAAGTGCTGACATTTAAAATCATTGACTGCCAAGTTCTTTAAATTAAATCCATATTTGAAAATGTTCCACAGCCCAAGTTTATAGAATTACTAAATGAAAAATCTGATTTGTTCCATTCACATGACTTTCTTCACTACTCTGCAACGAATTATTGTTAAAAAGCTTATGCTTCAATTTACTTCATGCTAATCGAGAAAAAATTAGCAGAAATAGTTTTATTACTCGCTTCCTTGTAAGTAGAAGCGAAATAAGGGAGTGGCATAGGTCAGACTCATTGTCAAAAGCTGGTTGCTATGTGAGTCAAGTTCCTTTGTTCCTATGGACAGGAGTTGGAAAATTCCGGTAAGAGAAAAGTATAAGTTTTTCATAGCTGAAGGAAATAACAAGGAATATGTAAAAAAAAACGACCAACACCACGAAAAAATATATTACATAAATTGTGTATTTTAACCTGGTCTACATTTTTTGTGTGGTAAGTTTTTGTCCATCTCTTACAGTTTAGCAGTTATGCAAAATTCCGTAAAATTCATCCAGAATAAAATAGTCTTCAGAGGCTATTCCCAGAAAATTCAAGATATACATTTTATTTGTCAGGTAAATATCTTTATACGACATTGTAATCAAAATCTTTAGAGCCATTTTTGAGAAAATCAATATTTTCGAAAAAAGTTCCAGGTAAAGTGTAGTCGATTTTCTTAAAAATCTTCGTGTCGCATCCTAAAAAGATACCAAACTTAAATACCAAGTTTGGTATTCAACGGTCTTTTCGTTTTTGAGCTATACTGTCCAAAGACACACACATACAAGGACTTTTTCTGAAAATGCTTTTTTCATTCATGTGGACCCAATTTGTATTTCCGGTGAAATCTCGGTACACTATGCACCTTCTCTGTACACTATGTACATGTAGAGAAAGTAAAAAGCCGATGATGTGCTACAAAATGAAGTTTTCTGTTTGAAAACCATAATTCATCATCGCAGCTGCTTTTAGAGCAGCTGTTATGGATTAAGGATGATTGAACATCAAAACATCTCGCTTCGGAAAAGTCGTTCATCATCCCTAGGGATGGCCTGTAAACTACCCTTGGTTGTACTCCAGGACTAAAGTATATCGTGTTTCAGAGATTTAAAAAAGCAAGATGTTTTTCTTTGTTCCCTGCAAGGCTGCAGATCTTAAAGGCTACAATGAAAGCAAACTAGCCCACTATTGATGTTATTTGTTTTCTTCGCATAAGCCCCGTGTGGGACGGCAGTTGAATCGGTAAAATGAGACTGAAAAATTAAATGCCATAGCCGGGATTTGAAACACAGATCTCGCAGCTTCCGTCCGTTTGCTCTAACTACTGAGGTACCACGACATTCCGACACAACGTTAGATTTCGTTTTTACTTTCTCTAGTCTCCTATGTACAATGCACATAGGGATAGAGAAGTATTTTATTCCACCCAAAAATTCGATGTCGAGATTTCACCGGTAATACATGGTTTTAAGACCCCCTGAATAAAAAAATTTCATTTTCAGAAACAGGTCGGTCGGTGTGTGTGTGTGTGGACAGCATAGCTCAAAAACGAAATGGTTAAATACCAAACTTGTATTAAGTTTGTCAGCCATTTCTATCACAAATAACACGTATATCTTAAATTTGATGTGAATAGCGTCTGAAGACCTGTTTATTGTGGATGAATTTTGCTTAATTTGGCATAACTAGATAACTGTAAGAGAAAGACAAAAAATGAAGATCTTGTTAAAATACACAAGTTATGTCATTTGCATTTTTTTGTGTGCAGCTATCCATTTTCGAGGTATTGCTCGTTATTAGTTTTAATTGTGGAGTATTTATGCTTTTCTCAGACGGAAGTGACTGGTTTTCTTTTGTTCTACTTCTGGCCAAGTAAAGAAGCGGTTTGCAATGACAATCGCATAACGATATATTTTAAGACATCAACTATCCTTTAGCATATCGCATTCATTTAGCTCCCTTCTACTTATAAGGAACTAAGTAATAAGAACATTCTGCTAATGTTTATCTAGATTAGCATGATGTTGAAGGAAGTTGATAAAGAGTAGCTGGAGAAAGTCATGTGAGTGTAACAAATCAGATTTATTATTATTGTTATTATTACTATTTCCTTTGTAGAGCCCCGTTTAACTTCTATGCTTATATATTAACTTTAGGTTATTAACATTAGATTCGTCATTTTTATTCCATTCAAACACACACCCGCACAAATTCACTCTTCAAGATTAACTCCGGTTAAAGGAAATATTCTCGACCCCAGCTGGGAATCGAACCCGGAACCTTCGGATAAGAGGTCAACCCGTTGATATCATTTGACCACGGAGGCAGTCATGGATTCGCATTGTTCGCTAGCCTTACTAAATCTTCCTTTGACTTTCTCCTTTTTACTTTTTGCTTGTAATCACCTATCTTTCCTGTTTAGTTCAGCTTATTCATGCTGCTCTTGCCTTGGTTAACTTACAGTTTACTTTTGTCTTTGCTCTTCCCTTTACCCTATCTGTACCTCTCTATCTTTTGCTCCGTTGTCACACAGCCTGCTGTGCCTGATTCCTCGCTGCTGTTCTTGTTCTCGTTTATAACCCCTCCTTCCTCCATATTTTTCCCCTGACTTGACTCTTTGTTCTCGCCTATCTTTACCTCTCTTGCACTTTCCCCCTCTCTCTCACTTCAAAATCAAAGTGTTTTAACGTATTCAGTGGAGTAGGAGTTGCCCCTGCTACTGCGCATCGTTAGGGGATAATAGGTTCAGGATAGAGCTGATACTTGCTGCTGCAGAGAGGGCGGGAGGTAAGGTGATGAAGGGAGAGCTAGCAAAACTACTCTGTTTGTGAAAAATTGCATCATGAAAGAATTCTCCGAATGAATCCAAACTTGTTGGATGTGTAGAAGAGTGTGCTCGTAATAAGTGATTAGGATAAGTAGAGTCAGACTGAAAACTTGAATGCCATAACCGGGATTTGAGCCACGGATCTGCTAGTCTCTAGCCGGTTGTTCTACCACTGAGCTACCATGGCAATATGCCGGCATAGCATTGAATTTCCCAACTGACTCGCATGTTTCCCGGTAAACCGCAAGGTGATCTCAAATTATTTTGAGGTGACAACCCCAATGGTAACTTACAATGTCACAAGTACTTTATGCCCCAGGATTCATAGTATAGCCAACTATTATGGACAATTGCGACACTTTTAATTATTTTCTCACAGAAACCGTGTGCAGACATGAGTTGGATAGGTAGAGTCAGAGTGAAAAATGTAATGCTATAGCCAGAATTTCAACCACGGATCTCCCGATCTCTAGCCAGTTGGTGTACTACATTGCATCTATGTTGCTAGAGACCGGGAAATCCGTGGTATTCCGGTAATGAGATTGAATTTTTCACTCTGACTCTACCTATCCAACTGCTGTTCTACGCACGGCTTGTGTGAAAAAACAATTATAATGATACAATAAGTGATTAGCATGCAGAGAAATGGGCCACACTTAGACAGAGCAGGACGCTGTCGTGTTTGCCCAACAAGGTCATTGTTGCGCCAATTGTAGTCGATGCAGAACTGTCAAATAAGGTGGTAGAGTAAGTCTGAGTGCCAGTATGACTCAGAGTCATGTCAGCACGGGGGTGAGTTTGAACCATCTCCTGGAAGCGGGTTTGTCATACGGTGAAATTTCAGCTCGTACAGGTCCTGCTGCTACGACAGTTGTGTGTGTGTGGAAACAGTGGATAGAAGAAGGTCGTACGATGAGAAGAGCTTGTACCACGCAATATGACCAAGACACGGAAAGACCATCATACTGTCTGTGTGGGCATATAGGACTGCACAGCTTTATCTTCATTTTGCTCATCTCTGGGGGCTAACTTCCGAAAATTAAAGGAGCTTATCATGGTTCTAAGTCTAATTCAGTTCATTGTGAAGGTCAGATTCTAAATTATTACTTTCTCTCTCTCTCTATCTCTCTCTCTCTCTCTAGCATGTATGCACAATGTACTAAAAAATTCGATAACGAAATTTCATCCAAAGTATATATTTCATGTTCCTCTGAATCCAAAAATGTATTTTTAGAAAAAAATCTGATGTGTTCCATTAACATGACTTTCTTTATATCTCTGCAACAAATTATTGTTAAAAAGCTTATTCTTCTATTTACTTCATGCTAATCGAAAAAAATATGATATGAACCCTTCACATGGCTTTTTCTACATCTCTGCAATAAATTATTTTTAAAAAGTTGATACTTTTAATTACTTTCTGCTAATCGAGAAAAAAATAGCAGAAATAGTCTTATTTCTTGGTTACTTGTAAGTAGAAGTGAAATAACAGAGTACCATAGGTTAAAGAAATAGTCAAAAGCTGGTTGCTATGTGACTGAAGTTCCTTTGTTTGTATGGACAGCAGTTCACAAAGTCCCTTATGAGAAAAGTATAAGTTTTTATAGCTGAAACCAAAAAAAAAAAAAAAAAAAAAAAAGGAATATCTAAAAAATAATCAACACCACGAAAAAAATGTATATAACATAAATTGTGCGTTTTAAAGTGCTCTACATTTGTTGTGTGGTAAGTTTTTGTCCATCGCTTACGGTTTAGCGGTTAGGCAATATTCCGTAAAATTGACCCAGAATAAAGTAGTCTTCAGTGGCTATTCCCAGAAAATTCAAGATGTGCATTTTATTTGTCAGACCAATGTCTTTAATATACGATATTTTAATAAAAATCGTTAGAGCCATTTTTAAGAAAATAAAAATGTTCGAAAAAAGTTACATGTAAAGGGTAGTTTGGGGTGGAGGGATTTTTCCCAAACGCTTTGTGTCGCATCCCTGGAAGATACTTAACTTAAATACCAAGTTCGGTATTTTACCGACTTTTGGTTTTTGAGTTATCATATTCACGTTCACACGGAGACACACACACACACACACACACACACACACACACGGACCTTTTTGTGAAAATGTTTTTTTTTTGGATATAAGGGACCCTAAAACATATATTTCCGGTGAAGTCTCGGTATCGAATTTTTGGGTGGAGTGCAATATCTTCTCTATACACTATGCACATAGTGCGTGTAGAGAAAGTAAAAATTAGCAGAAATGGTCTTATTACTTGCTTCCTTGTAGAAGCGAAACAAGGCAGTACCACAGGTTAAAGTGATAGTCAAAAGCTGGTTGCTATGTGAATGAAGTTCCTTTGTTTGTATGGACAGGAGTTGACAGATTCCTGTATGAGAAAAAAAGTATAAGTTTTTCAAAGCTGAAACCAAAAACAACCAACAATATCTCAAAAGCGATCAACTCCAGGAAAAAAGTGTTTGACATAAGTTATGTGTTTTATCCTGATCTACAGTGTAGTAAGTTATTTTCCATCTCTTACGGTTTGCCAGTTATGTAAAATTCAGCAAAATTCATGCAGAATAATCTTCAGAGGCCACTCCCAGAGTATTCTAGATATACATTTTATTTCTTGGGTAAACATCTTTAATTTAGGATATATTAATCAAAATCGTTACAGCCATTTTTTAAAAAATACAAAATGGGGGATGGGATGGGGGAATTTTTCTCAAAATCTTTGTTGCATCCCTGGAAGATATTTATCTTAAATACCAATTTTTGTATTTTACCGACTTTTCGTTTTTGAGTTATCTTTTTTACGGGAACACACACGGACCTTTTTTTTTTTTTTTTTTGTAAATGCACACAGGCGACCCTAAAACATATTTTCGGTGAAATCTCGGTATCGAATTTTTTGGTGGAGTGCAATACTTTCTCTATACACTATGTACATAGTGCGTATGGAGAAAGTAAAAATAGTTTGCCTATGGAATAAGTAGAAAAATCTGATATGTACCATTCACATGACTTTCTCCATATCCCTGCAACAAATAATTCTTAAAAAGCTTATACTTCTATTTACTTTATGCTAATCAGAAAAAAATAGCAGAAATAGTCTAATTACTCTCACTAATTGTAAGTAGAAGCGAAATAAGGGACAACTGTTGGTTAAAGTGATAGTCAAAAGTTGGTTGCTATGTCAATGAAGAACCTTTGTCTATATGGATAGGAGTTGACAAGTTCCTGTATGAGAAAAGTATACGTTTTTCATAGCAGAAATCAAAAATAAGGAATGTCACAAAAACGACGAACTCCACGAAAAAAATGTATATAACATAAATTGTATGTTTTAATGTGCTCTACATTTTTGTGTAGTAAGGTTTTGTCAATCTCTTACGGTTTAGCAGTTATTCAAAATTTAGTAAAATTCATCCAGAATAAACTACTCTTCAGAGGCTATTCCCAGAAAATTCAAGATATACATTTTATTTGCCAGCTAAATATGCTTAATATACGAAATTTTAATCAAAATCGTTAGAGCTATTTTTGAGAAAATCAAAATGTTCGAAAAATTTCCATGTAAAGGGTAGTTTGGGGTGGGGGGATTTTTCTCAAAATCTTGGTGTCGAATCCCTGGAAGATACTAAACTTAAATACCAAGTTTGGTATTTTACCGACTTTTCTTTTTTGAGTTATCGTGTTTACAGACACACGGATACACACACACGCACACACACACACACGGACCTTTTTGTGAAAATGCTTTTTTTGGATATTGGGGACCCTAAAACATATATTTCCGGTGAAATCTCGGTATCGAATTTTTGGTGGAGTGCAATACTTTCTCTATACACTATGTACATGGTGCGTATGGAGAAAGTAAAAATCTTATGAATAGAACAAGTCAGATTTTTCGTTTTTGAGTTATGCTGTGAACAAAGACACTTTAGCCTTTTTCTAAAACTATTTATTACTTTCTCTATACGCACTATGTACATAGTGTATAGAGAAGGTATTGCACTCCACCAAAAATTTCAATACAGAGATTTCACCGGAAATATATGTTTTAGGGTCCCCTTTATCCAAAAGAAGTATTTTCAGAAAAAGGTCCGTGTGTGTCTGTGAACACGATAAGTCGGTAAAATACTAAACTTGTAATTTAAGTTTAGTACTTCCAGGGATGCAACACGAAGATTTGGAAACAAATCCCCCCAACCCAAACTACCCTTTACATGAAAGTTTTTTCGAAAATTTTGATTTTCTAAAAAATGGCTCTAACGATTTTGAGTAAAATATCGTATATTAAAGATATTTACCTGACAAATAAAATGCATATTTTGAATTTCCTATGAATAGCCTCTGAAGACTACTTTATTCTGGGTCAATTTTCCGGAATTTTGAATAACTGCTAAACCATAAGAGATAGAAAAAAACTTACACCAGAACAAGTGTAGAGCACCTTAAAACACACAATTTATGTTACATACATTTTTTTCGTGGAGTTGATTGTTTTTGAGATATACCTTGTTTTTGTTTCAGCTATAAAAACGTTTACTTTTCTCATACAGGACTTTGTAAACTCGTGTCCATACAAACAAAGGAACTTCAGTCGCAGAGCAACCAGCTTTTGACTATCACTTTAATGTATGGAACCCCCTTATTTCGCTTCTAGTAACACGTAAGCAAGTAATAAGACCTTTTCTGCTAATTTTTGCTCCATTAGATGAAGTAAATAGAATAATTTGTTGCAGTGATATAGAGAAAGTCATGTGAATGGAGCACATCAGATTTTTTTTTTTAATTAGGTGTCCTCAAACATGTATTTCTGCTAAAATGTCGTATCAAGTTTTGCATGGAATGCTGTTACTTCTCTACATTTTACATGGCATAAAAATTAACAAGCTTTTGTAAGAATAGTTTTTCAGGGATGTATAATAAATTATAGCTGGTAGAGGAACTGGTTAACTAAAAGTTTAAGAAGCACAGAGAGAGGGCGTTACTATCTCTGTTGCGGTGTGTGTAAGGTACTCTTTTGTTTAAATGCCAGGAAAAGAGACATCTCGCGGAAGAATCCTTGCAGTCCATCCCACGTAATTGCTCCCCTACACACAACTTTTACGAGCACGCAATTTAGAAACAAATAAAAGGGCTTGCCACTGCCGACCTTTTTCTCAGCCCCAACCTGCAACGTGACACTTTTTTGTGAGAAGCATAAACAAATTGTGTAGGAATCCACGTTATAAACACGAGACTGTTTACAATCAGACCGTCGGATTCTACGGTTAAAAACGGATGATTTTCCTATCTGTTAAGAAAATACATTTTAGATATGATTAATGTCAGAGCTTGTTAGTTTTTACCTTTTCTTCACGTACTATGTACATAGTGTATAGATAAGGTATGGTAATGCACCTAAAAATTCAATACCGAGATTTCACCGGAAATACTCCCCTGAATCAAAAAAAAAAAAAAAAAAAATTGGAAAAGGTGCGTGTGTGTCTGTATGTGTATATCTATAGACAGCATATCTCAAAAACGAGAAGACCGTTGAATACGCAACTTGGTATTTAGGTTTGTTATCTTCCAAACATTTGAGAAAAGCCCCAAGCCCCAACTACTCTTTAAATGGAACTTTTTCCGAAAATTTTGAATTCTTAAATGACTAAACGATCTAAAGATTTTGATGAACATATTGTATATTAAATATATTTATCTGATAAATGTACATCCTGAATTTTCTGCGAATAGCCACTGAAAAATACTTTATTGAATTATACGGAATTTTGCATAACTGGTTAACCGTAAGTGTGGGACAAAAACTTGCCGCACAAAAAATGTATAGCAAGCAACACAAGTTGTTATTTACAGTGTTTTTCGTGAAGTTGGTCGTTTTGTAGTTATTCCTTGTTTTTAGTTTCAGCTTTAAAAAACTAATACTTTTCTCATACAGAAATTTGTCAACTCCTATCCATATAAATAAAGGAATTTCAGTCGCATAGCAACCAGCTTTTGACTATCACTTTAACCTATGGTAGTCCCTTGTTTCCCTTCTACTTACAAGGAAGCAGGTAATACGACTATTTCTGCCAATTGTTTCTCGATTAGAATGAAGTAAATAAAAATATAAGCTTTTTAACAATAATTCGTCGCAGATATCTAGAGAAAGTCATGTGAATGGAACACATCAGATTTTTGTACTTAGTACCTAGTAAATAGGTAGAGAAGATATTGCATTCCACCCAATAGTTGGTTCTTATGAGTCACGATGATTTTCAAGAAAATCTCCAACCCGAAGCTACCCTTTACATGAAAAACTTTGAAACTTTTGTTTTTCTCAAAAATTACTGTAAATATTTTGAACAGAATACCGTATACTACAGCTATTTACGTCAAATAAAATTTTTGGGAATAGCTTCTGAAGACCTGTTCATTCTGAATGAGTTTTGCTGAATTTGCGTAACTGGTGAAAAGTAAGAAATAGACAAAAATTTACTGCACAAAAACATTAGATCTCGTTAAAACACCTAATTTACATTAATACATTTCTGACAGTTACTTGTTTCAATTTTAAACCACTTAAATTTTTCTCAAACGGGAGGATATCTTTCTCCTCGTTTCTCCTTTGGTTACTCCTGGCAAGCAAAGAAAATGAAATTGCAATTGTTTCACATGGCGACCGACTTTTAGTGCACTTGGCTATCGTTTTAGCCTGTGCATTTCCTTATTTCTCTTGACCTTACAAGGAAGCTAGTAATAAGACTAATTTTGCTTATGTTTACCTTGATTTGTGTGATATACATAACAGATTAATGTTTTGTATAAAAGGTTTGTTTACCGAATAGCTAGAGGACATCATGTGAATGGAGCACCTTAGATTTTTTTTGAGTTATGCTCACACACACACACACACACACACACACTCACACAAGCGCGCGCGTGCTGGTTTTTATAAACTTTTTTTTTATTTATTTATTCCGTGTCCTCTAAACACACAGGATCTTGGGTTCGAGTCCCGCCTTGGGCGTGGGTGTTTCTGTGTTTGTAAATGTGTCTATGTTTGTGTATGTATATGTAAAAGGAAAACGTTAAGAATAATAAGGTCCACTAAGGAAATATAGGAAACTGGAAAAAATGGAGAAAAGAGGAATACAGCGCCGGAGTCCTGACAAGCCTCCGGAACTGTATTTTTTATAATAATAATAAAAAAAACAAAAAAAAAACACATTTTTCGCTAAAATCTCGGTATTGAATTTTGGGTGGAATACGGAGGTCCCGGGTTCAAATATCTGCCGGGGCGGGGAATTTTTCTTTAACCAAAATTATTCCTTATCCCATAGAGAGTGTTGAAGTATGAATGTGTGCTTGTGTTAGTAATCTAAAACGATTAACCTAACTTCTCAACCTACAGTAATACGAGTTGTTTCACAAGTCAAAGCCCCCGATATGAACATGGAAGATAAAGGGGGCTACACAAATGAAACAATTGAAATAAAATATTTTCTCTGCTACTTTGTACATTGTGTATATATACATACACCCTATATATACACCCTATATACAGGCATTTCAGAAATACTTTTACAAACTTCGGGTATGGGTTCGTCACACCAAAAGAAGGAATAAAGTTCATATGACAATATGTCCCATAACCCTTGGTTTTCGCGTTATGCCTGTCACAATGAAAGTGTGAATTCAGCGGCCTTCAGGGTCCAACCTCAAAACTTCATTTCTCTATGCACTCATAGAAGACTTTTACCTATTGTACTACATACGGTAGATGGCGAAGTGTTGCCATGGAGACTCGTTTACGTTTGTCATTTGTAATTAGTCCGTCTTCAAGATTTCAATTTTATACATGTAGTGAGTTAACTGCACGTGTTTAACTGCACCATGGCTGCCTATTCATTTCGTGAACAGGCAGACGTGATTTTTATGTGTGGTCGCGCAAATGGTAATGGACGCGAGGCTGCACAGATGAAGTTTCCAGACCGAAGACAACCGAGTCATCCAACTTTTGTCGCGGTTTATCGTTGCCTTGCTGAGACAGGAACCGTTGCACATTTTGGTCGCATTGTTCGAGATATACTGACTGGTATCTACCACGACCGATGGATAGGCAGAGGAGGACCACTTTCATGGCCTGCACGTTCTCCCGACCTCAATCCTGCAGATTTTTACCTCTGGGGGCATCTTAAATCATTGGTTTATGGAGCAGCCATCCCGGATGCAGAAACGCTTCATCGACGTGTCATGGAAGCCTTCGAGGCCACCCCGGAGTTTTTAACAGGGTGTAACATTCCTTGATTTGACTAGTACAGGCATGCATAGAAGCAAGAGGAGGACATTTCGAGCATTTATTGTGAGTTTTGTGTTTTATAAGTGTACCGCTATGTTGAACACCTCCTAACGAGAAAACAAAGGATTATGGGACATATGTTCATATGAACTTTTTTCCTTCTTGTGGTGTGAGGAACCCATACCCGAAGATTGTAAAAGTATTTCTGAAACATTCTGTATATATGCTAGAGAAAGTAAAAATACTTTTCTTGTAAAACGCTTGATGATACTGGCTTTAGGTAGGGTAGTTCTTTCCCTAACCACGTGGCTGTGGATACCCTTGGCGGGCAAGTAAAGAAGGGTATTTTGGAACAGTTGCAAGTTCATCATGGCATGTTTGTGAGCGGCCCTCTACTTGTTGTACAAGTTATGTTCCACTTCTCTCTCTCAGATTCAGTTGTCTCATCGCGTGAAGCTGTAATTTCAAGTTTACAGAAAACGCCTCACACTTGCGGCTCTAACTTGGAGACGATTGTTGTGTGTGAGCAGGCACTTGTTCCAGAAACAACTGAGTGTGTAAAATAATCCAATTTCAATGAAAGTTGCAACTAAGGAGGTCACGGTCTAATATAAATTAATTAAGAGTATTTAATATTGAGTTTCCTAAATCAAAATCTAAAATATTTGATGTATTACTTTCCCTATTGTTATGCAAACTATCCTTACAAAAACCACAAGCTTGTATTTATCGTTAGCTATTCTATCGTCCTGCGTATAAGCTAAAGCGATTCTCGGAAGAAAATTCTGATGTGTTCCATTCACATGAACTTCTCTACCTCATTTGCAAGCAAACTGATTTAAAAAAAATAAAATAAGCATTACCAGAAGATTTTTTTGGTAGTGTTTAACGCCCGTTTTAACTACTTATGGCACCGCAGGCGGTGACACTGATGATACATGAATGATGATGGAGCATCGGTGGAATGCGATGGCGGGGGAAACCGGAGTACCCGGAGAAAACGCGCCCCAGCGCCGCTTTGTCCACCACAAATCTCACATGCGGGCACTTGGATTCGAACCCCGGCCGTCTAGGTGAGAGGCAAGTGGTCTAACCACTCGGCCACGGCGCGGCCTCCAGAAATGATTGTTTAACTCAGTTCCTTATAAGTAAAAGAAAAATAAGCAATACACTGGCCTAACTAAACTAAAATATTTTAAAAGTCATGTGATTATCATTGAAATTCGGTTCTTTCTTCAAAACAAAATATTTTAAAATTGAAAGCAATAACAGGGAATACCTCGAAATAACACAACAAAAATATAACGGACATATAATATGTTGACGAGATCTGCATTTTTTTGTGCCGTAAGTTTTTGTTTATCTTTTACGGTTTACCAGTCATACAAAACTCATTCAGAATGAAGAGGACGTTACGGAATATCCCCAGGAAATTTTATTTGCCATGTAAATAACTTAAATATACGGTATGAAATCGTTAGTTTTGATAGGATCAAAATTTTCAAACATTTTTCCATTTAAGGGTACTTTGGGAGAGATTTTCTTTAAAATATTTGTGTCGCATTCTTGGAAGATTCTAATCTTAAATACTAATATTTAACGCATTTTTTAGTTTTTGAGTTACGCTGTCCAAACACACAAATACATACACATGCATTCGCGTACACACATAAAAATGTTTTTTTGATTCAGGGGAACCCAAAACATATTTCCGTTGAAATCTCGGTATCTTTTTTTGGGTGCAATACAATACCTTCTTGACTGCCTCCGTGGTCGAGTGATCAGCGAGCTGACTTCTCACCCAGAGGTCCCGGGTTCGGTTCTCGGCTGGAGCGGGGAATTTTTCTTTAACCAGAATTATTCCCAGAATTATTCCCTATCTCCCATAGAGTCTGGAAGTATGAATATGAGAGTGAATGTGCGTTGTTTAGTAATTTAAATTTTATTCTAATGTTCTGAAACTACAGTTTCACAAGTGAAAGTCCCCGATATGATCATTGATGTTAAAGGGGGCTATACAAATGAAACAATAAAAAAAAAAAAAAAAAAAATTCTCTATACACTATGTAGTGCGTGTAGAGAAAGTAAATATAGTTTGTGACTTTCCCTGTGTTTCTCTAACCTTAGCCTTCTAAAAGACATTATGCACTGAGGCGATATTTGAGGAACAAATCTGATGTGTTTCATTCACACGACCTTCTCTAGCCGTTGCACAAACAAACTATTCCAACAAAAGATTATTCTACATCATACTAATCGAGATAAACATTAGCAGGAATTGTCTTACTATTTGCTCCATTGTAAGTAGAACGAAAATAAGGGTATAGACTAGGCCAACTGCAATCAAATGTTCTAAAAGCTGTAGCCAATGAAATTCGATTCTTTTTCTTCTGAAAATTTTCG